>JAIOJX010000028.1:97416430-106823930 GCA_022376925.1 Tragulus kanchil
AATCCACTATAGGGGCCAAAGCGGGGGGCCAATGCTTCCATCGGCTCAAAAGTAGTTTAAATGCTTCTGGACTACAAATAGCACCAAAAAAGGTACAATTAAAAGACCCCTATACCTATTTAGGTTTTGAATTGCAGGGGCCAAAAGTCATTAATCAAAAAGCAACCATTCGCAAAGACCAACTGCGAACGCTCAATGATTTTCAAAAGCTCTTAGGAGATATAAACTGGTTTCGTCCATATTTAAAAATACCTACGGGAAACTTGAAGCCTTTATTTGACATATTAAAAGGAGACCCAAATCCAAAATCTCCGCGATCTTTAACTCCAGAGGTTCTAGATGCCCTTGCTGAGGTAGAGACAACAATTGCCAAGCAATTTGTGACTTATGTAGATTACCACAAGCCTTTAACCTTTATAGCCTTTAATACAAAGGTAACCCCTAAGGGCCTTTTTTGGCAAGATAATCCTATCATGTGGGTTCATCTCCACTCTTCCCCTAAGAGAATCTTAGTACCTTATTATGATGCACTTGCTGATTTAATTATCATGGGAAGAGAACAGAGTAGGAAGTATTTCGGGCTTGAACCGTTGAAGATAATTCAACCTTATACCCGAGATCAAGTTACTTGGCTCCTACAGAGCAGTGATCCTTGGCTTCTTGCACTGGCTTCTTTTGCAGGAGATCTAGATAATCATTATCCACCTGATAAGTTTGTTCAATTTAGTAGATTACATGCCTTTGTTTTTCCACGTGTTGTTAGCACAGAACCATTAGACAATGCCTTAGTAGTGTTTACTGATGGATCCTCTTCAGGAATTGCTGCTTATACTTATAATGATACACTAATAAAGTTTGAAACTAAATATAGTTCAGCACAATTGGTCGAATTACAGGCTATAATTGCTGTTTTGTGTGCCTTCCCAAACCAACCTGTCAATATATACACTGATAGTGCTTATGTAGCTCATTCGGTGCCTCTTTTAGAGACGGTTGCCCAGATCAAATCAATATCGGAAGCTGCCATGTTATTCTTACAATGCCAACAAACCATTCAACGTAGGTCACACCCTTTATTTTTAACTGTAGACAATTTACAACAAGCACAATGTGCTCATGCTTTACATCATTGTAATGCTCAAACTTTAAGGCTTCTATATAAAATTACCAGAGAACAAGCTCGCCAGATTGTTAAGAGTTGTACTACCTGTGTCCAACATTTGCCTACACCTCACTTGGGAGTAAACCCAAGAGGACTCCTACCTAATGTGTTATGGCAGATGGATGTTACCCATTATAATGACTTTGGTACTATGAAATATATTCATGTCTGTATTAACACTTACAGTGGCTTTCTTATGGGCTCACTTCAGTCAGGAGAAGCCGCTAAACATGTTAAGGCACACCTGTTACATTGCTTCACCCTTGCAGGCATACCCACACAAATCAAAACGGATAATGGCCCTGGATACACTTCGAAACCTTTCCAAGATTTCTGTAATGATTTACCCATTAAACATACCACAGGCATCCCCTATAACCCTCAAGGCCAAGGCATGGTAGAGCATGCTCATTTATCCATCAAAATTACCATTGAAAAAATAAAAAAGGGCGATTGATACCCTACGAAGTGTACCCCAAGAAATACACTAAACCATGCCCTCTTTATTTTAAATTTTCTAAATTTGGACGCCCAAGGAAAATCTGTGGCTGATCGATTCTGGCATTCAACAACAAATAAAAATTTTTCCATGGTCAGGTGGAAGGATCCTCTTGACAATTCCTGGCATGGTCCAGATCCCGCGTTAACCTGGGGACGAGGATCACTCTGTGTGTTTGCGCGTGAATATGATGCCACACGATGGCTGCCTCAACGTCTTGTGAGACAAGTAGATAATTAATAAACCAGGGAAGAAGTGTCTCCCTGAGAAGCTTTCTCTTCTCTTTTCTACAGGATGCTTGCTGTCAAGGTGTTGGACTTATTCCTGATGCTGTAGAAGCGACTGACAGAAACGGAAGCGGGTTTTGGCGATCCGTCAGACGCCCGTAAGCTGTTGCAACGAAGGTATGGACGACCCTGTCAGTGCTGGGGAGGATATAGCCTTCCTAAGCTGGGTCAATATGACACCACCGTGAACTGCGGGGGTCATATAGCATACCTACAATTCGATAACCGATGGGTATGCAACAACAGTCCTAGGGTAGAAACAACTCATCCAGGCCTCTTGTGTGACCAATGCAAACAGGTGCATAATGTGGTACATAGCTCCTGCTACTTTCAATACAAACTGTGCCGGTTTGTCAGTGAAACTGTTTTTAGTGCTACCCTAACGCACGGCCCCATCAAAGATATAAAGGGCCCGGGAGGATTAGTTATAGCAGGATGTCCTGGCACATGGAGAGATTGAGTATGCTGGCGAATGAAAGCCCCCATACATGTGTCAGATGGAGGAGGACCACAAGACTTGTACAGGGAAGAGGTGATAAAGGGTCAGATAAAGAGGCTCTGACAAGAGCTTCTGCCTGAACTGAAATATCACCCTATAGCACTACCAAAAGTGGGAAGTGAATTACAACTCGACCCACAAACTTTAGATATTTTGAATGCTACCTATAGATTGCTTAACGATACCCAACCAGATATAGCTAAGGACTGCTGGCTCTGTTTGCGTCAGAGTGCCCCTCGTCCTGTTGCTGTGCCCTATTTCAGCCAAACCAACCTAAGTTTCTATACTAATCGCTCGACATGCACACCTACCCTTCCTATTACTGTATCCCTGATGCTAAATACTGATAATTGTACGTCTGTTGCTAAGGAAGAAAAAAATGATGGCTATGAAATGGATGTAGGAATCGAAGGAAACAAATGCACCACAGTAGCAAACATCACCAACGCCTTGTGCAGTCAATGGTGCAGACTTTGTGTGCGGAATAGCCTTGCGTATACCCATTTGCATCAAAATTGGACAGGACAATGTTTATTAACCTATCTCCTTTTCAACGTCTTGTGAGACAAGTAGATAATTAATAAACCAGGAAGAAGTGTCTCCTGAGAAGTTTCTTCTCTTTTCTACAGGATGCTTGCTGTCAAGGTGTTGGACTTATTCCTGATGCTGTAGAAGCGACTGACAGAAACGGAAGCGGGTTTTGGCGATCCGTCAGACGCCCGTAAGCTGTTGCAACGAAGGTATGGACGACCCTGTCAGTGCTGGGGAGGATATAGCCTTCCTAAGCTGGGTCAATATGACACCACCGTGAACTGCGGGGGTCATATAGCATACCTACAATTCGATAACCGATGGGTATGCAACAACAGTCCTAGGGTAGAAACAACTCATCCAGGCCTCTTGTGTGACCAATGCAAACAGGTGCATAATGTGGTACATAGCTCCTGCTACTTTCAATACAAACTGTGCCGGTTTGTCAGTGAAACTGTTTTTAGTGCTACCCTAACGCACGGCCCCATCAAAGATATAAAGGGCCCGGGAGGATTAGTTATAGCAGGATGTCCTGGCACATGGAGAGATTGAGTATGCTGGCGAATGAAAGCCCCCATACATGTGTCAGATGGAGGAGGACCACAAGACTTGTACAGGGAAGAGGTGATAAAGGGTCAGATAAAGAGGCTCTGACAAGAGCTTCTGCCTGAACTGAAATATCACCCTATAGCACTACCAAAAGTGGGAAGTGAATTACAACTCGACCCACAAACTTTAGATATTTTGAATGCTACCTATAGATTGCTTAACGATACCCAACCAGATATAGCTAAGGACTGCTGGCTCTGTTTGCGTCAGAGTGCCCCTCGTCCTGTTGCTGTGCCCTATTTCAGCCAAACCAACCTAAGTTTCTATACTAATCGCTCGACATGCACACCTACCCTTCCTATTACTGTATCCCTGATGCTAAATACTGATAATTGTACGTCTGTTGCTAAGGAAGAAAAAAATGATGGCTATGAAATGGATGTAGGAATCGAAGGAAACAAATGCACCACAGTAGCAAACATCACCAACGCCTTGTGCGCAGTCAATGGTGCAGACTTTGTGTGCGGGAATAGCCTTGCGTATACCCATTTGCATCAAAATTGGACAGGACAATGTTTATTAACCTATCTCCTTCCAGATATAGAGATAATCATGGGAGATCAGGAAGTTCCTATCCCTAGTATTGATCATTTTATAAATAGACCAAAAAGAGCGGTACTGTTTGTCCCTCTGTTGGCAGTTTTAGGTATTACCACTGCGATGGCCACGGGGTCAGCAGGTATGGGCATCTCTCTTACTCAATATACCAAGCTGTCCCAACAATTAATTTCCGATGTGCAAGCAATATCGGAAACTATACAAGATATCCAGGACCAGGTTGACTCCCTAGCGGAGGTGGTACTGGAAAATAGAAGGGGTCTAGATCTACTAACTGCAGAGCAGGGAGGTATCTGTTTGGCTTTACAGGAGAAATGCTGTTTCTATGTCAACAAGACTGGCATAGTCAGAGACAAGGTGAAGCAACTACAGGAAGAACTTGAACAACGAAGACGGGACCTCGCTGTCAACCCATTCCTGGCGGGGTTAAATGGACTATTGCCTTATCTAATGCCCCTACTTGGACCTTTAGTCACTTTGCTCCTTGTATTCGTTTTTGGCCTCGTGCTGTTTAATAGGCTCATTGCATTCATCAAGCGGCAGATTGAGGCTATTCTGGCTAAACCAATCCAGGTCCACTATCATCGCCTTGAGATGGCAGAACAAGGTGACACTTATCTCTCTGTTAACAGAGATTAGTCACCTCCCCCTGTGAGTTGAACTGGTCAGCCAGAGACGGGTAAGAGGACATCATTACAGAGCAAACCTAAGACAGGAGGGCTGCCATAGCTGCTGTCTGATCCTATGACGGGTAATGCCTGTATAATGTTATGTCCTAACCTAAGACAGGCACAGTTCCCGAGGGGTTCCTCTTGGCTTTGACAAAAAAGGGGGACCTGTCCAGGACCGCGGGGCGGACCAGCCATACTCTGTAGCCTCCCGCGCATGAATGCTGCGGTGCACCGCTTGGGATGGCGCCTAGCAGAGACTTTCACACATGAGCCCTGGCCGCACTTTGCAGCCTCCAGTTTAGGGGCATCGTCATGTTTGCACAAAGATGGCGTCTGGTGGATGTAGGGGGGTGTGGTTTAAGGCGTGTGCATATTGCTCTGATAGGTTGTTCCTAGTTTCCATGCTCGTGATCAGTGCATGCTTCCCTTACATTCCTATGGGGTTGGAAGCGCGTGTGCATCTGACCTTTTACACGATTGGCTTATGAGTAGCTCCTTCCTGTTTCTGTGTAGTATAAATATCCCCTTGTTTCCGCAATAAAATGAGACTTGATCAGACTCCTGTCTTGTCTCCATTTCTCATGTCTCTTGTGCTCTCAATTCCCACTCCCCCCCTTTAGGATCTTGCGTTGATGAATCCTAGGTCTGCGCTGATGAAACCTGCTGGTCGGGACAAGGCTTCTTGGTTGAATTCTCCCTTCCTTTGGGTTTCTCTCCTTCTAGAAGGGTTCAATGTTTTGTGTCTTGGGTGGTGTTAGGTCTTGTTTACAGGTGAACAATATCTAGTGTTGTATGTTCTTTGATAGTGTGGGGTCTTGGAATCAGGGCTTCTACTCCGAGGATCCTTGGTTTGATGATTGGTCAGGGGGTGTAGGCTCTATGTCTGGTTTGCTATGGTGTTCTGTGATATTAGTTCAAATACTAGCATCTGAGGAGCAAGAGGTGTGTCCCTAATGGGTGACAGTCATAAAAGCATGCAGATGTTTTCTAACATAGTCATAAGATATGCATACATACACAGCAATAACCACATCTAACCAGTCTTACAGTGACAAAGCATAGGAAATTTTTCTGGCAAACGATGCAATCAAAGATGGTACTTGCCCGTTAAGCTCTGAATTAATTAAAATAGTGCCTGGAAAAATAGATCTTGGGTAAGGTCCTGGTTGGACTATTTCATTGAAAGCAATTTTTAACTGAGACACGTGTTGGGGGTGAGTAGGAGGAGAGTGTATGGGTAATGAGAAGGAATAGATTCGACTTGGAAAGATTTTATAGTGTTATGTAGCCAAGATTAGTGTATTGTATTGTTTTGTGCAGCTGGAAGAGAATAGTGGAGACAGGAAGGCAGGAAATATTTATCTATGAGGTTGTGGTAGATAGGAGAAAGTTTTACATTTAGAACATAGAGGGAGGAAGGAGTGGGAAAGAGGAAAGAAAATTAGAAGTTCAAGAATTAAATTTTTTAAAAAAATAAAAAATTAAAAAACAAAAAAAAAGAAATTAAAATTAAAAAGAGTAGAGAAACTTAATAAGAAGAGACAAAAGAGAAAAAAAAAAAAAATCCCAAACCTGACCGATCAAATGAATAAACAGAACCGTCCGCAACAGATAAACAAAAAAGCTAAATACTGTCCCTGGTTTTTATCCTCTCATCTGTCTGGTGGAAGCCAATCTGCTCTTGATGGTGTTGTCTTGATGATGTAGCCTTTCCCTTATGGCACCGGTCTGCAAGCTCAGGTGTTGGCCTGGACCACGGGCTGATTCCAGTCCATCGGGCAGGGGTCACGGTGCGTGCAATCCCATGTTGGGCGGGGGCATCCTGGCTCTGCCATGCACCCACCCACCAGTAGCCTCCAGTACCTGCCCTTGTTTTGGTTAGGTCTTGTTTACAGGTGAACAATATCTAGTGTTGTATGTTCTTTGATAGTGTGGGGTCTTGGAATCAGGGCTTCTACTCCGAGGATCCTTGGTTTGATGATTGGTCAGGGGGTGTAGGCTCTATGTCTGGTTTGCTATGGTGTTCTGTGATATTAGTTCAAATACTAGCATCTGAGGAGCAAGAGGTGTGTCCCTAATGGGTGACAGTCATAAAAGCATGCAGATGTTTTCTAACATAGTCATAAGATATGCATACATACACAGCAATAACCACATCTAACCAGTCTTACAGTGACAAAGCATAGGAAATTTTTCTGGCAAACGATGCAATCAAAGATGGTACTTGCCCGTTAAGCTCTGAATTAATTAAAATAGTGCCTGGAAAAATAGATCTTGGGTAAGGTCCTGGTTGGACTATTTCATTGAAAGCAATTTTTAACTGAGACACGTGTTGGGGGTGAGTAGGAGGAGAGTGTATGGGTAATGAGAAGGAATAGATTCGACTTGGAAAGATTTTATAGTGTTATGTAGCCAAGATTAGTGTATTGTATTGTTTTGTGCAGCTGGAAGAGAATAGTGGAGACAGGAAGGCAGGAAATATTTATCTATGAGGTTGTGGTAGATAGGAGAAAGTTTTACATTTAGAACATAGAGGGAGGAAGGAGTGGGAAAGAGGAAAGAAAATTAGAAGTTCAAGAATTAAATTTTTTTAAAAAATTAATAATTTAAAATCAAAAAAAAAGAAATTAAAATTAAAAAGAGTAGAGAAACTTAATAAGAAGAGACAAAAGAGAAAAAAAAAAAAAATCCCAAACCTGACCGATCAAATGAATAAACAGAACCGTCCGCAACAGATAAACAAAAAAGCTAAATACTGTCCCTGGTTTTTATCCTCTCATCTGTCTGGTGGAAGCCAATCTGCTCTTGATGGTGTTGTCTTGATGATGTAGCCTTTCCCTTATGGCACCGGTCTGCAAGCTCAGGTGTTGGCCTGGACCACGGGCTGATTCCAGTCCATCGGGCAGGGGTCACGGTGCGTGCAATCCCATGTTGGGCGGGGGCATCCTGGCTCTGCCATGCACCCACCCACCAGTAGCCTCCAGTACCTGCCCTTCTCCCAGCTTCCTCCACTGCAGGTGTAGCTGTGGGGGTGCACCGGCTCCTCTGCCACTGGCGCGTGCGCACTGCCGGTTATGTCTCCAAGTCCCAAAGGCAGGCACAAGCTTTCCCGTCTGGCTCGAGCCTGGTCCTTGGTCAGCAATCTGTGGGCAACTTCCCCTTCAGCCAGTCCCCCACTAGGCGTGTTCGAACTCACCCGGTGCCAGGCGGAAAGTCGTGATTTTCGCCTGGCCGAGCGGCACAATTTTCACACTGGGCGCTCCCTCCCGGCTCCAGGTCGCTAGGCAGCACTCCAATTGCATTCTGTCTGTCCCTGTTCCAGTATGCTATCTTCACAGTGTCTTAATTTCTGCCGGCAATCTGGGCGGTTTCCTGGAATTTTCACACTGATCGCTGCCCTCTCTCCCCAGAGCCTCCGCTTAGGCTGCCTTTTAGGGCACTTGCTGGCACTCTCTCCGTCGGTGCGTTCAGGCTGGGGGGTTAGGATAGAGGATTCTTAGAACTGTAGCTCCGGGAAATTTCTGGCTATTCACTTTTCTACTCTCGCGGACCTATTGAATTCTTCTGTCATCTAGCGGCTGGTTTGTTGGTGGTGGTTCATTTCTTGATTAGTTCTGGTGATTCTGTTGGGGAGCTGGTGAAATCTTCCCCTCATTCCTCCGTCATCTTGGCTCCCTTTTTCCAATTTTGTCTTTCATAAAGAAAATAATTTGTATTTTCAGAAAACCATCACCTACTATAAATTAAACAATTTTGAAAATGATTATGACAATTTCAGGAGGTTTTAATCCTCCTATGATTCCTAAATCATCTATTAACTTCATCCTCCTCATCAATTTTGTAAAAGCTTAAAGTATAAAGCTTTTCTTTATGTTAGATTGAAAAAAGGGAAGTTCAAAATATTAAGATTTTTACTCACATTGAAGAAGTACAGAGTGAGCATGGATTAAAATATAAAGATTTTTTTCTTTTGTTTCAGGTAGCCTGAGTTATAGTATTCTATGTTTTGATTCTCATTTTCAGTAGCTGTACACCGAATAAGATTTATTTATAATGTAAACTAACTCATTCACTTCAAAATAATGTTCAGAAATCCATTACCTTACAATATTTCTTCATAGCAGTGTTTGTAAGACAGAAAGAAAAAGAAAAAAGAAGTGTGCTATTCAATCGAACAAGCTTTTGTTTGAATTCATTTGTATGGGAATTTCATTTCATGAGGTATATTTTTTAACTTCTTTTACAAAAGTAGTAAAAATATATATTTTATGATAGTGAAAACAATACCAACGGGCATAATCTGAAAAGCTGCCTTTTCAAAATCCCACCCAAACAATATGAACTTCCTATAAATTAACTGTGAAAACTTAAAATATATTTTGCGCCAGACTTTTATGAAAGAAAAGAGAGACCAGAGGCCATAAATTTCAATATCACTTGAATCAAGGTTTCCAGGAGAAATACCACCAACTTCAGATATGTAGATGATAAAATAATTCTTATGGAAGAATATGAAGGAAAAATAAGGAGCCTCTCACCGAGGGTAAAAGAGGAGAGGGTTAAATCTGGCTTAAACTTCAGCATTCAAAATCTAAGATCATGGCATCCAGTCCTATCACTTTATGGCAGATAGAAGGGAAAAAGTGCTCCGGGAAATTTCTGGCTATTCACTTTTCTACTCTCGCGGACCTATTGAATTCTTCTGTCATCTAGCGGCTGGTTTGTTGGTGGTGGTTCATTTCTTGATTAGTTCTGGTGATTCTGTTGGGGAGCTGGTGAAATCTTCCCCTCATTCCTCCGTCATCTTGGCTCCCTTTTTCCAATTTTGTCTTTCATAAAGAAAATAATTTGTATTTTCAGAAAACCATCACCTACTATAAATTAAACAATTTTGAAAATGATTATGACAATTTCAGGAGGTTTTAATCCTCCTATGATTCCTAAATCATCTATTAACTTCATCCTCCTCATCAATTTTGTAAAAGCTTAAAGTATAAAGCTTTTCTTTATGTTAGATTGAAAAAGGCAAGTTCAAAATATTAAGATTTTTTACTCACATTGAAGAAGTACAGAGTGAGCATGGATTAAAATATAAAGATTTTTTTCTTTTGTTTCAGGTAGCCTGAGTTATAGTATTCTATGTTTTGATTCTCATTTTCAGTAGCTGTACACCGAATAAGATTTATTTATAATGTAAACTAACTCATTCACTTCAAAATAATGTTCAGAAATCCATTACCTTACAATATTTCTTCATAGCAGTGTTTGTAAGACAGAAAGAAAAAGAAAAAAGAAGTGTGCTATTCAATCGAACAAGCTTTTGTTTGAATTCATTTGTATGGGAATTTCATTTCATGAGGTATATTTTTTAACTTCTTTTACAAAAGTAGTAAAAATATATATTTTATGATAGTGAAAACAATACCAACGGGCATAATCTGAAAAGCTGCCTTTTCAAAATCCCACCCAAACAATATGAACTTCCTATAAATTAACTGTGAAAACTTAAAATATATTTTGCGCCAGACTTTTATGAAAGAAAAGAGAGACCAGAGGCCATAAATTTCAATATCACTTGAATCAAGGTTTCCAGGAGAAATACCACCAACTTCAGATATGTAGATGATAAAATAATTCTTATGGAAGAATATGAAGGAAAAATAAGGAGCCTCTCACCGAGGGTAAAAGAGGAGAGGGTTAAATCTGGCTTAAACTTCAGCATTCAAAAATCTAAGATCATGGCATCCAGTCCTATCACTTTATGGCAGATAGAAGGGGAAAAAGTGAAAACAGTGACAGTTTATTTTTTGGTCTCCAAAATCACTGCAGATGATGACTGCAGTGAAATTCAAAGGCACTTGCTCCTTGAAAGAAGAGCTATGACAAACCTAGACATCATATTAGAAATCAGAGACATCACTTTGCCTACAAAGGTTCATATAGTCAAAGCTATTGTTTTACCATAAAGAAACCTACAAGTTGAAGAACTGATGCTTTCAAATTGTGATGCTGGAGAAGACTCTTGAGAGTCCTTTTATCTGTAAGATCAATCCAGTCAATCCTAAAGGAAATCAACACTGAATATTCACTGGGACGCTAAGTGTAAAGCTGAATCTGCAGTACTTTGGCCATCTGATGCAAAGAACTGACTCATTGGAAACTACCCTGTTGCTGGTAAAGATTGAAGGCAAAATCAGAAGGATTAGATATTTCACTGACTCAAAAGACATAAATCTGAGTAAACTCTGGGAGATAATGAAGGATAGGGGAGCCTGACATGCTGCAGTCCATGGGGCTGCAAAGAGTCAGATACAATTTAGCAACTGAACGACAACAACAAACCTAACTTTATAGAATTCTTGCTACAACTGGACTAGGGAAACCAAGGCAGCCCAACGTTGAAGCCTATTCACAAAATGAGTTCAGAGTTGCCTAACTAAATTTGGTCAAGGAGTATTCTAGGCAGTATTTCTAAAGTATAAAGAGCTAAATAATTAAAACCTACTTGAAAATAAACCTTTATTTTGATGTTCAGTGAGAGTCAAATCATAGTGGGCTATTGACTATCTATCTGTAACAAAATAAATCAACAATAAGCATTAGAAAGAAATGCTAAAAACATTGAGGTAAGAAGAACAAAAGGCAAGCTATATAGCTGTCATTGGGAGTACCCAATATCCATAATTAACAGAAAGTATGTGAATGATCTCTTTATAGAAAAAGAGTTAGTGATAGATTTTTTAATGAAATATATTTTGTATTCATAAATCATGACCTATTTTCAAGGAAGAACATGCCAACTATAACCACAATAAAATATTTTAAGAGTGGAAGATTATAAAAATTAGAACATTGTGTGCTTGGTAAAACTCTCCAAATTAAAAATATATATGTGAGATTAGAACCAAAGGGTTTGATGTTATTAACAATTTAAGCTAATGCTTCATGATTCATTTTGGGAAAGCAAAAGAGATACCTTATTAGAAAAGAATAAAAGCAGCAAAAATAGTCACTCATATAAATCATTTGCAATACCAAGAAATATTACAGATTATGATTTCATTATGCAATAAAATATATGCATCAATCTTTTAATATCGTTTCAGTGATTATTGTATAGTATGAGGACAGGTTTACTAAAAGCAAGATATTAGGGGTTTTAGGGTGTGCTGGATAATACAGTAGTGAAAATAAGCACAATAAATTGTTAGAGCATTTTCTGAAAAATACACATTCAAAGCTGACTTAAAAGCTGAAAATAATAACGTAAGTTATATATCTTGCATCAGCAAATTTTTATGACAGAAATTTCTTTCTAATTTTGTTATTCTTAATGAGAATTTGAAAGGCATCGTATCTGGAAACCAACTTAACTGCCATAATATATGGAATAAAGGATTATGGAGTCTCTGTAAAACCAGAAAACTGTAATGTAGATATCTTTTTAATTTCTGGTGAGTGAAATGAAGCACTCATCACATAGTATAAATTAATTGTTAACCATGAAAATCCAGAGTTCCAATGAAATCACAATGAACTTTGTGCAATTAGCAGCTTCTAACCACCTTGTGATTATGTTAGAATCTCTGTTTCTCATGTAAAGATGTCATAGAAAATAAATGAAGCTAATATTTAAAACCTACTTGAAAATAAACCTTTATTTTGATGTTCAGTGAGAGTCAAATCATAGTGGGCTATTGACTATCTATCTGTAACAAAATAAATCAACAATAAGCATTAGAAAGAAATGCTAAAAACATTGAGGTAAGAAGAACAAAAGGCAAGCTATATAGCTGTCATTGGGAGTACCCAATATCCATAATTAACAGAAAGTATGTGAATGATCTCTTTATAGAAAAAGAGTTAGTGATAGATTTTTTAATGAAATATATTTTGTATTCATAAATCATGACCTATTTTCAAGGAAGAACATGCCAACTATAACCACAATAAAATATTTTAAGAGTGGAAGATTATAAAAATTAGAACATTGTGTGCTTGGTAAAACTCTCCAAATTAAAAATATATATGTGAGATTAGAACCAAAGGGTTTGATGTTATTAACAATTTAAGCTAATGCTTCATGATTCATTTTGGGAAAGCAAAAGAGATACCTTATTAGAAAAGAATAAAAGCAGCAAAAATAGTCACTCATATAAATCATTTGCAATACCAAGAAATATTACAGATTATGATTTCATTATGCAATAAAATATATGCATCAATCTTTTAATATCGTTTCAGTGATTATTGTATAGTATGAGGACAGGTTTACTAAAAGCAAGATATTAGGGGTTTTAGGGTGTGCTGGATAATACAGTAGTGAAAATAAGCACAATAAATTGTTAGAGCATTTTCTGAAAAATACACATTCAAAGCTGACTTAAAAGCTGAAAATAATAACGTAAGTTATATATCTTGCATCAGCAAATTTTTATGACAGAAATTTCTTTCTAATTTTGTTATTCTTAATGAGAATTTGAAAGGCATCGTATCTGGAAACCAACTTAACTGCCATAATATATGGAATAAAGGATTATGGAGTCTCTGTAAAACCAGAAAACTGTAATGTAGATATCTTTTTAATTTCTGGTGAGTGAAATGAAGCACTCATCACATAGTATAAATTAATTGTTAACCATGAAAATCCAGAGTTCCAATGAAATCACAATGAACTTTGTGCAATTAGCAGCTTCTAACCACCTTGTGATTATGTTAGAATCTCTGTTTCTCATGTAAAGATGTCATAGAAAATAAATGAAGCTAATATTTACCTTATGAACAACAGTTTCTTAGTTCACATGGTGAGTTAATGGCTAATCAAAAATGATATAAAAATAATGACTATGATATGTAACTCAGCATTAGAAAAAGCATTGCTGTGGCCTAATCAAGTACAATCCATTGTGGAAAACAAGTTAAACGTCCTAGGGAAGTTATTCAAATGAAGAGATATCACTGCTTTCTTAAAACAGTATAGGCAATAATCATATTTAGAGAGTTGAATGGGATAATTACTACAGAATTACATGGGAAAACAGGATTTGAAATGCTAAATTCCATTTTTTAAAATGCAAATATATATATGTGTGTGTATATATATATATATATATTCCTTCAATTCTAATTATGGCTTCACTGGGAGAATATTCCTTTTTTCAATTATATAATATATACTTTTTATATTTTTATAAAATGTTGATAAGAATAAATATTTCTAAAATATATCCCTGTGTTTAGAAGTTAATATTCATTTTTCATACATGTTCATGGGCACTCAGCATATATTAATCATAATCATATTATATCTAGTAATTCAAAGTAGTTAGAAAATAAAAATTGATTTCCCAACATTATACCTCATAATATAAACATGACTCGAGAAATTCCAAAATAACAAAAAGACACACATACATATTCATGACATAAATTCATACATGTAAACCTACTTACATACATATGTATAAACATACATATACTTTATCTTAGGAGCATGTTTATTTGGTTGAATGCAGTTCATAATGGCAGGTAAATCTCTCTTTCTTATGGGATGTTCTTCTCAAGGTTGTTGTGCTGTGGGTTCTTGGCAGATAACTCTTTAGTAAGGCTCTAAACTAGTATCATCAGAATTTTGTCTACATCAGCAAAGAAGATGAAAAGATTTTATTTTGAGGATCAGCCAACTCTGATTAATTAGTAGCATCTAACCACCTTGTGATTATGTTAGAATCTCTGTTTCTCATGTAAAGATGTCATAGAAAATAAATGAAGCTAATATTTACCTTATGAACAACAGTTTCTTAGTTCACATGGTGAGTTAATGGCTAATCAAAAATGATATAAAAATAATGACTATGATATGTAACTCAGCATTAGAAAAAGCATTGCTGTGGCCTAATCAAGTACAATCCATTGTGGAAAACAAGTTAAACGTCCTAGGGAAGTTATTCAAATGAAGAGATATCACTGCTTTCTTAAAACAGTATAGGCAATAATCATATTTAGAGAGTTGAATGGGATAATTACTACAGAATTACATGGGAAAACAGGATTTGAAATGCTAAATTCCATTTTTTAAAATGCAAATATATATATGTGTGTGTATATATATATATATATATTCCTTCAATTCTAATTATGGCTTCACTGGGAGAATATTCCTTTTTTCAATTATATAATATATACTTTTTATATTTTTATAAAATGTTGATAAGAATAAATATTTCTAAAATATATCCCTGTGTTTAGAAGTTAATATTCATTTTTCATACATGTTCATGGGCACTCAGCATATATTAATCATAATCATATTATATCTAGTAATTCAAAGTAGTTAGAAAATAAAAATTGATTTCCCAACATTATACCTCATAATATAAACATGACTCGAGAAATTCCAAAATAACAAAAAGACACACATACATATTCATGACATAAATTCATACATGTAAACCTACTTACATACATATGTATAAACATACATATACTTTATCTTAGGAGCATGTTTATTTGGTTGAATGCAGTTCATAATGGCAGGTAAATCTCTCTTTCTTATGGGATGTTCTTCTCAAGGTTGTTGTGCTGTGGGTTCTTGGCAGATAACTCTTTAGTAAGGCTCTAAACTAGTATCATCAGAATTTTGTCTACATCAGCAAAGAAGATGAAAAGATTTTATTTTGAGGATCAGCCAACTCTGATTAATTAGTAGCATCTGCGTTGATTGTTATATTGAGACAGATCTGATGCTATATTCAGTTTTAGCAAGAAAGATTCTTAACAATGGATTCTTTGTCTATTTCTCTACTCATTACAACTAGAGACTTGAAACTAAAGGCCATCTCAGGAAACCAACTAGGTTATTCATGACTAGATACTAAGAACAAAAAAAATTTTTTTCCCATCTTCTGAGCACTTGTAGGATTTTACATGCATTATAGACTTACATAGATATTACTATAAATTTTCATTACTTTAAAAGTCATTCTTTTGTATATAATTTGAGCTTCTCTGTGGCATTATTTCTACATAGTATACTCAGCAAGTGTTCACTTCATGAATAAATAGATGAAAAGGTGGTGTCATTTAGGTTTGGACATTAGTATTTTACTTGTGGAAGCAACCCAAAAGCAACTATTGATGGTATAATTCAGTCCTGGGGCTAAATACATGATCCATGTGTTAAATCAAATTGTCATGATATATATTTCCTATCCTAATGGACTGTATAATTTAATTCATCAGAGAAGATCTCCTATCTGCCAAAGGCAGCTCTTTCATTTAACCTTATCACATGGTTTGGAAAGAACTTTCTTTGTTTTCTGAATGAGTTCAGTTTGATCTCTCCTGAATGCAGCCAAATTTGAAAGAATGGCAAAGATGTAGATAGGGAAGAAAAAATACAACCCAGAGCTTTGAGAGAATAATTATTACTTCAAAGAAGGGCTACTGAGTACTAGACACTGTTGAAAAAAAAAAAAAAGTCTTATTATGCCACATAAAGTGAAAATGGCAATATCCTAAAAAGATTTCCCAAATTTTTAAAATACCAATTTTAACGTAAGATATGTCAAGTGTATTTTGTTGGCAGTCTTGACTGTAAAAGTTTATATATCTCATGTATTTGTACAATATATTATGAGTTCTTTTTGTGGGTCATCAATTTTTCAAAACACTGAGAATTTAAAGAAAAATAGTACGGAAAATCTTCCATGGAGTCATTGATTCACCTTGCTAGATTGTTATGGGGAAATTATAAGTTTGGATTTACATTGTTTGAGTGTAGCATAGGTTTCAAATAATGAAATATATCTGACATCACAGGAATTGGAATCATCTGGTATTCAGTTTAAACTCCAGCCAGTAGACTGGTTTGGGCCACCAAACAATCTACTGGGCACCTGTGAATGTTCCACTGTGGTCTTCATACCTCAAAGTGGCCCAAGCTCCATCCTCAGAACATGCTGAGGCTGCCATTTTCTGAACACACATTCCATGAAGAAGACTGTAGCTTAGTTGCACCTGCACAGAAGAACCATTACTTCATTTTTTCTCATCTCCAGTCAATTTTTTTTTTAAAGATTTATTTATTTATTTTTATTTTGGGCGGGGGTCGGGTTGGGGAGGGAGGGGAGCAGGCAGGCCACTTCTATTGGTCTTTCATTTCTCTATGTTCATCCGTCTTTGTTCTTTGGCTCCTGTGGGTCTCCCATCGCGGTGGCATCTGTCGTCGCAGAGCACCGGCTCTGGGTGCATGCGCTTCGGAGCTCCAGCTCGGTAATTGGACACATCAGTCCAGCTGCTCCGCGGCACGTGGGATCTTCCCAGGCCAGGGCTCGAACCGGCGCCGCTTACACTGCAAGGCGGTGTCCTTACCCACTGGACCACCAGGGGAAGCCCATCTCCAGTCAATTTTACCCACACTTTCTACACCTCAGGCAACCAAGTTTCTTTATCTCATAAATATCCTAAGTCCTTCATGGAGATGAATTTGAGACTTGTCCTCACATCTAGTCACTTGGCTGCTTTGTAGATAAATCTTCTCTCTGCTGCCTATCTTGGCATTTCAGTAGTTGACTTGAGGTGCATTGAGCAAACAAACCTGGATCAGTAGCATTATCAGGTATTTTATCCTTATATTAAGTGCATCTTGATCCAAACTAATCACATTCGAAGTTCTCAGTAGCCACCTTTGGCTAGAGGTTACTGCATTGGATAGAACAGTTCTAGAGCCCTAGTTCTTAATGTTTTTGTTGTGCTTTGTTTGTTCTATGAACTACTTGTTAGTCTTGTGAAACAGGAATCATACCTTAATAAATCTGTTATTTATTTTAGTTTTTCTTTTTTTGTTTTTGCCTCACCACACGACATGTGAGACCTTAGTTCCCCAACAGGGATTAAACCTGCATCTCCTGCATTAGGAGCACAGACTTTTAACTGCTGGATGACCAGTAAAGTTCATATGTGTTATTTGAATTTTAAACATTTATCACAGAAACTGGCAAGCTATTATGAAACAAGTAAAACTAGACTGAGAAAGAGGAGTAGTGAGAGACTGCTCAGAGCTGATGGACCAGTGGAAGGTGAGAAAATGGCAAATGTGTATGCAAGATAATCTAGTCTAGTCATTGCTCAGTCATGTCCAATACTTTGCACCCCCTGTGGGCTATAACCACAAGACTTCTCTGTCCTTGGGATTTCCCAGGCAAGAATACTGGAACAGGCTGCCATTTCCTTCTCCAGGGAATCTTCCTGACCTAGGGAACAAACCTCCGACTCCTGCATTGGCAGGTGGATTTTTTTACCACTGCACATCTGGTAAGCCCAGAGTAGCTTGGCTACTTTGTTAAAATTGCAATTATGGATTTACCTTCCATTTAATGTAATATTCTATGTTAGCTTCCTATAACTGCTACAACATATTAACACAATTTAGTAGCTTGCAGCAATAAGAATGTACAATCTTAAAATTCTGGATCTTGGAAATCTAAAATGTGCATTAAGGAGCCAAATACATGTTGTTGGTTAGGTCATGCTCCTTCTGGAGGCTTCAGAAAAGCATTAGTTTCCTTATCTTTTCTAGTTTCTGGAATTGTATTCCTTACATTCCTTTTCTCTTGCACCCTTTTTCCATCCTCAAAGTCAGCATCTTCAATTTGAGACTTGTCCTCACATCTAGTCACTTGGCTGCTTTGTAGATAAATCTTCTCTCTGCTGCCTATCTTGGCATTTCAGTAGTTGACTTGAGGTGCATTGAGCAAACAAACCTGGATCAGTAGCATTATCAGGTATTTTATCCTTATATTAAGTGCATCTTGATCCAAACTAATCACATTCGAAGTTCTCAGTAGCCACCTTTGGCTAGAGGTTACTGCATTGGATAGAACAGTTCTAGAGCCCTAGTTCTTAATGTTTTTGTTGTGCTTTGTTTGTTCTATGAACTACTTGTTAGTCTTGTGAAACAGGAATCATACCTTAATAAATCTGTTATTTATTTTAGTTTTTCTTTTTTTGTTTTTGCCTCACCACACGACATGTGAGACCTTAGTTCCCCAACAGGGATTAAACCTGCATCTCCTGCATTAGGAGCACAGACTTTTAACTGCTGGATGACCAGTAAAGTTCATATGTGTTATTTGAATTTTAAACATTTATCACAGAAACTGGCAAGCTATTATGAAACAAGTAAAACTAGACTGAGAAAGAGGAGTAGTGAGAGACTGCTCAGAGCTGATGGACCAGTGGAAGGTGAGAAAATGGCAAATGTGTATGCAAGATAATCTAGTCTAGTCATTGCTCAGTCATGTCCAATACTTTGCACCCCCTGTGGGCTATAACCACAAGACTTCTCTGTCCTTGGGATTTCCCAGGCAAGAATACTGGAACAGGCTGCCATTTCCTTCTCCAGGGAATCTTCCTGACCTAGGGAACAAACCTCCGACTCCTGCATTGGCAGGTGGATTTTTTTACCACTGCACATCTGGTAAGCCCAGAGTAGCTTGGCTACTTTGTTAAAATTGCAATTATGGATTTACCTTCCATTTAATGTAATATTCTATGTTAGCTTCCTATAACTGCTACAACATATTAACACAATTTAGTAGCTTGCAGCAATAAGAATGTACAATCTTAAAATTCTGGATCTTGGAAATCTAAAATGTGCATTAAGGAGCCAAATACATGTTGTTGGTTAGGTCATGCTCCTTCTGGAGGCTTCAGAAAAGCATTAGTTTCCTTATCTTTTCTAGTTTCTGGAATTGTATTCCTTACATTCCTTTTCTCTTGCACCCTTTTTCCATCCTCAAAGTCAGCATCTTCATATATTTAAATTTCTTTCTGCTCCTTCATTATGTCAACCTTTGATTCCCTAAGCCTGTCTCCTTTTACGAGTATCTTTATAATTACATCAGGTTCACCTGGACAACACCCTTAAATCAATCATGAACATAAAGGATCACTGGTCATAAAAAGGAAATTTATAGGGATTGGAAATGGGAATATCTTTGGGACCATTATTCAACCCATCATGTATACCTATTGATTTGAATATTTATTTACTGAAAAAGTATATATAAATATTTTTTAAATATTAAAAAGTATAAATATTGATAAATCATTTGTTCATGAATATTAATATTTATTAGTGTTCACTAGGGTAAAATTCATTAACATTAAACATTCATAAGGATGATATGTAGTTTTTCTTTTCTAGAATACTCAATTATAATTTGTCTATTTTCCAAATATTCATGTAATATATATACATTTTTTAGTTAGCTAAACTGAGTGTGATTTGAAAGAAGGAAAAAATAGCAAATATTTGTAATTGCATATGTGAGAGACTGCTAGTCCTTTATATTAGCATTTAGAGTTAATGTGTTTGTAGTATAAGGGTTAATAGTATTTTAATTAAAACTATGCAGATCATAAATTTTAATCATTAATGTAATTTGATTTAATACCAAAAGATATGTGCGTAGCATAGATATTGTCTTCCTGCTCTTTCTTTTTTCTAACTGCTATCTCAGGTAAGGAAAAAGTTACCACATTATTTTTTCCTACAAAGCCCTGCTTAATTCTTGCCTCTTCTGACTCCATCAGTAAGTAGAGATCTACAAGGATAAAACACAATGCCAAAGCATTATCAATAAGTATTCTGCCTGTCATAAAGAATTTCATAAAACAGCAGGAGATAGTGGTTGCAGCAATAAGAATGTACAATCTTAAAATTCTGGATCTTGGAAATCTAAAATGTGCATTAAGGAGCCAAATACATGTTGTTGGTTAGGTCATGCTCCTTCTGGAGGCTTCAGAAAAGCATTAGTTTCCTTATCTTTTCTAGTTTCTGGAATTGTATTCCTTACATTCCTTTTCTCTTGCACCCTTTTTCCATCCTCAAAGTCAGCATCTTCATATATTTAAATTTCTTTCTGCTCCTTCATTATGTCAACCTTTGATTCCCTAAGCCTGTCTCCTTTTACGAGTATCTTTATAATTACATCAGGTTCACCTGGACAACACCCTTAAATCAATCATGAACATAAAGGATCACTGGTCATAAAAAGGAAATTTATAGGGATTGGAAATGGGAATATCTTTGGGACCATTATTCAACCCATCATGTATACCTATTGATTTGAATATTTATTTACTGAAAAAGTATATATAAATATTTTTTAAATATTAAAAAGTATAAATATTGATAAATCATTTGTTCATGAATATTAATATTTATTAGTGTTCACTAGGGTAAAATTCATTAACATTAAACATTCATAAGGATGATATGTAGTTTTTCTTTTCTAGAATACTCAATTATAATTTGTCTATTTTCCAAATATTCATGTAATATATATACATTTTTTAGTTAGCTAAACTGAGTGTGATTTGAAAGAAGGAAAAAATAGCAAATATTTGTAATTGCATATGTGAGAGACTGCTAGTCCTTTATATTAGCATTTAGAGTTAATGTGTTTGTAGTATAAGGGTTAATAGTATTTTAATTAAAACTATGCAGATCATAAATTTTAATCATTAATGTAATTTGATTTAATACCAAAAGATATGTGCGTAGCATAGATATTGTCTTCCTGCTCTTTCTTTTTTCTAACTGCTATCTCAGGTAAGGGAAAAAGTTACCACATTATTTTTTTTCCTACAAAGCCCTGCTTAATTCTTGCCTCTTCTGACTCCATCAGTAAGTAGAGATCTACAAGGATAAAACACAATGCCAAAGCATTATCAATAAGTATTCTGCCTGTCATAAAGAATTTCATAAAACAGCAGGAGATAGTGGTTAATAAAAACTGATAAGATAGAAACACTTCAAATAATTGTTCATTGTCATAACCCCATGATGTATTTCTTCATTGTTATTTAATAAATCAGCAGGATCAAATGTACCCGGTAATATTTTTCAAAAGAACAGACTTGACTTGCCCTTATTTATATAAACACTGCACTTAGGATTTAAATGCTATTTCATTATTGAAAATTTATACTCTTTAGGTTCTATTGATATGGATTATGAAAATAAGCTATTCTATAAATTGAATGAATTGGTCTGTGAGTGGAAAAAAGTGTTTTATAATAATATAACAACATCATCATTTTCACCTAAATCATACCTAATGGCATGATACTACTACTAAACATCTGGAATCATTATTTTAAATGACTTCTCTTAAATCTATAAAGAAATATTAAAGAAATATTTTTAGAGTATTAGGTATATATATTAGTAGGTAAACCTATACCATTCCTTATAGTGATAGATAACAGTAGGTAGCTTACTGTGAATGATGTTGGAGATTTCACATTGGAATCAAATAGACTTGACTTTGGTCACTCAGAGCTTCATGTGGGAAAAGTCTTACTAAAGAAAAAGGAATAGAGAAAGCTTACAGCTAAAGGAAGGGGGATAGAAGGTATACCCACCAGAAGCTAAGTTAGACTAGGCATTTTGTACTTTCTAGTATAAGGGTTAATAGTATTTTAATTAAAACTATGCAGATCATAAATTTTAATCATTAATGTAATTTGATTTAATACCAAAAGATATGTGCGTAGCATAGATATTGTCTTCCTGCTCTTTCTTTTTTCTAACTGCTATCTCAGGTAAGGGAAAAAGTTACCACATTATTTTTTTTCCTACAAAGCCCTGCTTAATTCTTGCCTCTTCTGACTCCATCAGTAAGTAGAGATCTACAAGGATAAAACACAATGCCAAAGCATTATCAATAAGTATTCTGCCTGTCATAAAGAATTTCATAAAACAGCAGGAGATAGTGGTTAATAAAAACTGATAAGATAGAAACACTTCAAATAATTGTTCATTGTCATAACCCCATGATGTATTTCTTCATTGTTATTTAATAAATCAGCAGGATCAAATGTACCCGGTAATATTTTTCAAAAGAACAGACTTGACTTGCCCTTATTTATATAAACACTGCACTTAGGATTTAAATGCTATTTCATTATTGAAAATTTATACTCTTTAGGTTCTATTGATATGGATTATGAAAATAAGCTATTCTATAAATTGAATGAATTGGTCTGTGAGTGGAAAAAAGTGTTTTATAATAATATAACAACATCATCATTTTCACCTAAATCATACCTAATGGCATGATACTACTACTAAACATCTGGAATCATTATTTTAAATGACTTCTCTTAAATCTATAAAGAAATATTAAAGAAATATTTTTAGAGTATTAGGTATATATATTAGTAGGTAAACCTATACCATTCCTTATAGTGATAGATAACAGTAGGTAGCTTACTGTGAATGATGTTGGAGATTTCACATTGGAATCAAATAGACTTGACTTTGGTCACTCAGAGCTTCATGTGGGAAAAGTCTTACTAAAGAAAAAGGAATAGAGAAAGCTTACAGCTAAAGGAAGGGGGATAGAAGGTATACCCACCAGAAGCTAAGTTAGACTAGGCATTTTGTACTTTCTAGTTGGTTGTTAACAATAGATCAAAGGAATATTTTAAGGTTTTACAGAGATCAGTAGACCCATACCCCATAACATTAACACAAGATTAACCAGAGGATGGTCTCTGGCCATCTAGACTAGATGAGACATTCTGGCACAAAATAGTTCACCTTCATATGACAATAAAGTTAGTTTCAGAGTAAATCTTTATCATGGCAAACACTTTAGGCTAGAAAGTCTTTGTTCCTCCTCCTCCTCCTTGCAATCTTCCTTATCAAGTCTGTCTATTCACCCCTTTCGAGAGTATTGCTTCACAACTTGTATTTATATAGCTACAATTTACCTAAAACATAATGCCTAGAAAACAGTCTTTGGATAGCATCTATTATTAATAAATTTGACTATTCTGACAAAATCCTTTCTATGCTTTAATCAGCTAGAAATTGTTTTAGAGACATTTTGTGATACTACCATTAAATCAATTCCCCTGGTAAAAATTGTACATTTCATAAAAGTACAAGCTTATATTTTTTGCTGGAGCATCCTCAAATTTGCTAAGAGTAGAAAATTCTTCCTGCTAATAAGTTGAAAGAAAGCACCATTATTTGAAAGGCAATATAGCACAATGATTAAGGGCAGTCTAACTTCGAATCCTGGTTCCACTTATGTGACCTTGAACAGATCCATCAGGATCTTCACATAAACAGAGAATAACAGTCCTTACCTCATAGTGTTATTCTGAGGAACAAATGAATTCATAAACGTATGAGCCTTAGATGATTTCAGTGAGTGCATACTCAGTCATGTCTGACTCTCTGCAACCCCATGGACTGTAGCCCTCCAAACTCCTCTGGCCATAGGATTTTCCAGGCAAGAATATTGGAGTGGGGAGTGGATTAGTGTTCCCTCCTCCAGGGTATCTTCCTGACCCAGGGATTGAATCCAGATCACCCACATGGCAGGCAGATTCTTTACCATCTGAGCCACCAGTACTGAGTAAATGTTAGCTGATGTTAAATCATCTGGGTTAAGAGAAAGGTATTTTATAAAAGAGTTTTCATTTAAACAAAGAGATCAGTAAAAAAAACCCAAAACCTAAGTTAGACTAGGCAGTTTGTACTTTCTAGTTGGTTGTTAACAATAGATCAAAGGAATATTTTAAGGTTTTACAGAGATCAGTAGACCCATACCCCATAACATTAACACAAGATTAACCAGAGGATGGTCTCTGGCCATCTAGACTAGATGAGACATTCTGGCACAAAATAGTTCACCTTCATATGACAATAAAGTTAGTTTCAGAGTAAATCTTTATCATGGCAAACACTTTAGGCTAGAAAGTCTTTGTTCCTCCTCCTCCTCCTTGCAATCTTCCTTATCAAGTCTGTCTATTCACCCCTTTCGAGAGTATTGCTTCACAACTTGTATTTATATAGCTACAATTTACCTAAAACATAATGCCTAGAAAACAGTCTTTGGATAGCATCTATTATTAATAAATTTGACTATTCTGACAAAATCCTTTCTATGCTTTAATCAGCTAGAAATTGTTTTAGAGACATTTTGTGATACTACCATTAAATCAATTCCCCTGGTAAAATTGTACATTTCATAAAAGTACAAGCTTATATTTTTTGCTGGAGCATCCTCAAATTTGCTAAGAGTAGAAAATTCTTCCTGCTAATAAGTTGAAAGAAAGCACCATTATTTGAAAGGCAATATAGCACAATGATTAAGGGCAGTCTAACTTCGAATCCTGGTTCCACTTATGTGACCTTGAACAGATCCATCAGGATCTTCACATAAACAGAGAATAACAGTCCTTACCTCATAGTGTTATTCTGAGGAACAAATGAATTCATAAACGTATGAGCCTTAGATGATTTCAGTGAGTGCATACTCAGTCATGTCTGACTCTCTGCAACCCCATGGACTGTAGCCCTCCAAACTCCTCTGGCCATAGGATTTTCCAGGCAAGAATATTGGAGTGGGGAGTGGATTAGTGTTCCCTCCTCCAGGGTATCTTCCTGACCCAGGGATTGAATCCAGATCACCCACATGGCAGGCAGATTCTTTACCATCTGAGCCACCAGTACTGAGTAAATGTTAGCTGATGTTAAATCATCTGGGTTAAGAGACAATGAGAGTAATTTTGATAAATCACTATATAATCGGTGAAAGAAAACAGAAAAGAAAGACAAATTTGATGGTCATATTTTAAGATACATTGAGTTATGGTACAATTTCTGAATTTATACAACTGAAGCTTATAGAAAATATCTATTATGTACTAAGTAGCCAATATACATAAGGATAATTTCTATTATTAGTAGTACTATTAAATGTTTTCTTTTTTGAGACTGGTATAATCTTGATCTGAAACTGATAAAAGCAGTGGAAATATGTAAGACAAACATCAACATGCATCAGCCATAGATATACATACATATTGATGTTTGGTAGAAATCAACACAATTCTGTACAGGAATTATCCTTCAATTAAAAAATAAATAAATTTAAAATTAAAAAATATGAAAGACACATGTCAGTTCACCTAGGAAACTAAGCCAAATTTCTAATGAAGCTTTTAGCTAAAATGTTTCAATGCTGTATTTAAACAATAAATCATAATTTTAAAGTGTTCATCTCAGGAATAAAGTTTATCATCAGAAAAATCTATCCATGTAAAACGCTGCTGCTGTTGCTTAGTGGTTCAGTTGTGTCCTACTCTCTGTGGCCTGATGGACTATAGCCACTTGTCCATGGAATTTTCCAGTCAAGAGTACTAGAGCAGGCTGCCATTTCCTATTCTAGGGGTCTTCTGGACTCAGGCATCGAAGCCACGTCTCTTGTGTCTCCTGCACTGGCAGGTCTATTTTTTACCACTATTGCTAGCTGGGAAGCCCCTGTGAAGGATGACACAAAACTAAAGAAACAAGAAAAAAGTTTGATGCTAACATTTGAGATATTCAACAACTATTCTATTCTATTTCAAAATAGAAAGGCCTTAGAAAAAGAAGAAAAAAATGTAACATTTTTAATCTAATGATAGGTTATCTATATAAAATTTATAAGACATATATTTGTACATAATGGAAAAGCCTTGAACTATTTCACTTAAAACTGAGGAAAATTAAGCTTTGTATTATTTAGTGGTGACATTAAAATTACTTTACAAAACTATTCAGAATCAATACCAAGCACTGCAGGGGTGCTGTGTGACAATCTGCAGGGGTGAGATGAGGGGGATATACATATGACTAATCTGGGAATGTGCATATCTGTAAACAACAAAACTCTGTAAAAGTTCAAAAGTAAAATGAAAGTTAAAAAAAAAAAAATCATACCCTGAAGTCTAATGCAGTCAAATTACACTGGAGTTTGCCAGCAGATTTTCAGCTTTGCTTTGAATAAAATATACATAAGAAAACAATTATGGATTCCCTGGTGACTCAGTGGTAAAGAATCTTCCTGTCAATACAGGAGACACAGCAAGATCCACTGGAGGAAGAAATGGCAACCCACTCCAATATTCTTGCCCATGGGATTGCAAAAAAGTCATACGCGACTGAGCATGCATGCAAGAAAACAACTGTATACAACAATGAGTTGTAAATAAACTTATTTAAAAGGCAAAAATATACCAACAGCAATAGCAAACATGTAATTTTAATCATATAGATGTGAATGAAAAGCACAGTATGTGTGGGTGCGTGGGTGGGTGTGTTGGTGTGCTTTGCCCTGTCTGACTTCTTGTGACCCCATGAACTGTATGCCATAAGATTTCCCAGGCAAGAATAGTGGAGTAGATTGCCATTTCCTTGTCCAGGGATCAAATCTCTATCTCTTGCGTCCCCTGTGTTGGCAGGCAGATTTTTTACTACTGTGCCACTTGGGAAGCCTGCCTTTCTAGTGGATAATTTTATTATTCAAACAAGAAATTTAAAAAATAATTAAAATTTTTTGTAAAACCAAGAGATAATTAGAAAAGAAAAGGTAAAGAGAAACATAGCTAACTAGAAAACGTGTTATACACTACATACTGTCTAATTTGATAAATTATATCAAATAGGCAAGGGGAACATAATGGTTATACATGTGCCATAAGGTTATATGAAACAAGCATCTTTAAAATAAGGTTATTGGATATTTAAAATATATGAGTATTTTTAGTTCTTTTTAACCATTCTCCCATAAAATTTTAAGAACCTATATTACACAAAGAAGGATATATTTTCTATTACAATTGGTTATAATCTCATATATATTCATTTAAGCTGTGGTTTTACAAAAATATGCATATGTAGCTATGGTTCTGTGAATTATATATATACAATTGTCATAGAACCATATTTTTTCTGAAACTTATGAAACACTGGTCTCAAATTTTAAAAATGTGGTATTCCATATTCAAAGTATGAGAACATGGCTGTAATTACTAGGTTTATAAATCAATTCTCCTCATCATAGGAAACCAGTGTATTCTATCAAAACTTAGTGGATTAAATGGTATCTGCGAGCTAATTAACCTTTTTTTTTTTTTTTTTACTGAATTTTCCTTCAATAGCTGAATGTTTACTGAATACTGGTGAATTGGCAGCATCTGAAATGGCTAATGTTTCATGGCAGCATTCAGTACTAAATGAGAATGCCTGAGATTCAGTGATGACAGCTTCATGAGATATCAGACTATGTAATCAACCATCATTTAACCTTGCACACCTATATTTTAAGTTTTCTGAATGCCCTGAATTAGATATATTTCTGGTACAGCTTATTCTTTTAGTATATATACATTATTTATCTATATTACTAAAATATCCTAAAAACATTAAAATTAGCACTGGGATATACTTGAATGTCTGTAGTTAAAAGCTAAAAAAAACACCAAAAAATGTGAATGAGCATTTGTTTTAATGCACATACACAACTGAAATAGAAAAAAATTAATTGTTTTTAAATTTTGTGCCTCAAGTGTTTGAAAATTTTGACCTATTTTACAACTACTTATAAAATGGAGAAACATTACAAAATAAATGTATCTCTCACTTAAGAAGATGCATTTCACAGCACAGGCTGAAAAAGAAATTTCTTTGTACTTACACATGGCACTCTCTGGATCTCTCTCCTGGATTCATGTCAAGTCAACAGTAATTATTATTCTAAAACAAACCTTGAGAGCAGCAAGCCTGGCTCTGGCTGCTTGCACTCCATCCAAAAACTAAGGCAGAGCTGCCATCTCTGTGCTCCTTCCTGCTTTCAGAAATGTGAGGGGGCGTGTGGGAAGAGCTGTTTACAAACTGGATTATGCCCCTAAGGATGAAAACTCTGTAAACCATCCATGGACCACAGAGAAGCCAGGAAGTGAGTGCTCTTGTGTAAGAGGTGTCCCTACCATTCTGCATCTCATTTCTGGCAAATTTGAGGACAGATTGAAATTCAGAAAAATCAGTATTTATCACAAGAGTTTGTTCAGTATCTTAATTTGGGTTACCAGATCCTGAATCCATAATTTAAATGCTGGTGATGTATTTCAAACATGATTCCAGGAAACTTCCATATGGGAGTGCAGGAATGAGGCAGAAATGGGAAAATATTCATTTCTTAAGGTTCTTATGACAAACTGCTACAAACTTTGTTCCTTAAAACAACAGAAATTTGCCCTCTCACTCTAGGTGTTGGTGGGGCCATTCTTACCCCAGAGGTTCTAGGATTAAAACATCTCTTGTCAGGCTTCCCTGGTGGTCCCGTGGGTAAAGAGTCTGCCTTGCAGTGCAATGGCTACTGGTTGGATCCTTAGCCCAGGAAGATCCCACATATCGCCGAGCAATGTGTCCAATTAGGAGCCAGCACTCTGGAGAGCATGCGCCTAGAGTAGGTGCTCTGCAACGAGAAAAGCCACTTCAGTTGGAGGCCCACACATGACAAGGAATAAAGATGGATGAAAATAAATGGATAGAAATCAATAAAAAGAGATCAAAATTTAAAACAAAAACAAAACCACAACCAAAAAACTTATCTTGTCTTTTCCAGGGTTTTTGGTTCCTGGCCTCCCTTAGTTTGTAGCAATATACATACAGTTTCTACCACCCTCTTCACAGGACTTTTTTCACTCTGCATCTGTATGTTTGCCTCTTTTAAGCACATTGTCATTGGATTTAAGGCCTGCACTTATCTGTGGTTTTATCTCAAAATATTTAAATATGTCTGCAAACAGTATAATCTGCAATAATTTCCAAATAAGGTCATAGTCTATGTTTCCAAGATTTGGTTGGGACAGCATTTAAAAGGCAGTCAACTAAGTGGGTGCTATTAAGCAAGACTGCCTAGTATGTAGCTGAATATCAATGGCAAATTCTGGAAACCTATGGAGAACTGGAGCCTCAGAGTTACCATCCACACCCTGAAAGGGAGGAAATTGACAATTACTCTGTCAATGGTTGATTGAGCTCTAGGGAGTGAGCGGGGAGGAGTTTATTAAAGATAAGGGAGAAGGAGGTTGCCCTGACAATACTCAATATAGAGTGTCTTCCTCCACAACAAAAATAAGTTCCAGAGGAAAGAGATGCAGATGTTAGCATCTGTTCCTTAAACAGATTGCATTTTAGCATTTGGAAGCAGCTGGAAGTCCTCTTTCAGTATTTATCACAAGAGTTTGTTCAGTATCTTAATTAGGGTTACCAGATCCTGAATCCATAATTTAAATGCTGGTGATGTATTTCAAACATGATTCCAGGAAACTTCCATATGGGAGTGCAGGAATGAGGCAGAAATGGGAAAATATTCATTTCTTAAGGTTCTTATGACAAACTGCTACAAACTTTGTTCCTTAAAACAACAGAAATTTGCCCTCTCACTCTAGGTGTTGGTGGGGCCATTCTTACCCCAGAGGTTCTAGGATTAAAACATCTCTTGTCAGGCTTCCCTGGTGGTCCCGTGGGTAAAGAGTCTGCCTTGCAGTGCAATGGCTACTGGTTGGATCCTTAGCCCAGGAAGATCCCACATATCGCCGAGCAATGTGTCCAATTAGGAGCCAGCACTCTGGAGAGCATGCGCCTAGAGTAGGTGCTCTGCAACGAGAAAAGCCACTTCAGTTGGAGGCCCACACATGACAAGGAATAAAGATGGATGAAAATAAATGGATAGAAATCAATAAAAAGAGATCAAAATTTAAAACAAAAACAAAACCACAACCAAAAAACTTATCTTGTCTTTTCCAGGGTTTTTGGTTCCTGGCCTCCCTTAGTTTGTAGCAATATACATACAGTTTCTACCACCCTCTTCACAGGACTTTTTTCACTCTGCATCTGTATGTTTGCCTCTTTTAAGCACATTGTCATTGGATTTAAGGCCTGCACTTATCTGTGGTTTTATCTCAAAATATTTAAATATGTCTGCAAACAGTATAATCTGCAATAATTTCCAAATAAGGTCATAGTCTATGTTTCCAAGATTTGGTTGGGACAGCATTTAAAAGGCAGTCAACTAAGTGGGTGCTATTAAGCAAGACTGCCTAGTATGTAGCTGAATATCAATGGCAAATTCTGGAAACCTATGGAGAACTGGAGCCTCAGAGTTACCATCCACACCCTGAAAGGGAGGAAATTGACAATTACTCTGTCAATGGTTGATTGAGCTCTAGGGAGTGAGCGGGGAGGAGTTTATTAAAGATAAGGGAGAAGGAGGCAGGTTGCCCTGACAATACTCAATATAGAGTGTCTTCCCTCCACAACAAAAATAAGTTCCAGAGGAAAGAGATGCAGATGTTAGCATCTGTTCCTTAAACAGATGCATTTAGCATTTGTTCCTAGCATTTGGAAGCAGCTGGAAGTCCTCTGGTGAGTTCTACAGTGGAGAGACCTGAAGCAATAAAGAGAGGGCTTTTGCCATAGACAGTTGATCACATGAGTATGAGTTCCATCTCTTTGATAGATGAGTTCCATCTATCAAAACTTATTTTTCATTGGGAAAACATTTCAGCAAATTTCAGAAAATAAATTGATTACTTAATGCACAGATAACCTATATGAAATAATAAGTGACAGAAAAAGATCAGCCTCATCTTTTTTAGTCAACTGGAAAAAGTGCTCATATGTAAGGATGGGTAATAGAAACAGTGAACCTTGGGAGATTTCTACACAAAATGTTGAAATCCCTCCTAACTGACTGATCTGGGTCCTCCCGACTGTCTATAGTAAAATGTGAAAGAAGAGCCATGAATTGAAGAAGGAATAGTTAAGTAAAATGGGACCAGAATTTGAACATTTGTAAAAATCTCATGGGTTTCCCCAGTATCCCATCTGATGAAGAATCTGCCTGCCAATGCAGGGGACACAAGATGTGAGTTCTATCCCTGGGTCAGGACGATCCCCTGGAGAAGGAAATGGTAACCCACTGCAGTATTCCAGCCTAGAAAATTCCATGGACAGAGAGAATTACCTGGTGGGTCAGTCCGTGGGAGTCACAAAGAGTCTGATAAGACTGAGCTCTCACACATGCATGCATGCAACCTATTCATATTGCAAAAAAAGAGAGAAAGCTTCTTCTTAAGAGAATAGCAAGGGTGTTGCTGCACAACGTTCTGAGAAGGAAACTAGTGTGGATACGAAGGAAAGCATTTAAATATTTATTTATTTATTTATTTTGGTGGGGGTGGGGTGGGGAGGGAGGTCTATCATTTGTCCATTTTCATCCATCTTTGTTTTTTGGCCCGTGTGGGCCTCCCATCGAGGTGGCCTCTGTTGTCGCAGAGCACCGGCTCTGGACGCACGTGCTCCAGAGCTTGGGCTCGGTAATTGGACACATCGGTCCAGTTGCTCCGCGGCACGTGGGATCTTCCCAGATCAGGGACCGAAGCAGCGTCCCCTGCACTGCAAGGCGGTGTCCTTACCCACTGGACCACCAGGGAAGCCCCGAAGGAAAGCATTTAATCAGCCACTGTGTAGCAGATGCCAGAAGAGAAATGAGATTGTAGCAACAGAAACACTGTTTCAAGGACTATATGAAACAGTGAAATGAGGTGGAATTAAAGAAGATGCTAACAGGTATTAACCTTCAGGTGAAGGAAAGAGTGACCCCCTCAAAACATTTTGCAGATCGTGAGAACTCTCACTGCCTTCACAGACCCAGGAAGTAAGGCGGCTGGGTTTATCCTGGGTTTCAACAGTCAGAGCCCACCCAGAAAACTGAGGAAGCTGGACTCCTTTCAGCTGGCGGGGCAGCTGACTGGAGAACCATGGGGTGACACTGTCACTGTAGCAGGCCTGAAAGATGGAGCATCAGGCCGGAGGGAATTATACTTGAGTCTTAAGATCTAATGGAATTGGCCTTGCTAGGCTTTAGAATTGCTTCAGACCTGTCATCTCTTATTTGTTTTCCCCTAGTTCTTCCCTTTGGAATGGGGACGTCTAGCCTCTGCCTGTCTATCATCGCATTTAAAAAGTACGTAACTTGTCTAGTTTCGCAGACTCACAGTTGGAAAAAATTTTGCCTCAAGGCAAATTGCATCAAGTTTCACCCAATCTGATTAAATTACTTTATTTGTTTTCCCTAGAAAATTCCATGGACAGAGAGAATTACCTGGTGGGTCAGTCCGTGGGAGTCACAAAGAGTCTGATAAGACTGAGCTCTCACACATGCATGCATGCAACCTATTCATATTGCAAAAAAAGAGAGAAAGCTTCTTCTTAAGAGAATAGCAAGGGTGTTGCTGCACAACGTTCTGAGAAGGAAACTAGTGTGGATACGAAGGAAAGCATTTAAATATTTATTTATTTATTTATTTTGGTGGGGGTGGGGTGGGGAGGGAGGTCTATCATTTGTCCATTTTCATCCATCTTTGTTTTTTGGCCCGTGTGGGCCTCCCATCGAGGTGGCCTCTGTTGTCGCAGAGCACCGGCTCTGGACGCACGTGCTCCAGAGCTTGGGCTCGGTAATTGGACACATCGGTCCAGTTGCTCCGCGGCACGTGGGATCTTCCCAGATCAGGGACCGAAGCAGCGTCCCCTGCACTGCAAGGCGGTGTCCTTACCCACTGGACCACCAGGGAAGCCCCGAAGGAAAGCATTTAATCAGCCACTGTGTAGCAGATGCCAGAAGAGAAATGAGATTGTAGCAACAGAAACACTGTTTCAAGGACTATATGAAACAGTGAAATGAGGTGGAATTAAAGAAGATGCTAACAGGTATTAACCTTCAGGTGAAGGAAAGAGTGACCCCCTCAAAACATTTTGCAGATCGTGAGAACTCTCACTGCCTTCACAGACCCAGGAAGTAAGGCGGCTGGGTTTATCCTGGGTTTCAACAGTCAGAGCCCACCCAGAAAACTGAGGAAGCTGGACTCCTTTCAGCTGGCGGGGCAGCTGACTGGAGAACCATGGGGTGACACTGTCACTGTAGCAGGCCTGAAAGATGGAGCATCAGGCCGGAGGGAATTATACTTGAGTCTTAAGATCTAATGGAATTGGCCTTGCTAGGCTTTAGAATTGCTTCAGACCTGTCATCTCTTATTTGTTTTCCCCTAGTTCTTCCCTTTGGAATGGGGACGTCTAGCCTCTGCCTGTCTATCATCGCATTTAAAAAGTACGTAACTTGTCTAGTTTCGCAGACTCACAGTTGGAAAAAAATTTTGCCTCAAGGCAAATTGCATATCAAGTTTCACCCAATCTGATTAAATTACATTTATATGAGACTTTGAACTTTAGACTTCACAGCTAACACTGGAATGTGTGAAGACTTTAGGGCTGTTATAATGGAATGAATGTACATGTGTATGAGAAAGACGTACATATGGAGAGTTCAGGGGCAGTGTTATGGACTGAATGTGTCCCTCCCCCCAAATTCATATAATGAAGCCATCACCTTCAATATGACTATAGTTGGAAATGGAACCTGGGAGGAGGTGATAATAGGTTTATTATAAGAGTTCTGCCTTATTTAAATAAGACTGGTTCCCTTATCAGAAGAAGAGATACCAGAGCTCTCTTACTCTGCCATGTGAGGAGGACAGAGAGAGAAGGCAGAAGTCTGCAAATGAGGAAGAGAGTTCTTACCAGAACCTGACCATGCTGGCCCTTCATCTGGGATTTCCAGTCTTAATAGTTGGGAGAAAATAAATGTCTGTTTAATCCATTTAGGCTATGGTATTTTGTCGTGGCAGCCGGAGCAGATTAGGTTCAGTAGACTTCATGTCACCACTTACACAGTCTACCAAGAGAGCCAGCATGAAGAAAATTGTAGTTGGAATATTGATACCAGAGTAATCAAACCCATCTGAAAGTATATGAGTTTCTGGGTCAGTTCTAGCCTAAGGGAAAATTATTGCTTGATTGTTCAGTTATATGACCAATACAATTTTGTATGTATGCACGCATATAAGGGACTTTTCAGGTGGCACTAATGGTAAAGAACCTGCCTGCCAACACAGGGGAAAAAGAGTGGGTTCAAAGCCGAAGATCCCCGAAGGAAACATGGATGTATGTATCACTTGAACCAAATTGAACTTTGAGTTTAATTTCTTGCCACTGGGGACTGACACCTGTCACTGTAGCAGGCCTGAAAGATGGAGCATCAGGCCGGAGGGAATTATACTTGAGTCTTAAGATCTAATGGAATTGGCCTTGCTAGGCTTTAGAATTGCTTCAGACCTGTCATCACTTATTTGTTTTCCCCTAGTTCTGCCCTTTGGAATGGGGACGTCTAGCCTCTGCCTGTCTATCATCGCATTTAAAAGTACGTAACTTGTCTAGTTTCGCAGACTCACAGTTGGAAAAAATTTTGCCTCAAGGCAAATTGCATATCAAGTTTCACCCAATCTGATTAAATTACATTTATATGAGACTTTGAACTTTAGACTTCACAGCTAACACTGGAATGTGTGAAGACTTTAGGGCTGTTATAATGGAATGAATGTACATGTGTATGAGAAAGACGTACATATGGAGAGTTCAGGGGCAGTGTTATGGACTGAATGTGTCCCTCCCCCCAAATTCATATAATGAAGCCATCACCTTCAATATGACTATAGTTGGAAATGGAACCTGGGAGGAGGTGATAATAGGTTTATTATAAGAGTTCTGCCTTATTTAAATAAGACTGGTTCCCTTATCAGAAGAAGAGATACCAGAGCTCTCTTACTCTGCCATGTGAGGAGGACAGAGAGAAAGGCAGAAGTCTGCAAATGAGGAAGAGAGTTCTTACCAGAACCTGACCATGCTGGCCCTTCATCTGGGATTTCCAGTCTTAATAGTTGGGAGAAAATAAATGTCTGTTTAATCCATTTAGGCTATGGTATTTTGTCGTGGCAGCCGGAGCAGATTAGGTTCAGTAGACTTCATGTCACCACTTACACAGTCTACCAAGAGAGCCAGCATGAAGAAAATTGTAGTTGGAATATTGATACCAGAGTAATCAAACCCATCTGAAAGTATATGAGTTTCTGGGTCAGTTCTAGCCTAAGGGAAAATTATTGCTTGATTGTTCAGTTATATGACCAATACAATTTTTGTATGTATGCACGCATATAAGGGACTTTTCAGGTGGCACTAATGGTAAAGAACCTGCCTGCCAACACAGGGGACAAGACAGACGTGGGTTCAAAGCCTGGGTCGGGAAGATCCCCCGAAGGAAACATGGATGTATGTATCACTTGAACCAAATTGAACTTTGAGTTTAATTTTCCAGAATTTGGAAACAAAAGCTAAAAGATAATTTTAAAATTAGTACTCTTCATAAATGTGAGTATGCCAGTATTTTCTGAATTTCTGAACAAAGTATTCTAATGAATAATATGCATTGGTACCTCCTTTTTAATGTCTCAGATTAGTATTAAAGCAAATTCTGTGGAGATCCTATTAACTGCATGATGTTAAAGAAATACATTTGAAAGTCATGTGTATCGATTATTGTCTCAGGATTGCTGTAACAAAACTATGGTGGACTGTGGTTGGTGGGAGGAGGTGTTAAATAGCAAACATTTGTTTTGCACGTTTCCTGAGGCTGAGGAGTCCAAGATCAAGGTGGTGGTAAATTCAGTATCTAATGTGAGTGTTCTTCACACTTGGCAGATGGCCACCTTCTTGCTTTATCCTCACTTGACTGAGACAGAGATCATCTCTCTGGTGTCTCTTCTTACTAGAACATGGATCCCAATTAGAAAGGCTCTGCCCTTATGATCTAGGTATTTCCCAATACCCTTAATCCAAATACAGTCACATTAGGGGATGAGCCTTTAGCATACGAGTTTTGTGGAAGACAAACAACAAATATCCATAACAATTGTTGTTATGACCATAAAAACTTCCATATTCAAATACTAGTTTTAAGGGTTAAAAGGTTTAGGTTTTTTTTTTTTTTTCTGGATAAGTTTTTATATATTTCTATCTGTGCATGTTTATATCTTCATGTCTTTATTTTTAAATAGACATAGAATATATCATTCTATTTATATCTATTTTTTTTCTATAAGAAGGAATACATACAAGTAAGCCTTAGAATTGAAATCTCAGACTCCCCTGAGAAAAACATATAACTCAAAATGTTTTTACTTCTTTTCTTTTCTTTGGTATTTTGTGTTTTCCATAGATTGCCTGGAACCATTTCCTGTGTCATTATTGTTTTGCTTTCTGGATAACATCCATCTCCTGTTATGATATGCAACTCTAATCACACTTGGAGCTACTCTTCCCATGGATGCACATGCTAAGTCTCTTCAGTCATGTGAGACTCTTTGTGATCCTATGGACCATAGACCATGAGGCTCTTCTGTTCATAGGATTCTCCAGGCAAGAATACTGGAGGGAATCACCATGTCCTCCTTCATGGGATCTTCCCAACATAAGGTTTAGGTTTCATGCATTGGCAGGCAAGTTCTTTACCACTAGCACCACCATAGCACATGTTATAAATAATAATAAGTTACTCATTGTAGAAAGTCTTTAAGTTGGACAGGTTAAAAGTCTAAGGCAGGTTTTTCAGAATACTGGCAGTATTTCATGGAAGTATTTGTATATTTGTGTATAAGTACATTTTTCTATCCCTGAAGAAGGAAATGGCCACTCTAATATTCTTTCCTTGGAAATCCCACTACAGAAGAGCCTGGCAGACTACAGTCCATGGGGTTACAAAGAGTGGTCATGACTTAGTGACTAAACAGCAACAACATTATTAGAAAGTCTTACAGATTTTGTCAGGTCTTATTAAAAGCTGTTCACTCATAACTGGTTAAAATTTTCGCTCCTCCAATAACAAGAAGTAGGCTTTCTGATATGTTACTGGGAGAAAAGACCATTGATTGTACAATGCTTCCTACACTTAATATCATAGTGAAGAGTATTTGTGCCTATCTCTCTTTTTATGGATGGGCTTTCTTCCTATTTGCTGGTTATTACAGAAAAGACATAAGTCAGGTGAAAATTATGTATTTTTCTCAAATTCCTGATAAATATAACATACCAGTCATTAAAGAGTTAATTATTTAAAGCAGCATTGAAATGTGACTTAGAGTCCCAAAGGAATTTAAACTATATTCACTCTTTAAGCAGCTGTCATAGATTTTCAAAATGCTCATATGATCTCCCTTTAGATTGCATCTGTTTCTTCAGAAAGGTCCTTGGAGCATTTATTTAACTATTGAGAAGTGGGATTATCCTGTTAAATACACTTGCTTTTGAATTTATTTTAAGTATGTTCAGGACAAAGGTCAGTGTAAATAGATCACGTGAGGTCGACCACCTACTCTGGCTCTAAGTAAATCACATAAATTCTCTCTTGAACCATTTTATTAAACTGTATTATTATATTTATTTAAAAGTAAAATTAGAAAAAATCTATGACCCAACCTTCGTTTACTAATCCCAATCCTTAGTGTAAATGTCTTCTATCAACATGTTTCTGAGATTTTATTATCTATTGAAAGAAGGGACTTATTAAATCCTATGGATGCCATGATCACTGTTTCTGACAAATCTAGTGTTATTCTGTTGTTCCTTTTAAAACTGTGGAACAATATACTGCTTCACACTGGTCATGTTGCTTCCTAAATATCAGCTCTGCCTCATTAATTTCTTAGCAAAGTTAATTAATTAAAGCCAGAGAGAATGAGAGACAGAGAATAGTAAATAAGGTGAGCTTGTGTACTAGCTTGCTAGGGTGGCCATAACAAATTATCGTAGACTTGGTAGCATAAACAACAAACATTTATATTCTTACAGTTCTGGAGGCTAGAAATCCAAGACCAAGGCTTCAGTAGGGTTGATTTTTTTCTGAGGCATTTTTTTCTGGGTTTATAGATGACTACAGAGGTGTTCTCACATGATCTTTCCTCAGTTGAGACACACGCATGGGGTTTTTCTGTGTCCAAGTTTTTCTTTTCTTTTTTTTTAATTTTATTTTCTTCCTTTATTTTAAAGATTTCATAGAGTTTTGTTGTTCACCAACATGTATGTTCCCAGATCATTCATATGCATATCCCGGGACCCTCTCCCCACCCAGTTCCCCCCCTCCCATCCCTACAGACCATCGCCCCAAATGGTTGTAGGTACTCCTATTCCCCTAGCGCAATGACAATAGCTATTTTTTCCACACATGACAGTAGAGGTTTCCATGTTACTCCCTCCATGTCTCCCTCCCACTGTTCAGTCTCCACAGTGTCTTTAAGTCTATTTTCTGTTTTTTCATGAGTTCACTGCATGTGTTATCATGACCATCTTACTAGATCTCATATATATATGAGTTAGTATACTATACTTGTCTTTCTCTTTTTGACTTACTTCACTTTTTATGATAGGTTCTAGAGCCAGCCACCTCATTAGGACAGAGTCTTCGCATTTCTTTTAACAGCTGAGTAGTATTCCATTGTATATATGAACCAAAGCTTCTGTATCCATTCATTTGTCGATGCACTCTAGGTTGCTTCCATGTTCTGACTATTGTATAGAGAGCTGCAAAGAATATTGGGGTACAGGTGCTTCTTTCAGTTTTGATTTCATCAGGATATAGGCCTAATAGTGGGATTTCTGGGTCGTAGGTTGCTTCTATTTTTAGTTTTTTAAGGAATCTCCATACTGTCTTCCATAGAGGCTGTATCAATTGACATTCCCACCAGCAATGCAAGAGGGTTCCCTTTTCTCCGCACCCTCTCCAGCATTTATTTTATGTCGATTTATTGATGACGGCCATTCTGATGGGTGTGAGATGATATCTCATTGTACTTTTAATTTGCATTTCTCTAATAATAAGCGAGGTTGAGCATCGTTTCATGTGCTTTTGGGCCATCTGTATGTCCTCTTAAGAGATGTGTCTCTTTAGATCATTTTACCATTTTTCATTCGGTTGTTCATTTTTCCTGTGCTGAGTTGTCTGAGTTGCTTGTAGATTTTGGAGATTCATTCTTTGTCTGTTGCTTCATTTTCTATGATTTTCTCCCACTCTATGTGGTGTCTGTTCAGCTTTTTTGAAATTTCTTTTGCTGTACAAAAGCTTTTAAGTTTCATGAGGTCCCACATGTTCACTTTTCTTTTCAGTTCCGCTATTCTAGTAGGTGGGTGAGAGAATATCTTGCTATGATTGATGTCCTTGAGGGTTTTGCCTATATTTTCCTCTAAGAGTTTGATGGTTTCTGGTCTTACATGTAGGTTTTTAATCCATTTTGAGTTGATCTTAGTGTATGGTGTCAGGGAATGTTCCAACTTCATTTTTTTGCATGTAGCTGTCCAATTTTCCCAGCACCATTTGTTGAAGAGGCTGTCTTTGTCCCATTTTATAGTTTCACCTCCTTTGTCAAAAATAAGGTACCCATGGGTGTGTGGGTTGATATCTGGGTTCTCGATCTTGTTCCATAGGTCTATAGTTCTGTTTTTGTGCCAGTACCATACTGTTGTTTTGTAGTAGATTCTGAAGTTAGGGAGGCTGATCCCTCCAGCTCCATTCTTCTTCCTCAGGATTGCTTTGGCTATTCGAGGTCTTCTGTGTTTCCATATGAACTGTGTGATTCTTTGGTCTAGTTCTGTGAAAAATGTCAATGGTAGTTGGATAGGTATTGCATTGAATCTGTAGATGATATTTGGTAGTATGGTCATTTTCACAATATTGATTCTTCCGACCCAGGAACATGGAATATCTCTCCATCTCTTTAAGTCTTCTTTAATTTCTTTCATGAGTGTCTTGTAATTTTCTGTGTACAATTCTTTTGTTACTTTGGGTAGGTTTATTCCTAGATATTTGATTCTTTTGGTTGCAATGGTGAAGGGGACTGCCTCTTTGATTTCATTTTCTGAGTTTTCATTGCTTGTGTATAGGAATGCCAGTGACTTCTGTGTGTTGACTTTGCATCCTGAGAGTTTGCTGAATTCATTGATTAGCTCTAGTAGCTTTGTAATAGTGTCTTTGAGATTTTCTATGTATAATATCATGTTGTTTCCAAAAAGAGAGAGTTTGACTTCTTCCTTTCCAATCTGGGTTCCTTTGATTTCTTTCTGTTCTCTTATTGCCCTTGCTAGGACTTCCAAGACTATGGTGAATAGTAGTGGTGAAAGTGGGCACCCCTGTCTTGTTCCTGATCTTAGAGGAATGCTTTCGCTTTTGACTGTAAATTTATTTTCCCTTTTTTTTAGTTCCGCTATTCTAGTAGGTGGGTGAGAGAATATCTTGCTATGATTGATGTCCTTGAGGGTTTTGCCTATATTTTCCTCTAAGAGTTTGATGGTTTCTGGTCTTACATGTAGGTTTTTAATCCATTTTGAGTTGATCTTAGTGTATGGTGTCAGGGAATGTTCCAACTTCATTTTTTTGCATGTAGCTGTCCAATTTTCCCAGCACCATTTGTTGAAGAGGCTGTCTTTGTCCCATTTTATAGTTTCACCTCCTTTGTCAAAAATAAGGTACCCATGGGTGTGTGGGTTGATATCTGGGTTCTCGATCTTGTTCCATAGGTCTATAGTTCTGTTTTTGTGCCAGTACCATACTGTTGTTTTGTAGTAGATTCTGAAGTTAGGGAGGCTGATCCCTCCAGCTCCATTCTTCTTCCTCAGGATTGCTTTGGCTATTCGAGGTCTTCTGTGTTTCCATATGAACTGTGTGATTCTTTGGTCTAGTTCTGTGAAAAATGTCAATGGTAGTTGGATAGGTATTGCATTGAATCTGTAGATGATATTTGGTAGTATGGTCATTTTCACAATATTGATTCTTCCGACCCAGGAACATGGAATATCTCTCCATCTCTTTAAGTCTTCTTTAATTTCTTTCATGAGTGTCTTGTAATTTTCTGTGTACAATTCTTTTGTTACTTTGGGTAGGTTTATTCCTAGATATTTGATTCTTTTGGTTGCAATGGTGAAGGGGACTGCCTCTTTGATTTCATTTTCTGAGTTTTCATTGCTTGTGTATAGGAATGCCAGTGACTTCTGTGTGTTGACTTTGCATCCTGAGAGTTTGCTGAATTCATTGATTAGCTCTAGTAGCTTTGTAATAGTGTCTTTGAGATTTTCTATGTATAATATCATGTTGTTTCCAAAAAGAGAGAGTTTGACTTCTTCCTTTCCAATCTGGGTTCCTTTGATTTCTTTCTGTTCTCTTATTGCCCTTGCTAGGACTTCCAAGACTATGGTGAATAGTAGTGGTGAAAGTGGGCACCCCTGTCTTGTTCCTGATCTTAGAGGGAATGCTTTCAGCTTTTCACCATTAACAATAATGTTCGCTGTAGGCTTCTCATAGATGGCTTTCACTATGTTGAGATAGGTTCCTTCTATGCCCATTTTCTGAAGAGTTTTTATCATGAATGGGTATTGTACTTTGTCGAAGGCTTTTTCTGCATCTATTGAGATGATCATGTGATTTTTGTCTCTCAGTTTGTTGATATGGTGTATCACATTGATTGATTTGCGGATGTTGAAGAATCCTTGCATGCCTGGGATGAACCCGACTAGATCATGATGTATGAGTTTTTTGATGTGTCGTTGAATTCTGTTTACTAGGATTTCGTTGAGGATCTTGGCATCTAAGTTCATCAGAGATATTGGTCTGTAATTTTCCTTTTTTGTGTTGTCTTTGCCTTTGCCTGGTTTGGGTATCAGGGTGATGGTGGCCTCGTAGAATGTGTTTGGGAGTTTTCCTTCCTGTGCAATTTTTTGAAAGAGTTTTAGAAGGACAGGCATTAGCTCTTCTTTAAATGTTTGGTAGAATTCGGCTGTGAAGCCATCTGGCCCTGGGCTTTTATTTTTGGGTAGATTTTTAATCATAGATTTGATTTCTCACCTAGTGATTGGGTTGTTCAAAGTTTCTGTTTCTTCCTGGCTCAGTCTTGGGAGATTGATCTTCCCCAAGAAACTGTCCATTTCTTCCAGGTTGTCCAGTTTGTTGCCATAGAGTTGCTCATAATAGTCCCTTAGAATCCTTTGGATTTCTTCATTCTCTGTTGTAATCTCTCCTTTCTTGTTTTTGATTTTGTTGATCTGGTCCTTCTCTCTCTTTTTCTTAATGAGTCTGGCCAGTGGCCTGTCAATGCTTGTGTATTTAGGAATGGCCAGTGACTTCTGTGTGTTGACTTTGCATCCTGAGAGTTTGCTGAATTCATTGATTAGCTCTAGTAGCTTTGTAATAGTGTCTTTGAGATTTTCTATGTATAATATCATGTTGTTTCCAAAAAGAGAGAGTTTGACTTCTTCCTTTCCAATCTGGGTTCCTTTGATTTCTTTCTGTTCTCTTATTGCCCTTGCTAGGACTTCCAAGACTATGGTGAATAGTAGTGGTGAAAGTGGGCACCCCTGTCTTGTTCCTGATCTTAGAGGGAATGCTTTCAGCTTTTCACCATTAACAATAATGTTCGCTGTAGGCTTCTCATAGATGGCTTTCACTATGTTGAGATAGGTTCCTTCTATGCCCATTTTCTGAAGAGTTTTTATCATGAATGGGTATTGTACTTTGTCGAAGGTTTTTCTGCATCTATTGAGATGATCATGTGATTTTTGTCTCTCAGTTTGTTGATATGGTGTATCACATTGATTGATTTGCGGATGTTGAAGAATCCTTGCATGCCTGGGATGAACCCGACTAGATCATGATGTATGAGTTTTTTGATGTGTCGTTGAATTCTGTTTACTAGGATTTCGTTGAGGATCTTGGCATCTAAGTTCATCAGAGATATTGGTCTGTAATTTTCCTTTTTTGTGTTGTCTTTGCCTTTGCCTGGTTTGGGTATCAGGGTGATGGTGGCCTCGTAGAATGTGTTTGGGAGTTTTCCTTCCTGTGCAATTTTTTGAAAGAGTTTTAGAAGGACAGGCATTAGCTCTTCTTTAAATGTTTGGTAGAATTCGGCTGTGAAGCCATCTGGCCCTGGGCTTTTATTTTTGGGTAGATTTTTAATCATAGATTTGATTTCTCACCTAGTGATTGGGTTGTTCAAAGTTTCTGTTTCTTCCTGGCTCAGTCTTGGGAGATTGATCTTCCCCAAGAAACTGTCCATTTCTTCCAGGTTGTCCAGTTTGTTGCCATAGAGTTGCTCATAATAGTCCCTTAGAATCCTTTGGATTTCTTCATTCTCTGTTGTAATCTCTCCTTTCTTGTTTTTGATTTTGTTGATCTGGTCCTTCTCTCTCTTTTTCTTAATGAGTCTGGCCAGTGGCCTGTCAATTTTGTTTACCTTTTCAAAGAACCAGCTTTTTGTTTTATTTATCTTTACTATTGTTTCTTTTGTTTCTTTCTCATTTATTTCTGCTCTGATCTTTATGATTTCTTCTGCTGGCAATGGGGTTTGCTTGTTCTGCTTTCTCCAATTGTTTTAAGCAGAGGGTTAGGTCATCTGCGTCATATTTTCCTAGTTTCTTGAGGTGGGATTGTATTGCTATAAATTTCCCTCTTAGAACTGCTTTTGCAGTATCCCATAGGGTTTTCACTGTTGTGTGTTCATTGTCATTTTCTTCTAGCAATTGTTTCATTTCTCCTTTGATTTCCTCAATAATCAGTTGGTTTTTTATGTATGTATTGTTTAATCTCTATGTGTTTGTGTTTTTAGTTGTCTTTTTCCTGTAGTTGATCTCTAGTCTCATTGCATTTTGGTCCGAGAAGATGGTTGATATCATTTGAGTTTTCTTGAACTGACTGAGGTTAGATTTGTGGCCCAAGGTGTGGTCTATCCTGGAAAATGTTCCGTGAGCACTTGAGAAGAAAGTGTATTCTTCTGCTTTTGGATGGAACGTCCTAAAGATATCGATGAGGTCCATCTTTTCTGTGTGGCATTTGAGGCTTGTGTTTCCTTATTAATTTTCTGTTTGGATAATCTATCCATTGGTGGGAGAAGAGTGTTAAAGTCTCTTACTATTAATGTCTTATTATTGATTTCTTCTTTTAAGTCTGAAAGTACCTGTCTTATGTATTGAGTTGTCCCTGTGTTGGGTGCATCGATGTTCATGACTGTTATGTCTTCCTCTTGGATACATCCCTTAGTCAGGATGTAGTGACCTGCCTTGTCTCTTCTAATCTGCTTTATTTTGAGGTTTATTTTCTCTGATATAAGAATTGCTACTCCAGCTTTCTTTTGATTTCCATTTGCATGGAATATTGTTTTCTAGCCTCTCCCTTTCAGTCTATGATTGTCTCTAGGTCTGAAGAGGGTCTCTTGTAGACAGCATATATATGGGTCTTGCTTCTGGATCCATTCAGCCAGCCTGTGTCGTTTGGTTGGAGCATTTAGTCCATTTACATTCAAAGTAATTATTGATACAAATGTTCTTATTGTCATCTTCTTAGAAATGTGGGGTTTGATTTGTAAGGCTTCTCCTACTCTTGTATTTATTGGCTATATCAGGCCCTTTAACACTTGTTGTAGGGCTGGTTTTGTGGTACAGAATTCTGTTAGTTTTTGTCTGTCTGTGAAGCTTTTGACTTCACCATCGATTCTGAATGAGATTCTTGCTGGGTAGAGAATTCTTGGTTGGAGGTTATTCTCTTTTAGCCGTTTTAATGTGTCTTGCCATTCTCTTCTGGCCTGCAGGGTTTCTGTTGAAAGATCCGCAGTTAGACATATGGGGTTTCCTTTATGTGTTATTTGTTGTTTGCTCCTAGCTGCTTTTAGTAATCTGTCTTTATATTTAGTCTGCGTTAGTTTGATTAGAATGTGCCTTGGTGTGTTTCTTCTGGGGTTTATCCTGTATGGAACTCTTTGTGCTTCTTGGACTTGGTTGACTATTTACTTTCCCATGCTGGGGAAGTTTTCAACTAGAACATCTTCAAGAATTTTTTTCATAGTCTTTCTTCTCCTCTTCTTCTTCTGGAACTCCTATAATTCTAATGTTGGTGCGTTTGATATTGTCCCATGGGTCTCTGAGGCTGTCCTCAGTTCTTTTCATTCTTTGGGCTTTGTTCTGTTCTTCAGCACTTATATCCACCATTCTGTCTTCCAGCTCACTTATCCGTTCTTCAGCCTCTGATACTCTACTGTTGAGACCTTCTATAGTATTTTTGAGTTCAGCAATTGAGTTGGTTGTCTCCATTTGCTTCTTTTTTCATTTCTTGCATGTCTCTTCTCAGTGCACTAATTTCCTCTAATGTTCTGCTTTCGGTGTTTTGCATCCTCATTAGTATAGCTTTTCTGAATTCTCTTTCAGATAGTTTGTCTATCTCCTCCTCTGTCATTGAAGCGGTGTTTCTCTAGCTTGGTCCTTCATTGTGCAGTGTTTCTGTGACGTTTCATTATTAGGTTAATTTTTGTTTGTGTGTGTCTGTGTGTGTGGAGTTCTTTTTCCCCCACCAGGCTTCTTGGTTGAATTCTCCCTTCCTTTGGGTTTCTGTCCTTGTAGAAGCGTTCAGTGGTTTGTGACTTGGATGGTGTGTGGTCTAGTTTACAGATGAATAATCTCTAGTGTTGTATGTTCCTTGATAGTGTGGGGTCTGGGAATCAGGGCTTCCGCTCCGAGGATCCTTGGTTTGATGATTGGTCAAGGGGTGTAGGCTCTATGTCTGGTTTGCTATGTTGTTCCGTGATATTAGTTCACATACTAGCATCCGTGCCGCGGCTCCTCATGGCTGCGGGTTCTGACGGCTCCTCGCGGCGGCGGGTACCGGCGGCCCCTCCTACGTTTTTCTTATAAGGATATCAGTCATATTGGATCATTCTAATGTCCTCATTTAAGTTATTCATCTCTTTAAGAATTCTAACTCCAAATATGGTCACATTCTAAGGTGCTGACTGAGATTAGGACTTCAACATACACATTTGGGAGTAACATACTTCAGTCCATTAGAAAATGTACATTATTGTATAAATCAAGATGTTTTTGTGAATAAAAGTAAGAACTATTGATACATACACAGCAACAATATTGATTAACAAAACTTTCCAAGGTTAATCATCTGGTTATTCTTGTATTTAGAGATTCTTTACTAAATCACTTAAGACTACAGTATATTCAGGATACCTCCATTATGACTGAGAAATTGTCTCAATTGTGACTGAAAACTTTTGTTGATTTATATAGCCATTAGATAGTGAAAAATCCGCTTTGGAAGAGAGGCCCAGAACCTCAGAGTTCCTACCTTTTCAGTCACTTAAGACTGAGGTTAGGATGCATATCAGTCCTCAGAGATTGATCCTAAGGCATTTGCTGCTTTTTTTTTGTTGTTTGTTTGCTTGTTATTACATAGTGGAGTATTTGATGCCTTCCTATGTCACTGAACTTATGGGAAATTGCACTACGTATTATTACAACCACGTTTACAAACTGCCATTTTGTGTTTTCTCTGGAGGTATGCTCTATCAAATGTTTGAAAGGGAAAATGTCCCCTATAATTACTTTTTTTAAAGCTACCACAAGTCCAGATGGACTTTGAAATGTATTGCTTTCCAAATTTTAAAAAGATAAATGCATATTTATATCATATTTTATGTAGCTCCACCAAGTCTTAGGGTTTCTCCATAATAAAAATATATTAACTGTTATGAAGCAAACTGTACATTCATTTTGGGTAAGAAATAAAAATTATGTGAGTGCACACATACACATGTATACATATAACATATTTGTGTATGTGTATGTATTCAGTCACACAGTTGTGTCTGGCTGTCTGTGACCCCAGTGACTTGAGCCTGCCAGATTCCTCTGGTCTGGAATGTTCCATGCAAGAATACTGAAGCCAGTTGCCACTTCCTATTCCAAGGGATCTTCCTGACCCAGAGATGGAATTCACATCTCTTACATATCCTACATTGGCAGGCAATTCTTTACCACAGCGCCACCTGGGAAACCCCATACATATAGCATATACATATATACAGCACACACAGAGATGAATACATGTAGGTCAGTTCAAGTCAAATTTTCCTACAACCAATCTGACACACACAGAGAGACACACACACAGAGACTATGTATTACTTGACTTTTCCTAGAAACTCCTGTAAATTTCTCTCTTTAGAGAAGATCCCACATGAAATAGGACTTTGATTGTCAGACTGGTGCTTTTCCCTTCTTTTCCTTTGTTCACCAATTTCTCTAAGGAGACTTTCTACACTAGATTCTGCTGCTCTTTATTTCATTCATTCAGTTTTAGACTCAGTCTCTGCTGTCTGCTCTTTCCTTAACCCAGTCTCTATGGAAGACTGGAATGTCAGTGTCCCATGGATGAAGATGAGAAATCTTGAGGGTGGGAAACTTATTCCTCAGACTCAAAATATGAAAATTTGTTTATTTATGCAATTATTAGTTAATGGCCAATATTAGACTGCATATTCTGTGAAGTCTGAGATTATATTTCTCTCAGTGTAGTGTGTCCTTGCCACCTTATACAATGCTTAGTACATAAAAATGTTGATGTAAAACAAACAGATGTCCAGATTTAGTCCATATATTTAGTCTAAGCCTTACTTTATTGGATTACTTTTAGCCCAGTAATATGGGTGTTGGTTTTATACCTAAGCTAAAATTATTTTTAAAGCAAATTGTTTTTCCAAATTTTAAAAAGATAAATGCATATTTATATCATATTTTATGTAGCTCCACCAAGTCTTAGGGTTTCTCCATAATAAAAATATATTAACTGTTATGAAGCAAACTGTACATTCATTTTGGGTAAGAAATAAAAATTATGTGAGTGCACACATACACATGTATACATATAACATATTTGTGTATGTGTATGTATTCAGTCACACAGTTGTGTCTGGCTGTCTGTGACCCCAGTGACTTGAGCCTGCCAGATTCCTCTGGTCTGGAATGTTCCATGCAAGAATACTGAAGCCAGTTGCCACTTCCTATTCCAAGGGATCTTCCTGACCCAGAGATGGAATTCACATCTCTTACATATCCTACATTGGCAGGCAATTCTTTACCACAGCGCCACCTGGGAAACCCCATACATATAGCATATACATATATACAGCACACACAGAGATGAATACATGTAGGTCAGTTCAAGTCAAATTTTCCTACAACCAATCTGACACACACAGAGAGACACACACAGAGACTATGTATTACTTGACTTTTCCTAGAAACTCCTGTAAATTTCTCTCTTTAGAGAAGATCCCACATGAAATAGGACTTTGATTGTCAGACTGGTGCTTTTCCCTTCTTTTCCTTTGTTCACCAATTTCTCTAAGGAGACTTTCTACACTAGATTCTGCTGCTCTTTATTTCATTCATTCAGTTTTAGACTCAGTCTCTGCTGTCTGCTCTTTCCTTAACCCAGTCTCTATGGAAGACTGGAATGTCAGTGTCCCATGGATGAAGATGAGAAATCTTGAGGGTGGGAAACTTATTCCTCAGACTCAAAATATGAAAATTTGTTTATTTATGCAATTATTAGTTAATGGCCAATATTAGACTGCATATTCTGTGAAGTCTGAGATTATATTTCTCTCAGTGTAGTGTGTCCTTGCCACCTTATACAATGCTTAGTACATAAAAATGTTGATGTAAAACAAACAGATGTCCAGATTTAGTCCATATATTTAGTCTAAGCCTTACTTTATTGGATTACTTTTAGCCCAGTAATATGGGTGTTGGTTTTATACCTAAGCTAGTTAGTACCTTGACTAACTGAATCTTTAAGCAGTCACTCAGGAACATGAAATCAAGAGATCTTTAGAAATGCATCTCTAATAAATTTGGAAAACTCTCTTAGCATCCAACTGAGTAATAAAATCATAGTATATACCATTACAGCCAAAGATATGGTGGATATAAACATGAATTTTATGGCAAATAAGCCTGGATTTAAATCTAGGCTCCAAGGTTGATCATGTTTCACATCTCAACAAGTCACTAAATGCACTGAGTTCCCTCCTATTAAATTGTAATACTCACATCTCATGAGATTTTTACAAAGATTAAATGATTAAGATACTTGAACATATGTTTTTGCATCTTGTACATATTCAATTTCCCTCAGCAGTTCTAATGGCTATATAAAATGGACACAAACACAATTAATAAAATATGTAAGTGCATCCTAGAAGAGAAATGGTAAGGGAATGTGGTTTTTAAGACTTTAACAAAATTGTGAAGGAAGTGAAATGGTTCTTTGTTGCCCTAATTAAAAAAAAAAAAAAATCTCACCTTGCATTACATTTTTTTTCTGCTCTCAGAGTTTCTCTAGACCATTCTACCAAACCATCATAAATCCAAGCTAGATATAGTAGTAGAATTTGTAAAAAGCATTACCAAAGAGGTTTGGAAAGGGTAATTCTAAAACTGAACAAAAATGAAGATAAAATGAAATAAATTTAGTCACTAATAAGGGTATGTGGGTATAATATCTCCAAAGATAGTGACATTTTGCTTAACTGATAATGTATTACACCATATGGTTACTGCTCCACTTTTAGGTATGATGTAAATGACCATATAAACTTCTTGGTCACTGGTTGAAACTAATATTGCCAGTTGAAGAGAATGACAGAAAAACTAATTTATTAAAGAATAGTCACAGAATCTTTGGGGAATGCAGAGTCAAAGAACACTTTCACAGCCAGGATCAATGTCAAAATCACACCTGATAACTAAGTTTTTACATTCTCAGTGAAGTCTGATTTTTTGTTTTTCCTTGCCACCTTATACAATGCTTAGTACATAAAAATGTTGATGTAAAACAAACAGATGTCCAGATTTAGTCCATATATTTAGTCTAAGCCTTACTTTATTGGATTACTTTTAGCCCAGTAATATGGGTGTTGGTTTTATACCTAAGCTAGTTAGTACCTTGACTAACTGAATCTTTAAGCAGTCACTCAGGAACATGAAATCAAGAGATCTTTAGAAATGCATCTCTAATAAATTTGGAAAACTCTCTTAGCATCCAACTGAGTAATAAAATCATAGTATATACCATTACAGCCAAAGATATGGTGGATATAAACATGAATTTTATGGCAAATAAGCCTGGATTTAAATCTAGGCTCCAAGGTTGATCATGTTTCACATCTCAACAAGTCACTAAATGCACTGAGTTCCCTCCTATTAAATTGTAATACTCACATCTCATGAGATTTTTACAAAGATTAAATGATTAAGATACTTGAACATATGTTTTTGCATCTTGTACATATTCAATTTCCCTCAGCAGTTCTAATGGCTATATAAAATGGACACAAACACAATTAATAAAATATGTAAGTGCATCCTAGAAGAGAAATGGTAAGGGAATGTGGTTTTTAAGACTTTAACAAAATTGTGAAGGAAGTGAAATGGTTCTTTGTTGCCCTAATTAAAAAAAAAAAATCTCACCTTGCATTACATTTTTTTTCTGCTCTCAGAGTTTCTCTAGACCATTCTACCAAACCATCATAAATCCAAGCTAGATATAGTAGTAGAATTTGTAAAAAGCATTACCAAAGAGGTTTGGAAAGGGTAATTCTAAAACTGAACAAAAATGAAGATAAAATGAAATAAATTTAGTCACTAATAAGGGTATGTGGGTATAATATCTCCAAAGATAGTGACATTTTGCTTAACTGATAATGTATTACACCATATGGTTACTGCTCCACTTTTAGGTATGATGTAAATGACCATATAAACTTCTTGGTCACTGGTTGAAACTAATATTGCCAGTTGAAGAGAATGACAGAAAAACTAATTTATTAAAGAATAGTCACAGAATCTTTGGGGAATGCAGAGTCAAAGAACACTTTCACAGCCAGGATCAATGTCAAAATCACACCTGAATGGCTAAACCTAAGTTACTATTAATCATGTTCCTTTAGTGTGAATATTCCGCATTTCCTGGACTCTTAGTCTGCAAACACCATGTGTCTGAAAGTTTGGAGTCTCCCAGAAGTTCTGAAAAAAAACTTTCCATACATCATCTCCTTCTTACACTGTTCTTCTGAAAAACAGGCTAGTGTGGATACACGAGGACCAAAATCACATGCCTACATATGGCTCACAAAGAAGATGGAGAGAACAGAAACTCATAAATATTGGACTAGCCAAAAAGTTCATTCAGGTTTTTCCATACCATCTGAAAAAATCCTGAACAAAGCTTTTGGCCAACCCAATATAAATGAATGTATTTAAAATGAGAGTTGTTCTCGGTTTTCTATGTCCAAATACAGACAGATACTTTGCTCACTAAAAGCTGAAAGGGCCTTAATTGTCAAAAAATATACTTGCCTATTGTTAGTAGTAACTAAAAATAGGGAGTAGAAAATATATTGTAATTGAGGGGTTAAAAAAAGGAAAAACAAAGAAACCTTTATTACCTATAATAATGCTATCTTTTAAGAATCTCTGTAAGAAAATGGATTTTTTCTTGAAACTATATTTTACCCTTGGTAAAAAAAAGTGTGTATTTAAATAATAATATTAAAATGAACATATAGCTATATTTTACCATTGAGCTTCTGTTTAAGTTATAAAATGCCAATAGTGGCCTGCTCAAATAAACGTATATATTTGAAAAATCAATGATCTAAGGCTAAAGAAGAAAAGATCTGTTTATATTGCCTAATAATTTCATAGGGACTCAAATTACTTACCACAATTTTGATTATTTCCTTGTCGGTGAGAGTCATAATCCATTGAGATCACTAGAAACAGCTTTAGGGCTTCTGTTAAGAGCACTTAAATGGAGTATCCATTATACATTAGCTGAAACAATTTATCTAAGAGGGACCATCATAGTGTCTTTTAGAGTAAATGTCTTCCAGGCTAATTTAAACTCAATTTTTTAAAGTCTTTTATAAAACTTTTTTCTGAATAGTGTTAGAGTCTGATATTTATCATGTTCCCTTCCTAATAAAATATATACTTGACACTGGCCCATATCATATTAAAATTGAAACCTATTCTCCCACAGCATGTCTTAGAGGTCTCTAAAAAATAATCCTCCAGTAACATTGTGGTAGAACAGGTATTTATTTTTTGAAAATAATATAAAATGGCAAAAGTGGTAGTTCATGGAGAATACCAATTAAGAAAAGGCAAATAAAAAGTATAATAATGAATATTCAAACAGTTTAATGTGCTAAGACAGTTTCCAAAGTTTTAAAATTAAATCTTATGTCTCTCTACACAAATAATTAGGAGAAAAATATATGCACATAGTTTGGTGCAAGTTTATATTCTTTGGACATTTTCCACGCAAAATTTTCCATTTGTACTAATAATCTGCCTGACATTGAAATACACTTTGAGCAGCAAATTTTTACAAGCCATTGGTAATTAAACAGGAATCATTCTTTGTGATATGGGACTCCAGATGTGTTTAAGATGCAAGGGAAAGCCTTTAATTAACTCCTTATAAATTTATGATGTGACAAGGTATTGTCTGTTTCATTTTCGCAGGAGACCTCCCAGAGCCATGAGAGGCTCAACTTGAGCTATCAGTTACCTTTCAGTGGCAGCAGAGCTACCAGAGAGCTGAATGCAACCCGCCATATCATGCTGCACATAAGAACAACTGCATCCAATATTAATCACTCCAGCTCCACATGTGAAATGTTACAAAAGAGAATGTCAAAGAATAAAGGGGGGGGAAATGACTACAGGGTGCCATATATTAGCATCAAGAAACCACTAGTAATGGCTAAAGCAAAATGTGGTGGCCTGAGTCCCACGTGCTAATAATTTTCAAAGTTTTGTCATGGTTAATTAATGATCTAGCACAGTGGGATGCCCTGAAAAGGAAGGGGCTCTGTCCTAATGAAAACAGCCCTAGTGCCAATGTGACAATCGAAATGATTCGATTTGTCAAACATGAAGCAAAATTCTAAGCTGAACACAGTGCCTTTCTAAAGCTGGTATGGAAGAGAGCACTTCTCTCGGACTAATAAAAATGTTAGCTGTTATCATTTTTAACCAATTTATCTCATGTAATCCACTTAACAAGACAAAAAACTTGGTATTAGTAGTCTAAATTTTCAGTTGAATAAACTTGCCAATGGTTTGTAAGTGAGGATTCTGGGACTGAAAGCTAGATTTAGCCATCCCTTACTTATAAGATCTTAGCCACTTAATAGAAGATTTAGTTATACCTCTTTTCTCTCTTCAAGGAGGTTCAATATCATTTTGATCTTATGAAAATTATAATAATGAATATTCAAACAGTTTAATGTGCTAAGACAGTTTCCAAAGTTTTAAAATTAAATCTTATGTCTCTCTACACAAATAATTAGGAGAAAATATATGCACATAGTTTGGTGCAAGTTTATATTCTTTGGACATTTTCCACGCAAAATTTTCCATTTGTACTAATAATCTGCCTGACATTGAAATACACTTTGAGCAGCAAATTTTTACAAGCCATTGGTAATTAAACAGGAATCATTCTTTGTGATATGGGACTCCAGATGTGTTTAAGATGCAAGGGAAAGCCTTTAATTAACTCCTTATAAATTTATGATGTGACAAGGTATTGTCTGTTTCATTTTCGCAGGAGACCTCCCAGAGCCATGAGAGGCTCAACTTGAGCTATCAGTTACCTTTCAGTGGCAGCAGAGCTACCAGAGAGCTGAATGCAACCCGCCATATCATGCTGCACATAAGAACAACTGCATCCAATATTAATCACTCCAGCTCCACATGTGAAATGTTACAAAAGAGAATGTCAAAGAATAAAGGGGGGGGAAATGACTACAGGGTGCCATATATTAGCATCAAGAAACCACTAGTAATGGCTAAAGCAAAATGTGGTGGCCTGAGTCCCACGTGCTAATAATTTTCAAAGTTTTGTCATGGTTAATTAATGATCTAGCACAGTGGGATGCCCTGAAAAGGAAGGGGCTCTGTCCTAATGAAAACAGCCCTAGTGCCAATGTGACAATCGAAATGATTCGATTTGTCAAACATGAAGCAAAATTCTAAGCTGAACACAGTGCCTTTCTAAAGCTGGTATGGAAGAGAGCACTTCTCTCGGACTAATAAAAATGTTAGCTGTTATCATTTTTTAAACCCAAATTTTTCTCATGTAATCCACTTAACAAGACAAAAAACTTGGTATTAGTAGTCTAAATTTTCAGTTGAATAAACTTGCCAATGGTTTGTAAGTGAGGATTCTGGGACTGAAAGCTAGATTTAGCCATCCCTTACTTATAAGATCTTAGCCACTTAATAGAAGATTTAGTTATACCTCTTTTCTCTCTTCAAGGAGGTTCAATATCATTTTGATCTTATGAAAATTATGACTTCTTTCAATGTAAAATGTATACTAAACATGATTGCAAAGGGCCCACAAACACTTCTCAAGGGATGAGTAGTTAAATTATCTTCCAACACTGTCATACAATAACAATGTACAGAAGAAAAAAAATCTATAGATTTTTACCAAAAGTTAGACTTGGTTCAAAAGCAAATTTGTTAGCATCAGATACATATTATTAAAATATATATGTGTCACATATTTAAAATATATATTGCATTAAATATTTTAGGTTCTAAAGTATTGATACATGAAAACTTTCTAATGTGGGACAACAATGACCATTAAAATAAGAGAGAAAAACATTTAAGTCAATAATCAGTGTACAAAATATATCGAAAATCTGTATGTTCAGAACTGCCATCCTAACCTCTGTGAATTTGCGAAGTGTAAATACACTGGTAAATAGAATACCACTTACATAAAAATGCCTTCAGAGACACGTTGAATATAAACCAAAGCGAACTGAAATTGGAAAGATAAGAGGGAGTGGGGAGATAAAGAGAAGGGATATTTCTGGGAGTGTTTAAGAATCAGTTTAGTGTCTGACAGAAGATGGGCTTGCTTTAGCAAGGCTTAATGGAATAAGGAAGAAGAGTTCCTTCATGTCAGAAAGCTATCAAATCTGAAACTCCTTACTAGAGTTTAAGCATCTTCTCTTCTGGGGATAACAGGCCGCTAGATTGTTGACTCAATCTACTTGGATCCCCACCAACCCCCAAAAAACTTTAACTAAAAGCTTTGAAATGATTCGTTTTGAAACTTTCTAAGCAAAAGAACTGGTATGGAAGAGCACTTCTCTCGGACTAATAAAAATGTTAGCTGTTATCATTTTAACCAATTTATCTCATGTAATCCACTTAACAAGACAAAAACTTGGTATTAGTAGTCTAAATTTTCAGTTGAATAAACTTGCCAATGGTTTGTAAGTGAGGATTCTGGGACTGAAAGCTAGATTTAGCCATCCCTTACTTATAAGATCTTAGCCACTTAATAGAAGATTTAGTTATACCTCTTTTCTCTCTTCAAGGAGGTTCAATATCATTTTGATCTTATGAAAATTATGACTTCTTTCAATGTAAAATGTATACTAAACATGATTGCAAAGGGCCCACAAACACTTCTCAAGGGATGAGTAGTTAAATTATCTTCCAACACTGTCATACAATAACAATGTACAGAAGAAAAAAAATCTATAGATTTTTACCAAAAGTTAGACTTGGTTCAAAAGCAAATTTGTTAGCATCAGATACATATTATTAAAATATATATGTGTCACATATTTAAAATATATATTGCATTAAATATTTTAGGTTCTAAAGTATTGATACATGAAAACTTTCTAATGTGGGACAACAATGACCATTAAAATAAGAGAGAAAAACATTTAAGTCAATAATCAGTGTACAAAATATATCGAAAATCTGTATGTTCAGAACTGCCATCCTAACCTCTGTGAATTTGCGAAGTGTAAATACACTGGTAAATAGAATACCACTTACATAAAAATGCCTTCAGAGACACGTTGAATATAAACCAAAGCGAACTGAAATTGGAAAGATAAGAGGGAGTGGGGAGATAAAGAGAAGGGATATTTCTGGGAGTGTTTAAGAATCAGTTTAGTGTCTGACAGAAGATGGGCTTGCTTTAGCAAGGCTTAATGGAATAAGGAAGAAGAGTTCCTTCATGTCAGAAAGCTATCAAATCTGAAACTCCCTTACTAGAGTTTAAGCATCTTCTCTTCTGGGGATAACAGGCCGCTAGATTGTTGACTCAATCTACTTGGATCCCCCACCAACCCCCCAAAAAAAACTTTAACTAAAAGCTTTCTTTATTAAGTCAAAGGTTATGTTTGGATGAATTGAAGCAAATACTGTTTGACTTAATAGGAATTAGGAAAAGAGATCAAGAGTACTACAAATCAATGAAATAGTATTTAACCAGCCAAAGCATATATATTGGTATGATAACTGTAAGATAGTTCAGACTTATTAAGAATTTGCTATTTGGAAAGCACTGTTCTAAGGGTTTTACCAGAATCAGTTGATTTACTAGCATATTTTTTTATTTTTATGATCTGACTGATGTGAAAATGTCAATGTAGAGGAATTACCAGAATTCAGGTTCAGGTAGTCCAAATTTCATTGTACTTAAGAGTGTATCTTAATCACTGTATTTACAGCCTTCCTTAGGAATATCTTTTATACTAAGAACATTTTCTTCTAGCAAGTTGCTTTACCATCTATAAAGAGGGGAGAATGATAATCATAAATATATCCAGTTATCTTAAAAAATAATTATAATGACTTGATATTGTTAGAAGCAAGAATGGGTTAGGAGAAACTGTGTTTTAAAATAAGGAAAATAATTAGGGCAAAGTCTGAGGTTGGAGGCCTGAAGTCACGCCTGAGTGAAACAAGAGAAAATTCTATATGTATGAAAGAGAATTCATTCCTTTATAATTGTTGGAAACTAATTCAAAGTTGGGAAGAAGGAATCGAAGAAAGGGAAGGTTCCTTTGATAAGACAAAAAATATTAAGTCAATAATCAGTGTACAAATTTTCTTGTATGTTCAGAACTGCCATCCTAACCTCTGTGAATTTGCGAAGTGTAAATACACTGGTAAATAGAATACCACTTACATAAAAATGCCTTCAGAGACACGTTGAATATAAACCAAAGCGAACTGAAATTGGAAAGATAAGAGGGAGTGGGGAGATAAAGAGAAGGGATATTTCTGGGAGTGTTTAAGAATCAGTTTAGTGTCTGACAGAAGATGGGCTTGCTTTAGCAAGGCTTAATGGAATAAGGAAGAAGAGTTCCTTCATGTCAGAAAGCTATCAAATCTGAAACTCCCTTACTAGAGTTTAAGCATCTTCTCTTCTGGGGATAACAGGCCGCTAGATTGTTGACTCAATCTACTTGGATCCCCCACCAACCCCCCAAAAAAAACTTTAACTAAAAGCTTTCTTTATTAAGTCAAAGGTTATGTTTGGATGAATTGAAGCAAATACTGTTTGACTTAATAGGAATTAGGAAAAGAGATCAAGAGTACTACAAATCAATGAAATAGTATTTAACCAGCCAAAGCATATATATTGGTATGATAACTGTAAGATAGTTCAGACTTATTAAGAATTTGCTATTTGGAAAGCACTGTTCTAAGGGTTTTACCAGAATCAGTTGATTTACTAGCATATTTTTTTATTTTTATGATCTGACTGATGTGAAAATGTCAATGTAGAGGAATTACCAGAATTCAGGTTCAGGTAGTCCAAATTTCATTGTACTTAAGAGTGTATCTTAATCACTGTATTTACAGCCTTCCTTAGGAATATCTTTTATACTAAGAACATTTTCTTCTAGCAAGTTGCTTTACCATCTATAAAGAGGGGAGAATGATAATCATAAATATATCCAGTTATCTTAAAAAATAATTATAATGACTTGATATTGTTAGAAGCAAGAATGGGTTAGGAGAAACTGTGTTTTAAAATAAGGAAAATAATTAGGGCAAAGTCTGAGGTTGGAGGCCTGAAGTCACGCCTGAGTGAAACAAAGAGAAAATTCTATATGTATGAAATAGAATTCATTCCTTTATAATTGTTGGAAACTAATTCAAAGTTGGGAAGAAGGAATCGAAGAAAGGGAAGGTTCCTTTGATAAGACAAAAAAATATATATCAATACTGTGGTATATATACAAGTTATCACTGGAAATTCCATTTTGACTTATGAGGCACTGTTTATGAGGTTAGGAGGCTCTAAGAGGAAAACTAAGATTCCATGAACACATTTTTTATACATTGATTTTTGAAACAGAAATCATATTGAATTGTTTTAAGGGAAAAAAATCATGTTAGGAGTCCTGGAATTAAACGTGTTGAACTCCCAGTTGTTATTTGTATTCTACAATACAGAAAGTTGAATTTGAAATTTAGTATTTGCTTTACATATTGATATAAAATTGTGCTTTATATAAAATAAAATATAAGTTTGAACCATATGAAATTGCTAATTTTCAACAAACCTGGTTTACAAAAGTGGCCATTTCTTATATTTCAATTAATATGTGTCACATTGTGCTTGTCACACCTTGTAATAGAGGCACATTTGAATGTATGAGCTAGATTCAAGTAAAAATGTATATGACTTGGTTTTCCTGATTTTTTGCTTATAAGCTAATTTTCACACACACACACACACACACACACACACACAAGACTGATAGCTAAGTCATGGGGTTATAAACTCACCAAGTTAGAAGCATTTTAGTGTTTGTCACCAATTAGATTTGTATGTATTGATTTAGCTGTAATGGAACTTTACTTCTTGATACAGAACATTCAAGGAGTCGTCTTTGGTTTGTGGGTAGTTTTCTGTCACTTAACTATTCATGGATTCAGACAGCTTCATCTTTGATTACACTATACTGCCCTGGCCTCATCATTTTCAATCCACTTCTCACCAGAAGAGAATGAAGATTATAGTGTAACATCATTTTCAGAAGCACTGGCTTAGACATAATCCACATCAAAGTGCCCACACTCTATTCATGAAAACTAGGCACAGACTCAGGTTTTGTCCCTGGGGTGGGAAGATCCCCCGCAGGAGGAAATTGCAACCCACTCCAGTATTCTTGGATGTGGATGTGAAAATTCCATGGATGAAAGAGCTTGGTAGGCTACAGTCCACGTGGTTGCAAAGAGCTGGACACGACTGAGCACATACTCAGGGCATAGCCGCACCTAAATACTAAGGAAGGGGCTTCCCTGGTCCAGTGGGTAAGGACAACGCTTTGCAGTGCAAGGGGCTCCAGTTTGATACCTGGCCTGGGAAGATCCCACGTGCCGTGGAGCAGGTGGACCGATGTGTCCAATTACCGAGCCCGAGCTCTGGAGCGCATGTGCCCAGAGCCGGTGCTCTGTGACAACAGAGGCCACTGCAATGAGCCAAAGAACAAAGATGGATGAAAACAGATAAATGAAAGACCAAAAGAAGTGGCCCGCCTGCCCCCTCCATCCCCAACACGTCCCCCGCAAAAAAGAAGCATAGATACTCTAAAGTGTGATGAACTGCTGTGATTGCTTATTAAATGAAAAAAAAAAACTAAGGAAAAAATCCCTTAGAATCCTTTGGATTTGTGCTTGTCACACCTTGTAATAGAGGCACATTTGAATGTATGAGCTAGATTCAAGTAAAAATGTATATGACTTGGTTTTCCTGATTTTTTGCTTATAAGCTAATTTTCACACACACACACACACACACACACACACACACAAGACTGATAGCTAAGTCATGGGGTTATAAACTCACCAAGTTAGAAGCATTTTAGTGTTTGTCACCAATTAGATTTGTATGTATTGATTTAGCTGTAATGGAACTTTACTTCTTGATACAGAACATTCAAGGAGTCGTCTTTGGTTTGTGGGTAGTTTTCTGTCACTTAACTATTCATGGATTCAGACAGCTTCATCTTTGATTACACTATACTGCCCTGGCCTCATCATTTTCAATCCACTTCTCACCAGAAGAGAATGAAGATTATAGTGTAACATCATTTTCAGAAGCACTGGCTTAGACATAATCCACATCAAAGTGCCCACACTCTATTCATGAAAACTAGGCACAGACTCAGGTTTTGTCCCTGGGGTGGGAAGATCCCCCGCAGGAGGAAATTGCAACCCACTCCAGTATTCTTGGATGTGGATGTGAAAATTCCATGGATGAAAGAGCTTGGTAGGCTACAGTCCACGTGGTTGCAAAGAGCTGGACACGACTGAGCACATACTCAGGGCATAGCCGCACCTAAATACTAAGGAAGGGGCTTCCCTGGTCCAGTGGGTAAGGACAACGCTTTGCAGTGCAAGGGGCTCCAGTTTGATACCTGGCCTGGGAAGATCCCACGTGCCGTGGAGCAGGTGGACCGATGTGTCCAATTACCGAGCCCGAGCTCTGGAGCGCATGTGCCCAGAGCCGGTGCTCTGTGACAACAGAGGCCACTGCAATGAGCCAAAGAACAAAGATGGATGAAAACAGATAAATGAAAGACCAAAAGAAGTGGCCCGCCTGCCCCCTCCATCCCCAACACGTCCCCCGCAAAAAAGAAGCATAGATACTCTAAAGTGTGATGAACTGCTGTGATTGCTTATTAAATGAAAAAAAAAAAAAAAACTAAGGAAACTAATAGTCCCTTAGAATCCTTTGGATTTGTGCATTCTCTGTTGTAATCTCTCCTTTTTCGTTTTTTTGATTTTGTTGATCTGGTTCTTCTCTCTCTTTTTCTTGATGAGTCTGGCCAATGGCTTGTCAATTTTGTTTACCTTTTTAAAGAACCAGCTTTTTGTTTTATTTATCTGTACTATTGTTTCTTTCATTTCTTTCTCATTTGTTTCTGAACTACTCTTTATAATCTATCTTCTTCTGCTGGCTTTGGGATGTTTTCGATCTTCTTTTTCCAATTGTTTTAAGCAGAGGGTTAGGTCATCTGCGTCATATTTTCCTAGTTTCTTGAGGTGGGATTGTATTGCTATAAATTTCCCTCTTAGAACTGCTTTTGCAGTATCCCATAGGTTTTGCATGGTCGTATGTTCATTATCAATTTCTACTAGGAATTTTTTAATTTCTCCTTTGATTTCCTCAGTAATCAGTTGGTTTCTTTGGTATGTGCTGTTTAACCCCATGTGTTTGTGTTTTTAGTTGTCTTTTTTCTGTAGTTAATCTCTAGTCTCATTGCATTTTGGTCCGAGAAGATGGTTGATATCATTTCGGTTTTCTTGAACTGACTGAGGTTAGATTTGTGGCCCAAGGTGTGGTCTATCCTGGAAAATGTTCCGTGAGCACTTGAGAAGAAAGTGTATTCTTCTGCTTTTGGATGGAACATCCTAAAGATATCGATGAGGTCCATCTTTTCTAGTGTGGCATTTAAGGCTTGTGTTTCCTTATTAATTTTCTGTTTGGATGATCTATCCATTGGTGGGAGAGGAGTGTTAAAGTCTCCTACTATTATTGTCTTATTATTGATTTCTTCTTTTAAGTCTGAAAGTACCTGTCTTATGTATTGAGGTGTCCCTGTGTTGGGTGCGTAGATGTTCATGACTGTTATGTCTTCCTCTTGGATAGATCCCTTAATCAGGATATGGTGACCTGCCTTGTCTCTTAGAATCTTCTTTACTTTAAAGTCTATTTTGTCTGATGTAAGGATTGGTATTCCAGCTTACTTTTGATTTCCATTTGCATGGAATATCTTTTTTCAGACTTTCACTTTCAGTCTGTGAGTGTCTCTAGGTCTGAAGAGGGTCTCTTGTAGACAGCATATATATGGGTCTTGCTTCTGGATCCATTCAGCCAGCCTGTGTCATTTGGTTGGAGCATTTAGTCCATTTACATTCAAAGTAATTATTGATAAGAATGTTCCTACTGTCATCTTCTTAGAAATTTGGGGTTTGATTTGTAAGGCTTCTCCTACTCTTGTATTTATTGGCTATATCAGGCCCTTTAACACTTGTTGTAGGGCTGGTTTTGTGGTACAGAATTCTGTTAGTTTTTGTCTGTCTGTGAAGCTTTTGACTTCACCATCGATTCTGAATGAGATTCTTGCTGGGTAGAGAATTCTTGGTTGGAGGTTATTCTCTTTTAGCCGTTTTAATGTGTCTTGCCATTCTCTTCTGGCCTGCAGGGTTTCTGTTGAAAGATCCGCAGTTAGACATATGGGGTTTCCTTTATGTGTTATTTGTTGTTTGCTCCTAGCTGCTTTTAGTAATCTGTCTTTATATTTAGTCTGCGTTAGTTTGATTAGAATGTGCCTTGGTGTGTTTCTTCTGGGGTTTATCCTGTATGGAACTCTTTGTGCTTCTTGGACTTGGTTGACTATTTACTTTCCCATGCTGGGGAAGTTTTCAACTAGAACATCTTCAAGAATTTTTTTCATAGTCTTTCTTCTCCTCTTCTTCTTCTGGAACTCCTATAATTCTAATATTGGTGCGTTTGATATTGTCCCATAGGTCTCTGAGGCTGTCCTCAGTTCTTTTCATTCTTTGGGCTTTGTTCTGTTCTTCAGCACTTATATCCACCATTCTGTCTTCCAGCTCACTTATCCGTTCTTCAGCCTCTGATACTCTACTGTTGAGACCTTCTATAGTATTTTTGAGTTCAGCAATTGAGTTGGTTGTCTCCATTTGCTTCTTTTTTCATTTCTTGCATGTCTCTTCTCAGTGCACTAATTTCCTCTAATGTTCTGCTTTCGGTGTTTTGCATCCTCATTAGTATAGCTTTTCTGAATTCTCTTTCAGATAGTTTGTCTATCTCCTCCTCTGTCATTGAAGCGGTGTTTCTCTAGCTTGGTCCTTCATTGTGCAGTGTTTCTGTGACGTTTCATTATTAGGTTAATTTTTGTTTGTGTGTGTCTGTGTGTGTGGAGTTCTTTTTCCCCCACCAGGCTTCTTGGTTGAATTCTCCCTTCCTTTGGGTTTCTGTCCTTGTAGAAGCGTTCAGTGGTTTGTGACTTGGATGGTGTGTGGTCTAGTTTACAGATGAATAATCTCTAGTGTTGTATGTTCCTTGATAGTGTGGGGTCTGGGAATCAGGGCTTCCGCTCCGAGGATCCTTGGTTTGATGATTGGTCAAGGGGTGTAGGCTCTATGTCTGGCTTGCAATTGTGTTCTGTGATATTAGTTCACATACTAGCATCTGAGGAATGAGCTGTGCATCCTTGATTGGTGACAGTCATAAAAACATGCAGATGTTTTCTAACATAATCATAAGATATACATACATACACAGCAATCCCCACAACGGACCAGTTCTACAGAGATAAGTCACAGGAAAACCTTCTGGCAAATCACACAATCATAGATGATACTTGCCCGTTAAGCTTTGAATTAATTAAAATAGTGCCTGAATAAATAGATCCAGCGCAATATCCTGTCCTTGATAATTATAATGAGAGCAATTTTTAATTAGGACATGTGTTGTGGGGTGACGAGGAGGAGAATGTATAAGTAATGAGAAGGAATATATTCGTCTTGGAAGGATTTTTTAGGGTTAGGGAGCAAAGATTAGTGCATGTATTGTTTAGTATATTTGGAAGAGAATAGTGGCGACAGGAGGATAGGAAATAATTTATCTAGAGGATATTGGTAGATATGAAAATGTTTTACATTTAGAACATAGAGGGAGAAAGCAGTGGGAAAGAGGAAAGAGAATTAGATGTTCCCAAGAATTAAAATTAAAATTAAGAAAAAAATACAATAAAATAAAAGCAAAAAAAGAAATTAAAAATTTAAAAGGGCAGAAAATTTAATGAGGCCAAGAAAGAAACAAAAAACACAAAAAACAAAACAAACAAAAACAAAAGAAAAGCAAACAAACAAAAAAATAGAATAAACAAACTAATAAACCCCAAACCAGACCAATCAATTGAATAAGCAAAATATTCCACCACAAATAAACAAGCAAAAGAAAGAAAGAAAAAAAAAAAAGCTAAATACTGTCCCTGGTTTTTATCTTCTCATCTGCCTGTTAGAAACCAATCTGCTCTTGATGGTGGTGTCTTGATGGCATAGTCTTTCCCTTGCAGCACTGGTTGCTATGGTTTCCGTTTCTGTGTTCAGCAAAGTGAGGGCTTTGCTGCCATACTGGGTGCTGGCCGGGATGGTGGGCTGAACCCAGTCCGTTGGGTGGGGGCCGCGGCGTGCGCAGTCCCGTGTTGGAGGGGGGCGCCCCAGCTCTACCGCGCACCCACCAGTAGTCTCCAATTCCTGCTCTTTCCCCGGCTTCCTCCGATGCTGCTGCAGCTCTAGGGGTGCGCGATCTCCCTCGCCGCTGGCACAGGTGCACTGCCAGTTACGTGTCTAAGTCCCAAAGGCAGCCGCGAGCTTTCCCGTCCAGCTCGTGCCCGGTCCCTAAGCAGCAACCCACGGGCGACTTCCCCTCTCCATTCAGCAAGCCCTCCAGTTGGAGTGGTTGAACTTACCCGTGACACGGCACTGCAGCTTCTAGCTCCGGGTTCCGGTGGCTTCTCGCTCCCGCTCCGGAGGCCCACAATTCAGTTTTGAGTGTTGGACAAGAGCCCTCTCAGACCCTGGAAGGTGTCCTCCTTCCTGCAATACTAAAACAGCATTTATAAAGTAAGTTGCTCTTTAACACATTTTTTTAATTAAAAAACATGTTGCTTGGTTTTTAAAATATATATGTTCATGTATTATATATTACACATATATTCGTGTCTATATTGTATGCTCATCTTTGCACATTCATATGTATATTCTTTTGTTAAGGTCAATTCCTTTTCATCTTTCCAATACATGTTTTGGTTGTTCACTCTTTTTTTCTTTTTCTTTTTGTTTTCTTTTGCTTTCTACCAGAACCATTTCTTTAACCTTTTGTGTGTTCATTCTCCTCTACTGACCTACCCTCTGTTTTTCAACATTTAATGGAGAAGAGCAGATAAATATCAGATACCATTACCATTTATACATAACATCTGAAATAATGAAACTTAAATGTTTCATTTTCTGTTACAGCAATACTTACCCTTCCTTCTGTGGTCTTTCTGGAGAAAAATTGACAAAAGTAAAAGTAAGGAAAGTAAGTAGCTAAAGGCAGAGTGAAGAAATGTACAGCATTTACAGAGCGGCATTGGTAATTCATAAATCCTGTTCCAAACTGTGGGTACTTTGGAGGAGAGGCAAGATTTTAGTTTTTTTCCAATGAACCCAGCTTACTACTTAGTAAGAAACATAATAAATATGTATTGGAGAAAGAAATGAACAATTTGAATCTGGATAATATTTAACCAATAACAGAATAGTGGAAAGGAAAGTAGTCATGTAAAAATACTTTATCTGATTTAAATCTCTTTCATCATATATAACTAAATTCTTAGCTATATACATCATTGTAGAATATATATATATATACTTTTTTTTTTTTACCTTTAAGAATTATTGTGATAAATCTTTTAGGTACTATATATTTGATTTAATAAATTTTATAAATATAACTTCCTTAACTAGAATATATGTATGATTTTCTAGAAGGTTCTAACTATGCATATTTCCTTAAAAAATGTGTTCTTAAATCAACAGTACTTTCCATAAATGTATAAATTAATCCAGCCATAGTTCAAGCTCTTCAGGAAAGGAGAAATTATACTTTTTGGAAGTTTTAATAATTATAGCTAAAGTTTAATGCCAATTAGAACTTAATCAAGCACACACACACAAAAATCACCCAAAACATTAAAACACTGATTTTTATATACAAAAAAACCATAACTAGGTCATGATTATGGAGGTAAGTGTATGTGTGTGCCTGTATGTGTGTATTTTATTTGGTGACTATCTTAAAGACTTTAATTTTGCTCATTCTCTCATTATGATAGTGGTTCTCCTACATCCTAGCTATGCATCCGATTTTCATGAGTGCTTAGAATTCTTGTCACAATAAGAATTCTCCATAAATAATGAAAAGATAAGAAAGATCTTAGAGTTAAGAAGAATCAAATATTTTCATTAGGAACTCTTATCATTAGTAAGAAACTTCCACTTGTTTCCTGTTACTTGAAAGAATTTCTTTCCCTTTCATGGTCTTCATCAATCTCTAATCAATAATGGAGTTAAAAGTTACTTTCTCCATAAATGATAGTCATACTGTGATTAAGTGATTAGCATTCAGTCCAAATATATATCATAAATTAAGAAAATTTGTATGCATCATTAACCTACATATATATATATATGCATAAATGCATATATGCAAGAGAATATACATTTTAAATCCAGTCTCATCATTCACCTCTCATTTCATCTTCATCTGAAAATCAACCGTTTTGAAATATTTTAAATATTCTAGTGTTCCTATCCTGTGTTCTGTGAAGTAATCTAAAATATCTCACCTATAGATAACAGTCATCACATGAAAACATGTTTTTGCATTTACATGTATTACTTTGTTAAGATAAATTCCTTCCTTTCTCTCCTAGCACTTTCTTATGTTTGTTTAGTTTGCTATTCGTCTTAGCAAAGAACTGTTTGCTAGTGAAAAGAATCTTGTAATTTTTGCAGGAATTAATTTCACAACTGAGTATAAGTCTTTTTTCCCTGCAAGCAGATGAATGACTAACAGTTCTTTCCAGTGGAATGAATGAACTGTATCAGATGCACAATGCATTTATTTCTTCCTCAGCAGACTGGGATTTTTCTTTCTTTTCTATTTCTCTGTAGGAAATGTAGATAAGGATGGCTATAATAGGGCTGATTGAAAATTCAAGGTAGTTGCCAAAAACATGTCTGTCCAACACACTGGGGAGATGATAGCCTTTATCTTTAAGCTGCAAAAATTGCAGTGTTTCATTAAAACCTTATTTTATCCTTATTCAATTACAACTGCATATTTTTTAAATAATGAACTACAAACCCACTACCCAGCAATTACTCTTATTTCACATGGTTCTCAGCCCTAATTTGACCTATCCGAAGGATGGTTGTAATATTTGATTTGATTTGGCTTTGGCTTGTATTCTTTTTGTAAAATGGATTAAACAATACACTTACAATGCTTGATTTAATTATTTGTGAAACGCAATCTCTCCAGCTAATGATAGTCTTGGAAGGAGATTTATAATTGTTGGCTAGGCTACACATTTTTTTCTCCACAATTCTTTGAGGAAGATGGTTCCAGTTCTGGACTTTCAATCGTTGAAATTGAAATAGAACAATTTTTACCACAGGATGTGCAACCAAAGGCAAAATCTAGAAGCTAAATTAGAAAGAAAATACTACCACTCCTTACATATTGTGGGTAGATAATTTATATTCATTATGAATTAATAAGCAAAATTAAACTATAAATGTAGGTATACTACAATTATATTTGCCAAATAATCAAGAGAGAAGACTAAACGTATAAACTATTTAGTATAAATACTAACAATAATATTAAAACTTTTATATAGTTACTGTAGGATAGGCACTATCCTCTTATCCATGTTAAATACATTTTCTCTCAAAAGTAACTTTAGGAAGTAGATGCAATGATTATCTTCATAGGGAAATCATGGACAGAGGGTATATCATGGCTAAGGTCTTGATTTTCCATGAACCTGAAATAGGTAGTTCAACAAAATTTAACTTTTAGCCATGTTTCAAATGTTTGCATACTGAACCTAATGCAAGTAAACTTGTTTAAATTGTAATTAACTAAAAGTTAACAGAAACAATGGTAGGAGATGTTAACTTGATCCAGTAAATTGGAGAGGTGTGAGGACTCTTTGTGGCCATAGAGCCTGTTTCTTTCAGCTAAACGTATATCTTTGGGGAGAAGACACAATCACTAGTACTACAAACGGATTCAGTCCATTCAGTGAATGTCTGTGGATACATCTATCACTTTTCACCTTCCTTTTCTATCTGTTACGTACTTCGGTATTGGTATGTATGGAAACGAAACAATAGGAGGTTATTGATATCCACATAGCCATGGAAATATCTGTTAGTAACCACAGAGGGCATTTTATTTCAGTGATAGGAAGCCTTCCAGATACTGTTTCATAGGGAACTTATGAGAACAATGGGCTTCCCTGGTGACTCACACCGTAAAGAATCTGCCTGCAATGTGACAAACCTGAGCTCTATCCCTGGATTGGAAAGATCCCCTGGAGAAAGGAAAGGCTACCCACTCAAGTATTCTTTCCTGGAGAATTCCATGGACAGAGGAGCGGCACAGGCTATGGTCCATGGGGACTCAAAGAGTTGAACAAGACTGATTGACTAGCACTATGTGAACAATGTATATGGCTAATTTGTGGCTCATGATAGTGTGCATTAGGTTTCTACCAGGATCTTGTAAAACTCATACGGCCACTTCAATGATTCCTAAGTCTCCTAAGTGAGGGAGCCTATTTGTGCCCATTCAAGTCTTTATAAGTGGTGAAGAAATGTAAAGAAGGAGGGGAAATGGTGATAACTGTTAAAACATCTCTGTGTACTGGCTAGATCCCTATATGCAAGAATAGAGACTCCAGAGGGTTCCAAAGCAAACTGACAGGGATATGAGACTTTCCTACACATATATATTAATTGTGTTATAAACTACTGTCATATTTTACCTTATATGATATGCAGACATTGGAAAGCTCATGAACAGAGGAGCCTGGTAAGCTATAGAGGTTCAGATACGACTTAATGACTAACCAGACACTGGAAAACAGATTTTAACTGAAATGTCTATCATGCCCGGAGCTTTTAGGGCACTAACCTTTTTTTCTGAAATCAAACTGCATGTGATAGATAGTTGGCAAAATGTGTAATTATGTGTAAGCCTTCTGCAGCCTTTTCTCTGCTCTTCTGTTCTAATTTCAAATGTCCCTTCTATCTATACAATGCAATTTTGAAAACTTGCTGATAAACAGTGGGTTATACCAGCTCAACCCTCACGAACACTCCAATACTGAATGTGTGCCAGTGCTTCTCAAGAACTAAGTAATCCCTGTGTCTTTCCAAGAAACCTTCAGAGACTCTGTCAGCTCAAAACTATTGTCATAATAATAACTAATTCCATAACCATCTCCATGGCAATAACTAATTCTATAACAATTTTACAGGGTTATTTGCCTTTTCTGTCATGTTAATATTTGCACTTAAGTAGATAAAAGAGTGGATATTTTAACAGGAATCATACTCATTGCCTTAAAGTGCATGATCCAGTAACTCTGAATTACATGTAGTAACCCACATATCATATAGTTATTGCCTACAATTTCTAATGCTTGTATAGCTCCTTTGTTGTTGTTATTTAGTCTCTAAGTCATATTTGACTCTTTTGAGACCCCACGGATTGTAGCTTTCCAAGCTACAGTCCATGGGATTTCCCAGGCAAGAATACTGGAATGGGTTGTCATTTCCTTCTCTAGGGGATATTCACAACTCAGGGATCACGCTAGTGTCCTCTGCATTGGCAGGCAGATTCACCACTGAGCCACCAAGGAAGCCCACATCTCCTTAATTTATCCTCAAACCAAAAATGAATAAAATAAGCAAACACTTCACTAGTCTTTAATAATGATTCTTCTTTAAAAATCTCAGTTCAAGAAATCTAGCAAAAGGTGGAATTAGATAGTGAAAAGTGTCCTATGAAAGCAATAAAGCAGAGTGCTGTTGGTGTGAGTAAGCATATGTGTAACTTGGGTGAAGAGGCTCCTTCATGCAGTATAATTAGGAAAACTCCTCTTCCCTGAGACAATAGGTCAATTGAGAGTTGAATTACAAGAAATAATCAAACATTTCGAGAGTAAAGAGGGAATAAAGCAGAGTTATTGATGTGGGAAAAAGGCTTTGTATATCCCCAAATAGAAATGTTTCAGGATGGCTTAAGGCAGTGAGCAGGGAGGAGCATGGTATGAATTAAGGTCAAAAAGCAAGGTCAGGACAAGATGATGTCCTTAGATGCAGACTTTGGGAAATGAGTGTATTTATATTCTAAGCACAATTAAAAATCACTGGAGAAGTGTTAGTTGGAGAAAATTATGATATTATTTATAATTCAAAATAATTAAAGGACAGGATGAAAGAAATGGGACTGTTCCTCTGTATAATGTAGGTATTTATACTGAAGAATGGGCTTCCCAGGGAGTGCATTAGTAAAGTGGTAGGAGATATGAGAGATACAGGTATGATCGCTCCACTGGGGAGATTCCTTGGAGGAGGAAATGACAACCCACTCCGGTATTCTTGCCCTGGGAAATCCCATGGGCAGAGGGGTCTAGCAGGCTAAGTCCATGGGATTGTAAACGTCGGATGGAGTCGAGTGAGTGAGCACGCACGTATCCTGAACAAAAAGGGGATGTGCAAGACTGTTGATTTACCTTTCTGCTTATTGAAGTGTTGATATGATAGAAGATGGTCATAAGCCTTCACATTTGAGATGTTTGATATAAATTATATTCATATAAGACAACAAAGATTCACAGATAAGCCTGCTGAAACTTTTCTGAAAATATCCCAACCAGGTGTTCAATCCGGTTCAACTGCTCATTTGTGTTTGATTTTGCAACCCCATAGACTGGGGCACACTAGGCTTCCTGTCCTTCACCAAGGAAGCCCACATCTCCTTAATTTATCCTCAAACCAAAAATGAATAAAATAAGCAAACACTTCACTAGTCTTTAATAATGATTCTTCTTTAAAAATCTCAGTTCAAGAAATCTAGCAAAGGTGGAATTAGATAGTGAAAAGTGTCCTATGAAAGCAATAAAGCAGAGTGCTGTTGGTGTGAGTAAGCATATGTGTAACTTGGGTGAAGAGGCTCCTTCATGCAGTATAATTAGGAAAACTCCTCTTCCCTGAGACAATAGGTCAATTGAGAGTTGAATTACAAGAAATAATCAAACATTTCGAGAGTAAAGAGGGAATAAAGCAGAGTTATTGATGTGGGAAAAAGGCTTTGTATATCCCCAAATAGAAATGTTTCAGGATGGCTTAAGGCAGTGAGCAGGGAGGAGCATGGTATGAATTAAGGTCAAAAAGCAAGGTCAGGACAAGATGATGTCCTTAGATGCAGACTTTGGGAAATGAGTGTATTTATATTCTAAGCACAATTAAAAATCACTGGAGAAGTGTTAGTTGGAGAAAATTATGATATTATTTATAATTCAAAATAATTAAAGGACAGGATGAAAGAAATGGGACTGTTCCTCTGTATAATGTAGGTATTTATACTGAAGAATGGGCTTCCCAGGGAGTGCATTAGTAAAGTGGTAGGAGATATGAGAGATACAGGTATGATCGCTCCACTGGGGAGATTCCTTGGAGGAGGAAATGACAACCCACTCCGGTATTCTTGCCCTGGGAAATCCCATGGGCAGAGGGGTCTAGCAGGCTAAGTCCATGGGATTGTAAACGTCGGATGGAGTCGAGTGAGTGAGCACGCACGTATCCTGAACAAAAGGGTATGTGCAAGACTGTTGATTTACCTTTCTGCTTATTGAAGTGTTGATATGATAGAAGATGGTCATAAGCCTTCACATTTGAGATGTTTGATATAAATTATATTCATATAAGACAACAAAGATTCACAGATAAGCCTGCTGAAACTTTTCTGAAAATATCCCAACCAGGTGTTCAATCCGGTTCAACTGCTCATTTGTGTTTGATTTTTGCAACCCCATAGACTGGGGCACACTAGGCTTCCCTGTCCTTCACCATTTCCCAGAGCTTGCTCAAACTCATGTTGATTGACTCATCCAACCATCTCATCCTCTGTCATCCACTTCTTCAGCCTTCTATTCTTCCCAACATCAGGGTCTTTTCCAAGGTGTTCAATACATACTTCTATATATATATATATATATATATATATATATATATATATATTTACATATATATATGTAAATATTATATATATAATGTATATTGTATATGCAGATCATATATTTATGAAAACATGAAAGAGATAAAGTTGCTTAAAAGATAAACAATTTAGATAACTTATTTCACTTTTTCAGTCATACATGCTATACTTATTTTTAAAATGTGTCAGAGGCAGTTCTTCTTCAGCCTTCTATTCTTCCCAACATCAGGGTCTTTTCCAAGGTGTTCAATACATACTTATATATATACATATAATGTATATTGTATATGCAGATCATATATTTATGAAAACATGAAAGAGATAAAGTTGCTTAAAAGATAAACAATTTAGGTAACTTATTTCACTTTTTCAGTCATACATGCTATACTTATTTTTAAAATGTGTCAGAGGCAGTTCTTCTTCAGCCTTCTATTCTTCCCAACATCAGGGTCTTTTCCAAGGTGTTCAATACATACTTATATATATACATATATATATATATATTTACATATATATATATGTAAATATATATATATATATAATGTATATTGTATATGCAGATCATATATTTATGAAAACATGAAAGAGATAAAGTTGCTTAAAAGATAAACAATTTAGGTAACTTATTTCACTTTTTCAGTCATACATGCTATACTTATTTTTAAAATGTGTCAGAGGCAGTTTTTAGAATAATTTTTAAAATTTTAGACCTACTAATATTTATACTTAGAGATTCTAATAATTTTGTGATCCCCAAACTCATAGACACTTAAAATATGTGTGTTGTCATACTAAGGAGACATTCCGGGCTGTCACGGAGTCATACCTTTTCATCTCTCCCTGATGTTCACTATTATTGAACCAAAAGTGTCTTTCAAGAACACATGAAAAGGAACACATGTGCTAAGTACTCCATGAAAAGAGCTCAGAGTCCCTTTTGATTTGCTGTCATTTTTGACCTCTCACACTTTGGACTGGACTCAGGGACTCTTTCAAACATCATCCTGAAGTGAAGGTTTTCTATGAGGCATGCTCCTGTGTTATTCTGTCCTGAGAAGATAGGTGTGGTCACATCTACTCTGAAGTTCTTACTAGTGGTTCTTCTCACTTTCCCACCATTAATTTGGGGAAATTTTAGATACTTACTTCCTTGATGTTAGGGAAGCATCCCTATTAAAAATTCCATCCTTCCTTTTGGTTTTGTCTTCTACAGTCTTTGAGAACTCAAAACACTATTTAAGCTTTCTAGATATCTCTCTTTGCTTCATTGTGAAAACTCTGTACACTTTGATTCATCCATGGTCTTTATACTGAAACTAAATTTTCAAAGTGAAACTCAAGTAATTTATTTTTCAAAAGTCTGGATCTAACACTTTCTTTTCAAAATACTGTCTGCCCTGCAACCTTAAGAAAAAGGCTTTTATAAAAAATTCTGAAACAATCTTTTTTAAAATTCTATATGGATTCATTTTTCTGATAAAACAATGAAGGCCACTGACTCAAAGGGTGGACTTTCTTTAAAAAGTAGGAATAAGAATTACTTGAGAATAAAATATATTTATAAATATATGAAAATAAATGCATGCATGTACAAGTAAAAACCTTTTTTTTAACAAGAGAAAACTTTAAATCTTGAGCTAGAAATAGAGTATCTAAAAGCACAGTAATCTTACAAAGAGCATCTTTTAATATTTGAAAGTAATACGGAACTACACAGGATACTATTGACTTTAATGTAAATTTCTACCAAATTAACAACTTTCCATCTAAATGAAATAACAAAATGCTGTAGAAATTTATATTGTGTGGAATTTTAAAAAAACTTAGTCATTCTGCATTAGAAAACATAATAAGTGTAATAACTCTCCAGTGAAATTGGTAAGAATCCTTCTTTGGTAATTTGTTTTTGTTTAAGGGAGAAAATCTCAAGTCTAATAATTTAATATAATTTTAAATATACAGAATTACTTTTAGTAGAATTAAATTACAAAAAACTGAAAATATATGCATAAAAAGAATAATGAGCACTATAGTCTCCTATAATGCAATAAAGCATAATGAATCTTTTTTATCATCAAAAATTTATATATTGCTAACTGCTTTATAGCTAGTAAGAGATCACCATTATGAACAGTTATAAAACTTGTCACTTTTTAAAAGCAGACAGTTCATTTTTACGGAAGCATCAATCAAATTTCTCATTCTTCATAAAACCTTTTCCTTGCCTTATGAATATTTCAGGTTCATTTGTAACGAATCTTATATACTTACTTCCTTGATGTTAGGAAGCATCCCTATTAAAATTCCATCCTTCCTTTTGGTTTTGTCTTCTACAGTCTTTGAGAACTCAAAACACTATTTAAGCTTTCTAGATATCTCTCTTTGCTTCATTGTGAAAACTCTGTACACTTTGATTCATCCATGGTCTTTATACTGAAACTAAATTTTCAAAGTGAAACTCAAGTAATTTATTTTTCAAAAGTCTGGATCTAACACTTTCTTTTCAAAATACTGTCTGCCCTGCAACCTTAAGAAAAAGGCTTTTATAAAAAATTCTGAAACAATCTTTTTTAAAATTCTATATGGATTCATTTTCTGATAAAACAATGAAGGCCACTGACTCAAAGGGTGGACTTTCTTTAAAAAGTAGGAATAAGAATTACTTGAGAATAAAATATATTTATAAATATATGAAAATAAATGCATGCATGTACAAGTAAAAACCTTTTTTTTAACAAGAGAAAACTTTAAATCTTGAGCTAGAAATAGAGTATCTAAAAGCACAGTAATCTTACAAAGAGCATCTTTTAATATTTGAAAGTAATACGGAACTACACAGGATACTATTGACTTTAATGTAAATTTCTACCAAATTAACAACTTTCCATCTAAATGAAATAACAAAATGCTGTAGAAATTTATATTGTGGGGAAATTTTTAAAAAAACTTAGTCATTCTGCATTAGAAAACATAATAAGTGTAATAACTCTCCAGTGAAATTGGTAAGAATCCTTCTTTGGTAATTTGTTTTTGTTTAAGGGAGAAAATCTCAAGTCTAATAATTTAATATAATTTTAAATATACAGAATTACTTTTAGTAGAATTAAATTACAAAAAACTGAAAATATATGCATAAAAAGAATAATGAGCACTATAGTCTCCTATAATGCAATAAAGCATAATGAATCTTTTTTATCATCAAAAATTTATATATTGCTAACTGCTTTATAGCTAGTAAGAGATCACCATTATGAACAGTTATAAAACTTGTCACTTTTTAAAAGCAGACAGTTCATTTTTACGGAAGCATCAATCAAATTTCTCATTCTTCATAAAACCTTTTCCTTGCCTTATGAATATTTCAGTTTTTGTGAACATTTATATACCAATTATAAATGTAAATGCTTCAGATAGAGAATATTATATAAAATGACACCATATTAAAAAGTCATATTTCTTTAAGAGATCTTGACATGCAATACCAGTAACACAAATTATTTATAAATTCAAGCCACCGTTATGTCATCTATCATTTATTTGTATAGGTGACCATAGATTCTGTGTATTTTCTCATCCATGTACTATTTATAAAATTATTTATCTATTTGGAAAAGTGAGTTTTTAGCAGAAACTTCATGTACCCACATTTACACACACACACACACACACACACACACACATATATGTGTATGTATTACTTACATTGCCCTCAAGATTACTAGAAATAGCTCAATCTGTTTCCATGTCTATTTTTAAAGACACTTATTTTATCTTTATTACCTGGAATATTATTTCTCAAAGAAAACTTTATCAACAGAATTATCTGAAATACTTGTTAAAAACAATTAATTGTCCTATATTAAACTTAATAAATAAGAATCTCTAATGGAAAATACAGAAACAGAAAATGTATATTTTATAGTTGCTTTATTTATATATTATAAATAATTTTATAAATTATCCTTTTATTCAATCTCCAACTTAGTTTCAGCAAATCAGTCTCATTCCTCCGTTTACCAACTATACAATGTTACATAGGTAATAGCATTCTCTAATGTCAACTTTCTAGATGCTTATGTCTTGTCCAATCAGCTCATTTTCCTTTAGAACATAAGTGACTAAACAAGGTTCTTAGCAGAAACATAAAGATAAAAAATTTTGTCTCCTGTTTACATGCTTTGTAGTATAATCACCCTCTAGTATTTTTTAAAAAATATATAAAATAAAAATGAATACAAATACTGTATGCAGCATTGGAGGAGAGTCAGAGAAATTGTCTTTCCATACATCTAAGAAATTTTTTTTTAGACCTGATTACAAATTGGAAAGCTTTTATTTATTGCATTTAGGAAGTGTTTTCCAAAATAGAATAAAAATAGATGTCAGTTTTACTTGTGAATATGCTATTTCTCTGAGTAGTTGACCATAACCCAATATTTGCTTATAAACTTTTACTTTCGTACTTTTACATTGATCTACATGCATTAACCTTAGAAATAAGATCATTTAATTTTCAAATACATTTGATAAAATTTGGTTGAACAGACTCAACAATATTTTTTAACATTACAAATTGTAAATTAAAACTTCATTAAATTAAAGTGGCATTATTAATTATACAAACAGAAATAAAATATGATTGATATTCAGTGGAGTTATTTTCAGTCTTTACTTTTAAGGTGTTTCTTGACATTAATATCTGAATTTTTGCAAGAATTTTGATTATCTTTCACTGCTATTCAATATACTGTCATGTCAAAAATATTTTTCAATATTTTCTACACATTTTAAGGTAAGAAATTAAATGCAACAGTGACATGCATGGAAAGTTTTCACATTTCCAAAGAAACCTCTGCAAACCCCATGAATCTTCATTGTTAGAATGTGTATTTTCACGTTAAGAATTGTCATTTGGACCAAAGTAATGTCAGAGGCCCATGGAAATTTTTGCATTAAACTTAATAAATAAGAATCTCTAATGGAAAATACAGAAACAGAAAATGTATATTTTATAGTTGCTTTATTTATATATTATAAATAATTTTATAAATTATCCTTTTATTCAATCTCCAACTTAGTTTCAGCAAATCAGTCTCATTCCTCCGTTTACCAACTATACAATGTTACATAGGTAATAGCATTCTCTAATGTCAACTTTCTAGATGCTTATGTCTTGTCCAATCAGCTCATTTTCCTTTAGAACATAAGTGACTAAACAAGGTTCTTAGCAGAAACATAAAGATAAAAAATTTTGTCTCCTGTTTACATGCTTTGTAGTATAATCACCCTCTAGTATTTTTTAAAAAATATATAAAATAAAAATGAATACAAATACTGTATGCAGCATTGGAGGAGAGTCAGAGAAATTGTCTTTCCATACATCTAAGAAATTTTTTTTTAGACCTGATTACAAATTGGAAAGCTTTTATTTATTGCATTTAGGAAGTGTTTTCCAAAATAGAATAAAAATAGATGTCAGTTTTACTTGTGAATATGCTATTTCTCTGAGTAGTTGACCATAACCCAATATTTGCTTATAAACTTTTACTTTCGTACTTTTACATTGATCTACATGCATTAACCTTAGAAATAAGATCATTTAATTTTCAAATACATTTGATAAAATTTGGTTGAACAGACTCAACAATATTTTTTAACATTACAAATTGTAAATTAAAACTTCATTAAATTAAAGTGGCATTATTAATTATACAAACAGAAATAAAATATGATTGATATTCAGTGGAGTTATTTTCAGTCTTTACTTTTAAGGTGTTTCTTGACATTAATATCTGAATTTTTGCAAGAATTTTGATTATCTTTCACTGCTATTCAATATACTGTCATGTCAAAAATATTTTTCAATATTTTCTACACATTTTAAGGTAAGAAATTAAATGCAACAGTGACATGCATGGAAAGTTTTCACATTTCCAAAGAAACCTCTGCAAACCCCATGAATCTTCATTGTTAGAATGTGTATTTTCACGTTAAGAATTGTCATTTGGACCAAAGTAATGTCAGAGGCCCATGGAAATTTTCAAAAATGCATTAACATGTGAGAATGAAAGTATTATCATTAAAGTTCTACTTATAAAGTTGGACAAAAGAATTTGAAGGAAGCATTTGAGGCCATGGACTAGAGAATCAGTAATTTGGAGAATCAGGACATGAAAAATAAATGCATTTTGCTGCAGTTGTACCTGGGGATAGAGGAAACACTAAAAAGAAATTTTAAAATCTTTTTTGCTTAATGCTAGCATAGATTGTGGGCATAGATACATATCTGCTGTATGATGGAACCATTTTTTCTTTTCTCATTCAGAGTGACAGAAAGTCATTGACAATTTATATGCCAATGGGCAATTCTACTAGGTTTATATTTTAAAGTCAGCAATCTAGTTTCAATGAGGAAAACTTCTTGACCATGTTTCAGAGTGTTTGTGATTAACTCATTTAGGAAGATGTGGAAGTGATTCTGGTAAGATATGACACTAGATTGAACAAATAAGATAAATAGTGACAAAGAGTCCTAGACAGAGAAGAGTCATAATGTATAAAAGAGTTTATTATAGGGCTTCCCCTGGTGGTCCAGTGGATAAGGACACCGCCTTGCAGTGCAAGGGGCGCCAGTTCGATCCCTGACCTGGGAAGATCCCACGTGCCGCGGAGCGTCTGGACTGATGTGTCCAATCACCGAGCCGGAGCTCTGGATCGCATGCGCCCAGAGCCGGCGCTCTGCAACGACAGATGCCACTGGGGGGGCAAAGCTATTTTTACTTACAATTTAATCCGTGGCATTATTAATTATACAAACAGAAATAAAATATGATTGATATTCAGTGGAGTTATTTTCAGTCTTTACTTTTAAGGTGTTTCTTGACATTAATATCTGAATTTTTGCAAGAATTTTGATTATCTTTCACTGCTATTCAATATACTGTCATGTCAAAAATATTTTTCAATATTTTCTACACATTTTAAGGTAAGAAATTAAATGCAACAGTGACATGCATGGAAAGTTTTCACATTTCCAAAGAAACCTCTGCAAACCCCATGAATCTTCATTGTTAGAATGTGTATTTTCACGTTAAGAATTGTCATTTGGACCAAAGTAATGTCAGAGGCCCATGGAAATTTTCAAAAATGCATTAACATGTGAGAATGAAAGTATTATCATTAAAGTTCTACTTATAAAGTTGGACAAAAGAATTTGAAGGAAGCATTTGAGGCCATGGACTAGAGAATCAGTAATTTGGAGAATCAGGACATGAAAAATAAATGCATTTTGCTGCAGTTGTACCTGGGGATAGAGGAAACACTAAAAGAAATTTTAAAATCTTTTTTGCTTAATGCTAGCATAGATTGTGGGCATAGATACATATCTGCTGTATGATGGAACCATTTTTTCTTTTCTCATTCAGAGTGACAGAAAGTCATTGACAATTTATATGCCAATGGGCAATTCTACTAGGTTTATATTTTAAAGTCAGCAATCTAGTTTCAATGAGGAAAACTTCTTGACCATGTTTCAGAGTGTTTGTGATTAACTCATTTAGGAAGATGTGGAAGTGATTCTGGTAAGATATGACACTAGATTGAACAAATAAGATAAATAGTGACAAAGAGTCCTAGACAGAGAAGAGTCATAATGTATAAAAGAGTTTATTATAGGGCTTCCCCTGGTGGTCCAGTGGATAAGGACACCGCCTTGCAGTGCAAGGGGCGCCAGTTCGATCCCTGACCTGGGAAGATCCCACGTGCCGCGGAGCGGCTGGACTGATGTGTCCAATTACCGAGCCGGAGCTCTGGATCACATGCGCCCAGAGCTGGCGCTCTGCAACGACAGATGCCACTGCGATGGGAGGCCCACAGGAGCCAAAGAACAAAGACGGATGAAAATAGACAAATGAAAGACCAATAGAAGTGGCCCACCCACTCCCCTCCCTCCCCAACCCCCGCCCAAAAATAAATAAATTTAAAAAAAGAGAGAGTTTATTATATACCTGAAGTTGAACAAAGATAATTCAATAGGTTGAATAAGAATATATCAAAAGTACTTTATTTTACTAGGAAAATTACTTGAGAATTTCATATAAATGCAATATACCTTCTTATGGTATGCTGTGTATTTGTGAAAAAAGTTATTTTCCTAGAAAGCAATTACCGCATTAATTTTTTTTCTTTTGGTTATCTTAAGCCTATCGAATCATTAACCAGTCTAAAGTACTTGAATGTCAAAGTATCACAAACTATCTGGAAAGATACTTTCTTAAAAATACATCAAAACTAATGGCACGGTCAAGGCTACTTACCTCCCAATGGTAATCTATTCATTTTAAAAAGGATTGTAATCAATCCACTCAACACTTATTTTTCCAAAGTGATTATTAAATGCAGCCACAGCTGTGACTCACTGCCTTATAAACACACACACACACACACACACACACATTTAATAAAACAATCATACCTTACGAACTATAAATCTTTATGTATGTAGATAGATATTTGTTGTTGTTCAGTGGCAAAATCATGACCAACTCTTTGTGATCCCAAGAACTGTAGCACACTAGGCTCCTCTGTCCTCCACTATCTCCCAGGGTTTAAAAGAATCTGGTAGAATAAATCATAAGGAAGGAACTAAGAGGGAAAAAAGCACAAAATTTCCAGTGTGATGTGTGTCTTTGTTTGTAGGTTCAGTTATTGGAGGGAGGATAATATCTTTAAAATTAATACAGAAATATACTGGAGCAGATGAAAAGCACACAGATTTTTAAATTATTTAAGTTTTCATACCTCACTAGGGAAATCAAACGTGCACAAAGTCCTAAGAGTTCAACAAAATAGGAAATCTTTAAGAATAGTAAGGGAATTTGTGTTTAATATGCTTTTCTTTAAGGTCATAATTTTTCTGTGAGTTTAAAAGTCTAGAGTATTCAGGACCTTTCAGCAAAGTGGATAATTTGATTTAGCTTCTATCTGAACTTTTGACTTGCAACTATGGTTACAATTATGAATAATCTTTATTCATCTGTTATGAGTTGAATTGTATCCTCTAAAAAACATGTTGAAGTCCTAATTTGCAGTATCTCAGAATCTAACTCTTTTTGGAAAATACGGTCTTTACTAAGGTAATCAAGTTAAAAATAAGATAATTAGGGTGAACTTTAAGACAGTGTGACAGGATCATTATAAAAAAGGGAATTTTACTCACAAAGATAGACCGGCATAAAGGAAAGATTGCATGAAGGGAAGGGAAATAGTACGTGACTATGAAGGTAGAGACTGGAGAAATGCTTCCACAAAACAAGAAAAGCCAAAGATTGCTGCAAACCTCCAGAGGCTAGGCGATAAGCAAGGAACAGGCATCTGCTTTTTTATTATTTATTTTCACATTTGTTTATTTTTAATTACAGGATAATTGCTTTATAATATTAGGTTGGTTTCTGCCATACTATCAACAAGAATCAGCCATAGGTATACATATGTTCCCTCTGTCTTGAATCTTCTTCCCACCTTCTACTTGGACCCATTCCTCTGGGTTGTCACAGAGCACCAGGTTTTTTTGTTTTGTTTTATTTTGTTTTTTGTTGCAATTTTTGGTCACTTTCTTATTGGTCTTTCATTTATTTATTTTCATCCATCTTTGTTCTTTGGCCTGTGAGGGCCTCCCATCACAGTGGCCTCTCCCATTGTAGAGCACTGGCTCTAGAAGCATGCGCTCCAGAGTGCTGGCTCATAATTGGATACACAGGTCCAGCTGCTCCGCAGCACATGGGATCTTCCTGTGATGTGTGTCTTTGTTTGTAGGTTCAGTTATTGGAGGGAGGATAATATCTTTAAAATTAATACAGAAATATACTGGAGCAGATGAAAAGCACACAGATTTTTAAATTATTTAAGTTTTCATACCTCACTAGGGAAATCAAACGTGCACAAAGTCCTAAGAGTTCAACAAAATAGGAAATCTTTAAGAATAGTAAGGGAATTTGTGTTTAATATGCTTTTCTTTAAGGTCATAATTTTTCTGTGAGTTTAAAAGTCTAGAGTATTCAGGACCTTTCAGCAAAGTGGATAATTTGATTTAGCTTCTATCTGAACTTTTGACTTGCAACTATGGTTACAATTATGAATAATCTTTATTCATCTGTTATGAGTTGAATTGTATCCTCTAAAAAACATGTTGAAGTCCTAATTTGCAGTATCTCAGAATCTAACTCTTTTTGGAAAATACGGTCTTTACTAAGGTAATCAAGTTAAAAATAAGATAATTAGGGTGAACTTTAAGACAGTGTGACAGGATCATTATAAAAAAGGGAATTTTACTCACAAAGATAGACCGGCATAAAGGAAAGATTGCATGAAGGAAGGGAAATAGTACGTGACTATGAAGGTAGAGACTGGAGAAATGCTTCCACAAAACAAGAAAAGCCAAAGATTGCTGCAAACCTCCAGAGGCTAGGCGATAAGCAAGGAACAGGCATCTGCTTTTTTATTATTTATTTTCACATTTGTTTATTTTTAATTACAGGATAATTGCTTTATAATATTAGGTTGGTTTCTGCCATACTATCAACAAGAATCAGCCATAGGTATACATATGTTCCCTCTGTCTTGAATCTTCTTCCCACCTTCTACTTGGACCCATTCCTCTGGGTTGTCACAGAGCACCAGGTTTTTTTGTTTTGTTTTATTTTGTTTTTTGTTGCAATTTTTGGTCACTTTCTTATTGGTCTTTCATTTATTTATTTTCATCCATCTTTGTTCTTTGGCCTGTGAGGGCCTCCCATCACAGTGGCCTCTCCCATTGTAGAGCACTGGCTCTAGAAGCATGCGCTCCAGAGTGCTGGCTCATAATTGGATACACAGGTCCAGCTGCTCCGCAGCACATGGGATCTTCCTGTGCCAGGGATCGAACCCATGCCTCTTGCAGTGCAAGGCGGACTCTTTGTACCCACTGGACCACCAGGGAAGCCTCAGCACCAGGTTTTTAAGCCACACACTTTTTGATATTTTATTATAGCAAGCCTAGAATATTAACATATTTGCTCAGACAAATATATTTTCCTCAAAATATTGAGTAAATATATATTTTTCTTAATAGTGACATGCTGAAGAAACACTTTCCTTGTATTCTTGTAATAGTTCATACTAATTGAACACCATTATTTAAGATACTACTACTAGGTAGTGCTAGGGGCAAAGAACCTGACTGCCAATAAAGGCGACACAAGAAGAACGAGTTTGATCTCTGGGTCAGGAAGATCCTATGGAGGAGGAAACAGCAATGAACTGTAGTACTCTAACCTGGAGAATCCCATGGACAGAAGAGCCTGGTGGGCTTCATACCATAGAGGTGCACAGACTCAGATATGACTGAAGCAAATAAGCACCAGCCATAGCATGCTAATATAATATATTGTATATAGGGTCAAGTAACAACAAACTTTAACCAGGGATGTGGGTCATCTAATGAAAAAATAAAGGGATTATATCTTAGAGGAACTTCAAAACCCAGCTAGAAAAATCAGAAAGAATACAGAGAGTAGGCACAGGACTGGTTTCTGAAGGTTCTTTGATCAAGGGAAGAAATTCAGAAATAAAGTATAATAAAGAGGAAATTTCAGAAGCAGGTTCTTTGATATGGGGTATAGAATTCTGTCAAGAACTCCAGAAGATGATATATACTTGCTTCTAGAATGCTTCTTAGAAGTGAGGAAGCATGATGATCTTTGCTAAATAGAAATTCAAGAATTGTCTTGATGAAAAGAAGAAAAAGCTATTAATAGGATTAGGGTAGTAGGAAGGTTAGAGTTGATAGATTATGTCAGCCTGGAAAGCCATGAAATGATCCTCTCTCACAGATGGTCTGGAGGACAGGCCATGCACCAAACCCAAAAGCATCACTGAGGGGCACAGTCGTTGTTCTTCTCTGCACACAAAGGATGGTGGTAGGAGAGATGGGTACACAACTTGTCACAATGATAGCAGTGGGGATAGATGTTAAGATCCAAAAATAATGAGGCCAAATGGTAGCAGTTAGAAACCCAGTGAATAGATCTCTAATGACGTCTGAGGGATGGCCAAGAGGGCTGATCAGTGAAGAGTTATGGAGTTGTTGACTGAAAACGTATCCAGAGGTACAAAATAGTGGGATAGCCTATAAAAGAGAATGAGCAAAAGAATGAAAGGGTTTGCCCAAGTAAAACACCACAGTCTTTTCTGCGGTTTTCAGACTTAAACAGGTTTCCGACCTGTAACCCCATGAGTAAAATGGACTGAAATAAAAAGAAAGCTGTGACATAGGAAACAGTGAAAGTAACCTGAGTGAAAAAAAAAAAAAAAAAGAGAGAGAGAAAATGCTTAGGTTGACAACTGCATGGTGGTCTTAAAAGAAATCAATCTAATGCAGAATAGGAATTAAAAGGAGTCTAAGAATATTTAATAATAGTGCTGACTTTTTAAAAAAAATCCAAACTGTATGATTAATGAGAAAATGGCAGTGCTTGCTTAGTGAATGGAAAGAGAGGAAATCAATCTAAAAGAGAAAAAAAGGCAAATAATATGTCATGATTCGAATACAAAATAAATTAAAATATGAAGTGCTTTTGAGTAACTAGAGGAGTAAATAAAAGAAAAAAATTGATTTTTAAACACTCCTCAGTTACCTTACATTACTGTCATTTTTCTTTATGTAAGTCTGATCACTGTACTTGACAGCACAGAATCAGAATCAAAAGTGTTGCTTACTGCCATCGCTTGTAACAGATGACCACAAATTAAAGCTTTCTTTTGATACATTATAAGCAACTACAGGAAATTAATCTATTTTCTTGTGCCTTAAACAACACGTTAAAAGCAAGACAATTAATAAAAGCATAAAAGGGCTATTAATAGGATTAGGGTAGTAGGAAGGTTAGAGTTGATAGATTATGTCAGCCTGGAAAGCCATGAAATGATCCTCTCACAGATGGTCTGGAGGACAGGCCATGCACCAAACCCAAAAGCATCACTGAGGGGCACAGTCGTTGTTCTTCTCTGCACACAAAGGATGGTGGTAGGAGAGATGGGTACACAACTTGTCACAATGATAGCAGTGGGGATAGATGTTAAGATCCAAAAATAATGAGGCCAAATGGTAGCAGTTAGAAACCCAGTGAATAGATCTCTAATGACGTCTGAGGGATGGCCAAGAGGGCTGATCAGTGAAGAGTTATGGAGTTGTTGACTGAAAACGTATCCAGAGGTACAAAATAGTGGGATAGCCTATAAAAGAGAATGAGCAAAAGAATGAAAGGGTTTGCCCAAGTAAAACACCACAGTCTTTTCTGCGGTTTTCAGACTTAAACAGGTTTCCGACCTGTAACCCCATGAGTAAAATGGACTGAAATAAAAAGAAAGCTGTGACATAGGAAACAGTGAAAGTAACCTGAGTGAAAAAAAAAAAAAAAAAGAGAGAGAGAAAATGCTTAGGTTGACAACTGCATGGTGGTCTTAAAAGAAATCAATCTAATGCAGAATAGGAATTAAAAGGAGTCTAAGAATATTTAATAATAGTGCTGACTTTTTAAAAAAAATCCAAACTGTATGATTAATGAGAAAATGGCAGTGCTTGCTTAGTGAATGGAAAGAGAGGAAATCAATCTAAAAGAGAAAAAAAGGCAAATAATATGTCATGATTCGAATACAAAATAAATTAAAATATGAAGTGCTTTTGAGTAACTAGAGGAGTAAATAAAAGAAAAAAATTGATTTTTAAACACTCCTCAGTTACCTTACATTACTGTCATTTTTCTTTATGTAAGTCTGATCACTGTACTTGACAGCACAGAATCAGAATCAAAAGTGTTGCTTACTGCCATCGCTTGTAACAGATGACCACAAATTAAAGCTTTCTTTTGATACATTATAAGCAACTACAGGAAATTAATCTATTTTCTTGTGCCTTAAACAACACGTTAAAAGCAAGACATGTAACTTAAATTAACAAATATGTATTCTATCACAGTTATGGAGGCCAGAAGTCTAAAATAAAGGTGTTGAGAGACCCACACTCTCTCTAAAGGTTCTAGGGGAGAATCCCTTCTCACTTTCTCTAGACTCTGGTGACTACCACCATTCCTTGACTTATAGCTGCCTCACTCTAGTCTTTGCTGTCATCTTCATGCAGTCTTTCCTATGTGTCTGTATAGCTTATTGATAAATCCTTTTGCCTCTCCTTAATAAGGATACATACAGTTGTATTTAGATCCACCCAGATGCACCAGCATAAATTCCTCTTTTCATATAAGATAATATTCACAGGTTTCAGGGATTGTTGTTGTTGCTCAGTTGCTCAGTTGTGTCTGACTCTCTGCAACCACATGGATTGCAGTACACCAGTCTTCTTTGTCCTTCACCATCTCCCTGAGTTTGCTCAAACTCATGTCCATTGAGTTGATGATGGCATCCAACCATCTCATCCGCTCTTGCTCTGTTGTCTTCCTGCTCTCAATCTTTCCCCATGTCAGGGTTTTTTCCAATGAGTGATCTCTTTTCATCAGGTGACCAAATACTGGAACTTCAGTTTCAGCATCAGTCTTTCCAGTGAATATTTAGGCTCGGTATCTTTTAAGGATTAAGAAGTTACTATAGGGCTTCCCTAGTGGTCCAGTGGGTAAAGAGTCTGCCTTGCAGTGCAGGGGACACCGGTTCCATCCCTAACCAGGGAAAATCCCACTTGGGGCTGAGCGGCTGGACTGGCGTGTCCAATTACAAGCCAGCACTCTGGAGCGCATGAGCCCAGAGCCAGTGCTCGGCAACGAGAGAGGCCACTTGCAATGGGAGGCCGATACAGGCCAAAAAATAAAGTTGACTGAAAATAAATGGATAAAAAATCAATAAAAGAGGCCAAAATTAAAAAAAAGAAATTAATATATTTTTGGTATAGTATTTTCCTGTTAACATCACCTCACTCAACTCACACACACAAAAAAAATGGTGAATTGGCTTTGAATGAGTTGTTAAGAAATTCTGCAATTCACTTCACTGATCTGTCATTAGAGATTCTATTTAAGGTTGTTGGATCAAGAAAGAGTGGTTTAATTATATTTAAAGCCCTAAAACTCAGTACTAGAAAAGCAAAAGTTGGAAGAAAGACACAATCAGTAGGTGGGAATAATGTAAAAGGCTAAATGCTCAGTATGCTCAGTATTTGATCAAGGAGAGTCAATTGTTTAGTATTTATCTGGACCATCTAAATGCCCATTGCTTGAAATTATGAAAGTGTCAAAAGTCTTTAGCAGCTCAGTCGCCATCAGACTCTTTACAACCTCATGGACTATAGCCCACCAGGCTCCTCTGTCTATGGGATTAGCCACACAAGAATACTGGAATGGGTTGCCATTTCCTTCTCCAAGGGATCTTCCCAACACAGAGAAAGTATGAATATATAGGCAGGGTAAATTTACTTTGATGGATATGGCTGGAAACAGGTGGAAATTTGACTGGGTGAAGTAACAATATCTATTTTGCATTATATGTTGTTTATATTGCATTTCTATATTGTTCACCTTCCAAAATCCATGTTTAATGCATACTTATAGATAACAAAATAGTTTAAATTAAGGTTCAAAGTAATTCTATTCTTAATAGATAAAAGAGAGATGAGGAATAACTCCTCTACATTTTTCTTCTTAGGGCCATTACTCATTGGCCACCAGTTTCGGGTCATAATATTAAATGCAAAAAAATATTGTTTCTTTAGCAAGGAAAATATCATCTTACTCAGAATTCAATGTTTCTCTTTTTTTAATCCCAGGAAAACTAGATGAAAAGTATATTCACTGTATCATCTTTCTGCTGACTGAGTTTCTTTGCCTACTAGTAGTATTCAAATCCCCACTGGAAATCACTGATCAACGCCACTCTGCAACGAGAGAGGCCACTTGCAATGGGAGGCCGATACAGGCCAAAAAATAAAGTTGACTGAAAATAAATGGATAAAAAATCAATAAAAGAGGCCAAAATTAAAAAAAAGAAATTAATATATTTTTGGTATAGTATTTTCCTGTTAACATCACCTCACTCAACTCACACACACAAAAAAAATGGTGAATTGGCTTTGAATGAGTTGTTAAGAAATTCTGCAATTCACTTCACTGATCTGTCATTAGAGATTCTATTTAAGGTTGTTGGATCAAGAAAGAGTGGTTTAATTATATTTAAAGCCCTAAAACTCAGTACTAGAAAAGCAAAAGTTGGAAGAAAGACACAATCAGTAGGTGGGAATAATGTAAAAGGCTAAATGCTCAGTATGCTCAGTATTTGATCAAGGAGAGTCAATTGTTTAGTATTTATCTGGACCATCTAAATGCCCATTGCTTGAAATTATGAAAGTGTCAAAAGTCTTTAGCAGCTCAGTCGCCATCAGACTCTTTACAACCTCATGGACTATAGCCCACCAGGCTCCTCTGTCTATGGGATTAGCCACACAAGAATACTGGAATGGGTTGCCATTTCCTTCTCCAAGGGATCTTCCCAACACAGAGAAAGTATGAATATATAGGCAGGGTAAATTTACTTTGATGGATATGGCTGGAAACAGGTGGAAATTTGACTGGGTGAAGTAACAATATCTATTTTGCATTATATGTTGTTTATATTGCATTTCTATATTGTTCACCTTCCAAAATCCATGTTTAATGCATACTTATAGATAACAAAATAGTTTAAATTAAGGTTCAAAGTAATTCTATTCTTAATAGATAAAGAGAGATGAGGAATAACGCCTCTAGCTTTTTCTTCTTAGGGCCCTTACTCATTGGCCACCAGTTTCGGGTCATAATATTAAATGCAAAAAAATATTGTTTCTTTAGCAAGGAAAATATCATCTTACTCAGAATTCAATGTTTCTCTTTTTTTAATCCCAGGAAAACTAGATGAAAAGTATATTCACTGTATCATCTTTCTGCTGACTGAGTTTCTTTGCCTACTAGTAGTATTCAAATCCCCACTGGAAATCACATGTTTTTGTCTGTTAGAGGAATGTGGCCTTCCCAACAAAAAATTCTAACAAAATTGTTCTAATTCATAACAGCTATTCTTGTGCATACCTGTCAGCAGTCATTTTGCCTGATAAATTATACATGACTATTAATCAATGACTGACAGTTTACGCCCTGAAATGTTAGTAACAATGACGTGGTTCTCATATTCATTATTAAGAAAGTACACTAAGAATCTTTGCCTTTTTAAAATTTATCATACAACTGGGAATGAAATGACATGTTATTTGTTCTCATGAGTTTAAATGGATCATCTCAGTAGCTGGGCTTTGAGAGAGCAGCTCAGTGACTAATCACAGAAGTAGTGAAAGATGGAGTATTTAAATTGTATTTATTGGTTCATGCAGTTATTATAATAACTTATCATCATCTTAATTGAGCTTGAGCCTGATCACTATCTTTTGCTTATTTTAGACAGCTCTACCTTGAGAAAATTTCTGTCATAGGTTAGATGTTATGCTTTAGTCCATCCAACCTATACAAGCCTGGAAATACTTCAGATGTCTAGGATTGCAAATGATTCCAATAGAATTAATGCATATGGAGTGTTTTGTTTAGTTCCTCAATCAGAGGCAAAATATTGTTCAACAAAAAGGTTCATGGTAGCAGTGTGTATGTGACATGTCTATGTTTGGGTGGGGGGTAATATCTTGAAAGGATAAACAAATTATATGTTGTTTATATTGCATTTCTATATTGTTCACCTTCCAAAATCCATGTTTAATGCATACTTATAGATAACAAAATAGTTTAAATTAAGGTTCAAAGTAATTCTATTCTTAATAGATAAAAGAGAGATGAGGAATAACTCCTCTACATTTTTCTTCTTAGGGCCATTACTCATTGGCCACCAGTTTCGGGTCATAATATTAAATGCAAAAAAATATTGTTTCTTTAGCAAGGAAAATATCATCTTACTCAGAATTCAATGTTTCTCTTTTTTTAATCCCAGGAAAACTAGATGAAAAGTATATTCACTGTATCATCTTTCTGCTGACTGAGTTTCTTTGCCTACTAGTAGTATTCAAATCCCCACTGGAAATCACATGTTTTTGTCTGTTAGAGGAATGTGGCCTTCCCAACAAAAAATTCTAACAAAATTGTTCTAATTCATAACAGCTATTCTTGTGCATACCTGTCAGCAGTCATTTTGCCTGATAAATTATACATGACTATTAATCAATGACTGACAGTTTACGCCCTGAAATGTTAGTAACAATGACGTGGTTCTCATATTCATTATTAAGAAAGTACACTAAGAATCTTTGCCTTTTTAAAATTTATCATACAACTGGGAATGAAATGACATGTTATTTGTTCTCATGAGTTTAAATGGATCATCTCAGTAGCTGGGCTTTGAGAGAGCAGCTCAGTGACTAATCACAGAAGTAGTGAAAGATGGAGTATTTAAATTGTATTTATTGGTTCATGCAGTTATTATAATAACTTATCATCATCTTAATTGAGCTTGAGCCTGATCACTATCTTTTGCTTATTTTAGACAGCTCTACCTTGAGAAAATTTCTGTCATAGGTTAGATGTTATGCTTTAGTCCATCCAACCTATACAAGCCTGGAAATACTTCAGATGTCTAGGATTGCAAATGATTCCAATAGAATTAATGCATATGGAGTGTTTTGTTTAGTTCCTCAATCAGAGGCAAAATATTGTTCAACAAAAAGGTTCATGGTAGCAGTGTGTATGTGACATGTCTATGTTTGGGTGGGGGGTAATATCTTGAAAGGATAAACAAATGATGAGAAATTATCACTAGAAGAACATTTGAGGATTTACTAGAATCAAAATAAATTGAATATTGTAAAATGCTGACCAGCAACAAAAATTCTCTCAGATGTGACATTCACAGTTGGAAGCTTTGAAATTTTTATAACTTCAAATGTTTTAAAGATAAAGTATCAATTTCACCACTTGGTTCATGAACAAAAGTGAATAAAGGAACAATGGATACTATATTTTTAAAATATAAAAATATATTTTACATATGATATAAAAATATAAATATAAATGTTATTGGCTTTTTGGGGGCTTTCCTCATGGCTCGGCTGTAAACCATCTGCCAGCAATGTAAGATACGTAGGAGATGCATGTTCAATCCCTGAGTTAGGAAGATCCCCTGGAGGAGGAAATAGCAACCCACTCCAGAATTCTTGCCTAGAAAAAATTCACGGACAGAGGAGCCTGCCAGGCTACAGTTCTAAGGGTTGTAAACAGTCAGACATGGCTGAGCTATTAAACAAGATTTGTTTCAAAGGCTATTTGTGATTCTTTGTCCATTCAACATTTGAATCCCCTTACTATGAAGATGACACCCAAAAGCATATCCAGAATATGTTGGATGCTTACTGTCTCGATTCATTACTGTTAAAGATCAAACCACCTGAGGTCTTGCCAGTCACATGTTGACTCTGAAACAGAAGCTAGTGCTTTCTGTTGCTGTCATGCTCAAAGAATGAGCATGACAAAGTGCTCAGTGACTAATCACAGAAGTAGTGAAAGATGGAGTATTTAAATTGTATTTATTGGTTCATGCAGTTATTATAATAACTTATCATCATCTTAATTGAGCTTGAGCCTGATCACTATCTTTTGCTTATTTTAGACAGCTCTACCTTGAGAAAATTTCTGTCATAGGTTAGATGTTATGCTTTAGTCCATCCAACCTATACAAGCCTGGAAATACTTCAGATGTCTAGGATTGCAAATGATTCCAATAGAATTAATGCATATGGAGTGTTTTGTTTAGTTCCTCAATCAGAGGCAAAATATTGTTCAACAAAAAGGTTCATGGTAGCAGTGTGTATGTGACATGTCTATGTTTGGGTGGGGGGTAATATCTTGAAAGGATAAACAAATGATGAGAAATTATCACTAGAAGAACATTTGAGGATTTACTAGAATCAAAATAAATTGAATATTGTAAAATGCTGACCAGCAACAAAAATTCTCTCAGATGTGACATTCACAGTTGGAAGCTTTGAAATTTTTATAACTTCAAATGTTTTAAAGATAAAGTATCAATTTCACCACTTGGTTCATGAACAAAAGTGAATAAAGGAACAATGGATACTATATTTTTAAAATATAAAAATATATTTTACATATGATATAAAAATATAAATATAAATGTTATTGGCTTTTTGGGGGCTTTCCTCATGGCTCGGCTGTAAACCATCTGCCAGCAATGTAAGATACGTAGGAGATGCATGTTCAATCCCTGAGTTAGGAAGATCCCCTGGAGGAGGAAATAGCAACCCACTCCAGAATTCTTGCCTAGAAAAAATTCACGGACAGAGGAGCCTGCCAGGCTACAGTTCTAAGGGTTGTAAACAGTCAGACATGGCTGAGCTATTAAACAAGATTTGTTTCAAAGGCTATTTGTGATTCTTTGTCCATTCAACATTTGAATCCCCTTACTATGAAGATGACACCCAAAAGCATATCCAGAATATGTTGGATGCTTACTGTCTCGATTCATTACTGTTAAAGATCAAACCACCTGAGGTCTTGCCAGTCACATGTTGACTCTGAAACAGAAGCTAGTGCTTTCTGTTGCTGTCATGCTCAAAGAATGAGCATGACAAAGTGCTCGTGACTGGTGACAGGTGTCTGCAGTGATGGCAGCTAAATCCAGAGGTCAATCTGGGCAGTGGCTGAGTCACCAAAGGCAGTTCCCATGACTCTGTCTCATGAGGATCATCTGGTTTTCCAGACATAAGGGCAGTTATGTCCTCAACTGGCCCAATCTACATAATGATTCAGAAATTGTTTATGGGTATATGACCTCCAAACCTGGTTCTCTGGATCTCTGGAGATCCTATGGGTTGTGCATTATCTTTCCAATGAGGTTACTTTCTAGAATCATTTATCCAGAATCACCTGCGCTTATTTTGCTACTGACTTCTTGCAATCAGCTCTACCTGAGTCATTAATTGAGGCCTTAATATTTTATACTATTTATAAATTAGTTTATTCATTTCTGTATGAATGCCCATTATCTGGATACCTGTTGAAACTGAAATGCATCGTTGATTTTGGTTATTTTGCGTGACTTCCTCCCCATTAACCAATTTTTATTCTCTAATACTCCATAGTTGGGGGAGGAAAAAATAGTCATAAACTCGTGGTGTCTTTTTATTCTCTTTTGCTGCATTCACTCTCCCGGCATCATTTGCTGCTCTCATTCTCATCCTGTCTTGGTTAGTCATCATTATTGACTCAGAACAGTGCTGTGCTGTGTAATGTATCTCTGCTGTAAAAATCATTCTTCTTCGTTAAATCCTCTTCACTCGCAGCCGCCTGCTGAGTTTCACTCTTCTTCAAGCTGCAGACGCTGCGTTTTCTCTGATTGTATTTGTGGCACATTCATGAATGCTTCTTGAGTAAAAAATCATTCCAAGCCAATAAATCAAATCAATAAATAAGTCAGTGAATCTCTTTTGCTTTACAAACATCGTAAATCTTTAGCAGAACAAATCACTTGTGCTTATCCCTACCTTCTGAATCTTTTGAAACTATTTTATCTAATATTAGAAGCTCTTTTGGTCCTGTGTTAATCTTTACATTAGATAACACACTTGACCTTATACAAGGTCCAAAGACATTTGACCCTAAGAGTCAATTTCAATGAACTCTGTTTTTTTTAAATGGTTTTCCGTTGGGAATAGAATATGCTGAAGAAACAAAATCATATATACGTATATGTGTATGTGCATATATATATATATATATATATATATATATAATTAATTCTTTGGATATTTGTATTATATATATTTGCATAAATATCTGTATTCTGCATGTTACATCTGAGAATTAAATTAAGATATATATATATATATATATATATATATATTTAATTATCATATTAAGTTCCAAAAAATTACGTTTCATATTTTTGCCTCTATTAAAATGTATGGCTAAGCCCATAATTTGGGGAATTTTATTAAATTAATAGAGTAAAAGTTTCAGTATACAGTTTTCCTTCTTATATATTAATCAAAAAGTTTAATGACTCAATCACATAATGATTCCAAAAGATTATTCCAGTTGGACTGGATACCTTTATTCCCACCTCCAGTCTGCTCTCCCCTGGGTACATACTGCTATTCCTTACAACAACTGCTCTTCTTATCCCTTTAAGAAAGTGATTCCTGCAAATTATGTCACTCAGGCTCTCTTGCCTTATGGTTTTCAATTGAAATTGGTGAAGGGGAGGCTTAGACAAAAGATTCGACGCTTTGGCAAAGTTCAGGATATTTTGTCCCTATTTCCTACTTTTTCCAACAGTGGTTGATCCCTCTAGGTTGGGCAAAAGCTCCTGTGAAACTATTTCATTTCCATGGTCGGACTCCAAACTAGCTCTGATGATGTAACTTTCTCTCCTTGTCCCTTCAGGAGTATGGGTAGCTTCCTGTTGCTGCAGGTGCCCAGAGACTTGCTGATGGGTTTGTGCATATACATGTGTGTGTGTGTGTGTGTGTGTGTGTGTGTGTGTATGTATGTATATATATATATATATATATGTATATATATATATACATACACACACACACACACTATATATAATATAATAATGTGGTTTCTGTTTCTTGCCTTTCAAGAAAGGACTTTCACTGATGAAGACTGTACTTTTAAATTTAAGAGTCAGATCGGGGAAGCCCTTAATTATCTAAAAATTAAGGATTGAACAAAATGGTCAGTGATTTAAAATTTGGTCATGCTTTCAAGGTCTCAGTGACCATTAATTCAGCTCCCAGTGATTTCTGACTAGCTGAATAATTCCCCTCTTTCACTAGGACTGTGTGTAATCAACTAATTATTTCTGAAAATCCCCTCAGTCTTCTACACTTAAATTTAGTGTCTGTGGTATTCCTTTCCTGCTCTGTGACCTGCTTCTTATTTCCCAGATGTCTATGAATGGCAAGTGCACTCACAATTTCTTCACACTAAGAGGTATTGATTGACTTCTGCCTCAGAGACTGTAATTTCTCCAGCAAGTAGTATTTTCCACCTTTCCCAGTATACTCCCAAAGTACTACATACTAAGTTGTGATTTTTTCTTGTTCTATAGCTTTTAGTTTTCTTGGGTGGATCACAAGAATTTTAACTTATTTACCTTATCATGTCTTATCATAAAATCGTCAGCCTCAAATGTTGCTATGGTTCTAGAATAATCCTTGACAATCCAAGATTCTACAGCAATATGACCAAAGATGCCTCGTGAAAAATAGTTTCACAGAGAATGTAGCTCTATAGATTGAACACAAAAGGCATGATGTGACTACAGTGGTGTTCTTGATACCAAATATAGCTCACTTATATACATAGGAGACATATAGCTTTTAAATAGTCCAATCAAGAATGTGAGGTCTACAGAGGCAATTCATTTTGTTTCTCAAGTAGACAAAAATCTGAGACTAGGCTTCATGTCTCCCAAGTTCTTATTTCTACAAAACTGCATCATATGGCACACATTTTTATGTATTGTTTCAGTGACATGTACAGAGTGCTATTCTAAAATGGATAACCAATGAGGGTCTACTGTATAGTGCAAGGAACTCTGCTCAATCTTATGTGGCAGCCTGAAAGGGATTTAGGGGAGAAAAAAAAATATTATATATATATATAATATATTAAATATATATATATATATATATATAAAATAATTGAGTCACTCTGCTGTTCACCTGAGACTATCACATTGTTAATAGGCTATACTCCAATACAAAATAAAAAGTAAAGAAAGAAATATGTATTTTAACTAATAGTAAGTTAATAAATGTGTATTACTTCAAGAATAATAAATATTTGAGACTTAAAAATGTATTTTTCTCATTGAGGATTTTCTAATTGTTTTGTTTGAGTATTTTATAATCTAACATGAGCAAAGTCCATGTAATTTCTTGGTAAAGTAGCAAGTGTTGTAATTATAAAAGTAATTCCCTTATAATAATATAATAATTAGTTGCTCAGTCATGTCTGACTTTTAGAGAGATCATGGACTATAGCCCATCAGGCTCCTCTTTCCATGGAGTTTTCCAGGCAAGAATAATGGAGTGAGTGGCCATTCCCTTCTCCAGGGATTGAGCCCAGGTCTCTTGCATTGTAGATATATATTTTTTTAACCATCTGAGGCACCCGGGAAGCCCTATATATTTTATATATTTTAAATATACAAAATTTTATGTATTAGAGAACTAGTGGGCCTCCTCAAATTATGCTTACTGAGTATCCCATATGGCATGTTTTACTTTTATAATATACAAATATGCCCAATGCCCAGGAGAGACATATTTATTAAATTTAGTTACTAACATGACTATTCACTTCATATCTTTTTAATTTTATCATGACATTATGAATAAATGATATTTAAATTAGCAATAAACAGATGCAAATTAACATGTTAGATTTTTCATTTTTTTTAAAATCAATAATAACAGGAATTTGATGCAGCTAGACTGTGAGTGGTGTTCTTGATACCAAATATAGCTCACTTATATACATAGGAGACATATAGCTTTTAAATAGTCCAATCAAGAATGTGAGGTCTACAGAGGCAATTCATTTTGTTTCTCAAGTAGACAAAAATCTGAGACTAGGCTTCATGTCTCCCAAGTTCTTATTTCTACAAAACTGCATCATATGGCACACATTTTTATGTATTGTTTCAGTGACATGTACAGAGTGCTATTCTAAAATGGATAACCAATGAGGGTCTACTGTATAGTGCAAGGAACTCTGCTCAATCTTATGTGGCAGCCTGAAAGGGATTTAGGGGAGAAAAAAAAATATTATATATATATATAATATATTAAATATATATATATATATATATATAAAATAATTGAGTCACTCTGCTGTTCACCTGAGACTATCACATTGTTAATAGGCTATACTCCAATACAAAATAAAAAGTAAAGAAAGAAATATGTATTTTAACTAATAGTAAGTTAATAAATGTGTATTACTTCAAGAATAATAAATATTTGAGACTTAAAAATGTATTTTTCTCATTGAGGATTTTCTAATTGTTTTTGTTTGAGTATTTTATAATCTAACATGAGCAAAGTCCATGTAATTTCTTGGTAAAGTAGCAAGTGTTGTAATTATAAAAGTAATTCCCTTATAATAATATAATAATTAGTTGCTCAGTCATGTCTGACTTTTAGAGAGATCATGGACTATAGCCCATCAGGCTCCTCTTTCCATGGAGTTTTCCAGGCAAGAATAATGGAGTGAGTGGCCATTCCCTTCTCCAGGGATTGAGCCCAGGTCTCTTGCATTGTAGATATATATTTTTTTAACCATCTGAGGCACCCGGGAAGCCCTATATATTTTATATATTTTAAATATACAAAATTTTATGTATTAGAGAACTAGTGGGCCTCCTCAAATTATGCTTACTGAGTATCCCATATGGCATGTTTTACTTTTATAATATACAAATATGCCCAATGCCCAGGAGAGACATATTTATTAAATTTAGTTACTAACATGACTATTCACTTCATATCTTTTTAATTTTATCATGACATTATGAATAAATGATATTTAAATTAGCAATAAACAGATGCAAATTAACATGTTAGATTTTTCATTTTTTTTTAATGTGAAAAGTCAATGGAAATGTCAGAAGTCCTAAGAAAAAGGAGACTCGTGCACTATTTTCTGGTATTACAATCCTGAGATAGTTAAAATCCTAGGGCAGTTCTGCTTGTGCAAACATTAACACAGTTTTTATTCTGGTTTTGCTGCTGTGGGTTTATCAAGTATTCATGATGTTCACAGATATGGTGGATTGACGCTGTATCCAGGGACTCAAGGTAAACCTGTGTGCATTGCTAGCAGTTAACAGTGAGTGATTTTGTTATGTGCTTCTTTTTAGTTTTCTCTCTTTCTCCCCAATGTCTTAGCTATTTTTACAGCTGAGATATCCTGAGGAAATCATGTTTTAATTAGTTTCATACTTTCTTTTTTTCCTTTTGATAACATACCCTGCTGCTTTTAGTAAGAAAACTTGTAAACAAATGCACTCATAAAGAAAAAATAGGGATTTAGAAAAGGATGTACACTATCACACTATATCATGAAAATGTTTCCTTTGAATGACATTTGGATTCTGGGACTCATGCCAGGAAGTAAAAGCATTCGGGCTGTGTGGTTTCAAGATCAAAAGATCAAATGTTTTTCATAATCTATCATGCAGAAGTTATTTGCTTGATTTATACTCTGTTTCCTCCATTCTTGAGGGGGAAAATAGATGATATAAAGAGACAAAATATATTCGGGGAAATGACTCATTTGCCTCATGAGTATCAGGATTTGGTGCTCATTTGGATATCCCAATATCTCTGAAAATATGAAGTATATATATGGCACTCTGTCTTTAATCTGTAATCTTAGTAATGCCTATAATTATAACATGTAGGCAAAGTAAGAAAAAAATTCTATTCTATTCTAAATATATTTGAGTACATTTTGTATACCTTAAAGTTAACATGAAACTGGTATTAAGTATTTCTGTGATATTTTTAATGCTAAATAGAATAAAAGTTTTTGAACATTATTTTTAAATATTCATTAGCTTTTCAAAAATATTTGTTTCAAGTTTATGAAGAAAATCATCACTAATAGCAAATATAAAGTAGAGATTATAGATTGCCAAAAGAAACCATTGCATCTTGCAACTGTTTATACCCAGTCCTATCTTTTTTCACAATTTATTCTTTAATAAAAATCTTTTTAAAAATCCCTCAGTTTAAACATGATATATGGATAAGGACTTGATTGTACTTTATAAAAATTATATATTTATTTGCATAGTATAAACAGTGAAGATTTCTCCCATTTTTATATATTTTCCTCACATGACACATTTTTACTTATATTATTCAGTAATTGAAAGCTTTCAATAAGGGAGTAAAAAAATCTGTCACATTCTTCACTGATGCAACTGATGTAATGTGCAACTTGTCAGGTTCTAAAACTATGTTCAAAATGACAACAATTTGCTCAGAGTATAGACATGAACTGACATAATCTAAAAGGATATTTTTTCTTGTCAACGATAGCCCCACTCTACCAAAATGATTATAGTTTGACCATATAGTTACATCTTTTCAATAGTTATCCTTCAGTAAATGCTAAATAGGTATAATTAAATAGAGTTCAATACAGTAAAATGTGGTTAAACACAGAGAGTTCAATCAGGTGCTCTGTGTTGCCCTAAAGAAGTGGGATGGGAAGTAAAAGCATTCGGGCTGTGTGGTTTCAAGATCAAAAGATCAAATGTTTTTCATAATCTATCATGCAGAAGTTATTTGCTTGATTTATACTCTGTTTCCTCCATTCTTGAGGGGGAAAATAGATGATATAAAGAGACAAAATATATTCGGGGAAATGACTCATTTGCCTCATGAGTATCAGGATTTGGTGCTCATTTGGATATCCCAATATCTCTGAAAATATGAAGTATATATATGGCACTCTGTCTTTAATCTGTAATCTTAGTAATGCCTATAATTATAACATGTAGGCAAAGTAAGAAAAAAATTCTATTCTATTCTAAATATATTTGAGTACATTTTGTATACCTTAAAGTTAACATGAAACTGGTATTAAGTATTTCTGTGATATTTTTAATGCTAAATAGAATAAAAGTTTTTGAACATTATTTTTAAATATTCATTAGCTTTTCAAAAATATTTGTTTCAAGTTTATGAAGAAAATCATCACTAATAGCAAATATAAAGTAGAGATTATAGATTGCCAAAAGAAACCATTGCATCTTGCAACTGTTTATACCCAGTCCTATCTTTTTTCACAATTTATTCTTTAATAAAAATCTTTTTAAAAATCCCTCAGTTTAAACATGATATATGGATAAGGACTTGATTGTACTTTATAAAAATTATATATTTATTTGCATAGTATAAACAGTGAAGATTTCTCCCATTTTTATATATTTTCCTCACATGACACATTTTTACTTATATTATTCAGTAATTGAAAGCTTTCAATAAGGGAGTAAAAAAATCTGTCACATTCTTCACTGATGCAACTGATGTAATGTGCAACTTGTCAGGTTCTAAAACTATGTTCAAAATGACAACAATTTGCTCAGAGTATAGACATGAACTGACATAATCTAAAAGGATATTTTTTCTTGTCAACGATAGCCCCACTCTACCAAAATGATTATAGTTTGACCATATAGTTACATCTTTTCAATAGTTATCCTTCAGTAAATGCTAAATAGGTATAATTAAATAGAGTTCAATACAGTAAAATGTGGTTAAACACAGAGAGTTCAATCAGGTGCTCTGTGTTGCCCTAAAGAAGTGGGATGGGAAGAGAGGATGGAGGCTCAAGAGGAAGGTGATGCATGTGTAATTATTATTGACTTTCACTGTTTTACAACAGAGATCCACACAACATTGTAAAGCTGTTTTCCTCCAATTAAAAAATAAAAATTTCATAAACGAAACTGTTGGCAATGCCATCCTTGAATCCATACCCTTTACTACATGGGTTTCAAAACATCTGTGGTCTAACTCATAAATTATTTATTTGGCTGGAGTACCTTTAATTGTCCACAAATAGAATTAGTTCCAGCACAAGACAGATGATGTGTTTTAAGGAGGGATCATTGCCTCACAAAGCACAGTAGCAAGAAAGTGGCTCAATCTCACAGACTAAACTCAGGATGTGAAAACCATAAGAACTCCAGAGAAATGTTTCGCTGTCTTTCTTAATTTTTCCTACTCTGTTAATCTGATTTTTTTTTTTAATCCCTAGATGTATAGATTCCACTGTTCTGGGGAATAGTTAAAAACAGTGGCAGGATGTCAGTGTCTGACTTGTGTATGCAAGAAGCCCATGGACGTGTTCCCCTGTGAAAGACCTGTGGTGAAAATTATTAAAATAGCCACCACTTAGAGTCTCAGAAGTTGTCATGAGGGCTTACAGCAAATGAAGAAATATTTGAGAAAATTTGCTAAACCTCAATAAGAACAGAAAGAGTCTGTGGCACGTGAAGCACGACCCATCCCCTCACCTCCCACTATAGTTCCTCAGGCACTCTACACTGAGTCAGTGTTGCCAAAACAGCTCTTCTAAGAAGGAGAAGGAATCCACACTCAAGTACATCACATTAAAAATGCTAAAATCCCAATGCACAGAACAAAAGCACCAGTAAAGATAATCATGGGATTAGAAAAGACAGAACAAACATGTACTTCTTTCTTTTTCTGAATTGAGTTTACAAGCAATTTTAGAAATAATATGTATACAGTTGTAATATTATGCCTAAAAAAGAAATGTAATATATTTGAAAACAAAAATATAACACAATGAGATGGAATCAAAACTATATCAGGATAAGGAAATGGCACAGGGTGGTGATTTGAATGTATAGAAAAAATTAAAAGAACATGATATGGCAAATAGGAAGGTTAATACAGCAAACTCTATAAATAAATATTTATTCTACCCCCTTATAAGAACTAAAAAGCAAAATATATAGTAGCCCAAATCTCCTGAGATTATAGTCCAGAAAACACCAACAAACAAATAATAAAATGATTAATATTATTTTTTTCTATACCACCATTCTCCGTTCAGGGAGAAGAGGGTTACTGACTTGGCTAGCTCCCACCTCTTCTACCAGCCAAGCAAGACTGACCCTGGAGGTTGCCAAGTCAATAACTGAAGTAAAAGCCACTGAAATCAGGGATGAACAATCTTACCCCAGAATAGGGCTATTCTAAGGAAACTGAGAGGCCCAGAAATATGAAGACAGCCTTCAACGTTATGAATAATGTAATATTTCTTCTACCAAACTGCTTTCACAACTCCAACCCCAGTGGGTGCTTTTGTGCACACAGAGAAAGGGCAACTAACTCTGTATGGGTGAGGGCTGGCAGACTTCCCAGCCAAGATGACACATGTGTCAAGTGCTGAAGGATGTACAGGAGCCAAGCAGTTTGGAGATCACTCTTCTAGGAATGGGGAGCTGAATGGGCAAAATGTCAGAGACACAAACCAATATGTGTGAGAGGCAGGATATGGGATTGGCAGACTAGCTCATTCTTGTGTGTTCCTCAAATTAGACTATCAAGCCCAATTTAATGATACTTTAAACCAGAGATTGACATTAACAGATTCAAATTGTAGATCAACCAAGCAGCATTTATAGGGTACATTGTGGAGAATGATAGAGAAGTCATTCTGGGGACTGTGACAGTGTTTCCAGTGACTTGATATTATACTCCCACATCACCATATTATGTACAGAAAGAAGCGTGCAAGGTTTTATTAAGAGCCATTGCCTTTAGTAACTAGAAACCATGCTGGGCTGGACAATTTAGGAAATGCAAATAAATATTCATTTCATGAATTTTGTATATCCTATGTCATATGAGTTATATACTATACATTATTCTTGCTGAATATTTAACACTGTAAGAAAAATTAAATATAATTCTATATTTTAATTTTGACTGGTTGTTAATAGAGCTCAACATTTTTAATATTTAAGATAGATCTATTAAGAAGAAGTATGGGAGACCAGGTAGAAAAATACACCTAATTCAATTAATTCAAGAGCAAATATTTATCCTGAAGAATAATTTTAGTAATCTATGCATAAAATAGACTCAGGCTTACCAGAAGATTTTTACATATTTGAGTTCTTTATGTGACTTACCTTCTAGCTTAGCTACTGATAAGAATTGTTCATACAATTGAGGGAGTGATTTCAGCCAAATTATATTCAGATATAGAATCAGTGTCCTGATAATTTTCTTTTATTTTTATATAAAAGAAACAAAAATAACAGCTACAAATAAAGGAATATTCAAATTTTTGTTTAAAAATATTTGTAGTACTAAGCAGAAATTCATTTCATAACAAGCATTAAGAGCAATTGCTGCAGTAGAGGGTTTCGTTGTATAACAGTTAAAGGACTTCTGCCTGATGTTTATTTCCAGTTTGATTCTTTGTTATAGTGTACGTATTTTTAGAAGGAAAACATTTCATAGCTCATTCATATTCTTTAATATTGAGACAATAATGTACTCATTGTAAAATATGTCACAAATAAATGCAAAGACATTTTAACTTTTATAATTTCCAATGAAAACTCTTGGGATTTATGTTATCATGAATTTGCTATTGTCTTTCAATAAAATACATTTACATGTGGACATTAGGCTATCACTAAAATGTTAATATCTGTCTAATTTTAGAGGCCATATTAAATCTGTTGTTGGATCTAGCTATGAAAACACATTAATTTAGGACTCAACTATTATACAGTGGGTTATAAAATAGAGTAGGTTATAAAATTTGAATGTGAGCACACAGAAGAAAACTGTGCAAATCACAATTAGAAAGCAGGGTTCAATGTGTCTATTGCAGAAAATAATAGAACAATAACTCAGACTATATAGGCTTCCAGTCCAAAAAAATAAATAAGAATCTGTTTCAACTGAAAGCAAAATGTGTAGAGTTTGAAACATATTGTTCAGAAAATATTGCAAACAACGGCTCAAATATTAATATATAGAGCTAGCATGTTTTTATTTTGTGAAATATACAAAGATTTTTTTTTTAATCAAAGAAATTTAACTATGTGAGGTTTAAGGAACACTTTTGTAAACATATTAACTGTGTGTGCTAAACTGAGTTGATTAGCCCTTGATATCTTTTCCCAAATTATATTTTCAAACAAATGTAATATTTTCTTTTCCTTTAACATGTATTCAGAAAGGTTTATTGATTACATAGAAGAAAAAATTTTATACAGTGTGTCTTTAGTGAATTACATAGAGAAAACATTTGACTTGAGTCCAAGGTATGGCCTGCAGTAACTCATTAAATCTACTGTATCCAGCATGATGCACCAGTATAACTATTATTAAGATATAGAATCAGTGTCCTGATAATTTTCTTTTATTTTTATATAAAAGAAACAAAATAACAGCTACAAATAAAGGAATATTCAAATTTTTGTTTAAAAATATTTGTAGTACTAAGCAGAAATTCATTTCATAACAAGCATTAAGAGCAATTGCTGCAGTAGAGGGTTTCGTTGTATAACAGTTAAAGGACTTCTGCCTGATGTTTATTTCCAGTTTGATTCTTTGTTATAGTGTACGTATTTTTAGAAGGAAAACATTTCATAGCTCATTCATATTCTTTAATATTGAGACAATAATGTACTCATTGTAAAATATGTCACAAATAAATGCAAAGACATTTTAACTTTTATAATTTCCAATGAAAACTCTTGGGATTTATGTTATCATGAATTTGCTATTGTCTTTCAATAAAATACATTTACATGTGGACATTAGGCTATCACTAAAATGTTAATATCTGTCTAATTTTAGAGGCCATATTAAATCTGTTGTTGGATCTAGCTATGAAAACACATTAATTTAGGACTCAACTATTATACAGTGGGTTATAAAATAGAGTAGGTTATAAAATTTGAATGTGAGCACACAGAAGAAAACTGTGCAAATCACAATTAGAAAGCAGGGTTCAATGTGTCTATTGCAGAAAATAATAGAACAATAACTCAGACTATATAGGCTTCCAGTCCAAAAAAATAAATAAGAATCTGTTTCAACTGAAAGCAAAATGTGTAGAGTTTGAAACATATTGTTCAGAAAATATTGCAAACAACGGCTCAAATATTAATATATAGAGCTAGCATGTTTTTATTTTGTGAAATATACAAAGATTTTTTTTTTAATCAAAGAAATTTAACTATGTGAGGTTTAAGGAACACTTTTGTAAACATATTAACTGTGTGTGCTAAACTGAGTTGATTAGCCCTTGATATCTTTTCCCAAATTATATTTTCAAACAAATGTAATATTTTCTTTTCCTTTAACATGTATTCAGAAAGGTTTATTGATTACATAGAAGAAAAAATTTTATACAGTGTGTCTTTAGTGAATTACATAGAGAAAACATTTGACTTGAGTCCAAGGTATGGCCTGCAGTAACTCATTAAATCTACTGTATCCAGCATGATGCACCAGTATAACTATTATTAAGATTGCTTTGGGAAATGACATCACTGATATCAACAGCAGTCATGTAGACAAGGCCTTATTCTCCTGGTATGATTTATTATAGATCCAATTATATTTGCTCAAAGATTTGCTAGGGGCTAATTTTATGTATTCCCAAATTGTAATTCTCTCAGAAAAGGAAGAGGGCATTTTAACCATGATGCATTTAAACAGGAATGGCCACATTTTTTTTTTTTTTGCTTCATTCAATACAAGCTTCTATTTACTGATTGTCTCCTCTTTAAACAAACAAAGAGTTGAGAAGGGAAAGGTAGACTGCAGATTTATGTCAATTTTAATTAGTAAACTTCCATCTCTTAATAACAAAGCTGATATTTTTAAATTAATGCACTATGTTATAAACATAATTTTTAAAAAGTTGAGAAAACCTGAGCACATAATATGGGATGGATTTTAAAACAGTCATACATATAAACAATCCTACACATACCATAAATCTATGTATAGATCGACATTAGGAATTGCTGATTTATGCCAATGTGCTACTGATTAAAGCAACATTCATTCATGGTTACTGTATTTTAAGGTTATTTTTTTCTAGGATATTTTTCTTTCATATACCAGAGGTAAGGAAAAGATAAACTTCTATTCCAACGAACCAAAATGCTGTAATATTTACCTTCACATGGCTTGTGAATTATATTGCACGTATATTGTTCATTTATAAACTCAAGCCTTTTAGGTAGGAATGGATGCTGCAGCAACTCCTGCAGACTTACCTCATTTCTGAAAAGCTGAGATAAATGATTTATAGATTTGTACATGTTTCAGTGTCTACTCTGACTTTACTGACTATGTTTTCTCAGCTTACAGTGGCTGGCCACTGAGTTTGTCCTAATTCTGATCCAAACCTTTTCTGTCGTCCCTCTGGCTCTCCTTCTGTGCTTCTCTAAATTGTTCTGTCTACTCCACAGCACACCAGATTTGTTACATTCTTAGAATTGTCCCAGAGTAGTGATTGTAGAGGATATTCTATATGTATGCTACACAACAGATATTGGGCTTTCCAGACACTCACCTTATACAGGTCACATCTAGGCAGAGTAAATCCAGTGACCTTTCTCTGAGTTGCCATGACAACCTATACTTAATCCCATCTAAGCCCACATCACAGTGTCTAGTGACTGGAACCATGCATATTTGTTGCATCCTCAACGCTGGACCTGTGTATTTTATTGTGACATGGATAGTGGTGTACACAGTATATGGACTGGAGCAGATCTGAGCAAATGTTTGTGAATGATTTTATGAATAAAGTGAAATAGCACCACCTCATTTCTCAAATTGTTTAGCCTCAAGAGTTGACAGACAAGAAAATCAATAACAGTATTGAGTGCTAATGGAAAAATACACAGGTGGAGGTACAAAAAAACTCAGCACCTAGCTCATTCTGAGTTACAAAGGGAAGCCTTCCCAGAGGACAGGAGATACAAACTGAATCTTGAAGAATGAATAAGAGCTATTCAGGCTGAAAAAATAGAAAATGGTTTCCAGACAGAAGAGGCAATACCTGCAAAGGCATGGAAGCTGAGAGATCACAGAGAATGGGCAAATCTGAGACAGTCAAATGTCCTGATTAAAGCAACATTCATTCATGGTTACTGTATTTTAGGTTATTTTTTTCTAGGATATTTTTCTTTCATATACCAGAGGTAAGGAAAAGATAAACTTCTATTCCAACGAACCAAAATGCTGTAATATTTACCTTCACATGGCTTGTGAATTATATTGCACGTATATTGTTCATTTATAAACTCAAGCCTTTTAGGTAGGAATGGATGCTGCAGCAACTCCTGCAGACTTACCTCATTTCTGAAAAGCTGAGATAAATGATTTATAGATTTGTACATGTTTCAGTGTCTACTCTGACTTTACTGACTATGTTTTCTCAGCTTACAGTGGCTGGCCACTGAGTTTGTCCTAATTCTGATCCAAACCTTTTCTGTCGTCCCTCTGGCTCTCCTTCTGTGCTTCTCTAAATTGTTCTGTCTACTCCACAGCACACCAGATTTGTTACATTCTTAGAATTGTCCCAGAGTAGTGATTGTAGAGGATATTCTATATGTATGCTACACAACAGATATTGGGCTTTCCAGACACTCACCTTATACAGGTCACATCTAGGCAGAGTAAATCCAGTGACCTTTCTCTGAGTTGCCATGACAACCTATACTTAATCCCATCTAAGCCCACATCACAGTGTCTAGTGACTGGAACCATGCATATTTGTTGCATCCTCAACGCTGGACCTGTGTATTTTATTGTGACATGGATAGTGGTGTACACAGTATATGGACTGGAGCAGATCTGAGCAAATGTTTGTGAATGATTTTATGAATAAAGTGAAATAGCACCACCTCATTTCTCAAATTGTTTAGCCTCAAGAGTTGACAGACAAGAAAATCAATAACAGTATTGAGTGCTAATGGAAAAATACACAGGTGGAGGTACAAAAAAACTCAGCACCTAGCTCATTCTGAGTTACAAAGGGAAGCCTTCCCAGAGGACAGGAGATACAAACTGAATCTTGAAGAATGAATAAGAGCTATTCAGGCTGAAAAAATAGAAAATGGTTTCCAGACAGAAGAGGCAATACCTGCAAAGGCATGGAAGCTGAGAGATCACAGAGAATGGGCAAATCTGAGACAGTCAAATGTCCTGTTATGTCCTATGTTAAAGTGTTTTAATATAGCCCTTCAATTCTCAGAGGAGAATCATAATATTTTTAGATGCAGACTTTATTGTCAGATATTTTATAAATTCATCTTAATTAAGTGTATTTAGTCAGACAAGGCAAGAGTCTAGGTTGGAAGAAGGATTCGATGAGGTTGGGGACATCCCGTTCTAAGCAGGTGTTGTGGGCCAAATGGGAAATGATCAGAGTTCTGTAGTGAAATGAAAGCATTGTGAATGGATAATATTAAAATGAAGTCAAATAGGATTTGATCAAAATCAAACGGAATCGAATAGGATTCCGCCATGCTCCTCTGTCCAGGGAATTCTCCAGGCTAGAATACTGGAGTGGCTGCCATGCCCTCTTCCAAGTGGCTTTGGGAATAAAGGCATTAAAATAGAAAAACATGTATTACTCTGTAGGTAGATATACAGTAACTGCAAATCTGAAGATTTACCCACCCCTGAAATTTTTTGATTCTCGGTCAGGAGTGTTAAGGGAGAGTTGTAAACCACATGTCTATATATCTAAAAAATTTTAAATCAAGCTAAAAAATCATTAAATATAATATATCCATCCTTTTACCTTAGAAATATACCTTCCTTTATGACCTGAAGGACCAGATTAAAGATTGAAATTCTAGCAGTCTTTGGAGTTCCGTGCTGGAGTCTGACAAGTCAAGATCTTATTCTACATTTGACTCCATCCTACATGATAGGTCTCAAGTGTTCATATGAGGATTTCCAAGTTCTATTCAACCCCTTTTCCCCTATAAATGATCCCTTTGGACCTGTCCCTGGGCCTCAGACCTATCCTCTGGAGAACTGTCCTGGAAAGGATCTCTAAACAGGTCTGGAAAGCAGACTCAGGGTCCATTAGGATTCCAGGTATTCAGAAGAACATAGTCTAATGTCTCTTGATCCTGTACATCTTTTTTCCCTGATCTTGTGCACCATTTGCACTGTTGAGTGGTCTTAGATTTAGTCCAGTGAAGTGTTTTAACATAGAGAGCTTCTTGTGTCTGTGTGTGTGTGTGTGTGTGTGTGTGTGTGTGTGTGTGTGTGTGTGCATGATCAGTCATGTATGACTCTGCAACCCCATGAACTGTACCCCACCAGGCTCCTCTGTCCATGCGATTCTCCAGACAAGAATACTGGAGTGGTTGCCATGCCCTCCTCCGAGGGATGCTATGCCCTCCTCCATGGGATGCTCTTTGCCTAGGGATGGAACCCATGTTTCTCACATCTTGTGCATTGACCACTGGACTCTTTACCACCAAGCCACCTGGGAAGCCAGAAGAGTTTCTTAATAGTATTAAATAGATTTAAGTGCCTACGTTTGTGTGTGTGTGTGTGACTGTTTTTTGTCTTTCTGACTGTTCATTATCCTGTTTTCTGTTCTGTTAGATGCTGGATGTGAAGATCTTCTAAGTACTCCCTTTGAATGTGAGTGTTCTGCTAATGCTTTCTACAAATTTCCTTAAACAAAAATGGTGCATCTCCTGAGAATACCTGCTACTGCTGCAGTGAAAACGATGAAGAGCTGGCCTTTTTTAAGCAGATAAATATGATTCTGCAGCCTGTTTTTTGTCCTTTTAATTCATTCATGGGAATCATTATCAAATTCCACAGCTGCATACGCATGGGTTAAAAGTTCTGGGATTGCTTTCTGATTGTGTTTTTCTTGTTTAATAATTATCTAGGCAATTGTACATGTCACATTAGTCCAGAGATTTTTGTTTTTTTCTGATCTCCAACTATGAACTATCAGGATAACCTTGGACACGTTGCTTAATTACTCTGTTTTTACCTTGTTCTCTTATCTGCTTAACCATATCAAGTGTTTGTCATATTAGGAGAAAATGAGATAGAAAACCTTACTTTTAGATGTTTTATAATGTATGTACAAATACTGTGAAAATTGTAAAACATTATGCAGTGAAATTTTTTTTTAAGTGCCATTTCTATTTTGAAGAATGTTTCTATGCTAGATCTTATTTTTGCCTTATTTACTGAGATGGGTGGAGATTCATACACACATATAATTAAATGATATTATCCTCATCTTATTAACATAAGCAACTGTAGTGAATCAGTATATTAATCAAACCAAATGATGATTACCATTTTCAATAATATAAACATGACAATTAATTAATATTTTACTAATATTAAGCTAACATAAAAGTATTTAGATTTCACATGAATGTTCTCCTATTTAACCAGGTGAAAGTATATTTCATTGAAATAATATTAAAAGATTTATAATTGTGCTCAATCAATAGAAATAATTCTAAAATAGAAACATTTAAAAACATCCAGAGGTTATAAAGTCAAAATTAATGTTGCACTTTATACAAGTTTAATAATATATTATAGGGATCTTTCTTTGTCAACCATTTCATCAGTATTGATTCTAGCTATGGCAGAACTCAATATAGACAATCAAGTGTAGTGTTACTAGGTCAGTCGTGTCCAACCCTTTGCAACCACAAGGATTGTAGCCTGCCTGCCACCTCTGTCCATGGGGTTCTCTAGGTAGGAATTCTGGAGTGGGTCGCCATGTTCTCTTCCAGAGGATCTTCCTGACCCAGGGATTGAGCCTGGGTCTCCTGTACTGCAGGCAGGTTCTTTATCATCTGAGCTACAGGTAATGCCTAGAAATCAAATGTAACTATAAAACAAAGGTAACTGTTCCACTCTTTCTAAGAATATAAAAATTTTACAAATACATAAAAATATGATATTATTTACATTTTGCTTATTCTCTGTTTTCTGTTTGGTTTCTGAGATTCTTACTGTGGGAGATTGCAAATTCAGTTTGAAATTAAAGTAAAGAGGCATGACATGGATATAGCTCAGCTTGTGTGATAGAAGGGGGTCAGAGGTGAAGCACTAGACTCAAAGTGTAATTCTCAAACATTTCAAGATCACACTTTGTTAAGGAAAATAAACATCTGCACTTCTATGACTCATGAGAGTCCTTGTACTTTTAATATATATTAACCAAAACACAACCAAAAACAAAGAATAAAAAGAAATGCTTATATCTAAATTTAATATATGATTAGAGGTACCAAAATTGAATCAATGAATAAAACATTTTCAGATAAATGTTGTCAACTTAAAACTAATCTCATCTTTTATTTTACCCACAAAGGCTGCCATTGGAGTACAAAGGGGTGGAAAAAAGCACTTATGCTTGCTATTTTTTAGGGTACATGCTCAGTCTTTGATGATTCTTCTCTCAAATAGGTTTCTTTTCATTTTTCCTGTGTGACACTTTGATATAGTGAGAAGTTTATGCAAAATCATGATGAGGTATAATCTGGTCTGTATGTTGTCACGTGTCCTCTCCCCTGCATAATCAATGGTGATGAAAGCTCATATCATCTTCTTCTGAGCATTGATCTCTGTCCTCTAAGCATCCACAAAAGTGCCTGAAGCTGGTGTATTGATTGTTCTCTTGGAAGGATATACACACCATGACAATTCACAGAGAGACCAGACCGGCCATTGCCCCTTGCTGACACTACTTATTATAAGAAGCACACACACACAGCACTTACCATGCCCCAGTTACTATTCTGTGTTATAGTTATACCCTAAAGAGAAAGCTCTATTAATAATCCCACATAAATGATGGAATTGAGATCTACTGAGATCAAGTAGCTTGCTGAAAGTCACAAAGCTAGTAAGAGGCATGAAGTGAAGTGAAGTAAATGTTGCTCAGTCATGTCTGAATCTTTGCAACCCTATGGGCCTGCTAGGCCCCTCTGTTCATGGAATTCTCCAGGCTAGAATACGGGAGTGGGTAGTCAGGGGAACTCCCAACCCAGGGTTGAACCCAGATCTCCCATATTTCAGGCAGATTCTTTATCACTGAGCCACCAGGGAAGCCCAGTAAAATGCATGGCTGGATTTAAACCCAAGCAGTCACCCTTTCGAGTCTAAGCAGTTAATGCTCTGCTATAATATCCCTTGCCTCCTTTTCATAAACCCCTGGTGGTTCTAAACTCAAAGACTCCATTGTGTTCTTCCCATAAATATGGCTTACAACCAACAGGACTGTTGCCTTGGTTAGGGAAACCTCTCCTTGGCCTTCACCTGACCACTAGGTAGAGTCATCACTCAGTCTTCAGCACTTAAAAGCCACAGAAGAATCCCAGTGTTTATTCAATTTCATATGCAGTCTATTTGGAAATAGAACTTTTGTCTTGGATCCTCTTTCTGCCTAAATATTTCCACCTGTTTTAATGCAGCTACTTTCATGAGCCTCCAAAAGTAAATGGGATAAAATGGCTGCAGCACTTTGTTTTTTATAAGTGAGATTCTTCTCTCAAATAGGGTGCTTTTCATTTTTCCTGTGTGACACTTTGATATAGTGAGAAGTTTATGCAAAATCATGATGAGGTATAATCTGGTCTGTATGTTGTCACGTGTCCTCTCCCCTGCATAATCAATGGTGATGAAAGCTCATATCATCTTCTTCTGAGCATTGATCTCTGTCCTCTAAGCATCCACAAAAGTGCCTGAAGCTGGTGTATTGATTGTTCTCTTGGAAGGATATACACACCATGACAATTCACAGAGAGACCAGACCGGCCATTGCCCCTTGCTGACACTACTTATTATAAGAAGCACACACACACAGCACTTACCATGCCCCAGTTACTATTCTGTGTTATAGTTATACCCTAAAGAGAAAGCTCTATTAATAATCCCACATAAATGATGGAATTGAGATCTACTGAGATCAAGTAGCTTGCTGAAAGTCACAAAGCTAGTAAGAGGCATGAAGTGAAGTGAAGTAAATGTTGCTCAGTCATGTCTGAATCTTTGCAACCCTATGGGCCTGCTAGGCCCCTCTGTTCATGGAATTCTCCAGGCTAGAATACGGGAGTGGGTAGTCAGGGGAACTCCCAACCCAGGGTTGAACCCAGATCTCCCATATTTCAGGCAGATTCTTTATCACTGAGCCACCAGGGAAGCCCAGTAAAATGCATGGCTGGATTTAAACCCAAGCAGTCACCCTTTCGAGTCTAAGCAGTTAATGCTCTGCTATAATATCCCTTGCCTCCTTTTCATAAACCCCTGGTGGTTCTAAACTCAAAGACTCCATTGTGTTCTTCCCATAAATATGGCTTACAACCAACAGGACTGTTGCCTTGGTTAGGGAAACCTCTCCTTGGCCTTCACCTGACCACTAGGTAGAGTCATCACTCAGTCTTCAGCACTTAAAAGCCACAGAAGAATCCCAGTGTTTATTCAATTTCATATGCAGTCTATTTGGAAATAGAACTTTTGTCTTGGATCCTCTTTCTGCCTAAATATTTCTTATTATCACCTGTTTTAATGCAGCTACTTTCATGAGCCTCCAAAAGTAAATGGGATAAAATCTCTTTAATGTAGGCTTCCTCTAGATGGAGGGATACATGTAGTTGGTGTATGCTAGGACCTTTCTAGGAGATTCTGACAGAATCATGACATGGTATCATCATCTCTAATATAGGTTTACCTTTCAAGGAGTATAAGGACTTCACACTCCTTCCTGTGGGGAAGACGACACCCCTTATATTTATAATCTTCAAATAATGACATATAGCAAGATTTGTCCTTGAAGATTTTTATGGAAAAATATTTCTCTACAAATAGACCATTTTGGGGATCTACTATTTCTCAGTTTACTCAAAAAAATCAAGTGAAAATTCAAAAATGAGCAATTCTCTGCTTATAGTTCTAGCCAATTCTTTCAACCTATTGGCACTTAGTCAATGGTTGGGGTAAAGGTAGGATTATGGGTGTAACCAATGTGTTGATTTTATATCTCAAATAGTCATATAACACTATTGTATATCGGGTGTCACTTTTAAATGTATTTGTGTATGATGTTTCACAAAAGCATCTTCTTATAGTTGAGAAGGTTTGGTAATAAATGAATGAGATAATACTTCTTTAATCTTTTAACAATATTGAATGAACACAGATATTTTAAGACTCTTAATAACCCATAACCAACCACTTTGCTCAGAGTTCTGGCGCATATGATGGAAAACTTGTAATATATGCACCTCAGTGGTACAAAGCGGCTTCACCCTTTGGGGAATTTGGATTTCTGTAAAACCAAACAATGAAATGAGGGCAACAGATTGCACCTTCAAAAAGTCTGCTATAATATCCCTTGCCTCCTTTTCATAAACCTGGTGGTTCTAAACTCAAAGACTCCATTGTGTTCTTCCCATAAATATGGCTTACAACCAACAGGACTGTTGCCTTGGTTAGGGAAACCTCTCCTTGGCCTTCACCTGACCACTAGGTAGAGTCATCACTCAGTCTTCAGCACTTAAAAGCCACAGAAGAATCCCAGTGTTTATTCAATTTCATATGCAGTCTATTTGGAAATAGAACTTTTGTCTTGGATCCTCTTTCTGCCTAAATATTTCTTATTATCACCTGTTTTAATGCAGCTACTTTCATGAGCCTCCAAAAGTAAATGGGATAAAATCTCTTTAATGTAGGCTTCCTCTAGATGGAGGGATACATGTAGTTGGTGTATGCTAGGACCTTTCTAGGAGATTCTGACAGAATCATGACATGGTATCATCATCTCTAATATAGGTTTACCTTTCAAGGAGTATAAGGACTTCACACTCCTTCCTGTGGGAAGACGACACCCCTTATATTTATAATCTTCAAATAATGACATATAGCAAGATTTGTCCTTGAAGATTTTTATGGAAAAATATTTCTCTACAAATAGACCATTTTGGGGATCTACTATTTCTCAGTTTACTCAAAAAAATCAAGTGAAAATTCAAAAATGAGCAATTCTCTGCTTATAGTTCTAGCCAATTCTTTCAACCTATTGGCACTTAGTCAATGGTTGGGGTAAAGGTAGGATTATGGGTGTAACCAATGTGTTGATTTTATATCTCAAATAGTCATATAACACTATTGTATATCGGGTGTCACTTTTAAATGTATTTGTGTATGATGTTTCACAAAAGCATCTTCTTATAGTTGAGAAGGTTTGGTAATAAATGAATGAGATAATACTTCTTTAATCTTTTAACAATATTGAATGAACACAGATATTTTAAGACTCTTAATAACCCATAACCAACCACTTTGCTCAGAGTTCTGGCGCATATGATGGAAAACTTGTAATATATGCACCTCAGTGGTACAAAGCGGCTTCACCCTTTGGGGAATTTGGATTTCTGTAAAACCAAACAATGAAATGAGGGCAACAGATTGCATCCTTAGAGGAAAAGTAAAAGGTTAATGGACTCAAGTTCACTTTTTTATCCATATTTAAGAAGTTATAATATGGATTAGTTATTCAAAAGCTGCCCAATGTATTCTTAGAAAACAAATTGACTTGGCTAAGCAAGAATGTAGAAATTATAGTTTTATATTGGCAGAAAGATCCTGGCAGGTGACAGCAGGAACAATAGCAGCAGCAGCAGCAGTTGATGGCAGTTCTCCAAAAATATTGCTTTCCTGTTTAGAACTCTCAAAATGTTCCAAATGTGTGAATGCTTTATTAATCATTTAGACCTCCGGAGGTGCCTTCTTTCTGTGGAGATATATATATATAAAGGCACTTGGGGATTCCAGCTTCACTCACATCTATAGATTCTGCTTTTGTCTAAATTTGATATTTTTGACAATACACCCATTAGCAAAAAGCTTCAACAGCTTGTGTAATTATCAACACGAGTGCTGCAAACCTTTTGTACTGTACTTAAGAGTTGCCAACCTTCACTGTCAGGAAAATCATGGAAAATTAAATTAGGACAATAGATGAAACAATGGATGTGTGGGAGGGAAATCCCTAAGTGCTCTGGTCATGCTGCTAATGAAGAAAGACTTCTCAGTCCCATTTTTTCCTCCGTTGTGAGTGTCAGGTCTCAGCCATAAAAATGTACCTTATACCATACTTTCTTTTTTATATAGGCTGCTAATGATATCTTGCGTGACTGCTTCTAAATGAGCTCTTTTAATACAGTGTTTCAAATCCACTATTGTATTAGCAGACTGCTTTAAAATAGGCCAACTTTCAAATACAAACAAAAAAAAAGAGAGAGAAGTAAAGAGAGAAAGAGATGAAAAGAAAGCTATCTGATCATATCTGTCTTTAGAATATGTGTATAAAGGTATTTTTATATAGTCTTCTATTAAAAATTGCATAAAGTGACCCAAACAGACCTATGAATCTCCAATAGCCTACTGTCTGTAACAATATATTACTCATTCAGTCAGGAATTAAAACAGAGCTTCCCACAGAAACACGAAGGATATAATTCACATAATATTAAACATGACTGGGGATTCCTATATTTTCTAGAATTTGCTTTGTTCTTCTAATTTTATGTGAGCATTTATATCAATTTTATTAGTTTCTAATTAATTGTGAAACAGCATAAAAACAAGGGGGCATTTTTATCATTTTCTGAGTAAATGTGAGCCATTAGTATGAGAAAAATGAATTTAGTTGGTGGTTGAGATTAATTGAAAAAAAAGGAAAACCTAGAGACATAATTGGAATATTGAAAAAAGAAAGAATATGGATAAATGATTGAGGTAGTGGTGGTGGTTTACTTGGTAAGTTATGTCTAACTTTTGCAACCTCATGGACTGTAGCTCTTCAGGCTCCTCTGTCCTTGTAATTTTCGAGGTAAAGATACTGGAATGGGTAGCCACTTCCTTGTCTAGGGAATCTTCCCAGTCCAATGATCAAACCTGGTCTCCTGCATTGCAGCTAGATTTTTTACCTAGTGAACCACCACGGAAACCATGGAGAGGGTAATATTGCAAGAAAAGACTATGCTGTTCAACAGCTTGTAATTATCAACACGAGTGCTGCAAACCTTTTGTACTGTACTTAAGAGTTGCCAACCTTCACTGTCAGGAAAATCATGGAAAATTAAATTAGGACAATAGATGAAACAATGGATGTGTGGGAGGGAAATCCCTAAGTGCTCTGGTCATGCTGCTAATGAAGAAAGACTTCTCAGTCCCATTTTTTCCTCCGTTGTGAGTGTCAGGTCTCAGCCATAAAAATGTACCTTATACCATACTTTCTTTTTTATATAGGCTGCTAATGATATCTTGCGTGACTGCTTCTAAATGAGCTCTTTTAATACAGTGTTTCAAATCCACTATTGTATTAGCAGACTGCTTTAAAATAGGCCAACTTTCAAATACAAACAAAAAAAAAGAGAGAGAAGTAAAGAGAAAAGAGAAGAAAAGAAAGCTATCTGATCATATCTGTCTTTAGAATATGTGTATAAAGGTATTTTTATATAGTCTTCTATTAAAAATTGCATAAAGTGACCCAAACAGACCTATGAATCTCCAATAGCCTACTGTCTGTAACAATATATTACTCATTCAGTCAGGAATTAAAACAGAGCTTCCCACAGAAACACGAAGGATATAATTCACATAATATTAAACATGACTGGGGATTCCTATATTTTCTAGAATTTGCTTTGTTCTTCTAATTTTATGTGAGCATTTATATCAATTTTATTAGTTTCTAATTAATTGTGAAACAGCATAAAAACAAGGGGGCATTTTTATCATTTTCTGAGTAAATGTGAGCCATTAGTATGAGAAAAATGAATTTAGTTGGTGGTTGAGATTAATTGAAAAAAAAGGAAAACCTAGAGACATAATTGGAATATTGAAAAAAGAAAGAATATGGATAAATGATTGAGGTAGTGGTGGTGGTTTACTTGGTAAGTTATGTCTAACTTTTGCAACCTCATGGACTGTAGCTCTTCAGGCTCCTCTGTCCTTGTAATTTTCGAGGTAAAGATACTGGAATGGGTAGCCACTTCCTTGTCTAGGGAATCTTCCCAGTCCAATGATCAAACCTGGTCTCCTGCATTGCAGCTAGATTTTTTACCTAGTGAACCACCACGGAAACCATGAGGAGAGGGATAATATAAATGCTTAAGAAAAATGGATCTATGCTGTCCATTATCAACATGAACTGCATTACTATTTCATCCTGTGAAAAGTGCTTTTGATAAGTCTTCCAGAGGCATTAGAAATACTGAGTTGACCAAAAAGTTTGGATTGGCAAAATATGTTATGGAAAAAAACAAAATGAAATTTTTGATCAACTCAATACAAGTCTAATTACCACTCCACCATATGCCTCTTTGGTAGGTCACACCTGGTGGAGGTGATCAGAGAGGATGGTGGTAGAGTTGATGGTATTGCTTCCTCAAAGGCATGCATAGTCTAGGGAAAGAATTCTCAGGTATATCAGAATAATATCTTCCTTTTAATAATAAATATTTTGTAACACTGTATTTATTGTACGCACACTGTAAAAACACACTAAACTTAGTGTAAAGATGAAAAAAGACAATGTAATTTATAACAAAATTACTTGTTGTCATTCTTCATTTGGTAAGTCATGCCCAATTCTTTGCAACCCTATGGACTGCAGCATGCCAGACCTCCCTGTCCCTCACCATTTCCCAAAGTTTGCCCATTGAATCAGTGATGTCATCCAATCATCTCATCTTCTGTTGCCCTCTTCTTCTGCCTTCTATTTTTCCCAACATGAGACTCTTTTTCAATGAGTTGTCTTTTCACATCAGGTGGCCAAAGTATTGGAGCTTCAGCATCAATCCTTGCAATGAATATTCAGGGTCTGGTTTGATCTCCTTGTTGTCCAATGTACTCTCAAGAGTCTTCTCTGGCACCAAAATTTGAAAGGATCAGTTCTTGGGTGCTCAACTTTCTTTATGGTCCAACTCTCACATTCATACATGACTACTGGAAAGACCATAGTTTTGACTATATGAACCTTTGTCAGTCAAGTTGTGTCTTTGCTTTTTAACACACTGTCTAGGTTTGCAACCTCATGGACTGTAGCTCTTCAGGCTCCTCTGTCCTTGTAATTTTCGAGGTAAAGATACTGGAATGGGTAGCCACTTCCTTGTCTAGGGAATCTTCCCAGTCCAATGATCAAACCTGGTCTCCTGCATTGCAGCTAGATTTTTTACCTAGTGAACCACCACGGAAACCATGAGGAGAGGGATAATATAAATGCTTAAGAAAAATGGATCTATGCTGTCCATTATCAACATGAACTGCATTACTATTTCATCCTGTGAAAAGTGCTTTTGATAAGTCTTCCAGAGGCATTAGAAATACTGAGTTGACCAAAAAGTTTGGATTGGCAAAATATGTTATGGAAAAAAACAAAATGAAATTTTTGATCAACTCAATACAAGTCTAATTACCACTCCACCATATGCCTCTTTGGTAGGTCACACCTGGTGGAGGTGATCAGAGAGGATGGTGGTAGAGTTGATGGTATTGCTTCCTCAAAGGCATGCATAGTCTAGGGAAAGAATTCTCAGGTATATCAGAATAATATCTTCCTTTTAATAATAAATATTTTGTAACACTGTATTTATTGTACGCACACTGTAAAAACACACTAAACTTAGTGTAAAGATGAAAAAAAAGACAATGTAATTTATAACAAAATTACTTGTTGTCATTCTTCATTTGGTAAGTCATGCCCAATTCTTTGCAACCCTATGGACTGCAGCATGCCAGACCTCCCTGTCCCTCACCATTTCCCAAAGTTTGCCCATTGAATCAGTGATGTCATCCAATCATCTCATCTTCTGTTGCCCTCTTCTTCTGCCTTCTATTTTTCCCAACATGAGACTCTTTTTCAATGAGTTGTCTTTTCACATCAGGTGGCCAAAGTATTGGAGCTTCAGCATCAATCCTTGCAATGAATATTCAGGGTCTGGTTTGATCTCCTTGTTGTCCAATGTACTCTCAAGAGTCTTCTCTGGCACCAAAATTTGAAAGGATCAGTTCTTGGGTGCTCAACTTTCTTTATGGTCCAACTCTCACATTCATACATGACTACTGGAAAGACCATAGTTTTGACTATATGAACCTTTGTCAGTCAAGTTGTGTCTTTGCTTTTTAACACACTGTCTAGGTTTGCCACAGTTTTCCTTCCAAGAAGCAATCAGTTTCTAATTTTGTGGCTGCTATCACCACACATAGTGATTTTAGAGACCAAGAAGAGAAAATATATCACTGCTTCCACTCTTTCCCCATCGATTAACCATGAAGTGATGAAACCAGATACCATGATTTTAGTTTTTTAATATTGAATTTTAAGCTGACTTTTTCACTCTATTCTAATAAAAAAAAAACAAAATAATGCTTGTACACACAGAAACCCACAAGCAGTTATAGGCATCATAAAATCCAGCTACAAATGCATTGTGGAACAAGCATGTTCCTTGGAGAGCTCAAGGACCATAATTATACGGTCAAAGATGCAGTTTCTTTCAGTGAAAACTAATTCCTAGTAATCTTGAAAAATAACCACAAATAACACATTCCCCCTTAAGTCTAATTTGTAGTAATCTATTCCTGAAATTTCAGTATGTACTAAAAACTAAAAAAAAAATATGTTTGAATGCAAAGCATGCTGTGTATCAGACGATATTTAAATTGGCTTTTCACATAAATGATTAGCTGAAGGGGGGGTTATATTTTGCAAAATTCAGACTAATTCTGTATTATGAAGAATTGTCCCAGACATTTCAGAATGTCTGATATCTCTGCCCATTACAAGCTTTTAACCCCAAATACCTAATATCCCAATTCATTTTGGCAAGGAAAACAGTGCCCACAGTTTTCCGAAACTTCTAGAGATGATCTCTGCCCATTACAAGCTTTTAACCCCAAATTACATGACAGTGATGTCATCCAATCATCTCATCTTCTGTTGCCCTCTTCTTCTGCCTTCTATTTTTCCCAACATGAGACTCTTTTCAATGAGTTGTCTTTTCACATCAGGTGGCCAAAGTATTGGAGCTTCAGCATCAATCCTTGCAATGAATATTCAGGGTCTGGTTTGATCTCCTTGTTGTCCAATGTACTCTCAAGAGTCTTCTCTGGCACCAAAATTTGAAAGGATCAGTTCTTGGGTGCTCAACTTTCTTTATGGTCCAACTCTCACATTCATACATGACTACTGGAAAGACCATAGTTTTGACTATATGAACCTTTGTCAGTCAAGTTGTGTCTTTGCTTTTTAACACACTGTCTAGGTTTGCCACAGTTTTCCTTCCAAGAAGCAATCAGTTTCTAATTTTGTGGCTGCTATCACCACACATAGTGATTTTAGAGACCAAGAAGACGAAATACACCACGGCCTCCACTCTTTCCCCATCGATTAACCATGAAGTGATGAAACCAGATACCATGATTTTAGTTTTTTAATATTGAATTTTAAGCTGACTTTTTCACTCTATTCTAATAAAAAAAAAACAAAATAATGCTTGTACACACAGAAACCCACAAGCAGTTATAGGCATCATAAAATCCAGCTACAAATGCATTGTGGAACAAGCATGTTCCTTGGAGAGCTCAAGGACCATAATTATACGGTCAAAGATGCAGTTTCTTTCAGTGAAAACTAATTCCTAGTAATCTTGAAAAATAACCACAAATAACACATTCCCCCTTAAGTCTAATTTGTAGTAATCTATTCCTGAAATTTCAGTATGTACTAAAAACTAAAAAAAAAATATGTTTGAATGCAAAGCATGCTGTGTATCAGACGATATTTAAATTGGCTTTTCACATAAATGATTAGCTGAAGGGGGGGTTATATTTTGCAAAATTCAGACTAATTCTGTATTATGAAGAATTGTCCCAGACATTTCAGAATGTCTGATATCTCTGCCCATTACAAGCTTTTAACCCCAAATACCTAATATCCCAATTCATTTTGGCAAGGAAAACAGTGCCCACAGTTTTCCGAAACTTCTAGAGAGAGTGATACCTTCACAGTTGAGAAACAACACTCTAGGAAAATGTACAAAATACTTTCACTTAGAATTTAGTTACATTTTCAAGCCATATGAAATCTATAGTGAACAGAGGTTCTGGAACTGTTAGACACATTCTCTTGGTAGAAGATGACGGTTGTGTGCTCTATGACTACACTTAGTAAATGGATATTCAGTATATGCCTGCCTGGCATCCTTTAAATCCATAGGAAAACATGATTTCTGCCTGCTGTTTAGAGTATCACACTTGGAAATTCTTGTCTTTGCTGTTATTTTGTCACATTCCTCCATGGTATAGCCAATGAAAGTCTTTGACCTTGTTTTTTGGTGCCAGATGAGCTACTGCAGCTAACACACCATGAAATCCCCTCCATTTAGGGGAAACAGTTACTATCAGCTAGCAGCTTTCCCCTTTCTCTTTCTTCTTTCCTCTTCCTGATTCCTAGAAATCAATGAAGTGAATGCTGTCCAAATTTAGAAACACATCCGAAGTGACATAGAGGATCCAGCTCTCTTTTATTCCCAGTTTCTGTTTTAAAACCAAAACATAAATGAGAGGCACGGTTGAACAATATGCCCCAGGGTATCTGTGAATTAGCAAATTCTAAACTGAAAACAGTTACAGTTGCTTCTTTCAGGCTGGACATATAACACCAGTAGCCATTGTATCTAACACCACAGCAAATTTCTCTGTAAACTTCAGGGTCATCATGAGTACACAAAAGTAAGTGTAACATTATTTAGGTTATCTGAAGCAAAGGATATTTTCTATAAAATGAATAAGAAACATTATACCTGACTTCAACATGTATCAGGAATCAACGAAGTGTGTACTTTGGGGTGGGACAGGAGAAAAGTTGTTTTCAACATCTCCTGTACTTTCTGTGTATAAATTTGCATTTTCTTCCAACTCTTAGAAAAATTTCCTAGAAAGATGCAATTCACCATCCTTTCCACATGAATAGAAACTACAGGATGCTCCTAAAATTCCCCAGACATTTCAGAATGTCTGATATCTCTGCCCATTACAAGCTTTTAACCCCAAATACCTAATATCCCAATTCATTTTGGCAAGGAAAACAGTGCCCACAGTTTTCCGAAACTTCTAGAGAGTGATACCTTCACAGTTGAGAAACAACACTCTAGGAAAATGTACAAAATACTTTCACTTAGAATTTAGTTACATTTTCAAGCCATATGAAATCTATAGTGAACAGAGGTTCTGGAACTGTTAGACACATTCTCTTGGTAGAAGATGACGGTTGTGTGCTCTATGACTACACTTAGTAAATGGATATTCAGTATATGCCTGCCTGGCATCCTTTAAATCCATAGGAAAACATGATTTCTGCCTGCTGTTTAGAGTATCACACTTGGAAATTCTTGTCTTTGCTGTTATTTTGTCACATTCCTCCATGGTATAGCCAATGAAAGTCTTTGACCTTGTTTTTTGGTGCCAGATGAGCTACTGCAGCTAACACACCATGAAATCCCCTCCATTTAGGGGAAACAGTTACTATCAGCTAGCAGCTTTCCCTTGCTCTTTCTTCTTTCCTCTTCCTGATTCCTAGAAATCAATGAAGTGAATGCTGTCCAAATTTAGAAACACATCCGAAGTGACATAGAGGATCCAGCTCTCTTTTATTCCCAGTTTCTGTTTTACACACCAAAACATAAATGAGAGGCACGGTTGAACAATATGCCCCAGGGTATCTGTGAATTAGCAAATTCTAAACTGAAAACAGTTACAGTTGCTTCTTTCAGGCTGGACATATAACACCAGTAGCCATTGTATCTAACACCACAGCAAATTTCTCTGTAAACTTCAGGGTCATCATGAGTACACAAAAGTAAGTGTAACATTATTTAGGTTATCTGAAGCAAAGGATATTTTCTATAAAATGAATAAGAAACATTATACCTGACTTCAACATGTATCAGGAATCAACGAAGTGTGTACTTTGGGGGTGGGACAGGAGAAAAGTTGTTTTCAACATCTCCTGTACTTTCTGTGTATAAATTTGCATTTTCTTCCAACTCTTAGAAAAATTTCCCTAGAAAGATGCAATTCACCATCCTTTCCACATGAATAGAAACTACAGGATGCTCCTATTAAGAAGCTCCATGTACTCTGTTTATAAGACTTGGATTTTGATGCCTCACTGGTGTTTTCAAAACTGACCTGCTCTCTCAGGCTATTTTCTCATACAAGTGTAGTAATCGCTTTCCTCCTTTTCTTTCTGTAAAATCATTTGATTTTTTCACATAGGTTCTGCTTGTTCCTCCCTTGATAATATTATTTATATAAATAGTGAAATTAATGAATTATAAATAATACTGATCCAAGGGCTAACAAAATCTTGAATTTCAAAACATTATCACTTCAAAGCCAAGTTTCTTCGAATTTTACATCACCCTTGTGTTTCTCGGTGTCCAGGATATTCCTTTCTTGTTATATTTTATTTTACTCAATAAAAATTCAATCCTTTTCCCTTTGGGTATGATCTCAGCTCCCCATAATAATACTAATTACTAGTATCCTACAAGGACAGTATCATTTGTCTCGTCACTTGTCCAAGGCCATCTCCTGTTTGGGCAAGAAGGCTGCTACCAGACATAAGACTTCATAAGGGCATTTTATCATCTCCTCTTTTGTTCAGTGTGTGCCTCCTACCCTTGGGGCTTCCCAGGTGACTTGGTGAAAAATCTGCTTGCAATGCAGGAGACCCCAGTTCCATTCCTGGATTGGGTCAGGAAGATCCCCTGAAGAAAGAAATGGCAACTTACTTCACAGTATTCTTGCCTGGGAAATCCCATGGAAAGAGGAGCCTGCTGGGCTACCGTCCATGGGGTCACAAAAGTGGGACATGGGTTAGTAATGAAACCAATTACCATCTACCTACAGAACTGTTTATCTACCTACCAAATTCTGGTACCCGCAGTATTGGCATATCTATTATTTCCTATCAGCCAACATACCACATTATTTTCAGTGAGGTTTCATCTGTGAAGTTTTGTCAATGCAAATAATCAATAAAGAATCTTTAATAGAAATAGAAAAGAATTTAATCCACTGAGCACCATAATCTGGGGGACACAGATTTAAGGAACACTTGAACTGTGCTTTGCTGGGTATAAAATAGGGAAGCCTCATAGAGACAAAAACCAAAAAATGACATAAATTGTTTAACTTTGAATATAACATAATGCCATTCAATATTTGCTTGTCTACATTCAACAAGTTCTAAACTATAATTGCTTAAATGTCATTTGCTTTTAAGAAATTTGAGTTTTTATTGTGATTAGTTCTTTTATAGAAGCATTTCTGTTTGTTTTGTTTGTTTTTACTCATTTTTATTTTCATTTTGGGCAGTAACTAACCAAAGACAACCAAAAGGGCTTTTGAATAAATAATACTGATCCAAGGGCTAACAAAATCTTGAATTTCAAAACATTATCACTTCAAAGCCAAGTTTCTTCGAATTTTACATCACCCTTGTGTTTCTCGGTGTCCAGGATATTCCTTTCTTGTTATATTTTATTTTACTCAATAAAAATTCAATCCTTTTCCCTTTGGGTATGATCTCAGCTCCCCATAATAATACTAATTACTAGTATCCTACAAGGACAGTATCATTTGTCTCGTCACTTGTCCAAGGCCATCTCCTGTTTGGGCAAGAAGGCTGCTACCAGACATAAGACTTCATAAGGGCATTTTATCATCTCCTCTTTTGTTCAGTGTGTGCCTCCTACCCTTGGGGCTTCCCAGGTGACTTGGTGAAAAATCTGCTTGCAATGCAGGAGACCCCAGTTCCATTCCTGGATTGGGTCAGGAAGATCCCCTGAAGAAAGAAATGGCAACTTACTTCACAGTATTCTTGCCTGGGAAATCCCATGGAAAGAGGAGCCTGCTGGGCTACCGTCCATGGGGTCACAAAAGTGGGACATGGGTTAGTAATGAAACCAATTACCATCTACCTACAGAACTGTTTATCTACCTACCAAATTCTGGTACCCGCAGTATTGGCATATCTATTATTTCCTATCAGCCAACATACCACATTATTTTCAGTGAGGTTTCATCTGTGAAGTTTTGTCAATGCAAATAATCAATAAAGAATCTTTAATAGAAATAGAAAAGAATTTAATCCACTGAGCACCATAATCTGGGGGACACAGATTTAAGGAACACTTGAACTGTGCTTTGCTGGGTATAAAATAGGGAAGCCTCATAGAGACAAAAACCAAAAAATGACATAAATTGTTTAACTTTGAATATAACATAATGCCATTCAATATTTGCTTGTCTACATTCAACAAGTTCTAAACTATAATTGCTTAAATGTCATTTGCTTTTAAGAAATTTGAGTTTTTATTGTGATTAGTTCTTTTATAGAAGCATTTCTGTTTGTTTTGTTTGTTTTTACTCATTTATTTTTGTACCTTATTGCATTATGGTCAGTAACTAACCAAAGACAACCAAAAGGGCATTTATGTTCAAACTAAATTAGAATATTAAATTTGATATACAACTCAAAATGGATTAAGGACCTAAATGTAAGACCAGAAACCATCAAACTCTTAGAGGAGAATCTAGGCAAAACACTCAAGGACATAAATCAAAGCAAGATCTTCTCTCACCCACCTACTAGAATAGCGGAACTAAAAAGACAAGTGAACATGTGGGACCTAACGAAACTTTAAAGTTTTTGTACAGCAAAAGCTTTAAAGCTTTTGCTTCACACACACACACACACACACACGCAAAGCTGAAGAGACAGCCCACAGAGTGGGAGAAAATCATAGCAAATGAAACAACAGACAAAGAATTCATCTCCAAAATCTACAAGCAACACAGACAACTCAGCACCGGAAAAATGAACAACTCAATCAAAAAATGGGAAAAGGACCTAAACAGACACCTCTCCAAAGACGACATACAGATGGCCCAAAAGCACATGAAATGATGTTCAACTTCACTTATAATTAGAGAAATGCAAATCAAAACTACAATGAGATACCACCTCACACCCGTCAGAATGGCCATCATCTACAAATCGACAGACAATAAATGCTGGAGAGGGTGCGGACAAAAGGGAACACTCCTGCATTGCTTGTGGGAATGTAAATTGATACAGTTTCTATGGAAGACAGCATGGAGGTCTCTTTAAAAATTAAAAGTAGAAGCACATTTCGACCCAGCATTCCCACTCTTAGGCTTTTGTCAATGCAAATAATCAATAAAGAATCTTTAATAGAAATAGAAAAGAATTTAATCCACTGAGCACCATAATCTGGGGGACACAGATTTAAGGAACACTTGAACTGTGCTTTGCTGGGTATAAAATAGGGAAGCCTCATAGAGACAAAAACCAAAAAATGACATAAATTGTTTAACTTTGAATATAACATAATGCCATTCAATATTTGCTTGTCTACATTCAACAAGTTCTAAACTATAATTGCTTAAATGTCATTTGCTTTTAAGAAATTTGAGTTTTTATTGTGATTAGTTCTTTTATAGAAGCATTTCTGTTTGTTTTGTTTGTTTTTACTCATTTATTTTTGTACCTTATTGCATTATGGTCAGTAACTAACCAAAGACAACCAAAAGGGCATTTATGTTCAAACTAAATTAGAATATTAAATTTGATATACAACTCAAAATGGATTAAGGACCTAAATGTAAGACCAGAAACCATCAAACTCTTAGAGGAGAATCTAGGCAAAACACTCAAGGACATAAATCAAAGCAAGATCTTCTCTCACCCACCTACTAGAATAGCGGAACTAAAAAGACAAGTGAACATGTGGGACCTAACGAAACTTTAAAGTTTTTGTACAGCAAAAGCTTTAAAGCTTTTGCTTCACACACACACACACACACACACGCAAAGCTGAAGAGACAGCCCACAGAGTGGGAGAAAATCATAGCAAATGAAACAACAGACAAAGAATTCATCTCCAAAATCTACAAGCAACACAGACAACTCAGCACCGGAAAAATGAACAACTCAATCAAAAAATGGGAAAAGGACCTAAACAGACACCTCTCCAAAGACGACATACAGATGGCCCAAAAGCACATGAAATGATGTTCAACTTCACTTATAATTAGAGAAATGCAAATCAAAACTACAATGAGATACCACCTCACACCCGTCAGAATGGCCATCATCTACAAATCGACAGACAATAAATGCTGGAGAGGGTGCGGACAAAAGGGAACACTCCTGCATTGCTTGTGGGAATGTAAATTGATACAGTTTCTATGGAAGACAGCATGGAGGTCTCTTTAAAAATTAAAAGTAGAAGCACATTTCGACCCAGCATTCCCACTCTTAGGCTTATACCCTGATGAAATCAAATCTGAAAGAAGCACCTATACCCCAATGTTCATTGCAGCTCTCTATACAATAGCTAGAACATGGAAGCAGCCTAGATGCCCATCGACAAACAAATGGATACGAAAGCTCCGGGACATGTATACAATGGAATACTACACAGCTGTAAAGAGAGATGCAGAAGAATCAGCCCTAATGAGGTGGCTGGATCTAGAACACATCATCAAAAGTGAAGTCAGTTAGAAAGAGAAGGACAAATACAGTATATTAACACATATATATGGAATCTAGTAGGATAGTGATGATGGCACGCGCAGTGAAGCAATGGAAAGACAGACATAGACAGTGGACATATGGACATTGTAGGGAAGGAACAGAGGGTGGGAGAGGTAAATGAAGTAGCATGAAGGCCTGTACTATCATAAGTGAAGAAAATAGCTCTAGTCATTGCTCTGTGAGAAAAGGAGATCCTTCAGGAGTGCTCTGTGATGGTCGGGAGGGATGGAAAGGGGGGATATACATATGACTAATCTGGGAACATGCATATCTGTAAACAACAAAACTGTAAAAATTAAATGTAAAATAAAGGTTTGCAAAAAATTAAATTTGTTATAGCAAAGGGGAACAGAAAAAATTCTATACTTTCATAACTATTAATTTTGAGGGAAGCAAAATGTTTATGACAAAAATTAAATACAGAAATCTAGCAGATATAAATAATTGAAAATTAACCTCACTATAGTACTAATAAAACATTGTGTTCATGGATTATTTGCATTATAATAAAATGGAGGAGGGCATGTAGAGCTGTTTCAAAACTAAAACTGATTTTTTCAAGGCAGTGTTCTTACCAAGAATACAATAGAAACTCTTTTTCAGGACAATTCAAAATTGTACAGAGACAACAGAAACTCTTTTTTAGGATCATTCAAAATTGTAACACATTCCACAGCTCTTATTGTCTCATTTTTCAACTCTTATAACCTTGTGGGTGCACGCCTACGTAGTAAGTCGCTTCACTCATGTCTGACTCCGTGCGATCCTATGGACTGTAGCCTGCCAGGCTCCTCTGTGTATGGAATTCTCCAGGTAAGAATAGCTGGAGTGTGTTGCTATGCCCTCCTCAAGAGGATCTTCCTCACCCAAGGACTGCACCCACATCTCTTACAGCTCCTGCATTGGCAGACAGGTTCTTTGCCACTATTGACTCTTGGGAAGCACATTCCAGTAACAAAGGCCATTAGTTAAAATCATAAATAAATCTTTTTTCCTACTTTCTCAGTTGCAGTTTTTCCAAGAAAAATATTTATACGAAAACATATATAACATACAAGTTTGTTTCTTTTAACTAAAATTACACAATTAAATTTTCATTTGCCTGTAAGTCTAAAAGCCACAAAAAACTTAGGAACCATTTTGAATTGAATGGCAATGACACACAACTTTTCAAAAGTTGTACGGAGAGCTTAGAACAAAATGTATAGCCTTAAACATACTTATGAGAAAAAATGGAAGACAATATGGTGCCTTTAATCTTCCACCTTGGGGGAAAAAAAGGCAAATTAAAGCAGCATTGCTGAAATAATGGACTTCTTTTATAACTCAGCTGGTAAAGACTCCACCTACAATGCAGGAGACCTGGGTTCAATTTTTGGGTCAGGTCAGGAAGATTCCCTGGAGGTTTAGGCTACATACTCCAGACTTCCTGGGCTTTTCTGTGGCTTAAAAAGCAAATAACCTGTCTGCAATGTTGGAGACCTGGACTGGATTCCTGGGTTGTGAAGATCCCGTGGAGAAGGGAAAGGCTACCCTCTCCAGTATTCTTGCCTGGAGAATTCCATAGTTCCTCCATGTGTCACAAAAGTCAGCGAATTTCACAGTAAAATAAAAAATAGTAATAATGGGATACAAAATATATTATATTGAACAACAACAAAAACAAAACAATAAAGGAAAGCAAAAAAAAAAAATAATAAAATAAAACCCAAAATATGGTTCTCTGAGAAGTTTAATAAAATCGCTAAGCCTAAAGACTGATCAAGAAAAATAATAACACAAATTACCAATATCAAGAAAATTGCTATGGACCTAGCAGATAGTTAAAGGATAATAAGAATATACTAGTAACAACTTTATTTCAATAAATTCATTAATTTTAATCAATTGAAAATATGATTTACCAAAACCAAAGCAAATTACTGACACAAATAGAAATAAATGACTTGAACATACCTTAATCTAATTCCTAGATTAAATATTTCAATTAAAAAAATTCAAAGTTCAGAGACATTTACTGTGGAATTCCTCATGCATTGAAAAAGGAAATAATAGCAAATTCAAAAAAAAAAAGCCTTTTAAAAACTATGGAAGGAAGCTATGAAACCCAGCCTAACCCTGACAACACACTATGATGAGAGACAAATGAGATATTGTGAGACAAAAGGAGGGATGAAGAGGGAGAGAAACTGAGAGTAAATTATTTATAATCAAGTGGCCTTTTCCAAGGAATTCAAGACTAAATTAGTCTTTGAAAATTAATCAATGAAATTTATATGTTTAGAGAAATAATACAAAAAATGTCTTATTAATACAGTAAAAGTTATGGATAAAATTCAACATCCTTCCATGATAAGAACTATCAGCAATGTAGGAGTATGAAGATTCCCTTAATTAGTTAAAAAACATCTACAAAACTATACAATTTATACCATATTTAATGGTCCAATATAACCATAAGTGAGGGAGTTTGGTCTTATTGATACTATTCATAATTGCACTGAAGATACTTACTAGCAGATGCAATAATACAAAAACAAAAATATTAATTACATAAAGATTGAAAAGAAAAAATTAGACCGAAACTCCCCAAAACACTGTTAATCAGTTATACCCTAATGCAAAATAAAGAGTTTAAAGTTTGGGAAAAAAAGGCTCTAGTGACAGATGAAATCATTATCTACTTATAAAATCCCAAAGAATCTGCTAATAAAACTACCATAATAGGCTAATTTAGTAATATTACAAAAGTAGTTTATGACTGTTTTTGCAGTTAAAACAATAACATAGAAAATTTACTCAAGTTCTTTGCATATATTCATTTCACTAAAGACGGTTTAAGAAAGAGAATCATAATAGCTAACAAATTTTTCTTTACTTTTTTGTGACCATGCCACAGCATGCAGTACCTTAGATTGTGAATGTTAGTTCCTTAGTTCTTGGTTTCTTAGTTCTAAGGCTGCCACAGTGGAAGAGCAGATTCTCAGCCACTGGACCAAAACTGAAGTTTATCAACATTTTTTAAAAATCTCAAATGTCAAAGAATGGGGAATGAAAACAAATTTTGCTTTGCTCATATTAACAAAACAAGAAATAAGATAGAGACATATACTGTGACAAGGATTAGATCCAAAGATATTAAGTTTTTTTTTTTTAATTCTTTATTTTAAAGGTTTTACAGAGTTTTGTTGTTCACAGACATGTATGTTCCCAGATCAATCATATATATACACATGGTCCCCCTGCCCCCATCAGATCTCCCCATCCCACCCCTCCAGACCATCGCCCCATGCCCTTGTAAGCACTCCTATTCCCCTAGCACAAATACAAAAGCTATTTTTTCCCCACATGACAGTATAGGTTTCCATGTTACTCCTTCTATGCCTCCTGTTTCTTCCCCACAATGTCCCTATGTCTATGCTCTGTCTGTTTTTCCATGAATTCCCTGGGTGCGTTATCAAGACCGTCTTACTAGATTCCATATATGTGTGTTAGTATACTGTATTTGTCTTTCTCTTTTTGACTTACTTCACATTTTATGATAGGTTCTAGAGCCAGCCACTTTATTAGGACTGAGTCTTCTGCATTTCTTTTAACAGCTGAGTAGTATTCCATTGTATATATGCACCAGGGCTTCTGTATCCATTCATTGTCGATGGACATCTAGGTTGCTTCCATGTTCTGGCTATTGTATAGAGAGCTGCAATGAACATTGGGGTATAGGTGCTTCTTTCAGTTTTGATTTCATCCGGATATAATCCTAATAATAGTGGGATTGCTGGGTCATAGGGTGCTTATATTTTTAGATTTTAAAGAAATCTACATACTGTCTTCCATAGAGGCTGTATCAATTGACATTCCCACCAGCAATGCAAGAGGGTTCCCTTTTCTCCGCACCCTCTCCAGCATTTATTGTCTGCACATTTTTTGAAGATGGCCATTCTGACGGGTGTGAGGTGATATCTCATTGTAGTTTTAATTTGCATTTCTCTAATGATAAGCGAGGTTGAGCATCGTTTCATGTGCATTTGGGCCATCTTTATGTCCTCTTTGTAGAGGCACCACTTTAGATCTTTTTCCCATGTTTTGATTGGGTTATTCATTTTTCCTGTGCTGAGTTGCCTGAGTTACTTGTAGATTTTGGAGATGAATTCTTTGTCTGTTGTAGGTTTCTTAGTTCTAAGGCTGCCACAGTGGAAGAGCAGATTCTCAGCCACTGGACCAAAACTGAAGTTTATCAACATTTTTTAAAAATCTCAAATGTCAAAGAATGGGGAATGAAAACAAATTTTGCTTTGCTCATATTAACAAAACAAGAAATAAGATAGAGACATATACTGTGACAAGGATTAGATCCAAAGATATTAAGTTTTTTTTTTTTAATTCTTTATTTTAAAGGTTTTACAGAGTTTTGTTGTTCACAGACATGTATGTTCCCAGATCAATCATATATATACACATGGTCCCCCTGCCCCCATCAGATCTCCCCATCCCACCCCTCCAGACCATCGCCCCATGCCATTGTAAGCACTCCTATTCCCTTAGCACAATGACAATAGCTATTTTTTCCACACATGACAGTATAGGTTTCCATGTTACTCCTTCTATGCCTCCTGTTTCTTCCCCACAATGTCCCTATGTCTATGCTCTGTCTGTTTTTCCATGAATTCCCTGGGTGCGTTATCAAGACCGTCTTACTAGATTCCATATATGTGTGTTAGTATACTGTATTTGTCTTTCTCTTTTTGACTTACTTCACATTTTATGATAGGTTCTAGAGCCAGCCACTTTATTAGGACTGAGTCTTCTGCATTTCTTTTAACAGCTGAGTAGTATTCCATTGTATATATGCACCAGGGCTTCTGTATCCATTCATTGTCGATGGACATCTAGGTTGCTTCCATGTTCTGGCTATTGTATAGAGAGCTGCAATGAACATTGGGGTATAGGTGCTTCTTTCAGTTTTGATTTCATCCGGATATAATCCTAATAATAGTGGGATTGCTGGGTCATAGGGTGCTTATATTTTTAGATTTTAAAGAAATCTACATACTGTCTTCCATAGAGGCTGTATCAATTGACATTCCCACCAGCAATGCAAGAGGGTTCCCTTTTCTCCGCACCCTCTCCAGCATTTATTGTCTGCACATTTTTTGAAGATGGCCATTCTGACGGGTGTGAGGTGATATCTCATTGTAGTTTTAATTTGCATTTCTCTAATGATAAGCGAGGTTGAGCATCGTTTCATGTGCATTTGGGCCATCTTTATGTCCTCTTTGTAGAGGCACCACTTTAGATCTTTTTCCCATGTTTTGATTGGGTTATTCATTTTTCCTGTGCTGAGTTGCCTGAGTTACTTGTAGATTTTGGAGATGAATTCTTTGTCTGTTGTTTCATTTGCTAAGATTTTCTCCCACTCCATGGGGTGTATGTTCAGATTTTTTGTGATTTCTTTTGCTGTACAAAAGCTTTTAAGTTTCATGAGGTCCCACATGTTCACTTTTCTTTTCAGTTCCGCTATTCTAGTAGGTGGGTGAGAGAAGATCTTGCTTTGATTGATGTCCTTGAGGGTTTTGCCTAGATTCTCCTCTAAGAGTTTGATGGTTTCTGGTCCTACATATAGGTCTTTAATCCATTTTGAGTTGATCTTAGTGTATGGTGTTAGGGAATGTTCCAACTTCATTTTTTTTGCATGTAGCTGTCCAAATTTCCCAGCACCACTTGCTGAAGAGGCTGTCTTTGTCCCATTTTATAGTTACACCTTCTTTGTCAAAAATAAGGTACCCATAGGTGCGTGGGTTTATCTCTGGGTTCTCGATCTTGTTCCATTGGTCTATAGTTCTGTTTTTGTGCCAGTACCATACTGTCTTGACTGTTGCTTTGTAGTAGAGTCTGAAGTTAGGGAGGCTGATTCCTCCAGCTCCGTTTCTCTTTCTCAGGATTGCTTTGGCTGTTCGAGGTCTTTTGTGTTTCCATATAAACTGTGTGATTCTTTTATCTAGTTCTGTGAAAAATGTCAATGGTAGTTGAATAGGTATTGCATTGAATCTGTAGATGATATTTGGTAGTATGGTCATTTTCACAATATTGATTCTTCTGACTCAGGACCATGGAATGTCTCTCCATCTGTTTAAGTCTTCTTTAATTACTTTCATGAGTGTCTTTTAATTTTCTGTGTATAATTCTTTTGTTTCTTTGGGTAGGTTTATTCCTAGATATTTGATTCTTTTGGTAGCAATGGTGAAGGGGATTGCCTCTTTGATTTCTTTTTCTGGTTTTTCATTGTTTGTGTATAGGAATGACAGTGATTTCTGTGTGTTGATTTTGTATCCTGCGACTTTGCTGAATTCGTTGATTAGCTCTAGTAGCTTTGTAACCGTGTCATTGGGATTTTCTATGTATAATATCATGTCATCTGCAAAAAGAGAGAGCTTGACATCTTCCTTTCCAATCTGGATTCCTTTGATTTCTTTCTCTTCTCTTATTGCTGTTGCTAGGACTTCCAGGACTATGTTGAATAGTAGTGGTGAAAGTGGACACCCCTGTCTTGTTCCTGATCTTAGAGGGAATGCTTTCAGTTTTTCACCGTTGAGGATAATGTTCGCTGTGGGCTTCTCTTAGATGGCTTTCACTATGTTGAGATAGGTTCCTTCTATGCCCATTTTCTCAAGAGTTTTTATCATAAACGGGTGTTGTACTTTGTCGAAGGCTTTTTCTGCATCTATTGAGATGATCATATGATTTTTGTCTCTTAGTTTGTTGATATGGTGTATCACATGGATTGACTTGCAGATATTGAAGAATCCTTGCATGCCTGGGATGAACCCAACTTGATCGTGATGTGAGTCTTTTGATGTGTCATTGAATTCTGTTTGCTAGGATTTTGTTGAGAATCTTGGCATCTAAGTTTATCAGATAAATTGGTCTATAATTTTCCTTTTTTGTGTTGTCCTTGCCTGGTTTTGGTATCAGGGTGATGGTGGCCCCGTGGAATGTGTTTGAAATTTTTCCTTTCTGTGCAATTTTTTGAAAAAGTTTTAGAAGGACAGGCATTAGCTCTTCAAATGTTTGGTAGAATTCGCCTGTGAAGCCTTCTGGCCCTGGGCTTTTATTTTTGGGTAGATTTTTAATCAGAAATTCCATTTCTGAGCTTGTGATTGGGTTGTTCAAAGTTTCTGTTTCTTCCTGGCTCAATCTTGGGGGATTGATCTTCCCCAAGAAACTGTCCATTTCTTTCAGGTTGTCCAGTTTGTTGCCATAGAGTCTCTTAGAATCCTTTGGATTTCTGCATTCTCTGTTGTAATCTCTCCTTTTTCATTTTTGATTTTGTTGATCTGGTTCTTCTCTCTTTCTCTTGATGAGTCTGGCCAATGGCTTGTCAATTTTGTTTACCTTTTCAAAGAATCAGCTTTTTGTTTTATTAATCTGTACTATAGTTTCTTTCATTTCTTTCTGATTTATTTCTGCTCTTCTCTTTATAATCTCTCTTCTTCTGCTGGCTTTGAGATGTTTTTGTTCTTCTTTTTCCAATTGTTATAAGTGGAGGGTTAAGTCATCTGCTTCATATTTTCCTAATTTCTTTAGGTGGGATTGTATTGCTATAAATTTCCCTCTTAAACTGCTTTTTCAGTATATCGTAGGTTTTGCACAGTCGTATGTTCATTATCAATTTCTGCTAGGAATTTTTTAATTTCTCCTTTGATTTCCTCAGTATCAGTTTGTTTTTTAAGTATGTGTTGTTTATTCCGCATGTGTTTGTATTTTTAGTTGTCTTTTTCCTGTAGTTGGTCTCTAGTCTCATTGCATTGTGGTCCTAGGAGATGGTTGATATAATTTCAGTTTTCTTGGACTGACTGAGGTTAGATTTGTGGCCCAAGATGTGGTCTATCCTGGAGAATGTTCCGTGAGCACTTGAGAAGAAAGTGTATTCTTCTGCTTTTGGATGGAATGTCCTAAAGATATCCATGAGGTCTATCTTTTCTACTGTGGCATTTAAGGCTTGTGTTTCTTTATTAATTTTCTGTTTGGATGATCTGTCCATTGGGGTGAGAGGAGTGTTGTCCTTGCCTGGTTTTGGTATCAGGGTGATGGTGGCCCCGTGGAATGTGTTTGAAATTTTTCCTTTCTGTGCAATTTTTTGAAAAAGTTTTAGAAGGACAGGCATTAGCTCTTCAAATGTTTGGTAGAATTCGCCTGTGAAGCCTTCTGGCCCTGGGCTTTTATTTTTGGGTAGATTTTTAATCAGAAATTCCATTTCTGAGCTTGTGATTGGGTTGTTCAAAGTTTCTGTTTCTTCCTGGCTCAATCTTGGGGGATTGATCTTCCCCAAGAAACTGTCCATTTCTTTCAGGTTGTCCAGTTTGTTGCCATAGAGTCTCTTAGAATCCTTTGGATTTCTGCATTCTCTGTTGTAATCTCTCCTTTTTCATTTTTGATTTTGTTGATCTGGTTCTTCTCTCTTTCTCTTGATGAGTCTGGCCAATGGCTTGTCAATTTTGTTTACCTTTTCAAAGAATCAGCTTTTTGTTTTATTAATCTGTACTATAGTTTCTTTCATTTCTTTCTGATTTATTTCTGCTCTTCTCTTTATAATCTCTCTTCTTCTGCTGGCTTTGAGATGTTTTTGTTCTTCTTTTTCCAATTGTTATAAGTGGAGGGTTAAGTCATCTGCTTCATATTTTCCTAATTTCTTTAGGTGGGATTGTATTGCTATAAATTTCCCTCTTAAACTGCTTTTTCAGTATATCGTAGGTTTTGCACAGTCGTATGTTCATTATCAATTTCTGCTAGGAATTTTTTAATTTCTCCTTTGATTTCCTCAGTATCAGTTTGTTTTTTAAGTATGTGTTGTTTATTCCGCATGTGTTTGTATTTTTAGTTGTCTTTTTCCTGTAGTTGGTCTCTAGTCTCATTGCATTGTGGTCCTAGGAGATGGTTGATATAATTTCAGTTTTCTTGGACTGACTGAGGTTAGATTTGTGGCCCAAGATGTGGTCTATCCTGGAGAATGTTCCGTGAGCACTTGAGAAGAAAGTGTATTCTTCTGCTTTTGGATGGAATGTCCTAAAGATATCCATGAGGTCTATCTTTTCTACTGTGGCATTTAAGGCTTGTGTTTCTTTATTAATTTTCTGTTTGGATGATCTGTCCATTGGGGTGAGAGGAGTGTTAAAGTCTCCTACTATGATTGTGTTAGTGTCTGTGTCTTCTTCTATGTCTGAATGTGTTTGTCTTATGTAATGGGGTGCTCCTGTGTCGAGTGCGTAGATATTTATGATTGTTATGACTTCTTCTTCGATTAATCCCTTGATCATTATTTAGTGTCCTGCTTTGTCTCTTCTAATCTTCTTTATTTTGAGGTCTATTTGTCTGATATGAGGATTGGTATTCCAGCTTTCTTTTGATTTCCATTTGCATGGAATATCTTTTTCCAGCCTCTCCCTTTCAGTCTATGAGTGTCTCTAGGTCTAAAGTGGGTCTCTTGTAGACAGCATATATATGGGCCTTGCTTCTGGATCCATTCAGCCAGCCTGTGTCGTTTGGTTGGAGCATTTAATCCATTTACATTCAAAGTAATTATTGATATGAATGTTCCTATTGTCATATTCTTAGAAGTTTGGGGTTTGATTCGTAGGACTTTTCCTACTCTTGTATTTATTGGCTATATCAGGCCATTTAACACTTGTTGTAGGGCTAGTTTTGTGGTACAGAATTCTTTTAGTTTTTGCTTGTCTGTGAAGCTTTTGACTTTTCCATCAATTCTGAGTGAGATTCTTGCTGGGTAGAGAATTCTTGGTTGGAGGTTATTCTCTTCAACTGTTTAAATGTGTCCTGCCTTTCTCTAATGGCCTGCAGGGCTTCTGTTGGAAGATCTGCTGTTAGACGTATGGGGTTTCCTTTATATGTTATTTTTTGTTTGCTTCTAGCTGCTTTTAGTAATCTGTCTTTATATTTAGTCTGCGTTAGTTTGATTAGAATGTGCCTTGGTGTGTTTCTTCTGGAGTTTATCCTGTATGGAACTCGATGTGCTTCTTGGACTTGGTTCAGTATTTCCTTTCCCATGCTGGGGAAGTTTTCAACTAGAACCTCTTCAAGAATTTTTTCATAGTCTTTCTTCCCCTCTTCTTCTTCTGGAACTCCTATAATTCTAATGTTGGTGTGTTTGATATTGTCCCATAGGTCTCTAGGGCTATCCTCAGTTCTTTTCATTCTTTGGGCTTTGTTCTGTTCTTCAGCACTTATTACCACCATTCTGTCTTCCAGCTCACTTATCCATTCTTCAGTCTCTGATACTCTACTGTTGAGACCTTCTATAATATTTTTGAGTTCAGCAATTGAATTGGTGGCCTCTATTTGCTTCTTTTTCATTTCCTGCATGTCTTTTCTCAATGCACTAATTTCCTCTAATATTCTGGTTTTGGTGTTTTGCATCCTCATTAGTATAGTTTTTCAGAATTCTCTTTCAGATAATTTGTCTATCTCCTCCTCTGTCATTTGAAGCTGTGATTCTCTAGCTTGGTCCTTCATTTGTGCAATGTTTCTCTGTCATTTCATTATTAGATCAGTTTTTGTTTCTTTGTGTCTGTCTGTGTGCGTGGAGTTCTTTTCCCCACCAGGCTTCTTGGGTGAATTTTCCCTCCCTTTGTGTTACTGTCCTTCTAGAAGGGTTCAATGCTTTGTGACTTGGGTGGTGTTAGGTCTTGTTTACAGGTGGATAATCTCTAGTGTTGTATGTTCTTTGATAGCGTGGTGTCTTGGAATCAGGGCTTCTACTCCGAGGATCCTTGATGTGATGATTGGTCAGGGGGTGTACACTCTATGTCTGGTTTGCTATGGTGTTCCGTGATATTAGTTCAAATACTAGCATCTGAGGAGTACGAGGTGTGTCCCTGATGGGTGACAGTCATAAAAGCATGCAGATGTTTTTTAACATAGTCATAAGATATACATACATACACAGCAATAACCACATCTAACCAGTCTTACAGTGATAAAGCATAGGAAATTTTTCTGTCTAATGACTCAATCAAAGATGATACTCGCCCATTAAGCTCTGATTTAATTAAAATAGTGCCTGAAAAAATAGATCTGGGGCAAGGTCTTGGCTTGGACTATTTCATTGAAAGCAATTTTTAGCTAAGACATGTGTTGGGGGTGAGGATGTGGAGAGTGTATGGGTAATGAGAAGGAATAGATTCGTCTTGGAAGGTTTTTATAGGGTTATGTAGCCAAGATTAGTGTATTGTATTGTTTTGTGCAGCTGGAAGAGAATAATGGAGACAGCAAGGTAGGAAATATTTATCTAGAGAATAGTGGTAGATAGGAGAAAGTTTTACATTTAGAACCTAGAGGGAGGAAGGAGTGGCAAAGAGGAACGAAAATTAGAAGTTTCCAAGAATTAAATTTTTTTAAAAAAATTAAAAATTAAAAATCAAAAAAAAATAAATTAAAAATTAAAAAGGGAAGAAAAACTTAATAAGAGAGACAAAAGAGGAAAAAAAAAAAAAAAAAAAAAGAAGCCAATTCTGACCGATCAAACGAATAAACACAACCTTCCAGAACAAGTAAATCAACAAAAAAAGCTAAATATTGTCCCTGGTTTTTATCTTCTTATCTGTCTGGTGGAAGCCAATCTGCTCTCGATGATGTTGTCTTGATGATGTAGCCTTTCCCTTATGGCACCTGTTGCTATGGTTTGTTTTCAGTCAAATAAGTTGTTGTTGCAAGCTTAGGTGCTGGCGGGGATGGCAGGCTGATCCCAGTCCATCGGGTGGGGGGCCGCGGGGCGTGCAGTCCCGTGTGGAGCGGGGGCGCCCCGGTTCTGCTGCACACTCGTAGGTAGCCTCCAATACCTGCCTTTCTCCTGGCTTCCTCTGCATTGCATGTAGCTATGGGGGTGCACAGGCCCCTCCGCCACTGTTGCGCGCCCTGCCAGTTACGTGTCCAAGTCTCAAAGGCAGGCACAAGCTTCCCCATTCGGTTCAAACCTGGTCCCAGGTTAGCAATCTGTGGGCGACTTCCCCTTCAGCTAGCCCCCCACTAAGAGTGCTTGAACTTACCCCGTGCCAGGCGGAAAGTCGCGATTTTCGCCCGGCAAAGCGACGAGATTTTCGCACTGGGTGCTCCCTCCCGGTTCCTTGTCGCTAGGCATCACTTGTTCTGCCAGGCCCTGCTCCAGTATCCTATCTTCGTAGTGTCTTAATTTCTGCCAGCATATTCTTGGAATTTTCATGCTGATCGCTGCCCTCTCTCCCCCGAGGCTCCACTTAGGCCCCCTTTTAGGGCACTTGCTGGCGTGCTCTCCGTTGGTGTGGTCCGACGTGGGAGTTAGGATAGAGGATTCTTAGAACAGTAGCTCCAGGAAAGTTCTGGCTGTTCACTCTTCTACTCTCGCAGACCTATGGAATTCTTCTGTTGTCTAGTGGCTGGTTTGTTGGTTGTGTTTCATTTCTTGATTAGTTCTGGTGATTCTCAAAGATATTATGTTAAACAAAAAGAGACATGCATTAAAAATACATTCTAAGCAAGTATATTCATAGGAAGTCAAAGTTAGGCAAAATTAATCAATGGTAATAGAAATGAGACTAGTTACCCCAGAGAGTAGGATGGTGGTAGGAAATGGGGAGAGAGAAGAAGAAGAGGACTTCTTTGGATGACAAAATAATGTAAGCAATGGACACAAAGTATATAAAATCTCCAAAACTCATTGAATGAGAAATATTCACATATTTTATTGAAGGAAAATTGTAGTTCATAAAAAATGATAAATCTCTGATTTAGACTTTGAGTGACTCATTCAGTGCCAGAACTAATATCCATCATTCTTTCTCTGTTTTCTAGAAGAGTTAGAACAAACTCTACATTTATTATGATCATCACTTTTGGATTTAAACATGAAATATTAACACAAATGTTGAATGGCAATATCATACTTCAAAAGATGTCTAGTGCCGTACTGTATGGCTTGATTACCTACCCGAAAGGAGAAAAAGTGCTGTGATTTCAGAGCAAGAAGAAATCGCCATAGGACAGAAAAATCTGGAATGCCTTCACGTTTGAACACAATTTTAAGTCAAGATTTGAAATTGAGCATGCATTTGAGTTGTTATCCAATTTTTTAATTATTGTTACTGGTATACCTTCTTTACTTGCTATCAGCCATATTTGCCACTACAGTTGGTCAAAAAGAAGAAAATTGGGTTAAGCCTAGATTAAGAAGAATTTATGTTTAGAAATTTAAAAATAATGATAGATATTTTGGGGAAAGACTTGAAATAAGAGCCTCGGTTTTTAACAGGTAATCTGTAAGTGGTGTCAAAACAGTGTCTACTGACATCTATGAAAGTAGCCATGTTTAAAAATGCAAAACAAACCTCTATGTGCCCAGAAATAGCTTGACATTCTCCATAGCTAAATAAAGAAAATACAAAAATCAAGCAAAATTCAAACATGAGCACCTTTAGTTTTTTCACTAACACACTGAATGAGATTTCAGTACGTCTCCTTTTTCCTGATTTCTGAATGTCATTACAGTATTAAATTTGACAACCGACTAAACACAACACTCACAGACTGATAGATGATAGGTAGTAATTGTTGAAGCAAAGCTTCAGAACATGTTTTACAGGGCACAGTATCCAATTTCCTCAAGTGACAGTTTTCAGTATCTTAATAGTGAACCGATAGTAAATTGTGCACTCTATGAGCATTTTTGGCACAAATTTTTAGAAGCAATTTTCAGGGGAGTCATCTAGGATGAATGATATGATACTTAGTGCAGCATGGGAGTACAGCATTAAACAGTCACTGTGTGCAGCATATGACTGCATATGACCCTAATTGCAACTGTGAGCAAGGAGAGCAAGAGATGCTTATGTTACATGACATAAGTTTTATCACGGTGACAAGAGAGAAGAGCTTTCAGCCACTGAACACTTCTAAATGATAAGGCTGATATTTACTTGAAAGTTTGACTTCCTGTAATGAGCGTTTTAGATTACTTTTTTATCACTAACTAAGAAAAGCCCTGTGCATCATGGGAAAGTAGAGCTGGGGTGTTGCTGTTGAGGTGAGTTTTTATCCACACATATGCATTAAACTAAATCAGTGGTGGGTCTGCAGTGCTGAAGGAGCCATTTCTCCTATTCTTTCTAGGAAACTCATCCCTCTAACAGGGTAGGCCTCCAAACAACATTTCTTTAAAAGAGCATAAATTGTGGCACATAAACATATCTTAGCTAGTAAGAAATATAATTCAGAATGAAGGGGTTTAATGCTTTCTTTGAGCTAAAAAGGACAGTATATTAATACTTGGTCATAGACTAATTCCATTTTTTACTCAATTTCCCATTTAACTCATTAAAAAGTAACTCTCAACATTACTTCTTTTAAATTAATTTTTATTTAATGTTTGGTCATAGATCTTCATTGCTGTGTGGGCTTTCTTTAGTTGTGGTGAAGGGGGCTGCTCTTTGTTGCGGTGTTTGTTCTTCTTACTTCAGTGGCTTCTGTTGTTGCAGAGCATGAGCATGCAGCACACATTTAGTTTTTCACTAACACACTGAATGAGATTTCAGTACGTCTCCTTTTTCCTGATTTCTGAATGTCATTACAGTATTAAATTTGACAACCGACTAAACACAACACTCACAGACTGATAGATGATAGGTAGTAATTGTTGAAGCAAAGCTTCAGAACATGTTTTACAGGGCACAGTATCCAATTTCCTCAAGTGACAGTTTTCAGTATCTTAATAGTGAACCGATAGTAAATTGTGCACTCTATGAGCATTTTTGGCACAAATTTTTAGAAGCAATTTTCAGGGAGCCATCTAGGATGAATGATATGATACTTAGTGCAGCATGGGAGTACAGCATTAAACAGTCACTGTGTGCAGCATATGACTGCATATGACCCTAATTGCAACTGTGAGCAAGGAGAGCAAGAGATGCTTATGTTACATGACATAAGTTTTATCACGGTGACAAGAGAGAAGAGCTTTCAGCCACTGAACACTTCTAAATGATAAGGCTGATATTTACTTGAAAGTTTGACTTCCTGTAATGAGCGTTTTAGATTACTTTTTTATCACTAACTAAGAAAAGCCCTGTGCATCATGGGAAAGTAGAGGTGCGGGGTGTTGCTGTTGAGGTGAGTTTTTATCCACACATATGCATTAAACTAAATCAGTGGTGGGTCTGCAGTGCTGAAGGAGCCATTTCTCCTATTCTTTCTAGGAAACTCATCCCTCTAACAGGGTAGGCCTCCAAACAACATTTCTTTAAAAGAGCATAAATTGTGGCACATAAACATATCTTAGCTAGTAAGAAATATAATTCAGAATGAAGGGGTTTAATGCTTTCTTTGAGCTAAAAAGGACAGTATATTAATACTTGGTCATAGACTAATTCCATTTTTTACTCAATTTCCCATTTAACTCATTAAAAAGTAACTCTCAACATTACTTCTTTTTTAAATTAATTTTTATTTAATGTTTGGTCATAGATCTTCATTGCTGTGTGGGCTTTCTTTAGTTGTGGTGAAGGGGGCTGCTCTTTGTTGCGGTGTTTGTTCTTCTTACTTCAGTGGCTTCTGTTGTTGCAGAGCATGAGCATGCAGCACACAGTAGTTATAGCTCATGGGCTTCAGTAGTTGTGGATCCCAGGCTCTAGAGCATGGGCTCAGTAGCTGTGGTACCTGGATTTAGTTGCCCTGTGGCATACAGAAACTTCTCAGATCAGAGATCAAACCTGTGTTCCCTGCATTGGCAGGCAAATTCTTATCCACTGTACCACCAGAGAAGTCCTTGATATTGCTTTCTATGCAACATGACACGCTTTGAGAAATAGAGGCATTAGGTAATCCTTAGAAGGAGATAATATGATGTGGAACAAGGAAGGTCAATCATTTCTCCTAAAACGTCAGGCAGCCCACCATCAATCAGTATCTCTGTTAAAAAAAAAAAAAAGGGATATTGAGAGACTCACTCTTGAATATATATGGAAATGTTAAATACACTGTATCCAAGATTCTGCTTTTGGAATCAAGGCTTTATTTCATGAATAAAGTAGCTCTGAGATTCCTTATTCCCTAAGAATGACAAAAGAGAAAGTCATGCGACTGTATAGAGTTGTCATTTGCTGACTGAAGAAAAATCTCTCCCTAGCTGAGGGGAAGGAGACAAAATTATAGATGTATTTGTGTTACATCACATTTACAGTTGTTCTACTCTACAGTCCCACTAGTATTAATAAAATTGTCATGGACAAGTGTTCCTTGATTCTCATTTTTCCTTTACTCCTATCCACATTAGCCTGAATATTTTTGTGTTTGGGAAACTTGCCTCTCTCCCAGTCTTATTTGTGTTACTACTGTGAAAATTAGTCTATTTTTAGGTCTAGGAGGCGGCTTAACAGGTGGCTCAGTGGTAAAGAATCCACCTGGAATGCTGAAGACATGAGTCTGATACATAGGTGAGGAAGATCCCCTGGAGAAGGAAATAGAAACCAACTCCAGTAATCTTATCTGGGAAATCCTATGGACAGAGGAGCCTAACAGGCTACAATCCATAGAGTCTCATAAAAGTCAGAAACGACAGTGACTAAACAACAAAACCTCTAAGGACATGCCATAACTTAATGAAACCAGTCAACATATCACATTCCTCTGGTCATTTGAGTAACAGAGAAGGTCTGTGATCATAGATTTCAGGAGTTGCACCTATGCCACAGGTATTGCAGTTAGAGAGTTCCAGCTCTTTCCTCCAGCTACTTGACAACATGGGAGAATGTGGAGTATGAGGTAGCTGTAGTCCCTTAGCTATCACAGTGGAGAACCCTTCACTGGGTAGCATGAGATGTGGGGATAGAGCTGACCAACGAAGGTAGAAATTGATCTACTCTGTAGAAGTTCATCTCTATTGACTCTTGAGAAGATTAAAGCACTAAATTTTACTTCTTGTTCAATACGATTTTAGTTATTTTGTGTCATATGTGTAAGGTTTGCAGGAAGCAAGGAGGCAGCAAAGAGGAAGAGAAGGACAGCTGGACTGCTGGAACAAACAAGAGTTTATTCAAATAAACTTTAAAAAGCAAATATATATATATATATATATATATATATATATATATCAAAGAAATGTATCTAAAAAAATCATTGAGATTTGAAGGAAGAATTTACTTGAATTCTCCCCTTGCACAAGTCTATATATTATACAGTTGTTTAATTTCTTATATTTGGGTCTTAGTTGTTCACTTTTCTCATTACAAATCAACATAATTGCTAAATGTTTCCCAATTTTGGATATATTACTTGATATTTAGTGTTATTATTTTCTTAGTCATAATATCCAGGAAATGAACACTAATCCTCAAAAATAATATTGAATATCTTTGACCTTCTTTTCAGACCTATTCCTGACCCTCACCTCCCACTGCTTCAGAAAAATAGAACATTTTCTGATATTTGCTTTGTTTTTCTCTGCTTTCTTGATCAAATATTAGGCTGTAGCTTATAGTCCTTGAAGGCTAATTTCATGTCTTAATAAACAATGCTGTATAAAGCATTTTTGCTTTTTTAAGATTAATTTTTATATAGGCAATATATTTCAGTGAAAAGTTATGAAAAATATAGCAATTCCCCACTAGTTTAATGAATCTATAGAAATAGCAATATTCTTTTTCTTAGGCTAACACTGTGTAAATTATAGTATTTGAGAGAGCATATTTTTAGGTTATTGATAAGGATTCTTATTTATCAGGAAACTGAAACTCATTTGGATTTGTAAACCAGAATGACCTATACATACTAATATCATTAGCCTAGAAAATAGTATAGTGAGTTATTTCCCTGTCAGAGCCCATGAACTGGATAAAGATGAGGTACAGTGAAATCTGATTAGGAGGCTGCCAGAGAAAAATACTTGTGAAATGGCCTTTGTATAAAACAAGATAGTTACCTGAGCAGAAAGTTTAAAAATATACTGTTTCAATTTTCAATCCTTGGAATATTTCAAAATTTAGGCATGAATATAAATCTAACACAGCTAAATTAAATGTTGGGGAGCTTTTTGATCTCCTGCCTTGAAATGAAATTTACAAATTCTTGACAAAAAAAAAAAAAGCCAGGTTCGTGATTAAAAATAGGATGGTGGAAGGCTGAATTTTAGCTGGCTTGATAGTTTGGAGATGATAAATGTTATTATGGGTCCTGACCATCAATATAACTTTCAGGACCAACAGATATTGTGCTATTTCTGACAAGAGAATTTACTTGAACCCTTGCACAAGTCTATATATTATACAGTTGTTTAATTTCTTATATTTGGGTCTTAGTTGTTCACTTTTCTCATTACAAATCAACATAATTGCTAAATGTTTCCCAATTTTGGATATATTACTTGATATTTAGTGTTATTATTTTCTTAGTCATAATATCCAGGAAATGAACACTAATCCTCAAAAATAATATTGAATATCTTTGACCTTCTTTTCAGACCTATTCCTGACCCTCACCTCCCACTGCTTCAGAAAAATAGAACATTTTCTGATATTTGCTTTGTTTTTCTCTGCTTTCTTGATCAAATATTAGGCTGTAGCTTATAGTCCTTGAAGGCTAATTTCATGTCTTAATAAACAATGCTGTATAAAGCATTTTTGCTTTTTTAAGATTAATTTTTATATAGGCAATATATTTCAGTGAAAAGTTATGAAAAATATAGCAATTCCCCACTAGTTTAATGAATCTATAGAAATAGCAATATTCTTTTTCTTAGGCTAACACTGTGTAAATTATAGTATTTGAGAGAGCATATTTTTAGGTTATTGATAAGGATTCTTATTTATCAGGAAACTGAAACTCATTTGGATTTGTAAACCAGAATGACCTATACATACTAATATCATTAGCCTAGAAAATAGTATAGTGAGTTATTTCCCTGTCAGAGCCCATGAACTGGATAAAGATGAGGTACAGTGAAATCTGATTAGGAGGCTGCCAGAGAAAAATACTTGTGAAATGGCCTTTGTATAAAACAAGATAGTTACCTGAGCAGAAAGTTTAAAAATATACTGTTTCAATTTTCAATCCTTGGAATATTTCAAAATTTAGGCATGAATATAAATCTAACACAGCTAAATTAAATGTTGGGGAGCTTTTTGATCTCCTGCCTTGAAATGAAATTTACAAATTCTTGACAAAAAAAAAAAAAAAAAGCCAGGTTCGTGATTAAAAATAGGATGGTGGAAGGCTGAATTTTAGCTGGCTTGATAGTTTGGAGATGATAAATGTTATTATGGGTCCTGACCATCAATATAACTTTCAGGACCAACAGATATTGTGCTATTTCTGACAAGAGATATTCTTCCTGCAATTTTTTTTTTGGATCTATGAATATACATGGACTCTACAGTTGATGCTGTCCATCCTAATTTTAAAACTTCTGACCAAAAATATTTCAATCAACTATCACATCACACTCAGTTATATTCAAAAAAAAGAATAAATCTTATCAAATAATTAGCTATAACATTTTTGTTAATCAAGTCATACTTCCCACTTCTTCTATTATAGCATAAAGAATAAAACACTGGTAATAAGAAAAAGATTAAATCATTAAAAGTAAATTAAGTTTAATATGCTCAATACTTATCCACATTATAACATATGACAGGATTTCCTTCCTTAAGACCAAATAGTATTCATACCTACCATCATTTAATCGTACACTTAAAGTAGGCAAAATATTAAATTCCATGCGGTATATTTCATCGCAATAAAAACTCCAAAATAAATAAATATAAAAAACTTAGGGCTTCCCCTGGTGATCCAGTGGATAAGGACACCGCCTTGCAGTGCAAGGGGCGCTGGTTCGATCTCTGGCCTGGGAAGATCCCACGTGCTGCGGAGCGGCTGGACTGATGTGTCCAATCACAGAGCCGGAGCTCTGGAGCGCATGCGCCCAGAGCTAGCACTCTGTGGCAACAGACGCCACCACGATGGGAGGCCCTCAGGAGCCAAAGATTTCCTGTCAGAGCCCATGAACTGGATAAAGATGAGGTACAGTGAAATCTGATTAGGAGGCTGCCAGAGAAAAATACTTGTGAAATGGCCTTTGTATAAAACAAGATAGTTACCTGAGCAGAAAGTTTAAAAATATACTGTTTCAATTTTCAATCCTTGGAATATTTCAAAATTTAGGCATGAATATAAATCTAACACAGCTAAATTAAATGTTGGGGAGCTTTTTGATCTCCTGCCTTGAAATGAAATTTACAAATTCTTGACAAAAAAAAAAAAAAAAGCCAGGTTCGTGATTAAAAATAGGATGGTGGAAGGCTGAATTTTAGCTGGCTTGATAGTTTGGAGATGATAAATGTTATTATGGGTCCTGACCATCAATATAACTTTCAGGACCAACAGATATTGTGCTATTTCTGACAAGAGATATTCTTCCTGCAATTTTTTTTTTGGATCTATGAATATACATGGACTCTACAGTTGATGCTGTCCATCCTAATTTTAAAACTTCTGACCAAAAATATTTCAATCAACTATCACATCACATTCAGTGATATTCAAAAAAAAAAGAATAAATCTTATCAAATAATTAGCTATAACATTTTTGTTAATCAAGTCATACTTCCCACTTCTTCTATTATAGCATAAAGAATAAAACACTGGTAATAAGAAAAAGATTAAATCATTAAAAGTAAATTAAGTTTAATATGCTCAATACTTATCCACATTATAACATATGACAGGATTTCCTTCCTTAAGACCAAATAGTATTCATACCTACCATCATTTAATCGTACACTTAAAGTAGGCAAAATATTAAATTCCATGCGGTATATTTCATCGCAATAAAAACTCCAAAAATAAACTAAATATAAAAAACTTAGGGCTTCCCCTGGTGATCCAGTGGATAAGGACACCGCCTTGCAGTGCAAGGGGCGCTGGTTCGATCTCTGGCCTGGGAAGATCCCACGTGCTGCGGAGCGGCTGGACTGATGTGTCCAATCACAGAGCCGGAGCTCTGGAGCGCATGCGCCCAGAGCTAGCACTCTGTGGCAACAGACGCCACCACGATGGGAGGCCCTCAGGAGCCAAAGAACAAAGATAGATGAAGACAGAGAAATGAAAGACCAGTGGAAGTGGCCCGCCCGCTCCCCTCCCTCCCCAACCTGACCCCTGCCCAAAATAAATAAATAAATAAATCTTTAAAAAAAAAATTTAGGTCACTGCCTGCGCAGCTCCGGCCGCCTGGCTCCCCGTGCTAGCCACCGGTACCCGAGGAAAGCGTGAGTGTTAGCTGAAGGATGATGGAGCCGGGCCTTCACTGCTAGGAGTGTAAAGAATACACCTGCAGTTCAGGAGACCTCAATTTGATTCCTGGGTGGGGAAGATCCACTGAGAAGGGATAGGCTACCTGCTCCAGTACTGTTGGACCTCCTTGGTGGCTTGACGATAAAGAATCCGCCTGCAGTGTGGGAGACCTGGGTTTGATCCCTGGGTTGAGAAGATCCCTGGGTTGTGCGAATATCTGGCATTTGTACAACATGGCAGACATCGACAACAAAGAACAGTCTGAACTTGATCAAGATTTGGATGATGTTGAAGAAGTAGAAGAAGAAGAAACTGGTGAAGAAACAAAAATAAAAGCGCGTCAGCTGACTGTTCAGATGATGCAAAATCCTCAGATTCTTGCAGCCCTTCAAGAAAGACTTGATGGTCTGGTAGAAACACCAACAGGATACATTGAAAGCTTGCCTAAGGTAGTTAAAAGGCGAGTGAATGCCCTCAAAAACCTTCAAGTTAAATGTGCACAGATAGAAGCCAAGTTCTATGAGGAAGTTCATGATCTTGAAAGAAAGTATGCTGTCCTTTATCAGCCTCTGTTTGATAAGTGATTTGAGATCATTAATGCCATTTATGAACCTACAGAAGAAGAATGTGAATGGAAACCAGATGAGGAAGAGGAAATTTCGGAGGAGCTAAAAGAAAAGGCCAAGATTGAAGATGAGAAAAAAGATGAAGAAAAAGAAGACCCCAAGGGAATTCCTGAATTTTGGTTGACCGTTTTTAAGAATGTTGACTTGCTCAGAGATATGGTTCAGGAACATGATGAACCTATTCTGAAGCACTTGAAAGATATTAAAGTGAAGTTCTCAGATGCTGGTCAGCCTATGAGTTTTGTCTTAGAATTTCACTTTGAACCCAATGAATATTTCACAAATGAAGTGTTGACAAAAACATACAGGATGAGGTCAGAACCAGATGATTCTGACCCCTTTTCTTTTGATGGACCAGAAATTATGGGTTGTACAGGGTGCCAGATAGATTGGAAGAAAGGGAAGAATGTCACTTTGAAAACCATTAAGAAGAAGCAGAAGCACAAGGGACGTGGGACAGTTCGTACTGTGACCAAAACAGTTTCTAATGACTCTTTCTTTAATTTTTTTGCCCCACCTGAAGTTCCTGAGAGTGGAGATCTGGATGATGATTCTGAAGCTATCCTCGCTGCAGACTTTGAAATTGGTCACTTTTTACGTGAGCGTATAATCCCAAGATCAGTATTATACTTTACTGGAGAAGCTATTGAAGATGATGACGATGATTATGATGAAGAAGGTGAAGAAGCGGATGAGGAAGGGGAAGAAGAAGGCGATGAGGAAAATGATCCAGATTTTGACCCAAAGAAGGATCAAAACCCAGCAGAGTGCAAGCAGCAGTGAAGCAGGATGTATGTGGCCTTGAGGATAACCTGCACTGTAATAACCTAAACACAGTTCTTATTTACTTACAGCCTTATGGTTTTGTATTTTCTTGGTAGACTCAAGTGTTTTTTTTTTTTTTTTTAAAGGAAAGGAACTGATATTTTAAAGAACAAATTTGTTCTGCTTAGCATTTTAACTAGTTTTTCTGCCAGTTACATTGAATGCATAGAATCTCTCACGCATGTTCGTTCATTGCTATGTACTTTGGTTCTTCTTGGAGTATTTGTATCATGTAACTTAGATTACAGCTATGAAAATGAATAGAACTGTGAAATGAACCAGATGCTTTGTCTTGCTAATTTTTTTCCCTGAAGAACCAAAGTATTTTCAGCTGGTTGAATGGGTTTAAGTTTGCTTGCACGAGGTGTGCCTTTCATTACTCTTGTTACGGAAATCCAATGACTTACATTGAGACAGTTCATCGTTTAAAAAACAAAACTTGTGAAGACAAGTATATGGTTAAGAATTTCCAGTAAGACCACCTGATAATTTAGATTGTTAATTGGTTCAGGTGACTTTAAAGTTAGAAGTCAAATGATGAACCTATTCTGAAGCACTTGAAAGATATTAAAGTGAAGTTCTCAGATGCTGGTCAGCCTATGAGTTTTGTCTTAGAATTTCACTTTGAACCCAATGAATATTTCACAAATGAAGTGTTGACAAAAACATATAGGATGAGGTCAGAACCAGATGATTCTGACCCCTTTTCTTTTGATGGACCAGAAATTATGGGTTGTACAGGGTGCCAGATAGATTGGAAGAAAGGGAAGAATGTCACTTTGAAAACCATTAAGAAGAAGCAGAAGCACAAGGGACGTGGGACAGTTCGTACTGTGACCAAAACAGTTTCTAATGACTCTTTCTTTAATTTTTTTGCCCCACCTGAAGTTCCTGAGAGTGGAGATCTGGATGATGATTCTGAAGCTATCCTCGCTGCAGACTTTGAAATTGGTCACTTTTTACGTGAGCGTATAATCCCAAGATCAGTATTATACTTTACTGGAGAAGCTATTGAAGATGATGACGATGATTATGATGAAGAAGGTGAAGAAGCGGATGAGGAAGGGGAAGAAGAAGGCGATGAGGAAAATGATCCAGATTTTGACCCAAAGAAGGATCAAAACCCAGCAGAGTGCAAGCAGCAGTGAAGCAGGATGTATGTGGCCTTGAGGATAACCTGCACTGTAATAACCTAAACACAGTTCTTATTTACTTACAGCCTTATGGTTTTGTATTTTCTTGGTAGACTCAAGTGTTTTTTTTTTTTTTTTAAAGGAAAGGAACTGATATTTTAAAGAACAAATTTGTTCTGCTTAGCATTTTAACTAGTTTTTCTGCCAGTTACATTGAATGCATAGAATCTCTCACGCATGTTCGTTCATTGCTATGTACTTTGGTTCTTCTTGGAGTATTTGTATCATGTAACTTAGATTACAGCTATGAAAATGAATAGAACTGTGAAATGAACCAGATGCTTTGTCTTGCTAATTTTTTTCCCTGAAGAACCAAAGTATTTTCAGCTGGTTGAATGGGTTTAAGTTTGCTTGCACGAGGTGTGCCTTTCATTACTCTTGTTACGGAAATCCAATGACTTACATTGAGACAGTTCATCGTTTAAAAAACAAAACTTGTGAAGACAAGTATATGGTTAAGAATTTCCAGTAAGACCACCTGATAATTTAGATTGTTAATTGGTTCAGGTGACATGAGTTACTATAAAGACATCTTATTAACTAATAGTATGGTCATTGGCTATCACAGGGAGGTAAATAAAACGTAGTATTTTCAGAAGTTACACCTCATTTTTATTTCAACTGTACTTTTAAAATTTAACCTCCATTAACTAAGCATCTTTTCTTTGTGGTAGGGTCTACCTTCTGCTTCCTTGGAAAGGATGACCTTACATCATTTGACAAGCCTATTTCAAGTTTTTTGTTGTCCTTTTGTTTGCTCTTTTGTTTGTTTGTTTTTTTGGCAGCCTAAAATAAAAAGTCGAATATAATTTTAGTTCTCAAAAGATAACGTCTTAATTTGTATTAATTCAGGTAGAAGCAGAGGTCTAGCTTAAATTATGTACCCAGTTTACCATATTACTAAAGAGGAGGGTGCCAAATTTGGAAGACTGCATCTACTGTAAGATTCAAAGGAAGACAAAATCTTAAATGATTTAATGTTTTGATTAGAAACATCAAAAGGTTGAATTTCATTTCCTTCAGTCAGAACTAGACTGAAGGCCCCAAGCCTCTCCAGTTAATTCTAGTTCTTATTGCTTAAAATATGTCATTTATTTACCCACGCCTTTTGTTTTACTGTGTATTAAAATGGGTAGTACTGTTGACTTAACTACCTCACAGATGTGTTAAGGCATATTGAGTTAAATTTTATGAAATATTTCTCAATCTCATTAAAAGCTCAAAAATGTGGTCCTGTTTGTACCATAAGTATGTGATACTCAGCATCTTAATTATGCCAGGGTTTGATATTAATAGTTAAACTGGTAAACAGAGTTTAAGTACCTTTATTCTGGATCCAGTCAGGCAACACTTGCAGATCTTTGCTTCAATAGAAGCAGGTAGATGAGCAACTCTTTCAGGGGGTCCAAGAATTTTTTTCCAGCTATTTTAATTATGGCTATATTGCAGTAAATACAGACGTCATGGGACTAAAGTAGAAATAAAACCATTGTTACAGTGGGAAAATGCCATTAAATAAGGCGGTAGAGCCACATTTAAGATACCTCAGGCTAAATACTGTTACTTTTGGGGATGAACATTAAAGGTTTGATAGTGAGAGTAGAGTAATTGGGTTGTAATTATAGGAAGGCCTAGAGTTCCTGCTTTTAATAAAATTACATTGGGTTCATTTTTAGAGGTGATAGAGCTTCTGTTTTGAAATTTTCATATTAAGGTCTTAGAGTTGTATAGTAGTATCCATTCTTCTCCTGAGATTTTAATTAACTACTGGAAATCCTTAACCAATTGCAGTAGTTTATAGGGGGAAAAGTGCTATGAAAACATCTTCTGTTTTTCCTTTTTATTTTCAAAATGCTTTTGGTTGTTTTCATTAGATATTCTGTGCTGATTTTTTTTTTTTTTTTTTGTACCCATAGCTCATCTGAACACAGCTTTCTCTGAACTTAAGTTTTAAAGATAGAATCCCATTTTTAATGAACTTAAGTAGCAAAATTACTCCTTCAGGAAATAGCTGTTGCCAAAGTGGAGAGGTAGATAACTATTTCTTGTTATAATGGGGCGGAGGGAAATATGGTCTGCAGAGGAGTTGTTTTTTTTTTTAATAAAGTTGGAGTTTCAAGGGATGTCAGTGTTTATGCCATCTCCAGTTTCAAAATGGTTCTATTCCATTCTAGAAATGTGACATATGTACTTTGAAATCCTTAATAAAAATTTGCATTTAATTTTATAAAAATGTACTGGTGATATTTTGGGTGGTTTTGAAAAGAATGAGTATATATACTTTGTTTTTTTGGAAGAGTGGAGATGTTTTGAGTAGGCAATTCTGTGCTTAGGCCATGATGGCCTGAAAATGTATAACCTTGAGAGAAACCCCTGCTGTGTGGAGTTTGTTACTGGAAGACAGATAGGAAGGAATTCAGGTTCTGCAGATTCACCCGAGTTAACTAGCATCTTAATTATGCCAGGGTTTGATATTAATAGTTAAACTGGTAAACAGAGTTTAAGTACCTTTATTCTGGATCCAGTCAGGCAACACTTGCAGATCTTTGCTTCAATAGAAGCAGGTAGATGAGCAACTCTTTCAGGGGGTCCAAGAATTTTTTTCCAGCTATTTTAATTATGGCTATATTGCAGTAAATACAGACGTCATGGGACTAAAGTAGAAATAAAACCATTGTTACAGTGGGAAAATGCCATTAAATAAGGCGGTAGAGCCACATTTAAGATACCTCAGGCTAAATACTGTTACTTTTGGGGATGAACATTAAAGGTTTGATAGTGAGAGTAGAGTAATTGGGTTGTAATTATAGGAAGGCCTAGAGTTCCTGCTTTTAATAAAATTACATTGGGTTCATTTTTAGAGGTGATAGAGCTTCTGTTTTGAAATTTTCATATTAAGGTCTTAGAGTTGTATAGTAGTATCCATTCTTCTCCTGAGATTTTAATTAACTACTGGAAATCCTTAACCAATTGCAGTAGTTTATAGGGGGAAAAGTGCTATGAAAACATCTTCTGTTTTTCCTTTTTATTTTCAAAATGCTTTTGGTTGTTTTCATTAGACATTCTGTGCTGATTTTTTTTTTTGTACCCATAGCTCATCTGAACACAGCTTTCTCTGAACTTAAGTTTTAAAGATAGAATCCCATTTTTAATGAACTTAAGTAGCAAAATTACTCCTTCAGGAAATAGCTGTTGCCAAAGTGGAGAGGTAGATAACTATTTCTTGTTATAATGGGGCGGAGGGAAATATGGTCTGCAGAGGAGTTGTTTTTTTTTTTAATAAAGTTGGAGTTTCAAGGGATGTCAGTGTTTATGCCATCTCCAGTTTCAAAATGGTTCTATTCCATTCTAGAAATGTGACATATGTACTTTGAAATCCTTAATAAAAATTTGCATTTAATTTTATAAAAATGTACTGGTGATATTTTGGGTGGTTTTTGAAAAAGAATGAGTATATATACTTTGTTTTTTTTTTTGGAAGAGTGGAGATGTTTTGAGTAGGCAATTCTGTGCTTAGGCCATGATGGCCTGAAAAATGTATAACCTTGAGAGAAACCCCTGCTGTGTGGAGTTTGTTACTGGAAGACAGATAGGAAGGAATTCAGGTTCTGCAGATTACACTCCTGAGTTAACTACAGGTGTTTTTGAGGCTCTTTGAATTTTGTCTTTACAGTTTCAGGTTATAGTTTTCTCTAGTCTGGGCTGTGACTACCAGAAAGTGTTCTCATTTCTTCCTAGAAATGGTAAAATCCCGTATTATCACACACAGGGTAATAAGTTTTTTTCCCATCTTTGTGGTTGCTCAGATATGGTAATAAGCAGAGAACAATTCCAGAACTGGATTGGTTTTTAGTTTTATGTGGATCTCTGAAAGTTATCCAGTTCACTGAAGCATTTCCTTGACATAAAAATGTCTGGTTGTGTGGAATTGACTTACACAGTAGTACTTTAAAAAATGGGATTCTACCTCTCTTTCCTTTTAACACATTTAATAGCAACATACAAACCTTAAAAAGACACATTAGATATGATAGAGATTTTACTCTGTGAAAAGGTTAATGGTATTGATTGGTGGATGATACGGTCTTTGAGTTAACTGTTTTGATATTACTACTGCTTGTAAGATAGTATGAAAATTATGGTTAAGGCCATTTCCATTATTGAAAATAAAAATAAAACTTGGAATTTAAAAAAAAAAAAAATTTAAAAAGTACTTCATAGTAAAATTCAAAAGATATAAATAGAAAGTACTATTTCATAAGAATTATATAAAAGATACATTCATCAAGTATTAAAACTCATCAAGTATTAAACCCACCAAGTACTGAAACTCACAGATAACAGTATTTTCTTAAAGAAGTGCTATGGTGATACAATGAGATAATATATGCAAGTCCTTAGAACAATGACTGACCTATTAAAACTTTTCATTCAGGTTAGAGAGTATTATTAGAGGTAAGTTTTAAAACTGAATAGAAATTCAAGAAGAATGGAGAAAATATATATAAATACACATAGAAAAAGAGAGAGCATCATACCCAAGCAAGTAAATATTGAAACATTCATGGTGCTCCGTGTAGAAAAGCATTATCCTAAATATTACTGGAAAATGTAAAGTTATATAACCTTAGAAATTAATTTGATAATGTGTTCACAAAACCTGAGTTCCTTATCCTTTACCCAGTAATTCCACTGCAAAGATTCAATTTTTAAAAAGTAATGGTATGTTGAAAAATATTCACTGCTATTGTATTTTAAAAATTTTAGAATACAAAATTATATTCCACTGAGAATAAGAATTATTTCATTTACATACATTTATCACAGTCTGGGGCTTCCCTGGTGACTCCGATGGTAAAGAATCTGACTGTAATGCAAAAGACCCAGGTTCAACCCCTGAGTTGGGAAGATCCGCTGGAGAAGGGAATGGCAGACCCCTCCAGTATTCTTGGTTGGAGAATTCCATGGTCAGAGGAAGCTGATGGGCTATAATTCATGGGGGCGTAAAGAGTCTGATAAGACTGCACACTTTCACTTTCACTTTTATTACTGTCTAGCTGTCTGTCCAAAAACCAAATAGTTAATAAGGTTGATTACTTTATGTATTTAATAATATCATTTCTTAATATGTCAAAACAATTGATTAAATTTTTATCAGTGTAATTAAAATTAAAATAATGAGAAAACAAGTAACTGTTAAATGTGGGAGACAGAACGATGGAAGATTTATTTTCTAAATGGTTGTACATCTTTAACAATTTACCAAGGAAGATGAGTTAGTCACTTTACCATTAGAAAGATAAATAATTACACAGAAGTACATGAGATAATTATAATTATTTAATTATCCTCTTACAAACTCTAAAGTTTAAAAGTTTTCATTCAGGTTAGAGAGTATTATTAGAGGTAAGTTTTAAAACTGAATAGAAATTCAAGAAGAATGGAGAAAATATATATAAATACACATAGAAAAGAGGGGCATCATACCCAAGCAAGTAAATATTGAAACATTCATGGTGCTCCGTGTAGAAAAGCATTATCCTAAATATTACTGGAAAATGTAAAGTTATATAACCTTAGAAATTAATTTGATAATGTGTTCACAAAACCTGAGTTCCTTATCCTTTACCCAGTAATTCCACTGCAAAGATTCAATTTTTAAAAAGTAATGGTATGTTGAAAAATATTCACTGCTATTGTATTTTAAAAATTTTAGAATACAAAATTATATTCCACTGAGAATAAGAATTATTTCATTTACATACATTTATCACAGTCTGGGGCTTCCCTGGTGACTCCGATGGTAAAGAATCTGACTGTAATGCAAAAGACCCAGGTTCAACCCCTGAGTTGGGAAGATCCGCTGGAGAAGGGAATGGCAGACCCCTCCAGTATTCTTGGTTGGAGAATTCCATGGTCAGAGGAAGCTGATGGGCTATAATTCATGGGGGCGTAAAGAGTCTGATAAGACTGCACACTTTCACTTTCACTTTTATTACTGTCTAGCTGTCTGTCCAAAAACCAAATAGTTAATAAGGTTGATTACTTTATGTATTTAATAATATCATTTCTTAATATGTCAAAACAATTGATTAAATTTTTATCAGTGTAATTAAAATTAAAATAATGAGAAAACAAGTAACTGTTAAATGTGGGAGACAGAACGATGGAAGATTTATTTTCTAAATGGTTGTACATCTTTAACAATTTACCAAGGAAGATGAGTTAGTCACTTTACCATTAGAAAGATAAATAATTACACAGAAGTACATGAGATAATTATAATTATTTAATTATCCTCTTACAAACTCTAAAGTTTAAAAGTTTAGGGTTATTAGAGAATTATCTCATTTTAATTTAAGTTATTTAATGAAGTGTTGACTCTAAATCTGATTATTTAAAGGGTAAGTACTATAAGGTTCAATTTCTAAAGGGGAATTTCCTTTTTTGAAATCCATTACTCATTGATTCTCTTTCTTTCTTATAAAGTCATTTTCAGTTTTTCACCTTGTTTTGCTGGTTTCTATAGCATAGTTGATCACTTTTATATTCTTTTTTTTAACATTTATTGACTACCTCAGTGCTTCCCTGATAGTATGCCTGCAAAGCAGGAGACCTGGGTTCTCCCCCACGATTGGGAAGATCCCCTAGAGAAGGAAATAACGACCATTACAGTATTCTTGACTGGAAAATTCCATGGAACAGGAGCCTGGAGGGCAATAGTCCATGAGGTCTCAAAGAATTAGACATGACTAAGGGATTAACACATACACATTGTACCGGAAGCTTCTAGACAGTTACACTATGATGAAGGTGAAAGTGTTAGCAAATAATTATATTCAAAATGGTTTTAAAACTTTTTCAAATAATTAAAAATAGCTTCTGATTCAAATATCTCCCTCACCCACGGAAATATTTTACTCAGATCCTTTATTTACTTGGCAAACCAGTTCTTAATATTGGAAAGAATGCGATATCATTTCAACTCACTTCAAATTAGCAAAACTCAAATTTACAGTTCAAACATATGATGTGTTATTCTAATATCTTAGCAGAATTACTAATACAATGCAAAGAGAAGGAGCACTTATGTTAAGACTTGTTTATTCTTGGAGAAATTCTATATGAAATAAATTTAGTAGGCTTCTAAGGTTGATTACTTTATGTATTTAATAATATCATTTCTTAATATGTCAAAACAATTGATTAAATTTTTATCAGTGTAATTAAAATTAAAATAATGAGAAAACAAGTAACTGTTAAATGTGGGAGACAGAACGATGGAAGATTTATTTTCTAAATGGTTGTACATCTTTAACAATTTACCAAGGAAGATGAGTTAGTCACTTTACCATTAGAAAGATAAATAATTACACAGAAGTACATGAGATAATTATAATTATTTAATTATCCTCTTACAAACTCTAAAGTTTAAAAGTTTAGGGTTATTAGAGAATTATCTCATTTTAATTTAAGTTATTTAATGAAGTGTTGACTCTAAATCTGATTATTTAAAGGGTAAGTACTATAAGGTTCAATTTCTAAAGGGGAATTTCCTTTTTTGAAATCCATTACTCATTGATTCTCTTTCTTTCTTATAAAGTCATTTTCAGTTTTTCACCTTGTTTTGCTGGTTTCTATAGCATAGTTGATCACTTTTATATTCTTTTTTTTAACATTTATTGACTACCTCAGTGCTTCCCTGATAGTATGCCTGCAAAGCAGGAGACCTGGGTTCTCCCCCACGATTGGGAAGATCCCCTAGAGAAGGAAATAACGACCATTACAGTATTCTTGACTGGAAAATTCCATGGAACAGGAGCCTGGAGGGCAATAGTCCATGAGGTCTCAAAGAATTAGACATGACTAAGGGATTAACACATACACATTGTACGGAAGCTTCTAGACAGTTACACTATGATGAAGGTGAAAGTGTTAGCAAATAATTATATTCAAAATGGTTTTAAAACTTTTTCAAATAATTAAAAATAGCTTCTGATTCAAATATCTCCCTCACCCACGGAAATATTTTACTCAGATCCTTTATTTACTTGGCAAACCAGTTCTTAATATTGGAAAGAATGCGATATCATTTCAACTCACTTCAAATTAGCAAAACTCAAATTTACAGTTCAAACATATGATGTGTTATTCTAATATCTTAGCAGAATTACTAATACAATGCAAAGAGAAGGAGCACTTATGTTAAGACTTGTTTATTCTTGGAGAAATTCTATATGAAATAAATTTAGATCAGGCTTCTAAGGTATGGTACACAGATATGGCTGCCAAGATCTTCAGGAGAACATGAAAATGAAAGAAACACCTTCTTGACTCTATTACAACAATTAAAGCAAATGCAACAGTCTTTATTTTGAGATTCCTTGGAATTCATGCTCAAATTTAAGACAGTTTATATTCACTTTAATATCAATGAATGTGCTTGGCTTCCCTAAGAAAGAAGAAAAGTAACTGCCAAATGACTTATCTAAAGATAAATTTAAAGTCTTGAGAAATGTTGGACTCATCAGGTAAAGATTGGAAAAGAAAAAGCAACCATTCCTTGCACACCTACTATGTGCCAGGAGCTTTGGAGATGCTTTGGGTATATTGTGGTATTAACTCCATGTAGCAACTTGCCAATTTGTGTGATTCTCTTCAGTGTACAGAAGACACTGAAGTCTGAAAATTAAATACCTTTCCCTAAATGACACAAACTACTAAAAATAGAATCTCTATCTGGGCCTTCCTCCTAAAATGTGTTAGTTGCTCTCTACTACTTACTGCAAATAGTACATTTTATATGCTGCATTTGTTTGCTTAATTTCAGCATCACTGTCTTTGTGAAAAAACTAAAAATGGCCATTACTGTATATTGGTATCACAGATGTATAGTGTATGCCATATGTATATTTTATTAGAAATCTGTATAGTTTGTAATTAAGTTCCAGTGAAGTTATTGTTGTATGCTTTTAGATGTATATATTTATTAGAAATCTGACATACCATTGACCGGAAGCTTCTAGACAGTTACACTATGATGAAGGTGAAAGTGTTAGCAAATAATTATATTCAAAATGGTTTTAAAACTTTTTCAAATAATTAAAAATAGCTTCTGATTCAAATATCTCCCTCACCCACGGAAATATTTTACTCAGATCCTTTATTTACTTGGCAAACCAGTTCTTAATATTGGAAAGAATGCGATATCATTTCAACTCACTTCAAATTAGCAAAACTCAAATTTACAGTTCAAACATATGATGTGTTATTCTAATATCTTAGCAGAATTACTAATACAATGCAAAGAGAAGGAGCACTTATGTTAAGACTTGTTTATTCTTGGAGAAATTCTATATGAAATAAATTTAGATCAGGCTTCTAAGGTATGGTACACAGATATGGCTGCCAAGATCTTCAGGAGAACATGAAAATGAAAGAAACACCTTCTTGACTCTATTACAACAATTAAAGCAAATGCAACAGTCTTTATTTTGAGATTCCTTGGAATTCATGCTCAAATTTAAGACAGTTTATATTCACTTTAATATCAATGAATGTGCTTGGCTTCCCTAAGAAAGAAGAAAAGTAACTGCCAAATGACTTATCTAAAGATAAATTTAAAGTCTTGAGAAATGTTGGACTCATCAGGTAAAGATTGGAAAAGAAAAAGCAACCATTCCTTGCACACCTACTATGTGCCAGGAGCTTTGGAGATGCTTTGGGTATATTGTGGTATTAACTCCATGTAGCAACTTGCCAATTTGTGTGATTCTCTTCAGTGTACAGAAGACACTGAAGTCTGAAAATTAAATACCTTTCCCTAAATGACACAAACTACTAAAAATAGAATCTCTATCTGGGCCTTCCTCCTAAAATGTGTTAGTTGCTCTCTACTACTTACTGCAAATAGTACATTTTATATGCTGCATTTGTTTGCTTAATTTCAGCATCACTGTCTTTGTGAAAAAACTAAAAATGGCCATTACTGTATATTGGTATCACAGATGTATAGTGTATGCCATATGTATATTTTATTAGAAATCTGTTTTTTAATTTTTACTTTTATTGCGGCATATTTGTTTTACAATGTCACATTAAGTTCAGGTATACAGTGAAGTTATTGTTGTATGCTTTTAGAGTTTGCTTGTTTTCCAGTATACATAATCTCCAAAGAGTCATAAGTATATCCCTGACCCCTCTCCCCTGAGCCCTCCCTCCCTTTTCCCCCTTCCAACCCCCCAGGTTGATACTTAGACCCCATGTAGGTTGCCTCAGTCTTACAGATTTATTATAGTGGTAGTTTCTATTACATATGATAGTATAGGTTTCCTTGTTGCTCTTTCCATACCTCTCGTCAGATCTTCCCTCCCCCCAATGACCATAGGTCTGTTTTCTAAGTCTGTTTTTCCAATGCCATTCTGTGTGTGCATTTATTGGTACCATCTTACTAGATTCCATATATATGCATTAGTATACTGTATCTGTCCTTTCCTTTCTGAGTTACTTCACTTTATATAATAGGTTCTAGATTTATCGACCTCACTAGGACTGATTCTTCTGCATTTCGTTTTACAGTTGAGAAGCATTCCATTGTATAAAAGTACCATAGCTTTTTATCTATTCATTCATCAATGGACATCTAGGTTGCTTCCAGGTTCTAGCTATTGTATAGAGTGCTGCAATGAACATTGGGGTCTAGCTGCTTCTTTCAGTTTTGATTTCATCAGGATATATCCCTAATAATGGGATTTCTGGGTCATATGGTGCTTCTATTCATAGTTTTTTAAGGTATCTTCATACTGTCTTCCATAGCGGTTGTATCAATTTACATTCCCACCAAAAATGCAGGAGTGTTCCCTTTTCTCTGCTCAATCTCCAGCATTTATTATCTGTAGTTTTTTTTAATAGTGGCCATTCTGACTAGTGTGAGGCAATATCTCATTGCAATTTTGATTTGCATCTCTCTAATAATAAGCGATGTTGAACATCATTTCATGTTCTTTTTTGGCCATCTCTTTGTCCTCTTTGATGAGATGTCTATTTAGCTCTTTTTCCCATTTTAGATTGGGTTGTTTGTTTTTTCAGTGTTGAGTTGTCTTTGTAAAAAAACTATGCCTTGATAGTGTATGCCATATGTATATTTTATTAGAAATCTGTTTTTTAATTTTTACTTTTATTGCGGCATATTTGTTTTACAATGTCACATTAAGTTCAGGTATACAGTGAAGTTATTGTTGTATGCTTTTAGAGTTTGCTTGTTTTCCAGTATACATAATCTCCAAAGAGTCATAAGTATATCCCTGACCCCTCTCCCCTGAGCCCTCCCTCCTTTTCCCTTCCAACCCCCCAGGTTGATACTTAGACCCCATGTAGGTTGCCTCAGTCTTACAGATTTATTATAGTGGTAGTTTCTATTACATATGATAGTATAGGTTTCCTTGTTGCTCTTTCCATACCTCTCGTCAGATCTTCCCTCCCCCCAATGACCATAGGTCTGTTTTCTAAGTCTGTTTTTCCAATGCCATTCTGTGTGTGCATTTATTGGTACCATCTTACTAGATTCCATATATATGCATTAGTATACTGTATCTGTCCTTTCCTTTCTGAGTTACTTCACTTTATATAATAGGTTCTAGATTTATCGACCTCACTAGGACTGATTCTTCTGCATTTCGTTTTACAGTTGAGAAGCATTCCATTGTATAAAAGTACCATAGCTTTTTATCTATTCATTCATCAATGGACATCTAGGTTGCTTCCAGGTTCTAGCTATTGTATAGAGTGCTGCAATGAACATTGGGGTCTAGCTGCTTCTTTCAGTTTTGATTTCATCAGGATATATCCCTAATAATGGGATTTCTGGGTCATATGGTGCTTCTATTCATAGTTTTTTAAGGTATCTTCATACTGTCTTCCATAGCGGTTGTATCAATTTACATTCCCACCAAAAATGCAGGAGTGTTCCCTTTTCTCTGCTCAATCTCCAGCATTTATTATCTGTAGTTTTTTTTAATAGTGGCCATTCTGACTAGTGTGAGGCAATATCTCATTGCAATTTTGATTTGCATCTCTCTAATAATAAGCGATGTTGAACATCATTTCATGTTCTTTTTTGGCCATCTCTTTGTCCTCTTTGATGAGATGTCTATTTAGCTCTTTTTCCCATTTTTAGATTGGGTTGTTTGTTTTTTCAGTGTTGAGTTGTCTAAGTTGTTTGTATATTTTGTAAATTAATTCTTTGTCAGTTGATTCATTTGCTATGATTTTCTCCCATTCTGTGGGAACTACTTTGTAGTTCCTCTTGCTGTGCAAAAGATTTTAAGATTCATTAGGTCACACATGTTTATTTTTGTTTTAGTTTCCAATATTATAGAGGGTGGGTCATAGAAGATGTTGCTTTGATTTATGTCATTGAGTTTTTTCCCTATATTCTCCTCTAAAAGTTTTATTGTTTCCGGTCTTACATTTAAGTCTTTAATCCATTTTGAGTTTATCTTTGTGTATGGTGTTAGGTAACATTCCAATTTCATTTTTTTGCACGTAGCTGTCCAGTTTTCCAGCACCATTTGTTGAAGAGGCTGGTTCTGTCCCATTGTATTTTATCACCTCCTTTGTTAAAAATAAGGCCCAAAGATGTGTGGGTTTAGCTCTGGGTTATCTATCTTGTTTTCACTGGCCTATATTTCTGTTTTTGTGCCAGTACCATACTGTCTTGATGACTGTTGCTTTGTAGTAAAGTCTAACATTAGGAAGATTGATCCCTCCAACTCCATTCTTCTTTCTCAACATTGCTTTGGTTATTCCAGGTCATTTATATTTCCATATGAACTGTGCTACTTTTTCATCTAGTTCTGTGAAGAATGCAATTGGTAATTTGATAGGGATTGCATTAAATCTGTAGATGACATTTGGTAGTATGGTCATTTTCACAATATTGATTCTTCCGGCCCAGGGACATGGGATGTCTCTCCATCTTTCTATGTTGTCTTTAATTTCTTTCATTAGTGTCTTGTTTTCTGTATGCAGTTCTTTTGTCTCTTTAGGTAGATTTATCCCTAAAATGCAGGAGTGTTCCCTTTTCTCTGCTCAATCTCCAGCATTTATTATCTGTAGTTTTTTTTAATAGTGGCCATTCTGACTAGTGTGAGGCAATATCTCATTGCAATTTTGATTTGCATCTCTCTAATAATAAGCGATGTTGAACATCATTTCATGTTCTTTTTTGGCCATCTCTTTGTCCTCTTTGATGAGATGTCTATTTAGCTCTTTTTCCCATTTTTAGATTGGGTTGTTTGTTTTTTCAGTGTTGAGTTGTCTAAGTTGTTTGTATATTTTGTAAATTAATTCTTTGTCAGTTGATTCATTTGCTATGATTTTCTCCCATTCTGTGGGAACTACTTTGTAGTTCCTCTTGCTGTGCAAAAGATTTTAAGATTCATTAGGTCACACATGTTTATTTTTGTTTTAGTTTCCAATATTATAGAGGGTGGGTCATAGAAGATGTTGCTTTGATTTATGTCATTGAGTTTTTTCCCTATATTCTCCTCTAAAAGTTTTATTGTTTCCGGTCTTACATTTAAGTCTTTAATCCATTTTGAGTTTATCTTTGTGTATGGTGTTAGGTAACATTCCAATTTCATTTTTTTGCACGTAGCTGTCCAGTTTTCCAGCACCATTTGTTGAAGAGGCTGGTTCTGTCCCATTGTATTTTATCACCTCCTTTGTTAAAAATAAGGCCCAAAGATGTGTGGGTTTAGCTCTGGGTTATCTATCTTGTTTTCACTGGCCTATATTTCTGTTTTTGTGCCAGTACCATACTGTCTTGATGACTGTTGCTTTGTAGTAAAGTCTAACATTAGGAAGATTGATCCCTCCAACTCCATTCTTCTTTCTCAACATTGCTTTGGTTATTCCAGGTCATTTATATTTCCATATGAACTGTGCTACTTTTTCATCTAGTTCTGTGAAGAATGCAATTGGTAATTTGATAGGGATTGCATTAAATCTGTAGATGACATTTGGTAGTATGGTCATTTTCACAATATTGATTCTTCCGGCCCAGGGACATGGGATGTCTCTCCATCTTTCTATGTTGTCTTTAATTTCTTTCATTAGTGTCTTGTTTTCTGTATGCAGTTCTTTTGTCTCTTTAGGTAGATTTATCCCTAAATATTTTTTTCTCAGGTTAAAATGGTGAATGGGATTGCATCCTTGATTTCTCTTTCTGATTTTTCATTGTTTGTGTATAGAAATGTGAGTGATTTCTGCATATTGATTTTGTATCCTGCGACTTAGCTGAAATCTTTGATTAGCTCTGATAGTTTTCTAATAGTGTCTTTGGGGTTTTCTAAGTATAGTATCATGTCATCTGCAAATAGACAGAGTTTTACTTCTTCTTTTCCCATCTGATTCATTAGTACTTTTTTTGTCCACTTCTATTGATCTTTCATTTATTTATCTTTGTTCTTTGCCCTATGTGTCATCGCAGTGGCCTCTCTCACTGCAGAGCACTGGCTATGGGTGCATGCACTCCAGAGCTCCCGCTCAGTAGTTGGGCACATCGGTCCAGCCTCTCCATGGCATGTGGGATCTTCCCAGGCCGGGGATCGAACCAGTGCCCCTTGCATTACAATGTGGTGTCCTTATCCACTGGACCACTAGGGAAGCCCTGGATTCCTTTAATTTCTTTTTCTTCTCTTACTGATGTAGCTAGAACCTCCAGGACTATGTTGAATAATAGTAGTGAAACTAGATACCCCTGTCTTGTTCCTGATATTAGGGGTAATTCTTTCAGTTTTTCACCATTGAGAATATTGTTCACTGTGGGCTTCTCATATATGGCTTTCACTATGTTGAGGAAGGTTCCTTCTATGTCCATTTTTGGAAGGGTTTTTTTTCTTTTTTATCATAAATGGGTGTGGTATTTTGTCAAAGGGTTTTCTGCATCTATTGAAATAATCATGTGTTATTTGTTTTTCAATTTATTAATATGGTATATCACATTGATTGATTTATGGATATTGAAGAATCATTGCATGCCTGGGATTAACACGACTTTGGAAATTTTATGTTCTGTGAAGAATGCAATTGGTAATTTGATAGGGATTGCATTAAATCTGTAGATGACATTTGGTAGTATGGTCATTTTCACAATATTGATTCTTCCGGCCCAGGGACATGGGATGTCTCTCCATCTTTCTATGTTGTCTTTAATTTCTTTCATTAGTGTCTTGTTTTCTGTATGCAGTTCTTTTGTCTCTTTAGGTAGATTTATCCCTAAATATTTTTTTCTCAGGTTAAAATGGTGAATGGGATTGCATCCTTGATTTCTCTTTCTGATTTTTCATTGTTTGTGTATAGAAATGTGAGTGATTTCTGCATATTGATTTTGTATCCTGCGACTTAGCTGAAATCTTTGATTAGCTCTGATAGTTTTCTAATAGTGTCTTTGGGGTTTTCTAAGTATAGTATCATGTCATCTGCAAATAGACAGAGTTTTACTTCTTCTTTTCCCATCTGATTCATTAGTACTTTTTTTGTCCACTTCTATTGATCTTTCATTTATTTATCTTTGTTCTTTGCCCTATGTGTCATCGCAGTGGCCTCTCTCACTGCAGAGCACTGGCTATGGGTGCATGCACTCCAGAGCTCCCGCTCAGTAGTTGGGCACATCGGTCCAGCCTCTCCATGGCATGTGGGATCTTCCCAGGCCGGGGATCGAACCAGTGCCCCTTGCATTACAATGTGGTGTCCTTATCCACTGGACCACTAGGGAAGCCCTGGATTCCTTTAATTTCTTTTTCTTCTCTTACTGATGTAGCTAGAACCTCCAGGACTATGTTGAATAATAGTAGTGAAACTAGATACCCCTGTCTTGTTCCTGATATTAGGGGTAATTCTTTCAGTTTTTCACCATTGAGAATATTGTTCACTGTGGGCTTCTCATATATGGCTTTCACTATGTTGAGGAAGGTTCCTTCTATGTCCATTTTTGGAAGGGTTTTTTTTCTTTTTTATCATAAATGGGTGTGGTATTTTGTCAAAGGGTTTTTCTGCATCTATTGAAATAATCATGTGTTATTTGTTTTTCAATTTATTAATATGGTATATCACATTGATTGATTTATGGATATTGAAGAATCATTGCATGCCTGGGATTAACACGACTTGGAAATGATGAATGAGTTTTTTGATATATTTTTGAATTCTGTTTGCTTGAATTTTGTTGAGGGTTTTGGCATTTAAATTCATCAGAGATATTTGCCTGTAATTTTCTCTTGTGTGTTGTCTTTGCCTAGTTTTGGTGTCAAGATGATGGTGACCTCGTAGAATGTTTTTGGTAGTGTCCTTTCTTGTGTAATATTTTCCTTTCCTGTGCAGTCATCTGGTCCTGGACTTTTATTTTCGTGTAGATTTTTGATTACAAGTTCAATTTCTGGGCTTGTAATTGAGTTGTTCATAATTTCTATTTCTTCCTGGCTCAGTCTTGGAAGATTGAGTTTCTCTAGGAAACTGTCCATTTCTTCCAGATTGTCCAGTTTGCTGCCGTAAAATTGTTCTTAACAGTCCCTTATTATCCTTTTGTCTATTGTAACTCCTCCTCTTTTGTTTCTGATTTTGTTGATCTGGGTTTTCTCTCTTTTTTCTTGATGAGTCTGGCTAGCAATTTGTCAATTTTGTTTATCTTTTTGAAGAACCAGCTTCTCATTTTGTTAATCTTTACTATTTTTCTTTCATTTCTTATTCATTTATTTCCACTCTTATCTTTATAATTTCTCTTCTTCTGCCGACTTTAGGGTATTTTTTATTCTTCTTTCTTTAGTTAAGTGTAGAGTTGGGTTGTTCTTTTGCTGTTCTTCTTTCTTGATTTTATTGCTATAAACTTCCCTCTTAGCACTGCTTGTGTGGTTTCCCATAGATTTTGCACTGTCATGTATTCATTGTCATTTTCTTCTAGGATTTTTTTGATTTCTCTTTTGATTTGTTCAGTAATCTCCTTGTACTTTTAGGTATGTGTTGTTTAATCTCCATATATGTGTTTTTAGTGTTTTTTTCCTTGTAACTGCTATCTAGTCTCACAATGTTGTGGTCAGAAAAGATGGTTGATATGATTTCAGTTTTCTTGAATTTACTGAGATTTGATTTGTGGCCCAAGAGGTGGTCTATCCTAGAGAATGTTCCATGTGCACTTGAGAAGAAAGTGTATTCTTCTGCTTTTGGATGGGAGGTCCTAAAGACATCATTGAGTTCCATCTCTTCTAGTGTACCATTTAATGCCTGTGTTTCCTTATTAATTCTCTGTTTTGAAGATATGTACATTGATGTAAGAGGGGTGTTAAAGTCTCCTACTACTATTGTGTTACTGTCAATTTCTTCTTTTATGTCTGAACATGGTTGCCTCCTACCTACTTTTTTTTTGTGATTACTGTCAATTTTCCTGTCTTCTTTTAGTGTCCTTTCTTGTGTAATATTTTCCTTTCCTGTGCAGTCATCTGGTCCTGGACTTTTATTTTCGTGTAGATTTTTGATTACAAGTTCAATTTCTGGGCTTGTAATTGAGTTGTTCATAATTTCTATTTCTTCCTGGCTCAGTCTTGGAAGATTGAGTTTCTCTAGGAAACTGTCCATTTCTTCCAGATTGTCCAGTTTGCTGCCGTAAAATTGTTCTTAACAGTCCCTTATTATCCTTTTGTCTATTGTAACTCCTCCTCTTTTGTTTCTGATTTTGTTGATCTGGGTTTTCTCTCTTTTTTCTTGATGAGTCTGGCTAGCAATTTGTCAATTTTGTTTATCTTTTTGAAGAACCAGCTTCTCATTTTGTTAATCTTTACTATTTTTCTTTCATTTCTTATTCATTTATTTCCACTCTTATCTTTATAATTTCTCTTCTTCTGCCGACTTTAGGGTATTTTTTATTCTTCTTTCTTTAGTTAAGTGTAGAGTTGGGTTGTTCTTTTGCTGTTCTTCTTTCTTGATTTTATTGCTATAAACTTCCCTCTTAGCACTGCTTGTGTGGTTTCCCATAGATTTTGCACTGTCATGTATTCATTGTCATTTTCTTCTAGGATTTTTTTGATTTCTCTTTTGATTTGTTCAGTAATCTCCTTGTACTTTTAGGTATGTGTTGTTTAATCTCCATATATGTGTTTTTAGTGTTTTTTTCCTTGTAACTGCTATCTAGTCTCACAATGTTGTGGTCAGAAAAGATGGTTGATATGATTTCAGTTTTCTTGAATTTACTGAGATTTGATTTGTGGCCCAAGAGGTGGTCTATCCTAGAGAATGTTCCATGTGCACTTGAGAAGAAAGTGTATTCTTCTGCTTTTGGATGGGAGGTCCTAAAGACATCATTGAGTTCCATCTCTTCTAGTGTACCATTTAATGCCTGTGTTTCCTTATTAATTCTCTGTTTTGAAGATATGTACATTGATGTAAGAGGGGTGTTAAAGTCTCCTACTACTATTGTGTTACTGTCAATTTCTTCTTTTATGTCTGAACATGGTTGCCTTACAATACATAGTGCTCCTGTGTTAGGTGCATAGATATTTATGATTGTTATGTCTTTGTCTTGGATTGATCCTTTGATCATTATGTATTCTCCTACCCTGTCTTTTATAATCTTCTTTATTTTGAGGTCTATTTTGTATGCTATGAGGATTGCTACTCCAGCTTTCTTTTGATTTCCATTTGCATAGAATATATTTTTCCATCCTCTCACTTTCAGTCTATGAGTATCTTTATGTCTAAAGTGGGTTTATTGTAAACAGCAAATATATGGATCTTGCTTTTGTATCCATTTGGCCAGTCTGTGTCTTTTGGTTGGAGCATTTAGTCTGTTCATATTCAAAGTAATTATTGATACGAATGTTCCTATTGTCATCTTCTTAGATGTTTGGGATTTGTTTTGTAGGACATTTCCTGATGTTGTATTTATTAAGTATATCAGACCCTTTAATGCTTGTTTGTAAGACTATTTTTATGGTACAAAATTCTTTTAACTTTTGCTTCTCTGTGAAGCTTTTGACTTCTTCATCAATTCTGAATGAGATCCTTGCCAAGTAGAGAATTCTTGGTTGTATGTTATTCTCCTTTAGCCATTTAAGTGTGTCATGCCATTCTCTTCTGACCGGCAGGGTTTCTGCTGAAAGATCAGCAGTTAAGCATATGAGATTTCCTTAGTATGTTATTTGTTCCTTGCTGCTTTAAGTAATCTGTCTTTGTATTTAGTCTGTGTTAACTGAATTAGATTGTGCCTTGTTGTAGTTCTTCTGGGGTTTATCTTGTTAAGCTTTTGGATTTGTGGCCCAAGAGGTGGTCTATCCTAGAGAATGTTCCATGTGCACTTGAGAAGAAAGTGTATTCTTCTGCTTTTGGATGGGAGGTCCTAAAGACATCATTGAGTTCCATCTCTTCTAGTGTACCATTTAATGCCTGTGTTTCCTTATTAATTCTCTGTTTTGAAGATATGTACATTGATGTAAGAGGGGTGTTAAAGTCTCCTACTACTATTGTGTTACTGTCAATTTCTTCTTTTATGTCTGAACATGGTTGCCTTACAATACATAGTGCTCCTGTGTTAGGTGCATAGATATTTATGATTGTTATGTCTTTGTCTTGGATTGATCCTTTGATCATTATGTATTCTCCTACCCTGTCTTTTATAATCTTCTTTATTTTGAGGTCTATTTTGTATGCTATGAGGATTGCTACTCCAGCTTTCTTTTGATTTCCATTTGCATAGAATATATTTTTCCATCCTCTCACTTTCAGTCTATGAGTATCTTTATGTCTAAAGTGGGTTTATTGTAAACAGCAAATATATGGATCTTGCTTTTGTATCCATTTGGCCAGTCTGTGTCTTTTGGTTGGAGCATTTAGTCTGTTCATATTCAAAGTAATTATTGATACGAATGTTCCTATTGTCATCTTCTTAGATGTTTGGGATTTGTTTTGTAGGACATTTCCTGATGTTGTATTTATTAAGTATATCAGACCCTTTAATGCTTGTTTGTAAGACTATTTTTATGGTACAAAATTCTTTTAACTTTTGCTTCTCTGTGAAGCTTTTGACTTCTTCATCAATTCTGAATGAGATCCTTGCCAAGTAGAGAATTCTTGGTTGTATGTTATTCTCCTTTAGCCATTTAAGTGTGTCATGCCATTCTCTTCTGACCGGCAGGGTTTCTGCTGAAAGATCAGCAGTTAAGCATATGAGATTTCCTTAGTATGTTATTTGTTCCTTGCTGCTTTAAGTAATCTGTCTTTGTATTTAGTCTGTGTTAACTGAATTAGATTGTGCCTTGTTGTAGTTCTTCTGGGGTTTATCTTGTATGGAACTCTTTGTGCTTCTTGGACTTGTTGATTATTTCTTTCTCATGCTCTGGAATTTTTCAACTATAATCTCTTAAAGAATTTTTTCATAGCCTTTCTTTCCCTCTTCTTCTTCTGGGACCCCTATAATTCCAGTGTTGGTATGTTTGATATTATTCCAGAGGTCTCTGAGGCTACTCTCAGTTCTTTTTATTCTTTGTGCTTTGTTTTGATCTTCAGCAGTTATTTCCAACATTCTGTCTTCCAGTTCACTAATCTGTTCTTCTGTCTCTGATACTCTACTGTTGAGTCCTTCTATAGTATTTTTAAATTTAGCCATCTAGTTGTTTGCGTCTATTTGTTTCTTTTTCATTTCTTGCATGTCTTATCTCAGTGCATTAATTTCCTGTAATACACTATTTTCAGAGTTTTGGATCATCACTAGTGTTGTTCTTCTGAATTCTCTTTAAGATAGCTCCTCTTACGTCATTTGTGATTGTGTTTCTCTGATTTATTCTTTCAGTGGTGCAGTGCTTCTCTGTCTTTTCATTTTTATGTTAATTTTTGTTTTATCATGTGTGGTTGAGGTCTTTTTCCAGATTTTGTGGTTGAGTTTTCCCTTCCTTTTGGTTTCTGTACTTGTAGAAATGTTTGGTGGTTTGCGATGTAGGTGGTGTTGGGCCTTGTTTGCAGGTGAATAATCTCTAGTGTTGTGTGTTCTTTGATAGTGTAGGGTCTTGGAGTCAGGATTTCCACTCTGAGGTTCCTTGGTTTGATCTCTGGCCAGGGCATGTAGGCTCTATATCTGATTTGCTATGGAGCTCAGTGGTATTAGTTCAAATATAAGTATATGAGGGACAAAAGGTGGACACTTGATAGATGGCAGTCAAAAAATCATGTACATACTGTCTAATATAGTGGAAAAATATACATACATACACATCACTAAACAAAACTAAGTCGTCTTAAAGGGATAAACTATAGGAAATTTTTATGGCAAACGGTGTAATCAAAGTTGGTACCTGACCGTTAAGGTCTAAGCAAATTAAAACACTTCCTGGAAAAACAGGTTCAGAGCAAGGTCCCAGCTGGGGATATTACAATGAAAGCAGTTTTTAGCTAAGGCATGTTGGGAGTGAGAAGGAGAAGAATGGATAGGTAATGAGAAGGAATAGAATCATGTTGCAAGGATTATGTAGGGTTAGACAACAAAGATTAGTATGTAATCAAGTTTAGTACAGCTGGATGAGAACAGTAGAGACATCAAGGAAGGAAATATTTATATAGAGGATAGTAGTAGATACAAAAATTTTTACAGTTAGAGCATAGAGAGAGAAATCTGTGGTTTAAAAAGAAGAAGAAAAATAAAGACTCTCCCTTGTTCTTACCTCCTCATCTGCGTGTGAACCTTCCACAGATTTCTCTGGTCTGTCCTGGTGGGTGCTGCTTTGCAGGGTGGGGTGACTGCTTATGCCTTCGATTCCAATGCGGACTAGGTTTCAAGTTTGTAGCCAAGGCCCTTGCAGAACCTCCTGCTCTGGTTTCTCCACAGTGTGTCTGTTTTTCTCCCTGCAGATTTCAGCACAAAAGCTGCAGTCAAGGTCCTGAAATTTGCGGGGCTGGGCTCCGCTCTCTATTACAGGTGCTGGCTCGGGGCACGGGGGGTCATCCCCAATTGAAAAGGCGGAAGTTGCGCCACTGGACTCTGTGCTGCAGAGGATTACCCGATTCTATTGCGTACACCCTGGTAACCTTCTATCTCCGCTATCCTCACGGAGTTCCCGTCACAGCTCTGCAGCTGGCAGGACTGAATACTTCTCCTCCCGGATGTCTGGCGTCTTTGCTGCATCTTTGGGGCTGAGCAGGCTCGGTCGAGTCTCTGGCATGCCTGTCCCGGCACTTCCAGCAGCAGGACTAAACCCCTCTCTTTGCCCTGCTCTCAGGTGGGAGCTTCACTGTCCAGCTGGAGCTGAGCTTCTGGACTGTGACCCGCTGGAGATCTTCCAGTTCCATTTCCCACGCCCTGCTAGCATTCTGTATCAGCTCACTGCCTGGTGTTCCTGTCACAGTACTGTTGCCAGAGGGATTCTCGCACTGAGCACAGCTTTCCATCCTGGTGCATTTCCCAGTGCTCTCCCCAGCGCCTGGTCCCATGTGGGAGCTGGGGGACAAGAGCTGGGGTACGGGAACTAGGGGACAGCTCAGGCTGCCAGCTCTCCATCTGTGGGGTGTCTATGGCCTGAAAGTTTCACCTGTCCACAATGTATCCTAACTTACTTTTAATAAACGTTCATTAAAAGTCAAAAGAAACAGCAAGTAAAACACAAAACTGGGCTTTACCAACCGCCAGACTCAACCAGCGCTGCGAAGTCCTGTGTCACAGCCAGTTTGGATTCCCAATTGGGAAAAGGCCCCAGGCAGGGCATCCACTCCATGGATGAGACTTCAGAATTGCCATTTGAGGGTTTCTGCTTATCACCCCAGGCCACAAACTGCTATCATCATTCTATTTGAGATCTTTATGGGGGATTCTATTTAAAATTACAAGAATCTTCTTGCTCACAAAATTTCTTGTAACAAAATGGTTATAAGTAGGGAGAAACTAGATACAGTATTAATATGAAACATTGTGGTCCACCTCCCACATTTTGCTCACATCTTGAAAAATTCTTTACCTGCTATTACGTTACACTCAGTGTGAAATTACTCATTAGCTTAGAAAACATCAAAGAAGCAAAAGTTTGCTGGAGACCTGCAGTTTACAACTGGGTCTCCCCAGCAGTTAGGGAAAGTCAAAGGGATTAATCCATTCACAAAATATACGAAAGACTATACTGAGGGGGCTATATTTAGTCCTCAGTACCAACTAATCTTTAGTAGTGGTGATGGATAAGTTAAATACTCAATAACTACAAAGTCAGTAGTACATTAATTCAGATTCAAACATGAAAGTAAGGAGTAATCAGGCTCTGCAGTGATTGCTTGAATAAAGAATAAGATGCCCAAACTCATAAACTGACAGTAGTGAGCTTTTTGGAGGTGGGAGCTTCACTGTCCAGCTGGAGCTGAGCTTCTGGACTGTGACCCGCTGGAGATCTTCCAGTTCCATTTCCCACGCCCTGCTAGCATTCTGTATCAGCTCACTGCCTGGTGTTCCTGTCACAGTACTGTTGCCAGAGGGATTCTCGCACTGAGCACAGCTTTCCATCCTGGTGCATTTCCCAGTGCTCTCCCCAGCGCCTGGTCCCATGTGGGAGCTGGGGGACAAGAGCTGGGGTACGGGAACTAGGGGACAGCTCAGGCTGCCAGCTCTCCATCTGTGGGGTGTCTATGGCCTGAAAGTTTCACCTGTCCACAATGTATCCTAACTTACTTTTAATAAACGTTCATTAAAAGTCAAAAGAAACAGCAAGTAAAACACAAAACTGGGTTTTACCAACAGCCAGACTCAAACAGCGCTGCGAAGTCCTGTGTCACAGCCAGTTTGGATTCCCAATTGGGAAAAGGCCCCAGGCAGGGCATCCACTCCATGGATGAGACTTCAGAATTGCCATTTGAGGGTTTCTGCTTATCACCCCAGGCCACAAACTGCTATCATCATTCTATTTGAGATCTTTATGGGGGATTCTATTTAAAATTACAAGAATCTTCTTGCTCACAAAATTTCTTGTAACAAAATGGTTATAAGTAGGGAGAAACTAGATACAGTATTAATATGAAACATTGTGGTCCACCTCCCACATTTTTGCTCACATCTTGAAAAATTCTTTACCTGCTATTACGTTACACTCAGTGTGAAATTACTCATTAGCTTAGAAAACATCAAAGAAGCAAAAGTTTGCTGGAGACCTGCAGTTTACAACTGGGTCTCCCCAGCAGTTAGGGAAAGTCAAAGGGATTAATCCATTCACAAAATATACGAAAGACTATACTGAGGGGGCTATATTTAGTCCTCAGTACCAACTAATCTTTAGTAGTGGTGATGGATAAGTTAAATACTCAATAACTACAAAGTCAGTAGTACATTAATTCAGATTCAAACATGAAAGTAAGGAGTAATCAGGCTCTGCAGTGATTGCTTGAATAAAGAATAAGATGCCCAAACTCATAAACTGACAGTAGTCAGGGTTAGACAATTCTGATTTTAGGGTCTCGAGGTTATTATTTAGTGTTGATAGCAAATGCAGATAAAATAGTTTCATCTAGGAATAATATATACTTTGATTCAAAAAATATTTTGTGGTTCACTCTATACACAGGTAGTTTCAAATAACTCTTGTACTATGTTAACTTTAGGCAGTTCAATCTATTATATGCAAATCTAGCTTTGTTATTTCTTATCACAATGTACAAATTCAACAGACTTAAATCTATACAGTATGCTAATCTAGTTAAACTGTCACCAACACTATAATTTAATATTGTAAACTACAATTAAAAATAGCATTGTGGTAAATTCTCTTTGAAGTTCTGTGGAAGACAGTATACATTTTTTGTTCTTTTTCAATATTAAAAATTAAATACTAGATCATACATTATTCAATGACATACTTTTAAATAAATTGGATTTTAGGCTGCCATTGCATAGTAAAATAGTAACAAATACAACTTCTTCTATTTCAAAAATATATGCCCATTTCACGTGTAGACTTTTTAAAAACAACCAATGTGTATTCTACTGCATAATGCAAGTATCTCTAGATTGAATTATATAAATGATCAGTAAATCTTCCCCTTCAAGCAATGTATAAATATTTAATAATATATACGTGGTCAATAATTTAAATTCAACAAGATTTGTACATTGATTTTCCAGATAAAATGCTATTAAGCCAAAGGATTTCCCACAGGTTCAGTTTTCTCTATGACCCTATACATTATGATATTATATTTACAATGATAACTGTGGAAATAGTCTTGCTTAGTAGGTGAAGTAGATTAACCGAATGTTATAGATTATTCTAGTGTAACACTGATGGGAACATATTTACTGCTACCTGAGGTCAAATCCTGCCTTAGGCAAAAATCATGAAACAAGCCCAGGTAATCAGTATTCCTCTTCCAGCCTCCTGACCTTCCTCTTGGACCACTGTTTTCAGTACCCCTAGGTGAGATAGCTCTTCTGGGTACACAGTGCTTAACCAGGAAAACCCTCTTTGGACAATGTTTTATGCTTCAAGCTTATTGCTCTCCCCTGTGTCAAAAATACACTGTGTTAGGTATTAGCTGTCAGCTGGAATGCAAGTCTATAACTAGATACAAATAAATAAAGTCACAAAATGGTTACAAAAATGATACAGTTGCCTCCTCTGAGGGTATTTATGCTTCAATTGGAAAACTTTTTATAATGCAAGAAATGACTCTTAAGCAGTGAAATATCAAGCAACAGCATGAAAATATTTTCAGAAAAATGAGTCTTTTCCTATGTCTCTAAATCATAATGTCTATATACCAGTCCATTCAAAATCTTAATTATATTCTACAAAATTTCGTATTATGTTTAATCCCTAGTGGTCTTGACAGTGAAACAATGAGACTATAAAATGAGATTCAGAAGCTGTATCATCAAATATGTATTTATACACTGTTACAAATCCTTAAAGTCTGGCTTTTGAATTAGGAATAAGAGAGAATTCTCAGTTCTTGATTATTTTAAAAATTTTCGACTTTATTTAAATATAATTGATATATATCACTATAGTATATACAACATAATGATTCCACATATGTATATACTATGAAATTTTACCACAACAAATTTAGTTTGCATCTTTCACTCATATAGTTAAAATAATTTTATGCTGAGAAATTTTAAGATCTACTTTCATAGTAATTTTCAAATATATAGTACAGTACTAATAGCTATATTTACCATGTTGTACATTAGATCTCTGGATGAATTTATTTATTTTATAACTGGGCCTTGGTTATTTGTAACCATTTTTTAAAGTCATTGGCATTAAGACAATGAATAATACAATGGAGCCACAATGATTCTCTAAAGTAAATGACAACATAATGGAACTTGAAATTTATATTTCTTAAAATCCATAATGTGAAGACAGTATTTTATATTATTTAACAAATATTCCTTTTATTTAATTTTTAAATTTAGTTTCTAGTAAATTTTTTATTTAATTTCTAGTAAAATAGTTTGTGAGAGTCATGTGAGTAATATAATTTAGAGGGACCAATGTTATTATGAATTCCTTACTATTTTCCTGCACTTGATGGAAGAGAATTGCCTGGCTAAATTTCTCATAATAATCATAGTTACAACCCATGTTTCTTATTTTTCTTGTTAACTGATAAAATTGAGACAAAACTTGATTTTTTTCAGTTAATAAAATGGGACCTTTTTGTTGTCTTTAGGAAAACAGACCAGTAGATATTCCGATTTTAAATGTCATTAATTTGAATGTTAGAAATGATTATATTAAATAGATCCTTTGTATAATCCTGGTCTTAAAAATTTAGTAACTAAGGTGTTAAACATTTCCCATTTGCTGTTGAGACAGTACACTATTCCAGTATATGCCCTCAATCTTCACTTGTCAAGATAAGGATAATCAATCTCAATCCCCCAGTAATTCAAAATGAAAATATTTTCAGAAAAATTTTTTATTTTAATTATTATACCAGTTTTTTTTTTGTTAACCAGTGGTCTTGACAGTGAAACAATGAGACTATAAAATGAGATTCAGAAGCTGTATCATCAAATATGTATTTATACACTGTTACAAATCCTTAAAGTCTGGCTTTTGAATTAGGAATAAGAGAGAATTCTCAGTTCTTGATTATTTTAAAAATTTTCGACTTTATTTAAATATAATTGATATATATCACTATAGTATATACAACATAATGATTCCACATATGTATATACTATGAAATTTTACCACAACAAATTTAGTTTGCATCTTTCACTCATATAGTTAAAATAATTTTATGCTGAGAAATTTTAAGATCTACTTTCATAGTAATTTTCAAATATATAGTACAGTACTAATAGCTATATTTACCATGTTGTACATTAGATCTCTGGATGAATTTATTTATTTTATAACTGGGCCTTGGTTATTTGTAACCATTTTTTAAAGTCATTGGCATTAAGACAATGAATAATACAATGGAGCCACAATGATTCTCTAAAGTAAATGACAACATAATGGAACTTGAAATTTATATTTCTTAAAATCCATAATGTGAAGACAGTATTTTATATTATTTAACAAATATTCCTTTTATTTAATTTTTAAATTTAGTTTCTAGTAAATTTTTTATTTAATTTCTAGTAAAATAGTTTGTGAGAGTCATGTGAGTAATATAATTTAGAGGGACCAATGTTATTATGAATTCCTTACTATTTTCCTGCACTTGATGGAAGAGAATTGCCTGGCTAAATTTCTCATAATAATCATAGTTACAACCCATGTTTCTTATTTTTCTTGTTAACTGATAAAATTGAGACAAAACTTGATTTTTTTCAGTTAATAAAATGGGACCTTTTTGTTGTCTTTAGGAAAACAGACCAGTAGATATTCCGATTTTAAATGTCATTAATTTGAATGTTAGAAATGATTATATTAAATAGATCCTTTGTATAATCCTGGTCTTAAAAATTTAGTAACTAAGGTGTTAAACATTTCCCATTTGCTGTTGAGACAGTACACTATTCCGCAGTATATGCCCTCAATCTTCACTTGTCAAGATAAGGATAATCAATCTCAATCCCCCATAAAATGTAATTTCCATTAGAGACAAGCAATAAACACTACCAATTTCTTGGAAGCATTGGACTTCTACAAAATAATCCCCTTTAAAAGAGACCAGGGGAAAAATATTTTACCACTGAGATACTGGTATGTGGAAGCAGAAAAGTCAATTCATCTTCTTATCTTCCCGAGATACCTATAATTAATGTTTCTTTAGTTTTTTTTTTTTTTTTAAGGTTAAAATAGAATTCAGTGGAACAGATCGTTGCTAAGGAGATGAACAACAGAATTCACAAAGAGAGACATATTAAAATGCTTTCCATGTAATCCAGCATGCATCCTAACATCTCCAAACTAGGGTGATTGTCAATCAGCTCAAAATTTGGTCATTAATACTATTCTGTGTGAATAAAAGTTATGGCCTCCATCCTCAGGAAGCTTATATTTTACTAGAGTGTAGAAAATGCTGCAATTCAAAGCAATATATTTTTATTTTTTCTAAAACATCCAACAAGGAAAATGTACTTGTGACAAAAAATTGAAATCCCGTTAACATAGTCAGACTGACATACATGAATGCTCATACATGAATAATATGGGTATTGCTGATGAATTTTTTAGAATTTAAGTCTTAATATCATGTCCTGTTGCAGTCTTTCAGAGGTTTTACATCATTTTCAGGATAAACATCAAAGGATTTTATAATAACCATCACTTGAACATTCACTTAATTTAACACTTGATTTGTGAGAGTCATGTGAGTAATATAATTTAGAGGGACCAATGTTATTATGAATTCCTTACTATTTTCCTGCACTTGATGGAAGAGAATTGCCTGGCTAAATTTCTCATAATAATCATAGTTACAACCCATGTTTCTTATTTTTCTTGTTAACTGATAAAATTGAGACAAAACTTGATTTTTTTCAGTTAATAAAATGGGACCTTTTTGTTGTCTTTAGGAAAACAGACCAGTAGATATTCCGATTTTAAATGTCATTAATTTGAATGTTAGAAATGATTATATTAAATAGATCCTTTGTATAATCCTGGTCTTAAAAATTTAGTAACTAAGGTGTTAAACATTTCCCATTTGCTGTTGAGACAGTACACTATTCCGCAGTATATGCCCTCAATCTTCACTTGTCAAGATAAGGATAATCAATCTCAATCCCCCATAAAATGTAATTTCCATTAGAGACAAGCAATAAACACTACCAATTTCTTGGAAGCATTGGACTTCTACAAAATAATCCCCTTTAAAAGAGACCAGGGGAAAAATATTTTACCACTGAGATACTGGTATGTGGAAGCAGAAAAGTCAATTCATCTTCTTATCTTCCCGAGATACCTATAATTAATGTTTCTTTAGTTTTTTTTTTTTTAAGGTTAAAATAGAATTCAGTGGAACAGATCGTTGCTAAGGAGATGAACAACAGAATTCACAAAGAGAGACATATTAAAATGCTTTCCATGTAATCCAGCATGCATCCTAACATCTCCAAACTAGGGTGATTGTCAATCAGCTCAAAATTTGGTCATTAATACTATTCTGTGTGAATAAAAGTTATGGCCTCCATCCTCAGGAAGCTTATATTTTACTAGAGTGTAGAAAATGCTGCAATTCAAAGCAATATATTTTTATTTTTTCTAAAACATCCAACAAGGAAAATGTACTTGTGACAAAAAATTGAAATCCCGTTAACATAGTCAGACTGACATACATGAATGCTCATACATGAATAATATGGGTATTGCTGATGAATTTTTTAGAATTTAAGTCTTAATATCATGTCCTGTTGCAGTCTTTCAGAGGTTTTACATCATTTTCAGGATAAACATCAAAGGATTTTATAATAACCATCACTTGAACATTCACTTAATTTAAACACAATTCTGATTCCAGGGCCCTCTTTTCCTTTATTCTGGATATGTAAACATGGTACTATTCCTTATTGTTCTGTCTCCCTTTCCAAACAGTGTTTGTTAACTTCCATGTATAATTCATTTTAATACCTCATTCCCCTATAAAGTGCTCTGACTCTCAGGCCTCCACCCAGGACTGATTTATTTCTTCTGAAATTCCTCCACTGTTTATTTTATGGGCTTCTATCATAGTTCAGATGGTAAGGCATTCTCCTACAATAGTGGGCCATTTAATACTGGAGTAGATTTTGTTGACAATCTTTTCTTGAACCTGTGCCTCCTGCATTGAGTGTTAATCACTAGATGGTCAAGGAAGTCCCTACTTTATAATTTAAAATTACCTTTAAAGTTTTTTAAAAATTCTTCCATCTTCTGAAGTTCTTCTAGTTTAGGATTTTTGAGATGTTTTACTAAGATAAGGGTTCTACATATCCACAAGAATATTGTTCTTAAAATTTTTCTTAGAAAATAAAAAGTAACAAAAAAATTCTTTCTGTCTTATTTTCATAGTCTGAAATGAGGGACTGGTTTATTTCCTACATTAAAAAGAACACTTTCTACTTTCTTTAAGAAAAGAACACATATTTCTTATACACTCCTGCCACACTTTCAGGAAGAAAACTCTTAATAACATGATATATGACATGCAGCTTTTCCTTCAAGGAAGCTTATGCTCACAGGACTAAAAAAAAAAAAAAAAAAAAAAAAACTATTTTAAAGGTAACTTTATGTATTAGAGCTAATATTTCATCAAAGAAACACAAAGCTTAGAAAATGAGAGAAAATGCAGATCTTTGAAGACACTCTTCAGTATTTGTGCAAAGTGGTTTAAGTATACTCTACTAATTATTAAATATCTCCAAGACTTTTTCAAGACAGTTCGTTTATATCTTTCCAAATTATCACTGTAATTTGCTATATTTCTCTTCTATATAATCAAGTAATTGCTGGTATCTTAAGATGCCGCAAGACAAATTTGTGGATCATTTAAAAGGTGCTAAACCGGGCTTCCCTGGTGGTCCAGTGGGTAAAGAGTCTGCCTTGCAGTGCAGGGGGCACAGGTTCAATCCCTGGCCTGGGAAGATCCCACATGCAGTAGAGTAGCTGGACCAGTGTGTCCAATTACAAGCCAGCGCTCTGGAGCGCATGTGCGGGGACCTTCCGCAGAAAGGGAAGGCAGCGGGATTGCCCCCGGCTGAACCGGGAGATCTCGGAGAAAGGCAAATCTTGACTGCCCGCCCCCCAGCCCCCTGGCTCGTGCAGGGGACAATCAGACCCGACAGGGGTTCCAGCTGAGCGATTCCACTTTATTAGAGTAAACTAACCGTTTTTATAGGCAAACGAAGGGGGGTTTGCAAGGGACTTCCTATAGTTACACCAATCAAGCTAAAGGTCGAGCAACCACACGTTTACATTGCAATAGGAACTCACAGTGAGCCTGCATTGCCCAGAGCATGGAAACCAGGGGGATCAATCAGAAGTTTTGACAATGGACCTTAGATCATGCCCTGTCTCTTCCTATAGGCGTCCTTTTAGCACCAAACTGCAAATATGTGCTTAAGCTTCCCTATGCTTGCAAAGGCCCTCTTTCCTTCAGGGCCCCACACGCACGTGCCCAGAGCCTGTGCTCTGCAATAAGAGAGCCCATTGCGATGGGAGGCCCACGTAAGTCAAACAACTAAGATGGATGAAAATAAATAAATGAAGGACCAATAAAACAGGTCAAAAAATTAAAATAAATGCATAAATAAAAGGTACTAAGCCAAAAGTAAAATGTTGTCTAAGGGAGTCAGTTAAATCAACCTGGCAGTTGTTCTTTGTATCATTGTCTATTTTCTTTATGGGCTTCCCTAGTGGGAAGAACCTGAATCTCCGATTTTTCAGTTTCTGAGTCTTTCCCTCACTCCTTCCCTCACTCTACTCACCACTTGGATGGATTTTTTTTTTTTTTTAATTTTAACCTCTTTTATTGGTTGTTTATTTATTTTTAAAGATTTATTTATTTATTTATTTTGGGCGGGGGTCGGGTTGGGGAGGGAGGGGAGCGGGCGGGCCACTTCTATTGGTCTTTCTTTTCTCTATTTTCATCTGTCTTTGTTCTTTGGCTCCTGTGGGCCTCCCATTGCAGATGACAGTGGCATCTGTCATTGTAGAGCGCCGGCTCTGGGCACATGCACTCCAGAGCTCCGGCTCGGTAATTGGACACATCGGTCTGGCTGTTCAGTGGCACATGGGATCTTCCCAGGCCAGGGATTGAACCGGTGCCCCTTGCACTTCAAGGCGGTGTCCTTACCCACTGGACCACCAGGGGAAGCCCTATTTATTTATTTTTCATCCATCTTTATTATTCCGCCTGTGTGGGCCTCTGATTGCAGTGGCTTATCTCACTGGAGAGTACTAGATCTAGGCACAGGCACTCCAGAATGCTGGGACGTAATTGGACACACCTACCCAGCCTCTCTGCAGCACCTGGGGTCTTCCTGGGCCAGGGAACAAACTAGTGCCCCTTGCACTAAAAGGTGAACTCTACCCACTGGACCACCAGGGAAGCCCTGGACGGATGTTTTTCAATGTAAATCATATGCTAATGCAAAATTTCTCCCCTAAAATATTATTGAATTGTTTGAATTCAACATTTACCACACTTCTGAAACTGACCCCAGGCATGGCTCCTACTTGCAATACTATAATCTTGCATTGAGTAAAATGATATTTTCTAAGGAAAGCATACTAATATGTATTTCATATCTTTAATACCAAGCTTTATCATCATCATTATTGCATCTTTATCATCATCATCATTCAACCAACATTCCTTCAGCACCTCCCATGTTTCAAGTTCTGTGGTGTTTCACAAGAGATATATTTGCTACTTTATTTAATTCACAAAACAATTCTAAGAAATGGATAATATTACTTGGAATCTGCTAATTAGAAAAATAAGTATCAAACGGATTGACTAATATAATTAATTATTTTCCAAATTAAGTGATGGATTAAATCTTGAATATGTATTTGTATGTCTTCAAAATTCAGATTTCCCACTATTCTGTTCAGAAATAAGACATTTGGAAAGTCCATTTGAATGACAAGAAACTACCATACAACACAGAGAACTATGCTGAATATCTTATAATAACCTATAATGGAAAATCATTAGAAAAAGAATATATATATATATTAAACTGAGCTAAAGTTTACATTTGGTCCATATTACAATGCACTATTTTGTTCTGTGTTAATCTATAAGCTAGGGCCTCCATTGCGGTAAAGAATCAAAACCAGAATACCTGGTTTTGATCCCTGAGTTGGGAAAATCCCCTGAATAAGTACAAGGCAACTCACTCGAGTATTCTTGCCTGGAGAATCGCCATGGACAGAGGAGCCTGGCAGGCTACAATCCATGGGATCGCAAAGAGTCAGACACAGTTGAGTTACTAAGCACAGCACAGCATAAAGCAGACAATGTCTCTAATAAAAGATTAGTGCCTTAAATAAAAACACGAATAGAAGTGAGAAAGACTGAGAATAGTGCTATCTGTCAGTATGTTAAAGGAATTCATCCACTGATGATGATGAGATTCTGATATAGAACTGCCTATACATAACGGAAGATGTGAGTGAACCCAAAGCTAGTTTGACAGCATTGTCAAATGTAATTTTTTTTTTAAAGATTTATTTATTTATTTATTTTGGGCGGGCGTCGGGTTGGGGAGGGAGGAGAGCGAGCGGGCCACTTCTATTGGTCTTTCATCTCTCTATTTTTCATCCGTCTTTGCTCCTTGGCTCCTGTGGGCCTCCCATCGCGGTGGCGTCTGTCTTTGCAGAGCACTGGCTCTGGGCGCATGTGCTCCAGAGCTCCGGCTCGGTGATTGGACACATCAGTCCAGCAGCTCCGCGGCACGTGGAATCTTCCCAGACCAGGGATCGAACTGGCACCCCTTGCACTGCAAGGCGGTGTCCTTATCCACTGGACCACCAGGGGAAGCCCGTAATTTGTTTTTAATTGTTTTTTCATACCTTTCTTGTTTATTATCTTTTCTAGCACAGGAGACTTTGTTTCTCTATAGTTGCATTGCAAGAAAGATACACGATTCCTTATAGCAGTCAAAGATTATTGCTGTTCAATCACTTAGCCACTTAGTCGTGTCAGACTCTTTGCAATCACATGGATTGCAGCATGCCATAGTTCCCTGTCCTTCACTATTCTCCAAAGTTTGTTCTACCTCATGTTCATTGACTTAGTGATGCCATCCAACCATCTCATCCTCTGTCATACCCTTTTATTCTTGCCTCAATCATTTCCAACATCAGGGTCTTTTAATTGAGTAGACACTTTGGATCAAGTGACCAAATTATTGGAGCTTCAGCCTTAGCATCAATCCTTCCAATGAATATTCAAGGTTTATTTCCTTTAGGATAGACTGGTTTGATCTCCTTGCAGTGTGTTCAAGAGTCTCTAAAGAGTCTTCTCTAGCACAACAGTTCAAAATAATCCATTCTTGGGCTTTCAGCTTTCTTGATGACCCAACTCTCATATCCATACATGATTACTGGAAAAACCATAGCTTTAACTACACAGACCTTTGTCATCAAAATGATATCTCTGCTTTTTAATACCCTATGTAGATTTGTCATAGCTTTTCTTCTAAGGAGCAAGTTACTTTTAATTTCATGGTTGCAGTAACAATTCGCATATAAATTGCAGATAGGCTGACTATGTAAGAAGCTCTTCTCTGAGAATTAAAATGAAATTAATCAGAAAAGCAAACATTTACATTTACTTAAACCACACTCTTCTAGATTCTAACACTGCCTTACTTTTGTAAACAATATAGTACACACACACACACACACACACACACACACATACACACACACACACACACAAATAAGTATTTGTTCTTGGAAACAAACATATAGAAATATAGCATGGAGAGAAGCTCCCAAACACCTACATAACTGTGTGGCATGATGGGAGAGCCAAGTGTCATTTTCAGTGGTACATGCCCCATTGGCTTGCCTTGTTGTCATCTTCCTTTCCTGTTGAGTCTATCCCCCATCTCACCCCACTTCCCCAATAGGTAGGCAGATAAATAACTAGGTAGACTTTTAGATGATAGATAGGCAGACAGAATGATGGATAGACATCATTCTGGTAGAAGAATTCATGAATATGATGATGAAGCAGTAAGTGCAAGTTTCCTTATTACTGTTTTTTTTTTTTTTTAAAGATTTATTTATTTATTTATTTATTTTGGGCGGGGGTCGGGTTGGGGAGGGAGGAGAGCAAGTGGGCCACTTCTATTGATCTTTCATTTCTCTATTTTTCAGCCGTCTTTGTTCTTTGGCTCCTGTGGGCCTCCCATCGCAGTGGCGTCTGTCATTGTAGAGCGCCGGCTCTGGGCGCATGCACTCCAGAGCTCCAGCTCGGTGATTGGACACATCGGTCCGACCACTCCGGACACGAGGGATCTTCCCAGGCCAGGGATCGAACCGGCGCCCCTTGCACTGCAAGGCGGTGTCCTTACCCACTGGGCCACCACGGGAAGCCCCCCTTATTACTGTTTTAACAAAGGAAAAGAAAAAGGAAATTAGTTTCACTCAGTTTTCTTTAAAGGCAGAGAGATTTTGAAGCTCAGCCCTAACAAAACATTTTTATTGAAGAAAAAAGAATTGGACTCTTCCAAACTCAGTGAAGGAGGAGTACATATAGGCTAGGAGATGATGAGAAGAAAGATGGCTACATTTTTAAAATCTACTTCATGAGGTCTGCATTTAATAAACTTGCCTGCTAAGAGACTTCCCTGGATGTCCAGTGGTTAAGACTCTGCCTTTCAGTACAGGGATATAGGTTTCATTCCTGGCCAAGGAGTTATAATCCCACATGCCTTGGGCCAAAAAATCTCCCACATAAAACAGAAGCAATATTATAACAAATTCAATAAATACTTTAAAATATTCCACATTAAAAAAAAATCATAAAAAACAAATCTTTCCTGCTTAGGAAATAACTAAACTGCCATACATAGATGCCACAGAGTCTCGTAAGTAATTGAGTTTAGACTTTGATAGAAAGTCAAATCCGACTTATATTACCATAAGCCTTACTTTAGGGTTTCGTCTAGTAACATGTGACTCATTGAAGGTCCTACAAGCTTCATGGTAAACATTTACTCCATTGAGTGATTTTTCCTGGTACATAGACTATATTATTTCTCCCACTTTTATTTATTGTTTTATTATATTGCTATAATACTATGTATATCTCCTTATTAGAATACTATCATGTTTATACAGTCACTTACTTAATGCATATCTTTAATAATTTGTTCTAAATCTCTTAGGACAAAGACATTTCTTTTTACTTCCCTGTAGTGTTCCAATACAATAGTAAAAATTTTGGTACATAGTAGGTGGTCATCTAACAGTCAATGATACAAAACAATAATAGAACTCAATTCATGCTTAATGAAAAATAAATATTGGTTATCACTTGGAAACAATAAACCTAGCTATCGAACAATTTATTTTCCCCAATAGCTATTGCAGGGCTTCCCAGGTGGCTCAGTGGTTAAAGAAAAAAAAGAAAAAAAAATGCCTACTGATGCAGAAGACTCAGATTTGATCTGCAGGTTGGGAAGATCCCCTGGAGAATGAAACGACAACTCATTCCAGTATTCTTGCCTGGGAAATCTGATGGACAAAAGAGCCTGACCAGGTACAGTCCATGGCATCACAAAAGAGTCAGACATGACTTAGCAACTAAATAACAATAACAATAGCAGCTATTAACAATGCTTTTGATTCACTGTATTCCTAGATAAAAATCAATGATGTCTCTATTGTTTCAATTCTCTTTGTAATTTATTAACTCCACAAACATTAATCAACTTAAGGATTCTTCTGATTCAAATCTAGGAACACATGTTTATATTTAATCAATTGTTAGGTTTTCAAAATCCTATGGAAGTTAGGATTCTAGGACCCATTTTTAGAGGACTTTTATAGCACTTATATTTAACCTGTTGTTAGTATTCAGTCTTCTATATTATCAAATCCAATTATTAGTAATGGGATTTGGGGAGTGTTGTTTCATCAACGTACAATACTAGTAGAGAATATCAAACTTTCTCATCATTCTGTGATAAAAATTTAATAGACCTTGAAGTCATACAATCAGAGTTCACAAGTCCCTTCTTTGGATAAATGACTTCAAGTAAGTTTCCAATCCCTCTGAGCCACCTCTCTCATATGTAAAATGAAGTGCAATAAACTTGGACGTAAAACACTGAGTCTAATGCCTGGCACATTATAGTAATTCAGACTGTGTATGTGTGCATGTGTGTGCACTTGAGCATACATATGTGTATCAAAGCATGTGTGTATAAAATAAACTGAAGCCAAGATTCACCTTGAAATCCTTTTCAAAAGAACTGAACATCTGAAATCTGCTGCTGCTGCTTAGTTGTATCAGTTCTGTCTAGCTCTGATGAGTTGTGAACCAATGAACTGCAGCTCACCATGCTCCCTTGTCCATGGAATTCTAGAGACAAGAATACTGGAGTGGGTACCCATTCCCTCCTCCAGGGATGGAACCTGGGTCTCCTGCATTGCAGGCAGAGTCTTTACCAAAGAGCCACCAGGGAAGCCCTACAAGTTTATATATTTGAGGTCTTATGGACCCCATGAACTTTAGCTCATCAGGCTTCTCTGTCCATGGAGTTTTCCAGTCAAGAATACTGAGTGAATTGCCATTTCCTTCTGCAGTGTCTGAAATATATTTATAACCTAGCATTTAGTTCACTATTGTATTCATTCATTTACTTACACATTAATTCTACAAACACATGTTGATTGCCTGCTAATTTCCTTAGTCACTATACATACAGTTATACGTGAGCCCTCTTTTTGTATTGAGAAGCACATAGTTTTGGATACAATCATAAATGTAAGTAAATATTTACATTATCATGATATTGTGTTGGAATAGAAATAAAACTGAGTACTATCAGAGTTTTAACCTGAAAGAACTAGTATGGAACCGATTCAAATGATGATTATTGGGCATCACATTTGGAGGTGAGTCACAGAAAGTTAATCAAACCAGCAGAACCAAGCAAATATTTACTGAAAGTAGTGGTTATTAATCTCACATGTTTTCCTTGTTCATAAGCTGTCTCCAAATAGTAGGTAAATAGTCGTGATATTAATGTTGATCTTTTCTGTAAGAATAAATGATTTTGAGTGTGTGTGTGTGTGTGTGTGTGTGTGTGTGTGAACACATGGGAAAAGGTGTTGCTATATAGTACTGGCTACTATCTATATCAGAATGAAAAATACCAATGATGCTAGTAACCAGAGCCTATTTTCAAAGAATGGCTATTTAAATTTGAAAGGTCCTTTGTGAAACAGATGTTCCTTCATGTGTGCATGTGTATGTAGGTTTAGTGTCTATCAGTATTATGAAGAGCTTAGGTTGTCCTCAGACACCTTCAAACATATGGGCATTGCCTGCATATAGAGTTATTTGCTGTGTTTCCCCCACCATCAATAGGTGCAGCACAGAATGAGTCCTGAGTTTTCAACCTAACTGAAGTTCAATCAGTGTATCTGTGTCATGATGGGGAGGTTATTTCCAGAATCCAGGTTTTCAGCCTAAAGCAAATCTTCAAACAATCATTTTATTCAATAACTATGCTAAGAAACATGATGCTTAATAGAGTGCTAAGCAGCTATTATGAAACAAAAATGTGAAAAAATGCTTTTTGGCATTCAAAAGGTTTATTCAAAGTAAACCTTTATATAAAATCATCGTTCTCTCTTTTAGTCTCTGTGTGAGAAGATAGTGAATGTCATTAGAACTCCAGAAGCACATAAATAGGAAAAAGCATTTCTCTATGATTATTTTCACAATAATTTCTGTGATTTTTCCACTCAATTAGACATCAACATAAGGAGAGCAAAGCTGGGTTACAGTTCAGCACATACTTATGAAAAGAAAGTATTCAAGATTCAAGTCTTAAACATAATTTTATGTTATCTTACCAAGTGTATAATCAATTCCTGTCATTATGCTGAGTGTTGGATGTAAAAAGACTGAAGAAATTCACAGTTGCTATTAGCATGCTGACAATTAAGCACCCAGTGAAAATACAAATTGCAGGAAACTTTTTGGGAGATTTGAAGTAATAAATATATTCAGATTTCAGTATTAGATAGCTCTAGCAGAAGGATAAGAAAGTGAAGTAACACTAAAATTAAACGGCAATAAAGACTAAAGTGTGCAATGATAACCCTCACGAATGTAAGGAAAACACACAACAAAACAGAGTGAATGACTCTGCCAGGGTTCCTGGCCTGAGGCAACCATAGAGATACTGTGGAGCTAATCTCCTATGATTCAGCAGTAAAGAATCTGCCTGCTAATGCAAGAAGCATCAGTTCAACTTTGGGTCAGGAAAGACCCCTGGAGGAGGAAACGGCAACCCACTCCGGTATTCTTGGCTGGAGATTCCCATCGGCAGAGGCTCTTGGCAGGCCTACAGTCCATGCTGTTGCAAAGAGCCAGACACTACTGAGTGACTGACACTGAGCAAGGAAAGGAAGGTGAACGCAGCTATTGGGGCTTGCTCTCTCTGTTCCTTTTCGGTATGGGCAGGGTGTTGGGGGAGAATAGGACGAGAGACAGGGAGAGTAGCAAAATAACAGGAAACAAACTTTTAATCAGGATCTTAAATATTTCCATTAGTCACTCAGTTATGTCTGACTCTTTGTGACCCCATGGACTGTAGCCCACTGGACTCTTCTTTCCATGGACTTATCCAGCCAACAATGATGGAATGGATTGACATTTCCTCCTCCAGGGGATCTTCTTGACCCAGGGATTGAACAGAATCTTCTGCATTTGCAGGTGGATTCATTACTGCTGAGTCACCAAGGATTAGTTCCACAGTATACCACTTTTCTCTTCCTGGCATTTATATATTCACCACTTTCTTTTTCAAGAATCTGCTAGGTTTACTATTTGTCAAGACAAACTCTGGAACATAAAAACAATGATTGTCAAATCTTTTGGCTCTCAAAAAATAAAAAGACTTTTGTAGAAGTCTAATCGTTAAGACTTTAAGCTTCCAGTGCATTGAACACAGCCTTGATCCCCATTTGGGGAACTAAGGTCTTACATGCCATGCACTGCTGCCAAAATTTTTAAAAATTTAAAAATAAATAAAAATAAGAGAATAAAGTCTCTAATTGTTAAAGGGGTACTATTCAAAGAACATAAAGAAAGGAAAGATGGCAGGAAAGACTTTTAAAGTAATCAGATTAGACCCAAGATGTAGTCACTCATGGCAAGCAAAACAAAACCGAGTGTCTTTGTTCCATTCTCCCACAAAAGGAAGGCCAGAGGTAACCCATTGGCACTTGTCTGCTCAGCACAGGTTACCTCCCCCAGTTGCAATAAATAGCTGTGATATAAGAAAGTTACCCTGCTCTAAACAGTCAGAGAATTCCCTGCTCAATTTGGTCTGTAAAATTATCTCCTTGTATGGTTCTTCCAAAGTGCTTTCTATATTCTAGACTGGATACTTCCTAATTCATGAATCACCAATAAACACCAACTAGTTTAGTAAATTGTCCATAAAAAATTTTGTTTTAACTAATCTTAGCAGCCACAAAGTCATTTATAAGAAACCACATTTTGGCCTTTAAGAATAGAATAGAAGTAATCAGCTGGAGAGAAATGCTGGTAATTTTGCTTCTATCTTGTTCTCTATCAGTGAGCAGGAAGAAAGGTATCTGCATCCAGGCATGTTTACCACAGGATCAGCTCAGGCTGCTATGATCCTCCACAAAAGGTTCTGTCCACACCCATCCATCTTTGGGATTCAATTGCTGTTAGGTGCTTCTTCTCTAATTCCTTCTTGTACAGAGTGAAAATGGCCACAAGAAATAAATTATCTTTTTCTTTCCCCCAGTCCACATACATCTTTTTGTAAATAGTCCTTTAATTGTATTCAAATGATCCAAAGCCTTGTGCCAAGAGTTTAATGGAAATAGGGGGCAAATGTTTCCGGGACACTCACCTAAGCCTTAATAAAAGCAATGCCATTCTTCCCTGTTCTCCACCTTGAGTTTATGAGGAGAACTATGACTAACTTTTTTTTTTTGCAGGGGGAGGGGAAGGGCGGGGGAGGGAGGGAGCCTGGTGGGCCACTTCTATTGGTCTTTCATTTATGTATTTCATCTATATTTTTTGTTCTTTGGCTGTGTGGGACTCCCATTGTGGTGGCCTCTGTTGTGCATGAGCACCGGCTCTTGGCGCCTGCGCTCCAGAACTCCGGTTAGGTAATTGGACACATCGGTCCAGCCGCTCCGCGGCATGCGGGATCTTCCCAGGCCAGGGATGGAACTGGCGCTCCTTGCACTGCAAGGCGGTGTCCTTACCCACTGGACCACCATGGAAGCCCTATGACTAACTTTGATAAATTGAGTAGTATGTTCTATAGCAAATATTTAGTTAGCAGTCACATATACATCCTAACACTGTCTTTAATGTAGAAACAAATCTGTGAACATAATTTTGACTATCTTGTGAGTTAATGAAGTTGAAGTATCAAATTTCACCCATAGTTGGTACCAGGAAGTGCTTTCTATATTCTAGACTGGATACTTCCTAATTCATGAATCACCAATAAACACCAACTAGTTTAGTAAATTGTCCATAAAAAATTTTGTTTTAACTAATCTTAGCAGCCACAAAGTCATTTATAAGAAACCACATTTTGGCCTTTAAGAATAGAATAGAAGTAATCAGCTGGAGAGAAATGCTGGTAATTTTGCTTCTATCTTGTTCTCTATCAGTGAGCAGGAAGAAAGGTATCTGCATCCAGGCATGTTTACCACAGGATCAGCTCAGGCTGCTATGATCCTCCACAAAAGGTTCTGTCCACACCCATCCATCTTTGGGATTCAATTGCTGTTAGGTGCTTCTTCTCTAATTCCTTCTTGTACAGAGTGAAAATGGCCACAAGAAATAAATTATCTTTTTCTTTCCCCCAGTCCACATACATCTTTTTGTAAATAGTCCTTTAATTGTATTCAAATGATCCAAAGCCTTGTGCCAAGAGTTTAATGGAAATAGGGGGCAAATGTTTCCGGGACACTCACCTAAGCCTTAATAAAAGCAATGCCATTCTTCCCTGTTCTCCACCTTGAGTTTATGAGGAGAACTATGACTAACTTTTTTTTTTTGCAGGGGGAGGGGAAGGGCGGGGGAGGGAGGGAGCCTGGTGGGCCACTTCTATTGGTCTTTCATTTATGTATTTCATCTATATTTTTTGTTCTTTGGCTGTGTGGGACTCCCATTGTGGTGGCCTCTGTTGTCGCAGAGCACCGGCTCTTGGCGCCTGCGCTCCAGAACTCCGGTTAGGTAATTGGACACATCGGTCCAGCCGCTCCGCGGCATGCGGGATCTTCCCAGGCCAGGGATGGAACTGGCGCTCCTTGCACTGCAAGGCGGTGTCCTTACCCACTGGACCACCATGGAAGCCCTATGACTAACTTTGATAAATTGAGTAGTATGTTCTATAGCAAATATTTAGTTAGCAGTCACATATACATCCTAACACTGTCTTTAATGTAGAAACAAATCTGTGAACATAATTTTGACTATCTTGTGAGTTAATGAAGTTGAAGTATCAAATTTCACCCATAGTTGGTACCAGGGAAGCCCACAGTTGGTACAATGGAGTTAAATAGTTGTTCCATGAATGCATAAAAGAAAAAAATGAATCAATGTATATATTGCCTACAAATTAATGTTTCCAAGCAAAATATTTACATTTTTTAAAAGACAAAAGATTTGATTTTTAGAGTTAGGGCTTCCTAGTTGGTGCCAGTGGTAAAGAGCTGGCCTGCTAATGCAGGAGACTTAAAAGCCAAGGGTTTGATCCCTCTGTTAGGAAGATCCACTGCAGGAGGTCATGGCAACCCACTACAAGGGATAACAGAATATAAAGGAGTTTGCTGATTATCTGTCTTTGCTAAAATCTTGAGTTAGCATGAGTCTTAACCTGTTTAAATAAAATTTTAACATCTAGGGAAAACCATTCATTTCTCTTACTTTCTCTTTTGTTTTGCCCTACCTTACTTATTAAATCAAGACCACACCTTTGTGAGAGAATAATAATCAACCTATTTGGGAATCAGAATTTGCATTGACTGTTTTTAATGAATATCTTGGTCAAGTCCAAAGTTAAGGTCTGCACAAGGGCACCATAATGAGGCTTCTCTCTTCCATCCCTAGATTGCATTGCCATTGATGTCCTTTTGTAACATGAAATATCAACTCTGATTAAAGAATACTTTAATCAGAATTGCACTTCACTAAAAAGGAAAAACTACTAATATAAAAATCCCTTACCAACTTGAGGAATTAACTAAATTATTTTGTGTTCATGAACAAAAATCTCCTTAATTGATTTAATTTTCAAAAATTATGGTTTTTTATATTTTTATTTCCTCAATCACATATAAATAGATTTTACAAAAATTCAAATTCAGCTTTTTCTAGACTATTAGTCCCATGTTTTGGGGCTAACACATGACTATGTATATGACCATTAAAGCACCATGCAGAGAGTCAACCTAAAAAAATAAATCTTGACTTTAGATAAACTATGCATTGCCTTTAGGAGTCCAAAGAAATTGGAGAAAAGTTACTGCATTAGTTTACAAGACACCAACCTAACATTCACATCCATTCCTCTCTTTTCATGCTCACAGCAACCTTGTGAGGAGTTAGATTGTCTCCCTTATTTTACAGATGAGAAAACTGAAGCTTTTAAGCAAATTATCATCTAAGGTTGCACAGGAGGATGTAACTTAGACAGGATTTGAACCAAAGGCAGAGAGCCAAAGGTCCCATCTTCTCATAACCTCAGCTGCAGGAATTCAGAGTCCACATCGACAAAAGATTTGATTTTAGAGTTAGGGCTTCCTAGTTGGTGCCAGTGGTAAAGAGCTGGCCTGCTAATGCAGGAGACTTAAAAGCCAAGGGTTTGATCCCTCTGTTAGGAAGATCCACTGCAGGAGGTCATGGCAACCCACTACAAGGGATAACAGAATATAAAGGAGTTTGCTGATTATCTGTCTTTGCTAAAATCTTGAGTTAGCATGAGTCTTAACCTGTTTAAATAAAATTTTAACATCTAGGGAAAACCATTCATTTCTCTTACTTTCTCTTTTGTTTTGCCCTACCTTACTTATTAAATCAAGACCACACCTTTGTGAGAGAATAATAATCAACCTATTTGGGAATCAGAATTTGCATTGACTGTTTTTAATGAATATCTTGGTCAAGTCCAAAGTTAAGGTCTGCACAAGGGCACCATAATGAGGCTTCTCTCTTCCATCCCTAGATTGCATTGCCATTGATGTCCTTTTGTAACATGAAATATCAACTCTGATTAAAGAATACTTTAATCAGAATTGCACTTCACTAAAAAGGAAAAACTACTAATATAAAAATCCCTTACCAACTTGAGGAATTAACTAAATTATTTTGTGTTCATGAACAAAAATCTCCTTAATTGATTTAATTTTCAAAAATTATGGTTTTTTATATTTTTATTTCCTCAATCACATATAAATAGATTTTACAAAAATTCAAATTCAGCTTTTTCTAGACTATTAGTCCCATGTTTTGGGGCTAACACATGACTATGTATATGACCATTAAAGCACCATGCAGAGAGTCAACCTAAAAAAATAAATCTTGACTTTAGATAAACTATGCATTGCCTTTAGGAGTCCAAAGAAATTGGAGAAAAGTTACTGCATTAGTTTACAAGACACCAACCTAACATTCACATCCATTCCTCTCTTTTCATGCTCACAGCAACCTTGTGAGGAGTTAGATTGTCTCCCTTATTTTACAGATGAGAAAACTGAAGCTTTTAAGCAAATTATCATCTAAGGTTGCACAGGAGGATGTAACTTAGACAGGATTTGAACCAAAGGCAGAGAGCCAAAGGTCCCATCTTCTCATAACCTCAGCTGCAGGAATTCAGAGTATCTTTTACGTCCACATCAGGTGTGTGTCTTTACCCCAAAGGTTTTCCCAAGCTCTATTTGACAAAACTTTTCACAGTTCCTTGGTTTGGCATCATCAACTTCTGTGTGCACAGATGAGGGATTCCCAGGGCTCACCTCTGTTCTGCAAGTGTAATCACAAGGTTCAAGTCATCAATGATTTTTTTTTTTCTTATGGGAGAGAGTGGGGCAGTGAACTCTTCAGATACGGAGAGTAGACTTGTTTAGCTGCTAAGTCATGTCTAACTCTTTTGTGACGCCATGGACTATGGCCCATCAGGATCTTCTCTGTCCATGGAGTGGGTTGCTATTTCCTTCTGCAGGGGATCTTCCCAACCCTGGGATGAAACTCATGTCTCCTGTACTGGCAGGCATATTCTTGAACACTGAGCCACCAGAGATGCCCCTAGACTTGTTAGTGGCTTATTTGTATTTCACTGAGAATTGATTTTCAGGCATATATGTATTTAAAAGATAAGGTTGGTGCAAAAGCAATTGTGGTTTCAGACAGTGAATTTTAAATCATAATGACTAAGCTCAAGCATATTTTTATTAATCAAAATAGGAACTGTTACAATCAACACATTCTAGTCAATGAGAAATAATTTGGTTTATTTCTATAGCCTAAAAACTCATACTTCATGATTCAACAAATCTTAGAAAGCATTTTCTGTATCTTGCTTGTTGTGGAAGCATTTTCCCGGCAAAAAGTTGCCAATATTCTTGAAGAAGTGATATTTGGTTGGCAAGAGGTCAGGTGAATATGGTGGATGAAGCAAAATTTTATAACCTAATTCGTCTAACTTTTGAAGCATAGGTTGTGAAACGTGCTTGAGCATTGTCTTGGAGAAGAACTGAGCCCTTTCTGTTGAACAATGCCAGCTGAAGGCATTGCAGTTTTGAGTGCATCTCATCAATTTGCTGAGCATACCTCTCAGACGTAATGGTTTCACTGGGATTCAGAAAGTTGTAGTGGATCAGACATTCAGGAGACCACCAAAGAGTGAAAAGTGAAAGGGTTATGTGGGGCTCTGAATTGAAAGAGGACTGTTTTAAGCATAAAGAAGCTTAAGCACATGTTTGCAGTTTGGAGCTAAGATGACGCCTACAGGAAGGGGTGTGGGAGTGAAAAGAAGCTTAAGCACATTGTTTCAGCTTGGAGCTAAGATGGCGCCTACAGGAAGGGACATGGAAATGAAGGGAAGCTTAAGTGCATTGTTTAAAGAAGCTTAAGCACATGTTTGCAGCTAAGATGGTGCCTACAGGAAGAGGCAGGGCGTGATCTAAATTGTTAATTGATGGTCAAAATTTCTGATTGGTTCCCTTGGTTTCCGCGCTCGTGAATGATTGCTTGGTCTTTAGCTTGATTGGTGTAATCTATAGGAAGTCCTGTGCAAAACCCCCTTCACTTGCCTATAAAAGCTGTGGATCTTCATTAATAAAGCGGAACTACTTTGATGGAACCCCTGTCGCGTCTGATTGTCCCCTGCCTCAGCCAGGGGGCTGCGGGGCGGGCAGTTCAAGATTTGCCTTTCTCCGAGATCTCCCGGTTCAGCCGGGGGTAATCCCCGCTGCCTTCCCTTTCTATGGAAGGTCCCAGCAGGTTAGTCATGCAGTTGCATCTGACTCTTGGTGACCCCATGAACTAGAGTCCTCAAGGCTCCTCTGTCCATAGATTCTCCAGACAAGAATATTGGAGTGGGTTGCTAGGCCCTTCTTTAGTGAACCTTCCCCAACCAGGGATTAAACTCTTGTCTCCTGCCTTGCAGACAGAGTCTTTATTATCTGAACCACCAAGGAAGCCTAAACAGTGACCATGATCCTTTTATTCGTGAAAATTTGCCTTTGGGAAATACTTTGGAGCTTTGGGGTTTAACCATTGAGCTGGTCAGCACCAGGTGTCCTATAAAATCCACTTTTCATCTCACATCACAATCTGATGGAGAAGTGGTTTGTTACTGTTGCATGAAGAGAAAACAACACACCAGAACAATGATTTTTTAAATTTAAATTCAGCTCATGAGGTACCTACTTACTGAACATTTTCACTTTTTCAATTGACTCCAAATGCTGAATGATCATAGAATGGTCAACTTTGAGTTCTTTGTCAAAATGTCATGTAGCTGTAAGAAGATCGGCTTTGATAATTACTCTCAATTGGTCGTTGTCACCTTCAATGACTGACCACTGTACTACTTATCTATAAGACTTTCATCTCCTTTACAAAACTTCTTGAACCACCACTGCACTCTATGTCCATTTGCAGTTCCTGGGTCAAAAGCATAGCTGATTTTGTCAGTTGTCTCCACTACTTTATGACCCATTTTGAATTCAAATAAGAAAATCGCTTAAATTTGCTTTTAGTCTAACATCATTTTCATAATTTAAAATAAGTATAAAATAAATTGCAAGTAATAAGTCATTAAAGTGAGAAATGGGCATTAAAATGATGTATCATATAACAATATTTATTTAAGAATGTATTCTAATATCATATGGCAAATTTCAACAATGGAAAAAGCCATGTCCATAGACAGAAACCAAAGGCTAGGACTGTCTGGGACCACGGGTCAGCCCGGCTACATCATATAGCCTCCTATACGTGAATGCTGCAATGTACGCAATGTGCTTCCTAAGATGGTGCCTGGCACATGAAGGGAGGTGTGGCTTGAGAGGTGTGCTCATTGCCATGATTGGCTAAGTGAAGTTTCCGCGCTCGTGATCAGTGCATGCTTCTCATAGACTCTTGCTATGATGTAACCGCGTGCACAGTTGACTTTTTACACAATTGGCTGTGTTTGACTCCTTCCTCTTTCCTTCCTCTTTCTGTACAGCATAAATACTGCTCCCTTTCCGCAATAAAATGAGACTTGATCAAACTCCTGTCTTGTCTCCATTTCTTGTGTTTCCTGTCCTCTCAATTCTCACTCCCCTTCCTTTAGGGTCTGCGTTGACAAATCCCGCAGGTCGGGACAAGTGGCACCCAACGTGGGGCCTGGATTACTGCTTCCCCATGAGGAAGCAGTGCCAGGAGCCGGCGATCAGATAAAGAAGTGTGAATTGCCTCTCAGTTGCTGCAGGAACCTGCCGCGCAGAGACTGAGGTAAGTTAGGCACCAAAATGAGACAAGAATTAAGCCAACATGATGTGTACGTAACACAATTAGGAAGGGCTTTAAAGGCATGAGGAGTAAAGGTAAAAAGCCAAGATTTGTTTAAATTTTTGATTTTGTTAAAGACATCTGCCCGTTGTTCCCACAAGAGGAAACTATTAATCTAAGCAGATGGAAGTGAGTAAGAGATACGTTACAAGATTATTATGATGCTTTCAGACCAGAAAAAGTTCCTGTGACTGCTTTCAGTTACTGGAATCTAGTTAAAGAACTTATAGATACTAGAAATTAACCTCCAAAAATAACAACTGCTACTGCTCATACAGAAGAAATCTTAAAGACTAGTTCCCAAGCTGATCTCAGGAAGCCACCCGTAAAAGAAAAGACAGATTTAATTTCCTTAGAAAGTGATGATGAGGAACCTGCTGCTGCTCCTGCTAAGAAACGGCAAGTTAAAGAGCCCCCTAAGACAGAACTAAAGGGAGAGGTTCCAAAAATATATCCTAGGCTCCAAATAAAGGGTGAGGATCAGAATAAGCGTGGTCCTGGCCCTTTAGAGGTTGGTTGGCATAACTTAGAAGACGAGGCTGCTAAATGTCACGAGTTAGATCACTTTCCGCCATTTCTGCGCCCTTCACCCTACAACATGGCCTCCACGCCCACGGTCATAGGTGAGAGAAAAGATATCAATCCTAGAGAGGAATTAAAAAATAAGATTGCCTTGTTAGAAGAACAAATAAAGCTTGAAGAACTACATCAGTCATTAATCACCAAATTGCAAAGATTGAGAGCCAAAAATGAGTGGGTTGATGACATAGAGAAAGAAAGTCCTACCGCACGTCAACACCAACAGCCTGGCAAACATGTCCCTAAGGACAAAGTGGCTGCTTACACAGAAGAAAGAGATTATGACTATAAAGTCGCCTTTCTGGTCACGGAGACCACAGATGCTCAGGGAACGGCATGGAGACATCATTGTGGGTTTGATTTTGCTATTATTAAAGAACTGAAAACTGCAGTCTCCCAATATAGAGCTACTGCACCATATACCATTGCCATATTAGACTCTGTGGCAGAGAATTGGCTTACACCTAGAGACTAGAATACTTTAGTCAGGGCAGTTCTCACAGGGGGTGATCATCTGTTATAAAAATCAGAGTACTTCGAGGCATGTAAGAAAACAGCACAGAAGAATTTCCAGTCAGGAAATGGGTGGACTCTTAATATGCTGACAAAATCTGGTCGCTATGATAATAGTGATGCACAAATGCAATATGATCCTAAATTGTTTGCACAGATTCAGACAGCTGCCACTAAAGCTTAGAGAAAACTCTCAATGAAGGGAGATTTAAGAGCCTCACTTACAGGGGTAAAACAAAGGTCAGACGAGCCATTTGCAGACTTTGTGCACAGATTTATCACAACAACACGCAAGATTTTTAGAAATGCTGATGCAGGACTGGATTACGTAAAACAGTTGGCTTATGAAAATGCCAATACAGCCTGTCAAGCTACAATTAGACCCTATAGAAAGAAGACCGACTTGACAGGATACATACGTCTCTATACAGATATCGGGCCCTCTTATCAACAAGGCCTAGCCATGGCAGCAACATTTAATAAAAAACGGTCAAGGATTTCCTAGCCAAACCTGACAGAAACAAAAGGGGATGTTTCAAATGTGAAAAACCTAGACATTTTGCTCGAAATTGTAATAGTACAGGCTCAAATAATACAGGTTCAAATAATGTTTCAAAAGCCAAAGAGAAGGCTCCTGGCCTCTGTGCTAGATGCAAAAGAGGAAAACATTGGGCGAATCAATGTAGGTCTAAGACTGATATACAGGAGAGTCCTCTAACACCTCAACAGGGAAACGAGAAGGGGGGCCATCCCCAGGCCCCGAAACAAACATATGGGGCTGTCAGTTTTGTCCCAGCTCAAGACAACAGCAACCGCTTTCGAGACTTAGTAGAGCAACCCCAGGCAGCGCAGGATTGGACCTCTGTGCCGCCACCCACAAAATACTGACTCCAGAAATGGGACCCCAAGCCTTGCTTACGGGTTGATGGTCCCCTGCCTCCTAAAACTTTTAGGTTAATCCTAGGGCATAGCAGTGTCACCATAAAGGGTCTCCAAATTTTCCCAAGAGTTATTGACAACAATTATACAAGAGAAATTAAGATTATGGCCCAAGCCAATGGGAGTATTACAACTATTGAACAAAGAGAGAGAATAGCTCAATTGATACTAGTACCTTTGGTTATGACTGATCATACTGTGCAATCAAAAGAAAGAGGAGCCAAAGGTTTTGGATCCTCAGATACATATTGGGTACAACAGATAACCACTAATAAGCCTTCGTTGACCCTCTGGTTAGATGGAAAACTATTCACTGGGTTAATAGATACAGGAACTAATGTAACCATAATCAGAAAAGAAGATTGGCCGCCTGATTGGCCTACTTCAAAAACGATGACACATTTGAGAGACATTGGACAAAATACCAATCCCAGACAAAGTTCCAAGTATCTTACTTAAAAGGATAAAAAAAAAAATTCTAGATTGATTAAACCGTTTGTTATTGCTCGCCTACCCGTAAATTTATGGGGTCGAGATTTGTTGTCACAAATGAAAATGATTATGTGTAGCTCAAATGATATAGTTACAGCACAAATGCTGACACAAAGATATACCCCTAGAAAAGGTCTAGGAAAGAGAGAGGATGAGATAGTAGAACCTGTCCAGGCTGCAGGCAAAATAGATTGTAGTGGCTTAGGAAGTTTTTAGTGGCGGCCATTGACTTGCCTGTACCCCAGAGATGTGCGGACCCTATAACTCGGAGGTCCTCGTCACCTGTCTGGGTTGCTCAATGGCCGCTGACCACTAAAAAATTACAAGCCGCCCAGCAGTTAGTACAGAACCAACTAAAGGCTAGACATATAGTGGAGAGCATTTCCCCCTAAAATACCCCCATCTTTGTTGTAAAGGAAATATCTGGTAAATGAAGGCTCTTATAGGGTCTGAGAACCATTAATGCCACTATGGTAGTGATGAGGCGTTACAGACAAGATTGCCCTCTCCAGTGGCTGTCCCTAGAGGTTGCTTTAAAATTATTTTAGATCTCAAAGATTGTTTCTTTACCATGCCACTACATCCTAATAATCAAAATGATTTACAACCCCATGCAGCGCAGGATTGGACCTCTGTGCCGCCACCCACAAAATACTGACTCCAGAAATGGGACCCCAAGCCTTGCTTACGGGTTGATGGTCCCCTGCCTCCTAAAACTTTTAGGTTAATCCTAGGGCATAGCAGTGTCACCATAAAGGGTCTCCAAATTTTCCCAAGAGTTATTGACAACAATTATACAAGAGAAATTAAGATTATGGCCCAAGCCAATGGGAGTATTACAACTATTGAACAAAGAGAGAGAATAGCTCAATTGATACTAGTACCTTTGGTTATGACTGATCATACTGTGCAATCAAAAGAAAGAGGAGCCAAAGGTTTTGGATCCTCAGATACATATTGGGTACAACAGATAACCACTAATAAGCCTTCGTTGACCCTCTGGTTAGATGGAAAACTATTCACTGGGTTAATAGATACAGGAACTAATGTAACCATAATCAGAAAAGAAGATTGGCCGCCTGATTGGCCTACTTCAAAAACGATGACACATTTGAGAGACATTGGACAAAATACCAATCCCAGACAAAGTTCCAAGTATCTTACTTAAAAGGATAAAAAAAAAAATTCTAGATTGATTAAACCGTTTGTTATTGCTCGCCTACCCGTAAATTTATGGGGTCGAGATTTGTTGTCACAAATGAAAATGATTATGTGTAGCTCAAATGATATAGTTACAGCACAAATGCTGACACAAAGATATACCCCTAGAAAAGGTCTAGGAAAGAGAGAGGATGAGATAGTAGAACCTGTCCAGGCTGCAGGCAAAATAGATTGTAGTGGCTTAGGAAGTTTTTAGTGGCGGCCATTGACTTGCCTGTACCCCAGAGATGTGCGGACCCTATAACTCGGAGGTCCTCGTCACCTGTCTGGGTTGCTCAATGGCCGCTGACCACTAAAAAATTACAAGCCGCCCAGCAGTTAGTACAGAACCAACTAAAGGCTAGACATATAGTGGAGAGCATTTCCCCCTAAAATACCCCCATCTTTGTTGTAAAGGAAATATCTGGTAAATGAAGGCTCTTATAGGGTCTGAGAACCATTAATGCCACTATGGTAGTGATGAGAGCGTTACAGACAAGATTGCCCTCTCCAGTGGCTGTCCCTAGAGGTTGCTTTAAAATTATTTTAGATCTCAAAGATTGTTTCTTTACCATGCCACTACATCCTAATAATCAAAAATGATTTACATTTAGTTTACCCTCCATAAATTTCAGAGAACCCATGAGACGCTATCAATGAAAAGTGTTGCCTCAAGGCATGGCCAATAGTCCAACATTGTGTCAGAAGTTTGTAGCGACAGCACTACAGCCTATACAAAAAACCTAGAAACAGATGTATATATTCCACTATATAGATGATACCCTAATAACAAGACGTATAGGAACAAAATTTTTACAATGTTTCCATCGGCTCAAGAATAGTTTGAATGCTGCCAGACTACAAATAACACCAAAAAAGGTACAATTAAAAGACCCCTATACCTATTTAGGTTTTGAATTACAAAGACCAAAAATTATTAATCAAAAAACAACCATTCACAAAGACCAACTACAAACACTCAATAATTTTCAAAAGCTCTTAAGAGATATAAACTGGTTTCGTCCATATTTAAAAATTCCTACTAGAAACTTAAAGCCTTTATTTGATATATTAAAAAGAGACCCAAATCTAAAATCCCCTCGATCTTTAACTCCAGAGGTTCTAGACGCCCTTGCTGAGGTAGAGACAACAATTGCCAATCAATTTGTGACATATATAAATTACAACAAGTCTTTAACCTTTCTAGCCTTTAATACAAGAGTAACCCCTACAGGCCTTTTCTGACAAGACAATCCTATCAAGTGGGTTAATCTCCACTTTTCCCCCCAAAAAATCCTAGTACCTAATTATGATGCTCTTGCTGATTTAATTATCATAAAAAGAAAACAGAGTAAAAAGTATTTCAGACTTAAACCATCAAAAATAATTCAACCTTATACCCGAGATCAAGTTACTTGGTTCCTACAAAACAGTGACTCTTGGCTTCTTACACTGGCTTCTTTTACAAGAGATCTAGATAATCATTATCCACCCGATAAGTTTGTTCAATTTAGTAAATTACATGCCTTCATTTTTCCACGTGTTGTCAACACAGAGCCATTAGACAACGCCTTAGTAGTGTTTACTGATGGATCCTCTTCAGACATTACTGCTTATACTTTTAATGATACAGTAATAAAGTTTGAAACTAAATATAGTTCAACACAATTAGTCAAATTACAGGCTATAATTGCTGTTTTGTGTGCCTTCCCAAACTAACCTGTCAATATATACACTGATAGTGCTTATATAGCTTATTCGGTGCCTCTTTTAGAGACGGTTGCCCAGATCAAATCAATATCAAAAGCTGTCATGTTATTCTTACAATGCCAACAAACCATTCAACACAAGACACCCCTTTCTTTTAAAGTCATGTCAGAGCTCACTCTGGTCTTCCAAGACCATTAGCCAAGAGTAATGCCGTAGCTGACATGGCTACCAAACTGACAACAACCATAACAATAGACAATTTACAACAAGCACAAAGTGCTCATGCCTTACATCACTGTAATGCTCAAACTTTAAGACTTTTATATAAAATTACCAGAAAACAAGCTCACCAAATTGTTAAAAATTGTGCTACCTATGTCCAACATTTGCCTACACCTCACCTGAGAGTAAACCCAAAAAGACTCCTACCTCATGTGTTATGACAGATAGATGTTACCCATTATAATGATTTTGACACTATAAAATATGTTCATGTCTGTATTGATACTTACAGTGGCTTTCTTATTGGCTCACTTCAGTCAAAAAATGCTGCCAGACATGTTAAGACACACCCTTTACGTTACTTTACCCTTGCGGACATACCCTCACAAATTAAAACAGATATTGGCCCCAAATATACTTCAAAAGCTTTCCAAGATTTTTATGATGCTTTACACATTCAACATACCACAAACATCCCCTATAGCCCTCAAGGCCAAGACATGGTAGAGTGTGCTCATTTATCCATCAAAATTACCTTTGAAAAAATGTGGGGCCCTGAAGGAAAGAGGGCCTTTGCAAGCATAGGGAAGCTTAAGCACATATTTGCAGTTTGGTGCTAAAAGGATGCCTACAGGAAGACACAGGGCATGATCTAAGGTCCATTGTCAAAACTTCTGATTGATCCCCCTGGTTTCCGAGCTCTGGACAATGCAGGCTCATCGTGAGTTCCTATTGCAATGTAAACGCATGGTTGCTCGACCTTTAGCTTGATTGGTGTAACTATAGGAAGTCCCTTGCAAACCCCCCTTCGTTTGCCTATAAAAATTGTTAGTTTACTCTAATAAAGTGGAACCGCTCTGACGGAACCCCTGTCGGGTCTGATTGTTCCCTGCACGAGCCAGGGGGCTGGAGGGCGGCCAGTCAGGATTTGCCTTTCTCCAAGATCTCCCGGTTCAGCCGGGGGCAATCCCACTGCCTTCCCTTTCAGCGGAAAGTCCCCACAAAAAAATAAAAAAGGGGGATTGGTACCCTACTAAGGGTACCCCAGAAACATACTAAATCATGCCCTCTTTATTTTACATTTTTAAAATTTGGATGCCCCCCCAAAATCTGCAGCTGATCGATTCTGGCATTCAACAACAAATAAAAATTTTGCCATGGTCAGGTGGAAGGATCCTCTTGACAATTCCTGGCATGGTCCAGATCCAGTGTTAATCTGGGGATGAGGATCAGTCTGCGTGTTTGCGCGTGAATATGACGCCACACGATGGCTGCCTGAATGTCTTATGAGACAAGTTGATAATTAATAAACCAGGAAAAAAGTGTCTCCCTGAGAAGCTTTCTCTTCTCTTTTCTATAAGATGCTCATCGTCAAGATGTTGGCCTTATTCTTTGATGTTGTATAAGCGACCAACAGAAACAGAAGCAGGTTTTGGCCACCCGTTGGTCCCCCGTGAGCTGTTTCACAACAGGTATGGACAACCCTGCCAATGCTTAGGAGGACATAGCCTCCCTAGTTTGGGTCAATACATCACCACAGTGAACTGCGGGGGCCATATAACATACCTACAAAATGATAACCACTGGGTATGCAGCGTCAGTCCTAAAGTAGAAACAGCCCACCCAGGCCTCTTGTGTGACCAATGCAGACAGGTACATAACGCAGTACATAGCTCCTGCTACTTTCAATACAAACTGTGCCGATTTGGCAGTAAAACCATTTTAGTGCTACCTGGGGCCAAAAATGATCTAAGGTCCATTGTCAAAACTTCTGATTGATCCCCTGGTTTCCGAGCTCTGAACAATGCAGGCTCATCGTGAGTTCCTATTGCAATGTAAACGCATGGTTGCTCGACCTTTAGCTTGATTGGTGTAACTATAGGAAGTCCCTTGCAAACCCCCCTTCGTTTGCCTATAAAAATTGTTAGTTTACTCTAATAAAGTGGAACCGCTCTGACGGAACCCCTGTCGGGTCTGATTGTTCCCTGCACGAGCCAGGGGGCTGGAGGGCGGCCAGTCAGGATTTGCCTTTCTCCAAGATCTCCCGGTTCAGCCGGGGGCAATCCCACTGCCTTCCCTTTCAGCGGAAAGTCCCCACAAAAAAATAAAAAAGGGGGATTGGTACCCTACTAAGGGTACCCCCAGAAACATACTAAATCATGCCCTCTTTATTTTACATTTTTAAAATTTGGATGCCCCCCCAAAATCTGCAGCTGATCGATTCTGGCATTCAACAACAAATAAAAATTTTGCCATGGTCAGGTGGAAGGATCCTCTTGACAATTCCTGGCATGGTCCAGATCCAGTGTTAATCTGGGGATGAGGATCAGTCTGCGTGTTTGCGCGTGAATATGACGCCACACGATGGCTGCCTGAATGTCTTATGAGACAAGTTGATAATTAATAAACCAGGAAAAAAGTGTCTCCCTGAGAAGCTTTCTCTTCTCTTTTCTATAAGATGCTCATCGTCAAGATGTTGGCCTTATTCTTTGATGTTGTATAAGCGACCAACAGAAACAGAAGCAGGTTTTGGCCACCCGTTGGTCCCCCGTGAGCTGTTTCACAACAGGTATGGACAACCCTGCCAATGCTTAGGAGGACATAGCCTCCCTAGTTTGGGTCAATACATCACCACAGTGAACTGCGGGGGCCATATAACATACCTACAAAATGATAACCACTGGGTATGCAGCGTCAGTCCTAAAGTAGAAACAGCCCACCCAGGCCTCTTGTGTGACCAATGCAGACAGGTACATAACGCAGTACATAGCTCCTGCTACTTTCAATACAAACTGTGCCGATTTGGCAGTAAAACCATTTTTAGTGCTACTTTAACGCACGGCCCCATTAACAATATAAAGGGCCCGAGAAGACTAATTATAGCAGGATGTCCTGGCACAAAGAGAGATAAAATATGCTGGCAAATGAAAGCCCCCATACATGTGTCAGATGGGGGAGGACCACAAGACTTGTACAGAGAAAAGGTGATAAAGGGTCAAATAAAGAGGCTCCGACAAGAGCTCCCACCTAAACTGAAATATCACCCTATATCACTACCAAAAGTGAGATGCAAATTACAACTTGACCCGCAAACTTTAGATATTTTGAATGCTGCCTATAGATAGCTTAACGATACCCAACCAGACATGGCTAGGGACTACTGGCTCTGTTTGCGTCAGGGGGGCCCTCATCCTGTTGCTATGCCCTATTTCAGCCAAACCAACATAAGCCTTTATACTAGTCATTCGACATGCACACCTACCCTTCCCATTACTGTATCCCTGATGCTGAATACTGATAATTTCTGTTTCTAAGAAAGGAAAAAATGATGGCTATGATATGGACATAAAAATTGAAGGAAACACGTGCACCAGAATAACAAGTATCACTTACGCCTTGTGCGCAGCCAATGGTGTGGTCTTTGTGTGCGGGAATGGCCTTGCATACACATATTTGCATCAAAATTAGACAGGACAGTGTTTATTGACCTATCTCCTTCCAGATGTAGAGATAATCACAAGAGGTCAAAAAGTTCCTATCCCCAGTATTGATCATTTTATATATAGACCAAAAAGGGTGGTAATGTTTTGTCCCTTTGTTGAGAAACCTTAGGAAGCAGTTTTGGCCACGTTGGTCCCCCGTGAGCTGTTTCACAACAGGTATGGACAACCCTGCCAATGCTTAGGAGGACATAGCCTCCCTAGTTTGGGTCAATACATCACCACAGTGAACTGCGGGGGCCATATAACATACCTACAAAATGATAACCACTGGGTATGCAGCGTCAGTCCTAAAGTAGAAACAGCCCACCCAGGCCTCTTGTGTGACCAATGCAGACAGGTACATAACGCAGTACATAGCTCCTGCTACTTTCAATACAAACTGTGCCGATTTGGCAGTAAAACCATTTTTAGTGCTACTTTAACGCACGGCCCCATTAACAATATAAAGGGCCCGAGAAGACTAATTATAGCAGGATGTCCTGGCACAAAGAGAGATAAAATATGCTGGCAAATGAAAGCCCCCATACATGTGTCAGATGGGGGAGGACCACAAGACTTGTACAGAGAAAAGGTGATAAAGGGTCAAATAAAGAGGCTCCGACAAGAGCTCCCACCTAAACTGAAATATCACCCTATATCACTACCAAAAGTGAGATGCAAATTACAACTTGACCCGCAAACTTTAGATATTTTGAATGCTGCCTATAGATAGCTTAACGATACCCAACCAGACATGGCTAGGGACTACTGGCTCTGTTTGCGTCAGGGGGGCCCTCATCCTGTTGCTATGCCCTATTTCAGCCAAACCAACATAAGCCTTTATACTAGTCATTCGACATGCACACCTACCCTTCCCATTACTGTATCCCTGATGCTGAATACTGATAATTTCTGTTTCTAAGAAAGGAAAAAATGATGGCTATGATATGGACATAAAAATTGAAGGAAACACGTGCACCAGAATAACAAGTATCACTTACGCCTTGTGCGCAGCCAATGGTGTGGTCTTTGTGTGCGGGAATGGCCTTGCATACACATATTTGCATCAAAATTAGACAGGACAGTGTTTATTGACCTATCTCCTTCCAGATGTAGAGATAATCACAAGAGGTCAAAAAGTTCCTATCCCCAGTATTGATCATTTTATATATAGACCAAAAAGGGTGGTAATGTTTTGTCCCTTTGTTGACAGTTTTAGACATTACAACTGCAGTGGCCATGGGGTCAGCAGGTATGGGCATCTCTCTTACTCGATATACCAAGCTGTCCCAAAAATTAATTTCCAATGTGCAAGCAATATCAGAAACTATACAGGATATCCAGGACCAGGTTGACTCCCTAGTGGAGGTGGTGTTACAGAATAAAAGAGGTTTAGATTTGTTGACTGCAGAACAGAAAGGTGTCTGCTTGGCTTTACAGGAGAAATGCTGTTTTTATGTCAACAAATCCAGAATAGTCAAAAACAAAGTAAAACAACTGCAGAAAAAACTTGAACAACAAAGATGAGACCTCGCTGCCAACCCCTTCTTGATGAGATATAATAGACTATTGCCTTACCTTATGCCCCGACTTGGACCTTTAATCGTCCTGCTCCTTTTACTTGCTTTTAGTCCCATGCTGTTTAATAAGCTTATAACATTCATTAAACAACACATAGAGGCTATTTTAGCAAAGCCGATTCAGGTCCATTATCATTGCCTTGAGATGACAGAGCAAGGTAAAAGCATCTCTCTACTAGTGGAGAGCAGTCACCTCCCCTGTAAGCCGAACTGGTCAGCCAGAGATGAGTAAGAGGACATCATTGCACAGCAAACCTAAGACAGTAGGGCTGCCATAGTTGCTGCCTAATCCCATGATGGGTAATGCCTGTATAATGTTATGTCCCAACCTAAGACAGGTGCAGTTCCCAAGGGGTTTCTCTTGGCTTTGAATAAAAAGGGGGACCTGTCTGGGACCACGGGTCATCCCGGCTGCATCATATAGCCTCCTATACGTGAATGCCACCTCCTATACGTGAATGCTGCAATGCGTGCCATGCGCTTCCTAAGATGGCACCTGGCACATGAAGGGAGGAGTGGCTTGAGAGGTGTGCTCATTGCCATGATTGGCTGAGTGAAGTTTCCATGCTCGTGATCAGTGCATGCTTCTCATAGACTCTTGCTATGATGTAACTGCACAGGGCTTCTTGGCTGTGTTTGACTTCTTCCTCTTTCCTTCCTCTTTCTGATCTCCTTCCAGATGTAGAGATAATCAAAAGGTAAAGGGACCAAAAGGGTGGTAATGTTTTGTCCCTTTGTTGACAGTTTTAGACATTACAACTGCAGTGGCCATGGGGTCAGCAGGTATGGGCATCTCTCTTACTCGATATACCAAGCTGTCCCAAAAATTAATTTCCAATGTGCAAGCAATATCAGAAACTATACAGGATATCCAGGACCAGGTTGACTCCCTAGTGGAGGTGGTGTTACAGAATAAAAGAGGTTTAGATTTGTTGACTGCAGAACAGAAAGGTGTCTGCTTGGCTTTACAGGAGAAATGCTGTTTTTATGTCAACAAATCCAGAATAGTCAAAAACAAAGTAAAACAACTGCAGAAAAAACTTGAACAACAAAGATGAGACCTCGCTGCCAACCCCTTCTTGATGAGATATAATAGACTATTGCCTTACCTTATGCCCCGACTTGGACCTTTAATCGTCCTGCTCCTTTTACTTGCTTTTAGTCCCATGCTGTTTAATAAGCTTATAACATTCATTAAACAACACATAGAGGCTATTTTAGCAAAGCCGATTCAGGTCCATTATCATTGCCTTGAGATGACAGAGCAAGGTAAAAGCATCTCTCTACTAGTGGAGAGCAGTCACCTCCCCTGTAAGCCGAACTGGTCAGCCAGAGATGAGTAAGAGGACATCATTGCACAGCAAACCTAAGACAGTAGGGCTGCCATAGTTGCTGCCTAATCCCATGATGGGTAATGCCTGTATAATGTTATGTCCCAACCTAAGACAGGTGCAGTTCCCAAGGGGTTTCTCTTGGCTTTGAATAAAAAGGGGGACCTGTCTGGGACCACGGGTCATCCCGGCTGCATCATATAGCCTCCTATACGTGAATGCCACCTCCTATACGTGAATGCTGCAATGCGTGCCATGCGCTTCCTAAGATGGCACCTGGCACATGAAGGGAGGAGTGGCTTGAGAGGTGTGCTCATTGCCATGATTGGCTGAGTGAAGTTTCCATGCTCGTGATCAGTGCATGCTTCTCATAGACTCTTGCTATGATGTAACCGCGTGCACAGTTGACCTTTTACACGATTGGCTGTGTTTGACTTCTTCCTCTTTCCTTCCTCTTTCTGTACAGCATAAATACTGCTCCCTTTCCACAATAAAATGAGACTTGATCAGACTCCTGTCTTGTCTCCATTTCTTGTGTCTCTTGTCCTCTCAATTCTCACTCCCCCCCTTTAGGGTCTGCGTTGACAAGTCCCGTTGGTCGGGACACAGAACAATCTTATATGTGGTTACCTCAAGCTCTAATCAGTTACTGGCCATCATTTCCACTTTGAGAACCTTGTTCCACTCTTTTCTTTCTCCTTCTGGGATAGTTCTTCACCCAAAGGGCCTCTTTCTCCAGAAACCAGTCAACCAGATGAGGTGTGTAGGAAGATTGCTGGACAGACCAACAATTTGACATAAAACAACTACTTCCCTTGTTCTGTCAGCATTCATTGGCTGGGAAAGCTGCTGGTTATGAGGGCATAGGGGTTCACAGTGAGCATACCCCAGCTAGCACTATGTCAAGCCCAGCAGTACACAGGACCACATCATCAGCAGACCTGTGGGTGACCTCTGAAAGCTCCAGGTGGATCCTCAGACTTGAATATAGGTCACCATCACCTGGATAGCTGTGAAGATCCAGATCACTGTTCCCCATTTCCTTCAGTTTCTGATTCAGCAGGTCTGGAGTGGAGCCTGAGAATCTACATCTTTGATAAGTCCCTAGGTGATGTAGATGCTGTTTGTCCACACTTGGAGATGCACTGCTTCAGAACATCCTTCACGAAGAAGATTCTCAAGAAGGATTCTAGAAAAATCTTCCTCTATTCATATATCTTTGATAACTAAAGGCGCCTTCTAGGTTGAAACCCCCCACTTCTACTGGTTAGCTCAGCATGGAGGCTTATGCAACACAAACTTTGAAGTGAGTGAAACATAAGACCCATCACCCTGGCTGGAAGAGTGCAGCCCAGTCTCCCAAGGTCTGGGGTTTCCATATGATGCTTACCTCACATAAGTGTTTAATGGACATCGCTTAATTTACCTCACAAGGAAGGTGGATTTTAAAAGCTATTAAGATATCTCACTTCGAGTTCTTCTAAGAAATAAGCATTATAAGGATGAAACGGTATGATTAAAGGAGTTGTAGCCCATGAATCTCTACCCAAATCCACTTTGTGCATAATGTCATCAAGTCTATGCCAATATACATAGATTTGTTTGCTCCTAAGGTTTTGCATCTTTAGACCTGTTGCTATGAACAGGAGCCAGAAAGTGACAGATGGAAAGGAGAAACCTAATCCAGATGGTTACATGACTTTCCTCTTTATTTATCTTTCCATTCCCCAGAGCTCACATTCTGAAACACTGTATCTACTACTGACTCATTTCCCCATGCACACACCATTCAGTGCTATCGGAACTCCTGTGGCAAAGCCAAAGGCTGGGGCTACATTTGTGTAGAGGTGTCCTTCTTTATCAGACATCTGGGAAGACTGAGAAAGGCTCAGGAATGCCTATTTCTTCCTGGATGGACACCAGCCTGAAGCCCCTTACTCAGTGGCTGCTGCCATTGAGTTACTAAACTGTATCTGACTCTCTGCAGCCCCGTGAACTGAATCCTGCCAAGCTCCTCTGTCCATGGGATTTCCCAGCCAAGAATACTAGAGTGGGTTGCCATTACCTTCTCCAAAGCCATTGCATTTTAATAACTGCTGCGTCTAATCCATCCTACTAGTGGAATAGAGATTCTCAGAGAGAAACAGAGATTGGGGAAAGGAAGCTGCTGCTGTTAGAGGAAATGAATATTAGGGCTGAAGTCTATCTTGAGCACTGTTCTGCTCTCCACTTTGGTTTCTGCTCAAATACAGTGGTAACAGAAAACTCAGACACAGGAAACTGAACAAGCAATGCTATAATAAGCTCTTTGATTGGGGATGTTGGAGGCACAAAAATAGCAGGACTGTGAACAGTAAGTGAAGCTAGAGATACGTGACTAAATGCCACAGCCCCCTAGGATAGCCTACGTCTCAGGATGACTTATTAAAGAACACATTTATCAAAGCTGCAAATATAATTAGGGTTTGGAACAAGATGGTTATAATGATAATGGTACTAAGTGATAATATTTATTATTTCAAAGTAGCTGTATGATCAGTAAACCAATATATATTGATGAGATATCAGGTATAATTTTCTTTAAGTAAACAAAACAAGCCCAGTCCCAATGGGGTTTCCATATGATGCTTACCTCACATAAGTGTTTAATGGACATCGCTTAATTTACCTCACAAGGAAGGTGGATTTTAAAAGCTATTAAGATATCTCACTTCGAGTTCTTCTAAGAAATAAGCATTATAAGGATGAAACGGTATGATTAAAGGAGTTGTAGCCCATGAATCTCTACCCAAATCCACTTTGTGCATAATGTCATCAAGTCTATGCCAATATACATAGATTTGTTTGCTCCTAAGGTTTTGCATCTTTAGACCTGTTGCTATGAACAGGAGCCAGAAAGTGACAGATGGAAAGGAGAAACCTAATCCAGATGGTTACATGACTTTCCTCTTTATTTATCTTTCCATTCCCCAGAGCTCACATTCTGAAACACTGTATCTACTACTGACTCATTTCCCCATGCACACACCATTCAGTGCTATCGGAACTCCTGTGGCAAAGCCAAAGGCTGGGGCTACATTTGTGTAGAGGTGTCCTTCTTTATCAGACATCTGGGAAGACTGAGAAAGGCTCAGGAATGCCTATTTCTTCCTGGATGGACACCAGCCTGAAGCCCCTTACTCAGTGGCTGCTGCCATTGAGTTACTAAACTGTATCTGACTCTCTGCAGCCCCGTGAACTGAATCCTGCCAAGCTCCTCTGTCCATGGGATTTCCCAGCCAAGAATACTAGAGTGGGTTGCCATTACCTTCTCCAAAGCCATTGCATTTTAATAACTGCTGCGTCTAATCCATCCTACTAGTGGAATAGAGATTCTCAGAGAGAAACAGAGATTGGGGAAAGGAAGCTGCTGCTGTTAGAGGAAATGAATATTAGGGCTGAAGTCTATCTTGAGCACTGTTCTGCTCTCCACTTTGGTTTCTGCTCAAATACAGTGGTAACAGAAAACTCAGACACAGGAAACTGAACAAGCAATGCTATAATAAGCTCTTTGATTGGGGATGTTGGAGGCACAAAAATAGCAGGACTGTGAACAGTAAGTGAAGCTAGAGATACGTGACTAAATGCCACAGCCCCCTAGGATAGCCTACGTCTCAGGATGACTTATTAAAGAACACATTTATCAAAGCTGCAAATATAATTAGGGTTTGGAACAAGATGGTTATAATGATAATGGTACTAAGTGATAATATTTATTATTTCAAAGTAGCTGTATGATCAGTAAACCAATATATATTGATGAGATATCAGGTATAATTTTCTTTAAGTAAACAAAACATTCTGTGGATTGCTTTTGTCTAACACCTAATTAAGAAAGGCAGTCAGTCAGCTTAAACTCTGAGTTTAGTTTGTGCCTATTATTCTTTTATAAATTCTTTTCCCATTTAGGTTAGTTTGTTCCTATTAAATGCCTTACTTATGATTTAGTCAACAAACTGATCTTTGGTACATACAAAATATGAAAATTCCCCATCTTGAATGATAATTAAAGAAATCATGAATTTAGAAAGGGTAAAAAATATAGTTGCAGAAGTTTGAAGATGGCAACCTGACCATCGGTGGTATAAGACTTAAATTTGTGAATTGATATTTTAAAGGAATTTATACTCTTCTGCTATTGGGATCTATGTAGTGCTTTTTTCCTTCCTTTACATGACTTCATTTTACCTCCAACGTATAATCATAGTAGCTTTTCTTTTGCTCAGCTCCTGAATGGCTGCAGGCAAAACATGTCTAAAGCAGATACTAGGAAGGCTCCTCATAGTCATCTGAGCCCTTACTCTGAGCAAAGCTGCAAAGCAAGCTTGCCTCCCATGAGCCTTAAGGCCACAACTAACTCATTTGGAACTAAAAAAGATGCTGTTCTTTCCTTTTGAAAATAAGATTCATATTACAGTTCTAAACTGGACAAAAGAACTTGAAAAACAAAACATTGTTTTCTAGTCACTCCCGTGTATTTATCATTCTGCGACCTACTTCTGAACAAACGCTTTAGATACACTGCCTGTGGATTGAATCCACCAAGATCCATGGCCAGGAGCAATATTTAGCATCTGACTGAGAAAAGCCCTTCTCAGAGTACAGATGTCAGAGGCGGGGGGGTAATTCAGCATACCACAAAAAAGAGAAGGGCTAAAGATGATGTTTATTTATTAATGCTATACCATTTTATTTTTAGAAATGAAGAGCATTAGAAAACTACCATAATTTATCTCCCTTATTTTTTCAAGTGAAATGAAATATCAGCATATAAACTTAGAGAGAAAATGATCTTAGTTTTTCTTATTAGAATGGATTTAGCTTATGAAAACTTGCTTAATTTTTTTATGTTTATGTTTAATATCTTATCACTGTCAAGAAAAATCTTCATCTTAAAGCTAGCTAGTATCAGGAGCAGAATACTGCTGAAAACGCTATGGGTTTTCTGAGATTTCAGAGAGCCTCATGCTTCTGTTTTAAGTTCCTGAAATCTTCAATGGAACAGAAAAATCCACTTACAGAACAATGGTAAAGAACTCTTTTTGATGAAAGACTACTTCTGTGTTAAATAAAGATATAACTCTTTCTTTAATACTCGAAAAATAGCATCAATATGCGTTTGTTAGGACTTCACTGGTGGTCCAATGGGTAAAGAGTTTGTCTTGCAGTGCAAGGGGCACCAGTTTGATCCCTGGTCCAGGAAGATCCCAGGTGCCTCAGAGAGGCTGGACGGATGTGTCCAATTTCAAGCCGGTGCTTTGAAGCGCATGCGCCCAGAACCAGCGCTCCAACAATAGAGGCCACTGTGATGGGAAGCCCACACAAGCCAAAGAATTTAAACAAAAATGCATTTATTAAATTTGTACTTAGAAGAAATTTTTGAAATGCAGACTTAAAAAATAGATGAGCAATGCTGGACACATCTAGGCAGTAGGTGATGAAAGCTCTGCCATTATGGTGATTAGACTAAGGGAATAGGTAAATGCAGTGTTGTTTGGTGAAGGGGCTGATAGAGCAAGTGCAATGGATTTATCACAGAAGCCTGCATACTACAAAGCTAATTAATTATAATCATAGAAATCTTTTCTTGTGTGTTCAGAAGGAAGAATTGGCATTGGCTACTAACCAAAATGGGAGGTAAAATGAATTTCAAAATGAAGGGATAAGAACAAACCTCCAAAGCTATACGAGAGTTTGATAAACTTGAGGAAAACAAATGAAGGGTTTCATGGTCTCTCCTAGAAATGAAACATTCTTTTACCTTAAACTTGTCAGATGAAATCACAAACTTGAAACTTTAGGTGGTCTCCTCAAGTCAAGGGCAGTTCAGGCCAGCATCTACATATTTGTTGTCTATGCAGTTTTCTTTTCCTTTTTCCTTCTTTGGCTAGCTTTGTATATTTTATCCTTATCACAATAAACTGTGAGAAGACTAATTAAAATAAATCAATTATTTAATTATGATGTTGCAAAAAAAACTAGTGAACTTTAAGAGAAAAACTTGCAGGAACCCAGGGTTTTATGTTTAATATCTTATCACTGTCAAGAAAAATCTTCATCTTAAAGCTAGCTAGTATCAGGAGCAGAATACTGCTGAAAACGCTATGGGTTTTCTGAGATTTCAGAGAGCCTCATGCTTCTGTTTTAAGTTCCTGAAATCTTCAATGGAACAGAAAAATCCACTTACAGAACAATGGTAAAGAACTCTTTTTGATGAAAGACTACTTCTGTGTTAAATAAAGATATAACTCTTTCTTTAATACTCGAAAAATAGCATCAATATGCGTTTGTTAGGACTTCACTGGTGGTCCAATGGGTAAAGAGTTTGTCTTGCAGTGCAAGGGGCACCAGTTTGATCCCTGGTCCAGGAAGATCCCAGGTGCCTCAGAGAGGCTGGACGGATGTGTCCAATTTCAAGCCGGTGCTTTGAAGCGCATGCGCCCAGAACCAGCGCTCCAACAATAGAGGCCACTGTGATGGGAAGCCCACACAAGCCAAAGAATTTAAACAAAAAAATGCATTTATTAAATTTGTACTTAGAAGAAATTTTTGAAATGCAGACTTAAAAAATAGATGAGCAATGCTGGACACATCTAGGCAGTAGGTGATGAAAGCTCTGCCATTATGGTGATTAGACTAAGGGAATAGGTAAATGCAGTGTTGTTTGGTGAAGGGGCTGATAGAGCAAGTGCAATGGATTTATCACAGAAGCCTGCATACTACAAAGCTAATTAATTATAATCATAGAAATCTTTTCTTGTGTGTTCAGAAGGAAGAATTGGCATTGGCTACTAACCAAAATGGGAGGTAAAATGAATTTCAAAATGAAGGGATAAGAACAAACCTCCAAAGCTATACGAGAGTTTGATAAACTTGAGGAAAACAAATGAAGGGTTTCATGGTCTCTCCTAGAAATGAAACATTCTTTTACCTTAAACTTGTCAGATGAAATCACAAACTTGAAACTTTAGGTGGTCTCCTCAAGTCAAGGGCAGTTCAGGCCAGCATCTACATATTTGTTGTCTATGCAGTTTTCTTTTCCTTTTTCCTTCTTTGGCTAGCTTTGTATATTTTATCCTTATCACAATAAACTGTGAGAAGACTAATTAAAATAAATCAATTATTTAATTATGATGTTGCAAAAAAAACTAGTGAACTTTAAGAGATAATAGAAGTCACTTGCAGGAACCCAGGGCTGCTTTTCCATTCAAGCACCCTCATAAGCCAGATCTTTATCTATTAGCTGCTCAATTCCAGGTTCCAGTATGAAAACAAATACTAAAAGTACAGATTAAGAAATCATTAATAATTAATTAAAACCTGGAAGCATATTTTTTGAGGAAAGATCTGAAAAGTGAGAATTAGTTTGCAAATATTTCTTCCTCTCTTACTTCCCAAAGATTATATTTCCTCTCAGTTGATAGCATCAAAGAGCAAAGTAAGATATCATTGAGGTGCTTGACTACAGCAAAAAGGAGATTTGTATTCTCCTTGGGGCAGCTTCTACCTGGTGACATTTTGCATAGATGACAGCATATCCTAACCTTCGTGGACTCTTCAGATGTGTCTATAGATTATAGGATGCCCTTTTATGCAGAACCAGGAAGCGAGTAAAGGTCAGCCTGGGATTACTTACTACATGGGAATAATATAGAATAAATAAAAATGACATTGATATAAATAATATAAATTCTATGAAATGAGTAGATCAGCTATCTCCACTAGTGACAGGAAAAATAACAAACAAACTGCAAACATCCTGCTGAACTTGTAAATTTTTATCATCTTGAAAATGTAAATGTGGAAGAACTAAGTCAATAATTTCAAATATTTATATTAAAATATTTAATAACCTTTTAAAAGTATATTTGAATGTATTAGTTTTATTATATAAGATAGTTCTAATACTAAGTAGGGCTTCCTAGGTGACTCAAGTGATGAAGAAACTTCCTGACAATGAGGAAACTCAGGAAATGCAGGTTGGATCCCTGGATTAGGAAGATTTTCTGGTTTAGGAAATGGCAATCCACTCTGGTATTCTTGCCTGAAAAATTCCATGGACAGAAACAAAGAGTCCAACACAACTGAGCATGCATGTACACACCCCAGAGTAAGTAGAGTTGTTATGAGTTTATGAATATGTGTATCTACCTATCACAATAAACTGTGAGAAGACTAATTAAAATAAATCAATTATTTAATTATGATGTTGCAAAAAAAACTAGTGAACTTTAAGAGATAATAGAAGTCACTTGCAGGAACCCAGGGCTGCTTTTCCATTCAAGCACCCTCATAAGCCAGATCTTTATCTATTAGCTGCTCAATTCCAGGTTCCAGTATGAAAACAAATACTAAAAGTACAGATTAAGAAATCATTAATAATTAATTAAAACCTGGAAGCATATTTTTTGAGGAAAGATCTGAAAAGTGAGAATTAGTTTGCAAATATTTCTTCCTCTCTTACTTCCCAAAGATTATATTTCCTCTCAGTTGATAGCATCAAAGAGCAAAGTAAGATATCATTGAGGTGCTTGACTACAGCAAAAAGGAGATTTGTATTCTCCTTGGGGCAGCTTCTACCTGGTGACATTTTGCATAGATGACAGCATATCCTAACCTTCGTGGACTCTTCAGATGTGTCTATAGATTATAGGATGCCCTTTTATGCAGAACCAGGAAGCGAGTAAAGGTCAGCCTGGGATTACTTACTACATGGGAATAATATAGAATAAATAAAAATGACATTGATATAAATAATATAAATTCTATGAAATGAGTAGATCAGCTATCTCCACTAGTGACAGGAAAAATAACAAACAAACTGCAAACATCCTGCTGAACTTGTAAATTTTTATCATCTTGAAAATGTAAATGTGGAAGAACTAAGTCAATAATTTCAAATATTTATATTAAAATATTTAATAACCTTTTAAAAGTATATTTGAATGTATTAGTTTTATTATATAAGATAGTTCTAATACTAAGTAGGGCTTCCTAGGTGACTCAAGTGATGAAGAAACTTCCTGACAATGAGGAAACTCAGGAAATGCAGGTTGGATCCCTGGATTAGGAAGATTTTCTGGTTTAGGAAATGGCAATCCACTCTGGTATTCTTGCCTGAAAAATTCCATGGACAGAAACAAAGAGTCCAACACAACTGAGCATGCATGTACACACCCCAGAGTAAGTAGAGTTGTTATGAGTTTATGAATATGTGTATCTACCTATTGACTATTTATCTATATAAAACAATTCTATCACAATTATAGATTTATGTTACCAAAAATCCCCTTTTATATTTAATGTTAAGTAGAGATCTTTGTGGATCTCTTTCTTCTTATTTCCAGTGATTTATTTTTATAGCTAAATCCTCAAAAGGGTAATGAATGGCAAGCAAACTGATTCTTAGTTTCAAACCTGTTAAATAAAACATCTGGTACCATATGAAGGTACCAGTGTTTTGGGAAAATTCTATTGTTTTAGAGGTCATTGTTAAGTACCAAGTAATGCATTAAACCAAGCCTAGGGAGATTTTTAAATAGATTATATCTTTTCCTCAGGATTTCTTTTTGAATATAGACTGAGTTTTTCCCTTAATTAACTACAGGCACTTAACAAATAATCACAGCATCAAAGAAAGTGAATAATAATAAAGAAGAAGACAGAACAATTGCTGGTTTGCAATGTACTTTGCAGCTAATTCCATGAGACTATTAAAACTTAGTAACTTAGTAATAATTCATGCCATCAACATCTGTGGTCACATTATACAGTAATAGTATAGAATGTCACATAACTGATAACGAGCTCATAATAATGACTCCAAGTCATCAAAAAAGCATTAAGTTGTGTTTTCTCTACTGAAGAAGCAGAAAAACATAGAGTAAAAGTTATACATACATAGATACATAGATACATATATATGTGTGTACATATATACGTATATATACAATCTTCAGGATAGTAAACATTCCTACATTTTTCTCTCCAGTGGATTTTCCTACTGGCTTGTTCAGAGGCACCAAGACTAGTACTGAAATGAACTATATACCTCTAAAGGTAAAAATATATGTCCTTTTCTAATATTTCATATATAATTGGAGATCACATTATACATAAACATTTTTATCATATAAATTTTTTGGCTGAAAAGACAGTGAAAACCTCCCAAAATCATTTAAATATTTTTCATTTGTCAATTTACTGTCACTTCTAAAAATTGCTGTATAGAAAAAGTGACAATTATTTTGGCTCAGCGTGCATCAGACACTTTCTCAATTATGGAGAAACAAATATGTGAGTCAGAAATCATTTAGTACTTTAAAAATAAAGATTAATTCAGATGACATTTTCATATAGAACTTTTTCCTGGTTTCATTTAATAGAGTTTAATTTACATTTAAGGCTACTCATAACTGTGTTGCATTTCCAGTATTTCATTTACATGTATCTTTTAGAATATTTTTCATTGAAAATATATTTGGTGGTATTTCCTTCAAAGACATTTTTATGGAAATAATACTTCTAAAACTGTTTCACATATATAAAATAAGAACATGTTGAAACTTCATCATAGGTCACATAACTTTTCATTTAATTGCTAATTAAAACTTGGAATGAAAGCTAAAAAAATACTTAATTTTGTGCTACAGTCTAATAATTACCATTAGCGTGATTATATCCTTGTTTAAAGCCTATCTAAATTAGCTCATCAGCCAGCCTGGTTACTTACAAACCTCAAGGAATGAAAAAAAAAAAAAAATCAGTTCCATCACATTTTTATACTGTTCTCAGGGACGATGGCAAGTGTATTCACTACCATATACGTCCATAGCCTTGGACACTATGGCTTGTGCGTCACAGAAATTACCATGAAAATCCCCAAAATCATCTCTGCATTAATTCCCTGGTGACACTGAAATCTTGTCTGGCTTAAATAATCACAAGGAAAAAGTTTCTTCTTGAAATTAATAATGCAGGTTTTCCTTGAGCTGGAATTCACTCATTGCTAATTGTCTCCCTTTTTAAATAGGCATTGTAAATTACATCATAGTTAAATCTATTCTCCAAAGTAAGCAATGTAAAAATATAGAAAATGAGCTGGTGACCAAGTATATTAAATATGCAAAAGATGTTTAAAATATTAAGTTATAGAGATAGATGTCAACAGTAAGTGGAGAAATGGTACTATGAAAATAATTTTGTCAGTATTCTCTCAGAGTAGGCTAGGATTTAATGGGGATTATATTTGGTATAATTTAAGACTGATAAATATATTAAAAAATTTTTTACAAAGAGAGTATTTCTGCTGTATAGAAAAAGTGACAATTATTTTGGCTCAGCGTGCATCAGACACTTTCTCAATTATGGAGAAACAAATATGTGAGTCAGAAATCATTTAGTACTTTAAAAATAAAGATTAATTCAGATGACATTTTCATATAGAACTTTTTCCTGGTTTCATTTAATAGAGTTTAATTTACATTTAAGGCTACTCATAACTGTGTTGCATTTCCAGTATTTCATTTACATGTATCTTTTAGAATATTTTTCATTGAAAATATATTTGGTGGTATTTCCTTCAAAGACATTTTTATGGAAATAATACTTCTAAAACTGTTTCACATATATAAAATAAGAACATGTTGAAACTTCATCATAGGTCACATAACTTTTCATTTAATTGCTAATTAAAACTTGGAATGAAAGCTAAAAAAATACTTAATTTTGTGCTACAGTCTAATAATTACCATTAGCGTGATTATATCCTTGTTTAAAGCCTATCTAAATTAGCTCATCAGCCAGCCTGGTTACTTACAAACCTCAAGGAATGAAAAAAAAAAAAAAATCAGTTCCATCACATTTTTATACTGTTCTCAGGGACGATGGCAAGTGTATTCACTACCATATACGTCCATAGCCTTGGACACTATGGCTTGTGCGTCACAGAAATTACCATGAAAATCCCCAAAATCATCTCTGCATTAATTCCCTGGTGACACTGAAATCTTGTCTGGCTTAAATAATCACAAGGAAAAAGTTTCTTCTTGAAATTAATAATGCAGGTTTTCCTTGAGCTGGAATTCACTCATTGCTAATTGTCTCCCTTTTTAAATAGGCATTGTAAATTACATCATAGTTAAATCTATTCTCCAAAGTAAGCAATGTAAAAATATAGAAAATGAGCTGGTGACCAAGTATATTAAATATGCAAAAGATGTTTAAAATATTAAGTTATAGAGATAGATGTCAACAGTAAGTGGAGAAATGGTACTATGAAAATAATTTTGTCAGTATTCTCTCAGAGTAGGCTAGGATTTAATGGGGATTATATTTGGTATAATTTAAGACTGATAAATATATTAGTTACAAAGAGGAATTGATACTTTCTCTTTCATAGAATATCAAGTAAAGATGGCTTTCCTGCCTAATATTGTTCATTCTTTTTAGGTCATTCTCTTTGTTTTTTGACTTCTTTCATTCAATACATTTCCCAGTGTTCGCAGACTTCAGCATGTTTCTTCTGCCTGTTATTCTCAATCTATTGTGTTCTTATTATAGAATTGTTTTTCCTAGGAGTTTTAAAATTATACAGCATCCATTTATGATAAAAACTCTTCAAAAAATGGGCATAGAAGGAACTTATCTTAACATAGTGAAAGCCATCTATGAGAAGCCCACAGCGAACATTATCCTCAATGGTGAAAAACTCAAAGCATTCCCTCTAAGATCAGGAACAAGACAAGGGTATCCACTTTCACCACTCTTATTCAACATAGTCCTGGAAGTTCTAGCAATAGCAATAAGAGAAGAGAAAGAAATCAAAGGAATCCAGATTGGAAAAGAAGAAATCAAACTCTCTCTATTTGCAGATGACATGATATTATACATAGAAAATCCCAAAGACACTATTACAAAACTACTAGAGTTAATCAGCGAATTCAGCAAAGTTGCAGGATACAAAATCAATATACAGAAATCACTGGCATTCCTATACACAAACAATGAAAAATCAGAAAATGAAATCAAAGAGGCAATCCCCTTTACCATCGCAACCAAAAGAATCAAATATCTAGGAATAAACCTACCCAAAGAAACAAAAGAACTGTACACAGAAAATTACAAGACACTCATGAGAGACATTAAAGAAGAGTTAAACAAAAAGAAACAATATTGTTTTAATTGTATCACTCTTTAAATAGGCATTGTAAAATACATCCTAGTTAAATCTATTCTCCAAAGTAAGCAATGTAAAAATATAGAAAATGAGCTGGTGACCAAGTATATTAAATATGCAAAAGATGTTTAAAATATTAAGTTATAGAGATAGATGTCAACAGTAAGTGGAGAAATGGTACTATGAAAATAATTTTGTCAGTATTCTCTCAGAGTAGGCTAGGATTTAATGGGGATTATATTTGGTATAATTTAAGACTGATAAATATATTAGTTACAAAGAGGAATTGATACTTTCTCTTTCATAGAATATCAAGTAAAGATGGCTTTCCTGCCTAATATTGTTCATTCTTTTTAGGTCATTCTCTTTGTTTTTTGACTTCTTTCATTCAATACATTTCCCAGTGTTCGCAGACTTCAGCATGTTTCTTCTGCCTGTTATTCTCAATCTATTGTGTTCTTATTATAGAATTGTTTTTCCTAGGAGTTTTAAAATTATACAGCATCCATTTATGATAAAAACTCTTCAAAAAATGGGCATAGAAGGAACTTATCTTAACATAGTGAAAGCCATCTATGAGAAGCCCACAGCGAACATTATCCTCAATGGTGAAAAACTCAAAGCATTCCCTCTAAGATCAGGAACAAGACAAGGGTATCCACTTTCACCACTCTTATTCAACATAGTCCTGGAAGTTCTAGCAATAGCAATAAGAGAAGAGAAAGAAATCAAAGGAATCCAGATTGGAAAAGAAGAAATCAAACTCTCTCTATTTGCAGATGACATGATATTATACATAGAAAATCCCAAAGACACTATTACAAAACTACTAGAGTTAATCAGCGAATTCAGCAAAGTTGCAGGATACAAAATCAATATACAGAAATCACTGGCATTCCTATACACAAACAATGAAAAATCAGAAAATGAAATCAAAGAGGCAATCCCCTTTACCATCGCAACCAAAAGAATCAAATATCTAGGAATAAACCTACCCAAAGAAACAAAAGAACTGTACACAGAAAATTACAAGACACTCATGAGAGACATTAAAGAAGAGTTAAACAGATGGAGAAATATTCCATGTTCCTGGGTCGGGAGAATCAATATTGTGAAAATGACCATACTACCAAATGTCATCTATAGATCCAATGCGATCCCTATCAAACTTCCAATAACATTCTTCACAGAACTAGACCAACGAATAACACAGTTCATATGGAAACACAGAAGACCTCGAATAGCCAAAGCAATCCTGAGGAAGAAGAATGGAGCTGGGAGGATCAGCCTCCCCAACTTCAGACTCTACTACAAAGCAACAGTCATCAAGACAGTATGGTACTGGCACAAAAACAGAAATATCGACCAATGGAACAAGATCGAGAACCCAGAGATAAAGCCACGCACCTATGGGTACCTTATTTTTGACAAAGGAGGCGAACATATAAAATGGGACAAAGACAGCCTCTTCAACAAATGGTGCTGGGAAAATTGGACAGCTACATGCAAGAAAATGAAGTTGGAACATTCCCTGACACCATACACAAAGATCAACTCAAAATGGATTAAAGACTTAAATGTAAGGCCAGAAACCATCAAACTCTTAGAGGAGAATATAGGCAAAACCCTCAAGGACATCAATCAAAGCAAGATCTTCTCTGACCCACCTACTAGAATAGTGGAACTAAATAGACAAATGAACATGTGGGACCTAATGAAACTTAAAAGCTTTTGTACAGCTAAAGAAATTACAAAAAAGCTGAACAGACAGCCCACAGAGTGGGAGAAAATCATAGCAAATGAAACAACAGACAAAGAATTAATCTCCAAAATCTACAAGCAACTCAGACAACTCAGCACTGGAAAAACGAACAACCCAATCAAAAAATGGGAAAAGGACCTAAACAGACACCTCTCCAACGATGACATACAGATGGCCCAAAAACACATGAAACGATGCTCAACTTCACTAATAATTAGAGAAATGCAAATCAAAACTACTAGAGTTAATCAGCGAATTCAGCAAAGTTGCAGGATACAAAATCAATATACAGAAATCACTGGCATTCCTATACACAAACAATGAAAAATCAGAAAATGAAATCAAAGAGGCAATCCCCTTTACCATCGCAACCAAAAGAATCAAATATCTAGGAATAAACCTACCCAAAGAAACAAAAGAACTGTACACAGAAAATTACAAGACACTCATGAGAGACATTAAAGAAGAGTTAAACAGATGGAGAAATATTCCATGTTCCTGGGTCGGAAGAATCAATATTGTGAAAATGACCATACTACCAAATGTCATCTATAGATCCAATGCGATCCCTATCAAACTTCCAATAACATTCTTCACAGAACTAGACCAACGAATAACACAGTTCATATGGAAACACAGAAGACCTCGAATAGCCAAAGCAATCCTGAGGAAGAAGAATGGAGCTGGGAGGATCAGCCTCCCCAACTTCAGACTCTACTACAAAGCAACAGTCATCAAGACAGTATGGTACTGGCACAAAAACAGAAATATCGACCAATGGAACAAGATCGAGAACCCAGAGATAAAGCCACGCACCTATGGGTACCTTATTTTTGACAAAGGAGGCGAACATATAAAATGGGACAAAGACAGCCTCTTCAACAAATGGTGCTGGGAAAATTGGACAGCTACATGCAAGAAAATGAAGTTGGAACATTCCCTGACACCATACACAAAGATCAACTCAAAATGGATTAAAGACTTAAATGTAAGGCCAGAAACCATCAAACTCTTAGAGGAGAATATAGGCAAAACCCTCAAGGACATCAATCAAAGCAAGATCTTCTCTGACCCACCTACTAGAATAGTGGAACTAAATAGACAAATGAACATGTGGGACCTAATGAAACTTAAAAGCTTTTGTACAGCTAAAGAAATTACAAAAAAGCTGAACAGACAGCCCACAGAGTGGGAGAAAATCATAGCAAATGAAACAACAGACAAAGAATTAATCTCCAAAATCTACAAGCAACTCAGACAACTCAGCAATGGAAAAACGAACAACCCAATCAAAAAATGGGAAAGGGACCTAAACAGACACCTCTCCAACGATGACATACAGATGGCCCAAAAACACATGAAACGATGCTCCACTTCACTAATAATTAGAGAAATGCAAATCAAAACTACATTGAGATATCACCTCACACCCGTCTGAATGGCCATCATCCACAAATCGACAGACAATAAATGCTGGAGAGGCTGCGGAGAAAAGGGAACACTCCTGCATTGCTGGTGGGAGTGTAAATTGATACAGCCTCTATGGAAGACAGTCTGGAGATTTCTTAAAAAACTAAAAATAGAAGCACCATACGACCCAGCAATCCCACTCTTAGGCTTATACCCTGATGAAATCAAAACTGAAAGAAGCACCTGTACCCCAATGTTCATTGCAGCTCTCTATACAATAGCTAGAACATGGAAGGAACCTAGATGCCCATCGACGAACGAATGGATTCAAAAGCTCTGGTACATATATACAATGGAATACTACACAGCTGTAAAGAGAAATGCAGAAGAATCAGCCCTAATGAGGTGGCTGGATCTAGAACGTATCCTAAAAAGTGAAGTCAGTCAGAAAGAGAAGGACAAATACAGTATATTAACACATATATATGGAATCTAGTAGGATGGTGATGATGGCACATGCAGTGAAGCGACAGAAAGACAGACATAGACAGTGGACATATGGACATTGTGGGGAAGGAACAGTGGGTGAGAGGCGTAAGGGAAGTAGCATGAAGGCCTGTACTATCAAAAGTGAAGAAAATAGCTCTAGTCATTGCTCTGTGAGAAAAGGGGATCCTTCAGGGGTGCTGTGTGATGGTCGGGAGGGGAGGGAAGGGGGGGATATACATGTGACTAATCTGAGAACATGCATGTCTGTGAACAACAAAACTCTGTAAAAGTTAAAAGTAAAATAAAGATTTAAAAAAAAAAAAACTATTTGTAGCATTTTCCTATTAATCTTTCCTACTAATTTTTCTTTAGATTATCTATAGCAGGTGCTTTATCTATGAACAGACAGCCCACAGAGTGGGAGAAAATCATAGCAAATGAAACAACAGACAAAGAATTAATCTCCAAAATCTACAAGCAACTCAGACAACTCAGCAATGGAAAAACGAACAACCCAATCAAAAAATGGGAAAGGGACCTAAACAGACACCTCTCCAACGATGACATACAGATGGCCCAAAAACACATGAAACGATGCTCCACTTCACTAATAATTAGAGAAATGCAAATCAAAACTACATTGAGATATCACCTCACACCCGTCTGAATGGCCATCATCCACAAATCGACAGACAATAAATGCTGGAGAGGCTGCGGAGAAAAGGGAACACTCCTGCATTGCTGGTGGGAGTGTAAATTGATACAGCCTCTATGGAAGACAGTCTGGAGATTTCTTAAAAAACTAAAAATAGAAGCACCATACGACCCAGCAATCCCACTCTTAGGCTTATACCCTGATGAAATCAAAACTGAAAGAAGCACCTGTACCCCAATGTTCATTGCAGCTCTCTATACAATAGCTAGAACATGGAAGGAACCTAGATGCCCATCGACGAACGAATGGATTCAAAAGCTCTGGTACATATATACAATGGAATACTACACAGCTGTAAAGAGAAATGCAGAAGAATCAGCCCTAATGAGGTGGCTGGATCTAGAACGTATCCTAAAAAGTGAAGTCAGTCAGAAAGAGAAGGACAAATACAGTATATTAACACATATATATGGAATCTAGTAGGATGGTGATGATGGCACATGCAGTGAAGCGACAGAAAGACAGACATAGACAGTGGACATATGGACATTGTGGGGAAGGAACAGTGGGTGAGAGGCGTAAGGGAAGTAGCATGAAGGCCTGTACTATCAAAAGTGAAGAAAATAGCTCTAGTCATTGCTCTGTGAGAAAAGGGGATCCTTCAGGGGTGCTGTGTGATGGTCGGGAGGGGAGGGAAGGGGGGGATATACATGTGACTAATCTGAGAACATGCATGTCTGTGAACAACAAAACTCTGTAAAAGTTAAAAGTAAAATAAAGATTTAAAAAAAAAAAAACTATTTGTAGCATTTTCCTATTAATCTTTCCTACTAATTTTTCTTTAGATTATCTATAGCAGGTGCTTTATCTATGATATGTGCTTTTTACATAAATAAGAAAGATACAAGTCCAGTCAAGCCTTCAGGACTAATCTTGTAGTTCAAATAGACAAATACTCCTTTTTACTAGCGCTTCAATTTTATCTACGGCATTTCTGTCATCATCACACCAAAATTGCTTCTTCATTGTTGTGATTCATCAATGCAGTCATTCAACAGTTAATGAGCACCAGCCTAGCCATCTAGAGTATAATGCTGAACAAGACAAAATGAAACTCTTCCCTCAGAAAGCTTGCTTTCTAATGGTAAAGTTAATAAAACTAGACAGTGAAAAATAAATACAGGTGTTTCTCAACTTACAAGAGTTAGGTTTGATAAACACATTGTAAGTTGAAAATATGTTAAACAGGAAATGTCTTAAATATACCTAACCTACCAAATATTATAGCTTAACCTAGCTTACCAGAACACTCACCTTAGCCTACAGTTGTAGATTTTGTACAATTTCAACCCTACAATAATATCTTATAAAATTATGAATAGGATAAATTCAATCTTTGTAAATCAAGTTTTCTATAAAATAAATATATGAAAAATATTCTCTCTAAAATAAAATATAATTAAAGGAAAATATTTTGCATATTTTATTTTACTATGTATTTAAAATTAAGGCAAATTGTCTAGATAACTAATATTATTTAACCAATAAAAGTTAGGTAATAATATTGAAATAAGGCAAGACTGTTTGGAAATGCCTGATGCACAATAGTCTATTTAATGTTGATCCAGTATATAAAAACAATGTATTTATTTTGAGAAAAAATAAGTTGCAAAGCAATAAAAAAAACCTGGCTTCTGAGTTGGGGTGTAATTATAGTACCTTCCTAGTACTATCAAAAGTGAAGAAAATAGCTCTAGTCATTGCTCTGTGAGAAAAGGGATCCTTCAGGGTGCTGTGTGATGGTCGGGAGGGGAGGGAAGGGGGGGATATACATGTGACTAATCTGAGAACATGCATGTCTGTGAACAACAAAACTCTGTAAAAGTTAAAAGTAAAATAAAGATTTAAAAAAAAACTATTTGTAGCATTTTCCTATTAATCTTTCCTACTAATTTTTCTTTAGATTATCTATAGCAGGTGCTTTATCTATGATATGTGCTTTTTACATAAATAAGAAAGATACAAGTCCAGTCAAGCCTTCAGGACTAATCTTGTAGTTCAAATAGACAAATACTCCTTTTTACTAGCGCTTCAATTTTATCTACGGCATTTCTGTCATCATCACACCAAAATTGCTTCTTCATTGTTGTGATTCATCAATGCAGTCATTCAACAGTTAATGAGCACCAGCCTAGCCATCTAGAGTATAATGCTGAACAAGACAAAATGAAACTCTTCCCTCAGAAAGCTTGCTTTCTAATGGTAAAGTTAATAAAACTAGACAGTGAAAAATAAATACAGGTGTTTCTCAACTTACAAGAGTTAGGTTTGATAAACACATTGTAAGTTGAAAATATGTTAAACAGGAAATGTCTTAAATATACCTAACCTACCAAATATTATAGCTTAACCTAGCTTACCAGAACACTCACCTTAGCCTACAGTTGTAGATTTTGTACAATTTCAACCCTACAATAATATCTTATAAAATTATGAATAGGATAAATTCAATCTTTGTAAATCAAGTTTTCTATAAAATAAATATATGAAAAATATTCTCTCTAAAATAAAATATAATTAAAGGAAAATATTTTGCATATTTTATTTTACTATGTATTTAAAATTAAGGCAAATTGTCTAGATAACTAATATTATTTAACCAATAAAAGTTAGGTAATAATATTGAAATAAGGCAAGACTGTTTGGAAATGCCTGATGCACAATAGTCTATTTAATGTTGATCCAGTATATAAAAACAATGTATTTATTTTGAGTAAAATCCATAAGTAATAGTGTTGAAATGCAAATAGATGCAATAAATTTTAACATATTTCCAAAACATTATTACCTGGCTTCTGAGTTGGGGTGTTTTTACTCTAATTTCATTGAGTTATATCTCTTCCTCTTAAAAAAAGATTCAGTTCTGTTAAATTATTAATCATTTAGAGTGGTGAATGTTGTACATACATATTCCTTCAAGTTCAGGTAATAGAAACCTGTATTTTTAGTCAGTGTCATTTAACCTTACATTGCCTCAGAAATGTCATTCTCTTGACACTTGATCATGTCAAAACAGTGGAATGCATTTCACGTCTTCTGTGTCCAAAGGTTTCTATAGAAACAACATGGAGCCATTGTGACATTTTTCTAATTATCAGTCATCTCATTTCTTTGTAGATAAAGAACAGTTGTTAAACATGAACTTTCAACTCATTTTTGATATTCTAGATTGATTAGGCAACTAGAGAAATATCTGTTAATTATTTTTAAGTTTACTTCCTATTGATCACTAAATTGTTTCTTCACTGTATTTTCCTTTGGGGTTATTAAGACTGTGTATATTGGAAGAGAATGAAACTGTAAACCCCGTGGGCACTGGGATTTTTCTTACCTCTTCAAATTTTTATCCCTAGGGCACACACACAGTATATGCTTAGTGACCATTATTGAACAAAAATATAAATGGATATAACCAATCTCATTCTTTAAACTATCCTATGTATTTCATAACAGGAGTCTTTTAAAGCATATTCTCTTTGCAATCTTATTGCAACACAACTTAAATTCTAATATCAATACTAATTTTGGAAAAGAAGTGACAGAATTCTATGTCAGGGTTAACTGAATCCATAAAATTGTGGTTGGAGATGACTTTGAAGAAAGAGTAAACAGAATTGTATCTATATTATGTATTTACTTATACAATGGAGGTAGAAAAGCATACCTTCCTTATTGACATTGTATCAGGTTGGATAATTTTGTTTTCAGATAAAAGAAACTCAATCCAAACAGCCTGGAATAGTTAAAGAAAAAAAATAGCAGAGTCATCTGAATAGCTTAAGTAAGTCATAGCTTGGTAGTGCAGTTTATGTAATTCTGTTTATTTTTGCTTCTAAGACTCATAAGTCATCATATTGATGAGATGATTTCCAACAGCTTCAAAGAGCTCTATTCCTCCTTCTTCACCTTTAGGAGAAATTTATGTTTCTCATGCAGAATAATAAGGGAATTTTATTACTCAGAGGTCCCCACCCCATGTCTTCCAGGATGGAAATGCCTTTGTGTGTCATGTCACCTACAAATCATTCATAGGTTCATGGAAATAAGGTGTTGTTTGCTTTAAAGCCCATGCCTGGAGCTGTAAGGACTGGAGCAAGTCCCAAGCTTGGAGTGACCCATGTCTGAAAACAGTTTGAAAAATCAGGGTTCTGTGACCAAAGAAAAGGGATAATGAATGTGAAAACCAAAAGCAGAGCATGCCAACAAATTCAGTTTGAGTGAAACTCATGTCCCTTAGAGCATTATAAAAACACAAGCCAGGAATTCAACGACCTTAACTCTAACAAAGAATTGCCAGTTTTTCAGTGTGAAATGCTCTTTTCTTTCAGGTTTTACATCTGAAAATGAGGATAATAATAGAATAATAAGATACACAACAAAGTTTTATTGTGCATTTTGACTTAGTTAATAAATACAAACTGCTAGGTAAATTGCTTGAGGCAAATGAAATGCATAATCAATATCCATAGTGATAATAATAATAATACTAATATTAATTACAATAATTATTTTCATTAGGTGAAATTATTTTTGTGATTTCTATATTGGGTATATATCATCTTTGTAGTTAGTAAAATAACCACAAATCCCATCTCTAGAGTATTTTGGACAGGACTGAATACAGTAAGAACCAAATGTGTTTTTCTTTTTATTATAACAGTTCATTTGTTTGGTTGACACCAGACACTTTATTAAAGTTTTTTGAAGACATTATGCATGAATCATTTCAGTCATATCTTTTACCCCGTTTGCCCCTATCATGGGTTCCTTATTGACATTGTATCAGGTTGGATAATTTTGTTTTCAGATAAAAGAAACTCAATCCAAACAGCCTGGAATAGTTAAAGAAAAAAATAGCAGAGTCATCTGAATAGCTTAAGTAAGTCATAGCTTGGTAGTGCAGTTTATGTAATTCTGTTTATTTTGCTTCTAAGACTCATAAGTCATCATATTGATGAGATGATTTCCAACAGCTTCAAAGAGCTCTATTCCTCCTTCTTCACCTTTAGGAGAAATTTATGTTTCTCATGCAGAATAATAAGGGAATTTTATTACTCAGAGGTCCCCACCCCATGTCTTCCAGGATGGAAATGCCTTTGTGTGTCATGTCACCTACAAATCATTCATAGGTTCATGGAAATAAGGTGTTGTTTGCTTTAAAGCCCATGCCTGGAGCTGTAAGGACTGGAGCAAGTCCCAAGCTTGGAGTGACCCATGTCTGAAAACAGTTTGAAAAATCAGGGTTCTGTGACCAAAGAAAAGGGATAATGAATGTGAAAACCAAAAGCAGAGCATGCCAACAAATTCAGTTTGAGTGAAACTCATGTCCCTTAGAGCATTATAAAAACACAAGCCAGGAATTCAACGACCTTAACTCTAACAAAGAATTGCCAGTTTTTCAGTGTGAAATGCTCTTTTCTTTCAGGTTTTACATCTGAAAATGAGGATAATAATAGAATAATAAGATACACAACAAAGTTTTATTGTGCATTTTGACTTAGTTAATAAATACAAACTGCTAGGTAAATTGCTTGAGGCAAATGAAATGCATAATCAATATCCATAGTGATAATAATAATAATACTAATATTAATTACAATAATTATTTTCATTAGGTGAAATTATTTTTGTGATTTCTATATTGGGTATATATCATCTTTGTAGTTAGTAAAATAACCACAAATCCCATCTCTAGAGTATTTTGGACAGGACTGAATACAGTAAGAACCAAATGTGTTTTTCTTTTTATTATAACAGTTCATTTGTTTGGTTGACACCAGACACTTTATTAAAGTTTTTTGAAGACAATATGCATGAATCATTTCAGTCATATCTGACTGTTTGCAACCCCATGGATTGTAGCCCACAAAGCTCTTCTATCCATGGGATTCTCCAGGTGAAATTACTGGAGTGGGTTACCATTTCTTTCTCCAAGGGATCTTCCCAACCCAGGAACTAAACCCACATCTCCTACATCTCCCTCAATGCAGATGGATTATTTACCCATTGAGGCACCAATGTCTCAATTGTATTTATCTTTATAATTCCAATGGCATTTACAATGTTTATTATATAGTGATTCTGAAAAAATGCTAGTTAAAAGTGTGGACTTAAGACAAATGGACGATGAGAGTACTGCAATTTGTGTCTTCAACCATTTTGAACCATGTCAATCACAAATTGGCACTTGCCATAGGTGTTTGCCAAATACCGCTATAAGATTTAAATCATGCACTGCTGCAGCTGCTGACCTTCTACATCCCCTGTGGGAGTTTAGGGTAGACAGCAGAAATGAGGCAGTCTGTGCAAGACAGGTTTTCAGATAGTCAGATATTCTCGGGAGCTGATTTTTTTTTTTTTTTTTCTTAACGCACAAAAAATTTTGTATTGGGGTATAGCCAATTAACAATTTTGTGATAATTTCAGCTGAACAGTGAAGGGGCTCAGTCATACATATACTGCATCCATTTTTCTCAGGAGCTGATTTTATGAGCCCAGTTCTTGTATCTCATCATATTTAGAAAAGCACTAAAATCCTTCATGGTGATGATTGTTTCTCATGATTAGCAGAATCTTCACAAGACCAGCAGAAACTTTCTATAAAACAAACTATGTGCTTGGTTTGCATGTACTCCCTCTTCACCAAAATCACATATATACTTCCCTTTCCACTTACCTATTTGGCATAGTTTTTCAGAGTTATCTGAGCTACTGTCCCCCAGACTGCCATCCTCACTTCCTTTCAGGTGTTCAGTTGTCTGACTCTTTGCAATCCCATGGACTGCAGCATACTAGGTTTCTCTGTCCTTCACCATCTCCCTGAACTTACTCAAACTCATGTCCATTCACTCAGTGATACAACCATCTTGTCTTCTGTTGTCCCCTTCTCTTTCTGTCTTCTGTTTATCCCAGTATCACGGTCTTTGCCAATGAGTCATCTCTTCACATCAGATAGCCAAAGTATTGGAGATTTACCTTCAACATTAGTCCTTCCAGTGAATTTTCGGGGTTGATTTCTTTTAGGTCCGACTAGTTTGATCTCTTTGTAGTCCAAAGGACTCTCAAGAGTCCTTTTCAATACCATAATGCCCCAAATAAAACTTAACTCATAACTCTCACATCTGCATCTTTTTTTTTTTTTTTTCAGTCAAGAGCCACATGCAACTCTCCAAATTTGTAAAACACAACTCTTAAAGAATAGAAGAAGTTGGGAGGGCAATAGTAAACAAAGAGTTTATAGCTCTTACATGGCTGACTTGTGACTATCTCTTATAGGCTGAGCTCTTGCCTGGCAAGAAGAAGAGTCTTCTTGTTGGGCTCTGCTCTCTGTTAGGGCATGGAATCTCACCCTTCTGCCCTTCCAATTTTAATTGAAATTTTTGTTTATTCATTTTCACAAGAACAAGATGAGAAGGAAAGAGAAATAAAAGAAAAGGCAGAGGAAATGATAGAGGAAGAATGTTGAAAGAGTGAGAAGGCTTAAAGACTTGAGGATAAATATGATTAGCCCAAGGGAACCAACTCTGCAAAGTCATGAAGGATATCTGTGTACATTTTCTGTGCATTCACATGATTTTATGTCTGTGTATTCAAGAGGCAGAACTTGTAAGGGGCTAAGTAGAAATTTCAGGAAAGCAGTGTATCAACATGAAAATAACAAACAAAACAAAACACCAGCTACAACAAAAAGCAAAGTAACAAAGTAAAGGCTATCTAACTATAGAATGAGCAACTTACTGTCTGACACTGACAGATCTGCTGAATGCTTGGGAAAACTTTTATAAAGGAGCTTCATTCATTAGAAAACTCTTGTTCTGCTGAGAACTAAGGTATGCTTCCACTGTGGGTCATGAGACCTATAACTTGTCATACCTGAAATTAAATATCGAAGACTACTAATCTTTAAGTGCAATACCCTCTCTTTAGCACCAGTGCTTTCATTCTGATATTTACACTTTGCTTCTCCACTGCTCATCCTGTTTCCCCTTTCCCATCCCAGTATCACGGTCTTTGCCAATGAGTCATCTCTTCACATCAGATAGCCAAAGTATTGGAGATTTACCTTCAACATTAGTCCTTCCAGTGAATTTTCGGGGTTGATTTCTTTTAGGTCCGACTAGTTTGATCTCTTTGTAGTCCAAAGGACTCTCAAGAGTCCTTTTCAATACCATAATGCCCCAAATAAAACTTAACTCATAACTCTCACATCTGCATCTTTTTTTTTTTTTTTTCAGTCAAGAGCCACATGCAACTCTCCAAATTTGTAAAACACAACTCTTAAAGAATAGAAGAAGTTGGGAGGGCAATAGTAAACAAAGAGTTTATAGCTCTTACATGGCTGACTTGTGACTATCTCTTATAGGCTGAGCTCTTGCCTGGCAAGAAGAAGAGTCTTCTTGTTGGGCTCTGCTCTCTGTTAGGGCATGGAATCTCACCCTTCTGCCCTTCCAATTTTAATTAAAATTTTTTGTTTATTCATTTTCACAAGAACAAGATGAGAAGGAAAGAGAAATAAAAGAAAAGGCAGAGGAAATGATAGAGGAAGAATGTTGAAAGAGTGAGAAGGCTTAAAGACTTGAGGATAAATATGATTAGCCCAAGGGAACCAACTCTGCAAAGTCATGAAGGATATCTGTGTACATTTTCTGTGCATTCACATGATTTTATGTCTGTGTATTCAAGAGGCAGAACTTGTAAGGGGCTAAGTAGAAATTTCAGGAAAGCAGTGTATCAACATGAAAATAACAAACAAAACAAAACACCAGCTACAACAAAAAGCAAAGTAACAAAGTAAAGGCTATCTAACTATAGAATGAGCAACTTACTGTCTGACACTGACAGATCTGCTGAATGCTTGGGAAAACTTTTATAAAGGAGCTTCATTCATTAGAAAACTCTTGTTCTGCTGAGAACTAAGGTATGCTTCCACTGTGGGTCATGAGACCTATAACTTGTCATACCTGAAATTAAATATCGAAGACTACTAATCTTTAAGTGCAATACCCTCTCTTTAGCACCAGTGCTTTCATTCTGATATTTACACTTTGCTTCTCCACTGCTCATCCTGCCAACACAGCTTGAGTAGAGAGAATTTAATGCAGGTTTATGAATGTCAACACTGCATATTTGAATGTAACAAAATTGTACTTCTAATTTTTATTTAATTAAGATCCTTTTGGAGTAAGAAAGAATTTAAATGTAATATTTTAAAACTAAAACCAAATTCATTTTTTCAGAATGTATCATTATTAGAATTTTTTATATAAACCAAAAGGGACTTATCACAAAATAAATGGCAAAAATGCAGAATACCTGCCTTCTTTTTTTCTTTTTTAATAAAGGATATGTGATCCAAGAATTCTGCACCTCTCTCTGTATTTAACGAACAAAGACTACATTTCCCATTTGCTCTACATGAGGCAATGAATAAAAGATCATAGATAAAAGAAAACCAGTAAATCATCATTTGCATTGTATTGATGTTCACTGAGGTATAAAATCCTCTAGAATTTAGATGTGCTATCACATTGTTATGAAGAAGGTGCTCTCTGCAAATAACATGGGATTCAAAACACACATGTGCGTGTGAGAATTGATCTGAGATGAGTGCTGTCAGGAATTCATAAGAAAGAAAAATATCTCTGTATTTTGCTATACTCAGAGAGATGTAGAATTTTCTATATTTTAAGCTTTTGTTTTTTAAAATTTTTATTACTGTTTAAAAAACACATACACTAACGAATAATGACTAATTTCTAAAAATAATTTTAAACAGTAAAATGTAAGATTAAAATAGATTAAATTTCTTGATTCATTAAAAAATCAGTGTATGAATTCAGTACTATTATTTTTATGAATTGCAATTTACAAAAAAGCATGTTCCCCAATCTTTTTTACAGATATTGATGCTGAAACTTCAAAAGAAAATGATAAAATTAAATCAGAGCCAATGAATAAAATAGTCATTTAAAAGTACACTTACTAACATATTACCAATTTATAGGATTAGTATCTGCTAATGCTTTTCTCCCAATTCAGTGTAGAAAAGCAGCTTACAATATCGAAGACTACTACTTGTGCAATACCCTCTCTTTAGCACCAGTGCTTTCATTCTGATATTTACACTTTGCTTCTCCACTGCTCATCCTGCCAACACAGCTTGAGTAGAGAGAATTTAATGCAGGTTTATGAATGTCAACACTGCATATTTGAATGTAACAAAATTGTACTTCTAATTTTTATTTAATTAAGATCCTTTTGGAGTAAGAAAGAATTTAAATGTAATATTTTAAAACTAAAACCAAATTCATTTTTTCAGAATGTATCATTATTAGAATTTTTTATATAAACCAAAAGGGACTTATCACAAAATAAATGGCAAAAATGCAGAATACCTGCCTTCTTTTTTTCTTTTTTAATAAAGGATACCTGATCCAAGAATTCTGCACCCTCTCTCTGTATTTAACGAACAAAGACTACATTTCCCATTTGCTCTACATGAGGCAATGAATAAAAGATCATAGATAAAAGAAAACCAGTAAATCATCATTTGCATTGTATTGATGTTCACTGAGGTATAAAATCCTCTAGAATTTAGATGTGCTATCACATTGTTATGAAGAAGGTGCTCTCTGCAAATAACATGGGATTCAAAACACACATGTGCGTGTGAGAATTGATCTGAGATGAGTGCTGTCAGGAATTCATAAGAAAGAAAAATATCTCTGTATTTTGCTATACTCAGAGAGATGTAGAATTTTCTATATTTTAAGCTTTTGTTTTTTAAAATTTTTATTACTGTTTAAAAAACACATACACTAACGAATAATGACTAATTTCTAAAAATAATTTTAAACAGTAAAATGTAAGATTAAAATAGATTAAATTTCTTGATTCATTAAAAAATCAGTGTATGAATTCAGTACTATTATTTTTATGAATTGCAATTTACAAAAAAGCATGTTCCCCAATCTTTTTTACAGATATTGATGCTGAAACTTCAAAAGAAAATGATAAAATTAAATCAGAGCCAATGAATAAAATAGTCATTTAAAAGTACACTTACTAACATATTACCAATTTATAGGATTAGTATCTGCTAATGCTTTTCTCCCAATTCAGTGTAGAAAAGCAGCTTACAATTGATGTGTAACATTGCTACTTTGGTCTGTTTGACCCTTAAATTATAAAGTTTTATTGGAGAAAAAAAGAGAGAGATAGTTGATATGAAGTTGAAAGTGGAGTAGTGGAAATTTTGAAGCCATAACTACGCATCAGATTATTCACTGAAGGTTTCAGGAATTGCTAGGCATTAGAATAATTTGTATTGACTGATAAGCAGATGAATCAAGGTACAGTATATAGACATAGAAAAAATAATAATATAAGAATAGTTTTGTGAGGGGAACCAAGATGGCGGAGGAATGAGGGGAAGATTTCACCAGCTCCCCAACAGAATCACCAGAACTAATCAAGAAATGAAACACCACTAACAAACCAGCCGTTAGACGACAGAAGAACTCCTTTGGTCTGGGAGGGTCGAAGAGGGAGCAGCCAGAACTTTCCCGGAGCTACTGTTCTGAGAATACACTATCCTAACACCCACGCCAGACCGGACCGATGGAGAGCGCAATAGCAAGTGCCCTAAAAGGGAACCTGAGTGGAGCGTTGGGGGAGAGAGGGCAGCGCTCAGCGCGAAAATTCCAAGAATCCAGCGGGATCGCTGGCAGAAATTAAGACACTACTAAGATAAGATACTGGAGTAGGGCCAGGAGGAACGCATTTGGGAAGTTCCCTGTGGGGAGAGCTGCCTAGGGACCTGGATATAGCTGAACAGGGAGTGCCCAGTACCATAATCACACCAGTTGACCGGGCGAAAATTGCGACTTTCCGCCTGACACCGGGTAAGTTCAAACAATCCTAGTGGGGGACTTGATGAACGGAGAGGGGAAGTCGCCCAAGGATTGCTGACCAGGGACCGGGCTCGAGATGGACAGGAAAGTTCATGCCTGCCTTTGGGACTTGGACGCGCAACTGGCAGTGCGCGCGCGCCAGTGGTGGAGGAGACTGTGCACCCTCATATCTACACGCTCAAGGGAGGAAGCCGGGAGAAGGGCAGGTATTGGGGGCTAACAGCAGGTGCGCTGTAGAGTCGGGGTGTCCCCCTTCAACACGGGACTGTGCGCACAGTGGTCTGCCTCCTGACGGAGTGGGATCAGCTCGCTGCCCTGGCCAGCACCTGAGCTTGCACCAAAGCCTTTATTTAGTTGAAAACAAAAACAAAAACCATAGCAACCGGTGCTGTAAGGGAAAGTCTACATCATCAAGACAACACCATCAAGAGCAGATTGGATTCCACCAGACAGAGGAGACATTAAAAGCCAGGGACAGTATTTAGCATTCTTTGTTTCTTTATTTGATGTAGACGGTTCTGTTTATTTGATTGATTGGTCAGGTTTGTTTTTTATTTATTTTCTTTTGTCTCTTCTTACTAAGTTTTTCTTCTCTTTTTAATTTTTTTTTGATTTTTGATTTTTAATTTTTTTAAAAATTTTAATTCTTGGAAACTTCTAATTTTCTTTCCTCTTTGCCACTGCTTTCTCCCTCTAGGTTCTAAATGTAAAGCTTTCTCCTATCTACCACTATCCTCTAGATAAATATTTCCTACCTTCCTGTTTCTACTATTCTCTTCCAACTGCACTGAACAATACAAAACACTAACCTTGGCTACATAACCCTATAAAATCCTTCCAAGACTAATCTATTCCTTCTCATTACCCATACACTCTCTTCCTCCTCCTCACCCCCAACACATGTCTTAGTTAAAAATTGCTTTCAAAGAAATAGTCCAAGCCAGAACCTTGTCCCGGATCTATTTTTCCAGGCACTATTTTAATTAATTCAGAGCTTAATGGGCAAGTACCATCTTTGATTGTGTCATTTGCCAGAAAAATTTCCTATGTTTTATCTCTGTAAGACTGGTTAGATGTGGTTATTGCTGTGTAAGTATGTATATCTTACGACTATGTCAGAAAACATCTGCATGCTTTTATGACTGCCACCCATCAGGGACACACCTCTTACTCCTCAGATGCTAGTATTTGAACTAATATCATGGAACACCATAGCAAACCAGACATAAAGCCTACACCTCCTGACCAGTCATCAAACCAAGGATCCTCGGGGCAGAAGCCCTGATTCCAAGACCCCACACTATCAAAAAACATGCAACACTAGAGACTGTTCACCTGTAAACAAGACCTAACACCACCCAAGACACAAACCATTGAACCCTTCTAGAAGGAGAGAAACTCAAAGGAAAGGAGAATTCAACCAATAAGTCTGGTGTGGAAAAGAACTCCGTACACACAGACACCCACAAAGAAACAAAAACTAACCTAGGGGCTTCCTCTGGTGGTCCAGTGGGTAAGGACACCGCCTTGCAGTGCAAGGGGCGCCGGTTCAATCCCTGGCCTGGGAAGATCCCACGTGCTGCAGAGCGGCTGGACTGATGTGTCCAATTACCGAGCCAGAGTTCTGGAGCGCATGCGCCCAGAGCCGGCGCTCTGCAACGACAGACGCCACCGCGATGAGAGGCCCACGGGAGCTGAAGAACAAAGATGGATGAACATAGAGAAATGAAAGACCAATAGAAGTGTCCAACTTGCTCCCCTCCTTCCCCAACCCGATCCCCACCCAAAATAAATAAATAAATAAATCCTTAAAAAAAAAACAAAACAACTAACCTAATAATGAAATGACAGAGAAACACTGCACAATGAAGGACCAAGCTAGAGAAACACCGCTTCAAATGACAGAGGAGGAGATAGATAAATTATCTGAAAGAGAATTCAGAAAAGCTATACTAATGAGGATGCAAAACATCGAAAACAGAATGTTAGAGGAAATTAGTGCACTGAGAAGAGACATGCAAGAAGTGAAAAATAAGCAAATAGAGACAACCAACTCAATTGCTGAACTCAAAAATACTACAGAAGGTCTCAACAGTAGAGTATCAGAGGCTGAAGAACGGATAAGTGAGCTGGAAGACAGAATGGTGGATATAAGTGCTGAAGAACAGAACAAAACCCAAAGAATTAAAAGAACTGAGGATAGACTCAGAGCCCTATGGGACAATATCAAATGCACCAACATTAGAATTATAGGAATTCCAGAAGAAGAAGAGAGGAAGAAAAACTATGAAAAAATTCTTGAAGAAGTTCTAGTTGAAAACTTCCCCAGCATGGGAAAGGAAATAGTCAATAAAGTCCAAGAAGCACAAAGAGTTCCATACAGGAGAAACCCCAGAAGAAACACAACAAGGCACACTCTAGTCAAACTAATGCAGACTAAATATAAAGACAGAATATTAAAAGCAGCTAGGAGCAAACAACAAATAACACATAAAGGAAACCCCATACGTCTAACTATGGATCTTTCAACAGAAACCCTACAGGCCAGAAGATAATGGCAAGACACATTTAAATGGCTAAAAGAGAAAAACCTCCAACGAAGAATTCTCTACCCAGCAAGAATCTCACTCAAAATCGATGGAAAAGTCAAAAGCTTCACAGACAGACAAAAACTAAAAGAATTCTGTACCACAAAACCAGCCCTACAACAAGGGTTAAAGGGCCTGATATAGTCAATAAATATAAGAGTAGGAGAAGTCCTACAAATCAAACCCCAAACTTCTAAGAAGATGACAATAGGAACATTTGTGTCAATAATTGCTTTGAATGTAAATGGATTAAATGCTCCAACCAAACAACACAGGCTGGCTGAATGGATGCAGAAGCATGACACATGTATATGCTGTTTACAAGAGACCCACTTCAGACATAGAGACACTCATAGACTGAAAGAGAGAGGCTGAAAAAAGATATTCCATGCAAATGGAAATCAAAAGAAAGCTGGAGTAGCAATCTTCATATCAGACAAAATAGATTTTAAAGTAAAAAGATGCTAAGAGACAAAGCAGGTCACCACATTATGATTAAGGGATCTATCCAAGAGGAAGACATACCAGTCATGAATATCTATGCACCCAACACAGGGACACCTCAATACATAAGACAGATACTTTCAGACATAAAAGAAGAAATCAATAATAAGACATTAATAGTAGGAGACTTTAACACTCCTCTCACACCAATGGACAGATCATCCAAACAGAAAATTAATAAAGAAGCACAAGCCTTAAATGCCACTAGAAAAGATGGACCTCATCGATATCTTTACAAAGTTCCACCCAAAAGCAGAAGAAAACACTCTCTTATCCAGTGCTGAAGGAACATTCTCCAAGAGAGACCACATCTTGGGCCACAAATCTAACCTCAGTCTATTCTAGAAAACCGAAATTATATCAACCATCTTTTTGGACCACAATGCATTGAGACTAGGGATCAACTACAGGAAAAAAAAAAGGTAAAAGCACAAACACATGGGGATACAACACACATACCTAAAAAAGCAACCAACTACTGAGAAAATCAAAGGAGAAATTAAACAATTCCTAGAAGCAAATGGCAATGAACACACGATCATGCAAAACCTATGGGATACCGCAAAAGCAGTTCTATGAGGGAAATTTATAGCAATGCAATCCTATCTCAAGATACTTGGAAAATATGAAGCAGATGACCTAAACCTCCGCTTAAAACAAACGGAGAAAGTAGAACAAAAACATCCCAAAGCCAGCAGAAGAAGAGAAATTATAAAGACTAGAGCAGAAATAAATCAGAAAGAAATGAAAGAAACTATAGTTCAAATAAATAAAACAAAAAGCTGGTTCTTTGAAAAGGTAAACAAAATGACAATCCATTGGCTAGACTCATCAAGAGAAAGAGAGAGAAGAAACAGATCAACAAAATTCAAAAATGAAAAAGGAGAGATTACAACAGAGAATGCAGAAATTCAAAGGATTCCAAGAGACTATTATGAACAACTCTATGGCAACAAACTGGACAACCTGGAAGAAATGGACAGTTTCTTGGGAAAGATCAATCTCCCAAAACTGAGCCAGGAAGAAACAGAAACTTTGAACAACCCAATCACAAGCTCAGAAATCGAATGTGTGATTAAAAATCTACCCAAAAATAAAAGCCCAGGGCCGATGGCTTCATGGCCAAATTCTACCAAACATTTAAAGAAGAGCTAATGCCTGTCCTTCTAAAACTCTTTCAAAAAATTGCACAGGAAGGAAAAATTTCAAACACATTCTATGAGGCCGCCATCACCCTGATACAAAAGCCAGGCTAAGACAACACAGAAAAGATGGACCTCATCGATATCTTTACAAAGTTCCACCCAAAAGCAGAAGAAAACACTCTCTTATCCAGTGCTGAAGGAACATTCTCCAAGAGAGACCACATCTTGGGCCACAAATCTAACCTCAGTCTATTCTAGAAAACCGAAATTATATCAACCATCTTTTTGGACCACAATGCATTGAGACTAGGGATCAACTACAGGAAAAAATTAAGGTAAAAGCACAAACACATGGGGATACAACACACATACCTAAAAAAGCAACCAACTACTGAGAAAATCAAAGGAGAAATTAAACAATTCCTAGAAGCAAATGGCAATGAACACACGATCATGCAAAACCTATGGGATACCGCAAAAGCAGTTCTATGAGGGAAATTTATAGCAATGCAATCCTATCTCAAGATACTTGGAAAATATGAAGCAGATGACCTAAACCTCCGCTTAAAACAAACGGAGAAAGTAGAACAAAAACATCCCAAAGCCAGCAGAAGAAGAGAAATTATAAAGACTAGAGCAGAAATAAATCAGAAAGAAATGAAAGAAACTATAGTTCAAATAAATAAAACAAAAAGCTGGTTCTTTGAAAAGGTAAACAAAATGACAATCCATTGGCTAGACTCATCAAGAGAAAGAGAGAGAAGAAACAGATCAACAAAATTCAAAAATGAAAAAGGAGAGATTACAACAGAGAATGCAGAAATTCAAAGGATTCCAAGAGACTATTATGAACAACTCTATGGCAACAAACTGGACAACCTGGAAGAAATGGACAGTTTCTTGGGAAAGATCAATCTCCCAAAACTGAGCCAGGAAGAAACAGAAACTTTGAACAACCCAATCACAAGCTCAGAAATCGAATGTGTGATTAAAAATCTACCCAAAAATAAAAGCCCAGGGCCGATGGCTTCATGGCCAAATTCTACCAAACATTTAAAGAAGAGCTAATGCCTGTCCTTCTAAAACTCTTTCAAAAAATTGCACAGGAAGGAAAAATTTCAAACACATTCTATGAGGCCGCCATCACCCTGATACAAAAGCCAGGCTAAGACAACACAGAAAATGAAAATTACAGACCAATTTCTCTGATGAACTTAGATGCCAATTCCTCAGCAAAATCCTAGCAAACAGAATTCAACGACATAGCAAAAAATTCATACATTGTGATCAAGTCGGGTTCATCCCAGGCATGCAAGGCTTCTTCAACATCCACAAATCAATCAATGTGATACACCTGATATATCAACAAATTGAGAGACAAACATCACATGATCATCTCAATAGATGCAGAAAAAGCCTTCGACAAAGTACAACACCCGTTTATGATAAAAACTCTTCAGAAAATGGGCATAGAAGGAACCTATCTCAACATAGTGAAAGCCATCTAAGAGAAGCCCACAGTGAACATTATCCTCAATGGTGAAAAACTGAAAGCATTCCCTCTAAGATCAGGAACAAGACAGGGGTGCCCACTTTCACCACTACTATTCAACATAGTCCTGGAAGCTCTAGCAACAGCAATAAGAGAAGAGAAAGAAATCAAAGGAATCCAGATTGGAAAGGAAGAAGTCAAGCTCTCTCTTTTTGGAAACGACATGATATTATACATAGAAAATCCCAAAGACACAGTTACAAAGCTACTAGAGCTAATCAACGAATTCAGCAATGTCGCAGGATACAAAGTCAACACACAGAAATCACTGGCATTCCTATACACAAACAATGAAAAATCAGAAAACAAAATCAAAGAGGCAGTCCCCTTCACGATTGCAACCAAAACAATCAAATATATAGGAATAAACCTACCCAAAGTAACAAAAGAATTGTACACAGAAAATTACAAGACATTCATGAAAGAAATTAAAGAAGACTTAAACAGATGGAGAGATATTCCATGTTCCTGGGTCGGAAGAATCAATATTGTGAAAATGACCATACTACCAAATGTCATCTACAGATTCAATGCAATACCTATTCAACTACCATTGACATTTTTCACAGAACTAGACCAAAGAATCACACAGTTCATATGGAAACACAAAAGCCCAGGGCCGATGGCTTCATGGCCAAATTCTACCAAACATTTAAAGAAGAGCTAATGCCTGTCCTTCTAAAACTCTTTCAAAAAATTGCACAGGAAGGAAAAATTTCAAACACATTCTATGAGGCCGCCATCACCCTGATACAAAAGCCAGGCTAAGACAACACAGAAAATGAAAATTACAGACCAATTTCTCTGATGAACTTAGATGCCAATTCCTCAGCAAAATCCTAGCAAACAGAATTCAACGACATAGCAAAAAATTCATACATTGTGATCAAGTCGGGTTCATCCCAGGCATGCAAGGCTTCTTCAACATCCACAAATCAATCAATGTGATACACCTGATATATCAACAAATTGAGAGACAAACATCACATGATCATCTCAATAGATGCAGAAAAAGCCTTCGACAAAGTACAACACCCGTTTATGATAAAAACTCTTCAGAAAATGGGCATAGAAGGAACCTATCTCAACATAGTGAAAGCCATCTAAGAGAAGCCCACAGTGAACATTATCCTCAATGGTAAAAAACTGAAAGCATTCCCTCTAAGATCAGGAACAAGACAGGGGTGCCCACTTTCACCACTACTATTCAACATAGTCCTGGAAGCTCTAGCAACAGCAATAAGAGAAGAGAAAGAAATCAAAGGAATCCAGATTGGAAAGGAAGAAGTCAAGCTCTCTCTTTTTGGAAACGACATGATATTATACATAGAAAATCCCAAAGACACAGTTACAAAGCTACTAGAGCTAATCAACGAATTCAGCAATGTCGCAGGATACAAAGTCAACACACAGAAATCACTGGCATTCCTATACACAAACAATGAAAAATCAGAAAACAAAATCAAAGAGGCAGTCCCCTTCACGATTGCAACCAAAACAATCAAATATATAGGAATAAACCTACCCAAAGTAACAAAAGAATTGTACACAGAAAATTACAAGACATTCATGAAAGAAATTAAAGAAGACTTAAACAGATGGAGAGATATTCCATGTTCCTGGGTCGGAAGAATCAATATTGTGAAAATGACCATACTACCAAATGTCATCTACAGATTCAATGCAATACCTATTCAACTACCATTGACATTTTTCACAGAACTAGACCAAAGAATCACACAGTTCATATGGAAACACAAAAGACCTCGAATAGCCAAAGCAATCCTGAGAAAGAAAAACGGAGCTGGAGGAATCAGCCTCCCTAACCTCAGACTGTACTACAAAGCAACAGTCATCAAGACAGTATGGTACTGGCACAATAACAGAGTCTACAGACCGATGGAACAAGATCGAGAACCTAGAGATAAACCCACACACCGATGGGTACCTTATGTTTCACAAAGGAGGTGAAACTATAAAATGGGACAAAGTCAGCCTCTTCAACAAGTGGTGCTGGGAAAATTGGACAGCTACATGCAAAAAAATGAAGTTGGAACATTCCCTGACACCATACACTAAGATCAACTCAAAATGGATTAAAGACCTAAATGTAAGACCAGAAACCATCAAACTCTTAGAGGAGAATATAGGCAAAACCCTCAAGGACATCAATCAAAGCAAGATCTTCTCTGACCCACTTACTAGAATAGCGAAACTAAAAAGACAAATGAACACGTGGGACCTCATGAAGCTTAAAAGCTTTTGTACAGCAAAAGAAATCACCAAAAAGTTGAACAGACACCCCACAGAGTGGGAGAAAATCATAGCAAATGAAAGAACAGATAAACAATTAATCTCCAAAATCTACAACCAACTCAGACAATTCAGCACAGGAAAAACGAACAACCCAATCAAAAAATGGGAAAAAGATCTAAAGAGACGCCTCTCCAAAGAGGACATACAGATGGCCCAAAAGCACATGAAATGATGCTCAACCTTGCTTATCAATAGAGAAATACAAATTAAAACCACAATGAGATACCACCTCATACCTGTCAGAATGGCCATCAACAACAAATCGACAGACAATAAATGCTGGAGAGGGTGTGGAGAAAAGGGAACCCTCTTGCATTGCTGGTGGGAATGTAAACTGATACAACCTCTATGGAAGACAGTATGGAGATTCCTTAAAAAACAAAAAATAGAAACATCCTATGACCCAGCAATCCCACTATTAGACCTATATCCGGATGAAATCAAAACTGAAAGAAGCACCTGTACTCCAATGTTCATTGCAGCTCTCTATACAATAGCCAGAACATGGAAGCAACCTAGATGTCCATCGATGAATGAATGGATACAGAAGCCCTGGTACATATATACAATTGAAAATTACTCAGCTGTTAAAAGAAATCAATATTGTGAAAATGACCATACTACCAAATGTCATCTACAGATTCAATGCAATACCTATTCAACTACCATTGACATTTTCACAGAACTAGACCAAAGAATCACACAGTTCATATGGAAACACAAAAGACCTCGAATAGCCAAAGCAATCCTGAGAAAGAAAAACGGAGCTGGAGGAATCAGCCTCCCTAACCTCAGACTGTACTACAAAGCAACAGTCATCAAGACAGTATGGTACTGGCACAATAACAGAGTCTACAGACCGATGGAACAAGATCGAGAACCTAGAGATAAACCCACACACCGATGGGTACCTTATGTTTCACAAAGGAGGTGAAACTATAAAATGGGACAAAGTCAGCCTCTTCAACAAGTGGTGCTGGGAAAATTGGACAGCTACATGCAAAAAAATGAAGTTGGAACATTCCCTGACACCATACACTAAGATCAACTCAAAATGGATTAAAGACCTAAATGTAAGACCAGAAACCATCAAACTCTTAGAGGAGAATATAGGCAAAACCCTCAAGGACATCAATCAAAGCAAGATCTTCTCTGACCCACTTACTAGAATAGCGGAACTAAAAAGACAAATGAACACGTGGGACCTCATGAAGCTTAAAAGCTTTTGTACAGCAAAAGAAATCACCAAAAAGTTGAACAGACACCCCACAGAGTGGGAGAAAATCATAGCAAATGAAAGAACAGATAAACAATTAATCTCCAAAATCTACAACCAACTCAGACAATTCAGCACAGGAAAAACGAACAACCCAATCAAAAAATGGGAAAAAGATCTAAAGAGACGCCTCTCCAAAGAGGACATACAGATGGCCCAAAAGCACATGAAATGATGCTCAACCTTGCTTATCAATAGAGAAATACAAATTAAAACCACAATGAGATACCACCTCATACCTGTCAGAATGGCCATCAACAACAAATCGACAGACAATAAATGCTGGAGAGGGTGTGGAGAAAAGGGAACCCTCTTGCATTGCTGGTGGGAATGTAAACTGATACAACCTCTATGGAAGACAGTATGGAGATTCCTTAAAAAACAAAAAATAGAAACATCCTATGACCCAGCAATCCCACTATTAGACCTATATCCGGATGAAATCAAAACTGAAAGAAGCACCTGTACTCCAATGTTCATTGCAGCTCTCTATACAATAGCCAGAACATGGAAGCAACCTAGATGTCCATCGATGAATGAATGGATACAGAAGCCCTGGTACATATATACAATTGAAAATTACTCAGCTGTTAAAAGAAATGCAGAAGACTCAGTCCTAATGAAGTGGCTGGCTCTAGAACCTATCATAAAAAGTGAAGTCAAAAAGAGAAAGACAAATACAGTATACTAGCACACATATATGGAATCTAGTAGGACTGTCTTGATAACACACGCAGTGAACTTATGGAAAAACAGACAGCATAGACATAGGGACATTGTGGGGAAGAAATAGGGAGGAGGAGGCATGGAGGGAGTAACATGGAAACGTATACTGTCTTGTGTGGAAAAGATAGCTATTGTCATTGTTCTAAGGGTATAGGAGTGCTCACAATGGCATGGGGCGATGGTCCAGAGGGGTGGGATGGGGGGATCTGGGGGGAGGACCATGGATATGCATATGACTGATCTGGGAACATACATTTCTGTGAACAACAAAACTCTGTAAAACCTTTAAAATAAAGAATTAAAAAAAAAAAAAAAGAATAGCTCTGGATTCATCTACTAAAAGTCACATATCACAAGGATGAACCTTGATGAAGCTTGATGAACCTTTACAATATATGCAACTGTCCTCACTGTCATCGCTATTTAGATAAAGTACAACATCTCAGAATACTTCCTGCATCACTTTAAGTCACTAACATTCCCTAAATGTAACTCTTAGTCAAATTCTATCACCTTAGATTATTTCATTCTGTTTTAAAATTTCATAATTTTATATTATTCAGTAATACTTTTGAAGCTTATTTATGTTGTTTTAGGTAGTATAATTTATTCCTTTTCATTTCTATATAATAATCTGTTTTGAGGAATTCTTCATTTTATATACATTTTAGCCTATTGAAATTATAAACTGCTCTATCTATTACTGATACAAAGATTCTTGAAAATGATACTACTGAACCTAAACTCTTATCTCTCTTTGGCATACACCTGTGCATCAGGAAGATCCCCTGGAGAAGGAAATGCCAGTCCACTCTAGTATTCTTGCCTAGAAAATTCCATGGAGAGAGAAGCCTGGAAGCTACAGTCCACAGGGTCTCAAACAGTTGGACAGGACTGAGCAACTAAGACTTTCACTTTTACTTTCACTCTGCATGTGTGCTAAGTCACTTCATCCATGTCTGACTGTTTGTGACCCAGGGACTCTTCCTAACTCAGAGACTGAGCACGTCTCATGTCTTCTGCATCATCAGGAAAGTTCTTTACCACTAGTTTCACTTGGGAAGTCTGGTATAAACTTAGAAGTGGAACTTACCAATTTGAGAAAGAGGCAGAGAAGTGAATTCTATTTTAAATTAGAACTTATAAACTGTGAGCTCTAATCACATTCTTTAGGAAACAATTGGATTAACAAAAGAAAGTATTTCCATTAAAGTGCAAATTAACATTGGTTATTTTTAATTTTATTATACATTTATTGAGAGTAAACCAATGCAGATTTACATTTTCAGGTGTTAATTGGGATAATCATTTAATAGTAAATAAATTATTATTTATAATTAAAACTAAATATCATTACTGTAAAATGTTAATTTGCTTTTTTATCTTGTGAAATTAACTTTTCATCAAGTTCCTTGATCTAAAAGTAACCTATTTAAAGAAAATAGAATTGAAAGATTTAAATAACTTGTTTATGTCTGTGGGATTTTCTTCAGTGCTTTTTTTGTTTGTTTGTTTTCAGGTCATTTCTTTTGGTCTTTCATTTTATTTATTTTCATCCATCTTTGTTCTTTGGCCTGCTTGGGCCTCTCATTGCAGTGGTCTCTGTCAATGCATAGTACCAACTCTGGGCACATGCGCTCCATTGAACTCTATTGAAGCTACTAATCTTATTAGTAAGACTTAATATGTTCAAGTTTGAATAATTTTTTTCTTTACTTTTAAACCACACATTTTATTTTGGTATATACTTATAGTTCCACATAGGCCTTTAATGGTTCTGTGCAGGTTTTGCTTGTTTTCATTGTTTTTGCTTTGTTTCTCTGTATTTTTCTATATACTCATCTCTGCTTTAATTTTTAAATCTTTTATATGTATTACTATTTCCTCTACAACTATTGCCTTGCTTTCTCTGATTCTCTTTTCCTATAGCATTGAACTCTAATACATACAAATCTTTAACTCCCTTTATTTAACTTTGCAGTATTATTCTATTTTTCTCTTCTATCCTCTCTTTCTCTTTTTCCCTTTCCCCACCATATGTTTTAGCCTATTCTGTTCTCATTGCCTGATCCCCAACTGGGACGCTGCTCTAGCATTATTCTCCAATTCGTGGTCTAGTTAGTTTGGTTATTAACTAGTGGATATCATTTTTTATTTTCTCTATTCGCCATCTAATGTATTATACTGTATTTTTTGTTGGAATGTTTGGGTTATGTTATGACTATATATGTTTGTATGCATAATTCAGTATGCCAGATAGCATTTGCATGATATTTTATTTTATTTTATTTTTTTAATTGATTTATTTATTTTTTGGGGGCGGGGGTCGGTTTGGGGATGGAGGGGAGCGGGCAGGCCACTTCTATTGGTCTTTCATTTATCTATTTTCATCCATCTTTGTTCTTTGGCTCCTACGGGCCTCCCATCGCAGTGGCGTCTGTCGTCGCAGAGCGCCAGCTCTGGGCGCATGCGCTCCAGAGCTCTGGCTCGGTGATTGGACACATCAGTCCAGCTGCTCCGCGGCACGTGGGATCTTCCCAGGCCAGGGATCGAACCAGCGCCCCTTGCACTGCAAGGCAGTGTCCTTATTCACTGGACCACCAGGGGAAACCCTGCATGATATTTTAATTGCCATTTGTCAAAGGTGTACTTTCTGTTTCTCATTTGCATATATATGTTTTGATACCATTTAATGCCGGAAGAAACCAGCCGTGAAATCTTCATTCCCTGGTCAGGAAACAAGTCCAGGGGCTTTAGGGAATGAGCACTGACTCCAAAACCCTACAATACCAGAGAACACCTAACACTAGTGAGCACCAAACAGCAAGAACTCCAACAAAGGCAAGCACCTGTATGCAAGTCCTGACATCACTCAACCACCAGCATCACCCAGAATAAGCAATCCAAAGGACATCTTTTAAACACATATTTTCAAGATGCTTTAACTCCTTGTTTTTCTTTTTTATTTTCTATATACTCATCTCTGCTTTAATTTTAAATCTTTTATATGTATTACTATTTCCTCTACAACTATTGCCTTGCTTTCTCTGATTCTCTTTTCCTATAGCATTGAACTCTAATACATACAAATCTTTAACTCCCTTTATTTAACTTTGCAGTATTATTCTATTTTTCTCTTCTATCCTCTCTTTCTCTTTTTCCCTTTCCCCACCATATGTTTTAGCCTATTCTGTTCTCATTGCCTGATCCCCAACTGGGACGCTGCTCTAGCATTATTCTCCAATTCGTGGTCTAGTTAGTTTGGTTATTAACTAGTGGATATCATTTTTTATTTTCTCTATTCGCCATCTAATGTATTATACTGTATTTTTTGTTGGAATGTTTGGGTTATGTTATGACTATATATGTTTGTATGCATAATTCAGTATGCCAGATAGCATTTGCATGATATTTTATTTTATTTTATTTTTTTAATTGATTTATTTATTTTTTGGGGGCGGGGGTCGGTTTGGGGATGGAGGGGAGCGGGCAGGCCACTTCTATTGGTCTTTCATTTATCTATTTTCATCCATCTTTGTTCTTTGGCTCCTACGGGCCTCCCATCGCAGTGGCGTCTGTCGTCGCAGAGCGCCAGCTCTGGGCGCATGCGCTCCAGAGCTCTGGCTCGGTGATTGGACACATCAGTCCAGCTGCTCCGCGGCACGTGGGATCTTCCCAGGCCAGGGATCGAACCAGCGCCCCTTGCACTGCAAGGCAGTGTCCTTATTCACTGGACCACCAGGGGAAACCCTGCATGATATTTTAATTGCCATTTGTCAAAGGTGTACTTTCTGTTTCTCATTTGCATATATATGTTTTGATACCATTTAATGCCGGAAGAAACCAGCCGTGAAATCTTCATTCCCTGGTCAGGAAACAAGTCCAGGGGCTTTAGGGAATGAGCACTGACTCCAAAACCCTACAATACCAGAGAACACCTAACACTAGTGAGCACCAAACAGCAAGAACTCCAACAAAGGCAAGCACCTGTATGCAAGTCCTGACATCACTCAACCACCAGCATCACCCAGAATAAGACACCTCATCCAAAAAAACAGACACACACAGACATAACTGAAAGTCTGAGAAAAGGAAACCCCAAACATAGTTAGTAAAAAAAATTAATAATAACAATGAAACAGCAGAGAAATACCACACAAGTGAAAGAACAATATACAAACACACAAGTTCAAATAAACGAAGAGAAATTAGACAAACTTTCTGACAGCAAATTCAGAAGAATGATAGTAACGATGATCAAAAACACCAAAAACAGAATTTTAGAGAAATTGCAAGAATCAGTTAACACACTGAATATTGAAATACAAAAACTTAAAATACACCAAACAGAGACAAACAACTCAACTGCTGAACTTAAAAACACTGTAGAAGGAATCAAGGGCAGAGTATCTGAGACAGAAGACCAGATAAGTGAGCTGAAATATAGAATGGTAGAAGCAACTGGGGGAGAATACAATCAAGCTCAAAGAATGAAAAAAGCAGAGGATAGCCTCAGAAACCTCTGGGATACTATCAAACGCACCAATATTCGAATTATAAGGGTTCCAGAGGAAGTAGAAAAAAAAGAACGGATATGAGAAAATTTTTGAAGAGATTATATTTGAAAATTTCCCCAACATGGGAAAAGAAATAGTCAATCAAGTCCAAGACGCACAAAGAGTACTATACACAATAAACCTGAGAAGAAACACACCAAGACACATATTAATGAAGCTAACACAAATTAAACACAAAGGCAGAATTCTAAAAACAGCAAGGGAAAAGCAACTAGTGACACACAAGGGAAACCCAATATGCTTAACAGCTGATCTTTCAACAGACACTCTGTAGGCCAGAAGGGAATAGCAAGACACATCGAAAGCACTGAAAGTGAATAATCTGCAACCAAGAATCCTCTAACCTGAAAGGATCTCCTTCATAATTGATGGAGAAATCAAAAGCTTTACAGATAAGCAAAACTTAAAAGAATCTAGTAACACCAAACCAGCCTTACAACAAGTGTTAAAGAGACTTATATAGATAACAAGTATGAGAGAAGAAGAAAAAGATTTACAAAACAAAGCCATCATAACATCTAAGAAGATGACAATAGGATTATTTGTATCAATAATTAGTTTGAATGTAAATGGACTAAATGCCCTATCCAAAAGACACAGACTGGCTGAATGGATTCAAAAACAAGACTCATACATATGCTGCCTACAAGCAACTCATTTCAGACCTGGAGACACTCACAGACTGAAATTGAGACGATGGAAAAGGATATTCCATGCAAATGGAAATAAAAAGAAGCTAGAGTAACAATCCTCATATCAGACAAAATAGACCTTAAAATAAAGAAGATTATAAGAGACAAGATAAGACACTACATAATGATCAAGGGATCGATGCAAAAGGAAGACATAGCAATCATGAATACCTATGCACCCAACACAGGAGCACCCCAATACATAAAACAAACACTTTCAGACATAAAAGAAACAATCGACAATAACACAGAAACTTAATAAAGAAACGCAAGTCTTAAATGCCACACTAGAAGAGATGCATCTCATGCATACCTGTAGGATTTTACATCCAAAAGCAGAAGAATACACTGTCTTCTCAAGTGCTCATGGACAATTCTCCAGGATAGACCATATCTTGGGCCACAGATCAAACCTCAGTCAATTCAAGAAAACTGAAATTATATCAACCACCTTCTCGGACCACAATGCAATGAGACTAGAGATCAACCACAGGAAAAAAAAAAAAAAAAAACACATCAACAACACTAAAAACACAAACACATGGGGATTAAACAACACATACCTAAAAAACAAACTTATTGCCGAGCAAATCCAAGGAGAAATTAAAATATTCCTAGAAGAAAATGACAATGAATGCATGACAGTACAAAACTTATGGATAATGTAAAACAGTTCTAAGAGGGAAGTTATAGCAAGACACATCGAAAGCACTGAAAGTGAATAATCTGCAACCAAGAATCCTCTAACCTGAAAGGATCTCCTTCATAATTGATGGAGAAATCAAAAGCTTTACAGATAAGCAAAACTTAAAAGAATCTAGTAACACCAAACCAGCCTTACAACAAGTGTTAAAGAGACTTATATAGATAACAAGTATGAGAGAAGAAGAAAAAGATTTACAAAACAAAGCCATCATAACATCTAAGAAGATGACAATAGGATTATTTGTATCAATAATTAGTTTGAATGTAAATGGACTAAATGCCCTATCCAAAAGACACAGACTGGCTGAATGGATTCAAAAACAAGACTCATACATATGCTGCCTACAAGCAACTCATTTCAGACCTGGAGACACTCACAGACTGAAATTGAGACGATGGAAAAGGATATTCCATGCAAATGGAAATAAAAAGAAGCTAGAGTAACAATCCTCATATCAGACAAAATAGACCTTAAAATAAAGAAGATTATAAGAGACAAGATAAGACACTACATAATGATCAAGGGATCGATGCAAAAGGAAGACATAGCAATCATGAATACCTATGCACCCAACACAGGAGCACCCCAATACATAAAACAAACACTTTCAGACATAAAAGAAACAATCGACAATAACACAGAAACTTAATAAAGAAACGCAAGTCTTAAATGCCACACTAGAAGAGATGCATCTCATGCATACCTGTAGGATTTTACATCCAAAAGCAGAAGAATACACTGTCTTCTCAAGTGCTCATGGACAATTCTCCAGGATAGACCATATCTTGGGCCACAGATCAAACCTCAGTCAATTCAAGAAAACTGAAATTATATCAACCACCTTCTCGGACCACAATGCAATGAGACTAGAGATCAACCACAGGAAAAAAAAAAAAAAAAAACACATCAACAACACTAAAAACACAAACACATGGGGATTAAACAACACATACCTAAAAAACAAACTTATTGCCGAGCAAATCCAAGGAGAAATTAAAATATTCCTAGAAGAAAATGACAATGAATGCATGACAGTACAAAACTTATGGATAATGTAAAAACAGTTCTAAGAGGGAAGTTTATAGCAATACAATCCCACCTCAAGAAACTAGGAAAATATGAAGCAGATGACTTAACCCTCTGCTTAAAACAACTGCAGAAAGAAGAAAAAAGCACCCCAAAGCCAGCAGAAGAAGAGAAATTATAAAGACTAGAGCAGAAATAAATGAAAAAGAAACAAAATAAACAATAGTAAAGGTAAATAAAACAAAAAGCTGGTTCTTTGAAAAGGTCAATAAAATTTACAAAGCACTGGCCAGACACACCAAGAAAAAAAGAGAGAAGAACCAGATCAAGAAAATCAAAAATGAAAAAGGAGAGATTACAACAGAGAATGCAGAAATCCAAAGGATTATAAGAGACTATTATGAACAACTCTATGGCAACAAACTGGACAAGCTGGAAGAAATGGACAGTTTCTTGGAAAGATTAATCTTTCCAGGAAGAAATAGAAACTATGCATAACCCAATCACAAGCTCAGAAATCAAATTTGTGATTAAAAATCTACCCAAAAAGAAAAGCCCAGGGCCAGACAGCTTCACAGCCGAATTCTACCAAACATATTAAGCTGAGCTAATGCCCATCTTTCTAAAACTCTTCCAAAAAAATTGCACAGGAAGGAATGCTTCCAAACACATTCTACGAGGCCACGATTACCCTGATACCAAAGCCAGGCAAAGACAACACAAAAAAAGAAAATTATAGGTCAATTTTACTGATGAATTTAGGTGCTAAAGTTCTCAACGAAATACTACCAAACAGAATGCAACAGCACATCAAAAAACTCATACATCATGAACAAGTCGGTTTCATCCCAGGCATGTAAGGATTCTTCAATATCCGCAAATCAATCACTGTGATACATCATATCAACTTATTTATAGATAACAATCACATGATAATCCTATTAGATGCAGGAAAAGCCTTTGACAAAATCCAACATCCATTTATGATAAAAACTCTTCAAAAATGGCAGAGAAGGAACATGTCTCAACATAGTGAAAGCCATATATGAGAAGCCCGCAGCAAACATTATCCTCAATGTTGAAAAACTGAAAGCATTCCCTCTATGATCAGGAGCAAAACAGGGGTGTCCACTTTCACCACTACTATTCAACATAGTCCTGGAAGTTCCAGCAACAGCAATAAGAGAAGAAAAATAAAGAAAAGAAATCCAGATTGGAAAAGAAGAGGTAAAACTCTGTCTATTCACAGATAACATGATATTATACATAGAAAATCCCAAAGACACGGTTACAAAGCTACTAGAGCTAATCAACCAATTCAGTAAAGTCACAGGATACAAAATCCATACACTGGCATTCCTATGCACAAACAATGAACAATCAGAAAATGAAATCAAAGATGCAATCCCCTTCACCATAGCAACCAAAAGAATAAAATATCTAGGAATAAATCTATCCAAAGAAACAAAATAACTGTACACTGAAAATTACAAGACACGCATGAGAGAAATTAAAGAAAACTTAAACAGATGGAGAGATATTCCATGTTCCTGGGTCGGAAGACTCAATATTGTGAAAATGGCCATAGTACCAAATGTATAGATTCAATGTGATCCCTATCAAACTACCAATGACATTCTTCACAGAATTAGAACAAGGAATGCTTCCAAACACATTCTACGAGGCCACGATTACCCTGATACCAAAGCCAGGCAAAGACAACACAAAAAAAGAAAATTATAGGTCAATTTTACTGATGAATTTAGGTGCTAAAGTTCTCAACGAAATACTACCAAACAGAATGCAACAGCACATCAAAAAACTCATACATCATGAACAAGTCGGTTTCATCCCAGGCATGTAAGGATTCTTCAATATCCGCAAATCAATCACTGTGATACATCATATCAACTTATTTATAGATAACAATCACATGATAATCCTATTAGATGCAGGAAAAGCCTTTGACAAAATCCAACATCCATTTATGATAAAACTCTTCAAAAATGGCAGAGAAGGAACATGTCTCAACATAGTGAAAGCCATATATGAGAAGCCCGCAGCAAACATTATCCTCAATGTTGAAAAACTGAAAGCATTCCCTCTATGATCAGGAGCAAAACAGGGGTGTCCACTTTCACCACTACTATTCAACATAGTCCTGGAAGTTCCAGCAACAGCAATAAGAGAAGAAAAATAAAGAAAAGAAATCCAGATTGGAAAAGAAGAGGTAAAACTCTGTCTATTCACAGATAACATGATATTATACATAGAAAATCCCAAAGACACGGTTACAAAGCTACTAGAGCTAATCAACCAATTCAGTAAAGTCACAGGATACAAAATCCATACACTGGCATTCCTATGCACAAACAATGAACAATCAGAAAATGAAATCAAAGATGCAATCCCCTTCACCATAGCAACCAAAAGAATAAAATATCTAGGAATAAATCTATCCAAAGAAACAAAATAACTGTACACTGAAAATTACAAGACACGCATGAGAGAAATTAAAGAAAACTTAAACAGATGGAGAGATATTCCATGTTCCTGGGTCGGAAGACTCAATATTGTGAAAATGGCCATAGTACCAAATGTATAGATTCAATGTGATCCCTATCAAACTACCAATGACATTCTTCACAGAATTAGAACAAGGAATGACACAGTTCATATGGAAACACAAAGAACCCTGAATAGCCAAAGCAATCCTGAGGAAGAAGAATGGAACTGGAGGGATCAGCCTCCCGAACCTCAGACTAAACTACAATGCAACAGTCATCAAGACAGTTTGGTACTGTTCCCAAAACAGAAATATAGAGCAATGAAAACAAGATAGAGAACCCAGAGATAAACCCATGCACCGATGGATACCTTATTTTGACAAAGGAGGCAAAACTATAAAATGGGACAATGACAGCCTCTTCAACAAATGGTGCTAGGAAAACTGGACAGCTACATGCAAAAAAAAAAAAAAAAAAAAAAAAAAATGAAGTTTGGACATTCCCTGACACTATACAAAGGTAAACACGAAATGGATTAAAGACCTAAATATAAGACCAGAAACCCTAAAGCTCTTAGAGGAGAATATAGGCAAAACACTCAAGGATGTAAATCAAAGCAAGATCTTCTCTGACCCACTTACTAGAATGGCGGAACTAACAACAAAACTTAACATGTGGGACCTCATGAAACTTAAAAGTTTTTGTACAGCAAAAGAAACTACAAAAAAAAAAAAAAAAAAAAAAAAGCTGAACAGACAGTCCACACAGAATGGGAGAAAATCATAGCAAATGAAAGAACAGACAAAGAATTAATCTCCAAAATCTACAAGCAACTCAGACAACTCAGCACCGGAAAAATGAACAACCCAATCAAAAAGAAAAACTAAAAAAACAGATGATTCCCTGAAAAAAAAGAATAAATCTATCCAAAGAAACAAAATAACTGTACACTGAAAATTACAAGACACGCATGAGAGAAATTAAAGAAAACTTAAACAGATGGAGAGATATTCCATGTTCCTGGGTCGGAAGACTCAATATTGTGAAAATGGCCATAGTACCAAATGTATAGATTCAATGTGATCCCTATCAAACTACCAATGACATTCTTCACAGAATTAGAACAAGGAATGACACAGTTCATATGGAAACACAAAGAACCCTGAATAGCCAAAGCAATCCTGAGGAAGAAGAATGGAACTGGAGGGATCAGCCTCCCGAACCTCAGACTAAACTACAATGCAACAGTCATCAAGACAGTTTGGTACTGTTCCCAAAACAGAAATATAGAGCAATGAAAACAAGATAGAGAACCCAGAGATAAACCCATGCACCGATGGATACCTTATTTTGACAAAGGAGGCAAAACTATAAAATGGGACAATGACAGCCTCTTCAACAAATGGTGCTAGGAAAACTGGACAGCTACATGCAAAAAAAAAAAAAAAAAAAAATGAAGTTTGGACATTCCCTGACACTATACAAAGGTAAACACGAAATGGATTAAAGACCTAAATATAAGACCAGAAACCCTAAAGCTCTTAGAGGAGAATATAGGCAAAACACTCAAGGATGTAAATCAAAGCAAGATCTTCTCTGACCCACTTACTAGAATGGCGGAACTAACAACAAAACTTAACATGTGGGACCTCATGAAACTTAAAAGTTTTTGTACAGCAAAAGAAACTACAAAAAAAAAAAAAAAAAAAAAAAAGCTGAACAGACAGTCCACACAGAATGGGAGAAAATCATAGCAAATGAAAGAACAGACAAAGAATTAATCTCCAAAATCTACAAGCAACTCAGACAACTCAGCACCGGAAAAATGAACAACCCAATCAAAAAATGGGAAAAAGATCTAAACAGACACCTCTCCAAAGAGGACGTACAAACAGCCAAAAAGCCCATGAAACAATGCTCAATCTTGCTTATAATTAGAGAAATGCAAATCAAAACTACAATGATATCTCACCTCACACCCGTCCGAATGGCCATCATCCACAAATCGATAGACAATAAATGCTGGGAAAGGGTGTGGAGAATAGGGAACCCTCTTGCATTGCTGGCGGGAATGCAAATTGATGCAGCCTCTATGGAAGACAGTGTGGAGATCTCTTAAAAAACTGAACATAGAAGCATCATATGACCCAGCAATCCCACTCTTAGACTTATACCCTGATAAAATCAAATCCGAAAGAAGCACCTGTACTGCAATGTTCATTGCAGCTCTCTATACAATAGCTAGAACATGGAAGCCACCTAGATGTCCATCGATGAATGAATGGATACAAAAGCCTGGAATACTACACATCTGTAAAAAGAAATGCAGAAGGATCAGTCCTAGTGAGGTGGCTGGATCTAGAACCTATTATAAAAAGTGAAGTCAAAAAGAATAAAACTAATACAATATACTAACACATATATATATGGAATCTAGTAGGATCGTAATGATAACACACACAGTGAAGCAATGGACAAACAGACATGAACAGTAGACATATGGGCATCGTGGGGAATGAACATTGGTGGGAGGTGTAAAGGAAATAGCATGAAACTCTATATTATCCTATGTGAAAACAACAACTATTGTCATTATGCTGTGAGAAAACAGGATGCTGTAGGGGTGCTGTGCAATGTCCTGGAGAGGTGAGATTGAGATATATGCATATGACTAATCTGGGATGATACATATCTGTAAACAACAGAAGTCTGTAAAAGTAAAATGTAAAATAAAAATTTAAAAAATAAATAAATAAAAATAATCTCTTAAAAAGAGAGAAAATCTGGGTGCTAATATACATGTGTCTCCTTATTAAGAAGAAGAAGATAAACTCTTCCTAATGTAAATAAATTATCCCTCCTGGGACAGAAAGAGAAGTCCCCTAACTTCTATCTCTTTGAAGCATGATTAAATGACTTTCAGGGAGAAGAGGGTAGAGAGATAAAATCAGTGTCTCCAGATTTACAGCCCCTAAATATGGCTCCAGGTTCCATTCCATTTTGATATGAAAAAATACAACTCTGTGATGTTCAGTCTTTCCATCATTATCAGTTTAGTCATATTTTACATTCCAAGCTTATCCATTAGCCCACATTCCCATAAAACTTGTTCAGAGAGCTCTAATTATGCAGACACATGAGAACATTTTCTCTACAGTCCCACAGCACAGACTGTTTTTGCTTTGTTTTGTTTTGCCTCAATGGTTCTCACGACCTTTAGATTGACACTTCTATATTTTATTATCCTATTCAAATGTCCACGTACTCTTTGCCAGCTAGTTCTAATATTGAAAGCAGAAGGTGTTTCCAATAGTTTATAAACCAATAACCTTTATAATTTGATTACAATTTTACAAAGTTTAAGTTGAATTCCCCTCCCCTTATCACAAGCCTTGTTCAGAGAGCAGAATTCCTTACTGTTATTATGCATTTATTCTCAAACAGTTGCTGTATAAGTCAGAGGCGACACCACTGGTTGAATGATATAACTCTGTGGCGTCACTCTCCAACTATGTCATGAATATTTGTCATGTAAGAAAGCAAGACATACAGGTAATATGTTAGTGGACAAAATTAAAGTAATTGCTAAGGTCATTTTAGTGTTTTTATTCAGTTTACAGTCATTGACACTGTTATCTATTATATATTTCATCTTTGAAAAATTAGAATGAGGAGAACCCATTTTAAGGATATTTCTGGGAAATAATTCTGCTGGAAAAAATATATTTTTATTAAGTTCCTTTATTCGAATTAAAACAATGCAAACTACCATCTATTCATACATTAAACATTTTAGCTTCCTAATATGTGTGGCACTGTGGTTGTTTGGGAGATACCCCTGTCATGAAACTGTCCTGGAGAGGTGAGATTGAGATATATGCATATGACTAATCTGGGATGATACATATCTGTAAACAACAGAAGTCTGTAAAAGTAAAATGTAAAATAAAAATTTAAAAAATAAATAAATAAAAATAATCTCTTAAAAAGAGAGAAAATCTGGGTGCTAATATACATGTGTCTCCTTATTAAGAAGAAGAAGATAAACTCTTCCTAATGTAAATAAATTATCCCTCCTGGGACAGAAAGAGAAGTCCCCTAACTTCTATCTCTTTGAAGCATGATTAAATGACTTTCAGGGAGAAGAGGGTAGAGAGATAAAATCAGTGTCTCCAGATTTACAGCCCCTAAATATGGCTCCAGGTTCCATTCCATTTTGATATGAAAAAATACAACTCTGTGATGTTCAGTCTTTCCATCATTATCAGTTTAGTCATATTTTACATTCCAAGCTTATCCATTAGCCCACATTCCCATAAAACTTGTTCAGAGAGCTCTAATTATGCAGACACATGAGAACATTTTCTCTACAGTCCCACAGCACAGACTGTTTTTGCTTTGTTTTGTTTTGCCTCAATGGTTCTCACGACCTTTAGATTGACACTTCTATATTTTATTATCCTATTCAAATGTCCACGTACTCTTTGCCAGCTAGTTCTAATATTGAAAGCAGAAGGTGTTTCCAATAGTTTATAAACCAATAACCTTTATAATTTGATTACAATTTTACAAAGTTTAAGTTGAATTCCCCTCCCCTTATCACAAGCCTTGTTCAGAGAGCAGAATTCCTTACTGTTATTATGCATTTATTCTCAAACAGTTGCTGTATAAGTCAGAGGCGACACCACTGGTTGAATGATATAACTCTGTGGCGTCACTCTCCAACTATGTCATGAATATTTGTCATGTAAGAAAGCAAGACATACAGGTAATATGTTAGTGGACAAAATTAAAGTAATTGCTAAGGTCATTTTAGTGTTTTTATTCAGTTTACAGTCATTGACACTGTTATCTATTATATATTTCATCTTTGAAAAATTAGAATGAGGAGAACCCATTTTAAGGATATTTCTGGGAAATAATTCTGCTGGAAAAAATATATTTTTATTAAGTTCCTTTATTCGAATTAAAACAATGCAAACTACCATCTATTCATACATTAAACATTTTTAGCTTCCTAATATGTGTGGCACTGTGGTTGTTTGGGAGATAATGTGAGAAACGTGAACCACCAGTAGTCTATGCAGAATTAGAGAATGCTGCAGTTTTGGAGCCTGAAGACATCTTCGTGATCATCTTATCCAACACAACTATTTTACTGATGTGAAACTGAGTTCTCAGAGAATTTAAGCAATTTGGGTTAAGAAATGGATTTATAGTAATATTCTGAGACTACTTATTAAAATAAGCCAAGATTTCCCCCAGAATTACTTATGTGTTTAGGTTCATTAATATGTCTTTAATATTTTGACTTTTATGCATGTGGTAGTATATAAACTAGAAATATGTTTTATATTTAAAAGATTTTATTTTTTTTAACCTTCCAGTATTTCTATAGAAACAGTTCAGCAGAATTACACTGGTTTAATTTTTTAGTTTTTCAGCAATTGGTAATATTTATTGTTAGGCCACATGACTCTCCATCCCCACTCCAGAATACTCCTTTGAAGAACCAGCATGGCCACATTTCCAGGTTCCAAGCCAGGCCCCAGGAGAGCTGTCCACTACCAGGCAATACTTCCATTCGTGTTTCACTAGTCTATAGGGCAGCTCTATAGGGCAGTTCCAGGCTTGTCATTCTCTGTATTATATCAGGAAGCAGATTTTTCTTTCAGTGAAACATTTCCTATATCCTCTTTTGTGTTCTCAGTTGTGTTCTCAGTTGTGTGGACATGTTTCTGGCTTCTGGAAGAAAGTCCCCAATTTCTGATTAACTTCCTTGCAGGATTCAATTAAGAAATGTATTACAATCAGTGCATACTCTCCTTATGTCAATCAATGTTTTGTCTTTCTTGCATTAGCAGAATCAATACAGACACTCTGTGAGACTATTCAGCCCACCACCTAAGTCCTAGTTGATGACCAAGTAACTTGATCTTCTGCCAGAAACATGACCCTGAAATTTAGGTTGAATTTAAACCTTTGTGTTACTATAATATGAAAAGCCAACCAATCAAAGGCCTCAGAATATACAACTACTTTTACTATACTGCAAAGTTCATTATACTACCTGACACCTCTATCTCCTGGTTTCCTTTGGACTAAAACCAAGCTGTCATTCATTGCCCTTCAGTGGCTAGACAAAGAGTGATTTCCTCTGATACACTTTTCTCACCCTCTTATGGCTTCCTTTCTTAAGGATGTTCTTCATATTTAAATTCTTTTTAACTCATAATTCTATTGAATCCATGGTTAAAGTCTATTTAATATATTGCCTACAAATCCCTTTTAAATTATGTTGACTTTTCTCTCTAATGCAGTTTCCCTGATTTTCTCTACCCATCTCCTATTCACTGAAATATACAGTCATTTATCAGGAAAGAAAAACTTTAAAACTGGCAATAGTACAATATAAATCATGATGATACAAAAAATGAATTACATGAAAAGAAATGAGTGGAGAAAGAAACTATAACAACAACAAAAGAAAAAGATGAGGTAAGTAAATAGAGGAACAAAGTTAAGACAAAAGTTGATTATGAAATAACTATCCATGATAATCTATTCATTTGTTTCAATCATTATAACTCCTTTTTGGGAACATAATAAGTTATGCGATCCATGGTCCCCATAAGATAAAAAATAGACTGTTCATAAGCTGATTCTCTCAGTGAAAAACCTGAAAAATAATATATTTTCTATTTTTCCTCACAAAAGAGCAGTATAGTTCAACAAACCACATCACTACAGCACACATAGTATTATGTGTATAAAATATACAGTGCACAATATTAGACTATAATTTTAGAGACATTTCTATTAATGCAGAAAAATATAACATCCCTCAGAAAATAAGAAAAAAAAATTTTTTCTGAGAAACCAGAACAGAAAAATTCAGTCGAGAAACACCAAGCACCAGGTTTTAAACAGAAGATGATCATATCCAGCTGTGAGATGAAAAATACTTGCAGCACTCGGTTTTCTGAATGACGGTATAATGGAACAGGCCAAGTCAAATCCAGCCAAACAGGCCAGAAAGGGCAGGGCCAAAGGGAAAGATATATGCTTTTCTCTGCCCGTCCCAACCCAATGGGGGCCCAACTAGGGACAAGGGCGGGGACCTGGAGGCTCTGCGAGGACGATTGGGGAAGGCCAAAGAGAGGGTCGCTCGCCATCATTGGAAATGGCCTGAGAAAGCCAAAGCCCTGGGGCGGGCCGAATGACAAGGAATCCCAGGCTCAAACAGAGACCGACAGGGAGCCCTGCACTACCACAGTGAAGACAGTGCTTTTTCCTGTCACCCCTCGGGAAGCAGGGAACCGGGCCGAGGGAGAACCAGTCCTTACAGCCCGTCCACCACCGGAGGAGGTGAAGTGGCTCAAGAGAGCACAACCCAGGACATCAAGATGCAGCCTCCATAGTTGGTGGGCTGAGCAGAGTTCCGCAGAGGCCCCGACAGAAAAAATGGGAAAGCACGTCCGACTGGCACGCCATTTCCACGTGTTTCCAGCCCCTGAAAGTAGCTCTGACTCCTATACTCGTTCCCCAAAGAGACAGACTCGGAAGGGACAGTAGGCTGACAAGTTTGCCAAGTTGGTTGAGGAGTCCGGTTCCTTTCAACCAGATGTTAATTTTGTAAGTGCTTTTCTCAAGCCAGAGAGGCTAAAGAAGACTGAGAAAAGGTTTAAGGAGAAAGCGGTAGTGGAAGTGGTGACGCTAGATAATGAAATTCAAGTAACTCAAATTGGGATTAAACCAGTGGTGGACAAGAACATGTGGCTTCAAAGGGAAAAACTGCGTGTGAAGGGGGAAAAAGAGTTCTTTCAGGAATACCTGAACAAGCAAACCGAGGAATCTAGACAGAGCACCAAGAAACTGTGGCACTCCCATCTACAGCGAAGCGAGGAGACTGAACAAAGAAACCGAGAAATAACCTGTGCATGCTCAAACAAAAAGTCAGCCCTTAAAACCGACTTCTTGAAGAAGGAAAAGACCCTGTCCAATTTGAATAAGCAGTTGAAGGCCAAGAAGGATACTTCCATGATAAAGGAAAAACAGGATGAAGAAATTGAGACGCTAGAGCAGGAGATAAAGAAAGCCTATGTTGAGACAGCTGCAAAGAAACAAGACACTCTAGTCCAGTTCTCCCAGGAGAAAGCATTTCTAGAGGCACAGCGAGAGCTGGAGGCTCTGCGAGGACGATTGGGGAAGGCCAAAGAGAGGGTCGCTCGCCATCATTGGAAATGGCCTGAGAAAGCCAAAGCCCTGGGGCGGGCCGAATGACAAGGAATCCCAGGCTCAAACAGAGACCGACAGGGAGCCCTGCACTACCACAGTGAAGACAGTGCTTTTTCCTGTCACCCCTCGGGAAGCAGGGAACCGGGCCGAGGGAGAACCAGTCCTTACAGCCCGTCCACCACCGGAGGAGGTGAAGTGGCTCAAGAGAGCACAACCCAGGACATCAAGATGCAGCCTCCATAGTTGGTGGGCTGAGCAGAGTTCCGCAGAGGCCCCGACAGAAAAAATGGGAAAGCACGTCCGACTGGCACGCCATTTCCACGTGTTTCCAGCCCCTGAAAGTAGCTCTGACTCCTATACTCGTTCCCCAAAGAGACAGACTCGGAAGGGACAGTAGGCTGACAAGTTTGCCAAGTTGGTTGAGGAGTCCGGTTCCTTTCAACCAGATGTTAATTTTGTAAGTGCTTTTCTCAAGCCAGAGAGGCTAAAGAAGACTGAGAAAAGGTTTAAGGAGAAAGCGGTAGTGGAAGTGGTGACGCTAGATAATGAAATTCAAGTAACTCAAATTGGGATTAAACCAGTGGTGGACAAGAACATGTGGCTTCAAAGGGAAAAACTGCGTGTGAAGGGGGAAAAAGAGTTCTTTCAGGAATACCTGAACAAGCAAACCGAGGAATCTAGACAGAGCACCAAGAAACTGTGGCACTCCCATCTACAGCGAAGCGAGGAGACTGAACAAAGAAACCGAGAAATAACCTGTGCATGCTCAAACAAAAAGTCAGCCCTTAAAACCGACTTCTTGAAGAAGGAAAAGACCCTGTCCAATTTGAATAAGCAGTTGAAGGCCAAGAAGGATACTTCCATGATAAAGGAAAAACAGGATGAAGAAATTGAGACGCTAGAGCAGGAGATAAAGAAAGCCTATGTTGAGACAGCTGCAAAGAAACAAGACACTCTAGTCCAGTTCTCCCAGGAGAAAGCATTTCTAGAGGCACAGCAGAGTGAGCTAGAGGCAAGGCGGCTGGGAAAGAAAATAACTGAGGAGACGAAGGGCAAGAATCAAGCCATGGAGAAGGCAGCCAGACAACACACTTTCGAGCTCCGCAGGAACATCAGCAAACAGACCCAGCAGTTCAAGAAGGAACTGCCACAGCTAGTTCAGAAATGCTATCAGTTGGAGGCGACTCAAAACTAATTAAAACAGAAGAAGCAGTTGCTAGCACAAGAGCAGTGGTACTTGGAGTGCTAAAGTCGAGGAAGGCAATGGCTGCAAGAAATGCGCAAACAGGTCCGAGATGGAGACAGTGTTCCAAAGGCCACAAAGAAACCTGCCTTAAGCAGAAGATCAAAGGTGCAACCAAAGTAATTTCTAAAATAACACTAAGTCGGGACTGGAGCAAAAGTTTTTAGGTGCCAGATAACATAAATCTAGTTAGGAAGGCTTTGTGATCTAAGGTTGCTAGGGTTAAATATTCTTTATGACATGTTAGTGTGAAGGATTAGTTGTTTTTCTCCACCAGTACTATTAGATTGTTTGTAGGACTGGCTTTCCTTTAAGTTAACTTTTTCTTTAATTAGTTCTTGGTAATGGGCTGTTCCTCAGACATCCAAATAATCCAGAACCATTTGCCAAATGTCCACGTATGAAACTACCTCAGGAAAATCACCTTGATAAAGTGACAGAAAAGCAGTTGTGGTGGTGTGTTCCATCCGGCTAAGTTAGGTTTCTTTACATAAGAAGCCCCTTGAGGAATAGCTTTTCAGATTGTTAAAATTCTGTTTTGTGCTCTGTAAACAACCAATGTCCATGTATCCTTATTTCTTTGGCCTCCTCAGCACACAAATGCAGTGCTTTTTAGCATCTTTGTGAAGTTTGTGCTGGTAATCAGGTAGCTGCTTCTGTAGTTTTCTCGTGATTGAAAGATTAATAACAACAAGTGTAAACAGAATGACCTGCTGTCCAATGCTCAGCCCATACAATTTTAACTTTGAGTCAACTGTGGGAAGTTAGTTGCTCCATGTTGTCTGATACTCTGTGACCCCATGGACTGTGGTCTGCCAGGCTCCTCTCTCCAAGGCATTCTTGAAGAAAGGATTGGGTAGACTTCCCTTCTCCAGGGGATCTTCCTGACCTCTAGGGATCAAACCTGGGTCTCTTGCACTGCAGGCAGATTCTTCACTAAGGTGGTTCAGACAGTGAGGAATCTGCCTGCAATGGGGGAGACCCAGGTTCAGTCCCTGGTTCAGAGGGATCCCCTGGAGAAAGGAATGGTACCCACTCCAGTATCCTTGCCAGGAGAATTCCATGGACAGAGGAGTCTGGCGGGCTGCAGTCCATGGAGAAACAGTCAGACATGAATGAGCAACTAACAGTCTCATCTACGCTTTCCAACTGTGTGAAGGGATGAGGAGACGGCACAGGACATGGTCACTTTTCTGTGGAGAAACACCTTTAGCTTGAGTGAGATGACTGAATGCTTCTGCCTGTTTTAGGAAAATGTATCAAAAGCAAATTATGATATATTTGGAGAACTCTTTGAAGATACTTTTGCCATCTCATTCCCTAGCAACATCCTCAATTCTGAGATTACAAAGATGACTCGTTTGACAAATATTTAGATTAGTGTGAAGGATTAGTTGTTTCTCCACCAGTACTATTAGATTGTTTGTAGGACTGGCTTTCCTTTAAGTTAACTTTTTCTTTAATTAGTTCTTGGTAATGGGCTGTTCCTCAGACATCCAAATAATCCAGAACCATTTGCCAAATGTCCACGTATGAAACTACCTCAGGAAAATCACCTTGATAAAGTGACAGAAAAGCAGTTGTGGTGGTGTGTTCCATCCGGCTAAGTTAGGTTTCTTTACAGAAAAAGCCCCTTGAGGAATAGCTTTTCAGATTGTTAAAATTCTGTTTTGTGCTCTGTAAACAACCAATGTCCATGTATCCTTATTTCTTTGGCCTCCTCAGCACACAAATGCAGTGCTTTTTAGCATCTTTGTGAAGTTTGTGCTGGTAATCAGGTAGCTGCTTCTGTAGTTTTCTCGTGATTGAAAGATTAATAACAACAAGTGTAAACAGAATGACCTGCTGTCCAATGCTCAGCCCATACAATTTTAACTTTGAGTCAACTGTGGGAAGTTAGTTGCTCCATGTTGTCTGATACTCTGTGACCCCATGGACTGTGGTCTGCCAGGCTCCTCTCTCCAAGGCATTCTTGAAGAAAGGATTGGGTAGACTTCCCTTCTCCAGGGGATCTTCCTGACCTCTAGGGATCAAACCTGGGTCTCTTGCACTGCAGGCAGATTCTTCACTAAGGTGGTTCAGACAGTGAGGAATCTGCCTGCAATGGGGGAGACCCAGGTTCAGTCCCTGGTTCAGAGGGATCCCCTGGAGAAAGGAATGGTACCCACTCCAGTATCCTTGCCAGGAGAATTCCATGGACAGAGGAGTCTGGCGGGCTGCAGTCCATGGAGAAACAGTCAGACATGAATGAGCAACTAACAGTCTCATCTACGCTTTCCAACTGTGTGAAGGGATGAGGAGACGGCACAGGACATGGTCACTTTTCTGTGGAGAAACACCTTTAGCTTGAGTGAGATGACTGAATGCTTCTGCCTGTTTTAGGAAAATGTATCAAAAGCAAATTATGATATATTTGGAGAACTCTTTGAAGATACTTTTGCCATCTCATTCCCTAGCAACATCCTCAATTCTGAGATTACAAAGATGACTCGTTTGACTAGAAAGAGCACTTTAGCTTAAGGTCATGGATATCCTACATTTATGCCCATTCAAGAACTAGGAATAGTATTTTAAAATAGTCTGGACTTTTCGGATCGTTATATTTTTGGCACTTAGGACATACTAATGATCAGATTTCTTTGAACACTGAATCCTGACACAGAAATAGAGCCTCGCATTTTGATATTCCTCCCTTATGAACAAATAGAGTAAACTTTATGTTTTCAAGAGATTGTCAGTAATAAAGAACTTCAGGATGATTTTCATTTTTCTTCATATGTAAAATGAATTCTTGTTCTTAAGATTCAGAAAAGGATTCTACCTCTATGTGCCTTTAAGTTCAGCTTTAACAACTTTGCTGTTAAATGTGCAGTGTTTCTTTAAATGTTTAAATTTTTATTATTATTGAAAATAAAAGACTATAATATATATAAAAAAATACTTGCAGCAACATCCGTTACTGACAGCATCTCCATTGCTGATGATATGTCTCTTCAACTAATGGTGAAATCTTGATGCCTTGGTTCATAAGTGTTCCTAGAGGACCAGTTGGTAATCAACTGAGCATGGAAATTGAGAAAAAGCCTGGATGTCATTAATTTACACAAGCCATAGGTACTCTGCATATTCTTCAGGTAGTACTTCATAAATGTTGTTTTTCTCTACTGACTTTGTGTATATAGTGAAAGGACATGATAAATACATAGAATGCAGCTATTCTAGACTGTTCTTTTGGATGGATTCAGTTTTATCTGTCTTTTTTTCTTTTTTCTTTTTTTTTTTTTTGTGGATGGAAGTAACTATCTCTACTTTAGCCTTAATGACAAGACATATGCTTTTAGTATAAAGCCACATCAAAACTGGTCTCAGGTATAATAAGAAAGTACTTTCAATACAATATCATAAAGTCTTATACATTTTCTTTTCTTTTTTGGTGGGAGGCATTGACTGACAAATTATAAAAAAAATAAGTAAATATAAATAGCGAAACTCAATCACAAATAGCCAAGATTTTAAAGAACTAGAAAAAGAAAGCTTGGAGAATAATATCCTAGATATGAAGACCAGTGACAAAACTGTATTAATTAGGTCAACATGGTATTGATAAAAGAAATTAAGAACTGGTCAATTGAATAGACTATAGTACTCATATGTCAATTATTAATTTATGATAAAGATGATGCTGAACATTGATTAGAAAAGATTATATTTTCAAGAAACGGTGCTGGGTGATTATCCACATGGAAACAAATTTGATCTTGATCACTACCTCAAAAGCAACACACAAATAATTTCCAAATTAGAACTAATTTCTAAATTAGGAAGTTAACATATATATAAAATAATATCTACCACAACTTGGAGCAGGACAATATCTTTAAAAATGAACACTAGGCACAGAGGGAAAAATAATAAATTTAACTGCATTTAAATTAAAATGTACTCTATTTATTAAAAGAATACTCTATAAATTAAAAAATACTCAACTCAAAGTCATCATAAAAGAAGTGTAAATTAAATGGGGAGAATTTATTATACATCTCCGGGGAGAATTCTATAATATATAAAAAAATACTTGCAGCAACATCCGTTACTGACAGCATCTCCATTGCTGATGATATGTCTCTTCAACTAATGGTGAAATCTTGATGCCTTGGTTCATAAGTGTTCCTAGAGGACCAGTTGGTAATCAACTGAGCATGGAAATTGAGAAAAAGCCTGGATGTCATTAATTTACACAAGCCATAGGTACTCTGCATATTCTTCAGGTAGTACTTCATAAATGTTGTTTTTCTCTACTGACTTTGTGTATATAGTGAAAGGACATGATAAATACATAGAATGCAGCTATTCTAGACTGTTCTTTTGGATGGATTCAGTTTTATCTGTCTTTTTTTCTTTTTTCTTTTTTTTTTTTTTGTGGATGGAAGTAACTATCTCTACTTTAGCCTTAATGACAAGACATATGCTTTTAGTATAAAGCCACATCAAAACTGGTCTCAGGTATAATAAGAAAGTACTTTCAATACAATATCATAAAGTCTTATACATTTTCTTTTCTTTTTTGGTGGGAGGCATTGACTGACAAATTATAAAAAAAATAAGTAAATATAAATAGCGAAACTCAATCACAAATAGCCAAGATTTTAAAGAACTAGAAAAAGAAAGCTTGGAGAATAATATCCTAGATATGAAGACCAGTGACAAAACTGTATTAATTAGGTCAACATGGTATTGATAAAAGAAATTAAGAACTGGTCAATTGAATAGACTATAGTACTCATATGTCAATTATTAATTTATGATAAAGATGATGCTGAACATTGATTAGAAAAGATTATATTTTCAAGAAACGGTGCTGGGTGATTATCCACATGGAAACAAATTTGATCTTGATCACTACCTCAAAAGCAACACACAAATAATTTCCAAATTAGAACTAATTTCTAAATTAGGAAGTTAACATATATATAAAATAATATCTACCACAACTTGGAGCAGGACAATATCTTTAAAAATGAACACTAGGCACAGAGGGAAAAATAATAAATTTAACTGCATTTAAATTAAAATGTACTCTATTTATTAAAAGAATACTCTATAAATTAAAAAATACTCAACTCAAAGTCATCATAAAAGAAGTGTAAATTAAGACTGGGGAGAATTTATTATACATCTCTCAGACCAAAAAAAGAGAAAGAAATACATTCCAAATCCTGTATATAAAGAGTCATAAAATTAGTAAGGAAAAGACAGAAAATTCAAGTTCAAATTCAGTAGAATATGCAGTTCCACAAATAGGATATTTAAATGAGCAATAAACATATTATTCATTAAGAAACTTTATTTTTAATTAAGAAAAGGCAAGGTCAAGACTAGGTTGTGGCCTAAGGTAATCTCATTTAAGGAAGCACTTACTTTCAGAGTCAAGCAAGTGTCAGGTATAAATTGATATCATTCTTTTTGAAACTAATTTTTTGTATCCACTCATGCATGCCCTTTGAGTTAGCAATTCTCCTACATATATACCCAACAAAAATAAGATTACTATATTCACAGAATTCAAGTGCATTAATATTTGTAGAAGCATTATTTGCAATAGCCAGGGCACTCCAAACTGTTGTCAATGGAAAAATGATTAAGACATTATGGTATAGTAACAAAATGGAATACTATACAATGGTGAGAAGCTTGAACTACAACTATACACAGGAAACATGAAAAAATCTTATCATGTAGATTGGTGGAAGACAAACACAAAGTATGTACTGAATTATATACATTTCAAAAACAGGTAAAACTAATCTATTGTCAAGCAAAAGGGAATATTACTGGAAGGGGCCAGTGTGGTTTCTGAGGTGCTCCAATAAAAGTGATGATTACACAGGTGAGTTCACAGTGTAGAAACTCATTTATGTACACATTCACCTTTAGTATACTTTTGTTCACTTGTTCAGATGCTCAGTCATGTCAGCTCTTTGTGACTCCATGGACTGTAGCTCACCAGTCATCTGTTCATGGAATTCCCTAGACAAGAATACTGGAGTGGGGTGCCATTGCTTCCTAGGGATCTTCCCAACCCAGGAATAAAAGATGCTATTTCTTACATCTCCTGCATTGGTGGTGGCTTACTTTCCAGTCTAACATTTGGAGCAGGACAATATCTTTAAAAATGAACACTAGGCACAGAGGGAAAAATAATAAATTTAACTGCATTTAAATTAAAATGTACTCTATTTATTAAAAGAATACTCTATAAATTAAAAAATACTCAACTCAAAGTCATCATAAAAGAAGTGTAAATTAAGACTGGGGAGAATTTATTATACATCTCTCAGACCAAAAAAAGAGAAAGAAATACATTCCAAATCCTGTATATAAAGAGTCATAAAATTAGTAAGGAAAAGACAGAAAATTCAAGTTCAAATTCAGTAGAATATGCAGTTCCACAAATAGGATATTTAAATGAGCAATAAACATATTATTCATTAAGAAACTTTATTTTTAATTAAGAAAAGGCAAGGTCAAGACTAGGTTGTGGCCTAAGGTAATCTCATTTAAGGAAGCACTTACTTTCAGAGTCAAGCAAGTGTCAGGTATAAATTGATATCATTCTTTTTGAAACTAATTTTTTGTATCCACTCATGCATGCCCTTTGAGTTAGCAATTCTCCTACATATATACCCAACAAAAATAAGATTACTATATTCACAGAATTCAAGTGCATTAATATTTGTAGAAGCATTATTTGCAATAGCCAGGGCACTCCAAACTGTTGTCAATGGAAAAATGATTAAGACATTATGGTATAGTAACAAAATGGAATACTATACAATGGTGAGAAGCTTGAACTACAACTATACACAGGAAACATGAAAAAATCTTATCATGTAGATTGGTGGAAGACAAACACAAAGTATGTACTGAATTATATACATTTCAAAAACAGGTAAAACTAATCTATTGTCAAGCAAAAGGGAATATTACTGGAAGGGGCCAGTGTGGTTTCTGAGGTGCTCCAATAAAAGTGATGATTACACAGGTGAGTTCACAGTGTAGAAACTCATTTATGTACACATTCACCTTTAGTATACTTTTGTTCACTTGTTCAGATGCTCAGTCATGTCAGCTCTTTGTGACTCCATGGACTGTAGCTCACCAGTCATCTGTTCATGGAATTCCCTAGACAAGAATACTGGAGTGGGGTGCCATTGCTTCCTAGGGATCTTCCCAACCCAGGAATAAAAGATGCTATTTCTTACATCTCCTGCATTGGTGGTGGCTTACTTTCCAGTCTAACATTTTCCACACATTCACAAGATTTCATCTCCACTCTTTTTTTTACAGACATCTTTGTCATCAATTTTTCAAACTCAGTCCTCCAAAGTCTCTAAACATGGTAAGTTGATGATAGACAATCAAAAAGATGACTACCATAATGAATATTAGTACTGTTTATTCATAGTCATTTTATTCTCTCCTTAATTACCTATTTTGTTGTCAAATTTTCCCATTTAAATATCACAGTCAGATGTTTAGAATGACAAGGAGTAAAATAATGTGTGTGAAATTCACTCTAAACTACATGAAGTTTTACAAAATACAAAAACTGGAGACTTCAGTGGTGGTACGGTTCCCAATGCAGGAAACTGGGTTTGGGTTCCTGGTCCAGGAGAATTTCACACACTGAGGAGGAGCACCTAAGCCTATCTCACACAACTGCTGAGCCCATGCTCTAGAGCCTGCAAGCTACAGCTACTGAATCTGAATGCTGCAGCTACTAAAGCACTTGTTCCTAGAGCCTGTGATCCACAGCAAGGGACAGCACTGCCATGAGACTCTCATGTGCAATGCAATGAAGAGTTGTCCCCAATCACTGCAACTAGAGAAAGCCTGAATAAAGCAACTAAGACTCACTGCAAACAAAAATAAATAAATAAGCAACTTTATTAAAATACAAGGACTGAAAAAAAAGATGTCAATATATAATTAACTGATTTCTATACAGTATAATTGAAAATAAGGAGGAGGAGGAGGAGAAGGAAGAGAAGGAAGAGGAGGCCCCCCAGTCCTTGCCTCAGATCACCCAGCTGCCAGGGGTGGCCCGGGCTGTTGTCTCTGCCCAGACCCATCTTTCCCTGAGACCCTGGACACCCAAAGTCTATAGCTCCTCCAGGGGCCGAATGGGCTTCCTACATCCCTGGGCAGGTCCTGTTGATCAGCAACATGTAGGAGTGTAGGATCCTCACAGTAATTATTCCTTCATTGATTTCTTTACTTACTTTTGAAAGTCAGAGATCTCAATGCCTCTTTTCTGGTGACCCTATTCTTGGACTCATCTGTGTATGTTCATTTGGCCTGGACGTACAGTGAATACCAGAAGCTTCCGCTGTTAACTGACTTCTCATTGTGGAGGTGGAACTGCAGTAGAGGTTCTGTGGATTAAGGTCCAGGAGTATGGAGCACTGGGCCAGTGTCACGAATGATGGGTTCCATACCATGTTAAATGGAGGATCCCTACCAAGAGCTAGGAGGTAAGGATCAGGCAAGGGCTGTCAGGACCATAGGTAGAGTAGCAGTTAGGAGTAGCTTCCATGTCATTTAAATACCTTTTGTTGCCCCGAGATGTTTAGAATGACAAGGAGTAAAATAATGTGTGTGAAATTCACTCTAAACTACATGAAGTTTTACAAAATACAAAAACTGGAGACTTCAGTGGTGGTACGGTTCCCAATGCAGGAAACTGGGTTTGGGTTCCTGGTCCAGGAGAATTTCACACACTGAGGAGGAGCACCTAAGCCTATCTCACACAACTGCTGAGCCCATGCTCTAGAGCCTGCAAGCTACAGCTACTGAATCTGAATGCTGCAGCTACTAAAGCACTTGTTCCTAGAGCCTGTGATCCACAGCAAGGGACAGCACTGCCATGAGACTCTCATGTGCAATGCAATGAAGAGTTGTCCCCAATCACTGCAACTAGAGAAAGCCTGAATAAAGCAACTAAGACTCACTGCAAACAAAAATAAATAAATAAGCAACTTTATTAAAATACAAGGACTGAAAAAAAAGATGTCAATATATAATTAACTGATTTCTATACAGTATAATTGAAAATAAGGAGGAGGAGGAGGAGAAGGAAGAGAAGGAAGAGGAGGCCCCCCAGTCCTTGCCTCAGATCACCCAGCTGCCAGGGGTGGCCCGGGCTGTTGTCTCTGCCCAGACCCATCTTTCCCTGAGACCCTGGACACCCAAAGTCTATAGCTCCTCCAGGGGCCGAATGGGCTTCCTACATCCCTGGGCAGGTCCTGTTGATCAGCAACATGTAGGAGTGTAGGATCCTCACAGTAATTATTCCTTCATTGATTTCTTTACTTACTTTTGAAAGTCAGAGATCTCAATGCCTCTTTTCTGGTGACCCTATTCTTGGACTCATCTGTGTATGTTCATTTGGCCTGGACGTACAGTGAATACCAGAAGCTTCCGCTGTTAACTGACTTCTCATTGTGGAGGTGGAACTGCAGTAGAGGTTCTGTGGATTAAGGTCCAGGAGTATGGAGCACTGGGCCAGTGTCACGAATGATGGGTTCCATACCATGTTAAATGGAGGATCCCTACCAAGAGCTAGGAGGTAAGGATCAGGCAAGGGCTGTCAGGACCATAGGTAGAGTAGCAGTTAGGGAGTAGCTTCCTGAAAACCTAGGGTCATGGGTCTGATTCATGTTTTGGGCAGTAGCGAGAGGCCTAACATTACTTTCTTGATCTATTTCCTTTTGAAAACTGTTTGTTTGATTCTGAAATCTCAAGGTCCTAATCGGGTTGTCATTTGTTGACTCATCTGTGTACGTTCATTTGTCATGGATAAACATGGCAAATCATAAGCTTCCTACTGGTGAAGGCTTTCTGTTTGTATGTCACTATGACTTCTCTTCATATGACCCACGGTATCAGTCAAGGAGAACGTTCAGACTCAGGGCACATGACCGTACACAGGCAGGATGAGACCCTACTGCATGAGGTGAGACACGAGGCACTCAGGAACCTGGGTATGGTATCCTGATGAGAGGAGAAGAGAGACAGGCTCACAGGTAACCTCTAAGACTCCTATGCTCCTAGGTTTCCTACCCTCACCTGCCTCTCCTCTCCTTTCCTTTCTTTTCCAAGGTTTCCCACACTCTCCCTGGAATCCTGTTTTGTCCAAGGTCAGAGTAGAGATGTAGATATAGATAGGCAAGGCAGAAGGGATTAGAGAGTTACCAGAGTGAACAATGTGCATTAAGGGAGGGAGAGTGCAGAGGCTGCGGGGCAGCAGAGGTGCAGTACAAGTGTTTTGGGATTCATGTCGAGGAGTCCTGAGCACTAGGCTTGAGTCAGGAAGGGAAGGATCTATACCTCTTTCCAAGGAGGATCCCTTCTGAGAGCTAAGGGGAAAGTAGAGACAACAGTTGTCTTTTTAGAGCTAAGGGAAAGTTTTACTTACTTTTAAAAGTCAGAGATCTCAATGCCTCTTTTCTGGTGACCCTATTCTTGGACTCATCTGTGTATGTTCATTTGGCCTGGACGTACAGTGAATACCAGAAGCTTCCGCTGTTAACTGACTTCTCATTGTGGAGGTGGAACTGCAGTAGAGGTTCTGTGGATTAAGGTCCAGGAGTATGGAGCACTGGGCCAGTGTCACGAATGATGGGTTCCATACCATGTTAAATGGAGGATCCCTACCAAGAGCTAGGAGGTAAGGATCAGGCAAGGGCTGTCAGGACCATAGGTAGAGTAGCAGTTAGGGAGTAGCTTCCTGAAAACCTAGGGTCATGGGTCTGATTCATGTTTTGGGCAGTAGCGAGAGGCCTAACATTACTTTCTTGATCTATTTCCTTTTGAAAACTGTTTGTTTGATTCTGAAATCTCAAGGTCCTAATCGGGTTGTCATTTGTTGACTCATCTGTGTACGTTCATTTGTCATGGATAAACATGGCAAATCATAAGCTTCCTACTGGTGAAGGCTTTCTGTTTGTATGTCACTATGACTTCTCTTCATATGACCCACGGTATCAGTCAAGGAGAACGTTCAGACTCAGGGCACATGACCGTACACAGGCAGGATGAGACCCTACTGCATGAGGTGAGACACGAGGCACTCAGGAACCTGGGTATGGTATCCTGATGAGAGGAGAAGAGAGACAGGCTCACAGGTAACCTCTAAGACTCCTATGCTCCTAGGTTTCCTACCCTCACCTGCCTCTCCTCTCCTTTCCTTTCTTTTCCAAGGTTTCCCACACTCTCCCTGGAATCCTGTTTTGTCCAAGGTCAGAGTAGAGATGTAGATATAGATAGGCAAGGCAGAAGGGATTAGAGAGTTACCAGAGTGAACAATGTGCATTAAGGGAGGGAGAGTGCAGAGGCTGCGGGGCAGCAGAGGTGCAGTACAAGTGTTTTGGGATTCATGTCGAGGAGTCCTGAGCACTAGGCTTGAGTCAGGAAGGGAAGGATCTATACCTCTTTCCAAGGAGGATCCCTTCTGAGAGCTAAGGGGAAAGTAGAGACAACAGTTGTCAGGAAAGTAGGTAGAGTAGTGGTTAGGAAGTAGCTTCTAAGAGCCTAGGGTCATACGTTTGATTCTTTTCTGTTTCCAGAAAGAAGCTCTTACCAATTTTACTTAAAGATAAATTTACATAATTTACTTACCACCAGCCTGTTCTGGCATGCTTTTAATGATATCAGCAACACTTGGATCAATGATGGCCAGGATGCATACCCTGTAGTATTCTCCACATGCTGTGTTCAGTTCATTATTATTGCCATGGTAGTGATGGGTGCCAATTTTGGCCAACATGGCATAGTACTCCATTTGAGAGTTCCTCATGGCTGGGCAGTTGTCACGAGGATGACCTGTTCCTCTTGGCCTTCTCGATCATTTTCAGAGACACTCAGGAAGCTGGGTATAGAATCTGGGTGAGAGGAGAAGAGAGTCAGGCTCCCAGGTAACGTCTAGGAATCCTACTCGTATCTTAGCCTTACCTGCCTCTACTATTCACTTCTATGTCTCCTATGCTCAGCTGCTTCTCTATCCTCTCCTAGGTTTCCCTGCTCACCAGCATCTCGCTTTGCTGAGGTAAGAGTGGAGATGTAGTTCAAGAGAGGAAAGGCAGGAGAGATAGGAGAGTTATTAGACTGAACACTGTGTGTTAAGGGAGGGAAAATGCAGAGAGTGCTGCGTAGTAAAGGTGCAGTATGAGTGTTGTGGGATTCGGGTGGAGGGTCCTTGAGCCCTGGGCCAGAGTCAGGAAAGGTAGGATATACACCTCTTTCCAAGGAGGATCCCTTGTAGAGCTAAGAGGGAAGTAGGAGCCAAGGCAGTTAGATATATTAGTGGTTCAGAAGTAGCTCCTGAAAGCCTAAGTCTATAGGTTCAATTCAACAGAGCAACATTTTTTTCATTTTTTGACTATTACATCTCAGAGTCCATTTTATGGCTGCCATTTGATGACTGGTATATATATATGTTCACTGGGCATGGATATACAGTGAAAACCATAAGCTTTGTATTGTTGAATGCCTTCTGTTTGTATGTCAGTATGACTGAACATTGTACGACCCTAGTGTGTCAGCAGAGGGGAGCCTGGAGACTCAGGGCATGTGACCCTACACAGTCAGGAAGAGATACTGCTGTACAAGATGAAGCACGAGGTGCTCTGGAGCCCAGGTATAGGATCCTCATAAGAGGAGAGGAGAGTTAGTCTCCCAAGTGTCCTCTAGGACTGCTATCCTCCTAGGTTTCCTATGCTGACCTGCCTCTGCTCTCCCCTCCTAGGTTTCCCCCACACTCAGTGGCATCTCAGTTTGGCTGAGGTCAGAGTGGAGATGTAAGTAAAGATAGGAAAGGCAGGAGAGATAGGAGAGCTATTAGACTGAAAGACATGTTTTAAGAGAGTGAAAGTGTGCAGAGTGCTGGGGATCAGAGGTGCACTGCAAGTTTGGTGGAATTCTTGCAGAGGTTCCTTGAGCAGTGGGCTAGAGACAGGAAGGGTAGGATCTATTCTTCTTTCAAAGGAGTATCACTCCTGAGAGCTAGGAGGGAAGTAGGAGTGTAGGAGTGTAGGAGTGTTCTTCTGGCTTATTGAGCCAGAGCTCATAGCCTTCACTAGTCTCCTGCAGCTGAGCCACTTGGCATCAGGACCCAGCTCCTCAGGGGCTCCAATGCCCCTCCTGCCAGCCCAGACCCTGCCTCAAATCACCCTGCCACATGTGGTGCCCCTGGCTGTTGTCTCTACTCAGACCCATCTCTTGAGGGGACCCCGGACACCCAAGGTCAATATCTCCTTCAAGGGCCGAATGGTTCCCCGACTTCCCTGGGAAGGATCTGTGGATAAGAAACATGGAGGAGTGGAGGAGTGTTCTCTTGGCTCATTGAGGCAGAGCTCTTAGCCATCACTAGCTTCCTGCAGTTGAGCTACTTGGAACCAAGCCCCAGCTCCTCAGTGAGTCAATACAGAAGCACCCTCTGGTTTACTCATATTTAGATAAAATTAATTTACAATTAGGTTTATTATCAGAGAGTACTGGCCATCAAATAAACAAGGTAACCTAGAATCCAGAAAGATTGTCCTTATTATTGACAAAATAAGTTAAAGGAGACAAATAAGAAAAATGTGGCATGTATACAGTGAAAACATAAGCTTTGTATTGTTGAATGCCTTCTGTTTGTATGTCAGTATGACTGAACATTGTACGACCCTAGTGTGTCAGCAGAGGGGAGCCTGGAGACTCAGGGCATGTGACCCTACACAGTCAGGAAGAGATACTGCTGTACAAGATGAAGCACGAGGTGCTCTGGAGCCCAGGTATAGGATCCTCATAAGAGGAGGAGAGTTAGTCTCCCAAGTGTCCTCTAGGACTGCTATCCTCCTAGGTTTCCTATGCTGACCTGCCTCTGCTCTCCCCTCCTAGGTTTCCCCCACACTCAGTGGCATCTCAGTTTGGCTGAGGTCAGAGTGGAGATGTAAGTAAAGATAGGAAAGGCAGGAGAGATAGGAGAGCTATTAGACTGAAAGACATGTTTTAAGAGAGTGAAAGTGTGCAGAGTGCTGGGGATCAGAGGTGCACTGCAAGTTTGGTGGAATTCTTGCAGAGGTTCCTTGAGCAGTGGGCTAGAGACAGGAAGGGTAGGATCTATTCTTCTTTCAAAGGAGTATCACTCCTGAGAGCTAGGAGGGAAGTAGGAGTGTAGGAGTGTAGGAGTGTTCTTCTGGCTTATTGAGCCAGAGCTCATAGCCTTCACTAGTCTCCTGCAGCTGAGCCACTTGGCATCAGGACCCAGCTCCTCAGGGGCTCCAATGCCCCTCCTGCCAGCCCAGACCCTGCCTCAAATCACCCTGCCACATGTGGTGCCCCTGGCTGTTGTCTCTACTCAGACCCATCTCTTGAGGGGACCCCGGACACCCAAGGTCAATATCTCCTTCAAGGGCCGAATGGTTCCCCGACTTCCCTGGGAAGGATCTGTGGATAAGAAACATGGAGGAGTGGAGGAGTGTTCTCTTGGCTCATTGAGGCAGAGCTCTTAGCCATCACTAGCTTCCTGCAGTTGAGCTACTTGGAACCAAGCCCCAGCTCCTCAGTGAGTCAATACAGAAGCACCCTCTGGTTTACTCATATTTAGATAAAATTAATTTACAATTAGGTTTATTATCAGAGAGTACTGGCCATCAAATAAACAAGGTAACCTAGAATCCAGAAAGATTGTCCTTATTATTGACAAAATAAGTTAAAGGAGACAAATAAGAAAAATGTGGCATAATAAAAAAGGATGTGCTAAGAGACTCTTTGTGGAAGGTTCCTGATGGGAGGGACTGGCTGTGGGGAAAGCTGGGCCTTGTTCTGGTGAGCAAGGCCATGCTCAATAAATCTTTAATCCAATTATCTGCTGATGGGTGAGGCTGAGTTCCCTCCCTATAGTTTGGCCTAAGATCAAGCTATGGTAGGGATAATGCACATCTCCTCCAAAAGGATCACCAGCATTCTGCACAGGTAGGCCACTGTGGACTCAAACCTCCACAGGAGGCTATGGTTTTCCCTGTAGTCACTTATGGATGTGAGAGCTGCATTACAAAGAAGGATGAGCACCAAAGAACTGTTGCCTTTGAACTGTGATGCTAGAGAAGACTCTTGAGAGTCCCTTAGACTGCAAAGAGATCAAACCAGACAGTCCTATTGGAAATAATTCCTGAATATTCATTGGAGGGACTGATGCTAAAGCTGAAGCTCCAATACTTTGGCCACCTGACGTGAATGGACGACTTATTGGAAAAGACGCTAATGTGGTGAAAAATGGAAGAAAGAGAAGGAGTTGACAGTGGATGAGATGGTTGAATGCCATCACTGACTCAATAGACATGAGTTTGAGCAAACTCCAGGAGATGGTGAAGGACAGAGAAGCCTGGTGTGTGCTGCAGTCCGTGGGGTTGCAACAGTTGAATATGACTGAGCGATCGAACTGAACTGAAAGAGGCACTTGTTGAACAAAGAAAAACCAACAGAGGCAGGAAGTCAAAACACAGGCGTAGCTAATCAGAGAACAAGGAATGGAAAGAGTTGATGTTTTCTATAAATTATGCAAATGAAAGCATATGTGTTTGAGAAAATCAAGTCCTTTCTGTCTTAGCTTCCTATAACCATTAATGAATCTGTAAACAAACAATGTTATGAAGCTAAGTGTTTTTTTAATATATATATACATATATATATATATATATATATATATATATGTATATATATCTTCACTACATATTGGAATTGCACTGAATGGTCCTAAGAGGGAAAAATAGAATTGTTCAGTTTCCTAACAATATTCCTGAGTACAGTTGGGATGCTAGCATTATAACCACTATCCAGTATCACAGAAGAGTCTCCCTCTTTTTTGTGGTAAGCAAGAAGAATGAGTCCATTTGGCATAAAGGGTAAAGAAAGACATTTTCAGGACAGATACCAGAATCTGTGTAAATTAAATGAACCATAAAGTCTTGACCTTGGAGCAAGACTCTAAGGAGATATGTTACCTGAACAAACTCAGGATTTTAGCATTTTAATGATTGTTCTCCATCATTAAAAAATTATCATGTGACCCAAATTTATCTATAGGTAAAAGTCTCCCACAGTATTTAGTGACATTAATCTTCCAGCAGGACAAATTATTTTCTTATACAAGTATCTTTTCTTTTTTGTCTTCTAATCATTTATACTACATTATAACTGGCTACACTAAGTTTTGAAGGCTAGGATTAGCTATGCCTGTTGTATTCTCTTCACATAACCTATTGTGACACATAGTAGGTGCTAGATAAATATTTAATTAATATTGTGGAATACTGAAAAAATTTTAGTTTGAATAGTATATATTGAAATAAGGAAAATTTCAAAGCAAATAAGTTTTCTTGTTAGTTACTATTTGTGCACCTTATATAGGATGTAGTGGAAGAATAGTCAAATGTTTGTGATAAAATTTCCTATGTTAGAAAGGTAAAATGTATTTGGTTTTTATTTTATTCCAGAAAGGGAAGACTAATTCTATTTACATATTAATAATTAGTTTTAATCACCTTCTATTTGATTGATCACATTGAGATATGCATATGTCTTTAATAGAATTTTATAGGTACTTTCATGTTTTATAGATAAAGATTTCTATGCTTAACATGTATATGTATAACTTGATGCAACTAAATTTAAATTGAAGCAATTTAAACAACAGTGTGTGTTCAGTCATGTTCAGCTCTTTCAGACCCCAAGGACTGTAGTCCTCCAGGCTCCTCTGCCCATTGGATTTCCCAAGCAAGAGCACTGTAATGGGTTGCCATTTCCTTCTCCAGGGGATCTTCCTGACTCAGGAATCAAACCCACATCTCTTGTGTCTCCTGCATTGTCTGACAGATTCTTTACCTTTGAACCACCTGAGACGCCCTTAAACATTAGTACAAGTAACTAAAGTTTTACGGTAACAGAATGACATACCACAGATCAGGGCCTAAGACTGCTTTTGACTTCAATAGTTACTGCTTGCTATTAGGCATATTGCCTGAAGCAGTCAGTAGAGTTAGAAAGAAGGGTTTCTGAAGTTCATGTGATGTGTGTCATTGCTGAGAGAGGTGTTCTTATTCTTACTTTTCTATAGTTAGCTGTATTCAACTTGAATTCTCTCCAGTTCTTTGTAAGCCTTTTCTAGTTCACTCTGAGAATAATCTGAATGGCTTTTTTCCTTCCTCAATTGTCAGTCATAGATGTGGAAAAGCCGCAAAGCCATGACATTCCTAATACTGAGGAGAGAGTCCTAATACTGAGGAGACACATCTCTTTTACAATTTTCCGCCTGATAAATTCTTAACATTTCCTATGGGCAAAAACCAAAGGAAAATGTAAAAGTAGGGGAAATGATTTCACTGTTATTTTATTTTCGTCTAGATGGAAAAATTCTTCTCTACCAGTACATTGATATTCAGACCAGCTCAGAGCAGAATTCTCTGAGCTAATTGTTTTGTTCCTAAGTGAACAATTGATGTTAGGATTTTTTTTGTTTTTGTTTTCTGTTTTTTTTTTTTTTTTTTAGTATGCAGTGAATGGACTGTTCCACAATTACAGAATATATCCTTGACCTATGTTTAATTGTTTTCATTGTGTGCTCCATTGCCCACGGTGAATTGTGATGGGGAAGAGTGAAGTTATCCTTAGAGAAGCATGGCCATTTCGGCTTAACATATTGTTGTTCAGTCCACTCAGAGATCCAGGCGCAAGATAGATAAAATGACTATTTTGAGAGGCAAAATGTCTTATAAAAGGATACATATGCCACATAGGCAAGCAAACCTCAAATCCTACCTGGCTGTATGAAGGAATGGTGATCACATGAGCCTCAGGGATTTGGTTGGTATTCTGATCACATAGGCAGACAGGAGCCACAGCTTTCTCAGTGAGACTCCATGAATCCCAGAGGCATATGCTAAGAGCTCTGCTGAAAAGAGTATGATATCAGCACAAATCCATCATTCCACAAAACCCCACTTTGTACATCTTCTTTTATGGTGGGTCACAAGGAACCTCTTTTGTCAGTGTACACAACATTATTTTTAGTTATGTAATTCACAGTAGGGAAGGAAGCAACACAATTCACCTGAAAAAGTTAATGGTTTTCTTGGACACCTAATTTAAACCATTCATTTTTCTGGCTGAAACTGTGTCTGTAAAGAGTTAGTATAAAAGCTAAAGTTATAGCTCAGAAGTTCAATATGCTTCCAAGAGTACTTAATGCTCCAACAGACTAAAAGTGTTTTTATGGAGATCAATGGGCTATTCACTCCTTCCTTGAATTTTACTTTTCCTAGGAAGTGGAGTGTTGGTGTAGTTCCCCATAATATTTAAGACACATAAAAATCTTGGTGAAAATCTATATGCTGATGAAATCTTTCAAAAAATGTGCACAGTGGGAATAAGTTGATATAAGAGGTGGAAAATGATTTCACTGTTATTTTATTTTCGTCTAGATGGAAAAATTCTTCTCTACCAGTACATTGATATTCAGACCAGCTCAGAGCAGAATTCTCTGAGCTAATTGTTTTGTTCCTAAGTGAACAATTGATGTTAGGATTTTTTTTGTTTTTGTTTTCTGTTTATTTATTTTTTAGTATGCAGTGAATGGACTGTTCCACAATTACAGAATATATCCTTGACCTATGTTTAATTGTTTTCATTGTGTGCTCCATTGCCCACGGTGAATTGTGATGGGGAAGAGTGAAGTTATCCTTAGAGAAGCATGGCCATTTCGGCTTAACATATTGTTGTTCAGTCCACTCAGAGATCCAGGCGCAAGATAGATAAAATGACTATTTTGAGAGGCAAAATGTCTTATAAAAGGATACATATGCCACATAGGCAAGCAAACCTCAAATCCTACCTGGCTGTATGAAGGAATGGTGATCACATGAGCCTCAGGGATTTGGTTGGTATTCTGATCACATAGGCAGACAGGAGCCACAGCTTTCTCAGTGAGACTCCATGAATCCCAGAGGCATATGCTAAGAGCTCTGCTGAAAAGAGTATGATATCAGCACAAATCCATCATTCCACAAAACCCCACTTTGTACATCTTCTTTTATGGTGGGTCACAAGGAACCTCTTTTGTCAGTGTACACAACATTATTTTTAGTTATGTAATTCACAGTAGGGAAGGAAGCAACACAATTCACCTGAAAAAGTTAATGGTTTTCTTGGACACCTAATTTAAACCATTCATTTTTCTGGCTGAAACTGTGTCTGTAAAGAGTTAGTATAAAAGCTAAAGTTATAGCTCAGAAGTTCAATATGCTTCCAAGAGTACTTAATGCTCCAACAGACTAAAAGTGTTTTTATGGAGATCAATGGGCTATTCACTCCTTCCTTGAATTTTACTTTTCCTAGGAAGTGGAGTGTTGGTGTAGTTCCCCATAATATTTAAGACACATAAAAATCTTGGTGAAAATCTATATGCTGATGAAATCTTTCAAAAAATGTGCACAGTGGGTATAAGTTGATATAAGAGGTTATTAAGTCAGTTGGACATTTGGTGTCTCTTATGGGCTCAAAGCCAAGGAAATGGAGTTTTAACTCATTACTGCACATTCAAAAAGACATATTTAAGAGAGAAGGGAGGGTGTCTTTCCTCAAGTGTCCTCACTTGCCAGGAATTCCATTTCTAAGGCATAGCACTCAGTATTTTAGGCTCAGAAATGTGACTGTTGGTGAACCCTGAGTCCCTCAGTCTCCAGGGCATTAAATCAGGCTTGCCACAACTCACAAGAGTCTAATTTACCAGACAATCAAATAAGGCCTAACTATTATTAAATAAAACATATAGCTATCAAGAGGAGTGAATACTTCTATTTACTGATCAGCATCAGCATATTCCTTCCCTAAAGGCAAGTTAAATTATAATTATATGATTTCACAGTCAACATGGGAATACAGCAAGAGCAGTTAATTGGATATTTTATTGCCTAATGTCACCAATCTCTGAGAGCATGAAGTATTCATCTCAAAACACAGATGCAGCAACAATGGTCAGTTGCCCTTAGGTGGAAACTAGGGTTCAGAAGGAAAGTCCCTAACAATGTTTCAAAGGAATAGAAATATAAATAAGTTGACAGTGTTTAGCATACTGCATTAGATACAAATATGCATCTTGTTAAATATTTTAATGTGGTTAGCTATGTGTTGCATTGATAAATATCACCTCTGCCTAGCATACTTCTTTAGACAGATCTGTAGAAAATTTCTCTATATCTAGAGGCTTTTGAGTCTCCGAAAACTTCTTGAAGCATCTGTCATTCCACATAGCAGTTCTTAATAATTCTGGTTTCAGGAACTCTTTATACTGTGAAAAATTATTGAAAATGCTGGAGTGATTGTTCAGTTAAATTGAATCAATCAATATTCACTTTTTAGAAACTAAAACAATATTTATTAATTTAGTTAAAGGCTAATAAGCCTACTTAACATAAAAGACACCCTTTTAAAATAGCTCTATTTTTAATAATTGGTGAGTATTTCGAATCTTACATTTCACTAATACTAGTGGAGTGTTGGTGTAGTTCCCCATAATATTTAAGACACATAAAAATCTTGGTGAAAATCTATATGCTGATGAAATCTTTCAAAAAATGTGCACAGTGGGTATAAGTTGATATAAGAGGTTATTAAGTCAGTTGGACATTTGGTGTCTCTTATGGGCTCAAAGCCAAGGAAATGGAGTTTTAACTCATTACTGCACATTCAAAAAGACATATTTAAGAGAGAAGGGAGGGTGTCTTTCCTCAAGTGTCCTCACTTGCCAGGAATTCCATTTCTAAGGCATAGCACTCAGTATTTTAGGCTCAGAAATGTGACTGTTGGTGAACCCTGAGTCCCTCAGTCTCCAGGGCATTAAATCAGGCTTGCCACAACTCACAAGAGTCTAATTTACCAGACAATCAAATAAGGCCTAACTATTATTAAATAAAACATATAGCTATCAAGAGGAGTGAATACTTCTATTTACTGATCAGCATCAGCATATTCCTTCCCTAAAGGCAAGTTAAATTATAATTATATGATTTCACAGTCAACATGGGAATACAGCAAGAGCAGTTAATTGGATATTTTATTGCCTAATGTCACCAATCTCTGAGAGCATGAAGTATTCATCTCAAAACACAGATGCAGCAACAATGGTCAGTTGCCCTTAGGTGGAAACTAGGGTTCAGAAGGAAAGTCCCTAACAATGTTTCAAAGGAATAGAAATATAAATAAGTTGACAGTGTTTAGCATACTGCATTAGATACAAATATGCATCTTGTTAAATATTTTAATGTGGTTAGCTATGTGTTGCATTGATAAATATCACCTCTGCCTAGCATACTTCTTTAGACAGATCTGTAGAAAATTTCTCTATATCTAGAGGCTTTTGAGTCTCCGAAAACTTCTTGAAGCATCTGTCATTCCACATAGCAGTTCTTAATAATTCTGGTTTCAGGAACTCTTTATACTGTGAAAAATTATTGAAAATGCTGGAGTGATTGTTCAGTTAAATTGAATCAATCAATATTCACTTTTTAGAAACTAAAACAATATTTATTAATTTAGTTAAAGGCTAATAAGCCTACTTAACATAAAAGACACCCTTTTAAAATAGCTCTATTTTTTAATAATTGGTGAGTATGTTTTTACAAACATTGTTAAAGTCTGGCTTAATAGAAGACAGGTGTATTCATTTTTCTGCTTGTGCTTTCAATCTGCTGATATCACATATCATATAGCCCTTGAGTAATTACTTTACAGTCTTGAGAGAATAAAGGTAAAGTGGTAAATAAATGACCTCATGCAATTGTTATTTCAATAGTTTTTATCTTGGGACTCATTGGAAAGGCCTTTGAGGACTCACAAACATTCAAAGATCACTTTTTTCACTCCAACAGCTAACTTTCTGCGGGGACCTTCCGCAGAAAGGGAAGGCAGCGCGGATTACTCCCGGCTGAACCGGGAGATCTCGGAGAAAGGCAAATCTTGAACTGCCCGCCCTGCAGCCCCCTGGCTGAGGCAGGAAACAATCAGACGCGACAGGGGTTCCATCGAAGTAGTTCCGCTTTATTAATGAAGATCCACAGCTTTTATAGGCAAGTGAAGGGGGTTTTGCACGGGACTTCCTATAGATTACACCAATCAAGCTAAAGGCCAAGCAATCATTCACAAGCGCGGCAGCCAGGGGAACCAATCAGAAATTTTGACCATCAATTAACAATTTAGATCACGCCCTGCCTCTTCCTGTAGGCGCCATCTTAGCTGCAAACATGTGCTTAAGCTTCTTTAAACAATGCACTTAAGCTTCCCTTCATTTCCATGTCCCTTCCTGTAGGCGCCATCTTAGCTCCAAGCTGAAACAATGTGCTTAAGCTTCTTTATGCTTAAAACGGTCCTCTTTCAATTCAGAGCCCCACAACTTTCCATCTGTTCTAACAGTAGTTCTCACCCTTGGCTGCACAATGGAATCATATGAAACTACACAATTCATGAGTACACTCGTATCACTTTTGGGGAACTGCTGCCTTAGAGGATGAAAGCTCCAATGGTTATAAGTGACAAGTTTGTTCAGGCTGTTGACTCTCTCTTCTCTGCCTTTCTCCTCCCCTCCCAGCCTATGTCAATAAAACTAAGTAAACCATTGCTTGCTTGCTGATGAACTGGGTGAACCCCATCATTTGCTGCTATTCATCAGACTACAAATTTAAGAAATAGTTATAAAGCTACTCAACTAAAATTGCTAACTGAGAAAGCCAAAGAAGCCAGAACCCTAAAAGGACAAACTAAGAAGAATTATCTGAATATATGTCAAAAACATACAAATTGGGAAGAAATCATATGAGAATAAGAAAATCCTAAGAGAATGATTGCTAGATCAGGAGAAATTGCTTGAGCTATGAAAATTTAGGGGAGAAAGAAATCCATTCAAATTATCAACAGGTTTTTGAAAATTACATATTGAACTGAATGTCATGCCTACTTTATGGGATTCAGTGCTGTAATTTTATACTGGTTTAGATTTGACCAAAAAAGGCTAACTTTCTGCGGGACCTTCCGCAGAAAGGGAACAGCGGATTACTCCCGGCTGAACCGGGAGATCTCGGAGAAAGGCAAATCTTGAACTGCCCGCCCTGCAGCCCCCTGGCTGAGGCAGGAAACAATCAGACGCGACAGGGGTTCCATCGAAGTAGTTCCGCTTTATTAATGAAGATCCACAGCTTTTATAGGCAAGTGAAGGGGGTTTTGCACGGGACTTCCTATAGATTACACCAATCAAGCTAAAGGCCAAGCAATCATTCACAAGCGTGGCAGCCAGGGGAACCAATCAGAAATTTTGACCATCAATTAACAATTTAGATCACGCCCTGCCTCTTCCTGTAGGCGCCATCTTAGCTGCAAACATGTGCTTAAGCTTCTTTAAACAATGCACTTAAGCTTCCCTTCATTTCCATGTCCCTTCCTGTAGGCGCCATCTTAGCTCCAAGCTGAAACAATGTGCTTAAGCTTCTTTATGCTTAAAACGGTCCTCTTTCAATTCAGAGCCCCACAACTTTCCATCTGTTCTAACAGTAGTTCTCACCCTTGGCTGCACAATGGAATCATATGAAACTACACAATTCATGAGTACACTCGTATCACTTTTGGGGAACTGCTGCCTTAGAGGATGAAAGCTCCAATGGTTATAAGTGACAAGTTTGTTCAGGCTGTTGACTCTCTCTTCTCTGCCTTTCTCCTCCCCTCCCAGCCTATGTCAATAAAACTAAGTAAACCATTGCTTGCTTGCTGATGAACTGGGTGAACCCCATCATTTGCTGCTATTCATCAGACTACAAATTTAAGAAATAGTTATAAAGCTACTCAACTAAAATTGCTAACTGAGAAAGCCAAAGAAGCCAGAACCCTAAAAGGACAAACTAAGAAGAATTATCTGAATATATGTCAAAAACATACAAATTGGGAAGAAATCATATGAGAATAAGAAAATCCTAAGAGAATGATTGCTAGATCAGGAGAAATTGCTTGAGCTATGAAAATTTAGGGGAGAAAGAAATCCATTCAAATTATCAACAGGTTTTTGAAAATTACATATTGAACTGAATGTCATGCCTACTTTATGGGATTCAGTGCTGTAACATTCTCGCTAGTTGATACTGGTTTAGCATAGTAACTCTTTTTCAATCCTAGCTTAAAAACAATAATATCCCTTTTAGTCCAAAAAGCTACTTTTCTTTGTATGAAACTATCATCAGATTTCCTATCTATGCTCAAATTCTTCTCTTTTTTTTTAAATTTGAAAAGGAGCATTGTTTTTTGGTGCCAGTGTGGTTGGTGTCTAGTTCCCCTACCCTCCTCGGTCTTGGGGTCAGCTCTGGCCACACCTTGGAAATCTGGACAGACTGCCCCCACCACTACTACCACTGGGCATGCTTAGTCTTATCTAGGCTCCTGAGAGTGAGACACCCCTCCTCGAAATCTGCTCTCCAACACCAGCACACCTACCCTCACTCCTCCTGACCCACTCCCCTCGCTGCTTCTCACACTCTTTTCTTATTTAATATTTTACTTTTTTTTTTTTTTTTTACATTTCTTATAGTCCTGTTATCCTGGTATGTGTGTGTACAGTCACTCAGTCATGTCCAATTCTTTGTGACCCCATGAACTGTAGTCCATCAGGCTCCTCTTTCCATGAAAATTGATGGTAAAGAATACTGCAGTGGACTGTTGTTTCCTACTGCAGGGGATCTTAACGCCCCAAGGTTTAAATCCATGTCTCTTGTGTGTCCTGCATTGGCAGGAGGATTCTTTACCACTGTATCACCTGGGAAGCCATCTCAGTCTATTGATAATCCCCAATTTGCCATTGTCCTACTCACAACAGATTAAGAACTTGGAGATTGAACCTTCTCTGGAGAAGTATCCATGAACCCTGCCATTTGGTTTCAAGTCCAGTCTCTCCTTGTCCATTCTAAGTAAAGGGGTAATATTCAGCAGTTTCAAGATATGCTCCAGATGGCTGAGTGTGGCATTAACATATTAATCCATCAAGGAAACATTTTTTCCCCAAATATGTTTGGAAAGACAAAACCATGTGCGGACACTCCATCTAGAATAACTTGGCTTTCAAATTTCTGTTGTATTATCTTAGGGTTCAACAAAGCTCTAAGGTAATATAATAGTGAAATGATGAAAAGAACAATAATTCTTCTCAGCATCTAAGGTTATATTTTGAAAATTACATATTGAACTGAATGTCATGCCTACTTTATGGGATTCAGTGCTGTAACATTCTCGCTAGTTGATACTGGTTTAGCATAGTAACTCTTTTCAATCCTAGCTTAAAACAATAATATCCCTTTTAGTCCAAAAAGCTACTTTTCTTTGTATGAAACTATCATCAGATTTCCTATCTATGCTCAAATTCTTCTCTTTTTTTTTAAATTTGAAAAGGAGCATTGTTTTTTGGTGCCAGTGTGGTTGGTGTCTAGTTCCCCTACCCTCCTCGGTCTTGGGGTCAGCTCTGGCCACACCTTGGAAATCTGGACAGACTGCCCCCACCACTACTACCACTGGGCATGCTTAGTCTTATCTAGGCTCCTGAGAGTGAGACACCCCTCCTCGAAATCTGCTCTCCAACACCAGCACACCTACCCTCACTCCTCCTGACCCACTCCCCTCGCTGCTTCTCACACTCTTTTCTTATTTAATATTTTACTTTTTTTTTTTTTTTTTACATTTCTTATAGTCCTGTTATCCTGGTATGTGTGTGTACAGTCACTCAGTCATGTCCAATTCTTTGTGACCCCATGAACTGTAGTCCATCAGGCTCCTCTTTCCATGAAAATTGATGGTAAAGAATACTGCAGTGGACTGTTGTTTCCTACTGCAGGGGATCTTAACGCCCCAAGGTTTAAATCCATGTCTCTTGTGTGTCCTGCATTGGCAGGAGGATTCTTTACCACTGTATCACCTGGGAAGCCATCTCAGTCTATTGATAATCCCCAATTTGCCATTGTCCTACTCACAACAGATTAAGAACTTGGAGATTGAACCTTCTCTGGAGAAGTATCCATGAACCCTGCCATTTGGTTTCAAGTCCAGTCTCTCCTTGTCCATTCTAAGTAAAGGGGTAATATTCAGCAGTTTCAAGATATGCTCCAGATGGCTGAGTGTGGCATTAACATATTAATCCATCAAGGAAACATTTTTTCCCCAAATATGTTTGGAAAGACAAAACCATGTGCGGACACTCCATCTAGAATAACTTGGCTTTCAAATTTCTGTTGTATTATCTTAGGGTTCAACAAAGCTCTAAGGTAATATAATAGTGAAATGATGAAAAGAACAATAATTCTTCTCAGATCACTGATATCTCAGAGGTTGTTGCTATGTGCTTCAATATTTGTGCTTCAGTATCAACACGTAAAGTCCCTGTAGTAACATTGTTTAGTGAACTAAGACCTACTGTTTCCTATCTACTAATACCATATTGTCTCTTCACAATAATTTGTATCATTTTACTCACCATACTCTTGAAGAGTCCCTTGGTCTGCAAGGAGATCACACCAGTCAATCCTAAAGGAAATCAACTCTGAATATTCATTAGAAGGACTGATGCTAGCAGAAGCTCCAATACTTTGGCCACCTGATGTGAGGAGATGACTCATTGGAAAAGACCCTGATGCTTAGAAAAATAGAAGGCAGAAGGAGAAGGGGACAACAGAGGATGAGATGGTTGGATGGCATCACTGACTCAATGGACATGAGTTTGAATAAGCTCTGGGAGATGGTGAAGGACAGAGAAGCCTGGCATGCTACAGTCCATGGGGTCACAAAGAGTTTGAGACAACTGAGTGACAGAACTGTGCTGAATTCACCAAACTGAATTAACATTAATTCATCATCAGGTAAGGCTCTGATTGTTGCATAACATAGAAAAATGTAAGGGTTGTTTTTTTTTCATTGGTAATTCATGCAGATTCATAATGTTCAAAATGTTGCTTCACTGGGAAACATGAAGTAACATTAAGAAACAGGGGTCTGTAACAATTTTCCAGATACTCTACCACAGATAGACATTTATACACTTGAAACAAATACACTGTAAGTAAACATTTAACATTGTTTATTTTGAATAGCAGTGCTTTCTGCTGTATTTTAAAAATTACTATTCTTATGCTTTAACTTCTTGGCAGTAGACTCAAAGTGTATGTTTTCTATTATAGATTTTTCTCCTAAGTTATTTTATATAGAAACATTGCATAGAGAGATTACATCTATATTACATAAGAGTATGGTTACTATAAATTGTTTAGATAAGCTGAATAAAATCTAGTCATTCTACCATCTAATAGAACATGTCTAGTATTGATTCCTTTTGAATGTTTGAACATTTTGTTCTAATATTGAATGCTTCAATATTTATCAATGCTGAGTTGCAGAAGTGTTTCTGAGTGACTTGTTGTTTCTGGCCTCCAGGCTTGGTTACATGGCCCATTCAGAACAATACTTGGTTTCCTTCTGGAACACCATCTCTTCCTCATCATGTACCTTGTAGCAGTGTAAATATAAGGCTAGATATTGCTTTCTTCCATTGTGCCAATGAAAGAAATGCCTGGAAACTCCTGAATCTGATTCCTTCTGTAAATATCAGTCTGCAGTCAAATTTCAAGCATCCTAGTGGTGGTTCTTGGGTGACCAGCCTTCCATATGACCATCTTAATTTCTGTCTATTCCAAGCCTGGCATTTAGGTCTAAGGTTTAATTTTTATTTTCAATGGTTGTTGTTAACTGTTTATGCAATCTTATCATTCCATTTATGTTCATTAGGGTCATTCTGTGGTGCTTGTGACCAAAGTACCCTGAATCACGTAGTGGAAAGTTCAAAAACAGAGTTTTTAGATTGTAATATTTATTTATTATGTGTGTTTGAGTCTAGTTTAGAGATATAGAACATAGTTGTATGCCAATGAGTCTGAATTCCATCCAGAAGTGTTTCCTTTCTTTCCTAGGTTTTGCACAGGCACTCAAAGTTGAAAATAGTAATTCCCTAGAACATAAAGCAAGATGTTAACTTATTTACGCAGTCAAAGCCAAATCACTGTGGCAGCAACTCCTTCTGAATTACACAGTATCTACCTCCAGGTTATATAAGACAGTTGAAGAACTTGGAGAGTAGGGACTATTTCAGAGAGACTTGTCAGTGTTTTACGAATTAAATATACACAAAAATACACACACATACAAACATAGAGGATGGTAAGTTTTTCCTATATTGCCTCAGGCAAAATGAAACATTAAATAAGTTATTATAGAACTCAATAAATATTTTCTGAAATTTGGGGAACAGAAAGACCCTAAATACAAATTTGAAATGTCTATATTGGAAACTGGAAAGTGGGTAATTAGCTATTATACATCCATTTCAGGGAATACTGCTTAATTGCTTAAGTATTATCTTAGGGTTCAACAAAGCTCTAAGGCAATGTGATAGTTAAATGATGAAAATAACAATAATTTTTCTCACATAATCATTTATACAGAAATATTAATAAAATATTTGTAAATAAAATCAACTATTTTGCTGTACCTTTGTAATGTATGTATGCAAAGAATTTTTTTGCAAAATAGTAGAAAAAAATACAGATGATAATTTGAATTATCTCAATGTTTTTCTCAGTTCTGCTTGTTTTAATTTTATTTAGCCAAAGTTTTAGCTTTTTTTTTTTTTTAAAGTTTTATTTTTTTTTTTTTTTATTTGGGGCGGGGGTCGGGTTGGGGAGGGAGGGGAGCAGGCGGGCCACTTCTATTGGTCTTTCGTTTCTCTATGTTCATCTGTCTTTGTTCTTTGGCTCCTGTGGGCCTCCCATCACGGCGGCGTCTGTCGTTGCAGAGCGCTGGCTCTGGGCGCATGCGCTCCAGAGCTCTGGCTCCGTAATTGGACACATCAGTCCAGTCGCTCCGCAGCACGTGGGATCTTCCCAGGCCAGGGCTTGAACCGGCGCCCCTTGCACTGCAAGGCGGTGTCCTTACCCACTGGACCACCAGGGGAAGCCCTAGCTTTTCTATATAATAAATTTATGTATAAAATACATACGCTTATCTTTAAGACACATAGCATTTTAAAAAATATGTAAATTAAAAAAATAATCAATACGGTTATAGCAGCAACCCCAAAGTATAACAGTAAAAACAGACAAATGATTGAAGTTTTCTTAACTCAATATGAAATACTAGTTCCGAGAAATAAAATCACAATTACTGTGTTTGCGAAACTTTGGCATTTAAGCATCCTAGATTTCATTTATGATTCTCAGTTTCTAACGGTATTATCCCAAGCCAATGTCTTAGCCTCTCTGGGTCTCATATTCCTTACGTGTAAAAACGGACATGTTAAGGATGACTGTCTTATAGAACTGCTGTGTGTATTAAGTGAAGCAATGAACATAAATATTTTCTGAAATTTGGGGAACAGAAAGACCCTAAATACAAATTTGAAATGTCTATATTGGAAACTGGAAAGTGGGTAATTAGCTATTATACATCCATTTCAGGGAATACTGCTTAATTGCTTAAGTATTATCTTAGGGTTCAACAAAGCTCTAAGGCAATGTGATAGTTAAATGATGAAAATAACAATAATTTTTCTCACATAATCATTTATACAGAAATATTAATAAAATATTTGTAAATAAAATCAACTATTTTGCTGTACCTTTGTAATGTATGTATGCAAAGAATTTTTTTGCAAAATAGTAGAAAAAAATACAGATGATAATTTGAATTATCTCAATGTTTTTCTCAGTTCTGCTTGTTTTAATTTTATTTAGCCAAAGTTTTAGCTTTTTTTTTTTTTTAAAGATTTATTTATTTATTTATTTATTTGGGGCGGGGGTCAGGTTGGGGAGGGAGGGGAGCAGGCGGGCCACTTCTATTGGTCTTTCGTTTCTCTATGTTCATCTGTCTTTGTTCTTTGGCTCCTGTGGGCCTCCCATCACGGCGGCGTCTGTCGTTGCAGAGCGCTGGCTCTGGGCGCATGCGCTCCAGAGCTCTGGCTCCGTAATTGGACACATCAGTCCAGTCGCTCCGCAGCACGTGGGATCTTCCCAGGCCAGGGCTTGAACCGGCGCCCCTTGCACTGCAAGGCGGTGTCCTTACCCACTGGACCACCAGGGGAAGCCCTAGCTTTTCTATATAATAAATTTATGTATAAAATACATACGCTTATCTTTAAGACACATAGCATTTTAAAAAATATGTAAATTAAAAAAATAATCAATACGGTTATAGCAGCAACCCCAAAGTATAACAGTAAAAACAGACAAATGATTGAAGTTTTCTTAACTCAATATGAAATACTAGTTCCGAGAAATAAAATCACAATTACTGTGTTTGCGAAACTTTGGCATTTAAGCATCCTAGATTTCATTTATGATTCTCAGTTTCTAACGGTATTATCCCAAGCCAATGTCTTAGCCTCTCTGGGTCTCATATTCCTTACGTGTAAAAACGGACATGTTAAGGATGACTGTCTTATAGAACTGCTGTGTGTATTAAGTGAAGCAATGAACATAAAAAAGTATTAGCCTAGTTCCCATGGTAAGATCATCCAATGATGTGATGATAGTGATGTTGGTTGATGACGATGCTCAGTAATTTTGCTTTATGAAAACCTGGCAATATGGTGCTCACTTTGGTAGCACATATACTAAAATTGGAACAATACAAAGAAGATTAGCATGGCCATGTGCAAGGATGACATGCAAATTTGTGAAGTGTTCTATATTTTAAAAAAAGAAAGAAAATATGGTAACATGGATCCCCAGAGCAATTCCAAGATGTAATCTGGTCTCTGCCTCTCTCTTCAGGATTCAAAATATCTTCTGTTACAATCACTTGAAACAGAGGTGCTTCAAGGCCAATCCCCTAAATATCACCTTAAAGTATTCACATGAAAGGACAAATAGAATCATCTAACTAAAGAGTTGGATTAGTTTTATAACTCTTCATGTTATTTTTTGTTGGTCTTCCATGGTGACTCAGACAGTAATGATCTGCCTGCGATACAGGAGACCTAGGTTTGATACCTGGATTGAGAAGATTCCCTGGGGAAGGAAATGGCTGCCCACTCCAGCGTAATTGCCTGGAGAAGCCCACAAGACAGAGGAGCCTGGTGGGCTGAAGTCCATGGGGTCCTGAAAAAGTAAACATTACTGAAGCAACTTCACACACAGGTATGTTACTTGTATTAGGAAAAGGACATTTATGAATGAATATATTTGGGAAAATTGTTTTGTGTGTGTTTTTTTTTTATTATTCATTACAAGTTTCCTGAATGTCATTAGTAATTTAATGTAAGGCATATGTGTTCATGAATGAATATTAATTCTTCAGCATTTCCCAAACTGAGTTTTTAGGAACCATCTGAAAGAAGTGTGGGAAGCACTAGCCTAAAGTTTCAGTTCAATGTTTTAGAAATTTTACTTTTAACAACAAAAAAATCTCATCCCTCAGTAATTATTTGGAAATTCTAAGAATTCATTCCCATCCTAAATGATTAAAATATTTAGTAGTTTTGAAGTATAGTTGCAGATATAACAGGTCCTTGATACTAGGTCCTTTATATCCTCAGAAGAGAAAATAAATAAAAGGATGGAAATACAGTTTATACTGAATCAATGCGTATAAATGGCTAAAGTGAATTCTACAATAGGCCCTAAACTATCAGGTAATTTATTCCACTAAAATATTTGTCAAAGTCTTTTTTAAAGAAATTGTTGGTCTTAATAAATTACTTACTACCTATTTTGAAAAGAAGCAAATGACTGGCTAAAATTAAATATGTCAAAGTGTTTAATTGAAGTTAAATACTTTAAGCCTCACCTCTAGATTTTCTCAACTGGAAATTTTAAATTATTCAGTAAAAAACCCTAAAAAATTAAAGCTATTTGAAAATCACATTAGGCTTCTTTCAGTTTTTAAAGTGTATTAATTTGTTTCATATTTCCTTAGAGACATAGATCATCTTGTTAATATTTTCTGTTTATTCTTGAGAATCATTTGAGTGTATTCAGTTTGCAGCTTTTCCCTAGATACAAACAGTGAGCGTACCAATTAGGTTGCTGTTTCCTGAGAGGCAGGCAGTGTTACACGAAGAACTGGAATTAAAATCAGCTGAGCTCACCAGGATACATCACAGGGTCTGGCCTCAGCCTTGGGCTACATTCAGAATTAGATCGAAGTACAATAACCATAGCTTCCCTGGTGGCTCAGAAGTGAAGAATACACCTGACAATGCAGGACAGATGGGTTCGATCCCTGGATTGTGAAAATGGCACACCTGAAGGAGGAAGTGGCAACCCTCTCCAGTATTCTTGCCTGGGAATTCCCATGGACAGAGGATCCTGGAAAGCTACAGGTCGTGAATTGACAGAGAGTAGGACACGACTGTGAGACTGAGCGTGCACATGCTGGACAGAATTTTAGAAGCAGAGGATTCACAGCAGAAGAAGGGAGAATGGATAGGCTACCCACTCCAGCATCCCTGGGATTCCCTGCTGGCTCAGATGGGAAATAATTCTGCAATCCAGGAGACCTGGGTTTGATCCCTGGGTTGGGAATATCCCTTGGAGAAGGGAAAGGCTACCCACTGTAGTATTTTTGCTTGGAGAATTCCGTGGCTTGTTCATGGACTGCAAAGAGTCGGACATGACAGATTGAAAATAAAATAAAAGGATTTTATTTTTACTGCAGAAACCTTCCATTGCTCAGTGTTTTCTAATGAGAAATACCTGGTCAAGATATAAGCTATGGGGTTTCCCTGGTGGTCCAGTGGGTAAGGACACTGCCTTGTAGTGCAAGAGGCGCCGGTTAGATCCCTGGCCTGGGAAAATCCCATGTACCATGGAGCAGCTGGACCAATGTGTTCAATTATCGAGCCAGAGCTCTGGAGCGCATGTGCCCAGAGCCAGTGCTCTATGACAATAGAGACCACTGTGACAGGAGGCCCACACGGGCCAAAGAACCAAGATGGATGAAAATAGATAAATGAAAGACCAATAGAAGTGGCCTGCCCACCCTCCTCCCTCCCCAACCGGCCCCCCTCCCAAAAAAAATTAAAAAAAAAGATATAAGCTATGGGTAGAGATCCCAGTGGTATACAGCTGTGAGGAGAGAGCCAGTTAGCCAAGATGGTGTTTTCAGGTTCTCCCATTGCACGATTTGTAGATAATGATTATGTAACAGGTGAGAGCATTTAGAGCACTGCACAGGTGCTTCACGAGGTACATGCTTGGCTACGAGGTACTCCCTTGGTCATGCGCTATTTTGTGCCATGTGCTGGTAGGAGCTCCACTGTGAAGGCCCTGGCCGCTGCTGCATTAGGACTGCATTGGAACAGCATCACAGTTATGTTATATTAGGATATGTTGTGACTACATTCTGGTTATGCTGTGCCAGCCAGAGAATAAACATGTTTGCACTTCCTAAGGCTCCTTGAGTCCCCCTCCAGCTTGTACCTTGCCTACCCTGGGTTCAACAAACAGTGTGAACAAGAGGACAATTGGCATAGCTGGCAGGATACCCAGCAGGTAGGGGATGTAGGAAGCCAGTGGCCACCAGAGAGCATGTGGCACTGCGTGGCTGTGATCCTCCTGGGATGGGCCCCCGTGGAAGACTAGCAGGTGGTAGAGCTGGTGAGTTCCCATTTGCACAGACTGCCTCTGGCAACATGGGGTGAATTTTCCTAGCTGCCCTGAAGTGAATATGGATGGCACCCTATGGGATCCCATGCCAATGTGCAATGTGCACAGACACTCAGAAAAGCTAGAACAATGCTTAGTGGTGTTAGAGCAAGAGCCCCAAGGCCCTGAAGACTCTGGCATCTCTGACAGTGAGGTGGTAAGTGATGGTGATGATGAATATTATGAGACTGGGTCCCTTCTTGGAGGCAAGGTGCATTGTACCATAGACAGTGAGGCATGAGCAGCCTATGGCTCAGGGGGGGCATCCTAAAGGGGCCGCCAATCTGACTGAGTTCACAATGTATCACCCATATACTCAGATGGGGTTGGTCAACTTGGGTAAGTGGTTTTGGCAAAAGCAAGGGGAAAACCAAGGCAGCTTGGCTTTTGTGACTCTGGGACATAGGGGTGAGCCTGGAGCCTATGGGCGATTCTGAAGGACCTTACTGAGAGAAGTAGAGGAGCAGCATGTGAGATACCATTCTAAAAGTCTGAAGACCCTGAACCAGCCCCTAGCTGGCAGGGGCGCCATCTGAGTTACGCAGATGCAAACGTGGGCTGATTTGAGCAGAGGTGTACTTGAAAGTTGTGTCATATGATGTAGATTTAGGCTGTGTCCTATGATGTGGATTTAGAGCAGTGTACTGTAAAGGCTGTGTCCTAAATTTAGAAAAGTGTCATCGTATGGATGGGTCATGAATGCCTCAAAGATCCTCTGTCTGAAAGGGTGGTCCCAGTGCCTGTTAGTTTTGTTTTTTTTTTTTTCCGGTATGTAATAAAAACCCTACAGTGGTGGAGTTGCCCTCTGGAGGCTTTCTTGCAATTTCACAAGAACAGAGAGTAGACTGGACTTGACCATGAAGGATAAAGGCACTCCATGTGCCGTGAGTGACTCTTTCAGTCCTATGAGGGTAAGGACTGCAACACGAGTTCCAGGTGATACCTAGCATTGGGTTTTGCTATGTATTAGGGTGAAGCATTTGTTGTAGCTACTGCTCTGGCATCATATAAATCCAAGCATTAGTGTTACTCACCAAGGGAGTATCACAGATGATGAACTATCTCCTGAATGTGAGACAAGAGATCCTGATGGGGTGGAGTGTGAGGAGAAAGCAAATTAGCCAAGAAGGCTTGTTCAGGCTCTCTCACCTCATGTTTTGTAAATCAGTTCAGTTCAGTCACTCAGTTGTGTTTGCAGCCCCAAAGACGGCAGCATACCAGCTTCCCTGTCCTTCACCATGTCCCAGACTTTGCCCAAACCTGTGTACATTGAGTCAGTGACGTCATCCAACCATCTTGTCCTCTGTCATCCCCTTCTCCTTCTGCCTTCTATTTTTCCCAGCATCAGGATCTTTACCAAAAGTTATCTCTTCACATCAGGTGGCCAAAGTATTGGAGCTTCAGTTTCAGCATTAGTCCTTCCAATGAATATTCAGGGATGACTTTTTTTTAGGATTGGCTGCTTTGATCTTGTAGGCCAACAGACTCTCAAGAGTCTTATCCAACACCATAGTTCAAAGGCATCAATTCTTTGGTGCTCAACCTTCTTTACAGTCCAACTCTCACATCCATACATGACTACTAGGAAAACCAAAGCTTTGACTACACAGACCTTTGTTGGTAAAATGATGTCTCTGCTTTTGAATATGCTGTCTAGGTTTGTCTTAGCTTTTTTTCCAAAAGCAAGTGTCTTTTAATTTCATGATTGTAGTCACCATCTGTAGTGATTTTGGAGCCTGAGAAAATAAAGTCTGTCACTGTTTCCATTGTTTGCCTCTCTGTTTGCCATGAAGTGATGGAATCAAATGTCGTGATCTTTGTATTTTGAATGTTGAGTTTTAGCCCAGCTGTTTCACTCTCTCACATTCCTCAGGAGATTTTTTAGTTCTACTTCACTTTCTGCCATAAGGGTGGTGTCATCTGCATACCTGAGGTTATTGATATTTCTCCCAGCAATCTTGATCCAGCTTGTGCTTCATCCAGACAGATATGTCATATGATGTACTCTGCATATAAGTTAAATAAGTGGGGTGATAATATACAGCCTTGACATACTCCTTTCCCAATTTGGAACTGGTCCATTGTTCCTTGTTCAGTTCTAACTGTTGCTCCTTGACCTGCATGCAAGCTTCGAAGGAGGTAGGTCAGTTATTTCCATCTCTTGAAGACTTTTCCAAAGTTTGTTATGATCCACACACTCAAAAGATTTAGCATAGCCAGCGAAGTATAAGATTTTCTTCTGGATTATCTTGCTTTTTCTATTATTCAAAAGACTCTGGCAATTTGATATCAGGTTCCTCTCTCTTTTTAAAACCTAGCTTCTACATTTGAAAGTTCTTGGTTCATAGAGTGTTAAAGCCTAGCTTATAGGATTTTGAACATAACCTTGCTTAAATGTGAAATAAGTGCAATTGTACTGTAGTTTACCATTCTTTGGCATTGCCATACTTTGGTATTGAATTAAAAACTGGCCTTTTCTAGTCCAGAGGTCACTGCTGAGCTTTCCAAATCTGTTGGCATATTGAGTGCAGCACTTTAACAGCATCACCTTTTAGAATTTGAAATAGCTCAACTGGAATTCCATCACCTCTAGTAGCTATGTTCATAGCAATGATTCATATGCCCCACTTAACTTCACACTCCAGGATTTGTGAAGTTAGGGCTTGACAAAACATAGTCCACTGGAGAAAATGAAGTGTTAGTTGCTCAACTGTGTTCAGTTCTTTGTGACTCCATGGATGGTAGTCTTTCTGGTTCCTCTGTCCATGAGATTTTCCAGGCAAGAATACTCGAGTGGGTTGCCATTTCCTTACCCACAGGATCCTCCTAACACTGGGACTGAACCTAGGTTGCCTGTATTGCAAGCAAACTTAACCTAATCCATTGCAGAAAGGAAAATAATTTTACAAATCATAAGAACTGGGTATATTTTAAAAGTGTTCGGAAGTTTCATTTTTTACTTTCCCAGCTGTTTCACTCTCTCACATTCCTCAGGAGATTTTTTAGTTCTACTTCACTTTCTGCCATAAGGGTGGTGTCATCTGCATACCTGAGGTTATTGATATTTCTCCCAGCAATCTTGATCCAGCTTGTGCTTCATCCAGACAGATATGTCATATGATGTACTCTGCATATAAGTTAAATAAGTGGGGTGATAATATACAGCCTTGACATACTCCTTTCCCAATTTGGAACTGGTCCATTGTTCCTTGTTCAGTTCTAACTGTTGCTCCTTGACCTGCATGCAAGCTTCGAAGGAGGTAGGTCAGTTATTTCCATCTCTTGAAGACTTTTCCAAAGTTTGTTATGATCCACACACTCAAAAGATTTAGCATAGCCAGCGAAGTATAAGATTTTCTTCTGGATTATCTTGCTTTTTCTATTATTCAAAAGACTCTGGCAATTTGATATCAGGTTCCTCTCTCTTTTTAAAACCTAGCTTCTACATTTGAAAGTTCTTGGTTCATAGAGTGTTAAAGCCTAGCTTATAGGATTTTGAACATAACCTTGCTTAAATGTGAAATAAGTGCAATTGTACTGTAGTTTACCATTCTTTGGCATTGCCATACTTTGGTATTGAATTAAAAACTGGCCTTTTCTAGTCCAGAGGTCACTGCTGAGCTTTCCAAATCTGTTGGCATATTGAGTGCAGCACTTTAACAGCATCACCTTTTAGAATTTGAAATAGCTCAACTGGAATTCCATCACCTCTAGTAGCTATGTTCATAGCAATGATTCATATGCCCCTTAACTTCACACTCCAGGATTTGTGAAGTTAGGGCTTGACAAAACATAGTCCACTGGAGAAAATGAAGTGTTAGTTGCTCAACTGTGTTCAGTTCTTTGTGACTCCATGGATGGTAGTCTTTCTGGTTCCTCTGTCCATGAGATTTTCCAGGCAAGAATACTCGAGTGGGTTGCCATTTCCTTACCCACAGGATCCTCCTAACACTGGGACTGAACCTAGGTTGCCTGTATTGCAAGCAAACTTAACCTAATCCATTGCAGAAAGGAAAATAATTTTACAAATCATAAGAACTGGGTATATTTTAAAAAGTGTTCGGAAGTTTCATTTTTTTACTTTGTCTATAAAAGGGTTTTATATCATTTTTAAAGATGAACAATTATAAATGTTTATGTTTAGAGCATAAATCCATCTATAGGAATTTAGTTTTAATTTTAAAAGCAGGTGAACAATCATGTAAATAAAGCCAGTGATTTCTCTACATACTTTTTGAAAATAAATGAAAACAAAACAGCTCTGAAAAAAAAGGATATAAGTTCAGGTAATCTTTTTTAAAAAATAAACTTTATTTTTACAGTTGCTTTAGGTTCACAGAAAAGTTGAATGGAAAGTACACAGTTACCTTATACCTTCTGTTCCACACTTGCACAACATCCCCCCTTAACATCTTTCACCAGAGCAGTGAAATTTGTTTTAATTGATGAATCTATATTATCACATCATGATCACTGAGTCCATACTTTACACTAATCTTTCCTCTTGTACATTCTATGGATGTTGACAAATGTATAATGACATATATTCACCATTAGAGAGTCACTGGAATATGTTCACTGCCCTGAAACTGCTCTGTACTCAGTTCATTCATCTTTCCTTATCCCTAGCCCTTGGAAACTAGTGATCTTTTTAATATCTACATAGATTTACCTTTAACAGAATGTCATATAGCTGGAATCATATGCTATTAAGCCTTTTCAGATTGGTATCTTTCACGTAAAAATATACACTTAAATTTCCTTGAGCTCTAGTCATAACTTGATAGCTCTTTTCTTTTTAGCACTGAATACTCTTTCATTGTCTGGATGTAACACAATTTATTAATTCACTCACCGACTGAAGGACATTTTTATTGCCTCCAAGTTTTGGACTCATGAACAAAGTTGCTATAAACATCTATGTGCAGGATTTTGTGTGGACACGAATTTTCAGCTCCCTTTGGTGAATACCAAGGAGTGCAGTTGCTGGATGATTGTATGACAGTATGGTTAGTTGTATAAAAATTGTCACCATTTCTTCCTCAGCCTAAGTGGCATACTATTCATTCTGTTCAACCATGAATGAGGCTCTGATGTACTACGGGATCATAAGCTTTGATACCGTCTATGTTTGGGAGTTTGCCATCCTTGTAGATCTGTATTAATAGTGAATATCCCATTGTTGTTTTCCATGGCATTTCTCTAATGACATACAGTGCATTTAAATGTTTATGTTTAGAGCATAAATCCATCTATAGGAATTTAGTTTTAATTTTAAAAGCAGGTGAACAATCATGTAAATAAAGCCAGTGATTTCTCTACATACTTTTTGAAAATAAATGAAAACAAAACAGCTCTGAAAAAAGGATATAAGTTCAGGTAATCTTTTTTAAAAAATAAACTTTATTTTTACAGTTGCTTTAGGTTCACAGAAAAGTTGAATGGAAAGTACACAGTTACCTTATACCTTCTGTTCCACACTTGCACAACATCCCCCCTTAACATCTTTCACCAGAGCAGTGAAATTTGTTTTAATTGATGAATCTATATTATCACATCATGATCACTGAGTCCATACTTTACACTAATCTTTCCTCTTGTACATTCTATGGATGTTGACAAATGTATAATGACATATATTCACCATTAGAGAGTCACTGGAATATGTTCACTGCCCTGAAACTGCTCTGTACTCAGTTCATTCATCTTTCCTTATCCCTAGCCCTTGGAAACTAGTGATCTTTTTAATATCTACATAGATTTACCTTTAACAGAATGTCATATAGCTGGAATCATATGCTATTAAGCCTTTTCAGATTGGTATCTTTCACGTAAAAATATACACTTAAATTTCCTTGAGCTCTAGTCATAACTTGATAGCTCTTTTCTTTTTAGCACTGAATACTCTTTCATTGTCTGGATGTAACACAATTTATTAATTCACTCACCGACTGAAGGACATTTTTATTGCCTCCAAGTTTTGGACTCATGAACAAAGTTGCTATAAACATCTATGTGCAGGATTTTGTGTGGACACGAATTTTCAGCTCCCTTTGGTGAATACCAAGGAGTGCAGTTGCTGGATGATTGTATGACAGTATGGTTAGTTGTATAAAAATTGTCACCATTTCTTCCTCAGCCTAAGTGGCATACTATTCATTCTGTTCAACCATGAATGAGGCTCTGATGTACTACGGGATCATAAGCTTTGATACCGTCTATGTTTGGGAGTTTGCCATCCTTGTAGATCTGTATTAATAGTGAATATCCCATTGTTGTTTTCCATGGCATTTCTCTAATGACATACAGTGCTGAACAGCTTTTCATATGCTTATTTCCTATCTGTATATCTTCCCTGGTGAGACATTTGTTTAGATTATTTGCCAGATTTTTTTTCACCAAGTAGTTCATATTCTTATTGTTGAGTTTTAAGAGTTCTTTATACATATTTTATAACATTTTTTAAAATCAAATATGGCTTTTAAAAAGTATTCTATCTGAGGTTTATCTTCTAATTCTGTTGACAGTGTCTTTCATAGACCAGATTTGTTGTTGTTGTTATAGTAAAGTCCATTTTGTCAGATTTTTTTCATGGGTCATGCATTTGATGTTTTATTTAACAACTCATCCCTACACCCAAGGTTGTCTAGATTTAACCCTGTGCTAGCTTTTATGATACTACATTTTATAATACATGACCTAATTTTGAGTTAATTTTTGTGAAGGTTGTAAGGTCTATGTTGGTATTCAGTTTAAGTTTTGTGGTTTTTTTTGCTTGTCTAGCACTATTGTTGAAAAAAAAATATTGTCAAAGACTGTTGACTCTATTTGTATGGGTTTATTTCTAGGCTCTCTATTCTGTTTCATTGAACTACTTGCTATTCTCTTTGCCAGTATTACACTGTCTTGGTTACTGTAGCTTCCTGGTAAATTTTGAAATCATGTAAGGATTTTTTAAAATTAATGATCAGTTAAATCTTTCTTTTCAGGTGACCTCTGAAAAATGAAAGGAAAAAAATCATTTAAATATTTGGAGGACATATAATTCTGGCAAAAGAAACTCCATCTGCAAATATTCTGAAGAGAATCATCTTTGATTTCTTCTGAGAAAATCAAGGCTACCTTGGAATCTGTGAAAGTGATCCTTAGGAAGAGAAAGAGTGAAAAGGGACAAAACCAGGAATAAATCCAAGCATTAAGTCAAGTAGGACAATGTTAAGCCCTGTTAAGATCCTAGACTGTATTTTAAAGATAAAAGAACCCACTAGAGGATTTGAATATGCAGTGAGTGATACTTTCTGATACCGTCTATGTTTGGGAGTTTGCCATCCTTGTAGATCTGTATTAATAGTGAATATCCCATTGTTGTTTTCCATGGCATTTCTCTAATGACATACAGTGCTGAACAGCTTTTCATATGCTTATTTCCTATCTGTATATCTTCCCTGGTGAGACATTTGTTTAGATTATTTGCCAGATTTTTTTTCACCAAGTAGTTCATATTCTTATTGTTGAGTTTTAAGAGTTCTTTATACATATTTTATAACATTTTTTAAAATCAAATATGGCTTTTAAAAAGTATTCTATCTGAGGTTTATCTTCTAATTCTGTTGACAGTGTCTTTCATAGACCAGATTTGTTGTTGTTGTTATAGTAAAGTCCATTTTGTCAGATTTTTTTCATGGGTCATGCATTTGATGTTTTATTTAACAACTCATCCCTACACCCAAGGTTGTCTAGATTTAACCCTGTGCTAGCTTTTATGATACTACATTTTATAATACATGACCTAATTTTGAGTTAATTTTTGTGAAGGTTGTAAGGTCTATGTTGGTATTCAGTTTAAGTTTTGTGGTTTTTTTTGCTTGTCTAGCACTATTGTTGAAAAAAAAATATTGTCAAAGACTGTTGACTCTATTTGTATGGGTTTATTTCTAGGCTCTCTATTCTGTTTCATTGAACTACTTGCTATTCTCTTTGCCAGTATTACACTGTCTTGGTTACTGTAGCTTCCTGGTAAATTTTGAAATCATGTAAGGATTTTTTAAAATTAATGATCAGTTAAATCTTTCTTTTCAGGTGACCTCTGAAAAATGAAAGGAAAAAAATCATTTAAATATTTGGAGGACATATAATTCTGGCAAAAGAAACTCCATCTGCAAATATTCTGAAGAGAATCATCTTTGATTTCTTCTGAGAAAATCAAGGCTACCTTGGAATCTGTGAAAGTGATCCTTAGGAAGAGAAAGAGTGAAAAGGGACAAAACCAGGAATAAATCCAAGCATTAAGTCAAGTAGGACAATGTTAAGCCCTGTTAAGATCCTAGACTGTATTTTAAAGATAAAAGAACCCACTAGAGGATTTGAATATGCAGTGAGTGATACTTTCTGATTTATATTTTTGTAAAGCAAACATTTTGTCTTACATGGGACCAAGGTAGAAATAGAGGCACCATTTAAGATGCCCTGTCTATAGTCCAGCACAGAAATTAGCACAGGACTACAGATTAGAATGAAAGCCATTGAGGTTTGGGGAAGTGATTACATTCTGGATGTATTCTGAATAGAATGAAGAAAATATGTGTTGACTATCACAAGATGAGGTATATAAAACAAGTATGACACTGTTAGTTTGGGTGTAAATACCTGATGAATTTAGATGTTATTAAATTAAATAGGACATATTTGTAGGAGAACAAGTTCATTTAAAAAAAAAATGAAATGTATTTTGCCCATATCAAGTTTCATCACTTATAAGACATCCAAGTGGAAATGTCAAATAAGCACAGATATAGAAGTTATGATGAAGATGCACATTGTAGAGTCATCACTACATGAGTAATATTTAAAGCAGGTAAGAGTCTGTCTCTACCAATCTACAGTTTAAATGAAATAAGTTATCCCACCAATGATTTTTCAACTTTGAAAATTAGCAATTTAATAGACTTACTATCAATCCATTACTAATGCTGTGTGTTAGTTACATATCATACATTGGAATTCAGATTTCTGGTTAAGCATATACTGTCCTATGAAAGTAGCCTTCACTCTTCATAATATAGCTGAACATTCCATGATTTTCTGTTTACCCCTGATTTATCATTTCTGTGATTCTTAAGAACAATCAGTGGCTCAGGGGTAAAGAACCTGCCTCCAATGCTGTAGAAGCAGCAGACGTAGTTTTGGTCCCTGGGTTGAGAAGATTCCCCTGGAGGAGGGCATGGCAACCCAATCCAGCATTCTTGCCAGGAAAATTCCATGGACAGAGAAGCCTGGTGGACTGCAGTCAATGTCATCACAAAAAGCTGGAACATAGCTAAAGTGACTAAACTCATAAGAAAGATCAGGAGCAGAGGTATCACATGGAGAGACAGAATGGAAATCAAACTGGAATCAATAGTGAAGATGGAAATAGGGGCATGAATTTAAGAAATATAAAAGAGAAACTGAAAATGTAGTTTATATTAGTTTCCTAGGGCTACTGGAGAAAAGTATCGTGAACTCAATGGCATAAAATAGAAATTTATTCTCCCGCATTTCTAGAGGCAAGGAATCTGAATTCAAGATCTCAGCAGGACCATCCTATCACCAAAAGCTCAAAGGAAAATCCTTCCTTTCCTCTTTTGAGATTATGGTGATTTCTGGCAATCATAGGTTGAAAACTTCCTGTCCTTGCTTCCTTCTTCACATGGGCTTCATCTCTGTGCGCTTTCAGCAACTCTGCATCTTTCTCCCCTTTAAGGTGATAAATCACTGAAGTTAGGTCCCCTCTAATCCATTATGAGCTTATCTTGACATGTGTAAAGACTCAATTTTCATAAAGAATCACATTTACAAGTTCAGAGTTTTCAATTTCAAAATATATTTTGAAAGAAAGACAATTTAAATCAGTTGAATGTGGGAGGTGAAGGAGCAGAGACAGGGGACAAGGCAAATTAAAGTGAAAGTGGTAATGAGGCACATATTATTTCCAAGATTCTATCTACAGAGGAGCTAGTTGGTATCAGACAAGAAGCCTGAAAGGGTGAGAGATAACAACACATGTATGTGCTTATAGAAAACTCAGACTCAGATATCTATAAGCACTTGCTATATGTATCCAAAGCTTGGTAGATTTCAGGACAATGAATAGAGTCCTTGCCATATTGGTAGTAGTGGAAATCATGAGAGTAAAAACTAACTGAAACAAATTAATCATAGCTAGCATGCATTAATCACTTATTATGTCCTGGGTACTTAGTGTATATTAACTGTACCAAGTACTTAGTGTATATTAACTAATGCAAACCTTCACAACCATACAACTTGGTACAATTACCCTTGAGTCATAGATTTGAAAACTGAGTCACAGAATGATTAAACTCATAAGAAAGATCAGGAGCAGAGGTATCACATGGAGAGACAGAATGGAAATCAAACTGGAATCAATAGTGAAGATGGAAATAGGGGCATGAATTTAAGAAATATAAAAGAGAAACTGAAAATGTAGTTTATATTAGTTTCCTAGGGCTACTGGAGAAAAGTATCGTGAACTCAATGGCATAAAATAGAAATTTATTCTCCCGCATTTCTAGAGGCAAGGAATCTGAATTCAAGATCTCAGCAGGACCATCCTATCACCAAAAGCTCAAAGGAAAATCCTTCCTTTCCTCTTTTGAGATTATGGTGATTTCTGGCAATCATAGGTTGAAAACTTCCTGTCCTTGCTTCCTTCTTCACATGGGCTTCATCTCTGTGCGCTTTCAGCAACTCTGCATCTTTCTCCCCTTTAAGGTGATAAATCACTGAAGTTAGGTCCCCTCTAATCCATTATGAGCTTATCTTGACATGTGTAAAGACTCAATTTTCATAAAGAATCACATTTACAAGTTCAGAGTTTTCAATTTCAAAATATATTTTGAAAGAAAGACAATTTAAATCAGTTGAATGTGGGAGGTGAAGGAGCAGAGACAGGGGACAAGGCAAATTAAAGTGAAAGTGGTAATGAGGCACATATTATTTCCAAGATTCTATCTACAGAGGAGCTAGTTGGTATCAGACAAGAAGCCTGAAAGGGTGAGAGATAACAACACATGTATGTGCTTATAGAAAACTCAGACTCAGATATCTATAAGCACTTGCTATATGTATCCAAAGCTTGGTAGATTTCAGGACAATGAATAGAGTCCTTGCCATATTGGTAGTAGTGGAAATCATGAGAGTAAAAACTAACTGAAACAAATTAATCATAGCTAGCATGCATTAATCACTTATTATGTCCTGGGTACTTAGTGTATATTAACTGTACCAAGTACTTAGTGTATATTAACTAATGCAAACCTTCACAACCATACAACTTGGTACAATTACCCTTGAGTCATAGATTTGAAAACTGAGTCACAGAATGATTAAAATAGGCTAGTATTGGGGAACTAAGATTCAATTCCAGACTGTTTGAATAGAGAGCACATATAAAGAATAACTTCTTTAGAAGTATCTTAACTTGTCAAAGGATAACAAACAGAAGCAGAGATAAACACAACTCCTTACATAAGGTCATTGATGAAATGACAGATTTTAGCCTGGAGATGAGATTCTTCTACTCTGAGGCATTTTTTCTTTTCTTCATAATTTTAGAGGATAAAAATGTAGCCAATGGTGGCAGAGATATAAGCTTTCTAAAATAGAATGTCTATATCAACAACAAAATCATCTGCTTACCCTAAGATACTAGACACTGAGAAGGTTTTTAGGGGATGTTGTTATAAAGTTGAAATGCTAAGAAGGTTTTTGAAGAATGTTATTAATGGATATAAAAGTACATAATCATTAAGATGCATTCCAACTATGAAATTCCATAAGGTATTAAGTCTTGTTTGATTGGTTCATTATTTTTTGTTTTGTTTTGTTTTTTACATTATATAGCTGTGAAGAACTTCAGTTCTGCAACTGATGAATGTGTGAGAAATATTTATCAGAGATTTTTTCCCCCAGATATATTATTATTGCTGAGTAGGAAGTAGTAGCTTGTCTTTTTTTTTTTTTTTTTAAAGATTTATTTATTTATTTATTTTGGGCTGGGGTCGGGTTGGGGAAGGAGGGGAGCGTGCGGGTATTGGTCTTTCATTTCTCTATTTTCATCCGTCTTTGTTCCTTGGCTCCTGTGGGCCTCCCATCAAGGTGGAGTCTGTCATCTCAGAGCGCCGGCTCTGGGCGCATGCGCCCCAGAGCTCTGGCTCAGTGATTGGACACATCAGTCCAGCTGCTCTGCAGCACGTGGAATCTTCCCAGGCCAGGGATCCAACCGGCGCCCCTTGCACTGCAAGGCAGTGTCCTTACCCACTGGACCACCAGGAGAAGCCCAGTAGCTTGTCTTTTAAAAAATATATTGTACGGTGGAAATCGCTTGTTCAAACTTACATATTTCAGTGAAGAGCTGATGTTAGACTTGGGAATCCCAGACTACAGCATATTATTAAGAAATAAAGAAAAGGACTAGAAAAAAAATTTAAACCTGAAGGTGTGTGCAAAAAATACCCTGAACTATGGAATTGAATATAAACAGCTTTACTAGGATAGATAAGATCCAGAATTTGTAATAAAATATTTTATCTGGACAAGAAGGCTTATTTTATGAAGACTGACTTTAATAACATTAATTTTATTTAACTGTCAATCCTAAGGATTCTAAATTAGATGATGCCTGGTAGTTATCATATTATCTATTAGAAGTAAAGAGCACTAAATCACAGATGAAAGTACATCGATTTGTAAACAATTTTTTTCAAACAGTACAAAATGGAATTATGTGTGTGTGTGAGAGAGAGATGAAATTAAGAGTGAGATTGGTGGCCTGAACTTTGTACTTATCAGGAAAATATATCTTTTCTTTCAAAGCTATCTTATGTAAAATTAAATTAAAAGAAGCTGCTTTTAGACCCTGACCAAAGATATCCTATAAGTAAGCATTTTAATTATGTGCATACTATGCATTTCCATAGTTTATTCTGTCATACTCAAGCAAAATACCAGATCTCATTAGACATGTTATATGGAATCATAAATCAATGTTAAATAGAATCAGCATTACTGGTTGTCTCAGCTATGTGTATATACGTTCTAGTAGTATCTATATCATTTCCTAGCCACTAAATGTGAGAATCTATATTTGAAAATATTCAGTTGAGTGTGTGAGAGATAATGGAAGATAACATGTATTTTATTAGATTGCACAATAGAAATGGAAATGCCATCAATCATTATCATTAAAATTATATCTTCTATTATAAAACAGTTGTATTTAAAGTAGATAGCTGAACCACATGGGTTTGTTATTTAAAATTTCCACTGGCCTGTATTTTGGCTAATTTGATTATAATTCTCATTCTGCATCATTATTCCAAGCAGTAAGAGCAGATAATTAAATTAATGGTGCTTTTGCAAGCCATTTTCAGATTTCTGAGAACATATGCTACTTCCCATCCTCTAATTTATTCAAACTTTGACCTGGCCAGTTTTACCTCCTCACAATTAACCTAAGGATCAATTTCACATAATAATAACATTTTAATAAAACTGAATAGAATAGTATGGATTATCATAAATGAATTCCAACTTTATTTTGATTATGAATAAGAGCTGATGTTAGACTTGGGAACCGCTGAAAAAAAAACTAGAAAAATTTAAACCTGAAGGTGTGTGCAAAAAATACCCTGAACTATGGAATTGAATATAAACAGCTTTACTAGGATAGATAAGATCCAGAATTTGTAATAAAATATTTTATCTGGACAAGAAGGCTTATTTTATGAAGACTGACTTTAATAACATTAATTTTATTTAACTGTCAATCCTAAGGATTCTAAATTAGATGATGCCTGGTAGTTATCATATTATCTATTAGAAGTAAAGAGCACTAAATCACAGATGAAAGTACATCGATTTGTAAACAATTTTTTTCAAACAGTACAAAATGGAATTATGTGTGTGTGAGAGAGAGATGAAATTAAGAGTGAGATTGGTGGCCTGAACTTTGTACTTATCAGGAAAATATATCTTTTCTTTCAAAGCTATCTTATGTAAAATTAAATTAAAAGAAGCTGCTTTTAGACCCTGACCAAAGATATCCTATAAGTAAGCATTTTAATTATGTGCATACTATGCATTTCCATAGTTTATTCTGTCATACTCAAGCAAAATACCAGATCTCATTAGACATGTTATATGGAATCATAAATCAATGTTAAATAGAATCAGCATTACTGGTTGTCTCAGCTATGTGTATATACGTTCTAGTAGTATCTATATCATTTCCTAGCCACTAAATGTGAGAATCTATATTTGAAAATATTCAGTTGAGTGTGTGAGAGATAATGGAAGATAACATGTATTTTATTAGATTGCACAATAGAAATGGAAATGCCATCAATCATTATCATTAAAATTATATCTTCTATTATAAAACAGTTGTATTTAAAGTAGATAGCTGAACCACATGGGTTTGTTATTTAAAATTTCCACTGGCCTGTATTTTGGCTAATTTGATTATAATTCTCATTCTGCATCATTATTCCAAGCAGTAAGAGCAGATAATTAAATTAATGGTGCTTTTGCAAGCCATTTTCAGATTTCTGAGAACATATGCTACTTCCCATCCTCTAATTTATTCAAACTTTGACCTGGCCAGTTTTACCTCCTCACAATTAACCTAAGGATCAATTTCACATAATAATAACATTTTTAATAAAACTGAATAGAATAGTATGGATTATCATAAATGAATTCCAACTTTATTTTGATTATGAATATTCCTGAACACCTGGAGAGGAAGATTTGAAATAGTAGAGCATCAGCCAAATGCTGCCCTTCATTTTAAGCTGTGAATTCACCATTAGGTCTGGTCAATCATTTGAGGAGTCTGATTCTTATTCCTTAAAGCAGAATTTTCCTCAACACACCATTGCAACTAGAGATCATGTTTGTCTGCTTAAAGCAGATAATTGTCTATTGCAGCTTAATCACATTAGGATTAATTTTCCCATGCAGCAGAACAGTGCAGAGGTAATACTAAAATGACTTCTCCAAGCCATCTCAGTCTGGGCTCTTTCTAACTCCCTGCTCACACTTCCTTAACCCCAAAGCATCATCGGGCTATTCAAAAGTTGACTTCCGTGCATCCAGGTAGAGCATCCTTGTTCTAGCTTGTTAAAAGGGGAAATGGTAAAAGGCAAAAAGATAAGGGCAAACTGAGTCGATTCAGTTTTATTTAAAAACAGACACATGCACACACATATAAGCAAAACCACTACAAAGAAACCTTTTGAGGAATGTTCATCTGGGTACTTCCAACTTTATCTCAGTGGCAAGAGGTTTATCCAACACCAAACTGAGCTGTAAGACAGTCTTGACTGTGAGTGCATATAACCGAGAACACTCACATAAAATAAATCACAGCTCTCTTAGGAAGGAAAAAAAGGGAAAGTAAATGTTAAGCAGCTGGGAGATTGTGTTATAGAGCCCAGGGTTGATTGATTCAAGAATTCCTCAACCTAAATTCTATTAGTGGAGTGAGTTTTTCTGCCTTTAACCTACCTTCCAAATTTCAGTTACTTTAATCACTGCTAATCCAAAATGTCATGGATTTCCCAAATGGCTCAGAGGTAAAGAGTCTGACTGCAATGCAGGAGATACAGATTCAATCCCTGGATCGGGAAGATCCCCTGGAAAAAGAACTGGCAACCCACTCTGGTGTGCTTGCCAGGAAAATTCTATGGACAGAGGAAACTGGTGGGCTACAGTTTCACGTGGTCTTAAAGAGTTAAACATGGCTAATTAACCAAACAACAACAGCAACAGCATCCAAAATGTTGCTTTTAAAGTAACCCCAGAAATTTTATATTCCCTTTATTCCACTGATCTCTCAATTGCCCATTTTCAGCGATCTCAGCATTTACTATAACTAAGCTCTTACCAGCATGACTGTATCTGTTGCCTTATATAATTTATTCAGTTCCAAGTCTTTGATCTGTAAGTCCCTCTCAGATTACCATCTCCTGTCTTTTCACTTTCTGATCCCCTTATTCTCATTAAACCCACCTCTGCCTTCTTTATAATTTGTATACTTTCACAGTTCCCCCAAGTTTGATGAATAACAAGTTCCTTTCATTTGCTAACTTTCTTCTGCCGTTCTCCCAGTCCCATGTCACTGATCTGACAAACTTTATCACTTCACTAGATTATTTCCCATGTCCCTCATCCATGGACTTTCCACAAAATAAGACTATATATGTTCTGCTCTGTCCCAATATATTTCGACTCTCAGCATAGCCCTGCCATCTTCATCTCCCAAGGAATCAGTAATGAAAGAGTTAGACTGCTGGAGGAGGGGACCAAGATGGCGGAGGAATGAGGGGAAGATTTCACCAGCTCCCCAACAGAATCACCAGAACTAATCAAGAAATGAAACACCAACAACAAACCAGCCGCTAGACGACAGAAGAACTCCTTAGGCCTGCGAGGGTGGAAGAGTGAACAGCGAGAACTTTCCCAGAGCTCCAGTTCTGAGAACCCTCTATCCTAAACCCCACACCGGACTGACGGAGAGCGTGCTAGGAAGGGCCCTAAAAGCCTGAGCAGAGCGTCGGGAGAGAGAAGGCAGCGCTCAGCGTGAAAATTCCAAAAATCTGACCGGGGAGCCGGCAGAAATTAAGACAATGCTAAGATAAGATACTGGAGCGGGGGCGTGCAGAACGCAGTTAGGAACTTCCCCACGGAGTGCTGCATAGAGACTTGGATAGAGCCGAACAGGGAGTGCCCAGCACGAAAATCACGCCGCTTGACCAGGCGAAAATTGCGACTTTCTGCCGGGCACCGGGTAAGTTCAAACACTCCTAATGGGGGGCTTGCTGAACGGAGAGAGGAAGTCGCCCTCGGATTGCTGACCAGGGACCGGGCTCAAGCCGGACGGGAAAGCTCGTGCCTGCCTTTGGGACTTGGACGCTTAACTGGTGGTGCGCGGGTGCCAGTGGCAGAGGAGCCCGTGCACCCCCATAGCTACACCGCATCAGAGGAAGCCAAGAGAAGGGCAGGTATTGGAGGCTACCAGCAGGTGTGCGGCAGAGCTGGGGCGCCCCCCTCCAACACGGGACTGTGTACGCTGCGGCCCCCTGCCCGACGGACTGGGATCAGCCCGCTGCCCTGGCCAGCACCTGAGCTTGCAGCAAAGCCTTTATTTTGCTGAAAACAAAAACAAAAACCATAGCAACCGGTGCTGTAAGGGAAAGGATACATCATCAAGACAACACTATCGAGAGCAGATTGGCTTCCACCAGACAGATGAGAAGATAAAAACCAGGGACAGTATTTAGCTTTTTTTGTTTGTTTATTTGTTGTGGACGATTCTGTTTATTTGATTGATTGGTCAGGTTTGGGTTTTTTATTTTTTTTCTTTGTCTCTTATTAAATTTTTCTTCCCTTTTTAATTTTTAATTTCTCTGTTTTGATTTTTAATTTTTAATTTTTTAAAAATTTTTAATTCTTGGAAACTTCTAATTTTCTTTCCTCTTTGCCACTGCTTCCTCCCTCTATGTTCCAAATGTAAAACTTTCTACTATCTACCACTATCCTCTAGATGAATATTTCCTACCTTTCTGTCTCCACTATTCTCTTCCAGCTGCACTGAACAATACAACACACTAATCTTGGCTACATAACCCTATAAAATCCTTCCAAGTCGAATCTATTCCTTCTCATTACTCATACACTCTCCTCCTCCTCACCCCCAACAAATGTCTTAGTTAAAAATTGCTTCCATTGAAATAGTCCAAGCCAGGACCTTGCCCCAAATCTATTTTTCCAGGCACTATTTTAATTAATTCAGAGCTTAATGGGCAAGTATCATCTTTGATTGCATCATTAGACAGAAAAATTTCCTATGTTTTATCTCTGTAAGACTGGTTAGATGTGGTTATTGCTGTGTATGTATGTATATCTTACGACTATGTTAGAAACATCTGCATGCTTTTATGACTGTCACCCATCAGGGATGCACCTCTTGTTCCTCAGATTCTAGTATTTGAACTAATATCACAGAACACCATAGAAAACCAGACATAGAGCCTACACCCTCTGACCAATCATGAAACCAAGGATCCTTGGGGTGGAAGCCCTGATTCCAAGACCCCATACTGTCAAAGAACATACAGCACTAGAGATTATTCACCTGTAAACAAGACCTAACACAACCCAAAACACAAACCACTGAATCCTTCTAGAAGGACAGAAACCCAAAGGAAGGGAGAATTCACCCAAGAAGCCTGGTGGGGAAAAGAACTCCATACACACAGACAGACACAAAGGAACAAAAACTAACCTAATAATGAAATGACAGAGAAACACTGCACAATGAAGGACCAAGCTAGAGAAACACCACTTCAAATGACAGAGGAGGAGATAGATAAATTATCTGAAAAAGAATTCAGAAAAGCTATACTAATGAGGATGCAGAACATCAAAAACAGAATATTAGAGGATATTAGTGCACTGAGAAGAGACATGCAAGAAGTGAAAAATAAGCAAATAGAGACCACCAATTCAATTGCTGAACTCAAAAATATTATAGAAGGTCTCAACAGTAGAGTATCAGAGGCTGAAGAACGGATAAGTGAGCTGGAAGACAGAATGGTGGTAATAAGTGCTGAAGAACAGAACAAAGCCGAAAGAATTAAAAGAACTTAGAATAGCATCAGAGACCTATGGGACAATATCAAATGCACCAACATTAGAATTATAGGAGTTCCAAAAGAAGAAGACGGGAGGAAAAGCTATGAAAAATTCTTGAAGAGGTTCTAGTTGAAAACTTCCAGCAAAGGAAAATCCAGAAGAAGCCTATGGAGAAGAAAAAACTTCATTGAATAGTCCAAGCCAGGACCTTGCCCCAAATCTATTTTTCCAGGCACTATTTTAATTAATTCAGAGCTTAATGGGCAAGTATCATCTTTGATTGCATCATTAGACAGAAAAATTTCCTATGTTTTATCTCTGTAAGACTGGTTAGATGTGGTTATTGCTGTGTATGTATGTATATCTTACGACTATGTTAGAAACATCTGCATGCTTTTATGACTGTCACCCATCAGGGATGCACCTCTTGTTCCTCAGATTCTAGTATTTGAACTAATATCACAGAACACCATAGAAAACCAGACATAGAGCCTACACCCTCTGACCAATCATGAAACCAAGGATCCTTGGGGTGGAAGCCCTGATTCCAAGACCCCATACTGTCAAAGAACATACAGCACTAGAGATTATTCACCTGTAAACAAGACCTAACACAACCCAAAACACAAACCACTGAATCCTTCTAGAAGGACAGAAACCCAAAGGAAGGGAGAATTCACCCAAGAAGCCTGGTGGGGAAAAGAACTCCATACACACAGACAGACACAAAGGAACAAAAACTAACCTAATAATGAAATGACAGAGAAACACTGCACAATGAAGGACCAAGCTAGAGAAACACCACTTCAAATGACAGAGGAGGAGATAGATAAATTATCTGAAAAAGAATTCAGAAAAGCTATACTAATGAGGATGCAGAACATCAAAAACAGAATATTAGAGGATATTAGTGCACTGAGAAGAGACATGCAAGAAGTGAAAAATAAGCAAATAGAGACCACCAATTCAATTGCTGAACTCAAAAATATTATAGAAGGTCTCAACAGTAGAGTATCAGAGGCTGAAGAACGGATAAGTGAGCTGGAAGACAGAATGGTGGTAATAAGTGCTGAAGAACAGAACAAAGCCGAAAGAATTAAAAGAACTTAGAATAGCATCAGAGACCTATGGGACAATATCAAATGCACCAACATTAGAATTATAGGAGTTCCAAAAGAAGAAGACGGGAGGAAAAGCTATGAAAAAATTCTTGAAGAGGTTCTAGTTGAAAACTTCCCCAGCATGGGAAAGGAAATAGTCAACCAAGTCCAAAGAAGCACAAAGAGTTCCATACAGGAGAAACCCCAGAAGAAACACACCAAGGCACATTCTAATCAAACTAACGCAGACTAAATATAAAGACAGAATATTAAAAACAGCTAGGAGCAAACAACAAATAACATATAAAAGAAACCCCATATGTCTGACTGCAGATCTTTCAACAGAAACCCTGCAGGCCAGAAGAGAATGGCAAGACACATTTAAAGGGCTAAAAGAGAATAAGTAAGTCAAAAAGAGAAAGATAAATACAGTATACTAACACACATATATGGAATCTAGTAGGACAGTCTTCATAACACACGTAGGGAACTCATGGAAAAACAGACAGAGCATAGACATAGGGACATTGTGGGGAAGAAATAGGGAGGGGGAGGCATGGAGGGAGTAACATGGAAACATATACTGTCATGTGTGGAAACGATAGCTATTGTCATTGTGCTAATGGAATAGGAGTGCTCACAATGTCATGGGGCGATGGTCCGGAGGGTGGGTTGGGGGGAACTGGGGAGGCGGGGACCAGCGATATGCATATGTCTGATCTGGGAACATACATGTCTGTGAACAACAAAACTTTGTAAAATCTTTAAAATAAAGAATTAAAAATAATAATAATAATAATAAAAGTTTGGAGACAAACAGAGAAGAGGCAGGAAGAGAAAGAGATGGTTAGATAGCATCACCAGCTCAGTGGACCTGAATCTAAGTAAACTCTGGGAGACAGGAAAGGACAGGGGAGCCTGGTGTGCTTCAGTCCATGGGCTTGCAAAGAGTCAAATTCCATTTAGCAACTGAACAACAACAACAAATTTTTAGAATTAATCCTCTCTCTTTCTTACTGCTTTTAATGGGCTGACCAAAAAGGGTAACATTGCATGTGTGGCTTGTTTTACCTTCTTATCAGCTAGCATCTCCTGGGAGTAGGAGGCCACTACGGCCGTGACCGAAGCCCTGTGCTGGACCACTCAAATGCACCAACATTAGAATTATAGGAGTTCCAAAGAAGAAGACGGGAGGAAAAGCTATGAAAAATTCTTGAAGAGGTTCTAGTTGAAAACTTCCCCAGCATGGGAAAGGAAATAGTCAACCAAGTCCAAAGAAGCACAAAGAGTTCCATACAGGAGAAACCCCAGAAGAAACACACCAAGGCACATTCTAATCAAACTAACGCAGACTAAATATAAAGACAGAATATTAAAAACAGCTAGGAGCAAACAACAAATAACATATAAAAGAAACCCCATATGTCTGACTGCAGATCTTTCAACAGAAACCCTGCAGGCCAGAAGAGAATGGCAAGACACATTTAAAGGGCTAAAAGAGAATAAGTAAGTCAAAAAGAGAAAGATAAATACAGTATACTAACACACATATATGGAATCTAGTAGGACAGTCTTCATAACACACGTAGGGAACTCATGGAAAAACAGACAGAGCATAGACATAGGGACATTGTGGGGAAGAAATAGGGAGGGGGAGGCATGGAGGGAGTAACATGGAAACATATACTGTCATGTGTGGAAACGATAGCTATTGTCATTGTGCTAATGGAATAGGAGTGCTCACAATGTCATGGGGCGATGGTCCGGAGGGTGGGTTGGGGGGAACTGGGGAGGCGGGGACCAGCGATATGCATATGTCTGATCTGGGAACATACATGTCTGTGAACAACAAAACTTTGTAAAATCTTTAAAATAAAGAATTAAAAATAATAATAATAATAATAAAAGTTTGGAGACAAACAGAGAAGAGGCAGGAAGAGAAAGAGATGGTTAGATAGCATCACCAGCTCAGTGGACCTGAATCTAAGTAAACTCTGGGAGACAGGAAAGGACAGGGGAGCCTGGTGTGCTTCAGTCCATGGGCTTGCAAAGAGTCAAATTCCATTTAGCAACTGAACAACAACAACAAATTTTTAGAATTAATCCTCTCTCTTTCTTACTGCTTTTAATGGGCTGACCAAAAAGGGTAACATTGCATGTGTGGCTTGTATTACCTTCTTATCAGATAGCATCTCCCTGGGAGTAGGAGGCCACAATACGGCCGTGACCGGAAGCCCTGTGCTGGACCACAGCTCTGGCCTCACTATTGTTCCACGTCATTGGAGACATCACCCAGAATGGAGCCGAATAGCAGTGATGAGACCATCTGACCTGCAAAGCCGAAAATACTGACTTCTAGCTTTTTAAGAAACAGCTGACCTGCTCTAGAGTTAGACAGTGGATGACTGAGCTGAGCTATTTGGGACAACAGAGCAAACTTCCTCCATCCATCATCCAGGAGTGTCCAACAAACTCAGTCTAGTTTACTGAAAATGCTAGAAAATTTGCATAAAATATGTTAGAGCTACCTGAGTAATTCAAAAAAGGATTTCACAGAATCTGGAAAACACATGTGTGTGTGTATAACTGAATCACTGTGCTCTCCATCTGAAACTAATACTACATCGTAAATCAACTATGCTTCAATAAAAATATTTATGTAAAGGATAAAAAAAAAAGAGCTAGACTGCCTTATTTTCACTCCTCCACCATCCTACCAAGTGCTTGAGGCATTCCCTCTTTATATTTGGTACACTGTGTGTGCTTGTGGGAGATGAGAGTCATAGAATTATGGCAAGTATGGTCCAAGCAAGAATTGAATAAAGGTTTAGGGAAAACATCGTGGTCAGAAGAGAGATTTTTGCCTTGTCTCTCAATTTTTTTTTTCCTCCAGAATGCATATTCCCTATATATCTCTAAGGAACCAGAGACAGTTCAAACTCTCTTTTTCATGTTATCACAACTCTTACTTAAGTGAGCCTGGAAAAGCCTAGGTGTGTGAAAAGATAGGGATCAAATAGGCATAAGGAGGAGGAGATTGCCCAGAGGAGGATTAATACCTCAAAATAGTATCCTCCTGTCCCTCTGTAACAAAGAAGCCATCTTCTTACCACTACCATCTTGTTCTCCAGTGTCAACATTTTCCAATTGATGTCAGAAAAAAACAGACATTTGATACTCAGAGTTCACCTGTTTATAATAATTCAGTGATACAAATACAGAAATGTTTTATAAAATCCTAGCAATATAAAGAACTCTTGCTACTTTCCCAGACCACAGATGCTATATATTCCCCTTATCTCAGCCTCCTAGATCTGCACAATATGAAACAGTATAGGAAACATTTTTTATGTTTTTACTGAAGTGTAGTTGATTTACAATCATATCCATTTCAGATGTACAGCAAAGTGATTCGGTTATACATACATATATGTGCTCAGTAATATCTGACTCTTTACAACCTCATGGACTGTAGCCCACCGGACTCCCATGTCCATGAGATTTTCCAGGCAAGAATAATGGAGTTGGTTGTCGTTTCCTCCTCCAGGGAATCTTCCTGATTCAAAGGTAGAACCCAGGTCTCTTACATATCCTGCATTGGCAAGTGAATACTTTAGCACTGTGCCACCTCTCCAGCCCGGTGTATGTGTGTGTGTATGTGTATTTTCAGATTCTTTTACCTTATAAGTTATTACAAAATATTGACTATAGTTTCCTGTGCTATATAGTAAGTTCCTATTGGTTTTCTAAGGAAACATTTTTAAATGCTGAAAGTTAGGTAGCTTACCTATACTTCTCATGGATTAATAGTGACCATTCTCTCAACAAAAGTACTAGCAAGGAACTCACAATAAAAAATAAACCTTTTGGCAATTAAAAATCACTATGACTCTAGAAGATAAAATCTTCTTGATACAGTTACTCAGTGCCAGGGGTTTGTTCTCACTAGGTCTGCTCTGTTCATATAGGCTGTCAGCCAGGATTTCCATGAACATTTTGTTATTGTGAATGTTTTTATTGCAATGGTGCCTGTAGGAGGGATTTGACCTGTATATGTCCCATGAATTCTTTTCCAGAATGTAACTAACTTTGACAAGCTATTTAGATACACAGGTATATTTTAAATAGGTATACCTTTAGGCTTCAGGATTCTATGCCATGTAGAATTACAACCACTCAAAGGATTAATTGTTTGGCTGCAAAACAAAATAGTTTAGAAACATGCTTAGTGATTTTATCAAAATAATTAAAAATTACTATTCATAATATTTAGTTTTTATATATACTAAGCATTTGAATTCAAGATATGCCTTTTGGTACAAATGTCATTTTAAAAAAAAAGTTCCTTTATTTATTTATTTTTTTTTGGGTATAAATCCTGGATATTTACTTTCCTGATGCTTATGGAGTAAGACCACAGAGCTACTTAATTTTATCATCTTTTAGTTATAAAACTGGATATAACAGGAAAAAGTGCTTTCAGATAAAATTCTTGTAATATTGAGTTTACAATTCTAGTAAAGTTTGACATTGTGTGAAAGCATTAGTTGCTCAATCGTATCTGACACTTTGTGACCCCATTGTCTTTTCATAGAATTCTCTAGGCAAGAATACTGGAGTGGTTTGTCATTCCCTTCTCCAGGGGATCTTCCTGACCAAGGGATCAAACCAGGGTCTTTTGCCTTGTAAACAGATTCTTTACCATCTGAGCTACCATTAAGTAATATGAAATCTGAATATGATCTATATTACCAATAAGAGTGAAAACTTACTGATTACCACCAGTTATGTACATACTCTTTTAGATACTCCTTTTTGTTTGAGCCTGAGATGAGAAGCTAAATGTAGGTATGCATGTGTATATGTATATATATATATAGACATATATAAATATATATTTAATTCTTTATAACTCAAAGCACTCAAAACATCACAAAACAGCCCAGGACACACACTTGTCACATCCCCTTCACTTGAATTGATTTTGTAGTTTGCCAGTCAATTTATGGGAACCTTAAACATAAAAGCAGCATTCTAATCTAAGAAAGAATTTGTGTGAAAAAAAAAGGAAAGTATAAGAAAATTTTAGGTTATGCTAAAAAGCTCACTGTAGCTAGAAACCTGTCAAAATATGAACATAATCATAGTATATGTACACAGTGAAAGGAATTAAGCTCATTTTTTTATTCTTTCATTATTTCCACTTATTTTGTGACAGTAAAACAATAAAAGATATGGAGGTTGCACTAAGCATCTATGGGGTCATTCAGAGCTATATATTACATTGAGACAGGATTTGTGCAAAACAAATTTGACAGCATCTTTTCCTTGATTCTATTTAATTTGACTTCAGAAAAATCTAGGTGCATATGGTTGGACAACTTTACAGTTCATTAAATGGAATAATTTTGCATATATAAAATGTGGCCATTTATTTTCCAACCAATTGTGAAACATAATAAAGTCATACAACACTTTCAGCATAAAATATTATCCTCTGTTTCCACTAACAAAGTCTATGCAGGAATTCTTCTTGATATTAGGTGACCTACTGTTTGGGGAAATGAATATTCATGAAAAGAAGGTATCAAGAAAAGCTCAATGTACTAGTGAGCTAGCTCTGTTAGATTTAAACTTTTGCTTCCTTTTTTTGCCATTTTTTAAATCTTTATTTTGCTTTTTTGCTTTTACAGAGTTTTGTTGTTTACAGACAAAATCCCAGATTAATCATATATATATCCCATCCCCCATCCTACCCATTTTTATCTAAACTGTATTTTTTGTAAATACATCAAAATACACTAGTATCTTTTCATTTCTCTCATGTGCAAACCCCTCAGTAATGCCACCTGAAATTTTTGTTGGTGTTCCTGCTCTTATAGTGATATGTTGGTTGCTTACACTCTTGTCACTTCTAACAGCTAGTTAAATTCTACACCAATATAATCTATAATCTGTTATAGTCTGTTGTAATGCTAACTTTTGGAATCTGTTCAATTTTATTTTTTCTATATTTGAAATTTTAACTTTGTTATTTTCTGTTTGAGAAAAATGGTAAGTAATAGGACACTATTACACAGTATTCTTTTTCTTAGTACATTATATAACAATTATGATGGAGGCATAAATTGAGTCATGTCTAGAATAAAGCTATAGCCAACCTCGCCTTCCTCTACAGTCATAGCAATCTATTATAAACTCACAGGTGATATTAAACATGCTATTCTGGGTGTCTTTGTGATTGCCACTTGTCTTTATGTCTGAGAAGATATTTTGGCTTCTAGTTATTGGCTTCACTTAAAATTTCTTTTCCTTTATTTTGGTCCAAATTCTCAATTTTATGCCATTATCATTGTTAACATGAAACTCTGTGTAGTCTTGAATCCTTTTATATATGTTCACTACTTCTTGTCAACCAGTCTGTCTTAAAAGCACTTCATTCCTCTGAACTATTTATTCTATACTTATTTGGTCCATTTGCCACATTCCAAATACTTTTCAATAGTCTCAAATTCTAAGAACATTTTAAAATTAACTTTACTTGGATACAAAGATCATAGACTCTTGGGCCAGGAATCTTTTCTTTTATCTTTTGATGATGATCTAGTGTTTCTCAAACATTAATGTGCATACAAACCAGTATGAATTTTGTTAAAATGTGGATTCTAAACCTAACAAGCTCCCAGGTTATGCCTCTTCTGTTGTTCTGAGAGTACATTTTTGAGTAACAAGGTGTAAATCCATCAATATATGACATCATCTAGGAAGGATATAATCAACTATTCAAACTATTTATTGAATATCAGAAACATCAACCATTTCTCTCATGTGCAAACCCCTCAGTAATGCCACCTGAAATTTTTGTTGGTGTTCCTGCTCTTATAGTGATATGTTGGTTGCTTACACTCTTGTCACTTCTAACAGCTAGTTAAATTCTACACCAATATAATCTATAATCTGTTATAGTCTGTTGTAATGCTAACTTTTGGAATCTGTTCAATTTTATTTTTTCTATATTTGAAATTTTAACTTTGTTATTTTCTGTTTGAGAAAAATGGTAAGTAATAGGACACTATTACACAGTATTCTTTTTCTTAGTACATTATATAACAATTATGATGGAGGCATAAATTGAGTCATGTCTAGAATAAAGCTATAGCCAACCTCGCCTTCCTCTACAGTCATAGCAATCTATTATAAACTCACAGGTGATATTAAACATGCTATTCTGGGTGTCTTTGTGATTGCCACTTGTCTTTATGTCTGAGAAGATATTTTGGCTTCTAGTTATTGGCTTCACTTAAAATTTCTTTTCCTTTATTTTGGTCCAAATTCTCAATTTTATGCCATTATCATTGTTAACATGAAACTCTGTGTAGTCTTGAATCCTTTTATATATGTTCACTACTTCTTGTCAACCAGTCTGTCTTAAAAGCACTTCATTCCTCTGAACTATTTATTCTATACTTATTTGGTCCATTTGCCACATTCCAAATACTTTTCAATAGTCTCAAATTCTAAGAACATTTTAAAATTAACTTTACTTGGATACAAAGATCATAGACTCTTGGGCCAGGAATCTTTTCTTTTATCTTTTGATGATGATCTAGTGTTTCTCAAACATTAATGTGCATACAAACCAGTATGAATTTTGTTAAAATGTGGATTCTAAACCTAACAAGCTCCCAGGTTATGCCTCTTCTGTTGTTCTGAGAGTACATTTTTGAGTAACAAGGTGTAAATCCATCAATATATGACATCATCTAGGAAGGATATAATCAACTATTCAAACTATTTATTGAATATCAGAAACATCAACCATTTCTCTATGTCAAACTCTAGTGACTAACTGCTAACTAGAAAAAAAAAAAAATTAAGGTTTTCATGTTCCTAGGATTCAAATTCTGGTGGAGAAAACAAAAAATAAATCAATGACAATATAAACATTTTATTTTATTTTTTCTTTCTCTCTCTTTTTTTTGGCCACTTCTATTGATCTTTCATTCACTTATCTTTTTTGTTGTTCTTTGGCCTGTGTGAGCCTCCAATCTCAGCAGCCTCTCTCATTGCACAGCACTGGCTCTAGGCACATGTGTTCCATAGCTCTGGCTAGGTAGTTTGACACATCGGTCTAGCCACCCCACAGCAGGTGGGATCTTCCCAGGCCAGGGATCAAACCAGCACCCCTTGCACTGCAAGGCAGTATTCTTAACCACTGGGCCACCAGGAAGCCTCATTTTTTAATTTTTGATAAAAAGAAAGTAAACATGATATATCTTGCAGAGTAAATGGGGACTATCTGGCCATATGGGATGTTTAAGAAAGAACTGAGAAAGTGGCAATTAAACAAAGAGTGGAAAAAAATGAAGGAACTAGTTATGAGGAGTGGAAAAAAACAGTCTCCAGAGAAATCAGTAATTTCAACATCTTATTTGTAAGATTTAGAAAATTTGAGATGTTGGAAAGGCAACCAATACAGCTAGAGTCAAGTAAGCATTTGGAAGAAAATTATGCTGGAGACAGATCCTGAAGTATCCTTTAGATTTTGGAATCTTTTTCTAAAAAAGTCTAAGATTAATAAAAGTTCACTATAGGAGCACTTGTTTATTTAAATTAAAAATGAACAGAAGGACTTCCTTGGTGATCCAATGTCTAAAACTCTGTGCTCTCAATGCCCGGGTCCAGTTCCTGGTCAGGTAACTGGATCCCATATACCTCATGTAAAGGGTTGCAAATGCCACAACAAAGATGGAAGATCCTGCATGTGACAACTATGATCCAACTGAATAAGTCTCCCAGGTTATGCCTCTTCTGTTGTTCTGAGAGTACATTTTTGAGTAACAAGGTGTAAATCCATCAATATATGACATCATCTAGGAAGGATATAATCAACTATTCAAACTATTTATTGAATATCAGAAACATCAACCATTTCTCTATGTCAAACTCTAGTGACTAACTGCTAACTAGAAAAAAAAAATTAAGGTTTTCATGTTCCTAGGATTCAAATTCTGGTGGAGAAAACAAAAAATAAATCAATGACAATATAAACATTTTATTTTATTTTTTCTTTCTCTCTCTTTTTTTTGGCCACTTCTATTGATCTTTCATTCACTTATCTTTTTTGTTGTTCTTTGGCCTGTGTGAGCCTCCAATCTCAGCAGCCTCTCTCATTGCACAGCACTGGCTCTAGGCACATGTGTTCCATAGCTCTGGCTAGGTAGTTTGACACATCGGTCTAGCCACCCCACAGCAGGTGGGATCTTCCCAGGCCAGGGATCAAACCAGCACCCCTTGCACTGCAAGGCAGTATTCTTAACCACTGGGCCACCAGGAAGCCTCATTTTATAATTTTTGATAAAAAGAAAGTAAACATGATATATCTTGCAGAGTAAATGGGGACTATCTGGCCATATGGGATGTTTAAGAAAGAACTGAGAAAGTGGCAATTAAACAAAGAGTGGAAAAAAATGAAGGAACTAGTTATGAGGAGTGGAAAAAACAGTCTCCAGAGAAATCAGTAATTTCAACATCTTATTTGTAAGATTTAGAAAATTTGAGATGTTGGAAAGGCAACCAATACAGCTAGAGTCAAGTAAGCATTTGGAAGAAAATTATGCTGGAGACAGATCCTGAAGTATCCTTTAGATTTTGGAATCTTTTTCTAAAAAAGTCTAAGATTAATAAAAGTTCACTATAGGAGCACTTGTTTATTTAAATTAAAAATGAACAGAAGGACTTCCTTGGTGATCCAATGTCTAAAACTCTGTGCTCTCAATGCCCGGGTCCAGTTCCTGGTCAGGTAACTGGATCCCATATACCTCATGTAAAGGGTTGCAAATGCCACAACAAAGATGGAAGATCCTGCATGTGACAACTATGATCCAACTGAATAAGTAAATAAAAATAAATAGTAAATATATATATAAATCTATTAAAATTCTTTATAAAAGAATTTTAATAATTCTTTTAGAAATAATTAATTATTTCTTTAAATAATTAAAATTATTTTATAAAAGAATGAACACATCTTTGTTGTTTGGAGAACTTAACAGCAAGAGCAAAAGTGGGTGTGTGGACCCCAATAAGAAAGGAGATTTAGATAGCTATGCCGTGTTTGTGGTAATAGTAGTAGTAATAGTAGCAACAGCAGAGTCACTGAAATCATAGATGATCTAATCAGGGACTGACACTGAACCCCGCCAAAATACAGAATACAAGAGATGTATTTCTGAAATAGGATGAACTCCTGATGAAAAGAACAATAGAGAAATGACCAACATGTTGACTTGAGGAACAAATTTTCTAACAGCATGATTTGCTGATGTGTGGAACTTAGGACTAAAAGAGACTCTCTGAGGAAAGGCATCATTTCAATTGTGGACATATTGAAAATGAAAGTAAGTAGCCATCCGGTTATACAGGTCTGGAGCTCCAAGATGGTTCTAAGCTGTTAATAGAAACATATAAGTCAGTAACCATGAAGATGTTGTGTGTTTTAGGGAGAAGGAATAGAAGAGAGACAGAAGATCCTACCTTAGAATACCCAAATTTAGATATTCAGATGCATATCTGAATATCTCTTCATACATAAGATTTAGAAAATTTGAGATGTTGGAAAGGCAACCAATACAGCTAGAGTCAAGTAAGCATTTGGAAGAAAATTATGCTGGAGACAGATCCTGAAGTATCCTTTAGATTTTGGAATCTTTTCTAAAAAAGTCTAAGATTAATAAAAGTTCACTATAGGAGCACTTGTTTATTTAAATTAAAAATGAACAGAAGGACTTCCTTGGTGATCCAATGTCTAAAACTCTGTGCTCTCAATGCCCGGGTCCAGTTCCTGGTCAGGTAACTGGATCCCATATACCTCATGTAAAGGGTTGCAAATGCCACAACAAAGATGGAAGATCCTGCATGTGACAACTATGATCCAACTGAATAAGTAAATAAAAATAAATAGTAAATATATATATAAATCTATTAAAATTCTTTATAAAAGAATTTTAATAATTCTTTTAGAAATAATTAATTATTTCTTTAAATAATTAAAATTATTTTATAAAAGAATGAACACATCTTTGTTGTTTGGAGAACTTAACAGCAAGAGCAAAAGTGGGTGTGTGGACCCCAATAAGAAAGGAGATTTAGATAGCTATGCCGTGTTTGTGGTAATAGTAGTAGTAATAGTAGCAACAGCAGAGTCACTGAAATCATAGATGATCTAATCAGGGACTGACACTGAACCCAGCCAAAATACAGAATACAAGAGATGTATTTCTGAAATAGGATGAACTCCTGATGAAAAGAACAATAGAGAAATGACCAACATGTTGACTTGAGGAACAAATTTTCTAACAGCATGATTTGCTGATGTGTGGAACTTAGGACTAAAAGAGACTCTCTGAGGAAAGGCATCATTTCAATTGTGGACATATTGAAAATGAAAGTAAGTAGCCATCCGGTTATACAGGTCTGGAGCTCCAAGATGGTTCTAAGCTGTTAATAGAAACATATAAGTCAGTAACCATGAAGATGTTGTGTGTTTTAGGGAGAAGGAATAGAAGAGAGACAGAAGATCCTACCTTAGAATACCCAAATTTAGATATTCAGATGCATATCTGAATATCTCTTGCATACATAAGATAAAACTGGTTTTGGTTTTGTTCTTTGACAAGACAGAAGTAGAACTTTTATTTTAACAAAAGGAAAGACAAAGAATAAGGGCATAAATACAGACAGATGTGCCAGTTTAATGGAGGATATCAGTTCTCTGATGGTATCTATTCGTAAGATACCAAAGCACTTTTTAAAAGATAGGTTCTTTACCTGAGGAATAAGGAAGAGAACACTATAAGTGTAACAAATAAGTGGCTAAGAAAACGGGATGTCTGTGTTCTGTTAAATACTGATAAATATGCAGTAAACATGCTGATAAATAGTGTTTGAGAAAACCTATCACAGAAGGGTATCTGACATTTAGATCTACAAGCTGTCTGAAGTTGTTTCTCATATGATTTTAAATCAAAGACAATTTGTTTTATTTTGAATATGGAAATCAAGTTGTAATAACCCTGCATCATTTACTCTAGTTACCATTCTTTATCCAATAAGCTGTAGTATCAATTAGCTATTAATTTTATATATGTAGGCCTGTTTCTGGACCCTCTATTTTATTGGTCAGTTGAGAGTCTTTGTTTTCTTTAGTAAGGTTTTCATTCTATAATGAAGGCTCAATTAAAGACTGTTTTTAGTCTCTTAAAACTACCAGACCATCTACTGAGGTTTAATGTCAATATCTACATATGAAATTGGATCCTCATCCATGATGTTCTCCATACTGAATGTGAAGTAAATAGATTCAACTAAAGTATGGTAAACTTGTCCATATACACAGACCTTTTAAGCTAAAGCAGTATGTGAAAATCATCAATTACAGAAATAACAAATATGATTACTAATCCTTTAAATATCCTGTTGCAGATGCAAAAATACCAGAAATAAGACTTTTCAAAGAGATCAACAAAGTAAATATCTATTAATTTATCAAAATTCTGAGTTTAAAGCCATCAGTAAAATAAACAATAAATTTATGATGCAAATTTCATACAAATCTTTCAATACAAAACAATCACCAAGCTCTTGTTTGTTTTTAAGCCATTTAACAAGGATAGTCCTTTATTATTCTCTTATGCCTAGAACTATGTCAAATATTATCTAAGTCATTCCAGCTGAAATACAATTGCATTTTTAGAACAACTTAGTTAAATCAATGTAGTGCTCTGAGCTGCCCTGATGATTTCATGTATGATTTATTCTTGGAAATATTGAAAATTTCCCTTCATGCTTAAATTTTATTTCACTTAGTTTTTATCTTCATAATTTTTGCTGCAGAGTATATTGCACTAAAGATCTGACATGAAAGCCAAGAGATAAAGACCTATAAAATCAAATAAAGACTCTGTTGAACAGCTTTGTTTTGGTTCCATTTGTTTTAAATAGGAGTAGATAGGGAATCATACTACAGTTAAAACAAACTTTCAGTTAGAGAACATGATTAATTAAATGGAGCATTTATTTGAGATAGATCAAATCTTTTGACAAGATGAAGTAGAGTTGCTTTCTCATATGATTTTAAATCAAAGACAATTTGTTTTATTTTGAATATGGAAATCAAGTTGTAATAACCCTGCATCATTTACTCTAGTTACCATTCTTTATCCAATAAGCTGTAGTATCAATTAGCTATTAATTTTATATATGTAGGCCTGTTTCTGGACCCTCTATTTTATTGGTCAGTTGAGAGTCTTTGTTTTCTTTAGTAAGGTTTTCATTCTATAATGAAGGCTCAATTAAAGACTGTTTTTAGTCTCTTAAAACTACCAGACCATCTACTGAGGTTTAATGTCAATATCTACATATGAAATTGGATCCTCATCCATGATGTTCTCCATACTGAATGTGAAGTAAATAGATTCAACTAAAGTATGGTAAACTTGTCCATATACACAGACCTTTTAAGCTAAAGCAGTATGTGAAAATCATCAATTACAGAAATAACAAATATGATTACTAATCCTTTAAATATCCTGTTGCAGATGCAAAATACCAGAAATAAGACTTTTCAAAGAGATCAACAAAGTAAATATCTATTAATTTATCAAAATTCTGAGTTTAAAGCCATCAGTAAAATAAACAATAAATTTATGATGCAAATTTCATACAAATCTTTCAATACAAAACAATCACCAAGCTCTTGTTTGTTTTTAAGCCATTTAACAAGGATAGTCCTTTATTATTCTCTTATGCCTAGAACTATGTCAAATATTATCTAAGTCATTCCAGCTGAAATACAATTGCATTTTTAGAACAACTTAGTTAAATCAATGTAGTGCTCTGAGCTGCCCTGATGATTTCATGTATGATTTATTCTTGGAAATATTGAAAATTTCCCTTCATGCTTAAATTTTATTTCACTTAGTTTTTATCTTCATAATTTTTGCTGCAGAGTATATTGCACTAAAGATCTGACATGAAAGCCAAGAGATAAAGACCTATAAAATCAAATAAAGACTCTGTTGAACAGCTTTGTTTTGGTTCCATTTGTTTTAAATAGGAGTAGATAGGGAATCATACTACAGTTAAAACAAACTTTCAGTTAGAGAACATGATTAATTAAATGGAGCATTTATTTGAGATAGATCAAATCTTTTGACAAGATGAAGTAGAGTTGCTTTCTATTTAGTCTATCTTGCTAGAGAGTAGATTTAAAGGACAATGGAACTTTATGAGAATTCATTTCCTTAAAGATTCCAGCCCTAAAGCAAATGCAGTTCCTCATATATTCTCCATTTCTCTTACTTTACTTCTCATTTCAGTGTAGTATCAGAAAATTACTCTCAAACTACTAGTTTCAAAATACTAACTGCATTTTCTAATACTCTTAATTTCACTTTGGGCAGGAAATTTTCTTCAACTTTAGTTTTAAAATAAAATTAACCCTGAGAGTACGCTCTGTTAACACAAATTCCTATGCTTGATGCACAGTGAGGCCAAACAAATGGAAATGCCAGAGTTTAGAGCAGTGAAAAGTTTATTGCAGGGTCATGCAAGGAAACCAGTGGTTCATACCCTAAAGAGTGCTGAACTCCCCAAAGGGTTTCTGCAAAGCATTGTGTGTGTGTGTGTGTGTGTGTGTGTGTGTGTGTGTGTGTGTGTAATACATAGGAAAATTTGTGTATGTTTTTTTATTGGGGTTTAGTTCTTTTACAACATTACATTAGTTTCAGGTGTACAGTGAATTTATTGTTATAAGTCTTTTACAGAGTTTTGTTTACAGCTATACATAATCCCAAAACAGTCCTAGGTATATCCCTTACCCATTCCATCTGAGCCCTCCTCCCTTTTCACCCTGTTCCACCCACCAGGTATCAACAGCAGTAAGTTCCTATCTTTATGAATCTATTTTAGTAATTTATCTAAGTATTGGAAATACAATTGCATTTTTAGCACAACTTAGTTAAATCAATGTAGTGCTCTGAGCTGCCCTGATGATTTCATGTATGATTTATTCTTGGAAATATTGAAAATTTCCCTTCATGCTTAAATTTTATTTCACTTAGTTTTTATCTTCATAATTTTTGCTGCAGAGTATATTGCACTAAAGATCTGACATGAAAGCCAAGAGATAAAGACCTATAAAATCAAATAAAGACTCTGTTGAACAGCTTTGTTTTGGTTCCATTTGTTTTAAATAGGAGTAGATAGGGAATCATACTACAGTTAAAACAAACTTTCAGTTAGAGAACATGATTAATTAAATGGAGCATTTATTTGAGATAGATCAAATCTTTTGACAAGATGAAGTAGAGTTGCTTTCTATTTAGTCTATCTTGCTAGAGAGTAGATTTAAAGGACAATGGAACTTTATGAGAATTCATTTCCTTAAAGATTCCAGCCCTAAAGCAAATGCAGTTCCTCATATATTCTCCATTTCTCTTACTTTACTTCTCATTTCAGTGTAGTATCAGAAAATTACTCTCAAACTACTAGTTTCAAAATACTAACTGCATTTTCTAATACTCTTAATTTCACTTTGGGCAGGAAATTTTCTTCAACTTTAGTTTTAAAATAAAATTAACCCTGAGAGTACGCTCTGTTAACACAAATTCCTATGCTTGATGCACAGTGAGGCCAAACAAATGGAAATGCCAGAGTTTAGAGCAGTGAAAAGTTTATTGCAGGGTCATGCAAGGAAACCAGTGGTTCATACCCTAAAGAGTGCTGAACTCCCCAAAGGGTTTCTGCAAAGCATTGTGTGTGTGTGTGTGTGTGTGTGTGTGTGTGTGTGTGTGTGTGTAATACATAGGAAAATTTTTGTATGTTTTTTTATTGGGGTTTAGTTCTTTTACAACATTACATTAGTTTCAGGTGTACAGTGAATTTATTGTTATAAGTCTTTTACAGAGTTTTGTTTACAGCTATACATAATCCCAAAACAGTCCTAGGTATATCCCTTACCCATTCCATCTGAGCCCTCCTCCCTTTTCACCCTGTTCCACCCACCAGGTTGATGCATAGCACGCATGTAAGTTCCCTTAGTCTTACAGCTTAATCACAATTGTTATCTCTTTTATATATGATAGTGTAGGTTTCCATGTTACTCTTTTCATACTTCTTACCTGTTCTTTCCTCCCTCCAATATCCATAGGTCTGTTCTGTATGTCTGTTTCTCCACTGCTGCTCTGTGTGCATATTTATCAGCACCATCTTACTAAATTCCATATGTATGTATTAGAATACTGTATTTGCCCTTTTCTTTTTGACTTACTTCAGTTTGTATAATAGTTTCCATCTCATTAGGGCTGATTCATCTGTGTTTCTTTTTACAGCTGAGAAATATTCTGTTGTACCATAGATTCTTTATCCATTCATGCATCAATGGACATCTAGGTTGCTTCCACATTCTAGCTATTATATAGAGTACTGTGATGAACATTGGGATACAGGTATCTTAAGGAAGTTAGAACGTTCCCTAATACCATACATAAAGACAAACACAAAATGGATTAAGGACCTAAATGTAAGAACAGAAAGCATAAACCTCTTAGAGGAAAATATAGGCAAAACACTCAGTGACATAAAGCAAGATCTTCTATGACGCACCCTCTAAAATACTGGAAATAAAAACAAAAATAAACAAGTGGAACCTAATGAAACTTAAAAGCTTTTGCATAGCAAAAGAAACTACAAACATGGTGAATGGACAACACACAGAATGGGAGAAAATCATAGCAAGTGATACAACTGACAAAGAATTTCCAAAATATACAAACAGCTCAGACAACTCAATACTGAAAAGACAAACAACCCAATCAAAATATGGGGATAACACCTAGAGACATCTCTCCAAAGAAGACATACAGATGACCAAAAAAATACATGAATAGATGCTCAACGTCTCTCATTATCAGAGAAAGAAGTCAGGAGTTGAGAGCAGGGAAGGGAGAGTTCTTGGGATCTGTGATAAGCCTGTTCACAGGGCTCTGAGTGACTGATGATGAGGTAACAGGATGGTGTTACAGGGGTTAACATGATCAGTCCTCAGGCTATGGGATGCCTGGGCCTATGTGTTTGTGGTAATCAAGTAGTTAGAATCTTCCATTTGTTAGAAAAGCAAAGAGTTTACATCTGCAAAAAAATTCAAGAAATATGCATAACATTGTTATCTAGACCCTTTAAAGAAGAGCCAATGCTGGGAAAGATTGAGGACAGGAGGAGAAGGGAGCAACAGAGGATGAGATGGTTGGATGGCATCGACTCAGGTGGCCCCCTCCAATATCCATAGGTCTGTTCTGTATGTCTGTTTCTCCACTGCTGCTCTGTGTGCATATTTATCAGCACCATCTTACTAAATTCCATATGTATGTATTAGAATACTGTATTTGCCCTTTTCTTTTTGACTTACTTCAGTTTGTATAATAGTTTCCATCTCATTAGGGCTGATTCATCTGTGTTTCTTTTTACAGCTGAGAAATATTCTGTTGTACCATAGATTCTTTATCCATTCATGCATCAATGGACATCTAGGTTGCTTCCACATTCTAGCTATTATATAGAGTACTGTGATGAACATTGGGATACAGGTATCTTAAGGAAGTTAGAACGTTCCCTAATACCATACATAAAGACAAACACAAAATGGATTAAGGACCTAAATGTAAGAACAGAAAGCATAAACCTCTTAGAGGAAAATATAGGCAAAACACTCAGTGACATAAAGCAAGATCTTCTATGACGCACCCTCTAAAATACTGGAAATAAAAACAAAAATAAACAAGTGGAACCTAATGAAACTTAAAAGCTTTTGCATAGCAAAAGAAACTACAAACATGGTGAATGGACAACACACAGAATGGGAGAAAATCATAGCAAGTGATACAACTGACAAAGAATTTCCAAAATATACAAACAGCTCAGACAACTCAATACTGAAAAGACAAACAACCCAATCAAAATATGGGGATAACACCTAGAGACATCTCTCCAAAGAAGACATACAGATGACCAAAAAAATACATGAATAGATGCTCAACGTCTCTCATTATCAGAGAAAGAAGTCAGGAGTTGAGAGCAGGGAAGGGAGAGTTCTTGGGATCTGTGATAAGCCTGTTCACAGGGCTCTGAGTGACTGATGATGAGGTAACAGGATGGTGTTACAGGGGTTAACATGATCAGTCCTCAGGCTATGGGATGCCTGGGCCTATGTGTTTGTGGTAATCAAGTAGTTAGAATCTTCCATTTGTTAGAAAAGCAAAGAGTTTACATCTGCAAAAAAATTCAAGAAATATGCATAACATTGTTATCTAGACCCTTTAAAGAAGAGCCAATGCTGGGAAAGATTGAGGACAGGAGGAGAAGGGAGCAACAGAGGATGAGATGGTTGGATGGCATCGACTCAGTGGACATGAGCAAACTCTGAGAGATAGTGAAGGCCAGGGAAGCCAAGAGTGCTGCATTCCACGGAGTACCAAAGAGTCAGACACAACTGAGAGACTGAACAAAAAAATAACTAGTATTCTTGCTGGGGTTATCCTGTGGATAGAGGAGTCTAGCGTGCTGCCATCCTTGGGGTTGCAAAAGAGTTGAACATGGCTTAGAGACTAAACAATAAGAACAGTTCTTTAAGCACCAAATTTCTTTCTTCTCAAATCAGAGACTCTATACTGAACATGTGTAAAGCACAGCTGAGTGCCATATTTCTCTACAAATAAATATTTTAACAGTAAATTTGAAATGTGTGTGGTCTAATGAAGAAAGATAAAGAAGAAGAGCAGAAAATCATCTTTTATTTCCCATTAACATAAGATTGCATATATTGAGGGCATAAACCTTCATTCTGAGCAGTGCTATTGTTCAAAAACATTTAGAAGGAGAATGTATTAGCAGCTTTTGTGAGCCACAGACATCACTTGACTTGTCTCATAAACAGAGGCCTGTTTTCTGGGAATCACTCTGACTATACGCAGTCCCCAGGGTTGCCCTACTCATTTCAATTGAAACTGAAATCTTCCCAAAGCCTGATTTTGTAGCTTCCTAGCTAGGTAAGAAAGCTTATTTCTAATGGTATGAGGAGCCCAATACAAATTAAAATGATGACCAAAAATGCATGAATAGATGCTCAACGTCTCTCATTATCAGAGAAAGAAGTCAGGAGTTGAGAGCAGGGAAGGGAGAGTTCTTGGGATCTGTGATAAGCCTGTTCACAGGGCTCTGAGTGACTGATGATGAGGTAACAGGATGGTGTTACAGGGGTTAACATGATCAGTCCTCAGGCTATGGGATGCCTGGGCCTATGTGTTTGTGGTAATCAAGTAGTTAGAATCTTCCATTTGTTAGAAAAGCAAAGAGTTTACATCTGCAAAAAAATTCAAGAAATATGCATAACATTGTTATCTAGACCCTTTAAAGAAGAGCCAATGCTGGGAAAGATTGAGGACAGGAGGAGAAGGGAGCAACAGAGGATGAGATGGTTGGATGGCATCGACTCAGTGGACATGAGCAAACTCTGAGAGATAGTGAAGGCCAGGGAAGCCAAGAGTGCTGCATTCCACGGAGTACCAAAGAGTCAGACACAACTGAGAGACTGAACAAAAAAATAACTAGTATTCTTGCTGGGGTTATCCTGTGGATAGAGGAGTCTAGCGTGCTGCCATCCTTGGGGTTGCAAAAGAGTTGAACATGGCTTAGAGACTAAACAATAAGAACAGTTCTTTAAGCACCAAATTTCTTTCTTCTCAAATCAGAGACTCTATACTGAACATGTGTAAAGCACAGCTGAGTGCCATATTTCTCTACAAATAAATATTTTAACAGTAAATTTGAAATGTGTGTGGTCTAATGAAGAAAGATAAAGAAGAAGAGCAGAAAATCATCTTTTATTTCCCATTAACATAAGATTGCATATATTGAGGGCATAAACCTTCATTCTGAGCAGTGCTATTGTTCAAAAACATTTAGAAGGAGAATGTATTAGCAGCTTTTGTGAGCCACAGACATCACTTGACTTGTCTCATAAACAGAGGCCTGTTTTCTGGGAATCACTCTGACTATACGCAGTCCCCAGGGTTGCCCTACTCATTTCAATTGAAACTGAAATCTTCCCAAAGCCTGATTTTGTAGCTTCCTAGCTAGGTAAGAAAGCTTATTTCTAATGGTATGAGGAGAACAAAACTCCAACATTTCTTTCTTTTTTTTTTTTTTTCAGAAATAAGAAATGCATTTAAATTTGAGCCTCCAGACACAATATCACTCTGATGGTTAATTTTATGTGTCAACTTATCTAGTCTGTGGTGCACAGTTGTTTTTGTCAAACACCAGTCTGGATGTTGCTCTGAGGCATTGTTGATATAATTAACATTTAAATCAGTAGACTTTGACTAAAGCACATTAACTTCCATAAATTAATTTCATTCAATCAGTTGAAGGCCTTAAGAGCAAAAAGTGAGATTTCTGGAAGGAATTCTCCTCAAGATTCCAGCATCAACTGTTATCTGTATTTACAGCCTATAGTTTGCCCTACAAACTTCATATTTCCTATCAGCTGTGATTTATTTAGAATAAACCTATAAATATCACTCTAGATATGACTTCTACAATTGGCAAAAATACCACCTGTGTATGAATCTCAGCTTAACTACACAATTCACAGAATAAATGTTTTTGAAAAATATACTAATGACAAAAGCAAAGTGATAGTGACGAAACTTTTTAGTAGGTTTTTTTTTTTAATATCTAATAAAGACCATTTGAATTTAATGGGAAAAAATACGAGTGCTTTAGCTTCAGCCATCCTTCTTCATTAACATATTAGTTCTGGTCTCAAGAATGTACCGTAGGAAAAAGAAAAATTGGAAAGGAAAGGAAATTATGAGTAAATTAACTTCCTTCTTTCAGAAAAGATATATATATATATATATATATATATATATATATATATATATATATATATATATATATATAACAAAACATTAATCAGTTGAGATTTATTGAGTAGTAACTATCTTTTAGGTACTCTGTTAGGCAAGAGGGACAAAATCATGAATACTACAGAGGTTGTTCAGGTCATTTTGTCACAGGTATAGTTTTATTTTTAAGAAAAAAGTTGAGAGTGCTAAAGTTTTGTAAGGAAGTAAGAATGAAGGACCTCACAGCTGGGCAGTGATTGTTTTCTTGAAGGACATCTGAGAAGCACTTGTCCATGTTTGCCATGGTCAACTCACTGTCTGTAGGTTTGGGACAAAGCTCCTTCATAGTTCCTGTGAGAATCTCTTCCAGAGGGGAAAAAATTTGAAGTGGTAAAAAAGGAATAACCACGGGCTCCAGTGATCTCAGGGCTATTTATAATCTGTACTCATCTCTCCCTCTTTCACTGTCTATTCTAAATTATCCCACTCTCAGCTACTGTTTGCTGGTTTACCTGATGGAGTGCAACTGTTATACTTAGACAGGGAATATCATGACTCACCCAAGTGAATCATCCATATATCCATAAACTAAATCCATATATTTTTTGGGTAGCTTTTCTGGTTTCCTGAGGAAATAGTCATAATCAGTTGAAGGCCTTAAGAGCAAAAGTGAGATTTCTGGAAGGAATTCTCCTCAAGATTCCAGCATCAACTGTTATCTGTATTTACAGCCTATAGTTTGCCCTACAAACTTCATATTTCCTATCAGCTGTGATTTATTTAGAATAAACCTATAAATATCACTCTAGATATGACTTCTACAATTGGCAAAAATACCACCTGTGTATGAATCTCAGCTTAACTACAAAATTCACAGAATAAATGTTTTTGAAAAAATATACTAATGACAAAAGCAAAGTGATAGTGACGCAACTTTTTAGTAGGTTTTTTTTTTTAATATCTAATAAAGACCATTTGAATTTAATGGGAAAAAATACGAGTGCTTTAGCTTCAGCCATCCTTCTTCATTAACATATTAGTTCTGGTCTCAAGAATGTACCGTAGGAAAAAGAAAAATTGGAAAGGAAAGGAAATTATGAGTAAATTAACTTCCTTCTTTCAGAAAAGATATATATATATATATATATATGTGTATATATATATATATATATATATATATATATATATAACAAAACATTAATCAGTTGAGATTTATTGAGTAGTAACTATCTTTTAGGTACTCTGTTAGGCAAGAGGGACAAAATCATGAATACTACAGAGGTTGTTCAGGTCATTTTGTCACAGGTATAGTTTTATTTTTAAGAAAAAAGTTGAGAGTGCTAAAGTTTTGTAAGGAAGTAAGAATGAAGGACCTCACAGCTGGGCAGTGATTGTTTTCTTGAAGGACATCTGAGAAGCACTTGTCCATGTTTGCCATGGTCAACTCACTGTCTGTAGGTTTGGGACAAAGCTCCTTCATAGTTCCTGTGAGAATCTCTTCCAGAGGGAAAAATTAGAAGTGGTAAAAAGAGGGAATAACCACGGGCTCCAGTGATCTCAGGGCTATTTATAATCTGTACTCATCTCTCCCTCTTTCACTGTCTATTCTAAATTATCCCCACTCTCAGCTACTGTTTTTGCTGGTTTACCTGATGGAGTGCAACTGTTATACTTAGACAGGGAATATCATGACTCACCCAAGTGAATCATCCATATATCCATAAACTAAATCCATATATAGTTTTCCCTGTCTCTATTGGGAAGTAGCAGCCCCTACTGCCTTCTGATAATCAAGTTCAATTGTCCCTGAAAAGAAAGTGATTCATTTCATCCACTGACCTCTAAAAGCCCCAGACATCCTAGCTTATAGTACTCTGAGAGTCTTGTGCTCCAGGGAAAATTGAATCTATGTTTGGGTTTTGACCAGATTCACAACCTCTTACTCGGCATTATCCAAAGTTGAAAGGTTGGGAACCACAGAGGCACTTGTAAGTCACAGGACATAGTGGAAGGTGGGACAACTTCCACTTCTATGACTAAGGTATAACCTTGGTTCCTGAATATAAGTATACTTTCTCTAGGGGATAGAGTGTCACTTAGTGGTCTCTGAATAATGCTTGTACTACATCTTGGGGAATGCTATCTTAGCCGTACAGTCCTCTGCCTTCAGTCTATCATTTCATCTGCAGCAAGTCACTGTCATGCCCATAGCTTCTGAATGATGCTGAATGTAATACAACCAGAGGATATGTATTTATATTAGTGATGAGTCCATTCCTGTATCTCTTTTACTATGAGGCTGTTCCTCAGATCGGATGTTGCATTCTGTCGAATTCTATGAATGGGGATCAGGATTTCTGTAAGTCTCTAGGTAGAAGTTCCATGGAGAGAAAAGACAAACATATGCATGGACTAAGTATTTACTCCTGGTGAAGAACCCAGTGGTTCCTGCGACAAAAATGTCACCAACTGGCCAGATGGTTTCTTTGAGGAATACTAGGTTCCCTAAGGCTGTGGTCAACTCACTGTCTGTAGGTTTGGGACAAAGCTCCTTCATAGTTCCTGTGAGAATCTCTTCCAGAGGGAAAAATTAGAAGTGGTAAAAAGAGGGAATAACCACGGGCTCCAGTGATCTCAGGGCTATTTATAATCTGTACTCATATCTCCTTTTTCACTGTCTATTCTAAATTATCCCCACTCTCAGCTACTGTTTTTGCTGGTTTACCTGATGGAGTGCAACTGTTATACTTAGACAGGGAATATCATGACTCACCCAAGTGAATCATCCATATATCCATAAACTAAATCCATATATAGTTTTCCCTGTCTCTATTGGGAAGTAGCAGCCCCTACTGCCTTCTGATAATCAAGTTCAATTGTCCCTGAAAAGAAAGTGATTCATTTCATCCACTGACCTCTAAAAGCCCCAGACATCCTAGCTTATAGTACTCTGAGAGTCTTGTGCTCCAGGGAAAATTGAATCTATGTTTGGGTTTTGACCAGATTCACAACCTCTTACTCGGCATTATCCAAAGTTGAAAGGTTGGGAACCACAGAGGCACTTGTAAGTCACAGGACATAGTGGAAGGTGGGACAACTTCCACTTCTATGACTAAGGTATAACCTTGGTTCCTGAATATAAGTATACTTTCTCTAGGGGATAGAGTGTCACTTAGTGGTCTCTGAATAATGCTTGTACTACATCTTGGGGAATGCTATCTTAGCCGTACAGTCCTCTGCCTTCAGTCTATCATTTCATCTGCAGCAAGTCACTGTCATGCCCATAGCTTCTGAATGATGCTGAATGTAATACAACCAGAGGATATGTATTTATATTAGTGATGAGTCCATTCCTGTATCTCTTTTACTATGAGGCTGTTCCTCAGATCGGATGTTGCATTCTGTCGAATTCTATGAATGGGGATCAGGATTTCTGTAAGTCTCTAGGTAGAAGTTCCATGGAGAGAAAAGACAAACATATGCATGGACTAAGTATTTACTCCTGGTGAAGAACCCAGTGGTTCCTCCAAGACAGAAGGGGCAAATGCAGTCACCTTGTCACCAACTGGCCAGATGGTTTCTTTGAGGAATACTGTCATAAAGCTGATGTGTCATTGGCAGGTTGGCAACAGTGGACAAGATGGGCCCACCTGGAAATCTATGCATTGAGCCCTTACATTACTTCCATGTCTTCCACCATGACTCTGAATTCATGTACTTACCTGCCAACATTGGCGTGAATCCTAGAAAATATTGGTTGATACCCATAAACTAAGTCATTTTGTCTACTTGGATCCTTAATGCTTCTTCTCTGGTAGGTGTTCCCTGATGGGCATCTGCCTATAACACAAAGATCCCCACTTTATACTCATTCTTAAGTCCATGTATGTGCCATACCAGAGAGCTCTTTGTCTCTGATTTTCCAACACATTTCCTGCCAGACTCAAAATCAACCAGCCAAACAATTTACTCTCTGTTAGTTTATATATATTCTAAACTCAGGTCATTGTTCATTCTACACACAGTGGATATCCAGGTGGGATATTTGAAGTTCTGAAAGATGTTATTTTTTCTTATGGTGTCGTTAAGCCCAATTCTGAGTGGGACTCCACTGCAGCTGACCTCCATTTTTGGATTTCTTCCTAATACTGACTTTACCCATCCACAAAATAATGTATACATTTTCAGTCATTTATAGAGAACCCCCCAGCGATCAATGTGTATGAGCAGAGGGAGGGAGGCTGATAAAACCATGATATTTACCTGGGAATCTGGCATAACTGTATATGTAGCTTGCGTATATGCTTCGGTCAGGACTTTGTCCTTGATCTTACATCTGTCATTTCCAGCTTACATTGGATGGTCACTGGGCTTACTTCACTTTATCACTTCTTAAAACAAAATGACCCAGCCCATTATGGCAGTTTCAGATGCATGGTCACTTGGTATGTTATCGTCAAGAATTCTGTCTCTACAAGAGCTCAGTTAAAGCCCAGAAGCCCTCTTTCAAAGTTGTATATTTCTCTGCTGAAGATACAATGGCCTTACTCCAGTAACCCAAGAGTACCTGTTGTACTTCTTCTAGTTGCGCCTACTCTCAATTGTACACTATGTCTTTCTTCATCACTGACACCCAAATGTTATAAGAATTGCAAATTGTATGGTCCACATGGTGGAACTCTGTGTAATACAGCCTGGCACTCCTCCTTACTTCCTTAGGCCCAGATCAAAGCAATCAGGCTTTTACATCATGCAGCATAAAGACCACACCAGTATTCAACGTTGTGGAATATATTTCCTTCTGATCTTATATAGGTCTACCAGGCTTTGGGGTTTCCTATTTCTGCAGAAAATACATGTGCCATCAATTTGTACATTGCTTTGCAGAAGCTATTCTGGCATATCCTTGACACCTGCCATCCTAACACTTCACTGAAGTGGCAAAGCCTAAATCTTTATAAGACTTGTTTCTTGTCTTTGGACCTGAACCTCTAGAATACTTGCTGCTTCTTACTTCTACCTGACTAACATAATGCCATTGGTATAATGGATCTATACATTTTTCTGTAGAATATCCAGATGGTCCAGGATATCCAGATGATCAAGATCTCTTCAGATTATATCATGGCAGAAGGTGGGAGGGTTAAAATAACTCTGGAGAAAAATAAAAATGTATTTTGTGGTGAATGTGATTTTTTATGATTCTCTTTCCTGATTGGAATATAAAAGAAATAATTTATTTATTCAACAGTCATACATCATATACCTGAGGCCATATTATCCTGCTCTAACTGAGGTATCACATCTGTTACAGCAGCTGTGATCAAGATTCCTAGAAGTCTGAGCTTGGAGTAACCCTCAGTCATTCTCCAGGACTCACTTAATATTTATAGGGCCAGAATGGTGTTTCAAAAGAAAATATCATAGGGACCGTCATCCTTGCTTTTTTTTTTATTTTTGAAATTGAAATTATTCTCTGCCATCTCCCTTCTTCCAAAATAATTTTGTTTTTACTTGTTACCTTGCCCAGGAACTAGTTTAGAGATTTCCACTTGCTTTTCCCCATGATGGATGATACAGTGTGGAAGTTACTCCAACTGACAACTGTGTCCATTCCAGTTATATAGTCAGGGACCTGTGCAACAATCACCAGGAAAATTTACACACACACTGAAAACTAGACAAGCCAGGATTCCGCCTGTTCCTGGGTTCTATATACCCTCTAAGTGAGGAGATACAATGATGGTTTAGTTTCCCAAGTATCAATGTCTGCTCAGAGCATGTGTCCAACAATAAAATAGGTGAGAATTCTTCTCTCATTGTAGAATTACTTAAGATAATTCCATGAATGAGTTTGGGGAAAGACTAAGGAAATTTTTTACAGTGTATTCTTGTCCTGACCTTATCCAATCCTTCTCATTGGGGAAACAACCACTTTTATCAATGAGTTTAGTGTCAAAAAACTGGATGAGTTCCAGAAACTAGTCAAAATATTTTGAACTTTTCAATAGTACAACTTCCCTCATCCCCCTGTCCATCCAATTTTGTTCTCCTTTAAATAAAAGTGTTAAGCAGTCCCCCTTTTCACTGCTCCTTTATTTGTTCCTAGGAGCATCATGCTTGTGTGTGTATTAGTCAATCAGTCATGTCCAACTCTTGTGCTGTGTTGTGCTTAGTTGCTCAGTCATGTCTGATTCTGTGCAACCCCGTTAGCCCACCAGGCTCCTCTGTCCATGGGAATTCTGCAGCCAGTAATACTAGAGTGGGTTGCCATGTCCTCCTCCAGGGTATCTTCTGACCCCAAGGACTGGACCCAGGTCTCCGGCACTGCGGGTGATTCTTTACCATCTGAGCCACCAAAGAAGGCTGGCTGACTCTTAACCATCACTCTAAGTTTGTATGTACCAGATCCACATTGGTGACTGCCAAATTGTATTCTCAGGTATTGTAATAAGTGTAGGGCATGCCTGGATTTGGGTGTCTAGGCACTGGTGTCTGGCCTCCACTTTTTAAGAGCCCCTAAAATATCCATTATTAGTAAGCTCAATTCTGTTCATAGGAGAGCCATTGCTGGACTTATTAATGATGCTGGTGTCTTGTTATTAACACATTTCTGGTGGTCTTACTGAGTGCTATACTCTGCATTTTTCCATAAAATAAAATTTTCTTGCAGAACTTCATATGTCTTATATCTGTCTACTTATATCAGTTTACCAATTTAAATGAACTTTTAGCCCCTGTTCCTTCTCACTCAGGTATTTTGACTTTGCTCAGTGTGAGTCATTCCTTTTTTGAAGTTTCTAGGAGTCATCCTAACTTTGAGTTTATATTTACACAAATTTAAGATCCATCCTTTTGGGTTTAAGTCAAGAAGTGCAATCTCAGTAAACTTCCCTAGATGAGTCTTTTTTTCTCCTGGTCTCCCTATTTGGGCATCTTCAGTATCAATATAATCACATGGATAGGATAGTTTCAGAACCCTATCAGTACATGTGGGGTAGATTTCAATTCTTTGGAATTATATTTTCTTCCCTCCCTCAGCAGACCCAGTGTATCCCTAGATGGATTATATGTATGTTAATCTGATTATCAGAGAACGTAGAGACAACTGAAGACTGGAGTATCTATTTATTTGTGGAATAAAGACTTGTAAATATTGTATCTTCCAGCTTGGGGAGAGATAAAGTCACTTAATTAGCAAAAGTCACTTTTACCACTCTCATCACTTAGGAAATTTTACAAGTTTTAGAAACGTTGAGCCAGAAATGAAGGTGAATACCAAATATATCTATCTTTGTATAGTAAATTACAATAAACATGTTTTAAGAAATGAACTGATAAACAGCTAAGTCTGAGACTTGGTAGTTAACTGCAAGCTACACATGATTTATATATATATATATATATATATATATATATATATATATGTATATATTTTACAGAGTAAGGGTTATGTTTATTTGAATTGCAAAGTATAAATATGAACCAGGTTTGGAAATACAGGTTTGTAATAACTCAGTAATTGCACCAGAAACTTCCAGAAGGGACCATGACAGCAATACCTTTGTTTCTGATGATGTGGGTGGGTTTACACAAAAAACCCTCCTCACCTCCAATCTTCTCTGTAGCAATTGAAGGTTATCAATAACTAAGAACAGTCAGCTCCAGTGTTTTCTGTTCCTCTTCAGCCTTTTTCTTTGCTAATACCTTCTCTAGATAATCCTATGCTTCTTTGACCCCTGCATAGAGTAGCACCAGAAGAATGGCAGGAGTAAGAGAAATATCTTGACACAAGGGACAGTGAGCTCCCACTCTGTGGACCTGAGCCCACAGAGTGGGAGTGTGCAGGAAAGTGACAGACATGGAAGCCCAACTTCTTTTGAGATCTGGCAGGGAGAGGACATAGGAGAACACTGATACCTGTTACATCTGGACATCATCACTGTCGGCTTTCAAAACACAAATGGTAGACTCAGTTGCCTAGGCAAGATGATAGTCCAACACATAGAGTGGATCTGACAAAGTTAATCCCTACATCTTGACCATACAGAGCTCCCCCTGTGGCACTCTGATCATGGAAGATCTTCAGAAATGTGAACAGATAATGAATGACTACAGATGGGTCACAGAGCCATCTCACATTTGTGGCAGAGGAGTGGAATGTTGAGCCAGACGGTGGGGGAATGAGGGGTTGAGGGCCAGGAAATCATCAAAGTAACTCTAGGCACTTGAAAAATTACTGTTAGATGGTTAAAAAACTAAACAAATTAACATACATAGAATAAAGTAAATATATAATTTAAAAGGCATTTATAAACAAATAAACAAAATTAGTGGTTACTTTTTCATCTGGGTAAAAGTCCCAAAATTCAGAGTTCTCAGGTTTATGGTATTTCACAGTTAACCCATCAAATCCAATGCTGGAGGGTCCAAATTGTCAGATCTCTTGTTGGTGACTTGAGTCACCAGGCTTCTCCATCTTTGTTACTTTCTTCCAGTTCCCAAATCTTTCTTCCTTTTTCTCCTTCTTTCTTTCTTTTTCTTTTTTTTTTTCTTCAGTCAGAGATCTTGGAACATATGGAATTTAACTGGCATTTTAATCCAGAAGAGAAGTGTTCAGACAAACATATGGGGGTAAGTAGAGCCCAGAAGGACACAAAAGTGCCTCATTTTTGCCTTCTTCTGAGCCAGACCCACTGCACATATTCTGTTTGACACTTGAAACCTCTGGTATTTTGGCAAAGCAATTAAGGGAGGCCTAATCTAGATGGCAATCTGGGGTATGAAGGAAACTTTGTGGCTAGTTGTGTAGTCCATCCCTTCTGTAGAGTCCATGATTAACTTGCATCTTATCAGAGGTGGCAGTCCCTACGTGATTCCTCCAGCACAGGTTCCTCTCAGTGGGATGTAGTCATGCCCAACTTCACTTTCTCTTTGTTTTCCACATCATAATCTCCTCTCCTGTGGTACCAAAACATGAGAAGCCCCATGATGACCAGCAGACCAACGGAAGACTGCACCATGGCCCCTGACCAGGATGGTTGTGTGATCATACCTATACAAGCTGTTACATCTGGACATCATCACTGTCGGCTTTCAAAACACAAATGGTAGACTCAGTTGCCTAGGCAAGATGATAGTCCAACACATAGAGTGGATCTGACAAAGTTAATCCCTACATCTTGACCATACAGAGCTCCCCCTGTGGCACTCTGATCATGGAAGATCTTCAGAAATGTGAACAGATAATGAATGACTACAGATGGGTCACAGAGCCATCTCACATTTGTGGCAGAGGAGTGGAATGTTGAGCCAGACGGTGGGGGAATGAGGGGTTGAGGGCCAGGAAATCATCAAAGTAACTCTAGGCACTTGAAAAATTACTGTTAGATGGTTAAAAAACTAAACAAATTAACATACATAGAATAAAGTAAATATATAATTTAAAAGGCATTTATAAACAAATAAACAAAATTAGTGGTTACTTTTTCATCTGGGTAAAAGTCCCAAAATTCAGAGTTCTCAGGTTTATGGTATTTCACAGTTAACCCATCAAATCCAATGCTGGAGGGTCCAAATTGTCAGATCTCTTGTTGGTGACTTGAGTCACCAGGCTTCTCCATCTTTGTTACTTTCTTCCAGTTCCCAAATCTTTCTTCCTTTTTCTCCTTCTTTCTTTCTTTTTCTTTTTTTTTTTCTTCAGTCAGAGATCTTGGAACATATGGAATTTAACTGGCATTTTAATCCAGAAGAGAAGTGTTCAGACAAACATATGGGGGTAAGTAGAGCCCAGAAGGACACAAAAGTGCCTCATTTTTGCCTTCTTCTGAGCCAGACCCACTGCACATATTCTGTTTGACACTTGAAACCTCTGGTATTTTGGCAAAGCAATTAAGGGAGGCCTAATCTAGATGGCAATCTGGGGTATGAAGGAAACTTTGTGGCTAGTTGTGTAGTCCATCCCTTCTGTAGAGTCCATGATTAACTTGCATCTTATCAGAGGTGGCAGTCCCTACGTGATTCCTCCAGCACAGGTTCCTCTCAGTGGGATGTAGTCATGCCCAACTTCACTTTCTCTTTGTTTTCCACATCATAATCTCCTCTCCTGTGGTACCAAAACATGAGAAGCCCCATGATGACCAGCAGACCAACGGAAGACTGCACCATGGCCACCATGACCAGGATGGTTGTGTGATCATACCTATACAAGCAATTTTTCACTGATAGGCTCAGTCCATGACATCTCTCTCCATGATAACCAGGGTGGCAGATACAGGTTGGAACCTGGAGCTCCTTCACATATTTGCATTCCCCCCTGGATGCAGAAGTCCTTGTATCTCTGAAGATACGGGTTTCCTTTCTTCCCTAACCCCTTGCCTTTCTTCTTTCTTTTCCCATACTCTTCCTTGCTCGGTGTGGCCAGAGCTTATGGCTTGGAGGAGAAAGCAGCTCTAAAAAGATACAGATTTACCTCTTCCAAGTCCAAGACTTCCCGGCCTTAGCCACCTCCGGGGGGCAGCAGCTGGTCCGTAGACTGAGTAGGGGAGTCCAGATTGCTGGTTCCAACTACCAGGCCTCCCCGAAGCTGCTCCAGGCTCTGGCCGGTCACCGACGCCAAAAGCACTGCAGCCAGAAAGACCTTCAGCATCGCCTATGGCAGCAGCTTCATGGTCCCGGACTTAACAGAGGTGATGAGGCAGAAATCACTTTGGAGGCGGCGGCCACCAAGCGCTGGCGTGGGAGCCGGGCAGGAGTAGCTCAGGAGACCCAGCCACGGTCAGCTGCCGGCCACTGGGTGCAAGCCTGGCTGGGATTTGCGCGGAGCTCAGGGCCACTGGCCAACTCTCTATTCACTCTCTGTCTGTACATCCGAACCCAAGTGCTTCAGCCAGTCTGGCCAGCTCCGCACCGTGCGCAGCTCCCTCGTTCTACTCTAGTAAAATATTTTTAATATTTTAACACTATAAACGCATAGTTCACTAATTCAGTTGATAAAGAGCAATGAACAGGAACATTAATGAAGCAACTTTCTATATTCGTCAAAAGAAATTGAACTGGTATTAGCAAAGGAATGAGTTTCCATGAGTCTGTCAGATAGATTAACAAATTCAAGTACATAAATTTAATATTGTGGCGGATGTGGCACTAGTGATAAAGAACCTGCCTGCAGGAGACATTAGAGACTCAGGTTTGATCCCATGTTCCACATCATAATCTCCTCTCCTGTGGTACCAAAACATGAGAAGCCCCATGACCAGAAAATGGTTGTGTGATCATACCTATACAAGCAATTTTTCACTGATAGGCTCAGTCCATGACATCTCTCTCCATGATAACCAGGGTGGCAGATACAGGTTGGAACCTGGAGCTCCTTCACATATTTGCATTCCCCCCTGGATGCAGAAGTCCTTGTATCTCTGAAGATACGGGTTTCCTTTCTTCCCTAACCCCTTGCCTTTCTTCTTTCTTTTCCCATACTCTTCCTTGCTCGGTGTGGCCAGAGCTTATGGCTTGGAGGAGAAAGCAGCTCTAAAAAGATACAGATTTACCTCTTCCAAGTCCAAGACTTCCCGGCCTTAGCCACCTCCGGGGGGCAGCAGCTGGTCCGTAGACTGAGTAGGGGAGTCCAGATTGCTGGTTCCAACTACCAGGCCTCCCCGAAGCTGCTCCAGGCTCTGGCCGGTCACCGACGCCAAAAGCACTGCAGCCAGAAAGACCTTCAGCATCGCCTATGGCAGCAGCTTCATGGTCCCGGACTTAACAGAGGTGATGAGGCAGAAATCACTTTGGAGGCGGCGGCCACCAAGCGCTGGCGTGGGAGCCGGGCAGGAGTAGCTCAGGAGACCCAGCCACGGTCAGCTGCCGGCCACTGGGTGCAAGCCTGGCTGGGATTTGCGCGGAGCTCAGGGCCACTGGCCAACTCTCTATTCACTCTCTGTCTGTACATCCGAACCCAAGTGCTTCAGCCAGTCTGGCCAGCTCCGCACCGTGCGCAGCTCCCTCGTTCTACTCTAGTAAAATATTTTTAATATTTTAACACTATAAACGCATAGTTCACTAATTCAGTTGATAAAGAGCAATGAACAGGAACATTAATGAAGCAACTTTCTATATTCGTCAAAAGAAATTGAACTGGTATTAGCAAAGGAATGAGTTTCCATGAGTCTGTCAGATAGATTAACAAATTCAAGTACATAAATTTAATATTGTGGCGGATGTGGCACTAGTGATAAAGAACCTGCCTGCAGGAGACATTAGAGACTCAGGTTTGATCCCTGGGTTGGGAAGATCCCCAGAGGAACCCCCAACCCAGTGTTTAAGGGTATGGCAACCCACTCCAGTGTTCTTGCCTGGAGAATCTCATGGACAGAGGAGCCTGGCAGGGTACAATCCATAGGGCTGCAAAGAATTGGACATGACTGAAGCAAATTAGCATGTGTAAAAAGCTGATAAATCAAGACCTCAATTAAATAGAGGTGGGAGACCAGAAAAGGGGAGCTCTCCTGCCTTAAGATGATTGGAAACTCCAACAGGAAGAAGATACACTTTTTTTTTTCCCTGCTAGGGACTCAGCTAATGAAAAACCAGGGATTTTTTGCTTACTACAGCCCTCTCAGCCTCCTTTTCCTTTCCATAAAAAAGGATCTTCCCTTGTCTTGTGGGAACTTGCTTACAGCTTGCCATGGTTTCAGAGCCCATGTTGCAATTCTCTGTTGGTTTGAAATAAACCTAAATTTGCTAGAGATATATCCAGCAGGCTATTTATCTTAGGTCTACCTATAGGAAATTCTAAAATGATTAAAAGCATAAGAGATTTTATAAGGTATTATTATAAAAGCTCTTTTAGAAAAATAGCATGTATTGATTATAGGGAAATAACAATACTGATTACAACTCACTTGTGGCAACTTAAATAAAGAGGTAAACTGAGGCAAGCTTGAATTACCAGAAAATGAATTTCAGAAGGCCTATCAAAGAAATTGCAATTCAGGAACTACCAGCTGTAACAAGCTATATGCCAGACCACTGAAAATTTGGAGGTTGCTGTATTTATTGACTAAGGATTTGTATAAAGAAGAAATTATTTAGGCATCAAATAAACAAGTAACAAATAGGTTAACTCACATTTTTCAGGATTTTGATACAAATTATTTTAAGTTCTAAAAAGCTATATTGATTTCTAGTTAATTTATATATTTTCCTTGGGCATTCCTGAGTCTTGTCGGATAATTAAACATCTCATAAGACATATAAACAATTATGATAATGTTCACTTTTTAAAAGAGATTTTATTCCTCCAGAAATCAAGATATTTTATGATGTTGAATTCTCTTATAATAAATTTCAGTAGGTGCATAGTAATGTTACTGTATAGCCAAGGTTATTGAATCCTTAAATTTGCTAAGAAAAAAAGACTATTGCATAATTTAGAGGTGCCTGAGGGCAACTCATTTACACATCCTGTCTGTACTCACCCAGTGCTATGAATGACTTATTTGTCTATTAGTTCTTTGCTTTTCCTAAAGCTTCAATTTTTTAAAAGACTGAGAGTTAAGATTATATGATAAATTATGTAAATTAGTTTTAAAATAAACCAGGAAAATATGTATTGCCTATCAATACAGTACACATTTAATTCTAAATATAAGCATATTTCTTAGATTTAGGTCCAGAAAACTAATCCTAAATTTGTAAGTGTGCCACAAGTTAGTAGTCCCAGGAAACTCAATACCTTTCTCGTTAAGTTGACCTTCAATATGCTCTATAAGAAATTGAAATTTGTGACAATATTTTAAGTCTTCATTATTATGAAAATGATTTTCATTCCCCAGAACATACTACCTTTGTAGCTCTTGAGTAAAATATTTGTTAGCATTTTAAGAAAATCCTAGCAGCCACTATGTGTCATATGTCTTATTCTATAATTATAATATTTAAGTTAGAAAAGTTTTAATTGCTTCTTATGGTTTCTCACTAAGCCTTTAATTTAATGTGAAAAAGTATACAGTTGCTATAAGTTCTGCACATTTGCTATATGGTTGCTCAAGGCATGTACATTGGTCCATTATTGAAAAATTAAATTATGCTGCCCTAGGGTTCTATGAATAGTTCCACATAGGTAAAGATTATCATAATATTTTCTGTATTGTATTTCATGAATATATATTTTAAAAGCCTTAGGTGAGATTACACATTGAAACACATGATTTTATTTCCATGTTGTCATATGTGAAATATCATACTTTTAAAAAGAATATTCCTCCTTTTCCAATATGTATATGTCACTAAATAGAAATCTTTTAAACTGTAAACATAATAACCATTACCTGTAAAACACTGTTTCTAGAAATACATATGGGTAATATTTTGATGAGAATGAGTTTCAAATTTTCCAACATGTTATTCTCACTGAATCGTCTGTTATGGCAGAAGCAGAATTTATCCAAAATATCAATAAGCTCAGGGCATAATATACTCATTTTAGGAGTAAAAAAAAAAAAAAAAAAACCTCTTTTTTCTATCAGAAACTAATACACTGTCATCTCTGTATTTAGAATCAGAGAATGAGAATGAAGGAAACTTATGAATATAATTATCTGTTACAATTCCTTTCCTCTGGGTGAGACCACATCCAGACAAAACCAAGAAGATTGTTCTCTTTAGAAATGAACAGGAAAACTAAGTCCCTCCAGAACATAAGTGTGCATTTTCAAAGACATCTTCTAATATCTTTCCGATAACTTTTCTTTTTATATATGATATTATTTTACTGGACTTCTTAAAAAGCAGAATAACTACCTTATCCTCTGGACTCATAAAACAACCACAGCCTCTGATTTAACCCTAAGCCAAGTAGCTTCCAGCTGCTACGCTGTCATATATAAAAATGGTAATTGCATTTCAACTCCAAACCAATGTTCTATCTCTGATTGTCTTCATCAGACTTTTTTAACAAGCTGCGTTACATCACAGATTTTCCGTTTACTCCTCAGGAATTTCTCAACCTAGCCTGATCTTTCTTTTGCTCTTCTTACTCTGAAGTAAAACATGGTTTTCTTGTAACTAAAGCCAATAGACATTTAATAGTCTTTATTTATTTGACCTTTTTGAAGCAGCTAATGCTTTTGACATTGTCCTTCAAGAAAATTTTAATTGCTTCTTATGGTTTCTCACTAAGCCTTTAATTTAATGTGAAAAAGTATACAGTTGCTATAAGTTCTGCACATTTGCTATATGGTTGCTCAAGGCATGTACATTGGTCCATTATTGAAAAATTAAATTATGCTGCCCTAGGGTTCTATGAATAGTTCCACATAGGTAAAGATTATCATAATATTTTCTGTATTGTATTTCATGAATATATATTTTAAAAGCCTTAGGTGAGATTACACATTGAAACACATGATTTTATTTCCATGTTGTCATATGTGAAATATCATACTTTTAAAAAGAATATTCCTCCTTTTCCAATATGTATATGTCACTAAATAGAAATCTTTTAAACTGTAAACATAATAACCATTACCTGTAAAACACTGTTTCTAGAAATACATATGGGTAATATTTTGATGAGAATGAGTTTCAAATTTTCCAACATGTTATTCTCACTGAATCGTCTGTTATGGCAGAAGCAGAATTTATCCAAAATATCAATAAGCTCAGGGCATAATATACTCATTTTAGGAGTAAAAAAAAAAAAAAAAAAACCTCTTTTTTCTATCAGAAACTAATACACTGTCATCTCTGTATTTAGAATCAGAGAATGAGAATGAAGGAAACTTATGAATATAATTATCTGTTACAATTCCTTTCCTCTGGGTGAGACCACATCCAGACAAAACCAAGAAGATTGTTCTCTTTAGAAATGAACAGGAAAACTAAGTCCCTCCAGAACATAAGTGTGCATTTTCAAAGACATCTTCTAATATCTTTCCGATAACTTTTCTTTTTATATATGATATTATTTTACTGGACTTCTTAAAAAGCAGAATAACTACCTTATCCTCTGGACTCATAAAACAACCACAGCCTCTGATTTAACCCTAAGCCAAGTAGCTTCCAGCTGCTACGCTGTCATATATAAAAATGGTAATTGCATTTCAACTCCAAACCAATGTTCTATCTCTGATTGTCTTCATCAGACTTTTTTAACAAGCTGCGTTACATCACAGATTTTTTCCGTTTACTCCTCAGGAATTTCTCAACCTAGCCTGATCTTTCTTTTGCTCTTCTTACTCTGAAGTAAAACATGGTTTTCTTGTAACTAAAGCCAATAGACATTTAATAGTCTTTATTTATTTGACCTTTTTGAAGCAGCTAATGCTTTTGACATTGTCCTTCAAGAAACACTGTCTTGTTTTCTCTGATAGTGCATTTTCCTGATGTTCTTGGCCATTCTTATCAGTGTACTCTGCTCATTTATCCTTCTCAAACTAGTAAATATATTTGAAGTCTTTAAAAATTTGATCTGGAACATGTTATTATCTGGTTGGTGTATTTTTTCTCTAAGCAATATCAACAGCATCTATGGATTCAATGATTATTTATTACTCTATGTCTACATTTATAGCTGAGGTCTCTCTCAGATTCCAAACCATATGCAGTTAAACTCAATCCCCAACCTGCCTGTTGGGTATCATATATGAACCTGATACGTGTTATTTCCAAAAGAGAATTCATCATCTTAAGTCATATAAGTCTTGCGTATTTTTTATATCAATAATCTGACATGGCCAGAAGAATAAAAAATAAGACAGAAATCTGGAAATCATCTTTGATCCTGTCTTATTTTTGTCAGTTTTTCCCCAATATTGTTGATGAACATGTTGATGATCAATATGCAGGTATTATTTTATTAAAGTCTTTCCAATATCTCTATTCCTCTGATATCTTTAGTACAAAATCTAATCCTTTTAAAACAACTCCAATCTGACTTTCCACAATAGTCCACTAGCTAGTGTCTTTCACTCTTTCAACTGAATCTCCCTTTTGCAATGGAGCTGACATGATCTTTTCTGACTGAAAGACTAAGCATGTTCTATACCATCCACCCACACATTCATGCATACAAATTCCCTCATTGGCTTCCTTTTTTGTTGTTCAGTAACTGTCATGTACAACTCTTGCAGTCCTGTGAATTACAGCATGCCAGGCTCCTCTGTCCTCCACTATCTCCAGAGTGTGCATGCTCGGTTGCTTCAGTTGCTTCTAACTCTTTGTGACCCTATGGACTGTAGTCATTCAGGCTCCTGCATTCATGGGATTCTCCGGACATAAATACTTGAGTGGGTTGCCATGCCCTCCTCCAGGGGGTCTTCTCAACCATGGAATTGAGCCTGTGTCTCCTGAATTGCAGGTAATTCTTTACCGCAGAGTCAATGGGGAAACCCACTCCAGAGTTTGCTCAAATTTGTGTCCATTAAGTTGGTGATACTGTCTAACTATCACATCCTCTGCCATCCTTGTCTCCTTTTGCCTTCAGTCTTTCCCAGCATCAAGGTATTTTCAAATGAGTTGGGTCTTCACATCAGGTGGCCAAAGAATTGTAGCTTCACATCAGATGGATAAAAATGAGCTTTCAGCAACAATCTGTCCAATGAATAATCAGCGTTGATTTTCTTTGGGATTGAATCATCTGATCTCCTTGTCATCCAAGGGACTCTCAAGAGTCTTCTCCAGCATGGTAACTCAACAGCATCAGTTCTTCCTAGTTGGGTATCATATATGAACCTGATACGTGTTATTTCCAAAAGAGAATTCATCATCTTAAGTCATATAAGTCTTGCGTATTTTTTATATCAATAATCTGACATGGCCAGAAGAATAAAAAATAAGACAGAAATCTGGAAATCATCTTTGATCCTGTCTTATTTTTGTCAGTTTTTCCCCAATATTGTTGATGAACATGTTGATGATCAATATGCAGGTATTATTTTATTAAAGTCTTTCCAATATCTCTATTCCTCTGATATCTTTAGTACAAAATCTAATCCTTTTAAAACAACTCCAATCTGACTTTCCACAATAGTCCACTAGCTAGTGTCTTTCACTCTTTCAACTGAATCTCCCTTTTGCAATGGAGCTGACATGATCTTTTCTGACTGAAAGACTAAGCATGTTCTATACCATCCACCCACACATTCATGCATACAAATTCCCTCATTGGCTTCCTTTTTTGTTGTTCAGTAACTGTCATGTACAACTCTTGCAGTCCTGTGAATTACAGCATGCCAGGCTCCTCTGTCCTCCACTATCTCCAGAGTGTGCATGCTCGGTTGCTTCAGTTGCTTCTAACTCTTTGTGACCCTATGGACTGTAGTCATTCAGGCTCCTGCATTCATGGGATTCTCCGGACATAAATACTTGAGTGGGTTGCCATGCCCTCCTCCAGGGGGTCTTCTCAACCATGGAATTGAGCCTGTGTCTCCTGAATTGCAGGTAATTCTTTACCGCAGAGTCAATGGGGAAACCCACTCCAGAGTTTGCTCAAATTTGTGTCCATTAAGTTGGTGATACTGTCTAACTATCACATCCTCTGCCATCCTTGTCTCCTTTTGCCTTCAGTCTTTCCCAGCATCAAGGTATTTTCAAATGAGTTGGGTCTTCACATCAGGTGGCCAAAGAATTGTAGCTTCACATCAGATGGATAAAAATGAGCTTTCAGCAACAATCTGTCCAATGAATAATCAGCGTTGATTTTCTTTGGGATTGAATCATCTGATCTCCTTGTCATCCAAGGGACTCTCAAGAGTCTTCTCCAGCATGGTAACTCACATGAATCAGTTCTTCAGTGCTCAGTCCTCTTTATGGTCCATTACTATGAACACAACTAGTAAAGGTGATGAAATTCCAGCTGAGCTATTAATCTTTAAAATCCTAATAGATGATCCTGTTAAAATGCTACATTAAGTCAGAAAATTTGGAAAACTCAGCAGCAGCCCCCAGATAGGAAAAGGTCAGTTTTCATTCAAATTTCGAAGAAGGGCAATGACAAAGAATGTTCAAACTACCATACAATTGACTTCCTATAACACATAAGACAATGACCAAAACTTTAGCATGATCTTTAAGATGCCCCCGTGGCTCAAATGGTAAAGAATCTGTCTGTAATGCAGGAGACTGATGGGGTTTGATCCCTGGGTCAGGAAGATCCCTGAGAGAATAAAATGTCTACCCACACTGATATTCTTGCCTGGAGAATTCCTGGAGATGGGCTACCGTTCATGTGGTGGCAAAGAGTCAGATATAACTGAGTGATTAACACTTTCCATTAAGATGCTTAATGAGCTCAGTCTTTCAAAATACAGATATCTTCAGTTTCATCTGTCCCTATTGTTTTTGTTGGCTTCAGCTGTATAAGACTTAGAGAAATTTAACAATTCTAACAGCTCCCTTCACTACTTTGTTACTACATATATTTTCTCCTTTCCCTTCAGCTCTTTTCCTTTTCACTGAGGTATTCAGTTGAAAAATCAATTCAAACTTCCAAGAAAAAGGTATCTTTCTTAACCCCTCTAGTCAGTAGATCACTATGACCTATGTTTCCTGAGTAATCTGAACTCAATTTTTGTATTCTTCATCATAGTTCTGTGGCTACAATGAAATTTTCATGACCACTCCACCAGGACCTAAGTTCCACAGAGGCAAAGTGGGATCTGTACTTCTGATGCCTCAAACCATGGCCTGAGCATAGCAGATCCTCAATAATATTGAATATTAATATCTGTTTCACTCTGGGTAAACACATGAATGAGCTTTGTCTTGACAGACTCTGGAAATTCTTAAGAATATACTGGGTCTTAGGGTATAGAGCAATCCTCAAACCCCAGATAAGCTCTTGAGACCTAGAATCCGTCCTCTAGAAAGTGATGTTAGCTCAGATAGGGGCAAAGAGTGGGTGAATATGATGATACTTAAAGGGGACGTATATACTAAAGGAAAAAAGTTTGTCTCTAAGAGAAATTACAGCCAGGAGAGCCAAAGCTCGTCCTCCAGTGATTAGGAATTTGTAACTCACTGCCAGCCACCTCGGCAGAGTTCTACCGGCAAGCAAAGCTTGAAAGCTGCTAGTAGATAAGAAAAGCCCTAATAGCAACATTCCAACCTTATCTGCTTACTTTCCTAAGAACAAGTTAGCTTAATTCTTGACCTGAGTAAACTGCTCTGGTCTAGCTCAAGTTGTAAGCTCGCATAGAAGCCAGGAGTAGCGTTTTTCCTTTAGTTTCTTAGGATTGTAAGTACAAGCAAAAGTAAAGTATATGCAGCTGTGTCTGAGTTTTTCCTTTAAAAGAGAGAGAGTAAATTGGGCGGAAGCTCACTCACAGAACTCAGTTGCATCTGAGGTGAGATTGAAGCTCCCAGCTCTGGGGTGAGATCTTTCTCTTAGCATTTTGATTGAGTTCTGATTAATTCTGATTATTTGTGCTTGACTAATAAACTCACTCTTGGTTTAACAATACTTGAGACCACAATACTTTATTGTCGAGGTCCGAGGCTCACACCCTGAGGGACCATGTCATGTTTGCGAAAAGGTCTTTTAGCTATTCAATATAGTTTCTCTTAGTGAGAGTTAGTAAGAAGAGTAATCAGAGTAAGCGCCGACGTGGTGCCCACGACAGCTTCTGGTCAAAGGATGTCTGTAGTTCCGCTGCAATGTCAGGAAAATAAATTCTCAGATTGACTTGCAGCTGGAGTTTGTTGCAAGCACTGTAAAAATTACCAAATTGTTGAGATTGTTTCAAGTACACCCATACAAAGATAATCAAGTCCTTGGCATCTGGTTTATTAAAGATCAGCTTGGTCCTTCTAATTCAATGGGGAGATGATTAGAGGAAATTCTTAAGAATATACTGGGTCTTAGGGTATAGAGCAATCCTCAAACCCCAGATAAGCTCTTGAGACCTAGAATCCGTCCTCTAGAAAGTGATGTTAGCTCAGATAGGGGCAAAGAGTGGGTGAATATGATGATACTTAAAGGGGACGTATATACTAAAGGAAAAAAGTTTGTCTCTAAGAGAAATTACAGCCAGGAGAGCCAAAGCTCGTCCTCCAGTGATTAGGAATTTGTAACTCACTGCCAGCCACCTCGGCAGAGTTCTACCGGCAAGCAAAGCTTGAAAGCTGCTAGTAGATAAGAAAAGCCCTAATAGCAACATTCCAACCTTATCTGCTTACTTTCCTAAGAACAAGTTAGCTTAATTCTTGACCTGAGTAAACTGCTCTGGTCTAGCTCAAGTTGTAAGCTCGCATAGAAGCCAGGAGTAGCGTTTTTCCTTTAGTTTCTTAGGATTGTAAGTACAAGCAAAAGTAAAGTATATGCAGCTGTGTCTGAGTTTTTCCTTTAAAAGAGAGAGAGTAAATTGGGCGGAAGCTCACTCACAGAACTCAGTTGCATCTGAGGTGAGATTGAAGCTCCCAGCTCTGGGGTGAGATCTTTCTCTTAGCATTTTGATTGAGTTCTGATTAATTCTGATTATTTGTGCTTGACTAATAAACTCACTCTTGGTTTAACAATACTTGAGACCACAATACTTTATTGTCGAGGTCCGAGGCTCACACCCTGAGGGACCATGTCATGTTTGCGAAAAGGTCTTTTAGCTATTCAATATAGTTTCTCTTAGTGAGAGTTAGTAAGAAGAGTAATCAGAGTAAGCGCCGACGTGGTGCCCACGACAGCTTCTGGTCAAAGGATGTCTGTAGTTCCGCTGCAATGTCAGGAAAATAAATTCTCAGATTGACTTGCAGCTGGAGTTTGTTGCAAGCACTGTAAAAATTACCAAATTGTTGAGATTGTTTCAAGTACACCCATACAAAGATAATCAAGTCCTTGGCATCTGGTTTATTAAAGATCAGCTTGGTCCTTCTAATTCAATGGGGAGATGATTAGAGGAAAAGAGTTTCGAAGTGTCAACTACAGACAAATTTCAAACCTCTATGGATTGCTGGATGAAATGTTATACTTATGCTAAACAGATGATGGTGCATAAGGAGGTATACCCAGCTATTCCAGAGATCAAGGCGCAATTACTTTTCAAAAAGCAATTGCCCAGCTTGGAATATCATTTTCAGAATACATAAAACTCTGTCATCAACTCATAGGCTTTAAAGAATTGTGAAAATGTATGGGTTAAGCAAATGACTAGGAATAAACAGCCAGGGGAATACTCTTTTACTGTGGTAACAATTTTTCATTAAACATATACCAATTATGCAATATTATGTAAATAGATAATTCAAGTATAGATAATTCTAACAACTAAAGAATAGTGTTACTGGAGGGTGAAAGTGAAGTCGCTCAGTCATGTCTGACTCTTTGCAACCCCATGAATGAGCCATGAAATCTTCCAGGCAAGAATACTAGAATAGCCTTTCCCTTCTCCAGGGCATCTTCTGAATGCAGGGATTGAATCCAGTTCACACACACTGCAGGCATATTCTTTACTGTCTGAGGTACCAGGGAAGTCCACAAATACTGAAGTGGATAGCCGATTCCTTCTCCAGATCTTTCCAACCCAGGAATCGAAATGGGGTCTCCTGCACTGCAGGCAGATTCATTACCAGGTGAACTACAAGGGTATGTTGGGCAGTAACATTCCTGAAGACATATCTACTAATTTACTCTCCACTGGTCCAAGATGTATAAACTAAACAATAGATTTTTGTGTGTATTTATATATTAAAATATATGGGCAAGACATATGCTTAAATTATATATTATTTACATGTGCATGTGCTGTCATTTCAGCTGTGTTCAACTGTTTGCAACCCACTTAACTATAACCCAGCAGACTCCTCTGTTCATGGGATTCTCTAGGTAGCAGTACTGGAGTGGGTTGTCATGTTCTCCTCAGGGATCTTCCTCCGATCGTGAGTTCAATGTGGAATATGATTCAAGGGGCACTGTAAAATTACCAAATTGTTGAGATTGTTTCAAGTACACCCATACAAAGATAATCAAGTCCTTGGCATCTGGTTTATTAAAGATCAGCTTGGTCCTTCTAATTCAATGGGGAGATGATTAGAGGAAAAGAGTTTCGAAGTGTCAACTACAGACAAATTTCAAACCTCTATGGATTGCTGGATGAAATGTTATACTTATGCTAAACAGATGATGGTGCATAAGGAGGTATACCCAGCTATTCCAGAGATCAAGGCGCAATTACTTTTCAAAAAGCAATTGCCCAGCTTGGAATATCATTTTCAGAATACATAAAACTCTGTCATCAACTCATAGGCTTTAAAGAATTGTGAAAATGTATGGGTTAAGCAAATGACTAGGAATAAACAGCCGGGGGAATACTCTTTTACTGTGGTAACAATTTTTCATTAAACATATACCAATTATGCAATATTATGTAAATAGATAATTCAAGTATAGATAATTCTAACAACTAAAGAATAGTGTTACTGGAGGGTGAAAGTGAAGTCGCTCAGTCATGTCTGACTCTTTGCAACCCCATGAATGAGCCATGAAATCTTCCAGGCAAGAATACTAGAATAGCCTTTCCCTTCTCCAGGGCATCTTCTGAATGCAGGGATTGAATCCAGTTCACACACACTGCAGGCATATTCTTTACTGTCTGAGGTACCAGGGAAGTCCACAAATACTGAAGTGGATAGCCGATTCCTTCTCCAGATCTTTCCAACCCAGGAATCGAAATGGGGTCTCCTGCACTGCAGGCAGATTCTTTACCAGGTGAACTACAAGGGAATGATGGGCAGTAACATTCCTGAAGACATATCTACTAATTTACTCTCCACTGGTCCAAGATGTATAAACTAAACAATAGATTTTTGTGTGTATTTATATATTAAAATATATGGGCAAGACATATGCTTAAATTATATATTATTTACATGTGCATGTGCTGTCATTTCAGCTGTGTTCAACTGTTTGCAACCCACTTAACTATAACCCAGCAGACTCCTCTGTTCATGGGATTCTCTAGGTAGCAGTACTGGAGTGGGTTATCATGTTCTCCTCCAGGGGATCTTCCTGACCCAAGGATCAAACAAGCATCTCTTGCATCTCCTGCATTGCCAGGCAGGTTCTTTATCAATAGTGCCACTTGGAAAACCCATTTCTTACATATATCATTTTATATTTATATAATATACATTACCAGTACATATATAAATTTGTAGTTCTTAGATATCATTATATAAATTAATACATATAATTGTATCTATACATATATGTATATATAGACACATACTTAATTTTCTCAAATGTACTTATATTTAGCCAGATAATACCCAAAAAAGTCACACTATCAAGGATGAAGAAAAAACAGAAGGTATCTATTTAATAAAATATAAATCTCTGAAAATTGATAGCACATATATATTTAGGGGGATTCCCAGGTGGGGCAGTTGTAAAGAATCCTTCTGTCAATGCAGGAGATGCAAGGGACGTGGGTTTAATCTCTAGGTTGGGAAGATCACTTGGAGGAAGGCATGACAATCCACTCCAATATTCTTGCCTGAAAAATCCCATAGACAGAGGAGTCTGCTAGTCACATTCCATATGATCCATCACAAAGAGTTGAACATGACTGAACGACCGAATGAGTGAACACACGTACAGAGTATACATATCCATCTAGTAAGTTAATTTGATTTAATTCCCACAACAGTCCTAGGAAGTGGATTTCACCAGTGAAGAATCTGAAGTACAGATAATTCATGTAACTTGTCCAGTTACTAACAACCTAGAACTACTTTATTCTAATTCCAATGCCTTTTTCACCCATCATACTAAAATATATCTATGACACATTGTAAAATACGTTATAGTAGGTCATATATTTAGTATCATTAAAGGAATATAGTGCAATATTTTTTCAATGAATTTTAACACAGTTCATATTACAAACTGGCTGTTAAAACAGTAAGAGAGACAGACTGAGAGTGTATGTACATGTGCATATGAGAAAATAATTGGAAATAAGAAAAAAAATTGAGAACATTAGCACCAGTCTTCCTCATTGTACAGATGGAAAATTTAAAGAGTTTCCTCAAGTTATACACTGTCTGGTTCTGTGTACATAGTTTATAACCCAGCAGACTCCTCTGTTCATGGGATTCTCTAGGTAGCAGTACTGGAGTGGGTTATCATGTTCTCCTCCAGGGGATCTTCCTGACCCAAGGATCAAACAAGCATCTCTTGCATCTCCTGCATTGCCAGGCAGGTTCTTTATCAATAGTGCCACTTGGAAAACCCATTTCTTACATATATCATTTTATATTTATATAATATACATTACCAGTACATATATAAATTTGTAGTTCTTAGATATCATTATATAAATTAATACATATAATTGTATCTATACATATATGTATATATAGACACATACTTAATTTTCTCAAATGTACTTATATTTAGCCAGATAATACCCAAAAAAGTCACACTATCAAGGATGAAGAAAAAACAGAAGGTATCTATTTAATAAAATATAAATCTCTGAAAATTGATAGCACATATATATTTAGGGGGATTCCCAGGTGGGGCAGTTGTAAAGAATCCTTCTGTCAATGCAGGAGATGCAAGGGACGTGGGTTTAATCTCTAGGTTGGGAAGATCACTTGGAGGAAGGCATGACAATCCACTCCAATATTCTTGCCTGAAAAATCCCATAGACAGAGGAGTCTGCTAGTCACATTCCATATGATCCATCACAAAGAGTTGAACATGACTGAACGACCGAATGAGTGAACACACGTACAGAGTATACATATCCATCTAGTAAGTTAATTTGATTTAATTCCCACAACAGTCCTAGGAAGTGGATTTCACCAGTGAAGAATCTGAAGTACAGATAATTCATGTAACTTGTCCAGTTACTAACAACCTAGAACTACTTTATTCTAATTCCAATGCCTTTTTCACCCATCATACTAAAATATATCTATGACACATTGTAAAATACGTTATAGTAGGTCATATATTTAGTATCATTAAAGGAATATAGTGCAATATTTTTTCAATGAATTTTAACACAGTTCATATTACAAACTGGCTGTTAAAACAGTAAGAGAGACAGACTGAGAGTGTATGTACATGTGCATATGAGAAAATAATTGGAAATAAGAAAAAAAATTGAGAACATTAGCACCAGTCTTCCTCATTGTACAGATGGAAAATTTAAAGAGTTTCCTCAAGTTATACACTGTCTGGTTCTGTGTACATAGTTTAGGGTACTACTGTTATTGTAGGCCTGATAAAATTGTATCATGAGTCTCCAGGAAGTTCCTGAAGGTTAATTCTACATAGTGTCAATTCTAAAAAAACCAATGATATTCTGTAGAGGCAGAAGAAAAATTGAGAATCTATCATGAATTGATTCTCTTTTCTCTGGTTAGCCAACTAGCAAGTATCAAAGGAAAATTACCAGGTCACTAAAGAGGAGTGTAATTACTAGAACCTTTGCTATCTAGTTACAAGAATATGTTGGTAACTATCTCATAAAACCCAGGAATAGAGACCCTGTGGAATTTTTAAATAAAGTGTCATTAGGCCCTTAAAACTTTTCTTTTTATACTGCATAGCTACTCCCAAGTGAAAATAAACAAGTAACTGAGTGTACACAAGAAAATTTTAACCCATTCCAGAATTCTTGCCTGAAAAATCCCATGTATAGAGGAACCTGAAGGACATCAGTCTATGGGGTTGCAAAGAGTTTGATGTCGATATCACTTAGTAACTAAACAACAGCAAAATTGTGGCTCAGTTTCCTTGCTACAGATCTTGTTGCTTCTTTATTTTTCTCCTTTGTCCCAAAATTTCCTTCACATCAAGAGGGATCTAATCCAACTGATTACACTGTTATCTATTTATTTTAAAATATACAATCCTTTTTCTTGAAACTGGTTAAGATAGGCACCAAAAATGAAAAAAGAAAAAGAAAAAGAAGAACTTAGGAAATGTCCAAGAAATGTCATAGATATTACAAAGAAGTTAGTGGGGTATTCTGATGTAATCATGTCCTTTTGTAATAGGAAATAGGTCGGACACAAGATAGGTAGTTCATAAGGTTTCCATACATAGTGAGACTGAGTGAGAGGAGTGGGGGTTTGGTGAGAAAGCAGTCAGACAGACTATCATTAGGTATTATTTGCCTGGTGGCTCAGACAGTAAAGCATCTGCCTGCCATGCAGGAGACCTGGGTTTGATCCCTGGTTTGGGAAGATCCCTTGGAGAAGGAAATGGGAACCCACTTCAATATTCTTGCCTGGAAAAATCCCATGGATTGGGATTTTCCAGAGGAAAATCTTGGTAGGCTATAGTCCATGGGGTCACTCAGAGATGAGTAAGTGAGTGAGTAAAACCCACACACACATTATTAGGTAATAAGCAAACTACAGAGAAGCAAACCCACTCAAAGCTACAGAGCTATTGAAGATGCTCTGATCAACATTTGACAGAATTATGTATATATAGATGCCTTGATATTGGTGACAGATAAACCAAACCATGTCTTGACTCTAGATTGCAAAAATACCATGTATTCTTGCTGGTTACTGCCTTGTTGTACTTTCTTACCTATAGGTTTATTTTATTTTTATATTTTCATTAAAAAGTGATCTGTAAAAATTGAGCAAATTATTGGAATTGGGAATTTTTCCATTTTGATACTAGAATGCAGAGCAGAACAAAGGTAGTCCTTAGCAGCAGGCAAAGTGGAGGATATGATCATCCCATTTGGAAATATGGAGAAATAATGAAGCCACTAGGCTTTCCTGATGGCTGAGATGGTAAAGAATCTGCTAACAATGCAGGAGACCTGGGTTTGATCCCTGGGTTGTGAAGATTCCTTGGAGAAGGGAATAGGAGTCCACTTCAGTATTCTTGCCTGGAGAATTCCATGAACAGAGGAGCCTGGAGGGCTAATCGACCATGTGGTCACAAAGAGTCAGACATAGCTGAGAGACTCTCTCTCACTCACTCATTCAATAACCCTACCAGCTTTGAAAGTAAACTAAAAACCTACAAGGAGATACTTAGGAGTTAGTAATTAATATAGATTTAGTTCTACTCACAGTGTTGCTGTATACAGGATGCTACAGAGTCAAATGTACTCTGAAACTGAAATCAGTCTATTTAATTAAAGTTCTAATTTGTATTTGTAAACTTCCAAGGACTAGAATTGGAAATGTTTATATCCTAAGATGTATCATCTAAGAAAATAAAGAATAGAGAAAGAAGCAATCATGCTAGAGTCAGCAAATATATTTATTCATTCAGGCATGGGTGCTAACATCACATTAATCCCCAAAGTAGGCGTACCAGCATATATAAAGGTACATCTAAAAATTATACCAGGGACTTCCCTGGTGATATAGTGGATAAGAATCTGCTTGCTTATGCAGGAGATATGGGTTCAGTCCCAGGTCTGGGAAGATTCCATGTGACACAGAGCAATTAAGCTTATGTACTACAACTCTTGAGCCCACAGGTGCAGCTACTGAAGTCTGTGTGCACTAGAGCCTATGTTCTGCAACAAGAGAAGACACTGCAATGAAAAGCCCATGCCCTGCAATGAAGAGTAGCCTCCACTTGCCACAGCTAGAGAAAGCCTGCACTAAGCTATGAAGATTCCTTGCAGCCAAAAATTTAAAAAAAGAAAAAAGTCTTTAAAAAATAAAATAAATATTAGACCACAGAGTGAAAGTGTCCCAAAAGGTAATTGGAAAAATCAAGTTAGATATACTGTAGAAAATTTAATTGATGAATTTAAAAGTAAGAGATGGACAAGACTGAGCAACTCAGAACACAAACATAAAAGCAAGAAAAAGCAGAATAGCAAAATGTCCTATATCCCCAAACCCAATATACTAAATTTATCATTAACATTTCCATACTTTCTTCAAGCAGCTAGAGAAATCATATTGTTTACGAGATAATACAATTCTTATTTACACTCCTACAGTCTAATTATTGATTATGACAAAATATTGATTTATCCTTTTAGAGGAAATGGAGTGTCCTCCACATATTTTTTATTCTCTAGAATATCAGGTACATAGCCTGTGCTTAATAAATCCTTTCTGATTGATAGGTGTAGAAGACTCTATTAGTGAGAACCTATAGATTATAAGGCAGACGACTACACAAACACCTGAGAATACTGTCAGGAGATGTTAAAAAATCAATAGGAGAACTGGCACTTCCATTAGGAAATAAACAAACAAATAAAAATCATTGCTGAGTTCTTTCAGAATTGAGGTCCAGAGCTCTGATATCCTTGGAAATTATTTTTTGGTTTGTTCACCAAAGATATTATGTTTTTTGAGGATTCTGTCGAGATGTGGTTTGCTTAGTTTCTATTGTTTTATTTCTCCTTCAAGGCCAGTGGCATGTACTCTATTTCAGGATATCTGGAAGGAAATAAATAAATAAAACAGGGGAGAAGTTTTCTAATATCTCTGTTGTAATTAAGGAGAAACTTTGAAATGACTTTGACTTAAGACCTGTGGCTTTTCAATTTTCTAGACAGAAGGAAGAAAGATGACAAAGGGCAAAGATCCTGTGTTGACCCTGGAATCCATTTATCTCATTTGTGATGGCTTATGCTTTCTTGGAAATTATGCTTGTGTCCATTTTGAGCCCACAGGTGCAGCTACTGATCAAGCTTTAAGAGAAGACACTGCAATGAAAAGCCCATGCCCTGCAATGAAGAGTAGCCTCCACTTGCCACAGCTAGAGAAAGCCTGCACTAAGCTATGAAGATTCCTTGCAGCCAAAAATTTAAAAAAAGAAAAAAGTCTTTAAAAAATAAAATAAATATTAGACCACAGAGTGAAAGTGTCCCAAAAGGTAATTGGAAAAATCAAGTTAGATATACTGTAGAAAATTTAATTGATGAATTTAAAAGTAAGAGATGGACAAGACTGAGCAACTCAGAACACAAACATAAAAGCAAGAAAAAGCAGAATAGCAAAATGTCCTATATCCCCAAACCCAATATACTAAATTTATCATTAACATTTCCATACTTTCTTCAAGCAGCTAGAGAAATCATATTGTTTACGAGATAATACAATTCTTATTTACACTCCTACAGTCTAATTATTGATTATGACAAAATATTGATTTATCCTTTTAGAGGAAATGGAGTGTCCTCCACATATTTTTTATTCTCTAGAATATCAGGTACATAGCCTGTGCTTAATAAATCCTTTCTGATTGATAGGTGTAGAAGACTCTATTAGTGAGAACCTATAGATTATAAGGCAGACGACTACACAAACACCTGAGAATACTGTCAGGAGATGTTAAAAAATCAATAGGAGAACTGGCACTTCCATTAGGAAATAAACAAACAAATAAAAATCATTGCTGAGTTCTTTCAGAATTGAGGTCCAGAGCTCTGATATCCTTGGAAATTATTTTTTGGTTTGTTCACCAAAGATATTATGTTTTTTGAGGATTCTGTCGAGATGTGGTTTGCTTAGTTTCTATTGTTTTATTTCTCCTTCAAGGCCAGTGGCATGTACTCTATTTCAGGATATCTGGAAGGAAATAAATAAATAAAACAGGGGAGAAGTTTTCTAATATCTCTGTTGTAATTAAGGAGAAACTTTGAAATGACTTTGACTTAAGACCTGTGGCTTTTCAATTTTCTAGACAGAAGGAAGAAAGATGACAAAGGGCAAAGATCCTGTGTTGACCCTGGAATCCATTTATCTCATTTGTGATGGCTTATGCTTTCTTGAAACATTCAAGACTATTTTAAAGTCTAATGACTGGGAGATCTATGTTGTTACCATATTATTCTCCAAGTTGCCTTTAAAGTCAACAAGCACCCAGTGTAGTGTGTTCCCTACACTATTTTCATTTGCTGTATTTTTCAGTCCACAGGACTTGATCCTTGGATCCTTGATCCAAGTAGTGTCTACCACCTGGACACCCCACATTCTTCCCAGTGATTGTAGCATAGCCCCTAACACAATCCACAGTTTACTTACTGACACTGAAGCAGCATTCAGAAAACAGTGGCCCCTCACCTGATTCCTGAGGAAAAAAACCTTCTACTTAGGTATATTGGAATTCCCAGGAGGCTGAATGATAAAGAATCTGCCTGCCAAGCAGGAGACTCCAGTTAGATCTCTGGTCGGGCAGATCCCCTGGAGGAGGAAATGATAATCCACTCCAGTATTCTTGCCAGGGAAATCCTGTGGAGAGAGAAACCTAGCAGGCTACCATCCATAGATCACAATGACTTAGTAACTAAACAACAACTCAGCTAGTTAAAAATCCAGCTATTGACTAGCGTTATTTATCTCCTCCAACATCAGGGAATGTTTCTACTGTTGGATCTTTTGGCAGCCATAAACACTGGTTCACATCCCAGATCAGACCCAGGGATCGTCTTTCCTGTGGCCCATGTTGCTGAAGACTGAAATTATATCTGAATCACCATTTTTTCCCCCAAGATACTGCCATCAGTTGTATTTTTTCCCAATTAAATAATTCTTTGAATTAGTAATTTTAATCATTTGTGTTTTTGCTATTGTTCAGTCGCTAAGTCATGTCAGACTCTTTGTGACCCCATGGGCTACAGTATACCACGCCTCCCTGCCCCTCCCCATCTCCTAGAGCTCTCTCAGTTCATCTTCACTGAATACACGATGCTATTCTTATTGTGTTTTTATCCAAGTCTCCCAGTTACCTAAATATTTAATGCTAAAGAATTTAAAAGCAATCATCTTTTTCAAAGATATGTGGATTTTTAAAATCTAACCCTATTCTTAACCCTAATCCTAATCCTGATCATTCTATAATGATGGTGAAGTCACTGGAAGTCTCCTTCTTATCATTACTTATTATTATTGTAATTCAGTTGATGTTAAAAGCTTTCTCCATGTTATACATTGGAGATATAGGATGTATAGCACTTAAAAAGCTTTTCTCCTCATAGAACATGGTAATGTATAAAGGTCAGTGATGTTATGAAAAAACTTTAAATGCTATATTTTAATTTCTGACAATCTTTTAAACAGTATTTCCTACACCCTACGCAGGACAAAAACTCCATTTCAATTTTGATGTTGTCTTATTTTGTAGTTACTATGATAAAAAGTTTATGAACATATGAAAAATATATGCAATTTTCTAAAAAATATAAGCTGATTTTTATAGTTGAAGAATGTTCAAAATCAAATAAAATTAAACTTTATTTATTAGTTTAGTATAGAAATTTTAAATAGTTGAAGCCAAACATTAATGGAAATACAAATACATAAAATATTTAGCATTAATTTTACTTTACTTTTGTACACAACTTTGTCATAATAATTGCAAATAGGAGAAAGGTCTTCAAAGTGATATATTGATGACCAATAATTAAACAGATAAATGGCAAAATAATACAGACAGTGGGAAAAGTTATAGATCCGATATATAAGTTGGATATACAAATCCTGAATAATAAAGAACTGACTATAATTAAGATGAAATTTAGATATATGCAAATTTGATTTAATAATTATATTGGGAAATGTAATTTTAAAATTACTGATCTATCAGTTCAAGGTAGTGGTCTATTGAATTATAGCAACCATTGTTTTAATTGCCATAACAGTAAATAAAAGTGTGTAAAACTGGAAAATATTACTGCCAAAAGTATGATTAAATAGAAACCTGTAAAATAATGTAATTGAAAATAGCAACCATTTCTTTAATTTAACCAAGATAATTCTACAGAGTCTGAATGACTAATCAATGGTCAGAGATGAAGGTTAGAATTATGACATCATAAAATGTAACATCAGTGTTCTCCTTTGCTTCATCTCATTCAGCTAACAGAAGATTGAATGTGAATTCAAACTCACATCAGAACCTACTGAGAACTCTAGTAATAATCTGATAGAGTGTTCAAGTCTATTTTTTCAGAAAAGTTTACTGAAAGTTTGTTAAATTTGGTTAAAAGCTGAATAAATGCATTTCCTTTGGGTTTTCTGTATTCTTCAAAATCAGTATCTTGCAGCCTTCCTTGTGGTGTTTTCCTCAACTCAAAGTATTAGAATTTCAGTGAATTAAGTATAGTTCTTGGGCTTCCCTGGTGCCTTAAGCAGTAAAGAATCTGCCTGCAGTGAAGGAGCTTCAGGAGACTAAGGTTCAGTCCCTGGGTCAGGAAGATACACTGAAAGAGGGAATGGAAACCCACTCCAGTATTCTTACCTGGGGAGTACTATGGACAAAGAAGCCTCGTGGGCTACAGTTCCTGGGGTCAAAAGAGTCAGACACAACTGAATGACTTACTTAGCATGGACACAAGTATAGTTCTTATATCGTTAAGAACTATAATATTATCATAGTAACTTGTTCCTATGTGTATGTAGTGAGGAAAATAAGCAGAATGCTCCATTTCTCTGAATTCTGTAGATGATATTTGGTAGTTTGGTTATTTTCATGATAGTGATTCTTCAGATCCAGGAACATAGAATATCTCTCCATCTGTTTATGTCATCTTTGATTTCTTTCATTAGTGTCTTGCAAAATGTCAACTACAGATTCAATGCAATCCCTATCAAATTACCAATCACACCCTTCACAGAACTAGCTGAAAAAATAAGCAAAATTCATATGGAAGAACAAAAGACCTCGAATAGCCAAAGCAATCCTGAGAAAGAAGAATGGAGTTGGAGGGATCAGCCTCCTTGACTTCAGACTATACTATAAAGCAACAGTCATCAAGACAGTATGGTATTGTCACAAAAACAGAAATATAGACCAATGGAACAAGATAGAGAACCCAGAGATAAACCCATACACTGATGGAGACCTTATTTTTGACAAAGGAGGCGAAAATGCAAAATGGGACAAAGATAGTCTCTTCAACAAATGGTGCTGGGAAAATTAAACAAATTAAATTGAAACTGGAACATTCCCTAACACTATACACAAAGATAAACTTAAAATAGATTAAAGACTCAAATGTAAGAACAGACACCATAAAAATATTAGGGGAGAATATAGGCAAAACACTCAAGGACATAAACCAAAGCAAGATCTTCCATGACCCACCCTCTAGAATAATGGAAATAAAAACAAAAATAAGCATGTGGGACCTAATAAAACTGAAAAGCTTTTGAACAGCAAAAGAAACTACAAACAAGGTGAATTCCTGGGGATTTGAGTTGCTGTTGTTCAGTCTCTACATCATTTTCATCTCTTTGCAACCCCATGGACTGCAGCACACCAGGTGTCCCTGTCCTTTACCATTTTCAAGGGCCTGCTCAGCCTCATGTCCACTGAGTCAGTAATTACATCCAATTATCTCATCCTCTGTTGTCCTGTTTTCTTTCTGCCTTTAGTCTTTCTCAACATCAGAGTGCTCTCCAATGAACTGGCTCTTTGCCTCAAGTAGCCAAAGTATTAAAACTGTGGCTTCAGCATTAGTCTTTTCAATGAATATTCAAGGTTGACTTCCTTTAGTATTAACTGGTTTGATCTCTTTATTTATCCAAGGGACTCTAACGAGTCTTCTCCAGCATCACAATTTGAAAGCACCAATTTTTTGGCGCTCAGCCTTCTTTGTGGTCTAACTCAACTCTCGTACCCATACATATCTATTGGAAATTCCATAGCTTTGACTACATAAACCTTTGTCAGCAAAGTGCTGTCTCTACTTTTTATTGCCCTATTTGTCCCAACTTTTTTTTTCAAAGAGGAACTGGTCATTTAATTTCATGGCTACAGTCACACTCTACAGTGATTTTCAAGCCCAAAAATATGAAATCTGCCACTTTTCCCCCATCTGTTTGCCATGACATGATGGGACTGGATGCCGTATTCTTTGCTTTTCGACAGTTGAGTATTAAGCCAGTTTTTTCCACTCTCCTCTTTCACCTTCACCAAGAGGCTCTTTAGTCCGTCTTCACTTTCTGCCATAAGGGTGGTGGCATCTTCATATCTGAGGCTATTGGTATTTCTCCCCTCAATCTTGATTCCAGATTTTGTTTCATCCAGCCTGGCATTTCACAGATGTACTCTATCTAGAAGTTAAAAAGCAGGGTGACAATATACAGCCTTGAGGTACTCTTTCCCAATTTTGAAACTGTCTGTTGTTCTATGTTCAGTTACAACTGCTGCTTCTTGACCTACTTACATGTTTCTCAGGAGGCAGGTAAAGTCGTCTGATATTCCCATCTCTTTGAGAATTTTCCTTAGTTTGTTGTAATCCACACAGTCAAAGGTTTTAGCAATGAAGCAGAAGTAGATTCCTTGCTGAGATTCCTTTGTTTTTTCTATAATACTGATATATTAATACATGTTACATGTCTTAACATCCTTGGACTGCAGCACACCAGGTGTCCCTGTCCTTTACCATTTTCAAGGGCCTGCTCAGCCTCATGTCCACTGAGTCAGTAATTACATCCAATTATCTCATCCTCTGTTGTCCTGTTTTCTTTCTGCCTTTAGTCTTTCTCAACATCAGAGTGCTCTCCAATGAACTGGCTCTTTGCCTCAAGTAGCCAAAGTATTAAAACTGTGGCTTCAGCATTAGTCTTTTCAATGAATATTCAAGGTTGACTTCCTTTAGTATTAACTGGTTTGATCTCTTTATTTATCCAAGGGACTCTAACGAGTCTTCTCCAGCATCACAATTTGAAAGCACCAATTTTTTGGCGCTCAGCCTTCTTTGTGGTCTAACTCAACTCTCGTACCCATACATATCTATTGGAAATTCCATAGCTTTGACTACATAAACCTTTGTCAGCAAAGTGCTGTCTCTACTTTTTATTGCCCTATTTGTCCCAACTTTTTTTTTCAAAGAGGAACTGGTCATTTAATTTCATGGCTACAGTCACACTCTACAGTGATTTTCAAGCCCAAAAATATGAAATCTGCCACTTTTCCCCCATCTGTTTGCCATGACATGATGGGACTGGATGCCGTATTCTTTGCTTTTCGACAGTTGAGTATTAAGCCAGTTTTTTCCACTCTCCTCTTTCACCTTCACCAAGAGGCTCTTTAGTCCGTCTTCACTTTCTGCCATAAGGGTGGTGGCATCTTCATATCTGAGGCTATTGGTATTTCTCCCCTCAATCTTGATTCCAGATTTTGTTTCATCCAGCCTGGCATTTCACAGATGTACTCTATCTAGAAGTTAAAAAGCAGGGTGACAATATACAGCCTTGAGGTACTCTTTCCCAATTTTGAAACTGTCTGTTGTTCTATGTTCAGTTACAACTGCTGCTTCTTGACCTACTTACATGTTTCTCAGGAGGCAGGTAAAGTCGTCTGATATTCCCATCTCTTTGAGAATTTTCCTTAGTTTGTTGTAATCCACACAGTCAAAGGTTTTAGCAATGAAGCAGAAGTAGATGACTTTCTGAAATTCCTTTGTTTTTTTTCTATAATACTGATATATTAATACATGTTACATGTCTTAACATCCTTCCTGTGAGGTTTTCCTCAACTCAAAGTATTGGAGTTTCAGAGAGTAAGTTATAGTCCTTACAAATCTTTATCATAGTAGCTTGTTCCTGTGTGTGTGTGTGTGTGTGTGTGTGTGTGTGTGGTGAGAAAAGTAAGTAGAATGCTTCATTCATCTGAATTCTTGAGCTGCTTCCACCTAAACCTTTGCTATATTGCACAAGTTCTATAATTCTCTTCAAATGCTTACATCCTTATGGAAGGCTCTCTCTTGTCTTATTTTTGCCTTCCTGATCTTCTCATGTTTGTTTTCAGCTTCTTTAATGTGTAATATCTTCACTTCTGAGTTTGCATTCATTCACAGTCCTTCAGTGCCCTAACATGTTTAAAGACTTCTATTCAACTCTAACTGCCCTCCTCTTCACATATCATGAAGCATCCCAGGCTTCCCTAGAGATGCATAGCAATGTTTTTCTCACATACTATATTGTAAATTTAAGGTCACTCTGCTTAAGGCGTGAATTAACACATTAAGTGAAATGCCCTGAAGCATGTGTCATAACTTAGAGCTTTTTGTTTTGAAATCACTGAGATTGTATTTGACTTTACAAAATAAGGAGGGAAGTCATATATTTACTAAGAAAGTAAGATTAATTTGGAGATTTAAAAATCTGATTGTAGGCCAACTGTAATTTCTTTTCCTTTGCACATTTTCTATTCAGTGTAGATTTGTCATTAGTTAAGAGCTATCACCACTATAGTTTCTTGGCACCAATGCTTTCCTTTACCTTCTGGGTTCTATCGCTCATTTTAGAAAAACACACTGACTGTAACCTTTGTCTTGGCCCATTTCCCAGAATCATGTGTCCTTTCAACATTGATGCAATTAATTACTTGTGTTTTTTATTTGATGGTTATCTTTGCCAATTTCAATACTTATCGCTTACTCTGAAATGCTATGATATAAAGCACACATGTCATTTTCCCCAAATTTTAAACCTGTTGTTCTATGTTCAGTTACAACTGCTGCTTCTTGACCTACTTACATGTTTCTCAGGAGGCAGGTAAAGTCGTCTGATATTCCCATCTCTTTGAGAATTTTCCTTAGTTTGTTGTAATCCACACAGTCAAAGGTTTTAGCAATGAAGCAGAAGTAGATGACTTTCTGAAATTCCTTTGTTTTTTCCTATAATACTGATATATTAATACATGTTACATGTCTTAACATCCTTCCTGTGAGGTTTTCCTCAACTCAAAGTATTGGAGTTTCAGAGAGTAAGTTATAGTCCTTACAAATCTTTATCATAGTAGCTTGTTCCTGTGTGTGTGTGTGTGTGTGTGTGTGTGTGTGTGTGTGGTGAGAAAAGTAAGTAGAATGCTTCATTCATCTGAATTCTTGAGCTGCTTCCACCTAAACCTTTGCTATATTGCACAAGTTCTATAATTCTCTTCAAATGCTTACATCCTTATGGAAGGCTCTCTCTTGTCTTATTTTTGCCTTCCTGATCTTCTCATGTTTGTTTTCAGCTTCTTTAATGTGTAATATCTTCACTTCTGAGTTTGCATTCATTCACAGTCCTTCAGTGCCCTAACATGTTTAAAGACTTCTATTCAACTCTAACTGCCCTCCTCTTCACATATCATGAAGCATCCCAGGCTTCCCTAGAGATGCATAGCAATGTTTTTCTCACATACTATATTGTAAATTTAAGGTCACTCTGCTTAAGGCGTGAATTAACACATTAAGTGAAATGCCCTGAAGCATGTGTCATAACTTAGAGCTTTTTGTTTTGAAATCACTGAGATTGTATTTGACTTTACAAAATAAGGAGGGAAGTCATATATTTACTAAGAAAGTAAGATTAATTTGGAGATTTAAAAATCTGATTGTAGGCCAACTGTAATTTCTTTTCCTTTGCACATTTTCTATTCAGTGTAGATTTGTCATTAGTTAAGAGCTATCACCACTATAGTTTCTTGGCACCAATGCTTTCCTTTACCTTCTGGGTTCTATCGCTCATTTTAGAAAAACACACTGACTGTAACCTTTGTCTTGGCCCATTTCCCAGAATCATGTGTCCTTTCAACATTGATGCAATTAATTACTTGTGTTTTTTATTTGATGGTTATCTTTGCCAATTTCAATACTTATCGCTTACTCTGAAATGCTATGATATAAAGCACACATGTCATTTTCCCCAAGGTCACTGGCAGTATTGCATTATTTTGGTCAAGTATTCTAACTGGTAATAATAGTAATCTCATAAATGAACAATGCTTCATACTATTCAGACTTACTTTACATAAGTTTTATCATTAAGATTATTCTACCTCTTTGAGTACATCACTATTGTATACAACTATTTCATTAACAATTCTCAACTCTTGAAAAGTATCAAATAAAGAACAAAATAAAATAATTCTTACCATAAGAATCATAGTTGTAGGGACTTCTCTGTTGGCCCAGTGATTAAGACTCCACATTCCCAATGCAGAAGGCACAGATTCAATCCCTGATCAGGTAACTAAGGTCTCATATGCCATATGGCACATCTGGAAACAAGCAAACAGAATAATAATTATAAGAATTTTCTAATACTTTTGCTAATAATATTAGTATTTATTGCATACGTTATATTTTTCTTTTAATGAATTATATTTCTTTATCATGACTGCAAATCTATATTTTACACACTCTTGGTTTTATTTAGCTTTCCATTTTAGTCTCTAAAGATCCAGTGGTCTGATTATGGAGCCTTCCCTTCAGACAAGGTGATTAACTTTTAAGTGTATTTGCACAGTGTCATATAATGTTAGTTGGTTTAATGCTACTCTGGATGATCCATAATCAGCATTAAATTTCCTGGGGACAAGAAGACTGCTTATACCTACCTCATCCCCACCCATGCTCTCCTGTTATTAAGTTTTTTTTTTTTTACTGATTTTCAAAAGGGTTTTAAAGAAAGTAAGATTAATTTGGAGATTCGATTAGGCCAACTGTAATTTCTTTTCCTTTGCACATTTTCTATTCAGTGTAGATTTGTCATTAGTTAAGAGCTATCACCACTATAGTTTCTTGGCACCAATGCTTTCCTTTACCTTCTGGGTTCTATCGCTCATTTTAGAAAAACACACTGACTGTAACCTTTGTCTTGGCCCATTTCCCAGAATCATGTGTCCTTTCAACATTGATGCAATTAATTACTTGTGTTTTTTATTTGATGGTTATCTTTGCCAATTTCAATACTTATCGCTTACTCTGAAATGCTATGATATAAAGCACACATGTCATTTTCCCCAAGGTCACTGGCAGTATTGCATTATTTTGGTCAAGTATTCTAACTGGTAATAATAGTAATCTCATAAATGAACAATGCTTCATACTATTCAGACTTACTTTACATAAGTTTTATCATTAAGATTATTCTACCTCTTTGAGTACATCACTATTGTATACAACTATTTCATTAACAATTCTCAACTCTTGAAAAGTATCAAATAAAGAACAAAATAAAATAATTCTTACCATAAGAATCATAGTTGTAGGGACTTCTCTGTTGGCCCAGTGATTAAGACTCCACATTCCCAATGCAGAAGGCACAGATTCAATCCCTGATCAGGTAACTAAGGTCTCATATGCCATATGGCACATCTGGAAACAAGCAAACAGAATAATAATTATAAGAATTTTCTAATACTTTTGCTAATAATATTAGTATTTATTGCATACGTTATATTTTTCTTTTAATGAATTATATTTCTTTATCATGACTGCAAATCTATATTTTACACACTCTTGGTTTTATTTAGCTTTCCATTTTAGTCTCTAAAGATCCAGTGGTCTGATTATGGAGCCTTCCCTTCAGACAAGGTGATTAACTTTTAAGTGTATTTGCACAGTGTCATATAATGTTAGTTGGTTTAATGCTACTCTGGATGATCCATAATCAGCATTAAATTTCCTGGGGACAAGAAGACTGCTTATACCTACCTCATCCCCACCCATGCTCTCCTGTTATTAAGTTATACCTCTATTCACAAGATAGATGTGTGTGTATATATGTATATACTTTTGTATGACCTATATATGCAAGTATCTAAAGGTGAAAGATAGTTCCTAAGCTCATGGGAAGAGACAGAGAAAACAATGAGGACACTCAAAGGAAAAGCATGACATCTAACTTCTGCTATACTTAGTGCTCTAGCTTTGAATACTAATGGTAAAGAGCTATTTTCATGAGAGTTTTTGTGAGATTGAAGGTAAAAACAATACTCCTTTAAGTCTCAGGTAACTGCTATAAACTGAATGTTCATGTACTCCCCAAATGTGCATATTGACACCCAACATGCCGTGTAATTATACTTGGAGTTAGGGCCTTTATGGATGTAATTATAGTTCAAGAGGTCATAAAGGTGGGGTCTGAATTTGATAAAATTTCTGTTCTTATAAGAACAGATGCAAGAAAGTTTGGTCACACTCTCTCTTTCCACCGTGTAAGAACCCAGAAAGAAAATGACTGTTTTCCCATAAACAATGAAGAGCTCTTTAACTAGAAATCTAATCACCTGGCACCTTGATCTTAGACTGCCCAATTCCAGAATTGTGAGAAATAAATTTCCATCCTTTAAGCCATGCAGTGATGGTGTTTTTGTGCAGCAGCCCCAGCACAGAGCAGTAAAAGGGTGCAGTGACTTATGGCACTTAGGGTTGTGCCTCACAGACTCAGAAGTTAGCACTTCGGGGCTTCCCCTGGTGGTCCAGTGGGTAAGGACACTGCCTAGCAGTGCAAGGGGCGCCAGTTCGATCCCTTGCCTGGGAAGATCCCACGTGCCGCGGAGCGGCTGGACCCATGTGTCCAATTACCGAGCCGGAGCTCTGGAGCGCATGCGCCCAGAGCCAGCATTCTGCAACGACAGATGCCACCACGATGGGAGGCCCACAGGAGCCAAAGGACAAAGAACAAAAATAAAAATGGAGAAATGAAAGACCAATAGAGGTGGCCCGCCCACTACCGTCCCTCCCCAACCCGACCCCCGCCCAAAATAAATAAATAAATAAGTCTTTAAAAAAAAAAAGAAGAAGTTAGTACTTTGGACAGAGATGCAAAGTTCTGTTCATCTTGGGCTCTGCCACCCAAAGAACAGGGTCACCTTCCGCATTATCTTGTAGGCAAAGCCTGATGAACACACCAGGACAGAAGGAGGTAATAACTATTTCCTGAATACAGTCAACTGCTTCTCTCCCCAAAGGCTACTAAGAGAAGGTGAGGAGAGAAACCCAGAAACCACGGAGATATGAGCTGAAAAGTTTCCAAAATGTGGAGAATAATTCACTGTAAGGTCAGGCTGCTCAAGATGGCTGTTCTCTTGTTCTCTGTGCATCCCTTTTGGACCAATGCCTGCTTCATTTATATCCCACTCACACAACTGTTCTCTGTACTTGCTTTCCCCAGTCCCAGCTAGTTCTTATCAAAGGAGCAGTGAGGGACTTGCCCCTCTGCTGATTTCTCTGGTAACAAATAAGCCAAGTTTCCCTTCTCTCTCTGAGTGAAGACTGCTGCCATGCCCTGCCCACTGTCCAGTGCACATGTTAGGGTGTTGCTGCAGAACTTTGTTTCAGACCTGTAAGATCCCACATCCATTAAAACAGTGATGTCTCCTCTCTACAGGCTTTGAGATAGGGAAATCTAGGTCTTGCATTTACACTCACATGACTTTTAATAATGTCTAAATTAAGTTTAAGTCTACAGTGTATTTTTTTTTTAATTTTGGCTTCTTTTATTGGTTTTTTAGTTATTTATTTTCATCTATCTTTATTCTTTGGCTTATGTGGGCTTCCCATTGTAGCAGCCTCAATACTAGCAGAGCACCTGCTCTGGACGCATGTGCTCCAGAATGCTGGCTAGTAATTGAACACACCGGTCCAGCTGCTCCACGGCATGCAGGATCTTCCCAGATCAAGGATCAATCCGGTGCCCCTTGCACTGCAAGGCAGACTTTTTACGCACTGGACCACCAGGGAAGCCCATACAGTGTTTTTTTGGTTTTTCTTTGTCCTTCAAAATGTATAGTTGACATAGCATTTTCAAAGTTATTATTAAAAAGTTCAACTCACTTTTTAAATTATTTGCACCTTAAATAGCATTGAGTCAAATCAATCTACTTTTAGACTGAGATCTATTTCACTTCTACAATCAATAGCTAACATTTTGTGGAGAAACTACAATAAAATTTTAAATGCATTTTAAATTGATAACTTATTTTAAGCAATGTTTACTATAATGCATATTTCAGACATTTTAGGTGAATATATATTTGGGAATTCTATATAAATATGGAAGATCTTATATAGAAAAGTCCTGGTATTCTCATCTTTAATATAGGAGCATACTTGTACAAATTTATTGTTAAATAGCTTTTTTCTATTCAGCAATATCTTATCAATATGTCTTTCATTAAATGAAGATTTCAAATGATTATTTTTAATGGCAACATAATAAGCCAGTGTCACAACTCTGTCAATTATTTTTTCAACTACTCACATACTTTGGCCTTTCCAATGTCTACAGTTTCTTGCTAGTAAAAATGATTCTGCAGTAAACATTCTTGTCCAGGTGGCTCAGTGGGAAAAAAAAAAAAAAAAACCCCCCCCGCAGGAGACCCCGGAGACAAGGTTCAATCCTGGGTAGGCAAGATTTGTGGAGGAGGAAATGGCAACACACTCTTGTACTCTTGCCAGAAAAATTCCATGAGCAGAGGAGCCTGGTGGACTATAGTCCATGGTACCACAAAGAGTCAGATGAGACTGAGTGACTGAACACACAAGCATCCTAGCACATATATACTCTCCAACTGGTGCTTGCTTTTCTAAGCATTTCCTGGAAATGAATTTGCTTTGTTGAAGAATATTTGTCCCTTTAATTTTATTTATAGGTAGTAACAAATTCCTTTCCAGAAACTAACAATTGTCATTAGCATCTTGCTATGTGAGAGTATTGTTTTCCTAAACTCTGGCCAAATAGGGTATATTGGGTCTTCTTTTGTTTTTTTAGGAAAAGATATGATGTGATTTATAGTGAAGTTATTCATATTTTTGCACATATTTATTGTTTTGATTTAATTTTCTGCAAAATCTTCATAAATATCGATCATTTTTTCTGTTAGGTTGTTGAGTTTTATTTTTACGCACTGGACCACCAGGGAAGCCCATACAGTGTTTTTTTGGTTTTTCTTTGTCCTTCAAAATGTATAGTTGACATAGCATTTTCAAAGTTATTATTAAAAAGTTCAACTCACTTTTTAAATTATTTGCACCTTAAATAGCATTGAGTCAAATCAATCTACTTTTAGACTGAGATCTATTTCACTTCTACAATCAATAGCTAACATTTTGTGGAGAAACTACAATAAAATTTTAAATGCATTTTAAATTGATAACTTATTTTAAGCAATGTTTACTATAATGCATATTTCAGACATTTTAGGTGAATATATATTTGGGAATTCTATATAAATATGGAAGATCTTATATAGAAAAGTCCTGGTATTCTCATCTTTAATATAGGAGCATACTTGTACAAATTTATTGTTAAATAGCTTTTTTCTATTCAGCAATATCTTATCAATATGTCTTTCATTAAATGAAGATTTCAAATGATTATTTTTAATGGCAACATAATAAGCCAGTGTCACAACTCTGTCAATTATTTTTTCAACTACTCACATACTTTGGCCTTTCCAATGTCTACAGTTTCTTGCTAGTAAAAATGATTCTGCAGTAAACATTCTTGTCCAGGTGGCTCAGTGGGAAAAAAAAAAAAAAAACTCCCTCTGAAGGAGACTCAGGAGACAAGGTTCAATCCTGGGTAGGCAAGATTTGTGGAGGAGGAAATGGCAACACACTCTTGTACTCTTGCCAGAAAAATTCCATGAGCAGAGGAGCCTGGTGGACTATAGTCCATGGTACCACAAAGAGTCAGATGAGACTGAGTGACTGAACACACAAGCATCCTAGCACATATATACTCTCCAACTGGTGCTTGCTTTTCTAAGCATTTCCTGGAAATGAATTTGCTTTGTTGAAGAATATTTGTCCCTTTAATTTTATTTATAGGTAGTAACAAATTCCTTTCCAGAAACTAACAATTGTCATTAGCATCTTGCTATGTGAGAGTATTGTTTTCCTAAACTCTGGCCAAATAGGGTATATTGGGTCTTCTTTTGTTTTTTTAGGAAAAGATATGATGTGATTTATAGTGAAGTTATTCATATTTTTGCACATATTTATTGTTTTGATTTAATTTTCTGCAAAATCTTCATAAATATCGATCATTTTTTCTGTTAGGTTGTTGAGCTTCTCTAATCAATTTGTCATGGTTCATAGAAAATATTAACTTCCTGTGACAATATCTATGTAGAGTATTAAAATTAAATACATATATATATATATATATATATATATATAAAATGGAACAATAGTGATTAGTAAAATTCAAAACATTGTAGTGCAATCAAATAAACATAGCACATTTTCTGATAGCTGCAATCTAATTAGATATTAGTGTGGAGAAGTAAAATTTAAGAAAATCATGCAATGTATTTATTTCTGTCCTTATAAGAATAGTAAGTGTACCAAATTGCCAGGTGAACTGAACCACCACTGACCATTAACCCATGAATCTTTCTCCCCTGTCCCAATTTTACTCTCCATAGGGGGGAGAAAAGAAGAAGAATATCTATGCAGCATATCAGATTAATGTTTCTGAAACCCTCTTATTGTCAAGCCTCTAAAAATGTTGGTTAAAGACTTCTAAAGAAATATTTAAAATGCATTGCTGAGCTGGCAGGAAAGAATGGAAATTCTCAGAGACTAAATACAGTAAGAAAGCCTGAGTCCAGAGTGATGAATGCTCCAGGAGGCAGTTGTCAATTCCTTGTAACCTAAGTTTTAAAATTTAATGGACCACTTTTGGAGAATGGAACAAGGACTGAATATCACAAAAGTTGGAAAAATTATCTCAGAGACCTGAGTAAAACACCAAACTCCAAATCTGACATCAACAGTTTAAAATAGAAAACACACACACACACACACACACACATACACACAATCTGTTCAAGAGAGAAGAATCCTTGCTTAACTAGGTCTCAGTCATGGAGAGTAGGAGAAAAAATCTCCAGTGAGAATTTTCACCCTAAAGACAATCACCATGTAGAAAAGTAAGAAACCACATTTGAGGTCAAAATCTTTAATGTTAACTCATATGAATATTCAGTTTGATCTTGTTTAAAATATCCATGTGCCTCAGATTATTCATCTCTCACATAAGAAAGACAACATTTTTCTCACCGAATAATTTCAAATTACAAACAAATGATTGTATATAAAAGCCCTAAATCTGGAATTTGTATGAAAATTTATGTCTATTCATACATAACACCTTTATTTCCAACTACCTAGTATTTCCGTTTGTGATTCTTGGTAGTCACATCGGTAGTTTTAGCACCTTTTATTTTTACATACTTTCCAGTTTAGAGAAAATTTCCAAAACAAAAGAAATACAGGTATATATTAACTGGGAATCACTACTTGTTAACATTATTGATCGTTTTAGTTTGTATTTCACCATAATTAAATTTGGGTCCTCTGTTTTGGAAGAAAAAACACAGAATAGATGCTGTCTTCCTTTGTGCTTCACATCGAAAATAACCCATGAATCATTTACTGTCCTTATAAGAATAGTAAGTGTACCAAATTGCCAGGTGAACTGAACCACCACTGACCATTAACCCATGAATCTTTCTCCCTGTCCCAATTTTACTCTCCATAGGGGAGAAAAGAAGAAGAATATCTATGCAGCATATCAGATTAATGTTTCTGAAACCCTCTTATTGTCAAGCCTCTAAAAATGTTGGTTAAAGACTTCTAAAGAAATATTTAAAATGCATTGCTGAGCTGGCAGGAAAGAATGGAAATTCTCAGAGACTAAATACAGTAAGAAAGCCTGAGTCCAGAGTGATGAATGCTCCAGGAGGCAGTTGTCAATTCCTTGTAACCTAAGTTTTAAAATTTAATGGACCACTTTTGGAGAATGGAACAAGGACTGAATATCACAAAAGTTGGAAAAATTATCTCAGAGACCTGAGTAAAACACCAAACTCCAAATCTGACATCAACAGTTTAAAATAGAAAACACACACACACACACACACACACATACACACAATCTGTTCAAGAGAGAAGAATCCTTGCTTAACTAGGTCTCAGTCATGGAGAGTAGGAGAAAAAATCTCCAGTGAGAATTTTCACCCTAAAGACAATCACCATGTAGAAAAGTAAGAAACCACATTTGAGGTCAAAATCTTTAATGTTAACTCATATGAATATTCAGTTTGATCTTGTTTAAAATATCCATGTGCCTCAGATTATTCATCTCTCACATAAGAAAGACAACATTTTTCTCACCGAATAATTTCAAATTACAAACAAATGATTGTATATAAAAGCCCTAAATCTGGAATTTGTATGAAAATTTATGTCTATTCATACATAACACCTTTATTTCCAACTACCTAGTATTTCCGTTTGTGATTCTTGGTAGTCACATCGGTAGTTTTAGCACCTTTTATTTTTACATACTTTCCAGTTTAGAGAAAATTTCCAAAACAAAAGAAATACAGGTATATATTAACTGGGAATCACTACTTGTTAACATTATTGATCGTTTTAGTTTGTATTTCACCATAATTAAATTTGGGTCCTCTGTTTTGGAAGAAAAAACACAGAATAGATGCTGTCTTCCTTTGTGCTTCACATCAGGAGGTATATAACATCAATGTGTTCCAATATCATTCCAGCTACAATAAGCACTAGGACAAAGTAGTGCCTGCTAGTTTTCCTGATGTGAAAATGTGTTTCCTGTTTGTAATGAATAAATAATTTGTGGAGAGATTTCTTTGAGACCCTGAAAATATCCTGTATCTCATCGTATTTTTACCCATTAGTATTAGCATCTGTTACTTATTCTTGCCAGCATCAATTAGTACTGCAATTAAAATAATAGATGATTTTCTAACTGCATCATGTGACTTAAATTTATTGCCATGTTTCTGTAATGTAAAGCTTTACCAATGCCCCCATTTATTTATGTATTCATTTCTTTACTTATGTCAATATAAACTGATAGATTATTTTATTCGATGGGGGTTACAGTCTTTACTATCATTGTTTAATTGTTCAAATTAATCCACATTTGGCTAGTGAGAGCCCATACAAGCTCATGAGTCTTTCCTTTGAAATGTTTTCAGCAGTTTTGAGTGCTTTTTCTTCCTGGCCTAATTTCTAACATATGATGTTTCCGGCTTACTTTATGTTTTTCCTGCTCTAATCAGGAATAAGTCTACTTTCCCTAAGAAATCCTCATCATCTTAAATGTCTGGTAGGTGAGTCCAGTGATATTGCTATGTCATTGTGAAATGAGGGCTGAAATCAAGCAAAAACTGAGTTAGTGTGAACTTCAAATTCAGACAGACTGATTTTAAGGAAACCCCCTCCACCTCTTGTGTGACCTTTCACCTTTGATGTTTAATTCATCTTTTTTTTTTCATTTGCTCAATGGAAGTAATATTGTACATATTTCATAAAAAATTTTAAGGTATTGAATTGACTCACATGAATAATGCTTAAGAGTACCTACTTGTAGACAGGCATGCAATAAATGTTATTTTTCTCATTGATTTACATTATTTGTTAAATAAATATTTTTATTGTTTATTTGAAAAGATATTTCACATGCTGAAAAAAACTGAGAACTGACTGACTGGAAAAATTATAAAGAATAGTTATTATATATATATAGTTATATATGTGTTTAAATATAATGTTATGTACAGTGTGAAAATTATTAAAGAAGACAATTTAAGTGACACAAACAAAACATATTTAACAATTCATGAAGCAGTGGTCTCATTTAGTGACAATAAAATGAAGAGGAAGGCAGGAAACTTTTACAGGATAAAGAGTAGGGAACTAGAAAGAGAAAAATAGAAAATGTGTAAGGAATAAAGAAGTAAGTGTGGAGGCTACAGTTGGCTTGGTATTTGTGGGTTGGCAGATTGAATATACAGCAGTTTTGGTTAAGTGGAGAAGTTAAGGGACATGAAAGTTACCAAAGTTTGGGTCCCTGATGTAGCACCCCTGGCAAGAGCAAATCCGTCATAGAACAAGACATTTATTTCAATGATGTATATGTATCGCAAGAGCTTTTATATACACATATGCATGTCACATACACATATGTGTGTATCTTCAATTACAGATTGTTAGTGTGTCTCTTATATCTAAACACTCTATGCTTGGTAAACTGCTTGGCCAAAGAATCAGTATATTTAATAAATATACATTGAAAAATCAGCCAGAAAAATCTTTGGATAAAAAATACATAAAGTAGATCTATTTAGAGATTCAAAGAGAAGCTGGCAAAATATCCATCTTAGTGGGAAAAGATGATACTGAAATATTTATCAGATGGCACATGGATCAGTTTTGATCCACAGCTATATTTGCTGTAGCTGCCTTATATTAGGCTTCATTGGTTTTGATTTATTTCAAATTAGATTGGATCCCAATGTTTTTAAATCTAAGGCAAGATTTCAGTGAATAGCAGTGAAAATTGTTGTGGAAAATAATAACGTCAAAAATGTAGTGTCTTTAAAACCACAAAATTTATTTCTTCCTCGGGCCATTTATCCAATGAAGTTGGACAAGACCTTCTGCTTGTTGTAGTCATTCAAGATTCTGGGCTAAAAGAATTCAATCTTTTTTCGTTCTTCCAAGATCGCCCTGTTTAAAGGAAATATAGACATCACCTTATAGCAATTACAATTTTCAACCAAAAAGGAGTGACATGTATCACTTTCACTAATATTTCATTGCTCAAAGTAACAACTCAGGCAAATCAAATTTCAAATTAATGTAAAAAAACAATCTCAACTTATGCACCAAATAAGGAGAGTCCAATGACTACCATACTCCTCTATCAGAATGTAAAATAACCTATTAAAAACATAAATAATGACACAGTGTTGGAATAAAACAACAAAAAAGTCTAAATAGATCTATTTATAAATCCGTACACAAAAATAGAAAATGCATGTATTTATAGAAATTATATGTATTATACTTTTATAAAATCCAAGGTAATTTACCACAAAGAAAATTCAAGCAATTTTAATAGACGTATTGCAATCCACATTTCCTGATCAACTCACAAATATTAGAGATAAGTAACAAAAATAAGATCATCAATTTTAGCATCTTAGAAATTCTAAATCAAGAAAACACTCCTGTAAACAATCTTTTGAGTCATAGAAAGAAATTAAAATTAAGATGACAAAAACCAGTTTTAGCAAAACTAAAGGTAAATGATTCTAAATCAAAAAATATAAGTATAATAATTAAAATAATAACCATATGATTGATAGACACAATCTAAATAATTTCTTATTTGGCCAAAGAAACAGTATATAAAATAAATATACATTGAAAAATCAGCCAGAAAAATCTTTGGATAAAAAATACATAAAGTAGATCTATTTAGAGATTCAAAGAGAAGCTGGCAAAATATCCATCTTAGTGGGAAAAGATGATACTGAAATATTTATCAGATGGCACATGGATCAGTTTTGATCCACAGCTATATTTGCTGTAGCTGCCTTATATTAGGCTTCATTGGTTTTGATTTATTTCAAATTAGATTGGATCCCAATGTTTTTAAATCTAAGGCAAGATTTCAGTGAATAGCAGTGAAAATTGTTGTGGAAAATAATAACGTCAAAAATGTAGTGTCTTTAAAACCACAAAATTTATTTCTTCCTCGGGCCATTTATCCAATGAAGTTGGACAAGACCTTCTGCTTGTTGTAGTCATTCAAGATTCTGGGCTAAAAGAATTCAATCTTTTTTCGTTCTTCCAAGATCGCCCTGTTTAAAGGAAATATAGACATCACCTTATAGCAATTACAATTTTCAACCAAAAAGGAGTGACATGTATCACTTTCACTAATATTTCATTGCTCAAAGTAACAACTCAGGCAAATCAAATTTCAAATTAATGTAAAAAAACAATCTCAACTTATGCACCAAATAAGGAGAGTCCAATGACTACCATACTCCTCTATCAGAATGTAAAATAACCTATTAAAAACATAAATAATGACACAGTGTTGGAATAAAACAACAAAAAAGTCTAAATAGATCTATTTATAAATCCGTACACAAAAATAGAAAATGCATGTATTTATAGAAATTATATGTATTATACTTTTATAAAATCCAAGGTAATTTACCACAAAGAAAATTCAAGCAATTTTAATAGACGTATTGCAATCCACATTTCCTGATCAACTCACAAATATTAGAGATAAGTAACAAAAATAAGATCATCAATTTTAGCATCTTAGAAATTCTAAATCAAGAAAACACTCCTGTAAACAATCTTTTGAGTCATAGAAAGAAATTAAAATTAAGATGACAAAAACCAGTTTTAGCAAAACTAAAGGTAAATGATTCTAAATCAAAAAATATAAGTATAATAATTAAAATAATAACCATATGATTGATAGACACAATCTAAATAATTTCTTATTTAAAAAAACTAAACATTATACAAGGGCTTTAGATATTGATGAAAACAGGTACACTGTTGCTAATATTTATTGAAAGTGATCAACATCACAGGGAAAAATGCATAATATTAAAGCTATTTGCATTTAAAATGAGTAAAGAATAAGCCTTGTGTTCAAGAAGCTATTATAAAAAATGTGAGTTGAAAGAACTAGTAAAATCAAAAACATTAATTGGATATATGGATTAGAATTAAACCCTGAAAGTAAAAAGAAAAGACAGTAGAGTTTATGAATTTACATGATAACTAATTTAATTGATCAGTGCAATAGTTAGATATCTGGCTATTGTGATCAAAAGGAATAGAAAACAAAATACAGATAGTAATAATATACATGAAACTGTCCATAATAAAATAAAACTAGCCAAAATTGAGTGGATACCTCAAATTAGTCAATATATTAATCAAATAAATGCATAATAAATTAAATTTATAAATATTACTCTTTGTTATAAATATATTAAACTCACTGTTAATTTTTCAACCAGTTTTCTAACTCACAACATACACCAAAACACATTCAGATGGAGTAAATATTTAACCATATATTATGCAGCAATAATAATATAAAATTTTTATGAAAACAAAAATATTTTAAATAAATATTTACATAATATATTGATTAGGAAGTATCTAATAAAAATTCCAGCAGTGTCAGAAAGCCTGAAGAATACTACTTTGTAGACTGAAATACATATGCTTTTTAAATTTCTAAAACTTAGATGGACTATTCACCAAAAAGATGAATGTCCCCATAAACTGACACTTAGTAATAGAATAATGTGAACTGAACCAGTAATGCATCACTAAAAGTAATAGTTCAGATTATTCAACAAATGCCACTATTCCTCTTTGGAGAAGTGGATATTCTGTCCCAACACTTCTTTCTCCAGCCACTTTCATGTTCACATGATCTGTGCTCAATAGGCAAAAAAAAAAAAAAAAAAAAAAAGAGTAATTCAACCAGTTCAGAGCCAGACTCGAGGGATCAGGTGGCCCTCTTAGTCCATGTGCAATCTGTGGTCATGAGAAGAACATGCCCAAGTAACAAGGTGACCAAGAGGAATGAAGAGACATGTGCAGCAGACCTGGGCCAGAAAGAAGCTTGAACCTGGGCTGAAGCTTACACCCAGTTCCACCAGTCTGCAGTGTGAATCAATGCGGTGGGCAAATAAATAAAGAAAGGCTGTTAAAATCCACTGAGTTCTGAAATATTTGCTTATTTAGCAGTATTGTGGCAGAGTTGACTATTATAGCTGGTTTCATATTTGAATACCAGTGATGTCAAGAGAGGGGAATAAGAAAAATTTAAACTGCAAATAAACATTCTCCAGGACAATTTACACAACAAAAATCTTTAAAAGGCAATACACTTTAGTCCTGAGTTTCTGTTCTAGATTTCTTTTATAAAGAAATCACTGTATAAACAATGGTGTACCTACAATGATATATGATGAAACATTTCTCATCATAGAAGAACACAAATATTTAATAATTGACTAAAAAAACTATTCTGAATCCAACTAATGACATATCATGCAGACACTTTGAAAGAGACTGTAAATAATAGCACATTTCCTCATGTGGAAATATGGTTAAATATTTTTAACTTTTAAAATCATGTTGGGTTTCCCCGGTGGTCCATTGGGTAAGGACATCGCCTTGCAGTGTAAGGGGTGCCTGTTCGATCGCTGGCATGGGAAGACCACGAAATAAATATTTACATAATATATTGATTAGGAAGTATCTAATAAAAATTCCAGCAGTGTCAGAAAGCCTGAAGAATACTACTTTGTAGACTGAAATACATATGCTTTTTAAATTTCTAAAACTTAGATGGACTATTCACCAAAAAGATGAATGTCCCCATAAACTGACACTTAGTAATAGAATAATGTGAACTGAACCAGTAATGCATCACTAAAAGTAATAGTTCAGATTATTCAACAAATGCCACTATTCCTCTTTGGAGAAGTGGATATTCTGTCCCAACACTTCTTTCTCCAGCCACTTTCATGTTCACATGATCTGTGCTCAATAGGCCAAAAAACAAACAAAAAAGAGTAATTCAACCAGTTCAGAGCCAGACTCGAGGGATCAGGTGGCCCTCTTAGTCCATGTGCAATCTGTGGTCATGAGAAGAACATGCCCAAGTAACAAGGTGACCAAGAGGAATGAAGAGACATGTGCAGCAGACCTGGGCCAGAAAGAAGCTTGAACCTGGGCTGAAGCTTACACCCAGTTCCACCAGTCTGCAGTGTGAATCAATGCGGTGGGCAAATAAATAAAGAAAGGCTGTTAAAATCCACTGAGTTCTGAAATATTTGCTTATTTAGCAGTATTGTGGCAGAGTTGACTATTATAGCTGGTTTCATATTTGAATACCAGTGATGTCAAGAGAGGGGAATAAGAAAAATTTAAACTGCAAATAAACATTCTCCAGGACAATTTACACAACAAAAATCTTTAAAAGGCAATACACTTTAGTCCTGAGTTTCTGTTCTAGATTTCTTTTATAAAGAAATCACTGTATAAACAATGGTGTACCTACAATGATATATGATGAAACATTTCTCATCATAGAAGAACACAAATATTTAATAATTGACTAAAAAAACTATTCTGAATCCAACTAATGACATATCATGCAGACACTTTGAAAGAGACTGTAAATAATAGCACATTTCCTCATGTGGAAATATGGTTAAATATTTTTAACTTTTAAAATCATGTTGGGTTTCCCCGGTGGTCCATTGGGTAAGGACATCGCCTTGCAGTGTAAGGGGTGCCTGTTCGATCGCTGGCATGGGAAGATCCCACGTGCTGCGGAGCGGCTGGATCGATGTGTCCAGTTATCGAGCCAGAGTTCTGGAGCGCATGCGCCCAGAGTCGGTCCTCTGCGGTAACAGAGGCCACCGTGATGGCAGGCCCACGCAGGCCAAAGAACAAAGACGGATGAAAATAGATAAATGAAAGACCAAGAGAAGTGGTTCGACCCGCCCTCCTCCCTCCCCAGCCCGACAACCGCCCCCCCCAAAAAGTCACATTAAAAAATTTTATAATCAATATAAAGTGATGGGTTATTGCGAAGTATTAAAAGTGGTTATCTGAATCTTCTATGTTTTTTTAAACTAAATGTGTCTTTCATTTGAAAAAACTATTTACTATAAAATTTTACAACTTTTTGGTAATTGTAATAGTAAAGTAATTTGAAGAATTATACATGCTCCTAAAAATGTAAAAACAAGTTAACTATTTTTCATCTTTCATTTAAAAATGTGTGGTGATAGTGGAAATAGATTCTGAACATCACCTAAATACTTGACATTTCAAATGTATACAGTAAATTTGTTTGTCTCACTAACTACTGAATATAGGTATTTTATTTTTTAAGTCTATATTTTGCGTAGAGTTATGTTTTGCTGGATAGTCCATCATACCTCTAACCCAAAGGTAATTTTAAAGAAAATTTGTATTCAAACATATTTAATGCTTCTAAATAAGTATAATGAATAGTGTTGTAGATGTTTACATTAAATTAGAAGTTTTCCAAAATAAGTCTATATAGAGAACATTTATTCAAATTTATCATGTTTATGTGTTTACTTTAAAACTATTGATTTCTGTTCTAGATTCTTTTATAAAGAAATCACTGTATAAACAATGGTGTACCTACAATGATATATGATGAAACATTTCTCATCATAGAAGAACACAAATATTTAATAATTGACTAAAAACTATTCTGAATCCAACTAATGACATATCATGCAGACACTTTGAAAGAGACTGTAAATAATAGCACATTTCCTCATGTGGAAATATGGTTAAATATTTTTAACTTTTAAAATCATGTTGGGTTTCCCCGGTGGTCCATTGGGTAAGGACATCGCCTTGCAGTGTAAGGGGTGCCTGTTCGATCGCTGGCATGGGAAGATCCCACGTGCTGCGGAGCGGCTGGATCGATGTGTCCAGTTATCGAGCCAGAGTTCTGGAGCGCATGCGCCCAGAGTCGGTCCTCTGCGTAACAGAGGCCCCCTGTGATGGCAGGCCCACGAGGCCAAAGAACAAAGACGGATGAAAATAGATAAATGAAAGACCAAGAGAAGTGGTTCGACCCGCCCTCCTCCCTCCCCAGCCCGACAACCGCCCCCCCCAAAAAGTCACATTAAAAAATTTTATAATCAATATAAAGTGATGGGTTATTGCGAAGTATTAAAAGTGGTTATCTGAATCTTCTATGTTTTTTTAAACTAAATGTGTCTTTCATTTGAAAAAACTATTTACTATAAAATTTTACAACTTTTTGGTAATTGTAATAGTAAAGTAATTTGAAGAATTATACATGCTCCTAAAAATGTAAAACAAGTTAACTATTTTTCATCTTTCATTTAAAAATGTGTGGTGATAGTGGAAATAGATTCTGAACATCACCTAAATACTTGACATTTCAAATGTATACAGTAAATTTGTTTGTCTCACTAACTACTGAATATAGGTATTTTATTTTTTAAGTCTATATTTTGCGTAGAGTTATGTTTTGCTGGATAGTCCATCATACCTCTAACCCAAAGGTAATTTTAAAGAAAATTTGTATTCAAACATATTTAATGCTTCTAAATAAGTATAATGAATAGTGTTGTAGATGTTTACATTAAATTAGAAGTTTTCCAAAATAAGTCTATATAGAGAACATTTATTCAAATTTATCATGTTTATGTGTTTACTTTAAAACTATTTTTAAAGATGATTTCTAAATCATTTCAGTTTATGCAAGTCACACCTAGTTAAGGTTTGAGTTTAATGTGTTTAGACATGGCTTACAATTCAATTTAGCCTTGGACTAAAACTTCAATAAAAAATGCCACTCACATAAGGCAGTGTGTTTTCATCTTGTGACTGTGTATTAAACACTATCAAATAATGAATGAAATGTAAATAAATTTGTTAAAGATACAGCCACAGCATGTTAATGTTCAATGTTGTTCAATAATACTTTGGACAGTAACATGCTAATTTTTGACTCCAAATTTACTATACTATTAAAAGGATTACTCCAAAAACAACTAACCACTTTTCTCAGTTTCCTTGACCTACTGAAGTAACTAAGACCAGGAATGTCCTTCTCTGAAGCCTTTCTTCTTTCATCTCCTGATATATTGAAATCATGTCCCCTTTGGACCTTTCCTATCTCGCTGAAAGTTCTCTTTGTTACTGTTTCCTGAGCCCTTTTTTCCCTGACCCCTAAAAAAAAAAATCTTACCTAAACACAGATCAATGATCCGATCAAGCTATTAGATGTATATATAAGAAATGTAGCCTTCCTGGGACATTTTTTGACATTTTGTGAAATTTTATAAACTCATCTGCATGTGTATGCATGCTGTTTCTTCAGTCATGCCTGACTCTTTGCAACCCTATAGACTGTAGTCCACCCCAAAATACTGAAGTGGATTGCCATGCCCTCCTCCAGGGGTTCTTCCCAACCCAGGGACCGAACCCACATCTCTTACATCTCCTGCTTTGGAAGGCAGGTTCTTTACCACTAGCACCACTCATCTACTTCTATTCAATAAATAATAACAGAGTACCTGCTCCAAAGACAGAACAGATCACCACATTCTGGAAATGGATATTAATAATTTTTAATTTGCTTATTTACTCCATCAGGAAAGCAGAGAATATAGAATGTCCTAAGTAAATAACAAAACAGGAATCATAGACAGTATCTACAACACTAGGTGGCAAGGGATTTTGGGAAGTTCCCCAGTCTCCATTAAAACCTAGCTTTGTGCACTGAGAGTGAAATGTATTAGAAATGAGAGTGATGTGGACAAAGAGGTGGCAAGAGAGTGATAAGTGATGACTATGAATTAGAAGATTTGGAATGGGTTAGTCATTTGTGAACTAACAGGGCATAGTAAAGACTGACTTTTACTGTGAGACCTGAGAAGCATTCAGAAAGTTTTGCCCAGGAAAGCAATGTAAGTTTAGAGCTGGAAGGAAAGTGAGGAGGAATTGAGGCAAGAAACCAGTTAATATTCATAAAACACAAATTCTATAGATTCTACAAAAACTTCTGACCTAGTTACACATAGGAAAAAGGTCTGGAAACATAGGCAACTGTACATAATAAATGCTTCTTTGACATTACATTACAGTACGTGTTCTATTCAATGTGATTTTTCACTGAAAAAACATACATTTTTAACATATTCCCATGGTTATTTAAGAAGTAAATAATAAAATAATAATTGATATTAATATAAATTTTTCTGTGGTTGCCAATTATATGACCCACATTGTTATAATCTTCTTGATTGTAACTTGTTCTCTGTGCCTTTTTCCCTGACCCTAAAAAAAATCTTACCTAAACACAGATCAATGATCCGATCAAGCTATTAGATGTATATATAAGAAATGTAGCCTTCCTGGGACATTTTTTGACATTTTGTGAAATTTTATAAACTCATCTGCATGTGTATGCATGCTGTTTCTTCAGTCATGCCTGACTCTTTGCAACCCTATAGACTGTAGTCCACCCCAAAATACTGAAGTGGATTGCCATGCCCTCCTCCAGGGGTTCTTCCCAACCCAGGGACCGAACCCACATCTCTTACATCTCCTGCTTTGGAAGGCAGGTTCTTTACCACTAGCACCACTCATCTACTTCTATTCAATAAATAATAACAGAGTACCTGCTCCAAAGACAGAACAGATCACCACATTCGGGAAATGGATATTAATAATTTTTAATTTGCTTATTTACTCCATCAGGAAAGCAGAGAATATAGAATGTCCTAAGTAAATAACAAAACAGGAATCATAGACAGTATCTACAACACTAGGTGGCAAGGGATTTTGGGAAGTTCCCCAGTCTCCATTAAAACCTAGCTTTGTGCACTGAGAGTGAAATGTATTAGAAATGAGAGTGATGTGGACAAAGAGGTGGCAAGAGAGTGATAAGTGATGACTATGAATTAGAAGATTTGGAATGGGTTAGTCATTTGTGAACTAACAGGGCATAGTAAAGACTGACTTTTACTGTGAGACCTGAGAAGCATTCAGAAAGTTTTGCCCAGGAAAGCAATGTAAGTTTAGAGCTGGAAGGAAAGTGAGGAGGAATTGAGGCAAGAAACCAGTTAATATTCATAAAACACAAATTCTATAGATTCTACAAAAACTTCTGACCTAGTTACACATAGGAAAAAGGTCTGGAAACATAGGCAACTGTACATAATAAATGCTTCTTTGACATTACATTACAGTACGTGTTCTATTCAATGTGATTTTTCACTGAAAAAACATACATTTTTAACATATTCCCATGGTTATTTAAGAAGTAAATAATAAAATAATAATTGATATTAATATAAATTTTTCTGTGGTTGCCAATTATATGACCCACATTGTTATAATCTTCTTGATTGTAACTTGTTCTCTGTGCCTTGCTTATTTCAGTATTTAATTTGAAAACTACATTAGATGCAAAAGTGAAAAACCCTAGAAGTTAAAAATGAGCATGTCAATTTGGATGAATAGACAGGCAGATAGATAAAAGCTAGATGGTACATTCATCTCATAATCTTTCATTTGAAATACATAGTAATATAAACTCATTTATTTTTCTCTTTCTTAAAAAAGTATTTCCTAACATGCTTCAATCTACATTGAAAAGGGTTAGAATAAAATAAAACATTGAGTAGTCATGAGAATTTCTAACACTTAGGTTCCTGGATTATGGACTCTAACAAATAAAATTTCCACCAAAAGAAATAAGAACTCCATGAAACAAAGAAATTTTTAGTTGAGAAAAGAAAGCTATCAAGGAGTACACAGGATTAGTTAAAACACACAAAAGTCAACATATAATAGCTGTTTTTGGCCAAAGATGCAATAGTTTGAGCATCAGAAAGAATCTGTGTGTTAAATGTAAGCATATCAACAACTATATTTTAAAACTCATTGAGTTAGTATCTTAAAAGCATATCATTGTTTAACTTTGAAAATGGTTATAACTTGACTCTGTTCTGAGAATTACTAAGTAAAGGGAAATAATAAAACTGCATCCTGCCCCCCCTGTTTGTTCTGTATTTTACTACACCCAAATAGTTGATGTGAGGAAATCTTTCTTTAGAGAAGAATACCAAAGAAATGTGGGAGAAATGGTAGAGCTAAACCAAAATAAAGCAAAAATAAAATGGTACTGTAAAATAATGAATCTAAGTAACATCATCAAAGAAAAATAAAACTATTAGGTGGAAGATTAGTGAAGAATTTTCCCATGAATGAAACTGGCACTTGAAAACTGGATGTGCTGATCAATTTCATATCAAGTAACACAAAACATACAAATGTACAAAACAAATGCTTATTTGACATTACATTACAGTACGTGTTCTATTCAATGTGATTTTTCACTGAAAAAACATACATTTTTAACATATTCCCATGGTTATTTAAGAAGTAAATAATAAAATAATAATTGATATTAATATAAATTTTTCTGTGGTTGCCAATTATATGACCCACATTGTTATAATCTTCTTGATTGTAACTTGTTCTCTGTGCCTTGCTTATTTCAGTATTTAATTTGAAAACTACATTAGATGCAAAAGTGAAAAACCCTAGAAGTTAAAAATGAGCATGTCAATTTGGATGAATAGACAGGCAGATAGATAAAAGCTAGATGGTACATTCATCTCATAATCTTTCATTTGAAATACATAGTAATATAAACTCATTTATTTTTCTCTTTCTTAAAAAAGTATTTCCTAACATGCTTCAATCTACATTGAAAAGGGTTAGAATAAAATAAAACATTGAGTAGTCATGAGAATTTCTAACACTTAGGTTCCTGGATTATGGACTCTAACAAATAAAATTTCCACCAAAAGAAATAAGAACTCCATGAAACAAAGAAATTTTTAGTTGAGAAAAGAAAGCTATCAAGGAGTACACAGGATTAGTTAAAACACACAAAAGTCAACATATAATAGCTGTTTTTGGCCAAAGATGCAATAGTTTGAGCATCAGAAAGAATCTGTGTGTTAAATGTAAGCATATCAACAACTATATTTTAAAACTCATTGAGTTAGTATCTTAAAAGCATATCATTGTTTAACTTTGAAAATGGTTATAACTTGACTCTGTTCTGAGAATTACTAAGTAAAGGGAAATAATAAAACTGCATCCTGCCCCTCCTGTTTGTTCTGTATTTTACTACACCCAAATAGTTGATGTGAGGAAATCTTTCTTTAGAGAAGAATACCAAAGAAATGTGGGAGAAATGGTAGAGCTAAACCAAAATAAAGCAAAAATAAAATGGTACTGTAAAATAATGAATCTAAGTAACATCATCAAAGAAAAATAAAACTATTAGGTGGAAGATTAGTGAAGAATTTTCCCATGAATGAAACTGGCACTTGAAAACTGGATGTGCTGATCAATTTCATATCAAGTAACACAAAACATACAAATGTAAAAACAATACATCTAGAAATTGTATAACTCTTAATATGAAGGAAGATAAAACATAAAGCACATCTACAAAGTATTCTTGCAGAATAAAAAAGAAGAGATGGAGGAGGCGGGAGAGGAGAAGGACTTTAATCATTCTTCCAGATCTAACTATGCTGTGTAGTAAATTGAGAATAAAAAAAAGGACAACGATGGCTTACTACAGAAATACAATGTACCAAATTCAGAATGTAGAAAATTCTCTAAAACAAATGACACTAGACAGAAAAAATAAAGCTATGTAGCAGCGAAGAAGTAAAAATGCCCTCTGTTTCACTGGCCATTGAAAGATAACAGTTTGCTGCCCCATTGCCACCTGCAAACTGCCCTACATATTTTTTTGAAGAGGAGTTCCCTGTACTGTTTTATGTATTTCTAGAATTGAATACAAGAAATTCATTTTGATTGGATTGCAGATATAACTTAAAAATGTAGAAAACAAAGCTTCTAGGAGAAAAATTAACTTATCGTGTTGTAGTAGGCAAAGACTTCCAAGTAAGATAGAAAAACACTATCCATAAAACAAGGGATTGATAAACTGGACTGCATTTAATTTAGAACTTCTGTTCATCAAAGGGCCTTATTAACAGAGTTAAAAAAAAAGTCACCAAGTAGGAAATGATATCATTATAGGACTCATTATAGGCTAAGGATTACAAAGCCATACCAGGTCAGTCTCTGGTGTATTTCCAGAAGAGAATAAAGAGAGAGAGATGATTTATACATCAATACATGAAAATATATGAATAAATATTTTATAATATTATAAATGGGAATTATTGATTTGAAACACCAGGAAAGTTTTTCTTTTTCTTTTTGGAATTGCATTTGTTGCAGCTTATATTAAGATAAACATTTCTGATGAGGCACTGATACCAAAGCATTTAAATGGGTTCTTATGTATAGCTATTGTCAAGTCCTAGATAAAACCACTATTATAAAAAGTAATTCTTGAATTTGATTCTTCTCTTATGCACCTTTTGGTTATTGTCTTTTCAGGTTATTTTATATCCTTAAATGTATATCTGAAAACTGGATGTGCTGATCAATTTCATATCAAGTAACACAAAACATACAAATGTAAAAACAATACATCTAGAAATTGTATAACTCTTAATATGAAGGAAGATAAAACATAAAGCACATCTACAAAGTATTCTTGCAGAATAAAAAAGAAGAGATGGAGGAGGCGGGAGAGGAGAAGGACTTTAATCATTCTTCCAGATCTAACTATGCTGTGTAGTAAATTGAGAATAAAAAAAAGGACAACGATGGCTTACTACAGAAATACAATGTACCAAATTCAGAATGTAGAAAATTCTCTAAAACAAATGACACTAGACAGAAAAAATAAAGCTATGTAGCAGCGAAGAAGTAAAAATGCCCTCTGTTTCACTGGCCATTGAAAGATAACAGTTTGCTGCCCCATTGCCACCTGCAAACTGCCCTACATATTTTTTTGAAGAGGAGTTCCCTGTACTGTTTTATGTATTTCTAGAATTGAATACAAGAAATTCATTTTGATTGGATTGCAGATATAACTTAAAAATGTAGAAAACAAAGCTTCTAGGAGAAAAATTAACTTATCGTGTTGTAGTAGGCAAAGACTTCCAAGTAAGATAGAAAAACACTATCCATAAAACAAGGGATTGATAAACTGGACTGCATTTAATTTAGAACTTCTGTTCATCAAAGGGCCTTATTAACAGAGTTAAAAAAGTCACCAAGTAGGAAATGATATCATTATAGGACTCATTATAGGCTAAGGATTACAAAGCCATACCAGGTCAGTCTCTGGTGTATTTCCAGAAGAGAATAAAGAGAGAGAGATGATTTATACATCAATACATGAAAATATATGAATAAATATTTTATAATATTATAAATGGGAATTATTGATTTGAAACACCAGGAAAGTTTTTCTTTTTCTTTTTGGAATTGCATTTGTTGCAGCTTATATTAAGATAAACATTTCTGATGAGGCACTGATACCAAAGCATTTAAATGGGTTCTTATGTATAGCTATTGTCAAGTCCTAGATAAAACCACTATTATAAAAAGTAATTCTTGAATTTGATTCTTCTCTTATGCACCTTTTGGTTATTGTCTTTTCAGGTTATTTTATATCCTTAAATGTATATCTAGTCTATTCATATAATAAGATTAACTTGCTAGTAAATTCTGTAGATACACTATACATAATTTTGGCATTTCTCAGTTCCCTTGGAATCTAGCCTTCAGTTGGGTACCTCAATAATAAAATGTCTGAACATGCAAAAAATGTATGCCTAGTTACTTATAAATTCTAAGCAGATACTATAATATTAGGGGCTTCCCTGGTGGATCAGATGAAAAAGAATTAATATATGTATATTTTAGAAAATAAATACATATTAAACATTTAAGGAGATTAAATATTATAAAAAATATTGAAAATTATTTTGCTAATGATTATGGCTTCATGCTGTGCTTCCCTGGTGGCTTAGATGATAAAGAACCTGTGTGCAATGTGGGAGGGCTGGGTTCAAGCCCTGGGTTGGGAGGACCCCAAGGAGAAGGGAACAGCTGACCCACTTCCATATTCTTGCCTGGAGAATTCCATGGACAGAGGACCCTGTCAGTCCATGGGGTCGCAAGGAGTGAGACATGGCTTCATACAAGTAATAGATATAAGAATGAATATTAGTGTTAGGATGAAATTCATAATTTGTCTTAAGGCATGGAATTTTATTTCAAATTGTCCTCTTAAAAATTATTTTTTCCAAATTATTTGTCTACATCTTTGAACATTTTAAGATTTATTTTTATCTTTCTGTATAGCTGAGAAGTGACCCATACTAGCAGTATCAACTTTGCTATTGTTTGCCAGTTACATTGTAGTTGGTATTAACCTATATTTTTTATGCAGGATATTTTAAACTAAATGTCTTTTTCTAGTTTTAAATTATTTAGAACCATATAATTTAAAAACACAGTTAAAGTATTATACAAAAAATTCAACATGTTGCAGTATGCTGAAAGTAGATGAATGAATCAGGATAATACTATCAATTCTCACCATTCTGGAATTCACACACTTTCCATAAAATGAATTATCTAGCATAAAAAACACATGGATACTTACCATGAAAACTAATTGGAGAAGTCAATGTCGACTCATTTATTATATATTAAAAAGTTTGACTTTCAATTTATCTAGCAAAGTATAATAATCTTATTCAGGCAACTATTTCTAATAGAATTGATCTGGATAGTGTTATTATTAAGATTAACAAAGAAAATTGCAACTTAAGTAATTTAAATAATTTTTGTAGTTTTCATGCATATATTCAGGGACTGTCTCAGTTTTTCAGAAAATTATTCTTTGAGTGTGTAACTGGGTGAAATCACTTAAATGGTCAGGTCTCTGTATCACAGGTCCTAATGGGGAAAGGTTTGTACTTTTTTCTTTTTTTTTTACTTTAACATTTCCATGATACGGCTGCTTCTTTTCATTTTCCATGTTAACAAAAATTAATAAATTCAGTGTATCTCTGGAAGCTTTCTGGAAGACAGAACCAGTAGAAACACTTTCCTGTAGTGTTTCTCAATAAAAACACATGACTCACAATAAAAATACAGGTCTCAGTATTTTCAGAAATTGTTTCCAAAATAAAGTAGCAAGTGATTATACCTCTGCTCCTACATTTTTCTATTTATCTCTCACTGGAGACAAAACCAGTTAGTTCTTTTAGAAGTTCTGACATCTAAATTTAACCCAGGATAGGAAGAAAGAAGTGTTTGATTCATATGACTGCAATGTACATTGAGTTAGAGATGATCAAAATTTTTGAAGTTTCTAGGCTTTCTGCCCGTTGTCTGTAATCTTTGTATATTAGTTTCATCCTTTGCTCCTACAGACTAGTACTTTGCGTAAGACCAGAACTGGTGCACTTTGGAACTTCTAGGCTGATATGTTCTCAGATTTTTCTTCAGAAAGAAGCAGTTCCTTGCCTTGGTTCTGGATCTAAAATTATAATGGGATTGTTTAGTTCATATGCTCTCTCCTTACACAGTCTGGTAAAGCATGTGAATGTTTTTAAGACAGTAATCTTACTAGGACATGTTCAGCTACTAGGGTGAACAGACGAGGAATTTTTCCCTGAAAAATGTATATAGTAGTTCTAAGAAAAGGAATAGGTTTTGGGAGGAAAAACAATGTCCACCACCAGAGCAATGTGGTCAGGGGAATGTTTCTGCGTGTTTGTCATCATTGCAAATAAAGTCTGTTAGTAAATACCATATCTCAATGTCATATTCTCAAGATGGATGAGGGGGATTATATACATCATGTTTTAATTAACTAGTTATTTGGACTGAATTGTGTCTTCCCAAAATTCATATGCAGAAAACCTAAGCATTCTGAGATACTGCCTTTATGGAGATAGTCTTTTTGGAGATGGTGCCCCATAGCTGAGACAGTAAAGAATCTGCCTGCAATGCAGGAGACACAGGTTTGATCCTTGGATTGGAAAGAAACCCTGGAAGAGGAAATAGCACCCCACTCCAGTATTCTTGCCTGGAGAATTCCATGGACAGAGGAGCCTGGTGGGCTACTGTCCATGGACTCACAAAGAGTTGGACACAACTGGGTGACCAACACTTTCACTTCCATTAAGTTAAAACAGAGTCATTAGGGTGGATCTTAATCCGATAGGACTAGGATTTTTATAAGAGATTATGGCACAGACAAACAGAGAGAAGACCATAGGAAAACATAGGAAGAAGACAGCCATCGGCAAGCCAAGGAGTTGTTCAGTCATTAAGTCGTGTCCAACTATTTGTGAACCCATGGACTGCAGCATACCAGGCTTTCTTGTCTTTCACTATCCCCTGGAGTTTGCTTGAATTTATGCAGATTGAGTCAGTAATGCCGTTCAACCATCTCAGCCTCTGTCGTACCCTTCTCCTCCTGCCCTCAATCTTTCCTAGTATCAGGTTCTTCCCCAGTGAGTCAACTTTTCATATTAGATGTCCAAAGCATTGGAGCTTCAGCTTCAGCATCAGTCCTTCCAATGAATTTTCCAGATTGATTTCCTTTAGGATTGACAGGTTTGGTCTCCTTGTAGTCTAAGACACTCTCCAGAATCTTTTCCAGTATCACAATCTGAGAGTATCGATTCTTTCGGTGCTCAGCCTTCTTTATGGTCCAACTCTCACGTCCATACATGACTACCTCTTGCGAACAGGAATTTTTCCTGAAAAATGTATATAGTAGTTCTAAGAAAAGGAATAGGTTTTGGGAGGAAAAACAATGTCCACCACCAGAGCAATGTGGTCAGGGGAATGTTTCTGCGTGTTTGTCATCATTGCAAATAAAGTCTGTTAGTAAATACCATATCTCAATGTCATATTCTCAAGATGGATGAGGGGGATTATATACATCATGTTTTAATTAACTAGTTATTTGGACTGAATTGTGTCTTCCCAAAATTCATATGCAGAAAACCTAAGCATTCTGAGATACTGCCTTTATGGAGATAGTCTTTTTGGAGATGGTGCCCCATAGCTGAGACAGTAAAGAATCTGCCTGCAATGCAGGAGACACAGGTTTGATCCTTGGATTGGAAAGAAACCCTGGAAGAGGAAATAGCACCCCACTCCAGTATTCTTGCCTGGAGAATTCCATGGACAGAGGAGCCTGGTGGGCTACTGTCCATGGACTCACAAAGAGTTGGACACAACTGGGTGACCAACACTTTCACTTCCATTAAGTTAAAACAGAGTCATTAGGGTGGATCTTAATCCGATAGGACTAGGATTTTTATAAGAGATTATGGCACAGACAAACAGAGAGAAGACCATAGGAAAACATAGGAAGAAGACAGCCATCGGCAAGCCAAGGAGTTGTTCAGTCATTAAGTCGTGTCCAACTATTTGTGAACCCATGGACTGCAGCATACCAGGCTTTCTTGTCTTTCACTATCCCCTGGAGTTTGCTTGAATTTATGCAGATTGAGTCAGTAATGCCGTTCAACCATCTCAGCCTCTGTCGTACCCTTCTCCTCCTGCCCTCAATCTTTCCTAGTATCAGGTTCTTCCCCAGTGAGTCAACTTTTCATATTAGATGTCCAAAGCATTGGAGCTTCAGCTTCAGCATCAGTCCTTCCAATGAATTTTCCAGATTGATTTCCTTTAGGATTGACAGGTTTGGTCTCCTTGTAGTCTAAGACACTCTCCAGAATCTTTTCCAGTATCACAATCTGAGAGTATCGATTCTTTCGGTGCTCAGCCTTCTTTATGGTCCAACTCTCACGTCCATACATGACTACTGGAAAAACCATAGCTTGAACCATACAGACCTTTGTCAACAAAGTGATGTCTCTTCTCTGTAAATATGCTATCTAGGTTTGTTACAACTTTTTCTTTCTAAGAGCAATTATTTTAAAGTTTGTGGCTTCAGTCATCATCTGCAGTGATTTTGGAGTCCAAGTAAAGAAAATCTGTCACTGTTTCTGTTATTTCCCCTTCTAAGTGACGGGACCAAGCTTCATGATCTTTTTTAAATGTTGTGTTTTAAGCCAGCTTTTTTACCCTCCTCTTTCACCCTCATTAAGAAGAACTTTTGTTCCTCCTTCTTCATATCTGAAGTTGCTAAGCCAAGGAGAGCGACCTCAAACAACAACAAAAATTTCTATGTATACCTTAATTGCTGACTTCTAGACTTTATTTTCTATAAAAAATAACTTAGTTAAAACCATCCAGTCTGCGGTACTGTATTATGGAAGCCCTGGCAAGCTAATACAATACTTTGTGCACAGTTTTTTCCTTATTATCCTGTATTACTATTAGACAATTCCTAAGATCAATTTAAATTGTCACATATGTTTTGTCTTATTCATATTTAGAACTTTTGTTTTGGCTGAAGTAGGTTTTTCTTCTGCAGTCAAAATTCAAAGAATTATTTCTTGTGTCTCCATTTCTCTGAACTTTGTTACTCATTTCCTTAAATAAGCTTATGTTAGCAATAAAATCAAGAAGAAGAAATCTAAATTGTGGTGCAGTGCCCCTAGGAATATCTAAATCAGTTGTGAGGCAATCAAATTTCTTTTCTGTGCAGTACTGAGAATAAGATTTGTGTGCTTTCTAATGGAGCCACAAGTAATGTCAGAAAGCAACAATTTTATTTTGCATTCAGGTTCTTTACTTTAGAGCAGAACTCTTATTTCTTTAAGATAATTCATTTAATCATTGTGGCAAAGGCAATATATCACAGAGTTTTCAACATTACATTAAGCAGATAATCAATAGTTTGAGACAATAAAATAAAATGTTTTCAGCTTTATTAAACTTTGGGGACATGTGGAAAGCAACTGGGAAGTGAAATAGCTTTAAAAGTCAGTTACGATAGCTATTATTGCAAAGTATGTCTGAGTCACTGCTTCATATGGGGCTTATGCAGTTATTCAGACAAAATTAGATAGCAACTATACACAAAATAATGCAACCATATGCAAAATTAAGTATTTAGAGCCAGCTAAAATATTTAACTTATCAGTTTTCAGAGAATAAACAAAAATTTAATTTTGTATAAATGTATCATGTTTCATATTTTAATACTTTTATTTAATGTACTTATTTCTCTTAGAATTATTATTTTTAAATGCTGTGTAGGCCACAAGAGTCCAACAAATATCACTGAAAAAGCAATTGAAATTTGGGTTGTAATATCAACAATTAAAGGTCCTTTATATATAAGCTAGTATGTTTAGTACTTTTGGAGGGGAGAGAAAGGGGTGGGTTGGGAAGGGTCGGGAGCAGGCAGGCCACTTCTATTAGTCTTTCATTTATTTTCATCCATCTTTCTTCTTTGGCCCGTGTGGGCCTCTCATCGCAGTGGCCTCTGTTATCACAGTGGCCTCTGTTGTCGCAGAGAACTGGCTCTGGGTACGTGTGCTCCAGAGCTCCGACTCGGTAATTGGACACACCGGTCCAGCCACTCCATGGCATGTGGGATCTTCCCAGGCCAGGAATCAAACTGGCGCCCCTTGCACTGCAAGGTGGTGTCCTTACCCACTGGACCACCAGGGAAGCTCCTCTTTAGTACTTTTAATACATGAATTAATTTGGTTCTCCTAGCAATACTGCTAGGGTTATTTGACAATTGAGAACAAGGAGGCCAAAGTGCATGTGTCGTGGGCACCGCGCTGGAACTTATTCTGATTACTATTCTCACTAGCCCTCACTAAGAGAAACCATATTGAATAGCTCAGAGATTTTTCTGCGAACATAGCGTGGTCCCCTCACGGTGTGAGCCTTGGACCTCGACAATAAAGTATCATGGCCTCAAGTATTGTCAAACCAAGATTGGGTTTATTAATAATCAAATAAAGGCAAGCACAAGTAATCAGAACTCAATCAAATGCAAACAGATGTTCTCCCAGAGCCGGTGCTCTGCAACAACAGAAGCCACTGCGATGGGAGGCCCACAAAAACCAAAAGAACAAAGACGGATGAAAATACCAATAAAAGTGGCCCGCCCGTCCCCCTCCCTCCCCACCTCACCCCCCCAAAAAAAAGAAAAAAAAAAAAGAGAAAAGGGGTAAGAGGAAGAAGTTTTGCGCTCTGCATTAGCACTTTTATCGATGTTTGCTAAAGGTGATAGTTTGAAATTGTTAATCGTATGAGTGGCGCTATTCCGGCCCAGGCTTTTGTCAGCAACTAGCTACCTATTCTTCCTCGGAGGAGATTTCAGAGAAGTGAGGCCTTCAGGCAGCACTTATCGTTAGTATAAGGAGACAATTGTCTGTTCAATTCAGATATCGTTTCTTAATTTTTTTGTGAGAAAAGAACATGTCTTTACTTGTCCATAACACATGCCTAAGCCAAGTTCAGGCCAGCAACTAAACCAGACTGAGACTAGTGATGGTAAGAATAAGCATTCCATAGCTTCCCTGATGGTCCAGTGGGTAAGGACACCGCCTTGCAGTGCAAGAGGCACCAGTTCGATCCCTGGCCTGGGAAGATCCCACATGCTGCAAAGCGGCTGGACCAGTGTGTCCAACTATGGAGCCAGAGCTCTGGAGTGCATGCACCCAGAGCTGGTGCACTGCATCAAGAGAGGCCACTGTGATGGGAGGCCCACACAGGCCAAAGAACAAAGATGGATAAAAAAAAAGAATAAATGAAAGACCAACAGAAGTGGCCAAAAAAAAAAAAAAAAAAAGGCATTCCAAAAAGGCAGATGATTCTAGAAACTCTGTTTTCAGTTAGTCAGAATGTTGAATAAACACACTTTTTTGTTCACTAGGTAAAAGTGCATTCAAAGCAATATTTTTAGAACAGTTTGATGTTAGTTTTATAATGCAAACTTTGGTGGCCAGTCATTAATCATTTCCATCCAAATTGTATGTCCCTTGGTGCCTTGCTCATAATTAGAAGTTGTTCTTCTGGGAAGAAAAAATCAATGAAACTTATGTCACATAATTTATTTGTTTTTCTCATTCTTTCCCCTCTCCACTAAGACTCTTTTAGGTCATAAGTTATAGGTATAGGGAATGCCTCCTGAGCATTCTCCTTTTCCCCTCAGTGCCCAGTACTAAACCTGACATATATTACCACATATTTAAACAAATTAATTGTAAATATTTGCATCCATTTAAAACAATTTCAGACAATGAGATACATTTTGGAGAAAACAAAAGGTGTTGTTCATTTGAAGAATTATGTCCAACTCTTAGTGACCCATGGACTGTAGCACACTGAGCTCCTCTCTCCTCAACTATCTCCCGGGGTTTGCTCAAATTCATGTCCACTGATTTGGCAATCCTATCTAACCATCTAATCCTCTGCCACCTATTATTTTCAATCTTCCCAGCATCAAGGTCTTTTTCAATGAGTCAGCTCTTTGTCTCAGATCACCAAAGAATTGGAGATTCAACTTAAGCACCAGTCCTTCTAATAAATATTCAAGATTGATTTTCTGTAGAATTGACTGGTTTGATCTCTTTGCAGTCCAAGGGACTCTCAAGAGTCTTCTTCAGAACCACAATTTAAAATCTTCAATCCTTCAGGGCTCAGCTTTCATTATGGTCCAACTCTCATATCAACACATGACTACTGGAAAAACCATAGCTTTGATTATACAGACCAAAAGTTTAAGGGAAGAGAAATTCCAGAGAGAATTTTCAGGTTGCTTGGATTCTTAGGATATAAATACTATTTGATCAACTTCATTAAATTTCTTAAAATAGTTGAATTTTCAGAGATGGATTGGGCCTTAGAGCCCATACAGTTCAACCAAAAGAAAAACGGAATTTTTTCCCAGACTCCTCTGCCTTGAAAAGATGCCTAAACATGATGTACATGGAGAGAGCAGCTGCAGCTGAGAGAACTATTAAAGTCAGTTCTGGAGTGAAGAACCAGCACAAAACTTGTCTTACTCCAACCTCCCTCTGAGCAGAAACATAAGACCCAGTGTTATAACTTAAGGAAACAGTAAAGGTAGCCTGGTAGTCTATGGGAGGGAAATTTGTGTTGTTCAAGAGATTGGAGCTGAGAGCAGATATTTCAAGGCTTGAATCCTAGTTCAGACACCTACTAGCTATGAGAGTCTTGGTTTTTTTCATCTGCACTGTAGACTTATAAAATTCTTATTTTATAAAATTAAAGTATGCAGCTCCCATAAGTTATGTGATAAAGACACTGTAGCTATTTGATTGTACTCTACCTTATTCCAAAATTATCTGAGGCATTGTAAATATTATTTTCTTTATTATTACTGATTCTTATCATTGATTGAGGCATCAGCAGTCAACATTACTTAGGTGGTAGTACTGGAAGCACTATGCATAAACAAATAAAACCTTATGTAGATCTGTTCCAATAGTCACCTCTATCTGGAAAGCTATCTTTTGAGAAACTTGGTCTTTACTATAGATTTTTGAGGCTTGTCAATACTGTTCAAACTTCCCAGGTGGTTCAGTGGTAAAGAATCTGCCTACCAATGCAGGAGACATAGGAGGCACAGGTTCAAACTCTGTCAGGCAGATCCGGGGGTCAATATTTAAATATTCAAGATTGATTTTCTGTAGAATTGACTGGTTTGATCTCTTTGCAGTCCAAGGGACTCTCAAGAGTCTTCTTCAGAACCACAATTTAAAATCTTCAATCCTTCAGGGCTCAGCTTTCATTATGGTCCAACTCTCATATCAACACATGACTACTGGAAAAACCATAGCTTTGATTATACAGACCAAAAGTTTAAGGGAAGAGAAATTCCAGAGAGAATTTTCAGGTTGCTTGGATTCTTAGGATATAAATACTATTTGATCAACTTCATTAAATTTCTTAAAATAGTTGAATTTTCAGAGATGGATTGGGCCTTAGAGCCCATACAGTTCAACCAAAAGAAAAACGGAATTTTTTCCCAGACTCCTCTGCCTTGAAAAGATGCCTAAACATGATGTACATGGAGAGAGCAGCTGCAGCTGAGAGAACTATTAAAGTCAGTTCTGGAGTGAAGAACCAGCACAAAACTTGTCTTACTCCAACCTCCCTCTGAGCAGAAACATAAGACCCAGTGTTATAACTTAAGGAAACAGTAAAGGTAGCCTGGTAGTCTATGGGAGGGAAATTTGTGTTGTTCAAGAGATTGGAGCTGAGAGCAGATATTTCAAGGCTTGAATCCTAGTTCAGACACCTACTAGCTATGAGAGTCTTGGTTTTTTTCATCTGCACTGTAGACTTATAAAATTCTTATTTTATAAAATTAAAGTATGCAGCTCCCATAAGTTATGTGATAAAGACACTGTAGCTATTTGATTGTACTCTACCTTATTCCAAAATTATCTGAGGCATTGTAAATATTATTTTCTTTATTATTACTGATTCTTATCATTGATTGAGGCATCAGCAGTCAACATTACTTAGGTGGTAGTACTGGAAGCACTATGCATAAACAAATAAAACCTTATGTAGATCTGTTCCAATAGTCACCTCTATCTGGAAAGCTATCTTTTGAGAAACTTGGTCTTTACTATAGATTTTTGAGGCTTGTCAATACTGTTCAAACTTCCCAGGTGGTTCAGTGGTAAAGAATCTGCCTACCAATGCAGGAGACATAGGAGGCACAGGTTCAAACTCTGCGTCAGGCAGATCCCCTGGAGGAGGAAATGGCAACCCCCTGAAGCAATATTACCTGGAAAATTCCATAAACAGAGGAGCCTGACTGGCTACAGTCCATGGATTTGCAAAGATTTTGACATGACTGAATGCACACACACACACATACTACTCTTCAAATTCACATTCATCTATGAAACCTAAATCAAGATTCACATATTACATGAGAATTTTCCTGACAATCTGACATACACTTATGTATCTCTAAACTTTTACAGCTGTGACTCAGTGTATGAAAGTTTACCTGCTCTAGTAAGCCTCTCTCAGTTCATGAATTGATCGGGGCAAGCTTGTGAGTGTGTTTTGATTCATTTACCGTCCATGTAGTCAGGAGTCAGGAGAATGCTTACGTTAGAGGGTTGTTGTGATAAAGAAGGTAAAGCATTCAATAAAAATTAACTATTGTAGTTGCACAGAGTATATGAATTTAACATAGAATATTTCTCATTCTAATCTAATTGATATGTTTACTATTTTCTTAGTAAGTTTGTAAGCATTCCAAGGACATAAATTTGCACATTCTTTGTATACTTGACAATATGAAAAATTCATTCTACTTATCATAGACTTTTTTGTTGCTGTCAGTGAATTAAAATGTATCAAGAGCTACCTGCTTGATCCTTTTAATATTACAAAGATGATTTGATTCCTTTTACCATGTATTTATGCAGAGCTCTAGACTTTACTAGATAGCCTCTTTAAAATTATTGATTTGAGGTGTGTTCTAAGACTGTGGTAAAATTTGTAGGCATAAAGTACCTGTTTCCCATGGATAGTATTTTCTAATTGCATTCATCACCGCCATTTCAGGAGGCATAGTGTTCTGAGACAACAGAAGGCAATATTACTTTGTCTTTAATTTTTGAGCAATAAGCACAGGGAGACCCAATAAAACATTTTTTTCATTAGTTTCTATATAGTCACCTCTATCTGGAAAGCTATCTTTTGAGAAACTTGGTCTTTACTATAGATTTTTGAGGCTTGTCAATACTGTTCAAACTTCCCAGGTGGTTCAGTGGTAAAGAATCTGCCTACCAATGCAGGAGACATAGGAGGCACAGGTTCAAACTCTGCGTCAGGCAGATCCCCTGGAGGAGGAAATGGCAACCCCCTGAAGCAATATTACCTGGAAAATTCCATAAACAGAGGAGCCTGACTGGCTACAGTCCATGGATTTGCAAAGATTTTGACATGACTGAATGCACACACACACACACATACTACTCTTCAAATTCACATTCATCTATGAAACCTAAATCAAGATTCACATATTACATGAGAATTTTCCTGACAATCTGACATACACTTATGTATCTCTCTAAACTTTTACAGCTGTGACTCAGTGTATGAAAGTTTACCTGCTCTAGTAAGCCTCTCTCAGTTCATGAATTGATCGGGGCAAGCTTGTGAGTGTGTTTTGATTCATTTACCGTCCATGTAGTCAGGAGTCAGGAGAATGCTTACGTTAGAGGGTTGTTGTGATAAAGAAGGTAAAGCATTCAATAAAAATTAACTATTGTAGTTGCACAGAGTATATGAATTTAACATAGAATATTTCTCATTCTAATCTAATTGATATGTTTACTATTTTCTTAGTAAGTTTGTAAGCATTCCAAGGACATAAATTTGCACATTCTTTGTATACTTGACAATATGAAAAATTCATTCTACTTATCATAGACTTTTTTGTTGCTGTCAGTGAATTAAAATGTATCAAGAGCTACCTGCTTGATCCTTTTAATATTACAAAGATGATTTGATTCCTTTTACCATGTATTTATGCAGAGCTCTAGACTTTACTAGATAGCCTCTTTAAAATTATTGATTTGAGGTGTGTTCTAAGACTGTGGTAAAATTTGTAGGCATAAAGTACCTGTTTCCCATGGATAGTATTTTCTAATTGCATTCATCACCGCCATTTCAGGAGGCATAGTGTTCTGAGACAACAGAAGGCAATATTACTTTGTCTTTAATTTTTGAGCAATAAGCACAGGGAGACCCAATAAAACATTTTTTTCATTAGTTTCTATATAGTATCTGCTGGCAAGCATCAAGGTATCAACATGAATAAAATGTAGTTGCTTTGTAGGGTTCTAGTAATGTGTACAAAGTAAAAATAGAATGAGAAAAAAGGATTTATTGAAAACTCTTCTTTCATGACAGGCTTAGATGATTTTCTATATTACAAGAGCATTACTAGTAATCAAGAGAGAAAAAAAGTCAATTGAGTTGAATATTAAAGAGAATTCTTAAGTATTACATGTTTATGTGATGAATATTAAAGAGAATTTTTAAATTAAATGTTATAGTTAAAAGGAATCTCAAATGTAAAAATACATATCTAAATGTGTATATATTTTTTTTACTATGACCAATCAATGTTTTTTTTTTTTTTTCACTTATCTTCATACACGTTATTTCAGAGGTTTATTTTGACACTATTTGGTTTACATTGTTACAAATCTTGCCTCAGTAGAAATTTCACCAAAACCTTAAACTGGAATTCATATCTGAGCTTAGAGGTTTCAAATTGAAATTCTAAGCACAATCAAGGTCATTCAATGTACTGCTTTGGAAGAAATCCAGAAAAGCATTTGTCCTTTAGATTTCCTGGAAAATATCAACTGTTACTGAAGAGGTAGTGCAAATAGCTTTAGAACTATAGGAAAAATTATAATTTAGTTTATATAGCCAGCTCATTGACATTTACAGAAATAAGTTTTTTAGCATCTAAGATAAACATAATAGTGACATTTTCATTATTTGTAGGAATGATCAATATGAAAATCATTCTACTTATCATAGACTTTTTTGTTGCTGTCAGTGAATTAAAATGTATCAAGAGCTACCTGCTTGATCCTTTTAATATTACAAAGATGATTTGATTCCTTTTACCATGTATTTATGCAGAGCTCTAGACTTTACTAGATAGCCTCTTTAAAATTATTGATTTGAGGTGTGTTCTAAGACTGTGGTAAAATTTGTAGGCATAAAGTACCTGTTTCCCATGGATAGTATTTTCTAATTGCATTCATCACCGCCATTTCAGGAGGCATAGTGTTCTGAGACAACAGAAGGCAATATTACTTTGTCTTTAATTTTTGAGCAATAAGCACAGGGAGACCCAATAAAACATTTTTTTCATTAGTTTCTATATAGTATCTGCTGGCAAGCATCAAGGTATCAACATGAATAAAATGTAGTTGCTTTGTAGGGTTCTAGTAATGTGTACAAAGTAAAAAAAAATAGAATGAGAAAGAAGGATTTATTGAAAAACTCTTCTTTCATGACAGGCTTAGATGATTTTCTATATTACAAGAGCATTACTAGTAATCAAGAGAGAAAAAAAGTCAATTGAGTTGAATATTAAAGAGAATTCTTAAGTATTACATGTTTATGTGATGAATATTAAAGAGAATTTTTAAATTAAATGTTATAGTTAAAAGGAATCTCAAATGTAAAAATACATATCTAAATGTGTATATATTTTTTTTACTATGACCAATCAATGTTTTTTTTTTTTTTTCACTTATCTTCATACACGTTATTTCAGAGGTTTATTTTGACACTATTTGGTTTACATTGTTACAAATCTTGCCTCAGTAGAAATTTCACCAAAACCTTAAACTGGAATTCATATCTGAGCTTAGAGGTTTCAAATTGAAATTCTAAGCACAATCAAGGTCATTCAATGTACTGCTTTGGAAGAAATCCAGAAAAGCATTTGTCCTTTAGATTTCCTGGAAAATATCAACTGTTACTGAAGAGGTAGTGCAAATAGCTTTAGAACTATAGGAAAAATTATAATTTAGTTTATATAGCCAGCTCATTGACATTTACAGAAATAAGTTTTTTAGCATCTAAGATAAACATAATAGTGACATTTTCATTATTTGTAGGAATGATTATTTTCTTTGTGTAAAATCAAGACATGCTTCATCTAAAAGTGAATTATTTGGAATTTTTGATTAGTAAGTCTATCATGAAAAGATTGATCAACATTTAATGTCATTGTTCTTAACGTTCATTTTGTAATTTCCTGAAAATGTATTTGTGAGTTCAGAGCTATTATTTTCTACTATAGCTTGCATTCTTCATTTTAACCAGAACAGTAAAGACTTTAATAGTTATTCATATTGGAGTTAATTTATATAGTCCACAGTTAGTTGGAAATAGTAACTCTTCTTAGTAAAGCATGCAAACTATATAATTATTACACTTTCACTGTTAAGGTGCAGAATAAATATGTCCATATAGTTTATGAATAAATACATAATCATAGTCCAATGATTCACAGAAAGAGCCCTGTAAACCAGGTTGAAGAGAACTTGGGCAATGAAGAGGCAATGAATAGAAGAATTTTGACATATCAAACAAGATAACCAGGAAGAATGAGGAAACTGAGAAAGAGGGCAGAATTGAAGATAGACAACTATTATGAAACCTTGAATCACACAGAAGTAGAAAATAAATGCAGATAGAACTTATACATTGTATAGATACAGAAATCAGAAGTCTGAGGCAAGAAGACTTTATAACTAAAAGCTACTTTGAAACATCATGTTTATTATATTTTTCTTACATGAACACTGCAGTGCATTCTTTGCTATCTAGAACATATTCATATTCATCATTTGCATGAGTCTGCTCTTTGGAAGTCGGAGAGTTAATTCCATCTCATCTAATTTAACTCTGGATCCTAAAGTCATCTGCAGAATAAACTGTGGCACAAATTTTTGTCACCTACAGGGATAAATTACAAGATGAACACACAGGATTATTCAATGGTCATTCAATGTACTGCTTTGGAAGAAATCCAGAAAAGCATTTGTCCTTTAGATTTCCTGGAAAATATCAACTGTTACTGAAGAGGTAGTGCAAATAGCTTTAGAACTATAGGAAAAATTATAATTTAGTTTATATAGCCAGCTCATTGACATTTACAGAAATAAGTTTTTTAGCATCTAAGATAAACATAATAGTGACATTTTCATTATTTGTAGGAATGATTATTTTCTTTGTGTAAAATCAAGACATGCTTCATCTAAAAGTGAATTATTTGGAATTTTTGATTAGTAAGTCTATCATGAAAAGATTGATCAACATTTAATGTCATTGTTCTTAACGTTCATTTTGTAATTTCCTGAAAATGTATTTGTGAGTTCAGAGCTATTATTTTCTACTATAGCTTGCATTCTTCATTTTAACCAGAACAGTAAAGACTTTAATAGTTATTCATATTGGAGTTAATTTATATAGTCCACAGTTAGTTGGAAATAGTAACTCTTCTTAGTAAAGCATGCAAACTATATAATTATTACACTTTCACTGTTAAGGTGCAGAATAAATATGTCCATATAGTTTATGAATAAATACATAATCATAGTCCAATGATTCACAGAAAGAGCCCTGTAAACCAGGTTGAAGAGAACTTGGGCAATGAAGAGGCAATGAATAGAAGAATTTTGACATATCAAACAAGATAACCAGGAAGAATGAGGAAACTGAGAAAGAGGGCAGAATTGAAGATAGACAACTATTATGAAACCTTGAATCACACAGAAGTAGAAAATAAATGCAGATAGAACTTATACATTGTATAGATACAGAAATCAGAAGTCTGAGGCAAGAAGACTTTATAACTAAAAGCTACTTTGAAACATCATGTTTATTATATTTTTCTTACATGAACACTGCAGTGCATTCTTTGCTATCTAGAACATATTCATATTCATCATTTGCATGAGTCTGCTCTTTGGAAGTCGGAGAGAGTTAATTCCATCTCATCTAATTTAACTCTGGATCCTAAAGTCATCTGCAGAATAAACTGTGGCACAAATTTTTGTCACCTACAGGGATAAATTACAAGATGAACACACAGGATTAATGAATCAGTGGAAGGTTAACAATTCTTACCTGTGGCTTAGAAATCTCAGATTTCTAACAGGGATATTGGACTATCATTCTCATTCCTATGATATACCAGAAAAATAATCTGAAGCTTTTTAACACAGAGACACAAGACTTTTGCTAGTCATGATATTAAGATGATATCATTGAGGTAAATATATTAACTGCATCCTTTTAAGAGTTTCTTTGCATTAGTAATTTTGCATGGAAAATTGCTCCTTCCATTCATAATTTTTTTTTTCTTCTTTGCCTTATTTCATTTCTAATCATTTTGTGTAAACTTACAAAATGGCACACTGGCACAAGAATGCAGGTTTAAAGGCAACTTGAACTCTTACCAAAAAAAAAAAAAAAAATGCTTAGTAACTTTTTTTTTTTCTTTAATCCCAGGTAAATCTACAGAGTTCCTTTAAGGTACCTGAATTTTATTTCTCATTCTGACACCAGTTAATCTTCTTGGCTTTAGAGTCAGCTTCTAGGCAGAATGACAACCTCACATCCATAATCACAGTTTCTGGTAACTCAGTGGAGCCACTGGCCAAAATTCTCTGCCAGGAGAGCAATGGGCCCAGATTCAAATATGGTGCAGGAGATCGATTGTAATAAAGCTACTATTTCTTTTTCTGAACTACTCAGTCTTAAATAAGGAAATGTTTGAACTGAAACACATGATCTGTACATATATAACTCCATAATTTTCCCCAGTCTTTTCTAACAGTATAGGATGAGAATGACACTAAGTTGGGAAATTTCAAAGAATGGCTTAATAACTATTTGCTCATTGAAATGGATGAATGAGTAAGTGAATGGAATACTTATAGAAAGATGACCACCAGATGCAGTTATTTAAATGAAATTCACGTGGAAAGTCAAACAAATCTTGAGATCCTACATAGGTCATTAGATACAGAAATCAGAAGTCTGAGGCAAGAAGACTTTATAACTAAAAGCTACTTTGAAACATCATGTTTATTATATTTTTCTTACATGAACACTGCAGTGCATTCTTTGCTATCTAGAACATATTCATATTCATCATTTGCATGAGTCTGCTCTTTGGAAGTCGGAGAGAGTTAATTCCATCTCATCTAATTTAACTCTGGATCCTAAAGTCATCTGCAGAATAAACTGTGGCACAAATTTTTGTCACCTACAGGGATAAATTACAAGATGAACACACAGGATTAATGAATCAGTGGAAGGTTAACAATTCTTACCTGTGGCTTAGAAATCTCAGATTTCTAACAGGGATATTGGACTATCATTCTCATTCCTATGATATACCAGAAAAATAATCTGAAGCTTTTTAACACAGAGACACAAGACTTTTGCTAGTCATGATATTAAGATGATATCATTGAGGTAAATATATTAACTGCATCCTTTTAAGAGTTTCTTTGCATTAGTAATTTTGCATGGAAAATTGCTCCTTCCATTCATAATTTTTTTTTTCTTCTTTGCCTTATTTCATTTCTAATCATTTTGTGTAAACTTACAAAATGGCACACTGGCACAAGAATGCAGGTTTAAAGGCAACTTGAACTCTTACCAAAAAAAAAAAAAAAAATGCTTAGTAACTTTTTTTTTTTCTTTAATCCCAGGTAAATCTACAGAGTTCCTTTAAGGTACCTGAATTTTATTTCTCATTCTGACACCAGTTAATCTTCTTGGCTTTAGAGTCAGCTTCTAGGCAGAATGACAACCTCACATCCATAATCACAGTTTCTGGTAACTCAGTGGAGCCACTGGCCAAAATTCTCTGCCAGGAGAGCAATGGGCCCAGATTCAAATATGGTGCAGGAGATCGATTGTAATAAAGCTACTATTTCTTTTTCTGAACTACTCAGTCTTAAATAAGGAAATGTTTGAACTGAAACACATGATCTGTACATATATAACTCCATAATTTTCCCCAGTCTTTTCTAACAGTATAGGATGAGAATGACACTAAGTTGGGAAATTTCAAAGAATGGCTTAATAACTATTTGCTCATTGAAATGGATGAATGAGTAAGTGAATGGAATACTTATAGAAAGATGACCACCAGATGCAGTTATTTAAATGAAATTCACGTGGAAAGTCAAACAAATCTTGAGATCCTACATAGGTCATTAGAAGGAATCTCAGCAGAAAATCCAAAATAGTACAGTTGTATTTCTATCCATTTGCCTAGGGCGTTCCAGGTGGCTCAGTGGTAAAGAATGTGCCTGCCAATGCAGAACACACAGGTTTAATTCCTAGGCTGAGAAGATCCCCTGGAGAAGGAAATGGCAACCCACACCAGTATTCTTGCCTGGGTAAATCCCACGGACAGAGAAGCCTGGTGGGCTACAGTCCGTGGGGGTCTCAAGTCAGACAGAACTTAGTGATTAAATGACCACAATATTAATTTGCCTGCTTATCATGTAAATGAGAAAACATATTTATCTTCTACTAAAACAGAGTTTTATCTGTATAATGCTCTGTGTGCCTCTCTCTTGTCATCATTAACACTGAGCAAATATACTCCACCATATCAGGATGGGATTATAAAATATGACTTTAGTGGAATTTACCTTTGTAATGCTTCTTTTTATGCAGTACATTCTGATAACTAGTATTATTTAGAGACTCAATGTCACAGAAAGATAGGACATCAACATTATTCTCATCAGGTCAAATTCTATTCTGTTCTGTAGAAACAATTGAAAGATGTCTTCTGCTACCACAGGAGACTGGCATTAGATGATACAGGAATTAAGGCAGGAGCGAAAGATAAGTAGTTGCTTGAAAAGGATTTTATTCATACCATTTAAAAAATGGTCATTTTTCCTATGAGTATTGTTCTACGAAAGATGACTAGTTTAGTACTGTGAATTGAAAGTTTAATCTTCTTGGCTTTAGAGTCAGCTTCTAGGCAGAATGACAACCTCACATCCATAATCACAGTTTCTGGTAACTCAGTGGAGCCACTGGCCAAAATTCTCTGCCAGGAGAGCAATGGGCCCAGATTCAAATATGGTGCAGGAGATCGATTGTAATAAAGCTACTATTTCTTTTTCTGAACTACTCAGTCTTAAATAAGGAAATGTTTGAACTGAAACACATGATCTGTACATATATAACTCCATAATTTTCCCCAGTCTTTTCTAACAGTATAGGATGAGAATGACACTAAGTTGGGAAATTTCAAAGAATGGCTTAATAACTATTTGCTCATTGAAATGGATGAATGAGTAAGTGAATGGAATACTTATAGAAAGATGACCACCAGATGCAGTTATTTAAATGAAATTCACGTGGAAAGTCAAACAAATCTTGAGATCCTACATAGGTCATTAGAAGGAATCTCAGCAGAAAATCCAAAATAGTACAGTTGTATTTCTATCCATTTGCCTAGGGCGTTCCAGGTGGCTCAGTGGTAAAGAATGTGCCTGCCAATGCAGAACACACAGGTTTAATTCCTAGGCTGAGAAGATCCCCTGGAGAAGGAAATGGCAACCCACACCAGTATTCTTGCCTGGGTAAATCCCACGGACAGAGAAGCCTGGTGGGCTACAGTCCGTGGGGGTCTCAAGTCAGACAGAACTTAGTGATTAAATGACCACAATATTAATTTGCCTGCTTATCATGTAAATGAGAAAACATATTTATCTTCTACTAAAACAGAGTTTTATCTGTATAATGCTCTGTGTGCCTCTCTCTTGTCATCATTAACACTGAGCAAATATACTCCACCATATCAGGATGGGATTATAAAATATGACTTTAGTGGAATTTACCTTTGTAATGCTTCTTTTTATGCAGTACATTCTGATAACTAGTATTATTTAGAGACTCAATGTCACAGAAAGATAGGACATCAACATTATTCTCATCAGGTCAAATTCTATTCTGTTCTGTAGAAACAATTGAAAGATGTCTTCTGCTACCACAGGAGACTGGCATTAGATGATACAGGAATTAAGGCAGGAGCGAAAGATAAGTAGTTGCTTGAAAAGGATTTTATTCATACCATTTAAAAAATGGTCATTTTTCCTATGAGTATTGTTCTACGAAAGATGACTAGTTTAGTACTGTGAATTGAAAGTCTTCAGTTGTGTCCAAGTCTTTGTGACCCATGGACTGTAGCCTACCAGGCTCAGCTGTCCATGGAATTTTCCAGATAAGAATAATGGAGTGGGTAGCTGTTCCCTTCTTCAAGGGGCCTTTCCAACCCGGGGATTGAAACCATGTCTCCCGCATTACAGGCAGATTGTTTTTCTGTCTGAGCCACCAAAAAAGCACTGTACTCAGATCCAAAAGCATAAAACTTATCTAGGGATAAGTTGCATCGTTTTTCTATGACATAATGCCTTCGAATCACCATGGATATTTGTAGATATCCAATCACCATAGTTCATGTTGGATATACACATGGAAATATCCTAGCTATCAGTAACCATGAATTTTGAAGGTTGTGTGCTAGGTAGTGAATGGTTTTACACACACTGCATATACAAACACAGTCCATCTGGAAGGTAAGGACCCATCAAAATGGAGAGACTTTAGTTAACATTATCCAGTGCTGCTAGAGCAAGGTCCATTCTTATTTGGGCCACAGCACTAAATTCCATGACATCTCACCCACATAGTCACAGTGGTACATATGGGGACATTATCATGCTCATTTCACAATGTGTCAGAGACTCTCCTTATGATTATTATGGCCATTTGTTCAATATACAAAGAAGGAAATAGCAACCCACTCCAGTATTTTAAATGCATATGTATATATTCCCTGATGGCTCAACGGTGGGGAATCTGCCCGCAATGCAGGAGACCTGGGTTCCACTCCTGGGTTGGGAAGATCACCCAGAGGAGAGCATGGCAAACCACTCCAGTACTCTTGCCTGGAGAATTCCATGGACAGAGGAGCCTGGTGGGCTGCAGTTCATTGAATCAGATATAGTCAGGCACAACTGAAGTGACTAAACAGCAGAAGCAGTTCAATACATGTCAGCTGAATGACAATTATACATCAAGAAAGTTATTGGAGATGCCATGATAAAATAGGATTTCAGTCCTATCTATTAAAGAGATTTTGCATTTCCATGAACTGATTTCCCACCTCTCAATGAATAGCTTGTCTTAATTTATAGCCTTGATGATGATTTCTACTCCTGTGTCTTATAATTTTTTGTGTGCATGGGCTACTAAATTCCATGATCAGCTTAATATTTTAATGAATCAAAGTATAGTTTTACAAAGTAAACACACTGACTTCTGGAAACTTGAAAAAAATCTATGAACTTAGAATATTAAGATTGTTAATTTTTTAAGCTACATTTCACTGATTGCTTTAAATCCTGTAACTACTTGAAAAAAGTTTTCAAATGAAAACACCTTAATCCTGGAAGATGAAAGACTTTCATGTTTCTGTTTTCTTTCTTGCCAATTTGACTACAAAATTCCTCATGCCTATACTAGTCCTAGTTCATTTACTGAGGAAAAATGAAGACTCTGTAGCTTAAAAAATAAACTTTTTGAAGAAAAAAATTTTTTTTTATTGATTCCTAGCTATCAGTAACCATGAATTTTGAAGGTTGTGTGCTAGGTAGTGAATGGTTTTACACACACTGCATATACAAACACAGTCCATCTGGAAGGTAAGGACCCATCAAAATGGAGAGACTTTAGTTAACATTATCCAGTGCTGCTAGAGCAAGGTCCATTCTTATTTGGGCCACAGCACTAAATTCCATGACATCTCACCCACATAGTCACAGTGGTACATATGGGGACATTATCATGCTCATTTCACAATGTGTCAGAGACTCTCCTTATGATTATTATGGCCATTTGTTCAATATACAAAGAAGGAAATAGCAACCCACTCCAGTATTTTAAATGCATATGTATATATTCCCTGATGGCTCAACGGTGGGGAATCTGCCCGCAATGCAGGAGACCTGGGTTCCACTCCTGGGTTGGGAAGATCACCCAGAGGAGAGCATGGCAAACCACTCCAGTACTCTTGCCTGGAGAATTCCATGGACAGAGGAGCCTGGTGGGCTGCAGTTCATTGAATCAGATATAGTCAGGCACAACTGAAGTGACTAAACAGCAGAAGCAGTTCAATACATGTCAGCTGAATGACAATTATACATCAAGAAAGTTATTGGAGATGCCATGATAAAATAGGATTTCAGTCCTATCTATTAAAGAGATTTTGCATTTCCATGAACTGATTTCCCACCTCTCAATGAATAGCTTGTCTTAATTTATAGCCTTGATGATGATTTCTACTCCTGTGTCTTATAATTTTTTGTGTGCATGGGCTACTAAATTCCATGATCAGCTTAATATTTTAATGAATCAAAGTATAGTTTTACAAAGTAAACACACTGACTTCTGGAAACTTGAAAAAAATCTATGAACTTAGAATATTAAGATTGTTAATTTTTTAAGCTACATTTCACTGATTGCTTTAAATCCTGTAACTACTTGAAAAAAGTTTTCAAATGAAAACACCTTAATCCTGGAAGATGAAAGACTTTCATGTTTCTGTTTTCTTTCTTGCCAATTTGACTACAAAATTCCTCATGCCTATACTAGTCCTAGTTCATTTACTGAGGAAAAATGAAGACTCTGTAGCTTAAAAATAAACTATGAAGACTTATTATGTTTATTAGAATTTCATATCAGTTAATTGGAATTTGTAGGCTCTTTCTTATGAAGTCAATATAAGAAGTGAATGAAAGAATACACATATTCTCCCATCTTGGCAGGGTAGAATTAAGAAAGGAAGAAAGATCAGAGTCCTGTGAAGTGTGGTCCTTCTAAGAATGTAAATAACCTAATGATAAGGAGGTTAATGAAATTTAGATAACAGTTAGACCTCCCCCTCAAGAGTTTTATAAACATTTTAGTCAATCAAGTCAAGTGAGAAATAACTTTTATATCAAATATAATGTGAGAAGACCTTTGAAATAATTAATATGGACATTTGTCTTAAAAAGAAAAAAAAGTAAGCCTAAGGCATCGAGACACAGAGTAGAGAAAGTCTTGGCAGAGTGGGAACTTCACAGCACTGTGACTCAGCATAGGCTGTCAGAGAACCAGCAGGATGAGGACAATGTCTGCGTGCAATGGGGACTAGACAGTAGAAGTTAAGGAGGATTGTTATTTATAAAGAGGTTTAATTTTCTCTATTTATACATATATTCACACATAGAGAAACACACAAACCTGTACATACTTCATGCATGTATTAATGTGATAATAGGAGTCATGACTCTGAAGAAAATGCTTACTTTAGGGTTTGGGCAATGATGCTGTAAGATCAAATTAACACATTTTCCCAGAAGCAAGGAAGTACTCAAAGAATGATGGAAATATGTTTCTATGCATTTACATTTATATCATAATTGTTTGCATATTTTCAAAGTATCTACCAATAAAATCTTGTTAATTACAAAGAGGGAAAGAGTAAGTTTACAGTGAGAAACTTTTCATACATCACTTTCATTAATGATGAAAGTTAACTTCATACATAAAGGAACAGCTCAAAAGCATGCACCATCTGATCAGTTCAGTTCAGTTCAGTTGCTCTGTTGTGTCTGACTCTTTGTGACAGCATGGACTGCAACACTCGGGTTTCTCTCTTCTTCACTGTCTATCAAATAGTGCTCAAACTTGTGTCCATTGACTCAGTGAGGCCATCCAACCATCTCAGCCTCTGTCATCCCCTTCTACCTTCTATTTTTCCCAGCAGTGGAGTCTTTTCCAATGAGTCATTTCTTCACATCAGGTGGCCAAAGCATTAGAGCTTCAGTATCATTCCTTCCAATGAATGTTCAGGATTGTTTTGCTTTAGGATGTACTGACTTTTCCAATGAGTCATTTCTTCACATCAGGTGGCCAAAGCATCTTGAAGTTTTCAATGTAAATAACCTAATGATAAGGAGGTTAATGAAATTTAGATAACAGTTAGACCTCCCCCTCAAGAGTTTTATAAACATTTTAGTCAATCAAGTCAAGTGAGAAATAACTTTTATATCAAATATAATGTGAGAAGACCTTTGAAATAATTAATATGGACATTTGTCTTAAAAAGAAAAAAAAGTAAGCCTAAGGCATCGAGACACAGAGTAGAGAAAGTCTTGGCAGAGTGGGAACTTCACAGCACTGTGACTCAGCATAGGCTGTCAGAGAACCAGCAGGATGAGGACAATGTCTGCGTGCAATGGGGACTAGACAGTAGAAGTTAAGGAGGATTGTTATTTATAAAGAGGTTTAATTTTCTCTATTTATACATATATTCACACATAGAGAAACACACAAACCTGTACATACTTCATGCATGTATTAATGTGATAATAGGAGTCATGACTCTGAAGAAAATGCTTACTTTAGGGTTTGGGCAATGATGCTGTAAGATCAAATTAACACATTTTCCCAGAAGCAAGGAAGTACTCAAAGAATGATGGAAATATGTTTCTATGCATTTACATTTATATCATAATTGTTTGCATATTTTCAAAGTATCTACCAATAAAATCTTGTTAATTACAAAGAGGGAAAGAGTAAGTTTACAGTGAGAAACTTTTCATACATCACTTTCATTAATGATGAAAGTTAACTTCATACATAAAGGAACAGCTCAAAAGCATGCACCATCTGATCAGTTCAGTTCAGTTCAGTTGCTCTGTTGTGTCTGACTCTTTGTGACAGCATGGACTGCAACACTCCGGGTTTCTCTCTTCTTCACTGTCTATCAAATAGTGCTCAAACTTGTGTCCATTGACTCAGTGAGGCCATCCAACCATCTCAGCCTCTGTCATCCCCTTCTACCTTCTATTTTTCCCAGCAGTGGAGTCTTTTCCAATGAGTCATTTCTTCACATCAGGTGGCCAAAGCATTAGAGCTTCAGTATCATTCCTTCCAATGAATGTTCAGGATTGTTTTGCTTTAGGATGTACTGACTTGAGCTCCTTGCAGTCCAGGGGACTCTCAAGAGTCTTCTTCAACAACACAGTTCAAAGACATCACTTCTTCAGCACTCAACCTTCTTCATGGTCCAGCTCTCACAGCCATATGTGACTACTGGAAAAACCATAGCTCTGACTCTACAAATCTTTGTCAGCAAAGTATGTCTCTGTTTTATAACATGCTGTGTAGGTTTGTCATCGATTTTCTTCCAAGGAACAAGCATGTTTTAATTTCATGACTGCAGTCACCCTCCACAATGATTTTGGATCCCAAGAAAATAAAACCTACCACTTTTCCCCTTCTATTTGCCATGAAGTGATGGCACTGCATACCATGGTCTTAGTTTTTTGAATGTTAAGTTTTAATCCAGCTTTTTCACTCTCCTCTTTCACCTTCATCAAGAAGCTATTAATTCCTCTGCTTCTCTTTCTACTATACAGATGGTGTCATCTGCATACCTGAGGTTATTGATATCTTTCCAATCTTGATTTCAGCTTGTGCTTCTTCCAGACCAGAATTTTGCCTGATGCACTCTGCATATAAGTTAAATAGGCAGGGTTACAATATACAGCCTTGGTGTAATCTTTTCCCAATTTGGAACCAATCTGTTGCTGTTCCATATCTAGTTCTAACTATTACTTCTTGTCCTACAAGAAGTCACACCATCTGATAATTACTCTCAAATGTTTTAGAGATGGGGTAGCATCTTTGCTATACACTTACAAGTTTCTCTTCAGAATGACAGTTTTTCAAAATGAAAGTTTCAAAAAGACAAAGATTGTGTAAGTAATGAAGGAAAACTAATTCTACACTTGGTAAAACTAAAAGTCTGCAGATCAAATTCTGCAGAGGCTAAACTGAGCATTTCCTGGGAGCTTTCCAAGCTACTGAATGACCTCATTCAACTAACCACCCATTGGCCGTTATGTTTAAACTACTTAGAATATTGGCTGAAATATAAGTACTATTTTATTTAGTGCAATTAATATTATTTTAACCACACTGAGATATTACAGAGATTGAATATACTTTGGAAATATGAAAACTTTTGCCACCTTACATCCTTTATGTATATATGTGAAATATCTAAATTGGAATGGTAACTACTTTGCTTGAGGGAAATTGGGTAGAATAGAGAAATTTTATCTCCTCCAATGCTGGGGAAGATTTTGTCTGTAAAGGGTTACCATTCCTTCTAAGTGAATGCATGCTTCCATTGCAAAGGCACCAATATTTATCAAAAGCCATTAAGTCAAACTTGCCACGTCCAAGTACTAATTCTGTCAACACAGTTCAAAGACATCACTTCTTCAGCACTCAACCTTCTTCATGGTCCAGCTTAATTGTGCACGGGCCATAGCTCTTTTTTGGTTTCNCTGTTTTATAACATGCTGTGTAGGTTTGTCATCGATTTTCTTCCAAGGAACAAGCATGTTTTAATTTCATGACTGCAGTCACCCTCCACAATGATTTTGGATCCCAAGAAAATAAAACCTACCACTTTTCCCCTTCTATTTGCCATGAAGTGATGGCACTGCATACCATGGTCTTAGTTTTTTGAATGTTAAGTTTTAATCCAGCTTTTTCACTCTCCTCTTTCACCTTCATCAAGAAGCTATTAATTCCTCTGCTTCTCTTTCTACTATACAGATGGTGTCATCTGCATACCTGAGGTTATTGATATCTTTCCAATCTTGATTTCAGCTTGTGCTTCTTCCAGACCAGAATTTTGCCTGATGCACTCTGCATATAAGTTAAATAGGCAGGGTTACAATATACAGCCTTGGTGTAATCTTTTCCCAATTTGGAACCAATCTGTTGCTGTTCCATATCTAGTTCTAACTATTACTTCTTGTCCTACAAGAAGTCACACCATCTGATAATTACTCTCAAATGTTTTAGAGATGGGGTAGCATCTTTGCTATACACTTACAAGTTTCTCTTCAGAATGACAGTTTTTCAAAATGAAAGTTTCAAAAAAAGACAAAGATTGTGTAAGTAATGAAGGAAAACTAATTCTACACTTGGTAAAACTAAAAGTCTGCAGATCAAATTCTGCAGAGGCTAAACTGAGCATTTCCTGGGAGCTTTCCAAGCTACTGAATGACCTCATTCAACTAACCACCCATTGGCCGTTATGTTTAAACTACTTAGAATATTGGCTGAAATATAAGTACTATTTTATTTAGTGCAATTAATATTATTTTAACCACACTGAGATATTACAGAGATTGAATATACTTTGGAAATATGAAAACTTTTGCCACCTTACATCCTTTATGTATATATGTGAAATATCTAAATTGGAATGGTAACTACTTTGCTTGAGGGAAATTGGGTAGAATAGAGAAATTTTATCTCCTCCAATGCTGGGGAAGATTTTGTCTGTAAAGGGTTACCATTCCTTCTAAGTGAATGCATGCTTCCATTGCAAAGGCACCAATATTTATCAAAAGCCATTAAGTCAAACTTGCCACGTCCAAGTACTAATTCTGTCAAGTGTCTTAAAACAGACAAATTAATAGTGTTAAACTTCTCATTTGCTGATAGTGTAGCCTAAGTTGAGGTTTCTAGGAATGCATTGCATTGAAAAACAGGCATATATGATGACAATTAGACCCATCTTATTGATGTATTCACTGTGGATTCAAGTGCTTAGAAAAATATTTTGTTTGTATTTCTGACACTTGGTATAAAACATTCCCTACCAAAAAAAAAATACTGTGATTGAGGTTTCCATGCTATATATATGTATATATATATATATATATGTATATATATATGCATATATATTTATGTGTGTGTATATATATATACATATGTATATACATATAAATATAGTACATCCAGCATTCCATAAGTGAACCCAATTGAAAAAACTTCCCTGGGAATCTGAAATTAATGAAGCCTGGGGGATGTAATTGCCTGATGTGTAGATCAGGGCACAGAAGGGCAGAAAATGCATCTAAAATTAAATATGAAAATTACTATTATGCTGTATTATATGTACCATTATTATAAGATATAATATTATACATAGCTATACATGTATATGTGTGTGTGTGTGTATGTGTATATATATATATATATATGCAGGCTTAAAACTGAATTGAAAGCCTATATATGTATAAATATATAGTCTTCTTAGAACTAAATGACAAAGTGAAAATTGTAAGTACCCAAAGGGAACCACTTTCCATGAGAACGAGAGAACAGGCCTAAAATGTCCATGATAATTAGTATTTTCTCCACCAGGGAATATTGGCTGAAATATAAGTACTATTTTATTTAGTGCAATTAATATTATTTACCACCTGAATATCAGAGATTGAATATACTTTGGAAATATGAAAACTTTTGCCACCTTACATCCTTTATGTATATATGTGAAATATCTAAATTGGAATGGTAACTACTTTGCTTGAGGGAAATTGGGTAGAATAGAGAAATTTTATCTCCTCCAATGCTGGGGAAGATTTTGTCTGTAAAGGGTTACCATTCCTTCTAAGTGAATGCATGCTTCCATTGCAAAGGCACCAATATTTATCAAAAGCCATTAAGTCAAACTTGCCACGTCCAAGTACTAATTCTGTCAAGTGTCTTAAAACAGACAAATTAATAGTGTTAAACTTCTCATTTGCTGATAGTGTAGCCTAAGTTGAGGTTTCTAGGAATGCATTGCATTGAAAAACAGGCATATATGATGACAATTAGACCCATCTTATTGATGTATTCACTGTGGATTCAAGTGCTTAGAAAAATATTTTGTTTGTATTTCTGACACTTGGTATAAAACATTCCCTACCAAAAAAAAAATACTGTGATTGAGGTTTCCATGCTATATATATGTATATATATATATATATATGTATATATATATGCATATATATTTATGTGTGTGTATATATATATACATATGTATATACATATAAATATAGTACATCCAGCATTCCATAAGTGAACCCAATTGAAAAAACTTCCCTGGGAATCTGAAATTAATGAAGCCTGGGGGATGTAATTGCCTGATGTGTAGATCAGGGCACAGAAGGGCAGAAAATGCATCTAAAATTAAATATGAAAATTACTATTATGCTGTATTATATGTACCATTATTATAAGATATAATATTATACATAGCTATACATGTATATGTGTGTGTGTGTGTATGTGTATATATATATATATATATGCAGGCTTAAAACTGAATTGAAAGCCTATATATGTATAAATATATAGTCTTCTTAGAACTAAATGACAAAGTGAAAATTGTAAGTACCCAAAGGGAACCACTTTCCATGAGAACGAGAGAACAGGCCTAAAATGTCCATGATAATTAGTATTTTCTCCACCAGGATAACTTCTCTGGTTTGTAAGTCTTTAATATATCTGACTTATGCATTGTCTATTTGTTTCTTTTATTTTTGAAATGTGTTTCATGTATCAGAAAACATTATTTATTAATGTTATCGTAAATAATAATATAGTATGTGCTGATAGCAATCTCACAGAACTTTACACTTACATAAAATTCTACTTTAATTATGAAAAATTATAAAAATGCAAAACAATATTTACATAAGACATAAGAGGAAAGATAATCAAAAGTAAACACGTATCCACTCACTATCTTAAGAGGAAGAATATCAACAATTATTGATTCCATCCTTAAACTCATTTTTGTCCCTAATTCTGCCCGATGCCAAATTTTGCAATTCATTTTTTACCATTGCTTGTTTTTTTTTTTTTTTTAATAAGCAGTTTAGCATTTCTATCTTTTCATATGAAAATCTTTATTTTTATACATTTTGAGCGTTACATGAAAATACTTTTAGTGTATATATATATGTGTATATTCTGATTGCTTTGCTTCACTCCAAGTGCATTTTTTCAACTTTATCTTTGTTAATAAAAATCTCTAATTTATTCATTTATACTTCTATAAAAAATTCCATTGAATGCATATAGACAAAATTAACTTATTCCCTTATGTAAGCTCTTCCAAATGCTTATCAGGAGGACTTTCAGATTTTCTTTCTCTTACAAGAAATAAGTACTGCTAGGAGCACATTTGTTTCATATGTGTAAGCATATCTTTAGAGTGTATAATTAGCATGGATGAGTAGTGTGATTTGTTTTATCTCCAACTTCTCTATAAAATTCAGATTTTTTTTCAAAATGATTTAGCATCCACCTGAAGAGTAGAAGTCTTTCCATTGTTCCTAATACTTAGTAGCATTTAGTTTTGTCAGGTTATTAAATTTTTGTCTATCTGGATGAGAAATGGTATCATATTATGTTTCTAATTTACATTTAATTTGCATTTCTCTTGGGAATATTGCAGAAGAAACTGCAGATTTGAAGGAAGCAAGAGACACACCTGCTGTGAGAGAGGCCCCCAAAGTAAACACATGCATGAAATCCCATGGCTTTTCCTATCCTCACATCCAGCATTCCGTAAGTAAACTCAATTGGAAAAAACTCCCTGGGAATCTGAGATTAAGGAAGCCTGGGGTATGCAATTACCTGATGTATAGATCAGGGTAGAGAAGGGCAGAAAATGCATTTGAAATTAAATATGAAAATTACTATCATAGATGTACAGCATTTAACTTGTTGTTGAAGGGCTCTTCCACTAGAGTAAAAACTCAATGACAAGACACTTCTGTGTTCATTTTGTTCTCTCTGCTACAAGAGTTCCTGGCACTTAAGAAGTACGCAGCAGGGCTTTCTTGGTGGTCTAGTGGGTAAGGACACCACCTTGCAGTGCAAGGGGCACCGGTTTGATCCCTGGCCTGGGAAGATCCCACGTGCCACAGAGTGGCTGGACCAATGCACCAATTACTGAGCCGGAGCTCTGGGGTGCATGCACCCAAAGCCAGTGCTCTGGGACAACAGAGGTCACTGAGGTGGGAGGCCCACACGGGCCAAAGAACAAAGATGGATGAAAATACATACATGAAAGGCCAATAGAAGTGACCCGCCCGACCCCCTCCCTCCCCAACCCGACCCCCCCAAAATAAAAAATAAAAATAAAAAAAAGAAGTACGCAGCAAATATTGCACGAATGAATGAATCAGTGGTCAAAACCTATACAGAGCATAGCCTTTCACATATTTAAATATTATGTGAGAGCTGAATGATTAAATTGTTATAATTTAATTTTTAAAACCTTTGAAAGAGCAGCTTTAGGTGCATAGAAAAGTAGAGAGGAATACACAGAGATTCCCCATGTATGAGATTCCCCATATACTTTTTGACCCAACACAGTCATATCTCCTATATTATCAACACCCTCATAACAGAGTGGTACATTTGTCACAATCAGTGAACCTACACTGACACATCATAATCACCAAAGTTCAGAGTTTACATTAGGATTCACTATTGCCCTTGAACATTCTCATGGGTTCTGACAAACACGTGATGACATCTGTCACCCACTGTGGCGTCATTCATAATAGTTTCACTACCTCAAAAATGCACTGTGTTCTGACCTCCTTCTCTTGACTCTTAGCAACTACTGATCTATGTACTGTCTCTTTAATTTTGTCTTTTCCAGAATGGCATAGAGGTGGAATCATACAGTATGTAGCCTTCTCATATTGGCTTCTTTACTTAATTAACAACATACATTTTTGAAGTTTCCTTCATGTCTTTTCATGGCTTGATAGCTTATTTCTTCTTATTTAGCCTTATTTCATTTAAACGCCAAAAAGGGCAGGCTTTTTTAAAAAACTTGGTGGTTTTTAGTTGGTTTTTATTGTTCTCTGCTACAAGAGTTCCTGGCACTTAAGAAGCGCAGCAGGGCTTTCTTGGTGGTCTAGTGGGTAAGGACACCACCTTGCAGTGCAAGGGCACCGGTTTGATCCCTGGCCTGGGAAGATCCCACGTGCCACAGAGTGGCTGGACCAATGCACCAATTACTGAGCCGGAGCTCTGGGGTGCATGCACCCAAAGCCAGTGCTCTGGGACAACAGAGGTCACTGAGGTGGGAGGCCCACACGGGCCAAAGAACAAAGATGGATGAAAATACATACATGAAAGGCCAATAGAAGTGACCCGCCCGACCCCCCCCCCCCCCCACCCCCCCCCCCCCAAATAAAAAATAAAAATAAAAAAAAGAAGTACGCAGCAAATATTGCACGAATGAATGAATCAGTGGTCAAAACCTATACAGAGCATAGCCTTTCACATATTTAAATATTATGTGAGAGCTGAATGATTAAATTGTTATAATTTAATTTTTAAAACCTTTGAAAGAGCAGCTTTAGGTGCATAGAAAAGTAGAGAGGAATACACAGAGATTCCCCATGTATGAGATTCCCCATATACTTTTTGACCCAACACAGTCATATCTCCTATATTATCAACACCCTCATAACAGAGTGGTACATTTGTCACAATCAGTGAACCTACACTGACACATCATAATCACCAAAGTTCAGAGTTTACATTAGGATTCACTATTGCCCTTGAACATTCTCATGGGTTCTGACAAACACGTGATGACATCTGTCACCCACTGTGGCGTCATTCATAATAGTTTCACTACCTCAAAAATGCACTGTGTTCTGACCTCCTTCTCTTGACTCTTAGCAACTACTGATCTATGTACTGTCTCTTTAATTTTGTCTTTTCCAGAATGGCATAGAGGTGGAATCATACAGTATGTAGCCTTCTCATATTGGCTTCTTTACTTAATTAACAACATACATTTTTGAAGTTTCCTTCATGTCTTTTCATGGCTTGATAGCTTATTTCTTCTTATTTATGATTACTATTTCTTTGTCTGTATGCACCAGTTTGTCTACCCATTTATCTACTGAAGGACACCTTTGTTTCTTACAAGTTATGGTAATTTTTAACAAAGCTAACAAAATTTGTATGCAGGTTTTTGTCTAGATAATCAATATGAGACATAGGATGCAATGATTTTCAAAAGTCCCCATAATTATAATTTCCCAAGATTTAATAATATTCTGAAATTCAGTCTTCTCTTAACTCCAGCATATTAGGAATCATTGACTCATATCTTACCTCCATGTTTATTTCTGCCATGGATAAAATAAAAAGCACCTATCTATTATCACAAGGGTTCTCTTCCCCATCCATTTGAATAGGTCCTTTTCCCAGTCCTCTGGAGGTTCATATAATAAAGAATCTATCTGCAGCACAGGAGAGACTTGGGTTTGATCCCTCAGTTGGGAAGATCTGCTGGAGAAGGTGAGGGCAACCCACTCCAATCTTGCCTAGAGAATTCCATGAACAAAGAAGCTTGGTGGGCTACAAGCTGATGGGGTCGCAAAGATATGAACCTAACTGACTAACTAACATTTTCATTTTTTCTACCCCAAACTGCTACCTTGGTTACTGCTATTTTTTTATTGTGCCCCACAAAACCACTGTTTAGCATCTTTCATCCCTGTACCTGAGCTGTGTTTCTTCTTGTTCTACACATGGCTGATTCATTTTTATGTGTGAGATATTCACCTATGGGTCATCTCTTCAACAATTCCTTCTCTGCTTACCCTATATATTCTGTTCTTTCTCTTTTGACCATCTACACTGTGTTTTTCTCATGTCATTGGTCATGTTCTGTAGTTACCCTGAATTCTATTTGTCTTCCTGTTTATCTGTTTCAACTCATGGGGGCAGGAAATCAGTAGGTTTATTTCGTGCTATCTGTGCAGAGCCTAACATAATACTTGACAGCAACATACATTTATGAATCTTCTAGAGACACCACATTCTTTCTCAGATAATTAGATTAATTTAAAAATTACAGAAAAATATGATTTCCATTAATATATGACCATCATATCATACTGATTTTGTGTGTAGTGGATGATGATGTGCAAGTGTGTATCCTGTTGTAGAGGGGACAGAAAAAAGTTGACCTTGCCTTATCTTGAAGCTCTTTGTACTGATATAGTATTTTTTCCAGGATAGTGAACATAGTAAAGACAAAAGAATTTATTTATCAAAATTTTCTACATCTATTTTTGCATTATAAAAATCCCTAGGTTCTTCTAGACTGTAAGCATATTATGTTTTATTGACTTTCTTTGCCTTCCAAGTCATTCTTCTCTGGAAATGACCAACATTAATATATTCCTTTTAAAGGGCTAAGTATGGCAATTGATAGTGCAAGGGAAAGCAAGAGAGCATAAAGTCTATCACTTTGCTACTTTCAAAAATACAAATCCCTAAGCTTGATGGGAAACTGACATTCCTTCCTTCAGGTTTTCAATACCTAACAGGAAAAAACACAGATATTTATTTCACACATTTCAAAATCTGAACATTTTTAAAGATTTTTAAAATGAAAATATCAGAAATATCTTTATAGAAATTGCTTGATTTCATTATTAATTGTAATTTACTTTACTAATTAAATAATACTTACCATTTAGTGAGTTAATTTAACTTATTAAACAATGAGAAATGTTTCAAGTTCATTGACTAGCTTTTCAGAATTAAAGAAAGTGTCAAATATAAAATTGTAAAGATGAAATTAGACATAATTTTAGATGGTCTCACAATATATGAAAACTAGGGCATTATAGCTTTATTCCTTCTCATGCTGTTATTTTTAATTCACCTATGGGTCATCTCTTCAACAATTCCTTCTCTGCTTACCCTATATATTCTGTTCTTTCTCTTTTGACCATCTACACTGTGTTTTTCTCATGTCATTGGTCATGTTCTGTAGTTACCCTGAATTCTATTTGTCTTCCTGTTTATCTGTTTCAACTCATGGGGGCAGGAAATCAGTAGGTTTATTTCGTGCTATCTGTGCAGAGCCTAACATAATACTTGACAGCAACATACATTTATGAATCTTCTAGAGACACCACATTCTTTCTCAGATAATTAGATTAATTTAAAAATTACAGAAAAATATGATTTCCATTAATATATGACCATCATATCATACTGATTTTGTGTGTAGTGGATGATGATGTGCAAGTGTGTATCCTGTTGTAGAGGGGACAGAAAAAAGTTGACCTTGCCTTATCTTGAAGCTCTTTGTACTGATATAGTATTTTTTCCAGGATAGTGAACATAGTAAAGACAAAAGAATTTATTTATCAAAATTTTCTACATCTATTTTTGCATTATAAAAATCCCTAGGTTCTTCTAGACTGTAAGCATATTATGTTTTATTGACTTTCTTTGCCTTCCAAGTCATTCTTCTCTGGAAATGACCAACATTAATATATTCCTTTTAAAGGGCTAAGTATGGCAATTGATAGTGCAAGGGAAAGCAAGAGAGCATAAAGTCTATCACTTTGCTACTTTCAAAAATACAAATCCCTAAGCTTGATGGGAAACTGACATTCCTTCCTTCAGGTTTTCAATACCTAACAGGAAAAAACACAGATATTTATTTCACACATTTCAAAATCTGAACATTTTTAAAGATTTTTAAAATGAAAATATCAGAAATATCTTTATAGAAATTGCTTGATTTCATTATTAATTGTAATTTACTTTACTAATTAAATAATACTTACCATTTAGTGAGTTAATTTAACTTATTAAACAATGAGAAATGTTTCAAGTTCATTGACTAGCTTTTCAGAATTAAAGAAAGTGTCAAATATAAAATTGTAAAGATGAAATTAGACATAATTTTAGATGGTCTCACAATATTTGAAAACTAGGGCATTATAGCTTTGAATCAGACTTTCAGCTGAATAATGTTCTTAAATATAATATAACCAAAGTGATAGTTCAGTAAACTGAGACTCATAAAATTAAACCACTTCCCCAAATCCGACAGAAGCAGAACCAGCAGTAGGATTCTATACTTCTCACTTACAGTCCATTTCTTCATCAGTTATACCTTCTTGCTTCATATCTAAGAAGGATAATCTCACAAACTGAAAGTGAAATGAATACTTCCTATTTTATTATTAGAGGGCAAATGATTCAGCGTAAAGATTACACTATTAACAGCCTGAAGACCTGATATCAGCATCCTATTCTGATATTAACTGAGTGATATTGAACAAGTCATTTCATTTTGTTGAGCTTGAGTTTACTTAGAGGATGATAATGAAGATTACATAGGAGAATATTAGATATATCTTTACAACCTTAAAATGTTATTTTAAGGTTTAGTAACTCAGTACTACTTTAATTCATGTATAATATCAAGTAAATTCTTTCATGTTCCTGGATAAAAGTCTCATAACAAAAACAATTACCAGGTTATTTAGACAAAAATTTCTTATTTGTCCAGCATACCTAGGGGCTTAAGTTATTTTAGATGATAACTTTGTACAATGTTCATTGAATACATAAATTTCCCTCTTCTAAACACTTTTTTAAACAAAATTTTGGCCTCTTTTATTGTTTTTTTTATTTATTTCTTTTCATCCATCTTTTTCCCTTGGCCTTTGCGGGCCTTCCATTGCAGTGGCCTCTCTCATTACGGAACCCTAGCTTCACGTGCATGTGCTCCAGAGGACTGGCTCGTAATTGGACATACCAGTCCAGCTGCTCCATGGCATGTGGGATCTTCCTTCCCAGTCCAGAGATCGAACTGGTGCCCCTTGCACTGCAAGGCGGACTCTACCCACCAGACCACCAGGGAAGCCCGATTTCCTTCTTTTAAATAAGAGTGAATACACTAAGCTAAATCAACCTATACAACGTTGTTAATGAGATGATTCTAAAGATATCTTGCAATGTGTGTTTTAATATCAAAATCAATTTTAGGATTACCAGTTTCAAGGGGAAGTATGTAGAGAAAATGATTTTATTTGCTAAAAACTTTTCAGTTTGAGTACTAGGTTACAGCTTTATTATGACTGTGAGATATACCTTGAAAGAATGATCAAAAGGACAAATCTTCATGGACTTTTAAGTTTGTTAGTAGATCAATGAAATAAATCAGTAAGATTCTTGTATTACAAAGTGACATCTATTTGGTAATCATAAATTTGATTCTCTCTTTCATAAAGAATCTTAATTCATAAAAAATAATACAGTAAATTACATGGATATCAGGAAGCCATACAATTACAAAAATCATTGAAGTAGTACATTGAAAAATATATTTTCATGATCCCTATTCAGTTTTCTATCAGTTTTTCCTAAAAGAAAAAATATAAAACCTGGGAGCCAAAGATTTATATGCACTGGAGATTTTTTGTGCCTTTATAGTTAAAAACTTTTTGAGTTTACTTAGAGGATGATAATGAAGATTACATAGGAGAATATTAGATATATCTTTACAACCTTAAAATGTTATTTTAAGGTTTAGTAACTCAGTACTACTTTAATTCATGTATAATATCAAGTAAATTCTTTCATGTTCCTGGATAAAAGTCTCATAACAAAAACAATTACCAGGTTATTTAGACAAAAATTTCTTATTTGTCCAGCATACCTAGGGGCTTAAGTTATTTTAGATGATAACTTTGTACAATGTTCATTGAATACATAAATTTCCCTCTTCTAAACACTTTTTTAAACAAAATTTTGGCCTCTTTTATTGTTTTTTATTTATTTCTTTTCATCCATCTTTTCCCTTGGCCTTTGCGGGCCTTCCATTGCAGTGGCCTCTCTCATTACGGAACCCTAGCTTCACGTGCATGTGCTCCAGAGGACTGGCTCGTAATTGGACATACCAGTCCAGCTGCTCCATGGCATGTGGGATCTTCCTTCCCAGTCCAGAGATCGAACTGGTGCCCCTTGCACTGCAAGGCGGACTCTACCCACCAGACCACCAGGGAAGCCCGATTTCCTTCTTTTAAATAAGAGTGAATACACTAAGCTAAATCAACCTATACAACGTTGTTAATGAGATGATTCTAAAGATATCTTGCAATGTGTGTTTTAATATCAAAATCAATTTTAGGATTACCAGTTTCAAGGGGAAGTATGTAGAGAAAATGATTTTATTTGCTAAAAACTTTTCAGTTTGAGTACTAGGTTACAGCTTTATTATGACTGTGAGATATACCTTGAAAGAATGATCAAAAGGACAAATCTTCATGGACTTTTAAGTTTGTTAGTAGATCAATGAAATAAATCAGTAAGATTCTTGTATTACAAAGTGACATCTATTTGGTAATCATAAATTTGATTCTCTCTTTCATAAAGAATCTTAATTCATAAAAAATAATACAGTAAATTACATGGATATCAGGAAGCCATACAATTACAAAAATCATTGAAGTAGTACATTGAAAAATATATTTTCATGATCCCTATTCAGTTTTCTATCAGTTTTTCCTAAAAGAAAAAATATAAAACCTGGGAGCCAAAGATTTATATGCACTGGAGATTTTTTGTGCTTGAAGAGTATGAGTTGTTAGATCACAATGCCCATAATTTTTTGAATATAGAATTGTTTCCTGTACCATTACCCACTTATTTGTCTGGCCCACCTAAATGACTCAAGGAAAGGGACTTTTTACCATGGTTCTTAGGAAGCAATTCCTCAGCCTAATAGACATAACAATGCTGCCTTTTCTGTGATGGTCGCTCAGAAATTTCTTATACTCAATTTTATCCCATTACTGCTGGTTATTTTCTCTGAACTAACCTAAAATTTGTTTCCTTTACTTTTTTTTTCCCCTCTACAGATATGTTCAAATGATTGAATTTCCCATTAGTCTTTTCACCAAATTAAATGGATACTGTATTTTAATCCCTGCCCATTAATCGTGTCATCTAGACCCTTCATTATTTTCATTTTTCCATCTTGAAATTTTATTTATTCACAGTTTTCTCACATTGAGAAATCTATACTTCTTCTCTGTATTGTGGTCAACTTTAAAATAAATTTAACTGGTTAAATTTAACTGGTTTTATTTCTGCTTAACCAAATCTCACCATCCAGAGATGATTCTTTTCTGTTATCCTCAATAACATTTATGCCTAGGTTGCACTTTACTATCTTATTAATTACACATAACTATAGTTTTGATGGGTTTTTGTATACTTGACAATGCAATTTCATAAGCATCTTAATAAAGTATATTGCTTCCCCTCCTTTTCATGACCCATATTTTTCACTAAAGTGCAGTTCATTTCAAAAACCAAACTGGTTCATCAACTTTAGCCAGGAACTGTGCTTACATAAGCCCCCAAGGGAATATCATATACCATTTTTAAGAATAGAATCATAGGGTTTTGTCTGGCAATCCACTGGTTAAGATTGCCTTCCAACACAGCGAGTGTAGGTTTGATCCCTGGTTAGGAAGCTACAATCCCACATGCCTCATGGCCAAAAAAACAAAAATGAAACAAAACATGAAACAAAAAAATATGAAATAAAAACTATGTTACAAAAAATTCAATAATGACTAAAAAAAAAAAAAAAAAAAAAAGAAAAGCCAGAATAAACTCATGGCATAGTTTTATCTGTCTAAAGTCCTGTAGCAATGCTCTCCTTTCTACATAATAAATATTCTCAGACTTTCCAACCTAGAGCAATCTCAAGGGAGATTAAAATGTACTTAGTCTTATAAACTAGCATTTCACAGCCTATCTGGAGTTACTGCTTAAAATTAGAGGACCATTGCATCTGATGAAGATTTCCAGATAAAATACAAATCTTTGAAGCAGATAGAAAACACGAGATATTTAGCAAGTGAAATAGTTTAATCTCAGTGGAGAGTTTATAGCTCAAAATGAGAATAAAAGCATAGTGGATTATTTGTTAGGTTGAGAGGAGACAGATCCAGAAGGTTTCTTTTCCATACAGGAAAAATTAGTAATCAAGATTGGACTATCCCATCAAAGAGAGTTTTCCAGGTCCTAGATGGAAGCAGGGCTGGGGAAACTGGAGGGCTTAAATGTATTGAAAATGTCAAGAGAAAAGTTATATTCATTTCTTTTTAAGATATGTTTCTGCCTTAGCTTTCTAAATGTTTTCATTTGCCAGGGGCTCTGAGAATTATGAGCAAGAATAAATTCCAAAAGAAAGAAGCAGGTTGAAATATTGTGAGTCCTTTTTTTTTTTTTTTCCATCTTGTGCATTGTCTGTAGACCAGCCATCCAATAATGATACAGTTGTGAATATGATCTATAGTAATGCTGACCATGTTGGAAACTCAATTTGTAGGAGAATATGTTATGAACCACATCCTTCCCAGATAATATAAGAAGATAGTGCTCTGATTTTTCCTATGCTGTTTTAGTAACTCTGTAAAACAGAATTCTGTCTATGGAAAACCACACAGTGGATTTGGAAGGTATTAATAATAGTAAGATTTCAAAGTAGCAACTTACGTCACGGGTCAATGATACATTTTACAATGCCCTATAACTTGAATGAATAATGTTATAATTTAGCATATGGGATTTAAAATATAACTTCATTGTTAATAAAATCCTAATATTCTTTATTTTATGCAAAATTAGTTCTCAAAATTTATTAGGAGATTCTATATTGTTGCTCTTGTTAACAATAGGAAAATCAGAGATTTTTTTCCATTTTACATATCTTTCTCTAACTCATTAAAATACATATGCACAGTGAAAAACAAGTCCTTTCTACATAATAAATATTCTCAGACTTTCCAACCTAGAGCAATCTCAAGGGAGATTAAAATGTACTTAGTCTTATAAACTAGCATTTCACAGCCTATCTGGAGTTACTGCTTAAAATTAGAGGACCATTGCATCTGATGAAGATTTCCAGATAAAATACAAATCTTTGAAGCAGATAGAAAACACGAGATATTTAGCAAGTGAAATAGTTTAATCTCAGTGGAGAGTTTATAGCTCAAAATGAGAATAAAAGCATAGTGGATTATTTGTTAGGTTGAGAGGAGACAGATCCAGAAGGTTTCTTTTCCATACAGGAAAAATTAGTAATCAAGATTGGACTATCCCATCAAAGAGAGTTTTCCAGGTCCTAGATGGAAGCAGGGCTGGGGAAACTGGAGGGCTTAAATGTATTGAAAATGTCAAGAGAAAAGTTATATTCATTTCTTTTTAAGATATGTTTCTGCCTTAGCTTTCTAAATGTTTTCATTTGCCAGGGGCTCTGAGAATTATGAGCAAGAATAAATTCCAAAAGAAAGAAGCAGGTTGAAATATTGTGAGTCCTTTTTTTTTTTTTTTCCATCTTGTGCATTGTCTGTAGACCAGCCATCCAATAATGATACAGTTGTGAATATGATCTATAGTAATGCTGACCATGTTGGAAACTCAATTTGTAGGAGAATATGTTATGAACCACATCCTTCCCAGATAATATAAGAAGATAGTGCTCTGATTTTTCCTATGCTGTTTTAGTAACTCTGTAAAACAGAATTCTGTCTATGGAAAACCACACAGTGGATTTGGAAGGTATTAATAATAGTAAGATTTCAAAGTAGCAACTTACGTCACGGGTCAATGATACATTTTACAATGCCCTATAACTTGAATGAATAATGTTATAATTTAGCATATGGGATTTAAAATATAACTTCATTGTTAATAAAATCCTAATATTCTTTATTTTATGCAAAATTAGTTCTCAAAATTTATTAGGAGATTCTATATTGTTGCTCTTGTTAACAATAGGAAAATCAGAGATTTTTTTCCATTTTACATATCTTTCTCTAACTACCATTAAAATACATATGCACAGTGAAAAAACAAGTCATTTAAATATTGCAAATTTAAGCAATGTGCTATTTAAGTTCTATATTAGTGCATAAGCCATTAACAAGCATCATCATTGAAATACAGTTTATTATAGATTTCTGCAGCAACACCATCTTCGACACTATATTTCTGAGTCACATGATCACAGGATTTTCTGTAACTTTTCTTTTACTTGTCAATTATGAAACATGCTTTGACAGTAATGCTTATCTGTACTTCTATAGATGAGTTTATTTGGTAGTGTGGACTAAACATTGTGTTTTAAATTTTGTAATACAAGCAAAGTAAATAGTGGTCATGTTAGGTTGAGATTTATTATTCATGAGCTGCATCTACCTCTAGCATTTGTTTTCCATTATATTCTAGGAGCTATAAAATTTCTTGTTAGTCATTTATACTACCTCTGTCATTTTCTTCTGCTTTGAACAGGTTGGATTAATGATTTTTTTTTTTTTGCCACTTCTATTGTTCTTTCATTTATTTGTTTTCATCTGTCTTTGTTCTTTGGCCTGTGTGGGCCTTCCACTGCAGCAGCCTCTCTCATTGCAGAGCACCAGCTCTCGGCACACGTGCCCCAGAGCTCCAACTCGGTAGTTGGACATTTCAGTCCAAGAGCTCCGCGGCACGTGGGATCTTCCCAGGCCAGGGATCGAACAGTGCCCCCTGAACTACAAGGCAGAGTCTTTACACAGGGGACCACCAGGGAATCCCGGATTAATGATTTTTTAAGTGGGACATTAATCAGTCTATAATTTGATTAATTTTGATTTCATATAAATTTTTGATCTGAAAGGAAGTTAGTTTTATTTTTAACATCAGTAATTCCATTGTTTTGTGTGACTGAGTATTTTAGAGAAATATGTAATATTGTATATAAAGTAATGGGATTATGGGTTATGGGAATTTCTTCTTGTATCTAAAAGCAAAATATGATGTTTCTCAGATTTCCAGAAATTTATAATCAGTTGCATATTTTTCTATCTCCTCTGCCTTCTATACTATATGGGGAACATAGATGTTTTGGAAATTCAAACCCAAGTTGAGCCCAAATTATGTAGAATAATCATTGTGGCCCTTAAATTAGTGTTTAAAAGCAGATTTTTTTTTTTGTTTTGCAAAAAGCACATTTATTTATTTATTTATCATTCATTTATTTTCATCTATTTTATTCTTTGACATGTGTGGGTCTCCCACTGCAGTGGCCTCTCTCATTGCAGAGCACTGTCGCTGGGTGCATGCACTCCAGAGTGCAGGCTTCTAATTGGATGCACTGACCCAGCCACTCTGAGGCACATGGGATCTTCCAGGGCCTGGAATCGAACTAGTGCCCTTTGCACTGTAAGATGGACTCTGTACCCACTGAACCACCAGCGAAGCCCTAAAGCAGGATTGTTTTAAGTTAAAATTCTTAATGGAAACTTCAAATACTTCAAATTTTGAAATGACTTATATGGAGAATTAACGCTATTCTTGATTTGGAACTGTTGTCTTTAAAACTACACAGATGTGGGCTTCCCTGGTTGGTCCAGTGTGTAAAGAGTATGCTTGTATTGCAAGGGACACCGGTTCAGTCCCAGGCCTAGGAAGATCCCACGTGCTGCTGGAGAGACTCAGCCCTGGTGTGTCCAATTGCAAGCCAGCACGCTGGAACATATGTGCTGCCTGTGCTCGGCAGCAAGGGAGGCCACTGCGATGGGAGGCGCACACGTGCCAAAGAATAAAAAAGATGGATGAAAAAATAGATGATGACTAAGAGGCACACACACACACACAAAAGTAAAAAAAAGAGAAACTGCACATATGTAGTTATAGGGACAATGAATCTGCTTCTCAGAATTGGTTACAGTTACTAGTGTTATACTTTCTAGTTACTACATGACTGTATACAAAAAGTAGTTCTCAATAATCTCATGATTTCTCAATACTCTGTATTGGTCTAAGAAAAAAGAGTGGGTATATGTATATATATTGCTGATTCACTTTACTGGATACTGGAAACTAACACAGCATTGCAAATCAACTATACTCCAATATTTTTTTTTAAAGGAGCTACTAAAAATAGAATATAGTTTCTAGTTACTACCCAGCTGCATACAGAAAGCAGTTCATGAATCTATTTTCTTCAATTACATACTGTGTTAGCAAGTCCTAGACTATGCCACAGTGACTTATGCTCCCCAGGTTTCAGTGCTTACCATAATAATGGTTTAATTTTTCATTCATACAGTGTGTCTATAATGAGTCATCTGTGGCTTTATTTCCAACCCAGGTAAACCAAGAAGCCTTTACTGAAAACACAATCCATCATCTGATAATGGGGAAAAGACACTATAAGCCATTATAGACTTTCTTAGAATTATCATTTTATGCCAAAAATTAACAGAAAAATTTATTAAAATTCATGCCCTTATCATTAACTTTATGACCAAGAAAATATATTCATCTTATTTTTCATGTTTGAATAACTACATGTTTCATAATCAGATTTTCAAATTATTGGCTTTCTGACTTCATACTTCAACTGTACATTTGATGAAGACCCACTGATAATATTATAAATCTCACAGGATCAAGTTCACAGGTGTGTGGTAGGACATCCATGAACCCATCAGCTTAACATTGATGAGTCAGCACAGTTAAGTCCAATTATTTCATTAGCTACAGGTCTACCTAAATGTGTTATCATCCAGCCAGTTTTTCTCTACTTTATGTGCAATGAAATTATGATCCCACCCCGCCCCTTGTCAAATGTTTTAGCTGGAATCAAGATAAACTGCTTCTAAGACATTCTTATGATCTAAAAGCTGCTTAACTTAGCAAAAATATGAAAAAAGTTTTGCTGCATATGATTCCTTCTCAATAAACCTATGCCCCTTCTCTGTGCCCTAAAACACCCTAATTGTTTACAGAATATTTTAAAAGCTTATTCTTGAAATATCCCTAGCATTGCATTTTTCTTATTTGTTTATTCACTGTATTTGGTATTTTTTATATCTCCCTATAAAGTTTTAAACAAATATTAAAGAGAATTTGGGTGGTCATGTTTGAAACTGACAAAAATGAATATACAATTTTTCTAGCATAACTAGTAAATAGCTCAATACAATTAAGATAGATAGGTCATTTTTAAATATTGATTAGCATTACTTTTCAAATGTGCTCTGCAAAATCTTATCACATATTTTATTTTTACCATAATAAGATTTCATTTCCACTTAGAGAGCAGTGATCGGAAGTTCAGAAGATTAGTGATCTTCCTAAGATAATAGGAAATATAACAAAAATATATTTGAATATTTGATTTAATATTCATGTTTGATTTTTAATTTATTTCTTTAACAACAAAATTAATATATATGTGCCATGGAATTTAAGCAAACAGAAAAAGAAAAATAGTTGCCTATAATTATAATGCAAACATATTAGTGATTTTTATCATGCACAATCTCTTCTTAATCATGAGTATTGTATCTCTTCAATTAGAAATTCCTTTGCCACTGGTGGCTCAGAAGGTAAAGAATCTGCCTGCAATTCAGGAGACCTGGGTTTGATTCCTGGGTTGAGAAGATCCCTTAGAGAAGGCAATGCCAATCCATTCTAGTATTCTTGCCTGGAAAATTCCATGGACAAAGGAGCTTGGTAGGCTACAGTCTATGGGGTCACAAAGAGTCGGACATGACTGAGCAACTAAGACACACATGAAAAGAGCAAAAGCAAATTTTTGAATTTAAGGTAGTTCTCAATTTTTAGGTATCTGCTAATGTTATACTATCTTTCTAAGAAAGTAGAGTATGGCTGCTCTATTTCAATTCTCCAAGCCTTACTTCTAACTGTTATCCTTTCCAAGCCTATTCTTTCAGCCTGAACCAATCTTTATTTTTAAAATTTGTCATCCTTATTCTATTTTTAATATCTGATATTAATTTGCTTGCCTGTCAGAACTGAATTACTAGGATCTCCAGCCCATAAGGCTCATAATGAAAAAGTTTTGCTGCATATGATTCCTTCTCAATAAACCTATGCCCCTTCTCTGTGCCCTAAAACACCCTAATTGTTTACAGAATATTTTAAAAGCTTATTCTTGAAATATCCCTAGCATTGCATTTTTCTTATTTGTTTATTCACTGTATTTGGTATTTTTTATATCTCCCTATAAAGTTTTAAACAAATATTAAAGAGAATTTGGGTGGTCATGTTTGAAACTGACAAAAATGAATATACAATTTTTCTAGCATAACTAGTAAATAGCTCAATACAATTAAGATAGATAGGTCATTTTTAAATATTGATTAGCATTACTTTTCAAATGTGCTCTGCAAAATCTTATCACATATTTTATTTTTACCATAATAAGATTTCATTTCCACTTAGAGAGCAGTGATCGGAAGTTCAGAAGATTAGTGATCTTCCTAAGATAATAGGAAATATAACAAAAATATATTTGAATATTTGATTTAATATTCATGTTTGATTTTTAATTTATTTCTTTAACAACAAAATTAATATATATGTGCCATGGAATTTAAGCAAACAGAAAAGAAAAATAGTTGCCTATAATTATAATGCAAACATATTAGTGATTTTTATCATGCACAATCTCTTCTTAATCATGAGTATTGTATCTCTTCAATTAGAAATTCCTTTGCCACTGGTGGCTCAGAAGGTAAAGAATCTGCCTGCAATTCAGGAGACCTGGGTTTGATTCCTGGGTTGAGAAGATCCCTTAGAGAAGGCAATGCCAATCCATTCTAGTATTCTTGCCTGGAAAATTCCATGGACAAAGGAGCTTGGTAGGCTACAGTCTATGGGGTCACAAAGAGTCGGACATGACTGAGCAACTAAGACACACATGAAAAGAGCAAAAGCAAATTTTTGAATTTAAGGTAGTTCTCAATTTTTAGGTATCTGCTAATGTTATACTATCTTTCTAAGAAAGTAGAGTATGGCTGCTCTATTTCAATTCTCCAAGCCTTACTTCTAACTGTTATCCTTTCCAAGCCTATTCTTTCAGCCTGAACCAATCTTTATTTTTAAAATTTGTCATCCTTATTCTATTTTTAATATCTGATATTAATTTGCTTGCCTGTCAGAACTGAATTACTAGGATCTCCAGCCCATAAGGCCTGCGTTCCATTTTTAGAGCTCTGTGTTTAAAACCAAGGATATGAATATTCAGTATTTTTTAAATACTATACTTAATATAGTTTTATTAACTAAATGTCACAGCAATTTTTCATGACCAATTCATGAGCCAAAATCTGCTCTTAATCTGTTTTCTCAGTTATCACTGTATTGTTATTTATTCATCATTATCTCTCTCTCCATCTACCTATGCAATCTAGAGCAACTAAGCAACTATTATGTAAAAAGTGGGTCACACAATTGAAGAATAAGATTTATTTACTACACGAAGAAAAGAAACCAAACAGTGGGGGGAAAAAAGAAATTTGGGGAGACAAAGTATTGCACTGATACTTAGACAAAAAACCATTAAAATTTGATTCTGTAAAGATAGTACACACTGGTTATCTACACTTGAATTCTCCTTAAGAAAAAGTTCCTTTCTGGGAAATATGGCAGGGGAAGATTTTTTAAAAGCTCTGAAGAAAAAAAAACAAACCTTACTTGCAATTAGACTTCCTGTTATTAACCTCTTAACATAGAAAACAGACTATTATCTTTGCTATTATTTAAAAATAAAATGTATATGTTGCAATCTCTTCCTTCTTAGAGGATGATAGGATGATGTCATTGTATTCATTTCTCTTTCCTTTTTTTTTTTTTAAACATTTATTTATTTAGTATTTTTGGGTAGGGTGGGGTGGGGAAGGAGGGAGAGGGGCGGGCGGGTCACTTCTTTCATTTGTCTATTTTTATCCGTCTTTGTTCTTTGGCGCGTGTGGGCCTCTCATCGTGGTGGCCTCTGTTGTCGCAGAGCACCGGCTCTGGGCGCATGCGTTCCAGAGCTCCGGCTTGGTAATTGGACACATCCGTCCAGCCGCTCCGCGGCTCGTGGGATCTTCCCAGGCCAGTGATCGAACTGGCGCCCCTTGCACTGCAAGGCGGTGTCCTTACCCACTGGACCACCAGGGAAGCCCCTGTCTTTCCTTTTAAGTAAAGATGTTTGCTCTTAATTCTATTGTAGCTTTATCTACTTCTATGTGTCCAACATAATTCTATATAAAAGTAGACTTAGTAATCACTAAATGAACAAGTGACTCAGCTTTATCATTAGATTTTGTACAGGCAGAGGCTGTTCTAGGAAAAAAGCAAGTAACATTGCAACTTAACTGAGTTTAACTACCTAAGAACTTTGATACATAAATAAGAATATAGTTTAAATTGTTTTATTACACTGTAGACAAAAGCCTTAAATGAGTCTTTAAAACAGACTAAATGAAAATAAATAAAATAAAAGACGAAATGAATGGCTTTTTCAATATGTTAGAATTAGTACAGATTTTCCTCTAAATTGTCTTTTAAAGGGCACACCACATCTGCCTGTTAGTCTTGTTATAACAAGCATACAGAAAACTGACATTAAGTAGAAGTATTAAGTAGAAGTAATGTTACTGGTTCTAGTGGTAAAGAACCTGACTACCAATGCAGGAGACAGAAGACACATGGGTTCAATCCCTGGGTAGAGAAGGTCCTCTGGAGGAGTGCATGGCAATCCACTCCAGTATTCTTGCCTGGAGAATTCCAAGGACAGAGGAGCCTAGTGGGCTACAGTCCATGGGGTTGCAAAGAGTTGAGCAGAAACGAAGTGACTTAGCAGCAGCATCAGTGTTTTATAATCAACATCTGTATCCACTTGTTTATTTGCTGTAACTAAAAATTATCTGATATTTTATAATCATTTTAAGTAAGTTTACTTTTTTTCATATTTCAAATAATATTTGAAGCTTTTATTCACAGATCTTGTAGGATAAATGTAACAATATGTTTAAGAATTTAGTACTTGAATAAAAATAATGTTTATTAACATTTTCTCTAATCTCAAGGCATTATACCAGACTCCTATCCAATTTTCCTCTTGTCTTGTTGTTTGTCCTTTCATCTTTTGCCCAAGTATTTCACTTCAACGTTTTTATGGTCACATTTATCTTTCCTGCTTTATAATCCTGCTTGATATAAACTATCCTCCTCTATGCCTCTTTTTCTTGCCAATTTTGATTAGAATTCTACATATTATGAACATTCATTCACTGCAAGGCGGTGTCCTTACCCACTGGACCACCAGGGAAGCCCCTGTCTTTCCTTTTAAGTAAAGATGTTTGCTCTTAATTCTATTGTAGCTTTATCTACTTCTATGTGTCCAACATAATTCTATATAAAAGTAGACTTAGTAATCACTAAATGAACAAGTGACTCAGCTTTATCATTAGATTTTGTACAGGCAGAGGCTGTTCTAGGAAAAAAGCAAGTAACATTGCAACTTAACTGAGTTTAACTACCTAAGAACTTTGATACATAAATAAGAATATAGTTTAAATTGTTTTATTACACTGTAGACAAAAGCCTTAAATGAGTCTTTAAAACAGACTAAATGAAAATAAATAAAATAAAAGACGAAATGAATGGCTTTTTCAATATGTTAGAATTAGTACAGATTTTCCTCTAAATTGTCTTTTAAAGGGCACACCACATCTGCCTGTTAGTCTTGTTATAACAAGCATACAGAAAACTGACATTAAGTAGAAGTATTAAGTAGAAGTAATGTTACTGGTTCTAGTGGTAAAGAACCTGACTACCAATGCAGGAGACAGAAGACACATGGGTTCAATCCCTGGGTAGAGAAGGTCCTCTGGAGGAGTGCATGGCAATCCACTCCAGTATTCTTGCCTGGAGAATTCCAAGGACAGAGGAGCCTAGTGGGCTACAGTCCATGGGGTTGCAAAGAGTTGAGCAGAAACGAAGTGACTTAGCAGCAGCATCAGTGTTTTATAATCAACATCTGTATCCACTTGTTTATTTGCTGTAACTAAAAATTATCTGATATTTTATAATCATTTTAAGTAAGTTTACTTTTTTTCATATTTCAAATAATATTTGAAGCTTTTATTCACAGATCTTGTAGGATAAATGTAACAATATGTTTAAGAATTTAGTACTTGAATAAAAATAATGTTTATTAACATTTTCTCTAATCTCAAGGCATTATACCAGACTCCTATCCAATTTTCCTCTTGTCTTGTTGTTTGTCCTTTCATCTTTTGCCCAAGTATTTCACTTCAACGTTTTTATGGTCACATTTATCTTTCCTGCTTTATAATCCTGCTTGATATAAACTATCCTCCTCTATGCCTCTTTTTCTTGCCAATTTTGATTAGAATTCTACATATTATGAACATTCCATTCATGGTGATGGTCTTACCAAAATTACTGTACCATGAAGATCTCATCTCTTCTACATAGTATCAAATTTAGTTCATCCTTTTAAAGTTTCTTATTTTTCAAGTTTATTGTCATATAGATTTATTTTTAAAATGAGTTGTATTATTCTTCACCTGATTTAACAATTAATCCAAATTAATTTATAAGCTTTGTTTTTCAGTGCAACCACTTGCAACTTTCTACATTATTTATAGGATAATTTAGCATAGTGTTTAATATATCATAGTATCCTAATTAGCAATTGGTGTATAAATTGTTGCTTACTACTGATTTACATCTAAAAGAAACATCCATTTAACCACATTCTTTATTTTATATTTCTACTTTCAAAGTATAATTTATATGTGTACTAATTTTCCTTTTCATCCATCAAAAGTCAAACACGAATGGATGTTGTATTTAAAATAGACAAATGGATTACTGTCTATGGCTTTGGAATTTTTTAACCTATACATGTTTTAAAATTATTAAAGATACAAAAAAAATTTTTTTAATGGTTTAACTAGTATATGAATGTCATTAGAGTTCATTGAATTTTACCCAGAGGAATCCTTTTGCATGTTTACCTAAATAAGTTGATTATAGTAATGGCATACAGGAGTAAGCCAGGTATGTTTTGTTTTCCACTTTTACAGAGGTTCACATTAGCCACAATAAGGCATTGTCATCATGATCCAAGGGCATAATGGAAATCAGTTTCCGATGGAGCATATATTGTCCTTGAAAACTGCACCAACAAAATAAGGGGACCAACAATGCTTCAGATAGTAAAGAATGGATCAAGGATATTTCTACAGACCTGAGAATGAGGAAAACCACTGTGGCTTCAATCTTACTGTTTAAAATAATTATTACCCTAGTATACAATAAGTAAGGTAAACATTTTCAATATTTATAAATGTATATTGCATTCAATCTATACTCTATATATCATAACATAAAAGAAGAAGATAAACATGAGGAACTCATTGATGATATGTAGAATATTTTCCCCCCAAAATTAATAAGTTGAATTTATGATTCTGGTTCATGTGCTGCATATTTGCCTCAGGCTTTTATGCAGAAAGTGAGAATAGTTTAAATAATTGTATGCTAAATGTGTTGATAGGCTTGCTTTTAGTTATTTCCTTGTGTACTATCACATTTGTCCGTGATTTAACTTCTCTATTAAATTATAGTTGTAGATAAATTGCATTAATTCTATACAAACTCTGCCTGAAGAAAAAGCATCTTTTCTCAATTGTAAAAAGATATTCATTAAATGCAGAGCATTCAATTTGTACTGAGTTGGCAAATGATAACTTTTTTCAAGTCCACTTGTAGCAGGAAGTTGAAAGACCAGTAATATACTCATTTTAAAAAAAGAACTGGATATCTATCATCTCCATTCAAGTTTGCACGGTTATTATGCTTTCCTTACTAGACCAAATGATAGCCTTTTTTTAAACTTTTACAGATAACAACTCTTTATACTTTAAACACCTAATACTGAATATAGCAATATCTTGATATTTTTATGTTAACTCTATTATAAATTAAAATTTTCTTAAGCTGGGCTAAAGTGATTGCAATAACTCTGGATAAATAGTCATTCCAAAAGACTGATCCAGACACATAAGAGCAATGGGGAAATGTAGCAAGTAGACTCTGCTGTAACGCCAATTGAGCACATCTTTTCACATTGAATTAGTGGTCGTGCATGTTTCAAATATACATGTTTGATGGAAACTTTAGAAATGCAGCTAAGAATGCTGGGTTTTCTAAGCCCCATTGGATACTCTTTTCTTTGACATCTCATACCTGTAGGAGTTAATTTTGGTTCCTGAAAGGATGTAGTTAAGTCTGTGAGTTAAGTCTGGAAAGCAGCAAAGGCCACCTGGACTTGAAACAACACCTCTGGTGTCCAAGTTTACTGTTGGGAGATGGGAACGGGCTCCAAGGGGAAGGAGTTATGGAAATGAAGAAGAATTGTAGTACACACTACATAAATTCAAATACTATACATGTGTTTGAAATAAGATCTGAATTCTGTTATATTTGTGCACCTTGCATTTTTAATTTTTATTTATTTTATTTGCATTTTTATTATTACACATGGCTGGTGAATTTATGAGTTGGTGGCTGCGGACCTTGTTCAGTATCACTTTCCAACAGTATGGAGCTGTAAATTATTGATGTAATATTAATAATTATAGACACAACATTAGTAACTATAGGTATAATAATTTTGTAATTAAATATACATTACCATTTAGATCTAAAACCTGATATAATTATGTTATTTCCTAAACTGTAATACCAGGTATCTTAGGTGGAGCCTGGTGGAGAGACTGTGTCATTTCAGTTTACATGAGGATTTCTTTCCTTCCTGCCACAAAATTAAAGGTCAGGGAAAAGTATGATTAAAGGCTTTAAATTCATATATATTAAGATTCAGCTATTAATATTCTAATTTCTCACATAGCTACTGTTAATAATGATGTACCGGAGGGGTTTTTTTTGCACCACATTAAAATATTTCAAATTGCCAGTCACCACAGGTCTGCCTCACTTTAAATCTCCTTGTGCCAATTTGCATCACTAATGGCCTTGCAAAGAGAGAAACTGTAAAAAGAAAATGTGGCAATTAATTGTGAACGCTTGACATATTGTGACATTATCAATATCTTTATGTTGATTTATATTTTTGGGTCAATACTCATAAAATATTTCTGAATTTTGCAAAATAATAATAAAATAAGATGCTCACGGCATTGTCATGGATGCCGTTTTTTCAGTATCATTAAAAAAAAAATAGATCCCAAATATTTTAACATTCACATTTCAGCTTCTGTCGTTTTAACTGTATAAGTTATTCTGAGTAGCCATGCACTATCAAGAATAAAATTAGATGCTATTTCATTAAAGTAAAAAGCAGAAGTATCTGACTACATATATATTTCCCGGATTTACATCCGAATAAGGCATGACAGAAAAGAAAAAAAAAAGAGAGTTTTCCTGCCAAATGTATCTGTGAATGTTCCTCAGAAAAGGTTCTCTTCAAAAGCCTTTGTATGTTCAAAGCCACTCCACACAGGCAATTAAAAGCAAATATGAAATGATAGATCACATGACATGAGTTTAAATGTGAAGGTTTTTTTACTCCCCTGCCCCCCGCCTCCGTTAAACATCGCAGTAGGCATTACAATACCAGAGGTAAAGAATCAATTAAATCCATTTTCCCCTCCGCGCCTCCAAAGCTGCGTGTGTAGTGCTGCTGTGTAGTTTCGAGCCTGAGCAGTAGGACCCAGGGGCCTCCGCAGCCACCAATAGAAGCGCGCACTTGGATCTATTTGCATGCAATGCCCTCTGCTCTGCGCGTTAATAGTAATACAGATAACGGGGCTGAAAGAATTCTCTACTGAAGAAGGATATGATTTTTCCAGGGTGCTAATACAGAGAAGAAACCCCGACTTCAATCACTCCCTATTTCCCACTCTCAACATTTGTGTAAGTCACAGACAGCTTTCGCTTGGTCAAACTCGGGAGGTCTCTGTGCCCAGCAAAGTTGGAGGGCTGCGCCTGCACCACCGAGCCGAAGGGTAAGTCTCCCTTATGATGGCAAAGGAAGTGACAGCCGGCTTTCGAATTATCTAGAGGCACCGGCTCGGTTTTACAGCAGTGGTCCCTGGAGTGCAGAATGGGCAAGTAAAGGACCCTGCAGTTTGTCCAGAAATTGTGACTGGTGCACTGGGGTTTTGTGGAGGGTAGAATCAAAAACCTTCAGGCTAATTCGGAAATTGCAGCCTTACGCACGGGCGGGATTCAACAAGTTTCCCTGCAGGAATGGGATGTGCATTTATTTCCTTGCAAGTTGTGCTACATGTCCCTTCAGTGTGGGCTGAGCCGGCTTCACAAAGAAGTTTCCGGGATGTGTGTCTGTTGTAGGCGGTTCGGTTGATCCTTGTTTGGGAGGTTCAGCCTTGCATCTGGGCTTCCTAGGGGCATACCTTAGAATGCTTCTAAGGATGCTGCCAACATCAGCGGCCTGCCGGGTTGATGCTGAGCAACTTTGCCTTGTAATCCCAGTGTCTCTGACCGCACCGCGGTTCTTGAGAGGGTCTGGGATGCAGAAACAGTGGGTCTAAGGCTATTTGGGCCCCCAAACTTTGAAAGCATTCTCCCCAAAGAAGGATGAGAATGGGGACTTTGAAAATCAGCATTACTGTTGAATTGGGGTAAACTCTTACTGATATATGGATAGTAGCGTCTTTCAAGACCTTGCGTTTTCAAGCTGTAGTTTTTTTCCTGGAAATGGAAGGCTGATGTGGAGAAGGTGGCAGTTTAAAGCTAAGGCGGGGAGGAGGGGACGTTTTCTCAGAGCGATGAGGAGGAAGCAGCCTAGAGATGAATGAACGAGGTGCGTCCCATCTTTCACACACAAAACCAAACGCGTGGGACGTGCCAGCAAGCGCTCCAGTCGTTCGCGTTTAACTGGAAAACGTATTGCACGGGGGCCCAGGTTCCTCTGTATTATTGATGAAGCGCTGTGTCCTTCTGGGGTCCGTTCTCGCTCCTTCTCCCTACCCCGTCTTCTCTCTCGGGCTCCTCCCGCCTGGAGCTCCAGGGTTGGGGCGGGTGCGGCGGGTTCTCGGCTCCTTCCGCAGCGCTGCGGACACAATGGGGAGGCGCTGGCAGACCCCGCGGGCGGCGCAGCGGAGAGCTCGGCGAGCCCAGCCCGCGGCAGAAGCCTGCGCAGCCGCTCCGCCGCGGGTGACGGCGCAGTGGAGGCCGCGTGCACCCCGCACCTGCGCCGCGAGATCCCGAGGGGCCGGCTCAGGACGCGCACACCTGGCCGCAGAGGTCCCGGGTTATCCTTCCAGGGGCCGCTGTGCGGCAGGCAGACAGGTGCGATAGCCAGACGGAATGCTAATGCGTCGCAGCCTAGCCTCGGGTCAGAGCTGCAGTCGCTAATCGAATATCCCTAAGGTGCCCCCGAGTCCGAAAGGACCTCCTGGGGGGGAGCGCCTTGCAAGTTGTGCTACATGTCCCTTCAGTGTGGGCTGAGCCGGCTTCACAAAGAAGTTTCCGGGATGTGTGTCTGTTGTAGGCGGTTCGGTTGATCCTTGTTTGGGAGGTTCAGCCTTGCATCTGGGCTTCCTAGGGCATACCTTAGAATGCTTCTAAGGATGCTGCCAACATCAGCGGCCTGCCGGGTTGATGCTGAGCAACTTTGCCTTGTAATCCCAGTGTCTCTGACCGCACCGCGGTTCTTGAGAGGGTCTGGGATGCAGAAACAGTGGGTCTAAGGCTATTTGGGCCCCCAAACTTTGAAAGCATTCTCCCCAAAGAAGGATGAGAATGGGGACTTTGAAAATCAGCATTACTGTTGAATTGGGGTAAACTCTTACTGATATATGGATAGTAGCGTCTTTCAAGACCTTGCGTTTTCAAGCTGTAGTTTTTTTCCTGGAAATGGAAGGCTGATGTGGAGAAGGTGGCAGTTTAAAGCTAAGGCGGGGAGGAGGGGACGTTTTCTCAGAGCGATGAGGAGGAAGCAGCCTAGAGATGAATGAACGAGGTGCGTCCCATCTTTCACACACAAAACCAAACGCGTGGGACGTGCCAGCAAGCGCTCCAGTCGTTCGCGTTTAACTGGAAAACGTATTGCACGGGGGCCCAGGTTCCTCTGTATTATTGATGAAGCGCTGTGTCCTTCTGGGGTCCGTTCTCGCTCCTTCTCCCTACCCCGTCTTCTCTCTCGGGCTCCTCCCGCCTGGAGCTCCAGGGTTGGGGCGGGTGCGGCGGGTTCTCGGCTCCTTCCGCAGCGCTGCGGACACAATGGGGAGGCGCTGGCAGACCCCGCGGGCGGCGCAGCGGAGAGCTCGGCGAGCCCAGCCCGCGGCAGAAGCCTGCGCAGCCGCTCCGCCGCGGGTGACGGCGCAGTGGAGGCCGCGTGCACCCCGCACCTGCGCCGCGAGATCCCGAGGGGCCGGCTCAGGACGCGCACACCTGGCCGCAGAGGTCCCGGGTTATCCTTCCAGGGGCCGCTGTGCGGCAGGCAGACAGGTGCGATAGCCAGACGGAATGCTAATGCGTCGCAGCCTAGCCTCGGGTCAGAGCTGCAGTCGCTAATCGAATATCCCTAAGGTGCCCCCGAGTCCGAAAGGACCTCCCTGAGAGGACGGAGAGGAAAGAAGGGAAGCGCTAATGAGGGTGCGGAAAGAGAAAGGCAGCAAGTGATTGTAGCCAATCCTGGTCAGAGGCCAGGCTATCCTTGGCGCTTTTAAGTGGGCTGCTTTAGATGCGGCTTTGAATTGCGCTTCCTAACCTCTGTGCGGCACCAGGGGACTGGCTTCCAGACGCGGGAGCTCACTAGAGACTCCTCCTAGAGATGTAGGAAGGAGGTGTCCCGGCAGGCGGTTCTTCTGGCAGTGCCATTTAACCCTGACCTCAGCACCTCCCACCCTTTCACACCCGCACCAGGGAGTGCCCTGAACTTGTAAATTCCTGAACAGGGTCATCCGCCCTGTTTTTTAAGTGATTTTTACCAGGCTGTGTGTTACAAAAGGCTGTGAAGTAGAGGTTTGTGTATTTCCAAGCAGTGTTGAGAGATTAATTCCAAGGTGGATTGGCAACCCCCCGCTGAACCCTTGGAGGAAGGAGCAGAGACTCAGGACCTATGGAATGGTCCACATGGGGGTGTTGGTTGCTTGAAGGGGATCTTTCAGAGCAAATACACTCCTCTAAGCACATGGGGTAAAACAATAATATCATTGCAGTACTTTTGTGTTCCTCATTGTGGTTGTTTGCAACGGATGTAACAGTAAACAAAATATTGTGAGAATCCACCCATATACTAGGTAGCCAAAGAGAAACCTGGCAGCTAGGCTTTAAAACCCCAACAGGATGCCCTTGGGACCAAGTATTTTGAGAGACTTAGTTTTCCAACCATATCCTGGGTCTTTCTATCTTGAGGAGGTACATGTAGCTCTTTTGAAAGCATTCTGGAAGGCATACATGCAAGGATCTGCTGGTGTTCCATCAATGCCCTCCCTTTCTCTCCAAAACCCGAAAAAATGACCAAAATCATCAACAGCAGCAACCCAGAACCATATATCTAGTTAACAGGAGCACTTTGTTTCTTAGTCACCTAGCTTTTTCTCAGAAATTAGAGAGTGAGGACATACGTTGCCATGGATTTTGGACTTCCTTTAAGTTTTCTTCATGTATCTTTTGCTCTAGGCGTCTTTTTGCATCATCTGCAGAAATGAAGCACAATGACACAGCTGCAGATCCCTGATGGAGGCTTGTTGTAGAAAGCAGCTGTGAATCATATGTTTGCTATATTTTCCCACTTCCGTTTACTTCCCTTGCCCTGTCCTTGAACCGGTGTTATCATCTTCTAGGCTGTATCTGGCAAAAGGCTGGTGATTTCCAGTAGTCCAGCACCTGTGCGGAGTGTGGGGTTGAGGGAGAGACTCAGAGCTGCCCAGAGAGTCTTATAGGTTTAACACACACTTTTGCTTGCTCTGTGCACTGCACACTGCACAGAGAAAAATACCTTAATATCTCCACAAAGAGAATTATGTTAGTTTATATAGTTCTTTTATTTTAAATTGTAAGATTTAATTCAGGAATAACATTGACCCGAAATGAAAGGGAAGTCATACACTTGCATGCAGTATTTTCAAACTAACATTACATTCAGTTGAGTGATCACACCTTTTGGCTTTGTCTAAACTTGATCCATTAGAAGCTATTTTTATTTAAGCAAGATTTATATGTTACTGACATTATGAGACTAAGTAACTCAAGACACTGCAAAGATGTGAATTTTAAAAGAAAAACAAACAAACAAACAAACAAAACCCAGCTAGACAGCAAAGCCCGCTCTTGGCAGCTTGATAAATGTGCAGGTACAATGCACCATTTGAAATGTAAGTGGAAGTGAGGTTCTGTCCCGTCTACTAGAGAATGAACTCCTCCTTATCACTGAGAAAACTCAACTAACTTTTCTCTTACTCTGAAATCTCTGAGTTCAGAAAGAAAAACATAACAACATAAATAACAGACTAGAAAAAAAAATAGGCTAGCATTATGACCTGCTTACATAATCATTTAGCTCTATAAACTTGCTGTTGAATTGAGTAAGCAATAATATTATTGATACATTCATGTTTATACCTAAACCATATTTCTATATGGACCAGCCAGTTACCTTAATTCTACAGGAAATAAAGGTTCTAGAAGAGTAACTGAGGAAACTGTAGACACAGTGTTAGACACTCTTGTTGCCATAGATACTGCATTCAATCTTCACATTACCCTTTTCAAGTAGACTTTATTAGATTTGCACAATGACACAGCTGCAGATCCCTGATGGAGGCTTGTTGTAGAAAGCAGCTGTGAATCATATGTTTGCTATATTTTCCCACTTCCGTTTACTTCCCTTGCCCTGTCCTTGAACCGGTGTTATCATCTTCTAGGCTGTATCTGGCAAAAGGCTGGTGATTTCCAGTAGTCCAGCACCTGTGCGGAGTGTGGGGTTGAGGGAGAGACTCAGAGCTGCCCAGAGAGTCTTATAGGTTTAACACACACTTTTGCTTGCTCTGTGCACTGCACACTGCACAGAGAAAAATACCTTAATATCTCCACAAAGAGAATTATGTTAGTTTATATAGTTCTTTTATTTTAAATTGTAAGATTTAATTCAGGAATAACATTGACCCGAAATGAAAGGGAAGTCATACACTTGCATGCAGTATTTTCAAACTAACATTACATTCAGTTGAGTGATCACACCTTTTGGCTTTGTCTAAACTTGATCCATTAGAAGCTATTTTTATTTAAGCAAGATTTATATGTTACTGACATTATGAGACTAAGTAACTCAAGACACTGCAAAGATGTGAATTTTAAAAGAAAAACAAACAAACAAACAAACAAAACCCAGCTAGACAGCAAAGCCCGCTCTTGGCAGCTTGATAAATGTGCAGGTACAATGCACCATTTGAAATGTAAGTGGAAGTGAGGTTCTGTCCCGTCTACTAGAGAATGAACTCCTCCTTATCACTGAGAAAACTCAACTAACTTTTCTCTTACTCTGAAATCTCTGAGTTCAGAAAGAAAAACATAACAACATAAATAACAGACTAGAAAAAAAAATAGGCTAGCATTATGACCTGCTTACATAATCATTTAGCTCTATAAACTTGCTGTTGAATTGAGTAAGCAATAATATTATTGATACATTCATGTTTATACCTAAACCATATTTCTATATGGACCAGCCAGTTACCTTAATTCTACAGGAAATAAAGGTTCTAGAAGAGTAACTGAGGAAACTGTAGACACAGTGTTAGACACTCTTGTTGCCATAGATACTGCATTCAATCTTCACATTACCCTTTTCAAGTAGACTTTATTAGATTTATGTAACTTATGAAGAGATTGAATCTCAGAGAGGTTAAGCAACATATACATAACCATTCAGCAAACAAAGGGCAGATTCACTATTAGAAACACGCTCTTTTTTAGTGCATGCTTTTCCTGCATGCCATGAACCTATTTTTTCTCTTGTATTTAAAACAATTATTTTTAAAATTTTCTTTCAGCTGTTATAATTTCTGAATCTCTTAAATGCCTTTGTTTTCCATGTCCAAACCATTCTGTCCATTCTCTCCAGACCAATCAGTTATAATCAGTGTTAACAATGTTCCAAGGATGCCATAGCTGTAACTTCTTCAGTATGAAATCACCACTAGCAACCCCCATCCTGACTGCCTTTCAAAGTCAGAAAACAGGGGTGAAACAGGACCTTCATCATTTTCTTTGAAATGTGGACCCATACAGCCAAGCTGTCTCGGAAGAATCCATCAAGTAGTTTTCAGATTGAAAATTGTGCAGCTCCACCTTCACATTTCTGCACACATGACTTCTCCGATCTAGAAGAGTCTCCCCTTCTCTTGGCTAAACTCTGTTCACTTGTCTAAGGAGACTGATATTTCTTCTCCACTGAGAAATTTCTCCATTCCAACTCTCATAGTTTTTGCAAACCTCTGAAGTTCCCACTCACTTATGTCTGCCATCTAATTTTGTTTTAATTTATATTATGTATTTTACAAAAAATTATCTGTCAACTATAATTTTCTACTTGCTAAGTACAGTACTAAATTTAGCCTTTATTGTCTCTTCAGTCTCTTCAGTCACCCCAGGTAGTGTGACACAGATCTAAACTTTCAATAATGAAATCTAAATTTTATATCTTTAATACATATATTGATCCTGATTGCCCATTTTATATTGCTAATGAATTATTGGATGTCTTCAGGTAGAAATGAATTACAAATAATTTTAAATGAAAATATAGTAGAAGAGACCATTTGAAAGCACAAGCATTATCCTTTCTGCCAGACTTGCTTTTCTCCTTGGATTTTCAGTCATAAATAACATATCATGCATCCGGCATGTCTGACATATCCCTCTGCCTTATCCACTACAATCAAGTAGGGGGGAAAATATGTATTGATGATTTTCCTTTTCTTGAACCTAATCTCTTCTTCCCACAGACAGGCCTGCCCTCAGGTTCTACTCATGCTGCCTAGGATCAGCCTTCTAAGCCATCGTCTTACCTCCATTCTTGCCCCACTTGAATCCATGTGCATTACGTCTGCAAAGTCTTCTCTCTAGAACACAAACAATGAAATCCAAGCTCCTTATCATTTTATTCAAGGTGCTTATCATGTAGACCCAGATTTGCCTATTCACTCTTCAGCTTTAGCAATCCCTGTGAAAATTCACTTGTATTTTCTCAAATATTCAGTATGTCATAACTCTCTGCTTTTGTTTTTGTTAGAACTTCTGCCCAAAATAGTTCTCAATTTCTTGATTTGTGGGTGATCTTTGAAAATACAAACAGTTGTCACTTCTCCTTTGAAGAGTTTCTTGTTAAGCAAATGGATTTAAATAGATATTTAAATCTATGTATCCTTTCTTAATAATAGGCCCAAGAGTCCATTGTATTTGTTTATTCATTTCCAACATGAGACTGTGAATTCCTTAAAGCAACCGTTCTCAAATTTTGTCCATTGAACCAGAGTCGTCCAAATTAACAAAAATAGCACTTAAAATAGCACTCTCCAGACTCCTTACTTTCATTAGATTTAATACATTAGTATATATGGGGTTGAGATTCTGGAATCTACATTTTGGCAAGCATTTTGTATATAACTAGGCACTTAGAGTTTATTACAGTGGTTATTCCTCAGCCAAGCCAGCTCAATATGGAGATTATGTAGCAGATGGGGGAGGAATCATCAGCATAGCTTCGTGCATCTTATTGAGAGCCTCCTATGTACTGTGAGCGTAACTTCCTGGATTACTGTGCTTCAAAGAGAGATTTGATTACAGAGTATAGTCCGTTAAATTATATGATTCATTCTTGCTGAAATGAGAGAGGCTTGAATCAGAAAGGCCCCCTTCTCAAGAGCAGAGTTTCAAAAGTTACTTAAGATGGCCTTTAGAGTTGAAGGGCTGCTGTTCAGAGTACTTTGAGCTTTAATGACTCTAACTTTTTATTATTATGTTATGTTCATTTGTCAAAGACAGAGACAAATGGTAAAACAAATATCTGTGAATTACCACCCAGATTAAGGAAGTATGTATTAAACATAAAATCGAAGCCTTCTATGTACTTTTTAGATGGCGTCTCGCTCCCATAGGTAACCAGTAATGTAAATTTCCTGTTAGGATTCCCATATATTTCCTTGTGATTTTACTATTTGTTTGAACCACCCCTCTTCATCAATCATATAGTATTGTATTAAATACTTCAATCATATAGTATTGTATTAATAAGTATAATATTTATAAAAATGCCAACATATTGTATGCATCCTTGGAAATACTGTTTGTTGTTATTTATTCAAGTTGATACAGAAAGATCTACTTCATTAATTTTTATTGCTGTATAGTATTCCATTTTATAAACCTACTACAATAAAGGCTTCCCTATCTCATTAGTAGGAATTTCTAATTTCCCACTGTGATAAATGCTATATAAATAATTCTTTTGAATTATTGCAAGCATTACTGGGCAAATATTCACGATTTGTTTAGGCAGCCAGAGTTAATGAATTGGCTTTTGTGACAAACTGTATACTCTTTAAATGGTATTCAAATTGAACAAACTCATGATGTACTCTTGCTTATTCATGCTTTTTGTTGCCCCTTTATGTGTTTTAAGTCTAAATTACTCAGTGCTTTGCATTTCTACACACAGGCCTTGGATTATGCCTCTAACATTTCCCATTTCTCTCACTTCTGCCTGGATGTGGTATCTCTTTTAATATGCCCCACACTTCACTGTTCTTCAGTGTACCATTTTGATTCCAACTCTTTGCATTTGCCTTTGCCTTTCTATGTAAATTCCCTTTCCTTTCTCTTTCTAATTAAAAGAATCACCCATAATCATCCATAACTGTCCTTCAAAATATAGCTTAACTATTACCTCTTTTTGAAGCACTATTACCTCGATTCATTCTTGCTGAAATGAGAGAGGCTTGAATCAGAAAGGCCCCCTTCTCAAGAGCAGAGTTTCAAAAGTTACTTAAGATGGCCTTTAGAGTTGAAGGGCTGCTGTTCAGAGTACTTTGAGCTTTAATGACTCTAACTTTTTATTATTATGTTATGTTCATTTGTCAAAGACAGAGACAAATGGTAAAACAAATATCTGTGAATTACCACCCAGATTAAGGAAGTATGTATTAAACATAAAATCGAAGCCTTCTATGTACTTTTTAGATGGCGTCTCGCTCCCATAGGTAACCAGTAATGTAAATTTCCTGTTAGGATTCCCATATATTTCCTTGTGATTTTACTATTTGTTTGAACCACCCCTCTTCATCAATCATATAGTATTGTATTAAATACTTCAATCATATAGTATTGTATTAATAAGTATAATATTTATAAAAATGCCAACATATTGTATGCATCCTTGGAAATACTGTTTGTTGTTATTTATTCAAGTTGATACAGAAAGATCTACTTCATTAATTTTTATTGCTGTATAGTATTCCATTTTATAAACCTACTACAATAAAGGCTTCCCTATCTCATTAGTAGGAATTTCTAATTTCCCACTGTGATAAATGCTATATAAATAATTCTTTTGAATTATTGCAAGCATTACTGGGCAAATATTCACGATTTGTTTAGGCAGCCAGAGTTAATGAATTGGCTTTTGTGACAAACTGTATACTCTTTAAATGGTATTCAAATTGAACAAACTCATGATGTACTCTTGCTTATTCATGCTTTTTGTTGCCCCTTTATGTGTTTTAAGTCTAAATTACTCAGTGCTTTGCATTTCTACACACAGGCCTTGGATTATGCCTCTAACATTTCCCATTTCTCTCACTTCTGCCTGGATGTGGTATCTCTTTTAATATGCCCCACACTTCACTGTTCTTCAGTGTACCATTTTGATTCCAACTCTTTGCATTTGCCTTTGCCTTTCTATGTAAATTCCCTTTCCTTTCTCTTTCTAATTAAAAGAATCACCCATAATCATCCATAACTGTCCTTCAAAATATAGCTTAACTATTACCTCTTTTTGAAGCATTTCCTAATTTCCCCCAAGGAAGTTTGTCTCTCTTTCATGTGTGTTTCAGTAGACCTTAGTGATTACGTGTATTCCCCTTTATAATAAGGAATATTTATGTATTTCCAAAACCAGACTTTGACCAAGTAGGAAAAAGATGACAAACAATTTCTCAGTGTATCCAGCTAAACCTGCACTGACTAACACTTTAACCACTAGTTGTTTGTTCTTATGGAGGACTTAAACTGTAGCTAGTATAACAGAGGAACTGAATGTTTACTTTTATCAGTTAAAATTTAAGTATTTAAACTTCGAATTGAAATAGTCACATATTGCATAGTCAATAGTCACATATAGCTAGTGGTAAACACATCAGGTACAGCAGTTATAGAATACTTCTGTTATTGTAGACATTTCTAATGTATAATATTGTGAAGAGTAAACTCCCAGTAAAATTTGGGAGAAATGAAATGAATGAATGGATGAATGAACTCCACAGGATAGGCTAGTAACATTTGCTTTTCAATGGACAGCAGCCATAGGATTTGATTATATTCATGATTGTGTTTGTGAGGATAATTTCACACTTTATGGAGAGAAACAGGTAATCTCAACTTGGCCAGGAATATACTGACAATACAGAACACCAAAGAAGCCAAAGGGAGCATTCAAATTTATCTTTCTGAATTCCTTAGAGATTCAACCAAACCTTGCTTACCTGAGATGGCAGTATAGCAAACATCATCTTTAAATGGTATTCAAATTGAACAAACTCATGATGTACTCTTGCTTATTCATGCTTTTTGTTGCCCCTTTATGTGTTTTAAGTCTAAATTACTCAGTGCTTTGCATTTCTACACACAGGCCTTGGATTATGCCTCTAACATTTCCCATTTCTCTCACTTCTGCCTGGATGTGGTATCTCTTTTAATATGCCCCACACTTCACTGTTCTTCAGTGTACCATTTTGATTCCAACTCTTTGCATTTGCCTTTGCCTTTCTATGTAACTTCCCTTTCCTTTCTCTTTCTAATTAAAAGAATCACCCATAATCATCCATAACTGTCCTTCAAAATATAGCTTAACTATTACCTCTTTTTGAAGCATTTCCTAATTTCCCCCAAGGAAGTTTGTCTCTCTTTCATGTGTGTTTCAGTAGACCTTAGTGATTACGTGTATTCCCCTTTATAATAAGGAATATTTATGTATTTCCAAAACCAGACTTTGACCAAGTAGGAAAAAGATGACAAACAATTTCTCAGTGTATCCAGCTAAACCTGCACTGACTAACACTTTAACCACTAGTTGTTTGTTCTTATGGAGGACTTAAACTGTAGCTAGTATAACAGAGGAACTGAATGTTTACTTTTATCAGTTAAAATTTAAGTATTTAAACTTCGAATTGAAATAGTCACATATTGCATAGTCAATAGTCACATATAGCTAGTGGTAAACACATCAGGTACAGCAGTTATAGAATACTTCTGTTATTGTAGACATTTCTAATGTATAATATTGTGAAGAGTAAACTCCCAGTAAAATTTGGGAGAAATGAAATGAATGAATGGATGAATGAACTCCACAGGATAGGCTAGTAACATTTGCTTTTCAATGGACAGCAGCCATAGGATTTGATTATATTCATGATTGTGTTTGTGAGGATAATTTCACACTTTATGGAGAGAAACAGGTAATCTCAACTTGGCCAGGAATATACTGACAATACAGAACACCAAAGAAGCCAAAGGGAGCATTCAAATTTATCTTTCTGAATTCCTTAGAGATTCAACCAAACCTTGCTTACCTGAGATGGCAGTATAGCAAACATCATCTTTAAAGACGAAAGTATACAAGAAATAAGACTGAGCCAGAGTTAATATGGTAGCAATTAGATCCCTTAAGACTTTCATTTCTTCAGATGAGGCAGTATATTTACTCTTTTTCAAATTTAATTTTATATTAATACCCATTAGGTAGCTATTACCAAAAAAAAAGAAAGAAAAAAGAAAATATCAAGTATTGGTAAGGATGTGGAAACATGAGAACTGCTCTACATTGATGATGGGAATGGAGAATGAAGCAACCATTGTGAAAAATAGTATGGTGCTTTCTCAAAGAACTAAGCAGGATTACCATGTAATCTAGCAACCCTCTTCTTGGTATATACCCATAAGGTTGAAAACAGAATGGAGTGGATATTTTTACTCTCAAACTCATACTGACGTTATTCACAATTCCCAAATGTAAGAACAACTCAAATAGCTTTCAAAACAGGTATCATCATTTCAGCACAGGGATCATCAAAATGTGATATGTACCTACAAGTGAATATTATTTAACCTTAAAAAGAAATTAGTTTCTGATACATGGTACAACATGGATGCATCTTTTTAAAATTATTTTTAATTAAAGGATGATTGTGGATGAATCTTGAAAACATTATCTTAATTGGCATTAAGTCAGACATAAAACGAATAAAGACTTAAGGACTCCACCTAGTCACTTCAGTCATGGTCAACTCCGTGTGACCCCATGGACTGCAGCACGCCAGGTTCCTCTATCCATGGAATTCTCCAGGCAAGAATACTGGAGTGGGTTCCCATGCCCTCCTGCAGGGGATTTTCCCAACCCAGGGTTGGGACCTGGGTCTCCTGTGTTGCAGATTCCTCACCACTGAGCCATCAGGGAAACCTCATATATATCCATTTGAGACCTCATGGACTAGTTCACCAGGCTTCTCCATCCTTGGAATTTTCCAGGCAAGAATACTGGAGTGGGTTACCATTTCCTTCTATATGATGTACCTAGGATGGTCAAATCCATAGAGATAGTAAGTAGAACAGTGATTATAGGGGCTTAGGTAGGAAGGAATGGGAATTATTGTTTAATGAGTATAGACTTTCAGTTTAGGATGATGAGAAAGTTCTAGAAGTGGATAGTAGTGATGGTTGCACAACAGTGTGAATGGATTTAATGCCACTAAATTGTAAAAGGTGAATATGGTAAATTTTATAATACGTGTTCAATACCACACAAAAAGTTACGTTGATAAATATTTATTAAGGTCATTTATGGTTGGATTACTCCTTAGGAAAATATTTATCCTTCCAATGTGGCCTCCTAATGCACTTTAAAATATTAAACACAGCCCCATAGAATAGTCTCTCTGCCTATGAGTGTTAAGAGAAAGGTGATAAACCAAAAGAAATTTTATGGAAAGTGAACATACATGCAATGCATTTGTTCTGTGGGATGTACTGTAATGAACAAGCACGTTTAATAGAGAGAGGGATCAGATCCTAACAGTGAGCATCATGCCTCTGGGTATGAGAGCTGCTGAGGTAGGATGGAGGTTTTGGGATGAAATCATTGCATAGCTAGACGCAGTGAAGTAGATGTGAAGCCCCAGGAGGACTGTGTGTTGGGACTGATGCAAAGTGGCCAGTAAGGCATTGCCTTAGCCACCTGCACATGCAAACTGCTAGATCAAAGACTAAATGATCAAATGGGATTACTCCAGTGACACAAATGTATGCGGATATCGTGAATTGCAGATTATGGACCATCTGCTCCTTTGCAGACTCCTTGGTGGGGGAGGCGGGATGTGTACAAGGAAGGCCTTATTGTAGTGATGGTGAGAACACTGATGGCTCTCCGGGCTGGGGAGAAAAAGCAATAGTCGTATCCTCCCCTTTTATGTTTTCATTCTTTAGTGTGCTGATTTACCTTCTTGTATAATATTGCTTTAATCCACCCTCCTATTCTATTACCGTTAAACTTTAGGCAGGTCCAACTTGGCGTCTAATGGATAACTCTTCTTCATAGACGATGATCTATCATATATATCCATTTGAGACCTCATGGACTAGTTCACCAGGCTTCTCCATCCTTGGAATTTTCCAGGCAAGAATACTGGAGTGGGTTACCATTTCCTTCTATATGATGTACCTAGGATGGTCAAATCCATAGAGATAGTAAGTAGAACAGTGATTATAGGGGCTTAGGTAGGAAGGAATGGGAATTATTGTTTAATGAGTATAGACTTTCAGTTTAGGATGATGAGAAAGTTCTAGAAGTGGATAGTAGTGATGGTTGCACAACAGTGTGAATGGATTTAATGCCACTAAATTGTAAAAGGTGAATATGGTAAATTTTATAATACGTGTTCAATACCACACAAAAAGTTACGTTGATAAATATTTATTAAGGTCATTTATGGTTGGATTACTCCTTAGGAAAATATTTATCCTTCCAATGTGGCCTCCTAATGCACTTTAAAATATTAAACACAGCCCCATAGAATAGTCTCTCTGCCTATGAGTGTTAAGAGAAAGGTGATAAACCAAAAGAAATTTTATGGAAAGTGAACATACATGCAATGCATTTGTTCTGTGGGATGTACTGTAATGAACAAGCACGTTTAATAGAGAGAGGGATCAGATCCTAACAGTGAGCATCATGCCTCTGGGTATGAGAGCTGCTGAGGTAGGATGGAGGTTTTGGGATGAAATCATTGCATAGCTAGACGCAGTGAAGTAGATGTGAAGCCCCAGGAGGACTGTGTGTTGGGACTGATGCAAAGTGGCCAGTAAGGCATTGCCTTAGCCACCTGCACATGCAAACTGCTAGATCAAAGACTAAATGATCAAATGGGATTACTCCAGTGACACAAATGTATGCGGATATCGTGAATTGCAGATTATGGACCATCTGCTCCTTTGCAGACTCCTTGGTGGGGGAGGCGGGATGTGTACAAGGAAGGCCTTATTGTAGTGATGGTGAGAACACTGATGGCTCTCCGGGCTGGGGAGAAAAAGCAATAGTCGTATCCTCCCCTTTTATGTTTTCATTCTTTAGTGTGCTGATTTACCTTCTTGTATAATATTGCTTTAATCCACCCTCCTATTCTATTACCGTTAAACTTTTTAGGCAGGTCCAACTTGGCGTCTAATGGATAACTCTTCTTCATAGACGATGATCTATCATACTTAAAAAGCAACCAGAATACACTGCTATATTTAAAATATATAACCAAAGAAGACCTACTACACAGCAAAGGGAACACTGTACAATATTCTGTAATAACCTAAATCGGAAAATAATTTGAAAAAAGAATAGATACATGTATGACTGAATCACTTTGCTATACACCTGAAACTAACACAACATGGTTAATCAATTATGCTCCAATATAAAATTAAAAGGAAAATCTTCCTGAAATTTACTTCCCTTAGTACATCGAAAATAAGGCGATTCATGTACCATGCAAAGGCTGTGAGCTGTGTTAACTGTTTTTCTCGGAGGGAAATACATTGGATGAACTCCGTTTTTCTCTTTCGCCAGATTCTGTTGATTGCAGGTGTTTTTCCTCTGAATTGAATTCATATTAGTAAGTGCAGGAGTCTAGAAGGAAAGTCCAATTTAACTGGTTTATTAGAATAACATTCTGATCAGACAAATTAATCAGTTACTTCCATTCTGAATGCAGTAAGAATTCGGGGGTAAATATAAACAAATATTTTTAAAGTGATATCCGGGAATGAGAGCTTGAACAGAAGTAAGGGAAAATATCAGAGAAAAAAATTTGTATTTTTTTTCTAGGGCTGTAGTTATAGCTAATATAATAGGGAATATATTATTTATTTACCTTAGCTGTTACTGCCAAAGAAGCAAAGAAATGTTTTTGTCATAAAACTGTACAGCTTGGCCTAGCCTCCTACAGTTCAGCTACTCTATGGGTTTTTAACTGAGGTACTATAGGTATGTAACATTGCATAATTTTCAAGTAATACAATGTTGATTTGATACTTATATAGTGCATAAAGATGACCACAATAGCATTAATTAACACCTTCATTACATGACAGAATTACTGTCGCTTCATTGTATTGAGAACATTTAGAGTTCACTCTCTTACGAAGGGTGAAATATATATTTCCATGTTTTTAACTATAAACATCATTCTGTATGCTAGATCCCCACATAGCACTTTGTTTCATCTTTTTTTTTTCTTTCACTTTCACTCTTTCCCCTTTATGTTCCTCTGCTCTTCCTGAAAGAAGTAATTTAAAAGAGAAATTGTCATACTAAGTGAAGTAAGTCAGACAGGGAAAAACAAATATCATATACTACTTATATGTGGAATCTAAAAAAAATTATACAAATGAATTAATAAAACTGAAACAGATTCACAGAATTAGGAAACAAACTTATAGTTACCAAAGGGAAAAGGTGAGATGGTGATGGTTTAGTCACTAAGTCATGTCTGATTTTCTGAGACCACATCGACTGTAGGCTGCCAGGTTACACCATCCATGGGATTCTCCAGGCAAGAAGTGGGTTACCAGTTCCTTCTCCATGAAAGGTGATGGGAGAGGGATAAGTTAGGAGGGTAATATTAATATATATACACTACCATATATAAAATGCTCAGTATTCTATAGTAACCTAAATGGGAAAAGAATCTGAAAAAGAGTGGATATATGTGTATGTATGACTGCATCATGTTGCTATATAGCTGAAACTAACATAACATTGTGAATAAACTATACTCCAATATAAAATAAAATTTGTATAAGAAAGAAAACTATAAAAGACAGTACATTAAAAAATACAAAAAACTATATGTCAGGAAATAATAATAAGCATGAACAAATCATATTTCACTTAAACAAGCACGTGTTAAAACTCAGTCTCTATGAGGTAGGGTACTGGATATGACATGGAGGTGAATAAACCTGATATCCACCCTTGGTAAATTCAGCCTCTAGCATAGAGCATCTCCAGACAATAACATCAGTGGGATTCTCTATCTGCTCTCCTTTCTACTTCTCTAATTATGTGTAACACCTGCTTACACACTCTAGGCTCAGAAAAAGTTAACTTTTCTTGTCTTCTGAGACAGCCATTCTCACTGGGGTCAGAAGTTGTCCATTTTCCTTTTTTGTGTATTTTCAACCTTTTCCTCCACTGACTCGTTAGTTATCTTTACAATTATTTTCACTCAAGGTGAAAAACATTCTTCAAAAAAATCTTTCCTTAAAATTTTGTTGCTGTTCATTCAGTAAGTCATGTCTAGCTGTTTGCATACCCATGGATTGAAGCATGGTAGGTTCCTCTGTCCTTCGCTGTCTCCCAGAGCTTGCTCAAACTCATGTCCATTGAGTTGGTGATGCTATCTAACCATCTCATCCTCTGCCATCCTCTTCTCCTTTTGCCTTCAATCTTTCTCATCACTGGGGTCTTTTTCCATGAGTAGGTTCTTTGCATTGCATGCTCAATGTGTGGGAACTTCAGCACCAATCTTTCCAATGAATATTCAGGATTGAGTTTGTTTAGAATTGACTGGTTTGATCTCCTTGCTGCCCAGCAGACTCTCAAGTCTTCTTCAGCACCACAGTTTGAAAGCATCAGTTCTTTGGCACTAAGACTTCTTTATGGCTGAATTCTCACATCCATATGTGACTCTTGGAAAAACTGTAACCTTGACTATTATGGACTTTTGTTGGCACAGTGATGTCTCTGCCTTTTGATACACTGTCTAAGTTTGTCATAGCTTTTCTTCCAAAGAGAAGGCATCTTAATTTCATGGCTTCAGTCACCATCTGCAGTGATTTTGGAGCTCAGGAAAATAAATTCTGTCACTTCTTCCACTTTTTCCCCTTCTATTTGCCATAAAGAGATGAGGTTGGATGTTGTTATTATCTTAGTTTTTTGAATTTTGAGCTTTAAGACAGCTTTTCCCCTCTCCTCTTTCACTCTCATCAAGAGGGCTCTGTAGTTCCTCTTCATTACCCACCATTCGTGGTACCATCTGGTTTTCTGAGGTTGTTGATATTTCTCCCAGAAATCTTAATTCCAGCTTGTGCTTCATCCATATCAATAGTTCTCATGACGTAATTTGCATGTAAGTTAAGTAAGCAAGGTATTTATTCAAGTTAGGTGTTTTTCTGGGATTCCCTTGCTTTCTGTATGATCCCATAAATGTTGGCAATTTGCTATCTGTTTCCTCTGCCTCTTTGAAACTCAGATTGTACATATGGGAATTCTTGGTTCACATATTGCTGAATCCCAACTTGAAGATTTGGGGCATAACCTTCCTACAATGTGACCATTCTTTGGCATTGCACTTCTTTGGGATTGGAATGAAAAACTGACCTTTTCCAGTCCTGTGGCTATCACTGAATTTTCCAAATTTGCTGACTTACTGAATGTATCGCTTTAACAGAAACGTCTTTTAAGATTTTAAATAGCTCACCTGGAAATCCATTACCTCCACTCTCTGTGTTTGCAGTAATGTTTCCTGAGGGCCATGTGACTTCAAATTCCAGAATGTCTAACTCTAGGTGAATGACCACAGCATCATGGTTGTCAAGGTCATTTAGACCTTTCTTGTATGGTTCTTCTGTGTATTCTTACCACCTTTTCTTAATCTCTTCTGCTTCTGTTAGGTCCTTACTATTTCTGTCCTTTACTGTGGCTGTCTTTGCATGAAATATTCCCTTTCTGTCTCCAGTTTTCTTAAAGATATCTCTAGTCATTTCCATCTATTGTTTTTCTCTATTTCTTGCACTTCCCATTTGAGAAGGCCCTATCTCTCCTTGCTATTCTTGAATATCCCATGTTCCTATGCAATACTGTTCTTTACAGCATCAAACTTAAACCACAGACACATCCACAACTAAGCATCTTTTACACTTTGGCTCAGCAACTTCATTCTTTTCAGAATCAAGGTTTTAAAATAATTTAGGAAATTCTAATGGGCAAAAAAAAAGGTTATGATGAGTTTGGATGTTGTTTATTATCTTAGTTTTTTGAATTTTGAGCTTTAAGACAGCTTTTCCCCTCTCCTCTTTCACTCTCATCAAGAGGGCTCTGTAGTTCCTCTTCATTACCCACCATTCGTGGTACCATCTGGTTTTCTGAGGTTGTTGATATTTCTCCCAGAAATCTTAATTCCAGCTTGTGCTTCATCCATATCAATAGTTCTCATGACGTAATTTGCATGTAAGTTAAGTAAGCAAGGTATTTATTCAAGTTAGGTGTTTTTCTGGGATTCCCTTGCTTTCTGTATGATCCCATAAATGTTGGCAATTTGCTATCTGTTTCCTCTGCCTCTTTGAAACTCAGATTGTACATATGGGAATTCTTGGTTCACATATTGCTGAATCCCAACTTGAAGATTTGGGGCATAACCTTCCTACAATGTGACCATTCTTTGGCATTGCACTTCTTTGGGATTGGAATGAAAAACTGACCTTTTCCAGTCCTGTGGCTATCACTGAATTTTCCAAATTTGCTGACTTACTGAATGTATCGCTTTAACAGAAACGTCTTTTAAGATTTTAAATAGCTCACCTGGAAATCCATTACCTCCACTCTCTGTGTTTGCAGTAATGTTTCCTGAGGGCCATGTGACTTCAAATTCCAGAATGTCTAACTCTAGGTGAATGACCACAGCATCATGGTTGTCAAGGTCATTTAGACCTTTCTTGTATGGTTCTTCTGTGTATTCTTACCACCTTTTCTTAATCTCTTCTGCTTCTGTTAGGTCCTTACTATTTCTGTCCTTTACTGTGGCTGTCTTTGCATGAAATATTCCCTTTCTGTCTCCAGTTTTCTTAAAGATATCTCTAGTCATTTCCATCTATTGTTTTTCTCTATTTCTTGCACTTCCCATTTGAGAAGGCCCTATCTCTCCTTGCTATTCTTGAATATCCCATGTTCCTATGCAATACTGTTCTTTACAGCATCAAACTTAAACCACAGACACATCCACAACTAAGCATCTTTTACACTTTGGCTCAGCAACTTCATTCTTTTCAGAATCAAGGTTTTAAAATAATTTAGGAAATTCTAATGGGCAGAAAAGGTTATAAACACTACATGTGCTTAGTTGCTCAGTCATGTCCAACTCTTTGTGACTGAATGGACTGCTGCCCATCAGGCTCTTCTGTTTATGGGGATTTGCCAGGCAAGAGTACTGGAGTGGGTTGCCAGCCCTTCTCCAGGAGATATTCCTGACCCAGGGATCAAACCCAGATCTCCCACATTGCAGGCAGATTCTTTACAATTGAGGCGCCAGGAAAGCTCATGATAAACCACTGCTCTGTAGTCAATATCTTGATGATACTCAGGTCTTTTTCTCTGGCACAGAGCCCTCTCCCTAGCTTTAAACTTACATTGTTCAAGGTTTACTGCATCTCTTCATTTGTTTGTCCTTACTGCTGTCCCACTTTGGGTTTTCTCCTGTTCCAAAATGAGCTCACCCATTACCACTCAAGTAGTTGCCTTCTAGAGTCTGTATATTATTTAATTCTTCTCAGTCCCTATTGCTCTAGGTTTCATAAGTAAATTCTGTGGAATAGTCTCTCAAATTGTAACTTATGTTTTGGAGTTGATTATTTTTTGTTGTTGTTGTATTAGTATCTCAGAAATAGTTTGTTCCTATTTTCCTTCCCTCTTTTCTTCATCACTTCTGCTTCTGTTAGGTCCTTACTATTTCTGTCCTTTACTGTGGCTGTCTTTGCATGAAATATTCCCTTTCTGTCTCCAGTTTTCTTAAAGATATCTCTAGTCATTTCCATCTATTGTTTTTCTCTATTTCTTGCACTTCCCATTTGAGAAGGCCCTATCTCTCCTTGCTATTCTTGAATATCCCATGTTCCTATGCAATACTGTTCTTTACAGCATCAAACTTAAACCACAGACACATCCACAACTAAGCATCTTTTACACTTTGGCTCAGCAACTTCATTCTTTTCAGAATCAAGGTTTTAAAATAATTTAGGAAATTCTAATGGGCAGAAAAGGTTATAAACACTACATGTGCTTAGTTGCTCAGTCATGTCCAACTCTTTGTGACTGAATGGACTGCTGCCCATCAGGCTCTTCTGTTTATGGGGATTTGCCAGGCAAGAGTACTGGAGTGGGTTGCCAGCCCTTCTCCAGGAGATATTCCTGACCCAGGGATCAAACCCAGATCTCCCACATTGCAGGCAGATTCTTTACAATTGAGGCGCCAGGAAAGCTCATGATAAACCACTGCTCTGTAGTCAATATCTTGATGATACTCAGGTCTTTTTCTCTGGCACAGAGCCCTCTCCCTAGCTTTAAACTTACATTGTTCAAGGTTTACTGCATCTCTTCATTTGTTTGTCCTTACTGCTGTCCCACTTTGGGTTTTCTCCTGTTCCAAAATGAGCTCACCCATTACCACTCAAGTAGTTGCCTTCTAGAGTCTGTATATTATTTAATTCTTCTCAGTCCCTATTGCTCTAGGTTTCATAAGTAAATTCTGTGGAATAGTCTCTCAAATTGTAACTTATGTTTTGGAGTTGATTATTTTTTGTTGTTGTTGTATTAGTATCTCAGAAATAGTTTGTTCCTATTTTCCTTCCCTCTTTTCTTCATCACCTTTGTAGGTAAATTTACTCAGATTGTCCTTGTCTCTCATGTGGAATTTTGTATTAGGCACCCTGTTTTTCATAAGTTTTAGTCTCTCTTTGATTCGTTTTCCTTGTTTAATTCTGTCAATATTATCTTTTTAGTATTCCATCAGTTGTGTTACTCTTTGATTAAAAACTTATGTCTATTGACTGTAGAATATAGTCCAAACAACTTAATATATCCATACTTTGTGAGACCTTTTGCCATCTGGACACCCTTCTCTCCCTCAGCAATTTCCTTTCCCTTGACCAAAATACCCAAACTTCTAAATACTCTGCTTTCCCTTAAAAAAAGAAAAAGAAAAAAAGACATCACAATTATCTAGTGTCAGTCTTTTCCACCAGATTGTCAGACCTGTGAGGGAAGGATATGCATCTGCATTTCAGTGTCTTCACTAGTGTTTGCTGAGTGCTTTTCAAGAAAGCAGTTGCTCAAAAAAGATATGTGTTGAATCCAAATGTGAAGCAGTATGTGAAGGAACTTCTCACAGCTCTTTCATTTCACATGGTTTCTTCTCTTAATAGAATGACCAAATACTTTCCCTCTCTAATAAACTCATGCTTTTACTGTGACATACATGTATGAAATACTTCTGGAGTTCACCAAACAGAAATAAGGTCCTAGGTTTCTCCTCTTTGACTCCACAGTGCATTGTTCCTGTAACTGTAATAGGAGTTCTATCAAATAGCAATGCCCGGGCTTGTGTCCTTCCTAAATGAAGAACACTGAAGATTTGGAGGCATATGTTGTTTCTCTTTGCTTTCACTGTACATATGATGATACTCAGAATACAGCTGATTCTTAAATCGTCACTTTTTTTGAATGGATGTCTGATTTCATGCATTATTGAGGAGATTCAAACACTCTGGCTAGGTTATTCCAGTTCCAAATTTAGAAGTAAGGTTGCACATGAATAGTATCTACTACTCTACTGCTATTCATTAATGGCCTTATGAGTAAGGAAAATTGTTGAATTTATTATTTTAATAATCAGCTCATCTATACCTTATTAAGTCCTTGAGTTTATTATTATACAAATAACTATAAGATAATTGAGATGTGGCTACTATCCTTAAATATTAAAGAAAGTTTTAAAAAAGACTTTTTCAAGTGAGGAAGGAATGATTTTAATTCTTCATTTAAACCTTTAATAGTGTATGCTAGTCCATATACAGATCACAGGATACTGTAGATATGTATTTGGTTCACTGGACTTGATTTGTGCTCCTGGATATCTTCCATGGACTGAGGAGCCTGGCAGGCTATGAGTCCATGGGGTTGCAAAGAGCTGGACATGACTGAGAAATTAGCACGCACTTACTCTACTAACACAATAAGCAATTCACATTTGAGAATGCAAAGAAACATAAATAATGAACATTATATAAAATTTGTATTTAATTAACAGGGAATTAAAGACCAACTCAGTTTCTGTTCGTATACTGCTATATAGGATATTACATAAATTCAAGGAAAATATTAAAATTTAACAGAAAGTTTTTCACATGATATAAAAAGTATGCAGCTAGCACACTACTTGAGCTTGAGCATATTTTATTTACTCTTCTTCTTGTGAATGAAGAATAAAACCATCTCCACACTGTGTTTTCTACCCTCACTCTCAGTCAATGGTTCCTAATAGAAAGAATAATATAACCCCAAGCTACTGTTGAACATACTTACACTATTTTCCTTCCTTCTGGGAAAACTCATTAAATAAAACCGTTTCTCTAGTGTACACTAAAGCAGCTAAATATATTATAAAATGAAATGTTATAGTCATATAATTTTTGATACACAAATTATTTTGTAATATCTGCATATTACAGTTGCCTTACCATCTAAACAGTGCAGATAATTTAAGAAAAGACAAAAGACCTGAAAAGAAATGTAGGAGTTGGCATTTGGTAATATGTCTGTTATTTCAAATGAAAACTTTGGAATAAGACCAATTGTATTTAGAAAACATAATTTAGACATGTGTGCAGATCCATATTAACACTAGAATTACACATACACAGACTACAAATGCTTTATAATCTATCTCTTCCATCTGTTAGAAAGATAATAAAACTGTGCTTTTTATGATATCAAGATTTTTTTATTTGTAATTATATATCACACATTTCCACTTTGTTCACTACTGCTTCATAATATTTGCATCTGAATATTCCAAACAGCATTTCACTAAGCATATAACTCACCATCAGACAATAGTTTCATGAATTCATTTTACTGTAATCTGATGATCTATTTAAAGTTTTACCCCTATATGTTACTTGAAATAGCACATATGTACATACGTATGTACAACTCATTAAAATTTTTTTCAAAATGGAAAGTACCAATATTTGAATCTAATAAGCTCTGCAATAGTATAGTTTTCATGATTATTAAGTATCTATGCTTTTCATGAGCAGTCAGAAAGTAATAAAGTAGAAGAAAATAAGAGGACAATTTTTCCAACCATATTATCAAACATTTTACAATATCCAGTACATATACACACATACAGAGTCCCATTACTTACATTTTCAAAGTCCTGTAGGAGTCCCAGTATCCTGTAAGTCCAGATAAACATATTTCCAAAATAAAAGACTGAATGTTTTAAAATTTCTTGAGGAAATTGTGTTTCCAGTTCACATTCTCTCTAATCATCAAACACTGAAATTGAGAAATATATCTACAACTGGGATACACTTGTATCTTCAAATAAAAAAAAAAATCAGAAAGTGAGTTTGTGCTCCCTGCTTAGGATTATATGATTTATGGACTAAAGTGCTACTTTGTATAAAGAAAACAAAGTTGAATACACACCTTGGAAATTAAATTAAAACCTCAGCTTTTTTTTCTTTTTAATTTTGGTCTCTTTCATTGGTTCTTTATTCATTCACCTTCATCTATCTTTATTCTTCGGCCTGCATAGGCCTCCCATTGCAGTGGACTCTCTTGTTGCAGAACTCTGGCTCTGGGGGCATGTGCTCCAGAGCACCTGCTTGTAATTGGACACACCAGTCCACATGTGTCTGATATTTCTCTCCTTATAACAATTATATTATATCATATTTCTTCTATTAATGTTTTTAAGACATGTGTGCAGATCCATATTAACACTAGAATTACACATACACAGACTACAAATGCTTTATAATCTATCTCTTCCATCTGTTAGAAAGATAATAAAACTGTGCTTTTTATGATATCAAGATTTTTTTATTTGTAATTATATATCACACATTTCCACTTTGTTCACTACTGCTTCATAATATTTGCATCTGAATATTCCAAACAGCATTTCACTAAGCATATAACTCACCATCAGACAATAGTTTCATGAATTCATTGTACTGTAATCTGATGATCTATTTAAAGTTTTACCCTATATGTTACTTGAAATAGCACATATGTACATACGTATGTACAACTCATTAAAATTTTTTTCAAAATGGAAAGTACCAATATTTGAATCTAATAAGCTCTGCAATAGTATAGTTTTCATGATTATTAAGTATCTATGCTTTTCATGAGCAGTCAGAAAGTAATAAAGTAGAAGAAAATAAGAGGACAATTTTTCCAACCATATTATCAAACATTTTACAATATCCAGTACATATACACACATACAGAGTCCCATTACTTACATTTTCAAAGTCCTGTAGGAGTCCCAGTATCCTGTAAGTCCAGATAAACATATTTCCAAAATAAAAGACTGAATGTTTTAAAATTTCTTGAGGAAATTGTGTTTCCAGTTCACATTCTCTCTAATCATCAAACACTGAAATTGAGAAATATATCTACAACTGGGATACACTTGTATCTTCAAATAAAAAAAAAAATCAGAAAGTGAGTTTGTGCTCCCTGCTTAGGATTATATGATTTATGGACTAAAGTGCTACTTTGTATAAAGAAAACAAAGTTGAATACACACCTTGGAAATTAAATTAAAACCTCAGCTTTTTTTTCTTTTTAATTTTGGTCTCTTTCATTGGTTCTTTATTCATTCACCTTCATCTATCTTTATTCTTCGGCCTGCATAGGCCTCCCATTGCAGTGGACTCTCTTGTTGCAGAACTCTGGCTCTGGGGGCATGTGCTCCAGAGCACCTGCTTGTAATTGGACACACCAGTCCACATGTGTCTGATATTTCTCTCTCTTATAACAATTCTATTATAACCTATTTCTTTCTTTATAACAATTAATTTGATTTTTAAAATCTTTTATTGTCAAAAATGTCACTATTTTAAGGATTAAGGAGAATGTGTTAATCACATCTATGCTTTATAAATTGTATCATTTCATTTCTGGCTGAGTAGATTTGATGGATGGAAAGGTTATATTTGAATATTTTTTTCCATAATCTATAATGAACTCTGAAAGGATGAATCTAACCAAATGTCACACTTTCTTTAGTAATGGAGCAGGGGGGTATAATATGGATTGATTCAAAGACTCACTTTTCTTTTTACACTTCCCTGTAAAAAAAGCATGTTTTTGTATTCTGTTGCCAGTGTATACATAAACTAGCACAAAAGCAAAGTGAAGCAATTTACAGGATTGTACCTTTATATGAATTATAGCTATGTAAAGAAGAACATCTAATTATGTGAAGAGAAACATGGATTCATAATCAGGAGCATTTTTAAAGGGGGAAAACAAAGCCATCGATAAAGGCAAAATAAATTAGCTTAACCTTAAGCTAATTATATACATATACAGTTCCATTGGTCCTAATGTCCTAATTAGTTTTCTTAAAATTGTGATGATATTCTAATTAACTATACTTAAGTATTACGTTCTAAAAGGACAGGGCACATGGCACTGGTTGAATCCTTGCTACCTGTTTTGGTCAAGGGTTTTTACATGGTCATCTTGTTCAGACTTTTTCCAGACTTGTTGAATTGATATTGTTACACTCATTTTGAAATTCAAAGTAACAAAAACTTAAAGATACAACATGTAAGAAGCTTAGGTGTGCTTTTGCTGCCACCTCTGGCTGCAGTTTCTCTAAGACTTATTGCCTTTGTATTGCTTCCTATGAAATGTCAAGTAGTCTCCTTATAGACTGACTGCTCTGATACATTTGGCAGCTAGCAACAATTGTTAGAATTGAAGAATTACGTTAATTTATTTGGCCTGTTTTCTTTTTTAAAAAAGTAAGAACTAGATTGTATTCTTTTTTCCAGAGTTGGTAACTGATAATAATGCACAGGAACCAGAGCTTCCCTGGTGGTCCAGGGGTAAGGACACCGCCTTGCAGTGCAAGAGGCGCCGGTTTGATCCTAGCCTGGGAAGATCCCACGTGCCACGGAGCAGCTGGACTTTGTCCAATTACCGAGCCGGAGCTCTGAGCGCATGCGCCCAGAGCCAGGATTAAGGAGAATGTGTTAATCACATCTATGCTTTATAACTTGTATCATTTCATTTCTGGCTGAGTAGATTTGATGGATGGAAAGGTTATATTTGAATATTTTTTTCCATAATCTATAATGAACTCTGAAAGGATGAATCTAACCAAATGTCACACTTTCTTTAGTAATGGAGCAGGGGGGTATAATATGGATTGATTCAAAGACTCACTTTTCTTTTTACACTTCCCTGTAAAAAAAGCATGTTTTTGTATTCTGTTGCCAGTGTATACATAAACTAGCACAAAAGCAAAGTGAAGCAATTTACAGGATTGTACCTTTATATGAATTATAGCTATGTAAAGAAGAACATCTAATTATGTGAAGAGAAACATGGATTCATAATCAGGAGCATTTTTAAAGGGGGAAAACAAAGCCATCGATAAAGGCAAAATAAATTAGCTTAACCTTAAGCTAATTATATACATATACAGTTCCATTGGTCCTAATGTCCTAATTAGTTTTCTTAAAATTGTGATGATATTCTAATTAACTATACTTAAGTATTACGTTCTAAAAGGACAGGGCACATGGCACTGGTTGAATCCTTGCTACCTGTTTTGGTCAAGGGTTTTTACATGGTCATCTTGTTCAGACTTTTTCCAGACTTGTTGAATTGATATTGTTACACTCATTTTGAAATTCAAAGTAACAAAAACTTAAAGATACAACATGTAAGAAGCTTAGGTGTGCTTTTGCTGCCACCTCTGGCTGCAGTTTCTCTAAGACTTATTGCCTTTGTATTGCTTCCTATGAAATGTCAAGTAGTCTCCTTATAGACTGACTGCTCTGATACATTTGGCAGCTAGCAACAATTGTTAGAATTGAAGAATTACGTTAATTTATTTGGCCTGTTTTCTTTTTTAAAAAAGTAAGAACTAGATTGTATTCTTTTTTCCAGAGTTGGTAACTGATAATAATGCACAGGAACCAGAGCTTCCCCTGGTGGTCCAGGGGGTAAGGACACCGCCTTGCAGTGCAAGGGGCGCCGGTTCGATCCCTGGCCTGGGAAGATCCCACGTGCCGCGGAGCAGCTGGACTGATGTGTCCAATTACCGAGCCGGAGCTCTGGAGCGCATGCGCCCAGAGCCAGTGCTCTGCAGCGACAGACGCCACAGCGGTGGGAGGCCCACAGGAGCCAAGGAACAGAGACAGATGAAGATAGAGAAATGAAGGAACAGTAGAAGTGGCCCGCCCGCTCCCCTCCCTCCCCAACCCGACCCCTGCCCGAAAATAAATAAATAAATAAATCTTTTTTTAAAAAAATAATGTACAGGAACCAATTAGCAAGCATTTTTTTCTTAAAAAAAAGAGAACTGATTAGTACTCTGTTTAGGTGTTATATCTCATAGTTGTATTCTATTTAGGTGTGATTAGAATTTGATCTCAGCTAAAATATTTGAGGACAAAACAGGAGCAACCAATCATAATGTGGCAATAAGCGCTTTCTCTGTGACTGAGTGGGTAGGACAAGGAATGTAAGCTGTACTTAAAGCAAGAACACTCAGAGTGCTTGCTGGGCCACCTTTTGTCTTTCCAAAACATAAGAACGCTTAATGCACTTAATGAGCACCCCTTTGACTAAAGTAGAAAGTTTAAATAGGAATAATCACTGGCTCCAATTTATATCCTGGATTATAGAAATGTGGCCATTCATCTCTGAGAATATGTACACATATTATACATGGATGTATAATGTATGTGTGAAATACATGAATAATATGTCTTCTTTCTTGTTAATCATATCAAAAGCTAGTAGGAGTTTTAAAATGTAGGAACTGTATAAATTTTTGATAAAGGTCCCTTTGTTAATATTTATTTTTGTCCATGTGTAACACATTTTCTCCTGGAAAGAGAGAGGGTAAGTTTTCATGGAGGATAGGATTTCTTTCTTATCAGTCCTTCAGAATGCATGATCTTGCACAGGCCCTTGCTACTAAATAAGCATTTTGTATATTATTTTTTAAACAAATCTGTGGGTTGATGTGTGGTAACAATGAAATACATTTCTATCAAAGGAAGAGAAAGTCACTTTTTGGCAAGATGTTGCTGAAAACATGAAAGGGGTGTAGACATGAGAATTTTTACTATTGGGGACAATATTCTCCTCTCAGTTTGACCCTAAAAAGGTTGTCAGATTAAAGTCACTTGTTCCCCTTAAGCACCTATCCCCAACCCAGCGATGTAAAAAAAAAAATAATTTTTTTTTTTCTATGATCAGTGCTCAAGGCAGAGAGCATTTAATCAAGCACCTTTGGTTTCAAAGGAAATCTCTGTAAGAACAATTCTAAACGTTGCAATAATAATTAGAGAAGGAAATAGCAAGGGAATAAGCAATAGATGCTGAATTCTACAGCAAGCATACAAAACTTTTTGTTTACAGGCTGATTTTTAAATTTGCAAGGGAACAAAAGCTGAGCTCCAATAATAGAAAGCAGTAAGTTTGGTTTGGGTCAGAAGCTTTAAAAAATTCCGATTAAGGACACAGAATTCAACAGATTTAATCATTAGAATTAAATAGAATATTATCTGGATTAAGAAGTCCCAGGAGAAACACACCTCCCATGCAGTGCCCTGCCAGATGTTAAACTGGTACCATGGCGAAGCGGTTCTAATATTTACAATGGGAATGACTAAATGGCTAATGGTTGGCTGAGAGGCATGACTAAGTTGAGATGTGTTGTCAGTGTGCCGAAAGATCTCTCACCCTCCAGCAGATTCCTGGGGTTCTTCAAAAGGTGCTTTCACAGGCTTTGCTGGTGGTCCACTGGATAGAGTCTGCCCTGCAGTGCAAGAGGCACTGGTTCCATCCCTGGCTGGGGAATCCGGGAATATCCCACGTGCTGCGGAGAGGCTGGACTGGTGTGTCCAGTTACAAGCCTGTGCTGTGGAGCGCATGCGCCCAGAGCCTGTGCTCTGCAGTGAAACAGGCCACTGCAATGGGAGGCCCACACAGGCCAAAGAATAAAGACAGATGAAAAGAAATAAAGAAAAAAATAATAATAATAAAAGAAGCCAAATTAAAAAAAAAAATGCTTTCAGGGTTGCAAGAGACCAAGTTCTGAAGCACAACCCATTCCAGGTGTGTTGTATTAGGTTTGTTCATGTTTTCGTGACCAAGCCTGGTCACATGGCAGCCCAGACTGAAAATCTGGGGCAAAAGACTTTACTTCTTGACTAGAGAATCTACACTGTTTCCTTGGAAAGGTTTGGGTTTAGAGAAGGGAGTAATCTACAACCTTTTTTTTTTTTTTTCCCCTTTTAAATCAATCACGTAGTCTTTTCAAACCCATTTGGTAGTCATTTGTATATTTTTTTATGGGTGTTAATATAATAAATCCTAATGTGGTATACAAAAAGTTGACTGGGAGGGCTGGGAGAATAAACTAAATTTACCTTTTGTGCATTAAAAAATAAATGTTCTACACTTGAAATATTGAATACTAAGATTTTTTTTTTTTGGAAAAAATTAAGAAACTTAAGAGATGAAATGCACTGATATTTTTAAGGGATTCTTATATGTAGTACCACTTATTTTATAGGCCTATTTATGTGCATCAGGGTATGCAATTCAATGAGTAATGTATAAAATTCAATGAGGGACTTCCCCTGGTGGTCCAGTGGGTAAGGATGCTCCCAGAGCCAGTGCTCTGCAACGACAGATGCCACCGCGCTGGGAGGCCCCCAACAGTAGATGTGTTAAGGTCCCATGTCCCGAAGACGAATGCGGTTCTAATATTTACAATGGGAATGACTAAATGGCTAATGGTTGGCTGAGAGGCATGACTAAGTTGAGATGTGTTGTCAGTGTGCCGAAAGATCTCTCACCCTCCAGCAGATTCCTGGGGTTCTTCAAAAGGTGCTTTCACAGGCTTTGCTGGTGGTCCACTGGATAGAGTCTGCCCTGCAGTGCAAGAGGCACTGGTTCCATCCCTGGCTGGGGAATCCGGGAATATCCCACGTGCTGCGGAGAGGCTGGACTGGTGTGTCCAGTTACAAGCCTGTGCTGTGGAGCGCATGCGCCCAGAGCCTGTGCTCTGCAGTGAAACAGGCCACTGCAATGGGAGGCCCACACAGGCCAAAGAATAAAGACAGATGAAAAGAAATAAAGAAAAAAATAATAATAATAAAAGAAGCCAAATTAAAAAAAAAAATGCTTTCAGGGTTGCAAGAGACCAAGTTCTGAAGCACAACCCATTCCAGGTGTGTTGTATTAGGTTTGTTCATGTTTTCGTGACCAAGCCTGGTCACATGGCAGCCCAGACTGAAAATCTGGGGCAAAAGACTTTACTTCTTGACTAGAGAATCTACACTGTTTCCTTGGAAAGGTTTGGGTTTAGAGAAGGGAGTAATCTACAACCTTTTTTTTTTTTTTTCCCCTTTTAAATCAATCACGTAGTCTTTTCAAACCCATTTGGTAGTCATTTGTATATTTTTTTATGGGTGTTAATATAATAAATCCTAATGTGGTATACAAAAAGTTGACTGGGAGGGCTGGGAGAATAAACTAAATTTACCTTTTGTGCATTAAAAAATAAATGTTCTACACTTGAAATATTGAATACTAAGATTTTTTTTTTTTGGAAAAAATTAAGAAACTTAAGAGATGAAATGCACTGATATTTTTAAGGGATTCTTATATGTAGTACCACTTATTTTATAGGCCTATTTATGTGCATCAGGGTATGCAATTCAATGAGTAATGTATAAAATTCAATGAGGGACTTCCCCTGGTGGTCCAGTGGGTAAGGATGCTCCCAGAGCCAGTGCTCTGCAACGACAGATGCCACCGCGATGGGAGGCCCACAGGAGCCAAAGAACAAGACGGATGAAAATAGAGAAATGAAAGACCAATAGAAGTGGCCCGCCTGCTCCCCTCCCTCCCCAACCCGAACCCCACCCAAAATAAATAAATAAATAAATCTTAAAAAAAAAAAAATTCAATGAGTAATTCATTTACTTCATCAGGGTATGCAAGTCAATGTGCTTCTTATGTAACAGAGGATGTGGTAAAAGGGATATTACCAGATCTAAAGGAGAGACATAAATTGGTGTAGTGGGATCTCCTGAAGTGCATTTGACTTAGAATTGAGGCAATGTATTACTATTTTATATCCAAGTTAGTGATCAGAAGTTTATATACATTTTAAAAATTCTTTGTCATAAGCAAAGAGGTAGCTTAAATTATACATGACTCTCAGCATGAAATAAGTCAATGTTGACACTGCCCTTCAGAACTGAATCATTTTTTCCTCTACTACATGAATATAATTTAGATCTCAAGGAGTAATCTGAAAAATTGAAATCATTAAAATTGAGTGTGGTAATATTACTTTAAAAAATAATAAAATAAAAATAATAAATACTGAATTTACCAATGGAAATATGTAACTTTGAGTTTTGTGGCAATTTATTATATTAACAACATACATTCACATATTGTTCTCTTGATACATTCTTTGGTGTTCCCCAAAATGACATTTCCCCTTAGAACTCAAGTCCCAGTAATTCCCTGGCAATCCGGTGATCAGAATTTGGCATGTTCACTGCTAGCTTCCATTTCTGAATCCCCAGATGAGGAACTATGATTTCACAAGCCACACTGTGACCAAAAAACAAAACAAAACAAATAATGATAATTGATTTAGAAACTGTTAATAAATTTCTGAAAACAAACAGAACTTCAAATCTGAAACTCAACCATATAAAGGGAGAGGTTCAGATGAGAATAGTATTTGCAGATTTACTCTAGAACCACTGTTTATCTTTGTAGCTCTTGGCTTTAAAGTATCTTGATCATCACACACATGTCAGAGATAAAGGCAAATGACTTTGGACTTCAGGCAAGTTCTGATCCTTTGTGTAAAACCTTATATTCCCATGTCTCAATTCTATAAAATTTTATACACTGATATATCCTTTGAACACATTTAAATCTACTTGTACGCATTTCTTTTCCCAAACTTGAATGATGAAAAACAGTTTTGTGTGTTGCCTATTCCATAACATAAGTATGTTGTTTCCTGTGTACTTGCATGGACAATTCAAGTAAACCAAGGGAAAAGTAGCTGCTTTTCTCACAGTGTTCCAGCAGCAGTGCGCACATTTTATAACATTCTTTGGCATTGTTTTATTGGCCTTATCTATTTGGGGAGTCTATCTCTTCTGGTGAATTGTGAGTCACTTGTAGGAAGGGAACTAATTACTCAGGATGAATATAGCCTGGGATTGCTTCCAAGTTAATGAATGATAAGCATGGAACATCTAAATAACATTGCCCTAGGGTAACATGCCCTAGGGTTTTAGTACAAAACTCTGTGGCAAAATCTCATGTTTCCTTTAAATATTTCTCCCCATTTTTTTCCTCAAAACAGCATAATACAATGAGCCAAACTTGTGCATAGATATCCTTGAAGCCATGCACTGTTTGTTGTTTATAACCCTGAAGAAAATGATTGCAATTCTCACGCCTATACCTTTTTCCTCTGGGTGTAAATATACCTGCAGACCTTTTATGATTTTCTAACTGGAAGGCTGGTGAATAACTTTGAGTTTTGTGGCATTATTTACAACATACATTCACATATTGTTCTCTTGATACATTCTTTGGTGTTCCCCAAAATGACATTTCCCCTTAGAACTCAAGTCCCAGTAATTCCCTGGCAATCCGGTGATCAGAATTTGGCATGTTCACTGCTAGCTTCCATTTCTGAATCCCCAGATGAGGAACTATGATTTCACAAGCCACACTGTGACCAAAAAACAAAACAAAACAAATAATGATAATTGATTTAGAAACTGTTAATAAATTTCTGAAAACAAACAGAACTTCAAATCTGAAACTCAACCATATAAAGGGAGAGGTTCAGATGAGAATAGTATTTGCAGATTTACTCTAGAACCACTGTTTATCTTTGTAGCTCTTGGCTTTAAAGTATCTTGATCATCACACACATGTCAGAGATAAAGGCAAATGACTTTGGACTTCAGGCAAGTTCTGATCCTTTGTGTAAAACCTTATATTCCCATGTCTCAATTCTATAAAATTTTATACACTGATATATCCTTTGAACACATTTAAATCTACTTGTACGCATTTCTTTTCCCAAACTTGAATGATGAAAAACAGTTTTGTGTGTTGCCTATTCCATAACATAAGTATGTTGTTTCCTGTGTACTTGCATGGACAATTCAAGTAAACCAAGGGAAAAGTAGCTGCTTTTCTCACAGTGTTCCAGCAGCAGTGCGCACACATTTTATAACATTCATGGCATTGTTTTATTGGCCTTATCTATTTGGGGAGTCTATCTCTTCTGGTGAATTGTGAGTCACTTGTAGGAAGGGAACTAATTACTCAGGATGAATATAGCCTGGGATTGCTTCCAAGTTAATGAATGATAAGCATGGAACATCTAAATAACATTGCCCTAGGGTAACATGCCCTAGGGTTTTAGTACAAAACTCTGTGGCAAAATCTCATGTTTCCTTTAAATATTTCTCCCCATTTTTTTCCTCAAAACAGCATAATACAATGAGCCAAACTTGTGCATAGATATCCTTGAAGCCATGCACTGTTTGTTGTTTATAACCCTGAAGAAAATGATTGCAATTCTCACGCCTATACCTTTTTCCCTCTGGGTGTAAATATACCTGCAGACCTTTTATGATTTTCTAACTGGAAGGCTGGTGAATAAGCTCAGCATGGTTGAACTGAAAATGCTGGAGAATAATTGGATCTTCAGGCTGAGGTCGTGGTGATATTAAAGGTTTTATGTGCAAGATTTATTTGTATCGCTCACATTATATTTGAGAAAATTCAGATTTATTTTGGCATTTCCATTCTTAATTTTAAACCCCTAGTTAATTTTTAATCCCTTTCTGGAGAGTCTCTTACCTCACATTGTCTTTAAATCTCAGTAAAATATTACTTTTCTTAGTAGGAGGATCATTTACTGTAGAAGCTGGATTCTGAAATAGCACACTATTGAATTGCAAGGACAAATACTTCCCATCATTTTATTTGGTGTTAAACTTACTCAGTTATTCAAGAAAGACTGCTGAAAACATGAAATTGGCTCTATGAAACTTTTAAGCATTCTCCAGATTGAATGGTTCCCTTCAGACTCACTTGAGGACATAAGATATCAGTCCTCAAAGGGATCCTGGGTCAATCTTTGACCAAACAGGTGGCTAAGAGCCTGGTCTCTATGGGAGTGAAAGTTGAATGGAATAAGATGTGGGGATAGATGGCCAAAGAAAAAACTATTTAAAGTCAAACAAAGAGGGGAAAAAGAAGACTATTCCTTGGGATGGTAGAAAGACTCAGGAGAAATCATTAAAGCAGGCTCATTCCTGTGACATTCATTCCTTGGGATGGGGAGTCTATCTCTTCTGGTGAATTGTGAGTCACTTGTAGGAAGGGAACTAATTACTCAGGATGAATATAGCCTGGGATTGCTTCCAAGTTAATGAATGATAAGCATGGAACATCTAAATAACATTGCCCTAGGGTAACATGCCCTAGGGTTTTAGTACAAAACTCTGTGGCAAAATCTCATGTTTCCTTTAAATATTTCTCCCCATTTTTTTCCTCAAAACAGCATAATACAATGAGCCAAACTTGTGCATAGATATCCTTGAAGCCATGCACTGTTTGTTGTTTATAACCCTGAAGAAAATGATTGCAATTCTCACGCCTATACCTTTTTCCCTCTGGGTGTAAATATACCTGCAGACCTTTTATGATTTTCTAACTGGAAGGCTGGTGAATAAGCTCAGCATGGTTGAACTGAAAATGCTGGAGAATAATTGGATCTTCAGGCTGAGGTCGTGGTGATATTAAAGGTTTTATGTGCAAGATTTATTTGTATCGCTCACATTATATTTGAGAAAATTCAGATTTATTTTGGCATTTCCATTCTTAATTTTAAACCCCTAGTTAATTTTTAATCCCTTTCTGGAGAGTCTCTTACCTCACATTGTCTTTAAATCTCAGTAAAATATTACTTTTCTTAGTAGGAGGATCATTTACTGTAGAAGCTGGATTCTGAAATAGCACACTATTGAATTGCAAGGACAAATACTTCCCATCATTTTATTTGGTGTTAAACTTACTCAGTTATTCAAGAAAGACTGCTGAAAACATGAAATTGGCTCTATGAAACTTTTAAGCATTCTCCAGATTGAATGGTTCCCTTCAGACTCACTTGAGGACATAAGATATCAGTCCTCAAAGGGATCCTGGGTCAATCTTTGACCAAACAGGTGGCTAAGAGCCTGGTCTCTATGGGAGTGAAAGTTGAATGGAATAAGATGTGGGGATAGATGGCCAAAGAAAAAACTATTTAAAGTCAAACAAAGAGGGGAAAAAAAAAAAAGAAGACTATTCCTTGGGATGGTAGAAAGACTCCAGGGAGAAATCATTAAAGCAGGCTCATTCCTGTGACATTCATCACTGGGGGAGCCGAAGAGCACCGACAGCCTTGTCATATGTGCTTCATGGGCTTAGCTCTGTCAGGTGATTTTATGAATCGCTTCCTTTCTGACAGACTGGTTCAAAAAACTGTAGGACGTCCCACAGGTGGGATTTGTTGATGGAACAGAGAACATCTGTTACATTTTTACACTCCTGACTTTAAATAATGAACTGGAAGTGGGGAACGTGACTTGCTTGTCCATTGGTTCCTTCCTGTCTCCCAAGACCTAAGAAAGACTAGCTTTAGGGAATTTTTTTCTTGCTTACTTCTGTGTTTCCAGCTATTAGTGTCCCATATATGGCAGGCACTCAATAATATTTCCTGATTAATTAACATATGAAGTATTCATCTTTGTCTCTCTTCCAGTTTCAGCACAGATAGACTTATGTTAGGGATCAGCCATCTGATTCAATGAGGGTTTTTATGTATTCATTTAGAAAATATTGATGGTGCCATAGTCTTTATCAATTCTGGATATTGTTTTCTTTCTCCTCCACTCTCTTTGTCCTACTTAATATTTAGTTCATAATCAGAACCTCCTTTTTATAGGAATGGTTTCCTAAGCATCTTTACATCATAGAGAGTACCTCTTAGGGCACTATTTGGATTGTCTGTATTTGGGGTATATTCTCTTAGTAATCAGCATTATCTATGGAGACAACCTGTATATTAACTTTGCCACTGAATTTTCTCTAGTATTCATTTAGTACCTATATATAAAAGCAAATTAAGAAATAGTTTTGAATGAATGAACAATACACATGCTATGTTTAAACCTAAAGTTTGTTTTGGAGACTAGAAGCAGAGAAAAGAAACAGTCAAAATGTATTCAGTCAATAATTATAATGAATTATTATAGTCAATAATTATAACAAATAATTAAAATTCTCCAAGTGCCATGGGAATGAAGCTAATTAATAATTCAGGGACATTGCCATTAACTAAGTGATTGCTGAGTCACAGAGATGCAACTGTGTATTTCAGGAAAACTTTGGAGCTCAGCTATAAAACACCTGGTAGCTATTAGTATATGAATGTATTGAAGTCTCTCTTTATGGTCATTTCTCATAACTAGGTTGTGGTGTGGGAACTTGGATGACCCAAAGGATGTCTCATGTGTAATGTCACTGACACAAACCTCTGACCTGTTAGTCAGGGAGGCACTGCAGCAAGCACAAAATGAATGACAGGCTGTGATAGTTAGGATTCTGTTTTTTAAATTTTTTTTGTCTAAGTTGTAATCATCTCTGACTTGTATAGCTACAAGAAATAATCTCATCAGTGGCTCCAGTGCTTCCCTTTTAGCCCTTTCTCACTCTAGTCAGATCGCCTCACAGCAGCCAAGAACAATTTCTTGATAATGAAGACAAGATCATATCTTAATTAAAAGTTCCCATGTCTCCCTTTCTCAATTTAGGATAAAATTAAAGCTCCTTGCCCCTTTCTCACCAACTTCAGTGATGTGGGTCTTCCCTAACCCTCCAGTCTCTTTTTCCTCAGTATGCATGTATGTACTCAGTCACTGCAGTCAAGTCCCACTCTTTATGACCCCGTGGACTGTAACCCATCAGGCTCCTCTGTCCATGGGCTTCTCCAGGCAAGAATACTGGAGTGGGTTGCCATGCCCTCCTCCACGTGATTTTCCTGACCCAGGCATGGGACCCATATTGCTTATGCCTCCTGCATTGGCAGGTGGGTTCTTCACCAATTGTAGCACCTAGGAAGTACCTTTCTCAGTATGTTTTCTTTCATTTGCCATGTGTCATCCTCAGAAACTTGCTCTCTGTCTGGGACACGCCAATCTCTTTTTTGCTTTAGTCTTTGTGGTTGCTTTGATCTTTCTCTGAGCTGTTTCTCCGCGTATTTTCACAGCGATGAGTTTTTCCTTATCATCGAGGTCTCAAAAAATTAAAACTTGACAGATTTACCTTCAGGAAGTGGTCTCACACTCTCCTAAGCCTTCTCTATCATATGTTCTTATTTTATTCTACACATGAATGGGAGCTCTGCAAAGAACAAAATCTTTATTCCTAATTTCTGTATTTCCTTAATTATAATATTAAGTGTTCAATAGATAGCTGTTTGACAAATACATGAATTAATTTATGGGCCTTTCAAGTATCAAGCATTTTTAAATAACAAAAAAAAAGACCTCCCAACGATGCTATCATCAAGATATCTAGTCACTTCAAAGTTAACGGAAGTAATATGCAAGAGCTGGATGCCTTTCTCAGAACAACAGATTTGAACAATATGAACACAGGTCTGTCATACTGAAATTTTCTGCTCTTCCAAGCTCTGCCATGCCATGCTCCAGACTGTATATTTCAATAGGAATCAGCAGGCAATGTAATAAGGAAAAAAGGAGATAATTTTTCAAAGATATATTTGGACGCATTCTAGATGATTAGTGAAGGAATTCTTTATGGAACTACTGAAGTTATTACCCTCTAGCTTAATAATTTTTGATACTTTAAATGCCTATCCAAATACTTCCAGCTATAACAAGGGATAGGTCCTGGTAATAGGATATGCACATCATGATAACTAGAGTTAATCCTGTATTGAGTATTTGAAAGTTGTTAGGAGAGGAGGATCTTAAAAGTTCTCATCAGAAGAAAAAATTCATACCTGTATGTGATAATTGATGTTAACCAAACTTTCTGCTTTATAATTGTTTCGGAATATATTATACCTGAAACTAATGTAAGTCAATTATACATCATTAAAATATTATCTAAGTAAATAAATAAATGCCTATTTGAAATAATAAACTGTCTCAGCCCAGCACTTCTCGAATTTAATGTGCACCCAAACCACCTGAACATCTTAATAAACATACAGATCCTTCCAGATGATGCAGATGATATGGATCCATCAACCTCTGCTTTCTGTAAAGCAGGGGCTGAACAGGTAGCAGTCTATGCTCATATTCACATATCTTGTTCTACAGTAATGAGAAGAAGGATTTTCAAAGAAGAAAATGTTGTTATGGCTTGGATCATGGTTCTCAAGCTTTGCTGCATATTAGAAACATCTGGTAAGCATAGAAAACTTCCAGAAGCCAGCTTGCACCCAGAACAATTAAATCAGTCTCCATGGTTGCCAAGGGGATATTCTTCTTAAAGATCTGCAGTTACTCCACTATAAGGCAAACAGTGCACTTCCCTGCTGGCTCAGTGGTAAAGAGTCTGTCTGCAATTAAGCAGTGGAGTCAATGCCTGGGTTAGGAAGATCCCTGGAGATGGTATCATCAAGAATCAACTTCAAAGTTAACGGAAGTAATATGCAAGAGCTGGATGCCTTTCTCAGAACAACAGATTTGAACAATATGAACACAGGTCTGTCATACTGAAATTTTCTGCTCTTCCAAGCTCTGCCATGCCATGCTCCAGACTGTATATTTCAATAGGAATCAGCAGGCAATGTAATAAGGAAAAAAGGAGATAATTTTTCAAAGATATATTTGGACGCATTCTAGATGATTAGTGAAGGAATTCTTTATGGAACTACTGAAGTTATTACCCTCTAGCTTAATAATTTTTGATACTTTAAATGCCTATCCAAATACTTCCAGCTATAACAAGGGATAGGTCCTGGTAATAGGATATGCACATCATGATAACTAGAGTTAATCCTGTATTGAGTATTTGAAAGTTGTTAGGAGAGGAGGATCTTAAAAGTTCTCATCAGAAGAAAAAATTCATACCTGTATGTGATAATTGATGTTAACCAAACTTTCTGCTTTATAATTGTTTCGGAATATATTATACCTGAAACTAATGTAAGTCAATTATACATCATTAAAATATTATCTAAGTAAATAAATAAATGCCTATTTGAAATAATAAACTGTCTCAGCCCAGCACTTCTCGAATTTAATGTGCACCCAAACCACCTGAACATCTTAATAAACATACAGATCCTTCCAGATGATGCAGATGATATGGATCCATCAACCTCTGCTTTCTGTAAAGCAGGGGCTGAACAGGTAGCAGTCTATGCTCATATTCACATATCTTGTTCTACAGTAATGAGAAGAAGGATTTTCAAAGAAGAAAATGTTGTTATGGCTTGGATCATGGTTCTCAAGCTTTGCTGCATATTAGAAACATCTGGTAAGCATAGAAAACTTCCAGAAGCCAGCTTGCACCCAGAACAATTAAATCAGTCTCCATGGTTGCCAAGGGGATATTCTTCTTAAAGATCTGCAGTTACTCCACTATAAGGCAAACAGTGCACTTCCCTGCTGGCTCAGTGGTAAAGAGTCTGTCTGCAATTAAGCAGTGGAGTCAATGCCTGGGTTAGGAAGATCCCCTGGAGATGGTATCTTCTCCACTACCCACGCCAGTATTCTTGCCTGGGAAACCCATAGACAGAAAAGGGAAAGCAGGTGAGTGAGATGTAAGCTTAAGCTGAAGAAAGTTAAGTTTATGGAGAATTCTTTCTCCTGAGGGAATATTTTATCATACTTCTCCCTTGACTAAAGTATTTTGAAATCAATGGAAATAAAGTTATATTTTCATGTAAGAAATCTTTCCTAACATAAGGTTAATGGGAAATACAGAAGATAATATGATAATTGGACATTTGCAGTATTTTAGAAAATATAATGATAGCCTAAATTAGGTGGTAACAGGAGAATAGGAAAATAGTGAAATCCAGATTTAATGAAGTAAGAACTATAGTCTTTGCAGATTGATTGCCTGGGGATGGAGAAGAGTCAAGAAAGACATGCAGGTGTTTTAATCAGGCAATTCCTTGGAAGATGCCATTCATAGAATAGGACACACAAATCTTGTTTGTTGGTTTGTATAGATGATGAATGATTTCTGGAAATAATGGTGTTCAGTGGATAGTCATGTGCATGGGTTTGAAGCTCATCACATGGGAAAGAGATATGGGAAAGAGAAACCCATTGTGAGTCTCTAGCATTGATGTGCATGTGTGCTAAGTCACTTCAGTCATGTCCAACTCTTTTGGACTCTATGGGCTGTTCCCTACTGGGCTCCTCTGTCCATGGGAATCTCCAAGCTAGAATACTAGAGTGGGTTGCCATGCCCTTCTTCAGGGGATCTACCCAACCCAGGAATTGAACCCTTGTTCCCAGCATCTCCTGCATTGGCACTTGGGTTCTTTGCCACTGAGCCTCCCTGGTTCTGGCATAGATACAGTATTTTAAATCATGAAAACTGAAGCACTAGGAGTACCATGTAAAGTGAAGAAAAAAAAAAGAAGAAGAAGAAAGTAAAGGCCTAGGTCAACATCTTTAGGATTATCAACTTTTAGGCATGTTAGAATCTTAAATTGAGTGGAGGAAAGTAGGCAGTATATACAGACATGTGTCATAGAAATCAAAAAGTTTATCAGCTCTTTTTGAAATGTGAAAAATGGGGCTTACCTGGTCATTCACTGGGTAAAGCGTCCACCTTGTGGTTCCATCCCTGTCCCAAGAAGATCACATGTGCCGCAGAGCGGCTGGACCGGTGTGTCTAATTAGGAGTCAGTGCTCTGGAGCACATGCACCTGCATGCACCCAGAGTCAGTGCTCTACAGTGAGAGATGTCACTGCAATGGGAGGTCCACACATGCCAAAGAATAAAAAGATGGATGAAAATAAATATAAATAGAAAAGACATGATGGGGAAAAGAAAAAAAGAAAAAGAAATGTGAAAAATGAGTAAAAGTGGCCATTGTATTTCAAATAAAGGAAGTTCTTGACCGTAATAGAGATTGTCACAGAATGACAAGGGTGCGTACAAGACTGAAATGTATTCAAATTTGTGACTTATAGGCCACAACAGTAGGAAATTTTTTCAACATTTTTAGCTGGGTATGGGGAGAGCAATTGGCTAAGCTATAGTCTTTGCAGATTGATTGCCTGGGGATGGAGAAGAGTCAAGAAAGACATGCAGGTGTTTTAATCAGGCAATTCCTTGGAAGATCCATTCATAGAATAGGACACACAAATCTTGTTTGTTGGTTTGTATAGATGATGAATGATTTCTGGAAATAATGGTGTTCAGTGGATAGTCATGTGCATGGGTTTGAAGCTCATCACATGGGAAAGAGATATGGGAAAGAGAAACCCATTGTGAGTCTCTAGCATTGATGTGCATGTGTGCTAAGTCACTTCAGTCATGTCCAACTCTTTTGGACTCTATGGGCTGTTCCCTACTGGGCTCCTCTGTCCATGGGAATCTCCAAGCTAGAATACTAGAGTGGGTTGCCATGCCCTTCTTCAGGGGATCTACCCAACCCAGGAATTGAACCCTTGTTCCCAGCATCTCCTGCATTGGCACTTGGGTTCTTTGCCACTGAGCCTCCCTGGTTCTGGCATAGATACAGTATTTTAAATCATGAAAACTGAAGCACTAGGAGTACCATGTAAAGTGAAGAAAAAAAAAAGAAGAAGAAAGTAAAGGCCTAGGTCAACATCTTTAGGATTATCAACTTTTAGGCATGTTAGAATCTTAAATTGAGTGGAGGAAAGTAGGCAGTATATACAGACATGTGTCATAGAAATCAAAAAGTTTATCAGCTCTTTTTGAAATGTGAAAAATGGGGCTTACCTGGTCATTCACTGGGTAAAGCGTCCACCTTGTGGTTCCATCCCTGTCCCAAGAAGATCACATGTGCCGCAGAGCGGCTGGTCCGGGGTGTCTAATTAGGAGTCAGTGCTCTGGAGCACATGCACCTGCATGCACCCAGAGTCAGTGCTCTACAGTGAGAGATGTCACTGCAATGGGAGGTCCACACATGCCAAAGAATAAAAAGATGGATGAAAATAAATATAAATAGAAAAGACATGATGGGGAAAAGAAAAAAAGAAAAAGAAATGTGAAAAATGAGTAAAAGTGGCCATTGTATTTCAAATAAAGGAAGTTCTTGACCGTAATAGAGATTGTCACAGAATGACAAGGGTGCGTACAAGACTGAAATGTATTCAAATTTGTGACTTATAGGCCACAACAGTAGGAAATTTTTTCAACATTTTTAGCTGGGTATGGGGAGAGCAATTGGCTAAGATTTATAAGGAGATATTCAGTTGTGGCAGAATATTTATTCCTGTATTTTTATATCTTCCCAAAGAACTGCTCTGTCCCCTGATTTTTGTGAACATCTAAGGAATTTTTCTGTTTCCTTGTCTTAAAATAACCATTTCTTTCAAAATAATATATATTTTTAAATTTTTTGGCCTCTTTTTTTAAATTGGTCTTTCATTTATTTATTTTCATCCATGTTTGTTCTTCGACCTGTGTGGGCCTCCCATTGCAGTGGTCCCTCTTATAGCAGAGTACCGGCTCTGGGCACATGCGGTCCAGAGCGCTGGCTCCAAATTAGACACACTGATCCAGCTGCTCTGCGGCATGTGGAATCTTCCCAGACCAGGGATCGAACCGGCGCCCCTTGCACTACAAGGCAGACTCTTTACCCACTGAACCACCAGGGAAGCCCCCAAATAATAATTTTTAATAAGAAATACTAATATCCTTATTTCGTGTTAGTATAGTCTAATGCATTTAAAAATAAAACATAATATTTATATTTGAATAGCTGATCTAGCATCAAATTATAAATATTTTTATTTTATCCCCTACTCCTAGGAATTTCATAAGATTGAATTCATTTTACCCACATATTTCTTTTTGAAACAGCTGAACAGATACACATTCTCAAGGCTGAATTTTACTTACAACATGTACATTCAAAGCTCTTTAGGCAGAGGTTATAATTCCTGTGCCATCTGGACATGCTAGGGGCTCCATCTATATATGTAACAATTTGGAAAGTTTGTATATCAATAAAGGCTGTAGTATAGATCTGGCTAATATTTATACATACTTGATTTGTACTGTTTTTTAAGCTGGTTTTTATTTGCTTTTTTTAAAAAATGTGATACTGATTACAGACTTCACGGTATATGGGATGCTTCAGGGTAGACGGTGTTGGATAATTTTCTTTGCTTCATCTCTCCCTTACTTTAATATAATAGCTTTTAATCAGGGATCAGCATCCAAATCATCTAGTAGGGCTTTTAAAAACTTAAATACTCAGAACTTATCCAAAACTTGGAGAATGTAAGTTAGTTGGTAGAAAGAGTCTAGGAACAATTTCAGATGCTTTGCAAATAATTCTGATCTATACAAAGGTTTTCTTTTTTTTTTTTTGCACAAGAATTCCCTGAGAATATTTAATTTATTGCCTTGCAGTAGAATAGCAAAAAAAAGAAAAAAAACAAAAAAAAAAAAACTGAAAGATGTTTAAGCATTGCTCATTGTTCTTCCCATACACACTTCTTACAATATTACTTTCTTTTAGTTTTTTTCTGATATCATAATTTCATCTCACAAGAAATAAAGATACATTAAAGGGAGAAAATTATATGAAAGAGACACCAGTTATTTTCAAAGGCATCAGAGTAGCATGTTTTCTGATCGTCAGATGTGGAAGAGGAAATAATCTAACTTTGAATATAGGAAACAGACATTTTCACAGTGATTACAAGGCATGATTTCAACTGCCGGTCATTGAAAGAAGAGAACTTCTGATACACATTTCTGCCAGATGTTAGAGATTTGATGATGTAGATTCACTCGAAGAAAATGAAATATGCTTTGAAGGAAGCATTCTCACATCAAATAGATCTAACTATTCGCTCCTTTTTGTACCAATCTATTCCTTACAGGTTAAAGTTCCCTATTGTTCATCACTTGGGTGGAGAAGGTGTGGAGTAAAAAGTAAAATTGCTTTGTAGCTATCTCAAAATGAACAAAATGGATACCAAATTAAGATAGAAAGTTTTATGGTTAATTACTAATTAAGATTACATGCATCGTGAGTTTTTGCATTACAGTCACTGATCAGCAGATGACTATAGACTTACATATGGAGCACATGTCTGTGATTTTCGCAAAGAGGGTATCTTCTAATGTTAATTCTTGATTATCATTTCTAATAGGAGATAAAAACAACAAAGAAAATTCAGAAGAGGGTATTACTTAAACTATATTTCTTCGCCTTTCACTTAGGTACTATGATCGTTAAAATATAAAAAGTGTATGTACAACCTGAGTGAAGAAGTAGAAATTTCCTGGATTAGAGTGTATATGCTAATAAATGATAGATAGATAGATAGATAGATAGAAACAATATATACTAGAAAGACTTCCCAGAAGCATGATACTTAGGGAAGTCTCCTTGACACCTATTAGATGAAATAACAAAAATGTTAATTTTTGGATCAACTAGAGAATCATCAGTGGATAATACACAGGTGAATGCTTGTTAATTTGCTATGTAATTGTCTTTGTAATGAATTTAGCAAAGTATAACATTATATAAGGTCAATGGTTAGTAAACTCTTTCATAGAGAAACCATGGGTCATAAAATGTGTTTCTGGTACATACTGCTTCTTTATTAATTTCACTCACACTGTAATTAAATCTACATATGCAGCAGTAGAATCCACCAAATCATCAACGGATGCATATTTAGCCTCTGGACTCAGTGACATTTAATTAGTTAGCACACAGCCAAATGCCAACCTTCCAGTGGCAGAAAATTTCATCTTCACAATCACTCTCCTTTATTTAATAAAGCTTGACATAATTTCCACAGTGATGCAACACAAAATGAAAAGCAAGTTATGCTTCAAAAAAAAATATGAAGAGAAATTCTAACAATTTCTGCCAGATGTTAGAGATTTGATGATGTAGATTCACTCGAAGAAAATGAAATATGCTTTGAAGGAAGCATTCTCACATCAAATAGATCTAACTATTCGCTCCTTTTTGTACCAATCTATTCCTTACAGGTTAAAGTTCCCTATTGTTCATCACTTGGGTGGAGAAGGTGTGGAGTAAAAAGTAAAATTGCTTTGTAGCTATCTCAAAAATGAACAAAATGGATACCAAATTAAGATAGAAAGTTTTATGGTTAATTACTAATTAAGATTACATGCATCGTGAGTTTTTGCATTACAGTCACTGATCAGCAGATGACTATAGACTTACATATGGAGCACATGTCTGTGATTTTCGCAAAGAGGGTATCTTCTAATGTTAATTCTTGATTATCATTTCTAATAGGAGATAAAAACAACAAAGAAAATTCAGAAGAGGGTATTACTTAAACTATATTTCTTCGCCTTTCACTTAGGTACTATGATCGTTAAAATATAAAAAGTGTATGTACAACCTGAGTGAAGAAGTAGAAATTTCCTGGATTAGAGTGTATATGCTAATAAATGATAGATAGATAGATAGATAGATAGAAACAATATATACTAGAAAGACTTCCCAGAAGCATGATACTTAGGGAAGTCTCCTTGACACCTATTAGATGAAATAACAAAATTTTAAATTTTGTGGATCCACTAGAGAATCATCAGTGGATAATACACAGGTGAATGCTTGTTAATTTGCTATGTAATTGTCTTTGTAATGAATTTAGCAAAGTATAACATTATATAAGGTCAATGGTTAGTAAACTCTTTCATAGAGAAACCATGGGTCATAAAATGTGTTTCTGGTACATACTGCTTCTTTATTAATTTCACTCACACTGTAATTAAATCTACATATGCAGCAGTAGAATCCACCAAATCATCAACGGATGCATATTTAGCCTCTGGACTCAGTGACATTTAATTAGTTAGCACACAGCCAAATGCCAACCTTCCAGTGGCAGAAAATTTCATCTTCACAATCACTCTCCTTTATTTAATAAAGCTTGACATAATTTCCACAGTGATGCAACACAAAATGAAAAGCAAGTTATGAGTAAAACTTTGGGCAATTGAAAATAAAATAAATATAGAGATTGTATGTGGATATAAATATTCAATGACTTTCTGATTTTGTTCTAATTTACTGAAACATTACTCTTCCAAGGAATGCAGTGGTCAATATGAAACTAATAAGGCATTTTTTTCTAAGCAAGACTGTTTTTCTCACAGAGACATGTACTAATAGGTCTTGATTTTAGCTTTTTGCCTCATTTGGGAATTTTAATTTGCTCTATAGGAATTTACATGGAGCTCTTTTCAGCCAGGAAAATTGCATGTCAGAATCTGTGATGCAGGTTTCTTTTCAAAACCTTTAAACTCTCCTCAGCTACAAATTGACATAATCTAGAGCTAGGCCATGAAGTGTCACAGTCACACAGTGGATGGAGAGGGCAGTTTGATCCTCAGACACAAGTTAGTGTAACAAACAAAATTACTGATGTATCTTAAGAACTGATGTGTTACATTATTGATGTAATACATTATCCATGTATCTTAAAAATTATTTTTTTAAAGAACATTAATTCAGAAAGTAAATGAACATAATACAAGCACCCCAAACTAAGAATAATACACAATTATTCCTTAAGCATTAAATTTCAACAACTCCGCAAAAAATAAACCATTTGAGAACTATAATGGAAATTAGAACTATATCTACTATATAAAAACTATTTTATTTTTCATATGCTCATCATTTGATGATTTATTTCTTACATACTTTAACATTTCACCCACTTATGTATAATTTCCTAAAAATAACAAATGACACTATTTCATATAATCTTTTTATATCATCCATGGAGCTTTTCAGTCAGAAATAAAGGAAATCATACCAAATTATAGTGATTTACTGGAAGAGGACTTGCTATATAATGATTTTCATCAAATGGCTTAATATGGAATTTGGGGAAAAAATCAGCAAAATTCTGATTTTTATTGAAAACAATTTGAAGTGACTGAAATTACATTGTTTAATGCATATGCTATTAAAATTTTATAAGAGAAATGACTATAAAAATGCCTAGAATATTTGTGCAGACATTTTTAATACCAAATGGGAAAATGCAGTCTTACATTAGAGATAATATAGCTTTGATATGTGTAATAATCAATATTAAAATTTGTTTTCTTAAATGAATTTATCATGGCTAACATATAGATAGTTCATCTTTTTAATTATAATTTTCACCTTTCCCATACCCCTCAGTTAACAATAAACGTTAGCATTAAGATCAGAGGTGATATATTGAAATAAAATAGATGAAATATTAACAATGATAAAAACAATTTACAGTTTTCTGAGATGTGATATATTATCTGCTTCCTGACATAGCTGTGTCCTCATATGATAGGTATTTAAAGTGTGATGATTTTTAAAATTTGAAGCTTCTAAAATGTCATGAACACCAGCTTAGTGATGAATCAGCAATTAAAAGTGATATTTAAATCTAAAATCAGATTACAATATATGGATTTTGATCTTCAGAAAAACATTACTAGACTTTGGACAGTAACATATGTCATCTAAAATCTGTCTTGAAAAATGTGTTTATGTTTATTCTGTTTATAATAGGACATATTACATAAGAGCCATGGTAATAGCAAGAATAATGGCCAATAGTTCATATCTCTATTGATATGTGAAAAAGGGAAGAAGGAATTAATTCATTCCTAATATGAAGGATTATATAAAATATATACTTATGGAAAACATTTTTGTATATTGCTACAGAGGCAGACAGTCCTTTACCTGTCTGTATAAGTTAGCTGGTATTTCCATAAAATAGCAAGAAGAGTGAAATCCAACACAAACCCAGAAACACTTATGGTTCCATTTTACAAAGAAGTTATTCAATAAACATGCGAGCATAAATGAATAATGTTTATATCCTAGCTGAATTTGAATTTTAGTTATCTAGGTGATGCCTTGCTAAATGTAAGGTACTTGGGGAAACCTGTTTTAAAAATCCTATCTCTAAATTATGATTTTAATATTATCACCATTTGTATAAAAATGATGCAAAAGTAGCTCTATTATCTACATGGATATAATTAAAATTTCAACTCTAGTATTCCACATCTTTTACATAAAAATACATCTGAGTATAGTTGGCAATTACTTTAGCTGTAGTTCCCAGCTTTTCTACCTGGTTTATTGATTGGCTTCAATTAATGTTTGCCAGCAAGTAAATTAACATAGCACCTGAGGCATAATCCTCTAGTGGTTCCTGGACAGAGTTCCCACCATCCTTGCTGGTTTAACTCCTATAGAGCACATTGCTAGTAGATACATTTTAATTCAGTCTAGACACGGACATTACCCGTGACTTTAATGACAGGTCATTTACAGCAAACTCATGTTTCACTGCAGAGATGTCTCTTTAAGTGACATCTTATCAATAGCAATTCAATTAGTCAGCCCCAAGACCATGAGATGGAGCTTAAACTGTATCACAAAGCACTCTTTGTATTTGCATTTGAAATGTGCTTATTGCCCTGCTCTTTCCACTCTGCGTATAAACAGAAGCACTGATGCTTAATTTCAGACGTATCCTGTGTGGCTCTGACTTCTTTTATATACCTTATTCTCATAGGATTAGATGTCAGTTGAAAACTATTTTCCCTTTGCAAGAAATGTAAGCATATCTGGCTTAATTAAAAGCAACATCAAAGGCTTGATGTTAGCAAATAGCATGGTATATTGTGAAATGCCATTTTTTTCATACATAATATCAACAAAATAATTAAAAAGTAACATGTGAATAATTAGATACTGAATAATATATAACTCAATCAATTTATCATTTTTTATGCAGCAGAAGTTTGGAATTTGCACTGTGCTGCAGTCACAATGGGCTAACATAGAAGCTGCCCCTTTATGATCTTTCTGCATGAGCCTTCATTAGAATCCTAATACATATCTGGCATTTTGATATGGACTAGAATCCATATATGATGTCATTACAAAAAGATAGTTTTAGAAAAGATGACTGAAGGGAATCATTTTATATAAAGTCTGATCCTGAGAACAAAAGGATCAAGAGTATTTCACCGCTATGGGTTTCATTGGATAAATATTGAAAAATGGAATAGCGTGTAGAGGCTAGAGGCAAGCCAGTGTAGCCAAGGAAGTATGGGATTAACAACCAGAACATCCGTTCACAGCTGGTGTCCGAGGAGCGGCTTAAATCAAAATGCCTGAAGGCACCCTTGTCTGTAATGAATTAACTTCTCTGCTAGAACGACAATGGCAATTACTTTAGCTTCCTTTACCTGGTTTATTGATTGGCTTCAATTAATGTTTGCCAGCAAGTAAATTAACATAGCACCTGAGGCATAATCCTCTAGTGGTTCCTGGACAGAGTTCCCACCATCCTTGCTGGTTTAACTCCTATAGAGCACATTGCTAGTAGATACATTTTAATTCAGTCTAGACACGGACATTACCCGTGACTTTAATGACAGGTCATTTACAGCAAACTCATGTTTCACTGCAGAGATGTCTCTTTAAGTGACATCTTATCAATAGCAATTCAATTAGTCAGCCCCAAGACCATGAGATGGAGCTTAAACTGTATCACAAAGCACTCTTTGTATTTGCATTTGAAATGTGCTTATTGCCCTGCTCTTTCCACTCTGCGTATAAACAGAAGCACTGATGCTTAATTTCAGACGTATCCTGTGTGGCTCTGACTTCTTTTATATACCTTATTCTCATAGGATTAGATGTCAGTTGAAAACTATTTTCCCTTTGCAAGAAATGTAAGCATATCTGGCTTAATTAAAAGCAACATCAAAGGCTTGATGTTAGCAAATAGCATGGTATATTGTGAAATGCCATTTTTTTCATACATAATATCAACAAAATAATTAAAAAGTAACATGTGAATAATTAGATACTGAATAATATATAACTCAATCAATTTATCATTTTTTATGCAGCAGAAGTTTGGAATTTGCACTGTGCTGCAGTCACAATGGGCTAACATAGAAGCTGCCCCTTTATGATCTTTCTGCATGAGCCTTCATTAGAATCCTAATACATATCTGGCATTTTGATATGGACTAGAATCCATATATGATGTCATTACAAAAAGATAGTTTTAGAAAAGATGACTGAAGGGAATCATTTTATATAAAGTCTGATCCTGAGAACAAAAGGATCAAGAGTATTTCACCGCTATGGGTTTCATTGGATAAATATTGAAAAATGGAATAGCGTGTAGAGGCTAGAGGCAAGCCAGTGTAGCCAAGGAAGTATGGGATTAACAACCAGAACATCCGTTCACAGCTGGTGTCCGAGGAGCGGCTTAAATCAAAATGCCTGAAGGCACCCCTTGTCTGTAATGAATTAACTTCTCTGCTAGAACGACAATGGCAATGGTGAAATACTTTTTTGTACTGTAGAATTGATAAAATGGTCATCCACATTTCATATCTTGTGCTCTGCAACTCAGATGCAGAGTCCAGTAGAGGAAAACTTCTAAACTCTTGACGAGTTTTGTCATCCATTTCTGATTTGTTTTCATGAGGTCTCCAAGTTTAAAGGATGCAAGTTGTGTTGAGATCAAATAAGTGACAGATATAATTTTGGGGTTTAAAGGACAAATTCCAAAACAAGAATACGATGGTGAATTTGACTGTATTATGTGATTGAAAGTGAATTACTGTGATTAAGGCTGTGTAAAGTTGGCTCTCACCTTGTCCTGGTACAGGAACAGAAGGCTCTTCATATAATTAACATCAGTTAAAAGTCATACATTTTATTTATTTATTTTTTTTGCTTTTCTTTTTTTTTTTTTGACTATTTTTTTTCATTTTTTATTTTAAAGGTTTTACAGAGTTTTGTTGTTCACAGACATATATGTTCCCAGATCAGTCATATGCATATCCATGGTCCCCACCCCCCCAGTTCCCCTCATCCCACCCCTCCAGACCTTCGCCCCAAGCCATTGTAAGCACTCCTATTCCCTTAGCACAATGACACTAGCTATCTTTTCCACACATGACAGTATAGGTTTCCATGTTACTCCCTCTATGCTTCCCCCTCCCTATTTCTTACCCACAATGTCCCCATGTCTATGCTGTGTCTGTTTTTCCATGAGTTCCCTGCTTGTGTTATCAAGACCGTCCTACTAGATTCCATATATGTGTGTTAGTATACTGTATTTGTCTTTCTCTTTTTGTCTTACTTCACTTTTTATGATAGGTTCTAAGCCAGCCACTTCATTAGGACTGAGTCTTCTGCATTTCTTTCAACAGCTGAGCAGTATTCCATTGTATATATGCACCAGGGCTTCTGTATCCATTCATTGTCGATGGACATCTAGGTTGCTTCCATGTTCTGGCTATTGTATAGAGAGCTGCAATGAACATTGGGGTATAGGTGCTTCTTTCAGTTTTGATTTCATCAGGATATAAGCCTAATAATAGTGGGATTGCTGGGTCATAGGGTGCTTCTATTTTGAGTGTTTTAAGGAATCTCCATACTGTCTTCCATAGAGGTTGTATCAGTTTACATTCCCACCAGCAATGCAAGAGGGTTCCCTTTTAACCACACCCTCTCCAGCATTTATTGTCTGCAGATTTTTTGGTGATGGCCATTCTTACAGTGTGAGGTGGCATCTCATTGTGGTTTTAATTTACATTTCTCTAATAATAAGTGAGGTTGAGGATCGTTTCATGTGCTTTTGGGCCATCTGTATGTCCTCTTTGGAGAGGCATCTCTTTAGGTCCTTTTCCCATTTTTTGATTGGGTTGTTCGTTTTCCCTGTGCTGAGCTGTCTGAGTTGCTTGTAGATTTTGGAGACTAATTCATTGTCTGTTCTTTCATTTCCTATGATTTTCTCCCGCTCTGTGGGGTGTCTGTCCAGCTTTTTGGTGATTTCTTTTCCTGTACAAAAGCTTTTAAGCTTCATGAGGTCACACGTGTTCCCTTTTCTTTTCAATTCCACTATTTTAGTAGGTGAGTCAGAGAAGATCTTGCTTTGATTGATGACCTTGAGGGTTTTGCCTATATTCTCCTCTAAGAGTTTGATGGTTTCTGGTCTTACATTTAGGTCTTTAATCCATTTTGAGTTTATCTTAGTGTATGGTGTTAGGGAATGTTCCAACTTCATTTTTCTGCATGTAGCTGTCCAATTCTCCCAGCACTACTTGTTGAAGAGGCTGTCTTTGTCCCATTTTATAGTTTCACCTCCTTTATCAAAAATAAGGTACCCATAGGTGCATGGGTTTATCTCTGGGTTCTCGATCTTGTTCCATTGATCTATAGTTCTGTTTTTATGCCAGTACCATACTGTCTTGATTCCTGTTGCTTTGTAGTAGAGTCTGAAGTTAGGGAGGCTTATCCCTCAAGCTCCGTTTTTATTTCTCAGTATTGCTTTGGCTATTCGAGGTCTTTTGTGTTTCCATATGAACTCTGTTATTCTTTGGTCTAGTTCTGTGAAAAATGTCAATGGTAGTTGGATAGATATTGCACTGAATCTGTAGATGATATTTGGTAGTATGGTCATTTTCACAATATTGATTCTTCCGACCCAGGAACATGGAATATCTCTCCATCTGTTTAAGTCTTCTTTAATTTCTTTCATGAGTGTCTTGTAATTTTCTGTTTACATTCCACCAGCAATGCAAGAGGGTTCCCTTTTAACCACACCCTCTCCAGCATTTATTGTCTGCAGATTTTTTGGTGATGGCCATTCTTACAGTGTGAGGTGGCATCTCATTGTGGTTTTAATTTACATTTCTCTAATAATAAGTGAGGTTGAGGATCGTTTCATGTGCTTTTGGGCCATCTGTATGTCCTCTTTGGAGAGGCATCTCTTTAGGTCCTTTTCCCATTTTTTGATTGGGTTGTTCGTTTTCCCTGTGCTGAGCTGTCTGAGTTGCTTGTAGATTTTGGAGACTAATTCATTGTCTGTTCTTTCATTTCCTATGATTTTCTCCCGCTCTGTGGGGTGTCTGTCCAGCTTTTTGGTGATTTCTTTTCCTGTACAAAAGCTTTTAAGCTTCATGAGGTCACACGTGTTCCCTTTTCTTTTCAATTCCACTATTTTAGTAGGTGAGTCAGAGAAGATCTTGCTTTGATTGATGACCTTGAGGGTTTTGCCTATATTCTCCTCTAAGAGTTTGATGGTTTCTGGTCTTACATTTAGGTCTTTAATCCATTTTGAGTTTATCTTAGTGTATGGTGTTAGGGAATGTTCCAACTTCATTTTTCTGCATGTAGCTGTCCAATTCTCCCAGCACTACTTGTTGAAGAGGCTGTCTTTGTCCCATTTTATAGTTTCACCTCCTTTATCAAAAATAAGGTACCCATAGGTGCATGGGTTTATCTCTGGGTTCTCGATCTTGTTCCATTGATCTATAGTTCTGTTTTTATGCCAGTACCATACTGTCTTGATTCCTGTTGCTTTGTAGTAGAGTCTGAAGTTAGGGAGGCTTATCCCTCAAGCTCCGTTTTTCTTTCTCAGTATTGCTTTGGCTATTCGAGGTCTTTTGTGTTTCCATATGAACTCTGTTATTCTTTGGTCTAGTTCTGTGAAAAATGTCAATGGTAGTTGGATAGATATTGCACTGAATCTGTAGATGATATTTGGTAGTATGGTCATTTTCACAATATTGATTCTTCCGACCCAGGAACATGGAATATCTCTCCATCTGTTTAAGTCTTCTTTAATTTCTTTCATGAGTGTCTTGTAATTTTCTGTGTACAGTTCTTTTGTTCCTTGGGTAGGTTTATTCCGAGGTATTTGATTCTTTTGGTTGCAATGCTGAAGGGGATTGCCTCTTTGATTTTGTTTTCTGATTTTTCATTGTTTGTGTATAGGAATGCCAGTGATTTCTCTGTGTTGACTTTGTATCTTACGACTTGGCTGAATTCGTTGATTAGCTCTAGTAGCTTTGTAATAGAGTCTTTGGGATTTTCTATGTATAATATTATGCCGTCTGCAAAAAGAGAGAGCTTGACTTCTTCCTTTCCAATCTGGATTCCTTTGATTTTTTCTCTTCTCTTATTGCTATTGCTAGAACTTCTAGGACTATGTTGAATAGTAGTGGTGAAAGTGGACACCCCTGTCTTGTTGCAGATCTTAGAGGAAATGCTTTCATTTTTTCACCATTGAGGATAATGTTTGCTGTGGGCTTCTCATATATGGCTTTCACTATGTTGAGATAGGTTCCTTCTATGCCCATTTTCTGAAGAGTTTTGATCATAAGTGGATGTTGTACTTTGTCGAAGGCTTTTTCTGCATCTATTGAGATGATCATGTGATGTTTGTCTCTCAATTTGTTGATATGGTGTATCACATTGATTGATTTGTGGATGTTGAAGAATCCTTGCATGCCTGGGATGAACCCGACTTGATCATGATGTATGAGTTTTTTGATGTGTCGTTGAATTCTGTTTGCTAGGATATTGTTGAGGATCTTGGCATCTAAGTTCATCAGAGAAATCGGCCTGTAATTTTCCTTTTTTGTGTTGTCTTTGCCTGGTTTGGGTATCAGGGTGATGGTGGCCTCATAGAATGTGTTTGAAAGTTTTCCTTCCTGTGCAACTTTTTGAAAGAGTTTTAGAAGGACAGGCATTAGCTCTTCTTTAAATGTTTGGCAGAATTTGCCTGTGAAGCCATCTGGCCCTGGGCTTTTATTTTTGAGTAGATTTTTACTTACAGATCCAATTTCTGAGCTTGTGATTGGGTTGTTCAAAGTTTCTGTTTCTTCCTGGCTCAGTCTTGGGAGATTGATCTTCCCCAAGAAACTGTCCATTTCTTCCAGGTTGTCCAGTTTGTTGCCATAGAGTTGCTCATAATAGTCCCTTAGAATCCTTTGGATTTCTGCATTATCTGTTGTAATCTCTCCTTTTTCATTTTTGATTTTGTTGATCTGTTTCTCCTCTCTCTTTCTCTTGATGAATCTGGCCAGAGGCTTGTCAATTTTGTTTACCTTTTCAAAGAACCAGCTTTTTGTTTTATTTATTTGAACTATAGTTTCTTTCATAATTATTTCTGCTCTAGTCTTTATAATTTCTCGTCTTCTGCTGGCTTTAGGATGTTTTTGTTTTTCTTTTTCCAATTGTTTTAAGCAGAGGGTTAAGTCATCTGCTTCATATTTTCCTAGTTTCTTGAGGTGGGATTGTATTGCTATAAATTTCCCTCTTAGAACTGCTTTTGCGATATCCCATAGGTTTTGCACGGTCATATATTCATTGTCATTTTCTTCTAGGAATTTTTTAATTTCTCCTTTGATTTCCTCAATGATCAGTTGGTTTTTTAGGTATGTGTTGTTTAATCACCACGTGTTTGTGTTTTTAACCTTTTTTTTTTTTTTCCTGTAGTTGATCTCTAGTCTCATTACATTGTGGTCCAAGAAGGTAGTTTGTATAATTGCAGTTTTCTTGAATTGACTGAGGTTAGATTTGTGGCCCAAGATGTGGTCTATCCTGGAGAATGTTCCGTGAGCACTTGAAAAGAAAGTGTATTCTTCTGCTTTTGGATGGAACGTCCTAAAGATATCGATGAGGTCTATCGTTTCTAGCGTGACATTTAAGGCTTGTGTTTCTTTATTAATTTTCTGTTTAGATGATCTATCCATTGGTGTGAGAGGAGCGTTAAAGTCTCCTACTATTATTGTGTTATTATTGATTTCTTCTTTTAAGTCTGAAAGTGTCTGTCTTATGTATTGAGGTGCCCCTGTGTTGGGTGCATAGATGTTCATGACTGTTATGTCTTCCTCTTGGATAGATCCCTTAATCATGATGTAGTGACCTGTATTGTCTCTTAGAATCTTCTTTACTTTAAAATCCATTTTGTCTGATATGAGGATTGCTACCCCAGCTTTCTTTTGATTTCCATTTGCATGGAATATCTTTTTCCAGCCTCTCACTTTCAGTCTATGGGTGTCTCTAGGTCTGAAGTGTGTCTCTTGTAAACAGCATATATATGGGTCATGTTTCTTGATCCATTCAGCCAACCTGTGTCGTTTGGTCGGAGCATTTAATCCACTTACATTCAAAGTACTTATTGATACGAATGTTCCTATTGTCATATTCTTAGAAGTTTGGCATTTGATTTGTAGGACTTCTTCTACTCTTGTATTTATTGGCTATATCAGGCCCTTTAACACTTCTTGTAGGGCTGGTTTTGTGGTATCTTTCCATGATTATTTCTGCTCTAGTCTTTATAATTTCTCGTCTTCTGCTGGCTTCCGGATGTTTTTGTCTTTTTTTTTCCAATTGTTTTAAGCAGAGGGGTAAGTCATCTGCTTCATATTTTCCTAGTTTCTTGAGGTGGGATTGTATTGCTATAAATTTCCCTCTTAGAACTGCTTTTGCGATATCCCATAGGTTTTGCACGGTCATATATTCATTGTCATTTTCTTCTAGGAATTTTTTAATTTCTCCTTTGATTTCCTCAATGATCAGTTGGTTTTTTAGGTATGTGTTGTTTAATCACCACGTGTTTGTGTTTTTAACCTTTTTTTTTTTTTTCCTGTAGTTGATCTCTAGTCTCATTACATTGTGGTCCAAGAAGGTAGTTTGTATAATTGCAGTTTTCTTGAATTGACTGAGGTTAGATTTGTGGCCCAAGATGTGGTCTATCCTGGAGAATGTTCCGTGAGCACTTGAAAAGAAAGTGTATTCTTCTGCTTTTGGATGGAACGTCCTAAAGATATCGATGAGGTCTATCGTTTCTAGCGTGACATTTAAGGCTTGTGTTTCTTTATTAATTTTCTGTTTAGATGATCTATCCATTGGTGTGAGAGGAGCGTTAAAGTCTCCTACTATTATTGTGTTATTATTGATTTCTTCTTTTAAGTCTGAAAGTGTCTGTCTTATGTATTGAGGTGCCCCTGTGTTGGGTGCATAGATGTTCATGACTGTTATGTCTTCCTCTTGGATAGATCCCTTAATCATGATGTAGTGACCTGTATTGTCTCTTAGAATCTTCTTTACTTTAAAATCCATTTTGTCTGATATGAGGATTGCTACCCCAGCTTTCTTTTGATTTCCATTTGCATGGAATATCTTTTTCCAGCCTCTCACTTTCAGTCTATGGGTGTCTCTAGGTCTGAAGTGTGTCTCTTGTAAACAGCATATATATGGGTCATGTTTCTTGATCCATTCAGCCAACCTGTGTCGTTTGGTCGGAGCATTTAATCCACTTACATTCAAAGTACTTATTGATACGAATGTTCCTATTGTCATATTCTTAGAAGTTTGGCATTTGATTTGTAGGACTTCTTCTACTCTTGTATTTATTGGCTATATCAGGCCCTTTAACACTTCTTGTAGGGCTGGTTTTGTGGTACAGAATTCTGTTAGTTTTTGTCTGTCTGAGAAGCTTTTGACCTCTCCATCAATTCTGAATGAGATTCTTGCTGGATATTGAAATCTTGGTTGAAGGTTATTCTCTTTTAGCCGTTTAAATGTGTCCTGCCTTTCTCTTCTGGCCTGCAGGGTTTCAGTTGAGAGATCCGCAGTTAGACGTATGGGGTTTCCTTTATATATTATTTGTTGTTTGCTCCTAGCTGCTTTTAGTAATCTGTCTTTATATTTAGTCTGTGTTAGTTTGATTAGAATGTGCCTTGGTGTATTTCTTCTGGGGTTTCTCCTGTATGGAACTCTTTGTACTTCTTGGACATGGTTGACTATTTCCTTTCCCATGCTGGGGAAGTTTTCCACTATAACCTCTTTCAAGAATTTTTTCGTAACCTTTCTTCCCCTATTCTTCCTCTGGAACTCCTATAATTCTAATGTTGGTGCGTTTGATATTGTCCCATAGGTCTATAAGGCTATCCTCAGTTCTTTTAATTCTTTCAGCTTTGTTCTGTTCCTCACCAGTTATTTCCACCAGTCTATCTTCCAGCTCGCTTATCCATTCTTCAGCCTCCGATACTCTACTGTTGAGGCCTTCTATAGTATTTTTGAGTTCAGCAATTGAGTTGGTGGTCTCTATTTGCTTATTTTTCATTTCCTGCATGTCTTTTCTCAATGCACTAATTTCCTCTAAGATTCTGTTTTTGGTGTTTTGCATCCTCATTAGTATAGTTTTTCTGAGTTCTCTTTCAGATAATTTGTCTATCTCCTCCTCTGTCATTTGAAGCTGTGATTCTCTAGCTTGGTCCTTCATTTGTGCAGTGTTTCTCTGACGTTTCATTAGGTTAATTTTTGTTTCTTTGTGGGTGTCTGTGTGTACGGAGTTCTTTTCTCCACCAGGCTTCTTGGTTGAATTCTCCCTTCCTTTGTGTTTCTGTCCTTCTAGAAGGGTTCAATGGTTTGTGTCTTAGGTGGTGTTAGGTCTTGTTTACAGGTGAACAATATCTAGTGTTGTATGTTCTTTGATAGTGTGGGGTCTTGGAATCAGGGCTTCTACTCCAAGGATCCTTGGTTTGATGATTGGTCAGGGGGCGTAGGCTCTATGTCTGGTTTGCTATGGTGTTCTGTGATATTAGTTCAAATACTAGCATCTGAAGAGCAAGAGGTGTGTCCCTAATGGGTGACAGTCATAAAAGCATGCAGATGTTTTCTAACATAGTCATAAGATATGCATACATACACAGCAATAACCACATCTAACCAGTCTTACAGTGACAAAGCATAGGAAATATTTCTGGCAAACGATGCAATCAAAGATGGTACTTGCCTGTTAAGCTCTGAATTAATTAAAATAGTGCCTGGAAAAACAGATCTTGGGTAAGTTCCTGGCTTGAACTATTTCACTGAAAGCAATTTTTAACTAAGACATGTGTTGAGGGTGAGGATGTGGAGAGTGTATGGGTAATGAGAAGGAATAGATTCGTCTTGGAAGGATTTTATAGGGTTATGTAGCCAAGATTAGTGTGTTGTATTGTTTAGTGCAACTGGAAGAGAATAGTGGAGACAGAAAGGTAGGAACTATTTATCTAGGGGGTAGTGGTAGATAGGAGAAAGTTTTAGATTTAGAACAGTGGGAAAGAGGAAAGAAAATTAGAAGTTCAGAAATTTAATTTAAAATATTAAGAATTAAAAATCAAAGAAAAAAATTAAAAATTAAAAAAGGGAAGAGAAACTTAATAAAAAGAGACAAAAGAGAAAAAAAGAAAAAAAAAAAACAAACGCAAACCTGACCGATCAAACGAATAAACAGAACCATCTGCAACAGATAAGTGAAAAAGCTAAATACTGTCCCTGGTTTTTATCCTCTCATCTGTCTGGTGGAAGCAGTCTGCTCTCGATGGTGTTGTCTTGATGATGCAGCCTTTCCCTTATGACACGGTCTGCAACCTCAGGTGCTGGCCGGGATGGCGGGCTGATCCTAGTCCCTCGGGTGGGGGACCATGGCGCGCGCTCCTTCCCAGGGTGGGCGGGGGTGCGGGCTAATCCCAATCCATCGGGCGGGGAGCCACTGCGCGCTCGGTCCCGGGGTAGGCGGGGGCGCAGGCAGATCCCAGTCCGTTGGGCCGGGGGCAGCGGCACGCATGCAATCCCGTGTTGGGCGGGGGTGTCCTGGCTCTGCCGCGCACCCGCCCGTAGCCTCTGATACCTGCCCTTCTCCGGGCTTCCTCCGCTGCAGGTGCAGCTATGGGGGTGCAGCTATGGGGGTGCACGGGCTCCTCCGCCACTGGCGTGCATGCACTGCCGGTTACGCCTCCCAAATTTCCCAAAGGCAAGCATAAACTTCCCCGTCTGGTTCGATCCTGGTCTCTGGTCAGTAATCTGTGGGCGACTTCCCCTTCAGCCAGTCCCCCACTAGGAGTGTTTGACCTCACCCGGTGCCAGGCGGAAAGTCGCGATTTTTGCCCGGCCGAGCGGCGTGATTTTCACACTGGGCGCTTAGCACACCCCGCGTTCCTTCCAGTCTCAGGTCGCTAGGCAGAAAGCACGTTCTGCTCGGCCCTGCTCCGGTATCCTATCTTCGCAGTGTCTTAATTTCTGCCAACGATCCAGGTGGATTCTTGGAGTTTTCACGCTGATCGCTGCCTTCTCTCCCCCGAGGCTCTGTTTAGGCCCTCTTTAAGGGCACTTGCTGGTGCACTCTCCGTCGGTGAGATTTAGAACAGTGGGAAAGAGGAAAGAAAATTAGAAGTTCAGAAATTTAATTTAAAATATTAAGAATTAAAAATCAAAGAAAAAAATTAAAAATTAAAAAAGGGAAGAGAAACTTAATAAAAAGAGACAAAAGAGAAAAAAAGAAAAAAAAAAGAAAAAAAAAAAACAAACGCAAACCTGACCGATCAAACGAATAAACAGAACCATCTGCAACAGATAAGTGAAAAAGCTAAATACTGTCCCTGGTTTTTATCCTCTCATCTGTCTGGTGGAAGCAGTCTGCTCTCGATGGTGTTGTCTTGATGATGCAGCCTTTCCCTTATGACACGGTCTGCAACCTCAGGTGCTGGCCGGGATGGCGGGCTGATCCTAGTCCCTCGGGTGGGGGACCATGGCGCGCGCTCCTTCCCAGGGTGGGCGGGGGTGCGGGCTAATCCCAATCCATCGGGCGGGGAGCCACTGCGCGCTCGGTCCCGGGGTAGGCGGGGGCGCAGGCAGATCCCAGTCCGTTGGGCCGGGGGCAGCGGCACGCATGCAATCCCGTGTTGGGCGGGGGTGTCCTGGCTCTGCCGCGCACCCGCCCGTAGCCTCTGATACCTGCCCTTCTCCGGGCTTCCTCCGCTGCAGGTGCAGCTATGGGGGTGCAGCTATGGGGGTGCACGGGCTCCTCCGCCACTGGCGTGCATGCACTGCCGGTTACGCCTCCAATTCCCAAAGGCAAGCACAAACTTCCCCGTCTGGTTCGATCCTGGTCCCTGGTCAGCAATCTGTGGGCGACTTCCCCTTCAGCCAGTCCCCCACTAGGAGTGTTTGACCTCACCCGGTGCCAGGCGGAAAGTCGCGATTTTTGCCCGGCCGAGCGGCGTGATTTTCACACTGGGCGCTTAGCACACCCCGCGTTCCTTCCAGTCTCAGGTCGCTAGGCAGAAAGCACGTTCTGCTCGGCCCTGCTCCGGTATCCTATCTTCGCAGTGTCTTAATTTCTGCCAACGATCCAGGTGGATTCTTGGAGTTTTCACGCTGATCGCTGCCTTCTCTCCCCCGAGGCTCTGTTTAGGCCCTCTTTAAGGGCACTTGCTGGTGCACTCTCCGTCGGTGTGGTCCGGCGTGAGGGTTAGGATAGAGGATTCTTAGAACCCTATCTCCGGGAAATTTCTGGCTATTCACTCTTCTACTCTCGCGGACCTATGGAATTCTTCTGTCGTCTAGCGGCTGGTTTGTTGGTGGTGGTTCTTTTCTTGATTAGTTCTGGTGATTCTGTTGGGGAGCTGGTGAAATCTTCCCCTCATTCCTCCTCCATTTTGGCTCCTCTCTAAAAGTCATACATTTTAGCAAGTATATCTGTAAGGATTCTCTTAACTACAGTTTACAGAAGACCTGTGTAAAGTTAACTTAATTGTGCCACATAAAAAGTGAGATAAAGTGATTCTAGAGTCATATCATAGGCATAATAACGTATCAGGCAAAATGTTCATCTTTTTCTGTCACTCTTAAAATGACAATGGCTCTCTTAGGGTTGCACAATAGTGGCATAACCTGCAAATAGGAGTGAGATGAGAGATGTTTTTTCCTACTTATCCTTTTCATTGCATTGGCTGACCAACCCTATGTGTTCTTAAGTCAGCTGGCCCTCCGATTTCATTGGTAAGGTTGGAGCCATACACAGTGACTTGTCAGCCCCAAGGAAAAACAATCTACAATGATTGTTTTAGATCTATACTCATGCAGCCCTGGAGTACTGGAAAAGGAATCATCTTCCTAGAGTTTATGAGGTAATGATAACCAAAGAAAGATTGCAGTCTGGGTTGGCAAGGAAGAAGGGTAAGGACTGATAGTGAAGGGAGTCTACCACTTCACAGTGGGACTACAGGAACATTCTAGATTTTTGAGAAGTGTCAGGGAACCCCAAGATAAATACAGTCTAAGGAAGTATATTATTTATCTATGGATAGTTAACCAATGACCCTCAGAACTTTTCACACTGGGCGCTTAGCACACCCCGCGTTCCTTCCAGTCTCAGGTCGCTAGGCAGAAAGCACGTTCTGCTCGGCCCTGCTCCGGTATCCTATCTTCGCAGTGTCTTAATTTCTGCCAACGATCCAGGTGGATTCTTGGAGTTTTCACGCTGATCGCTGCCTTCTCTCCCCCGAGGCTCTGTTTAGGCCCTCTTTAAGGGCACTTGCTGGTGCACTCTCCGTCGGTGTGGTCCGGCGTGAGGGTTAGGATAGAGGATTCTTAGAACCCTATCTCCGGGAAATTTCTGGCTATTCACTCTTCTACTCTCGCGGACCTATGGAATTCTTCTGTCGTCTAGCGGCTGGTTTGTTGGTGGTGGTTCTTTTCTTGATTAGTTCTGGTGATTCTGTTGGGGAGCTGGTGAAATCTTCCCCTCATTCCTCCTCCATTTTGGCTCCTCTCTAAAAGTCATACATTTTAGCAAGTATATCTGTAAGGATTCTCTTAACTACAGTTTACAGAAGACCTGTGTAAAGTTAACTTAATTGTGCCACATAAAAAGTGAGATAAAGTGATTCTAGAGTCATATCATAGGCATAATAACGTATCAGGCAAAATGTTCATCTTTTTCTGTCACTCTTAAAATGACAATGGCTCTCTTAGGGTTGCACAATAGTGGCATAACCTGCAAATAGGAGTGAGATGAGAGATGTTTTTTCCTACTTATCCTTTTCATTGCATTGGCTGACCAACCCTATGTGTTCTTAAGTCAGCTGGCCCTCCGATTTCATTGGTAAGGTTGGAGCCATACACAGTGACTTGTCAGCCCCAAGGAAAAACAATCTACAATGATTGTTTTAGATCTATACTCATGCAGCCCTGGAGTACTGGAAAAGGAATCATCTTCCTAGAGTTTATGAGGTAATGATAACCAAAGAAAGATTGCAGTCTGGGTTGGCAAGGAAGAAGGGTAAGGACTGATAGTGAAGGGAGTCTACCACTTCACAGTGGGACTACAGGAACATTCTAGATTTTTGAGAAGTGTCAGGGAACCCCAAGATAAATACAGTCTAAGGAAGTATATTATTTATCTATGGATAGTTAACCAATGACCCTCAGAACTTAGTGGCATGCCTTAGTTGGTCTTTTGGTTCTTGGTTTCTCATGAGGCTGTAATCAAGGTATCTCCTGGGACTCAGGTCTTATCTCCTCAGCTTATAAATTAACTTGCATAGTTGACAGGGATATTGTACTAACAGCCTCAATTTCTTGTTGGCTGCTGGTCAGAGGCTACCCTAAGACCTTTGTTGTATGGGGCTCTCTAACATGATGAACAAATAGAGTCTGTTGACAGGATGTAGGTCCTAATATTTTGTAGTGTGTTCATGGACATAACACTTGCTCCATATTGCCATAGTCAGTTGATTGGAAGCAGGATGTCTGAGGAGAAGTAATGACATAAGACTATTTACACCAAGAGGCACTGGCCATTGGAGGCAATTTCAATGTAGGTAATAATAATAAAAAAGATAATAGCATAGAAATACAAAGACCTAATAAGTATATTTAAGGCAAAATGAGTTTTAGGTCTCTTGATTGCTTATAATCTGTTCTGTTAACCATGAAAGAATGAAATTTTTAGAGGGATATTTAATAGTTATAATGTTTATTCTTTGCCTTAACTAGAGTTAAGGAGATGAAATAAAAGAGGAATCTGAAATACTGATATAGTAAGCACAGATGTCCAAAATTAAGCTTTAGAAATAGTACTAAATGTAATGACATATTTAAAAAGGAGAAATGGAGTACTCTTAAGAGATAAACATAGATGTCAGACAATTATATTTGCAGCTAAGAAGCTGTATTAGAATAATTCATTAAAATAATATAAGCATCACTAGAGAAATCTTAAACACTTATGCTCTAATCTGCAAAGGACAATTAAATGATTTTCTTCTGTACTATTAATGTTGGAGTAACTTAAATAATAGTTCTCATATAATAATTTAGGTCCTAAATGAATGGCTTGTGACACAAAAGGTTAAACTTTTGTCTTTTCAAAAATTAAAATGTTTTAAATTTCTACTAGAAACTGAAGTAAGGAGTCTACCACTTCACAGTGGGACTACGACCTTTTTTGAGAAGTGTCAAAAGATAAATACAGTCTAAGGAAGTATATTATTTATCTATGGATAGTTAACCAATGACCCTCAGAACTTAGTGGCATGCCTTAGTTGGTCTTTTGGTTCTTGGTTTCTCATGAGGCTGTAATCAAGGTATCTCCTGGGACTCAGGTCTTATCTCCTCAGCTTATAAATTAACTTGCATAGTTGACAGGGATATTGTACTAACAGCCTCAATTTCTTGTTGGCTGCTGGTCAGAGGCTACCCTAAGACCTTTGTTGTATGGGGCTCTCTAACATGATGAACAAATAGAGTCTGTTGACAGGATGTAGGTCCTAATATTTTGTAGTGTGTTCATGGACATAACACTTGCTCCATATTGCCATAGTCAGTTGATTGGAAGCAGGATGTCTGAGGAGAAGTAATGACATAAGACTATTTACACCAAGAGGCACTGGCCATTGGAGGCAATTTCAATGTAGGTAATAATAATAAAAAAGATAATAGCATAGAAATACAAAGACCTAATAAGTATATTTAAGGCAAAATGAGTTTTAGGTCTCTTGATTGCTTATAATCTGTTCTGTTAACCATGAAAGAATGAAATTTTTAGAGGGATATTTAATAGTTATAATGTTTATTCTTTGCCTTAACTAGAGTTAAGGAGATGAAATAAAAGAGGAATCTGAAATACTGATATAGTAAGCACAGATGTCCAAAATTAAGCTTTAGAAATAGTACTAAATGTAATGACATATTTAAAAAGGAGAAATGGAGTACTCTTAAGAGATAAACATAGATGTCAGACAATTATATTTGCAGCTAAGAAGCTGTATTAGAATAATTCATTAAAATAATATAAGCATCACTAGAGAAATCTTAAACACTTATGCTCTAATCTGCAAAGGACAATTAAATGATTTTCTTCTGTACTATTAATGTTGGAGTAACTTAAATAATAGTTCTCATATAATAATTTAGGTCCTAAATGAATGGCTTGTGACACAAAAGGTTAAACTTTTGTCACAAAAAATAAATGTTACAGAAAAGAATCTTAAAATTACTTGTTTTAAATTTCATACTACTGAGAAAAGTTTTCTGTTTATTCTATATGATAAAAATAAAATTATTGTTATTCATGTGATTTTGATGCAATATCATTGTCTTAACAGAGATGCCAAAGTACCAAAATATCTAAAGCACTGAAGTTCGGTATGACTAATGTATTATTAAACATGAAGTGCATAAAAAGTTGAAGCATATGAAGCACAGTATGTCCAATTGTCTTAAGAGTGTTAAAAAAACCTATTTTTAGGAGAGATAGGGCTAATTGCATTCACTGTAAATTTATCTTAAGGATCTGCTAAGTGTTATTCAATGCATCTGATCTTCCCTCCTAGTGCCTATAAAATATTGTCACTTTATTTTGTTATTCTAGGATTCTGTTTTTTTAATTGAACTGAATCTGATTAAAGTATTGTCTCAAGAGAACATCAACTCACATTTCAAAACCATCTTATGCTTTATCAGAAATGTGGCAGAGCTGATAGGCTGTGCCTCAGGACAAAGAGTTAGCATGGAAAATAGCTTCACCTTTGATCCCTAGGGAAAGAAGGATGCCTTTAGGTCATAAATAAAGGCATTCACATAACACATTCCATCTGTTTAACTCTCTGTACATCTTAGCATTGCTAGGGGAAGGATGAGGGTTTTAGTATTACTGGTATGGAATGAGCTTTCTTGTCAAAAGGAAAATTTATAATACTAGTGATATTTTATCCAAATAGCTATGATTGGTGTTAAAAGTATAAACATTGTCTACTATGTAGACTGGACAACATATCACTATCTTTTTAAAATCCATTATCTTGATGTCAAATGCAGTATTCGGAGTGGAAATTGTGTTGGTTGTACACAGAGCTGCTGGAGCTTGTTCTCTAGGCTTGGGGCAGAAGGGACCTCTCCACATGGCACTCACTGTTATCCAGATCACTGAATATGTTGGCTATTGTTATTCACATCTAGATGCTCTTTTTCTTCAAGAAAGACTGTTACTAGGTAAGCCATCAGAGCACTGCTGTGACAAACAAGGTGGTAATGAAAAGATAAAGTGATAAAGGAGACTATACAAATGTAATGGAAAAACAAAAGTCAGCTACTGATTAAATGCCTTCCGTTTTTTGTGAATAATGCTTCTGAAGTCTATAGGAGATTATCTCTGACAAATACACTGTCTGAGTTTTCATTATGCAACAGGACCTTTTTCTAAGGCCGGTGATAATCGACTTAAATGACCGGCCGCTCAAGGATAAACTACATGTTGGCTAAAAGCAACAGTTGGCAGTTGAATCACCATAATTCAATGAATGCCGGTGAACCCTCAAGAGGAAATCACTAGTAACATTTATTTAGTTCAGTATTTTTATACACAAGACATCATTGCTTTTAGCTCTATATTGAGGTCAAGTGAAAATGAAACATTAATAAAATGATAGTTCAGATACTTGAAAACTGGGAGAAGATAGGAGAGAATAAATTGAATTCTTTGACAGCAAAATTAGATTTTTAAAAAGGCATGAGAGGTCAATTTATTTTGTAGTTTTCCCCTAGATACCCGAGACCTTGATAAATACTAACAGATGAGCTGACTCTTTCAGCAATAACTTTTAACATTTTAAATTAGTTTTCCAAAGATGTCATATTCTCTTGGTCCCTTGAAATACTCTGGTATTTTATTCTGTAGTCTACTATTCTAATGAATAGTAGTAAAAAATATGTTTTTGTCTTACCTGATGAGCTAATCTAATATAGAAAAAGATTTTGTAAATATTATGAATTTGAAGGTGGTTTTGACTAACAGGCTATAGATGAATTTGTAGGTTTTGCTCACTGGCACAATTTATTTCCAGTGTAATCTTAAACTAGCCTCTGTTGAACTTTTGAATGGAGATGGTTTTAGTTTCCTACTTTAAAACTGTTTTATTTTGTATTGGAGTATCATTGATTGCAAACAACATGAAAGTTTCAGGTGAACAGTGAAGTGACATGGTCATACACATACATGTATCAGTCCCACCCAGGCTGCCACATAACACTCAGTAGAGTTCCATGTGCTCTACAGTAGGTCCTTGTTATCCACTTTAAATATAGCAGTGTGTACATGTCCATCCCAAACTCCCTAGCTATTCCTTCTCCGCATCCTTTCCCCTAGCAACCATAAGTTTGTTCTATAAGTCTGCAAGTCCCTCTGTTTTGTATAGAAGTTCATATGTATCATTCCTCTTTGTATTCCATGTATAAGGGATGTCATACGATACTTCTTCTCTGTCAAAAGCTACTGATTAAATGCCTTCCGTTTTTTGTGTATAATGCTTCTGAAGTCTATAGGAGATTATCTCTGACAAATACACTGTCTGAGTTTTCATTATGCAACAGGACCTTTTTCTAAGGCCGGTGATAATCGACTTAAATGACCGGCCGCTCAAGGATAAACTACATGTTGGCTAAAAGCAACAGTTGGCAGTTGAATCACCATAATTCAATGAATGCCGGTGAACCCTCAAGAGGAAATCACTAGTAACATTTATTTAGTTCAGTATTTTTATACACAAGACATCATTGCTTTTAGCTCTATATTGAGGTCAAGTGAAAATGAAACATTAATAAAATGATAGTTCAGATACTTGAAAACTGGGAGAAGATAGGAGAGAATAAATTGAATTCTTTGACAGCAAAATTAGATTTTTAAAAAGGCATGAGAGGTCAATTTATTTGGTAGTTTTCCCCTAGATACACGAGACCTTGATAAATACTAACAGATGAGCTGACTCTTTCAGCAATAACTTTTAACATTTTAAATTAGTTTTCCAAAGATGTCATATTCTCTTGGTCCCTTGAAATACTCTGGTATTTTATTCTGTAGTCTACTATTCTAATGAATAGTAGTAAAAAATATGTTTTTGTCTTACCTGATGAGCTAATCTAATATAGAAAAAGATTTTGTAAATATTATGAATTTGAAGGTGGTTTTGACTAACAGGCTATAGATGAATTTGTAGGTTTTGCTCACTGGCACAATTTATTTCCAGTGTAATCTTAAACTAGCCTCTGTTGAACTTTTGAATGGAGATGGTTTTAGTTTCCTACTTTAAAACTGTTTTATTTTGTATTGGAGTATCATTGATTGCAAACAACATGAAAGTTTCAGGTGAACAGTGAAGTGACATGGTCATACACATACATGTATCAGTCCCACCCAGGCTGCCACATAACACTCAGTAGAGTTCCATGTGCTCTACAGTAGGTCCTTGTTATCCACTTTAAATATAGCAGTGTGTACATGTCCATCCCAAACTCCCTAGCTATTCCTTCTCCGCATCCTTTCCCCTAGCAACCATAAGTTTGTTCTATAAGTCTGCAAGTCCCTCTGTTTTGTATAGAAGTTCATATGTATCATTCCTCTTTGTATTCCATGTATAAGGGATGTCATACGATACTTCTTCTCTGTCTGACTTACTTTACTTACAGTATGACACTCAGTGTATCCATGCTGCTTAAAGCAGCACATGATTTCATTCTTTTTAATGGCTGAATAATATTCCATTGTATATATGTACCACATCTTCTTCATCCATTCCTCTGTCAATAGACATTTAGGTTGCTTCCATTGCTTGGCTATTGTAAATAGTGCTGTAACAAACATTAGGGTACAAATATCCTTTTGGATCATATTTTTCTGGATATAGGCACATGAGTGGATTGCAAAGTCATATGGTAGCTCTATTTTTAGTTTTTAAGGAACTTCCATACTATTCTCCACAGTGGATGTACTATTTACATGCCCATCAACAGAGAAGGAGGGTCCCCTTCTTTCCATGCCCTCTTCAGAATTTATTTTTCATGGATTTTTTGATGATAACCATTCTGGCTGGTGTGAAGTGATATTTCATTGTAATTTTGATTTGCATTTCTCTAATAATTAGTGAGTGCTTTCCAGGTGGCACATTTGTAAAGAATCTGCCTGCTAATGAAGGAGATGTAAGAGATGTGGGTTCTATCCCAGGGTTGGAAAGATACCCTGGAGGAGGAAATGGCAACCCACTCCAGTATTATTGCATGGAAAATTCCATGGACAGAGGAGCCTGGCAGGCTATAGGCAAAGAATTGGACAGGACTGAACACTCTTGCAATAATTAGCGATGTTGAACATCTTTTCATGTGTCTCTTGGCCATCTCTATGTCTTCTTTGGAAAAGATGTTATATTTAAGTCTTCTGCCCATTCTTTGAGTGGGTTGTTTGTTTTGATACTATTAAATGCCATGAGCTATTTGTAATTGTTGGAAACCAATCCCTTTTTGGCAACATCATTTGCAAATATTATTTCCCAATTGGTGGCATGTCATTTTGCTTTGTTTATTACTTCCTTTGCTGTGCAAAAGCTTTTGAATTTAAGTATGTCTCATTCATTTATTTTCACTTTTATTTTCATTATTTTTGGAAATAGTTCAAAAAGATACTGCTGTGATATTTTTTTATTATTATTTATTATTTTTTAACTTGCTTTTTTGCTTTTACAGAGTTTTGTTGTTTACAGATATGCATGATCCCAGATTAGTCATGTATATATCCCATCCCCTCCATTCCAGCCCTCCAGGCCATGACATAGCCCCGTGTAAGATCCCTTAACCCACAGTGCATTGACAATTGTTATCTCTTATACATATGATAGTATAGAGCTCCATGTTATTCTTTCCATATCTCTCACCCATGGCCAGTCTTACATTCAGGTCTTTATTTTGCACTTATTTTTCTGTATGATGTTAAAGAATGATCTAATTTCAGTTTTTACATGTAGCTGGTCAGTTTTCCCCGTGACATTTGTTGAAGGGACTGTCTTTCCAACATTATGCAATTTGGTCGTCTTTGTCATAGGTTAATTGACCATGGGTGCATGGGTTTGTTTCTGGTTTTTCTATCCTATTTCATTAATCTATATTTCTGCTTTTGTGCCAGCACCATATTGTTTTGATGGATGAATCAGGTTCCTTGACTTCATAATATACCACAAAGCTACAGTTATTTTCCTACTTTGAAGGAATGGGAACCCTCATGCTTCCAATACACATGGAAAATACTAATGATTCATCATGTTATTCTTCACTGGAACTCTAATTTAGCCTTCAAATCATTATCATGAGTTTCCAGGCAGGGTCAGCATTCACAATTAACTGTACATGTCATCTTGTATCTAGAAGATGGAGGGGAAAAATGTGAAACATGGGGAATAGTGATGAAGATACTATATCATTTAATAGTTTCAGAAATATATTTCAGTTAAATTTGAAAGTGAGCCTAGAGAAAGTAAGCATAGACAAGTTTGATAACAATAAAGCGTCAATCTAGAACTTTTGATATTTTCCTACCTCTAAAATCAGTATTTGAGCTGCCGATTCATTTAAAGTCAAGGGATTTATTATTATGTTGATGCATTACATATTTTTGAGCATTTTGTAATAAGCAGTAGTTTTGTGGTTTTCTTCACAGTTTGGATTAAATGTCTTTCTGTGATTGTTTTCCTATTTAAAAAAATAGGGTTTATATAATAAATAAAGTTATCCTTTCCACAGCTGTTGCATCTTCAAGCAATAGTTTGGGTTAGGAGCTTAGTTTGGAGTCTACAATCATGTTTAGAATTCAGGAGAATCCATGAACAGGGAGTGCATACAGTGGAAAAATAAGGTTTATTTCTGATTTCCAAGTTCTAACTAAATTTAACATTTCTTTAATTAGTTATGTGAACAATAAACCAGAATATTGTATGGCAGTATATGTGACTTTAGTGTTAAGATAAATTTTAGATATTTACAAAGAAAACTATGGATGTAACAAAAATCTTGAATATTCTCATCTTACTTGAAATCACTATGGTTATTAGATGCTGTGCAATCTTATTACTGTGTCGTACCAGGTACTTACCCATTTCTAAATCACTATCTCAGTTTTTACATGTAGCTGGTCAGTTTTCCCCGTGACATTTGTTGAAGGGACTGTCTTTCCAACATTATGCAATTTGGTCGTCTTTGTCATAGGTTAATTGACCATGGGTGCATGGGTTTGTTTCTGGTTTTTCTATCCTATTTCATTAATCTATATTTCTGCTTTTGTGCCAGCACCATATTGTTTTGATGGATGAATCAGGTTCCTTGACTTCATAATATACCACAAAGCTACAGTTATTTTCCTACTTTGAAGGAATGGGAACCCTCATGCTTCCAATACACATGGAAAATACTAATGATTCATCATGTTATTCTTCACTGGAACTCTAATTTAGCCTTCAAATCATTATCATGAGTTTCCAGGCAGGGTCAGCATTCACAATTAACTGTACATGTCATCTTGTATCTAGAAGATGGAGGGGAAAAATGTGAAACATGGGGAATAGTGATGAAGATACTATATCATTTAATAGTTTCAGAAATATATTTCAGTTAAATTTGAAAGTGAGCCTAGAGAAAGTAAGCATAGACAAGTTTGATAACAATAAAGCGTCAATCTAGAACTTTTGATATTTTCCTACCTCTAAAATCAGTATTTGAGCTGCCGATTCATTTAAAGTCAAGGGATTTATTATTATGTTGATGCATTACATATTTTTGAGCATTTTGTAATAAGCAGTAGTTTTGTGGTTTTCTTCACAGTTTGGATTAAATGTCTTTCTGTGATTGTTTTCCTATTTAAAAAAATAGGGTTTATATAATAAATAAAGTTATCCTTTCCACAGCTGTTGCATCTTCAAGCAATAGTTTGGGTTAGGAGCTTAGTTTGGAGTCTACAATCATGTTTAGAATTCAGGAGAATCCATGAACAGGGAGTGCATACAGTGGAAAAATAAGGTTTATTTCTGATTTCCAAGTTCTAACTAAATTTAACATTTCTTTAATTAGTTATGTGAACAATAAACCAGAATATTGTATGGCAGTATATGTGACTTTAGTGTTAAGATAAATTTTAGATATTTACAAAGAAAACTATGGATGTAACAAAAATCTTGAATATTCTCATCTTACTTGAAATCACTATGGTTATTAGATGCTGTGCAATCTTATTACTGTGTCGTACCAGGTACTTACAGTTGTCTAATACATCACCCAAGAACTTAGTAGCTTAAAGCAATGATTTGTTCACAGTTCATTGCTTTTACTGGACTAAGTGGATCTTAGGATCTCTCGGGAGATCTGACAGATGTCTGTTGGAAGTGCAGTGACCTGAAGGCTCAACTGGACTGGGTGTTCAAGATGACACGCTGATAAGACTGACAGTTTATGCTGACTGTGAGCTGGTAGATTAATATTAACTGACAACCAGAGTTCCTACATCTGGTTTTTCTCTGTCCTATAAGTGGCTAACTTCTGAAAGGGAATGTTCCAAAAAATTCTTTGGTTCATGAGACCAAGGTAGAAGCTGCAAATTTTCTGGTGTACTGATGTTGCTAAAACCATTAGCCCAGATTTTACATGAGAGACATCCATAGAGTGGTGTGAATACTCTGGAGTGTGATTCACTGATGTCTGTCTTTGACAAGAATTACTATCCATTGTAACAGTATTAACTAAAAAATATTTTAAAAACTGTACTTTGATGTAGATTTCTTTGCAAAATTTTTCTAATATTACACATTTATAAACTTTATTATAAGACGAGTGTCTCATTATCTAGCTATTAAATATCATGATATTTAATAGAAATATCATATAATAGCATAATGTTTTTTCTGAGACAATCAATGTAACATCACATATCAAAATAATTTTAGTAATTTTAATAAGCTACACAATATGTTTTATTAAATTTATTGAGAATGTAATTTGTGCAAAGTATTTGAGAAATAATGATTATTATGCTGAGTTATTTTCCCTTTTGAAACTATAAGTTTTTAGCATTAGAATTAATGAAATTAATTTTTGTCCCTCTACATGAGCTTATGTGATTTTGGTAATGTGATATGAAAGCTATATAACTTCAAAATATTGTCTTCCCTTATACGGATAGTTTACAAAGATTTAACATTTCTTTAATTAGTTATGTGAACAATAAACCAGAATATTGTATGGCAGTATATGTGACTTTAGTGTTAAGATAAATTTTAGATATTTACAAAGAAAACTATGGATGTAACAAAAATCTTGAATATTCTCATCTTACTTGAAATCACTATGGTTATTAGATGCTGTGCAATCTTATTACTGTGTCGTACCAGGTACTTACAGTTGTCTAATACATCACCCAAGAACTTAGTAGCTTAAAGCAATGATTTGTTCACAGTTCATTGCTTTTACTGGACTAAGTGGATCTTAGGATCTCTCGGGAGATCTGACAGATGTCTGTTGGAAGTGCAGTGACCTGAAGGCTCAACTGGACTGGGTGTTCAAGATGACACGCTGATAAGACTGACAGTTTATGCTGACTGTGAGCTGGTAGATTAATATTAACTGACAACCAGAGTTCCTACATCTGGTTTTTCTCTGTCCTATAAGTGGCTAACTTCTGAAAGGGAATGTTCCAAAAAATTCTTTGGTTCATGAGACCAAGGTAGAAGCTGCAAATTTTCTGGTGTACTGATGTTGCTAAAACCATTAGCCCAGATTTTACATGAGAGACATCCATAGAGTGGTGTGAATACTCTGGAGTGTGATTCACTGATGTCTGTCTTTGACAAGAATTACTATCCATTGTAACAGTATTAACTAAAAAATATTTTAAAAACTGTACTTTGATGTAGATTTCTTTGCAAAATTTTTCTAATATTACACATTTATAAACTTTATTATAAGACGAGTGTCTCATTATCTAGCTATTAAATATCATGATATTTAATAGAAATATCATATAATAGCATAATGTTTTTTCTGAGACAATCAATGGAACATCTCATATCAAAATAATTTTAGTAATTTTTAATAAGCTACACAATATGTTTTATTAAATTTATTGAGAATGTAATTTGTGCAAAGTATTTGAGAAATAATGATTATTATGCTGAGTTATTTTCCCTTTTGAAACTATAAGTTTTTAGCATTAGAATTAATGAAATTAATTTTTGTCCCTCTACATGAGCTTATGTGATTTTGGTAATGTGATATGAAAGCTATATAACTTCAAAATATTGTCTTCCCTTTATTACTTTGACTGCCAGGAAGCTCAAAAACATGGACTAATGCTATGCTAATATTTTAGCATTATTTGAAGATGATGAGAGTTAAATATCTTGTAGAGATTTTATTTCTTCATAGAGTTCCCCTTTTTAAAGACTGAACAAGTAAATCTAAAGTCAGTGGGTTTTTGTTGTTGTTGTTGTTGTTGCATGAAAAGAGACCTAAAGTAATGTTATCTAAATAGAGGACTGCTGAAGCATAATATGCATGTGGAGTCATTCTCGTTAGAAGGAATTACAATGTTTCTACGTTTAATCCTCTCTCCCCAACTGATTCATTTTAGACTAGTTTCTTAGAACTCTACTAAACTTCTCACAGGAGCCCATAAATCATCCCTTTTTGATTTTTCTTGCCAAAAACCATTGTGGACCTGCCACTGAGTGTAAATAATGTCTTTATTTTCCACATACATTCAGCAAGGCACTCTTATTTATGCTTGCTGCAGTGACTATCAATATTCTTCCCTTCCAGATATCTTCTGCCTCAGCATTTCTTGGAGCTCAACAAGTGCCCAATACAGAATTAATGGATTTTCAGCTTACAGAATTTTTTAGTTGAAATTACCTTTATAGACATGTTAACCACGGCTTGGGGTTTTTAAGCCATAAATATAATGTTTCAATAGCTTCCTTTGCAAAATGAAACATTATTTTTTATTTAAGAGAAATGCTGTTATGGTCCTTTTACTCTTTAATGAATATATCTCTAAAATTTACTTTTAACCTTTCAATTAATAAGAAATATTCTATTGCCAAGCCTAACATGAATTTATTGATGGCTGCAGGTTATTTAGCCTCCTTAGCATGCTCAAGTTATTTTTGCCTTCATCCTTTAGACACAGTGAGGAAAAGATAAATAATTACACAGTGACTTATCACTGTGACCAATAGATATTTGAAATACTACAATAGTATAATGAATGGTGAGAAAAATCAAAGAACGAGTACACATCCTGTTACACTTTATTAGAATATTGTTTCCTGCATATAGCCTCTGGTTATTTATTCCCTGTCACAGTTTAACCCCCTCACTGTGAAAGCTAAATGCAACAAACTATTTTTCATGCTGCTTTATAAATTTTCTACTGATGGATTTAGTTTATCTCAGGTCACAAAGAAAAAAATTCCACTGTTTCTTTGATTGATTCTCTTATTTAAAATATTGTGAAACTAGATATATTTTAAGGACGGTATACAACATTGGAAAATGCTCTATTTTAGTGCTAAAATTGGTTAAGTGTTGGTAGAAATTTGGAATATATCTATACATAATAGTGTACTTAATCATAATTATGGGATTCCCAGCTGGCACAGTGTTAAAAAACCCGCCTATCAATGCAGGCAACATAAGAGACGTGTGTTCCATCCCAGGGTCAGGAAGATCCCCTGGAGGCAGACATGGCAATCCATTCCAATGTTCTTATCTGAAGAATCCCATGGACAGAGGAGCCTGGTAGTCCACAGTCCATAAGGTTGCGTACAAATGAAGTGACTTAGCACACACGTAAGAGGAATTATTTCATTGTCTTGAAATAGAGGCATGCCATTATGGGTAATGAACATTGAATATATTTAAGATGAAGGCATTTTTCTGAATAGCAGAATTATTTTTCCTACAAAACTTTGAAATTAGTACTAAAACAGTGCTCTTAGAGGACCAGTGCTCTTAGAGGTAGCTCAATTCTTCATCTCCCTTTTTCTGTCTGTCCCTCTTTCCTTGGTACTCCTTGGCATTTTCACTTCCACTCCCTAATTTATTCTTTTCCTTGTTCTGTCTCCTTATGACATTCCACTTGATTTTTTCAAGGATAATGCTCCTTGAATCGGTGGAATTTCCCCAATGTCAAAAGGCATTGGAATAGTCCCATTCCTTTCATTTCCCTTTTTTTAATGAAACAGGCAAACATACTGACCATACAAAGACACATGAATATACTCACACACAAACATACCATCTAGTGTAATTGTTTGTGACTGTTCTTTCTATGAACTTTTGCAGTGGAGTAATGAATGGTGAGAAAAATTTTCAAAGAACGAGTACACATCCTGTTACACTTTATTAGAATATTGTTTCCTGCATATAGCCTCTGGTTATTTATTCCCTGTCACAGTTTAACCCCCTCACTGTGAAAGCTAAATGCAACAAACTATTTTTCATGCTGCTTTATAAATTTTCTACTGATGGATTTAGTTTATCTCAGGTCACAAAGAAAAAAATTCCACTGTTTCTTTGATTGATTCTCTTATTTAAAATATTGTGAAACTAGATATATTTTAAGGACGGTATACAACATTGGAAAATGCTCTATTTTAGTGCTAAAATTGGTTAAGTGTTGGTAGAAATTTGGAATATATCTATACATAATAGTGTACTTAATCATAATTATGGGATTCCCAGCTGGCACAGTGTTAAAAAACCCGCCTATCAATGCAGGCAACATAAGAGACGTGTGTTCCATCCCAGGGTCAGGAAGATCCCCTGGAGGCAGACATGGCAATCCATTCCAATGTTCTTATCTGAAGAATCCCATGGACAGAGGAGCCTGGTAGTCCACAGTCCATAAGGTTGCGTACAAATGAAGTGACTTAGCACACACGTAAGAGGAATTATTTCATTGTCTTGAAATAGAGGCATGCCATTATGGGTAATGAACATTGAATATATTTAAGATGAAGGCATTTTTCTGAATAGCAGAATTATTTTTCCTACAAAACTTTGAAATTAGTACTAAAACAGTGCTCTTAGAGGACCAGTGCTCTTAGAGGTAGCTCAATTCTTCATCTCCCTTTTTCTGTCTGTCCCTCTTTCCTTGGTACTCCTTGGCATTTTCACTTCCACTCCCTAATTTATTCTTTTCCTTGTTCTGTCTCCTTATGACATTCCACTTGATTTTTTCAAGGATAATGCTCCTTGAATCGGTGGAATTTCCCCAATGTCAAAAGGCATTGGAATAGTCCCATTCCTTTCATTTCCCTTTTTTTAATGAAACAGGCAAACATACTGACCATACAAAGACACATGAATATACTCACACACAAACATACCATCTAGTGTAATTGTTTGTGACTGTTCTTTCTATGAACTTTTGCAGTGGAGTAATGCTAAACTTAAAAAATTTATGTGCAGTTCTAATATGTGTGTATTGCATAACATGAACAAAAACACAGTTAACAAAAAATTTTGTAGAAGAGCTAATTCCTTTGCAACTGGTGCAATTGCCTTGAGTATTTAAAAGTTGAATAAGATATTTGTGATGTAAATGATATTCTTTCAAATTATTTTATAATTATCTCCTAGCATGTGTATTTTTTTCAAGTCAGGCGATGAGACTTTGAAGTAAAATAGTCAAACATGCATCTCCAGTGCATGTTTATTTTCTACAATATGTTTCCTTGACTCATCAAGATTGTTCAGTGTCTACAAATGGTTTTAAAATTTTTCAACTGAAAATGCATTTATTTGCCATTTGACGATCCTAGTGCCTTACCAAGTAAATCCAGAGATGCTGTCTGTAAAATTGTGCTTTCTTAGAGCAAAACAGGTAAATTATTTCATCAACCTTTACTTTCAAACCCTGCAGATAAATGCTTTTATTCAGAAAATTTCAACAAAATAACTAACATTTAAAGTAGAAAAAAACATATACTTTCTATGGGAAAACATCAATGCTATTTCTTTGACGATAAGAAGAAATCACAATGTATAACTTACTTTCCTTTAGGCTTTTTAATTGATATTAGTTGTCATTGTTTTCATAAATGTTTACTGTGTGATAAACTGATTAAATGCAAGCAGAATATAGCTCAGAATTTCTATGATTAAGCATCTATAGATCTTTGTTCAAATCTAAGCTACATGTTTTGCTGATATTATTTATAGAAAATTTGCTATTGATAGCCTGCCACTTCAATTTAATTTTGCCTTTTTTCAATTCCACTCCCTAATTTATTCTTTTCCTTGTTCTGTCTCCTTATGACATTCCACTTGATTTTTTCAAGGATAATGCTCCTTGAATCGGTGGAATTTCCCCAATGTCAAAAGGCATTGGAATAGTCCCATTCCTTTCATTTCCCTTTTTTTAATGAAACAGGCAAACATACTGACCATACAAAGACACATGAATATACTCACACACAAACATACCATCTAGTGTAATTGTTTGTGACTGTTCTTTCTATGAACTTTTGCAGTGGAGTAATGCTAAACTTAAAAAATTTATGTGCAGTTCTAATATGTGTGTATTGCATAACATGAACAAAAACACAGTTAACAAAAAATTTTGTAGAAGAGCTAATTCCTTTGCAACTGGTGCAATTGCCTTGAGTATTTAAAAGTTGAATAAGATATTTGTGATGTAAATGATATTCTTTCAAATTATTTTATAATTATCTCCTAGCATGTGTATTTTTTTCAAGTCAGGCGATGAGACTTTGAAGTAAAATAGTCAAACATGCATCTCCAGTGCATGTTTATTTTCTACAATATGTTTCCTTGACTCATCAAGATTGTTCAGTGTCTACAAATGGTTTTAAAATTTTTCAACTGAAAATGCATTTATTTGCCATTTGACGATCCTAGTGCCTTACCAAGTAAATCCAGAGATGCTGTCTGTAAAATTGTGCTTTCTTAGAGCAAAACAGGTAAATTATTTCATCAACCTTTACTTTCAAACCCTGCAGATAAATGCTTTTATTCAGAAAATTTCAACAAAATAACTAACATTTAAAGTAGAAAAAAACATATACTTTCTATGGGAAAACATCAATGCTATTTCTTTGACGATAAGAAGAAATCACAATGTATAACTTACTTTCCTTTAGGCTTTTTAATTGATATTAGTTGTCATTGTTTTCATAAATGTTTACTGTGTGATAAACTGATTAAATGCAAGCAGAATATAGCTCAGAATTTCTATGATTAAGCATCTATAGATCTTTGTTCAAATCTAAGCTACATGTTTTGCTGATATTATTTATAGAAAATTTGCTATTGATAGCCTGCCACTTCAATAATTTTGCTCAAGGAAATTTAACTCAGCTCATCTTTATGTTTATATCATTTGGAAAAAAAATTCATTGTGTTTTACTTGAAAAATAGTAGATTTACACTAGATTCATACAAAGATTCTACGTTTGTATTTTCATGCTATTTTCATTAGTAGGAATTAAGAAAATACCTATATACCTATATCCAGGTGGTGCTAGTGGTGAAGAACCCACCTGCCAGTTCAGGAGACTTGAAAGACAAGGGTTCAATCCCTGGGTTGGGAAAATTCCCTGGAGAAGGGAAGGGTAATGCACTCCAGTATTCTTTCCTGGAGAACCCCATGGATAGAGAAGCCTGGGAGGCTACAGTCCATACGGTGGCAGAGTCGTACAGGACTGAAGCGACTTAGCTCACACACATGCACTGTATTCAGTAGAAGAATACTTAAATATAGTCATTCCATTACAACACAGTGTTGCCTAGGTATCTAATAATAATGTAGAATGAGAAATTTTTAAACTGTGGCACATTTCCCCACATGGAATGGTGTATAAAGAAAGCAAACACAGCACAATACACGATGCATAGCAAAAATATACAACTATTATAAATTAATTCCAATACTGTGTGTCTGTGTATATTTTAGCAGCATTAGCAGCAGGACTGGTACCAAGCACTGGAAATAAGATTGTGTGTGTGCTTCACTTTGAACATTCATAACTTTTCCCTTATAGGTTTACATATTTCATGTAAATTACTAATTTGTGGCTTGCCCAGTATTTAAAAAAAAAGGATTTTCAAAATATAGCATAGTAAAAAAGAGATATGGCTTACGGCTCAATAAAAGCCACTTTAATTACGGTCAGGAAAAGAGTAAAAACTATATACATTTTCAAAAATTGAGGTTTTCCAAGTAAAATAAAATATAAGTATTATTATTTATAATAATAGATATGCTAAATACTGCTTGGCTTTCTTTTTTGTGATGAGTTATTTAAAATTATAATAATAAAATAGTTTTTCTTAGATAAGCTTTCATTTGTTAGAAACATTATTTGTGTACTTACCAGGGAAGTAGGTGAGTATACAGGGACCACCTGAGAGAAACAGTGGACTTTGGTCAGAAAATCTCAAGCATAAGCAATAAACTTAAAATAAATTAGACTAGATAGAGATGAAGTAGTATATAGTGCATTATTTAACTCTGAGGAATAAGAAAATTCTATAATATACAACAACATGGATGAACCTTGAAACATTATGCTAAATTAAATAAGCTAGTCACAGAAAGACTAATACTTCATGATGCCATTTATGTTAGGTATCTGAAATAGTCAAATTCGTACAATCAAATAGTGGAATGGTGGTGGTTGGGGAAGAAGGAAATGGACAATTACCGATCAATGAACCAGCATTTCAGTTTAACAAGATAAACTCTAATGATCTGTTATATAACATTATACCCATAGTCAACAATACTGTGTTATACACTTAAAAATACAGTAAGGGTAAAACTCATGTTGTGTTCTTAATACAATAAAAATAAAAATATAAAAGAGAAAATGAATTATAGGTTATTATCAGAGTTAAATTACATAAAAATGGGTTGGCATCTTCATCTTCTGGCCACTAGAGCAAACCATGCCCATTCATTCCATCTAGACATTGTCATTATTTAAAATTGTATCAACTTAGAAAGTTATCCTCCCAGATTCTATGATCTGACCATTCCAGGTGAGGTTGTTCTGCAAATATATGTGTTCTTCAAGTAATTCACATCCACTGACATGAGCCCATTTTAATTAGATGAAAGCATACACTTTATCTTGCTGATTTCAATTCTGATGACATATACCAGCATCACCACTCTGTATCCTTCACCACATCATAGAAATTGTTTGGTTTGACAAAGAAAGTTGTAACTGAAAAGCATGGGTTCAGATATTAGTTTGCTTTCTAATGTCTAAGCTCTGTTCAACAGAAATGCAAAGCCATACAAGTAATTTACAATTTTCTTTGTTATTGTTGTTCACTTGTAAAGTCATATTTGACTGTTTGCAGCTCTATTGACTGCAGCATGTCAGGCTCTCTGTCCCTCCCCAGAGTTTTCTCAAACTCATGTCCATTGAGTTAGTGGTGCCATCCAACCATCTTATCCTCTGTTGCACCCTTCTCCTCCTGCCATCAATCTTTCTCAGCATCAGCGTCCTTTCTAGTAAGTTGGCTGTTTGCATTAAGTGGCCAAAGTATTAGAACTTCAGCTTTAGCATCAGTCCTTCTAATGTACATTCAGGGTTGATTTCCTTTAGGATTGACTGGTTTTATCTCCAAGGGACTGTCAAGAGTCTTCTCCAGCACAACAATTTGAAAACATCAATTCTTTGACTCCTCCTCTTTATGGTCCAACTATCACATTCATACATGACCACTGGAAAAAACCATAGCTTTGACTATAGAGACCTTTGTTGGCAACGTGGTGTCTCTGCTTTTTCATATGTTATCTAGGTTTGTCATAGTTTTCTTTCCAAGGAGCAAGCATAAACGGTTATAAATGTGAAATTTATTGTTAGTGATTTGGCTTAACTCCACAAACAGCACAGGAACTCAGGATCCCTTTAGCTAACAGGTTTATATCTCTAGAATGGCCTTTGACCTCCTTGTCTGAAATACCAGCATTTATGTTCCAGGCAGCAGGATAGGGAGAGGAAACATGAGAATGGGCCGAGGACAAATAACAAATATCTTTCAAAGAATGTTCTCCAGAGACTCACTTCCACTTATATCCCACTGGCCAGCACTTAGTTCCAAAAAAAAGTGAGTCTTTTGTATTCAATCAAAAGCTGAGAGTTTGTTAATTATTAAAGAAAGGAAGATATATATTTGAATTAGTAGCTGTCCCTATCTTGGGCTTTCTCTGAGACACCACCCTTGGACTCCAGGTAATTTCAACATTTGTATCCTTGGTGGATATGCCCATAGAAGAGGACTGTGAGAGGATCCAAGATGTCTCATTGCTTTCTCCAAGAGAATTCATGCTTAAGTATGGATGTATGCCTTAATTTGATGTAAACTATTAGTTTGCTTTCTAATGTCTAAGCTCTGTTCAACAGAAATGCAAAGCCATACAAGTAATTTACAATTTTCTTTGTTATTGTTGTTCACTTGTAAAGTCATATTTGACTGTTTGCAGCTCTATTGACTGCAGCATGTCAGGCTCTCTGTCCCTCCCCAGAGTTTTCTCAAACTCATGTCCATTGAGTTAGTGGTGCCATCCAACCATCTTATCCTCTGTTGCACCCTTCTCCTCCTGCCATCAATCTTTCTCAGCATCAGCGTCCTTTCTAGTAAGTTGGCTGTTTGCATTAAGTGGCCAAAGTATTAGAACTTCAGCTTTAGCATCAGTCCTTCTAATGTACATTCAGGGTTGATTTCCTTTAGGATTGACTGGTTTTATCTCCAAGGGACTGTCAAGAGTCTTCTCCAGCACAACAATTTGAAAACATCAATTCTTTGACTCCTCCCTCTTTATGGTCCAACTATCACATTCATACATGACCACTGGAAAAAACCATAGCTTTGACTATAGAGACCTTTGTTGGCAACGTGGTGTCTCTGCTTTTTCATATGTTATCTAGGTTTGTCATAGTTTTCTTTCCAAGGAGCAAGCATAAACGGTTATAAATGTGAAATTTATTGTTAGTGATTTGGCTTAACTCCACAAACAGCACAGGAACTCAGGATCCCTTTAGCTAACAGGTTTATATCTCTAGAATGGCCTTTGACCTCCTTGTCTGAAATACCAGCATTTATGTTCCAGGCAGCAGGATAGGGAGAGGAAACATGAGAATGGGCCGAGGACAAATAACAAATATCTTTCAAAGAATGTTCTCCAGAGACTCACTTCCACTTATATCCCACTGGCCAGCACTTAGTTCCAAAAAAAAGTGAGTCTTTTTTGTATTCAATCAAAAGCTGAGAGTTTGTTAATTATTAAAGAAAGGAAGATATATATTTGAATTAGTAGCTGTCCCTATCTTGGGCTTTCTCTGAGACACCACCCTTGGACTCCAGGTAATTTCAACATTTGTATCCTTGGTGGATATGCCCATAGAAGAGGACTGTGAGAGGATCCAAGATGTCTCATTGCTTTCTCCAAGAGAATTCATGCTTAAGTATGGATGTATGCCTTAATTTGATGTAAACTATTACTGTATTCATGGCATTTCAGGATTTTGGGTTGTCAGAGAAATCTTGATGCCATGCAGATCATGCTCTATTGCTAAGTAGGGGAATCCTGATGCTTGTGTTGTGTGGTGCTTTTTAATAATTATCATGGAATTAAGGGAATTTTCATAAAATAGTTAATTTTCAGGTGAAATAGTCATCACTTCTATTAAATTGTTGCAAATTTGAACCACTTGTATCTTTTAAAAATTTGTTCACTCAAAATTATTATCTATTTTAGATTCTGTTACATTTCTTGCCCTACCTATAAGCAGATATGTAATCTTCTTAGCAATATGAAGAAATTAATAAAACCATCTCATGTTCTTTTTTTTAAAAACAATATAATTAGACTTTTGTACATAGTACATGATTGATGTTATTAACAGAAACATATGTTCTAAATACTCTTCTTCAGCTTTCATTTTGTGATCAAATATGGCAGCTATTTAGAGAGTTAAAAAAAAAAGTGCCTGCTATTTTGAAGCTTATCAGTACTCTCAACATCTCCTCAGTAGGTTTCTTGATCTATTCTAGAGTGGTTGAAAGTCAACTCTTTCTGCTTTATGTGCTGACTTACTTTATAAATTATTAATGTCCTCACTGCCTGGCTAAACACTTTAATTCCTCAAAAATTTTTGATTGTTCCAGTGATTCTTTGTTAGTACTGCTTTCCTTTAGGAATGCTTTCAAACTGAATTAAGTAATGTGATGGCAATTTAGTTACAAATCCATCTCTTCTTTAACTAAATGGAAAATAATTCAGGAGAGGAAATGCAGAGAAAACTGATAATTGACCTTTTAGATTTTCCCAATTGAAGCATAGTTTGGGAGAATTAAACCATATTAAAAATAATATGAAATTCACTTCTAATGAAACTTTCATCTGTCATTTGTTTACCTATATATTAGAATAAATAAAACCAAATTAAAAGAGGTGCATTTACCTCCTTTAACTAGTTCCAAAAAAGTGAGTCTTTTGTATTCAATCAAAAGCTGAGAGTTTGTTAATTATTAAAGAAAGGAAGATATATATTTGAATTAGTAGCTGTCCCTATCTTGGGCTTTCTCTGAGACACCACCCTTGGACTCCAGGTAATTTCAACATTTGTATCCTTGGTGGATATGCCCATAGAAGAGGACTGTGAGAGGATCCAAGATGTCTCATTGCTTTCTCCAAGAGAATTCATGCTTAAGTATGGATGTATGCCTTAATTTGATGTAAACTATTACTGTATTCATGGCATTTCAGGATTTTGGGTTGTCAGAGAAATCTTGATGCCATGCAGATCATGCTCTATTGCTAAGTAGGGGAATCCTGATGCTTGTGTTGTGTGGTGCTTTTTAATAATTATCATGGAATTAAGGGAATTTTCATAAAATAGTTAATTTTCAGGTGAAATAGTCATCACTTCTATTAAATTGTTGCAAATTTGAACCACTTGTATCTTTTAAAAATTTGTTCACTCAAAATTATTATCTATTTTAGATTCTGTTACATTTCTTGCCCTACCTATAAGCAGATATGTAATCTTCTTAGCAATATGAAGAAATTAATAAAACCATCTCATGTTCTTTTTTTTGAAAAACAATATAATTAGACTTTTTGTACATAGTACATGATTGATGTTATTAACAGAAACATATGTTCTAAATACTCTTCTTCAGCTTTCATTTTGTGATCAAATATGGCAGCTATTTAGAGAGTTAAAAAAAAAAGTGCCTGCTATTTTGAAGCTTATCAGTACTCTCAACATCTCCTCAGTAGGTTTCTTGATCTATTCTAGAGTGGTTGAAAGTCAACTCTTTCTGCTTTATGTGCTGACTTACTTTATAAATTATTAATGTCCTCACTGCCTGGCTAAACACTTTAATTCCTCAAAAATTTTTGATTGTTCCAGTGATTCTTTGTTAGTACTGCTTTCCTTTAGGAATGCTTTCAAACTGAATTAAGTAATGTGATGGCAATTTAGTTACAAATCCATCTCTTCTTTAACTAAATGGAAAATAATTCAGGAGAGGAAATGCAGAGAAAACTGATAATTGACCTTTTAGATTTTCCCAATTGAAGCATAGTTTGGGAGAATTAAACCATATTAAAAATAATATGAAATTCACTTCTAATGAAACTTTCATCTGTCATTTGTTTACCTATATATTAGAATAAATAAAACCAAATTAAAAGAGGTGCATTTACCTCCTTTAACTATCCATCTGCTGGTGATTATTTATTTAACTAATAACAAAAGCAGAATAAGTGCATGAAAAATTATGAAGGGCAAAATAAACAATCTTCATTAGCTAATCATGCCAGCTATTATAATTTTGATGTATATTCTCCACTGTTTATTACTATTAATAGCTGTAAATAAGTTTTAAATAGTTGTAGTCAGAATCTGTATACTCTGGAATACTTTTTTTCTGTTTAAACTGTGTCAAAGAATATTTTCATGCCATATCAGTTTTTAAAATCGCCATATTTAATTAGCCAAATAGTCTTCCCTTGAGAAAAAGTAGTATAAATAATTGTTTTCTAGTTTGTGGGAATGTAAATGGTTCCTAATTTTTGATACTTATTGTGGCAATGAGCATCTTCATTTAAAAATATTTTGTTGTGATAAGACATTTTGCAACTGAATGTGTATTCTGAATTATTTTTATTACCAATTTGGCTTTTCCAAATGGGTGACAATATTTTCAATAAGACCTCCCTCCACAAAATTTGATGTAATTATTTCCAAGTTTTAGGAATTAATAAAATACTAACATATTGTTAAGTAAACATTTTCATATTTCTGATTAAAGTTTTCTGTTTGTTGACTGTATTTCCTTTCTATAAGCTTTTCATGACTTTTGCATTTAATCATCCATGAGACCCTTGAAAGTTTTATTATTAATACATGTAGTATATAATTTTATAGGTATTTGTCACACTTTATTTTGGTCACTTTTTTTGTTCTTGTATTTGTTTTTCCACATTCAAGTCCTTTAGTTTGTGTAATTCTTTAATTAGTATTTTTATGCTCAGAACAGATATGATGAATTGATCCATCTACCCATCTGTCCACTTAGCTACTCAATTAGCTATTCGTTCTTCAGTAATACATATTGCTAAACGACTATTTGCAAAGATTTTAGTATACAATGTGAATTATATGTCAATGTTGGGCCATTTTTTTAGTCACTCAGTTGGAAATAGCCCTTGTTCATCTACCTGCCTAACAGCATCCACCAGTTGCAACTACTTGAATAATCAAAATGAAACACTTGCATGAACCACTGAGAGCTAAGGTGCATTTACCTCCTTTAACTATCCATCTGCTGGTGATTATTTATTTAACTAATAACAAAAGCAGAATAAGTGCATGAAAAATTATGAAGGGCAAAATAAACAATCTTCATTAGCTAATCATGCCAGCTATTATAATTTTGATGTATATTCTCCACTGTTTATTACTATTAATAGCTGTAAATAAGTTTTAAATAGTTGTAGTCAGAATCTGTATACTCTGGAATACTTTTTTTCTGTTTAAACTGTGTCAAAGAATATTTTCATGCCATATCAGTTTTTAAAATCGCCATATTTAATTAGCCAAATAGTCTTCCCTTGAGAAAAAGTAGTATAAATAATTGTTTTCTAGTTTGTGGGAATGTAAATGGTTCCTAATTTTTGATACTTATTGTGGCAATGAGCATCTTCATTTAAAAATATTTTGTTGTGATAAGACATTTTGCAACTGAATGTGTATTCTGAATTATTTTTATTACCAATTTGGCTTTTCCAAATGGGTGACAATATTTTCAATAAGACCTCCCTCCACAAAATTTGATGTAATTATTTCCAAGTTTTAGGAATTAATAAAATACTAACATATTGTTAAGTAAACATTTTCATATTTCTGATTAAAGTTTTCTGTTTGTTGACTGTATTTCCTTTCTATAAGCTTTTCATGACTTTTGCATTTAATCATCCATGAGACCCTTGAAAGTTTTATTATTAATACATGTAGTATATAATTTTATAGGTATTTGTCACACTTTATTTTGGTCACTTTTTTTGTTCTTGTATTTGTTTTTCCACATTCAAGTCCTTTAGTTTGTGTAATTCTTTAATTAGTATTTTTATGCTCAGAACAGATATGATGAATTGATCCATCTACCCATCTGTCCACTTAGCTACTCAATTAGCTATTCGTTCTTCAGTAATACATATTGCTAAACGACTATTTGCAAAGATTTTAGTATACAATGTGAATTATATGTCAATGTTGGGCCATTTTTTTAGTCACTCAGTTGGAAATAGCCCTTGTTCATCTACCTGCCTAACAGCATCCACCAGTTGCAACTACTTGAATAATCAAAATGAAACACTTGCATGAACCACTGAGAGCTCAGGAGACCGATTGTTATTCTGGCTTTCTGGGCATTTACCTATTCCTTCCTCGACTTGTAGCACTTTTCTATCACTACATCTGTTGGTTCTCTTCCTAAAGAAATGAATTCAGTATATTTTTGAAAACAATGTATGTTTCTGTGATTTTTTTTTCATTCTCTAAGGATGAATGATAAATTAGAATAATTTTCAGAAAAGATAAAGCAAAGTTTATCAACTCCTCACTCAAAGCAGTAGAAACAAATGTTGATTTTGTATAATTTTAATCCAAGTCTCTCTTTGAGACCACTACAGATGATTTTTTCACTGTCACCTTGAAGTGATGGCAGTGTATAAGGAAGGACAACTTGGAAAGAGAGACTGAATAAGCAGTCCGATGATCTAGCACCATTTCTGCACCTCTGCTTCATTTGGGGAGATCAGATTTCCTAAAACCTTTGCATATATGATGATATTATCTTTTGCTCATTTTTTTCTAATAAGATAAAATTTTTATTTATTATATTAAAACAGTTATTTGTCAATGTATGACATGTAGGCCCAGAGAAGTCAGTACTCAGTGCACCAGGGTTTGTTTGTTTGTTTGTTTGTTTGTTTTTTACTTTTCGCTTTTAAAGAGTTTTGTTGTTTACAGTAGTGTAATCCCAGGTTAGTTATATGTATATCATTGATTCTTCCCTCCTCTGCTTCCCTCGTAGTCCCCCTCATCCCATCCCTCCAGGCCATCATGTAGCCCCTATTTAGGATCCCTTATTCCCAGAGCATTGACAGTAGTTAACTTTTTTACATATGATATTATAGGCTTCTATGTTACTCTTTCCATGCCTCTAACCCACTGTTCACTACCACAATGTCCATAAGTCTGTTCTCTGTTTCTCCATCGCTTCTTTGTGTGTGTTATTACCATCTTACTAGCTTCCATTAGCTATTCGTTCTTCAGTAATACATATTGCTAAACGACTATTTGCAAAGATTTTAGTATACAATGTGAATTATATGTCAATGTTGGGCCATTTTTTTAGTCACTCAGTTGGAAATAGCCCTTGTTCATCTACCTGCCTAACAGCATCCACCAGTTGCAACTACTTGAATAATCAAAATGAAACACTTGCATGAACCACTGAGAGCTCAGGAGACCGATTGTTATTCTGGCTTTCTGGGCATTTACCTATTCCTTCCTCGACTTGTAGCACTTTTCTATCACTACATCTGTTGGTTCTCTTCCTAAAGAAATGAATTCAGTATATTTTTGAAAACAATGTATGTTTCTGTGATTTTTTTTTCATTCTCTAAGGATGAATGATAAATTAGAATAATTTTCAGAAAAGATAAAGCAAAGTTTATCAACTCCTCACTCAAAGCAGTAGAAACAAATGTTGATTTTGTATAATTTTAATCCAAGTCTCTCTTTGAGACCACTACAGATGATTTTTTCACTGTCACCTTGAAGTGATGGCAGTGTATAAGGAAGGACAACTTGGAAAGAGAGACTGAATAAGCAGTCCGATGATCTAGCACCATTTCTGCACCTCTGCTTCATTTGGGGAGATCAGATTTCCTAAAACCTTTGCATATATGATGATATTATCTTTTGCTCATTTTTTTCTAATAAGATAAAATTTTTATTTATTATATTAAAACAGTTATTTGTCAATGTATGACATGTAGGCCCAGAGAAGTCAGTACTCAGTGCACCAGGGTTTGTTTGTTTGTTTGTTTGTTTGTTTTTTACTTTTCGCTTTTAAAGAGTTTTGTTGTTTACAGTAGTGTAATCCCAGGTTAGTTATATGTATATCATTGATTCTTCCCTCCTCTGCTTCCCTCGTAGTCCCCCTCATCCCATCCCTCCAGGCCATCATGTAGCCCCTATTTAGGATCCCTTATTCCCAGAGCATTGACAGTAGTTAACTTTTTTACATATGATATTATAGGCTTCTATGTTACTCTTTCCATGCCTCTAACCCACTGTTCACTCCCCACAATGTCCATAAGTCTGTTCTCTGTTTCTCCATCGCTTCTTTGTGTGTGTTATTACCATCTTACTAGCTTCCATGTATATGTGTTAGTATACTGTACTTTTCATTCTCTTTTTGACTGACTTCACTTTAAATAAGTGAAGCTGTATAATAGGTTCTAAATTCATCCACCTCATTAGGATTGATTCTTTTACATGTATTTTTATGGCTGAGAAGTATTCTATTGTATAAAAGTACAATAGTTTTTTTTTATCCATTCATTCATTGATGAACATCTAGGTTGCTTCCAGGTTCTAGCTATTGTATACAGTACTGCAATGAACACTGGGGCACAAGTGTCTCTTTCAATTTCCGATTCATCAGGGTATAAGGCTAATAGTGGGATTGATGTATCATATGGTGCTTCTATTCTTAGTTTTCTGACAAATTTCCCCACTGTCTTCCGTAGTGGCCGTATCAGTATATGTTCCCACCAACAATGCAAAAGTGTTGCCTTTTCTCTGCACCTTCTCCAGCATTTTTGTCTGTAGAATTTTTGATGATGGCTACTCTGACTGGTGTGAAGTGGTATCTCATTGAAGTTTTGATTTACATTTCTCTAATAATAAACGACTTTGAGCATCGTTTCATTTGTTTTTTGGCCATCTGTGTGTTCTCTTTGGAAATATATTTGTTAAGGTTTTTTTCCCATTTTTTGATTGGGTAGTTTGTTTTTTTGGTGTTGAGTTGTCTGAGCTGCTTGTAGATTTTGGAGATGAATTCTTTGTCTGTTGTTTCATTTGCTATGATTTTCTCCCATTATGTTAACCTTGTCTGTAGTTTCTTTTGCTCTGCAAAAACTTTTAAGTTTCACTAGGTCTCATCTGTTTATTTTTGTTTTTACTTCCGTTATTCTATTGGGTGTGTCATAAAAGATCTTGCTTTGATTTATGTCATTGCTTACATTCTCCTTTAAGAGTTTTATGGTATCTGGTATTACATTTAGGTATTTAGTCCATTTTGAGTTTATCTTTGTGTATGGTGTCAGGGAATGTTTCAACTTCATTTTTTTTGCGTGTAGCTGTCCAATTTACTCTTTCCATGACAGTAGACTCTATAAAAGGCTTCTATGTTACTCTTTCCATGCCTCTAACCCACTGTTCACTCCCCACAATGTCCATAAGTCTGTTCTCTGTTTCTCCATCGCTTCTTTGTGTGTGTTATTACCATCTTACTAGCTTCCATGTATATGTGTTAGTATACTGTACTTTTCATTCTCTTTTTGACTGACTTCACTTTAAATAAGTGAAGCTGTATAATAGGTTCTAAATTCATCCACCTCATTAGGATTGATTCTTTTACATGTATTTTTATGGCTGAGAAGTATTCTATTGTATAAAAGTACAATAGTTTTTTTTTATCCATTCATTCATTGATGAACATCTAGGTTGCTTCCAGGTTCTAGCTATTGTATACAGTACTGCAATGAACACTGGGGCACAAGTGTCTCTTTCAATTTCCGATTCATCAGGGTATAAGGCTAATAGTGGGATTGATGTATCATATGGTGCTTCTATTCTTAGTTTTCTGACAAATTTCCCACTGTCTTCCGTAGTGGCCGTATCAGTATATGTTCCCACCAACAATGCAAAAGTGTTGCCTTTTCTCTGCACCTTCTCCAGCATTTTTGTCTGTAGAATTTTTGATGATGGCTACTCTGACTGGTGTGAAGTGGTATCTCATTGAAGTTTTGATTTACATTTCTCTAATAATAAACGACTTTGAGCATCGTTTCATTTGTTTTTTGGCCATCTGTGTGTTCTCTTTGGAAATATATTTGTTAAGGTTTTTTTCCCATTTTTTGATTGGGTAGTTTGTTTTTTTGGTGTTGAGTTGTCTGAGCTGCTTGTAGATTTTGGAGATGAATTCTTTGTCTGTTGTTTCATTTGCTATGATTTTCTCCCATTATGTTAACCTTGTCTGTAGTTTCTTTTGCTCTGCAAAAACTTTTAAGTTTCACTAGGTCTCATCTGTTTATTTTTGTTTTTACTTCCGTTATTCTATTGGGTGTGTCATAAAAGATCTTGCTTTGATTTATGTCATTGCTTACATTCTCCTTTAAGAGTTTTATGGTATCTGGTATTACATTTAGGTATTTAGTCCATTTTGAGTTTATCTTTGTGTATGGTGTCAGGGAATGTTTCAACTTCATTTTTTTTGCGTGTAGCTGTCCAATTTTCCCAGCACTATTTGTTGAAGAGGCTGTCTTTGTCCCATTATATATTTTTGCCTCCTTTGTCAAAAATAAGGTATCCATATGTGCATGGGCTTATCTCTGGGTTCTCTGTCTTGTTCCATTGGTCTATATTTCTGCTTTTGTGCCAGTACCATACTGTCTTGATGACTGTTGCTTTAAGTATAGTCTGAATTTAGGGAAGCTGATCCTTCCAGTGCCATTCTTCTTTCTCAAGATTGTTTTGGCTATCCAGAGTCTTTTGTGTTTCTGTATGAATTGTGCTACCTTTTTGGTCTAGTTCTGTGAAGAATGTGATTGGTAATTTGATAGGGATTGCATTGAATCTGTAGATGATATCTGGTAGTATGTCATTTTCATGATACTGATTCTTCCAACCCAGGAATATGGAATATCTCTCCATCTGTTTATGTTGTCTTTGATTTCATTTGTGTCTTATCATCTGTGTACAGTTCTTTTGCTTCTTTGGTTTATACCTAGCTATTTTACTCTTTTGGTTGCAGTGACGAATGGGATTGCATCCTTGATTTTTCTTTCTGATTGTCATTGTTTGTATATAGAAATGCTAGTGTATTGATTTTGTATCCTGTAACTTTGCTGAAATTGTTGATTAGCTCTAGTAGTTTTCTAATTGTGTCTTTGGGTTTTCTATGTATAGTATCATGTCATCTGCAAAAAAAGGGAGCTTTACATCTTCTTTTCCAACCTGGATTCCTTTTATTTCTTTTTCTTCTCTTATTGCAGTAGCTAGAACTTCCAGGACTACGTTGAATAACAGTGGTGAAAGTGGGCACCCTTGTCTTGTTCCTGATCTTAGAGGGAATGTTTTCAGTTTTTCATCATTGAAAATAATGGTCTCTATAGGCTTCTCATATATGGCTTTCACTATGTTGAGGTGGGTTCCTTCTATGAGCATTTTTTGAAGAGTTTTTGTCATAAATGAGTGTTGAATTTTGTCAAAGGCTTTTTCTGCATCTATTGAGATTATCATGTGATTTCTGGCTTTCAGCTTATTGATGTGGTGTATCATATTGAGTGATTTGTGGATACTGAATTTCTTGCATACCTGGGATAAACCCAACTCTTTTAGTCGTTTGAATTAGAACTGATGAGAAAATAATACAAATGTTTAAATATTGTTTCTAATTTGTTCTATATGATTTATTGCCATGGGTATTTTTTATCCTCTTTTACCCACTGTTTATATGGACTTCCCTGGTGGCACACATGGCAAAGAATCTGCCTGAAATGCAGAAGACCCAGGTTCAATCCCTGGGTTGGGAATATCCCCTGGAGCAGAGAATGGCAAACCCCCCACTATTCTTGCCTGGAGAATTCCATGGGCACAGGAGCCTGACAGGCTACAGTTCATGGGGTCACAAAGAGTCATATACACTGAGCGACTAACACTTTCTGTTTATGTAAATCACTCACATTAGTTGAGCTAAAGTTTAATCTTTTTTTTTACTAAGAGTTATCATTTATATATAATATTAAATGAAAACAATATTTTTCGTTAGTATTAAAATAGGCTGGATTCTTTCTAGTATAAGTAAGCAATTTCAAAAAGCAATACTATCCAGTACAAGGAGGGAATAAACATACAAGACCTTGCTGTTAAAGGTTTAAAAACAATAGTTTTACTTTTTTGTGTCTAGCAGTTCTTTTGCTTCTTTGGTTTATACCTAGCTATTTTACTCTTTTGGTTGCAGTGACGAATGGGATTGCATCCTTGATTTTTCTTTCTGATTGTCATTGTTTGTATATAGAAATGCTAGTGTATTGATTTTGTATCCTGTAACTTTGCTGAAATTGTTGATTAGCTCTAGTAGTTTTCTAATTGTGTCTTTGGGTTTTCTATGTATAGTATCATGTCATCTGCAAAAAAAGGGAGCTTTACATCTTCTTTTCCAACCTGGATTCCTTTTATTTCTTTTTCTTCTCTTATTGCAGTAGCTAGAACTTCCAGGACTACGTTGAATAACAGTGGTGAAAGTGGGCACCCTTGTCTTGTTCCTGATCTTAGAGGGAATGTTTTCAGTTTTTCATCATTGAAAATAATGGTCTCTATAGGCTTCTCATATATGGCTTTCACTATGTTGAGGTGGGTTCCTTCTATGAGCATTTTTTGAAGAGTTTTTGTCATAAATGAGTGTTGAATTTTGTCAAAGGCTTTTTCTGCATCTATTGAGATTATCATGTGATTTCTGGCTTTCAGCTTATTGATGTGGTGTATCATATTGAGTGATTTGTGGATACTGAATTTCTTGCATACCTGGGATAAACCCAACTCTTTTAGTCGTTTGAATTAGAACTGATGAGAAAATAATACAAATGTTTAAATATTGTTTCTAATTTGTTCTATATGATTTATTGCCATGGGTATTTTTTATCCTCTTTTACCCACTGTTTATATGGACTTCCCTGGTGGCACACATGGCAAAGAATCTGCCTGAAATGCAGAAGACCCAGGTTCAATCCCTGGGTTGGGAATATCCCCTGGAGCAGAGAATGGCAAACCCCACTATTCTTGCCTGGAGAATTCCATGGGCACAGGAGCCTGACAGGCTACAGTTCATGGGGTCACAAAGAGTCATATACACTGAGCGACTAACACTTTCTGTTTATGTAAATCACTCACATTAGTTGAGCTAAAGTTTAATCTTTTTTTTTACTAAGAGTTATCATTTATATATAATATTAAATGAAAACAATATTTTTCGTTAGTATTAAAATAGGCTGGATTCTTTCTAGTATAAGTAAGCAATTTCAAAAAGCAATACTATCCAGTACAAGGAGGGAATAAACATACAAGACCTTGCTGTTGACCAAAGGGTTTGACCTAAAACTAACAGCTCTTTCTTGGAAACATTTAAGAGTATACAAATGTGCGATAGAAAATTTTAGGAAAGCAAATAAATAGTTATTATATTATATACATATATATGTGTATATGTTAATATACATATTAACATTTTTGTAAAAAAAACACCTAAATATCTCCTCAAACGATTCAGTGATGCTATTTTTTATTTTTTTAATTGAAGGATAATTACTTTACAGACTTTCATTATTTTCTGTCAAACATAAATCAGCCAGAGGTATATATGTATATTTCCCCTCCCTCTTGAACTTTCCACTCATCTCCCTTCCCATACCACCCTTCCATGTTGTTCCAGAGCCCTTCTTTGAGTTCCCTGAGTCTTACAGCAAATTTCCATTGGTTATCTATTTTACACATGCTAATGTAAGTTTTCATGTTACTCTTTGCTACATCTCATCCTCACATCCCCTCCACCAAGTCCATAAGTCTGTTCACAATGTCTGTTTCTCCTTCACTGCCCTGCAAATAAATTCATCATTACCATTTTTCTAGATTGCATATATATGTATTAGTGTAATTAGATAAATACAGTATTTATCTTTCTTTTTCTGATTTAATGTATAATAGGGTTTAGGTTCATTGACCTCATTAGAACTGTCTCAAATGCATTCATTTTTATAGCTGAGTCAATTAGATAAATCCATTCAGCTATTTATTTTTTTCTTTTTATTCTGATGTTAATGTGTTTAAGGGTTGGGAATATCCTGGAGCAGAGAATGGCAAACCCACTATTCTTGCCTGGAGAATTCCATGGGCACAGGAGCCTGACAGGCTACAGTTCATGGGGTCACAAAGAGTCATATACACTGAGCGACTAACACTTTCTGTTTATGTAAATCACTCACATTAGTTGAGCTAAAGTTTAATCTTTTTTTTTACTAAGAGTTATCATTTATATATAATATTAAATGAAAACAATATTTTTCGTTAGTATTAAAATAGGCTGGATTCTTTCTAGTATAAGTAAGCAATTTCAAAAAGCAATACTATCCAGTACAAGGAGGGAATAAACATACAAGACCTTGCTGTTGACCAAAGGGTTTGACCTAAAACTAACAGCTCTTTCTTGGAAACATTTAAGAGTATACAAATGTGCGATAGAAAATTTTAGGAAAGCAAATAAATAGTTATTATATTATATACATATATATGTGTATATGTTAATATACATATTAACATTTTTGTAAAAAAAACACCTAAATATCTCCTCAAACGATTCAGTGATGCTATTTTTTATTTTTTTAATTGAAGGATAATTACTTTACAGACTTTCATTATTTTCTGTCAAACATAAATCAGCCAGAGGTATATATGTATATTTCCCCTCCCTCTTGAACTTTCCACTCATCTCCCTTCCCATACCACCCTTCCATGTTGTTCCAGAGCCCTTCTTTGAGTTCCCTGAGTCTTACAGCAAATTTCCATTGGTTATCTATTTTACACATGCTAATGTAAGTTTTCATGTTACTCTTTGCTACATCTCATCCTCACATCCCCTCCACCAAGTCCATAAGTCTGTTCACAATGTCTGTTTCTCCTTCACTGCCCTGCAAATAAATTCATCATTACCATTTTTCTAGATTGCATATATATGTATTAGTGTAATTAGATAAATACAGTATTTATCTTTCTTTTTCTGATTTAATGTATAATAGGGTTTAGGTTCATTGACCTCATTAGAACTGTCTCAAATGCATTCATTTTTATAGCTGAGTAATATTCCATTGTATATATGTACTACACTTTATCCATTCATCTGCCAATGGACATTTAGGTTGCTTCCATGTTTAGCTATTGTAAATAGTGCTGCAGTGAACAGTGGTGTACATGTGTCTTTTTCCATTTTTATTTCCTCAGGGTATATACCTCACAGTGTGATTGCTGGATCATATGGTGCTTTTATTCGTAGTTTTTAAAGGCATTTCCACACTGTCTTCCATAGTGGCTGTGTCAGTTTACATTTCCAACAACAGTGCAAGAGGGTCCCCTTTTCTCCACACCGTCTCCAGGATTTATTGTTTGTAGACTTTTTGATGGTGGCACTTTTCACTGGTGTGAGGTGATGTCTCATTGTAGTTTTTGTTTACATTTCTCTAATAATGAGTGATGCTGAGCATCTTTTCATGTTCTTGTTGGCCATCTGTATGTCTTCTTTGGAGAGATGTCTGTTTAGGTCTTTTCCCCACTTTTTGATTGGGTTGTTTGTTTTTTGGTGTTGAGTTGTCTGAGCTGCTTGTATATTTTGGAAATAAATCCTTCATAAGTTGTTTCATTTGCTATTGCATTCTCCCATTCTGAAGGTTGTCATTTCTTCTTGTTTATAGTTTCCTTTGCTGTGCAAAAGCTTTTAACTTTAATTAGGTCCCACTTGTTTATTTTTGGTTTTATTTCCATTACTCTAGGAGACAGGTAATAGAATTTGTTTTGATTTATGTCATTGAGTGTTCTGTGTTTTCCTTTAAGTCTTATAGTTTCTGAACTTACATTTAGGTTTTTAATCCATTTTGAATTTATCTTTGTGTATGGTGTTAGGAAGTGCTCTAATTTTATTCTTTTACATATAGCTCTCTTTTTTTTCCAGCATTTCTTATTGAAGAGGCTTTCTGCTCCATTGTATATTCTTGTGTCTGTTGTAACAATTAAGGTACCTATAAGTGCATGGGTTTATCTCTGGGCTCCTTTATCTTGTTTCATTGGTCTAAATTTCTGTTTTTGTGCCAGTACCATACTGTCTTGATGACTGTAGCTTTGTAGTATAGTCTGGACTCAGGAAAGTTGATGCTTCTGGCTACATAGTTCTTGCTCAAAACTGCTTTGGCTATTTGGGGTCTTTGTGTTTCCATATGAATTGTGATATTTTTGTTCTAGTTCTGTGAAAAATTCCATTGATAATTTAATAAGGATGCATTGAATCTGTAGATTCCATTTGGTACTATTATCATCTTCATGATATTGATTCTTGCAACCCAGGAACATGGACTATCTCTCTATTTGTTTAATGTCATTTTGATTTCTTTCATCAGTGTCTTATAATTTTCTGTGTACAGTTCTTTTGTCTCCTTAAGGTAGATTTATTCCTAGATATTTTATTTTTTTCATTGCAATGGTGAATGTGTTTCCTTCCTTGATTTCTCTTTCTGATTTTTCATTTTTAGTATATAGGGATGCAAGCAATTTCTGTGTATTGACTTTGTATCCTACAACTTTGTTAAATTCACTAATTAACTTTAGTAATTGTCTGACAGTATCTTTAGGGTTTTCTATGTATGGTATATCATCTGCTAATAGTGAGAGTTGCTATTTTTTATTTTAAATGGAGAGGGGTAAAATCTGCAACCATATACACTTAAATATTACTGAGAGTAAGGCTTCCCTGGTGGTCCAGTGGGTAAAAAGTTTGCCTTGCTGTGCAAGGGGCACTGGTTCGATCCCTGGCCTGGGAAGATACCACGTGCAGTGGAGTGGCTGGACTAATGTGTCCAATAAGGAGCCAACCTCCAGAGTGCACACCCAGAGCCAGTGCTCTGCCAGAGTGCACACTTTTATTCTACTAGGAGACAGGTAATAGAATTTGTTTTGATTTATGTCATTGAGTGTTCTGTGTTTTCCTTTAAGTCTTATAGTTTCTGAACTTACATTTAGGTTTTTAATCCATTTTGAATTTATCTTTGTGTATGGTGTTAGGAAGTGCTCTAATTTTATTCTTTTACATATAGCTCTCTTTTTTTTCCAGCATTTCTTATTGAAGAGGCTTTCTGCTCCATTGTATATTCTTGTGTCTGTTGTAACAATTAAGGTACCTATAAGTGCATGGGTTTATCTCTGGGCTCCTTTATCTTGTTTCATTGGTCTAAATTTCTGTTTTTGTGCCAGTACCATACTGTCTTGATGACTGTAGCTTTGTAGTATAGTCTGGACTCAGGAAAGTTGATGCTTCTGGCTACATAGTTCTTGCTCAAAACTGCTTTGGCTATTTGGGGTCTTTGTGTTTCCATATGAATTGTGATATTTTTGTTCTAGTTCTGTGAAAAATTCCATTGATAATTTAATAAGGATGCATTGAATCTGTAGATTCCATTTGGTACTATTATCATCTTCATGATATTGATTCTTGCAACCCAGGAACATGGACTATCTCTCTATTTGTTTAATGTCATTTTGATTTCTTTCATCAGTGTCTTATAATTTTCTGTGTACAGTTCTTTTGTCTCCTTAAGGTAGATTTATTCCTAGATATTTTATTTTTTTCATTGCAATGGTGAATGTGTTTCCTTCCTTGATTTCTCTTTCTGATTTTTCATTTTTAGTATATAGGGATGCAAGCAATTTCTGTGTATTGACTTTGTATCCTACAACTTTGTTAAATTCACTAATTAACTTTAGTAATTGTCTGACAGTATCTTTAGGGTTTTCTATGTATGGTATATCATCTGCTAATAGTGAGAGTTGCTATTTTTTATTTTAAATGGAGAGGGGTAAAATCTGCAACCATATACACTTAAATATTACTGAGAGTAAGGCTTCCCTGGTGGTCCAGTGGGTAAAAAGTTTGCCTTGCTGTGCAAGGGGCACTGGTTCGATCCCTGGCCTGGGAAGATACCACGTGCAGTGGAGTGGCTGGACTAATGTGTCCAATAAGGAGCCAACCTCCAGAGTGCACACACCCAGAGCCAGTGCTCTGCAACAAGAGATGCCACTGTGATGGGAGGCCCACATAGGCCAAAGAATAAAGATGGATGAAAATAAATGGATAAGAAAATCAATGAAAAGCGGTCAAAATTAAATATCTATCTATCTATCTATCTATCTATCTATCTATATATATATATATATTGCTGAGAGTAAATTCTCAATTATAAAATTATTTTCCCAACAGTGTTTTAGATAGTGAGCACAATGACAACACAAAATGTCTTACACATTTTTGTATGCTGAATATGTTGCACCAGATCCTACATTTAGTAGTGAGATATTTCAGTATGTACTTTCTTCTTAATAACCCTAAATCCCTCCCACACCTCAAATCACTTTAATGTTTTTCAGTAGTCATTTTAAGGTGACTGGAATTCTCTGTGCTTTAAGAGGTTGTTTTACTAATAAAATAAAAGAATAATAGAAAGCCAACACTCCTTCAAAGGGGTATATTGAATTGATTTCAATAGGACACATTGGATAGTACAATTAAATTGGAATTCAAGTTAAAGTTTTTTTAATTTGTATCAAACAGAAAAGCAAAACTAGTGTATTGAATGTCTTTTTGAATTAGATCAAAACATTTATTCTTAATTTCCTGATTCACGTCTTTTAAGACCGTCATATTGCTACAGTCTGAAGCCAGTCTGAATTTAGAATTATGTGACTTGGTCTTATTTCCAGTTTTTGAACTGGGCTAATTTCATAAGCATTTTGAAATATTTCTATATTCTTAGTTAAGCCCAGGTAAGAGCAATAAATCATAAGCTAGTTATATTTTTAATGTTAATTAGCACCACTTACTATACCCTTCCTCTGTAGCTTGGTATGTGTGTGTGTATAAGAAAAAGTAAGTCAATTTTGAGAGGTGTTCTTTTCCTAAGTTGACAGTTGACATTAAGTGGAATAATAGAGTTTTATGTACAAATAATGAAAAAAAAAGTCCATTTATTCCCATATTGACGGTTGCTGGATCGATTCAATATATGATCCTAGGAACCTATGAAGTGGAATTGTATCCATAGTCTGTCTCCACTAATGCTCACTTTCTGTGAGCCATTTCTTAGTGAATTAGTCAACTAGGTTACAATTAGTGAGAAAAGAAAATGGAAAAAGCTGTTATTTATGTTTCATCTTAGATAGTCACTGCTATTTTTCAAAGGTTGTGTTTTTTACCTTTTTCAAAATTCCAGAAAGTATATTAGTGTAGTCCATTTTAGAGCTAAAGATGATAATAATTTAGATATAAGAATTAGTACACTGGATTTTTTCATCCATAGGAAGCAAGTTTCAGTAGACTGATGTTATTTATCCTAAATGCCCTTAGGAATGTGTCTGCTTAATTGAAGATATGATATTAGTCTATTATTTATTGGATGAAAAATCAAGCAAAACACTCACTGCCTGAAGCAGAGATTTACTTTGAAGAAGGAAATTACATTTTCTTTGATTGATCCATGTTCTGCTATATGCTTAGTTTATAGAAGATCCTCAGTTTGAATTTTAAAATACTTTTAGGGTAAAAGTGATTTATGTGTATTGTAGCAATATAATAGAATAAAAAATTGTTCACTGTTTACTTCCAGCAGGCACAAAGAGATATAATTAAATAAAAATACTTCATAATGTAACATACTTGGTAAAGTGAAAATCCATTTTCTTGATTTTGAATGATAACCTTAGTCACTACTATCTTCGGTGCCAGACAGTATCCCTCAGGAATTCCCTTAGATGTGTTTGAAACTGTCAAGGGGAAGCTCAGTCCTTGTGGGCTCCAGGGCTCCATGCTTCCATTAGAAGGGTTTTGGGCTCTAACCATGCACTTTTCCTGACTTCCCAACCTTGCCACTACTGCCACCAAATCAGCAGAACTAATCTCATTATATCTTTTAAAAACTAACCTAATTTCATAGTTAAAATTTCTATATTCTAAAAGTTAAAAGCCCAGGTAAGAGCAATAAATCATAAGCTAGTTATATTTTTAATGTTAATTAGCACCACTTACTATACCCTTCCTCTGTAGCTTGGTATGTGTGTGTGTATAAGAAAAAGTAAGTCAATTTTGAGAGGTGTTCTTTTCCTAAGTTGACAGTTGACATTAAGTGGAATAATAGAGTTTTATGTACAAATAATGAAAAAAAAAGTCCATTTATTCCCATATTGACGGTTGCTGGATCGATTCAATATATGATCCTAGGAACCTATGAAGTGGAATTGTATCCATAGTCTGTCTCCACTAATGCTCACTTTCTGTGAGCCATTTCTTAGTGAATTAGTCAACTAGGTTACAATTAGTGAGAAAAGAAAATGGAAAAAGCTGTTATTTATGTTTCATCTTAGATAGTCACTGCTATTTTTCAAAGGTTGTGTTTTTTACCTTTTTCAAAATTCCAGAAAGTATATTAGTGTAGTCCATTTTAGAGCTAAAGATGATAATAATTTAGATATAAGAATTAGTACACTGGATTTTTTCATCCATAGGAAGCAAGTTTCAGTAGACTGATGTTATTTATCCTAAATGCCCTTAGGAATGTGTCTGCTTAATTGAAGATATGATATTAGTCTATTATTTATTGGATGAAAAATCAAGCAAAACACTCACTGCCTGAAGCAGAGATTTACTTTGAAGAAGGAAATTACATTTTCTTTGATTGATCCATGTTCTGCTATATGCTTAGTTTATAGAAGATCCTCAGTTTGAATTTTAAAATACTTTTAGGGTAAAAGTGATTTATGTGTATTGTAGCAATATAATAGAATAAAAAATTGTTCACTGTTTACTTCCAGCAGGCACAAAGAGATATAATTAAATAAAAATACTTCATAATGTAACATACTTGGTAAAGTGAAAATCCATTTTCTTGATTTTGAATGATAACCTTAGTCACTACTATCTTCGGTGCCAGACAGTATCCCTCAGGAATTCCCTTAGATGTGTTTGAAACTGTCAAGGGGAAGCTCAGTCCTTGTGGGCTCCAGGGCTCCATGCTTCCATTAGAAGGGTTTTGGGCTCTAACCATGCACTTTTCCTGACTTCCCAACCTTGCCACTACTGCCACCAAATCAGCAGAACTAATCTCATTATATCTTTTAAAAACTAACCTAGTCTTATCTTATTGTCAGTTAACACCCAGATTCTGTGCCCCATAATTTTTTCACTCTTTAAATGTCATATGTTTCAGTTTTCCCCATCTGCTACCATCTTCCACTCATTTCCAGATTTTTGATTTCTTTCACAGTGGCCTCTGGCACCTTTTTTTTTTTTTTTTAATTATCACCAATATTCTCTGTATACTCAACTACTTCTCCGAAAGGTCATTTATTTTCTAGCTGTAGTTGAAACCTGGGTATTTGCTGAGGTCATTAAAATGGATTGTGCTGATTTTCAGTCCTACACCTCTCTTACCAATGAGCTTGGAGGAGATCTTTGCTATTCTTTGGCACTTTTGAAATCATTCTGCCCATATCTTTGTGTTGTATGTGTTCAAAGTAGCTGCCACTTTTTTTTTTTTAATCAATTATCTCTTAATCCTCTTCCTGTCTTGAAGATTGTAGCCCATTCTCACTATAAGTCTCTCTTATTCTGCCCATTTCTGTTTTGTGATTTGGGTATCAGTACAACTAAGGCAGTTTTCTAATACACTCTCGTCTCAATTACAAGAATTAATTTCCCACAATGATTTTGTAATGGACCCAACCACTGTCTTGAAGTCATTACCAGTAACTAAGTCAACAATCTCAGTTTCAAGCATCTCACTCTCTGAGGACTGTTTCTACCATTTCCATGTCACTTTCCCTGGCATCTCAATTCCATAAAATCTTTGGTCCCCACTGACCTCATAATTTTTCATTTAAAAATTCTCATCCTCCTCATCCTCATACATTTCCCCCCTCTTTTCATAAGTTATTTTCTGTAGTTTATCATTAAAATGCATGTCCTCTGAGAAACTATCACAGATATTATAAATCGATTATACTTCAATTTTTTTTTTCTTTTTGGTTGCACCATGTGGCATGTAGAGCCTTCCTGACCAGGGATAGAACCCTTGAGCCCTCCTGTGGAAAAACAAAGTTTTAACCACTGGAACACCAGAGAAGTCCAGTAAGATAAATTAAAAAATAAATGCATCAGTCTCAACTCATTTGCCTTTTTCTCCCTTACACACTGTGTTGGAAAATTTGAAGCCTTTTTAAATAACAATTTTGTACCTCTTTGTATCAGTTGAATGTGACTGGGAGAAACACAATCTAGTTATTGAGCCTCATTTAAGTTATGGTTTTTAATTTCGCGTAAGTACTTTATGTTGACTGGAAAGTACCATAATTTTTTTAGCTCATTTACCCCATCTTTCTGTTCCGTGTCATGTGTTTTCTTCTCTTATCCAACACTTCATACCCCTCTTCTGTCTCAGATCATAATCTTGTTTCATGTGACGTAATTAAAAGAAAATTTTCACTAGCACCTACCAGCACATCTAAACACGTATGGACATCTGTTTTCTTTGTTCTTTGACAGTCCTCCTATTAAATACATTGCCTATCCTTCTTTGGCAGTCATTTATACTGTTTTCCAAGATTTGGGGTTATTTCTCCCTCTGAGCACATGGTGACATTACATAATCCATTAGGTATGAATGGACCCTGGAGTTAGTACTGACCAATGAACTAAGAATACAAATATGTTCCTTTTCTATATCTAATAGCTTAATGACAATGAAGGCCCTCAGAAATCTCTTTCCTTGTGATTTGGACGGATGAGTGTTCTAAATAATGTCTTTATTTGATTGTAGTCATGATGAAGACAAAACATCTTGCCAGTCAGTGGTTAGCATATAGCACAGTCAAGGAATAAACTTTTTATTTTAAGGTGCTGGAATTTGAGGCTATTTGAAGCACAGTCTGTGTTAAGTTGATAGCTATGACATTTTTCTAATTGGAAATACTGCATGTTTTAAATTCCATTCCATTTCACTGAGAAGTATTATCAATATCCCCCTTGATAGTACGCATTATCCTTTTTACCTTTTCTTACAAATGGATTATTTCCATAAAACCTCCAGTTTTTGTTGTTGTTCAGTAGCTCAGTCATGTCTGATTCTTCTGATCCCATGGACCACAGCACACCAGGCTTCTCTGTCCTTCACTATTTCCCACGGTTTCCTAAAATTCACGTCCTTTGAGTCGATGATGCCATGCAACCATCTCATTCTCTGTCGTCCCCTTCTCCTGCCCTCAATCTTTCCCAGTATCAGTGACTTTTCCAGTGAGGTATCAAGCTGGTCAAATATGGTAGCTTCAGTTTCAACATCAGTCCTTCCAATGAATATTGTTTAAAATTGACTGGTATTATCTCTTTCCTCTCCAAGGGACTTTCAACAGTCTTCTCCAACACCAGATTTCAAAAGCAGTTTATGTTATAAAAATCCTCTTTTCGTTGTATTTCATTCTTGATAGTTATTTCCAATGAGTGTAGAGTTCTAGCATGATAAGGATATACACTTAAGATATGGAAAATATGATTCCACTTTCTTCTTTCCTGCTGCTGTGAAATTGAAAAACCAAATTTTTTACAAATTTTTTAATTATCCTTTGAAAGTCCTCCTATTAAATACATTGCCTATCCTTCTTTGGCAGTCATTTATACTGTTTTCCAAGATTTGGGGTTATTTCTCCCTCTGAGCACATGGTGACATTACATAATCCATTAGGTATGAATGGACCCTGGAGTTAGTACTGACCAATGAACTAAGAATACAAATATGTTCCTTTTCTATATCTAATAGCTTAATGACAATGAAGGCCCTCAGAAATCTCTTTCCTTGTGATTTGGACGGATGAGTGTTCTAAATAATGTCTTTATTTGATTGTAGTCATGATGAAGACAAAACATCTTGCCAGTCAGTGGTTAGCATATAGCACAGTCAAGGAATAAACTTTTTATTTTAAGGTGCTGGAATTTGAGGCTATTTGAAGCACAGTCTGTGTTAAGTTGATAGCTATGACATTTTTCTAATTGGAAATACTGCATGTTTTAAATTCCATTCCATTTCACTGAGAAGTATTATCAATATCCCCTTGATAGTACGCATTATCCTTTTTACCTTTTCTTACAAATGGATTATTTCCATAAAACCTCCAGTTTTTGTTGTTGTTCAGTAGCTCAGTCATGTCTGATTCTTCTGATCCCATGGACCACAGCACACCAGGCTTCTCTGTCCTTCACTATTTCCCACGGTTTCCTAAAATTCACGTCCTTTGAGTCGATGATGCCATGCAACCATCTCATTCTCTGTCGTCCCCTTCTCCTGCCCTCAATCTTTCCCAGTATCAGTGACTTTTCCAGTGAGGTATCAAGCTGGTCAAATATGGTAGCTTCAGTTTCAACATCAGTCCTTCCAATGAATATTGTTTAAAATTGACTGGTATTATCTCTTTCCTCTCCAAGGGACTTTCAACAGTCTTCTCCAACACCAGATTTCAAAAGCAGTTTATGTTATAAAAATCCTCTTTTCGTTGTATTTCATTCTTGATAGTTATTTCCAATGAGTGTAGAGTTCTAGCATGATAAGGATATACACTTAAGATATGGAAAATATGATTCCACTTTCTTCTTTCCTGCTGCTGTGAAATTGACCATCACATAATTATCTTTGAAAGTAATCTGTCCTGTTTTTGGCACTTGTTAAGAATTGTTTGACTTTAGGGTGCTGAGGTATCACCATGGTATGGCTAAGTTTGTGCAACTGAATTTTATTGAGAACTTGTATTTTCTTATTTCTGAAAGTTTTTGATCTATTTCACTTTTAAACAGTACATCATTGCAATTTTTTTTGGGTGGGCCTCTTTTATTGATTTTTTTATCCATTTATTTTCATCCATATTTATTCTTTGGCACTTGTGGGCCTCCCATTGTGGTGGCATCACTCGTTGCACAGCTCCGACTCTGGGCGCATGCGTTCCAGAATTGGACACACCATCTAGCCGCACCACGGCACATGAGATCTTTGTGGGCCAGAGCTCAAACCAGTGCCCCTTGCACTGTAAGGCAGACTCTTTACCCACTCAACCATTAGGGAAGACTTCAGTCCAAATTTTTATTTCTTCTTTGCTTGAAACTTCAAATAGATTTGTCAGCAGTAAGTACACTTCCTTACTCTAACTTTCCTGTCTGTTAGCATATGTTTATAATTTCCAAATCTTTAACATTTATTTTACACTTTGGATAATGTGTAATAGTTCTTTGGTGGGTTTTCCATGTGTTTTCTCTTTTCGAATGTGCTTTTGAATTCTATGCCTTTGTAATTTTTTTCAAATTTCTAGATCTTCTATGTGGGTTTTAAAATAAACATTTTGGAAATTCTGTATTTTTCTATGCAGCTTACTCATATTTTCATTATTTTTTATTTATCAGTGACTTTTCCAGTGAGGTATCAAGCTGGTCAAATATGGTAGCTTCAGTTTCAACATCAGTCCTTCCAATGAATATTGTTTAAAATTGACTGGTATTATCTCTTTCCTCTCCAAGGGACTTTCAACAGTCTTCTCCAACACCAGATTTCAAAAGCAGTTTATGTTATAAAAATCCTCTTTTCGTTGTATTTCATTCTTGATAGTTATTTCCAATGAGTGTAGAGTTCTAGCATGATAAGGATATACACTTAAGATATGGAAAATATGATTCCACTTTCTTCTTTCCTGCTGCTGTGAAATTGACCATCACATAATTATCTTTGAAAGTAATCTGTCCTGTTTTTGGCACTTGTTAAGAATTGTTTGACTTTAGGGTGCTGAGGTATCACCATGGTATGGCTAAGTTTGTGCAACTGAATTTTATTGAGAACTTGTATTTTCTTATTTCTGAAAGTTTTTGATCTATTTCACTTTTAAACAGTACATCATTGCAATTTTTTTTGGGTGGGCCTCTTTTATTGATTTTTTTATCCATTTATTTTCATCCATATTTATTCTTTGGCACTTGTGGGCCTCCCATTGTGGTGGCATCACTCGTTGCACAGCTCCGACTCTGGGCGCATGCGTTCCAGAATTGGACACACCCATCTAGCCGCACCACGGCACATGAGATCTTTGTGGGCCAGAGCTCAAACCAGTGCCCCTTGCACTGTAAGGCAGACTCTTTACCCACTCAACCATTAGGGAAGACTTCAGTCCAAATTTTTATTTCTTCTTTGCTTGAAACTTCAAATAGATTTGTCAGCAGTAAGTACACTTCCTTACTCTAACTTTCCTGTCTGTTAGCATATGTTTATAATTTCCAAATCTTTAACATTTATTTTACACTTTGGATAATGTGTAATAGTTCTTTGGTGGGTTTTCCATGTGTTTTCTCTTTTCGAATGTGCTTTTGAATTCTATGCCTTTGTAATTTTTTTCAAATTTCTAGATCTTCTATGTGGGTTTTAAAATAAACATTTTGGAAATTCTGTATTTTTCTATGCAGCTTACTCATATTTTCATTATTTTTTATTTGTGAAAAGATACTGAAAACTTATATGGTAATTTAAATATCTAGTATCTCTGTTCATTTTCAATCATGGTGCTTTGTGTGTATGTTGTTTAATTTTAAATTTCTTAAATTTATTTAAAATTTTCTGTGGAAATTCTTTGACGCCAGAAATTAAGATGCTTATTTGGGAATACATTAATATTTTTCTACTATATATTCTTGGAGATTACCAGTTCAGAAAAACTTTAAACAAATTTATATGCTTGAAGTTTTTCTGACTCTCTTTGGGAACATTCATTTGGTTTCAAACTATTTAGGACATTCCTTTTATAGCTTCTAATTATAAAATCTCATGGAATACATTTCTAAACTCCATAAAAAGTTTGAAAAAGAATATTTTGATTCAGATTTGTTGCATGGTTGAGGAGCATTTCTAATTCACTCTTACATTGAGTAGTTATTCACAGTCCAGCTCTTGTGATACATTTCCCACAGAATTTGTAAGCAGACACTAGCTTCACTCTGATCCATACAATGAAATTGAAAATATAGATCAAGTTCAGAATTTTAACAAAATCTTTCAGTATAAAGGCTAAGTTCACAGTTTGCTTGCATCGTTGAAGGTCTCACTTTCTCTAGCCTCAAAAATTCAGTTTTACTTAATCACTTAGTATATCTTTTTATTATATTTTATCTTCTACCATCATTGTGCTTTTATAGTCTTCTTTGCTTGAAACTTCAAATAGATTTGTCAGCAGTAAGTACACTTCCTTACTCTAACTTTCCTGTCTGTTAGCATATGTTTATAATTTCCAAATCTTTAACATTTATTTTACACTTTGGATAATGTGTAATAGTTCTTTGGTGGGTTTTCCATGTGTTTTCTCTTTTCGAATGTGCTTTTGAATTCTATGCCTTTGTAATTTTTTTCAAATTTCTAGATCTTCTATGTGGGTTTTAAAATAAACATTTTGGAAATTCTGTATTTTTCTATGCAGCTTACTCATATTTTCATTATTTTTTATTTGTGAAAAGATACTGAAAACTTATATGGTAATTTAAATATCTAGTATCTCTGTTCATTTTCAATCATGGTGCTTTGTGTGTATGTTGTTTAATTTTAAATTTCTTAAATTTATTTAAAATTTTCTGTGGAAATTCTTTGACGCCAGAAATTAAGATGCTTATTTGGGAATACATTAATATTTTTCTACTATATATTCTTGGAGATTACCAGTTCAGAAAAACTTTAAACAAATTTATATGCTTGAAGTTTTTCTGACTCTCTTGGTAGCATTCATTTGGTTTCAAACTATTTAGGACATTCCTTTTATAGCTTCTAATTATAAAATCTCATGGAATACATTTCTAAACTCCATAAAAAGTTTGAAAAAGAATATTTTGATTCAGATTTGTTGCATGGTTGAGGAGCATTTCTAATTCACTCTTACATTGAGTAGTTATTCACAGTCCAGCTCTTGTGATACATTTCCCACAGAATTTGTAAGCAGACACTAGCTTCACTCTGATCCATACAATGAAATTGAAAATATAGATCAAGTTCAGAATTTTAACAAAATCTTTCAGTATAAAGGCTAAGTTCACAGTTTGCTTGCATCGTTGAAGGTCTCACTTTCTCTAGCCTCAAAAATTCAGTTTTACTTAATCACTTAGTATATCTTTTTATTATATTTTATCTTCTACCATCATTGTGCTTTTATAGTCTTCTTTTTGTATTTTAATTCAAAGCTATGTTGAACGCTGCAAAAAATCTGTGATATATTTTTGTCTATTAGTACATTTATCAATATGAAATAGCTATTGGTTCCATTTTTATCTTGATTCTAGATTAATTGCCATGAGAGTTTCTGCTCATGATTTCTATCTGTAAGCATTTATCTTGTATGTATTTTCTACCTTTAATTTTGAAAGTTTTGTTATCATCTAGTTTATTTATTTTAAAAAGTATACAACCTGGGCTTCCCTGGTAGTCCAGTGGGTAAGGAATCCGCTTTGCAGTGCAAAGGGCACCAGTTTGATCCTTGGTCTGGGAAGATCCCACGTACTGCAGAGCGGCTGGACTGGTGTGTACAAGTAGGAGCCAGCGCTCTGGAGCGCATGTGCCCAGAGGCAGCGCTCTGCAACGAGAGAGGCCACTGAGATGGGAGGCCCACACAGGCTGAAGAAAAAAGAGGGATGAGGTGAATGAATAAAAAACCAATGAAAGAGGCCAAAATTTAAAAAAAAAAGAAAAGTATACACCTAAGACTTTAGTTTGCTATTTGATACTGATTTAAATCCTATTTTTATAGGAAAGATTTAACGTATTTATAGTTATTTATAAATTCTATACATGGGTTTATTATATTATTTTCAATTTGATGTATTATGTTTCCCATTAACTATCAATTTTTTTCTCATTTTTGATAAATCTGTTTTTCTTAACATAATTGTAATTTTTATTTTAATTGAATAGTCTGAACATTATTTTTAGTTGTATAAAGTTGTTCTTATGCATTTCGTAAACATTATATTCATTTCAGTCATATCAATTCAATTCAAAGTAATCAGTATCTATGATAGATTCCTCAATATGACAAGGCTTTCATGTACTTTAACTTTTTTTTTTTTTTTCCCGGGGGACAGGTTGGGCAGGGGGAAGGGTGGGCAGGCCACTTCTATAGGTCTTTCATTTATCTATTTTCATCCATCTTTGTTCTTTGGCCCATGTGGACCTCCCACGCAGTGGCCTCTGTTTTCGCAGAGCACCGGCTCTGGGCTCACGCGCTCCAGAGCTCTGGCTTGGTAATTGGACACATGAGTCCAGCCACTCCGCGGCACGTGGGATCTTCCCAGGCCATGGATGGAACCGGTGCCTCTTGCACTGCAAGGCGGTGTCCTTACCAACTGGACCACCAGGGAAGCCCCATGTACTTTAAGTTTTGCCCCCTGATCTTTCCCATCATCACCCAAATGCACAATTATCTATCCTTTAGTTATGAAAATGTTATTTATCAAGATAAAGTAAAAATGTCCTCACTTAAATATGCTGCTTTTACTGACTAGTGAAATAATTTCTTACTACAAAATGTACAATGTGAGAAATATCTGCAAAATCCTCATATTAGTATTTGTAAGAATATGTTTTATATTGAAATTTGATTGTTAGAAATATCATATAAGATGCTATATTTTTTAACCATGATGACAGGAACCATAATTGTGTGTCATTATCAAAAGACAGATTAATTACTTGTAATAGGTGATAATTTAATTTTGCTAATTAGTTTTCATTCCTAGTAGGAATGGAGATTAATAAATCTTTGGCTCGTCTCATTGACAAATTGTGGATTTTGACACAGTAACAATACTATGAATGTTAACAACTGCTTCTTGGGACTGCATAACACATTGAGTCCTTTATTAGACATGTATAGAATTAAATGGTATACTTATAGTTCATTATTTAATTAATTTTAAATCCTTTATATAGTATGTGCTTCCCTGTTGTCTCAGATAGTAAAGAATCTGCCTGCTGATTCACATTATTGTATAGCAGACACTCTTTGTAGGTCAATTATATTCCAATAAAAGAGTCATACTCATGAAAAGTACAGTGAGTGAGAATGTGCTGAGAAAACCATTAGCAAACAATTTTTCTTGCTAACAGCCAAACTACCCAACAGTGCTCTGCCAAGGTGTGTATGTTGTGGGGGGATTAGGGGTGCAGTGGACTGGGCTTGTGTGGGAGCAGACAACCCTGCATTCAGACAGTAAGGAAGAACATTTTCTAATACAAATGTAAAATCAATAATAAAACTGACCAAAGTCAGCAATTCTAAACCTCAGTGACAGAAACACTCCTTCATTTTGGAGGGAACTGTTCTCCCCCTTCCCTTCTGCCTCTGAATACATCAGGACTGCAAAACTCTTCCCAGAAAAGAAACTCAAATGGAGATTCAAACAATGATTTTGAAAATTACCCTATGAAGTGCATTACTTGTCAAATTGAGTTAAATTAACATAGACAAGAGAAAAACATTACATTTAAGCATTTATTTACTTTTAATTCTTATTTAGACTTTGTATATACATTTTTCTTAACTGAATTTGGGCAAAGTGTTAATACATCTTAATCTTACAGTAAATATCACAGTTGTTCACTAATATATTTGCAAAAGGGAATATCCATTTTGAAGTACTTAATTAAGAAGTTATTCGAAGACACCTAAATGTTCATTAATTGAGTTAGTAAATCATGACGTACTTGTGAAAAGAATACTCTCTAGAATTAGGAAAGAATGAGGAAACTATGACATGAAATTAACTTAAAGGTATGTTGTTTGAAAATGCAGGAATTTAACTATTTCTCTAACCTGACATAATATACTATATTAAATATGTACATGTATGTGTGTATTGCATAGAAATGTTCAAGTGTCTTATCAAAAAGTTGCCAGTTGTTACTTAGATGAAGTACTTTAATTTGTGTGATTCAAGTAAAATGAAACTTCTATTTCATTCCATCTGTTCATACTATTCTAATACTTTTATGTTCTAGTTTTGTAATTATAAAATAAAAAAAGTTACATTTTAAAATCACCTCTTCCAACAATATTCATTAAATGTCCATTTTGTAACACTGCCTTAAATGACTTGGGAAATAGTGTGGAACGTAGAATGCTGGGTTATATTACATATCGAAGCTATTAGTTGCTTGGTCTTCAGTAGAGACTGCTAGATTCTTCCTATTAGAACTAAGCAATGCCCCCTTTCTGAAACTATAATTACTGTACCTGCCACATATGGTATAATTTCCACCAAGTTTAACCTAATGCACTGGAAAGTAAAAGTCTTTTGTAACATTCCCTAGTGCCTCTAAGAAATCAGTGGATCTACATCTAAGTTATTGAAAATGTAAGCTTTTTTGTTTTTTAGTTTGTATATTTTTCCTTAAATTTCTAAAATTCCCAAGGAATTCCTCTCTGAAACAGGGACTGGAGATTTTTAATTACCTGACACATTTTAATAAGTGCTACTGGTATTCTTTAGAGTACCTTCAAATTATTTTAAATAATAATCTTGGCATTTTATTAGAAAAAAATAGATTTAAAAAGCAAAGATTACAGGGAGGCCTACTTTAGTGACTATAATAAAATTTTGTTCCAATAGATAGTACTAATTTTAATATGTTGAGGCCTTGTATGAATACAGAATTTTCTAGTGATTTACATTATTAACTTTCTAGCTCTTCATATTCAGCTCTGTATGGTACATGCTGCTTTTATATCCCTTGTACAGATGGGCAACCAAGGCTCAGAAAAAATTTTCTAGTGAGTTTACATTACTTAACTTTCTACTTTTTGAATTTAGGAAAGAATGAGGAAACTATGACATGAAATTAACTTAAAGGTATGTTGTTTGAAAATGCAGGAATTTAACTATTTCTCTAACCTGACATAATATACTATATTAAATATGTACATGTATGTGTGTATTGCATAGAAATGTTCAAGTGTCTTATCAAAAAGTTGCCAGTTGTTACTTAGATGAAGTACTTTAATTTGTGTGATTCAAGTAAAATGAAACTTCTATTTCATTCCATCTGTTCATACTATTCTAATACTTTTATGTTCTAGTTTTGTAATTATAAAATAAAAAGTTACATTTTAAAATCACCTCTTCCAACAATATTCATTAAATGTCCATTTTGTAACACTGCCTTAAATGACTTGGGAAATAGTGTGGAACGTAGAATGCTGGGTTATATTACATATCGAAGCTATTAGTTGCTTGGTCTTCAGTAGAGACTGCTAGATTCTTCCTATTAGAACTAAGCAATGCCCCCTTTCTGAAACTATAATTACTGTACCTGCCACATATGGTATAATTTCCACCAAGTTTAACCTAATGCACTGGAAAGTAAAAGTCTTTTGTAACATTCCCTAGTGCCTCTAAGAAATCAGTGGATCTACATCTAAGTTATTGAAAATGTAAGCTTTTTTGTTTTTTAGTTTGTATATTTTTCCTTAAATTTCTAAAATTCCCAAGGAATTCCTCTCTGAAACAGGGACTGGAGATTTTTAATTACCTGACACATTTTAATAAGTGCTACTGGTATTCTTTAGAGTACCTTCAAATTATTTTAAATAATAATCTTGGCATTTTATTAGAAAAAAATAGATTTAAAAAGCAAAGATTACAGGGAGGCCTACTTTAGTGACTATAATAAAATTTTGTTCCAATAGATAGTACTAATTTTAATATGTTGAGGCCTTGTATGAATACAGAATTTTCTAGTGATTTACATTATTAACTTTCTAGCTCTTCATATTCAGCTCTGTATGGTACATGCTGCTTTTATATCCCTTGTACAGATGGGCAACCAAGGCTCAGAGAAGTTACCTATTCACTGTTGAGGGATCAATAAATAGTAGAGCCAAGTTTTTTATTCAGGGTATTACTCTAGAATCTACTGTCTGAATCTTGATATTGCACTTTCTCTGTAGAGGCTGTGGGGAGCAAAAGTCAACTTTCATTGAATTCTCCCCATGGAAGTCACTTTTTAAAAAACTTTTGAGTGCAATATTTTTTCCATGTAGCAGATTACCATAAACTTAGCCTTTTAAAACAGTACCTATCCATGTCAATGTTTCTGTGGTTCAGGAATCCAGCCGTAGCTTAGCTGGGTCCTCGATTTAGGATCTCACAAGGCAGCAGCTGAGATATTGGAATGGCTCTGTTCTAGTTTAGAGCCTCAACTAGGGATCAATTCACTTTCAGATTGACACAGCTCATTGTCAGTGTTGGTTTCTCTCTGGTTGATAGGATTGAGGATCTTGGCTTTTGTTGGTTGTTGGCCACTCTCAGCCTCTACAGATCAATCCTGGTTATTAGAGGGCCTCTGTACTAATACTTATAAGACACTATGGGGTTTGCTTTAACATGGCAGTTTACTCGATCCATCCTGCAGGGGAAGTCTCTAGACCAAGTTGACTAGCAAGACCGTTCTATATAATATAATGTCATGGGGGTTACATCCCTTTACTTTTGCTACATTGTATAGATTAAGTCACAGATTCTCGTCACATTCAAGGAAGGGGAATTTACAAATGTGTGACGTTCAGAAATCAGGAATCATGGAAAGGTCATCAAAATCTCCCAGGCTGCCTGCTGGGTCAGAATGACTCACATCTGTCTCACATGGAAAATATATTCATGTCTTCCCAAGGTTTCCTGGAGTCTCATCTCATGGTATTATTTGCTCAAAGTCTAAAATTCTCAACATCCAAGTCAGGTCAAGGCATGGATGAGCTTCTTCAGGTGTGGTTTCTCTTGATCAGTGATGGTCAGAAGTTATGTTGACTCCAGGAAAGAGAACACATCAACCCTGCTTCCTGGTGTTCATGCCCTTGAGCTATTGCTCCCTTTTGCATGTGAGCAAAATCTAAATAATAATATATGGCCAAGGGGATGAGATGGTATTACCAAGATTGCATTACACGATAAAAGTCTAACTAGTTGACAGCCTAGCTCTAGAGATTTTTCTCCCTAGTTGTGTTTGAAGGAAGAAAGAGGCCCTGTTGACAGACCTCTGTGACAAGATGCTGAAGGCAGCTAGACAACAGCACGGTGAAGGCAGCCTTCAAACAATTTGTTTGGTTTGCAAGTTCTGCATTATTTCAAATTTCTATTGACCAATAAACTATTCCCATTTCAGAAGTGGAGCTATCGAGAAAAGTACATGATGTGTTTTTGCAAGCAGAATACCTCAGACATTATTATATCTTATCTCATGGCATGATTAAACAGCCACAAATCAAATTGTTTGTATCTGAGTAATGATATAACTATTGTTGCAGTTGAGACATCAACCAATTTATCCACATACGTGCAGTTGGGTCATCAAATAAGAATTATACAAAGTCTAAAGGAAAAATAGTGTCTAATTGTGTCTGTGTTGTTTCAGTAAAGATAAGAGATTTGACATTCTCATTCTTTTTTTTTTTCCTATGAGTCACATTGGTATTTGCTGAAAGCCAATCTCATACGATGCTGAAGACCATGGAAAGGCCATGAGTCCTCCAGGAAATGAATTTTTCCAACAGCTTGAGTGAACCTGAAGGTTGATTGTTCCTCAGTCGAGCCTCTGGATGAGCTTGTCAAATGCCTTTATTTCAGTTTTGTGAGGCCTTAAGCAGAAGACCTAACTAAGCTGTGCTTGGAATCATACCCATGGGAACACGGAGAAAATAAAATGTTTGTTTTAAGCAACAATATTTGTGATAATGTGTTACACAGCAGGAGATAAGAATACAATATATACTAGTCACATTAATTCTCACAACCACCAACTGTGGCAAGAACTATTGTTATACCTATTTTGTACTTACAATAACAATGGTGACAGAAAACATTAAGCTACTCTCACAAAGTCACCAAGGCAGTTGTGACAAAATGGGGGCTTAAATCTTCTTCATTCATCTTCACTGTTTCCCTTCTTCCACATAACAATACAGGCTTTTTAAAAACTTATTTAAATTAAAAAATATATGGCCAAGGGGATGAGATGATTCCAAGTGATAAGATACAAGTCTTAACAAAAAGTTTGGACAGCCTAGCTCTAGAGATTTTTCTCCCTAGTTGTGTTTGAAGGAAGAAAGAGGCCCTGTTGACAGACCTCTGTGACAAGATGCTGAAGGCAGCTAGACAACAGCACGGTGAAGGCAGCCTTCAAACAATTTGTTTGGTTTGCAAGTTCTGCATTATTTCAAATTTCTATTGACCAATAAACTATTCCCATTTCAGAAGTGGAGCTATCGAGAAAAGTACATGATGTGTTTTGCAAGCAGAATACCTCAGACATTATTATATCTTATCTCATGGCATGATTAAACAGCCACAAATCAAATTGTTTGTATCTGAGTAATGATATAACTATTGTTGCAGTTGAGACATCAACCAATTTATCCACATACGTGCAGTTGGGTCATCAAATAAGAATTATACAAAGTCTAAAGGAAAAATAGTGTCTAATTGTGTCTGTGTTGTTTCAGTAAAGATAAGAGATTTGACATTCTCATTCTTTTTTTTTTCCTATGAGTCACATTGGTATTTGCTGAAAGCCAATCTCATACGATGCTGAAGACCATGGAAAGGCCATGAGTCCTCCAGGAAATGAATTTTTCCAACAGCTTGAGTGAACCTGAAGGTTGATTGTTCCTCAGTCGAGCCTCTGGATGAGCTTGTCAAATGCCTTTATTTCAGTTTTGTGAGGCCTTAAGCAGAAGACCTAACTAAGCTGTGCTTGGAATCATACCCATGGGAACACGGAGAAAATAAAATGTTTGTTTTAAGCAACAATATTTGTGATAATGTGTTACACAGCAGGAGATAAGAATACAATATATACTAGTCACATTAATTCTCACAACCACCAACTGTGGCAAGAACTATTGTTATACCTATTTTGTACTTACAATAACAATGGTGACAGAAAACATTAAGCTACTCTCACAAAGTCACCAAGGCAGTTGTGACAAAATGGGGGCTTAAATCTTCTTCATTCATCTTCACTGTTTCCCTTCTTCCACATGACAATACTCCACAGGCTTTTTAAAAAACTTATTTAAATTAAAAATATAAATACCAAAAGAAGACTAAGTCAGCATTTTCTGCTTGGTATCAGTCACAGTTCTCTAAGATTAAACATGTTTTTATCCCCATTTTCTCAGCAGTCAAGAGAAATAATTGTTAAATATTAATTACAAGTTATTTCTATACTTCCTCTATCACCTCTCTCTCTAGGCAGTGCTGATTATTCACATATAGACTGAATCATCTTGGCATTTTTCCTTTGGCCTCCGGCTATCTGCCTTTTTGTCATTTGTCTTCTCCCTTGGAAGCTGTCCAAGTTCATGGAGAGGAAGGGAAACTCAGACCTATCTTAATAGCAGCTCTTGTAAATGCAACTGTGAGGGAAAAGTGAGCAACTATTGTCTGACATCTTTATCATTTATGAATTTCAATTATCCATAGGATCCCTGCATCACATTAAACTGAATAATTGGGAATTAGATTCAATGCATCTTATAGATATTTGTGCATTCTGGAATATTTAACATTAAGCTATGATAAGCATGTAAAGTTTCAAAGCAAACACAAAAAACACTCTTTTTCCCTTGTTTCATTCCAATTCCTGTGGGATACACAGACTCATACACACATACTGTTGTATTCTAATGATCAAATGCACCTTTAATGTGCTTTCCCATGGCCACTTGAAATTTTGGCTCAAATTTTGAGATCATTAAATAGCTGTAATGATATCAACAGAAGCACCATGCTCAACCAAGTGCAAACATAATTAGAATTTAAATGTTAGCTTCATTTTTTGTTGCAGCAATTCATTTTAGAATATTCATATCAAAATTATATTAACACTTTATACCTGTGGATTTACCATCATTTAAAACTAACAGCACTGTTTTAATTGGCGTTTCTTCTTTTCTGTAAAAACATAAAAATGCATGTTCAGATATAAATAGATAAGTTATACTTTGGCACAGTTTCACAGTGCAATGCAGAAGTGTTCCTTTGTACAAATAATATAGGATATTCTTTAAATCCTGGAAATTGAAATAGTCACATATAGAGAAAGTGAATCCAAATTTCATTTTGCTGTGTGTAAAAATTATAAATTTTACAATGGTAAGAGATTATATTCAGATTGGCTTTTTCTGGAGGAGATCATGGAATGAGACAACACAAAGGAAATATTATGGTTTTCATCTCAGTGTAGTCAATTATTTTACTTTGCATTTTTGTATTTCTCTCTTTTCCAAAACTCTTGCAACAAACATATTAATTTCTAAAATAAAATAAAAAATTTAAAAACACTATTTAAAAAGACAATATGAAGGTCAAAGTGGATTTCTGGCTTTATAAATCTAATTGTTTACCTGTATTGAGGACAGTCAAGTGTTGGTCTTAGTATTAAGTACTTTGGAAATATTACACGGTTTCCATTTTCTCAGCAACTTTTATAAGGTCATTTCCATTTTCAGATGAGGAAATGAGGCTTAAAAATAATTCAAACACCCTGTCTATGTTTCCAGAACTGTCAGTCTTAGCTGCATGTTCTTAAATACTTGTATACTTAGTAGAAACTTTATTACTTGCTGTTGGCTTCATAAAATATCAATACTGTATTTTCAGGAAAGAAGTGAATTATAGTCATGAACTTTTTTATAATATTTTAATTTTTTAAAATATTTTTTAGAGTCTCTTTATTTACAGATTTGTATGTTCCCAGATTAGTCGTGTGTATATTCCTTGCCTCCTCCCTCCTCTACCCTCCTTCCCAGTCCCCAACATACCACCCCACCAAACCGTCTCACTGCACCCCTGCAGGATCTCCTATTCCCACAGCACAATGACAATAGCTATCTTTTTCACATATGATAGTATAGGTTAACATGTTACTTCCTCTATGCCTCCCACCAACTGTTCATTCTCCTCAGTGTCCATATATTGTTCTCTTTGTCTGTTTATCCATCGCCTCACTGCATGTATTATCATTATCATCCTACTAGATTCCATATACATGTGTTAGTATACTGTATTTATCTTTATCTTTTTGACTTACTTCACTTTTTATAAAAAGGTCTAGATCCATCCACCTCATTAGGGATGATTCTTCTGCATTTCTTTTTATGGCTGAGAAGTATTCCACTGTATATATGTACCAGTTTTTTTTTTTTTTATCCATTCATTTGTTGATTTACATCTGGGTTGCTTGCATATTCTAGCTATTGTATAGAGTGCTGCAATGAACACTGGGATACAGGTGCCTCTTTCAATTTTGATTGCATCAGTGTATAAGCCTAATAGTGGGACTTCTGGGTCATATGGTGCTTCTATTTTTAGTTTTTTAACGAATCTCCATACTGTCTTCTATGGCAGCTGTATCAATTTGCATTTCCACCAGCAATGCAAGAGTGTTCCCTTTTCTCCGCACCCACTCCAGTATTTATTGTCTGTAGAATTTTTGATGATGGCCACTCTGACTGGTGTGAGGTGGTATCTCATTGTAGTTTTGATTTGCATTTCTCTAATAATAAGCAACTTTGAGCTTCTTTTCATGTGCTATTGGGACATCTGTATGCCCTCTTTGGATTGATGTCTCTTTAGGTCTTTTTCCCATTTTTTGATTGGGTTGTTCGTTTTTACAGTGCTGAGTTGTCTGAGCTACTTGTAGGTTTTATAGATTAATTATTTGTCTGTTATTTCCTTTGCTATTATTTTCTCCCATTCTGTGGGTTGTCTGTTCACCTTTTTTGTAATTTCCTTTGCTGTACAAAAGCTTTTAAGCTTCATTAGGTCCCACATGTTAATTTTTGTTTTTAGTTCCACTATTCTAGTAGGTGGGTCAGAGAAGATCTTGCTTTGACTTATGTCCTTGAGTGTTTTGCCTATATTCTCCTCTAAGAGTTTTAGCGTTTCTGATCTTACATGTAGGTCTTTAATCCATTTTGAGTTTACTTTTGTGTATGGTGTTAGGGAATGTCACAACTTCATTTTTTTGGCATGTAGTTGTCCACTTTTCCTAGCACCATTTGTTGAGGATGCTGTCTTTGTGTCATTTTATATTTTTGTCTCCTTTGTTAAAAATAAGGCATCCATAGGTGCATGCATTTATCTCTGGGTTCTCTATCTTGTTCCATTGGTCTATATTTCTGTTTTTGTGCCAGTACCATACTGTCTTGATGACTGTTGCTTTGTAGTATAGTCTGAAGTTAGGGAGGCTGATTCCTCCAGCTCTGTTTTTTTTTCTAAGGATTGCTTTTGCTATTCGAGGCCTTTTGTGTTTCCATATCAACTGTGTTATTCTGTGGTCTAGTTCTGTGAAGAAATTCATTGGTAGTTTGATAGGTATTGCATTGAATCTATAGATGATATTTGGTAGTATGGTCATTTTCACAACATTGATTCTTCTGACCCAGGAACATAGAATATCTCTCCATCTGTTTAAATCTTCCTAATTTCTTTCATTAGTGTCTTGTAATTTTCTATATACAGTTCTTTTGTTTCATTGGGTAGGTTTATTCCTAGATATTTGATTCTTTTGGTTGCTGAGGGCAGCTGTATCTCATTGTTGATGTGTCCACTCTGACTGGTGTGAGGTGGTATCTCATTGTAGTTTTGATTTGCATTTCTCTAATAATAAGCAACTTTGAGCTTCTTTTCATGTGCTATTGGGACATCTGTATGCCCTCTTTGGATTGATGTCTCTTTAGGTCTTTTTCCCATTTTTTGATTGGGTTGTTCGTTTTTACAGTGCTGAGTTGTCTGAGCTACTTGTAGGTTTTATAGATTAATTATTTGTCTGTTATTTCCTTTGCTATTATTTTCTCCCATTCTGTGGGTTGTCTGTTCACCTTTTTTGTAATTTCCTTTGCTGTACAAAAGCTTTTAAGCTTCATTAGGTCCCACATGTTAATTTTTGTTTTTAGTTCCACTATTCTAGTAGGTGGGTCAGAGAAGATCTTGCTTTGACTTATGTCCTTGAGTGTTTTGCCTATATTCTCCTCTAAGAGTTTTAGCGTTTCTGATCTTACATGTAGGTCTTTAATCCATTTTGAGTTTACTTTTGTGTATGGTGTTAGGGAATGTCACAACTTCATTTTTTTGGCATGTAGTTGTCCACTTTTCCTAGCACCATTTGTTGAGGATGCTGTCTTTGTGTCATTTTATATTTTTGTCTCCTTTGTTAAAAATAAGGCATCCATAGGTGCATGCATTTATCTCTGGGTTCTCTATCTTGTTCCATTGGTCTATATTTCTGTTTTTGTGCCAGTACCATACTGTCTTGATGACTGTTGCTTTGTAGTATAGTCTGAAGTTAGGGAGGCTGATTCCTCCAGCTCTGTTTTTTTTTCTAAGGATTGCTTTTGCTATTCGAGGCCTTTTGTGTTTCCATATCAACTGTGTTATTCTGTGGTCTAGTTCTGTGAAGAAATTCATTGGTAGTTTGATAGGTATTGCATTGAATCTATAGATGATATTTGGTAGTATGGTCATTTTCACAACATTGATTCTTCTGACCCAGGAACATAGAATATCTCTCCATCTGTTTAAATCTTCCTAATTTCTTTCATTAGTGTCTTGTAATTTTCTATATACAGTTCTTTTGTTTCATTGGGTAGGTTTATTCCTAGATATTTGATTCTTTTGGTTGCAATGGTGAAGGGGATTGCCTCTTTGATTTCATTTTCTGATTTTTCACTGTTTGTGTATAGGAATGCCAGTGATTTCTGTATTGATTTTGTATCCAGGGACTTTGCTGAATTCATTGATTAGCTGTAGTAGTTTCCTAATAGTGTCTTTGGGGTTTTCTATATGTAATATCATGTGGTCTGCAAATAGAGAGATCTTTACTTCTTCTTTTCCAATCTGGATTACTTTCATTTCTTTCTCTTCTCTTATTGCCATTGCTAGAACTTCCAGGACTATGTTGAATAATAGTGGTGAAAGTGGACACCCCTGTCTTGTTCCTGATCATAGAGGGAATGCTTTCTGTTTTTCACCATTGAGGATAATGTTCACTGTGGGCTTCTCATATATGTCTTTCACTATGTTGACATAGATTTCTTTTGTGCCTATTTTTGGAAGAGTTTTTACCATAAATGGGTGTTGTTTTTTCTCAAAGGTTTTTACTGTATCTATTGAGATGATCATGTGATTTTTGTCTCTCAATTTGTTGATATGGTGTATCACATTGATTGATTTGCAGATACTGAAGAATCCTTGCATGCCTGGGATGAACTCAACTTGGTCATGATGTATGAATTTTTTGATGTGTTGTTGAATTCTGTTTGCTAGGTGCATGCATTTATCTCTGGGTTCTCTATCTTGTTCCATTGGTCTATATTTCTGTTTTTGTGCCAGTACCATACTGTCTTGATGACTGTTGCTTTGTAGTATAGTCTGAAGTTAGGGAGGCTGATTCCTCCAGCTCTGTTTTTTTTTCTAAGGATTGCTTTTGCTATTCGAGGCCTTTTGTGTTTCCATATCAACTGTGTTATTCTGTGGTCTAGTTCTGTGAAGAAATTCATTGGTAGTTTGATAGGTATTGCATTGAATCTATAGATGATATTTGGTAGTATGGTCATTTTCACAACATTGATTCTTCTGACCCAGGAACATAGAATATCTCTCCATCTGTTTAAATCTTCCTAATTTCTTTCATTAGTGTCTTGTAATTTTCTATATACAGTTCTTTTGTTTCATTGGGTAGGTTTATTCCTAGATATTTGATTCTTTTGGTTGCAATGGTGAAGGGGATTGCCTCTTTGATTTCATTTTCTGATTTTTCACTGTTTGTGTATAGGAATGCCAGTGATTTCTGTATTGATTTTGTATCCAGGGACTTTGCTGAATTCATTGATTAGCTGTAGTAGTTTCCTAATAGTGTCTTTGGGGTTTTCTATATGTAATATCATGTGGTCTGCAAATAGAGAGATCTTTACTTCTTCTTTTCCAATCTGGATTACTTTCATTTCTTTCTCTTCTCTTATTGCCATTGCTAGAACTTCCAGGACTATGTTGAATAATAGTGGTGAAAGTGGACACCCCTGTCTTGTTCCTGATCATAGAGGGAATGCTTTCTGTTTTTCACCATTGAGGATAATGTTCACTGTGGGCTTCTCATATATGTCTTTCACTATGTTGACATAGATTTCTTTTGTGCCTATTTTTGGAAGAGTTTTTACCATAAATGGGTGTTGTTTTTTCTCAAAGGTTTTTACTGTATCTATTGAGATGATCATGTGATTTTTGTCTCTCAATTTGTTGATATGGTGTATCACATTGATTGATTTGCAGATACTGAAGAATCCTTGCATGCCTGGGATGAACTCAACTTGGTCATGATGTATGAATTTTTTGATGTGTTGTTGAATTCTGTTTGCTAAGATTTTGTTGAGGAATTTGGCATCCAAGTTCATCAGTGAAATTGGTCTATAATTTTTCTGTGTGTTGTCTTTGCCTGGTGTTGGTATCAGGGTGACGGTGGCTTCGTAGAATGGGTTTGGAAGTGTTCCTTCCTGTGCAATTTTTTGAAAGAGTTTTAGAAAGACAGGCATTAGCTCTTCTTTAAATGTTTGGTAGAATTTGGCTATGAAGCCATCTGGCCCTGGGCTTTTCTTTTTGGGTAAATTTTTCATCACAAATTTTATTTCTGAGCTTGTGATTGGACTGTTCATAGTTTCTATTTCTTCCTGGTTTAGTCTTGGAAGATTCATCTTTTCAAAGAAACTGTCCATTTCTTCCAGGTTATCCAGTTTGTTGCCATATAGTTTTTCATAATAGTCTCTTAGAATCCTTTGGCTTTCTGCATTATCTGTTGTAATCTCTCCTTTTTCATTTTTGATTTTGTTGATCTGGTTCTTCCCTGTTTTTTTCTCGATAAATCTGGTCAATGGTATGTCAATTTTCTTCATCATTTTGAAGAACCAGCTTTTTGTTTTATTTATCTTTACTATTATTTCTTTCATTTCTTTTTCATTTATTTCTGCTCTAATATTTATGATTTCTCTCCTTCTGGTAACTTTGAGGTATTTTTTGTTCTTCTTTCTCCTGTTGTTTTAAGTGTAGGGTTAGGTCATCTGTTTGATATTTTTCTTATTTCTTGAGGTAGGATTGTATTGCTATAAATTTCCCTCTTAGGACTGCTTTTGTGGTATCCCACAGATTTTGCACTGTCATGTGTTCATTGTCATTTTCTTCTAGGAAGATTTTTATTTCTCCTTTGATTTGCTTGGTAATCTCTTTGTTTTTAGGTATGTGTTGTTATTTCCACCATTCTGTCTTCCAGCTCACTTATCTGTTCTGCCTCTGATACTCTACAGTTGAATCCTTCTATAGTATTTTTTTTTTAAAGATTTATTTGTTTATTTTGGGCGGGGGTCGGGTTGGAGAGGGAGAGGAGCCGGCGGGCCACTTCTATTGGTCTTTCATTTCTCTATTTTCATCCGTCTTTGTTCTTTGGCTCCTGTGGGCCTCCCATCATGGTGGCGTCTGTCGTCGCAGAGCACCGGCTCAGTGATTGGACACATCGGTCCAGCCGCTCTGTGGCATGTGGGATCTTCCCAGGCCAGGGATCGAACTGGCGCCCCTTGCACTGCAAGGCGGTGTCCTTACCCACTGGACCACCAGGGGAAGCCCTTCTTCTATAGTATTTTTAAGTTCAGCAATTGAGTTGTTTGTCTCTAATTGTTTATTTTTCATTTCTTGCATGTCTTTTCACAGTGCTCTATTTTCCTCTAATATTCAGTTTCCAGAGTTTTGGATTGTTGCTAGTATCAGTCTTCCGAATTCTCTTTCGGATAGTTTGTCTATCTCCTCTATAGTCATTTGTAATTGTGTTTCTCTGATCTGTTCCTTCATTTATGCAGTGTTTCTCTATCTTTTCATTTTTATGTTAATTTTTGTTTCTGTGTGTGTGTGTGTGTGTGTGTGTGTGAGATTGAGGTCTGTGATGGATTTTGTCTTAGGTGGCGTTGGGTCTGGTTTGCAGGTGAATAATTGTTAGTGTTCTGTGTTCTTTGATAGTGTAGGGTCTTGAGGTCAGGGGTTCCACTCCGAGGTTCCTTGGTTTGACCTCTGGCCTGGGAGTGTAGGTTCTATGTCTGGTTTGCTATGGCTTTCAGTGGCATTAGTTCAAATATAAACATATGAGCGACAAATGGTACATCCCTGATAGATGACAGTCATAAAATCATGCAAATATTTTCTAACTTAATGGAAAAAAATGCATACATAGACATCAATAAACACAACTGAATAGTCTTAAAAGGATAAAGTATAAGAAATTTTTCTGGCAAATGGTGCAATCAAAGTTCGTACCTGACCATTTAGCTCTAAATTAATTAAAACACTGCCTGGAAAAACAGATCCAGAGCAAGGTCTCAGCTGGGAATATTGCAATGAAAGCAGTTTTTAACTAAGACATATGTTGGGGGTGAGATGGAGGATACTGTATAGGTAATGAGAAGGAATAGATTCGTGTTGAATGATTTTTTTTTTTTTTTTGGCCACTTTTGTTGGTTTTTCATTTATGTTTTCATCCATCTTTGTTCTTTGGCCTGTGTGCGTCTCCCATAGCAGTGGCCTGGCTCGTTGCAGAGCACTGGCTCTAGGTGTGTGCGCTCCAGAGCTCTGACTTGGCAGTTGGACAGAACAGTCTAGCTGCTCCAGGGCATGTGCTATCTTCTCAGGCCAGGGATCGATCTGGCACCGCTTGCACTGCAAGGAGGTGTCCTTACCCAGTGGACCACCAGGGAAGCCCTGTTGCACTGGTTTTGTAGAGCTAGGTAACAAAGGTTAGTATGTAGTAGAGTTTAGTACAGCTGGAAGAGAACAGTAGAGACAGCAAGATAGGAAATATTTAGAGAGTATAGTAGTAGATATGAAAAGATTTTACAGAGTGTAGAGAGAGGAATCTGCGGTTAAAAAAAAAAAGAATTAAAAAGACATTAAAATTTCATTTTTTAAAATTAAAAAAATAAATAAATAAATAAGAAAATACTGTCCCTGGTTTTTATCTCCTCCTCTGTGTATGAACCTTGCACCAGTTTGCTCTTGATGCTGTCCCAGATTTCCCTAGTCTGTACTGGTGGGAGTCAGGTGTGGGGGCTGGGTTGCTGCTTATGTCTTAGGTTTCATTGAGAGTCAGGTTTTAAGTTTGTAGCCAGGACCATTGCAGAACTGGTTGCTCTGGTTTCCCAACAGTGTGTCTGTTTTGCTCTAAGCAAAACAAAGGCCTTGCAGACAATGCAGCTGACCCCTGCGTCTCCGCCCCTCATGCTGGGCAGGCGCCACAGGCAGTCCTCAAGTCGATTGGGCAGGCAGAATTTGCCCCTCTGGACTCTCAGCTGGAGGGGTTTCCCGGTTCTGTTGTGTACCCCTGGTAGCCTTCAATCTCCACTCTTCTCCCTGTATTTCTGTTGAGGTTCTGCTGCTGGCGGAACTAGGGCTTCTCCTCCCAGATGCCCGACTTCTTTGCTGCAGCTCTGGGGCTGTGCCAGATCCTTCAAGCTACCAGGGCGCCTGGCCCAGCGCTGCCAGATGCGGGACACTGCTTGCCTCAGTCCTTGACCCAGTCACGGGCGGCAACATCCCCGTCCAGCTCAAGCCTGGCTTCTGGACTGCAACCCGTGGGAGATTTCCCTGTTGCGTTTCCCCACCAACGCTAGCGTTGTCTCAGCTCACCTCCTGGCACCCAGAGTCCCTATCACTGTACTGTCCCGGCAGTTTTCCGTCCTCCTGGTGCAATTCCCAGCGCTCTCTCCGCCCGGTCCGGTGTGGGACCCGGGGGACAGGAGCTCCAGAACAAAGATCCAGGAAAATTCAGGATGCTCCCTCTCCATCCTCCACCCCCACCTCTACCCAACCCCTCCCACCGCACCCGACGCCCCATCCCTTATAGACCTGAGGACTTCTGTTGTCCTTTAGAGGCTGGTTGATTGATGGTGTTTCATTTCTTGATTACTTTTTTGGTGATTCTGTTGAGGAGCTGGTGAAATCTTCCTCTCATTCCTCCACCATCTTGGCTGGCCCCTCTCCAATCATGTGTTTTTTGTTTATTAGTGACTGAAAAGACGTTGTGGGTTTTTTGAAATGTAATTCCTTGTGGGAAAAAAAAATTAATTTTGGGCCCAAAAATAAAGCCTTCCCCCATAAGGAAAATTGAAAATAAGGAGAGGGTATTGTAATCTGTCTCTCTTCCAGCTGAGTTTTCAGTAATCCAGTAATTGGTGAGTAATCCATAAGATGCAGTAGAATCATACCCTTGGCTCCTGAAGGGGAGTTTGCTTAATTGGGGAAATATAAATATCTTTGATGGGAAATAAGACTGCTGTTTGCAAGAAACTTTGACTTAGAAATGGTTGAAATAAAAAAGCCAAAAATGCTCATACCAAGAAAACCTGAAATTGACTGTTATTTCTTCACAAATAAAGAACCAAATTTTCTACCTAATGTAATTTTCAGAAACAAAGCCATTCATTTCTTTCTCTAAACCTGCAACTACTTTGTCTCCAAAAAAATAGGAAATCAAAGCTAAAAGGAATTCTAAGCCCTGTTCCCCCCAGGACTTCTTTGCTGCAGCGGGTTGTCTTCAAGCTCACGCTGGCCCAGCGCTGCCAGATGCGGGACACTGCTTGCCTCAGTCCTTGACCCAGTCACGGGCGGCAACATCCCCGTCCAGCTCAAGCCTGGCTTCTGGACTGCAACCCGTGGGAGATTTCCCTGTTGCGTTTCCCCACCAACGCTAGCGTTGTCTCAGCTCACCTCCTGGCACCCAGAGTCCCTATCACTGTACTGTCCCGGCAGTTTTCCGTCCTCCTGGTGCAATTCCCAGCGCTCTCTCCGCCCGGTCCGGTGTGGGACCCGGGGGACAGGAGCTCCAGAACAAAGATCCAGGAAAATTCAGGATGCTCCCTCTCCATCCTCCACCCCCACCTCTACCCAACCCCTCCCACCGCACCCGACGCCCCATCCCTTATAGACCTGAGGACTTCTGTTGTCCTTTAGAGGCTGGTTGATTGATGGTGTTTCATTTCTTGATTACTTTTTTGGTGATTCTGTTGAGGAGCTGGTGAAATCTTCCTCTCATTCCTCCACCATCTTGGCTGGCCCCTCTCCAATCATGTGTTTTTTGTTTATTAGTGACTGAAAAGACGTTGTGGGTTTTTTGAAATGTAATTCCTTGTGGGAAAAAAAAATTAATTTGGCCAATAATAAAGCCTTCCCTCATAAGGAAAATTGAAAATAAGGAGAGGGTATTGTAATCTGTCTCTCTTTCCAGCTGAGTTTACAGTAATCCAGTAATTGGTGAGTAATCCATAAGATGCAGTAGAATCATACCCTTGGCTCCTGAAGGGGAGTTTGCTTAATTGGGGAAATATAAATATCTTTGATGGGAAATAAGACTGCTGTTTGCAAGAAACTTTGACTTAGAAATGGTTGAAATAAAAAAGCCAAAAATGCTCATACCAAGAAAACCTGAAATTGACTGTTATTTCTTCACAAATAAAGAACCAAATTTTCTACCTAATGTAATTTTCAGAAACAAAGCCATTCATTTCTTTCTCTAAACCTGCAACTACTTTGTCTCCAAAATAGGAAATCAAAGCTAAAAGGAAATTTTACTAGATATTCAGCCTAATCAAATTGAACCTATATTTGCACTAGCAATGTTCATTATAACTCAGGTTGAATTGAGTCTGAATTTGTTACCTAACCATGGTACCTGACGTTCGTAAACCAGTTCTAGAACATCAAACGCTCACATTTTTTAATGTGTTAATTAAAATTTTTACGTGCTCTCATATAGCCACACACACATAAAATATTCATATGCTCAAGGGAATTCTCCATGAACTATATAAATTATTACTGCATGATGGAAACAACATTATTACTAATTGTTAAATCTGCTGTTTAGTAAAAATATTAAGAAATTCAAAGAAGTTATTATGTGGCAGAATAAATAAAAATGTCTTTGTTTCTGAAAATAATCCCATCATTTTCTCCTTTATGTAAAATGACTAGCTCTCAGGCAGATTGGAAAGAGGACTAGAGGAAGAAATACTCTTTGATGTTATGAATGCCCACAAGCATCAGCAGCTGTGAAGACTAGTAATGAAGCATTTGGCCTTCAATTGGCATTGCTTGCTAGTGAGAGGATTTCCTTACAAAAAGATCAGCTATTTGATGAGTTCCACAGGCTATCACTTTGACTTCCACATATTGGCATCTACATGCTGTTGAAATTGACATTCTACCTTCTGCATGGCACAGTGCCCATCTCACAGATGGGCACAGGTGTTGGCATGGCACAGAGACAATGTTGTTATTACATTCAAGGGTGAGGAACTAGATGTCCTTCCTTGAGTGTCAAATTGCAATTTTTGAGGTCACTTCATCCTTATGAAGAGTAATAGTAGGCATTATTTAGGGCTTCATAATGGTTGAAGAGTATAATGACTACAGAACTACCAGGAAGATGTATTCTTACATCCTTAAAATTGTTAATATCTTTGATGGGAAATAAGACTGCTGTTTGCAAGAAACTTTGACTTAGAAATGGTTGAAATAAAAAAGCCAAAAATGCTCATACCAAGAAAACCTGAAATTGACTGTTATTTCTTCACAAATAAAGAACCAAATTTTCTACCTAATGTAATTTTCAGAAACAAAGCCATTCATTTCTTTCTCTAAACCTGCAACTACTTTGTCTCCAAAATAGGAAATCAAAGCTAAAAGGAAATTTTACTAGATATTCAGCCTAATCAAATTGAACCTATATTTGCACTAGCAATGTTCATTATAACTCAGGTTGAATTGAGTCTGAATTTGTTACCTAACCATGGTACCTGACGTTCGTAAACCAGTTCTAGAACATCAAACGCTCACATTTTTTAATGTGTTAATTAAAATTTTTACGTGCTCTCATATAGCCACACACATAAAATATTCATATGCTCAAGGGAATTCTCCATGAACTATATAAATTATTACTGCATGATGGAAACAACATTATTACTAATTGTTAAATCTGCTGTTTAGTAAAAATATTAAGAAATTCAAAGAAGTTATTATGTGGCAGAATAAATAAAAATGTCTTTGTTTCTGAAAATAATCCCATCATTTTCTCCTTTATGTAAAATGACTAGCTCTCAGGCAGATTGGAAAGAGGACTAGAGGAAGAAATACTCTTTGATGTTATGAATGCCCACAAGCATCAGCAGCTGTGAAGACTAGTAATGAAGCATTTGGCCTTCAATTGGCATTGCTTGCTAGTGAGAGGATTTCCTTACAAAAAGATCAGCTATTTGATGAGTTCCACAGGCTATCACTTTGACTTCCACATATTGGCATCTACATGCTGTTGAAATTGACATTCTACCTTCTGCATGGCACAGTGCCCATCTCACAGATGGGCACAGGTGTTGGCATGGCACAGAGACAATGTTGTTATTACATTCAAGGGTGAGGAACTAGATGTCCTTCCTTGAGTGTCAAATTGCAATTTTTGAGGTCACTTCATCCTTATGAAGAGTAATAGTAGGCATTATTTAGGGCTTCATAATGGTTGAAGAGTATAATGACTACAGAACTACCAGGAAGATGTATTCTTACATCCTTAAAATTTAAAGTATAATGGTCGATTGGAATTATCCCCAGATCAGTTCTTGGTTTAAAAAAAAAAAATAAAGAGTCTAAATATAATCATAAATGCATCCTATGTGCTTTAATTTCAAGACATTAGAATACACATTTTTCTTGAGTTAAATGAAATCTAAAAAATAAACACATTGGATGAGTTGTTAAACACTGGATAAATCAATGTTAGAATTCTGTCTAAAGGCAGAGGGAGATACCTAAAATAATTTTCCAGATAAAGGCTGTAATTTAACTGGTTTTCAAAGAAAGGCCAAGAGAACATTATCTTATGTCATTTTTCACTGAGTAAAGAGTACCTCAGATGTGTCCCTGGTAAGGTTAAAAGGTGTTAGTGTGTATGCCTTTTTAATGAGCTTAGTAAATAAAAGTGAACAGTTCAGGCAGGAATTTGGCTTACTGTCTGTACACACTGTGCTTTATTTTGGTTTGCCAGCTTCTCTGAGTGAAAAGACAAGAGCAAATTAAACAGCTCTGTGAACTCGCAAGGGGAACAGTTGTTCTAGTGGCTTTCATACAAATGTCTAATTAATTCTTGAAGTAACCCAAATTGTTCTTTTGTGATCTATGAATGAGGATCTAAGAGAAAACCTGTGCAGAAGAAACATCAGTGAAAATGGAATAAGGATTTCATTATTAGCTTACGGTTCACGGTTTTGGGGACCAGCATAATTTAGTTATTTTCCTCATTAATATTACATTAGGAAGCTAATGAAACCTTTGGGTGAATACATTATGAGTAATAAAGACGTTAATTCTATTTTTCTGAACATTCATTTATCTTAATTGGCATCTGTTACTGTTTACTGTGTATGTATATGTTTTATATGAAAATTAAGAACAAATATAGAACACACAGATGATCTTTAATAACTGACCAGTAAAATACGTTTCAGAATTTGTATACTTCTTTTGTACTTTTGATATTATGAACAAATTAAAAAACTTAACCATATATTAACTATATTTCCATTTAAGTTCAATTTCTTTTTTATTTCTAAATATATTTTCTTTAATATTAACCATTACTGTTAAAAATAAATGCCATTGTTTTATGGACCAACTCAATACAACACTGATAGTACCTACATAAACTGTTTCTAAGCATGGACTGTGTAACTTTCAAACTTTGGATGAGGTCAGGGTTTTATAAATCATCCTGTTTCCATATCTTCAGAGGAAGAATTTAGAAAAAAAGGCCCTCATATAAATTTTACTGGAGATTGTTCTTTGTTTCAGGAAGTCTCTATGATATTTTTCAGTCTCTCTCACAGCCAGAGTGCCTCTATTCTATATAGGAGATTTCTATTTAAAGGAGTATTTATTTCTGCAATGTTTTCCTTGGTCTCTTATTAAAATATTCCATTACTCAAAGATATTGGGCCTAAACTTTAAAAAAAATGCAATTAGTTGCTTATGACCAAGTGAGCACAAGTTACAGATGTTAAGTCTTAAACACTATATATATCAGTACCTGATTTCTGTACATGCAAGTGTATTGAGTATTTTAATTCCATATACCTGCCTTGTTGTTAACTAGAAGTCACTCCCCACCACCACCATCACCACAACATATGTATGCACAATGTAAAATGAATCATAGAAAGCTAATTAAATAATCTGGTTGAATGAGTTGGACCAAACTAATTAACTGAAGCAGTTTTATTAGTTCCTTTTGTGCTTTGCTCATTGTATTTCATAGAATCAATACAGCTGGAAATAGTTCAATAAATTGCTGCACAAATCCACACTAGGGATTTGAGTCCTAAATAATTTTTAATCTATTCTTTATATTTATCTGATAAGGCTAAGCGGCCATATGTGGCTTTCATTCCTCCTAATTCTATCCAAACCACTTCAGTTTGAGTGGTGATGCCTGTATGTGTCCTGTGCTTCTTAAGTCTTCATTGAAAAATGCCAGTATTCACCTAAAAGATTGACCTATTTAATGTTGTTTTTCAGTCATTAAGTTGTGTTGACTCTTTGTGACTCCATGGACTGCAGCACCCCAGATTTCCCTGTCCTTCACCATCTTCTGGAGTTTGCTCAGACCCATTGATTCAGTGATGCCATCCAACCATCTTGTCCTCTGTAATCCCTTCTCCTGCCTTCTATCTTTCTCAGCATCAGGGTCCTTTCCAATGAGTTAGCTGTCCCCATCAGGTGGCCAAATCACTTCAGCTTCAGCATAACTCCTTCCAATAGCACTGTACCTACATAAACTGTTTCTAAGCATGGACTGTGTAACTTTCAAACTTTGGATGAGGTCAGGGTTTTATAAATCATCCTGTTTCCATATCTTCAGAGGAAGAATTTAGAAAAAAAGGCCCTCATATAAATTTTACTGGAGATTGTTCTTTGTTTCAGGAAGTCTCTATGATATTTTTCAGTCTCTCTCACAGCCAGAGTGCCTCTATTCTATATAGGAGATTTCTATTTAAAGGAGTATTTATTTCTGCAATGTTTTCCTTGGTCTCTTATTAAAATATTCCATTACTCAAAGATATTGGGCCTAAACTTTAAAAAAAATGCAATTAGTTGCTTATGACCAAGTGAGCACAAGTTACAGATGTTAAGTCTTAAACACTATATATATCAGTACCTGATTTCTGTACATGCAAGTGTATTGAGTATTTTAATTCCATATACCTGCCTTGTTGTTAACTAGAAGTCACTCCCCACCACCACCATCACCACAACATATGTATGCACAATGTAAAATGAATCATAGAAAGCTAATTAAATAATCTGGTTGAATGAGTTGGACCAAACTAATTAACTGAAGCAGTTTTATTAGTTCCTTTTGTGCTTTGCTCATTGTATTTCATAGAATCAATACAGCTGGAAATAGTTCAATAAATTGCTGCACAAATCCACACTAGGGATTTGAGTCCTAAATAATTTTTAATCTATTCTTTATATTTATCTGATAAGGCTAAGCGGCCATATGTGGCTTTCATTCCTCCTAATTCTATCCAAACCACTTCAGTTTGAGTGGTGATGCCTGTATGTGTCCTGTGCTTCTTAAGTCTTCATTGAAAAATGCCAGTATTCACCTAAAAGATTGACCTATTTAATGTTGTTTTTCAGTCATTAAGTTGTGTTGACTCTTTGTGACTCCATGGACTGCAGCACCCCAGATTTCCCTGTCCTTCACCATCTTCTGGAGTTTGCTCAGACCCATTGAGTCAGTGATGCCATCCAACCATTTTTGTCCTCTGTAATCCCTTCTCCTGCCTTCTATCTTTCTCAGCATCAGGGTCCTTTCCAATGAGTTAGCTGTCCCCATCAGGTGGCCAAATCACTTCAGCTTCAGCATAACTCCTTCCAATGAATATTCAAATCATCCCATGGGTGTTTTCCTTAAGGATTAACTGGTTTAATCTCCTTTACTTTTTGCCTTTGCAAGTGATATATTTTTTTATATAAATTCTTACCTTTTACTATTCTATCTTTTTGATCACTTATGGATTCTTCTGTATCAATCTGCTGTTAGTCTCTTCTAGTTTGTTTTTTATTTCAGTTTTTATATTCTTCAGTTCTGACTTCAATTTTTTCCTAGTTTCTTGTTAATTCTCACTGTGGTCCTCTATTCTTTTCCCTCGCTCAGTCACTTATCCCAGTATTGAGGGGTCTGCTCATGAGAGAACTTTCCTTGACCATTGCCTTTGGTGGGAGATCTAGATCTGAAGTGAATACTAGTCATGTCTATCCCCAGGGTTTGCTACCAGCTGTCACCTTGGTGGGAAGTGAATTTGGAGATGGAGGAGCTAGAGCCAGAGCCTGGTGTAAACCAGGTCTTCCCTTTTTCTCAGCGGCCTATACCACCTTGTAGATGTGGGATCAGATCCTAAATTGCTGAAACAGAAACCCTGGAAATCACATCCTAGCTAGCTAGCTCTATTCTCTCTAACTATGTGCACTCTAACCTCTCCCAGCATGTTCACGTATACTACAAGAAAGAGTTGTGCTGGAGTAAGGAGGGCTGGAATGGACACCTGTTGTAAATTAGACATACCTGCCATGGTCCAGGCACACCCATCAGAGTTAGGACTGCTCACAATCTGCCCCTTGTTTGAGCACCACTCACAGCTGCCCTTTCCCTGTCCAGATGTTCTGCTACATCTGAGCTGACACAAATGTTCACTCTCCTTGGAAGAAGCAACGTTTTCTCCAGAGGGGAACTACACCAAAGAGCCAAAGATCCTGAGTGGGTGCATAGTGTGAGTTGGGGTGTATGCTGGGGCATTTCTGGGACCATCAGCACTGCAGATCACTGTTGAATCCTTGTGCCTGTGAATGTCTTTATTAGTTGCCCTTACACATTTAGATACCCTGGCTATTCCAAGTCAGTTCTGTCTTCCACAACCATGCACTCCATTTGCCAACATGTGGTTTGAATTACTTACTAGCCAGGTAAGATTTCCAAATCTTTGTAATCTCTCTCCTCTTCCATGTCCCCTCCCAGCAGCGCAGATCCCAACCTGATCACTTATCTTACTTACTCCTGATTCTTTCTGGATCTTTCTTCCAGTTTTGACTGTATGAGAACCTTTCTGACAGTCTCCAGTTTGTTTTAAGTGAGAATGATGGATCATAGCACAGAGCTCGAGTATAACAATTAACACACCAAGAATGCACAAACGTACCTTCTCTAATACAGCTTTATTCAGGTGTTAGAACTACAAGGCATATACTCTGAGGGAGCTAGGAAAAGAGTAACTTCAAATGTTTGGGAAGAAACTGAGACTTGTTATGGAAAAAATATTAAACTCAATCCTGGAAGTCAGTTCAAGGGAGTTCAGTTCAGTCACTTAGACCAGCATTTTGCATGATGTATTCTGAATATAAATCAAATAAGTAGGGTGACAATATATAACCTTGACATGCTCCTCTCCCAATTTGGAACCAGTCTGTTGTTCCACGTCCATTTGTAACTGTTGCTTCTTGACCTGCTTACATATTTTTCAGGAGACAGGTAAGGAGGTCTGGTTCTCCTGTCTCATGAAGAATTTTCCAGTCTGTTCTGATCTACACAGTCAAAGGCTTTAGCATGATCAGTTGAGCAGAAGTAGATGTGTTTCTGGAATTCTCTTTTTTTTTTTTCTGTGACCCAACAGATGTTAACAATATGATCTCTGGTTCCTCTGCCTTTTCTAAATCCAGTTTGTACATCTGGAAGCTCTCAGCACACATGCTGTTGAAGCTTGAAGGATTTTGAGCATTACTTTGCTGGCATGTTAAATGAGTGTAATAGTGTGGTAGTTGAACATTCTTTGGTGTTGCCTGTTAGTATTGGAATAAACACTAACCTTTTCCAGAACTGTGGCCACTGCTCAGTTTTCCAAATTTTCTGGCATTTATGCAGCACTTTAACTGCATAATCTTTTAGACTTTGAAATAGTTCATCTGGAATCCCATCACCTCCACTAGCTTTGTTCATAGTGGGGCCGTCTAAGGAGTACTTGAATTCATACTCTAGGATGTCTGGTTTTAGGGCAGTGATCACATCATCGAGGTTATCTGGATCATTAAAATCTTTTTTTATTGTTCTTCTGTGTATCTTGCCACCTCTTCTTGACATCTTCTGCTTCTGTTAGGTACATACCATTTCTGTCATTTTTTGTGTCCATCTTCGCATGGAATATTCGTTTGGTATCTCCAACTTTCTTGGAAGGTACATAAACTGAAATAAGACACTAAAGGGTGTGCCTGTCATTAAGTGAGTAAGGGAAGATATGGACCAAGGCAGGCTTCCTACAAGAACCAGAAAAGAGAAACTGCGCTCCTCAAAGACATAGATAGATGGAGACAACAAAACCATTTTCTTCCGAGGGCTGGGGTGAGGGGGCTACCATAAGTGCTCTAAACAGTCACATAAAAGTCGGCTTCTTTCTAGGTTCTTCAGTTCTCAGTAGAAAACATTTTCTGAACCACCAGCTAAATTTTAGCTTAGAGAGTTGTGACTGTACTTGCACGTCATTAATTCTGAATATCTAGGACTCTGACTGGTACATATAAGGCATGTAATTGTCTATTAAATTCATGAAGGAATGAAATGGGTAAGGTCTCTTGAAAAAGAAAGTTACCTGATACATTCAGGAATCTGAGAAATCTGTAGCACATATAATGTGAATATTATACACAGCTGAAGAAGTGATAATAAGAGAGTGGGGATTTGCCTATATGTGATTGACACTATTTAGCCAGTACTAATTATCTGCTAATTGCAAGGTATCATGCTTACTGATATAAATATAAAGCAATATTTGCCCTCTGTTACTTATGATCTAATTTAGAAGATAGAGACTTTTGGAATTAAAAAACAAACAAACAAACAAAAAAACCTACTAAGATGCTGTCATTGCCCCTAGGAATTTCCAGACTAATAAAGGAAGAGATATGTGAATAAAATAGTTTTAACTCATTATGATACTAGAGGCACATTGAACAAACATGCACTAAAGTAAGTATCCAAATATTTTTTGTAAGAATCAATAAAAATTTTCAAATTTCTGTGTATATATAGAAAAGTAGCTCAAACATATATCTAAAATGCATAGCTTGAGCTATTGGTGGATATTAAAACAAAGGGAAAGGGCAAGTTTATCGGGGAGATAGTGGTTTGGAACCTATGAGGATATTTAAAGCTGATGGTATAAAACAAGTACCGTAGACTGAGAAAAGTAGGATACAAGAACAGAATTCTGGAAAACAGAAACAGTTAAGGGATCAGCACAGAAACAAATAGGAAGAGAATCAAGAAATAGATATTTTCTAGGACTAAGCAGTCAACCATGCCATCATTTATAAAATTATACACCTAAGCAGACTATAGCAAGCACTCTAGAAACTTAGGCAACTGCTATGGAGGTATAACTAGGAAAGGTTGTGGATTAAGAAAACTCAGTAAGCATGTAGTACAGTTGGTAATGGGCAGATAACAAAATACTTTTAATAGCAAAAAAAAAAATTATGTTACAGAATGTTTTTCGGCTTCTTTCTAGGTTCTTCAGCTAAGAAAACATTTTCTGAACCACCAGCTAAATTTTAGCTTAGAGAGTTGTGACTGTACTTGCACGTCATTAATTCTGAATATCTAGGACTCTGACTGGTACATATAAGGCATGTAATTGTCTATTAAATTCATGAAGGAATGAAATGGGTAAGGTCTCTTGAAAAAGAAAGTTACCTGATACATTCAGGAATCTGAGAAATCTGTAGCACATATAATGTGAATATTATACACAGCTGAAGAAGTGATAATAAGAGAGTGGGGATTTGCCTATATGTGATTGACACTATTTAGCCAGTACTAATTATCTGCTAATTGCAAGGTATCATGCTTACTGATATAAATATAAAGCAATATTTGCCCTCTGTTACTTATGATCTAATTTAGAAGATAGAGACTTTTGGAATTAAAAAACAAACAAACAAACAAAAAAACCTACTAAGATGCTGTCATTGCCCCTAGGAATTTCCAGACTAATAAAGGAAGAGATATGTGAATAAAATAGTTTTAACTCATTATGATACTAGAGGCACATTGAACAAACATGCACTAAAGTAAGTATCCAAATATTTTTTGTAAGAATCAATAAAAATTTTCAAATTTCTGTGTATATATAGAAAAGTAGCTCAAACATATATCTAAAATGCATAGCTTGAGCTATTGGTGGATATTAAAACAAAGGGAAAGGGCAAGTTTATCGGGGAGATAGTGGTTTGGAACCTATGAGGATATTTAAAGCTGATGGTATAAAACAAGTACCGTAGACTGAGAAAAGTAGGATACAAGAACAGAATTCTGGAAAACAGAAACAGTTAAGGGATCAGCACAGAAACAAATAGGAAGAGAATCAAGAAATAGATATTTTCTAGGACTAAGCAGTCAACCATGCCATCATTTATAAAATTATACACCTAAGCAGACTATAGCAAGCACTCTAGAAACTTAGGCAACTGCTATGGAGGTATAACTAGGAAAGGTTGTGGATTAAGAAAACTCAGTAAGCATGTAGTACAGTTGGTAATGGGCAGATAACAAAATACTTTTAATAGCAAGAATAGGAAGAAAATGAGAAGAATTATGTTACAGAATGTTTTTAAATTTATTTAAATGGGAGATCTGGGGTACCATGGTATATTGCAATAAAGATTTGCAGGCACAGCCTTCTGACTAGAATATAATCCAATAAATAACTTAATTTTTTCTATTATATCACATTTTTCACTGAAAATATTTCTATAATAATTTTATCAGTGACACGCTGCTATGTCACTTTCAAATGTCACTTTTCATAGTGGTATGCTCTTTCAAATGAGTAGTGTAACAATTAACCAAGTATGTTATGGAATAAATAAAATTGTGGAAAACCAGGAAGTCAGGACTTACAACATAAAAGAGAATTATGTTCACAGTGGAAAATGTTTTTTATAAAGAAAATCTCTGTATTTATTTGTTTCTATTTAAAATGATAGCTTCTATGTTCTAACATTACATCTTCTTTATTTGTTTATGGGAGTCATATGCCATGATGATTTTATATGGCAATTAATTCCTTTGGTTCAATTCTGCTAAACACCATGTTATTTTCTTAGACTCACAACTTCCTTTCAGATTCTCCCACAGGACTCTAAGTGACAGTCTTTAAAAGATACTCATTTCTTCTGCAGCTGTGTGGCAGCTCCAAAGCACAGCTTTGTGCCTCTATTCCTATTCCTGGCCATTGTTCAAGTGACCTTACTAGCTGAGCAAATGATGATGGTGTTGGGGCCCAGTGGGAATCTAAGAGGCTGAGAGGAAAGGCCAGGCAAAGAGAAATATCAAATGATGATGTTTATGAAGTCTCTTTCAAATGGCAAATTTTTGATCCTATAATTCTTATACCTGGATGAAGCCTCCTGAGTATTGGCAGTAGCAGCTTCCTTTACAAGGTAGAAATTCCAATGAGTGCTAATTAAAATAGGACTGATGCTTCCTCTTCCCTTTCCTTTTGAGATTTATTTTTTCAAAACAGCATTTTGATCATCAAAGAAGGAAAATTTAATGATATATTTAAAAAGCTTCTTTATCAGGTATTGATGAAGACGGTCAAATTACCTATACCAGAGAAAAATTTACAAGAGACTGAAAACATTTTAGAGGTTGCAATTTGACAAGAAAAGCATTGCAGATCTCAAATAATCTCAAGTTCATTTTGTTGCTTTCTTTGATCGCTTTTCAACGTGAAGTTAAATCTTTCAAAGCTGCTAATTCTCATTCAAAGTGCAGAGGAGTTTCAGAAAATTTAAATCACATCTGTAAGTGTGTGTAATAGCATCCATGGCTGTTTCACAGTAATTTAGAAGGCCACTTTTCAGGATGAGTGACTCATTCTAAGTATTATCATAGAAAACCTGTTAAAAAAAAAAAAAAAGAACTGCTCCTCTTTGCATTTTGAACTTCAGAGGCGCTGCTCAGATTTTAAATGTTTTCATGGAAGAGGATTACTATGGTTAGGCATTGAAAGAGGGAAAAAAATATATATGAACAAGGTGCAATGAAAAATGGAGTAAAAATGATTTCACACTGTCTCTGTATTGGGATATTTGTTACTTTCCTTGCTGTTAACCAGCTGACAGCATCCAAGTTATTTTCTTAGACTCACAACTTCCTTTCAGATTCTCCCACAGGACTCTAAGTGACAGTCTTTAAAAGATACTCATTTCTTCTGCAGCTGTGTGGCAGCTCCAAAGCACAGCTTTGTGCCTCTATTCCTATTCCTGGCCATTGTTCAAGTGACCTTACTAGCTGAGCAAATGATGATGGTGTTGGGGCCCAGTGGGAATCTAAGAGGCTGAGAGGAAAGGCCAGGCAAAGAGAAATATCAAATGATGATGTTTATGAAGTCTCTTTCAAATGGCAAATTTTTGATCCTATAATTCTTATACCTGGATGAAGCCTCCTGAGTATTGGCAGTAGCAGCTTCCTTTACAAGGTAGAAATTCCAATGAGTGCTAATTAAAATAGGACTGATGCTTCCTCTTCCCTTTCCTTTTGAGATTTATTTTTTCAAAACAGCATTTTGATCATCAAAGAAGGAAAATTTAATGATATATTTAAAAAGCTTCTTTATCAGGTATTGATGAAGACGGTCAAATTACCTATACCAGAGAAAAATTTACAAGAGACTGAAAACATTTTAGAGGTTGCAATTTGACAAGAAAAGCATTGCAGATCTCAAATAATCTCAAGTTCATTTTGTTGCTTTCTTTGATCGCTTTTCAACGTGAAGTTAAATCTTTCAAAGCTGCTAATTCTCATTCAAAGTGCAGAGGAGTTTCAGAAAATTTAAATCACATCTGTAAGTGTGTGTAATAGCATCCATGGCTGTTTCACAGTAATTTAGAAGGCCACTTTTCAGGATGAGTGACTCATTCTAAGTATTATCATAGAAAACCTGTTAAAAAAAAAAAAAAAGAACTGCTCCTCTTTGCATTTTGAACTTCAGAGGCGCTGCTCAGATTTTAAATGTTTTCATGGAAGAGGATTACTATGGTTAGGCATTGAAAGAGGGAAAAAAATATATATGAACAAGGTGCAATGAAAAATGGAGTAAAAATGATTTCACACTGTCTCTGTATTGGGATATTTGTTACTTTCCTTGCTGTTAACCAGCTGACAGCATCCAAGTTATTTTCATGAAATTTCAACATGTAAAATGTGACACAGAAGACACATTGCTTCAGAACAAGGAATTTTCTTGCAGGCAGAATTGGTGTCTATGGCAATCTTACCACATGGTAAAATCTCCACATGTACCTTTGTTTCCATAAGAATGTAAAAGACAAAAAGGAAACAGAGAGAAAAAGCAGGTGAGAGGAATAAGGGATGAAGAAAGACTGGTTGTTGAAAGGGAAAAGAAAATACAGTGAAGACTGAGAAGGAAAGAAACAGGAAAGAGCCAGGGAGAGGGGGAGAGAGAAAGAGAAAAGGATATATATTAATAAAAGTAGTGACTATCAATTGACTAGGTAGAACTCTTGGATTGCAATGCATAAGACACTTTAATAAGACTAAAATAACCTGTAATATAGTAGTCATATATTATTTTACAAGCTGTTTCCCTGGGAAGCAGACTCTGACTCAGAATATGGTGTGCAGGATGCTTATTAAGGTATACTTTTCAGATAAATTCTTGTGGAAGCCAGAAGAAAGGAGGAGCAGGAAATCAATTCTGAATATTTGTTGGAAGGACTAATGCTGAAGCTGAAGCTCCAATTCTTTGGTCACCTGATGCAAAAAACCAACAGCTTTTAAAAGGCTCTGATGCTGGGTAAGATTGAGAGTAGGAGAAGGGGGAAACAGAAAATGGAATGGTTGGGTGGCATCATTGACTTAAAGAACATGAATCTGAGCAAATTCTGCAACATAGTGAAGGACAGTGAAGCTTGTCATGCTGCAGTCCATGGAAAAGTAGGACATGACTGAGCAACTGAACAACCAAATGAACAACAAAATGCTGGTGAAGTGCATGACCTTGAATGAAATGGATCTCTGAAGTCAATTAATTCCTGAAGGAGTTGACAGTTGAAAGCTGGCTTCTGACAGCCCTCCCATAAAGTAGGGAGAAAGCCCTTCAAAGAAGGGATATATGGATAATGAGCACATTTTAATATTTACCAAAGTAAATCTCCTGTTCAATTCTCTCTACTTTTAAACATAAATTCTTGCAGCATACCCTTCAGGATATCTTGGGGACTGTCTTCCTTGGAGAAAGTCAAACAAAGGAGGATATAGTGATAAACTATCCCCACAATGCTGAAGCTTTTCTTATCCACAATTGATCTTGTTATCTTTTTTTTGCTTCACTATTAATTCTAGATTTCCTTTATGCTTGACTAGCACCTCAGATGATCTTGGCAATTACTTGTGGCATTAAAAAGCCCCTAATGGTGAGGGGGTCTGAATCCCAGATCATTGAGTTTTATCGGTGTGAAGTTGCTGTACTTGTCTCTAGGGATTGGAGTACCAATCCTGCAGTAGGTGGATCACATTGTTGCTAAGTGTATATCTCCCTGTCCCTGTTTGTTATAATAGACTTTTGATATTCAGATTATCATAGTCAATTATTCCCACCAGAGAGAGGTTTATTTTCTTCCCATCTACTCCCATAGCAAAAGGAATCTAGAGTTCTCAGATGATGCTCACAGCTTATAACAGAATTAGTCATTTGCTTTGTCCCCTGGTGAAATAGCTTCCTCTGTAGGAATCAAGAAATATATACTATCAGAGCCTAGGTCTCATGGAGAAAGAAGCACAACTTCCCAAGTAGGTCATGCAAGTGAATGCAGAGCTTCTACGACTTGGTTTGATTTTTTGGTCTCTGATTCGTGTGTTTTGCCTTATGGAGGGAGAACCACATATCAGTGTCTCTAATTTCAAATGTATACTATTTTGAGAATATAGTGCCTCATCCTCGAAAGTGTGGTCTTCATTCTATTAATAGAAGTTCATGTGAGCCTTCTGCAGGCTTTGCTAAAGTTTTTTTTTTTTTTTTTTTTTTTTTTTATGTCTGGAGCTTCTGGATGGTTTGGTGCGTGATCCTTTGGGGAGATCAAGTCTCACTTTTATTTGCATTGTTTACTTAAGAAAGTTTTCTTATCTTTCCTCATTATTCTCTGGGACTCTACATTCAGTTTAATATAACTTTCCTTTTCTCTTTTGCCTTCCACTATTTTTTCATTTCTCAGGTACTTGTAAGACGTACACAGACAGCAACTTTGCCTTGTGGCATTTGTTTTTTGCTTGGATGATTATGATCACCTCCTCCTGTACAATGTTGTGAACTTCTGTCTGTAGTTCTTCTTGTACTCTGCCTACCTGATATAAAGCCTTGAATCTATTTGTCACCTCTATGGAAAACCTACAAAGCATATTAAAAAACAGACACATCACTTTACCAACGAAACTCCATATAGTCAAAGCTATGGCTTATCCAGTAGCTATCATGTACAGATGTGAGAGTTGAACTATAAAGAAGGTTGAGTGCCAAAGAATTGATGCTTTTAAACTGTTGTGCTGTAGAAGACTCTTGAGAGTTCCTTGGACAGCAAAGATATCAAACGAGTCAATCCAAAAGGAAATCAATCTTGAATATTCATCGGAAGGATTGACTCTAAAGCTGAAGCTGCAATACTTTGGTCACCTGTTGGAAAAAAAAAAAACTGCTCATTGGAAAAGACTCCGATGCTGCAAGATTGAGGGCAGGAGAAAAAGGGGGTGACATAAAACGGGATGGTTGTATGGCATCATCCACTGAATGGACATGAGTTTGAGCAAACTCTAGGAGACAGTGAAGGACAGGAAAACCTGGCATGCTGCTGTCCATGGGGTCACAAAGAGTGGGACAACATGATGTACGATTACATACTGATGGATAAAATATTTGCTAAGCTCCAGGGTAATGATGCTAGCAGAGGCCCATTAGACAAAAAGATAAAATGAATTCTTGCTCAGTGTAGTCAAATTCCCACCAACTGACTCTGTGGTCTCATTGGAAACTGAACATTGATCACATTTTCTGGAAGATTGGGACTTTGGCAGTGGCATTGCTAGATCTGTTTTGATATCAGTATTTCTGTTGCTGGGCTTATGCAAAACCTCCATCCCTGATACCATGATCCCTTTACTCATGTAGGGATTGTGCCAGTTCTGGGTAGCCAGTGACAAAAGCTAAATATCATCAATAGATCAAGTAATTCTGGTCGGTGGTTTAGTGTCACGCTTGTGACAGAGGCTCTCTGGTGGACATTAACACAAGAAACAGGTCTGCACACTTTATACACACTCCCACGTGTCCATCCATTGGCTTCATCCTAATTTTAATTTACCTACTTTGTAAGTAGTACACATACTACAATATTGTTATACTTCTTTATTTTGTTATTCAAGAATAATGCTCAATATTTTTTCTGTAAGTTCCATAAAAACTAAAAGTCTTGTTCCTTTCTGAACCATGAGTCCATGTTATGTGGTAGCTGTTTGACGACCGCTCTTTGAATCCATTCAAATGGGCCTACTGGGCTTGGTTCAGTTTGAGGAAATGTGGGTGGTGACTGAAAATGATCAGACCATTATTTTGTATTAGTGTTTCCAAAAGAAACTAATTTCTACATAAGGAAACTCTAACCAGATTTATATTTAATTGGAATTTTTAAAGACATTTAATCTAAATCCTATAATCCTATTTATATTATTATATTTTAATTATCAAAACTGTTTTCTAGTTTAGTTCACAGTTATATTCCAAAGTAAAAATGTGGAGACAGGGATTAGTCATAGCTTCATTTCACAGAAAATAAAAGATATTTAAATTTATTGAAAGCTTAGAAAATTAGTTTCATGCTTATATTTTTACAGCAGCCTCATTATTAGAGTATTTCCCACTATTACTATCAAGGAATAATTGACCATTCTTATTGTGACATTAAGGATACTGTAATGTTGAGAATTATTCTCTCAAACTGAGGTCACTCCATCATTGACATATGGGTACTCCATCAAGTTATCTAAAATTGTTATATGAAGTGATCATTATTCAAGCTGTCAAATTTGATCTAAACGTTATCTTTAAGATGTATGATTTTCTCTTTTCAATCAAAGAAAATAAATTATGGTGGCCGAATGTATATATTTTACTTTGCCCAGCATTTTAAGTAATACTTTTTCTTACCTACAATTGTCTACCTATACTGTCATTACCATATATCTTTTTTCTGTATTCAGCCACCTGACATTGCATACAATTTCTTTCATTGCCTACCATCATTGATAGATGTTTTTTATGGTTCCCTCAAGTCATAGAGGGTAGATTGACTTACTAATTCCATCAATGGGGTATAAGTTGCCTGGAGCAATATTTCAGTATATCAGCTCCAAATCAGGTTCTAAGCAATGAAAGACCAAATTAATTCTATCAGTGTTTGGTTTCATTCCAGAGTTAGATATGATTCACTTTATCAGTGAGAATATAAATTAGAAAAATAAGCAAAAGGAAGAATGCCTTTAAGTTGTATTATCAACCATGAGTCCATGTTATGTGGTAGCTGTTTGACGACCGCTCTTTGAATCCATTCAAATGGGCCTACTGGGCTTGGTTCAGTTTGAGGAAATGTGGGTGGTGACTGAAAATGATCAGACCATTATTTTGTATTAGTGTTTCCAAAAGAAACTAATTTCTACATAAGGAAACTCTAACCAGATTTATATTTAATTGGAATTTTTAAAGACATTTAATCTAAATCCTATAATCCTATTTATATTATTATATTTTAATTATCAAAACTGTTTTCTAGTTTAGTTCACAGTTATATTCCAAAGTAAAAATGTGGAGACAGGGATTAGTCATAGCTTCATTTCACAGAAAATAAAAGATATTTAAATTTATTGAAAGCTTAGAAAATTAGTTTCATGCTTATATTTTTACAGCAGCCTCATTATTAGAGTATTTCCCACTATTACTATCAAGGAATAATTGACCATTCTTATTGTGACATTAAGGATACTGTAATGTTGAGAATTATTCTCTCAAACTGAGGTCACTCCATCATTGACATATGGGTACTCCATCAAGTTATCTAAAATTGTTATATGAAGTGATCATTATTCAAGCTGTCAAATTTGATCTAAACGTTATCTTTAAGATGTATGATTTTCTCTTTTCAATCAAAGAAAATAAATTATGGTGGCGAATGTATATATTTTACTTTGCCCAGCATTTTAAGTAATACTTTTTCTTACCTACAATTGTCTACCTATACTGTCATTACCATATATCTTTTTTCTGTATTCAGCCACCTGACATTGCATACAATTTCTTTCATTGCCTACCATCATTGATAGATGTTTTTTATGGTTCCCTCAAGTCATAGAGGGTAGATTGACTTACTAATTCCATCAATGGGGTATAAGTTGCCTGGAGCAATATTTCAGTATATCAGCTCCAAATCAGGTTCTAAGCAATGAAAGACCAAATTAATTCTATCAGTGTTTGGTTTCATTCCAGAGTTAGATATGATTCACTTTATCAGTGAGAATATAAATTAGAAAAATAAGCAAAAGGAAGAATGCCTTTAAGTTGTATTATCAACCTAATTTTCAGCTCCCTAATTTTTATGTAGAAACACAACTCTTTTACGACTTAATATGTGTTTGTATTATTTATGAAAATAAAAATCAAACCCTAAATAGCATCACTTTTCCCTTTCAAATATTTGAAGATATATGATAGAAAGCGATTTAAAATCATTGAAGAAGACAATAGAAAAAATACTTCGTGTAGTTAATATTAAGCAAGCATCATGCTAGGAGTTGTTTCTATTGTCACTTCATAAATAAAAAACCTTTTATAATGTAATTGACTAATGAAAATAGAAGTCACTGATTCAGTTAGGATCTTCCCCCTCTTCCACAAAATTTTATCCTATGTGTATTTTCATTTTATTGAAATATAATAACCCTAACAGCTTTACAGGATAGCTGGAATGACTGGATCAGGTTTTTCAGAGTACTCAAGTGAACAGATCCCTGGAAAACATAGTTCTATCACTACCTTCCTTGATTTGGTGTATTTTCTTAACTTCCTTTCCTGCTTTGTGAAATATAGGCCTTTACCTAAAAAGTCTTTAAGTTCTTAACTAGCTTTGCCATTCTCTTTTTAATAATTATTGGAAATAAAAAACCCCTTTTCTCACAACCATAAATTTATAGAATCTTTCTGTAGCAGTCAGATATTCTTTTTTAATGATCCTGTTTAGGCTTCTGGCATATCCTACTTCTATGAAATGTAAGTGCTGAGTATTCTTCTGAAGGTACATTCTTCCCTTGGTATCTGTGGGATACTTGTTACAGGACTTCTTCGCCCAAGTTCATAGATGCTCAAGTCTCCTCTATAAAATGTCATAGTGTTAGTATATAGCCTGTTTACATTTTCTTGCATACTTTAAATCATCTCTAAATTACTTATAATACTTAATACCAACGTAAATGTTCTGTTCATTATTAAAATATGTAAAAATGTTATGCAAATTGCTGTTAGGACTCGACAAATTCAAGTTTTGCATTTTGGAACTATGAACAAAAGTCATGTCTTTCCTCAGGGTGTGCTGGCAGCTATTACCTTGGTGGTAGTTGGGGATGGAAAGCTAGAGCCAGAGTTAGATGTGAGCAAGGCTCAGTGGCTATCACCACTTTGTCTGGAGCTGGGTCCAGTCTCAAGTTACCAGAGCGGAAGCAAGTTTTGCAGATTCCTTGTTGGAACGTCATGATGACATTATTAGAATCAAACCCTAAATAGCATCACTTTTCCCTTTCAAATATTTGAAGATATATGATAGAAAGCGATTTAAAATCATTGAAGAAGACAATAGAAAAAATACTTCGTGTAGTTAATATTAAGCAAGCATCATGCTAGGAGTTGTTTCTATTGTCACTTCATAAATAAAAAACCTTTTATAATGTAATTGACTAATGAAAATAGAAGTCACTGATTCAGTTAGGATCTTCCCCCTCTTCCACAAAATTTTATCCTATGTGTATTTTCATTTTATTGAAATATAATAACCCTAACAGCTTTACAGGATAGCTGGAATGACTGGATCAGGTTTTTCAGAGTACTCAAGTGAACAGATCCCTGGAAAACATAGTTCTATCACTACCTTCCTTGATTTGGTGTATTTTCTTAACTTCCTTTCCTGCTTTGTGAAATATAGGCCTTTACCTAAAAAGTCTTTAAGTTCTTAACTAGCTTTGCCATTCTCTTTTTAATAATTATTGGAAATAAAAACCCTTATCTCACAACCATAAATTTATAGAATCTTTCTGTAGCAGTCAGATATTCTTTTTTAATGATCCTGTTTAGGCTTCTGGCATATCCTACTTCTATGAAATGTAAGTGCTGAGTATTCTTCTGAAGGTACATTCTTCCCTTGGTATCTGTGGGATACTTGTTACAGGACTTCTTCGCCCAAGTTCATAGATGCTCAAGTCTCCTCTATAAAATGTCATAGTGTTAGTATATAGCCTGTTTACATTTTCTTGCATACTTTAAATCATCTCTAAATTACTTATAATACTTAATACCAACGTAAATGTTCTGTTCATTATTAAAATATGTAAAAATGTTATGCAAATTGCTGTTAGGACTCGACAAATTCAAGTTTTGCATTTTGGAACTATGAACAAAAGTCATGTCTTTCCTCAGGGTGTGCTGGCAGCTATTACCTTGGTGGTAGTTGGGGATGGAAAGCTAGAGCCAGAGTTAGATGTGAGCAAGGCTCAGTGGCTATCACCACTTTGTCTGGAGCTGGGTCCAGTCTCAAGTTACCAGAGCGGAAGCAGTTGAGTGTTGGGTCTGAACTAGTTTGATTCCCTTTAAGTGCATGGAAACATTAGATAAATTTGCATGATGACTATGAAATTAAGTTGAGAGATATGAAAAACAGCTGCCAGCAAAGCAGAAATGGGAATGTAAATATGATGAATACTTATTTGCTTGACATCATCCCTGAATGTGTCATACCTAGTTAGGATGCTTGACTGGAGGGGTTTAGGCAAACAGAGGCATGATAGAGGAAGGTAGTATCAATGAAGTTAGAAGATAAATGTAGGGGTAGAAATGAGATTTTAATCAGTGAGTGTGTGTAATTCAGCACAGCATCTGATAGAGGTAGAAACATAAAGAAGCAGGCATGTATGCATTGTAGGAAGTCATTCATAATCTTGAATAAGGCGATGAGAAAATGCTCCATGGAGAATACAATATGTGAAAAATAAATTACACAGCTATCTGGTAAAATATTTTTTCAGGCAAAGGTAAGAGCAAGTTTAAAGACCCAGGGCCAAGAATATAGTTCTAAATATAACATAAGGGATGGTGGTAGGGAGAGTGACTAGAGCAAATGTGGAAAGAGAAGAAGAATATCAGGTCAAAAACATAACAGACATTCTGGACATTTAAAGACTTAGTGATGTTAGCCTTTACCTGAGTAAAACAGGAAGTGTTGCTGAGCTGTGGGCTGAAGACATGTACTGATGATCTGATTTATGTATTAAATACTCAGCTGCTGCTGTTTTAAATGTAACCTCGTCTGGGGACAGGGCACTAAAGCAATAAGGGAGGGCAGGTAGGAATATACTTCATAAAATCAGGTGAGAGACAGAGGTACCTTGAGCAATAGAGCCAATGTAGACGTGGTGAAAATGGCTGGATTGTTGAGGTAGGTAGAAGACGAATCTTCCAAATTTGCTTATGAATTTGATGTAGGTATTGAAGGAAAGAGAAAGTCAAGGATTACCCAAGGTTATGAAAATGTGACCTAAAGCATGGATCCATCTTTCTTGGCTGCTAAAGTTTTAAGTGGATCTAAGTTGTTGGTGTTCAGTCATGAAGTAGTGTCCCATTCTTTGTGTAGACTGCAGCATGCCTGTCTCCTTTGTTCTACACTATCTCTTGCAGTTTGCTCAAATTCATTTTCATTGAGTTGGTGATGCTATCTAAGCATCTTCCTCTCTGCCTGCCCCTTTTCATTTTGCCTACAGTTTTTTCAAGCATCAGGGTCTTTTCGAGTTAGTTATCTTCGCATCACCTGCCCAGAATATTGGGACTTCAGCTTCAGCAAAAATCATTTCAATGACTATTCAGGTTGATTTCCTTTAGGATTGACTGGTTTGATTTCCTCGCTGTCCAAGGGACTCTCAAAAGCCTTCTCAGCACCACATTTGAACACATCAGTTCTTTGGTGCTCAGCATTCCTTATGGTCTAATTTTCACATCCTTGTATTACTACTGGTACAATCATAGCCTTGACTAGATAGAACTTTGTATGCATTGTAGGAAGTCATTCATAATCTTGAATAAGGCGATGAGAAAATGCTCCATGGAGAATACAATATGTGAAAAATAAATTACACAGCTATCTGGTAAAATATTTTTTCAGGCAAAGGTAAGAGCAAGTTTAAAGACCCAGGGCCAAGAATATAGTTCTAAATATAACATAAGGGATGGTGGTAGGGAGAGTGACTAGAGCAAATGTGGAAAGAGAAGAAGAATATCAGGTCAAAAACATAACAGACATTCTGGACATTTAAAGACTTAGTGATGTTAGCCTTTACCTGAGTAAAACAGGAAGTGTTGCTGAGCTGTGGGCTGAAGACATGTACTGATGATCTGATTTATGTATTAAATACTCAGCTGCTGCTGTTTTAAATGTAACCTCGTCTGGGGACAGGGCACTAAAGCAATAAGGGAGGGCAGGTAGGAATATACTTCATAAAATCAGGTGAGAGACAGAGGTACCTTGAGCAATAGAGCCAATGTAGACGTGGTGAAAATGGCTGGATTGTTGAGGTAGGTAGAAGACGAATCTTCCAAATTTGCTTATGAATTTGATGTAGGTATTGAAGGAAAGAGAAAGTCAAGGATTACCCAAGGTTATGAAAATGTGACCTAAAGCATGGATCCATCTTTCTTGGCTGCTAAAGTTTTAAGTGGATCTAAGTTGTTGGTGTTCAGTCATGAAGTAGTGTCCCATTCTTTGTGTAGACTGCAGCATGCCTGTCTCCTTTGTTCTACACTATCTCTTGCAGTTTGCTCAAATTCATTTTCATTGAGTTGGTGATGCTATCTAAGCATCTTCCTCTCTGCCTGCCCCTTTTCATTTTGCCTACAGTTTTTTCAAGCATCAGGGTCTTTTCGAGTTAGTTATCTTCGCATCACCTGCCCAGAATATTGGGACTTCAGCTTCAGCAAAAATCATTTCAATGACTATTCAGGTTGATTTCCTTTAGGATTGACTGGTTTGATTTCCTCGCTGTCCAAGGGACTCTCAAAAGCCTTCTCAGCACCACATTTGAACACATCAGTTCTTTGGTGCTCAGCATTCCTTATGGTCTAATTTTCACATCCTTGTATTACTACTGGTACAATCATAGCCTTGACTAGATAGAACTTTGCTAACAAAGTGATATTATTGCTTTAATACATTATCTTAAGTTTGTCATAGCTTTTCATTCAAGGAGCAAGCCTGTTTTAATTTCAAGGCTACAGTCACCATCTACAGTGATTTTGAAACCCAGGAAGAGAAAATTTGTTACTGCCTCCACTGTTACCCTATTTACCATGAATTGATGGGGCAGGATGCACGATCTTAGTTTTTTTAAATGATGAGTTTCAAGCTGGTGTTTTCATCGTCTTCTTTCACCTTCACCAGGAGGCACTTTAATTCTTCTTCATTTTCTGACATTACAGTGGTATTATCTGCTTGTCTGAGGTTGTTGATATGTCTCCCATTGATCTTGATTCTAACTTGTGATTCCTCCAGCCTGGCATTAATATGATGTACTCTATATAAGATACATAAGAAGGGTGGCAATATACAGCCTTGACATAGTTCTTTCCCAATTTTGAACCAGTCCCTTGTTCCATTCTAACTGTTGCTTCATGATTAGCATACATGTTTCTCGGGAGGCAGGTAAGTTCAGTTAAGTCACTCAGTCTTGTCTTTGTGAACGCATGGACTGCAGTCCACTGTTTCCCTGTCCTTCACCATCTCTCAGAGCTTGCTCAAACCCACATCCATTGAATCAGTGTTCCCATACAACTATCTCATCCTCTGTCATACCCTTCTGCGTCTGCCTTCTATTTTTCCCAGCATCAGGGTCTTTTCCAAAGAGTCTTCTCTTCGCATGAGGTGGCCAAAATACTGGAACTTCAGCTTCAGCATCAGTCTTTCCAATGAATATTCAGGGTTGATTTTTTTTTAACATTGGAAAGTTAGGCAAGGTTATCTGGTATTCCCACCTCTTTAAGAATTTTTCAGTTTGTTGTGATTCACACATTCAAAGGATTTAGCATAGTCAATGAAGTCAAACATAGATTTTCAGGTAACCTCTCAGGTAGGTTTTTTTAAATCACACATTCTTTCGGCTGTCCAAGGGACTCTCAAAGCCTTCTCAGCACCACATTTGAACACATCAGTTCTTTGGTGCTCAGCATTCCTTATGGTCTAATTTTCACATCCTTGTATTACTACTGGTACAATCATAGCCTTGACTAGATAGAACTTTGCTAACAAAGTGATATTATTGCTTTAATACATTATCTTAAGTTTGTCATAGCTTTTCATTCAAGGAGCAAGCCTGTTTTAATTTCAAGGCTACAGTCACCATCTACAGTGATTTTGAAACCCAGGAAGAGAAAATTTGTTACTGCCTCCACTGTTACCCTATTTACCATGAATTGATGGGGCAGGATGCACGATCTTAGTTTTTTTAAATGATGAGTTTCAAGCTGGTGTTTTCATCGTCTTCTTTCACCTTCACCAGGAGGCACTTTAATTCTTCTTCATTTTCTGACATTACAGTGGTATTATCTGCTTGTCTGAGGTTGTTGATATGTCTCCCATTGATCTTGATTCTAACTTGTGATTCCTCCAGCCTGGCATTAATATGATGTACTCTATATAAGATACATAAGAAGGGTGGCAATATACAGCCTTGACATAGTTCTTTCCCAATTTTGAACCAGTCCCTTGTTCCATTCTAACTGTTGCTTCATGATTAGCATACATGTTTCTCGGGAGGCAGGTAAGTTCAGTTAAGTCACTCAGTCTTGTCTTTGTGAACGCATGGACTGCAGTCCACTGTTTCCTGTCCTTCACCATCTCTCAGAGCTTGCTCAAACCCACATCCATTGAATCAGTGTTCCCATACAACTATCTCATCCTCTGTCATACCCTTCTGCGTCTGCCTTCTATTTTTCCCAGCATCAGGGTCTTTTCCAAAGAGTCTTCTCTTCGCATGAGGTGGCCAAAATACTGGAACTTCAGCTTCAGCATCAGTCTTTCCAATGAATATTCAGGGTTGATTTTTTTTTAACATTGGAAAGTTAGGCAAGGTTATCTGGTATTCCCACCTCTTTAAGAATTTTTCAGTTTGTTGTGATTCACACATTCAAAGGATTTAGCATAGTCAATGAAGCAAACATAGATTTTCAGGTAACCTCTCAGGTAGGTATCTCTTCACTTCTTTTGCATTCCAATTCCCTATGATGAAAAGGACATTTTTTGGAGTCATTTCTATAAGGCGGTGTAGGTATTCATAGAACTGATCAATTTCAGCTTCTTTGGAAACACTAGTAGGGACACAGACTTGAATTGATGTGTAGTTGAATGATTTGCCTTGGAAATGAACCAAGATCATTATGTAATTTCTGAGATTGTACCCATGTACTGCATTTCTGCCTTTTTTTTTTTTTGATTATGAAGACTAATTTCTGTGAGGGCTAAGATTCTAAGGGATTCTTGCTCACATTAGTAGATACAATGGTCATCTGAATTAAATTTGCCCATTCCCTTCCATTTTATTTCACTGTTCTAAGATGTCAGTGTTCATTTTGCTATCCTGTGCTCAACCACATCCAATTTACCTTGATTCATGGACTTAATATTCTAGGTTCCTATGTAGTTTTGTTCTTTATAGCATCAGATTTTACTTTCATTTTGAGACACATCCATAACTGTCATTTCTACTTTCTCTCAGTTGCTTCATTCTTACTGGAACTATTATTAATTGCTCTCAGCTCTTCCACAGTAGCATATTAGATACCTATGGATACTGGGGACTCATCTCCAGCTTCATAACTTTTTCTGATTCATAATGTCCCTGGGGTTCTCCAGACTAGACTAGTGGAAAGAGTTTCCATTTCCTTCTCCAGTGGACCACGTTTTGTCAGAAATCTTCACTGTGATCCATCTGTCCTGGGTAGCTCTTCACCACGTGGCATGTTGCTTTATTGAGTTATGTAATCCCCTTCACCACAACAAAGCAATCAGGTAGGCTACTGTCTTTGTTATCTTCAACTGACACAATAAAGTACTAAGGACAAGGTGCCTTAACAACATTTTTCATGTTTAACAACAAACATTTCCCAGAGTTCTGGAGAGCTGAAAGTAGAAGATCAAGCTGTCTGGTGAGAGCCCTTTCCTGGTTTTCAAAGGACCATCTTTTCATTATGCCCTGTATCATCTCTCTTTGGTGCATGCATGTATACAGAGGAGTGAGATATCCTGTCTCTTCCCCTTTTCATGTTATTCTTGTTCAGTCTCTCAGTTGTGTCCAACTCTGCGACCCCATGGACTGCAGCATGAGAGGCTCCCCTGTCCTTCACTATCTTCTGGAATTTGCTGAAATTCATGTCCATTCAGTCAGTGAAGTCATCCAACCATCTCATCCTCTGTTGCCTCCTTCTCCTCTTGTCTTCAGTCTTTCCCAGCATCAAATCTTTTCCAGTGATGCTTTCTCCTTTTTATAAGGGCATTAATCCCATAATGAGCACCCCCCATAGCCTTTTCTAAAGGTAATCATCCTCCAAAGTCCCCACTTCCAAAAGTCATTATTTTTGGTGTTAAGTCTTTACTATTTGAATTTTGAAGGTATGAGTAATGTCAACAGTTATGAGGCAAATGCAAATACATGGCTGACATTCAAAACATAGAAGGGAATCAAAGAATCTCTGACACATAATGTTTGTTTACATTATTTAATATTAGATATACTTGGGATAAGAGAGGGAGAGGAATTGAGTCTGGTTTGAGAAAACAACTTGGTTGATTCAGACATATTCACCCCTCTTTACTTATTTCTCCTTGCCTACCTGCTAGAATTATAACTTGAGATGGATTGCTTTTGATGTAAATATTTAGATGAGTAAACACACTGCCCTTTTCACCCTAAAAAGTTATGAGAAATTTTAAAATATTGAAAATATTCTGCATTTATCATATTTAAGAAACTGTACATTAAACTTGTATTTAAAAGTATATATTATAAATGGGCAGAGTGGCAAGAAATGAGTCAATAAGATTAGAATGAGAACTTCTTTGTGAAAAAGGCAAACATTTAAATACAAGTAATTTATAGCTCCTATTCAGATATCACAGAATTTGTCTTGTTTTATGTGTGTATGCTTGCAGGGTTATCTGTTTTGTATTGTTTTTGTTTTTTGTTTTTTGCCTTACATTATAGAGGCTAAGTGTACATTATTGGCTAGTTATGTAAATTAAGTATAGGCTTTGGAAATATCCAAGTTTGAGTCTTAACCATATAATTTGTTATTCTTACATTCATGAGAACTTATTTCATTGTCATGATTTACTTTCTACTGATTTATATATATATATATATATATATATATATATATATATACATACAATACATATATATGTATCAAATGATTCTTGTGAAGCTTACTATATATTTAAAATTGTGGTACATGGTAAGCACTAAGCATTCAAGTATTATCTGATTCCTTCTTTGTTCTCAGATGTATTCTGGATAGCTGATTTTTCCAGATAAGTGATCTTAAGATAAATGAGTTCTTATGGCATATGCCTACCTTTAATGTTGTTCAGAACTTACTTAAAGATTTCATCAGAGCTCTAAAGATCAATTGATTGATTTTTATACTCCAGTATGCATTTCACAGGCTAAAATCATTGTTAGTCTTCCATCTCAGAGCAGTAAATGTTATTCATTTCCCTTATTGAAGATAGATTGTTATTTTCTATATTCCCTTCTGTCAGAAAAATATTTAGTTAGAAGTGTAGTTATGTTTAACAGCAGTCTGTCATTTATACCAGTGGTCTGTTGATAGCCTCAGAGAAAATATGTATAGACTTGAGCAAGTTTTAATATATAGTGTTTGTCATTAAGATGACAAGGTCGCAAGCCAGATATTCTTGTTAGTTGCATTTTTTATCTTGAATATTCAGTGATGTCCTGAGGTTCACTTTGTATGGTCTGATGATAAAATATCTAAGCAAACTTCCTCAAATTCTCAGTAATTGTTTTGTTATTAAGGGAAAGGGAGGGGCTAGTTATGTAGGACAATTAATCTCAAATTTTCCTGTGACACTTGACTTCTAAAGCTTATGAAGCAGTGTACTACTAATGTGACTTCTATTAGTTTCTTAGCTAACAAAAATACCAGTTTCACTTCTTACATTATACTTAGGATTGAACCATAAAGGGGGAGTGAATAAAGGCACTGCATACCTCATTACACAGACCTAAGAGGTGGTGATATAGGTGGCTACAGAATTATCGTGGCTCATTAGAGTCAAACAGAAGAGGTGAAATAGGAGTAGTTTATCAGAAGCAGTCAATCCAATCCAAAAGACTTATATTGAAATGATAATAGAGAGGCCAATTGAAAATGTGTCCTATGTGAGCAAATGGAAGAAAAAATATGGATAAAACAGTAAGTGTTAGACAGAATGAAATTTATATGTTAGTAATTTTATGAAATCAGAAAGATAGTTTGCAAGTGAGTAAATGCAAATTTTTTTTATTTTTATATGTATCTTTCCAAAAGAAGTTGAATAAAGAAGAAAAGTTATTTAATGCAAAATTTAATATATATCTTTAAGTATATGAAGAGTGGTTTCTACTTTTCATTACAGTTGTTTTATGTTTAAAACTAATAGAATCATGTTATTTTATATTAAAAGATGAAGTCATTTGTTGTCTTTGACATTCAATTGTCTCTTATGTAAAATGATAGTTTTGGAATACATGCCCATCTAATTTGCTTCCAGTTACCACTTTTTGTGAGTCCATGAAACATAATTTTCCACTGTACTGAAATAACTTTTCATCCTTCACAAATATAGTCATTTTAAGTGTTTTATTTTGTAATTTGTGAGACTTTGAGTAACATTTGTTTGTAATACTATATTTGATTTTTCAGTCTTCTCTGGTGATTAATTACATGTGAATCGTCCTTAAATATCAAGTTATATCCATATACTCAAGATATCCTCTCATAAATATATAGGCTAATATATCCATGTGTATTTTATCAGTGTGCTTATCACTTATTTCTAGGTCAGCCTCTGATAGCACATAGCAGATATACAAGGTAACTCCTGGAGAAGGGAATAGCAACCCACTCGAGTATTCTTGCCTGGAGAATTCCATGGACAGAGGAGTCCATGAGGTCACAAAGAGTCAGAAACGACTTAGAAACTAACACTATGTAAGGTAAAATTCAAATTCAATCTTTGATATGTCATTTTGTTTTGAAAACCATAAATGGACAGCTTCAATTTTCCACAGATAGGTTTTGCGTTTTTCACAAAGCAAAATATTTTCTTAATCTCCTAACTTTGTGGAAGTTTAGGAAAGTTTACCGCTACACCTAGTTACAATTTGCAAACTTTGATTACCATATTGATACAGCTATCAGCTGTCCTTTTGATAAAACTGTGATTACGTGGCTGCATATAAAAAGGTGGGGCTACAGAATTATCGTGGCTCATTAGAGTCAAACAGAAGAGGTGAAATAGGAGTAGTTTATCAGAAGCAGTCAATCCAATCCAAAAGACTTATATTGAAATGATAATAGAGAGGCCAATTGAAAATGTGTCCTATGTGAGCAAATGGAAGAAAAAATATGGATAAAACAGTAAGTGTTAGACAGAATGAAATTTATATGTTAGTAATTTTATGAAATCAGAAAGATAGTTTGCAAGTGAGTAAATGCAAATTTTTTTTATTTTTATATGTATCTTTCCAAAAGAAGTTGAATAAAGAAGAAAAGTTATTTAATGCAAAATTTAATATATATCTTTAAGTATATGAAGAGTGGTTTCTACTTTTCATTACAGTTGTTTTATGTTTAAAACTAATAGAATCATGTTATTTTATATTAAAAGATGAAGTCATTTGTTGTCTTTGACATTCAATTGTCTCTTATGTAAAATGATAGTTTTGGAATACATGCCCATCTAATTTGCTTCCAGTTACCACTTTTTGTGAGTCCATGAAACATAATTTTCCACTGTACTGAAATAACTTTTCATCCTTCACAAATATAGTCATTTTAAGTGTTTTATTTTGTAATTTGTGAGACTTTGAGTAACATTTGTTTGTAATACTATATTTGATTTTTCAGTCTTCTCTGGTGATTAATTACATGTGAATCGTCCTTAAATATCAAGTTATATCCATATACTCAAGATATCCTCTCATAAATATATAGGCTAATATATCCATGTGTATTTTATCAGTGTGCTTATCACTTATTTCTAGGTCAGCCTCTGATAGCACATAGCAGATATACAAGGTAACTCCTGGAGAAGGGAATAGCAACCCACTCGAGTATTCTTGCCTGGAGAATTCCATGGACAGAGGAGTCCATGAGGTCACAAAGAGTCAGAAACGACTTAGAAACTAACACTATGTAAGGTAAAATTCAAATTCAATCTTTGATATGTCATTTTGTTTTGAAAACCATAAATGGACAGCTTCAATTTTCCACAGATAGGTTTTGCGTTTTTCACAAAGCAAAATATTTTCTTAATCTCCTAACTTTGTGGAAGTTTAGGAAAGTTTACCGCTACACCTAGTTACAATTTGCAAACTTTGATTACCATATTGATACAGCTATCAGCTGTCCTTTTTGATAAAAACTGTATAGATGGATAGAAACTGAAGATATATTCCCTTTGTGTCAACATTTGTAATAATAATAATAGAATAGCATTATGAAGATAATATGACAGGGTGCAAGACTCAAGAGATTCATCTGACATTATTGAACTGCCTTTTACCCTAAGCCTTTTGATGGGCCTTCTCCAGATACATTACACAAAAGAAGATCTGATGGCCTTTAAACAATCTGAGACACTGATCTATATATTTTAGAAAAGGTTGCCTAATGGGAATGCAAATAATTTCAAGTTAACATCTTAGTCAAATGCCTTGAAAATATGTCTTCTCTATGGTTCTTTAAAGGACATTTTACAAATGACTGTTTACATCAATGTCACATCCTTTGTGAAGGGGAAAAAAAACACTTGACAAAATCATAAAACAAAAATTAACAGTTTATTATTCAATTTAAAGGCAATGAAATATGAGAAATGTTTCAGTTTCCTGGAAACAAACTTGAGCAATAGAAGCAAAATGCTGTTTCCAAATAATAGAAGTGGGTTTTTGCTTCTTAAGGAATAGGTTTCATTGTCAAGAATTACATTTGACAGGACAGTTTTCTATAAATAAAAAGTATTGCTTATTATTGTGTAAATTTATCAGTGTGCTTATCACTTATTTCTAGGTCAGCCTCTGATAGCACATAGCAGATATACAAGGTAACTCCTGGAGAAGGGAATAGCAACCCACTCGAGTATTCTTGCCTGGAGAATTCCATGGACAGAGGAGTCCATGAGGTCACAAAGAGTCAGAAACGACTTAGAAACTAACACTATGTAAGGTAAAATTCAAATTCAATCTTTGATATGTCATTTTGTTTTGAAAACCATAAATGGACAGCTTCAATTTTCCACAGATAGGTTTTGCGTTTTTCACAAAGCAAAATATTTTCTTAATCTCCTAACTTTGTGGAAGTTTAGGAAAGTTTACCGCTACACCTAGTTACAATTTGCAAACTTTGATTACCATATTGATACAGCTATCAGCTGTCCTTTTTGATAAAAACTGTATAGATGGATAGAAACTGAAGATATATTCCCTTTGTGTCAACATTTGTAATAATAATAATAGAATAGCATTATGAAGATAATATGACAGGGTGCAAGACTCAAGAGATTCATCTGACATTATTGAACTGCCTTTTACCCTAAGCCTTTTGATGGGCCTTCTCCAGATACATTACACAAAAGAAGATCTGATGGCCTTTAAACAATCTGAGACACTGATCTATATATTTTAGAAAAGGTTGCCTAATGGGAATGCAAATAATTTCAAGTTAACATCTTAGTCAAATGCCTTGAAAATATGTCTTCTCTATGGTTCTTTAAAGGACATTTTACAAATGACTGTTTACATCAATGTCACATCCTTTGTGAAGGGGAAAAAAAACACTTGACAAAATCATAAAACAAAAATTAACAGTTTATTATTCAATTTAAAGGCAATGAAATATGAGAAATGTTTCAGTTTCCTGGAAACAAACTTGAGCAATAGAAGCAAAATGCTGTTTCCAAATAATAGAAGTGGGTTTTTGCTTCTTAAGGAATAGGTTTCATTGTCAAGAATTACATTTGACAGGACAGTTTTCTATAAATAAAAAGTATTGCTTATTATTGTGTAAATTTATTTCTTATTTGTTTTTTCTTGCAATGATACTGAAATGATTGTGAAATATGGATATATATGCAAGACAAGGCATATATAGACTGATTTTTATGTATGATAATCCTCCAATGAAATTATCACCTGAATTAGAACTGATTTTGTTCAGTATTTAAATGTAATCAAAATAAAAATACTAATAATTCAGGAACACTTTTAATTGTTTTTTGACTAGATGAATAAACATATTTAGTATTTATTGGAATAATATGTAAGTTTGTTTAGGCTAGCACAAATAATATGCTACAATGACAGAACTAACCTTTATTATTTTCATAGGACTCTCTGATCTTTATGGCTACTCATTTTGATAGACAAGTCAGCATATTTTTAAATTTGGAAAGTAATACAAAAAATATATTTCCTATGAGGTATTTTGTTTCACAGTTTTTCCATATCTTTTATTTAGCATCTTCTTACTATTAAAGTAATAAACAAAAAAAATCCCCCACCTCCACCACTATAACTATCACAACAAATACCACCATCACTGATGTTCTGTCTGAAAGTAACCTTGATTGCATATAAAATATATGCCAAACCCTGAGCAAGGCAACCTTCATAAGATTATTTTACTGAAACTTCATAGAAGTCTTATGTTGCAGATGCCACTATTTGATCCTAAGTATGTGTGAAAGTCATTCAGTCATGTCTGACTCCTTGTGCCCCCATGGACTTTAGCCTGCCAGGATCCTTTGTCAATGGAATTTTCTAGGTAAAAATACTAGAATGGGTAGCGTTCCCTTTTCCAGGAGATAGAACCCAGGTTTCCCATATTGCACGCTAATTCTTTGCTGCCTGAATTACCAGGGAAACCAATTTAATCCTATATTATAAAGCAATTGAGATTGTGTAAAACCACAGCAAAATTCCCAGAGTTGAAGATGATCTGAGCAATTTTAGACACCGTAATAACCTAATTTTCCAGGTAGGTTGTGTGTCCAAGATTGCACTGGTAGCTACTTCTTGTAGCAAATAGTACAATGCTAACAAGCGTGGGTGAGATATGAGAATGGAAATAGTTTTTTAGAGAAGGGGCGCAGGAGAGATGAAATGACACACTATGGTTATTCAGATGAGCATATAAACCAATTCACCTCCAAGAGGATTTAAATAATTCTGCTTTAGATTTCCCTTGAAGTGTCCCACCAGTTGTTATATGGTGATTTACACGGATGATTTTTCAGTCTAAGTAAATAGTGTGGTACATTTTTAAAAAATCACCAGAAAAATCAGCTTGAAATTAAATAATACAATGATATATCCTTAGTATACTGACTGTGACACTTGAGGACTTCTGTTTCACTGACATGTGTGACTTTACATGTGAAATTAATCTATGGAGGGAGTGTCAAGCATTTTTCTATCTATAAAAATTTGGCATTAGAAAGAGTATCTTGAACTGTACTGTGACCTGGATTTCAATCATAATTTAGCAGGAAGAAAACTGTTGGAGAATTATGGTAAAATGAATTTTATTTTGAGCAACATTAGTTTCTTCTCAGTGATCTTTTTTGACATTTAATAGATTTTCCAGTCATGCACAAATAGAAGAAGAATGTAAGTGGAATGAAAATATAATACTTTTTAGTACCAAATGAAACATTAAACCATGCCAAGGAGAGCCTCTGGATCAGCCCATTTCACCCATGAATGCTCCAGGCTCTCCTGAGTTAATGTGGAGGGAGGTGATGCAGTGGCTGGTCTCCTGAGGCACTCATGTTGCACATAGGGCAAAGAGGTGACTGACTACGTAATACACCACTGACTTCTACAAATAAATCAGTCAACTTCAGTTTTAGAAAGAGGGTTTTTCAACCTCTGTACCTATAAAGTATACAGAAAAGAAAAATGACTGTTACTATATTATCAACCAGCTCTTCAAAATTGTTTGCCATAATTTTACCATTTTTCAGAAGAATTTAAAAAATTATGAGGACTAGAGTTGAAGACTCTTATAAACCCGTCCCTGAAATTTCTATTTCTTCCTAACCTTGAAGAGATAATAGCTGTCTCAAGTTTGGATGTACCATATTTCTATCACATATATATTTAAGTTAAAGCTTAGAATTTCAAAACTTTCCAAATTTCCCTGCTGAAAAGACTAGAAAAGGTTGGTTTTCAACCCTGACTGACCATTAACATTATTTGAGGGGTTCCTTTTTCAAACATTTGGTTCTGAAAGTTTCACATATGTATATTTTGAGCTAACTTTTGACTCTGAATTACATATATTACAATCACAATATGTTACAGTCACAACAATTTATTTTGTAATGAAAAGATATAAACAAATATATATATACACATGCATATTTAAAAATGTCAATAACATAAACATAGCTATTATTGTTATGCTTTATTGCTATATATTCAACAATTAATTGCCAATTCCTTGCTTCCACCTTCCTTTTAATTTCAAATTGCTTTCTTGCTATGATACATGTTAAATAGTGGTTCTCACGTAAGTTATATATTAGAATTATCTATAGAACATAAACAAACAAAAACAGTGACAAAATCTGGTGAATCAGTCCTACCTACTGGGATTCTAATTTAATCAATCTGAACATTGGTTTGATATTGAGAGTTTTAAAGGTCCCTTTCCCAAGTGGCACAGCGGTAAAGAATCTCCTGTCAATGCAGGTATCACAGGAGACACAGGTTTAACCCTGGGTTAGGAATTATTTCCGGATCTGGATCGTCTCCTGAAGAAGAATGTAAGTGGAATGAAAATATAATACTTTAGTACCAAATGAAACATTAAACCATGCCAAGGAGAGCCTCTGGATCAGCCCATTTCACCCATGAATGCTCCAGGCTCTCCTGAGTTAATGTGGAGGGAGGTGATGCAGTGGCTGGTCTCCTGAGGCACTCATGTTGCACATAGGGCAAAGAGGTGACTGACTACGTAATACACCACTGACTTCTACAAATAAATCAGTCAACTTCAGTTTTAGAAAGAGGGTTTTTCAACCTCTGTACCTATAAAGTATACAGAAAAGAAAAATGACTGTTACTATATTATCAACCAGCTCTTCAAAATTGTTTGCCATAATTTTACCATTTTTCAGAAGAATTTAAAAAAAATTATGAGGACTAGAGTTGAAGACTCTTATAAACCCGTCCCTGAAATTTCTATTTCTTCCTAACCTTGAAGAGATAATAGCTGTCTCAAGTTTGGATGTACCATATTTCTATCACATATATATTTAAGTTAAAGCTTAGAATTTCAAAACTTTCCAAATTTCCCTGCTGAAAAGACTAGAAAAGGTTGGTTTTCAACCCTGACTGACCATTAACATTATTTGAGGGGTTCCTTTTTCAAACATTTGGTTCTGAAAGTTTCACATATGTATATTTTGAGCTAACTTTTGACTCTGAATTACATATATTACAATCACAATATGTTACAGTCACAACAATTTATTTTGTAATGAAAAGATATAAACAAATATATATATACACATGCATATTTAAAAATGTCAATAACATAAACATAGCTATTATTGTTATGCTTTATTGCTATATATTCAACAATTAATTGCCAATTCCTTGCTTCCACCTTCCTTTTAATTTCAAATTGCTTTCTTGCTATGATACATGTTAAATAGTGGTTCTCACGTAAGTTATATATTAGAATTATCTATAGAACATAAACAAACAAAAACAGTGACAAAATCTGGTGAATCAGTCCTACCTACTGGGATTCTAATTTAATCAATCTGAACATTGGTTTGATATTGAGAGTTTTAAAGGTCCCTTTCCCAAGTGGCACAGCGGTAAAGAATCTCCTGTCAATGCAGGTATCACAGGAGACACAGGTTTAACCCCTGGGTTAGGAAGATCCCCTGGAGGAGGAAATGACAACCTACTCCAGTGTTCTTCCCTGGAAAATCCATGGACAGAGGAGCCTAGCAGGCTATACAGTCCATGGGGTTGCAAAGAGTCAGATGGGCAAAGAGTTGGACACGATTGAACACATACACAAATGATTTTCACGGTAAGCAATATTTAAAAAACAAATTCTTATAGTTCTTTCAGCAAGGAACTTTTAGTCATATTTTTTTTTTCAAATTTCCTTTGAAAATTTTATTAGATTTTCAAGACATACAGTTCCAGGTTGACAGTTACTTTCTTGCTGCACTTTGAAGCCACTGCATTGTCTTTTACTTTCTAGTATGGTATTAGAGAAATTGCAGATGGAATAATTGTCCTTTGCTGGAAGTTTTCCTTTACTTCTCTAGTTTATTTTAAGATTTGTATTTTAAATCTGCTTTTGGTCTTCTACAATTTCCCTGTCATGTCTCTTGATATGTGATGTTTGTATTTATCTTTCTTAGGACTAGCATAGTACTTAAATCTAATGTGTCCGTTAATCACTCAGTTGTGTCTGGCTCCTTGTGATGTCATGGACTGTAGCCCACCAGGCTTCTCTGTCCATGGAATTCTCCAGGAAAGAATACTGCACAGTGGGCTGCCAATCCCTTGCCCAGGGAATCTTACCAACCCAGGGATCGAAACCAGGTCTCTCACATTAAAGGCAGATTCTTTAGCATCTAAGCCACCAGGAAAGCCCCATTTACATCTAAGGATTTTTGTATATAAACTAACTTTAGAAATAAGTGAATAGAAGAACATGCTATTCAGAAATTAACCTGGACAGAAATGAGTTGAGTAGTATTCAAAGAACAAATGGCTGAATTGTCTTCAATTCTGACATAAATCTATGGATTCATGTGTTTTATCAAAACTGAAGAAAATGCAGCCATTTATTCTTTAAATACTACTCAACCCATTGCTGTCCTGGTTAATTGCTTAAAATAGCCCTTTCTTCTTATTTCTACTTATTTCTAAAGTCTAGTTTATATATTTAACTATTCTGAACATATATGTTTAAAAAATACATCTGTCTGGAAAAAAGTCTGTTATCAAAATATTTAAGTACTGGGTTTCCCTGGTGGTCCAGTGGGTAAAGAATCCGCCTTGCAGTGCAGGGGGCAATGGTTCAATCCCATGCCCAGGAAGATTCCACGGGCCGTGGAGCGGCTGGACTGGTTTGTCCAATTAGGAGCCAGTGCTCTCGAGTGCATGTGCCCAGATCTGGTGCTCTGCAGTGAGAGAGGTCACTGAAATGGGAGGCCCACATAGGCCAAAGAATAAAAAGGTGGATGAAAATAAATATAAATAAAAGAAGCATGATGATAAAAGAAAAAAATTCATTATAAAATCCAGCTGTATTACATATGTACTTTTGCTCACGGTATATTTTATGGTTTAGATTATGAGTTGATCTTTAGTGAGCCTTATATATGTGTGGTTGTGTTGAAAATACTTTTCTCCACTGCTCTTTACACTTGCTTCTGTTGGAATCCCATGTGTTTTACTACAACAGAATAAATTTTATGACTGGGAGTTATCCAAGATTTAGTAACAGAGGATACCTGAAATGTGGACATGCCTGAAGGCATATCATGGCTACAAATTTTCAGTCCCAAGACAAAAAACACAAATTTCCTTCTGTCTGAAAAGTAGACTTCTCTCTAGTTCCCTATTTCACTTGGAGTTAGCCTTAAAAAGTTCTTGACTTTGTAATGCAAGATATCTCAGTTCTAACTCACTAGATCTTATTAGACTAAGATTTTTTCTCTCATCTTTAACTAGGAATCATTATTCAGGTTACAGAGCAAGATTTCTCTACAGTGACACTGTTGACTAAATTTGGGGATGGATAATTGTTTGATAGTGGTTGGTGATGGGCAAAGATGGGAAATGTGTGTCCTCTGCATTGTAAAGAAATCAGTAGCAGTCCTAACCTCTATCCTACAATATTCCACTAGCATACACCCTTTCCCAGTCACAACTACCAAAATGTCTCCATCCGTTTCCAAAGATCCTCTGAGGACAAACATTTCCCCACTTAAAAACCATTGTCCTAGATTATTGAGATCAGCAGACCCTCTAGAGCAACCTCATGACCAAATTGTCTCAATCGCTTACTATTCTTATTTTCAGTTGGTTCTTGTTTACAACTCCTAGATATTTACATTACTTTATTATGAGCTCAGTTATGTATTTAATAGGAGGTCTAATAATATTTTATCTAATATTTGTAGAAGGAATTTTTATAGTAAGGGAATGCTCATTTATTTAATTATTTTGGATTGTTAAATGTTGAGTTTTATATTATTTTTAAATATGAAATAATGTGACAGGAAGATAAATTTTGACCAAGGGTTAATTGGTCATGTAAGTAATTCTCACGTATATAGATAAGCACAATTAGACAGAACACCTGTGTTCATCTATTTCCAAAACAACAACTGCAGGCTTCTATGATAGGGCACAGCTGGAGAGTCTGATCACATTAATTGTGAATGTTAGCCCTACCTCCCACCAGGTTTGTGACTACAATCACATAATAACTTAGCCCTTCTGTTTTTTAGTTCATTAGTATATTCTACTTCTTGTTTGCTAATCATCATTTGTCACTTATGTAATTTGATTATAGTAAACCCAGATTCAGATATTACAATTTTCCAATGTATGAATATTAAAGTGATGGTATCAGTGGGATGCATATTGGTTGCTGATACATTTCCTCCATTTAAAAGACTATTATGTCATAATATATATATGAACCTTCATTCATGAAAATATTTTCTTTCATCCACTGTATGCTTTTAATTTTTCCTAGTTGGTTTTCCTATATCATTTTAAGTCTAAGAACAGCACCTACATTTGAACTCTCATGGAAATTATGAATTATTTTATTAGAAATAAAAACAGAAACTACTTTAAAATGTGAAAAATTATTCACATTTAAGCTAGTATTTTAAGATATTTAAAAGATATTTTACTCAGCTGGACTAATTGGATGTTTGGGGGGCAAAGATGGGAAATGTGTGTCCTCTGCATTGTAAAGAAATCAGTAGCAGTCCTAACCTCTATCCTACAATATTCCACTAGCATACACCCTTTCCCAGTCACAACTACCAAAATGTCTCCATCCGTTTCCAAAGATCCTCTGAGGACAAACATTTCCCCACTTAAAAACCATTGTCCTAGATTATTGAGATCAGCAGACCCTCTAGAGCAACCTCATGACCAAATTGTCTCAATCGCTTACTATTCTTATTTTCAGTTGGTTCTTGTTTACAACTCCTAGATATTTACATTACTTTATTATGAGCTCAGTTATGTATTTAATAGGAGGTCTAATAATATTTTATCTAATATTTGTAGAAGGAATTTTTATAGTAAGGGAATGCTCATTTATTTAATTATTTTGGATTGTTAAATGTTGAGTTTTATATTATTTTTAAATATGAAATAATGTGACAGGAAGATAAATTTTGACCAAGGGTTAATTGGTCATGTAAGTAATTCTCACGTATATAGATAAGCACAATTAGACAGAACACCTGTGTTCATCTATTTCCAAAACAACAACTGCAGGCTTCTATGATAGGGCACAGCTGGAGAGTCTGATCACATTAATTGTGAATGTTAGCCCTACCTCCCACCAGGTTTGTGACTACAATCACATAATAACTTAGCCCTTCTGTTTTTTAGTTCATTAGTATATTCTACTTCTTGTTTGCTAATCATCATTTGTCACTTATGTAATTTGATTATAGTAAACCCAGATTCAGATATTACAATTTTCCAATGTATGAATATTAAAGTGATGGTATCAGTGGGATGCATATTGGTTGCTGATACATTTCCTCCATTTAAAAGACTATTATGTCATAATATATATATGAACCTTCATTCATGAAAATATTTTCTTTCATCCACTGTATGCTTTTAATTTTTCCTAGTTGGTTTTCCTATATCATTTTAAGTCTAAGAACAGCACCTACATTTGAACTCTCATGGAAATTATGAATTATTTTATTAGAAATAAAAACAGAAACTACTTTAAAATGTGAAAAATTATTCACATTTAAGCTAGTATTTTAAGATATTTAAAAGATATTGAGTAGCTGTGGTTTAAAGTAATACCTTATAAGTTTTGTCTTAAAGCATGATATAAGGTTTAGACTAGTAAAAATGGAGAACAAAAGGGCATTTTGAGTAGTAGAAAATTTGAGGATATACTTTCAGTTTATCCCAACAGACCCACCGCACTACCATCACTACCCACTTTGTTCCTGTGACACAGACCATTCTCAAGCATTCCTTACAGGTTGGAGGAAATGCACCTTCCTTGGAAACAGTGTCAGATTTCAGCTTCCTGGGCTCCAGAATCACCATGGATAATGACTGCAGTCATGAAATTAAAAGATGTGAGCTCCTTGAAAGAAAAGTTATGAGAAACCTAGACAGTGTATAAAAAAGCAGAGACATCACTTTGTTTACAAAGCTCTGTATAGTTGAAACTATGATTTTTCCAGTAGTCATGTATGGACGTGTGTGTTGGATTATAAAGAAGCCTGAGTACCGAAGAATTGATGTTTTCAAAGTGTGGTACTGGAGAAGACTCTTATGAGTCTCTTGGACAGCAAGGAGATCAAACCAGTCAATCTTAAAGGAAACCAACCCTGAATATTCATTTGAAGAACTGGTGCTGAAGATGAAACACCAATACTTTGGTGTGAAGAGAGGACTCACTGGAAAAGACCCTGATGCTGGGAAAGACTGAGGGCAAGAAGAGAAGAGGCAACAAAGGATGAGATGGCTGAATGGCATCACTGACTCAATGGACATGAATTTGAGCAAATTCAGGGAGATAGTGAAGAATAGGAAATCCTGGGGTGTTATAGTGCATGTGGTTGCAGAGTCAGACATGACTGACTGAACAACTCACATTCAGCCTGGATAAGAAAAAGGGGAGGGAGGCTTCCCCGGTGGTCCAGTGGATAGGGACACCGCCTTGCAGTGCAAGGAGCACCTGTTCAATCCCTGGCCTGGGAGGATCCCACGTGCCGCGGAGCGGCTGGACTGATGTGTCCGATTGCTGAGCCGGAGCTCTGGAGCGCATGCGCCCCGAGCCGGCGCTCTGCGACGACGGACACCACCACGATGGGAGGCCCACAGGAGCCAGAGAACAAAGACGGATGAAAATAGAGAAATGAAGGACCAATAGTTGTGGCCCGCCCGCTCCCCTCCTTCCCCAACCCGACCCTGCCCAAAATAAATAAATAAATAAATCTTTAAAAAGAAAAAAGGGGAGGCTTACTTCTAGTTTTTGAAAAGAGTCTCAGACATATTAAAAAAAAGAAAACTTGAACACAAAACCTAAGAAGGCAAAAGCCAGTGGTATATTCTCTGGGATTTCTGTTGTGGTAATAAATTGGGCAATTGTAGTTAGCTCTGGAGTTAAGCTTCCCTGACTTTTAAAATTGATACTTCCTAGGAGGTGAAAAAATCTAGTGGATGACATGGGGCTCAACAGTGGGGTTTACAATAGCAATTTGAAACAGGCCTGTTATATTTACAGAAATACCTGCAAGACATCGTGGCAGATGGTCAGTGAAATGTCTTATGAAGTACCATGGGAGCAGAATAAATGTAGAATTTTAAAAGGGAGTTTTTTTGAAGTTGAAGTACATGAATCAGACCTTGAAAGGTGATTAGTATTTGAAATAATGGATCATTGATTTCAAAACTCAATTGTTATAAGTGAAATCAGACAAAAAGAAAGTCATGGAAAAGGGATATTGTAAGAGTCAGAAGTATCATCAGACAAAAGCAGTGAGAGAAAATAAATGACGTAAGGTATAGATCCTAAAAGTAAATACTTCTAAGTGATTTACAAACTGAAAGTATTTTTAAACTTGTTACCAATATATGTTAAAAACCATCATAGTGATTTATCAGATTTATGCATACCAATATCCCCATTAAAAAAATCTCACTTGATATAATGTCCAGGACAAATGATTCAGAATCCTAAGAATTTAAATTCAAAGTATTCATTCACTTCTTTACGATAAACAGTTTCCCTTAAGAGCAAAGCTTCTAAATGATAATCTATAGAATTCACTATAATAATGCTTTGTATTGATTCCTTTCTGTTGAGAAGTTTCAATTGCTTTGGTGACCTTGTCTTATAAACTGTGATCAGGGTTAAGTACCATTTAAAGGAGTTCACTATTTCCATAGTAGGAAAAGCTTTGATAAAAATATGTATATATCTATCCTGTTCCTTATGTACATTTTCTTCAATTTCCCAGTGCAAAATAATAAGAAAAATAAAAATTGGAGAGTAAATGAAAAACAAAATCAAACTATGAAGAATCTGAAGATATTCTAATTTAATAGTAGGCCATGTTTTCTCTTTCTTCAAAAATGTTTCCCCTCCATAGACTGTAACCATTCTTTTTTTTTTTTTGGCTTTAACTATTCTTCATTGTATAAGTTTACAACTATAATAATTCTGTTGTGTTGCGGTTCTTTTTCAAACTAAGAAGCACTTTATATTTGAATGATAAGCAAGAGGAGAAAATCTCTACTGTTAATCTTGTACTTTTTAAAATACAGTTTTACTACTTTGCCATTATATAGACTGAAGATACCTCAAGTAAAAGCAATCACTTCTGATAATTATAAAGAAACAATTGATTTTATGATAACACCTAATGAAAATGAAATCATTAGCTTTAATAAGCTTAAAGCTAATGATTTTAATATTATGTTAAAAATAGAGATGTACATCTCATATCAAATATATATTCTCAAACTATTTTATTTTTTACTTTACTGATGCATCAACCTGTCTGCTAATTTATAAATAATGTGAGAGAGAGAGAAATGAAAAGTGAGTAGATTAAATTCATAGTGAAGTTCTGGGCATGGCAATGCTATTACAATTGCTGGCTTAATACTCGATTTTACTTCTTATTTCTCTCTTTGGGTGGTGGAGCAAAGAGAACTTTAATATGAATATGCTTAAAAGAAAACTCATTTTAACTCTTAAAAGCTACCAATGCATATGCTTCTTAAATATTAAGGAATCAAATCACTAAAACCTCTGGAAGAATGAATGATAACAATTCTATGAAATGTATTACTTCAATAATTTAAGAGAAATAAGGAATGCTCTCAGATAGCCATGCCATAACAATGAGAGGAACACTAGCCAGTAGTTAATACTCAGAATTTTTTTCTTTCCTAAAAAATTTACTTTTATGTTATTGATAAATATCATTAAGTGGTAGTGTATAGATATGTCAATATCTAACTAGTAACATAGTCACATAAATACCAAACATTTCCCTGGTAGCATGAATTAAATGAAAATAAAATTTTTACCATTTGTTTATGAATTTTTTTCCAGTCTAGTTTAATTTAATGTGAAATGATACTGATCTATGCCTTTCTAGAAAATATTCTTTCTTCTCACTGTTTATGTAATTAGATACTTTGAGTAATTGTTCAAAATAGATACATACTATGGAGTCCTTCTGAAAAGAAAGTTTTCTTTTTTTCTCATGTTAAGGAAAGTATGAGAAATGAATGCATCAATATATTAATATATTTAGAAAATGCATTCCTCATATGGAAAGCGTACTGTTTGGATAAAATTTTAATTTAGTTGCACTGTCACTAAACTATCACACTGTATTGCATTGTATAAATGTTCAGTTGTATCCAACCAACTCTTTGTGACCCCATGCACTGAAGCCCACCAGGCTCCTCTGTCCATGGAATTTCACAGGCAGGAATACTGAATAGGTTGCCATTCCCTTCTGCAGAGCATCTTCCCGACCCAGGGATCAAACTCATGTCTCTTGCATCTCCTGCATTGGCAGGCAGATTTTTCACCACTGAGCCACCTGGGAAACCAACTATCACATGCATCACAAATAGCATTTGAAGGACTTTGCTGGCTCTCCAGTGGCTAAGACTTTGCACTTCCAGTGCTTCCCCTGCAGGGGTGCAGGTTTGATCCTTGGCCTGTGAACTAAGATCCCACATACCTTGCAACATGGCTCTCTCCAGTTTTTTTAATCATTTAAAAAAATGTTTTAAAAATATCAATTGATTATGTATTCCAGGATATAAAACTGAAAGTGTTGCCCACAGAATTATGAATGCACTCTGAAAATGAGGTTATAGTTTTCAGATAAAATTCAAACTTATATAGAAATTCTCTTCTGGAAACGATTGATTTGGTGCCAGTGGATATTTATAATCTTCCATTTTATATTACCATTTTCTTACAAAAAAAATAAATTTGATAGACATAGCCATAGTAATACCAGAATTCTTCCAAATTTACTTTTATGTTATTGATAAATATCATTAAGTGGTAGTGTATAGATATGTCAATATCTAACTAGTAACATAGTCACATAAATACCAAACATTTCCCTGGTAGCATGAATTAAATGAAAATAAAATTTTTACCATTTGTTTATGAATTTTTTTCCAGTCTAGTTTAATTTAATGTGAAATGATACTGATCTATGCCTTTCTAGAAAATATTCTTTCTTCTCACTGTTTATGTAATTAGATACTTTGAGTAATTGTTCAAAATAGATACATACTATGGAGTCCTTCTGAAAAGAAAGTTTTCTTTTTTTCTCATGTTAAGGAAAGTATGAGAAATGAATGCATCAATATATTAATATATTTAGAAAATGCATTCCTCATATGGAAAGCGTACTGTTTGGATAAAATTTTAATTTAGTTGCACTGTCACTAAACTATCACACTGTATTGCATTGTATAAATGTTCAGTTGTATCCAACCAACTCTTTGTGACCCCATGCACTGAAGCCCACCAGGCTCCTCTGTCCATGGAATTTCACAGGCAGGAATACTGAATAGGTTGCCATTCCCTTCTGCAGAGCATCTTCCCGACCCAGGGATCAAACTCATGTCTCTTGCATCTCCTGCATTGGCAGGCAGATTTTTCACCACTGAGCCACCTGGGAAACCAACTATCACATGCATCACAAATAGCATTTGAAGGACTTTGCTGGCTCTCCAGTGGCTAAGACTTTGCACTTCCAGTGCTTCCCCTGCAGGGGTGCAGGTTTGATCCTTGGCCTGTGAACTAAGATCCCACATACCTTGCAACATGGCTCTCTCCAGTTTTTTTAATCATTTAAAAAAATGTTTTAAAAATATCAATTGATTATGTATTCCAGGATATAAAACTGAAAGTGTTGCCCACAGAATTATGAATGCACTCTGAAAATGAGGTTATAGTTTTCAGATAAAATTCAAACTTATATAGAAATTCTCTTCTGGAAACGATTGATTTGGTGCCAGTGGATATTTATAATCTTCCATTTTATATTACCATTTTCTTACAAAAATAAATTTAAGAAAGATAATGTTACAGCATGGTGGCTTCTGATATTTTGAAAGCAAGGGATTTTTATCTTGAATCTGAAGGGTCTTAGGCACATGGTTATTCTGTGTTGCCAATATTGGGTTATACGGGACCAAGTTGGAAAGAAGGTTGGAAAAGAATGAAAGAGCACCTTTTACTTGGGTGCTTAGAGAGACAGTTTTTCATCTTGATGAGGAAGGGAAGAGTATTTCACTAGTATCTATCAAGTTCTAATATTGAAAAAGCTTTTCTTTCTTTCAAAGTAGTCTTTAATTCTGTTCTTTTACTGTTTCTTGGAAAAACAATGAGACTTATCTCCTTATGCAGAAATTAGTTCACTTGCCAAATTCTCCAAAAATCAAACTATGATATAATTAAGAAGATAGACATAGTTGTATTTTGGCAAGTTAGAAACTGAGATTCACACTAAATGAATTAGAATTACTATAGGGAAAATCAGACTACATTTTCCTGTCTTTTCAAACAATCTGGCAGATGAGGCTTCTCTGATGCTGGATCTTTTGTAGTACTAAATATGACTGTTTTTCATTTGAATGTTGCTAAATATCACTGATACTCTATTATATAATGGATGCTGATTTCAAAGGTTGTCCTTCCAGTCCTTTAATCTTAATTTCCTAATAAAGTACCTGGAATTTATTGAGCTTTCTGAAGCTTTAGGTTAAAATTAGTAAAGACCATGTTTGTTTTCATTTGAGCCTGTTTAACTGTTGATTATTCCACTCCTTTTTCATTTTTGTTTAATAATTAAAATAAAAATGGTAAAATAATGTATATGAAGAAAAAAGATTAAAATATGCTAAAGTAAAAAATCTTTTTTAAAAAGATTAGATGGCTCCTATATAAATGTATGGAATAAACAGAGTGCTTGATAGTAATATTTATTGCCTCATTTAGAATTGCTAGTATGATTCAAGACAGCCTTAACACCTTTAGGAAATTGAGTCATTCAAAAGTCATGCTCTAGTAATAAAGCATCGTAATATGTGTTAAACCATTGCTTGATCACAGTCCACTCCCATTTATACAGATCTCGTATGGTATGAAACAGCAAGGAAAGCTAAACATATCTGAAAATGAGATTATACATTATCTGTAAAATTGCAAATGCAAATAAGACCATATCATCATACAGTATTACCTTTGCCTTATTCATCGTATATTTTGAAACATTTATAGCATTGCATATTAAAAGTTGGAAGCATTCTCAGAGACCTTTTTTTTTCTAGTATAAAATTCAAAGATAATTTTATTTTGAAAAGCATTCTCAGATGCTTGGCTTTCTGAAGGAAGGTCACGTTTGAAGATTTGTGGGCTTTTTTGCTATACAGTAAATGAAGGTATACTGTATTAAGGGCTTCCTGGTGGCTCATATAGTAAAGAATCACCTGCAATGCAGGAGACCAGAGTTCAATACCCTGGAGAAGGGTATGGCTACCTATTCCAGTATTCTTGCCTGGAGAATCTCATGGACTGAGGAGCCTGTCAGGCTATACAGCCCATTGGGTCGCAAAAAGTCGGACACAACTGAGCAACAAAGAGACACACACATATACTATATTAAGAAATGGGAAACAGGGCTTGCCTGGTGGTCCAGTTGGTAAGGACACCTCCTTGCAGTGCAAGGGGTGCCGGTTCAATCCCTGGCCTAAGAAGATCCCACGTGCTGTGGAGCGGTTGGGCCGATGTGTCTAATTACCTAGCAGGAGCTCTGGAGCGCATGTGCCCAGAGCCGGTGCTTTGGGACAAGAGGCCACCGCGATGGGAGGCCCACACAGGCCAAAGAACAAAGATGGATGAAAATAGATCAATGAAAGACCAATAGAAGTGGCCCTCCCGCTCCCCTCTCTCCCCAACCCGACCCCCCCCCCAAAAAAAAGGGAAATACAACATAAAAGTTTGGGGTATAAATATTTCAAAATTATATGTGCTTCTTCCCCCAAAATTACTAACATTTTATCAGTATGTGACATTTTAAGACATAATGTATATGAAGAAAATAGATTAAAATATGCTAAAGTAAAAAATCTTTTTTAAAAAGATTAGATGGCTCCTATATAAATGTATGGAATAAACAGAGTGCTTGATAGTAATATTTATTGCCTCATTTAGAATTGCTAGTATGATTCAAGACAGCCTTAACACCTTTAGGAAATTGAGTCATTCAAAAGTCATGCTCTAGTAATAAAGCATCGTAATATGTGTTAAACCATTGCTTGATCACAGTCCACTCCCATTTATACAGATCTCGTATGGTATGAAACAGCAAGGAAAGCTAAACATATCTGAAAATGAGATTATACATTATCTGTAAAATTGCAAATGCAAATAAGACCATATCATCATACAGTATTACCTTTGCCTTATTCATCGTATATTTTGAAACATTTATAGCATTGCATATTAAAAGTTGGAAGCATTCTCAGAGACCTTTTTTTTTCTAGTATAAAATTCAAAGATAATTTTATTTTGAAAAGCATTCTCAGATGCTTGGCTTTCTGAAGGAAGGTCACGTTTGAAGATTTGTGGGCTTTTTTGCTATACAGTAAATGAAGGTATACTGTATTAAGGGCTTCCCTGGTGGCTCATATAGTAAAGAATCACCTGCAATGCAGGAGACCAGAGTTCAATACCCTGGAGAAGGGTATGGCTACCTATTCCAGTATTCTTGCCTGGAGAATCTCATGGACTGAGGAGCCTGTCAGGCTATACAGCCCATTGGGTCGCAAAAAGTCGGACACAACTGAGCAACAAAGAGACACACACATATACTATATTAAGAAATGGGAAACAGGGCTTGCCTGGTGGTCCAGTTGGTAAGGACACCTCCTTGCAGTGCAAGGGGTGCCGGTTCAATCCCTGGCCTAAGAAGATCCCACGTGCTGTGGAGCGGTTGGGCCGATGTGTCTAATTACCTAGCAGGAGCTCTGGAGCGCATGTGCCCAGAGCCGGTGCTTTGGGACAAGAGGCCACCGCGATGGGAGGCCCACACAGGCCAAAGAACAAAGATGGATGAAAATAGATCAATGAAAGACCAATAGAAGTGGCCCGCCCACTCCCCTCCCCAACCCGCCCCACCACCCCCAAAAAGGGAAATACAACATAAAAGTTTGGGGTATAAATATTTCAAAATTATATGTGCTTCTTCCCCCAAAATTACTAACATTTTATCAGTATGTGACATTTTAAGACATATTTTCTATCTATAGAAATATGTTACTAACTATCTCTGAATTAGTATTTCACTGACATTTCTTGCCTTGGGTAGTGGGGTCATTTTAGCAAAATTAATTCTCCCAATCCAAGGACATGATATATCTCTTCATCTGTTTGTGTCATCTTCAATTTCTTTCATTGGTGTCTTATAGTTTTCAGAGTACAGGTCTTTTATCTCCTTAGGTATTTATTCTTAGGTGTTCATTCCTAGGCAATTTATTCTTTTTGCTATGATAGTAAATTGTATTGTTTCCTTAATATCTCTTCTGATACTTTGTTTTTAATGTAGAGAAATGCAGCTAATTTCTGTATATTAAACTGTGTGATCTTTTAGATCACATCATATATAAGTACCTATATTTACAGCATTGCTGCTCAAAATTTGGAAAATTTCAATTCCCTGTTAATTACTTACTCTTTATCAGGACTGTCCTGAAGCACTTTCCATGAGGATGGACATATTCACTATGATGTCTAATACCACAGCCTCTTAAGCCACATGTGACTCCTGAGCTCTTGAATTTACTGTGATTGAGTTGCTAATTTTATTTAATTTTTATTTTAATGGTCGCCAAACTCAGGACTCTTCATGGTTTAGTGTGTTAAACAAGTCTATCCTTCTTTTTCTTTGCTCTCAAAATGTTTCCTACTTTTTTTTTAAAGATGAGTGATATCTATAAAGAAGCAGTGTAAATAAAGAATTAAAATATTCTACATTCATAGTTTAGATTTTTATTATATAGCTAGCATGTTTTAGTTGTCCCTATAAATCCTAGTCATGCAAAAGTTATTTCAGTAACATCCTTGCTGTCACCTCAAATCCTCCTTTGAAGCAATTGATAGAACTTGCAATACTCATGTCAGAAGCAAGCCATTTGTTGTTGTCTGTGGTATCCAGTGAGCTTTCAATTCTTCTAAAAATAGCTTTTATAGAATAGAGATAAAAAATGTATGTGAAGGAAGCCCTGTTCTGTCAGTGCCTTGAACCAGGAACACCTCACCAATAATGCAGGAAGAAAAAAGTAAGAGGCAGACATAGGAAGCTTCAGAAGAATTATTTTCTGACAGAATATTGTGATGGGCAAAAAGTTATCTCCAATCCAGGACATGATATATCTCTTCTTTTTCTGACATTTCTTGCCTTGGGTAGTGGGGTCATTTTAGCAAAATTAATTCTCCCAATCCAAGGACATGATATATCTCTTCATCTGTTTGTGTCATCTTCAATTTCTTTCATTGGTGTCTTATAGTTTTCAGAGTACAGGTCTTTTATCTCCTTAGGTATTTATTCTTAGGTGTTCATTCCTAGGCAATTTATTCTTTTTGCTATGATAGTAAATTGTATTGTTTCCTTAATATCTCTTCTGATACTTTGTTTTTAATGTAGAGAAATGCAGCTAATTTCTGTATATTAAACTGTGTGATCTTTTAGATCACATCATATATAAGTACCTATATTTACAGCATTGCTGCTCAAAATTTGGAAAATTTCAATTCCCTGTTAATTACTTACTCTTTATCAGGACTGTCCTGAAGCACTTTCCATGAGGATGGACATATTCACTATGATGTCTAATACCACAGCCTCTTAAGCCACATGTGACTCCTGAGCTCTTGAATTTACTGTGATTGAGTTGCTAATTTTATTTAATTTTTATTTTAATGGTCGCCAAACTCAGGACTCTTCATGGTTTAGTGTGTTAAACAAGTCTATCCTTCTTTTTCTTTGCTCTCAAAATGTTTCCTACTTTTTTTTTAAAGATGAGTGATATCTATAAAGAAGCAGTGTAAATAAAGAATTAAAATATTCTACATTCATAGTTTAGATTTTTATTATATAGCTAGCATGTTTTAGTTGTCCCTATAAATCCTAGTCATGCAAAAGTTATTTCAGTAACATCCTTGCTGTCACCTCAAATCCTCCTTTGAAGCAATTGATAGAACTTGCAATACTCATGTCAGAAGCAAGCCATTTGTTGTTGTCTGTGGTATCCAGTGAGCTTTCAATTCTTCTAAAAATAGCTTTTATAGAATAGAGATAAAAAATGTATGTGAAGGAAGCCCTGTTCTGTCAGTGCCTTGAACCAGGAACACCTCACCAATAATGCAGGAAGAAAAAAGTAAGAGGCAGACATAGGAAGCTTCAGAAGAATTATTTTCTGACAGAATATTGTGATGGGCAGAGTGACTGCCTTGGGGATTATGTAAGAAGAGAGGAAAAGAAAACCTGTAACAAGTCGGTGTGTTCAGAAACTTTGAGAAAAATATGTAACGAGTGTCATTAAAATTCATAGAAACACAAGTTTTATCTTCCAGATTCAACATAAATTCAAAAGATTTTGCCCCATTTTTTGGTTGCTGTATCTCTAGTGGATGTGTACTTAAGAATAAAGTCAAGGATGTGGCTTTTGTATTCAAAGAAAAGATGAACTAGACAATCCCCAATATCACTTTACTGTTAAAATCAAGATTTCCATATTTAAAAGGAAGCCAAATTACCTGAGAAATTGCTTTCTACTGAGCTTCAATTCTTCCTAAAATCTAAATGTATTACACCATTTTATAAAATAAAATCTGTTCCAAAGGATTCCATATTCAAATTAATTAAGATTTCAACCTGATAAATGATTAAAATGACAGATGCAAAGAATACTGACATAATGGATATAATAGAAGTGGTAAAAGTAAGTGAAGGAAACATATATGGATAAAAAAAATAAGATATGTGCATGTATATCTCAATCATTATTTATTTACGGCTAATTTTTCTTGGTTACAAGGAATTTTATGGTTAGAAGAGATAAGAATCTAACTAAAAGAATAAGTGCAGTAATGCTGAATCTCAAATAGCTTAACTTTAGCTCTTCCCCCTAGACTCCTTCATATTCCTACACTCCTTTTTCTCTGTACATCTCTCTCTTCTGGTTAACATCTAGTTGTTGTGATCCTGTGCACATTTGAGTTTAACCTCTATTGTTAACAGTGAGAACTTTATTAACAACTGAAGTAATAATAATCCTATAATATATGAGAACAGAAAATAATTCCCCCAGAGTTGAAACAAAAATGGAATTCAGACTATATCTCCACTTTTCAAAATAAATTTTTGCTTCAACTGTTTTGAGAAGATGATATTCAATAGTCCTCACTTCATATATGCTTTTAAAATTTACCATCTAGTAAAGGCTATAATTCACTATTTTCTAGTAATAAAAAGAAGATATCAAACATATTCACTAGCAATAATGGAATACCTGTCAGCTGTTGAAGGCAGGAAAATTACAGTTCTATTTATACCATTTTATATAACATTGGAAATCAAAATTTTGATTTTTCTTTCAAATTTTTGGAATTGGCATCCTGTTTGAATTTATTGTCAATATTTTCCTGTAACAAGTCGGTGTGTTCAGAAACTTTGAGAAAAATATGTAACGAGTGTCATTAAAATTCATAGAAACACAAGTTTTATCTTCCAGATTCAACATAAATTCAAAAGATTTTGCCCCATTTTTTGGTTGCTGTATCTCTAGTGGATGTGTACTTAAGAATAAAGTCAAGGATGTGGCTTTTGTATTCAAAGAAAAGATGAACTAGACAATCCCCAATATCACTTTACTGTTAAAATCAAGATTTCCATATTTAAAAGGAAGCCAAATTACCTGAGAAATTGCTTTCTACTGAGCTTCAATTCTTCCTAAAATCTAAATGTATTACACCATTTTATAAAATAAAATCTGTTCCAAAGGATTCCATATTCAAATTAATTAAGATTTCAACCTGATAAATGATTAAAATGACAGATGCAAAGAATACTGACATAATGGATATAATAGAAGTGGTAAAAGTAAGTGAAGGAAACATATATGGATAAAAAAATAAGATATGTGCATGTATATCTCAATCATTATTTATTTACGGCTAATTTTTCTTGGTTACAAGGAATTTTATGGTTAGAAGAGATAAGAATCTAACTAAAAGAATAAGTGCAGTAATGCTGAATCTCAAATAGCTTAACTTTAGCTCTTCCCCCTAGACTCCTTCATATTCCTACACTCCTTTTTCTCTGTACATCTCTCTCTTCTGGTTAACATCTAGTTGTTGTGATCCTGTGCACATTTGAGTTTAACCTCTATTGTTAACAGTGAGAACTTTATTAACAACTGAAGTAATAATAATCCTATAATATATGAGAACAGAAAATAATTCCCCCAGAGTTGAAACAAAAATGGAATTCAGACTATATCTCCACTTTTCAAAATAAATTTTTGCTTCAACTGTTTTGAGAAGATGATATTCAATAGTCCTCACTTCATATATGCTTTTAAAATTTACCATCTAGTAAAGGCTATAATTCACTATTTTCTAGTAATAAAAAGAAGATATCAAACATATTCACTAGCAATAATGGAATACCTGTCAGCTGTTGAAGGCAGGAAAATTACAGTTCTATTTATACCATTTTATATAACATTGGAAATCAAAATTTTGATTTTTCTTTCAAATTTTTGGAATTGGCATCCTGTTTGAATTTATTGTCAATATTTTCTTATGTAAGATGGCTTACATAAGCATCATGTATTAATATGGAGCTATAAGTATAATACAAACATCAGTCACAAGTTATTAATAAAAAAGCGACTATAAAATATGTCAGTTGAATGTAATTATATGAAAATGTAGTTGAATGTGTTTAAGTCCACACTCGAGCATCTGCATTTAAAAGTTGTGACTGTTGAAAGAGACCATCCAGGAGATCTGACACTTGACCTTATTCTCAAGTAACCCATCTGTAATAACATAGTGTTGTTATGAAGATTAAGGATGGTAGTAAGGGGTGGAGAAGAGGGCCTGATATATGTTGGGACATTGCAGCCATACCTGCTGTTTTCTCCTAAACCTGGGCTAGAAGGCTTATACAAATAGTTTCCATGTTGATGTTCCCATTCTCCTATCAGATGGAGAAATATGATTAAATTATAGCTGCATTACAAATATTACAGACCCAGAAGATACACTTTTTTTCCAGTCCAATAGACAATGTAACACACAGGAAATTAAGTGACTTCTGTCCTTTTTCATCTAATTTATAAATATGTTAATATATGATGGTGAATTTTAATAGATTAGATACAAATCGTGTGGTGTCTATATTTTTAATATTAGTCTGAGATAAAACTTTGTCTAATTGGACTTAATATTTTGTAAGAATAAATAACAGATAAGAGTAATACATCGATGCTCAAAGGAAATTATTCTCTCCCAATGCTTTCCTCTTCAGGTTATAGAAAAATATACTTGATTCTCACAGAAAGCATCTTAACGTAATGAGATACTGTCTCTTTAGGAGATGAAACAGGTTTAATTGTAAGCCACTTTTCAAATAAATTTGCTTCAACTGTTTTGAGAAGATGATATTCAATAGTCCTCACTTCATATATGCTTTTAAAATTTACCATCTAGTAAAGGCTATAATTCACTATTTTCTAGTAATAAAAAGAAGATATCAAACATATTCACTAGCAATAATGGAATACCTGTCAGCTGTTGAAGGCAGGAAAATTACAGTTCTATTTATACCATTTTATATAACATTGGAAATCAAAATTTTGATTTTTCTTTCAAATTTTTGGAATTGGCATCCTGTTTGAATTTATTGTCAATATTTTCTTATGTAAGATGGCTTACATAAGCATCATGTATTAATATGGAGCTATAAGTATAATACAAACATCAGTCACAAGTTATTAATAAAAAAGCGACTATAAAATATGTCAGTTGAATGTAATTATATGAAAATGTAGTTGAATGTGTTTAAGTCCACACTCGAGCATCTGCATTTAAAAGTTGTGACTGTTGAAAGAGACCATCCAGGAGATCTGACACTTGACCTTATTCTCAAGTAACCCATCTGTAATAACATAGTGTTGTTATGAAGATTAAGGATGGTAGTAAGGGGTGGAGAAGAGGGCCTGATATATGTTGGGACATTGCAGCCATACCTGCTGTTTTCTCCTAAACCTGGGCTAGAAGGCTTATACAAATAGTTTCCATGTTGATGTTCCCATTCTCCTATCAGATGGAGAAATATGATTAAATTATAGCTGCATTACAAATATTACAGACCCAGAAGATACACTTTTTTTCCAGTCCAATAGACAATGTAACACACAGGAAATTAAGTGACTTCTGTCCTTTTTTTCATCTAATTTATAAATATGTTAATATATGATGGTGAATTTTAATAGATTAGATACAAATCGTGTGGTGTCTATATTTTTAATATTAGTCTGAGATAAAACTTTGTCTAATTGGACTTAATATTTTGTAAGAATAAATAACAGATAAGAGTAATACATCGATGCTCAAAGGAAATTATTCTCTCCCAATGCTTTCCTCTTCAGGTTATAGAAAAATATACTTGATTCTCAAAGAAAGCATCTTAAAGTAATGAGATACTGTATCTTTAGGAGATGAATTAAGACTATTGAATGTTAATAGAATTATGAATTGTAAGCCATTTCTGTTTCTTGTGTCACCACCTTTTGATGCAGAACTTCAACCTTGAAACATTCCAGAAAAACTGGGAGTCCAGAGAGTGTCTTGTCTACTCATCAACAAACCCAAATAGCTGCATTGCCCTTGTTTTTCCCTCCTGTTTTGCTCTGCAGCTGCTGGGTGCAACTTTGACCAGAGGGACCTGACACAAACTCCCTTCTTGAGCACTGTTGGCACTTTTCTCTTGTGCGCAGACCCTAGATCTTTGAGTTTCAGGAATATGCCATGTTCCATGGCAAAGAGGGCATATATCTGTAGAAAGCATTCTATTGGAGAAAATTATAGATGGTTCACAGTTATTGGCAACAACCATCTATCTCTACAGCTCTAAGCACCTTAGGTCTGAAGGAGAGGTCAGTCAATATTCCAAATCTATATTCAGACTCACTTCTTACCAATGACTTGTGTATTGAGTCAAACTTGTCACACTCAGCTAGTTCATTTCCTGAATGAGTTCCCAACAAAGAAGCTCCCAGGTTCATGAGCCTTGTCCCTCGGTGCTGTCAGCCAAGCCCATAAATATTTGAAACACAGAGGTGGACATGGCTTCAGAGATTGAATCTAGAGCTGTTATTAGACAAGAAAGTTGTTGTACTTCAATATGAGATCTGTTAATAACTTTGTGAATTGACTGATGAATATCTGAGGTGAGGTTGTTTACTTTTAAGTGCTCTTTATTCCTTTTTATGCCTGAATAATAGTCCATTTTATATATATATCACATTTTCTTTATCCATTCCTCTGCTGAAGGAAATTTAATTGGTTTCCATGCCCTGGCTATTGTAAATAGTGCTAAAATTAACATTGGGGTGCATATATCTTTTTGAATTGTGGTTTTCTCTGGCTATATACTCAGGAGTGGAATTGCTGAGTTATATTAGAGTTCTATAGTTAGTTTTTGAGGAAACTACTTAATGTTCTCCATATTGGATATATCAACTTACATTCCCACCAATAGTGAAAGAGGGTTCCCTTTTCTCCATACCTTCTCCAATGTTAAGTACTTGTAGATTTTTTGGTGATGCCCATTCTGACTGATATGAAATGATACCTAACTGTAGTTTTGACTTGTATTTCTCTAATACTTAGTGAGATTGAGCATTTCTTCATGTGCTTTTTGACTGTTGGTGTATCTTCTTTAGAAAAATGTCTATTTAGATATTTCCCCCATTTATCGATTTTTTTACATTGAGCTGCATGAACTATTTGTATATTTTAGAGATTAACCCCTTGGTTGTTTTGTTTGCATATATTTTCTCCTATTCTGAGGGTTGTTTTTATGTTTGTGATTTCATTTGCTATGCAAAAGTTTTTAAGATTGATTAGATAGCATTAGTTTATTTTTATTTTAATTTGGTGCATCAAAAAAGATTGTGCTGTGATTTATATCAGCGTGTTCTTCTGTGTTTTACTATAAAAGTTTTATAGTGTCTGGCCTTACATTTAGGTCTTTGGTCAATTTTGAGTTTATTTTTGTATATGGTTTTAGGGAGCATTCTAATTCCGTTCTTTTACATATAGCTCTCTAGTCTTCCCAGCACCACATATTGAAGAGACTGTCTTTTCTCCATTATATACTCTTGTCTTTTTTGGCATAGATTAGATGACTAAAGGTATGTGGATTTATCTCTGGACTTTCTATCCTATTCCAATGACCCATATTTTTATTTTTGTGCTAGTACTGTAATGTCTTGATTATTGTAGCTTTGTTGTATAGTCTGAAGTCAGGGAGCTTGATTCCTCCAAATTTTTTTCCTTAAGATTTCTTTCTTTTGGCTGGAGCATTTAATCATTTACACTTAAGGTGCTATTGATAAGTACGGTTGTATGGCCATTTTCTTAATTGTTTTCGGTTTGTTTTGGTAGGTCTCTTTTCTTCCCTTCCTAGTTCAGTCATTTCTCTCATGTTTCTTGCCTAGAGAATTTCCTTTAGCACTTGTTGTAAAGCTGACTTGGTGGTGCTGAACTCTCTTAGCTTTAGCTTTTCCGTAAAGCATTTGATTTCTCTGTTGAATCTGAATGAGAGCCTTGCTGGATGGCGTATTCTTGGTTGTAGGTTTTTCTCTTTGATCACTTTAAATTCATTTTACCATATTCACCTGGCCTGCAAAGTTTCTGTTGAAAAATCAGCTGGTAACTTCAGAGGGATCTCTTTGTATGTTTTTTGTTGTCTTTTGCTTTGTTGCTTTTAATATTTTTGTTTGTATTTGATTGTTGTCATTTTGATAGGTATCTCTCTCAGCATGCTCCCTCTTGGGTTTATCCTGTATGAGACTCTCTGGACTTGGGTGACTATTTTCTTTCTCCTGTTAAGAAATGTTTGGACTGTGATCTCTTCAACTATTTCCCCAGACCCTTTCTCTTTTTCCTCCTCTTCTGAGACTCATATAGTTCAAATGCTTGTGCATTTAATATTGTCACAGTGGTCTCTGATACTGTTGTCATTTTTTTTTTCATTCCTTATTCTGTTCTGTAGTGGAGATGTCCACCGTTCTGCCTTCCAAGTCACTTAGGCATTCTTCTGCCTCAGTTATTCAGCTATAGGTTTATTCTAGTGTGTTTTTCATTTTGTTTATTATATTATTCATCTGTTTGTTCTTTAGCTTTTCTAGGTCTTTGTTAAACTTTTCCTCGTATCTTCTCAATCCGTGCTTCCATTCTGTTTCTGAGATCTTTCATCATCTTCAGTATCATTACTCTGAATTCTTTTTCAGAAAGATTAAATATCTCCTCTTCATTTACTTGTTCTTGTAGGTTTTTATATTGTTTCTTCATCTACAACATATTTTTTTTTTTGCCTAGTACTGTAATGTCTTGATTATTGTAGCTTTGTTGTATAGTCTGAAGTCAGGGAGCTTGATTCCTCCAAATTTTTTTCCTTAAGATTTCTTTCTTTTGGCTGGAGCATTTAATCATTTACACTTAAGGTGCTATTGATAAGTACGGTTGTATGGCCATTTTCTTAATTGTTTTCGGTTTGTTTTGGTAGGTCTCTTTTCTTCCCTTCCTAGTTCAGTCATTTCTCTCATGTTTCTTGCCTAGAGAATTTCCTTTAGCACTTGTTGTAAAGCTGACTTGGTGGTGCTGAACTCTCTTAGCTTTAGCTTTTCCGTAAAGCATTTGATTTCTCTGTTGAATCTGAATGAGAGCCTTGCTGGATGGCGTATTCTTGGTTGTAGGTTTTTCTCTTTGATCACTTTAAATTCATTTTACCATATTCACCTGGCCTGCAAAGTTTCTGTTGAAAAATCAGCTGGTAACTTCAGAGGGATCTCTTTGTATGTTTTTTGTTGTCTTTTGCTTTGTTGCTTTTAATATTTTTGTTTGTATTTGATTGTTGTCATTTTGATAGGTATCTCTCTCAGCATGCTCCCTCTTGGGTTTATCCTGTATGAGACTCTCTGGACTTGGGTGACTATTTTCTTTCTCCTGTTAAGAAATGTTTGGACTGTGATCTCTTCAACTATTTCCCCAGACCCTTTCTCTTTTTCCTCCTCTTCTGAGACTCATATAGTTCAAATGCTTGTGCATTTAATATTGTCACAGTGGTCTCTGATACTGTTGTCATTTTTTTTTTCATTCCTTATTCTGTTCTGTAGTGGAGATGTCCACCGTTCTGCCTTCCAAGTCACTTAGGCATTCTTCTGCCTCAGTTATTCAGCTATAGGTTTATTCTAGTGTGTTTTTCATTTTGTTTATTATATTATTCATCTGTTTGTTCTTTAGCTTTTCTAGGTCTTTGTTAAACTTTTCCTCGTATCTTCTCAATCCGTGCTTCCATTCTGTTTCTGAGATCTTTCATCATCTTCAGTATCATTACTCTGAATTCTTTTTCAGAAAGATTAAATATCTCCTCTTCATTTACTTGTTCTTGTAGGTTTTTATATTGTTTCTTCATCTACAACATATTTCCTTGTCATCTCATTTTGTCAGACTTACTATGTGTCTCCTTTCTGCCATCTGCAGCACCAAAGTTCCTCTTGCTTCTGGATTCTTCCCCATGGTAGGTGATGTTGGTCTAGGGGCTTGTGCTGTTATCCCCATCATAGGGAATTGCATTGTTGTGGTGGTGATGTGGGTCTTCCATAGATGTTGAACAAGGCCACACCTTTGCTCTGTGATTGCCACTGCCCTGTGAGGGGTGGGCTTTGCTCCCTAGCTACTAGAGTAGAGGTACCAGATCTGTTTCTTAGTTATGATTCTGATCTGCAGTGCAATGGAGGCAGAATTGGAGCACACCCTCTGGGAAGGAAATCACTGAGTTTTACTCTTTATGAGCTGTTCTCCTGTGAATGTGCTCTCTTGTGTCTCCTTTCACCTATTGTGTGGGCTCACAAAGTGTAATGCTATTGAAAACTGCTCTTGGCCCCTCCTTAACTGTGGGTATGCTGGCTGCAATTGGCCCTAGTTTCTCCCAGGTATTGTTTTCACCCATCCACAGGTGCAGGTCCCTGTACTACAGTGGTCATGCACCTGGACCCGCTGTGGGAGCTATGAAGGCAGCTTGGACTCTGGTCCGTCTCTGCCTCTGTATATATAGCTGCCCTCAGAGCCCAGAGCTGCTAAAGCCAGACCCATTCTAGCCACAAGAGCACCAGTCCTTTTCTGTTCAGATGTTCCACAGACATTGAATTTAGGACGCCGTCAACAGATGTATAACTCTGCAGTTCATCCAGCTTAAGGAGAGATTTCAGTTCTTCTTTAGTCACATAGCTCCTAGGAGTCAGCTCTGGTTTCAGCCCCTTCTCTGGGTGAATTTCCTAGTTAGAGGAGTTATTCACACTCTCCTGGACAGCAGGGCAGTTCTATACTGATAGATTTCTCAATTGTAGAAGTTATTCATGCTCTTTTGGGGCAGCATGAATAGATCATAAGGTCTAGGGGTGTAATTCCCAGTGACTAGATTCATCTATACCTTCCCGGGCCAGTAGGGGCCAAGTGTACCAGCCTTAAAAGTTTCACAACAATGTGAAAGTACCCATGGCAGGTTTTATACATAAATTCTGAAGGAATGAAGGCCAAATAGCAATATAGCTCTCTGTAGCAATGAGTTCTGCTGTATTTGTAAAAAATAATATTCATAAAAGAATTGTAATCAGTTTATATGACATATTCATGAAAGCTGTAAGACATCGCTCTGCCATCATCAGAATCATATTCAAATTGCAAAAACGTTTTCATTACAGAAAGATGGCACCATCTATTGCATTTAGTTAATTTAAACCAAATGCTTCTAATTATAATATTATCAACTTTATAACATTTGTGCTTAATTGTGATTTTTGTTTTATATTTTATGAGCTATAAGCATAATGAGTCTGTATTTTTGTAAATATTTAAATGCCATGAAAATAAATTTACTTTGGGTTAATATTAAGGAATCATGGGAATTTTCTTTTGAATAATACCTATATGTTAGTCAAGTTTGAAAAACAGTTTATAGGTTTTCTGAGATCTGACATAAACAAGTAAAGTAATTCCCATATGAAAATAATAGAAGTACAAGTAAAGAAGTACAAGACCATCTACATCTACCATCCATTTCTTCCGGACATTGTATCTGTGAATATGCACGTGGAAGGTGTAAGTTTCTCATAAAACATCACATTCGATGATAGTAGAGGGCAATGGATTCCTTCTGTAAAACTTTGCTATCTAAGATCTAAGAGCTGACCAGTCTCTCCAGTGCTGAAGATATTATGACAAGCCAAATCCTATCAGTGGCTTTATTTTCTACCATGTGAAGAAAGTACTTCAGTAAAGTAATGGAGAAGAGAGAGAAGGAGGATGAAGCCAGTGCTCAGAGAAGCCTGCATAGTTGCTAAAATTCTATTTTGAGTTACTTTTCTCACTGAAAACTGAGTATTACATTTCCATTCTTCCTGTAGGCCGATCATTGGCAATGTCTTTGGACTCAAAGAGCTAGCCTAATATTCTTTCCTTAATTTTCAATAATATATAAAACAGCTGAGCAGGGTTTCTATGAAAATCTGAGTTTCTGTGTTAACTGGAAACTGATCTTGCATCATAAAGTCCTAGCAACTCGAGAGATAAACTTTTATCAGTGTTTTAAGGTGACTTTGGCTTCCTAGGCAATGCAATGTGGTCCAATATTCTATAAACTTTTAGTCAGTCCATTATTAGAAGAAAAAGAATCTCCAATTCATTTTTTTTCCAATTCTTTTTAATATTGATCATTTGGACTTTCATAATGGCCTCAGTCAGCAACATATTATTAAAATAGCCTAACTAAGACTTTAGTTAATTGATTAATAAAATAATATATTTTAAATTATGGTGAAACATACATAAAATTTATCATTTTAGCCATCTTTATTTATTTATTTATTTATTTATTTTTGTACATGTATGTTCCCAGATCATTCATATGCATATCCCTTGACCCTCCCTCCACCCAGTTCCCCCCCTCCCATCCCTCCAGACCATCACTCCAAGTGGTTGTAGGTACTCCTATTCCCCTAGCACAATGACAATAGCTATCTTTTCTACACATGACAGTATAGGTTTCCATGTTACTCCCTCCCACTGTTCGGTCTCCACAATGTCTTTATATCTATTCTCTGTTTTTTCAAGAGTTCACTGCGTGTGTTATCATGACCACCTCACTAGATCCCATATATATGAGTTAGTATACTATACTTGTCTTTCTCTTTTTGACTTACTTCACTTTTTATGATAGGTTCTAGTGCCAGCCACCTCATTAGGACTGAGTCTTCTGCATTTCTTTTAACAGCTGTGTAGTATTCCATTGTATATATGTACCAGAGCTTCTGTATCCATTCATTTGTCAATGGACATCTAGGTTGCTTCCATGTTCTGGCTATTGTATAGAGAGCTGCAATGAACATTGGGGTACAGGTGCCTCTTTCAGTTTTGATTTCATCAGGATATAGGCCTAATAGTGGGATTGCTGGGTCATAGGGTGCTTCTATTTTTAGTTTTTTAAGGAATCTCCATATTGTCTTCCATAGAGGTTGTATTAATTTACATTCCCACCAGCAATGCAAGAGGGTTCCCTTTTCTCCACACCCTCTCCAGCATTTGTTGTCTGTCGATTTGCTGATGATGGCCATTCTGACAGGTGTGAGGTGGTATCTCATTGTGGTTTTAATTTGCATTTCTCTGATAATAAGCGAGGTTGAGCATCGTTTCATGTATTTTTGGACCATTTGTATGTCCTCTTTGGAGAGGCGTCTCTTTAGATCTTTTTCCCATTTTTTGATTGGGCTGTTCATTTTCCCTGTGCTGAGTTGTCTGAGTTGCTTGTAGATTTTGGAGATGAATTCTTTGTCTGTTGTTTCATTTGCTATGATTTTCTCCCACTCTGTGGGGTGTCTGTTGAACTTTTTTTGTAATTTCTTTTGCTGTACAAAAGCTTTTAAGTTTCATAAGGTCCCATATGTTCATTTTTCTTTTCAGTTCCGCTATTTTAGTTGGTGGGTCAGAGAAGATCTTGCTTTGATTGATGTCCTTGAGGGTTTTGCCTATATTCTCCTCTAAGAGTTTGATGGTTTCTGGTCTTACACTGAGGTCTTTAATCCATTTTGAGTTGATCTTAGTGTATGGTGTCAGGGAATGTTCCAATTTCATTTTTTTGCATGTAGCTGTCCAATTCTCCCAGCACCACTTGTTAAAGAGGCTGTCTTTGTCCCATTTTATAGTTTCTCCTCCTTTATCAAAAATAAGGTACCCATAGGTGCGTGGGTTGATCTCTGGGTTCTCAATCTTGTTCCATTGGTCTGTAGTTCTGTTTTTGTGCCAGTACCATACTGTCTTGATAACTGTTGCTTTGTAGTAGAGTCTGAAGTTAGGGAGGCTGATCCGTCCAACTCCATTTTTCTTCCTCAGGATTGCTTTGGCTATTCGAGGTCTTCTGTGTTTCCATATGAACTGTGTTATTATTTGGTCTAGTTCTGTGAAAAATGTCAGTGGTAGTTGAATAGGTATTGCATTGAATCTGTAGATGATATTTGGAAGTATGGTCATTTTCACAATATTGACTCTTCCAATCCAGGAACATGGAATATCTCTCCATCTGTTTAAGTCTTCTTTAATGTCTCTCATGAGTGTCTTGTAATTTTCTGTGTACAGTTCTTTTGTTTCTTTGGGTAGGTTTATTCCTAGATATTTGATTCTTTTGGTTGCAATGGTGAAGGGGATTGCCTCTTTGATTTCATTTTCTGATTTTTCATTGTTTGTGTATAGGAATGCCAGTGACTTCTGTGTGTTGACTTTGGAGATGAATTCTTTGTCTGTTGTTTCATTTGCTATGATTTTCTCCCACTCTGTGGGGTGTCTGTTGAACTTTTTTTGTAATTTCTTTTGCTGTACAAAAGCTTTTAAGTTTCATAAGGTCCCATATGTTCATTTTTCTTTTCAGTTCCGCTATTTTAGTTGGTGGGTCAGAGAAGATCTTGCTTTGATTGATGTCCTTGAGGGTTTTGCCTATATTCTCCTCTAAGAGTTTGATGGTTTCTGGTCTTACACTGAGGTCTTTAATCCATTTTGAGTTGATCTTAGTGTATGGTGTCAGGGAATGTTCCAATTTCATTTTTTTGCATGTAGCTGTCCAATTCTCCCAGCACCACTTGTTAAAGAGGCTGTCTTTGTCCCATTTTATAGTTTCTCCTCCTTTATCAAAAATAAGGTACCCATAGGTGCGTGGGTTGATCTCTGGGTTCTCAATCTTGTTCCATTGGTCTGTAGTTCTGTTTTTGTGCCAGTACCATACTGTCTTGATAACTGTTGCTTTGTAGTAGAGTCTGAAGTTAGGGAGGCTGATCCGTCCAACTCCATTTTTCTTCCTCAGGATTGCTTTGGCTATTCGAGGTCTTCTGTGTTTCCATATGAACTGTGTTATTATTTGGTCTAGTTCTGTGAAAAATGTCAGTGGTAGTTGAATAGGTATTGCATTGAATCTGTAGATGATATTTGGAAGTATGGTCATTTTCACAATATTGACTCTTCCAATCCAGGAACATGGAATATCTCTCCATCTGTTTAAGTCTTCTTTAATGTCTCTCATGAGTGTCTTGTAATTTTCTGTGTACAGTTCTTTTGTTTCTTTGGGTAGGTTTATTCCTAGATATTTGATTCTTTTGGTTGCAATGGTGAAGGGGATTGCCTCTTTGATTTCATTTTCTGATTTTTCATTGTTTGTGTATAGGAATGCCAGTGACTTCTGTGTGTTGACTTTATATCCTGCAACTTTGCTGAATTCATTGATTAGCTCTAGTAGCTTTGTAACCGTGTCTTTGGGATTTTCTATGTATAATATCATGTCGTCTGCAAAAAGATAGAGCTTGACTTCTTCCTTTCCAATCTGGATTCCTTTGATTTCGTTCTCTTGTCTTATTGCTGTTGCTAGGACTTCCAGGACTATGTTGAATAGCAGTGGTGAAAGTGGGCACCCCTGTCTTGTTCCTGATCCTGGAGGGAATGCTTTCAGTTTTTCACCATTAACAATAATGTTCGCTGTAGGCTTCTCATAGATGGCTTTTATTATGTTGAGATAGGTTCCTTCTATGCCCATTTTCTGAAGAATTTTGATCATAAATGGATGTTGTACTTTGTCGAGGGCTTTTTCTGCATCTATTGAGATGATCATGTGATTTTTGTCTTTCAACTTGTTGATATGGTGTATCACGTTGATTGATTTGCGGATGTTGAAGAAGCCTTGCATGCCTGGGATGAACCCAACTTGATCATAATGTATGAGTGTTTTGACATGTCGTTGAATTCTGTTTGCTAGGATTTTGTTGAGGATCTTGGCATCTAAGTTCATCAGTGAAATTGGCCTGTAGTTTTCCTTTTTTGTGTTGCCTTTGCCTGGTTTGGGTATCAGGGTGATGGTGGCCTCATAGAATGTGTTTGGGAGTTTTCCTTCCTGTGCAATTTTTTGGAAGAGTTTTAGAAGGACAGGCATTAGCTCTTCTTTAAATGTTTGGTAGAATTCGGCTGTGAAGCCATCTGGTCCTGGGCTTTTATTTTTGGGTAGATTTTTAATCACAAATTCGATTTCTGAGCTTGTGATTGGGTTGTTCAAAGCTTCTGTTTCTTCCTGACTCAGTCTTGGGAGATTAATCCTGTTCAAGAAACTGTCCATTTCTTCCAAGTTGTCCAGTTTGTTGCCATATAGTTGCTCATAATAGTCTCTTAGAATCCTTTGGATTTCTGCATTATCTGTTGTAATCTCTCCTTTTTCATTTTTGATTTTGTTGATCTGGTTCTTCTCTCTCTTTTTCATTGTTTGTGTATAGGAATGCCAGTGACTTCTGTGTGTTGACTTTATATCCTGCAACTTTGCTGAATTCATTGATTAGCTCTAGTAGCTTTGTAACCGTGTCTTTGGGATTTTCTATGTATAATATCATGTCGTCTGCAAAAAGATAGAGCTTGACTTCTTCCTTTCCAATCTGGATTCCTTTGATTTCGTTCTCTTGTCTTATTGCTGTTGCTAGGACTTCCAGGACTATGTTGAATAGCAGTGGTGAAAGTGGGCACCCCTGTCTTGTTCCTGATCCTGGAGGGAATGCTTTCAGTTTTTCACCATTAACAATAATGTTCGCTGTAGGCTTCTCATAGATGGCTTTTATTATGTTGAGATAGGTTCCTTCTATGCCCATTTTCTGAAGAATTTTGATCATAAATGGATGTTGTACTTTGTCGAGGGCTTTTTCTGCATCTATTGAGATGATCATGTGATTTTTGTCTTTCAACTTGTTGATATGGTGTATCACGTTGATTGATTTGCGGATGTTGAAGAAGCCTTGCATGCCTGGGATGAACCCAACTTGATCATAATGTATGAGTGTTTTGACATGTCGTTGAATTCTGTTTGCTAGGATTTTGTTGAGGATCTTGGCATCTAAGTTCATCAGTGAAATTGGCCTGTAGTTTTCCTTTTTTGTGTTGCCTTTGCCTGGTTTGGGTATCAGGGTGATGGTGGCCTCATAGAATGTGTTTGGGAGTTTTCCTTCCTGTGCAATTTTTTGGAAGAGTTTTAGAAGGACAGGCATTAGCTCTTCTTTAAATGTTTGGTAGAATTCGGCTGTGAAGCCATCTGGTCCTGGGCTTTTATTTTTGGGTAGATTTTTAATCACAAATTCGATTTCTGAGCTTGTGATTGGGTTGTTCAAAGCTTCTGTTTCTTCCTGACTCAGTCTTGGGAGATTAATCCTGTTCAAGAAACTGTCCATTTCTTCCAAGTTGTCCAGTTTGTTGCCATATAGTTGCTCATAATAGTCTCTTAGAATCCTTTGGATTTCTGCATTATCTGTTGTAATCTCTCCTTTTTCATTTTTGATTTTGTTGATCTGGTTCTTCTCTCTCTTTTTCTTAATGAGTCTGGCCAGTGGCTTGTCAATTTTGTTTACCTTTTCAAAGAACCAGCTTTTTGTTTTATTTATCTTTACTATTGTTTCTTTTGTTTCTTTCTCATTTATTTCTGCTCTGATCTTTATGATTTCTCTTCTTCTGCTGGCTTTGGGATGTTTTTGTTCTTCTTTCTCCAGCTGTTTTAAGCGAAGGGTTAGGTCATCTGCTTCATATTTTCCTAGTTTCTTGAGGTGGGATTGTATTGCTATAAATTTCCCTCTTAGAACTGCTTTTGCTGTATCCCATAGGTTTTGCACGGTCGTGTGTTCATTGTCATTTTCTTCTAGGAATTGTTTAATTTCTCCTTTGATTTCCTCCATGATCAGTTGGTTTTTTAGGTATGTATTGTTTAATCTCCATGTGTTTCTGTTTTTAGGGCTTTTTTTCTGGTAGTTGATCTCCAGTCTCATTGCATTGTGGTCCGAGAAGATGGTTGATATAATTTCGGTTTTCTTGAACTGACTGAGGTTAGATTTGTGGCCCAAGATGTGGTCTATCCTGGAGAATGTTCCGTGAGCGCTTGAGAAGAAAGTGTATTCTTCTGCTTTTGGATGGAACATCCTAAAGATATCGATGAGGTCCATCTTTTCCAGTGTGGCATTTAAGGCTTGTGTTTCTTTATTAATTTTCTGTTTTGTTGATCTGTCCATTGGTGTGAGAGGAGTGTTAAAGTCTCCTACTATTATTGTATTATTGTTGATTTCTTCTTTTATGTTTGAAAGTACCTGTCTTATGTATTGAGGTGCCCCTGTGTTGGGTGCATAGATATTCATGACTGTTATGTCTTCCTCTTGGATAGATCCCTTAATCATGATGTAGTGACCTGCCTTGTCTCTTAGAATCTTCTTTACTTTAAAGTCTATTTTGTCTGATATAAGGATTGCTACTCCAGCTTTCTTTTGATTTCCATTTGCATGAAATATCTTTTTCCAGCCTTTCACTTTCAGTCTATGAGTGTCTCTAGGTCTGAAGTGGGTCTCTTGTAAACAGCATATATATGGGTCTTGCTTCTGGATCCATTCAGCCAGCCTGTGTCGTTTGGTTGGAGCATTTAGTCCATTTACGTTCAAAGTAATTATTGATACGAATGTTCCTATTGTCATCTTCTTAGAAGATGGGGTTTGATCTGTAGGACTTCTCCTACTCTTGTATTTATTGGCTATATCAGGCCCTTTAGCACTTGTTGTAGGGCTGGTTTTGTGGTACAGAATTCTTTTAGTTTTTGCTTGTCTGTGAAGCTTTTGACTTCACCATCGATTTTGAATGAGATTCTTGCTGGGTAGAGAATTCGTGGTTGCAGGTTATTCTCTTTTAGCCGTTTAAATGTATCTTGCCATGCTCTTCTGGCCTGTAGGGTTTCTGTTGAGAGATCTGCAGTTAAACGTATGGGGTTTCCTTTGTATGTTATTTGTTGTTTGCTCCTAGCTGCTTTTAGTAATCTGTCTTTATATTTAGTCTGCGTTAGTTTGATTAGTATGTGCCTTGGTGTGTTTCTTCTGCGGTTTCTCCTGTATGGAACTCTTTGTGCTTCCTGGACTTGGTTGACTATCTTCTTTCCCATGCTGGGGAAGTTTTCAACTATAACCTCTTCAAGAATTTTTTCATAGTCTTTCTTCTCTTCTTCTTCTTCTGGAACTCCTATAATTCTAATGTTGGTGCGTTTAATATTGTCCCATAGGTCTCTGAGGCTATCCTCAGTTCTTTTAATTCTGTGGGCTTTGTTCTGTTCTTCAGCACTTATTTCCACCATTCTGTCTTCCAGCTCACTTATCCATTCTTCAGCCTCCGATACTCTACTGTTGAGGCCTTCTATAGTATTTTTGAGTTCAGCAATTGAGTTGGTGGTCTCTATTTGCTTATTTTTCATTTCCTGCATGTCTTTTCTCAATGCACTAATTTCCTCTAATATTCTGTTTTCGGTGTTTTGCATCCTCATTAGTAATATGCTAATTATCAGAAATATGCACTTCTGATGCATTAAGTACGTTTTTGTTTTTCATACATAACCACCATCCATTTACAGAACTTTTTCATTTTGTAAAACTTTAGGTCTGAAGTGGGTCTCTTGTAAACAGCATATATATGGGTCTTGCTTCTGGATCCATTCAGCCAGCCTGTGTCGTTTGGTTGGAGCATTTAGTCCATTTACGTTCAAAGTAATTATTGATACGAATGTTCCTATTGTCATCTTCTTAGAAGATGGGGTTTGATCTGTAGGACTTCTCCTACTCTTGTATTTATTGGCTATATCAGGCCCTTTAGCACTTGTTGTAGGGCTGGTTTTGTGGTACAGAATTCTTTTAGTTTTTGCTTGTCTGTGAAGCTTTTGACTTCACCATCGATTTTGAATGAGATTCTTGCTGGGTAGAGAATTCGTGGTTGCAGGTTATTCTCTTTTAGCCGTTTAAATGTATCTTGCCATGCTCTTCTGGCCTGTAGGGTTTCTGTTGAGAGATCTGCAGTTAAACGTATGGGGTTTCCTTTGTATGTTATTTGTTGTTTGCTCCTAGCTGCTTTTAGTAATCTGTCTTTATATTTAGTCTGCGTTAGTTTGATTAGTATGTGCCTTGGTGTGTTTCTTCTGGTGTTTCTCCTGTATGGAACTCTTTGTGCTTCCTGGACTTGGTTGACTATCTTCTTTCCCATGCTGGGGAAGTTTTCAACTATAACCTCTTCAAGAATTTTTTCATAGTCTTTCTTCTCTTCTTCTTCTTCTGGAACTCCTATAATTCTAATGTTGGTGCGTTTAATATTGTCCCATAGGTCTCTGAGGCTATCCTCAGTTCTTTTAATTCTGTGGGCTTTGTTCTGTTCTTCAGCACTTATTTCCACCATTCTGTCTTCCAGCTCACTTATCCATTCTTCAGCCTCCGATACTCTACTGTTGAGGCCTTCTATAGTATTTTTGAGTTCAGCAATTGAGTTGGTGGTCTCTATTTGCTTATTTTTCATTTCCTGCATGTCTTTTCTCAATGCACTAATTTCCTCTAATATTCTGTTTTCGGTGTTTTGCATCCTCATTAGTAATATGCTAATTATCAGAAATATGCACTTCTGATGCATTAAGTACGTTTTTGTTTTTCATACATAACCACCATCCATTTACAGAACTTTTTCATTTTGTAAAACTAAACGTCTACACCCATTATATAATAGATTCATCCCCTCAGTCCTTGAGAGCTGCCATTCTCCTTTCTGTCTCTATGAATTAACTGCTCTAGGTATCTCATGTGAGTGGGACATATAATATCTATCCTTTTATGACTGATTTATTTCCCTTAGGATAATGTCTTCAGGGTTTTTCTGTGTTATAGCATGTGTAAGAATTCCCTTCTTCTTTAAGGCTGAGTGATATTTCATTACATGTATTTGCTTATTCATTCATCTGTCCGTGGATCCTGGGGGTGTTTCTATCTCTTGGCTATTTTAAATGATGTTGATATTGCTATATACATGATTATACAAGGTCTTGCTTTCAATTCTTTTGAATATACATAAGTGACATTGCCTATCTTTCATTTTTTTAGGAATTGCCATAATGATTTCCAAAGTGGCTATACCATTTTACATTCCATCTAGCAGGGCAAAAACATTCTTATTTTCTGACATCCTCCCTAACAATTGTCATTTTCTATTTCTTTGGTAATAGTCATACTAATGAGTATGAATTGTCATTCCCCCCCCCTCCTTTTTTTTTAAATTTGGCCTGTTTTATTGATTTTTTGTTTATTTATTTTTGTCGATCTTTATTCTTTGGTCTGTGTAGGTCTCCCATTGCAGTCGCCTCTCTCATTGCAGATCACTGGCTCTGGGCACATGTGCCTCAGACCGATGGCTCGTAATTGGACTCACTTATCCAGCCATTCCACAGCACATGGGATCTTTCCGGGCCAGGGATCCAACAGGTGCCCCTTGCACTGCAAGGCAGAATCTGTACCCACTGGACCACCAGGGAGGCCCTCTCACTTTTTATCTTAACATCAGAGTTGCTAGCAGGAAAAGCTTCTATTTGGGGAAACAATGGTGACATTTTGGTAGCTGAGCCTTTTGATGATAAAATCCGTTGCAGGGCAACAATGACATATTAATGATCAAATAAAATGCTTTAAATACATAAATACTTAGAATTAGAAAGGTAACCACTCACTTTTTCAATTTAATCATTTATTTGACTGTGACTCTGTATGTGATGTTAAAATAGCGGTCAATTTGCTTTGTTTAGTAATAAGTTTGGTTAATTTAATGAATAAAAAATCAGTTAAGTCTATTTAGGTAAATGTCTTAAGAACTGCTTGTTCAAATAACCTGTATAAATAAGCAGACTCCGAGATATATTCTGTCCCAACCCAGTTCTTTCTTTCCAATATCACTAATTCCTAAAATATCAGTGTTTTCTCATGCAAATAGTGACATTTCCACATTTTGCTTCAGGTTCATTTTTAGTATATCAGAGAGATAGTGCTGAACTCAAAATGATCATGTCTTAAAAAGGTAAGCCTCAAAATTAAAATGATCTGGATCAGAAAATGTTCCTTAAACACTATAGACATTTGAATAAACATAAATATCAAAGAAAGGCTAAAGGGCTCATAATTATTACTTTATTAAAGAGTTGCTTGTGTACCACACAGTCAAATTACAATTTCTACCAGAAAATATATCCAGGTTCCAAATGATCAGTTTGTAAGCATGTTCATGTAGCATAGTTTAATTGTGTATAAGGGACTATGCGTACCTGATAACATGAATATTTATCTCAAATTTTGTAAAGAATACAGTTGATGAAATTGACTAATGGAGCAATATAGTACCACATTCATACAGTGTAAATGTGATTTAGCATCAAGATTCTGTTTAGTTTTAAATCCTCTGAGACTTTTATTATGCAGCTACTTCTCTAATGACTGTAAATATTCACCATCCAGGGTATGACAAACATGTCTTAGGGCTGTAAAATATCATGTTCAATTAGATGGCTCATCTCCTGGGAGTGCAGTGAGTGTGAGCATGCATATAAACAGACAGCCACAGTGAAGAAGAATTTATTTCAAAAATTAAAAGCTATTTAGAATAGTTTCCAGTTTTACAGCTTCTTAAACTGTCATGTTTATCTACATTCAATTTCATCAATAAACAATTAATTCAAAGAGTATTAGGGGAGAAGAAATGGATGCAATTGAACTTATTTTAGAGCAAGAAAAAGAAAATATCTTGTAAGACATAACTATTGAGTTAACATAATTGTATAATACAATGAAAAAAAAATATCTTGGGAGTTTTTTTGTTTTTTTTTTTTTACTGAGCAGGCAATACTTTAAAGTCAGTATAATTTTAAATATGCTAGCTGTAATCTTAAGTTTATCTTATTTGTCTTCAGATTTTTTTAACTTAAATTTAACAGCCTATTAAATGGGAAAAAAAGATATTCACTGGGTAATTTAAAATCAGTCAGAACAAAAGATTTGTCAAGATACATTTTTTTCAGGTCATTGTACCATGAGGAAATAGGATGAATGGTAGCTGGAGGGATTTGTAAAATTCAAAGAGGTTTGAGGACTGCTTTTCTGTAAAAAGTGATAAGTTATTCAAACAACTGTAACTGTCTTTGGAAAGAATCATATTGAGAAGATATGTCTGAATGTGTAGGAGCATGAAAAATTAACTGAAAGTGTAAATTCTTTAAGAAGGTGTTGAAGAATCATGATTCAGAGGAGAGGATATGGGATTGACCCTAGATGTAAAAGCAACACTTCACTGAAAAAGGAGGCAAAACACCAAGTATTATGGATATATATTGTTCTATAATATATTCATAAAGATAAGCATTTGTATTATATGAAGAAAATTGAAACATACTAATGTTAACAATGTAAAGAGGAAGTCTTTATTCCATATAGTAAAACTAATCAGTTCTTAATATTCTTAGAAATAAGGTTGTTTTAAAATTCACTGTGCTTGTTTTTTTAAATGACAAAAAATAGAAAAGAAATGAAGAAAGTAAGTATTCAATATTTTGAATTTTACATTAAGAAAATTTCTATTTGGAATCACAGTGAAGATAATCATGGGCTTTTGAGTACTAACAAAGATAACTTTTTATATAAATATTATTGATACATCTTATTGATGGTGCAACAGTAAATAAAGTGCAGCTAGCGAAACAATATCTTATTTCAGAAACTCAATATATTTTAAGAACATGTTTCTTTATGTCCTTCATTAAGAATATGTTTTTCTTAAAGTGGTTGTGTTGTAAATGCTTTAAAACTTGAAATATGTAATAATACTGATATAAATAATGGCAGAAGTCCTAAGTGATCTAAAGAGAGAAATCTGGCTGACATGAAATCCCAGGTGACAATTAGTTGCTGCTGTTCAGTTGCTAAGTCGTATCTGACTCCTTGTGACCCATGGACCGCAACGCACCAAGCTATCATTCCTTCACTATCTCCTGGAGTTTGCTCAGATTCATGTCCATTGAATTAGTGACGCTGTCTAACCATCTCAACCTCTGCTTCCCTTTCTCCTTTTGCCTTAAAACTTTCCAAGCATCAAGGTCTTTCCCAATGAGTCTGCACTTTGCATAAAGTGGCTAAAGTATTGGACCTTAGCTTGAGCATCAGTCATTTCAGTGAATATTCTGGGTGAATTTCCTTTAGGACTGACTGATCTGATCTCCTTCCTATCGAAGAGATCCTTAAGAGTCTTCTCCAGAACCACAATTCGGAAGCATCTTTGGTTCTCAGCCTTCTTTATGGTCCAACTCTCACATCCATAGATGACTACTGGATAAACCATGGTTTTGACTATGCAGACCTTTTCCAGAAAAGTGAATATGTTGCTTCTTAATGTGCTAGGTTGATCATAATTTTCCTTCCAAGGAGCAAGTTTTTTAGATGTTGAGTTATATGAGCTGCTTGTATATTTTGGAAATTAATCCTTTGTCTGTTGTCTCATTTGCTATTATTTTCTCCCATTCCGAGGATTTTCTTTTCATCTTGTTTATAGTTTATTTTGTTGCGCAAAAGCTGTTAGGTTTAATTAGGTCCCACAAAAATAGAAAAGAAATGAAGAAAGTAAGTATTCAATATTTTGAATTTTACATTAAGAAAATTTCTATTTGGAATCACAGTGAAGATAATCATGGGCGTGTGAGTACTAACAAAGATAACTTTTATATAAATATTATTGATACATCTTATTGATGGTGCAACAGTAAATAAAGTGCAGCTAGCGAAACAATATCTTATTTCAGAAACTCAATATATTTTAAGAACATGTTTCTTTATGTCCTTCATTAAGAATATGTTTTTCTTAAAGTGGTTGTGTTGTAAATGCTTTAAAACTTGAAATATGTAATAATACTGATATAAATAATGGCAGAAGTCCTAAGTGATCTAAAGAGAGAAATCTGGCTGACATGAAATCCCAGGTGACAATTAGTTGCTGCTGTTCAGTTGCTAAGTCGTATCTGACTCCTTGTGACCCATGGACCGCAACGCACCAAGCTATCATTCCTTCACTATCTCCTGGAGTTTGCTCAGATTCATGTCCATTGAATTAGTGACGCTGTCTAACCATCTCAACCTCTGCTTCCCTTTCTCCTTTTGCCTTAAAACTTTCCAAGCATCAAGGTCTTTCCCAATGAGTCTGCACTTTGCATAAAGTGGCTAAAGTATTGGACCTTAGCTTGAGCATCAGTCATTTCAGTGAATATTCTGGGTGAATTTCCTTTAGGACTGACTGATCTGATCTCCTTCCTATCGAAGAGATCCTTAAGAGTCTTCTCCAGAACCACAATTCGGAAGCATCTTTGGTTCTCAGCCTTCTTTATGGTCCAACTCTCACATCCATAGATGACTACTGGATAAACCATGGTTTTGACTATGCAGACCTTTTCCAGAAAAGTGAATATGTTGCTTCTTAATGTGCTAGGTTGATCATAATTTTCCTTCCAAGGAGCAAGTTTTTTAGATGTTGAGTTATATGAGCTGCTTGTATATTTTGGAAATTAATCCTTTGTCTGTTGTCTCATTTGCTATTATTTTCTCCCATTCCGAGGATTTTCTTTTCATCTTGTTTATAGTTTATTTTGTTGCGCAAAAGCTGTTAGGTTTAATTAGGTCCCACTTGTTTATTTTTGTTCTTTATTTCAAAGAGTTGACCTTTCACATCAGGTGACCAAGGTGTTGACCTTCATCATCAGTCCTTCCAATGAATATACAGGGTTTATTTCCTTTAGAATTTACTGTCCACGCTTCTCTCTTTGTTCATAGTATTCTTAAGGACCTCTTGACTTCACACTCCAGGATGTCTGGCTCTAGGTGCATGACCACAGCATTGTGGTTATCCAGTGCACTGAGGTTTTTCTTCATCAATCTCATGTGTATTCTTGCCACCTCTTCTTAATCTCTTCTGCTTCTGTGCAGTCCTTAAAATTTCTGTCCTTATTATGCCCATCTTTGTATGAAAGTTTTCCTTGGTATCTCCTATTTCTTGGAGAGGTCTCTAGTCTTTCCTTTCCTATTGTTTTCCTCTTTTCTTTGTAATGTTCATTGAAGAAGGCCTTGTTATCTCTACTTGCTATTCTCTGGAACCTGCATTCAGTTGGGTATATCTTTTCCTTTCTCCCTTGCCTTTCACTTCTCTTCTTTCCTCAGCTTTTTGTAAACTGCTCTACTTGGTTCATAGCTTCATTGAGATATGTTAGCCCCTTCACCACGACAAGGCTGTGACCCATGAAGGTGTTTCAGATAGTTATCACATCCCAGTTTTAGTAGGAAAACATGTATGCTTTCCTTCTACTTCCTGTAGTTATTTTTATTTTGATTGTTTCCCACCTTTCCCTAATCAAACTTTTACCCCATGGTCTCAAATTGGGCTAAAATAGGGATGTCTTGAGGACTAACAATTTATTTATTTATTATTTTTAATTTTTTTACTTTGGGCGGAGGTCGGGTTGGGGAGGGAGGGGAGTGGGCGGGCCACTTCTATTGGTCTTTCATTTCTCTATTTTCATTCGTCTTTATTCTTTGGCTCCTGTGGGCCTCCCATCGCGGTGGCCTCGGTTGTCGCAGAGCACCATCTCTGGGTGCATGTACTCCAGAGCTCCGGCTCGGTGATTGGACACATCAGTCCAGCCGCTCCGTGGCACATGGGATCTTTCCAGGCCAGGGCTCAAACAGCACCCCTTGCACTGCAAGGCGGTGTCCTTACCCACTGGACCACCAGGGGAAGCCCCGGACTAACAATTTAGAAATAAAGACAAGTAGAGATAGCGTATGGCATATACAAAAACAATGAAAAGAAAACAAAATAGGCATTGCTAAATAGTCATTTTCTAATCTTTAAGATGATGGCTCAGATGGCAAAGAATCTGCCTGCAATGTTAGAGAACCAGGTTCAATTCCTGGGTCATAAAGATCCCCTGGAGAAAGCAATGACTACCCACTCTGGTATTCTTATATGATAAGTCCCATGGACAGAGAAGCCTGTTGGGCTATGGTCCATGGGTTCAGAGTTGAACATGATTGAATAACTAACACTTCACATTTTAAGATGAGCATGTTAAAAGAATGAAACCTTTTCATAACCTATTATGTATAATTTGCTGAAATGTGGTGAGCTTTAACTGTTCAGTGGATGAATCATTTTTCTGATTATCCTTTGGCAATGGAGTGCCTTGTTTTTCTTTTTTTGTTTATGTGTTCCTCTTTTTACTTGATCCTCTGTCATTTTGCATAAGTAGCTACTAAGCTACTAGGAACTATCTGAGAGAAGCAAAGTGCTCAATATAGTATATGTCATTCATTAACATAAGAAAACATTTTACTCAAAGCCTTCAATCATTTTATTTGCCTTGGCAGATCTCCACAGTTTGACTGCCTTGGAAATATAACATTCAAACGACATATTTATTTAAAGAAACGGTAAGTCTACATTTTAGACCAATTTGAGTAGTCCTATATTCTCCTCTTTGTTGAGAACGATTCTCAGCAAAGAATCTTAGGGATGACTGATGCCATGGTACCCAACACTGAACAGATGAGACCAACAGCAATTTATACTTACCCTCCCAGCCTAGGGGATGAGGACATCATGCGCCATCCTGGGTCACATATTGGTTGCATTCTAGAGCAGAGGAAAAGACCAGACTTGAATTGTACTGTGTCCTGGGAGGGTGTGACTGAATAATTGTCTGAATAATTCCATAGACTAGCTAAGTGGTGAAACCTTATCCTCAAAGATAAGCAGGAAGACATTTGGATAGAAGACTTTGTTCCCAGGTGTGGAGTGGACAGGGAAGCATGTAGTGAAGCCATGTGAGGCCATCCTGGTTTCACCAGAAGATAGCATGCAATATTAGGGCCCTGATTTTAGGCCTTACACCACATATGGCAACATGAAACAGCAAGTAAAGGCCAGAATATGATAGGGAATTGCTTGTAGAAACAATCGAGAGTCCAGCTGAATATGCACACATATAGATTTGAAGATGAGTAGTTCTGTATTTATGGCTAGTATCTCTTATTAAAAGAGTTGAACCAAATTCTAATATTCAAAATTATTAAAATTGTGCTGTTTCCGGCTTAATAGATAGCATCAACATAGTTGTCCATAGCTTGCCAAAGAAGATAAACTGCCTGAAACTCTAACTGAACCTATTTTTACGTTCAGTTGGTTGTTTTAGTTGTGATATGGTGAGAATTTATTTTTGTGGCTATAATTTATTTGATGACATTTCTGCTCTTATGTTAAAATAATAAATTGTTTCCTTAGGATAGTTGATAAGATTTCATTAGCCAAATAAATGAAATTAATTTACAGTCCAATTTCATTTTCCCTCCTGATACATTGAATGACCAGGTCTTTATAGGTAGACTTCCCATCAGCCTAGCAATGTAGCTTTAAAATCACTTGGTTAGTAATTAGGTGTTTATCAGATTCGTGCTGAAAAGACATGAGTCTGCTATCTGATGCAATTATCTTTGAAAATTGAATCCTCCATTTCTGATCCTGCTGAGGACATTCAAAGGAACACAAAGTAGTTTAAAACTAAATGTCTTTAAAAAACCTTGCCTTCTAGAATGCATGCAGTGCAATTGCCAGCCATAGAGCTTCTCCTCCATTTTTGATAAAAAGCCTTTTGTGTGTGAATCTTTTTGTTGCATCTTTTTATATGTTGACATATTAAAATTGCATTTGGCCTGCTTTTTCTGTTCCTTCATTAATGTCTTTTTTTACTGTAGCATTACTGCTATTCTCTCTGAAATTTTAGTGCTCCTTCTGTTCCCTCTCTGCTGCTAAATCTTCATAAAATAGCCCAATAGAGGTGAAAACAATTGCTATGATTGACTATGTGCATTTTGAATAATGATATTTTTAAAACAGTTTGCTCTTAAGCAGTCTAAAAATTTGCATCCCTATTCAAGTATTAATGTGCAATGTACTCACAGTTTGGAAATTAATATCAAGCTTTAATAAGAATAGCTATAGAAAACATAATTATTTTGGCACTAAAAAAATCAAACCCAAAGTAGTAGATTTTAATTTAACTGTCACATCCATTTAAAAATGATGCTGCGACTCATCTCCCAACAGAACTGAACCAATTTTAAGTTTCCATTCACATTCAAGGCAGTGTGTTTAAAATCAATTTGTTTAGAAAATAAAGGCAAGTAATATGAAAATTGAAGGCATTCTGCTGTGTTAAATATTTGTAAGTAATACTGATTTCTGTAAGCATTCTCTGTCTTAATCATCACGAATTCTTGTCTAACATAATGGCCATTTTTATAGACATGGAGTTCATGAATATTATGACTTTTGTGTTTGCATTTCTATCTTCTCTGCAAGTACATTAGTTCAAATGTGTATCAGTGTGTTCATATCATTGTTTTCATTCACCCATAACTAATTAAAGATATATTTACTGTTCGGTACATGACAGATGTGAGACTGGATTGCAGAATACTGCAATAGGGACCCATACAATCACCTAGTCAGTCTCCAGAATTTGCTGTTTCATGATTCACAGAATTTTTGCCTTAGAAACCACATTTCTGCATTTCACTCTTCAGATTAGACTTTTATTTTTCATATACAGCTCTTTAAATCTCAGCCTAATTCTACTTTTTCAGCATCCTGTCCAGTCACCTGAAATCTCCTATACGTCATCTGAAATCTCATCCAAAGAAAGCAATTTATTGTTCTTTAAACAAAAATACTTTTTCCTTCATGCTTTTTCACAGTGGTTCTTTGTTTAGGGTTGCATTTCACCCCAATCCTAAATCTTTTGTTTCGACTAACAAGTATTATTCCTTGAAGGTCCATCTGAAACATTTGCTTCTGTAAATGAACATCCTCCAATTTACCAGAAGCCTGCTTGCTTTCTTCTGTCTTGGATTTCATAGGATAACACTCTATTTAAGCTGTGTTTCAGGAAGCATACTGTATTTAGTTTGCCTAGGTCTTCCTCCCCCTGCCATACTTTAAACTCGCCCTGGGCAGGGACTATATTCTATTAATTTTTAATCTTAAGACGCCACAAAGATGTTCTTGGAAAAATAGCATTGAAAGAATCAACTTTAGCATGATGAATATGGTTATTTTGCTTTTATATTCTTGTTTTCTATTGATTTTAAATGAAGCAATCTAATAAAGACATTGTATTCCATTAAATATAGTTTTTTTAAACATTATCAGATATTTTGACTTTGAAGTTTAGCTTGCTTTAATTTAAATCTTAGTTTCTAAAGTGAAAAATCAGTCACCAGATATTTGTTTTCAATTAGATTAAACAGAGATGAGAATTATCAGGACAGAACTCTCTAAAAGCTAAAGCTTTTCAGAGGATAACTAGATCACTTGCTGTGCAATTGGTTTGTTGTTCCAGGAATTGCTAGCAAAACATGCTAGCTAAATCAGATCCTTATTTCTCTCATTTTCTCTTTCTTATGCTCCTTCCTCCCCTGCCCTCTCTATAATTCGACATTTCTCTCTCAACATAGGTGTCAATCCAGGCCAGCTTCATAAGTAACTTTGCTTTGACCAAACCAGACAACGTCCTCTATTTTTATTATCAGTTCTGAGATAAATCTAACATATTAAAGGCAATACTTTTGGATGGGTAAGGAAGCTATTGATGTTTATGTCCATGTTGCATTACTCAAAAGATGATATTTTCCAGAAAAATATGTCTGCAGTTGAATTTACTTTCAGCAAGGATGACCAAACATCATCTGTCCCACTAATTTTCATCAGAATGATGAAATGAAAAATGTGATTGAAGGTCAAGTGGGCATAGAATTCATCTGACTGAGACAGTGTGAGCACAACATTTTTAAAATTGCTTTTGTTTGAAAATTGCTTCCTTTTTGTCTCTGGGTACATGGGTATACTTTTAAGAAATCTTCTTTGTGAATTTGAACATTCATTTTGAAAAGATTGCCTGACTTAGCTTTCATGTCAGCTGCAAAATAAGAAAAATAAAGATAGAATTCCTTAATATCACATCTTTACATGTAGAATTTCTTTATATTAAGTCATCTTTTTAATTCTTTTATTCATATTACAGTTTCACTACTATATGAATATAATCTTTTTGTTTTAACAAGGTAAAAATCTAGGTCACCTTAGGCACCCCTATAATTAAAGTGGAAAGAAGATAAAAAACTCCATTTTACTGTCTTTACCTTTGCCTTTATGTTGGCAATACTAATGAACTTCCCTAAGTTTAGGGTGAAAAATTGATTTGAACCTTTCTTTCTGCATTTAGTGCTGTGCTTTCTTTTTTTCCCCTCTCCTCTTAAGGATTTCTGGAGTTTAATTTGCCATTGATCATTTAATGATTATGGTAACTGTATAAGAGAAACTGATGTTTATCTCATCACTCCCTGTAGATAGCATATTATGTTTATTTTTAAACATAACTACACTTCCATCATTTTAATAACAGACTTTAGTCAGTGGTTGACAACCATGTTACTGTCATTGTTGATTTTATATTTTACTCTTTAAGGTCTTGGATCGCACTATATTATAATATCAAATCCAAAAGTAATGTTAGCACGGTTTTAAGCAACTGAATAATGTCAGCTGTAACATGCTGAAAAGAGACCAAACATTAAGTAGAACATTTAGTGACTGTTAATTGGACTGCCTTTGGACTGCTCAGAGTACTTTCTTTAAAGATGTCAATCAGTATATTGAATATTCCATGCACAGTGTTTTAAGAAACACATGATGCTTCCAATTCTGATTTTGTAGCAATAATTATTTGTCTGTGCTTTTTGAGATGACCAAACATCATCTGTCCCACTAATTTTCATCAGAATGATGAAATGAAAAATGTGATTGAAGGTCAAGTGGGCATAGAATTCATCTGACTGAGACAGTGTGAGCACAACATTTTTAAAATTGCTTTTGTTTGAAAATTGCTTCCTTTTTGTCTCTGGGTACATGGGTATACTTTTAAGAAATCTTCTTTGTGAATTTGAACATTCATTTTGAAAAGATTGCCTGACTTAGCTTTCATGTCAGCTGCAAAATAAGAAAAATAAAGATAGAATTCCTTAATATCACATCTTTACATGTAGAATTTCTTTATATTAAGTCATCTTTTTAATTCTTTTATTCATATTACAGTTTCACTACTATATGAATATAATCTTTTTGTTTTAACAAGGTAAAAATCTAGGTCACCTTAGGCACCCCTATAATTAAAGTGGAAAGAAGATAAAAATCTCCATTTTACTGTCTTTACCTTTGCCTTTATGTTGGCAATACTAATGAACTTCCCTAAGTTTAGGGTGAAAAATTGATTTGAACCTTTCTTTCTGCATTTAGTGCTGTGCTTTCTTTTTTTCCCCTCTCCTCTTAAGGATTTCTGGAGTTTAATTTGCCATTGATCATTTAATGATTATGGTAACTGTATAAGAGAAACTGATGTTTATCTCATCACTCCCTGTAGATAGCATATTATGTTTATTTTTAAACATAACTACACTTCCATCATTTTAATAACAGACTTTAGTCAGTGGTTGACAACCATGTTACTGTCATTGTTGATTTTATATTTTACTCTTTAAGGTCTTGGATCGCACTATATTATAATATCAAATCCAAAAGTAATGTTAGCACGGTTTTAAGCAACTGAATAATGTCAGCTGTAACATGCTGAAAAGAGACCAAACATTAAGTAGAACATTTAGTGACTGTTAATTGGACTGCCTTTGGACTGCTCAGAGTACTTTCTTTAAAGATGTCAATCAGTATATTGAATATTCCATGCACAGTGTTTTAAGAAACACATGATGCTTCCAATTCTGATTTTGTAGCAATAATTATTTGTCTGTGCTTTGTGATAATTCTCCTAAAATTATACCATCATGACATCTTTAGTACACAAAATGGGTAGATGAGATGGTGATGTTGATTTTTACTGTTAGTTTCTGTTTCTTTTAGTACTTTTCTTTTAAGAAATATTCACCATCCACACCATTGTTACACCTTTAAACTTTTTAATCAGTGAAATGGACAAAAACAGAAGTTCAAATTTTTGGAAAACTTAAAAAGTATGAAAGTGAAAGTCACTCAGTCGTGTCCAGTTCTTTGCGACCCCCATGGACTATAGCCTGCCAGGCTCCTCTGTCCACGGAATTCTCCAGGCAAGAATGCTCGTGTGGGTAGTCTTTTCCTTCTGCAGGGGATCTTCTTAACCCAGGTCTTCCACATTGCAGCCAGATTTTTTGACCATCTGAGCCAGCAAGAAAACCTAAAAATATAGAAGTAGGTAGCTTATCCCTTCTCAAGGGGATCTGCCCAGTCCAAGAATGAAACTGGGGTCCCTTGCATTGCAGGCAAATTTTTTACCAGCTAAGCTACTATGGAATCCCTTTAAAAAAAAAAAAAAAAAAAGTAGAGCAGACTCATTGTATTTACACTAGTTCTATATGGCAAAATACAGAATTGCAGATGGTGACTTGCAGCCATGAAATTACAAGATGCTTGCTCCTTGGAAGGAATGCTATAACAAACCTAGACAGCATATTAAAAGGCAGAGACATTACTTTGCAGACCAAGGTCGGTATAGTTAAAGCTATGGTTTTTCCAGTAGTCACATATGGACGTGAAAATTGGTCTGTTAAAGAAGACTGAGCACTGAAGAATTGATACTTTCAAATTGTGGTGTTGGGAAAGACTCTTGAGAGTCCCTTGGACTGAAAGAAGGTCAAGTCAGTCAATCCTAAAGGAAATCATCCATGAATATTCTTTGAAAGGACTGATGCTGAAGCTGAATCTCCAATACTTTCACCATCTGACGCAAAGAGACAACTCATTGGAAAAGACACTGATGCTGGAAAAATTAGACAACAGAAGGAGGGGACAACTGAGGATGAAATGGTTGGATGGCATCACTGACTCAATGGACATCAGTTTGAGCAAGTTTCAGGAGATGGTGAAGGACAGAGAAGCCTGGTCTGCTGCAGTTGATGGTGTTGCAGAGTCAGACAAAACTTAGTGACTGAAAACAATATGGCATCTTGTATGAGTCTCTTCAGGGTGCTGTAACAAAATGTCTTAAGCTAGATGGCGTGTTAAGAGTAGAAATTTACTCCTTACAGACTTTGAGTCTGGGAAATTCAAGTTCAAGGAAGATTTGATGTATGGTGAGGAACCACCTTCTGGTTCTTTGAGTACTAACTTCTCCCTGTGATTCTGGGATCTCTTTTATAAGAATGCTAATCTCATGGATGAGGGCTTCTCTGGTGGCTCACATGCTAAAGAATCTACCTGAGTGCAGGAGATTTGGGGTTCCATTTCTGGGTTGGGAAGATCCCCTCGAGAATACTCACTTCAGTATTATTGCCTGGAGAATTTCGTGGGTGTCAGACATGACTGAATGGCTTTCACTTTCAATCTCATGGATGAGGACTCCACCCTCATGACCTAATCACCTCCCAAAGGCCCCACATCCTAGTACTGTCACATTGGAGATTAGGTTTCAACATAAGAATTTTGACCATATACAGTCTATTGGAGTTTCTTTGAACTTGATATAGATTGAAGAATAAAAATTCTAAAAGGATATGTATCTCAGATAATTTTCCTTAATTTTGATTAATTTACAGTAATATATCTATCTACCTGGGGCTAATAGAAGTTTTAGTGAACTAATTGAATAAAGAAATTGATTTCTTTGAATCTTCATTTAGATTTGATAAGCTATTTTACTACATTTTGGACATAGAATAAATGTCTCATTCCTTATACACAACTTGAGGTTTATAATCATGCCCTGAGTTTCCTCACGGTATGCTTAAAATGTTTTATTTCCTGGAAATCTGATAAGAATTAATTAATCTCTCATGAAATGAATAAACTTTTAATTGGATATAAGGTCAATGACTCATTCAAATAAAACTGACGTGTGAATAGTAGTGTAGCTGTGCATAGATGTCCAAGATCTTCAAGAAATTAGGTGACAACCCACTGAGAACCTAATTTCTATTGCTCTTGATTAACTCTCTGCCCATTTTTTTAGTTTTGTCTTCATCTTTTCTTCACTTCTGTTATATTTTTCATGTAATTTATTCTTAGCATTGATTTTATATTTACTTTCTGAGTCTTTTGTTCTTAACTTCTTTTACTTTTATTTCTCTCTATAAAAATATATTTATGTAAATTCTTAATGTCAATAGATATTAATAGCTAGTGGCTGTTAGGAAAATTTTTAAAGTCTGGGAAATTCAAGTTCAAGGAAGATTTGATGTATGGTGAGGAACCACCTTCTGGTTCTTTGAGTACTAACTTCTCCCTGTGATTCTGGGATCTCTTTTATAAGAATGCTAATCTCATGGATGAGGGCTTCTCTGGTGGCTCACATGCTAAAGAATCTACCTGAGTGCAGGAGATTTGGGGTTCCATTTCTGGGTTGGGAAGATCCCCTCGAGAATACTCACTTCAGTATTATTGCCTGGAGAATTTCGTGGGTGTCAGACATGACTGAATGGCTTTCACTTTCAATCTCATGGATGAGGACTCCACCCTCATGACCTAATCACCTCCCAAAGGCCCCACATCCTAGTACTGTCACATTGGAGATTAGGTTTCAACATAAGAATTTTGACCATATACAGTCTATTGGAGTTTCTTTGAACTTGATATAGATTGAAGAATAAAAATTCTAAAAGGATATGTATCTCAGATAATTTTCCTTAATTTTGATTAATTTACAGTAATATATCTATCTACCTGGGGCTAATAGAAGTTTTAGTGAACTAATTGAATAAAGAAATTGATTTCTTTGAATCTTCATTTAGATTTGATAAGCTATTTTACTACATTTTGGACATAGAATAAATGTCTCATTCCTTATACACAACTTGAGGTTTATAATCATGCCCTGAGTTTCCTCACGGTATGCTTAAAATGTTTTATTTCCTGGAAATCTGATAAGAATTAATTAATCTCTCATGAAATGAATAAACTTTTAATTGGATATAAGGTCAATGACTCATTCAAATAAAACTGACGTGTGAATAGTAGTGTAGCTGTGCATAGATGTCCAAGATCTTCAAGAAATTAGGTGACAACCCACTGAGAACCTAATTTCTATTGCTCTTGATTAACTCTCTGCCCATTTTTTTAGTTTTGTCTTCATCTTTTCTTCACTTCTGTTATATTTTTCATGTAATTTATTCTTAGCATTGATTTTATATTTACTTTCTGAGTCTTTTGTTCTTAACTTCTTTTTTACTTTTATTTCTCTCTATAAAAATATATTTATGTAAATTAATTCAGAAAATTAATAGTCATAAGCCTAGGATATTAATATTTGGGGTTTATGATAATTTAAAGATATCTTCTGTGATGGAAGTGTTCCCTAAGTAAATAAGAAGCCAAACATATTATAAATTAATTATAATGTATACATATATGACCTAAATCTGTGCTTTAAGTAGTTGGCATTTATGTACTATGCAATTTTCAAATAATATACTCTTTATAGGAAATGCAAAAACTTTAAGAGAATTTGGTTGTAAGTTTTCCAGTTTGCCTTGCCTATTTGAAAACATTAAACCTACATTTTTAGAAAGTATTATACACCTCTAAATTATTATTTTAAATTAATTGCACCCCAATTAAACAGAAGCAATGATAATTTATTAGTAGGTTTAACTATCACAGCTGGACATGACTGAAGTGATCTAGCATGCACAAATGCTAGGTTAACTATAGATTTATATAAGATATACATATGTATATAGTTCTAGAGAACTCGAGTATGAGTAGATTATCAGTCACATAATGATCACACACACACACACACACACACATACTTCTTTTTTTTAATTTTATTTCATTAACTTTTTATTTTCTATGTTGAAATATTGGGGATGGCATTGTTATTTTTTTGCCAGTGTTCTGAGTAGCATCAAATTTCATTGCCTTTCTTTTTGTAATGTCTTAACATTTGTTCCATTTTTTTGGATTCGCTTAATAGAATTTTATGTAAGATCCTATTAACCATTCCTACTAGAACATACTAATAATTTTCTACATGATTTATTTTGTCCTAATTGACTTTCCTTTCCAAGTTATATATGTGTTACCAAGCTTTATATTTCTTTATATCATCCCATTGTGGATAAGAGAAAGCCTTGAATTAGTGTTGAGTTCAAGATTGTAATTCCTTGACATTTTGATTTTGTAATAAGAAAAATACTAGACTTAATTCCACTTCACTTCTGAATAAATGCATTTATGCAGATAAGTCTCATAAAGACCTGGTTTATATTCTCATGTGAAGGTAATAATCTATGACATCCTTTCCTAGTATTAAATCTGATGAGTTAATAAAAAGTAAAGCTTGAAGTACTACATATGTATTACATATTACTTACTTTTACCTTTTTACACAAAGCTTCCACTGTAGCTGCACTTATCTACTCATTGAGTGTGTACTTTTACTGAATATTTTTTCTCAGTTTCTGCTGTTGTGCAACACCAACAAACTCATAGATCAAACTTTTGTCTCTTGTGTTTGTAAAGATGGAGAATATCTCTTTATTCCACACATGGATTGATGACTGATCATCTGATATATGCAAAATTCAAACTAAGCCTGGTCATTTCAGGTCATTAATCTCACACAAACTGTTTTTAGAAACAGCTATTACTTTATCTATCATCATTGTTTCATTTATTTAAGAGGAGAGAAATAATCAACAGTTGATTTTTCTTGGAGAAAATTTCTAACTTTTCCCTAACTTTTGACTTATTTGATATTTAATTATAATCAGTTAAACCTTAAGCTGAATAAAATGAAAAGAATGAGAAGACAAGAGTCCAAAAATATTTGGTTCTTTGGCACGAGAGCAGTGTGCTGTGATCAGTTGATTCAATTGTGTCTGACTCTGTGTGACCCTATGGACTCTCACTCACCAGGACCCTCTGTCCATGGGAATCTTCCCAACCCAGGATAGAACCCAGGTCTCCTGCATTGCAGGAAGATTCTCTACTGTCTGAGACACCAGGGAAGCCCAAGAGTAGAATACTTTAGAGAATAAATTTGGTTTATAACAAAGAATGCCTCAGTAAATACAGTTTCTGTCCCTTTCAATATGAAAGAAAAAGAAAGAGAAGGAAGAGGAGCGAGGAAGGGGAAGAGCAAGCTATCCATGATGAAGAGTTACAAGTAAGCTGAGAAATAATCATCATGAGGCACTGATAAGCTTAGGAAATATTCATATTCTCTTAAGTAATTAAAAATCCGTGCATAAAGGAATACTTTAACTGTGTTGAACCATGAATCTTCTAAAATTAATTTTTATGAAATATTTTTACTTCCCAAGAAATGCCATTAGTATAATCAAGTGGAACATGATTGTCCCAAAATATATTTTTGAAAATTCCCTTTGAGGCAATCATCATCCTAAAAACAGGGGGTATACCAGTCTTTTACTTTTACTTTTATTTGAAAATCTACATTAGCAACATGTACATGTATACAGCATATGCATGTAATATATTATATGTCAACACCAAGGACTCTTCTTGATTGGAGTGAAAGCCATATGTATCTCTGTGTCTGTCAAATTTAAATGTTAAATTTTAAGTTGGTTCACTTTATCATATATAGATATCATCTTCCCCAGCATGAATCACAACCTTGTGTATGGTGAAAGTGAAGTTATGAGCTATACCATGCATGGCTCCCCAAGAGTTCATTATAATAAAACCACTGATGTTTTTAAATTAAATCTAAAACAGACACTCTTCAAATGTAAAGCAACCTATAAATACAAATCCAAGATTGGGTTGGTCCATCATCACTGGGAGCCTCTTGGCTGCTATTTGAGGTTAATATTTATCAAGTGATAGAGTCTTTTAGTAGATAATAAAAATTTGTTTGATGATTATCCTAAAACATTATAGAAATCTGAAATAAATATCTGCCTCTTACCATAACTTGTAGGAATTCAATCAACTATAATAACGATTTATACTTTCAGTTTTGGGTTTTTTATGATCTCATGACTGTTGCATTGATTTAAAAGAAGAATATACATGTTTGATAAGGCCCTTTGGTAATGAAATGATTAGAACAAAGTTAACCTTAGATATGAAGATACCATGTTCAATAGACTTTAAAACAGTATTTAATTAATAAAATCATTCTAAGTGTTCAAATAATAAGTAAATTATAAATAGCCTCTAGATTCATACATGTTTTTTCTTATTTGTGACTTTACTTACTTCAAGCACAAACTGCTTACATACAGTTAGGGAATCAGGGTTTAGGGTTTCTTCCAAAACAGGGAATCTGGTGTCTAGTGCACACAATAATCAAATATGAGACTAAGGAAGAATATGAGAAATCCCTAGGCAAGCAGGATCCAGAAAGGTAGGATAGCTAATACATCAAAGCACTCTTTAGCGTAAGTTACTAGAATGCATGTGAAAAGTAAAGTGAAAGTGTTAGGTGCTCAGTCATGTCCAACTGTTTGTGACCCTATCAACTGATAACCTGCCAGGCTCCTCTCTCAATGGGATTCTCTAGGCCTGAATACTGGGGTGGGTAGCCATTCTCTTCTCCAAGTGATCTTCCCAAGCCAGGGGATCGAACCCATGTCTCCTGCATTGCAGGCAGATTCTTTAGTCTTAGCCACCAGGGAAGTCCCTAGAAGAATAGAGTATATTTACAGATTATCTCTGGAAGAACCAATCATGGTGACTAGTTCTTCAGTCAAAGTGAAAGAAATGTGACTATAAGTCAAAACATTCAATGAACAACCCTGATAAAGAGTCTCTAGACAACCTAACAGCTACATAGTATGGATTGAAGAGTAGAAGTGTCCATCTAGGCTTATGTTTATCTATAGAAATTGAATTTTCTTTTTTTTCCCATTTGACACTTAAGAAATATATGGAAGAAGGTAGACAATATAATTTATGGATGATATACCAAAATAAAGTTGTAGAGTAAATCACCTATACTCCAATAAAAATTAATTAGAATAAAAGAAAGTTATAGAGACATTAGACCCAAACGAGAAGTATAGACAACAAACAAACTTGTAGTAACCAAGAATAGTTCTTCAGAGGCAGAGAAGAAAAAAATCCTCAGATATCTTGAGTGAGGTCCGAAGATTGCAGCTGTCTGGAAGGAGGACTAGGCAGCTCTTCTCAAGGAAAACTTGGCAATTAACTCTGCAGTGATAAATAATCAAATAAGGACCCTTCAACTCAAATAGGCAGATTGATGTTAGGTTAGTGCAGATAAACTGGTAGAATGAAGTTTGTCACCCTTTTTTCAAGTTGAAACTCTGAATGTCATGAAAATGAGTGACAATTTATTTTTCTTTGGGAAATAATTTTTTTTGATAGACTCATTTTTTGTGAAAACTGTCATTTCTTCTCCAAATAAAACTAGGGAATCAGGGGGCCAAAGGATCCAGAAAAAAGGTAAGGAAGAATATGAGAAATCCCTAGGCAAGCAGGATCCAGAAAGGTAGGATAGCTAATACATCAAAGCACTCTTTAGCGTAAGTTACTAGAATGCATGTGAAAAGTAAAGTGAAAGTGTTAGGTGCTCAGTCATGTCCAACTGTTTGTGACCCTATCAACTGATAACCTGCCAGGCTCCTCTCTCAATGGGATTCTCTAGGCCTGAATACTGGGGTGGGTAGCCATTCTCTTCTCCAAGTGATCTTCCCAAGCCAGGGGATCGAACCCATGTCTCCTGCATTGCAGGCAGATTCTTTAGTCTTAGCCACCAGGGAAGTCCCTAGAAGAATAGAGTATATTTACAGATTATCTCTGGAAGAACCAATCATGGTGACTAGTTCTTCAGTCAAAGTGAAAGAAATGTGACTATAAGTCAAAACATTCAATGAACAACCCTGATAAAGAGTCTCTAGACAACCTAACAGCTACATAGTATGGATTGAAGAGTAGAAGTGTCCATCTAGGCTTATGTTTATCTATAGAAATTGAATTTTCTTTTTGTTCCCATTTGACACTTAAGAAATATATGGAAGAAGGTAGACAATATAATTTATGGATGATATACCAAAATAAAGTTGTAGAGTAAATCACCTATACTCCAATAAAAATTAATTAGAATAAAAGAAAGTTATAGAGACATTAGACCCAAACGAGAAGTATAGACAACAAACAAACTTGTAGTAACCAAGAATAGTTCTTCAGAGGCAGAGAAGAAAAAAATCCTCAGATATCTTGAGTGAGGTCCGAAGATTGCAGCTGTCTGGAAGGAGGACTAGGCAGCTCTTCTCAAGGAAAACTTGGCAATTAACTCTGCAGTGATAAATAATCAAATAAGGACCCTTCAACTCAAATAGGCAGATTGATGTTAGGTTAGTGCAGATAAACTGGTAGAATGAAGTTTGTCACCCTTTTTTCAAGTTGAAACTCTGAATGTCATGAAAATGAGTGACAATTTATTTTTCTTTGGGAATAAATTACATTTTATATTTTGATAGACTCATGTGTGTATTTTTGAATAAATGAAAACATCTGTCCATTTCCTATCTCCCAAATCTAAAAACTGCCAAGTTCCACAAAGTGTATTTATGTAGTGTCACCCCTCTGCCTCCCACCCTAACACCAGCAGATTTTAAACAGCTCAGCTGAAATTCCCTCACCTCCACTAACTTTCTTTGTAGTAATGCTTCTTAAAGCCCACTTGAATTCATACTCCAGGATACCTGGTTCTAGGTGAATGATCACACCATCGTGGTTATCTGGGTAAATAAAATCATTTTTGTATAGATATTCTGTGTGTTCTTGTCACCTCTTCTTTTATATATACATATTGCATGTATTTTAATACTAGGTTATTATGTTTTCTAATTTTGAAGAGGATTTCCTTTTCCACTTACCAGATACAGTTGACCCTTGAATGACATGGCCTTGAGCTCCATAGATTCACATATGTGCACACTATTTTATCTAAATACACAGCACAGGAGTGTAAATTAGTTGAATTACCAGATGTGGAATGACAGATAAAGAAGGTCAACTGTAAAGTTATGTGTGGACCTTTAAGTGTGCTGGGGATTTGGTGCCCTAACTCTCACTACATTATTCAAAGGTCAGCTGTATCATTTCATATCTCAAGTGCCATTTCTTCAGTATAAGTTTGGTTAATTCTCCCGGGCAAAACTGATCAGGCTTCCCTTTGAATTCCTGCACTTTTACTTTGGCATTTGTTAGCATCAGCATCTTGTCAAAGGCCCTGATGACAAAAGGCTCTTTGTCTATCTTGTGTTTCTTGGGTCCTTGATTGATACACAGGGCCTTCTTTGGAATAGAACAGCTACAAAAGTTGTTTGGTCTTTTAAAAATTTGTTTATGAATTGATGTAACTAAAATGGCCTCAAATTGCTTATGTACTTGAATGAAGATAGAATTTAGTTTTTATTTTTCTTTTGCTGTATCCTCAAGGTAGCATAATGAGTGACTTATTATGAACAGCATGTAAATATAGTTTTAGTGAATTAATAATCATAAAGGTTCTAGTCTCTTGATGTGAGCGTTCTGACTCAGTTGATGGAAAAACAGAAAGACTGATCTGTCATACCCTCAAGGGAAGAGAAAACCAGGGAACCATTTGTTATTGATATCTGATAGAAAAGAATCTTCGAAATTAATAAAAATGGTATTTGTTCAAAATGTGTATCCTAACATAAATGTTGTATAAGTTGTATTCATTTTAACTATGTATGTTTTATCATTTTGAAAAATGACATTTTAAATGCATTTGTTTTGTGATTTTTCACTAAATATTTAAAATATTGTCTCTATCTCAACATAGCTAACCATGAAAAAAAAAATCTATTACTATTATTTTTCCCCAGATTGAACATATCTGTATAACTGGCTGGGTGTAATGCAAGGAAGGGACAAAGATGAAATGGAAACATGCTCCTTTTTTGGCCATGATATCACTCCTCAGCTTGTCAAAAAGCCACCTGTTCCTGGCACAGCTTATTCCAGGTAAGTGCCATGCATTTGTTTCATCACACCTTGATCAACATTTCTTCTTTGTTTTCAATTCATTTTTATTGTGTGTGTTGTCAATTGAATTTGTTTATTTTCTTTGGAACTTGTAAGTCTGTGTGAATGGTTTCTTTAAGTATGTGTGCTGAGAAATGTCAGAGATCAAATATCATTCTTGAATATAGAGCACTTTGTTAATCCCCTAGAGAAACTGAGAACATTCAGGAAATCCACTGTTACTGAAACATGTTAAAAATGATGATTTTGAGTGAACTAAAGTGGTGGAAGAACAATTATAGAAGGGAAAAACTACTTCTTGTGTGAGTGACAGGAAAAGAAGAGCAAAGTCACAGTGCATGTTGGTACCCTAGGAAAGGAATATCAAAAAAAGTAAAGCATTTAAGACTAAATGCCTTTGGAGTAATGATATGCTAATTCACAGACTGAACAATGTTGGAAGAAAAATGCATCTTGCTACTGTGCTCACTCTTGTTTTTGGGTATGTTAGAAATCAGGTTCCTTGACATCATAATTTCATTAATGGTGCTGTATAAAGCTTTCCTTACACTCCTTAATAGGAACTGGCCTAAATTCCATGTTATGGTAGAGGAAAATAGAAAAATGGATCTATACATTAATCACAATGTCATTTCTATGTTCCTTTAATGGGAAAATGACAGCTTGGATATATTTAATATATCATCTAAATTTAGCCAAGTTATCTATAAGATAATGGCATTTGGTATTTTATTAAACCAAAATGTGAAGACTGATTTTTATTTTTCTTTCTTATTATAACATTTGTAACTATATATAACTTATCATGCACATCCATATAAAAATCAAGGTTTATTAATATTTTTAATCTTGATACTTAAAATTTTCCCCCAGTGGGTTATGATTGATACCTTTATTTAGAAAATAAGGGAGTTGTGGACAAAAAGTATATTAGACCTGTTAAAAGCATTTCCATAGGGTGGAAGTATGTAGCAAATTTGTAGTCTGCTGTAGCAATGTTCATTTAACTGCTTTATATTGTACTATGTTAACACTCAGAAATTACTACAAGTTTTAATTTTAACATTTTCCTGCATTCTATTCTTTTCTCACTACTCTTTGAATACTGATTGAAATTAATGAATGAATCCAATATCAATAAATGACAGTATGACAAAATGTTAAGCATTTTTAAGTGTATGAAAAATACAAATATAAATACAAAATGGTTTGTTGTCTTTCAAAGTACCAGGACAAGGAGATTATATAAAAGTGCTTTGTAACCTATGACTATAGGTTTAGGTATAGTTTAGTGTAATTGTCCTTATCAGTTAATAACTGCTCCAGGTAAACAAATTTAACCCATAATTGGGTGAGTGTGTAATTTCCTCAGTTAAATTTTGCAGCAACCTATGGCTACAAGTCAGAGTTTTATTTGGTAAACAAGGGATATCTAGCAATTTCTTTTTGTACACTCCTTTTACCCTAGGAAAGGAATATCAAAAAGTAAAGCATTTAAGACTAAATGCCTTTGGAGTAATGATATGCTAATTCACAGACTGAACAATGTTGGAAGAAATGCATCTTGCTACTGTGCTCACTCTTGTTTTTGGGTATGTTAGAAATCAGGTTCCTTGACATCATAATTTCATTAATGGTGCTGTATAAAGCTTTCCTTACACTCCTTAATAGGAACTGGCCTAAATTCCATGTTATGGTAGAGGAAAATAGAAAAATGGATCTATACATTAATCACAATGTCATTTCTATGTTCCTTTAATGGGAAAATGACAGCTTGGATATATTTAATATATCATCTAAATTTAGCCAAGTTATCTATAAGATAATGGCATTTGGTATTTTATTAAACCAAAATGTGAAGACTGATTTTTATTTTTCTTTCTTATTATAACATTTGTAACTATATATAACTTATCATGCACATCCATATAAAAATCAAGGTTTATTAATATTTTTAATCTTGATACTTAAAATTTTCCCCCAGTGGGTTAGGATTGATACCTTTATTTAGAAAATAAGGGAGTTGTGGACAAAAAGTATATTAGACCTGTTAAAAGCATTTCCATAGGGTGGAAGTATGTAGCAAATTTGTAGTCTGCTGTAGCAATGTTCATTTAACTGCTTTATATTGTACTATGTTAACACTCAGAAATTACTACAAGTTTTAATTTTAACATTTTCCTGCATTCTATTCTTTTCTCACTACTCTTTGAATACTGATTGAAATTAATGAATGAATCCAATATCAATAAATGACAGTATGACAAAATGTTAAGCATTTTTAAGTGTATGAAAAATACAAATATAAATACAAAATGGTTTGTTGTCTTTCAAAGTACCAGGACAAGGAGATTATATAAAAGTGCTTTGTAACCTATGACTATAGGTTTAGGTATAGTTTAGTGTAATTGTCCTTATCAGTTAATAACTGCTCCAGGTAAACAAATTTAACCCATAATTGGGTGAGTGTGTAATTTCCTCAGTTAAATTTTGCAGCAACAAAGATTTGAAAGGATGAAGGAGTGAAAATACTATGTGGCTACAAGTCAGAGTTTTATTTGGTAAACAAGGGATAGAACAGCCCGAAAGCATGAGGCTAAGCTGGCCCCAAAGGAGGCCTCAACCAGTTTTGACCCCTCTTTTTATGCTTTTATTCTTCCCTATCCTGCCATATGCAAATTAGGACTAGCAAAAATCATTGATCAGGAAGTGGGTGTGTTTGTTTCCCACTCCAGTCCACAGGTTTTTCCCTCGTTCCCTTTTCTCAGGCTTTTTCCCTCTGTCTGTCTTTTAGTGGCCGCCATTTTGAACTCCTTTCTCTGTTCTAACTACCTAATACCATGATCTAGTTCTTCAGCTGGTAGTCAGATCTCAAAATGGTCTAGTGTGGTTTGAGTCATCTTTATTAATCTAGATATGTAAAAGAATGAATGCATACATAAAGTATGTGGTAAGGGGTGTAAGGTTTATTTGTGGAATATGAAATTGCCTTTTCAGTCAAGTAAATTCAGAGAAGACATATCAACCTGAACATATCAACTTAGAATCAAATCGATTCCAAAATTTATCAAAACTTACTATCTTACATGCAAACATTTTAAGACTAAAGAGAGAAATTGAAATACATGACTTTATTGCTTAATGCAGTCTGTAGATCAGGAATGTGGATGATCAAATGATTACCAGTTAGGAAAAATATGTCATATAGATTAGTAATTCAAGGCCTGTTTTGAGGCAACACCTTGAAAAGAAACAAGGATGCCCCCAAATGGCATTTGTAAAGCTAAATATCTTTACTACTGAGGACCAGAGAATTCAAGAATTACTTCAAAGCAATTTACTTGTCAAAGGAAATATGCTGTTAGCTTTTCCAGAGGAACACCTGCCAAGTGGATTTGCTTACTCCATGTTGGAGCATTGGTGTTATGCTGAGTATATTAAAAAACCTACTGAAGGAGTCATCAGCTTCAAAGTTTCTCCTCCTTCACATTCATCTCACAATGAAGTGAGATCCTGATGCTTTCTCTTGCTGTCCTTCCAGCTTTATTATGTTGAGTAGACACCCTTGACCTGGACTGAGTTTAGCATAGCTAATAAGATCAAAGACAGAAGATTGAATATCAGTGATTTTTGCACAAACATAGTTCCCCATTCAACTGATTTACTTCCACTCTTTCACTTGAGAAGAGAATATCCTCCTTTGTCAGAAATTTATTTCAAGTCAGAAAGGTAAAAAATAAATAAAATGAACTATGTTTCTAAAAATAAGAAGCATATGGTCTTTAGAATAACTTGGTGAGTTGTGAATAAAGTCTTTACCAAAACAAGATGCCTCAGGGTACAAGATGCCTTTATTTAAAAGCAATAACAAGATGCCTCAGGGTACAAGATTCCTTTATTTAAAAGCAATAAAGATAACCATCATAATGCAGACTATTTCATTATCATAATAATAAAGAGGTTTTCTGTCAAAGTGTGATGTTTTGTTGTTCAGTTGCTAAGTGGTGTTAAACTCTTTGGACCCCAAGAACTATAGTCCACCTGGCTCCTTAGCCCATGGGATTTCCCAAGCAAAAATACTAGAAGAGATTTTGGGTTGCCATTTCCTTCTTCAGGGGATCTTTCCAACCCCCGGGATTGATCTACATCTTTTCTATTGGCAGCCACCAGGGAAGTCCTGTGATGTGGTTACTTGGTGTAATTCAATATTACAATATTGAGTTGACAGATTAACTATCTCAGTTTTTTACATTTTCTATTTTGTTCCCCTAAAGAATACACTTTTAAAACTGCTTTATGTTTTACGATATTGTCTGTGAAGTGGTTGACATATCAGATGATTAGAAATTGCATGTACATTTGAAATTAAAAAATACTCTTATTGGTGAAAGTTTAACCTATTTGAAGAGAAAAGGAATAATTAAGAGGTGGAGTTTAGAAAAGATTGACTCTCTTCCACCATTTGAGTTGTTGTCTTTGGGGCACCTAGAGCCCATTTAAGACTCTGTAATAAAACCACTGTTAGATATTCATCTTGTCAATTTTCCTGATCTCTTATTTACATATAAAAAAACTCTTAAATCAACTGTGATTATTACTTTTTTTTTTTTTTTTTTTTTAGAGAGTAGACTGTCCAGGATTTATTTACTGTTCAGGTGCTTTCTCCAAAGTGTGATAAAACCAAAGTCAATTCAATAATGAATATCTGAAAGCCCAATCAATTTAACCATAATTGAGAATATCTTTCTTATCATCACCAACAACCCAGTTGCCTCTGTCTTAAAAAATTCTTTCAAAAGCTAAGACAACTAATTATACCACATCAATTCCCTCAGAAAAAAAGTACCATTTAGCATATAAAAGTTACACATTAAAAGTGCATATATATCTTCTTAATTGGCCCAGTCATTAAATTTACATTTGGTCATCCTTACTTTTAACAGAGTTCTTCATATAAATGTAGGTCACTATAAATTAAAATGAATTAATTTAGCACTAAACATGCTTTCTTCTCATTGAAATCTTAACCTCAATCAGTTCTCAATCATTGTAAACCTGGACAAACTCACAAAGAAACAAAAGCAACAGTTTGTTATGCTTCTCTAAGTTTGTTGGACAGTTAACCTATCAATACCACAAATTTCACTAAAAATTTGGGCCAACGCATTGCATATTTGCCCCCTGAAATGGAAAGTAAATTTAGAACTTAAGCAGTGTATTGCCATAACTTACCCTGAAGGTAAGCAGGTTCTCCTGTATTTACAGAACTTAGACCGGAGACATTTGCAGTCATTTCCAACACAAGTGCTCTTTTTTTTTTTTTTTTTAACAAAAACCTATGATTCAGTCTCACCCACATTTGTTAGCAGAAGCCTTCCGAGCACTAGCATCTGCACAGTGTCCACAGTTTGGTATTCCACGAAAACGACTAAAACAGTCTTGAAATCTTCCAAGAACTGTAGAAAAGTGGAACTGACTTACTCTCCAGGTCCAGAAGGATTCTAATACACAGACCATAAGCAAGAGTTGTTTCTGTTGTCTTGTCCACAGAACAGAAGCTGAGAAAGCATATTGCTTGCATTTCAGGTGGATAATTTATGGTTTATTCTTCAGCTTTAAATTAGACTGATTATACTCTAAATCACTTCAAGGCCTTAAATTATCTTCAGTGACTTCTCTTGTTCATATACTTTAATTTTTTTATTGTGCCTTGTCATTGTGACCAAGGCTGTGCAGGATTGCACTGGCTCCATAATGCAGTAATATCAGTAACTGAAGATAGCAAGTTTCAAAAGGATCTTCCATTAGTTTGAGAAAGGCAAATGGATTTTGTAGGGTTTGTCCTGTGAAAATAGCAACCAATCAATTTAACCATAATTGAGAATATCTTTCTTATCATCACCAACAACCCAGTTGCCTCTGTCTTAAAAATTCTTTCAAAAGCTAAGACAACTAATTATACCACATCAATTCCTCAGAAAAAAAGTACCATTTAGCATATAAAAGTTACACATTAAAAGTGCATATATATCTTCTTAATTGGCCCAGTCATTAAATTTACATTTGGTCATCCTTACTTTTAACAGAGTTCTTCATATAAATGTAGGTCACTATAAATTAAAATGAATTAATTTAGCACTAAACATGCTTTCTTCTCATTGAAATCTTAACCTCAATCAGTTCTCAATCATTGTAAACCTGGACAAACTCACAAAGAAACAAAAGCAACAGTTTGTTATGCTTCTCTAAGTTTGTTGGACAGTTAACCTATCAATACCACAAATTTCACTAAAAATTTGGGCCAACGATTGCATATTTGCCCCCTGAAATGGAAAGTAAATTTAGAACTTAAGCAGTGTATTGCCATAACTTACCCTGAAGGTAAGCAGGTTCTCCTGTATTTACAGAACTTAGACCGGAGACATTTGCAGTCATTTCCAACACAAGTGCTCTTTTTTTTTTTTTTTTTAACAAAAACCTATGATTCAGTCTCACCCACATTTGTTAGCAGAAGCCTTCCGAGCACTAGCATCTGCACAGTGTCCACAGTTTGGTATTCCACGAAAACGACTAAAACAGTCTTGAAATCTTCCAAGAACTGTAGAAAAGTGGAACTGACTTACTCTCCAGGTCCAGAAGGATTCTAATACACAGACCATAAGCAAGAGTTGTTTCTGTTGTCTTGTCCACAGAACAGAAGCTGAGAAAGCATATTGCTTGCATTTCAGGTGGATAATTTATGGTTTATTCTTCAGCTTTAAATTAGACTGATTATACTCTAAATCACTTCAAGGCCTTAAATTATCTTCAGTGACTTCTCTTGTTCATATACTTTAATTTTTTTATTGTGCCTTGTCATTGTGACCAAGGCTGTGCAGGATTGCACTGGCTCCATAATGCAGTAATATCAGTAACTGAAGATAGCAAGTTTCAAAAGGATCTTCCATTAGTTTGAGAAAGGCAAATGGATTTTGTAGGGTTTGTCCTGTGATTATTTCTTGAGGCATGCGGTGTCAGGGGTAGGCCACAACTTTATTTAATCTCTGCTACAGAAAATGCTGACAGTTACCCATCTTCCATTTCAAACATCTACCTCTGATTGCAACAGATGTCAAAAAGACAATAAAAAACAGATGTTAATTAAAATATATGCTTTGAAATTATACATTTCACATATAGTGGGTTGAATTGAAAATTGGAAGAATATCAGTGATTAAAAAATAAACTGTTGAATTATAGGTGTATATTGTAAGATTTTAAATGGAGATACTTGAGGATATGAAAGTATACAAACTTGCCTTTCTATTTGAATAAATCCAACAGCCCACTTTAGAGTTAAATGTGATTTATTTTCCTCTCTCTTCTCTAAATGTGCAGCAGTGCTGTCCTTCATTAAAGATGCATGTGCTGACAGGGTTATTTCCTTTGCCCAGCTTCATGTCAACAAGCCTTGAGTGTGAAATTGTCTGAAATGATTTACTGCTTACCCTTCCCACCCATGCACCCATCCACCCACCACCACTTCAGCTCCTTGATGCTTTAGCGAAAGGAAGGTAATTTCAAGGAGCTAAGTGTTATCTGGGCTTGAATCATCCACAGATAAATTGTAAATGTTAATGAAAGAATTCTTTACATAAATCAGGAAATAATAGGAACTGTGTGCATATGGTCCCAAAATATCTCCAAGTTTTGTGATTAGTTTTGTTACATGCCCAGTCAGTTTTTGAATAGATTTGAGGAATAATTTCAGATTGCAAAAATCTGTTGTATAATGTAAAAGAAAATTTTGAAAGTAAGTTTCTGAAATTAAAATATGATAAAATGTCTAAACATAAAATCTTTTACTTGACTAACTTATTTAACAGAAGCTGAGAAAGCATATTGCTTGCATTTCAGGTGGATAATTTATGGTTTATTCTTCAGCTTTAAATTAGACTGATTATACTCTAAATCACTTCAAGGCCTTAAATTATCTTCAGTGACTTCTCTTGTTCATATACTTTAATTTTTTTATTGTGCCTTGTCATTGTGACCAAGGCTGTGCAGGATTGCACTGGCTCCATAATGCAGTAATATCAGTAACTGAAGATAGCAAGTTTCAAAAGGATCTTCCATTAGTTTGAGAAAGGCAAATGGATTTTGTAGGGTTTGTCCTGTGATTATTTCTTGAGGCATGCGGTGTCAGGGGTAGGCCACAACTTTATTTAATCTCTGCTACAGAAAATGCTGACAGTTACCCATCTTCCATTTCAAACATCTACCTCTGATTGCAACAGATGTCAAAAAGACAATAAAAAACAGATGTTAATTAAAATATATGCTTTGAAATTATACATTTCACATATAGTGGGTTGAATTGAAAATTGGAAGAATATCAGTGATTAAAAAATAAACTGTTGAATTATAGGTGTATATTGTAAGATTTTAAATGGAGATACTTGAGGATATGAAAGTATACAAACTTGCCTTTCTATTTGAATAAATCCAACAGCCCACTTTAGAGTTAAATGTGATTTATTTTCCCCTCTCTCTTCTCTAAATGTGCAGCAGTGCTGTCCTTCATTAAAGATGCATGTGCTGACAGGGTTATTTCCTTTGCCCAGCTTCATGTCAACAAGCCTTGAGTGTGAAATTGTCTGAAATGATTTACTGCTTACCCTTCCCACCCATGCACCCATCCACCCACCACCACTTCAGCTCCTTGATGCTTTAGCGAAAGGAAGGTAATTTCAAGGAGCTAAGTGTTATCTGGGCTTGAATCATCCACAGATAAATTGTAAATGTTAATGAAAGAATTCTTTACATAAATCAGGAAATAATAGGAACTGTGTGCATATGGTCCCAAAATATCTCCAAGTTTTGTGATTAGTTTTGTTACATGCCCAGTCAGTTTTTGAATAGATTTGAGGAATAATTTCAGATTGCAAAAATCTGTTGTATAATGTAAAAGAAAATTTTGAAAGTAAGTTTCTGAAATTAAAATATGATAAAATGTCTAAACATAAAATCTTTTACTTGACTAACTTATTTAACTAAGAATGTTGCATATATGGAGTCTACAAAAATGTTTTTTCAAAAGTTATTAGTTTCTATAGCATAGTGTTCATGAGAAATGATAAGAAAAATGGATATTATTTAGAGACTAAAGCATTTGTTATAGGCGGTTTTGTTTTTAATTATACTGACTATTCAGAAATCTATCAGTTAATTTAAAACATTTACAAAGGTACTTTTCTCTTCTATTATAATAAAATATTTAGGTTTAAAAGTACTTTTAATGTGCTATTTAACTCATAATTCTGCATTGATAGACTTTTTACTATTAGTAAGTCGTTTGACTATAAATGCTGCTCTGCAAATCTTTGTGATCAGAGAAGTATTTCTCAATATGTTTTCCTTAGAATTTTTTTTTTTCAGAAACACTTTGAATGTTTATTGAAAGTAAAGTTTCCAAGGGCTCATGATAGAATCACTGAAACAGAGAGCCTGTTTTTGAAATCCAGGAACCTGAAATTTACAGATACCCACAATTAATGTGATACCAAGAAAATTTCACAACCATAGCTTTTGGCAAAGACTAGGTTGATGTAAGAAATAGCTGAATAGATTAAAAACTACTTCTTATCTGAAGAAAGATTTTCTTTATTAAAAGATGAAAGTATTTGAAGATATTTATTTTGTATATTGCAAGGAATGGGGAGGACATATTTAAAGCTAGTGCTGGTTTATTTTTAATTGTTTTTACTTATATTTCTTACTATTTTGTCTCATAGTGACATTTGTAGTTCGAAAAACATAATTTTGAAAGGCAGTAAGTCAAGAAAATAGCCACTAAGCAAATAGATCTGTGAAATTAACCTGTATACTTAAGAATGTCTTTACAAGATTCTTACTTAGTTTTGCCTGACAGGCACAAGTCACCCTAAGCTTTGTCCAAGTCTCAGCTCAGCCATTAAGTAACTGGTAATTTATATCCAAATTAGAATAATTTATCAGTTATGCAAATTTCCATAAAAATAAAATAACAGAGGGTCAGAGTTGCATTATAACTCATGGAAGCCACAGGTACTTCTGCTTTGTGTGTGTGTGTGTGTGTGTGTGTGTGCATGCCTTTTTTTTTTTTTTGGCCATGGAAGTATATAAAGCAATGTATTTTATAAATTGTGTTGGCATCAATATGAATATAATCTTTGACTAAAAATCTGTATTTTCTTTTGATTTTAAAATTAATGAATATATCTTCATGGGCCCCAACTGTGTCATTGGCTGACACTATGTCACTGTGTTTAGTGGGTAAGTCAGTTCTGTTAAGTACCATGAAAAGACAAAGGATAAATTTATGACTCATGCCTGAATATGGTATCTGAAACCAATAGAGACTACAAATGAAACATTATAAAAACTTAGCTTTATACATTTCTATAAGAAATATAGGAAGCTAGAAGAAAATCATTAAATAAAAGAAACCAGACATTTTCTTAATGTTACTTTTCAAAATTTAATTTTTAAAAATAATAAAGAACCCACCCATAACAAGAAAGTAGGGATGGAAAAAGGAAAGCAGGAAAGGTGGGAAAGAAAGAAGAGAAAGACTACTCATGAAACATTAAAAATATCAAAAGCTCCCGGTAGAGAAAAGATGATATGGGGCTGAAAAGGGCTGTATATGAACCATATCACTCCTATGTGTTAGTTATGTTGTGTTGCTTTATTTAATAACTTCATCTCTCCTGATGTCAGTTTATCCTTCAGAAAGAATATCAGAATTACCTTGCATTATTTGTATCCAAATTATAGATGAAATAATACAATAAGTTGGGCTACTAAGAGGATATTATGTATGTTGTTCTTACTAATATGGACAATAACCTCATTATTATCGAAAAATGAATGTCACTGGCCTCGCCTGAACTGTATGGTTATAATGGGACAGTAGTGCCATTGAGGGAAAGCAGACATGCCCTGTGAGTAAGGGGGGCATTCTATAAAGCAACAACTCAAGGAGCTCATGGAAGACTTCATGAAACAGGTGAGTAAGAAGAGTCCACGGAAGTGCTTGATAAGTTAGCACTCATTAAGCACCTCCTATGAGGTAGGTACCTGAGTTTTAGGAGTTCTCTCTGGTTGAAAGGAGTGAGTGGGAAAGAAAATCTCTGGTTCATGCTAGGAGACAGAGCTATACACACCGTGAGAACTCTTGTCTGGCTTGGTAGAAAGAAAGTGCATTTCAAGGGATATTTGCAGATAGTCCAGAGAGTAATTTGAAATTCAAATCTGGGGAAGCTTTTATATTAAGCTAACCAGTTTTAAGTATAAACTCTGGTCAAAAGGGAGCTGATAAGAGAGTTTAAAGTGGGAAGTAACCAAAGAAGACTTTTTTCTAACTGTAATTCAGTGGAAATGTGATGAATCAAATTGTTTAATTTATTTCATTTATCATCAAATCATTAACTTGTATTAATTCAACAAATATTTATTTGACTTTTAATATTGCACAGTACTTTTTTGGTTGGAAAAGATAGTATAAATGAAGACAGACTTGGTATCTTCTTCCTTTCTCTGGGAAGGAAAAAATAATAAAAAACAACTGTATCTCTGATTTTCTAATTATAAATTATCATTACAAGAGAAGAGAGGACAAGCATTATTGGGTTTTTCAGAATTATAATTATTACCTAAAAATGTAAATAGTAATAGAAATTGTTCATGGAATGTTATTGATAAATGAATAACCTAACAATAGGAAGAGGTTGCTAAAAATATGGCAGACACCTGACTATGCAGACAGCAGAGATAGAAAAGGGACACATTTGAAAAGACATGAAGAATATAGAGTCAGAAAAACTGGGTGATGAAGGAAAGTGAGGGAAAAAAGGAGGAAAAGACATCCAGGATGAGTCTGAGTCTCATTGTTGGAAGATAGGCCAACGAACACATCATTAATGAAGTTAGACAGACAAAGCATACTACACTGTGGTTTGATTTTGTGTATTTATTGTTTGATAAGTTATAATTAATAATTGTTTTACAAAACCAAGTAGAAAAGATATTCAGGTAATAGTATATTTTCATTTGTTTTTGAAAACCAGTATTTGATTTATGTTTTTTGCTGAACTTAAATTCAGAATGACTTTATAATTCTATTTAAAGTCACCACTCATATATATATATATGTATATATATATATTCATGTAAATGCACATATATGCCTTATTTGCAATTCTCTTTTGTACAGATATTAACACCATTCCATTATGGACAATTAGCCAAGTTAAAGTTAGTGTGCCTAAGATCAATAATACAATCAAATTATAGAGTAAATCATTGTTGCAATGCCTAGTACATATGATTTATATTGCCAGTGTAATTGTGTCTCTTAGGCTTTTCCCTCATATTGCTTTGTATAAACTCTGGTCAAAAGGGAGCTGATAAGAGAGTTTAAAGTGGGAAGTAACCAAAGAAGACTTTTTTCTAACTGTAATTCAGTGGAAATGTGATGAATCAAATTGTTTAATTTATTTCATTTATCATCAAATCATTAACTTGTATTAATTCAACAAATATTTATTTGACTTTTAATATTGCACAGTACTTTTTTGGTTGGAAAAGATAGTATAAATGAAGACAGACTTGGTATCTTCTTCCTTTCTCTGGGTAGGAAAAATAATAAAAACAACTGTATCTCTGATTTTCTAATTATAAATTATCATTACAAGAGAAGAGAGGACAAGCATTTTTGGGGTTTTTTCAGAATTATAATTATTACCTAAAAATGTAAATAGTAATAGAAATTGTTCATGGAATGTTATTGATAAATGAATAACCTAACAATAGGAAGAGGTTGCTAAAAATATGGCAGACACCTGACTATGCAGACAGCAGAGATAGAAAAGGGACACATTTGAAAAGACATGAAGAATATAGAGTCAGAAAAACTGGGTGATGAAGGAAAGTGAGGGAAAAAAGGAGGAAAAGACATCCAGGATGAGTCTGAGTCTCATTGTTGGAAGATAGGCCAACGAACACATCATTAATGAAGTTAGACAGACAAAGCATACTACACTGTGGTTTGATTTTGTGTATTTATTGTTTGATAAGTTATAATTAATAATTGTTTTACAAAACCAAGTAGAAAAGATATTCAGGTAATAGTATATTTTCATTTGTTTTTGAAAACCAGTATTTGATTTATGTTTTTTGCTGAACTTAAATTCAGAATGACTTTATAATTCTATTTAAAGTCACCACTCATATATATATATATGTATATATATATATTCCTGTAAATGCACATATATGCCTTATTTGCAATTCTCTTTTGTACAGATATTAACACCATTCCATTATGGACAATTAGCCAAGTTAAAGTTAGTGTGCCTAAGATCAATAATACAATCAAATTATAGAGTAAATCATTGTTGCAATGCCTAGTACATATGATTTATATTGCCAGTGTAATTGTGTCTCTTAGGCTTTTCCCTCATATTGCTTTGTAGACAGATTTTTAAAATTCTTTGGTTGCATGTCATTTGGCATTGTGATATGACCTTTATTTACTTCTTGTCTATGCATGTGTGTTTGTGGGTACTAAATAGAACTGGAAATCTTATCCATAGAAGCGTCAAGTCTCTAAAGAGAAGAAATACTTAAAAATTAAAATACATTCCTCATTTTCAGAAAGCATCACTCACTTGGAGTTGAGATCGTGAGAGAAATTGTCAGCTGTACTCAATTCATGCTCTTCATTATCCTTGGTATACTAGTGGAAGGCTTCCTCTAATTATTTAAGTAGATGGAAGCAAACTAACAGACCTCGTTAGCTATAAGATGCTCAATGAAGAAACATCTCTTTGTAATCTAGGTGTAGAGCCCCGGACCATTCTGCTTTGATCATACGGCCTTTGTGATGAATCTGGATTGAAAAACCCCATGCTCACACGCTTCACCTAATTTAGGCATCAGAATGCATTGCAGCAAACAGAGTGCCTCATATGGACTGGTCTAAGTAATTTTTGCTCCTCTATTGCTTGGTTAATAGAAAGAGGCGCTGTTCTAGATTATGACTGATAGAGGCTATATAGTACAGCTGTTGTAATTGTGCCTGAAAGTAGAGAAAGCCTTTCGTAAAAAAATTCTCTATTTGTCAGAGACACTGTCATTGCTTCATTCAGCTGTTTTGCCTAGATTGCCTAGTGAGCATTCATTTATTCTCTCTTTACTTTCAGCTTTCCTCTGTCCACATGCCTGTTTCCTTTGTTTTAGAAACAGACCCAACCTCTGCCATATTTTCATACGGGAGAATTGCTTTGAAAATTTTATTGATTCAATAATTAGTAAGTAAAATAGATATTCTAGTGTATTAAAAAGAACGTACAAATAAATCAGCATAAAAAGTTGCATGTGGGCCTTGAATGTGTAAAAACTTACATATTTCCTAGAAAGTAATCCACAGTACACATTGTGAAAGACATGACATTTCATATGACATCTTTTAGCTATATATCGATATATGCATACATATGAAAAAATACATTATACACATACATGTGTATGCATGTGTGTGTATATATATATACAATACTTGCATTGCAGTGCAATATACTTAAGTTCAAATGCACATGTAAAACAATATTTGTGTTTATTATTATAAATTGTTCATAGAGACCTGGTAATACATACAGAGTGCTATAGAGGTTAAAAAAATTATATTTTCCTCTTGGAAGTAAGATAAAATTTCTCATGACATGACATTTTTTTCTGTTTATGATTAAAATCATTCTGTAAATTAATGTTTTACTCTCATAGGTCCATAGCTTGACATGCAGTTCAATCAAAAGCATAAGCATGATATAACTATTACAATAAACTGTGGGTTGTGGTCTTACATCCAGTGTTGTTCTTCTGTTCATGATATCATTACTCACTGGACCACTGGGTCATAGATTTTTTTTTTTTCAACTCTGTGACTCTGATCACATCTTGACTCTTCCATTGACTCTATTTTTCTTTTCCCAATTTGTATTTTCTAATAATGAGAAATCTTGGTTTTTAGGTAGTTTCAGAAGAGGATGTGTTATTTCTCTTTAATACTTTATATAGCTGATTTCATGTGCTTTAAACAAGCTTAATTTCTCTACATGTAAGTTGACAGTAGCATCTCTATTATCTATCTCTAAAAAAAATATACAGCTACCAATTAAGCCATGACACAATGTCTTAAGGATGGTTCTGCATGATGCATTAACCAAGTCAACCTCTTAATACTTTGATGTTTCTTTCATGCCTTCTGAAGGAATAGACAGTTTCTCTTGCATTTAGTTTGGTGGTGACAAACAATCCTTTGGAAGTATCTCAGGAAACAGGCACTTTGTGCTATCTAAGTTTTTCTTCTTTCTTTTATTAAGTAGATTAATTTTTATTTTACAAAACTATAGCTTTTTGGCCATTTCTTCAACAATAAATACTTTCTCAACAATGTCATATATATGCCCAAATTTTTGTTTCTAAACCTCAAATAACAAAAACATTCCCTGAACAATGTTCAATTATAGGGGAATCAGGAAAGACATTTTAAATTATAATTAAACTCAACTTATACATCCCCCATAATGCACATAGATTAACTGAACTGACAGCAGTGTGAATAGTTCTGATCAAGGAATCATATCACAATCATTGACAATCATACTAAAATTGCTGTCTGGCTCATAGCTATTCTGAGATGCCATCAACTGTAAAAAATTTAGAATCAAAATTAAAAAGCATGACCTCAAATCTATGAAACAGGGTATACAGAGGGAAATTGACTGTGATGTAGTCCTCATGTTCTGCGAAGCTATTTTATGTAAAGGTGCAAATATTCACTGGCAACCGAGTCTTCATAATAGTGCCTTATTTTAAAGCCACAAGCTTGGCAAACATATAGTATAATAAGAATACAAGTGTGATTACAACTTAACCATTCAGAGTCTCAGGTTTTTTTTCTTCCAGATGGTGTGTCTTTCTCAGGTTTAGAAATCTATTAATCAGAAAACTAAACCTATTCACTTGCAGTTTTACTACCATCATGAATTGAAATTCCTAAGCAGTCTTCACTGTGTTGAAATTAATGTTACATGTCTTGATTGACGTGACTGTGTAAGCTTTTCACAAAAGTTCCTAGGTAGAAGAAAATAGTAATACTGTGTTACTTTTCCACAAGTTGGTGAGATTATAAATAATGTCAATTCAATCATGGGGCAGAAGTTTTGGAGGTGGGGACATATGTATACCTGTGGCAAATTCAGGTTGATGTATGGCAGTAAATAACAGTACTCTGTAAAATAAATAAATAATACTTTACATTCAAAAGTATACTAAAATTTATTTACAGAGAAATAGTGGCTAAGTTTCCACCAGTTAAATAGTGGATATAACCAAATATTGAATATACTGATTAGAAGATAGTGCTACCCTTTAATCAATGTGTATTTGATTATGTAACTTGCCAATGGAGCAAAGCTTATTCCCTTGAATCTCATTTTTAGCATCACGAGCAAAGAACTTTTTTTGGTCAAAACTAAGGTAAGCTTTGCAAAAAAAATGCCAAACTGTCCCCGTACCTCTTTGACTTCCTCTCAGCAATGAATAAGAGTTTTGTGTTGTGCCCATTTCTTCCCAGCCTGTGTTCTGGATTTTAGCTGTTCTAATAGGTGTGCAGTGATATCTGACTTTTGCTTAATTTGCTGTTCTCTAGTCTAGTAACATCTGGTGTTGGCATATGCCTACGTATTTCTTCTTTTGTGAGGTATCTGTTTCGATTTTTTGTCTATTTTTAATCAAATTGTTTGTTTTCCTACTGTTTAAGTTCAGTTCAGTTTAGTTGCTCAGTTGTGTCCTGCTCTTTGGGAGCCCATGGACTGAAGCATGCCAGGCCTCCCCAGTCCTTTACCATCCCTCAGAGCTTGCTTAAACTCCTGTCCATTGACTCAGTGATGTCCTCCAACTATCTTGTCCTCTAGTGTCCCCTTCTCCTTCTGCCTTCTATTTTTGCCAACATCAGGGTCTGTTGGAATGAGGTATCTCTTCACATCAGGTGGCCAAAGTACTGAAGTTTCAGCTTCAGCATCAGTACTTCCAATGAATATTCATAGCTGATTTCCTTTGGGATTCACTGGTTTGATCTCCTTGCAGTCCAAGGGACACCCAAGAGTCTTCTCCAGCAAAACAGTTTGAAGACATCAATTCTTTGGCATTCAGCCTTCTTTATGGGTCTAACGCTCACATCCATACATGACTTCTGGAAAAACCAAAGCTTCTGTATAGACCTTTGTTGGCAAAATAACATCTCTACCTTTGAATATGCTGTCTAGATTTGTCATAGTTTTTCTTCCAATAAATGAGCATATTTTCATTTCATTTCAGCACTGCAGTCACTGTCCGAGGTGATTTTGGAGCCCAAAAAAGCAAAGTCTGTCACTGTTTCCATTGTCAGTCTATTTGCCATGAAGTGATGGGACTAGATGCCATGATCTCCATTTTTTAATGTTGACTTTTAAGCCAACTTTTTCATTCTCCTCTTTCACCTTTATCAAGAGGCTCTTTAGTACCTCTATACTTTCTGCCATAAGGGTGGTGTCATCTGTATATCTGAGGTTATTGATATTTCTCCCAGCAATCTTGATCCAGCTTGAGCTTCATCTAGACCAACAGTTCGCATGATATACTCTGTACAGAAGTTAAATAAGCAAGGTGACAATATACTCCTTTGACGTACTCCTTTCCCAACTTGGAACCAGTTCTTTGTTCTGTATTTGTTTCTAACTGTTGCTTCTTGACTTACTTTTAGAAAGGGTTTATCTCTATTTTAGTAACATCTGGTGTTGGCATATGCCTACGTATTTCTTCTTTTGTGAGGTATCTGTTTCGATTTTTTGTCTATTTTTAATCAAATTGTTTGTTTTCCTACTGTTTAAGTTCAGTTCAGTTTAGTTGCTCAGTTGTGTCCTGCTCTTTGGGAGCCCATGGACTGAAGCATGCCAGGCCTCCCCAGTCCTTTACCATCCCTCAGAGCTTGCTTAAACTCCTGTCCATTGACTCAGTGATGTCCTCCAACTATCTTGTCCTCTAGTGTCCCCTTCTCCTTCTGCCTTCTATTTTTGCCAACATCAGGGTCTGTTGGAATGAGGTATCTCTTCACATCAGGTGGCCAAAGTACTGAAGTTTCAGCTTCAGCATCAGTACTTCCAATGAATATTCATAGCTGATTTCCTTTGGGATTCACTGGTTTGATCTCCTTGCAGTCCAAGGGACACCCAAGAGTCTTCTCCAGCAAAACAGTTTGAAGACATCAATTCTTTGGCATTCAGCCTTCTTTATGGTCCAACTCTCACATCCATACATGACTTCTGGAAAACCAAAGCTTCTGTATAGACCTTTGTTGGCAAAATAACATCTCTACCTTTGAATATGCTGTCTAGATTTGTCATAGTTTTTCTTCCAATAAATGAGCATATTTTCATTTCATTTCAGCACTGCAGTCACTGTCCGAGGTGATTTTGGAGCCCAAAAAAGCAAAGTCTGTCACTGTTTCCATTGTCAGTCTATTTGCCATGAAGTGATGGGACTAGATGCCATGATCTCCATTTTTTAATGTTGACTTTTAAGCCAACTTTTTCATTCTCCTCTTTCACCTTTATCAAGAGGCTCTTTAGTACCTCTATACTTTCTGCCATAAGGGTGGTGTCATCTGTATATCTGAGGTTATTGATATTTCTCCCAGCAATCTTGATCCAGCTTGAGCTTCATCTAGACCAACAGTTCGCATGATATACTCTGTACAGAAGTTAAATAAGCAAGGTGACAATATACTCCTTTGACGTACTCCTTTCCCAACTTGGAACCAGTTCTTTGTTCTGTATTTGTTTCTAACTGTTGCTTCTTGACTTACTTAGAGGTTTCTCAGGAGGCACATAAGGTGGTCTGTTATTCCCATCTCTTTGTGCTTTGTATATTTTAGATAACAGTCTTTTATCAGTTGTGTCTCTTACAAATACTTGCTCTGTGGCTTATCTATTTATTCTCCCAATCCTGTCTTTTACAGAGCAAAAGTTTTTTAACTTTAATGAAGTCCAACTTATTTTTTTCCTTTATGAATTATGCTTTTGATGTTGTACTAAAAATTCTTTGTTAAATCCCAAATTCATATGAATCCCATAAGATCTTTTATATTCGTGACATTATGCCACTTTACATAAGATAGTTTATTTCAAATATATAAAATAGTACTTCTCTTGTAATGTTTTCAGTGCAAGAAATGATGGAGAGAATTTATTGACAGATGAAATCAGAATCATATTTTAAAATGGTAAAAATAATGTTATTTTGGTCAAGATAACCATACAATATAATTTACATGTTAATTGGAAATTATAGTCTATATACTCACTAAATGACTTCTTGACATTTTAAAATATTAAATGTACCTGAACACAGAGGAACAAAATTAAGTTTGAAAAAAAAAAAAACAGAGACAGTTTATGTGAAAAGGAAAGACATTTAAGAAAAGAGTAGCTCAGTGTAGACAGGAGGTAAAATTCAGAAATGTTATTTGAGTAGAACAAGTTCATGTGAGTCAAGTGCTTAATGTACTCTGGATGCACAAGGAGACAGCTCCACACACTCTGAGAAGATCTGGAAGTTGATTTTTAATCATTAGAAGGTAGATGGTTTATTCAAGTTTCGACCACAAGGTTTAAAGTTAATTTTTCTCTCAATTCACTTTCTATCTGTATCATGCTTCCTCTTTCAAGATGAGCTGCCTTAAAAGAGTCAAGGACATAAATCAAAGCAAGATCTTCTCTGACCCACCTACTAGAATAGTAGAACTAAAACCAAAAATGAACATGTGGGACCAAATGAAACTTAAAAGCTTTTGTACAGCAGAAGAAATCACAGAAAAAGCTGAACAGACAGCCCACAGAATGGGAGAAAAGCATAGTAAATGAAACAACAGACAAAGAATTAATCTCCAAAATCTACAAGCAACTCAGACAACTCAGCACCGGAAAAATGAACAACTCAATCAAAAAATGGGAAAAATAACCTAAACAGACACCTCTCCAAAGAGGACATACAGATGGCCAAAAACACATGAAATGATGCTCAACTTCACTTATAATTAGAGAAATGCAAATCAAAACTACAATGAGATATCACCTCAAACCCATCAGAATGTCCATCATCCACAAATTGACAGAAAATAAATGCTGGAGAGGGTGTGGAGAAAAGGGAACACTCCTGCATTGCTGGTGGGAATGTCAATTGATACAGCCTCTATGGAAGACAGTATGTAGATTTCTTAAAAAACTAAAAATAGAAGCACCATACGACCCAGCAATCCCACTCTTAGGCTTATACCCTGATGAAATGAAATCTGAAAGAAGCACCTGTACCCCAGTGTTCATTGCAGCTCTCTATGCAATAGCTAAAACATGGAAACAACCTAGATGTCCATCGACAAACGAATGGACAAAGAAGCCCTGGTACATATATACAATGGAATACTACACAGCTGTTAAGAGAAATGCAGAAGAATCAGCCCTAATGAGGTGGCTGGATCTAGAACATATCATAAAAAGTGAAGTCAGTCAGAAAGAGAAGGACAAGTACAATATACTAACACATATATATATATGGAATCTAGTAGGATGGTGATGATGGCACATGCAGTGAAGCAACGGAAAGACAGACATGGACAGTGGACATATGGACATTGTGGGGAAGGAACAGAGGGTGGGAGGCATAAAGAAAGCAGCATGAAGGCCTGTACTATCATAAGTGAAGAAAATAGCTCTAATCATTGCTCTGTGAGAAAAGGGGATTCTTCAGGGGTGCTGTGTGATGGTCGGGTGGGGTGGGAAGGGGGGGATATACATATGACTAATCTGGGAACATGCATATCTGTAAACAACAAAACTCCGTAAAAGTTAAAAGTAAAATAAAGGTTTTTTTAAAAAAAAAGATGAGCTGCCTTTTCTCTATTTCATTTTTGTAAGCTTTTGACAAGTATATACAGGCATCAGACATTTCAACAAATTGCTAGGTGACATTAAACCAAAGCATTGAATTTAGTGTCAAACACTTGAATTCTGTATGAAATGTTTGAATTTGGGGGACATACAGAGTGGGTTTTTGGTTTGTGCATTTTGTTTGTTCTTTTAAAGAATATGAATATATTTATTTTGTGATATGGTTGTAAAGATTACATAAAGACTGAAAAGTATCTAATACAATATCTCATTCATTGAAGTAACCCTGTAAATGGTAGCTACTGTCATTTGAAAAGCATACATTACTAGTGAGTTTTTGGAATATGAAGGTTTGTTGTTGTTTAGTTGTTAAGTCATGTCTGGCTTTTTGTGACTTTATGGAGTGTAGTCCAATAGGCGCTCTCTCCATGGAATTTCCCAGGCAGGAATGCTGGAATGGATTGCTATTTCTTTCTCCAGGGGATCTTCCTGACCTAGGTATCAAATCTGTGTCTCATGCATTAGCAGGCAAATTCTTTACTGCTGAACCACCAGGGAAGCCCTATTGGAAGAGTACAGGTTGGTAAAATACCCACCCGAATGATGAAATGAAATCTGAAAGAAGCACCTGTACCCCAGTGTTCATTGCAGCTCTCTATGCAATAGCTAAAACATGGAAACAACCTAGATGTCCATCGACAAACGAATGGACAAAGAAGCCCTGGTACATATATACAATGGAATACTACACAGCTGTTAAGAGAAATGCAGAAGAATCAGCCCTAATGAGGTGGCTGGATCTAGAACATATCATAAAAAGTGAAGTCAGTCAGAAAGAGAAGGACAAGTACAATATACTAACACATATATATATATGGAATCTAGTAGGATGGTGATGATGGCACATGCAGTGAAGCAACGGAAAGACAGACATGGACAGTGGACATATGGACATTGTGGGGAAGGAACAGAGGGTGGGAGGCATAAAGAAAGCAGCATGAAGGCCTGTACTATCATAAGTGAAGAAAATAGCTCTAATCATTGCTCTGTGAGAAAAGGGGATTCTTCAGGGGTGCTGTGTGATGGTCGGGTGGGGTGGGAAGGGGGGGATATACATATGACTAATCTGGGAACATGCATATCTGTAAACAACAAAACTCCGTAAAAGTTAAAAGTAAAATAAAGGTTTTTTTAAAAAAAAAGATGAGCTGCCTTTTCTCTATTTCATTTTTGTAAGCTTTTGACAAGTATATACAGGCATCAGACATTTCAACAAATTGCTAGGTGACATTAAACCAAAGCATTGAATTTAGTGTCAAACACTTGAATTCTGTATGAAATGTTTGAATTTGGGGGACATACAGAGTGGGTTTTTGGTTTGTGCATTTTGTTTGTTCTTTTAAAGAATATGAATATATTTATTTTGTGATATGGTTGTAAAGATTACATAAAGACTGAAAAGTATCTAATACAATATCTCATTCATTGAAGTAACCCTGTAAATGGTAGCTACTGTCATTTGAAAAGCATACATTACTAGTGAGTTTTTGGAATATGAAGGTTTGTTGTTGTTTAGTTGTTAAGTCATGTCTGGCTTTTTGTGACTTTATGGAGTGTAGTCCAATAGGCGCCTCTCTCCATGGAATTTCCCAGGCAGGAATGCTGGAATGGATTGCTATTTCTTTCTCCAGGGGATCTTCCTGACCTAGGTATCAAATCTGTGTCTCATGCATTAGCAGGCAAATTCTTTACTGCTGAACCACCAGGGAAGCCCTATTGGAAGAGTACAGGTGGTATAGAAGAGTGGAAAATTGTTGGGTAGTTTGATCTCAATGACTAAAATCAACAGTATTGCTCCAGAAGCATAGAGGAATTAAAGAGAAAACACTGTGGCCTAAAAGAGATGGAATTTAATCTGAATAATGGGTGTGAGAATAATTAATTACTTTTTCAGAATAGTGGATTTTACACAGTGGCTTGAACCCCTCTCAGATATCCTATTAATGTGTAATGTTAGATGCAGTATTTAGTGATCAAAAAATATTAAACAGTATAAGCAAGTTATAATTTGATGTGATAAACAGATGTGACAGAACTTCATTATAACAAAAAGAAAGGGATGCAAATCAAAGAGAATATGTACAAATTGTTTGTAAATATACAAGAATAAGTCATAAATAATAGATATTTCTATTCAAACAGTAACATATTAATAGTTTAATTAAATTGCAACTTTGTGGCATTTTCTCAAAAGACTGTATGGATAATCTCTCTTCATTGTTAACAGTTTAGTCATTGGTAATTGAGGATAAATTTTATTAAAAAAACTTTAGAAATTAATGATAAATATAATTAAAGATTATAATTTATCTACTTTAATGTGTCTTCAGTTCCTGAGTAACAAATAATATATTTCTCATCAAAGGATATCATCCCTTATGCACTTACACCTTGGTGGCTTAGACTGCTACCATGTAAGAGACCCAGGTTCAGTCCCTGGATCAGGAAAATCCCCTGGAGAAGGAAATGGCAACCCACTTCAGTATTTTTGCCTGGAGAATCCCATGGACAGAGTAGCCTGGCAGGCTACTGTTGATAGAGTCACAAGGAGTCAGACACAGGTGAGTGAGTCAGACACACTGCAATGATTTCATTTAATTTTTGAAAATTCTTTGTGAAAGAGAATTAATTTCATTTTAACAATTAGCAGAGCCAGGCTTTGAACATGCCTTGGATTGTTTGACTCCAAAATCCACGATAATACTATACATCCTATGTCAGTCCATTCTGCTGCCTCTCCATATGTCACACAGGATCTTCCCAATCTTGTTTGATATAACTAACTGCAGGTAGGATAGGACATGATCTATACAGGATACCAGAAGAGTTGAAAGGTGAAAGATTCCCTCTTGGACTAAATCTATCTTTTCCTTGCCAGGAAAAAAAAATATGTTTCAGATGTTTAATAGGATTTTCTTGATTTCTACTCTATGTTTAATTTAGAATAGCATTTGATCATTTAAAAATGCTGTTTGCTGTCCTTTAGATACTATGTTTTAACTTTAGAAAAAACAATCAGCCTAGTTTCAGCTAAAAGTTTATAAACATATAATAAATTACCATTGCATACAATTTTCCTTACCTAATCATATATTGACTAAGTCTTTTAAAAATATAATCCATAATATTCTTGGTATGTTATTCAAGTATCTATGAGTTAACCTTTCTAGAATTAAGTCACAAATATTTTGTTCAATATTTATGATTATGTGGATCAAATTAGCATTTCATCCAATCAAAAATGTTATGAGTGCATTACTAATACACATACTGACACATAATAAGATTTTTCATTGACTATTGCATGTTTAGTGTTTTCAAGGCATCATATATTTTTTAAAAAAGCTTTTTTAAAGTTCAGCATATGCTATTTGACATATTTTTATAAATTCTTTTTTTTTTCATAAGGAATGATTTTAAAATGAGTGACACATTTTATTTCACAATTTTATTTTCTTTTTAAAGTGTATGTCTGATTTCATCTATTTTTTTCTTTAATCTGTAACTTATAGTAAGACATTAATATCTGGTATCAATAGAGAAGGTTCATAAAATTATGTTAAATTTGGAAAACCTGCAAAAATACTGTCTATGATTTTTCACAATATGCAATGAATTGTTTGTCTGCAGGTATTATAGTATGTTACTGGAAGTAAGTTAAGCAAGCTATGCTTCCACTGGGGATTAGTAATTGAGCTTGCATCACATAGACATGAATTAATTATATTTTAAAATAGTCTGCTGTATAATGAACCAAGTTAAACTGAAATATTTACTAAATCAAAACATGTTGGGAGCATTTATATCACTTTCTTTTCTGAAACTAACTGCCTTTTTTCCCATTTGACTTCAATCTTTAAACTAACTGCAGGTAGGATAGGACATGATCTATACAGGATACCAGAAGAGTTGAAAGGTGAAAGATTCCCTCTTGGACTAAATCTATCTTTTCCTTGCCAGGAAAAAAAAATATGTTTCAGATGTTTAATAGGATTTTCTTGATTTCTACTCTATGTTTAATTTAGAATAGCATTTGATCATTTAAAAATGCTGTTTGCTGTCCTTTAGATACTATGTTTTAACTTTAGAAAAAACAATCAGCCTAGTTTCAGCTAAAAGTTTATAAACATATAATAAATTACCATTGCATACAATTTTCCTTACCTAATCATATATTGACTAAGTCTTTTAAAAATATAATCCATAATATTCTTGGTATGTTATTCAAGTATCTATGAGTTAACCTTTCTAGAATTAAGTCACAAATATTTTGTTCAATATTTATGATTATGTGGATCAAATTAGCATTTCATCCAATCAAAAATGTTATGAGTGCATTACTAATACACATACTGACACATAATAAGATTTTTCATTGACTATTGCATGTTTAGTGTTTTCAAGGCATCATATATTTTTAATAAAGCTTTTTAATGTTCAGCATATGCTATTTGACATATTTTTATAAATTCTTTTTTTTTTCATAAGGAATGATTTTAAAATGAGTGACACATTTTATTTCACAATTTTATTTTCTTTTTAAAGTGTATGTCTGATTTCATCTATTTTTTTCTTTAATCTGTAACTTATAGTAAGACATTAATATCTGGTATCAATAGAGAAGGTTCATAAAATTATGTTAAATTTGGAAAACCTGCAAAAATACTGTCTATGATTTTTCACAATATGCAATGAATTGTTTGTCTGCAGGTATTATAGTATGTTACTGGAAGTAAGTTAAGCAAGCTATGCTTCCACTGGGGATTAGTAATTGAGCTTGCATCACATAGACATGAATTAATTATATTTTAAAATAGTCTGCTGTATAATGAACCAAGTTAAACTGAAATATTTACTAAATCAAAACATGTTGGGAGCATTTATATCACTTTCTTTTCTGAAACTAACTGCCTTTTTTCCCATTTTGGTAAATGCAGGAATAGTAGTATATTTTCTAAATCAACATTTCCACTTATTTTCATATTTTTAGAAAACTGCTTCTTTTATAAATATACTATTTGAGTCTGAGTTGCATGAAATGATGTGTTCATTAACTTTTTTCTACCCTTTGAGTTTAAAAAGGTATTTATCTTAACAAATATTCTATAAAGTTTACCTTTCTAAGCATGCAATCAAAGCTATGCATGCAACATATTTAGTATTATTATAGAGTAATGATTCCCAAGTAAGTTATTACGTGATTTGAGCTCAAAACTATATTTTATCCCAATGTCTAATTTTAGTAACCTAGGCTTCATCGGGAGCCTTAGATAAGCAGAGGCTTTACCTTGGAATTACTTTTGACCTTTGGAAGGTCACACTTTACATGTTATTGCCTCTCATAAATTGATCTAATCTTCTGAATAATGGCTGGACATGCTGATGATCAATATTTTATTGCTTCTACAACCTAAAACACACCATGAATTACAGCCAAAATCGTTATCACCCAATACTGCAGACATAACAATAATATACATGTGATATTAGTCCTCAGCTTGTAGTACTGTTTATGATACAGGATTCTGCTTGAATGACTTTATTTGAGCACTTTTGTAATCTTCTTTAATTTATAGTTAGGAGTTCTACTGACAATTATCACTCAGTTTTTTTCAAGGCCAGAGAAGTACTTCATCATGGGTTAGCACTGTAATAATCAAATCTAAATTTTCCTTTGATTCAGATTATTCTAAGATGTCACTTTTCATTTTCAAAAGTGTAGTGTGAATTAAAGATAATCACCTGTGTAATTTTAAATATAAGGCTCATACTAGTACTAATAATTTACATTAAAGACCAGTATAAACGTTTGTCTGCAGGTATTATAGTATGTTACTGGAAGTAAGTTAAGCAAGCTATGCTTCCACTGGGGATTAGTAATTGAGCTTGCATCACATAGACATGAATTAATTATATTTTAAAATAGTCTGCTGTATAATGAACCAAGTTAAACTGAAATATTTACTAAATCAAAACATGTTGGGAGCATTTATATCACTTTCTTTTCTGAAACTAACTGCCTTTTTTCCCATTTTGGTAAATGCAGGAATAGTAGTATATTTTCTAAATCAACATTTCCACTTATTTTCATATTTTTAGAAAACTGCTTCTTTTATAAATATACTATTTGAGTCTGAGTTGCATGAAATGATGTGTTCATTAACTTTTTTCTACCCTTTGAGTTTAAAAAGGTATTTATCTTAACAAATATTCTATAAAGTTTACCTTTCTAAGCATGCAATCAAAGCTATGCATGCAACATATTTAGTATTATTATAGAGTAATGATTCCCAAGTAAGTTATTACGTGATTTGAGCTCAAAACTATATTTTATCCCAATGTCTAATTTTAGTAACCTAGGCTTCATCGGGAGCCTTAGATAAGCAGAGGCTTTACCTTGGAATTACTTTTGACCTTTGGAAGGTCACACTTTACATGTTATTGCCTCTCATAAATTGATCTAATCTTCTGAATAATGGCTGGACATGCTGATGATCAATATTTTATTGCTTCTACAACCTAAAACACACCATGAATTACAGCCAAAATCGTTATCACCCAATACTGCAGACATAACAATAATATACATGTGATATTAGTCCTCAGCTTGTAGTACTGTTTATGATACAGGATTCTGCTTGAATGACTTTATTTGAGCACTTTTGTAATCTTCTTTAATTTATAGTTAGGAGTTCTACTGACAATTATCACTCAGTTTTTTTCAAGGCCAGAGAAGTACTTCATCATGGGTTAGCACTGTAATAATCAAATCTAAATTTTCCTTTGATTCAGATTATTCTAAGATGTCACTTTTCATTTTCAAAAGTGTAGTGTGAATTAAAGATAATCACCTGTGTAATTTTAAATATAAGGCTCATACTAGTACTAATAATTTACATTAAAGACCAGTATAAACTAATAAGAACATAGTGTTCATTCTGACAATAATTATTTTGTAATATAGCCACATATTTTAATAAAAAGATATGTGTGATGCATATTAAATATACTTTTGTCTTTTTACTGTCATATTTTTGCAATTGTTTATTTTCACTCTTTTCCTAATATTTTAATTTACTGTTGTGAGCTTTTTTATCCTTATTTTTCTTTAATTTTACACACAAGTGCTCTGATGTCTCTTAGTCATATTCTCTGTCCATGCTTCACTTGTCAGTCCATTTGAACATTTGCCTTTTTGATGTATTATGTCAATCAATATTTGATGATGTGAGTGCTTCTAATAATCCACAGTTTGTTAGAATCATGATTCTAATTGAAAAATGGAAATTTTCCCTATTGGGAATGTAAAAATAGCTGCAATGGGAAAAAAAGTTTCTGTTTATTATAATCCTGTTATCTATAAGTTTCAATCATTTTTACTCCCATAGGCACACAAGACACATAAACACACACACATGAACAGAGGCATTTCAGTTTTCTAGAGGTAGTAGAAAATAGCCCATCTATTTAAACACTGAATCTAGGTATACAGTTATGAGGTAGATGCTTGCCATTATTTTGGGCTCCTTCTTCAGCCTTCAATGTACCCCATAGAAAGAAATCTTCTATAGCAAATCTTCAGGAAGTGTCTATCCACATAAGATTATTAAGGTGGATTGGTTTGATTTCATTAATATTTTCCAGTCTTTTCATTGGTTGCATTGAGATATTTCACTTGAAATTGTGCCACATCAATAAAATGTTCTGTGTTGGAAAAACTATTTTATGTGTAGACACTGAAACACGGGCATTTAAATGACTTGAGTTAATACAGTAACTCTGAATTCACTGTGGATATAGAGAATATAATAACTTTTAAACTAAAAAACATGACTAGAAACTCTAATATAAACTCAACTATTGTCCTATGAGAATTTTAATGGTTTAATCACTTATCAGCATAGATATGAAAGGCTATTAGTAGTGCTTTCTTTATTTGCTCTCTTAAACTTCTAACAGTTTCAGTTTATGTTAGTCCCTAGTTTTAATAAAAACACTTTTAACTCAGAATTAGCTTTCTTAGTTTGGAAGACTATATATTTAATAAATTATTAACAAAAGAAATCAACATGTTTAAAATTTACTTTTGTCTTTTTACTGTCATATTTTGCAATTGTTTATTTTCACTCTTTTCCTAATATTTTAATTTACTGTTGTGAGCTTTTTTATCCTTATTTTTCTTTAATTTTACACACAAGTGCTCTGATGTCTCTTAGTCATATTCTCTGTCCATGCTTCACTTGTCAGTCCATTTGAACATTTGCCTTTTTGATGTATTATGTCAATCAATATTTGATGATGTGAGTGCTTCTAATAATCCACAGTTTGTTAGAATCATGATTCTAATTGAAAAATGGAAATTTTCCCTATTGGGAATGTAAAAATAGCTGCAATGGGAAAAAAAGTTTCTGTTTATTATAATCCTGTTATCTATAAGTTTCAATCATTTTTACTCCCATAGGCACACAAGACACATAAACACACACACATGAACAGAGGCATTTCAGTTTTCTAGAGGTAGTAGAAAATAGCCCATCTATTTAAACACTGAATCTAGGTATACAGTTATGAGGTAGATGCTTGCCATTATTTTGGGCTCCTTCTTCAGCCTTCAATGTACCCCATAGAAAGAAATCTTCTATAGCAAATCTTCAGGAAGTGTCTATCCACATAAGATTATTAAGGTGGATTGGTTTGATTTCATTAATATTTTCCAGTCTTTTCATTGGTTGCATTGAGATATTTCACTTGAAATTGTGCCACATCAATAAAATGTTCTGTGTTGGAAAAACTATTTTATGTGTAGACACTGAAACACGGGCATTTAAATGACTTGAGTTAATACAGTAACTCTGAATTCACTGTGGATATAGAGAATATAATAACTTTTAAACTAAAAAACATGACTAGAAACTCTAATATAAACTCAACTATTGTCCTATGAGAATTTTAATGGTTTAATCACTTATCAGCATAGATATGAAAGGCTATTAGTAGTGCTTTCTTTATTTGCTCTCTTAAACTTCTAACAGTTTCAGTTTATGTTAGTCCCTAGTTTTAATAAAAACACTTTTAACTCAGAATTAGCTTTCTTAGTTTGGAAGACTATATATTTAATAAATTATTAACAAAAGAAATCAACATGTTTAAAATTTATTTGGGCTTTGTTCAATATATAGTGCAAACAGAGTCAACTGATTAATTCTTCAATCAAAAGTATACTTAACTGGCCCAACATGCTTTGTTTTCTTTCAAAATAGCTAAGTGTGTGTATGCATTTGTGTGTGTGTGTGTGAGAGAGAGAGAGAGATGGAGTGTGTGCATTGAGGATTTATCTGAATTAATACAGAAGAGAAACTTTTAGATCACTAAACACAGGACTACTAAGGTCAAATTTAAAATGTGATACTACTGAGAGATTTGGATTGACATGAACACACTACTTTATGTAAAAGAGATAACTCATAAAGATTTACTGTATCACACAGGGAACTCTAATATCTGTAAAGACTTACATGGAAATAGATCTAAAAAAAGAGTATATATGTGTATATGTAACTGATTCACTTTTATGTACAGCAGAAACTAATAGAATATTGTAAATCAACTATGCTCCAATAAAACTTTTTGAAAATAAAATGTAATACCACATTCTTCTGGAAGAGGTAATAGCTAGCTATGTAGCTCCATAACTCCCTTTAATGTGCCATATTGCCCAAAGTTATGAGTTAAATACTTACATAAAAGTATAAATATTTTAAAAATTATACATAGATTGTAAACACCTTTTCTGAAGTTATAGCTGGACTTTCTGTTTTTAAAACTCAGAATATAAAACAATAGTAATTAGAGATACTATATTCATAGTTATTTTACTTCAAAAAGCAATTCCTTATTGAGGTTTATTCAAAAGTTACTTTTGGGGGCTTCCCTGGTGGTCCAGTGGGTAAAGACACCGCCTTGCCAGTGCAAGGGGCGCCGGTTTGATCCCTGGCCTGGGAAGATTCCACGTGCCACGGAGCTGCTGGACGGATGTGTCCAACTACCTAGCTGGAGCTCTGGAGCGCATGCACCCAGAGCTGGTGCTCTGCGACAACAGAGGCCACTGCGATGGGAGGCCCATACGGGTCAAAGAACAAAGATGGACAAAAAATAGAGAAATGAAAGACCAATAGAAGTGACCCGCCCACTCCCCTCCCTCCCCAACCTGCCGGCGTCCTCCCCCTCTCCCCCCAAAAAAGTTACTTTTGCATTGTGACATGCAAGTCATTTCAACTTCTCACCTTTTTTTTTTTTTTTTTAAGATTTTTTTTTATTTATTTATTTTGGGCAGGCGTCGGGTTGGGGAGGGAGGAGAGAAGGCGGGCCACTTCTATTGGTCTTTCATTTCTCCATTTTCATCCGTCTTTGTTCTTTGGCTCCTGTGGGCCTCCCATCGCAGTGGCGTCTGTCGTTGCTGAGCGCCGGCTCTGGGCGCATGTGCTCCAGAGCTCCGGCTTAGTAATTGGACATATCAGTCCAACCGCTCCGTGGCACGTGGGATCTTCCCAGGCCAGGGATCGAACCGGCGCCCCTTGCACTGCAAGGCGGTGTCCTTACCCACTGGACCACCAGGGGAAGCCCAACTTCTCACCTTTTTATGGCAAGGGTCAATTCTACTTAAATTTTGAAAACTTTTTTTTTTTTTTTTAATTCCCAAAACAAATGGTATTGCAAGCATGATTTTTTTATAATTTGGCCCACAGTTTCAGGAGGATGAGAGATTGTCCTAAAGTTGATTCATGGACCTCCAAATTTATCAATGATGAGTCAGAGAGAAAGCAGGAGGTAAGATTAGAAACAAGTTATTCAATTGGTCTGGTTTTTTTCATATAGAAAGGCTACAGGTTAGTCGAGGCTGAAATTGAAGTTCAGGCATCAGCAATCTCCAAATCCATCTTTTTCACTTTCTAATTGTTTTGAAGGCTTGAAACTAGAATGATTTGGTTATGGGTCATTAAGACATTCAAATCAGTTTTCCTTTGTCCTTCTGCAAGTGTACTGTCTATCTTGTTGGCTTCTACCTTGCTGATCAACAAGAAATGATTTATATTTCTGTTAATTTTTAGTGCATGATTTACTTACAGATTTTATTTAACTACAGATTCTCTGTCTTCCTTTTTAAAAAATGATAATAACATCTGAGCTGATCTACTTTCTAAAGCACGTTTATATACAGAGCTATGATTACTGACATTTCACAGTACAAGAATCAGAATTCTGTTCACTGCATCAAATCTTACCTTACCAAAAGCATTTTCATTAGCTATGAAAGAAGTCCTGGGTCACATAATGCCTAAAATATATTTATGTAGACTGATATGGATAAAAGTTGCACTTTTACAGAGAAATATTTGAACAATCTCTTAATTTAAAAGTTCTAAATGAAGCACATCGGAAGAAAGTGCCTCAAATCCATTGCCCTAGTCTCTCAAGAAGTTATAATAATTCATGGTCTTAATGAAAAGACTTTAAGTAGGACCAAAATAAACATTTCAGTTTGTCAATACATGTTAAAGTGGAAAGAATACCATGTACATATCATTTGGTATGCTTGCAGAAAATATTACATCAGCAGAGTTAATTTTTTTCAATATTGAGATCTTTCAAATTAGTAATGAGAAAAGAGGGTAAATAACTCCTCTTTTCATTATGATTTGTGTTAGACAGCTAGTAGATTATTGTAAATCTATTTAAACCAAATAGATTTGATGTGGTGTATTCCATTAAATCCAGATCTTATAAATGGATTCCCTAGGTTAGCTTTATTGGCGAAATAGATGAACTTAAAAACTAAGGCAAATTATAATTTCTTTTGCTTTTCTATTTATCACCTAGATATTTTTTTCCAAAGGTGTAGTTCTTAAAGTCTTCTGTGAAATATATAATGCCACATGATTAGATTAAAGTTAGAGTGGATAACATTATGATCTAAGTTGAATGAACTAACATGGTTAATTTGTTCCTGATCACTCTGTAAATGAGAAAATATTTTCCTTTGTTATTTGTTGTTATTCAGTTTGTTTTATTGTTCAAGAGAAGATTGAAGAAGGAGAGAATATATGTATACCTATAGCTGATTCATGTTAATATATGGCAGAAACCAACACAATACTATAAAGCAATTATCTTTCAATTAAAAATAAAATATTTTTAACATGTTGCAAAAAGGATAAACTCAAAGCTGAAGGGTGCTGTCTCAACTTCAAACACTTTTAATACTCAGGAAAATTCAAAGGCTCAGTTTTGTTTAAATGGAAAAGAGACAATGGTTCAAGTCAAATAGTTCTATGAACATTCTTTGAGATGAGAATTTTTTCTTTTTTTCTTTATTTGGCTTCTCACTTTAATCAGTCTAAAATTAAGCATAATTTGGAGGAAATATTACCAGTTCAGCAAGAATTCCAGTTAGCTCCATATGAAAATTTCTTGTGATAGTTTCTACTAGCAATATGAAATTTTTAATTTTAAAAGTTCTAAAGGGTCGGAAAGTGCCTCAAATCCATTGCCCTAGTCTCTCAAGAAGTTATAATAATTCATGGTCTTAATGAAAAGACTTTAAGTAGGACCAAAATAAACATTTCAGTTTGTCAATACATGTTAAAGTGGAAAGAATACCATGTACATATCATTTGGTATGCTTGCAGAAAATATTACATCAGCAGAGTTAATTTTTTTCAATATTGAGATCTTTCAAATTAGTAATGAGAAAAGAGGGTAAATAACTCCTCTTTTCATTATGATTTGTGTTAGACAGCTAGTAGATTATTGTAAATCTATTTAAACCAAATAGATTTGATGTGGTGTATTCCATTAAATCCAGATCTTATAAATGGATTCCCTAGGTTAGCTTTATTGGCGAAATAGATGAACTTAAAAACTAAGGCAAATTATAATTTCTTTTGCTTTTCTATTTATCACCTAGATATTTTTTTCCAAAGGTGTAGTTCTTAAAGTCTTCTGTGAAATATATAATGCCACATGATTAGATTAAAGTTAGAGTGGATAACATTATGATCTAAGTTGAATGAACTAACATGGTTAATTTGTTCCTGATCACTCTGTAAATGAGAAAATATTTTCCTTTGTTATTTGTTGTTATTCAGTTTGTTTTATTGTTCAAGAGAAGATTGAAGAAGGAGAGAATATATGTATACCTATAGCTGATTCATGTTAATATATGGCAGAAACCAACACAATACTATAAAGCAATTATCTTTCAATTAAAAATAAAATATTTTTAACATGTTGCAAAAAGGATAAACTCAAAGCTGAAGGGTGCTGTCTCAACTTCAAACACTTTTAATACTCAGGAAAATTCAAAGGCTCAGTTTTGTTTAAATGGAAAAGAGACAATGGTTCAAGTCAAATAGTTCTATGAACATTCTTTGAGATGAGAATTTTTTCTTTTTTTCTTTATTTGGCTTCTCACTTTAATCAGTCTAAAATTAAGCATAATTTGGAGGAAATATTACCAGTTCAGCAAGAATTCCAGTTAGCTCCATATGAAAATTTCTTGTGATAGTTTCTACTAGCAATATGAAATTTATTGTAACAGATGTGGCTTGATTTATGAGCTGGTACTTAGTCACTTCAGTTGTGTCCGACTCTGTGTGACCCCATGGACTGCAGTCCATCAGGCTCCTCTGTCTATGGGAATTTTCCAGGGAAGAATACTGGAGTAGGCTGCCATGCCCTCCTCCAGGGTGATCTTCCCAACCCAAGGATGGTACCTGGGTCTCCTGCATTGTAGGTAGATTCCTCACCATTGAGCCATCAGGGAAGTACCATATATAAAAATATATTTGAGACCCCATGGACTGTAGTTCACCAGACTTCTCCATCCTTGAGATTTTCTAGGCAAGGACACTGGAGTGAGTCGCCATTGCCTTCTCCAGTGGCTTGATTATGACTGCAGCCTAACTGCAGTGCTTTGTGCTATCTGGTGTGCATGTGTGCGTGAGGTCATATCCAGCTCTTTGCAACCCCATCTCCTATAAACCACCAGGCTCTTCTGTCCGTGGAATTTTCCAGGCAAGAATGCTGGAGTGTGTTGCAGTATCTCCCTCCAGGGAAACTTTCTGGCCCACGGATTGAAACGACATTTCCAGTGCTTCCTGTATTGGCAGGCAGATTCTTTACCACTAAGCTACCTGGGAAGCCCATATACTGGCTGGTAGGAGAATACAGTTTCCATGAACTTGTTCAGCCTTTCAGGACTTCTCAACTGATGTGACATTTGCTGAGCAAGGTAGAGAATGAACTTTCACTTTCGTGAGTCCCATTTGATTTTGCAGGTGTCTCTCCTTTTTTGTTATTTTCGTTATACTATATGGTCTTTGATATAAAGTACTTTTCAGATTTATTCTCGAAAACATCTCTCTAAAGAAATGAAGCAGATTTGAGCAGATGTAAGTTTTTGAACCTATACTTCATCAATCTCAAACTTTTTCATTTTAGGGTCATCCTAATAATAACTAGTATTAGCATTTTTTAAAATGCTCACCATGTGTTCTTATAGGCATTCTATGGACATCTTCAAATTTAATTTTCCAAATTCTTTTATGTTCTAAATATGAATCTCTCAATTTTACATTTGAAGAAACTGAAATCAAACAATATGGCCCTTGCCAAAATTATGTGGGGAAAAGATGGAGTCTTAAATTGTAATCAATCTCTCTGATACTAATGACTCTGCTGAGACTTTGCTCATCCTACCACACTTAATGTGCCTCTCAGGTTTTCCATTCCTGGTGGCGAATAATAAGATGTCTACACAATACTCTTTTCTACCACTAACAGTGATTCTAATTAAGTATCTTGATAGGCTGGACTCTCGGACTTGAAAATAGAACTTTTCAGTTGATCTCGTGTGTGTGTGTGTAGTTGAGGCCAACTGGGTGATTAAAGCTCTATAATTATCTATAGGAATTCATTTTGGGTCAATATGTGGTAATAAACAACAAAACTCTGTAAAAAATAAAATTAAAAATTAAAAAAAAACATTATAGAGCATAAGTAAGTTCATGTGAACCTAGCATTTTACTTGACAAATCATTTTTCATCATTACTGAAAATCTATTAAAAAGCTTGAAGGAAATCTGTACCAGCAAATAATATGAATTCTGTCCTATTGCCTGTGCCTGCCATCAGATATATCATCAGGGCATTCTTTTTCTATGTACAAGCTAATATCACTTGACAAATATCTTCAGTTGTCGAATTTTAAAGTAGGACATATTCAGGTAGTATACTAGTATGTCAGTGTTTGCAAATATCTGACAATGTAATTTCAATGAATTTGCACTCTTACACAAAGCAATATGTTTTATCTAACAAAATATTTTTAAAAATTTTCTTACAAAGGTATCTAGGTACATGCTTTCTGAAAGCACATAATAGAAATTTGCAGAATTATCACAGAAATAATTTAGAAATACATTTGGGTCTTTTTTTTTCTTACTATATGGTCTTTGATATAAAGTACTTTTCAGATTTATTCTCGAAAACATCTCTCTAAAGAAATGAAGCAGATTTGAGCAGATGTAAGTTTTTGAACCTATACTTCATCAATCTCAAACTTTTCATTTTAGGGTCATCCTAATAATAACTAGTATTAGCATTTTTTAAAATGCTCACCATGTGTTCTTATAGGCATTCTATGGACATCTTCAAATTTAATTTTCCAAATTCTTTTATGTTCTAAATATGAATCTCTCAATTTTACATTTGAAGAAACTGAAATCAAACAATATGGCCCTTGCCAAAATTATGTGGGGAAAAGATGGAGTCTTAAATTGTAATCAATCTCTCTGATACTAATGACTCTGCTGAGACTTTGCTCATCCTACCACACTTAATGTGCCTCTCAGGTTTTCCATTCCTGGTGGCGAATAATAAGATGTCTACACAATACTCTTTTCTACCACTAACAGTGATTCTAATTAAGTATCTTGATAGGCTGGACTCTCGGACTTGAAAATAGAACTTTTCAGTTGATCTCGTGTGTGTGTGTGTAGTTGAGGCCAACTGGGTGATTAAAGCTCTATAATTATCTATAGGAATTCATTTTGGGTCAATATGTGGTAATAAACAACAAAACTCTGTAAAAAATAAAATTAAAAATTAAAAAAAAACATTATAGAGCATAAGTAAGTTCATGTGAACCTAGCATTTTACTTGACAAATCATTTTTCATCATTACTGAAAATCTATTAAAAAGCTTGAAGGAAATCTGTACCAGCAAATAATATGAATTCTGTCCTATTGCCTGTGCCTGCCATCAGATATATCATCAGGGCATTCTTTTTCTATGTACAAGCTAATATCACTTGACAAATATCTTCAGTTGTCGAATTTTAAAGTAGGACATATTCAGGTAGTATACTAGTATGTCAGTGTTTGCAAATATCTGACAATGTAATTTCAATGAATTTGCACTCTTACACAAAGCAATATGTTTTTATCTAACAAAATATTTTTTAAAAATTTTCTTACAAAGGTATCTAGGTACATGCTTTCTGAAAGCACATAATAGAAATTTGCAGAATTATCACAGAAATAATTTAGAAATAGTCTTTGTTATTTCACAGGTACTTTGAATAGCCTTAAATATTATAAAAGATCACCTTGGTGGAAAACTTGTTCTTTACTTTGGCCTTCCATCCTGCGATACATATTAGTTTTTGGCTGAAAATTTCTGACAAACAGATATTTATGGTGGAAATGACCTCTCAACTTTATTTATGAAACCAGTAGTAGAACACAGCAGTAGATCACAGAATGACATATGATTACTGTTTCTTATAAGAGGCACAGTATCACTCAGTGCACTGAACCTTGTTTCATACTGAAAGCCCACAAGCCCTATCCCATCCTGGGAAGGGAAAGTTGGCAGAAACAGTTCAACACAGAAACCTTGGCATTCTACTAGAAGCATGCTATGTTATATGAAATGTTGCGGGAAAAGTATATTTTTCAATGTTGCCTTATCCATTGTGACTGTTCAGCCTGAATTTTCAAATTATATATAAGGACACTTTTCTACTTAGTGTGTTTACTGAGGAATTGGAATCCCTGTAAACTCTTATCACTTTTCCTTAAATTTTCTATCTCACATCTTTAGGATAACATTCCACTGTACAATTTTTATTTCAAAATTTATTATTAATTTTCTAAGATCTATATTATGAAAGGTTAATGAAGTCAATCTTAATTTCTAAAATGTCATATCAAGTCAAAGCTAGTTCCGTTTGTTTGACACTTAGTAACAAAAATATGAATCATCTAATGTTTAGGGCAGAAAAGAATAAAAAAGTTATTAAATCACTTTAAGTTCTACTTTTGCCAAACAATTAAATGTAAGCTTAATTCATTTATTTTGCTTTGACATGAGATCATTCATGTAAAACTGTCCAAATATGTGCAGAATATTGAATGTAAGTGATTTTATAACATGAACAAAAATAATTTCATTTTCTACAATGCATTTTTAAATTTTATGAAAATTAAACTTTTTTTTACAAAGGTATCTAGGTACATGCTTTCTGAAAGCACATAATAGAAATTTGCAGAATTATCACAGAAATAATTTAGAAATAGTCTTTGTTATTTCACAGGTACTTTGAATAGCCTTAAATATTATAAAAGATCACCTTGGTGGAAAACTTGTTCTTTACTTTGGCCTTCCATCCTGCGATACATATTAGTTTTTGGCTGAAAATTTCTGACAAACAGATATTTATGGTGGAAATGACCTCTCAACTTTATTTATGAAACCAGTAGTAGAACACAGCAGTAGATCACAGAATGACATATGATTACTGTTTCTTATAAGAGGCACAGTATCACTCAGTGCACTGAACCTTGTTTCATACTGAAAGCCCACAAGCCCTATCCCATCCTGGGAAGGGAAAGTTGGCAGAAACAGTTCAACACAGAAACCTTGGCATTCTACTAGAAGCATGCTATGTTATATGAAATGTTGCGGGAAAAGTATATTTTTCAATGTTGCCTTATCCATTGTGACTGTTCAGCCTGAATTTTCAAATTATATATAAGGACACTTTTCTACTTAGTGTGTTTACTGAGGAATTGGAATCCCTGTAAACTCTTATCACTTTTCCTTAAATTTTCTATCTCACATCTTTAGGATAACATTCCACTGTACAATTTTTATTTCAAAATTTATTATTAATTTTCTAAGATCTATATTATGAAAGGTTAATGAAGTCAATCTTAATTTCTAAAATGTCATATCAAGTCAAAGCTAGTTCCGTTTGTTTGACACTTAGTAACAAAAATATGAATCATCTAATGTTTAGGGCAGAAAAGAATAAAAAAGTTATTAAATCACTTTAAGTTCTACTTTTGCCAAACAATTAAATGTAAGCTTAATTCATTTATTTTGCTTTGACATGAGATCATTCATGTAAAACTGTCCAAATATGTGCAGAATATTGAATGTAAGTGATTTTATAACATGAACAAAAATAATTTCATTTTCTACAATGCATTTTTTAAATTTTATGATTAAACTCTAAATTGTAAATAATAATTTCTTTTTATTGGCTATTTTGACAAATTTTACTGATTTTTTATTGTTTTTCTCCTCTTTTCATTAATTTGTGTTATATTTACAGAAAGTCTATAACAAGCCTAGCTTTTCTTAATGAAATAACAAAGTCATGTAGCATAAGCACTGTTATCACCAAAATGATATTTTATTGCCAAAAGAATAAATTGCTATCAACAAAGCTATAAGCAAAAATCATGAAGCAAAACTGAGATAGTAGGCATAAGTGGATGAACTTGCTTTTTGAGCTATATCTGATTACATTCCATCATTTATAGTTGATATTCATTTCTTTTCTATAAAAACCATGAACTAATTTATCTGCATCATTTTTATGAAACTTTCTGGTGTTGATTTTACCTAATTTATTTTATGCTTTTCACAATCAGATTTGTGTGCTACAAGTGGAAGGGAATTGCAATAGAACAGAATAATCAGCACCAAAAAGGCAAGCATATGAAATGTACAGGTACAATCTCTTGCTCATAGATGATCATGCCCTGACATTAAGTGTAGTAATTCACTCTAGCCACATTTATATTCCCAGGTGAAAGTGTCTGAATCATGAGATATCACATACTGATGAAATACATTGTATTTTGGGGATCAAATTTCAAACACATTTATAATTTTGTTATTTTTAAAGTGAATTTCTTCAAATATGTCAAAGTCTCTATATTTCACTTATCACTGATCTGCTAGAGATATTTGTATAGAAATAAGCTATTTGAAGTACATGGGAAGGGTAAAATCTACTAAAGGTTTGTTTTTTTCGTTTGGTCTACTTTTTCAAATAAATATCACATTATAGCAGTATTAAAACTTCATTGTAAGTTAGTCAGAAAGAGAAGGACAAGTACAATATACTAACACATATATATGGAATCTAGTAGGATGGTGATGATGGCACATGCAGTGAAGCGATGGAAAAACAGACATTGACAGTGGACATATGGACATTGTGGGGAATAGCTAAAAAACATTAAACTTGAAAATTAAATGTAAGCTTAATTCATTTATTTTGCTTTGACATGAGATCATTCATGTAAAACTGTCCAAATATGTGCAGAATATTGAATGTAAGTGATTTTATAACATGAACAAAAATAATTTCATTTTCTACAATGCATTTTTTAAATTTTATGATTAAACTCTAAATTGTAAATAATAATTTCTTTTTATTGGCTATTTTGACAAATTTTACTGATTTTTTATTGTTTTTCTCCTCTTTTCATTAATTTGTGTTATATTTACAGAAAGTCTATAACAAGCCTAGCTTTTCTTAATGAAATAACAAAGTCATGTAGCATAAGCACTGTTATCACCAAAATGATATTTTATTGCCAAAAGAATAAATTGCTATCAACAAAGCTATAAGCAAAAATCATGAAGCAAAACTGAGATAGTAGGCATAAGTGGATGAACTTGCTTTTTGAGCTATATCTGATTACATTCCATCATTTATAGTTGATATTCATTTCTTTTCTATAAAAACCATGAACTAATTTATCTGCATCATTTTTATGAAACTTTCTGGTGTTGATTTTACCTAATTTATTTTATGCTTTTCACAATCAGATTTGTGTGCTACAAGTGGAAGGGAATTGCAATAGAACAGAATAATCAGCACCAAAAAGGCAAGCATATGAAATGTACAGGTACAATCTCTTGCTCATAGATGATCATGCCCTGACATTAAGTGTAGTAATTCACTCTAGCCACATTTATATTCCCAGGTGAAAGTGTCTGAATCATGAGATATCACATACTGATGAAATACATTGTATTTTGGGGATCAAATTTCAAACACATTTATAATTTTGTTATTTTTAAAGTGAATTTCTTCAAATATGTCAAAGTCTCTATATTTCACTTATCACTGATCTGCTAGAGATATTTGTATAGAAATAAGCTATTTGAAGTACATGGGAAGGGTAAAATCTACTAAAGGTTTGTTTTTTTCGTTTGGTCTACTTTTTCAAATAAATATCACATTATAGCAGTATTAAAACTTCATTGTAAGTTAGTCAGAAAGAGAAGGACAAGTACAATATACTAACACATATATATGGAATCTAGTAGGATGGTGATGATGGCACATGCAGTGAAGCGATGGAAAAACAGACATTGACAGTGGACATATGGACATTGTGGGGAAGGAACAGTGGGTGAGAGGCATAAAGGAAATAGCATAAAGGCCTGTACTATCATAAGTGAAGAAAATAGCTCTAGTCATTGCTCTGTGAGAAAACGGGATTCTGCAGGGGTGCTGTGTGACAGTCTGGAGGGGTGGGATGAGGGGGATATGCATATGACTAATTTGAGGACATACATATCTGTAAACAATAAAACTCTATAAAAGTTAAAAGTGAAATAAAAGTTCAAAAAAAAAAGCTTCATTGTAATTGTGGAGGTGTTTACTTACCACATTACACTGATAAAATGAGAAATAATTATTTTATGTTAAAAATAACCGGGCTTCCCCTGGTGGTCCAGTGGGTAAGGACACCGCCCTGCAGTGTAAGGGACGCCAGTTCGATCCCTGGCCTGGGAAGATCCCAAGTGCCGTGGAGTGGCTGGACCGATGTGTCCAATTACCGAACTGGAGCTCTCGAGTGCATGCGCCCAGAGCAGGTGCTCTACAACAGCAGACGACACCACGATGGGAGGCCCGCAGGAGTCAAAGAACAAAGACTGATGGAAATAGAGAAATGAAAGACCAATAGAGGGCTTCCCTGGTGGTCCAGTGGGTAAGGACACCGCCTTGCAGTGCAAGGGGCTCCAGTTCAAGCCCTGGCCTGGGAAGATCCCAAGTGCCGTGGAGTGGCTGGACCGATGTGTCCAATTACCGAGCTGGAGCTCTGGAGCACATGCGCCCAGAGCCGGCACTCTGCAATAACAGAGGCCACTGCTATGGGAGGCCCACACGGGCCAAAGAACAACGATGGATGAAAATGGACAAATGAAAGACCAATAGATGTGGCCTGCCTGCTCCTCTCCCTCCAAACTCCAGCCCCACCTAAATAAATAAATCTTTAAAAAAAAAAAGAAAGAAAGACCAATAGAAGTGGCCTGCCCACTCCACTCCCTCCCCAACCCAATCGCTGCCCAAAATAAATACATAAATAAATAAATAATAAAAATATATAAATAAAAATAACCAAACACACTGTTGAAACAGTGTGTTTTGATTGTGTGACTGTTTTGGTTGCATCCCATTACTATTTAATCAAACTGAATATTCATTGAATATATTAATCCCTCAACTCAGAAGAGCATTCAGCTAGTCTTAAATTTTTTCTCCTGAGCATATTTCAATATAACACCTTTTGACAGATGATCTTTAAATTCTTTAAATGATGTATACTACAAAGTAATAATTAATACTAAAATCTTTGTGTTTTCTCCTGTGCTATTACTTTTTTTTTAACTTCATTTTTGTTATGCATATATGTATATATGTGGATTTTTTGCCACATTACAGGTTGGGGTGATTTTCAGAAAAATAAAGTGGCAAATGTCTTACTTATGGCTAAAAGACATGACAATCATGCATGATGTAGTTCAGAGACTATATTCAGATAGAATTCTTGGTCTCTGACCTTTGTGATGGAACCTCCTGACATGAAGTAGTTATTTGTCAAAGGATAAAGATTAATGGCTGAGTTTATCTATGGAGGCTGCATGTATAAAGCTTTAGATTGGCTCGTAAAGAAGTAATGCTGATTGTCACCTAAGGGTTATTAATTCTAATATAGAAATGGCGTTTGTCCTCAGGAGATCAACAAATTACCCTGAGATGATAGGAATCACCTTTGTGCTCTCTCTCATCTACCTCTTTGTTCTCACCTCAGGCATTTTGTGTCTAATAGACAAGTGGAACTCTTCTAAACCCCAGGGCTTTGTATCATGTGGCCCCACTGCAGTCCTCCCTCAGCAGTTGTTGAACATAATGGTCCAAACTTCTTTTCTCTTCATCGACAGTTTTGTTTGTTTGCTTTAGTCTTTCATCATTTCTTACTTGGATTTACTGCAACCTGCCATCTGTCTTGTTTAACTTCCAACTCATTCTCCAAACAATGTCACAGGCAGTCTTCTAAAACTATAAAACTGATCAAGTTACTTTCCTATTCAAAATCACGAAGTAGCTTCTTGGAATTTCAGGGATAAAATTTACCATCCATAGCATGACTTACAATGTCCTGATCACATCTATGTTGAAATCTACATACTTACCTTACATTCTTTCCTTCCGACAAGCACTAACAGCAGTGCCCTGATGAAAGCCTTTAATCTCAACTTTGTTTCTTATTTGTAGGAAGTCACATAACCTAATACTCTGCTAGAAAGCCTTATTCATGCCCTCATTGACACAAGACTCAACTTAGGTGTCTCTATCCATTTAATCAAACTGAATATTCATTGAATATATTAATCCCTCAACTCAGAAGAGCATTCAGCTAGTCTTAAATTTTTTCTCCTGAGCATATTTCAATATAACACCTTTTGACAGATGATCTTTAAATTCTTTAAATGATGTATACTACAAAGTAATAATTAATACTAAAATCTTTGTGTTTTCTCCTGTGCTATTACTTTTTTTTTAACTTCATTTTTGTTATGCATATATGTATATATGTGGATTTTTTGCCACATTACAGGTTGGGGTGATTTTCAGAAAAATAAAGTGGCAAATGTCTTACTTATGGCTAAAAGACATGACAATCATGCATGATGTAGTTCAGAGACTATATTCAGATAGAATTCTTGGTCTCTGACCTTTGTGATGGAACCTCCTGACATGAAGTAGTTATTTGTCAAAGGATAAAGATTAATGGCTGAGTTTATCTATGGAGGCTGCATGTATAAAGCTTTAGATTGGCTCGTAAAGAAGTAATGCTGATTGTCACCTAAGGGTTATTAATTCTAATATAGAAATGGCGTTTGTCCTCAGGAGATCAACAAATTACCCTGAGATGATAGGAATCACCTTTGTGCTCTCTCTCATCTACCTCTTTGTTCTCACCTCAGGCATTTTGTGTCTAATAGACAAGTGGAACTCTTCTAAACCCCAGGGCTTTGTATCATGTGGCCCCACTGCAGTCCTCCCTCAGCAGTTGTTGAACATAATGGTCCAAACTTCTTTTCTCTTCATCGACAGTTTTGTTTGTTTGCTTTAGTCTTTCATCATTTCTTACTTGGATTTACTGCAACCTGCCATCTGTCTTGTTTAACTTCCAACTCATTCTCCAAACAATGTCACAGGCAGTCTTCTAAAACTATAAAACTGATCAAGTTACTTTCCTATTCAAAATCACGAAGTAGCTTCTTGGAATTTCAGGGATAAAATTTACCATCCATAGCATGACTTACAATGTCCTGATCACATCTATGTTGAAATCTACATACTTACCTTACATTCTTTCCTTCCGCACAAGCACTAACAGCAGTGCCCTGATGAAAGCCTTTAATCTCAACTTTGTTTCTTATTTGTAGGAAGTCACATAACCTAATACTCTGCTAGAAAGCCTTATTCATGCCCTCATTGACACAAGACTCAACTTAGGTGTCTCTTATTATAAGAGACATCTTACAATCTTACACCAAACCTTATCTTTCTTTTAGGAGGTCCATATCTTTAAGTATTAACCTTTAGTACTTTGAAATCTATTTATATGCTCAAAATCTCTTTTCATTTTATAATATAACATTTTATAAATTGAAGGTGTATATATATATATATATATATATATATATATATATATAAAACATAATATGACCAATAGGTATACTAATGGTCTGTGAATGAATATCAATTTCCTGTATTCTGTGCTAAAGCATATAGAAAGACATATAAAATGGGTGTTCTCTGTATTTTCTTCTGCATGTTATGCTAAGATGATAACATTATATTTAAAATTATATTTTATTTGTCTGATATAGTTTTAATTTAACCCAGAATCATATTTTTTTACAGAAAAGCATGATTATATAGTTTGAAATAATATTATTTTAACTTATCTAGTTTAGTTTAGATATTAAAATACAATGATACTTATCCCCAGGCACCAGTTTACCTAGAGCTAATACTAAACCACATTAGCTGGAAATTCACAAAGATAAGTCACAAGCTTGACAGGCTGTTCAAATAAGTCTCAATATTACATAATAACTAAATAAAAATGAATCAAACATTGATTAGATGTTCGAATGAAGACCTCGAGGTCTGTTAAAGTTTATAGATTCAAAGCATGTGTCCCATGGACTCCTTCTGAAAGATGAAATTTAACAGAGCAGTGTATCTTTCCCTCATATGTCATGTTGTCACTGGCTTAAGGGCTCTGCAAAACAAAGTTTCCTGGAAAAAATACTGTCCTTCAAAATCTAATAGAAAATATAGATAAAATTAAGCAAAGTTATTCTTCTAAATTATGTATCTGAAGATTTTACAGCCACTAATTTATATGTGAATAAATTATATATGTACATATATAGATCATTGAGTTAGATACTAGACTAACTAATTCATGAAAAAGATCCTCTAATAGACTGATTAAAGTATGCACCAAAAAAAGGATATTCCTTGAAAATTGAGTTGCTTTATTTATATAAACATTTCTGACTGTTTTTAGATTTCAATTTTTATCTTTTCAAAATAAGAAAACTCCTGTTGAAGTTAGTATTTCCTTTATTAGTTGTTGAAACACTGAAATTTCTTGACCAAAGATATTGATGTCACACAGGTATAGTACCAGGTGTCAAAAGAAGCAAAAACTCTATAGTTTTATGCTATTTTTTTATAAAATAAAATAGATTAAATTCAACTATAGGAACTTTACTGGTTCTCTAATAATAAAAGGGAAATAAATTATTGGAACTCATTGAGTTAAAAGTCATGGACAGTAGTTAAAAAGTTATGGGAATGGTTAAGTGACAAAATCTTTATACAAAAAAGATTAGTTTTCTGTACAACATAACAGATAAATAAGAGTCCACAGTAACACAGAAGTGAGATAAACAATGGTTGTAGAAGAAAATGTGGCTAAATTTTACATGTATGGAGTGAAATGAGGTGTTGATTATAATTTAGTGCAAATTAAAGTGTATACTCTGAATTTTATTAACATACGACTAACCTGATGCAAAAACAATCAGAAGTGGGAAATAACATTTCATTTAATAATAGAAATGGTAATGCTTTATTACTTTGTATATTAGTATATAGTGTATGTGGACATATTTGATATAAATTGTTTTATAAAAGTCTATTGAATAAATGCATTAATCCAACTTAAATTGTTGCAGAAAGTTGAAGAATTGTCTTATCTTGTGACTGTAGGTTACATACAATGCCCTGCAATATGGTGGGTAGAAATTACACTGAACCACGTTTGAGGAGACTCAAGTTTGCGTCTTAATTGCCAGCAACTAGAAAACTAGTCCTTTTTTTGTGATGGTTATTTTAAATTACTTTTTTGATGATTTTTAAAATAATGATCAGAATGAACACATTGAGTAACTGGATGATTTATTTACATACTTTTCCAACAATTCTAAGATATACATTTTTCACATATCAGCATTTCTTAAATAAGATGACTTTCACAACCATATTTGACTGTGGTAACATTGAGGCATCAGACATACTAATTCATGAAAAGATCTAATGATGTAAAGTATGCACCAAAAAAAGGATATTCCTTGAAAATTGAGTTGCTTTATTTATATAAACATTTCTGACTGTTTTTAGATTTCAATTTTTATCTTTTCAAAATAAGAAAACTCCTGTTGAAGTTAGTATTTCCTTTATTAGTTGTTGAAACACTGAAATTTCTTGACCAAAGATATTGATGTCACACAGGTATAGTACCAGGTGTCAAAAGAAGCAAAAACTCTATAGTTTTATGCTATTTTTTTATAAAATAAAATAGATTAAATTCAACTATAGGAACTTTACTGGTTCTCTAATAATAAAAGGGAAATAAATTATTGGAACTCATTGAGTTAAAAGTCATGGACAGTAGTTAAAAAGTTATGGGAATGGTTAAGTGACAAAATCTTTATACAAAAAAGATTAGTTTTCTGTACAACATAACAGATAAATAAGAGTCCACAGTAACACAGAAGTGAGATAAACAATGGTTGTAGAAGAAAATGTGGCTAAATTTTACATGTATGGAGTGAAATGAGGTGTTGATTATAATTTAGTGCAAATTAAAGTGTATACTCTGAATTTTATTAACATACGACTAACCTGATGCAAAAACAATCAGAAGTGGGAAATAACATTTCATTTAATAATAGAAATGGTAATGCTTTATTACTTTGTATATTAGTATATAGTGTATGTGGACATATTTGATATAAATTGTTTTATAAAAGTCTATTGAATAAATGCATTAATCCAACTTAAATTGTTGCAGAAAGTTGAAGAATTGTCTTATCTTGTGACTGTAGGTTACATACAATGCCCTGCAATATGGTGGGTAGAAATTACACTGAACCACGTTTGAGGAGACTCAAGTTTGCGTCTTAATTGCCAGCAACTAGAAAACTAGTCCTTTTTTTGTGATGGTTATTTTAAATTACTTTTTTGATGATTTTTAAAATAATGATCAGAATGAACACATTGAGTAACTGGATGATTTATTTACATACTTTTCCAACAATTCTAAGATATACATTTTTCACATATCAGCATTTCTTAAATAAGATGACTTTCACAACCATATTTGACTGTGGTAACATTGAGAAGGACATACATTCATACATACTGTATTATGCAAATGATGGCCACATTAGATTTGCTCAAGTATGGTATTTAAAAATTCCTTTAAGAACTGAAGTTATAAAAAAAAAGAACTGAAGTTATCTGATTCTGTGCATTCAAAAGATTAAAACTAAAGGTTTATAGATATGCATTATAATAATGAAAGACACTGATAGGTAAACTTATGAAAGTGAATGTAGAATGCATCCTCTCACATGAATCTACTGAACAACCATATTAATTCTTAAAGAGTTGTATACCAGAGAAGCTACATATTTTGATCTACATCGGCACACATGACAAATCATATTAGCATGCATAGTGCACTTCACTGGATCAACCCATTGATTTGATAAATTGCGGGCTTTATGAAAATCCTGATAACATCACATTTCTGTCATTCACGATAAGTAATACAATAGATTTTGTTAAGACAGTTATCAGTTTGCTGTTGGTCACACTGTTTCGCTAAAGAGATACTTTAGGTTATATAAAATCTTCAACATTTTATTTGAAGCACAAAAAAAAAGAAAAAAAATGGCCATAAAGAAGACTAGACTGTTAACCATGCAACCAGTCCTGACAGAAAACCAGGAAAAGTTTGGCTCTGTAATAAGGATGAAATCTCAATGCTTACTTGTCATAAGACCTGCTGAAACTGCAGCTCAGAAAGCTGGAGAACTGTCTAGGTCCAACGTAACTTTGGCAATTTACCTTACTTCCAGGATTTCATTCATCCATTAATCTAAGTCAGCAAACCTAGTTTTCTCTGTTTTCTCTACCTTTCTGCTTCTCCCTGCTGTGTACATGTATGTGCTCAGATGCTTAGTGATCCCATGGACTGGAGCCTGTCAGGCTCCTATGACCATGGGATTTCTGCAGCAAAATTACTGGAGAGAGTTGCAAATTCCTTCTTGCCATCCCAGGGATTGAAGCCATGTCTCCAGCATTGGCAGAAATAGATGATCAGAATGAACACATTGAGTAACTATTTTCCAACAATTCTAAGATATACATTTTCACATATCAGCATTTCTTAAATAAGATGACTTTCACAACCATATTTGACTGTGGTAACATTGAGAAGGACATACATTCATACATACTGTATTATGCAAATGATGGCCACATTAGATTTGCTCAAGTATGGTATTTAAAAATTCCTTTAAGAACTGAAGTTATAAAAAAAAAGAACTGAAGTTATCTGATTCTGTGCATTCAAAAGATTAAAACTAAAGGTTTATAGATATGCATTATAATAATGAAAGACACTGATAGGTAAACTTATGAAAGTGAATGTAGAATGCATCCTCTCACATGAATCTACTGAACAACCATATTAATTCTTAAAGAGTTGTATACCAGAGAAGCTACATATTTTGATCTACATCGGCACACATGACAAATCATATTAGCATGCATAGTGCACTTCACTGGATCAACCCATTGATTTGATAAATTGCGGGCTTTATGAAAATCCTGATAACATCACATTTCTGTCATTCACGATAAGTAATACAATAGATTTTGTTAAGACAGTTATCAGTTTGCTGTTGGTCACACTGTTTCGCTAAAGAGATACTTTAGGTTATATAAAATCTTCAACATTTTATTTGAAGCACAAAAAAAAAGAAAAAAAATGGCCATAAAGAAGACTAGACTGTTAACCATGCAACCAGTCCTGACAGAAAACCAGGAAAAGTTTGGCTCTGTAATAAGGATGAAATCTCAATGCTTACTTGTCATAAGACCTGCTGAAACTGCAGCTCAGAAAGCTGGAGAACTGTCTAGGTCCAACGTAACTTTGGCAATTTACCTTACTTCCAGGATTTCATTCATCCATTAATCTAAGTCAGCAAACCTAGTTTTCTCTGTTTTCTCTACCTTTCTGCTTCTCCCTGCTGTGTACATGTATGTGCTCAGATGCTTAGTGATCCCATGGACTGGAGCCTGTCAGGCTCCTATGACCATGGGATTTCTGCAGCAAAATTACTGGAGAGAGTTGCAAATTCCTTCTTGCCATCCCAGGGATTGAAGCCATGTCTCCAGCATTGGCAGGCAGATTCTTTACCACTGATCCACCTGGAAAGCCCCTCCTCTGTGCCTACAAGTTCTGTGTTTCACATTAGACATTAATATGAATAGCTTTGCTAGCTAAATTATTATTCATGGTATAATTCACCTGTCCAGGAATCAGTTTTTCCCTTCTTCATACAGCTTTGGCTAGGGTCATCAAGAATATGACCAATCTTGGCATTTCTCCTAACCAAGGTTCTGAGCTCAGCATGCATTCTGAACCTGGATCAAATAACATGAGATTTTATGAGGGGTAATCTCAAATACAATCTAGTTTATATTTTAAAGATATATAAAAATTGTTGGGAAGCCCTGATGCCTCAATGGTAAAAAGCGATATGTAAAACATTGCAAATGGCAATATATGAAATAGAATGAATAACAAATTGCCTCTCTGTGATGACTAAAGGCTTTGTAGACACGCAGCAATGGTATGTTTATTTTCTTTCCTCATTGTCACACCAAGACTTTGGACAAATTGACCTTAGTGTTTTTCTAAACCCTAATTCAGTCATTCCATATCCTGTAGGCCAGTTTAAGTGTTTAAGGCTAAGCTTTCATATGTTTTAAAATATATATTCTTTATCCCATGTTCATAGAACCTCTAAAGTTTATTCCAATTACCTCTCTCAGGAATCCCTGGGTTGCTCCGTTTTGCAGATCAGAACTGTGCCATTGAAAAACTTAAGGGGACTCTCCAGATCTCTGAGATGATTGCAGTCCACAGCCTCTGGCTCTGAGGGCAGTGCTCTTTCCATTGTATCAATGCGCCTACCCAGAATTTCCTTCTTTAGCAACTTGGCAGTTGTGAATAAGTTCATTCTTCCTATAGTGTCATTCTGTTTTCCTACAGTTTGGCTTGACATATCTTTTCAAATCTCTCTTTTACTCTGCATCTTAAGTTTGAATACATAAGGTCATCTGTAAATGCATCATGTCTTTTTCCATGCCTTTGCCAATGCTATTTCTACTGCCGGGGATAAATGTCTATACATTTCTTTTCTTTTTTATTTTTTTTTAAAGATTTATTTATTTATTTATTTTGGGCGGGGGTCGGGTTGGGGAGGGAGGGGAGCGGGCGTGCCACTTCTATTGGTCTTTGATTTCTCTGTTTTCATCCGTCTTTGTTCTTTGGCTCCTGCGGGCCTCCCATCGCGGTGGCGTCTGTCGTCACAGAGCGCCAGCTCTGGGCGCATGCGCTCCGGAGCTCCGGCTCGGTGATTGGACACATCAGTCCAGCCGCTCCACGGCACGTGGGATCTTCCCAGGCCAGGGATCGAACCGGCGCCCCTTGCACTGCAAGGCGGTGTCCTTATCCACTGGACCATCAGGGGAAGCCCTATACATTTCTTTTAAGTGTATATTTAAACCATCCTTTATTAAACTGCTGGAATGTTCACTTCCTCCACAATACCACTTGTTTTATCATTATCAACTAGAAATATTTCCTTATGTGCAATTCTGAAGCATTTCATATGTGCAGCACTTATGGTACTTAATACTGAATTATTCTGAAGGAAGGAAACCATAGACAGTTTAAGTACCAGTATCATTCCCCTTTTCTAGGTCCTATGTTATCTAGCTCAAAATCATAGAATAAGTGTGTATAGGATAGAAAATGTGTTTTGTGGAATTAAATGTACACATTGTGACATATTGAGCATATCATATATTATTTAATTGCTAAAAGTAGAGATTAGAGTGAAGCTGCTCTTAAAATATATCAACAGAAAATAACTTATAGCTTCTATTATTATTTATCTATGCAACAAAAAATGCTAAAAATTACTGAATTTATTGATTTCTCACTCATCTATTCACTCTTTACATATTAGCTCAACATAAAATTGTATAGGGAACAATAGGAAATCAGTCTTTTTCCTTTGTAATTGCAATGCTGTAAGAACTAATTTACATTAAAATAGACAAAAAAATGACAACGCAGGTCCTCCTCAACACATAGAAAGAAATAATAATCAGTAGGCATATGTCACAGATGCACTCTGTGTTGAGATGTTCACTGGAATTAATAATGCAATATGTGGAATTATATTGGCCATAATATTGTTTTTGCATTGTTTTACATTTTTGACACTGAAAAGGAAAGTACCCTTTTAAGTTTTATGGTATTTAGTAACAATGCAGGGTTTAATAAAAGTTTGAATACTGTTCTTACTGACATTCCTATTTACATAATCAATTATAGTGTTCAAAAAATGACTTTTGCTACATATCTGGCATAGAGCATTCTGTGATCACAAGGTAAGAAAATTGTCCTTATATGTTATTTTATATTCTTGGATACTGATATTAAGACTCAGTTTTATATGAGCATTTTACATACACTCTAATAGAAAATGTTCTTTTTCTTGTCAGAAAGAAATCACATGAAATGATAAACCTGCTCTATGTGTTTATATGGCATGATATAAAGTCAGTATCTGTCAGAATGCCACACTGGAAATCTGATCAAATGTAGAATTATTGAAAGATAGTGTTTTAGAAGTGGAAATTTGGTTATGACAAGTCAAATCAGGACAGAAATCAACCCATCTTGTTATGGAATAAACATGATTAAGGTTTTTTCAAGTTTAAAACCTACTCCTTGACAACAAATAAATGGAGGTGTCGAATCTCATTGCATTCACATTCAGTAATGACCTTGAATGCATCCAAATGTGAGATTTACTCAATGGAGCTCTGTGACAACTCTTAGATTCAACTATGAAATTGAAGTAGCTTGTATCTAAAGTGGAATTTCACACCTACTGAAGAGCAGTCTGTTTCTTTTGTTATGGCAGTTAGAAAAACAATGCAGAGATTTGTATTTCCATTTGTTTTTCTTTTTTTTTTTCATTTGTTTCTGTGAGTCATAATAGCTTTAGCAATAGTGAACGTTCAGCATACATTTAATATCTCAATCTGTTATTATATCCTCATAACTAAGTACTGACTGCAGCTGTAATAAGTACTTGAGCCCCCAGGAAATTGCAGTGTAAAAGTTTATTATATGCACACACTGAGCACTGCTGCATCTTCTTGGGATTTCACTCATTTGGGCAGGAATTGAAGCCTAACAAACAGAAATGATCTACTTCTTATTTTCTACATCAACAGCCAACTGTGTGCCAATACCAAACTAACGGTTCAGTAACATGAACTATTAAATTAGAAAACTGATTTTTTTGGTTCAGGGAATTCAGTTGGACATGAACATTAGAGTGCTTCACATGGTTGTGCTTTGCATATTTAAAATGCATGCTTCTTTATATGTCCACTAAATTTGTGATTTTATCATTCTGTAAGAGAATAGAGGTTGGTTTTATAAAACTCTATATCAAGACAGTTCCTCTTTATGCTTACATTCAATTTAAAAAGATAAAGCACAGACAAATTGATCAAAGTGAAGAGATGAATGCTCTTACTGCCTGAGTCGTACGAAAGAATAATCACTGCTTTATATGAATGCTACATTGAATCTCACACATGAAACTGAAAATACTTTGAACCACAGAAGAAAATATGTGCATAATTTTATATCTCAAATATGAGTATCCACAGTGGATATTCATAAAAGTATGTATTCTTATTGATACATATTTGACCAGAGGTCTATTGCATGTGTATGTTTGGGGTTGGGGGGTAGATTATTGTCAGGACAGAAATCAACCCATCTTGTTATGGAATAAACATGATTAAGGTTTTTTCAAGTTTAAAACCTACTCCTTGACAACAAATAAATGGAGGTGTCGAATCTCATTGCATTCACATTCAGTAATGACCTTGAATGCATCCAAATGTGAGATTTACTCAATGGAGCTCTGTGACAACTCTTAGATTCAACTATGAAATTGAAGTAGCTTGTATCTAAAGTGGAATTTCACACCTACTGAAGAGCAGTCTGTTTCTTTTGTTATGGCAGTTAGAAAAACAATGCAGAGATTTGTATTTCCATTTGTTTTTCTTTTTTTTTTTCATTTGTTTCTGTGAGTCATAATAGCTTTAGCAATAGTGAACGTTCAGCATACATTTAATATCTCAATCTGTTATTATATCCTCATAACTAAGTACTGACTGCAGCTGTAATAAGTACTTGAGCCCCTAGGAAATTGCAGTGTAAAAGTTTATTATATGCACACACTGAGCACTGCTGCATCTTCTTGGGATTTCACTCATTTGGGCAGGAATTGAAGCCTAACAAACAGAAATGATCTACTTCTTATTTTCTACATCAACAGCCAACTGTGTGCCAATACCAAACTAACGGTTCAGTAACATGAACTATTAAATTAGAAAACTGATTTTTTTGGTTCAGGGAATTCAGTTGGACATGAACATTAGAGTGCTTCACATGGTTGTGCTTTGCATATTTAAAATGCATGCTTCTTTATATGTCCACTAAATTTGTGATTTTATCATTCTGTAAGAGAATAGAGGTTGGTTTTATAAAACTCTATATCAAGACAGTTCCTCTTTATGCTTACATTCAATTTAAAAAGATAAAGCACAGACAAATTGATCAAAGTGAAGAGATGAATGCTCTTACTGCCTGAGTCGTACGAAAGAATAATCACTGCTTTATATGAATGCTACATTGAATCTCACACATGAAACTGAAAATACTTTGAACCACAGAAGAAAATATGTGCATAATTTTATATCTCAAATATGAGTATCCACAGTGGATATTCATAAAAGTATGTATTCTTATTGATACATATTTGACCAGAGGTCTATTGCATGTGTATGTTTGGGGTTGGGGGGTAGATTATTGTCCTGCAGAACACATTTTGGGTGACAGTGTCTAGTAACTTTTCATTTGCCCGAGGCAGCCTCTTAAGTCACAGTTTTAAGATGAAAGAAGCTTCTTTTCATCACTTTAGTTGGGAAAATATCTCATCCTTTTCTTTGTATTCTAGCAAGGGACCATAGGATGTGAGAAGTCCCCCATCATCCATGCATCATTAGTTTTAAAAGAACATATGAGTGCAAAGTGGACTTCCCAGTTACTACTAGTTGTAAAGAACACATTTGCCAATGCAGAAGACCTAAGAGATATGGGTTCAATACTTGGGTCAGGAAAATCTCATGGAGGACATAGCAACCCACTCTTGACAGGAGAATCCTCATGGACTGAGGAGCCTGGTGAGCTATAGTCCATAGAGTTGCAAAGAGTCGGGCACAACTGAAGTGACTTAGTATGCATGCACATGTGAGTGCTAAAAGAGGGAAAAAGTATTTTAGTTCATATGTGCCCTCTGCTTACTCTGCTATAAATTAAGGTGACTTTTCTACTTTATATGCCTGAAAGGAGAGGTTTGATAAAATCTTCATTCAAAGACCTTTTTATTCATGGTTCATGTAACATTTTAAATTTATTTGTTACATAAATGACATGATGTTTAAGTATTAATACCACTTCAGGGATATCATAGTCACCAAGAACTTGCTTTTATGCCAACAGCTGAATAGCACAAAGTGGGGCATAAATCTTGCATAGTTAAGCATTTTTTCCTCTGTCCTGATTAATATTTTCTTTCTCTTCCCCTGACCAGACATGTTCTAAAGAGTGAATACTTAACTGTTGAATAAAAGTTAAGATATTTTATATTTCACATAACATCATATGACTTCTATAGAGGTATTTTCTAAAGTGCTTCCCATTCTCTTCATACTGTGAGAGAGAGAGAGCTCAGTAAAAACTGTGCTTGCTATGTACTTTGGCTTGTGTACCCTGCTGATTCAGAGAGCATAGGTTTTCAGTGAAGCTGGGTCGCCTCTAGGAATGACTTCATGTTAACCAAGGAGTAGTGTTTCTTATACATGAGGTGATGAGAAAAATAGATCTTTAATTTTGAGACCCTATTTTTATTGAATTATAGTTAACATACAATGCTAAATTGCTTTCAAGTGTGCAATATATTACTAGGTATATCAATAGCGATTCAATATTTTCATAATATGAAATGGATCAGTCACCATCTGTCACCATATGAAGCTGGTACATAATATAGTTGGTTATTTTCCTTATGTATATATCTGCATAACATTAATTTACCTGAAGGAAATGAAAAAAAGTACTACTTTCTTCATCAGCACTTTGTGTAATACCCACAGTATGGAAGATAGCTAAGTTCGTCCATCCAAAGATTAATAGGCAAAAATGTGCTATGTGTGTGTAAATATGCATATATATTCAACATATAATGGAATATTACTCATTTATATATTTTATTGTGCAGGTATCATGTAATATATCAAAATCAATATATTTCTTAAAGGCAATTTGTTTTTTCTGTTCTCACCACCATTCTTTTCATATCTAAGTATAATCACACATATGCATGTTAAGTTGCTTCTGTCCTGTCTGACTTACTATAACTCTAGGGACTGTAGCCCTCCAGGTTCATCTGTCCATTGGATTCCCCAGGCAAGAATACTGGAGTGGGTTGCATTTCTTTTTCCAAGGGATCTTCTTGACCCAGGGATCGAACCCATGCCTCTTGTGTCTCCTGAATTGGCAAGTGAGTTCTTTACCACTAGCACCATCTGGGAAGCCACTGAGTATAACTGGCTTTTCATAAAAGTACAATTAATTAATTTAATATAAGAAAAATTAATATGCTCAAAACTGCTTTGCTTAAAACATTGATTTCCCCACTCATACATTTATTTGGGTATAAGTGGATTGCTTTTACAATGTTTTTAGCTGACTAGAGACCAGAAGCCTTCCTAGAGCAAACGTTCCCTTCAAAGAGAGATTCCTGTAGGAACAGTGAGTACAAAAACCGTGTCTCATCATCCACTGGCCATGACCCCAGATTACTCACCAAACAGAAGGAGAGCATTACAAGAGTCTTCTCACAGTACTTTCTTCTCCTTATTCCCTAACCAGTACTCTCAACTTGCTGACTTCTTGCCCCTCAATGGTGGAGGCCAACAATGATTCAAAATCCTGCTGTTGCCGAGCATGAGTGTTGCATTACTACATAAATATACCCATTAGCTTGTAATAATCATGTGTTTGTTCTTCTCAGGTCAGTGCTATGCTCTTTATCTTTACAATGCACTGAACAGTGTGGTTCCACTTTAGCTGTCTAATTTTATGTGAACCATGGTGTTAGATTTCTCATACCCAGAGAAACTCTATACTAGATCCTCTAGGCTGAGCATTCACACTTAATAAGGGCATGGAAACTCATTGCACGGTATCTTGCTTCTGTTTTATAACTAATCAAGCCAGCATTTGTTTAAGATGTATAATGAAAGGGAAACAGACCAACAAAAATAGTGATTATTAGTGAACCTGGGAATGGATTCATACTTTTAACACCACAGGCTCATGAACTTGTGCAATGAGAGTCGGTAGAGCGGAGGCAGGGCATCTTCTTGAAGATTGTCTGCTATTATCATCTAATGAGTGTTTTCCTCTCAGATGTTTTAATACCCACCCAATGGACATTTTGCTAGTGATTCAATCAAGAGTGACAGTGAATGTCTGAAACTGTTTCTACACCGATATAAAGAAGCCTCACTTATATGTCTTCAACATGAATAAAAATTCCCTGGAAGTCTCCATCCCAAGGTTCATCTGTCCATTGGATTCCCCAGGCAAGAATACTGGAGTGGGTTGCATTTCTTTTTCCAAGGGATCTTCTTGACCCAGGGATCGAACCCATGCCTCTTGTGTCTCCTGAATTGGCAAGTGAGTTCTTTACCACTAGCACCATCTGGGAAGCCACTGAGTATAACTGGCTTTTCATAAAAGTACAATTAATTAATTTAATATAAGAAAAATTAATATGCTCAAAACTGCTTTGCTTAAAACATTGATTTCCCCACTCATACATTTATTTGGGTATAAGTGGATTGCTTTTACAATGTTTTAGCTGACTAGAGACCAGAAGCCTTCCTAGAGCAAACGTTCCCTTCAAAGAGAGATTCCTGTAGGAACAGTGAGTACAAAAACCGTGTCTCATCATCCACTGGCCATGACCCCAGATTACTCACCAAACAGAAGGAGAGCATTACAAGAGTCTTCTCACAGTACTTTCTTCTCCTTATTCCCTAACCAGTACTCTCAACTTGCTGACTTCTTGCCCCTCAATGGTGGAGGCCAACAATGATTCAAAATCCTGCTGTTGCCGAGCATGAGTGTTGCATTACTACATAAATATACCCATTAGCTTGTAATAATCATGTGTTTGTTCTTCTCAGGTCAGTGCTATGCTCTTTATCTTTACAATGCACTGAACAGTGTGGTTCCACTTTAGCTGTCTAATTTTATGTGAACCATGGTGTTAGATTTCTCATACCCAGAGAAACTCTATACTAGATCCTCTAGGCTGAGCATTCACACTTAATAAGGGCATGGAAACTCATTGCACGGTATCTTGCTTCTGTTTTATAACTAATCAAGCCAGCATTTGTTTAAGATGTATAATGAAAGGGAAACAGACCAACAAAAATAGTGATTATTAGTGAACCTGGGAATGGATTCATACTTTTAACACCACAGGCTCATGAACTTGTGCAATGAGAGTCGGTAGAGCGGAGGCAGGGCATCTTCTTGAAGATTGTCTGCTATTATCATCTAATGAGTGTTTTCCTCTCAGATGTTTTAATACCCACCCAATGGACATTTTGCTAGTGATTCAATCAAGAGTGACAGTGAATGTCTGAAACTGTTTCTACACCGATATAAAGAAGCCTCACTTATATGTCTTCAACATGAATAAAACCACCATGACCTTTCCCCCTGGAAGTCTCCATCCCACTGGGAAGGCAGATGGTAAGAAAATGTCACACCATGAGACATGGATCATCTTGAGATTTAGAGTCAAGTCCTCTTCATTGAACTTAAACTCTGTTTAAACAACTGTGTAGACACCTGAGAAGACACCATGGCATGTGCTACTTTCATTATAAAGCATTAATTTAAGGATGAGATTGTTAAAAATTCTCATTTCCATGAACCACACCATCCTGGAAAGGATATTTTATAAATATCTTAACATATTTAGGAAACATTTCTAGAATATAAATATATGCACTGGAAATTTTCAAGTCTGTAATCTCACTTTCATCATTGGGAAAGTAGAATTAAAATTGACTGCATCATAATTAGAAAAATGAAATGTGAGGACATGTGGAATAACCGTTGATCAATGCTTGATAAACATGTCTTATTTTCCTTCATTTTATATAAACAAATACTCCACAAAGTCCTCCAAATCCAGGTCAAAACCCATTACCACTGGTCATTAACTGTCTTTTAAACCTACATTAGCAGTTGCCGTGATGAACTGCTTGTGTTCTGACCTTAAATTCTAAACTAAACAGCTTTGTTTTGAATCCTGAACAAGTGTTTTCTACATTACATATGAAAATCTTAGTATATTAAACATAATCCTAGTCTATTAAAGATATACTTTAATCTTAGCATATTCTATACTACACAATAAAATCTTACCAAGATTGCAATTAGTTCAGAGTTCAGTTATTTCGCTTCAAGAATCAGCACTTTTCTATTTTAATTAATTGCTCTTGATAAGTACTTATAGACAGCACTGAGGCCTTTTGGAACCTGGGAATGGATTCATACTTTTAACACCACAGGCTCATGAACTTGTGCAATGAGAGTCGGTAGAGCGGAGGCAGGGCATCTTCTTGAAGATTGTCTGCTATTATCATCTAATGAGTGTTTTCCTCTCAGATGTTTTAATACCCACCCAATGGACATTTTGCTAGTGATTCAATCAAGAGTGACAGTGAATGTCTGAAACTGTTTCTACACCGATATAAAGAAGCCTCACTTATATGTCTTCAACATGAATAAAACCACCATGACCTTTCCCCCTGGAAGTCTCCATCCCACTGGGAAGGCAGATGGTAAGAAAATGTCACACCATGAGACATGGATCATCTTGAGATTTAGAGTCAAGTCCTCTTCATTGAACTTAAACTCTGTTTAAACAACTGTGTAGACACCTGAGAAGACACCATGGCATGTGCTACTTTCATTATAAAGCATTAATTTAAGGATGAGATTGTTAAAAATTCTCATTTCCATGAACCACACCATCCTGGAAAGGATATTTTTATAAATATCTTAACATATTTAGGAAACATTTCTAGAATATAAATATATGCACTGGAAATTTTCAAGTCTGTAATCTCACTTTCATCATTGGGAAAGTAGAATTAAAATTGACTGCATCATAATTAGAAAAAAATGAAATGTGAGGACATGTGGAATAACCGTTGATCAATGCTTGATAAACATGTCTTATTTTCCTTCATTTTATATAAACAAATACTCCACAAAGTCCTCCAAATCCAGGTCAAAACCCATTACCACTGGTCATTAACTGTCTTTTAAACCTACATTAGCAGTTGCCGTGATGAACTGCTTGTGTTCTGACCTTAAATTCTAAACTAAACAGCTTTGTTTTGAATCCTGAACAAGTGTTTTCTACATTACATATGAAAATCTTAGTATATTAAACATAATCCTAGTCTATTAAAGATATACTTTAATCTTAGCATATTCTATACTACACAATAAAATCTTACCAAGATTGCAATTAGTTCAGAGTTCAGTTATTTCGCTTCAAGAATCAGCACTTTTCTATTTTAATTAATTGCTCTTGATAAGTACTTATAGACAGCACTGTTAAAATAGAGCATTCTGGTCATAACCTGTTCCCAAGTGCCTTGGGGCCATCATTAAATAACTTGTTACAGTGATCTGCTGTCAATAGGCTGCACATAATGCTGAGTGGGCATGATCAGTAATGATTGTCCTAGAACTTGTTTTCAAAAACAAATTTCCTGTTATCAGTAAAAATTTCAGTCATCTTTCTCTTCCTGAGAAATATGGAGTGTGCCCTGGGCAGCAGCAGGATGCCTAGTCATAAAATAATACAAAGTTTCTAAATATATAGCCAATTTTGACTCTTACAAATGATGTACAACTATTTATTTGATCATAAATGAAACCCTTTTTTTCTTTTTTACTTTCCAGATCCTATTTACTTCCTGTAGGAGGACCAGTTATTCACTATATGTAGCTCTAGGAATGGTTCTAGAGTATGCTCAACTTTTAAACTGACCAAACCATTTATGGAAACCCCTGTGTGTTCAGTTGCTTAGCTGTGCCCATCTCTTTGCAACCCTAAGGACTGTAACCCACCAGGCCCTTCTGTCCTTGGAAGTTCTAGGCAAAAATATTCAAGTGGGTTGCCATTTCCTACTCCATGGGATCTTCCCAATCTAGGGATTAAATCCATGTCTCTTGCATCTCTTGTATTGGCAGACAGATTCTTTACTACTATGCCACTTGGGAAGCCCATGCAAATTCCTATTCAGGCCTTTTTTCAGACTCTGCTTGGTTTTGGTGAATTTGGATTCTTTCTGAAAGTAGAGAAAATCATAAACAAACTCATTTTCCTATCTGTGGCAGCTATAAATCTCTACCATTTCAAGCTTTGTAATCATACAGGGCATGCCTATCTCCCTGCTCTTTATTCATCATTGGCTAAATATTGTTAGAAAATAATAACCATTTATTTAATGCTATGATGTGTTGGGATTAAAATTCATTAAGATAGCCTCCCAAGATAAAATTCTTACGTCAGAGATGGAAAATGTTTATTCAGGAAGATTAAGTGATACAGTAAGTGAAACAAGACTGAAATTAGTCCTGCTCTACAGGAGACCATAATCTCCCCTAGGTACCATGTGGAGGTACAGGTAATCTGCTACCTCTCACCCAGGCTAAGGATTTAATCTCTTTTTTCAGTTTTTCCTGCTCAGATATAGAAATCTATATCCCCACCAATCTCTTCTAATTATCTTCAGTGAATAGAGAGGTCTTCCTCTACACATTCTGCTCCTTTTCTTTACATTTTGTAGCATATCAGTTCTCTTGTTCTTTTCCACTTTCACAAGAAAATGCTTAGTTTATCTGCTACAAGTCTGTTCACTATATCTGCATCTCCATTGCTGCTCTGCATATAGGTTCATCAGTACCATCTTTCTAGATTCCATATATATCTGTTAACATACAATAGTTGGAGAAGGAGAAGGTGGGACAAATTGAGAGAGTAGCATGGAAACATGTACATTACCATATGCAAAATAGATAAGCCAGTGGGAATTTGCTGTATGACCCAGGGAGCTCGAATCTGGTGCTCTTGGACAACACAGAGGGGTGGGGTGCAATAGGAGGTGGAAGGGAGGTTCAATGGGAAGGCACATAGGTATATCTATGGATGATTTGTGTTGATGTATGGCAAAAGCTAACATAATATCATAAAGCAATCCTCCAATTAAATAAATTGGTAAATAAAATTATCTACCAATAAGATAATTCATTCCCATTAGCATAATAAACAAATTGTTGCTTTACTATTTGCAAATTTCCTATTCAGGCCTTTTTTCAGACTCTGCTTGGTTTTGGTGAATTTGGATTCTTTCTGAAAGTAGAGAAAATCATAAACAAACTCATTTTCCTATCTGTGGCAGCTATAAATCTCTACCATTTCAAGCTTTGTAATCATACAGGGCATGCCTATCTCCCTGCTCTTTATTCATCATTGGCTAAATATTGTTAGAAAATAATAACCATTTATTTAATGCTATGATGTGTTGGGATTAAAATTCATTAAGATAGCCTCCCAAGATAAAATTCTTACGTCAGAGATGGAAAATGTTTATTCAGGAAGATTAAGTGATACAGTAAGTGAAACAAGACTGAAATTAGTCCTGCTCTACAGGAGACCATAATCTCCCCTAGGTACCATGTGGAGGTACAGGTAATCTGCTACCTCTCACCCAGGCTAAGGATTTAATCTCTTTTTTCAGTTTTTCCTGCTCAGATATAGAAATCTATATCCCCACCAATCTCTTCTAATTATCTTCAGTGAATAGAGAGGTCTTCCTCTACACATTCTGCTCCTTTTTCTTTACATTTTGTAGCATATCAGTTCTCTTGTTCTTTTCCACTTTCACAAGAAAATGCTTAGTTTATCTGCTACAAGTCTGTTCACTATATCTGCATCTCCATTGCTGCTCTGCATATAGGTTCATCAGTACCATCTTTCTAGATTCCATATATATCTGTTAACATACAATAGTTGGAGAAGGAGAAGGTGGGACAAATTGAGAGAGTAGCATGGAAACATGTACATTACCATATGCAAAATAGATAAGCCAGTGGGAATTTGCTGTATGACCCAGGGAGCTCGAATCTGGTGCTCTTGGACAACACAGAGGGGTGGGGTGCAATAGGAGGTGGAAGGGAGGTTCAATGGGAAGGCACATAGGTATATCTATGGATGATTTGTGTTGATGTATGGCAAAAGCTAACATAATATCATAAAGCAATCCTCCAATTAAATAAATTGGTAAATAAAATTATCTACCAATAAGATAATTCATTCCCATTAGCATAATAAACAAATTGTTGCTTTTTATACTTTATTTTTAAATATCAAGCTTGCTGTGGCTGAGAGCATAGAAGTGTTGCTTCATTGCTTACTTTTTTTTGAGTGAATGTAAAAGGGAAATCTGGAGAAGGACATGGCAACCCACTCCAACATTCTTGTCTGGAGAATCTCATGGACAGAGGAGCCTGGTGGACTAAAGTTGCAAAAAGTGGAACACAACTGAAGTGACTTCACACACATTCACAGAAGGGAAATGACTTATGTCTAGACCCAATTTAAAACGCTAAATTCCAGAATGATATTGCTATTTTTAATTCATAAGAACATTATTCATTGATTAACTAATTTAGTGATCATTTATGGAGTAGCTACTATATACCAACCACTGGGGAAAAAATAGAGAACAAGTCAATAGAGTAGGTTGCTGTCATGAAATTTACATCTGTGAGAGAAATAGACAAGAAATATTTAAGATAGAGTGCAAGCTAGCCAGTTCCATATATTCATAAGTACTGCAAAGTAACAAAGCAAGACAATGTGACATGAGAGAGGCTGGAGGAGGCTAGGGGTCATGAAATCTGACAGAGGATACTGTCTTAGAGAACCAAGTGAAAAAGGACAAAATGTGGACAAGCTGGAGGAAAAGTGTATTAGGCAAAGAAGTACACATGGAAAGGTATCAAGGCAGGAAAGAGCAACTTTTGTTCCTGGAACCAAAAAAAAAAAAAAAAAAAAGCAGGGGCTGGAAGCTACTAAGCAAAACTGATAGTAATGCATGATGGGGTCCAAATACTTTAGGACTACTATAGACAGAATTATTGTCCCTGAAAATTCATATCTTGAAGCTGTAAGCTGGTGAATTTGTGTTTCAAAAAGAGATGATATTTAAGATGTTTGCACATTACCATATGCAAAATAGATAAGCCAGTGGAAGCTGTATGACCCAGGAGCTCGAATCTGGTGCTCTTGGACAACACAGAGGGTGGGGTGCAAGGAGGTGGAAGAGGTTCAATGGGAAGGCACATAGGTATATCTATGGATGATTTGTGTTGATGTATGGCAAAAGCTAACATAATATCATAAAGCAATCCTCCAATTAAATAAATTGGTAAATAAAATTATCTACCAATAAGATAATTCATTCCCATTAGCATAATAAACAAATTGTTGCTTTTTATACTTTATTTTTAAATATCAAGCTTGCTGTGGCTGAGAGCATAGAAGTGTTGCTTCATTGCTTACTTTTTTTTGAGTGAATGTAAAAGGGAAATCTGGAGAAGGACATGGCAACCCACTCCAACATTCTTGTCTGGAGAATCTCATGGACAGAGGAGCCTGGTGGACTAAAGTTGCAAAAAGTGGAACACAACTGAAGTGACTTCACACACATTCACAGAAGGGAAATGACTTATGTCTAGACCCAATTTAAAACGCTAAATTCCAGAATGATATTGCTATTTTTAATTCATAAGAACATTATTCATTGATTAACTAATTTAGTGATCATTTATGGAGTAGCTACTATATACCAACCACTGGGGAAAAAATAGAGAACAAGTCAATAGAGTAGGTTGCTGTCATGAAATTTACATCTGTGAGAGAAATAGACAAGAAATATTTAAGATAGAGTGCAAGCTAGCCAGTTCCATATATTCATAAGTACTGCAAAGTAACAAAGCAAGACAATGTGACATGAGAGAGGCTGGAGGAGGCTAGGGGTCATGAAATCTGACAGAGGATACTGTCTTAGAGAACCAAGTGAAAAAGGACAAAATGTGGACAAGCTGGAGGAAAAGTGTATTAGGCAAAGAAGTACACATGGAAAGGTATCAAGGCAGGAAAGAGCAACTTTTGTTCCTGGAACCAAAAAAAAAAAAAAAAAAAAGCAGGGGCTGGAAGCTACTAAGCAAAACTGATAGTAATGCATGATGGGGTCCAAATACTTTAGGACTACTATAGACAGAATTATTGTCCCTGAAAATTCATATCTTGAAGCTGTAACTGTCAATGAGATGATATTTCAAGATGTCTTTGGACATAATTAAGTTTAGATGAATTCATAAAGGTGGGCCCTTCATAATGGAATTAGTGTTCTTAGAAGAAAAGTAATAGACAGGAGAGCACCCTCATTTGTCTGTATGAGGACATACTGAGAGGCTGACATCCACAAGTCAGGAAGAGTGTTCTCACTAGAACTCAACTATGCTGGCACCCATATATTTTCAGATTCCAGGACTGTGAAGAAATGCATTTCCATTGTTTAAGCCAAGCAGTCTTTGGCATTTTGTTAGAGCAACACAAGTAAAGAAGACAAGGACTTTCAAAACTATATTAAGGCCATTCATATTTTATTATAAGTAGCAAAGAAGGCAGTGGAGAGATTCTCCATGTTAAGTTTCTGGTCTAATAACTTTCATGAACTGTAACAAGTATAAACAAATGGGGAGTGTAGACAGAGACTATCATGGGCTCAGTGCTGCAGCTTACTTCAATTCCTGCTCTTATTAGTTCTCACTAAGAGATACTATCTTAAACAGATCAGAGACCTTTTACAGTTACAGTGTAGTCTCCTCAGAGTCATGAGCCTCAGACGTGGACAATAAAATATCGTGGTCTTGAGTACTGTCAAACCAAGAGTAGCTTTATTAATCAAAATTAGAACTTAATTAACTAAAATCAGAACTCAGTTAACTAAGATCAGAACTCATTCAAAAGCAAGCACAAATGGAGAGTCTCGATCTCACATTGGGCACAGGCAATCTCAGTGAGGGAGCCTCCTACACAATCTTATCTTACCCTTTTATACTGTTCTGAACTAGTAATCTTAAAATACAGAAGTTGTTATTACAAGAACTATTTACTAAACATAGCATGATTTAGACTGAGCTACCTTAAAACATGTTTGAGCAGTAAACATTTTTGTAATTCATAACCTACAAAGGGAAACTATGAGGGTATGCCCATAGTTGCTAAAAGCATATTACCATGCACTTTTACAGCATTACATTATATTATGACTAAAAGACATATCAATGACTCAAAAAGAAGAAGTACAAAAGACCAACCCGTGACTGTGAAGCTGCTTTTATGCTTTGTGCTACTGCCTGAGTCTTCTCCAGAGGAGCAAAAAAACCTTTATCAATGTTTGGCCTCGGTGGGGGGAAACAAAATGTAATAGTTTAAGCCTGCAAACAGCTAATTTTACGAATGGGGCTATTTCCGGCCCAGGCTTCCTGTTGGCAACAATACTAGCTACTTAGTCATGGTCAGAAGAGGCCTCGGAGAGGCGGGGCTGCAGGCAGCGCTTACTGTTAGTGTGAAAAGATACTTGTCGGCTTGGCCCAAGTATCTCTACTCAAGTCTTTCCTGTGAGAAATGAACACAGAACCATCTTTCCATACCAATGACCACCCTTGTGGGAGCATCTGACATATCCACTAAGTTAGAGTAGAGGGATCCTCTTCTTCACACAGTGGCATTCCCTGCAAATTACCTAACTTCCTTTCCTCATCACTTTCTTCATCAGAACTGCTCTCTTCATAACTAGGGTCCCAGTATTTGTCAGTGAAGATGCCTATGCTTGCCCATGACAAGACACAGTCATGATTCTATGATTGAATATCTAGGTTTTCATTAAAAGTTTAATAGTGCTTATTATTGTTGTTATTATTATTACTCTGAATAGTGCTAAAATGCTTGCTGGGAAAATATTTCAGTCTTTTTCATTAAAAATTGTTATTTCATGTTTGTTAAATGGACTCAAATGTTACTTAGTGCTTAATTTACATTGGAAATTAATAAATGTTCAAAAAAGATATAAAAATTGCAGGAATGAAAAATGAACACTTTTGTGAATGTAGAATTATTCTGAAAGTCTTTCTAAATCAAACATGCCATTCACAAAGTGGATTGAATTGTTCTGTTCATCAGTAGTCAATCCCATGGAAATATGAGATAGTAGAGCCATTGTTCTATTTATTAAACAAAGAAAATATACTAGATGATACTTTTGTGTAGTTTTGATTGATAACAAGAAAACATATTCTAAAGTTCATGTGTGCTGAATGTAATTTCTTGCAGTTACGTGTAGCTAATTGTTAAATAATGATTAAGCCTAATCAGTTCTCTTATTTCAAGTCCAAAACCTTATCTCTAACTAGTTGCTAAAAGCATATTACCATGCACTTTTACAGCATTACATTATATTATGACTAAAAGACATATCAATGACTCAAAAGAAGAAGTACAAAAGACCAACCCGTGACTGTGAAGCTGCTTTTATGCTTTGTGCTACTGCCTGAGTCTTCCCCAGAGGAGCAAAAACCTTTATCAATGTTTGGCCTCGGTGGGGGGAAACAAAATGTAATAGTTTAAGCCTGCAAACAGCTAATTTTACGAATGGGGCTATTTCCGGCCCAGGCTTCCTGTTGGCAACAATACTAGCTACTTAGTCATGGTCAGAAGAGGCCTCGGAGAGGCGGGGCTGCAGGCAGCGCTTACTGTTAGTGTGAAAAGATACTTGTCGGCTTGGCCCAAGTATCTCTACTCAAGTCTTTCCTGTGAGAAATGAACACAGAACCATCTTTCCATACCAATGACCACCCTTGTGGGAGCATCTGACATATCCACTAAGTTAGAGTAGAGGGATCCTCTTCTTCACACAGTGGCATTCCCTGCAAATTACCTAACTTCCTTTCCTCATCACTTTCTTCATCAGAACTGCTCTCTTCATAACTAGGGTCCCAGTATTTGTCAGTGAAGATGCCTATGCTTGCCCATGACAAGACACAGTCATGATTCTATGATTGAATATCTAGGTTTTCATTAAAAGTTTAATAGTGCTTATTATTGTTGTTATTATTATTACTCTGAATAGTGCTAAAATGCTTGCTGGGAAAATATTTCAGTCTTTTTCATTAAAAATTGTTATTTCATGTTTGTTAAATGGACTCAAATGTTACTTAGTGCTTAATTTACATTGGAAATTAATAAATGTTCAAAAAAGATATAAAAATTGCAGGAATGAAAAATGAACACTTTTGTGAATGTAGAATTATTCTGAAAGTCTTTCTAAATCAAACATGCCATTCACAAAGTGGATTGAATTGTTCTGTTCATCAGTAGTCAATCCCATGGAAATATGAGATAGTAGAGCCATTGTTCTATTTATTAAACAAAGAAAATATACTAGATGATACTTTTGTGTAGTTTTGATTGATAACAAGAAAACATATTCTAAAGTTCATGTGTGCTGAATGTAATTTCTTGCAGTTACGTGTAGCTAATTGTTAAATAATGGATTAAGCCTAATCAGTTCTCTTATTTCAAGTCCAAAACCTTATCTCTAACTACCAACTTGACATGTTCAGATGACTTACCCATCATTACTTCATTCTCAGAATCTGTAATTCAGATTCTTCCTCCACTTCTTTTTCTCCTTCCTTGATCCCTTCAAACCTGGGTTATTGGGTGTTCAAGAACCAGGCAAAATACTCATTTTATGTATCCCAAATATTGTATATTCATAAAATTTGGTTACATTTACATAATATAAAGACTTGGAAGAAACACTGTAACAAGGGAAGGAGTAGATGACATCTTCTTACTGTCTAATCTGTAAAGCCCATCTGCTTGTTAGGAAATAGAAAATAGCATTCCCATGTATACTGCTTTAGTGATTGAGAAGATTACAGATGGGATGAATATACTATGTGATTTTCAGAACTTGATGACTTTTATTTGATGCATACTTCTCCTTATCCATCACTTTTTTCAGTTATCACTTCATTCTCTGAAGAGGTTCATTCAGTATCCGCTAGCAATTTTCATGAAGCTTTGCAGTTTGTTTTATTTCTGCTCATATCTTGCTTATTAATAACACTTGCTTTATGTAACAATTTCAGGAGAGATTCTATTAATATTTATTTGTCTATGTAAGTTAGGAAAGTATTATATTAAATATTTTCAAAGAAATGATCACCAAATATATTTTTAGAGATTAGAAAATGATATAATGTGTATTTTACCATTTCCTTTGAGTTTCCTTCATGTTTCAGAAAAAGCCTATTCGGCAAATTGAACAAATATCATGTCATTTTAGAGATAGAAAGAAAGTTGAAATTCATGCTAGTTAACAATACTAAATCCAAGGCTGAGCAATTAGCTCATAACTCCTACCTTTACTCTTTATTCTGTAACCTATCAAGAAAGAGTATTTATATGCAAACATTTTGGGCAAGAAAATACAATTTTGAACATGCAATGCACATATTTTTATATTAATATTTCTGCAACTTGAAAGTATATTGTTTGCTTACTGGGGAAAATATTTTTTGCAATATGATATTATTATGAAATTGCCCATTACTTCCCAGGAAGCAATAATATTTCCTATTGGGAAAAAAATAAATTTTTAAGTTTTAGAAAGCATATGGGCTATAATTTCTACCCAACATAAGCAATATATAGGAATTCAAAAGCTACCCACAACAGACATTGAGGTTTTATGAATATACCCATTTCTGCATTTATGTTAATATTTGGAATGCTGTTTGAAAGTGAAATACTTTATATTAAACATTTCACCTAATTTATTAATTTCAAGTCAACAGTGAAGGCAAATTAATCTATATGGATAGGTCAAAACTGATCAAAATTTTAATAAGTTTAAGCTATGGATTGAGTGTTTAAATTATTAATATAAATGTTGAAATTTCATGTATACTGAAGTAATATAATTGCTTAAAACCATAAAAAGGTTAATTAAGTTATAGATTAAAACCTTAGGGCTTCCCTGGTGGTCCAGTGGGTAAGGACACCGCCTTGCAGTGCAAGGAATGCCGGTTAGATCCGTGGCCTGGGAAGATCCCACGTGCTGCAGGGAGGCTGGCCCGATGTGTCCAACTACCGAGCTGGAGCTCTGGAGTGCATGCACCCAGAGCCGGTGCTCTGCTGCGACAGAGTCCACTGCAGTGGGAGGCCCACACAGGTCAAAGAACAAAGATGGAATATAGAAATGGTCAAAAAAAAAAAAAAAAAACCTCAAATGAAGCAAAGTATTACGCTCAGGAGGAAAAAAAAAAAAAAACTTACATTATTTATCTAGATAAGAGGTTCTGAAAGAGAGTATGATAAAAATTTTCTTTATGCTTATTCAAAATAGCCTTTAAGTAGGCTAAAGAAAATAAAAAGCTTCAATATATTAAATGTGAATTTTTTATTTCTTTGAATTACTAACAGTAATATTCTTCAGTCTTCTTTTGGCTATGTCTAATGAAAACTCAACTGAATCTATTGTACTGTATTAAATATTCTTCAATACAGTGTGTAACAGGGTGTCACTTTATAGTGTACAATTTTCATTCATTCTGTAATCATTGCTTTTCTTTTTTTATTTACTTAATTATTTTTGTTTTGCTTTTGCCTTTTACATAGTTTTGTTGTTTACAGGTATGTATAATCCCAGATTGTTATATGTGCTTTTTCTTTTATTGTAGACATTTTTGCTTCCATCAAGCTTAAAGGGAAAGACAATAAATATACGCCCATATGGGCTATAATTTCTACCCAACATAAGCAATATATAGGAATTCAAAAGCTACCCACAACAGACATTGAGGTTTTATGAATATACCCATTTCTGCATTTATGTTAATATTTGGAATGCTGTTTGAAAGTGAAATACTTTATATTAAACATTTCACCTAATTTATTAATTTCAAGTCAACAGTGAAGGCAAATTAATCTATATGGATAGGTCAAAACTGATCAAAATTTTAATAAGTTTAAGCTATGGATTGAGTGTTTAAATTATTAATATAAATGTTGAAATTTCATGTATACTGAAGTAATATAATTGCTTAAAACCATAAAAAGGTTAATTAAGTTATAGATTAAAACCTTAGGGCTTCCCTGGTGGTCCAGTGGGTAAGGACACCGCCTTGCAGTGCAAGGAATGCCGGTTAGATCCGTGGCCTGGGAAGATCCCACGTGCTGCAGGGAGGCTGGCCCGATGTGTCCAACTACCGAGCTGGAGCTCTGGAGTGCATGCACCCAGAGCCGGTGCTCTGCTGCGACAGAGTCCACTGCAGTGGGAGGCCCACACAGGTCAAAGAACAAAGATGGAATATAGAAATGGTCAAAAAAAAAAAAAAAAAACCTCAAATGAAGCAAAGTATTACGCTCAGGAGGAAAAAAAAAAAAAAACTTACATTATTTATCTAGATAAGAGGTTCTGAAAGAGAGTATGATAAAAATTTTCTTTATGCTTATTCAAAATAGCCTTTAAGTAGGCTAAAGAAAATAAAAAGCTTCAATATATTAAATGTGAATTTTTTATTTCTTTGAATTACTAACAGTAATATTCTTCAGTCTTCTTTTGGCTATGTCTAATGAAAACTCAACTGAATCTATTGTACTGTATTAAATATTCTTCAATACAGTGTGTAACAGGGTGTCACTTTATAGTGTACAATTTTCATTCATTCTGTAATCATTGCTTTTCTTTTTTTATTTACTTAATTATTTTTGTTTTGCTTTTGCCTTTTACATAGTTTTGTTGTTTACAGGTATGTATAATCCCAGATTGTTATATGTGCTTTTTCTTTTATTGTAGACATTTTTGCTTCCATCAAGCTTAAAGGGAAAGACAATAAATATACGAAAGGAATTATTAATGGAACTGTAAAATTCACCACCACATTTACATACACATGCCTACCTTGACTCTTAGAGTCTATTTCCACAAATGGATTCAGAAAATCTCATGACGACTTCAAAGGAATAGAAAGAGAACTAGATGAGTTCCCTCTTTGAATCATGAGTTGCTTAGAGTGAAGAATTTCACAAGTCAGAGCTGGACACAGCTAATAGAAAGGACTGGCTTCTGTTGGAGGACAAATATATATGTATGCTTTTGTATGGATTAAGTCCAGATTTATTATTCTGAACTATTCACCCAGCATAAATCATAAATCAATTTAGTGACAACTTTAAAATATGAGAAAATTTTATATGCAGCTTGAATAATCCATTTAGCAGGTCAAATCAATGATTTTTCTTCACCCTTTCTTTCAATTGGGTTTTCCAGTTATGCACTATCTCTTTACCAATTTTATTCTCCCAGGCAATCAAGGGTAGAGGGTACCTCACAGTAATTTGATGCCCCTGTGTCAGGCAACACAAATCAACTTGAAAGGAACAGTATGCCTGGCTTAATGCCATATTTTATGCAGAACAAGAGAAATGACAGTTCCGAAGGCTAAACTTAAAGTCTTGAAAAATCTGGAGAATCTCACCCTTTTAGGATTGTTGTAGCTATTATGCATACATATATTTTCCTTTAAAAAAATATTCCCCAAAGTGATTCCAAACATGTTCTCCAGTTTGTAATTACTTGAGGGAAATGATAGCTAATGAACAGCTTTTCTCTCCTGCATGTGTAATAAACAAATGCTTTTCAAGTTAAGTGTATGAAAACTCAACTGAATCTATTGTACTGTATTAAATATTCTTCAATACAGTGTGTAACAGGGTGTCACTTTATAGTGTACAATTTTCATTCATTCTGTAATCATTGCTTTTCTTTTTTTATTTACTTAATTATTTTTGTTTTGCTTTTGCCTTTTACATAGTTTTGTTGTTTACAGGTATGTATAATCCCAGATTGTTATATGTGCTTTTTCTTTTATTGTAGACATTTTTGCTTCCATCAAGCTTAAAGGGAAAGACAATAAATATACGAAAGGAATTATTAATGGAACTGTAAAATTCACCACCACATTTACATACACATGCCTACCTTGACTCTTAGAGTCTATTTCCACAAATGGATTCAGAAAATCTCATGACGACTTCAAAGGAATAGAAAGAGAACTAGATGAGTTCCCTCTTTGAATCATGAGTTGCTTAGAGTGAAGAATTTCACAAGTCAGAGCTGGACACAGCTAATAGAAAGGACTGGCTTCTGTTGGAGGACAAATATATATGTATGCTTTTGTATGGATTAAGTCCAGATTTATTATTCTGAACTATTCACCCAGCATAAATCATAAATCAATTTAGTGACAACTTTAAAATATGAGAAAATTTTATATGCAGCTTGAATAATCCATTTAGCAGGTCAAATCAATGATTTTTCTTCACCCTTTCTTTCAATTGGGTTTTCCAGTTATGCACTATCTCTTTACCAATTTTATTCTCCCAGGCAATCAAGGGTAGAGGGTACCTCACAGTAATTTGATGCCCCTGTGTCAGGCAACACAAATCAACTTGAAAGGAACAGTATGCCTGGCTTAATGCCATATTTTATGCAGAACAAGAGAAATGACAGTTCCGAAGGCTAAACTTAAAGTCTTGAAAAATCTGGAGAATCTCACCCTTTTAGGATTGTTGTAGCTATTATGCATACATATATTTTCCTTTAAAAAAATATTCCCCAAAGTGATTCCAAACATGTTCTCCAGTTTGTAATTACTTGAGGGAAATGATAGCTAATGAACAGCTTTTCTCCCTCCTGCATGTGTAATAAACAAATGCTTTTCAAGTTAAGTTCAAAATATTATGCAGTTTACTGTCTGAAATAAGTACACATAGAGGTTGGCATTTTAATAAACTAAATATCAAAAATTTTTAATTCCATTTTTACATTATTCTCATGTACAGTTGTGAATTGTCATGCTCTGTAATGTGACATATCCCTGAGAAAAGCCATTGTGTTTAAATATATCTTATTTAGTTAGTGCATATTGATATATTTTTAAAATTATATACTGATGATTGGACACTTAGAGCTCTCTGAAATCCAACTCCTGCACCTTCCTGATGACTAGCAAATAAAGCAATGGGGAAGAAATAAGCTATGAAATGAGAGCAATGTCTGAATCTTGGCTCGTCAACTCACTAGCTGAGTGATTGGGAACTCAGAGGCTTCAAATCTCAGTTACCTCATCCATTAAATGCAAATAATAGAGTTTTCATGAGGATTAAATGAGGCATACCATTTAATTGAGAAGTAGATATTTTAATTTTATAAGCAAAATCATGCATTTGTTAGTAGTCATTTTATTTATTTTTTAAATGTGGATCTACTACAAACCTCTAAATATATGTTACATATTGATTTGGATGATCCTTGAAAGAATTTCTGTTAATGCTAATTAGCCAAAGTCAACCTGACAAAATGTCATTGTTGGTTAATGCATTTCTGGTGAATAGCTTTATTCAGAAAGTTACAGTGAGACTTTTTATTAGTACAATGTTGTAGCCTGGAGGCACAAATGAGAAATATTGAGTGTGCACCTGCTATGATAGAGAATAAATACTTTAAATTTGGAAAAAATTATCAAGTATTTTATGCAAGGGAACAAGAAGGAAGGATGAATTTGATGCAAAAAATTCCGGCTTAATGCCATATTTTATGCAGAACAAGAGAAATGACAGTTCCGAAGGCTAAACTTAAAGTCTTGAAAAATCTGGAGAATCTCACCGTTTTAGAATTGTTGTAGCGATTATGCATACATATATTTTCCTTTAAAAAAATATTCCCCAAAGTGATTCCAAACATGTTCTCCAGTTTGTAATTACTTGAGGGAAATGATAGCTAATGAACAGCTTTTCTCCCTCCTGCATGTGTAATAAACAAATGCTTTTCAAGTTAAGTTCAAAATATTATGCAGTTTACTGTCTGAAATAAGTACACATAGAGGTTGGCATTTTAATAAACTAAATATCAAAAATTTTTAATTCCATTTTTACATTATTCTCATGTACAGTTGTGAATTGTCATGCTCTGTAATGTGACATATCCCTGAGAAAAGCCATTGTGTTTAAATATATCTTATTTAGTTAGTGCATATTGATATATTTTTAAAATTATATACTGATGATTGGACACTTAGAGCTCTCTGAAATCCAACTCCTGCACCTTCCTGATGACTAGCAAATAAAGCAATGGGGAAGAAATAAGCTATGAAATGAGAGCAATGTCTGAATCTTGGCTCGTCAACTCACTAGCTGAGTGATTGGGAACTCAGAGGCTTCAAATCTCAGTTACCTCATCCATTAAATGCAAATAATAGAGTTTTCATGAGGATTAAATGAGGCATACCATTTAATTGAGAAGTAGATATTTTAATTTTATAAGCAAAATCATGCATTTGTTAGTAGTCATTTTATTTATTTTTTAAATGTGGATCTACTACAAACCTCTAAATATATGTTACATATTGATTTGGATGATCCTTGAAAGAATTTCTGTTAATGCTAATTAGCCAAAGTCAACCTGACAAAATGTCATTGTTGGTTAATGCATTTCTGGTGAATAGCTTTATTCAGAAAGTTACAGTGAGACTTTTTATTAGTACAATGTTGTAGCCTGGAGGCACAAATGAGAAATATTGAGTGTGCACCTGCTATGATAGAGAATAAATACTTTAAATTTGGAAATATCTTAAATTTCTAAGTTATGCAAGTTTTTGAGCAAATATAATAGTACAGACTCATGCACTGAAGCAGAAAATTAGAATCTGTGATTTTAGACACTTTACTAATAAATCTTGTTAATTGCTACTGACAATCCTTTAGAGATGAAAAATCATTTTATTTTGGGGTTTAGCCCAGTGACTGTGAAAAAATATTATTCTTCACCAGTGGATTATCTAATTTAACTGAAGAGCAAACCCTATAAATTCAGAGTTGATGACCTCTGATTCATGTGCTTAGTAATTCTATTAGAGCAAAATGCAGTTTAGGAAACCAACTACTAAAAATCATCATCCTTTTGGGTAAATTATTTTTAATTAGAAAATCATATGTATTTTGAAGTATATGTTAATTACCACATTATATATATACATATATGAATATTTTAGGTAGTTATAGAAGTTACATATGGAGTTATATTTCCTCTAGAGAATGTACAGCTGAATTTGGAGGCGGCAAAAGAAAGTGGATAGATTTCAGCAAAATATTTTGCAGGTTTTTAATCTCAACTGAAAAAACCTTGGTAAGATACACGATGAAGGAAAACATACTACATATGCATGTATGACTGCAGCCATTTCACGTTGCTAAAAGGAATACTGTATCTCTCTTGGGACTGGGAAATAATCACAATTACCCTATTCTTACACACATTCCCCAAAACTCTAAATTTCTGCCCTGCTCTGTGTCAGACACACCACTGGGGTAAGGGGAGAAAGTCTGTTTGAAACATTGTTGCAGGTAATTTCAGGATTAAATGAGGCATACCATTTAATTGAGAAGTAGATATTTTAATTTTATAAGCAAAATCATGCATTTGTTAGTAGTCATTTTATTTATTTTTTAAATGTGGATCTACTACAAACCTCTAAATATATGTTACATATTGATTTGGATGATCCTTGAAAGAATTTCTGTTAATGCTAATTAGCCAAAGTCAACCTGACAAAATGTCATTGTTGGTTAATGCATTTCTGGTGAATAGCTTTATTCAGAAAGTTACAGTGAGACTTTTTATTAGTACAATGTTGTAGCCTGGAGGCACAAATGAGAAATATTGAGTGTGCACCTGCTATGATAGAGAATAAATACTTTAAATTTGGAAATATCTTAAATTTCTAAGTTATGCAAGTTTTTGAGCAAATATAATAGTACAGACTCATGCACTGAAGCAGAAAATTAGAATCTGTGATTTTAGACACTTTACTAATAAATCTTGTTAATTGCTACTGACAATCCTTTAGAGATGAAAAATCATTTTATTTTGGGGTTTAGCCCAGTGACTGTGAAAAAATATTATTCTTCACCAGTGGATTATCTAATTTAACTGAAGAGCAAACCCTATAAATTCAGAGTTGATGACCTCTGATTCATGTGCTTAGTAATTCTATTAGAGCAAAATGCAGTTTAGGAAACCAACTACTAAAAATCATCATCCTTTTGGGTAAATTATTTTTAATTAGAAAATCATATGTATTTTGAAGTATATGTTAATTACCACATTATATATATACATATATGAATATTTTAGGTAGTTATAGAAGTTACATATGGAGTTATATTTCCTCTAGAGAATGTACAGCTGAATTTGGAGGCGGCAAAAGAAAGTGGATAGATTTCAGCAAAATATTTTGCAGGTTTTTAATCTCAACTGAAAAAACCTTGGTAAGATACACGATGAAGGAAAACATACTACATATGCATGTATGACTGCAGCCATTTCACGTTGCTAAAAGGAATACTGTATCTCTCTTGGGACTGGGAAATAATCACAATTACCCCTATTCTTACACACACATTCCCCAAAACTCTAAATTTCTGCCCTGCTCTGTGTCAGACACACCACTGGGGTAAGGGGAGAAAGTCTGTTTGAAACATTGTTGCAGGTAATTTCAGTCAAAATCAGGTAGCAGAAACAAGGTCAATTCAGTTGCTTGAATTGATCTATCATTTCACTTAAATTACGAGTGGTTCAACAGCACTAAGAACCAGGTAGTGAAATGTGGGTGAATGTGTGTGGATTAAGATCATTGGAATTTGCAACTGGTATTGCTGATGCCGTTTTTAGACTTAATACAGTCTCAATCATAAAATTTGATTTAAAGTGAAGCCAATATACATATGATTACCTATGCATTTTCATAATAGATATGAAGTTGAGAGCTCTTTATAATTTTATATTAACCAGGATATTAAGATGAAGATTTATACACAAAAAAATTGCTCAATTAGAAGTAGAGTTCATTCATTATATCTAAAAGAACAGTGTAGCAGAAGATTTCACGTATATTTTTATACAAAACTTAATAAATGCTGTATTATTAAAGGTTTGTGATAATATTTAAGTTCTTTTAAAACCCAAGAGTTATACATATAGTTAAAATATTGACAAGATAATCCTCATGGCCTTAGGCAAGAACCACCTAAGAAGAGCATGGTGAAGTGAAAGTTGCTCAGTCATGTCCAACTCTTTGCAACTCTTGGAGGAGACCTGGAATTCTCTGGACAAGAATACTGAAGTAGGTAGCTGTTCCTTCCTCCAGAGGATCTTCACTACCAAGGGATTGAACCTTGGACTCCCTGATTGCAGGTGGATACTTTACCATCTGAGCCACCAGGGAAGACCAAGAATACAGGAGTGGGTCACCTATCCCTTCTCCAAGAGATCTTCCTGATCCAGAAATTGAAATTCCTGCATTGCAGGTGGATTCTTTACCACCTGAGCTAATAGAGACATACATAAAAACTATATTTAAAACTTACTTGAGGGCTTCCCTGGTAGTCCAGCAGATGAAGAACCCACCTTGCAGTGCAACGGGCACCCATGTGCCTTAGAGCAGCTGGACTAGTATGTCTGATTAGGAGCCAGCACTCTGGGGTGCATGCACCCAGAGCTGGTCCTCTGCAGAGAGAGGGGCCACTGCAGTGGAAGACCCTCACAGGCCAAAGAATAAAGATGGATGAAAATAAATAAATTAAAAAAAAAAACGATAAAAAAGGGCAAAATTTTTTTAAAACAAGAAATTTTAAAAAAAAGAAAACTTATTGGATAACTTCAAAAATGCTGAGGGGACATACTAAAGAAAAAATGAGACTTTCAGGTCATACTGCTCAAAGAAGACAAAAATGAAACTAGACAGTGAAGGAATTTGCTGAGCTGAAAATAAAGAGTTGAAATAGTAAAAGCACTTCAGATCGAATTTAGTGTAAGAAATGTGTGAAATGCATGTACTTATCAGATAAAGGATTGTTAGAACTGAAACATGAATATCTCTTGGTCAGGAGGAGGAGACAAGAGTAGGATTATGAGTTGACAGTTATTGATACTGGGAATGGATGCATAGGGGTTATTACAAAGTCCTTTAAATTTTTGAAAAAATCAATTAGAAGTAGAGTTCATTCATTATATCTAAAAGAACAGTGTAGCAGAAGATTTCACGTATATTTTTATACAAAACTTAATAAATGCTGTATTATTAAAGGTTTGTGATAATATTTAAGTTCTTTTAAAACCCAAGAGTTATACATATAGTTAAAATATTGACAAGATAATCCTCATGGCCTTAGGCAAGAACCACCTAAGAAGAGCATGGTGAAGTGAAAGTTGCTCAGTCATGTCCAACTCTTTGCAACTCTTGGAGGAGACCTGGAATTCTCTGGACAAGAATACTGAAGTAGGTAGCTGTTCCTTCCTCCAGAGGATCTTCACTACCAAGGGATTGAACCTTGGACTCCCTGATTGCAGGTGGATACTTTACCATCTGAGCCACCAGGGAAGACCAAGAATACAGGAGTGGGTCACCTATCCCTTCTCCAAGAGATCTTCCTGATCCAGAAATTGAAATTCCTGCATTGCAGGTGGATTCTTTACCACCTGAGCTAATAGAGACATACATAAAAACTATATTTAAAACTTACTTGAGGGCTTCCCTGGTAGTCCAGCAGATGAAGAACCCACCTTGCAGTGCAACGGGCACCCATGTGCCTTAGAGCAGCTGGACTAGTATGTCTGATTAGGAGCCAGCACTCTGGGGTGCATGCACCCAGAGCTGGTCCTCTGCAGAGAGAGGGGCCACTGCAGTGGAAGACCCTCACAGGCCAAAGAATAAAGATGGATGAAAATAAATAAATTAAAAAAAAAAACGATAAAAAAGGGCAAAATTTTTTTAAAACAAGAAATTTTAAAAAAAAGAAAACTTATTGGATAACTTCAAAAATGCTGAGGGGACATACTAAAGAAAAAAATGTGACTTTCAGGTCATACTGCTCAAAGAAGACAAAAATGAAACTAGACAGTGAAGGAATTTGCTGAGCTGAAAATAAAGAGTTGAAATAGTAAAAGCACTTCAGATCGAATTTAGTGTAAGAAATGTGTGAAATGCATGTACTTATCAGATAAAGGATTGTTAGAACTGAAACATGAATATCTCTTGGTCAGGAGGAGGAGACAAGAGTAGGATTATGAGTTGACAGTTATTGATACTGGGGAATGGATGCATAGGGGGTTATTACAAAGTCCTTTAAATTTTTTGAAATTTTAATATTAAATACAGGTGTACACACACCCTCGCTCTCACACACACACACTCAGGGGCACCAGAGAATTGCATTTGGGTGTTGTCCATGTTTAGCTGGTGTTCAATTACTACAGTGACACATGTCAAGTAGTAGGTTTAGACTGGGAGACAAATCAGATAAGAATATCTCATTAGACATTTACAGATAAAAAAGGCACAGAAATGCATTCATGGAATAGTCACATTAGTATGTTCTTGTTAATGAGATTCCTGAATGAGTTGGATCCTCCTAGACCACCTGAAAGCTCATCTGTCTCCCAGTCCCAAGACCAGATTTATGTAGGAAGAATGTGTGCAGGAACTCACATAACATGCATTAGGTACAGCTTATCAATATTGGCAGAATCTAAATTGTATCATGTCCACAGTATTCACTAGAGTATAATCAATTCAGAATGAATTCCTCATTTTTGAACCTCAGTCTCCCCTGGTCAACTTGGTTAAGACCAAAACAGTCTAGCTGGGTACAGAAATTTACTTGATTATTTTGTTCAAGAACTAAAAGAAATAGGCATTCTTAAAAGTCATGTTGGCATGTATTTGTACTGTATGTTGGGATTAGAGGTGATAAGTAAAAATTGGCTGCAATTACATAATCAGAAATATATGAGGATATGAAAAACCCTGGGAAACCTTCACTTTTAGGGGCATTTAAATGTAGCCTGTAAAAATAAAACTTATTGGATAACTTCAAAAATGCTGAGGGGACATACTAAAGAAAAAAATGTGACTTTCAGGTCATACTGCTCAAAGAAGACAAAAATGAAACTAGACAGTGAAGGAATTTGCTGAGCTGAAAATAAAGAGTTGAAATAGTAAAAGCACTTCAGATCGAATTTAGTGTAAGAAATGTGTGAAATGCATGTACTTATCAGATAAAGGATTGTTAGAACTGAAACATGAATATCTCTTGGTCAGGAGGAGGAGACAAGAGTAGGATTATGAGTTGACAGTTATTGATACTGGGGAATGGATGCATAGGGGGTTATTACAAAGTCCTTTAAATTTTTTGAAATTTTAATATTAAATACAGGTGTACACACACCCTCGCTCTCACACACACACACTCAGGGGCACCAGAGAATTGCATTTGGGTGTTGTCCATGTTTAGCTGGTGTTCAATTACTACAGTGACACATGTCAAGTAGTAGGTTTAGACTGGGAGACAAATCAGATAAGAATATCTCATTAGACATTTACAGATAAAAAAGGCACAGAAATGCATTCATGGAATAGTCACATTAGTATGTTCTTGTTAATGAGATTCCTGAATGAGTTGGATCCTCCTAGACCACCTGAAAGCTCATCTGTCTCCCAGTCCCAAGACCAGATTTATGTAGGAAGAATGTGTGCAGGAACTCACATAACATGCATTAGGTACAGCTTATCAATATTGGCAGAATCTAAATTGTATCATGTCCACAGTATTCACTAGAGTATAATCAATTCAGAATGAATTCCTCATTTTTGAACCTCAGTCTCCCCTGGTCAACTTGGTTAAGACCAAAACAGTCTAGCTGGGTACAGAAATTTACTTGATTATTTTGTTCAAGAACTAAAAGAAATAGGCATTCTTAAAAGTCATGTTGGCATGTATTTGTACTGTATGTTGGGATTAGAGGTGATAAGTAAAAAAATTGGCTGCAATTACATAATCAGAAATATATGAGGATATGAAAAACCCTGGGAAACCTTCACTTTTAGGGGCATTTAAATGTAGCCTGTAAAAATAAAATAATTATAACCAACGTCTGTTTAATCGACTGAACCTACATTGCATTATTTAGACAAATTTTTGAATTTAAGATCAATGCACAATTTATGGTCAATATGTAGCTCTCTAAAATCTGAGCTTATGAGCTAAATCATATTTTGAGAATAATTGTCAAGTACTTTTAAATTCTACTTTCCATTTTTTTTTACTAATACAAATACAAGATACCAACTTCTTGAACTACTGTGTTATAATAGTTCTATCAACTGCTGTGAGACTAGACTCTGAAGACCATTTGTAAAATGTACCAAATTTCATTTATCAGAAAAAATTCATTACTGCAACTTATCAAACAGTTTTGACTCATGTATTAGAGTTACAGTAACCTCTAAGGAACTATGAAAAATAACCGTATTTATGAAAGAATTATTACAAGTTTCAAAGCCCAGGTTTAAGTCCAAGTTGGTGCCACATGTAAAATTAATCTTCAGATCTGTGCAGAATTCCTCTGGGCAATAGCCTACATCATAAAATCAAACATAATGATGAATAGACACTTTTTACCCTGAAGAAATCCAGAAAATAAAATTTCATTGCACAATTAAGCATATGTGTTATGTAGGATTTTATCTTCTTAAGCATGAAAAATTGTCCCATATGTGATATTGGGCTAAAAAGATTAATAGTCTGATGTCCTATGCAAATCTAAATGTAAAACTCAAAGATATGACATTTTTATTTGCTTCCCAAACTTCAAATGATTTAAGTAAATAGCCTTTACTTTTACAAGCATGATATCAATTAAGAAAAGACTTAGCATTATTACTATGAAGGATTAAAATGCATACTTTATTTTCATTTTTTGTATTCATCTATTAAAACATATAGATACTTTAATACATTTAGAATACAAGTAATATCAGATGAAACTTTATTTTGTTCAAGAACTAAAAGAAATAGGCATTCTTAAAAGTCATGTTGGCATGTATTTGTACTGTATGTTGGGATTAGAGGTGATAAGTAAAAAAATTGGCTGCAATTACATAATCAGAAATATATGAGGATATGAAAAACCCTGGGAAACCTTCACTTTTAGGGGCATTTAAATGTAGCCTGTAAAAATAAAATAATTATAACCAACGTCTGTTTAATCGACTGAACCTACATTGCATTATTTAGACAAATTTTTGAATTTAAGATCAATGCACAATTTATGGTCAATATGTAGCTCTCTAAAATCTGAGCTTATGAGCTAAATCATATTTTGAGAATAATTGTCAAGTACTTTTAAATTCTACTTTCCATTTTTTTTTACTAATACAAATACAAGATACCAACTTCTTGAACTACTGTGTTATAATAGTTCTATCAACTGCTGTGAGACTAGACTCTGAAGACCATTTGTAAAATGTACCAAATTTCATTTATCAGAAAAAATTCATTACTGCAACTTATCAAACAGTTTTGACTCATGTATTAGAGTTACAGTAACCTCTAAGGAACTATGAAAAATAACCGTATTTATGAAAGAATTATTACAAGTTTCAAAGCCCAGGTTTAAGTCCAAGTTGGTGCCACATGTAAAATTAATCTTCAGATCTGTGCAGAATTCCTCTGGGCAATAGCCTACATCATAAAATCAAACATAATGATGAATAGACACTTTTTACCCTGAAGAAATCCAGAAAATAAAATTTCATTGCACAATTAAGCATATGTGTTATGTAGGATTTTATCTTCTTAAGCATGAAAAATTGTCCCATATGTGATATTGGGCTAAAAGATTAATAGTCTGATGTCCTATGCAAATCTAAATGTAAAACTCAAAGATATGACATTTTTATTTGCTTCCCAAACTTCAAATGATTTAAGTAAATAGCCTTTACTTTTACAAGCATGATATCAATTAAGAAAAGACTTAGCATTATTACTATGAAGGATTAAAATGCATACTTTATTTTCATTTTTTGTATTCATCTATTAAAACATATAGATACTTTAATACATTTAGAATACAAGTAATATCATGGAATGTTTTATAGCAAAGGCATAAAAATATATTATTCAATAATTATTCTGGACAGAGCCTATTCCACATGTCTACAATGATAACGTGCAGTATATTCTCCCTAAAACAACTGACACAAATTTTAACTTAAAATTGTTTTCAAACATTTTTCCATTTTTCTATTTATTCTAAAATGAAAAAGATGCTGAAAAATGTCTCCATAATATCTGATAATTATATTTTGTAAAACTTGCAAAACAGGGAATATTTCCTTAAAAAGATTGCATACTGGAAAATTCATTGGGAGTCAGCTATAAAGATGTGTATTAATTGAGAAAAAATTTGATTGCCATGATTTGCATAGGATGCTAAACTTTGTGAAACTATAAGTTTTTTTGTGTGTGTGTGTAACATTATCTCAAACAAAGTATTGGAGGAAAACCCTCACCAACACTGCACCATTGTCATCTGATAAGGCCTATTTTTATTATTATTTTTCTAAAGAGCATGGTCTGTCTTGTGTACCTCTCCTATTCGATATGCACAGAAATTCAATCATATGTTTAATTACGTCTTCACATGAGTTCCAAACAGCTGGCTAATTTCCTTGTTTCTTATTAAAGAGATTACAAAAGATAGAACCTAACATGGCATTTACATATAACATAAAAATGGGACAGTATTAATAAGTTTTAGGCATTTAAGAAATAAAAGACTTTTTTAAAGCACTGGGACAAGAGTTTCTAAAACAACGAAACACTTTCGCCAACTGGCAGGGGTGGGAGACAAAATTGTTTTGTTGACAGTTTGAAAGGGGAGATCCTAGATAACTGAGAGATAAGAATTTGTCAATGCACTGTATAGTCTTACTATCATTGGTATGCCAGGGTCACTAATATAGTAAGTGCAGCTGACACAACTTGATTTGAGTCCTGCCTTTTTATAGTGTCAATTATCATATGGAATTTCAAAGGGTGGCACAGGGATAAAGAATCTGTTTGCCAATGTAGGAGACTCAAGAAACAAACGCAAATTTGATCTCTGGGTTAGGGAGATCCCCTGGAGGAGGAAATGGCACCCCACTCCAGTATTCTTGCCTGGGAAATTCCATGCACAAAGCAGTCTGCCAGGCTACAGTTCGTGGGGTCACAAAGAGGCTGGACACAACTGAAGGATTGAGAACATAGCAATTATAATATAATTGTAATATAGTTATAATAATATATAATAATATAATACACTGCTTTTTCTCATACAGACAAAACTAAGGGGTCTTTTTAGCATTATTAGATGATACACTATTGCTCTGAAATCTCCTTGTAATGTGTGAGTGAAGTGTATTTTCATTGCCTTTAACATCTTCAAAGTGAGGAAAAGTGAATGGATAGATGCTGATGTTATTCCTTCTGCAAAGTCTTCAGCACAGTTTTCCTAAAATCCCATTGTTAGACCCAAGCCTATGAATTTGCTCTAAAAAGAGACTAGGAAGGCAAGTACCTGGAAATTTCAAACTTCGTCATGGTGGGTAACCTTGTCACCAACACTGCACCATTGTCATCTGATAAGGCCTATTTTTATTATTATTTTTCTAAAGAGCATGGTCTGTCTTGTGTACCTCTCCTATTCGATATGCACAGAAATTCAATCATATGTTTAATTACGTCTTCACATGAGTTCCAAACAGCTGGCTAATTTCCTTGTTTCTTATTAAAGAGATTACAAAAGATAGAACCTAACATGGCATTTACATATAACATAAAAATGGGACAGTATTAATAAGTTTTAGGCATTTAAGAAATAAAAGACTTTTTTAAAGCACTGGGACAAGAGTTTCTAAAACAACGAAACACTTTCGCCAACTGGCAGGGGTGGGAGACAAAATTGTTTTGTTGACAGTTTGAAAGGGGAGATCCTAGATAACTGAGAGATAAGAATTTGTCAATGCACTGTATAGTCTTACTATCATTGGTATGCCAGGGTCACTAATATAGTAAGTGCAGCTGACACAACTTGATTTGAGTCCTGCCTTTTTATAGTGTCAATTATCATATGGAATTTCAAAGGGTGGCACAGGGATAAAGAATCTGTTTGCCAATGTAGGAGACTCAAGAAACAAACGCAAATTTGATCTCTGGGTTAGGGAGATCCCCTGGAGGAGGAAATGGCACCCCACTCCAGTATTCTTGCCTGGGAAATTCCATGCACAAAGCAGTCTGCCAGGCTACAGTTCGTGGGGTCACAAAGAGGCTGGACACAACTGAAGGATTGAGAACATAGCAATTATAATATAATTGTAATATAGTTATAATAATATATAATAATATAATACACTGCTTTTTCTCATACAGACAAAACTAAGGGGTCTTTTTAGCATTATTAGATGATACACTATTGCTCTGAAATCTCCTTGTAATGTGTGAGTGAAGTGTATTTTCATTGCCTTTAACATCTTCAAAGTGAGGAAAAGTGAATGGATAGATGCTGATGTTATTCCTTCTGCAAAGTCTTCAGCACAGTTTTCCTAAAATCCCATTGTTAGACCCAAGCCTATGAATTTGCTCTAAAAAGAGACTAGGAAGGCAAGTACCTGGAAATTTCAAACTTCGTCATGGTGGGTAACCTCTGGTGACAAGAAAACCTTGAAGGATAGTTATCAAATAGGCTACCAACAAGGTCAGTCACAAGTCATTACTATTTTGGGGAGGAAGTATATAGCACAGTGCACTCTGTCTGCTGTATGAACTCAGTAGCTCACACTGAATTATGGTGTCTCATATAAAACAGGTAAATGCACTTTCAGAGAAGGAATATCTGCAGTTTATTGTTAAGTAATTTGACACCAAACTCTGCAATAGTATTTTTAATTTTGTTTTTGTTCAGTTGCCAAGTCATGTCCAACTCTTCACAATCCCTTGGACTGCTGCATGCCAGGCTTTCCTGTCCCTCACCATCTTCTGGAGTTTGTGGAGGTTCATGCCCATTGTGTTGATGATGCCATGCAATCATCTCATCCCTTTTGGTCCTCTTCTTCTTTTGCCTCCAGTCTTTCGCCACATCAGGGTCTTTAGTGGATTTTTCATTTCACTTTATAAAAATGTACTCTAATTTTTCTAATGGATCTCTAAAATGATTAACAATTGGATTCCCACTGTATCCCTATTAGTTTGGTTACTGAACGTGGGTACTTCTCTAAATATTATGAATGGTAATTTAAGAGTTCTGGTTAAACCTTCACTAATCTTTTTTTTTTTTTTTTAATTCTGTAAAATAGTGATGAACCTTATGGAGAAGGAGATTTGAGAGTCCTACAAAGTGTCTTCTAGGAGAGATTGTGTAAAAGATGATTTGACATTTGACTAAGAAAAACGTAAAGCAGGCAATGCAATAGATCCTAAGAACCAAAAGACAAATCAAGCAGAGAACTGACTAAACCTTAAGAAAAACGTAAAGCAGGCAATGCAATAGATCCTAAGACCAAAAGACAAATTAGATGATACACTATTGCTCTGAAATCTCCTTGTAATGTGTGAGTGAAGTGTATTTTCATTGCCTTTAACATCTTCAAAGTGAGGAAAAGTGAATGGATAGATGCTGATGTTATTCCTTCTGCAAAGTCTTCAGCACAGTTTTCCTAAAATCCCATTGTTAGACCCAAGCCTATGAATTTGCTCTAAAAAGAGACTAGGAAGGCAAGTACCTGGAAATTTCAAACTTCGTCATGGTGGGTAACCTCTGGTGACAAGAAAACCTTGAAGGATAGTTATCAAATAGGCTACCAACAAGGTCAGTCACAAGTCATTACTATTTTGGGGAGGAAGTATATAGCACAGTGCACTCTGTCTGCTGTATGAACTCAGTAGCTCACACTGAATTATGGTGTCTCATATAAAACAGGTAAATGCACTTTCAGAGAAGGAATATCTGCAGTTTATTGTTAAGTAATTTGACACCAAACTCTGCAATAGTATTTTTAATTTTGTTTTTGTTCAGTTGCCAAGTCATGTCCAACTCTTCACAATCCCTTGGACTGCTGCATGCCAGGCTTTCCTGTCCCTCACCATCTTCTGGAGTTTGTGGAGGTTCATGCCCATTGTGTTGATGATGCCATGCAATCATCTCATCCCTTTTGGTCCTCTTCTTCTTTTGCCTCCAGTCTTTCGCCACATCAGGGTCTTTAGTGGATTTTTCATTTCACTTTATAAAAATGTACTCTAATTTTTCTAATGGATCTCTAAAATGATTAACAATTGGATTCCCACTGTATCCCTATTAGTTTGGTTACTGAACGTGGGTACTTCTCTAAATATTATGAATGGTAATTTAAGAGTTCTGGTTAAACCTTCACTAATCTTTTTTTTTTTTTTTTAATTCTGTAAAATAGTGATGAACCTTATGGAGAAGGAGATTTGAGAGTCCTACAAAGTGTCTTCTAGGAGAGATTGTGTAAAAGATGATTTGACATTTGACTAAGAAAAACGTAAAGCAGGCAATGCAATAGATCCTAAGAACCAAAAGACAAATCAAGCAGAGAACTGACTAAACCTTAAATCAGAGGTAAAGCTACAGTCATTAGTATGCATACTCAGGGAGTCAGATGCAGAGTTAGTATGAAACCCCTGATCACAGTTCAAGGGGAGGTCAGGTGAGTGCCTGCAGGATCAGATTCAAATTCTATTTGGAGACAGGAAATCTAGGAGGCTTAATTTTTAGAATAGCCCTAATAAATCTGTCAATAGATGGATGAGCTATTCGATGATGGAACAGCATCCCCCAAGGCTGAGGACTAAACTTTGAGTGTGTTGCACATTTAGTTCTTTGAAAACCATCCAAAAAAAAAGCACTGATATGAAAGCAAAGATTAAGATTTTCTACTTTGGAGAAAGTGCCAAGTAACATATATTCTTCTTTTCTTTAAAAGAGAATTGCAGTTTCTCAGACTCTATCTAACGAGAGAATGTAACAATATACTCCTTAGATTTAGCTTAGCTGATATTAGCAGAAGAATTAAGCAATTTAGACTCATGAAAATAATCTAGGGAAAAAACTAGTAAAGACATTTAGGAACTTAGTGCAGTGAGCAGTCTGCAATTTGTCAGGTATGGAAAATACTAGAAATTCTTTATGCTCTACATGAGATGATGATGTACTAGCTTTCTATTCTTTCTGTGAAAAATTATCCAAAATGTACTGGTTTAAAACAACACAAATTTGCTAACTTATAGTTTTATAAGCCAAAGTCCAATGTGGCTCTTCTTGTGCTAAAATCAGCTTTATCAGTAGGGTTGTGTTCCTTTTTGAAGGATTGATTGTCATGCCTTTTCCATCTTTCAGAGGCTGCCCACAAGCCCATATTTCCACCATAACCTATCTGTCTTGGGTGGTCCTACATGACATGGCTCATGGTTTCTTTGAATTAGACGTGGTTGTGATCCATGTGATCAGTCTGGCTAGTTTTCTGTGATTGTGCTTTTCATTCTGTCTGCCCTCTGATGGAAGAAGAGTCTTGTAGAAGTTTCCTGTTGGGAGGTATTGTCTATGGGAAAAGCTGGATCTTGCTCTGATGAGCAAGGCCAGATTCAGCAGATCTTTAATACAATTATCTGCTGATGGATAGAGCTGTGCCACCTCCCTTTAATGTAGAGGTAATGGCAACCTTCTCCAAAATGACTTAATGCCAGCATGCTGCACCAGGACTGCTGTTTCATTGTCCCTGACCCTGCAGCAGGCCACTGTGGACCCTCACCTCTGCCAAAGACTTGGAACACTCAAAAGGGAAGTCTGGCTCAGTCTCATGTGGGGTCACTGCTCCTTTCTCCTGGGTCCTGGTACACACAAGGTTTTATTTGTGCCCTCCAGAGTCTCTTTCCCCAGTCCTGTTTGGTGGCTCTGTAGTCCAACTAATGCTGACCTTCAAGAGGACCTATGCCATAAACTCTGTCTTATGCCAGGACAGCTGCATAACACTGCTGACCCAAATTTTGGGGCTCCCTGGGACACTTTTTTCCTGGGTCAGGTTGATCAGTTAAACGAGAGAATGTAACAATATACTCCTTAGATTTAGCTTAGCTGATATTAGCAGAAGAATTAAGCAATTTAGACTCATGAAAATAATCTAGGGAAAAAACTAGTAAAGACATTTAGGAACTTAGTGCAGTGAGCAGTCTGCAATTTGTCAGGTATGGAAAATACTAGAAATTCTTTATGCTCTACATGAGATGATGATGTACTAGCTTTCTATTCTTTCTGTGAAAAATTATCCAAAATGTACTGGTTTAAAACAACACAAATTTGCTAACTTATAGTTTTATAAGCCAAAGTCCAATGTGGCTCTTCTTGTGCTAAAATCAGCTTTATCAGTAGGGTTGTGTTCCTTTTTGAAGGATTGATTGTCATGCCTTTTCCATCTTTCAGAGGCTGCCCACAAGCCCATATTTCCACCATAACCTATCTGTCTTGGGTGGTCCTACATGACATGGCTCATGGTTTCTTTGAATTAGACGTGGTTGTGATCCATGTGATCAGTCTGGCTAGTTTTCTGTGATTGTGCTTTTCATTCTGTCTGCCCTCTGATGGAAGAAGAGTCTTGTAGAAGTTTCCTGTTGGGAGGTATTGTCTATGGGAAAAGCTGGATCTTGCTCTGATGAGCAAGGCCAGATTCAGCAGATCTTTAATACAATTATCTGCTGATGGATAGAGCTGTGCCACCTCCCTTTAATGTAGAGGTAATGGCAACCTTCTCCAAAATGACTTAATGCCAGCATGCTGCACCAGGACTGCTGTTTCATTGTCCCTGACCCTGCAGCAGGCCACTGTGGACCCTCACCTCTGCCAAAGACTTGGAACACTCAAAAGGGAAGTCTGGCTCAGTCTCATGTGGGGTCACTGCTCCTTTCTCCTGGGTCCTGGTACACACAAGGTTTTATTTGTGCCCTCCAGAGTCTCTTTCCCCAGTCCTGTTTGGTGGCTCTGTAGTCCAACTAATGCTGACCTTCAAGAGGACCTATGCCATAAACTCTGTCTTATGCCAGGACAGCTGCATAACACTGCTGACCCATGCCTCCACAGGAGACACTCAAACACTCAAAGGCAGATCTGACTCAGTCTCTTGTGGAGGTCACTGCTTCTTTCCCTGGGTCTTGGTATGCATTAAGTTTTGTTTGAACCCTCCCAGCATCTCTGGTGGGTATGAAGTTTGATTTTAAAAATGCGACTCTGCCACTCCTACCATCTTGTTGTGGCTTCCTGTTTGCTCTTGGACATGGGATATCTTTCCTTGGTGGGATCTAACATCCTCCTGTAGATGATTTTTCAGCAGTTAGTCACAGTTCCATGTTCTTGCAGGAAAAAAATGATCACACATCCTTCTACACAGTCATTAGATGGGGGAAGCCTGGCATGCCACAGTCCATGGGGGTCACAAAATGTCAAACATGACTGACCAAACTGAACTGAATTGAATAGCAATCTTAATTCCTTATGCTATTACCTTAATTACCATTTTTCATGTGATAAAGCATAGTTACGGGTTTTAGAAATGAGGAGATAAATGTCCTAATGCCTCTCACAGTGGAAAAACTGCCAAAATGTAAATCTCTACACATTGTTTTGAAGCTTGAATAGAAGACTGTACATATAATAAGGTCATAATACTGTGTGTGCATGATAATATGCTCAGTCGTGCCTGACTCTTTGTGACCCTATGGACTGTTGTCTGCCAGGCTCCTCTGTCTATGGAATTTTCCAGGTAAGAATACTGGAGTTGCCATTTCCTCCTCCAGAGGATCTTTCTGACCAAGAGGTCAAACCCAAGTCTCTTGCATCTTCTGCACTGGCAAGCAGATTCTTTACCACTACACCACCTGGGAAGCCAGTCCAAGATACAGAGAAGACCATAGATGTGCATTTGTATTTGAATAACTTTGTGCAATATATGAGAAAATATCAGTGGTTTAAATACAGTAAGTCTCCTACATAAGAGCCATCATATAAGCTCACATGTCTAGCATACACTGTTATGTGCATGCATCCTCTACAAGTGGTTGTGCTTTTGCATACTTTACAGTACTGTGTAGAGCAGAGTAGTTCAGTATCCATTTTTGTTTTTGTTTTTTGTTTTTTTGAGAGGAAAATAAAGTTTATTACAGTGCGAGATGCTGTTAGAACAGTGGGATGGCTCAAAGTAGAACTGACCCAGTATCTTTATTTTAACCCATGATGTCTGGAAGCAGACATAAAAGAAGCAGTGATATGGCTGATCCTTCTGCAAGGGTCATAACACAGGAAATAGCAAAGGGATTTCCTTTATTTGAGAAGGCACTGTTAGATTTGAGACACAGGACCTGGACATAGAATGGTACACAAATGTTTCAGCAGTCTTTCAGAATACAATCCAGTGCTACTATGTCTTCTATGACAAGAGAAAAAAAAAAGCTACTACCCAGGCATCACTGGATTGTTTTGTCAAGACGGTAGATAATTGAATCCAGCAAGGAATCAGAACCTGTGCATCTACATCAGCTTGCCCTCTATCTCCTATCGTTGGTAATTCATCCCCCACCTCCTCTCCTTCCACCAGTCAGTAACTCTTCTTTCTTATTTACTTGATGCCAGCTGTTGTGATGTAGTATTACACCTTTTGAAGTACTGTACTGTAAAATTAAATATGGTTTCTTCATTTTGTGTTTGTTTTATGTGTTATTTATGTGAAACATATTATAAACCTATTTCAGTACAGTAACATATAGCCAATTGTGTTAGTTGGGTACCTAAGCTAACTGTTGGACTTAAGAACAAATGGGAGTTTCAAATGTGCTCTCAGAAGGGAATTCATTCATATGAATGTATGTATGTACTTACTGTATGTACTGCCAGTGGTTTCTCTCTTAAACAGTTCTAAAGTTTGAAAAATTCTGTCATCCGACTTAGTTTAATAATAGTCACTCCTTACCTCATAACCACATTTTGGGTTCACTTTCTCACTTGTAAAATAAGTCTATAGAGCCATCATATAAGCTCACATGTCTAGCATACACTGTTATGTGCATGCATCCTCTACAAGTGGTTGTGCTTTTGCATACTTTACAGTACTGTGTAGAGCAGAGTAGTTCAGTATCCATTTTTGTTTTTGTTTTTTGTTTTTTTGAGAGGAAAATAAAGTTTATTACAGTGCGAGATGCTGTTAGAACAGTGGGATGGCTCAAAGTAGAACTGACCCAGTATCTTTATTTTAACCCATGATGTCTGGAAGCAGACATAAAAGAAGCAGTGATATGGCTGATCCTTCTGCAAGGGTCATAACACAGGAAATAGCAAAGGGATTTCCTTTATTTGAGAAGGCACTGTTAGATTTGAGACACAGGACCTGGACATAGAATGGTACACAAATGTTTCAGCAGTCTTTCAGAATACAATCCAGTGCTACTATGTCTTCTATGACAAGAGAAAAAAAAAAGCTACTACCCAGGCATCACTGGATTGTTTTGTCAAGACGGTAGATAATTGAATCCAGCAAGGAATCAGAACCTGTGCATCTACATCAGCTTGCCCTCTATCTCCTATCGTTGGTAATTCATCCCCCACCTCCTCTCCTTCCACCAGTCAGTAACTCTTCTTTCTTATTTACTTGATGCCAGCTGTTGTGATGTAGTATTACACCTTTTGAAGTACTGTACTGTAAAATTAAATATGGTTTCTTCATTTTGTGTTTGTTTTATGTGTTATTTATGTGAAACATATTATAAACCTATTTCAGTACAGTAACATATAGCCAATTGTGTTAGTTGGGTACCTAAGCTAACTGTTGGACTTAAGAACAAATGGGAGTTTCAAATGTGCTCTCAGAAGGGAATTCATTCATATGAATGTATGTATGTACTTACTGTATGTACTGCCAGTGGTTTTCTCTCTTTAACAGTTCTAAAGTTTGAGAAATTCTGTATTCAGACTTAGTTTAATAATAGTCACTCCTTACCTAATAACCAAATTTTGGGTTCAATTTCTCACTTGTTAAATAAGTCTACTTAGATGCCTTGTCATTTTATAATATATCTATCATTGAATTTATCTTTTTAAATTTTTTTTAAAAAGTAGAGAAAGCATAATATTTTGAAGTCAACTTTTGTGTTAAGAGATAACGAATGTCAGTTTACATTTCCTACACTCTCTCACACTCTATCCTCCTTGACTAAAATCTCAGTGCCAATAAAACATCTTGATGTTTCAGAATATATTTCAAATCCTCTCTCCAGCATACCACCATCCCAAATTCTGTCAGCTTTTATTCCCTCTCATTCTGCTTTGTTAATTTGTGCAATTAGTCTGATGATAATTCAGATTTTTCCCTAGTAATAGCTTCTGATTTGTGCTTTCAAATTCATAGCATGGTTAAAGTGTCTTGCCTGGACTTTGATTTTTCCTAGTTGAATATGCCTTTTTTTTTTTACTTTTGGCCTGTTTTATTGGTTATTTATTTGTCTATTTATTTTCATTCATGTTTATTCTTTGGACCATGTGTGCCTCCCATTGCAGTGGCCTCTTTCACTGCAGAGCACCGGCTCTGGGCACAGGTGTTCCAGAGCACTGGCTCGTAATTGGATACACCCATCCAGCCACTTCGCGGCATGATGGATCTTCCCGGGCCAGGGATCAAACCAGTGCCTTTTACACTAAAAGGTAGACTCTTTACCCACTGAACTTCCAGGGAAACCCAAATATGCCATTTTTTAAGGCAAATGCCAATATTTAATATAAAGTATTTGCATATTGAATTAAAGGAGTACAAAATTCTGCCAGTCTACTGAGATAGGCACTGGTTCTAAAAATTCCTGTAGAAAACACAAAATAGAGGTCAAGAATCAACATATTATACTTCTCATGGTACTGTACCATTCATGTTTTATGTATGTTTTAAATATTATGATGTAGATAAAAGTTCACATTATTTCAGTTTCATTGATACAGCTTTAAGCAAAACATTCCATAGATGCTGGATAATATTTCATTAATTTCATTCAGTGTATTTATTTAGCATCTACCAGAACTACTAATAGTTCCTGTTCCTAAGAAGTTTAGGACTTATGGGAAAATAAGTCAGTAGGTCATACAAATTAAGGTCAACTGAAGGTATGATAATTAATATGAAGAATAGCTTAGTGCATTCAGCCTATTTTGGAATAGAAATTTCAGTCTAACTGGTTTAAACAGCTATCATATCTTTCTCACATTCTAAACGCTAAGAAGTCCAAGATCAAGCTGCCAGTAGATCTGGTGTCTGACAAGGGCCCACTTCCTGGTTCATAGAGGGCCATCTTTTTACTGTATCCTCACATATGAAAAGATCTAAAGTGTTCTCTAGGGTCTCTTTTATAAGGGGATTAATCCCATTCATGAGACACCACCTTCTTGACCTAATCAACCTTTCAAGTACCTTATCTCCTAATATCACCATATTGAAGATTAGGATTTCAATCCTCAATTCAATGTGAATTTTGGAGGGATACAAACATTTGATGTACTGCAAAGCATGTCTGCTGACATGAAAGTGGAAAACAAAAGACACCACAAAGATGGAGAGGTCAAGGAAACAAATTCTGATCTGAGACTAATAATAACAATGATAAAAAGTTTGGGTGGCTGCTTGGGGAGGAGTTTCCAGGAAAAGGAAGCAACATACACAAAATCATTTAGCAGGAGGAAGAGCGACACATTTAAGAAAATGAAAGTTGACTGATACGACTGAACAGAATCAAGGAAAGGCCATGTCCTGTAAAATTAATCTAGAGAGTAACTGAGGACCTACCAGACAGGATCAGATAACTTACACAGAGGACTTCTATCTTTATTCCAAAGAAGATGAATATCCATGGAAGGAAGCTGTGTGGTTGCAAGATATGAGTGTGGGTGATTTAAGCATTTGCAATTGAAAAATTTCATTATCAATCTGGCTCAGACTGCAAAGAATTGGCTGCAGTGCAAAAGACCCAGGTTCAATCCCTGGGTCAGGAAGATGGGCTGGCGAAGGCAGTGACTACCCACTCCAGTATTCTTACCTGGAGAATCCATGGACAGAGGAGTCTGAGGAGAGCTACAGTCCATGAAAAAAGGGTTGCAGAGAGTTGGAACAATAGCAATTTTGCTAAACTACTAATAGTTCCTGTTCAAAAGGACTTATGGGAAAATAAGTCAGTAGGTCATACAAATTAAGGTCAACTGAAGGTATGATAATTAATATGAAGAATAGCTTAGTGCATTCAGCCTATTTTGGAATAGAAATTTCAGTCTAACTGGTTTAAACAGCTATCATATCTTTCTCACATTCTAAACGCTAAGAAGTCCAAGATCAAGCTGCCAGTAGATCTGGTGTCTGACAAGGGCCCACTTCCTGGTTCATAGAGGGCCATCTTTTTACTGTATCCTCACATATGAAAAGATCTAAAGTGTTCTCTAGGGTCTCTTTTATAAGGGGATTAATCCCATTCATGAGACACCACCTTCTTGACCTAATCAACCTTTCAAGTACCTTATCTCCTAATATCACCATATTGAAGATTAGGATTTCAATCCTCAATTCAATGTGAATTTTGGAGGGATACAAACATTTGATGTACTGCAAAGCATGTCTGCTGACATGAAAGTGGAAAACAAAAGACACCACAAAGATGGAGAGGTCAAGGAAACAAATTCTGATCTGAGACTAATAATAACAATGATAAAAAGTTTGGGTGGCTGCTTGGGGAGGAGTTTCCAGGAAAAGGAAGCAACATACACAAAATCATTTAGCAGGAGGAAGAGCGACACATTTAAGAAAATGAAAGTTGACTGATACGACTGAACAGAATCAAGGAAAGGCCATGTCCTGTAAAATTAATCTAGAGAGTAACTGAGGACCTACCAGACAGGATCAGATAACTTACACAGAGGACTTCTATCTTTATTCCAAAGAAGATGAATATCCATGGAAGGAAGCTGTGTGGTTGCAAGATATGAGTGTGGGTGATTTAAGCATTTGCAATTGAAAAATTTCATTATCAATCTGGCTCAGACTGCAAAGAATTGGCTGCAGTGCAAAAGACCCAGGTTCAATCCCTGGGTCAGGAAGATGGGCTGGCGAAGGCAGTGACTACCCACTCCAGTATTCTTACCTGGAGAATCCATGGACAGAGGAGTCTGAGGAGAGCTACAGTCCATGAGGTTGCAGAGAGTTGGAACAACTGAGCAACTAACACACTTCAATGATCAGTAGTAAGGGGCTAGAGAAGAGGTCAAGTCTCCTAGGAGACTACAATAGTCATGAGTCAGTTTCGATCAGAATTGTTGTAGGAGGGTTTACCAAGAGGAGATTGACTTGAAAGGTGCTTAGGAGGCAAAATTGGCCAGAACTGGTTAGAGTTGAATATGGGTGTGATAAGGAAGGAAATGTTAGGATAACTTGAAGTATTTTATCCATGGATTCCCTGGTGGCTCAGATGGTCAAGAATCTGCCTGCAATGCAGGAAACCTGGGTCTGATCCCTGGATGAGAAGATCCCCTGAAGAAGGGAAAGGCTACCCACTCCAATATTATTACCTGGAAAATTCCATGGCTCCTCCATAGGGTTGCAAAGAGTCAGAAACGAACAAGTGACTTTCACTTTGGATAGATGGTGATATTATTCTTTCAATGTATGTTTTGACTATAAATTTGGTTTGGGGTATTATTAACTTTATAATGTCAAATCCAGTTAGCAATGCCAAACAGACACATGGGAAATATAACTCTTTCAAATTCAGAAGATAGCTATTTGCTGATGATATTTATTTGAGGTATGTTCTTTGTAGGTGCAACCTCATGTCATACCTATTGTTGCAATAGGACTTGGGAGAGAGTATAAAATAAGAACTAAAACTATCAGTGCTATGAGTACTTTGACAGTAATAAAATGCAATGTTAAAATAGTTATGCTAGAGAAAGTTTAAAATTATGAATCAAAAGCATCATTTTATAGTGACTTTATTATGTGTCATGTTATTTTATGCTATTAGGTTTAAAACAAAGTATAACGTGGAAGTTTTACCAGTATATGAACAAAAATCTCTCTGATCAGGTTGATAATGAAGGATAGATTCTCTAAGTATCCACCCCATATTCTTAACTATTTCTTTTAAAATGACAATTGTTTTTCTATGAATGCAAACAAACAGATGTATAACAAATATGTTTATTAAAAGTTACTATTAGAAGATTTTTATAATTAACTTATTGCAATAAATAATACATTTTTACTACTCTGATTTGATTTTATGGAAATTTTGGCAGTAGTTTATTAACTCATTTGGATCCAATGCTCAGTTTCCCTTAAATCTGCCCAATTTTTCTTTTTTTTAAGTAGAAAATGATCGTTTATTTTTTAGTACTTCTTTCAGTCATTGAAAAAAAATTAAGTAAATATTATATGTCAGACACTGTGCTTGTAGATGATGGAAGGAAACTTTCCAAAGAGCTTACATTCTAGTGATCTATTATATTATGCCACAAAGCATTGTTACACATGAAATGTTATATTTTTCCACTTTATGCTATATAGTATGCAATATATTACATAATATTGTATCAACTCATATCTTAGAAAATATGTTGCAGTCTTATTTAATAGTGAGATATATAATATTATAATGACAGTATGAGGAAAAATAAAAAATCGTTAGGTAATCGTTAGGTGAGGTGGTCAGGGAGGTGACACTAGAGTTGAACCCTTTTTTTTCTTTTTCTTTAAACTTTTAACTTTAAACTTTAAACTTTTATTTTACTTTTAACTTTTACAGAGTTTTGTTGTTTACAGATATGTATGTTCTCAGATTAGTCATATGTATATCCCTACCATCCCACCCCTCCAGACTGTCATACAGCACCCGTGGAGCATCTGCTTTTCTCACAGAGCAATGACTATTGCTATTTCCTTCACATATGATAGTACAGGCCGTCATGCTACTTCCTTTACACCTCTCACCTACTATTCCTTCCCCACAATGTCCATATGTCCACTGTCTATGTCTGTCTTTCCGTTGCTTCACTGCATGTTCCATCATCACCATCCTACTAGATTCCATATACATGTGTTAGTATATTGTACTTGTCTTTCTCTTTCTGACTAACTTCACTTTTTATGATATGTTCTACATCCAGCCACCTCATTAGGGCTGATTCTTCTGCATTTCTTTTTACAGCTGTGTACTATTCCGTTGTATATATGTACCAGGGCTTTTGGATCCATTCGTTTGTCGATGGGCATCTAGGTTGCTTCCATGTTCTAGCTATTGTATAGAGAGCTGCAATGAACATTGGGGTACAGGTGCTTCTTTTGGATTTCATTTCATCAGGGTATAAGCCTAAGAGTGGGATTGCTGGGTCGTATGGTGCTTCTATTTTTAGTTTTTTAAGAAATCTCCAGACTGTCTATGCATATAGACTGTATCAATCTGCATTCCCACCAGCAATGCAGGAGTGTTCCCTTTTCTCCGCAGCCTCTCCAGCATTTGTTGTCTGTCGATTTGTGGATGACGGGCATTCTGAAGGGTGTGAGGTGATATCTCATTGTAGTTTTGATTTGCATTTCTCTAATTATAAGTGAAGTTGAGCATCGTTTCATGTGCTTTTGGGCCATATGTATGTCCTCTTTGGATAGGTGTCTGTTTAGGTCCTTTTCCCATTTTTTGATTGAGTTGTTCATTTTTCCAGTGCTGAGTTGTCTGTATTGCTTGTAGATTTTGGAGATTAATTCTTTGTCTGTTGTTACATTTGCTATGATTTTCTCCCATTCTGTGGGTTGTCTATTCATCTTTCCTGTGATTTCTTTTGCTGTACAAAAGCTTTTAAGTTTCATTAGGTCCCACATGTCCATTTTTCTTTTTAGTTCTGCTATTCTAGTAGGTGGGTCAGAGAAGATCTTGCTTTGATTTATGTCCTTGAGGGCTTGCCTATATTCTCCTTGAAGAATTTTAGGATTTCTGGTCTTACATTTAGGTCTTTAATCCATTTTGAGTTGATCTTTGTACATGGTGTTAGAGAATGTTCCAACTTCATTTTTTTGCATGTAGCTGTCCAATTTTCCCAGCACCATTTGTTGAAGAGGCTGTCTTTGTCCCACTTTATAGTTTCACCTCCTTTGTCAAAAATCAGGTACCATAGGTGCGTGAGTTTATCTCTGGGTTCTCTATCTTGGTCCATTGGTCTCTATTTCTGTTTTTGTGCCGGTACCATACTGTCTTGATGGCTGTTGCTTTGTAGTAGAGTCTGAAGTTGGGGAGGGTGATCCCTCCAACTCCATTCTTCTTCCTCAGGACTGCTTTGGCTATTCAAGGTCTTTTGTGTTTCCATATGAACTGTGTGATTCTTTGGTCTAGTTCTGTGAAGAATGTCATTGCTAGTTTGATAGGGATCGCATTGAATCTATAGATGACATTTGGTAGTATGGTCATTTTCACAATATTGATTCTTCCGACCCAGGAACATGGAATATCTCTCCATCTGTTTAAGTCTTCTTTAATTTCTTTCATGAGTGTCTTGTTATTTTCTGTGTACAGTTCTTTTGTTTCTTTGGGTAGATTTATTCCTAGATATTTGATTCTTTTGGTTGCAATGGTGAAGTGGATTGCCTCTTTGATTTCATTTTCTGATTTTTCATTGTTTGTGTATAGGAATGCCAGTGATTTCTGTGTATTGATTCTGTATCCTGCGACTTTGCTGAATTTGCTGATTAACTCTAGTAGCTTTGTAATAGTGTCTTTGGTATTTTCTATGTATGATATCATGTCATCTGCAAAAAGAGAGAGCTTGACTTCTTCCTTTCCAATCTGGATTCCTTTTATTTCTTTCTGTTCTCTTATTGTCGTTGCTACGACTTCCAGGACTATGTTGAATAGTAGTGGTGAAAGTGGACACCCTTGTCTTGTTCCTGATCTTAGAGGAAATGCTTTCAATTTTTCACCATTGAGGATAATGTTTGCTATGTGCTTCTCATATATGGCTTTCACTATGTTGAGATAGGTTCCTTCTATACCGATTTTCTGAAGAGTTTTTATCATAAATGGGTGTTATACATTGTTGAAGGCTTTTTCTGCATCTATTGAGATGATCATGTGATTTTTGTCTCTTAGTTTGTTGATATGGTTTTTATGTACATGGTGTTAGAGAATGTTCCAACTTCATTTTTTTGCATGTAGCTGTCCAATTTTCCCAGCACCATTTGTTGAAGAGGCTGTCTTTGTCCCACTTTATAGTTTCACCTCCTTTGTCAAAAATCAGGTACCATAGGTGCGTGAGTTTATCTCTGGGTTCTCTATCTTGGTCCATTGGTCTCTATTTCTGTTTTTGTGCCGGTACCATACTGTCTTGATGGCTGTTGCTTTGTAGTAGAGTCTGAAGTTGGGGAGGGTGATCCCTCCAACTCCATTCTTCTTCCTCAGGACTGCTTTGGCTATTCAAGGTCTTTTGTGTTTCCATATGAACTGTGTGATTCTTTGGTCTAGTTCTGTGAAGAATGTCATTGCTAGTTTGATAGGGATCGCATTGAATCTATAGATGACATTTGGTAGTATGGTCATTTTCACAATATTGATTCTTCCGACCCAGGAACATGGAATATCTCTCCATCTGTTTAAGTCTTCTTTAATTTCTTTCATGAGTGTCTTGTTATTTTCTGTGTACAGTTCTTTTGTTTCTTTGGGTAGATTTATTCCTAGATATTTGATTCTTTTGGTTGCAATGGTGAAGTGGATTGCCTCTTTGATTTCATTTTCTGATTTTTCATTGTTTGTGTATAGGAATGCCAGTGATTTCTGTGTATTGATTCTGTATCCTGCGACTTTGCTGAATTTGCTGATTAACTCTAGTAGCTTTGTAATAGTGTCTTTGGTATTTTCTATGTATGATATCATGTCATCTGCAAAAAGAGAGAGCTTGACTTCTTCCTTTCCAATCTGGATTCCTTTTATTTCTTTCTGTTCTCTTATTGTCGTTGCTACGACTTCCAGGACTATGTTGAATAGTAGTGGTGAAAGTGGACACCCTTGTCTTGTTCCTGATCTTAGAGGAAATGCTTTCAATTTTTCACCATTGAGGATAATGTTTGCTATGTGCTTCTCATATATGGCTTTCACTATGTTGAGATAGGTTCCTTCTATACCGATTTTCTGAAGAGTTTTTATCATAAATGGGTGTTATACATTGTTGAAGGCTTTTTCTGCATCTATTGAGATGATCATGTGATTTTTGTCTCTTAGTTTGTTGATATGGTGTATCACATTGATTGATTTGCGGATATTGAAGAATCCTTGCATGCCTGGGATGAACCCGACTTGATCATGATGTATGAGCTTTTTGATGTGTTGTTGAATTCTGTTTGCTAGGATTTTGTTGAGGACTTTGGCATCTAAATTCATCAGGAAAATTGGCCTATAATTTTCTTTCTTTGTGTTGTCTTTGCCTGGCTTTGGTATCAGGGTGATGGCGGCCTCATAGAATGTGTTTGGAAGTTTTCCTTCCTGAGCAATTTTTTGGAAGAGTTTTAGAAGGACACACATGAGCTCTTCTATAAATGTTTGGTAGAATTCGCCTGTGAAGCCATCTGGCCCTGGGCTTTTATTTTTGGGTAGTAAATCTGCCCAAATTTTTAATTCTTTCTTTTTAAATAGTATCCCTAATAAGAAGTGACTTTCTCAAAATATCTTTGGGTAAGACATTAGTGAAACTAAAAAGCTATTGTATGTGAAATAGACACCACCGACTTTTTAGCAGTAGATTAACTCCTATAATGCATTGTCTGAAAACTGATAAAAGGTGTTATGAAATAATATTACTGTTATTTAGTCCAAGGATGTGTTGTAACAATGATTTTATGAATTTTATGTATTTAATTATGCATAATGAAGGTATTATGTCTCTGAGATTATAATAATATATAAAGAAGACTTATCACAAATTGTTTTTTTAGATAAGATATTCCAGAACGGTAGTTGCTTCTTCTTTATGATATCAAGATATGTATCCACATTTCTGTGGCTGAGGCATTCAACTGTATCACTGACAATATTTCCAAAAGACATTGAATTCTATCAGAAAAAAATGTGAGTCTTTTTTCTTTTAAGTGATTTTTAAATTACATGGTTATAAATGAGCATCATTTTAAGCCTTGCCATTTGGTCTAAGAGGCTATCTAGGAGCAGGAAACTCGTTTATTTCAGCAGACAATAACTGTTACAATGATTTAAATACTATATAGAGATAGTAAATACTAATCTTGAGTCTCAATTTTCCATTAAAACCATGAAAGCTTAACAGTGCTGAGACTGAAGTATTTAGCTGCTTTATTATAATAACCAAAGTGGTTTCAATAGTTGAATGTGTGACATTTTGATAAAATCACACCTATTTGTATATGCATGTATATATTTTGCTGTCTGAGGTATTTCAAACAGTGAAATATAGGTGAAGCAAACTAGGATTTATGATGTATGAGCTTTTTGATGTGTTGTTGAATTCTGTTTGCTAGGATTTTGTTGAGGACTTTGGCATCTAAATTCATCAGGAAAATTGGCCTATAATTTTCTTTCTTTGTGTTGTCTTTGCCTGGCTTTGGTATCAGGGTGATGGCGGCCTCATAGAATGTGTTTGGAAGTTTTCCTTCCTGAGCAATTTTTTGGAAGAGTTTTAGAAGGACACACATGAGCTCTTCTATAAATGTTTGGTAGAATTCGCCTGTGAAGCCATCTGGCCCTGGGCTTTTATTTTTGGGTAGTAAATCTGCCCAAATTTTTAATTCTTTCTTTTTAAATAGTATCCCTAATAAGAAGTGACTTTCTCAAAATATCTTTGGGTAAGACATTAGTGAAACTAAAAAGCTATTGTATGTGAAATAGACACCACCGACTTTTTAGCAGTAGATTAACTCCTATAATGCATTGTCTGAAAACTGATAAAAGGTGTTATGAAATAATATTACTGTTATTTAGTCCAAGGATGTGTTGTAACAATGATTTTATGAATTTTATGTATTTAATTATGCATAATGAAGGTATTATGTCTCTGAGATTATAATAATATATAAAGAAGACTTATCACAAATTGTTTTTTTAGATAAGATATTCCAGAACGGTAGTTGCTTCTTCTTTATGATATCAAGATATGTATCCACATTTCTGTGGCTGAGGCATTCAACTGTATCACTGACAATATTTCCAAAAGACATTGAATTCTATCAGAAAAAAATGTGAGTCTTTTTTCTTTTAAGTGATTTTTAAATTACATGGTTATAAATGAGCATCATTTTAAGCCTTGCCATTTGGTCTAAGAGGCTATCTAGGAGCAGGAAACTCGTTTATTTCAGCAGACAATAACTGTTACAATGATTTAAATACTATATAGAGATAGTAAATACTAATCTTGAGTCTCAATTTTCCATTAAAACCATGAAAGCTTAACAGTGCTGAGACTGAAGTATTTAGCTGCTTTATTATAATAACCAAAGTGGTTTCAATAGTTGAATGTGTGACATTTTGATAAAATCACACCTATTTGTATATGCATGTATATATTTTGCTGTCTGAGGTATTTCAAACAGTGAAAAATATAGGTGAAGCAAATGCCATGGTACTATTTTATTGCCAGGAACATGAATTAATATATTTTCATCTGAATTTATTTAATCCAAATCTCATGGCAATGTTAGGAAGACTTAAGTTTGTATGATAACTTGGAAAACATTTTCCATAGACTGAATTAATAAAAACAAACAAAGTAAAAAGTGTGGAAAAACAGAAGGTCAATATCTCTGGTTACTAAATAGAATACAAAAGGACTTTGTGATTTTGCATAATTAATTTTTTGTTGTTTGTTTGTTTTGAATATAAATGACAAAAATGTTTTCATGTGTATTTTATTAAGTTACTATAAGACATGAATAATTGGACATATATTCATATATTATAAAAACATTCATGTAATCTAGTATTCCATAATCATCGACCAAAACCCTGGGAAAATAATCTGAACTTTCATATTTAGAAAATCATTGTTGCATTTTGGACAGTAAAATGTTTTTTTCATTCAAATATTGAAAATCAGTTTTCACACATACCTTATTTTTTCACCATGTGTAGTAGAGACCTGTTTAGATCACACATGAGTATGAATATCTGCCCCACTTTCTGGTCAGCCACTGGCCTTCAACTGAGTAGAGGGTCAGTCCATAAATTCTCAACGCAGTGTTTAAGTCATGAGAAGCTGAGGCGAGCTTATGAAAGCTAAACTTAAGGTGCCCTCCTTTGCATAAGAAGGAGTACCATAAGGTTGTAGCAAACAATCATATTTGCTTAGAATTATTTTACAGATCTGTGTCATCATCTCTGAATGAGAGAACCTTTGATGCCTGTTACTCCCCACTCTACCTCTCATCCCCCCCCCCCAAAAAAATTCTAGGAACAGGAAAGAAAGTTAGATTTTCAATTCCAGTTCTTACATAACACCCTTCTTTCTTTTTCACTCCAGCTAAAAGTGGATAAGTGTATTTTTGTCAACTTAAAAAATGCACAATAATTTAAAAGTTTGGGTAAGTCAATAGTTGAATGTGTGACATTTTGATAAAATCACACCTATTTGTATATGCATGTATATATTTTGCTGTCTGAGGTATTTCAAACAGTGAAAAATATAGGTGAAGCAAATGCCATGGTACTATTTTATTGCCAGGAACATGAATTAATATATTTTCATCTGAATTTATTTAATCCAAATCTCATGGCAATGTTAGGAAGACTTAAGTTTGTATGATAACTTGGAAAACATTTTCCATAGACTGAATTAATAAAAACAAACAAAGTAAAAAGTGTGGAAAAACAGAAGGTCAATATCTCTGGTTACTAAATAGAATACAAAAGGACTTTGTGATTTTGCATAATTAATTTTTTGTTGTTTGTTTGTTTTGAATATAAATGACAAAAATGTTTTCATGTGTATTTTATTAAGTTACTATAAGACATGAATAATTGGACATATATTCATATATTATAAAAACATTCATGTAATCTAGTATTCCATAATCATCGACCAAAACCCTGGGAAAATAATCTGAACTTTCATATTTAGAAAATCATTGTTGCATTTTGGACAGTAAAATGTTTTTTTCATTCAAATATTGAAAATCAGTTTTCACACATACCTTATTTTTTCACCATGTGTAGTAGAGACCTGTTTAGATCACACATGAGTATGAATATCTGCCCCACTTTCTGGTCAGCCACTGGCCTTCAACTGAGTAGAGGGTCAGTCCATAAATTCTCAACGCAGTGTTTAAGTCATGAGAAGCTGAGGCGAGCTTATGAAAGCTAAACTTAAGGTGCCCTCCTTTGCATAAGAAGGAGTACCATAAGGTTGTAGCAAACAATCATATTTGCTTAGAATTATTTTACAGATCTGTGTCATCATCTCTGAATGAGAGAACCTTTGATGCCTGTTACTCCCCACTCTACCTCTCATCCCCCCCCCCCAAAAAAATTCTAGGAACAGGAAAGAAAGTTAGATTTTCAATTCCAGTTCTTACATAACACCCTTCTTTCTTTTTCACTCCAGCTAAAAGTGGATAAGTGTATTTTTGTCAACTTAAAAAAAATGCACAATATAAGAGTTGTAAGTCAAGTTTTACTGGGGGGAAATAAGAATTATAGCCTGGAAGACAGCATCTTAGACAGCTTTGAGAAATTGCTCTAAAGGATCGAGATGGGGGTGGGGGAGAGTCCTTAAATATGTGATTTTAGTGAAAGAGGTGTACACACAATCAAGCATATACTTTTTGCAGAGAGTTTCTGGTAGTCTTGTGAAGGTTACTGCTTATCATGAGGAACAATAATCACCATGAAGAATTTTAGTGCCTTTTTAGATATGAGGAGATTCGAGAATTGGGCTCCTCAACTTAGCTTCTGAAAATATCCAATTCTCTGAAGACCTGCCCTGCCCCTGTCCTCCTGCCCCAGCACAGAGTGCTTCATTTCTGCTCTACACCTTGAACTCCTTTCAGAGGGTGTTGAAAATCAGCTTCTGCAGGAGCACATGATTTAGTCTTTGTAGAAACAGATGAAAAGTGTCAGTTTGCAGTTGACATTTTTAAATTAGGTAGACTACTCTGGAGCATATTTTCCAGGTTTATTTCTTCATCTTCTGAAGTAACCAATTCTCTCAACAAAGATCAAAGATAGTTTTCAAGGTTTTTGTTATTGTTGTTGTTGAGAGGTGTAGTAGCCAGCCTTTCCTACTGAAATGATGACAAGTTTCATCTTTCATGAGTTTATTTTGCACAAAGGATTTTGCAGCAAACACAATCAAATGGGAGACATCAAAAAGCATCAGTCTCCTTCCCTTTTTTATTTATTTGTTTTGTTTTGTTTTCTTTTTTGGCATGTGGCAGGATATTTGAGTAGAACCCACTAAATCCATCTATGACAGAGATATATACACATGCATATATATGTATATACATACACACACACACACACACACACACACACACACATATATATATATTTATATATAAATATATATATATATGTTATTAGCAAACCTGGGCATCCCTGCTGGCTCAGACCATAAAGAATCTGCTTGCGGTGTGAGAGCTCCAGGTTCTGTCCCTTTGTCAGGAAGATGCCCTGGAGAAGGGAATGGCTACCTACTCCAACATTCCTTTTTTCTATTTTTAATTTGGCCTCTTTTATTGGTCCTTCATTCATTTATTTTTACCCATCTTCATTCTTCGGCCTGTGGAGGCCTCCCACTGCAGCGGCCCCTCCTGAAGCACAGCACAGGCTCTGGGCGCATCGCTCCAGAGTTCTGGCTGGTAATTGGACACACCAGACCAGCCACTCCGTGGTATGTGGCATCTTCCCAGGCCAGGGATCCAGCTGGTGCTCCTTGCACTGCAAGACATACTCTTTACCCACTGGACCACCAGGGAAGCCCCTACTCCAGCATTCTTGCCTAGAGAATCCAATGGACAGAGAAGCCTGGCAGGTTACAGTCCATGGGGTGGCAAAGAATCTGCAGACACAGGCTTAGTGACTAACACTTTTACTTTATTTGGCCTGTTTTAGTGGATCAGGGGATGATATTTACAGAATACAGCAAACTCATGACTCCTTTCTCCTGTAACTGCTGTATCTTTTAATAATATTACTGAACTAGAATATACCACAGCCTTATACTCAAGCAATTCAGTAAAAATGGATATGTGCTTCAAATTGGCATAACATCCTTCCAGGGGCTCTATCAGAAGTTCATGGGAAGGCCAGATTTAAAACAGGAAAAATGACTTAATATTGCATATGAGCTTATTAGTCATCGCTGAGTATAATGGGACATTTACTTTTGTATGTGCTTTTACTAAAATGTGCAAATCCAATTATCCTTCTTTCTGAAGCCTTTAGTTTGAGGCTTGATAATATTTCTAAAAATGTCACTATTCCTTGTGCTGAGGTTAGCTGTCCGAAAGGACCTTGATAGCCTCAAAGAAACTGTAATTCTCTCTTTTTGTCATTGAAATAATTGCTGTCTCCTTGAAATGTAGATGAATTGTATGTATAAGAATGGGAGAATTTTCTGTATAGAGACATGTTAAAGCTGTGTTTTAGATCATATTGTTTTAAAAACAGTCATGAGATATTTATAGAATTTGATTTATAAGTAAAGTTGTTGTTGTTCAGTTGCTCAGTCTTGTCTGACTCTTAGCAACCCTGTGAACTGCACCATGCCAGGCTCTCCTGGTCTTCACTGTCTCTCAGAGTTTGTTCGAATATGCGTCCATTAAGTCAGTGACACCATCCAAACATCTCATCCCCTGTCAACCCCTTCTCCTGCCTTCAGTCTTTCCCAGTATCAGGGTCTTTTCTGATGAGTGAACTCTTCTCATCAGGTGGCCAAAGTATTGGAGCTTCAGCATCAGTCCTTCCAACGAATATTCAGAGTTGATTTCCTTTAGGATTGACTGGTTTTTTTCTTCTAGCTGTTCAAGGGACTCTCAAGAGTCTTTTCCACCATCACAATTCAAAAACATCAATTCTTAAGCACTCAGCTCTCTTTATGGTCCAACTCTCACATCTGTACACAACTACTGGGAAATCCATAGTTTTGACTTTATGGACATTTGTCAGCAAAGTGACATCTCTTTCTAATACCCTGCCTAGGTTGGTCATAGTTTTCCTTCCAAAGAGCAAACATCTTTTAAATTAATGGCTGCAGTCACCATCCACAGTGATTTTGAAACCCAAGAAAATAGTCTATCACTCTTTCCATTTTTTCCCCATCTATTTGCCACAAAGTGATGGGACCAGATGATGTCATTTTCTTTTTTGAATGTTGAGTTGTAAGCCAACTTTTTCACTTTCCTCTTTCACTCCTATCAAGAGGCTCTTTTGGGCCTGGTGGTCCAGTGGGTAAGGACACCGCCTTGCAGTGCAAGGGGCGCCGGTTCGATCCCTGGCCTGGGAAGATCCCATGTGCCGCGGAGCAGCTGGACCGATGTGTCCAATCACCGAGCCAGAGCTCTGGAGTGCATGCGCCCAGAACTGGCGCTCTGCAACGACAGACGCCACCTCAATGGGAGGCCCACAGGAGCCAAAGAAAAAAGACGGATGAAAACAGACAAATGAAAGGCCAATAGAAGTGGCCTGCCCACTCCCCTCCATCCCGAACCCGACCCCGGCTCAAAATAAATAAATAAATCTTTAAAAAAAAAAAAAAAGAGGCTTTTTTGTTCCTCTTTGGTTTCTATCGTCATGTCATCTCCATATCTGAGGTTATTGATATTTTTAATGGCAATCTTGATTCCTGCTTGCACTTCATCCAGCCCAGCATTTCACATGATGTACTCTGCATATAATTTAAATAAGCTGGGTAACAATATACAGCCTTGAGGTACTCCTTTCCCAATTTAGAGCCAGTCAGTTGTTCCATGTATAGTTCTAACTGTTGCTTCTTGGCCTACCTGTGTGTTTCTCAGGAGACAGGTAAGGTGATGCGGTATTCCTATCTGTTGAAGAATTTTACAGTTTGTTGTCATCCACACAGTCATAGACTTTAGTGTAGCTGATGAAGTAAAAGTAGCCAACTGTTTATTTTGAATCATTGTCGTAGCAAATCTGAATCAAATGTAATAACATGATTTACAGTACTTTAAGTAAAGCATCAGCTTAAAAAATATTCACAACCTAAAAAACATATTTACAACCTAAAAGTGGCGAATTATGTTTTATTGGGTGGAAATTTAGAGAATTTGAAGGCTAGGAGGCAGCAGCATCTCAAATAACCCTGAGAAAGCCTTTCCAAGGAGGCACAGGGGAGTCTGGTAAGAGCCTGATTGCATGGAAGCTTTGCAACAAAGGGCAAGTAGTCTGAGCATCAAAGGATTATTATTAATTTAAGAAAACTAGATAACCCAAGTTAATGACTTTAGGAGTTTTCATGCATGAGAAAATGCAAGTCTTCTGCTCATTGCAATCATTCTTTTCGTTCGCACCTCAGTCATCTGGCGCCTCTATCCTGTGCTTTCATATCCTGAGTCCCTCAGGGTTCACCTAGGGGAACAGCTGTAGTCTAATGTCTGCTAGGTGGCAAGCATTCTTCCTTCGGGATCACCGGCTCACAAGGGTAGGCTGCAGTCTCTATGACATTCTTATTTACTGATAGGGCAGGAAATATTCCATTTCTCAAAAGTATTCTTTTAATTATTGGTAGCAACTTTCTAAAATTCTTTGAAATTTAAAAAGAATATCAAATGATGAAATGAACATTGAGCTATAGACCTCAATTTATCTCTGTGGGGGACAATACGCTTGTTGTTGAATGGATTTATTTGAGTAAAGTGAAATAAAGCAATATGTATTCAATTTGGTTTAGGCATATAGTCCCAGGAAACTATAAAACCCATCTCTTCAAATAATTACTCTTTGGTTTCATGTTAAGTTATGCACTGCAACCTCCTGTGGATTCTGAAGGAAGCTTATTCCAATGCATAGAAAGAGTTTTGATAAAACCCAATTCCTATTTAGACTACGTAAAAAATTTTTTATTGTATTTAGACAACTTGTTAGAATGCAACATGGGGAGAAAATCTCTAATCTCTAATGGTTTATTCATTTTTAACAGCTGGATTTATTTTTATCTTCTAGGCTTACCTTAATTCTTTAGAATCATAATTGCCAGAGGTTACTAAATTGACTCTCTCTTTATTTTATAAATTAAAGCCCTAAAATGTAGAAAATATTCACAACCTAAAAACATATTTACAACCTAAAAGGGGAATTTAGGGTGGAAATTTAGAGAATTTGAAGGCTAGGAGGCAGCAGCATCTCAAATAACCCTGAGAAAGCCTTTCCAAGGAGGCACAGGGGAGTCTGGTAAGAGCCTGATTGCATGGAAGCTTTGCAACAAAGGGCAAGTAGTCTGAGCATCAAAGGATTATTATTAATTTAAGAAAACTAGATAACCCAAGTTAATGACTTTAGGAGTTTTCATGCATGAGAAAATGCAAGTCTTCTGCTCATTGCAATCATTCTTTTCGTTCGCACCTCAGTCATCTGGCGCCTCTATCCTGTGCTTTCATATCCTGAGTCCCTCAGGGTTCACCTAGGGGAACAGCTGTAGTCTAATGTCTGCTAGGTGGCAAGCATTCTTCCTTCGGGGATCACCGGCTCACAAGGGTAGGCTGCAGTCTCTATGACATTCTTATTTACTGATAGGGCAGGAAATATTCCATTTCTCAAAAGTATTCTTTTAATTATTGGTAGCAACTTTCTAAAATTCTTTGAAATTTAAAAAGAATATCAAATGATGAAATGAACATTGAGCTATAGACCTCAATTTATCTCTGTGGGGGACAATACGCTTGTTGTTGAATGGATTTATTTGAGTAAAGTGAAATAAAGCAATATGTATTCAATTTGGTTTAGGCATATAGTCCCAGGAAACTATAAAACCCATCTCTTCAAATAATTACTCTTTGGTTTCATGTTAAGTTATGCACTGCAACCTCCTGTGGATTCTGAAGGAAGCTTATTCCAATGCATAGAAAGAGTTTTGATAAAACCCAATTCCTATTTAGACTACGTAAAAAATTTTTTATTGTATTTAGACAACTTGTTAGAATGCAACATGGGGAGAAAATCTCTAATCTCTAATGGTTTATTCATTTTTAACAGCTGGATTTATTTTTATCTTCTAGGCTTACCTTAATTCTTTAGAATCATAATTGCCAGAGGTTACTAAATTGACTCTCTCTTTATTTTATAAATTAAAGCCCTAAAATGTAGAAAATATACCAGATCAGTGAATAGTTAAAAATACAGATTTCTTCTGAATTGTAAAAGATTTAGCAGTACAGGCTTTAAATCAAAAACTCCTGGATACAAAATATATGTTCATTTGTTATTAAATGCAGTAAACGATAATCTCTGAACTTTTGTCTCTTAATAGAATTGCTGAAATTAAATGACATATATATTCTGGTATCAGGGAGCATGTACTATGTGTTACCACTTTTTAAAATATCTGCTACGTGGTAAGCACTGTGCTATTAACTTTACTTCTGTTCTTTTTGTATTAAACAGTCTTCTCTACAAGACAAGTGTTGTTGCACACAATTCATGACATAGTTGATCTGTTATCACATATAAGCACTTGCCAAAGGTCACAAAGCTAGTTCAGAATCAGGTTTTTTATATATATATATATAACTTTTCTCTGTGCCTTATTGCCCAAGAGCATAGGAAATCTTAAAGGATATTTGCTCCCCTTTATGTTCACTTCTTTCTGCAAAATATGTACTAACACTAACTTTAAGCATTTCATGATTTTTAAAATTTAAATAGACAATAAGATTCAAAACACTTTCGAACATTTTGCATCTACATAAGTTTTTCCTATTAAAGGGTACAACAGCTGCCTTGTTCAGGTTTCTGGTATTTGAAATTATCTAGGGGAATTGAATTTTAATAAATATGTTTTTCTAGGTTATGAAATTACACTGGGACTAATGCAAAAAATCTGGAGATACTTCATTGTTAGGGGCACATTTTAAAAGGGAAAATTAACTTAGAGAGTAAGAGCCTTAAAATAAATATAAGACCCTGGGCTTCCCCTGGTGGTCCAGTGGGTAAGGACACCACCTTGCAGTGCAAGGGCCGCCGGTTCGATCCCTGGCCTGGGAAGATCCCACGTGCCGCGGAGCGGCCGGACCAATGTGTCCAATTACCGAGCCGGAGCTCTGGTGCACATGCGCCCGGAGCTGGTGCTCTTCGACAACAAGCCACCGTGATGGGAGGCCCACAGGAGCCAAAAGAACAAAGACGGATGAAAATAGAGGAATGAAAGAACAATAGAAATGGCCCGCCCATCCCCCTCCCTCCCCACCACACTGCCTAAAAGACAAATAAATAAAATTTACGAAAAAAAAATAATAAATATAAGACCCTAAAGAAACCAAACACATAGAAATTATATTTTTCAGTAAAAATAAATCTCTGATGCTTAGGAAAGTATATTAATGAAAAATGTTAAGATTATTGATAAAACATGCATATAGCATAAAATTAACAAAGTATAAAATTATCAGAAAATATATATATCAAAGGATATAATTACTGTGTTAGCATTGCAGTAACTGGAAATTCTTGACATTGTTTTTCACATTAACTTCAATAGTAGTCACTGAAATTATTGGGGGGGGATGGGGGAGGTAAGGTTGTGGGGGAGGGAGGGGGACGGGGGGGGCCGCGTCTATTGGTCTTTAATTTATCTATTTTCATCCGTCTTTGTTCTTTGGCTCTTGTGGGCCTCCCATCGCGGTGGCGTCTGTTGTCGCAGAGCGCCGGCTCTGGGCGCATGTGCTCTAGAGCTCCGACTCGGTAGTTGGACACATCAGTCCAGCCGCTCCGCGGCTCGTGGGATCTTCCCAGGCCAGGGATCTAACTGGCGCCCCTTGCACTGCAAGGCAGTGTCCTTACCCACTGGACCACCAGGGAAGCTCTGCAATTTTTTTTTTAATTATTCGATTTTTAAAACAAGAACCACTTACTATAGTATATATATTGCAGATTAAAAATTTAAGCGCGATCTCCTTCTAGTGGACATTTTAATAAGAAAAATTTCTCCATTTAGTGTTACTTTCTCCAGTTTTCTATAATATTAGCATATATGATAAATAATGTGAATCCTTTTTGCTAAAGAAATTGATATTGCGTTCAAAAAAATGAAGAATATAAATTAGAAAATGATATATTTCTCTGTTCACTTCTTGAGATTTTTTTAAGACAGATGTCCAAGTAGTATTTAATACTTACTTTAAATCTCTAGAATGTCGTATATGACCAGAGGAATAGTAAGACTTATTATGTTGGTGTCAGGGCTTCCCTAGGGGCTCTGTGATAAAGAATCCATCTGTCAATGAAGGACATGCAAATTCAATCTCTGGGTCTGGAAGATCCCTAGAAAAGGAAATGGCAACTCATTCCAGTATTTTTACCTGGGAAATCCCATGGACAGAGGAGCCTGGTGGGCTACATAAAGTCCATGGGGGTCACAAAGAGTTAGACATGACTTAACAAGTAAACAACAAACTTGTTGTTACTGGAAGAACAGGTTTTATTTTAATTCTACTAAAATATATTATAAAACTTTTATGTCAAACCACTATGACACAAAATGAATAAGACATTCCCCATTTTTGAAATCCATTCGAGTTGAGAAATAGCAACTAACAGATCAGTTCATTAAAATATAGCCAACTCTTAAGATGAGTCCAGTTTCCTCTTTTCTTTGTTCTCAGTTTTTAAATAGTGTTGACGTTATTAAGACATATGCTATTCTTAGCTTCAAAAAACCCATGGAAATCTCTTAGAACTTTTGAACAGTATTTATCAGTTGTAACACAGAAATAAATTCACTGTGAACAAAGTATAACCATACCCTTATACAACTATTCAATTTTGGCGTTTTTATGATAGTATTATTATTTCATCTGGTTGAAGTAGAAACTATCAATTTTTTGTTCTATATTTTTCTGTATATACTCAATCGCTTACTAAAAATAAAAGATAGTTTTTGTAAATTGATTAATTTTATTATTATTTTTTTACTGAACTGGGTTTTCATTGCTGCATGCAGGCATTGGGGAACATGGAAACTTCACTACTTTCACTAGTTTTGGCATGGAGGCTCACTAGTCACAGTTTGCAGGTTCTAGAGTTTAGGCTCAGTAGATGTGACACAGGGGTTTAGCTGATCCCTGGCATGTGACATCTTCCCAGAATAGGCATCTAACCTGTGTCCCCTGCATTGTCAGGCAGTTTCTCATCTACCATACCACCAGTGAAGTCTCTAAAGAAGAGCTAATTTTGATGGTTTAGATTTGTATATACGTTGTCTTAAATTTTATGCAAAGTATGTTTTCTAAATGGACTTTAAAAAATTTTAATACATAATTCTCATTTAACTATTGAAATTCATTTATCATATTAAAAAGGTCAAATTAATGCTGATACACACTTCTCACATACACAAACACACACATTAAATGGAGGAGAGTAAGTGGGAGTATTCAGTCTTATCCTGAGCAACATTCTAGTATTGATCCCGAACTCCTCTGTTAGGGAACTTTGGGTACTACTTCTTGTCATGAAGAAGTCTCTTCAAGCAGGTAACTGATGTCATTGATGGTATAGATTGCCTGTGTCAAAATTCCCTCCAGGGGCTTCCCTGGTGGTCCAGTGTGTAAGGACACTGCCTTGCAGTGCAAGGGACGCCAGTTCGAGCCCTGGCCTGGGAAGATCCCAAGTGCCGCGGAGTGGCTGGACAGATGTGTCCAACTACCTAGCTGGAGCTCTGGAGCGCATGCACCCAGAGCTGGTGCTCTGCAACAACAGAAGCCACTGCGATGGGAGGCCCACAGGGGCCAAAAATCAAAGATGAAAATAGATAAATGAAAGACAAATAGAAGTGCCCCCCCACCAAAAAAAAAAAAATTCCTTCCAGAAATCTAAATATCAAATCAAGTAATCTCAAATACAGAAATAAGTTTATGAGAGTTGCAGTTTTTCTGGAAATTGAGTCTACTCCACAGTTCTGAAATAACCCTAAATGATTTTCTGATTATATAGTCAATGTTCTAATATTCTTTTGGTGAACTCACTTCTTCTGGAAATTTTTGTGTGAAAAATGTAAGATCTATATTTTCAATTATCTTAAAATGAATGCCATTGACTGAAGTATTGACAAGTCTACTAATGTCTACCAATTTATTTGGACAAATGTAGTGCTTAATTAATTGCCTTTTACTTAACCCATTATCATTAAACTTTGCTTATTGTTTTAAAAGGGCAAATAACCATTAGATAATTTTGGTCAGATCTATCATCTGCCAAGTAAGTATAAAATATTTATTTGATGTAAGGTGTGCCTGGCACATCACATTTATCATTTTATTGATTTAATAGGTGGTTGTTTACTTGAAATATTCTCAAAATGCTAAAATTTTGTCCTTCGAACCAATCATCTCTACAGGATATATTATTCAAATTCCAGTTTTGATATGCTGAATTTTTAATATGCCTGACCAGAGAATGTGAAGAGTTGATGGATAAAGGGACAAAAAATTATGCTGTACAATTTAAACCAAATTTAAAGGGATTTTTTCCCCTGTATTCAGTATAAAAATAAATCAACTAAAACTCTAAATGCATGTTCTTCTTTAAATATAAATGTCATCTTCAATAGAAATAATAGAGATGCATTGAGCTACATGCTGCATGAATTTATAGGTATTGTTACTCCTTCATTCCTTTACCAAAAGGCTTATTGAGTGACCCTGTTTAAAACTACTCAGTAAGCACAGATACAGAGGTGATATGCTAAATTTCCTCTCCTTTGGTACACATAAATGTACAAAAGCCAGTAGAACTGAATGGTCAATGTGATGAACAATGATTCTAAGACTGCAGAAGAGGAAATTATTGCTCTATTTTCAAAGCAGAATTCAGGAGAGATTTCAGAGAGAAGATCTCTTGAGGCATTTCTTGAAAGAGAAATGGCAACTTGCCTGTTACAGAAACTGAGGAGTGGACCCCCTAAGAAGTGTGAGTCTTGGCAAAGACTGGTGTAAAAGGCCATGGTCCGTCTAGTTAAATAAAGAGACCGATTGCCTAAGAACAACAGGTAATAAAGGGTCTTAGATGTCATTTGAGAAAGTTTGGATTTCCTTTGAGCAATACAGTCACCAGAAAGTTATTAAAATACAGAAATCAGCATTTATTATCCCAAAACAATTATTCAGCTATAATTTCTGCATAGTAATATTGCCTCAAGTGCACTGAAATATGCTACCTGATGACACCTTAACTCTTTGATTTTTGTTAACATCATGTATTTGGAGGTAATCACAAATTATAGTTTCTTTATTATTTTCATGTGAATGTGTTACTGCCTTTGGGTTAGTTTCCAGGGGTAAATGGGTGTTCTGTGTTTCCACAAGAGAGGTAGGTAGACTTCTTGGTCTTCTGGCACAGATATTCAAGACACTTTTCAATGGCCCTTTCCCAGGCATCTGCTGTGTGATCTTAGGAGCAGACTGTGGAGAGAACAAGGGCCTGGGTTCACAATGCAGAAGGCCAAATATGGTCACAGTGTTAAAAAAATAATAATAAAAATCTGCTGAGAGAAAGTGTTAACCTGAAACCAACTCAAATCTTTACTAGAAATCAACTTGAAAAAACCTTTTGAATGGGGTTTGCTTTGAGGACATCAAAGCGTATAGAGTTGTTTTAGGTTGTTTCAAAAGCTGTTACGTGTATACTTGTCATACACATGTGTACAGATCAACGAAGGCAGGTCATACATTTATTTCAGCATCTTTCATCCGAATTTGCTAAGACTAGGTGCTGAAGTCACTTTGAGCGATTTGGAAAAGTCACATAAAGCGCTTAGCTTATTCTGCCACCTTGTGGATAAAACAGCAAACTCTTACCATACCAACAATTTCCAAACAAGTATTTTCACCTTAGGTAATTTCCAGTATTTCATAACTAGGAATCATTAAGAATACTGTTTTTATTTTTTATTTTTTAAAAAATATTTATTTATTTACTTTGAGGGGGTCGGGTTGAGGAAGAAGGAGGGGCGGGCGGGCCACTTCTATTGGTCTTTCATTTATTTACTTTCGTCCATCTTTGTTCTTTGGCCCGTGTGGGCCTCCCATCGCAGTGGCCTCTGTTGTCGCAGAGCACCGGCTCTGGGCTCATGTACTCCAGAGCTCCGCCTAGGTAATTGGACACATCGGTCCAGCTGCTCCGCGGCACGTGGGATCTTCCCAGGCCAGGGATCGAACGGGCGCCGCTTGCACTGCAAGGTGATGTCCTTACCCACTGAACCACCAGGGAAGCCCTGTATCTACTTCTTAAGTGAGAATGTATTTACATCTCCACAGGATCAGCCTTGACCATGTGACATGTTTAATAAAATGAAATATAAATGAAAGAGACCAATGCTGGCTCTGAGAAACTTTTAGGGCCAGAGCAAGTTTCTCTGAGATCTCTTGATCTCTCTGCCACAGTAATAACGTATTTCAACGTATAATAATGCAATAACGTAGCCTGAGTTCTGGATGGAGAAGCACTTCATTCTGGAACAGAGTAAAGTGACAGCTAACCAGCAGCCATCCACACGTCACATGATTGACAAATGAATATTACTGAGAACTACTGAGATCTGAGGAATTTTTATTGTCTTAGCGTCATTTAGCAAAACCTACTTTATTGGTTTATTAGTCCTTCATTTTTAAATCTTAAAAGCAACCCTCTTGAGTCTCCTGACTTTCTTTATTTATGGACAATTTTGAACCTATTTCTGGCATATATCAGATAGTTGCATTTTGTTAGGCAGTAGTTAACTGTGAAACTTCATCTAGAAAGATGGGAAGCTTCATAATAGCTTGTGTCGTTATCGCTCCCCAGCTCTAACCCTCTAATGGAATGAGCTCACCTCACTATTGTTTTTGTTTTGTTTTTGCATGCATTGCTGTTATGCATTTCTTCTTCCTGATTTCTGATTGGTAAATTAAATAAACCTAAAGGAAAAGAAAGATTTTTCTGAAAATGTGAAACAAACACCTTAGGTAATTTCCAGTATTTCATAACTAGGAATCATTAAGAATACTGTTTTTATTTTTTATTTTTTAAAAAATATTTATTTATTTACTTTGAGGGGGTCGGGTTGAGGAAGAAGGAGGGGCGGGCTACTTTTATTGGTCTTTCATTTGTCTATTTTCATCCATCTTTGTTCTTTGGCCCGTGTGGGCCTCCCATCGCAGTGGCCTCTGTTGTCGCAGAGCACCGGCTCTGGGCTCATGTACTCCAGAGCTCCGCCTAGGTAATTGGACACATCGGTCCAGCTGCTCCGCGGCACGTGGGATCTTCCCAGGCCAGGGATCGAACCGGCGCCCCTTGCACTGCAAGGCGGTGTCCTTACCCACTGGACCACCAGGGAAGCCCTGTATCTACTTCTTAAGTGAGAATGTATTTACATCTCCACAGGATCAGCCTTGACCATGTGACATGTTTAATAAAATGAAATATAAATGAAAGAGACCAATGCTGGCTCTGAGAAACTTTTAGGGCCAGAGCAAGTTTCTCTGAGATCTCTTGATCTCTCTGCCACAGTAATAACGTATTTCAACGTATAATAATGCAATAACGTAGCCTGAGTTCTGGATGGAGAAGCACTTCATTCTGGAACAGAGTAAAGTGACAGCTAACCAGCAGCCATCCACACGTCACATGATTGACAAATGAATATTACTGAGAACTACTGAGATCTGAGGAATTTTTATTGTCTTAGCGTCATTTAGCAAAACCTACTTTATTGGTTTATTAGTCCTTCATTTTTAAATCTTAAAAGCAACCCTCTTGAGTCTCCTGACTTTCTTTATTTATGGACAATTTTGAACCTATTTCTGGCATATATCAGATAGTTGCATTTTGTTAGGCAGTAGTTAACTGTGAAACTTCATCTAGAAAGATGGGAAGCTTCATAATAGCTTGTGTCGTTATCGCTCCCCAGCTCTAACCCTCTAATGGAATGAGCTCACCTCACTATTGTTTTTGTTTTGTTTTTGCATGCATTGCTGTTATGCATTTCTTCTTCCTGATTTCTGATTGGTAAATTAAATAAACCTAAAGGAAAAGAAAGATTTTTCTGAAAATGTGCAAAGAAAATCAAATATTCTGGTATAGCAAAATTGTAAGAGTAGAATCCTGTATGAAATCTAGACATAGCCTAACAGTCCTTGACCTAATCATTCTTAGTAAAGAAGTATGCCACTCATGGGTTGCGTTTTTAGACTCAGTGCAAGTTCCACTTTTCTTCACATACGCTCTTACCACCAGGTGGCTCTCCAGCCCAACCAGTTCAATAAATACAAGCGCTCTTTTCAGTATTTTCTTTTCTATTTTATATAAAATTCTGTATTACTTACAACTATCCCTTATTGGAGTATAGTTAATTTACAATGTTGTATTCATTTCTGCTGTGCGGTACAGCAAAGTGATATATCTATATGGATATCCATTCCTTCTTTAGATTCTTTTCCCTTATAAGTGATTACAGAGTACTGAGTTCCCTATGTTCTACAGGTTCTTATTAAGTGTCTACTTTATATATAAAGTATATATTTCAGTATTTCCAGAAGGTCATGCTTTTAATTTTCTGGAAAAGATTAAATGATCATTTTCTAGAATATTAAATATTCATTCAATTCAATTGTTTCATCATGTACTTATCAACCATTGAAGGCTTACATGAGACTCTGCTATGGAACTTAATTCCAACTTATAATAGCAAAATGTCTCCAAATCATACTTTAGTCCTTGACATGTACCAAGCAATCTGTAAGTGTTACTTAATAATTTATACAATTCATCCTTTTGTATCAAGTTCATAATTGAGTCATATTTTCTACCTCGTGCCCTTCAGTATTATGCTAATACCCAAAGCAATGTGTAAACAGATGCAAAGGTTGACTGGAAATAAATATTTAGGGCCACTGATGTTATAATATTCATGTACTGGTAACCACGAATGTAAAGGAGGCAGATGAGGAGGAATTCTAAAAGAAAATGAAAATTAAATCTTAATAGCATTAAAAGGTTACTGGGATTTAAATACAAGCCTATCAAAGTGATTGACACAGAACAACTAAAAGATTATCCAGAGATTAAATAGCTATCAGAAGTTTCTCCCCAAAAGTCAATGGTGAGAAATTTTTGAGAGGAGGAGAACATGATGGTCAGTTTCAAATATTCAAAAAAAAAAAAAAAAACTCAAGTGGGACAAGACATAAAAATCCTCCATAGATTTGAAAATTAGTAAGTTATTGGTAAGCTTCATAAAAGCATTAACAGTATGGTGATAAGAATATTAATAAAACTCTTAGAGGAGAATATAGGCAAAACACTCAAGGACATCAATCAAAGCAAGATCTTCCATGACCTGCTTACTAGAATAGCAGAACTAAAGACAAATATTAACATGTGGGACCTAATGAAGCTTAAAATCTTTTGTACAGCAAAAGAAACTACAAACAAGGTGAACAGACAACCCACAGAATGGGAGAAAATCATAGCAAATGAAACAACAGACAAAGAATTAATCTCCAAAATCTACAAGCAACACAGACAACTCAACATCAGAAAAATGAACAATCCAATCAAAAAATGAGAAAAAGACCTAAACAGACAACTCTCCAAAGAGGACACAAAGATGGCCAAAAAGCACATGAAACGATGTTCAACCTTGCTTATTATCAAAAAGAAAATGCCAACCTAGAATATTAAATATTCATTCAATTCAATTGTTTCATCATGTACTTATCAACCATTGAAGGCTTACATGAGACTCTGCTATGGAACTTAATTCCAACTTATAATAGCAAAATGTCTCCAAATCATACTTTAGTCCTTGACATGTACCAAGCAATCTGTAAGTGTTACTTAATAATTTATACAATTCATCCTTTTGTATCAAGTTCATAATTGAGTCATATTTTCTACCTCGTGCCCTTCAGTATTATGCTAATACCCAAAGCAATGTGTAAACAGATGCAAAGGTTGACTGGAAATAAATATTTAGGGCCACTGATGTTATAATATTCATGTACTGGTAACCACGAATGTAAAGGAGGCAGATGAGGAGGAATTCTAAAAGAAAATGAAAATTAAATCTTAATAGCATTAAAAGGTTACTGGGATTTAAATACAAGCCTATCAAAGTGATTGACACAGAACAACTAAAAGATTATCCAGAGATTAAATAGCTATCAGAAGTTTCTCCCCAAAAGTCAATGGTGAGAAATTTTTGAGAGGAGGAGAACATGATGGTCAGTTTCAAATATTCAAAAAAAAAAAAAAAAAAACTCAAGTGGGACAAGACATAAAAATCCTCCATAGATTTGAAAATTAGTAAGTTATTGGTAAGCTTCATAAAAGCATTAACAGTATGGTGATAAGAATATTAATAAAACTCTTAGAGGAGAATATAGGCAAAACACTCAAGGACATCAATCAAAGCAAGATCTTCCATGACCTGCTTACTAGAATAGCAGAACTAAAGACAAATATTAACATGTGGGACCTAATGAAGCTTAAAATCTTTTGTACAGCAAAAGAAACTACAAACAAGGTGAACAGACAACCCACAGAATGGGAGAAAATCATAGCAAATGAAACAACAGACAAAGAATTAATCTCCAAAATCTACAAGCAACACAGACAACTCAACATCAGAAAAATGAACAATCCAATCAAAAAATGAGAAAAAGACCTAAACAGACAACTCTCCAAAGAGGACACAAAGATGGCCAAAAAGCACATGAAACGATGTTCAACCTTGCTTATTATCAGAGAAATGCAAATGAAAACTATTAGTGAGATATCACCTCACACCCGTCAGAAGGGCCATCATCAACAAATCGACAGACAATAAATGCTGGAGAGGGTGTGCAGAAAAGGGAACACTTTTGCATTGTTGGTGGGAATGTAAATTGATATAGCCTCTATGGAAGACAGTATGGAGATTCCTTAAAAAACTAAAAATAGAAGCACCCTACAACCCAGCAATCACCTCTTAGGCTTATACCCAGATGAAATAAAAACTGAAAGAAACACCTGTACCCCAATGTTCATTGCAGCTCTCTATACAATAGCTAGAATATGGAAGCAACCTAGATGTCCATCGACAAATGAATAGATAAAAAAGCTCTGGTACATATATACAATGGAGTACTTCTCAGCTGTAAAAACAAATTCAGGAGAATCAGTACTATTGAGGTGGCTGGCTCTAGAACCTATCATAAAAAGTGAAATAAGTCAAAAAGAGAAAGACAAGTATAGTATACTAACACATATATATGGAATCTAGGAAGATGGTAATGATAACACATGCAGTGAAGCGATGGAAAAACAGACATGGAGAACAGACATATGGACATGGTGGGGAATGAACAGTGGGTGGGAGGCATAGAGGGAGTAACATGGAAACGTATACCATCATATGAGAAAAAGATAGCTATTGTCATTGCACTGTGTGAACAGGGGATCCTGTAGGGGTGCTATGCAATGGTCTGGAGGGGTGGGGAGGGGGGACTGGAAAGGGGCCAGGGATATACATATGACCAATCTGGGATTGTACATATCTGTAAACAAAAAACTCTGTAAAAATAAAAAGAAAAATTGAAAAAAAAAGAATATTAGGTTAAAAAAGGCTAAGAATCACTGGTTGTAAAAAAGTAAAGGAAAATAAGAAAGAGAGTGATAGCTGGACAGAGAAAAAATTGAGTTAGGAATATTTGCCTTTGTTGAATGTAAGGAAAAGGGGAATGTTTTTAAACTAAGAAAAAATTCAAGAGTGTGGGAAAGTCTTATGGTATGTTAGAGTAGATAGCACACTGATCCATTTTTTCACTTATTAGACTGACAGTGTTCAACTTGCTTATAGACTATCTTGACAAAAGTTGGGGAAAGAGTTACTCTCATATATCGCCCATGATAGTATAAATTTGTTATAACCTTCTTTTAAGACAATGGTGGGAAAATTTTCTTATTAAAATGCACATCATCTTTTACCAAGCTTAGCCACTTTTAGAAATTTATCCTAAACTCATACATATGTGAAATGACACATACTCAAGATTATTTATTTGTTCATATTGGATTAAACTGGCATACCCAGTTTAATCTAATATGGTTTAATCAATTTATGATGTACACAAACAATAAAGTAGACTGCAGCTTAAAGAAACAAATAACTGAGCTGTCTATTTCCTAGTACAGAGAGATCTCCAGAACATATTATGATAAAAACATAGTGAGTCATGGTATGTATAAGCTGATGATACATTGTGTACAATGAAAGAGGAATCAGAATATGTATTCAGCTTTGTTTGTATATAGACAGAAGGACTATGCAAAGATTCAGAAGTGACTAAAACTGATAGTCACCTGTGTGTGGAGGATGGTGGTATGGAGAACTGAATGGAAATTTGGCTGGAGTGAAAAGGGGTGGGTGGGGACTTTGCACTGCATTGCTTTATATTCTCTTTCAGAATTGTTTGGCTTCAAAATTTTTAAAACTACATTAAAAATAATTTTAATGAATGGAAATCTTGAAGAAAGAATGAAAGAGTATGGGCTTGTAGGCTTAAAGCAGTATTTAATCTGATTAAGGTATATAACCTTCTGAAAGTAGCATTTATGCTAAGGCTTGATGTGTAAGTTGCAGTGGACTGGGAGAGCTGGGGCATGAGTGTGAGCAGCAGATGGCCGATCACTTACAAAGAAAAGAGAGAGACAGGGAGAAAAGGGGAAGTGCAGAGGTGGTAATAGAATAGTATGGACTGAGAGATGCTGCGCTTCTGAAGATGGAAGGTGAAGGAAAGGGTAAGAAGAGGAGAGAAGGAAAAGATGGTGGTCAGAGAGCTAAGGGAATGAGAGAAAGCTAGGAAGAGGTAAAGGAAGGTAGAGAAGGAAGGCAGAAAGAAGATGTATGTGTGGTCACAGAGCCACACTGAAGATGAGAAACAAACTGTGCTCAGAGAGACAGAAAGAAGGAATGACGACTTCTGGAGGGAGGGAGAAGAAGAGAGGTGGGATATCAGATGATATAAAAAGAAACTTGACAGTTGTCAACTTGATATGGATTGTCCTGTTTCAAAAGTGATTAGTGAAAAAATTAGAGTGGAAATCTAGTATAAGAACCTATAATTACGGTCTTTTTCTTTATCTGTGTTGACCATTTCCAGAAGGAAAGCCAAGTATCTGGAAGTACCATGGAAGAAATTTGGAGAATGAGAATCAAATGTGGAACTGAGCATATTTTGTTTTCTCTGTAAAAGCTTAAATGATTATGTTTAGGGCATGGTGCATGGACCTCTCCAGTGGTTCAGGGGTAAAGGATCTGCCTGCAGTGCAGGAGCCAGAGGATACCTGGGTTTGATCTCTGGGTTGGGAAGATCCTCTGGAGGAGAGCATGGCAATCCACTCCAGCATTCTTGCCTGGAGAATCCTGTAAACAGGGAAACTTGGTGGGCTACAATCTCTAGGCTTGCAGGCAGTGAGACACAACTGAAGTGACAGAGCACACATGCCTGCATGCACAGCATATATAATTCAATACATGACATACACTGATGGGAATGAAACTGCAAAATCACCTGTGTGAGCACATGTAAACACATCAACCAGATTCTTTTAAAAAATGCCTACATACAAACTGGCCAGAATAATGGATAGATATTTAGAAACTCTTTTCATGGAATATTGTGTAATCAAAATGTGGGTCTAAACAAATGATTTTATTCAGTTATGCTCACGTAGGTTTCAGTGACATGAACAAGGAGTAGGACAAATCCTTGGTTATGGCATTTTACACATACAAGTAGCACAACACTAAGGATATGATTAGATACAATCTACAAATACCTGTTAATGTATACCTACAGAGAATCCTGAGACATTATTATAGCCTCTCAAAACGGCATTGGAAAATACTGAAAAATAAGACACTGGCAACACAAATTGCTACCAGCTAAAGGAATGTCTGCTAAGCAGCCACAAATACCACTTCTGGTTGAGAGGAAATTTGCATCTTCATAATAAGTGTTACATGAAAAGCTGAGCCCCTTTCAAATGCCAGCTTAGCTATTCAGGCTATTCTTATCTTCTATCTGGAATACTGCCTGGTAAGAATAGGAAATTCTTCATTCAGTTTGCCAATTATATCTACTATGTGCAGGCGACACGAAGCACTGGCGAACATTCAGAAGCCTGTGGATAGAATTGTCGCTGGAGGATGGTCAGCTTTGTTCAGCAGTCCAGGAAGTCCTGCTGGCTTTAATAATACATGAGGAGACAAGGGTGGCAGGGGGCAGGGAGAGAGGAAGAGGGGAAAGATGGGCCTGGGCAGTTTTTCAGGTTCTTGTGCTCCCTACACAGATGCTGTCATGATCCACCAGGTGTCCTATCTCCAGGCTCTATTTGGAGTGAGAAGTGAGAAAACAAGACTTGGAAAAATTTACACACAGTAGCAGTGAATCTGTTTTGCAATAAAAAATACTAAGAGAGGAATAGTAAGACCTTAGCCAAGCATTTCTCTAACAGAGTAAAATAAGAAAATGCAGTTGAAAATTGTAGCCAAGCAACTGAAGTGACAGAGCACACATGCCTGCATGCACAGCATATATAATTCAATACATGACATACACTGATGGGAATGAAACTGCAAAATCACCTGTGTGAGCACATGTAAACACATCAACCAGATTCTTTTAAAAAATGCCTACATACAAACTGGCCAGAATAATGGATAGATATTTAGAAACTCTTTTCATGGAATATTGTGTAATCAAAATGTGGGTCTAAACAAATGATTTTATTCAGTTATGCTCACGTAGGTTTCAGTGACATGAACAAGGAGTAGGACAAATCCTTGGTTATGGCATTTTACACATACAAGTAGCACAACACTAAGGATATGATTAGATACAATCTACAAATACCTGTTAATGTATACCTACAGAGAATCCTGAGACATTATTATAGCCTCTCAAAACGGCATTGGAAAATACTGAAAAATAAGACACTGGCAACACAAATTGCTACCAGCTAAAGGAATGTCTGCTAAGCAGCCACAAATACCACTTCTGGTTGAGAGGAAATTTGCATCTTCATAATAAGTGTTACATGAAAAGCTGAGCCCCTTTCAAATGCCAGCTTAGCTATTCAGGCTATTCTTATCTTCTATCTGGAATACTGCCTGGTAAGAATAGGAAATTCTTCATTCAGTTTGCCAATTATATCTACTATGTGCAGGCGACACGAAGCACTGGCGAACATTCAGAAGCCTGTGGATAGAATTGTCGCTGGAGGATGGTCAGCTTTGTTCAGCAGTCCAGGAAGTCCTGCTGGCTTTAATAATACATGAGGAGACAAGGGTGGCAGGGGGCAGGGAGAGAGGAAGAGGGGAAAGATGGGCCTGGGCAGTTTTTCAGGTTCTTGTGCTCCCTACACAGATGCTGTCATGATCCACCAGGTGTCCTATCTCCAGGCTCTATTTGGAGTGAGAAGTGAGAAAACAAGACTTGGAAAAATTTACACACAGTAGCAGTGAATCTGTTTTGCAATAAAAAATACTAAGAGAGGAATAGTAAGACCTTAGCCAAGCATTTCTCTAACAGAGTAAAATAAGAAAATGCAGTTGAAAATGTGATAGCATAGCTTTCAATATTAGCTAAATAAAGATGCTATTGTGATATAGAAAGAAGAACCCCTAAGAACAAAAGCATGTTTCTTTCCATTCTGTAGAAGTTCAATGAGTAGCTCAAAATATTATATATTTTAAAATCTATACATTTTAGTCTATTGTGTATGAATTTGCTAAATAGATTAAGCCAAAAATATCATTTCTCCTTTTTTTTTAATCTTTTTTTGGGTGGTTGGGAGGGAGGGAGGGGAGCAGGTTGGCCATTTCTATTGGTCATTCATTTATCTATTTTCATCCATCTTTGTGCTTTGGCCCTCCTTCTATAGTTCTGGGTATTATATATTTCTAGGGACAAAACATCAACCATGACATGAAAATTACTACAGGTTCATAAACACACACGCACACCAACAGGCTAAAGATTTTGCAGTGATAAGGGTGTTTTTAGTATTTATACCCTCTGACACTAGATTCTTCCTAGTGCTCTGAAAAAAGGATTGAAAACTCACATGCCTTTGTACCCTTTTGAAGAGCACTAAGTATAAGACAACAGAGGGCATGTGTCCCCAGCAAATCAAAGACTAGGCCTAGACCCAAAATAGTTTAAAAAAAAAAAAAAGGTAAAACATGAAAATTGGCCAACTTGAACTTTTAACTTCAATCATGTCCACCACTTCACTATCACAGCTTGAACATGCTTCTGCTTTATCTAAAATTTTCAAGATATACCTTGAAAGGAACAGACTATAAACCATGCTGTAAAAATATCAGAGGAACTCATCTGACTCCTTCAGCCACATACCCCACTATGGATCTCAGGTTAAGTGTGCCTTTTAGAATTGAAGCCACAAATAAGTGTGAGGCCCTGTTCCCTTCCTTTCCTTCCAAAGGAGCAGGCAAGGATTCGCTATGAATGCTGTCTTTGACTTTGACCTACCTCCTTCCATATCCCAGACCAACCCCTACACTCCCATCTGGGAAAACTCACCTTTCTCTGCATCCCCTATCCTCCAGACTCACTTCTCTGTGGCCTTGATATCCCAAGGAAAAAGGGGAAAAAGCATAGAATCCTGATGAGAAGTGGTGGATAAAGGTCAAGGCCTAGAAAATCAAAACATTTTGATTTCAGTTAAGTTTATCAGGGAAAAGAGTATGAAAACACTATCAGTGAGCCATGTATTTACTGTTGTGTTTTATAAGATTGTGTGTGTGTGTGTGTGTGTATGCATGCTTAGTCCTCTCTGACTCTTGCGACCCCATGGACTGTAGTCCACCAGACTCCTCTGTCCATGAGATTCTCCAGGCAAGAATACTGAGTAGGTTGCTATTTCCTTCTCCAGGGATCTTCCCAAACTCGAGATCAAGTTCTCCTCTCTTAATGTCTCTTGTATGGTTAGATGGCTTCTTTACTACTAGTGCCAGCTGTGGCTGTATACCTTAAACTTGCACAATATTGTAGATCAGCTATTATTTAGTCCCTAAGTCATGTCCAACTCTTTGCAACCCTGTGGACGGCAGCATACCAGGCTTCCTGATCCTTCACTATCTCCTGGAGCCTGCTCAAACTCATGTCCAAATGCTATCTAACCATCTCATCATCTGATGCCCTCTTCTCCTTTGGTCTTCAGTCTTTTCCAGCATCAGTGTCTTTTCCAAAGAGTCATCACTTCACATCAGGTGGCCAAAGAATTGGAGATTCTGCTTCAGCATCAGTTCTTCCAATGTATATTCAGGGTTGATTTCCTTTAGGATTGACTGGCTTGATCTCCTTGCTGTCCAAAGGACTCTCAAGACTTCAGCACAACAGTTCAAAAGCATCAATTATTCATTGCTCAGCCTTCTTTATGATTCAACACTCACGTCCATACATGAATACTGGAAAAACCACAGCTTTGACTATCAACGACACTCTAGTAAAATTTAAAAAAGAAAAGCTGCTGATCTCATTGGACTCCTCTTTTACTCATGTCATTTTGCCAGAGAAGTATTCAAATTTGTTATTGCTTCATGTGTACTAGACAATAACACTATCTTTAAAAGTTTCTACTAACATATGGTGAGAAATGAATAAATCCATTAGCTATCTCAGGCCCAGAAAGTGGTTAATTACAATGGTTAATTTACATTATTCTTATTAAGTTTTCTTCAGTGTAAATGCTGACTCTGATAAGGCAACATTCTCCTTGGCTTATGTAGGTCAAAAAGTGATTTAATTATTCTATAAAGATGTCATTATGAATTGAATCGCTTCTCAGTTATATAGTGAGTCTTGTGATTCTGCTGGAAGGTGAAGAGGGGACTTGCCGGAGAACAGCAATTTAATTAATTTTACTGTAACTGATAGTATGGTTTGAATTCATGATAATCATTTTAGTTTTTTCCTCTATCGATATTCCTTGAAACCTAAAAATTATATTATTTTAAAAAATGGTTGAACATTGTATCTCTGTGAGAAAATACCTTAAAACATTTATATTTTTGTAGATATATGATGTATTTTACATATTCTGATTACTTTAGGTCATCTGCTAGTGGGATACTAGGCTTCTTTGTTTTTTCCTTACTACTAGTGCCAGCTGTGGCTGTATACCTTAAACTTGCACAATATTGTAGATCAGCTATTATTTAGTCCCTAAGTCATGTCCAACTCTTTGCAACCCTGTGGACGGCAGCATACCAGGCTTCCTGATCCTTCACTATCTCCTGGAGCCTGCTCAAACTCATGTCCAAATGCTATCTAACCATCTCATCATCTGATGCCCTCTTCTCCTTTGGTCTTCAGTCTTTTCCAGCATCAGTGTCTTTTCCAAAGAGTCATCACTTCACATCAGGTGGCCAAAGAATTGGAGATTCTGCTTCAGCATCAGTTCTTCCAATGTATATTCAGGGTTGATTTCCTTTAGGATTGACTGGCTTGATCTCCTTGCTGTCCAAAGGACTCTCAAGACTTCAGCACAACAGTTCAAAAGCATCAATTATTCATTGCTCAGCCTTCTTTATGATTCAACACTCACGTCCATACATGAATACTGGAAAAACCACAGCTTTGACTATCAACGACACTCTAGTAAAATTTAAAAAAGAAAAGCTGCTGATCTCATTGGACTCCTCTTTTACTCATGTCATTTTGCCAGAGAAGTATTCAAATTTGTTATTGCTTCATGTGTACTAGACAATAACACTATCTTTAAAAGTTTCTACTAACATATGGTGAGAAATGAATAAATCCATTAGCTATCTCAGGCCCAGAAAGTGGTTAATTACAATGGTTAATTTACATTATTCTTATTAAGTTTTCTTCAGTGTAAATGCTGACTCTGATAAGGCAACATTCTCCTTGGCTTATGTAGGTCAAAAAGTGATTTAATTATTCTATAAAGATGTCATTATGAATTGAATCGCTTCTCAGTTATATAGTGAGTCTTGTGATTCTGCTGGAAGGTGAAGAGGGGACTTGCCGGAGAACAGCAATTTAATTAATTTTACTGTAACTGATAGTATGGTTTGAATTCATGATAATCATTTTAGTTTTTTCCTCTATCGATATTCCTTGAAACCTAAAAATTATATTATTTTAAAAAATGGTTGAACATTGTATCTCTGTGAGAAAATACCTTAAAACATTTATATTTTTGTAGATATATAGATGTATTTTTACATATTCTGATTACTTTAGGTCATCTGCTAGTTTTCTGTGTTAGAATATATAATATTTTATTATGTTTAATATATTTTCTTATAAAATATGAGAGCTAAAGTTTCAAACATCAGTCAGAACACTTCAGAATGGTTTCTTATGCTCTATTAAATACACTGTTGGTTTGTTTGCTGATATTTCCTGTTGGTTATTTGTTATCTTCCATGGGATTTTCTAATGTCTGCTAGAATTTCACAGATCAGTAATCTGAAATGAGATTTTGATGTTCAAAGCCCAAGTTCTCTGCCAGATATTAAATATTCCATGTGAAGGTCAGGTTAGGGTTGATTCATAGTACTTAATACAAACAGCAGCTTTCAGTCCTTTTAAATCATGATTTCTTTTTTTTTTTCTATCTTTTCATATGTAATAGGCATTTTTAAGTTCTGCTTTTCACATTATTGAAGAAAAGCATGTCATATTTTCTAAGGAAAGCTTTGAAAGGCTTGGATTAAAATCTTGCACTGTATATTTTGTTTTCATGGTACTGTTTATAGTTTAGGACTGTTTATTTCTGAAAGTCTAACATCAGCTTTTCTCTGTTAGTTCTCAGTCAGTTAGTTCTCAGTTTCTTTGTTTCTTTTTCTTTAGTGTGACACAAAATTTCTGTTGTTGTTGTTTTGGAATACATTATCCTATTGTGATGATAATAATTAAAGTATACATGATAACATATTTCTTGTTTAGGAAAAAGATTTTATCATTAGCTTTTGTTTAATTTATTCCCTTTTGGAAGGTTGGTTAACAACAACACTCAACTTTTTAAAAAGGAGTGAAATATATCATAAAAAATTCTAACAACAGAAGCCTTGATTGCCCCTTACTATGAATAATCTCAGAAAAATCATCAATAATCTCAGAAATTACTTTCCCCAGCTTTGAAAAAGAACCAGAGCATCGAGCTACATCAAGGGTTTGAAAGAACCAGTTAATTAGCATAGGTCAATTATCACTGAAAAAGATAAACTAAGAAAAATCTATACGGCATTCTACTTTTAAAAGTTAAGGCATAATCACAAAACAGAAAAAAAAAGTTATCCAAAAAAATCACAGTTTTAAATAAACTTAATCTCTTTTACATAGTTCATAAAATCTTGGTGGGACTTTTCAGCTCATGTTACCCATGTTCACATAAAAGCAGTATCACTTGGAGTCATTTCATGTTCATAAATTAAAGTCTTCCCACACATTCATGTGCTATAAACAGATTAATTTCTCATGGAGCATAGCCATTTTGGATCTTGCACAGATTTCATTTTCTCCCAGCTCATTTGATTCTGTTGGGGGCATTTAGAACAGTGGCAATATTTCTTCTCAGAATGGAATGACCCAATTACTGCAATTGGCTATGGATGGCTGGAACCATAAAGGAGCTTAAGATGCTCTCCAACTCCCATCGTCCAAAAGATAAAAGGAAAAAGAAAGCATATTTAAAATAACCATATACTCAGACAAGGATGTCTGGTTGTTGATTTTAGGAGTGTAGACTTATCAGACCCAATTTCCCATCTTGTTGTATACATTTTCTACATGTATGGTCTTAAAGATTACCTGTTCCTTCTAAACATGAATATACTTCATTTATTTGCTTTTATTAGGGATTCTACTAGTTCACATGTCAGATGCTTTGTGTCATAAAATATGCATTGCACAGTGCCTGATGCAGAGTAAATATTCAGTAAATGGAAAGAATATTATGGCCCTAAAGTGAATATCCTATAATTGAATCTGATGACATGCTTAATAAAAAGAATGATTACCAAAATATCCACAATTTGTTTTTCACAGAAATTAATGTGGTTTATAAAGGGAAGCTGACTGAGGAGGATAGAGGAAGAGTTTATTCAATTATTAAACTGTACAAGCTAGTTTAGAAAGCAGAATGTAATAAAAGCTTGTTGCATGTCTAGTTTGAGCTAAGTGCTGGGCAAAGTTAAGCAAACATATGTCTGGTATATAAGGGAGACAAACTGTAATCAATCTCATAAATTAATATGTAATTAAAATGTGCATATATAGTACAGAGGAACACATGAGAAATAGTGAAAAATTCAACAGTGTTCCTAAACTTACACTGTATGTGACCATGCAGGTAATGAATTTTCTGAATATTGAAATTCTGAGTTTCCTAAAAGCCCCAAATCCCGGAAGATTCTTCAGGCAGGACATAGCCTGTAGACTTGCTTTTAAGTAAACAAGAGGCCACATTTAAAGTGAGCATAAACAAGGACTTTAAAAAGAAAGGTGTTTAAACTACAGCAAGTGAGATTTAACCCAGCCATAAATATTGTTAATTACTGAAATTTGGCTGCCTTCCTGGAAAAAAGTAAAACAGAGCCAACCATAATCACAGGATCTGTTAGACTAGTTCTTTCAGAAGAAAAATACGAGTGTAGGTGATTGCTTCAGGTTTAAGATAATTTTCATTGTGTGATAAAAAATAACCCCCCAAAATAGCATTTTATATTTTTGTGATAAATTAGAGATGTGTCCCTACATGTTTTCTCAGGAGTTACAAATATATTATTAAAAATACTTAAAGATATTTAAAGTACACTGAAGTTATTATTCTCCTTTCAAATAGGTATTCCTTTTTACATTTTTATAGTACATGTACTCTTTGCTTTATCACTTTCTTCCTTAAATTAAATCATTGGAGTCTAATACAAGTAAACCAATTAATGCCAATAAAGCATATTTTTAATGAATCACTGGCTATTTACTGAATAGGAGGATGCTATGTCGTTCTTGACCAGCCTCCAGCAAAAACTGTACTAAATGCAAGCTCACTTATTTTGTTGAGATAAATCCAATGTTTCTTTTATAATTTTTATGTTTTTTAGAGACAGTGATAGTGCTCAATACTACATTTTGTTTTGCTACATGACCACAAGTTTTAATTAGAACATACCTTCTAAGAATTCCCATTTAGGATATTGAAAATCTATACTTTTATGGAAATTGCTCTTATTTAAACAATAGAAAAAGCATTGATCATATTGCTTGAATTCTATTGCACAATGGCAGATAAAAGTCTGTGTCTTTACTGCCATGTATATTAGTTCGTATTTATATTTTAGATTTGCTTGATAATTTGCCATAAAAAAGAGATTTAAAAGGACAGCTCGGGTGGCTTCAACATGGAAATTCATTTTCTGCTAAACAATATTATTTAAAGAAAAAATATAGATTGGTAAATCCGTGACTCTACCACCTAACACCATAGAATCATACCCACGTTGTTGCAAAGAAACCAAGATTTGGGCAGTACACAGATGTGCAAATTTTAAAAGGTTAACCAATTTTTCTCTATCACAAACAATATGATGAATTGCTCAAGTGTTTTAAAGAACTCCTAAAAACGGTTCTGCACTTTTAATTTTCACAATATAAGGGCTGAATTTTGGAGAGATTACTGAAAGTCTACAAAGACCTTCCCTGCAAATTTATATACTTTTGCTCTGACCTACCCTTGGAGCACTGCCATGCAGTGATTTGAATGGAAAGATATGCAAGTAAACTCTTTTTACATCTTTATTTCTAGTACTCTAGATGCTATTTTTAATTTGTGGAGACCAAATACATCTAGAATACCACAAATAATACATTAAATATAGTTATGCAACTGCTGACTCAAATCCACTGGTAGATTTCAAATGATGAGCTGACAATGTGCAGAGCCCTCTCCTCAGCCCACCATGTATGGGAAAACCTGCACAGCATGCAGTCTGGGCTCCTGCATAGTTGTGCTCAGGGACTATAGAGACCTCCATAGGCAACTGCTTCTGAGCTACAATTTTATCTAAAAGCCTACTTTCAAGTTGTCATATTAGATTTCAGATGACCTCACCCTACTTCTGTACACCATTATACCCATCACTCTCTTATTTTTAACAAACTGGTTCATAGACTCTAAATATTAATACTGGGGTCTTGATCTAGCACTTTCATCTCACTATCTAAAACAGTGACAGGTCTCAATAAGAGCTCTAGGCAGTATGAGTTAGTTAATAGATGACTGACACTTCCAGAATGTGGGTGAAAGTGCTGCATAAAGTACTGGCTGTGTGCACTCACCTGACACATAAGTGACACATACAGTCTTCCTGCGGACTCTACATCTTTTCAGGTGGAAGACTTAGATATTTGGTTAATGGAAAACAAATTCAAATTCCCCTTAAATCACAAGTTTCCTACTTTCACTTACCTGAAATTTAAGCATTGCATGTATATCTCCATGACAACTGAAACTCAGCATATTCAAAGTTAAATACCAATTCTTTCTTAAAATTACTTTGTATCATTATTTTCCTATGTGTCTTCTCTGAAACTTAATATTGAATGTAGTATTGCCATCTTGTGGGCTTACATTTGATCCATTTTCCTTGTTTCTACTTTCAGTCTATTAATAAATTCTAGTTACTCTGTCTTCAGTATTATTTTTGTTCCCCCTCTTTTTTTTCTCATCCTACATATTAACTAGGGTCCTTAACAATTTGTCATCGATATATTTAATCTTCGAATTACTATTACTGCCTCCAATCTTTTTTTTTTAATTTCAATTCTTCTTCACTGCTATGAAAGACAATTTTTTTGAAAACGCAGATATGATGAAAACTCAACACACTTGTCACAATTAAGAACAATTATATGATAATAATAATACTAATATAAACAAAACCCTCTCCAACCCCTTTTTTGTCTTAATAATATGCAGATTCTTTGTTTTCTCAACAAGACATTTTTCCCGATCTTCTCTAAATACATCCCCAGTCATTCCCCCCTCACTCTAGTTTATTTTTTGTCCTTCTTACGTCAGTTATCATTCCCCAGATGCCAGTGGTCATCCCTTTGTGCACTCACACACATTGTTCCTGTAGTCCTGAATCCCCTCTGTTAACCATACCTAGTGCCATATCTATCCTTCAAGACACGCCTTAAATGTTCTCTTCCCCAAAACTGTATCTTAAAATCACAACAGTAAATAACCTTAGCATTCTGTAAAACCTCCACTGTGTGTGTACTGACAGAAATCTCTCTTGTGTTATCATCCTTTGTCTACTTGTTTGATCTACTTTGGTATTGTTGTTTTTCAGTTGCTAAGTCATGTCTGACTCTTTATGATCCCCTGGACTGTAACCTGCCAGTCTCCTCTGTCCATGGAATTTCCAAGGTAATAATACTGGAGTGGGTTTTCGCTTCCTTCTTCAGGGGATCTTCCCAATCCAGGGATTGAACCTGTATCTCTCACATTGGTAGGCAGATCCTTTACCACTGAGCCACCAGGGAAGCCACTGATCTACTTAATTCTGTATCCCTCCTCCATCTTTATTGCTGCTCTTACACCTTTTCTGAATGGACCGGCTGTTAAATGATGGACAAGAGACACTTGTGGTCCAGTGGTTTAGACTCCACTCTCCCTATGCAGAGGTCCCGGTTTTGATCAGTCAGAGAATTACCTTCCACATGCCACAACTAAGAGTTTTCCTGCCCCAACTAAAGATCCCGCATGCCATAAGAAAGACTGAGGATGCCATAGGCTGCAACTAAAACTCAGCACAGACAAATGAGTAAATACATTTTTTTAAAAAATGGTATTACAAACTCCTCTGTGCAAGAGTAGCTTTCCTTGTTATCAGGCAGCAGCTCTTTTCTCTCTTCAAACCAGAAATTTTTGCATGCTGAAATAAAGCCACCACCATCTAGCTTACTCCCTGTTTACTTTTTCTTCTTCCTCCTTCTTTTCTCTTTCTCTTCCTCTCCTTCACCTCCCTCTACTTTTTCTTTCTTATTATTTATTAAAAGACTGAAAAGGAACTGAAGGAAGTCAGTTTATAGACAATTAATTGGATTGTTGGATAGGCCAAGAGTCCACTCACAGATCAGATCTCTTTGTATCTTCCTCTTTTCTCCCCAAGAATTTGTTTACTTCCCTTCTTGGACTTTTAGGGCTTCTCTGGTAGCTCAGCTGCAAAAGAATCCACCTGCAATGCAGGAGACCCCAGTCTGATCCCTGGATTGGGAAGATCTTCTGGAGAAGGGGTAGGCTACCCACTCCAGTATCCTTGGTGTGTCAGACGGTAAGGAATCTGCCTAAATTGTAGGATACCTGGGATCCTGGAGAAGAGAATAAATATCTACTCCAGTATTCTTGCCTGCAGAATTCCGTGGAAAGAAGAACCTGGCAGGCTCCAGTCCATAGGGTCACAAAGTGTTGATAACAACTGAGTGACAAACAGTAAAGGATATATATAATGAAATAATTTAATAAGGTAAAATGTCGTTGTCTGGAGATGTATTTTTCTATTAATGATGATACTTTATGCAACAAATTCATACTAATTGCACTTCAACAATGGATTTTCAAGAGTTTTCTCTAGCACAACATTTCAAAAGCATCAATTCTTCAGTGCTCAGTCTTCTTTATGGTCCAACACTCACATTCATACATGACTACCGAAAAAAACTTTGTCGGCAAAATGATGTCTCTGCTTTTTAATATGCTGTCTATGTTTATCATGGTTTCCTTCCAAGGAGCAAGTGAGCAAGTGTCTTTTAATTTCATGATTGCAGTCACCATCTGCAGTGATTTTTGAGCCCAAGAAAATAAACTGTCATTACATTCCCTTTTTCCCATTCTACCTACTGTGAAGTGATGGGCCCAGATGCCATGATCTTCATTTTTTTAATATTGAATTTTAAGGCAGTTTTTTCACTCTCTCCTTTCATCCTCATTCAAGAGACTCTTTAGTTCCTCTTCAGTCTCTGCCATTAGAGTGGTATCATCTACAGATCTAAAGTTGTTGATATTTCTCTTGGCAATCTGGATTCCAGCTTGTGATTCATCCCAAATAGCATTTTGCATGATGCAATCTGCATGCGACTTAAATAGCAGGTTAACAGTATACAATCATGTCATACTCTTTTCCTAAATTTGAACCAGTCAGTTGTTCCATGTGTGGTTCTAACTTGCTTCTTGACCTTCATACAAGTTTCTCAGGAGACAGGTATAGCTGTCTGGTACTCACATCTCTAAGAATATTCCACAGTTTGTTTTGATCCACACAGTTAAAGGTTTAGCATAGTCACTGATGCAGAAGTAGATTTTTTTCTGGAATTCATTTGCATTCTCTGTGAGCCAATGAATGTTTATGATTTGATGTCTGATTCTTCTGGCTCTTCTAAATCTATCTTGTACATTTGGAATTTCTCTCTTCACAAACTACTGAAGCCCTAGCTTGAAAGATTTTGAGAATAACCTTTTATCATGTGAAATGAGTGTAGTTGTATGATAGTCTGAACATTCTTTGGCATTGCCTTTCTTTGGGATTGGAATGGAAACTGACTTTTTTCCAATCCTGAGGCCACTGCTGAGTTTCCACATTTGTTGACACATTTGAGTGCAATACTTTAATAGCATCATTTTAAGGATTTTAAATGACTCTGCTGGAATTCTATCATCTCCATTAGCTAAATAGGTATTTTATTTATAGCATTTTATAATAAAAGTATATCTTTTTATAAAAGCTTGAATACATATTTATACATTTATATTGCAGTGTGAATTTTGCTAATATTATCTCAACTTGCCAACAGATATTTATTAAGTGCAAAATATTTCCACAAAAATTGATGCCCTGAGGACAATGAATTTTACCTCACAAAATTAAGGGAAAGATAAAAAAGATATACATACATAGTTATTTCAATATAATTGTTCATTAGAAGTAATATATCCAATTCATATCCTTATAATTTACATATAAATTCAATCTACAGATTTTCAAATGTGATTGTTTTCATTTTCATTAATTCCTTCGTATTAGTAATATGACCTGAGTTTAGACCTTTTAATGAAGTATCACATGTTGATTTGTGTAAAGACACAGTTTAACGGAACCTCAAAGCAAGCCCAGACCTTGGAGGTTCTATCAGTTATGATCACATTCCTTCTGTGTCTTGTGGAAGTAAAGCTCGTAAATTTAAATAATAAGAACATAAAACCTCCTTCACAAACCATAAGATGACTCTTCTGTCAACGTTTTTCCCACATAAGAAAAGTCTCTGTGGAGTAAATTGCAACGATTTCTGAGTTTTCAGACAAATCCAGATAATGCCATGGTTTTAAAATACGAGGGGGAAAATGTGCTTCCATTTATCACGGTTTTATACATACATTGAGACTGAAAACAGATTCCCAGAGAAAATTACGAAGTTATAAACATGATTTGGTAGTTGCTGCTTTTTCACTTACTTCTTTCTCTGAGTATATCATGTCACTGTACCTACACACATAACCTCCACTGTAGGAGGTTTATGATTTTGTTATTTATAGAAAGGGGATGATTGAAGACTTGCTGAAGTACCTTACCTGAGGGTGCTCAGCGTCCGTTGACCTGAGTTTTCTGAAAGCCACTCTATCACTGGACAACATCTTGCTTTATTCACTCGAGTAGTACTGGGAGATTCATTCCATTTAAGGTAAGCAAAAGACTGTAATTTCTCTAAGCTGGTATATGTTAGGCAGAGTTCTCTGACTCAAAGAGCGAAGTCCAACCTTACTTTTTTAGGTCAACATAGTGTCATGGTTACCTAAAACAACTTCACATATTTCCTAAACTTAACTAAAGGGAAATCATTGTTGGATATACTCAAAACTGGTAACAGCCTTTATTAGTAAGTGGAAATCTTATGGCCTGGGAAAACAAATGTATTAAGAGATTTAAGAAAGAGACTGGTGCGGGGACCTTCCACAGAAAGGAAGGCAGTGGGATTACCCCCGGCTGAACCGGGAGATATTGGAGAGAGGCGAGTCTTGCTGCCGTGCCCACTCCAGCCCGCTGGTGCATGCCAGGGACAATAAGACATGGCAGGGGTTCTGTCAGAACAGTTCCGCTTTATTAGTGTAGATCCACAGCTTTTACAGGCAAGTGAAGGAGGTTTTGCACGGGACTTCCTATAGATTACACCAATCAAGCTAAAGGTCAAGCAATCATCCACGAGCGCAGAAACCAGGGGAACCAATCAGAAATTTTGACCATCAATTAACAATTTAGATCACGCCCTGTCTCTTCCTGTAGGCGCCATCTTAGCTCCAAACTGCAAACATGTGCTTAAGCTTCTTTAAACAATGTGCTTAAGCTTCCTTTCACTCCCGTGTCCCTTCCTGTAGGCGCCATCTTAGCTCCAAACTGAAACAATGTGCTTAAGCTTGCTTTCACAAACAGCATGAAAAAGAATGCAATGTCTTAAGCTTAGAAACGAATCCTCATTTACTCTAAAAGCTCTGATAGGGAGGGAGGGAACACAGGGCCGCGCTGTCAGGGTTGCAAGGAGTCATAATGACTGAGCACATACACATACACATGCTCTGTCTGCTATAGAATGGATGAATTGGCGTATAGACACTCAATTCTAAGGATCATCAGCAGTATAACTTTAGTAGTCCTATGGACCCTCAGGTGACATCGAGGTGACATCAAGGCCTGTTCCATTTTGAGAGATGAAGGGTAGGATCTCTAGAAGTGTGCCAGTCAGGGACAAAGTCATTGATGGAGAGCCTCAGGGACTGGTTGTAAAAGCAAAAATATTTTACAGCAGAATTAAATAATTGAGAAAAGAGAAAAAAATAACCTGTAGATTGTGACCTACAGATTGGACAAATTTTCTTATAGATTATTATAAGTTAAATAATACGTTTAAAATGAGCCTTTAACTTTGAGCTGCAGATATATTTATCATTCTTCAGAAAACCCAGGGCTATTATTAATTTCTTTATAATTTCTTGCTATAGCTATGTTTTCACTAGCTTAAATTGCTTCTAAATATTGATTTAGGAATGGGAGGATTTGTTAATTAATAAATAAGGAATATATTGATTAAATACTTGTTATGTAATTTTTTATAGGGCAAGTTAAATCACAGATCCTAGTATCTCTATAATTAATTGGGGTACCATATTTTTAAATTATTTTTTAATGAAAGAAAGTCTACACAAGTGCATAATATGACCGTTATTCTAAACACATTTAAACTTTCATATACTGTAAATCATGCTCTTTTTTAGTTCCTAAGTCATGTCCAACTTTTCACAACATCATGGGCTATAGCCCGCCAAACTCATCTGTCCATGGGATTTCACAGACAAGAATTATGGAGTGGATTCCAATTTCCTTCTCCAGGGTATCCTCTCTACCCTGGAAATGAACCCAAGTCTCCTGCTTGGTAGGCAAATTCTTTACTGCTGAGCCACTGGGAAACACCAATTAAAAGACAAGCAATAATAAAATAGGGGTCAAACAGTGATATAAAATGGTGGATTAATGATAGCACAATTTTAAATGCTTATTATAAATAGAATATGTTTGTAAACATGCTATATTGACCTCTTCTATATTAGAATATAAATCATAAAAATATATCTGGCAATATATATTTAAGTTATAAACTAAAAAATTAATTTGCAGAAATGGAACACAATAAAATATTTTTTGTGAGAAATCAAACGGTAACACAAATGCTTCTGAAAAATTGCCTCCCTTTTTTTTGTATCTTGGTGAACACTATTACTTATTTGTTGATATTATAGGCTTTTCAAATTTTTGCTTTCCACCAAAAAGTAAAATACAATTTCAGTCATCCTATTTGTAGATGTAAGTTTTTGGTGATAGTTTTATAGAGTTGGTTTTGATAACATTTCTGTCCAAAGATCCTACAAAAATAAAATTATATACCCAAGTTCTCAATTTCTACTTTCCATTTTACGTGAATCACACCTTCTTGGTCTTTACTGGTTAGAAGAGATTTTTTTCTTTTATAGTTCTTGATTTTTAAAACTAAAACCTATTAACTGCAAGAAATTAAAGGAAACTCACTTTATAGTACTTATCGTTTTAATAGAAATAGTTTTGCTTCTAAATATTGATTTAGGAATATTGTTAATTAATAAATAAGGAATATATTGATTAAATACTTGTTATGTAATTTTTTATAGGGCAAGTTAAATCACAGATCCTAGTATCTCTATAATTAATTGGGGTACCATATTTTTAAATTATTTTTTAATGAAAGAAAGTCTACACAAGTGCATAATATGACCGTTATTCTAAACACATTTAAACTTTCATATACTGTAAATCATGCTCTTTTTTAGTTCCTAAGTCATGTCCAACTTTTCACAACATCATGGGCTATAGCCCGCCAAACTCATCTGTCCATGGGATTTCACAGACAAGAATTATGGAGTGGATTCCAATTTCCTTCTCCAGGGTATCCTCTCTACCCTGGAAATGAACCCAAGTCTCCTGCTTGGTAGGCAAATTCTTTACTGCTGAGCCACTGGGAAACACCAATTAAAAGACAAGCAATAATAAAATAGGGGTCAAACAGTGATATAAAATGGTGGATTAATGATAGCACAATTTTAAATGCTTATTATAAATAGAATATGTTTGTAAACATGCTATATTGACCTCTTCTATATTAGAATATAAATCATAAAAATATATCTGGCAATATATATTTAAGTTATAAACTAAAAAATTAATTTGCAGAAATGGAACACAATAAAATATTTTTTGTGAGAAATCAAACGGTAACACAAATGCTTCTGAAAAATTGCCTCCCTTTTTTTTGTATCTTGGTGAACACTATTACTTATTTGTTGATATTATAGGCTTTTCAAATTTTTGCTTTCCACCAAAAAGTAAAATACAATTTCAGTCATCCTATTTGTAGATGTAAGTTTTTGGTGATAGTTTTATAGAGTTGGTTTTGATAACATTTCTGTCCAAAGATCCTACAAAAATAAAATTATATACCCAAGTTCTCAATTTCTACTTTCCATTTTACGTGAATCACACCTTCTTGGTCTTTACTGGTTAGAAGAGATTTTTTTCTTTTATAGTTCTTGATTTTTAAAACTAAAACCTATTAACTGCAAGAAATTAAAGGAAACTCACTTTATAGTACTTATCGTTTTAATAGAAATAAGTTAATTTGTCTTTAGAAGCATTCATGTTAGTAAACATCGTAAGGGAGATACTAAAATGGCACCAAAATATAATTTAGCTGCGGGTTTTAAAAATTCCACTAGAGGGCAACATGTACCAAGAATTTTTTCTACTTGTAGTTTGAAAAGGAAGAAAATATCGTTTTATTCTTTATCATGAATAAATGTCATTGATTTAGTTTTTAGCACCATTCGGTATTAATTGTTATCTTTATGAGCCACATGTGGTGTGAGTGAATACTATCTCATTTATAAAAGACAGTAGTATGGGTGCTTATCTGATTTTAATTAGTTATAATCAACACTTTTAAGTTACTGTAATTACTAGAATAAATACCAAATAAAAAGGCATTATTTCATATCTAATGAGTTCATGTGGTGAGGTATTTAAGGTCATACGTATTTTTAGTTATAAATATATATGAACAATGCCAGATTAAATAAAAATGAAATAAGACCCATAGGAGATACTGGTTGTAAATTTAAAATTCAGTTTTGAAGAAATAAAAGCATTTGCTTATTATACATCCTCAGGTATTATTTTAACCGTGATTAGGAAGACCGTTTGAATGGTATAAATTAGAATTCTTGATCCTTGCTAAGAAGGAGAATCTGCTTATAGCTGGCAGCATCGCCACGTTTTAGAAGTCTGCCCAAACAACACTGTTTAAACCTGTCCTTTTTAATTTCCTATTTCTCCACTTGCCCATTAATATTCACTAAAGAATAGTATTCTAAATATAAATAGTTGTCACCAGGACACTGATATTGGCAAGAACATGTTTTATTTCCAAATTTATTTTCTGTTGTTGATGTTCAGTTGCCAAGTCATGTCTGACTCTTTGGCACCCCATAGACTGCAGCATGCTAGGCTTCTCTGTCCATCACCATCTCCCTGAGTTTCCTCAAACTCATGTCCATTGAGTCTGTCATGATATATTTTCTGTGTGCGTGCTGAGTCACTCAGTTGTGTTCAACTGTGCAATTCCATGGACTGCAGCCTGCCACACTCTTTTTCCCTACAGGAGTTATCCAGACAAGAATACTGAAGTGGGATGCCAAGCCCTGCTCCAGGGTTTTTCCCAACCTAGGAATCAAACCCAGGTCTCCCATAGACCAGATTCTTTACCGTTTGAGTCTCCAGGGAAGCCCTACTTTCTGAAGGACAGAGCAGAGCAACACTGAAAGGCAGGGGAAGGATAGCCAGTTTTGGAAAACGATTCAGTGGGTTTTAATAGATTCATACTAGAAACAAAATAATTATTAAAAAAAATACACAGAGTAGCGTATTTTAAAGCTCTCTGAAAGAGATTATATGGCAATAAACATAAGTGTCATCTGTTGCAACAAATAGTGATATTTCCTCTTATATATTTAATAACAGTATGTATTAAAGATTATTTTTGTCATAGAAGTCATAGATGCTTGTTATATTAAATAGTTAAGCGGCAAAGAAATTATTTTCATTATTATCTCAGCATCTCCAGGATAAACTGTCACCTTTAACATGCATATTATATAAATAAATGATAGCTAGATCAGATTTGGGGCTTCCCTGGTGGCTCAGATGGTAAAGAATTTGTCTGTGATGCAGAAGGTCTGGGTTCAATCCCTAGATCGGGAAGATGTTTGGTAGGAGGGCTTGGCAACCCACCCCAGTATTCTTGCCTGGGGAACCCCGTAGATAGAGCAGCCTAGAGGGCTGTGTCCATGGGATCACAAAGAGTCAGACACGACCGAGTGACTAAGCACAGCATAGAACAGGTCTTAAGTTATTAAACATGTATCAATTATTTAATCCTTCTCCTTCTCTATGAAATAAGTACTATTTTTATCTGCATTTCATATAATGAAATGAGATAATGGAGACATCTATGTTAATAATGCAAATAACTGGAAGAATGAAGATTTGTATTTAGTGAGATACATAAACATACACAAATAATTAAAATATTACTGAGTTTTCAGTGATATCTCTAAAGAAAGTAAGACTATAAAAAACTTTTTCAAAAAACTCAATTACTTTAACCCCATATTTCAAATTTAAATAGTATCAGTTCCCAGTAATGCAAGATAGAAGTTAAAACTTTTGCACACAATTGTCCCTCCCCTATATCTTAATTATTATTAAGTGTATTAATTACTTTTGGGGTTTCAAAGTTTATAGCATTCCCAGTTGACTCTGTAACCTAAATCAGCAAGGCTGTTTAACCCTGCGTTTGAATTTATGTAGCTCATACCCATTCTTTACCAGGATTTCATTGAGGGCTTCCTAGGTGGCACTAGTGGTAAAGAATCCACCTGACATTTTAAAGTTCATACTAGAAACAAAATAATTATTAAAAATACAGAGTAGCGTATTTTAAAGCTCTCTGAAAGAGATTATATGGCAATAAACATAAGTGTCATTCTGTTGCAACAAATAGTGATATTTCCTCTTATATATTTAATAACAGTATGTATTAAAGATTATTTTTGTCATAGAAGTCATAGATGCTTGTTATATTAAATAGTTAAGCGGCAAAGAAATTATTTTCATTATTATCTCAGCATCTCCAGGATAAACTGTCACCTTTAACATGCATATTATATAAATAAATGATAGCTAGATCAGATTTGGGGCTTCCCTGGTGGCTCAGATGGTAAAGAATTTGTCTGTGATGCAGAAGGTCTGGGTTCAATCCCTAGATCGGGAAGATGTTTGGTAGGAGGGCTTGGCAACCCACCCCAGTATTCTTGCCTGGGGAACCCGTAGATAGAGCAGCCTAGAGGGCTGTGTCCATGGGATCACAAAGAGTCAGACACGACCGAGTGACTAAGCACAGCATAGAACAGGTCTTAAGTTATTAAACATGTATCAATTATTTAATCCTTCTCCTTCTCTATGAAATAAGTACTATTTTTATCTGCATTTCATATAATGAAATGAGATAATGGAGACATCTATGTTAATAATGCAAATAACTGGAAGAATGAAGATTTGTATTTAGTGAGATACATAAACATACACAAATAATTAAAATATTACTGAGTTTTCAGTGATATCTCTAAAGAAAGTAAGACTATAAAAAACTTTTTCAAAAAACTCAATTACTTTAACCCCATATTTCAAATTTAAATAGTATCAGTTCCCAGTAATGCAAGATAGAAGTTAAAACTTTTGCACACAATTGTCCCTCCCCTATATCTTAATTATTATTAAGTGTATTAATTACTTTTGGGGTTTCAAAGTTTATAGCATTCCCAGTTGACTCTGTAACCTAAATCAGCAAGGCTGTTTAACCCTGCGTTTGAATTTATGTAGCTCATACCCATTCTTTACCAGGATTTCATTGAGGGCTTCCTAGGTGGCACTAGTGGTAAAGAATCCACCTGACATTGCAGGACACCTAGGAGATGCAGGTTCGATCCCTGGGGCAGGAAGATACCCTGGAGGAGCATATGGCAACCCACTCCAGCATCTTACTTGGAGAATCCCATGAACAGAGGAGCCTGGAAGGCTCTGGACCATAGGGTCGCAAAGAGTTGGACATAACTTATGTGACTTAGCATTGTTGACTTGTTTAATCCCTTAAATCTTACTTTCTTATATCTTCAAAAACATATTTTCAAGAATGAATCATGTATATTTCCCAAAAATTCTTGTGAATTCTTGTCTATTATCTGTACATTTAGAAGTCAGTTGTCAGATACACTTAGAAATAGTGTTTCCTTGTCCTTCTGTTCTTAAGCAAGTGTGCTATTCTGGAGAAGTCAGATCATCTTGAATATTATCTGTTCTTTTTTTGCCCATATTAATAGATGAGTCTTTATATATTAAAAATATTTAATTTACTTGCTCTGTAAATATTCGATAGATACATTCCCTGTATCCATGTAGTTATTGGAAATAAAATAATAGTTAAAAATGGTTGCCTTCTTGAAGCATGCATTCTAATTGGGGAGAGAGGCGATAAACGAAGATCGGTTTATCTACTATCTATCCATCTAATGTCAGAAATGATCAGTGCTATAAAAATATGTAAATCAAGGTGTGGAATCATGGACCATAAGCATAAGTAGTTAGGCTATCTGATGCAGAGTCATTAGCACAGCCTTCATGTTGGGTGACATGTGAATAAATTAACTATGAGGGTATTTCTGGGTAAAACCCTACAAAGTGATCATTTATTATAAATAAATGTTTCAATTTGTAGCTTCAAGCATTCATTTATTCAAAGTTTATATATTGTTTTCTATATTTTTGCATTATTTTCTGTTCTTTTTATTTTGGTACCTTTCTTTATGAAAACCAGTCAACCAAATGCTGAATGTGTGTCATCTATCCCCACTATTATGTATAGTTGTACATCTTCATTTTATGTGAATTCCTCACACCTGTGTACCCTGAATACGTGCTAAGTTGTGTTTCCCCTTATCCTTTTTCCTTCTTTCTGCCCCTGCTCTCCATCCTCTTTCCCATAATCTCCTGCCTCACTTTGAAATGTGGAGATTTTATCTTAGTTTTTCCTCCAAACTATGTCAGCTCACTTTAGGTCCTCTTATTTTCTTTTAAAATTTGTCCTCACTACCTACTTTCCTTCCTTCTTTCTCTAGTTACTTTTTTTTCCTTAGTGTACCTTCTCTTAAAGGCCTTTTGGTCCTTGCTACTGTTGTATTTTTGCTTTTCTAAATTCTAAAACTTTGCTGAGTCTGTAGAAAATGATATATTTAAAGAACTTATTTTTGTGATTTTTAATGGATATATCATAATGTATTTTTCGTTGTTGTAATTTCATGTTTTATTATTTTTATGGGTCTCTATGTAAGCCTTCTGCTGATTTATTTTTTTCTGCTTAAAACTCACTTTTGAAAGTAACTCTGTTTGTTGAAAAGGAGTTTAGGCATAGACGCAAGGAGGAGTGGGGAAGAACCTTTTGATGTAAATCAAAATCTGCCTTTCTTAAAATTGGGAAACATTCTTCAAGGGCTTTTTTAAATCAAAAGTTTTAGTTCTTATGTGACTTTTAGAGTGATGAATTCAAAAAGTCATATGTACACCAGGCGGAATTTTATAATTCCAGACATGATTATCAAACTTGCCTTTAGTATGGTATTTATAGCAAGCTTAATTTTTGAAACATCTATTTAGTCAATAGAGAATGGCAAGCTATTTTTTTCTAGCAAAGTTTCTAATATTTTTTAAACTTAAAAAATATTTTAATCAGAAAGCATCTGTTAATTTTAACTTCAATTTGATCCTTTCAGAAATTACATTTTTAAAACATGTATCATCAGGCTCTAGCATGATGTCTGATTATTTTAACATTTTATTTTATTAATATCTGTCATTTTTCTACATTCAGTACAGTTTCATTATATATTATAAATTCTAAAATATAATAATATTTATTTTTATTTTAAGCCTATGAAATTCTAAATCCAATATAATGTTTGATGTTTTATAGATATATTTTTTGAAATTTAGCCAGTAATTAAGAGGGAGTATAAATGGAGACTAACACCAAGAAGACTGTTCTTAAATTTTAAGTAATATCCTATATTTTTATCTATAATAATTATTTTTATCTTGGATATTTGTTTTGGAGTTTTCTACTAAAGGTTTGACTTAAATAATACCTGACTTCTTGTCTTCCAAAATTTTTAAAGCTTCTTCTCGTCAAGTATTACTATTCTGTCTCCCTTTTATACATTCACATCTAAATTTATATTTTATTCAATTACTCAAAGCAGTATTGACCAGTGCTTTCAGTCTCTGATTTGAAATGACTATTATGAATGTGTGACAAGAACCTTAATAATAATAGTATTGAGGATGTAGTCATGTGACTTTCAGTAAGAAATTATTTTTAAACTATTATCAGTTTTACAAACACATACTTTAATTCCCGGTGGAATTCAAGAACTTATGAATTGTGTGTCTCATGCTAATTCATGCAATGCTAATATAAATATCTTTGCTTAGCCTATGGGAAAAATGATTCATAAATGGTTTATAGGAATTTAAATATGTAACTTTAGATTGCACCCTACTGCCTCTTCTGTGGTGTAAAAACATACCCCAATTCAACTTCAGGGCCCTCCAATCCCTAGTCCCTTTGACATACAGAGAATCTAGTATACCAAACAGCTTGAATAAACCTCAAATGTGAGTGACAGCTGAAAAATAACAGCCGGCCTAGAGTGTTTAGATTGGAATTTAATGGACCTCTATCCTGACTGCTGGTGTAGATATTGCCAGATGCCTTATAGCAAGGGGCCATTCCCTGGTTTGTTTGAAACAGTCAGTACTAGCTACAAAGCATCCTCCAAACACTGACAGTGAAGGCCAACTGTCCACTCACAGATCTGATCACTATATCTCGTCCTCTCTTATCGCCAAGAATCTACTTACTTCCCTTATTAGGCTTTTAGGGCTTACCTGGTAGCTCAGCTGGTAAACAATCGACCTGCACTGCAGCAGATCCCCGTTCAGTTCCTGGATTGGGAAGATCTTTGGCAGAAGAGATACTCCAATATTCTTAGGCTTCCCTGGTGGCTCAGTTAGTAAAGAATCTGCCTGCAATGTGGGAGACTTGGGTTTGATCCCTGGGTTGGGAAGGTCCCCTGGAGAAGGAAATAGCTACCCACTCCAGTATTCTTGCCTGAAGAATCCCCATGGGTAGAGGAGCCTGGCAGGCTACACTCCACGGAGTCACAAAGATTTGGACATAAAATAGTAAAATATCAGATTCAATTATTGTCTAAGAAAATGTAACTGAGATATATATATATATATATATATATAACCTATCCTGCCACCCTATTTCCCACATGTAAGAAAGTAACCATCAGAACCCTAGAGTCACTTTTAAGGATGATGGCCAAAGTCAATGTGGGTACCTCTCTTACTGGAAAAGATAAAAGAATGATCAGCTCCATCATTTTGGCATTCCTCAACTTTGTTCTTTAGCTTTTCATGTATATACTGAAGACACTAAGATTTCATGACTTTTACAGATTGGTTCCTGGCCAAGGCAACAAAGTCAGGGTAGTGTTTCATTTTCAGTTCTATTTCTGCTCCTTGTTTTACCAGCCTCTTTGAGCTGCACAGAAGCTCCCTGGATCTCATTACCTTCTTGGCATCCCACTCTCAGGAGCTCAGCTGAGCTGGAGGAAGCTGAATTGCCAGGTACTAGAGGGGTCAAGCCCAGAGTGAACATTAACAGTCCATCTTTAAACACCAGCCATAGGCCTATATGTAAGAGGTGGAAACCAGAAAAAGTGCTGCTCTCCCTCACATCACCTTCCATTTTCCCCATCTAATGGCATGGATCAAGGATAAGGTGCATCAGCATGGACCTGGGATTTATCCCCCTGTTGAGGGAACCCTGAATGAGAGACTTTTATTATTCTACGTACCCAAGATCCAAACAAAAGAAGACAGAGGGAAAAGGGAGGGAAGGATAGGAGTGGAAAAATTAGTGAGCACTAAATTAGAGTGAAGAAAAGTGTCTTCAAGGCTGTCCCGTCTTCTCTGAACCACCTCCATACTCCCACCCTCCATTAAAAAAGCCTCAGCACAGGTACTTGAGGAAAACTTCATCCAAAGACCTCATTTAAAGAAATCTTTGCAGGAAGGAACCTGGACTAGGAATGCAGATGTACCCAAGTACAAGGCTGGGCAGAGGGTGCCACCTCCTTACTGCAACTCAGAGACTGCAGTGCTGGGCTGTGAATTGAATCTTGTGCAGATAGGGAAGTTCTTCACTGCAAGGCAAGCCAGATAAGGATTTCTGGTAATTGCCTTTGTGACTCAGGTCAGGCCTGTAAAACCAGGGAGAGGTACTTAACCAATCACGTTTCTTCTGTTTCTGTTTTTGTTTAACTGAGGCCAATTCTTTGTAATCCTGTGGACTGTAGCCTGGCATTCTCTGTCCATGGGATTCTCCAGGCAAGAATTCTGAAGTGGGTTGCCATTTCCTCCTCCAGGGAGATCTTCCTGACCCAGGAATTAAACCTGCATCCTGTGCATGGCAGACAGGTTCTTTACCACTGATGCACCAAGGAAGTCCCTCCTTTCCTCTAACTCTTTCTATTTCTCGCCTCACATGCATCTGGTTTGAGTTCTTTCTCTTTCAGCCTATAAGAGTGGTCATAGCAGCTAATATAGCTCAGAGAGTTTTGGTCATGAGGTGAAATTAATTTATTATTCTACAGAGATGAAGGGGAAATCCACCTCAAGTAAGGTAGAGAAAAGGAGTAGAGCCTAGGAGTAGCATATACAAAGGTACTGATCCAAGGAGCTATGGTGATTTAGGTTTGTCTGGAGTGAAGAGTAGAAGTCAAGAGCAGGCAAGAGATGTCTTGAAAGGGCCAAAATATGAAATGCCACACATTCCAAACAAAAATTTAAAGTCTTTTTTTGTTAAAAGATAGAAAGCTATTGAAAACATTTAATAGTGAACAATATGATCACTTTTGTACTTTCAGAAAATATCCAGGGCAAATGTAGCAAATAGAATACAAATTAGTATAAAACAAATAATGAGGTACTTAAATGTTTAAGTAGTATTCACAGTCACTTTGTACTAAGGCAGAATTGATTTGAATTTGTCCCTGAGTAAGACATTTTCAAAAATCAAAAACTGAGCTGTTAGAAGAGTCGCTAAGTTCTTCACTAGCATGTGAATACTTCTTTGAAATGCACACTATATAAAATCCCCATATGTGAAAATATACTTTAGAATTGTATGTTTCTATGTGTATATGAACTGTATGTGAAACTGTACTACACTTTCACCCTGAAATGGTGATGTGGAAAAATAGTGGATGAGGAAAATATGCTGCTAGCATGAAAGAAAATACACAATCCATGTGTAAATAAAGTTGTTTTACAAAGTTTGTTTAGTATCAGTGTCTTGATAAGCTCTAAGATTGTTTTAGAATAGATCACGTTTCTTCTGTTTCTGTTTTTGTTTAACTGAGGCCAATTCTTTGTAATCCTGTGGACTGTAGCCTGGCATTCTCTGTCCATGGGATTCTCCAGGCAAGAATTCTGAAGTGGGTTGCCATTTCCTCCTCCAGGGAGATCTTCCTGACCCAGGAATTAAACCTGCATCCTGTGCATGGCAGACAGGTTCTTTACCACTGATGCACCAAGGAAGTCCCTCCTTTCCTCTAACTCTTTCTATTTCTCGCCTCACATGCATCTGGTTTGAGTTCTTTCTCTTTCAGCCTATAAGAGTGGTCATAGCAGCTAATATAGCTCAGAGAGTTTTGGTCATGAGGTGAAATTAATTTATTATTCTACAGAGATGAAGGGGAAATCCACCTCAAGTAAGGTAGAGAAAAGGAGTAGAGCCTAGGAGTAGCATATACAAAGGTACTGATCCAAGGAGCTATGGTGATTTAGGTTTGTCTGGAGTGAAGAGTAGAAGTCAAGAGCAGGCAAGAGATGTCTTGAAAGGGCCAAAATATGAAATGCCACACATTCCAAACAAAAATTTAAAGTCTTTTTTTGTTAAAAGATAGAAAGCTATTGAAAACATTTAATAGTGAACAATATGATCACTTTTGTACTTTCAGAAAATATCCAGGGCAAATGTAGCAAATAGAATACAAATTAGTATAAAACAAATAATGAGGTACTTAAATGTTTAAGTAGTATTCACAGTCACTTTGTACTAAGGCAGAATTGATTTGAATTTGTCCCTGAGTAAGACATTTTCAAAAATCAAAAACTGAGCTGTTAGAAGAGTCGCTAAGTTCTTCACTAGCATGTGAATACTTCTTTGAAATGCACACTATATAAAATCCCCATATGTGAAAATATACTTTAGAATTGTATGTTTCTATGTGTATATGAACTGTATGTGAAACTGTACTACACTTTCACCCTGAAATGGTGATGTGGAAAAATAGTGGATGAGGAAAATATGCTGCTAGCATGAAAGAAAATACACAATCCATGTGTAAATAAAGTTGTTTTACAAAGTTTGTTTAGTATCAGTGTCTTGATAAGCTCTAAGATTGTAAGAATAGAATTTCATTTTTAGAAAAGTATTATTATATTTTCTTAACATTAAGCAAAACTATTTCTGATAAATTACATTATAATTTGAAATATGTTTAAGTTTCTTATTAATGCCATTCTACATTTTAAATCTTTATGGTCAACTCATGTGAAGAAATAACTAAATCTATATATTTTTTAATTTTACAGTTGTACTTGTCCTGTTTTTAACCTAAATTGAGATTCTTCAGCCCTTTAAAAAATTTCTGGCTATATGCTCACCTATATAAATATATGCTAATATTTCATCTACATTTGTGTGTATTTTATGATTTAATTGTTAGTCATTATTAGCATGTGTACAATTATTTAAAATGTCCTATCTTTATCAAATATTTAGGGCTATAGTCATTTGCTCTTTACTATTGTTTGTTGTGGAAGCAGGAAGGGAGAGATCTATTTCTCCAAACTGGATTTTAGAGACCCAAGAATAAATCTTATTGACTTCAGCAACAAATTATGCATAAAGCATCCAACAGAAGTTGACTTACAACAAATTAAACCTGTTTTCCTGTTACTTTACATGCATATACAGATCTTACTCTGGGCTAAAAAATATATTTTGTCTTAAGTGCACATCTTTAAGGTTTAGTGTTTGCTTTATCCTAATTTGCTGTCAATCCGTTACATTCATAGGATTGTATATATTGTCTCTGTTGGTCAATTAGCCATCTGTAAAACAATCCAAGAATATTAACTCAACACAGTGCTTCCCAGCCAAAAGGATTTTTATTTTCCCAGTAACAAGTTCAATGTACTGTATGGGGTAATTTTGAGACAGTAGTTCAGAGTAAAAACATAATACCAAAAAATAAATAATACCATAGAAAATGTTACTTTTGTTTAGCTGCCATGATTTCTGTTGTTTTTATTTTGAAAGATATGGTTGTTTTAGGAAAGAGTGGAAGCTATTAAATATAACATTTAGCAATAGTCATCATAAGAACGTAGGTGTTCATGATGTCATTCAAAGTGTCTATTCTGCCTTTTTTAAAAAAATTTTGGCCTCTATTATAGGCTTTTTATATTTATTTTTATCCATCTCCATTTCTTGGCCTGTATGGTCCTCCAACTGTAGCAGCCTCTCTCACCTTTATACCAGGGCAGAATTGATTTGAATTTATCCCTGAGGGAGACCTTTCAAAAATCAACAAAAGCGAACATTTTTCTCTTGCACAAGTTGCACCAGCAGTAGCATGAACAACAAGAATTTGTATAACCTGTTAAAGTACTCTATAAATATTTTAGTGATATGATGATATCATGAAGAAGAAAATTTCCCACTCAGAAGCCTGTAGGAAACAGAACATTAGAAATTAATTTACTTCTCAATGCTAATTATATTAAGATTATTGACAAAATTGAGAGTGATATTTGTTACCATTCAGGTATTCATTTGGGTCTTATACAGTAAGAGCTGGATAGCTCTTGGGATTTTTTTTCTTTAACTTGATTTTAACATGTCTTGATTACATTTTTCTTTTTTTAGTTGAAAAGGAAAGCACAATTTATTTTTTATTCAGTAAAAGTTAACTAATTCTAAATACAGGTTTCTTTGTTCCCTGGAAAGTAATGCTACTTATTAGATAGCTCATTTTTACCCCTCAAGTGTTTTTGTTTTTCATTAGCTAACCTTTTAATAGTTTCATAATTTTTCTACAGTTTTAAATAGCACCCTCTTTACAATAAGAGAGAACTTTTATAAATTATTATTCTCATTTTCCTTTTTTTCAACCTAAGGAACATGCATATAATGGTAATCTCACATTCATAAAATTCCTCTACAGCTAAATTTTGAGAAATGAATTGTGTTAAAACGAGATGCTCTCTCTTTTGTCTCAGAAGTTAATTCAACAGAGCAATGGTAAATTTCTTAAACTACTTACTTATGGATTTAGGAAAGCTATTAAGCCTGTAGGCCAGGTAACATCAGAAGGTTGAGGTGAAGGCTTAGAATTAAACCTCTCTTAAAAGCACAAGCCCCAAACCTAGTATTAGGGAAAAAAAGAAGATTAAGGTGTCAACTCAACTTTAGCTATACTGTTGGTCTACACAGTAGATTGTTGGTCTATAGGTAAGGAAAACAAAGAGCACAAAAAGCCATATTGTGGTTTCAGCCATATTATCCACTCAACCCTGAATTTGGCTGATACTGGGAAAAATATATTTGGGAGCAATCACTAAAACAGGATGTCCTATATTAAATAAAGTTTTTGTTGTGAAACCCCAAAATCAGCACTCATTTGTGAAAGTGCTTCATAATGAATAAATATTCCACTGTTTGTGTGCTTAGAAACACATAAACTTTCTCTAGTCAAACAGTATCAGAAAATGAAGCATTTTGCTGTGGATAGAGAGGTGAAATGAGTTCACAGACAGAAAATAATGGGATCATCACAATAGATTTTGATAGATGTTATAACAGAGATGCTTACTCTGGAAATTAGAGGAAAAATGTGTAACACTCTCTAGTATGTCCAGGAAAGGTTTTGAAGGAGAGTAGGAGTTTACCAAATAAAGAAAGCACTATGTATAAAGTTATTTCCTTATATTTCCTTTTGTATATTAAAGAAAAATATACCTTAATTAACCAGAGAAGTTCATAATTGTTTGCAAATGAGAGGGTTATGCATGAGGAGTTATAATAATGTGACAATAAATATAAAAAGAATTAATACTGTGTAAGCTCTTTATTAAATGCTAATCAATCTACTGATAGCCTTCCCTGAATCAAAACCTGTTGCCACTGTTTTATAGATGTGTTACAGATGAGGAAGTTGAGGTAATTAAGGAGCAACAATTTTTCCAGGATTCATGGCTACCAAGCATCAAAACTGAATTCCATCAAATTCAAGCCCAGACTTGTACTTCCAGGGTCTATGCTGTCCATGAGGTTGTAGAGGGGGTGAGATCAAGGTGGGAAAGAACTTTGCGTAGGGTTTCACTCTCTATTCTTTCCTAATAGAAACAGATTTATTGAAGTCAGGTAATCAACTGGATGTGGGCTATGAGAAAGAAGTTTGGAATGTGACTTCCGAGTTCAAGTCTTTAAAGACTTGAGTTGCAATGGTACCTTTTCAGAGGCTGAATACAGAGTAGAAGGATCAGGGCTAAAGAAAAAAAAAATCCAGTTAAGTCTGGGGCATGTTAGTTGCCAACATGTGTCTACAGTTCACAGTTATTGACAGTTTGACCCCGGGTAAAACACATTTCAGTGCCTAAGTGTTTGCATTTATAAAGTGGGGATGGGACTTCCCTGCTGGCTCAGACTAAAATATCCACCTGCAATACAAGGGACCAGGGTTTGATCCCTTAAATGAAAAAATCACCTGGAGTCAGACACAACTGAGTGATTTTCATTCATTCAAAGAAGGGATGAGTTTGTTATGAAAATTAAATGAGTTAATAAATATTAAAGTGCTATAAATAACATCTGATTTATAACATGTATTATCAGTGTTGGTTAAAAAATAAATAACAGGTACACAGACCATAAATGAATACTAATTTGCGAATTTTGTAAGGATACTTTGAATTGACAATATTTTGCTAACTTTCATTAGTGTAGAAACTAGTTACGCTTTTCACTTTCACTCTCCTGTTTTGGTGCCATTTATTCAAATATTTTCAATAGATGTGTTTACAATACATATAATAACTTAGATGGGTCAGAAGGAAAGTAGATCAGATTTACATTATTTTTAAGTAATTCCGTTCTTTTGAATTAAAGCACTTACAAAAGAGTCAATATACTGTCTTATTTTATCCAAAGCACTCACTCATTCACACATCCTATTTTTGTATACAAGAAAAGCTTTGTTAGTGTCTCTTATATAACATTCATCAGGTCAACACTGTGGTGTATGAGATTAATGTTTTCCCTCTTAAGAAAGTTCAGAATCTGGTGTAAGAGTAAGAGAATTAAGTGAGATGATAGAGGCTTACAGGCTGTATAGTTTGTCACAATAAGATTAACTCTCTCCATTAGTAGGTCTTCAAATACAGTAGAGTACATGAGCCAAATATTACATGCATATCAAGGCTTTTCAAACTCTCAGTAGAGAGCACCTCAAATTATTACCTGTAAATTAATGCATTGTTTCTATATCCCAGCCTATTATAACAATTATTATACTGTATTATATACATATATTTTGTGCCATGCATTGAATAAATAAACTTCATTATTACAGTGAATACACAACCAGCAGTGTGCCTTTAACCTGCAATAACAAATGACATCTTCTCTTCAAATACACTAAGTCATAAAGATACCAGAATCAAAAATGGCGAATTTTTTTTTCCTTAGGATGTAGGCTTAACAGAGATGCTGATGTCTGAAAATTGTTCTTGAACTGTGCATAGAAATTTATTAGTCAGAGTAGAGAGAAGTGAACAGGTCAGCATTTTATCACCATTTTAGCCATGCATCATGTCACTTTATAAAGGACTTTGAGGGACACAAAAACCTGTGACTCAGTTGATCCCCACCCTTCTCTGAAAGCAAACAAACACTCAGCCTGTGTCAGATGATCCAGATCAGACAGCTGCTTTAACTGTCCTGCAGTGGCCTCATGCAACCAACGGGATGTTAAATGGACATGTTTAATTGGTGACTATGTCCTTGAAAGTAATTTGGTCACTGTCAAGTCTGTAATATACAGGTAAAAACACAGACCATAAATGAATACTAATTTGCGAATTTTGTAAGGATACTTTGAATTGACAATATTTTGCTAACTTTCATTAGTGTAGAAACTAGTTACGCTTTTCACTTTCACTCTCCTGTTTTGGTGCCATTTATTCAAATATTTTCAATAGATGTGTTTACAATACATATAATAACTTAGATGGGTCAGAAGGAAAGTAGATCAGATTTACATTATTTTTAAGTAATTCCGTTCTTTTGAATTAAAGCACTTACAAAAGAGTCAATATACTGTCTTATTTTATCCAAAGCACTCACTCATTCACACATCCTATTTTTGTATACAAGAAAAGCTTTGTTAGTGTCTCTTATATAACATTCATCAGGTCAACACTGTGGTGTATGAGATTAATGTTTTCCCTCTTAAGAAAGTTCAGAATCTGGTGTAAGAGTAAGAGAATTAAGTGAGATGATAGAGGCTTACAGGCTGTATAGTTTGTCACAATAAGATTAACTCTCTCCATTAGTAGGTCTTCAAATACAGTAGAGTACATGAGCCAAATATTACATGCATATCAAGGCTTTTCAAACTCTCAGTAGAGAGCACCTCAAATTATTACCTGTAAATTAATGCATTGTTTCTATATCCCAGCCTATTATAACAATTATTATACTGTATTATATACATATATTTTGTGCCATGCATTGAATAAATAAACTTCATTATTACAGTGAATACACAACCAGCAGTGTGCCTTTAACCTGCAATAACAAATGACATCTTCTCTTCAAATACACTAAGTCATAAAGATACCAGAATCAAAAATGGCGAATTTTTTTTTCCTTAGGATGTAGGCTTAACAGAGATGCTGATGTCTGAAAATTGTTCTTGAACTGTGCATAGAAATTTATTAGTCAGAGTAGAGAGAAGTGAACAGGTCAGCATTTTATCACCATTTTAGCCATGCATCATGTCACTTTATAAAGGACTTTGAGGGACACAAAAACCTGTGACTCAGTTGATCCCCACCCTTCTCTGAAAGCAAACAAACACTCAGCCTGTGTCAGATGATCCAGATCAGACAGCTGCTTTAACTGTCCTGCAGTGGCCTCATGCAACCAACGGGATGTTAAATGGACATGTTTAATTGGTGACTATGTCCTTGAAAGTAATTTGGTCATCTGACTCTTAAATGTCTTGTACTTTATGGCTCAGTCCTCAGTCAGGCCCATGTTTCACCCTCTGAGGTATATTTTTCATAGCTATCAATACATGTACGGAAGAAAATGCATTTCTTCTCCTGTTTATCACTGTTGGTCGTGAATAGATCCCATATCTGGAATGTGCATCCTGCCTTTCCCTTTGGCACCCAGCACTAGACCCATGATGGCCTGCTATGCATTTTCATTTGAATGTGAAATGAAGCTTCAAAGGCAACATAGCAAAACTAAACTTCAGCTTTTTTTCCCTTTGAATTTCCATTCTCCTCTCTACAAAATGGGATGACTATTAGTAATCCCTAATACTTCTCTTTCACTTCTCCCTTTTCCTTGCTGTTTATCATGAGTGGAGGATCATGAGTGGAGAATCAGTTTTTATCATGCTCTTTATTATGGGTGGAGGATCACTATTCCATTTTTCAGTTCATCTCAACTATTTGCCCTTTGTTGCAGTACCTCTGGTTGGGGTCTTTATTATCTATGCCCAGAGTTACATTAAATAGAGCAAACACTAAGCTACTGGGACAAAAGCAGACAAGAAAATCACAGAGATTCACACGGGTAGAACCTGTGTGTTCCACATGAAGCAGCCCACCTCCAGTGGGGAAAGCAGAAATGGGAAACTCTCCAGAAACTGCCTGATTTCCTTCAGCTGCTCCCTCACCCCCTGAATTACTGTTGACTGAGTGATACCGATGGGAACTGTCTCAGACGTGTTGCATTCTAGCTGATGAGGAGGCGATATGGAAGACAGAAGAAAGAAGTGTGGCGGTTGTACATCTGACTTCCAATCACATGTCTTTGGCCAGAACAGTTACCTGGCGCACCCCACTGCAAGGGAGGCTGGGAAATCTCCAGCTGAGCAGGGCACCAATAATGATTGCAGGGCTTCCCCGGTGGTCCAGTGGGTAAGGACACCGCCTTGCAGTGCAAGAGGTGTCAGTTCCATCCCTGGCCTGGGAAGATCCCACGTGCCACGGAGTGGCTGGACGGATGTGTCCAATTACTGAGCCCGAGCTCTGGAGCGCATGCGCCCAGAGCCGGTGCTCTGCAGCTGGAGAGGCCACTGGGATGGGAGGCCCACACAGGCCAACGAACAGAGATGGATGAAAATAAATAGATGAAAAACCAATAGAAGTGGCCAAATTATGATAATAATAATGATTGTGGAAGAAAGGGAAAACAGATTTGTGGATACAATTTACTGTTTGTCTTACTAGTCAAAGATTGTTGCCCAAACAAACCATAAAAATGATTTCCCTCATTTTTTTTCTGGTATCTCAATATCAAACCCATTTCTGCCTCCTTTTCTGGTTATCATGTGCCTTGGCAGCTCTGTTTCCTAATACTTACTTTCCCTTTCATTTTTCCATGTATTTTATACTATCTTATTCAGCCTCTTTAAGACTCTTCTTCCTATTTATATGCATTCCCGAGCAAATTTTAAGTTTTGTGACTCATGGAGCACATTGTATCCTTGTTTGCATAAACAAGGCCTATCAGTGTATTATCCAAAATAATCTGCTGAATTATGCACAGAAGCTTAGCTGTACTTGTGACAGTCAATGCTTTGGGCAGTATTTTTATAATGTTCACAAGAAATATGTATTTGAATGAATAAGTATATGAATAATTTGATGAATACCCAAGCATTCATAAATTCAGACTTAAATGGAACTAGACACAGATCTGATATTTTTGAGGCAGTAGAAGAAGGAACATAGAATTTATTCTTTCTATGTAAAATTTACCTGAAGAGCCATAATACTCGATTGATTTTCTATTGTAATATCTAATTATGCACATAAGCCTTACCATTCAGCATAAGTAAAAGAAAGTGTCTAAATTTTCATAACATTAAGAAAAAGCACTATAGCACTTTTGTTTTGAGTCTGATAAAAAATCATCCAAAGTTCCTCTGAATTGTGTACAATATTAACTAAAATTGAAAGTCAACAGAAGGTGAGGCAATTCCAAGAAAGAGAAGCCAGGGGATGAGATAACAATTGAGGACAACCAATAAAGAACAAACTAGGAAGTAAAATATTTTGAAAAGTTTCCTGAATTTCCTGTAGCACAGAGTAACCAATTCAAAAAAGACTTGACTGTTTGTTGAAGAAACATTTATTTATAATATATCCTCCTCCTGTATTAGTGGCTTGAACAATAGAGAAAAGAAAATCCATTAATGAACATTTTTTTTTTCCTTTTGGAACAAGTCTGTCTTTTAATAATGTAAATAATGACCAAATATGTGTACCTAGGCTACTGATAGGATCAATTTTACAGGTGAACCCAGTAATATAATAAAATGGTCACTTATACCTAGTTTTCATTTTCTTAATTTTTATTATTCTCTCCTAGGTTAACAAGATCTAAGAAATAAAAACCCATACTATCAATACAGCCTCATATAGTTTATAGAAAGCAGGTAAAATTGTGTTGGACTCAAAATTCAATTGAGTTCTTTTCCCCAATGACTTTGTCTTTTGTGAAACAAAGGAAATGAGTTCACTTTAAGTCTAAATTCCAAAGTCTTTTAACCAATTTTCTTTAATTGCCCCCCAAGGCCTATGGAGCACATTGTATCCTTGTTTGCATAAACAAGGCCTATCAGTGTATTATCCAAAATAATCTGCTGAATTATGCACAGAAGCTTAGCTGTACTTGTGACAGTCAATGCTTTGGGCAGTATTTTTATAATGTTCACAAGAAATATGTATTTGAATGAATAAGTATATGAATAATTTGATGAATACCCAAGCATTCATAAATTCAGACTTAAATGGAACTAGACACAGATCTGATATTTTTGAGGCAGTAGAAGAAGGAACATAGAATTTATTCTTTCTATGTAAAATTTACCTGAAGAGCCATAATACTCGATTGATTTTCTATTGTAATATCTAATTATGCACATAAGCCTTACCATTCAGCATAAGTAAAAGAAAGTGTCTAAATTTTCATAACATTAAGAAAAAGCACTATAGCACTTTTGTTTTGAGTCTGATAAAAAATCATCCAAAGTTCCTCTGAATTGTGTACAATATTAACTAAAATTGAAAGTCAACAGAAGGTGAGGCAATTCCAAGAAAGAGAAGCCAGGGGATGAGATAACAATTGAGGACAACCAATAAAGAACAAACTAGGAAGTAAAATATTTTGAAAAGTTTCCTGAATTTCCTGTAGCACAGAGTAACCAATTCAAAAAAGACTTGACTGTTTGTTGAAGAAACATTTATTTATAATATATCCTCCTCCTGTATTAGTGGCTTGAACAATAGAGAAAAGAAAATCCATTAATGAACATTTTTTTTTTCCTTTTGGAACAAGTCTGTCTTTTAATAATGTAAATAATGACCAAATATGTGTACCTAGGCTACTGATAGGATCAATTTTACAGGTGAACCCAGTAATATAATAAAATGGTCACTTATACCTAGTTTTCATTTTCTTAATTTTTATTATTCTCTCCTAGGTTAACAAGATCTAAGAAATAAAAACCCATACTATCAATACAGCCTCATATAGTTTATAGAAAGCAGGTAAAATTGTGTTGGACTCAAAATTCAATTGAGTTCTTTTCCCCAATGACTTTGTCTTTTGTGAAACAAAGGAAATGAGTTCACTTTAAGTCTAAATTCCAAAGTCTTTTACAATTTCTGCTCAGACTCTGGCATTTTCTTTGAGAGGCAGTCAATTTCTTTCTATACATGGATTTCATTATTCAGACTTCACCATCAGTAGAATACATTATAAATTATGCAGAATGTGATAATTAGTTGTAAGCAAGAATATAAATAAAACTGCATAACCAATAAAAGGCAATAAAACCAGGCAAGTAAAATTAGTTACTGTGTGTTAAAATAGGAAATGTATGGAGGAAAAAAAATTGATTTCACATGTCCTCTATGTGCTGGAAAGAAATTGCTATATTACGCATAGCAATGTGTATAGCCTATTAGAAATAAAATAGAATCATATGTAATGCAGTGATTTAGAATGATCTAAGAACAAAAGAACCATGGTCCCATGAAGGTAAATGGTTCTTTTGTTACAGTAAATCTGATAACATCCCTCCCCCTCCACACTAAACCTGACGCCTATTTTTAAAATGTGCACCAATTTCCACAGTTAGTTTTTGCAGTTTTAATTTTTGAAAAATGACAATGAAAATATTAATGTTTTAATTTGCTTTATTAATGTACATGCACACACATGTGCACCAAAACTGTATTATATATTTCCTGGAAACCTTCAGTCAGTGAAATGTCATATCAGTAATACTGAATAAAAGGTAATCTTGTATGTACAATAGTACAAGCATTAAGTGAGCTGAAAAAATTTTCCTAGACACCCAGCAGAGCCTGACCAGAATCAAAGGAAAAAACTGCACATGAATTGTGCCCGTCTAGACAAGAAAAGATCTTTAGGCCCATATTGACTTCATAGAATCCAATCCCCAATAGATGTACTTGAGAAATTATACTATAAAGGTTAAAGCAAGGGCTAGAATTCATTTAAATAGTATATTCTAACATATTCTATAAGACCCAGTTCAGTGCGTCAAAGAATCAAAATATATAGAGTGTGCCAATTACATAAAAAATTCCAAAATACTTTGGAAAAGATGACAGTCTTCTAAATAATTTTTATTTTTTATTTTTGGAATAGAAGAGTATTTAGCATCCCAAAAATAAAATCAGTTTTCAAAGACTTAAGAAAACAATTGCAGCTACAACCAGGCTTTACTGCGTATGGTAACAAATTAGAATTTGTGCACCAAAAATAACCTTTAGGATACATTGTATTGCATGTTTTTAGATTCATTATTCCTTTATCATTAGAGTTTGCTTGAATTTCAGTGTCAAAGGAATCAAAATGCCTAATATAAATGCTAATTTGCTATTTGTTGTCTAATAGTGAAACTAGGCAATGTGAACTTCAGTGTTTCCACAGTCTGGGTAGGTAAAGGTTACTATTGTTGTAACAATTCTTACAACCCTGGACTGTAGCTTACCAGGCTACTTTGTGCATCAGTTTTTCCAGGCAAGAAGGCTAGATTAGGTTGCCATTTCCTTCGCCAGGGGATCTTCCTAACCCAGTGATCAAACCTACATCTCGTGCACTGGCAGGCGAATTCTTTACTACTGAGGCACCAAGGAAGTCCACTGACGTAGATATAGCATAACTTTATGAAATGTCTTAGACTACTTATGCTTAGGGTCTAGTATAACACTTAAGTGCTTGATGACTGATATAATTGCAGAAGACTAATCATCAGTTCAATTGACATAATAATATATTTGAGTAATTTTTAAAAGACAATAATTCCACTTAACAAAAACTAATAATTATGTGGAATTCCTTTAAAATATGATGGTTATTTGTATACTGTAGATTTCCTAAAATATCCTTCCTCTTGAGGTAGCTGTCTTAGGACCTGACAGATATGTGAGTTCTACAAGAGTGACTTTCAGACACCAGCTTTGGTCCATTCTCCTTTCATTTTTCCTTCTATATGTCATACATATTTATGGAATGTGAATGATTTTCCATCATCATTTATGACTTCACTTGTACAATAATTGTCAATTAAGTTCAGTTTACAGGTTAAGCTAGAAAGGACTAAAACAGATAAGTAAGTGCTATAGCATGGTGTGACTGCCTAAGATCTTTTTCTGATAGGACACTACATTTTCTCCATACACATTCTCAATGTGATGCTTTTCTGTTTTTGTTGTTGTTGCCCATCTGCAGCTCCTCCTACATTTTAGGTATGTTGACCATAGGGGCCAGGTCAGGTCAGTTTCTCTATTGCACATAAAGTGTTTAGAAATCACAAAGTTATTGGATTGGCCAAAAAAATCATACCCAAGGAACTTTATGACCAACCTACAGATGTGGATACATTGTATTGCATGTTTTTAGATTCATTATTCCTTTATCATTAGAGTTTGCTTGAATTTCAGTGTCAAAGGAATCAAAATGCCTAATATAAATGCTAATTTGCTATTTGTTGTCTAATAGTGAAACTAGGCAATGTGAACTTCAGTGTTTCCACAGTCTGGGTAGGTAAAGGTTACTATTGTTGTAACAATTCTTACAACCCTGGACTGTAGCTTACCAGGCTACTTTGTGCATCAGTTTTTCCAGGCAAGAAGGCTAGATTAGGTTGCCATTTCCTTCGCCAGGGGATCTTCCTAACCCAGTGATCAAACCTACATCTCGTGCACTGGCAGGCGAATTCTTTACTACTGAGGCACCAAGGAAGTCCACTGACGTAGATATAGCATAACTTTATGAAATGTCTTAGACTACTTATGCTTAGGGTCTAGTATAACACTTAAGTGCTTGATGACTGATATAATTGCAGAAGACTAATCATCAGTTCAATTGACATAATAATATATTTGAGTAATTTTTAAAAGACAATAATTCCACTTAACAAAAACTAATAATTATGTGGAATTCCTTTAAAATATGATGGTTATTTGTATACTGTAGATTTCCTAAAATATCCTTCCTCTTGAGGTAGCTGTCTTAGGACCTGACAGATATGTGAGTTCTACAAGAGTGACTTTCAGACACCAGCTTTGGTCCATTCTCCTTTCATTTTTCCTTCTATATGTCATACATATTTATGGAATGTGAATGATTTTCCATCATCATTTATGACTTCACTTGTACAATAATTGTCAATTAAGTTCAGTTTACAGGTTAAGCTAGAAAGGACTAAAACAGATAAGTAAGTGCTATAGCATGGTGTGACTGCCTAAGATCTTTTTCTGATAGGACACTACATTTTCTCCATACACATTCTCAATGTGATGCTTTTCTGTTTTTGTTGTTGTTGCCCATCTGCAGCTCCTCCTACATTTTAGGTATGTTGACCATAGGGGCCAGGTCAGGTCAGTTTCTCTATTGCACATAAAGTGTTTAGAAATCACAAAGTTATTGGATTGGCCAAAAAAATCATACCCAAGGAACTTTATGACCAACCTAATATATAGTGGAAACAGTTATGCACAGATGTTTTGATCAGGGGAAGACTGCAGTAAAGTACTAAGCAATGTTTCCAGGAAACACTTAGAGGGGAGTCATCCATTCTACCTGGCAGGTAGGAGAGAACAATGAAGGCACCTTCATAAAGATAGGTAACATTTGAAATGGTCAAGAGATGGCATAGGGATGGTGTATATTAATATTAAAAAGAGTGAAATAAAAGGATAGAAACTTAAACATTATATTCTGAGAAAGTTAAATAACCCTCCCAGAGAGCTGAGGGGGTTTGGGGTTTTGAGTAACATGAGGCTGGAAAAATAGTTTCCTCAAAACTGATGTGTGGGAAATGGGGTGGAAGCAGTTCAAACAACTGTTGAAATAATCCAGGCACACTGTTCAGTAACTGTCTTATATTGATAAGTTTAGCATGTGTGTCTGATCTCTCTTTGGTCTACACTGACTTAGTTCCAAGTTGGCTGAGCTGTATTTCCTAGCTTAGTTATTGAAGAGTATTTTCAGTCTAGAATCAAGTACAATTTTACCAGGGTTTGTGCTCATAAGAGTATCAAGATACCCCTAATACGTGAAATTGATTATTCAGTACCATACCTTTCTTAATAAAAATTCCAGTTTCAGGTCTTTACTGATTAGTTTTTATCATGGATCCAAAGACCTTTGCAGCCATGTTTGGTGCCTCCATTTGTTTTTACATTCTGGTCACAGTACACTGAATTACACTACAGTTTTCATACATATTCTCTATAATATAAGGAGCAAGGTATTAATACATGCAAATGAAGAAGAAGAAATGCACTTTATGTTTTCACAATGTATACTTAATTATGTCATTAAGATAAGTTTACCTATGAATTAATCCATATTAATATTTTAAGTAGTTAATTAATATCAAAATAATGCATGGGCTTTTGGACAAAAAATGTGCCTGATAATCTTAAATAAATTAGCAAACTGAATTCAACGATGTTAAACTGATAAATTTGCAGTTAGGAATCTAGTATAGCCATGATATAATGCACCTAAACTTCATTCATTGAGAAATGTAGGTTTTACACTGCCATGTTTGAAATGCATGAACAACAAAAATCTATTGTATAACACATGGAACTCTGCTTAATGTAATGCACCAACCTGGAAGCGAAGGGTGTTTGAGGGAGAATGGATACCTGTATATGTATTGTCCAGCCCCTTCACTGTTCACCTGAAACTATCACAAAATTGTTAATTGGCTATATCCTAATGAAAATGTTTTTGCTGTATAAAAAATAAAAAGAAAGAAATAACATTTTAAATCTACCCTGTTATTTAGACCAAAATAGTACATATTTCATTTCCCTCTAAAACCTGAAATTCAAAATGAAAAATGGTACCCAAATTATATAGTGAGAGCTACTCAAAACAGCTTTTCTTCTCACATTTAGCAAAACTTAGCCTAACTATTAATATAACATGTCATCTTTGTATCCATTCCTACTTGCTTGTTTTTCTTTTTTCAGTTCTTTAGGGAAAATGCTATTTAGAAATTTTTTCTTGCATATCTTAAGCCATTGCTTATGTGCGTCTAATAAAGAAGTAAACATAATGTTCCAGGACTTACTTCTTACCTCATAAATCCTCATTGTACCTCAGTTCACTATATCAAAAACAAGAGATTTACAAGCTTGTTGGTGGGAATTTCCCAAGTTAAAATTTAGATTCAGGGGCTTCCCCTGGTGGTCCAGTGGATAAGGACACCGCCTTGCAGTGCAAGGGGCGCCGGTTCGATCCCTGGCCTGGGAAGATCCCACGTGCCGCGGAGCGGCTGGACCGATGTGTCCAATCACCGAGCCGGAGCTCTGGAGTGCATGCGCCCAGAGCCGATGCTCTACGACAGCAGAGGTCACTACGATGGGAGACCCACACAGGCTAAAGAACAAAGATGGATGAAAATGGTGAAATGAAGGACCAATAGAAGTGGCCCGCCCGCTCCCCTCCCTCTCCAACCCCCGCCCAAAATAAATATATAAATAAATCTTTAAAAAAAAAATTTAGATTCAGTGGTTGAAATGAAAAGATAGTTTTGGGAGATTTTTAGCTCAATATCGGCTACTTAGAAAGTATTTTCTGGGATTCACAGATTCCTAAAAGTCCTTGAATTCAGAGAATCTGTGAACTTGAATGGGAAAAAGGATACATCTTTGCTTCTACTTACTTTTATTGAACTATAACATTTTTCCAATTGTGAATGTTGTATAATACCAGTGATATTGCCACCAACAAAAACTCTGATTATTTTTATTACATGACAGTTGATATAGATGTTTTAAATTATCTGCCGTTTTACTCCACAGTACTACAAAACTGTGGTAATTTGTTGCTCTATCAATGGATGATATCATACGTTGCACTAGTAAAGGAGCACATTACCACATCACTGATTTTTAAACATTCTTTCATTAGTGAATTTCACTGTAACTTTAATCATGTGCATTTTGTTGTTGCATTAAAAATAATATTCTGAAAAGGAGAACCATAAGCTTCATTATCTTCCAAAGGGATTGTTAGTTAAAAAGACATATAAGAAATCCCTTTACTAAGGAGCAAACCTTCTGATAAATTTTAGACTCTTAACAATGCCATCTCACCTTTCTGTTGTACTTCAGAGATTACAAAAAACTTTCATGTATGCTGTGTGTCTTTGTTCTTTATTTGGTGAGACTAGTGGAAAGGCTGTGGGAATGGTCCATATCTGGTACATGCAATAAAGAAGAACATATTCTGTACAGAATTTAGAAACAAAAATATAACTGCCTAAAATTTGTCCTATTTTCTATTATAATATACCTTGGCAATTGTAAACAACATAGTAATAAAATATTCCGAAACACATCCTCCAAATATATACTTTGTTCTAAGTTATAATCAATTTCTGTGATTATAATTGCTTATGTTATTGTCACTTTATGGTTTCATGGTTTACTGAGAAGTTTTCTTAATTATAAGTTATTTGAACTCCATTGGGTGTTAATAATATATATGGAAGCTAAGAATGAAGCACATTTTAAGCCTTTAATAAACATTGTATTCAACATGGAAATTGATATAAAGAATTCCCAATTACAGTGTTAAAACTCTAATACGCCAAACTCAACTACATATAAAGTAAGCTATATGTGAACATTACAAGGTAAAGTATGTAAAAGTTCAGAAATGTTCAAGCCCGCTTTGGGAACATGTTTATGTTTCCGACCCCTATGATCCTAAACATTCCTGCTTTCAAAAGCTGGTTTGATGTAAACAATTGCAACTCAGTGGGGATAAAGGTTGAAAAAAAGAAAAAAGTACTTGATTACTTCTGCATTCCTCTTGGGGTATCTGTTTATTTCGTGATTATTACTGAACACAAATTTGGCGTATAGTAAAAGAACATAAAAATGATCCACTTGACATCAAATATGTTGTGCCTAATATATTTTCCCTAATTTTCTCAATGGTGAAAACATTCCCAAAATCATCTAGTGATTAAGAAGCAGGCCTTCATGAGAACCAAGTCTTCAGATTTCCTAGACAAGTGTTTTCTTGGTTATTTTCAAGATGTTAATTATCTCTTTCATGGAAAAAGTGATTTTGTTAGTTAAAAGACATATAAGAAATCCCTTTACTAAGGAGCAAACCTTCTGATAAATTTTAGACTCTTAACAATGCCATCTCACCTTTCTGTTGTACTTCAGAGATTACAAAAAACTTTCATGTATGCTGTGTGTCTTTGTTCTTTATTTGGTGAGACTAGTGGAAAGGCTGTGGGAATGGTCCATATCTGGTACATGCAATAAAGAAGAACATATTCTGTACAGAATTTAGAAACAAAAATATAACTGCCTAAAATTTGTCCTATTTTCTATTATAATATACCTTGGCAATTGTAAACAACATAGTAATAAAATATTCCGAAACACATCCCTCCAAATATATACTTTGTTCTAAGTTATAATCAATTTCTGTGATTATAATTGCTTATGTTATTGTCACTTTATGGTTTCATGGTTTACTGAGAAGTTTTCTTAATTATAAGTTATTTGAACTCCATTGGGTGTTAATAATATATATGGAAGCTAAGAATGAAGCACATTTTAAGCCTTTAATAAACATTGTATTCAACATGGAAATTGATATAAAGAATTCCCAATTACAGTGTTAAAACTCTAATACGCCAAACTCAACTACATATAAAGTAAGCTATATGTGAACATTACAAGGTAAAGTATGTAAAAGTTCAGAAATGTTCAAGCCCGCTTTGGGAACATGTTTATGTTTCCGACCCCTATGATCCTAAACATTCCTGCTTTCAAAAGCTGGTTTGATGTAAACAATTGCAACTCAGTGGGGATAAAGGTTGAAAAAAAGAAAAAAGTACTTGATTACTTCTGCATTCCTCTTGGGGTATCTGTTTATTTCGTGATTATTACTGAACACAAATTTGGCGTATAGTAAAAAAGAACATATAAAAATGATCCACTTGACATCAAATATGTTGTGCCTAATATATTTTCCCTAATTTTCTCAATGGTGAAAACATTCCCAAAATCATCTAGTGATTAAGAAGCAGGCCTTCATGAGAACCAAGTCTTCAGATTTCCTAGACAAGTGTTTTCTTGTTTATTTTCAAGATGTTAATTATCTCTTTCATGGAAAAAAGTGTTTTGTGTTCAGATACGTTTGAAATATGCTATGTTACACAAACTTAAGGTGTCTTTTAATATCAGTATGCATTCTAAATCTCTAAGGGTGGGATTGGTTGGTGTCTCCAAATTAATTTGAATCACAGATTTTTTGGTTTATGTTCTAAGAAACAAATTGTAAGTCTAACTTAGCATCAAGCATGAAAGAAACAAAACATTTGAATGGCTCCATGTGCTGTTTCTTAAAGTAGGACATCTGTTTGGAGAGATTTTACTAGATGAGTCTACCTAACAGTCACTGAGTGCTTATTATGTACTTCTTTAAGAAATTCTCACTTGAGCTTTCATTCAGTCATCACCTAACCACTTGAGATTGATACAATTATTATGTCCAGTTTACAAATGAGGGAACTGAGGAATATCATATTGAAAGCACTTAATCAATGTCAGAGACATATAAAAGTGAAAATGTTATTGCTGCCTGGAGAATATGCTTTCATAGATTTTCAGTTTGGGCATTCCTTGATGTGGGGCTAATTTCAGTCTGCCTGTTTTCTCTCTGTACCTCTTTGTCTGTGTATCTCAAATCTTCTACTTTTCGTAAAGGCATCGATCACTGGATTTAGGGCTCCCTTCAAAAACAGAATGCTGCTGATTTAGTTACATCTACAAAGACTCTATTTCCAAAAAGGTCACAATCACAGGTAGTCAGATTCAGGATATGGACATATCTTTTGGGAGACATCATTTTCACACTCTACAGAGTAATAAGCATGTATTATATCTGTTTGTTAACTTGTCAAGCCCGCTTTGGGAACATGTTTATGTTTCCGACCCCTATGATCCTAAACATTCCTGCTTTCAAAAGCTGGTTTGATGTAAACAATTGCAACTCAGTGGGGATAAAGGTTGAAAAAAAGAAAAAAGTACTTGATTACTTCTGCATTCCTCTTGGGGTATCTGTTTATTTTGTGATTATTACTGAACACAAATTTGGCGTATAGTAAAAGAACATATAAAATGATCCACTTGACATCAAATATGTTGTGCCTAATATATTTTCCCTAATTTTCTCAATGGTGAAAACATTCCCAAAATCATCTAGTGATTAAGAAGCAGGCCTTCATGAGAACCAAGTCTTCAGATTTCCTAGACAAGTGTTTTCTTGTTTATTTTCAAGATGTTAATTATCTCTTTCATGGAAAAAAGTGTTTTGTGTTCAGATACGTTTGAAATATGCTATGTTACACAAACTTAAGGTGTCTTTTAATATCAGTATGCATTCTAAATCTCTAAGGGTGGGATTGGTTGGTGTCTCCAAATTAATTTGAATCACAGATTTTTTGGTTTATGTTCTAAGAAACAAATTGTAAGTCTAACTTAGCATCAAGCATGAAAGAAACAAAACATTTGAATGGCTCCATGTGCTGTTTCTTAAAGTAGGACATCTGTTTGGAGAGATTTTACTAGATGAGTCTACCTAACAGTCACTGAGTGCTTATTATGTACTTCTTTAAGAAATTCTCACTTGAGCTTTCATTCAGTCATCACCTAACCACTTGAGATTGATACAATTATTATGTCCAGTTTACAAATGAGGGAACTGAGGAATATCATATTGAAAGCACTTAATCAATGTCAGAGACATATAAAAGTGAAAATGTTATTGCTGCCTGGAGAATATGCTTTCATAGATTTTCAGTTTGGGCATTCCTTGATGTGGGGCTAATTTCAGTCTGCCTGTTTTCTCTCTGTACCTCTTTGTCTGTGTATCTCAAATCTTCTACTTTTTTTGTAAAGGCATCGATCACTGGATTTAGGGCTCCCTTCAAAAACAGAATGCTGCTGATTTAGTTACATCTACAAAGACTCTATTTCCAAAAAGGTCACAATCACAGGTAGTCAGATTCAGGATATGGACATATCTTTTGGGAGACATCATTTTCACACTCTACAGAGTAATAAGCATGTATTATATCTGTTTGTTAACTTGTACCTTGAGCACATTTCTAGTTCTACTCTACTCCCCAATAGCTTTTGCTAATCTCACTAATTCCTAAACTTTTGTTTAAAAGTTACTTTTTCAAAAAGAACCTCTAATATATAGACTAGGTAACTTCTCATATGTTCTATGATATCAAACCCTAATCATAATGAATATTTGCTGCATGGTGTCTTCTCCAGATAGGCTCGTTCTGTTTGAGCAGGAACCATTTCACATCTCCATGCCTTTAAAGAAAAGTCAGGTAAAGAGAGGTTCTGTAAATGGAAATTTGTGTGTGTGTGCTCAGTCGTTCAGTTGTCTCAGATTTTGCAATCCTGTGAACCGTAGCCGACCGCCTCCTCCATCCATGGCATTCTCCAGGCAAGAATACTGGAGTGGATTGCCATTTCATTTTCCAAAAGATCTTTCCTGACCAAGGGACTGAACCTCCATCTCCCGCACTGGCAAGCAGATTCTTTACCACCATGCCACCTTGGAAACCTAAATAGAAATTTAATTGAATTCAGCTAAAATTATTTTTCAAATTTACTGAAAATCATAGATTGGAAATTAGAATAGCAAGGTTATATTTTGTTTTCCCTTCCCCTTTGTTTCAGGACCTCACCAACTGCTAGAATTTGAAGTATCTTCAAAATTAGAATCCCTTCTTTTGTCACTACATAGAGTCATTACTTCTAGATTAATTATACTTTAGTCTGTCTGTAGTAAGTCTAAATGCATAATATATAAATCACCAGTATAAAATAGGTGATTTACTGTTAGAAGAGTAATTCAGACTCACTTCTAAATCATAATTTATATGTATCATTGTTTAAACCTAGAACTATTACCTAAATCATTGAACAGGCCCATGGAAATGTCAGGCTCCTAGGTTGTTGTAAAACTGGCCATTTATTAGGGCCCTCAGAATCTCCATCTCCTAGCAACCAGAAAGTATAGCACTGGGCAGGATTTGGTGAAAGTGTCCAGAAAGTTTAATGGAGAAAACTACATATCAATGAAGGAATTTGCAATTAATAGCTTTTCTCTTTAGAAAGAAATTCTCATATATTCACTTGGGAATGTCTTCTGTTCAGTATTTCTTTGTTTGAATTCAAAAAATTGTGTGTGCATAGAGTATACAGGAGGTAGCATATTTGGCTTATTGTGTAAAGGATGGAATTTTTCCTTTTTTAAATTAATTTTTAAGTATGGTTTATATATAATACTGTATGTTTCATGTGTACAGCATAGTAATTCATAATTTTTAAAGTTATATTCCATTTATAATTATTAAAAAATATTGAACATATTCCTTATGTTTTACTTTATATGCTTATAACTTCTTTATACATAGTAATTTGTTTTTTTTCCCTCCCTTATCTTCTTATCCAGTAAAGGTTCTGTAATGGTTTTCCAGTCGTTCAGTTGTCTCAGATTTTGCAATCCTGTGAACCGTAGCCGACCGCCTCCTCCATCCATGGCATTCTCCAGGCAAGAATACTGGAGTGGATTGCCATTTCATTTTCCAAAAGATCTTTCCTGACCAAGGGACTGAACCTCCATCTCCCGCACTGGCAAGCAGATTCTTTACCACCATGCCACCTTGGAAACCTAAATAGAAATTTAATTGAATTCAGCTAAAATTATTTTTCAAATTTACTGAAAATCATAGATTGGAAATTAGAATAGCAAGGTTATATTTTTGTTTTCCCTTCCCCTTTGTTTCAGGACCTCACCAACTGCTAGAATTTGAAGTATCTTCAAAATTAGAATCCCTTCTTTTGTCACTACATAGAGTCATTACTTCTAGATTAATTATACTTTAGTCTGTCTGTAGTAAGTCTAAATGCATAATATATAAATCACCAGTATAAAATAGGTGATTTACTGTTAGAAGAGTAATTCAGACTCACTTCTAAATCATAATTTATATGTATCATTGTTTAAACCTAGAACTATTACCTAAATCATTGAACAGGCCCATGGAAATGTCAGGCTCCTAGGTTGTTGTAAAACTGGCCATTTATTAGGGCCCTCAGAATCTCCATCTCCTAGCAACCAGAAAGTATAGCACTGGGCAGGATTTGGTGAAAGTGTCCAGAAAGTTTAATGGAGAAAACTACATATCAATGAAGGAATTTGCAATTAATAGCTTTTCTCTTTAGAAAGAAATTCTCATATATTCACTTGGGAATGTCTTCTGTTCAGTATTTCTTTGTTTGAATTCAAAAAATTGTGTGTGCATAGAGTATACAGGAGGTAGCATATTTGGCTTATTGTGTAAAGGATGGAATTTTTCCTTTTTTAAATTAATTTTTAAGTATGGTTTATATATAATACTGTATGTTTCATGTGTACAGCATAGTAATTCATAATTTTTAAAGTTATATTCCATTTATAATTATTAAAAAATATTGAACATATTCCTTATGTTTTACTTTATATGCTTATAACTTCTTTATACATAGTAATTTGTACTTCTTATCTTTCACTTATAGTGTCCCTTCCCCTTCCATCTCTTCACTTATAACCACTAGTTTGTTCTCTGTGAGTTTTAATTTTTGTTATATTTACTAGTTTTATTTTTTTATATTCCACATATAAGTGGTATCATACAGTATTTCTTTCTCTGACTTATTTCATTTAACATAATACCCTCCAAATCCATCCATAATGTTCCCAATGACAAAGTTTCATTCTTTCTTATGACTGAGTCATATTCCATTATGGATATACATTAAGCAAATTTTCTTTATTCATCTGTTAATGAATATGTAGGTTACTTCCATATCTTGACAACTGTAAATAATTCTGCTATAAACATTAGGACTCATATATCTTTTCAAATTGCTGTTTTTGTTTTTTTTTATTTGAATACAGCATAAATGTGGAATTATTAGGTCATATGATAGTTCTGTTTTTAGTTTTTTGAGAAAACTCCATACTATTTCAATAGTCACTGTTTCAGTTTAGAGTCCCATCAACAGCATAGGAGCATTTCCTTTTCTTCACGCCTTGCTAACATTTATTTGTTGTGGTCTTTATGATTATTGCCATCCTGAGTAAGTTCTTTTTAGTTCAAATTGATATGACCCCATATTGAACACACTTCTATTTCAGGATAATGTATATTAACCAACATGTAATACAAATTACCATCATTTACAAAGCACTAATTATCTTGGGTAATGGTGAGTGTACATTATTTGCAAATCTTCTTACAACTATTATACAAAATTATTTTTTCTATTTCATAAATAAGAAAACTAAACTGACAGTAATCGAGAACACTGCCGAGGCAGGCTCAGTTGTGTTGGAAAGTTGATATTCAAATCTATTTGCTGTTCTTCACTTGAGACTCATGATGTACATGTATGTTGCATCAACTTTTCTTCTCCATAGCAATCTTTCTTTAGTGGTTTTTTTTTTTTTTTTTTTTTTTTTTTAATTTGCCTGGTTGTGTTTTTTTCTTAGAAACCCACCACCATCCTGGCCACTTTTATCTAATCAGTTTGCTCCTGCTTTTCTGAAATAAGACCTAGTTGCTTATCATTATTCCAGTTTATCAAATTCAAATTTTCAGTATGATGCTATCTGACTTTTCCCTACCATTTAATTATCCTATTGCATAGTTTTGCTGAAGGATGATATCAGGGAAGTTAAAGGTTCAAGTTCAAGTTCAAGTTCAAATTCCCCAGATAGAGTAAGTGAAAGACTGAAATGTTTTAATAAAGGTCTGTCCAAATCCAATTCCAGGTTCTTCCTATATCAGGAACTGGTTTCATTTTTCTCATATTTTCCCTGTGCTTCATATAGTATATAACTATTTCAGTACTCACTAAATAAATGAATGAATGTTGTTTTCCTTCACCCTCTTTCTGTTTTGACTCTGCCTTGTAGTGTGTTTATTTTGCCACTCCAATTCCAAGTTTCATTTCCTTTGTCAAGCTTGCCACCTAAATAAAGATATCTCTCTCTTAATTACTTGTGACTTACCTCTAACATATTTAACTTCTGTGAATTTTGGGTCAAAGTAACTGCTAAAAGCATGAACTCTGAGCCACTGTTAAAATCCCATTGTGTCATGTGATTTGGAGAAACTAATCTGTCTGTCCTCAGTGTCCTCAAATGTAAATTATGGATTATTAAAGTACACTTCTCATAGAATTGCTATAAGTATTAAGTGAGCGGTAATGCTTTCTAATAGACTCAGAATAGTGTCTGACACAATAAAGGAAGAGTGTTGTTAGTATCAGACACTATAGGAATTGTACCCATAAAAATTAATAAAATCAGTGAAATTATTTTTATCATGAAATTTTTAATCTGTGGCTTTAACGTTCCTGGATCTTATAATTATACATTTATTTTATGATTTCTAGGCCTGTCTCCTTATCAATATTTTAAACTTTTAGAATTAGCACAGCATGCAGATTTTGATCTCAAATATGCTTATCACAGTTGGAGGCATGTAATAGGAATGTAGTCAATCTTTTGCTAGTTAGTGCTGGTGCCAAAGTGAAAAATGAAAGCTTAGAATCATGATCTATTCAACGTTCCCCAGGTCAGTGTCCAATGCAAACCCTTTTTCTCCAAGATCCTCTTGCATACTTCTAGAAACTGTGCTATTTCTGAGGTGTCCCACCACTTCTAAGCAACCTTAACTTCTTCACAAAGAGTGAACATTTGCCTTCAAGAAATTATTGCCTTTTTTCCCCCAACAGAGCCATATGTCTCTACCATGAGCCATGCACTCAAATATTTGGCTGTTTATATTAGCCTTTTTTTTTTATTGCCTTTTTTAGATAGAATACTTCTCATCTCTTAATCTTTTCTCATATGAGAGTTCCCATCCTTCTAGTTATTCTGATCACCTCCTTCTTATTGTTTTGGTGTTCAGTCTTTCAGTCATGTCCGATTCTTTGCAGTCGATGGATTGGAGCATGCCAGCCTTTTCTGTCCTTCACTGTCTCCCAGAGTTTGCTTAAATTCATGTCCATTGAGTCCATCCAATTCCAAGTTTCATTTCCTTTGTCAAGCTTGCCACCTAAATAAAGATATCTCTCTAATTACTTGTGACTTACCTCTAACATATTTAACTTCTGTGAATTTTGGGTCAAAGTAACTGCTAAAAGCATGAACTCTGAGCCACTGTTAAAATCCCATTGTGTCATGTGATTTGGAGAAACTAATCTGTCTGTCCTCAGTGTCCTCAAATGTAAATTATGGATTATTAAAGTACACTTCTCATAGAATTGCTATAAGTATTAAGTGAGCGGTAATGCTTTCTAATAGACTCAGAATAGTGTCTGACACAATAAAGGAAGAGTGTTGTTAGTATCAGACACTATAGGAATTGTACCCATAAAAATTAATAAAATCAGTGAAATTATTTTTATCATGAAATTTTTAATCTGTGGCTTTAACGTTCCTGGATCTTATAATTATACATTTATTTTATGATTTCTAGGCCTGTCTCCTTATCAATATTTTAAACTTTTAGAATTAGCACAGCATGCAGATTTTGATCTCAAATATGCTTATCACAGTTGGAGGCATGTAATAGGAATGTAGTCAATCTTTTGCTAGTTAGTGCTGGTGCCAAAGTGAAAAATGAAAGCTTAGAATCATGATCTATTCAACGTTCCCCAGGTCAGTGTCCAATGCAAACCCTTTTTCTCCAAGATCCTCTTGCATACTTCTAGAAACTGTGCTATTTCTGAGGTGTCCCACCACTTCTAAGCAACCTTAACTTCTTCACAAAGAGTGAACATTTGCCTTCAAGAAATTATTGCCTTTTTTCCCCCAACAGAGCCATATGTCTCTACCATGAGCCATGCACTCAAATATTTGGCTGTTTATATTAGCCTTTTTTTTTTATTGCCTTTTTTAGATAGAATACTTCTCATCTCTTAATCTTTTCTCATATGAGAGTTCCCATCCTTCTAGTTATTCTGATCACCTCCTTCTTATTGTTTTGGTGTTCAGTCTTTCAGTCATGTCCGATTCTTTGCAGTCGATGGATTGGAGCATGCCAGCCTTTTCTGTCCTTCACTGTCTCCCAGAGTTTGCTTAAATTCATGTCCATTGAGTCCATCCAACCATCTCATCTTCTATTGCCCACTTCTCCCCTGTCCTCAATCTTTCCCAGCATTAGTGTCTTTTCCAATGAATTGGCTCTTGAGAGTCCATTGGACAGCAAGGAGATCAAACCAGTTAATCCTAAAGGAAATGAACCTTGAATATTCATTGGGAGGACTGATGTGGAATCTGAAGTTCCAATACTTTGTCCACCTGATGGGAAGAGCTGACACCTCCCTCTGGATATGGTCTAATCAGTTTCTGAAATAGTCAGACTCCTGAAAAATGGACTGTTTCTGATGATAGATATTGACAGCAAAACAATACAAAGAGTAATAATTTATTCCTCTTCATTAATCAATAAACTACTATTTAAGTGAGTAAAATGTTTCTGCAAGCATTTAGAGATATGCAATGTAGTCATTCATGATGCCATCAAACCCTGTAAGTGCCAAATGTCCAGGATGCCTCATTACTTCAGTGGCCAACTTATCAAAAAAGATACATGGAGATCCACTTGCATCTACAAATAGCAACAAAACATCACACTATCTACAGATTTTCTATATTATCTGGTAGAAATCCTTGTCAACAATAATAATTGACTTCATTTTGGTCTTGAATAACACTAGCTAATTTAACTTGTGAAATGGGCTATATTGACCTCTTGTCACTAGAATTTAAAGATACAATCTTATTAGGCTACAGTCAGTGCTATATGTCTTTTAAGAAATTTAAGGAGACTAACAGCTGAAGTACGAGCGAAAAGAATTACAAATACAAGTGACATACAAGTTTTTGAAATAAGATATATATGGCCACGTGTATGATCATGTTGAAATCTTATTTCTTTAAAGGAAATGTAGATTTAAAACGGACATGCTTTAAATGTCAGTAATTATAGTCTGAATTCTTTTAAAAATCTGTTTTCTTATAAAATATGTGTTTTTTAGGAGTACAGACTTTGTGAAATACATGTCCATAGCCTTCAGCAGCAAAGACAGTCTTTTGGCCACAGAGAAAAGAAATAAATGGCATTTTAGAGAGGATTTGGGGTGAATTTCAGCCTTTTAAATTAAGAGGCAAGTCTGGTTTCTTTCAAAGCAGATTGACAATGCTAATATCGATTCATTAGCACATGTAGAAGCTGCCTAGAATGAAAATTGTTTAAAAATGACCAGATGAAAAATGAAAAAGAAACCTAGCTATCATTGTTATGGTTAATTTTTATAAGCTAGTTATTTTCTTAAGGAAGAGTTAATGAGGGAGTCAAAATTATCTTTTAAATGGTAGATAATGGCAATCTTCTGTTCCACTAAGAAAGAATCCAAGATTTTCACTCTTTTGTCATGTAAAAAGATTCAGATATATGAAGTAACATTTTATTATGATTTCAAAAATTTTTTTTTTGTTTTCTGCAAGCATTTAGAGATATGCAATGTAGTCATTCATGATGCCATCAAACCCTGTAAGTGCCAAATGTCCAGGATGCCTCATTACTTCAGTGGCCAACTTATCAAAAAAGATACATGGAGATCCACTTGCATCTACAAATAGCAACAAAACATCACACTATCTACAGATTTTCTATATTATCTGGTAGAAATCCTTGTCAACAATAATAATTGACTTCATTTTGGTCTTGAATAACACTAGCTAATTTAACTTGTGAAATGGGCTATATTGACCTCTTGTCACTAGAATTTAAAGATACAATCTTATTAGGCTACAGTCAGTGCTATATGTCTTTTAAGAAATTTAAGGAGACTAACAGCTGAAGTACGAGCGAAAAGAATTACAAATACAAGTGACATACAAGTTTTTGAAATAAGATATATATGGCCACGTGTATGATCATGTTGAAATCTTATTTCTTTAAAGGAAATGTAGATTTAAAACGGACATGCTTTAAATGTCAGTAATTATAGTCTGAATTCTTTTAAAAATCTGTTTTCTTATAAAATATGTGTTTTTTAGGAGTACAGACTTTGTGAAATACATGTCCATAGCCTTCAGCAGCAAAGACAGTCTTTTGGCCACAGAGAAAAGAAATAAATGGCATTTTAGAGAGGATTTGGGGTGAATTTCAGCCTTTTAAATTAAGAGGCAAGTCTGGTTTCTTTCAAAGCAGATTGACAATGCTAATATCGATTCATTAGCACATGTAGAAGCTGCCTAGAATGAAAATTGTTTAAAAATGACCAGATGAAAAATGAAAAAGAAACCTAGCTATCATTGTTATGGTTAATTTTTATAAGCTAGTTATTTTCTTAAGGAAGAGTTAATGAGGGAGTCAAAATTATCTTTTAAATGGTAGATAATGGCAATCTTCTGTTCCACTAAGAAAGAATCCAAGATTTTCACTCTTTTGTCATGTAAAAAGATTCAGATATATGAAGTAACATTTTATTATGATTTCAAAAATTTTTTTTTCATGTACATATTTTTAACAAAAGACCTCCAGTTTACTTTGGCCACAGTGATTTAAATTTTTTAGAAAGAGTATAAGTGCAGGGTCACAATGAAATCTGCAAACTATCATATTTGATCATTGATGATAAATACTGAAAATGTACCATAAAACTGATTTAAATGAATTCCAAATCTCTGAACAAGTATATTGTATCCAGCAGTGAGAGTAAAAAATTTAACTTGCTCTCAAAATAGTGTATCATTTAGGAATCCAAAAAGTTGCCAACCTTTGCATTTGAAAGAGAACAACATGGAAACCTCTATAAATTTATTTACTATTGTTAATAAAAATACATAACTAACAAATTAAAGCATCATTAAGAAATGAAATTGGAAGATAAAATGATTGTGATTAAAAGGATCATATTTTATGAAAAATTGGAATGGAAATAGTTTAGAGATTCATCTGGCATTATAAGAGACTAATTGTTAAAGTAGAATATTAGTAAGTATCATTCTTTGGTTCATAATACTCATCATTTATCTATATATATACAATATATCTTATAGCATTTCACAGAAAGTGAATGAAACATTATTTATTCAAAGAGTTTATGCCATACAACTAGAAGAAAAACTAGTTGGTCAAGTAGTTTAACATATACCACCTGGATTCCATGTATATATTTTTAAAAGGCAATTCGAGTTTAACCAGGGGTCTCTGAGGATTCTGCTTTCTGAACTACAAGAAACACATCACATTCCTTAAGGATTAGGGCCTTTGTCTCCTCTTTGCTTTCTAATCCCATAGAGGTGCCATGAGTCTACAGCTGCCTAAAGACTCTGGTATGTTATTAAGGCCAGAAGAGTTGCTGGAGGATTAGAGTCATGTGCAAAACACCTGTGCTCTCTGGACAAAATTCATGGCCTCTGGCTGTAAAAATGTTCACCCATAGTATTGATCATAATCCTTTCCTCAAAAAGCCATATGACACCAGTGAGAAGAGAAAGTAGTTTAACTGGAGTTTATCAGAATTATATATTTTGGTGTTTCAAAGAACATCATCAATGAAGCGAAAAGATAACACACATAGTGGGAGAAAATATTTGCAAACCCTATAACTGATATGAGACTTGTATCCTGAAAATGTAGTGATTGCTTATAACTCAATAATAACAGAACTTTCAATTTTTAGAAAGAGTATAAGTGCAGGGTCACAATGAAATCTGCAAACTATCATATTTGATCATTGATGATAAATACTGAAAATGTACCATAAAACTGATTTAAATGAATTCCAAATCTCTGAACAAGTATATTGTATCCAGCAGTGAGAGTAAAAAATTTAACTTGCTCTCAAAATAGTGTATCATTTAGGAATCCAAAAAGTTGCCAACCTTTGCATTTGAAAGAGAACAACATGGAAACCTCTATAAATTTATTTACTATTGTTAATAAAAATACATAACTAACAAATTAAAGCATCATTAAGAAATGAAATTGGAAGATAAAATGATTGTGATTAAAAGGATCATATTTTATGAAAAATTGGAATGGAAATAGTTTAGAGATTCATCTGGCATTATAAGAGACTAATTGTTAAAGTAGAATATTAGTAAGTATCATTCTTTGGTTCATAATACTCATCATTTATCTATATATATACAATATATCTTATAGCATTTCACAGAAAGTGAATGAAACATTATTTATTCAAAGAGTTTATGCCATACAACTAGAAGAAAAACTAGTTGGTCAAGTAGTTTAACATATACCACCTGGATTCCATGTATATATTTTTAAAAGGCAATTCGAGTTTAACCAGGGGTCTCTGAGGATTCTGCTTTCTGAACTACAAGAAACACATCACATTCCTTAAGGATTAGGGCCTTTGTCTCCTCTTTGCTTTCTAATCCCATAGAGGTGCCATGAGTCTACAGCTGCCTAAAGACTCTGGTATGTTATTAAGGCCAGAAGAGTTGCTGGAGGATTAGAGTCATGTGCAAAACACCTGTGCTCTCTGGACAAAATTCATGGCCTCTGGCTGTAAAAATGTTCACCCATAGTATTGATCATAATCCTTTCCTCAAAAAGCCATATGACACCAGTGAGAAGAGAAAGTAGTTTAACTGGAGTTTATCAGAATTATATATTTTGGTGTTTCAAAGAACATCATCAATGAAGCGAAAAGATAACACACATAGTGGGAGAAAATATTTGCAAACCCTATAACTGATATGAGACTTGTATCCTGAAAATGTAGTGATTGCTTATAACTCAATAATAACAGAACTTTCAATTAAAAGATGTGTAAAAGATTGAAATAGGCCTGTCTCTAAAGAATATATGCAATGACCTGTAAGCACATGAAAAGATATGTAACATCATTAGGAATCAGAGTATTGTTCATCAAAACCAAAAAGAGATAATATTTCACACTCAGTAAGATGACTATAATCAAAAATTCAGGTAATAACAAGTATTAATGAGGATATGGAGAAGCTGAAATTTTCATGCACTGCTAGAGATAACATAAAGTGATACAGTCACTTTGGAAAACAGTTTGGCAATGACTCAAAAGGAACTTTAAATATAAAGTTGTCACATGGCCTAGAAATTCCATTCCTAGATATACATTCAAGAGAAATAAAAACATATGTTCATATAAAAAGACTTGTGCATAAATGTTTATTGCAGCATTACTCATAATAGTTAAAATGTGGAAACAACCCAAATGTCCATTAACTGATAAATAGATAAATAGCATATACCCATATCACATTTTGGGAAGCAATAAAAAGAAATGAAGAACTGACATGTGCCACAACATGAATGAACCTTGAAAACATTATACTAAGTGAAAGAAGCCAGTGAAAGACCTAATATTGTATGATTCCATTTATACACAACGCTCAAGAGAGAGAAATATATAAAATGAAAAAGAGATGAGTGGTTGCCTAGGTCAAGACGGATTGGGAGAAATGAATGATTTATAATGTGTTTGTGCTTCTTTCTGGTGTATAAAACTGGAAGAACATTTTGGTGTTAGATGCACAACTCTGTGCTATAATAGAAGCATTGAGTTGTATAATTTAAACAGGTAAATTGTAAGTTTTGTGTATCATTTTTCAATAAAACCTTTTTTTAAAGAGAAGCTATACAATTATTTTCAGACATACAGTTCAACTACAGTACTCCTTTGACAAGAACAATGGTTGAATATGGACTTCATCATTTTTTTTCACTCATTTTTTGTTGTCTTGTTTTGTTATAAGTAATAAAGTTATGGCCTAAAGTTGGCTTCAAGCTCTGTTATATGGAAATAACTCACTAGAGATATAGTCAATTTTTTTTTAATTAATTAATTAATTTATTTTGGTGGGGATGGGGTGGGGAGGGAGGGGATCAGGCGGGCCACTTCTATTGGTCTTTCATTTGTGCATTTTCATCCATCTTTGTTCTTTGGCCCGCGTGGGCCTCCAATCGCGGTGGCCTCTGTTGTCACAGAGCACCGGCTCTGGGCGCATGTGCTCCAGGGCTCCAGCTTGATAATTGGACACATAGATCCTGCTGCTCCGAGGCACGTGGATCTTCCCAGGCCAGGGATCGAACCGACGCCCCTTGCACTGCAAGGTGGTGTCCTTACCCACTGGACCACCAGGGAAACCCTAGTCAAATTTTAAAAATCATTTTGTTCCTCTTTGTTTAAACTGCGTGATGTTTCTTCAGTTGGAGAGGCAGTCACATAACTTGAGTAAGCATTTATTTTATTGAAAACAGGTTGACAGGGGAACAGACAATAAGAAAAAAGTCAACATGTAAAAAAGGACTTGAATGGTCCTCTAACAAGGAATAACACCTAAATCAAATCATTTGAAGTGAAGAATAGTTTACTCATTAAAAAAGTTAAATGACTCATAAATCATTTCCAAAATATAATAGTCCATCTACGTGTAGTGTATGCCATACATGCAAATTCTAACGCTGGTAACTGCTTCAGTGGTAACATGATTTGTCAGATTTTTACTTATTCCCTCATTCATTCATAAAATTCTGAATGCTATCTGTTAGTATATGTTAAAATTGTCAGATACAGGAAATATAAAATGATTAGGGTATAAATCTTTTTGCTAACCCATCAGATTTCCTAAAGTTACAGGGAGAAGAACTTACCTTTGAAGAGTCACGTATTCTCCTTATTGTTTCATGGGTAATTTTATTTTCTTTCTGAAGTTGCTTCATTGTCTGGTAATCCCACAGAACTTTGAATTAACCAACAGTTTATAATATTATGCACATACAGCATTTGTTGTATCAGTCCATACCCTGAAGTTGTTATTTTATGATGTTTATTTTGATTGTGCTGAGTCTTCATTGCTGTGCTGTTTTATTCTCTAGCTGTGGCAAGCAAGGGCTTCTCATTGCGATGGCTTCTTTTGTTGTGGAACATGGGCTGTAGGGCACACAGGCTCAATAATTGCAGTTCCTGGGCTCTGCAGCACAGGCTCAGTGGTTGTGGTGCATGGAGTCAGTTATACTGCTACATGTGGGATCTTCCTGGATAAGGAGTGGAATACCTACCTGTCTCCTGCATTGATAGGTGGATTCTTTACCACCTAGCCACCAAGGAAGCCCAAGTTATTAATTTTTAAGTCTACTTTTCTACCCAAAGCATAAAAAAGTGATACTGTTTAAATTTCTCTAAATTTTCTTTAGAAGTATTTTGTTTATTTTGTTCATGCTTTCTTCCAGAGTAGTATGTGTAACTTACACATATATTTAACAATATAATGGATTTAGTGTATAGTTTGTTTCTTCTATGTACAATATATGCATGAATATTTTTCAAATAGTTGTCTTCAAAATTAATATTTTGCTCAACACATAATATATATGTATTGATATACTATAAGTTATTTCATTATAACCTTATTTTTACTAACCATAGTTGCTGGTTTTCACTTAATATATAATTTATATATGATGTAGTATACTTTATATTTTTATATATAGTTATTACATGTATTTTGCTTATTTTGCATTATTTCTTTAGATCCAGTTATTCAAAATTTTTGAGAACAAAGCGTAAAGAATTTTAATGACTCTAGAAACACATCACATCTTACCACACTTTTCAAAATGTATGTACTAATGAAGTGAAAAAAGGGTAGCTACGTGCCAGTATTAGCATACTCTTGCTATATTTGCATGATGTCTTTGTTCTAAGAACTTGTGTTTTTTAGTTACTTATTGCTGTGTAATAAACTGCTTCAAAATGAATGGCTGAAAACAACAGCCATGGATATCTCACAATTTTGTGAGTGAGGAGTTCAGGCAGTGCTTGGATGGGTGATTCTTGTTCTAGTTCATGTGGTGTTAACTGGGGTCACTTGGTATTCGCTGGGTAGCTGGGCAGATAGAATATAAGTGAGGCACCAGACAGCTTGATTCCCATTCTGGCGACTGGTGGAGGCAACTAGTAGACTGTGTTCAGCTGTGCCCCTCTCCCTGTTCCAGTATTTTAGGGTTACTTCTTATGGGTTTTTCCTGTAGAGTTGTCAGACTTCTTATATGGCAACTCCAAAAGGCCAAGTTGGGATTGCTGTTCACTTTAAGGGGAGTCTTGAATCTGGTATGTTGTCATTTTTGCCCGTTTTATTGCTCAAAGCATCACAGGCCGGCCCCAATGCTAGAGGAGGGAAATAGGCCCCTCACTCTCCACAGTTATTAATTTTTAAGTCTACTTTTCTACCCAAAGCATAAAAAAGTGATACTGTTTAAATTTCTCTAAATTTTCTTTAGAAGTATTTTGTTTATTTTGTTCATGCTTTCTTCCAGAGTAGTATGTGTAACTTACACATATATTTAACAATATAATGGATTTAGTGTATAGTTTGTTTCTTCTATGTACAATATATGCATGAATATTTTTCAAATAGTTGTCTTCAAAATTAATATTTTGCTCAACACATAATATATATGTATTGATATACTATAAGTTATTTCATTATAACCTTATTTTTACTAACCATAGTTGCTGGTTTTCACTTAATATATAATTTATATATGATGTAGTATACTTTATATTTTTATATATAGTTATTACATGTATTTTGCTTATTTTGCATTATTTCTTTAGATCCAGTTATTCAAAATTTTTGAGAACAAAGCGTAAAGAATTTTAATGACTCTAGAAACACATCACATCTTACCACACTTTTCAAAATGTATGTACTAATGCAGTGGAAAAAGGATAGATAAGTGCCAGTATTAGAATACTCTTGCTATATTTGCATGATGTCTTTGTTCTAAGAACTTGTGTTTTTTAGTTACTTATTGCTGTGTAATAAACTGCTTCAAAATGAATGGCTGAAAACAACAGCCATGGATATCTCACAATTTTGTGAGTGAGGAGTTCAGGCAGTGCTTGGATGGGTGATTCTTGTTCTAGTTCATGTGGTGTTAACTGGGGTCACTTGGTATTCGCTGGGTAGCTGGGCAGATAGAATATAAGTGAGGCACCAGACAGCTTGATTCCCATTCTGGCGACTGGTGGAGGCAACTAGTAGACTGTGTTCAGCTGTGCCCCTCTCCCTGTTCCAGTATTTTAGGGTTACTTCTTATGGGTTTTTCCTGTAGAGTTGTCAGACTTCTTATATGGCAACTCCAAAAGGCCAAGTTGGGATTGCTGTTCACTTTAAGGGGAGTCTTGAATCTGGTATGTTGTCATTTTTGCCCGTTTTATTGCTCAAAGCATCACAGGCCGGCCCCAATGCTAGAGGAGGGAAATAGGCCCCTCACTCTCCACAGAGGATCAAAGAATTTGCGACCTTATTATGCCAATGGAATAGACTGGGGGCTAAAATATAGCTCAACAAAAGCTATCATCAGACTAAAAGCCTTTTAAAATGTTTTTATTTTAATCAAGTGATTTGATACAATGCTTTTCTCTCCAGTAAGCTCAATATGATTTTATTACTTCTGTATTGATTTCACTATAGCTAAGCTGAGCAAATGTGAAGTTAGTATTCTTCTAACTATCCAATTTAAATATGCTATGGCAACTAAAGCAGATGAGGTTGCTATTTACATTGTTGTATGTTAGTCATTAAAAGATTTTCTCAATTAGGTTTATAAGAGTCTAAATTTAAAATTTCTGCTTGACTCAGAAAAATAAGTGCAATTTTCAAGTGCTTTGTCTACTGTTGTATTCTGATTTTCAGATCTATAAATACTCTTGATTTAAGGATCATTAGGCTTCCATCCACACAAAGGCAGCTACTTTAAATTTATAAGCATTTGCTTTACTGCTATGTATTTAGTATGCAATCACATTAGAACACTACCTAAAATATATTTAACTCATGAAAAGCTTTTCTTACACGTTGGAGAAAGTGTGTTAGATGGGTTGTAGATTTTCTAAATTGGGTCACATGTTGCTTGGCAAATTTTAAGCACATTTGAATATATACAATCAGTGTTACAGCAGAATTACCATATCCTAATAGAAAAACTCTTAGCAAATGAGAAGAGTACATTAGATTTATCAGTGTATATCTAAATTATCAACATTTCTGTTTATTTAACAGTCACTTTAAGTGAAATCTGGGCTGAGAAAGAATATAAGTGAGGCACCAGACAGCTTGATTCCCATTCTGGCGACTGGTGGAGGCAACTAGTAGACTGTGTTCAGCTGTGCCCTCTCCCTGTTCCAGTATTTTAGGGTTACTTCTTATGGGTTTTCCTGTAGAGTTGTCAGACTTCTTATATGGCAACTCAAAAGGCCAAGTTGGGATTGCTGTTCACTTTAAGGGGAGTCTTGAATCTGGTATGTTGTCATTTTTGCCCGTTTTATTGCTCAAAGCATCACAGGCCGGCCCCAATGCTAGAGGAGGGAAATAGGCCCCTCACTCTCCACAGAGGATCAAAGAATTTGCGACCTTATTATGCCAATGGAATAGACTGGGGGCTAAAATATAGCTCAACAAAAGCTATCATCAGACTAAAAGCCTTTTAAAATGTTTTTATTTTAATCAAGTGATTTGATACAATGCTTTTCTCTCCAGTAAGCTCAATATGATTTTATTACTTCTGTATTGATTTCACTATAGCTAAGCTGAGCAAATGTGAAGTTAGTATTCTTCTAACTATCCAATTTAAATATGCTATGGCAACTAAAGCAGATGAGGTTGCTATTTACATTGTTGTATGTTAGTCATTAAAAGATTTTCTCAATTAGGTTTATAAGAGTCTAAATTTAAAATTTCTGCTTGACTCAGAAAAATAAGTGCAATTTTCAAGTGCTTTGTCTACTGTTGTATTCTGATTTTCAGATCTATAAATACTCTTGATTTAAGGATCATTAGGCTTCCATCCACACAAAGGCAGCTACTTTAAATTTATAAGCATTTGCTTTACTGCTATGTATTTAGTATGCAATCACATTAGAACACTACCTAAAATATATTTAACTCATGAAAAGCTTTTCTTACACGTTGGAGAAAGTGTGTTAGATGGGTTGTAGATTTTCTAAATTGGGTCACATGTTGCTTGGCAAATTTTAAGCACATTTGAATATATACAATCAGTGTTACAGCAGAATTACCATATCCTAATAGAAAAACTCTTAGCAAATGAGAAGAGTACATTAGATTTATCAGTGTATATCTAAATTATCAACATTTCTGTTTATTTTTAACCAGTCACTTTTTAAAGTGAAAGATAACTGGGCAGAGTACTGTTTGTATTTTCTAGGAGTAAGAATTAGAATTTATAAGAGAAACTGTATCTCAAATAGTCTTGGATTTCTGATCCAAATAAATTATTTTGTTGTCCCATTCACACATTACATATAATATTTATCTTAACCTAAGTTTATTCCTAGTGTAGCTTTATTCATTGTTAGTAAGCATAATTATAGAAATGATGAATATCCTAACATTTGCTGTTTTCCTCTGTAGCCAGATTATTTTATTTTTTTTTATTCCTCTAACATGTTATTAAGAAATCTTATAATTTCTTTCTATTTTTATTTAAAATAATGAATTACATATAATCCTGAGTTGTATGTTCAATGGTCCTCAAATATAGGTTATTTTTTACTGGATCTATTATTAAAATATATATAATTTTCCATTGTCTAAAAAGGCATCTTCGAGTATTTGGAGTTCAATTCACAAGCTTTTTGTTAAGTGAAAGACAATTTTATTATGTTAGTAGTTTTAGATAAGAAATACATATAAATAGTTTCATAAGGCAATGGGAGAAAGTGAAGCACAGTGATTTGGTAAATGACTATAAAAATTGTATTTACTATATACGCCAAGTCCTTGTCTCCCTCATATAATTCTTTAAAGTCGCTAATTTTACTTAATCTGCAGTTAACATGTACATTAAATTAGATGTAGGTACAAAAGAGCTTCTGAACCATAACCTTTAGCACATTTGGCATTTAAAAAATATATGCCATCCTTTTTTGTAGATAATGGCTATTTCCAGTGCTTCTGTATGACCATGAAATCATTGCATGATGCCTATTGATTGATTGATAATGTTTTCAAGATAAATGTGCTTGCATTGATTAAACAACTATGAAATGAATAAAATGAGGAAAGCATTTCAGGGGGGATGTGAGCATAAGAAAGTATTTTAGGTGAGATATGTATTTTCCCCAGTTATTAAAGTGTAACGTGTTAGATCACTCAGTCATATCCTACTCTTTGTGACGCCATGGACAGTACTCGTCAGGCTCCCCTGTCCATGGAATGCTCCAGGTAAAAATACCAGAGTGAGTTGCCATTTTCTTCTCCAGGGGAGCTTCCCAACCCAGGTCAATCAATCCCAGGTCTCCTGCATTTCAGGCAAATTCTTTACTGTCTGAGCCACAAAGGAGGGCCACTAAAGTATAAATAGGACGCCTATTGATAGCTTTCTATTTTTCAGAAAAACAACATAATCATAAGAAGAAAATTTCAAGTCCTCACTTAAAAAAACATTTGCTAGTTAAATAAAGTTTTATATGGTTTTATTTGGCCCATGAGAGTACGTTTCAGTTCTTAGATTTAATATTTCATTTAAAGTCACAATTGCTTTCCTAGTGAACATTATATAAAAGAATGTTTTTTTTTATCTGGATTTCAATTTAAATTTTAAACACTTTGCTAAAAAGAGTTTTACTTTTGGTCTGATAAGAATAATGATGAGGATTTTAACAACATTTAAAACATTTTTATTATTGTCGACTAAAAAAGATGAACAACTTGAGAGTTGTGGGATGTTTAATTTGGGGCATAATTAGGGCTACCCGCGAGGCAGCACCCCAGATAGCTCTGAGAAACTGCTCCAAAGATGCAGCAGGAGGAGGATCAATATTTAAGGATTTCGGTGAGGGGGGAATTTCATATCATTAAAAAGTCATTTTAGAAAGCGTCTGCACTTAGTCATGAGGATCTGATGTCACCATGAGGGAATTTAGTGCTTTTTTAAATATGAGGAGATGCAAGGATTGAGATAAAAAAATCTGTTCCTAAAAGCATCCACCTATCTAAAGACCTGCCCACCAGATTCCCTAGAGCACAGAGTGCCTCTACCCGACCCTGATCTCCATCAGGGGGTATTGCAGGTCAGCAGCTCTCAACAACACAGGGTCTGGTCTCTACAGAGGCAGAGGGCAAATATCCTTGTTGTCCAGTCATTGGCCATGTAATTAGTAAATGCCAATTTGTAGTTGGACTGTCTATCCTCCAAGTTTCCATTGATTAAACAACTATGAAATGAATAAAATGAGGAAAGCATTTCAGGGGATGTGAGCATATTTTGTATTTTTCCCCAGTTATTAAAGTGTAACGTGTTAGATCACTCAGTCATATCCTACTCTTTGTGACGCCATGGACAGTACTCGTCAGGCTCCCCTGTCCATGGAATGCTCCAGGTAAAAATACCAGAGTGAGTTGCCATTTTCTTCTCCAGGGGAGCTTCCCAACCCAGGTCAATCAATCCCAGGTCTCCTGCATTTCAGGCAAATTCTTTACTGTCTGAGCCACAAAGGAGGGCCACTAAAGTATAAATAGGACGCCTATTGATAGCTTTCTATTTTTCAGAAAAACAACATAATCATAAGAAGAAAATTTCAAGTCCTCACTTAAAAAAACATTTGCTAGTTAAATAAAGTTTTATATGGTTTTATTTGGCCCATGAGAGTACGTTTCAGTTCTTAGATTTAATATTTCATTTAAAGTCACAATTGCTTTCCTAGTGAACATTATATAAAAGAATGTTTTTTTTTATCTGGATTTCAATTTAAATTTTAAACACTTTGCTAAAAAGAGTTTTACTTTTGGTCTGATAAGAATAATGATGAGGATTTTAACAACATTTAAAACATTTTTATTATTGTCGACTAAAAAAGATGAACAACTTGAGAGTTGTGGGATGTTTAATTTGGGGCATAATTAGGGCTACCCGAGAGGCAGCACCCCAGATAGCTCTGAGAAACTGCTCCAAAGATGCAGCAGGAGGAGGATCAATATTTAAGGATTTCGGTGAGGGGGGAATTTCATATCATTAAAAAGTCATTTTAGAAAGCGTCTGCACTTAGTCATGAGGATCTGATGTCACCATGAGGGAATTTAGTGCTTTTTTAAATATGAGGAGATGCAAGGATTGAGATAAAAAAATCTGTTCCTAAAAGCATCCACCTATCTAAAGACCTGCCCACCAGATTCCCTAGAGCACAGAGTGCCTCTACCCGACCCTGATCTCCATCAGGGGGTATTGCAGGTCAGCAGCTCTCAACAACACAGGGTCTGGTCTCTACAGAGGCAGAGGGCAAATATCCTTGTTGTCCAGTCATTGGCCATGTAATTAGTAAATGCCAATTTGTAGTTGACTTTATTAAGTACTGTCTTCCTCCAAGTGTTCCCGATGCCCTGAGCAAGGGACTGCTACAGGTCTGAGGACTGTTAGGAACTGGGCTGTGCAACAAGAGGTGAGCTGCAGATGAACGAGTGAAGTTTCATCTGTATTTACAGTCATTCCCCATCCTTGGCAATATTGCCTAAGCTCCACTTTCTGTCAGATCAGTAGTAGCATTAGATTCTAACAGGAACATGAAAGCTACTGTGAACTGCACATGCAAAGGACCTAGGCTGTGCACTCCTTAGGGTTTTTGAGAATCATCTTGAAATCTTTACCTTCCCCCAACACTCAGAATCTTCGAAAAATTGTTCTCTATGAAACTGGTACCTAGGGAAATGCTCTCTTTAGTCCTTAGTAGTGCTGTAACCAAAACCATATGCTAGTTGACTTATAAATAACAGAAATTTGTTTAAAATAATTCTGGAGGCTGAGAAGTTAAAGATCAAGGTACCAGCAGGTTTGGCATCTTATTAGAATCCATTTTCTCATAGACAGCAGTTTTGTCACTATAACCTCACATGGTGGAAAAGGTAAGGGAGCTCTTTGGAATCTCTTTTAAGAGAGCAGCCTTCATGTGTTAATCACTTCTCAAAGGCCACACCTCCTAATACCATCACCTTGCAGGTTAGGTTTTCAATATAAATTTTAGGGAAACAAATGCATTCAGTCCACTGCAAGTACTAAGCACATTCCCAAGCCCTTCCCACTTATTATCTCATTTGCTTTAACAACTCTCTAAAATGTTTTAGTGGATGATTATTAACTAAAATTAATAGAATCCAAAAAGAAAGTGATTCAAACCCAATAGTTTGCTGTACTCTGAGGATTGAGTAAAATTTAGTGCTTTTTAAATATGAGGAGATGCAAGGATTGAGATAAAAATCTGTTCCTAAAAGCATCCACCTATCTAAAGACCTGCCCACCAGATTCCCTAGAGCACAGAGTGCCTCTACCCGACCCTGATCTCCATCAGGGGGTATTGCAGGTCAGCAGCTCTCAACAACACAGGGTCTGGTCTCTACAGAGGCAGAGGGCAAATATCCTTGTTGTCCAGTCATTGGCCATGTAATTAGTAAATGCCAATTTGTAGTTGACTTTATTAAGTACTGTCTTCCTCCAAGTGTTCCCGATGCCCTGAGCAAGGGACTGCTACAGGTCTGAGGACTGTTAGGAACTGGGCTGTGCAACAAGAGGTGAGCTGCAGATGAACGAGTGAAGTTTCATCTGTATTTACAGTCATTCCCCATCCTTGGCAATATTGCCTAAGCTCCACTTTCTGTCAGATCAGTAGTAGCATTAGATTCTAACAGGAACATGAAAGCTACTGTGAACTGCACATGCAAAGGACCTAGGCTGTGCACTCCTTAGGGTTTTTGAGAATCATCTTGAAATCTTTACCTTCCCCCAACACTCAGAATCTTCGAAAAATTGTTCTCTATGAAACTGGTACCTAGGGAAATGCTCTCTTTAGTCCTTAGTAGTGCTGTAACCAAAACCATATGCTAGTTGACTTATAAATAACAGAAATTTGTTTAAAATAATTCTGGAGGCTGAGAAGTTAAAGATCAAGGTACCAGCAGGTTTGGCATCTTATTAGAATCCATTTTCTCATAGACAGCAGTTTTGTCACTATAACCTCACATGGTGGAAAAGGAAAGGGGAGCTCTTTGGAATCTCTTTTAAGAGAGCAGCCTTCATGTGTTAATCACTTCTCAAAGGCCACACCTCCTAATACCATCACCTTGCAGGTTAGGTTTTCAATATAAATTTTAGGAAACAAATGCATTCAGTCCACTGCAAGTACTAAGCACATTCCCAAGCCCTTCCCACTTATTATCTCATTTGCTTTAACAACTCTCTAAAATGTTTTAGTGGATGATTATTAACTAAAATTAATAGAATCACAAACAAATAACTGATAGAACAGTGATTCAAACCCAATAGTTTGCTGTACTCAATGCTTTTCTTTTGAGTATAATTCATCTAATTATAGTATCTTTAAAGCATATTCGGTGTATATTACTGAGATGATATAATTGAGTAAACATGAATTAAGAAAATACTTGAATAATATTAAAATAATGTGGCATAATAATTGAGCTTTATTTGTAAAACCTATGTCCATATTTAAACAATTTTGTGATAGCAAGACATAGAACTAAAGGACTAAATCTTTCTATATATATTTGTCTCCTTAAGAACTCCAGAAGTGAATTTTTTAAAACATTTTGAAACTCACTTTTGGAATTTTTAAGAAAATTTGTAGCAATACTAGTGTGTTGTATATGAAACAATGTATATCTTAGAATCTTTAGTCAAAAACTGGTTACCACTTAAAGATCCATTTTTATGAGTGAAAACAGTTTTGCTAGTATGCATTTTGATGACAAAAAAGATTTAAATCTCTTTACTGTAATACTCTGGCAAATTAGATATGTATTCTTTTTTCTCCTTTTAAAAAAATTGGAGTAGTTTTATTTTTATTGCTTTGGTTTTCTGATTTTCCCCATGTTGAAAAATAAGAATGGGAATTCCTGGCTGGCCAGTGATTAGGAATCCGTAGTGTCACTGTCAAGGGCCTGTGTTCAATCCCTGGTCCAGGAAACTAAGATCCCACAAGCCTTACAGCATAACACCCCTCAAAAGAATTAACATTTTGTTATGCAAAGATCAAGGTACCAGCAGGTTTGGCATCTTATTAGAATCCATTTTCTCATAGACAGCAGTTTTGTCACTATAACCTCACATGGTGGAAAAGGTAAGGGAGCTCTTTGGAATCTCTTTTAAGAGAGCAGCCTTCATGTGTTAATCACTTCTCAAAGGCCACACCTCCTAATACCATCACCTTGCAGGTTAGGTTTTCAATATAAATTTTAGGGAAACAAATGCATTCAGTCCACTGCAAGTACTAAGCACATTCCCAAGCCCTTCCCACTTATTATCTCATTTGCTTTAACAACTCTCTAAAATGTTTTAGTGGATGATTATTAACTAAAATTAATAGAATCACAAACAAATAACTGATAGAACAGTGATTCAAACCCAATAGTTTGCTGTACTCAATGCTTTTCTTTTGAGTATAATTCATCTAATTATAGTATCTTTAAAGCATATTCGGTGTATATTACTGAGATGATATAATTGAGTAAACATGAATTAAGAAAATACTTGAATAATATTAAAATAATGTGGCATAATAATTGAGCTTTATTTGTAAAACCTATGTCCATATTTAAACAATTTTGTGATAGCAAGACATAGAACTAAAGGACTAAATCTTTCTATATATATTTGTCTCCTTAAGAACTCCAGAAGTGAATTTTTTAAAACATTTTGAAACTCACTTTTGGAATTTTTAAGAAAATTTGTAGCAATACTAGTGTGTTGTATATGAAACAATGTATATCTTAGAATCTTTAGTCAAAAACTGGTTACCACTTAAAGATCCATTTTTATGAGTGAAAACAGTTTTGCTAGTATGCATTTTTGATGACCAAAAAGATTTAAATATCTTTACTGTAATACTCTGGCAAATTAGATATGTATTCTTTTTTCTCCTTTTAAAAAAATTGGAGTAGTTTTATTTTTATTGCTTTGGTTTTCTGATTTTCCCCATGTTGAAAAATAAGAATGGGAATTCCCTGGCTGGCCAGTGATTAGGAATCCGTAGTGTCACTGTCAAGGGCCTGTGTTCAATCCCTGGTCCAGGAAACTAAGATCCCACAAGCCTTACAGCATAACACCCCCTCAAAAGAATTAACATTTTGTTATGCTGGTAATGTCCCTACACCCCCCTACACCTTCAAACTACATTTCACTTTTTTTATGGATAATTTTTTACAGTGTTTCAAAATTTCTACCTTTTGTATAATGTTTAAATAATACTCTTTTCTCTCTCTCTCTCTCTCTCTCTCTCTCTGTAGAGAGAGAGAGTTTTTTTATTCTTTCATAGGTACCGTCTTGGTGTCCTTTCTGTTCTTCTTCTTTTCTGACAGGATAAATCTTTAGTCCCCAGTACTTAATTTTGAAGAGTTTCCTCTTTGCAGTCCTGTGAACCTATGATACCCTTATAACCCTATTCCCTTTTTGTACATTTGGTACCTAAAATACAGCTATCCCCTCATCCATTTTTCAAGCAATGCTTCAGATTGGATTATTCTTCCAAATCTTTCACTCTCTGTGGTAACACAACAGTCTCAGGAAAAAGCCAGTGTTCAGTTGCTCAGTTGTGTCTAACTCTCCAGGCTCCTCTGATCATGAGATACCCCAGGCAAGAATACAGGAGTGGTTTGCCTTTTCCTGCTCCAGAGTATCTTCCTTCCTCATGGATTGAACCCACATCTCTTGTGCCTCCTGCATTGGCAGGCACATTCTTTACCACCAGCACCACCTGGGAAGCCCTTGAGCATATAAAGTAAGGGACTTAATAAGACCAGCTGTTTTGGTGTATTGAAAAAGGAACATTGTTAGGTAAACATTTCTGCAGTACTTTACTACCACATGCAGGTTCATATTGTGTGGTCAACTCTATCTCTCTACTCATGAGCATTTTCTTCAGTTTAGTACTAATTAATTTAAGCATGAGGAAACTATCTCTCTCTTGTCTTTATTCCCTTTCAGCATTTTATATATGTAAACAAACAAAAAATTTTTTTCTTATTTAAATTAAAATGTGAATATGCATTATTTTCCTCCATCCAAAGATTCTTAAATTCTAGGCTCATCCGGTTACTCTTGTTCTTCCATGAAGAGTTGGATGGGACAAAACCACAATTCAATTCAATTTTTTCTCAAGGCCCAAACTGCAAACCAGTTCATAGCTGACTTTAATTTGCTTCTTCTTTCCCTTCCCTTCCCATGTGGAGACACTAGTAGGTGGTTAGCATTGTGTTGAAGGCATGTGTGCCAAACATCTGACCTGAGAAAGCAAAAGGAGGAAAGGACAGAAGTATGCTTTCACACACAAACACACACACACACACACACACACACGCGGGGAGTTTGATTTCATCTTATCCCAGTGATCTTCATAATCATATTTTACAATAAAAATATTTGTAAATGAAAACAATAATTATAACTATTAACATAGCACCATTGAAACTGACTATGCAATTTAATTCATGTTAAATTGGGTAAAAAGAGGTACATTGCAAAAAATGTAATTAATGAATGTCGATTATTTTTAGTTCGTTTACACTGAGGATTATGTGCTTCCAAATTTTAATATGCATGCAACTGCATGTCTTGAACATCATGAGAAAAACAAATGGCTCCTGCTGATTCTTCCAAAGTGAAATTCAACATTGAAATCTGTGACTTGATGCTTTGAAAATCTAGACACTCAGTGTTAAGTACTTGGAGCTAAAGTCTTTGGAAAATATTAAGCCATTATTGGTAGGACATGGATTGAACCCACATCTCTTGTGCCTCCTGCATTGGCAGGCACATTCTTTACCACCAGCACCACCTGGGAAGCCCTTGAGCATATAAAGTAAGGGACTTAATAAGACCAGCTGTTTTGGTGTATTGAAAAGGAACATTGTTAGGTAAACATTTCTGCAGTACTTTACTACCACATGCAGGTTCATATTGTGTGGTCAACTCTATCTCTCTACTCATGAGCATTTTCTTCAGTTTAGTACTAATTAATTTAAGCATGAGGAAACTATCTCTCTTTGTCTTTATTCCCTTTCAGCATTTTATATATGTAAACAAACAAAAAATTTTTTTCTTATTTAAATTAAAATGTGAATATGCATTATTTTCCTCCATCCAAAGATTCTTAAATTCTAGGCTCATCCGGTTACTCTTGTTCTTCCATGAAGAGTTGGATGGGACAAAACCACAATTCAATTCAATTTTTTCTCAAGGCCCAAACTGCAAACCAGTTCATAGCTGACTTTAATTTGCTTCTTCTTTCCCTTCCCTTCCCATGTGGAGACACTAGTAGGTGGTTAGCATTGTGTTGAAGGCATGTGTGCCAAACATCTGACCTGAGAAAGCAAAAGGAGGAAAGGACAGAAGTATGCTTTCACACACAAACACACACACACACACACACACACACGCGGGGAGTTTGATTTCATCTTATCCCAGTGATCTTCATAATCATATTTTACAATAAAAATATTTGTAAATGAAAACAATAATTATAACTATTAACATAGCACCATTGAAACTGACTATGCAATTTAATTCATGTTAAATTGGGTAAAAAGAGGTACATTGCAAAAAATGTAATTAATGAATGTCGATTATTTTTAGTTCGTTTACACTGAGGATTATGTGCTTCCAAATTTTAATATGCATGCAACTGCATGTCTTGAACATCATGAGAAAAACAAATGGCTCCCTGCTGATTCTTCCAAAGTGAAATTCAACATTGAAATCTGTGACTTGATGCTTTGAAAATCTAGACACTCAGTGTTAAGTACTTGGAGCTAAAGTCTTTCAGTGGAAATATATTAAGCCATTATTGGTAGGACATGAGAAAAATTAACTGGGGAATATATTCACATGAATGGAAAGATATATAAGTAGCAAAAAGAAAAAAAAGGAAGAAAATCCCAACATAAGGCAGGAACATTCCTGGAGAAGTTTTGTTTTGTGGCAATTTTAAAGTAAGATTTAGAAACTTGAGGATTATAAATATTCAAGCGAGAAAATATTATGTAGATTAAAATGGCATGCAATCTTGATAAAAAAAAATTACTAAAGCAAGTATCTAATAAATATTTATTGAGTGCTTACTAGAGGTTAGACATAATTATCTACCTTGGGAAAAAGGACAAAAAAAATAAATCTGAATAAGTACTATTGGTAGTTGTAATTGATTTAGGTAGAGGAAACTTCATGTTGATTCTTATTGTACTTCTGGGAGAGTAAACTTACTTTACTTTGCACAAAAATCAACTGAAAACGGTTAAAAACAAGAAATAGCAGAACAGAATAGAACTAATGGCCATAGCTCCCCTGCCCCTTTTAAACTACACAACCATTTTCCATGCTGTGTCTCTGCCTCCAAAAAATACATCGTTGCTCCCTGCAGCACTTAACTGTTTGACATGCTGTGTTTAGGTAAAACCGTGACATTCTTGTTTCTCAGTAAACGTTTTAATATTTTAAAGTCAGTTAGACTTGCTGTTAAAGTCAACAGACTGAGCTCAAGGCCTCAGAAAAATGCTTAAAATTGCATCATGAAAAGACTTTTTCTTAAACTGTTACAAAGGACCCAATGCTTGATGGACCATCTTACCTAAAAGGCCATCTTCCTTTTCCATTAGATGTATTTGAGTGTCTAATTAATATCTCTTCTTTCAAAAGGCAGTAGAAATTAAAGGTAAACACAACAAGAGAATCAAATTGCAAACCTATGGTCAAGCAGATTTCAACACATACTTATGTAGTGCTGGAGCATGACGGCAAAAAGATTAGGTACAAGAAACTGCGCTAGAGCTTCTCAGCAGGTGTCATCTGCAGGAGAGAAGGAAAAGACATAAAGGTAAGCAGAGTGCTATTTGGAGTCTTTATTTCTGACACACAGATGGGAGCTTATGAAAGCTCCATGAAATCTGAACATTTTACAGAATATCATGTTTGATATCTGGCAATCATCAGCAAAGCTGTATTTATGCAATGCTCAAATGTGAGTTGTTTTTTGACTAATTGGAAATTATTAGTTGTTATCACATAGGAACCATAGCAGAAAAAGCTCATTTTTGGACTCAGTCCTTCAGGAAGTTGTGTCAGGAGCATAGAAAAAGAGCCAATGTATCTCAATTTATATAGACTTTGGAGATGTGATTTTAGTCATGCATGAGCCAAATAGCTCTTCCCAGTATCTACAATCAAAATGCAGGGAATGGGGCTTCCCTGGTGGTCCAGTGGGTAAAGACACTGCCTTGCGGTGCAAGGGGCGCTGGTTCAATCCCTGGCCTGGGAAGATCCCACATGCCTCGGAGTGGCTGGACCGATGTGTCCAATTACCGAGCCGGAGCTCTGGAGCGCATGCACCCAGAGCTGGTGTCTGCGACAACAGAGGCCACCGTGATGAGAGGCCCACACAGACCAAAGAACAAAGATGGATGAAAATAGATAAATGAAAGACCAATAGAAGTGGCCCGTCTGCCCCTCCTTCCTCCCCAAACCGCCCCACCCAGTCCCCCCATCAAAAAAAAAAAAAAATGCAGGGGAATTCTCAGAGCCCTACAATTGAAATAATTGCAATGAGAAATGTAAGGGAGTTACAGGTGAGTGTTTAAATATATCTTTCAAACATTTCACTGCTGAAATATTTTACCTGTATTTTAGAACCTGTTTTTAAAATGAATCCAAAATTACTCTTAGCATCTATCCTTGAAACCACTCAACTTACCATTATGACATTTTGCTTTTTTGAAAAAGACATATAATTTCTAGTCTTGTAAAAAATATGCAGGAAATGGCAGAATAGTCAAGCCATCTGGTCTATAATGAGCTGTATTAACTGAAAAGTAAAGATTGATGTTAAATGTTGCACTTCACCTATTCCACAGAGGTGAGTGTTAAATCTCATAGTCTAGCTTCAGGCCCTACTTTCTGTGCTGTAATGAGTCACTCTAAAGAGCAACACTGCTTGTTCTGTTGCAAATTCTTCTGTGTGCATATTTTAGCCGTTTTTACAAGGTGTGAATTGAAACTCAACTCGCTGAGAAGTTTTAATAACTTCAACCAATTAGGTAATAAGAAAAGATATTCAGAGTGAGCATATTAAACTGAAAGCCCTCTTAAAAATAAGATACTTGGAATGTTCCGTGAGAAATTCTTACCAGTATCTCTGTAAACTAGTTTCGATGACTTTCTCCGAGGGTGTCATCCAAGTTTGACTGATGAGTCAAAGCAGGAAAAGAGAGGGACATTCTGATATTTCATATGCTATTCAACAGATTCTGTGTTTTAGTTTACTTCCAGCATCCCATGAGAGAAATCCGGGCTTAACCACTTCTAAAGAGCATGTTTTAGTTGAAACCTTTCAACTGATTCTGAGGGAATCAACCTTTAAGTTGTAACTGATGAAAGAAATGTTAAACTAGATGTGATGAATGAATGTGAGATAATGTGAACTTAAAATAAAAAATAATTAACTAACTGAGGGAAAATAATAGTTCAAGGATAAGCAAATTATTCACTTAGGAATTTCTGGGGCACTAGTGTGCGAAGATTATTGTTTCTGATCATGATTTTCATAGAAATATGTCTTCTCCTTTTTCTTTGAATGATATCTCCTTATTCCACACTAGAACATATTACTCGGGAATTGAAGCTATCAACTGATAGACACAGTGAATAAATTGCTTCTGGGTATGTGATGTGTGCATTTTTATTTTTCCCCTTAGTTTGTGGCTATCAATCAAAGCTCATGTCAAGTATAGTGGGTTTCCCTTGTTAACATGAAGTAGACTAACTGCATGAACGATCATCTAAACATGGTCTGTCAAGTAAAAAGAAAACTGCCTGCCAAATGAGTAGGAAGTAGATGCTTATATTATTTATTTTCCTGTCTTTATTTCTCAATAATAGCATGTCAGCATATTTAATTTTTTCCTCATGTAATGAAATCATTTGCAATTACTTTTCTGGTTTGTCCTAAATAGTGTACTCTTTGTGACAAACTGCCTTTTGACAAAATAAGCTTAAATATAGTTAAACAGACTAAAGCATTCTTCACCAAAATACTTCCTTTCCGAAAAGCCAATTGGATTTCAGCTAAGTGTAAGACTTTTTTCACAAAGTCATATCTCACTCCAGTGACACACTCCCATCTGTTTGCTCAAACTGGTCAAGTACTGGAAGAAGTTTCTATCACAGTGGAAAAGTCTAAAAGAGGCTAAACACTTAGAATCCATAGTTACTGGAAAATACATCACTTATGGTTGCTGTTGTCTGGTCCTTTCTCTTTCATGACTTTGTCTCTCACATGAAGATTAACTGGTTTCTGAGATTTGGTGCAGTCTTTTGAGTGGTTAGCTTGCCTTATTCCTGAGTACTTATTTCCTTCAGGTTTCTTCCTCTGGTCTGGTCATTTGACTATGTCTCTGGGCATGAATTATTCAATACTTGCTACTTTTCTATGTTCCAAATTTACAATACTTAACTTTTAAAATGGGTCTGAATCCTGAAAAACTCTTGAAAACTGGTGATGTTGGTAGTTTCTGGTTCTCTCCTTGTGATGACCCAAGTTGTCTTTCTCTCGTTGATTCTTAAACTTCAGTATGCTCAAATGAAATGTTTAGAAACATGGAGTTTAGGGACTTCCCTGGTAGTTCAGTGGCAAAGACTCCAACTCCCAGTGCAAGTGACCCAGGTTTGATTCGTGGTCAGGGAGCTAGATCCCAATAGGCCACTACTAAAGACTCCACATACTGCAACTAAAAAATGATCACGCAGCCCACAACAAAGGTCAAAAATCTCATGTGTCACAACTAAGATCCAGCACAGCCAAATAAATATTCCTTCTCTCTTTATACAAAACCTTCAAGATTGTGGAAAACAATCACCTGAAATATATGTTATCCATGAATAAATTCTGCTTTACGCCCACAATAAATGCCCCTCACCCCACCTCCAATTGCTAGAGATACATATCCTAGATGTGTGTTTGGAAGAAATAGAGAAGGAAAAATAATAAAGTATATAAAACACACAATCATGTAATATATATTTCAGGTAAAAATCTGAGTATTTTCCTAAAAAAATCTATATTCTTATTAATTTCTATTTTAGACACACTAAGTGTTTTTGTTTTTTTATTTAAATAGTTGAATATTTCAATTATTCTCATTCAATACCTACTGTAAGCCAAGTGCAGGGAAAAAATAAGCAAAAAAGATCTAATTTATGTCTTTGTGGAAATTAGATCATAATGGTGGTATGGATGACAATCAAATTATCATATGTGGCTCAGTCATGTCCTAGTCTTTGCAACCTCATGGACTATAACCCTCAGGCTCCTCTCTCCATGGAGTTTTCCAGGCAAGAATATTGGAGTGGTTGCCATTTCCTCCTCCAGGGATTTTCCCAACCCAGGGATAGAACCCACATCTCTTGCATCTTTTTCATTGACAGGGAGATTCTTTACCACTGCACCTCTTGAGAAGTCCATAGATTATCCTAAAAAAAAAAAAAAGTAAAATTGAAAATATGTTCTATTGAACCCCAGCCTACTTACCTACCAATTTCCGAATATCATCACATGTGAGACTAGGGCTTCAAGATATAAAAGGACACAAGCATTTAATGGCTAGTCTATCTTTAGTCCAGTTGTTGTGCTTGTGTGTGTTCAACTCATGAAAGTGATATCATGCTTTAAATCTCATGTTTTTCTCCTATTATTTCCCTCAGTGCTATTTTCAATTACAAACAGGCTGTTGTATGTATATTTTGACCATGGCTTCATTCTGGTGGATGGTGTTCCATAGCAGCCATCACAAATATTTTCATTATTCAGTCCCCTAGACAAAGATAGAGATTGTCCCAGCTTTGCACTAAACACAATTGCAGTGAATACAAACATACATTTTGATTTCTTACAAATTGATACAAGAACTTTTCTGAGGTAGAATAACTGGATTTAGAGGCTGTATATAATACATTTCACTTAATATATCCCAAAAGTTTTTCATAATAGCTTCCCGAGTTTACAATCCTACCAGCTGTACATAAGTGATTTAATCTACCTGTATTTCACCTACATGTGATAAGGCTTCCTCTTCACAAGCTGGCAATTCATGATGGGTTTTATATAGTATCTTCCATATTCTTATTAATTTCTATTTTAGACACACTAAGTGTTTTTGTTTTTTTATTTAAATAGTTGAATATTTCAATTATTCTCATTCAATACCTACTGTAAGCCAAGTGCAGGGAAAAAATAAGCAAAAAAGATCTAATTTATGTCTTTGTGGAAATTAGATCATAATGGTGGTATGGATGACAATCAAATTATCATATGTGGCTCAGTCATGTCCTAGTCTTTGCAACCTCATGGACTATAACCCTCAGGCTCCTCTCTCCATGGAGTTTTCCAGGCAAGAATATTGGAGTGGTTGCCATTTCCTCCTCCAGGGATTTTCCCAACCCAGGATAGAACCCACATCTCTTGCATCTTTTTCATTGACAGGGAGATTCTTTACCACTGCACCTCTTGAGAAGTCCATAGATTATCCTAAAAAAAAAAAAAAGTAAAATTGAAAATATGTTCTATTGAACCCCAGCCTACTTACCTACCAATTTCCGAATATCATCACATGTGAGACTAGGGCTTCAAGATATAAAAGGACACAAGCATTTAATGGCTAGTCTATCTTTAGTCCAGTTGTTGTGCTTGTGTGTGTTCAACTCATGAAAGTGATATCATGCTTTAAATCTCATGTTTTTCTCCTATTATTTCCCTCAGTGCTATTTTCAATTACAAACAGGCTGTTGTATGTATATTTTGACCATGGCTTCATTCTGGTGGATGGTGTTCCATAGCAGCCATCACAAATATTTTCATTATTCAGTCCCCTAGACAAAGATAGAGATTGTCCCAGCTTTGCACTAAACACAATTGCAGTGAATACAAACATACATTTTGATTTCTTACAAATTGATACAAGAACTTTTCTGAGGTAGAATAACTGGATTTAGAGGCTGTATATAATACATTTCACTTAATATATCCCAAAAGTTTTTCATAATAGCTTCCCGAGTTTACAATCCTACCAGCTGTACATAAGTGTTTTAATCTACCTGTATTTCACCTACATGTGATAAGGCTTCCCTCTTCACAAGCTGGCAATTCATGATGGGTTTTATATAGTATCTTCCATATTCTTGATTACTAGGGATCTTGAGCAGCTCTTCATAAAGTTATTATTCACTTGAGCTTCATCTCCCTAAAGTTAGTTCTGTATTTTATATAGAGTTCCCAGTATTTCCTTCAGTGATTAAAATAAGCTTTAATGAAAATTATGTATTGATTTTAGATATTATAAACTACTTCTCATCTTTTGGGAGTCAGTTTTAAAGCATATATAACAAATAAGGTATAACAAAGGCCTATAAAACACGGAATTGAAAAATTGAAAGAGTGAAAATAAAAATCCAGAGTGCGTAACTTTCATACTGTTAGAAGAAAATTCAGTATATTCAGTTGAAAGGAGAATACTTTAAAAATTAATATAAAATACAAATTAATTTGTACAAAGAACATAGAATAATCTCTGCATAGTATCAGGGTGGAATAATTGCTATATTTTCCTTTTTTCTTTAGTGTGAAAAAGTAATTTCTGATAATCAGGGTACATATTGTTTTGGGGGGGTTACTTTTAATTTTTATTTTACTTTTTATTTTTACAGAGTTTTGCTGTTTACAGATATGTAAGATCCCAGATTAGTCATGTGTATATCCCTCACTTCACACCCCTCCAGGCCGTGGCACAGTGCCCCTGAAGGATCCCCTTGTCTCATAGTGCAATGACAATAGCTACTTTTTTCACATATGACAGTATAAGTTTTCATGCTACTTCCTTTACACCTCCCATAGGGTGCATATTTTGATCTTTAATTTCTTAAAAAAGAGGAAAATTTAGATTGTTAGAGAATGTTAGCGCATGAATAATTACTCAAAGCTTTTTTTGGTTTTTTTTTAGAAACATTATTTTTATTGACAAAGATAGAGATTGTCCCAGCTTTGCACTAAACACAATTGCAGTGAATACAAACATACATTTTGATTTCTTACAAATTGATACAAGAACTTTTCTGAGGTAGAATAACTGGATTTAGAGGCTGTATATAATACATTTCACTTAATATATCCCAAAAGTTTTTCATAATAGCTTCCCGAGTTTACAATCCTACCAGCTGTACATAAGTGTTTTAATCTACCTGTATTTCACCTACATGTGATAAGGCTTCCCTCTTCACAAGCTGGCAATTCATGATGGGTTTTATATAGTATCTTCCATATTCTTGATTACTAGGGATCTTGAGCAGCTCTTCATAAAGTTATTATTCACTTGAGCTTCATCTCCCTAAAGTTAGTTCTGTATTTTATATAGAGTTCCCAGTATTTCCTTCAGTGATTAAAATAAGCTTTAATGAAAATTATGTATTGATTTTAGATATTATAAACTACTTCTCATCTTTTGGGAGTCAGTTTTAAAGCATATATAACAAATAAGGTATAACAAAGGCCTATAAAACACGGAATTGAAAAATTGAAAGAGTGAAAATAAAAATCCAGAGTGCGTAACTTTCATACTGTTAGAAGAAAATTCAGTATATTCAGTTGAAAGGAGAATACTTTAAAAATTAATATAAAATACAAATTAATTTGTACAAAGAACATAGAATAATCTCTGCATAGTATCAGGGTGGAATAATTGCTATATTTTCCTTTTTTCTTTAGTGTGAAAAAGTAATTTCTGATAATCAGGGTACATATTGTTTTGGGGGGGTTACTTTTAATTTTTATTTTACTTTTTATTTTTACAGAGTTTTGCTGTTTACAGATATGTAAGATCCCAGATTAGTCATGTGTATATCCCTCACTTCACACCCCTCCAGGCCGTGGCACAGTGCCCCTGAAGGATCCCCTTGTCTCATAGTGCAATGACAATAGCTACTTTTTTCACATATGACAGTATAAGTTTTCATGCTACTTCCTTTACACCTCCCATAGGGTGCATATTTTGATCTTTAATTTCTTAAAAAAGAGGAAAATTTAGATTGTTAGAGAATGTTAGCGCATGAATAATTACTCAAAGCTGTGGTTTAGAAACATTTTATTGATTATTGACATTTCTTTACAAACCATTTTATAAAACTTTATATAGGGAGAAGAGATAGAGAACAGTATTTTGTTAAATAAAAATAATAAAGATGAGAATTTCTGTGTTTAATACACCATAACGTTATTTAGTTTTGTACCTCAACAAATTAGTTATCCAGTATGCTAATATTGAAACAGAAATCTAACTCAGTTGGCCTAAGAAATGTTTTTAAGTAATTCCTATATCTCCAACATCTTGGGAAGCTTTTAATTGTTAATACTGAGTATATTCAAGAAATTTGTCTTCATCTTGCCGTGTCTTCGCTCTTTATTTTCCTTTTTCTTTTCCTTTTTTCTCCTCCTTCTCCCCCACTCTTTGTTTCCTCCTCATGCTCTTTTCTCTGTCTTCCCTCCTTTTCAATACCTTCCTTCCTTCCTTGTTTCCTCCTCTGTCTGCCTGTTCTGTTTTCATGGAGAGTTCCCCCTGACTTAAAATCATTTCTCTCTGAAAACCTAGAAAAAAGAGTTTGACAGTTTCTCCCAACTCTTGAAAAGTCAAAATGTTTAATCACCTCTACTTGGTTTGGCTTGAATCAGACACCTACTTTTAAGCCAGTCATCTTTTTTCAATGACTCTACTAACAAATCCATGGGGAACATTCAAGTCATAAACTCAGTCTTGTAATAAGGTTTGCTCCTCTGAGTAAAGGTTTAAATGAAAACCTGCACAGAAACCAGTGAGCCGGCGGCAACGGTGCTCCAGTCCGATCCCTCAGCTGCGTGCCGTTGCTGCCAGCTCGCTGGTTTCTGTTCAGGCCTTAGGGCAGTACTGAGACAGCGCAGAGGAGAGGCCAGTCCCAGCCAGGTGGCCGCTGCCATGAGCAGCTCCTCGGGCACGCCATACCTGAGCAGCAAGATCAGCCTCATCTCAAAGTGCAATGACAATAGCTACTTTTTTCACATATGACAGTATAAGTTTTCATGCTACTTCCTTTACACCTCCCATAGGGTGCATATTTTGATCTTTAATTTCTTAAAAAAGAGGAAAATTTAGATTGTTAGAGAATGTTAGCGCATGAATAATTACTCAAAGCTGTGGTTTAGAAACATTTTATTGATTATTGACATTTCTTTACAAACCATTTTATAAAACTTTATATAGGGAGAAGAGATAGAGAACAGTATTTTGTTAAATAAAAATAATAAAGATGAGAATTTCTGTGTTTAATACACCATAACGTTATTTAGTTTTGTACCTCAACAAATTAGTTATCCAGTATGCTAATATTGAAACAGAAATCTAACTCAGTTGGCCTAAGAAATGTTTTTAAGTAATTCCTATATCTCCAACATCTTGGGAAGCTTTTAATTGTTAATACTGAGTATATTCAAGAAATTTGTCTTCATCTTGCCGTGTCTTCGCTCTTTATTTTCCTTTTTCTTTTCCTTTTTTTTTCTCCTCCTTCTCCCCCACTCTTTGTTTCCTCCTCATGCTCTTTTCTCTGTCTTCCCTCCTTTTCAATACCTTCCTTCCTTCCTTGTTTCCTCCTCTGTCTGCCTGTTCTGTTTTCATGGAGAGTTCCCCCTGACTTAAAATCATTTCTCTCTGAAAACCTAGAAAAAAGAGTTTGACAGTTTCTCCCAACTCTTGAAAAGTCAAAATGTTTAATCACCTCTACTTGGTTTGGCTTGAATCAGACACCTACTTTTAAGCCAGTCATCTTTTTTCAATGACTCTACTAACAAATCCATGGGGAACATTCAAGTCATAAACTCAGTCTTGTAATAAGGTTTGCTCCTCTGAGTAAAGGTTTAAATGAAAACCTGCACAGAAACCAGTGAGCCGGCGGCAACGGTGCTCCAGTCCGATCCCTCAGCTGCGTGCCGTTGCTGCCAGCTCGCTGGTTTCTGTTCAGGCCTTAGGGCAGTACTGAGACAGCACAGAGGAGAGGGCCAGTCCCAGCCAGGTGGCCGCTGCCATGAGCAGCTCCTCGGGCACGCCATACCTGAGCAGCAAGATCAGCCTCATCTCAAAGGTGCAGATCCACTATGAGGGCACCCTCTACACCATTGACACAGACAACTCCACCATGGTGCTTGCCAATGTGAGGCCCTTTGGTACTGGAGACTCTCCCATAGATAGGCCTGCCCCTCCTAGGGAGGAAATGTATGTACATCATCTTCCGGGGAAGTGACATCAAAGATACTGCTGTGCACAAACCTCCAAAAGCTCAGCACATGCTCACTTGGGATCCTGCTATCATTCCATCTTCCCTGGGTGCGGGCTTTGCCTCTCCCTCCAGCCACACCTGCCTTGCAGGCCCTTCTGAGGGATGCCGCCCTACAGTCAGCTGGCCGTCAGGTCCCTGCTTAGCTAGCAGTATGCAGCCTCCTGCTATGACAGGTTCAAGTCCTTCTTTGACAACATCTCCTTGAAGCTCAAGACCAGTTCCAAGCAGACAATGTGAGCTGAAGAAAGGAAGCTCAACACTGAGACCTTCAGGGTGTCAGGGTGGTTCCTCTGCAGTCGTACTTTCTGGGGTGGATTTCGAGGGGGCTGGGACAACAGTGTAACTCACTGCAACCCGACTTTCCCTACAGCTGGGACTGGTAGGATGTAAGGAGGCAGCAAAAGGTTCTTCCTGAAGCGGCACCGGCACCAGGCCATGTCTACGAGGACGATCAAGAATGCTGCACTTATTGGGGAGATGTAGTCACTTCATTTACTGAGTTTGGAAAGTTCCCACGCTAGTACCTAATGTTCTGGACTGAACTGAACTTGGACATAGTCCAAGTTAGAACCTCTTGTTTGTAGAAGCGTACATGGGAAACCTCTTTCAGGTGTCTTGGCCTGTTTTTCCTTTCTAGTTGTGCACAGCCTGATCCTAAGGTGTTGGCATTTTGCAGAAAGGTTTCTAGAGTGAAAGCGCGATCCTCAGCTTTTGACTTTTAAGGAGGAACCAAATTTCACTTGGCAAATGCAGCAGCCAAGTGCGTCTCCGTAACTCAACAGGTTGTAGGTGCTGCTGGCCTGGCAACCCACCCCCCACCCACCACAGGTGGGGCCTGGGAGCCAGGCACAGTCAGCACCAGGGCATGTAGGGGCAGGTGGGCCTAGGGCAGAGAAAGTAGGGTGTTCCACAGATCTTGTATAAGCAAAGCAGATGATCCTGACATTCCCAGTGGTGATATCAAGGTGGGGGTTGGTGGGGTTGGGGTGGGGTCCTGCAGGGGTGGAGAAAGGGACCCTCTACAGGAGCGAGGAGCGGTCACTTTGAGTGTGGCTTCCTTAAGAATTGAGGTGGGGCCGAAGCCCCTCTGGCTTGCCTGTTGCTGCCCGACCCTGCCTGGGCCCAGTTAGTGTTGGACTCAGATCCCACACTGCTTGGTGTCTCATCCACTTGGAAATGAGCCAGTTTTTTTCTTTTCTGCAAGGTGGGTTGACTGAGAGGATATTTCATAGAAAGTGAATGAAATATTATTTATTCAAGGAAGTTTTTCCCTCATGTTTTAATTAGAGTACAATCTATAATAGTCTTTTAATAAATTTTTGTTCATGAATTAATATTTAGTCAATGTTCTTTACTGTTCATCCAGTGAAATGAATATTCTACCAATTTCCAATAAATCAAAGAATTTTTTGTGGCTTTTCCCAATTTTAAAAAATATTTGAAGAAACACAAGATTTTTCTGACTTTGTATCTGAAGATCTCCCTATATATATTGCTAAAACTTGTAGATAGAAATTGCCATACCCTTCAAAGGCTTAGGAGCAAATAAGGGAAAAGAACCAAGAGGGCAGTTGTCACTGAACCAGATATCTCATGGTTAACTCGCTCAATCACAGTTTTTTTTAAAAGTGTATAACTGGGCTTCCCCTGGGGGTCCAGTGGGTAAGGACACCGCCTTGCAGTGCAAGGGGCGCCGGTTCGATCCCTGGCCTGGGAAGATCCCACGTGCCACAGAGTGGCTAGACCGATGTGTCCAATTTCCGAGCAGGAGCTCTGGAGCGCATGCGCCCTGAGCCAGAGTTGTGCAGCGACAGACGCCACCACGATGGGAGGCCCACAGGAGCCAAAGAACAAAGACGGATGAAAATAGAGAAACGAAAGACCAATAGAAGTGGCCTGCCCGCTCCCCTCCCTCCCCACCCGACCCCGCCCCCAAAAGTGTATAACTTCTCAGGGGGCAACATGTAGATACTTAAGAGAAGCCATTACATTTCTCCCTATTTATTATATGGCAATGATAACTGATTTTTAAAAATCATTAATGTTCCTGATATCAATAGCAGAAAAAAATACTGTCAACTTTGGTATTTAAATGAAACTAAACTCATATAATGGTAGAGAGAGCTGTTCTCTGCAGAAACATAAAACTTGGATTCTACAGTGTTACTATGAATAGTCTTAGCAGTAATAGTAGTAGTGGTGGCAGTAGCTGCAATGTGAGTACTGCAGTGACACAGGTTATTCACTCAGCCAAGTTCATTGTTTAATCCTTCCACATTTTAAATTGTCTAGATCCCAGAATCTTATTATTGCTTTGGGTTATGCCTTAAACAATACATTCTATAACAATCTATGGTATAAAGCTATGAGTCTAAAGTCTGAAGAAAAAATAAAGGTTTATTTTGTTGAATCCTAATCCAATACCTAAACCAGTTTTTTAGTACCAAAAATTCTGTTCAGATAAAGCTGAACATTCATGGTAGATATCATTGTGCATTCCACTTTTAATTTTTTTGTCACATGGTACAGTATTCAGGATCTCAGTTCCCCAACCAGGCATCAAACCTGAGCCCTCTTTGGTAAAAGTCCAAAGCCCTAACCACTGTACTACCAAGGAAGTCCCATTCCATTTTCAACAGTTTTTTTTGTTAGAATATACATCTGTCAGATTTTCTCTGTAAGGTAACTGAAAACAAGTGCAGTAATCAGCTCTAGGAGTGACCTTGAATATCTGAAATCATCTTTTATGTACCTCACATCTCTCAGTAGTCTTAGCCCATACAGCCTCATTTCTTTGATGAACCTCATAATGATCATATGATACTGCTTTTTCTTATCAATTGGTTATTTTGCAAAGTAATCCAGTTTGTAAGCATTCATACTAAATTGTCAACTAAACTATCAAGTCTTTGCTCTAGATAGTTTTTCTTTCTCTTAATGGAACCCAAGACTGCATTAGTTTATTTCCTTTTTTATTTAACTTTATTTTTTGTATTTATGTTGCACTGTTCACTAAAATTTATAGTCAGCAGTAACTTCTAAGTCTTTTCCCATTGTGATCTTTTGACTTGCATTTTTATCCTGTTTTATCTTTGGACAGTTTATACTTTGGGCTCATTTTCAAGATTTCACAAGTTGTCATGGACCTTTTATCTCACATGTTTCTTTGTTGACCATAAACTTGGTTATTCATACAAAAATGATTAAAACTAAACTCATATAATGGTAGAGAGAGCTGTTCTCTGCAGAAACATAAAACTTGGATTCTACAGTGTTACTATGAATAGTCTTAGCAGTAATAGTAGTAGTGGTGGCAGTAGCTGCAATGTGAGTACTGCAGTGACACAGGTTATTCACTCAGCCAAGTTCATTGTTTAATCCTTCCACATTTTAAATTGTCTAGATCCCAGAATCTTATTATTGCTTTGGGTTATGCCTTAAACAATACATTCTATAACAATCTATGGTATAAAGCTATGAGTCTAAAGTCTGAAGAAAAAATAAAGGTTTATTTTGTTGAATCCTAATCCAATACCTAAACCAGTTTTTTAGTACCAAAAATTCTGTTCAGATAAAGCTGAACATTCATGGTAGATATCATTGTGCATTCCACTTTTAATTTTTTTGTCACATGGTACAGTATTCAGGATCTCAGTTCCCCAACCAGGCATCAAACCTGAGCCCTCTTTGGTAAAAGTCCAAAGCCCTAACCACTGTACTACCAAGGAAGTCCCATTCCATTTTCAACAGTTTTTTTTGTTAGAATATACATCTGTCAGATTTTCTCTGTAAGGTAACTGAAAACAAGTGCAGTAATCAGCTCTAGGAGTGACCTTGAATATCTGAAATCATCTTTTATGTACCTCACATCTCTCAGTAGTCTTAGCCCATACAGCCTCATTTCTTTGATGAACCTCATAATGATCATATGATACTGCTTTTTCTTATCAATTGGTTATTTTGCAAAGTAATCCAGTTTGTAAGCATTCATACTAAATTGTCAACTAAACTATCAAGTCTTTGCTCTAGATAGTTTTTCTTTCTCTTAATGGAACCCAAGACTGCATTAGTTTATTTCCTTTTTTATTTAACTTTATTTTTTGTATTTATGTTGCACTGTTCACTAAAATTTATAGTCAGCAGTAACTTCTAAGTCTTTTCCCATTGTGATCTTTTGACTTGCATTTTTATCCTGTTTTATCTTTGGACAGTTTATACTTTGGGCTCATTTTCAAGATTTCACAAGTTGTCATGGACCTTTTATCTCACATGTTTCTTTGTTGACCAGTTGAGGAGGTCAGAGTACCAACCAGTGATGCTGCCCTCTAATAGTTTTCACTATGAAATCATATTTGAGTAATTGTAACATAATCTGAAATTATAAAACTAATTATTAAGCATATTTTCCTATTGATTTAAAGTTGATACATTTTCTTTATTATTATTATTATTTTAAATTTTCTTTATTTCAAAAAGTGTTGGACGTTTTTTTTTAAGTCAGGAAAACTAGATTAAGAGAGTAACATGTCAACTTAAACATACTGATATGGTCCAAAATAGATACAATTGATTTTGTACAAGCTCATTGGGGCATAATTTTATATCATTAGTATACACATCAAGAACAAGATATAAACCATGGTTTATAAATAAACACATGTTTTCCAAAAATAATGTGACAGCTTGTTGGGGAAAAATCTTCTATTTATATTTTAATTAAGCTTTGTGCATATCTATTACAAGTAACACTAATTGCATCATGATCTTATTTATTTCAAAACACTAAAAAAATGGCTATTATGTATATGTTACCAAATTTAGGCTACTTTTCAAATAATGTACTGAAATATTATTGTCCATGACATGCTGCCTAGTAGAATTTCAGACATTTATTTTAGGAAAAAATATTTACAATTATGGACTCATAATTTTATTTATGAGAAATGAAATTTTAGAGGATTGTAGTGATTTGGAATATTTGCTTTCGATCTTTCCCATCAGAAGTAAAATTCTGAATTGAGCACTTACATTAGCTCAAGATTTGTTTAATTAAAGAAACTCAAATGGTAAAATAAAAAGACAAGCCGAGATGTCATGTTCTTGTAGTTGCAAAGAAAAGGAAAAAATAACAAGAGAAAATGATTTCTGTGTTATTTAGGGAAAACAGTCAAATTAAAGGTGGAATATCATATCTGAAAATTACTGTGAACATAATTCTAGTTATGAGTTTCTAAGAATGACTAAGACTTTGGATGTGCGTTTTTTGGTGTCATGATGACTTTTTTTCGCTCTTTATTTTTCCATGTGATCTTTTGACTTGCATTTTTATCCTGTTTTATCTTTGGACAGTTTATACTTTGGGCTCATTTTCAAGATTTCACAAGTTGTCATGGACCTTTTATCTCACATGTTTCTTTGTTGACCAGTTGAGGAGGTCAGAGTACCAACCAGTGATGCTGCCCTCTAATAGTTTTCACTATGAAATCATATTTGAGTAATTGTAACATAATCTGAAATTATAAAACTAATTATTAAGCATATTTTCCTATTGATTTAAAGTTGATACATTTTCTTTATTATTATTATTATTTTAAATTTTCTTTATTTCAAAAAGTGTTGGACGTTTATTTTTAAGTCAGGAAAACTAGATTAAGAGAGTAACATGTCAACTTAAACATACTGATATGGTCCAAAATAGATACAATTGATTTTGTACAAGCTCATTGGGGCATAATTTTATATCATTAGTATACACATCAAGAACAAGATATAAACCATGGTTTATAAATAAACACATGTTTTCCAAAAATAATGTGACAGCTTGTTGGGGAAAAATCTTCTATTTATATTTTAATTAAGCTTTGTGCATATCTATTACAAGTAACACTAATTGCATCATGATCTTATTTATTTCAAAACACTAAAAAAATGGCTATTATGTATATGTTACCAAATTTAGGCTACTTTTCAAATAATGTACTGAAATATTATTGTCCATGACATGCTGCCTAGTAGAATTTCAGACATTTATTTTAGGAAAAAATATTTACAATTATGGACTCATAATTTTATTTATGAGAAATGAAATTTTAGAGGATTGTAGTGATTTGGAATATTTGCTTTCGATCTTTCCCATCAGAAGTAAAATTCTGAATTGAGCACTTACATTAGCTCAAGATTTGTTTAATTAAAGAAACTCAAATGGTAAAATAAAAAGACAAGCCGAGATGTCATGTTCTTGTAGTTGCAAAGAAAAGGAAAAAATAACAAGAGAAAATGATTTCTGTGTTATTTAGGGAAAACAGTCAAATTAAAGGTGGAATATCATATCTGAAAATTACTGTGAACATAATTCTAGTTATGAGTTTCTAAGAATGACTAAGACTTTGGATGTGAGTTTTTTGGTGTCATTGATGTATCTTTTTGAATAAAAATTTCAGAAGTTCATCCTGGGGTTAAATAATGATGTTCAATATATGTATATATTTATACAATTTTTATAGTTATTTATTATTTAATTAAAGGATAATTGTGTTACAGAACTTTGTTGTTTTCTTCAAAAGATCAACATGAATCAGTCACAGGCATACATGTGTCCTCACCCTCTTGAATTTCCCTCCCATTTCTCCCCTTTCCTACTAATCTAGGTTGTTACAGAGTCCCCGTTTGAGTTCCCTGAGTCATACAGCAAATTCCCACTGGTTATCTATTCATGCAATATATTAATGCATTTTATATAAATATTATACACACATTAATTTGAATCTGACATGAATGAATATATATATAAAATATTTTGTGTTGAGTGGAGTGTGGTGCATCAGTTAGCAGCCTGAAGGAGGGAACTTGCACCAATTAGCAGTCCTGTAGGAGGACTCTAAATATTTTGATACATTACATCTTGGTATTGGAGTCATCAAGGAAAGCAGCAGTCTAAAACTAAATGGAACAGTGCTTTGCTTAGAGAAGAGACAAAGCAAGATTAGTTTTATTAGCTGGAGTCAGTCTGTTACGCAGTCCCAACTCATCTGCTCACCACATGAGAATCCGGTGAATCCAGGCTCACTCTGCGTGCCACATGAGGCCAGTGAATCCGAGAGATGAGGTACTGAGACAAGAAAAATGACTATCTGAAAAGCAGCTGACCAGAATATGCCAAACTAGCACCTCAAAGTAACCATCTTCTTGGGGTCTGGATGCCAGGTTCTTTTATAGATAAGAGATGGGGGAGGTGAAGAAGAAAAGCAAAAAGGCCATTGATCTTGCACATGTCTCCTAGAATGGGAAGCCTCAGGCAAGGAATGTGTTAATTTCTCTCTTCCTGCCCTGGACAGGTGGACAGGGTTCTGAACAAAGACACTTAAAGCCAGTTAGAGGGGCAATATTCTTAGAGGTAGACTATTCTGTATGATTATAATAACAAAAGCAATGAAAAACAAGTCAAAGAAACTGTTTCCAACGTGAGTCAGAACTGACTTTCTCCCTGCAACAAGTGCAATGGCCACTAGGTCATTCCCAGCAATTTGTCTTGTGCTGCAGTGGAAAAATGCAATTCACATCCTTTGCGAGGACAGGTATAACAGCGGGGTTGTCCAGTTGCCTTATGACACACACTCTGCAAGTAAAGATAAATGAGCATTCATTGAAACAGAAATAGAGAAAGATCCCATCTTGGGCTTCCTCTGGTGGTCCAGTGGGTAGGGACACTGCCTTGCAGTGCAAGGGGCGCCGGTTCGATCCCTGGCCTGGGAAGATCCCACGTGCCGCGGAGCGGCTGGACGGATGTGTCCGATGGCCCAGCCGGAGCTCTGGAGCGCATGCGCCCAGAGCAGGTGCTCTGCGACGACAGACGCCACCGCGATGGGAGGCCCACAGGAGCCAAAGAACCGTAGACGAATGAAAAGGGAGAAATGAAAGACCAATGGAAGTGGCCCGCCCGCTCCCCTCCCTCCCCAACCCGACCCCCGCCCAAAGTAAATAAATAAATAAATCAAAAAAAAAAAAAAGATCTCATCTTGCATGATCTTTATCATCCCATGCAAGATGATAAGCATGGCACAGGTTATGTGAGCTCTTTATCTATGTGTAAGAGGTGTTGCAAGCTCACCTCATACCCAGTCTTTCATGGCCAGGTGAGAACCAAGAGACTGCATGCACAAGACTGCCTTTCCCAACATTTTGTACATAAATTAAAAAAAAAATAATGAATGAAATCCCAAGATTGAATATTAATAACTAGATAATAGATGGGCATTTATATGTGTGTCAGTAACTTGGGTGAAGTAAAGAGGATGCAATAGTACCAACAATAATAAAACAGACGTTATTGAGGCTATCAACTGCTGTTGCTGTTGTTTAGTCATTAAATCGTGTCTGACTATTTACAACTCCATGGAGTGTAGTCCACTAGGTTCCTCTGTCCATGGGATTCACTAGGCGAGAATCCTGGAGTGGCTTGCCATTTCATTCTTGAGGAGATCTTCCTGACTCACGGTCAAACCTGAGACTCCTGCATCCCCTGCATTGGCAGGTGGATTCTTTACCTGTGAGTCACCAAGGATTTCTCCACTGCTCTTCACAGGGTTTGTAGGCCATTTGGCTGGGTTTTTTTAAATTAAATATCCAAAAATTTTAAAAATTTGCCATTCTATTTTAGATTATTGGTAGTTCTTTATATAACTTTTGTATTAGTCTTACTTCTGTAATATGTTTTTTTGTGATTTCCCTTTTTGTTCTTTTTATGATATCACTTTATGAAAATAAATTATTAATATAGTTGAAATTAACAGTTCATTTATTTGTAGGTTATAATTTTGTGATCCTTTCTAAAAACATGTCATTTTATAGTGATAAAGATATTCTGTATAGTCTCCTCTAGTTTTATCTTTAAGATTTATAGATAAATGCTTAATCCACCTACTCTAGATGTTTTATTATTGTTGTGAATTTGGGATTCAATGAACTTTTTTCCATGTAAACAATGAATTATGCAGCCTTTATTTACTGAAAAGTCCATCTTATTCTTCACTGACTGCAATGCCCGCTATCGTATGTCAAGATCCCATATAAGCCTGATTTGTTTTCCTATGTTCTTTACCTTTCCATATGTAAGCTTTTCAGCTGTAGTCACAAACCTATTGTCTAAGACGGAATAAATTTTTATTATACAGTAAGATAAATTCCCCACCTTGTTATAGTCTTGGCCCACATAGATTTTAGAATAAATTTGTCAAATTCAATGTAAAATGTTAAAAGTATTTTCATTGATAGTGTATTAAATCTTAGATCAATTTGTTGAGATCCTATATCATTACAATATTGATTATTTTTAAAAAGAATGTACTATATATATCTCCTTTATTTAGCAAACTGAAAAATTTTTTCCTGGTTAAAAAAATAGTACCAACAATAATAAAACAGACGTTATTGAGGCTATCAACTGCTGTTGCTGTTGTTTAGTCATTAAATCGTGTCTGACTATTTACAACTCCATGGAGTGTAGTCCACTAGGTTCCTCTGTCCATGGGATTCACTAGGCGAGAATCCTGGAGTGGCTTGCCATTTCATTCTTGAGGAGATCTTCCTGACTCACGGTCAAACCTGAGACTCCTGCATCCCCTGCATTGGCAGGTGGATTCTTTACCTGTGAGTCACCAAGGATTTCTCCACTGCTCTTCACAGGGTTTGTAGGCCATTTGGCTGGGTTTTTTTAAATTAAATATCCAAAATTTTAAAAATTTGCCATTCTATTTTAGATTATTGGTAGTTCTTTATATAACTTTTGTATTAGTCTTACTTCTGTAATATGTTTTTTTGTGATTTCCCTTTTTGTTCTTTTTATGATATCACTTTATGAAAATAAATTATTAATATAGTTGAAATTAACAGTTCATTTATTTGTAGGTTATAATTTTGTGATCCTTTCTAAAAACATGTCATTTTATAGTGATAAAGATATTCTGTATAGTCTCCTCTAGTTTTATCTTTAAGATTTATAGATAAATGCTTAATCCACCTACTCTAGATGTTTTATTATTGTTGTGAATTTGGGATTCAATGAACTTTTTTCCATGTAAACAATGAATTATGCAGCCTTTATTTACTGAAAAGTCCATCTTATTCTTCACTGACTGCAATGCCCGCTATCGTATGTCAAGATCCCATATAAGCCTGATTTGTTTTCCTATGTTCTTTACCTTTCCATATGTAAGCTTTTCAGCTGTAGTCACAAACCTATTGTCTAAGACGGAATAAATTTTTATTATACAGTAAGATAAATTCCCCACCTTGTTATAGTCTTGGCCCACATAGATTTTAGAATAAATTTGTCAAATTCAATGTAAAATGTTAAAAGTATTTTCATTGATAGTGTATTAAATCTTAGATCAATTTGTTGAGATCCTATATCATTACAATATTGATTATTTTTAAAAAGAATGTACTATATATATCTCCATTTATTTAGGCAAAACTTTGATATCTTTCTGTAAAATATTTTTCTTCTTTCCTTAAAGGTCATACTGTATATAATTTTAAAAATTGTATCTAGATCCTTGTTAATTTTCATTAGTGTTTTCACTAGTACTACTAACTTTTTTAACTGTAATGTTTAAAAGTTCAGCAATATTATTAAAATATTATTATTCTATCAAAACCTCATTTATCATATTATTATCTATAGATTCTTTTGCCTCTCAGTCTTTTCTGAAACGTTATTGTTGTTCAGGCACTAAGTCACATCCAGCTCTTTGCAACCCCATGGTCTACAGCATGCCAGGTTTCCTTGTCCTTCACTGTCTCCCAGAGTTTGCTCAAATTCATGTCCATTGAGTCAGTGATGCCATCCAACCATCTCATTCTCTGTTGCCCCTTTCTTTTCTTTCCCTCAATCCATCCCAGCATCAGGGTTTTTTCCAATGAGTCAGCTCTTTACATCAGTGACCAAAGTATTGGCTGTGGAGTCACAAAAAAATCAGACGTAACTTAGCAACTGAACAACAACAAAAGAATGAATAATTGAAAACTAATTCAATTACATTTTCCCTCTTGTAAAAAGTGAATTTTTTATTGTCCTATAAATCACCCTCTGAAGTCACTGTGGTCGTCATATCTTACTTGGTGAAATTCAATTCTGATAAGCCTATAGCAAAATAAATGTATAGAACTGTTGCTATGTTAAATACAAAGTTATTTCATGCTGTGGTTAAAAGTTCGAACAACTTTGAAGTAATTTCTGGAGTGTGGATTCATTCCTCTAGAGTGTCTTATCTATTACTACTTTTAAATCATTTTAGTTTTTCTTTTAACCCTCCCTTACACTGGCAATCTGCAGACTCTAGGAAATGAGATTCATGCTTTTTCTTTTTGACACACTATATATGTAGGTATACTGTAATCATATCATTGTATCTAGGATGGTCAATTTTTCTTTTCTGAGAATAGTAATTCAAGATGTGGCTATTTGAGGGACTAAGGAAAGCAATGACGAATTTTGCAAATGCTCATATTCTGTTTTCTTGATGTGAAAATGTATAAAACAGACCTATTCTAGCTCCACAGTTTATCCCATAGAAGAGAACCAACAAAGACACTGCAAAAGTATTTCTAAGCTATTTACCTTAAAACAGATTGGGCATGATTATAAGAAATGCTAATAGGGCAACCGTAGAGGAAGACATAGATAGTTGAAATCATATAGATATAAATAAACATACACAAAATATGAGAGAGAAGGGCAAAATGTGGCCTAGTGTTCCAACAACAACCACAATTAAAGAGACTTCCATGTGGCATATGTGTTTTATGGTTGAGAACAAAAATTTAAGCACGCCTTCAGTTAATCAATGCAATATGAATCATTCTCTGCATGAAACTCTTAATTTGATATGAATGTTTTCTATTTAGGATTTTAAAGTATAAATTGAATCATTCATCTATTGAAAACATTTGTCAGAATGCCTATGAAAATAGAGATGTAATTCCCCATGATGGCATTCAAAGCCCTTCACATCAGGCCATTATTTCCACTGACAATTGTCTTCAACATTGTAAAGCCTTTTTTATTTCTCTTCTGTACCCAGACAACAGAGGAACAATTCTTGATCCCCATCCTCAGAGTGTCTGCATTCTCACATATGCATGCCTTTGCTCAATTCAGTGGAATTTAACAACAATCAAAACAATTGAATATTTATTTTGTATTAGGTTATAAAGGAAGAAAATCCAAGCCACCCAGTAGCTAGAGACCAGAAAGGAAGCAAGTAAGCAGTTAACTGCAATTGTTATTAGTGCTAAAAATTGTGCTTGGGGCAACATATAAACAAGGAAAATTTATCTCAGGACCAGGGTTATCCTAGTCCTTATAGGGGACAAGCTACATAAGGCTAATGGATCATCAATTTTAATCTTACATTAATAAGAGCTTACTAGTATTTGCAGTTTTGTTCAATCTGGTTTTGAAAAACGAGTGAAATGCACGGACATAATGAGCAGAATATCTTTCCAAACAGAAGATGAAGCCTATGCCAGATCATGGTATCTCTGGGAAACTAGAAGAGTTTTGTATGTGTGGAATGAGTGGAGAAGTTGAAGAAAAAGCAGATAGAAAGAGATGGGGAGATGGGGCTGAAGAGATACTAGGTCAAGTTGGTGAAAAACTAAACTAAAATGCTTCCATATCATACAAGAGGTGTTTTATTGTACCTTGAACAGTGAGAAGTGTGACTTGATGCTCTTAATATTTCTCTCTGTGAAAGACCTCACAGTAGTGTGAAAGATGGCTTGGAAGGGCTGAGAATTGAGACCTTCATTTTCTTGTTTTCTTAATGTGGAAAACTTTCGTCTTTCATTTCAATAATTTCAAATCCAGGGCAATGTGTTTAATTGAGAACAAAAATTTAAGCACGCCTTCAGTTAATCAATGCAATATGAATCATTCTCTGCATGAAACTCTTAATTTGATATGAATGTTTTCTATTTAGGATTTTAAAGTATAAATTGAATCATTCATCTATTGAAAACATTTGTCAGAATGCCTATGAAAATAGAGATGTAATTCCCCATGATGGCATTCAAAGCCCTTCACATCAGGCCATTATTTCCACTGACAATTGTCTTCAACATTGTAAAGCCTTTTTTATTTCTCTTCTGTACCCAGACAACAGAGGAACAATTCTTGATCCCCATCCTCAGAGTGTCTGCATTCTCACATATGCATGCCTTTGCTCAATTCAGTGGAATTTAACAACAATCAAAACAATTGAATATTTATTTTGTATTAGGTTATAAAGGAAGAAAATCCAAGCCACCCAGTAGCTAGAGACCAGAAAGGAAGCAAGTAAGCAGTTAACTGCAATTGTTATTAGTGCTAAAAATTGTGCTTGGGGCAACATATAAACAAGGAAAATTTATCTCAGGACCAGGGTTATCCTAGTCCTTATAGGGGACAAGCTACATAAGGCTAATGGATCATCAATTTTAATCTTACATTAATAAGAGCTTACTAGTATTTGCAGTTTTGTTCAATCTGGTTTTGAAAAACGAGTGAAATGCACGGACATAATGAGCAGAATATCTTTCCAAACAGAAGATGAAGCCTATGCCAGATCATGGTATCTCTGGGAAACTAGAAGAGTTTTGTATGTGTGGAATGAGTGGAGAAGTTGAAGAAAAAGCAGATAGAAAGAGATGGGGAGATGGGGCTGAAGAGATACTAGGTCAAGTTGGTGAAAAACTAAACTAAAATGCTTCCATATCATACAAGAGGTGTTTTATTGTACCTTGAACAGTGAGAAGTGTGACTTGATGCTCTTAATATTTCTCTCTGTGAAAGACCTCACAGTAGTGTGAAAGATGGCTTGGAAGGGCTGAGAATTGAGACCTTCATGTTGTACATACAGAATATTGAATAGATTTTACCTTTCATTCTTCCATGCCTGGAAAACTTTCGTCTTTCATTTCAATAATTTCAAATCCTAGGTACCTTTCAAAGTCTGGCTCAAATGTTACCTTTTTATAAAGTCTTCCTTGATCTTTTGTCCAACAAAATGTTGTCCCTCTCCCATTCTCCTTTGCTCAATTTCTAATCTTTTGAGATCTTGCATTAGAATTGATATATTTAGGCTATAAAACTGAACATAAAAATGGAATAGTCACTCGATAAATATTTGCAAAACTGAAATTTTTCATTAACTTTTTAAAAGATATGTTCATAGTAAAATCTGAAAATAATGAATTGTATAAAAGGTTTCAGAAACTATGTGAAATTAATTCTAAATCTTGCTAATATTATAACTATTAAATTTATTTGGAGTGTTACTTCGTAAGCTTTCTGGTGTGCCCTCGTTGGGGAAAGAATTTCCTTTTATGTCAGATAATTGTTGAATTTAGAAAACAAAAAGACAAGTGTTTTTTAATGTACTTGGTACTTGTTGAAGAATACAGACATGCCTAAAAATAGATTTAGATAACAATGTGTCCTAAGTCACTTCAATCATGTCTGACTCTTTGCAACCCTATGGACTGTAGCCCATCAGGCTCCTCTGTCCATGACATTCTCCAGACAAGAATACCAGAGTGGGTTTCTGTGCCCTTCTCCAGAGTATCTTCCTGACCCAGGGATTGAACCTGTGACTCTTAAGTCTCCTGTATTTGCAAGCATGTTCTTTACCACTAGCAACTCCCAGGAAGTCCTTAGGTAACACTGCTTTCTTGTAAACTAATTTCTGTTGGGTATTTAGATACTATTTCTTGAAATTAGGGCAAAAGTGAATTTTACACCAAAAATAGGTTGTCCACAAAATGTTACTCTGTGTAGTGTTTTTTCCAAAACTGAAGGCCAAAAACATATATCTAGACCTTAAATGACTTAAGGTAACTATCAACTGTATTATTCTACAGTATTAAATGTTGCTGCCTTCTCTTACTAAAATAGAATTTTTTGTGAAAGACCTCACAGTCATGTTGTTGACATACAGAATATTGAATAGATTTTACCTTTCATTCTTCCATGCCTGGAAAACTTTCGTCTTTCATTTCAATAATTTCAAATCCTAGGTACCTTTCAAAGTCTGGCTCAAATGTTACCTTTTTATAAAGTCTTCCTTGATCTTGGCTCAAATGTTACCTTTTTATAAAGTCTTCCTTGATCTTTTGTCCAACAAAATGTTGTCCCTCTCCCATTCTCCTTTGCTCAATTTCTAATCTTTTGAGATCTTGCATTAGAATTGATATATTTAGGCTATAAAACTGAACATAAAAATGGAATAGTCACTCGATAAATATTTGCAAAACTGAAATTTTTCATTAACTTTTTAAAAGATATGTTCATAGTAAAATCTGAAAATAATGAATTGTATAAAAGGTTTCAGAAACTATGTGAAATTAATTCTAAATCTTGCTAATATTATAACTATTAAATTTATTTGGAGTGTTACTTCGTAAGCTTTCTGGTGTGCCCTCGTTGGGGAAAGAATTTCCTTTTATGTCAGATAATTGTTGAATTTAGAAAACAAAAAGACAAGTGTTTTTCAATGTACTTGGTACTTGTTGAAGAATACAGACATGCCTAAAAATAGATTTAGATAACAATGTGTCCTAAGTCACTTCAATCATGTCTGACTCTTTGCAACCCTATGGACTGTAGCCCATCAGGCTCCTCTGTCCATGACATTCTCCAGACAAGAATACCAGAGTGGGTTTCTGTGCCCTTCTCCAGAGTATCTTCCTGACCCAGGGATTGAACCTGTGACTCTTAAGTCTCCTGTATTTGCAAGCATGTTCTTTACCACTAGCAACTCCCAGGAAGTCCTTAGGTAACACTGCTTTCTTGTAAACTAATTTCTGTTGGGTATTTAGATACTATTTCTTGAAATTAGGGCAAAAGTGAATTTTACACCAAAAATAGGTTGTCCACAAAATGTTACTCTGTGTAGTGTTTTTTCCAAAACTGAAGGCCAAAAACATATATCTAGACCTTAAATGACTTAAGGTAACTATCAACTGTATTATTCTACAGTATTAAATGTTGCTGCCTTCTCTTACTAAAATAGAATCCTTATATAAGTATTTTTAATACATTTTTATAAGTTGTGCTACTTCTATACTTAGAAGTGATTAATATTTATGAATTATTATAGACAACTTTTTATTGAAGCATAGTTGATTTATAATTTGGTTTTAATTTATTTATTCAATTGATGTATTTTTTAAATTGATTAATAGTTAATTTCTGCTATTCAGCAAAGTGATTCAGTTATATATATATATATATAAAACTGAATGTGTATATATATATATATATATATATATATATATATACATTATTTTTATATTCTTTTCCATTATGGTTTGTCTTCATGGTATTAAATATAGTTCCTTATATATATATGTATACACACAGACACACACAAACACATGTAAATATATATAGTAGGACTTTGTTGTTTATCCATTCTATATGTAATAGTTTTCGTCTTCTAACCTCAAACTCTCAGTCTACCCTCCCTAATTCCCCTCCTTGGCAACCACAAATCTGTTTTCTATGTCTATTATATGTTTCTGTTTCATAAGTAGAATTTCATATGTAGGTTTTCTTTTGTCATATTTTAGATTCCACATATGAGTGATACCATGATATTTGTCTCTTTTTTTTTTTTACTTCACTTATTCTAATTCTCTCTAGTTCCATTCTTGTTGTTACAAATGGCATTGTTTCATTCTTTTATTGACTGAGTAATATACCATTGTACATTTGTGCCGTATCTTTCTTGATCCATTCATTTGTTGATGGACATGTCTTAACTATTATGAATGGTTAAAATTCCAAAACTTAAAATTGGATAGGTCTTTGACTCATAAATTATCCTTCCAAGATTAAAAAGAAAAGAATATAAGGCAGATATTAATATTAAGTTACATTGAAATAATGGAACATTCAATATATACTTAAAAGCCATGTAGAAATACAACACTAACCAAAATAAAGCATAAGGGATAGAGATGGGAAGAAAACAGATATTCCAATATATGTCTCTGCATGATATTGGCATTGGTTTTATTTTAAAGACTGGGGAAAAATGAATACAAACAAATGACTTAAGGTAACTATCAACTGTATTATTCTACAGTATTAAATGTTGCTGCCTTCTCTTACTAAAATAGAATCCTTATATAAGTATTTTTAATACATTTTTATAAGTTGTGCTACTTCTATACTTAGAAGTGATTAATATTTATGAATTATTATAGACAACTTTTTATTGAAGCATAGTTGATTTATAATTTGGTTTTAATTTATTTATTCAATTGATGTATTTTTTAAATTGATTAATAGTTAATTTCTGCTATTCAGCAAAGTGATTCAGTTATATATATATATATATAAAACTGAATGTGTATATATATATATATATATATATATATATATATACATTATTTTTATATTCTTTTCCATTATGGTTTGTCTTCATGGTATTAAATATAGTTCCTTATATATATATGTATACACACAGACACACACAAACACATGTAAATATATATAGTAGGACTTTGTTGTTTATCCATTCTATATGTAATAGTTTTCGTCTTCTAACCTCAAACTCTCAGTCTACCCTCCCTAATTCCCCTCCTTGGCAACCACAAATCTGTTTTCTATGTCTATTATATGTTTCTGTTTCATAAGTAGAATTTCATATGTAGGTTTTCTTTTGTCATATTTTAGATTCCACATATGAGTGATACCATGATATTTGTCTCTTTTTTTTTTTTACTTCACTTATTCTAATTCTCTCTAGTTCCATTCTTGTTGTTACAAATGGCATTGTTTCATTCTTTTATTGACTGAGTAATATACCATTGTACATTTGTGCCGTATCTTTCTTGATCCATTCATTTGTTGATGGACATGTCTTAACTATTATGAATGGTTAAAATTCCAAAACTTAAAATTGGATAGGTCTTTGACTCATAAATTATCCTTCCAAGATTAAAAAGAAAAGAATATAAGGCAGATATTAATATTAAGTTACATTGAAATAATGGAACATTCAATATATACTTAAAAGCCATGTAGAAATACAACACTAACCAAAATAAAGCATAAGGGATAGAGAGATGGGAAGAAAACAGATATTCCAATATATGTCTCTGCATGATATTGGCATTGGTTTTATTTTAAAGACTGGAAGAAGAAACACCAGAAGTTTACTAATAATTATGTTTTTGAGGTTTAATTTTTTACTTTTAATAATATTCAAATTGGCTATGAGGGAATGTGGTTTTTATTGAACTATAACATATAATTATTGAATTATGACATATATATGAAAGTATATAAATCCCAAATGTACATCTCAGTGACTTTTTGCATAGCAAATACACATTTTGTGTATTCAATAAATAGAGCACCATGAGCTCCACAAAAGAGCCTCTTGCTTTCCGTTCTTGTTACTAATGCCATTAAACATAACCACTGCCTTAATATCTACCACGGTAGATGAGAGTTTTGCTGCTTCTGCACATTGTAGAAATAGAATCATTCAGCATATATAAACTCAATACTATGTGTGTGTGAGTTTTCCATGTTGTATATAGTATCTTATTGTATGAATATATCACAGATTACACATTTTACTATTGATAATCATTTGTGCATTTTTTGTTATTGTCCAGTTAGTAAGTCATGCCTGACTCTTTGTGACCCCATGGACTGCAGCACACCAGGCCACCCTTGTCTTTCACCATCTGCTAGATTTTACTCAAATTCATGTCCACTGAGTCTGTGATGTTATCTAACCATCTCATCCTCTGTCCCCCTTTTATCCTTTTGCCTCCAAACTTTTCCAGCATCAGGATCTTTTCCAATGAGTCAAATCTTCTCATCAAGTGACCAAATATTTGAGCTTCAGTCTTATGCCTCCAAACTTTTCCAGCATCAGAGATCTTTTCCAATGAGTCAAATCATTTCTTGATCCATTCATTTGTTGATGGACATGTCTTAACTATTATGAATGGTTAAAATTCCAAAACTTAAAATTGGATAGGTCTTTGACTCATAAATTATCCTTCCAAGATTAAAAAGAAAAGAATATAAGGCAGATATTAATATTAAGTTACATTGAAATAATGGAACATTCAATATATACTTAAAAGCCATGTAGAAATACAACACTAACCAAAATAAAGCATAAGGGATAGAGAGATGGGAAGAAAACAGATATTCCAATATATGTCTCTGCATGATATTGGCATTGGTTTTATTTTAAAGACTGGAAGAAGAAACACCAGAAGTTTACTAATAATTATGTTTTTGAGGTTTAATTTTTTACTTTTAATAATATTCAAATTGGCTATGAGGGAATGTGGTTTTTATTGAACTATAACATATAATTATTGAATTATGACATATATATGAAAGTATATAAATCCCAAATGTACATCTCAGTGACTTTTTGCATAGCAAATACACATTTTGTGTATTCAATAAATAGAGCACCATGAGCTCCACAAAAGAGCCTCTTGCTTTCCGTTCTTGTTACTAATGCCATTAAACATAACCACTGCCTTAATATCTACCACGGTAGATGAGAGTTTTGCTGCTTCTGCACATTGTAGAAATAGAATCATTCAGCATATATAAACTCAATACTATGTGTGTGTGAGTTTTCCATGTTGTATATAGTATCTTATTGTATGAATATATCACAGATTACACATTTTACTATTGATAATCATTTGTGCATTTTTTGTTATTGTCCAGTTAGTAAGTCATGCCTGACTCTTTGTGACCCCATGGACTGCAGCACACCAGGCCACCCTTGTCTTTCACCATCTGCTAGATTTTACTCAAATTCATGTCCACTGAGTCTGTGATGTTATCTAACCATCTCATCCTCTGTCCCCCTTTTATCCTTTTGCCTCCAAACTTTTCCAGCATCAGGATCTTTTCCAATGAGTCAAATCTTCTCATCAAGTGACCAAATATTTGAGCTTCAGTATTAGTCCTTCCAGTGAATATTCCGGGTTGATTTTCCTCAGGATTGACTGGTTTGATTTCCTTGGAATCCAAAGGACTCTCAAGAGTCTTCTCTAGTACCAAAATTCAAAAGCATCAATTCTTCAGCACTAAGACTTCATTATGGCCCAGCTCACATCTATACATAACTACTGGAAAAACCATAATTTTGACTATACAGACCTTTTTCAGCAAAGTGATGTCTTTGCTTTTTAATATGCTGTCTAGGTTTGTTGTGTCTTTCCTTCCAAGGAGCAAGTGTCTTTTAATTTTGTGACTGCAGTCACTGTCTGCAGTGATTTGGGAGCCCAAGAAAATAAAAACTGTCATTGCTTTCACACGTTCCCCATCATTTGCCATGAAATGATGTGACTGGATGGCGTGATTTAGTCTTTTGAATGTTAAGGTTTAACCCACCTTTTCGGTTCTCTTCTTTTGCCTTCATTAAGAAGCTCTTGCTTTCTGTTATGAGGGTGGTATTATTTGCATATCTGAGGCTGTTGATATTTCTCCTGGCAATCTTGCTTCCAGCTTGTGAGTCATCCAGCCTGGCACTTTGCATGGTGCACTCTGCATATATGTTATCTGGGCCTATTACCAATATTTATTGTTCAGTTGTTAAGTCATTCCCAACTCTTTGTAGCCCTGTGTACTCTAGCCTGCCAGTCTCCTCTCTCCATGGGATTTTGCAGGCAAAAATACTGGAGTGGGTTGCCATTTCCTCCTCCAAGGGATCTTCCAAACTCAGGGATCATTGAACCCAAGTCTCCTGGATTGGAAAGCAGGTTCTTTACCACCTTAGCCACCAAGGAAACTTCTAGAAACATTTCTGCAAATATATTTTGAGTAAACGCATATATGAATTCCTACATGGAATATACTTATTAGGTCACAGAATGTGCCTGTGCTCAGTTTTGGTCATTCTTATGCAACTCTGTGCCAGGAAGAGAACAGAGAAAGAAAAACAGGCAAGTGAAGCATCTCCTTTTTTTTTGGGGTCCCCTTTTATCCTTTTGCCTCCAAACTTTTCCAGCATCAGGATCTTTTCCAATGAGTCAAATCTTCTCATCAAGTGACCAAATATTTGAGCTTCAGTATTAGTCCTTCCAGTGAATATTCCGGGTTGATTTTCCTCAGGATTGACTGGTTTGATTTCCTTGGAATCCAAAGGACTCTCAAGAGTCTTCTCTAGTACCAAAATTCAAAAGCATCAATTCTTCAGCACTAAGACTTCATTATGGCCCAGCTCACATCTATACATAACTACTGGAAAAACCATAATTTTGACTATACAGACCTTTTTCAGCAAAGTGATGTCTTTGCTTTTTAATATGCTGTCTAGGTTTGTTGTGTCTTTCCTTCCAAGGAGCAAGTGTCTTTTAATTTTGTGACTGCAGTCACTGTCTGCAGTGATTTGGGAGCCCAAGAAAATAAAAACTGTCATTGCTTTCACACGTTCCCCATCATTTGCCATGAAATGATGTGACTGGATGGCGTGATTTAGTCTTTTGAATGTTAAGGTTTAACCCACCTTTTCGGTTCTCTTCTTTTGCCTTCATTAAGAAGCTCTTGCTTTCTGTTATGAGGGTGGTATTATTTGCATATCTGAGGCTGTTGATATTTCTCCTGGCAATCTTGCTTCCAGCTTGTGAGTCATCCAGCCTGGCACTTTGCATGGTGCACTCTGCATATATGTTATCTGGGCCTATTACCAATATTTATTGTTCAGTTGTTAAGTCATTCCCAACTCTTTGTAGCCCTGTGTACTCTAGCCTGCCAGTCTCCTCTCTCCATGGGATTTTGCAGGCAAAAATACTGGAGTGGGTTGCCATTTCCTCCTCCAAGGGATCTTCCAAACTCAGGGATCATTGAACCCAAGTCTCCTGGATTGGAAAGCAGGTTCTTTACCACCTTAGCCACCAAGGAAACTTCTAGAAACATTTCTGCAAATATATTTTGAGTAAACGCATATATGAATTCCTACATGGAATATACTTATTAGGTCACAGAATGTGCCTGTGCTCAGTTTTGGTCATTCTTATGCAACTTTTTGTCAGGAAAAGAGAACAGAGAAAAAGAAAAAACAGGCAAGTGAAGGAGGAAAAGAAGAAGAAAAGACCAGAAAATGCTATCTATGTGGACAAGCTTGATATTTATATTAACTTCGGTGGTATTAACAAGTCATTGATCACTGGCTTGTCACTTATCTCAGTCTCTTTCATTTGGTCTTTTTTCCTGATAAAGTTGAATAAATCTGATGGCATTCTTATTCGTATCATTGATAAAGTATATCAGTTTCCCTTTGCTTCAAAATTTCCTTCTCAATCTGATGAGTTTGATCTCACTTTGACTTTTATTAGCAGTGACTAACATGAAAGAGGTAGACTGTACCAATATTATGATTTAGGGATTAATAATGACATGCAGATTAACCATTATAATGTATACTGTTTGTGCTTTAAATGCACAAAATTTAAATCTTTATACCAAGATTCAGCATGGATCTAGATTGAGGAAACTCAGAGTTACCTAATCAGGAAATCACTGAACAAGACATTAAAGCTGATACCAATATGCATAATATAAGAGACAAAATAAACACTGAAAAATCCTGTTAAGGGCATGGGATAAAATTTTAATTTTGAAAACTAATTTCTATAACCTGAAATGCTAAAAATACCTTTTTTATATCTACTCTGATTTCTTACAATGATTCCTTTGATAAGGGGAAGCTCAGCCTGAAGTTTTTGGAATGATGAAAATTAAGAACATGATCTTCATTTTTGTTGGCCCAGATATCTGCTTTAACACTTCAAACACTCCTTTAAAATATCTCACACTGTATCAAAAATAACTTTCCTTAGCCACAAAGAAATTTGAGAGCTCTGTCAGTCAGCAACCCCATATGTAAGTGAGAAAGAAATGTGGTGCTTAGTTTACATGACAACCTACAGATCAAAGCAAAATAAATAAATAACATTGAGTTGACTAAGTCTTCTATTTCTTTTGGAATAAACACTGGATATAAATACTTTGAAATGAAACACTAAAGACACTGTGACTAGCTATGTTGAAAGTAGAAGAAAATATAAGTCCCTGTCAAAGGGGAATTATAATTTTTAATGTAAAATTTTAATGTTCATCAAAAAAATACAAACCAACATACTACAGATTGGTAAGCTAAAAAGTAAAGGTTTTATCTATTGTTGTGGAAATATATACATTGATAGTTTAGGTTTCTAAATGCAAGCTAACTGTATGTGATTTGTTTCATTGCATTTAATATTTTTAAAATGGCATCATTTATTATCACATATTATTAAGACAGTTCAAATAAAACCATCATCTATAGAATAAGATTAAAAGTAGTCTTTTTTTTTTTAATTGAGAAATTGCTATCCTTTCTTTACAAGATTTAATATGGTTTTCTGAAATGTAGATTGTTTTTAACTTTGACATCAAGTTTTGTCTCTACAGTGGTTTGAATTCACCATGAGTTCTTCTGATTCACACTATGATTTAGGGATTAATAATGACATGCAGATTAACCATTATAATGTATACTGTTTGTGCTTTAAATGCACAAAATTTAAATCTTTATACCAAGATTCAGCATGGATCTAGATTGAGGAAACTCAGAGTTACCTAATCAGGAAATCACTGAACAAGACATTAAAGCTGATACCAATATGCATAATATAAGAGACAAAATAAACACTGAAAAATCCTGTTAAGGGCATGGGATAAAATTTTAATTTTGAAAACTAATTTCTATAACCTGAAATGCTAAAAATACCTTTTTTATATCTACTCTGATTTCTTACAATGATTCCTTTGATAAGGGGAAGCTCAGCCTGAAGTTTTTGGAATGATGAAAATTAAGAACATGATCTTCATTTTTGTTGGCCCAGATATCTGCTTTAACACTTCAAACACTCCTTTAAAATATCTCACACTGTATCAAAAATAACTTTCCTTAGCCACAAAGAAATTTGAGAGCTCTGTCAGTCAGCAACCCCATATGTAAGTGAGAAAGAAATGTGGTGCTTAGTTTACATGACAACCTACAGATCAAAGCAAAATAAATAAATAACATTGAGTTGACTAAGTCTTCTATTTCTTTTGGAATAAACACTGGATATAAATACTTTGAAATGAAACACTAAAGACACTGTGACTAGCTATGTTGAAAGTAGAAGAAAATATAAGTCCCTGTCAAAGGGGAATTATAATTTTTAATGTAAAATTTTAATGTTCATCAAAAAAATACAAACCAACATACTACAGATTGGTAAGCTAAAAAGTAAAGGTTTTATCTATTGTTGTGGAAATATATACATTGATAGTTTAGGTTTCTAAATGCAAGCTAACTGTATGTGATTTGTTTCATTGCATTTAATATTTTTAAAATGGCATCATTTATTATCACATATTATTAAGACAGTTCAAATAAAACCATCATCTATAGAATAAGATTAAAAGTAGTCTTTTTTTTTTTAATTGAGAAATTGCTATCCTTTCTTTACAAGATTTAATATGGTTTTCTGAAATGTAGATTGTTTTTAACTTTGACATCAAGTTTTGTCTCTACAGTGGTTTGAATTCACCATGAGTTCTTCTGATTCACACAATAGTTTCTTCCTTTCTTTAGGCTGGAGACCTTAGGATTAATCAGCTTTTTAAAAGAAGTATCTTAAGGAGGAATGTCCTCCCCTCAGAGAAATAAGCTTAGGAAAGTAGTAAAAGTTAGGTCAAACAGGGTCCAATTATCTTACATTCACGCTACTCTTGGCCTACTTAGGAGCACTCAAAAGAAGGACAGCCCTCTGAAACAAGTTTAAGAGGAAGTTTGCTCCATTTAAGATATCCACAGTGTCAGAAAGCCAGAATTTTGTAAGAAATAATGTAAGATGCCTCCAACCAAATTCCTTTATTAAATTTGTTCATTATTTTACAAAGGTGAAATTTTTATTATTCCTTCTAGAAACTCAATACTGTCACTGGTTACTATAATTCTGATTATATATTGTCATTCCTACTTGGGTTCAACCTCAAGTGCTATAAAAATCATTCTTTATACCTAAATAAAAGAGAAGAATAAACTTGAAGAAGAATGTTTCTGCCACTCTGGTCAAAATTAATGAGAGGCATTCCAAATTTTAAGAGCGGAAGAATCAATACTGTGAAAGTCACTTTACTAACCAAAGCAATCTACAGATTCAATGAAATCTCATTCAAATTTCCAATGGTATTTTTCACAGAATTAAAATCAATAAATTACAATCTATATCAAAACACAAAAGATTGCAAATAGCAAAAGCACTCTTGAGAAAGAAAAACTGAGCTGAGGGAATCAGGCTATCATATGACCCAGCAATAAAAACATTTTTAAAAGCAATAAAGATATTATTCAATTTATTTTACTTTACTTGAGTTTTATTTTTGCCTGTCTCTTTAGCTCAGACAGTAAAGAATTTGCCTGAAATGGAGATGCAAGTTTGATCCGTAGGTCAGGAATGACCCCTGGAGAAGGGAATGACAACCCACTCCAGTAGTATTCTTTCCTGAAGAATTCCATGGACAGAGAAACCTGGTGGGCTACAATACTGGGATTGTAAAGAGTTAGACATGACTGAGCATCTAGCACAACTTTTATTTTTAGAATATATGAACTTTTAGGAAACAACTTTAGATTTAGTATCAAAGACAGTGCCTTCTATCTGTATTTCGAAGTCAACATAAATATATATAGCCTAATTGTATGTGTGTTGGTAATATTTTATCAGTCAAGATGCCATTAATGAGCCCTGTTTCATCATAAATATTTTAACTTCCTCTTTCAAAAAAAAGCCATGTTTCAAGAAACAGTGTAGCAGTAATTAGAACTTTGTTGGAAGGGAAATATATTTTGGGAGATGGACATTGAGACAAGTATCCTCTTGTTTTTCTTACTCAGACTCTGATTGGAGCTAGTGTCAGTCATTAGTAAGCACCCAACAATGCTATGCAACAGTTCAAAATAGTTGTCATGGTTTTCTCACATCAAACATTTTATTTTCTAATATATTTTTAAGTGCACCAAGATTAAGACTGTGCACTAAAAGCACTATATATTATTTTTCAGAGTAGAAAATTATCAATTTAATAAAATGGTTTAATCTCCATTTAGGTGTAAATTCTTTCAAACAAATGTTATCAAGTTTATTTTCTACATTTTGGACAAAGTCATCTCAACTCACCTCGCACAGAACACATAAAAATATTTATATAGCATTAGGAATAAAGTGAAAAGAATTTGGAGTGTATATACATATGCTGTTTGGTAAAAAACATGACCTTGGGCTTTCCTGGTGATCCAGTGGGTAAGGACACTGCCTTGCAGTGCAAGGTACCGTTCGATCCCTGGTCTAGGAAGATTCCACGTACAGCAGAGCAGCTGGACTAAATTCAATAAATTACAATCTATATCAAAACACAAAAGATTGCAAATAGCAAAAGCACTCTTGAGAAAGAAAAACTGAGCTGAGGGAATCAGGCTATCATATGACCCAGCAATAAAAACATTTTTAAAAGCAATAAAGATATTATTCAATTTATTTTACTTTACTTGAGTTTTATTTTTGCCTGTCTCTTTAGCTCAGACAGTAAAGAATTTGCCTGAAATGGAGATGCAAGTTTGATCCGTAGGTCAGGAATGACCCCTGGAGAAGGGAATGACAACCCACTCCAGTAGTATTCTTTCCTGAAGAATTCCATGGACAGAGAAACCTGGTGGGCTACAATACTGGGATTGTAAAGAGTTAGACATGACTGAGCATCTAGCACAACTTTTATTTTTAGAATATATGAACTTTTAGGAAACAACTTTAGATTTAGTATCAAAGACAGTGCCTTCTATCTGTATTTCGAAGTCAACATAAATATATATAGCCTAATTGTATGTGTGTTGGTAATATTTTATCAGTCAAGATGCCATTAATGAGCCCTGTTTCATCATAAATATTTTAACTTCCTCTTTCAAAAAAAAGCCATGTTTCAAGAAACAGTGTAGCAGTAATTAGAACTTTGTTGGAAGGGAAATATATTTTGGGAGATGGACATTGAGACAAGTATCCTCTTGTTTTTCTTACTCAGACTCTGATTGGAGCTAGTGTCAGTCATTAGTAAGCACCCAACAATGCTATGCAACAGTTCAAAATAGTTGTCATGGTTTTCTCACATCAAACATTTTATTTTCTAATATATTTTTAAGTGCACCAAGATTAAGACTGTGCACTAAAAGCACTATATATTATTTTTCAGAGTAGAAAATTATCAATTTAATAAAATGGTTTAATCTCCATTTAGGTGTAAATTCTTTCAAACAAATGTTATCAAGTTTATTTTCTACATTTTGGACAAAGTCATCTCAACTCACCTCGCACAGAACACATAAAAATATTTATATAGCATTAGGAATAAAGTGAAAAGAATTTGGAGTGTATATACATATGCTGTTTGGTAAAAAACATGACCTTGGGCTTTCCTGGTGATCCAGTGGGTAAGGACACTGCCTTGCAGTGCAAGGGGTACCCGTTCGATCCCTGGTCTAGGAAGATTCCACGTACAGCAGAGCAGCTGGACTGATGTGTCCAATTGCTGAGCTGGAGGTCTGGAGCACATGCGCCCAGAGCCGGCGCTCTGCATCAAGAAAGGCCACTGTGATGGGAGGCCCACACAGGCCAAAGAACAAAGATGGATGAAACTAAACAAATGAAAGATCAATAGAAGTGGCCAAAAAAAATATAAAATGACCTTATATAATCTTGATATTATTGATAGGTGATAGATGATGGTAGGTCACCGTGAAAGGTGTCTGATTGTTAATCTCCAGTGGAGAAGAATTCACAACTGGATCAAAAGACTCAGTGATGGTCACTCAGAGCTTTGTGCAATGAAAAGTTTATTAAAGTGAGAAAGGATAGGGAAAAGTTTCCAGCATAGACACTGGAAGGGGGGTAGAAGAGTATCCCCCTTTGCCAGGTGAAGCATGACAATTTGTATTTTCCAGTCAGTTACCAAAACAATAAATCAAAAATATATCTCAAGGTTGTAAAGGCCCTCTAGGCACACACCCACAGCATTAACATGAGATTAACTAGGACAGTTTCCAGACCTCAGGCCTAGGTGAGACATTCTAATGTAAATGCCCAGATTAACATAAGGCTAGAAGTTTTCAGTTTCAACATTGAAGATCTCTGCCTTTAGTTCTCCTTGTCCTTCCTCCTTCCTCTTCTCCTCCTTGTCCTTGGGACCTGATAGCCTCTCCTTGCCAATTCTGCCTATGAACCCCTTTCATTCGGAACTCCTTTCATTATTAAGACAAAATATAAAACATTAGAGAAATGTTAATGTTGAAATTATACAAATAAATATTTTCAGTTTTAATAAACAATGACCTCACTTTTATAAATATATTTTAGTATAAATGATACAGTCTTGAATTAGCCATGAGAAATTCTAAATACTTTTTGACAATGGTCTTTCAAAACCATCATACTCACTATGGAAAACATTGAACAAATTAGTAAATGGTAGAAAGCATCATGCAAAAGCTTTCATTTTTTCCATTTAGCAAAAACTCTTGTTTTTTTTTTGTTTTTTTTTTTTTTTAACAAAGTAGAGTTGATTTATAATGTCATGTCAGTTTCTCATTTACAGCACACTGTTTTAGCTATATATATATATATATATATACATATATACAGTGTGATTACCTTTTACAGTATGATTAATTTTTAAACCCCTAAACTCCTCGCTTTTCTTCTTAACAAAGGCAGCACTGAAATTGAAATTTAAAATAGAAATTTCTGGTGATACTGCTAGAAGATTTTGAATTTAATCACTTTAAACATCAAATATTGCCAAAGTAAAGAAGAATCTCATACCTTCAATTTTTTAAGATTCAGTAAGTTAATTTGGTATTTGTAGCTGGTGAACAATTTTATCATGATTTTTTTTACTGAGTTTTCAGTTTGACTCCATTAGCTTTCTTTCTTTCTTTCTTTCTTTCTTTCTTTCTTTCTTTCTTTCTTTCTTTATCTTTTGGGGGTCGGGTGGGGAGGGAGGGGGCTTCCGGGCCACTTCTATTGGTCTTTCATTTCTCTATTTTCATCTGTCTTTGTTCTTTGGCTCCTGTGGGCCTCCCATTGCAGTGGCCTCACCCACAGCATTAGAGTTAACTAGGACAGTTTCCAGACCTCAGGCCTAGGTGAGACATTCTAATGTAAATGCCCAGATTAACATAAGGCTAGAAGTTTTCAGTTTCAACATTGAAGATCTCTGCCTTTAGTTCTCCTTGTCCTTCCTCCTTCCTCTTCTCCTCCTTGTCCTTGGGACCTGATAGCCTCTCCTTGCCAATTCTGCCTATGAACCCCTTTCATTCGGAACTCCTTTCATTATTAAGACAAAATATAAAACATTAGAGAAATGTTAATGTTGAAATTATACAAATAAATATTTTCAGTTTTAATAAACAATGACCTCACTTTTATAAATATATTTTAGTATAAATGATACAGTCTTGAATTAGCCATGAGAAATTCTAAATACTTTTTGACAATGGTCTTTCAAAACCATCATACTCACTATGGAAAACATTGAACAAATTAGTAAATGGTAGAAAGCATCATGCAAAAGCTTTCATTTTTTCCATTTAGCAAAAACTCTTGTTTTTTTTTTTGTTTTTTTTTTTATTTAACAAAGTAGAGTTGATTTATAATGTCATGTCAGTTTCTCATTTACAGCACACTGTTTTAGCTATATATATATATATATATATACATATATACAGTGTGATTACCTTTTACAGTATGATTAATTTTTAAACCCCTAAACTCCTCGCTTTTCTTCTTAACAAAGGCAGCACTGAAATTGAAATTTAAAATAGAAATTTCTGGTGATACTGCTAGAAGATTTTGAATTTAATCACTTTAAACATCAAATATTGCCAAAGTAAAGAAGAATCTCATACCTTCAATTTTTTAAGATTCAGTAAGTTAATTTGGTATTTGTAGCTGGTGAACAATTTTATCATGATTTTTTTTACTGAGTTTTCAGTTTGACTCCATTAGCTTTCTTTCTTTCTTTCTTTCTTTCTTTCTTTCTTTCTTTCTTTCTTTCTTTATCTTTTGGGGGTCGGGTGGGGAGGGAGGGCGACGGGCGGGCCACTTCTATTGGTCTTCTATTTCTCTATTTTCATCTGTCATTGTTCTTTGGCTCCTGTGGGCCTCCCATTGCAGTGGCCTCTGTCGTCGCAGACTGCCGGCTCTGAGCGCATGCACCCCAGAGCTCCGGCTCGGTAATTGGACTCATCAGTCCAGCCGTTCCGCGGCACGTGGGATCTTCCCAGGCCAGGGATGGAACCAGCGTCCCTTGCACTGCAAGGCGGTGTGCTTACCCACTGGACCACCAGGGGAAGCCCCTCCATTAGCTCTCTTAGAACATAATACTGTAGTTTCAAATGGGCATTGCATAATTTAAATTAATTTTATTGCTATGCTGAAAAAAAATTTAAGCCAAAATATTACATGTAATTGAATGTTAAAGATAGTTCAATATCAATTTTTGAATGCTTCATGGTCTATAGTCTTTTAATGAATTGATTATTTCAATTTTATTTATTTTCATAATATTGAACACTTTTAATCCCTAAAAATCATTATTTTCTATTTTAAAATTACATCACAAATCAAACTTTCGCTAATGGTGGATATCAAATGCCATTAAGGAGGTAACAGGAAAAGAAAACCCCAGTAAAGTGGGAATGTTGAAAAGAATAAAGAACAGTATAATTCAGAAAGTTTACAAAGGCAATTTTAGAAGCATCTGGCATATAATAGTAATAATGAAATAATTAAGCATATCTTGTATTTAAGAAGAAAATGAAATAAGAGCAAAGTAAATCATAAAGAATGCTATATAGTTTGCTTGCAAAACAACTTCCAAATCAAAAAAATATTGAAGGTATCAGACACAATTCAGTAAGAAGAATTGGTGCTATATATTTAGTCATCTTAGAGAAGTATTTGACCCCAAAAAGTGCTTATTTTTTTAAATTTCCACTACAACCATATTTATTGGAATGTTACCAACAAAATTTTCTGACTTCAAACCTACATAGTTCATGAATTCAGTACCAATAGGCTGCTTTCTAATTTGGTAACAGGAGCTTCCTTTCTTGGTTCAATGCTCATCAATCCTGATTCTTTTACCTCTTCAAGCTGCTGAACGGACCTCTATAAATAACTATGAATTAGAATAGATTTGTAGCTTTCACATTTTTTCCTCAGGAGTCAAATTCTCCAACCCAGATTCTGAGGGCTGTGATGGGCTTAGAGTTTGAATAGGTCTACCTTTATATCCAAGCTCATGAAGTGACATCATAGGCATAACCATAAACTTTGTCAACATAGCTTGCTTGTGACATAATGTTTTAAGGTGAACCAGAGTCTTCAGTCATAGCCTAGGTTTTAGCTTACCAGAGTGTATGTAGGTCCTCAGAAGCCAATATGAGCATTTCCTCATATTTTTGTGTAGTAACTTGGCATGTACGTATTCCTGTTTTAATTTGTTATGCCAAGTTATTGAGGTTCAATTCGTATACACTAACGATCACTCTTTATAATCATATATTTCTATGAGTTTTGAAAAACATAATAATGTGATGATCACCATAATGAAGACAGAATAGTTCCATTACCTCAAAAGGTATCTTTGTGTCGTTTTGTATTTACTCTCCTTGGAAAAATCTAAGGAGATAGATTTCTGTCCCTATATTTTGGCCTTTTCTAGAAAATCAACAAGTCAAATTTTATAATAAGTAGCTCTTTCTTTCTTTCTGGATTCTTTCCCTTAGTTTAATGTGTTTGTAATCAAAGCATGGTGTTACTTAAATCTGTAGTTAATTTTTTTTTTAATTTCTGATGTGTTATTCCACTGTGATATACCACAGCTTTCTCACTTAGTCAAAACTAGACGGACAACTGGTTTGCTTCCTGGTTGAAGTGGTTATGAATAAACTGACATCAATATTCACATAAGTCTTCATTAAGAAGAAAATAATAAGAGCAGAAAAAAACAATTAAAAAAAAAGGTAAGAAAAAAAATTGGTGCTGTATATTTAGTCATCTTAGAGAAGTATTTGGCCCCAAAAGTGCTTATTTTTAAATTTCCACTACAACCATATTTATTGGAATGTTACCAACAAAATTTTCTGACTTCAAACCTACATAGTTCATGAATTCAGTACCAATAGGCTGCTTTCTAATTTGGTAACAGGAGCTTCCTTTCTTGGTTCAATGCTCATCAATCCTGATTCTTTTACCTCTTCAAGCTGCTGAACGGACCTCTATAAATAACTATGAATTAGAATAGATTTGTAGCTTTCACATTTTTTCCTCAGGAGTCAAATTCTCCAACCCAGATTCTGAGGGCTGTGATGGGCTTAGAGTTTGAATAGGTCTACCTTTATATCCAAGCTCATGAAGTGACATCATAGGCATAACCATAAACTTTGTCAACATAGCTTGCTTGTGACATAATGTTTTAAGGTGAACCAGAGTCTTCAGTCATAGCCTAGGTTTTAGCTTACCAGAGTGTATGTAGGTCCTCAGAAGCCAATATGAGCATTTCCTCATATTTTTGTGTAGTAACTTGGCATGTACGTATTCCTGTTTTAATTTGTTATGCCAAGTTATTGAGGTTCAATTCGTATACACTAACGATCACTCTTTATAATCATATATTTCTATGAGTTTTGAAAAACATAATAATGTGATGATCACCATAATGAAGACAGAATAGTTCCATTACCTCAAAAGGTATCTTTGTGTCGTTTTGTATTTACTCTCCTTGGAAAAATCTAAGGAGATAGATTTCTGTCCCTATATTTTGGCCTTTTCTAGAAAATCAACAAGTCAAATTTTATAATAAGTAGCTCTTTCTTTCTTTCTGGATTCTTTCCCTTAGTTTAATGTGTTTGTAATCAAAGCATGGTGTTACTTAAATCTGTAGTTAATTTTTTTTTTAATTTCTGATGTGTTATTCCACTGTGATATACCACAGCTTTCTCACTTAGTCAAAACTAGACGGACAACTGGTTTGCTTCCTGGTTGAAGTGGTTATGAATAAACTGACATCAATATTCACATACAGTCTTCATATGGGCATGTGCTTTGTTTTTTCTTGGGTAAATACATAAAAGTGGAATTGCTACATATAGGATTAGTATGCTTAACACTGAAAGAAATGGTCATATGATTTAAACATAAAGGCTTTAGCATTCTGCATTTCCATAAGCAATGTATCCAGGTATGTACTACTTAATAATCATAAAATGGTACCAATTATAGAAAGAATAACAATTTTACTGAGTGCTTGTTCAGCATCTTCCAGGAAATAGGCAGTATGCTATGCACTTTATGTATTTTTAATTAAGTTCATTATCACAGGAATACATAAAGTGAATGTTACTAATATTATTATTATTATCTTTATTATTATTATTATCTTTCTCTTCCTCTTTTAAAAATGAGGAAGTTGAAGTCTGAAAAATGTTATATATCTTGCCCAAGCTGTCAGCCTGCAAATGGTAGAAGAGAGATTCTAAGCTAGACAATCTGGCCATTGGATTACCCTTCCTAAATAAGTTCTACTGTCATAATTTATTGCTTAGATAGACATTAGGAATAGTACAGTGGTCATCCTAAAGAAGAAGAGAAGGATTCTAAAAATTAATCACTAAGGAGGGTGTTGAAAAGCATCTTGTGCAGAACATAAACTGAAAAATTTAGCATCCAAGAACTTGAAAATAAGTGTCATTAGTGTATGCATACAATAACTCTTCATATGTAGAGGTTGCCCTATTTTTCTCTATTTATACAGTCCATTTTCAAAGGAAACTGTTTTCCTTAAACTGATGTGAGGTTCAGATTGAATGTAAAGGGTCTATAGCAATAAACAGAAATGAAAATAAGTTCAGTTTTTGAGAGTAATAACAGACATCAAAAGACAGACTTTAATATACAAACAAAATTCTGTTTACTGTGAGAAAGAAATAGAACATGACATTTTTTATCATATAAAAGGAGAAGGACATAATGGAATAATTAAAATAGACTTTATAATTTTATTTGCAGATTACCTAAAACTGCTCATGACAAGTGACAGATACTAAATAGTTTGGCAATTTTATACTGTTTAGGGTTATTAATTATTATATTTTTATTAATTATTTTGGAAAAAATCAAGGTCTATTTGTTGACAGTGTATATAGAACCACTTTTAAAAATCTTCATAAAAGTGGAATTGCTACATATAGGATTAGTATGCTTAACACTGAAAGAAATGGTCATATGATTTAAACATAAAGGCTTTAGCATTCTGCATTTCCATAAGCAATGTATCCAGGTATGTACTACTTAATAATCATAAAATGGTACCAATTATAGAAAGAATAACAATTTTACTGAGTGCTTGTTCAGCATCTTCCAGGAAATAGGCAGTATGCTATGCACTTTATGTATTTTTAATTAAGTTCATTATCACAGGAATACATAAAGTGAATGTTACTAATATTATTATTATTATCTTTATTATTATTATTATCTTTCTCTTCCTCTTTTAAAAATGAGGAAGTTGAAGTCTGAAAAATGTTATATATCTTGCCCAAGCTGTCAGCCTGCAAATGGTAGAAGAGAGATTCTAAGCTAGACAATCTGGCCATTGGATTACCCTTCCTAAATAAGTTCTACTGTCATAATTTATTGCTTAGATAGACATTAGGAATAGTACAGTGGTCATCCTAAAGAAGAAGAGAAGGATTCTAAAAATTAATCACTAAGGAGGGTGTTGAAAAGCATCTTGTGCAGAACATAAACTGAAAAATTTAGCATCCAAGAACTTGAAAATAAGTGTCATTAGTGTATGCATACAATAACTCTTCATATGTAGAGGTTGCCCTATTTTCTCTATTTATACAGTCCATTTTCAAAGGAAACTGTTTTCCTTAAACTGATGTGAGGTTCAGATTGAATGTAAAGGGTCTATAGCAATAAACAGAAATGAAAATAAGTTCAGTTTTTGAGAGTAATAACAGACATCAAAAGACAGACTTTAATATACAAACAAAATTCTGTTTACTGTGAGAAAGAAATAGAACATGACATTTTTTATCATATAAAAGGAGAAGGACATAATGGAATAATTAAAATAGACTTTATAATTTTATTTGCAGATTACCTAAAACTGCTCATGACAAGTGACAGATACTAAATAGTTTGGCAATTTTATACTGTTTAGGGTTATTAATTATTATATTTTTATTAATTATTTTGGAAAAAATCAAGGTCTATTTGTTGACAGTGTATATAGAACCACTTTTAAAAATCTTCATCAAGCTTCATTAATGGTTTTCTTGTCATTTCAAAGTGATAGTATTGTTGCTCAGTCATGTCTAAAGCTGTGATCCATGGACTATAGCCCATGAGGCTGCTCTGCCCATAAAATTCTCCAGGCAAGAATACTGGAGTGGGTAGCCATTCCCTTCTCCAGGGATCTTCCCAACCAGGGATTGAACCTGTGTCTCTTGCATTTCAGGTATATTCTTTATCACTTGAGTCACTAGGGAAGCCCTTCTTCTTATTTAGTTGAATGTAAAGAGAGAGATAATGTCATTGGTTCTTCAGATGTGGGGAAAGGCCTGATAGAAATAGACGATGAAAGGAGGAAAGAAGTAGCAGTTACGTTGGTGTCTAAACAACCTGGGCTTATTATATTTTATATATATTATTTATATTAAATCACAGGACATAAAAAAAGCATCACATTTTCTCTCCTACTTTCATGTTTTTATCAGGTGTTGATGCAGTGCTATTTTTACCCTGACTGACTTTTTAAAAATATTCAGAGTGAAAGTTCAGATATGTGCTTATATAATGTGCAGTATATATATGTATTAAAATTGCATCAAATGTGGCAGCTACTAATCCCCTCAGATTGTTCTGTATATTAAATAAATATAGCAAAATAGGGGGCCACTATTTGGTCCAGAAATATTCTATTTTGTCCAGAAAATTTCTTTGAAATTTGCTGAAGTTGTACTATGGCATAAGAACAAAATATATACAGTTATCAGGGCACAGCAGAGTATACCAACAAGTAACATAGTGTGGAAATAGATTTTTATTTCTAACTTTCTCTCTATCCAGATTGTAGCTAGGAGTATGATCTCTCAGTCTTCTGGTCAGGTCTGCATCAATGAGTTTTAGAACATCTTGAGTGTGTTTGTACACATGTGTGTTTGTGTGTGTGTCCCATACTGTTTTTATTCTATGCTTTTATGAGTCATGGTCTTTCCTGTTTCAGGATATTTCAAGTTTTTTCCTTATGTAGACTCTACAGAAAAGTTTCCCTCTTTCTTGGATTTTGCGTGTGGGTATATCTGTTTATTTGGTGCCAGCCAGGGAAAAATCTGGAATCTCTAACGAGACTCTGGTTTCCTCCACCTGTGTTTCTACTACATTGTACTACTGGGGAACAAGTTGAAAAAAATTCTATGTCTTCAACTGTCACGTCATTTTCAATATTTCCCTTAGATTTCATAGATCTAAGATATTTGAGCATTCTGTTCTTAGTGTTATATAATGGATACCTATTCATAAAATAGTTTTGCTAGCATGTTGAATAAAACAATTGAAATAAATTATCTTTAAAAATGGATTCTGTGCTATACAGCAGGTCTCCACAAGCTATCTATTTAACACATGGTCATGTATATATTTCAGTCCTAATCTCCCAATTCATTTCCCCATCCTGCCACCATGTGTCCTATATCTGCATCTCTATTGCTGCCCTGTAAATAGGTTCATCTTTACTGTTTTTCTAGTGTCAATTTATGTTAATATATGAAGAATATAGAGCTCACCTCAGTGCTCTATGGTGACCTAGATGGGTGGGATGGGGGTGGGGTATGGGAGATCCAAGAGGGAGGGGATATATGTATACATATAGCTGATTCACCTTGTTGTACAGCAGAAAATGACACAATATTTAAAGCAACTATACCCTAATAATCTTTTTAATAGCTTCTGTGTTATCAAGGAAGCATTGTTCATTTGCTAACTAGTTTCTTTCCAGGACTTTGTTCTTCCTATGAATCAGCATAAATGTCCATCTTAATAAATTAAAAAGATGTGAGTGGGTACATAGTGGAAATGGAAGGCAGGAGTCATATACATTGTAAAATCAAAAGCGATAAGCATTGGTCAATCAGGTTATTGCAAAACTACATACATATGCCTTCCCAGGAATACTTCAAAAAAGTGGGGTACCAACAAGTAACATAGTGTGGAAATAGATTTTTATTTCTAACTTTCTCTCTATCCAGATTGTAGCTAGGAGTATGATCTCTACCCAGAAAAGTTTCATCTTGAGTGTGTTTGTACACATCCCATACTGTTTTTATTCTATGCTTTTATGAGTCATGGTCTTTCCTGTTTCAGGATATTTCAAGTTTTTTCCTTATGTAGACTCTACAGAAAAGTTTCCCTCTTTCTTGGATTTTGCGTGTGGGTATATCTGTTTATTTGGTGCCAGCCAGGGAAAAATCTGGAATCTCTAACGAGACTCTGGTTTCCTCCACCTGTGTTTCTACTACATTGTACTACTGGGGAACAAGTTGAAAAAAATTCTATGTCTTCAACTGTCACGTCATTTTCAATATTTCCCTTAGATTTCATAGATCTAAGATATTTGAGCATTCTGTTCTTAGTGTTATATAATGGATACCTATTCATAAAATAGTTTTGCTAGCATGTTGAATAAAACAATTGAAATAAATTATCTTTAAAAATGGATTCTGTGCTATACAGCAGGTCTCCACAAGCTATCTATTTAACACATGGTCATGTATATATTTCAGTCCTAATCTCCCAATTCATTTCCCCATCCTGCCACCATGTGTCCTATATCTGCATCTCTATTGCTGCCCTGTAAATAGGTTCATCTTTACTGTTTTTCTAGTGTCAATTTATGTTAATATATGAAGAATATAGAGCTCACCTCAGTGCTCTATGGTGACCTAGATGGGTGGGATGGGGGTGGGGTATGGGAGATCCAAGAGGGAGGGGATATATGTATACATATAGCTGATTCACCTTGTTGTACAGCAGAAAATGACACAATATTTAAAGCAACTATACCCTAATAATCTTTTTAATAGCTTCTGTGTTATCAAGGAAGCATTGTTCATTTGCTAACTAGTTTCTTTCCAGGACTTTGTTCTTCCTATGAATCAGCATAAATGTCCATCTTAATAAATTAAAAAGATGTGAGTGGGTACATAGTGGAAATGGAAGGCAGGAGTCATATACATTGTTAGGAGATATGCCTTTTGGTTAATATAGGCTGCTTATTTGGTCCAAGATAAAGGAATTCACCTCACAATGGTTCCAGAAATCACAGGTTATTGCAAAACTACATACATATGCCTTCCCAGGAATACTTCTTAGGAAAAGCAGAGATCACCTGAAGGCCAAGAAGTGGATAGAATGATTCTCATTCCCAACAGATCTTAGAGGAAGTTACATATTATAAAACATTACTCTCAAGGCTGTGCCTTCATCAGAGGCTGTGGTCCTGGAAAGCATCGTGTTTGGACATTCTGTACATCTTCATGATAAAGCAAAGGAAAACTCGAGCATAAACTCCATGAAAGCCACAACTTTTTCTTTTTGCAACACACTGCTTTGTCTCCTTTTCCAAAAAAAGTGCCTGCATGTCATAAACACTCAAGTATTCACTGGCTACAAGAATAAGAGAATGGCTAATGCATCATTTAGATTTACTTAAGGAATATGCAGTAATTTCAGAACAGTGTGGAACAAGCAGATCCAACCTGGTCCAGGTCATGTTCAATATGAAACACTCTCAAATGGTTGCTTGGGTGTGGAGCCAGTGGATAAATGTGTTCATAAGTAAGGAGAGGGAAATCTTAGGTTTACAGAGACCGGAGTATCTCAGTCACCTTCCTCCAGATCATGTACAGTATGTCTAAATATATCTTCTATAATTAAGAAAATACATTTTTACAACATTTTGTTGCTTAGAGCCTGACAATATTAAGAGAAGAACATGTACCTGGTTCCCATGTAATGGAGGCTCTGTCTCTTGAATCATGCACAGTCAACTACCAGAAATGTTCCTTTAGAGGCATCTGTAAAAGAAGCAAATTCAAGAATAATCTTACTGAGGATGTATCCTAGGCACCATAATGCACAGAAACAGAACTCTTTTCAATCTCTACACAAAGAATGTCTCAGTGAAATTCTAACCAAAAGGGAATTCTGGTGGACAGAACTGCACATTAATAAGGACAGCTGGGAGAATTATGAAAGACATATTTCCAGGACTTTTCCATCTCACCCAGATTCATCCCTGTCCTTGTTACTCTTCCCTGCAGTTCTACCAACCAGAGGCTTCCATGCTCACATGCATATGGCTCTCCATTGAATAGTTCCTAGAGTTTTCATCAAAACGCTAATACTAAATCATTGAGTACTTTTACATTAGAAAAATGAATAAAAACTGGCACCAATATGCCTATTTATAGTCATAAATCAAGTGCCCATGTATCATCTCAGTAGAGCCAAGAGATGTGAAGAACTAGTGGTTTTTAATAAGTACATGAGAAAATGGAGGCTCACCTAGAAGGAATGACCTACTCACATCTATTTATCTACCAGTCGGATTGACAGGATTTGAATGTAGGCCTTATCACACCCTAAAGCTGTCTTTTGAGATTTCACACTTCCTGAAAGTGTGAAAACAGTTTAACATATCACTACTTCCTATGAATATTTACACTTTAATGTGAAAGTGAAGACTGGCAATGCATAACCTGAAGTTTCCTTAGTACTAAAAAATAAAATATTTTGACAGCTCTTGAGAGATTTTATTTTCTGAAGAGAGATAGCTTCCCATTTTCTAAAGGTGAGGTTGACTCAGCTCTGATTAATCCCACTTATTCTCAGACTGGCTCTTAGTCTGCAAATGATGAAAACAGAATGCTGGAGAATTACCCAGTGGTCCACTGGTTAAAAATCTGCCTTGCGGGTTTCCCCTGGTGGCCCAGTGGGTAAGGACACCGCCTTGCAGTGCAAGGGGCGCCGGTTCGATCTCTGGCCTGGGAAGATCCCATATGCCGCAGAGCAGCTGGACTGATGTGCCCAATTACCGAGCCAGAGCTCTGGAGCGCATGCGCCCAGAGCTGGAGCTCAGCGACAGCGGAGGCCACCGCGATTGGAGGCCCACAGGAACCAAAGAACAAAGACGGATGAAAATAGAGAAATGAAAGACCAACAGAAGTGGCCCGCCTGCTCCCCTCCCTCACTAACCCGACCCCCGCCCAAAATAAATAAATAAACAAATCTTAAAAAAAAAAAAAAAAAGAATCTGCCTTGCAATACAGGGACACAGGTTTGATTCGATCCATGGTCTGAGAAGATCCCACAAGCCTCAACGCAACTAAGCCGATGCTACAACTACTGAACCCTCAAGCTCTGGCACCCTCGTGCCACAACTCGAGAGCCTGTGCTCCTCAGTGAGGATCCCATGTGGTGCAACTAAGATCCAATGCAACCAAAATAAAGTGAATGTAAACCATACACTTTAAAAATTGAAAAAAAAAAAAATAGAATGCTGAACTTTTTAAAAAAAAATCCTACTTTTATTGATATATAATCTTCAGTGGTGTAAACTGACTCTTACTTTGAGTGTTTATTTACATTATGAGCTATGAATTTGTGTCAGGATGTATTAGATACTTGAGTAAAATGAATAATCGGGAAGTCATTCCTCTGCAACAGTAGAAATACACTGAATAAAGTTGTATTGGCAAACTGACTTGCACCACAAGGAAATATGAATTAAACCCAAAACAGTGCAATGAAAAGAGAAAGAGGGGGAAGAATTCTGGATGAGTTTAAGGTTTAACAAACACACACACAAAGTGAACAGAGAATTCTTAAATCTCCTTCCATATTATATACTCACATACTGGTAATTTTAAAGAGAATCTGGCGATTTAGGTATATCTACTAAAACCAGAGGAAGCTCTAATTACAGTCTCTAATTTGGATTTAAATAGAGCACTCATTTATGACCAGGCCATCCTTAGACTTATTGAGAAATCAGTTTTTACTATTCTGTAGTCTCTTCACACACAGGTACTGAGCTAAACATTTTTAACTAACATGGTAATGATGAATAGTTTCTATTTTCCATAGTAAAAGATTCATTGGTACAGTCTAGTGAATCTCCTGAAGATAGTCTCCTATGAGCTCAGTTGTAAGTTGTATCTGACTCTTTGAGACCCCATAGACTGTAGCCCGCCAGGCTCCTCCGTTCATGGGATTTCCCAGGCAAGAATACTGAAGGGAGTTGCTGTTTAGGGGATCTCCCTGATCCAAGGATCAAATCCAAGTCTCCTGTGTCTCCTGCATTGGCAGGCAGACTCTTTACCACTGAGCCACCTGGGAAGCCCCTGAATGTGATTAAAGTAATTAGTACATCAACTGAAGTAGCTCAGCTGTTAAAGAACCCACCTGCTATGCAGGAGACCCCAGTTCAGTTCCTGGGTTGGGAAGATCCCCTAGAAAAAGGGGAAAAGGGTATGCACTCCAGGATTCTTGCTTGAAGAATGCCGTGGCTTGTCCGTGGATTGCAGTCAGACACGACTGAGCAACTTCACTGAAGTACTTAGCAAAAGTCTTTGAATTTAAATGTGAAGCTCCCTTTGTAGAGTTACACATAAATGTCATTAACGCAATTTCTTTATTTATTTTTTTTTTCAGTTCTTAATCAGCTCAAAGCCAGAAACAGCCTAGCTATATTTTTTGATTTTTATGATATGAGAAAAATTTCTTTTGCTGGTTAAAATATTTTTAGTAAGTCAAGCATGCTGTTTTCTTTTCCACCTTCTAAAAATTACAGAAGTAATGGAGGCACAAAGAATAAAATACATTTACCACTCAGATAGCTAATAGAACCATATTTTAGATATAAATTCAGATTTATAATAAAAGTTTCATTTGTGTAGGAAATAATTTAATTATCAATAAAATGTCAAAATGCAATAATTAAAACCAGTGAAATTAAAGCATTACGGTTTTCCATATTTGCACGTGTGGCAAGTTAAGTGAAAGTCTATATACTTCTGCTCCAAAAATCAATATTGTCTTTTCTATACTGACTTCTTAAAATAAGCTACAAAAGCCAGTGTTAAACTTTTATCTATTGGGCTTATCTTCAAAGTGTTTTTACTTTTGGAGGAAAAAAGTGCCTTACAGTCTTCTGTGATTTCAGTCATATAGCTTTTTATTTAAGTCTGGAAGGATGCATAGATCTTTTTATACAGCTTGAAGTACAAGATACATTAGAAGTTGTACTGATTTTTCTCCATACAGAGAGGCTTGAACCTTTAGATAGAAACCCTGTTGGCTTTAATTGTACTGAAAAAAGACACTGAAATTTGAGGTATCTGACTAGTTGATTGAAATAGGAAAAGCTTTTGTAAGAACAGTTAATGATGTATAAATCCAAGTCTCCTGTGTCTCCTGCATTGGCAGGCAGACTTTACCATTGTGCCACCTGGCAAGCCCCTGAATGTGATTAAAGTAATTAGTACATCAACTGAAGTAGCTCAGCTGTTAAAGAACCCACCTGCTATGCAGGAGACCCCAGTTCAGTTCCTGGGTTGGGAAGATCCCCTAGAAAAGGGAAAGGCTATGCACTCCAGGATTCTTGCTTGAAGAATGCCGTGGCTTGTCCGTGGATTGCAGTCAGACACGACTGAGCAACTTCACTGAAGTACTTAGCAAAAGTCTTTGAATTTAAATGTGAAGCTCCCTTTGTAGAGTTACACATAAATGTCATTAACGCAATTTCTTTATTTATTTTTTTTTTCAGTTCTTAATCAGCTCAAAGCCAGAAACAGCCTAGCTATATTTTTTGATTTTTATGATATGAGAAAAATTTCTTTTGCTGGTTAAAATATTTTTAGTAAGTCAAGCATGCTGTTTTCTTTTCCACCTTCTAAAAATTACAGAAGTAATGGAGGCACAAAGAATAAAATACATTTACCACTCAGATAGCTAATAGAACCATATTTTAGATATAAATTCAGATTTATAATAAAAGTTTCATTTGTGTAGGAAATAATTTAATTATCAATAAAATGTCAAAATGCAATAATTAAAACCAGTGAAATTAAAGCATTACGGTTTTCCATATTTGCACGTGTGGCAAGTTAAGTGAAAGTCTATATACTTCTGCTCCAAAAATCAATATTGTCTTTTCTATACTGACTTCTTAAAATAAGCTACAAAAGCCAGTGTTAAACTTTTATCTATTGGGCTTATCTTCAAAGTGTTTTTACTTTTGGAGGAAAAAAGTGCCTTACAGTCTTCTGTGATTTCAGTCATATAGCTTTTTATTTAAGTCTGGAAGGATGCATAGATCTTTTTATACAGCTTGAAGTACAAGATACATTAGAAGTTGTACTGATTTTTCTCCATACAGAGAGGCTTGAACCTTTAGATAGAAACCCTGTTGGCTTTAATTGTACTGAAAAAAGACACTGAAATTTGAGGTATCTGACTAGTTGATTGAAATAGGATTATAAAAGCTTTTGTAAGAACAGTTAATGATGTATAAAGTGTCACTAAAAGTTGTAATCATGAAGGTAGGAGATACTATATAAATAGTATAATTAGTCCTATATCAGTAAGCTAGTACAGATGACTGTATTTTTCCCAAGCATAAACACTGTTATTTAGTCATTTAATTTATAATATGTTCAAAACATACATGTATGTGTGCAAGACTGCTAAGTTGCTTCAGTTATGTTCAGTTCTTTGCGACACCATGGACTATAACCTGCCAGGCTCCTCTATCCATGGGATTCTCCAGGCAAGAATAGTTAAGTGGGTTGTCATTTCCTCCTCCAGGGAATCTTCCCAACCCAGGGATGAAACCCATGTCTCTATGTCTCTTGTGTCTGCTGTCTTGTCAGGTAGGTTCTTTACCACTAGTGCCATCTGGAAAGTCTCCACATGTGCAAATATACCTGCACATATATTCATATATATGTACAGTATATACATAAACTTTTAACTTGATTGTATGCCATGTTTTTGAAAGACCAGATCCATCCAAGAACAAAAAGCAATTATAATAAAATACTGAGGAAACAAGATATAACAATACTCTGGGGGAATTTGTTGGTTTGAGCCTTTTTTAGTAGATTTGTATCATTCATAGTTGTACAGTCAGAGTTTTCTATATCAGTGTGCTTAAGTTAATATGTATGGTGGTTTAGTCAATAAGTGTGTCCAACTGTTGTGACTCCATGAACTGTAGCCCACCAGGCTCCTCTGTCTATAAGATTTTCAGGCAAGAATACTGGAGTGGGTTGCCATTTCCTTCTCCAGGAGATCTTTCTGACCCAGGAATCGAACCCAAATCTCCTCATCGCAGGAAGATTCTTTACCAACTGAGCTATAAGGGAGGCTTAAGCTAATATGTATACTAAAAATTAAGTCCTGGTTGTAAAAAATAGGTTGAATGAATATATCTGGCTGTGCAATTTATCCTATCTTCTGAGCCATTAATATCTCATTATTCTTACAAATGCCTGGGCTTTCTAACGAATGTATTGTTTTTAAAATTTAACAAATGTTCTCATGAGAACAGAACAGATCTTCACCTCTTACATATATGAAAATGATAAAACAGCTCTCTGTTCATAAAATTTTCCTTTAATGATGATAATTTTTTTCAGAAAATTGAGTCACTACATACTCAATAAACTTTATCTATCATGATGAAATTCATCTTCACAGTTCTTTAGATAAACATACACATGTGAATTCTTCAGCATACATATTATTTTTCAGGTTATTTGGAATTAAACAAAGCATAAAGTTTGCATCACTTGTTCAAGGTTGCATTGCTTAACAAGTGATGTGGATGAGTTTTGAATCCAAGGCTGACTCTTTCTAAGCCCAGGCTTTTAAACTCAATCACAATTCTCCTCTGTAACATCAAATAGCAATTTTCAGTATAAAACATGAAGATATGCATAAGACTATAAACAATTAAAAGGTCCAAGAATGCAAATGAATGTGTTTCACCAGAAGAATACACTCAACCAGAGGTTGTTTCTGAAGTCCAGAAATATGAAAATCAAAATGGCAGGAGTCTTGCTTTCTGTAACTCACAATAAATGGGAGAGACATAAGCATACAAAACTTTCAGAATACCCACATGTCATTTAAGCAATAATATGTTGATAATGACTATGGTAGCAGAGAAGGTACCAGAGAACCTTCTAAGGATCAGGAAGTTGATCTACACAGAGGAGAAAATGTTGGGGTAGGACCTTGTAGTTTTCTATATCAGTGTGCTTAAGTTAATATGTATGGTGGTTTAGTCAATAAGTGTGTCCAACTGTTGTGACTCCATGAACTGTAGCCCACCAGGCTCCTCTGTCTATAAGATTTTCAGGCAAGAATACTGGAGTGGGTTGCCATTTCCTTCTCCAGGAGATCTTTCTGACCCAGGAATCGAACCCAAATCTCCTCATCGCAGGAAGATTCTTTACCAACTGAGCTATAAGGGAGGCTTAAGCTAATATGTATACTAAAAATTAAGTCCTGGTTGTAAAAAATAGGTTGAATGAATATATCTGGCTGTGCAATTTATCCTATCTTCTGAGCCATTAATATCTCATTATTCTTACAAATGCCTGGGCTTTCTAACGAATGTATTGTTTTTAAAATTTAACAAATGTTCTCATGAGAACAGAACAGATCTTCACCTCTTACATATATGAAAATGATAAAACAGCTCTCTGTTCATAAAATTTTCCTTTAATGATGATAATTTTTTTCAGAAAATTGAGTCACTACATACTCAATAAACTTTATCTATCATGATGAAATTCATCTTCACAGTTCTTTAGATAAACATACACATGTGAATTCTTCAGCATACATATTATTTTTCAGGTTATTTGGAATTAAACAAAGCATAAAGTTTGCATCACTTGTTCAAGGTTGCATTGCTTAACAAGTGATGTGGATGAGTTTTGAATCCAAGGCTGACTCTTTCTAAGCCCAGGCTTTTAAACTCAATCACAATTCTCCTCTGTAACATCAAATAGCAATTTTCAGTATAAAACATGAAGATATGCATAAGACTATAAACAATTAAAAGGTCCAAGAATGCAAATGAATGTGTTTCACCAGAAGAATACACTCAACCAGAGGTTGTTTCTGAAGTCCAGAAATATGAAAATCAAAATGGCAGGAGTCTTGCTTTCTGTAACTCACAATAAATGGGAGAGACATAAGCATACAAAACTTTCAGAATACCCACATGTCATTTAAGCAATAATATGTTGATAATGACTATGGTAGCAGAGAAGGTACCAGAGAACCTTCTAAGGATCAGGAAGTTGATCTACACAGAGGAGAAAATGTTGGGGTAGGACCTTGTAGTAAAATTAACTGTAAAAGTTTTGAAAGAGGGCTTCCTGGTGGTCCAGTGGGTAAGGACACCGCCTTGCAGTGCAAGGGGTGCCAATTCCATCCCTGGCCTGGGAAGATCGCACATGACTCAGAGTGGCTGGACCGATGTGTCCAATTACTGAGCAGGAGCTCTGGAGCGCATGTTCCCAAAGCCGGTGTTCTGCGACAACAGAGGCCGCTGTGATGGGAGGCCCACATGGGTCAAAGATCAAAGATGGATAAAAATAGACAAATGAAAGACCAAGAGAAGTGGCCCGCTCACCCTCCTCCCTCCCAACCTGCCCCCCCCAATAAATAAATAAATAAATAAATGTTTAAAAAAAAAAGTTTTGAAAGAAACAGGAGGACAAGGGCATCATATCCAGAGAATGACATGCACAGGGGTGCATGGAAAGGGTGTAATGAAATTCAGGAAGAGTAGGAGGGAAGAAGACATGAAAGATGATGCTGGACAGGTAGGAAGGGACTGCCATATTGTGCAAAGTCATCTTAAAATACTCAGTTTAGCTGTACCAGGGTAATTACAATATTAATGATAAATATGTGAACTCATTGACCACAGTGGCTGGTACACAGTATCTCTGAATAAATCAGTCATAGAGTGGATACAAGAAAGTGTGGTGGTTAATAACTATCTAGACCAGATTTCCTGATGGCTCAGTGTTAAAGAATCTACCAAAGGTTGCATTGCTTAACAAGTGATGTGGATGAGTTTTGAATCCAAGGCTGACTCTTTCTAAGCCCAGGCTTTTAAACTCAATCACAATTCTCCTCTGTAACATCAAATAGCAATTTTCAGTATAAAACATGAAGATATGCATAAGACTATAAACAATTAAAAGGTCCAAGAATGCAAATGAATGTGTTTCACCAGAAGAATACACTCAACCAGAGGTTGTTTCTGAAGTCCAGAAATATGAAAATCAAAATGGCAGGAGTCTTGCTTTCTGTAACTCACAATAAATGGGAGAGACATAAGCATACAAAACTTTCAGAATACCCACATGTCATTTAAGCAATAATATGTTGATAATGACTATGGTAGCAGAGAAGGTACCAGAGAACCTTCTAAGGATCAGGAAGTTGATCTACACAGAGGAGAAAATGTTGGGGTAGGACCTTGTAGTAAAATTAACTGTAAAAGTTTTGAAAGAGGGCTTCCCTGGTGGTCCAGTGGGTAAGGACACCGCCTTGCAGTGCAAGGGGTGCCAATTCCATCCCTGGCCTGGGAAGATCGCACATGACTCAGAGTGGCTGGACCGATGTGTCCAATTACTGAGCAGGAGCTCTGGAGCGCATGTTCCCAAAGCCGGTGTTCTGCGACAACAGAGGCCGCTGTGATGGGAGGCCCACATGGGTCAAAGATCAAAGATGGATAAAAATAGACAAATGAAAGACCAAGAGAAGTGGCCCGCTCACCCTCCTCCCTCCCAACCTGCCCCCCCCAATAAATAAATAAATAAATAAATGTTTAAAAAAAAAAGTTTTGAAAGAAACAGGAGGACAAGGGCATCATATCCAGAGAGAATGACATGCACAGGGGTGCATGGAAAGGGTGTAATGAAATTCAGGAAGAGTAGGAGGGAAGAAGACATGAAAGATGATGCTGGACAGGTAGGAAGGGACTGCCATATTGTGCAAAGTCATCTTAAAATACTCAGTTTAGCTGTACCAGGGTAATTACAATATTAATGATAAATATGTGAACTCATTGACCACAGTGGCTGGTACACAGTATCTCTGAATAAATCAGTCATAGAGTGGATACAAGAAAGTGTGGTGGTTAATAACTATCTAGACCAGATTTCCCTGATGGCTCAGTGTTAAAGAATCTACCAAACAATGCAGGAGATTTGGGTTGGATCTCCAGGTCAAGAAGATCCCTGAGAGAAGGAAATGGCAACTCACTCCAGCATTCTTGCCTGGAAATTCCCATGCACAGAGAAACCTGGTGGACTATATAGTCCATGGGATTGCAAAAGGGTCAGAAATGACTTAGCGGGGCTTCCCCTGGTGGTCCAGAGGGTAAGGACACCGCCTTGCAGTGCAAGGGGCACCGGTTTGATCCCTGGCCTGGGAAGATCCCACGTGCCGCGGAGCGGCTGGACTGATGTGTACAATCACCGAGCCGGAGCTCTGGGGCGCATGAGCCCAGAGCTGGCGCTCTGCGACAACAGATGCCACCGCGATGGGAGGCCCGCAGGAGCCAAAGAACAAAGAAGGATGAAAAATAGAGAAATGAATGACCAATAGAAGTGGCCCGCCCGCTCCCCTCCCTCCCCAACCCGACCCCCGCCCAAAATAAATAAATAAATAAATCTTTAAAAAATAAAAAGAAACGACTTAGCAAGTAAACAACAAGGCTCTGGACCTGTAAGTCTGGATCTTGATTCCGTAGCTTTGTAGCTAAAAAGTGTGTAATCCCTCTGAGTATGGCAGATTCAGATTGATGTGTGGCAGTAAACAACAAAACTCTATAAAAAAATTGTTTTAAATAAAATATAAAAGGTGAATAAAAATTGCAGTAGCAATAACAACAATACTGATATTGTTACATTTTACTCATGTGTGTGCTATCCCAGGTAATATTTTAAGATATTTAATTGAGTTCACTCATTTAATATTCTTAATCATGCTATAACTCAGATAGTACTATTATCCTCATTTTACAAAGTAGAAAGTTGAGACCCAGAAGAGGTTAAATAAGACACAGTTGATGTGTCTGGGTTTAACCAAAAATCTTCCCGTAATGAAATTCAGGAAGAGTAGGAGGGAAGAAGACATGAAAGATGATGCTGGACAGGTAGGAAGGGACTGCCATATTGTGCAAAGTCATCTTAAAATACTCAGTTTAGCTGTACCAGGGTAATTACAATATTAATGATAAATATGTGAACTCATTGACCACAGTGGCTGGTACACAGTATCTCTGAATAAATCAGTCATAGAGTGGATACAAGAAAGTGTGGTGGTTAATAACTATCTAGACCAGATTTCCCTGATGGCTCAGTGTTAAAGAATCTACCAAACAATGCAGGAGATTTGGGTTGGATCTCCAGGTCAAGAAGATCCCTGAGAGAAGGAAATGGCAACTCACTCCAGCATTCTTGCCTGGAAATTCCCATGCACAGAGAAACCTGGTGGACTATATAGTCCATGGGATTGCAAAAGGGTCAGAAATGACTTAGCGGGGCTTCCCCTGGTGGTCCAGAGGGTAAGGACACCGCCTTGCAGTGCAAGGGGCACCGGTTTGATCCCTGGCCTGGGAAGATCCCACGTGCCGCGGAGCGGCTGGACTGATGTGTACAATCACCGAGCCGGAGCTCTGGGGCGCATGAGCCCAGAGCTGGCGCTCTGCGACAACAGATGCCACCGCGATGGGAGGCCCGCAGGAGCCAAAGAACAAAGAAGGATGAAAAATAGAGAAATGAATGACCAATAGAAGTGGCCCGCCCGCTCCCCTCCCTCCCCAACCCGACCCCCGCCCAAAATAAATAAATAAATAAATCTTTAAAAAATAAAAAGAAACGACTTAGCAAGTAAACAACAAGGCTCTGGACCTGTAAGTCTGGATCTTGATTCCGTAGCTTTGTAGCTAAAAAGTGTGTAATCCCTCTGAGTATGGCAGATTCAGATTGATGTGTGGCAGTAAACAACAAAACTCTATAAAAAAATTGTTTTAAATAAAATATAAAAGGTGAATAAAAATTGCAGTAGCAATAACAACAATACTGATATTGTTACATTTTACTCATGTGTGTGCTATCCCAGGTAATATTTTAAGATATTTAATTGAGTTCACTCATTTAATATTCTTAATCATGCTATAACTCAGATAGTACTATTATCCTCATTTTACAAAGTAGAAAGTTGAGACCCAGAAGAGGTTAAATAAGACACAGTTGATGTGTCTGGGTTTAACCAAAAATCTTCCCATTGCAGAACACGTATAGTTGTTAACAACTGGACTGATTGGTCAGCGTTGCTTTGCTCTGTGGCTGGCGGCTGGTGGAAGCGTTCAGATCCAGTGTCTGCCTCATTCATCTCCAGATTGCCTCTTGGCTTCTAGTAGGATAGACCAGACTCCTTTTTTGGCATTCCTTGGGCAGAATACCAAAAGAACAAAAGCAGATGCTGTAAGGCCTCATAAAGATGAACTTCAGGAGTCAGACACACAAATTTCCTGCATTCCATTGGTCAAAATAAGTCACCAGGCTAATCCAGATTCAAGTGGTACTGAAATAGACTAAGCCTCTCGATGGGAGAATAGACAAAAGATACATACAAAATGAACATTGAGAATGGCAGAAACTATTGCATCACCTTTGCCAACACTACCACGGTCCCATAGGAGCACACTTTATTTTCATCAGGGGCCACTGTATTCACAATTCTTTGCAAGCCATTGATGAAATTCACGTATCACAAAAGCCTCAGTTACTAATGGGAAGCTAAATATAATATACTAGACTAAATATTTATTGGTACAATATATTATAGAGAAGTTTCAATAACTAATGAGTTAGATTCCCTAATTTTCTCTCAATTAACCAGAACATTAAGTTGAAAAACATATTCTTTATTCATAAATATTGATTCCTCGATATTCCATTATATATATACACCTTTCACTTTCTTCTCTTGATAAAATTAGGTCTCATAAGCATTTATAGTTAAGTTCTAGCAGAAGACTTGATTTTTCTGTCAATACTGTCATGTTTTTTAATGGTTTATTAGAAGGCTAGTTATACATTTCATAGATAAGAGTTAAAATACTGGAAACTGAGTTTCTCATGGATAGTCTTAGCCCTCAATGTTATTTCATTATGGAAAAATATTTATTCCAGGGTTCTAAAGCTAGTTACCAGAAAGCTAGTCTTTCTGAAAATTTCCCTATTTAAGAAAAATTTTAATCAATGATATTTGAACCGAAATGCCAGGTGTGCTTTGACCATGACATACCTATGGGTTATGAGACTTCCATACATCAGGGAACAGCAGTCTCCTTTTCAGATGCATTTTCCAGCAAAGTAACAAGATGTGCATCAATTCCCTATCATCAGTTTCCTGATTAACTGGCCCCAGAGCCTTATAGTTTGGAATAAATTAGACCACAGACTTAGAGTTCAAAAAACACCTTGATGTAGCCAAGCCCTTTTCATTTTAACTAAAATTCTACCTCCAAGGAGGGCACCCAGGAGATATGGGAGTGGAGCTCGCCATCTTCAGGCTAAGCAGCTGAATTTCTTAATTTCCTATCATGTTCAAATTGTAGTTTTTCTTTTATGTGGACACAATCTTAAAATCCAGATGAAAAATAACTTGTCACCCTTTGGAGGGTGGAGCTGACAACACTCAGGGGAGCAAATCTGATATTCTGGTCAGGTGATTTCCATGTGGAAGAGTTGCTGGCTAAACAAATGACAGAGAGATGATCTTGTTTATCTAATTAAACCAAATAAGGATTTTTTAGTTCCTTTTCCGAAACTATTGCATCACCTTTGCCAACACTACCACTGTCCCATAGGAGCACACTTTATTTTCATCAGGGGCCACTGTATTCACAATTCTTTGCAAGCCATTGATGAAATTCACGTATCACAAAAGCCTCAGTTACTAATGGGAAGCTAAATATAATATACTAGACTAAATATTTATTGGTACAATATATTATAGAGAAGTTTCAATAACTAATGAGTTAGATTCCCTAATTTTCTCTCAATTAACCAGAACATTAAGTTGAAAAACATATTCTTTATTCATAAATATTGATTCCTCGATATTCCATTATATATATACACCTTTCACTTTCTTCTCTTGATAAAATTAGGTCTCATAAGCATTTATAGTTAAGTTCTAGCAGAAGACTTGATTTTTCTGTCAATACTGTCATGTTTTTTAATGGTTTATTAGAAGGCTAGTTATACATTTCATAGATAAGAGTTAAAATACTGGAAACTGAGTTTCTCATGGATAGTCTTAGCCCTCAATGTTATTTCATTATGGAAAAATATTTATTCCAGGGTTCTAAAGCTAGTTACCAGAAAGCTAGTCTTTCTGAAAATTTCCCTATTTAAGAAAAATTTTAATCAATGATATTTGAACCGAAATGCCAGGTGTGCTTTGACCATGACATACCTATGGGTTATGAGACTTCCATACATCAGGGAACAGCAGTCTCCTTTTCAGATGCATTTTCCAGCAAAGTAACAAGATGTGCATCAATTCCCTATCATCAGTTTCCTGATTAACTGGCCCCAGAGCCTTATAGTTTGGAATAAATTAGACCACAGACTTAGAGTTCAAAAAACACCTTGATGTAGCCAAGCCCTTTTCATTTTAACTAAAATTCTACCTCCAAGGAGGGCACCCAGGAGATATGGGAGTGGAGCTCGCCATCTTCAGGCTAAGCAGCTGAATTTCTTAATTTCCTATCATGTTCAAATTGTAGTTTTTCTTTTATGTGGACACAATCTTAAAATCCAGATGAAAAAATAACTTGTCACCCTTTGGAGGGTGGAGCTGACAACACTCAGGGGAGCAAATCTGATATTCTGGTCAGGTGATTTCCATGTGGAAGAGTTGCTGGCTAAACAAATGACAGAGAGATGATCTTGTTTATCTAATTAAACCATAAGGATCTACCCATTTGCTGTATCTTTCTGTTCTTGATAGTGGTTGCCTTCTTCCTCACACTGCCTTGTTCAGAAATTGTAGTATTTCTTCATTGTTCTCAGATTGAACTTTCTGCTCCTCAAATCAACTTTGTGGGTGTGTGACACTAACCTGTCTTTACTGTCTTTCTTACAAATACAGTCTGCTCCAGTCACAGAAGACCCTCTTGATAGAGCTTTACAAAGGCACGTACCAGTGTCTTCTATTGTATTTTTGCTCCTGCGTTCAATATCCTAACTTTTGCCATCATTGGTCCTTGACCAATATTTTCAGTCATATCCGACTCTATGTGACTCCATGGACTGTAGCCTGCCAGTCTCATCTGTCCATGAAATCCTCTAGTCAAGAATACTGGAGTGGTAGCCATTTCCTTCTCCAGGGAATTTCTAAACCCAGGAATCAAACCCAGGTCTCCTGCAATGCTGGCAGATTCTTTGCTGTCTGAACCACCAGGGAAGCCCATATTTAACTTTAGCCCCTCTTAAATAAAATTTTCTTCCATACATTTCCTTGATATATAATCATTTCCCAAGCTCCTTTAGCATTAAATATTTAGTTTTTTAGAACCTGATGTATTTATGTTTTCCTTTATTTTTCTAAGTTTGCCTGGTGTCAGGTCAACTATGAGTTTATGAACATGATTACATCTAATACCTTTTTGGTACCCAAGTTAGTATCTCTCTCTGTTCAATTATCTGTCATTTATCCATATGTGTATCTATCAATCACTCTCCTATAGTCACTAAAAGAATTTTAGGGCTGCTGGCTGCTGGGAGTTTATTTTTTATATCTATGTGCTTAATTTTTTAAAAAGTGATTCTCTTTCTTTACTTGTTAATTTATTCATCCATTTAAATAATTATTGAAACTATGTATAACTATTCATTAGAATTGCTGGTGGAATGAGTGAAACGCTATCATGGCTGAGATATTTTCCATTGATTATGGCATTAGGGACATAATAAAACCATTTTTACAAAATTATTTTCAGTCCACATATATCCTTATAGATGTAGTGTGGTGAACCCAATTCAGATGATGTAAAGGTAATTGTGTTTGAGCTTTGCATTCTCATCTATATTGTAGGACTTATAATACTATTGATTATTATAACATGATACCAAAATGCAAATAATGGACAGAAAGCTTTTAAGAAATGAAGAGTCCTTTTTCATAAGTCATAAAAAGAAATTCACTAGTGTTTCATTAAAAGCAGCTACCAGGGACTTTCTTGGTAGGCCAGTGACTGGGACTCCACAATCCTGCTCTGAGGGACCTGGGTTCAATCCCTGGTCAGACAGCTGGATCCCACATGCTACAACTAAGACCTGGCATTGCCAAATAAATAAATATATTTTTTAAAGAGCAGAAAATGAAAAAGATAAGAACACAGGATATGACCATGAATTTTTTGTTCCACCATGCTGATGTTCTTCTTAGGTGAATTTCATACCAATAAATTACTTATGTGAGATGTTTATTGAGGACCTGCAATGTGTTAGATACTATTCTAGGGCCCTCGTGAGCAGGTATTTCTTAAAAGTATGGCATTGTATCAAACTCCTAGAAAGAAAGAGCCGACCAGTGGTTGCCAAAGGTGAAGGGGAGTGGTGGGGTGGGGAAAAGGTTAGTCAATGAGTACAAATGCCCAGGTATAAGATGAATAAGACCTGGGCATCTAACGTACAGCACATTGAGTATAGTTACTATATTACAAACATACTTAGAGGTTACTAAGAACAAACTGTCATCAAAAAGAGAAAAATAAATGGCAATGGTGTTATTTGTTGTAGATATTAGCAAATTCAACAGTAATCATTTTGCAGTATATAAGTGTGTTGAATCAACATGGACACATTAAACTGATCTAATGTTATATGTCAACTATATTTCAGTAAAGCTGGAGGAAATTTTTTAAAAAGAAGAGGATCTTATGGAAGACAGTGATGACATTTTTATGATAGTCTGGTTATAAAATACATCCTGAAGTCAGGCCAGCAACCTAAATGTGCAAGGCCATTTAACTGTAGTAAAAAGTGGGGGACTTGAAAGACTGTGTGAACTGGGAACTGTGTACCTGACCTAAACACATGCAAATAAAAATGTTCAGAATCACTTTACTAGTCAAACAGATCAAGCAAAAGAAATTTGTAGCACTGATTAGAAAAGAGTTCTGCAAGTTGATGTCGCTCAAATTGATGTATTTTCACCTGACACTCAATCATATAAAGGAAATTAAATACTGATGTGATTCATTGATATTGTGATTGTATCCATGGCCTTCACCAACCAGTCAATTTGGGAATCAAAATCAGGGTTTTGAAAGCAGTTGTGATGGAAAGAAATGAGAGGATTTTTCTGACCCTGACTACAGTACTTATCTACTGATGTGTAGAAGTTACCCTCAGAGATCAGCAACTTATCGCAGCAAACATCTATATCTCATAAGGGTTCTGAGAGTTAGGAAACTGTATCAGTTCAGCTGGTGGTTCTGGCACAGGGTCTCATGAACTTGCAGGCAAGTTGTTAGCCCATCCATCAGCTCACTGGCCTGGTGTTGGCAGACCTCAGTTGCTTGCTCATTAATAACCTCAGTTTCTAGCTCTGTGAGCCTCTCCGTAAGTTGTCTGAGTTTCTTTACAACAGGACAGCTGACTTCCCCCGACTGATGGAAAAAAGAGAGAAATAGCAGAAGAAGCAAATCCCAGTGTCTTTCACAGCCTAGCCCTACAGTCACAACATCACTTTCACTTTGTTTTCAGTAGTTTCTCTGTCCCTACTCAGGACTGGGTATTCATATCCTCTTTTTGCTGGATGGACTGTTAAAGAAATCCTGTAAATATTTTAAAACTACCCAGAATCTCTGCAATTTTCTAATATGGATCTTTGGAAAAGCATTTTAACCTCTCAAACTTCAGAGGTTTTGTTTTGTCCATTTTTTATTGGAGTATGTTTTAATTGAAAATTATGAACAATCAGTCAATTTCTGCAAAACTGGTGTAAGGATGATTTAGAAGAGGATTTTGGAAATTATTTATGATAGTCTGGTTATAAAATACATCCTGAAGTCAGGCCAGCAACCTAAATGTGCAAGGCCATTTAACTGTAGTAAAAGTGGGGGACTTGAAAGACTGTGTGAACTGGGAACTGTGTACCTGACCTAAACACATGCAAATAAAAATGTTCAGAATCACTTTACTAGTCAAACAGATCAAGCAAAAGAAATTTGTAGCACTGATTAGAAAAGAGTTCTGCAAGTTGATGTCGCTCAAATTGATGTATTTTCACCTGACACTCAATCATATAAAGGAAATTAAATACTGATGTGATTCATTGATATTGTGATTGTATCCATGGCCTTCACCAACCAGTCAATTTGGGAATCAAAATCAGGGTTTTGAAAGCAGTTGTGATGGAAAGAAATGAGAGGATTTTTCTGACCCTGACTACAGTACTTATCTACTGATGTGTAGAAGTTACCCTCAGAGATCAGCAACTTATCGCAGCAAACATCTATATCTCATAAGGGTTCTGAGAGTTAGGAAACTGTATCAGTTCAGCTGGTGGTTCTGGCACAGGGTCTCATGAACTTGCAGGCAAGTTGTTAGCCCATCCATCAGCTCACTGGCCTGGTGTTGGCAGACCTCAGTTGCTTGCTCATTAATAACCTCAGTTTCTAGCTCTGTGAGCCTCTCCGTAAGTTGTCTGAGTTTCTTTACAACAGGACAGCTGACTTCCCCCGACTGATGGAAAAAAGAGAGAAATAGCAGAAGAAGCAAATCCCAGTGTCTTTCACAGCCTAGCCCTACAGTCACAACATCACTTTCACTTTGTTTTCAGTAGTTTCTCTGTCCCTACTCAGGACTGGGTATTCATATCCTCTTTTTGCTGGATGGACTGTTAAAGAAATCCTGTAAATATTTTAAAACTACCCAGAATCTCTGCAATTTTCTAATATGGATCTTTGGAAAAGCATTTTAACCTCTCAAACTTCAGAGGTTTTTGTTTTTGTCCATTTTTTTTATTGGAGTATGTTTTAATTGAAAATTATGAACAATCAGTCAATTTCTGCAAAACTGGTGTAAGGATGATGAGAGGCCATGTTTGTACAAACAATTTGCACTGTGCTGTAGGAATAAAATGTATCTTTTAATAGCATCTGCAGTTGTAGTTGGTATATCATCCTCTAAACAATTACATTCTAAAGTAAAAGATGGTATGAAGACATCACACATGTTATTATTGACCTACAATTCAAGAAGTAGCCACTATTGTCTCACAAGCATGGGTGAAACTCTGTACAACTGACTCTGTGGATGCATGTTTCTCAACCAAAGGAACATCAAGTCTTATCAATTTTATTTCTTTCAAATCTATCCAGCTGTCCATCTCAACTGCCAGAACCGTAGGCCACTGTCATCTCTTGCTTGAACTGCTGCAGCAGCTTTTCAGTGACTTTCCAATTACAACTCTTACCCTTTTAAATCTATTTGCCACAATACAGCCATTATTCTTTATTGAATTTAAGTATTCCCTATGTTAGAGTTATAACTATTATATATTGTGGACAGATATGTCAATTCTTCATGGATTTAATACCTTATTTTTAATTTTTTTTTTCTTTTTACATTTTTTTGGCCTCTTTTATTTATTTATTTATTTATTTATTTATTTATTTATTTTTCATCCATCTTTATTCTTTGACATGTGTGGGTCTCCCACTGCCGTGGCCACTCTTGTTGCAGAACACTGGCTGTGGGCGCTTGTGCTCCAGAGTGCCAGCTCTTAACTCTACACACCCATCCAGCCACTCCGTGGCATGTGGAATCTTTCCGGGTCAGGAATTGAATCAGTGCCCCTTGCACTGCAGGGTGGACTCTTTACCCATGGGACCACCAGGGAAGCCCAAGACCTTATTTTTTATATGAATATTATTTTTCACCTTCTCATTCAGTTTTCTATATTCTTTCTCTATCTGGTTAGAAATGATAATGACATTTGGGGGAGTTATTTAACAAAGAGCTTTGAATTCAAAGACTACTGATCATCCTGATCCTCAAAAATCTGCTTAGATAGTTTCATCCAAAATGTCCATCCCAGAAACTTAGCAGCAACTGTGGAATTCCTTTTTTGTTACCCTCTATGTACAGTTCATTAGCCAATCTTGTTGATTCTACCTCCAGGATATATTTCTAATGCGTTCACTTCTATTTATTTTCTTTATTTCTATATTGCTAATGTAATTTTTTACATAAATAATGAGATGATCTCATAATTGTCTTCTCACTTACATTTGACGATGCCCATTTATTTCTCTCTAGTGAAAAGGAGTATAGCCTTTTAATGCAAAGATCTATTTCTTAAAATCCTAGAATACAGTTCATAATTCCAACAAAACAAAAAAAAATATAAGCCTTTTAATGAAGAAGTTTTCAACCAAAGGAACATCAAGTCTTATCAATTTTATTTCTTTCAAATCTATCCAGCTGTCCATCTCAACTGCCAGAACCGTAGGCCACTGTCATCTCTTGCTTGAACTGCTGCAGCAGCTTTTCAGTGACTTTCCAATTACAACTCTTACCCTTTTAAATCTATTTGCCACAATACAGCCATTATTCTTTATTGAATTTAAGTATTCCCTATGTTAGAGTTATAACTATTATATATTGTGGACAGATATGTCAATTCTTCATGGATTTAATACCTTATTTTTAATTTTTTTTTTCTTTTTACATTTTTTTGGCCTCTTTTATTTATTTATTTATTTATTTATTTATTTATTTATTTTTCATCCATCTTTATTCTTTGACATGTGTGGGTCTCCCACTGCCGTGGCCACTCTTGTTGCAGAACACTGGCTGTGGGCGCTTGTGCTCCAGAGTGCCAGCTCTTAACTCTACACACCCATCCAGCCACTCCGTGGCATGTGGAATCTTTCCGGGTCAGGAATTGAATCAGTGCCCCTTGCACTGCAGGGTGGACTCTTTACCCATGGGACCACCAGGGAAGCCCAAGACCTTATTTTTTATATGAATATTATTTTTCACCTTCTCATTCAGTTTTCTATATTCTTTCTCTATCTGGTTAGAAATGATAATGACATTTGGGGGAGTTATTTAACAAAGAGCTTTGAATTCAAAGACTACTGATCATCCTGATCCTCAAAAAAATCTGCTTAGATAGTTTCATCCAAAATGTCCATCCCAGAAACTTAGCAGCAACTGTGGAATTCCTTTTTTGTTACCCTCTATGTACAGTTCATTAGCCAATCTTGTTGATTCTACCTCCAGGATATATTTCTAATGCGTTCACTTCTATTTATTTTCTTTATTTCTATATTGCTAATGTAATTTTTTACATAAATAATGAGATGATCTCATAATTGTCTTCTCACTTACATTTGACGATGCCCATTTATTTCTCTCTAGTGAAAAGGAGTATAGCCTTTTAATGCAAAGATCTATTTCTTAAAATCCTAGAATACAGTTCATAATTCCAACAAAACTTTCAAACCAAAGTCCCAAACTAAAAATTTTCCATCTATCTCTCTAGCCAGCTATTCTTTCATCCTAACATGCGTCAAATTCTTTTATACTTGAAGAAGTTTTACTTAACCTATTTTCTGCATTTTCCACTTTTGTCATATATGTGCTTAATCATCCTATCTCTGCTTATGCATTTCTTCCTCAAAGAGCCTTTTTGTCCACTTGCTATATCTCTTTATAAAACTTTCTGTTTCACTTCACTGCAGGTGCAATTCAAAAGTATGTATCTGACAGTGGGATTTTGTTTTATGGCATCTATTTCCACTCGCTAGAATATCAGCTCCATGAGAACAATGGCCATATCAATTGATTCATTGAAACTCCTCACTTACTCCTGCCTGACCCATGTCAGGTGCTCAGAAAACATGCTGAATGAATGAATGGCAGGTGGCTTTTGACTACTTCCATGAGTCAGAATTTATTTATCATTTTAGTTGGCATGAGGGTACTGGTCAGTTTCATTTAGGAAGAATGAAATTGCTCACCTCCAACCATTCACGTTAGACTGAATTTGCACAGCTAAGTGAAAGGAGGGCTTCAAACAGGAAGGAAGAGAAGGTACAGAATTGTTCTTTGCCTATTCAGTGTTTAAAGTTGAAATAGTTACAGATGTGGAATTTAGGATGTGACTGCCAAATAACTGGCTTTAGACCAATTTGTACTTTTAGAGTAGACTAAGCCCATTTACTGATAATATTCAGAATCTGTGTAAAAAGTTTGCAGGTTTATCTAGAATTTCCTATTGATATGACACCTTGTAATATTAATGGCTGAGGAAAACAAACGAAAGCATGTAAATCAATGCATAGCTTATATTTGTAAGTATACCCTCTTGTTGATCTCCCAGCTCTTAGGACCTGAAAGTTAATAGGCAAATGATCTGGCTTTTTTCCAGCTCTTTTATATTTCTAATGCGTTCACTTCTATTTATTTTCTTTATTTCTATATTGCTAATGTAATTTTTTACATAAATAATGAGATGATCTCATAATTGTCTTCTCACTTACATTTGACGATGCCCATTTATTTCTCTCTAGTGAAAAGGAGTATAGCCTTTTAATGCAAAGATCTATTTCTTAAAATCCTAGAATACAGTTCATAATTCCAACAAAACTTTCAAACCAAAGTCCCAAACTAAAAATTTTCCATCTATCTCTCTAGCCAGCTATTCTTTCATCCTAACATGCGTCAAATTCTTTTATACTTGAAGAAGTTTTACTTAACCTATTTTCTGCATTTTCCACTTTTGTCATATATGTGCTTAATCATCCTATCTCTGCTTATGCATTTCTTCCTCAAAGAGCCTTTTTGTCCACTTGCTATATCTCTTTATAAAACTTTCTGTTTCACTTCACTGCAGGTGCAATTCAAAAGTATGTATCTGACAGTGGGATTTTGTTTTATGGCATCTATTTCCACTCGCTAGAATATCAGCTCCATGAGAACAATGGCCATATCAATTGATTCATTGAAACTCCTCACTTACTCCTGCCTGACCCATGTCAGGTGCTCAGAAAACATGCTGAATGAATGAATGGCAGGTGGCTTTTGACTACTTCCATGAGTCAGAATTTATTTATCATTTTAGTTGGCATGAGGGTACTGGTCAGTTTCATTTAGGAAGAATGAAATTGCTCACCTCCAACCATTCACGTTAGACTGAATTTGCACAGCTAAGTGAAAGGAGGGCTTCAAACAGGAAGGAAGAGAAGGTACAGAATTGTTCTTTGCCTATTCAGTGTTTAAAGTTGAAATAGTTACAGATGTGGAATTTAGGATGTGACTGCCAAATAACTGGCTTTAGACCAATTTGTACTTTTAGAGTAGACTAAGCCCATTTACTGATAATATTCAGAATCTGTGTAAAAAGTTTGCAGGTTTATCTAGAATTTCCTATTGATATGACACCTTGTAATATTAATGGCTGAGGAAAACAAACGAAAGCATGTAAATCAATGCATAGCTTATATTTGTAAGTATACCCTCTTGTTGATCTCCCAGCTCTTAGGACCTGAAAGTTAATAGGCAAAGTGAGCTCTGAGCTTTCATGAGTGTAGTGTGGTTTATAGGAGACTAACATGCTTCTTTTATTTGAATATAATTGTTTTAACTGAAACAGAATACATTTAAGTAGCATTTTCTGTTTATTTGGAACATCTGGTAATACTAATGACCAAGGAAAGAAAGGGACAGCATGGCAATAAATTCATATTCAAAGCAGAGAAAAAGTAATCCTGACTCTTTTAAAGAGCCAGTAAGATGTTTAATTTAAAAATTGACCAACTCAAATTAATACTGCTAACATGCAGAAACTGTACTATTAGTTCAACAAACTTTTGATATTTTCTTATGGTATACAGCAATCCTTACTGAGTTTAGTAATATAAAGAGTATAATATTCTCAAAAAGATTTTAGATTTTATTCATAGCAAGAATGAGGAAAAACGAAAAGCCTTCTTTAATGCCCGCAGAAAGTCTGACATTTTCTTCTTTCTGATTCCACAGCAATTGCAAAAGTATTTTCATGGAAGTTTTCATCGTACATGAAAAAAATTATCTGTTTAAATGTCTATCCCTTTAAACTATGAGCTTGTGTTGCGGATGTTTTCCCTTAATGCTATGTTGGATAGGTTATAGGCATTCAAGGAATATGTCTTGAATCAGAGAGTCTAGAAAATTTAAGTTAGAACCAGATTCAGAATGTTCTGCCTTATATAACTAGTTGAGTGTGTTAGAGTTGTGTTAACGCTTGCTTTAATAATTAGGAGATTCCTCATGATAATCTGAGTTTCTAGCTTCTGTTAAAAACTTGAACTATCTGGCAACCTAGAATCTGCATTTCTGCACTTCTCATGGCAGCATTCAGCTGGGCCTGAGTGACAGCACTCACCTTACACAAGGCTTTCTCTGCACAGAGCTGCAATCCCCACCTCGCCATCCTGTCTCCCACCCAGCCTGTCTCACCTGTTTATGTTAACCGCTTAGCTGCTGTAGACTTTTCCCACTTCTGCTGCAGTGTAGGGGACTAACAATAAACAGTACATTCTGAGGTATGTGTTTTAGAAATATGTTTTGGCAGCTGTATGAGCTATTTAACTATAGAATTAGGTCAGGTTGTAGAATATTATTATGTGTTTAGCAGTATCCTAAAATAGATTTATATGCTTGTTAACATAAATGTATGTATACTATTATTCTCTTATGCTTGTAGGAGCCTAACATTATTTTTATTATTAAAAAAATAAATTTTGTCCCAAAGCAAAAGGAAGATCTCATTTTGGTAAAGCGTAGTTTCAAAATAATCAAGACAATATTGTAATTTGCCTATGGGAAATAGACTTAATTGTAAAACAGAAAAGTCTAATTTGCTCAGAAGTCTGCTCAGCTCACGAGGTGATAAAAATCATTCTGCAGGAAATAAGAGCAATGGAATATACCAACACACATTTATAAAGAAACAAGTGTTTACAATGCAAACCAGATGACCTTCTAATGTACATTACATTCGCCTACTTCATGGGTCTGGAGTATTTTTAGCAGATTGTGTTTTTACCTTAGTCTTTGAATATATAATTTGCATAGTACAAGCTAACTAGGAAAGATAATTGTTTATCACTCCCCCTTTTCAGAGGTATTTTTGTCATGTCTTAGCAGTAGATATTTATACGTCGAATCCCTTCTCCAAGACATTAGAGCTTTGAGAACAAGTAGCTGTTTTTTTTTTTCTTTTCCTTAACAACCACCTCTGTTTGAAATGAGGTGTGTCTGCAGTGCCAAAATTAAATATTCAGATTTGTCAAGTACTATAATCTGTGGTACAGAATGGGTAGGTGGGAAAATGCTGAAATCTCAGCTCTTTCCTGTAATGAGAGTCTAGAAATTTAAGATAGAACCAGATTCAGAATGTTCTGCCTTATATAACTAGTTGAGTGTGTTAGAGTTGTGTTAACGCTTGCTTTAATAATTAGGAGATTCCTCATGATAATCTGAGTTTCTAGCTTCTGTTAAAAACTTGAACTATCTGGCAACCTAGAATCTGCATTTCTGCACTTCTCATGGCAGCATTCAGCTGGGCCTGAGTGACAGCACTCACCTTACACAAGGCTTTCTCTGCACAGAGCTGCAATCCCCACCTCGCCATCCTGTCTCCCACCCAGCCTGTCTCACCTGTTTATGTTAACCGCTTAGCTGCTGTAGACTTTTCCCACTTCTGCTGCAGTGTAGGGGACTAACAATAAACAGTACATTCTGAGGTATGTGTTTTAGAAATATGTTTTGGCAGCTGTATGAGCTATTTAACTATAGAATTAGGTCAGGTTGTAGAATATTATTATGTGTTTAGCAGTATCCTAAAATAGATTTATATGCTTGTTAACATAAATGTATGTATACTATTATTCTCTTATGCTTGTAGGAGCCTAACATTATTTTTATTATTAAAAAAATAAATTTTGTCCCAAAGCAAAAGGAAGATCTCATTTTGGTAAAGCGTAGTTTCAAAATAATCAAGACAATATTGTAATTTGCCTATGGGAAATAGACTTAATTGTAAAACAGAAAAGTCTAATTTGCTCAGAAGTCTGCTCAGCTCACGAGGTGATAAAAATCATTCTGCAGGAAATAAGAGCAATGGAATATACCAACACACATTTATAAAGAAACAAGTGTTTACAATGCAAACCAGATGACCTTCTAATGTACATTACATTCGCCTACTTCATGGGTCTGGAGTATTTTTAGCAGATTGTGTTTTTACCTTAGTCTTTGAATATATAATTTGCATAGTACAAGCTAACTAGGAAAGATAATTGTTTATCACTCCCCCTTTTCAGAGGTATTTTTGTCATGTCTTAGCAGTAGATATTTATACGTCGAATCCCTTCTCCAAGACATTAGAGCTTTGAGAACAAGTAGCTGTTTTTTTTTTTCTTTTCCTTAACAACCACCTCTGTTTGAAATGAGGTGTGTCTGCAGTGCCAAAATTAAATATTCAGATTTGTCAAGTACTATAATCTGTGGTACAGAATGGGTAGGTGGGAAAATGCTGAAATCTCAGCTCTTTCCTGTTATCATGTTTTGGAAAATGTTGACAAACATTTGAACAAGTGAGAGTTTGGAAGGGGTAGATTAGGAACTCATAGCTGCAGAAAAGACCACAGAAAATTGTCAGCTCATCTCTCCTGACATTTTGCTTATGTCTAGAGGAAGGCTTTACATCCCTTCTAATTTTTTTAACATCCTCTGCATAATTCAAATGGAAAGCCTGATGAGAACATACCTGCTTTTTGAAAATTTATGGGAAACACAGCTTTTTTGCATTTCTGCTGAATAAAATGACAGGATTGGCTCCAGGGTTTTCGACTCCCAGTAAAAGCCTTCAGGTTCGTCTGTGACAGGACTATCCACAGAGGTTATTTTTACCTGGCATGGCTGTACTGTTGCTGATGCTGCTGCTCTTGATGGCAGAAATAATTTCTCCTGTGGGTGTCTCAGGCAGAATGAAAGCTGGATCAAGGTGGAGAGGTGAAAAGAATCGTGAGTAACCAGGAATTTTTACTCTTGGTGCATTTCTTTCTCCCTTCTTTATATTTAGGAATGCATTGGGTTTGCCTAGCTTCGCAGTTCCTAGCATTTCCAAAAGATTGTTTTAAGACTTAAAAATAATTTTCCACATTAAATATGCATGCAGAATAAATGGGCTCCACCTTCTGTAGGCTCCACACATCTGCAATATTGTTCTGGACTGCATTGCAATACTTTTGCTTGGCTTTTCTAGTTAACTCTTACAGTTCCTGAGATCACAAAGACTTTGAGCAGATAGATCAAAAGGCTGTATATGTAAGTTAACTTTAGCTCTTCTATATAAAGTTCAAATATGTTGCTCACATTTGTAGATATTCCAATGCTGGATATGTGCTACAAAATTTACATGTAAGCATTTTGTTCTGAGGGTAATAAGAAATGAAACTTAGAAATAGCAAATGTCATAGGCACTTCGATTTGAATAACTTAGAGTCTATGCTTTATAATGTAGAATTGTGGGTCAAAAATAGATTACTCTTTAAGTAGGACAAATACAGTATACTAACACATATATATGAAATCTAGTAAGAATGCAATGATAATTACACACACAGAGCAGTGACAGAAAAACAGAGATAGAGAACAAACTATGGATACTGAGAGGAGGGAAGGGTGGGTGAGAGGTATGGGAGGAATAACATGGAGCCCCATACTATCATATGTAAAAGAGTTAGCAATGTGCTATGTGACATCCTAGAGGGGTGGGATGGCGTGACTGGGAGGGGGCACAGCTGAGAGGGGTCAGGGATATACCTACCACTGATCTGGGATTATATGTATCTGTATACAACAGAACTCTGTAAAAGCAAAATAGAAGTAACAAAGTAATTAAAAAATATATGTATTTATTACTCTTTAGGGTCATTAACTTCTATATTTTGTCTCTATGGAAATGCAAGACTTTCAATTTCACTACTAAATGTGTCTATGTATTTAAATATAGTATTAAAGCTCCTATTTTAGTTTTAGAATTTGTTTCTAATATTTTTATCTAACACTTGAATCCATTTCTAGTATTATTATAGGAAAAGGAAATGGATTTGACATCTGTTCCTCTCTGAACTAATTGGCCAGATTGAGCCACTGTCTTTTCTCACTTTTACCCTGCAAAAGGCCACTGTAGGTGAAGTGTCCCAGTGAGGTATATGTTTGTGTGTGAGTGTCTGTATGTGAATGTATGTGTGTATAGAAAGCTTAGATGTACTATATTGCTTGTCTCCAAGATAGAAATAGAAGTATTCCTATTTTCTTAATCTATCTTCAAAAAAAGAATATAGAAATAGACCAAGAAATCTACTTGGAGAAGGATAATATTTCTTTCAGAATATCATTGAATACTCAGAGGAGGTGTACCAATGAACCTATTTTACTGAAACTACAATTGAGAAAATTCAGGTAACCTTAGAGTTAACTGCTAAGCTTATGACTTTGACTTTAATCATGCCATTGGCCCATTTACAGTTTTGTTTTACTGACATGGGGGTGCTCTAATGGCTAGATCAATGGGGACTGTAAGCCGGGAAAGCTGGGAAAGTTATAGATTCAATTTGCCCCATTCCCAATTGAATTTCTCAGTAATCAATTATTACTAGCCATTTATCTTCCTTCTTTTTTTCTCTTTTATTTGTCCTTTAATCTCTTTTTCTTCTCATGATTCAGAAAGGGCATTTGTATATATATCTGATACACATCTGATAATTATACCTGTCACAAATAACAAGTGATTGATTTTATTGATCACTTTTACCTGGACCTGAAGGCTGTCTTGATGTTCTTCCTCAGTGTTCTAAGGTGGAACCATGAAATTAGACATCCCCATAGGAGAACATAAGGAGGAATCCATTCATCCTCAAAGTTCAAGAGCCATTCATTTCATTCCAAGCTTAGGACTTAAATATATTCACTCCTGCTCACAATATTTGTTATGATTTTATAACCTTATATCTAGTCTTATTTTTCATGTCCATTATATGAAAATGTATTATAATAATCTCATCATTAGCTAGGATGTATATGACTACTCTAATTTAAAGAAAGGAAACTAATATACCAAAAGGTTAAATGACTTGCTTTAGAATGTTCACTTGGTTAAATTACAGACAAGGCTCTGTAGACTATGTTTAAGGACCTCTAACTCAATGTTTTTTCCATAGTATAAAGCTCCCTCAGAGTACAGTATGACTGTGGGAAATCCCTGTTGCTGAGTCAGCTTTGGGTCAGTTTTTAAAATAGCCTCAAAATGAAATGTTTTGAGAATATTTGAGATGTTACTTCTTCATGTAGACACCCCCAAGCCTTGTTCTATGTGAATACAAATACATAGAATAACATTAACATGGTACAATCCAAAGCTACAAAAAATTATTTTCTTTAGTAACAATATATTTTATTGTTTGACCAAACTATCCTCAGAGTAAGCTAGTTACTACACAATATAAAAACAACAGCCTCCTATGCAAAATTATTCTAGATTTGTAGAGCAGGTTTTGTTTTTGTAAACAAATATTGTGCTTAAATGCACTTTTCAAAGAATTATTTTTAAGGAAATAATGCTTGGAAAATTTTGGTGATGGATTGGAGAAAATGGGTGTTTTACAGGCCAAATGTCTTAATGCAGAGGCACAGTTTTCCGTTGACTTCTCAAGATGTGACTGAAGTGTGATTTCCTATATTATGATTATTACGGTGATCTTCAATGCCCAAAGCAACACAGTAAGGGGGGCAGGAATTCAACATCTTAAACTTTCGTGCTTCAACCTTTTACTTTTCAAATAAATCCCTGGGAAACACAAAATTCAGTGATCTAAGCATACCCTTGTATCGAAGAGTCAGGTGAGAAGAGCTGAGGCAATTTACTGAGAATTTCCCAAATAAGAGAATTCCTCTTGGGTTACAGATCAATTGATTCCCAATAAAGGGTAAATTGTGACAGAAAGCTTATAATCAACTTTGTATGTATCCATTGGGAAAATCTGTGAATATATTTAGAGGGGTACTCAATCTTCTAATTAATTTAGATTTATGTATTGCATTTAAAATGACAGTCAAAATAAGTAAGTAATCTGAGAGCTTCTGATTTTCAAAGAATGTCAAGGCACAGATTTGGGCATGGATTTGGGCATGTCTAAGGAAATTCATATTCTGTGTTGCCTATATCAGACACCTTTTAAATCTTTCTATTTTTTGGTTGCTTTCTATTCATGAACTTCTAAATGCTAAAAATTTCAGCGATTGTTAAATACCATCTTCTACTTCAAAATGGAACTCTGTAGACTATGTTTAAGGACCTCTAACTCAATGTTTTTTCCATAGTATAAAGCTCCCTCAGAGTACAGTATGACTGTGGGAAATCCCTGTTGCTGAGTCAGCTTTGGGTCAGTTTTTAAAATAGCCTCAAAATGAAATGTTTTGAGAATATTTGAGATGTTACTTCTTCATGTAGACACCCCCAAGCCTTGTTCTATGTGAATACAAATACATAGAATAACATTAACATGGTACAATCCAAAGCTACAAAAAATTATTTTCTTTAGTAACAATATATTTTATTGTTTGACCAAACTATCCTCAGAGTAAGCTAGTTACTACACAATATAAAAACAACAGCCTCCTATGCAAAATTATTCTAGATTTGTAGAGCAGGTTTTGTTTTTGTAAACAAATATTGTGCTTAAATGCACTTTTCAAAGAATTATTTTTAAGGAAATAATGCTTGGAAAATTTTGGTGATGGATTGGAGAAAATGGGTGTTTTACAGGCCAAATGTCTTAATGCAGAGGCACAGTTTTCCGTTGACTTCTCAAGATGTGACTGAAGTGTGATTTCCTATATTATGATTATTACGGTGATCTTCAATGCCCAAAGCAACACAGTAAGGGGGGCAGGAATTCAACATCTTAAACTTTCGTGCTTCAACCTTTTACTTTTCAAATAAATCCCTGGGAAACACAAAATTCAGTGATCTAAGCATACCCTTGTATCGAAGAGTCAGGTGAGAAGAGCTGAGGCAATTTACTGAGAATTTCCCAAATAAGAGAATTCCTCTTGGGTTACAGATCAATTGATTCCCAATAAAGGGTAAATTGTGACAGAAAGCTTATAATCAACTTTGTATGTATCCATTGGGAAAATCTGTGAATATATTTAGAGGGATACTCAATCTTCTAATTAATTTAGATTTATGTATTGCATTTAAAATGACAGTCAAAATAAGTAAGTAATCTGAGAGCTTCTGATTTTCAAAGAATGTCAAGGCACAGATTTGGGCATGGATTTGGGCATGTCTAAGGAAATTCATATTCTGTGTTGCCTATATCAGACACCTTTTAAATCTTTCTATTTTTTGGTTGCTTTCTATTCATGAACTTCTAAATGCTAAAAATTTCAGCGATTGTTAAATACCATCTTCTACTTCAAAATGGAATGCATATCTTCTTTGAGTGACTTAAATGCCATTAAGTGTTTCCATTGCTTACATTTTTTAAGTAACTTGAATTCGATAATTTATTTTAGTATTAATCCAGCTTTTTAGATCTGTTTATACATTTGTCTATTTCTTGAAATGGTGAACTAAAGGAAGAAACACTTTGTATAGTGTTCAGTATTTGTATTATAAAAACTCGGTGATCATGTGCTTAAGTATCTAGACTCTTCAAAAATTTGAGAATATAAATTAGTATATCATTTTTGTAAGTTCTTTGGAATATTTAAATTTTCTGAACATAATCTTATTCTTTGACAAAAGTATTTATGTACAAAGATATCTATCAAAATATTAGTTGTTACAAAATATATAAATGTAAAATATAAAAAGATAAGTAAAGTAGATCCTGAGAAATGCAATCATTTTCAAACATTAAAAGTATGTTTTAAAAAATATTTGGGCTTCCCTGGTGGTCCAGTGGGTAATGACACCACCTTGCAGTACAAGGGGCATCGGTTCGATTTCTGGCCTGGGAAAATCCCACGTGCCTTGGAGTGGCTGGACCAATGTGCCCAATTACGAGCCAGAGCTCTGGGCGCATGCGCCCAGAGCCGGTGCTCTGACGAGGCCACTGCAACGGAGGCCCACACAGGCCAAAGAGCAAAGATGGATGAAACTAGATAAATGAACCAAATAGGTGAGAAGAGCTGAGGCAATTTACTGAGAATTTCCCAAATAAGAGAATTCCTCTTGGGTTACAGATCAATTGATTCCCAATAAAGGGTAAATTGTGACAGAAAGCTTATAATCAACTTTGTATGTATCCATTGGGAAAATCTGTGAATATATTTAGAGGATACTCAATCTTCTAATTAATTTAGATTTATGTATTGCATTTAAAATGACAGTCAAAATAAGTAAGTAATCTGAGAGCTTCTGATTTTCAAAGAATGTCAAGGCACAGATTTGGGCATGGATTTGGGCATGTCTAAGGAAATTCATATTCTGTGTTGCCTATATCAGACACCTTTTAAATCTTTCTATTTTTTGGTTGCTTTCTATTCATGAACTTCTAAATGCTAAAAATTTCAGCGATTGTTAAATACCATCTTCTACTTCAAAATGGAATGCATATCTTCTTTGAGTGACTTAAATGCCATTAAGTGTTTCCATTGCTTACATTTTTTAAGTAACTTGAATTCGATAATTTATTTTAGTATTAATCCAGCTTTTTAGATCTGTTTATACATTTGTCTATTTCTTGAAATGGTGAACTAAAGGAAGAAACACTTTGTATAGTGTTCAGTATTTGTATTATAAAAACTCGGTGATCATGTGCTTAAGTATCTAGACTCTTCAAAATTTGAGAATATAAATTAGTATATCATTTTGTAAGTTCTTTGGAATATTAAAATTTTCTGAACATAATCTTATTCTTTGACAAAAGTATTTATGTACAAAGATATCTATCAAAATATTAGTTGTTACAAAATATATAAATGTAAAATATAAAAAGATAAGTAAAGTAGATCCTGAGAAATGCAATCATTTTCAAACATTAAAAGTATGTTTTAAAAAATATTTGGGCTTCCCTGGTGGTCCAGTGGGTAATGACACCACCTTGCAGTACAAGGGGCATCGGTTCGATTTCTGGCCTGGGAAAATCCCACGTGCCTTGGAGTGGCTGGACCAATGTGCCCAATTACCGAGCCAGAGCTCTGGAGCGCATGCGCCCAGAGCCGGTGCTCTGCGACGAGGCCACTGCAACGGGAGGCCCACACAGGCCAAAGAGCAAAGATGGATGAAACTAGATAAATGAAAGACCAATAGAAGTGGCCCACCCGCCCCCCTCCCTCCCCATCCCACCCCTACCCCCAAAAATATCAACTTAGATAATGCTTATAATGAAACATTTGGTGAAAAGTCTGTACAGATTTATATACATTATGACTCAAAAAAGAACTCAGAAGAGCCTTCTTAGATAAAAGAACTGCATGTCATATAGCTCTCAATCATCCAGTCCTTTTTTGTAGTATTTATCATTATCTAACTTTATCTCATATGTATTTTTATATATTTATTTCTCCACCAAAAGAATATAAACTCGAAGAAGGCAAGAACTCTTGTCTTTCTCATTATTGTTTCTTTCCTTTGCTTTAGTTAAGAATCAAGGAAATATATTTAGTCAATGAATATAAATTAACTTAGCAATGTATGAAGGAAAATTAAATTAAAGAAATGCTCCAAATTAAGAGTTTTCAATAGATATTATGATTACATATGACTCTACTTTCAAAAAATGCTTTTTGAGACTTTTCTCAATGTTTATAAAATAAAAAAATACTATTACTCTTTTTAAGCCATTCATATCATCACAGTCCAAAAGACTGGGTCATTGGCATAGCATATATATGTAAATCTTATGCTTTGGATTAATTTAGAAGATATTTTTTATAAAGAAAAAACAAGTGTCTAGTTTACAGAGTCGCTTTAAGATTGCCAAAACTTCTATCTTCTGGAGAAGAAAGCATCTCTCCATAAGTGTACCACAGTTCATTTCTTATCTTGATATGTTATTTTAACCTACCATCACATTTTAAAATGAACTCTCTAGAGTTATTTTTAACCATTTGCTTCTTTATTTTGGTCACTGACCCCAGGACAAATGTTTCTTGTAGAAAATTTGTTTTTTAAAAATATTTGGGCTTCCCTGGTGGTCCAGTGGGTAATGACACCACCTTGCAGTACAAGGCATCGGTTCGATTTCTGGCCTGGGAAAATCCCACGTGCCTTGGAGTGGCTGGACCAATGTGCCCAATTCGAGCCAGAGCTCTGGGCGCATGCGCCCAGAGCCGGTGCTCTGCGACGAGGCCACTGCAACGGGAGGCCCACACAGGCCAAAGAGCAAAGATGGATGAAACTAGATAAATGAAAGACTAATAGAAGTGGCCCACCCGCCCCCTCCTCCCCATCCCACCCCTACCCCAAAATATCAACGTAGATAATGCGTATAATGAAACATTTGGTGAAAAGTCTGTACAGATTTATATACATTATGACTCAAAAAAGAACTCAGAAGAGCCTTCTTAGATAAAAGAACTGCATGTCATATAGCTCTCAATCATCCAGTCCTTTTTTGTAGTATTTATCATTATCTAACTTTATCTCATATGTATTTTTATATATTTATTTCTCCACCAAAAGAATATAAACTCGAAGAAGGCAAGAACTCTTGTCTTTCTCATTATTGTTTCTTTCCTTTGCTTTAGTTAAGAATCAAGGAAATATATTTAGTCAATGAATATAAATTAACTTAGCAATGTATGAAGGAAAATTAAATTAAAGAAATGCTCCAAATTAAGAGTTTTCAATAGATATTATGATTACATATGACTCTACTTTCAAAAAATGCTTTTTGAGACTTTTCTCAATGTTTATAAAATAAAAAAATACTATTACTCTTTTTTTAAGCCATCCATATCATCACAGTCCAAAAGACTGGGTCATTGGCATAGCATATATATGTAAATCTTATGCTTTGGATTAATTTAGAAGATATTTTTTATAAAGAAAAAACAAGTGTCTAGTTTACAGAGTCGCTTTAAGATTGCCAAAACTTCTATCTTCTGGAGAAGAAAGCATCTCTCCATAAGTGTACCACAGTTCATTTCTTATCTTGATATGTTATTTTAACCTACCATCACATTTTAAAATGAACTCTCTAGAGTTATTTTTAACCATTTGCTTCTTTATTTTGGTCACTGACCCCAGGACAAATGTTTCTTGTAGAAAAATTTGTAATATTAGTGTTATTGAGGGCAGAGTTCTTCAGAGATACTCTGGAGTCACTTAAATTAAATTTTAAAAAACTTTAGAAGAAATTCAGCAACTGCTGCTCTTCAATTTTCTTTCATCTTCACCACTTTATTGCCAGTATACCCTACAGAATCCTCCAAGAGCTTAATATTGTGACAGTTTTAGCTCTTCATTCAAACTACTTGTTTTTTAAAGCTGTAAGACAGTTAAATAAGCTTACATGGTTTTTGAAAAACAATATTTTACAATGTTTATTCTATATTTCTTCTCTTTCTCAACTATTTATGAATTTTTGAGAACTCCTTTTTGTAATGGACTAACCATGTTCAATAAGTTAAAACAGTATGTAACTTTAATCCATAATATAATGTTACTGAGGAAAGAGTTTTTAGAATTTCTTGCTCCTTTTTTTTTTGTAGCCAATGAGAAGATACTATTGCAATGTTGATAATAAGTTTGATACCAAAAATCACTAGATTCATGTCAAGCTAAAGTATAGTTAGTGGGAGATATCCCTAGGAAATGATCAATATCTAAGTTACACTCAAATACAGCCTGAAGCTAACACTATAATACAGATATCTCAAAACATAAGAAGCTGATAGAATTTGTCACTGAGCGGCCCAAGGGTGATTGGGCCTTATCAGAGAAAAAGCATAATATGATTCCTTGATGATAAAAATATAGAACCGGATGTCATAACATGTATCAACAGTATTCCGCTGTAGGGGAAGTTTTCCTTTCTGCTACCAAGTCACAATATCCAGTCAGAGGGTGGAGATCTCATATCACATCAGTAATGTTCATGGAACCCAAAAGGGTTATCTTTATATCATGATACTTTATATCATAATACTCTGAAAATTGGACCACATTATTTTTATGGAGAAAAATATAATATTGCAGGTATACAATCATTTGTAGTGTGATACCTTTGGAAGTACTAATGTGCTCCATATCCATAAATCTTTGTATATTACAACAAAATAAATAACAATAATTTTAGTGGGAAAATTTAGGCACATTCCATTCAACTCAAAGTGATGAAGAATAATTATAATATTTAAGTTATTATTGCTTAAGGCACAAAAAAGGTACAAAAAGACTTTTTTTAATTGCTCAGCAAGAAAAGAACTGAAATAAAATGAATTTGACCACACACGTTTAATTTTGAGGAGGTGGCTTCCCTAGTGGTTTAGGTTGTAAAGAATCTACCTGCAACACAGGAGACACAGGTTTGATCCTTGGGTTGTGAAGATCTCCTAGAGAAGGGAATGACTACCCATTCCAGTATTCTTGCCTGGAGAATTCCATGGACAGAGGAGCTGAGAGTTACAGTCTATGGGGTCTCAAAGAATCAGACATGGCTGAGTAATACTTTACTTTCACATTTATTTTCTTACTTTGTTTCTGCATTATACATTTTTGTTAGAGCATGTAACATTTATTAAAGTAATACTTTTGAAAGACCATTCTTTGTATTCTAGTTTTATTAAATGGTTATTGTAACAAGGATGTGCTTTGTAGACAATTAAGTGATTATTCAACAACATAGGCTAGTTGTTTTCTGTCCCTTCTGAGTGGGTCAATATTTGAGGATTCAGAAAATCAAGTTTAACTGAGGGTGGACTATGAGCTGCTTTGGTTATCTGACATCATATCATTTTATCTACTCCTAAGGAACTCCAGTTCAGGGATGTAAAATCAACCTGTTTCCCTTCTTTTTCTCCATTTTGTTAGGTCTGTTGTCTGAGGATGAATATAAACACCATGGAACAGATAAGTTCTTTACAATTAATTAAGTTTAAAAGAGTGAAACATCAACTTGGAGACTGCCTATTTTGTGTTTTGTATTGCTCTGAGCCTGTAACACACAATTATGGTAGTTATCCCAATATATACATCCATAGTTGGGAAGGACAGGAGTTATAGAGGATAACTTTGTCTATATATGTGACACAAAGGTCAAAGACTTACAGCTGTAGCAGATGATGAAAAAGTAAATTCCTTGATCATATACATTCCAGTGCAACTTTGTTGCCTCAAGTTCCCTTACTCTCAAATCTGGGGACCAGGAGAAAGTGCTCAGCTGTTCCATGGATGCTTAAGGAAGCAGCTGAACTCAGCTGTCACACACATGAATAGAAACCCAATTACCCAGGTAATCCTTTCTCAAACTATTCCATATTGAAAGGTTAAAACTCTATGGAAGCAGAATTTCAAAATATTTAAAGAAACAACTTTGATTCCCTTTGATAAAGAAATTAAATGTGTGCAGATAACATAAAAAAGTGTGTAATCCGAGAGGATGCATAAGATCTATGTAACCTCAGGTCTGGTAAATCTGTAACCTCAGATTTGGTAAATCCAGCATTCATTATGGATTTTGCCACAGAGCAATGGCTCTAAATTATTCAAGCATGATGATTTTAACCATCTCTTCTGTAATGATTTCCAAAATAGTATTTTGATTCTAACAAATATATTTATAAATTTGAAGGATCCTGAGAGAAAGGGAGTCTATAAGATTTTACTTTTCTCACTTTATGGTACAGATGCAAGTCAACGAATTTGATTATGTAGCTTATTTCTGTCAGTTGACTCCTATTTCCACTTGACTTTTATTTTAAATTTAGAGATTTAAACTCATAAAAATTTAGCCCAAGGGTATAGTATAAACTTAACTAAGAATATGATGTCTTTGAAAACTTGATATAGTGAAAAAGAGAGAAGTTCAAATTTTTACTATTCATTAATTCTCCTTAGAAATGACCTATTATTTGTCAGGTGAAATTGTTCTTTGGTTCAATTCAGAACAGTTCAATCTCTCATTCATGTCTGACCCTTTGTGACCCCACAGACTGCAGCAGGCCAGGCTTCCCTGTCCTTCACTATCTCTCAGAGTCTGCCCAAACTCATGTCCATTGTCTCAGAGATGCCATCTAACCATCTCACACTGTCTCCTCCCCTGCTCCTTCTGTCTTCTATTTTTCCCAACATCGGGGTATTTTCCAATGAGTTTTCTCTTCGCATCAAGTAACCAACATATTGGAGCTTCAGCTTCAGCATTATTTCTTCCAATGAATATTCAAGGTTGATTTCCTTTAGGATTAACTTGATCTAGTTCTTAGGTTACAGAAGTGTTAAAATTTTTTGTGTGCTAAAGCTCAGTTAGTTTTTGGACAGTGTAATGAAGTAGAACAGCATGCTCTAGGAAATGTGGTAATAAATATAGATAGTACTGCTCTAGCTAGTCCAAAGTCCCTGCCAAAGTAGCCACATTCTCTTCTATGAATCTGTTTAACACCCTTACCATTAAGATTCTCACTATGTGTCAGTTTAGTATGTTTAAATAATGTAAGAAAATGCTGAGCAGGCTCAAAAAGTAGTATAATCCTGATTCATCTCTTATTTCTACCATGAAGAAAGTAATCCACAAAATTATTAGCATTAAAATTTTTCCAACCTTGTTACATTTCCTAATCACAACAGGAATGAGGTTTATTTGTGATGAAGGACTGGATAGTTGAGAATTGGATTCAGAGAGAATAAGGGATAATTTGAAGACATTTTAGAAGTCCACTAACTTGAAGCACTTAATGGTTAAATATAGAGTAGCGTTGTAAACTGAACAAAATATATGGGTAAGAAGGTCATCAGTTATGCCAGAAATTTTATCAGTCACTTCCAAGGAAATTGCTTCCTTGATAAATGAAGCCATCATAAAACCACCATCAAAATCATTTGCTCATGAAGAGTAATGCAAATTTATAAGTTTAAATGTTAGTCCGACCCACCCCAAATTTAATTTTGGGGAGATCAGTTAAGAAGTCTCCAGTGTGTTTCAAAATTATTATATCATACTAAGTTATAAGAGTAGGGAGATATGCCCAGAGACAGACATACCAAGATCCTAATTCAATCTTTCAACCTACATGTATGTTGTGAGAACTGACATAACTGCTCTAGTTATCTGTTTTTATTTGTTAAGTGGAGGTAACATTTTTGCCCACAAACTGTGAAGATTTACCACACTAATCATAAATTTTTGGTATACAGATGTTCAAATATTGATTCTGATTACAGTGGTTGTAATGATTATTATTATTGGTATTGTGATTATTGGGCTTCCCTGATGGCTCACTGGTAAAGCATCTGCCTGCCAATACAGGAGACACAGATTCAATCTGTGGGACATGAAGATTCCCTTGGAAAAGGAAACCAGCAACCCACTCCAGTATTTTTGGAAATCCCATAGACAGAGGAGCCTGGCAGGCTACAGTCCATGCGTTCACAAAAGAGTTGGACACGACATAGTAATAAAAACAGCAACAAAATTGAGATTATTAATATTAACTCTTCTTCCTCTTTAAATGCCTTTTTACTGTTTACTGAACATACTGCTCTAGCTAGTCCAAAGTCCCTGCCAAAGTAGCCACATTCTCTTCTATGAATCTGTTTAACACCCTTACCATTAAGATTCTCACTATGTGTCAGTTTAGTATGTTTAAATAATGTAAGAAAATGCTGAGCAGGCTCAAAAAGTAGTATAATCCTGATTCATCTCTTATTTCTACCATGAAGAAAGTAATCCACAAAATTATTAGCATTAAAATTTTTCCAACCTTGTTACATTTCCTAATCACAACAGGAATGAGGTTTATTTGTGATGAAGGACTGGATAGTTGAGAATTGGATTCAGAGAGAATAAGGGATAATTTGAAGACATTTTAGAAGTCCACTAACTTGAAGCACTTAATGGTTAAATATAGAGTAGCGTTGTAAACTGAACAAAATATATGGGTAAGAAGGTCATCAGTTATGCCAGAAATTTTATCAGTCACTTCCAAGGAAATTGCTTCCTTGATAAATGAAGCCATCATAAAACCACCATCAAAATCATTTGCTCATGAAGAGTAATGCAAATTTATAAGTTTAAATGTTAGTCCGACCCACCCCAAATTTAATTTTGGGGAGATCAGTTAAGAAGTCTCCAGTGTGTTTCAAAATTATTATATCATACTAAGTTATAAGAGTAGGGAGATATGCCCAGAGACAGACATACCAAGATCCTAATTCAATCTTTCAACCTACATGTATGTTGTGAGAACTGACATAACTGCTCTAGTTATCTGTTTTTATTTGTTAAGTGGAGGTAACATTTTTTTTTTCCCACAAACTGTGAAGATTTACCACACTAATCATAAATTTTTGGTATACAGATGTTCAAATATTGATTCTGATTACAGTGGTTGTAATGATTATTATTATTGGTATTGTGATTATTGGGCTTCCCTGATGGCTCACTGGTAAAGCATCTGCCTGCCAATACAGGAGACACAGATTCAATCTGTGGGACATGAAGATTCCCTTGGAAAAGGAAACCAGCAACCCACTCCAGTATTTTTGGAAATCCCATAGACAGAGGAGCCTGGCAGGCTACAGTCCATGCGTTCACAAAAGAGTTGGACACGACATAGTAATAAAAACAGCAACAAAATTGAGATTATTAATATTAACTCTTCTTCCTCTTTAAATGCCTTTTTTACTGTTTACTGAACATACTTCTCTGGAATCTCACCAACAGGAGGAAAGCTCTTTCCTGAGAACATATTACTTGGTCGGTACAAAGCCCAGATCATTGTATGCCTTAGGAAAATGTAATGATGACAGTGAAGGAATGCCGCTATATGTCTATTACAGTCTGCAATATCAAAAGATATGTTAGCAACCTTTTAAGACAAAAAACTGAGGAATGTATTTTTAATGGAATAAAAATTGTTCTCCAGACTGAAAAAAATAAAGTATAAACCTAATTTTACTTTTGTTTATTTTTTCTGATACTATTATAATTTTATAAGTTATGGTGATAAGTGCTGAGAAAGATAATTTACTTGTATTTTGAGATTTACACCCTCAGAATTTAAAGACACACTGAGCAATAGGCTATATATCAAATAATAGTAAAAAGAAAAAGAGTCAAATGAATTTAACAAATATGAATTAGAAATCAAGCATTTCCTATATGTGTGTAAATATACATGCACACACATTTATATATATGTACACATATAATGTATATATACATCTATATGATACAATATACATTTAAAACATTCAGGTAACTATGATTATTTTTCTCTGAAAACTTATTTGAGAGAGCACTTAGGGTACTCATAATTGATGCCAGGATTACCTCTTAAAGAAAATGAGAGAAATCTGACTACTCTATCTTTTGCCAGGAATTCACTTAATTTTTACTGCTATATAGTATATTTTCATCTTATGGGCTAGAAATGATCGAAGATCACTTTGTTATATTTGCAGAGTGCCCATATTTCTCACCCATCTCCTTTTTCTGACATTGTTAAGAAGTATACTGACTTCACTGGTCATTCATTCATGATGGGCCTAAACTTTGCAAATATACATCAGGTGTTCATGAGTATTTCACATCATTTAATTTCTTTCAGGAGTTTAATATAATGGTGCAATTTTAAGGATCCTGTCTATTTATCTTCATTGTCTAAACTTGTGTATGCACTATTAGCCATTTTCCAAAGGACTTAATTTTTCCTCCTCTATTATTAAACACATCTTATTATGGACAAAGCAGTCCCAATTGACATTTTTTTTCATAATTTTATTTATTTCTAGCTCTGCTGAGCCTTCATTGCTGTGCAGGCTTTTCTCTAGCTGCAGCAAGTAGGGGCTGCTCTCTAGTTGCTGTGCTCAGGCATCTCACTTCAGTGACTTCTGTTGCAGAACACAGACTTTAGAGCACTTAGGCTTTAACAGGTATAGCATGCAGGCTCAGAAGTTGCAGCTTCTGGGCTCTAAAGCACAGACTTAGTTGTTCAGTGGCTTGTGGGAACTTAGCAGATCAGGGATTGAATCTGTGGGTCCTACATTGGCAAGCAGATAATTTACCACTGAGCTAGCAGAGAAATCCATCAAATGATAAAATGACATTCAAATATAAATACTATAAAATCAAGTTGTCATCTTTAAACCTTATTAATCCTTAAGTGTAGAAAACAACTGAATTTTATTTGTATTATGAAAAGTTGTCTTAAAAGTTGTAAAGTGAAACCTTCGAAGTAGAACTGCAAGTGTTGAATATGCTGAGGGGAAAGGAGGTAAAAAAGCCTTTTCACTTAGCAAAGACCTGAAATGTGAGGAATCCCTAATTTTAGGGATTCATATACAGTATTTTGTTATGCAATTAGAATATATATTCCCCTTATAAAATCATTTGTTAAATAAGCAGTGGTGTGTGTGTGTGTGTGTGTGTGTGTGTGTGTGTGTGTTGTAGGAGTTGCTATGGGTACATTTTTTATAGAGACACTCAGGAAAATGAGAAAAACCTGGAAAAATATTGTAAGGTTTTGGCTTTTATGTCCAGGAAATAATGCAAACTATTGATGTTACTGTAACTGATGGTAATATTTTTCTAATTTAAAAGATTGGCTGAGAACTCACATTTGCCCCATTCTGAGATAAATTTGCCCTTCGTGACATACTTGGAGAACTGATCCCCACACGGCAAGCTTTTCTGAATAAGTAATTAAGTATAAAACCAGTGGTGAATGTACACCTAATAAACCTAAGGATTATGAGTTCTGCTTGGGTACACAAGAAACTTGTGTGATGGAATCAGCAACTTGGGTCTTTAATGTCCTGTGGGATTATGTTTGGAAAACATTTATAAAAATCTGTCATAATTTTAAGAACAAAAGACAATGTCAGTGTGTTTCATAGTCATGTCCATGTAGTGTTACGTAAAGAGAAAATGAAAATGTCTACAGGTGGAAAAATATGAAACACCTTTCATTTATGCTCAATGCAAGGAGTCAGGCTCTCCTGTCAACCTGAGAGTATCAGGTTTTTCTCCTATTAAAAACAATCTTGATGTTTTTAAGGCAAGTTTTATAGAGTGCTAGATATGTGGTCATTTTCAGTTTATAAGTAATTTGAGGTATTCTGGCAGTCCCCCATAAGATAACATGTACTTGCCAGAATGTGCCTAATCACCAGTGATTTCAAAATATATATTTAATTAGTATGTAATCACTCACTAAACAAATTAATAGTCCTGAAAGAAGTGAGTGAGCTATACTCCCATCAAAGGGAAAAGTGTTTCAAAAAGAAGGAAGAGTAAATGCAAAGCTTTGGTTATGAAGAATGTGCTTGGCTTGTCCACAGGAGCAGGCCCAGAAATCAGTGTGCCCAGAGGCCAGAAGGAAGTTGAAGTGGGGAACAGGTCATATGGATCCTTATAAACCAATGTAAGGATTTGAGATGGTAGTCTAAATGGGACCGGAAGTCATGGGGGAGTTTGAGCTAAAGAGTGAAAATGATCTAACACATTTATAGAACCACTCTGGATATATACACATACAAAGTGAGAGCATCGCATAATTCTCTATTGACTTCTGTCTCAGAGGAGCTGCAGGTGCCCACAGCCACAGACACTGGAACACGTTACCAATCAGAGGACCCTGGTGAGAAGGCCTAACAGAGCTCTGGCACCAGGGCCTGCTCTCTCTTTGTGGTTCCTAATCAGGGTGGTTTAGTCCTCTTAAGATAGACATTCTCAAAGGAGAAAATTTGATCATGTGAAGTGAAAAAGATGTATTTTTAATATATGCAAAGCTATTATACCTGTTATGATATCATTGAGGAATAGCATTGGAATAAAAATGCCTAAAAGGCTCCTTGGGGCTTCCAGTAACAAATAAAAATAATGAGAATTGCTGTTCTTTGGCAGATTTCAGAATTCTGTAGAGGCGCTTAATTGTTACGATTATTGAAGTAGCATTGCCATTGGCATCTAGTGGGTAGAAACCCAAGATACTAGTCTTCAGTCCTTTCAGATATCCCATTGAGAATTCATGTAGTCAAAAAAAGAAGAAAAAAAAAATACTGTCTAATCATTTGAGCTTAGAGGCTAGCTCTGGTTTCCAAAGCAATTCTTACTATGCAACTGCCTTGTGAAAGGGGATAAGATTTGTTTTGCTCAGATCACATCACAGACCAGTGTGTCACTGATGTTCAGTGATACCTGTATCAGTCTACATCCTTGATTGCTATACTGTCATACTTACAGATGCAAATATCTGACTATTTCTTTATGTCAATATATGCCCAAACATTATATATTGAAGTACAAATATTTGGGATATATTTCATTTTACTTTCAATTTTCTAGTTGTGTGCATATATCTAACTATATATATATATGTGTGTGTGTGTGACAGCTTATTACATATTTATTTCATCTTCAGAAAAGTAAAGAGAGTATAATAAAAAGGGTATGCTGAACTGGAAAAGAGAAACAGAGAAAAGAGAAAACATCTGTTAATTTTTCAAATTGTAGAAAGTAATGATTGAAGACAGTTACTTAAAATCATATTCTAGGACTATTAGACAGAAATTTGCCATGTTTAAAATGTAATATTAACTAATAAACTGCTAGTTACTAACTGTGTATGATATATATGTGTGTATGTATACTTATGCGTCTATATATATATATATATATATATATATATATATATATACACACACACACACACACACACACACACACACACACACACATATACACTTCACACTGTAAATGGTCATTTTGAACCAGGCTCTGTTGTGAATATTATATTTTTATTTATTTAAAATTTTCAGTCAACCTAAGAGGATTTTTTCATCTTACAGATGAAGAATATGAGGCACATAGGGATTAGGTTACATAATTTAAAGACACATTGCTACGGAAAAAGATCTAAATAGAAATCTCTCCAAAGAGGACATACAGATGGCCAAAAAGCACATGAAACAATGCTCAACCTCGCTTATTATTAGAGAAATACAAATCAAAACTACAATGAGATATCACCTCACACCTGTCAGAATGGCCATCATCAACAAATCGACAGACAATAAACGCTGGAGATGGTGCGGAGAAAAGGGAACCCTCTTGCATTGCTGGTGGGAATGCAAATTGATACAGCCTCTATGAAAGACAGTATGGAGATTCCTTAAAAAACTAAAAATAGAAGCACCATATGACCTAGCATTCCCACTCTTAGGCTTATACCCTGATGAAATCAAAACTGAAAGAAACACCTGTACCCCAATGTTCATTGCAGCTCTCTATACAATAGTTAGAATATGGAAGCAGCCTAGATGTCCACCGACAAATGAATAGATAAAAAAGCTCTGGTACGTATGTACAATGGAGTACTTCTCAGCTGTAAAAACAAATTCAGAAGAATCAGTACTATTGAGGTGGCTGGCTCTAGAACCTATCATAAAAAGTGAAGTTAGTCAGAAAGAGAAAGACAAGTACAGTGTACTAACACATATATATGGAATCTAGTAAAAGAGTAATGATAACACATGCAGTGAACCCATGGAAAAGCAGAAAGAGAATAGACATACGGACATTGTGTGGAATGAACAGTGGGTGGGAAGCAAAGAGGGAGTAACATGGAAACCTATACTATTATGTGTGAAAAAGATAGCTACTGTCGTTGCGCTAAGGGAATAGGAGTACTTACAATGGTCTGGTGCGACAGCCTGGAGGGGTGGGATGGGGGGGCCTTGGAGAGCGGAGGGGACCAGGAATATGCATATGACTGATCTGGGAACATACATGTCTGTGAACAACAAAACTCTGTAAAAACTTTAAAATAAAGGAAAAAAAAAAGAATAGCTCTTGCTCAGCATGAAGACCTAATACAGCAATAAATAAATAAATACATAAATATTAATAAAAAAGAAAAATAAGACACATTGCTAAAAAGTGGAAGTGATAGCGTGTAAAAGCAGAAACCTTGATAAAGTTTAATAGTTGTCATTTGACAAGCACTAGGCTTCTTTTGTCTCTGAACAGCTGTTCAGTTCAGTTCAGTCGCTTAGTTGTATCTGACTCTTTGTTACCCTATAGACTGCAGCACGCCAGGCTTCGCTGTCCTTCACCATCTCCTGGAGCTTGCTCAAACTCATGTCCATTGACTCAGTGGTTCCATCCAACCATCTCGTCCTCTGCCATCCCTTTCTCCTTCTGCCTTCTATTTTTTCCAGCATCAGGGTTTTTTCCGAGTCATCTCTTTGCATCAGGTGAGCAACATATTAGAGCTTGAGCTTCAGCATCAGTCCTTCCAAAGAATATTCTGGGTTGATTTCCTTTAGGCCTGACTGGTTTGATCTCCTTGAAGTTTAAGGGTCTCTCAAGGATCTTCTCCAACATCACAGTTCAAAGGTATCAATTCTTCAGCACTCAGCCTTGGTTTTATTTTGTTTTGTTTCAATTTTTTTTTTTTTTTGGCCTCTTTTATTGGTTTATTTATTTATTTTTATTTTTAATTTTTTAAAATGTATTTATTTGGTTGCACTGGATCTTAGTTATGGTATGTGGGGTCTAATTCCCTGACCAGTGATTGAACCCAGGTCCCCAGCATTAGGAGCACAGAGTCTTAGCCACTTCACCACTAGGGAAATCCCTATTTATTCATTTTTATCCATCTTTAGTCTCTGGTCTGTATGGGCCTCCCACTGCAGTGACCTTTCTCATTGCAGAGCAACAGCTCTGGGTGCTTGTGTTCCAGAGCACTGATTCATAACTGGACACACCAGTCCAGCTGCTCCATGGCACATGGGTGGGAAGCAAAGAGGGAGTAACATGGAAACCTATACTATTATGTGTGAAAAAGATAGCTACTGTCGTTGCGCTAAGGGAATAGGAGTACTTACAATGGTCTGGTGCGACAGCCTGGAGGGGTGGGATGGGGGGGCCTTGGAGAGCGGAGGGGACCAGGAATATGCATATGACTGATCTGGGAACATACATGTCTGTGAACAACAAAACTCTGTAAAAACTTTAAAATAAAGGAAAAAAAAAAGAATAGCTCTTGCTCAGCATGAAGACCTAATACAGCAATAAATAAATAAATACATAAATATTAATAAAAAAGAAAAATAAGACACATTGCTAAAAAGTGGAAGTGATAGCGTGTAAAAGCAGAAACCTTGATAAAGTTTAATAGTTGTCATTTGACAAGCACTAGGCTTCTTTTGTCTCTGAACAGCTGTTCAGTTCAGTTCAGTCGCTTAGTTGTATCTGACTCTTTGTTACCCTATAGACTGCAGCACGCCAGGCTTCGCTGTCCTTCACCATCTCCTGGAGCTTGCTCAAACTCATGTCCATTGACTCAGTGGTTCCATCCAACCATCTCGTCCTCTGCCATCCCTTTCTCCTTCTGCCTTCTATTTTTTCCAGCATCAGGGTTTTTTCCGAGTCATCTCTTTGCATCAGGTGAGCAACATATTAGAGCTTGAGCTTCAGCATCAGTCCTTCCAAAGAATATTCTGGGTTGATTTCCTTTAGGCCTGACTGGTTTGATCTCCTTGAAGTTTAAGGGTCTCTCAAGGATCTTCTCCAACATCACAGTTCAAAGGTATCAATTCTTCAGCACTCAGCCTTGGTTTTATTTTGTTTTGTTTCAATTTTTTTTTTTTTTTTTGGCCTCTTTTATTGGTTTATTTATTTATTTTTATTTTTAATTTTTTAAAATGTATTTATTTGGTTGCACTGGATCTTAGTTATGGTATGTGGGGTCTAATTCCCTGACCAGTGATTGAACCCAGGTCCCCAGCATTAGGAGCACAGAGTCTTAGCCACTTCACCACTAGGGAAATCCCTATTTATTCATTTTTATCCATCTTTAGTCTCTGGTCTGTATGGGCCTCCCACTGCAGTGACCTTTCTCATTGCAGAGCAACAGCTCTGGGTGCTTGTGTTCCAGAGCACTGATTCATAACTGGACACACCAGTCCAGCTGCTCCATGGCACATGGGATCTTCCCAGGCCAGGTATCCAACCAGTGCCCGTTGCACTGTAAGGCAGACTCTTTACCCACTGGACCACCAGGGAAGCCCTCAGCCTTCTTTATGGTCCAACTCTCACACTCATGCATGACTACTGAGAAAATTATAGCTTTGACCATACAGACTTCTGTAGGCAAAATGATGTCTCTGATTTTTAATACATGGTCTAGGTTTGTCATAGCTTTCTTCCAAGGAGCAAAGGTCTTTTTTTTTTTTTTAAAGATTTATTTATTTATTTATGTATTTATTTTGGGCAGGGGTCGGGTTAGGGAGGGAGGGGAGCAGGTGGGCCACTTCTATTGGTATTTCGTTTCTCTATGTTCATCCATCTTTGTTCTTTGGCTCCTGTGGGCCTCCCATCGCAGTGGCGTCTGTCGTTGCAGAGCGCCGGCTCTGGGCGCATGCGCTCCAGAGCTCTGGCTCGGTAATTGGACACATTGGTCCAGCCACTCCGCGGCACGTGGGATCTTCCCAGGCCAGGGCTCGAACCGGCGCCCCTTGCACTGCAAGGCGATGTCCTTACCCACTGGACCACCAGGGGAAGCCCGCAAAGGTCTTTTAATTTCATGACTGCAGTCACAATCCTCAGTGATTTTGGAGCCGAAGAAAATAAACTCTGTCATTGTTTCCATTGTTTTCCTGTATATTTGCCATGAAATGATGGGACCAGATAGCATAATCTTAGTTTATGGAATGTTGAGTTTTAAACAGGCGTTTTTACTCTCCTCTTTCACCTGCATCAAGAGTTTCTTTAGTGTGACTTCCCTGGTGGTCCCGTGGCTGGGACTCCACGCTCGCTATGCAGGGGGCCTCAGTTTGATCCCTGGTCAGGGAACTAGATCCCACATGCCGCAACTAAGACCTAGCACAGACAAATAAAAATATAAATAAATAATTTTTTTTTTAAAAGAGTCTCTTTAGTTCTTCTTCACTTTCTGCCATAAGTGAGGTGTCACCTGCATAAGGTTACTGATATTTCTCCTGACAATCTTGATTCCATCTTGTGCTTCATCCAGGCCAGCATTTCACATGATGTACTCTGCATCTAAGTCAAATAAGTAGGGTGAAAACATATAGACTTGATGTACTCCTTGTCCAATTTAGAACCAGTCTGTTGTTCCACTTCCAGTTCTGATTGTTGTTTCTTGTCCTGCATGCAGGTTTCACCAGAGGTAAGTATAGAGGTCTGGTATTTCCATCTCTTTCAGAGTTTTCCATTTTGTTGTGATCTATACAGTCAAAGGCTCTAGCATAGACAATGAAGCAGAAGTAGATGTTTTTCTGGAATTTCCTTGTTCTTTCTATGATCCAACAGCTGTTGACAATTTGATCTCTGATTCCTCTGCCTTTTATAAAGCCACCTTGTACATCTGGAAGCTATTGCTTCACATACTGTTGAAGTCTAACTTGGAGGAGTTTGAGCATTATTTGCTAGCATGTGAAGTGAGTGCAACAGTAAGGTAGTATTCTTTGGCATTGCCCTTTTTTGGAATTGAAATGAAAACTGACCTTTTCCAAGACTAAGGCCATTGCTGAGTTTCCCAAATGTGCTGGCATATTGAGTGCAGCACTTTAACAGCATCATCTTTTACAATTTGAAATAGCTCAGCTGCAATTCTATCACCTCTTCTAGCTTTGTTCATAGCAATGCCTCCTATGGCCCACTTGACTTCACAGTCTTAACAGGTCTGGCTCTAGGTGAGTGACCATACCATTGTGGTCATCTGGCTCATTAAGATATTTTTTGGATAGTTTTCCTGTGTATTCTTTTCACCTCTTCTTAATATCTCATGCTTCTTTGAGACCCATATCGTTTCTGTCTTTTATTGTGCCTATCTTTGCATGAAATGTTCCCTGGCTAACTCTAATTTTCTTGAAGAGATTCCTAGTGTTTCTCATTCTATTGTTTCCCTCTATTTCTTTGCACTGTTCACTTAAGAAGGCTTTCTTATCTCTCCTTGCTATCCTCCAGAACTCTGCATTCAGATGGGTATACCTTCCCTTCTCACCTTTGCCTTTTACATCTCTTCTTTTCTTAACAATTTGTAAGGTCTCCTCAGACAACCATTTTCCATTTGCGTATTTCTTTTGGGGGGGGGTGGTTTTATTCCATCTTGTGCTTCATCCAGGCCAGCATTTCACATGATGTACTCTGCATCTAAGTCAAATAAGTAGGGTGAAAACATATAGACTTGATGTACTCCTTGTCCAATTTAGAACCAGTCTGTTGTTCCACTTCCAGTTCTGATTGTTGTTTCTTGTCCTGCATGCAGGTTTCACCAGAGGTAAGTATAGAGGTCTGGTATTTCCATCTCTTTCAGAGTTTTCCATTTTGTTGTGATCTATACAGTCAAAGGCTCTAGCATAGACAATGAAGCAGAAGTAGATGTTTTTCTGGAATTTCCTTGTTCTTTCTATGATCCAACAGCTGTTGACAATTTGATCTCTGATTCCTCTGCCTTTTATAAAGCCACCTTGTACATCTGGAAGCTATTGCTTCACATACTGTTGAAGTCTAACTTGGAGGAGTTTGAGCATTATTTGCTAGCATGTGAAGTGAGTGCAACAGTAAGGTAGTATTCTTTGGCATTGCCCTTTTTTGGAATTGAAATGAAAACTGACCTTTTCCAAGACTAAGGCCATTGCTGAGTTTCCCAAATGTGCTGGCATATTGAGTGCAGCACTTTAACAGCATCATCTTTTACAATTTGAAATAGCTCAGCTGCAATTCTATCACCTCTTCTAGCTTTGTTCATAGCAATGCCTCCTATGGCCCACTTGACTTCACAGTCTTAACAGGTCTGGCTCTAGGTGAGTGACCATACCATTGTGGTCATCTGGCTCATTAAGATATTTTTTGGATAGTTTTCCTGTGTATTCTTTTCACCTCTTCTTAATATCTCATGCTTCTTTGAGACCCATATCGTTTCTGTCTTTTATTGTGCCTATCTTTGCATGAAATGTTCCCTGGCTAACTCTAATTTTCTTGAAGAGATTCCTAGTGTTTCTCATTCTATTGTTTCCCTCTATTTCTTTGCACTGTTCACTTAAGAAGGCTTTCTTATCTCTCCTTGCTATCCTCCAGAACTCTGCATTCAGATGGGTATACCTTCCCTTCTCACCTTTGCCTTTTACATCTCTTCTTTTCTTAACAATTTGTAAGGTCTCCTCAGACAACCATTTTCCATTTGCGTATTTCTTTTGGGGGGGGGGTGGTTTTTATCACTGCCCCCTTTACAAACACCTGTTACAAACCTCTGTCCATATTTCTTCAGGTACTCTGTCTATCAGATCTGATCCCTTGAATCTATTTGTCACCTCCACTGTATAATTGTAAGGGATTTGTTTTAGGTCGTACCTGAATAGCCTAGTGATTTTCCCTACTTTCTTCAATTTCAGTCTGAATTTAGCAATAAGGGGTTCATGATCTGAGCCACAATCAACTCTAGTTCTTATTTTTGCTGACTGTACATAGTTTCTTCATCTTTGACTGCCAATAATATAATCAATCTGTTTTCAGTATTGACTATCTGGTGATATCCATGTGTAGATGGATCTCTTGTATTGTTGGAATGGTTATTTCTTAGTAAATATTCAGGAGCACAGTATTTCAGGCTTACCAGTTGCATAAGTCATGATTAATTGTTCACCTGTCTAACTGACATTCATTTGACTGCTTGCTTTGAATTTGGGATGAAGTTGCTAACTTTTGTTTCTTGAATAAGTGTTAGTCACTCAGTTGTGTCCTATCCTTTGTGACCCATGGACTGTAGCCTGCCAGGTTCTTCTGTCCATGGGATTTTCCAGGAAAAGCTACTAGAGTGGGTGGCCATTTCCCCCTCCAGGGGATCTTTCCAACCCAGGAATTGAACCCATGTCTCCTGTGTCTCCTGCATTGCAGGCATATTCTTTATCCACTGAGCCATCGAGGAAGATTAAGTTAAGATCTTATCTAAAGAGATGGATCTGATCACTAATTAAAATGTAGTGAATCTTTCCTGTCCAGAATGCTGAGACTTTTCAAATATTTCTCCAGAATTAATACATCCCAGAAATGTTTTTTCCACTATCTCAGATAGAGAAGTGTTTACTGACTGAATAAGAAGTATTGATTACTGAGATAAGAGAGCTAATGAGTGTGTATAGCTTCTGAACTGTGAATTTTGTTGTGCACTGTTCACTTAAGAAGGCTTTCTTATCTCTCCTTGCTATCCTCCAGAACTCTTTGGGAACCTTTTCCCCATCTCTTCTTTTCTTAACAATTTGTAAGGTCTCCTCAGACAACCATTTTCCATTTGCGTATTTCTTTTGGGGGGGGGGTGGTTTTTATCACTGCCCCCTTTACAAACACCTGTTACAAACCTCTGTCCATATTTCTTCAGGTACTCTGTCTATCAGATCTGATCCCTTGAATCTATTTGTCACCTCCACTGTATAATTGTAAGGGATTTGTTTTAGGTCGTACCTGAATAGCCTAGTGATTTTCCCTACTTTCTTCAATTTCAGTCTGAATTTAGCAATAAGGGGTTCATGATCTGAGCCACAATCAACTCTAGTTCTTATTTTTGCTGACTGTACATAGTTTCTTCATCTTTGACTGCCAATAATATAATCAATCTGTTTTCAGTATTGACTATCTGGTGATATCCATGTGTAGATGGATCTCTTGTATTGTTGGAATGGTTATTTCTTAGTAAATATTCAGGAGCACAGTATTTCAGGCTTACCAGTTGCATAAGTCATGATTAATTGTTCACCTGTCTAACTGACATTCATTTGACTGCTTGCTTTGAATTTGGGATGAAGTTGCTAACTTTTGTTTCTTGAATAAGTGTTAGTCACTCAGTTGTGTCCTATCCTTTGTGACCCATGGACTGTAGCCTGCCAGGTTCTTCTGTCCATGGGATTTTCCAGGAAAAGCTACTAGAGTGGGTGGCCATTTCCCCCTCCAGGGGATCTTTCCAACCCAGGAATTGAACCCATGTCTCCTGTGTCTCCTGCATTGCAGGCATATTCTTTATCCACTGAGCCATCGAGGAAGATTAAGTTAAGATCTTATCTAAAGAGATGGATCTGATCACTAATTAAAATGTAGTGAATCTTTCCTGTCCAGAATGCTGAGACTTTTCAAATATTTCTCCAGAATTAATACATCCCAGAAATGTTTTTTCCACTATCTCAGATAGAGAAGTGTTTACTGACTGAATAAGAAGTATTGATTACTGAGATAAGAGAGCTAATGAGTGTGTCTAGCTTCTGAACTGTGAATTTTGTTGTAGTCTTTGCAGTCTGCTGACTAATAATCATAGCAAACATAACAACAATTATGTGTGTGTGTGTGTGTGTGTGTGTGTGTTAGTCTCTCAGTCATGTCCAACTCTCTTGTGACCCGCCACCCCCCACCTCCCACCCCCGCCCCACGAACTGTAGCCTTCTAGGCTCCTCTGTCCATGGAACTTTTCAGGCAAGAACACTGGAGTTGGTAGCCATTCCCTCTTCAAGGGATCATTTCAATCCAGGGATCGAACCCATGTCTCTTGCGTCTCCTGCATTGCAGGCAGATTGTTTACCATCTAAGCTATCAGGGAAGATATATATATATATATATAGGTGTATATATATATATATATATATATATATATATGCATATATTATATATATATTTTAGAGAGAGAGAGATTTCAAAATGCTATTAAAGTTTCAAAAACTGGAAATCTTCTTATACAATAAATTTAATAATTTGCTATTTTATTAGATAGATTTTTAGTCTACTTTACTTAGAGATTTTTTTGTAATAAACTAATATTTTAAAGAAATATTGTGAACTTATGCCCAATGGCAAAACTTTAGTTAGATAAATTAGAACCTAATCCACATATAGAACCCTATAGCAAACAAAGCAACATTTATGAAGGCCTCTTTTTAAAAATAATGTCAGAAATGCTCATATTATGATGCTATGCAAAGATGTAGGATGTGAAGATTAGTATTTGGTATAGTTTTCACTATATAAATGTTGAAATGCATATCTACACGTGGTAGTAAGCTGCATATGCATAAGATGCAAATATTGGAAGGGGAGATACGGAGATAGGAAGGGAGTATATGTAGATATGGAAACAGGGAAAGGCAGAGGAACCTGGCAGGCTGCAATCCATGGTGTCACAAAGTTGAACACAACTTAGTGACTAAACAACAATGTATAGAGACATTAACAGTCATTAACAGTGGTTGGAACTGTAAGAAAATTTTATTTTTTTCTTTATATCTTTAGATTTTATACAATGAGTATAGTAAATTTGAAAGAGGAAATTAAATGCTTTTCACATATTGCTACATATATTTTTTCTTCATCTGCTCTCTCATGAGTGGAGAAAATTTTTATCCTATGAGGAAAGAGCATGGAGATCTATAATGCCAAAATTAAAACAGTTTTGCTTCTAAATTCCAATACAACCCACTGAAATACTACTGTTCCATACTATTTCAACTATTAAAAATAAAATTGATATTCTACCAATTCAGATCCCATAAGTTCTTCTAGAGATTAGATCAAACCATTTTGTGTCCCCATAAAACATGCATTGTGCTAATAAAACAGAATTTATCTTCTATATTACAAGACTACAGAAAGATATCTAATCAGGAGTACGATTCCAATATTAGAGTATTCAATTTTGTTTTAACATTCACTAGCAACTGCCTGGGTTTCCCAGGTAGTGCTAGTGGTAAAGAACCCTCCTGCCACTGCAGGAGACATAGAGACATGGGAAAACACTGGGTTGGGAAGATCCCCTGGAGAAGGGCGTGGCAACACATTCCAGTATGCTTACCTGGAGAATGCCATAGATAGAAGAACCTGGTGGACTATAGGGCAGACGTTGTAAAGAGTCAGAAACAAATGAAGTGAGTTAACCTGCATGCACACAGCACCTGCCTATTAATATCCTTGGTTTTCACAGATGATATTTCTGTAGGAAATAGGAGTCCCAGCAATAATTTGTTCAATTCTACTAAGAATGAATTATATTTAGGCTACTAAATTGTGTTCCTATAATAACATTAAAAGTGAGTAATGAATAGAAATATAGAACTTTACATATTTGTTTTATTAAATAGTGGTTTTCCTTATTTTTAAGACTTCTCCCAATATATATATAATACAGAGAGTATATAGAGTACTTTCCTTCACATAATTTCATCTAATTCATATGATTCTTTAAAAGAGCCTTCTAATAGCAACAACATGTATTAAGGGTTTTTTAGTGGCCTGTTAAATTTTGCTTAGTTTATTTGTGCTTTCTGTCAAAGCTTATTCATATTATACATTTTTATTTGAATAGGAAAATCAAAGAGTAAGAAACTGTTAATTGACAGTAGACACATCTTTAGCTCTTCCTTACACACAAACTATTCACTCTTTTTCTAATCTAAAAATGTATCTATGTGCAAGTTGTTTTCCAACATCTCCAATTAAAAAGGAAATTCTAGATCCCTTACTAAAACAAAGATCTTACTTCCATCTAACTTCTCTAGACTTGCTTCATCAAATATTCCCAATTCTTTAATCACTTCCTGTGTGGTACTAAGAGACATCTAAGCTTGCAGGGTCATGATTCATTCCCCTGTCATTTCACTCCCCCTGAAGCATTCATCTTGCCCAAGCTGCAGGATGTATGGTTTTCTTTTTTTATGCACTTAAGTTTCTGTCATAATCTTGGCAGCTTCTTCAGAGTTCCTCTACTTAATCCAGATGTTCAATTCTAAACTAGATGTTCCTACTAAACTAATATTAATCTTGCTCCCCTTCAAAGCTGACTTCAGTGTTTTCCTTCCCTTTCTTGTTAATTATGTAACAGTTTATCGGACACATCAATTACCTATTAAAAGAATGGTCTCTTTATAATACAACTGCATTAAACATACCCCATTACGTTAGCCCATTCCTTCCTACCACTGCTTTTCTCTTTCTGCCGTTCGTTATGGAAGTCTTAGCCAGCCTTAGTACCAATGCCAGTCATTTGTCCTAGTGTAGACCTTAACATCATCAAAAGTTTCAATCCTTCCCTGGATTTTAACTGCTTTATCTTCTCAGATTTCATTTTCTAGTACTCATCTCTATTTAATGGTAAGCTAAGGAATTTTTTTAGAACCAAAATATGTTAATTTAATTTTTTTCTCCAATTCTCTATGAATGTCTTTTCATCCTGGAAGTGAGTTTAGGCTAGCTGATTAGTGTTTGCGTTATACTCTACTCTTTTGTTTTCCCTTGAAGATTTGTGGATTTTAAAATATTTCTCTGTTTACCTACCTAAAAAATCTTCTCACCTCCCTCTCTGCCCTCTGTTTTGTTTTCTTGAAAATACTGTCCTATCATCCAACATTTCCTCAGGTACAGTTTTGTTTTCTAATTGTATCAGTCAGTCATTCAGTTCAGTTATTCAGTCGTATCTGACTTGTTGTGAACCCATGGACTGTGGCAGACCAGGCTTCCCTGTCCTTCACCACCTCCTGGAGCCTGCTCAAACTCATGTGCATTGACTCAATGATGCCATCCAACCATCTCGACCTCTGTTGTCCCCTTCACTATCTGCCTTCTATTTTTCCCAATATCAGTGTATTTTCCAATGAGTCATTTCTTCACGTCAGGTGGAAAAAGTATTGAAGCTTCAGCTTCAGCATCATTCCTTCAATGAATATTCAGTGTTGATTTCCTTTAGGTTTCTCCAATCTAAGGCTAAGAGACATCTAAGCTTGCAGGGTCATGATTCATTCCCCTGTCATTTCACTCCCCCTGAAGCATTCATCTTGCCCAAGCTGCAGGATGTATGGTTTTCTTTTTTTATGCACTTAAGTTTCTGTCATAATCTTGGCAGCTTCTTCAGAGTTCCTCTACTTAATCCAGATGTTCAATTCTAAACTAGATGTTCCTACTAAACTAATATTAATCTTGCTCCCCTTCAAAGCTGACTTCAGTGTTTTCCTTCCCTTTCTTGTTAATTATGTAACAGTTTATCGGACACATCAATTACCTATTAAAAGAATGGTCTCTTTATAATACAACTGCATTAAACATACCCCATTACGTTAGCCCATTCCTTCCTACCACTGCTTTTCTCTTTCTGCCGTTCGTTATGGAAGTCTTAGCCAGCCTTAGTACCAATGCCAGTCATTTGTCCTAGTGTAGACCTTAACATCATCAAAAGTTTCAATCCTTCCCTGGATTTTAACTGCTTTATCTTCTCAGATTTCATTTTCTAGTACTCATCTCTATTTAATGGTAAGCTAAGGAATTTTTTTAGAACCAAAATATGTTAATTTAATTTTTTTCTCCAATTCTCTATGAATGTCTTTTCATCCTGGAAGTGAGTTTAGGCTAGCTGATTAGTGTTTGCGTTATACTCTACTCTTTTGTTTTCCCTTGAAGATTTGTGGATTTTAAAATATTTCTCTGTTTACCTACCTAAAAAATCTTCTCACCTCCCTCTCTGCCCTCTGTTTTGTTTTCTTGAAAATACTGTCCTATCATCCAACATTTCCTCAGGTACAGTTTTGTTTTCTAATTGTATCAGTCAGTCATTCAGTTCAGTTATTCAGTCGTATCTGACTTGTTGTGAACCCATGGACTGTGGCAGACCAGGCTTCCCTGTCCTTCACCACCTCCTGGAGCCTGCTCAAACTCATGTGCATTGACTCAATGATGCCATCCAACCATCTCGACCTCTGTTGTCCCCTTCACTATCTGCCTTCTATTTTTCCCAATATCAGTGTATTTTCCAATGAGTCATTTCTTCACGTCAGGTGGAAAAAGTATTGAAGCTTCAGCTTCAGCATCATTCCTTCCAATGAATATTCAGTGTTGATTTCCTTTAGGTTTGATTTTCTTGCAATCCAAAGGACTCTTAGGAGTCTTCTCCAGCACTACAGTTTAAAGGCATCAAGTCTTCAGTGCTCAGCCTTCTTTATGGTCCAATTCTCACATCTGTAATGGCTACTGGAAAAAAAAAAAAAAAAACATAACTTTGACTATATAGACCTTTGTCAGCAAAGTGATGTCTCTGTCTTTTAACATGCTGTCTAGGTTTGTCATAGCAATGTATCATTAGTATCATCCTAATTTCCAGATAAGGAAAATAAAGGGTAAAAATTAAAATAATGTGTCTACTATCACACACTCTATTCACCTATAGTATATGATTGCATTTAACCATAAACTCAGCTCATGTCTTATAACTTTTGATTTCATGCTTTTTCCTCTAAAATTCAATGTTGAAAATACATGTCACTACATTTCATGCTAACTGATACTACATAGTAAGAAGCTACATAAGCTATGTATCTTCAAGACTTCAAAGGGAAACAATTTGATTCCAAAAGTGGAATTATCAGAGAAGTCAAAATAACAGAAAGGGCTATTTAAAGAAATACAGTTTCTTCTTTAAAACAAGAATCCTGAGAATCAGAACATTATTATAGAAGTCATGTAATCTTAGTTCTTTACCCTCACTACCCTTTAAAAATCAACCAACCTTCCCAGACTCTGATGGGGAAGTACCAGACACTCAGAGTGATAGCAATCTTTATATAGTAAACACCTTACAGAATCAATGCATTGTCAATAGATTTCATTCTAAAAGTAATACTAGTTCCAATACAAATACACCTTTGGCTATATAAATCAGTTATCTTTTATTGTCTCTCTTACTTCAGATTCCCAATAGTGTTCCAAAATGATCAAAAATTACTATTTTAAGTCATTTGATGTCAATTTCTTCATGTATAAGATAAAAGGGCTTGACCACTTTTTGACTGTTTAAATTTTTTCTAGAATTCTAATATTTTTGTACATTTGTTGCTTCAATTAAATTTCACACAATTTATTAACAATGAATATGAAAGAAAATTCCACTTTACAGTCTTTGAAATGAGTCTGTTTTTCTACCTGAAACAGCTATATAAAAGGTTGTTTCAAATTGCTTAAGTTTAAACAAGATTTCAAAATATAAAATTATTTAATACAAATGGGCTTATGTGATAGTCTTTCCAAATAACAAACATATATAAAAAAAGAAGGCAAATGTTAACAGTATACTATAAGTGGCATAAATAAATCTATTCTTCAGTTATGCATTCCCAGTGAAGTATTATATTAACTTCTTTATTGTTAAAATGAAATTCTCCTAGATTTGCATTTTAAAGTTTTTCTAATTTATAAATAAAATTATTTTCCTTTTTTATTGATTATAATCAATAAATAACATTATGTTACTTTTAAGTATGCAACATAATGATTTGATAGTTCTATATGTGTGACCTGATCACCAAAATAAAGTTCTCATCAAAATAAAAATATTGTAGCTATGTTTGATGATGGACTGTGAAGATCTACTATCTTAGCAACCATCAGACATATACTACATAAGCTATGTATCTTCAAGACTTCAAAGGGAAACAATTTGATTCCAAAAGTGGAATTATCAGAGAAGTCAAAATAACAGAAAGGGCTATTTAAAGAAATACAGTTTCTTCTTTAAAACAAGAATCCTGAGAATCAGAACATTATTATAGAAGTCATGTAATCTTAGTTCTTTACCCTCACTACCCTTTAAAAATCAACCAACCTTCCCAGACTCTGATGGGGAAGTACCAGACACTCAGAGTGATAGCAATCTTTATATAGTAAACACCTTACAGAATCAATGCATTGTCAATAGATTTCATTCTAAAAGTAATACTAGTTCCAATACAAATACACCTTTGGCTATATAAATCAGTTATCTTTTATTGTCTCTCTTACTTCAGATTCCCAATAGTGTTCCAAAATGATCAAAAATTACTATTTTAAGTCATTTGATGTCAATTTCTTCATGTATAAGATAAAAGGGCTTGACCACTTTTTGACTGTTTAAATTTTTTCTAGAATTCTAATATTTTTGTACATTTGTTGCTTCAATTAAATTTCACACAATTTATTAACAATGAATATGAAAGAAAATTCCACTTTACAGTCTTTGAAATGAGTCTGTTTTTCTACCTGAAACAGCTATATAAAAGGTTGTTTCAAATTGCTTAAGTTTAAACAAGATTTCAAAATATAAAATTATTTAATACAAATGGGCTTATGTGATAGTCTTTCCAAATAACAAACATATATAAAAAAAGAAGGCAAATGTTAACAGTATACTATAAGTGGCATAAATAAATCTATTCTTCAGTTATGCATTCCCAGTGAAGTATTATATTAACTTCTTTATTGTTAAAATGAAATTCTCCTAGATTTGCATTTTAAAGTTTTTCTAATTTATAAATAAAATTATTTTCCTTTTTTATTGATTATAATCAATAAATAACATTATGTTACTTTTAAGTATGCAACATAATGATTTGATAGTTCTATATGTGTGACCTGATCACCAAAATAAAGTTCTCATCAAAATAAAAATATTGTAGCTATGTTTGATGATGGACTGTGAAGATCTACTATCTTAGCAACCATCAGACATATACTACAGTATTAATAATTGTGGTCATCATTCTGTACATTGCATCCCCATTAATTATTTTATAAATGGAAGTTGGTACCTTTAGATTCCTTAGCTCATTTTGCTCCCAGCGCCCATCCCCTGCCTCTGGTTACCACCTTTTTCATTTTTTTTAGATTCCATATATAAGTGAGATCGTACAGTTTCAAACTCTCTTTCTCTGTCTGACTTATTTTATTTACATAATGCCTTCCCAATCCATGCATGTTGTTATAAGTGGCAAGATTTCATTCTTCATAGCTGAATATATATATGTATACATGTATATATATATATATATATATATTATATGTTCTTTATCTACCCATCCATCAACAAACACTTAGATTTCTTCAGTGTTTTGACTATTGTAAATAAAGATGCAGTGAACACCATGGTGCATATATTTTTTTCAAGCCACAGGGTTCCATTTTCTCCACATTTATGTTAACACTTATTTCTTATCTTTTTGATAATAGCCATTCTAACAGATGTGAGTTGATATTTCATTGTTTTGATTTACATTTCACTAATCCTTAGTGAGGCTGAGTATCTTTTCATGTATCTGGTGGCCATATGGATGTCTTTTTTTTGAAAAACATATTTTTGAATTAGTATGTCCAGTTTTTATTATGTATTATTTTTGCTGTTGAGTTTTATAAATTCTTTACACATTTTTGATAGTAACTCATCAAATTTGCGAATATTTCCTCCCATTTTGTAGGTTGCCTCTTCGTTTTATTGATGATTTCCTTTCTTTCACAGAGGTGTTCATTTGATACTGTCTCACTTATTTAGTTTTCATTTCCCTTTTTGGCATGAGGCTGTCTAATTTTCCCAATGGCATTTGTTCTTTCTCCATTATATATTATTGGCTCCTTTGTCTAGAAGTTTTATAGCTTCTAGAAGCTTTATAGTTTTAGGTCTTATGTTTAGGCATTTAATCTATTTGGGGTTAGATTTTTTGTGTGATATTAAGGTAGTGGTCTAGTTTCATTTCTCTTCTTCTTTTTTTTTCTTTTCTTTTTTTTTGGCATGTGGCTATCTAGCTTCATTTGTTGCTTTTCTCTCTTGTGTATTATTGGCTCCTAAATAAATTACTTATATATGCATGAACAGAATCATTTACATGGTCTTAGCTAGTTATCATTTCCTATTAATTGAACCATAAGAATCTGTTGATATTCAACTTCCTTTTTAAAACTCAATGTCCTTTTGTCTCAGCCAATACACTTATAGGTGCATGATTAGTAAGCCCCAAAATTCAGTTTATATAAAAATAGAAGCACCATACAACCCAGAAATCCTACTCTTAGGCTTATGCCCTGATGAAATCAAAACTGCAAGAAGAACCTGTACCCAAGTGTTCATTGCAACTTTCTATACAATAGCCAGAACATGGAATCAACCTAGATGTCCATTGACAAATTAATGAATAAAAAAACTCTGGTACATATATACAATGGAGTACTTCTCGGCTGTAAAAAGAAATGCAGAAGAATCAGCCCTAATGCGGTGGATGACAAAATGTAGTAAGTCCAAAAGAGAAAGACAAGTACAGTATACTAACACATATATAGGAAATCTAGTAAGAGGGTAATGGTAACACATGCAGTGAAGTAATGGAAAAACAGACATAGAGAACAGAAATATGGACATTGTGGGGTATGAACAGTGGATGGGAGGCATAGAGGAGTAACATGGAAACCTATACTATCATATGTGAAAAAGATAGCTATTACCATTGTGCTGCGGGAATAGGAGATCCGACAGGGGTGGGGTGCGATGGCCCGGGTGGGGGGGGTTGGGTAGGGGACTAGAAGTGGGGAGGGTGCCAGGGATATGCATATGACTGATCTGGTCCGGGAACATATGTCTGTGAACAATAAAACCCTGTAAAAGTTTCAATAAACAAATCATTAATTCATTTTTTTAAAAAAAGGAAAAATCCAAGATGCAAATTCCAAGAATAGTTGACTTCAAACCAATAACAATGTTCCAAAAAGCTGAAAATACTGTCAAGAACTTTTTATATAATCTCAACAACATTCATAATTCACCCAGGTATTTTGGTACAACAGTAGCTAGAAAGAGTTTTGTAATTTGCTCATTTCATTAAAAGCCTGTGTCTAGTTTCATTTCTCTTCTTCTTTTTTTTTCTTTTCTTTTTTTTTGGCATGTGGCTATCTAGCTTCATTTGTTGCTTTTCTCTCTTGTGTATTATTGGCTCCTAAATAAATTACTTATATATGCATGAACAGAATCATTTACATGGTCTTAGCTAGTTATCATTTCCTATTAATTGAACCATAAGAATCTGTTGATATTCAACTTCCTTTTTAAAACTCAATGTCCTTTTGTCTCAGCCAATACACTTATAGGTGCATGATTAGTAAGCCCCAAAATTCAGTTTATATAAAAATAGAAGCACCATACAACCCAGAAATCCTACTCTTAGGCTTATGCCCTGATGAAATCAAAACTGCAAGAAGAACCTGTACCCAAGTGTTCATTGCAACTTTCTATACAATAGCCAGAACATGGAATCAACCTAGATGTCCATTGACAAATTAATGAATAAAAAAACTCTGGTACATATATACAATGGAGTACTTCTCGGCTGTAAAAAGAAATGCAGAAGAATCAGCCCTAATGAGGTGGATGAAAAAGTGAAGTAAGTCCAAAAGAGAAAGACAAGTACAGTATACTAACACATATATAGGAAATCTAGTAAGAGGGTAATGGTAACACATGCAGTGAAGTAATGGAAAAACAGACATAGAGAACAGAAATATGGACATTGTGGGGTATGAACAGTGGATGGGAGGCATAGAGGGAGTAACATGGAAACCTATACTATCATATGTGAAAAAGATAGCTATTACCATTGTGCTGCGGGAATAGGAGATCCGACAGGGGTGGGGTGCGATGGCCCGGGTGGGGGGGGTTGGGTAGGGGACTAGAAGTGGGGAGGGTGCCAGGGATATGCATATGACTGATCTGGTCCGGGAACATATGTCTGTGAACAATAAAACCCTGTAAAAGTTTCAATAAACAAATCATTAATTCATTTTTTTAAAAAAAGGAAAAATCCAAGATGCAAATTCCAAGAATAGTTGACTTCAAACCAATAACAATGTTCCAAAAAGCTGAAAATACTGTCAAGAACTTTTTATATAATCTCAACAACATTCATAATTCACCCAGGTATTTTGGTACAACAGTAGCTAGAAAGAGTTTTGTAATTTGCTCATTTCATTAAAACAAGCCTGTGTTAAAAAAAAAAAAATATATATATCATATATAAAAGAGATAACCATTGTTAAATGCACTGTGGAACTAAGGAATCTTGCATGGGGGATAGGCAACAAACTCGAGGCTGGAATGAGGGGGAATCGGAGGGCAGCTTGGGTGGGAGGGACCCAAGATATGCCTATGACAGGGCTTTCCTGGTGGCCCAGTAGGTAAGGACACTGCCTTGCAGTGCAAGGGGTGCCGGTGCGATCCCTGGCCTGGGAAGATCCCAAGCACCATGGAGTGGCTGGACCGTTGTGTCCAATTACCGAGCCGGAGCTCTGGAGCGCATGCGCCCAGAGCCGGTGCTCTGTGACAAGAGAGGCCACCATGATGGGAGGCCCACACGGGCCAAAGAACAAAGATGGATGAAAATAGATAAATGAAAGACCAATAGAAGTGGCCCGCCTGCTCACCTCCCTCCCCACCCCACTCCCACCAATAATAAATAAATAAATAAACCTTTTAAAAAGAAAAAAAGATATGCCTATGACAGATTTGGGATTATATAGAGCTATAAACAACAAAACTCTGAAAACTCTGTAAAAGCAAAATAAAATGAAATATTTTAAATAATAAAAAGCCAGTTTATGAGCTATAACCCTAACTTAAATTGTAAAAGGGGGAAACAGTGGATGGGAGGCAAAATACTAATCATATGTGAAAAAGATAGCTATTACCATTGTGCTGCGGGAATAGGAGATCCGACAGGGGTGGGGTGCGATGGCCCGGGTGGGGGGGGTTGGGTAGGGGACTAGAAGTGGGGAGGGTGCCAGGGATATGCATATGACTGATCTGGTCCGGGAACATATGTCTGTGAACAATAAAACCCTGTAAAAGTTTCAATAAACAAATCATTAATTCATTTTTTTAAAAAAAGGAAAAATCCAAGATGCAAATTCCAAGAATAGTTGACTTCAAACCAATAACAATGTTCCAAAAAGCTGAAAATACTGTCAAGAACTTTTTATATAATCTCAACAACATTCATAATTCACCCAGGTATTTTGGTACAACAGTAGCTAGAAAGAGTTTTGTAATTTGCTCATTTCATTAAAACAAGCCTGTGTTAAAAAAAAAAAAATATATATATCATATATAAAAGAGATAACCATTGTTAAATGCACTGTGGAACTAAGGAATCTTGCATGGGGGATAGGCAACAAACTCGAGGCTGGAATGAGGGGGAATCGGAGGGCAGCTTGGGTGGGAGGGACCCAAGATATGCCTATGACAGGGCTTTCCTGGTGGCCCAGTAGGTAAGGACACTGCCTTGCAGTGCAAGGGGTGCCGGTGCGATCCCTGGCCTGGGAAGATCCCAAGCACCATGGAGTGGCTGGACCGTTGTGTCCAATTACCGAGCCGGAGCTCTGGAGCGCATGCGCCCAGAGCCGGTGCTCTGTGACAAGAGAGGCCACCATGATGGGAGGCCCACACGGGCCAAAGAACAAAGATGGATGAAAATAGATAAATGAAAGACCAATAGAAGTGGCCCGCCTGCTCACCTCCCTCCCCACCCCACTCCCACCAATAATAAATAAATAAATAAACCTTTTAAAAAGAAAAAAAGATATGCCTATGACAGATTTGGGATTATATAGAGCTATAAACAACAAAACTCTGAAAACTCTGTAAAAGCAAAATAAAATGAAATATTTTAAATAATAAAAAAAGCCAGTTTATGAGCCTATATATTCCCTTAACTTATTGAATACATATATTTATCAAAATTATAGAACATATACATGTTGGTGATAAAGAAACCACCTGGGGCTTCCCTGGTGGTCCAGTGGGTAAAGACACCGCCTTGCAGTGCAAGGGGCACCAGTTCGATCCCTGGCCTAGGAAGATCCCATGTGCCACAGAGCGGCTGGACCAATGTGTCCAATTGCCGAGCCAATGCTCTGGAGTACACGCACTGGAGCCAGTGCTCTGCAGCAAGAGAGGCCACTGCAATGGGAGGCCCACACAGGCCAAAAGAACAAAGATGGAAATAAATGAAAGACCAATAGAAGTGGCCAAAAACAAAAAAAAAAACAAACAAAAAAAGCAACAGTCATTAAGACAGCAAGGTACTGGCAAAAAAACAGAAATATCAACCAATGGGACAAGATAGAGAACCCAGAGATAGACCCACATACCTATGGATACCTTATTTTTGACAAAGGAGGTGAAAATATAAAATGGGACAAAGACAGCCTCTTCAACAAATGGTGCTGGGAAAACTGGACAGCCGCATACAAAAAAATGAAGTTGGAACATTCCCTGACACCATACACAAAGATAAACTCAAAATGGATTAAAGACCTAAATGTAAGACCAGAAATCATCAAACTCTTAGAGGACATCAATCAAAGCAAGATCTTCTCTGACCCACCTACTAGAATAGCAGAACTAAAGACAAAAATTAACATGCCGGACCTAATGAAACTTAAAAGCTTTTGTACAGCAAAAGAAAATACAAAAAAATGAACAGACAGCCCACAGAATGGGAGAAAATCATAGCAAGTGAAATAACAGACAAAGAATTTATCTCCAAAATCTATAAGCAACTCAGACAACTCAGCACTGGAAAAATGAACAACCCAATCAAAAAATGGGAAAAAGATCTAAATAGACATCTCTCCAAAGAGGACATACAGATGGCTAAAAAACACATGAAACGATGCTCAACCTCGCTTATTATTAGAGAAATACAAATCAAAACTACAATGAGATATCACCTCACACCTGTCAGAATGGCCATCATCCACAAATCAACAGACAATAAATGCTGGAGAGGGTGCAGAGAAAAGGGAACCCTCTTGCATTGCTGGTGGGAATGTCAATTGATACAGCCTCTATGGAAGACAGTATGGAGATTCCTTAAAAAACTAAAAATAGAAGTGTCACATGACCCAGTAGTCCCACTCTTAGGCTTATACCCTGATTAAATCAAAACTGAAAGAAGCACCTGTACCCCAATGTTCATTGCAGCTCTCTATACAATAGCTAGAATACGGAAGCAACCTAGATGTCCACTGACAATTGAATGGATACAAAAAAAACTGTGGTACATATATACAATGGAATACTACACAGCTATAAAAAGAAATGCAGAAGAATCAGCCCTAATGAGGTGGTTGGATCTAGAACCTATCACAAAAAGTGAAGTAAATCAAAAAGAGAAAGACAAGTACAGTATACTAACATATATATATGGAATCTAGTAAAAGGGTAATGATAACACATGAAGTGAACCCATGGAAAAACAGACAAAGAGTAGACATATGAACACTGTGGGGAATGAATAGTGGGTGGGAGGCAAAGAGGGAGTAACATGGAAACCTATACTATCATATGTGAAAAAGATAGCTATTGTCATACAAAAAATGAAGTTGAACTCCCGAAAAAAACTCTAAAGACCTAAATGTAAGACCAGAAATCATCAAACTCTTAGAGGACATCAATCAAAGCAAGATCTTCTCTGACCCACCTACTAGAATAGCAGAACTAAAGACAAAAATTAACATGCCGGACCTAATGAAACTTAAAAGCTTTTGTACAGCAAAAGAAAATACAAAAAAATGAACAGACAGCCCACAGAATGGGAGAAAATCATAGCAAGTGAAATAACAGACAAAGAATTTATCTCCAAAATCTATAAGCAACTCAGACAACTCAGCACTGGAAAAATGAACAACCCAATCAAAAAATGGGAAAAAGATCTAAATAGACATCTCTCCAAAGAGGACATACAGATGGCTAAAAAACACATGAAACGATGCTCAACCTCGCTTATTATTAGAGAAATACAAATCAAAACTACAATGAGATATCACCTCACACCTGTCAGAATGGCCATCATCCACAAATCAACAGACAATAAATGCTGGAGAGGGTGCAGAGAAAAGGGAACCCTCTTGCATTGCTGGTGGGAATGTCAATTGATACAGCCTCTATGGAAGACAGTATGGAGATTCCTTAAAAAACTAAAAATAGAAGTGTCACATGACCCAGTAGTCCCACTCTTAGGCTTATACCCTGATTAAATCAAAACTGAAAGAAGCACCTGTACCCCAATGTTCATTGCAGCTCTCTATACAATAGCTAGAATACGGAAGCAACCTAGATGTCCACTGACAATTGAATGGATACAAAAAAAACTGTGGTACATATATACAATGGAATACTACACAGCTATAAAAAGAAATGCAGAAGAATCAGCCCTAATGAGGTGGTTGGATCTAGAACCTATCACAAAAAGTGAAGTAAATCAAAAAGAGAAAGACAAGTACAGTATACTAACATATATATATGGAATCTAGTAAAAGGGTAATGATAACACATGAAGTGAACCCATGGAAAAACAGACAAAGAGTAGACATATGAACACTGTGGGGAATGAATAGTGGGTGGGAGGCAAAGAGGGAGTAACATGGAAACCTATACTATCATATGTGAAAAAGATAGCTATTGTCATTGCGCTGAGGGAAAAGGAGTTCCTACAAGGGTTTGGTGTGACAGCCTGGAGGAGTAGGATGGTGGGGAATGGGAGTGGGAGCGGGTATGCCAGGGATATGCATATAACTGATCTGGGAACATACATGTCTGTGAACAACAAAACTCTGTAAAAAACTTTAAAATAAAATGAAATAAAATTAACTTTAAAAATTGGGGGAAAAAAAGGAACCACCTGACAAGTCAGGAGATGTAAGAGTCGCAGGTTCGATCTCTGAGTCAGGAAGATCACCTGGTTGAGGGCATGGCAACCCACTCTAGTATTCTTGCCTGGAGAATGCCATGGTTGTGCGAGCTACAGTCCATATGGTTGCAAAGAGTCAGACACAACTGAAGTGACTTAGCACACATGCAGCACACATATACAGGATATATATGAACACACAGACATAGAATGTAGATATAAATGTCTAAAAGGACAAAAATAAATGAGCAACAACTTTCACATTTTTGAGAGCGCAATTTATATATACATATGCTTTACTGATTCTGCATTTTTAGGATTTTTCTTGATCTTCGTAGTCTGCTTATGTACATCCCTAATCCTACGCTGTCAGTTTTAGAAAGTGAGGGCTGTAATTAATATACTACTTAATATTCCATGATCTTTTGCTCTTTAAAGGTAATGTTGATGAAATCTGGACCTGTTTCTGGTGGGTTATCAACCCACCCAAATATATTTTAAAAATCAAAAAAATAATTTGATTGTCAATAAATGTATAAAAGGTAAATTTTTTTAAAGGTTATGTTATATGTTACACTTTATGCCTATAAGGATTTCAGTTGCTTTAAAACTGGGAAAATGTAAGGCCAAACGTAGACCTAGGATACAAAAACTGTGGTACATATATACAATGGAATACTACACAGCTATAAAAAGAAATGCAGAAGAATCAGCCCTAATGAGGTGGTTGGATCTAGAACCTATCACAAAAAGTGAAGTAAATCAAAAAGAGAAAGACAAGTACAGTATACTAACATATATATATGGAATCTAGTAAAAGGGTAATGATAACACATGAAGTGAACCCATGGAAAAACAGACAAAGAGTAGACATATGAACACTGTGGGGAATGAATAGTGGGTGGGAGGCAAAGAGGGAGTAACATGGAAACCTATACTATCATATGTGAAAAAGATAGCTATTGTCATTGCGCTGAGGGAAAAGGAGTTCCTACAAGGGTTTGGTGTGACAGCCTGGAGGAGTAGGATGGTGGGGAATGGGAGTGGGAGCGGGTATGCCAGGGATATGCATATAACTGATCTGGGAACATACATGTCTGTGAACAACAAAACTCTGTAAAAAACTTTAAAATAAAATGAAATAAAATTAACTTTAAAAATTGGGGGAAAAAAAGGAACCACCTGACAAGTCAGGAGATGTAAGAGTCGCAGGTTCGATCTCTGAGTCAGGAAGATCACCTGGTTGAGGGCATGGCAACCCACTCTAGTATTCTTGCCTGGAGAATGCCATGGTTGTGCGAGCTACAGTCCATATGGTTGCAAAGAGTCAGACACAACTGAAGTGACTTAGCACACATGCAGCACACATATACAGGATATATATGAACACACAGACATAGAATGTAGATATAAATGTCTAAAAGGACAAAAATAAATGAGCAACAACTTTCACATTTTTGAGAGCGCAATTTATATATACATATGCTTTACTGATTCTGCATTTTTAGGATTTTTCTTGATCTTCGTAGTCTGCTTATGTACATCCCTAATCCTACGCTGTCAGTTTTAGAAAGTGAGGGCTGTAATTAATATACTACTTAATATTCCATGATCTTTTGCTCTTTAAAGGTAATGTTGATGAAATCTGGACCTGTTTCTGGTGGGTTATCAACCCACCCAAATATATTTTAAAAATCAAAAAAATAATTTGATTGTCAATAAATGTATAAAAGGTAAATTTTTTTAAAGGTTATGTTATATGTTACACTTTATGCCTATAAGGATTTCAGTTGCTTTAAAACTGGGAAAATGTAAGGCCAAATACATAGTTTTATGTCAAAGAGAGAAAATTTTGATAATGAAATTCTCACCAAATTTATACTTTGAAGAGTGTGTGTTCCCCCTGTTAACAGCAGGAAGACTCATGTGATTACTTCTGGTCTTAAGAAAAGCATATGCTAATCATAGATGAATTTAGTTTGGGTAGGAGAGATAACTCACAATAGCAAAACCAAAAGTCATGCACCTTGTATGGTAATTTTAAGCATGCTCATGTTGTCACATTTGAGGTTTACAATAACCCTATCAAGTAGCCTGGAATGCATATTATCTCTCTTCAATGACTGATATATAGTGCCAGGAAATCTTATAGTCTGCTAGCATGTATTCCAGATATATTATTATAAAAAGACATTACTGCTTGTCTACCATTTATTAATTCCTACTCCCTAAAACTACTGCTCTACTCTGTGGCCTGTCTTTGGATCTAAAGTTAGTAGGAAGGGAGATGAGCAAATGGGATAAAAGAAGATGCTGGATGTTGTGTTGCAGGAAATTGAGAAAGAATGAAAAGCATTATGAAGGGGAAAAGCAATACTAGGCTTGATTTTAGGAAGATCATTTTAGTAATCATTGGAGAATATCCATGTATGCATACTATGTTGCTTCACTTAGGCTTGACCCTTTGCAATTCAATGGAATGTAGCCTGCCAGTCTCCTCTGTTCTTCGGTTTCTCCAGGCAAGAATACTGGAATGAATTGCCATGCCTTTCTCAAAGCTATCTTTCCAACCCAGGGAATTTAACCCATTTCTCCTGCATTGGCAGTGGGTTCTTTACCACCAGCACCACCTGGGAAGCCCATTGGAGAATATAGTCATTAGAAATATAGGGCTTCCCCTGGCTGTCCAGTGGGTAAGGACATCGCCTTACAGTGCAAGGGGCGCTGGCTCAATCCCTGGCCTGGGAAGATCCCATGTGCCGTGGAGCGGCTGGACTGATGTGTCCAATTACCGAGCCAGAGCTCTGGAGCGCATGAGCCCAGATCCGGCGCTCAGCAACGACAGATGCCACCGCAATGGGAGGCCCACAGGAGCCAAAGAACAGGGACGGATGAAAATAGAGAAATGAAAGACCAATAGAAGTGGCCCGCCTGCTCCCCTCCCTCCCCAACCCGACCCCCACCCAAAAATAAATAAATAGATCTTTAAAAAAAAAAAAAGAAAGAAATATATTGGTATCAGTGATCCTTAAAGAGACTGTTGATAGTGTCTAGAAAGAAAGTAATGGAAGTCTATACTACTAAGGATGGGAAGAAATATCAAGCTCTGATAATAACTGTGAAGTAGATTGGATGTCTGGCATGATTAGGATAATCATATAGCTTATCATCCAGAACCAAGAGTGAAAGACATTTCTACCGATAATGGAAATGAAATAGCAGGTATGAATCCCAAACAAACAAGAATGAATGTGACTCAACTTATGCTGGAATGAAGAATCAAAGAAGCCTGTGAGGATTTTAATGGAGTAGATAGAGATGAAAATTCTAAAGACTGGAAACTTCAGTTGCAAGAAGCATGTAATGAGTTTTTCTTTCCAGCCCCATGCATTAAAATAAAAATATACAGAAATCAGTTTGAAGTTATGTCTATTAGAATCTCTCAGTTAAATAAACTCTAGAATAGCCTTCATAATTTTGTCATAATAGGGAATGTTTGAGAGCTTTGAAATAAATAACATTATTTGAGAAAAAGGTATGAGAGTAAAGAAATGAAGAGTCTAATATATATAGTGCTGAAGAGAGTGTGGGTTCACAAAAGACAAATAAGGAAAGAATTTGAAGACACTCAGAGAGATAAATTGTGTCAGGTGTTAGAAAGCATTGACATAGAACAGGTACTAAAAATTAGCCACTGAATTTGTCTTTTAGTCGGTCATTAGTGACCTTCACAAGAGCAGTTTCAGTGAAAGGAGACAGAAACCATATTTTAACAAGATTATCGCAGATGGAGGAGTTGAATAGCACTCACTAGATATAATAATAACCTAACATTGTTACGTGCGCATCGTTATTGGAAGCAGTTTATGCAGATAATTTCATATAATGTTCTCAAAAGCTTTGATCCCTGGGAAGATCCCATGTGCCGTGGAGTGGCTGGACTGATGTGTCCAATTACCGAGCCAGAGCTCTGGAGCGCATGAGCCCAGATCCGGCGCTCAGCAACGACAGATGCCACCGCAATGGGAGGCCCACAGGAGCCAAAGAACAGGGACGGATGAAAATAGAGAAATGAAAGACCAATAGAAGTGGCCCGCCTGCTCCCCTCCCTCCCCAACCCGACCCCCACCCAAAAATAAATAAATAGATCTTTAAAAAAAAAAAAAGAAAGAAATATATTGGTATCAGTGATCCTTAAAGAGACTGTTGATAGTGTCTAGAAAGAAAGTAATGGAAGTCTATACTACTAAGGATGGGAAGAAATATCAAGCTCTGATAATAACTGTGAAGTAGATTGGATGTCTGGCATGATTAGGATAATCATATAGCTTATCATCCAGAACCAAGAGTGAAAGACATTTCTACCGATAATGGAAATGAAATAGCAGGTATGAATCCCAAACAAACAAGAATGAATGTGACTCAACTTATGCTGGAATGAAGAATCAAAGAAGCCTGTGAGGATTTTAATGGAGTAGATAGAGATGAAAATTCTAAAGACTGGAAACTTCAGTTGCAAGAAGCATGTAATGAGTTTTTCTTTCCAGCCCCATGCATTAAAATAAAAATATACAGAAATCAGTTTGAAGTTATGTCTATTAGAATCTCTCAGTTAAATAAACTCTAGAATAGCCTTCATAATTTTGTCATAATAGGGAATGTTTGAGAGCTTTGAAATAAATAACATTATTTGAGAAAAAGGTATGAGAGTAAAGAAATGAAGAGTCTAATATATATAGTGCTGAAGAGAGTGTGGGTTCACAAAAGACAAATAAGGAAAGAATTTGAAGACACTCAGAGAGATAAATTGTGTCAGGTGTTAGAAAGCATTGACATAGAACAGGTACTAAAAATTAGCCACTGAATTTGTCTTTTAGTCGGTCATTAGTGACCTTCACAAGAGCAGTTTCAGTGAAAGGAGACAGAAACCATATTTTAACAAGATTATCGCAGATGGAGGAGTTGAATAGCACTCACTAGATATAATAATAACCTAACATTGTTACGTGCTCATCTTTATTGTAAGCAGTTTATGCAGATAATTTCATATAATGTTCTCATGCTGATGAAGAAGTTATTGCTTAAAATTACAGCTTATAGGACATTCCCTGATGGTCCAGTCTTTAGGACTCTGTACTTTTACTGCTAAAGGCCTGGGTTCAATCCTCAATAAGGGAACAAACTCCACAAGCTGCATTCAGTGGCAAATATCTATATATCTATATACTTATAAATATATATCTCAGTCCTTGTAAAATTGAAACCCATTTTCAACCCAACAGACCATTTTTGTGCCTATTCTTTTAACCCCTGAGTGCATTAAGAGTAACTTAGAGGTTAGAGATTGGGCTCAAAGTTCTCACTCGTCCTTTGAGTTATTAAAAAGTGATGATCTCCTTTAAAAAATTGATTATTAAAATTCATGTCCCTCATTCCCATGCACCCCTCAAAGTAGAAAAAATATTGTGTTCTGTACCAACATTCCTCAATTTATAATTTACTCTATCAGATAAGTTTGCTGGCATTGGGAGGTGTGACATATAGGAAAGGTATGGAAGGTAAACCCACCATGGCAGTGACTGCTGTGCAGAGAAGTTCTTGAGTAATTTGTCATTGGTAGAAACTGAAAGGGGAAGAAAGAGGAACAATCCATTTGGAAGAGTGGAGCAGATTATGTTTCAAAGGGAAAGGGAGAGATTTTTCAGATTTTACTAGATTAGGCCATATTGATGACAGGTCTCCATGATTTGTGACCTTGAGCAAGACATTTAATTTTCTTGTTTGTAAAATGAGAAGTTTGAGTTGAGTGATCTCTAATGTTTCTTCTATTTATGATTTAAAGGTTTAAAAAAAGGGTATGAGAGTAAAGAAATGAAGAGTCTAATATATATAGTGCTGAAGAGAGTGTGGGTTCACAAAAGACAAATAAGGAAAGAATTTGAAGACACTCAGAGAGATAAATTGTGTCAGGTGTTAGAAAGCATTGACATAGAACAGGTACTAAAAATTAGCCACTGAATTTGTCTTTTAGTCGGTCATTAGTGACCTTCACAAGAGCAGTTTCAGTGAAAGGAGACAGAAACCATATTTTAACAAGATTATCGCAGATGGAGGAGTTGAATAGCACTCACTAGATATAATAATAACCTAACATTGTTACGTGCTCATCTTTATTGTAAGCAGTTTATGCAGATAATTTCATATAATGTTCTCATGCTGATGAAGAAGTTATTGCTTAAAATTACAGCTTATAGGACATTCCCTGATGGTCCAGTCTTTAGGACTCTGTACTTTTACTGCTAAAGGCCTGGGTTCAATCCTCAATAAGGGAACAAACTCCACAAGCTGCATTCAGTGGCAAATATCTATATATCTATATACTTATAAATATATATCTCAGTCCTTGTAAAATTGAAACCCATTTTCAACCCAACAGACCATTTTTGTGCCTATTCTTTTAACCCCTGAGTGCATTAAGAGTAACTTAGAGGTTAGAGATTGGGCTCAAAGTTCTCACTCGTCCTTTGAGTTATTAAAAAGTGATGATCTCCTTTAAAAAATTGATTATTAAAATTCATGTCCCTCATTCCCATGCACCCCTCAAAGTAGAAAAAATATTGTGTTCTGTACCAACATTCCTCAATTTATAATTTACTCTATCAGATAAGTTTGCTGGCATTGGGAGGTGTGACATATAGGAAAGGTATGGAAGGTAAACCCACCATGGCAGTGACTGCTGTGCAGAGAAGTTCTTGAGTAATTTGTCATTGGTAGAAACTGAAAGGGGAAGAAAGAGGAACAATCCATTTGGAAGAGTGGAGCAGATTATGTTTCAAAGGGAAAGGGAGAGATTTTTCAGATTTTACTAGATTAGGCCATATTGATGACAGGTCTCCATGATTTGTGACCTTGAGCAAGACATTTAATTTTCTTGTTTGTAAAATGAGAAGTTTGAGTTGAGTGATCTCTAATGTTTCTTCTATTTATGATATTTCTAAATAGGTTTAAATATTTGCTTAGGCATTTCATTATTTCATTTGATTATAAACTGTCTGTGCCAGTTAAAACACAATTGTTGTTTTATGTCCTTAGGGGAAACCAGATGAAAATATTAATTAGGTAGTGTAATGGGTCCTCACTTTGAGGTGTCACATGAGATGTTTTATTTAGTCATGCTGTAGACAGGTATTTTTATATTTAATACCCAGAAATGTCATTAATACATTGTCTGTTGTCAACAACAGTGCCACACACTTTGGGGAATATCTTCCCCCATAAAGTTAAAACCCACTCTAATAATCTCATGCATTAAGCATATATATCATTCCTATCATTCATATTGTAATGTCTTTCTCTTGAAATGCTTTCAAGGGAAATTTATGACAGCAACAGATTCATTGACCTTGAAATTAAATGGCTTATAACATTCTCTCCAAAACGGGTAATTATTTCTTACAAAAAAAAAAAAAAAAAAACCTTGTTCTTCAAGCTTTTTTCTTTTAGTAAACTCTGACACACACCAAGTGTTTTCTTTGACTAAGACAGTCTGTTTGTCCAACTGATTATGACAATCTTCAGGAGGCAGGCTAAGGTTATCCATATTTCCATTGTTGGTGGGTCTATGGCAGATGGTGTGAACATTCATCCTGTGATTGCTTCTCTGACACTTTCTCTAAGGATCAATTCCTTGAGTGATAGATGGGAAATGGGCCACTCCTTCACTCCTTTTGACTCCTCTTTGCATTTTCTCCTTACAAAGGGTAATTCTGAACAAAAGAAATCTGGCCTTCGAGTCTAGTGTTCTTGCCTGCTTTATAATAATTAAGCCTTCACATTAGAGGTAACATGTCTTCATATACGGACACAACCAGGTAGAGAATCTTAAAAATTTGGATACAGATTAAGGCAAAAATGATACTTGTTGGTTTGCCTTTTGGAAACCATAATTTTATTTTACTATTGATTTCTCATTGATCTTGTCATAACAATTTTGTTTGAACTCAAACTGAGGCCTCTATTTGCAAATATAATAGCTAGATATTCAAAAAGTTATAATTCTCACTGATTCTCACTTGTATCATGTGGCCATGATGGTAAGTCTAGATGCTCCTCTTATCTCTTAGTGATAATATCAGCAATAAAACCCATTCATCAAAAGTGCATACATCAAGTTAATTTGGAAGAGTGGCAAATATAGTTCATATATATAAATGTCTTTTCATATTATACTGAACATTTCAGGCCTCTGTATTCCTACCTGGGGCTTTAGTGATAGAATGCTCTATGTGGGTAAGAACGGGGAAGTGGGAGGTTTGGGAGAGTTTTTGAATGAAAATAGATACATTGTTGCGAAGAAGTATTATGCTTCACTTTATAATTCGACTAGGACTCACCAGCTGTTGAAATTGTCATAACTTGTACTGTTTATTATACTGAAAAAAAATTCACCATTAAAGTTATAATATTGAATGTATTTCATTCATTTCATGGGTCCAATGTGAGTACAACCGTAGGACCTATACCATGATCTATTGCGGTTATTTTATTTTATTTTTGCCACTTCTATTGGTCTTTCAATCATTTATCTTTGTTCTTTGACCTGTGTGGACCTCCCATCACAGTGGCCTCTCTCGTCGAAAAGCACTGGCTCTGGGCGCATGCGCTCCAGAGCTCCGGCTCAGTAGTTGGACGTATCGGTCCAGCTGATCCTTAACACATGGGATCTTCCCAGGCCAGGGATCAAACTGGCACCCCTTGCACTGCAAGGCAGTGTCCTTACCCACTGGACCACCAGGGAAGCCCTGTTGCTGTTATTTTTTATACTTCATTAAGAACTGTACGATTTTGTAAGAGCGGTGCCTTGGCATATGCTTGAAGCATTATTCCTTCTTCTCAATTTCCGAACACAAGCTGTTTCACGTCTTTGTAGCACAGTCATCTATCACACTAGCATCCACTCCCTGTACACACCCAGGCTAAAAGTATTGCTTTGAGAGTATGGCAAATACACACCGGAAATTGGTTGTGAGCCCCACTGCATATCCTTTTCTGGGTTTGGTTTCCTATGCCTTCGTCTCTCTTCAGGCCTCCAGTACTCCTCCTCCCCCTACTCCCCTCCTAGGCCTGTACGTGTCAACATATACATACTTCTACTTCACATACTACACTATGAAAAAAATCTCTTGGCTTCCACCCCACCACACACACCTAGTTCTCCTCATGCCTGTAAGCTACTCTTTCTCTGTCTTATTTTCCTTTTCTCTGTCTTCTCCTTTTCCTGGTCTCTCTAAATGGGTGTTTCCTTAGTTTGGAGCTTGTTTACAATCATTCTCTAAATGACCCCTTATTGGTATTATTGTTGTTCAGCCGCTCAGTTATGTCTGACTCTTTGAGACTGAAGCTCGCCAGGCTTCCCTGTCCTAGTCACTCACTTATGACAATTACCTAATGTTTCTGTAACTCACAGTTTTATACCTTTATCTCTGGATTTTCCATTCCTCCCTCCCTCCCTTCTCTCCTTCCTTCTTTGCATTCTTTTCTTTCTTTCTCTGATCCTCTTTCTATTTCTTTCTTTTTCTCTTTTTTGGTTTGAGTTCCATAATCTCTCCACTATTTACCAGCTGAATATAAAGCAGCACATCCAACTAAATATAAAGCCGACATCATAAGTAGTATATGGCCAAAAATAAAGTGCTTGATTCATGCACCCCCTCATCTCAATCTGATCTTCCCTCTATCTTCCCCATCCCAGTATTCAGCACTTCTATTTATCCTGTAGCTTAATATTGGATTTATCCTTGAAATTTTTTACTCTCTCCTATCTAATCTAGCAACAGGTTTGTTTGATCCTATCTCTAAGATATACATTAATCTACCTCCTTCTGTCTCTTCTATTACCATCCTAATCCAATCTTGGATTCTTATAATCCATTTCTCACACATATTTTTCCCCCTTTAGAATTGTCTATCAACAAATGTGGATTTATAAAAATTCTGAAATATGTTGATACAAAAGTAGTTGCAGTTGGTGCAAAAGTAATTGGATTGGTGCAAAATTCATTTCAGTTGGTGCAAAAATAATTGTATTGGTGGTGTAAAAGTACGTGTGCCTGGTGCAAAATATTGTGGTTGAGTTAGTGAAAAAGTAATAGAAATTCAAAAGTAATTTTGGTTGACTTTTGCACCAACCTAATATTTCTCTGAACTTTTGTTTTAATTGTGGCACAGGAATGCATTACCATTATAAAGTTTTGCTATTATAGATATACTATATCAGATGTCAGAAATTACAGTTAGTGTATTATAATTAGTCCAGATGTAAGGGAATACTGAGCTCCCCTGGTGACTCAGTGGTAAAGAATGTGCCTGCAATGCTGGAGACCCAGGTTTGTTCCCTGGTTTGGGAAGATCCCCTGGAGGACCGCATGGCAACCAACTTACTACCTGGAGATTCCCATGGACAGAAGATCCTGACAGGTGATAGTTCATAGGGTTGAACAGAGTCAGACGTGACTGAAACGACTAAGCAGCAGCAGCATGGAAAACTACTTATTATAGATAACAGAGTTTCTGTCTGTATACGTACTTATCATGAAAAAGATATGAAGTTCAAAGATCTGGAGTTAGGTCCTTGTTTTCCCCTTTATTTCCTATGCATGTAGGTAGCATTTAACTGAGTCTAATATGGACTTAATAGCACCTGCTTTATGGAATTTACTAGAGTGGTATTCTTCTGACCAGGATGAGGCTTACAGTAATGGCCCTTTCTAATTTATTTGTGGTCATTTGGGGAAGATTTTTTTTTTCACATTCAGTTTTGAAATATAGTCTCCTTTCTCTGTCTCAGAGGATTTATTGTTGTTGTTGGAGCAAAAACATTCCAGCAGACATATTTGCCTCTCTACCTGCTTCTCTTGTACCTCTTCCAGGGGAACTAGTGAAGGGAGGTGGAGGGAGAGGGAGACAGACACCCCACACTAAAGTCCCTGGCTCATGAACATGTAAATTGCTTGTTTAGTAGTTGGATCAAAACTGTATGCTTACATTGGAAAGAGTTAACATTCTCAATTTGCTGGAAACATATCCATGTGCTATGTGGGTAGGTATAGCATAGGGCAGAATAGTAAAATGGCTGTTTCAGAAATATCAACTATTCCGAGAAAGGGAGACAAGATTGTAATTCAGGTAGGAAGAACTAGTCAAAGATGACACTTAACGGTGGTCTTTCAAAGGTTTAACAAAGAAATGAGCTTGTGAATATTCTATTCAACTTAACAAATATAGTCAGGCACTTCCAATATACCTGTATCATACGAGATACTGCTGAGCATAAAAATACAGAGAGAACACAGCATCTGCTTGCAAAGAACGCTGAAGCTAGCTACATGACAGCTCACAAAGACTCTAATTTGGCATCCCCTCTCATGGTCACTATGTGACTCTAATTTATCTTGTCCGCTGAAACCTGAATAATATTGCTAATGTAAAGCTCTGAACATTTGGTTCTTTTACTCTAAAACCCTAATGACCTTCCATTTTCTAGATAGCATGAGTGTTTAGAATAATATCTAGATGAATGTTTTTATTGCTCATCTTTATAGTTCTTTAAATGTTTCTTTATTTGTCTATTTGGCTGTGTCGGGTCTTAGTTATGGCACCTGGGATCTTCATGCAGTCATGAGATCTTTCTTTGTGGCCCCAGACTCTCTAGTCGTGGTGTGCAGCCTATCTAGCTGTGGTGCTGTCTCCAAAGCACGCAGCCTGAAGAGTTGCTCTGTGGAACCTTGGATTTTAGCTTTCTGATCAGGGATCGAAACTTTGTTTCCAGCATTGCAGAGTGTTAACCACTGGACCTCTAAGGAAGTCGCTCATTCATAATTTTTTTTTTTTTTTTAATTTGAGTACTTCTCATTGAATATTTGAAAATTTACTTATAAAATACATAAATGGATCACTGTGGTAATGGGCACCATAAAATGTACAAAAATAAATACTGGAGAAGAAGCAGTAATGAAATCAGCATAAAATAAGTCATATAAAATATCTTGCTAACCATGATAGCATTCTACTATTATTTGCTAATATTTGAAGGCAATGTATGTATGTATGCATATGTACATGTGCTTAGAGGTAAAGCCATAATTTAAGTAGCAGTCTGAATATAATTTCTATTGATTTATAGATAGCTACCATTTGTATCAAATAATGTGATGGACAAAGATCTCAGCCTAACAATATTAATTTCTATTCCAATAGTTTCCACTGCCATTTTCTGGTTTACTTACACTTGCATTAATTTTTTTTTGCCATGGTTCAGTCACTAAGTCTTATCCATATTTTTGTGACCCCATGGACTGCAGCATACCAGGCCTCCCTGTCCTTCACTATCTCTGGGCATTTGCCCAAACTCATGTTCAGTTGGTGTTGCCATCCAACCATTCCATCCTCTGTTGCCCCCTTTTCCTCCTGCCCTCAATCGTTCCCAGCATGAGTCTTTTCCAATGAGTTGGCTCTGCACATCAGATAGCCAAAGTATCGGAGCTTCAGCTTCAGCATCAGTCCTTCCAATGGATATGCAGGGTTGATTTCCTTTAGGATTGACTGATTTGATCTCTTTGCTGCCCAAGGAACTCTTGAAAGTCTTTTCCAGCATTATAATTCAAAGGCATCAATTCTTTGACTCTCAGCCTTCTTTATGACTTCTCAGCCACCTCTCACATCTGTGCATGACTCCTGGAAAAAGCATAACTTCGACTTTTTGAATCTTTGTTGGCAAAGTGATGTTTCTGCTTTTTAATACTTTGTCTAGGTTTGTCATACCTTTTCTTCCAAGGGCCAAGTGTATTTAATTTTGTGGCTTAAGTTACCATCGCAGTGATTTTAGAGCTCAACAAAATAAAATCTCTGTTTCCATTGTTTGCCCATCTATTTTCCATGAAGTGATGGGACTGGATGTCATAATCTTAGTTTTTTCTAATGTTGAGTTTCAAGCCAACTTTTTCACTCTCAAGTTTTGCTCTCATAGAGAGGCTCTTTAGTTCCTCTTCATTTGCTACCATTAAAGTAGTATCATTGCATATCTGAGGTTATTGATATATCTCCCATCAATCTTAATTCCAGTTTGTGAGTCATCCAGTTCAGCATTTTGCATGATGTCCTCTGCATATAAGTTAAATACGCAGGGTGACAATATACAGCCTAGACATATTCCTTTCCCAATTTGGAACCAGTCCATTGTTCCATATCTGGTTCTAGCTATTGCTTCTTGTCCTGCATACAGGTTTCTCAGGAGGCAGGTAAGATGGTCTGATATTCCAATCTCTTTAAGAACTTTCCTCGGTTTGTTGTAATCCACACAATCAAAGGCTTCAGGTATTAACAATGAAGCAGAAGTAGATGTTTTTCTGAAATTCCCTTATTCTTTCTAGGATCAGATGTTGGCAATTTGATCTCTGATTACACTTCCTTTTCGAAATCCAACTTGTACATTTGGGGGTTCTCAGTTCATGTACTGCTGAAACCTGGCTTAAACAATTTTGAGCATTACCTTGCTAGCATATGAAATGAGTGCAATAGTATGGTGGTTTGAATGTTCTTTGTCATTGTCTTTCTTTGGAAATGAAATGAAAACTGACATTTTCCAGTTCTGTGGCCATTGTTGATTGTTCCAAATTTGCTGACATATGGAGTGTAGCACTTTAATAGCATCATCTTACAGAATTTGAAATACCTCAGGAGCTGCAGTGGCACAATCAGTTAGCACGCAGTGCTTATATGAAATAGCTCAGCTTCTATTCCATCACCTCCACTAGCAATTGTTGTAGTAATGCTTCTTCTTCTTTTTTTTTTTTTTTGCTTGGCCACTTCTATTGGTCTTTCATTTATTTATCTTTGTTCTTTGGCCTGTGTGGGCCTCCTATCACAGTGGCCTCTCTAGCTGCAGAGCACCAACTCTGGGCACATGTACTCCAGAGTTCTGGCTCCGTAGTTCGACACATCGGTCCAGCTGCTCTGTGGCACCTGGGACCTTCCTAGGCCAGGAATCAAACCAGTGCCCCTTGCACTGCAAGGCGGTGTCCTTATCCACTGGACCACCAGGGAAGCCCCTGTAGTAATGATTCTTAAGGCTCACTTGACTTCATGCTCCAAGATGTTTATCATCAATCCTTAGTTTCTTTGCAGGGATCTTTTTATGCATTTTCCCATGCCTTGAGGTCTAATTTAGTTAAAACTAAATATGGTAATCCCAAATTTCCTTCCCTAAGTATACCTAAATTATCAATCCATTCCCAAAGTATTGAAAACAAATAAATGAAGAATGTTTCCACTGGATACTCCATCTACATAGCAAAATAACTATCCTGCTGTCTTTAGGGAGTTGTGCCTCTGTTATACAACAAGTGATCATTCTCTTGCATATATAGGTGATTGAAGAAGTCAGTGTAAATTTGTGTAATAAAAAGAATAATGCTAAATTTTTCTTGCTTTCAAATTTGTTTTTTTTCTAGGATCAGATGTTGGCAATTTGATCTCTGATTACACTTCCTTTTCGAAATCCAACTTGTACATTTGGGGGTTCTCAGTTCATGTACTGCTGAAACCTGGCTTAAACAATTTTGAGCATTACCTTGCTAGCATATGAAATGAGTGCAATAGTATGGTGGTTTGAATGTTCTTTGTCATTGTCTTTCTTTGGAAATGAAATGAAAACTGACATTTTCCAGTTCTGTGGCCATTGTTGATTGTTCCAAATTTGCTGACATATGGAGTGTAGCACTTTAATAGCATCATCTTACAGAATTTGAAATACCTCAGGAGCTGCAGTGGCACAATCAGTTAGCACGCAGTGCTTATATGAAATAGCTCAGCTTCTATTCCATCACCTCCACTAGCAATTGTTGTAGTAATGCTTCTTCTTTTTTTTTTTTTTTGCTTGGCCACTTCTATTGGTCTTTCATTTATTTATCTTTGTTCTTTGGCCTGTGTGGGCCTCCTATCACAGTGGCCTCTCTAGCTGCAGAGCACCAACTCTGGGCACATGTACTCCAGAGTTCTGGCTCCGTAGTTCGACACATCGGTCCAGCTGCTCTGTGGCACCTGGGACCTTCCTAGGCCAGGAATCAAACCAGTGCCCCTTGCACTGCAAGGCGGTGTCCTTATCCACTGGACCACCAGGGAAGCCCCTGTAGTAATGATTCTTAAGGCTCACTTGACTTCATGCTCCAAGATGTTTATCATCAATCCTTAGTTTCTTTGCAGGGATCTTTTTATGCATTTTCCCATGCCTTGAGGTCTAATTTAGTTAAAACTAAATATGGTAATCCCAAATTTCCTTCCCTAAGTATACCTAAATTATCAATCCATTCCCAAAGTATTGAAAACAAATAAATGAAGAATGTTTCCACTGGATACTCCATCTACATAGCAAAATAACTATCCTGCTGTCTTTAGGGAGTTGTGCCTCTGTTATACAACAAGTGATCATTCTCTTGCATATATAGGTGATTGAAGAAGTCAGTGTAAATTTGTGTAATAAAAAAGAATAATGCTAAATTTTTCTTGTCTTTTTAAAACAAAATAAGAATAAAATAGGTCTATTATTATTTTTACACCCAAAGCATCACCTTTCATACTCTGTAAGGTGTGGGTACTCCCACTGTGCCAGAGAATTAAGCCCAAATGCCCTTATGTGGCTTGAACTTCTCTGTGACTTGACTCTGATATATCCATATTAGTACAGGCAATATTTACTTGGAAATGTTGCTGCCCATCTCCTGCCTGAGCCAACTCTCCTGCATCTGTGCTTTGATCTATGTTATACCTCTACTTGAATGCCATGTCAGTTGTAATGTGAGTGCACTGAACATCTTTAAGTCATCTTTCATTGACTCACATCCAACACAGTAACTGTCAAGGACTAGGGGTCTAACTGAGAACTCATTCTTGATCTTCCTGTATTAGTTGATAGGAAGGTCTTCTTGTTTCAAATAAATGAGATTTTTATGCTAGCATCTGCTGTTTCCTCTTCCCTTCATGAACAAAACAGCTTCAGTATTACTAGCATATCTGTGAAATTTGTTTTCCCTTCTCTTCTCTGCATCTTAAATTCTCCATTCCATATTCATTGGTTTTGTGTAAGGTAGAAATTATTTGGAAAAATGAATTAGTAGATGAATAAAAGCCTCTGGAATACCACATAATGGTAGGTTTTTTTTTCCTATTTCTATGTATTTTTACAGGTAAATCAGACTTTCTCGTGTTCTATGTGTTGTTAATTAAAACATCCATAGGTAGCTCATGTAAAAACAGAATCTATCACTGTGATGTGATGATATTCAGGCATTTTGATACTGAGATATTTTCACAGTAATTAAGCACTAACATAAAAATGGTTTCAAAACCCTGTTATTTTTCAAGAACTGCCTGAAGCGAAGACTTTGCATGGAATTTAGTATCATATGGTAATCCCAAATTTCCTTCCCTAAGTATACCTAAATTATCAATCCATTCCCAAAGTATTGAAAACAAATAAATGAAGAATGTTTCCACTGGATACTCCATCTACATAGCAAAATAACTATCCTGCTGTCTTTAGGGAGTTGTGCCTCTGTTATACAACAAGTGATCATTCTCTTGCATATATAGGTGATTGAAGAAGTCAGTGTAAATTTGTGTAATAAAAAAGAATAATGCTAAATTTTTCTTGTCTTTTTAAAACAAAATAAGAATAAAATAGGTCTATTATTATTTTTACACCCAAAGCATCACCTTTCATACTCTGTAAGGTGTGGGTACTCCCACTGTGCCAGAGAATTAAGCCCAAATGCCCTTATGTGGCTTGAACTTCTCTGTGACTTGACTCTGATATATCCATATTAGTACAGGCAATATTTACTTGGAAATGTTGCTGCCCATCTCCTGCCTGAGCCAACTCTCCTGCATCTGTGCTTTGATCTATGTTATACCTCTACTTGAATGCCATGTCAGTTGTAATGTGAGTGCACTGAACATCTTTAAGTCATCTTTCATTGACTCACATCCAACACAGTAACTGTCAAGGACTAGGGGTCTAACTGAGAACTCATTCTTGATCTTCCTGTATTAGTTGATAGGAAGGTCTTCTTGTTTCAAATAAATGAGATTTTTATGCTAGCATCTGCTGTTTCCTCTTCCCTTCATGAACAAAACAGCTTCAGTATTACTAGCATATCTGTGAAATTTGTTTTCCCTTCTCTTCTCTGCATCTTAAATTCTCCATTCCATATTCATTGGTTTTGTGTAAGGTAGAAATTATTTGGAAAAATGAATTAGTAGATGAATAAAAGCCTCTGGAATACCACATAATGGTAGGTTTTTTTTTCCTATTTCTATGTATTTTTTCAGGTAAATCACACTTTCTCGTGTTCTATGTGTTGTTAATTAAAACATCCATAGGTAGCTCATGTAAAAACAGAATCTATCACTGTGATGTGATGATATTCAGGCATTTTGATACTGAGATATTTTCACAGTAATTAAGCACTAACATAAAAATGGTTTCAAAACCCTGTTATTTTTCAAGAACTGCCTGAAGCGAAGACTTTGCATGGAATTTAGTATCATACCCTGCTCAAAGTTTTTCAAAAGGGAATCATTAAGATGTTTTATTTATAAAGAGCATTTGAATTGTTCTCTGTAAATCTATACCATGAAAGCTAGTTCCTTATTATAGGCTGTACCACTTGAAGATCTGTATTTCTGACACTATCTCCAATTTTTTCTATTTCCTCACTAGCACATTTTTATGTGCTTTTCTTACTTCTCCTGAGAATAATTCTGCCAGCTAATTCATGTTTATTTATTCCCTGTTCTACCAGTAGCAACCAATTTCCAAGGACTAACCAAAATCCTTTAGTTTATAGAAGTTTAATGTCCAGCCCACCACAGGGTTCATTAGAATTTGCAAGTTCACAACTGATTAATGCATGAGAGTCTCAGGTTCCACATTTTTATCCAGCAAGCTTTGTGTCGCCTTTAGGATTAGCCGGTCTCGTGGAAAGATAACCATGAAGGCATGGACATATTTCATGCAACACTATAACATTACGATGATGATACTTATTTAAAAAAAAAAAAAAACCTGATTAGCAAGAGTTTATCCTCATCAACATAGCAGTCTGTGAACTCTTCAGCTCCAGGCGCCAAGGTCTTAGTCTTCTTGAATTTGCAGTCCTAAATAAAGGAATTTCCAAACATTTGTGAAACCACTTGCACATAAGGCGACATAGGATTCAGGATTAGATATATACAGAAAGCTTCAAGATAACTGAAACCATATAACATTGATAAGGTATGCATTATTGCTTTTTCTTTTTAACAGACCCACAAACTGAGAATATAAATTTATGGTTATCAAAGGGAAAAGATGGGAGCGATTAACATATACACACTACTAGATACAAAAAGATAACCAACAAGTACCTACTGTATAGCACAGGGAACCCTAACCAATACTCTATAATAAACTATATGGGAAAATAATCTGAAAAATAATAGTTACATGTATATGTATAAATAAATCACTTTGCTGTATCACTGAAATTAACAGAACTTTGTAAATCAACTTTACTCCAATATAAAATTTAAAAGTTAAAAAAAAAATAGAAATGCAGTCAAAGTCCTAGTGAATGAAAAGCATTCTACCCATGTTAAAGATAGATCTTTCTGAATATATGGCTCAAGGCGAAGCAGTTTTTTCTGTGGCAATCTTCATTTCAGGATAGCTAAATTTAACATTCAGAACATTATTGTAATTCTCTTAGTATCATCAAGTTTCTGTCAGTGAAACTTTACACAGTGGTTTCTATCTCACCCTCATTGCATGAGAAAACAAGAGAGGAAGCCAAACTTCCTTCTGTCAGACAAGCTTTCTTGAGTAATGGCTGAACCTCATGCCTTCTCCTCAGAGTATTATGACATCATTTTATTTTAATTTAACAGATTCATGGTGTTTACCTCCACATAATCATGACTATGTCTGTACTTTAAAAATGTGTGTTCACATATGCATTTAACTTCCCATAACCTAAAGATAAATAGATCTTAATGCAACATTTAGGACTTCATATCATTTTGATTAGCTAAATGAGATAGGGCATGGAAGCATTAGTAGGAAACATTCAAATCACACTCAACTTTATTGTTTAGTGATAACCTCTCATTTACCTCATAATATAATTGTAAAAGTCTCCTCTGTTCAGTGGCTGATTGGTTCTTCTCAGATTTATGTATTCTCTTTCTCTTGATGTTTAGCTTTTTCTACTGCTTATATAATTGCCTTTTATCCCATGACATAGATATTTAACAGATGAATACCTATTTATACATTATTTTCATCACTGTTTATACTTGGACTGATATATATTGATATCTATATTTATTTTTCATATGTATTTTAAGATAAAATTTCATAAAAAATTTGATCATTATGGTTTTACCTCATAGAACAATAGAATTTTATTATTAGAGTATAATAGCTTTATGAAATTATGTTAGATTCTGCTGTACAACAAAGTGAATCAGCTATACCTGTACATATATCCTCTCCCTCTTGAACCTCCCCTCCACATGCCCTCAATCCACCCCTCTAGGTCATCACAGAGCATCAGGTTCACTGCCTGTGTTATTTAGCAGCTTCACCCTAGCTATCTATTTTACATATAGTAGTATATATCTGTTAATCCTACTCTCCCAATTTGTCTCACCCTTGCATTCTTTCCCTGTGTCCACATGTCTGTTTTCTGTATCTGTGACTATTTTTCTGCCCTGCAAACAGGCTCATCTGTACCATCTTTCTAGATTCCATACATATCAATTAATATATGTTATTTAAACAGTAGGATTGTAGATTTAGAAGACAAAATTTGACAAAACTAAGAATAACACACTGAAACTGGTAATTAGTTGTAGTGAGTGTTAATTTTAAAAACAATAAAAGTATGCAATGCTTTCTGTAATTCTGGAATATTATTAAATTTTAAGTTAACCCCACCAATATTTTCTTTTAGGCCTTAGTTGATTGCTCTCAATAACATGTTTTTAAATGACTAATATGCTTTGATGCACCGCATATGTGATATATCCAGTCCATCTGTTATGAAAAATAAGTGAAAATATCTCTAAACTAAACCAATAGTCCTCAAAGTAAAGAACTAACTAAATAAATAAGGCATATGGCACAAACTGTTGCTTTGTTGTATTGTCTCATCTTTAAGAAAAAAGACTAATAACTAAGCATTTACATTGGAATCCACAATGAACCAAGCTACTCACAGTTAAAGAGTAAGTTATTTGACCTGTGCAGTCATTTATGCTGGCTATTCGTATAATGAAACTTAACAAATGAAAGGAGAAATTATTCATGTTTAGCTTTTTCTACTGCTTATATAATTGCCTTTTATCCCATGACATAGATATTTAACAGATGAATACCTATTTATACATTATTTTCATCACTGTTTATACTTGGACTGATATATATTGATATCTATATTTATTTTTCATATGTATTTTAAGATAAAATTTCATAAAAAATTTGATCATTATGGTTTTACCTCATAGAACAATAGAATTTTATTATTAGAGTATAATAGCTTTATGAAATTATGTTAGATTCTGCTGTACAACAAAGTGAATCAGCTATACCTGTACATATATCCTCTCCCTCTTGAACCTCCCCTCCACATGCCCTCAATCCACCCCTCTAGGTCATCACAGAGCATCAGGTTCACTGCCTGTGTTATTTAGCAGCTTCACCCTAGCTATCTATTTTACATATAGTAGTATATATCTGTTAATCCTACTCTCCCAATTTGTCTCACCCTTGCATTCTTTCCCTGTGTCCACATGTCTGTTTTCTGTATCTGTGACTATTTTTCTGCCCTGCAAACAGGCTCATCTGTACCATCTTTCTAGATTCCATACATATCAATTAATATATGTTATTTAAACAGTAGGATTGTAGATTTAGAAGACAAAATTTGACAAAACTAAGAATAACACACTGAAACTGGTAATTAGTTGTAGTGAGTGTTAATTTTAAAAACAATAAAAGTATGCAATGCTTTCTGTAATTCTGGAATATTATTAAATTTTAAGTTAACCCCACCAATATTTTCTTTTAGGCCTTAGTTGATTGCTCTCAATAACATGTTTTTAAATGACTAATATGCTTTGATGCACCGCATATGTGATATATCCAGTCCATCTGTTATGAAAAATAAGTGAAAATATCTCTAAACTAAACCAATAGTCCTCAAAGTAAAGAACTAACTAAATAAATAAGGCATATGGCACAAACTGTTGCTTTGTTGTATTGTCTCATCTTTAAGAAAAAAGACTAATAACTAAGCATTTACATTGGAATCCACAATGAACCAAGCTACTCACAGTTAAAGAGTAAGTTATTTGACCTGTGCAGTCATTTATGCTGGCTATTCGTATAATGAAACTTAACAAATGAAAGGAGAAATTATTCATGTGAAAACAAACTCTGACATGGGTTAACTAATTATGTGAATTTTGAAAGAAAGTTGAAAATTGTCATGCCTACGTTTCTTATGGAGGCTTGCTATAGATTAATAGAGTAAAAAATGTTTTTTTTCTGGGGAATGTTTGGCCAAGGAAGAGACAGGAAAATAAGTGTGGATTCATTCTGGCTCGTAAAGTAAAGCAAAACTGAAACAAACAGAGATGAAACCAAGTGTCATTGGTGTGTTTATAATATGCCATTATTAAATTAAAGAATAACCAGAAAACTGAGCCTTTAGGACCATTTTCTTACTTAGTTTTCAATGTTCAGTCATGGTACTTCAATTATTTGAAAATGTAGATAAAAAATTTATTCTCATATTTTTAAGCACAGAAAACCTTATGGCAATTCTTTTCTCTATTGTCAAACTTATAGGATTAAAATTCTACTAGTAAAAATAATAATAAATAAAAATGTAAAGCTCCTCAATGAAATAAAATCCATGCAAAAGCTCTCTGCAGCACATGAGAATAGTCAAAATGATGACATTTCATTGTATGGCATTGATCTTGCATATTTTATCTTTGATTTAGAAGGAAGTCTTGGTAGGCAATTAACCTACATATAAAGATTTGTATAATAGAAAACACTTTTTGAATTGCTAATAGATAATTCTTTTTTTTTTCCCTAGCAGCCCATTGAGACTTCTCTTTCTTAAAATGAACTATGTGTTCTCTTTAGCATCAACTTTCAGCTGTACTTAGTAACTCTTGTTACAAGTCTTCCTCAGAGTTGCTTCTCTGTTCTGTTTGTTAGGATATATAGATTCTGTGTAAGAGGAAAATAGTTGAAATACCAAGGCACACTGGAAAATGCCATGATCTAAATACTAGTCTCATCATCTATGTACTTGATCAACTAAAAGTTGGTTACAAGAAATTGAGAATAGAGGGAATATAATAAGAACAGAAAGTAGATGTTGTTTTAGGGAAAGTGACATTGTATATCAGGAAAGACCAATTATGCATCCAAAAACTTAAGGAGATGAGATGAGACTGATAAAATGAATCCAGTGGTCACATGTTTAAAATAAAATGTTGGGAAAGTACCACCTTATCATGCTTTCAGCTTAACTTTCAATAGCATCTGGTCTAGAAACATTAGGTCCAAGTTGTAGTCAGTTTATTGAATTATTTCACAAGAAAATTTTTTACTTAGTGGTATCTATAACTCTGCCCTCCATCCTGCATTTGAGACTTTTGAATATCTGATCACGCCGCAATTTTGAAAACGTATGTTCCAAATTCTTTGCTGACAAGTTTATCTTTGCCAGGACGAAAAGAGCTTCAGGGGAAAAAAGCTTCTGAAAATAAGCATTATTGATGCCTAGTCATACTACTGGCCTTTGGTGAACCCTTCATTAATAACTAGATAAAGTAATGTTATATACCATGCAAAGGTTTAGGACCATTTTCTTACTTAGTTTTCAATGTTCAGTCATGGTACTTCAATTATTTGAAAATGTAGATAAAAAATTTATTCTCATATTTTTAAGCACAGAAAACCTTATGGCAATTCTTTTCTCTATTGTCAAACTTATAGGATTAAAATTCTACTAGTAAAAATAATAATAAATAAAAATGTAAAGCTCCTCAATGAAATAAAATCCATGCAAAAGCTCTCTGCAGCACATGAGAATAGTCAAAATGATGACATTTCATTGTATGGCATTGATCTTGCATATTTTATCTTTGATTTAGAAGGAAGTCTTGGTAGGCAATTAACCTACATATAAAGATTTGTATAATAGAAAACACTTTTTGAATTGCTAATAGATAATTCTTTTTTTTTTCCCTAGCAGCCCATTGAGACTTCTCTTTCTTAAAATGAACTATGTGTTCTCTTTAGCATCAACTTTCAGCTGTACTTAGTAACTCTTGTTACAAGTCTTCCTCAGAGTTGCTTCTCTGTTCTGTTTGTTAGGATATATAGATTCTGTGTAAGAGGAAAATAGTTGAAATACCAAGGCACACTGGAAAATGCCATGATCTAAATACTAGTCTCATCATCTATGTACTTGATCAACTAAAAGTTGGTTACAAGAAATTGAGAATAGAGGGAATATAATAAGAACAGAAAGTAGATGTTGTTTTAGGGAAAGTGACATTGTATATCAGGAAAGACCAATTATGCATCCAAAAACTTAAGGAGATGAGATGAGACTGATAAAATGAATCCAGTGGTCACATGTTTAAAATAAAATGTTGGGAAAGTACCACCTTATCATGCTTTCAGCTTAACTTTCAATAGCATCTGGTCTAGAAACATTAGGTCCAAGTTGTAGTCAGTTTATTGAATTATTTCACAAGAAAATTTTTTACTTAGTGGTATCTATAACTCTGCCCTCCATCCTGCATTTGAGACTTTTGAATATCTGATCACGCCGCAATTTTGAAAACGTATGTTCCAAATTCTTTGCTGACAAGTTTATCTTTGCCAGGACGAAAAGAGCTTCAGGGGAAAAAAGCTTCTGAAAATAAGCATTATTGATGCCTAGTCATACTACTGGCCTTTGGTGAACCCTTCATTAATAACTAGATAAAGTAATGTTATATACCATGCAAAGGTTTAGGAAATAAGAAGGACTTTGTAATTTTTACATAATTTTAATAGTGAGTGTCTCAAGGAATTCACATAATGACGATTGAGATTTTTTAGAATTTTTTCAAGAGTATAGCAAAGTATTAAAAAGCACACCTTTGGTTATTTAACCTTAAGAAAATAGACCTACATGGATCAAAAATGATGTACAGTGTCAATATGACTACCAAAGCAAAGAGAATCTGCCAGACTTTCTTATGTCACCGGGGCTCTAACTTCTATGAAGATCCATTCTGCTCAGGTCCAAATCTGATCTGAAATACAATGTGTATGTGCCAGACGTACCTAAGAAAGCTCTTAACTCTTTCATACTTACTTTAAACTTCAAATACAAACCAGCTACAATCCCATAGTTTCACATTTTTCTGAAGTCATTTGTGTAAATGTAGACATTCCTGTCTTTCTAAATAAATGCATAATACCCTTATCATCCAGCCAAACTGAAGAGAAGCACCTTAGATATTCATTGATTTTCACCTCTGGCATTTCCAGCTGTTTCTTCACACCCATAGTGAAAAATGCTGATTCACTGGACATGTGCCTGTGTGTGGTCCTCTACTCAAAGTCCAATCAGACCATTCAAGCTATTCTGATGGGAATGTTACATGGATGGATCCTTTTCAAACTTAAACTAAGTTTCTAATCATCTAACAAATTTGTTTCATGGTCATCTCCAGCATACTACTTAATTTGGAATGAAACAGGATTTAGGAAATAGAAGACTTGGCCTAAAAGTTTGGGTCTATCCTTTCCTGGTTATATAATATTGGGTAGTTAGCTTCTCCCAGCTCTGATTTCCTAATCCACAGAATTTTCCCACTGTTAGTACTGTGAGGACCAAAAAAGGCGAATGCTCTCCCATTTAACCCTTTACAGATAGAAGCTTTTCCACTTCTTCCAGTGGTATTCTCAGTATACCATACTAAGGTTCTGAAAGGGTTTTACCTTGATTTGAGACTTAAATCCAGGGCCCAGACCTGATAGAGCCCTGCTTGATACTTGGACCTATGTGGCTGGAGCTTGAATTCCAGCCAAAACCCTGTTTGGGACTCAAACCCTCAATCCCTGGTTTAGGACTTGAACCCAGCCAAAACCCTGGTTCAGACTTGAACCCATGTGACTGGGGCCTGAACCTAGCCAAAACCAGTTTGGGACTTGAACCCTCACGGCTAAGGCTCAACCTCAGCCAAAACCCTGCTTGGGGTAGTCAGGACTTGATCTCGGCCAGAATCCTGTCTGGGACTCGAACCCACGTGACTGGGACTCAATCCAAGGTCTGGACCCACTGAGGCTCAGGTTTTTCATGCCTCAATGCAGAAAGAATTCAGCGAGAAGCAGAGTGACAGACAAAAAAAGGATTTATTGGAATGAGGTACCTGAAAGTGGTGCAAACGGGCAGGTGGTAAAGTTCTGCTCTGCTGCTCCACCCCCTGACTGAATGGGCAGCAATATATAGGATGGTGGAAGACCGCCCCCCTCAAGTAAGCACAAGTGTGACGTACATCATTAATTCCTTTCTCACCAGCTCCTCCTTTGTCAGCTGTCCATGCCCAGTCAAGCCTGCTTTACTAAACAAAGAGCAGCTCTCCTGAGTTACCATCAACTTACTGGCCTCCCAACCTTTCCCAGGTTCCCTCATTCCTAGCTTTTTCACAAAACTAAGTTTCTAAAAGTCCATCGTCAAGCTATTCTGATGGGAATGTTACATGGATGGATCCTTTTCAAACTTAAACTAAGTTTCTAATCATCTAACAAATTTGTTTCATGGTCATCTCCAGCATACTACTTAATTTGGAATGAAACAGGATTTAGGAAATAGAAGACTTGGCCTAAAAGTTTGGGTCTATCCTTTCCTGGTTATATAATATTGGGTAGTTAGCTTCTCCCAGCTCTGATTTCCTAATCCACAGAATTTTCCCACTGTTAGTACTGTGAGGACCAAAAAAGGCGAATGCTCTCCCATTTAACCCTTTACAGATAGAAGCTTTTCCACTTCTTCCAGTGGTATTCTCAGTATACCATACTAAGGTTCTGAAAGGGTTTTACCTTGATTTGAGACTTAAATCCAGGGCCCAGACCTGATAGAGCCCTGCTTGATACTTGGACCTATGTGGCTGGAGCTTGAATTCCAGCCAAAACCCTGTTTGGGACTCAAACCCTCAATCCCTGGTTTAGGACTTGAACCCAGCCAAAACCCTGGTTCAGACTTGAACCCATGTGACTGGGGCCTGAACCTAGCCAAAACCAGTTTGGGACTTGAACCCTCACGGCTAAGGCTCAACCTCAGCCAAAACCCTGCTTGGGGTAGTCAGGACTTGATCTCGGCCAGAATCCTGTCTGGGACTCGAACCCACGTGACTGGGACTCAATCCAAGGTCTGGACCCACTGAGGCTCAGGTTTTTCATGCCTCAATGCAGAAAGAATTCAGCGAGAAGCAGAGTGACAGACAAAAAAAGGATTTATTGGAATGAGGTACCTGAAAGTGGTGCAAACGGGCAGGTGGTAAAGTTCTGCTCTGCTGCTCCACCCCCTGACTGAATGGGCAGCAATATATAGGATGGTGGAAGACCGCCCCCCTCAAGTAAGCACAAGTGTGACGTACATCATTAATTCCTTTCTCACCAGCTCCTCCTTTGTCAGCTGTCCATGCCCAGTCAAGCCTGCTTTACTAAACAAAGAGCAGCTCTCCTGAGTTACCATCAACTTACTGGCCTCCCAACCTTTCCCAGGTTTCACCCCTCTATCTATTTCCCCCCACTAGAACTCTACCTGTTCTACTCTATCCCTATCAGTTTCACTTGGAAACTTTGTTTCTGGTGACTCCAAACTGAATTTTAGCTCTGGGGGCCCCTAAGAAATTTCTCTGAAGGGAATAGACTATGTTATTATCTTCAAAGCTACTGACTGATTATTATGTCAACTCTGAGACCTAAAATTGAAGCATAGATATTTCCATTACTTTGCCATTGCTCAAGGACTGCATGGTTGAATACTCTTCTGGCCAACAGATAGTGGCAATCCCATTTTAGATCAAGAAGTATTGATTTTAATCCATCCTGTTGTATACCTGATCATTCTGATGCTTGGAGTCTATTCCACAGTAGTCTTAGTCCTTCTGACACCAAATTATAGTCTTTCCTATCCTCCCCAAACCCACCTGTCTTGCTGTCATCAGACTATAGAGTTAACAAGTTGAATGCACCCTACCAACCCACAGGATACCATGAAACTTCCCCTGATCCTCCAAGAGCTACCCTTCCGATACCTAAGCCCTAGACTTCTGTCCAATTTATTTCACTTAATTTACCCTCTTTGATAATGTGTTCATTGACTATCTGAGTTTTCATAAGTTTGAAGATAAAAACTTTGTCTTCCTGTGATGTTTAGGACTATGTTTTGAATATAGCTGGTAGTGAATGAATAAACATTAAATACTTGAATCAAAGAATGGGCAAATGCAAAAATTGTGTTAAGAATGCTCTGAAATATATATTGCCCCTGTAAGAACAAGGAATCCTAAAGCTGAAGTTCACTGCCTAAAGCTAATTTCTTCTGGTTGCATATGACTTTAAAATAATAGTCCTCTGAAAGCTATTGGAGTAGATGACAAATTCTTTCCAGGGATTAAATTTAACTCATCTTTGACTATCAACAAAGGTGTTAAAAAAATGATATGTTAGACATAACTTCTATTAACATGATTATGAAAAATTGGAATATATGCTTGACCATCATCCCAATGAAGAGTTGATTTTAATTTTGTCAGCTGTCCATGCCCAGTCAAGCCTGCTTTACTAAACAAAGAGCAGCTCTCCTGAGTTACCATCAACTTACTGGCCTCCCAACCTTTCCCAGGTTTCACCCCTCTATCTATTTCCCCCCACTAGAACTCTACCTGTTCTACTCTATCCCTATCAGTTTCACTTGGAAACTTTGTTTCTGGTGACTCCAAACTGAATTTTAGCTCTGGGGGCCCCTAAGAAATTTCTCTGAAGGGAATAGACTATGTTATTATCTTCAAAGCTACTGACTGATTATTATGTCAACTCTGAGACCTAAAATTGAAGCATAGATATTTCCATTACTTTGCCATTGCTCAAGGACTGCATGGTTGAATACTCTTCTGGCCAACAGATAGTGGCAATCCCATTTTAGATCAAGAAGTATTGATTTTAATCCATCCTGTTGTATACCTGATCATTCTGATGCTTGGAGTCTATTCCACAGTAGTCTTAGTCCTTCTGACACCAAATTATAGTCTTTCCTATCCTCCCCAAACCCACCTGTCTTGCTGTCATCAGACTATAGAGTTAACAAGTTGAATGCACCCTACCAACCCACAGGATACCATGAAACTTCCCCTGATCCTCCAAGAGCTACCCTTCCGATACCTAAGCCCTAGACTTCTGTCCAATTTATTTCACTTAATTTACCCTCTTTGATAATGTGTTCATTGACTATCTGAGTTTTCATAAGTTTGAAGATAAAAACTTTGTCTTCCTGTGATGTTTAGGACTATGTTTTGAATATAGCTGGTAGTGAATGAATAAACATTAAATACTTGAATCAAAGAATGGGCAAATGCAAAAATTGTGTTAAGAATGCTCTGAAATATATATTGCCCCTGTAAGAACAAGGAATCCTAAAGCTGAAGTTCACTGCCTAAAGCTAATTTCTTCTGGTTGCATATGACTTTAAAATAATAGTCCTCTGAAAGCTATTGGAGTAGATGACAAATTCTTTCCAGGGATTAAATTTAACTCATCTTTGACTATCAACAAAGGTGTTAAAAAAATGATATGTTAGACATAACTTCTATTAACATGATTATGAAAAATTGGAATATATGCTTGACCATCATCCCAATGAAGAGTTGATTTTAAATAACTTATAAAATATACAAATTTTAAGGAAAACATTATAAATCATGAGCTTGAGATGCTGTATAAGACTAAATACTGGAATTAAAGTGATATGATGATACTATTTAAGTATTTTACAGGTGGTCAATGCTTGTATATATATATATATATATATATATATATATATATGTGTGTGTGTATATATATATATATATAATGATAGCTTATGTGACAACTAATCATTTTATGTTTGGTACCTAAAATGTCTTACTATTTAATATAATATTCAATTAGATGGAAATCATTTATATTGTAATGACTGTCTCTCCAAAAAAGTAAAATTCAAACACTACATTTTTCTTCCTTTTAAAAATCAATTATTTTCATTGGTCCGTGTCATTAAATATACTTGGGAATATGTTTTCTCTTTCTAAAAGAGAGAGTCTTATATTTTAAAACAGGTACTCATAATTTTAAACATTTCCATGTAAAAGAATGTATAAACTGCAAGAGCATTTTGTTTTATTTTTTATCCAGGTACCTGTGAAATTTTCAGAATCTTAACCAGACACTTGTTCACATAGTCTCCACAAGAGACTAACATATTTGTAACTGTCTTTGGAATTGGATGATAAATTACATTCAGCTTAAACATCAGCCATTGTACACTGAAGGAATAAGCTTTGGACTTTACACCTAAGGGGCTCCATGACAAATGCATTGTTTGTTTCACTTTTAAAGCTATTTCTGTTCCCATCACTTTTAATGTAGTCCTGAAATAGTTAACTGAAATTTGCTCTTGCTTTAAATATAAACTTATGATATAATTACCAAATAGAAAATAAGAATGATGATCCTATTAAATACAGTCAATATAAGATAAAAAGCCAATTAAAACCCCAGATGGAAGTGATCCACAAGAGAACATAGCATAAATGGGTAAGGGTAATCAGCTGATGGGTTTATAGATCTAAAGATCCCCAAGGGGTAGTTAAAACCCAAAATTCCAAAGCTATAACTTTAACTATTGGAGTAGATGACAAATTCTTTCCAGGGATTAAATTTAACTCATCTTTGACTATCAACAAAGGTGTTAAAAAAATGATATGTTAGACATAACTTCTATTAACATGATTATGAAAAATTGGAATATATGCTTGACCATCATCCCAATGAAGAGTTGATTTTAAATAACTTATAAAATATACAAATTTTAAGGAAAACATTATAAATCATGAGCTTGAGATGCTGTATAAGACTAAATACTGGAATTAAAGTGATATGATAATATTATTTATGTATTTTACAGGTGGTCAATATTTGTATATATATATATATATATATATATATATATGTATGTGTGTGTTATATATATATATATAATGATAGCTTATGTGACAACTAATCATTTTATGTTTGGTACCTAAAATGTCTTACTATTTAATATAATATTCAATTAGATGGAAATCATTTATATTGTAATGACTGTCTCTCCAAAAAAGTAAAATTCAAACACTACATTTTTCTTCCTTTTAAAAATCAATTATTTTCATTGGTCCGTGTCATTAAATATACTTGGGAATATGTTTTCTCTTTCTAAAAGAGAGAGTCTTATATTTTAAAACAGGTACTCATAATTTTAAACATTTCCATGTAAAAGAATGTATAAACTGCAAGAGCATTTTGTTTTATTTTTTATCCAGGTACCTGTGAAATTTTCAGAATCTTAACCAGACACTTGTTCACATAGTCTCCACAAGAGACTAACATATTTGTAACTGTCTTTGGAATTGGATGATAAATTACATTCAGCTTAAACATCAGCCATTGTACACTGAAGGAATAAGCTTTGGACTTTACACCTAAGGGGCTCCATGACAAATGCATTGTTTGTTTCACTTTTAAAGCTATTTCTGTTCCCATCACTTTTTAATGTAGTCCTGAAATAGTTAACTGAAATTTGCTCTTGCTTTAAATATAAACTTATGATATAATTACCAAATAGAAAATAAGAATGATGATCCTATTAAATACAGTCAATATAAGATAAAAAGCCAATTAAAACCCCAGATGGAAGTGATCCACAAGAGAACATAGCATAAATGGGTAAGGGTAATCAGCTGATGGGTTTATAGATCTAAAGATCCCCAAGGGGTAGTTAAAACCCACACATTGTGACCCATAATGCTGAATTTTGCATTTGGGAGCTTTGATTGAACTAAAAGATCCTTAGAACACCCTGCTCCCTCTTGGCTTTATACCCAAAGAAAACCCAAAAGTAGGCTAGTTCAGTCAGGGTCTGCAATAAATTGCACACAATAAATTTACTTCACAACATCTTCCTCAAATAAGCTGGTGTCTACTCTATTATAAATACTGAATATCTGCTGCAAAGCTATAATTTGAGGGAAATGGCAGAATTTCAGTGGCTAAATATTTGATAGTATATTATTGTTCTCTGTAGAACTGTAGTCATTCTGTGTGTATCTGTAGACCACAGAATAATATAGCTCCCCTGACTAACTGTGCTTGCAAAGTATGACAATAGAGAATGTTTGTGGTTTGTTACTCCCCTTCTCTTTAAGCTAGTCAGAACTATTAATGCAGGTTTCCTAGGGTTTTAAAGGAGATCATAATCCTTAAATCGTCTGCTACATATATCCTGGGTCAGAAGACAAAATAAAGAGTAGACAGGAGACCTAGTCAAGAGAGACATGGCGTATAGAAGCAAACCCATATTATATCATTTAACAATGAAATGTAATGCTTTAGCTTGAAGCAGACATTGGCTTTGCTTGCTGGTTATAAATATTGAACTATTATTTTTATTTTAATAAAGATGGAGATAGGATTAACTTGTCTATTTAGAATATTTCTGTCTTTGGAATTGGATGATAAATTACATTCAGCTTAAACATCAGCCATTGTACACTGAAGGAATAAGCTTTGGACTTTACACCTAAGGGGCTCCATGACAAATGCATTGTTTGTTTCACTTTTAAAGCTATTTCTGTTCCCATCACTTTTAATATAGTCCTGAAATAGTTAACTGAAATTTGCTCTTGCTTTAAATATAAACTTATGATATAATTACCAAATAGAAAATAAGAATGATGATCCTATTAAATACAGTCAATATAAGATAAAAAGCCAATTAAAACCCCAGATGGAAGTGATCCACAAGAGAACATAGCATAAATGGGTAAGGGTAATCAGCTGATGGGTTTATAGATCTAAAGATCCCCAAGGGGTAGTTAAAACCCACACATTGTGACCCATAATGCTGAATTTTGCATTTGGGAGCTTTGATTGAACTAAAAGATCCTTAGAACACCCTGCTCCCTCTTGGCTTTATACCCAAAGAAAACCCAAAAGTAGGCTAGTTCAGTCAGGGTCTGCAATAAATTGCACACAATAAATTTACTTCACAACATCTTCCTCAAATAAGCTGGTGTCTACTCTATTATAAATACTGAATATCTGCTGCAAAGCTATAATTTGAGGGAAATGGCAGAATTTCAGTGGCTAAATATTTGATAGTATATTATTGTTCTCTGTAGAACTGTAGTCATTCTGTGTGTATCTGTAGACCACAGAATAATATAGCTCCCCTGACTAACTGTGCTTGCAAAGTATGACAATAGAGAATGTTTGTGGTTTGTTACTCCCCTTCTCTTTAAGCTAGTCAGAACTATTAATGCAGGTTTCCTAGGGTTTTAAAGGAGATCATAATCCTTAAATCGTCTGCTACATATATCCTGGGTCAGAAGACAAAATAAAGAGTAGACAGGAGACCTAGTCAAGAGAGACATGGCGTATAGAAGCAAACCCATATTATATCATTTAACAATGAAATGTAATGCTTTAGCTTGAAGCAGACATTGGCTTTGCTTCTTGCTGGTTATAAATATTGAACTATTATTTTTTATTTTAATAAAGATGGAGATAGGATTAACTTGTCTATTTAGAATATTAAAGTTTAGTATTAAATGCAATTTACATCTCTATCTTAGACTGTTCAGGCTGCTCTAACAAAATATCACAGACTGGGTGGCTTTAACAACAAATATTCATTTTCCCATATTCTGGAAGCTGGAAAGCCCAATGGTGCTGGCAAATTTGATTTCTCATGATAGTTCTCTTCCTGGCTTGTTCATTGGTAAATTTCTACTGTGTACTCATATGACTTCTTCTCTGTGTACTAGCAGGAGACAGACAGAAACCAATCTCTCTGCTGTTTCTTCCTATAAAGACACTAATCTTATTAGATCAATGCTCCATCCATATGACCTCATTTAAATTTAATTGCTTCCTTAGAGGCCCCATACAAATAGAGGCACAGAAGGTTATGGTTCAATGTATGAATTTAGAGAGCACACGAACCTTCACTTTGTAAAAATCAGTAAATATGTTTTTCTTTTGTTCTCCTGTATTTTGTTTTATTATTATTATTATTTTATTTTGCTTATTTTTTTACAGTGTTTTGTAGTTTACTGCCACACATCAACCTGAATATCTTCAGTGTTTATGCATTATCTCTCATACCTCATTCTCCTTCAAAAATAAACTTTTTTTGTTTATATGTGTGTACTTGTATTTTGGTATTTATCTTCATATAGATTCAAAATTTTCGAAGACTTATATTTACTGTGAATAATGGATTTTCTTATCTAATTTTCTCTTTTATATCATTTTCCATCTTCTACATATGGAATACAGCTGTACTAAAGCTACTTTATTTTACATAGCTCTCAGGTCTCTAAAGGATATGTTGGCTTATATTCATGTGAAACTTTAAATTCTATCCTTTTAGGAATAGATGCTCAAATATGATTCCAGAAGACATATCTTGCAGGCTGATTAAATATTTCTTTTCACCGAATAGAAATTGTGTCATTCTGTTGAAGAAATGAATAAGGTGATAAGTAATCATCATAGTATATTCAAAAGACTTTGGAATTAACTCCAGGTTGTCACTTTGTGGTGTATTACCTTGGGCTGGCCATTGAGCCCACTAGTTTCTGTTTCCATAGTAGACAAATGGGAAAGTCATACAGTAATTGTCCTACCCATGTTTAGGGTTGTGGCAAGGATAAAATGAAACTATATATATATTATATATATATGTAAAATGTCACACAAAAGTGAATTATTACTCAAAGAAACAATTAAATGCAAGAATAGGTTTCATAGTTTCTTTATCTTTTCTTCAAAAGAAATATAAACATGGAAAATGCAAAATGCAAGCATTTATGTGTTTAAAACAGTAAGCATGGCTAGATTCATTCCCACTATTACCAGGTCTCGAAAATTTCCTCTCATATTTTTAACTTATATATTACCTATATTAACCTAATTTTAATATTTACTGTGTACTCATATGACTTCTTCTCTGTGTACTAGCAGGAGACAGACAGAAACCAATCTCTGCTGTTTCTTCCTATAAAGACACTAATCTTATTAGATCAATGCTCCATCCATATGACCTCATTTAAATTTAATTGCTTCCTTAGAGGCCCCATACAAATAGAGGCACAGAAGGTTATGGTTCAATGTATGAATTTAGAGAGCACACGAACCTTCACTTTGTAAAAATCAGTAAATATGTTTTTCTTTTGTTCTCCTGTATTTTGTTTTATTATTATTATTATTTTATTTTGCTTATTTTTTTACAGTGTTTTGTAGTTTACTGCCACACATCAACCTGAATATCTTCAGTGTTTATGCATTATCTCTCATACCTCATTCTCCTTCAAAAATAAACTTTTTTTGTTTATATGTGTGTACTTGTATTTTGGTATTTATCTTCATATAGATTCAAAATTTTCGAAGACTTATATTTACTGTGAATAATGGATTTTCTTATCTAATTTTCTCTTTTATATCATTTTCCATCTTCTACATATGGAATACAGCTGTACTAAAGCTACTTTATTTTACATAGCTCTCAGGTCTCTAAAGGATATGTTGGCTTATATTCATGTGAAACTTTAAATTCTATCCTTTTAGGAATAGATGCTCAAATATGATTCCAGAAGACATATCTTGCAGGCTGATTAAATATTTCTTTTCACCGAATAGAAATTGTGTCATTCTGTTGAAGAAATGAATAAGGTGATAAGTAATCATCATAGTATATTCAAAAGACTTTGGAATTAACTCCAGGTTGTCACTTTGTGGTGTATTACCTTGGGCTGGCCATTGAGCCCACTAGTTTCTGTTTCCATAGTAGACAAATGGGAAAGTCATACAGTAATTGTCCTACCCATGTTTAGGGTTGTGGCAAGGATAAAATGAAACTATATATATATTATATATATATGTAAAATGTCACACAAAAGTGAATTATTACTCAAAGAAACAATTAAATGCAAGAATAGGTTTCATAGTTTCTTTATCTTTTCTTCAAAAGAAATATAAACATGGAAAATGCAAAATGCAAGCATTTATGTGTTTAAAACAGTAAGCATGGCTAGATTCATTCCCACTATTACCAGGTCTCGAAAATTTCCTCTCATATTTTTAACTTATATATTACCTATATTAACCTAATTTTAATATTTAGCAACTATATTCAAAATTCTTTTAACTATTAATTTAATCAATTATTTTTGGTAAAGATTTCAGTTTTACTCAAAGTTAAGAATTGTATGTGACATAGGTTTTTTGCATTCAGTGGCTTGCTACAATAACATATTGGAAACAGATTAGAAATCTACACAATCATTTAAGACCTTCCCCATAAAAAGAGAAAATCTCCTTAAAATTTGCAAGGAGTAAGGTACCATGAAAATAGTCACATGTTGCTTAAACAAAACCTAACGGCTTAATAAAGTTTTCTGTGAAGTTTACTCGGTAACCCACAGATGGCAAACCAATATAGCAAATAGGAAACAGGCGTGTTCTTGTTGTACTTGGGAAAATCAAAGCTAAGAACTGCCTAAACTATCTTTGTGAGAATTTTATGAAGTCAGAGAAAGAAAAGTCAGGAAAAAAAAGAAACCACTTCCAGTTACTTTTCTTCTCTATGGATTTTAATAGTCCAGATCCAGGTATCTTCTCAGTATTAAAATATATTGAGAATTATACTCAGACCGGAGGCTTGGTGTTCAGTAAGTACTATGAGTAAGGGAAGTTGGTTGTGTAAGTGAGCCAGAGAGACTTCACACATGGAACTTATTTGGGTTTTCCCATATTGTATTTTTTTCTATATGGGGAATTTAGATTTCTATGCGACTAAGGATTTGAAAATTTTCTGTACCTTGCTGTTATTTTAAAGCAGCAAAAAGAAAGGAAAAAAAAGACAGTGTCTTCCTGAATTGAGCTTTGTAAATCTCCTGTCTTTTTATATTAACCTAAGTGATTGATTTAAGGCATATCAATTTTGATGATGCACACACAAAACAAGAATGTTAAACATGTTCCCCAGTACTTCTGTGACTGCCATGATATGAATTCAAAGAATGTTTGAAAGTATTATGCAAAATCAGCATGCTCTTGCAAAGTTTTATAAATTAAGCATCTAGTGGTCAAATCAGATTAAAAAGCACACAGTAACAGGTATTTCTTAAGGAATTGATTCTGTGAATTGTTTTGAGAAAACAAGCCTTTTGTAAGGTAAACAATTAACCAATGTTTTGATCTTTCATGAGGTATCTAAGGGCTTAAAAACAGGATCCATCTGTATTTAATTTCTTTCTGGATTAGAAAGGAGTAAAAAAACAATGGAAGTGGATTGGAATAGCCCAGATCAGTAGTTGAAGTCACACTCTGAAATCAGACTTGGATGTGGGGGAGGAGTGAGGACAGCCTGATGAGACTAGCTGCAAAGGCTCCCTGAGGGAGAAGGAGTGAAGTGATGTTTTCAGCAACAGAACAAGTTCCTGTGGTTACAGCAAGTAACATATTGGAAACAGATTAGAAATCAAATCCCCCATAAAAGAGAAAATCTCCTTAAAATTTGCAAGGAGTAAGGTACCATGAAAATAGTCACATGTTGCTTAAACAAAACCTAACGGCTTAATAAAGTTTTCTGTGAAGTTTACTCGGTAACCCACAGATGGCAAACCAATATAGCAAATAGGAAACAGGCGTGTTCTTGTTGTACTTGGGAAAATCAAAGCTAAGAACTGCCTAAACTATCTTTGTGAGAATTTTATGAAGTCAGAGAAAGAAAAGTCAGGAAAAAAAAGAAACCACTTCCAGTTACTTTTCTTCTCTATGGATTTTAATAGTCCAGATCCAGGTATCTTCTCAGTATTAAAATATATTGAGAATTATACTCAGACCGGAGGCTTGGTGTTCAGTAAGTACTATGAGTAAGGGAAGTTGGTTGTGTAAGTGAGCCAGAGAGACTTCACACATGGAACTTATTTGGGTTTTCCCATATTGTATTTTTTTCTATATGGGGAATTTAGATTTCTATGCGACTAAGGATTTGAAAATTTTCTGTACCTTGCTGTTATTTTAAAGCAGCAAAAAGAAAGGAAAAAAAAGACAGTGTCTTCCTGAATTGAGCTTTGTAAATCTCCTGTCTTTTTATATTAACCTAAGTGATTGATTTAAGGCATATCAATTTTGATGATGCACACACAAAACAAGAATGTTAAACATGTTCCCCAGTACTTCTGTGACTGCCATGATATGAATTCAAAGAATGTTTGAAAGTATTATGCAAAATCAGCATGCTCTTGCAAAGTTTTATAAATTAAGCATCTAGTGGTCAAATCAGATTAAAAAGCACACAGTAACAGGTATTTCTTAAGGAATTGATTCTGTGAATTGTTTTGAGAAAACAAGCCTTTTGTAAGGTAAACAATTAACCAATGTTTTGATCTTTCATGAGGTATCTAAGGGCTTAAAAACAGGATCCATCTGTATTTAATTTCTTTCTGGATTAGAAAGGAGTAAAAAAACAATGGAAGTGGATTGGAATAGCCCAGATCAGTAGTTGAAGTCACACTCTGAAATCAGACTTGGATGTGGGGGAGGAGTGAGGACAGCCTGATGAGACTAGCTGCAAAGGCTCCCTGAGGGAGAAGGAGTGAAGTGATGTTTTCAGCAACAGAACAAGTTCCTGTGGTTACAGCAAGCCTGGGTCTCCGGAATAATAGCCTCACACCTGGCAGGGTTTTAGGAAGTTGGTTTGTGGGAGCTCTGAGCCCCCAGAAAACTAAGTCACCAGCCCTTGGGCTGGTCATTAAGATCAGATTTTCTGTTTCCATGGATTACAAACACAGTCGACTTTCTTAATGTGCAATTCTATGGACTGTAGCTCACCAGGCTACTCTTTCCATAGGATTCTCCAGGCAAGAATATTGTAGGGGGTAGCTATTCCATTCTCCAGGGAATCTTCCTGACCCAAGGATCAAACCTGGGTCTCCTGCACTGCAGGCAGATTTATCATGGTCTAAGCTACCATAGCATAATAGATTATAAATATTTCAAGAAAGCTGCTTTCCATGAAGTCTCTCTTATGATCCTGGCAGTCTCTAGGACTTTAGCATGAATGAGTTTATCAGGTAACTGTGAAATACACACTAACCATCTGGTTGTAGGAAAAGATAGGAAAGGTGAAGAGAAAAGTGAAGAAAAGAAAGGAATTATATATCATTTACACATCATTCAGTTTTCTGAGTGACAGGCAATGTGTGGGCAAGAAACAAGCATAATGCAATGCAATTATGCATTTTCATGCAATGCATAGCTTCTTAAAAGAGAACAATATTCAACGAATAAATACATAGTATAAATACATAGTACCTAATCACAAAGCATGCCGAGTGGAGACTGTCAATTAGGGAATGTTGCTGAGGAAGCAGATGTTAATCTGAGATTTGAACAGCAGTGTGCACTCACTGTGTGCTCAGATTTATGCTAAGAGGTACTCTTATTATCCACATTCATTGTACATTATCATCATTCTTATTATTTAAATGGAAAAACAAAGTTGTCATGAGGTTGTAAGACTGTCTAAGGTCGCACATTCTAGTAGACAATTGAATTTGAAGCAGGTCTCTGTTTTACTGAGCTTACCCAATACACACCTCTGTTTCACAAGGAAAGGGAAATAGATAGCAGTCTGGCAAGTCACCAAAGCAAAGAAATTGAAACATAAACTTCCAACTCTAACTCTTGCCTAAAATCGACAAGCAGTATGTAAAACCAAAGCATAATCACCCTTGATACTACTGGTTATAAGATTTATGAACTCTAACTGTACAAGTTGTCTGAAAATGTGCTTACTAGAAGAGAATTCCTGTGAGTGGCCCCTGAGCCGGAAGTCACCTAAAGCTGAAAATTTCCTTATCCCATTCAAGGTGAACCAGCCTTTATCTCATTTTGATAGAGACCAAGGACAGTGAGACAGAAGAAGAAAAATTAACATACTATATGTGACACTTCCTGCATGTAAGATTTTTTAATTGTGTTCAGCTATTTAAGATAATTACACCTAATCACATAATTCCTGTAAATTGGTGAAGTGACATAATTTAGATGTTTAACAAGAAATGTAGATTAAATAATTATAACATATAGCTGTAATTTATGGATAATGACGGGCTTTTAATTTAGTGAATAAATATCGAAAGCTGCTTTCCATGAAGTCTCTCTTATGATCCTGGCAGTCTCTAGGACTTTAGCATGAATGAGTTTATCAGGTAACTGTGAAATACACACTAACCATCTGGTTGTAGGAAAAGATAGGAAAGGTGAAGAGAAAAGTGAAGAAAAGAAAGGAATTATATATCATTTACACATCATTCAGTTTTCTGAGTGACAGGCAATGTGTGGGCAAGAAACAAGCATAATGCAATGCAATTATGCATTTTCATGCAATGCATAGCTTCTTAAAAGAGAACAATATTCAACGAATAAATACATAGTATAAATACATAGTACCTAATCACAAAGCATGCCGAGTGGAGACTGTCAATTAGGGAATGTTGCTGAGGAAGCAGATGTTAATCTGAGATTTGAACAGCAGTGTGCACTCACTGTGTGCTCAGATTTATGCTAAGAGGTACTCTTATTATCCACATTCATTGTACATTATCATCATTCTTATTATTTAAATGGAAAAACAAAGTTGTCATGAGGTTGTAAGACTGTCTAAGGTCGCACATTCTAGTAGACAATTGAATTTGAAGCAGGTCTCTGTTTTACTGAGCTTACCCAATACACACCTCTGTTTCACAAGGAAAGGGAAATAGATAGCAGTCTGGCAAGTCACCAAAGCAAAGAAATTGAAACATAAACTTCCAACTCTAACTCTTGCCTAAAATCGACAAGCAGTATGTAAAACCAAAGCATAATCACCCTTGATACTACTGGTTATAAGATTTATGAACTCTAACTGTACAAGTTGTCTGAAAATGTGCTTACTAGAAGAGAATTCCTGTGAGTGGCCCCTGAGCCGGAAGTCACCTAAAGCTGAAAATTTCCTTATCCCATTCAAGGTGAACCAGCCTTTATCTCATTTTGATAGAGACCAAGGACAGTGAGACAGAAGAAGAAAAATTAACATACTATATGTGACACTTCCTGCATGTAAGATTTTTTAATTGTGTTCAGCTATTTAAGATAATTACACCTAATCACATAATTCCTGTAAATTGGTGAAGTGACATAATTTAGATGTTTAACAAGAAATGTAGATTAAATAATTATAACATATAGCTGTAATTTATGGATAATGACGGGCAAATTTTAAACTTTGCAAAATAGTGTAATTTGAGTCTTCGTGGAAATGTCTTGCCATTTCAGTTTCCTGTTTCTGACCAAGTGCAACAACTTTGAAAGCTACATTATACAAACATAAGGGCTTCCTTCTGTCTCTAGAATATCCTAAATATGGTCTGCTTAAGAGACTAATGTGCTTTTAGCCTCTTCCCAGGAATTTAATATGAAATGAACTGCCTTAGGAGAAATTCAGGACTCCACCTGTTTCTTGAGTGAAAGTGACCATTGGGAAACCTGAAAACTACAAAAGCAGTTGTGATTCTAACCTGGGAGCTCTCATTCATGTATTACTTGTTAAGTCACGCACTGCATAATTATCAGTGGCCATTTTGTGTCCTATGTTGTGCCTCTGCTCAGTGCTGGACTTTTGGTAGGGAGCAGAGTTAAAGACAGACAAGAACAGAAAAGGGATGAGCAAGTAGGACACATCCAACATTGTTAAGTCTTACCCAGAGAGCAACTAAGATAAGATTCTTTCAACAGGGATCTGGTGTTAGTGATTTTTATGAGGACCTACAGCAAAGTGGTGAATGTTAAGACCAGAGGGAGTAGCTGGAAGGCAAGTCAGAGGTGAACTGAGAGGGCATGTCTTCTAAGAAGTTTCATAATGAAGTAGAAGAGTAAAATCAGAAAAACGGATGTTGGGTTTAAAGGAAGTTTCACCTCAATGGGACAGGGTATCTGAAAATGTGCTTACTAGAAGAGAATTCCTGTGAGTGGCCCCTGAGCCGGAAGTCACCTAAAGCTGAAAATTTCCTTATCCCATTCAAGGTGAACCAGCCTTTATCTCATTTTGATAGAGACCAAGGACAGTGAGACAGAAGAAGAAAAATTAACATACTATATGTGACACTTCCTGCATGTAAGATTTTTTAATTGTGTTCAGCTATTTAAGATAATTACACCTAATCACATAATTCCTGTAAATTGGTGAAGTGACATAATTTAGATGTTTAACAAGAAATGTAGATTAAATAATTATAACATATAGCTGTAATTTATGGATAATGACGGGCAAATTTTAAACTTTGCAAAATAGTGTAATTTGAGTCTTCGTGGAAATGTCTTGCCATTTCAGTTTCCTGTTTCTGACCAAGTGCAACAACTTTGAAAGCTACATTATACAAACATAAGGGCTTCCTTCTGTCTCTAGAATATCCTAAATATGGTCTGCTTAAGAGACTAATGTGCTTTTAGCCTCTTCCCAGGAATTTAATATGAAATGAACTGCCTTAGGAGAAATTCAGGACTCCACCTGTTTCTTGAGTGAAAGTGACCATTGGGAAACCTGAAAACTACAAAAGCAGTTGTGATTCTAACCTGGGAGCTCTCATTCATGTATTACTTGTTAAGTCACGCACTGCATAATTATCAGTGGCCATTTTGTGTCCTATGTTGTGCCTCTGCTCAGTGCTGGACTTTTGGTAGGGAGCAGAGTTAAAGACAGACAAGAACAGAAAAGGGATGAGCAAGTAGGACACATCCAACATTGTTAAGTCTTACCCAGAGAGCAACTAAGATAAGATTCTTTCAACAGGGATCTGGTGTTAGTGATTTTTATGAGGACCTACAGCAAAGTGGTGAATGTTAAGACCAGAGGGAGTAGCTGGAAGGCAAGTCAGAGGTGAACTGGAGAGGGCATGTCTTCTAAGAAGTTTCATAATGAAGTAGAAGAGTAAAATCAGAAAAACGGATGTTGGGTTTAAAGGAGATTGCTATCTTCCGATACCTCAATGGGACAGGGGTATCTGAATCCCAACAGGAAGTATAATTTAAATAGAAGTAAAGATATAAGTTGATGGAATCAGTGGATAAGGTTGGTGGCAATTTCCTATGATGGCTTCTATTTGTTGATGAGATTAAAGGTCCTTTGGTGACAGAAGAAAAAACTGAAGGAACCAGCACTTAATACTGAGTAGCAAAGAACAGGTACAGATTTAAAGTGGGAAGATTTATCAAGAAATCTGGTGAAAGGCAAGTTGTGGTCAGGGATGAACCTTGGACTTCAACCAGGAGAGGAGAGGAAGTGAAGCAAGCAAGGAGGGAGCCAACAGAGAAGAAGGTGTAAAAGATTCTGAAGGCAGGAACTTCTGATATCATCTAAATTCCAGTATGTTTGGGAATTGAATGACAGAATTGAAAACTAAGAGGCTATAGCTGGAGTATAAAATAACTGAAGCTATTATATATCAGAACTCAGCCAGAATAGAACTTGCCCCCAGGAAGGCAGACAGAAGATAGGCCCTAAAGGTACTGTTTTTAAGAAGACTGACTCACGACTTTCAGAATTTTATCAGATACCACAATACCTCCTCAGTCAATTCCTTAAAAAATAAGTATACATTTTGGATGCATACATGACTTTTAAAGACATCAAAGTTAAGTTTTCTGGCGCCTTATTAGCTTGAAAATATGATGTATAAGTTCTTATTTGCTAATATAAGGCCTTTTTGATATTAAAGTGATCTATTTACAAAAAATGTGGTTAAGAATGAAAACTAAACAAAAATTGAATCATTAATTCCAGATTCAGTTCACAGCTGCTGCACATTGGTGTATAGACAAAAATACCACAGAACGGTGACTTGGTAATGTCTGAATCTTAATAGGCAGAAGCTAGAGAAGAAAAGACCAATTAGTAAAAAATAGGTAAATAAAGTTGAAGTTAGAAGCAAAAAAAATCTGAGTGCAGTAGGTGTATGTAAATGGTATGAGGGAAGAATATTGAAGATATTTCTGAAATGTGATAATAAGCAAATGATATAACCAAAACCATTATCAGACCACCATTGAAACATAGGGAATATATAATAAAATTATGACAGAATACATAATTATCAATGCCTTAGAATTTCTCTTTCCCATTACTTGATAATTCACCACACTGAAAGGGAACATGAGCTCTATTTTTTAACCTTTACTATATTCTTATTCTTCAGAATTGGATCATGGTTCCTATGATGAAAATTGCTTCCTTGGCAAATAACCATGATTAAAATGATTATCATTTTTATTGTAAAATGTGTTATTGGGACTTTGAGCTTATAAATCAGAATGATAAAAGGAATATAGAGGCAAATAAGGGTGTGTATGCACATATGTGAGTGCCTCTATGTGCATAAAAGTGTACATGTATGTATGGCTTAGGTATACATGTAGGCCTAGGACTTAGTGACACTGGTCCCTTTCCAAAGAGTTAGTAGTCATGACTGAATTATGTACACTTTAATTATATGGCCTTTCAAGAAAAATTTGTTGAGGAACCATAAGCATGTAATTCTCATTTGTATTTGAATCATAACGTGTAATCCAAGGACCTTTCCTGTAAAAATGGCTTCTTAATGGTTATAAACTGATTGGTACAATCAGTGAGAAAATTGAAGGTAATTATAAAAGATAGCATTACCAGAGTTCCTGACTTTTCTTTCTTTCTTTTCATATCATGGTCATGTTGAATACGAGGCAATAAAGTGCCTGATTGAACAGAGTGCTTTAAGTCATATACAGAAAAGGAAAGAAGTCCCTAGATACTGTGTTTCAGAAACTGCCGAAGAACAGCTGTCATGGCCAAGACTAGGGGCAAGAGAAGCAGCAAGGCTGCCTTGTTCTTAGCTCTGTGCTGCAGGTAACCGCACTGTTTCCTCTGAGTGTCTCAGCAAAAGAATGGCTTGCCCCTGTTCTGATAGCTCATTTTGAATCAATAAAAGCCCTCCTCATCAGGATGAGAAAATTACATCACTGATTTGGATCCTACTGTCTAGAGAGAAAATGTGGCATTTTTAGACATTAAGACTATTTTGGATTCTTTTGAATTCCTCTAAGAGCAATTGGGTCTGATGTGATGGGTTTCTCCCTTATCTCCCAGACTATGAAGAGCTCTTTTATCATCCCTGTGTTCGGGTTGGCAGAGTCCCCAGAATAGGTCAGAAAAAGCTCCTACAGAGATTTTTATATTATAGTATTGTTACCTAAATTAATCCTTTCGCCTAGACTTTTTTCCCCAGAAGAGAAATTTTGTAGAGTTAATTGGAGTCTCAGGAAAAGAAGTAACAAAAGGCAGAACTTCAGCTGGGTCAAACAGGCATATTATCTCAAAACCTAAAAGATGAATTATGAGGGAGGATACTTGGTTTTTAATACAACTGAAGTCTGAAAGAAAACAATTTCGCCTAGCGCATTCCTTTTTCCTCAAGATAAGACATGAATGTTTGGAGAGGAATGTTTTTTCATCTTATTATTTCAGGATCCATAGTGGGAGGAATTATATAACTTTATGTTAAGTTTAAGAAGTATTTTATTAGACTTATTAAGTCTAATAGGCTATTAAGTATTTTACTCAGTAACCTCTCCTCTAGCTTAAATATCATGTTCCAAAATTGTATAGAGTTTTTGCCTAATCTCTCTCATAAGGAAACAGAAAAACACCTTCTTTTTCATCATGAATTGTTAGACATCATATTTATAATATCCACAAGCACAATTTAACACAGGAAGCATCCTTAGTCTAGTATTTTTTAAACTATTTTGTTATATTCATATATGAGATCCATTATTTATTCTTTAAAGCTGATTTCTTGTATCTTTCAAATACTATGCATTAGATATGCTGTTTCTCATTTCTAATTAAATTGTTAAGTTAAAATTTTGCATGCTTCATGCTAGGTTAGGGTCTGTCATGGCCAAGACTAGGGGCAAGAGAAGCAGCAAGGCTGCCTTGTTCTTAGCTCTGTGCTGCAGGTAACCGCACTGTTTCCTCTGAGTGTCTCAGCAAAAGAATGGCTTGCCCCTGTTCTGATAGCTCATTTTGAATCAATAAAAGCCCTCCTCATCAGGATGAGAAAATTACATCACTGATTTGGATCCTACTGTCTAGAGAGAAAATGTGGCATTTTTAGACATTAAGACTATTTTGGATTCTTTTGAATTCCTCTAAGAGCAATTGGGTCTGATGTGATGGGTTTCCCCCTTATCTCCCAGACTATGAAGAGCTCTTTTATCATCCCTGTGTTCGGGTTGGCAGAGTCCCCAGAATAGGTCAGAAAAAGCTCCTACAGAGATTTTTATATTATAGTATTGTTACCTAAATTAATCCTTTCGCCTAGACTTTTTTCCCCAGAAGAGAAATTTTGTAGAGTTAATTGGAGTCTCAGGAAAAGAAGTAACAAAAGGCAGAACTTCAGCTGGGTCAAACAGGCATATTATCTCAAAACCTAAAAGATGAATTATGAGGGAGGATACTTGGTTTTTAATACAACTGAAGTCTGAAAGAAAACAATTTCGCCTAGCGCATTCCTTTTTCCTCAAGATAAGACATGAATGTTTGGAGAGGAATGTTTTTTCATCTTATTATTTCAGGATCCATAGTGGGAGGAATTATATAACTTTATGTTAAGTTTAAGAAGTATTTTATTAGACTTATTAAGTCTAATAGGCTATTAAGTATTTTACTCAGTAACCTCTCCTCTAGCTTAAATATCATGTTCCAAAATTGTATAGAGTTTTTGCCTAATCTCTCTCATAAGGAAACAGAAAAACACCTTCTTTTTCATCATGAATTGTTAGACATCATATTTATAATATCCACAAGCACAATTTAACACAGGAAGCATCCTTAGTCTAGTATTTTTTAAACTATTTTGTTATATTCATATATGAGATCCATTATTTATTCTTTAAAGCTGATTTCTTGTATCTTTCAAATACTATGCATTAGATATGCTGTTTCTCATTTCTAATTAAATTGTTAAGTTAAAATTTTGCATGCTACATGCTAGGTTGCTTCGGTCATGTCCTACTCTTTGTGACCCAGCCTGCCAGGCTCTGTCCATAGGATTCTCCAGGCAAGAATACTGGAGTGGATTACCATTTCTTTCTGTAGGAATTTTTTGCAACTCAGGGATCTAACCCAGCTCTCTTGTTTCTCCTGCATTGACAGGCAGATTCTTTACCACTAGCGCCACCATTTCTGTGTAGTTATTGTATGTTTGTCTCATTCTTATAATTGAACAAATACTTTAGGAAGTAAATATGCATTTTAAATGTATATTTACATATGAATGCATGATATAAATTTGTATTATAGGCACCCTCTACTGAACCTGATCAGAAAGGATAATCTTTTAATTGACTTGGCCACTAGATGGCACTAACCTGCCTTTGGAAACTGCCACCTTGCTTAACAGAATAATTTTTCTTTTTAAATCATGAAATACATACTTTTTTCCTAACCAATAAACATTTAAGTTTGGAGTGAGTTTTTAATGTTAAGAAATATCTGATATAGCACAGAAGAACCATAAAAACAAAATAAAAAACAGAACAACAAACAAGCACTACTCTTTCTGTACTGATATTTTTACCCATCCAACTTTACAGCACACACAGGAAATTTAGAGTTCAGTACAACTTTAACCATTCATCCTGGCCAATCTTCATGGGCATTTTCTAAAAAAGGTATTCATTCCTTTTCTAGTTTTAAGTAGCTAGTTGGCCCCAGCATTAAAACTTTAAGTTACTTAATAAATGATCCAGTTATGCAAATTTATCTATCTACTTCTTTTATAGAAGGAATTTGTTGGCTTTTGTTTTAGCTACCCATAACAAATCTCAAGGTAAAAATATGATTTTTTTTTTCAAAGATTTATGTATTTATTTATTTGAGGGGTGGGGTAGGGAGGGAGCAGGCGGGCTAGTCATAGGTTTTTCGTACCTAAATATCTTCTTTTCTCCATAAGGAAACAGAAAAACACCTTCTTTTCATCATGAATTGTTAGACATCATATTTATAATATCCACAAGCACAATTTAACACAGGAAGCATCCTTAGTCTAGTATTTTTTAAACTATTTTGTTATATTCATATATGAGATCCATTATTTATTCTTTAAAGCTGATTTCTTGTATCTTTCAAATACTATGCATTAGATATGCTGTTTCTCATTTCTAATTAAATTGTTAAGTTAAAATTTTGCATGCTACATGCTAGGTTGCTTCGGTCATGTCCTACTCTTTGTGACCCAGCCTGCCAGGCTCTGTCCATAGGATTCTCCAGGCAAGAATACTGGAGTGGATTACCATTTCTTTCTGTAGGAATTTTTTGCAACTCAGGGATCTAACCCAGCTCTCTTGTTTCTCCTGCATTGACAGGCAGATTCTTTACCACTAGCGCCACCATTTCTGTGTAGTTATTGTATGTTTGTCTCATTCTTATAATTGAACAAATACTTTAGGAAGTAAATATGCATTTTAAATGTATATTTACATATGAATGCATGATATAAATTTGTATTATAGGCACCCTCTACTGAACCTGATCAGAAAGGATAATCTTTTAATTGACTTGGCCACTAGATGGCACTAACCTGCCTTTGGAAACTGCCACCTTGCTTAACAGAATAATTTTTCTTTTTAAATCATGAAATACATACTTTTTTCCTAACCAATAAACATTTAAGTTTGGAGTGAGTTTTTAATGTTAAGAAATATCTGATATAGCACAGAAGAACCATAAAAACAAAATAAAAAACAGAACAACAAACAAGCACTACTCTTTCTGTACTGATATTTTTACCCATCCAACTTTACAGCACACACAGGAAATTTAGAGTTCAGTACAACTTTAACCATTCATCCTGGCCAATCTTCATGGGCATTTTCTAAAAAAAGGTATTCATTCCTTTTTCTAGTTTTAAGTAGCTAGTTGGCCCCAGCATTAAAACTTTAAGTTACTTAATAAATGATCCAGTTATGCAAATTTATCTATCTACTTCTTTTTATAGAAGGAATTTGTTGGCTTTTGTTTTAGCTACCCATAACAAATCTCAAGGTAAAAATATGATTTTTTTTTTCAAAGATTTATGTATTTATTTATTTGAGGGGGGTGGGGTAGGGAGGGAGGGGAGCAGGCGGGCCACTTCTATTGGTCTTTCATTTGTCCATTTTCATCCATCTTTGTTCTTTGGCCCGTGTGGGCCTCCCATAGCGGTGGCCTCTCTTGTCGCAGAGCACCGGCTCTGGGCGCATGCGCTCCAGAGCTCCGGCTCGGTAATAGGACACATCGGTCCAGCCGTTCCGCAGCACGTGGGATCTTCCCAGGCCAGGGATCAAACCCGAGCCGCTTGTGCTGCAAGGTGGTGTCCTTACCCACTGGACCACCAGGGAAGCCCAAAATATGATTCTTTGCTTGTGTTATGTTTACCTGACTCTAGTTCTATGTGGATTACTTTTTAGATAGGAAGTTAATTTTTATCTAACACAAAGATGCATAATAAGGAAATTCTATTGTTTTAAATAAGATATTTTATCCCTCTCAAGCTCGTGTTTATTATAAAGTATATCAAAAGAAATATTGGAAATTTTTGTGTCAGTTAATTTAATTTTAACCTGTCCTTATTTGGACTAATGAGGTTAAATGCAATATTGTAAATTTGGGATATAACATGTTCATTAGATACCACAGTGCTTTCAACTAAGCAAGAATCTATGTCAAGATCCACAGTCCCAGCAATGTCTATCAACATTACCTGTGGAACTTCTTAAAAGTGCAGAAACACAGACTCCACCCAATACCCATTTACTGGATCAGAAATTATTTGACACAAGCATGGCATTTGTATAGATTAAAGAACTTAAATAGTGCTCCAGTTTGCCACCAGAGATGAAAACCACTGTTCTCAAAGAGGAAGCTTGATTCAAGAGCATTGTCTGATTTAAACTTCCTGTACCGTAGTTCAGCACTCTGGAATTGGGAGCCAAACTGCTCCCACTTTGCCACTTACGAGTTTTGTGATCTGTGTGCTCAGTCATTTCAGTCTTATCAGACTATCTGCAACCCTATAGACGATAGCCTACCAGGCTCCTCTGTCCATGCAATTCTCCAGGCAAGAGTACTGGGAGTGGGTTGCCTTGCCCTCCTCTAGGAAATATTCCTGATCCAGGGATCACACCCATGTCTCTTGTGTCTCCTCCATGGGCAGGCAGGTTTCTCACCACAACTAGTACCACCTGAGAAGCCCCTCTGTGACCTAAAACAAGCTATTCATGTTGCTATGTGACATATATATGAGTGACAGTAAGAATACCCACCTTATATGATGTTATCCTGAGAATAATCCATGTAAAGTGGCAGAAACTTAGCCTTCAACTGATGAGAGTTATTGTTATGTTTTAATTATTATTACTTTTGCAAAAGTAGAGTTATTCTGTATATTTATAAACTATGAGTTTGTAAAAATTTGTATTATTTTTCCATATCTATTCTTATTTATTCTATTTACTTTTTGCTCTATTTATTTTGTTCTACATTGAGTGAGAGTCACATGGATTATATTTTTGAAAGAGAAGAATGGTAAAAGTGTGATAACAGTTATAAAAAATGTGAAGTCTTCATACATTATTTAACAAACTTCTGGAGTCAATAAGAAATTAGTCACACAGAAAATTAAGTATGGATAAGGAGGTTAAATGCAATATTGTAAATTTGGGATATAACATGTTCATTAGATACCACAGTGCTTTCAACTAAGCAAGAATCTATGTCAAGATCCACAGTCCCAGCAATGTCTATCAACATTACCTGTGGAACTTCTTAAAAGTGCAGAAACACAGACTCCACCCAATACCCATTTACTGGATCAGAAATTATTTGACACAAGCATGGCATTTGTATAGATTAAAGAACTTAAATAGTGCTCCAGTTTGCCACCAGAGATGAAAACCACTGTTCTCAAAGAGGAAGCTTGATTCAAGAGCATTGTCTGATTTAAACTTCCTGTACCGTAGTTCAGCACTCTGGAATTGGGAGCCAAACTGCTCCCACTTTGCCACTTACGAGTTTTGTGATCTGTGTGCTCAGTCATTTCAGTCTTATCAGACTATCTGCAACCCTATAGACGATAGCCTACCAGGCTCCTCTGTCCATGCAATTCTCCAGGCAAGAGTACTGGGAGTGGGTTGCCTTGCCCTCCTCTAGGAAATATTCCTGATCCAGGGATCACACCCATGTCTCTTGTGTCTCCTCCATGGGCAGGCAGGTTTCTCACCACAACTAGTACCACCTGAGAAGCCCCTCTGTGACCTAAAACAAGCTATTCATGTTGCTATGTGACATATATATGAGTGACAGTAAGAATACCCACCTTATATGATGTTATCCTGAGAATAATCCATGTAAAGTGGCAGAAACTTAGCCTTCAACTGATGAGAGTTATTGTTATGTTTTAATTATTATTACTTTTGCAAAAGTAGAGTTATTCTGTATATTTATAAACTATGAGTTTGTAAAAATTTGTATTATTTTTCCATATCTATTCTTATTTATTCTATTTACTTTTTGCTCTATTTATTTTGTTCTACATTGAGTGAGAGTCACATGGATTATATTTTTGAAAGAGAAGAATGGTAAAAGTGTGATAACAGTTATAAAAAAAATGTGAAGTCTTCATACATTATTTAACAAACTTCTGGAGTCAATAAGAAATTAGTCACACAGAAAATTAAGTATGGATAAGGAAGACTTGATTGTAGATCTTTTTTTCTTTTTTCCCATTATCATATTTCATTCATAACCCTCTAGCAAAATTTTTTAAAAATTCAGATCTTTTTTATTTATAAGGAATTTATATTCTTATGTTATCATCAAGGCATTGGGCCAACATCATAAAATTAAACCTATAACTAGATTTTTCTTAAAAGAAGCTTTTAGTAATTAAACCTTACTGAAACTTGAAGTTGGAATTATTTGAACTCCCTCCAAAACTTTTTCAGAGCATATATATCATAACCTCTTATTCTATTGTCTTGGGTGCTATAGGCATAAATAGAGCCCACAGAGTATTTCACAATTTGCTTTGCCTGAAATCACCCTTCTGTTTGTTTGTTTGTTTTTTTTAATCTAATGATAAAATTCCCTCAGTCAAACTTAGTTCATGTATCACCAACTCTAGAAATCCTTTCAACTGTCCTTCAGACCACTTACTCTGAAGTCCACCACTTCCACTGTTTTTAGGCCTTTGGGGATATCATATTAATATTCCACTTGGCTGCAATTATATAGCTGTGATATCTACAATTGTATTGTAAGCTTATACAGAACAAAGAGCCATGACCAGTGTTTGGTATTTTTAGACCTGGCATCATGGAGCCTTTAGAAATGTATTACATTGATTTTTCTTTCTTTGAAAGAAGGGAAGCCCCTTCTTTCTCTTTAGGGTCTCCTATAAGCATAGATATATTCATACCCATAACAATGGAAAAGTCTGGATTACATGCCAAATCACTGAGACTTATCCTGAGAATAATCCATGTAAAGTGGCAGAAACTTAGCCTTCAACTGATGAGAGTTATTGTTATGTTTTAATTATTATTACTTTTGCAAAAGTAGAGTTATTCTGTATATTTATAAACTATGAGTTTGTAAAAATTTGTATTATTTTTCCATATCTATTCTTATTTATTCTATTTACTTTTTGCTCTATTTATTTTGTTCTACATTGAGTGAGAGTCACATGGATTATATTTTTGTAAGAGAAGAGTGGTAAAAGTGTGATGACAGTTATAAAAAAAATGTGAAGTCTTCATACATTATTTAACAAACTTCTGGAGTCAATAAGAAATTAGTCACACAGAAAATTAAGTATGGATAAGGAAGACTTGATTGTAGATCTTTTTTTCTTTTTTCCCATTATCATATTTCATTCATAACCCTCTAGCAAAATTTTTTAAAAATTCAGATCTTTTTTATTTATAAGGAATTTATATTCTTATGTTATCATCAAGGCATTGGGCCAACATCATAAAATTAAACCTATAACTAGATTTTTCTTAAAAGAAGCTTTTAGTAATTAAACCTTACTGAAACTTGAAGTTGGAATTATTTGAACTCCCTCCAAAACTTTTTCAGAGCATATATATCATAACCTCTTATTCTATTGTCTTGGGTGCTATAGGCATAAATAGAGCCCACAGAGTATTTCACAATTTGCTTTGCCTGAAATCACCCTTCTGTTTGTTTGTTTGTTTTTTTTAATCTAATGATAAAATTCCCTCAGTCAAACTTAGTTCATGTATCACCAACTCTAGAAATCCTTTCAACTGTCCTTCAGACCACTTACTCTGAAGTCCACCACTTCCACTGTTTTTAGGCCTTTGGGGATATCATATTAATATTCCACTTGGCTGCAATTATATAGCTGTGATATCTACAATTGTATTGTAAGCTTATACAGAACAAAGAGCCATGACCAGTGTTTGGTATTTTTAGACCTGGCATCATGGAGCCTTTAGAAATGTATTACATTGATTTTTCTTTCTTTGAAAGAAGGGAAGCCCCTTCTTTCTCTTTAGGGTCTCCTATAAGCATAGATATATTCATACCCATAACAATGGAAAAGTCTGGATTACATGCCAAATCACTGAGACTTGGATAAATCTTCCCATGGTTTACTCAGTACGTTAAACAATGAGTGAGTAACTCAGCATTTAGAATGAAACAGAAAGTTGACTCATCAAGTTCATGGAAATTTGGTAATAGTACCAACCACCAATCCAATAATAAGAAATACTTTGAAGCATTTCTTATACAGACAAAGTGAACCAGCTGTAATTCATGTATGTGTATGTACTTATAACTACATAGTTTTAAAGACTAACTCTACATTATCTATGAATGGAAACATTACATATATGAATGGAAACAGTACATGTGAAGTAATATCGTGGTTTGGAAGCTCAGTCAATTACTGAATTAAGCAGCTTTTTTGTTTCTTACGTTGTATGTAAAATGCATTCCATGACATTCATTCTCGAGAATTTAATCTTTTTTTTTAAAGTAGAAAGACTCATTTTGACATTTAAATTATAGGGGCAAAATATGTTTCTGATATTTATCAAGGAGTTAATTGACTGATTCATTTGCTGTTTCATCATTATATTGTTATAGCATGTTGATGTGTGATTTAGTTTCCATTAAGTGTTGCTAGAAGATTAATCTACTTTAAGATGCTGACTAGGCAAGCAAAATGTTCACTCACTGCAAGCATTTTTATAATTAAGTCAGCAGCACAGATAAATAAAGAGGTAATCTTGTAGCACAGAGGACATGATATGATTGGTTTCTGAAGAAACACATTTTAAATAGCAATTCTTTGATTTATAGGTGGATACTTGTAAGTGGGGGGAAAACAAACCTCTTATTTGAGGTTTAACTATGACATGCTGTCCAAGCTTGCAATATTCCTTAATTTTCATGACCAAAAATATGTTGAAGACAATAAAATACATTGCTAAATAGTGCAGCACATTGCTTATTTGTATGGCGAAATATATAATCATTCATGTCTTTCCATGTGCAGGAAGGAGGCTACTATTTTACACTTAAAATTATAGATCTAATTTTAAAATGGAGATATCTAGTTTTAATTATCTCATTTCTGGAATTTGTCTCCTTTTTCAAAATGGAAAATGGATCGCAAATACACAAGTAGTATTGAAATACAGTGAGCCTTCTATCATGAGAAAATATAACTAAGGCATACCCAGACACACCTTGGATTCCAATCCGTGTGTTGAAATCCCTGGATAGATTTACAAGAACAAAAGCTATGATCTGGGGAATCAGTAAATGACAGAGAATTTCCCCAATTGCAAAGCACTATTGGCTTCAAACTGCTCCTAAGATAGCCAGTTATGGCCCCTTGGGATATCAGTTAGTCTTTCTAAATCAAATTCCAAAGAGGAGACAGAAATTGTACTCAAGTAGAACCTTTGCTCTGACCTTCACTTGTTCCGTTGGGCCCCTATGACTAACACACCTGAATCATATGCCATTTCCCTGTTCCATAATAATAGCTGACATTTATATAATCCTTGCTTTATGCCAAACACTATTCTTAGAATTTTATAGTTACTAGAATGCTTAATCCTTGCAATAATCATATGGGGTAGGTAGTATTATCTTTACAATCTCATTTTGCAGATAAAGAAGCAGAGGCAAACAGAGTAGCCAATATGATCAAGGTCAGGTAGCTGTATAAGCAAAGAAGACAGGATTCAAAATAAGCAAGTCTGTTCCAGAGACTATGCTAAAAAGCAATATTCAACCCCCCCCCCCCCCACACACACACACATGCATGCACACGCACCACCAAACAGCAAAATGTTCACTCACTGCAAGCATTTTTATAATTAAGTCAGCAGCACAGATAAATAAAGAGGTAATCTTGTAGCACAGAGGACATGATATGATTGGTTTCTGAAGAAACACATTTTAAATAGCAATTCTTTGATTTATAGGTGGATACTTGTAAGTGGGGGGAAAACAAACCTCTTATTTGAGGTTTAACTATGACATGCTGTCCAAGCTTGCAATATTCCTTAATTTTCATGACCAAAAATATGTTGAAGACAATAAAATACATTGCTAAATAGTGCAGCACATTGCTTATTTGTATGGCGAAATATATAATCATTCATGTCTTTCCATGTGCAGGAAGGAGGCTACTATTTTACACTTAAAATTATAGATCTAATTTTAAAATGGAGATATCTAGTTTTAATTATCTCATTTCTGGAATTTGTCTCCTTTTTCAAAATGGAAAATGGATCGCAAATACACAAGTAGTATTGAAATACAGTGAGCCTTCTATCATGAGAAAATATAACTAAGGCATACCCAGACACACCTTGGATTCCAATCCGTGTGTTGAAATCCCTGGATAGATTTACAAGAACAAAAGCTATGATCTGGGGAATCAGTAAATGACAGAGAATTTCCCCAATTGCAAAGCACTATTGGCTTCAAACTGCTCCTAAGATAGCCAGTTATGGCCCCTTGGGATATCAGTTAGTCTTTCTAAATCAAATTCCAAAGAGGAGACAGAAATTGTACTCAAGTAGAACCTTTGCTCTGACCTTCACTTGTTCCTTTGGGCCCCTATGACTAACACACCTGAATCATATGCCATTTCCCTGTTCCATAATAATAGCTGACATTTATATAATCCTTGCTTTATGCCAAACACTATTCTTAGAATTTTATAGTTACTAGAATGCTTAATCCTTGCAATAATCATATGGGGTAGGTAGTATTATCTTTACAATCTCATTTTGCAGATAAAGAAGCAGAGGCAAACAGAGTAGCCAATATGATCAAGGTCAGGTAGCTGTATAAGCAAAGAAGACAGGATTCAAAATAAGCAAGTCTGTTCCAGAGACTATGCTAAAAAGCAATATTCACCCCCCCCCCCCCCCACACACACACACATGCATGCACACGCACCACCAAACAGACTAATTTTACTTATGTCTCTTTCAGAAATGCAAAGAAACTGAGAAATTTATATGTGGAAAGCTATTACCATCCCAGACCTTAATTTTGTGTTTTATTCTTTGCTTGAATTGATCTGTAGATGAAATTTGATTCCATTTCTTGAGCTTAAGTCAGAATGCAGATTTCATATTTCATATGAGCAGCCATATCTTCCTTATTCACAACAGAAGGTTAGTGCTAGAGGTTAGCAATTACACTTAAATGACACTCATTTCAAACGAAGTCAAGAGCAAGTAATCTGATTTGGCAATATGTTGTGTTTTTAGAAGTCTTGTATCTTCTCCAAACCACCCTGTCCTCAGGGAATTCATTAGCTCACAACTACACTTGTGGCAGATCCAGCTCAAATTGGTATTTCTAGGGTGTCTGTGTAGTAATTTTTAGTTTGGTAAATTCTTCAGATAAACAGCTTCATTATTTTTTTTCTGTAAACTGAAGATAATTGTGTAAATTATAACTAAATTCTATAAAACTATGATCCCCTTATAATTACCTCAACTAATGTTTTTAATTGTCATAATGATTCACTTTTTATTTTAAAACCCGAGGCATTTTCAGTAACTCTCTGACACAATAACATATTACAGTTGCTCATCGGGTACTTGTCTAGCAGACATATCCCCCCATAAATATATAGAGAGAATTTTCTTAACTTATAAACAGAATACATTCTCAAAGGTTAAGTTTACCCCTTTATAAACACAAAGTGACATCATTCAGTTGTGAGTTTTCACTACCTGTTAGACACATGATAGACACAAAGAACAGAAATGGAAGAATACCTTTTATAATTTTTTTGAAGGTTACATTTTCAGTTACAGAATTTTCTAAAACCTCTAGCTTAAGAGTCCTCATTTCTTCTATGGCACATTCTGATGCTGCATTGATCATCATAAAGACAAACTATTCTAGAAACAGAAATAAAGAGAAAACTTTATGAATTTGGAAGTTTGACTGACCTACCATCTTATAGTTTCCTGATTGTCCACCTCATATGAATATACAACAAAAGAAATCAGTAACTTTTGAAAAATTGAAATTGCCCAGGAACAAATAATCTTTACATTAATTCAATAAATAAATAAATGGCATGAAGTCAGAGTGTAACTAGAAAGGTTTTTAAAATTTCTGTTAACTCAAGGAAATTCTAATGTTTTGGATGGTCTAAATGCACCTGCCCTAAATGCCCTGAGAATCTCTTCTTATCATTGATATTCTTTACAAATGAAAAGAGAAACTGCAGACTATTAGCACATTTAGCAAGTGTCAGAAATAGAGAAACAGAGACAAGTTCAAGTGTTGGTATATGCAAGGACATAAACAAAGAAGTAAAAGCAGTGTTGTGTTTTAGAAGTCTTGTATCTTCTCCAAACCACCCTGTCCTCAGGGAATTCATTAGCTCACAACTACACTTGTGGCAGATCCAGCTCAAATTGGTATTTCTAGGGTGTCTGTGTAGTAATTTTTAGTTTGGTAAATTCTTCAGATAAACAGCTTCATTATTTTTTTTCTGTAAACTGAAGATAATTGTGTAAATTATAACTAAATTCTATAAAACTATGATCCCCTTATAATTACCTCAACTAATGTTTTTAATTGTCATAATGATTCACTTTTTATTTTAAAACCCGAGGCATTTTCAGTAACTCTCTGACACAATAACATATTACAGTTGCTCATCGGGTACTTGTCTAGCAGACATATCCCCCCATAAATATATAGAGAGAATTTTCTTAACTTATAAACAGAATACATTCTCAAAGGTTAAGTTTACCTTTATAAACACAAAGTGACATCATTCAGTTGTGAGTTTTCACTACCTGTTAGACACATGATAGACACAAAGAACAGAAATGGAAGAATACCTTTTATAATTTTTTTGAAGGTTACATTTTCAGTTACAGAATTTTCTAAAACCTCTAGCTTAAGAGTCCTCATTTCTTCTATGGCACATTCTGATGCTGCATTGATCATCATAAAGACAAACTATTCTAGAAACAGAAATAAAGAGAAAACTTTATGAATTTGGAAGTTTGACTGACCTACCATCTTATAGTTTCCTGATTGTCCACCTCATATGAATATACAACAAAAGAAATCAGTAACTTTTGAAAAATTGAAATTGCCCAGGAACAAATAATCTTTACATTAATTCAATAAATAAATAAATGGCATGAAGTCAGAGTGTAACTAGAAAGGTTTTTAAAATTTCTGTTAACTCAAGGAAATTCTAATGTTTTGGATGGTCTAAATGCACCTGCCCTAAATGCCCTGAGAATCTCTTCTTATCATTGATATTCTTTACAAATGAAAAGAGAAACTGCAGACTATTAGCACATTTAGCAAGTGTCAGAAATAGAGAAACAGAGACAAGTTCAAGTGTTGGTATATGCAAGGACATAAACAAAGAAGTAAAAGCAGTGACATGTGAGGTTAAAAAGTTGGGGGATATTGAATCAAGAGTCTTCTTACACAACGAGAGTGTCAGATATATTATTCACCTTGGATGAAATTTTGTTGGGTCAACAGTTAGTTGCCTGATGAGTCTTAAGTTCCTGAGAAGGATTAAATGCCAAAGAGAATGTATTTATTGTTGAAAAGTCCTATACTATAACTAAGGAGGTAGTAAGGCGGGGTGGGGAGGTTTGAGCTTTCATCTGAGAATCTTGTGTATTTAGAAGAGGTGTTAGGGCTTCCTGTTGAAATCTACTCTCTTAACATACTGTGTCTAACAAGGCTGAAAATATGAAGTCAAAAGATCAATCGTGGGCTTCCCTGGTAGTTCAGTGGGAAAGGACACGGCCTTGCAGTGCAAGGGGTGCCGGTTCGATCCCTGGCCTGGGTAGATGGTGCGGCTGGAGCAATGTGCCCAATTACCAAGCTGGAGCTCTGGAGCATATGCGCCCAGAGCCGGCACTCTGCGATGAGAGAGGCCACTGCAATGGGAGGCCCACAAAGGCCAAAGAACAAAGATGGATGAAAATAAATAAATGAAAGACCAATAGAAGTCACCAAAAAAAATTTTTTTACAAGATCAATTGTGTGAATGTTTCTTCTGAAATAATAAATACGGTCTTCTCTCCATTAAATAAAATTGTAAATACTGTGAATGACATGTGGATGAGAAATTGATTTGTGTGTTCTAATATTTAAAGCATAGAAATGAACCTGTGAAATACTAGTCTGTTGGGTCATGTTTATGGAAATACGACTTTCATCATTTCTGAAAAACTGTAAGTAGAAGAACAACATGACTAGGTTTAGTAATTTCACTCTATTGCAGTGGCGTCCATGACTTATTTGAATAGATGACTCATGAATTCCAACCAATGTGTCAAAATTGACAGGAAAGGAAGTGAGGGGAGGAGCTGATGACAAATCTATGTTTGGTCAATGGTGCTGAAACTGTGTGCAGTCAAGGTTTCCACTATGGCTGGAAGCCTTGAGTTGTGACTAGTCCAAGTCAACATATTTGAGTGACATAATCCTGAGTATGAGTGACATAATCCTGAGTACTCTGCCTACTCACAGAACAGAGATATGGGATATAATAGTGGTTTAAGTTTGGAATTTTGCTGGGCAGCTCCAGTGAAACGGCAGGAATGCAAAGTAATGAGAAGTACTGATGTGAGGGCATTAGGAAGGGCAAATCAGGCCTTTGGAAGGAAGAGCAGTGGGAAAGGTCAGCAGGAAGTTGATTGAGCTAAGATGAAGAAGATAAGATGAGCTCAAGTGAAAGAAATAGAAAGCAAAAAAGAACGGAGAAAGCAACCTTCCTTATTATCCTTGCCAACTGTGGCAAGGATTTAGTCTGATTGTACACATTAAAAATTTGGAAGAGTCACTGGCACAAGGCAAGTACTCAAAATTTCTATTCAACAGTGGTGGTGGTGGTAGTGGTGACGGTGGTAGCCGTGGCAGTGGTGCCAGTAGGAGGAGCAGCAGCAGCTGTGCCATGCCTTTCCCATACTGTGGCAATGACTTGGCTTTTGTTTCTTTGGAACTTAGCTTCCAATGCATTCTCCACACTGCCATCATAGCCCTCTGCCCATAACTTTGATTAGCTTTCTAATGACTTCCTATTGACTGAATAAATCAGTGCTTTAGCTGGGTATAAAAGAACCCTCTGAGTTCAGCCCCAGCCCACACTCTTGAATGGAGGCATTGTGCAGATAAAGACCATCAGATACAACCATGCTGAACGTCTTATCATTTCATAAAACAGTAGCAAGTCACAGGACTACTTGATCTTTCATTCCTTAGGCACAATTATTTTTGTGTGCATGTATCCTTATGGGCATATATTCATATGTACATGTTTTTGTGTGTATATTCTTCTATGTGAAATTAATTACTTCTGATTCATCTAGGCGGAATTAATTTTGTTTTTCTCTTTTGACTTTATTCATATACCAATTATAGCATTTCCCGCATGACTTAGAGACTTCCCTCTCCCACTGAATCCTTAACAATATGTCTCAAGGACACAGAATAGTATTTTATATCTAATATCAACTAATTAAATATTTGGAGAATAGAATGCTACAGTCTAAACATAAAAATATTACATTCAATTGACTATGTTGTCTCCTTGTGCTTTTGCTCTGATCTCAAAGGTTTATTATGGATAGTAATTTTTAGGAAAATAGTTTATCAGTAAACAAATTGCCTAAAGAATTAATGTTATCCATTGCACAAGTTTACAAGTGAATATGATCCTTAACTCCTTCTAGACAGTACAATGTTAATTGACTAATTGAAAAAGAGCTTTGGTTCTTTGCAGTATATATAAATAGTTACAGTCTGTATGTGTGAATTTAAAACCTGTATATATACATGAAATTAATTCAAGTGTATATACAATAAACATCTCTAAATCTTTTTATTTGGTGAATTAAATAGTAAAGAAAGGCAAGAAAATAGAAAAGCAAAATATAATTTGTCTGGACATGGTGTAAAAATTTATTTATTTTTCCTCCATGACTTTCTGGCATGTATATAGTATTATAGATGCCTACACTCTAAAGGAAAGTAGGCCTAACAGTTTAATGGGATGCTTTCATTTCTAGTTAGCATTCCTGCAGTGCAAAAGGAACAAACTCAGCAAAAGTAAAATTTAGGGACAGAATGCTCTGTTCGAAATTACCTTTGTTAGGATTTTGTGTAATCGAGTTAACTCAGCAGGGCCAGAGGAATGCTTAAAAGTGGCAGTTAGCTTCTTGCTGCTGCAGAGACACATGTCTTAATTTGTAATTACCAGAAAAACAGGTTGCACATGCTATATATTAAATCATCTTCCCAGCTATGGAAACTAGTACTAACATGCAGCAAAGGACATACTAAACCCTTCTTTTAGTTTCCACAAGTTGTTTTTCTCAATTGTTGTTTAAATCACATCCCTTTTGTTAGCCACTGTATAGTGAGTTAGCTTTCATATAGCTTGATACATATTTTTAAAAGCAAAGTGTGTTAAAAAAAAAAGACAACCATATTCAAACAGTTTAATTGAATAGGGATGAAATGAATACTCACCAAAAAGTCTTATAGGGAAAGAACTATGGTAAGTGTCATTCTAAAATCAGTAGGAACCTGACACAAAAACTTGATTTTGTACAAGTAAAATATATTTTGTCTTTCTCTTTAATGCTATTCAAAAGTAAACAAAGAGATTACAAAAAAAGACTGCTAAACTGAGGAACATAGTCAGAAAACTGTGAGCTGCTTTGTTGGTGTTTTGTTGTTCAGTCGCTCAGTCCTATCTGACTCTTTGTAACCCCCATGGACTGCAGAAGTTTACAAGTGAATATGATCCTTAACTCCTTCTAGACAGTACAATGTTAATTGACTAATTGAAAAGAGCTTTGGTTCTTTGCAGTATATGTAAATAGTTACAGTCTGTATGTGTGAATTTAAAACCTGTATATATACATGAAATTAATTCAAGTGTATATACAATAAACATCTCTAAATCTTTTTATTTGGTGAATTAAATAGTAAAGAAAGGCAAGAAAATAGAAAAGCAAAATATAATTTGTCTGGACATGGTGTAAAAATTTATTTATTTTTCCTCCATGACTTTCTGGCATGTATATAGTATTATAGATGCCTACACTCTAAAGGAAAGTAGGCCTAACAGTTTAATGGGATGCTTTCATTTCTAGTTAGCATTCCTGCAGTGCAAAAGGAACAAACTCAGCAAAAGTAAAATTTAGGGACAGAATGCTCTGTTCGAAATTACCTTTGTTAGGATTTTGTGTAATCGAGTTAACTCAGCAGGGCCAGAGGAATGCTTAAAAGTGGCAGTTAGCTTCTTGCTGCTGCAGAGACACATGTCTTAATTTGTAATTACCAGAAAAACAGGTTGCACATGCTATATATTAAATCATCTTCCCAGCTATGGAAACTAGTACTAACATGCAGCAAAGGACATACTAAACCCTTCTTTTAGTTTCCACAAGTTGTTTTTCTCAATTGTTGTTTAAATCACATCCCTTTTGTTAGCCACTGTATAGTGAGTTAGCTTTCATATAGCTTGATACATATTTTTAAAAGCAAAGTGTGTTAAAAAAAAAAGACAACCATATTCAAACAGTTTAATTGAATAGGGATGAAATGAATACTCACCAAAAAGTCTTATAGGGAAAGAACTATGGTAAGTGTCATTCTAAAATCAGTAGGAACCTGACACAAAAACTTGATTTTGTACAAGTAAAATATATTTTGTCTTTCTCTTTAATGCTATTCAAAAGTAAACAAAGAGATTACAAAAAAAGACTGCTAAACTGAGGAACATAGTCAGAAAACTGTGAGCTGCTTTGTTGGTGTTTTGTTGTTCAGTCGCTCAGTCCTATCTGACTCTTTGTAACCCCCATGGACTGCAGAATGCCAGACTTCTCTGTCCTTCACTATTTTTCAGAGTTTGATCAAATCGATGTTCATTGAGTAAAGAATGTTATCCAACTATCTCATTCTCTGTTGCCCCCTTCTCCTTTTGCATCCAAATTTTCCCATATCAGGCTCTTTTCTAATAAGTTGTCTCTTCACCTCAAGTGACCAAAGTACTGGAGCTTTAGTCAGCATCAGTCCTTCCAATAAATATTAAGGATTGATTTCCTTTAGGATTGATTAGTTTGATTTCCTTGCTGTTCAAGAAAATCTCAAGAGTCTTCTCCAGCATCACAACTTGAAAGCATCAATTCTTAGGCGGTCAGCCTCCTTTATGATCTAACTCTCAAATACATACATGACTACTGGAAAAACCATAGCTTTGACTATAGGGACCTTTGTTGGCAAAGTGATGTATCTGCTTTTGAATACGCTGTCTAGGTTTGTCATAGCTTTCCTTCAAAAAAGTGAGCATTTTTAATTTCATGGCTGCAGTTCACTGTTCACAGTTATTTTGGAGCCCAAGAAAGTAAAATCTGTCACTGTTTCCACTTTTTCTGTCTATTTGCCATGAAGTGATGAGATTTGGTGCCATGATCTTAGTTTTCCTTTTTCTTGATGTTGAGATTTAAGCCAGTTTTTTTCACTCTCCTTTTCACCTTCATCAAGAGGCTCTTTAATTCTTCTTAGCCCTCCGCTATTAGAGTGATATCATCTGCATATCTGAGGTTGTTGATATTCTTTTTAGTTTAAGTTTCCATCCGCATTTCCCATGTTTTTAATTGAATAGTGTGTTAAAAAAAACAACCATATTCAAACAGTTTAATTGAATAGGGATGAAATGAATACTCACCAAAAGTCTTATAGGGAAAGAACTATGGTAAGTGTCATTCTAAAATCAGTAGGAACCTGACACAAAAACTTGATTTTGTACAAGTAAAATATATTTTGTCTTTCTCTTTAATGCTATTCAAAAGTAAACAAAGAGATTACAAAAAAAGACTGCTAAACTGAGGAACATAGTCAGAAAACTGTGAGCTGCTTTGTTGGTGTTTTGTTGTTCAGTCGCTCAGTCCTATCTGACTCTTTGTAACCCCCATGGACTGCAGAATGCCAGACTTCTCTGTCCTTCACTATTTTTCAGAGTTTGATCAAATCGATGTTCATTGAGTAAAGAATGTTATCCAACTATCTCATTCTCTGTTGCCCCCTTCTCCTTTTGCATCCAAATTTTCCCATATCAGGCTCTTTTCTAATAAGTTGTCTCTTCACCTCAAGTGACCAAAGTACTGGAGCTTTAGTCAGCATCAGTCCTTCCAATAAATATTAAGGATTGATTTCCTTTAGGATTGATTAGTTTGATTTCCTTGCTGTTCAAGAAAATCTCAAGAGTCTTCTCCAGCATCACAACTTGAAAGCATCAATTCTTAGGCGGTCAGCCTCCTTTATGATCTAACTCTCAAATACATACATGACTACGGGAAAAAACCATAGCTTTGACTATAGGGACCTTTGTTGGCAAAGTGATGTATCTGCTTTTGAATACGCTGTCTAGGTTTGTCATAGCTTTCCTTCAAAAAAGTGAGCATTTTTAATTTCATGGCTGCAGTTCACTGTTCACAGTTATTTTGGAGCCCAAGAAAGTAAAATCTGTCACTGTTTCCACTTTTTCTGTCTATTTGCCATGAAGTGATGAGATTTGGTGCCATGATCTTAGTTTTCCTTTTTCTTGATGTTGAGATTTAAGCCAGTTTTTTTCACTCTCCTTTTCACCTTCATCAAGAGGCTCTTTAATTCTTCTTAGCCCTCCGCTATTAGAGTGATATCATCTGCATATCTGAGGTTGTTGATATCCAGCAATCTTGATTTCAGTTTAAGTTTCATCCATCCTGGCATTTCCCATGAGGTACTCTGCACAGAAGTTAAATAAGCAAGGTGACAATAGACAGACTTATTTTTCTCCTTTCCCAATTTTGCTCCAGTCTTTTACATAGACACTTTAAATTTGAATGAATTTTTTTGACATTTAACAGAATATCAATCTGTATTATTGATCTTTTAAAAAAAGCTCCACACAAAGAGATCACTGACATTCACCTGAACTACTTTATGGAGCTTGATTTTTTTTTTTTTTTTTTGGTGGCTGTCTCAGATCAAATGAGAAAATATATTAAGTGCTTGGGGTAGTATAAAACAGTGAAGAATTTTATTTAAACAGAATTTCCACTTATCTAGTAGAGAATCTCAATTCCTTAAGAGCTTTTTTGGATACAGCTCATGTACCTTGCAGTTCACCCATGTGGAGTGAACAATTCAGTGCTTTTTAAAATACTCAAGTACAGCTTTCACCACAGTCAATTTGGGGACATACCTATCACTGAAAAAATTCCCATATTCTTTAGCTTTTACCCAACTCTTTTCCAGTCTTGGCAGCCCTAAACAAAAACCAAATACTTTCTGCCTCTGTGGAATAGCCTGTTTGAGTATTTCATATAAATGTAATAGCATAATATATGACAATTTTGTGACTAGCCTCTTTCATTTAGTACAATGTTTTCAAAGTTCACCCATGTTGTAATAAGTATCGTAGGTTGTTCTTCTCAGCAACAAAATAATATTCTGTTCTATGTATATATCAAATTTTGTTAATCTAATTCATAAGCTGATAAATATACCACCTTATGTCTATTGGGAATAAGGCTACATTGAACATTTGAATATAAGGTTTTGTGTGGACACATAGTTTTACTTATCTTGGGGGTCAAATTGCTGTGCCAAAAAAAAACCTCTCTATTAAACATTTGGAGAAACTTCCAGAGTGCTTTCCAAAGTGACTATGCCATTTCTCATTACCACGAGCAACGCGTATGGGATCCAATTTTCCTGTATTTGTACCAATGCTAATTACTGTCTATTTTTCTAATTATAGCTATCCTGGTGGGTGTGAATTGGTATCACATTTGTTTTAATTTCCAGGTTTTCATGAGTATGAAATTGAGCATTTTTCATGTGCTTATTGAACATTTGTATGTCTTTTTTGGAAATTCAGATCCCTTGCCCATATGTTTGTATAATTATTGAGTTCCTAAAGTTATATATTCTAAATATATGTCCCTGATTAGATATATGACTTGCAAATATTTTGCTTCATTCTCTGTGTTTTATTTTCCCTTTCTTGATAGTGTCCTCTGACGCACAAAGGGTTTTAATTTTGATGAAGTCCTACTTATCTGTTTTTTTCTTTGTTTCCCAAATTTTGGTGTCATATTGAGAAATTTATGGTAAAATCCAAATTCACTTAGATTCACCCTTATGTTTCTCCCAAGTGTTCTGTAGTTTTGCCTCTTACATTTAGGTCTTTGATTTATTTTGAGTTAAGTTTTATATGCAGTGTGAGGTAAAAGACCAATTTAATATTTTTTGCATGTAAATATACAATTCTCTCAATGTCATTTGTTGAAGACTATTCTTTCCCTATTGTATAGTTTTTGTATTTTTTTTGAAAATCAGTTGGCCATAGAGACACAGATTTATTTTTGAAATTTCAATTCTATTCATCAATCTGCCTTATGTCAGTACCATGTTGTCATGGCTACTGTAGCTTTGGAGTAAATTTTAATATTGAGAATTACAAAGCTTCCAAACTTGTTTTGTTTTTTTTTTTTAAAGATTTATTTATTTATTTATTTTGGGCGGGGGTCGGGTTGGGGAGGGAGGGGAGCGGGCGGGCCACTTCTATTGGTCTTTCATTTCTCCATTTTCATCCGTCTTTGTCCTTCGGCTCCTGTGGGCCTCCCATCGCGGTGGCATCTGTCGTTGCAGAGCACCGGCTCTGGGCGCATGCGCTCCAGATCTCCGGCTCGGTGATTGGACACATCAGTCCAGCCGCTCCGCAGCACGTGGGATCTTCCCAGGCCAGGGATCCAACCGGCGCCTTTTGCACTGCAAGGCGGTGTCCTTACCCACCAGGGGAAGCCCCAAAACTTGTTTTTTTACAAGATTATTTTGACTTTTCTCAGTTTCTTGTAATCCACATAAGTTTTTTAATTAGTCTGCTGAGTTTTACAATGAAGTCAGCTGAAATTCTAGTAGAGATTTCATTGAATCTGTGAATCCATTTGTGGATTATTACTTAAAAATATTAGACCTTCCAATCCATGAAATATTTTTCCATTTATTTAAATAATCTTCCATTTAAAAAATATTCTAGGGGTTTGCCCTGGTGGTCCAGTGGGTAAGGACACCACCTTGCAGTGCAAGAGACGCCGGTTCGACCCCTGGCCTGGGAAGATCCCACGTGCTTCGGAGCGGCTGGACCCATGTGTTCAATTACTGAGCTGGAGCTCTGGGGCGCATGCGCCCAGAGGCGGTGCTCTGCGACAACAGAGGCCACCGCAATGGGAGGTCCACAGGAGCCATAGAGCAAAGACGGATGAAAATAGACAAATGAAAGACCAATAGAAGTGGCCCGCCCGTCCCCCTCCCTCCCCATATCATCCCTCAAAAGATAAATAAATAAAATAAATATTCTATAGTTTTCAGAATATAAGGTTTGTTCTCCTTCTGCTAAATGTATTTATCAATATTTTATTCTTTTTGACGTAAAATTATTTTCTTAATATTGTTTCTGATTGTTCATTGCAGTTGTAAGAAATAGAATTTATTTTTTTGCATATTGTTCTTGTACTTTGCAGCCTTACCGAACTCAGTTTTAATCATTTTTTAGTGAACTGCTTAGTATTTTATATATATAAAATCATACTAACTGTGAATATGACACTTTGATTTCTTCCTTTTCAATCTAGGTACCTTTCTTTTTCCTTTACTAAATACCCTGACTAGAACCTTCAGCACAGTGTTAAATAGAAATGGAGAGAGAGGAGACATCCTTTTGTTTTTGTTGATCTTTTAGGAGGGAATGCATCTATCCTTTCAACATTAATCATGATACTAGCAATGTTTCTTTGTGGATACCCTTCATCAGGCTGAGGAAACAGCTTGCTGTAATTTTTTTTAGTGTATTTTTTAATCATTAAAAAATGTTGAGTTTTTAATGTTTTTTTCCTTTATCTATAGAGGTGATCATATAATTTTTGTTATATTACATAATTTGCTTTTTCAGATACTGAATCAAATTTGCATTACTGGGATTAGTTCTATTTGGCCATGGTGCAAAAATTCTTTTTAATGTTTTGTTGAACTTAGTTTGAAAGTAATTTGTTGAAGACTTTTACTGCTCCTTTCACAAAAGATATTCATCGATAGTTTTCTTTTGCTGTAATGTCTTAATCTGGTTTTGGTTATTAGGATTTTGTTGACCTCATAGAATGAGTTGGGAAATCTCTCTCTTCTGGTTTCTACAATACTATTTAACGAATTAATACTAATTTTTCTTTAAATGAATGGTAGAATTTACCAGTAAAGTCATTTGGCCTTTTCTTTGAAAAATTTTTAATTACTAATTCAGTCTCTTTACTTGTTATAGATCTGTGCAATTGTGTATATCTTCTTGAGTCAACTTCAGTAGTGTATCTTTTAAGGAATTTGTCCCTTTCAACTGAGATATTTAATCTATTGGTGTATATTTATTCCAAGTATTCCTTTGTAATGCTTTTTTAAAAAAAAACTTTATTTACAGATATGTATGTTCCCAGATTAGTCATATGTATATCCCCCCCTTCCCACCCCTCCTGACCATCACACAGCACCCCTGAAGGACCCCCTTTTCTCACAGAGCAATGACTAGAGCTATTTTCTTCACTTATGATAGAACAGGCCTTCATGCTACTTCCTTTACTCCTCCCACCATCTGTTCCTTCCCCACAATGTCCATACGTCCACTGTCCACGTCTGTCTTTCCGTCGCTTCATTGCATCTGCCATCATCACCATCCTACTAGATTCCATATATATGTGTTAATATACTGTATTTGTCCTTCTCTTTCTGAATGACTTCACTTTTTATGATACATTCTAGATCCAGCCATCTCATTAGGGCTGATTCTTCTCCATTTCTCTTTACAGCTGTGTAGTATTCCATTGTATATATGTAGCAGAGCTTTTGTATCCATTAGTTCGTCAATGGGCATCTAGGTTGCTTCCATGTTCTAGCTATTGTATAGAGAGCTGCAATGAACATTGGGGTACAGGTGCTTCTTTCAGATTTGATGCTTTTTATTTTAGTAAGTTTGATAGAGCTGTCACCTCTTATGTATCTGGTTCTAGTAATTGAAGTTTCTCTCTCTCCATCTGTCTTTTTGTGGTCAATCTAGCTAAAAGGCTGTCAGTTATACTGATCTTATTCAAGAATCATCTTTGATTTCATTTATCTTCTCTACTGTTTCACCTTTTCTATCATAATACTTTCCATTTTAATCTTTATTGTTTCTTTATTTCTATTTGCTTTAATGTTTCCTTTACTCTTCTTTTATCAGTGTCTTATATAGAATGTAATGTCATTAATTTGAGATTTCTTTTTTCTATATATGCTTTTATAGCTATTAATTTTCCTCAGAATATTGCTTTAGCCACACCTTGTAACTTTCTATATGCATTGCCTTTATTTTTACTACTGTCAAAGTATTTCCTAATATCCATTATAACTTCTTTGACCTGTTGGTTATTTAGGAGTGTGTTGTGTAATTTCCACATATTTTTGAGTTTCCCAAAATTTCCTTCCATTGTTTTCTAATTTAACTCAACTATGGAGAACATGCCTTATATTAAGTTTAATGAGGTTAATTTTATGACCTTGCATATGATCCATCTTAGAGACTTCTTCACTTATGATAGAACAGGCCTTCATGCTACTTCCTTTACTCCTCCCACCATCTGTTCCTTCCCCACAATGTCCATACGTCCACTGTCCACGTCTGTCTTTCCGTCGCTTCATTGCATCTGCCATCATCACCATCCTACTAGATTCCATATATATGTGTTAATATACTGTATTTGTCCTTCTCTTTCTGAATGACTTCACTTTTTATGATACATTCTAGATCCAGCCATCTCATTAGGGCTGATTCTTCTCCATTTCTCTTTACAGCTGTGTAGTATTCCATTGTATATATGTAGCAGAGCTTTTGTATCCATTAGTTCGTCAATGGGCATCTAGGTTGCTTCCATGTTCTAGCTATTGTATAGAGAGCTGCAATGAACATTGGGGTACAGGTGCTTCTTTCAGATTTGATGCTTTTTATTTTAGTAAGTTTGATAGAGCTGTCACCTCTTATGTATCTGGTTCTAGTAATTGAAGTTTCTCTCTCTCCATCTGTCTTTTTGTGGTCAATCTAGCTAAAAGGCTGTCAGTTATACTGATCTTATTCAAGAATCATCTTTGATTTCATTTATCTTCTCTACTGTTTCACCTTTTCTATCATAATACTTTCCATTTTAATCTTTATTGTTTCTTTATTTCTATTTGCTTTAATGTTTCCTTTACTCTTCTTTTATCAGTGTCTTATATAGAATGTAATGTCATTAATTTGAGATTTCTTTTTTCTATATATGCTTTTATAGCTATTAATTTTCCTCAGAATATTGCTTTAGCCACACCTTGTAACTTTCTATATGCATTGCCTTTATTTTTACTACTGTCAAAGTATTTCCTAATATCCATTATAACTTCTTTGACCTGTTGGTTATTTAGGAGTGTGTTGTGTAATTTCCACATATTTTTGAGTTTCCCAAAATTTCCTTCCATTGTTTTCTAATTTAACTCAACTATGGAGAACATGCCTTATATTAAGTTTAATGAGGTTAATTTTATGACCTTGCATATGATCCATCTTAGAGACTTCTTCAGTATAGTTGAGAAGAATATATATTGTGCTGTTGTTGACTGAAATGTTCTGTATTTATCCATTATTAATTTGGTTTATAGTGATATTAAGGTCTTCTATTTCCTTTTTTACTTTCTTTCTAGTTGACTATTCATTGTTGAAAATGGAATATATAGTTTATTATTGAAGTGCTGAACCCCAAGAAACATTTAGCTATTGCTATGTCTTGTGAATGAGTCATTTAATTCTCTTTGGGTCTTAATGTCTTTATTAGTATGACCAAGCATTTACTTCTGCTTTATCTCCATAGACTTCTTATACCACTGTGCTTTCTATTACATTTATTATACTTAGATCTTAGAGTAAATAGACAATTCATAAATGCTTATGCTAACATATCACAGACATATTACTTTCTATAGTCAGAAGCAGAAATCCTAAAAAAGTAAGAAAAGACAGAAATGCAGATTGGCCAGATTGCTATGCAACTATTGTGCAATAATGTGTTGTTCGAATGTTATTGTAGCAGTTGCGTGCTAATATTTAGACTCTACTGATATAATTTTTCTAATTAAATTTTGCATCTTAAATTCAGTTGATATTTAGTTATAACTGGACCTGTTTTTGAGAAGAAACCTCAAATTTTGATTATGTTTCCTATTCTTTTTTCTTTGGAAATGGGAGAAGGCATGCAAACATTATTTATGCCATATGAAGTTTCTAAAGTATCTGCCACTTTTCCACTCAGAAATATAGAATGCATGTTAACTTTTGCTAAGAAATGTATTATATAGCATCAGCCAAAAGCCTGCCTGAAAAAGTTGTCCTTAGAGACAGAAAACTGTTTATAATTTGAAATCCAGCACAAGCATGACATCCAATGGGGTGTCTTTTCCATATCCCAGTTATAATTAGTTTCTTAGTCCTTTGCCTCCAAATCACTTTCTGCCTACCTATATTATGAAATTTTTTTCCACTAGTATGTTTTCTGCAAGCTTCCACCAATCCCTCACCAAAAAGAAGACTGGAAAATTTCTAATTTAACTCAAACTATGGAGAACATGCCTTATATTAAGTTTAATGAGGTTAATTTTATGACCTTGCATATGATCCATCTTAGAGACTTCTTCAGTATAGTTGAGAAGAATATATATTGTGCTGTTGTTGACTGAAATGTTCTGTATTTATCCATTATTAATTTGGTTTATAGTGATATTAAGGTCTTCTATTTCCTTTTTTACTTTCTTTCTAGTTGACTATTCATTGTTGAAAATGGAATATATAGTTTATTATTGAAGTGCTGAACCCCAAGAAACATTTAGCTATTGCTATGTCTTGTGAATGAGTCATTTAATTCTCTTTGGGTCTTAATGTCTTTATTAGTATGACCAAGCATTTACTTCTGCTTTATCTCCATAGACTTCTTATACCACTGTGCTTTCTATTACATTTATTATACTTAGATCTTAGAGTAAATAGACAATTCATAAATGCTTATGCTAACATATCACAGACATATTACTTTCTATAGTCAGAAGCAGAAATCCTAAAAAAGTAAGAAAAGACAGAAATGCAGATTGGCCAGATTGCTATGCAACTATTGTGCAATAATGTGTTGTTCGAATGTTATTGTAGCAGTTGCGTGCTAATATTTAGACTCTACTGATATAATTTTTCTAATTAAATTTTGCATCTTAAATTCAGTTGATATTTAGTTATAACTGGACCTGTTTTTGAGAAGAAACCTCAAATTTTGATTATGTTTCCTATTCTTTTTTCTTTGGAAATGGGAGAAGGCATGCAAACATTATTTATGCCATATGAAGTTTCTAAAGTATCTGCCACTTTTCCACTCAGAAATATAGAATGCATGTTAACTTTTGCTAAGAAATGTATTATATAGCATCAGCCAAAAGCCTGCCTGAAAAAGTTGTCCTTAGAGACAGAAAACTGTTTATAATTTGAAATCCAGCACAAGCATGACATCCAATGGGGTGTCTTTTCCATATCCCAGTTATAATTAGTTTCTTAGTCCTTTGCCTCCAAATCACTTTCTGCCTACCTATATTATGAAATTTTTTTCCACTAGTATGTTTTCTGCAAGCTTCCACCAATCCCTCACCAAAAAAGAAGACTGAATTTCTGAAAGGGAAAAATTACTTCATTTATGCTTGTAACTAAAGAATATCTCACGTATAAAAGATACCAATTTTCATATTAACAAAATTACTTGTCAACTTGGCCATAAACAAAGATGTTTCTGATATTTCTGTTATTATCTATATGTATCTCAGTGTAGCAAAACTAACAGAGTCTGCATTATACCCCACCTGAATCGGTATATTTCTTCCCATCTACAGCATCTTAACTCCTGTTGGTTCATTCTGTACCTTTGTTTAAAATAAACTACTTTATTTCTGATTTGTGCCTCGTGTGACTGGGCAAGCTGCTTTTATTCCTTGACATTTTTAAAAAATTTAATTTAGAGCTTCCCTGGTTGTCCAGTGGGTAAAGAATCTGGCTTGCAGTGCAAGGGGCACCAGTTTGTTTCCTGGCCCAAGAAGATCCAACGTGTGGGGGAGTGGCTGGACCGGTGTGTCTAATTGCGAGGCAGAGCTTTGAAGCACATGCGCCAAGAGCCAGTGCTCTGCAAGGAGGAGTTCACTGTAATGGGGGACCCACACAGGCTGGAGAATAAAGATGGATGAAAATAAATAAATAAATAAACCAATAAAAAAAGACCCAAATTTAAAAAAGTGATTTTAGAGGATAATTACAGTATAGTGATAGTTTTAGCCATACATCAACATAAATTGGCTACAGGTGTACATATGCCATCTCCCTCTTATGCCTCCCTCCGACCTTACGCCCCATCCTACCTATCTCAGATAGAAACCTCAAATTTTGATTATGTTTCCTATTCTTTTTTCTTTGGAAATGGGAGAAGGCATGCAAACATTATTTATGCCATATGAAGTTTCTAAAGTATCTGCCACTTTTCCACTCAGAAATATAGAATGCATGTTAACTTTTGCTAAGAAATGTATTATATAGCATCAGCCAAAAGCCTGCCTGAAAAAGTTGTCCTTAGAGACAGAAAACTGTTTATAATTTGAAATCCAGCACAAGCATGACATCCAATGGGGTGTCTTTTCCATATCCCAGTTATAATTAGTTTCTTAGTCCTTTGCCTCCAAATCACTTTCTGCCTACCTATATTATGAAATTTTTTTCCACTAGTATGTTTTCTGCAAGCTTCCACCAATCCCTCACCAAAAAAGAAGACTGAATTTCTGAAAGGGAAAAATTACTTCATTTATGCTTGTAACTAAAGAATATCTCACGTATAAAAGATACCAATTTTCATATTAACAAAATTACTTGTCAACTTGGCCATAAACAAAGATGTTTCTGATATTTCTGTTATTATCTATATGTATCTCAGTGTAGCAAAACTAACAGAGTCTGCATTATACCCCACCTGAATCGGTATATTTCTTCCCATCTACAGCATCTTAACTCCTGTTGGTTCATTCTGTACCTTTGTTTAAAATAAACTACTTTATTTCTGATTTGTGCCTCGTGTGACTGGGCAAGCTGCTTTTATTCCTTGACTTTTTAAAAAATTTAATTTAGAGCTTCCCTGGTTGTCCAGTGGGTAAAGAATCTGGCTTGCAGTGCAAGGGGCACCAGTTTGTTTCCTGGCCCAAGAAGATCCAACGTGTGGGGGAGTGGCTGGACCGGTGTGTCTAATTGCGAGGCAGAGCTTTGAAGCACATGCGCCAAGAGCCAGTGCTCTGCAAGGAGGAGTTCACTGTAATGGGGGACCCACACAGGCTGGAGAATAAAGATGGATGAAAATAAATAAATAAATAAACCAATAAAAAAAGACCCAAATTTAAAAAAGTGATTTTAGAGGATAATTACAGTATAGTGATAGTTTTAGCCATACATCAACATAAATTGGCTACAGGTGTACATATGCCATCTCCCTCTTATGCCTCCCTCCGACCTTACGCCCCATCCTACCTATCTCAGTTGTCAAAGAGCACCAGCTTTGGGTTTGCTGCATCATATAGCAAATTCCCACTGGCTATCTATTTTATATGTGATAATCTATATATGTTTCAGTACAACTCTCTCAAGTCTTTCTACCCTCTCCCTCCACCAATGTGACCAAAAGTCTGTGACCCATTTGCTGCCCTGCCAAATAAGTTAATCTATAACATCTTTCTAGATTCTGTATGTATGCATTAGTATATAATATTTACTTTTTTCTCTTTCAACTTCACTCTTATAATAGGCTCTAGGTTCATCCATCTCATTAGAATTGACTCAAATGTGCTCCTTTTTATAGCTGAGTTGTATCCCGTTGAGTATATATACCACAAATTCTTTATCCATTTATCTGTCAGTGGACATCTAAGTTGATTCTATGTCCTAACTATTGTTAATAGTGCTGCAATGAGCACTGGAGTATATGTGCCTTTTTCAATTATGGTTTCCTGAGTATATATGCCAAATATTGGGATACTGGGTCATATGATAGCTTTATTCCTTGTTTTTTAAGGAACCTCCATCCTATTCTCAATAGGGGCTGTATCAATTAGCACTCCCACTAACAGTGCAAGAGAGTTCCTTTTTCTCCATGCCCTCTCCAACATTTATTGTCTGTAGACTTTTAAATGATGGCCATTTTGACAGGTGCAAGTTGATACCTCATTGTAGTTTGGATTTGCATTTCTTTAATAATGAGTGACTTGAGCATCGTTTTGTGTGTTTGTTAGCCATCTATATGCCTTCTTTGGAAAAAATGTCTGTTTATATCTTCTGCTCACTTTTTGACTGGGTTGTTTATTTTTCTGGTATTGAGCTACATGAACTGCTTGCATAATTTGGAGATTAATCCTTTTTAGGTTGTTTCTTTTGGTATTATTTTCTCCCATTCTGAGGGTTGTTTTTTCACCTTGCTTATGGTTTCCTTCATTGTGAAAAAGCTTTTAAGTTTAACTAGGTCCCATTTGTTTACTTTTATTTCCGTTACTATAGGATCTTGCTGTGATTTATGTCAAAGAGTGTTCTGCTTGTTTTCCTAAGAGTTTTATAGTTTCTGGCCTTACATTTAGGGCTTAATCCATTTTGTGTTTATTTTTGTATATGCTGTTAGGAAGTGCTGTGCTTTCATTCTTTTTTACATAGCTGCCCAATTTTCCCATCACCACTTATTGAAGAGACAGTCTTTTCTCCATTGTATATTTTTGCATCCTTTATCAAAGATAAGATTCCCACAGGTGCATGGATTTGTCTCCAGGCTTTCTATCTTATTCCATTGGTCTATATTTCTGTTTTTGTACCAGTGCCATACTATCTTGATGACTGTGGCTGTGTTGTATAGTCTGAAGTGAGGAAGGTCGATGCCTCTGGCCCCATTCTTCTTTCTCAAGATTGCTTTGGCTATTTAGGGCCTTTTGTTTTCCCATTCAAATTGTGAAATTATCTGTTCTAGGTCTGGGAAAAATATCATTGGTAGTTCGATAGACACTGTGCTGAATCTATAAATTGCTTTGGGTAGTATAGTCATTTTCACAGTACTGATTATTGTAGTCAAAGAACATGATATATCTTTACATTTGAATGACATGTTACATTTGCTGCTACACTTTAGCAAGAAAGTAAAGCAGTTGTTGTGCCCTTGCTTGTGGTGGCTTACCATCAAGCTAACTGGTTGCCAGGTGTTCTCTGATCTAGAAGCGTTCTAAATTCTCCTCTCTAAGAGTTCTAAAATGTTTTTTTGCCCATAACACTATGTTGCCATTTATTGTCTGTTGTTGAAAATATCAAAGTTATTTGAAATGTCAGATGTCACTTTTGTTAAATCCTTTAATTAACTTAATGACAAGAAGGGATTTATTTACCTATCAGTCGTACATTATTTGGTGCAGTTTCTTAAGAGGATAATTTTGACTGTGCCATATGCAAGTTAATACTCGACCTTGATCATCATCAGAAATATTTTCAATCCTACAAATGTGCTGCCATTTTATAAAAGTTCATAATCCTAATATAAAGCAGCAGAATGTGTAGTAGCTTTAAAGATATACACACATATTTTAATTTAACATATGACACTGAAATACTTAGAAAATCTAAACACAAAGGAAAAATTATAGCTTTTCCTCATTCCCTCTAAATTATCAATCCCTTGATAAAAATATCATTAAATGTGGGAGTATATTTCTTTCCAGACTTGGGTCTCTTTGTGCATGTATCTGTCAATCTATAGAACTCTATATATACACATACTTTTACTATTAAAAATACTACATAGTATTTTGTGATAACATTTTTTTAGCATATCACCACATAGTAATTTCAAGAGAAGGTTTGATACCGTTCAGTCTCTAAATTGTGTTCCACTCTTTGTGGCCCCATGAAATGAAGCAATCTAGCCTTCTCTGTCCTTCACTATGTCACGGAGTTTTCTCAAACCCATGTCCATTGAATTGGTGATGTCACCCAAAGAAAAGGTTAAATTAATTTAATATGTTTACACTCGTCCATGTGTCATAATTATCATAGTATCAAATAAAGTGTTGACTTGAAAACTATTTCAACTCTGAATCTAAAATATATCTCAACTCTTTTCTCTGAATAATTATTCAAAATAATTATTAGTATAAGACATATACATTCAATTCTAAAGTATGTATCATTTTGAAAAATGATTAATTTTTAAAAATGACATGCCTTAGTGATCTAAGATGGTGAACATATTTATGAAACTCTTCTAAGGATTCACAATGGAACATTTTAATTTAGGAAATTTTGTGAGAAGAGTCAAGCTTCAATTGTAGGGTTCATGCTAACTTTGTAAAACTTCTGAGAAGTGGTTTAATCTCTATACAGAAAAAAATAAACAAAGCCTGCAGTACTCAATCAGATGATACATATTCAAAATGACTTTTTAAATCCTTTAATTAACTTAATGACAAGAAGGGATTTATTTACCTATCAGTCGTACATTATTTGGTGCAGTTTCTTAAGAGGATAATTTTGACTGTGCCATATGCAAGTTAATACTCGACCTTGATCATCATCAGAAATATTTTCAATCCTACAAATGTGCTGCCATTTTATAAAAGTTCATAATCCTAATATAAAGCAGCAGAATGTGTAGTAGCTTTAAAGATATACACACATATTTTAATTTAACATATGACACTGAAATACTTAGAAAATCTAAACACAAAGGAAAAATTATAGCTTTTCCTCATTCCCTCTAAATTATCAATCCCTTGATAAAAATATCATTAAATGTGGGAGTATATTTCTTTCCAGACTTGGGTCTCTTTGTGCATGTATCTGTCAATCTATAGAACTCTATATATACACATACTTTTACTATTAAAAATACTACATAGTATTTTGTGATAACATTTTTTTAGCATATCACCACATAGTAATTTCAAGAGAAGGTTTGATACCGTTCAGTCTCTAAATTGTGTTCCACTCTTTGTGGCCCCATGAAATGAAGCAATCTAGCCTTCTCTGTCCTTCACTATGTCACGGAGTTTTCTCAAACCCATGTCCATTGAATTGGTGATGTCACCCAAAGAAAAGGTTAAATTAATTTAATATTTTTACACTCTTCCATTTGTCATAATTATCATAGTATCAAATAAAGTGTTGACTTGAAAACTATTTCAACTCTGAATCTAAAATATATCTCAACTCTTTTCTCTGAATAATTATTCAAAATAATTATTAGTATAAGACATATACATTCAATTCTAAAGTATGTATCATTTTGAAAAATGATTAATTTTTAAAAATGACATGCCTTAGTGATCTAAGATGGTGAACATATTTATGAAACTCTTCTAAGGATTCACAATGGAACATTTTAATTTAGGAAATTTTGTGAGAAGAGTCAAGCTTCAATTGTAGGGTTCATGCTAACTTTGTAAAACTTCTGAGAAGTGGTTTAATCTCTATACAGAAAAAAATAAACAAAGCCTGCAGTACTCAATCAGATGATACATATTCATTTATTATACTGTACTAAGCATATGTTTTCATCCATCTTTATTTTTAATAATTTTATGGAATATAGTTGATTTACAATGTTGCATTAGTTTCAGATCACAGCAAAGTGAATCAGTTACAGCCATATAGTCATATTAGTTTTAATATGTTAAGCAGTTGTAGAAAAATGCCATGTGATTGTAAATCATGAAGTCCTTATACACTTACCTACAGGATATCCCAGGATGCAAGGCACTATGAAATACTGAAAAAAAATAATTTGAGTGTTTAGCAAGAGTAAAAAAGCAACGGTGTCGTTAATAAAATTGACAGCTATTCAAAGGTGAAGATTTGCTTCAGCAAAATTGTTGATTGCCTTGGAATGTGCAGCAGGGTAAAGAGAGATTACAACTTCACCCCAGCAGGAATTTAGTCACTTGAGTTATCATATCATGATTAGAAAGTGACTGTGGTAGGGTTTAGATAGTTTGAGTGAAAACCAAACAGTATGGGTCTTTATCGCTCCCTGTTTTGTGTGCCTGAAACAGTAGCTTTTGCAAGCCACTGATTAATTTCCCATTCACAGGTACCACACAGGTAATTAGACCCAGCAGTGGAAGTGAAAGGCTTCCTTCTAGCGAGGCAGTCTGGACACTGTTTGCCCTCAGAGAGCAAAAGCCATCCAGATAAAAGGAAGAGGGAAGCAAAGTGAAATAAAAGAAGATTGCCCAAAGTTGTAAGATTCTTCACTGAATCACATGTCAGTTGCCTGAACTTCTATCCCCACACTTTCTGCAACGTTGTAATGGAAAAAATTTAAACGGAAAAAAAAAAATAAAACTATAGACATATACATTCAATTCTAAAGTATGTATCATTTTGAAAAATGATTAATTTTTAAAAATGACATGCCTTAGTGATCTAAGATGGTGAACATATTTATGAAACTCTTCTAAGGATTCACAATGGAACATTTTAATTTAGGAAATTTTGTGAGAAGAGTCAAGCTTCAATTGTAGGGTTCATGCTAACTTTGTAAAACTTCTGAGAAGTGGTTTAATCTCTATACAGAAAAAAATAAACAAAGCCTGCAGTACTCAATCAGATGATACATATTCATTTATTATACTGTACTAAGCATATGTTTTCAGACATTTTTATTTTTTAATAATTTTATGGAATATAGTTGATTTACAATGTTGCATTAGTTTCAGATCACAGCAAAGTGAATCAGTTACAGCCATATAGTCATATTAGTTTTAATATGTTAAGCAGTTGTAGAAAAATGCCATGTGATTGTAAATCATGAAGTCCTTATACACTTACCTACAGGATATCCCAGGATGCAAGGCACTATGAAATACTGAAAAAAAATAATTTGAGTGTTTAGCAAGAGTAAAAAAGCAACGGTGTCGTTAATAAAATTGACAGCTATTCAAAGGTGAAGATTTGCTTCAGCAAAATTGTTGATTGCCTTGGAATGTGCAGCAGGGTAAAGAGAGATTACAACTTCACCCCAGCAGGAATTTAGTCACTTGAGTTATCATATCATGATTAGAAAGTGACTGTGGTAGGGTTTAGATAGTTTGAGTGAAAACCAAACAGTATGGGTCTTTATCGCTCCCTGTTTTGTGTGCCTGAAACAGTAGCTTTTGCAAGCCACTGATTAATTTCCCATTCACAGGTACCACACAGGTAATTAGACCCAGCAGTGGAAGTGAAAGGCTTCCTTCTAGCGAGGCAGTCTGGACACTGTTTGCCCTCAGAGAGCAAAAGCCATCCAGATAAAAGGAAGAGGGAAGCAAAGTGAAATAAAAGAAGATTGCCCAAAGTTGTAAGATTCTTCACTGAATCACATGTCAGTTGCCTGAACTTCTATCCCCACACTTTCTGCAACGTTGTAATGGAAAAAAAATTTAAACGGATCAAAAATAAATAAATAAAACCTGATAGTATAGCAAATGAATATTTATATTCCTCTTCCTATATTAAATTTTGTCAATGTTTTATAATGTTTATGTTCTCTCCCTCTAGATATATATGTGTGTGTAGACAGTTTTATTTGCTCCATCATTTGAAACTAGGTTGCATACTTCAGTGTGCATGTCTTAAATACAAGCATTCATTTTTGTAACCATAATAATACCATTCCTTAGAAAGACAACAATAGTTCTATATTATACGCTAGCTAGGCCATACATAGATTCCCCACAAATATCCTGGGAATGTCTTTTGTAGCTGCTGCTGCTGTTATTTTTAATTTAAAATTATAATTCAAATTAGATCCCTATTTTGCATTTAACTATCATTTCCCTTATTGTAGAGTCTTGGCAGTATCATCATGTAGGCCAAGCACTCTTTGCTGTGGGGAGGGAGAGGGCTGGCCTTTGCCCTGGAGGATATTGAGCAGCATCACTGCTCTGCACACACTGGACACAAATTTACATTCCTCCCACCCCAATCTGTAACCATCAAAATTGTCTCCAGATGTTACCATGTGTCCTATGGGGGACAAAATCACCTCAGGCTGAGAACTACTGCTCTGTTTTAATCTAGAAAAATATCACTGTCCACACCTTTTATAGTGTCAGTTAGCTATGCCTGGAGAAAAGTCTAGAGATTGCATCTGCATTGTCTCAGCATAAACCACTCTCTTCTTAAGTCCACCTTCTGTGGGCTGTTTGGAAATCATGAATCTCATTAGGAAACAGTCAGCCTCTGGGCAACTGTAAAAATCCCCAGAGAATCTTGCCAAAAACCAATTCCTGCACTTGTCTCCTAGATATTCTGACTCAATTCTGAACCGGGATATGAGAATCTGAGTTTGTTTTATAAGTTCCCATTCACAGGTACCACACAGGTAATTAGACCCAGCAGTGGAAGTGAAAGGCTTCCTTCTAGCGAGGCAGTCTGGACACTGTTTGCCCTCAGAGAGCAAAAGCCATCCAGATAAAAGGAAGAGGGAAGCAAAGTGAAATAAAGAAGATTGCCCAAAGTTGTAAGATTCTTCACTGAATCACATGTCAGTTGCCTGAACTTCTATCCCCACACTTTCTGCAACGTTGTAAGGGAAAAAAAATTTAAACGGATCAAAAATAAATAAATAAAACCTGATAGTATAGCAAATGAATATTTATATTCCTCTTCCTATATTAAATTTTGTCAATGTTTTATAATGTTTATGTTCTCTCCCTCTAGATATATATGTGTGTGTAGACAGTTTTATTTGCTCCATCATTTGAAACTAGGTTGCATACTTCAGTGTGCATGTCTTAAATACAAGCATTCATTTTTGTAACCATAATAATACCATTCCTTAGAAAGACAACAATAGTTCTATATTATACGCTAGCTAGGCCATACATAGATTCCCCACAAATATCCTGGGAATGTCTTTTGTAGCTGCTGCTGCTGTTATTTTTAATTTAAAATTATAATTCAAATTAGATCCCTATTTTGCATTTAACTATCATTTCCCCTTATTGTAGAGTCTTGGCAGTATCATCATGTAGGCCAAGCACTCTTTGCTGTGGGGAGGGAGAGGGCTGGCCTTTGCCCTGGAGGATATTGAGCAGCATCACTGCTCTGCACACACTGGACACAAATTTACATTCCTCCCACCCCAATCTGTAACCATCAAAATTGTCTCCAGATGTTACCATGTGTCCTATGGGGGACAAAATCACCTCAGGCTGAGAACTACTGCTCTGTTTTAATCTAGAAAAATATCACTGTCCACACCTTTTATAGTGTCAGTTAGCTATGCCTGGAGAAAAGTCTAGAGATTGCATCTGCATTGTCTCAGCATAAACCACTCTCTTCTTAAGTCCACCTTCTGTGGGCTGTTTGGAAATCATGAATCTCATTAGGAAACAGTCAGCCTCTGGGCAACTGTAAAAATCCCCAGAGAATCTTGCCAAAAACCAATTCCTGCACTTGTCTCCTAGATATTCTGACTCAATTCTGAACCGGGATATGAGAATCTGAGTTTGTTTTATAAGCACATCAAATTATCCCTATCAAAGTCTAGTTTAGGAAAACTATGTCCTATGACATAAAATCCAGGGATTTTGGAAAGTGAATGCCTAACAAACTCAGCCTGTTTGTTTTAATTATTTTAAATATTTCTCCATCCTAGGTTTGCACAGGGGAGGACAACCATAGATACTTTTTTATGTTTTTGTTTTCTATTCTTCATTTTCTGCAGAACTTCTTTTTCTTTCTATCACTTAGACTTGAGGACACCTATGTCTTGAGCTCTTTAGTTTTGTATAAAGCAGCATCCATATGCAATGCTTTCAGATGTCATCAATAGTGGAGTGTTTTCCATAGATGAACCTTATGCAAATATTACTAAGTGAACAATGCCAGTTTGAAAAGGCTCCATACTGTGTGAATCCAACTCCATGACATTCTGGAGAAGGCAAACTATGGTGATCAGAGTTTCTTAGGACATTAGGAGAAAGAAGGAATGAATACGCAGAGCAAGGGATTTTTAGGGTAGTGAAACTACTCTGTATGAGTAGTATACTCAGTATGTATAAAGGCAGGTCCCTGTCATTATAAATGTTTCCAAGCCCACAGAATGTACAACAGCAAGAGTAAACCCTAAAGTAAACTATAGACTTTGAACAATAAGGAGCTACCAATGTAGATTCATCTGTTGCAACAAACGTACTGCTCTGGTTGGGGATGTTGATAATGGGGGAGGCTGCTTGTGTGTAGGGACAGGAGGTCAATGGAAACTTTCTGTTCTTTCTGCTCAATTTTGCTGTTAAGCTGAAACTCCTTTAAAAATGAAATCTACTCAAAAATTTTAAAATTTCTCTGTCATTTTTCCTGAAGCTTAGTGTCAGTTAGCTATGCCTGGAGAAAAGTCTAGAGATTGCATCTGCATTGTCTCAGCATAAACCACTCTCTTCTTAAGTCCACCTTCTGTGGGCTGTTTGGAAATCATGAATCTCATTAGGAAACAGTCAGCCTCTGGGCAACTGTAAAAATCCCCAGAGAATCTTGCCAAAAACCAATTCCTGCACTTGTCTCCTAGATATTCTGACTCAATTCTGAACCGGGATATGAGAATCTGAGTTTGTTTTATAAGCACATCAAATTATCCCTATCAAAGTCTAGTTTAGGAAAACTATGTCCTATGACATAAAATCCAGGGATTTTGGAAAGTGAATGCCTAACAAACTCAGCCTGTTTGTTTTAATTATTTTAAATATTTCTCCATCCTAGGTTTGCACAGGGGAGGACAACCATAGATACTTTTTTATGTTTTTGTTTTCTATTCTTCATTTTCTGCAGAACTTCTTTTTCTTTCTATCACTTAGACTTGAGGACACCTATGTCTTGAGCTCTTTAGTTTTGTATAAAGCAGCATCCATATGCAATGCTTTCAGATGTCATCAATAGTGGAGTGTTTTCCATAGATGAACCTTATGCAAATATTACTAAGTGAACAATGCCAGTTTGAAAAGGCTCCATACTGTGTGAATCCAACTCCATGACATTCTGGAGAAGGCAAACTATGGTGATCAGAGTTTCTTAGGACATTAGGAGAAAGAAGGAATGAATACAGAGCAAGGGATTTTTAGGGTAGTGAAACTACTCTGTATGAGTAGTATACTCAGTATGTATAAAGGCAGGTCCCTGTCATTATAAATGTTTCCAAGCCCACAGAATGTACAACAGCAAGAGTAAACCCTAAAGTAAACTATAGACTTTGAACAATAAGGAGCTACCAATGTAGATTCATCTGTTGCAACAAACGTACTGCTCTGGTTGGGGATGTTGATAATGGGGGAGGCTGCTTGTGTGTAGGGACAGGAGGTCAATGGAAACTTTCTGTTCTTTCTGCTCAATTTTGCTGTTAAGCTGAAACTCCTTTAAAAAAATGAAATCTACTCAAAAATTTTAAAATTTCTCTGTCATTTTTCCTGAAGCTTAGTCTGGCTGCCGGGTAATCGTACTCTTCTTCCTCCTTCACTCTCGAATACTGTCAACATGTTCTTTTCATTCTTCCTCTAGAGTATTATCTCTCAAATTTCATTTAGAAAAAATAATTATATAGAAAATATGTTAACATGTTCTTTCTCAGTCCTCCTCATGAAAGAGTCTGGACATGTAGAACAGGAATGTGAATTTTAAACAAAAATCCCAGGTGATTCTGACATCAGTGATTCAGGGACTAACCTTTGAAACCTCTTGCTTCTTAGTGTCCAACACAGTTATTATTTTCTCCTTTTTCATGTGACTTCAGGTTTGTTCTACTCACACATGGGCTACAATCACTTCTTTTCTCATGATCCTAACTCCAGTCTCCTTTTGGTACAATTATTCCTTTGTAAATTGCTAAAATAATCTTTTGTAAATGCCATTTTTATCACATCACCTTCCTGCTCAAGAATCAACTACTCTTACTATATCAAGTCTAAACTCTTGGCCTATAATTCAAGGTCCGCTGTCAACTGCCACTTTTGTACCTCTCTAATTTTATCTCTTTTCCACTACAGACTGACTCTCCCCTCTAGTTAATTCCAGCCAACTTTCCATTCTTCCATGCTGCTTATTCACATGCCTTTGAGTCTCCCATCAGTTGGAATGCCCTCCTTTTTCATCCCCAACCCCAACATACAATAAGCACTTGTTCCCAGCTCACTTACTTTAGGAAAATTTTCTTGATAAAAAAATTTCCACCAAATCACTGTGATGATAGAGTCAAAATTAAAAACTAAACCATAATTCAGATGAATAAAAATCACAAAAGAGGCCTCTAATTTTATAAAGTAGGAACAGTATGTTATTCTTCCAATTGACTACTGAAAAAAATACTGCAATAAAGTATTAATCAGAATTTTAGTGTGTTAGTATCTGAAATAAAATATTTTTAAAAACTGAACTTAATATGTAATGCAAGTGTGATGACTAGAGTGAATACTACGGTGAGACAGTAAGATATAGGAATCATTAGGTAATAAGTAATGGAAAAAATAAGAAAAGAACTGCTAAAATGTGAAATGAATGTGACAGCAAAGTACAATGTTAGATGAAGAAGAGACGAGAAGCCAAAGCTTCAGTTACCTGTAAATCTAAACTGCTCCCACAAGCAGTTTTGGTAATGAATGGATGTGGATTTCATTACTGTATACCCACAGTGCCACCAGCCAACTCTTGGCCTCTTCAGGAAGTAATCTTCAAGTTGTGAACTTTCATAGATGCAAATGTACATTCACATCTCCAGTAACATAAGTAGAACAGTACATGAAGGTTGCAGCAGCCATTCAGAATGCAAACCAATGCTGCCATGTCATCTGTGACTAAAGATATAGCTACTATTTCAACAATGCGGAGGTAGATAGAATTGAATCCAGCAAGGAACCAGAACCTGTTCCATTAGTGTCAGGTGTGATAACACTGTAATTCGCCCTATATCTGTTGTTGCTCATGATCCTTCAACTCTACCATTTCCCACTTCCTCTCTCCTCTCCAGTTTCCTTTTGGTACAATTATTCCTTTGTAAATTGCTAAAATAATCTTTTGTAAATGCCATTTTTATCACATCACCTTCCTGCTCAAGAATCAACTACTCTTACTATATCAAGTCTAAACTCTTGGCCTATAATTCAAGGTCCGCTGTCAACTGCCACTTTTGTACCTCTCTAATTTTATCTCTTTTCCACTACAGACTGACTCTCCCCTCTAGTTAATTCCAGCCAACTTTCCATTCTTCCATGCTGCTTATTCACATGCCTTTGAGTCTCCCATCAGTTGGAATGCCCTCCTTTTTCATCCCCAACCCCAACATACAATAAGCACTTGTTCCCAGCTCACTTACTTTAGGAAAATTTTCTTGATAAAAAAATTTCCACCAAATCACTGTGATGATAGAGTCAAAATTAAAAACTAAACCATAATTCAGATGAATAAAAATCACAAAAGAGGCCTCTAATTTTATAAAGTAGGAACAGTATGTTATTCTTCCAATTGACTACTGAAAAAAATACTGCAATAAAGTATTAATCAGAATTTTAGTGTGTTAGTATCTGAAATAAAATATTTTTAAAAACTGAACTTAATATGTAATGCAAGTGTGATGACTAGAGTGAATACTACGGTGAGACAGTAAGATATAGGAATCATTAGGTAATAAGTAATGGAAAAAATAAGAAAAGAACTGCTAAAATGTGAAATGAATGTGACAGCAAAGTACAATGTTAGATGAAGAAGAGACGAGAAGCCAAAGCTTCAGTTACCTGTAAATCTAAACTGCTCCCACAAGCAGTTTTGGTAATGAATGGATGTGGATTTCATTACTGTATACCCACAGTGCCACCAGCCAACTCTTGGCCTCTTCAGGAAGTAATCTTCAAGTTGTGAACTTTCATAGATGCAAATGTACATTCACATCTCCAGTAACATAAGTAGAACAGTACATGAAGGTTGCAGCAGCCATTCAGAATGCAAACCAATGCTGCCATGTCATCTGTGACTAAAGATATAGCTACTATTTCAACAATGCGGAGGTAGATAGAATTGAATCCAGCAAGGAACCAGAACCTGTTCCATTAGTGTCAGGTGTGATAACACTGTAATTCGCCCTATATCTGTTGTTGCTCATGATCCTTCAACTCTACCATTTCCCACTTCCTCTCCCTCTCCAGTCAGTAACTCTTCTTTCCACGTCACTCAGTGCCAGCTGTTGTAGTGTACTACTGTACTTTTCAAGGCACTCTACCACAAGATTAAAAAATGTTTTCTTTATTATTTGTGTTTGATTCTTTATGTATTGTTTTGTAAGACTTCTGAAATTTTTAATCTTGACAAGTATATTTTTAGTTTTCTGGGAAATCATGACCAATAACTTATTTATTGAATACCAAGTATCAGAACCTATGCATGATTTGTGTCATTTTTAGTTTGATGTAGGTATCACCAGCATCGTTTACAAGGAGAAAACTAATATAGACTCTTCTAGTTAATAGCACGTCACATGAAGTCAATGTTTAACACATCAGAGCTAAAGCAGGTTTCCTTGGAATAAAGACAGACTGTTTTTACATTTTGTATTCATGCAGCACTTGCCTTAACATTTCATCCACCAAAGGTCTTCAGAATGCTTACTGAATTACATTAAACTAAAAATAAAGCACTTGGAACCATGCAGTTAGATCTAAATCTGAAACAATTTTCCAGAAAGAAAAGTTATAAGTGGGCAAATGTTTTGTGTAAAGTGATCATACTTATAAGGTAAGATGATATGATAGTAAGCAAACAGGCAGTTTTAGGAATGAAGGTGGCAATTTCCTGAGAACTGTTCTTGAGAGTAAAGTAAAACTATTTGGACAGTAAGACTGGTTCTGTTTGACAGAGGCAAAATAAAATTAAATGCAGTTTTTAAAAGGTAGCCATTTGTTTAATTCATGCCTGATTTTCTTAAGTAAATTTGTTGGTATATTGGTTTAATTTTGCTTAATTAAAATTAAAAATAAACAAATAACATCAAGAATTTACTGGCATTTTCAACTTAGATAAGATTAGAAATTCAGTGAATTTTATTTTATTTTATTTTATCTTTTTTTTATTCTTGGCCACTTGTATTGGTCTTTCATTTATCTATTGTTATCCATCTTTGTTCTTTGGCCTGTGTGGGCCTCCCGTTGCAGCAGCTCCTGTTGTCACAGAGCACTGGCTCCGGGCGCATGCACTGAGAGCTCCGGCTCAGTAGCTGGACACATCTGTCCAGCTGCTCCACGGCACATGGGATCTTCCCAGACCAGGGACCAAACCAGCATCCCTTGCACTGTAAGGCAGTGTCCTTACCCACTGGACCACCAGAGAAGCCCTTATTTTATTTTTAATTGAAGTATAATTGCTTTAAAATATTGTATTGTTATAGATGTGTACAATATAATGATTAACAATTTTTAAAGATTATATTTCATTTAATGTTATTATAAAACATTGGCTATCTTCCCCATTTTGTATATAGACTTGTAGCTTATTTTATACCTAATAGTTGTACCTCTTATTCCACTGCCCCTTCTTCCCTCCCTCTCCCCACTGGTAAACACTAGTTTGTTCTGTAGATACAATGTAGATACATTGTATCTGCAGGATACAATGACATTTCATTATAGTTTTTACTGATTGAACATTCATAAGGTATTTGTTCAAACTATTAGCTAAAAAAGTAATTTTTTAATGGAATATATATTTTTTTAATTTGGGGATCTTTTATTGTTTATTTATTTATTTATTTTCATCCATCTGTATTCTTTGGCCTCTTTGAGCCTCCTATTACAATGGCCTCTCTCGCTGCAGAGCACCGGCTCTGGGTGCATGCACTCCAGAGCGCCGGCTCCCAATTGGATACACCGGTCCAGCCACTCCATGGCACGTAGGATCTTCCCCAGGCCAGGGATGCCCCTTGCACTACAAGGCAGACCCTTTACCCACTGGACCACCAGGGAAACCCTTGCCAGGAACGTTTTGCTTAGTATCCATTAGCACATTTACTAGTTCACACTTGAGAAAGCTAATAATTCCATTTTACAGATAAGAAAACTGAGGCACAGTAAGGAATAGAAACTTTGCCAGGGCTAAGAATGATGGAGCTGGGATTCATCCCAGAGAGTTCCTTCCAAATTCTAGGTGCTTAAATGTAACCAAAACATCCCAGGCATAAGAAAAATAAAGGGCAAATGCCTGAGGTACAGGAACATTTGGTCTGTGGCAGATTAGAGGAGAGGACCTGGAAGGCAGGAGGAACTGAAGGGAGTAGGTGATGCTGAAATAGAGGCTGGTGTGATACAGATCATGTGAGACTTTGTGGATTCATGAGGACGGTCTGATGGGCAGTCAGTTTAGGCTTGATAATTACTAGGGATATGCCCTATTACTTTAGCTAATGTGTGTTTCAAATCAAAGACATTTTATAGGTTAGGGGGAAAACAGGAAAATAATAATAATGAAATGGAAAGGAGATGTAGTTAAAAAATTTCAGGTAATCTTTGTGATGATAATGTATCTTTTAAAAATCTCCTGTTACTTCCGATCCTTATCCTCTTTTCTTTTTCTCCAATGGTCTGATCACCGTATAATCTAATGATACATTTTTAAATAGACTTTATTTTTTAAAGCAGACGTTGGTGGTTCACAGAAAAATTGAATGGAAAGGACAAAGAACTCCCATGTTCCCCCCGCACTCAGATATCCATGACCACGATTAATATCCAGCACCAGATGATGCACTAGTTTTTACTGATTGAACATTCATAAGGTATTTGTTCAAACTATTAGCTAAAAAAGTAATTTTTTAATGGAATATATATTTTTTTAATTTGGGGATCTTTTATTGTTTATTTATTTATTTATTTTCATCCATCTGTATTCTTTGGCCTCTTTGAGCCTCCTATTACAATGGCCTCTCTCGCTGCAGAGCACCGGCTCTGGGTGCATGCACTCCAGAGCGCCGGCTCCCAATTGGATACACCGGTCCAGCCACTCCATGGCACGTGGATCTTCCCAGGCCAGGGATGCCCCTTGCACTACAAGGCAGACCCTTTACCCACTGGACCACCAGGGAAACCCTTGCCAGGAACGTTTTGCTTAGTATCCATTAGCACATTTACTAGTTCACACTTGAGAAAGCTAATAATTCCATTTTACAGATAAGAAAACTGAGGCACAGTAAGGAATAGAAACTTTGCCAGGGCTAAGAATGATGGAGCTGGGATTCATCCCAGAGAGTTCCTTCCAAATTCTAGGTGCTTAAATGTAACCAAAACATCCCAGGCATAAGAAAAATAAAGGGCAAATGCCTGAGGTACAGGAACATTTGGTCTGTGGCAGATTAGAGGAGAGGACCTGGAAGGCAGGAGGAACTGAAGGGAGTAGGTGATGCTGAAATAGAGGCTGGTGTGATACAGATCATGTGAGACTTTGTGGATTCATGAGGACGGTCTGATGGGCAGTCAGTTTAGGCTTGATAATTACTAGGGATATGCCCTATTACTTTAGCTAATGTGTGTTTCAAATCAAAGACATTTTATAGGTTAGGGGGAAAACAGGAAAATAATAATAATGAAATGGAAAGGAGATGTAGTTAAAAAATTTCAGGTAATCTTTGTGATGATAATGTATCTTTTAAAAATCTCCTGTTACTTCCGATCCTTATCCTCTTTTCTTTTTCTCCAATGGTCTGATCACCGTATAATCTAATGATACATTTTTAAATAGACTTTATTTTTTAAAGCAGACGTTGGTGGTTCACAGAAAAATTGAATGGAAAGGACAAAGAACTCCCATGTTCCCCCCGCACTCAGATATCCATGACCACGATTAATATCCAGCACCAGATGATGCACTAGTTTACAGTTGATTAACCTAATTGGTGTACTACAATAAACCAAAGTCCATAGTTTACATTAAAGTATTGTATCTTTTCTTGATGTCTTGATTTCTCCCAATAGAGTACAAGATCCAGGAATTCAGAGTGTATGTTTGATTCATTGCTTTATTTCCAGTGCCTAGAAAAGCACATTGCAACTGACTGACACTCAAAACTTATTAAGGAATTAATTAATTCAAGCAGGATCTTTGTCACCAGAAAAAAATAAGGCAAATGTGGCCATTTTTTAAAAAATAGTATAAATTTTCCAGTCTAATGCTGTAGAAACACCATTGCATCCTTGTTTACTCAGTAACTGTTTACTGAGTGCCTATTCCAAGCCAGTCATGCTTCTAGAGTCTAAGGCTATCCATGCACAATAGCAGTAAAGATCTACATGCAAGTTGTATATAAGTGCACCACTGGAAGAGCTCTCACACTGAAAGTCAGAGATTGTATGGGCTTTTTCTTCTCCTCATTCTGTGTTCTGTTATTTGATGATGTTATCGAGTGTAAGCTCCTACAACTCGCTGCTCTACTGGCTAATACATCAAGAGAGAAATTATTGGGATGAGAAATAGCAACTTTATTTGTAAAGCAAACAGATTGAGGGAATGGCAGACTTGTCTCCCAAGGAACCATCTTACTTGAGCTAGAAGCCAAGTTTCTTAAATACTCTAAGGGAAGAGGGTATGGCTGGTTGTTAGAAACTTCTTCATGCCAGATTGGTTGCATCTTGCAGTTTCAGCTAGGCCTGGTCACAATGGTACTATAAACCTCCAAGAAGACAAATGTTACTCTCTATTCTGAAATTTTTTATCAGTATATGAAAGACAAAGTGTTACACCTTTAAAGGTCAGAGCTTTGAGAAAGGGCTGTCCTCTAGATTTCAGGCTATAGGCAACATTCTTTAACAAAAGCTGCAGAGCCAGCATGACTAAACTCAGGCACCAGGGCCAAAGGTAATAAAGGTTCACATTCTACAAGAAAATTGAATGGAAAGGACAAAGAACTCCCATGTTCCCCCCGCACTCAGATATCCATGACCACGATTAATATCCAGCACCAGATGATGCACTAGTTTACAGTTGATTAACCTAATTGGTGTACTACAATAAACCAAAGTCCATAGTTTACATTAAAGTATTGTATCTTTTCTTGATGTCTTGATTTCTCCCAATAGAGTACAAGATCCAGGAATTCAGAGTGTATGTTTGATTCATTGCTTTATTTCCAGTGCCTAGAAAAGCACATTGCAACTGACTGACACTCAAAACTTATTAAGGAATTAATTAATTCAAGCAGGATCTTTGTCACCAGAAAAAAATAAGGCAAATGTGGCCATTTTTTAAAAAATAGTATAAATTTTCCAGTCTAATGCTGTAGAAACACCATTGCATCCTTGTTTACTCAGTAACTGTTTACTGAGTGCCTATTCCAAGCCAGTCATGCTTCTAGAGTCTAAGGCTATCCATGCACAATAGCAGTAAAGATCTACATGCAAGTTGTATATAAGTGCACCACTGGAAGAGCTCTCACACTGAAAGTCAGAGATTGTATGGGCTTTTTCTTCTCCTCATTCTGTGTTCTGTTATTTGATGATGTTATCGAGTGTAAGCTCCTACAACTCGCTGCTCTACTGGCTAATACATCAAGAGAGAAATTATTGGGATGAGAAATAGCAACTTTATTTGTAAAGCAAACAGATTGAGGGAATGGCAGACTTGTCTCCCAAGGAACCATCTTACTTGAGCTAGAAGCCAAGTTTCTTAAATACTCTAAGGGAAGAGGGTATGGCTGGTTGTTAGAAACTTCTTCATGCCAGATTGGTTGCATCTTGCAGTTTCAGCTAGGCCTGGTCACAATGGTACTATAAACCTCCAAGAAGACAAATGTTACTCTCTATTCTGAAATTTTTTATCAGTATATGAAAGACAAAGTGTTACACCTTTAAAGGTCAGAGCTTTGAGAAAGGGCTGTCCTCTAGATTTCAGGCTATAGGCAACATTCTTTAACAAAAGCTGCAGAGCCAGCATGACTAAACTCAGGCACCAGGGCCAAAGGTTAAAGTTAAAGGAGTGGATTCTGCAAGGAGTCAGGTTTGTTCTCTGCTACAACAGCAAACAATGAATGATTCAACAAGTGGTAGAATACTTGTTTTTGATGGAAACTATTTTGTGTACCGATATGCTCCTTTTTAGGATTCATTTTTAATACTTCCTATAGATCTTCCAATTGCACATCTTTGATTTTTTTGGGACAAATATGGCATTAAATATCTGTCTCCTTGTGTTTTAAAATATATCAGTACTTGTTAGAACCTGAATGCTAGATTTTTTTTCTTCTGAAATTATGTCACTATATAAATAGAGCCCCAACCTCAATGTCTGAGAATGTTATGTCCCTTCCTTATCACCAAGAAACTTTAGTTAGACAACAACTTTAAAGCAGGAGAAAACTGGTAACCTATCGTCCTCAAAGAATTTATTTAGATTCCAAATGTTTTTCACACAGAGGGGGGATTTCCTAGGCATCTGGAAAGTCTGCCTCTCTTATTTGGCATTCTTTTCCTGTAATACTTTTACAAGCTGTAACTCCTCCAAGTGGAAACATTTCTTAATCACCATTACATGCTTTCTGCTAGAAGGTCTACAGTATTTGTTGTCACCATTAATAAATCCAGAGAAATAATTCAGAGAATTGAAATTAGCACACCTGCATGTTTAATAGGATAACCAACTTAATGCTATTTATTGAAAACAATCAGAAGTCCCTTATAAAGAACTTCCTTTTAATATTACATTTCATACTGTACCTGCTTATGCAACTCTTTTGTTCTTAATTATTTTTGAAGTAAAAAAAAAAAAAAAAAACTGACTGTGCAAAATAAAACTAGATAGAAACCTACAGGGTGTCAAAGGAATTTAAGACTCTCTGAAAGGTGAAATAAACTTTACAGTATCAAGATCAAATTGTTGATTTAATGGTAAAATCTAGGGTATCTAATTCCTCATTAAATCTGGATTTACATTTTTATGGTCCTGAAGGTCATAATTTATTCATGTTGCAGCATTCAATTTCCCCAATTGCATTTTTTAACAAAAGCTGCAGAGCCAGCATGACTAAACTCAGGCACCAGGGCCAAAGGTTAAAGTTAAAGGAGTGGATTCTGCAAGGAGTCAGGTTTGTTCTCTGCTACAACAGCAAACAATGAATGATTCAACAAGTGGTAGAATACTTGTTTTTGATGGAAACTATTTTGTGTACCGATATGCTCCTTTTTAGGATTCATTTTTAATACTTCCTATAGATCTTCCAATTGCACATCTTTGATTTTTTTGGGACAAATATGGCATTAAATATCTGTCTCCTTGTGTTTTAAAATATATCAGTACTTGTTAGAACCTGAATGCTAGATTTTTTTTCTTCTGAAATTATGTCACTATATAAATAGAGCCCCAACCTCAATGTCTGAGAATGTTATGTCCCTTCCTTATCACCAAGAAACTTTAGTTAGACAACAACTTTAAAGCAGGAGAAAACTGGTAACCTATCGTCCTCAAAGAATTTATTTAGATTCCAAATGTTTTTCACACAGAGGGGGGATTTCCTAGGCATCTGGAAAGTCTGCCTCTCTTATTTGGCATTCTTTTCCTGTAATACTTTTACAAGCTGTAACTCCTCCAAGTGGAAACATTTCTTAATCACCATTACATGCTTTCTGCTAGAAGGTCTACAGTATTTGTTGTCACCATTAATAAATCCAGAGAAATAATTCAGAGAATTGAAATTAGCACACCTGCATGTTTAATAGGATAACCAACTTAATGCTATTTATTGAAAACAATCAGAAGTCCCTTATAAAGAACTTCCTTTTAATATTACATTTCATACTGTACCTGCTTATGCAACTCTTTTGTTCTTAATTATTTTTGAAGTAAAAAAAAAAAAAAAAAACTGACTGTGCAAAATAAAACTAGATAGAAACCTACAGGGTGTCAAAGGAATTTAAGACTCTCTGAAAGGTGAAATAAACTTTACAGTATCAAGATCAAATTGTTGATTTAATGGTAAAATCTAGGGTATCTAATTCCTCATTAAATCTGGATTTACATTTTTATGGTCCTGAAGGTCATAATTTATTCATGTTGCAGCATTCAATTTCCCCAATTGCAGTTCTGTTCTTTCAAGCATACTAATTTTGAAAATGCATTTCTTAGGCTTACACTACATGATGCCAAATGTATTATCAGTGCTAAGATTTATTTTTATTCTTGCTATAGTTAGTTATTCCTTCAAGCCCAGAGAGCCTCTTAAAACCAGTTCTGTCTGGTTCTGATTGCAGTGTATGCACATCAGATATATTTGTAGCTGCATGGCTCATTTCTGGAACATTAAACTGAAGAACTTGAGAACTGAGAGGACTCACCCAATGCAATGTCATCATTTCACAAATGCAGAATCGAAGAACCAGAAAGTGAAGATCATTTCCAAGGGCATGAGTATAAACTAAGTCACAGACCCTGAGGCCAGTTCCTCTAACTCCACAAGGTTGCATCTCCAGTGACTGTCTCTATTACTTCTGCTATAAGTAAGATTTCATTGCTCCACAACAGAGAATGAAGTGGGTTTTTTTAAAAATAAATGTCAGATAGTAAATATTTTAAGCTTTGTGAGCTATGCTGTCTTTGTCATAACCGTGTATCTCTGTAGTTGTAGCATGAAAGTAGCCACAGACAGAGCACGAAGGAAAACAAAAAGGGTGGAATTATCTTCCAAGAAAACAATGAAATTTGAATTTTATATCATTTTTATGTTCTACAAAACAGTCTTCCTTTGATTCATTTACACCATTTGACGATTAAAAAAACCATGTGAGTTCATGGTTATACAAAGATAGGCTAGAAAAATAACTAAAAATCTAGCTTGCTAACTTAAGAAAAGGAATAGTTGTTGTTGTGTAATTCCTTAGTTGCATCCAACTCTTTTGTGACGCCACAGACTGCAGCCTGCCAGGCTCCTCTGTGAATAGGATTTCTCAGGCAAGAATACTGGAGCGGGTTATTTCCTTCTCAAGAGGATCTTCCCAACCCAGCGATCAAACCCATGTCTCCTGCATTGGCAGGCAGATTCTTTACCAATGAGCCATTAGGGAAGCCCCAGAGGAATAGAAAGGGTGTTTTAAAGCATGTTGCCTATAATCCACAGATACACATAATATTCCATTGAGAAACACTTAGAATTTTTGTTTGAATTTGGATCATTCTTTTAAGTTTATAATTTTACTAATGTATATATTAATATATCAGTGTATACATTATAATTTATATACAAATACATATATATAGATACATAAAATGTGTTCAATTTTTAACAGATAGTTGCAAAAAGTTTTGAAGTCCATTGGTCCAATTTAACAGTGATCTAAAACAAACAAGCGAAATTAGCAAAAATATTAATATAATCTTGCATAAGTACAGGGTGGGAGTTTGTTAATATATAAAATGGAGCTCTTTGTACTACCTCCATCAGGCCACATTCAATGAAACAAATAATTGCAGGCCAAGCACTGATATGGTGCTTGAGACTTAGTATACACTAAATTATATCTATTATTATTATCTCACATGTGACAACAGTTTATGAGTAAAAAGTAGATATTCAGCCAATTATGATAAGAATACTGAATTAATCTTTAAGAGAATGCTTAAAAATAATAATATATATGCTCCACATATTTTAGTGCTTTATAGTTTTCAAAGCACAATCAATTGTATTTACTTTAAATTTGATATCAATTGTACTGAGTTACAAATATGCTGTCTTTGTCATAACCGTGTATCTCTGTAGTTGTAGCATGAAAGTAGCCACAGACAGAGCACGAAGGAAAACAAAAAGGGTGGAATTATCTTCCAAGAAAACAATGAAATTTGAATTTTATATCATTTTTATGTTCTACAAAACAGTCTTCCTTTGATTCATTTACACCATTTGACGATTAAAAAAACCATGTGAGTTCATGGTTATACAAAGATAGGCTAGAAAAATAACTAAAAATCTAGCTTGCTAACTTAAGAAAAGGAATAGTTGTTGTTGTGTAATTCCTTAGTTGCATCCAACTCTTTTGTGACGCCACAGACTGCAGCCTGCCAGGCTCCTCTGTGAATAGGATTTCTCAGGCAAGAATACTGGAGCGGGTTATTTCCTTCTCAAGAGGATCTTCCCAACCCAGCGATCAAACCCATGTCTCCTGCATTGGCAGGCAGATTCTTTACCAATGAGCCATTAGGGAAGCCCCAGAGGAATAGAAAGGGTGTTTTAAAGCATGTTGCCTATAATCCACAGATACACATAATATTCCATTGAGAAACACTTAGAATTTTTGTTTGAATTTGGATCATTCTTTTAAGTTTATAATTTTACTAATGTATATATTAATATATCAGTGTATACATTATAATTTATATACAAATACATATATATAGATACATAAAATGTGTTCAATTTTTAACAGATAGTTGCAAAAAGTTTTGAAGTCCATTGGTCCAATTTAACAGTGATCTAAAACAAACAAGCGAAATTAGCAAAAATATTAATATAATCTTGCATAAGTACAGGGTGGGAGTTTGTTAATATATAAAATGGAGCTCTTTGTACTACCTCCATCAGGCCACATTCAATGAAACAAATAATTGCAGGCCAAGCACTGATATGGTGCTTGAGACTTAGTATACACTAAATTATATCTATTATTATTATCTCACATGTGACAACAGTTTATGAGTAAAAAGTAGATATTCAGCCAATTATGATAAGAATACTGAATTAATCTTTAAGAGAATGCTTAAAAATAATAATATATATGCTCCACATATTTTAGTGCTTTATAGTTTTCAAAGCACAATCAATTGTATTTACTTTAAATTTGATATAGAGCACAATTCTGAGTACTAGGCCAGGTTGACATACTTTGAAGAATAAGAAGCAATTATATCTGTTTTACAAGAAGAAACTTTTCCCCAGCTGACAATGGTGGTGTCCTACCAGAACTTAGGTCTTCTGACTTCCATTTGTTAAGGGAAATGATAAGGCAGAAGTAAACATTGAGATTTTTCTGGTCCAACATATTTAGAGGAATATTAACAACCTGGGTGAGTACAAACAGAAAAGTTTTCTGATACCTGGTGACTTGAGAAATGATTAAGGGAACTGGGAAAGTTTGATCTAGATAAAAACTTCACTGTAGAGAAGATAACACTAAAACTTTTTTTAAGATTTTTTTTCATGTTTGAAAAGAATGCTGACATTATTTTATAGCACAGAAGAGAGAACTAGAACAAATAAGCAATAGCCTTTGACAACATGCAAGGAAGGATTCATAATAATGTGATAATATTATGGGCCATGGTCTATCTTTGAGAGAGCGAGTTTTTTTAGAACCTGTAAGCCAGCAATTAAAGAGAAGATTCTCAATAACAGGAGTAAAGGTGTGTCAGATTTTCAAATATTTTATTTTAAAATTTTACCCCAATACAACTCTTCAGTATTACGTTAACTCTACCCTGCCAGTAGTTTTAAAAATTCATCGTAAACAAGATTTAAAATGCCTTTCATTTTAAAGGTTTAAATTGTTCATGTATATAACATTGACCGGTAGGAAAATTAAGCTTGACTTCTTATGAATTTTCTTACTGGAAGTGCCGTCTGTCCTTTTCAACTATAATTTCCAAAAGATGATGATGTAAATGAGAGCATACCACAGAAGAAGCCCTATGTATTAATACAAGTGAGGCTCTTTTAATGAGCTATTTTCATTTAATGTAAAACCTGTGCTAGGTCTAACTCCTTTGATCTAATGTAATTTATAATGTAACTTTCACTTTAATCTTTAAGAGAATGCTTAAAATAATAATATATATGCTCCACATATTTTAGTGCTTTATAGTTTTCAAAGCACAATCAATTGTATTTACTTTAAATTTGATATAGAGCACAATTCTGAGTACTAGGCCAGGTTGACATACTTTGAAGAATAAGAAGCAATTATATCTGTTTTACAAGAAGAAACTTTTCCCCAGCTGACAATGGTGGTGTCCTACCAGAACTTAGGTCTTCTGACTTCCATTTGTTAAGGGAAATGATAAGGCAGAAGTAAACATTGAGATTTTTCTGGTCCAACATATTTAGAGGAATATTAACAACCTGGGTGAGTACAAACAGAAAAGTTTTCTGATACCTGGTGACTTGAGAAATGATTAAGGGAACTGGGAAAGTTTGATCTAGATAAAAACTTCACTGTAGAGAAGATAACACTAAAACTTTTTTTAAGATTTTTTTTCATGTTTGAAAAGAATGCTGACATTATTTTATAGCACAGAAGAGAGAACTAGAACAAATAAGCAATAGCCTTTGACAACATGCAAGGAAGGATTCATAATAATGTGATAATATTATGGGCCATGGTCTATCTTTGAGAGAGCGAGTTTTTTTAGAACCTGTAAGCCAGCAATTAAAGAGAAGATTCTCAATAACAGGAGTAAAGGTGTGTCAGATTTTCAAATATTTTATTTTAAAATTTTACCCCAATACAACTCTTCAGTATTACGTTAACTCTACCCTGCCAGTAGTTTTAAAAATTCATCGTAAACAAGATTTAAAATGCCTTTCATTTTAAAGGTTTAAATTGTTCATGTATATAACATTGACCGGTAGGAAAATTAAGCTTGACTTCTTATGAATTTTCTTACTGGAAGTGCCGTCTGTCCTTTTCAACTATAATTTCCAAAAGATGATGATGTAAATGAGAGCATACCACAGAAGAAGCCCCTATGTATTAATACAAGTGAGGCTCTTTTAATGAGCTATTTTCATTTAATGTAAAACCTGTGCTAGGTCTAACTCCTTTGATCTAATGTAATTTATAATGTAACTTTCACTTTATAAAAGAGACATTGTGATAATTAACCCACCATTTTATTCTGCAACATAATGTAACCCATTTTAACTAATAACTCATTTTATGTACTTTACAAAATTTTGATTAAATGTATTTGATTAAAGCAATTGAGCTAACAGAACAGCAGAGCTTGGTTTTTCTCATTATGTCTACATCTGTTGTATAGAATATTTAAGTTGCTCTAGTACACCAAAGCAAAAAAATGTGATCAGATCTCTGTTTCATGCAGAGTTGTGTTATTTCCACTATTGCATTGTCAACAGGAATTGAAAAGAAGCAGATTTTGTGTGTTGTTTGGGGGCTATCACATGAATCATTCCCAAAGAATGAGCCCTTAGCTAAGCGTTGGTTAAGTGGATCATGGAACCTCTATACTCTTCTGTACATTTTGATGTTGAGATTGACTGCTTGACATGTGAGAAGAGCAGCAAATGGTGATTTATTTCCACAGGAGAGAGGATATTACATGCTTTTCTGTTCTCTAGGCATATTTTAAAATTTTATTTTAAGAAATCCATCTTCGGTTTTAGAATGCTGATTAATGGCTGTGTTTACATGTTTGTATAATTTGAGTATGATGACAAAGCTGAGACACTCGAGGGTCCTATTTAAGTTTAAAGTCAAATAGTCCAAATACATTAGCCATTATGTAGCAAATACTTGATATGCTTTCTCCAATATCTATGCCATTCTTCAAGTTTTTTTTTAACAGTTAGAAACTTATATTCAAGAGTGTTTTTTACTGAGTAAATATTCAGTTGCCAAAATGCACTTTGATATTCAGATAATATACATATCTGCTTATATTTCATATTTAATAATTATCAAATACTTCAATATTTATTTGAGTTTGTTTGTGGTATTCCTTATAGACTAAAATATGTTATGAAATTTTTCAGTAAATTTTTCAGTAAAGCCCTGAAATATAAGTATGTCTAAAAGAAGGACTACAAAGTGTCCTTCAAATACTTCTCACAGTGAAAAAATTATTTTTCTTAAAAATTCCATTTTTTTATTCTTATCTATCAATTATGTGGAATGCAAATAATAACAATGTCTAGTTTCTTTTTTTTTTAAAGATTTATTTATTTATTTATTTTGGGCGGGGGTCGGGTTGGGGAAGGAGGGGAGCGGGCGGGCCACTTCCATTGGTCTTTCATTTCTCCATTTTCATCCGTCTTTGTTCTTTGGCTCCTGCGGGCCTCCCATCATGGTGGTGTCTGTTGTTGCAGAGCGCAGGCTCTGTACGCACGCGCTCCAGAGCTCTGGCTCGGTGATTGGACACATCAGTCCAGCCGCTCCGCGGCACGTGGGATCTTCCCAGGCCAGGGCTCGAACTGGCGCCCCTTGCACTGCAAGGCGGTGTCCTTACCCACTGGACCACCAGGGGAAGCCCCAATGTCTAGTTTCTTAATGCTAATTACGTATTGCACATAAATTACTCACAATGACCCTCTTTACTGAGCAATAAAGGGAAGCTCAGAGAGGTAAACTCACTTCCTGATAGTTACACAGGTGTAAGTAGCCAAGCTGGAATTTGAACCCATGAAATTTGGCCCCAGAGACAGCACACTCTTTACCCCTAAACCATATTACCCACATATTAGAATTATATATATATATATTTTTTTTTAAGATATAATAAACTCATGTTTATTTTAACTCTACTTTGTCAAGTATACAAATTAGTTAATATCGAGTTATTAGAATACACATATGGATGACATTAAAGGAAAATGAAGTAGAGAGGAGATTCTTAGTTATGTTCGCACTTATCCAAACATTGGCTCAATTTTTCTTGTTGTGTGTTAGTCACCAACTCATGTCCAGCCCTGTGCAACCCCATGGACTGTAGCCCGTCAGGCTCCTCTGTCCATGGTTTGCCAGGCAAGAATACTGGAGTGGTAGAATTATATTTTATTCAGGAAAAACCCACATGAATTTGTGGTCAGCCCAAATATTTGTCCTTGTGGGGTGTACTCATACGTAGTTTCCTAGTGTCACAATAATCAAATTCAATCCAACACAATACAATAATCCAAAACAGTTCAATAAAAGTACTTTGTTTTAAAAAGACTTGTACTAAATAAGCTTTGTTCTCCATCAAAGAGAAAAATTGTCCACTGTCCTATCAAGAGAGCCTTAGATGTATCTGACAATTCAGATTGATTTCCCTCCTTAGGGCATCTCCCATAAACTATTTCTTAATTTTCCTTTGTGTTTAAATTTTGAAACATTAGAAGCTTCTTCTAGTTCCTTCCACTATGTCAATATTTGTATAATTTTAAGGCAGGTGATACTCTTTGATAGTGACAAAATAATATCTTACCTTTTGAGAAAAGATGTTAACAATTGCCATTCTTCATCTTATCTTCTCCAAAATGTACCAACATTTGCCTTCTATTTTTTAAGGGGTGAAAGATGAATAAAATGAAATTTTTATGATGAGATCATCCAAGGCATTCTGTTGGATTAACCAGACTAGGATATTCAAGCAGCATTTTAGGAATTTAAATGTAGTTTTTGGATTTAGATAAAGTTTAAAATATTGTGATGCCCAACTTTGTACATTCAAATACAAGTTATTTTTGTACAAATTGGAGTGTGTCGAGCTCTTTCTCTCTTCAGAGCTGCCACACTTCCTGAAGCCACGATCATCTCTCACCCTGAGGATTGGGGTCCTTTCCTTTCTGATCTCCCGGTAGGTACTCTTGCCTCCCTAAGAGTCATTTTCTGCATGGACACCGAGTATAGTTTTTCAAAAGTATAAATCAAAATATATAACTCTTTGCTTCCAACTCTCTGCAACTTTTCAATTTTTGTGTATTTTTAAATAGGTATTATTGGAGAGAGTCAATTTACAATGTTATATCAGTTTCAGGTGTACAGAAAAGTGAATTAACTATGCGTACACATATAGCTCCTCTTTTTTAAGATTCTTCTTCCCATATAGAATCCATTACATCATTACCAAGTATTGAGTAGAATTCCCTGTGCTATAGAGCAGGTCTTTATTAGGTATCTATTTCATATATAATAGTGTGTATATGTCAATCACAATCTTCCAGTTGTCCCTCCCTTAAACCCCTTAAATTCACACATTTTAACTTGGGCTACAAGGTACTGTACACACAAGAGCCTACCACCATTCCATTCTTGCTTGATACTCTTGTCTCTTGTGTTTACAAGACTGTGAGTATGTGGGAATCTCAGTCTCTCCAGCACTCAGAACCTACCTGGAACCTTATGCATTTGTCCCCCAGCTGGGAAAATTTTTCCCAGAAATTTCATCACTCAAGTTTCACATTTAGTGTCACTTTTCCAAAAGGTCTCTTTGCCTTCCCAGCATCTACAGTAGCTACTTCCCTTCCCACCTCATTGTCTGCTCATGTGTCCTGTAAATCTGAGATTTTACAGTGATAAGGCCTTTCTGCAGTCTTTTTGTCTTTTTAACATTTGTTTATTTTTTTTAATTGAAGGATAATTGATTTACAGGATTTTGTTTTTTTCTGCCAAACATCAACATGACTCAGCCACAGGTATACATATTTCTGTATATACTGAGGATTTTTTTGGTTGTTATTAATCCACACTATAAGAGTTATCTGTCTCTGTTAGACCAAGGGCCATGTCTTCGATTTGATGTGGATTTCCAGTGCTCAGGAACAGTAAGTGCTGAGTAAATATTCAGTGACCTGAACTGTTCAATATTTTACATTATAAAAGTCTCCACAGCAATCTGTGTGAGGTTGTAGGACAGGCATCATCCGGGAGAGTAAATGTCAAAATGATCACTGAAAGCTTGATGGCCAGCATGATGCCAGGCTGAGAGAACAGCATAGGTGTCATGGTTTTTAGTGAGTTTTCCCACTGATATATCCTTTGCATACTTTACTGGTTCAATTATTTAGATAGCATCTGTTAGAATTTCAGAGTTATAAAAAATAATGATTTCTTTTACAGTACTGCACTTGTACAGGTTTTGTAGGAACTTGTCTTCCCAAAAGAATTATAGTAGTTGGTAAATGCTTGAGGATTTACTAAAGCAATATAGAGATTAACACTACTGTGGAGCACACATCTGTACTATCCAGTTGAAACATATATGTAAATTGGAAACTGAACTACCTCTGCCATGCAACATTGGCTAGCTGATGCAGTTTAACCTAGGCTTTCCTAATAAAAGAAAGCTTAACTTTTTTACAGGTTGATTCTAAACACAGTTATAAAAGGAGGTTTCTATGTCAATATCATATCAAAAGATATAGCAGTCTATAACCCCTGAGAATATAGGCCAGTGCTATACTGACTGCCATTAGCATAATCTACTGTTCAAATGGTGTGATACTGTGCTACTCTTGGCAAATGATATTTAACAGTCTCATTTGTGCTGTGACTTTAGGATTGATGATACAATTAGTCAGTGTACTCATAGACAGATGCATGCATAGTTTTTTGTGGAAATGAATGCCCAATAAACTAATAATACATCTAATTCATCATTTTAACTGGAAATTAGAACAACAAATGTGCCACTTTGAAAAAATGACAAACTTTATTACCTTAAAATCACTAGAATTTAAAGCATTCTAATGCTTTTGTTATCCTCTATAGTATAGTCTTTTAATAGTTAGGACTTTAGAGATCTGCACCTTAGATTCTGAAGTTATAAATATGACATGAAATCTGAAAGCTAACCTAAAGCAGAGTCAACGTAATTTTCACTACACATCATCAATCACAAATTGTAATGTGTTTAAAAGAAAAAGAGATTAATGTGCATTTGAAATGCATGTATAATTATTTTTGTTTGTTTTGTTTTACTTCAGCAATAGTGATAAAATAATAAGAATTACCTTAAGTGGTATTATTCTTTATATCCTTTCTTCCATTTCTTCTAACGTGAAAGATTTCTCAAGTATCTTTATGTCAACTCTTTTCTAAAGGGATGTGCATAAAAAGCATACACAGTACTCAGAGAGATCTGACAGCAAATGGACCAGTATAGGAATAAGTGGTCATTATTAACAGGCCACCATCAATAAATAAGGAGTATGTTTTGAACTGTATTTTCTAGTGATGGGAATGGCTGTTATAATGATCCCATTTACATTCTCTGACCTAGTTTTCTTTGCTAGCAAGTGCAGGCATTTGTCAGGAACAGTATTAAGTATTAAGATATATGACCTTTTTTTTTTTTTATGGTGTATGTGATGCTTACTTATCCTCCAATCTCTCAGACACTTTTCAAGCATCCTGTCACTCCTGATGCCTACCTTGACCTCCCAGAATGGGCTGGTCTTTCATTTATGCTCTCTTAATCCTCAGCATATTCATTGAATTTAACGCACCAGTTTATACTTGTTGGCTTGCATTTTGGATTTATGTGCTTCCCCCATTTAATTCTTCAAAGGAGGAGTTTTAGCCTCCTTAAATCTGAGAGCGGTTTCAGAAAGAAGACTGCCATTTGCTTTACCACAGTTTCTGATGCAGTACTTTGTATTCCTGCAGCCTATACAAAGACTGCCTGAGTACCTGGGTTAAGTCAGATTGATAGCATATTTCGTTCAAGTAAGCCACCAGCTCAGCAGCTATTAATCCAAATTTTATGCACATTATCTCAATCAGTAATTCCTGGACCAGCAGCATTAGTAGCATCTTGAAACTTTTTTAGCAGTGCAGATACATGACCCCCAAATCCATCATACTTGAATCAGAAACTGGAGGTTGAACTCAAATGCCAAGTGATTCTGGTCAATTTTGAAACCACTGATGTGAGCTAATAAGAATGAGGAACAATTGTGTGTGGTTCGTGACTATATTATACCCAAACTATAGATTTTGTTTGTATTTAGTTATCTTTGAATACGGACTCATGCCTGTTATGGAGAAAATCACAACTACCGAGCCCCTTTCCTTTCACTGCTTTGATACACGTTTGAAGCAGGAAGCAGTGACGTATCACTTGAGAAACAAAAACACAGTTTAAACTGAGATGGAATTTTCTTTGTCTCCAAACTTGCTACCAGTGGGTTCATATCATTTTAGGCTGTAATCATTTGCTTTCAAGGAAAGAAACCTCCATTCTTATCATCTTGTAGTTCTTGCTGAATTGCAGTCTGCAATTGTGAATAAATGAGTGAGAAGAAAAGACTCCAGTGTACGTTGAGTGGCTTCTGAATGAGAGAAGAATATGTATTTTATAATATTAGCATCATATTGCATATAGACAAAATAATTCTCTAAATAAAATGACGAGTCAAGATATATGACCTTTTTTTTTTTTTTATGGTGTATGTGATGCTTACTTATCCTCCAATCTCTCAGACACTTTTCAAGCATCCTGTCACTCCTGATGCCTACCTTGACCTCCCAGAATGGGCTGGTCTTTCATTTATGCTCTCTTAATCCTCAGCATATTCATTGAATTTAACGCACCAGTTTATACTTGTTGGCTTGCATTTTGGATTTATGTGCTTCCCCCATTTAATTCTTCAAAGGAGGAGTTTTAGCCTCCTTAAATCTGAGAGCGGTTTCAGAAAGAAGACTGCCATTTGCTTTACCACAGTTTCTGATGCAGTACTTTGTATTCCTGCAGCCTATACAAAGACTGCCTGAGTACCTGGGTTAAGTCAGATTGATAGCATATTTCGTTCAAGTAAGCCACCAGCTCAGCAGCTATTAATCCAAATTTTATGCACATTATCTCAATCAGTAATTCCTGGACCAGCAGCATTAGTAGCATCTTGAAACTTTTTTAGCAGTGCAGATACATGACCCCCAAATCCATCATACTTGAATCAGAAACTGGAGGTTGAACTCAAATGCCAAGTGATTCTGGTCAATTTTGAAACCACTGATGTGAGCTAATAAGAATGAGGAACAATTGTGTGTGGTTCGTGACTATATTATACCCAAACTATAGATTTTGTTTGTATTTAGTTATCTTTGAATACGGACTCATGCCTGTTATGGAGAAAATCACAACTACCGAGCCCCTTTCCTTTCACTGCTTTGATACACGTTTGAAGCAGGAAGCAGTGACGTATCACTTGAGAAAAAAAAACACAGTTTAAACTGAGATGGAATTTTCTTTGTCTCCAAACTTGCTACCAGTGGGTTCATATCATTTTAGGCTGTAATCATTTGCTTTCAAGGAAAGAAACCTCCATTCTTATCATCTTGTAGTTCTTGCTGAATTGCAGTCTGCAATTGTGAATAAATGAGTGAGAAGAAAAGACTCCAGTGTACGTTGAGTGGCTTCTGAATGAGAGAAGAATATGTATTTTATAATATTAGCATCATATTGCATATAGACAAAATAATTCTCTAAATAAAATATTGACGCTGTCACAAATAAAGGAAAGCAAAAGAAAGTACAAAAGATAGTATGTACAAAATACTTGGTGCCTAGTACAGACTAAGTGTACAATAGCTTTTATTTATTTATTTATTTATTTATTTATTTATTTATTTTGAGCGAGGGTCGGGTTGGGGAGGGAGGGGAGCAGGTGGGCCACTTCTATTAGTCTTTCATTTCTCTATTTTCATCTGTCTTTGTTCTTTGGCTCCTGTGGGCCTCCCATCGCGGTGGCATCTGTCGTCGCAGAGCGCCGGCTCTGGGCGCATGCGCTCCAGATCTCCGGCTCGGTGATTGGACACATTGGTCCAGCCGCTCCGCAGCACGTGGGATCTTCCCAGGCCAGGGACTGAAACGGCGCCCCTTGCACTGCAAGGCGGTGTCCTTACCCACTGGACCACCAGGGGAAGCCCTACAATAGCTTTTAGCCACATTATTACAAATTATTTAGATATTTAAAAGATAATCTGAACTTCTGGGAAAAAGGTATGGATAAAAGCTTTCCAAATGTAAATATACCTCTAGCAAAATACAGCAACAATGCTTTCACAATTTTAGTCAATTTTGAACTCAAAAAGGGATAGGAGCTGCATTTATTCTGTACAGATTTCAATTAACCCTAAGGATGGATATGAGTAGGGGTTTTGTTTATTTGTTTGTTTGTTTTTGCATCTGGGTCTTCCTTGATGGTTCAAGCAGTAAAGAATCTGCCTGCCATGCAAAAGGCTTAGGTAATGCTGGTTCAATCTCTGGGTCGGGAAGATCCCCTGAAAAAGGAATGTCAACCACTCCAGTATTTTTGCCTGGAAAATCCCACGGACAGAGAAACCTGGTGGGCTATAGTCCATACAGTCACAAAGCAATTGGCAAAGAGAAAGATTTTGAACGTTCTTGCCTTGGAAGCTAGAATTTATCAAGGAGCCACATATTTTATCGAAGAATATCTTAGTTTAATTATCATCCTTATCAACCTTTATACTTACTTAAAATATTGTACCATGAATCTAAATGTCTATTCCTTATTCAGAAGCAGGCTATTATGATCTTGAACAAGATTACAAACTACTCTTCTTTAGAAAAAAAACCAAAAGAACAGTACATTGATTCTCCTTTCACACCATTAGTCACATTTTTTTACATGTCTTACACTTAAAAGTTTCCTCAACTAAGGGTGACAGTTTCATTAAAAAAAAAAAGAAAAAACATAGAAATGTAGTCAGGCAAACATGGTAAAGTCTCTTTTTGCCACTATGAACCAGAGCCCTTCTAAGCCACACTTTGCTAAGCTATAAAATAGGAATGATGGTATCTATCTTGTTCTGTCCTTTTCAAGGTTAAACAGAAATAAGTGTGAAGACATCTAGCATTAAATGTACTGTTCTTATCTCAAATTCATTTGAAATTTCAGTACCAAATAATTTGAAATTTCTTTATATCCATCCTAATGCAAGAAACAAACAATGGCTTAATATTTCTAAATTTAAGTAGTGTAAAATAGAACATTCAGTTTAATATATTAAATATATATTAATATAAATTACATTAAAAGTATATCAATGTAACAATATATCACTTGAAACATTAACTATTCTAAAGTTAGGTAATATATGAAGCCTCTACCCTATATCTTGTCACCTCTTGACCTTAAACAGGTTACTTAATGTCTCTAAGACTCAATTTGTCGTATATAAATAGTAGAATAACAATAGCTACCTAACAGAGTTGTTAGAAGTATTAAAAGTACTATAAGGAGAATTCTGTTAAACTTCAATAGGTGACAGCTCTTCTTAATACTTTATTCAAGTACTTACAAAGCAAATTTTATGGGAGGCATTTGCTGTTCTTTTCACTGTGCTCCAAGTTGCAGGAACAGGAAATCTCTGAGTTGTATTAGAGTACTGCATTTAATACATTTAAGTTGTTTTTCATATTTTCACATGAAGAAGCAGCTGCATTTCTACAACTATTTTCATACCCACTATGTAGGATAGTTTTCACTTTACTTTTAAATAATAAACACTGTGGAAATATTTATTTTGCCCTTAAGCCATTTAATTCATTAATCATGTCCAATTATTTCTCAGCAGTATCAAAGAAACTTATTGGTCAGACTGACTTAATAAATATGAAACCTGCTGTTAAGCCCAGACATTCTGCTTAAGCTTTTGTTTCCAATTGCACAAATAATATTTTCAGATGTATTCAAAGCCATTTTTGATAGCTTTTCCTTTATTTCTATTAAGAAAATATATTGATCAATATTATTCAGAAGAGCAGAATTAAGCCATAAAGTGATTCAGACTTGTGCTGTTCACTTTGATAGGTATCAGCTACATGAGTCTAGTGAGGTTATTTGGAAGTGCTATAAATATATGCACTGGTTTTCAAAGATAAAAAATTTTATTAATAATTTGACTTTATGTTGAAATTATGTTTTGTACATTTGTATATTATTAAAATTAATTTACTTGTTTATTACTTAAATGTGGTGACTAGAAAATTTAAAAGCACTCATGTAATTCACATTTACAAAAGAAATCAATGAAAAACGATTTTCCTAAATTAGGAAGAGGCTTGATAACTATTTGTGTTGGTGTGTGTTTAGGTGTACATGTTTGTCACGACTAGAGATAAAACAATGAATGCATTCCTAGCTCAGTAGAAAAATATATGTATGTATATATTTATGAATTAGAGTTTTATTTTCAGGCACATTATTCTGTTACAAATTGATGACTGAGATTTCTAACCTGATAAATATGTCACCTCATCAAAGAATTAACTGAATAAGGTATTAATAGTTGGAAATGGTAGAAATCCCACTCTACCATTCTTTGGCAATTGAGGATAGAAAATGCATATCTAGTCCTCACTTAACCAAGATGCAGGTAATTGCAAAGATGAAGGGCAGATTTTGTGAGCAATTTGTTCAAGGAGGTAAAGTCTTTTCCTTAGGGCCTTCGCCCTTTCCTCCTGCCATTGCCTCTAGCGTCTCTTTCTTGTCTCTGCCACCTCCATGTCTACACCGTCAATGCCTATCTCTTGATCACTCATGTGCTGGCCTAATAAAGTGACATTTTCTTCTTCAATTTTTGGAATAGATTGATAAGAATAGATACTGTGATGTGTGATAAGTTGCTTTCAGTCATATTTTGTGATCCTATGCACTGGAGCCTTCCAGGCTCCCCTGTCCATGGGAATCTCCAGGCATGAATACTGGAGTGCCTTGCCACGCCCAGACATTCTGCTTAAGCTTTTGTTTCCAATTGCACAAATAATATTTTCAGATGTATTCAAAGCCATTTTTGATAGCTTTTCCTTTATTTCTATTAAGAAAATATATTGATCAATATTATTCAGAAGAGCAGAATTAAGCCATAAAGTGATTCAGACTTGTGCTGTTCACTTTGATAGGTATCAGCTACATGAGTCTAGTGAGGTTATTTGGAAGTGCTATAAATATATGCACTGGTTTTCAAAGATAAAAAATTTTATTAATAATTTGACTTTATGTTGAAATTATGTTTTGTACATTTGTATATTATTAAAATTAATTTACTTGTTTATTACTTAAATGTGGTGACTAGAAAATTTAAAAGCACTCATGTAATTCACATTTACAAAAGAAATCAATGAAAAACGATTTTCCTAAATTAGGAAGAGGCTTGATAACTATTTGTGTTGGTGTGTGTTTAGGTGTACATGTTTGTCACGACTAGAGATAAAACAATGAATGCATTCCTAGCTCAGTAGAAAAATATATGTATGTATATATTTATGAATTAGAGTTTTATTTTCAGGCACATTATTCTGTTACAAATTGATGACTGAGATTTCTAACCTGATAAATATGTCACCTCATCAAAGAATTAACTGAATAAGGTATTAATAGTTGGAAATGGTAGAAATCCCACTCTACCATTCTTTGGCAATTGAGGATAGAAAATGCATATCTAGTCCTCACTTAACCAAGATGCAGGTAATTGCAAAGATGAAGGGCAGATTTTGTGAGCAATTTGTTCAAGGAGGTAAAGTCTTTTCCTTAGGGCCTTCGCCCTTTCCTCCTGCCATTGCCTCTAGCGTCTCTTTCTTGTCTCTGCCACCTCCATGTCTACACCGTCAATGCCTATCTCTTGATCACTCATGTGCTGGCCTAATAAAGTGACATTTTCTTCTTCAATTTTTTTGGAATAGATTGATAAGAATAGATACTGTGATGTGTGATAAGTTGCTTTCAGTCATATTTTTGTGATCCTATGCACTGGAGCCTTCCAGGCTCCCCTGTCCATGGGAATCTCCAGGCATGAATACTGGAGTGCCTTGCCACGCCCTACTCCAGGGGATCTTATTAATTCTTCTTTAAATGTTTCATAGAATTCACCTATAAAGCCATTATGGGCTGTCTTGACAACTCAATTGATAAACAGTCGACTTGCAATGCAAGAGATTGCCTTCAGCACAGGACATCCTTGTTTGATCCCTGAGTCTGGAAGGTCCCCTGGAGAAGGAAATAGCAATCCATTCTTCTTCCTTGGAAAATCCCATGGACAGAGGAGCCTTGTGGGTTACAGTCCATGGGGTCACAAAGAGTTGGACACAACTTAGCAACTAACCACACATGAACCCATCTGATCCTGGACCTTTGTTTGTTGGGAGTTGTTTGATTACTGATTTGATTTTATTACTAGTGATCAGTCTATTTAGATTTTCTGTTTCTTTCCATTCTGTCTTGACAGAGTATATATTTCTTAGAATTTATCCTTTTCTTCTAGATTATCCAGCTTTCTGACATATAATAATTCATAGTAATCTCTCATGATGCCTTATATTTCTGTGGCATTGGTTGTAATTTCTCTCCTTTTATTTCTGATATTATTGTTCCTAATGAATATGGCAAGTTTCATCAATTTTATTTTCAAAGAACCACCTATTAGTGTCATTCACATTTTCTAAGATTTTAAAGTGTCAATTTCATTGATTTCTTGTCTGTTATTTTATCTTCTCATTTGTTCTTCTAGTTTGCTTAGGTGTTAAGTTTTATTTTTTTATTGAGAATTTTCTTGTTTTGGGTAGGAAGTCTGTATTTCTATAAACTTCCCCCTTAGGACCATGTCTGTACCTCTCAGAAATTTTAGAATTCTGTTTTTCATTTTCATTTGTCTTAAGGTATTTTTTGATTTCCTCTTTTTTATTGTTGTTATTGACCCATTGGTTTTTTAGTAGCATGTTATTTAGCCTCCATATGTTTTTGTTTATTTTTTTTCCCTAGTGTTCCTCTTATAATTGATTTCTAGTTTAATTTATTTATTTTTTTGGTTGGAAAATATGGTTCCAACCATCTTAAATTAATGAAACTTGAGGCATAGTATGTGATCTCTCCTGGAGAATATTCCATGCACACTTGAAAAGAATATATTCTGCTTGTTTGAGGGGACGGAATATTCTATATATGTGTGTATATATATATATATACACACAGCTATTAGGTTAATATGATATAGAATGTAGTTTATAGCCAATGTTTTCTATTTTTTCTGTCCTAACTATATCCATTAATATAAATGGGATGTTAAATTCCCTTACTATGACTGTATTACTATTAGCATTTACCTTATGTTTATTAATGTTTGCTCTTTTATTAGGTTCTTCTGTTTGAGGTACACGGATATTTAGAAATATTACATCCCTTGTAGAACTCATCCTCTTTTGACAATTCAGTGCCCTCATTTGTCTCTTGTTATTGTCATTGTTTTAAGATCTATTTTGCCTGATATAAGCATAGCTTTCTTTTTATTTCCCTTTGCATGAAATATATTTTATCATCACTTCACTTTTAGTCTTTTTACGTTTTTAGATATGAAGCGATTGTCCCTTGTAAGAAGAAAAGACGTTTTCACATTTCTCTCCCACGATTTTTAATTTTTTTAGTTTCTGACATATAATAATTCATAGTAATCTCTCATGATGCCTTATATTTCTGTGGCATTGGTTGTAATTTCTCTCCTTTTATTTCTGATATTATTGTTCCTAATGAATATGGCAAGTTTCATCAATTTTATTTTCAAAGAACCACCTATTAGTGTCATTCACATTTTCTAAGATTTTAAAGTGTCAATTTCATTGATTTCTTGTCTGTTATTTTATCTTCTCATTTGTTCTTCTAGTTTGCTTAGGTGTTAAGTTTTATTTTTTTATTGAGAATTTTCTTGTTTTGGGTAGGAAGTCTGTATTTCTATAAACTTCCCCCTTAGGACCATGTCTGTACCTCTCAGAAATTTTAGAATTCTGTTTTTCATTTTCATTTGTCTTAAGGTATTTTTTGATTTCCTCTTTTTTATTGTTGTTATTGACCCATTGGTTTTTTAGTAGCATGTTATTTAGCCTCCATATGTTTTTGTTTATTTTTTTTCCCTAGTGTTCCTCTTATAATTGATTTCTAGTTTAATTTATTTATTTTTTTGGTTGGAAAATATGGTTCCAACCATCTTAAATTAATGAAACTTGAGGCATAGTATGTGATCTCTCCTGGAGAATATTCCATGCACACTTGAAAAGAATATATTCTGCTTGTTTGAGGGACGGAATATTCTATATATGTGTGTATATATATATATATACACACAGCTATTAGGTTAATATGATATAGAATGTAGTTTATAGCCAATGTTTTCTATTTTTTCTGTCCTAACTATATCCATTAATATAAATGGGATGTTAAATTCCCTTACTATGACTGTATTACTATTAGCATTTACCTTATGTTTATTAATGTTTGCTCTTTTATTAGGTTCTTCTGTTTGAGGTACACGGATATTTAGAAATATTACATCCCTTGTAGAACTCATCCTCTTTTGACAATTCAGTGCCCTCATTTGTCTCTTGTTATTGTCATTGTTTTAAGATCTATTTTGCCTGATATAAGCATAGCTTTCTTTTTATTTCCCTTTGCATGAAATATATTTTATCATCACTTCACTTTTAGTCTTTTTACGTTTTTAGATATGAAGCGATTGTCCCTTGTAAGAAGAATATACATGTGACTTGTTTTTCTTAATCCATTTAGCTACCCTGTGTTTTCTGAGTGAAACATTTAGTCAATTTACATTTAAAGTAATCATTGATAGGTATGTACTTATTGCCATTTTGTTAATTGTTTTCTAGTTGTCTTGTAGTTCCTGTTTCTTTTTTTTTCTCTTGTTTTCTTCCCTTGTGATTTGGTGACTTCTTTAGTGTTATGTTTTCATTCTTTTCTATTTATTTTCTGTGTATCTATTACATATTTTTGGTTTGTGGTTAATTTGATGCTCATGTATATCAATCTGTATCTATAGAATCTATTTTAAATTGAAGATTGCTTATGTTGGAGCATATTCTGAAAACAATACATTTTATTCCATCCCTATCCCACATTTTATGCTTTTGACATTTTGTTTTATATATTTTTATTTTTTTGTACTGATCAACAATTTTAAATATAGATGCTTTTACTACTATTTTTAACCTTCAAACTAACTTTATAGGTGTCTGGTTCACTGCTTTCATTATATGTTTGATTTACCACTGAGATCTTCTTTCATACTTTCCCTGTTTCTGGTATAATCTTTCTCTTTCAATTTAAAAAGCTCTCTAACATTGCATCTAAGCCCAGTTTATTAGTGATGAATTCTTTTAGCCTTTGCTCCTCTAGGAAATTCTTTATTTCTCTTTTAAGTCTCAATGATAACCTTCCTGACTAATTTACTTTTATTTGTAAAGTTTTCTTTTTTTCTTTGAGCACTTTGGATATATCATGCCAACCTTTTCTAGTTTGTAATATTTCTAATGTAAAATCAACTGATTGTCTTAAATTCCCTTACTATGACTGTATTACTATTAGCATTTACCTTATGTTTATTAATGTTTGCTCTTTTATTAGGTTCTTCTGTTTGAGGTACACGGATATTTAGAAATATTACATCCCTTGTAGAACTCATCCTCTTTTGACAATTCAGTGCCCTCATTTGTCTCTTGTTATTGTCATTGTTTTAAGATCTATTTTGCCTGATATAAGCATAGCTTTCTTTTTATTTCCCTTTGCATGAAATATATTTTATCATCACTTCACTTTTAGTCTTTTTACGTTTTTAGATATGAAGCGATTGTCCCTTGTAAGAAGAATATACATGTGACTTGTTTTTCTTAATCCATTTAGCTACCCTGTGTTTTCTGAGTGAAACATTTAGTCAATTTACATTTAAAGTAATCATTGATAGGTATGTACTTATTGCCATTTTGTTAATTGTTTTCTAGTTGTCTTGTAGTTCCTGTTTCTTTTTTTTTCTCTTGTTTTCTTCCCTTGTGATTTGGTGACTTCTTTAGTGTTATGTTTTCATTCTTTTCTATTTATTTTCTGTGTATCTATTACATATTTTTGGTTTGTGGTTAATTTGATGCTCATGTATATCAATCTGTATCTATAGAATCTATTTTAAATTGAAGATTGCTTATGTTGGAGCATATTCTGAAAACAATACATTTTTATTCCATCCCTATCCCACATTTTATGCTTTTGACATTTTGTTTTATATATTTTTATTTTTTTGTACTGATCAACAATTTTAAATATAGATGCTTTTACTACTATTTTTAACCTTCAAACTAACTTTATAGGTGTCTGGTTCACTGCTTTCATTATATGTTTGATTTACCACTGAGATCTTCTTTCATACTTTCCCTGTTTCTGGTATAATCTTTCTCTTTCAATTTAAAAAGCTCTCTAACATTGCATCTAAGCCCAGTTTATTAGTGATGAATTCTTTTAGCCTTTGCTCCTCTAGGAAATTCTTTATTTCTCTTTTAAGTCTCAATGATAACCTTCCTGACTAATTTACTTTTATTTGTAAAGTTTTCTTTTTTTCTTTGAGCACTTTGGATATATCATGCCAACCTTTTCTAGTTTGTAATATTTCTAATGTAAAATCAACTGATTGTCTTATGGGAAGTTCTCTTTTCATAAAGTATTTGTTATTGCTAGTTTTAATATTTTCTCTTTATCTTTAAGCTTGATGTTTTAACTGTAATGTGTCTTGGTGTGAGTCTCTGGGTTCACGTAGTTTGGGACTTCTTAGACTTGGGTATCTGTTCCATTTATCAGGTTAAGGAAGTTTTCAGTCATTATTTCTTCGAGTAGGATTTCTGTCCCCTTTCCTCTCTTATTCTTTGGAAACTTCTATATATAAATATTAGTATGCTTAATACTGTCCAGAGTTTCCTGAACATATCTTAATTTTTATTGGTTTATTTATTTTACTTTTTGCTGGTCTGATTGAGTGACTTTTTGCCATCATTTCTTAAAGATGGCTGATATATTCTCAATCTTTTAGTCTTCCGTTGAGTTCCTGTGTATTTTTATTTCAGTTATTGTGATCTTAGTTCTGGTTTGCTTTTCTTATATTTTTTCTTTGTTTAGCTGCTCTCTGAGTTCAACTACTCTTCTCTCAAGCTCATGGATCATATTTGTAAGTATTACTATAAACTCTTGTATCCATTAAATTGCTTATCTCCATTCCTTTTCACTCATTCTTTTTTGGGGTGCTTTCTTTTTATTCTTGAATTTGGAAAGTATTCCTTTGTTTCCTCATTTTGCTTCACTCTTCATGTTTGCTTCTATGGTTAAAGGACTATACTCCCAATCTTGAAATAGTACTCTTTTGTATATGGTATCCTTTAGAACCCAGCGGCACAATTCCTTTTGGTCACCAGATTCAGATGCTGCAGGTGTATTCTCTGTGTAAGCTAGATATACCCACTTGTGAGACTGAACCATAAATGCTTCAGGTACACCAGTGAGCATGGTGACCTCTGGCTCATCTGGCTGAAAAAACTGTATACTACTACTATGAATGTCCTAATTGTGGGGCCTGGTCCTTACCTTGGTTTCTATGTTCTTTGACCATGATTACCACAGGTGTGGTGTTGGATGCATCTGGCCCCAAGCTTGCCTGGCTGCCAGGCCTGACCTTGACTGTAGTGAGCACATGGAGCAAAAGCCAGTTTGGCAAGTATATCATGCCAACCTTTTCTAGTTTGTAATATTTCTAATGTAAAATCAACTGATTGTCTTATGGGAAGTTCTCTTTTCATAAAGTATTTGTTATTGCTAGTTTTAATATTTTCTCTTTATCTTTAAGCTTGATGTTTTAACTGTAATGTGTCTTGGTGTGAGTCTCTGGGTTCACGTAGTTTGGGACTTCTTAGACTTGGGTATCTGTTCCATTTATCAGGTTAAGGAAGTTTTCAGTCATTATTTCTTCGAGTAGGATTTCTGTCCCCTTTCCTCTCTTATTCTTTGGAAACTTCTATATATAAATATTAGTATGCTTAATACTGTCCAGAGTTTCCTGAACATATCTTAATTTTTATTGGTTTATTTATTTTACTTTTTGCTGGTCTGATTGAGTGACTTTTTGCCATCATTTCTTAAAGATGGCTGATATATTCTCAATCTTTTAGTCTTCCGTTGAGTTCCTGTGTATTTTTATTTCAGTTATTGTGATCTTAGTTCTGGTTTGCTTTTCTTATATTTTTTCTTTGTTTAGCTGCTCTCTGAGTTCAACTACTCTTCTCTCAAGCTCATGGATCATATTTGTAAGTATTACTATAAACTCTTGTATCCATTAAATTGCTTATCTCCATTCCTTTTCACTCATTCTTTTTTGGGGTGCTTTCTTTTTATTCTTGAATTTGGAAAGTATTCCTTTGTTTCCTCATTTTGCTTCACTCTTCATGTTTGCTTCTATGGTTAAAGGACTATACTCCCAATCTTGAAATAGTACTCTTTTGTATATGGTATCCTTTAGAACCCAGCGGCACAATTCCTTTTGGTCACCAGATTCAGATGCTGCAGGTGTATTCTCTGTGTAAGCTAGATATACCCACTTGTGAGACTGAACCATAAATGCTTCAGGTACACCAGTGAGCATGGTGACCTCTGGCTCATCTGGCTGAAAAAACTGTATACTACTACTATGAATGTCCTAATTGTGGGGCCTGGTCCTTACCTTGGTTTCTATGTTCTTTGACCATGATTACCACAGGTGTGGTGTTGGATGCATCTGGCCCCAAGCTTGCCTGGCTGCCAGGCCTGACCTTGACTGTAGTGAGCACATGGAGCAAAAGCCAGTTTGGCAGAGTCCCAGTTCTGACTGGGGCTGCCCACCAGGTGGAATCGAGCAAATGCAGCTGTGGAGGAACTGGCCAGGGCAAGCAGGTTTGTCGGGGCAAGTCTTCAAGGGCAGGCTTGTTGGGGCAAGTCTTCAAAGGAATGTCTAGGTGGGGTGTGTGACTTTAGCTAGGTTGACTGAGCGTGAAAATCTCATCCTCTAGCCCTAGACCAACTAGATAAAGTGCTGTTTCTTTAAAACTGGCACCCACCAATGCTCCTGTCACTAGAAAGTTCCAGCACATCCTTGCCCCTTTAGCACTTGCCCTGATATTAGTCAGTGAATCTCCTTTTTGTATGAGCCAGGTGCTTTTCAAGCTATCGCCTCTCATCTGGAACCCAGAGTGTGTGAGTTTGCACACAGCACTTCTAGAGCAAAGTCTTATTTTCCTATAGCCCTTCAGCTTTCAAAGGTGTAAACCCAACTGGTCTTTCAAAGTCACATGTTATTGGGGCTCATTTTCTCAGTGCAGGTCCCCTAGGCTGGGAAGCCCATTCTACCACTCGGGCCTATTGGTCCTTAGAGGGAAGTTTTCTGTTGTGATATTCCTCTTGTTTATGGGTCACCACACTGGTAGTATGGGTTCCACATAGTGAGTCTCTGCCCTTCCTACCTATCTTGATGTTGCCTTTCCTTTATATCCTTTAAATTAGTTGTAAAACATGTAGAAATATCTGCTAGTCCTCAGACTGTTTTCACAGACATTTTTTCTACCTGTAGCTGCCTTTTTTATATGTGTATGAGAGGAGACGAGCTCAGAATTTTCCTACTTTGCCATCTTAATCGATAGGTCTCCTGACAGTGTTTTCAGCCCTTTACTTATACTATTTATTTTAATATTCATAAGTCTATAAGTTAAGAGTACTATTATGAGCATTTTGCATAAAGAATATATCCATAGATTTAAATCATTTTCCCAATCAAAATAGTTGGTTAGGGCTTTCTATGTTCTTTGACCATGATTACCACAGGTGTGGTGTTGGATGCATCTGGCCCCAAGCTTGCCTGGCTGCCAGGCCTGACCTTGACTGTAGTGAGCACATGGAGCAAAAGCCAGTTTGGCAGAGTCCCAGTTCTGACTGGGGCTGCCCACCAGGTGGAATCGAGCAAATGCAGCTGTGGAGGAACTGGCCAGGGCAAGCAGGTTTGTCGGGGCAAGTCTTCAAGGGCAGGCTTGTTGGGGCAAGTCTTCAAAGGAATGTCTAGGTGGGGTGTGTGACTTTAGCTAGGTTGACTGAGCGTGAAAATCTCATCCTCTAGCCCTAGACCAACTAGATAAAGTGCTGTTTCTTTAAAACTGGCACCCACCAATGCTCCTGTCACTAGAAAGTTCCAGCACATCCTTGCCCCTTTAGCACTTGCCCTGATATTAGTCAGTGAATCTCCTTTTTGTATGAGCCAGGTGCTTTTCAAGCTATCGCCTCTCATCTGGAACCCAGAGTGTGTGAGTTTGCACACAGCACTTCTAGAGCAAAGTCTTATTTTCCTATAGCCCTTCAGCTTTCAAAGGTGTAAACCCAACTGGTCTTTCAAAGTCACATGTTATTGGGGCTCATTTTCTCAGTGCAGGTCCCCTAGGCTGGGAAGCCCATTCTACCACTCGGGCCTATTGGTCCTTAGAGGGAAGTTTTCTGTTGTGATATTCCTCTTGTTTATGGGTCACCACACTGGTAGTATGGGTTCCACATAGTGAGTCTCTGCCCTTCCTACCTATCTTGATGTTGCCTTTCCTTTATATCCTTTAAATTAGTTGTAAAACATGTAGAAATATCTGCTAGTCCTCAGACTGTTTTCACAGACATTTTTTCTACCTGTAGCTGCCTTTTTGATATGTGTATGAGAGGAGACGAGCTCAGAATTTTCCTACTTTGCCATCTTAATCGATAGGTCTCCTGACAGTGTTTTCAGCCCTTTACTTATACTATTTATTTTAATATTCATAAGTCTATAAGTTAAGAGTACTATTATGAGCATTTTGCATAAAGAATATATTCATAGATTTAAATCATTTTCCCAAACTGCTCAAGTAGGAAGTGGCAGTATTTAGTTGGTTAGCTTCTGTGTGTTTATATCAATAGGTGTGTCTGGATGCAAGTACATATTACTTCTGAAGTGAAGTAAGCATGTGCCATAAACTTGCAAGAAAAAACAAAAGTGCCAGATATTCTGGCTCCAGAAATGGTGATGTTGATCTCAGTACTGTACTACTCTGAGGGACCTGAAAATCAAGCTGGGTAGCTAATACGTACTTATCAGAAACCTATGCAACAAAACTAGAGTGTAGGAACATTTAACAGGTACACAGAGAGTTGTGGGAATTCAAGGAAGAAAGTTATAACCTCTACATGAGGAACTGGAAAGACAATATGTAATCAGTTCTTAATTGTCTGTTTATGTAAAGATAAAATTGTAAATTTCCATGCATTTAGCATTACAGCATGTCATACAAGTGTAACATTATCTGTACTTGTTTGTTTGTCCCTTAGTATTCTAAAGTAATGAATAATGTGCTGTCATTTACAGGACAGTTGCATGCTTTCTTGGTAATCATTATTGTATCTGATATAATTTCAGAATGATATAATCTTGCCAAAAATAATCAAAATAAGGAAAGTAGGAAATAGGTAAAGGAATAAAATGCTTTAATAACTTTAGATGGGCTCTTGATGCTCTTGGACATTTGTATTATAATTCATAATCTGTTCATTCTCCCAACCTTCCAGACAATTTCTTAATAATTTCTCATCCCTTCAGGATATATTACTTTATGCCGCCTTAGCCTCTAATAATACAAAAACAACCAGGAAAGAATTTCAAAACACCACCACCACCACATTCACATTCTACCTACTTATCTGTCAACATGACTGAAAGTCTGTCCCAGTATCAAGGATGAATTTTCCATGTTTCTCACTAAAACTGCCCTGTACACTGATCTCATTTCCTCTCTGCAAAGACTCTGACAATTCTCCTCACAAATTACCAAATTTTCTCCTCTAAAAAGTCATTCCCATTAACGTTTGCTACTCTGTAAGATACTATGCACTTTCTTGTTTATCTTGGATATGATTGTTGCCTCCACCATAATGTAAGCTCTGTAAGATCAGAGATGTTTTATGTTTTTTTCACTTCTTATGACAACACCACATGACAACTTATATTGTACAATGAGCATTTATTGAAAGTATACCTGATTAGGATTTTCAGAAGTCAGTATCATATTATTATATTGGAGACTCCATCCAAATTCAAAATAAAATTTAAAAATGTAACTCTAAAGAGAAACATCCAAGCATAAACAATATGACTACAATTTGAAGCTTTGATAGGACGGTATGAGATTTAGAGGGAATGAGAAGGTCATAGACAATTCGCATTCTTAAAATGTATGTGAAAGACCAAAGCTGCATAGCTTTCTATGGGTTCAACCTAAAAACTGAACTTTAGGCTGTATTTTATTCTAATTTTATGTAAAGACAAACAAAAGGAATAGGATCATTACAAATAATGCCTGTGAATGTAAGCTGCCAAGTTTAATACAACTCCATAGGCTCATCTCTACGTTCATTTATCTTAGTTTCTCATCTCCAAGTGTCTGGTTTACTGAAGTAAGTTTAAATAACTACTCTATGATTCATAAATGCATATTACAGATGATATAATATAAAAGCATCTTACTCTTTCTTATTCATCTAGCTTTCTTTAACTGCTTAGTAATTAAGCAGCATGTGAAATGAGTTTTCTCAAGGGAATATTTCCCACCTATGTATGGACTGTGTTGTCAGAACTTAGGCAAATAGGACCAAAAGAGGTGGTTTCATCTACATATTGACCCTAGGATTCTTTCTATCTTTCTCCACATAACTCATAATCTCTTAAAGATGAGGCACATGTAGTCATTCTGTTTAGCAGGAGCTCAGTCACTAAGAAATGCTAGAACCTGGCAGTCTTTCATATTTGAACTATGTAGAAAGGGATTTATAAAGTTTTAGAGGAAAGCTCCCAAAAGCACTGAAAGAAAGAATACAGTTTTCTTGGCTTCATAGAGTAAATCCATTTTCCACAACAATCCATTGGTCTTTGTCACACAAGAGATTGCACATTAAAAATAAGGAAAAAGTTTGTGAAATAGTGTGGTACTTTCAAATCTATATTCTTGTCAAATTGTGTAGTGAAAAGACATAAATAATATTGCCATCTATATTCTACCAATATTGTAAAACTTCCTTGGAATGTTATTAACTCTTTGATAATGTGATTTTTTTCAACAACTACATTTGGAATGCCTCTAATTTTTTATGCTCTATTATTCTTTTGAAAAACAGTATTTGGGGATATAAATCATAACTTTGGCCTTATTGAATAACTTCTCTTTTAAATCTGTTACATATGTATATGTATATGTATTTGTGTATTTTAATATTTAATCTGCTGAAATTAAATAGGAATTAAAATGCTCAAAAATTTTAACTCCTAAGGGAAGGTGTATATATATATATCGCTTTTGGCTACTTCTGTTGGTCTTTCATTTATCTGTTTTCATCAATCTTTGTTCCTTGGCCTGTGTGGGACTCCAATCGCAGTGGCCCCTGTCGCTGCAGAGCAGCGGCTCTGGGGGCATGTGCTCCAGAGCTTCTGCTGCTCAGTAGTTGGGCATATCATTCCAGCAGCTCCACGGCACGTGGCATCATCCCAGACCAGGGATTGAACCAGTGCCCCTTGCACTGCAAGGTGGTGTCCTTACCCACTGGACCACCAGGGAAGCCTCGGTCTATATTTTTTATTATTCTTTTTTAAACAGTTATCACAGTTACAAAAACATTAAATGAATGAGGTGATGAATGAGTAGATGCTTTTTTGCACATACGTGTATATGGTGAAGCTTATGACAGAACAGTCAGTATCTCAGCATGAATCTAAATTACTCCTTCTCCAACTCCAACCTATGTATGACTTTCCTAGGATTCTTTCTATCTTTCTCCACATAACTCATAATCTCTTAAAGATGAGGCACATGTAGTCATTCTGTTTAGCAGGAGCTCAGTCACTAAGAAATGCTAGAACCTGGCAGTCTTTCATATTTGAACTATGTAGAAAGGGATTTATAAAGTTTTAGAGGAAAGCTCCCAAAAGCACTGAAAGAAAGAATACAGTTTTCTTGGCTTCATAGAGTAAATCCATTTTCCACAACAATCCATTGGTCTTTGTCACACAAGAGATTGCACATTAAAAAAAAGGGAAAAAAGTTTGTGAAATAGTGTGGTACTTTCAAATCTATATTCTTGTCAAATTGTGTAGTGAAAAGACATAAATAATATTGCCATCTATATTCTACCAATATTGTAAAACTTCCTTGGAATGTTATTAACTCTTTGATAATGTGATTTTTTTCAACAACTACATTTGGAATGCCTCTAATTTTTTATGCTCTATTATTCTTTTGAAAAACAGTATTTGGGGATATAAATCATAACTTTGGCCTTATTGAATAACTTCTCTTTTAAATCTGTTACATATGTATATGTATATGTATTTGTGTATTTTAATATTTAATCTGCTGAAATTAAATAGGAATTAAAATGCTCAAAAATTTTAACTCCTAAGGGAAGGTGTATATATATATATCGCTTTTGGCTACTTCTGTTGGTCTTTCATTTATCTGTTTTCATCAATCTTTGTTCCTTGGCCTGTGTGGGACTCCAATCGCAGTGGCCCCTGTCGCTGCAGAGCAGCGGCTCTGGGGGCATGTGCTCCAGAGCTTCTGCTGCTCAGTAGTTGGGCATATCATTCCAGCAGCTCCACGGCACGTGGCATCATCCCAGACCAGGGATTGAACCAGTGCCCCTTGCACTGCAAGGTGGTGTCCTTACCCACTGGACCACCAGGGAAGCCTCGGTCTATATTTTTTATTATTCTTTTTTAAACAGTTATCACAGTTACAAAAACATTAAATGAATGAGGTGATGAATGAGTAGATGCTTTTTTGCACATACGTGTATATGGTGAAGCTTATGACAGAACAGTCAGTATCTCAGCATGAATCTAAATTACTCCTTCTCCAACTTCAGAGAGGCCTGAAGATGCCTAAAAGATTGATGAGTGGTTCGGTACAAATTTTATTGTTCCAAACACCTATTTACGTGAAAGAGTTTGGTCTGAGTATAGTATCTTGGCTTTGAAGAACAGTTGCAATTTCGAGTATAATATCTTTTATGTATTTATTCTACAAATAATATTTGAACCATTATTATCTGTCAGTAGCTGCCCTGGGCACTGGAATTGACCTCAATGAACTCCTATTCCATTGGGAATATAGACAATAAACAAGTGTAATAATAAATAAAGTATGTAATCTCTGGTATAGATTGTTTCATTGGAATAAATAAAGCAGGGAAATGAAATTGAAAATGGATCATGTTGTGGAGGTCTAGATCTAAATATGGAGGTCAGGAAAGACATCATTCAGAAGGTCACAAGTGATCTGAGAGCAGAATATTGCAAAGAATAGTGCACTAGTTCAAGTAGTCAATGGTAATTATGCAAAGCTTGGTTGTATGAATGGAAGTAGAGGTGGATGGGTTTGAGAAATATTTTGGAAACAGGGCTTACAAGACATGCTGATAGCATTTTCTAAATCAAGCATTTGGAGCATTTGGAGTTATGGGGAAGAGTGTTGAAAAAAGAGCAGGAGATAAAAATAACACTTAAAATTTGATTTCTCGATATAAAAATAAGTGGGAGTTTGTATAAGTGCATTACTAAAGACATAATTTGGAGACATTTGTGAATGATTTTTAAATTTGCGAGTTTCTATGTCGCTGCAGAGCAGCGGCTCTGGGGCATGTGCTCCAGAGCTTCTGCTGCTCAGTAGTTGGGCATATCATTCCAGCAGCTCCACGGCACGTGGCATCATCCCAGACCAGGGATTGAACCAGTGCCCCTTGCACTGCAAGGTGGTGTCCTTACCCACTGGACCACCAGGGAAGCCTCGGTCTATATTTTTTATTATTCTTTTTTAAACAGTTATCACAGTTACAAAAACATTAAATGAATGAGGTGATGAATGAGTAGATGCTTTTTTGCACATACGTGTATATGGTGAAGCTTATGACAGAACAGTCAGTATCTCAGCATGAATCTAAATTACTCCTTCTCCAACTTCAGAGAGGCCTGAAGATGCCTAAAAGATTGATGAGTGGTTCGGTACAAATTTTATTGTTCCAAACACCTATTTACGTGAAAGAGTTTGGTCTGAGTATAGTATCTTGGCTTTGAAGAACAGTTGCAATTTCGAGTATAATATCTTTTATGTATTTATTCTACAAATAATATTTGAACCATTATTATCTGTCAGTAGCTGCCCTGGGCACTGGAATTGACCTCAATGAACTCCTATTCCATTGGGAATATAGACAATAAACAAGTGTAATAATAAATAAAGTATGTAATCTCTGGTATAGATTGTTTCATTGGAATAAATAAAGCAGGGAAATGAAATTGAAAATGGATCATGTTGTGGAGGTCTAGATCTAAATATGGAGGTCAGGAAAGACATCATTCAGAAGGTCACAAGTGATCTGAGAGCAGAATATTGCAAAGAATAGTGCACTAGTTCAAGTAGTCAATGGTAATTATGCAAAGCTTGGTTGTATGAATGGAAGTAGAGGTGGATGGGTTTGAGAAATATTTTGGAAACAGGGCTTACAAGACATGCTGATAGCATTTTCTAAATCAAGCATTTGGAGCATTTGGAGTTATGGGGAAGAGTGTTGAAAAAAGAGCAGGGAGATAAAAATAACACTTAAAATTTGATTTCTCGATATAAAAATAAGTGGGAGTTTGTATAAGTGCATCTGAAGCTAAACAGGTAAGTCTGGCATTGATATATGAATTTGGAGACATTTGTGAATGATTTTTAAATTTGCATCAGGAAAGATAAGCTATGAGACATACCTAGAGAATAGTAGGTTGACTGTGGAATCCTGGTGTCTGGCAATATTCAAATATCAGAAGAAGAGCAAAGAATATGCAACATTTAGGCAGGCTGATTAGCAGTCATCATCAAAGTGAATAGCATATATTGCAGCTCTAATTCGGTACTGATGCTTAGCAGTGATACTTTAGTACCTACTAAAGGGGTTACAGAGGGAAGGGGAGGGGTAGAGTTGGGAAGCTGAGAATGAAAGAAAGCTTTATAGTTGCCTGAAATAGCTTGGTGTACTAAGTCAACTTGCAGCATCTGCTCTCAGGCCCAGGGGAATAAGACTGGAAACCATATACATGTTTGGGTTGCAAGTTGGAGACTAGATAAAAAAAGCAGAAGAGCGAAAGCTCAGGTGCCCACTTCTCATTTTGAGGGCATTGGAGCTTAATGAAGTAAGTCAGCCTTACTCACTATGGGCTCTGACTGTTTTGCTGATAATTCTTTAGTTTCCCCCTTTAGTAGAGGTGTTAGCTTCTGACAGTTTATCTAACTGTACATACTCAAAGTATTTATTGAACCTACCTATGCCAACTATTAATATCTTTCCAATCAGAGGGAGACAACCATGAACAAGATCAGTAACTCTGTTTTCATGGACCCTATCAGCCTCCATAGGAATAGTAAAGGATAATTTGGGATAGTATGAGGTAAAAAATTTAAACGTAGAGAATAATATAAGAAATTGATGGCTAGGGAGATAGTATTTGGGGAAAGGAGGTTAGGGAAGGCTTTTCTGAAGAAATAAGATGTGAGCTAATCCAAGTGATGAGATGTGACAAGGAAAGAGGACCCTGTCAATATTCAGGGTTGTAGCTCTCTATGCAAAAGAAATAGCTAGTTCTTGTTAGGGTGACATGAACTTGATATAAGTGAGAACTCGAAAGAAAGAAAGCTGGAGCTTAAAAAGCAAGAAGGTGGTGGGTTTAAAATGAAACCAAAGGCATAATTGCACTTCTTATTTAACAGGTTGATCCTAACAAGAGTGAGGAAGAACTCATTTTTCTATCCCTAGGACTCTTAAGTTCCAGGCAAAATAAGTATTATACAATGCCCATTATAGTAGAACAATATATTCAAATCCTAACTCTTCAATTTCATAACTGGTGTTTGGGCAATTGATTTAATCCAAAATTCTATTTATTTTCTCACTTTTAAATTGGAATTATTCACTCCATAGTGTTAAGTTGTGGTGTATCCCTATAAGAGCTGCTATTTGTATTAAAGTAATATATGTAAAAACACATATATTGAATCTAGCCTAGATTGAGTCCACGATTTGTGTTACTGTTATTACTACTGAAGACCAGCAAATCAGATAACCATCAGCTCTCACTCACAAGTAAATGAGAAGCTCCATTAAGTATAGATAAAGATGTCAATGCCCAATATTAATTCAACCATTATCAAAATGCTTCCCAGATACAAAGCAGAGTAAATGAGGATGTTCTGATGGCTTGTGAACCATTAGTCATGAAGCAAGCTTTGTGAATCAAATTTAAAGTAATCAATGAAGATATTTTCATTTGGTGGCTTCTGGAAGCAAATTAAAAATGTCAGAGGAAAAGAAAGCTCCACTGGATCTCACCACACACTTTGTTTGATTTATCAACTCTTTTATATATCAGTGAAACTGATGACACTGCTTGTATTTAAAATGGATTTCAGAAAATGCATGGCAAACACTTTGTTTGATTTTATCATCTTATATTAATTTTCCATCAGGAAATAAAGTAAAGGATAATTTGGGATAGTATGAGGTAAAAAATTTAAACGTAGAGAATAATATAAGAAATTGATGGCTAGGGAGATAGTATTTGGGGAAAGGAGGTTAGGGAAGGCTTTTCTGAAGAAATAAGATGTGAGCTAATCCAAGTGATGAGATGTGACAAGGAAAGAGGACCCTGTCAATATTCAGGGTTGTAGCTCTCTATGCAAAAGAAATAGCTAGTTCTTGTTAGGGTGACATGAACTTGATATAAGTGAGAACTCGAAAGAAAGAAAGCTGGAGCTTAAAAAGCAAGAAGGTGGTGGGTTTAAAATGAAACCAAAGGCATAATTGCACTTCTTATTTAACAGGTTGATCCTAACAAGAGTGAGGAAGAACTCATTTTTCTATCCCTAGGACTCTTAAGTTCCAGGCAAAATAAGTATTATACAATGCCCATTATAGTAGAACAATATATTCAAATCCTAACTCTTCAATTTCATAACTGGTGTTTGGGCAATTGATTTAATCCAAAATTCTATTTATTTTCTCACTTTTAAATTGGAATTATTCACTCCATAGTGTTAAGTTGTGGTGTATCCCTATAAGAGCTGCTATTTGTATTAAAGTAATATATGTAAAAACACATATATTGAATCTAGCCTAGATTGAGTCCACGATTTGTGTTACTGTTATTACTACTGAAGACCAGCAAATCAGATAACCATCAGCTCTCACTCACAAGTAAATGAGAAGCTCCATTAAGTATAGATAAAGATGTCAATGCCCAATATTAATTCAACCATTATCAAAATGCTTCCCAGATACAAAGCAGAGTAAATGAGGATGTTCTGATGGCTTGTGAACCATTAGTCATGAAGCAAGCTTTGTGAATCAAATTTAAAGTAATCAATGAAGATATTTTCATTTGGTGGCTTCTGGAAGCAAATTAAAAATGTCAGAGGAAAAGAAAGCTCCACTGGATCTCACCACACACTTTGTTTGATTTATCAACTCTTTTTATATATCAGTGAAACTGATGACACTGCTTGTATTTAAAATGGATTTCAGAAAATGCATGGCAAGTATTAGTTCATATAGTCTTCTTGTAATAAAGGAAATTACAACTCACCCTGGTATTCTTGCCTAGGAAATTCCACGGACAGAGGAGCCTGGCAAGCTACAGTCCATGGGGTCACAAAACAGTTGGACACAGTGACTAAATAACAACCTACAGGCTCACAGAATACATGGAATAAGTTCTTCTCTAGAAAACTTTAAACTTGCAATGGTCCTTTAGAGTGTTATTGATTGGGAGAGTAGGACAAGCTCACAGTGCTTCCAGTAGTAGCTGCTTATCAGCTAAGGTTTCCAATTCCAGCTCTGCCATAATATCAGTGACAAGTGAAGTGCATTATTTGGCTATTCCTATGGAGTTGTGGAATATCAAAAGGCCTAGCGTCCCAGGAGAGCAAGGTGAGGGAACACACTCTCTTGCCACATGATGAATAAGGTTCTTCCACACCAGCAGCTGCCAAACAGATGAGCAGCTTTTAACAGAGTCAGGGTACACAATGTGAGCTGGGCCCAGAACTAATCAGATCTAATTAAGACAGACATGCTATGGTCCAGTAGTGCTGACAGGGTTGGGGTTCCTGTAGCTTTAAATGAAGCATGTTATAATTAGGATCTAATTGAAAATCTGGAAGTGATACAAAACCTTTACCCTTCAGGGCATAACAGGAGGTTCGTGTAGGTCTTGGTGTGCACCCTATTAGGTTGTGAATGCTCAATTAGACAGTTCTGTTTTAAAAAAAGAGTAAGCAAATGGAACAAGAGTTAAATGTGGTTCATAGGAGCACTATTTAAATTCACACCTTTAGCACCTCTATCAGCTCTCACTCACAAGTAAAGGGCTCCATTAAGTATAGATAAAGATGTCATGCCAAAAAAAAGGATACAAAGCAGAGTAAATGAGGATGTTCTGATGGCTTGTGAACCATTAGTCATGAAGCAAGCTTTGTGAATCAAATTTAAAGTAATCAATGAAGATATTTTCATTTGGTGGCTTCTGGAAGCAAATTAAAAATGTCAGAGGAAAAGAAAGCTCCACTGGATCTCACCACACACTTTGTTTGATTTATCAACTCTTTTTATATATCAGTGAAACTGATGACACTGCTTGTATTTAAAATGGATTTCAGAAAATGCATGGCAAGTATTAGTTCATATAGTCTTCTTGTAATAAAGGAAATTACAACTCACCCTGGTATTCTTGCCTAGGAAATTCCACGGACAGAGGAGCCTGGCAAGCTACAGTCCATGGGGTCACAAAACAGTTGGACACAGTGACTAAATAACAACCTACAGGCTCACAGAATACATGGAATAAGTTCTTCTCTAGAAAACTTTAAACTTGCAATGGTCCTTTAGAGTGTTATTGATTGGGAGAGTAGGACAAGCTCACAGTGCTTCCAGTAGTAGCTGCTTATCAGCTAAGGTTTCCAATTCCAGCTCTGCCATAATATCAGTGACAAGTGAAGTGCATTATTTGGCTATTCCTATGGAGTTGTGGAATATCAAAAGGCCTAGCGTCCCAGGAGAGCAAGGTGAGGGAACACACTCTCTTGCCACATGATGAATAAGGTTCTTCCACACCAGCAGCTGCCAAACAGATGAGCAGCTTTTAACAGAGTCAGGGTACACAATGTGAGCTGGGCCCAGAACTAATCAGATCTAATTAAGACAGACATGCTATGGTCCAGTAGTGCTGACAGGGTTGGGGTTCCTGTAGCTTTAAATGAAGCATGTTATAATTAGGATCTAATTGAAAATCTGGAAGTGATACAAAACCTTTACCCTTCAGGGCATAACAGGAGGTTCGTGTAGGTCTTGGTGTGCACCCTATTAGGTTGTGAATGCTCAATTAGACAGTTCTGTTTTAAAAAAAGAGTAAGCAAATGGAACAAGAGTTAAATGTGGTTCATAGGAGCACTATTTAAATTCACACCTGTTCGGATAGGATTTCATATTGTTTCCAAATTTTAAATTTAAGGTTTGTCTGTTTTTTTATCTACTATTATGTTGTGGCTACTATTATTTACAGCCAAAAAAAAAATGTTTGGGCAATTAGCTGGATACAGTATGTTTCATTAAATGCTCCTGATTTTTAGGATTTGGAGGTGGTATGCTCATCCAAATTATCTTTTAATAAATATGTAAAAGATATTCAAATTTCTCAATCTCATACATTCAAAATTATCATTGTCCAATACAGACGGCCATAAATTTCTCTAATAGGGTTTTTCCTTATTCCAATTATTTAATTTTTGAAAACTATTTAATATTTTTATAGAATAACTGAGATCTTCTTTATATTATGACCATTTAGCTCTACAGTGTCCCCTAGTCCTCCCTGCCACGTGTACAGATAAACACGAAATAGCCTAAGAGGATGTGGATTTTCCCTCTTCACAAACCTTCAGGTGATTCTTAAGATTACTCTGGTAACTACTGATATTTAGTGACATCATGGTTGTTTTGGATTTTTGACATAGCACTAACTCACAGTGGGGACAGTGCCTCTGGTGCCATGTTTTATCTGTATATTCATTGGGAAATATCTTCTGGAGATAGCTCTTCATTTTAAATTTTGATCTCTAGAAGCTGTGTGTGTGTGTGTGTGTGTGTGAGTTGCTCAGTAGTGGTCCAACTCTTTGTGACCCTATGGACTGTTATCAGACAGGCTCCTCTGTCCACTGGATTTTTCCAGCAAAAATACTGAACTAGGTTGCCATTTCCTCCTTCAGGGGATCTTCCCAACCTAGGGATCAAACCCATGTCTTCTGCCTCTCCAGCATCTCAGTGCAGGAGAGATCTCTCTACCACTGAACCACCGAGGAAGCCCCTAGATGCAGTATCAACAGCTAATCTTGAATGCTTTCCAAGTATTTCATGCTAAGTTTGGGAACAGATCCAATTATTATATGGTAATCAGAGTGAAAAATTGAAGATAACATCAACTATCTTTAAAATCTTATCATGGTTGATTGGCCATCTTATCAGTTTGCAATTTAATTTTACAGAATATCAATTCAAAATGCCAAATAACAGGATCCAAGTCAAATGCAATGCTTGTGTCTCACTGCATTCAAATCGCCTTCTAAATCTCATTGAACCAGAAGATGTAAAATACCACTTCAGTCCTTTGTTTGACCCTGCTTACTTACAGAACTTTTCATCATATGATATATATATGTATATATATATCATATATATTAAACATATTAGATATATTAGATTTATGTTTATATAATATATATTTTGATCTCTCTATATATAATATAATATATAAATATAAATCTATATATATAAATATATATATTTGCTTGTGATCCTGATGTCTGTTTTTTTCCGTGAGTAAAGGAGCTTTGTTTTGCTCGCTGCCATCTCCACACTCACTGGCACAGCACTGGGCAACACAGTAGGTCCACAGGTGAATCTGAATGAATGAATGAAAGAAATACCAAGTCAATCCTTACCTTTGGAGGTTTACCATGAAAGTTAGATTTGAAATATACAGAGTAAAACTTATACATATCAACAGAGATAAATGCAAGTTTCCCATGTCTGAATGAATTCATTTTTGTTCTGGTTGTAATCCCTAATTTAAGTTCTTGAAAATGTGGAGTGCTTTGATCTGTTGGCTTTTATTTTCTCTGAATTTTTATTTTCCTTACACCTGTACTCTTTGCATTACAAACAAAACTTATGCAATTTCTACTTTATGAATTATTTCAGGCATGTTTTAGCGGGAAGAAAGCATGTTTTGTTAGAAGTGCTTATAATACAATGCAACATGTTTAAGGACATGTAACATTTGTTGCTCTTATAACTTGATATAGAGATGATTTCTTCCATGTATCAGACAGCCTGAGGGAATTTATAGGTGTGAAATTAGTCACAGATTCTAAAAATATTTTACCAATAAACAGAAAACTCGTCATAAAGGGAATAAAAGAAAGTTAATTTAAACCATGTTATTGCTTTCAAATAGATTGTTTCCCGTATAGATGAGCACATATTCCTTGATTGAATTTCATGTTTCCCTGTTTTTTTGTTGCTATGATGTTGTTTAGACCAATATATACATTATTTCCAAAGTGGATCAATTCACTAGATGGATTTTTTTTTCCAAATGCAATTAACCCAAATCACCAAACAACTCTATTTTATTTCTACTAGATTTTTAGCTGTATTCTGGGCATGTTATCAAGTGATTTTAATTTTGTGAATACCACATTGAAATAATTACTAAAAATTCTAGTAAGAATATTTAATACATTACGCTATTTGTAATTCTATAATTTTACCTAATAAAATAATTTCAACAAGTTTGGACTTACCAGAGAAATGAATTAAAGGGTGTGTTAAGTAATTAATCTACCTGTTAAAATCTTGAAATGTACAGTTGATATCAATTTATAGTCCAGTGCATTTCATAAGGTATTGACCTTTTTTCTGAGCACTATAACCCTAACTTTAGATTTGTTTTTTGTAGAATGGTAGGTTGAATTCAACCAGATGTGAAATCATTTGGTTGTGTAAACACATTTTTTTCTGAAATGTATAGGGTTTTTATTTCACTAAAAAAAAAAAAAAAAAAAAGCCTGTGAATGGATCATGTCTATAGGTTGAACAGGACATCTCCAAGGGGTGCACAGCCAAGATTCACTGAGGTGATTTACAGTCTGAGGTAAACAGACTGGCTCAGATAACACTGGTTGATCGATGCTCCCATCTCTCCAGCAGGAAGTGTCTTGGGGAGGCCAGGGAATGACTTTTGCAAACCCTTCTTCAAACTCTGTGCTTCCCTGACCCCGCTCTTTCCTTATTCTGAAGAACTGAGAACTAAGGAAATAAAAAAATTCTTCTTCTGCTTCTGAAAGTTCTTCCTGGTGTTTATTTTCTATACTTTTTCTACATCTGAGAAAAGAGCAATTGAATGAACTCTTTGACAAATTTATCTTGAATAATTTTTCAAAGAAATATTGAGCTATCTGTCCCAACAGAGCAGACAAATGTGGAAATATGCTTTTCACATTTTTATCGGGTGTTAAAGTAATTAAAAATGATGTTTGCAATAAAGTTTCCATTATACCCTTTTATCAGTCCTACTAAATGAAACTGATTATTTAGCTAATTTTTCTATCCCTTTTGGGAACCTGTTTCAAGAATTTCAAGCTACTTTGTCACATAGATGAAACATGTTGTTGAAAGCTGTGATTGTCCTGGGAATGAACGAATACTGTTATTGATATATTGAGCAGGAAGGAGTTCAAAAAATGATGCTTACCAGATTAAAATCTGAGCTTCTGAATTTAAAGGTCAGTTTTATTTATTTGGTTTATTGACTACCTATATTTTTCTCCTTCTAACATCATATTTTATCAAGAATGTGTAATAGAATTTTTACAACTGTCACAAAGACTCATGTAAAATCTGTAAATTTCAAAAGACTGGATTAGTAAATTCAATTCAAAGAGGGCCTTACAAACATGCCCTGTACTATTTTTATGTGTTTTGCCGTTAAGAAGGTTTATGTAGTAAGTATCAGCTTGCTTATTCCTCTGAGAAAAACTATCTCAGATTTATATTCTGTTACTAATCGTAAGCATCTGCATATCTGTTTCAGTAGCCTTTTGGAGACTGAATACTCTAGATTTGTTTTTGTAGAATGGTAGGTTGAATTCAACCAGATGTGAAATCATTTGGTTGTGTAAACACATTTTTTTCTGAAATGTATAGGGTTTTTATTTCACTAAAAAAAAAAAAAAAAAAAAAGCCTGTGAATGGATCATGTCTATAGGTTGAACAGGACATCTCCAAGGGGTGCACAGCCAAGATTCACTGAGGTGATTTACAGTCTGAGGTAAACAGACTGGCTCAGATAACACTGGTTGATCGATGCTCCCATCTCTCCAGCAGGAAGTGTCTTGGGGAGGCCAGGGAATGACTTTTGCAAACCCTTCTTCAAACTCTGTGCTTCCCAGCCCCCGCTCTTTCCTTATTCTGAAGAACTGAGAACTAAGGAAATAAAAAAATTCTTCTTCTGCTTCTGAAAGTTCTTCCTGGTGTTTATTTTCTATACTTTTTCTACATCTGAGAAAAGAGCAATTGAATGAACTCTTTGACAAATTTATCTTGAATAATTTTTCAAAGAAATATTGAGCTATCTGTCCCAACAGAGCAGACAAATGTGGAAATATGCTTTTCACATTTTTATCGGGTGTTAAAGTAATTAAAAATGATGTTTGCAATAAAGTTTCCATTATACCCTTTTATCAGTCCTACTAAATGAAACTGATTATTTAGCTAATTTTTCTATCCCTTTTGGGAACCTGTTTCAAGAATTTCAAGCTACTTTGTCACATAGATGAAACATGTTGTTGAAAGCTGTGATTGTCCTGGGAATGAACGAATACTGTTATTGATATATTGAGCAGGAAGGAGTTCAAAAAATGATGCTTACCAGATTAAAATCTGAGCTTCTGAATTTAAAGGTCAGTTTTATTTATTTGGTTTATTGACTACCTATATTTTTCTCCTTCTAACATCATATTTTATCAAGAATGTGTAATAGAATTTTTACAACTGTCACAAAGACTCATGTAAAATCTGTAAATTTCAAAAGACTGGATTAGTAAATTCAATTCAAAGAGGGCCTTACAAACATGCCCTGTACTATTTTTATGTGTTTTGCCGTTAAGAAGGTTTATGTAGTAAGTATCAGCTTGCTTATTCCTCTGAGAAAAACTATCTCAGATTTATATTCTGTTACTAATCGTAAGCATCTGCATATCTGTTTCAGTAGCCTTTTGGAGACTGAATACTCTGGAAAATTGATTCTGATTTAAATACTCTCAGCTGTATCCTAAGGTTTATCCATTTTCTCAGCCATTTTCTTATCTATGCACATTAGAAAATTTAACATATAAGTGAGGTTTTTCTATTTCTTATAAGCTAGTAATACATAATTTTCTTTTTTTCTCCTACTGTTGACATGGAAATATTGTTATTTTCTTGTCTGCATTAATAGAAAAATTTCATTTATACTTTTGCCTCACTACTAGTGAAACATTGGGCAAATTTCATCCTTCACGACCACAGATTTCTTATTATAATAATAAAACCCTTCATATCATGGAATTTTACATATCAAAAGAAATAAAAGGTGTTGCAAACCTCTGAATTTTGAAACAGTAACAAAAAACTACCTTATTTGTTGAATCACACTTCTGAAAATATTTTCTGCAACGTCTTTTTTTCAACAGTACGACTCTCTCTTTTCCAATTCCTAAATATAAAGGAAGTATTGAATTTCAACTTGCCTCTAAGTGAGTTAAGATTTGTTAATGAGTACATATTGTCATGGGGCTCCTCTGTTAGCTCAGCTGATAAAGAATTCGTCTGCAAGGCAGGAAACCTGGTTCTATTCCTGGAGATCCCCTGAAGGAATTCTCCACTCCAGGATTCTCAGGCTTCCCTGGTGGCTCAGATGGTAAAGAATCTGCCTGAAATGCAGGAGACCTGAATTTAATCCCTAGGTTGGGAAGATCTCCTGGAGGAGGGCATGGCAGCACACTCTAGTATTCTTGCCTGAAGAATCCCATGGACAGAGGAGTCTGGTGGGCTGTATTCCATGGGGTTACAAACAGTCAGACACAACTGAGCGACTACGCACAGCACAGCTCAATATAGATGTTACCATTGAGACTTTAAAATATTGGTTAAAATCGGCTGGTATATCAAAAAAAAGCTTTTTAATATAAGCAAAAGAATTCTCAAATACTTATGGGGAGACTGAAAAACAAAAAAAGGGTCTGGGTTAAAATATTTTTATGTGTTTTGCCGTTAAGAAGGTTTATGTAGTAAGTATCAGCTTGCTTATTCCTCTGAGAAAAACTATCTCAGATTTATATTCTGTTACTAATCGTAAGCATCTGCATATCTGTTTCAGTAGCCTTTTGGAGACTGAATACTCTGGAAAATTGATTCTGATTTAAATACTCTCAGCTGTATCCTAAGGTTTATCCATTTTCTCAGCCATTTTCTTATCTATGCACATTAGAAAATTTAACATATAAGTGAGGTTTTTCTATTTCTTATAAGCTAGTAATACATAATTTTCTTTTTTTCTCCTACTGTTGACATGGAAATATTGTTATTTTCTTGTCTGCATTAATAGAAAAATTTCATTTATACTTTTGCCTCACTACTAGTGAAACATTGGGCAAATTTCATCCTTCACGACCACAGATTTCTTATTATAATAATAAAACCCTTCATATCATGGAATTTTACATATCAAAAGAAATAAAAGGTGTTGCAAACCTCTGAATTTTGAAACAGTAACAAAAAACTACCTTATTTGTTGAATCACACTTCTGAAAATATTTTCTGCAACGTCTTTTTTTCAACAGTACGACTCTCTCTTTTCCAATTCCTAAATATAAAGGAAGTATTGAATTTCAACTTGCCTCTAAGTGAGTTAAGATTTGTTAATGAGTACATATTGTCATGGGGCTCCTCTGTTAGCTCAGCTGATAAAGAATTCGTCTGCAAGGCAGGAAACCTGGTTCTATTCCTGGAGATCCCCTGAAGGAATTCTCCACTCCAGGATTCTCAGGCTTCCCTGGTGGCTCAGATGGTAAAGAATCTGCCTGAAATGCAGGAGACCTGAATTTAATCCCTAGGTTGGGAAGATCTCCTGGAGGAGGGCATGGCAGCACACTCTAGTATTCTTGCCTGAAGAATCCCATGGACAGAGGAGTCTGGTGGGCTGTATTCCATGGGGTTACAAACAGTCAGACACAACTGAGCGACTACGCACAGCACAGCTCAATATAGATGTTACCATTGAGACTTTAAAATATTGGTTAAAATCGGCTGGTATATACATAATAAAGTGGGTAAAGCTAAAAGCATTGTTTATATCAGGTATTACATAAGATGTACATCAAATAGAATTCTCAAATACTTATGGGGAGACTGAAAACAGAAACTTTAGAAATTTTATAAAAAATGAAATATTCAGTACTAGATGATTCAGTTATTAAATTTCTAAACATTTTTCCCAAAGAAATTAGATCTATGAGCACATAAAGACATGAGCATGGATGTACCTATCAGCTATAATTATAGTAATCCAAACCCAGAGACAGCAAAGTACATCAACAAAAGAAAGCATTAAATATGATATATTCATGCACTGGAATACTACTCAGTAGTTAAAAAGAATGATCTCTTAGTACACACTAAACTATAGGTGAATCTAGCAAAATTATTATACTGAGTAAAAGAAGCCAGGAAAATAATTATATAGTTCAATTTGTATAAAATTCTAGGAAATGTGAACTAATGCATAGTGGCATAAAATAGATTGGTGGCTTGGTAGTTACTTCGGGTAGTGAAACACCAAATAATGGGAGAAAAAGGAATACAAATGGGCACAAAGAAACATTTAGGAGTGGATATTTCATTACTTTGATGAAGAGGAGGATTGAATTGTTATACTCAAATGTCAAAACTACTCAAATTATACACTTTAAATATGTACAATTTATTGTGTTATTTATACTTCAATAAATCTATTGTGTTTTTTAAAAATGAAAAGTAGATATGCTATTTGGATGCCATTTTCTGTGATGCACATGTACTTTTATCACTGATTCTAAATTAAATATGCTGTCATCCCCAGGTGTCCTTCAGGATTCTCAGGCTTCCCTGGTGGCTCAGATGGTAAAGAATCTGCCTGAAATGCAGGAGACCTGAATTTAATCCCTAGGTTGGGAAGATCTCCTGGAGGAGGGCATGGCAGCACACTCTAGTATTCTTGCCTGAAGAATCCCATGGACAGAGGAGTCTGGTGGGCTGTATTCCATGGGGTTACAAACAGTCAGACACAACTGAGCGACTACGCACAGCACAGCTCAATATAGATGTTACCATTGAGACTTTAAAATATTGGTTAAAATCGGCTGGTATATACATAATAAAGTGGGTAAAGCTAAAAGCATTGTTTATATCAGGTATTACATAAGATGTACATCAAATAGAATTCTCAAATACTTATGGGGAGACTGAAAACAGAAACTTTAGAAATTTTATAAAAAATGAAATATTCAGTACTAGATGATTCAGTTATTAAATTTCTAAACATTTTTCCCAAAGAAATTAGATCTATGAGCACATAAAGACATGAGCATGGATGTACCTATCAGCTATAATTATAGTAATCCAAACCCAGAGACAGCAAAGTACATCAACAAAAGAAAGCATTAAATATGATATATTCATGCACTGGAATACTACTCAGTAGTTAAAAAGAATGATCTCTTAGTACACACTAAACTATAGGTGAATCTAGCAAAATTATTATACTGAGTAAAAGAAGCCAGGAAAATAATTATATAGTTCAATTTGTATAAAATTCTAGGAAATGTGAACTAATGCATAGTGGCATAAAATAGATTGGTGGCTTGGTAGTTACTTCGGTAGTGAAACACCAAATAATGGGAGAAAAAGGAATACAAATGGGCACAAAGAAACATTTAGGAGTGGATATTTCATTACTTTGATGAAGAGGAGGATTGAATTGTTATACTCAAATGTCAAAACTACTCAAATTATACACTTTAAATATGTACAATTTATTGTGTTATTTATACTTCAATAAATCTATTGTGTTTTTTAAAAATGAAAAGTAGATATGCTATTTGGATGCCATTTTCTGTGATGCACATGTACTTTTATCACTGATTCTAAATTAAATATGCTGTCATCCCCAGGTGTCCTTCAGGATTGGTTCCAGGACTCATTTTGAATTCCAAAGTCCTAGGATGCTCAATTCCCACAGTAGGTTTTCTGTCTCTGCTGTTCTGCATCTGCAGATTCAACCACCATAGATCCCATAGTATACCAGTAGTTACTGAAAAAAATTCCACATATGTGGACCCTTGTGGTTTCAACTCACACTGTTCAGTGATCAGCTTAGTCCATAATTAAGCCAGACTCTAAGTAGTTAGTTCCTTATGTGATAGTGATCTACTTTCAGAGTATAACAAAATCATCCTAGAATAAATGTTAACTTGGATTAATAAATTCAGCTTTATTTTAAAGAATTATTCCTTGCATCTGTCTGTTTAATGCTTTATGTTATAATGAGATTTTTACATCTGAAAATTCATTCTATTTATGGAGACAAATAAGACTTCAGGAAAACTGAAAACTGAGGGATATCCAGAAATGTTGGTCCAGAATCCTTTTAGAACCATTGTGTGGTTCTTACCATAACATAGGGTAAAAACTTTATTTCCTTACCTGCTGCCAACTTTCAGAATTAAATCAAATGAGGTGTTTCTTGGGTAATTTTTCTCACTGGCAAAAAGGAATTGTATTCTTCATGATTATGGGTAAAGGAAAGGATACGCATGATTGGATTCAACGTTTTTCTACAATTAATATTGAAAATTACAAACTAAATTCAATATAACATTTAATTACCCCTACTCATTTCCCAAATTTCTTTGTCATTTCTTCATGTGACACTAATATAGGTGGTGATAGGTTTTATGAATGATATAGTCTTTACTCTTTCTGTGATAAATTAATTTCACTTGTGTTGTATAAAATTATACACTGTTGCAGACAAAAATTAAAAGAACAGAGGAAACCTCTTTAGTTTCTTTTCTGCCTGTATTAGCAGCTTTGAAACAATGTTTTCTTTTTAATATCTAAATGTAAAATACTTTAATATCTGAATATAAAATACTTTGTTCCGTCGGTTGAGACAAAATTAAATTTAAAGCTAAAGGACAGTCAAATTGATTTGGTGGGGGGGGGAGGGGCAACTGATTACAATTGGTTGAAAGGGTTAGCCATAATAGAAAGTATGAAATAAAGGAGACCCAAATAAGAGAGTTAGAGTGAAAGGATATTTCACGTTAGTAAAAAAATGTTTAAGATAGCACATTATATATCTAGCTCAAAAAGTATCATGAACCAAATTGAAATAAATATTATAGTCCACTATTTTAAAGCATCTTGACTTCTCTCAGGGTTGAGCTCAAAATTAGAGAATAAATTGGGGAGAATTCTATTTTCAATTATCATCACTTAATTTTGACTTAATGAACCATGTCGGGTGGCGAGCAGTGGAAATGTGGAAATGCTCAGAAGGAAGCAGCCTTGTGTATGCAAAGGAGAGCAGAGGCAGATTAGATTACTCAGACATGTGTATGGCGAGTATAGTTCCTGTACTAACACTCAGTTCATGGAATTTTGTCTGGCCCCTTCATTTTACTTTCTCCAAAAATAAACCTTGTGTGGTGTATCTGTCCTCATTAACCATTTTACTTATCTCCTAGGAGACAAAAACTTCAGGAAAACTAAACTAAGGGAAATGTTGGTCCAGAATCCTTTTAGAACCATTGTGTGGTTCTTACCATAACATAGGGTAAAAACTTTATTTCCTTACCTGCTGCCAACTTTCAGAATTAAATCAAATGAGGTGTTTCTTGGGTAATTTTTCTCACTGGCAAAAAGGAATTGTATTCTTCATGATTATGGGTAAAGGAAAGGATACGCATGATTGGATTCAACGTTTTTCTACAATTAATATTGAAAATTACAAACTAAATTCAATATAACATTTAATTACCCCTACTCATTTCCCAAATTTCTTTGTCATTTCTTCATGTGACACTAATATAGGTGGTGATAGGTTTTATGAATGATATAGTCTTTACTCTTTCTGTGATAAATTAATTTCACTTGTGTTGTATAAAATTATACACTGTTGCAGACAAAAATTAAAAGAACAGAGGAAACCTCTTTAGTTTCTTTTCTGCCTGTATTAGCAGCTTTGAAACAATGTTTTCTTTTTAATATCTAAATGTAAAATACTTTAATATCTGAATATAAAATACTTTGTTCCGTCGGTTGAGACAAAATTAAATTTAAAGCTAAAGGACAGTCAAATTGATTTGGTGGGGGGGGGAGGGGCAACTGATTACAATTGGTTGAAAGGGTTAGCCATAATAGAAAGTATGAAATAAAGGAGACCCAAATAAGAGAGTTAGAGTGAAAGGATATTTCACGTTAGTAAAAAAATGTTTAAGATAGCACATTATATATCTAGCTCAAAAAGTATCATGAACCAAATTGAAATAAATATTATAGTCCACTATTTTAAAGCATCTTGACTTCTCTCAGGGTTGAGCTCAAAATTAGAGAATAAATTGGAGAGAATTCTATTTTCAATTATCATCACTTAATTTTGACTTAATGAACCATGTCGGGTGGCGAGCAGTGGAAATGTGGAAATGCTCAGAAGGAAGCAGCCTTGTGTATGCAAAGGAGAGCAGAGGCAGATTAGATTACTCAGACATGTGTATGGCGAGTATAGTTCCTGTACTAACACTCAGTTCATGGAATTTTGTCTGGCCCCTTCATTTTACTTTCTCCAAAAATAAACCTTGTGTGGTGTATCTGTCCTCATTAACCATTTTACTTATCTCCTGATTGGAGTAGTGTGGAATGTAACATGCACAAAGACAATGTTGTAGATGGTGAATAAGTGGGTAGAACTCATAGCGTCAGAAGAGATAATGTTTACGCATCCATTCTAAAATGTCATGCCTGTGTACTATGTATACTAGCATTTTAAATTATATTTATTTTATGAAGCTAGAACATTCTTCCCCAAAAGTTTGTTTCCAGAGTCAGCTACATAGCTCATTATTGCCCATTTCTTTTTTCTTGGCTATGCCTTTATTTAATATGGTTAAAGGACAGCTCTCAGCTTTTGAAAGGAATAGCACTTCATTTTTATTATTGTTTTGTAACATTTATTCTAAATCTCTACCCATTGGGATTATTTTTCTTTTCTTTTTTTTTTTTTTGGAAAAATATATTAGATATGTCCCTCTGTTGGAATGCATGTGATTATTTCAGGTGAGCTAATTAGACCATGCCAAGGGCAGATATCAGTCCAAACCAAAATCAGTTTATCCTATAGTGGGTGACAAACTGAAGATAGAATTTTAAACTACTGCAAATAAAGGATGTTCCTCAGCATCAAGGATTTACTTGAACAAAAAGCATAAGCATAAACATTTTAACAGGAAATATGTGTTGACACTACAGTTTATAAATTGAAAATCTACAAAGTTTCATTTCACAATACCATCTATTCTTTGTAAGACATTTATCTCATGCTAAAAATACACCCTCATTTATGTTTTATAAATATGTTTGAATTCTATTTCTTTTCTTATATAATTAACATTGTATAAGTTTAAACACCTTTTTGAGAATTAAATATATCTTTTAGCCCCAGTGATTTTTTTTTCATTGTTTGTTTTAATGTTTATATAGCAGTTGGCATTTCAAACTATCTTCTATGTTTGGTCCTTGCTCATACACACCTCAGTATTTTAATTACAATTCTAAACTCTTCTTAAACTTTTGAATGAATTTTATTGAACTGGCGAGAATTCATATACATATGTTAAAAAAAAAAGGCTGTTTTTCGAATTTTGATTTCTTCCAGTTAAAAAATTACTTCACCTCAATATAGCATTTCCTCCAAAAATGGCTGCATTTATTGCCACAAATAAAATCTCAGAATTGATATTGTTACCATTGCTAACTTAATATGATCTTAAAATAAGGTAATTAAAAATATTAAGTGTTTGCCATTAAATATAGAGCATATATTCTATAAGAAATAAAATGATAGCATCTTCATCAATTGCCAAGAACTTGGCCATGTGCTTTACATATCTCCATAGTTCCACTAAGCCACATGTTAATCCCCTTTCCTGATGAGGAATTCAGAGCTCAGAGAATTGAATGATTTGCTTAACATCAGACTCTCTTCAATGTTGCAGGCAGATTTCAAACTGGGTCTCTATAATTCTAAAGCTCCTACTCTTTTTTCTGAACTCCATTATATGTAAAAGTAATTGATTGAAAGCCTGGAGACTGATTTCTGCTAATGCAATCCAAACTTTAGTACATTTAGTAGTGTATATTTGGTAGTTGAAAGAATATAGCCCCTTTACTTCAAATGGCATATTATGTTGTTATAATGCACAGAAATGGAAGGTTCAGTTGAACTGAAAGAAAGTATCTAACATCTTTCTGTGTTTTTATTGAATCTGTTTGCTTTACATGTAGAAATATTCTCAATACAATGAACTAAACGGAACTATTCATATCCTGTATAACCCTTGTCACTATGTTGAACATGTTTGAAGTTTTTGTAACACTCAGATGCTTTGGCAGTAACAGGTTTACCTATAACTTCCTCCTTTAAAAGGAAATATGTGTTGACACTACAGTTTATAAATTGAAAATCTACAAAGTTTCATTTCACAATACCATCTATTCTTTGTAAGACATTTATCTCATGCTAAAAATACACCCTCATTTATGTTTTATAAATATGTTTGAATTCTATTTCTTTTCTTATATAATTAACATTGTATAAGTTTAAACACCTTTTTGAGAATTAAATATATCTTTTAGCCCCAGTGATTTTTTTTTCATTGTTTGTTTTAATGTTTATATAGCAGTTGGCATTTCAAACTATCTTCTATGTTTGGTCCTTGCTCATACACACCTCAGTATTTTAATTACAATTCTAAACTCTTCTTAAACTTTTGAATGAATTTTATTGAACTGGCGAGAATTCATATACATATGTTAAAAAAAGGCTGTTTTTCGAATTTTGATTTCTTCCAGTTAAAAAATTACTTCACCTCAATATAGCATTTCCTCCAAAAATGGCTGCATTTATTGCCACAAATAAAATCTCAGAATTGATATTGTTACCATTGCTAACTTAATATGATCTTAAAATAAGGTAATTAAAAATATTAAGTGTTTGCCATTAAATATAGAGCATATATTCTATAAGAAATAAAATGATAGCATCTTCATCAATTGCCAAGAACTTGGCCATGTGCTTTACATATCTCCATAGTTCCACTAAGCCACATGTTAATCCCCTTTCCTGATGAGGAATTCAGAGCTCAGAGAATTGAATGATTTGCTTAACATCAGACTCTCTTCAATGTTGCAGGCAGATTTCAAACTGGGTCTCTATAATTCTAAAGCTCCTACTCTTTTTTCTGAACTCCATTATATGTAAAAGTAATTGATTGAAAGCCTGAGACTGATTTCTGCTATTGCAATTCAAACTTTAGTACATTTAGTAGTGTATATTTGGTAGTTGAAAGAATATAGCCCCTTTACTTCAAATGGCATATTATGTTGTTATAATGCACAGAAATGGAAGGTTCAGTTGAACTGAAAGAAAGTATCTAACATCTTTCTGTGTTTTTATTGAATCTGTTTGCTTTACATGTAGAAATATTCTCAATACAATGAACTAAACGGAACTATTCATATCCTGTATAACCCTTGTCACTATGTTGAACATGTTTGAAGTTTTTGTAACACTCAGATGCTTTGGCAGTAACAGGTTTACCTATAACTTCCTCCTTTAAAAGACTTGAAAATGGAAACTTTTAAATAAAATCTTTCATATATTACCCAATTAGTGTAATTCCTTCAATGGTATAAATAAAATAGAATTTATCTTCCTGCTTATTAAAAATTTTTAATATATGCTTTAATGAAGAACTTGTACTTAGAGTATTCATTAATTTTAAATTATTTAAAGCTTGGTTTATGTATTTTAATCCATTAAAAAAAAAAACAAAAACAACTTTTTGACTGGCAATTTGTAAACCATTTTAGAGGAAATGTAAGAATAAGCTGGCATTTTGTTTCAGAACATCCAAAAATAAAAAAAGTAATTCTACTCCCATGCTAAAGTAGTATTTCATTACTATTCACTAAAAAGAATGATTCAGTCTTTTCAAAGGGACCATAAAATAGAGAAATAGACCACATGGACTACTGAAAAACTCTGACACTTAAACCCTGCTTCCTGAGGGGAGGCATATTATCATTTATAATGTGTTTGGTCTTTGCCAGGGTCAGGGACCACTTTAAAAAAAAGAAAGAAAAATCAAATAAGTGGTACAGAATGAGCTAAGTGGGGGAGAAGGGGAATGTACCTTTAAACCCAGAGGATTTTAGTTCCTTTGTTGCCAGTCAATCACAGCAGCTGGTGTGCTTATAGGTTCTCTTGATGATCTATTTTCACAAGATCCTAAGAGAATTCTCATATAAAAGGACCTGCTCCTCCCCACCATGAGGTATATAAAGTAAACTGACATTTAAAAAAAATATACCCACATCACAGAAGTCTACATTTGTGAATTGAATTTTAAGCAATTGTCAGTATGAGAACACTATTACTCTAGTTCAACTCATCCATGTACAAATGATTTTGCATTCAATGAAACACAAAAAGTCTAAAACACTGGATTTGGGAGGGAGAAATCCTGTAGAAGAAAGAAAATGATTTTCTTAGGCTTTCCTGAGAGTGTATGATTTTAATGATCTTCATTGCTTGTTGTGTTTCATTGTTGAACTAAAAAATATCAAATCTTTCGGGAACTTTTTTATGTAGAAAATTCTCTCAATAATATATGCTTTAATGAACGAACTTGTTCACATTAATTTTTGACTTGAAAATGGAAACTTTTAAATAAAATCTTTCATATATTACCCAATTAGTGTAATTCCTTCAATGGTATAAATAAAATAGAATTTATCTTCCTGCTTATTAAAAATTTTTAATATATGCTTTAATGAAGAACTTGTACTTAGAGTATTCATTAATTTTAAATTATTTAAAGCTTGGTTTATGTATTTTAATCCATTAAAAAAAAAAACAAAAACAACTTTTTGACTGGCAATTTGTAAACCATTTTAGAGGAAATGTAAGAATAAGCTGGCATTTTGTTTCAGAACATCCAAAAATAAAAAAAGTAATTCTACTCCCATGCTAAAGTAGTATTTCATTACTATTCACTAAAAAGAATGATTCAGTCTTTTCAAAGGGACCATAAAATAGAGAAATAGACCACATGGACTACTGAAAAACTCTGACACTTAAACCCTGCTTCCTGAGGGGAGGCATATTATCATTTATAATGTGTTTGGTCTTTGCCAGGGTCAGGGACCACTTTAAAAAAAAGAAAGAAAAATCAAATAAGTGGTACAGAATGAGCTAAGTGGGGGAGAAGGGGAATGTACCTTTAAACCCAGAGGATTTTAGTTCCTTTGTTGCCAGTCAATCACAGCAGCTGGTGTGCTTATAGGTTCTCTTGATGATCTATTTTCACAAGATCCTAAGAGAATTCTCATATAAAAGGACCTGCTCCTCCCCACCATGAGGTATATAAAGTAAACTGACATTTAAAAAAAATATACCCACATCACAGAAGTCTACATTTGTGAATTGAATTTTAAGCAATTGTCAGTATGAGAACACTATTACTCTAGTTCAACTCATCCATGTACAAATGATTTTGCATTCAATGAAACACAAAAAGTCTAAAACACTGGATTTGGGAGGGAGAAATCCTGTAGAAGAAAGAAAATGATTTTCTTAGGCTTTCCTGAGAGTGTATGATTTTAATGATCTTCATTGCTTGTTGTGTTTCATTACAGCATCGTGCACTATTCAGACTTGGGTTTTACTGATGGGAAAATAAGGTTGCACCTTCAGAACACTGTTGATTAAAAGAAAATCCTAGCAATTGTTATTGTTAGTCATCCTCCCTTCTGACAATATGGTAACAAGGTCTTACCATATTTCAATAAAAGAAGTGATTCATTATATTTAGAATAATCTCTTTAAAGAGCTTGGAGAAATGGTATTTTGTTTACACAAAGCATCCATTTTTTTGTTTCTCTCTTCCCATGGGAGCTAACATAAATCAAAACAACTCAAATGTTTTTAATTTCGGTGTGAGATCAGCAGCTGTTCCTGGAAGTCCAGTTGCCCCAAAAGAGAGATTTTTGTGAGTCACAAGTCAGCTAGACAGTGTAGTAAGATCTAGTTACATATTATGATAGTTACTGTGTGTGTGCCTATTGGAGATCATAATAACAAAGAATTGTGTTTACTTAAACTTACAGTTTTGCAAAAGCCAAACAGTTATGTAATTGTCCCTATAGTGCTGTGAATCATGGTGGTAGAGAAATGCAATCAATTAGTGACAAGCTCCTTTGATGTAGTCTATAGTGGGCTGACATAACAAATGACCCATTGAAGAGTACTGGGCTACACTAGGCTGCATAAAAGGAAAATGAGTTCAAGTGAATATTTCCAACAGTTTATTCTGAATGTTTACACTTTAGGCAGTTCCTAAAAAATGTATAATTAGGCTATCTGCTTAGTTTACCAGCGGAAAGAGAAGTAGATGTGAGAGTTTCAGCTGGATGCCAACCACATCTTTTATTTAAAAGTAAAGAAATCAAAAGTAAACTTTTTAAAGATAAAGCAGAATTGAAAATTGGACTTTGAGATTTTGTGAGTCTCAAAATTTAAACTTAGATTGAAGGACTATGATAACCTTATATTTTCCATTCTCCTGTTGTAAACATATGGCTTTAAAGGCTAGTTTTTATAAGATTAGATGTACCAAAAACAACATGTGTGTTTTACAGTTAGAACACTTTTTAGAGTAGCTTCAAAAAATAGGGAATGATGACCAGTTTGATTTTAATAAAAATTTCTTCATTGCTTGTTGTGTTTCATTACAGCATCGTGCACTATTCAGACTTGGGTTTTACTGATGGGAAAATAAGGTTGCACCTTCAGAACACTGTTGATTAAAAGAAAATCCTAGCAATTGTTATTGTTAGTCATCCTCCCTTCTGACAATATGGTAACAAGGTCTTACCATATTTCAATAAAAGAAGTGATTCATTATATTTAGAATAATCTCTTTAAAGAGCTTGGAGAAATGGTATTTTGTTTACACAAAGCATCCATTTTTTTGTTTCTCTCTTCCCATGGGAGCTAACATAAATCAAAACAACTCAAATGTTTTTAATTTCGGTGTGAGATCAGCAGCTGTTCCTGGAAGTCCAGTTGCCCCAAAAGAGAGATTTTTGTGAGTCACAAGTCAGCTAGACAGTGTAGTAAGATCTAGTTACATATTATGATAGTTACTGTGTGTGTGCCTATTGGAGATCATAATAACAAAGAATTGTGTTTACTTAAACTTACAGTTTTGCAAAAGCCAAACAGTTATGTAATTGTCCCTATAGTGCTGTGAATCATGGTGGTAGAGAAATGCAATCAATTAGTGACAAGCTCCTTTGATGTAGTCTATAGTGGGCTGACATAACAAATGACCCATTGAAGAGTACTGGGCTACACTAGGCTGCATAAAAGGAAAATGAGTTCAAGTGAATATTTCCAACAGTTTATTCTGAATGTTTACACTTTAGGCAGTTCCTAAAAAATGTATAATTAGGCTATCTGCTTAGTTTACCAGCGGAAAGAGAAGTAGATGTGAGAGTTTCAGCTGGATGCCAACCACATCTTTTATTTAAAAGTAAAGAAATCAAAAGTAAACTTTTTAAAGATAAAGCAGAATTGAAAATTGGACTTTGAGATTTTGTGAGTCTCAAAATTTAAACTTAGATTGAAGGACTATGATAACCTTATATTTTCCATTCTCCTGTTGTAAACATATGGCTTTAAAGGCTAGTTTTTATAAGATTAGATGTACCAAAAACAACATGTGTGTTTTACAGTTAGAACACTTTTTAGAGTAGCTTCAAAAAATAGGGAATGATGACCAGTAAAAAAACCATAGCAGATATAGTTCTGATTCAAAGTCAGTTATTCCATAAGCACTTAGCATTATTTTCTCTGCCCCCTTGAGAATTTAAGTGAAGTAAAAGTTGCTCAGTCGTGTGCGATTCTTTGTGATCCCATGAACTGTACCCTGCCAGACTCCTCTGTCCATGGAATTTCACAAGCAAGAATACTGGCGTGGGTTGCCATTTCCTTCTCCAGGAGATCTTTCTGACCCAGGGGTCAAAAACAGATCTCCTGTGTCGCAGGCAGACTCTTTACTGCCCCAAGGAAGCCATACTTTTCAAAATACCAGAATATATAGAGGTGTTCAGTATCAATTATCTAAACTCTTTTATTACATCATAGTTTTGAATTTTAATTTAAAAGATCACATTGTGTTGCTTATACAGTTCTGAATCCCAGAAAATAAAAACTCCGAATCCACTACTCGTAACTGTCCCAAATAAGCTTTGCAGGGTGGATATGTGCCTTGCCCTTTCTCTTGTTCAACATACTGATTAGATTTCTTGTTTCCAGATAGAACTTGCTGTCATCTGCAGCCAGCTATCACAGGAATACCTATGAATAGGGAGTCTAGTTAATTTTAAACTAAACAGTCTTTCTGAAAGTTTACAATAATGGATCCAAAACTGACCAGAATTCACAAGCATTTAGGCAGAAATACTATATTCACAACCTACAATAAGTCTAAAACTATGCTAGACACTAAAAATGGAAACGTAATTAAAATAGCCCTTGTCATTGGAGGCCTACACTCCACCTGAGCAGGATAAGAATACCACATTTCAAGTTTATTCTAAACCTTTGGGCAGAAATTTGAGTTTACCAGCGGAAAGAGAAGTAGATGTGAGAGTTTCAGCTGGATGCCAACCACATCTTTTATTTAAAAGTAAAGAAATCAAAAGTAAACTTTTAAAGATAAAGCAGAATTGAAAATTGGACTTTGAGATTTTGTGAGTCTCAAAATTTAAACTTAGATTGAAGGACTATGATAACCTTATATTTTCCATTCTCCTGTTGTAAACATATGGCTTTAAAGGCTAGTTTTTATAAGATTAGATGTACCAAAAACAACATGTGTGTTTTACAGTTAGAACACTTTTTAGAGTAGCTTCAAAAAATAGGGAATGATGACCAGTAAAAAAACCATAGCAGATATAGTTCTGATTCAAAGTCAGTTATTCCATAAGCACTTAGCATTATTTTCTCTGCCCCCTTGAGAATTTAAGTGAAGTAAAAGTTGCTCAGTCGTGTGCGATTCTTTGTGATCCCATGAACTGTACCCTGCCAGACTCCTCTGTCCATGGAATTTCACAAGCAAGAATACTGGCGTGGGTTGCCATTTCCTTCTCCAGGAGATCTTTCTGACCCAGGGGTCAAAAACAGATCTCCTGTGTCGCAGGCAGACTCTTTACTGCCCCAAGGAAGCCATACTTTTCAAAATACCAGAATATATAGAGGTGTTCAGTATCAATTATCTAAACTCTTTTATTACATCATAGTTTTGAATTTTAATTTAAAAGATCACATTGTGTTGCTTATACAGTTCTGAATCCCAGAAAATAAAAACTCCGAATCCACTACTCGTAACTGTCCCAAATAAGCTTTGCAGGGTGGATATGTGCCTTGCCCTTTCTCTTGTTCAACATACTGATTAGATTTCTTGTTTCCAGATAGAACTTGCTGTCATCTGCAGCCAGCTATCACAGGAATACCTATGAATAGGGAGTCTAGTTAATTTTAAACTAAACAGTCTTTCTGAAAGTTTACAATAATGGATCCAAAACTGACCAGAATTCACAAGCATTTAGGCAGAAATACTATATTCACAACCTACAATAAGTCTAAAACTATGCTAGACACTAAAAATGGAAACGTAATTAAAATAGCCCTTGTCATTGGAGGCCTACACTCCACTGGAGGAGGCTGAGGGGTGCAGAAAGGTATAGAATTAGATAAATTACCACATCTGCTGTGTTATAATATTTTGTTGAACAAGTACAAAGTCTTTGAGACATAAAACATAATTGAAAGGCTAAGCTTAAAGTAGATCTTGGAAGATGAGTTTGGGAGTTACCAGGCAAAGATGGGAAACAGTGTCTGGCATATTCAAGAAATAATTTGGGAGCTGGAAAACATTACTGAAGGATGTGGACAGGAGATAAAATGTGTTGCGATTTACATTGTGGATGTTCCAGTACAGTGTGATCAGGTACCAGTAAGGTGCAAGTTTCTATCACAGAGAACTCAAAGGGAAACAACTGGAGAAAAATATGAAGACTTGCTAAGCAGTGTCTTGATTCAGTTAAAATGTAAAACTAATCAATTGGGAGAATTTTGAGCAGTTAAGAGCTAAACTTTTGTTGTGGACAAAATGAGTAATCAATATGGAATAACAAATCAGTATATTGGGGTTACAGGATTTAGGTGAGATGAAATTATGTCTGATGGCGAAGTTCAAATTTAAGTTTATGTGTTATGGGAGTCAGAGGACAGGATCATAGATTGTTTTCTCATATGGATATAGAAGTCCTCCAGGATAATGGCAGGGAATAATTGGCTCAATATCTTTTGTTAATCTAGGGAGTGGTCAGGAAAGAATGAAATGATAGCATGGAGGAAGCATTTTAATTGGACAGGATATACTTCCCAAAATAAAAGACCTTTGCAGGAAGGTGAAAGCTACTGCTCTAGAATTAGAAGGCTGAAACAGAAAGGAATCGTAAAAAAAAAGAGCTTTATGCCTTGCCCTTTCTCTTGTTCAACATACTGATTAGATTTCTTGTTTCCAGATAGAACTTGCTGTCATCTGCAGCCAGCTATCACAGGAATACCTATGAATAGGGAGTCTAGTTAATTTTAAACTAAACAGTCTTTCTGAAAGTTTACAATAATGGATCCAAAACTGACCAGAATTCACAAGCATTTAGGCAGAAATACTATATTCACAACCTACAATAAGTCTAAAACTATGCTAGACACTAAAAATGGAAACGTAATTAAAATAGCCCTTGTCATTGGAGGCCTACACTCCACTGGAGGAGGCTGAGGGGTGCAGAAAGGTATAGAATTAGATAAATTACCACATCTGCTGTGTTATAATATTTTGTTGAACAAGTACAAAGTCTTTGAGACATAAAACATAATTGAAAGGCTAAGCTTAAAGTAGATCTTGGAAGATGAGTTTGGGAGTTACCAGGCAAAGATGGGAAACAGTGTCTGGCATATTCAAGAAATAATTTGGGAGCTGGAAAACATTACTGAAGGATGTGGACAGGAGATAAAATGTGTTGCGATTTACATTGTGGATGTTCCAGTACAGTGTGATCAGGTACCAGTAAGGTGCAAGTTTCTATCACAGAGAACTCAAAGGGAAACAACTGGAGAAAAATATGAAGACTTGCTAAGCAGTGTCTTGATTCAGTTAAAATGTAAAACTAATCAATTGGGAGAATTTTGAGCAGTTAAGAGCTAAACTTTTGTTGTGGACAAAATGAGTAATCAATATGGAATAACAAATCAGTATATTGGGGTTACAGGATTTAGGTGAGATGAAATTATGTCTGATGGCGAAGTTCAAATTTAAGTTTATGTGTTATGGGAGTCAGAGGACAGGATCATAGATTGTTTTCTCATATGGATATAGAAGTCCTCCAGGATAATGGCAGGGAATAATTGGCTCAATATCTTTTGTTAATCTAGGGAGTGGTCAGGAAAGAATGAAATGATAGCATGGAGGGGAAGCATTTTAATTGGACAGGATATACTTCCCAAAATAAAAGACCTTTGCAGGAAGGTGAAAGCTACTGCTCTAGAATTAGAAGGCTGAAACAGAAAGGAATCGTCCCTACCTCCTAGTACCAAGAAGCAAGGAATGTAGAAAATGAAGTCCTCTTCCTTTTTTTTTTTTTTAAATTTTGGCCTCTTTTCATTGATTTTTTATCCATTTATTTTCATCTATCTTTATTCTTTGTTCTGTGTGGGCCTCCCATCACAGTGGCCTCTCCCGTTGCAGAGCATTGGGTCTGGGCACATGCACTCCAGAGCACTGGCTCGTAATTAGACCTACTGGTCTAGCCGCTCCATGGCACCTGTGATCTTCCCAGGCCAGAGATTGAACCAGTGCCCTTTGCACTGCAAGGCAGACTGTTTACCCACTGCACCACCAGGGAAGCCCTCTCCCTTTATTTTTAATTTAGGGGATAGTTAAATGTTGCATCTGTTTCTTGTGTACAACTATACACTAGTTTCTATGAATCAGCTATATGTATGCATATATTCCCTCCCTCTTGAACCTCTGTCACCCTTCCCATATCAACCCTCTAGGAGATCAGATCATCTGAGCTTCCTTCACTATCCAGCAAGTTCTCACTAGCTGTCTGTTTTAAGATTATTAGAATTTTTTGAGTAGTTAAGGATATTAAGATAGCATTCTAGGAAAGACTGAGGATATGTGTAAACATGTGGGCTCATAGTAGAGAGAGAGGTCTAGAGGGCAATGAGGAAGGATTTCAAGACTGAGTAAGTATGTAGGATCCTGAATTATGTGGGTTAAGAATAAAGAACTTGTCTGTATACTAAGAGAATGGTATTGAAGTGTGCAGATCTGACGGAAAGGATCTAGGAAAAAAGGACTTGAGCATATTAGGGATCAGGTTTGAACCAACATCTGTGTCCCTACAAGACTAGTAGAGTGATGGAGGCAAATAATTAGAAGTGGGACAGAGGAGCACAGGAAAGGAACTGCATGGTTAAATATTCCATTCGAATTTTGGTGACAAATTATTTCGGTCCTGATGTTGTTCAGGGGCTAGAGTATGATCTGTTAAGGGAGTGGTCAGGAAAGAATGAAATGATAGCATGGAGGGGAAGCATTTTAATTGGACAGGATATACTTCCCAAAATAAAAGACCTTTGCAGGAAGGTGAAAGCTACTGCTCTAGAATTAGAAGGCTGAAACAGAAAGGAATCGTCCCTACCTCCTAGTACCAAGAAGCAAGGAATGTAGAAAATGAAGTCCTCTTCCTTTTTTTTTTTTTTAAATTTTGGCCTCTTTTCATTGATTTTTTATCCATTTATTTTCATCTATCTTTATTCTTTGTTCTGTGTGGGCCTCCCATCACAGTGGCCTCTCCCGTTGCAGAGCATTGGGTCTGGGCACATGCACTCCAGAGCACTGGCTCGTAATTAGACCTACTGGTCTAGCCGCTCCATGGCACCTGTGATCTTCCCAGGCCAGAGATTGAACCAGTGCCCTTTGCACTGCAAGGCAGACTGTTTACCCACTGCACCACCAGGGAAGCCCTCTCCCTTTATTTTTAATTTAGGGGATAGTTAAATGTTGCATCTGTTTCTTGTGTACAACTATACACTAGTTTCTATGAATCAGCTATATGTATGCATATATTCCCTCCCTCTTGAACCTCTGTCACCCTTCCCATATCAACCCTCTAGGAGATCAGATCATCTGAGCTTCCTTCACTATCCAGCAAGTTCTCACTAGCTGTCTGTTTTAAGATTATTAGAATTTTTTTGAGTAGTTAAGGATATTAAGATAGCATTCTAGGGAAAGACTGAGGATATGTGTAAACATGTGGGCTCATAGTAGAGAGAGAGGTCTAGAGGGCAATGAGGAAGGATTTCAAGACTGAGTAAGTATGTAGGATCCTGAATTATGTGGGTTAAGAATAAAGAACTTGTCTGTATACTAAGAGAATGGTATTGAAGTGTGCAGATCTGACGGAAAGGATCTAGGAAAAAAGGACTTGAGCATATTAGGGATCAGGTTTGAACCAACATCTGTGTCCCTACAAGACTAGTAGAGTGATGGAGGCAAATAATTAGAAGTGGGACAGAGGAGCACAGGAAAGGAACTGCATGGTTAAATATTCCATTCGAATTTTGGTGACAAATTATTTCGGTCCTGATGTTTTTGTGTGCCCTCAGTGTGGCCATTCAACTCTTCAAATTCCATCTCTTTCCATTGATGGACATAGATGAAAACTGAAATCTCAGGTTATAAGAAAATGACCGACTCCTTATTGCAATGCTCTTAGGCCATAGTAATAGTTTTCACCCTTACAAAATACATTACTTGGTTAACCTGTCATAAAACAAAAGTTCAGACTGATGCAAGTAGTTGTAAATTAACTATAAGCTATGGTTCTGGAAAATCTCTCCCCTATAGTAACAACCCCTTGCATGTTGTTACTGCAATGTAAATGTTATATATTTTTACCAGGACACTTGAGAGGAAGATAGAAGTTAGATCAGGCTGCTGAGCTGTGGCACTGTCGGTAGTACCAGCATGGAACCCAGATCAAATCCAAGACCACATCTTCCTGAGTGGGAGGAACTACAACTGTGACTGCATCACAACAGTGAGACAGTGCACACGGAAGCCATTGTGCCTACAGAGAATTTAAGAGGCGACCATTTGTTTCAAGTTACCCTCCACTGAAAAAATCCTCGAAACAAATCTGATTTCAAACCTCTCTCCCTCACATATGCACACACACATACATATATAAATGTGCACACATGGGCTGTGCTGTGCTGTGCTTAGTCACTCGGTGGTGTCCTGCTCTTTGAGACCCCATAGACTGCAGCCCTCCAGGCTCCTCTGTACACACAAGCAAATATACACCCATATATTCTATCTAGTGTGCTATCTTACTGGTTTAATACTAATCGTTATGGCCTTCAATATTCAGCTTAGAGCATGAAAAATAATAGAGCTTCTCTGCATAATGATATAGTTTGAAAATTGAAACAAGTGACATTATTATCCAAAAGTGCGATATTTTAGGTTTTTATTATTGTTTCAACAAAGAAAACAAAAGGACTTGAGCATATTAGGGATCAGGTTTGAACCAACATCTGTGTCCCTACAAGACTAGTAGAGTGATGGAGGCAAATAATTAGAAGTGGGACAGAGGAGCACAGGAAAGGAACTGCATGGTTAAATATTCCATTCGAATTTTGGTGACAAATTATTTCGGTCCTGATGTTTTTGTGTGCCCTCAGTGTGGCCATTCAACTCTTCAAATTCCATCTCTTTCCATTGATGGACATAGATGAAAACTGAAATCTCAGGTTATAAGAAAATGACCGACTCCTTATTGCAATGCTCTTAGGCCATAGTAATAGTTTTCACCCTTACAAAATACATTACTTGGTTAACCTGTCATAAAACAAAAGTTCAGACTGATGCAAGTAGTTGTAAATTAACTATAAGCTATGGTTCTGGAAAATCTCTCCCCTATAGTAACAACCCCTTGCATGTTGTTACTGCAATGTAAATGTTATATATTTTTACCAGGACACTTGAGAGGAAGATAGAAGTTAGATCAGGCTGCTGAGCTGTGGCACTGTCGGTAGTACCAGCATGGAACCCAGATCAAATCCAAGACCACATCTTCCTGAGTGGGAGGAACTACAACTGTGACTGCATCACAACAGTGAGACAGTGCACACGGAAGCCATTGTGCCTACAGAGAATTTAAGAGGCGACCATTTGTTTCAAGTTACCCTCCACTGAAAAAATCCTCGAAACAAATCTGATTTCAAACCTCTCTCCCTCACATATGCACACACACATACATATATAAATGTGCACACATGGGCTGTGCTGTGCTGTGCTTAGTCACTCGGTGGTGTCCTGCTCTTTGAGACCCCATAGACTGCAGCCCTCCAGGCTCCTCTGTACACACAAGCAAATATACACCCATATATTCTATCTAGTGTGCTATCTTACTGGTTTAATACTAATCGTTATGGCCTTCAATATTCAGCTTAGAGCATGAAAAATAATAGAGCTTCTCTGCATAATGATATAGTTTGAAAATTGAAACAAGTGACATTATTATCCAAAAGTGCGATATTTTAGGTTTTTATTATTGTTTTAACAAAGAAAGACATTTTGGGGGGGCGGGGATTGGGGGAGGCTGACCACTTCTATTGGTCTTTTATTTATTTATTTCCATCCATCTTTGATCTTTGGCATGTGTGGGCCTCCCATCGCAGTGGCCTCTGTTGTCGCAGAGCACCGGCTCTGGGCGCATATGCTCCAGAGCTCCGGCTTGGTAATTGGACACATTGGTCCAGCAGCTTAGCGGAACATGGGAACTTCCCAAGCCAGAGATCGAACCGGTGCCCCTTGCACTGCAAGGCGATGTTCTTACCCACTGGACCACCAAGGAAGCCCAAAAAACATTTTTAAATGTATCTTCTACCATAGGAAGCACTTAAATTCTAGGGTAGCTTTTGATTATCTAGGAAAATAATTTCACATGGTCTTACTTAGATTAGACATTTTGCAGATTTCTAACTACTCTTGTTTTGAAATCTTGGTAGTCTCTTAGGAATTGGAGCAAAACCCACTAAGTGTCAGGGGGTTCCTATTTGAATTTCATAGAAAGTCATATGTTTGTTTGCTATGCAAGTACAACGGAATCAAATATCCTTGGCAAAATGTAATATCATTTCCTAAAGGGTAAAAAAAAAGAACTAATAAAGCATTTCCTTTTGGTGTAGTAAAATGGTTCTATGATACAAATGAGAATAACACAAATTATTTTTCTTAGGGTTCTACACACTTTAAGTACTGTCTGAAATGAATGGAAATTGGACAAAAATGTGAGGATATGGAAGAACAATAACAGGTGAAGAGAAATAAAGTACTCAGTGTTAATAATAGTAATATATATTGGAACGGAAGGGTGAAGGTCATTTTACTGGGCAGCTGTAGAACACTAAAGGAAGCTGTTCCAATAACAGAGGTTTTGAAAGTAAGGAAAGATTGATTGTTCAATAGTGTTTCTGCATCTGGCTTCCTTGATTTCAAACATTTCCAGATTGCTATCCAAGATTGCAACTGGGCAAACTCTGTACTCAAGTTTGCAATTAGAAGAATACAAACACACAGCAAACTACACACACACACACACACACACACACACACACACACACACACATATCAAAGGAATTCATAAGTTTGACGTATTCTGAAGTAAGCATGCCAAATGTTGAGTTGTGATTTTTTTTTTTTTAATTTAGTCTCTACAACCATGATTTCTACTTTAAAGTTGGAAGTATTGTCGTTAAACTTACCACTAGGAATTATGACACCCCATCAAAGTGGGTCATTCTGAAAAGGATAAAAACTGAGGTCATTCAAAAGGATTTCCTAACTTTCAGAAGTGGCATAATAATAGTAAATTACAAGTATCAGGGGAATTACTTTTAGGACTTTTAAACCTTTCACTAAGAAAAAGGAAACGGTGGGTTTTTTCCCCTATTATTAACAGGTGCAGTGAGGAGTATAGGATTTTTTTTTTAATATTCAGTGGAAAATGCTTAGCTATCTTAAAAACAAACCAAATTAGTATATCATGTAGAGTTAGCTGAGTCCTTACAAAAATTACTATTTAAGTATGCATACATAAAAAATAAAAACGTAGGTGTTCCATTGTTTCAAGTTGAATGGTCAAGATGTTCTCATTTATACCGTCTGAATTCAATTGAAATCAACAATACGTTATGAAACACAACTACATACAAAAAAGCCCAAAACAATGGCTGCAAAGAAATGAAAATTCACTATCCTGGAAGCTATACTGCTAGTTAACAAAATGATCAAATATTTGATCCACATCAAATATTAGTGTGTTTAATTTGCTTTCTTTTTTCCTTTGAGATTCAGTATGTACAATGAAGTGAGGAGGTCAGGAATAAAATTAAAAGGGAGAAGACCAAACCAGACAAAGAAGAAAAAATAAACAAGATTATGGGTCAGAAATACTGGATTAAGATAGGTTAACATGAAAGTTTGGTGGTATCACTCCCATAATATTTAAAGAAGAAGAGCCATCTGGAAGATGAGGTAGCTATTTAGTCTTTGTTTTTTCTCACTTAGCTAAAGCCTGTAAAACACACTTGAAAATAGAAATGCAAATAACTTATGTGTTCTTTCAATATGTTTGTGCTAACATTTTTCAATATCTTCATTGACATGGGAATATACAGGGACAGAAGTAAAGGAGAATGACATAGTTTGCATATATCTGGGAATGACTAGGGATTTTACCTCATGTACCATCTGTGTTACCCAGGCAATGGCCAAAGCAGAGACATTGATTGGTTATGCTATCAGATTGAATGTCTCTTGTTCCAGACACAGGATAGAGGCTACATCTGCAATGAAGAGCAAAACTCCATGAGTTCAAAATATTTCCAAATCTAGAAATTTTTATGCTTATAATTTAATTCATATGTTGAACTAGTCTAGTATGCCTCCTCTTCAACAAACCATTCTATTAAAGGATTTGCAACTTAACTGGTTCACCAAGTGGGCTTTAAAAAAATAGTAAAATTTACAAGTTTTTTCAGGGGAATTACTTTTAGGACTTTTAAACCTTTCACTAAGAAAAGGAAACGGTGGGTTTTTCCCTATTATTAACAGGTGCAGTGAGGAGTATAGGATTTTTTTAATATTCAGTGGAAAATGCTTAGCTATCTTAAAAACAAACCAAATTAGTATATCATGTAGAGTTAGCTGAGTCCTTACAAAAATTACTATTTAAGTATGCATACATAAAAATAAAAACGTAGGTGTTCCATTGTTTCAAGTTGAATGGTCAAGATGTTCTCATTTATACCGTCTGAATTCAATTGAAATCAACAATACGTTATGAAACACAACTACATACAAAAAAGCCCAAAACAATGGCTGCAAAGAAATGAAAATTCACTATCCTGGAAGCTATACTGCTAGTTAACAAAATGATCAAATATTTGATCCACATCAAATATTAGTGTGTTTAATTTGCTTTCTTTTTTCCTTTGAGATTCAGTATGTACAATGAAGTGAGGAGGTCAGGAATAAAATTAAAAGGGAGAAGACCAAACCAGACAAAGAAGAAAAAATAAACAAGATTATGGGTCAGAAATACTGGATTAAGATAGGTTAACATGAAAGTTTGGTGGTATCACTCCCATAATATTTAAAGAAGAAGAGCCATCTGGAAGATGAGGTAGCTATTTAGTCTTTGTTTTTTCTCACTTAGCTAAAGCCTGTAAAACACACTTGAAAATAGAAATGCAAATAACTTATGTGTTCTTTCAATATGTTTGTGCTAACATTTTTCAATATCTTCATTGACATGGGAATATACAGGGACAGAAGTAAAGGAGAATGACATAGTTTGCATATATCTGGGAATGACTAGGGATTTTACCTCATGTACCATCTGTGTTACCCAGGCAATGGCCAAAGCAGAGACATTGATTGGTTATGCTATCAGATTGAATGTCTCTTGTTCCAGACACAGGATAGAGGCTACATCTGCAATGAAGAGCAAAACTCCATGAGTTCAAAATATTTCCAAATCTAGAAATTTTTATGCTTATAATTTAATTCATATGTTGAACTAGTCTAGTATGCCTCCTCTTCAACAAACTGAAGAATTTAGGGCTGCTGTTACATGATGTCAGAAGGCTAAATTTTTATAGGACAGAGCGATTCATTGTACCGTGGAAATCTTCCCCAAACCAGCAGGCAAAAGGACCTGTATGGACAATGATGTCACTAGTTGTATGCAAAAGATGATGAAGAAAGATTTGGAAAAATAGCTTACTATTTTGTGTTCATTGTGATTCAACTTTGTATGGTAGAGTATAAAATGGTTTATACCCAACTTTATAAGTCTTGTGTATTTGAAAAATTATATACCTTATAATTAAATCCTTATGTTTATCTGGAATTTATAAAACAAAGATCAACTCTATTTTCTGTTCAAGAATAGGCTGTGGTATTATTATTACCACTGTAAATATTATATATACATGTATTTATATATATTTATTTTTGTAATCAAACAGTTCTTCCTCAGACAACCTTTGGGAAATGTTCCTCAGACGTTTAAAACCCACTCATTTCTCATACCTCTATCCTCTTTTCCACTGCTACAGAACAGAAACATAGGAGTTTAATCCAGATGAGTAATTCAGTTCAGTGTGCATTAAAGTCCAAGGGGTTTTTTGCTATGAGAATAAATGCTTCCAGTTCTATTCTGTTGAATCTGATTCTTCTCTGCTTTTGTGTGGTATTTAATACAAGGGAAAAAATGGTTTCTTTTAATAGAATTGACTATAAATAATTATATCTCCATGAACTATTTCTTCAAAATGTGAATAAACTAAAGAACTTTACCAGACATCTGAAAGAAGGTATCACTAGAAAGTAAAGAACATTTATATCAGGGCATGTTTGTTGATTCAGCTCTTTCATATTTGATTCTCTTGTTTATATTTTAGACTTTGTGGCTTTTATGCTAACATATCAATGGCCTAAATTTAAACATAACTGGCATTGACATCACTAAATCACCCCCTTTTAATGCAAATGAAATTGGCATATTTTCCCCTCCCTTTGTCATAGATCTTCATTTTGCCTCTTATTTCCCTTCACCTTGTCCCTTTCATTTGTTTATATTTCATAAAAATATGTTTCCAAATGTTAAGATCTTATGCTAAGTAATTACAAATAATGAATTTTAAACATATTTATGTATTTCTTTCAAAGATCCAGTATATTAAGTTTATATTATCTGACTTCTTGGAATCTTACGCCTTTTATGTGTTAGTTTATTGACAGACATGAGGCTGCAATGGTCTTCTCAAAATATTACCCAATTTCCTGTATCCTCTCCCTAAGGAGGAATTTCACAAGATGTCTGCAGAGCTAAGGAAAAATTCAGGGCTTTGATATGTCTCCTTGGCCCTGCTATCTGTTTTATTGCACAACTTTCCTGAATGGTCCGTGATCAAGCCTTCTTTCATGCCTCTAGGTACCAGACAAGACATGACCACGAAGGAGCTAAATGTTAATAACAATTCCTTACATTTCTAATTTTAGGCACATATTATGTGTATAGTTGAAATGAGACACTGGATTTCTGGGTTTAAAGGGTTATTCTACATGAAGTAACTTTGTAACATTTGACCTATTTAGTAATGCTTTGGGAAATTGCAATTATGTACAGGTGCAGACAATATGGTAAGAAAAACACTACAGAGGTTGGTTTCCTTTGCGAAATTTCACATTCTTCCATGGGAGCTATAGATTTTAAGCCAAGTAAGTGTGATATTTAATAACTTTTCTCTCTCTTATTAGTTTTCTTACAGCTGAAATATTGCCTTTGAATAGCTTTAATCAGTTACCCATACAAATTGAATTTTGAATAAATTCACTTGAATAGCATGTTGATTTATAAATCACTGGCAATGTTAAAATATAATTTTTCAGTATGTTCAGTTACTTAACACTACTTAATATAATAATCTAAAAATTGATAAGCTACTGAAGCTAGTTTTATAGATATGAGTAAGTATGATAGTGGTTTGTGTCCAGCTCTTGCAACCCCATGGACTGTAGACCACCAGGCTCCTCTGTCCTTGGGATTTCCCAGGCAAGAATCCTGGAATAGGTTACCATTTTCTTTTCTGGGGATCTTACTTACCCAGCGATCAAACCTGCGTCTCCTGCATTGGCAGGCAGATTCTTTACCCACTGAACCACCAGGGAAGCCATAAGGAGGCATGGAAAATATTGTACAAATTGGAAATAATATGAAACAAACTTATGTGGTAAAATACATGAATAAAGAGTTCTATTTTAACCCTTATTTTGTCACTCGTTCTAAAAGTTTTGAGTAATCAAATTAATTTAAAGGTTTTATTTTGTTCCCTTTATCCTTGATTTTACATTTCTCACCTCATTTGTATTACAAATACAGATTCACAAATTTAGAAGATTTTTAAAATATTATTTATTTATTTTTAAAAAAAAAACATTTTGTATTAGGGTATAGCCATGCACAACATTCCATTGTATAACACGTGGAATTCTGTTAAATTTTATGTACTAGCCTGGATGAAGGGGCATTTAGGGGAGAATGGATACATGTATATGTATGACCAAGTCCCTAGTGACTGTTCACCTGAAACTATCACAAAATTGTTAATTGCCTATACCAAGAATTTAGAAGATTGTTCTATAGCCATATTATTACATTTGTTTTAGGCATAATATCACTTCAATAAAATACAGAGTAAGCTGTCAGCCTTTGTTAATTTTATACTTGACTTGATAGTATTTTTATGCTAACTCAAAATTATCCTTTCAAAACTTAATCACTATTTTTTTCCCTCAGTTAACTTTATAGAGTAATTAGTTTACACCAAATTATGACACAGGTTAATGTTGTATATTACAGAGTATTTTTACTATAAAGATACATTTACCTTAAATAATAAAGAATAGTTTTTCTACAATTAACCTGTAGGCTTTTAAAAGATGAATTTAAGACATACTTTATGGTCTTATATTACCTTTGAGCAATGATTATTTATGCCAAGAAAAATAGACACACATGTTGAGTTTATTTACTCTTCTTTTTTTCCCCACCATTCCCAGGCCGTCAGTTCATCACAACTAGAAAATAAAAGAATGCCCACAGATTTAGAGCAGAAAATTGGATAAATTCAAAACAAACATATATTCCAAATTTGATCCCAAAAGTGTATGCATGCACATGTGAGTATGTGTTGGTGGGTGTATCACATGAAAGAACCTTACCCAGCGATCAAACCTGCGTCTCCTGAATTGGCAGGCAGATTCTTTACCCACTGAACCACCAGGGAAGCCATAAGGAGGCATGGAAAATATTGTACAAATTGGAAATAATATGAAACAAACTTATGTGGTAAAATACATGAATAAAGAGTTCTATTTTAACCCTTATTTTGTCACTCGTTCTAAAAGTTTTGAGTAATCAAATTAATTTAAAGGTTTTATTTTGTTCCCTTTATCCTTGATTTTACATTTCTCACCTCATTTGTATTACAAATACAGATTCACAAATTTAGAAGATTTTTAAAATATTATTTATTTATTTTTAAAAAAAAAACATTTTGTATTAGGGTATAGCCATGCACAACATTCCATTGTATAACACGTGGAATTCTGTTAAATTTTATGTACTAGCCTGGATGAAGGGGCATTTAGGGGAGAATGGATACATGTATATGTATGACCAAGTCCCTAGTGACTGTTCACCTGAAACTATCACAAAATTGTTAATTGCCTATACCAAGAATTTAGAAGATTGTTCTATAGCCATATTATTACATTTGTTTTAGGCATAATATCACTTCAATAAAATACAGAGTAAGCTGTCAGCCTTTGTTAATTTTATACTTGACTTGATAGTATTTTTATGCTAACTCAAAATTATCCTTTCAAAACTTAATCACTATTTTTTTCCCTCAGTTAACTTTATAGAGTAATTAGTTTACACCAAATTATGACACAGGTTAATGTTGTATATTACAGAGTATTTTTACTATAAAGATACATTTACCTTAAATAATAAAGAATAGTTTTTCTACAATTAACCTGTAGGCTTTTAAAAGATGAATTTAAGACATACTTTATGGTCTTATATTACCTTTGAGCAATGATTATTTATGCCAAGAAAAATAGACACACATGTTGAGTTTATTTAATCTTCTTTTTTACCCACCATTCCCAGGCCGTCAGTTCATCACAACTAGAAAATAAAAGAATGCCCACAGATTTAGAGCAGAAAATTGGATAAATTCAAAACAAACATATATTCCAAATTTGATCCCAAAAGTGTATGCATGCACATGTGAGTATGTGTTGGTGGGTGTATCACATGAAAGAACCTTACCAGTGATCCAGAATTTCAGAGCAGAATGCCCCTTTAATAACTCATAGATCAGTTAGCCCTCCCGGACCCATTCTTTGAAATTGAGAAGAATGCCTATTTAGAGTTAGCAGATTGGATGGAAATGTGGGAGAGATGAAAAGAGCAATCCTGAAATTTTCTTAAGCCATAAAATCTAAATTTTATTCATATCCCTAAGGTAATTGTTTCAGGGCCTAAGAAGAGTAATATAATGAACTGTATTACTTATTTAATCTATATTTTTTAGGACTTAGATGGAAATCAGCAAAAAATACAGTATAGATTCTTGAGATACATTAAAGGAAATAGAAGTTTTAAAGTCTGAAAGAGAATTATGTCATGTATTTGTTAGCTGGATATGAAGAATTGTTGAGAAGGACCATGGAACTTACTGAAATATGGCACCAATTTTACATAGGTACAAAAAGTCACATGTTCACAATTCCCAATTTTCACAAGATCTTTTCTGTTCCTTCTTGATAGAGTTGTGTATCAGTTTTCCTCTCCACTGTATAAACTTGAACAAATTTAGTTACCATCAGTTTAAGTAGAGTGAAGAGCAATGTAAGATATTCATCAGCAATGTACCCAACATTACTAAATACAATGAGTCAGACTAATTAATTTTAGATTAAATTAAATATAACACATTGATACTTATGAATGATTCATGTTGATGTTTGGAAGTAAACAACAGAACTCTGTAAAGCTATTATCCTTCCCTTAAAAAAATAAGAAAATAATAAATAAGTTTGATGTATAATTCCTGTTAACTTTATAGAGTAATTAGTTTACACCAAATTATGACACAGGTTAATGTTGTATATTACAGAGTATTTTTACTATAAAGATACATTTACCTTAAATAATAAAGAATAGTTTTTCTACAATTAACCTGTAGGCTTTTAAAAGATGAATTTAAGACATACTTTATGGTCTTATATTACCTTTGAGCAATGATTATTTATGCCAAGAAAAATAGACACACATGTTGAGTTTATTTACTCTTCCTATTTCCCCCACCATTCCCAGGCCGTCAGTTCATCACAACTAGAAAATAAAAGAATGCCCACAGATTTAGAGCAGAAAATTGGATAAATTCAAAACAAACATATATTCCAAATTTGATCCCAAAAGTGTATGCATGCACATGTGAGTATGTGTTGGTGGGTGTATCACATGAAAGAACCTTACCAGTGATCCAGAATTTCAGAGCAGAATGCCCCTTTAATAACTCATAGATCAGTTAGCCCTCCCGGACCCATTCTTTGAAATTGAGAAGAATGCCTATTTAGAGTTAGCAGATTGGATGGAAATGTGGGAGAGATGAAAAGAGCAATCCTGAAATTTTCTTAAGCCATAAAATCTAAATTTTATTCATATCCCTAAGGTAATTGTTTCAGGGCCTAAGAAGAGTAATATAATGAACTGTATTACTTATTTAATCTATATTTTTTAGGACTTAGATGGAAATCAGCAAAAAATACAGTATAGATTCTTGAGATACATTAAAGGAAATAGAAGTTTTAAAGTCTGAAAGAGAATTATGTCATGTATTTGTTAGCTGGATATGAAGAATTGTTGAGAAGGACCATGGAACTTACTGAAATATGGCACCAATTTTACATAGGTACAAAAAGTCACATGTTCACAATTCCCAATTTTCACAAGATCTTTTCTGTTCCTTCTTGATAGAGTTGTGTATCAGTTTTCCTCTCCACTGTATAAACTTGAACAAATTTAGTTACCATCAGTTTAAGTAGAGTGAAGAGCAATGTAAGATATTCATCAGCAATGTACCCAACATTACTAAATACAATGAGTCAGACTAATTAATTTTAGATTAAATTAAATATAACACATTGATACTTATGAATGATTCATGTTGATGTTTGGAAGTAAACAACAGAACTCTGTAAAGCTATTATCCTTCCCTTAAAAAAATAAGAAAATAATAAATAAGTAATACATTGAACACAGTACATCACAACTAAAATGTCTGTTTTTTTCCAAGCATACATTATTGTTCACAATCACTCCATTTACCACATTTGAAAATTTGTCTTAATTTTAAAAATATACAATAATATACCCATAATTTGATATAAAATATGTGAAGTAAAGATAAATGGTAACAAAATTAAGATACATTTTGATTTTCAAATGCATAAAATGCTTTTAATTAATTATAACTTTCATATTAACCCCAAAACAGATGTCTTGCATCTTACTTTAATCAAAGACTTTTTACTCCAAACCAATGTATCCACCGACTTAAGCTTTCTTCTTTTTCATTTTTTAAGTTTTTTCTTTAATTATTTTCATTTTACTTTTTGCTTGTACAGAGTTTTGTTATTTACAGATATGTAATACCAGATTAGTCATATGTGTATCCCTGAGCCCACCCTCCTTCCACATCCCACCCCTCCAGTCTGATTTAAACTTTTTAAACTCAGAAACTCAGTATACATCCATAGCCTTAGTATGTATTTTAGGAAAGAACCCCTATTCTAGAGATTTGGTGATAAAAATCTATTGATTGGGGTATCATTTTTACTAGTTGGAATATTGTCTGAGACAGCAATCCAAAAGTCAAATTAAAATTAAAGGACAGGGCTTCCCCTGGTGGTCCAGTGGATAAGGACACCGCCTTGCAGTGCAAGGGACGCCGGTTCGAGCCCTGGCCTGGGAAGATCCCACATGCTGTGGAGCGGCTGGACCGATGTGTCCAATCACCGAGCCAGAGCTCTGGAGCGCATGCGCCCAGAGCCGGCGCTCTGCAGCAACAGACGCCACCGCGATGGGAGGCCCACAGGAGCCAAAGAACAAAGACGGATGAAAACAGAGAAATGAAAGACCAATGGAAGTGGCCCACCCGCTCCCCTCCCTCCCCAACCCGACCCCCGCCCAAAATAAATAAATAAATAAATAAATCTTTAAAAAAAAAAAATTAAAGGCCAGTGAATATAGTATTAAGTTTTAAGGAAATCTTAATTCTCTTCATTTCCACAATAATCCCAATTTAAACCTTGATCCCTTCCCCCAGACAACTGTAGTTAACTATATTTCATCTGCTTTCTCTTAGATATATCCTTTTGGTCTTGAAAATAGATAGTGAGGATTTCTCTACCTACCTGTGTGTGTATGTGCTGCCATTAAGTATTTTAGATTTTAACATGTGGATGAAGATTTTGCATAACATCTAAGTAACATACTCAGAATTATATTCACAGTTCTCCATGTCTTTCTCACTAGCTAAATAACTATCAAATGAAAAGATTCTATATACTTCGAAAGCTCGGTCTTTACTCTTTCTTATTAGAAATCTTCCTTTCTTAATTATTCCATATTTTTTTCTTCTTTTCCCCAAGTACCCATTAAAGTGCATGTCATGTTAGAGGCTTTCAGTAAATATTTTTGAATATTATATTTGCCCTTTAAAAGTATAGTCTTAGGTTTGCTTTATATTCCTTAACATCTTGATTGCAGTTATAGAGATATAAAGCTACATGTGCTCACTTGTACTTGTTACTAGATTACATAAATTTCCATATCATTTTTACTTCATAATATATCCCAGAATTCATATTACAAAATACAGTGGAAAATAAATGATTGATTGTAAAAGTTATAATTAAGGGATTAAATTGTAGTTGCGATTTTTTCAATCATTTGTTCACTTATCAATGACTAATTTAATAACTTCAACGTGCCAGATGTGATAAATGCTGAGGATTTTGAATATTTAAACCTATCTGAGCCTTCCCTGGTGACTCAGCATAAAGAATCTGCCTACAATGCAAGAGTCTGCCTGCAATCCTGGACACTCCATTTCCATCTCTGGGTCGAGAAGATCCTCTGGAGAAGGAAATGGCGGCACACTCCCGTATTCTTGCCTGGAAAATTCATGAACAGAGGATCCTGGAGGGCTACAGTCCATAGGATCGTGAGAGTGGAACACTGCTTAGCAGCTAAACCATGACCACCAAACCCATAGAAACTAACAAACTAGTGAACCATATACATGCACACATGTATAGATAGTATCAGAGTCTCACTGAGAAGAAAGATTATATTTCTCTGTGGGAATTTAGAATGGTTTTGCATGAGAGGCAATCAATAACTTGAAGGATTGATAGGAGTCTTGCCTGGCGGGAAAAAGGAGGAACCCACGGCAGGCAGACAGAAATTATGCAATATATGGTTAGGAAGTGATAGTTGCCACCAGTAGTTCTTTTTCAAATGTCCTAATTTTTTCTATATGAAAAATTTATTTGAGGGGCTTCCCTGGTTGCTCAGTGGTAAAGAGTTTGCCTGCCAATACAGGAGACACAGGTTCTATCCCTGATCCAGGAAGACCCAACATGGTGTGGAGCAACTAAGCCCATGAACCACAACTATGGAGCCTGTGTTCTAGAGCCTCGGAGCCACAACTATTGAGCCCACGTGCTGCAACTACTGAAGCCCGTGTGCCCTAGAGCCCGAGTTCCACAACAAGAAAGTTGCCGCAACAAGAAACCTGCTCACCTCAATTAGAGAGTAGCCCCCACTCCCTGCTAAGTGCATTCATAATTTCATAATCATTCTTGTACTTCATTTAAATATAAGCTACATGTGCTCACTTGTACTTGTTACTAGATTACATAAATTTCCATATCATTTTTACTTCATAATATATCCCAGAATTCATATTACAAAATACAGTGGAAAATAAATGATTGATTGTAAAAGTTATAATTAAGGGATTAAATTGTAGTTGCGATTTTTTCAATCATTTGTTCACTTATCAATGACTAATTTAATAACTTCAACGTGCCAGATGTGATAAATGCTGAGGATTTTGAATATTTAAACCTATCTGAGCCTTCCCTGGTGACTCAGCATAAAGAATCTGCCTACAATGCAAGAGTCTGCCTGCAATCCTGGACACTCCATTTCCATCTCTGGGTCGAGAAGATCCTCTGGAGAAGGAAATGGCGGCACACTCCCGTATTCTTGCCTGGAAAATTCATGAACAGAGGATCCTGGAGGGCTACAGTCCATAGGATCGTGAGAGTGGAACACTGCTTAGCAGCTAAACCATGACCACCAAACCCATAGAAACTAACAAACTAGTGAACCATATACATGCACACATGTATAGATAGTATCAGAGTCTCACTGAGAAGAAAGATTATATTTCTCTGTGGGAATTTAGAATGGTTTTGCATGAGAGGCAATCAATAACTTGAAGGATTGATAGGAGTCTTGCCTGGCGGGAAAAAGGAGGAACCCACGGCAGGCAGACAGAAATTATGCAATATATGGTTAGGAAGTGATAGTTGCCACCAGTAGTTCTTTTTCAAATGTCCTAATTTTTTCTATATGAAAAATTTATTTGAGGGGCTTCCCTGGTTGCTCAGTGGTAAAGAGTTTGCCTGCCAATACAGGAGACACAGGTTCTATCCCTGATCCAGGAAGACCCAACATGGTGTGGAGCAACTAAGCCCATGAACCACAACTATGGAGCCTGTGTTCTAGAGCCTCGGAGCCACAACTATTGAGCCCATGTGCCGCAACTACTGAAGCCCGTGTGCCCTAGAGCCCGAGTTCCACAACAAGAGAAGTCACCGCAACAAGAAGCCTGCTCACGTCAACTAGAGAGTAACTCCCACTCCCTGCAATAAGAAAAGACCCCTGTGGCAGCAGTGAAAACCCAGAATAGCCGAGATTAAATAAATAAATAAAATTTTAAAAAATATATAATTTATTTGGGTCACTTTGTTATGGAAAAGAGCTTCCTCCAGCAGTTGGCTTAGTTTATTTGGTCAATTCTGTATCAGAGTCAGCTGCAGTGTTAGCAGTAGAAAATAAAGGCTATTCTCAACATTTAATTAAATAAAGGAGGATTAATGCTAATGATCTTAGAGACACTGAGGTGACCCGAAAAATAGGAATAACCTTGACAGATTTGGTCACGTACTTGCATCCTAATTATACATTCTAACAAGGTTTTGTTTACATGTATTGAGGTTTCTTCAAACAGAGAGGAAGTGAAGAATGCATGACATACAACTGAGTAATTTGTTTTGAAAACACATATGTTTACAGTTTACTTTTCTACCTTCTGCTAAATAATAAAATGATAAGCCACTAAGATTGGCTATGGCATGATAATATTATTTCCTTTTGATCTAAAACTCCATCATTTCCATAGCCATTTAAATGTTAATGCAGAGTCATATTACAACAGCGATTGTGCTTTGAGTGAATGATAGAGGCTATTTGCTGTGAAATGTTGTTATTTCTTTTGTGTTAAAAATACTTATGTAAGATAAATATGATTATATTTTATTTGAGTTCTGAAAGCATCCTTGAACAATTTGTCCAGACAGAAAGCGTTGTCTTGCTGCATTGTGGCCTAGGGAGATATATACACACATCCAAATGCACTATATTGCAAATGGTCAAACTGACTGGCTTAAACAGAGATCAAAAATTTGCATCCCTGTAGCTAAAGATGGCTGGCAGATGTATGTTTTTGTTTTGTCTGAACCATTTATGAATGGGGTAAAAAGGCAGGATTTTAGCAAGTGGAAGCTAAAAATTCTGATTTCTGGATTCTTTGGCGATAAAGAAAGATCTGATAACCATGGCCTTCCTGCTCATCTGACTTTTAGTACTGAATATGACTGGATGACTGAGTCCTACTTAACATTTTGCTTAGTCTTTACTGGGCCACAACTATGGAGCCTGTGCTCTAGAGCCTCGGAGCCACAACTATTGAGCCCACGTGCTGCAACTATTGAAGCCCGTGTGCCCTAGAGCCCGAGTTCCACAACAAGAAAGTTGCCGCAACAAGAAACCTGCTCACCTCAATTAGAGAGTAACTCCCACTCCCTGCAATAAGAAAAGACCCCTGTGGCAGCAGTGAAAACCCAGAATAGCCGAGATTAAATAAATAAATAAAATTTTAAAAAATATATAATTTATTTGGGTCACTTTGTTATGGAAAAGAGCTTCCTCCAGCAGTTGGCTTAGTTTATTTGGTCAATTCTGTATCAGAGTCAGCTGCAGTGTTAGCAGTAGAAAATAAAGGCTATTCTCAACATTTAATTAAATAAAGGAGGATTAATGCTAATGATCTTAGAGACACTGAGGTGACCCGAAAAATAGGAATAACCTTGACAGATTTGGTCACGTACTTGCATCCTAATTATACATTCTAACAAGGTTTTGTTTACATGTATTGAGGTTTCTTCAAACAGAGAGGAAGTGAAGAATGCATGACATACAACTGAGTAATTTGTTTTGAAAACACATATGTTTACAGTTTACTTTTCTACCTTCTGCTAAATAATAAAATGATAAGCCACTAAGATTGGCTATGGCATGATAATATTATTTCCTTTTGATCTAAAACTCCATCATTTCCATAGCCATTTAAATGTTAATGCAGAGTCATATTACAACAGCGATTGTGCTTTGAGTGAATGATAGAGGCTATTTGCTGTGAAATGTTGTTATTTCTTTTGTGTTAAAAATACTTATGTAAGATAAATATGATTATATTTTATTTGAGTTCTGAAAGCATCCTTGAACAATTTGTCCAGACAGAAAGCGTTGTCTTGCTGCATTGTGGCCTAGGGAGATATATACACACATCCAAATGCACTATATTGCAAATGGTCAAACTGACTGGCTTAAACAGAGATCAAAAATTTGCATCCCTGTAGCTAAAGATGGCTGGCAGATGTATGTTTTTGTTTTGTCTGAACCATTTATGAATGGGGTAAAAAGGCAGGATTTTAGCAAGTGGAAGCTAAAAATTCTGATTTCTGGATTCTTTGGCGATAAAGAAAGATCTGATAACCATGGCCTTCCTGCTCATCTGACTTTTAGTACTGAATATGACTGGATGACTGAACACGAGTCCTACTTAACATTTTGCTTAGTCTTTACTGGGCCACTACACTAAATTATCTCATCTCTTTACTTACTTATTTAGACATTTGGAAACTTTCTTTAATGGGAAAATCATAAATGTTGTAAAACATGTTCTTTCTTCAGGCATACTTCTTGAGGATCTCATTGTTAGTGATATTAAAACCATATAATTATGCTACAATTTAACATGTTAACAGCCTCTTCTAAAATAAAACAGAAGGAGAAAAAACTTTCCATAAAGTTCCATGGAATTGTGTGTACATACATGCAGGTGTATTTATGAATAAAACATTTTATTTTTAGCATATCCAGGTTCCCCAAAGAACACCAATGGCTCTTGTCTGTCGCTTTTCATGTCCGGTTAGGTGAAGGTGGGGAGGCAAAATTGAGCCTACACTGTATCAGACATTCTATGTGCTGATGAATTTGTTTCCTCACAGGCTATCTTTCCTGCAGGAGCTTTCCAGATAATTACTCTTTTAGGAAATGATTTGGATACATTTTTATCTGTATCACTTCATTCTGTAAACGCTGCAGAAGTGCACTGAAATACTCATTCTGAAAGTAACGTGAGATCTGGAATCTGGGGTTTTAGGGTGAAATGGCTCTTTCACTCTCTGTTTATGGGAGTTGTTTTGATCTCGAGCCCTTTGCCAGAGTAAACACATCTGCAGCTCATATTCCACAGTATCTCAGGGACGGGCAGGGAAAAAGTATAGATCAAAGCAGTGCTAGTAACATTATTAGATCTTATGGGTTCCTTTGAGATTTAACAGACACGTTTTTAATTTTTAGCAAAGTCTGAAAGCTCACCTTTAATAATTTGTCCAGACAGAAAGCGTTGTCTTGCTGCATTGTGGCCTAGGGAGATATATACACACATCCAAATGCACTATATTGCAAATGGTCAAACTGACTGGCTTAAACAGAGATCAAAATTTGCATCCCTGTAGCTAAAGATGGCTGGCAGATGTATGTTTTGTTTTGTCTGAACCATTTATGAATGGGGTAAAAAGGCAGGATTTTAGCAAGTGGAAGCTAAAAATTCTGATTTCTGGATTCTTTGGCGATAAAGAAAGATCTGATAACCATGGCCTTCCTGCTCATCTGACTTTTAGTACTGAATATGACTGGATGACTGAACACGAGTCCTACTTAACATTTTGCTTAGTCTTTACTGGGCCACTACACTAAATTATCTCATCTCTTTACTTACTTATTTAGACATTTGGAAACTTTCTTTAATGGGAAAATCATAAATGTTGTAAAACATGTTCTTTCTTCAGGCATACTTCTTGAGGATCTCATTGTTAGTGATATTAAAACCATATAATTATGCTACAATTTAACATGTTAACAGCCTCTTCTAAAATAAAACAGAAGGAGAAAAAACTTTCCATAAAGTTCCATGGAATTGTGTGTACATACATGCAGGTGTATTTATGAATAAAACATTTTATTTTTAGCATATCCAGGTTCCCCAAAGAACACCAATGGCTCTTGTCTGTCGCTTTTCATGTCCGGTTAGGTGAAGGTGGGGAGGCAAAATTGAGCCTACACTGTATCAGACATTCTATGTGCTGATGAATTTGTTTCCTCACAGGCTATCTTTCCTGCAGGAGCTTTCCAGATAATTACTCTTTTAGGAAATGATTTGGATACATTTTTATCTGTATCACTTCATTCTGTAAACGCTGCAGAAGTGCACTGAAATACTCATTCTGAAAGTAACGTGAGATCTGGAATCTGGGGTTTTAGGGTGAAATGGCTCTTTCACTCTCTGTTTATGGGAGTTGTTTTGATCTCGAGCCCTTTGCCAGAGTAAACACATCTGCAGCTCATATTCCACAGTATCTCAGGGAAGGACAGTCTCAAATTATGTTAAAAAACAGTGCTAATTACATTTTTAGTTCTTATGGGTTCCTTTGAGATTTAACAGACACGTTTTTAATTTTTAGCAAAGTCTGAAAGCTCACCTTTAATAAACTGGAGAGGTGCTAAGAATGGACCCTAATAAACACGAGGAATCAGTGTTCTCAAAGCCACTATATTATTGGCATTAATCCTCATAGATGAAATTATTCTGACTAAATTGAGTTGGCAGAACTACACATACTTCTTCTCTTTGTCTCCAAACCATACAAACCTACACTACACTAATACTTTTGTGTGGCCACATTACACAAAGGCAAGTGGCAATAAGTGTATGGTATAAGTAAAATAAGTCTCATTTATATATCCATGAAGATAGTAGGCATATTCTGAGACAAGCCCTATGCTATACACATGAAATATTAAGATGAATGTGACATTGATCTAGTTCTCTAAGGAAAAAAGTATAAGCTAGTGTCACTTCCTTTCATATTTTGATATCATATCCCCCATTGAATAAATATGAAACCTAGAAATTTTAAATATGTTACATGTACATATTTAGAGGTTAAGTATAGATGTCAAGCTATTTTTAAACATATCTGCTTTCTCTACCTGGAGGAAATATTTGTTCCCACTAAATGTTTAGGGTATTATTGAATAAATGCTAGTCTCTTGAAGGTGATCAGTATCCCAGAGAAATACACTGCAGGGCTTCCCAGGTGATTCAGTGGGTAAGGACACCACCTTGCAGTGCAAGAGGCACCAGGTCAATCCCTGGCCTAGGAAGATCCCACGTGCTCCAGAGTGGCTGGACGGATGTGTCCAATTACGGAGCCGGAGTTCCAGAGCTCTTGTGCCCGGAGCAGGTGCTCTGCGATGAGAGGCCACTGTGATGGGAGGCCTGCATAGGCCAAAGAACAAAGATAAATAAATGAAAGATCAGGGCTTCCCCTATGGAAAAGTGGGTAAGGACACCACCTTGCAGTGCAAGAGGCGCTGGTTTGATCCCCGGCCTGGGAAGATCCCATGTGCCGCGAAGTGGCTGGACTGATGTGTCCAACTACACAGCTGGAGCTCTGGAGCATATGCACCCAGAGCCAGTGCTCAGTGATGAACGAGGCCACCGCAATGGGAGGTCCACACAGGCCAAAGAACAAAGATGGATGAAAATCAATAAATGAAAGACCAATAAAAAAAAAAAAAGTGGCCAAGAAAAAAAAGTCTAAAAAAATAAATTAATAAATGAAAGATCAATAGAAGTGACCAGGAAAAAAAAAAAAGCACGGCTGTTCATATTTATAATGATGAGTTACTGCTTTACTACATTTATTATGAAATATTTAAAATACTTTAAAATGCCCCCAAAATAATATAGCAGACACTTGTATGAGGAAAAAGAGTTACTTTTAGTATTTTGGAATCAGAATAGTATTAGCTTAGTTTTGACTTGTACTCAAAACCCTTGTTTCAAAATCAGTTTCCCCCCAGCTGTACTGCTGGCGATAAGATTGTTACAGGTGATATCAGGCAAGCAGAGTTATGTAAAGTTATGGACTGAGGTTCTGAGGGAATAGTTTCGCTGTGTGATTATCTAAACGAGGTGAAAACAAGTTACCAATGCAAACCAAGTTAAATGGTGGCAAATTAGTCCAAGAAAATGCATTGATTTTGGGTCAAGCTTGAGCATATCCATTATATAAAAAGGTTACATGTACATCTTTAGAGCTTAAGTATAGATGTCACGCTATTTTTAAACATATCTGCTTTCTCTACCTGGAGGAAATATTTGTTCCCACTAAATGTTTAGGGTATTATTGAATAAATGCTAGTCTCTTGAAGGTGATCAGTATCCCAGAGAAATACACTGCAGGGCTTCCCAGGTGATTCAGTGGGTAAGGACACCACCTTGCAGTGCAAGAGGCACCAGGTCAATCCCTGGCCTAGGAAGATCCCACGTGCTCCAGAGTGGCTGGACGGATGTGTCCAATTACGGAGCCGGAGTTCCAGAGCTCTTGTGCCCGGAGCAGGTGCTCTGCGATGAGAGGCCACTGTGATGGGAGGCCTGCATAGGCCAAAGAACAAAGATAAATAAATGAAAGATCAGGGCTTCCCTATGGAAAAGTGGGTAAGGACACCACCTTGCAGTGCAAGAGGCGCTGGTTTGCGCCCCGGCCTGGGAAGATCCCATGTGCCGCGAAGTGGCTGGACTGATGTGTCCAACTACACAGCTGGAGCTCTGGAGCATATGCACCCAGAGCCAGTGCTCAGTGATGAACGAGGCCACCGCAATGGGAGGTCCACACAGGCCAAAGAACAAAGATGGATGAAAATCAATAAATGAAAGACCAATAAAAAAAAAAAAAGTGGCCAAGAAAAAAAAGTCTAAAAAAATAAATTAATAAATGAAAGATCAATAGAAGTGACCAGGAAAAAAAAAAAAGCACGGCTGTTCATATTTATAATGATGAGTTACTGCTTTACTACATTTATTATGAAATATTTAAAATACTTTAAAATGCCCCCAAAATAATATAGCAGACACTTGTATGAGGAAAAAGAGTTACTTTTAGTATTTTGGAATCAGAATAGTATTAGCTTAGTTTTGACTTGTACTCAAAACCCTTGTTTCAAAATCAGTTTCCCCCCAGCTGTACTGCTGGCGATAAGATTGTTACAGGTGATATCAGGCAAGCAGAGTTATGTAAAGTTATGGACTGAGGTTCTGAGGGAATAGTTTCGCTGTGTGATTATCTAAACGAGGTGAAAACAAGTTACCAATGCAAACCAAGTTAAATGGTGGCAAATTAGTCCAAGAAAATGCATTGATTTTGGGTCAAGCTTGAGCTTGATACCAAAAGGTAAGTTTGACAAGATGGATTGTAAATATAGAAGTGAAGATATGTAAGTAAATACTATCAGCTAGATAGCAGTGACTAAGTCATACTGTTAATATTTTCATCAAGTGGCACAGACAGGATAGAAATATTTTTATAATATTTTCTTCTGAAATTAAAAAAAAGAAAAATTCAGGGACCTTTAAATATTTCCAAGGCAGCTTTGAACTTGTAGAACCAATGTTTGGTGGTGTAGTATGGTTCTGTTTAAATCCAGGTTTTTTGGGGAACATGAATCCTGAAGTGTTAACATCGAAAGAATAAGGGCACGATGACATAACATTTGTTTTACAGCTTATTTCCAATTAAGTGGCATTTCTTCCAGAACTGAAAACCATGAGAAAGGAGGCTTGCTATAGTATGCCTGGATTATTGTTTTTTGCACACAAACATTTGCAACTGAACTTGGCAATGAATTTTTCTAATTGTTTTTCTTTTCAGTTAATAGTGAATGATTAGACATGCATCATCTCCTAATTTAACCTAAAATATGATTTCCCCAAGAATAGTGAAAGATTCTTATGATATACTTAAGCCCTTAAATGACTGGTTGACATTCATCAGATTTCTGTTTCACTAATTTTAGCGTTCTTATGTTGTACTAAGTAAAGTCAAATTGAAAATCATATTCAAAATAAAAAGCAGTTGTAAAAAAGTGATGGAATTACAGGAGAGCTTGTGTTGACTTTAAAAAACAAAAGAGCCAGTTCTACTCTTAGCAAAATTTGTTTATTTCTGAACAGTAGAGAAATTGTAATTTGGGAAAGGCAAACTATGGGAAACCATACAAAAGTCCACGGAAACAAAGGCAAGATCAGTTTTACTAGAATTTAGGAGAAAACTGAGGAGTGCAGTGATGGTTCCTCATTGGCTGCAAACGGGGGTTGGGGGGGCCAGGCGCCGCACGGGGGCACGGGGTGCGGGGTGGGGTGGGGTGGGGCGGGGATCCTATCATAAGGGATCAAAAGAAACTCTTCCTGGTGAGGTTTTAAGCTTTGGTGAATGCTGAGAGCTCTTCCTACAGGCTTCCTGACTCCATTTGAAATGAGGTTTCTTTCATTTTCAATTTTACCCCCTTTTGATCATGACAGAACCACCTGGAGAGGTGGGATGAGGAAGGAGATGGGTGGAAAGCTCAAGAGGAAGGGGGCATATGTATACCTTTGACAGAAAACAACAAAATTCTGTAAGGCAATTATATGTAAATTAAAAAAAAAAAAAAACACACACACACAGTTTGTCCAGTTTTAGTGGAATTCTGTTTTTCCCTTGAATGCCAGGAAGGATCTTTCCTGTATCTCCCACCTTGGAGGGGAGTACAAGTTGGAAACTGTTGAGTAACTAGGAAAAGTAGGCAGAAGAACTCTCAGTAGGAGGAAGAACTCTCAGGCATTTCTGTCAATATCTTATCAAGGTCATAAACCTAGGAAATTATCTCAAAGCATTGAGCTAGCACCACCCTATTGGACCTATTGTTTCCAAAAGATTTGATGGGCAACAGGTATAAAGCTTAAAATAATTATACAGGATTAGATTGGGAGCAGGCATTCTGTAGGCAACCGTCCCATTCCCACAGGGTCTTTTCTAAAAGCCTGGCAAAAAGGAATAAGCCCATTTGTATTTTCCTTGGGCTCAAGGGAGAAGATCCTATTTAAACAGGGAGAAGAACAAAGTCATAGAATTGGAACTCATATGGTCATAGTCAGGGAAATGTTGAAATAAGTTCATAATAGCATAAGCAAACAGGTAACACCCATAGACATGCGGGTATAATCAACAATGGAATTTGAGATCAAAGAGACAGATAAGACCAAGGGGTCTCCAACATCATGAACAGATTGGAGTTTCTAGTGACAGATCTAATATTCAGAAATGTCTCTCCTTTTTGCAATAAGTAGGGCCAAGAAAGAAAGGGAGAGAATAAGGGTGAGAAAAGGTATACAAGTATACAGGCCTAGTCCGGTGATCTTGGGAAAGCTGTCTCCTTCAACTGTTGCCTGCTTCAATTCATAGAAATCTTTATTTCCAGGTTATCAGTTTGTGTACAGGTCCAGTTGATATGTGGTCCTCATTTTAAATGTGGCACATGGGTCCAAGAGTCTCTGCCTTGGAGTGTGGCAGCACAGTGGTTGATCCCACAGTACTTGATAAGACCTTTTCAGTGAAGTTTAAGAGAGTCCTTCTGGGGCTTCCCCTGGTGGTCCAGTGGGTAAGGACATCGCCTTGCAGTGCAAGGGGCGCCGGTTTGATCCCTGGCCTAGGAAGATCCCACGTGCTGCGGAGCGGCTGGACTGATGTGTCCAATTACGGAGCCAGAGCGCCCAGAGCCAGCGCTCTGCAATGACAGACGCCACTGCGATGGGAGGCCCACAGGAGCCAAAGAACAAAGACGGATGAAGGTAGAGGAATGAAAGACCAATAGAAGTGGCCCGCCTGCTCCCCTCCCTCCCCAACCTGACCCCCGCCCAAAATAAATAAATAAACAAATCTTTAAAATTTAAAAAAAAAAAAAACAAAAACTTTACAGACAAGGAAAGCTAAAAAAAAATAATAATAATAAAAAAAGAGAGTCCTTCTGGGGATCTATTTCAATAGACAGACTCTCTGAGCTACAAGGTATGATGTTTAAGGTCTTAAGCTCCCAGTTACGCTGTGGAAGGAATGTTCTATAAAGTATGGTCATTCTCAACAGAAGCAATGTGAGTTTTTGAAATATTGAAGTATAGCCTCACCTTTACCAACTGTGGATGGAAAGCATCAGGGGCCAAGTGCATTGGGAAATCCTGTGATTATCTCTGAGGATTAGAGTTTATAGGTTCCCAAAGGAGTAGAGTTGAAATTTAGAAGGTCTGATACATTGTGCCAGAGTATTTGAAGGATCTCTACAAATGGCCAGTTGAGTGTTAAGAAGCTGATGATGCATTTGAATAGCCCTGATGATCAATGGTGATCAGCACAGAAATTGTTGTAAAACTGACCAAACAGGACAGATATTTCAAAACACTTGACCACTGACTGGGGAAATGAGTTCCCAGTGACTGAACTCTCCTTTTGCAATAAGTAGGGCCAAGAAAGAAAGGGAGAGAATAAGGGTGAGAAAAGGTATACAAGTATACAGGCCTAGTCCGGTGATCTTGGGAAAGCTGTCTCCTTCAACTGTTGCCTGCTTCAATTCATAGAAATCTTTATTTCCAGGTTATCAGTTTGTGTACAGGTCCAGTTGATATGTGGTCCTCATTTTAAATGTGGCACATGGGTCCAAGAGTCTCTGCCTTGGAGTGTGGCAGCACAGTGGTTGATCCCACAGTACTTGATAAGACCTTTTCAGTGAAGTTTAAGAGAGTCCTTCTGGGGCTTCCCCTGGTGGTCCAGTGGGTAAGGACATCGCCTTGCAGTGCAAGGGGCGCCGGTTTGATCCCTGGCCTAGGAAGATCCCACGTGCTGCGGAGCGGCTGGACTGATGTGTCCAATTACGGAGCCAGAGCGCCCAGAGCCAGCGCTCTGCAATGACAGACGCCACTGCGATGGGAGGCCCACAGGAGCCAAAGAACAAAGACGGATGAAGGTAGAGGAATGAAAGACCAATAGAAGTGGCCCGCCTGCTCCCCTCCCTCCCCAACCTGACCCCCGCCCAAAATAAATAAATAAACAAATCTTTAAAATTTAAAAAAAAAAAAAACAAAAACTTTACAGACAAGGAAAGCTAAAAAAAAATAATAATAATAAAAAAAGAGAGTCCTTCTGGGGATCTATTTCAATAGACAGACTCTCTGAGCTACAAGGTATGATGTTTAAGGTCTTAAGCTCCCAGTTACGCTGTGGAAGGAATGTTCTATAAAGTATGGTCATTCTCAACAGAAGCAATGTGAGTTTTTGAAATATTGAAGTATAGCCTCACCTTTACCAACTGTGGATGGAAAGCATCAGGGGCCAAGTGCATTGGGAAATCCTGTGATTATCTCTGAGGATTAGAGTTTATAGGTTCCCAAAGGAGTAGAGTTGAAATTTAGAAGGTCTGATACATTGTGCCAGAGTATTTGAAGGATCTCTACAAATGGCCAGTTGAGTGTTAAGAAGCTGATGATGCATTTGAATAGCCCTGATGATCAATGGTGATCAGCACAGGGAAATTGTTGTAAAACTGACCAAACAGGACAGATATTTCAAAACACTTGACCACTGACTGGGGAAATGAGTTCCCCAGTGACTGAACTCTCAGGAATAGATGATTTTTTCTAGTAGAATTTTAGTCACAGAAGTAACAGTAGCCTGTCTGCAAGGGAAGGCTTTAGTCCAGTGAGAAAACACACAAAGCATTAATGGGTATTTTAGAGTCTCTGGCAGGACTGGACTATTACTTGGCCTAAGACAGAATTCTTTTTATTAAACTAACAGTTATTAGACTTAATATCCTTTTGGAATATGACAAAGGTTAGTTGTTGGCTTCTTTGAGAGCAGAGTTCTTTGCAGAAATACTAGAGTCTTGGTTTTCACTAGCCTCATTGGAACCAAGTCTGAATATCCTAGGCCCTTGATTATAGTCAAACTAGCTGGCAAGACTATGGCATTGAATAGTTACTGAACACAAGGGTCATTTTAAATTTTGTTTCTGCTGGAAGTTAGGAAGCCTCACTGTTCCCATAGCATTCCAAAGTCATGAGCTACTCCAAGGGTGTACCTACTGTCAGCATAGATCCTTGCAGTTTTTGTCACTGGCTAAAGTGTAGACCCAAGCAAGAGTGTACAGTTCAGCCTGGTGGGCCCATGTAACTGAGGGCAAAGGTGCTGCCTCATTGCTTTCAAAAAGAGTTAGAATAGCATATCAAGCATAATATCTACCATTTTCACTTTTTTAAAAATTGAAGAACTATTGTTTTGTATCATGTTTCAAGTTTCATGTGTACAAGTTTCATGCATACAACATTATAAGCTGACTCTTGCATACACTATAGCTTTCTCACAATCAGAATTCTAGTTTCCATTTATCATCATATAGTTGACCCCATTACCCATTTTGCACTCCTGGAAAAATGCCTCCTTTTCTCTCTGGTAACCACCAATCTATACTTTTATCTATGGGTTTTTATTTTGTTTTGCTTATTTATTTTTTCTTACATCCCACATAAAAGTGAAATCACAATTTTTGTCTCTCTTCAAATTATATCACTTAGCATAAAATCCTCAATGTCCAACCATATTGCCAATGAGGGGTCAGGAAGTGCTCTATCAGAGTCAATCAGTTATAAAAGATGTCATCCATAGCACGTAGAAGAAGGTTGGCAGTCTAAGATCGTTACGGTGAGAAAGTTGTATGAGGAGAAGTTAGAATATCACAGGAGGTGACCAAGAACTGTCAAGTATGATGAGAATTTAAGAGGACTTCTTTTGTATAAAGTACAGACAGGGTTAGAAGTGATCCATGACTATCTTCTTGGTGGGACTGACTCAAAGGGCTGTGCTATGAATGGCTCTGAGGCAAGGAGAATATTCTTGTAGCACAGGGCCTAGCTGTTTGCTATAAACCTCTGTGGGTCTATGATGGCCCCTGTGTCTTTGGGTGAGTATCCCAAAGGCATTCCTTCCTTTTCAAATACTTAAGAAAAAAGGGATGCTGATAATTGGAATGTCTACTATATGGGAATTTATCAAGCTTTCTAAAGAGTTTTACAGGTTCATTCATTCTGATTTTCCCAAATAATAGGATCAGGGTTATTGCTTTTAGTAAATCATATAGATATTTGGAATATAATTTCAGAAGTAGTCAGCTAGCTGTAGAAGACCCCATAATTGGCACTTAGCTTTGGGTTTAGAAAACTTCAGGATGTCATGACAGTTATTTAGATCTAAATGTAGTCATTTTCTAAGTTTAGGTGCCCCAAATATCAAATCTGAGTTTGAGTAAACTTCAATCTTTCCTTAGGAAATATGTCATTTAAGGCTAAAAGTTTTATCAAGTGGATGCTGTCTTCCTGTGAAAAGGCCTGTAAAGGAAAACAGAGAAGCAGGTCACCTATTATTGCAATAAAACAGGGCCTATTATTGTAATAAAACAGAGCCTCCAGGTAACTTTGTATCTCTTAAACCTGCTTTATTCAATGTCATGGCTTTTGACAATCATGACAGAGACCAGGAGGGGTTTTCTTTTGTTTATTGGCCTCCATTTCTTGGAATTTAAAATTAAGGGTTTTAGTGATCTTCCTTTTAGTTGAATCCTCTAAGCCAACAGTCCCCAACCTATTTGGCACCAGGGACCAATTCTGTGGAAGACAGTTTTTCCATGGACCAGGGATAGGGGGCTGGATTCAAGATCATTGCATTTATTGTGGACTTTATTTCAAATCTAACGTTACCACTGGTCTAACTGGATCCTTGGTCTAGGTATAGGTGAGATGATTTCCTAAATAAACTAAGTCTGGAGTGGACATGATTTCTCATTCAATCCTAGTACATTTTACTCAATGGGACAGATGCTGGTTTAACCCATTAATGAACAATGTTGAAAGCTACCCAAGTGGATTCAACTTGGGTAGGAAGACCATTTTTACTTAAATACAATTTGGAGTCTACTGAAATGGTTGTGCACAGTTTCACAGGATTTTAGAGGACAAACCTGAATCTCATTCCAATCAATCAATTTGGGAAGACCTAACATTGCCAGGTGAAGTTCTTTAGTAATGACTAAGTCTGATCGTATAACAAGGCAGAGGATTAGTCTCCCATTTCAGTTCTAGAAATATTTTCAGATCTATTCAATTAGCTCAGTTTCATCCAGTGATGGTCTTGGATACCTTTTAGTATCCCAAAGGCATCCTTCCTTCAAATACTTAAGAAAAAGGGATGCTGATAATTGGAATGTCTACTATATGGGAATTTATCAAGCTTTCTAAAGAGTTTTACAGGTTCATTCATTCTGATTTTCCCAAATAATAGGATCAGGGTTATTGCTTTTAGTAAATCATATAGATATTTGGAATATAATTTCAGAAGTAGTCAGCTAGCTGTAGAAGACCCCATAATTGGCACTTAGCTTTGGGTTTAGAAAACTTCAGGATGTCATGACAGTTATTTAGATCTAAATGTAGTCATTTTCTAAGTTTAGGTGCCCCAAATATCAAATCTGAGTTTGAGTAAACTTCAATCTTTCCTTAGGAAATATGTCATTTAAGGCTAAAAGTTTTATCAAGTGGATGCTGTCTTCCTGTGAAAAGGCCTGTAAAGGAAAACAGAGAAGCAGGTCACCTATTATTGCAATAAAACAGGGCCTATTATTGTAATAAAACAGAGCCTCCAGGTAACTTTGTATCTCTTAAACCTGCTTTATTCAATGTCATGGCTTTTGACAATCATGACAGAGACCAGGAGGGGTTTTCTTTTGTTTATTGGCCTCCATTTCTTGGAATTTAAAATTAAGGGTTTTAGTGATCTTCCTTTTAGTTGAATCCTCTAAGCCAACAGTCCCCAACCTATTTGGCACCAGGGACCAATTCTGTGGAAGACAGTTTTTCCATGGACCAGGGATAGGGGGCTGGATTCAAGATCATTGCATTTATTGTGGACTTTATTTCAAATCTAACGTTACCACTGGTCTAACTGGATCCTTGGTCTAGGTATAGGTGAGATGATTTCCTAAATAAACTAAGTCTGGAGTGGACATGATTTCTCATTCAATCCTAGTACATTTTACTCAATGGGACAGATGCTGGTTTAACCCATTAATGAACAATGTTGAAAGCTACCCAAGTGGATTCAACTTGGGTAGGAAGACCATTTTTACTTAAATACAATTTGGAGTCTACTGAAATGGTTGTGCACAGTTTCACAGGATTTTAGAGGACAAACCTGAATCTCATTCCAATCAATCAATTTGGGAAGACCTAACATTGCCAGGTGAAGTTCTTTAGTAATGACTAAGTCTGATCGTATAACAAGGCAGAGGATTAGTCTCCCATTTCAGTTCTAGAAATATTTTCAGATCTATTCAATTAGCTCAGTTTCATCCAGTGATGGTCTTGGCCTTTGCCAATAAGCATGTGAACTAGCTGGTGTAAAACTGAGAAGCCCATTTGCCAAGTCCAAATGACTTTTAAGTTCTTCAGGAAATCTATGAGGATCTTCTTTAACTCTAGGAAAGTCTTATCCTATGGCTTGTAATTCAGCTCTGGTCCAGGGGACATAGGAAATTAGGGTCTTTTTAAGGGGCGGATTCTAATGTGTTCAGAGAAGGGTGGGGCTGGGGTGGGGTTCAAAGGAAAAAGGGGAACTCAATCAGAGAATTAAAATAAGGAACCAGAATGCAGGAGGTAGGGACAGAGACAAAGAGGATGGGACCTCATAATTGTTTTTCTCTTTTTTTTTTCAATTGTTTGTTTGCCTCAGTTTTTGTAAAGAGGCAATTTTAGAATCCTGAATATTCCTGGAAATTCCAAGATAGCAATTGAAATAAGCATCCCTTTCAGTTTATTTTATTTTGGAGTGGTGGTCTTCTATTCTGAGTTCTAAGAAAAGTCTGGCAAGATTGAAAGTTCTCTATAATGGCCACTGGAGTTCTAAGTTATTTTTAAGTTGGTCCAATTAGATAAAATTGCACCTGAGAAGAGACTGAGAGACCGTGGTTTTTAAACCTAAGACCATGCGAGTTTCCAGAAGGACAACCCTCCTCATTTAGCAAATTGGGGGTCCAGTACTCAAAATCGGAAGTTCACACAACAGAGACGTATTCACTAGGAAGGAGGCTGCCTTGATGAAAGCTATGAGAGGTCCTGAATAAAACTGGAGAATTCAACCCAAAGGAGAGAATTGGGGTCTGAGAGGTTCTTATAGAACAAATAGGTAAAGACAGCTCATGAGCAGAGAGCACATGGGGGTCAGGTAAGTACCATGCATGGCTTGGGGATTTTTTTTTTTTTTTCTGGGGATTATTCTGGATAGGTTTATCTCCTTTGTGTCCTTTGTGGTTATCATGTAATGCTTTACTTACAAAACAAAAGAGCCAGTAATTGGGTTGGGAAAAATGTCCAGTTTGGTTTTTCTAAGAACTTTGTGGCGAATCCAATACTCTACCAAGAAAATGAGTTTATCTGGGAATAGCAGAGGTATTGCAATTCAGGACATGCAAACCATGGTGATCTATTGGCAAGTCCAAGGAGACAAAGAGAAAATCAGCTTTTATTAAGTGTTAGAGGGAAACTGGGCAGGGCTGTACTGGTCCTTCATTGACTGCAGGTGGTGGGCTGCTTGCTGTTGCTGGGTCAGAGGGAAATTCCTGCTGGGGTCTGTAAGCTGCTGTGAGTGATACATGCATGCATAAGAGCTCTATTTATTTTTAGTTTCTATGAGCTAGGAACAAATGTTAAGGTTGCTGCAAGGCAGACCAATGACAGAAACCTTTTAAAGTCATACTGATGTTTTGCATTATGACTGTAAAAATGAGACATAAAAGCTTCAAATAGATTGATTTCCTTGCAGTGTGTATAAGTGAGATAGGTCTTTGGAGGAAAGTTTTTAGCAGTTCAACGATGGAGTGGTGAAAAACAAAAAGAAAGATTGCTTCAAAACATAAGATCCCCATCATCATTCTCTTACTCTCCTATCAGTCTAGATCCCTTGAATCACTTCTTACAGTTTCACAACCTTTATAGCACAATGGCCACCGAGTAAGGCAGTAAGGTGTTGCAAGAATTGTGACAGTTTAAAGACTTCTGAAAAACCTGGAGGATCATCTTGGCTGGATGAAAGTCACTTTATTTTTGGAAGTTATTTCTAGTTTTCTGTTGGAAAAGGGGTTCAACTCTGAGAATGGAATAGCAGGATTAGCTCAGAGCACTTCTAAGAATGGAGTGTCACTCAAATTGGATTTAGGTCTGTAAGAGAATATATTTTAATTATATATTTCTCTATTTTATAGTTAACCTTTGAGAACAGCAGAATCCTGTAAAACTTTTTATGATGATGGAAAAGTTTTAGTGTAGCTTTCAAGCACTTGAGATATGGTGGTTGCAATGGAGAAACTGATTTTTAAGTTTTATTTTCGTGAATTTAAAGTTAAATAGTCACAGCCCTGTCAGGTAGTGCTCCTTGATGATACAGAGTTCATATCTTTCTCTCACAATATCAAGAAAAACGAAATAAGCAAACAAAAGGCATAAATGAAAGGGGAGAATAATTGGGTAGACACTAAAAGTAATTTTCTTCTGCACCATATGGGAGAGCAAACTTCTAAATAGTTATTCATTCTGTCAGTGTTTGGAAAGGGTTTTTAAATGTTGAAATGTTGAGCCAAATAAGTGCAAAGTTTATATCCACTTTGATTAGTATAAAATGGATTGGGCACCTTTTCAAACAGAAGGCTATGAAACCAGTTGGTTATGACTTCATACAGCTGCAACCGTTCATCATCATTGGACACCAACCAAACCCATCTACTTAGAGTTCAGGCATCAATTTATTTTATATCAGATAATGCTATGCTTAAGATTTCTGTTAAGACTCAATATCATTGATAGAAATGATCTTTAAAAATAATGATATTCTAGGTTGCCATTAGAAAAAATGATCTTTAAAATGAGACATAAAAGCTTCAAATAGATTGATTTCCTTGCAGTGTGTATAAGTGAGATAGGTCTTTGGAGGAAAGTTTTTAGCAGTTCAACGATGGAGTGGTGAAAAACAAAAAGAAAGATTGCTTCAAAACATAAGATCCCCATCATCATTCTCTTACTCTCCTATCAGTCTAGATCCCTTGAATCACTTCTTACAGTTTCACAACCTTTATAGCACAATGGCCACCGAGTAAGGCAGTAAGGTGTTGCAAGAATTGTGACAGTTTAAAGACTTCTGAAAAACCTGGAGGATCATCTTGGCTGGATGAAAGTCACTTTATTTTTGGAAGTTATTTCTAGTTTTCTGTTGGAAAAGGGGTTCAACTCTGAGAATGGAATAGCAGGATTAGCTCAGAGCACTTCTAAGAATGGAGTGTCACTCAAATTGGATTTAGGTCTGTAAGAGAATATATTTTAATTATATATTTCTCTATTTTATAGTTAACCTTTGAGAACAGCAGAATCCTGTAAAACTTTTTATGATGATGGAAAAGTTTTAGTGTAGCTTTCAAGCACTTGAGATATGGTGGTTGCAATGGAGAAACTGATTTTTAAGTTTTATTTTCGTGAATTTAAAGTTAAATAGTCACAGCCCTGTCAGGTAGTGCTCCTTGATGATACAGAGTTCATATCTTTCTCTCACAATATCAAGAAAAACGAAATAAGCAAACAAAAGGCATAAATGAAAGGGGAGAATAATTGGGTAGACACTAAAAGTAATTTTCTTCTGCACCATATGGGAGAGCAAACTTCTAAATAGTTATTCATTCTGTCAGTGTTTGGAAAGGGTTTTTAAATGTTGAAATGTTGAGCCAAATAAGTGCAAAGTTTATATCCACTTTGATTAGTATAAAATGGATTGGGCACCTTTTCAAACAGAAGGCTATGAAACCAGTTGGTTATGACTTCATACAGCTGCAACCGTTCATCATCATTGGACACCAACCAAACCCATCTACTTAGAGTTCAGGCATCAATTTATTTTATATCAGATAATGCTATGCTTAAGATTTCTGTTAAGACTCAATATCATTGATAGAAAAATGATCTTTAAAAATAATGATATCTGGGCTAGGGTGTAAAGCCCATGCTTACATGCATCATTATATTCTCATATTCCACAGAATGTTTGAGATTCTTAAAACAGCTATAGCAATCACCACCCACAGAGAAGAAAATGTATCCATGTGCCAGTGTCCAATGGCTAAGAAGTGTATTTTCTGTCTCTTTCAAGTTTTTTTCATTTTCTGGAGGCTTAAAACTATGATTATTTATAATTTTTGCATTACCAAATAGATTTTGATCAGATGTCCCTTTCTCTTTGCTTCCCTTTCAGTCTTTATACAATTAAATTTCTTAACCAAAATAATATAGATCAGAATTTCATGTGACTTCTCACTAGATTTTATTCTGATTTACATGCAACTGAAATCATGCATTGTCTTAAAGAATATCTTCTCAAAGAAACAGATGTGTGTGGGAAGCTTCCAAGGGAAAAGCAAATTTTATTTATATACATGTACATACAACAGCTCATAGATGATTGCAGTGATTTAAAGTGGCAATGTCTTTCACAAATCCATCCTAAACTTTAGGAAGAAAATAAAAGTATATAAAATGTTACATACTCATTGCTGATGTTTGCTAGAACTTTTTGAGGCTTTGCTCATTGGTCGAATTAGTGTTACTATAAATTGTGTTTTCTCATTCATAAAATATGTATCTAACACATTAATATTAAGAACCATGATGTCATAAAACTTTTTAAAATGTACTACAGTTATACAAAACATTAAAGTATTTTAATTCATATGACCAAATGAAAAAAAATATATATATTAAGTGATTATTCTCATAGATAAGAGCTCTATATAGTAATATCTACATAATAAAACTGTTACATATGGGTTTCCACATTTCAGCAGAACATGTGAATGAAAAATAATGTCATATTTTTAATATTATCACAAAACAGCAACTAACTGAAAAGTTTTTCTTACATTCATCAGTTTAAAATTTATAAATCCAGTTGGTTATGACTTCATACAGCTGCAACCGTTCATCATCATTGGACACCAACCAAACCCATCTACTTAGAGTTCAGGCATCAATTTATTTTATATCAGATAATGCTATGCTTAAGATTTCTGTTAAGACTCAATATCATTGATAGAAAATGATCTTTAAAAATAATGATATCTGGGCTAGGGTGTAAAGCCCATGCTTACATGCATCATTATATTCTCATATTCCACAGAATGTTTGAGATTCTTAAAACAGCTATAGCAATCACCACCCACAGAGAAGAAAATGTATCCATGTGCCAGTGTCCAATGGCTAAGAAGTGTATTTTCTGTCTCTTTCAAGTTTTTTTCATTTTCTGGAGGCTTAAAACTATGATTATTTATAATTTTTGCATTACCAAATAGATTTTGATCAGATGTCCCTTTCTCTTTGCTTCCCTTTCAGTCTTTATACAATTAAATTTCTTAACCAAAATAATATAGATCAGAATTTCATGTGACTTCTCACTAGATTTTATTCTGATTTACATGCAACTGAAATCATGCATTGTCTTAAAGAATATCTTCTCAAAGAAACAGATGTGTGTGGGAAGCTTCCAAGGGAAAAGCAAATTTTATTTATATACATGTACATACAACAGCTCATAGATGATTGCAGTGATTTAAAGTGGCAATGTCTTTCACAAATCCATCCTAAACTTTAGGAAGAAAATAAAAGTATATAAAATGTTACATACTCATTGCTGATGTTTGCTAGAACTTTTTGAGGCTTTGCTCATTGGTCGAATTAGTGTTACTATAAATTGTGTTTTCTCATTCATAAAATATGTATCTAACACATTAATATTAAGAACCATGATGTCATAAAACTTTTTAAAATGTACTACAGTTATACAAAACATTAAAGTATTTTAATTCATATGACCAAATGAAAAAAAATATATATATTAAGTGATTATTCTCATAGATAAGAGCTCTATATAGTAATATCTACATAATAAAACTGTTACATATGGGTTTCCACATTTCAGCAGAACATGTGAATGAAAAATAATGTCATATTTTTAATATTATCACAAAACAGCAACTAACTGAAAAGTTTTCTCTTACATTTATTTACTTATTTATTTATTATTTGCCTTCATGTAATTTAAAGCATTTATAAAGAACTTTGATCTTATATATTTAATCTCTCTTTCTCCTCTGGATACTAAGCTCTATCAGGGTAGGAATTTGCTTACTGTTTCACATTCTATAGTTGTGCTTCACTCAGTATTTGGCATGTGATTCCCAAAAAGGATATGTTAAACACATGAATGAGGATGGAATTGTAAGTAAATAAGGACTACCATTTGCTAACCTCTAATAATATAAAAATTAGATGGTGCATGGGCTTTACATGGTTTAGAATATAATTTATATTTTCTGATTTGATAACTTAATAACTCTATGGTTTAATTTTTGGCATGATAAGATTTTGGATGTTATTTCCAACAAGAATTAACTTTCAGAGGGCTGAGATCCTCTGTTCCCCACTCTGCTGCCAAAGTAGCCCAGAAACAATTTCAAATAAACTCAATCAAACTAATGTTAAAATAAAATTCCTGGAAGGGGAATAAAATAAATCATCATCATGTTATCTTATAAAACATCTGAAATTATTAGTAAATGATGAATATCTTTAAAGCCTGTTTTTTGTTGCAGTAAGAAATGTCAGTCCTTACATATTTCAGCCCTATGTGTCAGTTAATAGCAATGTTACCCAGTATCTTTGATCTGAAGCCACAAAATGTTTTTAGAAAACTTCAGCCAGCCCAAGACTTTCTGAATTAGTCCTAAACTTTGGGAAGAAAATAAAAGTATATAAAATGTTACATTTGCTGATGTTTGCTAGAACTTTTTGAGGCTTTGCTCATTGGTCGAATTAGTGTTACTATAAATTGTGTTTTCTCATTCATAAAATATGTATCTAACACATTAATATTAAGAACCATGATGTCATAAAACTTTTTAAAATGTACTACAGTTATACAAAACATTAAAGTATTTTAATTCATATGACCAAATGAAAAAAAATATATATATTAAGTGATTATTCTCATAGATAAGAGCTCTATATAGTAATATCTACATAATAAAACTGTTACATATGGGTTTCCACATTTCAGCAGAACATGTGAATGAAAAATAATGTCATATTTTTAATATTATCACAAAACAGCAACTAACTGAAAAGTTTTCTCTTACATTTATTTACTTATTTATTTATTATTTGCCTTCATGTAATTTAAAGCATTTATAAAGAACTTTGATCTTATATATTTAATCTCTCTTCTCCTCTGGATACTAAGCTCTATCAGGGTAGGAATTTGCTTACTGTTTCACATTCTATAGTTGTGCTTCACTCAGTATTTGGCATGTGATTCCCAAAAAGGATATGTTAAACACATGAATGAGGATGGAATTGTAAGTAAATAAGGACTACCATTTGCTAACCTCTAATAATATAAAAATTAGATGGTGCATGGGCTTTACATGGTTTAGAATATAATTTATATTTTCTGATTTGATAACTTAATAACTCTATGGTTTAATTTTTGGCATGATAAGATTTTGGATGTTATTTCCAACAAGAATTAACTTTCAGAGGGCTGAGATCCTCTGTTCCCCACTCTGCTGCCAAAGTAGCCCAGAAACAATTTCAAATAAACTCAATCAAACTAATGTTAAAATAAAATTCCTGGAAGGGGAATAAAATAAATCATCATCATGTTATCTTATAAAACATCTGAAATTATTAGTAAATGATGAATATCTTTAAAGCCTGTTTTTTGTTGCAGTAAGAAATGTCAGTCCTTACATATTTCAGCCCTATGTGTCAGTTAATAGCAATGTTACCCAGTATCTTTGATCTGAAGCCACAAAATGTTTTTAGAAAACTTCAGCCAGCCCAAGACTTTCTGAATTAGTCCAGTATTCTATCCCCGGGATGAGGGTCATATTTTCAGGGGTTATTATTTTAACATATATATTTTTATGCCAGGTATCACATCAAGTGTGGATATAAAATACTAAATTAAAAGGCCTCTTTTGAGGAACTTATAAAGTAGTGAAGGGGAAAATAAAAAAAGAGAATAGATAATTGAATGGGTCCAGATAGATAAAGACATGACATAGATAGATTGTGATTAAAAATTAAATAATATATGATAATGAGAAAGGTTTAAACTAGAAAAGAGAGATTGGTGAGCAATTACATATTTAGGTTGAAAAATACTAACCATGAGAGAGATTGAGGGAGTGGATGATACTGTTTCACCTAGAAACAACCACATGCACAAACGAACTCTGATAGAAAATACTTGGCATGTTAAACCATCTTCGTTAGTGCTGGATAAATAGAACTAGTGGTCCTGAAAAGTAGTGAATAGATCCTGCATATTCAAATAAGACCATGGTACAAAGCATTGAGTGACTTGTTCTTATGTTTGTCGAACTGAAAAATAGTTATTGCTAATAGAAAGCTTAGAGACCAATAAAGTGCTTAGAGTTGTCTGGAGAAAAGACGGTATGGGAGTAGAGAGAATTATATGCATTTAAGATGGATTTTGGAGGGAGAAATATAATAACTTGATGTCCAATAAGATATAAGGAGTCAGAAAGGTGGAATAAATATGATCTATAGGTTTGGGCTTTAGTGAACGACTGAATATTGATACAGTTAACTATTATTTGCCATGATATCTAGAGAATGCTTGTACATTATTTATAATGATTTATGTGGGAGGGAGAAGATAAAGGGAAGAAAAAGAAGAAATGAAAATAGAGGAGGTAGATGCAGAATAGGACAACTGATGGTGAAGGAGACAGAATGAAATGCCAGAAAAGCAGAGTTCTGGAGAAAATAAGAAGAATGGCATTGAATGCATTTATGGAATGATTGGTCTTTTCCTTTAGGAGATGCACTGTTTTGTTGTAAGAGGAAGAAAGATAAATAAATTGGAGTGTAATATATTGTTTAGTGGATGTGGTGGCAAGAAAATAAAGGTGTTCTCTAGTTGATAGCTTCCATTTTCTTTTAAAAAAATTGAAAATATATTCTAAATGGAGAGTGAAGATTAAAAGTAGCTATAAGAAAATATGTAAAAAAAGAAAACATGAAACAGATGATACTAATGTGTATGAAAGCTGTTCTTTTGGAAAAAAAAATAAAGTAAGACTGCTCTTAATGTTGAATGCCTGTTTGAAATCTTGCATTTTAATTAATGTTAGTCACCAGAACACTATATAACCTTATTATCTTTTCTATTGCTAGTGAACATTTGTGGTTCAAATTTGGATATCAAGGATGGTTAATTTCATTCAGTGTTGGAGATCTGCACATCTCAAATATCTCAGCAAGGCTCAGAAGCTGTCTGGTTTCTTTAAAATAAAATAAATGCAATTTTTAAGATTATACTATGCAAGTCCCAATTTAGCTAACAACTGTATACCTTATCATATATTCTGTCAATGTCTTTTTATATAAAGTATATTAGCATATTGCTTCCTTCTGTACTAAAGAGGAAGTAAGTTTTCATTTAGTATACTTTTAAAAAGTACTTGTTCTTTCTTTTTGGAAATTAATAGCTTTTAGTAGGCTATTGTCTATGGGGTTAAGCATGAAAGTTGGCCTTCCTTCTGTACTAAAATATAGCATTGATGTTGGAGAAATATAATAACTTGATGTCCAATAAGATATAAGGAGTCAGAAAGGTGGAATAAATATGATCTATAGGTTTGGGCTTTAGTGAACGACTGAATATTGATACAGTTAACTATTATTTGCCATGATATCTAGAGAATGCTTGTACATTATTTATAATGATTTATGTGGGAGGGAGAAGATAAAGGGAAGAAAAAGAAGAAATGAAAATAGAGGAGGTAGATGCAGAATAGGACAACTGATGGTGAAGGAGACAGAATGAAATGCCAGAAAAGCAGAGTTCTGGAGAAAATAAGAAGAATGGCATTGAATGCATTTATGGAATGATTGGTCTTTTCCTTTAGGAGATGCACTGTTTTGTTGTAAGAGGAAGAAAGATAAATAAATTGGAGTGTAATATATTGTTTAGTGGATGTGGTGGCAAGAAAATAAAGGTGTTCTCTAGTTGATAGCTTCCATTTTCTTTTAAAAAAATTGAAAATATATTCTAAATGGAGAGTGAAGATTAAAAGTAGCTATAAGAAAATATGTAAAAAAAGAAAACATGAAACAGATGATACTAATGTGTATGAAAGCTGTTCTTTTGGAAAAAAAAATAAAGTAAGACTGCTCTTAATGTTGAATGCCTGTTTGAAATCTTGCATTTTAATTAATGTTAGTCACCAGAACACTATATAACCTTATTATCTTTTCTATTGCTAGTGAACATTTGTGGTTCAAATTTGGATATCAAGGATGGTTAATTTCATTCAGTGTTGGAGATCTGCACATCTCAAATATCTCAGCAAGGCTCAGAAGCTGTCTGGTTTCTTTAAAATAAAATAAATGCAATTTTTAAGATTATACTATGCAAGTCCCAATTTAGCTAACAACTGTATACCTTATCATATATTCTGTCAATGTCTTTTTATATAAAGTATATTAGCATATTGCTTCCTTCTGTACTAAAGAGGAAGTAAGTTTTCATTTAGTATACTTTTAAAAAGTACTTGTTCTTTCTTTTTGGAAATTAATAGCTTTCAGTGGGCTATTGTCCATGGGGTCACAGAGAGATAGACATGACTGAGTGACCAACACTTGTAATGGTTTAAACCACATTAATTCTATTTGCAAAATTTTTTTTATTCTATTGTGTATATTCATTTCTCAGTGATTTAATCCAAACTCCCTCTGTCTTCATCTCTTGTCTGGAAAACTACTTTTTCAGTAAGATACCTTAGTTTTGATGAAGTAATGAATAACCTCTCAAGTCTTAAAACAAGAGATTAAAGCAAGAAATGTTTATCTTTTTCTTACACTGATATCAAACACAGGCCTTAAACCTGACTGTACATTTCTCAAGGATGCAGGCTGACTGGGGTTTTGGCAACAATGTTGCAAATATTTAAATTATCTACTAAAACACCTTTCCTTTCAGTTTTTCTCCCAATTTTATTTAAGTTTGGAAAGAGTCCATAAGAATGTGGAGCTAAACTTAACGGCCCTCAACTTCTTCAATTTTTCTAGAACAAAAATTCTTGAGTGGTAAAAAGCTATCCTTTAGAGGTAATACTTCAAATTTCATATTTTTTTAATAAAGGCCAAATGAGTTACCTAGGGGACCTATCCTTCTGGGCATTTATATGGTTTTGTTTTGTTCTGTTTTCTCCCAGATTTTAGTGACCTGGCCTTTCAACCAAGAAAGCATTCTGTTTAGATCTACCCAGATCCACATAATCATAGAATACCGTTAATCAAATTTGCCTTACATGGATACCTCAGATAAAGTACAAATTTCAGATTTGTCCAGAAAGCTCTTTTCAAATCTTGAGTAAATCATAGCCCTAACCTCATTAGGTGGGATAGAAAGTGGAACAACTCTAGGAAACAGCAGTTGATTCCTATTTTCAAACTAGATACAAGAACATTTCTTCTTCTTTCAGTTACATAGTGATGACATTATATAGTGCTCTGATTGACATAATGAATTCCTTTTCATCTCTAACATTTTCCCTTTGTGTCTTTTACAAAAGAGATTTATGAATATCTTTGGAAAATAAAGTTTTTTAGTGACCGGGGAGCCTGATCATTCATATAAGCAACTTAGGTCAGACAGAAAATACATTGGATGGAGGTAGAGGTAGAGACTGTTGAAAAAGAGTATGCTAATACCAACTCTCAAGAAGATGGCCATAAAATGCAAGATGGAAGAAAAACAGTTTCTTTTTTCTTCTTTTACTTACAATATGTTTGAAAATCATTATCTGAATATATACAACCTATTTTTACAATATCTGGCACTATGTAGTCTTTATGTCAGCTAGATGTTTAGTCCTGCAAATAAAAGCAACATAGAAGGAATGTTTTTGCAGCTGTTCTACATGATGTGAAAATGGAGATCTACAAAGATTATTTAAACACAGTTATCTTTCTTACACTGATATCAAACACAGGCCTTAAACCTGACTGTACATTTCTCAAGGATGCAGGCTGACTGGGGTTTTGGCAACAATGTTGCAAATATTTAAATTATCTACTAAAACACCTTTCCTTTCAGTTTTTCTCCCAATTTTATTTAAGTTTGGAAAGAGTCCATAAGAATGTGGAGCTAAACTTAACGGCCCTCAACTTCTTCAATTTTTCTAGAACAAAAATTCTTGAGTGGTAAAAAGCTATCCTTTAGAGGTAATACTTCAAATTTCATATTTTTTTAATAAAGGCCAAATGAGTTACCTAGGGGACCTATCCTTCTGGGCATTTATATGGTTTTGTTTTGTTCTGTTTTCTCCCAGATTTTAGTGACCTGGCCTTTCAACCAAGAAAGCATTCTGTTTAGATCTACCCAGATCCACATAATCATAGAATACCGTTAATCAAATTTGCCTTACATGGATACCTCAGATAAAGTACAAATTTCAGATTTGTCCAGAAAGCTCTTTTCAAATCTTGAGTAAATCATAGCCCTAACCTCATTAGGTGGGATAGAAAGTGGAACAACTCTAGGAAACAGCAGTTGATTCCTATTTTCAAACTAGATACAAGAACATTTCTTCTTCTTTCAGTTACATAGTGATGACATTATATAGTGCTCTGATTGACATAATGAATTCCTTTTCATCTCTAACATTTTCCCTTTGTGTCTTTTACAAAAGAGATTTATGAATATCTTTGGAAAATAAAGTTTTTTAGTGACCGGGGAGCCTGATCATTCATATAAGCAACTTAGGTCAGACAGAAAATACATTGGATGGAGGTAGAGGTAGAGACTGTTGAAAAAGAGTATGCTAATACCAACTCTCAAGAAGATGGCCATAAAATGCAAGATGGAAGAAAAACAGTTTCTTTTTTCTTCTTTTACTTACAATATGTTTGAAAATCATTATCTGAATATATACAACCTATTTTTACAATATCTGGCACTATGTAGTCTTTATGTCAGCTAGATGTTTAGTCCTGCAAATAAAAGCAACATAGAAGGAATGTTTTTGCAGCTGTTCTACATGATGTGAAAATGGAGATCTACAAAGAGATATTCACGTTTTGATGTTCTTTGGTTTGAAATGTAGCCAAATTAGCAAGGTAGCATATATTCTAATTTTATAATATAGACTATACTATATTCCTTGAAAGAGAAATAATCCTTAAAATCAATTGTAAGGCAAACAAATTGGTTCAGTATTTACCTGTGTCTTTACCACTGAGAAAAACTGTTCTTTAAATATCACTTGTGGCGATGGTAAAAAGCAGTAAAAATGTAATTTCTGAAGATGAGATTTGCAAGTATTGTGAATATAGCTTGCTTTCTGTTGTCTCTCTTTTCCATGAAAGAAAATTAATTTTAAATATAGAATTGATTAGACTTCACTTCTAATTTAGCAGACTCAACACTGGGCTTCCTTGGTGGCTCAATGGTAAGAAACCTGCCTGCGATGCAGGAGACCCGGGTTTCATACCTGTGTTGGGAAGATTGCCTGGAGAAGAGCATGGCAACCCACTCCAGTTTTCTTACCTGGACAATCTCATGAATAAAGGAGCCTGGCGGGTCAAACAGAGTCTGACACGACAGAAGCAACTAAGCAGTAGCAGCAAACTATATAGTAACAATTATGAGCATGTTTTAGTTAAATTGTTATACTGAATATTTTTATATTTTTGAGATCAAGTATAATGATTTGAGGCCCCAGATAATTCAGTGTGCCATTTGAGTGACATAGTGGTGGTTTCTATCAAAATTCAAAGTTCTCTGTGGCTTTTCGTTAATACTGTTCACAACTGAGCAGAAGGGATCATTGGCTTCCGTCCTGCTCAGGTAACAGACTCATCCATTGGAATATCTCTGTTCTCTATGCTATATGGTAATAGTTTCTGTAAAACCCTTAGAAAGATAAGAAAAAATAGCAGATACAGTGGATGGAGGTAGAGGTAGAGACTGTTGAAAAAGAGTATGCTAATACCAACTCTCAAGAAGATGGCCATAAAATGCAAGATGGAAGAAAAACAGTTTCTTTTTTCTTCTTTTACTTACAATATGTTTGAAAATCATTATCTGAATATATACAACCTATTTTTACAATATCTGGCACTATGTAGTCTTTATGTCAGCTAGATGTTTAGTCCTGCAAATAAAAGCAACATAGAAGGAATGTTTTTGCAGCTGTTCTACATGATGTGAAAATGGAGATCTACAAAGAGATATTCACGTTTTGATGTTCTTTGGTTTGAAATGTAGCCAAATTAGCAAGGTAGCATATATTCTAATTTTATAATATAGACTATACTATATTCCTTGAAAGAGAAATAATCCTTAAAATCAATTGTAAGGCAAACAAATTGGTTCAGTATTTACCTGTGTCTTTACCACTGAGAAAAACTGTTCTTTAAATATCACTTGTGGCGATGGTAAAAAGCAGTAAAAATGTAATTTCTGAAGATGAGATTTGCAAGTATTGTGAATATAGCTTGCTTTCTGTTGTCTCTCTTTTCCATGAAAGAAAATTAATTTTAAATATAGAATTGATTAGACTTCACTTCTAATTTAGCAGACTCAACACTGGGCTTCCTTGGTGGCTCAATGGTAAAGAAACCTGCCTGCGATGCAGGAGACCCGGGTTTCATACCTGTGTTGGGAAGATTGCCTGGAGAAGAGCATGGCAACCCACTCCAGTTTTCTTACCTGGACAATCTCATGAATAAAGGAGCCTGGCGGGTCAAACAGAGTCTGACACGACAGAAGCAACTAAGCAGTAGCAGCAAACTATATAGTAACAATTATGAGCATGTTTTAGTTAAATTGTTATACTGAATATTTTTATATTTTTGAGATCAAGTATAATGATTTGAGGCCCCAGATAATTCAGTGTGCCATTTGAGTGACATAGTGGTGGTTTCTATCAAAATTCAAAGTTCTCTGTGGCTTTTCGTTAATACTGTTCACAACTGAGCAGAAGGGATCATTGGCTTCCGTCCTGCTCAGGTAACAGACTCATCCATTGGAATATCTCTGTTCTCTGATGCTATATGGTAATAGTTTCTGTAAAACTCCTTAGAAAGATAAGAAAAAAATGAGACTAGAATAACTAAATTCTTTATGCAAGTTTTAAGGCCAACTTAGTTAAAACTTGTCACAAGATGATTTTTTATGAATCAGTTTTCTGAGGCTGTATCATAAAGAAAATTTATTTTCCATAAATACTTGGAGTCCCAGATAATATATATATGATATATAATGTATACATTTATATTTAATGTGTGTTAAAAATATCAAAAACTAGATTCTTACATATCTAAAAATGCTTCTGAACTCTACCACAAAATTCCAAGTGGATTATTTCCAAGCACATTTGAAATTACATATTTATGATAAACTGGAGTGATTTTAGGGGCTTCCCTGATCGCTCAGATGGTAAAGAATCTACCTACCATGCTATAGAGTTGGGTTTGATGCCTGAGTTGGGAAGATACCCTGGAGAAGGAAATGGCAGCCCACTCCAGTATTCTTGCCTGGAGAATGTCACGGACAGAGAGACCTGGCAGGATACAATCCATGAGGTCACAAAGAGTTGGAGTAATTTTATGTATGATTTTCAAGAAGTCATTGGTTGTATAACTAGGAGAGCTTTAAATTAAATTTCAGCTAAATCAGCTGATTTTTCAATATAATTGCAAGGCCCTGGATAGGCAGATAGAGATGTAGACATGGACAGGTATATATACATATAAAATCTGGATATCTAAAGATGAGGTCAGTGCATTACTCTATGTTAAGTTTCCTGTTCATTCTTATTGTATATTTTTAATATTCCTTTACAACTCGATAAACTCATAAAAAAGAATGAAGTTACACTTGCAACCAGCCTGGGAAGCCTAAAAATAATACCTGTTGATAAAATAAAAATTACAAAATATACTTTGTTTGAAAAAACATCCCCGTGAACACTTTCCTCTTTTTGATATTTTGGTATTGAAACTGAGATATGCATAGTATGTCGGCAGCATATTAACATAGGATGAAGGAGAAAACAGACAAGGAAATTAATTTTATTTTTGGCTTTTTAAATAGAGAAAACCTATAAATACCATTTTTTCATACTATGCCTTAACTTCAAAATGTCAATATATATTTCTCATGTGTTGATAAAATATATTTCATGTGCATATATGAAATATATTTCATGTATATATGTGTGCACTATATTTTTTGAGGTGAAAGTGTTAGTTGGTCAGTCATATCTGACTCTTTGCAACCCCATGGATTCTAGCCCACCATGTTCCTCTGTCCATGGAATTCTACAGGCACAAATACTAGAGTAGGTTGCCACTTCCTTCTCCAGGGGACTTTCCTGACCATGGGTAGAACCTGGGTCCGCTGCATTGCAGGAAGACTCTTTACTATCTGAGCCACCAGTTGAGGAGAAAATATCTCATTGCTGCTTTACAGGTAAAGCATCAAGTGGTTATAATAACAGCAAATATAAAAGCAAACGGAAATAAAATTGTGGTTATAAGAAGAATAGCAAGGGTCTGAAATCCGATAGGCAGTGAGAGACCACCAAATTTCATAATTTCTTCACTTAATTTAGTCTCTGGCTGAAGTCGTTATGGGCTTCCACTGCGGCTCAGATAGTAAAGAATCTGCCTGCAGGGCTTCACTGGTGGTCCAGTAGGTAAGGACACTGCCTTTCAGTGCAAGGGGCACCAGTTCGACCCCTGGCCTGGGAAGATCCCATGTGCAGCAGAGCGGCTGGACTGATGTGTCCAACTCCTGAGCCGGAGCTCTGGGGAGCATGTGCCCAGAGCCAGTGCTCTGCAAAAAGAAAGGCCACTGCGATGGGAGGCCCACATAGGCCAAAGGACAAAGATGGATAAAAATGGATAAATTAGAGACCAATAGAAGTGCCAAAAAAAAAAAAAAGAATCTGCCTGCAATTCAGGAGACCCAGTTTCAATCCCCAGGTTAGGAAGATCCCCTAGAGAAGGGAATAGTTACCTACTCCAGGTTTTTGGGGAGGGTTATCCAATGGACAGGGGAACCTGATGGGATAAGTCTGTGGGGTTGCAAGGATCAGACACCACTGAACAACTAACACTTTAACTTTCTTTCTTAACTTGAAGTAACTATTACTAAATGTTTAAATATGGCTAGCACATTTAAAAGGTGGAAAAAAATAAAAATTGCTTAGCTAGAGTGAAACACAGCCCAGAGACTTAACATCCTTTAATGTCTAGCTGGGATTTCAGTAATGTCTCTATTGCTAAACAAAATGTTAATTTGTGTCAGAAGTTTTAACCCAAGTAAGTCACAAGCCTGAAGCTACAGGGGTTGCTTTCCTGCTCTAATTTTTATTCCAATCATTCTTTGTGGTTAAGGAGTATGACTCTGGTTATCATTCCTAGGTTGAACCATCAGAGTGCGTCATGGTGTAGCAAAACCACTGTTCTGATATCAGTTCAATAACTGCTTTGTCAGGTGACCTTGAGGAAGTCAACTTGATCTTTCTGAGCTTGTTTTCTTTGTATATAAAATGAAGGCAGTGTTCTCTTTCCAGCTTACTTCAAATGATCATTATGTGATATAATGAGCACATGGAATGTGAACAATGTGTGTAAACTAAGAGCTGTAGTAACTGAAAGGATCTATCCTGTGCCAGACCAACCAAAATTGAGCCAGAAGGTGGAGGAACTTCTCCAATGGAGGAGCACAGACCAGGGATTCTTTGCAGTCCAATTACTAGGCCACCTATGAGAGTGGCAGTCCCAGTTTATGTGATTATTTCAAGATCTACTAATTTGCTCCATCCCTGCCCAGAGACTCAAGTTCAATTTGTAATTTTGTGTTTCCCTGGATATTTTTAGCAAGTGAGAAGATCTTTTTCCCTAAAACTATGATAAATTCCTTCTTGTGCTGGGTTTAATAGAAATCAATCATGAGTCCAAAAATTAAATTTGCACCCTATTTCACCAGTTGCCAGAATTCTCAAACTGACCATCTAAAAATATGCTTCAATTATCCTAATTTCTTTTACCTCATTTTTAGCATTTTTTAGGACTGGATTATTTTTGCCAAGAGTCTTAGCCACATTTTACAAAAGGCTTTTTGGGAGGGTTATCCAATGGCGGAACCTGAGGGGATAAGTCTGTGGGGTTGCAAGGATCAGACACCACTGAACAACTAACACTTTAACTTTCTTTCTTAACTTGAAGTAACTATTACTAAATGTTTAAATATGGCTAGCACATTTAAAAGGTGGAAAAAATAAAATTGCTTAGCTAGAGTGAAACACAGCCCAGAGACTTAACATCCTTTAATGTCTAGCTGGGATTTCAGTAATGTCTCTATTGCTAAACAAAATGTTAATTTGTGTCAGAAGTTTTAACCCAAGTAAGTCACAAGCCTGAAGCTACAGGGGTTGCTTTCCTGCTCTAATTTTTATTCCAATCATTCTTTGTGGTTAAGGAGTATGACTCTGGTTATCATTCCTAGGTTGAACCATCAGAGTGCGTCATGGTGTAGCAAAACCACTGTTCTGATATCAGTTCAATAACTGCTTTGTCAGGTGACCTTGAGGAAGTCAACTTGATCTTTCTGAGCTTGTTTTCTTTGTATATAAAATGAAGGCAGTGTTCTCTTTCCAGCTTACTTCAAATGATCATTATGTGATATAATGAGCACATGGAATGTGAACAATGTGTGTAAACTAAGAGCTGTAGTAACTGAAAGGATCTATCCTGTGCCAGACCAACCAAAATTGAGCCAGAAGGTGGAGGAACTTCTCCAATGGAGGAGCACAGACCAGGGATTCTTTGCAGTCCAATTACTAGGCCACCTATGAGAGTGGCAGTCCCAGTTTATGTGATTATTTCAAGATCTACTAATTTGCTCCATCCCTGCCCAGAGACTCAAGTTCAATTTGTAATTTTGTGTTTCCCTGGATATTTTTAGCAAGTGAGAAGATCTTTTTCCCTAAAACTATGATAAATTCCTTCTTGTGCTGGGTTTAATAGAAATCAATCATGAGTCCAAAAATTAAATTTGCACCCTATTTCACCAGTTGCCAGAATTCTCAAACTGACCATCTAAAAATATGCTTCAATTATCCTAATTTCTTTTACCTCATTTTTAGCATTTTTTAGGACTGGATTATTTTTGCCAAGAGTCTTAGGGACATTATTACAAAAGGCTTGTAACATGAAACTTATTTTCTGAAAAGTGACAGTATATGTAATCGGTCATAGAAATATGTTCTTTGTGCAGATATAACCTCTTCATGAAAAAGATCAATTGTGCCTACAAAATAATACTTTGTTTACGTATGTTAACTGATTTCACCAAAACTGCTCAATACCAAGTACAGAGCTTCAGTTAAAACTGAGAGATTTGGGAGTGACCAGTGTGTGTGTGTTAGTCGCTCAGCCATACCTGGCTCTTTGCGACCCGATGGACTGTGGCTTGCCAGGCTTGTCTGACAATGGAATTCTCTAGGCAAGAATACTTAAGTGGGTTGCCTTTGCTTTCTCCAGAGTGATCAATACACATTCTAATTATACTCAGAGGTTCCCCACACAGAGACTTCGTTGGCAGTCCAGTGGTAAAGACTTCACCTGCCACCGCAGGGGCTGCCAGTTTGATCCCTGGCTGAGGGCTAAAATCCCACATGCCTTGTGGCCAAAAACCCAGAACATAAACAGAAGCAATATTGTAATGAATTCAGTGAAGACTAAAAAATATTGTAAAAAGAAGCTCCCTGTACATCAGAAGTTACATCTTGAGCTTCTACTTCAGAGTAACTTGGAATGCTTTATAAAAACAGGACCCTTCTGTCTTTTCTTTTGAACGTTAAGATATTTACATCTGCAGTATCTTCATCACAGGACTGTCATAAGAATAAAGTCACAGAATTGAGTAGCTGTAAATACTTGCTCATTTGTAATGCATTTTACAAGTTAAAGTCTTTTTTTGAATTTATCAAAAATCTCTGTGACAGAAATTTAGATGAGTTCACAAAATTAGTGGGAATCCAAGGTCCTAATATTATTTTCATTTTTACTGTTGTATCTCTTATTAATGAAAGTTCTATCTCAAAAATCAAAATGTTGTTGACATTCTTATTTTTTCTGATTCCTCATTTATTGAAGTCTACACCTGCCAACCACATAATATACAAACTTTGTTAATTCTAACCTGTGACTAGTTCTCATTGGTTTTAGAATTTTTTAGGACTGGATTATTTTTGCCAAGAGTCTTAGGGACATTATTACAAAAGGCTTGTAACATGAAACTTATTTTCTGAAAAGTGACAGTATATGTAATCGGTCATAGAAATATGTTCTTTGTGCAGATATAACCTCTTCATGAAAAAGATCAATTGTGCCTACAAAATAATACTTTGTTTACGTATGTTAACTGATTTCACCAAAACTGCTCAATACCAAGTACAGAGCTTCAGTTAAAACTGAGAGATTTGGGAGTGACCAGTGTGTGTGTGTTAGTCGCTCAGCCATACCTGGCTCTTTGCGACCCGATGGACTGTGGCTTGCCAGGCTTGTCTGACAATGGAATTCTCTAGGCAAGAATACTTAAGTGGGTTGCCTTTGCTTTCTCCAGAGTGATCAATACACATTCTAATTATACTCAGAGGTTCCCCACACAGAGACTTCGTTGGCAGTCCAGTGGTAAAGACTTCACCTGCCACCGCAGGGGCTGCCAGTTTGATCCCTGGCTGAGGGGCTAAAATCCCACATGCCTTGTGGCCAAAAACCCAGAACATAAACAGAAGCAATATTGTAATGAATTCAGTGAAGACTAAAAAATATTGTAAAAAGAAGCTCCCTGTACATCAGAAGTTACATCTTGAGCTTCTACTTCAGAGTAACTTGGAATGCTTTATAAAAACAGGACCCTTCTGTCTTTTCTTTTGAACGTTAAGATATTTACATCTGCAGTATCTTCATCACAGGACTGTCATAAGAATAAAGTCACAGAATTGAGTAGCTGTAAATACTTGCTCATTTGTAATGCATTTTACAAGTTAAAGTCTTTTTATGAATTTATCAAAAATCTCTGTGACAGAAATTTAGATGAGTTCACAAAATTAGTGGGAATCCAAGGTCCTAATATTATTTTCATTTTTACTGTTGTATCTCTTATTAATGAAAGTTCTATCTCAAAAATCAAAATGTTGTTGACATTCTTATTTTTTCTGATTCCTCATTTATTGAAGTCTACACCTGCCAACCACATAATATACAAACTTTGTTAATTCTAACCTGTGACTAGTTCTCATTGGTTTTAATCAACTGGATTAACATGGTCATGCTATTTCCATTCATTACACTCTCAAGCTCTGTCTTCTGAAAATGCCTGAAAATGTGAGGCTGCTAATAAACATGTGGACCATGTGTCTGCAGGCTGTGAGGAAACAGTGACTCTTCCTAATTAGAAAGGGTTGTTTTGTTTTTATGCAAAGTTCCAAAGGGAAACCCAGAAAGTCATTATTTAAATGTGTGGCTGGAAGAACCTCTGTTCTTAAGTGTGGTTTTTTTCTCATAATTTATGGAGTTAAAAAAACAACAGAATGAACATTGTGTCTTTGTGTGTGTGAATTGAGTACTCAGAAGTCTTTACTCAATGCAGATTACTGGTGCATTGAATGATGCTTGCTTTATTACAATTTCTACCAAATTATACATTACAAATCCTGAAAGAGCCCTCCAGCAAGACTGTGTGCCTCTGTTATATTATTCCACATGAACAGATCTGGCCGAGGAGAAGGTCCAGACTCCGGCCTCACCCAGCTTTGAGGCAGATGTTACCTCACTTATGGGGAAGTAATTCTCTTAATACACTTCTTCCTGTTGTCAGTGGAAAGTGGGGGTTGGGGACTAACAAATGATTAACATTTGATGTTTTGCAGCCTAAATTCAGACTACTGCAATCTCCTTTCATGCACTACCACTACAAAGGACACTCTGTGTGTATGTGTGTGTGTGTGTGTGTGTGTGTGTCTGTGTGTCTGTGTGTCTGTGTATGTGTGTGTACCTGTACTTCCAGGGCAGTAATTTGTTTTAACAGTAAAAGTGAGAAAACATAGAAATGCTAATGAATGCACTACAAGATTATTTTAAATACTGCTTTATTGACAATCCAAATAGATTTCCTAATGTGACCACTATGTATCAATGCAGAAAATTATTTATCTCAGCAGTAAAATCAATGAGAAGAAGAATACCATTTTACCTTAAGAGTATACTACATTTGGGGATATGGAAAGAGTGTAGTGAGAGAGGAAAAATATTCTTCCATCCAGGCTTTATGTGGGTGATAGACTCACGAATTCAATCTCTTCTCCTTACTTTGCTAGAAGAAATAGATGATAATATTGCACAACAAATGCAGAGGTTATTTTTGTTTTCAGTCTTCTATTGCATAATGAAATTCTATTTTTTTATTTACTATTTGACAGTTACTATTTTAGATTATTTTTCATATGGCTTTTGATTGTTGCAATAACTCTTGTTATATAAACATTATAATGGCTATTTGCAAATGAAGAAAATGAAGTTCATTCATTCAGTCTCTGATTCTACAGAGATTTATAAAATTACTAGAAGATCCTGGGTATGGCCCTGAACTCAGGGAACAGCTTAGAGAAAAAGTATTACAATCTGGGCTTATATGAATTTACTTCTTAGTGGTAAAGGTTTTCACCCAATGAAAGGAGTTCAGATAATGAAGGAGCTTTCCTAAGGGTACATAGTCAGTGGGAGAGCTGGTATTTCAGATTAAGCCTTTTTTCTGCCAGTGCCTTGCTGTTTTCATAACATGGCATTTGTAGCTCAGCTCATGTCAAAAAGAAAATGCTTGACTCCCCTGATATCCCAAGTTTATTGGAAACAGAGCCATTTGCCGAGGAGAAGGTCCAGACTCGGCCTCACCCAGCTTTGAGGCAGATGTTACCTCACTTATGGGAAGTAATTCTCTTAATACACTTCTTCCTGTTGTCAGTGGAAAGTGGGGGTTGGGGACTAACAAATGATTAACATTTGATGTTTTGCAGCCTAAATTCAGACTACTGCAATCTCCTTTCATGCACTACCACTACAAAGGACACTCTGTGTGTATGTGTGTGTGTGTGTGTGTGTGTGTGTCTGTGTGTCTGTGTGTCTGTGTATGTGTGTGTACCTGTACTTCCAGGGCAGTAATTTGTTTTAACAGTAAAAGTGAGAAAACATAGAAATGCTAATGAATGCACTACAAGATTATTTTAAATACTGCTTTATTGACAATCCAAATAGATTTCCTAATGTGACCACTATGTATCAATGCAGAAAATTATTTATCTCAGCAGTAAAATCAATGAGAAGAAGAATACCATTTTACCTTAAGAGTATACTACATTTGGGGATATGGAAAGAGTGTAGTGAGAGAGGAAAAATATTCTTCCATCCAGGCTTTATGTGGGTGATAGACTCACGAATTCAATCTCTTCTCCTTACTTTGCTAGAAGAAATAGATGATAATATTGCACAACAAATGCAGAGGTTATTTTTGTTTTCAGTCTTCTATTGCATAATGAAATTCTATTTTTTTATTTACTATTTGACAGTTACTATTTTAGATTATTTTTCATATGGCTTTTGATTGTTGCAATAACTCTTGTTATATAAACATTATAATGGCTATTTGCAAATGAAGAAAATGAAGTTCATTCATTCAGTCTCTGATTCTACAGAGATTTATAAAATTACTAGAAGATCCTGGGTATGGCCCTGAACTCAGGGAACAGCTTAGAGAAAATGTATTACAATCTGGGCTTATATGAATTTACTTCTTAGTGGTAAAGGTTTTCACCCAATGAAAGGAGTTCAGATAATGAAGGAGCTTTCCTAAGGGTACATAGTCAGTGGGAGAGCTGGTATTTCAGATTAAGCCTTTTTTCTGCCAGTGCCTTGCTGTTTTCATAACATGGCATTTGTAGCTCAGCTCATGTCAAAAAGAAAATGCTTGACTCCCCTGATATCCCAAGTTTATTGGAACAAATATCATCTCTGTTAGTTTCTCTCTTATTTCAGTCATCAATTTGTGCTGGAGCAACAATGCCAACAGTTTGCATTTATAGTGTGTGTGTGTGTGTGTGTGTGTGTGTTCTTTCTGTGGAAGAATAAGGATGTTATTCAAGGATTAGAGGAGATGTAAAAGATTCAGAGCATCAAATATCCTGAAAATGTTATTAAATAATTTAAATAAGAGGCCATTGAGATAGACTTTTAAGTTTCTGTTAAGAAAGGAAGTCGTTTGAGCCAAAGTGGGTAGATACTACATGTATAAATGAAAAAAAAAAAAAAAGAACAGTATTGACCATATCAGAATAATGTTATTGACCTCATACCCTGTGAATAAAGGTATAATTAAATGGTCAGACATTTCAGCAATAATCCATTCCATAGTAATTTCACATGTAACTATTCTGAGCATATTTTGGAATGATTTCCCAGGGCTGGACACTGTTTTGGAGTAAAGGGAACCATCTCAAAAAATTTAGTAAATGAAAAGAAGTAACTCCAGAGTTTTCTTGCCAGGTGGATAAGTACTCCTTACAAGGTACACCAGAAAATTGAATTGCAGGGTAGTTAACCCACATTGCAACCCGGACAACATGAGAAAAGTGGCAGAACTGGAATTACAATACAGTCACACTGTGCTTTAATCACATGAAAAAAATATCCATGTGGCTTGCACATGAGAGTCACCCAGTGCAGTCAGAATGTTACAGAAGAAAGGGGGAAGCTCTAAGTGTTAAAGGCTAAGCTTTACTCACTGTCCACCTTCTTTCCTTTCTCCCTTTGTGAAGCTTTAGCCCTTGCAGGGGCTTCTTATCTTATGAAGACTTAGCCCCAAACTGAAGAGGATAACAAGCATGTGTCATGATAAAGAATTCTCCTGCCAATGCACAAGATGTAATGTAATTGGATTAGATCCCTTGGTCAGGAATCTCCTGGAGGTTTATTTTAAGGTTTTCACCCAATGAAAGGAGTTCAGATAATGAAGGAGCTTTCCTAAGGGTACATAGTCAGTGGGAGAGCTGGTATTTCAGATTAAGCCTTTTTTCTGCCAGTGCCTTGCTGTTTTCATAACATGGCATTTGTAGCTCAGCTCATGTCAAAAAGAAAATGCTTGACTCCCCTGATATCCCAAGTTTATTGGAACAAATATCATCTCTGTTAGTTTCTCTCTTATTTCAGTCATCAATTTGTGCTGGAGCAACAATGCCAACAGTTTGCATTTATAGTGTGTGTGTGTGTGTGTGTGTGTGTGTGTTCTTTCTGTGGAAGAATAAGGATGTTATTCAAGGATTAGAGGAGATGTAAAAGATTCAGAGCATCAAATATCCTGAAAATGTTATTAAATAATTTAAATAAGAGGCCATTGAGATAGACTTTTAAGTTTCTGTTAAGAAAGGAAGTCGTTTGAGCCAAAGTGGGTAGATACTACATGTATAAATGAAAAAAAAAAAAAAAGAACAGTATTGACCATATCAGAATAATGTTATTGACCTCATACCCTGTGAATAAAGGTATAATTAAATGGTCAGACATTTCAGCAATAATCCATTCCATAGTAATTTCACATGTAACTATTCTGAGCATATTTTGGAATGATTTCCCAGGGCTGGACACTGTTTTGGAGTAAAGGGAACCATCTCAAAAAATTTAGTAAATGAAAAGAAGTAACTCCAGAGTTTTCTTGCCAGGTGGATAAGTACTCCTTACAAGGTACACCAGAAAATTGAATTGCAGGGTAGTTAACCCACATTGCAACCCGGACAACATGAGAAAAGTGGCAGAACTGGAATTACAATACAGTCACACTGTGCTTTAATCACATGAAAAAAATATCCATGTGGCTTGCACATGAGAGTCACCCAGTGCAGTCAGAATGTTACAGAAGAAAGGGGGAAGCTCTAAGTGTTAAAGGCTAAGCTTTACTCACTGTCCACCTTCTTTCCTTTCTCCCTTTGTGAAGCTTTAGCCCTTGCAGGGGCTTCTTATCTTATGAAGACTTAGCCCCAAACTGAAGAGGATAACAAGCATGTGTCATGATAAAGAATTCTCCTGCCAATGCACAAGATGTAATGTAATTGGATTAGATCCCTTGGTCAGGAAGATCTCCTGGAGGAGGAAGTGGGAACCCCTCTAGTATTCTTGCCTGGAAAAGTCCATGAACAGAGGATCCTGGCAGAACAAGTTCATGAGGTCTCAGAGAGTAGGACAGGACTGGGCACATGTCCAAACAACAACAAAAACAAGCCCCAAGACCAGATCAATTTTGCCTCTTGTTTGCCCACTGGCTATAACTTTTAAAGCTCTTTTTGTATTCATGCATGTAGGCTAAGTCACTTCAGTCATGTACAACTCTGTGTGATTCTATGGACTGCAGCCTGACAAGTAGCTTTGTCCTTGGGATTCTAAAGGCAAGAATACTGAAGTGAGTTTCTGTGACCTCCCCCAGGGGTTGTTTTTGTGCATCCTTGTTCTAATCAGCACAGAGGAGTTTCTGTGAGCCTGGGAGGCCATCTTAAACTGAAGGAGTGTAAGTAGGCAATCACTATTTTTGCCACCAAGTCAAAAGTAGCCAAAAATCCAGCAAGTGACCCAAATCTAAAATAGCTCCTTTGTACTTCTTCATTCAATGTCATTGTTTTAAAAATATTTGATGATGAATTGGAACATGTTGTTAGTATTATGAGAACTCAAGTGTGTTCTTGTGAGTGCAAAAGGAGAGCCTCTTTCATTCCAAAGGATGTTTATTTTAGCATAGAGTCCTCTTAATGCCCAAGCTATTGAGAGCTTTCCTCGGAGTCTTCTAATGACACATCTGGAGTCTGTTAGTGCCCTTGTTACCATACAAACCTCTCTCGGACTGTATGGCTGTGTACTTTGACACTAGTGCATATTATTTTAAAAATTTAGAGAATTTACTTAACCAATTTCTTTTTTGGTCTACACACTAATCATCTATTTGTATTGTACTGAATGGTTATTTTGGTGCTTCATAGATAGAAGCAAATGTTATACAAATTTTTGCAGTGTATAAACAAATGTGATTGCAATTTTAGTTTAGAAAGCTTACAGTATGTATTTAATTCCCAGTGCCCTGACATTAGGTCACACATGTAAGGTTAGCTGAGTCTTGTAAGCCAGTTTCATGGTCCAGTAAGTCTGATAGAACAGGAATATAATTTAATGTAAGACATCTCCCTGGGCAGCATATGTGAAAAGTTGTAGATTAATGGGATGCTTGATGTGATTCTGATGCAAGATTTTTTCCCTGGCAGAAGAGGAAGTGGAACCCCTCTAGTATTCTTGCCTGGAAAAGTCCATGAACAGAGGATCCTGGCAGCACAAGTTCATGAGGTCTCAGAGAGTAGGACAGGACTGGGCACATGTCCAAACAACAACAAAAACAAGCCCCAAGACCAGATCAATTTTGCCTCTTGTTTGCCCACTGGCTATAACTTTTAAAGCTCTTTTTGTATTCATGCATGTAGGCTAAGTCACTTCAGTCATGTACAACTCTGTGTGATTCTATGGACTGCAGCCTGACAAGTAGCTTTGTCCTTGGGATTCTAAAGGCAAGAATACTGAAGTGAGTTTCTGTGACCTCCCCCAGGGGTTGTTTTTGTGCATCCTTGTTCTAATCAGCACAGAGGAGTTTCTGTGAGCCTGGGAGGCCATCTTAAACTGAAGGAGTGTAAGTAGGCAATCACTATTTTTGCCACCAAGTCAAAAGTAGCCAAAAATCCAGCAAGTGACCCAAATCTAAAATAGCTCCTTTGTACTTCTTCATTCAATGTCATTGTTTTAAAAATATTTGATGATGAATTGGAACATGTTGTTAGTATTATGAGAACTCAAGTGTGTTCTTGTGAGTGCAAAAGGAGAGCCTCTTTCATTCCAAAGGATGTTTATTTTAGCATAGAGTCCTCTTAATGCCCAAGCTATTGAGAGCTTTCCTCGGAGTCTTCTAATGACACATCTGGAGTCTGTTAGTGCCCTTGTTACCATACAAACCTCTCTCGGACTGTATGGCTGTGTACTTTGACACTAGTGCATATTATTTTAAAAATTTAGAGAATTTACTTAACCAATTTCTTTTTTGGTCTACACACTAATCATCTATTTGTATTGTACTGAATGGTTATTTTGGTGCTTCATAGATAGAAGCAAATGTTATACAAATTTTTGCAGTGTATAAACAAATGTGATTGCAATTTTAGTTTAGAAAGCTTACAGTATGTATTTAATTCCCAGTGCCCTGACATTAGGTCACACATGTAAGGTTAGCTGAGTCTTGTAAGCCAGTTTCATGGTCCAGTAAGTCTGATAGAACAGGAATATAATTTAATGTAAGACATCTCCCTGGGCAGCATATGTGAAAAGTTGTAGATTAATGGGATGCTTGTGTATGTGACCAAGTACTTCTGTGCATGGTATATTTTCTGATTATATGTGGATAATAAAATTTTAAATGACAATGATTTTTTGGTATATTAATGATATAATCAGAATTATAAGTAATCTTGATAAAAGTATTTTTCTTCCAACATTGTGTGAAACTTCCATTCCACACAAAGCTGATACATCATGAGCATTTAATAAATACTGGCTTCTACTTAATTAAGGTTGAAAGCTATATTATTTTCCTGAGGCTGCCATAACAAATTACCACAAGCTGGGCAACTTAAAATGACAGAATTTTTTTCTCTCACAGTTCTAAAGGCAAAAAGTTCAAAATCTAGGTGTCAGCAGGGTTAGGCTCCCTCCAGAAGCTCTAGGGAAGAACCCTTCATTGCTTTCCTATCTTTCGAGGTTGCTGGCAATCCTTGACAGCCTTTGGTTTGTGATGACATACACCCAGTCTTTGCCTTCATCTCCACATGAACCTCTCCCCTATGTGTCTTATGTATGAATCGAGATGGCCCCCTTATAAAACACCTGTCATAGGACACCTTCCCTAATTCAGTGTGAGCTCATCTTAACTGAATTTCCTGTGCAAGACCCTGTATTCAAATACATGTATCATCTCCAGTTCCAGTTGCACATCAGTGTTGGGGGATAGTATCCAACTCAGTTCATATACTAAGGTGCATAATAACTTGATGTTCAATGATGTAATAATAAATAGATAAAATAATGATAGACCAATAACCTAAAAAATCCTAATATTCATTATTCATCCAAATATACATTTTGAAACACAATGTAGTCACCACGTAACAAAATACTTGCTGTTAAGGAACAATAAAGCTTTAGGTCCATTTCCCATATCTAAGTAACCTATTCTTTCCCAGTAGCACAAATGAAATTTGCAATTTTAGTTTAGAAAGCTTACAGTATGTATTTAATTCCCAGTGCCCTGACATTAGGTCACACATGTAAGGTTAGCTGAGTCTTGTAAGCCAGTTTCATGGTCCAGTAAGTCTGATAGAACAGGAATATAATTTAATGTAAGACATCTCCCTGGGCAGCATATGTGAAAAGTTGTAGATTAATGGGATGCTTGTGTATGTGACCAAGTACTTCTGTGCATGGTATATTTTCTGATTATATGTGGATAATAAAATTTTAAATGACAATGATTTTTTGGTATATTAATGATATAATCAGAATTATAAGTAATCTTGATAAAAGTATTTTTCTTCCAACATTGTGTGAAACTTCCATTCCACACAAAGCTGATACATCATGAGCATTTAATAAATACTGGCTTCTACTTAATTAAGGTTGAAAGCTATATTATTTTCCTGAGGCTGCCATAACAAATTACCACAAGCTGGGCAACTTAAAATGACAGAATTTTTTTCTCTCACAGTTCTAAAGGCAAAAAGTTCAAAATCTAGGTGTCAGCAGGGTTAGGCTCCCTCCAGAAGCTCTAGGGAAGAACCCTTCATTGCTTTCCTATCTTTCGAGGTTGCTGGCAATCCTTGACAGCCTTTGGTTTGTGATGACATACACCCAGTCTTTGCCTTCATCTCCACATGAACCTCTCCCCTATGTGTCTTATGTATGAATCGAGATGGCCCCCTTATAAAAACACCTGTCATAGGACACCTTCCCTAATTCAGTGTGAGCTCATCTTAACTGAATTTCCTGTGCAAGACCCTGTATTCAAATACATGTATCATCTCCAGTTCCAGTTGCACATCAGTGTTGGGGGATAGTATCCAACTCAGTTCATATACTAAGGTGCATAATAACTTGATGTTCAATGATGTAATAATAAATAGATAAAATAATGATAGACCAATAACCTAAAAAATCCTAATATTCATTATTCATCCAAATATACATTTTGAAACACAATGTAGTCACCACGTAACAAAATACTTGCTGTTAAGGAACAATAAAGCTTTAGGTCCATCCATATCTTTACAAAGGACCCTAACTAAATGCTACAGATGAACCTATTTCCTGGCTTCCCCAGTAGCACAAATGGTAAAGAATCTGCCTGCCAATGCAGGAGACACAGGAGATGCAGGTTTGATCCCTGGGTGGAGAAGGTTCCCTGGAGGAGGAAATGGCAACCCACCCCAGTATTTATGTCTAGAAAATCCCATGGTGAGTTACAATCCATGGGGTCTCAAAGAGAGACAAGACTGAGAGACTGAGCGCTCACAAACCACCTATTTCCAAGGCGAGAAGAGATACTCGTATGTAGAGAGAGCACATGAGACACAAGAAGAGGAAAGGGAGTGTAGGGTGAATTGGGAGGTTAGGACTGACATACATACGCTAACCTGTGTAAAAGAGATAGCTAGTGGGAGCCTGTGGTATGGCAAGCTCAGCTCGGCACTTTGTGATGTCCTAGATGAGTGGGATGGGAGTGAGACGGAGGTCCATGAGGGAGGTGATGTATGTTGACATATAGCTGATTCACTTCATTGTATAGCAGAAATGAACACAACATTGTAGAGCAATTTTTTAAAAAAAGCAAAATTTTTCTTCGTAGTTGCTGTGTGGTTTTTCTCAGCAAAATTTGGACTCTTTGCTCAAGTGAATTTTTAGCACAAAATGTTATTACCTAACTTGCTGGCCTCCATAATTCAATAGCCATGTTTCCAGATTTTTTTTTTCCAGAAACAAATGCATAAGGAAATATATAAATAAATAAGAACACTTTAAGATCAGGAAGAGTAAATGTTTTGAGATAGGTAATTTTTTTAAGTTGAAATTATCGAAATCAAAGTAAGTTCTGATAGAAAGAAAATAAAACTGCATAATGAATAGATTCCTAATAATACTTTATGCACATATAAACATGCGTATTTTCTGCACCCCTCCTAAGAGTCTGACATGTACTATGTTTAAAATGGAACCCTTTGTCTTCCCTCTTTTCCCAACCTGACCCCCTTAAAATTTTTAGTAAACAAAATAAGATGCTGTGTTTCAGTTACAAGATGAATAAGACCTGAGGCTCTGGCTTGGGAACAAAACAAAATACTACAGAGATAGTTATGCAAGCTAGATCTCTATGAGCGTCCTAGGATTCTTGCCTTTCAGTCAGTCTTCACACCCAATTCCTCAGCAGGAAATCCTATTGACTTTCCAAAATAATGCTTGAATTTGAGGTTTTATCTTTCTCTATTTTGACATGTCTTTGAGCAAGCCGCCTCCTCTGTTGGCCCATATCATTGCCATGCAAGCTTAACTGCCAGCCCTGCTCCCAAACCCTATTACACAACTTCACTCAGTAGCAAAAGGAATCTTTCTATATTGAATCACAGTACTTCACTTTTAAAAAACTTCCAGTGACTTTCTCTCAGACTTCAGCTAAAATTCAAACTCCTCAGTGTGTGTTCCTCCTCTCTACATACAGCATTATTCTGTTATTCTGTCAGTCTTTTGTTTGGTGTTTCCATGTTCCCTACTGAAACCTGCAGTTATCTTTCTGTTTTGCTCCTTTTTGTCTGACTCCCCTCCCCAGGATTTTCTCTCTCTTAGGCATCAACTCTGTCATCTTCCCTCCCAGAGTTTTCTGCTACATCTGGCACACAGTGGGCATATGATAAATATGTGTTAAATGAATGAATAAATCTACTAACCATCCTAAGAGTAAACATACGATCACTTATCGCAAAGTAGAAAGGAACTAAGAGCAGCCAGAAATGCTTTCCTTCTTACTAGAAAAACAAAACTGGAAGCTGATGGTGATTATCTTTCTTTTCTTTTTTCTTTTCTCAAAAATCTATCCAGAGTTCCCTGTCAACTGCTTCTCTAATGACTAACATAGACCACAGCTTTCCCTCTCTTCTTTAAACATCAGGAGAACATCATTAATGTTTAATATTTGAGATAGGTAATTTTTTTAAGTTGAAATTATCGAAATCAAAGTAAGTTCTGATAGAAAGAAAATAAAACTGCATAATGAATAGATTCCTAATAATACTTTATGCACATATAAACATGCGTATTTTCTGCACCCCTCCTAAGAGTCTGACATGTACTATGTTTAAAATGGAACCCTTTGTCTTCCCTCTTTTCCCAACCTGACCCCTTAAAATTTTAGTAAACAAAATAAGATGCTGTGTTTCAGTTACAAGATGAATAAGACCTGAGGCTCTGGCTTGGGAACAAAACAAAATACTACAGAGATAGTTATGCAAGCTAGATCTCTATGAGCGTCCTAGGATTCTTGCCTTTCAGTCAGTCTTCACACCCAATTCCTCAGCAGGAAATCCTATTGACTTTCCAAAATAATGCTTGAATTTGAGGTTTTATCTTTCTCTATTTTGACATGTCTTTGAGCAAGCCGCCTCCTCTGTTGGCCCATATCATTGCCATGCAAGCTTAACTGCCAGCCCTGCTCCCAAACCCTATTACACAACTTCACTCAGTAGCAAAAGGAATCTTTCTATATTGAATCACAGTACTTCACTTTTAAAAAACTTCCAGTGACTTTCTCTCAGACTTCAGCTAAAATTCAAACTCCTCAGTGTGTGTTCCTCCTCTCTACATACAGCATTATTCTGTTATTCTGTCAGTCTTTTGTTTGGTGTTTCCATGTTCCCTACTGAAACCTGCAGTTATCTTTCTGTTTTGCTCCTTTTTGTCTGACTCCCCTCCCCAGGATTTTCTCTCTCTTAGGCATCAACTCTGTCATCTTCCCTCCCAGAGTTTTCTGCTACATCTGGCACACAGTGGGCATATGATAAATATGTGTTAAATGAATGAATAAATCTACTAACCATCCTAAGAGTAAACATACGATCACTTATCGCAAAGTAGAAAGGAACTAAGAGCAGCCAGAAATGCTTTCCTTCTTACTAGAAAAACAAAACTGGAAGCTGATGGTGATTATCTTTCTTTTCTTTTTTCTTTTCTCAAAAATCTATCCAGAGTTCCCTGTCAACTGCTTCTCTAATGACTAACATAGACCACAGCTTTCCCTCTCTTCTTTAAACATCAGGAGAACATCATTAATGTTTAATATTTGAGCATCAGCCAAGGTTTCTGTTTGTAAGTCTCAAGGGGAAAGAATTTTGATAATTGAATGATTTCCGGCAAGGAAGCACATTCCCAAATCCACATGCACTCATGTCTGTCCCAGTCTCCACTGCCAAAATGCTTATTTATTCTGTGTCTGGGGCTTTCCAGTTTAAATATGTCCTTCTGCCTCATTACTGTGTTCAGTTTTATTTGGTGTACAAATTATTTTCTCATTGATTCCATGCCATCATGCATTACTTGAAGAGTAGGTCTTGCAGCTCACAGAATTTCGAAGGTGCCTGTGAGCATTGTCACAGAGAATATTGAATAATTTTTCTTGTTGTGAACTGAGGTCCAAAATAAGATTTTCGTCTTTTTATGATCAGCAGCTGAAAAGCTTCTGTTGTCAGCAAAACTCAAAATAGTAAAGAACATTGGGGAGATTCTGTTATAGCTTTTCCTTCCTCACTGCCTTAAAAAAAATGTTTGCTTTGTGTTGCTTAAACAGAGTTCTTTTAGTAACTATACCTTCTTAGATACCTTTACAAGAGTCACGGTTACCAAGCTCTAAATTTCATTGTTCCAAATAAATTGACTTTTTCATTCTTCTCTGGTGTAAACTATTCAAGCCATCTGAAAAGGATGAAGAGCATAAGTTGCTATTGATGATTCTGGTATGGAGCTTGACTATCAGGACAGTAGAAAGTTGTGTTTTATTAAGTTGAATATTTTGTGGCACATGCACTTTGGAGCTAGGTAATGGTTTGTTTGCAGAGAAGAAAAGATGCTACAGTTATATTGCTGTATTTTAAAGGCTCTAGCTTAGTTTATAGTTTTTCCCCATTGTGTCTATCCTGGTTCTTACAAAACTAAACAGAGCCTTGTTTTCTGCAAAGCTTTCTGCAATAATAGGAACTGGGAGGTCTGAAGAGCATTAGAGGACCATGAGACCAGTAAAACACTGCCTCAGTGACCATGATGATAGCTGGCATTTATTGAGTGTTTACTTCATGCCAAGTCTTGCAATAAGTGCTTTATGTGGATTTGCTGGTTTAATTTGTACAAGAACTCACGTGGTTCTAGTTATACATGGGATCGTGTTATTCTCCATATTTTACACATGAGGAAATGGGACAGAATGGATGTATGCCACAGAGTCACACAGATGAAGGCCTTTTTTTAAACATCAGGAGAACATCATTAATGTTTAATATTTGAGCATCAGCCAAGGTTTCTGTTTGTAAGTCTCAAGGGGAAAGAATTTTGATAATTGAATGATTTCCGGCAAGGAAGCACATTCCCAAATCCACATGCACTCATGTCTGTCCCAGTCTCCACTGCCAAAATGCTTATTTATTCTGTGTCTGGGGCTTTCCAGTTTAAATATGTCCTTCTGCCTCATTACTGTGTTCAGTTTTATTTGGTGTACAAATTATTTTCTCATTGATTCCATGCCATCATGCATTACTTGAAGAGTAGGTCTTGCAGCTCACAGAATTTCGAAGGTGCCTGTGAGCATTGTCACAGAGAATATTGAATAATTTTTCTTGTTGTGAACTGAGGTCCAAAATAAGATTTTCGTCTTTTTATGATCAGCAGCTGAAAAGCTTCTGTTGTCAGCAAAACTCAAAATAGTAAAGAACATTGGGGAGATTCTGTTATAGCTTTTCCTTCCTCACTGCCTTAAAAAAAATGTTTGCTTTGTGTTGCTTAAACAGAGTTCTTTTAGTAACTATACCTTCTTAGATACCTTTACAAGAGTCACGGTTACCAAGCTCTAAATTTCATTGTTCCAAATAAATTGACTTTTTCATTCTTCTCTGGTGTAAACTATTCAAGCCATCTGAAAAGGATGAAGAGCATAAGTTGCTATTGATGATTCTGGTATGGAGCTTGACTATCAGGACAGTAGAAAGTTGTGTTTTATTAAGTTGAATATTTTGTGGCACATGCACTTTGGAGCTAGGTAATGGTTTGTTTGCAGAGAAGAAAAGATGCTACAGTTATATTGCTGTATTTTAAAGGCTCTAGCTTAGTTTATAGTTTTTCCCCATTGTGTCTATCCTGGTTCTTACAAAAACTAAACAGAGCCTTGTTTTCTGCAAAGCTTTCTGCAATAATAGGAACTGGGAGGTCTGAAGAGCATTAGAGGACCATGAGACCAGTAAAACACTGCCTCAGTGACCATGATGATAGCTGGCATTTATTGAGTGTTTACTTCATGCCAAGTCTTGCAATAAGTGCTTTATGTGGATTTGCTGGTTTAATTTGTACAAGAACTCACGTGGTTCTAGTTATACATGGGATCGTGTTATTCTCCATATTTTACACATGAGGAAATGGGACAGAATGGATGTATGCCACAGAGTCACACAGATAAAAAGAGGCAAGGCCAAGCGGCTCCAGAGCTGCACTGTGCAGATCACAGTGAGGAAAGGACTTGCAAATTTAGCTGTTGTCTGATGAAGAGGACAGAGAAGTCATAAGTAGAAATACTTTTGAACAAGCGTTCCAAGTCAAATAATATATTAGAAGTGGTAAGTTTCTCTTCAGTATCCATCACTGAAACAAGACCTTCACACAAGAGCAGGAGTGAGTTCAGTTACCAGCTAAACAACTCATGAGCCACAGACTGTTCCCTTTCCTCAGGTTTCTCATCTGTAAACTGGGGGTGAAATTAGTGTCTACCTCATAGGATTGTTGTGAAAATGGAATGACATATATAAACACTCAGAGAAGATAGCACAGCATATTGTAAGGGATGTTTTATTGTATTATTACTTCTAAGGATTTTCTTCACAACTTTACGTTTGTAAGGCATCCAAAATAAAATATTCCATCTGTACACAGAGATTAGTGTCAATGACTTTAATTATCAGTTTTTAGAGTGCACAATATGCATACTTGAAATATCTGATAGCAGAGAGACAGTTTAATTAAACATTTTCTTGCCAACTTATCATTGGGCTGCATTTAACTAGGGACAAACTGAGTCAGAGACACAGCCTTTCCCACTTAAGGGAAAAATGCAATCTCAAATGGAACTAAAGTTGTGAGACTTTTTCAGCCTTTTCGCCCACTTTAAGGGTCTTACAGTTATATTGCTGTATTTTAAAGGCTCTAGCTTAGTTTATAGTTTTTCCCCATTGTGTCTATCCTGGTTCTTACAAAACTAAACAGAGCCTTGTTTTCTGCAAAGCTTTCTGCAATAATAGGAACTGGGAGGTCTGAAGAGCATTAGAGGACCATGAGACCAGTAAAACACTGCCTCAGTGACCATGATGATAGCTGGCATTTATTGAGTGTTTACTTCATGCCAAGTCTTGCAATAAGTGCTTTATGTGGATTTGCTGGTTTAATTTGTACAAGAACTCACGTGGTTCTAGTTATACATGGGATCGTGTTATTCTCCATATTTTACACATGAGGAAATGGGACAGAATGGATGTATGCCACAGAGTCACACAGATAAAAAGAGGCAAGGCCAAGCGGCTCCAGAGCTGCACTGTGCAGATCACAGTGAGGAAAGGACTTGCAAATTTAGCTGTTGTCTGATGAAGAGGACAGAGAAGTCATAAGTAGAAATACTTTTGAACAAGCGTTCCAAGTCAAATAATATATTAGAAGTGGTAAGTTTCTCTTCAGTATCCATCACTGAAACAAGACCTTCACACAAGAGCAGGAGTGAGTTCAGTTACCAGCTAAACAACTCATGAGCCACAGACTGTTCCCTTTCCTCAGGTTTCTCATCTGTAAACTGGGGGTGAAATTAGTGTCTACCTCATAGGATTGTTGTGAAAATGGAATGACATATATAAACACTCAGAGAAGATAGCACAGCATATTGTAAGGGATGTTTTATTGTATTATTACTTCTAAGGATTTTCTTCACAACTTTACGTTTGTAAGGCATCCAAAATAAAATATTCCATCTGTACACAGAGATTAGTGTCAATGACTTTAATTATCAGTTTTTAGAGTGCACAATATGCATACTTGAAATATCTGATAGCAGAGAGACAGTTTAATTAAACATTTTCTTGCCAACTTATCATTGGGCTGCATTTAACTAGGGACAAACTGAGTCAGAGACACAGCCTTTCCCCACTTAAGGGAAAAATGCAATCTCAAATGGAACTAAAGTTGTGAGTCAGTGTGTGTTCTTTAGGGAATGTATTGCTCAGTGATAAAATGTAGGAACTTTTTTCATTAGTGTTTTCATCAATTTAGGACAAAACTTTCACATGTAGTTTTGACTCTGTGCAGGTTACTTGTCATTAGACATGATAAAATGTTTCCCCCAAGGTCTCCAGTGCAAGGAATTGGCAGTTTTCCTAATTATTCTTCCTTTATTTCACTTACCTTGCACACTGTACCTTTGCCTTTTTCTCTTTGTGCTTTTTTTCTTTGCTCTCGTCACCAATTTTTTTTCCCCTTCATTTTTTTGTGGAATAGCCTTCTCAGGGCTCATACTCCCTTACCTTCCCTCCCCATTATCTGGAAAGACCTCAAAGTCAGCCAGCTAGTTCCCTAATCAAATCAGATCTAGGTTAACTGAATGTCTCTAATACTCTAGTGGATGAATGTGTAAATGAACATTAAGAAGGATGCAAATATCTGATTTTGCAGTTTCTGGCCACATTCACATAACCCTAGTGTAATTTTAAAGGATCTGTTACAAGTTATATATGAAGTATAAATTCAAGAGAATATGTAGATGCCTCCCAGTAGTTTTCCTTGTGAAAATATTTTGTTTGAAATTCAGTATTAAAGAGTGTCTGGACTTAATAAGAAGAAAAATCTTACTCTATCCAGATGAATGAATTTAAAACCTAGTTTTCTTACTGAAGAATAACAGACTATACGATCTTTGGGAAGCAATGTTAAATAGATCCAGCGGTTTAAAAATATGTATGTTATGACTAGAGGAATTTTCTTGGATTTGAAACATTTAACAGTGAATTCAGACATTTTAATCATGTATGGTAGTTAATTTGAAGTTCATTTGGTGGGCAAGTCTCTTGATATTCTTTCTGCCACTTCTGATTTCTTATAACCAGACTGTTAGAGGTGCTAACAAGCTGTTTTCAGAATGCCCTTTTGTCTTAAAATAAGAATGGAGGAAATAAATAGGTTTAATCAAAAAAACATTAAACATTTTCTTGCCAACTTATCATTGGGCTGCATTTAACTAGGGACAAACTGAGTCAGAGACACAGCCTTTCCCCACTTAAGGGAAAAATGCAATCTCAAATGGAACTAAAGTTGTGAGTCAGTGTGTGTTCTTTAGGGAATGTATTGCTCAGTGATAAAATGTAGGAACTTTTTTCATTAGTGTTTTCATCAATTTAGGACAAAACTTTCACATGTAGTTTTGACTCTGTGCAGGTTACTTGTCATTAGACATGATAAAATGTTTCCCCCAAGGTCTCCAGTGCAAGGAATTGGCAGTTTTCCTAATTATTCTTCCTTTATTTCACTTACCTTGCACACTGTACCTTTGCCTTTTTCTCTTTGTGCTTTTTTTCTTTGCTCTCGTCACCAATTTTTTTTCCCCTTCATTTTTTTGTGGAATAGCCTTCTCAGGGCTCATACTCCCTTACCTTCCCTCCCCATTATCTGGAAAGACCTCAAAGTCAGCCAGCTAGTTCCCTAATCAAATCAGATCTAGGTTAACTGAATGTCTCTAATACTCTAGTGGATGAATGTGTAAATGAACATTAAGAAGGATGCAAATATCTGATTTTGCAGTTTCTGGCCACATTCACATAACCCTAGTGTAATTTTAAAGGATCTGTTACAAGTTATATATGAAGTATAAATTCAAGAGAATATGTAGATGCCTCCCAGTAGTTTTCCTTGTGAAAATATTTTGTTTGAAATTCAGTATTAAAGAGTGTCTGGACTTAATAAGAAGAAAAATCTTACTCTATCCAGATGAATGAATTTAAAACCTAGTTTTCTTACTGAAGAATAACAGACTATACGATCTTTGGGAAGCAATGTTAAATAGATCCAGCGGTTTAAAAAATATGTATGTTATGACTAGAGGAATTTTCTTGGATTTGAAACATTTAACAGTGAATTCAGACATTTTAATCATGTATGGTAGTTAATTTGAAGTTCATTTGGTGGGCAAGTCTCTTGATATTCTTTCTGCCACTTCTGATTTCTTATAACCAGACTGTTAGAGGTGCTAACAAGCTGTTTTCAGAATGCCCTTTTGTCTTAAAAGAAGAATGGAGGGGGAAATAAATAGGTTTAATCAAAGAAAAATACTGGAAACAATTCATTATCTTGAAGGACTTCTCTATGTAGAGTGAGATCATATGCATATTTAATATTTTATTCAAATAAAGAAGTATAGTAAGGGTGAGGAGGTGGAGCGGAGCAGCATGGCAGCCTTCTTACGGCTCCGTGGAGCCTTCTCTGGCCTCTGGTACTGGAGTCACCGGCAGTAGCCGGCAGTGTCCAACCTTAAGGCTGTGTGTTCTAGGTCACCAACTATAGAAATGATCCCTGAAAGTATAGTCTTTGTGTTCTAGGTCAATGGCTTCTAAGACTCCAGTTGGATTCACTGGAGTCAGCAACATGGGGAATCCAATGGCGAAGAATCTCATGAAACATGGCTATCCACTCATTATTTATGATGTGTTCCTGGATGCATGCAAAGAGTTTGTGGATGCAGGTGAACAGGTAGTGTCTGCCCCAGCAGATGTAGCAGAAAAAGCTGACAGAATTATTACAATGTTGCCCACCAGCATCAATGCCATAGAAGCTTATTCTGGAGCAAATGGAATTCTAAAAAAGTGTAGAAGGGCTCGCTATTAAAAGATTCCAGTACTATTGATCCTATGGTTTCAAAAGAATTGCCCAAAGAAGTTGAGAAAATGGGAGCGGTTTTTATGGATACCCCCGTTTCTGGTGGTGTGGGAGCTGCTCGGTGGGGGAACCTCACGTTTATGGTAGGCAGAGTCGAAGAAGAATTTGCTGTGGCCCAGGAATTGCTGGGGTGCATGGGCAGCTGTGAAGATCTGCAACAACTTACTGTTAGCTATTAGTATGATTGGAACTGCTGAAGCTATGTTAATAGATCATTTATTGAACTAGAGGAATTTTCTTGGATTTGAAACATTTAACAGTGAATTCAGACATTTTAATCATGTATGGTAGTTAATTTGAAGTTCATTTGGTGGGCAAGTCTCTTGATATTCTTTCTGCCACTTCTGATTTCTTATAACCAGACTGTTAGAGGTGCTAACAAGCTGTTTTCAGAATGCCCTTTTGTCTTAAAAGAAGAATGGAGGGGGAAATAAATAGGTTTAATCAAAGAAAAATACTGGAAACAATTCATTATCTTGAAGGACTTCTCTATGTAGAGTGAGATCATATGCATATTTAATATTTTATTCAAATAAAGAAGTATAGTAAGGGTGAGGAGGTGGAGCGGAGCAGCATGGCAGCCTTCTTACGGCTCCGTGGAGCCTTCTCTGGCCTCTGGTACTGGAGTCACCGGCAGTAGCCGGCAGTGTCCAACCTTAAGGCTGTGTGTTCTAGGTCACCAACTATAGAAATGATCCCTGAAAGTATAGTCTTTGTGTTCTAGGTCAATGGCTTCTAAGACTCCAGTTGGATTCACTGGAGTCAGCAACATGGGGAATCCAATGGCGAAGAATCTCATGAAACATGGCTATCCACTCATTATTTATGATGTGTTCCTGGATGCATGCAAAGAGTTTGTGGATGCAGGTGAACAGGTAGTGTCTGCCCCAGCAGATGTAGCAGAAAAAGCTGACAGAATTATTACAATGTTGCCCACCAGCATCAATGCCATAGAAGCTTATTCTGGAGCAAATGGAATTCTAAAAAAGTGTAGAAGGGCTCGCTATTAAAAGATTCCAGTACTATTGATCCTATGGTTTCAAAAGAATTGCCCAAAGAAGTTGAGAAAATGGGAGCGGTTTTTATGGATACCCCCGTTTCTGGTGGTGTGGGAGCTGCTCGGTGGGGGAACCTCACGTTTATGGTAGGCAGAGTCGAAGAAGAATTTGCTGTGGCCCAGGAATTGCTGGGGTGCATGGGCAGCTGTGAAGATCTGCAACAACTTACTGTTAGCTATTAGTATGATTGGAACTGCTGAAGCTATGAATCTGGGAATCAGGTTAGGGCTTGACCCAAAACTCTTGGCTAAAATCCTAAATATGAGCTCAGGACGATGTTGCTCAAGTGACACTCATAATCCTGACCTGCGGTGATGGATGGAGTTCCCTCAGCTAACAACTATCAGGGAGGATTCGGAACAATACTGAGGGCAAAGGATCTGAGATTAGCACAAAACTCTGCTACCAGCACGAAGACCCCAGTCCTTCTGGGCAGTCAAGCCCACCAGATCTACAGGATGATGTGCGCGAAGGGCTATGCAAAGAAAGACTTCTCATCCTTGTTCCAGTTTTTAGGAGAGAAGGAGACGTTCTGAGTTGGCCCTTTTGACTGTGGACACTGTTGGAAAGGAAACTGTCTCCAGGAGCCCCTTAAAGCCCACTCCACAAGTAAATGGGCTTAATTAGAGGTCATCTGTCTGTTTTTGATTGTCTCAGCCACAGTAAGTCCTGGGATTTTTCACCCATTTTTGAAAGGCTTATTCTTTTAATCTATTTAGCAAACACATATTATCTGATTTTTTTTGTGTTTCCTGCAAGCCACTGATGGTCTCTGCTAACTAGCTGATTGACCTTTTTCAAAAGTTCGATTCCTGAGCATCTTCAGCTAAAACGTTGCCTACTTCAATCAGAATATTATTTACTCCACTTTACAAATAAAACCATTTTTCTTTTCAACAGGTTAAAACCTATCCTTGAGGAGGGAAAAATTGGTCTGAGGAAACAAGTTAGGAAAAAGCTGACATAATTATTACAATGTTGCCCACCAGCATCAATGCCATAGAAGCTTATTCTGGAGCAAATGGAATTCTAAAAAAGTGTAGAAGGGCTCGCTATTAAAAGATTCCAGTACTATTGATCCTATGGTTTCAAAAGAATTGCCCAAAGAAGTTGAGAAAATGGGAGCGGTTTTTATGGATACCCCCGTTTCTGGTGGTGTGGGAGCTGCTCGGTGGGGGAACCTCACGTTTATGGTAGGCAGAGTCGAAGAAGAATTTGCTGTGGCCCAGGAATTGCTGGGGTGCATGGGCAGCTGTGAAGATCTGCAACAACTTACTGTTAGCTATTAGTATGATTGGAACTGCTGAAGCTATGAATCTGGGAATCAGGTTAGGGCTTGACCCAAAACTCTTGGCTAAAATCCTAAATATGAGCTCAGGACGATGTTGCTCAAGTGACACTCATAATCCTGACCTGCGGTGATGGATGGAGTTCCCTCAGCTAACAACTATCAGGGAGGATTCGGAACAATACTGAGGGCAAAGGATCTGAGATTAGCACAAAACTCTGCTACCAGCACGAAGACCCCAGTCCTTCTGGGCAGTCAAGCCCACCAGATCTACAGGATGATGTGCGCGAAGGGCTATGCAAAGAAAGACTTCTCATCCTTGTTCCAGTTTTTAGGAGAGAAGGAGACGTTCTGAGTTGGCCCTTTTGACTGTGGACACTGTTGGAAAGGAAACTGTCTCCAGGAGCCCCTTAAAGCCCACTCCACAAGTAAATGGGCTTAATTAGAGGTCATCTGTCTGTTTTTGATTGTCTCAGCCACAGTAAGTCCTGGGATTTTTCACCCATTTTTGAAAGGCTTATTCTTTTAATCTATTTAGCAAACACATATTATCTGATTTTTTTTGTGTTTCCTGCAAGCCACTGATGGTCTCTGCTAACTAGCTGATTGACCTTTTTCAAAAGTTCGATTCCTGAGCATCTTCAGCTAAAACGTTGCCTACTTCAATCAGAATATTATTTACTCCACTTTACAAATAAAACCATTTTTCTTTTCAACAGGTTAAAACCTATCCTTGAGGAGGGAAAAATTGGTCTGAGGAAACAAGTTAGGAAAGGGGGAAGTATAGTGAATTGCTCCCTATGTCCCTCCAGAAGTTTGTCCTGTTAGCCCATTGGTGGTGGTCTTGTATTCTGAGGTTACGGTTTACTTTCCAGGAGTTGATAAAAAGCAAGAGAACCCCTTGCTGCATGTTATGACATCTGGACTCTGTTACCTTATCTTGGTGTCCACTCTTGTAATAAGTCCTAATATTCAACAAACTTTTATTTATTTCTTTGCTTCCTTGTACACTCTTATTACATATTTTTTGACTTCAGAAGAAATGACATCTTTAGAACTGTTTCAGAGCCAATGATATGTGCTTTAGATAATTATTACATTATCCTAAATATAGCCATATTATTTTGAATTCAAATAAATTTCTATGCTGATTAAAAAAAAAAAAAAAGTATAGTAAGGGAATCATTTTTAAGTCCCGGCTTGATACCACTTAGTTTCATATGTGGAATCAGAGCATAGATACTAGATTCTTTTCATTGTTTGATCTAAACATGTCAATCTCCTATATATTTTTATCACAGGTGTACAGGCTGTGGGTCTAGCTGTATGATGCTGTAACAGATAATGTTTAATTAAGAAGATATTTGACAACTTTTTTTCACAAAAGGAAAGCAAGATAAGTTTGCGGACAAATAGAGAATTTTGTAGGAGACCTTCTGCTTGTTGACTGTTGTTTGGAAAGGCAATATTTAGAAGACCATCCAGGCTGTATTTATGTATTTGCAGAGACATCCTTTCCCTTCAAGCACTGAGTGAAATTTCCTTCAGCACATGTCTTTTGTTACATAAAATTCAGTGAGTGCCTATGTGAGTAATCTATGGCTACAAGCATTAAGGGACTTTCAGTCAGAGGGAGAAGAGGGAACTGTTAACCTAAAGGAATTCTTATTATGCAGTACTACCCATGGTATAATGAGGAAGTGAATCAAGGATGAAGAGAACATGGGCAATGGAGTCTGATAAACATAGGTTCAAATCGCCACTTGGGTCTTTCTCATCTGTAGTAACACCTGCCTCATGGATATTGGGAGAACCAACAGTGAGGGCTAAGTGCCTGGAACATCAGAGTCTCTCAACGCAGAGTAGCTATTATCTGCCATATTATCAGAGCATTGGACTGAGTGAACTTTTTTTTTTCTTTTGATAAAAAGAAGACTTGTTATTTGTCAACCAGCACTGGATAATTAGCAAAAACTGAAGTATATATATATGGTGAATGTGATAAGCAATGCAATTTATGGATTTTGCTGAGGTTTGGATAGTCCTTTACTTTCTGTATGTTGCCATTACAGCATCTGAGTGTGGTTTTTTTGCATTTGCTTTCCCATTCATGGAAATTCCTGCATCTGGTGCTGAATTTCTTGAGCTCATGTGTCTTCAGAGGAAGGAACACATACTACTCATTCATTTTCTATAATATAGTTTGTTTCATCTCAGGTACCTAATAACATCTGCATTTGTTATTCTAAAAAGAAACATAAATTACTTAATCATCAAACCTACACTCTACTATTCATGAAATTTCAGGCCATTATGGAACTGTCATTTAGATATACCCAGTGCTTCCCACTTAGGGATAGTAACAGTAAAAATACTCTTAATTCATAAAGTATTTGCATTTCTCCCATCCAAGTACCGACCAGGCCTGACCTTGCTTAGCTTCTGAGATCAAATGAGATTGAGCGCATTCAGGGTGATATGGCCACATGCATTATATGCATTTCTAAATAGCTAATTTTAAATTGTTTTTTGAAATTAATATATTTTAATCTGTTTTTACAATTACATCTATTATTAATTTGCATTTTAAAATTTGAGATTAGTAGTCAGGGAAAAAACTTTTCTCTTTGAAGCACATGTCTTTTGTTACATAAAATTCAGTGAGTGCCTATGGTCTAGCTAAGCATTAAGGGACTTTCAGTCAGAGGAGAAGAGGGAACTGTTCACCTCAGGGCATTCTTATTATGCAGTACTACCCATGGTATAATGAGGAAGTGAATCAAGGATGAAGAGAACATGGGCAATGGAGTCTGATAAACATAGGTTCAAATCGCCACTTGGGTCTTTCTCATCTGTAGTAACACCTGCCTCATGGATATTGGGAGAACCAACAGTGAGGGCTAAGTGCCTGGAACATCAGAGTCTCTCAACGCAGAGTAGCTATTATCTGCCATATTATCAGAGCATTGGACTGAGTGAACTTTTTTTTTTCTTTTGATAAAAAGAAGACTTGTTATTTGTCAACCAGCACTGGATAATTAGCAAAAACTGAAGTATATATATATGGTGAATGTGATAAGCAATGCAATTTATGGATTTTGCTGAGGTTTGGATAGTCCTTTACTTTCTGTATGTTGCCATTACAGCATCTGAGTGTGGTTTTGCATTTGTCTTTCCCATTCATGGAAATTCCTGCATCTGGTGCTGAATTTCTTGAGCTCATGTGTCTTCAGAGGAAGGAACACATACTACTCATTCATTTTCTATAATATAGTTTGTTTCATCTCAGGTACCTAATAACATCTGCATTTGTTATTCTAAAAAGAAACATAAATTACTTAATCATCAAACCTACACTCTACTATTCATGAAATTTCAGGCCATTATGGAACTGTCATTTAGATATACCCAGTGCTTCCCACTTAGGGATAGTAACAGTAAAAATACTCTTAATTCATAAAGTATTTGCATTTCTCCCATCCAAGTACCGACCAGGCCTGACCTTGCTTAGCTTCTGAGATCAAATGAGATTGAGCGCATTCAGGGTGATATGGCCACATGCATTATATGCATTTCTAAATAGCTAATTTTAAATTGTTTTTTGAAATTAATATATTTTAATCTGTTTTTACAATTACATCTATTATTAATTTGCATTTTAAAATTTGAGATTAGTAGTCAGGGAAAAAACTTTTCTCTTTGAAGCTAAATTTATATCACACTGAAGAAAGAAGCATATTGTTGAAGCTACACTTTTAAAATAAAATGAAAAATAATTGAATAGATATTAATGGTATTATTTTAAAACACTAAATTTAAAATACAAAAATACAAACATTATTTACTCTACCATGTTTGTGTGGATAGAATGAAAACTTCATAGATAGGCAAGCCAGACCTTTAAATATGGGATGAGTAAATGAAGGATACAGGCATAACTACTGTAGCAAAAACCATGAAATGTTTGCTATTATTTCATAAAGAACAATAGAATTTTGATATATGTTCAGGCTTCAATATTGGATTTCTAAACTCACTTTATATAAATAGTAATAATCAATACTTATACAATATATAAGATTCATGCCATATGTTTTCCCTAAAAATATTAGCATGATGGTGTTTAGGGGTAATTTGAAAGCAAGAATTAAAGTAATGATGCTAATTCCATATAAATCCCTCTTGATTTAAACTTTTGTATTGGAAAATTGTGTGTATGTGCCTATTCTTTTAATTTCTTAAATAAGTGAGCATTTTTTTTTTTTTTTTCATATTACAGTCTAAGCATGAGGTCAAATACACAGGCTTCTTTTATCGTGGTCCTCTGCCATCCTTAACACAGAACTTTCACATTTTATTTCAAAATAACTGCTCCAACTCCTGTCCTCCTGTTCCTGTTCCAGTCAAATAAAGGGGAAAAGGACGGCAGGGGAATCCTCCATTCAAACTACCATACAGAGTTTGCACCTTGTTTCATTTCATATGTTAATGCCCAAATGTATTTACACTCACAACTAGCTGCAAGATAATCTAAAAAAAGTAAGGTAAACTCATAGGACTTACTATCAAAAGACTGAAGGAGAAATTAAATATTAGGAGATAACCATCTCTGAAGGGCTTCCCCAGTGGCTCAACAGCAAAGAATCTGCCTACAATGCAAGAGAATGGTCCTGGGTTCAATCCCTGGGTCAGGAATTTCCCCTGAAGGTGGGCGTGGCAACTACTCCAGTATTCTTGCAGGGAAAATCCCATAGACAGAGAAGCCTGGTGGGCCACAGTCCGTGGGGTTGCAAAGAGTCGGACACAAAAAAAGCGATTAAGCATGCACAGTCAACAGTCTCTGATACAAGAGTTTAAAACAAGGTGAATTTTAAATGGAATTAGCATCATTATTTTAATTCTTGCCTTTCAAATTATCCCAAAACACTAATGCTAATTTTTCAGGGAAAATATGTATGAATCATGAATCTTATATTCTATAAGTTGGAAAACCCAATATTGAGAACTAAGCATATATCAAAATTCCATTATTTATGAAAGTAATAACCTATAATAGCAAACATTCCATGAGAATTGGTGATTTGTTAGGTACTGTATTAAGAATAATAGTTATCTATTAACTCATTTAATATCACCACATCTCTTTAAGGTAGGTTACCATTATTTCCCCAGCTTTAAAGATTTAAAAAAATTGAGGAAAAATGCTTTTCCCTTTTGAATATACATGCTAAGAATATGCAATACTTGGATTTTCTTGATGTATGAATGCTGCATGTTTGAATAAATAAATGGATGAATGGTGCAGAAAACCTACATACAGGAACATAAATATTCAAATGATTATATCCCCTTGGAAGGAACGATCTTCTCTGGTGGCATTTTAGTGATCAAAATATTCTTGGCTTTCCATTATGAAGATGTCTAGAAAGATAGTGCTATAATTTTCTAGAAATGTACAACAATGAAAGAGACCTTCCTTAGAGAATGATGAGAATGATTTTGATTTCACTTTGTTTGAAAACAATAAGTTCATTAAGGAAAATTCTGTTAGAAGGTTAAGCCTACAGAAATGAATTTCCATAAAAAATTAAGTACCCTTACATATTAATGAGAATGTTTCTCTCATTTGGAAAATAAATTGATTATTTCTATGTAATTCTAATATACTTGGGTTAAGCATAAAATTAAATGCATATATTTTTAAAGTTAAAAAAATGTCATGCCTATGTTAGTGGTAGTGATACAAGTATATTTAGAGACAGAGACATTATTAGGCATCTGCGTATACAGTAAAAAGTATGGTTTCATAGTTTTCTCCCCCAGTTCAATAATAATAAGGTCAAGGAAAAACCAAACTGCATGAATAAACTGAAAGGCCAAATAATTTAATATTTAACAGGCATTACTATCAGTTTGTATATCACTGAAAAGAAAGTCGCAAGAATGAGTCTGGAAACCATGTGGTAGCTTGATCCCAAAGGATTTTTGTGTTGCGTTAGTGATTTTCACTTCATATTTAAGGGAAGTGATATTTACTGATGTCTGTATGACTAAATTATTCTATAGAATTGAACTACCATATTACAGTTAGATTTGGAGAAGAGGCCTTGAAGCTAGAGTCCAGGAGGCAAGTGTATGCAACAGATGGCAGAATCTAAAGTGAAGTCGAGATGTTGGACAGGGAATGAGGAAATCAATTTGAAAGATACTAAGGAATTAAGAATCTGTAAGACTTGGAAAGCAAATATTGGGTTGGCCAAAATGCTCCGTAATGGGAAAATGCAACGGAACTTTCTGGCCAACCCAGTGCATCCATCAGGACTTGTGCAAAGGAGTCAAGAGTGAGCCCTAGGTTTTTGCCTTTGCCATCACTATAGCATCATAATAGCTCACCTGAATTGAATACTTAGGCTGTGTTGATCAGTTGACTGACCTCTTCATATTTATTACTTTAATGCACAAGTAAAAACACATTGATACTACTCTGCTGTCTTTGTAGATTAGCAAAGTGGAATTTAAAGATATTAAACAATTTCCTAGGTCACAAAGTCAGAGTGTCAGAGTATATAGAATCCATAGAAAAGAGTTGTTCATGTTGCCTTGGAAGAGATTAGAGAGCCAGGCTATAGGGACCTCCTGAAAAAAGAACTTTAGAAATACTACGTTGGTAGTCATGTGAAATGTATTAAATGTCCAGAAATTTCAAATATATGGATTCTTCATTTAAAAATCTAGATCCTCGAAGGCAGGGTAGAATACAGGTCATATTTTCACTGCCCTTTATATTATACGCCTACAATCTCAGTTTTAGCTAATTAGTAGTAGTGATACAAGTATATTTAGAGACAGAGACATTATTAGGCATCTGCGTATACAGTAAAAAGTATGGTTTCATAGTTTTCTCCCCCAGTTCAATAATAATAAGGTCAAGGAAAAACCAAACTGCATGAATAAACTGAAAGGCCAAATAATTTAATATTTAACAGGCATTACTATCAGTTTGTATATCACTGAAAAGAAAGTCGCAAGAATGAGTCTGGAAACCATGTGGTAGCTTGATCCCAAAGGATTTTTGTGTTGCGTTAGTGATTTTCACTTCATATTTAAGGGAAGTGATATTTACTGATGTCTGTATGACTAAATTATTCTATAGAATTGAACTACCATATTACAGTTAGATTTGGAGAAGAGGCCTTGAAGCTAGAGTCCAGGAGGCAAGTGTATGCAACAGATGGCAGAATCTAAAGTGAAGTCGAGATGTTGGACAGGGAATGAGGAAATCAATTTGAAAGATACTAAGGAATTAAGAATCTGTAAGACTTGGAAAGCAAATATTGGGTTGGCCAAAATGCTCCGTAATGGGAAAATGCAACGGAACTTTCTGGCCAACCCAGTGCATCCATCAGGACTTGTGCAAAGGAGTCAAGAGTGAGCCCTAGGTTTTTGCCTTTGCCATCACTATAGCATCATAATAGCTCACCTGAATTGAATACTTAGGCTGTGTTGATCAGTTGACTGACCTCTTCATATTTATTACTTTAATGCACAAGTAAAAACACATTGATACTACTCTGCTGTCTTTGTAGATTAGCAAAGTGGAATTTAAAGATATTAAACAATTTCCTAGGTCACAAAGTCAGAGTGTCAGAGTATATAGAATCCATAGAAAAGAGTTGTTCATGTTGCCTTGGAAGAGATTAGAGAGCCAGGCTATAGGGACCTCCTGAAAAAAGAACTTTAGAAATACTACGTTGGTAGTCATGTGAAATGTATTAAATGTCCAGAAATTTCAAATATATGGATTCTTCATTTAAAAATCTAGATCCTCGAAGGCAGGGTAGAATACAGGTCATATTTTCACTGCCCTTTATATTATACGCCTACAATCTCAGTTTTAGCTAATGATTACAATGCATTATGTATAACTGACTTAGTTCAGAAATTGTTAAAGTTTGCTTAAGAATTAGGTAACATTCAAAATCAATGGAAGGCTAACTAATTAAATTTATTTTTACATGGCTTCCTAGTTTGTTTCTTTGATGTGACTGTTTTCAGATAAAGGCTTTTTTGAAATAACAAAGAAGCCTGAGCAAGGTGAAAAATAGGAGGAGTGTTGTGCCAACACCAAATGGCACACTTCCTGTAAGTCCTGCTTGGCAGCAGGCCACACCACATTCTTGGTACAAACTCTTGATAGTGTGCTCTGTTTTACAACACGCTGCGGTGTCTTTACAATATCATCTCCTGAGTGGGTTACTTTTGTTGTAATCAAGTAAATTTGATCATGGTACAGCTATTACTGGAATTTGGATCCAAACCCTTCAATTGATTTAATTATTTCAGTAAGATCTTTCATTTTGTTTCTTCTGTACTTAAAAACATCAACAGACTGCTCAAGGACAGTTGTCTTCTGCATCATTTGGCACAGAGTATTTGACAAAACTGATGTGTGTGATTCAGACAGAATGGAGAAATTTACTTGAAAATTTTCAGCAGTTGCTGCAGTTGAAACTACAGGCCATTCTCATCAACCATAATGCTCTCTTTGCCCCTGAGTGTTTCGATTCTCAGTGGCTTCTACTTCTTAAGGATGTCTCTGAATCTTTAGCAGATTTCAAGAACATTACTGATAAAAACATTGATACTACTCTGCTGTCTTTGTAGATTAGCAAAGTGGAATTTAAAGATATTAAACAATTTCCTAGGTCACAAAGTCAGAGTGTCAGAGTATATAGAATCCATAGAAAAGAGTTGTTCATGTTGCCTTGGAAGAGATTAGAGAGCCAGGCTATAGGGACCTCCTGAAAAAAGAACTTTAGAAATACTACGTTGGTAGTCATGTGAAATGTATTAAATGTCCAGAAATTTCAAATATATGGATTCTTCATTTAAAAATCTAGATCCTCGAAGGCAGGGTAGAATACAGGTCATATTTTCACTGCCCTTTATATTATACGCCTACAATCTCAGTTTTAGCTAATGATTACAATGCATTATGTATAACTGACTTAGTTCAGAAATTGTTAAAGTTTGCTTAAGAATTAGGTAACATTCAAAATCAATGGAAGGCTAACTAATTAAATTTATTTTTACATGGCTTCCTAGTTTGTTTCTTTGATGTGACTGTTTTCAGATAAAGGCTTTTTTGAAATAACAAAGAAGCCTGAGCAAGGTGAAAAATAGGAGGAGTGTTGTGCCAACACCAAATGGCACACTTCCTGTAAGTCCTGCTTGGCAGCAGGCCACACCACATTCTTGGTACAAACTCTTGATAGTGTGCTCTGTTTTACAACACGCTGCGGTGTCTTTACAATATCATCTCCTGAGTGGGTTACTTTTGTTGTAATCAAGTAAATTTGATCATGGTACAGCTATTACTGGAATTTGGATCCAAACCCTTCAATTGATTTAATTATTTCAGTAAGATCTTTCATTTTTGTTTCTTCTGTACTTAAAAACATCAACAGACTGCTCAAGGACAGTTGTCTTCTGCATCATTTGGCACAGAGTATTTGACAAAACTGATGTGTGTGATTCAGACAGAATGGAGAAATTTACTTGAAAATTTTCAGCAGTTGCTGCAGTTGAAACTACAGGCCATTCTCATCAACCATAATGCTCTCTTTGCCCCTGAGTGTTTCGATTCTCAGTGGCTTCTACTTCCTTAAGGATGTCTCTGAATCTTTAGCAGATTTCAAGAACATTACTGATAAAAACATTGAGCCTGATTGAAAAATAATACCCTTACATTTCATTTGTCCCTACTGCTTGCTTCTCTTCTTGCTTCTTCAGATTGAGAGTGATTATAATATGGTAATCTGAGATGTTTTGCAGCCTCTTTTTTGTTTCTGCCATTCCTTGAGAGTGTTCAAACTCATAACTTTGAGAATTAAGTTTAAGTCATAAAATCTCATTCCTACTGTAGTAAAATTTTAATACCTATTCAATATTCTTCATTTGTTGGCATTTTACTTGAAATGTAAGTATATGCTAGTCATGCATCTGTGCTGTTTATTGTCTTTATATTTGAATAATATAACTTCAAATATGTTTAAGTTATAGTGTCTCCTTGCTATTATTTTTTTTTTTTTTTTGGCCACTTTTTTTTAATTGGTCTTTCATTTATTGATTTTCGTCCATCTTTGTTATTTCGCCTGTGTGGGCCTCCCCTTGTAGTGGCATCGCCTGTAGCAGAACACCATCTCTGGGCACACGTACTCCAGCGCGCTGGCTCATAATTGAACACACCGGTCCAGCCGCTCTGCCGCATGTGGGATCTTCCCATGCCAGGGAACGAACCAGCGCCCCTTGCAGTGCAAGGCAGACTCTTTACCCACTGGACCACCAGAGAAGCCCCTTGTTACTATTTTTAAAAAGCCAAAAGGTTAGAGCATACCACAGAACCTATACTTGATAAACTTCGCTCCCCGATGGGAGGGAGCAGAGATTTCCAGGGGGTCCCCGAGACTCAAAGACCAGACCAAGAGCTGCAATAGCAAGAGTATTTTATTGAGCGGGTGCGCACTCGGGTGTCAGCCTGGTCGAACAAGCTGCACACCCTCGTCAAGGATTCCGGGGTTTTTTATAGGGCAAAATCTCAAATTAACATAGATACATTAGGCAACATATGATTGGCTATATGTTTGGCGGGCACATTAGGCATTACATGATTGGTTACGTGTTTGGCGGGCACATTAGGCATTACATAATTGGTTACATGTTCAAAAGTAAACTCTTTCCAGGAAGTGCCGCCGAGCGTTGGAATTTGGTGGGCGGAGGCCTCATATGGGGAGGGTGTCCGGCGGGAGGGGGCCTCAGGGAGGACGTTTATCTGCCTTTGGGTTGAGCAACTTAGTCTGTTGAAACCAAGTTATCTGAGGTTATCTGATTTTCCATTCTTTCATTCTCCCATTTTTCTCTGTGGAGTTTTAATCTTAAAACTAACTCATGGGTCTTTTCTTTGCTTAAGTGCCTGATATTGTTGGGTAAGAACCAGAGCTTGGGTAATAGATAAGTGTTCTCGGATGAATCACATCAAGTGGTTAAGGATGCAAGGTACAAGCGTGAGCAACAACAAAAGAATTAGCAGAGGTCCCAGGAGGGTCGAGACTAAAGTTTTGAGCCAGCGGGTTTTGTTAAACCATCCTTCAAACCACCCCTGTTGGGACTCTCTTTCTTTTTGTCTCTGGTTAAGTCTTTCTTGAAGTGTAGACGTGGAGTTCCTGATAACCCCAGAGTGGTTAACAGAAGCAACATTCTTCTTTGAGAGAGGCACAAAGGCCGCCCTCTTTTAGGAAGAGGAGGTCAAGCCCCTTCTATTTTGAAGGGTCACTTCTGCAAGGGAGGCTAAAGATTTTTTTTAGCTTACTGATGGACTTTTCTGTGATTTTGATATCTATGTCTATGGCTGTTCGTAGCTCATTGTATTGTTGTGGCCCCTCTATTAAAGCCGCAGTCCCTGTTCCTATTCCTGCCGCCACTCTGGCTCCTAACAAGACAGCCAGGTGACAGAAATCAGGGGTAAGTGTGGGCCACCAGGTCCCAGGCGGGTGATACCCAGAGAGTGACCAGACAACTTCTCCTGTCTGCGAAAACACCTGTCATGTCAGAGACTGGGGGGCATGGGGGTTAGAGGGGGACCCATAGGGTAGTAGGCTGAGGAGGGAAAGTATTAGGAGGGGATTTTTGAGAGTCTTATCTTGAGAGGGTTTTGAGAGCGCTGAATCTGCCATGACTGTTTTTCTTCTTGGTCAGCAGGCGGGGCTGACTTGACGTGTGAGGCGTGTACCCAGGCAGCGATCCCGTCGACCTTGAGGGCGGTTGGGGTGGTCAGGAGCACGGTGTAAGGTCCCTTCCAGCGAGGCTCTAATGTCTTGGACTGGTGTTTTCGCACGTAGACCCTGTCCCCGATCTGGAAGGGGTGTGGCTTGGCTGGTGGCCCCTTTTTCTTGGTATAGTGCAGCTAGGGGTTTCCAGATCTGCTCCTGGACCGCTTGCAACACTCGCAAATGGGTCTGTAGGGCTGGGGTATTAGCATAAGCAAAGATATCAGAATCAAAGAATGTAATGGCTGGGGGTGGCCCCGCATATAATACTTCAAATGGTGTGAGTCCAAGGGGGCAAGGGGTATTCCTGGCTCTGTACAGAGCCATCGGCAGGAGTCGAACCCAGTCTTTAGCGCCAGTCTCCAGCGTTAATTTAGTCTCTTTGATTGTCCTATTCATTCTCTCTACCTGTCCTGAACTTTGGGGTCTGTAAGCGCAATGTAATTTCCAATCAAGCCCCAGCAACTCGGCCACCAACTGACTTACCTGAGAGACAAAGGCCGGCCCGTTATCCGATCCCATTACCTTAGGCAAACCAAACCGGGGGGAAATTTCCTCTAGGATCTTCTTGACGGCGATCTGAGCTATCTCTCTTTTGGTTGGAAACGCCTCAACTCATCCAGAGAAAGTATCTATAAATGCTAGTAAATATCTGTTACCATATATTCCGGGTCGGATTTCTGTGAAGTCTACTCCCCAATGGAGGCCAGGACGGTGGCCTCTAGCTCTGATTTCTTCAGGCAGTTTTAGCTGTCCTGCATTGACTTTTGCACAAGGGATACAACTGTCCACCACCTGCTGGATGATTGTGTCTCTCTGGGGTATGTGGAAAAAGAGTTCTTCTCTAGCCAGTAGGGTGGCTAGTTTCTTAAAGTCTTAGCCTCTCTGTAGGGTAGAACCAGCTTTCCTTGGAACCGCCATTCTTGGGTCTTTGGCTCTAAGTGAGCCCCCATTGTGTGGAGGTTTTCGATGTCTTTGGCCAAATAATGAAATTTAGATTGTTTGGGGGACCAGAATGGCTTTTCGGCTTGTAACGATAGGAGAACCTGAGCCCCAAGGGCGGCCTGCTTAGCTGTCTCATCTGCCATCCGGTTTCCTTTGGCTATGGGGTCTTTTCCCTGTTGGTGGCCTGGGCGATGTATGATGCTCAGTCTTTGGGGCAAGAATAAAGCTTGTAACAGGTCTAATATCTCAGTCTTATTTTTAACTTCTTTTCCCCCGGATGTCAGTAATCCTCTTCGTCTATAAATTTCTCCGTGTACATGTGCAGTGGCGAAAGCATACCGGCTATCAGTATAGATGTTAGCTTTCTTACCTTCTGCCTTTTTTAGTGCCTGGGCGAGCGCAATGAGTCCAGCTCGTTGTGCCGACGTACTGGGTGGTAGGGCACTTACCCAAATCGTCTGTCGGCCATCCACTACTGCCGCTCCAGCCTTCCGCTCACCTTCCTGAAGGAAGCTGCTCCCGTCCGTAAACCAGGTGACATCGGCATCTGGCAGGGGCTGGTCAGTCAAGTCTGGACGGGTTCCGTGGGCTTCAGCCAGCAGTTGTTGGCAATCATGAGGGATCTCTCCCCCGCTATCCGGATCCGGTAAGTTGGTGGCCGGGAAGTCCCCCGTTTTTCCAAACCGGGGGAAGATTTCCTCTAGGATCTTCTTGACGACGATCTGAGCTGTCTCTCTTTTGGTTGGAAACGCCTCGACCCATCCAGAGAAAGTATCTATAAATACTAGTAAATATCTGTTACCATATATTCCGGGTCGGATTTCTGTGAAGTCTACTTCCCAATGGAGGCCAGGATGGTGGCCTCTAGCTCTGATTTCTTCAGGCAGTTTTAGCTGTCCTGCATTGACTTTTGCACAAGGGATACAACTGTCCACCACCTGCTGGATGATTGTGTCTCTCTGGGGTATGTGGAAAAAGAGTTCTTCTCTAGCCAGCAGGGTGACTAGTTTCTTAAAGTCTTAGCCTCTCTGTAGGGTAGAACCAGCTTTCCCTGGAACTGCCATTCTTGGGTCTTTGGCTCTAAGTGAGCCCCCATTGTGTGGAGGTTTTCGATGTCTTTGGCTGAAGAATGAAATTTAGTTGTTTGGGGGACCGGTATGGCTTTTCGGCTTGTAACGATAGGAGAACCTGAGCCCCAAGGGCGGCCTGCTTAGCTGTCTCATCTGCTATCCAGTTTCCTTTGGCTATGGGGTCTTTTCCCTGTTGGTGGCCTGGGCGATGTATGATGCTCAGTCTTTGGGGCAAGAATAAAGCTTGTAACAGGTCTAATATCTCAGTCTTTCTCTTTTTGACTTCTTTTCCCCCGGATGTCAGTAATCCTCTTCGTCTATAAATTTCTCCGTGTACATGTGCAGTGGCGAAAGCATACCGGCTATCAGTATAGATGTTAGCTTTCTTACCTTCTGCCTTTTTTAGTGCCTGGGCGAGCGCAATGAGTCCAGCTCGTTGTGCCGACGTACTGGGTGGTAGGGCACTTACCCAAATCGTCTGTCGGCCATCCACTACTGCCGCTCCAGCCTTCCGCTCACCTTCCTGAAGGAAGCTGCTCCCGTCCGTAAACCAGGTGACATCGGCATCTGGCAGGGGCTGGTCAGTCAAGTCTGGACGGGTTCCGTGGGCTTCAGCCAGCAGTTGTTGGCAATCATGAGGGATCTCTCCCCCGCTATCCGGATCCGGTAAGTGGGTGGCCGGGTTTAAAGAAGTAGCCGGCCCGAACTGGATTTTTCTCTGGAGCCAGGAGTAGAGTCTGATGATGGGCCATGCGTGCATTGGAAAGCCAGCGGTCTGGTGGCTAACGGATTATGGCCTCTACCGCATGGGGCGCGATGATAGTTAGGGGTTGTCCCAGGGTCAATTTATTAGAGTCTTTGATTAAGACTGCTATGGCCGCTACCATGTGGAGGCACGGTGGCCATCCGGTAGCCACATTATCTAATTTTTTTTGAGAGGTAAGCAATCGGTCTCCTCCAGGGGCCCAGTTTTTGTGTTAGGACTCCCTTGGCTATGCCCTTTCGTTCATCGACGAACAGATCAAAGGGCTTAGTCACATCTGGGAGGCCCAGTGCTGGGGCCGATAACAGGGCTCTCTTTATCTGGTCGAATGCCCTTTGTTGTTGTTCTTCCCATCTAAACTCAGTTCCTTGTTTTGTCAGAGGGTACAACGGGGCCACCATCTCGGCAAATCCTGGGATCCAGAGTCTACAAAAACCCACAGTTCCCAGGAACTCCCGCATCTGGCAGGGGTTTCTTGGTGGGGGAATCAGGGCTACAGTTTGTTTTCTGGCCTCGGTCAGCCAGCGTTGACCGTCTTCTAATACATAGCCCAGATAGGTTACTTTCTGACGGCATATTTGTGGTTTTTTTTTTTCACCGAGGCTCGGTACCCCAAGGTCCCCAGTTTTTCCAATAGATCCCCGGTACCTTGTTCACAGGGGCCCTCTTGTCTAGTGCCTGGGCCGAGGGCTTTCTTACCTTCTGCCTTTTTTAGCGCCTGGGCGAGCGCGATGAGTTCAGCTCGTTGTGCCGACGTACCAGGTGGTAGGGCACTTGCCCAAATCGTCTGTCAGCCATCCACTACTGCCGCTCCAGCCTTCCGCTCACCTTCCTGAAGGAAGCTGCTCCCGTCCGTAAACCAGGTGACATCGGCATCTGGCAGGGGCTGGTCAGTCAAATCTGGACGGGTTCTGTGGGCTTCAGCCAGCAGTTGTTGGCAATCATGAGGGATCTTTCCCCCGCTATCCGGATCCGGTAAGGGGGTGGCCGGGTTTAAAAAGTAGCCGGCCCGAACTGGATTTTCTCTGGAGCCAGGAGTAGAGTCTGATGATGGGCCATGCGTGCATTGGAAAGCCAGCGGTCTGGTGGCTAACGGATTATGGCCTCTACCGCATGGGCGCGATGATAGTTAGGGGTTGTCCCAGGGTCAATTTATTAGAGTCTTTGATTAAGACTGCTATGGCCGCTACCATGTGGAGGCACGGTGGCCATCCGGTAGCCACATTATCTAATTTTTGAGAGGTAAGCAATCGGTCTCCTCCAGGGGCCCAGTTTTTGTGTTAGGACTCCCTTGGCTATGCCCTTTCGTTCATCGACGAACAGATCAAAGGGCTTAGTCACATCTGGGAGGCCCAGTGCTGGGGCCGATAACAGGGCTCTCTTTATCTGGTCGAATGCCCTTTGTTGTTGTTCTTCCCATCTAAACTCAGTTCCTTGTTTTGTCAGAGGGTACAACGGGGCCACCATCTCGGCAAATCCTGGGATCCAGAGTCTACAAAAACCCACAGTTCCCAGGAACTCCCGCATCTGGCAGGGGTTTCTTGGTGGGGGAATCAGGGCTACAGTTTGTTTTCTGGCCTCGGTCAGCCAGCGTTGACCGTCTTCTAATACATAGCCCAGATAGGTTACTTTCTGACGGCATATTTGTGGTTTTTTTTTTTCACCGAGGCTCGGTACCCCAAGGTCCCCAGTTTTTCCAATAGATCCCCGGTACCTTGTTCACAGTCCCGTTGGGTCCGACTGGCCAGCAGGAGGTCATCCACATATTGTAGGAGTATCAAGGAGGGGTGCGGCGTCTGGAACTCCGCCAAATCCTGGTGCAATGCTTCATCAAACAGAGTAGGGGAGTTCTTAAATCCTTGGGGCAACCTGGTCCAGGTCAATTGTCCTGATAGCCCTGAGTCTGGATCCTTCCATTCGAATGCAAAGAAAGGTTGACTCTGTGGGCTCAGTCTTAAGCAGAAAAAAGCATCTTTTAGGTCTAAGACAGTATACCACACATGTGAGGGTGGTAGGGTGCTTAGAAGGTTGTAAGGGTTGGGCACCGTAGGATGAATGTCCTCAGTCCTCCGGTTAACTTCTCTCAGGTCCTGCACTGGTCTATAATCTCCTGTTCCCGGCTTCTTGACCGGGAGCAGGGGAGTGTTCCATGGCGAACGACAGGGTTTTAAAATGCCAAATTTAAGCAGTCTCTGTATGTGAGGCTGGATACCCTTAAGGGCTTCTGCTGGCATGGGGTATTGTTTGATAGAGACTGGGGCCACTGTAGGTTTCAGGTCGATGACGATAGGGGGTTGGTTCTTGGCTAGCCCCATTCCCCCTGTCTCTGCCCAAGGTTGAGGGTATGCCTCAAGCCATCTCCGGATGTCTGGTTGGGGGGTTTCAGCTGGCTTTTTTAACAGTTTATATTCATCTTCTAATCTTAGGGTCAAAATCTGGAGCGGGGCCCCACCGGGGCCCGTGACTGCAGCCCCTTGTTCTTAGAACTGTATCTGTGCTCCTAATTTGGAGAGCAGGTCCCTCCCTAACACGGGGTAGGGACATTCTGGCACAAGTAGGAAGGAATGCATGACCTTACCGATAGACAGGTGTACTTTGCGTTCGGTGGTCCACTTGTACAACTTTTCTCCGGTGGCCCCCTGTATCCATGAAGTTTTGTCGCTCATGGGCCCTGGGGCTCTGGTCAACACCGAGTGTTGGGCTCCTGTGTCGACCAGGAAGGTTACAGGTTGCCCCCCGATCTTCAGGGTTAACCGGGGCTCAGGGGGGGCTCCTGGCCCTGACCTCCCTAGTCTTCAAGAGAAAATACCTGGGTTGGGGGTCTCTTATGGTCTTTTTGTTTCTTTGGGCAATCCTTGACCCAGTGGCCCCTTTCTTTGCAATAGGCGCATTGATCAGAGTCTACCCGGGGCCGCCTTTGATCTCCGCCCTTTCTCCCTGTCCGTCCTGATTCTGCCTTTGGCTGCACTACGGTGGCCAAGATCTTACTTAATTCTTTAGTCCGTCTTTTATCCCGCCTTTCCTCCCTCTCTTCTTGTTCCTTTTTAAGCTTTTCTTCTTTTTCTTCCTGAGCTTTCCTTAGCCTTTCCTCTTTTTCTTCTGGAGTCTCTCTTTTGTTAAATATCTTTTCTGCCTCTCTTACTAGATCCTGGAGAGTATAATCCTGAAGCCCCTCTAAGCGCTGTAACTTGGTGCGTATGTCAGGGGCTGACTGCCCTATGAAGGCCATGATAACATCTCCTCGACGTTCCAGACTAGCCGGGTCGAAGGGAGTGTACATGCGGTACGCCTCCATGAGCCTCTCTAAGTAGGCGGCAGGAGTCTCTTCTCTTTCCTGGGTAACAGCTCTTACCTTAGCCAAATTGGTTGGGTGTCTCCCCGAGCCCCTGAGACCCGCAAGGAGAACCTGGCGATAAAAACGGAGCTGTTCCCTACCGGCAGGCGTGGTGTAGTTCCAGTTCAGTCTGTTTAACGGAAACGCGGCATCGATCTCGTTAGGGAGCTGAGTGGGGACCCCATTTGGTCCCGGAACGTTTTTTCGCGCATCAAGGATAACTTTCTGTCTCTCCTCAGTAGTGAGGAGAGTCTGAAGAAGTTGTTGACAGTCGTCCCAGGTCGGCTGATGGGTCATCAGAATGGACTCAATGAGCCAAGTCAACGCCTGGGGATCCTGAGAGAAAGGGGGGTTATGAGTTTTCCAGTTGTATAGGTCTGAGGCCGAGAACGGCCAATATTGGGTCTGGTCCCTGACCAGCCTTAAAGGGAAGAGGTGGGAGGACCAAGTTGCAGTTTCCCTTCCCCCCCCCGTCCCTGTTCCCTCCTCAAGCGGAGACGGGTTTATACACCCTGATGTTCCCCCTCAGGGAGGGTTGTTGAATCTGGGGAATCAGGATTCTGAGGGGCTGTCCCCTGGGCGCCTGCGGGCAGCAGGGGTTGTGGTGCGGGTGTGATAGGGGCTAGGTCCGGGGGTGGGGGAGGGTAGGGAGGAGTAAGCTTGAAAGACAGGAGATCTAATTGCGGGTCAGGGGGAAGAACAGGGGGCTTTTTGGGTCTCTTTTACTATGCTTTTGCACTGTGGCCAAGATCTTACTTAATTCTTTAGTCCGTCTTTTATCCCGCCTTTCCTCCCTCTCTTCTTGTTCCTTTTTAAGCTTTTCTTCTTTTTCTTCCTGAGCTTTCCTTAGCCTTTCCTCTTTTTCTTCTGGAGTCTCTCTTTTGTTAAATATCTTTTCTGCCTCTCTTACTAGATCCTGGAGAGTGTAATCCTGAAGCCCCTCTAAGCGCTGTAACTTGGTGTGTATGTCAGGGGCTGACTGCCCTATGAAGGCCATGATAACATCTCCTCGACGTTCCGGACTAGCCGGGTCGAAGGGAGTGTACATGCGGTACGCCTCCATGAGCCTCTCTAAGTAGGCGGCAGGGGTTTCTTCTCTCCCCTGGGTAACAGCTCTTACCTTAGCCAAATTTGTTGGGCGTCTGCCTGCACCCCTGAGACCCACAAGGAGAACCTGGCGATAGAGACGGAGTTGTTCCCTACCGGCAGGCGTGGGGTAGTTCCAGTTCGGTCTGTTTAACGGAAACGCGGCATCGATCTTGTTAGGGAGCTGAGTGGGGACCCCATTTGGTCCCGGAACGTTTTTTTCGCGCCTCAAGGATAACTTTCTGTCTCTCCTCAGTAGTGAAGAGAGTCTGAAGAAGTTGTTGACAGTCGTCCCAGGTCGGCTGATGGGTCATCAGAATGGACTCAATGAGCCCAGTCAACGCCTGGGGATCCTGAGAGAAAGGGGGGTTATGAGTCTTCCAGTTGTATAGGTCTGAGGCCCAGAACAGCCAATATTGGGCCTGGTCCCCGACCAGCTTTAAAGGGAGGAGGTGGGAGGACCAAGTTGCAGCTTCCCCTCCCCCGCCTCGTCCCTGTTCCCTCCTCAAGCGGAGACGGGTTTGTACACCCTGAGGTTCCCCCTCAGGGAGGGTCGTTGAATCTGGGGAATCAGGATCCTGAGGGGCTGTCCCCTGGGTGCCCGCGGGCGGCAGGGGTTGTGGTGCGGGTGTGATAGGGGCTAGGTCCGGGGGTGGGGGAGGGTAGGGAGGAGGAAGCTCGAAAGACAGGAGATCTGATTGCGGGTCAGGGGAAAGAACAGGAGGTTTCTGCTGAGCCTCTTTTAACTCTTTTAAGGGGTATAGGGAGGACTGGGAAGGGGCGGTTGGGGCCGTGGGCAAGGGAAAGGGAACTAGAGGGGTAAACGAGGGTTGGGGAGGAGGGCGAGGTCCCGGTGGAGGCGTAGGGGTGAGGAAAGGGTTGATCCAAGACAGGGGGTTTCTGGCTAAATCTTCCCAGGTGAGGATGTAAGAAAATTGGTCTGGATGTCCATGGGGTCCTGGATCCGCGACTTTGTCTTTCACCTGTAAAATAGTGTCAAGATTGAAGGTTCCGTCCCTCGCCAACCTATGTCGAAGGTAGGCCACTCAGAACAGCAGAAAGTCTGCCATTTCGTCTTTTTGACGTCCACCGACAGATTGTGGGCCCGGTTCCGAATGTCTTTCCAATGATCTAAAGTCAGACTTAAGGGTGTCGTTAGTTGTTGTCCCATCACGGGGAAATGAAACCGAACAAGGACAAAGAGACAAACAATGAGACAGACAGTCAGGCTAACAATCAGACGCTGCACAGCTACAGACCAGTTCCAAACCGAAAGCAGAATTTCAGACGGGCGTGGAGACTTTTGTCAACCACGCCCAGGGATGAGGGCTGCCTGATCGCCCTCGCCCACCCAGATCACCCGTGGAGCGTCCTCCAGGGCTGGACTCAGTGGTTTCCGACTCGTCAGCCCACCTCCTGAGTCACTACAGAGCCTACATGGCCTATATAGGACTTCCGAACAGTCAGACAACAAAAAACATAGACCCCTATACCGGCCGGTCAGTACTTACTCCTCTTAGTCGTGGTGTTGGGTCCGGGGCCTCCTGGCGATCCCGGACGAGCCCCCAAATGATAAACTCCACTTCCCAATTGGAGGGAGCAGAGATTTCCAGGGGGTCCCCGAGACTCAAAGACCAGACCAAGAGCTGCAATAGCAAGAGTATTTTATTGAGCAGGTGCGCACTCGGGTGTCAGCCTGGTCGAACAAGCTGCACACCCTCGTCAAGGATTCCGGGGTTTTTTATAGGGCAAAATCTCAAATTAACATAGATACATTAGGCAACATATGATTGGCTATATGTTTGGCGGGCACATTAGGCATTACATGATTGGTTACGTGTTTGGCGGGCACATTAGGCATTACATGATTGGTTACATGTTCAAAAGTAAACTCTTCCCAGGAAGTGCCGCCGAGCGTTGGAATTTGGTGGGCGGAGGCCTCATATGGGGAGGGTGTCGGGTGGGAGGGGGCCTCAGGGAGGACGTTTATCTGCCTTTGGGTTGAGCAACTTAGTCTGTTGAAACCAAGTTATCTGAGGTTATCTGATTTTCCATTCTTTCATACTTTCTTTTTATTTTAAGTATTCATTTCTCTGGTGATTCATTGTTTAGAGGGCACAATATATATCCAAATTCTAAGTCTAAAGGTTAATTTTGTTAAGGAATATCTAATATAGATGAATCATAAAATTGGTTATTCATTCAAACCTTCCGAATTCAAATGAATTTTAACTTGCAGCCTGCCCCCCTCCTCCACGCCAAAAGGCTGTTCTTGGAAGACTTAATTTGCATATTTCAGTTGAAGACAGTGAGAGTCAGGGGTATATCCAGAAGGAAAATGAAAACTAAAAAGATCCCTGTCCATTTGGGGCTTAGCAACAGGAAACCATTAGTGACTGGCAAACATTGCAATGTGAAGGTGTTGAGACTGAAGCTGGAATGCAGTGATTTGTAAGGGAGATAAGGAAGTAGTGATGGTCGAAAGGGCAAGTAGGGGTGATTCATGTGGTTTATTTTAATATGTTTATTGACTTTTCAAGGATGGAAATGTCTTGGATGTGTTCTTAGGTTACTGGAAAGGTCCTAGCATTGAAGCAGAGAGTGGATAGTCAAATGACCAAAGAGGCTAAGAAGCAGTCATCCAGAGTACAACTGTATGAAGGGGAAAAAAAAGGATAAGCTGGCAAAAGTCAGGCCAGGCCTGTAGGTTTGAAGTCAGAAATCAGTGGTGTACTATCTGTTTTCTCTGTGAGTCAGAGACTCTATCCTCAGCTGTAAGATCAACAGAGGTAATGGCAGTGGTATATTAGAGGCTAGAGGTGACTAGGTAATACTGGAAATAGCTATTATGAGTAAAATAGAAGTGAGCTGCGTGGGGTTATTATAGTCAATAATCTAAATAAATAACTATCTGCTTTTTAAACAAATAATTAATTTTTTAAAACAGGTAATTGCCTTTCCCCCACCCATATAGTTGTAAGGAAATATATATGGCAAAGAAAAATTAGGAAACTATCAGCACTGATTATCAGGCTTGAATGATTGAGCACTGGGGCTAGGGTAGTGGCAGTAAGAGTAGATCACAAAGGTCAATTTTTCAAAAGGTGGGCAATCAGGAAGATTTGATATTCTCATGGCAACCCACTTCAGTATTCTTGCCTGGGAAATCTCATGGACAGAAGAGCCTAAACAACAACAAATGTTCTAGGAGAATATTCAGGCTACCAAACACAAAAAAATGCAATCACAGCACACCACTAGACTCTTCTGGAAACAGTATTTACCAACAACAATGATAATCTAAGCTCTACTTAATGGCTTTAACTTTTAGACACAACCTATGGATAAAGTATAGAAAATAACTATGGTAAAAATGAGAATATAAAATATACTAAAAATGAGAATGCAAAATATAAAAAAATAAGAATACAGCTGTCTGAATTTCTCCAACCCATCCTCTTTTCTTTTTGTCCCTTTAATTAAAAAATTATCCCTTTTTACCTTCATAAGACTATACTCTCGACCTCTGCTTCATAGCCTCGTTCACTACCAGAGAGAAAATATAAGATAAGAAATAGAAGACAGGACAATTTTGAAACATTCTGCCAATATATAAAATTAAAAACTATAATTTTGAAGTTACAATATGATATATGCCATAAGAATTCAGCAAGAGAAAATAGAACGGATGGTTCTTAGGTTACTGGAAAGGTCCTAGCATTGAAGCAGAGAGTGGATAGTCAAATGACCAAAGAGGCTAAGAAGCAGTCATCCAGAGTACAACTGTATGAAGGGGAAAAAAAAGGATAAGCTGGCAAAAGTCAGGCCAGGCCTGTAGGTTTGAAGTCAGAAATCAGTGGTGTACTATCTGTTTTCTCTGTGAGTCAGAGACTCTATCCTCAGCTGTAAGATCAACAGAGGTAATGGCAGTGGTATATTAGAGGCTAGAGGTGACTAGGTAATACTGGAAATAGCTATTATGAGTAAAATAGAAGTGAGCTGCGTGGGGTTATTATAGTCAATAATCTAAATAAATAACTATCTGCTTTTTAAACAAATAATTAATTTTTTTTAAAAACAGGTAATTGCCTTTCCCCCACCCATATAGTTGTAAGGAAATATATATGGCAAAGAAAAATTAGGAAACTATCAGCACTGATTATCAGGCTTGAATGATTGAGCACTGGGGCTAGGGTAGTGGCAGTAAGAGTAGATCACAAAGGTCAATTTTTCAAAAGGTGGGCAATCAGGAAGATTTGATATTCTCATGGCAACCCACTTCAGTATTCTTGCCTGGGAAATCTCATGGACAGAAGAGCCTAAACAACAACAAATGTTCTAGGAGAATATTCAGGCTACCAAACACAAAAAAATGCAATCACAGCACACCACTAGACTCTTCTGGAAACAGTATTTACCAACAACAATGATAATCTAAGCTCTACTTAATGGCTTTAACTTTTAGACACAACCTATGGATAAAGTATAGAAAATAACTATGGTAAAAATGAGAATATAAAATATACTAAAAATGAGAATGCAAAATATAAAAAAATAAGAATACAGCTGTCTGAATTTCTCCAACCCATCCTCTTTTCTTTTTGTCCCTTTAATTAAAAAATTATCCCTTTTTACCTTCATAAGACTATACTCTCGACCTCTGCTTCATAGCCTCGTTCACTACCAGAGAGAAAATATAAGATAAGAAATAGAAGACAGGACAATTTTGAAACATTCTGCCAATATATAAAATTAAAAACTATAATTTTGAAGTTACAATATGATATATGCCATAAGAATTCAGCAAGAGAAAAATAGAACTCTAAATCCATAGAAAACCTTGATAAAGGAATTGAGCTTTACCAAGCTACTTATACAGAGGAATTTGGACTGCCCAAAAGTGATATGCAGACACAGGGGCAGATTAGAAGTGTGGAGGACCAAAGGGAATGGGAGGGGCTGCATTAATTTCACTGAGGTTGAGGATTTCCTCTGTGAAAGACTAGAAATGAGAGTAGATATTCAAATTAAAGTAAGTTATCATAAGGCCACAAATGGCTCTTTGGAAAACTCTATTGTTGATGACATTTTAGTGACAGATAAACTGAAAGAGAAAGTCCCTGCTGGCAAATATATATATATGAAATTTAAAAAAACAAAAAACAAAAAAACCTCATTTTTAGAAAGATCTTTCATAAGGAAAATTATGACTTGAGAATTAAAGACATTTCAGATATTTAGAATAAATAAAATCTAAAACACAGAAATAAAAGAGACAAAAATTTATTTTTAGTATTTATCTTTAGCACATTGGCAGATATCTTTCAAAAATGAGCATTCAGCTATTTTGCTTGTTATAAAAACAAACCAGCATCCTAATTTTTCAAGGAACTTATGAAATCCAAGTGACCCTTTTCTGCAAGTTACAAGATTTTTGCCTTTCTTGATGCTTGTAATATGACTGATACTTCTCCTAGCTAATCCAATTTGCTTAGGATTTTTAACCAAAGAATTATTGTTCACTGAAGCGAAAAAAGAAAAGTAGTTAGAGTTGTCTTCCAAAGATTAGTAGAATAAATTAATGCATTTGGAATTATTTAAATAATATACTAAACTCCCTATATTGCAATAAACCAAGGGCTGTTTGTAGAACGAATGTTAAATATGTTTCACTAAACAGTGAATATATATTTTATGATGGCAAATCATAAATAGTTTTCTTGTGGTTATTTGGGTATTTTTATATTAAATAACATAATTGAAAAGAAATGTAAATGATATAATACTAGTTAGACTGCATTTTATTAGCATTAAATTTTAATTAATATTTAGTTTTATTAATATTAAAATACTTTAAGAAACGAATAGGTTGCATTGACTTTGGTGGTCACTGTGATCAATCTCCAAAAAAGGTATTTTTGCTAATAGACGTTTTTTTCTTGAAAGTAAAATTAGTTGGTATCACTGATGATTAGTTTAATCTCTGTATGAATGTCAGTGCCTTGCAAGTTTTATCATTTACTGCTTGCCAAAACTCAGTTTTGAAAGGATATGTAGCATAAGTAATTCGAGGACAAAGAATCACTCCATATTTAGCCAAAGCTCAATGCATTAGTAAACCATACAAATTTCATGACCATATAAAATAAGCCATCTGTGGACGTGAACCATAGCCCTCTCCTAATTTGGAGAAATATTTGTAGTCTTTCATGCCAGTGGAAGCCTTGGCCATTCCACATAAAAGGCTTAAAAAAAAAAAAAAACAGAAAAGAAATCACCATGACAATTAGAAATAATACTGATCTCTTGCACTAAATTTTAAGAGTATTAGAGCCAAATCTCATCATCTGATTATTCCCTGAAATATACCCTCAAATGACTTCTCATCTTGTTTATTGTTCTTTAAAGAGTTTTAATTAGAGCCAAATCTCATCATCTGATTATTCCTGCTAATCCAATTTTGCTTCAGGCATTCCTAATTTTCAAGGAACTTATGAAATCCAAGTGACCCTTTTCTGCAAGTTACAAGATTTTGCCTTTCTTGATGCTTGTAATATGACTGATACTTCTCCTAGCTAATCCAATTTGCTTAGGATTTTTAACCAAAGAATTATTGTTCACTGAAGCGAAAAAAGAAAAGTAGTTAGAGTTGTCTTCCAAAGATTAGTAGAATAAATTAATGCATTTGGAATTATTTAAATAATATACTAAACTCCCTATATTGCAATAAACCAAGGGCTGTTTGTAGAACGAATGTTAAATATGTTTCACTAAACAGTGAATATATATTTTATGATGGCAAATCATAAATAGTTTTCTTGTGGTTATTTGGGTATTTTTATATTAAATAACATAATTGAAAAGAAATGTAAATGATATAATACTAGTTAGACTGCATTTTATTAGCATTAAATTTTAATTAATATTTAGTTTTATTAATATTAAAATACTTTAAGAAACGAATAGGTTGCATTGACTTTGGTGGTCACTGTGATCAATCTCCAAAAAAGGTATTTTTGCTAATAGACGTTTTTTTCTTGAAAGTAAAATTAGTTGGTATCACTGATGATTAGTTTAATCTCTGTATGAATGTCAGTGCCTTGCAAGTTTTATCATTTACTGCTTGCCAAAACTCAGTTTTGAAAGGATATGTAGCATAAGTAATTCGAGGACAAAGAATCACTCCATATTTAGCCAAAGCTCAATGCATTAGTAAACCATACAAATTTCATGACCATATAAAATAAGCCATCTGTGGACGTGAACCATAGCCCTCTCCTAATTTGGAGAAATATTTGTAGTCTTTCATGCCAGTGGAAGCCTTGGCCATTCCACATAAAAGGCTTAAAAAAAAAAAAAAACAGAAAAGAAATCACCATGACAATTAGAAATAATACTGATCTCTTGCACTAAATTTTAAGAGTATTAGAGCCAAATCTCATCATCTGATTATTCCCTGAAATATACCCTCAAATGACTTCTCATCTTGTTTATTGTTCTTATCACAAGGTGCAGGATAGTTTGCATTCATATTAATTGCAAAACTGTTCAGAGGATATTGATGTTTCACATGGTTTTTGATGGCTGTTAATTTTTTTCTGCATTTGAAGAACCTTGACTGACCCTTCACAAAATGGAAATAGCTAAAACAATGTGTCAATACTGTCCATTTCTGTCACTGGGTTAAGCTATTTCTCTATTTTGTACACTACCATCAATATCTTATTTTCTTCTTATTTTCTACTTCTTCTTCATTTCCTACTTTTTCTCTTCCTTTCCCGCCTTCTCCTTTTCCAGCTCTCATCCCTTGCAAACTCTTTCGCACATATAAGCACATAAGAATGCACAGAATTTCTATGACTTAACAAAACTGATCCTTCCCTCTATCATTTCAGTAAAAATGAAATTTAATACAAAATGCAACTGAAACCTATTTCAATTTTTTAAAATCTGTAAACCAGTCTTGCACCATAAATCATGATTTTTTGTCTATAAAACAGTTAAAGACCCTTGTGTAAAACATCTTCAGCTGTAAACTTTCTTTAAAATTGATCTCAAATGTCAAATTAAAGAAATCCCATACAGATGGAGTTATCATCTTGAGAATGAATTCTGATATTCATCATCATTATTATTATTATTTCCTGTTAATTATTAAAGTAATAATGACACCACTAAGAGCTATCATTTAGTGTATATGTATGTTTATTCTGTATCAAGGCCTATTCTAAATACACTACATCATAAATATTTAGCAATAAAAACCATACAAATTTCATGACCATATAAAATAAGCCATCTGTGGACGTGAACCATAGCCCTCTCTAATTTGGAGAAATATTTGTAGTCTTTCATGCCAGTGGAAGCCTTGGCCATTCCACATAAAAGGCTTAAAAAAAAAAAAAACAGAAAAGAAATCACCATGACAATTAGAAATAATACTGATCTCTTGCACTAAATTTTAAGAGTATTAGAGCCAAATCTCATCATCTGATTATTCCCTGAAATATACCCTCAAATGACTTCTCATCTTGTTTATTGTTCTTATCACAAGGTGCAGGATAGTTTGCATTCATATTAATTGCAAAACTGTTCAGAGGATATTGATGTTTCACATGGTTTTTGATGGCTGTTAATTTTTTTCTGCATTTGAAGAACCTTGACTGACCCTTCACAAAATGGAAATAGCTAAAACAATGTGTCAATACTGTCCATTTCTGTCACTGGGTTAAGCTATTTCTCTATTTTGTACACTACCATCAATATCTTATTTTCTTCTTATTTTCTACTTCTTCTTCATTTCCTACTTTTTCTCTTCCTTTCCCGCCTTCTCCTTTTCCAGCTCTCATCCCTTGCAAACTCTTTCGCACATATAAGCACATAAGAATGCACAGAATTTCTATGACTTAACAAAACTGATCCTTCCCTCTATCATTTCAGTAAAAATGAAATTTAATACAAAATGCAACTGAAACCTATTTCAATTTTTTAAAATCTGTAAACCAGTCTTGCACCATAAATCATGATTTTTTGTCTATAAAACAGTTAAAGACCCTTGTGTAAAACATCTTCAGCTGTAAACTTTCTTTAAAATTGATCTCAAATGTCAAATTAAAGAAATCCCATACAGATGGAGTTATCATCTTGAGAATGAATTCTGATATTCATCATCATTATTATTATTATTTCCTGTTAATTATTAAAGTAATAATGACACCACTAAGAGCTATCATTTAGTGTATATGTATGTTTATTCTGTATCAAGGCCTATTCTAAATACACTACATCATAAATGCATTTAATCTGCAAAACAACTCCATGAACAAGGGATCATGTAATAGTTGAAATTAAAGCAGAATAAGGTCATAAAACTAGAAAGTGGTGGAGCAGGAGCCTTTTGTTTGTCTCGGTTTGTTTTTTTTTTGGTTGGGTTGGTTGTTTGGCTTGCGGTATCGCATTGTTCTCTGATATACAGTTACTATAATCACCTATGGGAGTGAAAAGTTTTAAAACATTTTTTAAAGTGTAGAATAATATTAGAATAGTATAAAGTATAGCTACATTACAAAAATATCCATAATCTTATTCACCTATTAATATTTTAGCTAATTTTCCTTTCTTCTTATAATATCTTGATTTATATTTCCCAGAATAGGAACATTCTCTTATATAACCACAGGATAGTTTTTACCCTTGGTGAACTTAGCATGAATGCAACTACTTTTTTGTAATCCATTCTTCAGTATTTTCAAATGACCCAGTAATGTCTTCCATAGTATTTTTTTCTTTTTTTATAACCACCAGTATGAGATCCAGTCCTGGATCAGGTATCACATTTAGTTTTCACATCACTTCAGTCTCTTTGAATGTCTTTGTCTTTTATAGCACTGATATTTTGGAGGAATATACTGAGACTGAAGTCTTTTGCACAAACAAGTGACTAGTTGAGAGACTAATGGTGATTGAGGATATAGACAAATAGTTAATCATGCTAATGGTAGCTAAACTAAACTGCTGATAGTAGAGATAGAGAGAAGAAGATGAATTTGAGTGTAAATTTGAAAATTAAACTACAAGTTTAGATGATGAATAAAAGTTGGGAGGTGACCTGGAGGTTAGGATCAGGATGGCTCCTAAGTGTCATTCACTGGGCTAGCCTAAGGTAGAGACTGAGCTGTGAGTTGCTGTTGTTCAGTCGTTAAGTCCTACCTGACTCTTTGCAACCCCATGAACTGCAGTACACCAAGCTTCCCTGACCTTCAGTATCTCCCAGAGTTTGCTCTGGTTAATGTCCATTGAGTCAGTGATGTCATCCAACCATCTCATCCTCTGTTGTCCCCTTCTCCTCCTGCCTTCAGTCTTTCCCAGCATCAGGAGCTTTCCCAATGAGAGCTAAGAGAGAGAAGGTCAGAAATTCAGTTGGGAAATAGTCTCTTGTTAGGTGTTTGGATAGTGATGCTTCATTACCTTACAGAGCTGAAACTCAATGAGCAGTGTTGAAAAAGAGAAACAATCTGGTAATCCCTGCCTATAGGTGAGAGTAGAAAAGTTGAATGTGAAGAAATTGCCTTTGAAGACTCTAGAGAGAGGGAAGGAAGGAGAACCCAGGACATAGCCTTGAAAAACTCTCACATTAAGGGATCTGGTACCAGAGAATTTGATTGTCAGGAAGCTTAGAGGAAAATAGCAGCCAGAATGGTAACAAAACCAGAGAGAGGATGTCACAAGGACTAATAAAGATCACTTGAAGGATTAAGGAATATTCAATAATGTCAAAGTTGCTGAGAGAGCAAATAAGTCAAGTGTTGAAAAATGACCTTTGACTTTGCAACTGCTGTGGTTCTGGTGACTTTATCCAGAACATTTAATGTGGAGTGATGGATGTAGAAGCCAGACTAGACTGAGTGGTCAGGAAAAAATAATAGGGAAATGAATCAACAGACAAAGGTTTTTAATAGTGACCATGAGGAAATAGGATGAATGGTAGCTGGAGGGATTTGTAAAATTCAGAGAGGTTTGAGGACTGCTTTTCTGTAAAAAAATGATAAGTTATTCAAACAACTGTAACATGGTGATTGAGGATATAGACAAATAGTTAATCATGCTAATGGTAGCTAAACTAAACTGCTGATAGTAGAGATAGAGAGAAGAAGATGAATTTGAGTGTAAATTTGAAAATTAAACTACAAGTTTAGATGATGAATAAAAGTTGGGAGGTGACCTGGAGGTTAGGATCAGGATGGCTCCTAAGTGTCATTCACTGGGCTAGCCTAAGGTAGAGACTGAGCTGTGAGTTGCTGTTGTTCAGTCGTTAAGTCCTACCTGACTCTTTGCAACCCCATGAACTGCAGTACACCAAGCTTCCCTGACCTTCAGTATCTCCCAGAGTTTGCTCTGGTTAATGTCCATTGAGTCAGTGATGTCATCCAACCATCTCATCCTCTGTTGTCCCCTTCTCCTCCTGCCTTCAGTCTTTCCCAGCATCAGGAGCTTTCCCAATGAGAGCTAAGAGAGAGAAGGTCAGAAATTCAGTTGGGAAATAGTCTCTTGTTAGGTGTTTGGATAGTGATGCTTCATTACCTTACAGAGCTGAAACTCAATGAGCAGTGTTGAAAAAGAGAAACAATCTGGTAATCCCTGCCTATAGGTGAGAGTAGAAAAGTTGAATGTGAAGAAATTGCCTTTGAAGACTCTAGAGAGAGGGAAGGAAGGAGAACCCAGGACATAGCCTTGAAAAACTCTCACATTAAGGGATCTGGTACCAGAGAATTTGATTGTCAGGAAGCTTAGAGGAAAATAGCAGCCAGAATGGTAACAAAACCAGAGAGAGGATGTCACAAGGACTAATAAAGATCACTTGAAGGATTAAGGAATATTCAATAATGTCAAAGTTGCTGAGAGAGCAAATAAGTCAAGTGTTGAAAAATGACCTTTGACTTTGCAACTGCTGTGGTTCTGGTGACTTTATCCAGAACATTTAATGTGGAGTGATGGATGTAGAAGCCAGACTAGACTGAGTGGTCAGGAAAAAATAATAGGGAAATGAATCAACAGACAAAGGTTTTTAATAGTGACCATGAGGAAATAGGATGAATGGTAGCTGGAGGGATTTGTAAAATTCAGAGAGGTTTGAGGACTGCTTTTCTGTAAAAAAATGATAAGTTATTCAAACAACTGTAACTGTCTTTGGAAAGAATCATATTGAGAAGATATGTCTGAATGTGTAGGAGCATGAAAAATTAATTGAAAGTGTAAATTCTTTAAGAAGGTGTTGAAGCATCATGATTCAGAGGAGAGGATATGGGATTGACCTTAGATGTAAAAGCAACCCTTCACTGAAAAAGGAGGCAAAACACCAAGGAGAGACACAAATGGAGGAAGAGTTGCTTGGAAAAATAAATTCAAGAGTCCCTGTGAACAATTTGCTTTTCCTTAGGAGATAGGAATGGAGACCATTTATAGAGAGTAAGGGGCTTCCTTGGTGGTTCAGTGGTAAAGAATCTTTTTGCAATGCAGGAGGCCCAGGTTTGATCCCTGTGTTGGTAAGGTCCCCTGGAGATGGGAATGGCAACCCACACTAATAGTCTTGCCTGGAAAGTTTCATGGAGACAGGAGTCTGCCAGACTACAGTCCATAGGGTTACACAGAGTTAGAGACGACTAAAGCAACTTAGCAGCAGCAGCAGTGTAGAAAATAAGGAGCTGAAAGGAAGTGGAAGTTTCCAGGAGCTCAAAGAAGACTTACAAGTTGTACAGAAGAAGCAGCAAAGGGGAAAGCATGTCTCGGCCCAATAGCAAGTGTTCAGAGCCTCTTCAGGTTGAAGATCACACATTTATTTTGAGTGTCTGTCCTGTTGTGGGACATTTCTCAGCATGAGATGACTATTCCTGAGGAGACTGGGGAAAGTAGGCAGGTTATGTAAGAGTGATTTTTTGCAAGGCAAGTTTAACAAAGAGACCAGAGAATCTGGATGCTTTAATACAATTATTAAAATAAAGGATCAGGAAATGTATACTCAATCCTAAAATAAATGAATGAAGGGTAGGAACGGTGATCCACTGAGGTAAAACAGGCTGTGTTTTGTAGGTTTTGGTGAGGTTAATGCATCAATTTCCCTACAAGCAGATTCTAAGAGTAAGTTGTCCATAAATTTATGATTTTAGATGTGCAGCAATCTCAGATGATGCTCAGCACCTTCATGTGACAGCGAGAGATGGTGCCTGAGAGATAGGACAGGCAAAATGATCCTTTGATGTGGAGATCAAAAATCTGTGAGATCAGGGTGCATGCATGATGAAAGCAATCTGAATGGTGAGGGGCATCGATGCTTTCAGGAAGTCTGGGAGCCACTGGCAGAGATTTAACTCTATAAAAGGAGGTAAGAGAGGGACTGAAAATAACAGCCAGTAAGATGCAGAGATGATGATCTATTAGAAACAGGAGGAAAATTTTGGTCTGTTTTGGTTTGGTTTGCCTTTAGCAAGAGAGCGGGGTAGTAATGACTTTTGGAGACAGGAAAGTAGAATGTGGAAGAACCAGCTCGTGACATAGATAAAGTTCGACAAAAGAAATAGAAAGTACTTGAGAATGCTGCTGGCTTAGCAGTGTTTCTAGAGGTGAGCCAAGTTTCAGTTACAAAAAGAAGGTGGAGAGGAACTCCAAGAAGTCAGCAATAAATTGGAACTTGCTAAATTAGGAGTATTGGTACTGAACAGGCAACAAAACAGTGTGAGGGCATAGGGAATCATGGGGCTGGTGTGAGAGAGAGCTCCTGGGCAATAAAGAATAACTTAAGCCCAGCAATTGGCAGTTTCCTTATAACAAACTCTGTTGTATGTTCTGTGTGTATGTGTGTATGGTTATATGTAGATGGCTGTAGAAAACTTTTTCCAGTTTTATGGAGATATAATTTGTCATACAGAGCTCTAAAAGTTTAAGGGTACAGCATAATGATTTGTCTGCAAGAACTGTTTTTACTACCACCTCCAAATTTCAAAACTTTGTTTCTATTCCCACATTCAAATTGACCTGAAAAAAAAAATCATAAGACAGTTCTGCATGCACTGTTCTTTTTGTCTGGACTGTTTTTTCCTAAGATGTATATATGGGTCCCTTCCGCACCAGTTTTAGATCCTTGCTCAAATGAATGACTCCCTTGTCGTGGAACTTTTGTAGAAAGCTCTAATTCCCATTCAAGCCTTTTGTATCATCCTTCCCAGCTTTGTTTTCTCCTTTGTTAGGCCCTTGATATACTTGCTTATTGTTCCCTCTCTTCTCACCTGAGATCAGAGTCCTAAAGGGCAGGTTTTCATCTGTCTCTTTGGTTCACTACTCTATCACCAGCTGAAATATAGTGAGGCAATAGAACTGTGCCTGAAACACAGTGAGGCTCAAGAAATCATTGCTGAACAAATGAGTTAGTACATAAATGAATTAATAATAGGCACAGAAATGCAATGGGGTCTGAGGACAATTCCAGAAGAGAAGTTACATAAATATTTGGATCAATGAATACATTGTTGGAATAAATGTTGGGCCCTCCAGGGCTATATGGTACAACACACATGTGGATGAATAAATTGTGCTATGAGCTTTTTAAAGTGGGCTCTTTATTTCAAAGTCACCTCCGGATTACAGGATGATTTCAATGTCATTTGAGAAATAATTCCCTATCAAATAGCCCACAAAACAGTCATCTTTTGGTTTAATTTTCAAAACCAAACAAAGCATTGTGCTGTTACCCTGCGTGAGACTGACTTTGCAGCTGAGCGCCTCCAGGCATGTCAAGGCCTGGGCTTAGATTAACTGCCAGTTTCTGCAACTGCACAAATCAAGTTCCTTGAACTTTGAAAGCACGAGAGTGGCTGAAGAAAGGAAGGCTCTGCTTCACTTCTATAAACTTCTCAACATTGCTCTCAAAAAGTAGTTAGCATTCTGCCTGACTGAATATAAGATATATTTTAGTGTTTTCAAGACTTTTTTTGGTTAATGAGATGTTCATGACTTTTTCTGTCTATGAAGTATTTGAATGAGAATTTCAAAGCTGACGATCACAGTGACTAACTGGATTTCCTTTATTGCTTTTTTGTCTGGATTTTATTTTTATCTTTTGTTTTGCTTGTTTTCTTTTTAAAATGACTTTAGTAAAAAAGATCTTTTTGAACTCTCCTTTTGAACATAAAATATATGTATAAGATACATGTATATGAGCTTCCCTGGTGGCTCAGAGTAAAGAATTCACCTGCAGGTGCAGAAGACACAGGTTTGATCCTCGGGTTCGGAAGATCCCTTAGAGAAGGAAATTACAACCCACTCCAGTATTCTTGCTTGGGAAATTCCATGGGCAGAGGAGACTAGCAAACTACCATTCAGGAGACTGCAAAAAGTAGGACACAATTTAGCGACTAAACAACAACAGAGATACACTTTTTTTCTGGAATAAAGCAAGGTCATTTTTGGAACACTTTAAATTAAAAATCTGCCTTCTATGTAGCAAATGTATTAGCCTTATTTCAGATTGTGTCTTTTGAAGCATGTGTGTGCATATACACATGTGTGAGGGTAATATATAGATGTATGTTTGTATATAGATACACATGTGTATATATAGTCTTTGTTCCGTTTTCCCAGAAATGATATTTCTATCACAAATATATTGGCTATGCGAACAGACTTAACAGTCTTTAAAATGTTATTTAAGTAGATAAGCTCTATATTTTTGCTCTTCTATGGTATTCTGTGTAAGACTGACTAGCATTAAATGAGCGGAGAATGTAGTAATGTCAAGAGAAGAATAATGCTTGACTACCCATCTGGTACCCTCCACACAGACCTGCAAGAAGATCCATCACTAATTTCAGATTTTCTTTTGAACTGGTTGGCACTGGATTGTTAACATGGTGTGTAATGACCTTGGAATCAATAGGATGTCTGTCCAATCCTGGGAAGATAAATATGGATGAGTCCCATGCCATCAGTCATTTGACCCACTATGCTATTAATGCATATTGGGACTCATTGAAGTCTTTCAGGAGAGGGAGCTGGTCCCAGAAGAACCCTATTGCTGCCTTTGGGTCTCAATTATCAGGAGACAGATCAGATTCTTTGTAATTGCATATGGAGATGGGTGAAGCAGACAGCTGAACAGTATCTTTCTGGGTTTTACTGGAATAAGATAGATATTATCCATCAACAGTAAGTAGAGGATTGAAGGGAAAAGTTTTTTAAAAGAGGAGGGAAACCTAGATTTTTTTCAGATACAGTTCATCTGTTTCAGAAATACATTTTTCCACGGTTCTGATAAATGTCCTCTGATCCTCTACAATTCACTCCTACTTTTGTGTCCATTGCTTCTGGGTTTCTAAGGGTGTGCTCTCCAAGGGAATTGGATTCAAAGTTTAAAGAAACTTGGCTTTTGAAGGAAATTGAGTAGGAAGGTCAGAAGGCAGGTATGAAACAGATATTTTTGCTTCCAAATTTCTTCATCCCTCTTTCTTTCAGTACCTAGAGGAGAACTTTAGGCTCAATTTATACCATTTGTGTAAAAAAGTTTCTGAATGCTTTCATCACTAATTCCTATAATGCTCTGTTGATAACTGTGACATACTGGGGGCCAGAAGGTAAACCAAGCTAATAGCACTAAGTTCCAAGGCTTAGAAAGTTCTAACTGATCTAAAAAAACTTCTTGTTTTTGTTTAAACAAAATAAGTGATTTAGCTTTAATATTTTAGATTACTCACCAGCCATTTGCAATATTTCTGTGCTACGTATTATAGAACTGTACTGTCTTTAGCATAGTAAATCTTAATGCTCAACAGATTGTTAGAAAAATCTAAAAATTATATTGGTGATAAACAAATGGGAAAAAGGCCTTATGTATGATCTTTTTCTTTATTTAAGATCTTTTATAATCCACAGATGCATTCAATTTAAGAGACAAAAGTGATAGAAAAGAAAATTTAAACCCATGGTATTATTATTCCTGACCCTCAATTTATATGAAAGACATTTTATGTTACATTAGATTTCCTCAGCATGTGCCCTGTAACACCTTTCGGAAATACTTTGAATTTGGATGAGTCCCATGCCATCAGTCATTTGACCCACTATGCTATTAATGCATATTGGGACTCATTGAAGTCTTTCAGGAGAGGGAGCTGGTCCCAGAAGAACCCTATTGCTGCCTTTGGGTCTCAATTATCAGGAGACAGATCAGATTCTTTGTAATTGCATATGGAGATGGGTGAAGCAGACAGCTGAACAGTATCTTTCTGGGTTTTACTGGAATAAGATAGATATTATCCATCAACAGTAAGTAGAGGATTGAAGGGAAAAGTTTTTTAAAAGAGGAGGGAAACCTAGATTTTTTTCAGATACAGTTCATCTGTTTCAGAAATACATTTTTCCACGGTTCTGATAAATGTCCTCTGATCCTCTACAATTCACTCCTACTTTTGTGTCCATTGCTTCTGGGTTTCTAAGGGTGTGCTCTCCAAGGGAATTGGATTCAAAGTTTAAAGAAACTTGGCTTTTGAAGGAAATTGAGTAGGAAGGTCAGAAGGCAGGTATGAAACAGATATTTTTGCTTCCAAATTTCTTCATCCCTCTTTCTTTCAGTACCTAGAGGAGAACTTTAGGCTCAATTTATACCATTTGTGTAAAAATGTTTCTGAATGCTTTCATCACTAATTCCTATAATGCTCTGTTGATAACTGTGACATACTGGGGGCCAGAAGGTAAACCAAGCTAATAGCACTAAGTTCCAAGGCTTAGAAAGTTCTAACTGATCTAAAAACACTTCTTGTTTTTTGTTTAAACAAAATAAGTGATTTAGCTTTAATATTTTAGATTACTCACCAGCCATTTGCAATATTTCTGTGCTACGTATTATAGAACTGTACTGTCTTTAGCATAGTAAATCTTAATGCTCAACAGATTGTTAGAAAAATCTAAAAATTATATTGGTGATAAACAAATGGGAAAAAGGCCTTATGTATGATCTTTTTCTTTATTTAAGATCTTTTATAATCCACAGATGCATTCAATTTAAGAGACAAAAGTGATAGAAAAGAAAATTTAAACCCATGGTATTATTATTCCTGACCCTCAATTTATATGAAAGACATTTTATGTTACATTAGATTTCCTCAGCATGTGCCCTGTAACATCCTTTCTCCAGAAGGAAAAATACTTTGAATTTCCAACCTAATAAAGTAGTATTTACTCTTTATGGGGAATCTATTATGACCAAAAATATGTTAGTAAATACATGAATTATTAGTAATTACTATTCTTTACTTAGCATATGAGATATTTCATTTTGTTATTGTGCAAATGAAAAAGTGAGACCTCAGGAGTTAGTAAATTGACCAGGTTCGTATATTTGATTATAAAAACTGTGTTGTTTGAATTTAGATCACACATGCAGTATTTCTCTGTTTTTGCCTGGGAAAACAGAGATGAAAAGTAATCTTAATAACTGGAAAATCAGCTGATGATTATAACAGGAAAAAGGAGATCCAGGAGAACTAGGTATCACAGACAAAGAATGAATACAGTGAAGAAAAATGACCTGAGAGGAAGCCAAGACATAATATACTCCATGTAAACGGCAACTCTCCATTAAGGAACTACTTCTCCTGCTACTGAGTGCTCCAAATGTTTCTCAGCTTCCATTTTATAAACAAGATGTTTTTAACATAACAGAACTGCAGTTGGTATACAAAATCTATATCTTTGAACACTATTAGTGTACAAACTTAAGAACATCTTCTAACTACTGTGTGAATCTCAGAGATATATATCATATCATTTCCGCACAATACATGATTAAATTAACCTAATGAGAATGATTGTAAGATGTATTAATATTCAATACTTCCCTGGTGGCTCAGATGGTAAAGAATCTGCCTGCAATGTAGGAGGCCCAGGTTCAATCTCTGGATTGGGAAGATCCTCCTGAGAAGGGAAGAGCTATCCACTCTAGAATTTTTGCCAGGAGAATTTCATAGACAGAAGAGCATGGTGGGCTATAGTCCATGGGGTAATGAATCCCTATATGCTTTGACTCCAGCTTGGATAATATTGCTTCAGATATTATTAAATAGCATAAGTTTAAGAGACAAAAGTGATAGAAAAGAAAATTTAAACCCATGGTATTATTATTCCTGACCCTCAATTTATATGAAAGACATTTTATGTTACATTAGATTTCCTCAGCATGTGCCCTGTAACATCCTTTCTCCAGAAGGAAAAATACTTTGAATTTCCAACCTAATAAAGTAGTATTTACTCTTTATGGGGAATCTATTATGACCAAAAATATGTTAGTAAATACATGAATTATTAGTAATTACTATTCTTTACTTAGCATATGAGATATTTCATTTTGTTATTGTGCAAATGAAAAAAGTGAGACCTCAGGGAGTTAGTAAATTGACCAGGTTCGTATATTTGATTATAAAAACTGTGTTGTTTGAATTTAGATCACACATGCAGTATTTCTCTGTTTTTGCCTGGGAAAACAGAGATGAAAAGTAATCTTAATAACTGGAAAATCAGCTGATGATTATAACAGGAAAAAGGAGATCCAGGAGAACTAGGTATCACAGACAAAGAATGAATACAGTGAAGAAAAATGACCTGAGAGGAAGCCAAGACATAATATACTCCATGTAAACGGCAACTCTCCATTAAGGAACTACTTCTCCTGCTACTGAGTGCTCCAAATGTTTCTCAGCTTCCATTTTATAAACAAGATGTTTTTAACATAACAGAACTGCAGTTGGTATACAAAATCTATATCTTTGAACACTATTAGTGTACAAACTTAAGAACATCTTCTAACTACTGTGTGAATCTCAGAGATATATATCATATCATTTCCGCACAATACATGATTAAATTAACCTAATGAGAATGATTGTAAGATGTATTAATATTCAATACTTCCCTGGTGGCTCAGATGGTAAAGAATCTGCCTGCAATGTAGGAGGCCCAGGTTCAATCTCTGGATTGGGAAGATCCTCCTGAGAAGGGAAGAGCTATCCACTCTAGAATTTTTGCCAGGAGAATTTCATAGACAGAAGAGCATGGTGGGCTATAGTCCATGGGGTAATGAATCCCTATATGCTTTGACTCCAGCTTGGATAATATTGCTTCAGATATTATTAAATAGCATAAGTTTATTTTTTATTTCCTTCACTCAAACTTTGAGCTTGATGTAAAATTTTGAATTCAGTATAAAAAGATATTGTGGTAAATTATTTGTTATCATTTGGAATTGAAAAAGCCACTTTGAGTTTAATTATATACCTTTTAAAAATAAGATAAATTCACCTAGACATTAAGCTTTGAACTAGTATCCAGAAAACTATAGGAATTTAGGAAAAATGATTGACTAATTTAGAATAGTTAAGCAAGCCATACAGATATGTTAAACAGATGCCTTAAGTGTGACAGTATGTCCCCTTAGGATGGACTTCTTCTGAGTTAAAACTTGAAAATAAAGCTGGGTCTGCTTCTGATCAATGTCAATGTATCATATAATTTTCTATAAAAGTATATTTTCTTCAATTACTCACCCAAGTTCCCTCTTTTCTCTCATCCCAAGAGTACCTATATTCTGGGAATGATTTAAAAAGATGATGTAAATACTATACTTGGAGTTGTATATTACTTTGTTTTTTTTTTTTTTTTTCCTCTGGTTATCTCTTATTTTCCTGGAGGACATTACTAACACATGCCTTCTTTTCCATAATGGTGTGTTTGAATATGTATTGAGAATGGAAAGAGCAGGTCACATTTACTCCTTTTAGGTTGCTAATCTGAAGCTGTGATTTTACCCCCACTTCCCTGAAGAATATTTGGTAATGTCTGGAGGCCTCTTTTTTTGTTGTCACAATGGTGGTGAGGGGTCGCTACTGCATCTAGGGGGAAAAGGCCAGGAATAATACTAAACCTCCTGCAATTCATACACCATGCCCCTACAACAAAAAATGATCCAAAGCAAAATGTCAATAGTTTAGAGATTAAGAAATTAAGTGGTACAGATTCCCAACTACAAATGAATAATCAAGAGAATGAGAGAATGTAATGCACACATAGAGAATACAGTCAATAATATTATTACAGCATTGTGTGCTGACAAATGGAAACTGGACTTACTGTGGCAATCATTTCATAATATATAAAAATAGAATAATGACATATATCTGACACTGATATAATACTGCTTGATATTATTAAATGCATAATTTAATTTCCTTCACTCAAACTTTGAGCTTGATGTAAAATTTTGAATTCAGTATAAAAAGATATTGTGGTAAATTATTTGTTATCATTTGGAATTGAAAAAGCCACTTTGAGTTTAATTATATACCTTTTAAAAATAAGATAAATTCACCTAGACATTAAGCTTTGAACTAGTATCCAGAAAACTATAGGAATTTAGGAAAAATGATTGACTAATTTAGAATAGTTAAGCAAGCCATACAGATATGTTAAACAGATGCCTTAAGTGTGACAGTATGTCCCCTTAGGATGGACTTCTTCTGAGTTAAAACTTGAAAATAAAGCTGGGTCTGCTTCTGATCAATGTCAATGTATCATATAATTTTCTATAAAAGTATATTTTCTTCAATTACTCACCCAAGTTCCCTCTTTTCTCTCATCCCAAGAGTACCTATATTCTGGGAATGATTTAAAAAGATGATGTAAATACTATACTTGGAGTTGTATATTACTTTGTTTTTTTTTTTTTTTTTTTCCTCTGGTTATCTCTTATTTTCCTGGAGGACATTACTAACACATGCCTTCTTTTCCATAATGGTGTGTTTGAATATGTATTGAGAATGGAAAGAGCAGGTCACATTTACTCCTTTTAGGTTGCTAATCTGAAGCTGTGATTTTACCCCCACTTCCCTGAAGAATATTTGGTAATGTCTGGAGGCCTCTTTTTTTGTTGTCACAATGGTGGTGAGGGGTCGCTACTGCATCTAGGGGGAAAAGGCCAGGAATAATACTAAACCTCCTGCAATTCATACACCATGCCCCTACAACAAAAAATGATCCAAAGCAAAATGTCAATAGTTTAGAGATTAAGAAATTAAGTGGTACAGATTCCCAACTACAAATGAATAATCAAGAGAATGAGAGAATGTAATGCACACATAGAGAATACAGTCAATAATATTATTACAGCATTGTGTGCTGACAAATGGAAACTGGACTTACTGTGGCAATCATTTCATAATATATAAAAATATAGAATAATGACATATATCTGACACTGATATAATACTGTACATTGATCATAGTTCAAAACATTTTAATAAATAAATAAAAGGAAATCTTGATCCATAGCAAAAAAAAATTGAGGAAACCATTTGAAAATATTTGCCAATTACTTGGTTCTGTCTGGAAAAAAAGTCACACAAGGAGGCAAATCTACTTTAGTAAAAGATTCATTCTGTCTTTCCTCTAAAGGTATATCATGGCCTAATCTTAACTCCATGACACGATGTCAGACCCTCATTACACAGTATGTCATTGATTTCATCTCTTTATGCCATATCAGGAAATTCAGGTAATAAATAATTGACAGGCCCAATGAGTTGGAAATAAAATGGATATTTGAACTATTTAACTCATTGATTTTTTTTTATTTATTATATTTCAGAATTTGATCTCATTGTTTAAAACACAACAGAAACTCAAGATGGAAAATACAGACCAGCACCAAAAAATGGCAGAGACAGAGAGGTTCAGGGATAAGAAAACGGAAAAAGAGAGAAAGGAGAGAATAGAATCTAGATCTAGTAGACTTAATTGGTGACCAAATGTTTTCGGAGTTTTTTTTTTTCTTCTTCTTGCTATGCCTGGCTATTGCTCTTGCATTTGTTTGTTCATAAAGCAAATTCCTAATTGAGCACACAATATAAATATTTATAAAAACAAGTTGAAAATTTTATATCATGATAATTTCAATGCAACATCTGTATTCTATTTTCTTTCACAGAAGAAAAGCACAATTCCTTTTCCCTGGTCTTACCACACACATGAAACTGAAATCTTTCATCTGCATTTTAGTTGAATAAATGAATATATTTGTTTCATCCATTCTGTTCTTTCTGCATTTATCTTCACCTTACCATAAATATGACTAGCTTTTATATTGCTAAATACTTTTATGGTTTTAAAGATATGACTTACATTTGGACCTCATAAATAAGTGAGAAAGGAAATGTTTTATATTATGACCTTAGGTGATCAAAATTATTTATCACTGTAGTAAGGAAATAGCTGCTGTTAACACACTGTCTGGAAACTGGACTTACTGTGGCAATCATTTCATAATATATAAAAATATAGAATAATGACATATATCTGACACTGATATAATACTGTACATTGATCATAGTTCAAAACATTTTAATAAATAAATAAAAGGAAATCTTGATCCATAGCAAAAAAAAATTGAGGAAACCATTTGAAAATATTTGCCAATTACTTGGTTCTGTCTGGAAAAAAAGTCACACAAGGAGGCAAATCTACTTTAGTAAAAGATTCATTCTGTCTTTCCTCTAAAGGTATATCATGGCCTAATCTTAACTCCATGACACGATGTCAGACCCTCATTACACAGTATGTCATTGATTTCATCTCTTTATGCCATATCAGGAAATTCAGGTAATAAATAATTGACAGGCCCAATGAGTTGGAAATAAAATGGATATTTGAACTATTTAACTCATTGATTTTTTTTTATTTATTATATTTCAGAATTTGATCTCATTGTTTAAAACACAACAGAAACTCAAGATGGAAAATACAGACCAGCACCAAAAAATGGCAGAGACAGAGAGGTTCAGGGATAAGAAAACGGAAAAAGAGAGAAAGGAGAGAATAGAATCTAGATCTAGTAGACTTAATTGGTGACCAAATGTTTTCGGAGTTTTTTTTTTTCTTCTTCTTGCTATGCCTGGCTATTGCTCTTGCATTTGTTTGTTCATAAAGCAAATTCCTAATTGAGCACACAATATAAATATTTATAAAAACAAGTTGAAAATTTTATATCATGATAATTTCAATGCAACATCTGTATTCTATTTTCTTTCACAGAAGAAAAGCACAATTCCTTTTCCCTGGTCTTACCACACACATGAAACTGAAATCTTTCATCTGCATTTTAGTTGAATAAATGAATATATTTGTTTCATCCATTCTGTTCTTTCTGCATTTATCTTCACCTTACCATAAATATGACTAGCTTTTATATTGCTAAATACTTTTATGGTTTTAAAGATATGACTTACATTTGGACCTCATAAATAAGTGAGAAAGGAAATGTTTTATATTATGACCTTAGGTGATCAAAATTATTTATCACTGTAGTAAGGAAATAGCTGCTGTTAACACACTGTCTTTTGGATGCTTTTCTGGACTCCTTTAAAAGCATTATTCTTGCCAAGATTAAAAGCAGTGTTTGGTAGCAATGTGGAAAGTGGCCATCCACCTAGTTAATGTGCAATTCTGGTGATTCCCTTAAGAATCAGCAAGGGCATATAATCATGAGATTACTAGAAAAATGAATAGCACTGTTCACAAGAGCTTGGCAATTAATTAAATGATATGCTTGTTCATCTTGCAGGTCAAGCAGATAATTGTGCTGAGAATTGCTTTGAAATCATGCATGGTTCAACTTAGCCCTTTTGAATCCCAGGAGAGATTTGCAGGTCACACTGCCTATCACACTTCTTGTGGATGAGAGACTAATACTAACTAATCCTGTTAGCATACACAATAGGATAAGAGATAGCTAAAGATTCACATTTACTTGGGACAAGTTAACATGCCCATTAGAGAGGCCTTGTATGTTTTCATCCACTTTTCTTGGTAGGCCAGTATAATATAATAATAATAATATTATTATATTTTGCTTGGCATATTTTTTTGAATGTTTATTGTGCCATCAACTTCACTTGAACTTTCTATAACTTTTGATCTTTATGTAACTTTGTATGCTCAATTATCAATTGCATAGATAAAGCTTGGCATCTCCTCCGACCCACCCCTGCAAAATAGCAAGCAATTGTAAAGTAAGAGCAGATATTGGTTTGCCCCTTAACGCTGAAACCCTAGGCTTCTTTAAATATATTGAGTCAACACTGAAAAATATTTAAGAAGTTTGTCAGAAGCACAATCATGTCTTTCTTTCTTTCACCTTTTGCACCACACACATGAAACTGAAATCTTTCATCTGCATTTTAGTTGAATAAATGAATATATTTGTTTCATCCATTCTGTTCTTTCTGCATTTATCTTCACCTTACCATAAATATGACTAGCTTTTATATTGCTAAATACTTTTATGGTTTTAAAGATATGACTTACATTTGGACCTCATAAATAAGTGAGAAAGGAAATGTTTTATATTATGACCTTAGGTGATCAAAATTATTTATCACTGTAGTAAGGAAATAGCTGCTGTTAACACACTGTCTTTTGGATGCTTTTCTGGACTCCTTTAAAAGCATTATTCTTGCCAAGATTAAAAGCAGTGTTTGGTAGCAATGTGGAAAGTGGCCATCCACCTAGTTAATGTGCAATTCTGGTGATTCCCTTAAGAATCAGCAAGGGCATATAATCATGAGATTACTAGAAAAATGAATAGCACTGTTCACAAGAGCTTGGCAATTAATTAAATGATATGCTTGTTCATCTTGCAGGTCAAGCAGATAATTGTGCTGAGAATTGCTTTGAAATCATGCATGGTTCAACTTAGCCCTTTTGAATCCCAGGAGAGATTTGCAGGTCACACTGCCTATCACACTTCTTGTGGATGAGAGACTAATACTAACTAATCCTGTTAGCATACACAATAGGATAAGAGATAGCTAAAGATTCACATTTACTTGGGACAAGTTAACATGCCCATTAGAGAGGCCTTGTATGTTTTCATCCACTTTTCTTGGTAGGCCAGTATAATATAATAATAATAATATTATTATATTTTGCTTGGCATATTTTTTTGAATGTTTATTGTGCCATCAACTTCACTTGAACTTTCTATAACTTTTGATCTTTATGTAACTTTGTATGCTCAATTATCAATTGCATAGATAAAGCTTGGCATCTCCTCCGACCCACCCCTGCAAAATAGCAAGCAATTGTAAAGTAAGAGCAGATATTGGTTTGCCCCTTAACGCTGAAACCCTAGGCTTCTTTAAATATATTGAGTCAACACTGAAAAAAATTTTAAGCTAATTTAAGAGAAATGCAATACCCAGATTAGTCAGAAGCACTGTAATAGTTTAGATCAATATTTTTGTTAATCATATAGTAGGTATTATATCTTTACTACTTTGGAGCATAATTTTTATTTATTAAACGCATTCAAAGCAATAGTAAACAAGTACACACACACACACACACAGAGTTCTCTGTCTTATTTTCTGTATCATTATGAAAACCCTGAATAAAGTTTTTGGCCAACCCAATAATACAGAGCATTCTTAATCTTAACCAAATTCAGTTTTAGAAATAAATTAATGATCAGAAAGTTGAAGATTAAAAAAAAATAGAAAATTATTTATTCCAGCAGTCTTTGGTTTCAAGTTAGGCAACAGACCAGAGAAGTCAAGCAATTTACACAAGATTACATAGTTATTCAGTGATAGTATGTGGAATGCCCTCAAGCCTTTTAACCGTAAGGTGTTTTTTTTGAACCACAATTCAGCCCTGATACAAGTTACTTAATCATTATTTTGATCTGAGTCACAGCCTACTTGTTCAAATCACAAAAATCAGTCAGGAAAACCACCAACAAACCAACTGAAAGAAATGCAGGGGGACTACTGGATTATTTAAGGAGAAGTAAATGGCCAACCCTGCTTCTGTGAATGAATATTTTCAGAAATTTTGATGAATAATTACAGTTTATGTGTTATGAGTTGAGTTCATCTTTATTTGGAAAACTTAGACATTATTCTATCTAAAATGTCCTATGCAACTAGATACATTTTTGCCTATAAATGACTAGTATTCCTTTATTTATCTTGTTCCCAAGAGGTATAGGATCAAATGAAATGCATCTGGACCTTATTACCTATAGAAATAAAGTGGTGTCTTTAATTTGTACTGGTCAATTTTTTGAATGTTTATTGTGCCATCACTTCCGAACTTTCTATAACTTTTGATCTTTATGTAACTTTGTATGCTCAATTATCAATTGCATAGATAAAGCTTGGCATCTCCTCCGACCCACCCCTGCAAAATAGCAAGCAATTGTAAAGTAAGAGCAGATATTGGTTTGCCCCTTAACGCTGAAACCCTAGGCTTCTTTAAATATATTGAGTCAACACTGAAAAAAATTTTAAGCTAATTTAAGAGAAATGCAATACCCAGATTAGTCAGAAGCACTGTAATAGTTTAGATCAATATTTTTGTTAATCATATAGTAGGTATTATATCTTTACTACTTTGGAGCATAATTTTTATTTATTAAACGCATTCAAAGCAATAGTAAACAAGTACACACACACACACACACAGAGTTCTCTGTCTTATTTTCTGTATCATTATGAAAACCCTGAATAAAGTTTTTGGCCAACCCAATAATACAGAGCATTCTTAATCTTAACCAAATTCAGTTTTAGAAATAAATTAATGATCAGAAAGTTGAAGATTAAAAAAAAATAGAAAATTATTTATTCCAGCAGTCTTTGGTTTCAAGTTAGGCAACAGACCAGAGAAGTCAAGCAATTTACACAAGATTACATAGTTATTCAGTGATAGTATGTGGAATGCCCTCAAGCCTTTTAACCGTAAGGTGTTTTTTTTGAACCACAATTCAGCCCTGATACAAGTTACTTAATCATTATTTTGATCTGAGTCACAGCCTACTTGTTCAAATCACAAAAATCAGTCAGGAAAACCACCAACAAACCAACTGAAAGAAATGCAGGGGGACTACTGGATTATTTAAGGAGAAGTAAATGGCCAACCCTGCTTCTGTGAATGAATATTTTCAGAAATTTTGATGAATAATTACAGTTTATGTGTTATGAGTTGAGTTCATCTTTATTTGGAAAACTTAGACATTATTCTATCTAAAATGTCCTATGCAACTAGATACATTTTTGCCTATAAATGACTAGTATTCCTTTATTTATCTTGTTCCCAAGAGGTATAGGATCAAATGAAATGCATCTGGACCTTATTACCTATAGAAATAAATAGTGGTGTCTATGTAAATTTGTACTGGTCAATAATAATTTTATTTAGCAAAATCAAGACAGGAGCACCTCAAGGTAAAGGGAGTTTCCTTGTTTGTTACATTCTGAAAATAAAAGACCCATTATCATGTAGGAAACCCTTTAACTATAACACTTAAAATGCTAATGAAGTATTAATATTATGAGTATTAGTATTAGTAGTTAGTTTTATCCTGATATCATGGAAGAGTCTTGTGAATAATTTATTTGCAATCATGTTAGAACATGGATATTTAATCATGTACTATATATGTATCACTTTCTTCTTAGCAACAAAATCAGATTCAGTATAAGAGAGATGCGATCTGGACTCTATCCAAAAGAATTTGCTTATTAGAGTTGATACAAAGAGTTTCAAGCACCAATGCCTACCAGTTCCAGACAAGTCCTGTACAGGGAGGAAATGCCTGGATATAAGAAAACAGGAAATGTCGGCTGGCTTAGGGGGCACTTAATCCCTAAACCAGTTCTTATCATTGTTGACAGAAATTTCCATTTCTCAAAGGACAGTATAGCCAAGGTTTATATTTAAAATTTCCCAATTTGTAACTATTGGATGATTTTGTTCACCATGCTGAAGAAATAAACATATTCTGGGGCCATGTGCAACAAACAGATTCCTAGTTTACATTTTTATATGTTAACCTTGAGAAAGGTTAACATATAAAAATTAAATTGTATAAGAAGATTTCAGGACCTCATGAGAATTTTTTTCTTCTTGTACTATTATTTTTTGTTTATATAGTCTTTACAAATAAGGACAAATTTTGGTAATGATCCATGGCTCAAGCAGGAATGTAGAAATGAAATTTGTCTACTTCACACCAAAATCTAGTCAGGAAAACCACCAACAAACCAACTGAAAGAAATGCAGGGGGACTACTGGATTATTTAAGGAGAAGTAAATGGCCAACCCTGCTTCTGTGAATGAATATTTTCAGAAATTTTGATGAATAATTACAGTTTATGTGTTATGAGTTGAGTTCATCTTTATTTGGAAAACTTAGACATTATTCTATCTAAAATGTCCTATGCAACTAGATACATTTTTGCCTATAAATGACTAGTATTCCTTTATTTATCTTGTTCCCAAGAGGTATAGGATCAAATGAAATGCATCTGGACCTTATTACCTATAGAAATAAATAGTGGTGTCTATGTAAATTTGTACTGGTCAATAATAATTTTATTTAGCAAAATCAAGACAGGAGCACCTCAAGGTAAAGGGAGTTTCCTTGTTTGTTACATTCTGAAAATAAAAGACCCATTATCATGTAGGAAACCCTTTAACTATAACACTTAAAATGCTAATGAAGTATTAATATTATGAGTATTAGTATTAGTAGTTAGTTTTATCCTGATATCATGGAAGAGTCTTGTGAATAATTTATTTGCAATCATGTTAGAACATGGATATTTAATCATGTACTATATATGTATCACTTTCTTCTTAGCAACAAAATCAGATTCAGTATAAGAGAGATGCGATCTGGACTCTATCCAAAAGAATTTGCTTATTAGAGTTGATACAAAGAGTTTCAAGCACCAATGCCTACCAGTTCCAGACAAGTCCTGTACAGGGAGGAAATGCCTGGATATAAGAAAACAGGAAATGTCGGCTGGCTTAGGGGGCACTTAATCCCTAAACCAGTTCTTATCATTGTTGACAGAAATTTCCATTTCTCAAAGGACAGTATAGCCAAGGTTTATATTTAAAATTTCCCAATTTGTAACTATTGGATGATTTTGTTCACCATGCTGAAGAAATAAACATATTCTGGGGCCATGTGCAACAAACAGATTCCTAGTTTACATTTTTATATGTTAACCTTGAGAAAGGTTAACATATAAAAATTAAATTGTATAAGAAGATTTCAGGACCTCATGAGAATTTTTTTCTTCTTGTACTATTATTTTTTGTTTATATAGTCTTTACAAATAAGGACAAATATTTTATCCATATGTCTACTTCTATGGTAATGATCCATGGCTCAAGCAGGAATGTAGAAATGCAGAAACATTTTAAGGATAAAGCAATGTAATCTACCACCCAAGATGCCAGCACAGAGGAAGCTGATGAAAATAATGCCTGTGCTGGACTAAACAGAGAATAATTAAGAACTCTTTAAGAGCCATAAGTTAGGCGACTTTAATCTAAGAATGTGTTGGAGGATAAGTTCCTTAGAAGGAATTTGTTAAGATGTCAAGGCTGAGTACGATGGCCAAAGCCTTTGCTGAAATTTTTTCAGAAATTGTAGTTCTCTCCGAATGAAGCTATGTCTGAAATCAAAGTCTAATCCCGTGGTTAATTTTAGATAAATAAGAAGTTTTAAAAAATCAGGTGGAATCTTAAAAAATATAATATGTTCTCTTATATCGACTTAGACGATCTTGCAGCTGTTCCTATTTTCACTTCATAGCACGTGTCACTGTGACAAATGAAAAATATTTTCATCCACTAGGATTACTAGGTTGCTGAAAAGCAATAAACAAACTATAACAAGAATTATGTATGTAACTGACAGTTAATCAGACTATTCAAAGTGGTAATGAAGAGAATGAGAAGACTAGATAAAGTGTTTTCTGCTGACAAATGGTCTACATTACATTAATAATTTATTAGCTAAAATTTGTGATTATTACTGGTTAATGTGGTTAGCATTGACTTATTTTAACGATTTCTCAAAATATACAGGGCAAAACTATTAAATATAGTTCGCTCTGAAATTATCTTTCCTGTAGTTTTTTCTTCTCCAAGATGGGTTTCTATCAGTGTTCATCTTTCAGCAAGAAAAGTGGGGTTGCTTAAAATGTCCCTCTATTTTTTACTTTATTCCCAGCTGAATAGAATAGAGTTGCTTTTCAATTCTTAGGCTTCCCTGGTGGCTCAGTTGGTAAAGAATCTGCCTCTATTTTTGTAGCTATTAATATTAAAGTAGTGATAATTATTTTGAAGCTGTTCTTGAAAAGGAACCTTTGTGAGAATTTTTTCTTCTTGTACTATTATTTTTTGTTTATATAGTCTTTACAAATAAGGACAAATATTTTATCCATATGTCTACTTCTATGGTAATGATCCATGGCTCAAGCAGGAATGTAGAAATGCAGAAACATTTTAAGGATAAAGCAATGTAATCTACCACCCAAGATGCCAGCACAGAGGAAGCTGATGAAAATAATGCCTGTGCTGGACTAAACAGAGAATAATTAAGAACTCTTTAAGAGCCATAAGTTAGGCGACTTTAATCTAAGAATGTGTTGGAGGATAAGTTCCTTAGAAGGAATTTGTTAAGATGTCAAGGCTGAGTACGATGGCCAAAGCCTTTGCTGAAATTTTTTCAGAAATTGTAGTTCTCTCCGAATGAAGCTATGTCTGAAATCAAAGTCTAACCCCGTGGTTAATTTTAGATAAATAAGAAGTTTTAAAAATCAGGTGGAATCTTAAAAAATATAATATGTTCTCTTATATCGACTTAGACGATCTTGCAGCTGTTCCTATTTTCACTTCATAGCACGTGTCACTGTGACAAATGAAAAATATTTTCATCCACTAGGATTACTAGGTTGCTGAAAAGCAATAAACAAACTATAACAAGAATTATGTATGTAACTGACAGTTAATCAGACTATTCAAAGTGGTAATGAAGAGAATGAGAAGACTAGATAAAGTGTTTTCTGCTGACAAATGGTCTACATTACATTAATAATTTATTAGCTAAAATTTGTGATTATTACTGGTTAATGTGGTTAGCATTGACTTATTTTAACGATTTCTCAAAATATACAGGGCAAAACTATTAAATATAGTTCGCTCTGAAATTATCTTTCCTGTAGTTTTTTCTTCTCCAAGATGGGTTTCTATCAGTGTTCATCTTTCAGCAAGAAAAGTGGGGTTGCTTAAAATGTCCCTCTATTTTTTACTTTATTCCCAGCTGAATAGAATAGAGTTGCTTTTCAATTCTTAGGCTTCCCTGGTGGCTCAGTTGGTAAAGAATCTGCCAGCAACTCTTACTTTCTTCTTTGTAGCTATTAATATTAAAGTAGTGATAATTATTTTGAATGCTGTTACTTCTTGAAAAAGGAACCTTTGTGAGACTTCAAAGAAAGTAGCAGAGTATTCATATAAGGAATGAAAAATTCCAATTTATAATGTGGGCATAGTAACAAACTCTATAAAATTCTATGCTTTAGAGCTGGCCCACAGGGAGGAATAAAGATTCCTAGTCAGATATATTTGAAAAATTCTACATAACATTCCACAGCATTAGAATCAATAATCCTGAAAGAATGTAATGTGTTTAATTTTACTTTAAGCATCACTTCTTAAAACAAAGCATGTAAAAAGTCACCTAAATTTTCTATAGAAATCCAGAAATATACATGCATAATTGATATTATTCCAAGTGAATGTTAAGCATAGAATCAGAAATTTTACAAAAACTTGAGAATGCTGTTCTTCTTCCTGGCCTTAAAGCATATCTGTGACCTAAATTGCCCCCAGACACATGTGAATCATTTCCATTCTAGTAATTAGCTTTCTAATTAGCTTTCTAGAATGAATGGTCTAAGACTTTAAAATACAAGTTGTCTTAAAAAAAAATCTGTCTGATGAAAATCTTCTTTTAAAAGTTCATACAATGGCCTCTCATTATCAATGCTTATTTCATTAATAAAAGATTATAAAATTAGCAAACACCTTAGAGAGGATTTATGACCCTCTCTGCCTGATGAGGTGTAAGGAAAGAAAAAAATGGGCAAAAATTTAGGTTACTATTTACTTTGCAAAGATGTGTGCTAGTACTAAATATTTTGCATGAAGATCTAATGATATATTAGTATGGATTTTTCACTTATTGTCTTAAGAAGCATGAGAATTTCATTTCCTTAATGCAGTGTTCTTGTGTGTTCATATATGGCATAAATAAAGATACAAGAATCATTAATGTCTACCATTTATGATATTTAAGTTACAGAACTAATGCAAATCAAGCTGTCTAAGGGGACATATTTTAATAAGTGTTGCAGCAAGAAAAGTGGGGTTGCTTAAAATGTCCCTCTATTTTTTACTTTATTCCCAGCTGAATAGAATAGAGTTGCTTTTCAATTCTTAGGCTTCCCTGGTGGCTCAGTTGGTAAAGAATCTGCCAGCAACTCTTACTTTCTTCTTTGTAGCTATTAATATTAAAGTAGTGATAATTATTTTGAATGCTGTTACTTCTTGAAAAAGGAACCTTTGTGAGACTTCAAAGAAAGTAGCAGAGTATTCATATAAGGAATGAAAAATTCCAATTTATAATGTGGGCATAGTAACAAACTCTATAAAATTCTATGCTTTAGAGCTGGCCCACAGGGAGGAATAAAGATTCCTAGTCAGATATATTTGAAAAATTCTACATAACATTCCACAGCATTAGAATCAATAATCCTGAAAGAATGTAATGTGTTTAATTTTACTTTAAGCATCACTTCTTAAAACAAAGCATGTAAAAAGTCACCTAAATTTTCTATAGAAATCCAGAAATATACATGCATAATTGATATTATTCCAAGTGAATGTTAAGCATAGAATCAGAAATTTTACAAAAACTTGAGAATGCTGTTCTTCTTCCTGGCCTTAAAGCATATCTGTGACCTAAATTGCCCCCAGACACATGTGAATCATTTCCATTCTAGTAATTAGCTTTCTAATTAGCTTTCTAGAATGAATGGTCTAAGACTTTAAAATACAAGTTGTCTTAAAAAAATCTGTCTGATGAAAATCTTCTTTTAAAAGTTCATACAATGGCCTCTCATTATCAATGCTTATTTCATTAATAAAAGATTATAAAATTAGCAAACACCTTAGAGAGGATTTATGACCCTCTCTGCCTGATGAGGTGTAAGGAAAGAAAAAAATGGGCAAAAATTTAGGTTACTATTTACTTTGCAAAGATGTGTGCTAGTACTAAATATTTTGCATGAAGATCTAATGATATATTAGTATGGATTTTTCACTTATTGTCTTAAGAAGCATGAGAATTTCATTTCCTTAATGCAGTGTTCTTGTGTGTTCATATATGGCATAAATAAAGATACAAGAATCATTAATGTCTACCATTTATGATATTTAAGTTACAGAACTAATGCAAATCAAGCTGTCTAAGGGGGGACATATTTTAATAAGTGTTGCCAAAGCAGAAAAAAAGGAATGAGTCTTCTGTACATGCCGTGATCAAGCACACATGTTCTCTTTAATTTCCCTGTGTGTAAATGCATGGACCGAGACTGTATGTCTATTATGCAAACGGCCCTGTGTCCTGTCAGGCAATTGAGGGAAAAGATCATAATCCTTGGTGTCCTGGAGAATGTTTGCTGGTCCTCAGGGACTTACTGTCATTTAATTTGGGCAAGTTAGTGCCTGCCTTAGCTCTGCATATTTACATATAAATTGTTTGCAGAGAGGCAAGATATATTACAAACTGCTTCCCCTGATTATTTTATATCTGCTTTCATGTGGGATACGTCCTCAGAGTGGTGTGGGGGGAAAAGATTGTTACAGAGGGAGGACATATATCCCCCCACATGTGGGAAATGAGCATCAGCAGAAAAGAAACTGTTATTTTTTGACCATTTCTACACATAATGAAGAGAAGTGATTTATTATGAAAAGATATTGTTATTTGGCCATAAGTACATAGAATCTGCAGAGCTAATGCATCCTTGTGCCAAGCAGGGCTCATAGACTGCTCATGGATACTGTAGTTTTGCCCTGATTCATTAGCATCCAGTGACCCACCTATAGATTATCACCTTCTTGGGCCAGCATGAAGGAAGCTGCACATGCATTTTAGGGCAGGTAGTGTGTATTTGACAGAGATTTTTTATAGATACTGTCATCATATTGGAAGATATGGGCTTTGAGGCATAGCAATTCAGAGATTTTTATGTTACAGGAGTAGAAAATTTATACAACATTCATAAACCAAATGACCTTTATAAGAGAGCAAGGGTTCAGGGCAGTTAGGTAAAGGAAGAGACTAATAATCTCAAAGTAAATAGTCTACTACAAAACTGTAAAAATAATGACATACCAATCATTAAAAAAACTGAAGCCAAAATAAAAGCATTAGCACGGATCTTAGTGCCTCCTGGCATATGTAAACCATCTCCTACATTTTTTTCTTCAAAGTTAACATTTTTGAGCATTTTCTGTGTGTCAGGCATTGTACTGAATGTTTTATATGTGTTTGCGCTCTGAATTCATCCAATAATTTCATAGGGTGAGTAATTTCACTTTTACACTTGTCCCCATTTACAAGAGATTAAGAAACTTGATCAAAGTCATCTGGTCAAGGAAGAAAGCCAGGCCCAAATGAATGTACAGTCCACATTTTAAGCACTATATTATGTGGTCTTACATTTGTGAAAAGCAAGAGGATTTTCCCAAGAGGATTTCTTATTCCTGAACTTGCCTTTTCTTTATTAATTTCCTTTACTATTGTTGCTTGTTGTTGTACACATGTAAGTGATTTGAGAATTTGTGAATGAACATTTTCCTACCATGGTAATGTCCACTGGTCTTAGGAGGAACACACCTAGCCACTCAAAGTGACCTGTTGCCATATGATAAATGGAGGGTTGGTATTTTTTATTTCTTACTAAATTTCTACTGGACAATATAAAAAAAAAGTTTACAAATATTTCACACTCAGGGAGAAGAGATGGGATAGAGGAACATTAAATAATGGTGGCTATAGGAGCTGCCATCTAGAGAACTGGAAAGAGAGAGCCTGATTTCTTACAAAGAGATTACATGAATCCTCTCAGTTTTTCAAGATATCAGAAAAATGTGAAGCTTTATTTGATGCCTGTGGCATATCTTTACAGCCAACTGATTGACCTATTTAGTATAATTTGACTTATTTAGGACTTATTTTTATTATTTATACCTTCAGAATGATTAGAAACAGCATACAAAATTAAACATAAACACTAAAAAGACCCATTAGGGATAAAACAGCAAAAGAGGAAATTATGTAATTTGACAACTGAATCAGGAAGTTGACACTAAAACTGTTGAAAGTTTAGCCTAAAAATAGGTATGCCAAATATTTATATTTTACAATTCAGATCCAATTTTAACTTCATATAAAATAATTCATGTTCACTAATCTATCATGATATAACATGGTTTGGTATTGACTTTATCTGTAACATATGTCTTTATCATGTTCTCTAGGATTTATGAAAACAGGACAATTATATTGGTATTCAAACCTCATTTAAGAAAAGTATCAAAGTCTATACTCAGCTGAACCCAGAATGGGCTCATTGGCAAAACCTAGATATGAATCCATGTTTTCATATGGAGTAGCTGTATGATCTTGAGGAAGTTATGAAACTATTCCAACTTCAACTTATTCACCCAGAAAGCAAATTCCATAAGAATATCAACCTCAGGTTTTAGTGTTGTTGAAAAAATACCATGGGAAAAAGTGAGTAGATGTTTAGCACAGTTCCTTGAACATCGTAAGCTCAGAATAAGTAGTAACTCTTACTATTATTAGTTGGAAAAGTTGAAAGGAAAGAGAAATTACTAAAAGACGACAGAAAGAATGTTGTTGCACTGAAGAAGACAAAATATAACATAAGATAATATAATGATATATAATAAAAGAAATAAAAATATTACCCTAGAAAATAAATGTGTTAGTGTTAGTTGTTCAGTCATGTCTTAGCCCACCAGGCTCCTCTGTCCACGGAATTCTCTAGGCAAGAATACTAGAGTAGGTTACCATTTCCTTTTCCAGGGGATCATCCTGACCCAGGGAATGAACCAAGGTTTCCTGCATTATAGGCAGATTTATCGTCTGAGCTACCAGATATAAGGTGAGCTAATTAGCTCTGGCTCAGTTATATATGGTTCCAGGTAGGAAACTAGCCAAACTATACATTTGTGTTTTTATGTTTTGCAAGTTAAAACAATTTCGTAACATAAAATTGAGTTCAAATTTGTTATGTCTTAACTTGGCACAAATGTTTTGAGCTGGCTGTCAAATTCAAGATTGGCTTAGATTTATTAAGAAAACTTGAATTTAATAAACATGCTTCAACTAGGTCTATTCAGTTTAGTTTTATTATTATTATTATTATTATTATTATTATCTTTTTGGGGGGTGGGGTGGAGAGGGAGGGGGACAGGCGGGCCACTTCTATTGGTCTTTCGTTTCTCTGTTTTCATCTGTCTTTGTTCTTTGGCTCCCGTGGGCCTCCCATCGCGGGGCCTCTGTCCTCCGCAGAGCACCGGCTCTGGGCACATGTGCTCCAGAGCTCTGGCTCGGTAATTGGACACATCAGTCCAGCCGCTCTGCGGCACATGGGATCTTCCCAGGCCAGGGATCGAACCGGCACCTCTTGCACTGCAAGGCAGTGTCTTTACCCACTGGACCACCAGGGAAGCCCAAGTTTAGTTCTATTTCTATAAAACATGTTGGTAGCATTGCCTTCCAAGACTGCTTTATTCAGTACTGAGTTTCACAACACACATGCACAATATTTTAAAGACTTAAAAAACTGCTGAATCATAATGAGGCAGGCTTTTGAAATACTGTGATATGTACTATGAAACTGATTTATTTAGAATTTTTTTAATCCCACTTTCTTCCCGAGTGAATTGGAAATGGATCACAGTAAAAGGCTCATTTGTGGCAGTAAACAACAAAACTCTGTGAAAAGTAATTTTAAAAAAAGATTTTAAAAAATGGGCTCAGATATAACAAGAACATTAAACACACACATACTGGAGGAGAAAATGGTGGCCCACTCCAGTATTCTTACCTAGAGAATCCCATAGTGTCTATAGGGTTGCAAAGAGTCAGACACTACTGAAGTGACCACACACACACACACAAGCAGAGTTTTGCAGTAGAAGTGTGCTGGACCCACAAACACACACACATAAATTGGAACTCTGAAATAGGGTATATAATAAATAAAGGAGAATATGGAGAATTGCATTTATGAGAACCAGAAAGATAGGCTAAGGTGATATGGCTGTGAGCATGAAATTAATGTACGAGTAACCAATTAATTATCAGGCTTCCCAGGTGGCTCAATGGTAAAGAATCTGCCTGCAGTGCAGAAGACACAGGGGATGCCGGGTTGATTTCAGGGTGGGGAAGATTTCCTAAAGGAGGAAATGACAACCCATTCTAGTATAGTTGCCTGGAAAATTCCATGAACAGAGGAGCCTGGTGGGCTACAGTCCAAAGGATAACAAAGAAGTCAGACACGACTAAGCATCTGGGCACAAGCATGAGCAACCAATTACACAAGTACATCTGGTGAGCAAATTTCACAATCACCCTTACGAGATAAAGAAAATTTTCTCCCTAAGCTCCGACAAAGATTCACACATAAGGGTCTATAAACAAGGTCTTCCTCAACAGTGACATCTTAAAAATGCAGACTGCTTTAAGTGTTATTTTCGCATGTAATTCAAATTCAGTTAGAAAGAATTTTAATCTCATATGTATTATTTACTAACATAACATTTGGCTTTATCAATTTGCTATGACTAATATTATAGGTATCATAATGGAGTTTTTCTTTTTCTGCATATTCTGATAAACATGGGTTATTATGGAAAACCTTCAGCATCTGCAGCTACCATCATTCTTCTACCACATTTTAGGATACTTTTTCTATTCAATAGTTTAAATATTTATGATTCATATACACAACAAAACAAGTTAATTAGTTTGATTTTAGATTTGCAGAGAAATATTTTCCAATTGTCCCTTAGCTCCATCTTCTGTTGTCTGATATCTCTTTAAATACATATAGAGAATATTACTTTTGCATACGTGAAAAACATGAATGGGATGCAGCGGAGAGAGGTTACATATTTTGTGCTTTTGATCCATGAAACAAGAAGGGGAAGCAACTGATACTGATCTAGAACCAAATAGAATAGCTCTGGAGCTTTCTGAAACAGTTCAAAATGCCTTAGGGAAAGTTATTTTTCACAGGTGTCTTTTCCATCTTATTTCCTCACTTGGCACCTCTATCCCCCACCTGCCCCGGCATTCCTTCTTCAGAGAGCTGCTGATACCCAAATTGTGTCTACAAAGGAAGCAATGCTGTCTTTCTTAATAGAATCCTAGAGAAAATGTATCAAATTCCCCATTTGTCCCTTCAAGCTAATAGTCACCTTTCCTTACACTGTAAATAAGAGATGGGTCATGTCCAGAGCTCTCAGCTCTCACAATTTTACCAGACAAATTTCTATTAGTCTTTCCCTGTATAGAACATATGTTTTGCATTATATTTCTTTTAAAGATAAAACTGATTTTCATTATAATATGATAAAATAGAATTATATTCTACCCAGTAGACCACATATATTCAAGTCTGAAAAGTGTTTCTAGAATGTTGAAAAATAACAAGTGCACAAAACAGTGTTATGGCCTTCCTGTACCAATTGACTTATACTACTTGAGTTTCTCATGTTTTTCAAAAATAACAACAAAAATTAATTCCTTTTGCACAAAGCAGTGCAACACAAGTAAGTCTTTAATGATTAATTTTTATCATTAAGTTCATCAGCCCTCAACATAATACAGTTTTTTTGTATATTTTCTATAATTACCAATGATATTCAAATTTCCTTTCTTATAAAGATCTTCCAGTAAAATAGAGTTTGGTATATTATTTCATTGATATCATATGTTTATTTTATAGATAAGAAAGTACAATTTCAGAGATGGCATTTCTAAAGCCTTCTATGTGAAGTCATAGTGACCAAAAATAATATATTATGATATTTGGTTTAGATTTGCTGTTTGTATCTTCTTACATATTATGTTTACAAATCAATGGTTATAACACAAATATAATTCCTTTCCTATTATATTGCATACATCATCTAATCTAGCATCTTGAGATAAAGAATATTACTTTTGCATACGTGAAAAACATGAATGGGATGCAGCGGAGAGAGTTACATATTTTGTGCTTTTGATCCATGAAACAAGAAGGGGAAGCAACTGATACTGATCTAGAACCAAATAGAATAGCTCTGGAGCTTTCTGAAACAGTTCAAAATGCCTTAGGGAAAGTTATTTTTCACAGGTGTCTTTTCCATCTTATTTCCTCACTTGGCACCTCTATCCCCCACCTGCCCCGGCATTCCTTCTTCAGAGAGCTGCTGATACCCAAATTGTGTCTACAAAGGAAGCAATGCTGTCTTTCTTAATAGAATCCTAGAGAAAATGTATCAAATTCCCCATTTGTCCCTTCAAGCTAATAGTCACCTTTCCTTACACTGTAAATAAGAGATGGGTCATGTCCAGAGCTCTCAGCTCTCACAATTTTACCAGACAAATTTCTATTAGTCTTTCCCTGTATAGAACATATGTTTTGCATTATATTTCTTTTAAAGATAAAACTGATTTTCATTATAATATGATAAAATAGAATTATATTCTACCCAGTAGACCACATATATTCAAGTCTGAAAAGTGTTTCTAGAATGTTGAAAAATAACAAGTGCACAAAACAGTGTTATGGCCTTCCTGTACCAATTGACTTATACTACTTGAGTTTCTCATGTTTTTCAAAAATAACAACAAAAATTAATTCCTTTTGCACAAAGCAGTGCAACACAAGTAAGTCTTTAATGATTAATTTTTATCATTAAGTTCATCAGCCCTCAACATAATACAGTTTTTTTGTATATTTTCTATAATTACCAATGATATTCAAATTTCCTTTCTTATAAAGATCTTCCAGTAAAATAGAGTTTGGTATATTATTTCATTGATATCATATGTTTATTTTATAGATAAGAAAGTACAATTTCAGAGATGGCATTTCTAAAGCCTTCTATGTGAAGTCATAGTGACCAAAAATAATATATTATGATATTTGGTTTAGATTTGCTGTTTGTATCTTCTTACATATTATGTTTACAAATCAATGGTTATAACACAAATATAATTCCTTTCCTATTATATTGCATACATCATCTAATCTAGCATCTTGAGATAAAGAATTGATAAGTAATTCTTGTTTTCTGAAACAAGCCTTTGATTTTTTTCCAATTCATTAGTTCTCATCTAGGATTAGGTGGTAACACTTTCACTCTTCTTGTTCACGCACACTTGATAGGTTATCTGATGTATATCATTTAGTCTCTGAGTCTTCCTTTTGCCATGTACAAAGATGATTGTTCCAGTGGAAAAATGTGTTTCTTCAACTACACTACCCAAGAAGACTTTAAGACCTATAAGTGTAGGGTACCTTAAAAGAACAGTAACTTAAAAATTATGGCAATTTGAAGTCCATCTCTACCCACATAACCAGAGAGTGAACTGTATTATGACTTTCATGTTTAGAACTGTTTAGTGATGTTCCCTTTCCCTCTCAGCGTATATGAAACTTCTTAGCAAGTTTTCCAGACTGCTTTGTGAGCTGGTTCTGGCTTGGTTCACAAACTTCATCTCTTATATCTCTCAGGCCCCTCCCTAACCAACACCAAACCCCTCCTACAACCACACTCACACAGATACCCACACATACATGTTAACTTTCTCATGAAATCTTAATTTATGTGTTCCCTTTTGCTTCTGGGTCCTTGTACAGATATATCTCTCTGCTGTCCCCCTCTCCTCCCTCTTTTAGGTCCCACTAAGTATTCACCTACATCTACAGGAAACCTTCATACAGCTCCCTTCTGAGTTAAGTGTCCTTCAGATAAGCCACACATTTTCTTATCTTCAAGCTTTATGTAACTGATTGGGGATATACCTCTTTATTTATCCGACTCTCCCAGAAAAGCCGTTTTTTTTTTTTTTTTTTTTTTTTTTAAGATTTATTTATTTATTTGTTATGGGAGGGGGTCGGGTTGGGGAAGGAGGGGAGCGGGCGGGCCACTTCCATTGGTCTTTTCATTTCTCTATTTTCATCCGTCTTTGTTCTTTGGCTCCTGTGGGCCTCCCATCGTGGTGGCGTCTGTCGCTGCAGAGCGCCGGCTCTGGGCACATGCGCTCCAGAGCTCTGGCTCGGTAATTGGACACATTGGTCCAGCCGCTCCACGGCACATGGGATCTTCCCAGGCCAGAGATCGAACTGGCGCCTCTTGCACTGCAAGTCGGTGTCCTTACCCACTGGACCACCAGGGGAAGCCCCCAGAAAATGCTTTTGATGGCAGTGCCTGCAGGTCATTTGCTAGTGTGTTTATATGTACATTGTGGCACAGTAAGCATTTAATAATTAGTTTATTCAAAATAAAGGAATGGAGGGAAGCAAAGAGGAAGGGCCAAATGGAATCTAGCTGTCAGTTTCAAGTAAGACAAGAAATCAAAACAAAACTTAAGAGTGGAGAGGACAAGTAACCTAATCTTAAATTATGCCCACGAATGGAAGTTGCTAGAGAGAAGAAGAGCTGAAGAAGGAAATGGCAACCCACTCCAGTATTCTTGCCTGGAAAATTCCATGGATGGATGAGCCTGGCGAGCTACAGTCCATGGGGTTGCAAATATATATATATGACTTCCCTCATGGCTCAATGGTGAGGAGTCAGCGACAATGCAGGAGGCACCGGTTCCACCCCTGGGTAGGGAAGATCCCTCTGGAGGAGGACATGGCAACCCACTCCAGTATTATTCCCTAGAGAATTTCATGGACAGAGGAGCCTGTTGAGCTGTAGTCCATGGGGTCACACAGAATTGAATGCAACTGAAATGACTAAGCAGCAGCATCAGAGAGAAGAGGTCTGAGAAGTGGCACAAACAGGTTTCAGAGGCTTGAAAATCTCCTCTAAGTATCATGAATAATCATGTTCAAAATCTAGAATGATTACTTGATCTGAGTTAGAGAGCTTAGATTGCATATCATTGTCTGACATTAGAGTAGTTTAACATTTTACAAAGTTTTTATTGGAGAGTTTCCTTTACTCATGGTTCCTAAAAAATATATGATACTGAATACTTTGGCCACCTGATGTGAAGAGCTAATTCATTGGAAGAGCTAATTCATTGGATGCTTGCAAAGATTGAAAACAGGAGAAGTAGATGACAGAGCATCAGTTGACTGGCTAGCATCACCGAGTCAATGGACATGAATCTGAACAAACCCCAGGAAATAGTGAAGGCCAGGGAAGCTTGGCCTGCTGGAGTCCATGAAGTCACAAAGAGTCAAACATAACTGAGTGACTGAACAACAACAACAAAAATCAGATTTTTCCCTCTTGAAAATAATTAAGGGAATAGATGACATCTAATAAGTTATTTGATGTCTTGTGACATATTCATGTCTCAGTATGCCATAAGCATATTAAATTATATCAGATTTCTAATGGTATACACACACAAAAAATGCCACGAATGGAAGTAGTGGCATTTTTTTAGTTTTAAAGGTCAACAATGTCTTTTATCTGAGTCTTCGTGTAAAAGAAGTTGTATGACTTCTTTGGAAGCCTTAGTCATGGATTTCCTTGTTTCAAGAAACACAAAACAATTCAACTAGTTCAACTGAATATGGTTTATCAAAAGAGAGTAAAGGGATGCACTGACTTTCTGTATGCCTAACAGCAGACTAGACTCTGCTCAAGGAGAAAATTAAGCACTCACTATCATCTGACAGATTGGTCTCTCATTGAAATTCCAAATTTTTGGATGAATAACCTGAATCATCCAGCAAAGCACCTTGCATCAGTTTAATCAGTTATGGTGAGAAACTAGATGAGACTTGGTGATAGTATGACATTGAAGACTGTAATGCTCTCCTTTCTGGTACAGATTATCCTGACAGAATGTATAGATCAGCTGCCCATGACTGACTTCCTTCAAAAGAGATTCATAGGGCTTCCTTGGTGGTCCAGTGGATAAGGACACCGTCTTGCAGTGCAAGGCACTGGATTCATAGTGGGGGCTTGAAAATCTCCTCTAAGTATCATGAATAATCATGTTCAAAATCTAGAATGATTACTTGATCTGAGTTAGAGAGCTTAGATTGCATATCATTGTCTGACATTAGAGTAGTTTAACATTTTACAAAGTTTTTATTGGAGAGTTTCCTTTACTCATGGTTCCTAAAAAATATATGATACTGAATACTTTGGCCACCTGATGTGAAGAGCTAATTCATTGGAAGAGCTAATTCATTGGATGCTTGCAAAGATTGAAAACAGGAGAAGTAGATGACAGAGCATCAGTTGACTGGCTAGCATCACCGAGTCAATGGACATGAATCTGAACAAACCCCAGGAAATAGTGAAGGCCAGGGAAGCTTGGCCTGCTGGAGTCCATGAAGTCACAAAGAGTCAAACATAACTGAGTGACTGAACAACAACAACAAAAATCAGATTTTTTTTTCCCTCTTGAAAATAATTAAGGGAATAGATGACATCTAATAAGTTATTTGATGTCTTGTGACATATTCATGTCTCAGTATGCCATAAGCATATTAAATTATATCAGATTTCTAATGGTATACACACACAAAAAATGCCACGAATGGAAGTAGTGGCATTTTTTTAGTTTTAAAGGTCAACAATGTCTTTTATCTGAGTCTTCGTGTAAAAGAAGTTGTATGACTTCTTTGGAAGCCTTAGTCATGGATTTCCTTGTTTCAAGAAACACAAAACAATTCAACTAGTTCAACTGAATATGGTTTATCAAAAGAGAGAGTAAAGGGATGCACTGACTTTCTGTATGCCTAACAGCAGACTAGACTCTGCTCAAGGAGAAAATTAAGCACTCACTATCATCTGACAGATTGGTCTCTCATTGAAATTCCAAATTTTTGGATGAATAACCTGAATCATCCAGCAAAGCACCTTGCATCAGTTTAATCAGTTATGGTGAGAAACTAGATGAGACTTGGTGATAGTATGACATTGAAGACTGTAATGCTCTCCTTTCTGGTACAGATTATCCTGACAGAATGTATAGATCAGCTGCCCATGACTGACTTCCTTCAAAAGAGATTCATAGGGCTTCCTTGGTGGTCCAGTGGATAAGGACACCGTCTTGCAGTGCAAGGGGCACTGGTTCAATCCCTGTCCTGAGAAGATCCCACGTGCAGCGGAGTGGCTGGACCCATGTGTCCAATTAAGGAGTGGGAGCTCTGGAGTGCATGAGTCTAGAGCCAATGCTCTGCGACGAGAGAGGCCACTGTGATGGGAGGACCACACAGGCCAAAGAACAAAGATAAATAAATGAAAGATCAGTAGATGTGGCCAAAAAAAAAAAAAAAAAAAAAGAGTTTGTTTGAGAAATAATAAGAAGTGCTGTTATATGAAACTGTAAAAACTCCTTTACTAATGATATTGGAATTTTTTTATTATTATTATTTTCAAGTGGTATACAAAAGGCAGCTTGTTTCTCCTAATTAAATTAGCTATTTACTCAATGCTTCTCCCACCACCCACACTTGGGCTCATGATTCTATACTTACAACAAATTAAAATTTTTTTCTTGTAGTTCATTTTCTCTAAATGAGATTTTAATGTAATGCAATTGTGTAAAGTTTAACATATCTCTGATTCAATCTTACTGAATATCATGATGCCAGTGCGGTTTACATAAATGTACTTGAAACCTTAATTTCTTTGTAAATTGAGCTCGTGAAAGGGTGTCGTTTTGAGAAAAATAACTGCCTGATGTCTTATGGCTCCAGATTATAACATATTTTATGAATCAAGTATTCTTTAATATGCAGCTAATGGAATTATCTCTAAAATGGTTTTATAACATAGTTAAAATTAAATTATTCCCTGAAAACTAGCTTATTCATTCAACACTCCTGGAAAGACTTTTTTCTGAGAGATATCTTGGTAATTTATCTCCATTGTCATTTTTTTTTTCACTAGACAATCTAAGTTACTTTAACTATTGCTCCATTGACGGTTAAATGTTGCCATTTTTCCTTTTGATGTTGTTTTATTTAGACCTCTTTCAGTTGAAAGTAACAGAAAATAAAAGTTAAATTAGCATAATCCAAAAGTATATTTATTAGCTTCATATATCTGGAAATCATTCTTGAATGTGGCTTCACGTTGAGGTCTACATTGCACTCAAACCTGTCACAAGGGCTCAGTCCTTCTACAAACGTTCTCTGAAAAGCTATCATTTTACTTCAGAAACATGGCAACTATACTCCATTTTTACATCTACTGCCCTAATAGCACCAATGTCCTATACATTCCACATGATCTGAAACGGGTCATATTGAGCTCAAAATCACGGTGCCCAAGGGATTGCTGATTTTCTTTTAGGTATGATCCATAAATTCCACTCTTAAGCAAATGGTGCTCTGAAAATATATGCCCAGTGAATGAAAGGGTATTAGTGGTTCAAGTAAATTTGGGGCCATAAAAGCAAAAGAAAAAGGAGAAAGCACTACTACAATATTGACTAATGATGTAATCGCTTAAGAATGAAAATTAATATTTATCTAGCCCTGTCTTATTTAGGCCCAATTTGAGACATTTCCCGTACATTGACAAAAGGCAGATATTGCTGTCTAAATTTTACACAAGTGATGAAGTGGGTACATGAAGAAATTGATTACTAAATTCATGACTCTAACAGTTTGTAAATGAAACTGCTAGCTTTTGGTCCACAGTCTCCCAATCAAACCACCTATTCCTATTTCAAAACAGAAGAGATTGACCCTGATGATCTCCAACTTGCCTTCCATCTTGAAAATCTGATATTTCCATAATTATAAAGTATTAATAGTTGCTCCTACCAAAAACATGATTGAATTCTGACTCTGTTTTTCAGCCTTACTGCCAAACTGTAATCTAGGCACATAGTATCTTTGACCATAGTCTTTGCAGCTGGTTTTTACTTAATCATGCTACATGAATCTTTTCTCCTCTAACTTATCCTCCTGATGGTTGTCCGATATTGTGTAATAGCAAATTTGATGGTATTCTTCTCTCCCTTTTTCCTGTTGATTTTTGCATTAAGTTTAGATTCTTCAGCTTGGTACACAAATCCTTTCATCTGAACACAACATGCAATTCCAAACCATACCATTTCCCTTCTCCCCAAACCCTCACATTTAACATTTTGATATTTCCCAAACTCTATATGATTTTAAAACTTCCATTCTCTTTGAGTTATCCTTTTTTGGCCAACTCCTTCTGGCTTTTCAAAGGAAAGATGAGGAATAATACATTTCTATGTAGTCTTTCCTGATTCCTTCCAGGGAAGCTACTCAGGTTTTCCATCGTGTACCATCAGCATCTACACAGAGAAAATATGCAAACAGATATGCATTTGAAAACTTCTTGCCAGTTATTGTGAAAATCTGAAACGGGTCATATTGAGCTCAAAATCACGGTGCCCAAGGGATTGCTGATTTTCTTTTAGGTATGATCCATAAATTCCACTCTTAAGCAAATGGTGCTCTGAAAATATATGCCCAGTGAATGAAAGGGTATTAGTGGTTCAAGTAAATTTGGGGCCATAAAAGCAAAAGAAAAAGGAGAAAGCACTACTACAATATTGACTAATGATGTAATCGCTTAAGAATGAAAATTAATATTTATCTAGCCCTGTCTTATTTAGGCCCAATTTGAGACATTTCCCGTACATTGACAAAAGGCAGATATTGCTGTCTAAATTTTACACAAGTGATGAAGTGGGTACATGAAGAAATTGATTACTAAATTCATGACTCTAACAGTTTGTAAATGAAACTGCTAGCTTTTGGTCCACAGTCTCCCAATCAAACCACCTATTCCTATTTCAAAACAGAAGAGATTGACCCTGATGATCTCCAACTTGCCTTCCATCTTGAAAATCTGATATTTCCATAATTATAAAGTATTAATAGTTGCTCCTACCAAAAACATGATTGAATTCTGACTCTGTTTTTCAGCCTTACTGCCAAACTGTAATCTAGGCACATAGTATCTTTGACCATAGTCTTTGCAGCTGGTTTTTACTTAATCATGCTACATGAATCTTTTCTCCTCTAACTTATCCTCCTGATGGTTGTCCGATATTGTGTAATAGCAAATTTGATGGTATTCTTCTCTCCCTTTTTCCTGTTGATTTTTGCATTAAGTTTAGATTCTTCAGCTTGGTACACAAATCCTTTCATCTGAACACAACATGCAATTCCAAACCATACCATTTCCCTTCTCCCCAAACCCTCACATTTAACATTTTGATATTTCCCAAACTCTATATGATTTTAAAACTTCCATTCTCTTTGAGTTATCCTTTTTTGGCCAACTCCTTCTGGCTTTTCAAAGGAAAGATGAGGAATAATACATTTCTATGTAGTCTTTCCTGATTCCTTCCAGGGAAGCTACTCAGGTTTTCCATCGTGTACCATCAGCATCTACACAGAGAAAATATGCAAACAGATATGCATTAGAAAACTTCTTGCCAGTTATTGTGAAAATCTTTAGGCAGAATAAGCATGTTCTGTGTGTATTCATTTTATTAGTTAGCTGCTCAGTCATGATCAACTCTTTGTGACCTCATGGACTGTATATAATTCTCCAGGTAAAAACAGGGAAGTGGGTTGCCATTCCCTCCTCCAGGGCATCTTTCCAACCCAAGAATTGAACCAGAGTCTCCAGTATTGCAGGCAAATTCTTTACCATCTGAGCCACCCTTTGCTTACCCCTAAAGTCAGCATAATGAGTAGGTTCTGGTGTGCATATACTATCACGATAAAAGCATCATATATGGAAGCTAATCAGCTACTAGTGAAAGCATAACATTGTTAGTAAATATGTTCATATTTCAATATTGAGTCTTCCATTTTCTTTGGACCCAAATGTGACCTTAAGAAAATAAATAAATTCATTTTAAAAACTGTTTTAATTTATAATAAGGACACTAACTTCCAGAGTATGAAGAAAATGTCAAATTGAATCTTTTTTTTTTTTAATTTTGGCATCTTTCATTGGTCCTTCATATATTTATTTTCATCAATCTTAATTCTTTGGCCTGTGTGGGCCTCCCATGGCAGTGGCCTCTCTTCTCACAGAGCACTGGCTCTGGGTTCATGTGCTCCAGTGTGCTGGCTGTAATTGGTCATGCCAGTCCAGCTGCTCCACATCATGTGGGATCTTCCCATGCCAGGGATCGAACTGGTACCCCTTGCACTGCAAGGTGGACTCTTCACCCACTGGACCACCAGGGAAGCCTACAATTGAATCTTATGTGTATCATCCTTCCTTGTGATATTTCTAGAATGAGAAATGTTAACCTGAAGGCTGTAGGATGACTATAGAATATAGAAATCACAATTGGATGTGTGATCTAACTATGAGCCTAACAGAACAGTAGCTAGTCTAAAGATTCATGTCACTGGGATCATAGTCGGGGTCAGACTCCTTGCCCACAACACAGAATATAGGGGTTGGAGCAAGTGAAAAGTTGATCAAAGGTGTTTCTCTAGTGGGTAGAGTAATTAGACAAAGGTGGGAGGAGTAATAGCAGATTAGAACCTTTTTTAAAAAATAAAAGAATGAAGTAAGATTCTGACTTGCAGCTAATGATAAGGACATCAGTTCTTCTGCTTGCAAAATATCTATTCCTCAGCAATACACTTTTACACAGATTACAGACTCTATACCCATGGTGATAGAATGATCTGGAAAATATTAAGGAGAAAAAGTCTTTCAATGTTATGCTGGGTTTAAGCAAACATGAAACAGAAGAATTTAAAAGACTGAGAGTGCATTGTTCTCACAGTGATGTATAATTTAGGCAAGCAAGACATTTGGGGAGAGTTTGAAGAGGATATGAATTGAGGGCAAGTTTTTCTTGGTTTATGAGTGCTTCACAAAATGTTGGCTCCTGGCAAGAATATACACAGTCAGTGACAGTTTGGAAGTTGAAGAAAGTGCTTGCTTTTCTGTAATCTACATTTGTGCTTTGTTAATATATCTTATTTTCACCAATGTGACCTTAAGAAAATAAATAAATTCATTTTAAAAACTGTTTTAATTTATAATAAGGACACTAACTTCCAGAGTATGAAGAAAATGTCAAATTGAATCTTTTTTTTTTTTAATTTTGGCATCTTTCATTGGTCCTTCATATATTTATTTTCATCAATCTTAATTCTTTGGCCTGTGTGGGCCTCCCATGGCAGTGGCCTCTCTTCTCACAGAGCACTGGCTCTGGGTTCATGTGCTCCAGTGTGCTGGCTGTAATTGGTCATGCCAGTCCAGCTGCTCCACATCATGTGGGATCTTCCCATGCCAGGGATCGAACTGGTACCCCTTGCACTGCAAGGTGGACTCTTCACCCACTGGACCACCAGGGAAGCCTACAATTGAATCTTATGTGTATCATCCTTCCTTGTGATATTTCTAGAATGAGAAATGTTAACCTGAAGGCTGTAGGATGACTATAGAATATAGAAATCACAATTGGATGTGTGATCTAACTATGAGCCTAACAGAACAGTAGCTAGTCTAAAGATTCATGTCACTGGGATCATAGTCGGGGTCAGACTCCTTGCCCACAACACAGAATATAGGGGTTGGAGCAAGTGAAAAGTTGATCAAAGGTGTTTCTCTAGTGGGTAGAGTAATTAGACAAAGGTGGGAGGAGTAATAGCAGATTAGAACCTTTTTTAAAAAATAAAAGAATGAAGTAAGATTCTGACTTGCAGCTAATGATAAGGACATCAGTTCTTCTGCTTGCAAAATATCTATTCCTCAGCAATACACTTTTACACAGATTACAGACTCTATACCCATGGTGATAGAATGATCTGGAAAATATTAAGGAGAAAAAGTCTTTCAATGTTATGCTGGGTTTAAGCAAACATGAAACAGAAGAATTTAAAAGACTGAGAGTGCATTGTTCTCACAGTGATGTATAATTTAGGCAAGCAAGACATTTGGGGAGAGTTTGAAGAGGATATGAATTGAGGGCAAGTTTTTCTTGGTTTATGAGTGCTTCACAAAATGTTGGCTCCTGGCAAGAATATACACAGTCAGTGACAGTTTGGAAGTTGAAGAAAGTGCTTGCTTTTCTGTAATCTACATTTGTCTGTAATCCTATGATTTGATGAGACTAATTGAACCAATCCCTGAGTAAATAACTATTTTATCTGAAAATTATTTCAACAAGTAAACTCAAAAGTCACCTTCCTTTTGGGAAGTATATTAATAGCAGCACATTTACCTGCTAAATTTTTTATGAAAACTCTTGACTTTTATATTACATCATAGCCTATTAGGTATGAAAACAGAATACTATTTTTCTTCATGAAAATATTATTCTGCACTCTTATTACAATTTTTTTCCTTTGGAGTTTTGTTCTCTAAGTGCTTTATTAATCAGGTAAAACAGCACAAAAATAATGTGTTCATTATTTGAGCTGAATTTGGGGACAGGTGTAAAACATGAATTATCACAATTCTCTTAATGTAAAGTTTCAAAATGGCATCGCTTTCAGCTGTCATACAGATTGTGAGTATGTATATGTGTATTTACCATTTTGAATATGTAAATAAGGGGGTTAAAATAAAAACATTTAGGAAAATATTTTAGTTTTTCACTAATTAATTGGTTAAAATAATTAATAATGAAATTATTCCATATTCTCCAATATGAGAAGCATACTGTAAAGACAAATATATTGGTATTTAGTTCTGTTGTTTTATTCTTTAATTTAATGTTCTAGCCAGTAAGTTACAGCATAATTTGGCATTTTTTGTTCTGTCATCAAAAATGGCAAAAGCATCCTCTCAGCCATCTTTAGACTAATTGTCAATATGCCATATTTCCTTTATCTCTTTAAATAATATATTCCCTCCTGTATGTATGTTCCAGAGATGAACTATCTGCAAACATTAGCCTTTATATTCTTTTAGCTCATTTGAAGTTTGAAAGCAATTACAGTAGCCTAAAGATTCTGTTCAAGGAAGGAGCCTATGGGAAAAGTTAAGAGACAGATGAAAGATTGAGGGAACACTTACTTAGAAAGTTAAAAACCCACTAGAGATTTACAACTAGAATATAGAAATACTTTATCCAATTCAAAAATGAAAAAAGGGGCAGCAACCACAAGAAAGGCAAATCTATTAAAAAAAAAATTACAGTGTAGATAATCTTGAGATTTCCAGGGTAGGAAACCCAAAAGCTAACTAGCATGAAATATGCTCAAATCCATTTGGAATTAGGGAGATATTAATTAAAACAACAATAGTGTATCACTTTATACCAATGAGATTAACAAAATTTAGAAATCCGAATAATGCCAAGTGCTGGAAGGAGTAGCCGGAAAGAGAAAACCTCCTTCACAGAATGTGGGACGACAACCATCCTGCAAGCAATTGGATCTAGTTTTAATCTGATTAAGTTCACAGACCTACTATAACCCCACAACCCACCACAGGGCATGACCTGGAGAAATTATCTACAGGCCATGTGGGAACATGCACAGGAACATTCTTGACAATGTTATTTATATTTGCAAGGAGTTGGAGGCTATGTGTGTGCCTATGCCTAGGAAATGGGGAAGGAAAGGATGTAGGCTATAGACTTCCAAGTACCACACAAGAGTTAAAGGCAACATGCTAGATATTCCTACAGCAACAGGGGTGGATCCTTAAAACACAATGCTTAGTAAAAAAGAATAAGAAAAAAAATCTATAGCAAATGTAATATCTGCTTTTTTTAAATACATGCACATAAATCACAGTATTTTATAAGAACATATTAAAATGAAAGGATACCCATCAAAAGACATTATAATGATGGCCTAAGAGAGGAAAGAGACATGACAGTGGGGACAAGGAAATGGGAATAGAAAGAAAGAAATGAACAAATAAGCCAAATAAAGGAACCAAATAAAGGCTTCACATCACCAGTGATATATGGTGCCAGGAACTACAAGTATGATTGACTCAACTCTCTGCACCTGTGTCCCCTGCCCCCACCAAAAAACACACCAGCACAACAAAAAATGTGAATTGTTACATACACGGAGATACAAATATCAGGCAACCACGTAGCTGGGGGAATCCACCAGTTTCACTGATATTTAAGTCACTTACCCTATATGTGATATAAAGTGAAATCCTTGAAACTATAAGTCTGCTCACATCTAAAATCAAGATTTCCAGACAAAAGTCCTGCTAAGATCCACTTGGGAGCACTAGTCCAACTTCAATATCCCTTACAGTGAGATGTCTCAAATTTCAAGGAATTTGTGACCCTCTTGACTACATAAAGAGCCTGTCTACTGAAGTTGGTCATTTATAATTTTGAGTTATCTGTTTAAACGGAAAGGGAAGTTGTCTTTGATTTCTAATAGAGATAAACTTCCCTGGGAATAGTGTTGCTTGAGGTTTTAAAGGCTTAATGATTCAGGGCTGTTGCCTTTTGTTGTGCCAATTCAGGCACTTTACGTGTCCAGACAAAATCTCTCTCAGCAAGATGGCTTTGATATAAAATCACTGATATTTAAATATCAAAATGTAACTCTTTGGCCTGGCAATAACCCTCCATGTGGGAGGCTTGGATGAGATTTCCAGACCTGCTCTTTTGTCCTTGGATCTACGGCATCTGGAAATGATACTTGTGGCCATGGTAATACTTCAGTCTGTCAGAGTATATTTTATCCAAATTTTTCAGTATGCTTTGCAATTTATTAATCTTTGCAACACCTTTAGGAGGTAGGCAGATTTCTTTTTTCCCTTGAGGTGGTGAGGCAATAGCTAGTGGAAATGAAAACTACACAAGGCCAGGCAGCTGGATGAGAGGGTGGAAGGAAGTCCTTTGCATTTAGGAGAACAGCCAATCCCATTAAATGGTGAACTCATTTGACACCACCATTAAACGAGTCTTAAATGAAATTTTATAGCTTGTGAATGAAGAACAAGGTTTTGGAAACCAAAATTAATGAAGGCCTAAGGAACTGAAAAATAAATTGTGACATTTAAAATGTGCTTCTTAAATATTCTATTGCATACTCCAATTTACTGAGTTTAATCAGTGAAACTAGAAGAAAACACCATTGATGTTGAACTAAAAGCTTGCAAGTATGTGGGGCATGGTAGTGTCTGTTTTAAGGGCTACTTCTTTGAAGTATTCGTCTTCCTTTTTGTAAAATAGAGTGACTTCTTGATGCTGCTATCTCTGTCTCCTTTTTGATTTCTTACCTGACCTCATTTTATTTCTAATTTTTCATGTAGATTTATAGAATATTCCTGATGGCTCATGCTCTCTGATTACCTGTGGAAAAAAATGATATCAAAACAAAACAGTGATTTTTTAAAATTTATTGCTAACTTTCTCTGTGAATTTGTATTTCCCTAGATCCATTTTAGATTCCATTAAATTATTTAAGCCCTCATATAAAACTCAGATCATTCCAGGTAATAACCCCATTTATACCACAAATAAATATGTACCAAAACTACTGTTTCAACCAATGTTCAGAAACTAGGGAAACCAACAATGAACAAGAAGCAAACCTATCAAAAATGTTCTGGTTGTTGGGAACTTGGGCCATATATATATATATATATATGTATATATATGGAATAAATGGGAATAAAGCAGGATTCTATGAACTTAAGAACACTCCTGCTCCAGATTTGAGGAATCATACACAGATTCATGGACGCAGTGGTATCTATACTGAGACCTGAAGGAGTTGTCCAAGCTGAAGAAGTGAGTTTGAAGAATAAAATATTACTGGCAAAAGGATCAGCAATTATAAATTCCATTGTTACTATGTAGCATACTCAGCCAGGATACTGAAGGGGATAATGACAGTTACTATCATAATAACAGCAAAAACAATACGTAACCTTTATGAATATTCATTAAGTGCTAAGTCCCACAGTTTGTACTTAAAGAGTGTTATTAATATCTCAAGTTCTCTTAACAACCGCCATCTGAAAAAGTTTATTATATTGATTTCAGTTGAGAAATGGAATAGTTAATAATTTTCCCAATGTTTATTATAATTGAAATTTTCAGTTGAGAAAATGTGCTTCTTAAATATTCTATTGCATACTCCAATTTACTGAGTTTAATCAGTGAAACTAGAAGAAAACACCATTGATGTTGAACTAAAAGCTTGCAAGTATGTGGGGCATGGTAGTGTCTGTTTTAAGGGCTACTTCTTTGAAGTATTCGTCTTCCTTTTTGTAAAATAGAGTGACTTCTTGATGCTGCTATCTCTGTCTCCTTTTTGATTTCTTACCTGACCTCATTTTATTTCTAATTTTTCATGTAGATTTATAGAATATTCCTGATGGCTCATGCTCTCTGATTACCTGTGGAAAAAAATGATATCAAAACAAAACAGTGATTTTTTAAAATTTATTGCTAACTTTCTCTGTGAATTTGTATTTCCCTAGATCCATTTTAGATTCCATTAAATTATTTAAGCCCTCATATAAAACTCAGATCATTCCAGGTAATAACCCCATTTATACCACAAATAAATATGTACCAAAACTACTGTTTCAACCAATGTTCAGAAACTAGGGAAACCAACAATGAACAAGAAGCAAACCTATCAAAAATGTTCTGGTTGTTGGGAACTTGGGCCATATATATATATATATATATGTATATATATGGAATAAATGGGAATAAAGCAGGATTCTATGAACTTAAGAACACTCCTGCTCCAGATTTGAGGAATCATACACAGATTCATGGACGCAGTGGTATCTATACTGAGACCTGAAGGAGTTGTCCAAGCTGAAGAAGTGAGTTTGAAGAATAAAATATTACTGGCAAAAGGATCAGCAATTATAAATTCCATTGTTACTATGTAGCATACTCAGCCAGGATACTGAAGGGGATAATGACAGTTACTATCATAATAACAGCAAAAACAATACGTAACCTTTATGAATATTCATTAAGTGCTAAGTCCCACAGTTTGTACTTAAAGAGTGTTATTAATATCTCAAGTTCTCTTAACAACCGCCATCTGAAAAAGTTTATTATATTGATTTTTCAGTTGAGAAAAATGGGGAATAGTTAATAATTTTCCCAATGTTACCATCCAATAAAGAAAGTAATTGAGCATTTAAACTCTGTCTGGCTGACTCCAAAGCTCAGAAGTGGTTTAGAACACAAGTGTGGAGAGACCCCCTGAGGGAATTTTAACTGTGTGACCTTGGGCAAGTTCCTGCATGCCTTACTTTTCCCCATTATTAAATAGTACTTGTAATATTAATAGCCCCTGCTTGCAGGATTATTGTGAGGATTAAATAAGTTAATACATTGAAGGTACTTTAAAAAATATGTGGTACATATCAGCACTATGAAAGTGTTTGTCACTGTTTTCCTTTTGTGAAACCTTACAAATATGTTGCTTCTACTGACAGAACAATAAAAAAGCAAAGATATCAATGACAAGAGAAAAGGCCGGGCCCATTGAAAGAATTACAAGAACAATGGAAGCCCATTGAGGTTTTAAAGAGAAGACTTAAAAATCAGTTAAGCACTTTTAAGTTTTATATCGTATTTAAATGTAAAACAGCTAGATGATTTCTGTAAGAATCTAATGTATCTTAACTTCGGCTGCTGTAACAAAATATCATAGACTGGTTGGCTTAGAGACATTTATTTATTGAAGTTCAGTAAGCTGGGAAGTTCAAGATCAGAGTGCTGACATGGTTGGGTTCCAGTGAGGCCCCCCTTCCTGGCTCACTATATTGCTGTGTCCTCACATGGCAGAGAGACCCAAAGCTTTGATATCTCTTCTTCATTTTACAAGGACTTTAATCCCATCATGGGGGCTGCAATTTTATGACTTCATCTGAACTTAGTTAAGCTGAAGAAGTGAGTTTGAAGAATAAAATATTACTGGCAAAAGGATCAGCAATTATAAATTCCATTGTTACTATGTAGCATACTCAGCCAGGATACTGAAGGGGATAATGACAGTTACTATCATAATAACAGCAAAAACAATACGTAACCTTTATGAATATTCATTAAGTGCTAAGTCCCACAGTTTGTACTTAAAGAGTGTTATTAATATCTCAAGTTCTCTTAACAACCGCCATCTGAAAAAGTTTATTATATTGATTTTTCAGTTGAGAAAAATGGGGAATAGTTAATAATTTTCCCAATGTTACCATCCAATAAAGAAAGTAATTGAGCATTTAAACTCTGTCTGGCTGACTCCAAAGCTCAGAAGTGGTTTAGAACACAAGTGTGGAGAGACCCCCTGAGGGAATTTTAACTGTGTGACCTTGGGCAAGTTCCTGCATGCCTTACTTTTCCCCATTATTAAATAGTACTTGTAATATTAATAGCCCCTGCTTGCAGGATTATTGTGAGGATTAAATAAGTTAATACATTGAAGGTACTTTAAAAAATATGTGGTACATATCAGCACTATGAAAGTGTTTGTCACTGTTTTCCTTTTGTGAAACCTTACAAATATGTTGCTTCTACTGACAGAACAATAAAAATGCAAAGATATCAATGACAAGAGAAAAGGCCGGGCCCATTGAAAGAATTACAAGAACAATGGAAGCCCATTGAGGTTTTAAAGAGAAGACTTAAAAATCAGTTAAGCACTTTTAAGTTTTATATCGTATTTAAATGTAAAACAGCTAGATGATTTCTGTAAGAATCTAATGTATCTTAACTTCGGCTGCTGTAACAAAATATCATAGACTGGTTGGCTTAGAGACATTTATTTATTGAAGTTCAGTAAGCTGGGAAGTTCAAGATCAGAGTGCTGACATGGTTGGGTTCCAGTGAGGCCCCCCTTCCTGGCTCACTATATTGCTGTGTCCTCACATGGCAGAGAGACCCAAAGCTTTGATATCTCTTCTTCATTTTACAAGGACTTTAATCCCATCATGGGGGCTGCAATTTTATGACTTCATCTGAACTTAGTTACAGAATTACTTCCCAAAGGCCACAGGTCCTAATTACATCACGTTGGGGTTAAGTCTTAAGCACATTAATTTTGAGAGGAACACAAATATTCAGTTTGTAACATAGAACTATGATGATAGTCACCTGAGTGAGGATATTAGCAATAGGAATAGACAGACTAAATAAGGGCTAGATTTGGTAAGTAGGGCACAAGGATTCATAATTCATTTGGGGAATGATGCAAAGAAAGGAATCAATGCTGATGTCTGAAATGCATAGGAAAAAGTAGTTGCTTGAGAGAATAGGTTTGTGTATAATTGGAGTATGCTTAGTTTGAAATGCCTAATAAGAATCTAAGGCGAAATTACTTATTAGACAACTGGGTAAATGTATCTAGATTTCAAGAAAGTGTTCTGGGTTTAATCTATATGGCAACACACTAAGAGGAATTAAAATCACGGCGTTGTATGAGATTGTTCAAGGACTGTGGACCCTGAGGAAGGAAAGCTGAGGTGACAACACTTAAAACCATCAGAATTTACAAGATAAGAAAAAGGAACTTCAGAGCAGTGACCAGAGAAGAAAAGAGAAATCCATAGAACCCTTAACAGAATCGTGGACAGAAAAATTTTTAAGAAGATAGGGATCAGTAGAATCAAATACTTTCATGAAAACAAGTTACGTAAGAATGAAAACATCTACTAGATTGAGTATTCGGTATTTTATTGGTAAAATTAGGAATATCATTAAGGTATAAAAGTGATTGTAGATTGGTAAAATTTTATATGATTTTCATATTCAATTTGAAAGTCTTGATTTCTTTCAAGCTTTTCTTGGATTTCTATAACGTACACCAATGCACTAGAATTTGACCATTCAGTTATTCATCCACTAATCCATTTCCACTTGCTAACTGTCCTCTTCCTATTTCTCAATCTACCAAACTTGTTCCTGTGTAAGGGCATTTATTTTGCTGCCTTATATTTCTGGAGTTACCAAAAACAAAGCAATCACCTAAGGGGGTTGTTTTAGAGGTTAATAGAATAGTAATGAGGGTTACATAGAACATGTGTTTAATTGTGAAAATAATACAAAACGAATGCAAAATAATTTCTCAAGTATATATGTAAATAGATTTCAGCCTTATAGGCTGTTACAACAGAGGACAAGATATAATAACTTTTTTATGGTACATCTGGTCATCAGATTTATATATTAGATAATATGCCTTTTGCAGAGTGCTATATTTTTCTCACTAATATTTTAAAATTTTAGAGAAAACATATAGTTTATTAATCAATATATTGCTCTTATATTTAATAGTTATTCAAGAATAATATTATAAATAAGCTTTTCTCACTAATTTTCCTATTTGTGTGGAATGTCATACCTTTCACACGATGTAATAGAATCACCTTCTTTAATAGTAGGTCACTTCTTTATTAATGGTAGTATAAAATTACAATATTAGTATTAATATTAATGCTACAAAAGATAATAATTTATGTAGTTTAAGTGTTCTGGGTTTAATCTTGGCAACACACTAAGAGGAATTAAAATCACGGCGTTGTATGAGATTGTTCAAGGACTGTGGACCCTGAGGAAGGAAAGCTGAGGTGACAACACTTAAAACCATCAGAATTTACAAGATAAGAAAAAGGAACTTCAGAGCAGTGACCAGAGAAGAAAAGAGAAATCCATAGAACCCTTAACAGAATCGTGGACAGAAAAATTTTTAAGAAGATAGGGATCAGTAGAATCAAATACTTTCATGAAAACAAGTTACGTAAGAATGAAAACATCTACTAGATTGAGTATTCGGTATTTTATTGGTAAAATTAGGAATATCATTAAGGTATAAAAGTGATTGTAGATTGGTAAAATTTTATATGATTTTCATATTCAATTTGAAAGTCTTGATTTCTTTCAAGCTTTTCTTGGATTTCTATAACGTACACCAATGCACTAGAATTTGACCATTCAGTTATTCATCCACTAATCCATTTCCACTTGCTAACTGTCCTCTTCCTATTTCTCAATCTACCAAACTTGTTCCTGTGTAAGGGCATTTATTTTGCTGCCTTATATTTCTGGAGTTACCAAAAACAAAGCAATCACCTAAGGGGGTTGTTTTAGAGGTTAATAGAATAGTAATGAGGGTTACATAGAACATGTGTTTAATTGTGAAAATAATACAAAACGAATGCAAAATAATTTCTCAAGTATATATGTAAATAGATTTCAGCCTTATAGGCTGTTACAACAGAGGACAAGATATAATAACTTTTTTATGGTACATCTGGTCATCAGATTTATATATTAGATAATATGCCTTTTGCAGAGTGCTATATTTTTCTCACTAATATTTTAAAATTTTAGAGAAAACATATAGTTTATTAATCAATATATTGCTCTTATATTTAATAGTTATTCAAGAATAATATTATAAATAAGCTTTTCTCACTAATTTTCCTATTTGTGTGGAATGTCATACCTTTCACACGATGTAATAGAATCACCTTCTTTAATAGTAGGTCACTTCTTTATTAATGGTAGTATAAAATTACAATATTAGTATTAATATTAATGCTACAATAATATATGACTGTATGTGTATTACTAATATGATTTTTAAATGGTAAAATATTCTAATATCAGACTATATTCCCTATTAATAAACCAGCCTTATATTTTTTTGCCATATTCCCTGTGTGCAATTCCAAGTTACTCTTCCAATCAAAATGATGATAGTTTCTTTCATTTAAATTCTATTGCTATCACTGACTACATCCAGCACAGTTATGATGACATAACATGGATCTGTCAAATGCTCTTCCTGATGTTAACCAAGGCTATTGTATTCTATCCTCTGTGGCCATGCGGATAATGTGGGAATCAAACAAATATTCAGTGCAAAGACTGTCCTACAGATCCAAGGTCTTCTGTTTTCATGTACAAAAAAGAGCAAACCTCTAGTTACCTAGAGCCTTAGCACATGAGTTATTTTATATAGCAAAAGCATACATAATAAAAAGCAAGCATGTAAAAATACTTCATAAAACACAGAGCATCACTGTCATGAAAGCTAAGGATTTACCTTTCATATGGGAAGACAGATTTTTTAAAAAGGTTTTAAAGATTTTAAAAATAAACTTTTAAAAAATCTTTTTAAAAAAACTGTTTTTGAAGTAACCCTTTCATTTGTATTTCCCTCTTTATTTTATACATGTGAGACTATCATGACCATAACTGTTTGGTTAATGATCTTTCCATGTTACATTAAATTCTTTGTCATCCCCCAGCCAAGCATGGTATATCCACAGCTCTGTGTTCTAACTCACATTCTTTCTACAAAATTTCTGCTCACTGCTACATATTCTCAAAGTTTCAACTTGACAGGTGCACCTTTGTAACACTATGTGTACTTATTACAAACATCTTGTCTTTTTTCTTTTATGTCATTTACTCCATCATCTAGTGCCTCTAGAGTTATGCTACAAGAGTTAGGAAATTAGGGTGTCGAGATATAGAAGCAATTTTTATCCATAAATGGATTTCTTTAATTTCACTCCTTTTTTTCTATCAAAGTTAACAAGACAAAAAAAAAAAAAACAAATAAATCTCTCTTTTCCACACGTGCATTTTTACACGATCAAATATGTCAAGAACAGTCTTTTAATTCAAACTATGTCTAATGAGTTTAATGGATGCTTCCTCATCTTCCTCAATACACAAAAATCACTAACCATAAGACTACATTGTATTTAATAATGACTAATTCCTTTTTTATCACTTGTTACATTACTTTTCACTCCTTTACTTCATCTGCCTTGACCCTTTACGTGATTATTTCTCTGCTTTCCTTCATATAAATGCTTCTGCTTTTTGTCTTCCTACAGTTGCAACATTGACATTCTTCCTTTTAAAAAAATAATCCCTGTCCTTCCATATTTAGGTTCACTCTGTACTTTCAATCTCTCATTCCTACAAACTGAATAGCTATTCAATTTTTTTTAAAACTTCTTAGAGTTAAAAGAAATATAAAAACATTTACATCAGTCACCCTCCCTTTATGCATTTCTCAGAAAAGATCTCTTCTTTTGCCAAAAATGTTTACATGAGTTACAAATAGCTGAATTTTGACTAAAATTTTGTAATGATAATGGCAATAAAACACTTCAGTTAAATTCTCGAGACACAAAAATGTGTCTTTAAAGTCATATTCTAAAAATATGTATCTCATGGAGATGTTATTTTAATTAGATGGGTGTTCAAGAATAAAAGATAGGGCTCCCCTAGTGGTCCAGTGGGTAAAAAGTCTACTTTACAGTGCAAGGGGCACTGGTTGGATCCATGGCTGAGGAAGATCCCACATGCCATGGAGTGGCTGGACCCATGTGTCTGGATCAGTGTGTCCAATTACGAGCCACTTTCCATGTTACATTAAATTCTTTGTCATCTGTTGTTTCTAACTCACATTCTTTCTACAAAATTTCTGCTCACTGCTACATATTCTCAAAGTTTCAACTTGACAGGTGCACCTTTGTAACACTATGTGTACTTATTACAAACATCTTGTCTTTTTTCTTTTATGTCATTTACTCCATCATCTAGTGCCTCTAGAGTTATGCTACAAGAGTTAGGAAATTAGGGTGTCGAGATATAGAAGCAATTTTTATCCATAAATGGATTTCTTTAATTTCACTCCTTTTTTTCTATCAAAGTTAACAAGACAAAAAAAAAAAAAACAAATAAATCTCTCTTTTCCACACGTGCATTTTTACACGATCAAATATGTCAAGAACAGTCTTTTAATTCAAACTATGTCTAATGAGTTTAATGGATGCTTCCTCATCTTCCTCAATACACAAAAATCACTAACCATAAGACTACATTGTATTTAATAATGACTAATTCCTTTTTTATCACTTGTTACATTACTTTTCACTCCTTTACTTCATCTGCCTTGACCCTTTACGTGATTATTTCTCTGCTTTCCTTCATATAAATGCTTCTGCTTTTTGTCTTCCTACAGTTGCAACATTGACATTCTTCCTTTTAAAAAAATAATCCCTGTCCTTCCATATTTAGGTTCACTCTGTACTTTCAATCTCTCATTCCTACAAACTGAATAGCTATTCAATTTTTTAAAACTTCTTAGAGTTAAAAGAAATATAAAAACATTTACATCAGTCACCCTCCCTTTATGCATTTCTCAGAAAAGATCTCTTCTTTTGCCAAAAATGTTTACATGAGTTACAAATAGCTGAATTTTGACTAAAATTTTGTAATGATAATGGCAATAAAACACTTCAGTTAAATTCTCGAGACACAAAAATGTGTCTTTAAAGTCATATTCTAAAAATATGTATCTCATGGAGATGTTATTTTAATTAGATGGGTGTTCAAGAATAAAAGATAGGGCTCCCCTAGTGGTCCAGTGGGTAAAAAGTCTACTTTACAGTGCAAGGGGCACTGGTTGGATCCATGGCTGAGGAAGATCCCACATGCCATGGAGTGGCTGGACCCATGTGTCTGGATCAGTGTGTCCAATTACGAGCCAGTGCTCTAGAGTGCGTTTGCCCAGAGCCAGTTCTTTGCAATGAGAGAGGCCACTGCAGTGGGAGGCCCACAGAAGCCAAAGAATAAAGATGGGTGAAAATAAATAAAGAAAAAACCAACAAAAGATGCCAAAAAAAAAAAAAAAACACCTGACCTCCTGTCTTAAAAAAGAAAAGAATAAAAGATAAAAAATAGTTAATTAGCTTTTGAAGGTATACAACCCTTGATCCAAATATACATCACAGATTAATCTACTCGGACTGAGATAGATTATGGTAAACACACTGAAGAAGGTGAAGCAATGTATCTATCTGCTTGAGAAATAATTTGTAAAATTACACTTTAAGTCAGGTCAGCATTACTAAGATGTAGGAGTCAATTTCCCTCAATATCACTGAAGATATACTGGTTAAAAATTGCAACTGATTTTAAGTGACTATTTTGGTTATTTCTGTCCTTGTTGTACTGTTTAGGCTCTCAGTCATGTCTGACTGTTTGCAACTCCATGGACTATAGCCTTCCAGGGATTTTCCAGGCAAGAATACTGCAATAGATTGCCATTTCCTTCTCCAGGAGATCTTTCCAATCCACTGATCAAACCCAGGTATCCTGTATGACAATATTCTTTTCTTTTTTTGAAACTGAGACACCAGGGAAGTCCTTAACCACCAAAGAAATCCTTTGGTTTCCAAAAAAGATTAAAAATAATAAACTACAAATTATCAACATTTGGGATCTTTAAGTATTTTAGAATTTTAAACCTAGATTCACAACAACAGCAAGACTAACAGAAAGCCTAACTTGGGCTGGATTTTTACAAGCCACTCAAGGACTACTTCACTAGCTGAATTTTGACTAAAATTTTGTAATGATAATGGCAATAAAACACTTCAGTTAAATTCTCGAGACACAAAAATGTGTCTTTAAAGTCATATTCTAAAAATATGTATCTCATGGAGATGTTATTTTAATTAGATGGGTGTTCAAGAATAAAAGATAGGGCTCCCCTAGTGGTCCAGTGGGTAAAAAGTCTACTTTACAGTGCAAGGGGCACTGGTTGGATCCATGGCTGAGGAAGATCCCACATGCCATGGAGTGGCTGGACCCATGTGTCTGGATCAGTGTGTCCAATTACGAGCCAGTGCTCTAGAGTGCGTTTGCCCAGAGCCAGTTCTTTGCAATGAGAGAGGCCACTGCAGTGGGAGGCCCACAGAAGCCAAAGAATAAAGATGGGTGAAAATAAATAAAGAAAAAACCAACAAAAGATGCCAAAAAAAAAAAAAAAACACCTGACCTCCTGTCTTAAAAAAGAAAAGAATAAAAGATAAAAAATAGTTAATTAGCTTTTGAAGGTATACAACCCTTGATCCAAATATACATCACAGATTAATCTACTCGGACTGAGATAGATTATGGTAAACACACTGAAGAAGGTGAAGCAATGTATCTATCTGCTTGAGAAATAATTTGTAAAATTACACTTTAAGTCAGGTCAGCATTACTAAGATGTAGGAGTCAATTTCCCTCAATATCACTGAAGATATACTGGTTAAAAATTGCAACTGATTTTAAGTGACTATTTTGGTTATTTCTGTCCTTGTTGTACTGTTTAGGCTCTCAGTCATGTCTGACTGTTTGCAACTCCATGGACTATAGCCTTCCAGGGATTTTCCAGGCAAGAATACTGCAATAGATTGCCATTTCCTTCTCCAGGAGATCTTTCCAATCCACTGATCAAACCCAGGTATCCTGTATGACAATATTCTTTTCTTTTTTTTTTGACACTGAGCCACCAGGGAAGTCCTTAACCACCAAAGAAATCCTTTGGTTTCCAAAAAAGATTAAAAATAATAAACTACAAATTATCAACATTTGGGATCTTTAAGTATTTTAGAATTTTAAACCTAGATTCACAACAACAGCAAGACTAACAGACAACAGCCTGAACTTGGGTCTGGATTTCTTACAAGCCACTCAAGGACTACTTCACTCGTTCATTCCAATTCTTTTTTATTATTACAGTATCTCTTTGAGAAATATAAGCATATATTTGTTTTTCATGTGGGAATAAGGGAAAGTAGAGTCACTGAAAACCGAGATGTCAAAATAATGATCTTTAAAAGCATAACATCATCTAAGTAGTTCAAAGTCCAAGAGAGAAAGCCCTCTCTGAAGCATTGAAATGTGAAAAAGATACTAAAATACTTCCTAGATCTATTCCTAGAAAATATTCCCAGAAACAATTAAATCACCGTAAGTGTTGCCAATGGATGATCCTAGAGGCCCTGGATTTAAAACTATAGAGAGAGAAATTAGAGTAAGTTATTAATAGTGAGTCCCAAAGCTTTCTCCTATAAAGCTGAACCCCATTCATTTGTGTTTTGTGTCCTAGAAGACTTCCTTTTCCATTTGCTCTTAATAACCTGTATATTTAAAAATTGGATAACTGTTGTGATCGTTTTACATCAACGATCCCTAGTAGCAAGGGACATTCCCTAGTAGCAAGTCTAGGGAAGAACTTCTGTGCCATCAAAATTCTTTGTTCCCACTCACACCCCTATGTCTCCATACTCTTGATTTCATGGGGTGTTTGTGCATGTGTGTGTGTGTGTATGTTGAATTTATCTTTCATAATTAACCCTCCTTTCACTGTACCCTTCTCTTCCCTTTTCTCCAACTGGATCAAATCCTTATCTTTCTGGCATGAGCTGAGTGTCACCTTTTCTGAGAAAGATTCATCAGTCACCTTCCACACATCTCTTACCCACTGCTTATGCTCTCACAGGGTTAGGAAAAAAATACAAATGTATTGCAATATATTGCCATTTCCTTCTCCAGGAGATCTTTCCAATCCACTGATCAAACCCAGGTATCCTGTATGACAATATTCTTTTCTTTTTTTGACACTGAGCCACCAGGGAAGTCCTTAACCACCAAAGAAATCCTTTGGTTTCCAAAAAAGATTAAAAATAATAAACTACAAATTATCAACATTTGGGATCTTTAAGTATTTTAGAATTTTAAACCTAGATTCACAACAACAGCAAGACTAACAGACAACAGCCTGAACTTGGGTCTGGATTTCTTACAAGCCACTCAAGGACTACTTCACTCGTTCATTCCAATTCTTTTTTATTATTACAGTATCTCTTTGAGAAATATAAGCATATATTTGTTTTTCATGTGGGAATAAGGGAAAGTAGAGTCACTGAAAACCGAGATGTCAAAATAATGATCTTTAAAAGCATAACATCATCTAAGTAGTTCAAAGTCCAAGAGAGAAAGCCCTCTCTGAAGCATTGAAATGTGAAAAATATACTAAAATACTTCCTAGATCTATTCCTAGAAAATATTCCCAGAAACAATTAAATCACCGTAAGTGTTGCCAATGGATGATCCTAGAGGCCCTGGATTTAAAACTATAGAGAGAGAAATTAGAGTAAGTTATTAATAGTGAGTCCCAAAGCTTTCTCCTATAAAGCTGAACCCCATTCATTTGTGTTTTGTGTCCTAGAAGACTTCCTTTTCCATTTGCTCTTAATAACCTGTATATTTAAAAATTGGATAACTGTTGTGATCGTTTTACATCAACGATCCCTAGTAGCAAGGGACATTCCCTAGTAGCAAGTCTAGGGAAGAACTTCTGTGCCATCAAAATTCTTTGTTCCCACTCACACCCCTATGTCTCCATACTCTTGATTTCATGGGGTGTTTGTGCATGTGTGTGTGTGTGTATGTTGAATTTATCTTTCATAATTAACCCTCCTTTCACTGTACCCTTCTCTTCCCTTTTCTCCAACTGGATCAAATCCTTATCTTTCTGGCATGAGCTGAGTGTCACCTTTTCTGAGAAAGATTCATCAGTCACCTTCCCACACATCTCTTACCCACTGCTTATGCTCTCACAGGGTTAGAGTACTTTTATCATTTGCATACATACATAGATTGTTATGAACATGTAGTACAAATGTATTGCATATATATTGTATACAAACATATGTACTACATATGTATATATGTAGAAATTCTTGCAGGTAAAGATTTGGACATATTTGTCTTTCAGTCCTTAAGTCCTCTGTATTTTAGTCAGGGTCTGTCATAAAATAGGTGCTCAATAAGCCTTTATTTAATGAATAAATAAGCATCCCAACTAATTAATTAATCAACATGTTTAACATTCTAGAGATTAAAAGAAAATAATATTCTTATCTCTGATATTCAGAGTTCACAATAAATCAGAAAGGCATTCATTAATAAACAAAATGAAAGATAAGCTAAATTTATGAGACTTTAACCTCTAATTTGGTGTATAGCTTTTCTAAATAAGACCCTGAGGTTCTGAAAAAAAAGAAAAAATCTAAACGGCATAGAATCCATCAATCAAGAAGTGTTCATTAACCATAGGAACTATTTCTACATATATTTTGTTGCCATTGCCTAAGGTAACACTTACTGAAAACAATCTTTATTTTACAAGTATTTATTTTTCATAATACAATAACAAGTCCCTTAAATATCTTTTTTATATGATAACTTTCACAAAGTAAAAAATCTTATGAAAATGAAAGAATATAAACATATTCTTCAGTAATCTGCTCTTGGCACCAATTTATATCGATTTCTGGTTTGTAATATATAATATATCTGATTGGTGTCAATTCCATATTCTTGTTGCTCATTCCTCACAATATCACTCTATAAAGTTGGGACAATTAGCAATAACAGTAGTAATAGTAAAATGATAACAAGGAACAGCTATCAATAACACACTACTTCCTGTACTATATTTCCAATTTAATGTACAATGCCTGGATTAGACCCCTATGTCTCCATACCACTGGGGCTGTGTGTATGTGTATGTTGAATTTATCTTTCATAATTAACCCTCCTTTCACTGTACCCTTCTCTTCCCTTTTCTCCAACTGGATCAAATCCTTATCTTTCTGGCATGAGCTGAGTGTCACCTTTTCTGAGAAAGATTCATCAGTCACCTTCCCACACATCTCTTACCCACTGCTTATGCTCTCACAGGGTTAGAGTACTTTTATCATTTGCATACATACATAGATTGTTATGAACATGTAGTACAAATGTATTGCATATATATTGTATACAAACATATGTACTACATATGTATATATGTAGAAATTCTTGCAGGTAAAGATTTGGACATATTTGTCTTTCAGTCCTTAAGTCCTCTGTATTTTAGTCAGGGTCTGTCATAAAATAGGTGCTCAATAAGCCTTTATTTAATGAATAAATAAGCATCCCAACTAATTAATTAATCAACATGTTTAACATTCTAGAGATTAAAAGAAAATAATATTCTTATCTCTGATATTCAGAGTTCACAATAAATCAGAAAGGCATTCATTAATAAACAAAATGAAAGATAAGCTAAATTTATGAGACTTTAACCTCTAATTTGGTGTATAGCTTTTCTAAATAAGACCCTGAGTTTCTGAAAAACAAAAGAAAAAATCTAAACGGCATAGAATCCATCAATCAAGAAGTGTTCATTAACCATAGGAACTATTTCTACATATATTTTGTTGCCATTGCCTAAGGTAACACTTACTGAAAACAATCTTTATTTTACAAGTATTTATTTTTCATAATACAATAACAAGTCCCTTAAATATCTTTTTTATATGATAACTTTCACAAAGTAAAAAATCTTATGAAAATGAAAGAATATAAACATATTCTTCAGTAATCTGCTCTTGGCACCAATTTATATCGATTTCTGGTTTGTAATATATAATATATCTGATTGGTGTCAATTCCATATTCTTGTTGCTCATTCCTCACAATATCACTCTATAAAGTTGGGACAATTAGCAATAACAGTAGTAATAGTAAAATGATAACAAGGAACAGCTATCAATAACACACTACTTCCTGTACTATATTTCCAATTTAATGTACAATGCCTGGATTAGATCCCTCAAAAACCTATGAGGTGGATATAAATGTTGATTCTCCTTTTAATGATGGCACTACTGCGGGGACCTTCCACAGAAAGGGAAGACAGCAGGGATTACTCCTGGCGGAACCGGGAGATCTCGGAGAAAGGCGAATCTTGAACTGTCCGCCCCGCAGCCCCTCGGCTGAGGCAAGGGACAATCAGACACGACAGGGGTTCCATCGAAGTAGTTCCGCTTTATTAATAAAGATCCACAGCTTTTATAGGCAAGTGAAGGGGGTTTTGCACGGGACTTCCTATAGATTACACCAATCAAGCTAAAGACCAAGCAATCATTCACGAGCACGGCAGCCAGGGGAACCAATCAGAAATTTTGACCATCAATTAACAATTTAGATCATGCCCTGCCTCTTCCTGTAGGCGCCATTTTAGCTGCAAACATGTGCTTAAGCTTCTTTAAACAACGCACTTAAGCTTCCGTTCATTTCCATGTCCCTTCCTGTAGGCACCATCTTAGCTCCAAGCTGAAACAATGTGCTTAAGCTTCTTTTCACTCCTACACCCCTCCCTGTAGGCGCCATCTTAGCTCCAAACTGCAAACATGTGCTTAAGCTTCTTTATGCTTAAAACAGTCCTCTTTCAATTCAGAGCCCCACATCTGCCCCTCTTTTATTTTAAAATTAAGAGACTTTTGTTGAGGCAACACATAGAGCTAAGAGGTGGCCAGCCTCTAGCCTCGTCCGCTCTCCCTTGCGGCTGTGTCTGTCTTAGGTCGGGACAGAGCACTATTCAGGCAGAGCCCGTCATGGGATCAGGCAGCAGCTGTGGCGGCCCTCCTGTCTTAGGCCTGCTCTGCAGTGATGTCCTCTTACCCGTCACTGGCTAACCAGCCATCTCGCGGGGTCTGGACGGAGTTTTTAGAGCGTTTTCATTCAAAGGCCTCATTATATGTCTCAAGTGATTTCTTGAGGGGCTGTCAATTCCATATTCTTGTTGCTCATTCCTCACAATATCACTCTATAAAGTTGGGACAATTAGCAATAACAGTAGTAATAGTAAAATGATAACAAGGAACAGCTATCAATAACACACTACTTCCTGTACTATATTTCCAATTTAATGTACAATGCCTGGATTAGATCCCTCAAAAACCTATGAGGTGGATATAAATGTTGATTCTCCTTTTAATGATGGCACTACTGCGGGGACCTTCCACAGAAAGGGAAGACAGCAGGGATTACTCCTGGCGGAACCGGGAGATCTCGGAGAAAGGCGAATCTTGAACTGTCCGCCCCGCAGCCCCTCGGCTGAGGCAAGGGACAATCAGACACGACAGGGGTTCCATCGAAGTAGTTCCGCTTTATTAATAAAGATCCACAGCTTTTATAGGCAAGTGAAGGGGGTTTTGCACGGGACTTCCTATAGATTACACCAATCAAGCTAAAGACCAAGCAATCATTCACGAGCACGGCAGCCAGGGGAACCAATCAGAAATTTTGACCATCAATTAACAATTTAGATCATGCCCTGCCTCTTCCTGTAGGCGCCATTTTAGCTGCAAACATGTGCTTAAGCTTCTTTAAACAACGCACTTAAGCTTCCGTTCATTTCCATGTCCCTTCCTGTAGGCACCATCTTAGCTCCAAGCTGAAACAATGTGCTTAAGCTTCTTTTCACTCCTACACCCCTCCCTGTAGGCGCCATCTTAGCTCCAAACTGCAAACATGTGCTTAAGCTTCTTTATGCTTAAAACAGTCCTCTTTCAATTCAGAGCCCCACATCTGCCCCTCTTTTATTTTAAAATTAAGAGACTTTTGTTGAGGCAACACATAGAGCTAAGAGGTGGCCAGCCTCTAGCCTCGTCCGCTCTCCCTTGCGGCTGTGTCTGTCTTAGGTCGGGACAGAGCACTATTCAGGCAGAGCCCGTCATGGGATCAGGCAGCAGCTGTGGCGGCCCTCCTGTCTTAGGCCTGCTCTGCAGTGATGTCCTCTTACCCGTCACTGGCTAACCAGCCATCTCGCGGGGTCTGGACGGAGTTTTTAGAGCGTTTTTCATTCAAAGGCCTCATTATATGTCTCAAGTGATTTCTTGAGGGGCCATATAGACCCAGGGGTTTTGTGGGTGCCCAACGTAAGGCTCTTTTTCTAGGACCTGAGCAAGCATAATTATTTTGTTGTAACTGTCTATTGTGGACCATAACGCCCTTGACCTTAAACAGTATAGCTAGCAAGACAACAACAACAAACAGATAGAAAGCATTTTTAAACCAGGTGAAAGGGCTTTGTATCCATAGGCAAAAATCATTAACCCCCTTTTGTCAGGCAAAAGCAGGGATTTCTCACGTCACAGTCCAAGCGTGCCAGAACGCTTAATGTCTCAATAGCTCTGGCGTGTAGATCATGCTGTTGTTGGAGTCTTGTTATGGCAGTTCTCAGGTGTTCAAGTTGGTGTAGGCTGGTCTGAAGTCCCTGGGCAGAGGCGGTGGATGTTGTTTACTGCTGTGATGGTGTGCACCCGCTGAACTCCGAGCACGGATGTTATTACTGTTGTACCTATTAAGGAGAGAAAGAGAGAGAGAGAGACGCCTCAAGAACTTTCTGTTCTTGGGTCTGATATATGGTCATTTGTTATCTGCAGCAGAATTTAAGGTTTGATCTTTGTTTTGTGTCATAAATTTAAGATTTTTCGCCGGTATCCATATAGGGCTGGGTTCCCCAATTGGGAATATGCACCCAAATCCTCTCCCCATAGTAAGGAGTGGATCAGGCCCCTTCCACTGGCCAGTGATGGGGTCCTTCCATCTCACTTGTACTTCAGGTTTTATTTCTTGGTTGGACCAGTGTTTTTTAAAGGGTGCCATCAGTTCATTCTTTGAAAAGTTTAAAATATTTAGAGTAAAGAGTGCCATTCCAAGTTGCTGGTGAGGGCTTATTCCCCCTTTTTGTTTTTGTAATTGGGCCTTCAAGTTTTGATGATGACATTAAATTATGGCCTGTCCTTGAGGGTTGTATGGGATCCCTGTGATGTGGCGGATGTGCCATAGTTGAAAGTGATAGGCAGCAGCTGTGGCGGCCCTCCTGTCTTAGGCCTGCTCTGCAGTGATGTCCTCTTACCCGTCACTGGCTAACCAGCCATCTCGCGGGTCTGGACGGAGTTTTAGAGCGTTTTCATTCAAAGGCCTCATTATATGTCTCAAGTGATTTCTTGAGGGGCCATATAGACCCAGGGGTTTTGTGGGTGCCCAACGTAAGGCTCTTTTTCTAGGACCTGAGCAAGCATAATTATTTTGTTGTAACTGTCTATTGTGGACCATAACGCCCTTGACCTTAAACAGTATAGCTAGCAAGACAACAACAACAAACAGATAGAAAGCATTTTTAAACCAGGTGAAAGGGCTTTGTATCCATAGGCAAAAATCATTAACCCCCTTTTGTCAGGCAAAAGCAGGGATTTCTCACGTCACAGTCCAAGCGTGCCAGAACGCTTAATGTCTCAATAGCTCTGGCGTGTAGATCATGCTGTTGTTGGAGTCTTGTTATGGCAGTTCTCAGGTGTTCAAGTTGGTGTAGGCTGGTCTGAAGTCCCTGGGCAGAGGCGGTGGATGTTGTTTACTGCTGTGATGGTGTGCACCCGCTGAACTCCGAGCACGGATGTTATTACTGTTGTACCTATTAAGGAGAGAAAGAGAGAGAGAGAGACGCCTCAAGAACTTTCTGTTCTTGGGTCTGATATATGGTCATTTGTTATCTGCAGCAGAATTTAAGGTTTGATCTTTGTTTTGTGTCATAAATTTAAGATTTTTCGCCGGTATCCATATAGGGCTGGGTTCCCCAATTGGGAATATGCACCCAAATCCTCTCCCCATAGTAAGGAGTGGATCAGGCCCCTTCCACTGGCCAGTGATGGGGTCCTTCCATCTCACTTGTACTTCAGGTTTTATTTCTTGGTTGGACCAGTGTTTTTGAAAGGGTGCCATCAGTTCATTCTTTGAAAAGTTTAAAATATTTAGAGTAAAGAGTGCCATTCCAAGTTGCTGGTGAGGGCTTATTCCCCCTTTTTGTTTTTGTAATTGGGCCTTCAAGTTTTGATGATGACATTAAATTATGGCCTGTCCTTGAGGGTTGTATGGGATCCCTGTGATGTGGCGGATGTGCCATAGTTGAAAAAGTTTTGGAAATTTTGCTAACAAAGCAGGGATCATTGTCTGTTTTTATCTGATAAGGTAGACCCAGAGTTGCAAAGTATTATAAGAAATGACTCTGGGCATGTTTTGCTTTTTCTCCTGAGTGGGCTGTAGCCCAGCAGGCATGGGAATAAGTATCAATGGATACAAAGATGTACTTGAGTTTTCCAAAGGGAGAAAAGTGAGTGACATCTGTCTGCCATAACATATTAGGCCTCAGTCCCCGAGGGTTTATTCCCGGAGATTGTAAGGGAGGAACTTGTAAGTGAGGGAGGCAAGACTTACAAGTATGCACAATTTTCTTTAAATCTTTGATGGGGATCTGTGGGTTAAGTTTTATTTGAGGTATAATTAGGACTGCAGCCCTGGAGGTAGCACCCCAGATAGGTCCGAGAAACCGCTCCAAAGAGTTAGGGGAAGAAAGTCAGCAAAAGGGTTTCAGTGTGGGGGAAATTTAAATGTCAAAGAAAGGGTCTTTTTTTTTTTAAAGACTTTTGTTTTACAAATGGCTTGTGCCCTACATGAGGATGTGATATCTTCATGAAGGATTTTATCACCTTTTTTAGTTGTAAGGAGATGCAGAGATTGAGATAATAAAAGCTCTTTCTAAAAGTCATTTACCTATCTAAAGACCTGTTTCACTGGATTCCCCTGAGCACAGTGTCTTGCCCCACCCTGATTTTCTTCAGGGAGGGTTTTGGTGGGATGTTTTCCTATCTTCTAGGTGGCACTTTCTCTTAAAGTGTCCCGGTTGGCCCCAGTTAAAGCAGTGGCCTGATTCGGGTGAGGCGGGGGGCCCCTGGGACAAGGCCCTGCCTGTAACCCATTGCAGTGGATAAGGCTTTAGTCATTGTCTCAGAGAGAGCCTCAGTTTGAGCCTGAAGGGCACTGGTGATAGAGCGGGCTTGGTGGCTTTGTGTGCCTATATCTTTAGAGCACACAATCCATCGCTCAATGGAACGATCTTTTTGTCCTGCACAGGCCAATTTATGGTCTGTATTCATTCCCTCCCAAACTAGCATTTTGAGGAACTGATCTCTTAAAGGCCCTGGAGGGAATTTTCTCTGGAGGCTCTTTTCTACACGATCCACAAAAGTGGCAAGGTCCTCGTTATTCTTTTGTGTTATACCTGATATGGGGGGTTCAGTAGGACCTTCAGCAAGTTTTTTCCAGGCAGCCAGACATATAGCTCGTACTTGGTCTTGATAAGGGGCAGGAATGGCGGCCTGCTGAATACCAGTGCTCCATCGGTCCGTCCCGATAGCATTCCAAAACTTATTGGAATGACAGGATTGGCAGCCTGGTTTCTCTCTGCTTGAGCATGACATTCCTCTTTAAATCTTTGATGGGGATCTGTGGGTTAAGTTTTATTTGAGGTATAATTAGGACTGCAGCCCTGGAGGTAGCACCCCAGATAGGTCCGAGAAACCGCTCCAAAGAGTTAGGGGAAGAAAGTCAGCAAAAGGGTTTCAGTGTGGGGGAAATTTAAATGTCAAAGAAAGGGTCTTTTTTTTTTTAAAGACTTTTGTTTTACAAATGGCTTGTGCCCTACATGAGGATGTGATATCTTCATGAAGGATTTTATCACCTTTTTTAGTTGTAAGGAGATGCAGAGATTGAGATAATAAAAGCTCTTTCTAAAAGTCATTTACCTATCTAAAGACCTGTTTCACTGGATTCCCCTGAGCACAGTGTCTTGCCCCACCCTGATTTTCTTCAGGGAGGGTTTTGGTGGGATGTTTTCCTATCTTCTAGGTGGCACTTTCTCTTAAAGTGTCCCGGTTGGCCCCAGTTAAAGCAGTGGCCTGATTCGGGTGAGGCGGGGGGCCCCTGGGACAAGGCCCTGCCTGTAACCCATTGCAGTGGATAAGGCTTTAGTCATTGTCTCAGAGAGAGCCTCAGTTTGAGCCTGAAGGGCACTGGTGATAGAGCGGGCTTGGTGGCTTTGTGTGCCTATATCTTTAGAGCACACAATCCATCGCTCAATGGAACGATCTTTTTGTCCTGCACAGGCCAATTTATGGTCTGTATTCATTCCCTCCCAAACTAGCATTTTGAGGAACTGATCTCTTAAAGGCCCTGGAGGGAATTTTCTCTGGAGGCTCTTTTCTACACGATCCACAAAAGTGGCAAGGTCCTCGTTATTCTTTTGTGTTATACCTGATATGGGGGGTTCAGTAGGACCTTCAGCAAGTTTTTTCCAGGCAGCCAGACATATAGCTCGTACTTGGTCTTGATAAGGGGCAGGAATGGCGGCCTGCTGAATACCAGTGCTCCATCGGTCCGCCGTCCCCGATAGCATTCCAAAACTTATTGGAATGACAGGATTGGCAGCCTGGTTTCTCTCTGCTTGAGCATGACATTCCTCTTTAAAGAAGGTACACCATTTGATATAAATGTTACTGGGAAGTACTGCCTTACATAGCATTTTCCAGTCTTGGGTGGTACAAGGTTGGTGGGCTAGCCCTTGGAGTACGGTTTCTGCCCATGGGGAGTTTGGGCCGTCCTCGGCTACCGCCTTCTTAAGTTCCTTTAGGTCATTGGCCTCCCATGGATACCAGGCATCTGGTCTGTTTCTCCCCGGGTTAACGTTTACAGGGAAAGCTTGGGTTGGGCCCGTGAAGGGCGCTGAGGGCCCCCCAGGGTCTTCAGGATAGGTCCCCAGTGCCTTCCCTCCCTGTGGAGCCTCTGTGATCTCTTTAAAGGGGGGAGGGAGTGTGGAGTGCAGTCCTGTGCCTTGAGGTCTTGACCCCGAGTGATTGGGGAAACGCTCATCATAGCTAATTTCGTCTTCATTTATAAACGAGTCCCAGGCTCTGTTAAGAGCTTGGATATAGTTTCCCATATTGTTGAAAAAGAGCAGAAAAAAAAGACAACTGAGGACTACCACCAAAAATCCTAACGGGAGTGGTGGCGGCCGGAAAGTTGGGCTCATGTCGTGCTTGTGAAACTGTGAAGGAGTCCCTAATGGTTGCATGGACATTGTCTTGCTGGGGGCGGGCGCTCTAAGAGACTCTGGCCCGTTCCATGACCCCCTTATCCTGTCACGGGAGTCTTCAAGCGGCAGGCACCCTAATGGCTTTTAAACGCCTGACCCGTGCCCGCATGGAAGAGGTTTAGGCCGTGTCCTCAATTTGAAATATAGAAAAGAGAGGCTTCCACCCAGTCGGGCTGCCGCTACTGGGGCGGACTGTCTTAAAGCCTTCCTGGGACCACCAGAGAGTAACCCTGGCCATGCTCCCGTCAGTTGCTTTTTAGACTGTCCACCTGTTCGCTGGAAGTCTCGAATCAGAGAGAACAAGAAAGTAGGAAATAAAGTAAAGAAGGAAAACAAAGGAAAGCAGCGCTCAGTATTTTGTGACTACCATAAAACCCCACCCTCTCGGGAGTGGCGCGATAAAGAAGGAAAAGATTCAACTATGGAAAGCAGCGCCAGATTACTCCTTGAGCATGACATTCCTCTTTAAAGAAGGTACACCATTTGATATAAATGTTACTGGGAAGTACTGCCTTACATAGCATTTTCCAGTCTTGGGTGGTACAAGGTTGGTGGGCTAGCCCTTGGAGTACGGTTTCTGCCCATGGGGAGTTTGGGCCGTCCTCGGCTACCGCCTTCTTAAGTTCCTTTAGGTCATTGGCCTCCCATGGATACCAGGCATCTGGTCTGTTTCTCCCCGGGTTAACGTTTACAGGGAAAGCTTGGGTTGGGCCCGTGAAGGGCGCTGAGGGCCCCCCAGGGTCTTCAGGATAGGTCCCCAGTGCCTTCCCTCCCTGTGGAGCCTCTGTGATCTCTTTAAAGGGGGGAGGGAGTGTGGAGTGCAGTCCTGTGCCTTGAGGTCTTGACCCCGAGTGATTGGGGAAACGCTCATCATAGCTAATTTCGTCTTCATTTATAAACGAGTCCCAGGCTCTGTTAAGAGCTTGGATATAGTTTCCCATATTGTTGAAAAAGAGCAGAAAAAAAAGACAACTGAGGACAACCACCAAAAATCCTAACGGGAGTGGTGGCGGCCGGAAAGTTGGGCTCATGTCGTGCTTGTGAAACTGTGAAGGAGTCCCTAATGGTTGCATGGACATTGTCTTGCTGGGGGCGGGCGCTCTAAGAGACTCTGGCCCGTTCCATGACCCCCTTATCCTGTCACGGGAGTCTTCAAGCGGCAGGCACCCTAATGGCTTTTAAACGCCTGACCCGTGCCCGCATGGAAGAGGTTTAGGCCGTGTCCTCAATTTGAAATATAGAAAAGAGAGGCTTCCACCCAGTCGGGCTGCCGCTACTGGGGCGGACTGTCTTAAAGCCTTCCTGGGACCACCAGAGAGTAACCCTGGCCATGCTCCCGTCAGTTGCTTTTTAGACTGTCCACCTGTTCGCTGGAAGTCTCGAATCAGAGAGAACAAGAAAGTAGGAATTAAAGTAAAGAAGGAAAAACAAAGGAAAGCAGCGCTCAGTATTTTTGTGACTACCATAAAACCCCACCCTCTCGGGAGTGGCGCGATAAAGGGGAAGATTCACCTTGAAATCCGGATTACTCCGAGAAGATGCCCCTCTAGAGGGAGGCGCCGCGCTGAGGCCCGTCGGCCGCTTCGTCAGTTCTCTTTCAAACCCGCACGGTGATGCTGCCTTCTACTTTCTCGCAGTCGAGCCCCACGTTGGGCGCCAGCTTCTGCGGGGTCCTTCCGCAGAAAGGGAAGGCAGCAGGGATTACTCCCGGCGGAACCGGGAGATCTCAGAGAAAGGCGAATCTTGAACTGTCCGCCCCGCAGCCCCTCGGCTGAGGCAAGGGACAATCAGACACGACAGGGGTTCCATCGAAGTAGTTCCGCTTTATTAATAAAGATCCACAGCTTTTATAGGCAAGTGAAGGGGGTTTTGCACGGGACTTCCTATAGATTACACCAATCAAGCTAAAGACCAAGCAATCATTCACGAGCACGGCAGCCAGGGGAACCAATCAGAAATTTTGACCATCAATTAACAATTTAGATCATGCCCTGCCTCTTCCTGTAGGCGCCATCTTAGCTGCAAACATGTGCTTAAGCTTCTTTAAACAACGCACTTAAGCTTCCGTTCATTTCCATGTCCCTTCCTGTAGGCACCATCTTAGCTCCAAGCTGAAACAATGTGCTTAAGCTTCTTTTCACTCCTACACCCCTCCCTGTAGGCGCCGTCTTAGCTCCAAACTGCAAACATGTGCTTAAGCTTCTTTATGCTTAAAACAGTCCTCTTTCAATTCAGAGCCCCACACACTACTGATAATCTGAGAAGCCCAATAACTACCAAAGGTCATATTTGGTAGATCAATAGAGGTAAGCCTGAATCCATCAGACTCATATTCCCTACTTCATCTTCTGTATCTGCAGGTTGCATTAACAAAACTGTTCAGGTGTGTTAGCAAAGACCTTGATGGTTACTTTTATCATTGTATCCAGATAGTCCTGTAACAAAGCACTGCACTGTCCTCAAAGCCAGACTCTTCATAACCAAATGTATAAAATTCACTCACTTCTCATAAAAAGAACAGAGAAACGTAGGAATTAAAGTAAAGAAGGAAAAACAAAGGAAAGCAGCGCTCAGTATTTTTGTGACTACCATAAAACCCCACCCTCTCGGGAGTGGCGCGATAAAGGGGAAGATTCACCTTGAAATCCGGATTACTCCGAGAAGATGCCCCTCTAGAGGGAGGCGCCGCGCTGAGGCCCGTCGGCCGCTTCGTCAGTTCTCTTTCAAACCCGCACGGTGATGCTGCCTTCTACTTTCTCGCAGTCGAGCCCCACGTTGGGCGCCAGCTTCTGCGGGGTCCTTCCGCAGAAAGGGAAGGCAGCAGGGATTACTCCCGGCGGAACCGGGAGATCTCAGAGAAAGGCGAATCTTGAACTGTCCGCCCCGCAGCCCCTCGGCTGAGGCAAGGGACAATCAGACACGACAGGGGTTCCATCGAAGTAGTTCCGCTTTATTAATAAAGATCCACAGCTTTTATAGGCAAGTGAAGGGGGTTTTGCACGGGACTTCCTATAGATTACACCAATCAAGCTAAAGACCAAGCAATCATTCACGAGCACGGCAGCCAGGGGAACCAATCAGAAATTTTGACCATCAATTAACAATTTAGATCATGCCCTGCCTCTTCCTGTAGGCGCCATCTTAGCTGCAAACATGTGCTTAAGCTTCTTTAAACAACGCACTTAAGCTTCCGTTCATTTCCATGTCCCTTCCTGTAGGCACCATCTTAGCTCCAAGCTGAAACAATGTGCTTAAGCTTCTTTTCACTCCTACACCCCTCCCTGTAGGCGCCGTCTTAGCTCCAAACTGCAAACATGTGCTTAAGCTTCTTTATGCTTAAAACAGTCCTCTTTCAATTCAGAGCCCCACACACTACTGATAATCTGAGAAGCCCAATAACTACCAAAGGTCATATTTGGTAGATCAATAGAGGTAAGCCTGAATCCATCAGACTCATATTCCCTACTTCATCTTCTGTATCTGCAGGTTGCATTAACAAAACTGTTCAGGTGTGTTAGCAAAGACCTTGATGGTTACTTTTATCATTGTATCCAGATAGTCCTGTAACAAAGCACTGCACTGTCCTCAAAGCCAGACTCTTCATAACCAAATGTATAAAATTCACTCACTTCTCATAAAGCAAACAACTGAATTCACTTATTATTCAAGCAGAGCATTTGTCTGCACTAGAAGATGGTACCCTTCTGATGTCATTAGATCACATAATTTGTCCTCACTCAGATGGTAATAAATGTCTCACATACCTGTAAAGAATAATGTGTTCTTTTGTTTTCATCATTACAGTAAATTAATATAAGATTAAGTGCAGATTCACAAAGACAAAAGGATACAATTAAATGTGAGTGCCATTTGGAATTGCAGATAAGTGCACATTGTTTAGCAAATGCAGCATTTATGTGTCTACACACATGCCAATATCCAGCATACAAGTACATGAGGAACTTGCCAAACTAAACTTTTGAAGGGTGAAAGCCAGACATTTGAGGACCTTCTAAAATCCCTTGGGTACACATATATTTTGGGTTGAAAGTGGAGTATATTAGGATAAAAACAAAATAATGTTCCATGCCCATTATGATCTATTCTTTATGTAAATTCGACCACTAATAAAAAAAAAAAAACAACTTTCTGCATGACATCTGGGTGTAAGCTGACTTCCCTCACTGGCAATATGTTATCCACTGCAAATCATTTTATGAAGATGAACAGCAAATGATTTTTGCTCGGAAATAAGTATTTTGACGATAGCATCAAATATTAAAATCATGAAACACTGATACACCATGCTACTAAAACAGCATTTGGGGGATGAGAGGACCTGTGGAAATTATCCTTCAATATTTATTTTATGAATTAGAAGCTTGAAATCTAAGGAGATTAGGAGACTTGCCCCATGATACTCATCTAGGTAAAGTCAGAGCTAGGATTAGAATAAGATCTTAACTGCCCAAAGGTATTCCAGCATTCTTCCCTTCAAATTAGTATTGATTTATGAGGAACTTGTATTTTATAATAAACCTACTTAGATCTCTTAGCAGCTGTGGATACTTTCATTGATATCTTTCATTTCTTTGAAAGTCTCTTTTCCCTTGGCTCTTGGCTTATATCATTCCACATTCTCCCGGTTTTCTTCTGTGTCTCTGGCTAACTTTTCAATGCCATGGCCAACTTCCACTCTGGCATACTAGTTTGGAATTCCCCAAAGATCAGTTCTGGGATGTCTTACTTTCTCACTCTGCATTTTATTGGGAAAAATTCTATATTCATTATCATCACATGTGAGCCTGAGAATTGTGATTAAACTCATATCCTCAAATCAGAAGAGGGTAGGAAACAATTTCTACTTCTTATTTTATGAACACAATCTTTCTCTGATAGAAAGTCAAAGCTACATGGTATAAAGGACAGAATGAATATATCTTGGTTTCTTTTAAGAACAGCAAAGTGTAGTAAATGGGAGCATACACTCTTGATCTAGAGTGTCAAGGTTCTAATGCTTGCTCCATACTTACTAGCTTGTGATTTTTGAGCCTGTTTTTCAACCTTTAAAATAAGGATAATAGTAAATATTTCATAAAATCATTTTGAGCATTAAATAATATATGGGAAAGACTTCAAATAGTAATTAGAAAAAAGTGTGCTTTGTATATGTTAGCATCATCATCACTATCCATATTCAAAGACTCATAAGGTTTTATATCCAACCTAAGCACCCACCTGAGCTTTATACTTCATAGGTAGCTGTCTACTTGAAGGTTGGATTTTGTGTTTCACAAATAAATCAAGCCTAGCATGTCCCAAACTCTTGCCACATCTATTCAGTTCTAAACTATTTCCATAAACCTGAAATTCATTAGTCTTCTCTATTTCTATAATGTCATGTTCAACCACCACAATCTAAAGCACCCATAATCATTCTTAAAACATTTTTTTCCTCATCCCTCACATAAAACCATGGGAATCTTGAGTCCATCTATTTTTTTTTTTCCATCTCGGTGGCTCAGCAGAAAAAGAATCTACCTGTGGTGTAGAAGACATAGGAGATGCTGGTTTTATCCCTGGATCAGGAGGATTCCCTGGAGGAAGGCATGGGCAACCCACTCCAGTGTTCTTGCCTGGAGAATCCCATGAACAAAGGAGTCTAGTGGACTACGGTCCATAAGGTTGCACAGAGTCAGACACAACTGAACCGACTGAGCACATGGCCACCACATAAGTTTAAACAACATAGCCTCTCACCTGTCCTAAGGTAATATTCTGAATTCTAAGTGAATTCTCTTATCATCCATTTTCCACTGAATAGAATGGTATTTTATTTTTTAAATACTTTATTTTTAAAAAATATTAACAACTTAGTTTACAGCTCTTATGTGGCATTCTCTTACTCTTAAGTCAAATATAAAATTATTTACCATGGCCAACACGATCTTGGATGTTCCTCATTTTATTAAATTCCAGTCACTGGCATCTGAGAGTTCCAGCAGTGTGAGATTTCTCTCTCCTATAGAGCTTTTAGATTTTCCATTTCCTCTGCTGTTCTTTCACACCCACTACCTAACACATAACCCTTGCCCTCCATCATGCTTCCTATGAATGGCTCTTACTAATTCTTCATATCTCAGCTCATACATCATTTTCTTAGAACATCCTTCCCATAACCCACCTAAATTGCCCCATCTTTCCTTCCCTTTTATTACTTATTACTATTATACATTTTATGTTACCTGGGTGTTGATTTACTATCTGTCACTTCCTCTAGAATGTAATTCCATTGACAGCAGGACCCACACTATTCACCAGCACTTAGGATTTTCTCGGGTACACGGTATGGAATCAGTTAATATCTGTTAAATACCTGAGCAGGATCGACTAAATACTTTTTAAAATGTTCTGATAAGAAATGCCATCCCACGTCATATCACAGGACAAAGGTGATAGAAATTGATGCAATGAAGATTTTAGCCTCTTCTATTCTAATAATGTCATGTTCAACCCCCACAATCTAAAGCACCCATAATCATTCTTAAAACATTTTTTTCCTCATCCCTCACATAAAACCATGGGAATCTTGAGTCCATCTATTTTTTTTTTTCCATCTCGGTGGCTCAGCAGAAAAGCAATCTACCTGTGGTGTAGAAGACATAGGAGATGCTGGTTTTATCCCTGGATCAGGAGGATTCCCTGGAGGAAGGCATGGGCAACCCACTCCAGTGTTCTTGCCTGGAGAATCCCATGAACAAAGGAGTCTAGTGGACTACGGTCCATAAGGTTGCACAGAGTCAGACACAACTGAACCGACTGAGCACATGGCCACCACATAAGTTTAAACAACATAGCCTCTCACCTGTCCTAAGGTAATATTCTGAATTCTAAGTGAATTCTCTTATCATCCATTTTCCACTGAATAGAATGGTATTTTATTTTTTAAATACTTTATTTTTAAAAAATATTAACAACTTAGTTTACAGCTCTTATGTGGCATTCTCTTACTCTTAAGTCAAATATAAAATTATTTACCATGGCCAACACGATCTTGGATGTTCCTCATTTTATTAAATTCCAGTCACTGGCATCTGAGAGTTCCAGCAGTGTGAGATTTCTCTCTCCTATAGAGCTTTTAGATTTTCCATTTCCTCTGCTGTTCTTTCACACCCACTACCTAACACATAACCCTTGCCCTCCATCATGCTTCCTATGAATGGCTCTTACTAATTCTTCATATCTCAGCTCATACATCATTTTCTTAGAACATCCTTCCCATAACCCACCTAAATTGCCCCATCTTTCCTTCCCTTTTATTACTTATTACTATTATACATTTTATGTTACCTGGGTGTTGATTTACTATCTGTCACTTCCTCTAGAATGTAATTCCATTGACAGCAGGACCCACACTATTCACCAGCACTTAGGATTTTTTCTGGTACATGGTATGGACTCAGTTAATATCTGTTAAATACATGAGCAGGATCGACTAAATACTTTTTAAAATGTTCTGATAAGAAATGCAATCCAACGTCATATTACAGGATAAAGGTGATAGAAATTAGATCAATGATTTTGGCCAACCATGAGAAGATGGTTCTAAGTTTAACTTTTGAATTGTTAATTTTTCAACACTCATATCAATTCCAGATAGAATGCAATACCAACCAGTTAACATAAAATGGGGAAAGAAGGCAAGTAATTGAGACCTCTTTAAAAATAAAGTAGTTATCAATAATGGAGCTTTGTTGTTGTTTCGTCTCTAAGTCATGTCCGACTCTATTGCAACCCCATGGACGGTAACTTTAGTCAAGTATAAATTCTTCTCCTGGGTTTTATTCAGAGAAATTTTTGCATCAAGAGATATCAAAAATAGAAGAATGAGACATTTCAGAGAATATAATTATTTTATTGTTGAATGTGCAAAAAAGAACCCCTTTGATTTTTTTTTAGCAAAATTAAAGTACATTAATCAAAGCATAATACCTTTCATAACTGCTCCCATTAATCAAATTCCTCCCAGGAGGTAGGCCAATGTGAAGCAAGGTTAGATCAGGGTTGTTCTTTTTCACATTAATTTCCAAAGGAAATTAGTAAATATATATCCCTGTGCTCAGAATTCACTTACACAATATGTGTAGTATATTAATAATTTATAGTTTGTGTTAATATTTTATTATCTGAATCCTTCGTGTGGGCCTCATATGGTTAATTACCTACTACAAACCTGTTCTCCTAAGTGAAATATAATCTAAATAATACAAAAAGTGTTAGAAGGTTGAAAACTATCTTATAATGAGTAATAACATTTCTTTCTTAAGAACCCATTTTTCTGTATGCTCTAATTATGATGTCATAGTATATCTGATACTGAAATAGTAAAAATTCATGTCTTCCTTACCCCAGGTATTTAATATTTACTCAATAAGATGCCATGTCCTATACAAAGATCAATACAGTCAATTCTATTAACATTTCAAAACAATTACTATAAAGTACACAAAATTAAAATATGACAAGACAAGCAAATTTTTCAAGAAAACCACAGCAGTCTTACCTAGTTAGATAAAACAAGATGATTTGTTTAGGGAGCCATGTACACAAAAAGAATTTACCAACATTTAACATTTCCTGTATCCTTGCTAACATTTAGGTGTCTTTTTTCCCTCTGCTTATACCTATATGTGAGGGCCTTTCAGTTGAGTCAGTGATAAAGAATCTTCCTGCAATGCAGGAGACTCAGGTTCAATTCCTGAGTCAGAAAGATCCCATGGAGAAGGGAAAGGTTACCCACTCCAGTTTTTTTGCCCAGAGAATTCCGTGGACAGAGACTGTAGTCCATGGGGATGCAAAGAGTAGGGCATGACAGACTAACACACCTACATGGCATTTATATAATTTTCAAATTAATTACTACAATGGATCTGATAACTGTCTGCCACTGTCCAAAGTTATTGCAATATCATTGACAATGTCCCCTTTCTCTCTGTGACAACTTTTGGAAGTTGGAAGTTTGTGCTTCTTAATTCCCTTTATTTTTCCCAATCCCTGATCCTTCTCCCTTCCAATCAGCATTAGATTTTTCTCTATGTATATGACTCTGTTTTTATTTTGATTGTTTCTTTTGTTTTTTAGATTCCACACATACATGAAACCATATGGAATGGCATTTGTCTTTGTCTGACTTGTTCCACTTAGCATAATACCATCTAGATTCATTCATCTTGCTGCAAATAACAAGATTTCATTCTTTTTACTGTTGAGTAATATTTCATCTTCTTTATCCATCCATCTACTGATGGACAATTAAGCTGTTTCCATGTCTTGGCTGTTATAAATAATTCTTCAGTTAACTTAGGGGCACATATATGCTTTTGAATTAGTAGTTCTGTTTGTTTGGATAAATACCCAGCATGGAGTTCCTGGACAGTATGCAGTTCCTGGATGGTTCTGGATAGTAGTTCTATTCTTAATTTTTTGAGAAACCTACATACTGCTTCCCATAGTAGCAGCACCAATTCATATTTCCACCAGCAGGGCATGAGAGTCCCTTTTTCTCTTTATCCTTACCAACACTTTTTATTTTTGTCTTTTAGATAACATTCTGACAGATGTGAGGAGCTACTTCATGTGGTTTTGATTTACATTTCCCTAATGATTAGTGATGTTGAGCATCCTTTCATGTGTTGTTGGCCATCCATATGTATTTCTTAGCTGAACTGTTTGGTTTTTCAGTGTCGAATTTTATGAGTTCTTTGTGTATTTTGAATATTAACCCCTTAGCAGATATGCCATTCGCAAACATTTTCTGACATTTCATAGGTGACATTTCATTTTTCTGATTGTGTCCCTTGCTTTGCAAAGCCTTTTAGTTGGATGTAGTCTGTTTATTTTTGCTTTTGTTGCCTTTGCCTAAGGAGATGGGTTTGAAAAATACTGCTAAGAAGGTTAGTGATGTTTTCCTCTAGGCATTTTATGGTTTCAGGTATTACATTTAAGTCTTTAATCTATTCTAGGTGTTTTGTGTTTTTTTAAAACTTCATATGGTGTAAGAAAGTGGTCCAATTTGTTTCTTCTGTGTGTAGCTGTCCAATTTTCCCAACACTACTGATTGAAGAGACTGGCTTTTGTCCACTGTATATTTTTGGCTTTTTGTGATAAGTTGATTGACCATGTAAGTATAGTTTTATCTGAGGTCTCTATTCTATTTCATTGATCTCTGTTTCTGTGACAGTACTATACAGATTTGACTACTATTTGTAGAATAATTTGAAATCACGGAACATGATACCTCCACTTTTGCTCTTGTTCCTTAATATTGCTTTGCTATTCAGGGTCATTTTTGTTTCAAAGAAATTTTAGGATTATTTGTTTCAGCTTGTGAAAAATGTCATTGGTTTTCTGATACAATTACATTGAATCTATAGGTTGCTTTGGATACTGTAAGTCTTTTAAATACCCAGCATGGAGTTCCTGGACAGTATGCAGTTCCTGGATGGTTCTGGATAGTAGTTCTATTCTTAATTTTTTGAGAAACCTACATACTGCTTCCCATAGTAGCAGCACCAATTCATATTTCCACCAGCAGGGCATGAGAGTCCCTTTTTCTCTTTATCCTTACCAACACTTTTTATTTTTGTCTTTTAGATAACATTCTGACAGATGTGAGGAGCTACTTCATGTGGTTTTGATTTACATTTCCCTAATGATTAGTGATGTTGAGCATCCTTTCATGTGTTGTTGGCCATCCATATGTATTTCTTAGCTGAACTGTTTGGTTTTTCAGTGTCGAATTTTATGAGTTCTTTGTGTATTTTGAATATTAACCCCTTAGCAGATATGCCATTCGCAAACATTTTCTGACATTTCATAGGTGACATTTCATTTTTCTGATTGTGTCCCTTGCTTTGCAAAGCCTTTTAGTTGGATGTAGTCTGTTTATTTTTGCTTTTGTTGCCTTTGCCTAAGGAGATGGGTTTGAAAAATACTGCTAAGAAGGTTAGTGATGTTTTCCTCTAGGCATTTTATGGTTTCAGGTATTACATTTAAGTCTTTAATCTATTCTAGGTGTTTTGTGTTTTTTTAAAACTTCATATGGTGTAAGAAAGTGGTCCAATTTGTTTCTTCTGTGTGTAGCTGTCCAATTTTCCCAACACTACTGATTGAAGAGACTGGCTTTTGTCCACTGTATATTTTTGGCTTTTTGTGATAAGTTGATTGACCATGTAAGTATAGTTTTATCTGAGGTCTCTATTCTATTTCATTGATCTCTGTTTCTGTGACAGTACTATACAGATTTGACTACTATTTGTAGAATAATTTGAAATCACGGAACATGATACCTCCACTTTTGCTCTTGTTCCTTAATATTGCTTTGCTATTCAGGGTCATTTTTGTTTCAAAGAAATTTTAGGATTATTTGTTTCAGCTTGTGAAAAATGTCATTGGTTTTCTGATACAATTACATTGAATCTATAGGTTGCTTTGGATACTGTAAGTCTTTTAATGATATTAATTCTTTCAGTTTGTGAACAAAGTAATATTTTTGAATCATTTTTGTTGTTTATGATTTCTTTAATAAATAGCATATATTTTCCAGGGTATAGAACTTTTACCTTATTGGCTAAATTTTCTTCTAGGTATTCACTACTTTTTGATGCAATTGCAAATAAAATTTTCTTACTTTATTTTTCTGATAGCTTGTTATTAGAGCATAGAAATGTGGAAAATTCTTGTATATTGATTTTGTATCTTACAACTTGACTAAATTTATAAGTTCTAATAGTTTTGTTGAAGTCTCTAGCATCTTCTAATACATATATATATATATATATATACACACACACACACACACAGTATGGTATATATACCATACAACTGTATACCTATACCATGGTACCTATGGTATAGGTATATAGTAGCATACCATTTGCAATTTGTGACAGTTTTACTTTTTCCTTTCAAATTTGTATGCCTTTTATCTTGTCTTCCTGTCTGATTACTGTGGTTACAACTTCCAATACTATGCTGGATAAAAAAATCAAGTATGGACATCTTTGTCCTGTTTCTCATTTTAGAAGAAATACTTTCAGCATTTCATCTTTATTATACGTGGATGTTCTTTTTCTTAAATGCTTTTTCTGCATAAATTAAGATAATTATATCTCAAATTATGTGATTTTTATTCTTTATTTTGTTAAGATGGTGTATCAAATTCATTGAGTGGTTTATACTGAACCATCTTGCATCCCTGGGATAAATCCTGTTTGATCATAGTATATAGTCTCTACAGTATGTATTGAAAATACTGGCTTTTGTCCACTGTATATTTTTGGCTTTTTGTGATAAGTTGATTGACCATGTAAGTATAGTTTTATCTGAGGTCTCTATTCTATTTCATTGATCTCTGTTTCTGTGACAGTACTATACAGATTTGACTACTATTTGTAGAATAATTTGAAATCACGGAACATGATACCTCCACTTTTGCTCTTGTTCCTTAATATTGCTTTGCTATTCAGGGTCATTTTTGTTTCAAAGAAATTTTAGGATTATTTGTTTCAGCTTGTGAAAAATGTCATTGGTTTTCTGATACAATTACATTGAATCTATAGGTTGCTTTGGATACTGTAAGTCTTTTAATGATATTAATTCTTTCAGTTTGTGAACAAAGTAATATTTTTGAATCATTTTTGTTGTTTATGATTTCTTTAATAAATAGCATATATTTTCCAGGGTATAGAACTTTTACCTTATTGGCTAAATTTTCTTCTAGGTATTCACTACTTTTTGATGCAATTGCAAATAAAATTTTCTTACTTTATTTTTCTGATAGCTTGTTATTAGAGCATAGAAATGTGGAAAATTCTTGTATATTGATTTTGTATCTTACAACTTGACTAAATTTATAAGTTCTAATAGTTTTGTTGAAGTCTCTAGCATCTTCTAATACATATATATATATATATATATACACACACACACACACACAGTATGGTATATATACCATACAACTGTATACCTATACCATGGTACCTATGGTATAGGTATATAGTAGCATACCATTTGCAATTTGTGACAGTTTTACTTTTTCCTTTCAAATTTGTATGCCTTTTATCTTGTCTTCCTGTCTGATTACTGTGGTTACAACTTCCAATACTATGCTGGATAAAAAAATCAAGTATGGACATCTTTGTCCTGTTTCTCATTTTAGAAGAAATACTTTCAGCATTTCATCTTTATTATACGTGGATGTTCTTTTTCTTAAATGCTTTTTCTGCATAAATTAAGATAATTATATCTCAAATTATGTGATTTTTATTCTTTATTTTGTTAAGATGGTGTATCAAATTCATTGAGTGGTTTATACTGAACCATCTTGCATCCCTGGGATAAATCCTGTTTGATCATAGTATATAGTCTCTACAGTATGTATTGAATTCAGTTCATTAGTATTTTGTTAAGCATTATTGTATCTATGGGCTTACCTGGTGGCTCAAACAGGAAACAACCCACCTACAATGCAGGAGACCAATGTTAAGTTCTTGGGTTGGGAAGATTCCCCGGAGAAGGGACTAGCTAAGAACTTCTTGCCTGGAGAATTCCTTGGACAAAGGAGCCTGATGGGCTACAGTCCATGAAGTTAGTAAAGTTGGACATGACTGAGAGAGGTACACTTGTGCTTGTAATCTATTGCATCTATATTCAGGAATATTGGTCAGCAATTTTCTCTTTTTTAGTAATATCTTTATCTGGTCTTAGTATGAGGGCAATGTTGTTCCCAGAATTAATTTGAAAGTGTTCCTTTTGGTGTAGCTTGAGAGGATAGATATTAGCTAGTCTTTAAATGTTTGGTAGAATTCTCCTGTGAAGCTGTCTGGTCCTGGACTTTTTTTATGCTGTGAGTTTTTGATTACTTGTCAGTTTTATTATTAGCAATTTACCTGTTTAAATTTTCTATTTCTTCCAGATTTAGTCTCAGAAATTATATGTTTCTAGGAATTTTTGCATTTCTTCAAGGTTGTTCAATCTGTTGATATTTGTTTATAACAATTTCTTATAATGATTATTTCTTTCATGTCAATTATAACTTTTTAATTTATGATTGCATTTATTTGGGGTCTTTCTCTTTTTTACTTGAAGAGTCTGGCTAAACTTTTATAAATTTTGTTTATCTTTTCAAAGAAATAGCTCCAAGTTTCAACAATGTTTTCTATTATTTTTTAGTCTCTTTTTAAAATTTTTCTTTCACTCTGATCTTTACTATTTACTTTTACTACATGTTTAACTTTACCTTTGAGAAATTTTTTCTTTCAAAACTTTCTTGTTTCTAGTTATGATCCTTTATTTTCTGTTTAAAGAAGTTTCTTTAACATTTCTTTTGAGGACAGTTAAGTGTTCATAGGCTGCTGTAACTTTTGCTTGTTTGGGAAATCACTTATCTCTTCTTCATTCTGATTTATAACTTTAGCTGGGAGAGTATTCCTAGTTGTACGTTTTATTGCATTTTGATTATCTTTGCTTTTTGTCTTTTTACAGCATCATGACAGTCCCTTCTGGCTTATAAAGTTTCTGCTATAAAAATTAGTTGATATGGGCTTCCTCTGGTGGTCCAGTGGGTCGAGCCAGAGCTCTGGAGCGCATGCGCCCAGAGCCGGCGCTCTGCAATAACAGACGCTACCTCGATGGGAGGCCCACAGGAGCCAAAGAACAAAGACGGATGAAAATAGAGAAATGAAAGACCAATAGAAGTGGCCCGCCCTCCCCCCCCCTCCCCAACACAACCCCCGCCGCCCCCCCCCCAAAAAAATTAGTTGATAGTCTTATGACGATTCCCTTTGATGCAACCACATATTGTCTTCCTGTTTTTAAGGTTATCTCTTTAACTTTGGACATTCAAGTTGTAATATGCCTCACTGTGGATCTCTTAGGGTTCATCTTTTATGAGACTCTGTGCTTCCTGAACTTGGATATCTGTTTTATTCACCAGGTTAGAGAAGTTGACAGACATTATTTCTTCAAATAGTTTTTTTGTTTGTTTCTTTCTCCCTTTTCCTTATGACAACCCTATTATATAAATATTAATATACTTGATGTCCTCTAGGAGATCTCCTAAGATATCCTCATTTGTTAAAATCTTTTTGCTGTTTCGTTGGAATGATGTCTACTTCTTTGCCTTCCTTTATAACAATTTCTTATAATGATTATTTCTTTCATGTCAATTATAACTTTTTAATTTATGATTGCATTTATTTGGGGTCTTTCTCTTTTTTACTTGAAGAGTCTGGCTAAACTTTTATAAATTTTGTTTATCTTTTCAAAGAAATAGCTCCAAGTTTCAACAATGTTTTCTATTATTTTTTAGTCTCTTTTTAAAATTTTTCTTTCACTCTGATCTTTACTATTTACTTTTACTACATGTTTAACTTTACCTTTGAGAAATTTTTTCTTTCAAAACTTTCTTGTTTCTAGTTATGATCCTTTATTTTCTGTTTAAAGAAGTTTCTTTAACATTTCTTTTGAGGACAGTTAAGTGTTCATAGGCTGCTGTAACTTTTGCTTGTTTGGGAAATCACTTATCTCTTCTTCATTCTGATTTATAACTTTAGCTGGGAGAGTATTCCTAGTTGTACGTTTTATTGCATTTTGATTATCTTTGCTTTTTGTCTTTTTACAGCATCATGACAGTCCCTTCTGGCTTATAAAGTTTCTGCTATAAAAATTAGTTGATATGGGCTTCCTCTGGTGGTCCAGTGGGTCGAGCCAGAGCTCTGGAGCGCATGCGCCCAGAGCCGGCGCTCTGCAATAACAGACGCTACCTCGATGGGAGGCCCACAGGAGCCAAAGAACAAAGACGGATGAAAATAGAGAAATGAAAGACCAATAGAAGTGGCCCGCTCCTCTCCCTCCCCAACACAACCCCCGCCGCCCCCCCCCCAAAAAAATTAGTTGATAGTCTTATGACGATTCCCTTTGATGCAACCACATATTGTCTTCCTGTTTTTAAGGTTATCTCTTTAACTTTGGACATTCAAGTTGTAATATGCCTCACTGTGGATCTCTTAGGGTTCATCTTTTATGAGACTCTGTGCTTCCTGAACTTGGATATCTGTTTTATTCACCAGGTTAGAGAAGTTGACAGACATTATTTCTTCAAATAGTTTTTTTGTTTGTTTCTTTCTCCCTTTTCCTTATGACAACCCTATTATATAAATATTAATATACTTGATGTCCTCTAGGAGATCTCCTAAGATATCCTCATTTGTTAAAATCTTTTTGCTGTTTCGTTGGAATGATGTCTACTTCTTTGCCTTCCAGATCATTGATCTGTCCTTCTGCATCCTCTAATCTGCTGCCAAACCCCAGTCTTCTGTTTTTCATTTCAACAATTGTATTCTTCAGTCCTGGTTGATTCTTACATGTTTTCTAGCTCTTTGTTAACATGTTCACTGAGTTCCACTATTCTTCTCATGACTTTGATAAGCACTTTTATAACTATATTTTTGAACACTTCATTTGGTAAATCCTTTATCTCAGTTTTGTTTAATGCTTTTACTGGGACTTTGTCTTGTTCTTTTTTATTGGAGGGTATTCCTTTGTCTCCTCATTTTGTCTAACTCTCTATGTTTACTTCCATGTATTAGGTATACCAGCCACACCTCTCAGACTGGAAAGAGTAGCCTTCTGTAAAAAGTGTCCTGTGGGGTCAGTGGTGTAATTCCCCCTGGTTAACAGAACCAAGTGCTCCCACAGTCTCCTCTGTGTGACTCCTGTTGTGATTGGGTCATGACTGCTGTGAGGGGTGTGCTGACAGGTGGGTTGATGCCCAGGCTGGCCCACCACAAGGCTCAGCTGTAACTGCTAGGTGGGCTGGTGGGCAGAGTTTGCCCCTGGAGCCAGACTCCCTAGGAAGGGCACTGGAGCTGCCTGCTTTACAGTGAAGCATGAGAGCTGTTTTGGGAACCACAGATGCTGGTTGAGGTGGCCTGCCAGGAGGGATGACACATATTTTAAATTATTATGCTGGCTTATTCCTTGAGGGTTACATATTATCTTCCTGTTTTTAAGGTTATCTCTTTAACTTTGGACATTCAAGTTGTAATATGCCTCACTGTGGATCTCTTAGGGTTCATCTTTTATGAGACTCTGTGCTTCCTGAACTTGGATATCTGTTTTATTCACCAGGTTAGAGAAGTTGACAGACATTATTTCTTCAAATAGTTTTTTTGTTTGTTTCTTTCTCCCTTTTCCTTATGACAACCCTATTATATAAATATTAATATACTTGATGTCCTCTAGGAGATCTCCTAAGATATCCTCATTTGTTAAAATCTTTTTGCTGTTTCGTTGGAATGATGTCTACTTCTTTGCCTTCCAGATCATTGATCTGTCCTTCTGCATCCTCTAATCTGCTGCCAAACCCCAGTCTTCTGTTTTTCATTTCAACAATTGTATTCTTCAGTCCTGGTTGATTCTTACATGTTTTCTAGCTCTTTGTTAACATGTTCACTGAGTTCCACTATTCTTCTCATGACTTTGATAAGCACTTTTATAACTATATTTTTGAACACTTCATTTGGTAAATCCTTTATCTCAGTTTTGTTTAATGCTTTTACTGGGACTTTGTCTTGTTCTTTTTTATTGGAGGGTATTCCTTTGTCTCCTCATTTTGTCTAACTCTCTATGTTTACTTCCATGTATTAGGTATACCAGCCACACCTCTCAGACTGGAAAGAGTAGCCTTCTGTAAAAAGTGTCCTGTGGGGTCAGTGGTGTAATTCCCCCTGGTTAACAGAACCAAGTGCTCCCACAGTCTCCTCTGTGTGACTCCTGTTGTGATTGGGTCATGACTGCTGTGAGGGGTGTGCTGACAGGTGGGTTGATGCCCAGGCTGGCCCACCACAAGGCTCAGCTGTAACTGCTAGGTGGGCTGGTGGGCAGAGTTTGCCCCTGGAGCCAGACTCCCTAGGAAGGGCACTGGAGCTGCCTGCTTTACAGTGAAGCATGAGAGCTGTTTTGGGAACCACAGATGCTGGTTGAGGTGGCCTGCCAGGAGGGATGACACATATTTTAAATTATTCTCAGTGCATATGAAGTTTCTTATTCCTTATGAGAGGGTTACATATTATAGCTAAGTTTATGAACTTTGGAGTATATCCTAAAAAATATCTGTGAGCAGATCACAGAAAGAATAGGGGGAAATTATGTCTATATCTATTAGCTCATTGAAGGAAAGATTTATATTCGATACTATCTTCATATCTTATATTTGAGACTACATGTGTTCATTCATTTATTCATTCATTCAAATAGTCAATAAATTTTAGTTACATTTGAAGCAATGCTAATGGCAATAAAATCTGCACAAGATAAAGTTGATTTGAAAATTTTACAGGTGTAAGACATTTTATGAGACAGGCTTTAATTTCTATATATCAAAGAATGTATTAATAAAGTCAAGTGGAAAGTTACAAAGGAAACATTCAAACTGGATCTTGAAGTTGGAATAAGCCTTCTCCAGGAGTGGGGAAAGGAACATACAAAGGAAAGGAAAGTAGTTTGACAATGCCAATTTGTTTGTAAACAGTGAGTGTGTAAGATGTGTAAAGCCATACTGACCTTTTCTATGGCTTATGGTGAACAAATGGGAATAATATATCCCTCTACCCTACTCTCTAAAACAGTCTACAGCAAAGTCTTAGAAATATGAGTTGGTTATCTGCGGTCTAAAGAGGTAGCCATTGCTATTATATAAAATGAGGACTTTAGAATCTCATTATATTCACCACATTCCAAGTGCTCAATAACCAGGCACATGTGGGTCTTATAGATTATTTTTATCAGTACAGAGGTTTTACTGCACAGCATTTGCATTAGAGCCTTCTCATTTCTAGTTTCTGAATAGAGACATTTCTAGAACTCCATGTGTAATTCAGAATGCATTCCTGAACAATGTATAAATGGGGGATTGGTTTTAGGTGAACTATTTTAGTAGTAGTATTGTTTCAGGATATATTAGAAGTCTTTTTTAATGTTTAAGAAAGGAGTTATTATTTAAAACATTTCTTTATGGAAAACAGGTGGGTTGATGCCCAGGCTGGCCCACCACAAGGCTCAGCTGTAACTGCTAGGTGGGCTGGTGGGCAGAGTTTGCCCCTGGAGCCAGACTCCCTAGGAAGGGCACTGGAGCTGCCTGCTTTACAGTGAAGCATGAGAGCTGTTTTGGGAACCACAGATGCTGGTTGAGGTGGCCTGCCAGGAGGGATGACACATATTTTAAATTATTCTCAGTGCATATGAAGTTTCTTATTCCTTATGAGAGGGTTACATATTATAGCTAAGTTTATGAACTTTGGAGTATATCCTAAAAAATATCTGTGAGCAGATCACAGAAAGAATAGGGGGAAATTATGTCTATATCTATTAGCTCATTGAAGGAAAGATTTATATTCGATACTATCTTCATATCTTATATTTGAGACTACATGTGTTCATTCATTTATTCATTCATTCAAATAGTCAATAAATTTTAGTTACATTTGAAGCAATGCTAATGGCAATAAAATCTGCACAAGATAAAGTTGATTTGAAAATTTTACAGGTGTAAGACATTTTATGAGACAGGCTTTAATTTCTATATATCAAAGAATGTATTAATAAAGTCAAGTGGAAAGTTACAAAGGAAACATTCAAACTGGATCTTGAAGTTGGAATAAGCCTTCTCCAGGAGTGGGGAAAGGAACATACAAAGGAAAGGAAAGTAGTTTGACAATGCCAATTTGTTTGTAAACAGTGAGTGTGTAAGATGTGTAAAGCCATACTGACCTTTTCTATGGCTTATGGTGAACAAATGGGAATAATATATCCCTCTACCCTACTCTCTAAAACAGTCTACAGCAAAGTCTTAGAAATATGAGTTGGTTATCTGCGGTCTAAAGAGGTAGCCATTGCTATTATATAAAATGAGGACTTTAGAATCTCATTATATTCACCACATTCCAAGTGCTCAATAACCAGGCACATGTGGGTCTTATAGATTATTTTTATCAGTACAGAGGTTTTACTGCACAGCATTTGCATTAGAGCCTTCTCATTTCTAGTTTCTGAATAGAGACATTTCTAGAACTCCATGTGTAATTCAGAATGCATTCCTGAACAATGTATAAATGGGGGATTGGTTTTAGGTGAACTATTTTAGTAGTAGTATTGTTTCAGGATATATTAGAAGTCTTTTTTAATGTTTAAGAAAGGAGTTATTATTTAAAACATTTCTTTATGGAAAATGAATCCCAAGTAAAACAAGTGAATACATAAAATTCTGTGATGCATTTATTTGTAAGTTGGAGATGTCCAGTACAGAAATATGTTGTTCCCATGTTTGCTTATTTTCCTTAAGTTGTGAAGGTCTATGTTAAATTTCTTAAGTGTATTCCTTGAACATATTTTTCCCTTGACATCCTCGTGTCCTTCTTCTTTATTTCATTGGTTTCTATATCATGTGTTTGCTCTTTAAAAAAAAGTTGTTAGATTTAAGTTTCTTTAAAATTATTCATCTTAAACTAAAATCTCAAATTAAACTTTAAAATCAGATTTCAAGTTCAAATAGGTTATAAATGTACTATATTGCTTTTCTTATCAGTCTCCTCAAGCAATATGGTATGCTGCTTAATACATCAAACTGCCACTTTATTTTGACAGCATTTCATGTTGTAATATCTTCACACTAAAGATACAGGTTTATCAGCCTAACATTCTTGCTTTCCTTTTGAAAACATGGATAAATATTTATTAAACTGAAGACTTAGATTTTTGCTTTAAGATCTGAGTTTATAACAATGCAGAAACAAAGATGTACATACACACACACATACATACACACATAATTATTGCCTTTTTCTTGGGAGCAAAAGCATAAGCCTATATGACACTTTCCTACTTTTCTTATTCTTCCTCTTCTACTTATAGTCATTACTTTTTCATATTTACACTTTTCTAAATTCAAGGAAATCTTTTCTCTTGAATTGGCATGTGTTTGTACCTCTATTTTTAATATTTTATTTGTTGAATACATTTATAAGAGTCTAATCAATCCAATACTGGTTGAGATATTTAATTGGCCTTAAGACTTCTCTGTGCACTTGTATTCCTAGCTTTAATAATATCTGAGTTTATGGTGCATTTTTAAATTTCTTCCTTTCATTTATTTATTCAGCAAATATTTAGTGAGTAAATGACTATAGATTCTGCTAGTTTTAAGAAAATTTAATGGGAATAAAGAATAGATAAGATCTCTCACAGAGCATATTACTTGAAAATGTTAGCAAAATTATGCTTAGTGTCTGAAAGTTATTGATTCAATAAAGAAGCATATTAAAAAGCAAAGGTCAAAAAAAAGCAAAGGCAAGTTTAAAAACAAATGAAAGAAAAAAATTCAATTTTTATAAACAGAAAAGGAGTGTGAGTATATGTGTATACACAAAAATATATGTCCCAACACTATAGAGGTGCACATATACACACATTAGATATACATATCTTAAAGATTCCAGGCCAATATATATAAAGATGTCAATAAAATGCTAGCATTTTCTGTTGTAATTTACTCTCTGATAATAATGTGTTACTATAATAGCAACAAAATAAAAGGTATCCTTCGACCAATCTTCAACTTGTTGCTAACTTTGGTGTGTAGGCAGTAAATTTAAGAAGAAACTGCCTTTTCTGTGTCAATTAATAATTCAAACATATTCCTCTTTCTCTGTTACACCTGATTCAGAGCAGTAGCCATTAGGACTGACTGGTTTCTATTGCAATCTGTAAGCACTCTGAACTTAGCATTAAGTGAAAGAGAAAAGATACATTTTTTTAATCAAAGAAATACTACATCCATTGAATGTTAACATTTGTAAGACTACTGATCTCAAAGAGGATCAGTGACATGCTTGAGATCACACAGGAATTAGGGGTAGAACCATGATCATAAACTGGGCTCCTTTATTTTTCAGCTTTCTCTTATTCCATCACTTCAATAACATGAACTAATTGAGTTGAATACTGTATATGAGAACAGCATAAAATAAATGCATGTTTGTTTCTTCAGGGATACTAGAATGAGTTTTAATTATTTTTATGGAATCTAACTATACTTGGACCTGAAACCAGATTTTTATTTTTACAAATCAGATTATATACTACCTAGATTAAAATGTATCCCAGAAATTTTGGCAGTGTGAGCTAATCTCAGGGTCATCTGTTTTCTGGATCACTTTGGAAAGTTTCGTTGAATTAGTTGTGCCAACACTTTGCATTTCAATGACTCCTCTTCAAATGACTGAATTATTCAGTGTTGGACAAAATTTATTTTAGGCACCAGGCTTAACATTTTAAAGTAATTGAGGGAAAAAAATTCAGTTAGAAGATGATCATGCTTTAGAGGGAGAGTCTATCAAATAGTATCTGAGAAATGTACACAGCCCCAGAGAAAACCTAGACAAATTAGGGCAGAGAGAGAAGATATCAAAGTCTCAGCATTTGAAGGAGATTTGGCAACTGTCTAGAAAGTCTTCTTCAGTATCTCTTCCAGATGGTGATTTGGCCTTTTACAAAAGAGCCACATCCAGCTCTGGGCAGAAACATCTTCTGTAGATCACATCTGATCACTCTGAAGCACAGCATTATATCTTTTCATATAAGCACTGCTGTTTGCTAGAAGTAAAAAAATACACACATATACACATATATAAAGAATAACTCGACACCTTTGGAGCTTTTCTAGGCTGAAGGGAATTCATTGTTCTCAAGGTTGCAGGATGCTAAAAGTAATTTCCACCCCTCCATTCACATCAGATGGCTTTATGATTTATATTTGCCCTGTTTTGCACATATGTCAGAGCCTGGGTTATAATGCACTTATGTAATGAAGGTTTTCCAGAGAAACTAGCTCTCTCTCACTCCCTCTGTCATACACTTGGTAGAGACGTATCTTTCCATTTATCAATGTTATCTTTTATTATCATTGTTACTATCATGCAATATTATGTCCTGATAAGAGGCAGAGTAGGGGAGTTTATTCCATGTTTGTCCTGCTTGGATTTGGAAAGAGGTTCTACTCATTGTTGTCACTCAGAAACTAAAAGAGGGAGACCCTATCTCAGCATCTGTTTATGACAATTGGAAAGTAAGAAGGGACATAGGGACATGATGAATGATGTATTTTCTCTTATATTCTTCATTCACATGTCACTGAATGTGGATCAGTCATCCATGCCTCTCCTTAAAGAGCTATGAGATAACCCAGTCCTACCATGTATCTATAAGGCAGACAGAAGAATATGTGAAAAGCAAGGTGGGCAGAGGGTGTAGCCATAGGGTCCAGGAGCAGAGACTTGTGACTTAGCAGGTTGGTACAGCAGAAATGAAGGACATGTTGGTAAGGCTGTGAGGAGGCAGCTTGGCAGAGTATGTATATTACAGGAGGTAGAAGATAAGTCGGACAAAGAAGAATCAGGTTCACCCAGGAGAGAACATGTTAGTGTAGGGGAAGATCATTTTGCATTCTAGAAAGTCTTCTTCAGTATCTCTTCCAGATGGAAATGACCCCCTAGACAAATTAGGGCAGAGAGAGAAGATATCAAAGTCTCAGCATTTGAAGGAGATTTGGCAACTGTCTAGAAAGTCTTCTTCAGTATCTCTTCCAGATGGTGATTTGGCCTTTTACAAGAGCCACATCCAGCTCTGGGCAGAAACATCTTCTGTAGATCACATCTGATCACTCTGAAGCACAGCATTATATCTTTTCATATAAGCACTGCTGTTTGCTAGAAGTAAAAAAATACACACATATACACATATATAAAGAATAACTCGACACCTTTGGAGCTTTTCTAGGCTGAAGGGAATTCATTGTTCTCAAGGTTGCAGGATGCTAAAAGTAATTTCCACCCCTCCATTCACATCAGATGGCTTTATGATTTATATTTGCCCTGTTTTGCACATATGTCAGAGCCTGGGTTATAATGCACTTATGTAATGAAGGTTTTCCAGAGAAACTAGCTCTCTCTCACTCCCTCTGTCATACACTTGGTAGAGACGTATCTTTCCATTTATCAATGTTATCTTTTATTATCATTGTTACTATCATGCAATATTATGTCCTGATAAGAGGCAGAGTAGGGGAGTTTATTCCATGTTTGTCCTGCTTGGATTTGGAAAGAGGTTCTACTCATTGTTGTCACTCAGAAACTAAAAGAGGGAGACCCTATCTCAGCATCTGTTTATGACAATTGGAAAGTAAGAAGGGACATAGGGACATGATGAATGATGTATTTTCTCTTATATTCTTCATTCACATGTCACTGAATGTGGATCAGTCATCCATGCCTCTCCTTAAAGAGCTATGAGATAACCCAGTCCTACCATGTATCTATAAGGCAGACAGAAGAATATGTGAAAAGCAAGGTGGGCAGAGGGTGTAGCCATAGGGTCCAGGAGCAGAGACTTGTGACTTAGCAGGTTGGTACAGCAGAAATGAAGGACATGTTGGTAAGGCTGTGAGGAGGCAGCTTGGCAGAGTATGTATATTACAGGAGGTAGAAGATAAGTCGGACAAAGAAGAATCAGGTTCACCCAGGAGAGAACAGTTGAGCATCAGATATGTGTAGGGGAAAACACATATGCTCATCTAGGTGGAAGAGTCAATAAACTTATCTTGGGCAACATTCTCTAGCTCAAGATTTGTATTAGGTCCAAATATAAGACCTGAGCTGCAGAATAATGGTACAAAATTTCTCATTAAATATCTAGGTCACCTTGAATATAGTTCATTCAGTCTTTTTAGTCCTTGTGTTCCTTCCTAATCATTAAAATAAACAGCCTGGAGCAATTAAATTCTATTATTTTTTTCCAACTCAGATCTTTCAAGATTCTCTATATGAACTTTATTCTTTAAGTAATGTTTAATGAAATTTGAAGCTCAAGTGAAACATATTTACAATGTTGACATAGAATTCAAATGTTTCATACATATATAATTTTAAACATATGTGTTAGACATAAAGTATTTAGATATATATTATATATAATATACATAAATACAAAATCATTGAATTGATGTTATCTTAATAAAATAAGTCATAAGGCATTTAAGTGTCTTATTTTGAATTCTAAAATCTGAAACTAATTTTGAGAAGACACATATGAGAAAAGGAATGATGCCACTCCTCACATCATAAGATGAAATATTTAGTGTGTGGCATCTCCAAGAAAACCAGCCACAAGTATCAGATAGACCTGAATACTGTGGCAACGAATTAGTTTCAGATTTGCCAGTATGGGTGCATATTGACTCCAACCATCATTGACTTCAGGGTATTTAAATGAGTACTTTGAAGAGTGAAATCTCCATGTGACTGTTTCTAATTTTCTCAACAGTTTTATTCAGTTATTATACCCAAGACATGTTATTTTACCTAGTTATTATACCTAGGACATGTGTTCATGAGTTCATGTTAGGTCCCTTCAATTGTGTCTGACTTTCTGTGACCTTATGGACTGTAGCCTGCCTGGCTTATCAGTCCATAGGATTTTCCAGGCAAGAATACTGGAGTGGGTTGTCATGCCTTCATATAGGAGATCTTCCTGACCCAGTGATTGAACCTGAATCTCCTGTGACTCCTGCATTGCATACTGATTCTTTACCACTGAGCCACCAGGGAAGCCCATACCCAGGACACATGCATACAAAAATTTCAGAATGATAAGTGAAAATTCTGATGAGGAAATGTCACTAAAGATCAAATGTGGCAGGCATCATTTGACAATTAAAATATTGCCTCTAATACATTAGTGTTATAGGGAGACTCATGGGAGTAAATGAGTAGAATTTCTGTTCTAAGTCTCTTTACTGAATACTGCCCAAGATTTCATAATTAGAATAATTCTTTTGACTTAATGGATAGATATCCTCTATAATCATCTTCTTAGAAAGGCAAATGGTCTAATAAATAAATTATCGTCATCAGCTTAAAACCTCAAGACATGAGGAGAAATAGAGGCAAGAACAACAACAAAAAACTGCTAGCTGCTCAGTCTCGTCCAGCTCTTTGTGGTCCATGGATTCTAACAGGAATACTGCAGTGGGTAGCCATTCCCTTCTCCAGGAGATCTTCCTGACCCAGGGATTGAACCTGGGTCTCCTGCATTGCAGTCAGATTATCTACCCTCTGAGCTACCAAGGAGCTCCAGAGATAAGAGCTGAGGATTCTCCAGAACACTTCACTAGTCAGTGGGTTTCCTAGGTTCCATTAGGTTATTTACACAATTCAAATAAACTACTTAGACCTGTTGTACAACTTGTTTTGCCTGCTTGGTCTTCCAGGTACTGTGATTTTCATAGCTATGAAGTAGAAGTCATCATTAATAATAACCTATTGGGTTTCCCTTGTGGTCCAGTGGGTAAAGAGTCCACCTTGCAATGCAAGGGGCACTGGTTCGATCCCTGGCCCAGGAAGATCCCATGTGCTGTGGAGCAGCTGGACCGATGTGTCCACTTACCAGCCAGCTCTCTGGAGTGCATGCACCCAGAGCCGGTTTGCAACGAGAGAGGCCAACAAAGACCAAAGAATAAAAAGATGGATGAAAATAAATATAAATAAAAAAGTAGCATGATGGGGGAAAGAAAACATAATACCCTATTACAAAGAAAAGACACTGAAATTTGTTGAAAATTGAGTACACAGCCAGAAAATGGTGAAGTGGGAGTCTAGATGAATCTCAAAATCTGTGCACTGTTCAGTATAACATGGCAGCGAGAAAAGGACTCTGACTTTTGCTCTGGGTAAATTGGGAGATGCTGTGTGTTGTATTGATAAACAACCTGTCTTGTGGAGCTGAAGAAGAAGATTATAGAAAGAAATATTGAGAAAAAACTTAGACACTAAGAGCTCCAGCAATCCCCCTATCTTTCAGGAGTAATTTTCTGTGTCCCCACTGTCTGGGAACTTTTACAAGACCTGTAGGAAACTTTTCCTGAAAACAGCAGCTTTAGCACAAAACCCCTTTCCCATTAATTCATCCCTTCTCCAGCCTGGGAAGAAAGACCCACGCCAGCTCGCCTACCAGAAGTCCTGGCCCTGACCTCCCTCTACTGTCAACAGTGGCCAAGAGAAATAGGAGCTTCTTCACCCAAAAGTAACCTCTCTCTCTCTCTGAGCAATACCTTCTTGCTTTTCTCTAAAACATAAGCAACTGTAAGTTGCTCTATAAAGTTCTCAGAAAGTACTGTAACAGTTCACAATAGCAGTTCATTGGTGTCCGCTCGATGGAAACCTATACATTGTCTTAAGTGAGAGCAGAGCTAACTTTCCAAAGCTGAGAAAGACATACATTTCAAGTTTCTGTTGATAGGATTATTATCTTTGGAAAAGAGGCCTGATTATGGGAGCTCATGTGAGCAAAAAGAGAGCATTAATGATCTGTAAAGTATCTTTTCAATAATGGATAGCGTAATCCTTTCTCTTTGGAGGCATTTAAAATCATTTGTTATCCTGTTCCTTGCATCTTGCCAATACACATTTTTCCCTTTGACATGACTGGTGATTGGATAAAACCAGGAGTTAAAGAGCCAAACTGCTAGTTACATAATTTAAACATGCATTAAAATGAGAGATAAAAATGCACCAAGCGGTTTGCAACGATTGAGCAGGCCAACAAAAAGACCAAAGAATAAAAAGATGGATGAAAATAAATATAAATAAAAAAGTAGCATGATGGGGGAAAGAAAACATAATACCCTATTACAAAGAAAAGACACTGAAATTTGTTGAAAATTGAGTACACAGCCAGAAAATGGTGAAGTGGGAGTCTAGATGAATCTCAAAATCTGTGCACTGTTCAGTATAACATGGCAGCGAGAAAAGGACTCTGACTTTTGCTCTGGGTAAATTGGGAGATGCTGTGTGTTGTATTGATAAACAACCTGTCTTGTGGAGCTGAAGAAGAAGATTATAGAAAGAAATATTGAGAAAAAACTTAGACACTAAGAGCTCCAGCAATCCCCCTATCTTTCAGGAGTAATTTTCTGTGTCCCCACTGTCTGGGAACTTTTACAAGACCTGTAGGAAACTTTTCCTGAAAACAGCAGCTTTAGCACAAAACCCCTTTCCCATTAATTCATCCCTTCTCCAGCCTGGGAAGAAAGACCCACGCCAGCTCGCCTACCAGAAGTCCTGGCCCTGACCTCCCTCTACTGTCAACAGTGGCCAAGAGAAATAGGAGCTTCTTCACCCAAAAGTAACCTCTCTCTCTCTCTGAGCAATACCTTCTTGCTTTTCTCTAAAACATAAGCAACTGTAAGTTGCTCTATAAAGTTCTCAGAAAGTACTGTAACAGTTCACAATAGCAGTTCATTGGTGTCCGCTGCGATGGAAACCTATACATTGTCTTAAGTGAGAGCAGAGCTAACTTTCCAAAGCTGAGAAAGACATACATTTCAAGTTTCTGTTGATAGGATTATTATCTTTGGAAAAGAGGCCTGATTATGGGAGCTCATGTGAGCAAAAAGAGAGCATTAATGATCTGTAAAGTATCTTTTCAATAATGGATAGCGTAATCCTTTCTCTTTGGAGGCATTTAAAATCATTTGTTATCCTGTTCCTTGCATCTTGCCAATACACATTTTTCCCCTTTGACATGACTGGTGATTGGATAAAACCAGGAGTTAAAGAGCCAAACTCTAGAAAAAAAAACAAAATAGTTACATAATTTAAACATGCATTTTATATAACTTGAAGCAGAGTAAAACTTTGACTCTCTTATTATTAATAATTGAATAACAAGTTTGTATTGGCTGGACTACCAAAAATGCTTGTAGTTATTGACAACAGATGTTTTAATACCCCATCAAGTGAACTGCCATAGGAACTGCCTTAGGTTCTTATGTGTTTTTCCTACAAATCTGATTATATCCTAGTCAGGAACAAAGCAGAATGACAACTGACTAGCAGTCCTTCAGAAATATTTTACCATGGAATGCACAAGAAGTCAAAAGTTAATAAAAATGAATTCTGCTAATGTTTACTATAAAAATATCATACACACACACACTTGTAATACCCATAGAAACCATTTTCTAGGATTGAATTTGTGAGTTTGCTTCGATTAATTTCAGATGCACGTGGCAAAAATATTCACCTTTTAAATATCTTTTTAAAGTATTGCCCAAATGAAACACTTGTATCATAAACAGAATAGAAGACCCATCCTCTTAAGGTCAACAACCAGAGTTACTCTCAGTTATTATTTGCTGGAAATGTAGGCCAAGCTACTTTCTATAGATAGATGTATTTTTAACACTTGAAGATTCTTTTCTTATGATCACAGTCTGCCCGGTTATAAAAGATGTAATGTTCCATTATACTTAAAAGTAGAATCTCATTGAAAAAGATAAGCATAAACTTCGCAAGGAATGATGATTACTCTTTCAACCAATGTTACAAAAAGTTTCAGTATGTTGCAATTTCTTCTTTGATGGCGCTCTCTGTTCTTTTGTCTGTTTCATTTATATCAGCCACAAATATTTTCAAGTATTTCTGAAGTAGATTTTGTGATACAAAAATATCAGCAGTTGTTCCCTGGTTTTTCTCCCTAATGTTGTTATCAAACGTGAGTGAAGGCAGGACCCTTGTTCTCTTCTTTCAGGATGTTCTTACTTTTTGAGCACATAAAGAAAATACAAGCTTTCCAGTAAAATCTTAGAGCAGAAATTAAATTGCACTAGACTCTCCATTTCCTTCTGTCAAAAAATGTTAATATTTTCCTTTTTTGTACCTCCCCACATACACAAAATGATTAGATATTGTGCTTTCTCTTTCTGGCCTTGTGTGCATTCATGGTGAGAGGCAGGGTATCCTAGGAGAATAAACATTGCCTAAGTCTTTGCCAACTAAAAAAAAAGATCAGCAATATTTTTTTTAACAATAACACTACTTAAAGAATTTTTAAGTGTATGGTTGAACATTGAAGTTATCAGCCTGAAATGTTGGGTTTTCTTTTTTTTTTTTTTATCGACCTATAACCTTTATTCAAGTAAAATGCAGGGTCTTAAGTGTACAACTTGATGAATTTTTATATATGCATATTCTCATTTAGTCAGCACTCAGATCAAGAGGTGAAGCACATCTAGCATCCCAGAAAGCCCCCTCATGCCCCCTCCCTGTCAAAATTAGTATCCCGTGCCCCTGCTTCCTACAAGGTAATCCCCATTCTTTTTTATTTATTTATTTTTTACAGATTTTTTTTTTTTTAGAAATGCATTTTATTTTTTTTTAATTTTATTTTTTTAAGATTTATTTTATTTATTTATTGGGGGGGTGGGGGTGGGGATGGAGGGGAGCGGGCGGGCTACTTCTATTGGTCTTTCATTTGTCCATTTTCATCCATCTTTGTTCTTTGGCCCTTGAGGGTCTCCCATCACAGTGGCCTCTGTTGTCACAGAGCACCGGCCCTGGGCGCATGCGCTCCAGAACTCTGGCTCGGTAATTGGACACATCAGTCCAGTCGCTCCGCTTGGCACGTGGGATCTTCCCAGGCCAGAGATCGAACCGGCGCCCGCTGCACTGCAAGGCAGTGTCCTTACCCACTGAACTACCAGGGAAGCCCTATTTATTTATTTTAAAGTATTCTTTATTTTAAAGATTTTACAGAGTTTTGTTGTTCACCAGCATGTATGTTCCTAGATCATTCATATGCATATCCCTGGAACCCGCCCCCGCACCCAGTTCCCCCCTCCCACCCCTCCGGACCATCGCCCCAGGTGATTGTAGGCACTCCTATTCCCTTAGCACAATGACAATAGCCATCCCTTCCACACGTGCCAGTATAAGTTTCGATGTTACTTCCTCTATGCCTCCCTCTCACTGTTTGGTCTCCATATTGTCCCTATGTTTATTCTCTGTCTGTTTTTCCATGAGTTCACTGTGTGTGTTATCATGACCATCCCACTAAATTCCATATATATGAGTTAGTATACTGTACTTGTCTTTCTATTTTTGACTTACATCACTTTCTATGATAGATTCTAGAGCTAGCCACCTGATTAGGACTGAGTGTTCTGCATTTCTTTTAACAGCTGAGTAGTATTCCATTGCGTATATGTACCAGGTGTATCCATTCATTCATCGATGGACATCTAGGTTGCCTCCATGTTCTGGCTATTGTATAGAGAGCTGCAATGAAAATGCAGGGTCTTAAGTGTACAACTTGATGAATTTTTATATATGCATATTCTCATTTAGTCAGCACTCAGATCAAGAGGTGAAGCACATCTAGCATCCCAGAAAGCCCCCTCATGCCCCCTCCCTGTCAAAATTAGTATCCCGTGCCCCTGCTTCCTACAAGGTAATCCCCATTCTTTTTTATTTATTTATTTTTTACAGATTTTTTTTTTTTTAGAAATGCATTTTATTTTTTTTTAATTTTATTTTTTTAAGATTTATTTTATTTATTTTTTGGGGGGGTGGGGGGGGGGATGGAGGGGAGCGGGCGGGCTACTTCTATTGGTCTTTCATTTGTCCATTTTCATCCATCTTTGTTCTTTGGCCCTTGAGGGTCTCCCATCACAGTGGCCTCTGTTGTCACAGAGCACCGGCCCTGGGCGCATGCGCTCCAGAACTCTGGCTCGGTAATTGGACACATCAGTCCAGTCGCTCCGCTTGGCACGTGGGATCTTCCCAGGCCAGAGATCGAACCGGCGCCGCTGCACTGCAAGGCAGTGTCCTTACCCACTGAACTACCAGGGAAGCCCTATTTATTTATTTTAAAGTATTCTTTATTTTAAAGATTTTACAGAGTTTTGTTGTTCACCAGCATGTATGTTCCCAGATCATTCATATGCATATCCCTGGAACCCGCCCCCGCACCCAGTTCCCTCCCACCCCTCCGGACCATCGCCCCAGGTGATTGTAGGCACTCCTTTTCCCCTTAGCACAATGACAATAGCCATCCCTTCCACACGTGCCAGTATAAGTTTCGATGTTACTTCCTCTATGCCTCCCTCTCACTGTTTGGTCTCCATATTGTCCCTATGTTTATTCTCTGTCTGTTTTTCCATGAGTTCACTGTGTGTGTTATCATGACCATCCCACTAAATTCCATATATATGAGTTAGTATACTGTACTTGTCTTTCTATTTTTGACTTACATCACTTTCTATGATAGATTCTAGAGCTAGCCACCTGATTAGGACTGAGTGTTCTGCATTTCTTTTAACAGCTGAGTAGTATTCCATTGCGTATATGTACCAGGTGTATCCATTCATTCATCGATGGACATCTAGGTTGCCTCCATGTTCTGGCTATTGTATAGAGAGCTGCAATGAACATTAGGGTACAGGTGCTTCTTTCAGTTTTGATTTCATCAGGATATAGGCCCAATAGTGGGATTGCTGGGTCATAGAGTGCTTCTATTTTTAGTTTTTTAAGGAATCTCCATATTGTCTGACATAGAGGCTGTACCATTTCACATTCCCACCAGCAGTGCAAGAGGGTTCCCTTTTCTATGAACCCTCTCCAGCATTTATTGTCTGTCAATTTATTGATGATAGCTATTCTGACAGGTGTGAGGTAGTATCTCATTGTGGCTTTCATTTGCATTTCTCTAATAATAAGCAAGGTTGAACATTGTTTCACGTGCTTTTGGACCATCTGTATGCCCTCTTTGGAGAGGCGTCTCTTTAGATCTTTTTCCCATTTTTTGATTGGGTTGTTCATTTTTCCTGTGCTGAGTTGTCTGAGTTGCTTGTAGATTTTGGAGATTAATTCTTTGTCTGTTGTTTCATTTGCTATGATTTTCTCCCACTCTGTGGGGTGTCTGTTCAGCTTTTTTGGCATTTCTTTTGCTGTACAAAAGCTTTTAAGCTTCATGAGGTCCCACGTGTTCACTTTTCTTTTCAGTTCCACTATTCTAGTAGGTGGGTCAGAGAAGATCTTGCTTTGATTGATGTCCTTGAGGGTTTTGCCTATATTCTCCTCTAAGAGTTTGATGGTTTCTGGTCTTACATTTAGGTCCTTAATCCATTTTGAATTGACACCAGTGTATGGTGTCAGGGAATGTTCCAACTTCATTTTTTTTGCATGTAGCTGTCCAATTTTCCCAGCACCACTTGTTGAAGTGGCTGTCTTTGTCCCATTTTATAGTTTTGCCTCCTTTGTCAAAAATAAGGTAGCCATCGGTGTGTGGGTTTATCTCTGGGTTCTCTATCTTGTTCCATTGGTCTATATTTCTGTTTTTGTGCCAGTTAGTATACTGTATTTGTCTTTCTATTTTTGACTTACATCACTTTCTATGATAGATTCTAGAGCTAGCCACCTGATTAGGACTGAGTGTTCTGCATTTCTTTTAACAGCTGAGTAGTATTCCATTGCGTATATGTACCAGGTGTATCCATTCATTCATCGATGGACATCTAGGTTGCCTCCATGTTCTGGCTATTGTATAGAGAGCTGCAATGAACATTAGGGTACAGGTGCTTCTTTCAGTTTTGATTTCATCAGGATATAGGCCCAATAGTGGGATTGCTGGGTCATAGAGTGCTTCTATTTTTAGTTTTTTAAGGAATCTCCATATTGTCTGACATAGAGGCTGTACCATTTCACATTCCCACCAGCAGTGCAAGAGGGTTCCCTTTTCTATGAACCCTCTCCAGCATTTATTGTCTGTCAATTTATTGATGATAGCTATTCTGACAGGTGTGAGGTAGTATCTCATTGTGGCTTTCATTTGCATTTCTCTAATAATAAGCAAGGTTGAACATTGTTTCACGTGCTTTTGGACCATCTGTATGCCCTCTTTGGAGAGGCGTCTCTTTAGATCTTTTTCCCATTTTTTGATTGGGTTGTTCATTTTTCCTGTGCTGAGTTGTCTGAGTTGCTTGTAGATTTTGGAGATTAATTCTTTGTCTGTTGTTTCATTTGCTATGATTTTCTCCCACTCTGTGGGGTGTCTGTTCAGCTTTTTTGGCATTTCTTTTGCTGTACAAAAGCTTTTAAGCTTCATGAGGTCCCACGTGTTCACTTTTCTTTTCAGTTCCACTATTCTAGTAGGTGGGTCAGAGAAGATCTTGCTTTGATTGATGTCCTTGAGGGTTTTGCCTATATTCTCCTCTAAGAGTTTGATGGTTTCTGGTCTTACATTTAGGTCCTTAATCCATTTTGAATTGACACCAGTGTATGGTGTCAGGGAATGTTCCAACTTCATTTTTTTTGCATGTAGCTGTCCAATTTTCCCAGCACCACTTGTTGAAGTGGCTGTCTTTGTCCCATTTTATAGTTTTGCCTCCTTTGTCAAAAATAAGGTAGCCATCGGTGTGTGGGTTTATCTCTGGGTTCTCTATCTTGTTCCATTGGTCTATATTTCTGTTTTTGTGCCAGTACCACACTGTCTTGAGGACTGTCGCTTTGCAGTATAGTCTGAAGCTGGGGAGGCTGATCCCTCCAACTCCGTTTTTCTTTCTCAGGATTGCTTTGGCTATTCGAGGTCTTTTGTGTTTCCATACGAACTGTGTTATTGTTTGGTCTAGTTCTGTGAAAAATGTCAGTGGTAGTTGGATAGGTATTGCATTGAATCTGTAGATGATATTTGGTAGTATGGTCATTTTCACAATGTTGATTTTTCCGATCCAGGAACATGGAATATCTCTCCATATGTTTAAGTCTTCTTTAATGTCTCTCATGAGTGTCTTGTAATTTTCTGTGTACAATTCTTTTGTTTCTTTGGGTAGGTTTATTCCTAGATATTTGATTCTTTTGGTTGCAATGGTGAAGGGGATTGCCTCTTTGATTTCATTTTCTGATTTTTCATTGTTTGTGTATAGGAATGCCAGTGATTTCTGTGTGTTGGCTTTGTATCCTGCGACTTTGCTGAATTCACCGATTAGCTCTAGTAGCTTTGTAAAGAGTCTTTGGGATTTTCTATGTATAATATCATGTTGTCTGCAAAAGGAGAGAACTTGACTTCTTCCTTTCCAATCTGGACACCTTTGATTTCTTTCTCTTCTCTTCTTGCTGTTGCTAGAACTTCCAGGACTATGTTGAATAGTAGTGGTGAAAGAGGACACCCTTGTCTTGTTCCTGATCTTAGAGGAAATGCTTTGAGTTTTTCACCATTGAGGATAATGTTCGCTGTGGGCTTCTCATAGATGGCTTTTATTATGTTGAGACAGGTTCCTTCTATGCCCATTTTCTGAAGAGTTTTTATCATAAATGGATGTTGTACTTTGTCGAAGGCTTTTTCTGCATCTATTGAGATGATCATGTGATTTTTGTCTCTCAATTTGTTGATATGGTGTATCACATTGATTGATTAATGGATATTGAAGAATCCTTGCATGCCTGGGATGAACCCGACTTGATTGTGATGTATGAGATTTTTGATGTGTTGTTGAATTCTGTTTGTTAGGATTTTGTTGAGGATCTTGGCAGCTAAGTTCATCAGTGAAATTGGCCTATAGTTTTCCTTTCTTTGTTGTCTTTGCCTGGTTTTTGGTATCAGGGTGATGGTGGTCTCATAGAATGTGTTTGGAAGTGTTCCTTCCTGTGCAATTTTTTGAAAGAGTTTTAGAAGTACAGGCACTAGTTCTTCTTTAAATGTTTGGTAGAATTTGCCTGTGACATCTGCCCCTGGGCTTTTATTTTTGGGTAGATTTTTAGTCACAGATTCGATTTCTGAGCTTGTGATTGGGTTGTTCAAAGTTCCTGTTTCTTCCTGGCTCAGTCTTGGGAGATTAATCTTCCCCAAGGAACTGTCCATTTCTTCCAGGTTGCCCAGTTTGTTGCCATAAAGCTGTTCATAATAGTTTCTTAGAATCCTTTGGATTTCTGCATTCTCTGTTGTAATCTCTCCTTTTTCGTTTTTGATTTTGTTGATCTGGTTCTTCTCTCTCTTTCTCTTGATGAGTCTGACCAGTGGCTTGTCAATTTTGTTTACCTTTTCTAAGAATCAGCTTTTTGTTTTATTTATCTTTACTATTGTTTCTTTCATTTCTTTCTCATTTATTTCTGCTCTGATCCTTATGATTTCTATTCTTCTGCTGGCTTTGGGGTGTTTTTGTTCTTTCTCCAATTGTTTTAAGCTTAGGTTTAGGTCATCTGCTTCCTATTTTCCTAGTTTCTGGAGGTGGGATTGTATTGCTATAAATTTCCCTCTTAGAACTGCTTCTGCAGTATCCCATAGGTTTTGCATGGTCGTATGTTCACTATCATTTTCTTCTAGCTTTGAGTTTTTCACCGTTGAGGATAATGTTCGCTGTGGGCTTCTCATAGATGGCTTTTATTATGTTGAGACAGGTTCCTTCTATGCCCATTTTCTGAAGAGTTTTTATCATAAATGGATGTTGTACTTTGTCGAAGGCTTTTTCTGCATCTATTGAGATGATCATGTGATTTTTGTCTCTCAATTTGTTGATATGGTGTATCACATTGATTGATTAATGGATATTGAAGAATCCTTGCATGCCTGGGATGAACCCGACTTGATTGTGATGTATGAGATTTTTGATGTGTTGTTGAATTCTGTTTGTTAGGATTTTGTTGAGGATCTTGGCAGCTAAGTTCATCAGTGAAATTGGCCTATAGTTTTCCTTTCTTTGTTGTCTTTGCCTGGTTTTTGGTATCAGGGTGATGGTGGTCTCATAGAATGTGTTTGGAAGTGTTCCTTCCTGTGCAATTTTTTGAAAGAGTTTTAGAAGTACAGGCACTAGTTCTTCTTTAAATGTTTGGTAGAATTTGCCTGTGACATCTGCCCCTGGGCTTTTATTTTTGGGTAGATTTTTAGTCACAGATTCGATTTCTGAGCTTGTGATTGGGTTGTTCAAAGTTCCTGTTTCTTCCTGGCTCAGTCTTGGGAGATTAATCTTCCCCAAGGAACTGTCCATTTCTTCCAGGTTGCCCAGTTTGTTGCCATAAAGCTGTTCATAATAGTTTCTTAGAATCCTTTGGATTTCTGCATTCTCTGTTGTAATCTCTCCTTTTTCGTTTTTGATTTTGTTGATCTGGTTCTTCTCTCTCTTTCTCTTGATGAGTCTGACCAGTGGCTTGTCAATTTTGTTTACCTTTTCTAAGAATCAGCTTTTTGTTTTATTTATCTTTACTATTGTTTCTTTCATTTCTTTCTCATTTATTTCTGCTCTGATCCTTATGATTTCTATTCTTCTGCTGGCTTTGGGGTGTTTTTGTTCTTTCTCCAATTGTTTTAAGCTTAGGTTTAGGTCATCTGCTTCCTATTTTCCTAGTTTCTGGAGGTGGGATTGTATTGCTATAAATTTCCCTCTTAGAACTGCTTCTGCAGTATCCCATAGGTTTTGCATGGTCGTATGTTCACTATCATTTTCTTCTAGGAATTTTTTAATTTCTCCTTTGATTTCCTCAGTGATCAGTTGGTTTTTTAGGTATGTGTTGTTTGATCTCCATGTGTTTGTGTTTTTAGTGGATTTTTTCCTGTAGTTGATCTCTAGTCTCATTGCATTGTGATTCGAGAAGATGGTTGATATAATTTCAGTTTTCTAGAATTGATTGAGGTCAGATTTGTGGCCCAAGATGTGGTCTATCCTGGAGAATGTTCCGTGAGCACTTGAGAAGAAAGTGTATTCTTCTGCTTTTGGATGGAATGTCCTAAAGATATCGATGAGGTCCATCTTTTCTAGTGTGGTATTTAAGGCTTGTGTTTCTTTGTTAATTTTCTATTTGGATGATCTGTCCATTGGTGTGAGAGGAATGTTAAAGTCTCTTACTATTACTGTGTAATTTTGATTTCTCCTTTTATGTCTGAAAATATCTGTCTTATGTATTGAGGTGCCCCTGTGTTGGGTGCATCGATGTTCATGACTGTTATGTCTTCCTCTTGGATAGATCCCTTAATCATGATATGGTGACCTGCCTTGTCTCTTAGAATCTTTTTACTTTAAAGTCTATTTTATATAATATGAGGATTGCTACCCCAGCTTTCTTTTGATTTCCATTTGCATGGAATATCTTTTTCCAGCCTTTCACTTTCAGCCTATGAGTGTCTCTATGTCTAAAGTGGGTCTTTTGTAAACAGCATATACATGGGTCTTGCTTCAGGATCCATTCAGCCAGCCTGTGTTGTTTGGTTGGAGTATTTAGTCCATTTACATTCAAAGTAATTATTGATATGAATGTTCCTATTGTCATCTTCTTAGAAGTTTGGGGTTTGATTTTTAGGACTTCTCCTTCTCTTGTATTTATTGACTATATCAGGCCCTTTAACACTTGTTGTAGGGTGGTTTTGTGGTACAGAATTCTTTTAGTTTTTGCTTGTCTGTGAAGCTTTTGACTTCACCATCAATTCTGAATGAGATTCTTGCTGGGTAGAGAATTCTTGGTTGGAGGTTATTCTCTTTTAGCCATTTAAACGTGTCTTGCCGTTCTCTTCTGGCCTGCAGGGTTTCTGTTGAAAGATCCCCAGTTAGACGTATGGGGTTTCCTTTATATGTTGTTTGTTGTTTGCTCCTCCGCTGCTGGTACACGCGCACTTCCGATTACGTGTCTTAAGTCTCAAAGGCGGGCGAGAGCTTTCCTGCCCAGCTAGTGCCTGGTCCCTGATCAACAACCCGTGGGCGGCTTCCCCTCTCCGTTCAGCAAGCCCTGCAGTTGGGGTGGTTGAACTTACCCTCGGCCTCGGCTTCTCGTGGCGCCGCGGCTTCGCTCTGGGTCCGGTCCGCTCTGTTTCCCACTCCAGGTCCGGTCCACGCCGCTTCTTGCTCCGGGTCCGGTCCGCGCCTATTTAATTATTTTTGGCTATTCTGGGTTTTTACTGCTGCTCCAGGCTCTTCTCTAGTTGCAGGGCATGGGGGCTACTCTCCACTTGAGGTGAGCAGGCTTCTTCTTGTGGTGACTCCTCTTGTTGTGGAACTTGGATTTTGGGCTCACGGGCTTCAGTAATTGTGGCACATGGGCTCAATAGTTGCGGCTCTGTGGCTCTGGAGCACAGGTTCAATAGTTGTGGCTCAGAGGGTTAGTTGTTCTTCAGCATACATACATATCTGTAAACAACAAAACTACGTCTGAAGCAAGGTCCTGGAGCGACACCCCATGTGCGGCAGACAGCGGAGAGAACGTGGTGGTGTCTTCACTCCCAAATGCCTATGGCTCTCATTTCCAGCTTGCTTTCTTCTTGGCGCATGGGCAGCCTATCACAAGGTAAAGGTTATCATTTCCCCTTTACTTTCAAGATCATGCCTAAACCCAAATGATATCGGCTTTATTTAGGACTTCAAAGTAATTATTGATATGAATGTTCCTATTGTCATCTTCTTGGGTTTTATTTAGGACTTCTCCTTCTCTTGTATTTATTGACTATATCAGGCCCTTTAACACTTGTTGTAGGGTGGTTTTGTGGTACAGAATTCTTTTAGTTTTTGCTTGTCTGTGAAGCTTTTGACTTCACCATCAATTCTGAATGAGATTCTTGCTGGGTAGAGAATTCTTGGTTGGAGGTTATTCTCTTTTAGCCATTTAAACGTGTCTTGCCGTTCTCTTCTGGCCTGCAGGGTTTCTGTTGAAAGATCCCCAGTTAGACGTATGGGGTTTCCTTTATATGTTGTTTGTTGTTTGCTCCTCCGCTGCTGGTACACGCGCACTTCCGATTACGTGTCTTAAGTCTCAAAGGCGGGCGAGAGCTTTCCTGCCCAGCTAGTGCCTGGTCCCTGATCAACAACCCGTGGGCGGCTTCCCCTCTCCGTTCAGCAAGCCCTGCAGTTGGGGTGGTTGAACTTACCCTCGGCCTCGGCTTCTCGTGGCGCCGCGGCTTCGCTCTGGGTCCGTCCGCTCTGTTTCCCACTCCAGGTCCGGTCCACGCCGCTTCTTGCTCCGGGTCCGGTCCGCGCCTATTTAATTATTTTTGGCTATTCTGGGTTTTTACTGCTGCTCCAGGCTCTTCTCTAGTTGCAGGGCATGGGGGCTACTCTCCACTTGAGGTGAGCAGGCTTCTTCTTGTGGTGACTCCTCTTGTTGTGGAACTTGGATTTTGGGCTCACGGGCTTCAGTAATTGTGGCACATGGGCTCAATAGTTGCGGCTCTGTGGCTCTGGAGCACAGGTTCAATAGTTGTGGCTCAGAGGGTTAGTTGTTCTTCAGCATACATACATATCTGTAAACAACAAAACTACGTCTGAAGCAAGGTCCTGGAGCGACACCCCATGTGCGGCAGACAGCGGAGAGAACGTGGTGGTGTCTTCACTCCCAAATGCCTATGGCTCTCATTTCCAGCTTGCTTTCTTCTTGGCGCATGGGCAGCCTATCACAAGGTAAAGGTTATCATTTCCCCTTTACTTTCAAGATCATGCTACCAAATGAGGCACACACGAACTTAATGATATCAGATTTTCTGCCTCCAGAGGAAGTCTGCAACTTCAGGACAACCATGACAATACCAGCAAAGAGTTCCTTCTCCTTCCAGCCTAAAATGTTAATAGGATTTTTCACAAGCTTCCAGCAAACATCTGAGCACCGCTAATATTAATACCCTTTACCAGGACAGACGTACATGAGTTTTGCTATGCTGAATTAATGTGATACCCACCAACCCACGACACCAATGAAAGGATAATAAGATAAATTGCAATACCATTTGAAGGCATAGGCTTAATTTACTAAAAGTCAGTCTTCTCAATTATTGACAGTTACATGCCCATTTATTCAACATAAATACCTAGAGATTATACAGATCTTTTTCTTTTCTTTCTTTTTTTCCTTTTCTTTCTTCTTTATTTATTTAGGAACGAGAACATTCTTACTAACACTGGATGAAAAGTAAAGAATAGAATTACCACCCTGTTTAGAAATGATGAACCTAAAACAAGGGAGAGAAAGCAGAGAGGGAATCTTTTGGTCTGTGTGGGCCTCCCATTGCAGTGGCCTCTCTCGTTGCAGAGCACCAGCTCTGGGCACATGCACCCCAGAGTCCTGGCTCAGTAATTAGACACATCAGTCCAGCCACTCCACAGCACAAGGCATCCTCCCAGGCCAGGGATTGAACCAGCACCCCTTGCACTGCAAGGTGGAGTCTTTACCCACTGGACCACCAGGGAAGCCCATTCCCTATGGTTCTTAAGTCATAATTTAATCCCTCAGGGAGGATTCTTGTTTCTGTCTCATAGACAACATATATTCCAGATGTTTTCTAATGTCATATCTTTAATAACTAAAGTACTGTTTTACGTAAAAGTAATCCTCATCATCAACTTATATGGTGTCTCCTTTCAGGGGCTGGATTTCTTGAGGAATGATATAGGAGCCAGTGCTGACTCTGCCACTTGCAGGTGCATATCTTAAGTCATTCCCTTCCCATCTCACCCTTTAAACCTAGCAGCCCTATCACAAGGTAAAGGTTATCATTTCCCCTTTACTTTCAAGATCATGCTACCAAATGAGGCACACACGAACTTAATGATATCAGATTTTCTGCCTCCAGAGGAAGTCTGCAACTTCAGGACAACCATGACAATACCAGCAAAGAGTTCCTTCTCCTTCCAGCCTAAAATGTTAATAGGATTTTTCACAAGCTTCCAGCAAACATCTGAGCACCGCTAATATTAATACCCTTTACCAGGACAGACGTACATGAGTTTTGCTATGCTGAATTAATGTGATACCCACCAACCCACGACACCAATGAAAGGATAATAAGATAAATTGCAATACCATTTGAAGGCATAGGCTTAATTTACTAAAAGTCAGTCTTCTCAATTATTGACAGTTACATGCCCATTTATTCAACATAAATACCTAGAGATTATACAGATCTTTTTCTTTTCTTTCTTTTTTTCCTTTTCTTTCTTCTTTATTTATTTAGGAACGAGAACATTCTTACTAACACTGGATGAAAAGTAAAGAATAGAATTACCACCCTGTTTAGAAATGATGAACCTAAAACAAGGGAGAGAAAGCAGAGAGGGAATCTTTTGGCCTGTGTGGACCTCCCATCACAGGGGCCTCTCTCGTTGCAGAGCACCAACTCTGGGCACATGCACTCCAGAGTGCTGACTTGGTAATTAGACACATCAGTCCAGCCACTCCACGGCACATGGGATCTTCCCAGGCCAAGGAATGAACCGGCGCCCCTTGCACTGCAAGGCAGAGTGTCCTTATCCACTGGACCGCCAGGGAAGCCCATTCCCTATGGTTCTTAAGTCATAATTTAATCCCTCAGGGAGGATTCTTGTTTCTGTCTCATAGACAACATATATTCCAGATGTTTTCTAATGTCATATCTTTAATAACTAAAGTACTGTTTTACGTAAAAGTAATCCTCATCATCAACTTATATGGTGTCTCCTTTCAGGGGCTGGATTTCTTGAGGAATGATATAGGAGCCAGTGCTGACTCTGCCACTTGCAGGTGCATATCTTAAGTCATTCCCTTCCCATCTCACCCTTTAAACCTAGCAGCCCACAACCCCAGATCCATTCAGCTCTTCTTTGCTCTTCTATCTCTGTCCACCATAGCTGGAAAAGTTTGCCAACAAGGAGCTCAACCGCTCTGCTTTTAGAAGTGACTAAGTTCTATCCTTAGAGATGATTAGGGAATTGGGATTTTTCTGTCACATGATTCCACCATACTGAAGCCCTTTCCATCTAGCTGTGCATATGAAGAAGACAAGGATGAGAACAATGACACAGGGAGATTTGAGGGATCAAGTCTCTAAGATACGGGCCATCATCTGTCCCCAGTCCTTTGTGGCCCCACCCAGATGCACAAAGATTGGGATGCATAGTGTTTCTGATTACTGAAGAAATAAATAAAAATGTTTGATAAATACAGTTACCAAAAAATCAACAAGGAAGCTCATCTATTTTTGATTGCCCTTCTTATTAAAGCTCTTGCCTGAATTTATTCATTGGACATATGTTCCTATGGAGAAGGAAATAGCAACCCACTCCAGTGTTCTTGTCTGGAGAATTCCATGGATAGAGGAGCCTGGGAGCCTGGGAGGCTACAGTCCATGAAGTCACAAAGAGTCAGACATGACTGACTAGCACATATGTTCCTAGGCAGCTAAATAGTATAAACACATAATGGATATAGTTTCTTGAGTCCATTGAGCCATTCCTGCCAGTCTTGACAGAAAAGAAGGTCAGAAGGAAGTGAAGGAATGGCAGTGCTGTGGAGGCCAGAGAGCAATGTAGCCCCTTAATTTCAGGTCACTAAGAACTGCTGCATCTGCTTTTATGATGAAGATTTCTTAAGTTTCTTCTACCCCTCATTTAGAAAAGAAAAACTATAGTAGGAATTTCAACTATCTTGCCTACCAAAGTAGAAGAATTAATGTGTGTTCCTCATGAGAGTTACCTTACACTAAGAAATCCTTGCTTTCACAGATAAGTAACTTTTGATGCATCCTCCTGTATTGTTGAATATCTATTCTCAATTTGATATTTTGACTGAGTGGTCTTAACATTTAGGGTATGATCTGAGGGTATATACTTGATTCATTTATTCACTTGACCAACTTTTACACCTTGGCACATCCTGTTTGCAAGACTCTTCTTGTCAGGACAGTGTCAATTCAAAGGTAAAGAGAAATGTTCTATAATCAGGTAGGTACCCATGCAGTAGCCTATGAGTAGAACTCAAGCAACGAATGCTCCAATGTGGATTTACCTAAAGTAGGAGCACTCGATCCAGGACAGGTAAAAGTGGTAATGGAAGGTGAGTTCCAGGAGGAGGAGGTTTCCTGAAGGAAATGCTATATGTAAGTTCTGAAGAATAAGTTGACAGATTTTAGAAAAGATCGTGACCTACAGAGGGACTGGGGTACTAAGATCTAGGAAACTTAAAAAAAATAGAAAATACAGCACCTCCACAAGTGCAAATTCAAGTGGCAGCCTTGCTTATCACACTTCATTCTGAGCTATAGCCTCACTGTCTCTCAGGCCACAGGACACTTCAGACTACTCAGGGTTTTCACAGGAAAGCTCTTTCTGAATGGAAAATACAGGCTCACCATCATTGCCTTCAACTGCAGACCCTCCAGAAGTCAACTCAACCTCTGTTCAACCCTCAGACTGAGTTAGATCTCTCACCCAATCACACAGCATCAGAAGTTTGATTCCCTTCTTTGTAGTGCTGACTGCACTAATAATAACAACTACAATTATTATGTGCCAGACTGGATTTACTTATTTAAACTGCACAGCAACACTTTGTGATAGGGTATGTAGGTATCATGGGTAATTCACACTGTTAGTAAGTGGTGAAACTTGGATTTGAACAAAAATCCAGAATCTATGTTCTCAGTTATTACACTATACCTCTTGTCTGCTTGCAGTTGGAAAGTGAAATGCACATATGTGTGATTGTGGTGGTGAAAGGAGAAAAATGGTGAAGAAAAAAAGATTTTAAAATCCACTAAATTGTAATCTCCTTTGAACCAGGGTATCTTGTTTCTTTTGTTAGGTATTTATTTCCAGTGGCTTATTTTAGTGCCTAAGACATAGAAATGAAAACAAAACAAAACAAAAAACAGTTATAGAGAGAAGGAAGGAAGGGAGGGAGGGAGGAGGAAAAGAAACAAGAGGGAAAAAGAATTAATAATAAATACAGAAGTAGATGTGGGCAGTTATAATGGTTAGATGCTGTGCTAGGAATTTGGGTCTCATTTCAAAAGTCAATCATGACATGAAGGAAGTTTAACCACTCATCATACTTGCGTCCTGAATAATTGGGAAGAATAGGCTAATGGAAGCAAGACTGGATGCAACAAAAAAATTAAAATGCTTGAAAAAAGAAAAGGAGCAAGTTAAAATTTTGCATACCTTCATTTTTTAAAAAATCATGGAAATACAGGATAAAGCACACCAAAAGCATTTATTTCCACATGTGAGTCAATAAAATTGAAGCATGGCCAGTTTTGCAAGCTCTACAAGCAATGTTGTAAACTCCAAGTGTAAATGCTTTAGTCTGGTTCAAGTTCAGTCCATTCCAAAATATAAACCAAATGCTCAACAGTGATTAAAAAGAAATTTGTTCATAGTGTTTTCCATAATCAGATGTAACTCTTTTGGATCTCCTATTCAGTGTCTGAAGTGAGCATCAATAAATAGGCATAGATGTACCAACTTGACTACTCATAAAAATGTCAACTTAGATGATTATATTGTTTTTGAAAAAATTGTCTAAATCACTGGTAAACTAAATGGATGTAGGCTAGACAACACAAGGAAATAAACCTTATACCTGCTGACATGAGGGGTTTTTTAAATTAAGAAACTTAAATGATATATAAACTCTGATATGGATTAACCTGATTTGTTTTAATTAATACTGATGTTCGTATTAATGGAAAAAAGATATAGCAAGTTAAGCTATCTTTTTTCTCATCAATTTAGTTACCAAGCTAACTAAATTCTAAATCATACAAAACCATTAGGTAAACCAATTCACTAAGTTAGAAGTCACTCGCATTTTTATCAGTTCATGGATAAAAGTGGTCAAGAGGTACAAACTTGCAGTTATACAAAAAACAAGTCCTAAAGTTGTACTGTACAGCATGATGATGATAGTTATTAATATACTATTATATATTTTAAAGTTAGAGAGTAGATCTTAAAATTTCTCATCATAAGAGAAAAATTGTAGCTGTATATAGTGCTGAATATTTATTGACTGTGTTGTGGTAATCCTTCATCAAAGCATATATATATTGAATTCAGGTATGTTTTATACCTGTAACTGATATAATGATACATGTCAATTTTACCTCAATTAATAATTAAAATTTTCAAAGTTATTTCTTCCGAGCCTATGTATTTCATAATTCAGATTTTTAAACTAAAGAATTCCATTTTTTAAATGGAATTTCTCATTCATGTAAACTTTTAAGTTACCTAAAGTATTAGCTTTTATACTATTGAACAATTCTTTTCCTTACACTAGTAAGCACACCAAAAGCATTTATTTCCACATGTGAGTCAATAAAATTGAAGCATGGCCAGTTTTGCAAGCTCTACAAGCAATGTTGTAAACTCCAAGTGTAAATGCTTTAGTCTGGTTCAAGTTCAGTCCATTCCAAAATATAAACCAAATGCTCAACAGTGATTAAAAAGAAATTTGTTCATAGTGTTTTCCATAATCAGATGTAACTCTTTTGGATCTCCTATTCAGTGTCTGAAGTGAGCATCAATAAATAGGCATAGATGTACCAACTTGACTACTCATAAAAATGTCAACTTAGATGATTATATTGTTTTTGAAAAAATTGTCTAAATCACTGGTAAACTAAATGGATGTAGGCTAGACAACACAAGGAAATAAACCTTATACCTGCTGACATGAGGGGTTTTTTTTAAATTAAGAAACTTAAATGATATATAAACTCTGATATGGATTAACCTGATTTGTTTTAATTAATACTGATGTTCGTATTAATGGAAAAAAGATATAGCAAGTTAAGCTATCTTTTTTCTCATCAATTTAGTTACCAAGCTAACTAAATTCTAAATCATACAAAACCATTAGGTAAACCAATTCACTAAGTTAGAAGTCACTCGCATTTTTATCAGTTCATGGATAAAAGTGGTCAAGAGGTACAAACTTGCAGTTATACAAAAAACAAGTCCTAAAGTTGTACTGTACAGCATGATGATGATAGTTATTAATATACTATTATATATTTTAAAGTTAGAGAGTAGATCTTAAAATTTCTCATCATAAGAGAAAAATTGTAGCTGTATATAGTGCTGAATATTTATTGACTGTGTTGTGGTAATCCTTCATCAAAGCATATATATATTGAATTCAGGTATGTTTTATACCTGTAACTGATATAATGATACATGTCAATTTTACCTCAATTAATAATTAAAATTTTCAAAGTTATTTCTTCCGAGCCTATGTATTTCATAATTCAGATTTTTTAAACTAAAGAATTCCATTTTTTTAAATGGAATTTCTCATTCATTGTAAACTTTTAAGTTACCTAAAGTATTAGCTTTTATACTATTGAACAATTCTTTTCCTTCAACTCTTTTACACTGAGTAGTTACTGTTCCTACTTTTAAGAGGATGGGGCCTCTTTTGTTTGTTTGTTTGTTTATTTTTAGTGGGCTTTGAAATATCATTTGAGGGAAAAGCCCATCTGATGTCAAGACTTTCTTTGTTGAACTTCCACTGAGTCATCCTGAGATAAATGGAATTTTCTTCTTCAATCCAAGGCTTAATTATGGTAATTAGTCTGTGCAATTTGTAAAGTTTGGCAGCCAATTCAGGTCCTAATATGCATAAGCCTCTTTCTGCTACAAATTGAGTAGGTTCTAATCAGTTTTTAAAAGACAGTGTCTTCCTAGGCCTGCGTGCCATATTCTCAGATTTTGAGATTGAATGTTATTTCAAACTCTGCTCCATCATTAGCAGTTTTGGTATTTTTAATATTCATGAAGCTTTCCTCTTAGCATTAATCCCCCAGCATCTGTGATGATGATGGGCACTTTGGGGATCTGTCTATTGTGTGTCTGTGGAGAATGAAAGGCCCAGAAGCTCCTGGCAGTAAATTAACCCTCACAATGCCACTTGGTGCCAAATGTCTTTGAAATGTTGCCTTCTGCTCTGTGCCTTTCTGTTCGGATTTCACACTCATGTTTGATTCCCTCAACAGACCCAGGCTTCATTTTATTCTGACAGCCATCTGTGACACCATGGGGCTTTTCTCCCCTCTTTTTCATTCAAAAGCCACATCTTCCACCAGTGTTTTTTTTTTTTTTCCTAAAATGGGCATGTTAATCAAATGAGGAAAAAAAGCGCAGGGTACTAATTCCTTTTTCATTCTGTGGATGTTTATGCACATTGGGGGAATTTGTAGAAATGTACACAATTAATTTCTTGACAATGCTTCTTCAGAATAAATTCTTAAATCACCAGTAGTTGCTTCATTTGTAGTTATTTTTCAAACATGTACCAGAATCCCTAAAATATATAACTCTCATAAAAATTAATTTCATTCTAAATATGCAAATTAGAATTCTTGGAGAGAGAATAAATAGAATGTGTGTAGCTGGAAAAAACATCTCTTAGCCGCCAATGTTTATTTAAATGAACAATTACATAGATGGATAGATAGCAAAGTCAAACTGCCAAAAACTGAGGTAAAAATTCATACTTCCATCCCAATTTTTACTAGTGATTTATTTTTCTACTCAAAAATATCCTTTACCCTTACTGGTAAAAAGACCGTACTAATTAGTCAAATTACTATGCACATGCAAAGACAAATGTATTTTCTTTATAATTTTTCAAAAAGAATCTGACTTCTGAAAAGAAATCAGATATAATTCCTTAAATTATATGACACCAAAACTAAAATAAAATGGAATAGTTTTGTTTAAATATAATCTTAAAAAATAAGCAGCACATTGTAGAGACTTTTAAAAAATGATTCAGAGAGAATCTCTGGAAGCAGAAGCTAGTAATTCATTATAGAAAACCAAGAAGGGCAAAGATGAGGACCAAGTCCCTGCAAGTTGGGGAAGGATCTCTAGAAGTCATTTTCAATTTATGAGAAAGTAATAGCTTCAATAATCAAAGCCATCGGTGCTTCCTAAAACTCTTTACAAAAGGGGAAAGTGACTCTGAATGTTGTATCCTTTAGTGCTCTAATCAATGTGAGGAAATCATTCTTTGTAGCCTTCAACACTGGGGGAGGTGTGGAAGGGACCCACTGAGTGACAGGACTGGAGGGTGCAGAGGAAGGGTTGGGGTAGGCAGGTCTGCCCATCCTGTATACCCAAGCTCCTCGACCTTGTAGGAGCATACTGAAAGCTCTAGATTAGATTGAAGTGCTAGGTGTTGAGGGTAATGGGTAGGGAGTTAGAAAAGAGCTATGTGTGGTGAAAATGCCAAAACTCCTTCCTAGTGGTAAAGCTTTTTTTTTCGTCTAGAAACAAAAAATTGTGTTCTAGAAAAGAGTTCCTGAATTTCCTGACCAGTTTAAGGCCAAATTCCTTTGAGAGAAAAAGGTGGACAGTAGGGGTTCCCTGGTGGTCCAGTGGGTAAGGAGTCCACCTTGCAGTGCAAGGGGCCTTTCATTCTAAATATGCAAATTAGAATTCTTGGAGAGAGAATAAATAGAATGTGTGTAGCTGGAAAAAACATCTCTTAGCCGCCAATGTTTATTTAAATGAACAATTACATAGATGGATAGATAGCAAAGTCAAACTGCCAAAAACTGAGGTAAAAATTCATACTTCCATCCCAATTTTTACTAGTGATTTATTTTTCTACTCAAAAATATCCTTTACCCTTACTGGTAAAAAGACCGTACTAATTAGTCAAATTACTATGCACATGCAAAGACAAATGTATTTTCTTTATAATTTTTCAAAAAGAATCTGACTTCTGAAAAGAAATCAGATATAATTCCTTAAATTATATGACACCAAAACTAAAATAAAATGGAATAGTTTTGTTTAAATATAATCTTAAAAAATAAGCAGCACATTGTAGAGACTTTTAAAAAATGATTCAGAGAGAATCTCTGGAAGCAGAAGCTAGTAATTCATTATAGAAAACCAAGAAGGGCAAAGATGAGGACCAAGTCCCTGCAAGTTGGGGAAGGATCTCTAGAAGTCATTTTCAATTTATGAGAAAGTAATAGCTTCAATAATCAAAGCCATCGGTGCTTCCTAAAACTCTTTACAAAAGGGGAAAGTGACTCTGAATGTTGTATCCTTTAGTGCTCTAATCAATGTGAGGAAATCATTCTTTGTAGCCTTCAACACTGGGGGAGGTGTGGAAGGGACCCACTGAGTGACAGGACTGGAGGGTGCAGAGGAAGGGTTGGGGTAGGCAGGTCTGCCCATCCTGTATACCCAAGCTCCTCGACCTTGTAGGAGCATACTGAAAGCTCTAGATTAGATTGAAGTGCTAGGTGTTGAGGGTAATGGGTAGGGAGTTAGAAAAGAGCTATGTGTGGTGAAAATGCCAAAACTCCTTCCTAGTGGTAAAGCTTTTTTTTTCGTCTAGAAACAAAAAATTGTGTTCTAGAAAAGAGTTCCTGAATTTCCTGACCAGTTTAAGGCCAAATTCCTTTGAGAGAAAAAGGTGGACAGTAGGGGGTTCCCTGGTGGTCCAGTGGGTAAGGAGTCCACCTTGCAGTGCAAGGGGGGCCGGTTCCATCCCTGGCCTAGGAAGATCCCACGTGCTGCGGAGTGGCTGGACTGATGTGTCCAATTACCGAGCCAGAGCTCTGGAGCGCTACAGAGGTCACCACGATGGGAGGCCCACACAGGCCAAAGAACAAAGATGCATGAAGATAGACAAATGAAAGACCAATAGAAGTAGCCTGCCTGCTCACCTCCCTCCCCACCCCACCCCCACCAAAATAATAAATAAATAAATCTTTTAAAAAAAGAAAAAGAAAAAGGTGGACAGTAGTTTATAGCACTCAGTCCAAAGGTCCATTTTCAAGAAAACCCCTATTTTCAGTGCTAGCCTGTCCTGTGTCTTTGAAGATTTTAAGAAGCACAGGAAAGGACTGAAGAAATAAAATTAAGGAGAGAGGGTTCCATGGTGACTCAGCAATAAAGAATTTGTCTGCTAATGGAGGAGAGTTGGGTTCCATCCCTGTGTTGGGAAGATCCCCTGAAGTAGGAAATGGTAACCTACTCCAGTATTCTTGCCTGGGAAATCCCGTGGACAGAGGAACCTAGTAGGCTGCAGTCAATGTAGTCATAAGAAATCAGATAAGACTGAGTCACTAAACAACAAGTCTGCTGGAAAGTGTTCCATCTGAGGCAATATACTTTTCAACAGAACACTAAGAATTCTGGTTACAAAATATGAGCAGCTAATAAAGATAGTGATAGACCTAAAAATTTCAGAAAGGATCAAATATATATCTTATCTTAGAAAAGTATTAAATTCAGTGGATACAACCTTGTATTTTTACTGTCATTAAGACCTAGGTTACTTTTCCGATGGTTTGAAAAGAGAATCTAAGCTTCCCTTTCAATTTAGCACTCTGCTTAGAGATGGTAAGAGTGACTAGTGCAGCAGTAGAGCAATGGAAAATTTTATAGGAAAACTGACAATTTGCAGAACCAAGAATTTCTTTAATTAAGCTCTTATAAAATATCTAATTGAAAAATTTCCAGAATCCCCCTATAATAAAATGAATAATAGTGTATCATTACATTTATAATAAATGATCATTACAATAGTTTTTGTTGTTGTTCATTTAGTTGCTAAATTTTGTCCTCTTTGCCACCCCATGGACTGTGGCCTACCAGTCTCCTCTGTCCGTTGGATTTCCAATGCAAGAATAATGAAACAAGTTGCCATTTCCTTCTCCAGGGGATCTTCCTGAACCAGGCATCAACCATATAATGAGCTCTATGCTTTTCCCTGAATATAGTTTATTTTGCCCCAAATCTGTGGAACCCAGAGTTAATTATGTTTAAATTAATTGAATAATACTAAGTTGTATAATAAACTAATGAAGTAGTACTATTTTACAGTATTTGGGGCTTACATTTTCTAATGACAATATTTTAAATTATAATCATGGAAAATTAAAGATCATTTTTAGGTGAATCCTGAAGAACATTTTGCATATTGAGGAAGTAAATACTGATTAAAATAATAGCTTTCAGATATGCTTAAGTCTACAAATTATTTCTATTAAATAATTGAAGAAAATCACTAGTGTGGATTTTTTCTTTTGCCAAAACATTACACACTAGTTATTTCTTAATATTATTTAGAAAGTTTAGCAAAGTGGATAACATTTCGGTCATGACTTTAACCAGAGATCAGATGTCTTCTGAAGATTTATCTTTGGACATGAATAGTGATATAATATGCATTGGAGAATACTCGGGCAAAAGATATGTGTGCTTTGTAAATGTGTGTCATTTGAACACACCCTCAAACTTTGGGAACTTGACACAGACCCATAACCTACAAGACTTTAGGCAGTTGGAGGTCCCATGGGCTTAGAGATCTGGCTCAGTTTCAATTTCGTTTTTTCACTGTATTTTAGATATAAACCAGAATGACCCCAGTCCCAGGGTAGCCAGAAGATTAGCCTAGCCTTCAAGGGGCTGAGAATGAAGCAGGAGGAAGGGAAAAGAAGATAACCAGAACATTACCAGGCCTCCCTTTGTTTATTATCTCATAGGATTGTAATTTTCATTTTTTAAATGGACTGATACAATTTATACAATATGTATTTAACGTTATCAAAAATTTCCAGAATCCCCTATAATAAAATGAATAATAGTGTATCATTACATTTATAATAAATGATCATTACAATAGTTTTTGTTGTTGTTCATTTAGTTGCTAAATTTTGTCCTCTTTGCCACCCCATGGACTGTGGCCTACCAGTCTCCTCTGTCCGTTGGATTTCCAATGCAAGAATAATGAAACAAGTTGCCATTTCCTTCTCCAGGGGATCTTCCTGAACCAGGCATCAACCATATAATGAGCTCTATGCTTTTCCCTGAATATAGTTTATTTTGCCCCAAATCTGTGGAACCCAGAGTTAATTATGTTTAAATTAATTGAATAATACTAAGTTGTATAATAAACTAATGAAGTAGTACTATTTTACAGTATTTGGGGCTTACATTTTCTAATGACAATATTTTAAATTATAATCATGGAAAATTAAAGATCATTTTTAGGTGAATCCTGAAGAACATTTTGCATATTGAGGAAGTAAATACTGATTAAAATAATAGCTTTCAGATATGCTTAAGTCTACAAATTATTTCTATTAAATAATTGAAGAAAATCACTAGTGTGGATTTTTTCTTTTGCCAAAACATTACACACTAGTTATTTCTTAATATTATTTAGAAAGTTTAGCAAAGTGGATAACATTTCGGTCATGACTTTAACCAGAGATCAGATGTCTTCTGAAGATTTATCTTTGGACATGAATAGTGATATAATATGCATTGGAGAATACTCGGGCAAAAGATATGTGTGCTTTGTAAATGTGTGTCATTTGAACACACCCTCAAACTTTGGGAACTTGACACAGACCCATAACCTACAAGACTTTAGGCAGTTGGAGGTCCCATGGGCTTAGAGATCTGGCTCAGTTTCAATTTCGTTTTTTCACTGTATTTTAGATATAAACCAGAATGACCCCAGTCCCAGGGTAGCCAGAAGATTAGCCTAGCCTTCAAGGGGCTGAGAATGAAGCAGGAGGAAGGGAAAAGAAGATAACCAGAACATTACCAGGCCTCCCTTTGTTTATTATCTCATAGGATTGTAATTTTCATTTTTTAAATGGACTGATACAATTTATACAATATGTATTTAACATTGTAACATTTCATCTATGGTTTTGAGAGAAGAGAAATAAGAATTATATGCCAATAACATACATAAAGCAGTGATTATCTTCATTAATCCTGGCAGTTGAAAATGATTCTTGTCTCCTGATTAGACATGAAGAATATATTCTGGAAGAATATCTACAAATCACTTAGAAGAAAGTCATAAGTACAAATTCTATTCTCTTTACTATAGGATAAACCTTTTCCAGTAAGAATTGTAAAAATCAAACATTTTAGTCAGTTTTAGCTGTGTTTGTGGGCAATATGACCTAGACAAACATGAGAAAAGTTTTCCATTATCTGAAAAGAAATAACAATTATACAGGTAAGGTTGTAATTTGATTCAAGCATATTACCTATAAATATGACTTGCATAGTTCAATACTAATTTAGGAATTCTAGAACTAGATGTTAGATTAAAGTTAAAAAAAAGATAGATATAAATAAAAACTGGTAAAAATGCTATACTTGTTTTAATTTGTATTTTAAAAATAAGTATTCTCAAACCATTGGTGCTTCTATTGAAGATGATAGATAAGCCTAAAATAAAGCACTTAACTGATGGTAAATTAGTATTACCTGAAATATGTTTTTCCCTTTAAAAATTAATGTTGCATATTAATGACAAACACTATAAGGTTAAATCAAAAAAAAATTAATGGTGCTTGTTTTTTTTTTTTTTTAACCTATTTTTTAGTGGATAAAAATTAGCCCCTTTCTTCCCTGGTTATAATCATCTTACTATTAAAGTGTAATTTTTACCTGACAATATACTATAGCTTTTAAAAGCCAACAGTTTAAAATTTTATAGAAGTCAGTTTCATCCTATTGGGAGGTCAGCTTCCTTGGAATCTTGTTACTACCAAGTGTACGCACTAATCATTTTCATCAAAAGGAACATGAACCCAGTGTTACTATTTGTCTATGCCATTATGGTTGACACTTAATGATGGGCTGTGAAATAAGTCTAATAGTGATCATAAAGGGAGGGCTTGTCCTCACCCTGCATTTCATATCAATGTACAATTGTCATCCATTTGTGAGTACTACATCTACATAAATCATTTCCACTCTTGGTGTTCATTGTAGAAAAACAAACTTCACCTCAAAGAGTCTTCAATTTCAGCAGTGAGTATGAATCCAACTGAATTACTGAACTTAACAAAATATTAAAAATAAATACTCAAAAAGTATACTTTAGGAACAGAGAAGAAAAAGGTATTAACTCTTTTGGGTAGGATCAGGAATTAACATGTAAGCCCGAGTGTTAAACAGTAAACAGAAAGTCTTTGATTTTGGCAAAGAGTAGGAAAGTATTTCAGACTGAAAGAGTAAAATATGTCAAAAGCAGAAGAAAATGCATTTAAGTGTGGGACATAACCATAATGTGATATCAGGATAATCAGTCTCACAATTCACAGGTTGATATAGTGGGAGGAATTGTTACAAAGATATGATTAAAAAGATGAAAATAATGGCATACATGTTTATGATTTCACTCTCCCATAGTACTATTATATGTCAACTCTGGGACTTCTCCAAATTAACAAAAATGAAGTCAGACTGTGAGATGGTCCTTCAGAGAACTTAGAAATCAACTCTCTTTGGCTAAAGTTGGCTATTTCTTACGGGGTAGGTCCAGGAAGAAGACTTTTCCACAGGTACTGTCTCCTGAGGAAATCATTAAATCCAGAATACTAGGCTTCCTGGACTTCCCAGGTGGGTCTAGCAGTAAATGAACATGCCTGCGAATGCAAGAGACATAAGAGATCCACAATGGATTCCAGAGTTAGGAAGATCCCCTGGAAAGGGGCATGGAAACCCATTCCAGTGGAGAGTCCTTTTTTTTTTTTTTTTTTTAAGAGGAAAAAACTTTAATTCCTACTAGATCGGCTTTTTTTTTTTTTTTTTTTTTGCCCCCCTTTTTTTTTAAATTTTGCTTTTTTGCTTTCACAGAGTTTTGTTGTTTACAGATATGTATAATCTCAGATTAGTCATAAGTATATCACATCCCCACCATCCCACCCCTCCAGGCAATTGCATAGCTCCCATGTAAGATCCCTGAACCCACAGCGCATCGATAGTTATCTCTTTTACATATGACAGTATAGGGCTCCATGTTACCCTTTCCATATCTCTCACCCACTCTTCCCTCTCCCCAATGTCCATAAATCTGTTCTCTATGACTGTTTCGCCATCAATGCTCTGCATGTGTATTTATCAGTATGATCTTACTAGATTCCATATATATGTGTTAGTATACTATACTTGTCCTTTTTTGACTTACTTCACTTTGTATAATAGACTCTAGATTCATTTGTCTCATTAGGACTGAATCTTCTGCACTTCTTTTTGCAGTTGAGAAGTACTCCATTATATATATGTACCAGAGCTTCTTTATCCATTCGTTCGTCAATGGATATCTAGGTTGCTTCCATGTTCTAGCTATTGTGTAGAGTGCTGCAATTAAAAAATGGGATACAGTTGTCTCTTTCAATTTTGATTTCATCAGAGTATAATAAGCCTAATAGTGGGGTTTCTGGGTTATATGGTGCTTCTATTCTTAGCTTTTTGAGGCCTCTCCATACCTCCCTACCATCAGACTATGCCACAAAGCAACAATCGAGAGAGTACAGTACTGGCACAAAAACAGAAATATCGACCAATGTAACAAGATAGAGAACCCAGAGATAAACTCACACACATATGGGTACCATATTTTTGACAAAGGAGGCGAAAATATAAAATGGGACAAAGACAGTCTCTTCAACAAATGGTGCTGGGAAAACTGGACACCTACATGCAAAAAAATTAAGTTGGAACATTCCCTAACAGCGTATACAAAGATAAGCTCAAAATGGATTAAAGACCTAAATGTAAGACCAGAAACCATAAAACTCTTAAGACTAGAATATAGGCAAAACACTCAGTGACATAAAGCAAGATCTTCTATGATCTGCCCACTAGAACAACAGAAATAAAAATAAATAAGTGGGACTTAATGAAACTTAAAAGTTTTTGTACAGCAAAAGAAATTACAAAAAGGGTGAACAGACAGCCCACAGAATGGGAGAAAATCATAGCAAATGAAACAACCGACAATTAATTTCCAAAGTATATAAACAACTTAGACAACTCAGCAATGGCAAAATGAACAACCCAATCAAAAAACTGGAGAAAGGCCTAAACAGATACCTCTCCAAAGGGGACATACAGATAGCCAAAAAGCACATGAAACGATGCTCAACATTGCTTGTTATTAGAGCAATGCAAATCAAAACTACAGTGAGATATCACCTCACACCAGTCAGAATAGCCATTATCAAAATATCTGCAGATAATAAGTGCTGGAGAGGGTGTGGAGAAAAGGAAACACTCCTGCATTGTTGGTGGGAATGTAAATTGATACAACCACTATGGAAGACAGTATAGAGAATCCTCTTCTTGCCTGAAAAATCCCATGGACAGAGGAGCCCAGCTAGCTATAGACCATAGTGTCACAAATGAGTCACACACAACTGAAGCGACCTAGCATGCACACACAGAACGTCTAGTTAATAGAATAAAGGTGTTTGACTTAGAAACTGGAAAGTGATTGTGTCTTTTGTTTGGAAATTTTGTAATTGTTCATTATAGACTGAAGATCATAATTTGGCCCAAGTCCCTATGATTAAATATAAGATCAAAAATAGTTTCTTCTAAGTAATCAGTATGCTTTCACTTAATAAACATTATGAATTAATAATCCATTGAGTCATATTTTTCACACCATCTGTTAGGAAGTTTGAAGCAGATTTGGGTTACCCATAGAAACTTCCTTGGTGGCCCAGAAAACCTGGGTTCAGTCTCTGGGTCAGGAAGGTCTCCTAGAGGAGGGAAAGGCAACTCACTCCAGGTATTCTTGCCTGGAGAATCCCACGGATAGAGGATCCTGGTGGGCTACAGTCCATGGCATCGCAAAGAACTGGACATGACTAAGTAACTAACACACATGCATAGAACCTTCATATGCTTTAATAACCTATATGACTGTTCTTGTTATTATTACAAGTCTCACTTCTGGCTCCATTTTTATGCTGCTTCTTTCATTTTACTTTAACACACACTTTTAATTTATATATTGCCTTGTTATATTGTATATATTCAGGAGTGATATGGTTATGTTTTAACAGTGAACTCTCCAGAGGGAAGGATTCTGCATTCGGGAGTATTATACTAACAGACAATTAATTTCCAAAGTATATAAACCACCTAGACAACTCAGCAATGGCAAAATGAACAACCCAATCAAAAAACTGGAGAAAGGCCTAAACAGATACCTCTCCAAAGGGACATACAGATAGCCAAAAAGCACATGAAACGATGCTCAACATTGCTTGTTATTAGAGCAATGCAAATCAAAACTACAGTGAGATATCACCTCACACCAGTCAGAATAGCCATTATCAAAATATCTGCAGATAATAAGTGCTGGAGAGGGTGTGGAGAAAAGGAAACACTCCTGCATTGTTGGTGGGAATGTAAATTGATACAACCACTATGGAAGACAGTATAGAGAATCCTCTTCTTGCCTGAAAAATCCCATGGACAGAGGAGCCCAGCTAGCTATAGACCATAGTGTCACAAATGAGTCACACACAACTGAAGCGACCTAGCATGCACACACAGAACGTCTAGTTAATAGAATAAAGGTGTTTGACTTAGAAACTGGAAAGTGATTGTGTCTTTTGTTTGGAAATTTTGTAATTGTTCATTATAGACTGAAGATCATAATTTGGCCCAAGTCCCTATGATTAAATATAAGATCAAAAATAGTTTCTTCTAAGTAATCAGTATGCTTTCACTTAATAAACATTATGAATTAATAATCCATTGAGTCATATCTTTCACACCATCTGTTAGGAAGTTTGAAGCAGATTTGGGTTACCCATAGAAACTTCCTTGGTGGCCCAGAAAACCTGGGTTCAGTCTCTGGGTCAGGAAGGTCTCCTAGAGGAGGGAAAGGCAACTCACTCCAGGTATTCTTGCCTGGAGAATCCCACGGATAGAGGATCCTGGTGGGCTACAGTCCATGGCATCGCAAAGAACTGGACATGACTAAGTAACTAACAAAATGCATAGAACCTTCATATGCTTTAATAACCTATATGACTGTTCTTGTTATTATTACAAGTCTCACTTCTGGCTCCATTTTTATGCTGCTTCTTTCATTTTACTTTAACACACACTTTTAATTTATATATTGCCTTGTTATATTGTATATATTCAGGAGTGATATGGTTATGTTTTAACAGTGAACTCTCCAGAGGGAAGGATTCTGCATGTGTCTGTAGTGTGTAGTATTATACTAAGGGTGTATGGCACACAATTTATAAGTAATAATATTATATATACTATACTTATTACTATAGATTAGTAATCTTGTAGTCAGTTGATTCTTAGGCAATATTTATATTGATTTTCCCTAATTTTTCTACCCATTGCCAAGTATGGTTGCATTTTTAGTTCTGACATAAATGATATTTTCATTTGTGCTGAAAAATAACACAAAAATTACAGTAAAAATGTATATCATAACTTCACTTGTTTGTCAATAATATGAATGACTTTTGGTAAAATGACTAGTAATTTTTGAATAAAGGGAAAATACTTATCTTTTGTGTGTGTTATTCACAATGTAGTGACTCCTGACATGGCACATTCTTAAGTCCAAGCTGCATTATGAACATTTTCTTCATGATTTTTTCTTAAGTCTAGACAGCCAACAAAACAATAATTAAGCCCTGATATGTAACGATATTTTTTTCCCAATATCCATGGCATGTACACTTGTACTGTGTACTTCGAGCCAATAATGTGACATCACCAAATGAAAAATTGAGAGGTAGTGCTCAGTAGTACATGGTTATGTAGTGTTTCTTCCATCAGATAAAATATATTTAAACAACATTAAGGGCATGATCATAGTAAAACTGTGGTGAAATACTAGGAGATGATGTGTTTTTATTATCTATCAGCTTTTTTAAACATATTTAGTTATTGATTTATATAATTTAATTTTAATAATAATTTGTTACATAATGGATTTTGTTAACTGGCTCATTCAATCCCTGAGTATTATATCCACCAGCTCTTGTGAATAAGTGCATCTGGATCTAGCACACAACTGCATGAAATAAACCACCTAAAATCTCTCTAAATGAAGGAACATTGTCTATAAAGTAAATTACTCTGTTAAAACATAATGACCACAAGTATAAATAATAAATTATTTCAACAGATACAACTGTACAGCATGAAAATAAAATTGATTACAATCTTGTCATTTATTTTTACTTTAACACACACTTTTAATTTATATATTGCCTTGTTATATTGTATATATTCAGGAGTGATATGGTTATGTTTTAACAGTGAACTCTCCAGAGGGAAGGATTCTGCATGTGTCTGTAGTGTGTAGTATTATACTAAGGGTGTATGGCACACAATTTATAAGTAATAATATTATATATACTATACTTATTACTATAGATTAGTAATCTTGTAGTCAGTTGATTCTTAGGCAATATTTATATTGATTTTCCCTAATTTTTCTACCCATTGCCAAGTATGGTTGCATTTTTAGTTCTGACATAAATGATATTTTCATTTGTGCTGAAAAATAACACAAAAATTACAGTAAAAATGTATATCATAACTTCACTTGTTTGTCAATAATATGAATGACTTTTGGTAAAATGACTAGTAATTTTTGAATAAAGGGAAAATACTTATCTTTTGTGTGTGTTATTCACAATGTAGTGACTCCTGACATGGCACATTCTTAAGTCCAAGCTGCATTATGAACATTTTCTTCATGATTTTTTCTTAAGTCTAGACAGCCAACAAAACAATAATTAAGCCCTGATATGTAACGATATTTTTTTCCCAATATCCATGGCATGTACACTTGTACTGTGTACTTCGAGCCAATAATGTGACATCACCAAATGAAAAATTGAGAGGTAGTGCTCAGTAGTACATGGTTATGTAGTGTTTCTTCCATCAGATAAAATATATTTAAACAACATTAAGGGCATGATCATAGTAAAACTGTGGTGAAATACTAGGAGATGATGTGTTTTTATTATCTATCAGCTTTTTTAAACATATTTAGTTATTGATTTATATAATTTAATTTTAATAATAATTTGTTACATAATGGATTTTGTTAACTGGCTCATTCAATCCCTGAGTATTATATCCACCAGCTCTTGTGAATAAGTGCATCTGGATCTAGCACACAACTGCATGAAATAAACCACCTAAAATCTCTCTAAATGAAGGAACATTGTCTATAAAGTAAATTACTCTGTTAAAACATAATGACCACAAGTATAAATAATAAATTATTTCAACAGATACAACTGTACAGCATGAAAATAAAATTGATAAAAAGTCAACTCTAAATATTTCCTAAACGATTTCTTCGTTAGCCTTCTTTGAATATTTACTGGAAGGCTTTTTTAGAAAAATATGCATTTAAATTCCTGAGAGAGAAAAAAAGCTTGTTAAATCCACAGGTAATGATGACATCTATGTTCAAAAGTCCAATGAGGCAACATTTTTCCTCTAAGATAGATCTGCAGCAAAACTGACAAAATTTTATATTACTTTAGTTTTGACATAGAAAGGGAATTGATTTTAGTTTGCTGTACAAGGAAGATAGGAATTTTCACTTTAGGGACAAAGCTCTCTAAATGTTTCAGGTCTCTTTCTAGTTAAAATGAACAATTTTTACCGATAAACTTCTTAGATACCTAGGCAATGGGCCATATTAGTAGATTATGTGAATGGGTGCTGATATGTTTACTTTACTTGGATTATTTTAAGGAGAGAAGTGTGACCTTTGATTGCTAACTGAACTGGAAACACATTTACATTTTCTTATAAATAACAACCTAAAGAGCACCCCATGGCCTCTGACAGCATTCATGTGTTAACAGAAATGAGTGGTGTGTTAACTGATGGAGGCCTGTAATGATCTCATCAGTAATTAGTAGGTAAATGAAGCCCTAGGATGAAAGCTTTGACCCCTTACTCTTGATTGGCACAATGGCCCTGAACTCTAATCTAGTGAGAATATTTTATGAAAGAGCTCTACTAGGGATATGCAGACAGCAAAAGCACTTATGTTTTTCTTCCATCAGATAAAATATATTTAAACAACATTAAGGGCATCATAGTAAATTTAAACAGGAGATGATGTGTTTATTATCTATCAGCTTTTTAAACATATTTAGTTATTGATTTATATAATTTAATTTTAATAATAATTTGTTACATAATGGATTTTGTTAACTGGCTCATTCAATCCCTGAGTATTATATCCACCAGCTCTTGTGAATAAGTGCATCTGGATCTAGCACACAACTGCATGAAATAAACCACCTAAAATCTCTCTAAATGAAGGAACATTGTCTATAAAGTAAATTACTCTGTTAAAACATAATGACCACAAGTATAAATAATAAATTATTTCAACAGATACAACTGTACAGCATGAAAATAAAATTGATAAAAAGTCAACTCTAAATATTTCCTAAACGATTTCTTCGTTAGCCTTCTTTGAATATTTACTGGAAGGCTTTTTTAGAAAAATATGCATTTAAATTCCTGAGAGAGAAAAACAGCTTGTTAAATCCACAGGTAATGATGACATCTATGTTCAAAAGTCCAATGAGGCAACATTTTTCCTCTAAGATAGATCTGCAGCAAAACTGACAAAATTTTATATTACTTTAGTTTTGACATAGAAAGGGAATTGATTTTAGTTTGCTGTACAAGGAAGATAGGAATTTTCACTTTAGGGACAAAGCTCTCTAAATGTTTCAGGTCTCTTTCTAGTTAAAATGAACAATTTTTACCGATAAACTTCTTAGATACCTAGGCAATGGGCCATATTAGTAGATTATGTGAATGGGTGCTGATATGTTTACTTTACTTGGATTATTTTAAGGAGAGAAGTGTGACCTTTGATTGCTAACTGAACTGGAAACACATTTACATTTTCTTATAAATAACAACCTAAAGAGCACCCCATGGCCTCTGACAGCATTCATGTGTTAACAGAAATGAGTGGTGTGTTAACTGATGGAGGCCTGTAATGATCTCATCAGTAATTAGTAGGTAAATGAAGCCCTAGGATGAAAGCTTTGACCCCTTACTCTTGATTGGCACAATGGCCCTGAACTCTAATCTAGTGAGAATATTTTATGAAAGAGCTCTACTAGGGGATATGCAGACAGCAAAAGCACTTGCACATCGTGGCTTCTTTGTTAGTAAAACTCTCTCTCTCATTCACTGAACATTTACATTTTAGAGTTTTTAATATTTACATTCTTGTAAGTTAAAATTATGAAAAGTATCAATTCTCAAATATTTATATAATTTCCCCCTAAACCTTTAATTCAGAGTTCCTTAGACCCTATCCTTATCTTTGTACACTCAATAAACCCAGGACACTCCCTTTGTTAATTTTTCCTCTCCTTAAGACTTCTAAAACTTGTGAAATTTGAATTGAGGTAAGAAAATGCACTTAGGTTGTTTATTTCTCATCACTCCTTCCTAACATTCAAACTGCTCCTAAAATGGAAAAGCCAAATCCAAATCTTTTTTTTTCTTATATTTTAAAAATGTTGGCCTCTTCTGTTGTTGTTTTTTTAATTTATTTGTTTACACGCATCTTTTATTCTTTGGCCTCTCTCGGTGCATAGCACCAGCTCTGGATGCATGTGCTCCAGAGCGCTGGCTCGTAATTAGACACACCGGTCCAGCTGCTCCACGGCACATAGGATCTTCCCAGGCCAGGTATCAAACCAGTGCCCCTGCACTGCAAGGCGGACTCTTTGCCCACTGGAACACCAGGGAAGCCCCCGAATCATTTTTAATGTGGTTTTATTGTACTTACAAAATTTCCTACCCTAAAGGATGTGATGAAATAATGCGTACCTGAGAGGATTTTATTCTACGTTTCAAACGCTAAGATTCTTTAGTCTTGGAAGAGGGTTATCCTTGCATTGATCAAAATCAAGTAGTCCAAGTAATTATACCGTTATTTGAGTTTCATTTGAAAACGTTTCTATTCATACAATATTTAAAACCTTTGGGTGTGTATGTGTATGTATGCGTGTGTGTCCATTTATATAAACAAAAGAAGTAAGATTGAATAGGATTAAAATGGGGTCCTATAGAGTAATCTTAACAAGCACTTATGCATGTGAGGCAAACAAAAAAAAATGACAAGGTCTCTACATTTCTAATCATATGTCTTGAATGGAATCTTAATATGGGTTGCATGAAGAACTATATTATAAATGTGTACTAAAAAATAATAACATAAATATATATCACTATTATACAACATTGTCCAGAATCCAAATGCTTGGCACCCATAAGTACTCTTTGTAAATGTACTCAGTTGCTTCAGTTGTGTCTGACTCTTTGTGGCCCTGTTGACCCATCAGGCTCCTCTGTCCATGGGATTTTTCCAGACGTGAATACTGGGGTGGGTTACTATGCCCTCCTCCAGAGGATCTTCCTGACCCAGTGATCAAACCCATGTCTCCTGTGTCTCCTCCCTTGCAGGCAGATTCTTAGATCATCTTTGTTAATTTTTCCTCTCCTTAAGACTTCTAAAACTTGTGAAATTTGAATTGAGGTAAGAAAATGCACTTAGGTTGTTTATTTCTCATCACTCCTTCCTAACATTCAAACTGCTCCTAAAATGGAAAAGCCAAATCCAAATCTTTTTTTTTCTTATATTTTAAAAATGTTGGCCTCTTCTGTTGTTGTTTTTTTAATTTATTTGTTTACACGCATCTTTTATTCTTTGGCCTCTCTCGGTGCATAGCACCAGCTCTGGATGCATGTGCTCCAGAGCGCTGGCTCGTAATTAGACACACCGGTCCAGCTGCTCCACGGCACATAGGATCTTCCCAGGCCAGGTATCAAACCAGTGCCCCTGCACTGCAAGGCGGACTCTTTGCCCACTGGAACACCAGGGAAGCCCCCGAATCATTTTTAATGTGGTTTTATTGTACTTACAAAATTTCCTACCCTAAAGGATGTGATGAAATAATGCGTACCTGAGAGGATTTTATTCTACGTTTCAAACGCTAAGATTCTTTAGTCTTGGAAGAGGGTTATCCTTGCATTGATCAAAATCAAGTAGTCCAAGTAATTATACCGTTATTTGAGTTTCATTTGAAAACGTTTCTATTCATACAATATTTAAAACCTTTGGGTGTGTATGTGTATGTATGCGTGTGTGTCCATTTATATAAACAAAAGAAGTAAGATTGAATAGGATTAAAATGGGGTCCTATAGAGTAATCTTAACAAGCACTTATGCATGTGAGGCAAACAAAAAAAAATGACAAGGTCTCTACATTTCTAATCATATGTCTTGAATGGAATCTTAATATGGGTTGCATGAAGAACTATATTATAAATGTGTACTAAAAAATAATAACATAAATATATATCACTATTATACAACATTGTCCAGAATCCAAATGCTTGGCACCCATAAGTACTCTTTGTAAATGTACTCAGTTGCTTCAGTTGTGTCTGACTCTTTGTGGCCCTGTTGACCCATCAGGCTCCTCTGTCCATGGGATTTTTCCAGACGTGAATACTGGGGTGGGTTACTATGCCCTCCTCCAGAGGATCTTCCTGACCCAGTGATCAAACCCATGTCTCCTGTGTCTCCTCCCTTGCAGGCAGATTCTTAGATCATCTAAATCATTAATATTTCAATACTCATAACATTGTTGTCCTATTGGTTATCTAGGCTGAAGCTATACTAGTCTTTCATTTCTTCAACAGCTCCATTTTGGAATCTTCAACACTTATTGCCTCTTCCTAAATCATTGTTTTCAGTGCTGCCAGGGTCTGCTTTCTCTTTTATCTCTATGGCTTTGCTCAATGGACTTATCTTTGTTTTTCATGTCTCAGCTTTAAATACTCCCAAACAAGTCTTCCTTAAACAACCTCTCCACAAATACTCTCCTACTATACTTTCCAGGCTTTCCTGGTAGCTCTGCTGATAAAAAATCCACCTACAATGCAGGAGACACCAGTTCACTCCTGGGTTGGGAAGATCTCCTGGAGAAGGGATAGGCTACCCTTTCCAGTATTCTTGGGTCTCCCTGGTGGCTCAGACAATAAAGAATCTTCCCACCATGTGGGAGACCTGGGTTTTATCCCTGGGTTGGGAAGATCACTTGGAGGAAGGCATGGCAACCCACTCAAGTGTCTTGCCTGGAAAATCTCCATGGACAAAGGAGCCTGAAGGATTGCAGTCCACGGGGTTCCAAAGAGTTAGATATTGGTGAGCCACTAAGCTCACCAATATCTATGACACCACAGCCCAGCACACTTTCCATAACAACTATAATCAATTACTTGTATAAATAATGGCAATACATTTTTCCTTAAAGGAAGCTCCCCTCTAACTGGAACCTTTGTTGTATTTCCACTCCTCTATCCTTTGCTCCTAGCAGAGTGTCTGAAACATAGAGAGCACAGGGTCAATATTGGATAAATAAAGATGCAAATAGTTCATGAATAGAGTTTGATAGTTGCTAGCAATATTGAAGAGTTTTGGACACAAAGAACTTGAACTCTACCTCCAAACATTACAAAAAGAGATTTCTACAAAGCAAGGGTAACAAATAAAATACTAATTGTTGTTGTTCAGTTGCTAAGTCTTGTCCAACTTTTGAGGCCCTGTAAACTGCAGCACACCAGACTTCCCTGTCTTTCATCATATCCCGGAGTTTGCTCAAAGTCACGTCCATTGAGTCAGTGATACTGTCCAACCATCTCATCCTCTGTCACCCACTTCTCCTCTTGCCCTCAATCTTTTCCAGTGTAAGGATCATCTAAATCATTAATATTTCAATACTCATAACATTGTTGTCCTATTGGTTATCTAGGCTGAAGCTATACTAGTCTTTCATTTCTTCAACAGCTCCATTTTGGAATCTTCAACACTTATTGCCTCTTCCTAAATCATTGTTTTCAGTGCTGCCAGGGTCTGCTTTCTCTTTTATCTCTATGGCTTTGCTCAATGGACTTATCTTTGTTTTTCATGTCTCAGCTTTAAATACTCCCAAACAAGTCTTCCTTAAACAACCTCTCCACAAATACTCTCCTACTATACTTTCCAGGCTTTCCTGGTAGCTCTGCTGATAAAAAATCCACCTACAATGCAGGAGACACCAGTTCACTCCTGGGTTGGGAAGATCTCCTGGAGAAGGGATAGGCTACCCTTTCCAGTATTCTTGGGTCTCCCTGGTGGCTCAGACAATAAAGAATCTTCCCACCATGTGGGAGACCTGGGTTTTATCCCTGGGTTGGGAAGATCACTTGGAGGAAGGCATGGCAACCCACTCAAGTGTCTTGCCTGGAAAATCTCCATGGACAAAGGAGCCTGAAGGATTGCAGTCCACGGGGTTCCAAAGAGTTAGATATTGGTGAGCCACTAAGCTCACCAATATCTATGACACCACAGCCCAGCACACTTTCCATAACAACTATAATCAATTACTTGTATAAATAATGGCAATACATTTTTCCTTAAAGGAAGCTCCCCTCTAACTGGAACCTTTGTTGTATTTCCATCCTCTATCCTTTGCTCCTAGCAGAGTGTCTGAAACATAGAGAGCACAGGGTCAATATTGGATAAATAAAGATGCAAATAGTTCATGAATAGAGTTTGATAGTTGCTAGCAATATTGAAGAGTTTTGGACACAAAGAACTTGAACTCTACCTCCAAACATTACAAAAAGAGATTTCTACAAAGCAAGGGTAACAAATAAAATACTAATTGTTGTTGTTCAGTTGCTAAGTCTTGTCCAACTTTTGAGGCCCTGTAAACTGCAGCACACCAGACTTCCCTGTCTTTCATCATATCCCGGAGTTTGCTCAAAGTCACGTCCATTGAGTCAGTGATACTGTCCAACCATCTCATCCTCTGTCACCCACTTCTCCTCTTGCCCTCAATCTTTTCCAGTGTAAGGATCTTTTCTAATGAGTTGACTCTTTCCATCAAAGTATTGGAGCTTCAGCCATAGCATCAGTTCTTCCAATAAATATTCAGGGTTGATGTCTTTGTTATCCAAGGGATTCCCAAGAGTCTTCTCCAACACCACAATTCAGAAACATCAATTATTCGGCTCTTAGCCTTCTTAATGGTCCAACTTTTACAACCATATATGACTACTGGAAAAACCATAGCTTTGACTACATGGACTTTTGTCAGCATGGTAATGTCTCTGCTTTTTAATGGCTGTGTAGGTTTGTCATAGCTTTTCTTCCAAGGAGCAAGCGTTTTTTAATTTCATGGCTGTAGTCCCCATTTACAGAAATTTTGGAGCCCAAGAAAATGAAATATGTCACTGCTTCCACTTTTCTCCCATCTATTTGCCATGAGGTGATAGAACCAGATCTCATAATCTTAATTTTTTGAATGTTGAGGGGTTTTTAAATTTTATTTTATTTATTTATTTACAGAATTTTGTTTTTTACTGCCACACATCAATGCGAATCAGCCATAGGTATACATATGTCCCCTCCCTCTTGAACTTCCCTCTCAGCACCTCTCCATGTCACCCTTCTAGGTTGTTTCAGAACCTCTGTTTGCATTCCATTACTCTTAAGATAATACTGATAGAGGTATATGCAGAGCAGCAAAGGAGAACCAGATACAGAGAACAGACTTATGGACATTGGTGGGAGGGAAGCGCAGGTGAGATGTATGGAAGAATAGCATGGAACTTACATTACCATATGTAAAATAGATAACCAACAGGAAAGTTACATTTTAAGCCAGGTTTTTCACTCTCCTCTTTCACCTTCATCAAGAGGCTCCTTAGTTCCAGTTATTTAGCAATGGCAGAAATTAAACTAGGAGTTTGAGTGATAGTAATATGAACTGACCAGTGCAGTGGTTTTGAGGATTTATAGAAGAGAGATAAAATGAGTATTCACTTTACTGTTTTGAGATGAAATCTGTTTTCAGAAAGCAAAGGAGTTCCTGACAAATTTAGTTTTAAATTCATGATATACACATCTCCCTCTTTTTAACCCTCTTAAGGACTTTTGAGAATAGAAGATATCTAGAAAAAAAGGTATTGATTATATTATAATATATCATATGAGACAAAAGGTCATGACTAAGCAGAAAAGTATTTCTATTAGCAGGGTAATGATTAAAGCTGAATGTTTTCTCTGATGGGGTAAACTATTTCTGTTTTCTCTACTCTTTACATTCTGTTAACCAAATAACACACAGGCTTGTATGGTTGCGTCAGTAAAACTGAAGTGAGATGCTCCCACATCTGGTTTCTCTTTGGGCAGACTGCCTCTATCTATTATCAAAGTACACATTCCGAAAAACTGTAGGTTCTATTTAACCAACATGTGGCACAAGTTATAAATAATTATTGTCATACTGATGATGGTAATGATAGCTAAAATTTATTCAGTAATCACCATTTGACTGCCAGCATTTTAAATTCTTCCCAGGCATTAATTCATTAAAGCCTCTGAACCACTCCATGAAATAGATACGATTACTCTGTTTGTTTTACAGATGAAGAAGATACAATTTACTTAAGTAGCTTGACTAAGCCATACAACTAATAAACAGCAAAATAAAAATTCAAGCACAGGTATTCTGACTTTAGGAAGCTCATCCTTTTAAAAGGCCTTTGAATGTTAGAGCAGAATTTTGACATTGTGTTAATAGAAAATTAGGGAGCATTGAAAGATATGGTGATGTGAGCTGATGAAAATTTGGGGTTTGGGATTTCAAGAAAAAAATTGATAAAGTCATACTGAGAGAGAAGTTGCTAGTCAAGACAGATGAGAGACAAAGTATGGTATCAGAGACTATTGTATACTTTCATTTTGTATGTGTAAAGGTATTTCTCAAAATGGTAATAGTCATAACAGATGTGGTAAATAGATAAATCTTAAGAATTTAGAAGAGCAGAGTAGTGCCATGATTTCTTGACAAAGATAGTGTATAGATGCATATAAAGCAATTTAATGGAGTAGACAATAGACTAAATTCTACAAATAATTACTATAGAATATAGTAATAGTATTACTCCTACCAAATAATACATTTTTGTTTTGTACTTCCTGGAATTGTACTGGCATAAGCAACAAAAAGTGGCTAATAATCTGTTTTCAAAGCACTTTTTTTCTTCCCTCTTTTAACCCTCTTAAGGACTTGTGAGAATAGAAGATATCTAGAAAAAAAGGTATTGATTATATTATAATATATCATATGAGACAAAAGGTCATGACTAAGCAGAAAAGTATTTCTATTAGCAGGGTAATGATTAAAGCTGAATGTTTTCTCTGATGGGGTAAACTATTTCTGTTTTCTCTACTCTTTACATTCTGTTAACCAAATAACACACAGGCTTGTATGGTTGCGTCAGTAAAACTGAAGTGAGATGCTCCCACATCTGGTTTCTCTTTGGGCAGACTGCCTCTATCTATTATCAAAGTACACATTCCGAAAAACTGTAGGTTCTATTTAACCAACATGTGGCACAAGTTATAAATAATTATTGTCATACTGATGATGGTAATGATAGCTAAAATTTATTCAGTAATCACCATTTGACTGCCAGCATTTTAAATTCTTCCCAGGCATTAATTCATTAAAGCCTCTGAACCACTCCATGAAATAGATACGATTACTCTGTTTGTTTTACAGATGAAGAAGATACAATTTACTTAAGTAGCTTGACTAAGCCATACAACTAATAAACAGCAAAATAAAAATTCAAGCACAGGTATTCTGACTTTAGGAAGCTCATCCTTTTAAAAGGCCTTTGAATGTTAGAGCAGAATTTTGACATTGTGTTAATAGAAAATTAGGGAGCATTGAAAGATATGGTGATGTGAGCTGATGAAAATTTGGGGTTTGGGATTTCAAGAAAAAAATTGATAAAGTCATACTGAGAGAGAAGTTGCTAGTCAAGACAGATGAGAGACAAAGTATGGTATCAGAGACTATTGTATACTTTCATTTTGTATGTGTAAAGGTATTTCTCAAAATGGTAATAGTCATAACAGATGTGGTAAATAGATAAATCTTAAGAATTTAGAAGAGCAGAGTAGTGCCATGATTTCTTGACAAAGATAGTGTATAGATGCATATAAAGCAATTTAATGGAGTAGACAATAGACTAAATTCTACAAATAATTACTATAGAATATAGTAATAGTATTACTCCTACCAAATAATACATTTTTGTTTTGTACTTCCTGGAATTGTACTGGCATAAGCAACAAAAAGTGGCTAAGAATACACAAAGCAGAAAAAATTTGTCTTCAAAAATTAGCAACAGGAGTTTAGGTGCTCTCAATGGATTAGAGAATGCTGTTGTGTTATCAATTCTTGTACTTAGAATACCATTATTCAACGTCAATAGTCAAGTAAATTAGCAAGACCTTGACCATGGCTCAGGCAGTAAAGAATCTGCATGTAATACAGGAGAATTAGGTTCAATCTCTGGACTGGGAAGATGCCGTGGAGAAGGGAATGGCTACCCACTCCAGTAATCTTGCCAAGAGAACCCATGGACAGAAAAGCCTGGTGGGCTACAGCCCATGGCTTTGCAAAGTTGGACATGACTGAGAGACTAACAACACTGATCAGCAGAAAACGACATGGTCTGGCACAGGTTGCCTCTGTTAGAAAAGATGATTAGAGATTAAGTAGCCAGAATGTTGGTAATATTGGTAATATTTGTTTCCAATACTGGCAACTCCTAGATATGAGCCTGTCATCTCAGGCAATGTGACTGCAATTGACATTGCTTGAGAAGACAAAGATGTCCCTGGATGTATTATGTTTTTCCATAAGAGTGTAAACTACTCATCTACTTAACAAATATTGATTACCTACTGATTTAGGCACTGAGGGTACATTAGTGAACAAACTTTTTTTTTCTGGGGTCACCATTTTAGATTTTTAAAAAAAATATTTGTTCTTTATAATATGTTATCACACATATGTACACACACTGGTATACACTTGCACAAATATATGCACACCCACCCTTACACATAGAACTTGAGATGGATAGAGGAAAAAGGAAAACTCCAAATGTAAGTTTTGTGCCATTTTTTTTCTTTGTTTACTGGAAATTGAATTCATTATTAATAAGACATGTGATACAAAAGAATGAGAATATTCAAAGGGCACTTAGTAAAATGCTAGGCTGTTTTGTCCTAAAGGGCAGGCAAAGAAGGTTTAAAAAAAAAAAAGCACAATGGATGTTTAGAAAATTGGAGAAAGAAGTTGAAGTGTTAAAAAAAGGAAAAAAGGTAACTCATGTGCACACGTACAAACATTAACAAACTGCCTCCAATCATGTAACATATCCTAGTAGGAGGTTGCATGAAAGGTTTTTGTCTCCTAATATGATTAACTGGGCTTAAAATTATTTAAAAACAGGGCTTTCTGACTGTAGGAGATAATTCTAGGAGAATAAAAATTCCTAATGAAGGTACTCAATGAGCAGTGACTATTCAGTTTCTGCCATGCTATAATAAATAATCAACAATCAAAAATGTACTCAAGGGAAAGTTTGAAAGGATTCTCCAATTTTGCTCATTTCTATCAGAAGTGGACTGGCAGCTTGCTGTGCCCTTAATAGTTCCATCAAGTTTTATACTATCTTGAGGCATTAGTAGCTGTATCAGTCAGGATACAATCAAAGAAGCAGAATCAGTAGGAAAGAAAAGCCTGGTGGGCTACAGCCCATGGCTTTGCAAAGTTGGACATGACTGAGAGACTAACAACACTGATCAGCAGAAAACGACATGGTCTGGCACAGGTTGCCTCTGTTAGAAAAGATGATTAGAGATTAAGTAGCCAGAATGTTGGTAATATTGGTAATATTTGTTTCCAATACTGGCAACTCCTAGATATGAGCCTGTCATCTCAGGCAATGTGACTGCAATTGACATTGCTTGAGAAGACAAAGATGTCCCTGGATGTATTATGTTTTTCCATAAGAGTGTAAACTACTCATCTACTTAACAAATATTGATTACCTACTGATTTAGGCACTGAGGGTACATTAGTGAACAAACTTTTTTTTTCTGGGGTCACCATTTTAGATTTTTAAAAATAATATTTGTTCTTTATAATATGTTATCACACATATGTACACACACTGGTATACACTTGCACAAATATATGCACACCCACCCTTACACATAGAACTTGAGATGGATAGAGGAAAAAGGAAAACTCCAAATGTAAGTTTTGTGCCATTTTTTTTCTTTGTTTACTGGAAATTGAATTCATTATTAATAAGACATGTGATACAAAAGAATGAGAATATTCAAAGGGCACTTAGTAAAATGCTAGGCTGTTTTGTCCTAAAGGGCAGGCAAAGAAGGTTTAAAAAAAAAAAAGCACAATGGATGTTTAGAAAATTGGAGAAAGAAGTTGAAGTGTTAAAAAAAGGAAAAAAAAGGTAACTCATGTGCACACGTACAAACATTAACAAACTGCCTCCAATCATGTAACATATCCTAGTAGGAGGTTGCATGAAAGGTTTTTGTCTCCTAATATGATTAACTGGGCTTAAAATTATTTAAAAACAGGGCTTTCTGACTGTAGGAGATAATTCTAGGAGAATAAAAATTCCTAATGAAGGTACTCAATGAGCAGTGACTATTCAGTTTCTGCCATGCTATAATAAATAATCAACAATCAAAAATGTACTCAAGGGAAAGTTTGAAAGGATTCTCCAATTTTTGCTCATTTCTATCAGAAGTGGACTGGCAGCTTGCTGTGCCCTTAATAGTTCCATCAAGTTTTATACTATCTTGAGGCATTAGTAGCTGTATCAGTCAGGATACAATCAAAGAAGCAGAATCAGTAGGAAATATGCGTTAAAACATTTATTGCAGGTTTCCCCTGGTGGTCCAGTGGGTAAGGACACCGCCTTGCAGTGCAAGGGGCGCCAGTTCGAGCCCTGGCCTGGTAAGATCCCACATGCCGCGGAGCGGCTGGACCGATGTGTCCAATTACCGAGCCGGAGCTCTGGAGCGCATGCGCCCAGAGCCGGCGCTCTGCGACGACAGATGCCACCGCGATGGGAGGCCCACAGGAGCCAAAGAACAAAGACGGATGAAAATAGAGAAAGACCAATAGAAGTGGCCCACCCGCTCCCCTCCCTCCCCAACCCGACCCCCGCCCAAAAATAAATAAATAAATGTTTAAAAAAAAAAAAAAAAAAAACATTTATTGCAAGAAATTGGTCTCCATGATTGTGGCAAGCCTGAAATCTGTAAGACAGGCCATCAGGAAAGCTGGATGGAGCTCCTCCCTGTGAACTAAGCTGCCGTCCATGAGAAGACCCAGTTCTGTTTTTAAGGTCTTTCGGCTGATTGAATCAGACCCATTCAGGTTATCCATTCAGGATCTCTTAATTAAAATTCACTGACTATGGGCTTTAATCTCATCTACAAAATACCTTCTCCAGGCTTTCCTGGTGGTCCAGTGGGTAAGGACACTGCCTTACAGTGCAAGGGGTGCTGACTCAATCCCTGGCATGGGAAGATCCCACATGCCCAGGAGCGACCTATGTGTTCAACTACTGAGCTGGAGCTCTAGAGCACATGCACCCAGAGCCAGTGCCCAGCAGTGAGAGAGGCCACTGCGATGGGAGGCCCACAAAGGCCAAAGAGCAAAGATAAATAAATGAAAGCTCAGTAGAAGTGGCAAAGCAAACAAACAAAAAAACCTTCACAGCAACCCTTAGATCTGTGTTTGATTGAATAATGGGATGGTGACCTAGCAAAATGACACCTCAGAAGGACTGTCACAGTGGATTATATAATATGCATAGCTAGTTTGATACACATTGTTCAATTGTAAATACCCAAATTCAGTAGACAATTTCCTTTGAATAATATCTGAATTTTTGTAATTGATTGATCCTGAGGGATTAATGCTTTTTCAGGCTTTTGACTTTGCGTTACTCCTTAAATAGCACATAGCTAATACATACCTATCTAGAAAACAGTAAAACTATTTTGACACTGATTCCTAGTTTGTTTGTTTGTTTGTTTTAATCAAACCTTTTACAAAAGGTTCTGGAGAGCATCACCTTATGATAAGGAATTAAAAATTCTCTTGATCGTGTATTCAAAGTTCATTTATAACATTCTCTGTAGCCTCAAATGGAGGCTATCATACTAATTCAGAAATAAGTCAATAACTTTACAAAATTCCACATAAGAAAATAGTACTGAAGTTGCCTGAACTAATTACTGATAATGCCACAATTATTAGCTAAATATACAGATAGCAACAAACACTACAACAGAGTAAGATCTTGTAGCTAAAACCTGCTAATTATAATAAATTTCCTGAATTTCATTGTTATGTGAATGATAAGTACTTATTTAGCATCTTCTTACATGCAAGGCACCATTTTAGGTTCTTGACTCATAAAACATGAGTCAAGAATTCTTACCTTTATGGAGCTTACATTGTAGTGATCTGAAGAAGGAATGATATAAAATAAATAATATATACACAAACTAACTGTTAAAGCAAGATAGAATGTGATGGGTCATGGAAATAAAATTTGATTAGGGTAAAAGTGATGGAGTAGAGCTTCCCCTGGTGGTCCAGTGGGTAAGGACACTGCCTTGCAGTGCAAGGGGCACCCGTTCGATCCCTAGCCTGGGAAGATCCCACGTGCCGCAGAGCGGCTGGGCTGATGTGTCCAACTACCGAGCCGGAGCTCTGGAGCGCATGCGCCCAGAGCCGGTGCTCTGTGACAACAGAGGCCACTGCAATGGGAGGCCCATAGGAGCCAAAGAACAAAGACGGATGAAAAATAGAGAAATGAAAGACCAATAGAAGTGGCCCACCCATCCCCCTCCCTCCCCACCCCACCCCCCAAAAGATAAATAAATAAATTTTTTTTTAAAAAAGTGATGGAGTGTAACAGGCTGTGTCACAACTTTAAATGAGGTGTCAGATTTGTGAAAGTAACAGAGCAAAAGATTGAGGGTTTCAAGAAAGTAATTTCCATGGCTTTCTGTAGGCGAATGTTCTAACAGAAGGAATGTGCAGGGTGTTTGAAAAACAGTAAGAAGACCTACTGTTTGCAGTAGGTCTTGCAGAAAGAACAAGGGGAGAGAAGTGGGTCTGAGATCACAGAAGGGACCAGGTTGTGAATGCCCTTGTAAACCAATATACGAACTCTGTATTTAATTCTGACATGAAAGAGGAACCATTGGATAGTTCTGAGCAGGAGAAAAGCATGATTTAACTCTTACATTAACAGGATCATTGAAGGTGTTGTTTTGAAAGAGAACTGTAAAGGAACAAGAGTGTGAATGGGAAAAGAGTTGAAGCTATTGCAGTAATGCAGACAATTGATCCTGGTGGGCTGGGTCAGGAAGATGGTGAAGGGGGAGGAGGGGTAGAGTGCTTGTATTCCAGTTACATTACAGAGATGGAGACGTATGGTTTTATGATGTTGTCATGGGACCATGAGATTGGTCACTTGAAGTCAGATGCCATAAGTCTCTGCTCTAAATGTCTTTCATATTTTCTTTACATGCAAGGCACCATTTTAGGTTCTTGACTCATAAAACATGAGTCAAGAATTCTTACCTTTATGGAGCTTACATTGTAGTGATCTGAAGAAGGAATGATATAAAATAAATAATATATACACAAACTAACTGTTAAAGCAAGATAGAATGTGATGGGTCATGGAAATAAAATTTGATTAGGGTAAAAGTGATGGAGTAGAGCTTCCCCTGGTGGTCCAGTGGGTAAGGACACTGCCTTGCAGTGCAAGGGGCACCCGTTCGATCCCTAGCCTGGGAAGATCCCACGTGCCGCAGAGCGGCTGGGCTGATGTGTCCAACTACCGAGCCGGAGCTCTGGAGCGCATGCGCCCAGAGCCGGTGCTCTGTGACAACAGAGGCCACTGCAATGGGAGGCCCATAGGAGCCAAAGAACAAAGACGGATGAAAAATAGAGAAATGAAAGACCAATAGAAGTGGCCCACCCATCCCCTCCCCCCCCACCCCACCCCCAAAAGATAAATAAATAAATTTTTTAAAAAGTGATGGAGTGTAACAGGCTGTGTCACAACTTTAAATGAGGTGTCAGATTTGTGAAAGTAACAGAGCAAAAGATTGAGGGTTTCAAGAAAGTAATTTCCATGGCTTTCTGTAGGCGAATGTTCTAACAGAAGGAATGTGCAGGGTGTTTGAAAAACAGTAAGAAGACCTACTGTTTGCAGTAGGTCTTGCAGAAAGAACAAGGGGAGAGAAGTGGGTCTGAGATCACAGAAGGGACCAGGTTGTGAATGCCCTTGTAAACCAATATACGAACTCTGTATTTAATTCTGACATGAAAGAGGAACCATTGGATAGTTCTGAGCAGGAGAAAAGCATGATTTAACTCTTACATTAACAGGATCATTGAAGGTGTTGTTTTGAAAGAGAACTGTAAAGGAACAAGAGTGTGAATGGGAAAAGAGTTGAAGCTATTGCAGTAATGCAGACAATTGATCCTGGTGGGCTGGGTCAGGAAGATGGTGAAGGGGGAGGAGGGGTAGAGTGCTTGTATTCCAGTTACATTACAGAGATGGAGACGTATGGTTTTATGATGTTGTCATGGGACCATGAGATTGGTCACTTGAAGTCAGATGCCATAAGTCTCTGCTCTAAATGTCTTTCAAATATGCATCCACTTGATCAACTTCCTTCTAAAGAGACCGTACTATATTCTTTTGAAACTACACTTTAGTACTAAAATTTTTGTAGCCTGATGTTGTCTGTAGACATTAGAGACCATGCAGAGACAGTTCTACTGAATTTGTTAAGTCACTGGGCCTCCATTTCTATGAGCAGCTGCTTCTTTAACAATCTATGCTATGTAGTGTTGAAGACTCACTGGTTCTGTGATTTATTTGCCACACCCTTGGACCATTATAAATACCAAATATGGTATAATCAAAGAGTACCATTGAAGAATTTCATCGTCCTCTTCCCTTATGAGGTAATGCCATACAGTTTTCTAAGATTTTTTTTTTTAAATTATAAAACTGGATCTTAGTGATACACTTTTATTAATATTAGTCAGCTGCTAGACTTAGTGCCATTTATAAAATAGACTCTCTGAAAACTGGGCTTTCAGTATTCCTTTAAGATTTAGAGTGAGTGGATGCAGGAGAATGAGTGTTGTCGTAGCATTTGTTTATCTGTCCGAACTACACGAACAAGTAAGTTCTGAACTTCTCTGTGTAGGATTCCTTCCTTTGTTTTAAGGCTGAGTGAAAGAAAAGCTCTCAAAATTTAAGTTCCAAGAAGCAAAATAACTTACATAAAAATGCTTTAAAAGGATTTGGGATCATCTATTTAAGCATATTGTATATATATTTGCTCTAGAAATTCAGATCATATTATCATATTTAGTTTTCTATCAGTGATGCCTGATGTACATGGTCTGCAGTCCCTAGATTTCTCTTTATATTACTTTATTTTTCAGAATAGCATGCTTGCTGTTAAGACCATCTATCTGATCATAGTTAACTCTTACATTAACAGGATCATTGAAGGTGTTGTTTTGAAAGAGAACTGTAAAGGAACAAGAGTGTGAATGGGAAAAGAGTTGAAGCTATTGCAGTAATGCAGACAATTGATCCTGGTGGGCTGGGTCAGGAAGATGGTGAAGGGGGAGGAGGGGTAGAGTGCTTGTATTCCAGTTACATTACAGAGATGGAGACGTATGGTTTTATGATGTTGTCATGGGACCATGAGATTGGTCACTTGAAGTCAGATGCCATAAGTCTCTGCTCTAAATGTCTTTCAAATATGCATCCACTTGATCAACTTCCTTCTAAAGAGACCGTACTATATTCTTTTGAAACTACACTTTAGTACTAAAATTTTTGTAGCCTGATGTTGTCTGTAGACATTAGAGACCATGCAGAGACAGTTCTACTGAATTTGTTAAGTCACTGGGCCTCCATTTCTATGAGCAGCTGCTTCTTTAACAATCTATGCTATGTAGTGTTGAAGACTCACTGGTTCTGTGATTTATTTGCCACACCCTTGGACCATTATAAATACCAAATATGGTATAATCAAAGAGTACCATTGAAGAATTTCATCGTCCTCTTCCCTTATGAGGTAATGCCATACAGTTTTCTAAGATTTTTTTTTTTAAATTATAAAACTGGATCTTAGTGATACACTTTTATTAATATTAGTCAGCTGCTAGACTTAGTGCCATTTATAAAATAGACTCTCTGAAAACTGGGCTTTCAGTATTCCTTTAAGATTTAGAGTGAGTGGATGCAGGAGAATGAGTGTTGTCGTAGCATTTGTTTATCTGTCCGAACTACACGAACAAGTAAGTTCTGAACTTCTCTGTGTAGGATTCCTTCCTTTGTTTTAAGGCTGAGTGAAAGAAAAGCTCTCAAAATTTAAGTTCCAAGAAGCAAAATAACTTACATAAAAATGCTTTAAAAGGATTTGGGATCATCTATTTAAGCATATTGTATATATATTTGCTCTAGAAATTCAGATCATATTATCATATTTAGTTTTCTATCAGTGATGCCTGATGTACATGGTCTGCAGTCCCTAGATTTCTCTTTATATTACTTTATTTTTCAGAATAGCATGCTTGCTGTTAAGAACATATATCTGATCATAGTTAAATAAATATGTATATGCTTTTCAGTAAGACTGTTTCACAGATAGTAAATTATTCTGGGCTAATCCCGTTGTGTATGAATAAACTATTTTGCTACAGAAATTTATTAAGTTCTGATGTTATTACTGTGAACCTCAAGATTTAGGGTTGATAGATAGGATAGATAATTGATTGATATCTGATGCATAATAGCACCCCTCCAAAGGGAAAGATACTCTGTAAGTTTTTCTTTTATTTCATCTGTGATGATTCTGTTTCAAAGAGAGAGTGTTTTATGAACATTACAAAATTAAGGAAAATATGTTATGAAGGATGTCCTTCTATAACCATTTCCTACTACTGATTCCACCCTAACTTAGCTTTCACTCTAATATTAAATCACCACTACTACATATTCCTGACACTTATTTTTATTTTCTCCTGTTCTTCAATTCTTGTCAACTTTGTATACAATATTCTTTCAAAGTTGTTCAGGAATTTTCCAAGACCTTTTGAAATGTGTTCTTTCAAAACCCCGGATGAACTGGAAAGCTCTGGCAGTCAGATTTTGCTGCTTAGCAAGCAGGAAATGATTCTAGTGCCTATTACAAATTGGAACTCATCGAGAGGTAAATGTTACTGGCAAGATGCTGAAGCATGCCACTTCTTTTCCTCATTCAAAGCAGTAATAAAACAGATGCCTAGATACAGAAAACAAACTTGTGATTACCAAAGACATCGAGAGGTAAATGTTTTAACTGGAAAGATGGAGCAGCCATGCTTTTCTCATTCAAAAGCTTTAAAGGATTTGGATCATTTTCTGAACGAACAAGTAAGTTCTGAACTTCTCTGTGTAGGATTCCTTCCTTTGTTTTAAGGCTGAGTGAAAGAAAAGCTCTCAAAATTTAAGTTCCAAGAAGCAAAATAACTTACATAAAAATGCTTTAAAAGGATTTGGGATCATCTATTTAAGCATATTGTATATATATTTGCTCTAGAAATTCAGATCATATTATCATATTTAGTTTTCTATCAGTGATGCCTGATGTACATGGTCTGCAGTCCCTAGATTTCTCTTTATATTACTTTATTTTTCAGAATAGCATGCTTGCTGTTAAGAACATATATCTGATCATAGTTAAATAAATATGTATATGCTTTTCAGTAAGACTGTTTCACAGATAGTAAATTATTCTGGGCTAATCCCGTTGTGTATGAATAAACTATTTTGCTACAGAAATTTATTAAGTTCTGATGTTATTACTGTGAACCTCAAGATTTAGGGTTGATAGATAGGATAGATAATTGATTGATATCTGATGCATAATAGCACCCCTCCAAAGGGAAAGATACTCTGTAAGTTTTTCTTTTATTTCATCTGTGATGATTCTGTTTCAAAGAGAGAGTGTTTTATGAACATTACAAAATTAAGGAAAATATGTTATGAAGGATGTCCTTCTATAACCATTTCCTACTACTGATTCCACCCTAACTTAGCTTTCACTCTAATATTAAATCACCACTACTACATATTCCTGACACTTATTTTTATTTTCTCCTGTTCTTCAATTCTTGTCAACTTTGTATACAATATTCTTTCAAAGTTGTTCAGGAATTTTCCAAGACCTTTTGAAATGTGTTCTTTCAAAACCCCGGATGAACTGGAAAGCTCTGGCAGTCAGATTTTGCTGCTTAGCAAGCAGGAAATGATTCTAGTGCCTATTACAAATTGGAACTCATCGAGAGGTAAATGTTACTGGCAAGATGCTGAAGCATGCCACTTCTTTTCCTCATTCAAAGCAGTAATAAAACAGATGCCTAGATACAGAAAACAAACTTGTGATTACCAAAGACATGAAGGGAAAGAAAGGGGCAAGTTAAGGGTATAGGATTGAGAGATACAAACTACTATGTATAAAACTATAACAATAAGGAAATATTGTATAGCACAGGGAATTGCAGCCATTGGCTAGTGATAACTTTTAAAGGAGTATAATTTGTAAAAGTACTGAATTACTGTGCTGTACACGTGGAACTGAGGAGGGCATGACAACCTACTGCAGTATTCCTGCCTGAAGAATCCCACGGACAGAGGAGCCTGGTGGGCTACAGTCCATGGGGTTGCAAAGAGTTGGACACGACTGAAGCACCTTAACACACGCACATTCACACACACACACACACACACACACACACACACACGTGAAACTAATATCATGAATTAACTGTAATTCAATTAAGAACCAAAAAAACAGTAGTAAAGTAAATAAATCTTTGAGAAGGAAAGGAATTATTTAAATAAATTTGTCTTCTCTTCATTAAATTTACCTCCAAAGAAAATAATTACCTCCATCATAGATGTATTGGCATGCAGTCTCAGTATAGTTCACCAAGGGCCATATCTACCATTTTGAAGTTGTGGGAGTCTTGGATTCTGCAGAGTATTTCCCGTTATCTCAGGAGAGCAGCAGGCCTGTGGGTGCTAATTTAAGAAGGGACAGTTTGAGAGCAATGGGGGAACTTCAGGCCGTTGTATATCAGAGACCAAGAAAAAAGCAGTATTTCTAAAGGCTGTTTCTGTCTTACAGAGTCCCAATGCAAGCATATGGATATATGAATTTTAAACTGCTTGTTTGTTTAAAATTAGTAAATAAGTTTTAATATATTCTAAGATGTGTACAAAATCATGGTGTAAAAGTGAAACATAGCAATAATTATATATCTTTCAAAGTTGTTCAGGAATTTTCCAAGACCTTTTGAAATGTGTTCTTTCAAAACCCCGGATGAACTGGAAAGCTCTGGCAGTCAGATTTTGCTGCTTAGCAAGCAGGAAATGATTCTAGTGCCTATTACAAATTGGAACTCATCGAGAGGTAAATGTTACTGGCAAGATGCTGAAGCATGCCACTTCTTTTCCTCATTCAAAGCAGTAATAAAACAGATGCCTAGATACAGAAAACAAACTTGTGATTACCAAAGACATGAAGGGAAAGAAAGGGGCAAGTTAAGGGTATAGGATTGAGAGATACAAACTACTATGTATAAAACTATAACAATAAGGAAATATTGTATAGCACAGGGAATTGCAGCCATTGGCTAGTGATAACTTTTAAAGGAGTATAATTTGTAAAAGTACTGAATTACTGTGCTGTACACGTGGAACTGAGGAGGGCATGACAACCTACTGCAGTATTCCTGCCTGAAGAATCCCACGGACAGAGGAGCCTGGTGGGCTACAGTCCATGGGGTTGCAAAGAGTTGGACACGACTGAAGCACCTTAACACACGCACATTCACACACACACACACACACACACACACACACACACACGTGAAACTAATATCATGAATTAACTGTAATTCAATTAAGAACCAAAAAAACAGTAGTAAAGTAAATAAATCTTTGAGAAGGAAAGGAATTATTTAAATAAATTTGTCTTCTCTTCATTAAATTTACCTCCAAAGAAAATAATTACCTCCATCATAGATGTATTGGCATGCAGTCTCAGTATAGTTCACCAAGGGCCATATCTACCATTTTGAAGTTGTGGGAGTCTTGGATTCTGCAGAGTATTTCCCGTTATCTCAGGAGAGCAGCAGGCCTGTGGGTGCTAATTTAAGAAGGGACAGTTTGAGAGCAATGGGGGAACTTCAGGCCGTTGTATATCAGAGACCAAGAAAAAAGCAGTATTTCTAAAGGCTGTTTCTGTCTTACAGAGTCCCAATGCAAGCATATGGATATATGAATTTTAAACTGCTTGTTTGTTTAAAATTAGTAAATAAGTTTTAATATATTCTAAGATGTGTACAAAATCATGGTGTAAAAGTGAAACATAGCAATAATTATATATCTTTTTTAAGCTACTATATTAAAAAATAACTTATATTTCTTTTTCAATAACTTTTTTCTTACAAAAGCCTTTATCTGTGTGTAGAAATTATTTTCACTAAGAACTAGCAGCAAACTTATCCTACATACAAATGTACATGCCAACTCTTATTTGGGTTTCTTGTGGGGTATTGAAGCCTTTATTAAAAAAAAATAATGATGAGCTTAATAAAACTTTGTTAATGATGCTATTGAGGATATTCGCTCATACAAAAACATAAATTTAACTTGTCTAAGAAAATAAAGAAGTTTCTTTGTTCCACAAAAAAATGTTTTGGCAACGTGGAAGAAGATGCTACTAGCATCAGGATCATAGAGCCGGCTTCTTCCTACACTGCCAGCTTGTTGACTTGGCAGGAAGCCTTGGTCAAGAAACACAACCATCCCTCTGCCATTTGTTAGATTTGCATAATGAAGGACCAATTATACATGGTATTGTCTCGCGGTAGGCTCCTCAGCTGGCTTTTCCTTATTATGGCTTCATGCCACTTTCCCATTTTGATTACCAAAAATGACTTTGACTTTTTGTCATTCTAATGAGAAGGTTAAAAGGAAAGCATATCTATCAGAATGATGCATCATTATTGATTTTGAAAAATGATCTCATGAGTGAAATATATTTAATGGATATTTTTACTTTATTTCTCTGATGTAAATAGTAAAAATGGCTTAGAATGACATTCCATGTTACCCATTAGGCGTGTGCGTGTATGAGAAAGAGAGAGAGAAGGATCGAAAGGGAGAGAGGTACTGTCTCTCAATAAACACCTTTCAACTAAAAGCACGAAGCTGTTGAGAAAGTTTGGTGTTATAAAATCCTCTTGATTTTCCTTTGTCTGATGTGTGTATTATGCAATCATTCATTTCATATTTCTCACCAGTCATCCTGTTGATCCACACTGTGATCATTGTATGATCACATTAGGTCACAATCGTTTATCTGGACAACGAGTTGCATGATATAAACTGCTTGTTTGTTTAAAATTAGTAAATAAGTTTTAATATATTCTAAGATGTGTACAAAATCATGGTGTAAAAGTGAAACATAGCAATAATTATATATCTTTTTTAAGCTACTATATTAAAAAATAACTTATATTTCTTTTTCAATAACTTTTTTCTTACAAAAGCCTTTATCTGTGTGTAGAAATTATTTTCACTAAGAACTAGCAGCAAACTTATCCTACATACAAATGTACATGCCAACTCTTATTTGGGTTTCTTGTGGGGTATTGAAGCCTTTATTAAAAAAAAATAATGATGAGCTTAATAAAACTTTGTTAATGATGCTATTGAGGATATTCGCTCATACAAAAACATAAATTTAACTTGTCTAAGAAAATAAAGAAGTTTCTTTGTTCCACAAAAAAATGTTTTGGCAACGTGGAAGAAGATGCTACTAGCATCAGGATCATAGAGCCGGCTTCTTCCTACACTGCCAGCTTGTTGACTTGGCAGGAAGCCTTGGTCAAGAAACACAACCATCCCTCTGCCATTTGTTAGATTTGCATAATGAAGGACCAATTATACATGGTATTGTCTCGCGGTAGGCTCCTCAGCTGGCTTTTCCTTATTATGGCTTCATGCCACTTTCCCATTTTGATTACCAAAAATGACTTTGACTTTTTGTCATTCTAATGAGAAGGTTAAAAGGAAAGCATATCTATCAGAATGATGCATCATTATTGATTTTGAAAAATGATCTCATGAGTGAAATATATTTAATGGATATTTTTACTTTATTTCTCTGATGTAAATAGTAAAAATGGCTTAGAATGACATTCCATGTTACCCATTAGGCGTGTGCGTGTATGAGAAAGAGAGAGAGAAGGATCGAAAGGGAGAGAGGTACTGTCTCTCAATAAACACCTTTCAACTAAAAGCACGAAGCTGTTGAGAAAGTTTGGTGTTATAAAATCCTCTTGATTTTCCTTTGTCTGATGTGTGTATTATGCAATCATTCATTTCATATTTCTCACCAGTCATCCTGTTGATCCACACTGTGATCATTGTATGATCACATTAGGTTTCTAAAAGTCACAATCGTTTATCTGGACAACGAGTTGCATGATATAAACTCATGTGAAAATGAGCAAGATGCTAGAGTGTCCACTTTAAATTTTACAAGTTTCTGTCTCACATTCACAATTAAGAGTCAGTCAGTCAGCTTACAGACTGTCCCTGACAATATTTTCTGAAATGTTTATAGAATCTACAACATGCCCTTTGTTAGCACTGAGTTTCTGACTGCTATATATGAAGACATTGGCATATACTAATGAGAAATTATAAGATAATAATCATTGGCTTCCAATGAGAATCTTTGAAAACATGGAAATTCTTTCTTTAAAAAGGAGATGTTTAAAGCCTTACATAACTTAATTAAAATTTATATTGAACAATTGTATCTTCATTAAGGAATCTTATTGGGACAAAATTTAATGTCTATTTGATATTCGTGCTTCAGCCTACATATACATGGTCTGTAATTCACAAAAAAAAATGGAATAATATGTGAATGTGGAAACTTGAGTAATTATCATGATGTTAACATATAAGTAACTATAAATTCTTTGTAGAAATGTGTAAATAAGAATGGCATCAAACTTATTTGAACTCAAAATGGAATATTTTACATTACAAATGGCAAGATTCTCGACTGAAAATGTCTTCAGGGGGTTATTCCCTATCCCTTTTTCTCAGACACTATAAAGTTGTCAGAATACATCTAGCCTTTACATCCACTCAGATTCACATAGGAAGTAATTTCTTTTCCAGAAAATTGAATAAAAGCCTCATCATGTTTCATTGGCTTTGATTGGTGTCTTCCTCATCTGTGAACAAATCACAGTGGTCAGGAAGTGCAAACCGGATGGTCAGACCCGATCAAGAACCCATCCCTGAACTCAGGAACATGAGAGCTGTTATAGTAACTAGAAGGCATGAATAGTATAAACTACTAGGTAGAGAGGCATTTCCTCATGTTGATTGAAGGGCTTGACATAGGTTAAATATAAGGGATATTGATTTGTACATGGGAAATTAGTATAACAGTCATCCTGTTGATCCACACTGTGATCATTGTATGATCACATTAGGTTTCTAAAAGTCACAATCGTTTATCTGGACAACGAGTTGCATGATATAAACTCATGTGAAAATGAGCAAGATGCTAGAGTGTCCACTTTAAATTTTACAAGTTTCTGTCTCACATTCACAATTAAGAGTCAGTCAGTCAGCTTACAGACTGTCCCTGACAATATTTTCTGAAATGTTTATAGAATCTACAACATGCCCTTTGTTAGCACTGAGTTTCTGACTGCTATATATGAAGACATTGGCATATACTAATGAGAAATTATAAGATAATAATCATTGGCTTCCAATGAGAATCTTTGAAAACATGGAAATTCTTTCTTTAAAAAGGAGATGTTTAAAGCCTTACATAACTTAATTAAAATTTATATTGAACAATTGTATCTTCATTAAGGAATCTTATTGGGACAAAATTTAATGTCTATTTGATATTCGTGCTTCAGCCTACATATACATGGTCTGTAATTCACAAAAAAATGGAATAATATGTGAATGTGGAAACTTGAGTAATTATCATGATGTTAACATATAAGTAACTATAAATTCTTTGTAGAAATGTGTAAATAAGAATGGCATCAAACTTATTTGAACTCAAAATGGAATATTTTACATTACAAATGGCAAGATTCTCGACTGAAAATGTCTTCAGGGGGTTATTCCCTATCCCTTTTTCTCAGACACTATAAAGTTGTCAGAATACATCTAGCCTTTACATCCACTCAGATTCACATAGGAAGTAATTTCTTTTCCAGAAAATTGAATAAAAGCCTCATCATGTTTCATTGGCTTTGATTGGTGTCTTCCTCATCTGTGAACAAATCACAGTGGTCAGGAAGTGCAAACCGGATGGTCAGACCCGATCAAGAACCCATCCCTGAACTCAGGAACATGAGAGCTGTTATAGTAACTAGAAGGCATGAATAGTATAAACTACTAGGTAGAGAGGCATTTCCTCATGTTGATTGAAGGGCTTGACATAGGTTAAATATAAGGGATATTGATTTGTACATGGGAAATTAGTATAACAGTAAAGCTTACAAAGTTAGTAAACCTAGTCACTTATTTTTATACAACTGGACCCTTTTAGGTCACTAAATTGTAAGTGGTGAAATTGTTCAGTCTGGTCCTGCCCTTTATGACCCATAGATGATCCGTGGAATTCTCTAGGCAAGCATACTGGACTGGGTAGCCTTTCCTTTCCCCAGGGAATCTTCTCAACCCAGGGATCAAACCCAGGTTTCTGGCATTGCAGGTGGATCCTTTACCATCTGCACCACCAAAGAAACCCCACTAAATTGTAGCCCCTTTCAAATATTGGATCTGAACTTAAACATTTATAATGATATCTAGTGGAGACCTATATTATTTTAGACAACTGGCATGTCTCTGATGCCTAAATTCCTCTACAGCGCAATTAGACTTGGGTTATAATGGTTAGATGAAAATTCTCATATAAAATGCCTGCTGATTTGATAGGTCATGTAACTTAGAATAATTGTAAAAACAATTGAAATTATTTTAGGGTAATTTACCCTTTGGAAATTAAATTCACATTACTATATCCAGTCCTGACAACAATCCCATGAGGTGAACCAAGAATATTTTTTTTCAATTTGAAAGTAACCTAGTTGTGCATTGATTTTTATCTTTATTCCAAAGAAGTGCATGGCACATGACCTATATTTGTTAACTATTTTTGAATATATAGATGGATGAAAAAATTTTAAATGTGAAGACTATTTCTAGTACAATCTTCTCAACCAAAAACAACAGTCTCACATGGTAAAATATCGGAAGATATGAATATTTGTAAGTAAATGTAGGCAGCAAAATCACATAGTCAGCACAGGATAATCATAGAGTGGAGTTGATTTATGAAAAAACAGAATGGTGCAATAAAGTGATGATATTGAAACATGGGGAAAGAATAAATTGCACATCAAATAGTTTTGGGGCAAGGAGCTCAGTGTCTTCAAAAATAAAGATTTCTGAGAAAGAAAACCCAGAAATATGTTAAGTACAAACTAAGGTCCTGGGGCTTGACATAGGTTAAATATAAGGGATATTGATTTGTACATGGGAAATTAGTATAACAGTAAAGCTTACAAAGTTAGTAAACCTAGTCACTTATTTTTATACAACTGGACCCTTTTAGGTCACTAAATTGTAAGTGGTGAAATTGTTCAGTCTGGTCCTGCCCTTTATGACCCATAGATGATCCGTGGAATTCTCTAGGCAAGCATACTGGACTGGGTAGCCTTTCCTTTCCCCAGGGAATCTTCTCAACCCAGGGATCAAACCCAGGTTTCTGGCATTGCAGGTGGATCCTTTACCATCTGCACCACCAAAGAAACCCCACTAAATTGTAGCCCCTTTCAAATATTGGATCTGAACTTAAACATTTATAATGATATCTAGTGGAGACCTATATTATTTTAGACAACTGGCATGTCTCTGATGCCTAAATTCCTCTACAGCGCAATTAGACTTGGGTTATAATGGTTAGATGAAAATTCTCATATAAAATGCCTGCTGATTTGATAGGTCATGTAACTTAGAATAATTGTAAAAACAATTGAAATTATTTTAGGGTAATTTACCCTTTGGAAATTAAATTCACATTACTATATCCAGTCCTGACAACAATCCCATGAGGTGAACCAAGAATATTTTTTTTCAATTTGAAAGTAACCTAGTTGTGCATTGATTTTTATCTTTATTCCAAAGAAGTGCATGGCACATGACCTATATTTGTTAACTATTTTTGAATATATAGATGGATGAAAAAATTTTAAATGTGAAGACTATTTCTAGTACAATCTTCTCAACCAAAAACAACAGTCTCACATGGTAAAATATCGGAAGATATGAATATTTGTAAGTAAATGTAGGCAGCAAAATCACATAGTCAGCACAGGATAATCATAGAGTGGAGTTGATTTATGAAAAAACAGAATGGTGCAATAAAGTGATGATATTGAAACATGGGGAAAGAATAAATTGCACATCAAATAGTTTTGGGGGCAAGGAGCTCAGTGTCTTCAAAAAATAAAGATTTCTGAGAAAGAAAACCCAGAAATATTAACTTACTAAAATGTGTTATACCATAAGAAATAAATTTATCTACATAAAGATAGTATTAGGAAAATACAAACAACAAATCACAAAAATATCTATAGCATATAGTACAGAGAATAGTAATATACATGTTACGAACTATTATATGTAAATTTGTAACAATATAGGATACGTTTGTTATTAATATATAAATGAGTAACCAAAAATAAAGATTTAACAGCACATTTTGCAAACTACATAAGCAGCGGACCATAGGGAAACAGAGAAAAGTGCTCAATTTTATTTATAATCAGCAAAATTAAAATATCAATGAGATTCTATCTTTTGTTTATAACTCAGTGCTAATAAAATGTTGCTGTCAAGAGTATAGAATAATATGCTTTCACAAATCTTGGTAAATGTAACAGACAAATACTCTTTGACTTAGCCTTTACTTTTTTGAAATGAAACCACAAACATCCACATAATAGAAAAACTACTTGTGTACTAGGATTTTCTATTAACTGGAAACAAAAATCAGTTGAATGAACTGTACTGCACCCATATAATGGACCACTATAAAAATAAAATAAGTAAATGTATGTGTGCTGGTACGCAATAACAACCAAAATGTTTTGTTATAAAGGAAAACACATGAAACTTAAAAAATGTATTTATATGCCATTATTGGCTTTAAAAAGTAAATGAACATGGAATATTTTTGACAGGAATTGCTATTTTATCTGTACTTGCCCAGATTTTTCATTCATAATTTTTAAAAACGTTTATCATATGCACATACGGCTTTTTCAAAGAAGTAGAAGTACATTCAAAATAAATAATTCTGACCCTAAATAAACTCATGTTCCTTTTATAACTCTTTCCCAAGAACCCAGTTTACTCTTAGTATCATCATATATAAATTTTCCTTTAAATAATTTTATAGGTGTGATAAGGAAATGACACTAAGTTGAAACTACCAATGGCACAAACTGCTTGAAATATATGGTTGTTTGATTTGTTTTCTTCTAACTCATGCTTCAACAGATCTCTGGCCTGAGCTGAACTCTGTAAACAAGACCACACAGTCTCATTACTGAATGCCCAGTTGGTTTCTAAACAAGGATCTGTAACTGGTGGGCCAGCTTCCACCACTCTGCTTCATTTCCCACTGCTCATCAATAAACCATGATGTGCTGCACAGAACCCTGTGCCTTGGGGCCAGCCTGTCAATGATGGTAGACCATAAAAATTATATGTGTTCACCAAATCATAGCAGGGATATACAGAGACAGAGCTGAAAAAAAAAAAAAAATCCCTAGAGGGCTATTCCTAACTTAAAAAGCAACAACAAGATAAACAGAGAGAGAGAGAGGAAAAAAAAAGAAAAAACAGACCTACATATGAGCATAAAAATATACACAGAGCTTTAAAAGGTGATAATGAAAATGACTATTTGGAGTTGGGCATGCAGTTTGCTGCATTTCCCCAAGAGAATGAATGGCCTAACACGAGGCCTGAGTTCTTTGAACAGATCCATAACCAGATCATACTTTCTGGCTATAAACAGATATGCTGCTATTAGAACTTTAAAATTGTAAGAAGTTTAGAAATTCAAAGAATCTGTGGGTATCCTAATCAACATAATGTTCAGCAACCCCAATTGGGTAGTTTCCTTTTTTTTTTTTTTTTTTAAAGATTTTATTTATTTATTTTATTTTGGGGCGAGGATAGGGTTGGGGAGGGAGGGGAGCAGGCGGGCCACTTCCATTGGTCTTTCGTTTCTCTATGTTCATCCGTCTTTGTTCTTTGGCTCCTGTGGGCCTCCCATCGCCGTGGCGTCTGTCGTTGCAGAGCGCAGACTCTGGGCGCATGCACTCCAGAGCTCCCGACACGGTAACCGGACACATTTGTCCAGCCGCTCCGTGGCACGTGGGATCTTCCCAGGCCAGGGCTCGAACTGGCGCCCCTTGCACTGCAAGGCGGTGTCCTTACCAACTGGACCACCAGGGGAAGCCCCAAGTTTCCTTCTTTAATTAAGGCAGTCACACGCAATTGCATACTCGACTATATTTTACTATTTAAATATGGAAATTATTTATGTAATTTTTGACCTACAACTTTTAATATTATTTCTTCTTTATTTTCATCATTTCCCTATGTTTTTTAATCATATCTTTCTGTCCAGACCATCCCATATAAAGGAGGCAATTAGAAAATATTTTCTGATTTGATAGATGAATTGCCTCTCTTACAATCAAATTAATAACTGGTAGATTAAAAAAAAATGCTAGACTATAAACAATGAAAATTGTGCCAAAATGAACCTTTTTTTCATAATTATATACTTAAATAGAATATTTTTATTTCATATAATCAATAAACATGTATCAGTCACTTTATAAGTAACAACATGAAAACTAAAAGAGGTTTCTGTACTTGAAGAGTCTACTTTATAGCCAATGGATATGTATATTACCTAGAGTTTATTACCCAGTACATTAGTTTAATAATAGCTGTAGGGGTAGCCTATTTTGAATTGGCAATGTAAGGAACAAATTGTTCCATGTGGGAGTCAGGAGGGGAAGTAGTAAAGCAGAGATAGGCAGAATGAACAGAATACCATCAGAAACATACGTTGAAAAGCATGTTACATGCAGTACGAACTGCAGGGGTAAAGGAATAAAGATGTCTGTGCTCCACTGGAGAATGGTAGTTATACCTGGGTGAAGGGTGTTTAGGAGATAGTGACCATCTGGAAAAGCTGACTATAGTCTGTAGCCTTTCATGCGTGTATACATGTTAAGTCACTTTTGTCCAATCCAACTCTATAGGACCTCTATGGGACTGTAGCCCGCCAGGCTTATAACTGGCTGGGAAACTGGAAACACATTCTGAGGACGTGGAGGATTGTAGATTAGGATGCGAATTGTCCTGTATACACTTGTTAATTCTAGAAGCATGGTGAGTGGTAGTAAGGTTGGAAATGATGTAGGCCTGCCTCACGGCCATTGGCAGAAGGCAATTTGGCTAAAACCTGGAACTCTAGTTTAAATTCTATCTCTCCTGCTCTCTAGCTGTGCAACCTTGACAATTTTTTAACCTCCCAAAGCCTCTGGTAAAGCCAGAGGGTAAACTGGCTTATAAACTTATAAACTGAGGGTAACATCTAGACCTGTTTTTTTTTTTTTTTAATGTATTTATTTTTGACTATTCTGGGTTTTCACTGCTGTCACAGGCTCCTCTTTAGTTGCAGGGAGTAGGGGCTACTCTCTAGCTGAGGTGAGCAGGCTTCTTGTTGTGGTGACCTCTCTTGTTGTGGAACTCGAGCTCAGGGCACATGGGCTCAGTAGTTGTGGCTCCGAAGCTCTAGAGAACAGGCTCAACAGTTGTGACTCATGGGCTTAGCTGCTTTGTAGGATCATCCTGGATCAGAGATCAAACCCGTGTTTCCTGCATTGGCAGGTAAACTCTTTACCACTGAGCTACCAGGGAAGTCTTACACCTGTCTTTTAGAAGTAAATAAGACAATGGCATGGAAAATGCTAGTCCTAGTGCCTGGCATAGGGTGCAACATACCCTACCGTAATAGAGAAGAGAAACTGGCCTTCTCTCACTTTGCTATTACTTGGAAAAGACAAAATTTCAATTCCAGATAGAGATATTCTTGCCTTATTTGAAGAAAATATTTGACTTTCCAAGTAATTTTAAGCAAAAACCCTCTTTTTTATCTTTGGAAAAAAAATTCTCCTTTGCAGATATTAATACACTTTAAGTGTTTTAATATTGGATTTGTTTTCATTCAGAGAAATAAATGTAATTTTATACAGGAATAATTTCTTACTCCCCCAATACCTGTATTAATTTTTATATAGACTGCTTATCCCTCTTTCTACTAAAGATGTCCTATTTTCTTTTCTTCATAGAATGTGATTTGCAATAAACCAAGTTAGAGAAAAATAGGATCTTTAAAAGTCTGCCTTGTGCATTGTGCACTGTGACCCGGTGCCACTCAGGGTTTAAGATGTGGTTGTAGTCCTCTGTCTTTGTTTGTGAACCACATGCATCATTGGCACTGGGAGTCAATGTGTCCTTTGAGAGGCACTCATGTGGACACTCAAGCAAAGATGTACTTAAATCTATTTTCACCCTTGCTTTTGGAGCAGCTGTCACAGAATTCAACCACAGAAAACAGAGAACAGTTTAAAAAATGGGAGATGGTTGCTATTCTGTTCCTCTATACTTTTGTGCTGAATACACTGAAGGCAAACATAACTTGTTATAGTTGAAACAGTTTTCAATTTTATCATAAGTGTTTAAGGAATTTACTTTTAAAAGCTTGCTTTTGAAAAACTAAAATAGAATTTATTTTCTAAATAATATTCCTCCTCATTACAGGATTCCTAAAGAGTACGTTATGCTAAACTTGTGCTTTTTGTTTCCACAAACTTCAATGGCAGAACCAGTTGCTCAGGAAAAACAGAATTGCCTATGGAAAAGATGTCCATATGAATTAATGCTGAAGCCAGAAAGAGGCTGATATCTGCATCCAGGGACAATATTTTAAGAATTCATGAATTTCCCTTTACTTATTCATTTGCAAAGGTTAAATGTGAGTTGTTTTATGCAATACTTTATGCTTTGATCAGTCTCAAGTGACTGTGTCGACTGATCTCATCTCCCTCATGTGAAATGCAACCCAGAAAAACAAAGGGGAAAACACACACACACACACACACACATAACTTCTATTGCCAAGATGAGTAACTGTGGTCAATTTGAAAGAAAAATATATCTATCTGGAATTGCTTTTGAAATGCAAAGTACTATTTCATTTATCTGTGACCTTATAGGATCACAAATGACCATAATCTGAGATGATGGTGCGGTGTTATAGAATGAGTAGGTCTACCTTTTTTTCTTTTTAATCAGTACTGCTCGTTTTAAAGCACTGTTTATTCAACAAATGTTTACTCTGAACTAGTTATGGGTCTAACAAGTTTGAGGTCCTGAGGACCAAAATGATTTGTCCCCAGCTCACTGGCCTTAAATTTTAATGAAGGGAAAAGAAACTATTAAAATCAAAGTAATTTTAAGTGACGGTAGTGTTGTACAAGCACCAAAATAATGACTAGTGAATGTGACTAAGGTGGGCTTTTAGATTCAGCCTCACTCAGCAGCAACTGTTCTGCTTTATGTTCTTGGATGTGTCCCTTAGCTCAATGGGACTACTTCTTAGAAGCAATCACCATGTATACCACATAGAATATTGTTAAGGACAAAATATGTTATATAAATAAGTTAAAACTTAGTTCAGTAAATTTATATATTATTTATAACTCATATAAATAATATATTATTAATATATATTCATTCATATAAATGGATATGTAAAGAGCTATAGAGATAAAACATAGTTCTATCAAGAAGAGAAGCAGATTTCTAGAGGAGGAACTCAATTTTCTTTATTTGTCAAATTGTTATTCCTTTTACCATTTTCTGTAATAAACCTTTAGACCAACACAGTAAATCACATAAGGGCCACCATTCCTTAATCTTGGTTAAGAATGTGAGTTGTGGGGCTTCCCAGTGGTCCAGTGGGTAAGGACACCACCTTGCAGTGCAAGGGGCACCGGTTCGAGCCCTGGTCTGGGAAGATCCCACGTGCCGTGAAGCGGCTGAACCGATGTGTCCAATTACCGAGCCGGAGCTCTGGTGCGCATGTGCCCAGAGGCGGTGCTCTGCGGCAACAGAGGCCACTGCGATGGGAGGCCCACAGGAGCCAAAGAACAAAGACGGATGAAAATAGAGAAATGAAAGACCAATAGAAGTGGCCCACCCATCCCCCTCCCTCCCCACCCTACCCCCCAAAAGGTAAATAATAAAACAAACAAAAAAAAAGAATGTGAGTTGTGGATTCGAAGAGCTGAGGTTGAAATCTAAGCTTGGCCAGTTATTATCTATGCATCTTGGGTATTAACTTTTCTGAAGCAGTTGTTGGAAAATTCCTTTAATTACAGTATTTTAAGAACTGAAAACTTACAGCCTGCTTCGAGTTAGCACAAAAGAAAATTGTTATTCTTATGGCTTCCATTGTTGAAATTTTAGCAATGGAGATCCAACCACCATGCTCCCTCATGACATTAGCAAAAAGGGATGGGGCATTAGTATTAATACTTGATGCCATGTGGATCTACAAATGAGGAAATCTTGGGCTTCGATTATCCATTTTCCTGAACTTTGCTTTCCCAATCTGTAAGATATGGGTTACCAAATGTCATCACCACTGCCATCCACCCACTGCAAAGCACATACATTCATCCTCTACATGGCAGGCTAGTATCTTTAGAATATAAATTGGATTATGTCCTTCCAAATGTCCTGCAGTGTACTTAGAAGACAAACTTTCACAGAAGTCTACACAGAGCTACATCACCTGGTCCTTCCCACATTTGAGCCTTATTGACTTTTCAAAATTTGTTACTGTTTTTTTGTTCGTTTGTTTTTTATCCTTGAAATCATCTAAGGTTTTTCCAGCTCAGGACCTCTGGACATACTATGCCTTCTGTTGAAATATTCAGACAGTCATCTCTCATTCTTTAGGTCTCAGCCTAAATGTCATTCAGAAAATCTGTTTCCTCACTAAATCTCCCCTCTAATAAATGCAGCCTTTATTATATGATTGTCTAAATATCTTAAACAGATGAATAGCTACTACACAGTGTAGATATTATAAACTTGATTTTCTTTCCATTTACCAAATAGATACTTAAAGTCATTTTCCTTCTTGTAACAGCTCAGTTAAAGATGATACTTTGTTTATTTTTAAGTAGAAATACCATGGACAAGCAACACATTTCTGCATACCACATCAGCCTTTTCCTTTGTTCCCATGGTCTCTACCTCCACATTTTTTCTTCCTTTTTGTTTTTATCAGTTTCATTCTCATTCACCTGTGTCCTCCTATGATAGAAAAAAAAAAAAAAGTTTAACATAAAAGTCTTTATTTTTGAAGCTCTGACTTTGTTTATATATTGTTTTAGTATTATGATAGACTATTTGAAACCTTCAAGAAAGTTATCAGGTTGTAAGTTTCTAAATATTTGACCCTCTCTTTTATTCAAGTCTTATTTACTATATTGCTTAGCATAGTGACTAAAATATCTTATAAGCTGTATATTTTATTTCAGTTCAAGCGATCAAAGCTAGTCATGAAAATAAGTCAGCCAAAAATTGATATCAAAAAGGAAATATGGGGCTTCCCTGGTGGTCCAGTGGGTAAGGGCATCGCCTTGCAGTGCAAGGGGCGCCAGACAGTTCGATCCCTGGCCTGGGAAGATCCCACGTGCCCCGGAGCAGCTGGACTGATGTATCCAATTACCAAGCCGGAGCTCTGGAGTGCATGCGACCAGAGCCGGTGCTCTGTGACAACAGAGGCCACTACGATTGGAGCCCCACACAGGCCAAAGAACAAAGATAGATGAAAATAGAGAAATGAAAGACCAATAGAAGTAGCCCGCCCGCTCCCTCTCCCTCCCCAACCCGCCCCACCCCCAAAAATCTTAAAAAAAATAGGAAATCTGCTAGACCAAGGTGTATGTTGAAGGAAATTAAAAAAAAAAAATTTAATATTAAGAAACTTTATCTGGGAGTGATCTTCCAAGTTGATTTCAGCTGCATCATTTCCATATATTCATAGTAGACAAAAAGGGACATGTTAAAAGAAGTGGAAAGTGAAGATAGCAGAGAAAAAAAAGTAGAAATACTTTAAAAATCAACTTCAAATTCTCTAACAGCATATATATTTTCCCTCTATTATTTTTAGATAATTATGAGGGAATCAAAGGATTCCTTGTCTTTCGAGTATTTTAGAGAAGGATTTGAATTTTTTCTTTACTCACAATTAGATACTTAAAGTCATTTTCCTTCTTGTAAACAAAAGTTTCAGTTAAAGATGATACTTTGTTTATTTTTAAGTAGAAATACCATGGACAAGCAACACATTTCTGCATACCACATCAGCCTTTTCCTTTGTTCCCATGGTCTCTACCTCCACATTTTTTCTTCCTTTTTGTTTTTATCAGTTTCATTCTCATTCACCTGTGTCCTCCTATGATAGAAAAAAAAAAAAAAGTTTAACATAAAAGTCTTTATTTTTGAAGCTCTGACTTTGTTTATATATTGTTTTAGTATTATGATAGACTATTTGAAACCTTCAAGAAAGTTATCAGGTTGTAAGTTTCTAAATATTTGACCCTCTCTTTTATTCAAGTCTTATTTACTATATTGCTTAGCATAGTGACTAAAATATCTTATAAGCTGTATATTTTATTTCAGTTCAAGCGATCAAAGCTAGTCATGAAAATAAGTCAGCCAAAAATTGATATCAAAAAGGAAATATGGGGCTTCCCTGGTGGTCCAGTGGGTAAGGGCATCGCCTTGCAGTGCAAGGGGCGCCAGACAGTTCGATCCCTGGCCTGGGAAGATCCCACGTGCCGCGGAGCAGCTGGACTGATGTATCCAATTACCAAGCCGGAGCTCTGGAGTGCATGCGACCAGAGCCGGTGCTCTGTGACAACAGAGGCCACTACGATTGGAGCCCCACACAGGCCAAAGAACAAAGATAGATGAAAATAGAGAAATGAAAGACCAATAGAAGTAGCCCGCCCGCTCCCTCTCCCTCCCCAACCCGCCCCACCCCCCAAAAAAATCTTAAAAAAAATAGGAAATCTGCTAGACCAAGGTGTATGTTGAAGGAAATTAAAAAAAAAAAATTTAATATTAAGAAACTTTATCTGGGAGTGATCTTCCAAGTTGATTTCAGCTGCATCATTTCCATATATTCATAGTAGACAAAAAGGGACATGTTAAAAGAAGTGGAAAGTGAAGATAGCAGAGAAAAAAAAGTAGAAATACTTTAAAAATCAACTTCAAATTCTCTAACAGCATATATATTTTTCCCCTCTATTATTTTTTTAGATAATTATGAGGGAATCAAAGGATTCCTTGTCTTTCGAGTATTTTAGAGAAGGATTTGAATTTTTTTCTGTTTGGACTACTATATTTCTGTTTGAAATATATTCTATAGAGAAACAGGCATATCTTTGTGCTAACCCTGGAGCATAGTGTCCTCCCCAAAGGTTAGAGGGCAGCTGTGCATCCCACAGCAGCTCTTAGCCTCTGTTGCCTGAGGCCCCAGGTTAATCCTGGGGACAGTGTCCTGAACGATAAGGGAGGCTGTATTTAAACCACTGCCTGATTTTAAGACCAGCATCCTAGAGGTTTCTTCAACTGATTTAGGGTCCTGACATTTTCAGAAAAGAATGCTCCAAGATTACCATGCAAGAAAAATGGTGACCTTTTTATTCCCTTTTATTCATTAAAAACGGCCCTTGGCTATAAGGACCACAATTGCCACTTAGAGAAATATGGAAATCACAGTTTATCTATCCATCTGAGTTTTGCCTCAGCAAATTGACCTCTAGATTCCAGTGAAAGTTATTTGGAACATAGCCACCTCAGTTGCATCCTCAGGATTGTTTTTCTTTTCTTCTCTGTTCATTAAATCTAATAAAGCTTCTTTATGCATAAATTCCTAGAAGTATCATGGAATATCAAGGATCTGATTAATCAAACAGAAAGAGATGTAAACAAGCATGTATATGACCTTTACTGTTTTCTTTGCACTTATACATACTAGTTTAATTTGCACAAGCTTGCTGTGAATTATGCATCAATATCACTCCATTTTACAGATGAGGAAACTGAGGCCCAGAGAGATTATTTGCCTAAAAGAGCACAACTATTAAGTGACAAAGTTAAGATTTGAAAAAAGAAGACTAACTCAGAGAACTTGAAACCATTTAATTATACTGAGGAGTTTAAAGGAAAATAGAAACTTGTTTGTAAATTTAAGTATTGATAGTTAAAAGCTAATCAGTTCTGGACATGCTAAATTGTTGATCTGAACACTGAGAACAATCATATTGAAGAAAGTGGAAGTCTATTTCTTATACTTTCCCAAAAGCTCTCAGATAGCCTTCAAGTTTGTCCTTAGAATGAGATTTATTTTCTGAGATGTCATAGGGTTTGGGAATCGTACATATTTACACTACTAGTCTCATTAAAATTTTCTTTATATCTTCTCTTTGGAGTCCTTTCTATTAATTTATTCCTATGTATCTTGGAAGATGAAAGCTTTGTTATATGAGAATTCACCTTAGACGTAATTTCTCTAGTGTTTCCATTTTAAGATGTGTCTGTGCCATTTTTTTCTTCATTTCACAAGCAATATAATAAAGTATCATTTAGTGAGCATCTTGTGAACAGTACATTAAACACTATTTTAGATGCTAGAATTAAAAATAAAAAGGTTTACAGACCATGTTCACATGAAGCTTATGATCCAATGGAGTGAAAAAATACTCAGTATGTATTCAAATAAATATACAAGGCAGGTTCAGATTATGAAAATGCTTTAAAAAAAAACAAACAGAAAGAGCAGAAGGATATGGGTAAAGTTATGTTAGGTGACAGTCAAACTATTATCATTAATCAGGACTAAATAAAGGTATCTAGTTAGTGTGAGTCACTTGGTCATGTCCAACTCTTTGTGACCACCTGAACTATAGCTGGCCAGGTTCCTTTGTTCAAGGAATTTCCTAGGCAAGAATACTGGAATGGGTTGCCATTGACTTCTCCAGGGCATCTTTCCAACCCAGGGGTAGAACTTGTCAGGGAAGAACATTGGTGGATTATTGAAGAAACAGTTCAGGAATACTGAGTTTAATTTGCACAAGCTTGCTGTGAATTATGCATCAATATCACTCCATTTTACAGATGAGGAAACTGAGGCCCAGAGAGATTATTTGCCTAAAAGAGCACAACTATTAAGTGACAAAGTTAAGATTTGAAAAAAGAAGACTAACTCAGAGAACTTGAAACCATTTAATTATACTGAGGAGTTTAAAGGAAAATAGAAACTTGTTTGTAAATTTAAGTATTGATAGTTAAAAGCTAATCAGTTCTGGACATGCTAAATTGTTGATCTGAACACTGAGAACAATCATATTGAAGAAAGTGGAAGTCTATTTCTTATACTTTCCCAAAAGCTCTCAGATAGCCTTCAAGTTTGTCCTTAGAATGAGATTTATTTTCTGAGATGTCATAGGGTTTGGGAATCGTACATATTTACACTACTAGTCTCATTAAAATTTTTCTTTATATCTTCTCTTTGGAGTCCTTTCTATTAATTTATTCCTATGTATCTTGGAAGATGAAAGCTTTGTTATATGAGAATTCACCTTAGACGTAATTTCTCTAGTGTTTCCATTTTAAGATGTGTCTGTGCCATTTTTTTCTTCATTTCACAAGCAATATAATAAAGTATCATTTAGTGAGCATCTTGTGAACAGTACATTAAACACTATTTTAGATGCTAGAATTAAAAATAAAAAGGTTTACAGACCATGTTCACATGAAGCTTATGATCCAATGGAGTGAAAAAATACTCAGTATGTATTCAAATAAATATACAAGGCAGGTTCAGATTATGAAAATGCTTTAAAAAAAAACAAACAGAAAGAGCAGAAGGATATGGGTAAAGTTATGTTAGGTGACAGTCAAACTATTATCATTAATCAGGACTAAATAAAGGTATCTAGTTAGTGTGAGTCACTTGGTCATGTCCAACTCTTTGTGACCACCTGAACTATAGCTGGCCAGGTTCCTTTGTTCAAGGAATTTCCTAGGCAAGAATACTGGAATGGGTTGCCATTGACTTCTCCAGGGCATCTTTCCAACCCAGGGGTAGAACTTGTCAGGGAAGAACATTTTGGTGGAACTATATTTGAGCTGAGACCTACAATAAGCTGGGGCCAGTTCAGCAGAATACTGAGTTTCAGACATAGAAAAGGCTATGTGCAGAAGCAAGAATGAACTTGACCTATTGTTTAAAGAGAAAGGGCAACATGAACAAAGGAAATGCAGGTGCAAATTGTGACTTAACACAAAGATACTAAGAGTGCTACAGGCACTGTTAAAGGAGTTTTGCCTTATTTTAAATGTAATAGAAAGTCACTCAAAGTTTTAAGTAGAAACCTAAGTCTGATTTTCATCTTTAATCACTCTGGTGGCTCTCTGGAAAATAGATTATGAAGAAAGACCAACAAGCAGTGGGGTGACTAGTTATGAAGCTATTGCACTGATTTGGGTGAGAAATGTGGGATGTTCGGAGAGAGTAGTGGCTGGAAGAGAAGGAGAGATACATTTTATTGATTTAACCAACAATACTTAGCAATTAGAAGGATATGTGAAATGCAGAAATCAGGGAATGAAATGGAGACTCAAGAATAACTTTAAGCTTTTGACTTGCAAGATAAAATAGAGGATGGTATGCTTTCAAGAGATTTCCCATGTGTATGTATTGGTGATATGCATGGAAAAATGAGATTTTTTAGAACATGAAAAACTTGAGAGACCAATTAGGTATCAAAGTGAAAACAGCAAATAGTTATGTGTTGATCTGTAGTACTCTTTGAAATATAATTGAATTATTTATAGTTTGCTTTTTATTTTAATTTCTATTCTCCTTAGACTTTTTTAAAATTTTAATTTAAGTGCCTTTATCTTTGAATTTTCTGACTTCTCTAAGAATACCCTTTGTAAATAAAGATAAATACTAAATTTTATAATTTATATTCACTATTTCTTGAAAGTTAAATATCAGAATACTCCTGTAAGTGTTTCCTAACTGCTAAAATATTGTCTTTGAAATGCTACTATTGGCATTCATTATATGTGTGTGCTCAGTTCCTCAGTCATGTGTGACTCTTTGTGACTCCATGGGCTGTAGCTCACCAGACTCCTCTGTCCATGGGACTTTTCAGGCAAAAATACTGGAGTGGGTTGCAATTTCCTACTCCAGGGTATCTTCCCAATCCAGGAACCGAATCCACATCTTTTGCTTCTCCTGCATTGGCAGGCAGATCCTTTACTACGGCTCCACCTGAAGCTGAAAACAATCCATTATATAAGCTTGCCTGAAAACTTCAAACTACATGTGTAGATCAAGTACTGATGATGACAAATCAGCAACTCTTCTTTGATTTATCAGAGAAATGAGGTCACAGGGCAAACCTCTGCCCCCCCAAACTGGGGAGACAGATTGGCAGATACAGATCGTCACAATTTGCACAGCAAAACCCACCAGGAGAATACACTGACTCCTCTTCAAGAATCAGTGACAGAAAAGAAACTTGAACTGTGATGAATGAATTGATGCTGACTCACGTGGACAAGTCTGAAAGTTAAAAACTCCAGAAAGACCCAGTCATAGGGGGTCCTCTACAGCACTGATTTGCCTCCAGGAGTTTGACCAGGTTCCCATGGTAAAGGTCCTTTCAAGTTTTCAGCAGCAGGAGGGGCAAGAAACCATTCGGAAAGAAGCTGAAGCATTCTGTTCTTCTGGACAAGGCTGGCCCTCAAAGAAAAGTATCTCTCCAGTGCCTAACCTGATGAAGTTTTATCAGAGCCTAACAGACATAGAAGAAGGGAAATATCCAACCGCAGCGCCTTCCAGCCTTCCTGTCCCACCCAAGCAGGTTAAAAAACTGAGAAGCTCTGTAGTTCACAGTAGAGGACATGCTTATCAAAAGACTAAGCATAGGACTGCAGAATGCTTGTCCTCCCCTAAACCTCACCACCACATTACATAGCACCTATTTGCTTGTGTTCCTTTCACTTAGTATATCATATCTGGTTTCAGCAAAAAATTGCCAGGCATGCTAAAAGACAAAAAGTACCATTTGAAGATACTGAATGAGCATCCAGTCCAGAATCAGATATGGCAGGGATGTTGGAATTGTCAGACTAAGAGTCTTAAACAACTATAATTATTAATATGCTAGGGTTCTAGTGGATGAAATAGACACCTTTCAAGAACAGATGGATAATATAAACAAGGAGAGGCAAATTCTAAGAATCGGAAAGGAATGCTAGAGATCCAAAACACTGTTAACAGAATGAAGAATGCTTTGCATGGGCTAATCAATAGACTGCATATGGCTGAGAAAAGAATCTCTAGGCTTGAGTGTATGGCAATATAGACTTCTAAAACTGAAAAAATAAAGAGGAAAATTACTTTAAAAAGAAAAAAAATATACAAGAAATGTGGAACAGTTATAAAACATAACATATATATAATGGGAATACCAGAAAAAGAAAGAGATAAAGTAAAAGAAGCAACATTTGAAACATTAATGCCTAAGAATTCCTCCAAATTAATGTCAGACATAAAAATACAAACCAAAGAGGCTCAGAGAACACCAAACAGAATAAATTACAAAAAACTACACCTAAGCATATTATATTCAAACTGTACAAAGTTAAATATAAAGAAAAATCTCAAAAAGAGACAAAGAAAAAAAGAATACCTTACTTATAGAAGAAGAAATTTCAGAATTACACCTGATTTCTCTCAGGAACCATGAAGGAAAGAAGACAGTATAATGAAATATTTAAGGTGTTGAAAGGAAAAAGCAACAACCTAGATCTCTATACTCTAAAAATTATTTTTCAAAAGGGAACGGGAAATAATCAAAACTTTGTCAGACAAACAAAATTTGAAGACATTCATTGCTAGTAGGTCTGCCTTGCAAGAGGTATTAAAAGCAGGTCTTCAGAAAGAAGGGAAATTATATAGGTCAGAAACTCTGATCTAGATACAGAAAGTGAGAGCAAAAGAGAAAGAATAAATAAATACAAAATAAAAACTACACTTTTCTTTTTATTAATTGATCTAACAGACAATAGTCTATTCAAAAGATAATAGCAACAATGTATTAGACTATGTATTCATATGAATATAGATTCATACTGCTTGTATAATTATGTGTAACTGAAATGAATGGTAGCCATGATATAAGCCGTACAAAGAAGGAACTGCTTTGCCAACCTCTCATATAATGCCTAAGTCATTTTGTTTAATTTTCTTTTTCTCATGTCATGCTATTTTAGACCCAGCCCTGCTTATAGCTAGTTGCTGCTTTTTTTTTTTTAAGCTTTAAAGCTATTTAACAGTGACTCCCCTTCCCCTTTGCAATGCCATTTAACCACAGTTTCCCTCTCTCTATTATGTTTCCATTCCTTTCCTTGTCTTTTTGTAAAGACAGCTTTCTAGAAATGGCCCATATGATCCTCAAAGAAAATTCTGGAATCAAAGAATAATTATGGTGAACATAAATAGACAATGCAGTTGTGAGACAGGCAGATGGGGAGAGTGGGAGAAACCAGAAAAAAAAAATACCCAAAATTTTAAAAAGCTCTGAAAATTAACATATAGTTTAAGAAAATGGCACTACCTAAAGCCCTTTTGAAATTCACTTTTGAAATCAATGCATACAGAGATAAAGATAACTTAAGAGCATCAATAGCAAATAGAAAACAAATCCCATATTCAGTTTGACATTGGTTAAATGTTATGTATAAAACTAAGCACACACAAAAAAAATCAATATAGTCATTAACTATCTTACCCACTGGATATGATAAAGGATAGATTAGCTTAAATGTGATCAAATTCTCCCTCCCTTCACATTCAAAGGAAAATACTTTTCTGTTCAAGGACCACTTAATTGAATGGTGCTGGCTGGTCTCTCAACATCCAATTTCCTGAAGTCATTTTAAGTACCGGATTATTTAACTCAAATTGAAAGCAAATAGTTTCAGCCTGGGACAACAGCTGTGTGTGGAATATAGCAGGTCTTCAGAAAGAAGGGAAATTATATAGGTCAGAAACTCTGATCTAGATACAGAAAGTGAGAGCAAAAGAGAAAGAATAAATAAATACAAAATAAAACTACACTTTTCTTTTTATTAATTGATCTAACAGACAATAGTCTATTCAAAAGATAATAGCAACAATGTATTAGACTATGTATTCATATGAATATAGATTCATACTGCTTGTATAATTATGTGTAACTGAAATGAATGGTAGCCATGATATAAGCCGTACAAAGAAGGAACTGCTTTGCCAACCTCTCATATAATGCCTAAGTCATTTTGTTTAATTTTCTTTTTCTCATGTCATGCTATTTTAGACCCAGCCCTGCTTATAGCTAGTTGCTGCTTTTTTTTTTTTAAGCTTTAAAGCTATTTAACAGTGACTCCCCTTCCCCTTTGCAATGCCATTTAACCACAGTTTCCCTCTCTCTATTATGTTTCCATTCCTTTCCTTGTCTTTTTGTAAAGACAGCTTTCTAGAAATGGCCCATATGATCCTCAAAGAAAATTCTGGAATCAAAGAATAATTATGGTGAACATAAATAGACAATGCAGTTGTGAGACAGGCAGATGGGGAGAGTGGGAGAAACCAGAAAAAAAAAATACCCAAAATTTTAAAAAGCTCTGAAAATTAACATATAGTTTAAGAAAATGGCACTACCTAAAGCCCTTTTGAAATTCACTTTTGAAATCAATGCATACAGAGATAAAGATAACTTAAGAGCATCAATAGCAAATAGAAAACAAATCCCATATTCAGTTTGACATTGGTTAAATGTTATGTATAAAACTAAGCACCAAAAAAAAAAAAGTCAATATAGTCATTAACTATCTTACCCACTGGATATGATAAAGGATAGATTAGCTTAAATGTGATCAAATTCTCCCTCCCTTCACATTCAAAGGAAAATACTTTTCTGTTCAAGGACCACTTAATTGAATGGTGCTGGCTGGTCTCTCCAACATCCAATTTCCTGAAGTCATTTTAAGTACCGGATTATTTAACTCAAATTGAAAGCAAATAGTTTCAGCCTGGGACAACAGCTGTGTGTGGAATATAGCTTCCTCATGAACATCACCTAAATATATCATGGAATATGTTATCTTCAGCCTCTTTCATCTCTGGAAAAGGATTCATTTGCTGAAAAGAAAACGGACCTGCTCAGTTTATTTCTTTTTCATGAATGTAACATAAACATGAACAGTTTCAAAGGCCTTACCAAGCAGAAAGTATCTTCTGAATTTTGATTAGCAAATTATAACTCTCAACCAGGTATAACTGGGAAATCAAGATAGAATAAAATCAGCTTTTATCTGGCAACTGTTCAATTTGTGCTAGTTTCTGATAGGTGGTATAGAGACACTGTCACTAAAAATGAAGAAATTAGAATTTAAACCCACATATTCAGAGCTATTTTTACTTGCTATTTGAAAAGTAAATTCATAATATTTATACTATGCAGTTATTTAGCTTTAATCAAGGATTCTCTTATATTCTTTTGCATGGATATGTAAACATTCATTCATATTTCCTTTGAAAACCAATTCCTATATTTTAGAAATATCAATTATATCAAGTTAATATGTAACTAAAGCAATTATTGAAAAATATTTACTTACTCTTTTTTTCTGACTGGAGCTGTCTGTCTTTTCCCTAAATTCTAGGTCTTCTCAATTCTTTGTCTCCCCTTAAACAGTCAAAATGCACTAATATCTATTAACTTTCTAAAATCCTTCTTTATTTCTTCCAGTACTCTACTTTTTCCCGTGTTTCCAAGCTTTGCTGTAATTCTATAAAGTAGAATACATTTACTTTTATATAACTCTGAAGAACAAGGAAAAGATGAAACATTAACCTAATCATATTTTCTGCTGGTAAAATATCTGGAAACTTCATGATATAAATGCATATATTGCGTTGCTATATCTGATGTGCTTTATTTATTTCTGTAATATATAATGATAAGTATTTTTCTGTAATTATGATTATAAAATGACAAAAAATCAATATAGTTCATACTATTAATGTTTTTTTTTTTAATGGACCATTTCTTTTTCTTAAAGTTTTGGTTTTTTATTCTTCTTCATCTTTATGTCTCCAGGATGTACTCTTATGCATCCTTTCAAAGGCTATTCTTGAAAGGTGATTGACAGAAGGTGGGTCTTAGAAATCAATGAAAGTGAAAGTAGCTCAGTCATGTCCAACACTTTGAGACCCATGGATGAGCCATGGAATTCTCCAGGCCAGAATACTGGCATGCAGTGGGTAGCCTTTCCCTTCTCCAGGGGATCTTCCCAACCCAGGGATGGAACCCAGGTCTCCCACATTGCATGCAGATTCTTTACCATCTGAGCCACCAGGGAAGCCCAAGAATACTGGAGTGGGTAGACTATCCCTTCTGTAGGGAATCTTTCTGACCCAGGAATCGAGCCAGGGTCTCTTGCATTGCAGGCAAATTCTTTACCAGCTGAGCTACAAGGGAAGCCCCTGGGTAGGGACAATTCAAATCTCTGTGAAAGTATTGTATTTGTATTGTATTTGTAATACATTTTTGCAGTTTTATATAGAGAAATATTCTATGAAGAATTCTGAGGCAACTTGTTTAACTAGATTTTTCTTCTTACTTTAATATGAACATACCCATTTGAAGTGTTCTAAAATGTTTAAGAAGTAGAGCAAAAGACACCACATGTGATTTCTTACCAATTAAATGATCTTTGATTCCATTATCTATAATAGAATTATTCACATACCTTTATTTTAGTCTTTCATTTCAAAGCAACCGTGAGGGTAATTCTTTTATTTCAATTCATTTCATTTCATTTTGCTGTGCTTTATTTTAGTGTTAAGACAATAATGCCAGTGTGACCTGAACTTTATCTCCCAAACTGTCAGAGCTTATTGAATAAAAAGTTGTAGTTTAAATTCAGGACAATTCAGGTCTGAACCCCATTAATGTGCTTTCAGTCTCTTTCACAGAAATTTATCAGGTCAGATGGGCAACATTTTTTTTTCTTACATCATCTTTTATGGTAGCAGCATGAAAATCTCTTCATTAACTGACATAGATTTGTTACAAAATTTTATAACAAGATTTTTCAAGTATAGTAGATAAAGTCATTTCAGAAGGCTGGCTATAGTATGATAAGTAGTTCTACATTCCTTAGTTTTCATATTAAAAACTTAAGGCTATCCAGTCTTATGGGGCTTCCCAGGTGACTCTAGCAGTAAAGAACTTGTCAGCAAATGCAGAAGACATAGAGACATCGGTTCAATCCCTGGGTCAGGAAGAACCTCTTCAGGAGGGCATGGCAACCCACTCCAATATACTTTGTCTGGAGAATCCCACAGAGCCTGGCAGGCTACAGTCCATACAATCACAAAAAGTCAGACATGACTGAAGCCACTGAGCAAGCAATATATATATATATTTCTGGAATCATGAATCTTCCTTCAACTCTAATGATTCAACAAGTATAAAAGTTTTGAGATTATAAATGATCTTCTTAATCTATGCTTATCAATGTTATCTATTGCTCATACATTTGCTTTCATAATGAATTACTTGAGATTATTATTACTCTCCTGGCCAATGTAACTTTTCTGGTGTCCTTTAACAAATGACTTTTTAGATATTTCTAAAATATCAACAACTTGTTATTATAGTTGCACAGAAACTGAACCAACTTGGTGATTTTTAGTAAATTGATATGCTAACATCATTTTTGCAGTATGCCAAAATATCTAGGATGGACAAAGCTACAAGCTTTTTGTAGTATATAATCTTATATACTTATTTTTCTCAGGCTTTTTTCTATAGTTATACAGTAACTTAGAAAGCAAATCCTTTGGTTGAATGTAATGATAACAAACTTGCTTTGCTTTCTACTGGTAATAAGCTAAGACATTACTTTTTCTCTTGGAGAGTAGACTACCATTCACATTGACAACATACATTTCTGTCTTGAGATTTTTTTATATATATATATATATATATATATATATATATATATATATATACTCAAGTGACTATTATTTTGGGCTTTTAGCTTGTCACAATCAGTAGAAAATAGTTACCTAAAAAATTATTCTGCATTTTCTAGGTCCTTGATACTAATTATATATTTTTATTTTAATATAGGAAGAATAAAATAATATTGAATGTTAGTATACAAAGTTAATAAAACTAAGTTTCAATGCTTTTACAAAACCTGTGAATACTATTTTATAGGTACAAATCTTTTACATTCCTTAGTTTGCATATTAAAAACTTAAGGCTATCCAGTCTTATGGGGCGTCCCAGGTGACTCTAGCAGTAAAGAACTTGTCAGCAAATGCAGAAGACATAGAGACATCGGTTCAATCCCTGGGTCAGGAAGAACCTCTTCAGGAGGGCATGGCAACCCACTCCAATATACTTTGTCTGGAGAATCCCACAGAGCCTGGCAGGCTACAGTCCATACAATCACAAAAAGTCAGACATGACTGAAGCCACTGAGCAAGCAATATATATATATATTTCTGGAATCATGAATCTTCCTTCAACTCTAATGATTCAACAAGTATAAAAGTTTTGAGATTATAAATGATCTTCTTAATCTATGCTTATCAATGTTATCTATTGCTCATACATTTGCTTTCATAATGAATTACTTGAGATTATTATTACTCTCCTGGCCAATGTAACTTTTCTGGTGTCCTTTAACAAATGACTTTTTAGATATTTCTAAAATATCAACAACTTGTTATTATAGTTGCACAGAAACTGAACCAACTTGGTGATTTTTAGTAAATTGATATGCTAACATCTTTTTTGCAGTATGCCAAAATATCTAGGATGGACAAAGCTACAAGCTTTTTGTAGTATATAATCTTATATACTTATTTTTCTCAGGCTTTTTTCTATAGTTATACAGTAACTTAGAAAGCAAATCCTTTGGTTGAATGTAATGATAACAAACTTGCTTTGCTTTCTACTGGTAATAAGCTAAGACATTACTTTTTCTCTTGGAGAGTAGACTACCATTCACATTGACAACATACATTTCTGTCTTGAGATTTTTTTATATATATATATATATATATATATATATATATATATATATATACTCAAGTGACTATTATTTTGGGCTTTTAGCTTGTCACAATCAGTAGAAAATAGTTACCTAAAAAATTATTCTGCATTTTCTAGGTCCTTGATACTAATTATATATTTTTATTTTAATATAGGAAGAATAAAATAATATTGAATGTTAGTCTACAAAGTTAATAAAACTAAGTTTCAATGCTTTTACAAAACCTACAGAACTGTAATACTATCTTCCTTGTTCTCATAGTAGGTTCACATAGACATTTCCTCTATCACAATTTCATATATATATGAAAAAGGAGAAATGAGAAAAAGAAGGAAGGGAGGGAGGGAAGGAGGGGAGGAAGGAAAAGAAGGAAGAAGGAAGGAAAGAAGAATCTAGAAGGGAAGGAAGGAAAAAGGCGGAGAGAAACGTGAAGGGAGGAGGGAAGCAAGAAAAAGGAAAGAGCTCTCCAAGGTTTGATTTTAACCTAATCCTAATATCACAGAGGCATTTCTTCCATGTGAATGAATGGATGCCTTTTAAAACTGATTGGTTGATTCTACAGCTACTCTGGAAAGCAGTCTGGCAATTTCTTTTTTAAAAAAAAAAATCTGAATGTCAGTTAATAGCCCCAACTATTGCACTCCTGGGTATTTATCTCAGAGAAATGAAAAATTATGTTTACATTAAAACCTGTAGCTTTGTTCATAATAGGCAAAAACTGAAAAAAAATGTAGGATTTACCTCAATTGTTCAACATTTAAACAAATGATTATATAGCTACATTGTGGAATATTACATGGTAGTTAAAAGAAATGGCCTCTTGATAGACCCATCAACTTGGATTGAATCTTAAGATAATTATACTGATTGAAGAAGCTTTTCTCAAAACATTAACATACTGTATGACTTCACTTAGGAAACAGTCTCAAAATGATAAAATTATAGATGTGTGTGCTAAGTCATTTCAGTTGTGTCTGATGCTTTGCTACCCCATGGACCTTAGCCTGCCAGGTTCCTCTTTCTGTGAGGTTCTCCAGACAAGAATACTGGAGAGAGTTGCCATTTCTTCCTCCAGGGCATCTTCCCAACCCAAGGATTAAACCCCTGTCTCTTAAGTCCTGTATTGTCAGACCATTTCTTTGACAGCAGGAGAACTAATTAGTGATTGCCAGAGGATAAGGAGGGGTTGGGTGGGAAGAAAGTGGGTGCGACTATGAAAGGGCCCCATAAAGGACCTTAAAGTGAGGAAACATCTTTCTCAACGTTTGCAGGATGTTATTACTAGGGAAAACTAGGTAAAAGGTGAAAGAGATCTTCTTACAGTTTTTCTTAAAACTAAATGTAAACATACAGGTATCTCAAAACAAATGATGAATATAAAAGTATGTATTTTAAGATAGTCAGTTGGAATTTGCTGTATAATGCAAGGAACCCAAATACTGTGCTCTGTAACAATCTAGAAGGGTGGGATGGGAGATGGGGGAAGAAGGACATATGCATACCTATGGCTGATTCATATTGATGTATGGCAGGTAATATTCATAAGGGGGGCAAGAAAAAGGAAAGAGCTCTCCAAGGTTTGATTTTAACCTAATCCTAATATCACAGAGGCATTTCTTCCATGTGAATGAATGGATGCCTTTTAAAACTGATTGGTTGATTCTACAGCTACTCTGGAAAGCAGTCTGGCAATTTCTTTTTTAAAAAAAAAAATCTGAATGTCAGTTAATAGCCCCAACTATTGCACTCCTGGGTATTTATCTCAGAGAAATGAAAAATTATGTTTACATTAAAACCTGTAGCTTTGTTCATAATAGGCAAAAACTGAAAAAAAATGTAGGATTTACCTCAATTGTTCAACATTTAAACAAATGATTATATAGCTACATTGTGGAATATTACATGGTAGTTAAAAGAAATGGCCTCTTGATAGACCCATCAACTTGGATTGAATCTTAAGATAATTATACTGATTGAAGAAGCTTTTCTCAAAACATTAACATACTGTATGACTTCACTTAGGAAACAGTCTCAAAATGATAAAATTATAGATGTGTGTGCTAAGTCATTTCAGTTGTGTCTGATGCTTTGCTACCCCATGGACCTTAGCCTGCCAGGTTCCTCTTTCTGTGAGGTTCTCCAGACAAGAATACTGGAGAGAGTTGCCATTTCTTCCTCCAGGGCATCTTCCCAACCCAAGGATTAAACCCCTGTCTCTTAAGTCCTGTATTGTCAGACCATTTCTTTGACAGCAGGAGAACTAATTAGTGATTGCCAGAGGATAAGGAGGGGTTGGGTGGGAAGAAAGTGGGTGCGACTATGAAAGGGCCCCATAAAGGACCTTAAAGTGAGGAAACATCTTTCTCAACGTTTGCAGGATGTTATTACTAGGGAAAACTAGGTAAAAGGTGAAAGAGATCTTCTTACAGTTTTTCTTAAAACTAAATGTAAACATACAGGTATCTCAAAACAAATGATGAATATAAAAGTATGTATTTTAAGATAGTCAGTTGGAATTTGCTGTATAATGCAAGGAACCCAAATACTGTGCTCTGTAACAATCTAGAAGGGTGGGATGGGAGATGGGAAGAAGGTTCCAGAAGAAGAGGACATATGCATACCTATGGCTGATTCATATTGATGTATGGCAGAAACCATCACAATATTGTAATTATCCTCCAATTAAACATAACATTTTAAAAATATAACTATTGAACGTAAAAGTAGAGCTTCCAAGCTTCTCAGACTTCACCAGCAAAGGCAGCAAAGCTTTAAGCTCTTTCAGTGGGATTCAGGATGTCTTTCATTATGACTGAATAGCCTTCTGAATATAATACTTTTCCAAGAAGAATATATAATGTAACTATTGTTGTTTATTTGCTCAGTCATCTGACTCTTTGTGACCCCATGGACTATAGCCTGTCAGACTTCTGTCCATGGGATTTCCCAGATAAGAATTCTGGAGTGGGTTGCCATTTTCTTCCCCAAATGTAACTATTAATGGTCTGGTGAATCTAGTACACATGATTGATGAAAAGATTGACATTAATATCTTCATTCTTTAATCATGGCAGACATATGCTGCTATCATTTGTATAATGGTCAGTCAATTACCTACATTTTGTAACTATATTGGCACATTTTCCACTGTCTGTGTTTTCTCACTCACTATTATGCTTTATATGTATTTATCTTTGGCATAATTATGTGTAGTTAAAAGACATTTTCCCCTGGGAGCTACAGAATTATAAATAAGTAAGTAATTTATAAATGAAAGATTTGCATTTACTGGCAAATATGATTGCCATGTATTATGCTGTTAGGTAATTTTTATAATAATATATAAGCACAAAATATACATTCCAAAAATAAAATTTTAACATTAATGTTAACAAATAATTTAATTTTATCCCCCCCAAAATATCTAAGAATAAAGGTACATATTCTTAGATATGTGACTTATGTATGTCAGTTTACTACCAGGGCAAAGCTGGTCATCAATTTGTTAAATATAAATCTCTACTATTAGGGTCATTTCTGGCTCCTATTATGGCTTTATGGTTTATGTTAAAGCCTAAGATGCTTTCAACTGCCAAATGTTGCAGATTAAAGATTACTTTTCTTCCTCTAGTTATTTTTCCTTTTCTCCACCAGCAAGAGTTAAAGTATTTATAATTTCTACAATATTTCACTAAGGCACTTATTATGCATAGTTACCATAATTTTGGCAATATGTCAAACTCAGCAGATTTTTATTCCATATCTATGCACTTCAGTTTCCTTTCTCATTTTGCAGGGAAATGTGTTTCTTCAAAAATTCTCACTTTTATTAAAAAATGCTCACAAAAGCCCAACAGGAAAAAATATTAGCTACTATTATAGCTTTCTATCCATTTCCCATATAGACTGGGGTTCAGTGGGATTCAGGATGTCTTTCATTATGACTGAATAGCCTTCTGAATATAATACTTTTCCAAGAAGAATATATAATGTAACTATTGTTGTTTATTTGCTCAGTCATCTGACTCTTTGTGACCCCATGGACTATAGCCTGTCAGACTTCTGTCCATGGGATTTCCCAGATAAGAATTCTGGAGTGGGTTGCCATTTTCTTCCCCAAATGTAACTATTAATGGTCTGGTGAATCTAGTACACATGATTGATGAAAAGATTGACATTAATATCTTCATTCTTTAATCATGGCAGACATATGCTGCTATCATTTGTATAATGGTCAGTCAATTACCTACATTTTGTAACTATATTGGCACATTTTCCACTGTCTGTGTTTTCTCACTCACTATTATGCTTTATATGTATTTATCTTTGGCATAATTATGTGTAGTTAAAAGACATTTTCCCCTGGGAGCTACAGAATTATAAATAAGTAAGTAATTTATAAATGAAAGATTTGCATTTACTGGCAAATATGATTGCCATGTATTATGCTGTTAGGTAATTTTTATAATAATATATAAGCACAAAATATACATTCCAAAAATAAAATTTTAACATTAATGTTAACAAATAATTTAATTTTATCCCCCCCAAAATATCTAAGAATAAAGGTACATATTCTTAGATATGTGACTTATGTATGTCAGTTTACTACCAGGGCAAAGCTGGTCATCAATTTGTTAAATATAAATCTCTACTATTAGGGTCATTTCTGGCTCCTATTATGGCTTTATGGTTTATGTTAAAGCCTAAGATGCTTTCAACTGCCAAATGTTGCAGATTAAAGATTACTTTTCTTCCTCTAGTTATTTTTCCTTTTCTCCACCAGCAAGAGTTAAAGTATTTATAATTTCTACAATATTTCACTAAGGCACTTATTATGCATAGTTACCATAATTTTGGCAATATGTCAAACTCAGCAGATTTTTATTCCATATCTATGCACTTCAGTTTCCTTTCTCATTTTGCAGGGAAATGTGTTTCTTCAAAAATTCTCACTTTTATTAAAAAATGCTCACAAAAGCCCAACAGGAAAAAATATTAGCTACTATTATAGCTTTCTATCCATTTCCCATATATGTGCTGGTCAAAAGTATCCACGTGGAGCTGCTTCATTGAAAACCTTATATTTGCTACTCCCTTAGGCTGTCTCCATTCTAAATATGTATGGAAAGTTGGCACAATTGGTAAAGAATCTACCTGCCAATGTACGAGACTTAAAACAGTCTTAAACTGGTAAGATCCCCTGGAGAAGGAAACCCACTCCAGTTTTCTTGCCTAGAGAATCCAATAAACAGAGGAGCCTGGTGAGCTGCAGTTCATGGGGTCGCAAAGATTTGGACATGTACACAAACATACATAAATTAAGAATGAAGCTTGAAAATATTAAATGAGGCAATACTTCAGAGGCCACTGAATCTACTAATAAGTATTATGTCTACATGTACAAAAAATGTGTTATGAATTATAAAACAGGGACTGCAGAAGATGGAAATTAACCGGCAGAATATTTTCAGATGTGAATGTGCAACATAGTTTTATCTTCTGAGCCAAGCAGATTATCTCACTAGTTACTAGTCATTTGACTCCTAGTAAAAAAGAAAACCTGCTGAGGACTGCCTCCTACCGTGTTTTAAACTGCTGACCATCATCAATGAATGGATTTCTTCATGAGCCAAGAGTATTGGTGCCCAGAAAATAATCTTACATAATAAACTGTCCCCATGATCACTTGAATATGAATAGTGACAGAAATGACTTAATGCCTTTTAAAGTATTTGGGGTCATTTGGAGTGTTTATTGTTCAGGACCCTCACTCCCTCTGCATGCATACACATACACACATTCCTTAAAAATAGTTACTTACATTGTCTTTGGTTTCAAGAATTTTCATTAATTTACAATAAGAATGTCTCTTTTGGAACAACATAGTAAGTGAAATATATCATCTCACTATAAAAGTACTTGTGAAAACAAAGGCTGACAGAGTTTGCCATTAAAAGCATAAATGCAAACCAGAACACTCAGAACACTGTAATAGTGGTGCATTAAAAGAAAAAAAAGAAAAGAAAAAAAAAAACCACAAAGTTAAATCAGAGTCAAAAAGTAAAACAGGAAAAAACATAATATGTTACTATAGCACTCATAATTATGATCAAAGACCATATGGCATTTGTGTGTACCTGATTACACTCAGTTACAGATAGCAAAGAAAGGTAATGCTCTTTTGACAAGCAGTCCGATTTTCTCAAATGTAAATGTTGAATGGCTGTGAGCTAAGTAAACTGAAACAATGACAGAAGAATCAAGTGCAATACAAGCTGATTGGGTTAGCAGTGCCTAAGGTACCTTTGCTGCTTTCAGTGGGGCTTTGCTTCAGTGAAACCTCCTGTGATGGCAACAAAAAGCCTTCTCCAAGGAGAAGTGGGGGAGGGCTGCAAGGAAAATAGTAAGAGTGGGAAAAAGAAAAAAGACAAAATGTTACTACCATGGCCACTCTTATGCAGAGGGGGAATCAATGGAGGGAATGAAAGGGAGTAAGCCGCCATGGCTCTCTCTGGCCCTCAATTGGACACAGCTAATCCCTGTGACCTTTGGCGAAGCTTGAAGGCCTAAAACCACCGCAATTATCAAAGGCACAATTAGAACGAAGAGCACAAAACTGTGACTGTGGTCAAAAAATGTGGACAATGAAGATAGTATGGAGGAAATTTGTTCCTTTCGCACTGGGTGAATGCTGCCTCAGAGATGCCCATAATGGTTGCAGGTGGACAGTGGTCACTACCGGTCGGACAGTGAGGAGAGGGTGGGCTGGGGAGGAGCTGGCAGTTAACATGTGAACTCAGGCCCAATTTGTGGATGTTTCAGACTTTCCCCACCTCCTTCCAGGGTTCCAGTAGTTTCTGTCCCTTTTCTGGAGACAGTAGAAGGCCAGAGTTGAAACAGCAGTGGGTGAGGGAAAAAAGCAAAAACAAAACAAAAAAAGGTTTCCCTAAGGCTGAGGAAATCGGTAGGGTAATTTCAATATCAAATGTTGGTTGGTTGTTTTTTTTTTTTTCTTTCAAGAAATAAAATTGCGTGAATTCCTCCTTGTCAGCACAAAGCAACCAGGCAATTAGGCAAACTAAAAGTCTGAAGTTCAAGGGATCTGCCCTTTATATGAAATGCTATCTATGTGGAAATGCTTCCTGAATGATTTAACAAAGAATTCTGTGCCAGTAGATGTTGAAGAAATACAACGAGAAGACATGATGTAACATGGCTAGGCAAATACAAAATTTTCCAAGTCCATTTTTCTCTTGAATTTTAACAGAGACCTTATTCACCTTTTCTTCTGTATAAACTCAAACTTGGCACATTAAAACAGAAATAGAATGACCTTTTCTCATTTCAAGAAACAAGCATGTAGATTTTTTTTTCATTAAGAACTATCAAATGATCGTTTTAACATTTATTTTAAATTTAGATGAATTATAATAGTAACTAACACTTACTGACTTCTTATTCGGTGTCTGGGACTACAGTAAAGTCTTTACAAATTTTTGCTTATTTAGTTCTCATAACATATCTATGAAATTGATACTATTATTTCACATTTTGTAGAAGAAGAGACTGAAGCCAAAAAATGTCAAGATAGAATACCTTGTCCAAGGTCACAGAGTTAACCAGTGGCTCCTAAATATCACACTGTATTGAATATCTAAAGAAACAGTCACACATACTTAGTTGTAGTTATTCCAAAATGCTTAAGTAAATTATTTGATATTTTGATGAATTTAACAAATCATGTGGATGGTACTTGAACATCATTCAGCATTTTAACTAGCGCGATTGGAAACATGATTATTAACATTAATAACACACTTGAAGAAAATGGTAATAAATTCGTCCATGCTATGATGAGAAAAAAAATGTTGGCTGAGTTTTTACTCAGAATCTCAACTGTGATCATGACACCCCAAATCCAGGTTTCTCAGTGGAAAGCAAAAACAAAACAAAAAATGGTGTTTCAGACTTTCCCACCTCCTTCCAGGGTTCCAGTAGTTTCTGTCCCTTTTCTGGAGACAGTAGAAGGCCAGAGTTGAAACAGCAGTGGGTGAGGGAAAAAGCAAAACAAAAAAAGGTTTCCCTAAGGCTGAGGAAATCGGTAGGGTAATTTCAATATCAAATGTTGGTTGGTTGTTTTTTTTTTTTTCTTTCAAGAAATAAAATTGCGTGAATTCCTCCTTGTCAGCACAAAGCAACCAGGCAATTAGGCAAACTAAAAGTCTGAAGTTCAAGGGATCTGCCCTTTATATGAAATGCTATCTATGTGGAAATGCTTCCTGAATGATTTAACAAAGAATTCTGTGCCAGTAGATGTTGAAGAAATACAACGAGAAGACATGATGTAACATGGCTAGGCAAATACAAAATTTTCCAAGTCCATTTTTCTCTTGAATTTTAACAGAGACCTTATTCACCTTTTCTTCTGTATAAACTCAAACTTGGCACATTAAAACAGAAATAGAATGACCTTTTCTCATTTCAAGAAACAAGCATGTAGATTTTTTTTTCATTAAGAACTATCAAATGATCGTTTTAACATTTATTTTAAATTTAGATGAATTATAATAGTAACTAACACTTACTGACTTCTTATTCGGTGTCTGGGACTACAGTAAAGTCTTTACAAATTTTTGCTTATTTAGTTCTCATAACATATCTATGAAATTGATACTATTATTTCACATTTTGTAGAAGAAGAGACTGAAGCCAAAAAATGTCAAGATAGAATACCTTGTCCAAGGTCACAGAGTTAACCAGTGGCTCCTAAATATCACACTGTATTGAATATCTAAAGAAACAGTCACACATACTTAGTTGTAGTTATTCCAAAATGCTTAAGTAAATTATTTGATATTTTGATGAATTTAACAAATCATGTGGATGGTACTTGAACATCATTCAGCATTTTAACTAGCGCGATTGGAAACATGATTATTAACATTAATAACACACTTGAAGAAAATGGTAATAAATTCGTCCATGCTATGATGAGAAAAAAAATGTTGGCTGAGTTTTTACTCAGAATCTCAACTGTGATCATGACACCCCAAATCCAGGTTTCTCCCTCTATAAACAAGAAGTGAGCTGTTTCTTCTTGGTCCCCAACACCATTTTAATGTTATGAAAGGGGTACTTCATTAATGCAGGTATTACTGTTGTGTCCTTCTGCCCTGAAAATGCAAGATGAGTCTGTTCATACAGCTAGGGCAGCTGGGGCCACCACCTGTTAACTAACCTCAAGCACCATTTAATTAGCCAGTGTTAAAGGTACCGTATGCTTTGACTGGAAGGGAGTGGAACAGTAGCAGATGCTAAGCACAATGAAAGAAAAGTCCTTGAATACCAGGGCAAAGTGGGTGGAGAGAATAGCAAAAAAACCCAACAGACAGAGAGAGCCAGAGATATTAGTAAAATGGACCGGAAATCAACTCTCACAGATAAAGTTCAAGGAAGCAAGTCTCTGCAGATTAAACTCTATTCCACCAAGGTATCTGTCACATCAGAGGTAACGGAGGATTTTATTTGAGCATTTTGAATATATGCAGAATTCAACTGGACAATTGGCTTAGTTTTTTATTATATAAAGGAATAGTCATTACCTATTATTTCCATGAAAACCTCCATGACTTTCTTGGATCAAATATCCAGGCATCAAAGAAAAAAAAAAAAAAAAAAGGCATGATGAAGCACAATTTTCCCAATTACTTTAAGAGCTCTACTTTGTCAGTGTTTCCACTAGAAGAGATCTGGAAACAAATGGTCTTAAAATTATGAGCGTTTCTCCATCAATAGAATGATTTCCATATAGAAGGTGCTTTATCTTGTTTTGTCAAATTAAGTTGAATTCAAATGAGTTAAAAACGTCTTCTGGTGACATTTGTATTCTTCTGAGTCACAGACTTATCCATTAGTGTATTTCTCTTCCTAACATTCAGTAGTATGTTTTATGTTAATAGAATTTTTACAGATAGATAGGTATAGATATATAGAGGTTTATATGTATTGTTTTTATTGTTGTTTTTGCTTTAATATATATTAACTCTATATCAATCAGATCTCATCAGCCTGGTACAATGGGATAGCTCACTAATTAGCTCAAAGAAAATTATATTTGAGAAGTTTCTTGTAGTTATTTTTCCATTTTTTTCCAGAACTAATATCTTTACAAATTCAGAAACAGAATGTGGCATTGGCAAACCAAATATTAATTCCAAATTTGTATTATACTACTTCAGTTTCAAGAATAGCCTCTCTGAAAAATGTATTCCATTTGTTCACATCAGAATGTATCTGTACTTATATCTATATATCTATATCTGAAATTACTCAAATCAGAGGGTGCTCATAGAAACAAAAATACAGTTCACCTAACTGGCAATATTTAAATGCCTTTCTTTATATTACAACTTCTTTAGGTTTTGAGAAATACCATTATTTAACAGACTTTCCCTTATAGGCAGTTGGTCATAGATGGATATTTATAAATCACCCCTTCTTAATATGCAAGAAGGACAACTTTCACCAGTAAAAAAAAAAAAAAAAAAAACACTCATCTGATTTAAATTTAGAAATCTTCTATTTCTAGAGTATATATATATATACATGAAAAGTGAGAAAGGGAGAAAAAGATCTTACTCTACCTTTAATAGTAATTTACCACAATGCAGTTCTGAATTAAATTTATAGTGATTGTAAATTTATTTACGTAAGTATATCAGTCCTAAATAAGGAAATAATTGATACTCATTCATTAAGAAAAGTTGCCTCTGTTTTAAACTCTTGACTCCAGCAAAAGTGAGTCAGTTTTTCATCCTGTCATTCAGCAAAAATGTATTGATTATCTACTCTGCTCTAAGAGTTGTGCTAGTGCTAGGCATACTAAGGTGAGTTAAGTCATGACCTTGCTTTTAAACTTACACAGAAACATAAATCTTTATTGTTTAAGAGTAACAAAAAGGGCTTCTCTAGCGGCCCAGTGTGTGAAAAGTCCACTTTGCAGTGCAGGGGGCGCCGATTCAATACCTGGGCTGGGAAAATTGCACACGCCCCGCAGACTGGCTGAACGGGTGTGTCCAATTACAAGCCAGCGCCTTGGAGCGGATGTGCCCAGAGCCTGTGCTCTGCGATGAGAAAGGGCACTGCAACAGGAGGCCCACACAGGTCAAAGAATAAAGATGGATAAAAATAAATAAATAAAAAACCAATAAAAGAGGCCAAAATTTAAAGAGAAAAAAAAAAAAAAAGAGTAACAAAAAAAGCTGTTGGCAAAAAAAGAACTCTGGATTTTATTTAGTCAGTAGTTCAATCTCCAAATTGATATTTAAAAATGCATGGGCTATACATATAGAGAGAGATAGATAAAACTTGATGATAAATCCTATTTTGATAATATTTTATTCTGCATTTCTAGCTTAAACACACCCAGCTTCCTTATACACTACTTTTTATAATCTAAAAAAGAAGACAGAGCTCAGAAGGAAATTTGTGAAATTGCCCAATCTTATTGATCAGTGACTGGTCACTAACCTGGTATCCCATTGACTGTATGCTATTAGATTCCATCCAGTTCCTAGAATAGATTGGTAAGTGAAGAGTATAGCACAGTAGGGTACAGTGAAAAAATATATTGCTTCGGAGTCAGAAATCGTCTGAAATCAAAGTTCAGACTCACTGCTTACTAGTTGCGTGACAGAAACCAAAGGGATTCTCAGAGCTTTAGCTTCACAGTCTTTAAAATGGGAACATTGATTGTGGATTATGGTGATATGATGATAACTACAATCTTGAGGGTTATAAAAATGGCATGAGATCCTGGGTCTCCAGCTTCCTCTTCCACCTCTTCTCCCTCCTTCCCCAGCCAAGAGGTGGTGACCCATGAAAATAAATGACTGACTTTATTAAAAAAACTAAAAATGGCATGAGAAAATGCACATATACATAAAGTGATATAGTTCATATTAAGTAAAATAAAACACTATATAAATATTTATTAGTGATTATAATCAGAATAATTTTTAATTCTGTTTCTTCACATACTCTTCATTCAGTTATGTAATCAGCTGAATCAGAAAATGAGTAGAAGCACTAACATTTAATTAGAGGTTATTGTATGAAGTATTTTTCACTTAAATCAGTACCAGAGTCTTAGGTCACATTCCAATAACCTAGTTTAACATGGAGACTATTTTAATTTAGTCAAATAACAAACCACTCTGAATGTTTTTTTCTTTTTCTCGATAGTAAAGGAAGATAAAGTCTTCAAATTTAGGAAGTGAACATCCATTCACTAAAAATTTTATTTGAATACATATGTTAAAAAAAAAAAAAAAGAGTAACAAAAAAAGCTGTTGGCAAAAAAAGAACTCTGGATTTTATTTAGTCAGTAGTTCAATCTCCAAATTGATATTTAAAAATGCATGGGCTATACATATAGAGAGAGATAGATAAAACTTGATGATAAATCCTATTTTGATAATATTTTATTCTGCATTTCTAGCTTAAACACACCCAGCTTCCTTATACACTACTTTTTATAATCTAAAAAAGAAGACAGAGCTCAGAAGGAAATTTGTGAAATTGCCCAATCTTATTGATCAGTGACTGGTCACTAACCTGGTATCCCATTGACTGTATGCTATTAGATTCCATCCAGTTCCTAGAATAGATTGGTAAGTGAAGAGTATAGCACAGTAGGGTACAGTGAAAAAATATATTGCTTCGGAGTCAGAAATCGTCTGAAATCAAAGTTCAGACTCACTGCTTACTAGTTGCGTGACAGAAACCAAAGGGATTCTCAGAGCTTTAGCTTCACAGTCTTTAAAATGGGAACATTGATTGTGGATTATGGTGATATGATGATAACTACAATCTTGAGGGTTATAAAAATGGCATGAGATCCTGGGTCTCCAGCTTCCCTCTTCCACCTCTTCTCCCTCCTTCCCCAGCCAAGAGGTGGTGACCCATGAAAATAAATGACTGACTTTATTAAAAAAACTAAAAATGGCATGAGAAAATGCACATATACATAAAGTGATATAGTTCATATTAAGTAAAATAAAACACTATATAAATATTTATTAGTGATTATAATCAGAATAATTTTTAATTCTGTTTCTTCACATACTCTTCATTCAGTTATGTAATCAGCTGAATCAGAAAATGAGTAGAAGCACTAACATTTAATTAGAGGTTATTGTATGAAGTATTTTTCACTTAAATCAGTACCAGAGTCTTAGGTCACATTCCAATAACCTAGTTTAACATGGAGACTATTTTAATTTAGTCAAATAACAAACCACTCTGAATGTTTTTTTCTTTTTCTCGATAGTAAAGGAAGATAAAGTCTTCAAATTTAGGAAGTGAACATCCATTCACTAAAAATTTTATTTGAATACATATGTTACATCAGTTTTAATATTTTAATTTATCTCACCACATTTAATGATACATGTCCACATGGGTCATTCATGTTTTTTTTATCTTTAAAAGAATAAAAAAAGAAGCAAATTCAATTTTCCTTATTGACCAAAATTGGAAGTGGCTATAACATGTTGTTTTCTCTGTTATTATAATGCTACTTCAAAAAAAGTTAGGTTTCATTCAACATTATGTAGCACAATTTTCGAAATTTATACATATTATAATTAATACTCTATAATGTATATACTTCTGGAAAAGTCATTCAGTCTTCATTGTGAGGGATTTTTTAGTTTGCTTCAATCTCTGATTTTTTTAAAGTAGATACTTCCTAAAAACACAAACTAATTTTTTTCTCTTTTCATCTCCATAAATACAATTCTTATTTCTCGTTTTATCCCCAGTACATAACAATGGAGGAAATAATAACTTCCTTCCATCATTATGTTAACCAGACTTGATTAAAGCAGAAGTTTGAGTTTATCCTTAATTTGATCTTATAGAATTGTGACACAAATTTAAAGCTTCACAGACATAGTTTTTGTATATAATTTTGTAATTCATTGCCTAGGTTTCTAATTAAATGTCCTCAGTACTTCATTTAAAGTATCCATTCCCTGCATTCCTCTTGATTAGTAGGAAAGAATCAATGAAAATTGATCTAATTTGTAGAACACAATTCTCATATTGATAGTAGTTTATATTCATTTGCTTTCCCCTAATCTTTTATTAATGGTCATCTTCAAAATGTCAATTAATGCCAAAGACCTGCACAGTGATAATGCAAATCTGTAAAGAAACTTACTTGACACTTTGAAGTAAGACCAAAGGAATAAGATATTAATTTTAGCATATATTTTCATAGCTATGACAGAAATAAAGATGAAAATTCTAATGTTTCAAGTTATGAATTTTATACTCAATTAAAAGCAGAAAAATAATTAAACAAAGCAATTTAAACAACAGGCTTTTCTCTGAGACCTCTACATCTCCACAAAGTAATACTGACTACCATAGTATAATGGATGATTTGGACAAATCATCCATTGGTGAATGGAATACATATGTTACATCAGTTTTAATATTTTAATTTATCTCACCACATTTAATGATACATGTCCACATGGGTCATTCATGTTTTTTATCTTTAAAAGAATAAAAAGAAGCAAATTCAATTTTCCTTATTGACCAAAATTGGAAGTGGCTATAACATGTTGTTTTCTCTGTTATTATAATGCTACTTCAAAAAAAGTTAGGTTTCATTCAACATTATGTAGCACAATTTTCGAAATTTATACATATTATAATTAATACTCTATAATGTATATACTTCTGGAAAAGTCATTCAGTCTTCATTGTGAGGGATTTTTTAGTTTGCTTCAATCTCTGATTTTTTTAAAGTAGATACTTCCTAAAAACACAAACTAATTTTTTTCTCTTTTCATCTCCATAAATACAATTCTTATTTCTCGTTTTATCCCCAGTACATAACAATGGAGGAAATAATAACTTCCTTCCATCATTATGTTAACCAGACTTGATTAAAGCAGAAGTTTGAGTTTATCCTTAATTTGATCTTATAGAATTGTGACACAAATTTAAAGCTTCACAGACATAGTTTTTGTATATAATTTTGTAATTCATTGCCTAGGTTTCTAATTAAATGTCCTCAGTACTTCATTTAAAGTATCCATTCCCTGCATTCCTCTTGATTAGTAGGAAAGAATCAATGAAAATTGATCTAATTTGTAGAACACAATTCTCATATTGATAGTAGTTTATATTCATTTGCTTTCCCCTAATCTTTTATTAATGGTCATCTTCAAAATGTCAATTAATGCCAAAGACCTGCACAGTGATAATGCAAATCTGTAAAGAAACTTACTTGACACTTTGAAGTAAGACCAAAGGAATAAGATATTAATTTTAGCATATATTTTCATAGCTATGACAGAAATAAAGATGAAAATTCTAATGTTTCAAGTTATGAATTTTATACTCAATTAAAAGCAGAAAAATAATTAAACAAAGCAATTTAAACAACAGGCTTTTCTCTGAGACCTCTACATCTCCACAAAGTAATACTGACTACCATAGTATAATGGATGATTTGGACAAATCATCCATTGGTTGAATGGTAGTATAAATATGAGAGTTTGTACTACAAAAATATTAGCTATTTTACTCTATCACCATGAAAGAGAAACTTCATTACATGAGTTTCTGCAGCACATTATAAAAAAATTTAGACCCTCAATCTTCATCTGCCATCCTTTAAAATTTTTGACATGCTTTTCCTAATAGATTGAGTAATTGTTAATGTTATGCCATATTTGCTTTGGTACTTTTAATATACTTTTCTATAGCATTTCAAAGGAAGTTAAAGATAATTCACCCCATTGCTATTCCACTTGTGCATCCTAGAGATATAATACTTTTTCTGTGGATTTTAAGTTGGATCTTAAAAGCTGATTGAATTCAGGGCAAGCATTGTTAGCCTGAATGCTTCCTGGATACTACTATGTGTTTTATCATATAACTGTCTTCCCACTTTTAGTTACCAGCTATTGGAAGGTTGATCACTGCGTGGAAGTGATAACTTCCAAATCTATTTATTATAAAAATGAATTTTCTCTTATGCAATTAGCAAGTAATCTGGGGTAATAAAAAATTTTCATTGTATATGCTGTCCCCTACCACTTTTCACCTAATGTTTAGTATGTATTGGTAATACTTCTGAATGAATTATCTTGACAGAGGTTGCTATATAATGATTTTTTTCTAATTTGAAGTTTCCATTATTCTTTGATAGAGGGGTTGGGGAAAACTCAATAAAGATATCATTACACAAAGTAGCAAATTTCAAATTTATCACTTAATGTATCGTAATAGAAAGTTGTATCACCTTTAATAAATGATTGTATTTAAGGAGAAAGTTTTTTGAAAGACATAGGAAATTGTAGATCTTAATTCCATCTCATGATTGTTGCTCTTATCAAACTTGTGGAAGACTGTTACAGAAAAGCCCCCTCATATATTATACATCTCAAATAATGTGTGTATTATATGATTATACATATGTGCCCATATATAACCATATGCATTTTATATATGTGCATGTATATTTTTTTTGTATAGTTTAGGTTTAAGTTTGGCATACAATCCACTCCCCCAAAATAGATATAAAACTATGAGGCAAAATCTACTAGAAGCAATAAACCCACAAGTCAGAGTGTAGTTTTAACCACAGATATTAAGTTTTCACTGAATCATGACTTTCTTAACATAGACAGGGAACGTGAGGAACAAATAGGTCAAAGAGGAGGAGAGGATGATGAGCTCAGTATTTGGGAGCAAAGATGTGAGGTTTCCTAGAAATGAGCAGTGAAGATCAGTTCTAGTCATTGGTTAAGTATCTTACTAAGAAGTGAAAATAGTTTTCTGATCTTCTAGAAAATTAGTTGAAACCATGAGCCTCAATGAAGACAGCTACAGAGAGCATGCTGAACAAAAAATGGATGAGGTCTCAAGTCCTATGAAGCATAAGCTTTTAAGATGGATTGGGAGGGAAGTGAACTTTCATAGATGAGGCATTATTAGCTCTGTAGGATCGTATTTTTTAGAATTAAATTTTAGATCTAGAAAACAGTTTTTGAAAAACAGAGGACTTAACTGTAAAATTGAAATTGGTTCCTTTGAAAAGCAGTGAAGACTGTGTGGCCACTAAAGTTAGGTGAATTTACAGATCTAATGGATGATTTTTCTGGGGTCCATCTAGAATATTTCTAACCCTGAGTGTCTATAACTTTATGACTCAAGACTTCTTTTTTCTATTGAAGTAAATGCTTTATATGCTTTTACAAATACTAGGGATATAGACAATACATAGCATTTAATTTCTATCAAGTTTTTTTTTCTGAATATGATACAGGTGCAGAAAATTTCTGTGTTTCAAATTGTTTCAGACTGAGAGCCTATCACTTGAGTGAGATTCACATTCTTGGTTATTATCTTTTATTAATTTGTATATTATCTTTAAGAAAAAAGCTTCCTAAGCCTGTACAATGTTACAGGTCCACTGTCAAGCTGCAGCTGTTCAAATGTGAAACAAGCAGATTACCTGATCTTCAGGGAATTTACAGTCTAATGGGATATGAGACACATGGACCCCAGCAATCCTAGTGTCAGTGCATTTTTCAGTGTGCTGGTGGTTTTTATCAACTGTAACCACACCTAATTCAGTCCTAGAAGGCTCTAAATGCCTAAATACAAGAAGACCTCCTTCAGACACTGTTAGTACTAAATAATCTCTTGCCTCATTCATGTTCTATTCTACAGCCCATGTAATCAAAACTAGTTAACAAAAAAAACTTTAAATACCTTTTGAGCTCTCTCTTATATCTCACATGCTGTGAGTCAAATGGTTATTTCCTGTCATAATTACCTTCAGAAGGGAAGGAAGAAGAAGACAAAAGAGTGTAGTTAGCAAAAGTACCATCTTTTGTTTCCTTTAGGTCTGGCATGAAAGTGTTAGTCACTCAGGTCTAACTTTTTACCATGCCATGGACTGTAGCCTGCCAGGCTCCTCTGTCGCATGGAATTCTCCAGGCAGGAATACTGGACGGGGTAGACATTCCCTTCTCCAGGAGATCTTCCCAACCCAGGAATCAAACCTGGGTCTCCTGCATGGCAGGCAGATTCTTTACCATCTGATCCACCACAGGAGCATACCAGTGATCAAAGGCAGTACTAGGTAGACAGAACATGCTGCACAAGTAAGGTAAGATTCACTGATGCAAAAACCAGTTCTTTCCTGAGCCTAGGATGGGGCTAGAACAGCAATGAGGGGGAAAAAGGAAAGTAAATTTAGAAACCACTCAGGGTAATGTAGACATAGGTGAAAAATCCACTTAAAACAGATTTTGTTAACTTTTTTCCAAAGATAGTGAACTTCCTTCCCTCATCCCTTCTGTTTTTATAATAATGTCCTCATTCTCAGAGAAGCTTTAATAACAAAGGATTCACAGACCTTATTCCCAAAGTCTTATGATACCATACGGACAAACTGATTTAGATTTGGATGGATTTTTACTGTATTTTACAGAGTGACGAGAAATGTGTGCATTCACATTAAATAAACTATCCCATCCTAAATTAAAAGTAGCATTTCCTTTGAAATGGGGCATCTGTTACTATAAATAAGAAGTCTGTAAAATTAAGGTTGACCCAAAACACATTGTATCTTTTAAAACAAGATTACCTGTTCAGGTTACTAAATAACCATGGACCCCAGCAATCCTAGTGTCAGTGCATTTTCAGTGTGCTGGTGGTTTTATCAACTGTAACCACACCTAATTCAGTCCTAGAAGGCTCTAAATGCCTAAATACAAGAAGACCTCCTTCAGACACTGTTAGTACTAAATAATCTCTTGCCTCATTCATGTTCTATTCTACAGCCCATGTAATCAAAACTAGTTAACAAAAAAAACTTTAAATACCTTTTGAGCTCTCTCTTATATCTCACATGCTGTGAGTCAAATGGTTATTTCCTGTCATAATTACCTTCAGAAGGGAAGGAAGAAGAAGACAAAAGAGTGTAGTTAGCAAAAGTACCATCTTTTGTTTCCTTTAGGTCTGGCATGAAAGTGTTAGTCACTCAGGTCTAACTTTTTACCATGCCATGGACTGTAGCCTGCCAGGCTCCTCTGTCGCATGGAATTCTCCAGGCAGGAATACTGGACGGGGTAGACATTCCCTTCTCCAGGAGATCTTCCCAACCCAGGAATCAAACCTGGGTCTCCTGCATGGCAGGCAGATTCTTTACCATCTGATCCACCACAGGAGCATACCAGTGATCAAAGGCAGTACTAGGTAGACAGAACATGCTGCACAAGTAAGGTAAGATTCACTGATGCAAAAACCAGTTCTTTCCTGAGCCTAGGATGGGGCTAGAACAGCAATGAGGGGAAACAGGAAAGTAAATTTAGAAACCACTCAGGGTAATGTAGACATAGGTGAAAAATCCACTTAAAACAGATTTTGTTAACTTTTTTCCAAAGATAGTGAACTTCCTTCCCTCATCCCTTCTGTTTTTATAATAATGTCCTCATTCTCAGAGAAGCTTTAATAACAAAGGATTCACAGACCTTATTCCCAAAGTCTTATGATACCATACGGACAAACTGATTTAGATTTGGATGGATTTTTACTGTATTTTACAGAGTGACGAGAAATGTGTGCATTCACATTAAATAAACTATCCCATCCTAAATTAAAAGTAGCATTTCCTTTGAAATGGGGCATCTGTTACTATAAATAAGAAGTCTGTAAAATTAAGGTTGACCCAAAACACATTGTATCTTTTAAAACAAGATTGTAAACAGGAGTGGTCCCTTAAAAGCCACTTAATACATTTGAGTAGGCACCTTTTGTTTATCTTCCTACATCACACCTTTTAATTTGGTTTGACTCTCTGAGCAAGGTTACTTAGTTTGGGGCAGAACGTTGTCCTAATCCTGCCTCAAAATACACAAAAATGCCTGGTTCCCATTCTGTCTTACTGCTGTGACTTAAATCTCTGACCTAAACACCCCGTGAATATAAATAAGTTAACAGGCTGGAGGGGTGAGGTGGACTGATTCCTTGTCCTACCACTACCAGAGTTGATTTTGAGAACAAACATGACAACAGCCATGACTGTTCGGAAGGCAAGGATAAATAGAGTGATAATGAACACTCTTTTTTTTTCTCTTTAGTCTGCAGAGACCTGAACCTTGTTTTTTTTCCCTTTCATTTTAGCCTCACCAGGGTGAGTATATGACACATGAACTGGGGAGAAGGAAAGATGGGGACAGAGTCATTGAGCATGCTACGTGCAAAATGCCACAAAGCAGACTCATATGGGAGTTTTTATCCTCTTTCAGGATGTTCTGCATCCTCCCTGAAAAGTGGTGTCTAATACAAAACATGTCAAGTAGCTAAAAAACGAGCAGGGACACAAAATTAATGACCCCTATGCTGTTTCTAAAGAGGCATTACCTGTGTGTCCTCGCTGCCTCATTCATAAGTGACAGACTTTCTTCCTCGAGTAAACAGTTGTGTTTCTTCACTGCTCAGACTGAGAAATCCTCTGTAAATGCTGTTTAAAGTGGTTAAAAGGCCTACAGAACTTAAATGACCTATGGTATTCAATTCAGGAGGTATGCGCTTGAGTTTTATTGTGTCTGTGTCTGCTTATCAGCAAAGGAACTAGAGACTGCCTATATTTATCTAACACACAGAGACACATAGAGTGACTGAGCATGACTGAAATCAGTCATGTCTCTGGGCGTCTGTGTGTATTTACATGGCAACTCAGCTTCTGAATAGTGGGACCTGAATGCCGCCGTGCTTAGCCTAAAATTTGACGTAGGAAAATTGATGTGCAATTTGAAAACTATACAAAAGCATGTCTTGTATTTATGTAAAGTAAGAATGAATGAATGAAAATACCTTTCTGGAGGGTTATAATCTAGACCCACATCCAGTTTGGAATGTTTTCAAATATTCAAACCTAAACATGAAATGTAAAGTCTCCTTTTACACATGCATTCATTTCAGTAAATTTATCTCAGTCCTTTAAGATGACAAATTGTTGCCTTTTGGGAAATGTTGCAGCACTTTCTTTAATGCTGCTCAGAAAAGTATAATGTTTTTATTATCTGTCCTCTTCTTTGACAACACCCTCTTTTCCCCCCACTCTCCCCCACCCCCATATGAGGTACAGTCCCTGGAGTCTGTAATTGGCAGGAGATGAAGCGATGATGGGGAGTGATCGCAGTCAATAGCTTTGATTAACAATAAGGTAGAAAATTAGCAATGCTAGCATTCAGCCACCCTGCCCTCTCCCTCCTCCATATGCTCTCTCAGTCCGCTGGCGGCCTCGCGGAGGGCAGTCAGAGCCCTTCTCCAGCTTTGAAGTGCAGCAAAGGTGCAGGCAGAGCAGAGAATTAGGGAAATTAAGTAGCAGAAGTAGAAAGTATAAGCCATGATGCTGAGACCTTCGCAGGGTTCGGTGTGCCGCAGGAGGGGCGAGGAGGAAGTGCGCTGTGTGTTGTCCCTGTGTGTTTTTCTGTCACATGTGGATTTCCTTGTGTCTGGACATGCTGTGATCGAAATGGCAACTACTGTTACTACTGTGACCCCATCAGCAGCTCTGGTGTTGTTTTCAACAGACCCTGAAGACATAGAGAGGGGAAAGGACAACGGGACGCCCATCCCCACCTCTGATAACGATGACAATTCGCTGGGCTATACAGGTAGAGTGTTTCTTTCCCAAATACTAACTGTCCATTTCTCCTAAAATGCCTCCACCACCATCGATCATCCACCACCTGCATAAAATTATCTTTCTAACCATCCCTGCTTCCGCTAACAGCCCCAACAACTTCTTACCCTCATTTTTCAGACTTTATACCTTCTTCATCTGGGAGATCATATTGCCAGAGTAAACTTCGGGGAAGAGAAATTTCACATGAAAACTGCTTGCATTTCTGTTTATTATTTTTAATATAAAAGGATGCTTATCAACCTGAAAAATTGGTATCGCTACCATGTTGAAAAGCATCATAGTTTCTTAGAGTTTTAATATCTAAGTAAATTGCTATCAAAAGGAACAAAAGACTACCTTGAAGTAATCAGGAGTCAAAACTACCTGCCGTTTTGTTTTGGGCTAGTATGGTGGTAATCTTACAAACAGCAAAAAGCAAACTCTTAACTACAGTGTTATAAATCGCCATTACCAACTTCTATGTTGGACTGTGTTTGCATGACTTCTTTGACAACACTCTTTTCCCACCCCCCCAAGTACAGTCCCTGGAGTCTGTAATTGGCAGGAGATGAAGCGATGATGGGGAGTGATCGCAGTCAATAGCTTTGATTAACAATAAGGTAGAAAATTAGCAATGCTAGCATTCAGCCACCCTGCCCTCTCCCTCCTCCATATGCTCTCTCAGTCCGCTGGCGGCCTCGCGGAGGGCAGTCAGAGCCCTTCTCCAGCTTTGAAGTGCAGCAAAGGTGCAGGCAGAGCAGAGAATTAGGGAAATTAAGTAGCAGAAGTAGAAAGTATAAGCCATGATGCTGAGACCTTCGCAGGGTTCGGTGTGCCGCAGGAGGGGCGAGGAGGAAGTGCGCTGTGTGTTGTCCCTGTGTGTTTTTCTGTCACATGTGGATTTCCTTGTGTCTGGACATGCTGTGATCGAAATGGCAACTACTGTTACTACTGTGACCCCATCAGCAGCTCTGGTGTTGTTTTCAACAGACCCTGAAGACATAGAGAGGGGAAAGGACAACGGGACGCCCATCCCCACCTCTGATAACGATGACAATTCGCTGGGCTATACAGGTAGAGTGTTTCTTTCCCAAATACTAACTGTCCATTTCTCCTAAAATGCCTCCACCACCATCGATCATCCACCACCTGCATAAAATTATCTTTCTAACCATCCCTGCTTCCGCTAACAGCCCCAACAACTTCTTACCCTCATTTTTCAGACTTTATACCTTCTTCATCTGGGAGATCATATTGCCAGAGTAAACTTCGGGGAAGAGAAATTTCACATGAAAACTGCTTGCATTTCTGTTTATTATTTTTAATATAAAAGGATGCTTATCAACCTGAAAAATTGGTATCGCTACCATGTTGAAAAGCATCATAGTTTCTTAGAGTTTTAATATCTAAGTAAATTGCTATCAAAAGGAACAAAAGACTACCTTGAAGTAATCAGGAGTCAAAACTACCTGCCGTTTTGTTTTGGGCTAGTATGGTGGTAATCTTACAAACAGCAAAAAGCAAACTCTTAACTACAGTGTTATAAATCGCCATTACCAACTTCTATGTTGGACTGTGTTTGCATGACTTCTTGTTACCTGATCTACACACCATTCTTAAATAGAGGCATATATATATCCAGCATAAAAGTAACAATTTAATTGATCAAATGTGTTAGAAATAATTCATATTGCAGAATGATTACCCTGGGAATATGTAAATGTTTCAGGCAAGATTTATCAACATAATTATAAACATGGCTGCATAGGCTGTACATCTGAGACAGTTTGACTAAAACTTCAGATAAAAGCAAAGAATGAAATACAACACTTTTTACCCATTAAATCTGATAATGATGTGACAGTGGTCATGTTGTAATAGCAGGTATTTATTATGTTCTTTTCATGAGTTCTTATTAGCACAGTCCATAGATTTTGCCAGCTTGTGGGCTGTAACTAGGGTGGGTTTGTGTGTGTGTGTGTGTCTGTGTGTGTGGTTAAGTAGCTGGGGTTAGAGATAATGTAGAGCTCCCCCGCATCCTTACAATCTTACAGATGATTGGGTTCAAAAGAGAATTAGCCAAAAGATACATTTCACCTTGGTATAAAATAATAACCTGGTACTTTGGAAGCATTCTCACTGTGTCCATAGAAATCATTTTCTCCAATACCATCCCTCCTCTCTAAAATCCATGGTTTGAAGCATTTGGAATAACTATGAATATTAAGAGTACCTTTAGAAGCAACTTTCATACTTATATTTTAGTCATAAATAACTTCTCCCATCCCCCCCCTACAGTTCCAACATAAGAAATGATATTAAAGGACCGACAAATCAAAGCCTTTTTTAAAAAATTTTCGAACATAAGAAATGATATTTTTCAACCCCCGACCCCCTTCTTACCCTCATTTTCCAGACTTTATACCTTCTTCATCTGGGAGATCATATTGCCAGAGTAAACTTCGGGGAAGAGAAATTTCACATGAAAACTGCTTGCATTTCTGTTTATTATTTTTAATATAAAAGGATGCTTATCAACCTGAAAAATTGGTATCGCTACCATGTTGAAAAGCATCATAGTTTCTTAGAGTTTTAATATCTAAGTAAATTGCTATCAAAAGGAACAAAAGACTACCTTGAAGTAATCAGGAGTCAAAACTACCTGCCGTTTTGTTTTGGGCTAGTATGGTGGTAATCTTACAAACAGCAAAAAGCAAACTCTTAACTACAGTGTTATAAATCGCCATTACCAACTTCTATGTTGGACTGTGTTTGCATGACTTCTTGTTACCTGATCTACACACCATTCTTAAATAGAGGCATATATATATCCAGCATAAAAGTAACAATTTAATTGATCAAATGTGTTAGAAATAATTCATATTGCAGAATGATTACCCTGGGAATATGTAAATGTTTCAGGCAAGATTTATCAACATAATTATAAACATGGCTGCATAGGCTGTACATCTGAGACAGTTTGACTAAAACTTCAGATAAAAGCAAAGAATGAAATACAACACTTTTTACCCATTAAATCTGATAATGATGTGACAGTGGTCATGTTGTAATAGCAGGTATTTATTATGTTCTTTTCATGAGTTCTTATTAGCACAGTCCATAGATTTTGCCAGCTTGTGGGCTGTAACTAGGGTGGGTTTGTGTGTGTGTGTGTGTCTGTGTGTGTGGTTAAGTAGCTGGGGTTAGAGATAATGTAGAGCTCCCCCGCATCCTTACAATCTTACAGATGATTGGGTTCAAAAGAGAATTAGCCAAAAGATACATTTCACCTTGGTATAAAATAATAACCTGGTACTTTGGAAGCATTCTCACTGTGTCCATAGAAATCATTTTCTCCAATACCATCCCTCCTCTCTAAAATCCATGGTTTGAAGCATTTGGAATAACTATGAATATTAAGAGTACCTTTAGAAGCAACTTTCATACTTATATTTTAGTCATAAATAACTTCTCCCATCCCCCCCCTACAGTTCCAACATAAGAAATGATATTAAAGGACCGACAAATCAAAGCCTATTGGTGGTGAGATGGTGAGGGAGTTTGTATGATACTTTTCCAGAAACTTAGCTAGAATAAGAGCTGTAAATGTAAGTTCTTAATACTGTAGATGCTGAAGAACTTCATATTTATGAAAGGAGGAATCCAACATAATCTTTCTCAGGGGTATCCTTATTTGCCAATGCATCTTAGTTCAATTCCCTTGTGCTCACCCAGTCTAAACAACTGCATTGTTTAGGTACACTAATAGGGTTTGCTTTTGTCTTTTATGGATTTCCTGAAAATTATATATAACCAATGCATAAATCATCTTGAAATATTGAATTAAGAGAACCAAAATAACAATGCATTGAAGACTAAATGCAGAATTTGGGGAATTTTTCATTCTTATTTTATTTTTCTTCATTTGGTTAATCAGTAGTCAGATTTCTGCCATGAAGCATATCATTAGATTAGTTAATAGAAGGAGGTAGTAAACTTATAAGATGATCTCTAGATTCTACATGGGAACTAATTAAAGCAGCACCATTTAATGCAAAGTAGCTGGGAAAGCAGTCTCCTGAATAATCTTGTTCCTGAGACTGTAACTGTACCACTCTGGTATAAAAGGAAGTTTGTTTCATATATTTTACTTCAGTAAAGTTAATTATTCAGGAACTTCTCTTCTACCATATGAATTAGACATGATTATATCTGTGTCTCTTTTATTTTCACACTGACCATTTCTTTGCTCATTAAAACTGTCATTGGAAGTGATCAAAATTAAGTAGGAAAAAATGGATTTTGTCTGCTGATACCAATTACAAAGCTTTCAGTTTGCTCTAAAGTTGACATAAACACACAAAGCATTAAATGAAAGTGCTTACAAATCTTTGTATGTGTATGGGTTTGTGTTGTGTATCTGTGTATATGTGAATTTCTTTTACTATGCCTGTGTATAACTGTATGGAGAGAATGTTTACCTTATATAAGAGGTAATTCAGTTCAGAGGGAAGTCAGATAGGTTATCTGTTCAGCAACATTTTTACATATTTAACATAAATTGGCTAGTTTAGTATTCTGGGAGTTTAGTAACTCCAGATACAGTATGAAAACCTTGTTCAGAAATAACAGAAATATTAAGCAACACAGAGAATGCAAAACAGTTGTCAAATAAATCATCGACATGAGTTACTCACAAGATAAATTTCCACAGAAGTTAACAAGTAAAGGGTCAGGTGTTGTATGTTGTGCCTATACTTTTTGTACAGTTTCTTAAAATGACCATACAAATTGTATATACTGCTAGACTGGGTGCTTATTTTTCAGGACATGTTGCTTCATTTCGTTGAGCTTACATTTGAGGATTTTCCTCCTCCTCCTAACATTCGTATAGTTAAAAAAGAAATACTTCTCAGAGGGACATGTACAATTCTGGAAAACATATTTAGGGCAACATGAAGCAGTGCCAAAGAGGATCAGCAGTTCACTAAAATTCATATCCACACCGCCCACTCTCCATAATTCTCTTTTGCTTCCACTACAAAGAGTACGATTTCCACTGTGAGCTAATTTGTCACTTCAACATCTGCTCTGTCGCTCAAATCACTGGGGACCATCACTATGAAATTGACCCATCAAACTAGAATCCAAGGATCTCATACCATACATATGAAATTTTTATCAATGATGTAGTCAACAAATGATAATCTTTTATTAAGAGTATTTGCTACTTAAACCATATACTGTACTTAACCTAAATTATATAAGGAATTTAGTTGAGAGGCCCAAGGAAATAGGGAGTTCAGGGAAGAATCAAGCTGACTTCTTTTCTCCTTGCCATCTTCAGATGCAAGACTATAAAGTCATTTAAGATTTGAAAGCATTTCAATCTTTCTTCTACTAATCAATGAATACAGAATAATTTCTAAGGCAGTGTTATTAAAGTAGACTTACAAGTATTTTACAGAGAAGTAGCCCATTTCCTGTTTGACTAATTGTGTATGGGTTTGTGTTGTGTATCTGTGTATATGTGAATTTCTTTTACTATGCCTGTGTATAACTGTATGGAGAGAATGTTTACCTTATATAAGAGGTAATTCAGTTCAGAGGGAAGTCAGATAGGTTATCTGTTCAGCAACATTTTTACATATTTAACATAAATTGGCTAGTTTAGTATTCTGGGAGTTTAGTAACTCCAGATACAGTATGAAAACCTTGTTCAGAAATAACAGAAATATTAAGCAACACAGAGAATGCAAAACAGTTGTCAAATAAATCATCGACATGAGTTACTCACAAGATAAATTTCCACAGAAGTTAACAAGTAAAGGGTCAGGTGTTGTATGTTGTGCCTATACTTTTTGTACAGTTTCTTAAAATGACCATACAAATTGTATATACTGCTAGACTGGGTGCTTATTTTTCAGGACATGTTGCTTCATTTCGTTGAGCTTACATTTGAGGATTTTCCTCCTCCTCCTAACATTCGTATAGTTAAAAAAGAAATACTTCTCAGAGGGACATGTACAATTCTGGAAAACATATTTAGGGCAACATGAAGCAGTGCCAAAGAGGATCAGCAGTTCACTAAAATTCATATCCACACCGCCCTCTCTCCACAATTCTCTTTTGCTTCCACTACAAAGAGTACGATTTCCACTGTGAGCTAATTTGTCACTTCAACATCTGCTCTGTCGCTCAAATCACTGGGGACCATCACTATGAAATTGACCCATCAAACTAGAATCCAAGGATCTCATACCATACATATGAAATTTTTATCAATGATGTAGTCAACAAATGATAATCTTTTATTAAGAGTATTTGCTACTTAAACCATATACTGTACTTAACCTAAATTATATAAGGAATTTAGTTGAGAGGCCCAAGGAAATAGGGAGTTCAGGGAAGAATCAAGCTGACTTCTTTTCTCCTTGCCATCTTCAGATGCAAGACTATAAAGTCATTTAAGATTTGAAAGCATTTCAATCTTTCTTCTACTAATCAATGAATACAGAATAATTTCTAAGGCAGTGTTATTAAAGTAGACTTACAAGTATTTTACAGAGAAGTAGCCCATTTCCTGTTTGACTAATTGTGTCATAAACATTGGGGCTTATTTAACAGTCAGAGTATAGAGAGCTTGTTGCAAGAACAATATCTCAAAAAAGTCAAATATGTAAAGATCAGGTTTTTTTTTAAAGAAGTTTCTACAGAGAGTACAGTGTTCATTGTCTTCTAAAAATGCATGTGGTGCTTTACAAATATGAGAAAACTAAAATAATGCATCCACAAATATTTAAATGACTGAAATATACACATAAATCATGTACAGCTTTAGGCAGTGACAAAAAATTTAGAGAGATATTTATCAATACAGAAAAATTCAGGGAATAAGTGCGAGCTAATGACATCTTAGTAGCATGGTTAATCTTTTCAGAAAGCAGTAATTATTAATTAAAAAAGAAATTAACTTTATATGATTTTTGAGCACCAAAAAGTGCATACATTTGATGAGTAACATTTAAATATACTCTTTTCTCCATGTATGCACACTAGGGATAAGACAATGTACCCTATCACCATAAGTCTGTTTTGAAGATTTGCTTCCTATTGGGGGAAAAAATAAATGTATATTTGAAAATCTTAGAACTGAATAGTTAACAGATTTATGTTCAGTGCCAATTTAAGTAAAAATATAGCTATGAAATGTCAGAATTTGCAGAGTAATTTCAAATAAGGATAATGGCATCTTCTATAAATCAACACAACCTCAAATGAAGTTTGGTTATAATTTTGTTAGGTAGGAAACAAAATATATACTCTCTTATAATAGGAAAAAAAAGGTCTTTGAATGGGTACCCATTCCCTTCTCCAAGAATCTTCCTGACAAGAAGATGGAACCCAGGTCTCCTGCATTGCAGGCAGATTCTTTATTATCTAAACCACCAGAGAAGCCCAGTGCACACAAATAACAGCCCTCAAACCGTGTTTGCCTCACATTTTGGCCTCTCAACAGGTGACTGTTAATGGATGGTGACATTGATTCTTCTGCCATTCTGCATTCTTTTTTTCTTTCTTTTTTTCTTTTTCATTCTACATTCTTAATGCTACAGTTTCCTGACTAAAATCAAACAGAAACTTCATTGTGGCATGTGCACCTTTTTTAAAATTTATGTATTGACACTGATAACTAGCATTTATTATCACTTCATGGGATCCACAAAGTTTTCTAAGCACTTTACATGCCTTAATTCAATTAATCCTCATAACAGTGCTCTCAGAAAGATGTTATTAATACTGATACTACCTGGTGTCTGCTTCAATATTCCAAAATAGAAATAGTCCAAAATTCATGACATATTTCCAGCATTACAAAGGTTGTAAGGGGTTGTTATAAGCTACATTTGAGCACATAGTTAGAAGTTAAATAGATTAGCTCTGTCTCTTCTACACAACATCCACAGTGCTAGTAAGCAATATTTTAAGACTCTGTTGATTTCATCTTATGCTTATGATTAGCACAGTAACTAATGCACATGTTGTTTAAATCAAATTAGACAAAAACATTAAACAAAAATAAGTAGGTCCGTACTCTACCTCTTCAACTCTCTTCCCTTCATTCTTTTTTCTTACTCTTTTTGAGGTTTCTTCAGATAATTGCCTTTATATTTTTAAATAAATTGCATCCACAAATACTTCTTGACTTGTCAGTTTCATTCATTGTCTCATAATCTTTTTTTCCATCTTCTTCCAATATCATATTCCTTGTTAAATTAACAGTCAGAGTTCACACCAGTCAGGCTTCAGCAGGTTGTCCCTTTTTGAATCTACCAAAGAGACAAGCAGAATCCTAAAATTGCATTGTCATCTTTGTACATGACCGCTCATTTTCTGGAGGTAATAATTGAATTCTAACTTTCTAAGTGCTTAGTGATGTCCAATATTCCATTGCTTTGAGGACTTTTCAGATGTCTTTCTCATAAAAGCCTCACTGTTTTTGTCCCAAATGATTTCTCTCAAGACCTGGGTCTTTCCATTCTTCTTTCATCACTCTTTTATATTGGTTCTCCTATTGGTTCTTCTCCAAGAATTTGACAAGAAGATGGAACCCAGGTCTCCTGCATTGCAGGCAGATTCTTTATTATCTAAACCACCAGAGAAGCCCAGTGCACACAAATAACAGCCCTCAAACCGTGTTTGCCTCACATTTTGGCCTCTCAACAGGTGACTGTTAATGGATGGTGACATTGATTCTTCTGCCATTCTGCATTCTTTTTTTCTTTCTTTTTCTTTTCATTCTACATTCTTAATGCTACAGTTTCCTGACTAAAATCAAACAGAAACTTCATTGTGGCATGTGCACCTTTTTTAAAATTTATGTATTGACACTGATAACTAGCATTTATTATCACTTCATGGGATCCACAAAGTTTTCTAAGCACTTTACATGCCTTAATTCAATTAATCCTCATAACAGTGCTCTCAGAAAGATGTTATTAATACTGATACTACCTGGTGTCTGCTTCAATATTCCAAAATAGAAATAGTCCAAAATTCATGACATATTTCCAGCATTACAAAGGTTGTAAGGGGTTGTTATAAGCTACATTTGAGCACATAGTTAGAAGTTAAATAGATTAGCTCTGTCTCTTCTACACAACATCCACAGTGCTAGTAAGCAATATTTTAAGACTCTGTTGATTTCATCTTATGCTTATGATTAGCACAGTAACTAATGCACATGTTGTTTAAATCAAATTAGACAAAAACATTAAACAAAAATAAGTAGGTCCGTACTCTACCTCTTCAACTCTCTTCCCTTCATTCTTTTTTCTTACTCTTTTTGAGGTTTCTTCAGATAATTGCCTTTATATTTTTAAATAAATTGCATCCACAAATACTTCTTGACTTGTCAGTTTCATTCATTGTCTCATAATCTTTTTTTCCATCTTCTTCCAATATCATATTCCTTGTTAAATTAACAGTCAGAGTTCACACCAGTCAGGCTTCAGCAGGTTGTCCCTTTTTGAATCTACCAAAGAGACAAGCAGAATCCTAAAATTGCATTGTCATCTTTGTACATGACCGCTCATTTTCTGGAGGTAATAATTGAATTCTAACTTTCTAAGTGCTTAGTGATGTCCAATATTCCATTGCTTTGAGGACTTTTCAGATGTCTTTCTCATAAAAGCCTCACTGTTTTTGTCCCAAATGATTTCTCTCAAGACCTGGGTCTTTCCATTCTTCTTTCATCACTCTTTTATATTGGTTCTCCTATTTCCTAGAAATAGTTCCTTCCACTTTCCTCGTTCATCCTCTCTTTAACAGAAGCCTAGTCTTCACAAAGTATATCATAACAAAACTTTTTAAAATATTGAGAACAAAAGACTTTTACTTATAATGCATTTGTTGTGACTTGTCCGTGTTTGTTTGCTTATTTTGTTTGTGAATTTCAACTGTGTTGGGTACTGGATGAGTCCTTTCAAATCAGAGAATCATTTATTTTAGTTATGGGAAATTTTCTTAAATTATTTTTTGATAATCCTCATCTCCACATTCCCTGTTCTGGAATTCTAGAGTGTGGACTTCTTAGATAGACTCATTAAGTCTCTTGTCCTTTCTTTCCTAATTTCTAATTCTTTGTTGTTTTCTCTCCCACTTTCTGGGAAACATCCTTGATATTTACTGTCTACCAATGATTTTACCAAAAATATTTTATTTGAATTATTATGTGCTAAATTTCTAAGAGTTGTTTCTTATTCTCTGATGTCTAAAAACTTCCATAAGTCAAGATTTCAAACTAATTTTACTGACTCTGGTCAGTTGCCTTTTATGCTAAACCTCTGAGTCTTCCAGTATATGGGTAAATTATTACAAGTTTGTTTACAATCAGTTTAGAGGTGAGAAAACTGAAGCATTTAAAGTTATTATGATTTAACCATGATAGTAGAGACATTTAACAGTGAAAACTTAACTAGAACCATGTCTCTCAAATCTGCTTTTTAGTACATTTTTTAATTTAAAATACATCACAGACTCTATTAGAAATGAGGAAATGCAAGAAAATAAACTGAAGAACATGTTAAAATTAACACTGCACTTTAATGGTTTCATATTAATATATTTAAAGCTCTTTATTTTTGACTCTAAAAAATAGCATACTAAGATACAAATTCATATAAAATACCTTTCCTACTCTTTGTGAAATATTTGGGTGATCAGTTAGTCATTTACTTAAACAAAATGAGTTTTTCCTGGAGTTAATAATTGCATTTTACTCATAATAAGTGCCTACCCTGGGGAGGATATTATACTGGGAACATGGGGTATTTAAGATTTAAATTCTTTTAAAATCAATACCATGCATGACTCTTCCTAGAAATAGTTCCTTCCACTTTCCTCGTTCATCCTCTCTTTAACAGAAGCCTAGTCTTCACAAAGTATATCATAACAAAACTTTTTAAAATATTGAGAACAAAAGACTTTTACTTATAATGCATTTGTTGTGACTTGTCCGTGTTTGTTTGCTTATTTTGTTTGTGAATTTCAACTGTGTTGGGTACTGGATGAGTCCTTTCAAATCAGAGAATCATTTATTTTAGTTATGGGAAATTTTCTTAAATTATTTTTTGATAATCCTCATCTCCACATTCCCTGTTCTGGAATTCTAGAGTGTGGACTTCTTAGATAGACTCATTAAGTCTCTTGTCCTTTCTTTCCTAATTTCTAATTCTTTGTTGTTTTCTCTCCCACTTTCTGGGAAACATCCTTGATATTTACTGTCTACCAATGATTTTACCAAAAATATTTTATTTGAATTATTATGTGCTAAATTTCTAAGAGTTGTTTCTTATTCTCTGATGTCTAAAAACTTCCATAAGTCAAGATTTCAAACTAATTTTACTGACTCTGGTCAGTTGCCTTTTATGCTAAACCTCTGAGTCTTCCAGTATATGGGTAAATTATTACAAGTTTGTTTACAATCAGTTTAGAGGTGAGAAAACTGAAGCATTTAAAGTTATTATGATTTAACCATGATAGTAGAGACATTTAACAGTGAAAACTTAACTAGAACCATGTCTCTCAAATCTGCTTTTTAGTACATTTTTTAATTTAAAATACATCACAGACTCTATTAGAAATGAGGAAATGCAAGAAAATAAACTGAAGAACATGTTAAAATTAACACTGCACTTTAATGGTTTCATATTAATATATTTAAAGCTCTTTATTTTTGACTCTAAAAAATAGCATACTAAGATACAAATTCATATAAAATACCTTTCCTACTCTTTGTGAAATATTTGGGTGATCAGTTAGTCATTTACTTAAACAAAATGAGTTTTTCCTGGAGTTAATAATTGCATTTTACTCATAATAAGTGCCTACCCTGGGGAGGATATTATACTGGGAACATGGGGTATTTAAGATTTAAATTCTTTTAAAATCAATACCATGCATGACTCTTCTTTGGATCATCATATCTGATGACCCTTTCATTAACTTATTCTTTGCAACTTGTGCATCACACATCTGTACATCATAGGGAACTAATAAATATGTACTAAAACAATAAATTAAACCATCTCTACTTTCTATTGACCCATATTGGAAGAAAATCATAGAAATTCAAACAGTTGAACCAGTTGGGTTTTTCAAAATTAAGGGAAAGAGACACACTTTCCAGATTTATATAGCTTAAAATGTGAGGGTTTTTGTTGTTGTTGTTATTCTTTTCTGAGTGACCTCAATTATCAGGCAGTTCTGCCAGTTCTCTGAAAATATGAAAAGAAAACAAATGAGAAAGAAGATTGGAATCCTGGGTTACATTTATATATACCACTCCAAAATTATTTTTTTGAATTATGACAAAAATATAAAATGGCTTTATTTTCATAATAATTGACGATAATAGGGAGTAGACATGCCTAACTCTACCCTCCTGAAGTTTAAGGGACATGGAACATGGAAGCTACAAATGAATTTGAGCATTGACAGTTAAGTTGAATCCTAATAACAATGGGGTTCTGTGAAAGAAGATTTCTAGCTTATTTCAATCATTTTTTTTATTAAAATAAAATTTCATTAAAATAAAATTCCTGACATTTTTTAGCACTAATTATAATTCCAGAGTTTTTAGTGAATGTTTTGGAAATTTAAATCATTCCAAGAAGGTATTGACTAAGGCACTGTTATACTTAGTATTTTGCAACATTTTCAATCTGGAAAACTTTGTGACCACACATTTTGAGTGGAGGAGGAAAAGAGTAAAGTATCTGAGTGTCTATAAAATGGCAAAGCCTTGACTTTAATAGGAACATTTCATCCAGCTTTATTTTCTTAGTTAGAAGTTCCAGTGAAGAAAATACATTGCATGAATAGTTTTAATTTAAGCTTTTAATACAATGCTTTTCTTTGTTGTTTTTTTTTTTTATGTCATTTATTTATTTTTGACTGTGCCAGATCTTTGTTGCTGTGAGGGCTTTTCGCTAGTTGGAGAGAATGGGGGCTACTCTCTAGTTGTAGCCTACAAGTTTCTCATTGCAGTGGCTTCTTGTTGCAGAGCACGGGCTCTAGGCACGCAGGCTTTAGTAGTTGCGGCTCCCAGGCTCTAAAGAGAAGGCTCAGTAGTTGTGGGGCATGGTCTTAGTTGCCCTGTGGCATGTGGGATCTTACAGGATCAGGGATTGAACCTGCGTTTCTGTACATCATAGGGAACTAATAAATATGTACTAAAACAATAAATTAAACCATCTCTACTTTCTATTGACCCATATTGGAAGAAAATCATAGAAATTCAAACAGTTGAACCAGTTGGGTTTTTCAAAATTAAGGGAAAGAGACACACTTTCCAGATTTATATAGCTTAAAATGTGAGGGTTTTTGTTGTTGTTGTTATTCTTTTCTGAGTGACCTCAATTATCAGGCAGTTCTGCCAGTTCTCTGAAAATATGAAAAGAAAACAAATGAGAAAGAAGATTGGAATCCTGGGTTACATTTATATATACCACTCCAAAATTATTTTTTTGAATTATGACAAAAATATAAAATGGCTTTATTTTCATAATAATTGACGATAATAGGGAGTAGACATGCCTAACTCTACCCTCCTGAAGTTTAAGGGACATGGAACATGGAAGCTACAAATGAATTTGAGCATTGACAGTTAAGTTGAATCCTAATAACAATGGGGTTCTGTGAAAGAAGATTTCTAGCTTATTTCAATCATTTTTTTTATTAAAATAAAATTTCATTAAAATAAAATTCCTGACATTTTTTAGCACTAATTATAATTCCAGAGTTTTTAGTGAATGTTTTGGAAATTTAAATCATTCCAAGAAGGTATTGACTAAGGCACTGTTATACTTAGTATTTTGCAACATTTTCAATCTGGAAAACTTTGTGACCACACATTTTGAGTGGAGGAGGAAAAGAGTAAAGTATCTGAGTGTCTATAAAATGGCAAAGCCTTGACTTTAATAGGAACATTTCATCCAGCTTTATTTTCTTAGTTAGAAGTTCCAGTGAAGAAAATACATTGCATGAATAGTTTTAATTTAAGCTTTTAATACAATGCTTTTCTTTGTTGTTTTTTTTTTTTATGTCATTTATTTATTTTTGACTGTGCCAGATCTTTGTTGCTGTGAGGGCTTTTCGCTAGTTGGAGAGAATGGGGGCTACTCTCTAGTTGTAGCCTACAAGTTTCTCATTGCAGTGGCTTCTTGTTGCAGAGCACGGGCTCTAGGCACGCAGGCTTTAGTAGTTGCGGCTCCCAGGCTCTAAAGAGAAGGCTCAGTAGTTGTGGGGCATGGTCTTAGTTGCCCTGTGGCATGTGGGATCTTACAGGATCAGGGATTGAACCTGCGTTTCCTGCACTGGTAGGCTGACTCTTTACCACTGAGCCACCAGGGAAGCCCTAATATTTTTAAGATATATCCCAAAGTAACAAATTTTAAAAATGTATGGAGAAGTAAGCACACTTAGAAACATAAGGTGTTAGGCACTTTTTAGGTGTGAATGACATACTTAAAACAGAACACCTATATGTATGAGGGATTTAGAGTAAATTTTAAAGAAGTTTAATAATTTTTTAAGAAATAAGTAATTCTTGTATTGTAGCAGTTACAAAAAAGTGGACTGCCTAATTAGCTCAAGGATTCCGCAAAATCTTCATTTACTGCAGCAATTCATGCAAAATAATTAATATTTTAACTGTTCTTTATTTTGACTACAGATGCAAAACTTAGGAAACGACACTCTATTAACCTAGTAGGGCACATCTCAAGTTCAAAGCCCTCCAAGCAGTTGTTGTTATTGCTGCTGTTTAGTCGCTAAGTCATATCTGCCTTTTCGTGGCAATATAGACTGTAACCTGCCAGACTCCTCTATCCATGGAATTTCCCAGGCAAGAAAACTATTGAAGCTGCCATTTCCTTCTCCAGCGGATCTTTCCAACCCAGGGACTAAACCCATTTCTCCTGACCTGGCAGGCAGATTATTTACCGCTGAACCATCAGGAAAGCCCACCAAACAGGACATGCCAGCAACATGATACTCAGCTTCCAATCAGGAACTATCAACACACTTGATTCTCATGCCTGCCCTGCTTCAGAACCCTGCTTAAAGTCCTAAGCACACCATCCCCTTTCTGTTTTGTTTTAACTTTTCTAATTCATCAAAAGCATTCACTAGTTCTTTTGAATCTTTAAAAAGAATTGGCTGATCTTTCCCGTTCCCTAGGTTTTAGAGAAAAAGTTAGGCACTGATCATTTCTTCTCCTTACAGTCATTTCTATAGAATTTTTTTCATAATTTGTAGACTTCAGTCCAATTTAAGTTATCAAAAGAGTTAATACTTAGAAGGTTATGTCGTCTGTACCATAAGCATTTGCTATATCATTATTTTATTATCATTGTTTTACACTGCTCTAAAGAAACTATTGAATCAGCTGAAGGTTAGTATTGAGGTCATTACTTTCCCCTGAAGACCAAGTTGCTCTATGTGGTGATTCAGCTGCCAGAACTTGCCATAAGTACCATACTATGTCCCATCACTGCACAACTGATTTTCTCAATCATGTGGCCCAAACAAGAAAACTACTTTGCATAGCAACTTGGATCAGTAGGACAGCCTTCTCTTGCTCTGGGTCACATTCTAAAAGAATACTATTAAAGGCAGTTGACAAATAAGAAGAAACTGCTCACTCACATGTGATACATATTTCCTCCATTATCCAAAGATATCTAACAAGCAGACATATAACTAAAAAATATGGGTCATTTTGGCAAGAATATCCTTACATGACCAGACTCTTAAACTTAACAGGAATAGTAGGCAGAACACTTTTTTTTTTTTTTTTCCTATGGGATTTTATCTCACCTCCTTCGGAATGTCTAGGTTTCACAAAGGCTTATAGAGTAACTGCTGCTTACTGCTCATCAAGATTTATGAGCATGATTTCAATAATCAAGTGGAGTAGGATGTTGACTTGGAGACAGATGATCAAGATCTCAGAGGAAAAGAGAGAGAGGGTTGATTCAGTCCTTAGATAAGATACCTACCAAGTGAAAACAAGATTATTCTGGTATGATTTTTTACTGGAGAAAGAAGAATGAATTTACCAGAATAGTAGCTGTATTTTTTGTGCCAGGGTGTCTCTTAATTTTCTCTGGTCAAGAGAAAATACCTGGAAGAGACTTCTTGCATCTCCTGATTAAGTGTACAATAATCTTGTCATTCTCTAAGATCTATCTCTCTTATGCCCAGACTTAGTTTAATGGAGAAAAGATAAGGTCAAACACCCATTGCATAGTTTAGGTCCTTGAAATTGGCAGTAATTGGCTCATGTTTTCACCAATATAGGATATTTCATATGATTGTTGATTTCATATAGAGCAGCAATTTTAAAGCCTTCTTACTAGTTGAAAAATGGTCTTTGGGAATTCCCTGGTGGTCCCATGGTTAGGACTCAGGGCTTTCACTAATGTGGCCTGGGTTCAACCCCTGACTGGGGAACTAAGATCCCATAAGCCACATGGCTCAGCCCCAAGAGAAGTTTTTTAAATAAATAATTTTCAAAAGTCCTCATTCAGTGGATCAAGCAGACAGCTGTTATTCTGCCAATTGTTGATTCAGGTATGTATTCAGTAACTGAGAAGATTGTCCCAAGATGGATTTTCAGGCACACTGACAGATGTGTAGGACAAAACTCAATTATTTGACTGATGAAACACAGTCGTGCTCCAAATCTCTAGGTATTAGCAATATCACACAGTCAGCATCTCCCTTTCTCAAGTCAGACATCTTGATAAATGGGTTTCCTTTAGGGAAATTCAGAAACAGAGTTATAGTACATAAATTTGATCACATTGCATGGCCCTTTTTCACAACTACCAGGCCTCTCCTTCATTAATGGGGGTTCCAACCAACCACCAAGGTGACCACTCATACTCTGGCAATTGGGTAGTGGACCCATGGCTCAAGTCAGGCTTTTATTTGTTTTGTTTTTTTTACCAAACCTAGAGTATTTTTTCTTTATGTAAAACTTAATTATACTTTGGTAACTTCAGAATTATTTTAATTTAAGGAAGTCATGATCCGTAAACCACAACAAAGTATCTTTGGGAGCCAGAGGACTATTGTGAAAACCATGCTCACTTTGTCTCTGGTAGTTAACTGCGACCAGTGTCTTGGCCACCTCATGACCCCAATATCCACACTGAAAGCAGGGAGCTCATTAGAATGACAGTGCTTCCCACTTCCATCCCTAGCCTACAGAGAACAAAGGCTCCAGTGCTTTCCAAAGATGCAAAGGCTCCTTTCTGGAGCACAGTACCAAATGCCTTGTTGATGGGATTGTTTTATGGGCCCTTGCAGGAAACAGAATTGGAGAATGGGTAAGTATGTCACAAATGATAAATCCACTCAAACATTTGAATCCCTCTGTGTCAGCACAGTCCAGTATAAATATAAATGCACACCACAGATGCAAGCCACATGTGGACTTCCATATTTTCTAAAAACCATATTTTAAAACACAGTAAAAAGAAAGAACTGAAATTGTTTATTAAATTATATTTTGTTTAACCTAATATAAACAAGACAATATTATTTCAATATGTAATCCATATAAAATTATCATTGAGATAGTTTACATTTTTTGCATTATTTTACTCACTAGTAACATCTTGATTTAGACTAGCCACATGTCAAATGCTTGATAGTTACATGGATTCTTCCCTCCTCATTATGCCAAAGAATTTCAGGCATTTAGCTTTATTTACTAAAACACATCATTTGAGTCTGTTTCAGTCAATACCAGCAGATAGCTAGAGCCTCTTGCAGCAGCTCAAAGTAACCCTTTGATTCCAGAATTTCTGTTAAATTCAATCATATTAATAAATGCAGTCACCTTAAAATTACTTTCTTTTGTTCCTGGACTAACACATTTAGGATCATATTCCATAGATATTCTCCACGATTCTATTGGTATAAATTAGAAAAATCTAGTAAGCCTTCTTTTCCTGAAATAGGTGTTGTAGCTGTGACATGTTAGAAATTGAATCTGATCTTTACTCTGGAGGTAATTAGGAGCAGTAAGGCAGGATGCGAGGTGAATGGATATCCTTTAATGTAGTACCTCAGGGACTCCAAGTAAAGCAGCTCCAGCTTCATCCCTGGGAAGAAAAGGCTCTTCCTGCTGGCAAGGGAGGAGTACTCAAGTTTATCTGGACCATCCACATGTTTGGTCCTGTTTTCAGGTCCTGCACTTTCCCATTCAATGCTCTAAATTTTCACATACAAGGCCCCAGTCCAGCAATGCTGAGTCAGAATTTCAGCCACAAAAGCACTAAAGAAATAAAGTCACGAGATAGTCTCTGTGTCCCATTCTTGAGTCAAGAATTTAAAAGTTAGGTATATCACTTCTCTAAATTAGATTCAGTGCACTCAGAAGCAGGTCCACCCATATAGCCCTTGGGTGATTTTTATTTTTTTATTTGTAATTGGAGTATAATTGCTTTGCAATGGTTATATTAGTTTCTGTTGCACAACGTGAATCAGCTATAGGTATACATATGTCCCCTCTTGCTTGAATCTTCTTCCAACCCCACTGCATCTCACCCCTCTAGGTCATCACAGAGCACCAAGGTGAACTCCTAGGCTATGAAGCAGCTTCCTACTAGCTAGCTATTTTACGTGTGGAAGTATATATATGTAGGGTTTTGCTGGTGGCTCAGATAGTAAAGAATCTGCTTGCAGTGTGGGAGACCCAGGTTCAATCTCTGGGTTGGAAAGATCCCCTGGAGAAAGGAATGGCTATCCATTCCAGTGTTCTTGCCTAGAGAATTCTATGGTCAGATGAGCCTGGAGGGCTACAGTTCATGGGGTCCCAAAGAGTCAGACAGGACTGCACAACACACACACACACACACACACACACACACTACAGTGTATATATGCCAATGCCACTCTCATTCCATCCTACCCTCTCCTCCCAACCCCGGTATCCATAGGTCTGTTCACTACCTCTGCATCTCTGTCCCTAGTATAATAGCCAACCCCCTCATTCCAGGTCCTACATGTCATGATATTGTTTTGTCACTTTGATTCTTGGTATAAATTAGAAAAATCTAGTAAGCCTTCTTTTCCTAAAAGGTGACTCATGTTAGAAATTGAATCTGATCTTTACTCTGGAGGTAATTAGGAGCAGTAAGGCAGGATGCGAGGTGAATGGATATCCTTTAATGTAGTACCTCAGGGACTCCAAGTAAAGCAGCTCCAGCTTCATCCCTGGGAAGAAAAGGCTCTTCCTGCTGGCAAGGGAGGAGTACTCAAGTTTATCTGGACCATCCACATGTTTGGTCCTGTTTTCAGGTCCTGCACTTTCCCATTCAATGCTCTAAATTTTCACATACAAGGCCCCAGTCCAGCAATGCTGAGTCAGAATTTCAGCCACAAAAGCACTAAAGAAATAAAGTCACGAGATAGTCTCTGTGTCCCATTCTTGAGTCAAGAATTTAAAAGTTAGGTATATCACTTCTCTAAATTAGATTCAGTGCACTCAGAAGCAGGTCCACCCATATAGCCCTTGGGTGATTTTTATTTTTTTATTTGTAATTGGAGTATAATTGCTTTGCAATGGTTATATTAGTTTCTGTTGCACAACGTGAATCAGCTATAGGTATACATATGTCCCCTCTTGCTTGAATCTTCTTCCAACCCCACTGCATCTCACCCCTCTAGGTCATCACAGAGCACCAAGGTGAACTCCTAGGCTATGAAGCAGCTTCCTACTAGCTAGCTATTTTACGTGTGGAAGTATATATATGTAGGGTTTTGCTGGTGGCTCAGATAGTAAAGAATCTGCTTGCAGTGTGGGAGACCCAGGTTCAATCTCTGGGTTGGAAAGATCCCCTGGAGAAAGGAATGGCTATCCATTCCAGTGTTCTTGCCTAGAGAATTCTATGGTCAGATGAGCCTGGAGGGCTACAGTTCATGGGGTCCCAAAGAGTCAGACAGGACTGCACAACACACACACACACACACACACACACACACACTACAGTGTATATATGCCAATGCCACTCTCATTCCATCCTACCCTCTCCTCCCAACCCCGGTATCCATAGGTCTGTTCACTACCTCTGCATCTCTGTCCCTAGTATAATAGCCTACTACAGGAACCATACAACTCATCAAAGCCTTGCCTCAGTTGACATTCATTACAGGTGACCATAGGTGACATGTCATGATATTGTTTTGTCACTTTGCACTACAAATAGGTTCTCATTTTTTCTATTCTAATTTTATTTTATTTTTAATTGAGTCCTAATTGATGGATAACATTGGATTAGCTTCAAAATGTACAACAAAATGATTTGATATTTGTAGAAATTACAAAATGATCACAGTTAGTCTAGTTAACATCCACCACAAGTAGTGACATATTTTTTCTTATGATGAGAACTTTTAAAATCTACACTAGAGGCTCATTTTCTAATTAAATTCAGATTTCACTCACTTCTAATCAAGCAACTGAGTTAACAAATGCCAGATTCTCATCCTGGAGGTCCTGGGGGTAACAGCTAATGATTGCATGGCGGGTCTCTGTTTTCAAAAACTAATGAGGGTTTTGGAAAGAGTTGGTAGGGTTAAAGGAACCAGAAATTTCTCTAGATAGTTTAATCAGAAAGGACTTTAATACAGGCAATTAGGTACTTGCAAAACTCTTGGAAAAAAAGAGAAGCTAGAGCTTTGAAAAAATTTACCCGAGAATAATTTACTTGTAGGATATATCAGCTATAGTAGTATACCAAAGAAGCTACATCTCTATTAAGAAATGTATAAATAAATCAAGAGGCAACATAGAAATGATAATTCTTTATACTTAAATCTTGTAGGTCTGTCAATGAATTTATTTCTCAAAGTAGAAAATATACACAATTGATGTCCACTGTGAACTTGGATTTAGTGGGCACTTAATACTGTTTGTTTCACATTATCTCATATAATCCTGGCACTTCCTAGGTGGTCCTAGTGGTAAAGAACCCACATGCCAATGCAGGAGACATAAGAGACATGGGTTTGATCCCTGGTTTGGGAAGATCCCCTAGAGGAGAGTGTGGAAAACTGCTCCAGTATTCTTACTTGGAGAATCCCATGGACAGAGGAGCCTGGCGGGTTACAGTCCATAGGTTTACAAAAAGCTGGACACAACTAGAGTAATTTAGCACACACACAAATACTCTTCACAACAACTTGGCAAAGTGTGTTTTATTATCTCTATTTCATAGATGAGGAGACTAAGTCAGAGACAGATTAAAGCAGTTTTCCTGAACTGCCACAACTATCACATTCTGCAAATCTGCCCTCTATTCTTATTTGCTTCCCACACGCAGGGAGCAGTTATATGTAATAAGCTTCATGTATTATTAATAACTGCAAAGTCAGCATGTATAAGCTTTCAAATTACAACAGTTATCCAATTAACCCCTGGTTACTTATATAGCCTTTAGTGTTTCTCTTCAGGAACAAGCTAATGAATTTCAGTATAAATAATTATACAAGTGGGAAACAAAGGTCATGGAAAAAATGGAACACTTCATAATAACTGTTACATAAAGGGCTTTTTATTCCCCCCAATCAATTTTAAAGATTGAAGTCTTGGCAGAAGCCTAGTCGATTTTAATTCTAGAGCCATTCAGTTGGTTCTAATAAAATTTTAAAAAACTAATAATAATGACATATCAATTTATTAAGTATCACACTTTAATTTTACAGATGAAAAAATAGAACCGTACATGTTTAGTAAAAATGTAAAAACATTCATGGAATGATTTACATCAACTTCAAGACGCTAGCTATCTCTGGAGAAGTGAGGAGTAGAAAGAGAGAAGAATCCAGCTATAGTGGCATCTGTAAATTTTAATTTCTATTTCTAAAAAAAGAATTTAATATAAATGTACCAGAAGTGTAATGAGTGTTTATGTGAAATGTAAATGAGTACCAATTATATTGTGGCAAATCATGGTAAATTTTAAATTTCTCAAAGTAGAAAATATACACAATTGATGTCCACTGTGAACTTGGATTTAGTGGGCACTTAATACTGTTTGTTTCACATTATCTCATATAATCCTGGCACTTCCTAGGTGGTCCTAGTGGTAAAGAACCCACATGCCAATGCAGGAGACATAAGAGACATGGGTTTGATCCCTGGTTTGGGAAGATCCCCTAGAGGAGAGTGTGGAAAACTGCTCCAGTATTCTTACTTGGAGAATCCCATGGACAGAGGAGCCTGGCGGGTTACAGTCCATAGGTTTACAAAAAGCTGGACACAACTAGAGTAATTTAGCACACACACAAATACTCTTCACAACAACTTGGCAAAGTGTGTTTTATTATCTCTATTTCATAGATGAGGAGACTAAGTCAGAGACAGATTAAAGCAGTTTTCCTGAACTGCCACAACTATCACATTCTGCAAATCTGCCCTCTATTCTTATTTGCTTCCCACACGCAGGGAGCAGTTATATGTAATAAGCTTCATGTATTATTAATAACTGCAAAGTCAGCATGTATAAGCTTTCAAATTACAACAGTTATCCAATTAACCCCTGGTTACTTATATAGCCTTTAGTGTTTCTCTTCAGGAACAAGCTAATGAATTTCAGTATAAATAATTATACAAGTGGGAAACAAAGGTCATGGAAAAATGGAACACTTCATAATAACTGTTACATAAAGGGCTTTTTATTCCCCCCAATCAATTTTAAAGATTGAAGTCTTGGCAGAAGCCTAGTCGATTTTAATTCTAGAGCCATTCAGTTGGTTCTAATAAAATTTTAAAAAACTAATAATAATGACATATCAATTTATTAAGTATCACACTTTAATTTTACAGATGAAAAAATAGAACCGTACATGTTTAGTAAAAATGTAAAAACATTCATGGAATGATTTACATCAACTTCAAGACGCTAGCTATCTCTGGAGAAGTGAGGAGTAGAAAGAGAGAAGAATCCAGCTATAGTGGCATCTGTAAATTTTAATTTCTATTTCTAAAAAAAGAATTTAATATAAATGTACCAGAAGTGTAATGAGTGTTTATGTGAAATGTAAATGAGTACCAATTATATTTGTCTGATTTCTGCATGTGTGAAATATTTCATAATTTGAGATTAACAGTTTTAAGAAGTGGACATTAATTTTTAAGAATTATCAAGGTCCTATCATATTCTACTATATAATATGACATACTTTATTTATGATGTGGTTTATGCTAGCATCTGCATTTTGAAGATAATATATAATAGAACTTTGGGAAAATACCCTAAATTTACACAGCTATTTTAAGATAAAGCCAAAAGAAAGTAGAAATGAACTTTATCCAAGACTTAAATCTTATAAATTAAGCTATTGATGTGTTGAGGTTTTTATGTTCATTCAGGTCAGACATGACCTCAGTTTTTAAAGATCTAATCCAGAAACACATGCCTGAAATGGATTTTCATATCTTTAAAAAAATGAAAGAGAAACCAGGCTGTATCTTGACATCAAGATAACGAAGAGCAACATAAAATACTATGTCATTTACTGTATGTTTTAAAATATATGCAGCTTGTAATTATTATGAGTAAAAATGTTCATTATCAGGCTTCCCTAGTGGTCCAGTGGGTAAAGAATCTGCCTTGCAGTGCAAGGGGCACTGGTTCGGCCCCTGACCCAGGAAGATCCCACGTGCAGCAAAGCGGCTGAGCCAATGTGTCCAACTAGGAGCCAGGGCCCTGGAGCACATGTGCCCGAAGCCAGTACTCTATAACAAGAGAGGCCACTGCAATGGGAAGCCCACACAGGCGAAAGAAAAAAGATGGATGAAAAAATAAGGCAGAAGCCTAGTCGATTTTAATTCTAGAGCCATTCAGTTGGTTCTAATAAAATTTTAAAAAACTAATAATAATGACATATCAATTTATTAAGTATCACACTTTAATTTTACAGATGAAAAAATAGAACCGTACATGTTTAGTAAAAATGTAAAAACATTCATGGAATGATTTACATCAACTTCAAGACGCTAGCTATCTCTGGAGAAGTGAGGAGTAGAAAGAGAGAAGAATCCAGCTATAGTGGCATCTGTAAATTTTAATTTCTATTTCTAAAAAAAGAATTTAATATAAATGTACCAGAAGTGTAATGAGTGTTTATGTGAAATGTAAATGAGTACCAATTATATTTGTCTGATTTCTGCATGTGTGAAATATTTCATAATTTGAGATTAACAGTTTTAAGAAGTGGACATTAATTTTTAAGAATTATCAAGGTCCTATCATATTCTACTATATAATATGACATACTTTATTTATGATGTGGTTTATGCTAGCATCTGCATTTTGAAGATAATATATAATAGAACTTTGGGAAAATACCCTAAATTTACACAGCTATTTTAAGATAAAGCCAAAAGAAAGTAGAAATGAACTTTATCCAAGACTTAAATCTTATAAATTAAGCTATTGATGTGTTGAGGTTTTTATGTTCATTCAGGTCAGACATGACCTCAGTTTTTAAAGATCTAATCCAGAAACACATGCCTGAAATGGATTTTCATATCTTTAAAAAAATGAAAGAGAAACCAGGCTGTATCTTGACATCAAGATAACGAAGAGCAACATAAAATACTATGTCATTTACTGTATGTTTTAAAATATATGCAGCTTGTAATTATTATGAGTAAAAATGTTCATTATCAGGCTTCCCTAGTGGTCCAGTGGGTAAAGAATCTGCCTTGCAGTGCAAGGGGCACTGGTTCGGCCCCTGACCCAGGAAGATCCCACGTGCAGCAAAGCGGCTGAGCCAATGTGTCCAACTAGGAGCCAGGGCCCTGGAGCACATGTGCCCGAAGCCAGTACTCTATAACAAGAGAGGCCACTGCAATGGGAAGCCCACACAGGCGAAAGAAAAAAGATGGATGAAAATAAATAAATGAAAACAAAAAGAGAGAGAGAGACCAAAATTAAAAAAGTGTTCATTATCTTTTTTCAAATGCAATTTAGGTGTTTTCAATTTTGGAAAGAACCAGAACCAGTGGAGAAATACACTCCTTTCACAGAGAACTGTACAACAACAAATTACCGTTTCTAGAACAGGGTTTGCCACAGAAATCCTCATTAGTGAAAATGTTCTGAAGGGAATACATTAATGTATAAATTAACCAAGACTTTACTCTGAACTAACCAGAGACAGGACACCCCTATTCACCACAGCTTTTAATGTCCTTGTAGTTCTTTTTAGCCTTAACCTAACTTTCTCTTCTCTATTTTTATCTTGTTTCCATCAAAAACAGTGGTTTACAAGGAGAAAAGTTGTATAACGAGAAAGATTCAAATCTGTACTCAACAATTGATGATTTCCCTTATCTTTATTTTTTTAAAATATTTATTTATTTATTTATTTATTTTGTGGGGGGCAAGTTGGGGAGGGAGGGAGGGGGGTGAGCAGGCCACTTCTATTGGTCTTTCATTTATCTATTTTTCATCCATCTTTGTTCTTTGGCCCATGTGGGCCTTCCCATCACGGTGACCTCTGTTGTCACAGAGCACTGGCTCTGGGCACATGCGCTCCAGAGTTCTGGCTCGGTAATTGGACACATTGGTCCAGCCACTCCGTGGCACGTGGGATCTTCCCAGGCCAGGGATCTAACCGGCACCCCTTGCCCTGCAAGGTGGTGTCCTTACCCACTGGACCACCAGGGAAGCCCCTCCCTTATCGTTAAAGTAAAAGTTAAAGAGAAGCTTCTGGAAACTGCGGGGACCTTCCGCAGAAAGGGAAGGCAGCGGGATTGCCCCCGGCTGAACCGGGAGATCTCGGAGAAAGGCAAATCTTGAACTGCCCGCCCCGCAGCCCCCTGGCTGAGGCAGGGGACAATCAGACGCAACAGGGGTTCCATCGAAGTAGTTCCGCTTTATTAATGAAGATCCACAGCTTTTATAGGCAAGTGAAGGGGGTTTTGCACGGGACTTCCTATAGATTACGCCAATCAAGCTAAAGGCCAAGCAATCATTCACGAGTACGGAAGCCAGGGGAACCAATCAGAAATTTTGACCATCAATTAACAATTTAGATCACGCCCTGTCTCTTCCTGTAGGCTCCATCTTAGCTGCAAACATGTACTTAAGCTTCTTTAAACAATGCACTTAAGCTTCCCTTCATTTCCATGTCCCTTCCTGTAGGCGCCATCTTAGCTCCAAGCTGAAACAATGTGCTTAAGCTTCTTTTCACTCCCACATCCCTTCCTGTAGGCGCCATCTTAGCTCCAAACTGCAAACATGTGCTTAAGCTTCTTTATGCTTAAAACGGTCCTCGTTCAATTCAGAGCCCCACAGAAACAAATTCTGTTATATCCATTTTATTGTAATCTAATAGATTTCTCGAGAACTTAAATCAACATGAACTGCTAAAATGACTGTATTAACTTGAAAATGTAGTTGAATAGACACTAGGATTTTTTTTCTCGATGTTTATACATGACTATGTGGATGAACAAGTGAAATACGGAGAAAAAGTTAAAATAGTCCACTTTCAATGACAGAAGTGCATTTTTTATGCAAGTAACTCTAACTACCCCATTACTTCTGCTGCTTTACATAATTAGACATTTATATAAATATGTCTTAGATTTGAAGAAGGAAATGGCAACCCACTCCAGTATTATTGCCAGGTGAGCTTCAGTCCATGGAGTCTCAAATATACATACATGTATATATACAGGACTTCCCTGATGGCTCAGTGATGGGAATCTGCCTGTAAAGCAGGAGACACAGCTTGCATCCCTGGAAAGATCCCCCTGGAGGAAGGCATGGCAAGCCACTTCACTATTCTTGCCTAGAGAATTCTATGGATGGAGGAGCCTGGTGGGCTGCAGTTCATGGGGTCACACAGAGTCCGACACAACTAAAGTGACTAAGCAACAGCATCTTAGATTATTTTCTATGCATCAAAGAAAAAATATTGTTAATAAAAAATTGTTTATTTGATTCATATGAAATTCACTTAAATTTGCTTTGCAAGCGAAGGGGTTTTGCACGGGACTTCCTATAGATTACGCCAATCAAGCTAAAGGCCAAGCAATCATTCACGAGTACGGAAGCCAGGGGAACCAATCAGAAATTTTGACCATCAATTAACAATTTAGATCACGCCCTGTCTCTTCCTGTAGGCTCCATCTTAGCTGCAAACATGTACTTAAGCTTCTTTAAACAATGCACTTAAGCTTCCCTTCATTTCCATGTCCCTTCCTGTAGGCGCCATCTTAGCTCCAAGCTGAAACAATGTGCTTAAGCTTCTTTTCACTCCCACATCCCTTCCTGTAGGCGCCATCTTAGCTCCAAACTGCAAACATGTGCTTAAGCTTCTTTATGCTTAAAACGGTCCTCGTTCAATTCAGAGCCCCACAGAAACAAATTCTGTTATATCCATTTTATTGTAATCTAATAGATTTCTCGAGAACTTAAATCAACATGAACTGCTAAAATGACTGTATTAACTTGAAAATGTAGTTGAATAGACACTAGGATTTTTTTTCTCGATGTTTATACATGACTATGTGGATGAACAAGTGAAATACGGAGAAAAAGTTAAAATAGTCCACTTTCAATGACAGAAGTGCATTTTTTATGCAAGTAACTCTAACTACCCCATTACTTCTGCTGCTTTACATAATTAGACATTTATATAAATATGTCTTAGATTTGAAGAAGGAAATGGCAACCCACTCCAGTATTATTGCCAGGTGAGCTTCAGTCCATGGAGTCTCAAATATACATACATGTATATATACAGGACTTCCCTGATGGCTCAGTGATGGGAATCTGCCTGTAAAGCAGGAGACACAGCTTGCATCCCTGGAAAGATCCCCCTGGAGGAAGGCATGGCAAGCCACTTCACTATTCTTGCCTAGAGAATTCTATGGATGGAGGAGCCTGGTGGGCTGCAGTTCATGGGGTCACACAGAGTCCGACACAACTAAAGTGACTAAGCAACAGCATCTTAGATTATTTTCTATGCATCAAAGAAAAAATATTGTTAATAAAAAATTGTTTATTTGATTCATATGAAATTCACTTAAATTTGCTTTGCAAGCGACTATCAGAATCAACTAATTCAATTAAAATCAAAATGTTAGGCATGACTTAGAACATGGAATAAAATACATATGATGCATTTTTGGTTTTGAACTAGCATTCTGACATAGGGTAAGAATTTATTTGATTATTTTAGTTTTCTCAAGATTAATTTACAGTGCCTTTTACATAGACACCACTTTTCTCTGTAATTCAGACAATTTGGCTTTCATCAAGTTCAAGGGAAAATTTTATTCTTCAAATTTAAAAATGCTTTAGCACTTCATGTCAACCAAGTGCTAACTTTAGAAAGAGATAATATGTAAATCTCAGAGTGCTACAAATGTGTCAGTTAATAACCATCACTTAATTAAGCAATCCACAAATATCCCCCAGTTTCTAAAAATGATATGCTGAAGGTGTTAATTATCACAGAATTAATATGTCAGTAATACAGGTAACTTAGAAAATAAAGAAAAGCACAAAATAAAAGATAACATCATCAGAACCCTTAAACTTAATATGCAAGCATTCTTCATTATCCATGTATAACTGAACAAAGTTCACTTAAAGAGAATTCACACACACAGGAACACACACAGAAGGCAAGTGTACAATTTTTTTTTTGTAAAGATTTATTTATTTATTATTTATTTGAGGAGGGTGGGGTGGAGAGGGAGGGGAGCAGGCGGGCCACTTCTATTGGTCTTTCATTTGTCCATTTTCATCCATCTTTGTTCTTTGGCCCGTGTGGGAGTCCCATCGCGGTGGCCTCTGTTGCCGCAGAGCGTCGGCTCTGGGCGCATGCACGCCAGAGCTCCGGCTCGGTAATTGGACACATCGGTCCAGCCATTCCGTGGCACATGGGATCTTCCCAGGCCAGGGCTCGAACCGGCGCCCCTTGCACTGCAAGGCGGTGTCCTTACCCACTGGACCACCAGGGGAAGCCCGCAAGTTTACATTTTTTATTAAAATTGAAAAAGTAATTAGGACTTGTAACAAATAAACCACAACTTAGAAAAAGTAATTTATGTTATGCTCAGTTAAATATGTTCTATATTTAGAACTCTTTCCTAATTCGGATAAATGAATCAAGCACGTAATCTCACACAATCTCTCTAATAAGTACTCTGTCGTGGAAGGATCTGAAATCCATCACTTCACATTTGATTTTATCAGAATTATCATATTTTTTGTGAGGCACCCATTTTCTCATACTTAACGGATTTTCTCATTCTCAGCATTCAATTGATCTAACTCTGAAAAATCTTATCTGTCAATGTTTTTTTGTGTAACACAAGCAGTTCTCCAACAATGCTTTCATGGAAATCTATTCTTTTGTGAGATCCTGTATCTATGGTAAGATTTGCAATTTTACTTTACAAATATATTTTTTTTATGGTAAGCTGATTACAATGATCAACCAAGTGCTAACTTTAGAAAGAGATAATATGTAAATCTCAGAGTGCTACAAATGTGTCAGTTAATAACCATCACTTAATTAAGCAATCCACAAATATCCCCCAGTTTCTAAAAATGATATGCTGAAGGTGTTAATTATCACAGAATTAATATGTCAGTAATACAGGTAACTTAGAAAATAAAGAAAAGCACAAAATAAAAGATAACATCATCAGAACCCTTAAACTTAATATGCAAGCATTCTTCATTATCCATGTATAACTGAACAAAGTTCACTTAAAGAGAATTCACACACACAGGAACACACACAGAAGGCAAGTGTACAATTTTTTTTTTGTAAAGATTTATTTATTTATTATTTATTTGAGGAGGGTGGGGTGGAGAGGGAGGGGAGCAGGCGGGCCACTTCTATTGGTCTTTCATTTGTCCATTTTCATCCATCTTTGTTCTTTGGCCCGTGTGGGAGTCCCATCGCGGTGGCCTCTGTTGCCGCAGAGCGTCGGCTCTGGGCGCATGCACGCCAGAGCTCCGGCTCGGTAATTGGACACATCGGTCCAGCCATTCCGTGGCACATGGGATCTTCCCAGGCCAGGGCTCGAACCGGCGCCCCTTGCACTGCAAGGCGGTGTCCTTACCCACTGGACCACCAGGGGAAGCCCGCAAGTTTACATTTTTTATTAAAATTGAAAAAGTAATTAGGACTTGTAACAAATAAACCACAACTTAGAAAAAGTAATTTATGTTATGCTCAGTTAAATATGTTCTATATTTAGAACTCTTTCCTAATTCGGATAAATGAATCAAGCACGTAATCTCACACAATCTCTCTAATAAGTACTCTGTCGTGGAAGGATCTGAAATCCATCACTTCACATTTGATTTTATCAGAATTATCATATTTTTTGTGAGGCACCCATTTTCTCATACTTAACGGATTTTCTCATTCTCAGCATTCAATTGATCTAACTCTGAAAAATCTTATCTGTCAATGTTTTTTTGTGTAACACAAGCAGTTCTCCAACAATGCTTTCATGGAAATCTATTCTTTTGTGAGATCCTGTATCTATGGTAAGATTTGCAATTTTACTTTACAAATAATATGTGCTGTGTTTACTTTGGATTATTGGATTAGCTGAGGCTGATCTACAAAGACTGACTCAAAGAGTGAAGATCTGTTCTAGACACAAGTAGAGAAGAACATTTAAGGGGAGTACATTTATAATTGATGATGTTGTTAATGAATATTTTCTGTTATAACAAAATTTACTTTTCTATACAACATCAGCACCTGAGTACTCAGATAACTTGAGAATAGTTAGTACTTGCTACTGATCATTCTTGTATTTTGGTGTACACGTATTATAACATACTGTGCTTTTTAAAAACCCAGGCATGCTGTTTGTAACCTAATTTTTCTACCTTAAATATCATGGAAGTTTTAATAATATATCATTCCACGAGTTCTTACTCAGATGCAGTCTAATTGAAATTGAATGTGGATTTAGGATTTAGCACTTACTAAAGACTTTAGGTCTTAGCAAAACTAATTCATTTTTAAGATAATTAAGGTACTAAACAGTCATAAAATACATGAGTAAAATGCTAATGAAAATCCAGTTCTTTTCGTAATTGAGAGTCTGCTCCAGATTACCAAAATAGAATTGTCTTACTTGCTCAGGCAATGTTACTGTACTGAAAAAAAAACTATTTGAAGCAATTAAGGTTCATTAAAAATGTTCTATATTTAGAACTCTTTCCTAATTCGGATAAATGAATCAAGCACGTAATCTCACACAATCTCTCTAATAAGTACTCTGTCGTGGAAGGATCTGAAATCCATCACTTCACATTTGATTTTATCAGAATTATCATATTTTTTGTGAGGCACCCATTTTCTCATACTTAACGGATTTTCTCATTCTCAGCATTCAATTGATCTAACTCTGAAAAATCTTATCTGTCAATGTTTTTTTGTGTAACACAAGCAGTTCTCCAACAATGCTTTCATGGAAATCTATTCTTTTGTGAGATCCTGTATCTATGGTAAGATTTGCAATTTTACTTTACAAATAATATGTGCTGTGTTTACTTTGGATTATTGGATTAGCTGAGGCTGATCTACAAAGACTGACTCAAAGAGTGAAGATCTGTTCTAGACACAAGTAGAGAAGAACATTTAAGGGGAGTACATTTATAATTGATGATGTTGTTAATGAATATTTTCTGTTATAACAAAATTTACTTTTCTATACAACATCAGCACCTGAGTACTCAGATAACTTGAGAATAGTTAGTACTTGCTACTGATCATTCTTGTATTTTGGTGTACACGTATTATAACATACTGTGCTTTTTAAAAACCCAGGCATGCTGTTTGTAACCTAATTTTTCTACCTTAAATATCATGGAAGTTTTAATAATATATCATTCCACGAGTTCTTACTCAGATGCAGTCTAATTGAAATTGAATGTGGATTTAGGATTTAGCACTTACTAAAGACTTTAGGTCTTAGCAAAACTAATTCATTTTTAAGATAATTAAGGTACTAAACAGTCATAAAATACATGAGTAAAATGCTAATGAAAATCCAGTTCTTTTCGTAATTGAGAGTCTGCTCCAGATTACCAAAATAGAATTGTCTTACTTGCTCAGGCAATGTTACTGTACTGAAAAAAAAACTATTTGAAGCAATTAAGGTTCATTAAAAAATGTTGCTAATTTAATGAAACTCTAAGAATGTGACATCACAATAATAAAAATAAGCTCCACTTGTAGACTCTAATAAAAAATATACAGCTTTATGTTTCCCAGAGGGAGCTCATAAATGGTCAGTATGGTAAATCGCTGATTTACAGGCTTTTAGAATTCTTTTAACTGGCAAAACAAAGATAATATCTTTTCCTTCATATGGTCAGGTCTTTATATTTTTAATGTAGAGTATTTGCTTTTTTATAAAAAAGAAATAATTGTTGGAACAGTGTTTTTTTCAATTTGTGATGTTTTAATTTTAAGCAAGGCATATAGCTATGTGAATGGCAAGTCTGTTACTAGTGCTAAATTTATGGGATTTTTTCCAGGATAACCTAGGACTTTGCAATATACATTACCTTACTTCAGATTTAACAAAAACAAAACAAGTAGGAATTAGAATCCAAACTGAAACCTCTAGAGACCTCAGAACCTGGCAATCCATTCTACAAAAACAAATGTTTTCCAGAGGCGTATACACAGCAGGAGGTCCATAAATACCAATTGATGGCCGTAACCAACATTACCGAGATTCTTTGGCATCTTTCAGGCTAATTGTATGTAACTTTGGGATGTACATTTTCTACCACATACATATTAACATTTTCAATGCACCTTCATCTTTCTTCTACAATTCTTGCTTTTGAGTTGGAGAAAACAATACACACGTATAAATATTTTAACAACATCAGTATTAACATAAATTTACACAGTGTGCTTTCTTTCTCTCCTACTCACAGTTGGCATGGAATTTATGAGGTAATAATACAAAATCCAAATTGAGTCTAAGAACACTTACTGTTTTCACCTAAAGTAAATTGAACTTGCCATATTCTCTCCAAAATAGCTACACCAGTCCACAGTTCCACCTGCAGTTCATGAAACTGCCAATCTACCATGTGTATAACCATATTACATGACTTAATTTATATTCATCTGTATATTAATGAGTTCAAGTATCACTTTTTATACAACAGTCTTGGGGATTCATCTTCTGTAAATTGCCTGATATAAGCATTGCTCATTTTCTCTTACAGTTGTTGCTTTTCTTCCTTTCATTTTTTGGAGTTCTTTGTTGGTTTCACATATTTTTAAATATCTTTTCCCTTTAGTCATTTGTCTGTTTTCTTTCTCCATGGTGCCTTTAACAGAAATCCTTCATTTTCATATGTCATAGCGTCTTATTTTGTCTTACAGTTTTGCTTTTGAATTAGTCACAGTCTCCTGCACTTTTTCTCTTAACGAGGATTGCCTCTCATATTTTGTTTTTTAATGCATGTTAAGGCCGCTTTTTACATGGTGTTTTTTTTCCTCATGTAATACATCAATTTTCTCCATACCATCTATCAAAGCTACTTACACTTTCCCTATTGGTAGCAACTTTCCATAGATCAAATTCCTACATATGTATGAGTGTGTGCATGCTAAGTCACTTCAGTCATGTCCGATTCTTTACCACCCCATGGACTGTAGCCCATCAGGCTCCTTTGTCCATGAAATTCTCCGGGCAAGAATACTGGAGTGGGTTTCCATTCCCTTCTCCAGGGAATCTTCTCAGTCCAGGAATCCAACCTGCATTTCTTATGTCTCCTGCATTGGCAGGTGGCTTCTCCACTACCAGCTCTGCCTGGGTCTGCCAATAAGTTCCCTGTTTTGTTATGTTACTCTATGTTTCTATTCTTGTGGGGCTTCCCAGGTGGCACTAGTGATAAAGAACCCACCTGCCAGTGCAGGAGACATACGGTTGTACAGAGTCAGACATGACTAAAGTGACCTATCATGAATGCATGCCTCTATTCTTACACTATGATGTTATACTGATTTTATTGATATGGTTTGGCAGTAGTCCTTCAAATAAGATAGGCAAGGCCTTGATGGTCTCTGTAAGTCATCCCATCTAAAACCATGGATTGTGTTTCTATTACTTAAGATAATTTACTAATGTAACTTTAAGCTAAGTGACCTCTCTAAAAGAGCCGGATGATATTTAATAGTAACTAATACATATGATTGCTGAGAATTAAAGCAAGCCTTTAATTGTGCAGGCCTACCACTGAATAAGTGACTTATGCATCATATGTATTCAACAAATGTTAGTGTTAAAAATTTTTTAAAATTAGAAAAGAAAATGATTCAAAGGTACTGCTCATTGTAGGGAATGATATACATCGTTATTCAGGTTTCTACTCCTTTTAGGGAATAATATATACATTATTTCAATTACATGTTTATTTTACTTTATAATATCCAGTAAAATCATTGGATTTATCTGTCAGCAAAGAGCAATCTGAAAAAATAAATTTTCATGCTATTGATAGACGTAAATGGTGTCAGAATTGTGACCTTCGAAGGAGAAAAGTTCACTTCGGAATCAAAAGACATGGTTTCTGTCACCCAGTTTCATGCAGCAAAAGTTTTACTAAAGTAAAAAGGGATAGAGAAAGCTTCTAGTGAAAGGCACTGGAAGGAGGAAGGAGAGTACTGACTTCACTAGTTTAGGCAGGACATGAGGTACTTTTCAGTTGGTTATTAACAACAGATCAAAAGAATATTCAAAGATTGTAAAGGTCTTACGGGATCCACACCCACAATGTACATAATTAACATGAGTATGAAATTAGCCCAAAGGAACAGTTTTCTGTTAAGAAAGAGAAACATGTCCTGGAGCAAGATACACTGTTATTATAAACATTAGCTCTGGGCTTAAAGACAGTTTTAGGCAAAAGAGATTATTGTCATAGGTGTGGCAACCAAGGTGAAGGCACCTCGGCTAAAAACATATTTGTCCCCACTCTTCCTCCTCCTTCTTGGGAATCCAATAGCCTTCCTATCAACCTGCCTAAAAATTAGCTCTCTCACTATTATGTCATTATTTAGTATTATTTCCATCCCTATCCATGTTAAATGTTTCCTACTATAGTAATTCCAGGTTAAACTTGACCAGTACTGGATTAAAATGCATGCTTTTAATTGCCTATCATATCTTTGAAATAATGTGACAATGAAAGAGTTTAGAATTCCTCATGAGAATCCAGGATTCCACAAAATTGTGAGGGCAAACCTATACCTAGTTTAACTCTTCGAATGAGTTTTAAAATTTTATGTCCAAAATTTTAGGCTAAAGCAAGTTTGCGCTACCACTGAATAAGTGACTTATGCATCATATGTATTCAACAAATGTTAGTGTTAAAAATTTTTAAAATTAGAAAAGAAAATGATTCAAAGGTACTGCTCATTGTAGGGAATGATATACATCGTTATTCAGGTTTCTACTCCTTTTAGGGAATAATATATACATTATTTCAATTACATGTTTATTTTACTTTATAATATCCAGTAAAATCATTGGATTTATCTGTCAGCAAAGAGCAATCTGAAAAAATAAATTTTCATGCTATTGATAGACGTAAATGGTGTCAGAATTGTGACCTTCGAAGGAGAAAAGTTCACTTCGGAATCAAAAGACATGGTTTCTGTCACCCAGTTTCATGCAGCAAAAGTTTTACTAAAGTAAAAAGGGATAGAGAAAGCTTCTAGTGAAAGGCACTGGAAGGAGGAAGGAGAGTACTGACTTCACTAGTTTAGGCAGGACATGAGGTACTTTTTCAGTTGGTTATTAACAACAGATCAAAAGAATATTCAAAGATTGTAAAGGTCTTACGGGATCCACACCCACAATGTACATAATTAACATGAGTATGAAATTAGCCCAAAGGAACAGTTTTCTGTTAAGAAAGAGAAACATGTCCTGGAGCAAGATACACTGTTATTATAAACATTAGCTCTGGGCTTAAAGACAGTTTTAGGCAAAAGAGATTATTGTCATAGGTGTGGCAACCAAGGTGAAGGCACCTCGGCTAAAAACATATTTGTCCCCACTCTTCCTCCTCCTTCTTGGGAATCCAATAGCCTTCCTATCAACCTGCCTAAAAATTAGCTCTCTCACTATTATGTCATTATTTAGTATTATTTCCATCCCTATCCATGTTAAATGTTTCCTACTATAGTAATTCCAGGTTAAACTTGACCAGTACTGGATTAAAATGCATGCTTTTAATTGCCTATCATATCTTTGAAATAATGTGACAATGAAAGAGTTTAGAATTCCTCATGAGAATCCAGGATTCCACAAAATTGTGAGGGCAAACCTATACCTAGTTTAACTCTTCGAATGAGTAATTTTTGACCCAGGCTTTTATGTCCAAAACTTGTTACAGGCTGATAACTCAGAATCCCCAGGGGTGGAGTATAGACACTGATAATTTCTGTTTGAAAATCTCCAATGGATAATTTTCATGTGCTGGCAGAATAGAGAGCACCTAGTGTTCATAGTGTTGAGGCTGTGGTCTCCCTTCTTATGTCAGCGTCTTAGGCTTGCAACCATAGTGAATCCCTAACCAAATGCCATATTTGTTAAAGTGCAATTTGATGTATTCATTCCCTTCATTGTCTTTTATTAAGGCAAAATGCCTTAGTTAAAATGAATAATTTGCATCAATTAAAGTCAGAAAAGCCTTGTTTCTCACATTTCCTAAATGTCATTTTTAAGTATGTAGGTTTTGTTTGTATATATATTCTTTATTCTTGAATGACGTTTTGGCAAGAGACTTCAGATGTGATGAGGATAGTAGAATTTACACTTAATAATTCTAGATATTTCACACAATTAAAAGAAATAGTGATTGTCTATTCTGAGCTGACTCCTGTTGTTGTTATTTGGTGGATGTCAAGGTAAATGTATAAAGAGAGGCCATTAGTGAATCCACAGGGCTATTTGTACTTGTAAACTGCTTACTCAACAAAAGACCTTTATTTGTTTAAACTAAGGTCAGCCTTTTCTTATTACAGTAATTACTGCCTTTCAACTGGAGATAATGTGCTTGATTTTCAACATATATTGGAACTTCTAGGAGTCACCAATCTTAGACAATAGTGTAAAATTACTGCCATTTCAACTGGAGATATGTGCTGACCCCACTCTTCCTCCTCCTTCTTGGGAATCCAATAGCCTTCCTATCAACCTGCCTAAAAATTAGCTCTCTCACTATTATGTCATTATTTAGTATTATTTCCATCCCTATCCATGTTAAATGTTTCCTACTATAGTAATTCCAGGTTAAACTTGACCAGTACTGGATTAAAATGCATGCTTTTAATTGCCTATCATATCTTTGAAATAATGTGACAATGAAAGAGTTTAGAATTCCTCATGAGAATCCAGGATTCCACAAAATTGTGAGGGCAAACCTATACCTAGTTTAACTCTTCGAATGAGTAATTTTTGACCCAGGCTTTTATGTCCAAAACTTGTTACAGGCTGATAACTCAGAATCCCCAGGGGTGGAGTATAGACACTGATAATTTCTGTTTGAAAATCTCCAATGGATAATTTTCATGTGCTGGCAGAATAGAGAGCACCTAGTGTTCATAGTGTTGAGGCTGTGGTCTCCCTTCTTATGTCAGCGTCTTAGGCTTGCAACCATAGTGAATCCCTAACCAAATGCCATATTTGTTAAAGTGCAATTTGATGTATTCATTCCCTTCATTGTCTTTTATTAAGGCAAAATGCCTTAGTTAAAAATGAATAATTTGCATCAATTAAAGTCAGAAAAGCCTTGTTTCTCACATTTCCTAAATGTCATTTTTAAGTATGTAGGTTGTGTTTGTATATATATTCTTTATTCTTGAATGACGTTTTTGGCAAGAGACTTCAGATGTGATGAGGATAGTAGAATTTACACTTAATAATTCTAGATATTTCACACAATTAAAAGAAATAGTGATTGTCTATTCTGAGCTGACTCCTGTTGTTGTTATTTGGTGGATGTCAAGGTAAATGTATAAAGAGAGGCCATTAGTGAATCCACAGGGCTATTTGTACTTGTAAACTGCTTACTCAACAAAAGACCTTTATTTGTTTAAACTAAGGTCAGCCTTTTCTTATTACAGTAATTACTGCCTTTCAACTGGAGATAATGTGCTTGATTTTCAACATATATTGGAACTTCTAGGAGTCACCAATCTTAGACAATAGTGTAAAAATTATCAAAGACCAGGGTCTAAGCTCTATTTATGAACATAGTAATACTAGTAGTTCATTCCTATTTGGGGCTTTAGTCCAAATTTATTTTTTAGCTATGTCTTCCTTTGTTTATTTTTTGATGTTCAATTTTGTTTGATGTATATTCAACCATGAAAGCTTAACATTATTAAGTCTAATAAACTGCTACTAGTATATGCAAACTCTGCCCAAATATAATTAGATTTAATTACATTTGTTTGCTTTTAGTTAAATTCACTCAAACATATGCATTGTTTTTACTACATATCAAATAATTTGGATAAATCTTTCACTATCTTCTTATTTTGAAGTCATATTAGAACAACCTCTATTGATAATTTACCTTCTCAATTTCACTTGTTTTATCATCAAATGAATCCCAGGTCACTAGGAACTTAAAGCTAGTAATTTTATTCACAGATATAGTTGACCATTCTTAATTTAAAAATCCTGAAACTCCTTGAATGAAAACTTGAAGATAATACTTACAAATAATGAAAAAAATAATGATTAATAGAAGCAAAACGGTACAAATAACTTTTTAACGCTTGTCTCTTTGGATTTAGAATTTAAGTGTAAATTCTACTATCTTTATCACATCTGAAGTCTCTTGCCAAAAACGTCATCCAAGAATAACACACAACTACGTTAGTGATACTTGTTTCAGTAATAAGTCCCAAGGATATCAATTTTATTAAAGTGAGGCAAAAAAATATTTGCTGAGAGCCTACCAACTCCTTGCTCTAATTTTATTTTTGTCAACTAACCATTGCCACAAATTTGCAACTGCCATACTTTGAGTAATTTGTTTTTATCATTATTAAAGTTACAAATAAAAGTGATTCATATAACTTAGCAAGCAGACTATTGGCGATATCTAGTTATTGCTTCTAGCAGGGTTAAGTAACATCTCTACCTTGTCCATGTGTTTTATGGCTGCAATTTGTGATGTTTAATCAGCTTGATTCTACTCTCAGGTTGAAAATCTTTCAGAACTTCCTGCTGATGATTGGAGCTGTGGTTATGTCACATAAGCATGATACTCTTTGTAAGTGTCACAACCATACATTTTCAGACTTTCAGGTAAAATATATTCTCTTAGCTGAAAATTGGTAAGTTTGGAAATAATTAAAAGAGAAGAAAATTACCTGTGTTATAAAATTTTCCATGGAAATATTAACATATTATCTATTGTGTATTTATTTCTTTTATAGACAATTACAATATAAACATGTATACATACGTACATACATACACACATATGGCTCAATATTAGTACTGAAAAAAGATTAAATAATGGTATTAAAGTTAGTAGGTCAAAGCTCTGACTATATCCCCTGGAGTATAATGAGATCAGCTTCAATTAAACGCGACTCTGTGAGCCAAACAATATATTGGTTCACATGAAACTTGTTTTACAAAACTCATTTGCATTTATTGACATTTTATCCAATCATGCTTTAAAACTTGAATCCTAACATGACTATTGCACTTTACTAAAATGTTTAAATTCAAGCAAATAAGCATTACTCAGAAATCCTGCTAAACTGAATTTCCTAAATATTTTTGGTGTCAGTACAGCCTTGACATTATGGGAATACTTACCATTCTTGATCTTACACTATTTATAGATATCTGACTTAAAATACACACATCCCGAAGCTATATGTCTTCTTTCAGATTCTGGTGATTCTCAAATTAGCAGCGCTTTACTGTGAGTAAAAAAAACCTGTAGAATAACTGTGAGGATCAGGGCCTTAAGCAAAAGCAAGCCAGATAACATGGAGCTCCAGGGCAAAAAAAGAAAAAAAAACAGGGAGGAACTCAGAGACTCTGGGTGGAGAGGCAACCTCTATGCAGGTGGCAGATTCATTATTAATTCAGTTAAAGCTAATCATGCAGCAACTTCCTCAAATTATCATTCTAGAGCATATTTTTATAAATGTAAAATTTTATTTGCAATGACACATAGCAAGACATGAAAACTGAATCATGAATGCTAACAGAGTTTGCACTGTCTGTTCTACATGGCTCAGTCAACAAATTTATCTTTTAAGTCATGAATGTCATTAGGCCTCTTTCTTATATGCTGTATTGATCTCAATTCTCCAAAGCATCCTCAGGTGCCAGAGTAGCTACGTCTGCGTTTTTAAAAATGAGTTCTGATTCCCAGTCACGGTGAGGCTGTTTCTTCCATTGCCCCTGGAAGCCACTCAATCGGCCTAATACACAAACACCTTCTATACATACCTCTGACCATCTGCTAGACTAGCATGGTGCCTGATTACAAAAAGAGGATCTCCCTCCCCTTCTTTGCCATAGGTGTTAATAGCCTTCAGTTTATCCAACCAGCTTTCAAAATCCTGTAAATTATAGATTATCCTGGAAGAAATCTTTCTTTTGTTCAAGAACAAAACAGTGGTGCCCTGAGCTTCTTTTCAAAGGGACCCATCTGTTAATTAGAGTTCAATCATCTTATCTCCAAGGCTTCCCTTCAGATGACCCTTCTGCTTAAATCTAGGAAGTATCTTTATTACAGACCTTTCCAGAATACATAAAGATCAGATGACCACAAAAGTCCCAAATCCTCATAACATGGTTTCAGATGGATGTTTGAAGAATTAGTGAATACACATTGTCACTTAACATCAATTATTGCAACTATGATGCAAAAGATAGACTTAATTAAGATAGAGTCATGTGAATTCATGCTGATTCCTCAAAATATTTATTTATTCCTTGCATTTGTATAGATTATTTTGCTTTTGTGCCAGCTCTTATTGTCCTTAGATTCAACTTCCTAAGCTGTTCACTTATTTTTAATATCCTGATGAAAGCTATATGGGAAAAAATAGAAATGTGGTTTAGGAAAGAAAGAATACTATTTGGGTGAGACAGACTTTTTTTAAATGGATTATACTGCCAGTGAGTGACACAGGCAAAATTGCTTAATTTCTCTATGAAAGGGGAAAATACCTCAGAAAGGTGGTGTGAGCATTAACTGAAATCAATAAAGTATCCAATACAGTGCCTAACAGTTAATAAGCATTCAATAAATCTTAGGGTTTCGTACATTTGCCATCAAATGTACTTATCTCTTTCTAATCCATTTCCATTGCCTGCTGGGAGAGATTAAAGAATGAGTGCAGCTGAATTATTCCCCTAGTCCACCCTCAGAACATGATGCCCACTTAGAAAATCTTCAAGGGATATATTTTGGAGTTAGAGTGGTCTAAAGGGTTCCTGGATCCCATTCAAACATGTGAATAAATGTGTGTGTGTGTGTGTGTGTGTGTAGGCTTCTCCCCACCAACAAGCAGTTGTAGGATGCCAGCAGGGTGTTCAACAATTCAGCTCAATCCTGACATTATTTACCTGGAAATAGACTCCACACGGGTAAAGTGTTCAACCCCACAAGACCACCCTGAACTCCAGATAGCAGTTGCAAGCCTGATGGTTACCTTTGCATCTGCCTGACCCCTTTCTGGGATTTGATTGATTGCTAAAATGGCTCACAACTCAGGGCAATCCATTTACTCACTAGATTACTGCTTGAAGGATATGAAGCAACAGCCAGGTGAAGAGATACATACGGTGAGGTCCTGAGAAAAGAAGCTTTTATCCTTTTGAAGTTTGTTGACAAGTGTTCTGGTTGCCTGAAAGGAAAGTTCTCCATAAAGGATCCAATAAACTTCTTTTTTCCATTTTTTTATAGAGGTTTCGTTAAATAGTCATGATTGACTAAATCTTTGGCCAATGCCAGTTGATATAACACAAGCCCATCTCTCTTGGCCAAAAGTTAGGCCATGGGAGTCAAATTTCCAGCCCTCTGATCACTAGGTTTGTTTTCCTAGCAACCACTTCCTGTCCTTAGGTGCTTTCCAAAAGTCATCACATTAACAGAACAAAAGACATCCTTACCACTCTCCACACTTGGGCAATTTCAAGAGTTTTGGGAGTTGTGAGCAAGGAACTGTTGTCAAAGATCAAGTATATATGAATATTTGTGATATATATATATATATATATATATATATATATATATATGGCTATCAGAATAAGCATATATATATAGATAGATAGATAGATAGATATTGTAAGATCATGGTATCATGCATAAGAATTGAATTTCAGGACAATGAACAGCCAATTGTTTTACATATGTGTATATGTGTGTGTGTGTGTGTACACACACAAATGTGTATATTCAGTCTGCTGACATCTACCCTAACATTATCTCCAAAAATCATATTTTACTGTATGAAACATGCTCATAATCTCTTATATTAAAATTATTAATTCTCATGTTTAAATGATGTAACCCAGATCCATAGTCTTCAAAAGTGATTATAATATGGTTTTGGTGTTGGTTTAGTCACTAAGTCTTGTCTGACACTTTTGTGACTCCATGGACTTTCACCCACCAAGTTCCTCCATCCATGGGATTTCCCAGGCAAGAATCCAGGAGTAGGTTGCCATTTTCTTCTCCATTTTAATTTGGTGCTATACACAAATCTAAAATTGTGAATTATCTTCAGGCTAAAATCCAAGGTTGGTAATAATACATTTTCAAACTTCTTTTCCTTTTCTCCTCTGGTTTTTGGTTGAAAATGTTCTTTCATTTCATATCTCAACATCACCTCATCTGAGACTTGTTCTGAAAGATCTTGAGTTGCTTTTTACAGGGCACGTAGGTTCCTCTTGTTTATCACACAGATCACATAATTGTTAATTTACCTATCTGTCTACTTTCTGTTCCCTAGATTGTTGGGATAAAGCTTGGTCTTATTTATTAGTTTGATCTGTCCAATGCATAAATCAATGTTTGGTACTGAGTGTTTCATTTATTAAATTAAATCAAAAGCAAACAAAAAATGCAAGTATACCTTGAAAAGAAGAACAAAACTATTTATAGAGAAAAAAGAGTACGTTTCCTTAGTATTTGTAGCATAAGCATTTTTAATGAAAATGTCAAGTAACCTTTTTTAAAGTTAAGAGAAAGATTAGTGCTTAAAAGCAAAAGTGAGAATTATTGTTTATGTTTTCTATCTGTCATATAAACAGGAAAATTAGCCACATATTATAAGGAAACTTCTTAATTGTTTCTGTGTGATGAGTAGATGTAGAGAATATGTAGTATACTGACTGTTCATTACTATGGAGAAATTTCACAGTGAGTTTTAGGGAACTTGTATAGAGGCAAAAATTGTAAGACCAGACCTTTTATTTCACTTTTGTCCATCTGTGGTTGCCATTCTGGACAGTGACGATATGAAACAAGCATGAAACATGGAGAAATAAATACAAAAATGATTAATTAGTTAATTCAAAAGGAATCCAAGGACTCTTTCATGCCTTTCTAAAAAGAAAATTATTCTTTCAAATGTACCATATTTCTACTTTACTGTATATTAACAACTATATGGAACACTGTGTAATCTGTTCTAAGGCCACATAAAATATTTCATCTGTTTCTTATATATAGTCATGCTACATAGTTTAGAAATTTATTCCCACTGGGTGTAACCTTTGTCGTCTAGATTCAGTAAATGCTTAACAGGCATAGGCCAGGACCATGTGTGTTTTGCTTTAAGGGTAAATAATCTACACTGAGACAGACAGCCCCTGAGAATATTCCTCCCATATGTCAATATCATGGTTCCTTTTCAGCATGCCTAATATATCATGTCATCAGTGTGGTCACAGTGAGACAATGTTCATTCACCTCATCTGAGACTTTTCTAAGATCTTGAGTTGCTTTACAGGGCACGTAGGTTCCTCTTGTTTATCACACAGATCACATAATTGTTAATTTACCTATCTGTCTACTTTCTGTTCCCTAGATTGTTGGGATAAAGCTTGGTCTTATTTATTAGTTTGATCTGTCCAATGCATAAATCAATGTTTGGTACTGAGTGTTTCATTTATTAAATTAAATCAAAAGCAAACAAAAAATGCAAGTATACCTTGAAAAGAAGAACAAAACTATTTATAGAGAAAAAAGAGTACGTTTCCTTAGTATTTGTAGCATAAGCATTTTTAATGAAAATGTCAAGTAACCTTTTTTAAAGTTAAGAGAAAGATTAGTGCTTAAAAGCAAAAGTGAGAATTATTGTTTATGTTTTCTATCTGTCATATAAACAGGAAAATTAGCCACATATTATAAGGAAACTTCTTAATTGTTTCTGTGTGATGAGTAGATGTAGAGAATATGTAGTATACTGACTGTTCATTACTATGGAGAAATTTCACAGTGAGTTTTAGGGAACTTGTATAGAGGCAAAAATTGTAAGACCAGACCTTTTATTTCACTTTTGTCCATCTGTGGTTGCCATTCTGGACAGTGACGATATGAAACAAGCATGAAACATGGAGAAATAAATACAAAAATGATTAATTAGTTAATTCAAAAGGAATCCAAGGACTCTTTCATGCCTTTCTAAAAGAAAATTATTCTTTCAAATGTACCATATTTCTACTTTACTGTATATTAACAACTATATGGAACACTGTGTAATCTGTTCTAAGGCCACATAAAATATTTCATCTGTTTCTTATATATAGTCATGCTACATAGTTTAGAAATTTATTCCCACTGGGTGTAACCTTTGTCGTCTAGATTCAGTAAATGCTTAACAGGCATAGGCCAGGACCATGTGTGTTTTGCTTTAAGGGTAAATAATCTACACTGAGACAGACAGCCCCTGAGAATATTCCTCCCATATGTCAATATCATGGTTCCTTTTCAGCATGCCTAATATATCATGTCATCAGTGTGGTCACAGTGAGACAATGGCAGTAAGAACCCAGAGTGAAAGTATTGCTCCTAAAATTTCTCTTAGAAGTTGACACTATTCTCTATCTATTGAAATTCCGTACAAGGATTATTGTCTCTAATAAAGCTATATTAGGAACCCCAGTTCAACAGAAGGACAACAAATAGTAAGGAATTTACATACTGACCCGTCCACAATTGTAGGAGCCTGTAAGATTGGAAAGTAAGCTGAGACATGGGTCATTCCTCAGCCTATAAATCTCATCTATGTTGTCACAAAAGAATATGAGAATGAACAGACACTCTTTTTAGTTCTCAGTCATCAAACCATTTTCTCCCCAACTTTATTATGTTCTCCTATTTGGTGAGCTACTCCTCTAAGTATACTGAGGGAACGACAACTGGCCTTTGCTCCCTGGATAGTGTGCAAATTAATTTGTCATAGCTTATTAACAATTCCTGTATGAAAAGAGCAAAAATATTTTGTTATTATAGTTTCGCATAGGTTAGAGCTAATTTTTTATTTCACAGACTGATCAAGATCAAGAGAAATTTAATACAAGTAGTTCATCTTTCTAAAACTGATGGGTATATAATGACGTGTAACAGAATGTAAGGATTTACAAGGATATGAGAAAGAAAAATGTCTAAAAATGAATCAGGAAGAGATTTTAAAGTACACTCTTATTTAATAGTGCTTTTGCTCAGTTTTTAGGCAATGCTTTTTACAAAATACTGAAAACATTCACTGACATTTCAATTAGTATTTAAATAATATATGGAACACTGTGTAATCTGTTCTAAGGCCACATAAAATATTTCATCTGTTTCTTATATATAGTCATGCTACATAGATTAGAAATTTATTCCCACTGGGTGTAACCTTTGTCGTCTAGATTCAGTAAATGCTTAACAGGCATAGGCCAGGACCATGTGTGTTTTGCTTTAAGGGTAAATAATCTACACTGAGACAGACAGCCCCTGAGAATATTCCTCCCATATGTCAATATCATGGTTCCTTTTCAGCATGCCTAATATATCATGTCATCAGTGTGGTCACAGTGAGACAATGGCAGTAAGAACCCAGAGTGAAAGTATTGCTCCTAAAATTTCTCTTAGAAGTTGACACTATTCTCTATCTATTGAAATTCCGTACAAGGATTATTGTCTCTAATAAAGCTATATTAGGAACCCCAGTTCAACAGAAGGACAACAAATAGTAAGGAATTTACATACTGACCCGTCCACAATTGTAGGAGCCTGTAAGATTGGAAAGTAAGCTGAGACATGGGTCATTCCTCAGCCTATAAATCTCATCTATGTTGTCACAAAAGAATATGAGAATGAACAGACACTCTTTTTAGTTCTCAGTCATCAAACCATTTTCTCCCCAACTTTATTATGTTCTCCTATTTGGTGAGCTACTCCTCTAAGTATACTGAGGGAACGACAACTGGCCTTTGCTCCCTGGATAGTGTGCAAATTAATTTGTCATAGCTTATTAACAATTCCTGTATGAAAAGAGCAAAAATATTTTGTTATTATAGTTTCGCATAGGTTAGAGCTAATTTTTTATTTCACAGACTGATCAAGATCAAGAGAAATTTAATACAAGTAGTTCATCTTTCTAAAACTGATGGGTATATAATGACGTGTAACAGAATGTAAGGATTTACAAGGATATGAGAAAGAAAAATGTCTAAAAATGAATCAGGAAGAGATTTTAAAGTACACTCTTATTTAATAGTGCTTTTGCTCAGTTTTTAGGCAATGCTTTTTACAAAATACTGAAAACATTCACTGACATTTCAATTAGTATTTAAATAATATATAGCTTAGTGAATCAACACATTTATCTTTTATCTGTAAGATGTAGTGGTTTTTTGGTTTTATTTTTGGTCACTTCTATTGATCTTTGATTTATCTATTGTCATCCATCTTTGTTTTGGCCTGTGTGGGCCTCCCATTGCAGTGGCCTCTGCCGTTGCAGAGCACTGGCTCTGGGCTCATGTGCTCCAGAGCTCCAGTTTGTTAGTTAGACACATCAGTCCAGCCATTCCGCAGCACGTGGGATCTTCCCAGGCCAGGGATTGAACTGTTGCCCCTTGCACTGCAAGGCGGTGTCCTTACCCACTAGACCACCAGGGAAGCCCAAGCTGTAGCTTTAAACTGACTTGGCAAACAATTCATTTAATCCAACAAAACTGAAATTGCAAGTAGAAATTGGTTTGTTTTCCATAAACAAAACCCACATACCACACAATTATGTCAAAGGCTTTGTTCAGCATTTTCATGTTTTGTTTTGTTGTTAGTGAACACATGAACCATATTACTTAAAACAAAGCTTACTTTCACATCTCAATGAAAAATCCAGAGCTAGTCCCATTTTTCAAATCAGGAATTGCTTTTGAAATTCAAGTCTATGAAGAATCCAAATTTCCTATTTATATAACTCCCATACTGCCTTTGCAGGAGACATGAGAGACATGGGCTCAATCCCTGTGTAGGGAAGATCCTGACAGGCATGCCAATCCACTCCAGTATTCTTGCCTGAAGACTCTCATGGACACAGGAGTCTAGCAGGGTACAGTCATAGGCTTAACTCCCTGGATAGTGTGCAAATTAATTTGTCATAGCTTATTAACAATTCCTGTATGAAAAGAGCAAAATATTTTGTTATTATAGTTTCGCATAGGTTAGAGCTAATTTTTTATTTCACAGACTGATCAAGATCAAGAGAAATTTAATACAAGTAGTTCATCTTTCTAAAACTGATGGGTATATAATGACGTGTAACAGAATGTAAGGATTTACAAGGATATGAGAAAGAAAAATGTCTAAAAATGAATCAGGAAGAGATTTTAAAGTACACTCTTATTTAATAGTGCTTTTGCTCAGTTTTTAGGCAATGCTTTTTACAAAATACTGAAAACATTCACTGACATTTCAATTAGTATTTAAATAATATATAGCTTAGTGAATCAACACATTTATCTTTTATCTGTAAGATGTAGTGGTTTTTTGGTTTTATTTTTGGTCACTTCTATTGATCTTTGATTTATCTATTGTCATCCATCTTTGTTTTGGCCTGTGTGGGCCTCCCATTGCAGTGGCCTCTGCCGTTGCAGAGCACTGGCTCTGGGCTCATGTGCTCCAGAGCTCCAGTTTGTTAGTTAGACACATCAGTCCAGCCATTCCGCAGCACGTGGGATCTTCCCAGGCCAGGGATTGAACTGTTGCCCCTTGCACTGCAAGGCGGTGTCCTACCCACTAGACCACCAGGGAAGCCCAAGCTGTAGCTTTAAACTGACTTGGCAAACAATTCATTTAATCCAACAAAACTGAAATTGCAAGTAGAAATTGGTTTGTTTTCCATAAACAAAACCCACATACCACACAATTATGTCAAAGGCTTTGTTCAGCATTTTCATGTTTTGTTTTGTTGTTAGTGAACACATGAACCATATTACTTAAAACAAAGCTTACTTTCACATCTCAATGAAAAATCCAGAGCTAGTCCCATTTTTCAAATCAGGAATTGCTTTTGAAATTCAAGTCTATGAAGAATCCAAATTTCCTATTTATATAACTCCCATACTGCCTTTGCAGGAGACATGAGAGACATGGGCTCAATCCCTGTGTAGGGAAGATCCCCTGACAGGCATGCCAATCCACTCCAGTATTCTTGCCTGAAGACTCTCATGGACACAGGAGTCTAGCAGGGTACAGTCATAGGCTTGCAAAGAACTGAACAGGGCTGAAGCAACTAAATACACACACACACACACACACACACAAGGGAACAAAGCAGTCTGAATTGCATACTTTCTGCTATGTTTTCAATTGCTCCTCGCAAGTCTTCTCCATTCTATAATGTCAGATGCAAACCTTGTCCTTTTTCCTACAAATGTGTTTCTTTCCCATTATGGCCCCAGTGTTTTCCAGATTGTCTAGACTCAAGCATACCTGTAATGAGATGGTCCAGTTTTCTTTTAAGGAAAGTTCATATTCACCTTCCCCCAAAACTTAAAATTACCTGGAGTGTAAGAACAGATAAGGAGTTGTATGCAGGAGCAGGGGATGAAGCAGTGTCTTCAAAGACAATCTCTCCTTTTCCATGGAGAGTCTAGAACAAACCAGAGAATGGCAGTGGAAGCAAGAATGCAGTGGTGGCAACCAGTTCAGAGATCTACTGGATACGGCTTTGACAAGGAGTCATGGATTCCAATCCATTGATGAGCTGACACTGTACTACAGAATAAAGCAATAAATTTCATATCTGGATTTCCCAAGTGGTGCAGTTGGTAAAGAATCTACCTGCCAATCCAGGAGATGCAAGAGAGACGGGTTTAATCCCTGGGTCAGGAAGATTCCCTGAAATAGGGGGACTGACAGCTGACTCCAGTATTCTTGCCTGGAGAATCCCATGGATGGAGGAGCCTGGCAGGCTGCAATCCATGGGGTAGCAGAGGGCTGGACACGACTGAGCACACAAACACAATCTTCTTCATGTTAATCTTTACTTCTCCAAAAGAAACGTAAGATCTTTGAGACCAAAGGCAGTATTTCATTTCTTCTCTGGCATAATTACATACAACACCAAGTGTGATATTAAAATTTTATAGATAATTAATAAATGTCTATGTGAATAATTAGTCTAAAGAGCATCAGCTTTCCTTTTGATGATGATCTAAAGTTAAAAATAATTTTTTGATGGATCTAGGTAGTCAGTCATAAGAAGAAAAACAAACTGTATTTCTCTTAGTGCAAATTGCCATTTTCATATACTTTTAACCATTTCTATTTCATAAATATATTTGAGGTTTAAATGTTTTAAACTATCTGAAGAGTTCAAGTATAAACTGATATCAATAAGGCATCTTGAAATTAGGTTAAAGGGAAATGAGAATATTTTTCCTCTCTGTATGGCCTTGTAAGGCATTGCATTAATGATTTTACAACAGTTAACAAAAGTTTTATTCATTTGCTTTTATAATTAATATGGAATCTGTAATACAGATGGGAATATTTAATACAGTTTTGGTTTTAGACTATATTACACTTCTAAAAGTAAAAAGCACCAGGTTTACATTCATAAGAAAATTCCTTCTTGTCTTATTTATCTGTCTTTTATCTCAAGGAGTGAAATAAGTCACCACAGTACGATAAGAATGAATCAAGTCAGAATATGTAGACTATTTTGAATGAATTCTTCAAACTTCCAAAAAAGTCAAATGTCTCTAAATTCATTTCAGGTATGTTAAATTTTAGCTACTCATCGTACTCTGAAGTTAGTTTGTTGAACCTTTAGAAGGAAAATACTAGCAGAGGGTATTCTACTCAATATTGCATAATATTGAAAATAATGGGAAAAGAATTTGAAGAAGAGTAGATACATACATGTATGTATAACTCAGTCACTTCTCAGTACACCTGAATCTAACACAACTGTGTTAATCAATTATATTCCAATATAAAATTTTTAAAAATGTAAATACAAAGATTGCATGATGAATTATTCTATTTGATCACATATTTAGCTAAATGATGAAGGGGTGCACATTTGAAATCCATATTCATATATGTTCTTTTGTGCACAATAGTTATCAGACCTGCATATCAATTTCTAACTTGTCATCTCTATTCTTTTGCTTTGTGAAAAAATTTATGTTTTCTGTAATGTTTATTCTTCTTCAGAAAGTAGGGGCAAAAATGAAGTAGGGATCTTTCTTAGATCATCTACTCAATCTGAGATTTTATGTCTGTATAAATCAGAGTGAGACACATGATATATTATTTAAAGAGAAGTGATGACATCTTGATAAAAGTGTGAGAAAATAGAAGCTTTCACGTTGCTTCTTGGAGAGTAAATTAAATTCAAAGTGCAATGTTTATCCAAATTTAAAAGGGACACCACCTTGACCTAGAATTTCTAGAATTTCCTCCTACACATCCTTTCTCCATGTATGTCAAGATATTTGTACATTTTTGCCTTAGCATTTTCTATTAGTAATTTTGAGGTTTAAATGTTTTAAACTATCTGAAGAGTTCAAGTATAAACTGATATCAATAAGGCATCTTGAAATTAGGTTAAAGGGAAATGAGAATATTTTTCCTCTCTGTATGGCCTTGTAAGGCATTGCATTAATGATTTTACAACAGTTAACAAAAGTTTTATTCATTTGCTTTTATAATTAATATGGAATCTGTAATACAGATGGGAATATTTAATACAGTTTTGGTTTTAGACTATATTACACTTCTAAAAGTAAAAAGCACCAGGTTTACATTCATAAGAAAATTCCTTCTTGTCTTATTTATCTGTCTTTTATCTCAAGGAGTGAAATAAGTCACCACAGTACGATAAGAATGAATCAAGTCAGAATATGTAGACTATTTTGAATGAATTCTTCAAACTTCCAAAAAAGTCAAATGTCTCTAAATTCATTTCAGGTATGTTAAATTTTAGCTACTCATCGTACTCTGAAGTTAGTTTGTTGAACCTTTAGAAGGAAAATACTAGCAGAGGGTATTCTACTCAATATTGCATAATATTGAAAATAATGGGAAAAGAATTTGAAGAAGAGTAGATACATACATGTATGTATAACTCAGTCACTTCTCAGTACACCTGAATCTAACACAACTGTGTTAATCAATTATATTCCAATATAAAATTTTTAAAAATGTAAATACAAAGATTGCATGATGAATTATTCTATTTGATCACATATTTAGCTAAATGATGAAGGGGTGCACATTTGAAATCCATATTCATATATGTTCTTTTGTGCACAATAGTTATCAGACCTGCATATCAATTTCTAACTTGTCATCTCTATTCTTTTGCTTTGTGAAAAAATTTATGTTTTCTGTAATGTTTATTCTTCTTCAGAAAGTAGGGGAAAAAATGAAGTAGGGATCTTTCTTAGATCATCTACTCAATCTGAGATTTTATGTCTGTATAAATCAGAGTGAGACACATGATATATTATTTAAAGAGAAGTGATGACATCTTGATAAAAGTGTGAGAAAATAGAAGCTTTCACGTTGCTTCTTGGAGAGTAAATTAAATTCAAAGTGCAATGTTTATCCAAATTTAAAAGGGACACCACCTTGACCTAGAATTTCTAGAATTTCCTCCTACACATCCTTTCTCCATGTATGTCAAGATATTTGTACATTTTTGCCTTAGCATTTTTCTATTAGTAAAAAACTAGACACAAATCCAAAAGGTGCAATTAAGGAAAATAGTTAAAACGCCTGGATAAAATGTGTTGAAATCATAAATTATATCTATAGTTTATGCCTAAGTCTGTACAGCAAAAAAAAAAAAAAAAAATGCAATACCGTTACACACAAAAATTAGGGGGAATTCCAAAATATGCTTAAAGAGGGAAAACATGATTCAGAACATGGTTTTCATATGCTACAATTAGGATAAAAAATAGCACATATTCATGTACATACAGATGAATTCATACACTGTGAGTAGATTATAGGATATCTTCCTCAACTCATTAAATAGCAATGACTATCCTCCAATGACTCAAAAGAACAAAATGCAAAGCAAAATAAATGAATCAAAAATCAAAACCATAATGAAAAATTTGAATTTATTTATAACTCTTTGTGTGTGTTTGTGTGCATGTGTGTGTATTTCTCTCTGTGTGTCCTCTCCCTTCCTCATTCAATGAATTAACAATTGTGGTTTTACCTTCAAAATACATGCATAATCCAACTATTTACTATTGCCACTGCTCCCTGATCTAAGCCACCATCATGTCTCTCTGATTACTGAAATAACTTCTCAACTGTTATCCCAGCTCTTGATAAAATGTCTTCTCTGCTAAAAATTTTTGTTGACTCTTAGCACCATGGTTATGAGCAAGCTTGAAAGTTGAATTTGTATCAGGCTCAAAATAAGACCGATTATTTTTAAGACTTGGGATATTCTCCAAGAGACATTATCTGTCATGAATCTCGTGGTCAGTTAAGTTTATTCACCAGTAAGCACCAAGAATAATTCCAAAGAAATGCCAGAAATCAGAATGCCATTAGTATTAAAATGAGTAGTTAGATACCAAATAAAAAACAGGAAAGGATCAGTCATGTGAGGACGTCAGTGAATTTTGCCATCTCAGGAATCCTTCGCCAATTCATTTAGTCATTAGTTTCTTTGCATTTTCTAGGTCTGAAATCCCCCATCTCCCCTTTCCCAATATCAGATTTACAGTTTAAAAAATTTTTGAGGTCAATATTTATTTAGAGATCATTATTGTATGAAGCAAAGTATTTTTCATAAAGTTGATAAATAAAAACTGATGGTGTTTGAGCACTTAAAATAATGCTTTTGTCAATAGCATTATCTTTTAATTTTCTCTGGAAGATATAGCTTGGTAATTCAAATGAACATACTTCTAATTTGAACTGCCATGTGCAATGAACAAGATGAGACCTGGAGGTGCTTTTCTGTTTGCATGTCAAAGAATATCCATGGAGTCCTGATGATTAGCAAGACAATCTTTCTGACTTATCCTTCCATCAGTCTACTGAAACTGTTCTTGCTCATGCGCCATATGCTACATTAGGATAAAAATAGCACATATTCTGTCATACAGATGAATTCATACACTGTGAGTAGATTATAGGATATCTTCCTCAACTCATTAAATAGCAATGACTATCCTCCAATGACTCAAAAGAACAAAATGCAAAGCAAAATAAATGAATCAAAAATCAAAACCATAATGAAAAATTTGAATTTATTTATAACTCTTTGTGTGTGTTTGTGTGCATGTGTGTGTATTTCTCTCTGTGTGTCCTCTCCCTTCCTCATTCAATGAATTAACAATTGTGGTTTTACCTTCAAAATACATGCATAATCCAACTATTTACTATTGCCACTGCTCCCTGATCTAAGCCACCATCATGTCTCTCTGATTACTGAAATAACTTCTCAACTGTTATCCCAGCTCTTGATAAAATGTCTTCTCTGCTAAAAATTTTTGTTGACTCTTAGCACCATGGTTATGAGCAAGCTTGAAAGTTGAATTTGTATCAGGCTCAAAATAAGACCGATTATTTTTAAGACTTGGGATATTCTCCAAGAGACATTATCTGTCATGAATCTCGTGGTCAGTTAAGTTTATTCACCAGTAAGCACCAAGAATAATTCCAAAGAAATGCCAGAAATCAGAATGCCATTAGTATTAAAATGAGTAGTTAGATACCAAATAAAAAACAGGAAAGGATCAGTCATGTGAGGACGTCAGTGAATTTTGCCATCTCAGGAATCCTTCGCCAATTCATTTAGTCATTAGTTTCTTTGCATTTTCTAGGTCTGAAATCCCCCATCTCCCCTTTCCCAATATCAGATTTACAGTTTAAAAAATTTTTGAGGTCAATATTTATTTAGAGATCATTATTGTATGAAGCAAAGTATTTTTCATAAAGTTGATAAATAAAAACTGATGGTGTTTGAGCACTTAAAATAATGCTTTTGTCAATAGCATTATCTTTTAATTTTCTCTGGAAGATATAGCTTGGTAATTCAAATGAACATACTTCTAATTTGAACTGCCATGTGCAATGAACAAGATGAGACCTGGAGGTGCTTTTCTGTTTGCATGTCAAAGAATATCCATGGAGTCCTGATGATTAGCAAGACAATCTTTCTGACTTATCCTTCCATCAGTCTACTGAAACTGTTCTTGCTCATGCGCCATTGACCTCTTCACTGATAAATTCATTGGACATTCTTCCATCTTTTTTACCTTATTTGAACTTTAATCCACATATGAATTTTTTTCTTAGTCTATTCTTCTTCAAGTAATTTATATCAGTCAGAAAGTGTTGCTTATGTTGCAGTAATGATCAACCCCCACTCACAATAGCTTATGGTATGGTCATTTGGTCATCCATAGGCAGGTGGTTCTCTACATTATCACACTCCAGAAACCAGGCTGAAGGAGCAACCTCTCTGTGTTCTATTACAAGTCATTATGATCCAGGAAAATAGAGAATTTGATGATATACATCCTACTTTTAAACCTACTGCCCACAAGTGACCCATCTCACTTGCCTTTACATCTGTTAGACAAAGCAAATCAGATCAGATGGTCAGGTCGAATATCCACGGGGAAGGGGATTATGATATTTTTCATAGGATTCTTCTATTTCTCCTGTTACTTCTCTGAATCTTCCTTCTTCGCTTTCTTGTTTCCATTTAGGTCCAGTGAGTTTCAGGCTTTTCGTTGTGCAGAGGACACATTTGAGGAGCATGTTGACCATAGAGATTCCATTTACTGCCAGGCTTCTCTCTCCTTGGGATTTTCCAGGCAAGAATACTGGAGTGGGTTGCCATTTCCTTCTCCAGGGAATCTTTCTTACCCAGGAATTAAACCAGGTCTCTTGTATTACAGGCAGATTCTTTACTATATGGGCCACCAGGGAAGCCTCTCAGTTAAATAATAAAAAAAAATGGTACACCATTAAAACAGATTAGTCAGTCACTGAAGAGTGGTATACATTTTTATTCATTGGCATCAGAAGTGTGATATTTTTTAGAGAAAAAAGTAAAAGTAAGATAAGTAAGTGTTCATCTAAAACTAATGGTTGTGATCTCTGGGATTAGAAATTTTCAATGACAACTTTCTTTATGCTTTATAATCTTTCCATTGGTTGAATTTTTATATAGAGCACTGTACATGATTTAAATAACATTTTATGGAAAAAATTAAAAGAGAATGTAGATGAGGTTTAGATTTCTTTATTAGAATATGTGTCTTTTTTGGGCTAACTCATAACAAGAGAGTTTGGCTTTTATAAAAGAAACTAAATATATTAAAAAATAAAGTCACTTTATTTTCCTAAAAATTATTTTGGAAATTAGTTTTATTTTGGAAAATAAGCAAGACATATTATAGTTTATATTGGGCTTCCCTGGTGGCTCAGATGGTAAAGAATACACCTGCTGTGTGAGAGATCTGGCTTCAAACCCTGGGTTGGGAAGAATACTCCAGTATTCCTGCCAGGAGAAGGACTTCCCAGGTGGTACCAGTGGTAAAGAATCCACCTGCCAATGCAGGAGACATAATAGACGTGGTTTTAATCCCTGGGTCAGGGAAAATTCCCTGGAGAAGGAAATGGCAACCTACTCCAGTTTTCTTGCCTGGGATATTCTATGAACAGAGAAGCCTAGTGGGCTACAGTTCACAGGCCTGCAAAGACTTGGGCACAACTGTAGCAACTTAAAACACATAGTTTATATTCAGTTATATATTAAATTATTTCTCTCCAATTTTTCCAACATAATCTTACCAAGCTAAAACCTCAGTTTTGTTTTGCTTAAAGTTTAGCAAATGAGTAAATCATTAAAAGTACACACACATACATTAACCTAAAGGAATCAAAATATTAGATTTTGATCTAAACATTCCCTCCAAAAAGAAACCTGCAATATGACTAGTTTTCAGTGACAATTGGTTATGATTATTATAATCCAAATATTTTTTCTCCACAAAGGAGTAAAGATAAATTTTTCAAACATTCAAAATGTCACTAGCCATTCTCAAAATATTGTTTTGCTGTTGGTAAAAGAGAGATCCTCTGCTGTTAAGTAAACCAAGTTAATAAAGGCATGCATCTTACTTTTCCTGCTATTCTCTTCATAGTATGCTCATTTTGTTTACTTTAAAAGTAATTAAACCTAGCAATCCAGAATACACAGTTTAGGCGTGTACTATTTTCATAACATTTCTAAAAAAATTGTATATGTTAAAAGATGTGAATTCAAAGAACTGCCATTGGAATTTAATTTCTACGTGACCTAACTTCTACATGGCTTATTAAATAAAATAATCTCTCTTTAAGTCATTTTGCATTTTAATATTTCTCTAATGAAGCTATAGTCCAATATGGCCTTAAGACAATAATTTAAGTTCTGAATAATTTTTATGACAAAAATTAATCCCATCCAATTTAACAAGATAGTGGATGTTTATAATGAATAATTCTAAATCAATTTAATAGTCATTCTGTTATCCATGGATCACATAGCAGATATTATAGTGACAGAGTGCTTTCCCACATCAAATAACCAGCAGAATTAAAGTCTTACCCCCATGAGAAAGAGACCAAATTTAGTGTGAAATTGAACACAACAGTCATGAGCACTAGTTGAGTTTAGTATTGTGATGCTTTTGTTCACCATGACAGAAGGCGACAGAAAGAACCTTTTTCCTTTCCAAGATCCTTGAACTCCCACCAACAATCAGTAAATAAGTTTTAAACATATGTAAATGGGGATACCCTTTGGTATCAGGAAATCACCAAAATGGCCACTTAATTAACAAGTCTTTAGAAAGACTTGTTTCAGCAGTATTTTAACTCTTGATAAACTTAGTTATCTACTCTGTGGTAGATTAAAATAAGTAGGGCTACTCACCGTCTCTCTATTACACTTTTTCTTTCTCAAAAAAAGATACAATTTTCTATAAAAATTTCTCTAAACTTACCCTATTTTTCATCATTAGTCATTCATGAAAAGTCAAGATTTTACTCTAGTGCCAGTTTCTGCTATACTGTTAGAGAAATGAAACAAGGAAAGAAAAGAGAGGAAAGTGGAAAGAGCAAAGTGAGAGAAGATGAAGGGAAGGAAAGAAGGCACGTGTTCAAGTAATTCATGTCAAATATTTTCTCCACCAAAGGAGTAAAGATAAATTTTTCCAAAAAAAAAAATTCAAAATGTCACTAGCCATTCTCAAAATATTGTTTTGCTGTTGGTAAAGAGAGATCCTCTGCTGTTAAGTAAACCAAGTTAATAAAGGCATGCATCTTACTTTTCCTGCTATTCTCTTCATAGTATGCTCATTTTGTTTACTTTAAAAGTAATTAAACCTAGCAATCCAGAATACACAGTTTAGGCGTGTACTATTTTCATAACATTTCTAAAAAAATTGTATATGTTAAAAGATGTGAATTCAAAGAACTGCCATTGGAATTTAATTTCTACGTGACCTAACTTCTACATGGCTTATTAAATAAAATAATCTCTCTTTAAGTCATTTTGCATTTTAATATTTCTCTAATGAAGCTATAGTCCAATATGGCCTTAAGACAATAATTTAAGTTCTGAATAATTTTTATGACAAAAATTAATCCCATCCAATTTAACAAGATAGTGGATGTTTATAATGAATAATTCTAAATCAATTTAATAGTCATTCTGTTATCCATGGATCACATAGCAGATATTATAGTGACAGAGTGCTTTCCCACATCAAATAACCAGCAGAATTAAAGTCTTACCCCCATGAGAAAGAGACCAAATTTAGTGTGAAATTGAACACAACAGTCATGAGCACTAGTTGAGTTTAGTATTGTGATGCTTTTGTTCACCATGACAGAAGGCGACAGAAAGAACCTTTTTCCTTTCCAAGATCCTTGAACTCCCACCAACAATCAGTAAATAAGTTTTAAACATATGTAAATGGGGATACCCTTTGGTATCAGGAAATCACCAAAATGGCCACTTAATTAACAAGTCTTTAGAAAGACTTGTTTCAGCAGTATTTTAACTCTTGATAAACTTAGTTATCTACTCTGTGGTAGATTAAAATAAGTAGGGCTACTCACCGTCTCTCTATTACACTTTTTCTTTCTCAAAAAAAGATACAATTTTCTATAAAAATTTCTCTAAACTTACCCTATTTTTCATCATTAGTCATTCATGAAAAGTCAAGATTTTACTCTAGTGCCAGTTTCTGCTATACTGTTAGAGAAATGAAACAAGGAAAGAAAAGAGAGGAAAGTGGAAAGAGCAAAGTGAGAGAAGATGAAGGGAAGGAAAGAAGGCACGTGTTCAAGTAATTCATGTCACTTAATTTAAGAAAAAAAATAATTGGTTAGAGTCATTATACTTTAATAACACATCATTAAATATTTAGAAACCTACCTCTGTGGATTCCAAAAACGTTAACAATACTGAAGTGCCTAGAAACAGTACTATTTATAGTAAATTAATGCATGTTAGGTTTATCTTGAAACATAATTTCAAAATGAAAGACATGCTTAAAATTAAAAGAAATATTTCTACTCCCATTTTAAAATCAGCTATTCACTTTTCAATTTCTTTTCTTTTTTTTTTTTTTTTTTAAGAAACGTGTTTTTGACTGATTTCTGACACAGACAAACGTTTGGAATTCAATCCATACCTTGATATACTTCAGCTCTTCTGGACCTTAAGATGATGAACTGTACTTTTCAATAAACGCTAATACACAGTAACTAAACATGATTATTTTTATAATTTCTAATAATGCTACTAGCAGCTAGAGAGATTATTAAATGTAGACATGGAAATGTTCATTAATTTTTGTGAATTAATTGGTACATGCCTTTTTAAATTCTACGAAGTCTATAGGAAATATGTCTGACCAACTAATTTCCAAAAATATTGCTATGAAAAGTAGAGACATACTTTAAGAAGGAGTTACCTAAGAATTTATTCTTAAGTTAAATATGTTTGGAGAGACGTTAGTAGAAAAATAAAAGACAGCTTCTTTCCATTTGGCAACTTACACTAGAAAGGAGAGCGGAAAACCTGGTTCTATGGAAATAAGGTTCCTATCTCCTTTTTTCGCTGGTGTATGGGAAGATGTCACTGCATTTCCTAATGCTCTCCCTCTAGTGGAGACCCTTCAGTCTGCATATAAAGCTGTATAAGGAGCAGTTAATTCCATCAGCACCCTCTCTATTACACTTTTCTTTCTCAAAAAGATACAATTTTCTATAAAAATTTCTCTAAACTTACCCTATTTTTCATCATTAGTCATTCATGAAAAGTCAAGATTTTACTCTAGTGCCAGTTTCTGCTATACTGTTAGAGAAATGAAACAAGGAAAGAAAAGAGAGGAAAGTGGAAAGAGCAAAGTGAGAGAAGATGAAGGGAAGGAAAGAAGGCACGTGTTCAAGTAATTCATGTCACTTAATTTAAGAAAAAAAATAATTGGTTAGAGTCATTATACTTTAATAACACATCATTAAATATTTAGAAACCTACCTCTGTGGATTCCAAAAACGTTAACAATACTGAAGTGCCTAGAAACAGTACTATTTATAGTAAATTAATGCATGTTAGGTTTATCTTGAAACATAATTTCAAAATGAAAGACATGCTTAAAATTAAAAGAAATATTTCTACTCCCATTTTAAAATCAGCTATTCACTTTTCAATTTCTTTTCTTTTTTTTTTTTTTTTTTAAGAAACGTGTTTTTGACTGATTTCTGACACAGACAAACGTTTGGAATTCAATCCATACCTTGATATACTTCAGCTCTTCTGGACCTTAAGATGATGAACTGTACTTTTCAATAAACGCTAATACACAGTAACTAAACATGATTATTTTTATAATTTCTAATAATGCTACTAGCAGCTAGAGAGATTATTAAATGTAGACATGGAAATGTTCATTAATTTTTGTGAATTAATTGGTACATGCCTTTTTAAATTCTACGAAGTCTATAGGAAATATGTCTGACCAACTAATTTCCAAAATATTGCTATGAAAAGTAGAGACATACTTTAAGAAGGAGTTACCTAAGAATTTATTCTTAAGTTAAATATGTTTGGAGAGACGTTAGTAGAAAAATAAAAGACAGCTTCTTTCCATTTGGCAACTTACACTAGAAAGGAGAGCGGAAAACCTGGTTCTATGGAAATAAGGTTCCTATCTCCTTTTTTCGCTGGTGTATGGGAAGATGTCACTGCATTTCCTAATGCTCTCCCTCTAGTGGAGACCCTTCAGTCTGCATATAAAGCTGTATAAGGAGCAGTTAATTCCATCAGCACCCTCAGCAGCCAATCTTTTCTGAGGCATTCTTATGCTAGTATAATGCACCCTGTATAAATTTGTCAAGCTTTCCTGGAAAATTGGCTTAATCTGTTGTTTGCGCTGTATCAGAAATGTAAAATATGTCCTCTAGTAACCATCAGCAGATGTTAATATAATTGTACATTCATGATGCAAAAATTTTAGAAGACATACATCTTAAAATATAATTTAGAATTTTATGTTCACTTCTGTTCATAATTTTGAAATAAATTTAAATTCATAATTTAGAATTTAATATTCATTTCCATATACGTTCCAAAAAGACTGTTAAAATTGTTAACATTCTGAAAAAAGCTGCTTATCAAATGGCTGACTTGAAAGGTTTACTTTAGCACATTTCTAGTTTATTCATTATGTTGATAGAGTAAACCATTATCATTTATATGCTTTTTAACTAACTGTCTGTCCTTTATTAATCTATTTGCAGTTTTATCTTTTATCTTAGAATGTGTTTAATAATATTTATTCTTTGGCTGTATGTATATATGAGGCTTCCCAAGTTGCGCTAGTGTTAAGGAACTCACTTACCAATGCAGGAGACATAAGAGATGTGACTTGAGTCCCTGGGTGGGAAAGATCCCCTGGAGAAGGAAATATCAACCCATTCCAGTATTCTTGCCAGTAAAGAATAGACAAAGGAGTCTGGCAGGCGACAGTTTATAGAGTTGCAAAGAGTCAGACACAACTGAAGTGACATAGCACGCAGTATATATGTATGTGTGTGTGTGTGTGTGTATATATATATATATATATATACATATATATATATATATATAAAATGCATAGTATACATATGTGTATGTATATATGTGTATATGTATGTGTGTATATATATATATATATACACATACAGTATATATATATACTGTTTTGAAAGTTATTTATACCTTGCAGTAGGACCCCTGTCGAATTGAGAAAAGATAAGAATCCTATTCAGGAATCTCGACAACCACATCATTTCACAGACTATTTGAAAAATTCAGCAAATAGTGCCATTGAATTTTACTATTAGGATTCAGAGGAAGAATTAACTTTCTTTAGGTAATTTGAGGAGCTTTCCAAGTTTAATTTTGTTAGTGACATGCACTGAAAAAAAATAGCAAAGGGAATTTGAGTTGAATGTAAATCTCACCCTGCAAAAGTGCCTTGAGTCACCACTCAATCTGGTCACACACATGAGTATTCGTGCCTTTCATTCTTTGTTACTATAAACTTGTTTTTTTTTTTAAGATTTATTTAATATTTATTTTGGTGGGGGTGGGGTGGGGAGGGAGGGGAGCAGGCGAGCCACTTCTATTGGTCTTTCATTTGTCCGTTTTCATCCATCTTTGCTCTTTGGCCCATGTGGGCCTCCCATTGCGGTGGCCTCTGTTGTCGCAGAGCACTGGCTCTGAGTGCATGCGCTCCAGAGCTCAGGCTCAGTAATTGGACACATCGGTCCAGCCGCTCAGCGTCACGTGGGATCTTCCCAGGCCAGGGATGGAACCGGCACCCCTTGCACTGTAAGGTGGTGTCCTTACCCACTGGACCACCAGGGAAGCCCTACTATAAGCTTTTGAAGAATTTCTTTGAATGTGAAATCATAGTCCTTTGGACCTATATAAAATTGCGCATATTAGATAGCTTTCACAAGAACAAATTCAGTTGTTCATTACCTAATGAAGAGATGGTAGGGTGTTTGGTGATCTCTGTACACTGAGGATCTACCAAGTTAGCTGGTCAATTGCATGCTCTGACCAGATTCTTTTTTAATCAATACATTAGCTAATGAACATAGATGCTTTGAAAGTTTACTTCTTATCAAGTTTGTTAAAATTATAGACATGCCCTTGTTTATAGAGATGTTATATACTACATTCACTATTAATTAATTGGTTTGCTGAAACTTAAAATAATGACGTTATTTACTGAGACTACATTACATAAAATACTATTTTTTGTTTATTCATAGTTTTTTGACATTTCATTAAGCATAGTTTTTCTTGACTTCCTCTGGCATATATATATATATTCCTACCTCCTAGTTAAATAAGTAGAATTTTCTGAATCCAGAAGAAAGTTTTATTCCATGTTTTAGGGCTACCTCTTGTCTCTCTGGGTTTCCCAGGTGCTCAGTGGTAAAAAATCCACCTGCCAATGCAGGAGATGTCGGTTTGATCCCTGGGTTGGGAAGATCCCCTGAAGTAGGAAATGGCAACCCACACCAGTATTTTTGCCTGGAAAGTCCCATAGACCAAGGAGCCTGGCAGGCTACAGTCCATGCAGTTCCAAAGAGTCAGACACGACTTAGTGAGCACACATGCACAAACACACACACACACACACACACACACACACACACACACACACACACACAAAGCCTCTTGTCCCTCTCAGAGCCCCAAACATTCATCACTGTCTTATATCAGTCTCAACAACCAGGGGAGGCTCTTCTTTATCCTCTCACTTTGATTTAACTTGTGAGATCCTATGTGAAAATGTTTTTTGTTTACACATTGCCAAACCTTGCCCTTCAGACCTTTAAACTGAATCTTGGATCAGATCTCCTTCATGAAGCCACAAGAGGAAATTCTTTCCCAAAGAATCAAATCTGCATGACTCAACATGTCCAAAAGTGGTGTCCTTACCCACTGGACCACCAGGGAAGCCCTACTATAAGCTTTTGAAGAATTTCTTTGAATGTGAAATCATAGTCCTTTGGACCTATATAAAATTGCGCATATTAGATAGCTTTCACAAGAACAAATTCAGTTGTTCATTACCTAATGAAGAGATGGTAGGGTGTTTGGTGATCTCTGTACACTGAGGATCTACCAAGTTAGCTGGTCAATTGCATGCTCTGACCAGATTCTTTTTTAATCAATACATTAGCTAATGAACATAGATGCTTTGAAAGTTTACTTCTTATCAAGTTTGTTAAAATTATAGACATGCCCTTGTTTATAGAGATGTTATATACTACATTCACTATTAATTAATTGGTTTGCTGAAACTTAAAATAATGACGTTATTTACTGAGACTACATTACATAAAATACTATTTTTTGTTTATTCATAGTTTTTTGACATTTCATTAAGCATAGTTTTTCTTGACTTCCTCTGGCATATATATATATATTCCTACCTCCTAGTTAAATAAGTAGAATTTTCTGAATCCAGAAGAAAGTTTTATTCCATGTTTTAGGGCTACCTCTTGTCTCTCTGGGTTTCCCAGGTGCTCAGTGGTAAAAAATCCACCTGCCAATGCAGGAGATGTCGGTTTGATCCCTGGGTTGGGAAGATCCCCTGAAGTAGGAAATGGCAACCCACACCAGTATTTTTGCCTGGAAAGTCCCATAGACCAAGGAGCCTGGCAGGCTACAGTCCATGCAGTTCCAAAGAGTCAGACACGACTTAGTGAGCACACATGCACAAACACACACACACACACACACACACACACACACACACACACACACACACAAAGCCTCTTGTCCCTCTCAGAGCCCCAAACATTCATCACTGTCTTATATCAGTCTCAACAACCAGGGGAGGCTCTTCTTTATCCTCTCACTTTGATTTAACTTGTGAGATCCTATGTGAAAATGTTTTTTGTTTACACATTGCCAAACCTTGCCCTTCAGACCTTTAAACTGAATCTTGGATCAGATCTCCTTCATGAAGCCACAAGAGGCTAAAATGTTAACTATGCCCAAAGAATGCAATTTAAATCTGCATGACTCAACATGTCCAAATATGTATAATAGCACTTCTAAATTTTGGTGGATTAAGATATTTTGCAAATATAATATTGGGAAAAATACCTTAAATAGAAGTGTTTAGAATCACTGAAACCAGAGAAATAAAGAAATATAATTTAGGTCTCAGCTGGAATAATGTTATATGAATGATTTAAGTACTCACTTTGTTTAAGAAAAACACTCATAGATGTTGACTTTGAAAGACTTTACTAAATTACTAGTGTTTATGCTTTTGTAACTACTATTGTGGGCAAAAAGAGTTAATCCATAGTCAATCTGCGAAGTAGAAATTTTATTCACTCCAAACAGAATTATAACCCAGAAGACAGTCTCTCAGAGAGTCATAACATCCTGTTATGGTCCATGCAAAGTTTCCCTCATGTTGCTTCTTCCCATGTTTAGAGTTACTCTATTACAGTCATTGATCTTACAGCACTGTATATTTTGGCCAACTATGTCATTTCTCCTAATCATCATTCATTTTATTGAAGGTTCGGTCACACGATTGGTAATGCAAGAAACAACAATTTTGTAAAATAGGCAGAATAAAAGAAACATAGCTAGGAATATTATTAAGGTCACAAGTATTTAAACTAAGAACTTCCATTAGATGAGATATAGTTCTTCTAACCACTCTTCACCAGTTCTCTGCACCAGTTGCTATCTTTAAGGGAAATGATATATTGCCTTGTACATAGGTTCAACAAAATGTCTGCTCATGCAAGGCAAGTGGTGGATCATCACAACCCCTTACAGAGTTGAAAAAGGAATGTTATCTTCTAGGGAGTTACATGGCTGGCGCCAGAACAAAAAAATAATAATCTTTCTGGTTGACCAGGTATTTCTGCCACTGGGGAGGTCTGGTTAATGCGTAATGCAGATGTATGAAACCCACTCATTGGGAAGGAAGGGGCCCAAATGGGTAGAGACAATTTTTGTGTTTATATGTTTCTTTCTTGCCTTAGAATGTAAATTTTCATTTCATCACTACACTACTGAAAAACTCTTGAAGGGCATATTTCTAAAGCCATGTCTCCTGTGTTCATACAAAAAAGTATAGCTTCACATACCTCTAAGCAGAAATTTAAAATGTTGGCAACTGCCATTATTTTCTAAAAATAAACATTTGTTATATTAAGAGCATAATTTTAGATTAAGTTTAAATTAATTTACAATTTTTACAGTGCTCAATATTGACCTTTCTTATGAGACAGTAATAAGTATCTCTATTTCTTCATCTCAGCAAGATTACAGACTTTTTAGTTCTCTCTAGCAGAATCTCAGTTGCTGGTTTCTATTGATTTCTACTGCATACTGGACACAATACTGGGAATTTGGCATGTGTTTTCTTATACAGGATCTGAATTAATGGTTAAGAGTATGGATTCTGGAATTCAAATTCTTGAACTCAAACCTCAGCTGCACAATTTAATAACTATGTAACTTTGGGCAAACTATTTAATATACTGAAACTATAATAATAGAACCAACTTTGTAAATTTGTTGTAAGAACCTATAAAAAGCAGTTCAAAAAATTTCTGGCACATAGCACCCACTAAATATTAACTAATTTTAACATTCACAATAACCTGTTAAGTTTTATTATCCTCATTTTACAGATGAGGAAGCTGAAACCAAGAAATATTAAGTAATTTGTCCATTGTTATACAATTCAAGTACAGCAACTGTTATGCCTTCTGACAATAAATTAGGCCACCTCATAATAATTCAGAAATGTTAGCAGTATCAAGTTTGGCTTCTAGAGTCAGTCAATGCAATCAAATGAATAGTGTCTTAAAGCTCAGGCTTTCAAGATGAAAAACATTGGAATTTTTCATTAATACAGTGGTGAGTAAAAAATGTGGCAAAAAATGCTCTCCTGTAAGAACAAAATGAATTTCCAGAGTTTGGCTCAGTACAAAAATTGAAGTTTTCTTCATGAAAGTCTTGGTTTAGTCAACTGTCTCCAGCAGTATCTGTTGCTTTAGATAGCTTGAGAGAACTTTTCTTTGCTATATAGTCGTGTCCTTACTATCTTTGAATTTAAGGATGTTTCATTTGCCCAGCTGAACTTTCCCTTCTTCCTTTAGAGTGGTTTGTTTGCCACTGATTGGCCCATGTGAAATAAAATAGACAACTGAGACTAAGCTGAAAAGGGCAATTTGAATCCTGTGTTCATACAAAAAAGTATAGCTTCACATACCTCTAAGCAGAAATTTAAAATGTTGGCAACTGCCATTATTTTCTAAAAATAAACATTTGTTATATTAAGAGCATAATTTTAGATTAAGTTTAAATTAATTTACAATTTTTACAGTGCTCAATATTGACCTTTCTTATGAGACAGTAATAAGTATCTCTATTTCTTCATCTCAGCAAGATTACAGACTTTTTAGTTCTCTCTAGCAGAATCTCAGTTGCTGGTTTCTATTGATTTCTACTGCATACTGGACACAATACTGGGAATTTGGCATGTGTTTTCTTATACAGGATCTGAATTAATGGTTAAGAGTATGGATTCTGGAATTCAAATTCTTGAACTCAAACCTCAGCTGCACAATTTAATAACTATGTAACTTTGGGCAAACTATTTAATATACTGAAACTATAATAATAGAACCAACTTTGTAAATTTGTTGTAAGAACCTATAAAAAGCAGTTCAAAAAATTTCTGGCACATAGCACCCACTAAATATTAACTAATTTTAACATTCACAATAACCTGTTAAGTTTTATTATCCTCATTTTACAGATGAGGAAGCTGAAACCAAGAAATATTAAGTAATTTGTCCATTGTTATACAATTCAAGTACAGCAACTGTTATGCCTTCTGACAATAAATTAGGCCACCTCATAATAATTCAGAAATGTTAGCAGTATCAAGTTTGGCTTCTAGAGTCAGTCAATGCAATCAAATGAATAGTGTCTTAAAGCTCAGGCTTTCAAGATGAAAAACATTGGAATTTTTCATTAATACAGTGGTGAGTAAAAAATGTGGCAAAAAATGCTCTCCTGTAAGAACAAAATGAATTTCCAGAGTTTGGCTCAGTACAAAAATTGAAGTTTTCTTCATGAAAGTCTTGGTTTAGTCAACTGTCTCCAGCAGTATCTGTTGCTTTAGATAGCTTGAGAGAACTTTTCTTTGCTATATAGTCGTGTCCTTACTATCTTTGAATTTAAGGATGTTTCATTTGCCCAGCTGAACTTTCCCTTCTTCCTTTAGAGTGGTTTGTTTGCCACTGATTGGCCCATGTGAAATAAAATAGACCACTGAGACTAAGCTGAAATGGGCTACAATTTCTCAATGAAAAAATAAAATTCAGTTAAGATGAAACCAGATACTTATCAGGGCTTTCCAGGTGGGAAGAATCCACCTGCCAATGCAGGAGACATAAAAGACATCGGTTGGATCCCTGGGTCAGGGAAGATCTCCTGGAGAAGGCAATGGCAACCCACTCCAGTAATCTTGTCTGGGAAATCCCATGGGTAGGGAAGCCTGGGGCGGGGGAGCTATAGTCCATGGGCAGGCAAAGAGTTGGACACAAGTGTAACAACTGATACCTGGCAGAGGAACTTCCATGATCAGGAAGGATGAAATTGGCCATTTTAAGCATGATGCTAAAAATGGCAGTTAAATTTTTATTTGGTCTCAGATTGTCATCCTTTCAGATATAAAAAGCCATTTAGTCAATTTATTTGCAATTGCTAGGTAGAAAAAACTACAGTAAGCTATATATAGATGAATACAGAATCTATCCCTAGTCAATTGATAAAAAAACATATAGTACAATGACATATCATTTGCAACATTTTCAAAATCACCACATTTGAAAACATATTAACTTTGTGACTTTCTATTTTCTAAGAGCCTAGTTATCTTAAACCCTTTTAGTTTTTATTTTCCTTGATGTCCATTTCCAACACATTTCCAGTCACTATTCTTAAGTAGCCACTTTTTTTAAATCACTCAAAGTAAACTAGAGGCATTTCCCCTATTTATGCATATATATATAGCATTCCGGAAAGCTTCATTGGATATCAACTGCATGACTATTGATCCATACACTACAGACAGAGATAAGGGAGATTTCACTCCCAGGGAGACAAAATACGTTCTTCATGTTTCTTTCCAGACCACACAGCTTAGTGTGTCTAATGTACAGAGAAAGGTGGAGACGAGAGGGTGTTGAGGAGGTATCTGAGGGAAGCATTGGTTGGGCCAGATAAAGTTAGTCAACTGTCTCCAGCAGTATCTGTTGCTTTAGATAGCTTGAGAGAACTTTTCTTTGCTATATAGTCGTGTCCTTACTATCTTTGAATTTAAGGATGTTTCATTTGCCCAGCTGAACTTTCCCTTCTTCCTTTAGAGTGGTTTGTTTGCCACTGATTGGCCCATGTGAAATAAAATAGACCACTGAGACTAAGCTGAAATGGGCTACAATTTCTCAATGAAAAAATAAAATTCAGTTAAGATGAAACCAGATACTTATCAGGGCTTTCCAGGTGGGAAGAATCCACCTGCCAATGCAGGAGACATAAAAGACATCGGTTGGATCCCTGGGTCAGGGAAGATCTCCTGGAGAAGGCAATGGCAACCCACTCCAGTAATCTTGTCTGGGAAATCCCATGGGTAGGGAAGCCTGGGGCGGGGGAGCTATAGTCCATGGGCAGGCAAAGAGTTGGACACAAGTGTAACAACTGATACCTGGCAGAGGAACTTCCATGATCAGGAAGGATGAAATTGGCCATTTTAAGCATGATGCTAAAAATGGCAGTTAAATTTTTATTTGGTCTCAGATTGTCATCCTTTCAGATATAAAAAGCCATTTAGTCAATTTATTTGCAATTGCTAGGTAGAAAAAACTACAGTAAGCTATATATAGATGAATACAGAATCTATCCCTAGTCAATTGATAAAAAGACATATAGTACAATGACATATCATTTGCAACATTTTCAAAATCACCACATTTGAAAACATATTAACTTTGTGACTTTCTATTTTCTAAGAGCCTAGTTATCTTAAACCCTTTTAGTTTTTATTTTCCTTGATGTCCATTTCCAACACATTTCCAGTCACTATTCTTAAGTAGCCACTTTTTTTAAATCACTCAAAGTAAACTAGAGGCATTTCCCCTATTTATGCATATATATATAGCATTCCGGAAAGCTTCATTGGATATCAACTGCATGACTATTGATCCATACACTACAGACAGAGATAAGGGAGATTTCACTCCCAGGGAGACAAAATACGTTCTTCATGTTTCTTTCCAGACCACACAGCTTAGTGTGTCTAATGTACAGAGAAAGGTGGAGACGAGAGGGTGTTGAGGAGGTATCTGAGGGAAGCATTGGTTGGGCCAGATAAGAAGACATCTAATAGTTGCCTACTCTGTATGAACTAGGATTTGCGATTTCAAAAATCACCCAGTGTGGCTCAGGACCCTCTTATTTACTATAAACATTTCTAATGCAATTTTGTCATTCTAACTTCATTAATGCCTCACTCTGTTGACATGTATTCTCTTCGTTTTAAGAAACTTCATCTTCATCAATTTGGTGATTATCATATAGTGTCTTGATAATGTATACAATATTACAAAATTCATCAGGTGCTAGCCTTATAAAATACGTCCTTACTTACTTCTTTGCTCTTAAGTAAGGTTTCTATTTTGCACTCATGCATGCATATGATTTTTTATAATTTTAATGAGTATTATAAATGCATAAGTAGAAAAAAGTTCTCAGAACCAATATGTGACTTTTCTGGATGGCAAAATTCCAACATACTGAAAGACTGACTCACGTAAATTTAGTCAACCTTCAAGTAAGAATACTGTTTGAATAGTTAGAATAATAAGCACTTCTAGCTTGGACATTTATTTTTAGCATCCTAGATATATTCTTGAATGAGATGAATTATTCTCCAAAAAATAGAACAATAAATACAATTACTTAAAGCTATTTGAATTGAGATATAAATTATGCATAACATTGTGTAAGTTAAGGTTTACAATCTATTGATTTAATACATTTATATATTACAAAATGATTGTCTTTGAATTTTAAAAGGACTCATTGAATGAGATGAATTATTTCTCACATATCAAATAGATTACAATAAATACTTTGAATTACATAGATAATATTAAATATAATGTCATTTATTCTTAAGTAGCCACTTTTTTTAAATCACTCAAAGTAAACTAGAGGCATTTCCCCTATTTATGCATATATATATAGCATTCCGGAAAGCTTCATTGGATATCAACTGCATGACTATTGATCCATACACTACAGACAGAGATAAGGGAGATTTCACTCCCAGGGAGACAAAATACGTTCTTCATGTTTCTTTCCAGACCACACAGCTTAGTGTGTCTAATGTACAGAGAAAGGTGGAGACGAGAGGGTGTTGAGGAGGTATCTGAGGGAAGCATTGGTTGGGCCAGATAAGAAGACATCTAATAGTTGCCTACTCTGTATGAACTAGGATTTGCGATTTCAAAAATCACCCAGTGTGGCTCAGGACCCTCTTATTTACTATAAACATTTCTAATGCAATTTTGTCATTCTAACTTCATTAATGCCTCACTCTGTTGACATGTATTCTCTTCGTTTTAAGAAACTTCATCTTCATCAATTTGGTGATTATCATATAGTGTCTTGATAATGTATACAATATTACAAAATTCATCAGGTGCTAGCCTTATAAAATACGTCCTTACTTACTTCTTTGCTCTTAAGTAAGGTTTCTATTTTGCACTCATGCATGCATATGATTTTTTATAATTTTAATGAGTATTATAAATGCATAAGTAGAAAAAAGTTCTCAGAACCAATATGTGACTTTTCTGGATGGCAAAATTCCAACATACTGAAAGACTGACTCACGTAAATTTAGTCAACCTTCAAGTAAGAATACTGTTTGAATAGTTAGAATAATAAGCACTTCTAGCTTGGACATTTATTTTTAGCATCCTAGATATATTCTTGAATGAGATGAATTATTCTCCAAAAAATAGAACAATAAATACAATTACTTAAAGCTATTTGAATTGAGATATAAATTATGCATAACATTGTGTAAGTTAAGGTTTACAATCTATTGATTTAATACATTTATATATTACAAAATGATTGTCTTTGAATTTTAAAAGGACTCATTGAAGTTAGCTTTCTACTTCATGTTTTATTTGAATACATATAATATTGAAAAAATGGCATTTCACTATAGAATATTCTCATAAGTAAGTGATATTACTACACCCTAAAAATACTCTTAATTTGAGTAAGTGATCAGCATAGATAATTGGTAACATAATATTAAATCTAGTTATTAACAGTCTTATATAATTTAATCCTTTATCTTTCTTCAAGCATCATGAATTTTCTTGATGGTACATCAAATTTCTCCATCTTTCCCAAGTCTATGAAGAAGCTATCCTTTCTACACTGTCACAAAAGCTAGATTCCTATGAAATGAGCCAAAGAATTAGATCCTTCATCAAGGCATGACATGAAACTTCAGCCAGGCAGTTTGCACAAACAGTTAAAGGTCTCCTTTGTGTTTGTTAGCACCACTGTGTCAGCTTTCTTGTGTTGGCAGCTTTGGGCTTTTCTGAGGAAAGCCCCAAAGAAAGTTGTTACCAGCAAATATTCTACAGTTCACAGACTCTCAAAAAGGACACATTAAAACAGTTAGAATCCTCAGGGCAAATGGGGAGATTAAGTAGCCTACTCCTTCACAGAAGCCCTATCAAACAAAGCTGGGTATTGTGTATTCAGTGCACTATCTCTTCCCAGCACTGAACTTTACCATTGTGCTCAAAGATTTGAGTTTACAAAGTGTTTGGGGGGCTTTGCATAACGGTTCACTGGCACCACCACTGACAGCCATCTGAGTGTGGGAATTGTTTTAAAAGACACGATGCCCACCAAGTGACTGACCCAATATATTAATACAAGGCTAGCATCTTAGCATGGAGGGAGAGAACTGAAGTTCCCCAATATGTGACTTTTCTGGATGGCAAAATTCCAACATACTGAAAGACTGACTCACGTAAATTTAGTCAACCTTCAAGTAAGAATACTGTTTGAATAGTTAGAATAATAAGCACTTCTAGCTTGGACATTTATTTTTAGCATCCTAGATATATTCTTGAATGAGATGAATTATTCTCCAAAAAATAGAACAATAAATACAATTACTTAAAGCTATTTGAATTGAGATATAAATTATGCATAACATTGTGTAAGTTAAGGTTTACAATCTATTGATTTAATACATTTATATATTACAAAATGATTGTCTTTGAATTTTAAAAGGACTCATTGAAGTTAGCTTTCTACTTCATGTTTTATTTGAATACATATAATATTGAAAAAATGGCATTTCACTATAGAATATTCTCATAAGTAAGTGATATTACTACACCCTAAAAATACTCTTAATTTGAGTAAGTGATCAGCATAGATAATTGGTAACATAATATTAAATCTAGTTATTAACAGTCTTATATAATTTAATCCTTTATCTTTCTTCAAGCATCATGAATTTTCTTGATGGTACATCAAATTTCTCCATCTTTCCCAAGTCTATGAAGAAGCTATCCTTTCTACACTGTCACAAAAGCTAGATTCCTATGAAATGAGCCAAAGAATTAGATCCTTCATCAAGGCATGACATGAAACTTCAGCCAGGCAGTTTGCACAAACAGTTAAAGGTCTCCTTTGTGTTTGTTAGCACCACTGTGTCAGCTTTCTTGTGTTGGCAGCTTTGGGCTTTTCTGAGGAAAGCCCCAAAGAAAGTTGTTACCAGCAAATATTCTACAGTTCACAGACTCTCAAAAAGGACACATTAAAACAGTTAGAATCCTCAGGGCAAATGGGGAGATTAAGTAGCCTACTCCTTCACAGAAGCCCTATCAAACAAAGCTGGGTATTGTGTATTCAGTGCACTATCTCTTCCCAGCACTGAACTTTACCATTGTGCTCAAAGATTTGAGTTTACAAAGTGTTTGGGGGGCTTTGCATAACGGTTCACTGGCACCACCACTGACAGCCATCTGAGTGTGGGAATTGTTTTAAAAGACACGATGCCCACCAAGTGACTGACCCAATATATTAATACAAGGCTAGCATCTTAGCATGGAGGGAGAGAACTGACAAGTTTCCACCCATATCTGTTGCAGCTTCATTTTTCACATGAATACAAATTAAGGAAAGAAAAAAAAATCCCTATCAAGAAAAATGTGTATTTAGATGATTACAGAGAAACATGTTTCTATCTCTTTATTAAGGGGCATGGGGTTTGGGGTGAGAGTTTTCTGGGACTCTGTAAGTTGATGCTCTGTAAGTGGATTCACTTGTCCTATTTTTGAAATGTAGTCAATAAAATAAAGTGTATCTCTTCAATTCTTAGATACACATGAAACTATGGGCCCTGATTTGGTTTGCCCTGTCCTTTGGAAGTGGTGTGCTAAAATACATACTAAGGCAAACTGCCAGTTCATGCTCAATATTGTAGAAAAGGTTAAGAAAAAGTTGAATGTTTAAATAAACATAAATCCTTAATTGTGCTAACCAACTGGGAAGAAATTGTACTTATTTGTGTCTGAGAAGTTTCAACTAAAAGCATTCTAATATACCACCTTGAAAACATGAAGGCTGTAAGAATTAGCATAGCCATGACCTTTTGCAATGTTTACATACTACTTACTCATTTCATAGAAGAATCAAACATATTTTAACTGGCATTAATAGCAATAATACTTTATGCAAATGTTTTTCATACCACTATTCCATTTTATATATATTTATGCTTAGTCTTTAAAGGTCTCCTTTGTGTTTGTTAGCACACTGTGTCAGCTTTCTTGTGTTGGCAGCTTTGGGCTTTTCTGAGGAAAGCCCCAAAGAAAGTTGTTACCAGCAAATATTCTACAGTTCACAGACTCTCAAAAAGGACACATTAAAACAGTTAGAATCCTCAGGGCAAATGGGGAGATTAAGTAGCCTACTCCTTCACAGAAGCCCTATCAAACAAAGCTGGGTATTGTGTATTCAGTGCACTATCTCTTCCCAGCACTGAACTTTACCATTGTGCTCAAAGATTTGAGTTTACAAAGTGTTTGGGGGGCTTTGCATAACGGTTCACTGGCACCACCACTGACAGCCATCTGAGTGTGGGAATTGTTTTAAAAGACACGATGCCCACCAAGTGACTGACCCAATATATTAATACAAGGCTAGCATCTTAGCATGGAGGGAGAGAACTGACAAGTTTCCACCCATATCTGTTGCAGCTTCATTTTTCACATGAATACAAATTAAGGAAAGAAAAAAAAATCCCTATCAAGAAAAATGTGTATTTAGATGATTACAGAGAAACATGTTTCTATCTCTTTATTAAGGGGCATGGGGTTTGGGGTGAGAGTTTTCTGGGACTCTGTAAGTTGATGCTCTGTAAGTGGATTCACTTGTCCTATTTTTGAAATGTAGTCAATAAAATAAAGTGTATCTCTTCAATTCTTAGATACACATGAAACTATGGGCCCTGATTTGGTTTGCCCTGTCCTTTGGAAGTGGTGTGCTAAAATACATACTAAGGCAAACTGCCAGTTCATGCTCAATATTGTAGAAAAGGTTAAGAAAAAGTTGAATGTTTAAATAAACATAAATCCTTAATTGTGCTAACCAACTGGGAAGAAATTGTACTTATTTGTGTCTGAGAAGTTTCAACTAAAAGCATTCTAATATACCACCTTGAAAACATGAAGGCTGTAAGAATTAGCATAGCCATGACCTTTTGCAATGTTTACATACTACTTACTCATTTCATAGAAGAATCAAACATATTTTAACTGGCATTAATAGCAATAATACTTTATGCAAATGTTTTTCATACCACTATTCCATTTTATATATATTTATGCTTAGTCTTTAAACTTTAGTTTAAACCCATTTAATTTGAGGCAGAGTTTTTAATTTTGAGGAACCATATTAGAAATTGAGAAATATTCTCATTTTCTAAATAGACAAAGTATAATGTGATTCTGTCTTCAGAGATTAATATAGTATATGTTAGTTTACTTAAACTTTAGATACCTGATTTGTACAAATTGTAAACATGCAGTAAAATCTTTTATTATGCAAAGGACTAGAAACATATATTTTCTGGAAAACTTGAGATAACTCTCAATTTCCTTTAAAAATTATTTAAAATTATTCTTTAAAAATAATTTTTAAAGAATGATTATTTGCATGATGGTTTTAATAAATGTATACACTGTATCAACTCTTAAATTATTTTCCACTTTAAACATACACTTGAGTTCAGCTAGGTAACATTTTTATATGCCTATCACTGACATTATGTGTACTCATTCACTCAGTTGTGTCCGACTCTTTGTGACCCCATGGACTGTAGCCTGCCAGGCTCCACTGTCCATGTAATTTCCAGGCAATAATACTTGAGTGGGTTGCCATTTCCTCCTCCAGGGGATTTCCTGACCCAGGGACCAAACCCACATCTCCTGTGTCTCCTCTACTGGCAGGTAGATTCTTTACCACTGAACATTTCAGAAGCCCCATTTCTAACATCATCTTTCATATGTTTATGTTCTAGTTTTTCTATAATATTAATATATGTAATTTTTGAAACAGGGAAATATATCATTTAAAAATCATCATGATCTAAGGCTTTAATCCTGAGTAATTTTTGTCATAGCGTATTTACTTTGACAGTGAAGGCTTTCTCTTTTTAATTTAATTATTATTGAAGTATAGTTGCTTTATGATATTGTGTTGGTCTCTGCCATACAGAAAAGTGAATCAGTTATACATATACATATAATTGGGCTTCCCAGGTGGTGCTAGTGGTAAAGAACCTGCTGTAGATGTAAAAGATGTGGGTTCAATCCCTGGGTCCAAAATATCTCCTGGAGGAAGTCATGGTAACCCACTCCAGTATTCTTGCCTGCAGATTCCCATGGACAGAGGAACCCAAGGGGGTTAGAGTCCATAGGGTCACAAAGAGTTGGACACAGCTGAAACAACTTATCCCACGTGTATAAGTTCACTTTTTCCTTTGGTCATTTTGAATTAAAGAAATGGACTCTAACTTAAAGTTTTGGCCATCATTTAAGCAGGATAAGAACTCTCATGCCTTTAAAAATGGACTATCACATTTAATGCATTAATGTCTGCAATACTATACTGGATTTGTTTTGAGACTGTGGGGTGTATTTTTGCCTGTTGTTAGTCACTTTATCTATCCTTAGCTTTAATTTTATTGGTGATGTTTAATCTTATGCCAGATCACAAAACAATCCAGTGGCTATTAAACACATTTCATTAAAAACATACTGCTCCCAAAGGGAACGATTGATCTGCATTGTTCTCCATTTGCCCTATTGTGGACACAGAAAAAACAGTGGTTGCTTAATCACTTTCTAATTGACAGTAGAGTGGTTGTTCAGCCCACTCTTTTGACTTGTAACTTTCTTTTTTTAAGTTTGGCCTCTTTTATTGTTTTTTTTTTTATATATATTTATTTTCATCTATCTTTGTTCTTTGGCCTGTGTGGGCCTCCCATCGCTGTGGCCTCTCTCCTCGCAGAGGACTGGGTCTGGGCGCATGTACTCCAGAGCACTGGCTCATAATTGGACACACCCGCCCAGCCGCTTCGCAGCATGAGGGATCTTCCCTGGCCAGCGATTGAACCATTGCCCCTTGCACTGCAAGGTGGACTCTTTACCCACTGGACTACCAGGGAAGCCCAGCTTGTAACTATTTTAAATTTTTTCATTAAAAAGCTTGAAATAGCTTTATGAAATAGATTAGACTTGGCAAGTATCATTCCTTTAGAAAATATTCTTGTTGAAATGAGTGATTCTTACATAAAATTCAGTAATTTTATGTTTTTGTGTTTTATATTCATATATTATTTTTATATTTTAAGTCCTAAAATTTATATTTGGATAATATCCTCAGTAGCACATTTGTTTTTAAATTTTGATGAAGTATAGTTGATTTTCAATGTGTTATTTTCTTCTTTACTGAAAAGTGAATCAGTTATATGTATATTCTTTTTCATACTCCTTTCACTTTTGGTTTGTCACAGGATACTGTGTATAGTTCTCTGTGCTATATAATAGGACCTCGTTTTCATCCATCCTACATGTAACACTTACCCCTGCTAATCCTAAACTCCCAATTCTTCATCCTCCACTGTCCTCCCCCTTGGCAACCACAGGTCTGTTCTCTGAGTCTGTTCCATAGATTTGATCATTTGCATCATATTTTAGCTTCCACATATAAGTGATATCATATAGTATTTGTCTTTCTCTTTCTGACTTACTTTGCTTCCCTGGTGGCTCATACAGTTGAAAATCTGCCTGCAACACAAGAGACCTGGGTTCTATCACTGGGTTGAAAAGATCTCCTGAAGAAGGGAATGGATGCCCACTCCAGTATTCTTGCCCAGAGAATTCCATGGACAGATGAGCCTGGTCTACAGTCCATGTAGTTGCAAAGTCAGATATGAGACTGAGCAACTAACATTTTACATTGTTTCTGATTTTCTTTGCTGAGCATGATAATCTCTAGGTCACAGTCCAATTTTTTCTTTTGTTGCCAAAGTCAGATTATGGATTGTTTCCATGTCTTGGCTATTATAAATAGCACTACTATGAACATAACGATTTTTTTTACATTTTGTTCGGCTTTCCCCATTTTAACTCGGCAGAAAGCACTGGCTCATAATTGACACACCCGCCCAGCCGCAGCATGAGGGATCTTCCTGGCCAGCGATTGAACCATTGCCCCTTGCACTGCAAGGTGGACTCTTTACCCACTGGACTACCAGGGAAGCCCAGCTTGTAACTATTTTAAATTTTTTCATTAAAAAGCTTGAAATAGCTTTATGAAATAGATTAGACTTGGCAAGTATCATTCCTTTAGAAAATATTCTTGTTGAAATGAGTGATTCTTACATAAAATTCAGTAATTTTATGTTTTTGTGTTTTATATTCATATATTATTTTTATATTTTAAGTCCTAAAATTTATATTTGGATAATATCCTCAGTAGCACATTTGTTTTTAAATTTTGATGAAGTATAGTTGATTTTCAATGTGTTATTTTCTTCTTTACTGAAAAGTGAATCAGTTATATGTATATTCTTTTTCATACTCCTTTCACTTTTGGTTTGTCACAGGATACTGTGTATAGTTCTCTGTGCTATATAATAGGACCTCGTTTTTCATCCATCCTACATGTAACACTTACCCCTGCTAATCCTAAACTCCCAATTCTTCATCCTCCACTGTCCTCCCCCTTGGCAACCACAGGTCTGTTCTCTGAGTCTGTTCCATAGATTTGATCATTTGCATCATATTTTAGCTTCCACATATAAGTGATATCATATAGTATTTGTCTTTCTCTTTCTGACTTACTTTGCTTCCCTGGTGGCTCATACAGTTGAAAATCTGCCTGCAACACAAGAGACCTGGGTTCTATCACTGGGTTGAAAAGATCTCCTGAAGAAGGGAATGGATGCCCACTCCAGTATTCTTGCCCAGAGAATTCCATGGACAGAGGAGCCTGGTGGGCTACAGTCCATGTAGTTGCAAAGTCAGATATGAGACTGAGCAACTAACATTTTTACATTGTTTCTGATTTTCTTTGCTGAGCATGATAATCTCTAGGTCCATCCATGCTGCTGCAAGTGGCTTTGTTTCAATCTTTTTATAGCTGAGTAGTATCCCATTGTGTATAGGTATGACATCGTTACTCGTTTATCTGTTGATGGGCCTTTACATTGTTTCCATGTCTTGGCTATTATAAATAGCACTACTATGAACATAAGAGTGCATGTATCTTTTTGATTTACAGTTTTGTCTGGGTATATGCTAAGGTGTAGGACTGTTGGATTATATGGCAACTCAATTTTTAGTTTTTTAGGAATCTACAGACTATTTTCCATAGTTGCTATACCAATTAACCTTCCCATCAATAGTGTAAGAGAGTTCTCTTTTCTCCATACCCTCTGGAGTGTTTATTATTTTTAGACTTTTTAATTATGACCATTCTGACGGGTGTGAAGTGGTACCTCATGATAGTTTTTATTGCATTTCTCTAATAATTAGTGATGATGAACATCTTTTCATGTGCCTACTGGCCAGCTATGTATTATAATATATATGCTAAGACTTCTTAGATAAAATGTAGTTTTTAAAGAGTGTGGATAAGATCCACATATTTGCAATAAATAAATATTATATGCTTCAGTGCCATGATATTTGACAAAAGATTTCATTATTAGTTATTTCCAAGTCAAATGTTATTTTCTCAACAAAGTATTAGTTTAACAAGTACCTTCTGCAGCTTACATTATCATATGAGCTCACAGAATTTTTTGTGAATTCTAAGATTATTTCTAACTCTAAGAGTCTACAACTCAATAAATGTGGAAATTCCATAGAATGGAGTCATGTAAGAAGGAAGACCCTAAGGCAAAATAGACAAAAAAGAGTGTAAACTAGACTGAAACACCTAGATTTTAGGTCTATTTAGGTTGTATATAGAACAGTTGGTAACTTCACTGATTCTTAGTTTCCCTTCTATCAGATATTAATTCAGTGTTGTCTACAGTCTCAGGTACAAGATCGAATGATCATAGTGTCAAATGTGGTGATGCATGGGAAATACTTTATAAACTTTTAAAAATAGTTTTACAAGTTTCCACTACTATTTTTCTTCAAGATATTTTATCATGGTGTTTTCATGCCTACATTGGAGTGCTCCTTGTATATTGTTTAATCATTGACTACAGAAACTATTATGCTTTGCAAATCAAGGGACAGTAGTGAATGCTGAGGCATCATACTCTCTGTTGGTTACAATGCATACAATTCAAATGCAAGTCTGGAGCTTTTGTTCTTAATCACCTGACATTGTTTCCATGTCTTGGCTATTATAAATAGCACTACTATGAACATAAGAGTGCATGTATCTTTTTGATTTACAGTTTTGTCTGGGTATATGCTAAGGTGTAGGACTGTTGGATTATATGGCAACTCAATTTTTAGTTTTTTAGGAATCTACAGACTATTTTCCATAGTTGCTATACCAATTAACCTTCCCATCAATAGTGTAAGAGAGTTCTCTTTTCTCCATACCCTCTGGAGTGTTTATTATTTTTAGACTTTTTAATTATGACCATTCTGACGGGTGTGAAGTGGTACCTCATGATAGTTTTTATTGCATTTCTCTAATAATTAGTGATGATGAACATCTTTTCATGTGCCTACTGGCCAGCTATGTATTATAATATATATGCTAAGACTTCTTAGATAAAATGTAGTTTTTAAAGAGTGTGGATAAGATCCACATATTTGCAATAAATAAATATTATATGCTTCAGTGCCATGATATTTGACAAAAGATTTCATTATTAGTTATTTCCAAGTCAAATGTTATTTTCTCAACAAAGTATTAGTTTAACAAGTACCTTCTGCAGCTTACATTATCATATGAGCTCACAGAATTTTTTGTGAATTCTAAGATTATTTCTAACTCTAAGAGTCTACAACTCAATAAATGTGGAAATTCCATAGAATGGAGTCATGTAAGAAGGAAGACCCTAAGGCAAAATAGACAAAAAAGAGTGTAAACTAGACTGAAACACCTAGATTTTAGGTCTATTTAGGTTGTATATAGAACAGTTGGTAACTTCACTGATTCTTAGTTTCCCTTCTATCAGATATTAATTCAGTGTTGTCTACAGTCTCAGGTACAAGATCGAATGATCATAGTGTCAAATGTGGTGATGCATGGGAAATACTTTATAAACTTTTAAAAATAGTTTTACAAGTTTCCACTACTATTTTTCTTCAAGATATTTTATCATGGTGTTTTCATGCCTACATTGGAGTGCTCCTTGTATATTGTTTAATCATTGACTACAGAAACTATTATGCTTTGCAAATCAAGGGACAGTAGTGAATGCTGAGGCATCATATTACTCTCTGTTGGTTACAATGCATACAATTCAAATGCAAGTCTGGAGCTTTTGTTCTTAATCACCTGACATAAGGTTCTGAAACTCAGTGGCTAAAGTCCTCAGAATATAGAGATTGACTAAAAATGTCCATTGGAACCACTAGAGATCATCACCTACATATATTAACAACAACAACAACAAAAACTCCTACTTTATACCCAAGAATAATTCTTTTATATTTCTGTACTCCTTCCATTTCACATTGATATCAATTAACATCTGAAATTGAGAGATTAATTAGCTAGTTCTGTGCATTGAGAATTCATGTCTTTGGGTCAAATAAGTTGCTGTATCACAAATATATAATACTATGACCTAAAGTCAGAAAGTTTTTTACTTCATTTTAGTCCCTTCCTTATGACTATTGAAAGCTATACATTGTATAATAATCCTCCACCTTTTGCTTTTCCTTTGATATTTTCCCATCTTCATATAATTCTTGGAATTCTGGTTTAGGAATAACAATAGAAATCATCTCTTCCAAAATTCTATACAAAACTTGAATTTTCCTCTACAATATCATCTACTGAAAGCCTTCTCACCTTTGCTTGAATGTCTGTTGAAAAAAACAAGTCACTATCTCTTGCAGCCTTTTCTAGTTAGAAAACCCATACTTGCTTTATTGCTCTTTCATGTATATAATAAATTTATTCTTCCTAGAAATAAGAGTCATTGGCTTTCATTTTTCCATCTAAGTTAACATGTAGTATTGGCACACCATTTCACTAGGTGCTATATGTATTGTTCTTCTTTTGCTCTTTTAATAAACCCACTGACAAAATTTATCAAAATGTACAGAACTGAGTATCACACTGTACTCCTGATGGTCCAGAAATGTAATTACATTTTTATATAGAATTCACCAATTATACTAGTATTTTCTCTATAAATTTGACTTTCCACTTTCTGATTTAATTAATGAAGGAAACTAATGCACTACTAAGTCTGATCTTCATATGGAAACATTTAGTTTCTTATTATTTTAAAGTCTCGTTTTTCTGTCATGAGAAAAAGTAGCTGGTATGTAATGGTAGCTTGTTAAATTATGTATATATATATAATAATGGGAATAAACAGCAAATAGTAAAAATAAGTTGTACAAATTTACACATAAATTATATATCTGTATATATATATATATATATATATATATATATATACACATATATATATGATTCCACATTTACTTGTTTCTTTCACTTGCTTAAGCACTTTATACAATCTGTGCACAATTCTAAGTACTTGGTATATATAAAATCATTTATTCCTCTTAATAGACCAATCAAATGGATGTTGTTATATCCAATTTTTATAGATGAGGAACTAAGACGTAAAGAAATGATATTACTTACTGTAGTCCACAAATCTAGAGAGTGACAATTTTGGCCCCTGGCCAAAGGCCTTAACCTCTATATTATTTATTTTTTACTTTTTATTTTATATTGGGGTATAGCTGATTAACAATGTTGTGATAGTTTCAGGCGTGATAGTTTCAAGCAAAGGGATTCAGTCATATAATCCACTCTCCCCCAACACCCCTCCCATCCAGGTTGCCACATAATGTTCAGCAGAGTTCCATGTGCTATACAGTAGGTCCTTGTTGTTAACCTTTGTATTATTCTGCCTCTCATTAAATATAAATCTCCAAACATTTGGTTGTCCAAATCTCCTTTTTCATTTCTATTATTATGAATTTATGTTATTATACCACAAGATAGTCAATGAAACAAGAGCTTTTTGTCTTGTTTTAAATACTGGAAGGGTGGTGAAACGTCGTGGAGTTAAAGTTACTGATTGTTAAAGTGTATTTCTACATAGCTTTAGAATTCCTCCTGAACTCTCTAGACTCTGAAATCATCTTTTAGAGATTTACTTGAAATGTCCTTTAGACATAGCATCTATATCTCCTGATACATTCTCTCCACTCATACCTGATGTACCATTCCTTTCTATTTCTTAGTGCTACCACAGAACTTATGTAAACTGTGACAAGATCCATGATATTACCCTGCTCTAAACATAATTTTTTGCTGTAACATCAGAAAACTGCCTAGGCTGTTCCTCTCTGAGAACTTTTATATACTTTAGCATAAGTAGAAAAGCATATACTTTATTCCTACTTTACATATAAATATTTATCCTAACCCTTCCCTTTAATTTGGTAAAATTGATTTGAAAAATATAATGAAAAACCTGTATTTATAGAGCTAAAAATGTTTATTACCTTTCAAATTCATACTTATACAGGAAGCTATAGACTGATGTCATATTCTGAATGTTATCAGATAATAGTGAATTTTTGACAGCTTTTCAGTTCACCCCTCTAACACTAAGTTTTTGCTATTTAACATGGCACGATACTGATTTTCAGTACGATGCTATCAAATATAAAGTTTACAGGCCACCTTATTTAAACCTTCCCAAAAATCCATGATGAGGAATCATGTCAATCTAGAATAACTTCTTTCCTTGGTTATCATAGAACAATTTAAGTGTTTTGGAAATTTCTTTGACTAGTCTTTAATGTTAACATCATCTATCTTGTGCTTGAAGAATAAAGTTCACAATTAAATTTATTCCATCATGTGAAGTGCATTTTTACTCAATGCAATTACTAATACAATAGAAAATTAAGTGTTTAAAATTATTGTTTTTCTGTATTTTTCTATTAGAAAAAAATATTTTTAGTTATACTATTAACTTCTGAAGTGTTTAGTAGGAAATGAGCAAACAAAAAAGGCTTCCCAAATGGGACTAATGGTAAAGAACACACCTGCGAATGTAAGAGACATAAGAGACATGGGTTCCATCCCTGAGTTGAGAAGATACCATGGAGGAGGGCATGGCAACCCACTACAGTATTCTTGCCTGGAGAAACCCATAGACAAAGGTGCCTAGTGAACTAAACTCCATAGGGTCACAAAGAGTTGGACATGACTGAAGGAACTTAGCACATACGCACAAGTAAACAGCAAGGCACACTTTTTTCAATGTCAGCTTAATATAAAACAGTTATGTTTTGAATTTGATAAACCATACTTGTTTTTTTGTCTTGTTTTAAATACTGGAAGGGTGGTGAAACGTCGTGGAGTTAAAGTTACTGATTGTTAAAGTGTATTTCTACATAGCTTTAGAATTCCTCCTGAACTCTCTAGACTCTGAAATCATCTTTTAGAGATTTACTTGAAATGTCCTTTAGACATAGCATCTATATCTCCTGATACATTCTCTCCACTCATACCTGATGTACCATTCCTTTCTATTTCTTAGTGCTACCACAGAACTTATGTAAACTGTGACAAGATCCATGATATTACCCTGCTCTAAACATAATTTTTTGCTGTAACATCAGAAAACTGCCTAGGCTGTTCCTCTCTGAGAACTTTTATATACTTTAGCATAAGTAGAAAAGCATATACTTTATTCCTACTTTACATATAAATATTTATCCTAACCCTTCCCTTTAATTTGGTAAAATTGATTTGAAAAATATAATGAAAAACCTGTATTTATAGAGCTAAAAATGTTTATTACCTTTCAAATTCATACTTATACAGGAAGCTATAGACTGATGTCATATTCTGAATGTTATCAGATAATAGTGAATTTTTGACAGCTTTTCAGTTCACCCCTCTAACACTAAGTTTTTGCTATTTAACATGGCACGATACTGATTTTCAGTACGATGCTATCAAATATAAAGTTTACAGGCCACCTTATTTAAACCTTCCCAAAAATCCATGATGAGGAATCATGTCAATCTAGAATAACTTCTTTCCTTGGTTATCATAGAACAATTTAAGTGTTTTGGAAATTTCTTTGACTAGTCTTTAATGTTAACATCATCTATCTTGTGCTTGAAGAATAAAGTTCACAATTAAATTTATTCCATCATGTGAAGTGCATTTTTACTCAATGCAATTACTAATACAATAGAAAATTAAGTGTTTAAAATTATTGTTTTTCTGTATTTTTCTATTAGAAAAAAATATTTTTAGTTATACTATTAACTTCTGAAGTGTTTAGTAGGAAATGAGCAAACAAAAAAGGCTTCCCAAATGGGACTAATGGTAAAGAACACACCTGCGAATGTAAGAGACATAAGAGACATGGGTTCCATCCCTGAGTTGAGAAGATACCATGGAGGAGGGCATGGCAACCCACTACAGTATTCTTGCCTGGAGAAACCCATAGACAAAGGTGCCTAGTGAACTAAACTCCATAGGGTCACAAAGAGTTGGACATGACTGAAGGAACTTAGCACATACGCACAAGTAAACAGCAAGGCACACTTTTTTCAATGTCAGCTTAATATAAAACAGTTATGTTTTGAATTTGATAAACCATACTTGTTTTTTTTCTAAACTCTATTGATTTAAAAAGCACTTATGTACATAGAACCACCTTCTCTAATGATGGTTAATTTTTCTTTATCAATATCAGTGCTGAAAACCAGGATACTTTGAAACAGTATAAAGATAGTTGTGTGTTCAGTTGTGTCTAATTCTTTGAAATCCCATGGACTGTAGCCCACCAAGCTCCTCTGTCCATGGAATTTTTTAGGAAAGAATATTGGAGCGGGTTGCCATTTCCCACTCCAGAGAATATTGCTGACCCAGGAATCAAACCTACATTTGCTATGCCTCTTGCATTGGCAAGCAGATTCCAAACCTGATAAAAGTCTAATTTAAATACGAGCACAATCAACTAAAACGCAATGGGGACGAATGAATGGATCCAGAAGCTCTGGTACATATATACAATGGAATACTACTCAGCTGTTAAAAGAAATGCAGAAGACTCAATCCTAATGAAGTGGCTGGCTCTAGAACCTATCATAAAAAGTGAAGTAAGTCAAAAAGAGAAAGACAAATACAGTATACTAACACACATATATGGAATCTAGTAGGACGGTCTTGATATCACACACAGGGAACTCATGAAAAAAAAAAAAAAGACAGAGCATAGACATAGGGACATCGTGGTGAATAAATAGGGAGGGGGAAGCATGGAGGAAGTAACAAGGAAACCTATAGTGTTATGTGTGGAAAAGATAGCTAGTGTCACAGTGCTAAGGGAATAGGAGTGCTTACAATGGCTTGGGGCAAAGGTCTGGAGGGGTGGGAGGGGGGGATCTGGGTGGGTGGGGACCATGGATATGCATATGACTGATCTGGGAACATACATGTATGTGAACAACAAAACTCTGTAAAACCTTTAAAATAAAGAATAAAAATAAAAAAAAAAAAGAAAAACAAAACAAAACAAAAAAACACGCAATGGGAGTTGTACTGTAGGAATAGGAGATCCTGCAAGGGCAGGGTGCGATGGCCTGGAGGGGTGGAATGGGGGAGATTGGGAGGTGGGACGGTGCCAGGAATATGCATATGACTGATCTGGGAACATGCATGTCTGTGAACAACAAAACTCTGTAAAAAATTTTTTTAAATAAAATTAAATAATTAAAAAAAGAGAGATGGAGACATGCAAGCTGTATTTAGTCATTCTGCCTGCGACAGGACCATACACATGAAAGTCAGACTGAAGGCAGACTGTGCAGGGTTTTCGCTCTCTGGCTAAGGAGTTTAGATTTTATTCTAGATTTTTAAAATATTCTTTTAAGGGCCAAATACATTTTCAAACAAACTACAATGTAAGCATCTTGATTGAAACTTCTGCCTTCATCAATATGGAGAGATGGAGTAGCTTTTTCCTGTCACCTAAAGCAACTGAAAATATTCACAGAAAATATGATACAATGGTTTTCTAGTCACTGGTCAACAAGCAAGGGAGGGTGATGATCCTTCAGGCATAAAACAGAGAAGGTAATTACCATGATGGCTCCAGGTGATTGCTTAGAGAGTTGCCAAGTCAGGACATGGGGCGTTTTCAAACTAAATCTAGCAGCCTCTCCAAGTTAAGGAGATAGATCTCGGCATCTGAATTTACCAAGGCGGCTAGCGTTGACAAAACAGAGGATTAGGAGGCAAAAAAAAAAAAAAATTTTTTTAAAGCCATGGGAGTATATCTGAAGAGTAATCGGTAAGTCGGGGGCATCTATGAATTGCTGTGTGGGATCACTTTCACACAGTTGTTTTACATGCACTTTAGGGGAGAGAAATGTTAGCATTACCTTTATGCTCTTGCTTCTGTATATCAAAGAGCACCCCACTATAGAAAAGGAGAACTGTCTCACAAAATGGCAGCAGACCTTGCTGAGGATAATCAGGATCTAACCAGGGTGCAAATACATTGTCCTATTCACTGTCTTCCTGTCATTTGAATGATCTACTTCTGCAAAGCATTAAAAGCACAAATGTGCTCAGACAGGGTTAAGCTACACAAAGCCAGCTCTGTTTTTGAATGCTTAGGACTACACTCTTTGTTCTCCTTTTTACAGTGGCTCTCCAGAGAGTGGTAGCATGAACTGAGATCATATGTATTTTTAATCTATGTTCTGCCTGAATATTGATTATGTCCTTTCAGTAGTGTCTATAATCTCATCCTCTGTCAAAGTTTGCATGGGAGATGAAGGGCTCCCTGTGGCACAGTTCTAAGGAGGCCATCTTCAGATAATTGGGAAATGTAACTCTAAGAGGTTCTAACACTTGGGTTTTAAGACTTCATATTATTATTCTTGATGGCTCACATATCCATTTAGATCTCTCTCATAGACCTGAGTCTCAGCAATACTTCTATGATCGAGCATCTATAAATGCTACAGTTTCATGCAGCTAAGGAGTTAGAGACTTACTCTGAAAAATAATGTATATTGTTTTCTAACATTCTATATATTTTCTGTATCATTTTAAATGTTTCTTTTATATATTAATTTCTATAACATTCTTTTAATCAAATGACAGACACTATAAATGTAAGCAGGAATAAACTTAAATTTATCCTAAAACTAATTGGACTCTTTTTTCCCTTAAAATGAATAAAATTACTAATCAAACTACTTATCTATGTTATCTTGCTGCCCAGTTGGCTCAGTGCCATTATTTCAGTTAACTACTGTAGCAAAATGCCAGGTTTATTATCCTGTCAGTTAACAGGTTTTCAGTAATCTAACCAGTTGATTATTATTCAGTTATATTAAAATTTTCTATCTCTCCTTAAGAATGCATCATGGGAATTCCCCAGCTGTCCTGGAGGTTAGGATTCACCCTCTCACTGCCAAGGGCCTGGGTTCAATCGTTGGGTGGGGAACTAAAATCCCATAAGCTGTGTGATACAGCCTGAAAAAAAAAGCGGGTGTCATTTTTGGCTATAAAATATAGATATTTATTAAGCTAACATATATTAGTAACATTAAAGGAAGATTTAAGCAAATCTTGTGTTACACTTAACTTGAAGGTATGTGTAAAATTTTATTTCTATAATAATAACTGCAAGTTTTCATAAGAGAAAAATAGAAAGAAGCAATAGTAGCAATATATTTCAGTTTAAATATAGATCATTATATTTTTAACTTAATGTTCATTAATTCTTTATTTCTAATGAATCAATTTAAAACAGCAGTACATAAAATTTCATCACACTCTTTGTTCTCCTCGGCTTCAGAGAGTGGTAGCATGAACTGAGATCATATGTATTTTTAATCTATGTTCTGCCTGAATATTGATTATGTCCTTTCAGTAGTGTCTATAATCTCATCCTCTGTCAAAGTTTGCATGGGAGATGAAGGGCTCCCTGTGGCACAGTTCTAAGGAGGCCATCTTCAGATAATTGGGAAATGTAACTCTAAGAGGTTCTAACACTTGGGTTTTAAGACTTCATATTATTATTCTTGATGGCTCACATATCCATTTAGATCTCTCTCATAGACCTGAGTCTCAGCAATACTTCTATGATCGAGCATCTATAAATGCTACAGTTTCATGCAGCTAAGGAGTTAGAGACTTACTCTGAAAAATAATGTATATTGTTTTCTAACATTCTATATATTTTCTGTATCATTTTAAATGTTTCTTTTATATATTAATTTCTATAACATTCTTTTAATCAAATGACAGACACTATAAATGTAAGCAGGAATAAACTTAAATTTATCCTAAAACTAATTGGACTCTTTTTTTCCCTTAAAATGAATAAAATTACTAATCAAACTACTTATCTATGTTATCTTGCTGCCCAGTTGGCTCAGTGCCATTATTTCAGTTAACTACTGTAGCAAAATGCCAGGTTTATTATCCTGTCAGTTAACAGGTTTTCAGTAATCTAACCAGTTGATTATTATTCAGTTATATTAAAATTTTCTATCTCTCCTTAAGAATGCATCATGGGAATTCCCCAGCTGTCCTGGAGGTTAGGATTCACCCTCTCACTGCCAAGGGCCTGGGTTCAATCGTTGGGTGGGGAACTAAAATCCCATAAGCTGTGTGATACAGCCTGAAAAAAAAAGCGGGTGTCATTTTTGGCTATAAAATATAGATATTTATTAAGCTAACATATATTAGTAACATTAAAGGAAGATTTAAGCAAATCTTGTGTTACACTTAACTTGAAGGTATGTGTAAAATTTTATTTCTATAATAATAACTGCAAGTTTTCATAAGAGAAAAAATAGAAAGAAGCAATAGTAGCAATATATTTCAGTTTAAATATAGATCATTATATTTTTAACTTAAGGTTCATTAATTCTTTATTTCTAATGAATCAATTTAAAACAGCAGTACATAAAATTTCATCCTGTGCCCTAAGTCATAATGATTGGCAACACTGAGCTCAGAAGGACGCTTCACAACTATATCCCAAAACTGTAGATAATTACAGGAGCAAGGAAGCAATATAAGTGAGTAAAACTGACAGTCTAAAACAGAAAGAAATACTGTAGCAAAATTGATTGAACATAAACCACCTAAACAGTGCAACTGAAACTGGGTTTTAACCAGTAAACGAAACGAAGAAAGACCAGTGACTGCCAGTTTATCTGATATAGTTTTCACACAGACACACCCAAAATAATGCACATTCTTATTTCCAATATGTTTATTTTTAGATGTTGAGAATAAACTGCTATTATTTTTAAAATTGTGATTGTCCAGTGAACATGTATGCTATTGAATTCTTCCCTTAATCAACAAGTTGAACCTCCATGTGAGAGTTTATGTAGCAGACCTAAGACAGGCATGATATAGTGCCAGAGTAAAAGCTTTTCTACTAAATATATTCTAAAAGTTATAGTAAAGAACAAAGATCAAGGAATAATTAATATCTAGGTGTTGGAAGTTTGTTCAGGTTGCTGTCACAGAATACTATAGATGTAGTGGTTTATGAACATTAGAAATGTATTTGTTACAGTTCTAAAGTCTGGGAAGTCCAAAATCAAAGTATCAGCAGTTTTAGTCTCTTACTCACTAAGGAGTGCTTTAGATACCTTCTATAAAGCTGTTAATCCTATTCATGAGGACTATGCCCTCATGAACTAATTATTAATACATGCCAAAGAATCTAATTCCTAATATAACACTGGGGTTTAGAATTTCAGCATATGAATTTTCAAGGGACACAGATACAGCCTGAAAAAAGCGGGTGTCATTTTTGGCTATAAAATATAGATATTTATTAAGCTAACATATATTAGTAACATTAAAGGAAGATTTAAGCAAATCTTGTGTTACACTTAACTTGAAGGTATGTGTAAAATTTTATTTCTATAATAATAACTGCAAGTTTTCATAAGAGAAAAAATAGAAAGAAGCAATAGTAGCAATATATTTCAGTTTAAATATAGATCATTATATTTTTAACTTAAGGTTCATTAATTCTTTATTTCTAATGAATCAATTTAAAACAGCAGTACATAAAATTTCATCCTGTGCCCTAAGTCATAATGATTGGCAACACTGAGCTCAGAAGGACGCTTCACAACTATATCCCAAAACTGTAGATAATTACAGGAGCAAGGAAGCAATATAAGTGAGTAAAACTGACAGTCTAAAACAGAAAGAAATACTGTAGCAAAATTGATTGAACATAAACCACCTAAACAGTGCAACTGAAACTGGGTTTTAACCAGTAAACGAAACGAAGAAAGACCAGTGACTGCCAGTTTATCTGATTTTTTTTTCACACAGACACACCCAAAATAATGCACATTCTTATTTCCAATATGTTTATTTTTAGATGTTGAGAATAAACTGCTATTATTTTTAAAATTGTGATTGTCCAGTGAACATGTATGCTATTGAATTCTTCCCTTAATCAACAAGTTGAACCTCCATGTGAGAGTTTATGTAGCAGACCTAAGACAGGCATGATATAGTGCCAGAGTAAAAGCTTTTCTACTAAATATATTCTAAAAGTTATAGTAAAGAACAAAGATCAAGGAATAATTAATATCTAGGTGTTGGAAGTTTGTTCAGGTTGCTGTCACAGAATACTATAGATGTAGTGGTTTATGAACATTAGAAATGTATTTGTTACAGTTCTAAAGTCTGGGAAGTCCAAAATCAAAGTATCAGCAGTTTTAGTCTCTTACTCACTAAGGAGTGCTTTAGATACCTTCTATAAAGCTGTTAATCCTATTCATGAGGACTATGCCCTCATGAACTAATTATTAATACATGCCAAAGAATCTAATTCCTAATATAACACTGGGGTTTAGAATTTCAGCATATGAATTTTCAAGGGACACAGACATTTAATGGATAGCACTGAATGTGTCAAAAAATTACAGAGGGAAATTTATTTTAATATGAATATTTGATTTATTTGAAAAACTTACATTTAAATTAAAAAAAAACTTTCAAAGAAGCTTTGGAGACAACCCTTGAAAGATGAGATTCTAGGTTATCATGATGGAAGGACTGATTACAGTTCAAGTAGGACAGGAGATTATGAAACATGGAGCATTGTGTAGAGGAGAAGGTAGTTCAGACATTGCTATAGCATATTGCTTTCTTGAGGAATCATGGAACATCAATGCATCCTTTCATGAATGGATATTTACCAAAAATGTACCTAATATGCATTTGAATCTGTGCTGCTGAGAATACAGAAGTAAATTAGATACTCAGAGGGTGTGTGTGTGTGTGTGTGTGTGTGTGTGTGTAGATGTATACATATGGTACAGAGATTTGAAGTTCATATTACCTAGGATAGGAATACCAAGATGAGAAATTATCTTAAAGTCCCTGAAATATATATATTCTAAAATTAACTCAGTAAGGAAGCTCCCATAAGTAAGAACATATAGAACAGCCATTGACAAGAATTCACCATAGAAAAAGTATAAATCACACAATTAAATAAACACCATGAGAGAGAGTCTGAAGTCACAAAAAGCCAGAGCATCTCTAGTACTAGAAAGAATGAAACAATCTGGTGACTGTAACTTTATCTGAAATTATCACAAAAATTCAAAGAGAAATTACAAGAAAGACATGTACAGAATATTAAAAATAAAAATTACAGGGCTTCCCCTGGTGGTCCAGTGGATAAGGACACCGCCTTGCAGTGCAAGGGGCGCCAGTTAGATCCCTGGCCTGGGAAGATCCCATGTGCCGCGGAGTAGCTGGACTGATGTGTCCAATCGCCGAGCTGGAGCTCTGGAGCACATGCGCCCAGAGCCGGCGCTCTGTGACAACAGACGCCACTGCAATGGGAGGCCCATAGGAGCTGAAGAACAAAGACGGATGAAAGTACAGAAATGAACGAACAATGAAAGTGGCCTGCCCGCTCCCCTCCCTCCCCAACCCGACCCCCGCCCAAAATAAATAAATAAATAAATCTTTAAAAAATAATAATAAAATAAATAAATAAATAAAAACTTTTATAAAAAAATAAAAAATACAATTAAAATGTGAAGTGAAAGAAAATGACATATGAATAAGCAGATTTGTAAATAACCAACTCAAACAGACATGACAAATAACGATAATTAAAACTTTATGAATATATTAAATAGATTAGAGGTAACTGAAGAGGTGCGTTGAAATTTATTTTCCTAGCTTGTTGCACAGACGATTGTGGAGTCCAAAACATATTGGAAAAAAAAATCAGAAGATACTATAAAATAGAGTATGAAACACATGGATATGGTAGCAGAGATAATTTTAAAAAGAAGTGGCTGAGAAATTTCTGAATTTAAAGACCCACATGGCTCCTTAGATAAAGAAACTCACTGAGTCTTAGAGTATATATATTTTTTAAAACTTATAAACTGTTCCCTTCCTCCAAAGGCCCAATTATCCATGAAGGACTGGAAATTAAATCCTTTGAATGTATATTCCATTAGCAACAATATATATGAGAAAACAGTGAAATAATATCTTCAACATACTGACTGAAAAATACTTCATAAACTTAAACTTTCTTACCTTCCATAATCTTTATTTAAGAGTAAAAGTAAAGTAAAAACTGACTTTAGGTAAGACATAGTTTATTACTTAGTCAGTTGTAGAGAGAACTACAAAAATAAGAAGGATAATTTGACTTAGATGCACTTCTCCAGGGGATCTTCTCAACCCAGGGATTAAACCCAGGTCTCTGACATTACCGGAAGATTCTTTACCATCTGAGACACCAGGGAAGCCCTTATTTAGAAGACCTAGACTAAAAGGAGGAATTTGTTCTAAGAAATTAAGTGGACAAATATTGATATATCTGAAAAATTCCAAATAATAATAATAGCAATAAAAGCAAATTTTTGGTGTTGGTAAAACCAGACTGATAACAACATATTTCATAACAGTAATGTGAAAAATGTCTTGTGATTTAAATCAAACATTAAAAAATGCTTCTCTTTTTCAACAGGTACATGACCTAGAACTTTGTTAAATCAAACATACATGTTTTAAAAGCAGTCAATGAATGAATGAAGAGAAGGATGACCAACTCAAACAGACATGACAAATAACGATAATTAAAACTTTATGAATATATTAAATAGATTAGAGGTAACTGAAGAGGTGCGTTGAAATTTATTTTCCTAGCTTGTTGCACAGACGATTGTGGAGTCCAAAACATATTGGAAAAAAAAATCAGAAGATACTATAAAATAGAGTATGAAACACATGGATATGGTAGCAGAGATAATTTTAAAAAGAAGTGGCTGAGAAATTTCTGAATTTAAAGACCCACATGGCTCCTTAGATAAAGAAACTCACTGAGTCTTAGAGTATATATATTTTTTAAAACTTATAAACTGTTCCCTTCCTCCAAAGGCCCAATTATCCATGAAGGACTGGAAATTAAATCCTTTGAATGTATATTCCATTAGCAACAATATATATGAGAAAACAGTGAAATAATATCTTCAACATACTGACTGAAAAATACTTCATAAACTTAAACTTTCTTACCTTCCATAATCTTTATTTAAGAGTAAAAGTAAAGTAAAAACTGACTTTAGGTAAGACATAGTTTATTACTTAGTCAGTTGTAGAGAGAACTACAAAAATAAGAAGGATAATTTGACTTAGATGCACTTCTCCAGGGGATCTTCTCAACCCAGGGATTAAACCCAGGTCTCTGACATTACCGGAAGATTCTTTACCATCTGAGACACCAGGGAAGCCCTTATTTAGAAGACCTAGACTAAAAGGAGGAATTTGTTCTAAGAAATTAAGTGGACAAATATTGATATATCTGAAAAATTCCAAATAATAATAATAGCAATAAAAGCAAATTTTTGGTGTTGGTAAAACCAGACTGATAACAACATATTTCATAACAGTAATGTGAAAAATGTCTTGTGATTTAAATCAAACATTAAAAAATGCTTCTCTTTTTCAACAGGTACATGACCTAGAACTTTGTTAAATCAAACATACATGTTTTAAAAGCAGTCAATGAATGAATGAAGAGAAGGATGACCAGAAAACCAAATAGAAACATCTTAAATAACTTTCAAACAATTAAAAGAAAAAGTTGAGGGTAGAGGATGAAAGAAACTTGAGGAATTTAGTAAAAGATTAAAAAAAAAGAAGGAGAAAAGAAAAAGAAAAAATAGAAAGTAAAATATAAGACTGCAGACGTATGTTCCAATAGTAATAACAAACATAGGTCTTATTATTTCTCAAGCACTATTAATGTTATTATTATTTCATTAAGTAGCTATCATTGTTGTGTTATTCTTTTGGTTCAGAAACTTACACAAAGTCACCCCTATGTTGCAGAACTGGCACTGAATCCAAATACAATCTAGAGTTAGGGTTTATTAATAAATACTTATTGCCTCTCTTAGCAAAGGAAAAAGTAAATAATAGCTTGAGGTGAACTTTAGGTGGTGGCATAAGCCAGATTTTAAAGGAGTTCATTGATATGCCAAGTTTTTGTTCTTATCGAAGATACAGAGGGCATGAATAGCAAACACTGAAAAAGAATAGAAAGAAAGAAGCTGAAGACCATGAGGGAAAGGTCCCAAAGAGCAGGAGAGAAATAGAGGACTAAGTTTAAACAAAGAAATAGAGAGACAGAATGGGATGGCATTAATTCAAGTGCATCAAAATGTTAAATGCTACACAATAGAAACTGTAGGCTACAGGAGGAAAAGAGATAGGAGATTGGATAGATAGATGCAATAAGTAAATAACTTTAGATCCCCAAGTTTGTATAAATTGATTGATATTATTAACAGATTTTTTTTCATGTGCTAAATAAATATCTCAATATATTAAAAGGAAGCCCTTATTTAGAAGACCTAGACTAAAAGGAGGAATTTGTTCTAAGAAATTAAGTGGACAAATATTGATATATCTGAAAAATTCCAAATAATAATAATAGCAATAAAAGCAAATTTTTGGTGTTGGTAAAACCAGACTGATAACAACATATTTCATAACAGTAATGTGAAAAATGTCTTGTGATTTAAATCAAACATTAAAAAATGCTTCTCTTTTTCAACAGGTACATGACCTAGAACTTTGTTAAATCAAACATACATGTTTTAAAAGCAGTCAATGAATGAATGAAGAGAAGGATGACCAGAAAACCAAATAGAAACATCTTAAATAACTTTCAAACAATTAAAAGAAAAAGTTGAGGGTAGAGGATGAAAGAAACTTGAGGAATTTAGTAAAAGATTAAAAAAAAAGAAGGAGAAAAGAAAAAGAAAAAATAGAAAGTAAAATATAAGACTGCAGACGTATGTTCCAATAGTAATAACAAACATAGGTCTTATTATTTCTCAAGCACTATTAATGTTATTATTATTTCATTAAGTAGCTATCATTGTTGTGTTATTCTTTTGGTTCAGAAACTTACACAAAGTCACCCCTATGTTGCAGAACTGGCACTGAATCCAAATACAATCTAGAGTTAGGGTTTATTAATAAATACTTATTGCCTCTCTTAGCAAAGGAAAAAGTAAATAATAGCTTGAGGTGAACTTTAGGTGGTGGCATAAGCCAGATTTTAAAGGAGTTCATTGATATGCCAAGTTTTTGTTCTTATCGAAGATACAGAGGGCATGAATAGCAAACACTGAAAAAGAATAGAAAGAAAGAAGCTGAAGACCATGAGGGAAAGGTCCCAAAGAGCAGGAGAGAAATAGAGGACTAAGTTTAAACAAAGAAATAGAGAGACAGAATGGGATGGCATTAATTCAAGTGCATCAAAATGTTAAATGCTACACAATAGAAACTGTAGGCTACAGGAGGAAAAGAGATAGGAGATTGGATAGATAGATGCAATAAGTAAATAACTTTAGATCCCCAAGTTTGTATAAATTGATTGATATTATTAACAGATTTTTTTTCATGTGCTAAATAAATATCTCAATATATTTTTTATTCTGGTTTCATTTGGGTTATTAGGTATAAATTCAGATAGAGATATTTTTTAGTAAGTTAACAGAATTTTAAAACCTGTAAAGGATTCAAAGTAAGCATTAGTCTTATTTATATATTGAAGTAATATCTTTAAGTTAAAAAATGGAGAAATAGGGCTTCCCTGGTGGTCCAGTGGGTAAGAACACTGCCTTGCAGTGCAAGGGGGGCCGGTTCGATCCCTGACCTGGGAAGATCCCATGTGCCGCGGAGCAGCTGGACTGATGTGTCTAACTACCAAGCTTGAGCTCTGGAGCACATGCGCCCAGAGCCGGTGCTCTGTGACAACAGAGGCCACTACTATGGGAGGTCCACGGGGGCCAAAGAACAAAGATGGATGAAAATAGATAAATGAAAAACCAATAGAAGCGGCCCTCCAGCCCCCCTCCCTCCCCAACCTGCCCCCCGCCCCCCTCCCCCCAAAAAAGAAAAAAAAATGGAGAAATAAAGGAATCTAAAATCAAAAGTCCTAGGTAGATTAAAATTTCAAGGTAGAGAAAAATGACAATATAATAATAGGAAAAAGAGGGAAACTCTAAGAAGAAAATTGAAGCTGACCCTTAAATAGTAAGGGCACATTTGAATAGCAAATAGGTACAACACTCATTTCAAAACAATGGGGAAGTTAGATTGCAAAGTTTAAAGAGTTGTTAAGATAGTGAAGGAAAAGTGTAGACTAATCCCAAAAAATAGGTAAACAACACTCAAATTTCCAGTGCATAAGCCAGATTTTAAAGGAGTTCATTGATATGCCAAGTTTTTGTTCTTATCGAAGATACAGAGGGCATGAATAGCAAACACTGAAAAAGAATAGAAAGAAAGAAGCTGAAGACCATGAGGGAAAGGTCCCAAAGAGCAGGAGAGAAATAGAGGACTAAGTTTAAACAAAGAAATAGAGAGACAGAATGGGATGGCATTAATTCAAGTGCATCAAAATGTTAAATGCTACACAATAGAAACTGTAGGCTACAGGAGGAAAAGAGATAGGAGATTGGATAGATAGATGCAATAAGTAAATAACTTTAGATCCCCAAGTTTGTATAAATTGATTGATATTATTAACAGATTTTTTTTCATGTGCTAAATAAATATCTCAATATATTTTTTATTCTGGTTTCATTTGGGTTATTAGGTATAAATTCAGATAGAGATATTTTTTAGTAAGTTAACAGAATTTTAAAACCTGTAAAGGATTCAAAGTAAGCATTAGTCTTATTTATATATTGAAGTAATATCTTTAAGTTAAAAAATGGAGAAATAGGGCTTCCCTGGTGGTCCAGTGGGTAAGAACACTGCCTTGCAGTGCAAGGGGGGCCGGTTCGATCCCTGACCTGGGAAGATCCCATGTGCCGCGGAGCAGCTGGACTGATGTGTCTAACTACCAAGCTTGAGCTCTGGAGCACATGCGCCCAGAGCCGGTGCTCTGTGACAACAGAGGCCACTACTATGGGAGGTCCACGGGGGCCAAAGAACAAAGATGGATGAAAATAGATAAATGAAAAACCAATAGAAGCGGCCCTCCAGCCCCCCTCCCTCCCCAACCTGCCCCCGCCCTCCCCCCAAAAAAGAAAAAAAAATGGAGAAATAAAGGAATCTAAAATCAAAAGTCCTAGGTAGATTAAAATTTCAAGGTAGAGAAAAATGACAATATAATAATAGGAAAAAGAGGGAAACTCTAAGAAGAAAATTGAAGCTGACCCTTAAATAGTAAGGGCACATTTGAATAGCAAATAGGTACAACACTCATTTCAAAACAATGGGGAAGTTAGATTGCAAAGTTTAAAGAGTTGTTAAGATAGTGAAGGAAAAGTGTAGACTAATCCCATGGATAATTTAGAAGTGAATTAGAGAGCCATAAGGAGAGCATGGCAGTTCACACCAGTGTTTTTGCCTAGAAAATTGCATGTACAGAGGAGCTGGCAGACCACAGTCCATGGGGTTGCAAACAGTCAGACTTGACTGAGAACACACACACACACACACACACACACACACACACAGGAGGTAGACAGAAAGTCATGGAACTAAACCAAGAGAAGAGAAATAATGGAGAATATTAGATGAAGAAGAGCTAATTGGTGGTATAATTATGGAGAAAGGAATAGATGTAGGACCACTGATGAAATTAAACTGTGCAAGCTGTAGATTTTCTGAGGGAAATTTATAAAGACAGAATATGAAGGCATAGTGAAATTACAACCTATATGAGAGAAATTGAATTCACAATTTATAAATTTGCAGGTAAAGCTATTTAAGGAAAAAGAAGATAAGTTACTTTTAAAAATAAAGAGTAAAGTCAGACTAACCTGGGAACATATATATCCATAAGCAACAAAACTCTGTAAAAGTTAAAGGTAAAATAAAAGTTAAAAAAAAAGTAAAGTCAGAGAGAGAAAGACAAATATCACAATTGGTTGCTTATATGTAGGGTCTAAAAAATGGTACAAATGAACATATTTAAAAAAACAGAAGTAGATTCACAGATGTAGAAAACAAACTTATACTTGCCCAGATGGAAAACAAGGGGAGGGATAAATTGAGAGGTTGAGATTAACATATACACAGGACTAAATATAAAATAGATAACTAATAAAGACCTACTGTATAACCCAGAGAACTCTACCCAATACTCCATAATTATATATAAGAGAAAAAGTCTTTAAAAGAGTAGATATATGTACATACCCTTATATATATATGTGTGTGTGTATATGTATATCTATATCTATATCTATATATATCTTTATATATAGTGTGAGTACCTGCTAAGTCACTTCAGTTGTGTCCAACTCTTTTGTGACCCTATGGGCTATAGCCAACCGGGTTACTCTATCCATGGGATTCTCTAGTGAACACTATTGGAGTGGGTTGCCATGCCCTCTTCCAGGGGATCTTCCCAACTCAGGGATTGAACCAGAGTCTCTCGTGTCTCTTAAGTCTCCTGCATTGGCAGACAAGTTCTTTACCATTAGTGCCACCTGGGATATGTATCTATGCATAACAGATTCACTTTGCTGTAGAGTAGAAATTAACACAGCATTGTAAATAAACTATATTCCAATAAATACTAATTAAAATTAAATAATAAAAATATCAAAATAGGGCTTCCCTGGTGGTCCAGTGGGTAAAGAGCTCACCTTGCAGTATGGGGGCACCAGTTCAATCCCTGGCCCGGGAAGATCCCACGTACTGTGGAGCAGCTGGACCAGTGTGTTCAATTGTGAGCCAGCATTCTGGGGCACATATGCCCAGAGCCAGTGGTCAGCAATGAGAGATCACTGCAGTAGGAGGCTCACATAGGCCAGGTAATAAAGATGGATGAAAATAAATAAATAAATCACCAATAAAAGAGGACAAAATTTTGAATATATATATAGATATATACAAATAAAAACATTTTCTTGTGTTGATTAGGACTTCAGATAAGAATCCTATGTTACAATGCCCACATCACTCACTATGGGAGAGGTTTGTTGAGCTGGGCAGAAGTAGGTTAGGGGAGAACATCTGGGCTTTATTTATATATTGAAGGTAGTCACTTTGATGGGTAGCTTCTAGAATTACCTCAGAAAATCAGTACATTAGAGTATTCACACCCTCCCACATCCTGGCACTGATGGTCCATGTGGCCAATAGCATACGACAGTAGTGATGGTATGACACTTGATACATTTGCTCATAGAAGATGATGCCTTCAATCTTGGGTACTTTCTCACACAAATATGCTCTCTCTGTCCTTGGATCCCTCACTGTGGGGGAAGCTAGCTCCATGTTGTGAGCAGCCCTAGAGAGAGAGGGGCCTCAAAGTACAGAGCCAAAGAGGTGAATCAACAATTGGTGAGGAGTTGAGGGCTTCCAACAGATGTGTAGGTGAACCTAGAAGTGTATTGTCTAGTACAGCCAAGCCTTTGATGACAGCAGTCTCAGCTACCATCTTGATGGCAACCCCATGAGAGACCTTAACCAGTACTGGTCAGTTAAACCACTTCCAGGTTCCTGACTCTCAGAAATTGTGTAAAATAATAAATGTTTGTTTTTAGGAAGCTGCTACATTAAGCAGCAACAGATAACTAATACAGGAATTATAGCTCTTTATCATGCAGTCTTTATATAGTTTAGTTTGCCCCCCAAAGGTAAATTGAAATAAATGCATTGATTAACTTGAGAACACTGATGATGCAAAGAACCTTGGATATATGCAGTTCAGCTCTCATTTTGTAGAAAGAGATCTGAGATCCAGACAAGTTGAATGAGTTGCCCAAAGTCACATAGTTTGTAATTGACAGAATCAGAATTTTACCTCAGGTTTTCTGTCCTCCAATTCAGAACAATTTCACTGCTCCATGTCATAATTATGAAACTAATTTCGTAAAGAACACAACTTTAAAAGCATCATTAAGTTGTAAGATATAAAATTTCCCTATAGGAAATTTATGAAATAAAAATAACCTTCTATTACTTTTGTGACTGAGTTTTATTTGCCTTAGTACCGTTTCTTTAAAGAGTTTATTTAACAGTCATTAAGGGAACTATTCGCAACAGAATAATCAACACTTTCTTACACAAGTATTGTATGCTTTGCTAACTCCTTACAGTCATAAGACAATCTTTATAACTGGAAAAATTCCATTGTATTCACAGAGTGTTTGAAATTAAAATTAAGTTTATTTTCCTGCCTTGTGTGTCCACCAAAATTTTTTCCTCATGTAAAAGGCTTTTAATTCACAGCAAGGAAGATACAATTATTTTTTAATAGTGTCTAGTCACCTCTGGAAACCTTTTATGTGCTTCCTGGCAATATTAAAGAAATCATAAGAGCTTTATAGTAGCTACTCCCCGACCACTTACTGTTCTTTGTCATGCTAGAATCCCACCTTCACTTTTCCAACTTTGGAGCAAAGCTTCTCCTTTAAACATATTCCAGTCAAATAATCAGTTATCTGCTGAGAATGATTATAGGTTTCTAGGCATGCTAGGGCTTCCTCTAAAATACTATCTCAGCCTTACATCTTCTTAAATAATATTTCTTCAAATGTGATCTGTGAGTTTCAAGTGTCTTCCAAGAGCTCATTATTATGGTAAAATAAGAACAAAGAGCAAATAGATGGTAAATGGGAACCTGCTGCTTTCGTTTTTCACTGAGAAAATCAGACTTGGTATAGAAGTTTATTCTGTAAAATAATAAATGTTTGTTTTTAGGAAGCTGCTACATTAAGCAGCAACAGATAACTAATACAGGAATTATAGCTCTTTATCATGCAGTCTTTATATAGTTTAGTTTGCCCCCCAAAGGTAAATTGAAATAAATGCATTGATTAACTTGAGAACACTGATGATGCAAAGAACCTTGGATATATGCAGTTCAGCTCTCATTTTGTAGAAAGAGATCTGAGATCCAGACAAGTTGAATGAGTTGCCCAAAGTCACATAGTTTGTAATTGACAGAATCAGAATTTTACCTCAGGTTTTCTGTCCTCCAATTCAGAACAATTTCACTGCTCCATGTCATAATTATGAAACTAATTTCGTAAAGAACACAACTTTAAAAGCATCATTAAGTTGTAAGATATAAAATTTCCCTATAGGAAATTTATGAAATAAAAATAACCTTCTATTACTTTTGTGACTGAGTTTTATTTGCCTTAGTACCGTTTCTTTAAAGAGTTTATTTAACAGTCATTAAGGGAACTATTCGCAACAGAATAATCAACACTTTCTTACACAAGTATTGTATGCTTTGCTAACTCCTTACAGTCATAAGACAATCTTTATAACTGGAAAAATTCCATTGTATTCACAGAGTGTTTGAAATTAAAATTAAGTTTATTTTCCTGCCTTGTGTGTCCACCAAAATTTTTTCCTCATGTAAAAGGCTTTTAATTCACAGCAAGGAAGATACAATTATTTTTTAATAGTGTCTAGTCACCTCTGGAAACCTTTTATGTGCTTCCTGGCAATATTAAAGAAATCATAAGAGCTTTATAGTAGCTACTCCCCGACCACTTACTGTTCTTTGTCATGCTAGAATCCCACCTTCACTTTTCCAACTTTGGAGCAAAGCTTCTCCTTTAAACATATTCCAGTCAAATAATCAGTTATCTGCTGAGAATGATTATAGGTTTCTAGGCATGCTAGGGCTTCCTCTAAAATACTATCTCAGCCTTACATCTTCTTAAATAATATTTCTTCAAATGTGATCTGTGAGTTTCAAGTGTCTTCCAAGAGCTCATTATTATGGTAAAATAAGAACAAAGAGCAAATAGATGGTAAATGGGAACCTGCTGCTTTCGTTTTTCACTGAGAAAATCAGACTTGGTATAGAAGTTTATTCTGAGAAATATATTTTTTATGTTAAAAAGAAATGTTTTGGTAATTTTATTTATAGTCTCACTTGTATTTTTAATATCATGGCTATGAGAGTGTCCTCATCACAAAGTGAGTCTTTACCATCTTTTTTAAATGAGTTGATTAAAAGTATCAGAATAGCATTTTTAGCCTTTTCTTGTAAAATAAAATGTAGATAGAGCAAATCAAACAAATAAATACTTAGTCTAGTGAACAATTTCTAGAACATCTCTGTAACCCAGGTCAAAAAATAGACCATGCCTCATGCAAGTCACAAATGTTCATCCCAAGCCCCAAATAACCACAATTTTGGCTTTTATAATAATCACTGCCCTGCTTTTCTGTATGATCTTTGTCATGCAAGTAAGCATCTTTAGCATTCCTTTTTTAAAAACATAATGTCTTTTATGGCTCAACTGATCTTCAGGCTTCTCTTCGATCCATTTATTTTTCTTACAGGTGATCTTTTGAAGAACTCAAGACCTGTAGGCTTTTCCATGTTGTAGTTCAGTATGTTTCTCTGAGCACTGTATTTTCTGTAAATTGGCAGTTAGATCCTGTAGATTGAGCAAACTCAGACTGTATTTATTTGGTAAGCTTTAAACAAGGCACATTATGTTTATTTTAAACCCTTTGTTAATTCCCTTAGGAAATGCAAAAATGGTAATATTCCAATTCTGTATTTTTAACTGGCTGGAAAAATTTTAAAACGAGAGATCCACCATTCTCTATCATGTGGCTATCCAGTTGCATAGTGCATATGGGAAAACAGGAGAGATGCTAGATTCTTTCCTTTTAACTAACTAGTTTTTAAGAAAATGAATTTATTCACAATTATGCTCAGAGGGTGTCAATTAGATTTTAAATATAAATATGAATTAATGAATTTAAATAATCTGATGAGTATTAATCCACTGTAAATTTTGTCCTTTGTCCAAGATTGAATTGTCTCATCTTTGACGATAGAATTTTTCTACAATTGTCTCCCCAAAGCTGTTGCCACTACCCTGGTAATCTTTGATAGCGTCCTTACTATCTGGCTTGCTAAGATGTTCCAGGCTCATCTTATACATTCCCTGTCCTAAACTTAGCATTAGCCATTTTTTCCCCAAAAAGGAAGCCCTGACTTCCTTTAAACGAGAAGAGTATTTCAAGACAACAGCTTGGATCAAGGAATTGCCATTGATTAATCATTGTCTCCAGGCCTTCTCAGTAGGCAAAGTGAAGTTACCATCCACAGTTGTTCCTTTGTCTCTTCTATGTTACAGCTATATCTCCTTTCTTTCATACTGAATTTCTCACTTCTCAAGGACATAAGGAATAAGGAATAATAGAATTATAATATGTCATAAATACTTATTAAATGAGTAAGTCACTTAAAGCTGATGGTCATGGCTTGAGATGGGGCAGTCAGCAAGGTTACACACCCTTTTCCAGCCATTCTCAGCTGCATGGATGCTAGTTGTGTTAGTCTGAGTTTCCATGAGATTCAAGTGGACTGGATATACCAGAGAATAGTTAGGGGAAATATCTGTTAGAGAAAAAGAAGAGAGTACCAGTGTGTGGTGGGAGTCTCCAGACCACAGTGCAGCTCTGTTCCTGTGAATGACTGAGGCAAAGATAGAAGGTGGAGTAAGAAGTTTCTCAGGCTGCAGAAGAGTTATAAAATGTTTAGGCCAGGGCTTCCCTGGTGGTCCAGTGGATAAAGAGTCCACTTTGCAGTCCAAGGGGGACCGGTTGGATTACTGGCCCAGGAAGACCCCACGTGCTGCAGAGCTGCTGGACCGGTGTGTCCAATATGGAGCCAGCACTCTGGAGCGCACGCTCCCAGAGCCGGTGCTACGTAATGAAGAGAGGCCACAGCTATGGGAGGCCCACACAGGTGAAAGAATTAAGATGGATGAAAATAAAATAAATGAAGGACCAATAAAAGAGGTTAAAATTTTAAAAAATGTTTAGGCCAGGATAAAATTCATTCATCAGAGAAGTTCTACCTAGATGTTGCCATTATTTGCAGCATTGAAGCTTATATAAATGTGTCCTTGTTGCAAAGTCAGTGATACATGTATGAATGACAACAACTGGGGCCATCAGTTGCCTCCTTGAAGCAGGAAATCTAATTAGTGGGTAGTGCTCTGGAGGTTAATTCTTATCAGACGAATAAAATGAGAAAGTGAAGAACAGGGGTTTCAAGATCCTTACAAGGATATATGCAAGGAAATGTTGATAGTGAAAGAGTATTGACTAGAAAGGCGAAAAAGGATATGAATTGAAAGAAATAGTGAACATTATTTTTTTTATTTTAAATGGAATATGACTCAATCATAAAAAAGAATGGAATTCTGTCATTTGCACCAGCATGAATGAGGATTATGCTGAGTATAATAGGTCAGACAAATAAAGACTAATAGAATTATAATATGTCATAAATACTTATTAAATGAGTAAGTCACTTAAAGCTGATGGTCATGGCTTGAGATGGGGCAGTCAGCAAGGTTACACACCCTTTTCCAGCCATTCTCAGCTGCATGGATGCTAGTTGTGTTAGTCTGAGTTTCCATGAGATTCAAGTGGACTGGATATACCAGAGAATAGTTAGGGGAAATATCTGTTAGAGAAAAAGAAGAGAGTACCAGTGTGTGGTGGGAGTCTCCAGACCACAGTGCAGCTCTGTTCCTGTGAATGACTGAGGCAAAGATAGAAGGTGGAGTAAGAAGTTTCTCAGGCTGCAGAAGAGTTATAAAATGTTTAGGCCAGGGCTTCCCTGGTGGTCCAGTGGATAAAGAGTCCACTTTGCAGTCCAAGGGGGACCGGTTGGATTACTGGCCCAGGAAGACCCCACGTGCTGCAGAGCTGCTGGACCGGTGTGTCCAATATGGAGCCAGCACTCTGGAGCGCACGCTCCCAGAGCCGGTGCTACGTAATGAAGAGAGGCCACAGCTATGGGAGGCCCACACAGGTGAAAGAATTAAGATGGATGAAAATAGATAAATGAAAGACCAATAGAAGAGGTTAAAATTTTAAAAAATGTTTAGGCCAGGATAAAATTCATTCATCAGAGAAGTTCTACCTAGATGTTGCCATTATTTGCAGCATTGAAGCTTATATAAATGTGTCCTTGTTGCAAAGTCAGTGATACATGTATGAATGACAACAACTGGGGCCATCAGTTGCCTCCTTGAAGCAGGAAATCTAATTAGTGGGTAGTGCTCTGGAGGTTAATTCTTATCAGACGAATAAAATGAGAAAGTGAAGAACAGGGGTTTCAAGATCCTTACAAGGATATATGCAAGGAAATGTTGATAGTGAAAGAGTATTGACTAGAAAGGCGAAAAAGGATATGAATTGAAAGAAATAGTGAACATTATTTTTTTTATTTTAAATGGAATATGACTCAATCATAAAAAAGAATGGAATTCTGTCATTTGCACCAGCATGAATGAGGATTATGCTGAGTATAATAGGTCAGACAAATAAAGACTAATACTCTGTGCAATCATTTTATTTGTGGAATCTGAAAAATAAAGCAAATGAGTAAAACAAACAGAAACAGACTCATAGGTACAGAGAATAGACTACAGATTATTAAGAAGGAGAGAGAAAGTAACACAGATAGGAGTATGGGTTTATGAAATACAAAAGACTATGTATAAAATAAACAACAAGGATATACTGTAAAGAACATGGAAATATATCCATGATTTTGTAGTAACTTAAAATGTAGTCTATAAAAAAAATTAACCTCTATGCTGTACACCTGAAACAAGTATAGTGAATCAGCCATGAATGTGAAGGTAGAAGTGTTAGTTGCTCAGTTGTGTCTGACTCTTTGCAGCCCCATGGACTGTAGCAGTCCAGGCTCCTCTGTTCATGGGATTCTCCAGGCAAAAATACTGAAATGGGTAGTCATTCCTTTCTCCCAGGGATCTTCCCAACTCAAGAACTAAAACTGGGTCCCTTGCATTGCAAGCAGATTCTTTTACTATCTGCAGTTAAAAATGAATGATTTTAAATCTAAATATATTATGAAAGCTTTCAAAGCAGGTGGAAGAGTAACCTGAAAGTAGATAACTGCTTTAAGGTGGCATGATAACAGTAAAAATTAAAGACTGGATAATCAAAATGAGGGGTTTAATTGGAAGAATGAATGGACTGGAAACGTGAGAATATCTACCTGACATTAAGGTCAAGTAATACCAAGGGTGTGCAAGGGAAAGTACCCATTTATTGGAAATGTTACAAGGGCATTTTCAGGGAAGACCCAAATTTCCATTAGAGCCAGAACTGAAGAGAATATTTAGAAATAAAGCTGTTTCTCCATATGTAGAGTACTCATCTCTAGACTACATTTTCCTGTTAGTGACCTAGATGTGATATTTTCTCAGAACCCATTTCTTAATTTTTATTTTATTAGCCATCTTGACAGGCTGAGACTTTTTTTAAGTCATGGTTCTTTTATTAAAAAAAATAATAATAGGGCTTCCCTGGTGGTCCAGTGGGTAAGGACACCGCCTTGCAGGGCAAGGGGCGCCGGTTCGATCCCTAGCCTGGGAAGATCCCACGTGCCACGGAGCGGCTGGACAGATGTGTCCAATTACCCAGCCGGAGCTCTGGGGCACATGCGCCCAGAGCTGGTGCTCTGCGACAACAGAGGCTGTGCAATGGGAAGCCCACATGGGCCGAAGAGCAAAGATAGATGAAAATGGACAAATAAAAGACCAATAGAAGTGGCCCACCTGCTCCCCTCCCTCCCCACCCCATCCTCCTCAAATAAATAAATAAACAAATCTTTAAAAAAAAATAATAATAATAACAGTTTTTCCTTTAATTTGTCTCTTCCCATTCCCATTCATATATTTTACTTTAAGCAGGACGAGAAAAAAGTCGTTTTCTCAAGACTTTCCTGAAAAACTCCTCAACAAAATCACCCAATTTTTTCTATTTACGGTAATGAAGATTCTCTTCCTTCAGTTTCCAATGACATGCCCCCCCCTTTAGTCATTTTCCTTTCTCCCAGGGATCTTCCCAACTCAAGAACTAAAACTGGGTCCCTTGCATTGCAAGCAGATTCTTTTACTATCTGCAGTTAAAAATGAATGATTTTAAATCTAAATATATTATGAAAGCTTTCAAAGCAGGTGGAAGAGTAACCTGAAAGTAGATAACTGCTTTAAGGTGGCATGATAACAGTAAAAATTAAAGACTGGATAATCAAAATGAGGGGTTTAATTGGAAGAATGAATGGACTGGAAACGTGAGAATATCTACCTGACATTAAGGTCAAGTAATACCAAGGGTGTGCAAGGGAAAGTACCCATTTATTGGAAATGTTACAAGGGCATTTTCAGGGAAGACCCAAATTTCCATTAGAGCCAGAACTGAAGAGAATATTTAGAAATAAAGCTGTTTCTCCATATGTAGAGTACTCATCTCTAGACTACATTTTCCTGTTAGTGACCTAGATGTGATATTTTCTCAGAACCCATTTCTTAATTTTTATTTTATTAGCCATCTTGACAGGCTGAGACTTTTTTTAAGTCATGGTTCTTTTATTACAAAAAATAATAAGAGGGCTTCCCGTGGTGGTCCAGTGGGTAAGGACACCGCCTTGCAGGGCAAGGGGCGCCGGTTCGATTCCTAGCCTGGGAAGATCCCACATGCCGCAGAGCGGCTGGACAGATGTGTCCAATTACCGAGCTGGAGCTCTGGAGCACATGCGCCCCGAGCCGGTGCTCTGCGACAACAGAGGCTGTGCAATGGGAAGCCCACATGGGCCGAAGAGCAAAGATAGATGAAAATGGACAAATAAAAGACCAATAGAAGTGGCCCACCTGCTCCCCTCCCTCCCCACCCCATCCTCCTCAAATAAATAAATAAACAAATCTTTAAAAAAAAATAATAATAATAACAGTTTTTCCTTTAATTTGTCTCTTCCCATTCCCATTCATATATTTTACTATAAGCAGCAAGAAAAAAAAGTAGTTCTCTCAAGACTTTCCTGAAAAACTCCTCAACAAAATCACCCTGTTTATTGGATACATTTAAGTGTCTCTATGTTGTGCTACAAGGTAATGAAGATTCTCCCTTCCTTCAGTTTCCAATGACATGCTTCCCACTTCCTCTTGAGCCTTCATCAGGAGCATCCTCAAAGCTAAGATTTCTACTAAAAGTCTGTTCAAGGCAATTGAGATGTTCTCCTCCATATTCTTCCTGCTTCCACTCCTGCCTAGCTCCAAAGCTACTTCTACACCTTTAAGTAATTGTGAGAGTAGCAGCCTAATTCCAAGAACCAAAATATGCAATAGTTATTTGTTGCTGCATAACAAATGGCCTCAAAGCTTAAACAGATACTTACTATCTTAGAGTTTCTCTGATCAGAAATCTGGGTACAGATTGGCTGAGTGACTCTGCTTCAGGGTCTTTCACCAGGCTTTTTAAGGTGTTGAAATTGTCTCAGGGTCTAACTGAGGGGAAATTCTTTGGCAAGCTCCTTTACAAAGCTATCACGAGCCTCAGGCCCTCCCTGACTGTGGCCAGAGACATCAGTGCCTTGTTAAGAGAGCAGTTCACAACATGGCAGCTGGCTTCCCTCAGAGTAACCAAGGGAGAGGGCAAGAATGGACATGCAAGTTGGAAGCCACAGTTTTTTTGAAGCCTAATCTCAAAAGTAACATCCCATTACTTTTACTGCCTATTATCTGTCAGAAAGAAATCTCTAGATCCAGTGTATACTAAAGGGAAGGTTTATCTAGCCATAAATACCAAGAGAAGAAATCATTGAGGACCAACTTAAAGACAGCCCATCACAATTATGTACATACATAATTGAAGAAAATGCTTTTAGTCAGTGGTTACTGAAAATGAAGAAGTATTTTCCTCATTAAAGTTCAGGGGCCTTTTGTGTTAAGAATCCACAGACTCAGTTCAGTTCAGTCACTCAGTCCTGTCCAACTCTTTGCAGCTCCATGGACTGCAGCACACCAGGCTTCCCTGTCCTTCACCATCTCCCAGAGCTTGCTCAAACTCATGGCCATTGGTTCAGTGATGCCACCCAACCATCTTGTCCTCTGTCATCCACTTCTCCTTCTGCCTTCTATTTTCCCAACATCAGGGTCTTTTCCAATGAGTCATCTCAGAAAGCTTTTTCTTTTCTTACCATATTGATACTATTTGGTAAAATTTAAGTACTACTTGGCAAAATTGAAGAAATTTGACAAATGTTAACTTTATCACAAAGACTAGTCTATGAGGATGGACTACTCTTATATACAAATTGTTGCTTTGTGGATATATTTGTAGTGCACATTCTAGTGCCTCAAAAATGGGTTATTTCTTGAAAAATAGCTAAAGAGTTGCAAATTATGAAGCAAGAAAGCAATTTTCCAAATGTAATATTTTCGGGTCATTATTTTCATTGCTTTTCACATCTATATGTATACCATCTCTATTTCCATATTTGCCTATAATTGTTAAATCTACTAAAAGGGAGGAATTTTAAGCTGAAAAAATTTTGAAACATTTAGTTCATAAATTTGATGATTTTGAACTTAATGGCAACACATCACTAAGCAACCCCGCATGTTTACTTTGATTGTTATTTGTGAGGGAAAAAAATGATAAGTTCTTGTTTGTGCTAAAAGTTATGCCTTTCACTTTTTTCATCATGGTAATATTGAAAATTAGGAAAAACACAAAAGTTATTTTAGCTTTCCTGTGTTGCTTTATATGCTTTTTTAATTTTCTTACTTGTTTTCATTCTGACATCTCCAAGAATGGAAAATGCAAGTTGGAAGCCACAGTTTTTTTGAAGCCTAATCTCAAAAGTAACATCCCATTACTTTTACTGCCTATTATCTGTCAGAAAGAAATCTCTAGATCCAGTGTATACTAAAGGGAAGGTTTATCTAGCCATAAATACCAAGAGAAGAAATCATTGAGGACCAACTTAAAGACAGCCCATCACAATTATGTACATACATAATTGAAGAAAATGCTTTTAGTCAGTGGTTACTGAAAATGAAGAAGTATTTTCCTCATTAAAGTTCAGGGGCCTTTTGTGTTAAGAATCCACAGACTCAGTTCAGTTCAGTCACTCAGTCCTGTCCAACTCTTTGCAGCTCCATGGACTGCAGCACACCAGGCTTCCCTGTCCTTCACCATCTCCCAGAGCTTGCTCAAACTCATGGCCATTGGTTCAGTGATGCCACCCAACCATCTTGTCCTCTGTCATCCACTTCTCCTTCTGCCTTCTATTTTTCCCAACATCAGGGTCTTTTCCAATGAGTCATCTCAGAAAGCTTTTTCTTTTCTTACCATATTGATACTATTTGGTAAAATTTAAGTACTACTTGGCAAAATTGAAGAAATTTGACAAATGTTAACTTTATCACAAAGACTAGTCTATGAGGATGGACTACTCTTATATACAAATTGTTGCTTTGTGGATATATTTGTAGTGCACATTCTAGTGCCTCAAAAATGGGTTATTTCTTGAAAAATAGCTAAAGAGTTGCAAATTATGAAGCAAGAAAGCAATTTTCCAAATGTAATATTTTCGGGTCATTATTTTCATTGCTTTTCACATCTATATGTATACCATCTCTATTTCCATATTTGCCTATAATTGTTAAATCTACTAAAAGGGAGGAATTTTAAGCTGAAAAAATTTTGAAACATTTAGTTCATAAATTTGATGATTTTGAACTTAATGGCAACACATCACTAAGCAACCCCGCATGTTTACTTTGATTGTTATTTGTGAGGGAAAAAAATGATAAGTTCTTGTTTGTGCTAAAAGTTATGCCTTTCACTTTTTTCATCATGGTAATATTGAAAATTAGGAAAAACACAAAAGTTATTTTTAGCTTTCCTGTGTTGCTTTATATGCTTTTAAAACTTTTTAATGTTTTTCTTACTTGTTTTTCATTCTGACATCTCCCTTGTTTTGAAAATTCAAACTCATTTTTCCATAGCACTTTTCATTCAAGGAACTGTTACTTACTGAGACTCTAATGTGTCATGCTAGAATAGGTATAATCCTGGAAAATAACAATTACGTATATTTCAGAAGAGGTGTGATAAATACATAAAATTTGTCTTACATATGTGTTTAGTGTTGCTACCTTCAATTTGCATAAGAGGAAACTGAGATTTAAGTATTTCCTCAGTCAGGCAGCCAACCTTTTCTGACATTAAAAACTTACATTATAGACTTGTTTTTCCCCTTTCCTCCAAATTCTGTGATAACTGCCACAATAGCTATTGGACACCAGAGGAAAATAATATAGAATCCCTTCCATCAATTAATTAATTGTGCCTTTGTGATGCTCTTGTTACCATGTTTTGTTTTGTTTTTTGCATTATTGATTGATAAATTTTATCTGAAACCAAAGTACAATCACTTTATGTGGAGAAACCAGATATGTTTGTCTAGAATATTGGTCACACAATGTATTCTTTAATACATGTAATGTTTTCATTGAGTATTAAAGTAGATGAAAAAAAAATGAAAGGGAATTAAGTTTCACATATATTCATCTTTTGAGTTCACTTGTTTAACCAAAACGTGAGAACAAAGTTGCAAATAACTTTTTTCACATCAAGCAGTAGAAAGTTACTCATTTTGAAAATATCTATGGCAAATTTTATTTCTCAAGGTAGCTTTCAGTTCATCCAGGCAATAGTCATATTTGCGAGAGCTAGTTTTGAAGGTGAATCCTTGTGCAGAATCTCACTGGAAAGTGTATCCATCCTGCTCTGCTGTGCAAGTGCAACCATTTAGAGAAGTCATTCCATTAGAGATAAAAAGCAAACCCTGCCCTGAAAATATTACCTTGAGTTTAACTTTGGAATTTGTAAGCCTCTGACAAGAGTTCTTTGTTTGCTGATTTGGCAGCAGACTGGTTGCTGTATACATTTCTATACTTCACATTTGTTATCAACTTCATTTGACAGCTTAAATCTAAAATAATGTGGAAATATAAACAAGTGTTAAATGCACTTTTGCATTCCAATAGATCTTTTTTCCTCCCCAGATCTTGCCCTTAAAACCAGTTCTTCACAAGGAATGTAGACTCTAGGGGTTTTGAAAAAATTTATGTGATGTCATTTTATATATTACGTAGTCCAATTTAGCACACTATTTAGGTTACCCTAAGCTTAAAACAACTTAGATATGGGTTTTGACCTGAAGTGACCTCCTTGGCTTTGCAAAGGATTGTTTCAATAAACAGATGGATCATTTTCCAAAGAGAATTTTTTTTTAATTAAAAATAGTTGTTAAGATGACTGCTGTGCCTGAGAAAAGCAAATTCAAAAAGCATAAATCTTCAAACTTACATTATAGACTTGTTTTTCCCCTTTCCTCCAAATTCTGTGATAACTGCCACAATAGCTATTGGACACCAGAGGAAAATAATATAGAATCCCTTCCATCAATTAATTAATTGTGCCTTTGTGATGCTCTTGTTACCATGTTTTGTTTTGTTTTTTGCATTATTGATTGATAAATTTTATCTGAAACCAAAGTACAATCACTTTATGTGGAGAAACCAGATATGTTTGTCTAGAATATTGGTCACACAATGTATTCTTTAATACATGTAATGTTTTCATTGAGTATTAAAGTAGATGAAAAAAAAATGAAAGGGAATTAAGTTTCACATATATTCATCTTTTGAGTTCACTTGTTTAACCAAAACGTGAGAACAAAGTTGCAAATAACTTTTTTCACATCAAGCAGTAGAAAGTTACTCATTTTGAAAATATCTATGGCAAATTTTATTTCTCAAGGTAGCTTTCAGTTCATCCAGGCAATAGTCATATTTGCGAGCTAGTTTTGAAGGTGAATCCTTGTGCAGAATCTCACTGGAAAGTGTATCCATCCTGCTCTGCTGTGCAAGTGCAACCATTTAGAGAAGTCATTCCATTAGAGATAAAAAGCAAACCCTGCCCTGAAAATATTACCTTGAGTTTAACTTTGGAATTTGTAAGCCTCTGACAAGAGTTCTTTGTTTGCTGATTTGGCAGCAGACTGGTTGCTGTATACATTTCTATACTTCACATTTGTTATCAACTTCATTTGACAGCTTAAATCTAAAATAATGTGGAAATATAAACAAGTGTTAAATGCACTTTTGCATTCCAATAGATTTTTTTTCCTCCCCAGATCTTGCCCTTAAAACCAGTTCTTCACAAGGAATGTAGACTCTAGGGGTTTTGAAAAAATTTATGTGATGTCATTTTATATATTACGTAGTCCAATTTAGCACACTATTTAGGTTACCCTAAGCTTAAAACAACTTAGATATGGGTTTTGACCTGAAGTGACCTCCTTGGCTTTGCAAAGGATTGTTTCAATAAACAGATGGATCATTTTCCAAAGAGAATTTTTTTTTAATTAAAAATAGTTGTTAAGATGACTGCTGTGCCTGAGAAAAGCAAATTCAAAAAGCATAAATCTTCAAACTATTAGGGAAATGGAATTTTGTATTAAATTGGTTTATTAATGTCCCTCTTTTGTTTTATCGAATTTATATTTTGCACTTCATTAAGATGAATATGCACAAACCTGCAATTGTAAGTCTCTTAGAAATATTTGACATGTTGTATCTAGTGTATCCTATTAACCATTTGGTTGTTGTTGTTCAGTCACACAGTCACGTCTGATACTTTGCGACCCAGGGACTGCAGCACACGAAGTTTCCCTGTCCTTCACTTTAGACAACTATGTTACGTATTTGTGGAAGGTATTATATTAGCATACTTTTTTTAGATCTCTGTATCATGGTCTCAGGAAAAGACAGAAATGAAAAGATAGAGTATAACGATTACATTTGGCAGTTTTTATGTTATGGAGCAAAAATGAAAAGTGTGATAAAATATAACTTTACTGTCTGAATTTTGGCATTCAAAGGATGAGGGGAGAAAGCAGTAGGGAGAAATATCTAGCAAGAAAATGGAGCTTCAGGAAGCGATTGTTGTGAATTCAGATTTTATTATAAAATTTATTTCAGTAGCACTGTCCTAGTGCATCTAAAATATGTGCTGATTTGTTCGTTTGGGGAAACATCTATCATTTAAAGCACATAATAGAGATAAGTTATTATTTTAATGCATATATCCCTAAAGATTGAATGACCAACTTCTCATTTTTCACATATAGAATTTTTTCTTTTATTATTTGTTGATTTTCATCCATCTTTATTCTTTGGCCTGTGTGGGCCTCCCATCGCAGTGGCCTGTCTCGCTGCAGAGCACTGGCTCTGGGCGCATGTGCTCCAGAGCTCTGACTCGGTAGTTGGACACCTTGGTCCAGCTGCTCCTGCGGCACATGGGATCTTCCCAGGCCAGGGATCAAACTGGTGCCCCTTGCACTGCAAGGTGTCCTTACCCACTGGACCACCAGGGAAGCTGCGTATAGAAGTTTTGATCCAGAAACTCAATAGTAAAATAAAATATGTGGCTGGAATTCTCTGTAGGGTTACTTTTTAGAAATCTGATATAATCCTCTGTTAACTACAGTGCCCTGGCATTACTATTGTATTTCACTTGTTATTTTAGAGATTACAGAGTTTAATTTTTATTTTATTTTTGTGACAATAGACAATATAGAATTTTCATGACATATATGAATTTAAAAGCAGATTCTTTTAACTGTTTGAAATCTTTTTGCATCAAGTTTCCTAAGTTTGTTTTTCAACTTTAAAAAAGATAAAGATATGCTAGAATGTTATAAACATCAAATTGGTATGTGTGTGTATAGGATATTACCTTGGTATATTTTAGCTGCTCAAAAGATTGTTGAATAAATGAATGAAGAAATAGATGTGTGTGTATGTGTGTGTTTGTGAGTGCACGTGTGCACTGCATACCTGGGATCTCTTTGTCTATGTGTGTCTGGTTCTTGGATAATAAAAGCACTTAATAAGTGACAGCTATCATCCTATTTACATGATTCCTGGAAATAATACAAAAATGAGTCTAAAGTGTTTCAAGATCTTAGGTGCTATGAACATTGCCTGCCTAGAATGTGACAATACATAGCCAAAGGAACGTACAATGTCTTGGCTATGGCCCCATCTGGTCAGAGTGCTTGACTCCTGCAACAGATATGAATAGAGAACTGGAAACAACACGAGGACTTTCTTCACTTCCACCACCACGGTGACCATGAATATGTGACCAGAATGTGAGCCATGATGGGACTTCACATTCCTAATCTCCCTTAGAAGGTGAGGGCAAGTGTAATTTTGCTCAGAGATCACAGAGTGATTGACAGCACTGCAACCTCCTGTTCACAGATAGTCAAATGTTAAAGGCTGCCTGTGTGGGATAACCATATGAGGCCCTCCCTTCAGAAAAAGAAGATCTGTCCCTGCAGCATTTAGCCAAGCTGTACTTTAACATGGGCATCTGGTAGAAGTGCATAAAAGCTGTCAGGAAACAGCATTCTGATTGGCATTCTCATGTAAATGGTTGTTTTTGTCTGTTTTTATGCTAGCTTAATTCCAGCTTTTACTTGTATCTTTCATTCATGGCTTCAGAAATAGGAGAAGAGGTAATCATTTGAAAATATATCCATTAGCATTCTATGGGATATATGAGGAAAGAAAAAGAATGTTTCTACAGACTAGGGTTAATAATTACTTTTAAGAGATTTTGATTTTTTAACTTTAAGGTATAAGCCAATGGCTCACAAATATTTATGCCTCAAAGATTCAGTTGAGGAGATGAAAGAGAAATCATCAAATCTTGGGACACAAAGATGAGTAAGACACTGTGTGGGTGATTCAAGAATTCACTTTGTAAATGAGAGAAACTGACATACAGGTAATCACCAAACACAGAGTACAAAGATAAAGACAAAGATAAAAAAATACTAAAATGAGGGCTTTCCTGGTGGTCCAGTGGGTAAAGAGTCCACCTTGCAGTGCAAGGGGCACTGGTTCAATCCCTGGCCCAAGAGGATCCCACATGCCGAGGAGCAACTGGACCGGTATGTCCAATTACTCTGGAGCACATGGCCCAGAGCCAGTGCTCTGCGAAGAGAGAGGCCACTACAATGGGAAGCCCACACAGGCCGAAGAATAAAGATGGATGAAAATAAATAAATAAATAAACAAAAAGGTCAAAATTAAAAAAAAAAAGGAGAATGTGACTACTAGTAGGTAGATGGATACATAAACAGATCTAGAATTACAAAATCCTGACTTCTTGCAAGCAGATTCATTCTTCCCAGAGGGGCAGTGTTCACTGTCCACTAGGAAATTCAGGGGAAAGCCCTCAGTACGGGCTAGGGTGGTGTCTGAGCAGATTCTGCTGCTTGATATTTCTGCCAAGACACATGAGAAAGCCAACAAACAGAAAGGATTAAGGAGTGAGCTGGACTCTGAAGAGTCTTTTGGGCGAAAGTGTCTGGAATGTTTCTTGTAAGCAGTTTAGTGCGAGATCAAAGTTTAAAGGGAAGTATCACATAATAGGATGCTTTATGTTGAAAAAGATATGACTCTGAATCTGACTCATGTTATCAGGAGCTAGGACTTATAGCTAACCACTGAAATGGTGAAATGAAAATTAAGATATAATTTACAGAGTCCCATGTCCACATCAGGGGCTATAGAACAATAAGAAAAACAATAGCCAAAAAAATAGTAAATGTATATTATGTCAAGAGAAAAGAGTGAGTGGAAAAACTATGTGATATGAATATTAGTCAAGGAATTGATGGGTCATACTGAAAACACAAAAATAAAATGAGAGTTGTGCTTTTGATTTGGAGATGAATTAGTAGACCATTAGTACTAACTATTTGCAATATGCAATTTCGTCTTTTCTAGTAAATTATTCTTTTTAGTTTTAATATTGTTAACTCTTAAAGTTTGCCTTGCATTTAATGAAATGGTATCAATAACTGAGACATAAATGCTGATTTAGTATGTTGTGATATTAAGTTTGTAAAATAGTATAAATAAGAGAAAAGTTTGTGATAGTTTAACTTTTTTAATATTGAATGTTACTAAACACATTTTGGCCTATTGAATCAGTTGATCTGCTCACCACTGGTAAAAGGTACATTTTCCATTATTAGAGACAACATGTAGCACAAGTCTTGTGGAAGATTACAGAGAAAGCTAGAAACAAACCCTGATCCCTTCTCATATTTTGGTTGCTACCATTAGTACTTCCTGGAATACTCAGAAAGCCTGGAGGTGCTTTGTAAACCTAGATCAGAAAGAAATTTTTATATTTCTGTGGTTGATTCCAAATTTTATTCATATCAATCTACTGAAACTCTCCATAGGTCATAAAATCGACCATGTAATAATAATGACAGCTAATTATGGAGCATCTGGTATACACCAGGCATTTTCTATGTATCAAGTATCTCATTTCATCCACACAACAATCCTGAAAGGAAGCTATTTTCATCCTCATTCTACAGATGAGGAAACTGAGAGCTAAGTGAAGAAAGCAACTTGGAGTCACATAGTGTTTAAGCAGGTGGCTGGAATTTAAGCCCATCTTCATCTCTATCCAAAACCATAGCTACTTTCTACTGCCCAGCTCCTCCTGCCTAGAATTTAGTACAATATTCCCTACTTTCTTGACCTGCAGATGACACGGTTGACAATTAAATTCTAAACTTATGTAACACTTCAGCTCCAAGGCTGAATTTCACAGTAAAGATTTCACAGGGGCTCTTTTTTAAGGAAAGATACATTCACCAGAAAATAAAAGAGAATTGGATTATAAAAAAAGAAGAAAAGATTTCCATTCTTACTTTAACCAGTACTATCTCTATTTTTTTGAAATAAATATTAAAGCCAATTCTTTAAAATTTTTTTTTTCATTTCTTTTGTAATTTTTACCAAAATATATAGAACATTGGATCAAAACTCTTTTTGTATATCAGTACTGCGCCATTGTCTAAACACAGAGTCTTCAGTCATCTTTCTCCCCAGTTATAGGAACTTCCCACCCAACAAATTGGCTGCATTTGTGGCTGTATTTCTACATTCAGTAGAGGTATCTGCTCACAAAGGGGTGCTTTTCTTCTACCTAAGGAGAAAGCAGTAACCTCTGTGTGGAGGCTGCTGTCTTTATATTCAAGGCTTAGAGAATGCTACCATTTCTGATCTTGATCTGGGAATATGCTTGTGAGCCTTTCTGTTATACCTGCCCACAGGGAGTGCCACAGTCTGGATCTGAGAGTAGGACCACTGGTAAAAGGTACATTTTCCATTATTAGAGACAACATGTAGCACAAGTCTTGTGGAAGATTACAGAGAAAGCTAGAAACAAACCCTGATCCCTTCTCATATTTTGGTTGCTACCATTAGTACTTCCTGGAATACTCAGAAAGCCTGGAGGTGCTTTGTAAACCTAGATCAGAAAGAAATTTTTATATTTCTGTGGTTGATTCCAAATTTTATTCATATCAATCTACTGAAACTCTCCATAGGTCATAAAATCGACCATGTAATAATAATGACAGCTAATTATGGAGCATCTGGTATACACCAGGCATTTTCTATGTATCAAGTATCTCATTTCATCCACACAACAATCCTGAAAGGAAGCTATTTTCATCCTCATTCTACAGATGAGGAAACTGAGAGCTAAGTGAAGAAAGCAACTTGGAGTCACATAGTGTTTAAGCAGGTGGCTGGAATTTAAGCCCATCTTCATCTCTATCCAAAACCATAGCTACTTTCTACTGCCCAGCTCCTCCTGCCTAGAATTTAGTACAATATTCCCTACTTTCTTGACCTGCAGATGACACGGTTGACAATTAAATTCTAAACTTATGTAACACTTCAGCTCCAAGGCTGAATTTCACAGTAAAGATTTCACAGGGGCTCTTTTTTAAGGAAAGATACATTCACCAGAAAATAAAAGAGAATTGGATTATAAAAAAAGAAGAAAAGATTTCCATTCTTACTTTAACCAGTACTATCTCTATTTTTTTGAAATAAATATTAAAGCCAATTCTTTAAAATTTTTTTTTTCATTTCTTTTGTAATTTTTACCAAAATATATAGAACATTGGATCAAAACTCTTTTTGTATATCAGTACTGCGCCATTGTCTAAACACAGAGTCTTCAGTCATCTTTCTCCCCAGTTATAGGAACTTCCCACCCAACAAATTGGCTGCATTTGTGGCTGTATTTCTACATTCAGTAGAGGTATCTGCTCACAAAGGGGTGCTTTTCTTCTACCTAAGGAGAAAGCAGTAACCTCTGTGTGGAGGCTGCTGTCTTTATATTCAAGGCTTAGAGAATGCTACCATTTCTGATCTTGATCTGGGAATATGCTTGTGAGCCTTTCTGTTATACCTGCCCACAGGGAGTGCCACAGTCTGGATCTGAGAGTAGGAAATGTAGAATTTGATCACATGTGACATTGGGTAGGTCTGTTGAATTTAATTGTTTTTTTTCTTTGTTAATTTTCTTTTATTTATTTATTTTTAATTTATTTTCATCCATCTTTATTCTTTGGCCTGTGTGGGCCTCCCATTGCAGTCGCCTCTCCCATTGCAGATCACTGGCTCTGGGCGCATGCACTCCAGAGCGCTGGCTCATAATTGGACATATTGGTCCAGCAGCTCAGCACCACGTGGGGTCTTCCTAGGCGAGGGGTCGACCCGGTACCCTGGGCACTCTAGCTCCTGGACCACCAGTTAAGTGCTAGTTTTAGATTCTTTTTTATTAAAACTTTTGTTTTAATTGGTCTGTCATTTGTTTATTTTCATCCATCTTTGTTCTTCGGCCTGTGTCGGCCTCCCATTGCAGTGGCTTCTCTTGTAGCAGAGTGCTGGCTCGTACCTGGACACACCAGTCGAGCCACTCTGCGGCATGTGGGATCTTCCTGAGCCAGGGATGGAACCGGCACCCCTTGCACTGCAAGGTGGGCTCTTTACCTACTGGACCACCAGGGAAGCTCTAGTTATAGATTTTTAAGAACACTTCATGCTGTGTTCCACAGTGACATTACCCGTTTACATTCTCATCAACAGTATACAAGTAAGTGTTCCATTGTCTCCTTATTCTTACCAGCATTTGTTATTTGTAGAGTTTTTGACAGTAGCTGTTCTGACATGTGTGAGGTGATAGTTCATTCAGGTTTTGATTCACATTTCTCTGATGATTAGCAAAGTTGAGCATCTTTTCATGTATCTGTTGGCCATCTAGATTTTCTCTTTGGGTAAAGGTCTATTCAGGTCTTCTTCCCCTTTTCAACAGTGTTATATTTGTCTTTTGATATTTAATGTTAGAGTAGTTTATATATTTTGGATATTATTATATTTGTATATATTTTGGATAATGACTTATCAGTCATATCACTTGTAAATATTTTATCCCATTTCATAGGTTGTCTTTTCATTTGTTGATGATATCCTTTGCTGTGAAAAAGTTTTTAAGTTTAATTACTTCCCATTTGTTTATTTTGCTTTTGTTTCTTTTGTTTTAGGAGATCAATTCAAAAAAATATTGTTACAATTTATGTCAAGGAGTGCTCTGCCTATGTTCTCTTATAGGGGCTTTATGGTTTCAGGTCTTAACATTTAGGTCTTTAATCTATTTTGAGTTTATTTTTGTATATGGTATAAGAAAATCTTTTCTTTTTTAAAAAATGTTATTTTGTATTGAGGTTTAGCTGGTTAATAATGTAGTGATAGTTTCTCATGAACAGCAAAGACACTCAACCACATACACATGTATCCCTTCTCCCCAAGCCCCCTTACCATCCATTGCCACATAACATTGAGCAGAGTTCTATATGATGGGAGAAAATCTTCTAATTTAATTTTTTTTGCATGTAGCCATCCAAGTTTTCCAGTACAATTTATTGAACAGGTTGTCTTTTTCCATTGTCTATCCTTGCCTCCTTTATGACAGATTAATTGCCCTTAAGTGTGGGATTTATTTCTGGTCTCTCTCCTTTCTCTTGTCTCTAGTCTGTTCCATTGATCTATGTGTCTATTTTTATTTTAGTACCATACTGTTTTGATTACTGTAGCTGTGTAGACGCTTTTTTAAAGGTGAGCTTTACTTCTAGTTTAAATATTTTATAGATGACTTTTTACTGCATCTTAAAATCCACCTAGATATTCAGTTTCCAGTAGTGAAATGAGATCAAGGAAAAAAAAGTATAAGGTTGCCAGTTGTACAAGTAAAAGTTCACCTCACCTTTCCTTTCACCAGAGAAATACATTGAAAAGTTATCTAAAAATTTGTTTCTGTAAAGCAGGGGTGTGTCTTCATGATGTCCACAGTTTCTTTTCCTAATTTGGGCTGATTGTGATATATAAAGATGTGACTATAAGAATCAAAAGGCTAACTTTCTGCAAGATTCAAATTTAGACCAAATTATTAAGAAGAAAAGCTCATAGCTGTGCAATAGTTGTGAGCAGAGAACCACCATCACAAGGTTATACTGTGCAAGAGACCACCACATGTGTGTTTAAAGGTTTCCTGAGTAATTTAGTAAACGTGCCTTCCTAGGTCATATGCCAAATGCATTCTTATATCAATTATGTTACATATACCACTATATAATAGAAACGAGTTCCTACTAAATTTAGTTTTAAATGCTCCATGCTTTGACTTAGAGTCTAAGGTGCAATTTTCTTACCATTTATAATTTTATTAAAAATTGCTATGGGCCAAAGAACAAAGATGGATGAAAATAGATAAATGAAAGACCAATAGAAGTGGCCCGCCCCCCCGACCGCCCCAACCCATCCCTCCCCCCACTAAACAAAGTTAAAAAAAAAGAAAAAAAAATGCTGTAAATTGTTGAATACTATCATACAGTACTTTCTTATTAGTTCAGTGGAACTTAAATCTAAGGTGATTTAGCTTTCTAAAAAAATCTTTCTTGGATTATAAGGAAGACAATGAAGAAAAGATTGACCTTATAACTATGTTTGTTTTCAAAAAATAGTTACCTATTGTTATGTGATAAGAATTAAAACAGTAAAGAGACAGTTAAATATTCCAAAGAACACATTTGTAAAAATTTTTACTTCTCATTCACAAAGTCCTCAATTAAAAGTTAAATTCTAACATAAAATGTGAAAGCATGTATTTCCAGTTTACTAAGAGTAACTTCACAAAATTTTGTATCTTTACCCAAAAATCAAAACATGTCTTACTCTAGACATTTATTTTTCTTGGAGTTAAATGCATATATACACATGCCCTCACACATTCACATTATTAAAAAAAAACCCTATATCTAGCATTATAGATTGTAAACAATTTGCTTGGTAAATTTAAAATCTTTGCAGTATAAACAATTTCTGTGAAAATTTTTATAAAAATCTATTCCTTCTGAAACAAAAGAAAATATTTTATTTGAGTAAATAATGGAATCCCTTATTAATACTGATGTTGGGGTTATATGTTTAAATCAGCCATACCTACATATTCTTATTTATTCACTAGCCGATCATGTTTAGATAGCAGCTACCTTGATGAGAAAAAATGGTTCTGAGAAGAATCAGTATGAAATGGAAGAGAAATTATTGAAATTTAAGTTATAGTGCTGAAACAGTTGTGTGATATTCATATAGAGGAACACATTGTCACTGTATCCTACAGAATGCCTAAATTATTGGAGACACAAAAAATACCAATTAAAATTAATTCTGAAACCATTAATAGCTTTTGTTTCAAGACACATTAAAAGAGAAAATGAGTGAAATAATTCATCTTACTTTCTGGCCTGATTGAAATCTAGATACATTCAATTTCTTAGCTTTGTTATGTATTTAATTTCACCCATCAGATTTAATTTTCATTCCCATGAGAACTGAAAGAAACTTTAGATACTCTTTAGAGCCATCTTGATATGTTCCTTCAGAAACACTTTATTCATTTACAGACACAATTTGCTGCACGAACCTGAGAATCTGCAACTATCCCCTTGATATGCTGCTCTGGAATCTAAAAATTCAATCCCACAGGCCTTTTTAATCGCTGAACAGTTTTCACCCCTCTTGTGTTCGACTTTTCATATCCAATATACTGTAATGTGAGCCATAGCTCCGATTCTGCCCTGGATAATTCAGTAATTCTTAACAGCTGACTTCAACTTAAAATACCAAATTTCAGGCACAGAGGCCCTCTTTCCTTTGGGCTATTATAGAATTCACAGTCAATGTCACTCTTTTTCAGAATGGAAGAATAAAGGAAACTGATAATTTTGTTATCCTTGTATTCTTTAATAACATATTGACACCATTATCTGATTAATAGTTTAGCCATAAATGTTTTTATATTTTTAAAGGTTTTTCCTTAATTTGTACAAGACCATCTACTGAAGGAGTTGAGACTAAAGAAAATATGCTTACTTTATTTAGAGGCATAGAGATTCCTTTCAAAAGCAAATTATTGTTTTGGGTATGAGATTTAAAAGATATTTACACATGAAAGGAAATATACGTTTAACTCTGTCAGACATGATGTTGCAATTAAAGTTAGCTTATGTTTAGCTCTTTTTGCCAAAGAGAACCAAGAAGAGTGGGTATCAAGTAGAAAGGAATGATGGAATAAATTCACATCCACCATTTGTCATTCAAGGTAACACCAAAATAAAAGCCAAAAGATATTGAAATTTAAGTTATAGTGCTGAAACAGTTGTGTGATATTCATATAGAGGAACACATTGTCACTGTATCCTACAGAATGCCTAAATTATTGGAGACACAAAAAATACCAATTAAAATTAATTCTGAAACCATTAATAGCTTTTGTTTCAAGACACATTAAAAGAGAAAATGAGTGAAATAATTCATCTTACTTTCTGGCCTGATTGAAATCTAGATACATTCAATTTCTTAGCTTTGTTATGTATTTAATTTCACCCATCAGATTTAATTTTCATTCCCATGAGAACTGAAAGAAACTTTAGATACTCTTTAGAGCCATCTTGATATGTTCCTTCAGAAACACTTTATTCATTTACAGACACAATTTGCTGCACGAACCTGAGAATCTGCAACTATCCCCTTGATATGCTGCTCTGGAATCTAAAAATTCAATCCCACAGGCCTTTTTAATCGCTGAACAGTTTTCACCCCTCTTGTGTTCGACTTTTCATATCCAATATACTGTAATGTGAGCCATAGCTCCGATTCTGCCCTGGATAATTCAGTAATTCTTAACAGCTGACTTCAACTTAAAATACCAAATTTCAGGCACAGAGGCCCTCTTTCCTTTGGGCTATTATAGAATTCACAGTCAATGTCACTCTTTTTCAGAATGGAAGAATAAAGGAAACTGATAATTTTGTTATCCTTGTATTCTTTAATAACATATTGACACCATTATCTGATTAATAGTTTAGCCATAAATGTTTTTATATTTTTAAAGGTTTTTCCTTAATTTGTACAAGACCATCTACTGAAGGAGTTGAGACTAAAGAAAATATGCTTACTTTATTTAGAGGCATAGAGATTCCTTTCAAAAGCAAATTATTGTTTTGGGTATGAGATTTAAAAGATATTTACACATGAAAGGAAATATACGTTTAACTCTGTCAGACATGATGTTGCAATTAAAGTTAGCTTATGTTTAGCTCTTTTTGCCAAAGAGAACCAAGAAGAGTGGGTATCAAGTAGAAAGGAATGATGGAATAAATTCACATCCACCATTTGTCATTCAAGGTAACACCAAAATAAAAGCCAAAAGATATTGCTTCTACAAATGTTTGTTTATGTATATGCTTAAAATAAAAAAGAAAAGATAAGACAGAGAAAGGAAAAAGACTAACTTTTTGTGTTTTTTCTTAAACATTTAGAAGTTATCTCAGTAATATGAAGAGATCAACTTTGATAATAACATTCTCTATTTCTTGTATGAAATTTCCATTAATTTAGATTGACTTGGCAACACACATCAAAATTATTAATAGTCACAATTTATAAATATTATATTGATACTACCAGAGAATGAAGGTATTGACTCATCCATTTTAAACAGGATGCTTTTTATAATACAAGAAATATTTTTGAAAAAAGTATCTATTAAATTATAAATAAATAGGTATCTTTGAAGAACCTGAGATATTTGAGAACCTGAAAACTTTGAGATCATTTAGTCAAATGCCATGGCAGTTTTGTTTATACTACTCAAGTTGTTTAGCAAAAGCTAAATTTCAAGCTATTTTTGAAAATTGATGAATTTTGAACTAATAGAATACTATATAATATTTTTCTTTTTTTTTCATATTTCATTAGGGTTTCTTTATTTTTTTTTCTTTATTTTAAAAACTTTACACAGTTTTGCTGTTCAACAACATGTATGTTCCCAGATCACTCATATGCATATCCCTGGACCCTCCCCCCACCCAGTTCCCCCCCCATCCCTCCAGACCATTGCCCCAAGTGGTTGTAGGTACTCCTATTCCCCTAGCACAATGACAATAGCTATCTTTTCCACACATGACAGTATAAGTTTCCATGTTACTCCCTCCATGCCTCCCTCCCACTGTTCAGTATCCACAATGTCTTTATGTCTATTCTCTGTTTTTTCATGAGTTCACTGCGTGTGTTATCATGACCATCCTACTAGATCCCATATATATGAGTTAGTATACTATACTTGTCTTTCTCTTTTTGACTTACTTCACTTTTTATGATAGGTTCTAGAGCCAGCCACCTCATTAGGACTGAGTCTTCTGCATTTCTTTTAACAGCTGAGTGGTATTCCATTGTATATATGTACCAGGGCTTCTGTATCCATTCATTTGTCGATGGACATCTAGGTTGCTTCCATGTTCTGGGTATTGTATAGAGAGCTGCAATGAACATTGGGGTACAGGCGCCTCTTTCAGTTTTGATTTCATCAGGATATAGGCCTAATAGTGGAATTGCTGGGTCATAGAGTGCTTCTATTTTTCAAGGTAACACCAAAATAAAAGCCAAAAGATATTGCTTCTACAAATGTTTGTTTATGTATATGCTTAAAATAAAAAAGAAAAGATAAGACAGAGAAAGGAAAAAGACTAACTTTTTGTGTTTTTTCTTAAACATTTAGAAGTTATCTCAGTAATATGAAGAGATCAACTTTGATAATAACATTCTCTATTTCTTGTATGAAATTTCCATTAATTTAGATTGACTTGGCAACACACATCAAAATTATTAATAGTCACAATTTATAAATATTATATTGATACTACCAGAGAATGAAGGTATTGACTCATCCATTTTAAACAGGATGCTTTTTATAATACAAGAAATATTTTTGAAAAAAGTATCTATTAAATTATAAATAAATAGGTATCTTTGAAGAACCTGAGATATTTGAGAACCTGAAAACTTTGAGATCATTTAGTCAAATGCCATGGCAGTTTTGTTTATACTACTCAAGTTGTTTAGCAAAAGCTAAATTTCAAGCTATTTTTGAAAATTGATGAATTTTGAACTAATAGAATACTATATAATATTTTTCCATATTTCATTAGGGTTTCTTTATTTTTTTCTCTTTATTTTAAAAACTTTACACAGTTTTGCTGTTCAACAACATGTATGTTCCCAGATCACTCATATGCATATCCCTGGACCCTCCCCCCACCCAGTTCCCCCCCCATCCCTCCAGACCATTGCCCCAAGTGGTTGTAGGTACTCCTATTCCCCTAGCACAATGACAATAGCTATCTTTTCCACACATGACAGTATAAGTTTCCATGTTACTCCCTCCATGCCTCCCTCCCACTGTTCAGTATCCACAATGTCTTTATGTCTATTCTCTGTTTTTTCATGAGTTCACTGCGTGTGTTATCATGACCATCCTACTAGATCCCATATATATGAGTTAGTATACTATACTTGTCTTTCTCTTTTTGACTTACTTCACTTTTTATGATAGGTTCTAGAGCCAGCCACCTCATTAGGACTGAGTCTTCTGCATTTCTTTTAACAGCTGAGTGGTATTCCATTGTATATATGTACCAGGGCTTCTGTATCCATTCATTTGTCGATGGACATCTAGGTTGCTTCCATGTTCTGGGTATTGTATAGAGAGCTGCAATGAACATTGGGGTACAGGCGCCTCTTTCAGTTTTGATTTCATCAGGATATAGGCCTAATAGTGGAATTGCTGGGTCATAGAGTGCTTCTATTTTTAGTTTTTTAAGGAATCTCCATATTGTCTTCCATAGAGGTTATATCAATTTACATTCCCACCAGCAATGCAAGAGGGTTCCCTTTTCTTCACACCCTCTCCAGCATTTGTTGTCTGTTGATTTGTTGATGATGGCCATTCTGACGGGTGTCAGGTGAGATCTCATTGTGGTTTTAATTTGCATTTCTCTAATGATAAGCGAGGTTGAGCATTGTTTCATGTGCTTTTGGGCCATCTGTATGTCCTCTTTGGAGAGGCGTCTCTTTAGATCTTTTTCCCATTTTTTGATTGGGCTGCTCGTTTTCCCTGTGCTGAGTTGTCTGAGTTGCTTGTAGATTTTGGAGACTAATTCTTTGTCTGTTGTTTCATTTGCTATGATTTTCTCCCACTCTGTGGGATGTCTGTTTAACTTTTTGGTGATTTCTTTTGCTGTACAAAAGCTTTTAAGTTTCATGAGGTCCCACATGTTCACTTTTCCTTTCAGTTCCACTATTTTAGTAGGTGGGTCAGAGAAGATCTTGCTTTGATTGATGTCCTTAAGGGTTTTGCCTATATTCTCCTCTAAGAGTTTGATGGTTTCTGGTCTTCCATTTAGGTCTTTAATCCATTTTGAGTTGATCTTTGTGTATGGGGTCAGGGAAAGTTCTAACTTCATTTTTTTTGCATGTAGCTGTCCAATTTTCCCAGCACCATTTGTTGAAGAGGCTGTCTTTGTCCCATTTTATAGTTTCGCCTCCTTTGTCAAAAATAAGGTAGCCCTAGGTGCGTGGGTTGGATCATGTTTTTCATGGCACTGCGTGTGTTATCAGCCATCCTCATTAGGAACTTGTCTTTCTCTTTTTGACTTACTTCACTTTTTATGATAGGTTCTAGAGCCAGCCACCTCATTAGGACTGAGTCTTCTGCATTTCTTTTAACAGCTGAGTGGTATTCCATTGTATATATGTACCAGGGCTTCTGTATCCATTCATTTGTCGATGGACATCTAGGTTGCTTCCATGTTCTGGGTATTGTATAGAGAGCTGCAATGAACATTGGGGTACAGGCGCCTCTTTCAGTTTTGATTTCATCAGGATATAGGCCTAATAGTGGAATTGCTGGGTCATAGAGTGCTTCTATTTTTAGTTTTTTAAGGAATCTCCATATTGTCTTCCATAGAGGTTATATCAATTTACATTCCCACCAGCAATGCAAGAGGGTTCCCTTTTCTTCACACCCTCTCCAGCATTTGTTGTCTGTTGATTTGTTGATGATGGCCATTCTGACGGGTGTCAGGTGAGATCTCATTGTGGTTTTAATTTGCATTTCTCTAATGATAAGCGAGGTTGAGCATTGTTTCATGTGCTTTTGGGCCATCTGTATGTCCTCTTTGGAGAGGCGTCTCTTTAGATCTTTTTCCCATTTTTTGATTGGGCTGCTCGTTTTCCCTGTGCTGAGTTGTCTGAGTTGCTTGTAGATTTTGGAGACTAATTCTTTGTCTGTTGTTTCATTTGCTATGATTTTCTCCCACTCTGTGGGATGTCTGTTTAACTTTTTGGTGATTTCTTTTGCTGTACAAAAGCTTTTAAGTTTCATGAGGTCCCACATGTTCACTTTTCCTTTCAGTTCCACTATTTTAGTAGGTGGGTCAGAGAAGATCTTGCTTTGATTGATGTCCTTAAGGGTTTTGCCTATATTCTCCTCTAAGAGTTTGATGGTTTCTGGTCTTCCATTTAGGTCTTTAATCCATTTTGAGTTGATCTTTGTGTATGGGGTCAGGGAAAGTTCTAACTTCATTTTTTTTGCATGTAGCTGTCCAATTTTCCCAGCACCATTTGTTGAAGAGGCTGTCTTTGTCCCATTTTATAGTTTCGCCTCCTTTGTCAAAAATAAGGTAGCCCTAGGTGCGTGGGTTGATCTCTGGGTTCTCTATCTTGTTCCATTGATCTATAGTTCTGTTTCTGCGCCAGTACCATACTGTCTTGATGACTGTTGCTTTGTAGTAGAGTCTGAAGTTAGGGAGGCTGATCCCTCCAACTCCGTTTTTCTTTCTCAGGATTGCTTTGGCTATTCGAGGTCTTTTGTGTTTCCATATGAACTGTGTTATTATTTGGTCTAGTTCTGTGAAAAATGTCAATGGTAGTTGGATAGGTTTTGCATTGAATCTGTAGATGATATTTGGTAGTATGGTCATTTTCACAATGTTGATTTTTCCGATCCAGGAACATGGAATATCTTTCCATCTGTTTAAGTCTTCTTTAATTTCTCTCATGAGTGTCTTGTAATTTTCTGTGTATAGTTCTTTTGTTTCTTTGGATAGGTTTATTCCAAGATATTTGATTCTTTTGGTTGCACTGGTGAAGGGGACTGCCTCTTTGATTTAGTTTTCAGATTTTTCAATTTTTTTGTATAGAAATCCCAGTGATCTCTGTGTGTTGACTTTGTATCCTGCGACTTTGCTGAATTTGTTGATTAGCTCTAGTAGCTTTGTAATAGAGTCTTTGGGATTTTCTATGTATAATATCATGTTGTCTGTAAAAAGAGAGAGCTTGACTTCTTCCTTTCCAATCTGGATTCCTTTGATTTCTTTCTCTTCTCTTATTGCTGTTGCTAGAACTTCCAGGACTATGTTGAATAGTAATGGTGAAAGTGGACACCCCTGTCTTGTTCCTAATCTTAGAGGGAATGATTTCGGTTTTTCACCATTGAGGATAATGTTCGCTGTGGGCTTCTCATAGATGGCTTTCACTATTTTAGTAGGTGGGTCAGAGAAGATCTTGCTTTGATTGATGTCCTTAAGGGTTTTGCCTATATTCTCCTCTAAGAGTTTGATGGTTTCTGGTCTTCCATTTAGGTCTTTAATCCATTTTGAGTTGATCTTTGTGTATGGGGTCAGGGAAAGTTCTAACTTCATTTTTTTTGCATGTAGCTGTCCAATTTTCCCAGCACCATTTGTTGAAGAGGCTGTCTTTGTCCCATTTTATAGTTTCGCCTCCTTTGTCAAAAATAAGGTAGCCCTAGGTGCGTGGGTTGATCTCTGGGTTCTCTATCTTGTTCCATTGATCTATAGTTCTGTTTCTGCGCCAGTACCATACTGTCTTGATGACTGTTGCTTTGTAGTAGAGTCTGAAGTTAGGGAGGCTGATCCCTCCAACTCCTTTTTTCTTTCTCAGGATTGCTTTGGCTATTCGAGGTCTTTTGTGTTTCCATATGAACTGTGTTATTATTTGGTCTAGTTCTGTGAAAAATGTCAATGGTAGTTGGATAGGTTTTGCATTGAATCTGTAGATGATATTTGGTAGTATGGTCATTTTCACAATGTTGATTTTTCCGATCCAGGAACATGGAATATCTTTCCATCTGTTTAAGTCTTCTTTAATTTCTCTCATGAGTGTCTTGTAATTTTCTGTGTATAGTTCTTTTGTTTCTTTGGATAGGTTTATTCCAAGATATTTGATTCTTTTGGTTGCACTGGTGAAGGGGACTGCCTCTTTGATTTAGTTTTCAGATTTTTCAATTTTTGTGTATAGAAATCCCAGTGATCTCTGTGTGTTGACTTTGTATCCTGCGACTTTGCTGAATTTGTTGATTAGCTCTAGTAGCTTTGTAATAGAGTCTTTGGGATTTTCTATGTATAATATCATGTTGTCTGTAAAAAGAGAGAGCTTGACTTCTTCCTTTCCAATCTGGATTCCTTTGATTTCTTTCTCTTCTCTTATTGCTGTTGCTAGAACTTCCAGGACTATGTTGAATAGTAATGGTGAAAGTGGACACCCCTGTCTTGTTCCTAATCTTAGAGGGAATGATTTCGGTTTTTCACCATTGAGGATAATGTTCGCTGTGGGCTTCTCATAGATGGCTTTCACTATGCTGAGATAGGTTCCTTCTATGCCCATTTTTTGAAGAGTTTTTATCATAAATGGGTGTTGTACTTTGTCAAAGGCTTTTTCTGCATCTATTGAGATGATCATGTGATTTTTGTCTCTCAGTTTGTTGATATGGTGTATCACATTGATTGATTAGTGGATGTTGAAGAATCCTTGCATGCCTGGGATGAACCCGACTTGATCATGATGTATGAATTTTTTGATGTGTCGTTGAATTCTGTTTGCTAGGATTTTGTTGAGGATCTTGGCATCTAAGTTCATCAGAGAAATTGGTCTGTAATTTTCCATTTTTGTGTTGTCTTTGCCTGGTTTGGGTATCAGGGTGATGGTGGCCTCATAGAATGTGTTTGGAAGTTTTCTTTCCTGTGCAATTGTTTGGAAGAGTTTTAGAAGGACGGTCATTAGCTCTTCTTTAAATGTTTGGGAGAATTCGGCTGTGAAGCCATCTGGCCCTGGGCTTTTATTTTTGGGTAGATTTTTAATCACAAATTCGATTTCTGAGCTTGTGATTGGGTTGTTCAAAGTTTCTGTTTCTTCCTGGCTCAGTCTTGGGAGATTAATCCTCTCCAAGAAACTGTCCGTTTCTTCCAGGTTGTCCAGTTTGTTGCCATATAGCTGTTCATAATAGTTTCTTAGAATCCTTTGGATTTCTGCATTCTCTGTTGTAATCTCTCCTTTTTCATTTTTGATTTTGTTGATCTGGCTCTTCTCTCTCTTTTTCTTGATGAGTCTGGCCAGTGGCTTGTCAATTTTGTTTACCTTTTCAAAGAACCAGCTTTTTGTTTTATTTATCTTTACTTTGTATTGCGACTTCCAGGAAACTATGTTGAAAAGGGCTTGACTTCTTCCTTTCCAATCTGGATTCCTTTGATTTCTTTCTCTTCTCTTATTGCTGTTGCTAGAACTTCCAGGACTATGTTGAATAGTAATGGTGAAAGTGGACACCCCTGTCTTGTTCCTAATCTTAGAGGGAATGATTTCGGTTTTTCACCATTGAGGATAATGTTCGCTGTGGGCTTCTCATAGATGGCTTTCACTATGCTGAGATAGGTTCCTTCTATGCCCATTTTTTGAAGAGTTTTTATCATAAATGGGTGTTGTACTTTGTCAAAGGCTTTTTCTGCATCTATTGAGATGATCATGTGATTTTTGTCTCTCAGTTTGTTGATATGGTGTATCACATTGATTGATTAGTGGATGTTGAAGAATCCTTGCATGCCTGGGATGAACCCGACTTGATCATGATGTATGAATTTTTTGATGTGTCGTTGAATTCTGTTTGCTAGGATTTTGTTGAGGATCTTGGCATCTAAGTTCATCAGAGAAATTGGTCTGTAATTTTCCATTTTTGTGTTGTCTTTGCCTGGTTTGGGTATCAGGGTGATGGTGGCCTCATAGAATGTGTTTGGAAGTTTTCTTTCCTGTGCAATTGTTTGGAAGAGTTTTAGAAGGACGGTCATTAGCTCTTCTTTAAATGTTTGGGAGAATTCGGCTGTGAAGCCATCTGGCCCTGGGCTTTTATTTTTGGGTAGATTTTTAATCACAAATTCGATTTCTGAGCTTGTGATTGGGTTGTTCAAAGTTTCTGTTTCTTCCTGGCTCAGTCTTGGGAGATTAATCCTCTCCAAGAAACTGTCCGTTTCTTCCAGGTTGTCCAGTTTGTTGCCATATAGCTGTTCATAATAGTTTCTTAGAATCCTTTGGATTTCTGCATTCTCTGTTGTAATCTCTCCTTTTTCATTTTTGATTTTGTTGATCTGGCTCTTCTCTCTCTTTTTCTTGATGAGTCTGGCCAGTGGCTTGTCAATTTTGTTTACCTTTTCAAAGAACCAGCTTTTTGTTTTATTTATCTTTACTATTGTTTCTTTCATTTCTTTCTCATTTATTTCTGCTCTGATCTTTATGATTTCTCTTCTTCTGCTGGCTTTGGGGTGTTTTTGTTCTTCTTTTGCCAATTTTTTTAAGCGGAAGGTTAAGTCATCTGCTTCATATTTTCCTAGTTTCTTGAGGTGGGATTGTATTGCTATAAATTTCCCTCTTAGAACTGCTTTTGCAGTATCACATAGGTTTTGCACTGTCGTGTGTTCATTGTCATTTTCTTCTAGGAATTTTTTAATTTCTCCTTTGATTTCCTCAATGATCAGTTGGTTTTTTAGGTATGTATTGTTTAATCTCCATGTGTTTGTGTTTTTAGGGTTTTTTTTTTGGTAGTTGATCTCTAGTCTCATTGCATTGTGGTCCGAGAAGATGGTTGATATAATTTCGGTTTTCTTGAACTGACTGAGGTTAGATTTGTGGCCCAAGATGTGGTCTATCCTGGAGAATGTTCCGTGAGCACTTGAGAAGAAAGTGTATTCTTCTGCTTTTGGATGGAACGTCCTAAAGATATCGATGAGGTCCATCTTTTCCAGTGTAGCATTTAAGGCTTGTGTTTTTTTATTAATTTTCTGTTTTGTTGATCTGTCCATTGGTGTGAGAGGAGTGCTAAAGTCTCCTACTATTATTGTGTTATTTTTGATTTCTCCTTTTATGTCTGAAAGTACCTGTCTTATGTATTGAGGTGCCCCTGTGTTGGGTGCATACATGTTCATGGCTGTTATGTCTTCCTCTTGGATAGATCCCTTAATCATGATGTAGTGACCTGCCTTGTCTCTTAGAAATTTCTTTATTTACTCATTTTCTGTTTTCATAATTAGGTTTCTTTTTTGGGGGGAATTTCCTCAAGAAACTGTCCGTTTCTTCCAGGTTGTCCAGTTTGTTGCCATATAGCTGTTCATAATAGTTTCTTAGAATCCTTTGGATTTCTGCATTCTCTGTTGTAATCTCTCCTTTTTCATTTTTGATTTTGTTGATCTGGCTCTTCTCTCTCTTTTTCTTGATGAGTCTGGCCAGTGGCTTGTCAATTTTGTTTACCTTTTCAAAGAACCAGCTTTTTGTTTTATTTATCTTTACTATTGTTTCTTTCATTTCTTTCTCATTTATTTCTGCTCTGATCTTTATGATTTCTCTTCTTCTGCTGGCTTTGGGGTGTTTTTGTTCTTCTTTTGCCAATTTTTTTAAGCGGAAGGTTAAGTCATCTGCTTCATATTTTCCTAGTTTCTTGAGGTGGGATTGTATTGCTATAAATTTCCCTCTTAGAACTGCTTTTGCAGTATCACATAGGTTTTGCACTGTCGTGTGTTCATTGTCATTTTCTTCTAGGAATTTTTAAATTTCTCCTGTGATTTCCTCAATGATCAGTTGGTTTTTCAGGTATGCATTGTTTAATCTCCATGTGTTTGTGTTTTTAGGGTTTTTTTTTCTGGTAGTTGATCTCTAGTCTCATTGCATTGTGGTCCGAGAAGATGGTTGATATAATTTCGGTTTTCTTGAACTGACTGAGGTTAGATTTGTGGCCCAAGATGTGGTCTATCCTGGAGAATGTTCCGTGAGCACTTGAGAAGAAAGTGTATTCTTCTGCTTTTGGATGGAACGTCCTAAAGATATCGATGAGGTCCATCTTTTCCAGTGTAGCATTTAAGGCTTGTGTTTTTTTATTAATTTTCTGTTTTGTTGATCTGTCCATTGGTGTGAGAGGAGTGCTAAAGTCTCCTACTATTATTGTGTTATTTTTGATTTCTCCTTTTATGTCTGAAAGTACCTGTCTTATGTATTGAGGTGCCCCTGTGTTGGGTGCATACATGTTCATGGCTGTTATGTCTTCCTCTTGGATAGATCCCTTAATCATGATGTAGTGACCTGCCTTGTCTCTTAGAATCTTCTTTACTTTAACATCTATTTTGTCTGATATGAGGATTGCTACTCCAGCTTTCTTTTGGTTTCCATTTGCATGGAATATCTTTTTCCAGCCTTTCACTTTCAGTCTATGAGTGTGTCTATGTCTGAAGTGGGTCTCTTGTAAACAGCATATATATGGGTCTTGCTTCTGGATCCATTCAGCCAGCCTGTGTCGTTTGGTTGGAGCATTTAGTCCATTTACGTTCAAAGCAATTATTGATACGAATGTTCCTATTGTCATCTTCTTAGAAATTTGGGGTTTGATTTGTAAGGCTTCTCCTACTCTTGTATTTATTGGCTATATCAGGCCCTTTAACATTTGTTGTAGGGCTGGTTTTGTGGTACAGAATTCTTTTAGTTTTTGCTTGTCTGTGAAGCTTTTGACTTCACCATCAATTCTGAATGAGATTCTTGCTGGCTAGAGAATTCTTGGTTGGAGGTTATTCTCTTTTAGCCATTTAATTGTGTCTTGCCATTCTCTTCTGGCCTGTAGGGTTTCTGTTGAGAGATCCGCAGTTAAACGTATGGGGTTTCCTTTATATGTTATTTGTTGTTTGCTCCTTGCTGCTTTTAGTAATCTGTCTTTATATTTAGTCTGCATTAGTTTGATTAGAATGTGCCTTTGTGTGTTTTTCCTGTATGGAACTCTTTGTGCTTCTTGCACTTGGTTGACTATTTCCTTTCCCATGCTGGGGAAGTTTTCAACTATAACCTCTTCAAGAATTTTTTCATAGTCTTTCTTCTCCTCTTCTTCTCCTGGAACTCCTATAATTCTAATGTTAGTGCGTTTGATATTGTCCCATAGGTCTCTGAGGCTATTCTCAGTTCTTTTAATTCTTTCATCTTTGTTCTGTTCTTCAGCACTTATTTCCACCATTCTGTCTTCCAGCTCACTTATCCATTCTTCTGCCTCCGATACTCTACTGTTGAGACTTTCTATAGTATTTTTGAGTTCAGCAATTGAGTCGGTGGTCTCTGTTTGCTCATTTTTCATTTCCTGCATGTCTCTTCTCAGTGCACTAATTTCCTCTAATATTCTGTTTTCGGTGTTTTGCATCCTCATTAGTATAGCTTTTCTGAATTCTCTTTCAGATAGTTTGTCTATCTCCTCCTCTGTCATTTGAAGCGGTGTTTCTCTAGCTTGGTCCTTCATTGTGCAGTGTTTCTCTGTCGTTTCATTATTAGGTTAATTTTTGTTTCTTTGTGTGTGTCAGTGTGTATGGAGTTCTTTTTCCCACCAAGCTTCTTGGTTGAATTCTCCCTTACTTTGGGTTTCTGTCCTTGTAGAAGGGTTCAGTGGTTTGTGTCTTGGGTGGCGTTAGGCCTTATTTACAAGTGAATAATCTCTAGTGTTGTATGTTCTTTGATAGTGTGGAGTCTTGGAATCAGGCCCTTTAACATTTGTTGTAGGGCTGGTTTTGTGGTACAGAATTCTTTTAGTTTTTGCTTGTCTGTGAAGCTTTTGACTTCACCATCAATTCTGAATGAGATTCTTGCTGGCTAGAGAATTCTTGGTTGGAGGTTATTCTCTTTTAGCCATTTAATTGTGTCTTGCCATTCTCTTCTGGCCTGTAGGGTTTCTGTTGAGAGATCCGCAGTTAAACGTATGGGGTTTCCTTTATATGTTATTTGTTGTTTGCTCCTTGCTGCTTTTAGTAATCTGTCTTTATATTTAGTCTGCATTAGTTTGATTAGAATGTGCCTTTGTGTGTTTTTCCTGTATGGAACTCTTTGTGCTTCTTGCACTTGGTTGACTATTTCCTTTCCCATGCTGGGGAAGTTTTCAACTATAACCTCTTCAAGAATTTTTTCATAGTCTTTCTTCTCCTCTTCTTCTCCTGGAACTCCTATAATTCTAATGTTAGTGCGTTTGATATTGTCCCATAGGTCTCTGAGGCTATTCTCAGTTCTTTTAATTCTTTCATCTTTGTTCTGTTCTTCAGCACTTATTTCCACCATTCTGTCTTCCAGCTCACTTATCCATTCTTCTGCCTCCGATACTCTACTGTTGAGACTTTCTATAGTATTTTTGAGTTCAGCAATTGAGTCGGTGGTCTCTGTTTGCTCATTTTTCATTTCCTGCATGTCTCTTCTCAGTGCACTAATTTCCTCTAATATTCTGTTTTCGGTGTTTTGCATCCTCATTAGTATAGCTTTTCTGAATTCTCTTTCAGATAGTTTGTCTATCTCCTCCTCTGTCATTTGAAGCGGTGTTTCTCTAGCTTGGTCCTTCATTGTGCAGTGTTTCTCTGTCGTTTCATTATTAGGTTAATTTTTGTTTCTTTGTGTGTGTCAGTGTGTATGGAGTTCTTTTTCCCACCAAGCTTCTTGGTTGAATTCTCCCTTACTTTGGGTTTCTGTCCTTGTAGAAGGGTTCAGTGGTTTGTGTCTTGGGTGGCGTTAGGCCTTATTTACAAGTGAATAATCTCTAGTGTTGTATGTTCTTTGATAGTGTGGAGTCTTGGAATCAGAGCTTCTGCTCCGAGGATCCATGGTTTGATGATTGGTCAAGGGGTTTAGGCTCTATGTCTGATTTGCTATGGTGTTCCGTGATACTAGTTCACATACTAGCAGCCGCGCCGCGGCTTCTCGCAGGCAGCGGATTCCGGCGGCTCCTCACGGCGGCGGGTTCCTGTTTTTCTTTTTAATCTCTAATGGACATAGACAATAAGTCAGTCAAGTTGACTTCCAATTTTATTAATGACATTTCCATAGAAATTAACTAAATAAGTTCCATAAGCGTAATGCACCTTTGTGTGGTCATTATTTACCACAAGAATTCACTAACTACTTTAAGCACAGCAAAATAAAGCAGCATTTCTCACATAAATCCACAAGATAGAGAAACAGAAAGAACATGACTTAAAAGTTGGAAATTAATTATTTTTATAATGTGTATTTTAATAAAAAAGGTAATCATATTGAGAACATTTTAAACTTTTTAAAAAAGTAATAAATGTATACTCCTTGCCCTCAATATCAACTATTGCTATTTTGGTACATTTCGTAGCTACAATCACACTATAGATATTGCATCTTTATTATTTTATAATCCTAAATGTAATACATGTTATAAAGTTTACATAGTATAATGTACACTTTAAAAAGTATTTACTGCTTTTTTATCCCTGAGATCAACAGGTTGACATACGTGGAAAAAATTGTGTAACATGTCAACCGCCGGAACCCGCTGCCTGCGAGGAGCCGCGGCGCGGGCTGCTAGTATGTGAACTAGTATCACGGAACACCATAGCAAATCAGACATAGAGCCTAAACCCCTTGACCAATCATCAAACCATGGATCCTCGGAGCAGAAGCTCTGATTCCAAGTGTCAGACACATTGCTGTCCATGCGGTTCTCCAGGCAAAAATACTGGAGTGGGCTGTCATTTCCTCCTCCAGGGGGGTCTTCCCAACTGAGGGATTGAACCCTGTTCTCCTGCATTGCACACAGGTTCTTTTTTTTTTTTAAAGATTTATTTATTTATTTATTTATTTTGGGCGGGGGTCGGGTTGGGGAGGGAGGGTAGCGGGCTGGCCACTTCTATTGGTCTTTCTCTATTTTCATCCATCTTTGTTCTTTGGCTCCTGTGGGCCTCCCATCACGGTGGCGTCCGTTGCAGAGAACCGGATCTGGGTGCATGCGCTCCAGAACTCCGGCTCGGTAATTGGACACATCGGTCCAGCCGCTCCGCGGCATGTGGGATCTTCCCAGGCCAGGGATCGAACTGGCGCCCCTTAGTACTGCAAGGCGATGTCCTTACCCACTGGACCACCAGGGGAAGCCCATGCACACAGGTTCTTTACTGTCTGAGCTGCCTGGCCAATCCCAGTATATATTTCTAGTGTTTTTATGAGGATCAAATGTGAAAAACTGTAGAGAGTATTCTTTAAAAAAAAAAAAAAGAACTCTCGTGATTTAGAAAGTTTAAAATTTGTTTTCCATCTTATTGTTGTACCTATATTTTCTAAAACAAAACATTTTTTCTCTCAGTTTGTGGAAACCAAAGACTTCTAGTGACTTACAGATTGAAGCTGAAGAAACAACTTTTTGCTTTTTTTTTTTTTTTTAATTTTGAGATGTGCATATATTCTGGAACAGAGCTGGTTAAAGTTGTAAAATACCACTTGCTCTAGAAATTTTTAAAAGGACTGACAGTTGCTTTGGCAGGGAAGCCATAGGGAAAACTACCCTCTTGATTCATAATAGACACTGGTTCTAAGGGTAAAATAGGAAGACAGAGCTCTGTTTCAAAGAACCATGACCCAAGTTTTATAAATGTTCCAAAGAAATACACTCGTAGAAATGAAAACCAGATTATTTCTACTTATACTGTAGCTGAGTAAAACTATTGAAAATATAAAATAAGTCCCAGATTCAAAATACCAGTCAAATTTTTGAAAAAGACAGTGACAGCTTTGTTTTAAACTTTTAACTGAAGTATATTTTAGACAAATCAGCAATGCCCCCTTAATAATGAGATCTGCATCTTCTACCCTGGATGGTAAGGTTATGCTTTAGAAATGTTTTTGAACTAAATATAATCAAGCATTAAAGCAGCATGCAGTGCTAAAATGAAATCAGGTAAATTCATCAGTCTATGCATTTTATGTTCCTTGGGGCCTTGTCACTGTTATTTTTATTAAACAATTTATGTGTCACTATACACCAATGTTAGTTTTCTTCGAGACGTGTGAACAGAATATAAATAATGCCTTAAAAGAGAATGAAATATGCCAGATAATTTACTTATTTAATTAGTAAAGAACTCAGATTAATATCTATCTAGTTTATTCATGTTTTACTAAAATTAGGCTTAAAGTATTTTTGCAACTAGTTATGTTTTTTATTTGTAAAAATCGAACTGCCCTTAGTACTGCAAGGCGATGTCCTTACCCACTGGACCACCAGGGGAAGCCCATGCACACAGGTTCTTTACTGTCTGAGCTGCCTGGCCAATCCCAGTATATATTTCTAGTGTTTTTATGAGGATCAAATGTGAAAAACTGTAGAGAGTATTCTTTAAAAAAAAAAAAAAGAACTCTCGTGATTTAGAAAGTTTAAAATTTGTTTTCCATCTTATTGTTGTACCTATATTTTCTAAAACAAAACATTTTTTCTCTCAGTTTGTGGAAACCAAAGACTTCTAGTGACTTACAGATTGAAGCTGAAGAAACAACTTTTTGCTTTTTTCTTTTTAATTTTGAGATGTGCATATATTCTGGAACAGAGCTGGTTAAAGTTGTAAAATACCACTTGCTCTAGAAATTTTTAAAAGGACTGACAGTTGCTTTGGCAGGGAAGCCATAGGGAAAACTACCCTCTTGATTCATAATAGACACTGGTTCTAAGGGTAAAATAGGAAGACAGAGCTCTGTTTCAAAGAACCATGACCCAAGTTTTATAAATGTTCCAAAGAAATACACTCGTAGAAATGAAAACCAGATTATTTCTACTTATACTGTAGCTGAGTAAAACTATTGAAAATATAAAATAAGTCCCAGATTCAAAATACCAGTCAAATTTTTGAAAAAGACAGTGACAGCTTTGTTTTAAACTTTTAACTGAAGTATATTTTAGACAAATCAGCAATGCCCCCTTAATAATGAGATCTGCATCTTCTACCCTGGATGGTAAGGTTATGCTTTAGAAATGTTTTTGAACTAAATATAATCAAGCATTAAAGCAGCATGCAGTGCTAAAATGAAATCAGGTAAATTCATCAGTCTATGCATTTTATGTTCCTTGGGGCCTTGTCACTGTTATTTTTATTAAAGAATTTATGTGTCACTATACACCAATGTTAGTTTTCTTTCGAGACGTGTGAACAGAATATAAATAATGCCTTAAAAGAGAATGAAATATGCCAGATAAGTTACTTATTTAATTAGTAAAGAACTCAGATTAATATCTAGCTAGTTTATACACTTTTTACTAAAATTATGCTTAAAATAGTTTTTCAACTAGTTATGTTTTTTATTTGTAAAAATGCAAACACTAATTACATCATAATATCACCCTAAAACATTCCACAAATGTGCCAACAATGAGAAAATTATGCACATCTTGTTGGTAAATACCCAAAATTCTTACAAAAAATGTAATTCTGCAATTATCACTTCAAAATAATGAAATAGAGGTTTTTTTAATGAATGAGAATATTTAGGTTTATATAAAATAATCAAATCATTCAGCTAATGTGAAAACTAATTAAAAAGCAGCAAATCTTAGGAAATCTTGGAAACATGATGATAATGTTTTATAAATGTATTGTTTTATTTCCTATCACTCTATTATTCTATTATTTTGAACTGTGCATTTTCCAGTTTTCTAAGGCCCCCATATAGACAAAGAGCAGATGAGAAGTCTTTATTTATCAATTTCTAGCCAGCAGAGGGCAACAGAGCATTATATACTAAACACCCTCAGCCAAATATAATATTTCATAGAGATCTTTTTTTCACTCTTGTACAAAGACACAAAGTAAAATATAAAGAGACCTACTGTGAACTTCTATTTCGCCAAAATGTGGATATGTATGTATGTTTTTGAATTTTGAATTATGTTTTGGATAATTTATGATACCTATAGTAAATTAACAATCCAAATTTAATCCAAAGCAACGTACATGAAACAAGAATTATCTTAGTAGGAAAATTTCAAAAACTACAAATTCCCAATATTTGTTAAAAGGTTTCTATCAAAAAATTCTTTTACCCTTTTCAGAGGGACAAGATAGAAACTGAATTATCCTTGACCTAAAAGAATTCCTCTTATCTCATTTATTTTTTTGAAATAAATGGTTACTGAGTCATTTCTCCGAAGCTTCATGTTTTAAATGCTATTTGTTATATTATTATATTATTGTTTCAAAATAATTTTATGAAGGACTAATGACTACTCAAAGAGTGTATGAAGCACGCAGTGAAGCGATGGAAAAACAGACATGGACAGTAGACATATGGACATTGTGGGGAATGAACAGTGGGTGGGAGGCGTAAAGGAAGTAGCATGAAAACCTATACTATCATAAGTGAAAGAAATAGCTATTGTCATTGCGCAGTAAGAAAAGGGGGTCCTGCAGGGGTGCTGTGTGATGGCCTGGAGGGGTGGGATGGGGGGATATACATACAACAAACAACAAAACTCTGTAAAAGTAAAAAGTAAAATAAATTAAAAAAAAAATTGTGTGAAGGTTATATACATACAATGTAAGGAAACTCTTGATAAAAATCTAATTTAGATAGAAAGTAATATTTTCTCTCAGGGTTAAAATGATTCTGAAGGTTTTCGATACTTCTTGCTGTGTATTAGAAAGTTAATTTATTCATTACATATCAGTATTATAATGTCATGAAAAATCTCTCTGGACCCCCCAGCCTTAAATAACTGATTCTTTGATTCTAGAAGCTATTGTTTCCCACCTACAGCAGTAAAGTTTAAATAAACATGTGGTGGTGGTGGTTTAGTTACTAAGTCGTGTCAGGCCTACCCTCAAATAAATGAGCATAGAAAGCTCATTTCATGACACTTAAATATAGACATTGAATACTTTCTTTTCATTCTCTTGGCTTTATACCCTTTATAAGTCAGGGTGCATGCTTCTGAACTTCTAAGGAAATACTGTTCTAAATAGATTTTACCATTTTGTCAGAGGAATATAATGGAAAGTTATACATCTTTTAAATGTTAAATTTCCTTGGTTGGTTGTAAAATCATATTTACTTATTCCCATAGCTTTTAAGAGAAGATATACTTTGAAAACATCCCAGCAATAATATCTGAGCACCACTGGACCATCACATTTCAGGTCTACCATGGCAACTTTAATTTTATTAATAGCTTATACTCACTTGGGCTATTCGAAAATAGGTCACCACTAACGGTGTATTAGTTAAGAATATGGTTTCTAAGTATTACATTAATTTGAAATGAGTTATTCTAGAACTTTACTGAATGTAGATGCTTTTAAATTGTACTTATGACTTTCCAAAACAGTCTTTCAACAATAGCCCTTACATGCCTTTTTTTACTCCTACTCACTGTAAACTTAATGATGAGAAAGTTCATCATGCTACTTATACTTTGGGGAAAAAAATATGCCCAAATTGGCACGAGTGAAGCGATGGAAAAACAGACACATACATGGGGGAAAGTGGAGGCGTAAAGGAAGTAGCATGAAAACCTATACTATCATAAGTGAAAGAAATAGCTATTGTCATTGCGCAGTAAGAAAAGGGGGTCCTGCAGGGGTGCTGTGTGATGGCCTGGAGGGGTGGGATGGGGGGATATACATACAACAAACAACAAAACTCTGTAAAAGTAAAAAGTAAAATAAATTAAAAAAAAAATTGTGTGAAGGTTATATACATACAATGTAAGGAAACTCTTGATAAAAATCTAATTTAGATAGAAAGTAATATTTTCTCTCAGGGTTAAAATGATTCTGAAGGTTTTCGATACTTCTTGCTGTGTATTAGAAAGTTAATTTATTCATTACATATCAGTATTATAATGTCATGAAAAATCTCTCTGGACCCCCCAGCCTTAAATAACTGATTCTTTGATTCTAGAAGCTATTGTTTCCCACCTACAGCAGTAAAGTTTAAATAAACATGTGGTGGTGGTGGTTTAGTTACTAAGTCGTGTCAGGCCTACCCTCAAATAAATGAGCATAGAAAGCTCATTTCATGACACTTAAATATAGACATTGAATACTTTCTTTTCATTCTCTTGGCTTTATACCCTTTATAAGTCAGGGTGCATGCTTCTGAACTTCTAAGGAAATACTGTTCTAAATAGATTTTACCATTTTGTCAGAGGAATATAATGGAAAGTTATACATCTTTTAAATGTTAAATTTCCTTGGTTGGTTGTAAAATCATATTTACTTATTCCCATAGCTTTTAAGAGAAGATATACTTTGAAAACATCCCAGCAATAATATCTGAGCACCACTGGACCATCACATTTCAGGTCTACCATGGCAACTTTAATTTTATTAATAGCTTATACTCACTTGGGCTATTCGAAAATAGGTCACCACTAACGGTGTATTAGTTAAGAATATGGTTTCTAAGTATTACATTAATTTGAAATGAGTTATTCTAGAACTTTACTGAATGTAGATGCTTTTTAAATTGTACTTATGACTTTCCAAAACAGTCTTTCAACAATAGCCCTTACATGCTTCACTTTATGAATTTTAGAAAGTTCTCAGTTTTCTCCTACTCACTGTAAACTTAATGATGAGATTCCCGGGATAGTACTCTTTTATCCACAATGAAATCTCAACAATAATTATCAACTGATATTAAATATTTGCTTTCTCTATTCCATGCATTGTGCTAAGCAGTTTTTGAACAATATGCTTCAATACTTGCAACCTCCTACAAGCGAAGAACTATTCATCGCTTTACTTAATACAAAAGGAAACAAGTCATAAACTTATTAGGATACATGACCACTGGTGGTCACCCTGTTAGTAGCAGAAATCTCTATGCATTTTAGAAAGAAATATGGTGCCTCTTCAGTTGCTATTCTAACTATGGACCAAACTCTCTCACTTTTCCTGCTCCAAACAGCAAAATTTAAGTAAACATTGTAGTAGTGGTGGTTATTCACTAAGTCGTGTTGGACTCTTAAGACCTCAGGGATTGTAGCCCACCAGGCTCCTCTGTCCATGAAATTCTCCAGGCAGGAATCCTGGAGTGGGTTGCCATTTTTTTCTCCAGGGAATCTTCCTGATCCAGGGATCAAGCCCGTATCTCTTGCATCTCCTGCATTGCCACTTTTACCACTGAGCCACCAAGGAATACGCACTAAATGCTCTTATATTTGAATTTGCCTCAGACATCCCTTTATCTTGTAGTTGACTGGAAGATGAGTAATATAAATATATTATACATCTATCCTTTCCCTAAAGACATAAATAAAAGTATATTTATATACTCTGGAACACATTAACAGTTAACTTTTACCATATGCTTATGTTAACACAATAAGCCCATGAATGCCTGTTGCAAGCTTTGTAGCACTTAGAAACTATCACCATGGAAGTTTTATTTTTTAATCATTTATTTATTTATTTATTTTTGGGGGCGGTGGGGAGGGAGAGGGGCGGGCGGGTCACTTCTATTGGTCTTTCATTTATCCATTTTCATCCATTTTTGTTCCCCTATATGGGCCTCCCATCGCGGTGACCTCTGTTGTCGCAGAGCACTGGCTCTGGGCACATGCACTCCAGAGCTCCGGCTCAGTAATTGGACACATCGGTCCAGCCGCTCAGCAGCACGTGGGATCTTCCCAGGCCAGGGATCGAACCGGCGCCCCTTGCACTGCAAGGCGGTGTCCTTACCCACTGGACCACCAGGGAAGCCCGGAAGTTTTCTTATCAGTTCTCAAATAACTCATATTTGGTTAAATCCACACCAATTCAAAATTTCACACTTTGCCTTTACTTCCTATCTTCCTTCTTACTCCGTTAGTTCCAGGTTTACATAGAATAAATAACATATTATTGGAAAAATATGCCTCTTTATGTACGATATAGATTTCAATTTATCAGAAAAATGTAATTAAGTTTTCCTTTTAAAAAGGTACAAACATTTAGTAATGCTTTGGGCTATGTTTACACAAAATTTTACAATATTTTCCTATACAATTAGGTTTATAGAGAGCCTGCCTAATAACTTTAAAACCTAACCATACCCCATTAATAAGATACATTTCCATTAACATTTAATCCTTTCAAGAAAACAAATTCCCTCTAAAAGAAATTAAAGATAGATTAGAACAGTGTTTTTCAATTGACACTATTAACATTTAGGGGCAGATTACTCTTTGATTTGACGGGGGGGGGTGGGGGCTGTCCTGTGTAACATTAAGTTGTTTAGCAACATACTTTGCCTTTAGATGATAGATGAACTGTAATATCATTGGTGCACAGGTCAGAAGTCATCACTGCCACTGGGGAGTTTAGTACTTTTCACCCTCCTCTGCAGGGCTGTGACAACCACAGACCTCCCTAGACGTTGCCGAGTATCCTCCGAGTCAGGGGAAGACGGCAGAAACAGCCCCAAGTGAGACTGAAACAGCGAAACCCTCCTAGGAACAGGCCATTTTCCTTTCAGAATTGGAAAGATTAAATGGAAAAACCTGAATGCCAAATATCTGCTTTTAAGACTTTCTTTTGGTTACCCTCTTAGTCTAGCTGTGTGTGTGTGAGTCACTCAGTCATGGCCAACTCTTTGCCACCCATGAACTGTAGCCTCCTGGCTTCTCTGTCCATGGGATTCTCCAGGCAAGAAGACTGGAGTGGGTTGTCATTCCCTTCTCCAGGGGATCTCCCAATCCAGGGACTGCACCCCGGATTGAACTCCTGTACTTCAGGCAGATTGTTTGCCATTTGAACCACCAGTGAAGCTCTAGTCTAGCTGAGTATTTCCCAAAACTTAGGAAGACCGTTTCAAAGTGAAGCACAAAGTTGTGTTCTGTGTACATACTTTGTTATGAGCTTAAATACCATTGGTGCACAGGTCAGAAGTCAGCACTGCCACTGGAGAGTTTATAAGTTTATAAGACTTGCAAAAGAAGTAAGCTGAAAAGTTGTGTGTGTGTGTATATATATATATATATATTGCACAGGTATATATTTATATATTGGATTTATATATATTATAAACTATGTAAAATATATGTTGATATATATTTAAAAGATATATATTTAAAGGAAAGGTTATATATATAAGATATATAAATGACATATATATATTTATTGTTTTATAGATAGATATATATTTCACAGCAATTATGTCATCAGTCTTATGGAGAAACAGCCCAAGTCTCTTCAAGCATTTTACAGAGACCCCTGAACTCTTGGGGAAGACAGGAAGCACAAGTCTGGGAAGGCTTTTCAGGGAAGAGATTTTCATCAGAGACTTAAAGGATGAGTAGGAAGCACACAGGGGAAATCCGGGCTGAGAGGCAAGCTCTTCAGACTGTTCTGCTCCCTTAATCACATAGTTTCCACCTGGAAAACACATTTAATCATGTTTTAGAATGTATAAACATGTCTAAAGAAACACCTCTGTATTCATTATCACTTTTTCAAGCATTCTTATTGTTGTGAAATATTAAAGAGGAAAAAAATCAGAAAAATCTAATATAATGGATAATCTAGCTTATTAAGCTTTGCCAAGTGTACATTTCTGTATGAGTTAAACAGAATTGACCAAAAAAAAAAAAAAATCAGTTATTTAAAACAGATGGATTTGCCAGATAAAGTTCTGATTTTTAAGTGGTAAGACCACTACCCTCAAGAAATGATGACATTACATCTTCAATCAGCAAGACGTCTTATAGGAGAAATAATGTCTTTTCTTTAATTATTTTAACTTCATCATTCATATTTATGGCAGGAAAGGTAGGATAATTAAATTTTCAGTTTCCTATTGCACCCGGATTGAACTCCTGTACTTCAGGCAGATTGTTTGCCATTTGAACCACCAGTGAAGCTCTAGTCTAGCTGAGTATTTCCCAAAACTTAGGAAGACCGTTTCAAAGTGAAGCACAAAGTTGTGTTCTGTGTACATACTTTGTTATGAGCTTAAATACCATTGGTGCACAGGTCAGAAGTCAGCACTGCCACTGGAGAGTTTATAAGTTTATAAGACTTGCAAAAGAAGTAAGCTGAAAAGTTGTGTGTGTGTGTATATATATATATATATTGCACAGGTATATATTTATATATTGGATTTATATATATTATAAACTATGTAAAATATATGTTGATATATATTTAAAAGATATATATTTAAAGGAAAGGTTATATATATAAGATATATAAATGACATATATATATTTATTGTTTTATAGATAGATATATATTTCACAGCAATTATGTCATCAGTCTTATGGAGAAACAGCCCAAGTCTCTTCAAGCATTTTACAGAGACCCCTGAACTCTTGGGGAAGACAGGAAGCACAAGTCTGGGAAGGCTTTTCAGGGAAGAGATTTTCATCAGAGACTTAAAGGATGAGTAGGAAGCACACAGGGGAAATCCGGGCTGAGAGGCAAGCTCTTCAGACTGTTCTGCTCCCTTAATCACATAGTTTCCACCTGGAAAACACATTTAATCATGTTTTAGAATGTATAAACATGTCTAAAGAAACACCTCTGTATTCATTATCACTTTTTCAAGCATTCTTATTGTTGTGAAATATTAAAGAGGAAAAAAATCAGAAAAATCTAATATAATGGATAATCTAGCTTATTAAGCTTTGCCAAGTGTACATTTCTGTATGAGTTAAACAGAATTGACCAAAAAAAAAAAAAAATCAGTTATTTAAAACAGATGGATTTGCCAGATAAAGTTCTGATTTTTAAGTGGTAAGACCACTACCCTCAAGAAATGATGACATTACATCTTCAATCAGCAAGACGTCTTATAGGAGAAATAATGTCTTTTCTTTAATTATTTTAACTTCATCATTCATATTTATGGCAGGAAAGGTAGGATAATTAAATTTTCAGTTTCCTATTGCACCATAAATTATATGTGGAATTTAGAGGAAAATCAAGAAATAAGGTGATGTTGACTGAAATAATATGATTTCAATAAAGTAGGATACACATTGCACCTCTAGATTGATTCCTATTTATACATTTATGCATGATCACATTATGGTCACTATCAATAATTACTATAACCAATAAAATTGCCGTATAACCAATAACAATTACACTGCTATTGGGAAAGAGAAATGAGTAAAATAGAGAGTTGTGCTTAAGTTTATACTTTTTCCTAAAGGTAATTGTTTTGAAAAACCTTGTCTTGATTTATTGCCCTTGCTAAAAGAAAAGAGTTTACTTTCCTCTGTGAAATTCAAACATACTTATGAAATACACACTTTTCATTTTTTTAATCAGTTCTGAAAGGAAAAAGCACCCCCTTAAGAAGCAAAATAATCCTATAAGGAAAAAGTGAAATTTTTAGGTGTTAGGAATTGTGTAATAATAGTTCTTCATAATTGTCTATGATGTTTAACTCCTAATGTATGATGATTCTAAGACCATTTGAAGAACTGCATGGTAACTGCAAACAACTGAGTACACTTAAAACATGGGGCTTTACGCATTGCTTCAATAGAAATCAGTAATTAAAATGAAATTAAATATTTAACCAGCAAGACAACATCCTAATATGATTTTTTTAATTAATTTATTTTATTTTGGGGGGTGCAGGTTGGGGAGGAGGGAGGGCGGGCCACTTCTATTGGTCTTTCATTTATCTATTTTCATCCATCTTTGTTCTTTGGCCCGTGTGGGCCTCCCATCACAGTGACCTCTCTTGTCGCAGAGCACCGGCTCTGAGCACATGTGCTCCAGAGCTCCGGCTCGGTAATTGGACACATTTGTCCAGCCGCTCTGCGGCACGTGGGATCTTCCCAGGCCAGGGATTGAACCAGCGCCTCTTGCACTGCAAGGCGGTGTCCTTACCCACTGGACCACCAGGGAAGCCCACTAATATGATTTTTAAGCAGATTTTATGTATCATAATGGAATTGAAAACACCTTAAATATCTAATAATCAAAGATTAGTTACATATATTTTAATACAATTATATGATGAAATTTATCTTCACTCTTTTAATGATGGTGCTGAAGAATATTTTATGACAGAAGAAACTTTATGACATAATGTTGAGTGAAAATGTAGGTTATATAGCAGTTTTAATATATTATTCCATATTGTAAGAATAAAAGTCTATGCATGCAGAGAGAGAAATGAAAAAGAAAAAGAGAAGGCTACAGCAAAATGTTGATTGCATATATAATTGTATTTAAGAGAGTTACTGCACATTTTATTTCTTGTATTTTCCAAATGTTCTAAAATATATTCCTCTGATATTTTGAAGAAAAAGAAATAAAATCTCATTAGAACCAATTAGCATCTGAATACAGGAATGTAAGGTATTAATTTTTAGTATACATTCAAACAATATTCGTGGGAAATACTAACATGCTAAATTAGTAAAATAATTATTTTTGACTTTGTAGTTGAAACACTGTAGAATAATTTTTGTATTATGTTTTTGTAAGGTTGTTATACTGGCTTCAGCAAACATGTATTTTATTTCAAAGATACTCATATGATATATAAATACAGCAAGATATGTGCTGTGCCAGTGAAATTCTACCTTCTAGGTGTAAGAAAGCAGCTTTAAAGTAGTATATAGTGATAGGAAATTGAGAAGGTGAGATTAGATCAAATCAACAAAGACTTTCAGTTAGAATAATGGAATTGGATGACTTCTTTTGGAATGTGGCCAGTGTATTAGAAAGGAGGTGGTTAAATTCTTGGGGGAATATATAATTATCCTTACTGTTAAGACATTTCCTGTCAATTTTCAACAGAAGTTTGCTTCTCAAAGACAATTGTAGGATATGGATTCAGTATTTATCCATAAGAATGAGCACCTCATATTTAGAATCCTACTTCTCAGTCACAGTGGTCCAATTAAATATCTAATCAAAGGCGGAGGGCCCCGGGGTTACACCTTACTATTTTACCCACTGGACCACCAGGGAAGCCCACTAATATGATTTTTAAGCAGATTTTATGTATCATAATGGAATTGAAAACACCTTAAATATCTAATAATCAAAGATTAGTTACATATATTTTAATACAATTATATGATGAAATTTATCTTCACTCTTTTAATGATGGTGCTGAAGAATATTTTATGACAGAAGAAACTTTATGACATAATGTTGAGTGAAAATGTAGGTTATATAGCAGTTTTAATATATTATTCCATATTGTAAGAATAAAAGTCTATGCATGCAGAGAGAGAAATGAAAAAGAAAAAGAGAAGGCTACAGCAAAATGTTGATTGCATATATAATTGTATTTAAGAGAGTTACTGCACATTTTATTTCTTGTATTTTCCAAATGTTCTAAAATATATTCCTCTGATATTTTGAAGAAAAAGAAATAAAATCTCATTAGAACCAATTAGCATCTGAATACAGGAATGTAAGGTATTAATTTTTAGTATACATTCAAACAATATTCGTGGGAAATACTAACATGCTAAATTAGTAAAATAATTATTTTTGACTTTGTAGTTGAAACACTGTAGAATAATTTTTGTATTATGTTTTTGTAAGGTTGTTATACTGGCTTCAGCAAACATGTATTTTATTTCAAAGATACTCATATGATATATAAATACAGCAAGATATGTGCTGTGCCAGTGAAATTCTACCTTCTAGGTGTAAGAAAGCAGCTTTAAAGTAGTATATAGTGATAGGAAATTGAGAAGGTGAGATTAGATCAAATCAACAAAGACTTTCAGTTAGAATAATGGAATTGGATGACTTCTTTTGGAATGTGGCCAGTGTATTAGAAAGGAGGTGGTTAAATTCTTGGGGGAATATATAATTATCCTTACTGTTAAGACATTTCCTGTCAATTTTCAACAGAAGTTTGCTTCTCAAAGACAATTGTAGGATATGGATTCAGTATTTATCCATAAGAATGAGCACCTCATATTTAGAATCCTACTTCTCAGTCACAGTGGTCCAATTAAATACTAAAGCCTCATTTGAGTTTTTCAAATAAGGCATTTTTCCATAAAAGAAATGCATTAATAGGCTGTAAAACAAATAACATAAGACTTCCAACATGATAGAATGAATTCTTTATTATTATTATTTATGATTATCTTGGATGCTCTTTTTTCAAAGTTATTATAGTATTAAACATTTAGACCTACTTTTTATCTACTATCCCAGAAAGTAACCTGTAAATAGGGGACTCTAAAAAAATTTCAAGATGCTTTTTAAGTCAACATAATGCCTCTTTAATGCACTGATTGAAATAACTGTTAGAATCTAGGTAAAATACTATTCAGAATAAACAAAGTAGCAGGTGGGACTAAACATAATGAATGTAAAAAATGAGCCATAAATCCTAACATATGTACCTCAGTCCTGTAAATATTTCTTGAAGGGGTGTTTTAAAAGGCAAGGAAAAACCAAAAACATTAAACAGTTTTGTACAACACATCTGTAGAATGAAACATAATGTAAATTACCTACAAAATAGTTTGTGTTCAAATTATAAGCCTATAGAGTATGTCTTTCAGCTGTGCAGCTGTTAAATATGATACCAATTTAAGAGAATTTTAATTCATGATTGGAATAGTATATGTTTGGTTCCAGATATATCTGGAAGTAAAAAACCAAAAGACAGCAAATTTTTACGGTAAGATATTAATACATACCCATTTTTATGTTTTTCAATATACTGTGAATGTTTTAACAAACTTGTACTATGCATTTTCCATGCCTTCTCCTTAAAGAGAAACATAAAAGCCCTCAGCACATTCTAGAAATAAAATTTAAACACCTAAATTTCATATAGAGGCAAAAGTACAGATGTATACTTCAGGATCATTTTTAAAATTCTGAAATGAAATTAAGTCTTTAAATAAACAAAACAAAACTTACACATCAATGGTTTTTTCAAACTGGAATCAAATCTGTAAAAATATTACTTTAAGCAGAAATTTTTATTGGTACCTCACAATCTGGTGTGGGGATAAGATCCAAGGAGCCAAGGTTGAAATCTGTGTTAACCTCTTTTTAGTTAAATGTCCATCATCATGTATAAAATAGGATACTGTAGTAGTAGTTGATCTACTAATATGTTTCTGAGGATTTAAATGAGTTAGAATACATAAAATATTCAGAACAGTACTGTAGCACATAATGGTATATAAACATTGGCTATTTTTACTTTTATTCTATTAGGAAATGGAGATTTTAAAAAGTCATGACTCATATACCTGAAGATGAGAGAAATACGTAACACTAAATAACATAGTAGTAGTATAATATGAATTGTACTATATGATATCTAGTGATAGCGATATTCTAGAGGTAGAGAATCTTGACCGAGAATTTCTGATCTTTAATGCACTGATTGAAATAACTGTTAGAATCTAGGTAAAATACTATTCAGAATAAACAAAGTAGCAGGTGGGACTAAACATAATGAATGTAAAAAATGAGCCATAAATCCTAACATATGTACCTCAGTCCTGTAAATATTTCTTGAAGGGGTGTTTTAAAAGGCAAGGAAAAACCAAAAACATTAAACAGTTTTGTACAACACATCTGTAGAATGAAACATAATGTAAATTACCTACAAAATAGTTTGTGTTCAAATTATAAGCCTATAGAGTATGTCTTTCAGCTGTGCAGCTGTTAAATATGATACCAATTTAAGAGAATTTTAATTCATGATTGGAATAGTATATGTTTGGTTCCAGATATATCTGGAAGTAAAAAACCAAAAGACAGCAAATTTTTACGGTAAGATATTAATACATACCCATTTTTATGTTTTTCAATATACTGTGAATGTTTTAACAAACTTGTACTATGCATTTTCCATGCCTTCTCCTTAAAGAGAAACATAAAAGCCCTCAGCACATTCTAGAAATAAAATTTAAACACCTAAATTTCATATAGAGGCAAAAGTACAGATGTATACTTCAGGATCATTTTTAAAATTCTGAAATGAAATTAAGTCTTTAAATAAACAAAACAAAACTTACACATCAATGGTTTTTTCAAACTGGAATCAAATCTGTAAAAATATTACTTTAAGCAAAAATTTTTTATTGGTACCTCACAATCTGGTGTGGGGATAAGATCCAAGGAGCCAAGGTTGAAATCTGTGTTAACCTCTTTTTAGTTAAATGTCCATCATCATGTATAAAATAGGATACTGTAGTAGTAGTTGATCTACTAATATGTTTCTGAGGATTTAAATGAGTTAGAATACATAAAATATTCAGAACAGTACTGTAGCACATAATGGTATATAAACATTGGCTATTTTTACTTTTATTCTATTAGGAAATGGAGATTTTAAAAAGTCATGACTCATATACCTGAAGATGAGAGAAATACGTAACACTAAATAACATAGTAGTAGTATAATATGAATTGTACTATATGATATCTAGTGATAGCGATATTCTAGAGGTAGAGAATCTTGACCGAGAATTTCTGATTAACTTGTTGTGGTGGAAAGAAATCTCCAGTGATTTAGAGGGCTGGATTCTATTTTTAAGTTAAGCACTAACTAAAGGTGTATTTGGGGGAAGTCAGTTTCATTGGACTTTAGGTTTTTCATTTATGAAAATTTAATCTTGAAGGTCACTTCCAGTTTAAATGTTATACACTTTAAACTCAGATTCCAATCTCTTTGCTTTCAAATAACCTGACCTAAATCAGCATGTGCCTACTTAGTCAGAACCTTGGTTTTTAAATTATTGAACTCCACTAAGAGACATCAACTCTGTGTGTGACTTTAATGTTAGCTTTCTGTTAGTTGAAGTAGATAAATGATTGAACCATCTAAGAAAATATACTTTAGAACTACAAAAATAGGTTAAGGAAACATTTTTCCAAAAGATATATTAACAAACAATAAAATAAGACTCATTAATTCATTTGTTCATTCAACAAACATCTAAGTGCCTATGAGGTACCAGACACTGAGATGCTGGGAATGAAAATATTTGACTGGGTTTCCCTGGTGGTCCAGTGGGTAAACAGTCCGCCTTGCAGTGCAAAGGGGACTGGTTTGATCCCTGGCTTGGGAAGATCCCACATGCTGTGGAGCTGCTGGACCGGCATGTCCAATTGTGAGCCTGAGCTCTGGAGCGCATTTGCCCAAAAAAAAAAGAAAAAAAGAAAAAAAATAAGGACATGTATGTCTTGGGATAAGTGCTCTAGGCAGAAAATACCAGGTGAAAACTTTTTAGTTAAATGTCCATCATCATGTATAAAATAGGATACTGTAGTAGTAGTTGATCTACTAATATGTTTCTGAGGATTTAAATGAGTTAGAATACATAAAATATTCAGAACAGTACTGTAGCACATAATGGTATATAAACATTGGCTATTTTTACTTTTATTCTATTAGGAAATGGAGATTTTAAAAAGTCATGACTCATATACCTGAAGATGAGAGAAATACGTAACACTAAATAACATAGTAGTAGTATAATATGAATTGTACTATATGATATCTAGTGATAGCGATATTCTAGAGGTAGAGAATCTTGACCGAGAATTTCTGATTAACTTGTTGTGGTGGAAAGAAATCTCCAGTGATTTAGAGGGCTGGATTCTATTTTTAAGTTAAGCACTAACTAAAGGTGTATTTGGGGGAAGTCAGTTTCATTGGACTTTAGGTTTTTCATTTATGAAAATTTAATCTTGAAGGTCACTTCCAGTTTAAATGTTATACACTTTAAACTCAGATTCCAATCTCTTTGCTTTCAAATAACCTGACCTAAATCAGCATGTGCCTACTTAGTCAGAACCTTGGTTTTTAAATTATTGAACTCCACTAAGAGACATCAACTCTGTGTGTGACTTTAATGTTAGCTTTCTGTTAGTTGAAGTAGATAAATGATTGAACCATCTAAGAAAATATACTTTAGAACTACAAAAATAGGTTAAGGAAACATTTTTCCAAAAGATATATTAACAAACAATAAAATAAGACTCATTAATTCATTTGTTCATTCAACAAACATCTAAGTGCCTATGAGGTACCAGACACTGAGATGCTGGGAATGAAAATATTTGACTGGGTTTCCCTGGTGGTCCAGTGGGTAAACAGTCCGCCTTGCAGTGCAAAGGGGACTGGTTTGATCCCTGGCTTGGGAAGATCCCACATGCTGTGGAGCTGCTGGACCGGCATGTCCAATTGTGAGCCTGAGCTCTGGAGCGCATTTGCCCAGAAGAAGAAAGAAAATCTCTGACCTCATAGAACATTCTAAGAGGAGTGGGTCAGTCAATAAAAGTAAATAAGGACATGTAGTGTCTTAAATGGGGATAAGTGCTCTAGAGGAAACAAAAAGTCAAAGTATGAAAAGGTATCATATAAAATATAATTTTAAAATTGGTAATCAGAAAAAGCATCTCTGAGGCGTGACTTTATGAAAAACTGAGAGAGGAACAAAAGTAGGTTTGACGATGCGTGGAGTTAAGAGCAAGTGCAAAATCTCTGATGCTGGTGGTTGCCTGATAACATTCTAGGAATAGTTTACGCGCTGTTGTGGTGAAGCAAAATGAGCAAGGTCAAGTTCATGAGGTAGGAGATGCTGTCAGGGACATTGGGAGAGAAGCTCTTGTGAAGCCTTATAGGTTTCTGAAAAGAGTAGGCTGTCACATTAGGTGAGCTGGGAAACCCTTGGAGGGTTTCAAGCAGAGGCTTGTATTTGAACCAGCTTGGTTTGAACTAAAGTGTCTCCCCCACACCCCCATGCATTTTGATTCAGAACAAACTGGGTTCAAATATAAGATCCGTGGCTTCTGTCCCTGTGAATTTTAGTGATTTATTTTTCAACCTTATCTCTAAATTAGGATGATACTACCATCTCATATGATCATGGTGAGCATTAAATCAGATAATATTTGTAAAGCCCCCAAAATGTTGCCCTCAGTCAATACTACTTCTCTGTGTCCTCCCATTTGTCTGAAAAAACTTATTTGTTTCTCCAGGGGATCTTCCTGAGCCAAGGATTAAACGTGCATCTCTTACATCTCTTGCATTGGCAGAAGGATATTTTACCATTGAGCCATGAGAGAAGCCCAAAAGAACATCTAGTTTCAGAGTATCTATAAAATGCTGAGATGCAAAAAAGGCAAGCAACAGTCACAGTAATTCATAGTGAACTCCAGTGTATCATAGTATACATTTTTTAAATGAGTCTTAGAGACCCTCAGTGACACTGGAGCACATGAAGGCTAAGGAGTTCTATTTAAGTAAGTGAAGACAGATAACCCCATGAAATCTCTTCTTCCTATGGTTCCTGCTTTGGGGCCTTCCCTGGTGGCTCATACAGTAAAAAAGTCACCTGCAGTTCAGGAGATACTGATTTGATCCCTGGGTCTGGAAGATCTCTTGGAGAAGGGAATGGTTACCCACTCCAGTATTCTTGGCTGGAGAATCCCATGGACAGAGGAGCCTGGTGGGCTACAGTCCATGGGGTCATAAAGAGTTGGACAAGACTGAGCAACTAACACTTTCACTTTTTTTCCCCCACTAAATCTTTAAGTAAGTGAAGATAGACTACTCAGGAAATCTTTTCTCCTTATGGTTCCTGGTTTGGGGCCTATAATTACCCATTCTAAATGGCAGAGAAGCAACCAAACAAAAATAATGCACCCTATGTACATGTGAAAGAAAGCATTCTGATAACTTTATTGTCTTTCATAAACAGGAATAAAATGATACATATTTCAAAATTCTGCCTAGCATCTCTTTTCTTTCCTTTCCCTTTCTTTATTTTTTCTTTCCCCTTCCTTTCTTCTTCTTACTGTAACCCTAGAATTTTTTTTTCTTTCTCTTTTAAGGTGAGCTGGGAAACCCTTGGAGGGTTTCAAGCAGAGGCTTGTATTTGAACCAGCTTGGTTTGAACTAAAGTGTCTCCCCCACACCCCCATGCATTTTGATTCAGAACAAACTGGGTTCAAATATAAGATCCGTGGCTTCTGTCCCTGTGAATTTTAGTGATTTATTTTTCAACCTTATCTCTAAATTAGGATGATACTACCATCTCATATGATCATGGTGAGCATTAAATCAGATAATATTTGTAAAGCCCCCAAAATGTTGCCCTCAGTCAATACTACTTCTCTGTGTCCTCCCATTTGTCTGAAAAAACTTATTTGTTTCTCCAGGGGATCTTCCTGAGCCAAGGATTAAACGTGCATCTCTTACATCTCTTGCATTGGCAGAAGGATATTTTACCATTGAGCCATGAGAGAAGCCCAAAAGAACATCTAGTTTCAGAGTATCTATAAAATGCTGAGATGCAAAAAAGGCAAGCAACAGTCACAGTAATTCATAGTGAACTCCAGTGTATCATAGTATACATTTTTTAAATGAGTCTTAGAGACCCTCAGTGACACTGGAGCACATGAAGGCTAAGGAGTTCTATTTAAGTAAGTGAAGACAGATAACCCCATGAAATCTCTTCTTCCTATGGTTCCTGCTTTGGGGCCTTCCCTGGTGGCTCATACAGTAAAAAAGTCACCTGCAGTTCAGGAGATACTGATTTGATCCCTGGGTCTGGAAGATCTCTTGGAGAAGGGAATGGTTACCCACTCCAGTATTCTTGGCTGGAGAATCCCATGGACAGAGGAGCCTGGTGGGCTACAGTCCATGGGGTCATAAAGAGTTGGACAAGACTGAGCAACTAACACTTTCACTTTTTTTCCCCCACTAAATCTTTAAGTAAGTGAAGATAGACTACTCAGGAAATCTTTTCTCCTTATGGTTCCTGGTTTGGGGCCTATAATTACCCATTCTAAATGGCAGAGAAGCAACCAAACAAAAATAATGCACCCTATGTACATGTGAAAGAAAGCATTCTGATAACTTTATTGTCTTTCATAAACAGGAATAAAATGATACATATTTCAAAATTCTGCCTAGCATCTCTTTTCTTTCCTTTCCCTTTCTTTATTTTTTCTTTCCCCTTCCTTTCTTCTTTTCTCTTTCATTACTGTAACCCTAGATTATTTCTTTTTTTCCTTGAACTACTGCATGTAAAATCTACACCCAACCATATATAATTTATTGCATATAACGTTGCTATCACATACGGCACTTAGAATCAGTAAGTAATACTGTATTGCTCACTTAAAAAAATAAGATTTTCTGTAGGTAACTTACCATAGAATGTTTAGTGAGGAAAACTGAAGCTTTTAATTTTCAAGAGTTGGGGATTAGAAATACTATTACCATACTACAGCATGGCATAGACTGAGCAATATTTACTACAGAGACAGGGTGTTTCAAAACACAGTAGATGCTCCAACAGATATGAGCTTTGTCTCCCTTTATTTGGGTTATTTTAGGTTACTTTCTTAAATGGAACTTCTCTTAATATATCCAAACTTAGAAAAATAGTGAACTAGTAAATTATTCAAGTGTTCATTGTAATTCATCAATTTATATATGAAAAACTGCACAGATTGTTTGGTAATTTTGTATACAAATTGCTAAAGTAGCTGTTGTATTCTTAGAAGTAATGCAGCCCAGCCTTGGTGTATCACTTTGCTTCCCATCAGACCTCCTAGAGTTTCACCTTGTGCGGGGACCTTCCGCAGAAAGGGAAGGCAGCAGGGATTACCCCCAGCTGAACCGGGAGATCTCGGAGAAAGGCAAATCTTGAACTGTCCGCCCCGCAGCCCCCTGGCTGAGACAGGGGACAATCAGCGCGACAGGGGTTCCATCGAAGAAGTTCCGCTTTATTAATGAAGATCCACAGCTTTTATAGGCAAGTGAAGGGGGTTTTGCACGGGACTTCCTATAGATTACACCAATCAAGCTAAAGGTCAAGCAATCATTCACGAGCACGGCAGCCAGGGGAACCAATCAGAAATTTTGACCATCAATTAACAATTTAGATCACGCCCTGCCTCTTCCTGTAGGCGCCATCTTATCTGCAAACATGGGCTTAAGCTTCTTTAAACAATGAGCTTAAGCTTCCCTTTATTTCCATGTCCCTTCCTGTAGGCGCCATCTTCGCTCCAAGCTGAAACAATGTGCTTAAGCTTCGTTTCACTCCCACACCCCTCCCTGTAGGCGCCATCTTAGCTCCAAACTGCAAACATGTGCTTAAGCTTCTTTATCCTTAAAACAGTCCTCTTTCAATTCAGAGCCCCACAACCTTGCATCTCAGGCTTGATCTACTTTCGGACTTCTTGGTACAGCAGAAGAGAGAGAAATGTTGTGTTTTGTGTTTTCCTTAAGAACTCAACTGGGTTCCTTCTGATTTAGGTAACTAATTGATCAGCAACTAATTTTCTATTTCCTGATTTTAAAAACTCCTGTAAAGCTATTACCATACTACAGCATGGCATAGACTGAGCAATATTTACTACAGAGACAGGGTGTTTCAAAACACAGTAGATGCTCCAACAGATATGAGCTTTGTCTCCCTTTATTTGGGTTATTTTAGGTTACTTTCTTAAATGGAACTTCTCTTAATATATCCAAACTTAGAAAAATAGTGAACTAGTAAATTATTCAAGTGTTCATTGTAATTCATCAATTTATATATGAAAAACTGCACAGATTGTTTGGTAATTTTGTATACAAATTGCTAAAGTAGCTGTTGTATTCTTAGAAGTAATGCAGCCCAGCCTTGGTGTATCACTTTGCTTCCCATCAGACCTCCTAGAGTTTCACCTTGTGCGGGGACCTTCCGCAGAAAGGGAAGGCAGCAGGGATTACCCCCAGCTGAACCGGGAGATCTCGGAGAAAGGCAAATCTTGAACTGTCCGCCCCGCAGCCCCCTGGCTGAGACAGGGGACAATCAGACGCGACAGGGGTTCCATCGAAGTAGTTCCGCTTTATTAATGAAGATCCACAGCTTTTATAGGCAAGTGAAGGGGGTTTTGCACGGGACTTCCTATAGATTACACCAATCAAGCTAAAGGTCAAGCAATCATTCACGAGCACGGCAGCCAGGGGAACCAATCAGAAATTTTGACCATCAATTAACAATTTAGATCACGCCCTGCCTCTTCCTGTAGGCGCCATCTTATCTGCAAACATGGGCTTAAGCTTCTTTAAACAATGAGCTTAAGCTTCCCTTTATTTCCATGTCCCTTCCTGTAGGCGCCATCTTCGCTCCAAGCTGAAACAATGTGCTTAAGCTTCGTTTCACTCCCACACCCCTCCCTGTAGGCGCCATCTTAGCTCCAAACTGCAAACATGTGCTTAAGCTTCTTTATCCTTAAAACAGTCCTCTTTCAATTCAGAGCCCCACAACCTTGCATCTCAGGCTTGATCTACTTTCGGACTTCTTGGTACAGCAGAAGAGAGAGAAATGTTGTGTTTTGTGTTTTCCTTAAGAACTCAACTGGGTTCCTTCTGATTTAGGTAACTGATATGTGGATTGCATGCAAAGGTCCTGAGAGTTTTCTTATTTCCTGAGTTCTTATAAAACTACCCTGTCAAAGATAAAATCAGATCAGGCCAACTCAAAATTTCCTTACTAATTTACAGTGTTGAATGTCAAAGAAGCTCCTATTTATAGCACTGATAGAATGTCTTACTTTCAGGCTCTCATCATTTTTAGAGAGCCTGAATTTCATAAGCTTCAAATGATCAGAATTCTCTAAACTGAACATGAGAATCCACCATTCCGTCAGAGCATGGTGATCAGAGTAGAACCTCTGAGTGCAAATTACGACACATTCTCTTTACCTTGATCTTTGTCTTCAACCTATCAGCCTGGAATGACTCAGAGTTCTATTGTACGTGCCAAATCTGCCTAAAGACCTGATGTCTGTGGGCACTGTGTCCATGTGTACACATGCAGAGTCATACAGACACATTGATCATTTTATGTATTCTCCTAGGAACTTAATGTTCAGGAGTGGAAATGGAAAGGTGACAAGTTGCTATGATTCATCCACCTCCAGGAAGGTACTGAATTGTCATTTAAACCCAATGACACTATTTTTAACTCTGCTGATAGGTTCCACTCTGGAGCCTGTGTAGCTCCATTTGTAAGAGCTCTGAGAGTCTTATGACTAGGTTTCTCTTTGCATTTGCCTCTACAGAGACCTTTATTGTCTCCTGCATGTAGGTGGTGCTCACTGAGTTTGTTTGCATGAGTGAGAAGAAGAGGTTATGCAAGTTCTCAGGTATATTGAGTTTGACTCAGAGATTCTTTTTTTTTTTTTTGGCCACTTCTATTGGTCTTTCATTTATTCATTTTCATCCATCTTTATTGGCCTGTGTGGGCCTGCCATGGCAGTGGCCTCTCTGGCTGCAGAGCACCGGCTCTGGGCGCATGCGCTCCAGAGTTCCGGCTAGGTAGTTGGACACATTCCTCCAGCCGCTCCGCAGCACGTGGGATCTTCCCAGGCCAGGGATCAAACTGGTGCCCCTTGCACTGCAAGGCGGTGTCCTTACCCACTGGATCACCAGGGAAGCCTGACTCAGAGATTCTTAATACCTTCTGAATACAAATTCTTTTCTTCAGGCACTACATTTACTAATATAATTGACAGAAAAATATACTTTGAATGAGGCAGGAGAAGAGAGGATCAGTATATATGAACTGGTGGTGATGACCCTGATGGTTGGGGGAGGGGAAGCCAGCCAAATGTTAATTCCTGGAAGATTCTTTCTGCTGACTCTCCCAGGTAGTATAGACTCTAGGAGCAGGAAAGAGGAGCTGGTGGTGGGTTGGAGGATGTAACAATATCCTTGAGAAATAAAAGGATTAAAGGGAATAGTAATACGGTTTTCTGTCAATGACGAGGAGATACATAGTAAAGGAGAATCTGAGAAACCTTAGCAAATTTCTGACCAGGAGACTCACTATGGAAAAATGCAATAGGGATTCTCACACATATTCTACTTTACACTTAAAAGCATATATCCTTTACTAAGTAGAAGCTCGAATCTTCCTTTAAAAATGCACTCAGATGGTAGGAGGATTTGAAGAATTTCTCTCCTTCTCTCTCTCTCTTTCTCAAGTACCACACTTTAGGTTATTTATTGTCTATTACTAGGTAAGCTTATCTTAAAAGCATGTTTTAGCCCAAAGGGAGAAAAAAAAAAGACATATTCTGTGTTTCTCACTAAATATCCTTTCCCAAAGCCTGAATCGATGTATGTTTTTTAGCGTTTACTGCACATTCTTGTTTTTTTTATTGCTGGAAAGGTTTTGTCTGGATTCTTTGAATTCTTATCTTCAGCCTGTTTACTGAATCTTCAGTCAGCTTTCTTAGGATTAAACTATCTTTCACTTTCAGAGATAGGTCTGTGAACCAGAGTTTCTTTGTACAAAATCTTGCTCCAAGGTCACTAGTTGTACTATCAGCAACCAAAATGAATGTATGATTTGCCTTTTTTTTTTTTAATTTGTAAAAGTTTTTTTTGAGGGGGGAGCTGGGGGTGGGCGGGTCACTTCTATTGGTCTTTCATTTATCTTTTTTCATCCATCTTTGTTCTTTGGCCCATGTGGGCCTCCCATCGCAGTGGCCTCTGTTGTTGCAGAGCACTTTCTCTGGGCGCTTGTGCTCCAGAGCTCGGGCTCGGTAATTGGACACATCGCTCCAGCCACTGCACAGCACGCGGGATCCTCCCAGGCCAGGGATCGAACTGGCGCCGCTTGCATTGCCAGGCAGTGTCCTTACCCACTGGGCCACCAGGGAAGCCCTATGATTTGCTTTTAAAAGTGTATCTTTTGTTAGTTAACAGATGTGTTCACTTTCAAAAATGTGCACCAGTAGTTAGAAAGTGCAAATCCATTCCCTTCTCTCCATCTATCATGCCTTCTCTTCTCCAGAGTCAATCACTGGAAGCAGGTTATGGTATATCCTGATAGACAACAAATAAGCATCTTGAAGTTCCTGTACATAACTTGGCACCTAATAATTTATTGAGAAGTATAACAGTGGTAAAGAACCCACCTGAAAATGCAGGATACATAAGAGACACAGGTTGGATCCCTGGGTTGGGAAGATTCCTGGAGAAGGCCATGCAACCCATTCCAATATTCTTGCCTGGAGAATTCCATGGACAGAAGAACCTGGCAGGCTATAGTCCATGGGGTGACAAAGAGTTGGACACAACTGAAGTGCCTTAGTATGCACATACACACATAACAGTCTTACTAGCAATGCTGTTGTTTTTCAGTCATGAACATTATGTCAGATTTTTTGTGACCCCATGGACTGCAGCATGCTAGGCTCCCCTGTCCTTCACTATACCCTAGGGCTTGCTCAGACTCATGTCTATTGAGATGATCATGCCATGTCATCCAACCATCTCATCCTCTGCCAGCGTTTACTGCACATTCTTGTTTTTTTTATTGCTGGAAAGGTTTTGTCTGGATTCTTTGAATTCTTATCTTCAGCCTGTTTACTGAATCTTCAGTCAGCTTTCTTAGGATTAAACTATCTTTCACTTTCAGAGATAGGTCTGTGAACCAGAGTTTCTTTGTACAAAATCTTGCTCCAAGGTCACTAGTTGTACTATCAGCAACCAAAATGAATGTATGATTTGCCTTTTTTTTTAATTTGTAAAAGTTTTTTGAGGGGAGCTGGGGTGGGCGGGTCACTTCTATTGGTCTTTCATTTATCTTTTTTCATCCATCTTTGTTCTTTGGCCCATGTGGGCCTCCCATCGCAGTGGCCTCTGTTGTTGCAGAGCACTTTCTCTGGGCGCTTGTGCTCCAGAGCTCGGGCTCGGTAATTGGACACATCGCTCCAGCCACTGCACAGCACGCGGGATCCTCCCAGGCCAGGGATCGAACTGGCGCCGCTTGCATTGCCAGGCAGTGTCCTTACCCACTGGGCCACCAGGGAAGCCCTATGATTTGCTTTTAAAAGTGTATCTTTTGTTAGTTAACAGATGTGTTCACTTTCAAAAATGTGCACCAGTAGTTAGAAAGTGCAAATCCATTCCCTTCTCTCCATCTATCATGCCTTCTCTTCTCCAGAGTCAATCACTGGAAGCAGGTTATGGTATATCCTGATAGACAACAAATAAGCATCTTGAAGTTCCTGTACATAACTTGGCACCTAATAATTTATTGAGAAGTATAACAGTGGTAAAGAACCCACCTGAAAATGCAGGATACATAAGAGACACAGGTTGGATCCCTGGGTTGGGAAGATTCCTGGAGAAGGCCATGCAACCCATTCCAATATTCTTGCCTGGAGAATTCCATGGACAGAAGAACCTGGCAGGCTATAGTCCATGGGGTGACAAAGAGTTGGACACAACTGAAGTGCCTTAGTATGCACATACACACATAACAGTCTTACTAGCAATGCTGTTGTTTTTCAGTCATGAACATTATGTCAGATTTTTTGTGACCCCATGGACTGCAGCATGCTAGGCTCCCCTGTCCTTCACTATACCCTAGGGCTTGCTCAGACTCATGTCTATTGAGATGATCATGCCATGTCATCCAACCATCTCATCCTCTGCCACCCTCTTCTCCTTTTGCCTTCTGTCTTTCCTAGCATCAGGGACTTTTCTAATGAGTAGTCTCTTTGCATCAGGCGGCCAAAGTATTGGTACTGATATCTTACCATTTATTGAGCACTCACCATGTGGCAGGTGGTTTTTGTATAGTGTTTTCTTTTTTTTTTTTAACAGAAAGGAAGAAAAATGAATGAGTGAGTGAATGAATGCAATAATACCCATCAAATGTGCTAGGTGTGTTTTGCTTCGGGTATGACTTATGCATATCTCAAGAGTTTCTGTTTCAGAAGAGAAAACGAAGATTTTGCCTAGTAATAGAGTGAATAACTGGTAGGTTGGGATTTCAGGGCCAGGTGAATGGAATGTTAAAAGCCCGCACCTTTTGATTTTGAAATACTGAATGACTTCACCTGTAAGTGCAAACTCCTGGGTAATTAACGATTTTTTTTGGTCATTTGTTCCTCTTCCTTAGTTACTTCCCCATGGTTAGCATCCTGATGCTAAGAGTCAATGAAGTTGAAGGAGAGGTGTTTGCTTACCAAAAAAAAGAAAAGGAAAAAAAAGGTCCCCAGGACCCAGCCTTGCCACACCCCCTCCCCCCCCTCCGAGTTGGGTAGTCTTTCTACAGAAGCCTCAGCAACTGCAGTGCAAGATAAACTGCTTTTTGTAATAGAGTGCCTTCCGTGATATATTTTACGTAGTTATTTCTCTGCCTCGTATCCTAAAGGTGCATTTGCCCATATTTTATTTTATTTTATTTTTTAAATGGGAATAGGGACGGGTGAAGACAGAGTTATCTGAGAGCTTCTTCCAACTCCTGGAAGCGGTAGGGAAGAGGTTAAGCGGCACAAGGACGATTTTTGAAGTCTTTGGCTGGGAGGTTCCATTTGCCGAAAGGTGCAGGGGAGCCAGGGGTGGCTCGGGAAACAAGGCAAGTTCTCATTGGCTTGGATTTGTGATCCTGAGCAGTTTGATTCCATCTGTTTGCACTGTCATGTTCTTTTACCCTACGCACTCAGGCTCCCCTGTCCTTCACTATGGTTCTCAGACTCATGTCTATTGAGATGATCATGCCATGTCATCCAACCATCTCATCCTCTGCCACCCTCTTCTCCTTTTGCCTTCTGTCTTTCCTAGCATCAGGGACTTTTCTAATGAGTAGTCTCTTTGCATCAGGCGGCCAAAGTATTGGTACTGATATCTTACCATTTATTGAGCACTCACCATGTGGCAGGTGGTTTTTGTATAGTGTTTTCTTTTTTTTTTTTAACAGAAAGGAAGAAAAATGAATGAGTGAGTGAATGAATGCAATAATACCCATCAAATGTGCTAGGTGTGTTTTGCTTCGGGTATGACTTATGCATATCTCAAGAGTTTCTGTTTCAGAAGAGAAAACGAAGATTTTGCCTAGTAATAGAGTGAATAACTGGTAGGTTGGGATTTCAGGGCCAGGTGAATGGAATGTTAAAAGCCCGCACCTTTTGATTTTGAAATACTGAATGACTTCACCTGTAAGTGCAAACTCCTGGGTAATTAACGATTTTTTTTGGTCATTTGTTCCTCTTCCTTAGTTACTTCCCCATGGTTAGCATCCTGATGCTAAGAGTCAATGAAGTTGAAGGAGAGGTGTTTGCTTACCAAAAAAAAGAAAAGGAAAAAAAAGGTCCCCAGGACCCAGCCTTGCCACCCCCCCTCCCCCCCCTCCCCCCCTCCGAGTTGGGTAGTCTTTCTACAGAAGCCTCAGCAACTGCAGTGCAAGATAAACTGCTTTTTGTAATAGAGTGCCTTCCGTGATATATTTTACGTAGTTATTTCTCTGCCTCGTATCCTAAAGGTGCATTTGCCCATATTTTATTTTATTTTATTTTTTAAATGGGAATAGGGACGGGTGAAGACAGAGTTATCTGAGAGCTTCTTCCAACTCCTGGAAGCGGTAGGGAAGAGGTTAAGCGGCACAAGGACGATTTTTGAAGTCTTTGGCTGGGAGGTTCCATTTGCCGAAAGGTGCAGGGGAGCCAGGGGTGGCTCGGGAAACAAGGCAAGTTCTCATTGGCTTGGATTTGTGATCCTGAGCAGTTTGATTCTCACCTGAGGGCGCAGTTGGGCACCCTGGCTTGTGGATGGAAATATTAACGAGCAGAACTTGCCAGAGCGGTGTCTAGAGAGTGCAGCGTGAAGCAAGGAAAGAACCGCGCGGCCCCTTTAAGTGCTCTGGGGCCGGGAAAGAGAGGGAGGAAACTGGGAGCCGCGGGGACTGTGGGGGAAACCCACAGGCAACCGAGCCAGGGAAGAGGCGGCGTGAGAGCAGGAACTTCAGACGCTGCAGATCCCGGCGGAGCTCGGGTGAGCCGCGGCGGCCGTCACTCCCACCGCAGCGGCATCCTCCTTGCCCCTCTCCGCCACCCCGGGGGGGTCCGAGAGCGGCCTCTCTGCCGCTACCACGAGCTTGGGCGGCGGGCAGCCACCACTTGGAAGTTTTGGCTCCAGCGTCCCAGCCGCGGAGAGTTCGGGGTGCCTTGGACGCACGCCCCAGCCGGCGAGGGGTTTTAGGGATGGTGAGCGCCGCGCTGCGTTGGGGGCGCCCGGAGGTTTGAGAGTGTCTGCTGACCTGCTGCCGTCCTCAGTGCCCTCTGCATCCCCCAAGTGATGGGAACAAGGGCCCGCCCAGGGAACCGCTGTCTGCGCACCACCCCCTTGCTTGCCTCCTGCGCGCAGAGTCACCCAGGCACACCCCCGGCACCCTGTGCCTGCTCTCCAGAAGTGCTGCCGCTGCCTTGGCTGCTTTTGCCGCCGGCGCGGGTGGCCAGCTGTTGACTGGGCTCGCCGGTAGACGGAGAAGCACTTTCCGGCTCTTCCTAATCCGTTCTAACACCCCAACTTTGCCGCCACCGCGCCGGACCTCGCCGCGGCGCTCAGGCGCACAGGGTGGGGGCGCACGCCAGGAGGCTCTGAAAGATCTTAGAGGAAGGAGACCGCACAACTGCTCTTCTGCTTCGGTTCTTTGTTGTTCGCTTTGGATGGTCCTTGGAAGTGGTCGAGCCTTCTCGGAAACCCTGGCGCCTGAGAAGACAAACCTTGGAATTCTTAGTCTGCAGTAGGGCTCTGAGATACTGACAAGCGTCCGGAAGGGTGGCCAACTGATTGAAGTCTTGGCTGATTTTGGAAATATTAACAAGGCAAGCAGGGATTTCCTGAGCAGTTTGATTCTCACCTGAGGGCGCAGTTGGGCACCCTGGCTTGTGGATGGAAATATTAACGAGCAGAACTTGCCAGAGCGGTGTCTAGAGAGTGCAGCGTGAAGCAAGGAAAGAACCGCGCGGCCCCTTTAAGTGCTCTGGGGCCGGGAAAGAGAGGGAGGAAACTGGGAGCCGCGGGGACTGTGGGGGAAACCCACAGGCAACCGAGCCAGGGAAGAGGCGGCGTGAGAGCAGGAACTTCAGACGCTGCAGATCCCGGCGGAGCTCGGGTGAGCCGCGGCGGCCGTCACTCCCACCGCAGCGGCATCCTCCTTGCCCCTCTCCGCCACCCCGGGGGGGTCCGAGAGCGGCCTCTCTGCCGCTACCACGAGCTTGGGCGGCGGGCAGCCACCACTTGGAAGTTTTGGCTCCAGCGTCCCAGCCGCGGAGAGTTCGGGGTGCCTTGGACGCACGCCCCAGCCGGCGAGGGGTTTTAGGGATGGTGAGCGCCGCGCTGCGTTGGGGGCGCCCGGAGGTTTGAGAGTGTCTGCTGACCTGCTGCCGTCCTCAGTGCCCTCTGCATCCCCCAAGTGATGGGAACAAGGGCCCGCCCAGGGAACCGCTGTCTGCGCACCACCCCCTTGCTTGCCTCCTGCGCGCAGAGTCACCCAGGCACACCCCCGGCACCCTGTGCCTGCTCTCCAGAAGTGCTGCCGCTGCCTTGGCTGCTTTTGCCGCCGGCGCGGGTGGCCAGCTGTTGACTGGGCTCGCCGGTAGACGGAGAAGCACTTTCCGGCTCTTCCTAATCCGTTCTAACACCCCAACTTTGCCGCCACCGCGCCGGACCTCGCCGCGGCGCTCAGGCGCACAGGGTGGGGGCGCACGCCAGGAGGCTCTGAAAGATCTTAGAGGAAGGAGACCGCACAACTGCTCTTCTGCTTCGGTTCTTTGTTGTTCGCTTTGGATGGTCCTTGGAAGTGGTCGAGCCTTCTCGGAAACCCTGGCGCCTGAGAAGACAAACCTTGGAATTCTTAGTCTGCAGTAGGGCTCTGAGATACTGACAAGCGTCCGGAAGGGTGGCCAACTGATTGACCTGAAAACTCCTGGCAGATTGACCCACGTTGCTTATATTAAGCCTTTGTGTGTAGTGTGTGTGGCTTCATAAATTTGGGACCCCACTTTTACTCCCTCCTCTTGGCAGGAGACTGTATGCAGGATCTACCCGAGGACAATGATCGCGGAGCCTGCTCACATTTACCTCTTTGGATTAATATGTCTCTGTTCAGGTAACGCCGGGAATTCTTTCTTCACCCTTCCCCTTGCACGGCTCCTCTCCACTTCCAAAATCAACCTCGAGCTGCACTTTGGCGGCCTCTACCTCCTTCCAAGGCCAGAGGGGCCCAGCCCCTCGCAGGAGTTTTAGACGAAAAGGTTCTTAGTTTGTACTTTGTGCTGTCCTCATCCGCCCAGTCCTCTAGACCCTCCAAGCCTCTTCGCAGACTTAGGCTTTTTGCCAAGTTCGAGGCACGCCCAGATCACTGTGGGCCAACGCGCGTCTGAGCGCCGGGTGGAAGAGGCAACGGGTGGCGGTGAGCTTGGGCCCTGAGGATGAGCCAGAGCCGTGTCCCTGGGGAAGGAGGCTGTGCGCCCATAGTCGCAGAAACCCGCCAGGATTCCTGAACCTGGCCGTCCAATTCGCCCCTCCTCTTCTGAGCAAACGGGTTATTAGTAGTTGTTTTATGTAACCAAAGTCTATAATTAAATTCGATTCTGAAGAAACTTCAGGAAATAACTTTTTACTGTAGGATATAAACTAGCTACTCTAGCTGGCTGAATTTAGAAGAGAAACAGGCGGTTTCAAGTATCTGAAAGGGAATGCTTAGTTGCCTGGGAATATTCACTGACACGGGAAGAGAGAGCAAGCACAGGCAAGGCTTAGGATTTGGGGTATTCACTAAATAGTATGAAGACTCTTCATCTGAACGGTTGGAAGGATGCTGCCGTGGGACACGTCTGACCTTAGAGTGTACACTGCCCCAATTTTTACCCAAAATTACCGTTCTTTGTTGTTGGGAACCTTTTGGCGCCTGAGAAGACAAACCTTGGAATTCTTAGTCTGCAGTAGGGCTCTGAGATACTGACAAGCGTCCGGAAGGGTGGCCAACTGATTGACCTGAAAACTCCTGGCAGATTGACCCACGTTGCTTATATTAAGCCTTTGTGTGTAGTGTGTGTGGCTTCATAAATTTGGGACCCCACTTTTACTCCCTCCTCTTGGCAGGAGACTGTATGCAGGATCTACCCGAGGACAATGATCGCGGAGCCTGCTCACATTTACCTCTTTGGATTAATATGTCTCTGTTCAGGTAACGCCGGGAATTCTTTCTTCACCCTTCCCCTTGCACGGCTCCTCTCCACTTCCAAAATCAACCTCGAGCTGCACTTTGGCGGCCTCTACCTCCTTCCAAGGCCAGAGGGGCCCAGCCCCTCGCAGGAGTTTTAGACGAAAAGGTTCTTAGTTTGTACTTTGTGCTGTCCTCATCCGCCCAGTCCTCTAGACCCTCCAAGCCTCTTCGCAGACTTAGGCTTTTTGCCAAGTTCGAGGCACGCCCAGATCACTGTGGGCCAACGCGCGTCTGAGCGCCGGGTGGAAGAGGCAACGGGTGGCGGTGAGCTTGGGCCCTGAGGATGAGCCAGAGCCGTGTCCCTGGGGAAGGAGGCTGTGCGCCCATAGTCGCAGAAACCCGCCAGGATTCCTGAACCTGGCCGTCCAATTCGCCCCTCCTCTTCTGAGCAAACGGGTTATTAGTAGTTGTTTTATGTAACCAAAGTCTATAATTAAATTCGATTCTGAAGAAACTTCAGGAAATAACTTTTTACTGTAGGATATAAACTAGCTACTCTAGCTGGCTGAATTTAGAAGAGAAACAGGCGGTTTCAAGTATCTGAAAGGGAATGCTTAGTTGCCTGGGAATATTCACTGACACGGGAAGAGAGAGCAAGCACAGGCAAGGCTTAGGATTTGGGGTATTCACTAAATAGTATGAAGACTCTTCATCTGAACGGTTGGAAGGATGCTGCCGTGGGACACGTCTGACCTTAGAGTGTACACTGCATCTACACTTACCAATAGTTTTCTGACACTCCCTAAGAAACTTTTAGTATGTGAAAACAGAGCTGAGACTCAGCTTTTCTTTCTTTCCTTTTGGAAGATTCTGGTTTCAATCAAGGGTCCGATTTCAGGCCTTAAAACACCACCACCACACACACACACACACACACACACACACACACACACACACACACACACACACACACACACACACACACACACACACCACCTCAGGGAATTTTTTATAGTCCTGTACTGAGCTTCAAGTTGCATCAGGGCCCATAGGTTACTCAGTTTCCATGATTTTGAAAGTTTTGAAAGGTTGGACTTGAATTTTTTGTGGTCTATGGCCATAGTTTATGTTTTGAAGGAGTTTATTTAAGGAAATATGTAAAAGAAAAATGTACATTAGCTAAATAATAGCTAATAACCCCCTAAAATAGTTTCAGCCCAGGAGATATGCCTTCTGAGTAAAAGGATCCTTTATAATAAATATAAATGAGGAAATCATTTAAATTGTTATTCCTTTGAAGATAACTGGAAACTGAAGTTTTCATATATACCACAGTGGAAGAATGAATAGATGAAACCAACTCTTTGAGGCCACTTTTTTCTGACTTCTAGCTTCTCCTTTCTCTATTGTAGTTCTTCCCATAGAGCATCCCTGGTGGCTCAGATGGCAAAGAATCTGCCTGCAATGTGGGTGACTCAGGTTCAATTCCTGGGTGGGGAGGATCCCTGGAGAAGGGCATGGCTTACAGATTTGAATGACTGCAAAGTTCCCCACCCCAAGACCAGGCAAGGATGCAAATCAAAACATTCAGATCTGATCTCTATTTGTCTCTCTTTGCTGAGTCTCCATGTAACCAAAGTCTATAATTAAATTCGATTCTGAAGAAACTTCAGGAAATAACTTTTTACTGTAGGATATAAACTAGCTACTCTAGCTGGCTGAATTTAGAAGAGAAACAGGCGGTTTCAAGTATCTGAAAGGGAATGCTTAGTTGCCTGGGAATATTCACTGACACGGGAAGAGAGAGCAAGCACAGGCAAGGCTTAGGATTTGGGGTATTCACTAAATAGTATGAAGACTCTTCATCTGAACGGTTGGAAGGATGCTGCCGTGGGACACGTCTGACCTTAGAGTGTACACTGCATCTACACTTACCAATAGTTTTCTGACACTCCCTAAGAAACTTTTAGTATGTGAAAACAGAGCTGAGACTCAGCTTTTCTTTCTTTCCTTTTGGAAGATTCTGGTTTCAATCAAGGGTCCGATTTCAGGCCTTAAAACACCACCACACACACACACACACACACACACACACACACACACACACACAGACACACACACACACACACACACACACACACACACACACACCACCTCAGGGAATTTTTTATAGTCCTGTACTGAGCTTCAAGTTGCATCAGGGCCCATAGGTTACTCAGTTTCCATGATTTTGAAAGTTTTGAAAGGTTGGACTTGAATTTTTTGTGGTCTATGGCCATAGTTTATGTTTTGAAGGAGTTTATTTAAGGAAATATGTAAAAGAAAAATGTACATTAGCTAAATAATAGCTAATAACCCCCTAAAATAGTTTCAGCCCAGGAGATATGCCTTCTGAGTAAAAGGATCCTTTATAATAAATATAAATGAGGAAATCATTTAAATTGTTATTCCTTTGAAGATAACTGGAAACTGAAGTTTTCATATATACCACAGTGGAAGAATGAATAGATGAAACCAACTCTTTGAGGCCACTTTTTTCTGACTTCTAGCTTCTCCTTTCTCTATTGTAGTTCTTCCCATAGAGCATCCCTGGTGGCTCAGATGGCAAAGAATCTGCCTGCAATGTGGGTGACTCAGGTTCAATTCCTGGGTGGGGAGGATCCCCTGGAGAAGGGCATGGCTTACAGATTTGAATGACTGCAAAGTTCCCCACCCCCAAGACCAGGCAAGGATGCAAATCAAAAACATTCAGATCTGATCTCTATTTGTCTCTCTTTGCTGAGTCTCCCCCTAGTTTAATTTACAGCCTCAGATACCTTTGAGGTTTTTGTTGATTTACCTTCTCGGTTAAAGTTTATTCACGTGTGTAAAGTGAAGTGTCAGTGTGATAAATGGCTGGAGAGGCAGATTACTGAAGATAGGGGGATTAATGGTCATTAGTCACTGTTTGAGCTGAGTTTGTATATGTTGGGACATTTTATCATGGCTGTAGATTAAAGATAGGGTCACACTAATAGGGTATCACTGAAAGCTAGTCGCGTCAGCGTGCAAATTCTGTCTTCACTTGGAGAAATATCTTGGAGTGTGTTTACTGTCTTTTCAGATTTCATAATTTGATTAGTACCTAGTATCTGAGGTTTGTAACTTAAATAGATAAAAGGCATTTATAATCTTAGAACTGAAATCATTTCTGACTTTGTTTTTCTAACTTAATTTTCCACTGCAGCTACAGATGATTCTCATAAGCTTGAGTTTTCTAATAGGCTTGGTCATCTACTTTGTTGGCAGGGTCAGAAGTGCCCTTGTGAGATGCTTTCTTGTAATTAACCTGAAGCTGTTGGTCAGTCTTCTGCAGACTTTCACTCCTGTTCTGAATTTGAACTTGGGGAGGCCAAATTACTGGCCTGCTGGGAAGATGTCATGAGACTGTGCTGTTCAAAAGCTGTACTATTGATTTGAATAAAATTTCACAGAACTCAGATAAGTAAGTAGAGTTGGGCGTGCTCAAGACACCTGGCCAGGGAATGAATGAAGTTCTTGAAAGATTGTGTTTCCTATCTTGCCTCAAGCCTAAGATCACAGTCTATCACTTTTATGGAGTGTATTTAAGAGAAGATAACTGAAGTTTTCATATATACCACAGTGGAAGAATGAATAGATGAAACCAACTCTTTGAGGCCACTTTTTTCTGACTTCTAGCTTCTCCTTTCTCTATTGTAGTTCTTCCCATAGAGCATCCCTGGTGGCTCAGATGGCAAAGAATCTGCCTGCAATGTGGGTGACTCAGGTTCAATTCCTGGGTGGGGAGGATCCCCTGGAGAAGGGCATGGCTTACAGATTTGAATGACTGCAAAGTTCCCCACCCCCAAGACCAGGCAAGGATGCAAATCAAAAACATTCAGATCTGATCTCTATTTGTCTCTCTTTGCTGAGTCTCCCCCTAGTTTAATTTACAGCCTCAGATACCTTTGAGGTTTTTGTTGATTTACCTTCTCGGTTAAAGTTTATTCACGTGTGTAAAGTGAAGTGTCAGTGTGATAAATGGCTGGAGAGGCAGATTACTGAAGATAGGGGGATTAATGGTCATTAGTCACTGTTTGAGCTGAGTTTGTATATGTTGGGACATTTTATCATGGCTGTAGATTAAAGATAGGGTCACACTAATAGGGTATCACTGAAAGCTAGTCGCGTCAGCGTGCAAATTCTGTCTTCACTTGGAGAAATATCTTGGAGTGTGTTTACTGTCTTTTCAGATTTCATAATTTGATTAGTACCTAGTATCTGAGGTTTGTAACTTAAATAGATAAAAGGCATTTATAATCTTAGAACTGAAATCATTTCTGACTTTGTTTTTCTAACTTAATTTTCCACTGCAGCTACAGATGATTCTCATAAGCTTGAGTTTTCTAATAGGCTTGGTCATCTACTTTGTTGGCAGGGTCAGAAGTGCCCTTGTGAGATGCTTTCTTGTAATTAACCTGAAGCTGTTGGTCAGTCTTCTGCAGACTTTCACTCCTGTTCTGAATTTGAACTTGGGGAGGCCAAATTACTGGCCTGCTGGGAAGATGTCATGAGACTGTGCTGTTCAAAAGCTGTACTATTGATTTGAATAAAATTTCACAGAACTCAGATAAGTAAGTAGAGTTGGGCGTGCTCAAGACACCTGGCCAGGGAATGAATGAAGTTCTTGAAAGATTGTGTTTCCTATCTTGCCTCAAGCCTAAGATCACAGTCTATCACTTGTTAATGGAGTGTATTTAAGAGAAATGTGGTGAGTTTAAATAAATCAAAGTGTACCGAGGGGGTAAGGTACTTTCAACAAGATTTAACCTGTAAAAGCGTCTATTGGTTGTCAGTTCTTTTTTCTTTTTCTTTCTTTGTTTTTAAACCTGGCTGCCAATTTAACAAAAGTCCTATGGTTTTCTTCAAACAAATTATAAACTTCATGTTGATGTATTGATGTCATACTTAACATCAAATAATAGTATGCATTTGCTTTTTGTAGCCTTTTATTACACTAATGGTACAATATATAACTTTTTCTAGAAAACTAAGGCTTTGGAAAAAAGAAGTTTTTCTTTAGAAATTCTTGTTTATGGTGAATTTCTTTAGTGTTTGTATACCTGAGTTTTTTTTCAATGGAGAGTTAGACTTTTGGTGAGGGAAGCAGATGGAAAAACACTGGGGGAAAAAAAACCCTGTGTAATCTCTAAGGAACTGACTCTAAACATTCTTTCCTTATGGATTTCTCCTCTTCAACTCTATTTGCTAAAACCTACTTTTAAGTGGACAAGTGATTGAATTTCAGTTCTGACTTATGATGAGATCTGAACTTCAAGAGAAGCGGAAATTCACTAGTGCTATCTTTCTTTTATCCGTTTTTTGAGGTGGGGTGGGACCTTTTTCTCTTGTGCGGAGGGACATTTTTTAGATAGGTTTCACTATATGAGCTACTTACTTGGGTTTATGGTCTCTGTCTAACGGTTTTTGAAAAAAATTGGACAAGTGATTCTCATAAGCTTGAGTTTTCTAATAGGCTTGGTCATCTACTTTGTTGGCAGGGTCAGAAGTGCCCTTGTGAGATGCTTTCTTGTAATTAACCTGAAGCTGTTGGTCAGTCTTCTGCAGACTTTCACTCCTGTTCTGAATTTGAACTTGGGGAGGCCAAATTACTGGCCTGCTGGGAAGATGTCATGAGACTGTGCTGTTCAAAAGCTGTACTATTGATTTGAATAAAATTTCACAGAACTCAGATAAGTAAGTAGAGTTGGGCGTGCTCAAGACACCTGGCCAGGGAATGAATGAAGTTCTTGAAAGATTGTGTTTCCTATCTTGCCTCAAGCCTAAGATCACAGTCTATCACTTGTTAATGGAGTGTATTTAAGAGAAATGTGGTGAGTTTAAATAAATCAAAGTGTACCGAGGGGGTAAGGTACTTTCAACAAGATTTAACCTGTAAAAGCGTCTATTGGTTGTCAGTTCTTTTTTTTTTTTTTTTCTTTCTTTGTTTTTAAACCTGGCTGCCAATTTAACAAAAGTCCTATGGTTTTCTTCAAACAAATTATAAACTTCATGTTGATGTATTGATGTCATACTTAACATCAAATAATAGTATGCATTTGCTTTTTGTAGCCTTTTATTACACTAATGGTACAATATATAACTTTTTCTAGAAAACTAAGGCTTTGGAAAAAAGAAGTTTTTCTTTAGAAATTCTTGTTTATGGTGAATTTCTTTAGTGTTTGTATACCTGAGTTTTTTTTCAATGGAGAGTTAGACTTTTGGTGAGGGAAGCAGATGGAAAAACACTGGGGGAAAAAAAACCCTGTGTAATCTCTAAGGAACTGACTCTAAACATTCTTTCCTTATGGATTTCTCCTCTTCAACTCTATTTGCTAAAACCTACTTTTAAGTGGACAAGTGATTGAATTTCAGTTCTGACTTATGATGAGATCTGAACTTCAAGAGAAGCGGAAATTCACTAGTGCTATCTTTCTTTTATCCGTTTTTTGAGGTGGGGTGGGACCTTTTTCTCTTGTGCGGAGGGACATTTTTTAGATAGGTTTCACTATATGAGCTACTTACTTGGGTTTATGGTCTCTGTCTAACTGGAAAGATTCTTTGATAGTTCCAGTAATTTCTTAATTATTTTTTAATTATACTTGTTGACTTTTCATACTTACCTGAATACTGTGATTTTTAAAAAAACATCCTATTTCTTGGTAATGGGAACTCTTTATACATAAGATTATATTTACAGTTAAAATGTCTCAAAACAGTAAGCTTATCTGAAATTTTCTCTTAGTTTTTGCTATGACAAATGAAGTAATCCTGTGTGAATTAAAGTGATACAAAATGCTATGTTTGAAACTTATACTCACAGTTATTTGTTTTTATTTATTTTACATTGATTAGGTATCTGTAATTTAGAATTGTGGGCAAGAGGTATAATATGGTGGGGGAGGGCAGAATAATGGCTTGCCAATGAAGATTGCAGATAGTTGAGTGTGTATCATTTTTGGTGTTTATAAGAGACGCTAAAATAATGCTCATGTTAATTTATGGACTTTTGAAAAATGTTAAATTCTGAAACTAAACATATAACTGTCTTGTATGCTTGATTTCTTATAGAAAAATCGAAATCAAAAGTTTAATTGGACCTTAGGCAATCTTAAGTAAATTAAGAAATTTGGTAATAAGAAAGGAAGAAAAAAACCCCAGTGAAACCAGAAGCAGAAGTCTAGAGAAGTATGGTAGACGAAACAGATCCAGAATTAATCTAAACTTAAGTTTTAAGCTGTAGAAGGAGGGGGAGTAGCAGCAGATGGAGTAGACAAACCCAAGTGTCCCCCTCTGACCACACCGAGCACAAAAAGCAAATCTGAAATGTGGGTTCTTGAAAAGTTGATGTCACTGTGTATGCTGTAGGTTTAATGACAATATAAAGAACTAGACGTATTTTTAAAACAAAGGAGTAGTTTGAAAACAAAGGTGTAATCTAAATCTTTAATGAATTCATAATTTTTTTTGAAGCTGGAATTAATAAGACTTTAAAATATGAACTCCCGCCATTTATTTAGTGGAGTGGAAACCTAAGTAGTTAATTTCTGTATCATAATGTTTTTGGTTAGAGGAGATCAGTAAAGTGGAAAAAAAAAAAAAGAGATCAAGTTCAAATTCTGAGGTATCCTAAGAAACTTTATGGTGATGACTACTACTGTTGCTATGAAGATATGACAATCATTTGTTGAATGTTCACCATTATTTTATTTAATGCATGTAAGAGCCCTATGATGTAGGTGCTATTATTAGGAAAATATTACTTTATCTGTATTTTATAGTTGTGGAAACTACATCATAGAGATGTTAGGAGATATGGATGAAGGGGGATTTGAACCAAGCTGATTGCAAAATCCTTAACCACTGTGCACCTATGTTGATAAAAGTGATACAAAATGCTATGTTTGAAACTTATACTCACAGTTATTTGTTTTTATTTATTTTACATTGATTAGGTATCTGTAATTTAGAATTGTGGGCAAGAGGTATAATATGGTGGGGGAGGGCAGAATAATGGCTTGCCAATGAAGATTGCAGATAGTTGAGTGTGTATCATTTTTGGTGTTTATAAGAGACGCTAAAATAATGCTCATGTTAATTTATGGACTTTTGAAAAATGTTAAATTCTGAAACTAAACATATAACTGTCTTGTATGCTTGATTTCTTATAGAAAAATCGAAATCAAAAGTTTAATTGGACCTTAGGCAATCTTAAGTAAATTAAGAAATTTGGTAATAAGAAAGGAAGAAAAAAACCCCAGTGAAACCAGAAGCAGAAGTCTAGAGAAGTATGGTAGACGAAACAGATCCAGAATTAATCTAAACTTAAGTTTTAAGCTGTAGAAGGAGGGGGAGTAGCAGCAGATGGAGTAGACAAACCCAAGTGTCCCCCTCTGACCACACCGAGCACAAAAAGCAAATCTGAAATGTGGGTTCTTGAAAAGTTGATGTCACTGTGTATGCTGTAGGTTTAATGACAATATAAAGAACTAGACGTATTTTTAAAACAAAGGAGTAGTTTGAAAACAAAGGTGTAATCTAAATCTTTAATGAATTCATAATTTTTTTTGAAGCTGGAATTAATAAGACTTTAAAATATGAACTCCCGCCATTTATTTAGTGGAGTGGAAACCTAAGTAGTTAATTTCTGTATCATAATGTTTTTGGTTAGAGGAGATCAGTAAAGTGGAAAAAAAAAAAAAGAGATCAAGTTCAAATTCTGAGGTATCCTAAGAAACTTTATGGTGATGACTACTACTGTTGCTATGAAGATATGACAATCATTTGTTGAATGTTCACCATTATTTTATTTAATGCATGTAAGAGCCCTATGATGTAGGTGCTATTATTAGGAAAATATTACTTTATCTGTATTTTATAGTTGTGGAAACTACATCATAGAGATGTTAGGAGATATGGATGAAGGGGGATTTGAACCAAGCTGATTGCAAAATCCTTAACCACTGTGCACTTTCCTTGTTGAAAGAGAGAAATGAAGGATTTAAAATAAGAAAGATTATGGTTCAGCCATTTTTTAATTTTAAAGCACTTCCCCCAAATCCACCTAAACAAGACTGTGGTTTGAGCACTTGAGAATTTGGAAGGAAGGTATTTCTTATCCTGCCATTAAGTAAATGGTCTTTAAATTTTTAGATCCCGAGGCAAGACAATGATTCTTTACATTCAGTGGACTCACATCCAGCTTTTATCATGTCTGCATTTTCTGGCATGCTTAAAAACAGAGTGAATAGAAGTCAAAACAGTGACTTCTGGGGATGTAGAGACACACAGATTCCAAGGTGTGTTTTGAAAAATGAGTACCATCCTCATTCATGTACTCTCGAGGAAAGATTTCACTCTGAGTCCCAAGGCCAGTAATTGGTGCTTATCAGGGAAGAGCCTGTGGAGAAACAATCATTTCCCCTGGGGTTCCTTTTTCCTCTCTGGGTTGGCCATAGGCTGGTGGTCATTTAGTAGCAGATGAGCCTTCTGCTTGACTGCTGTTCACAGATGACTCACTTCATGGTTACTGATCATGGAAGGGTGTTGAGTGTTAATACCTGGTTGATCAGCTGGTTGGAAACTGCTTATGCATAGCCAATAAAGTTGCCATCCTGTGGAGATCAAAGGCCACCTCCTTCCTTTACAATTCTGGATTGGCATGGTTTCCTTTTCCCCCTTTCCCTCTACCTTCAGCCATAATTTTTTATAATTTTTTGCCGTTAGGAGTGAAAGATTAATTTTGTATCATAATGTTTTTGGTTAGAGGAGATCAGTAAAGTGGAAAAAAAAAAAAAGAGATCAAGTTCAAATTCTGAGGTATCCTAAGAAACTTTATGGTGATGACTACTACTGTTGCTATGAAGATATGACAATCATTTGTTGAATGTTCACCATTATTTTATTTAATGCATGTAAGAGCCCTATGATGTAGGTGCTATTATTAGGAAAATATTACTTTATCTGTATTTTATAGTTGTGGAAACTACATCATAGAGATGTTAGGAGATATGGATGAAGGGGGATTTGAACCAAGCTGATTGCAAAATCCTTAACCACTGTGCACTTTCCTTGTTGAAAGAGAGAAATGAAGGATTTAAAATAAGAAAGATTATGGTTCAGCCATTTTTTAATTTTAAAGCACTTCCCCCAAATCCACCTAAACAAGACTGTGGTTTGAGCACTTGAGAATTTGGAAGGAAGGTATTTCTTATCCTGCCATTAAGTAAATGGTCTTTAAATTTTTAGATCCCGAGGCAAGACAATGATGCGTTACATTCAGTGGACTCACATCCAGCTTTGATCATGTCTGCATTTTCTGGCATGCTTAAAACAGAGTGAATAGAAGTCAAAACAGTGACTTCTGGGGATGTAGAGACACACAGATTCCAAGGTGTGTTTTGAAAAATGAGTACCATCCTCATTCATGTACTCTCGAGGAAAGATTTCACTCTGAGTCCCAAGGCCAGTAATTGGTGCTTATCAGGGAAGAGCCTGTGGAGAAACAATCATTTCCCCTGGGGTTCCTTTTTCCTCTCTGGGTTGGCCATAGGCTGGTGGTCATTTAGTAGCAGATGAGCCTTCTGCTTGACTGCTGTTCACAGATGACTCACTTCATGGTTACTGATCATGGAAGGGTGTTGAGTGTTAATACCTGGTTGATCAGCTGGTTGGAAACTGCTTATGCATAGCCAATAAAGTTGCCATCCTGTGGAGATCAAAGGCCACCTCCTTCCTTTACAATTCTGGATTGGCATGGTTTCCTTTTCCCCCTTTCCCTCTACCTTCAGCCTTTCTTTCAATTTTGCTGTTGAAGAAGAGGAAGCAAAAAGATTATCTGTAGAGTACTGGGAGATAGCTTTGATCTCCACTCCATTGCCTCTCTCTCTCTGGCCATCCAAAAGGCTATTTCTAATGCTGGAAGGTGTCATGTTCCTTGCTTCAAGGGGGAGCTCAGTCTTCTTTCCCTTCAGCCAAAACAGACTGCTACAAATTCCCTTACTTCTCTGATTTTACTCGGCTTCCAAATGTCTTATGACAATGTTGTTCCACACATAAAACAATATTTTGAACAGCAGGACTGTGCATATCTGACTTTGTTCAGTGAGCAAGTACCACTCTGATGTTCACAGCTGTCCATGGCTTAGAGCCAGTAAAGATTACATAAAAAGTTTATTTTATTTAATTAACTTATTAAAGCAAGAGAGTATATAGAAGGTAAACTGGTAGGAAAGGTTGTTTAATGGTAAGTTTGATGCTGAATAGCCTGTAGGCTTAATGACTGTTACCTAGTTTCACATGTAAATGAAGAGTTAAAAATACCACCAATGGGTACAGGCAAATGTCAGTAGAATGGTATGGTTCTGCCTTAAGTGGGAGTATATTCTTTCAGGGCTCCATTTGTGGCTCAAAGGGTAAAGAATCCGCCCATAATGAGAGAGACCTGAGTTCGATCCCTGGGTTGGGAAGATCCCTGGAGAAGGGAAAGGCTACCAGTCCAGTATTCTTGCCTGGAGAATTCCATGGCTCGTCCATGGATTGCAAAGAATTGGACTGAACGACTTCACTTTTCTTATCCTTTTTTTGTGTTGAGTAAGTGATTTATATGCAGCATATAGGAAGTAGTAATAATACATTGTATTTCTGGGACCTATTTTTAAAGCAGTTCTGGCAAGTAGTAACTCATGGTCACAAGTTCTCAAAATTCCCTTGGTTGGATTTCAGAAACTATTAAGTTCAAGGTATAGTTCGTCTGTGCCTGTGTTCAGCTCATCTGTGTACACCCTGGGAATTAGGGTCAGTGTATCCATAGACCGCGATAGAAGAGGATGGAGTCTTTGAAACTTTCAAAACTATTTGCAAGAGGTGTTAATGGAAGAGAGTCCAGAAACCCCTCCTCCATGGGCCTCAGCTCTTGGTAAGAATGCAAAGAAGAATTTGAGGTCTGTCTTGGTACAAGAGAGTTTATGGGAAGATAAAGAGAGAGTAGAGAGAACACCTTGAGAGGGAGGTGGTCCAGGCTAGGAAGGCAGTGACCCCAGAGCGCTGGGGTATAGAGTTCTTAATCCAGGTGGTCTTTGATTGAGTCTTAATTGACAGCTGCAGGTCATAGAACCAGAGGTTCTCCAGTGCATATCCTTCCTATAATTCAGCCTGTTATAATTAGATGCATATATTCATAGACTATTTATGAACATTTAATAAGCCCAATGGATCGAAGGATATATAAGGACAGGATAGTTTGAGGTGTGTGTGAGCGCCAGAGTGGCACACATCCCTCCAGTCAGCAAGTGGTTTTTTTTTTTCCCCGTCCTCTGACCATTTTGGAGTACTGATGGGGAATGTTTGCGGGAAAGATTGGTAAATAGCTTGTTGGGGATTAGGTACTTCTTGGATGTTCAGCTGTTTGGGTTGCCTCTTGATGATCATGGCTAACTTTCTGTCTGACAGAGGTTCTGCCTGACAATATCAGAGACCAAGTTTAAGTTTGTATCCCCGACACTTTGTAGATTCTTCTTTTCTACTCTTTTTGACTGTACCACACAGCTTGTGAAATCTTAGTTCCCTGACCAGGAATAGGACCTAGGTCCTTGGCAGTGAATATCCAGGGTCCTAACCACTGGATTGCAAAGAATTGGACTGAACGACTTCACTTTTCTTATCCTTTTTTTGTGTTGAGTAAGTGATTTATATGCAGCATATAGGAAGTAGTAATAATACATTGTATTTCTGGGACCTATTTTTAAAGCAGTTCTGGCAAGTAGTAACTCATGGTCACAAGTTCTCAAAATTCCCTTGGTTGGATTTCAGAAACTATTAAGTTCAAGGTATAGTTCGTCTGTGCCTGTGTTCAGCTCATCTGTGTACACCCTGGGAATTAGGGTCAGTGTATCCATAGACCGCGATAGAAGAGGATGGAGTCTTTGAAACTTTCAAAACTATTTGCAAGAGGTGTTAATGGAAGAGAGTCCAGAAACCCCTCCTCCATGGGCCTCAGCTCTTGGTAAGAATGCAAAGAAGAATTTGAGGTCTGTCTTGGTACAAGAGAGTTTATGGGAAGATAAAGAGAGAGTAGAGAGAACACCTTGAGAGGGAGGTGGTCCAGGCTAGGAAGGCAGTGACCCCAGAGCGCTGGGGTATAGAGTTCTTAATCCAGGTGGTCTTTGATTGAGTCTTAATTGACAGCTGCAGGTCATAGAACCAGAGGTTCTCCAGTGCATATCCTTCCTATAATTCAGCCTGTTATAATTAGATGCATATATTCATAGACTATTTATGAACATTTAATAAGCCCAATGGATCGAAGGATATATAAGGACAGGATAGTTTGAGGTGTGTGTGAGCGCCAGAGTGGCACACATCCCTCCAGTCAGCAAGTGGTTTGTTTCCCCGTCCTCAGACCATTTTGGAGTACTGATGGGGAATGTTTGCGGGAAAGATTGGTAAATAGCTTGTTGGGGATTAGGTACTTCTTGGATGTTCAGCTGTTTGGGTTGCCTCTTGATGATCATGGCTAACTTTCTGTCTGACAGAGGTTCTGCCTGACAATATCAGAGACCAAGTTTAAGTTTGTATCCCCGACACTTTGTAGATTCTTCTTTTCTACTCTTTTTGACTGTACCACACAGCTTGTGAAATCTTAGTTCCCTGACCAGGAATAGGACCTAGGTCCTTGGCAGTGAATATCCAGGGTCCTAACCACTGGACTGCCAGGAAATTTCCTTTAGCTTCTTTTAAAAAGAGGAAAAGGTTTTTAGAAGTAGCAAAATTATTACATGTGACCATTTAGTAGTTTTTAAAAACCATTTAAGGTATATATTATCTCTGTCTTGATTTAACTTAAAATTTCAATGAAAATAACAATATGCTTCTATGACCATCATGTTCTTTGTAGTGTGTTACGTATGGTCATAATTTCTGCACCATTATGGAAAAAAAATGTCAGCTTGCTAAATTCATTCCTGGGTGTTAGGCAAAGAAGAGACAAGAGGCCCGGTTTTATTTTCCCTACACTCATGTGACTGAGGCCCTTATGTCATTTGCAATCCCAGGTAGAATTTGAAAGGAAAATGGGGCCAGTGAATGAGCGAATCAGGCCATTCTTGTCTGTTTCAAGATCCTTGGCATCAGATGGGGCTAATGAGGAACTGTCTCAAAGTTTAATCTCCAAACTTCAGTAATGTGCATAGTCTGTTTTCTGTTTTAGCATGTGTTTGTTTCCCTCCACTAACAATATACTAACTTTTAGTTTGGCTAAATATATCTGCCTGCAATTCCTTTGCTTATAAAGGAAATATAGAATGTATACTCTTTAGTCTTACTGATCTAGAGATGATTTTATTTACTCAGGCTTGACCTAGAAGGCAGTCTTCTGTTACTCAGAAACTTCACTAAAATGGTGGCTGTTCATACATCAGAGTGTGTTAAAACACATTCGTAAGTGTTAACCACACACCTCTGGGTAACTCTAAACTACTTTAGTTGCCTGGTGTGGGAAGTAATTTCACTGTTTCCAGACCATTCAATTCGCAAGTTGTCTGAGTAAAGAAAACTGGCTTGTACAGCCCGTGGGAGACTCATCTGTTTTTCTCCCTCATATTTGAGAAGAAGTGAAAATTGTCTTAGCAATCTGGTATTAAGTTTGGAACTGGAATTTGGTTAAATTAAAGAACTTAGTAGTGTATTGCCAAAACCTAAAGATGTAGGAAGAAAATGGGAGGCAGGCAGAAGCTTCACTTGGATACTACATGGAGAGGAAGGGCGTTTCACTGAGAACATGGTTGCTTTTCCACAGCTCATAATTTGAATTCAGTAGACGCACCATGAGGGAAGCTTTTATTTAGATGCAATATGCCCTGAGAGGAAACAAAATGCACAGCAGACTTTGGTCTTTTCTCTTCCTAAGGGTCATTTCATCCTAGGAACTCATTCTTTCCTAGGATCCCACATTCAAAATTACCCTTTCACCATTTTGCATTTGATATATTGAACAAAGTGCTTTAATAAACCATACATTTTATTTAAATATATGTGTATAGGAATATATGCATATATATTATACACATAGCCTGATAATAGAGAAACAAGTAATTAATTAAAAGATGAGGTATGGGGCTTCCCTGGTGGTCCAGTGGGTAAGGACACTGCCTTGCAGTGCAGGGGGAGCCGGTTCAATCCCTGGCCTGGGAAGATCCCACGTGCCACGGAGCGGCTGGACCGATGTGTCCAATTACCGAGCCAGAGCTCTGGAGCGCATGTGCCCAGAGCTGGTGCTCTGCGAAGGCAGAGCCCACTGTGATGGGAGGCCCACACGGGCCAAAGAACAAAGATGGATGAAAATAGACAAATGAAAGAGCCTGCCTGCTCCCCATCCTCCCCACCCCACCAAAAATAAATAAATAAATAAATAAATAAATCTTTAAAAAAAAAAAAAAGATTGAGGTATGGATCCAATTATGTACACTGAACCTGAAGGACTAGAAGTCAGTATCTCTAATAATAATTGTTATAAAGTCCAAAACATATAACGTTATATCTTGCCACAGTGCTCACATACCTTAGTTGATACCACATTAAGAATGAATGCATTCCTGGTACCGATGTTTATCAATATGGAAAAAAGAGATTCAAAAAAGTCTGTACTGTGGTTAGTCAGCTAATGTGGTGAAACCAGCCTGTATGATCTGAGAATTTTGGGTTGTCTGCATTATACACACCACACTGATCCCTTATAGGAAAATGATTGTAGATGAAACAGCATAAAATGTGTATGTAACAAGGCTGAGATACTTTTTTTTGTGAGGGAACTTGCTTGTGCTGCCAAGCTGTTTAGTTCCCTTTTAGATGATAGATTTTTCTGGTAATATGATTGTTCCCCTCTTCCGCTTTCACATGATAACTAATAAAAAAGTGCACCCTGATAATATACAGGATAGATCACAGAAGTATAATAAGTACAGCCCCTTAACTTGATTTAGTGGAATTCAGTGTGTTCAGTTTGTGGAGTAGATTTGAGATATTAATAGTGAGAACCTCACAGGGCTTCCCTGGTGGGTCAGTGGTAAAGAATCCCCCTGCAATGCAGGAGATGGTTTCGACCTTGGGGTGGAAAGATCCCCTGGAGCAGGAAATGGCAATCCACTTCAGTATTCTTGCCTGGGAAATCCCATAGACAGAGGAGCCTGATGGGCTACAATCCATGGGGTCGCAAAAAAGTCAGACGTGACTTAGTGACTGCACCACCACTACAAAAGCCAGGTAAGTTTTATGATAGCTCATTTGAGTAAGTAGACATTTCTTTATACGGAGCATACTATTATAGGCATCTAATTTCTCTAAGAAACTGACGTTGAATTTTTGTGTTTTATTTTTTTTTTGAGATTGAAAATATTGTACTTAGTGATATGATATAGAAAATATATTAGGCAGCAGCTTGGCTAGAATCTGTAATTACTGTTCCTTTAAGTTGTACTCTTAGATGGCAAGTTTTCTAGAAAACAAAGAATATAACATTGGTAAACATGATTCCTGAAGGATGTCAGAGCCTGTAGTAACTATCAAAAACAGTACTAAGATCAACACACTTTCAGAAGTAACATAGTTTCTTTTTTCTTTTATGTTACTGTTTTGTTTGTCTTACTCTTTTTTTTTTTTTTACTTTTCCCGTCATGCCTCTTTTAGTTTGTTTTATGTTTATTTTCATTCATCTTTTATTCTTTTGGCACGTGTGAGCCTCCCATTGCAGTGGCCTCTGTCATTGCCGAGGCCTCTGTCATTGCCGAGCACCAGCTCTGGGCGCATGCGCTCCAGAATGCCGGCTCCTAATTGGGCACGCCGGTCCAGCCGCTCCGCAGCAGATGGGATCTTCCCCTGCCAGGGATGGAACTGGCGCCCGTTGCACTGCAAGGCGGACTCTTTAGGCACTGAACCACCAAGGCAACCCTCTTCTTACTCTTTTAAATAGATAGGTCTGACTATTATAAAGATTGTTCTGTAATTTCTTAGGTGTGATTTTCTCAGCTGAATTCAGTGGTCTTCCAACGTTTTCCAAATGTGTAGATGGGATGGTCCTTTTCAGTTCTCATCTCTGTGTCCATAGGTTTAAGACTTTTGTTTTTGTTGTTCAGTTGCTAAGTTGTGTCCAACTTTTTGCAGCCAGTCTCCCAAGTCCATGGGGTTCTCCAGGCAAGAATATTGGAGTACATAGACTTAAATGAAAATGGACATTTTCCTCAGTTTCTTTTCTTTTGCCAGTAATCAAAATGGTATCATATCTAAATCTCTCACTTATATGAATGAAACCTCGACTGACAGCCTTAAGTTTGTCACTCTGTCTTAAAACATACTTGATAATAAATGTATTTTTGTGTGTTTATTGCTTTGCAGCCCACCATTCATTTGCATTTGATAGTGCTACTTGTTTATTATTAATGGAGCTTAATAACATTATTTATTCCTTATTAAATGACTTTCAATCTTGATTATATAAATCAAGATTATTAATCTTGATAATAATGAAAAATTATCATTAGCTGGCTGTCTTTGTTACTATTTGACACTTTAAAAACATATTTCAGACATACCTGATAATGTTAGGAGCTTTTAAAACAACATCCAGATTGTGTGCATATAGACAAGAAAATGAATGTTGAATCATCTGAGTGAAATGTTGGCAGTCTATGAATGAAAGATGTTTTGATATGCTAGGAGAAGGGTGAATTGCACTTGGGAACTGATAGATCAAGGGGATTTACTTAGTCAGTAAACTCTCCCTGGAATAAGTAGCTTGCCAAAGTGTGTTGAAAGAAAGAATAGAATGTCTTGTTGAGTATGGCGAAGTATTAGAAAGGTGCATCCAGGGGTGGTGATCTGAAAAAAATGATATAATCTGTTTAAAGAAGTGGATTTTACAGTTAGTTGTTATGGAATTTTATTTATGAGCCTGTAATATTTTAGGGACCACTATTTAATAATAACATTCATTGTTTCATTCATTAATCTTATCAGTTAACAATTTTTAAAAAAAAAAATGCTCATTCTTTGCACTTAAAGAATTTATGCTAAATGGTTGACTGGCCTATAGATAATTTAATAGAGGCATACATATTTGCCCTGTGAGCCTGTGTCTAGACCATAAAGAGCTTCTGCCAAATGGAGAAGAGGTGATAAAAAATAAATTAAATTCGATGCCATTTTCAATGTGTAGATGGGATGGTCCTTTTCAGTTCTCATCTCTGTGTCCATAGGTTTAAGACTTTTGTTTTTGTTGTTCAGTTGCTAAGTTGTGTCCAACTTTTGGAGCCAGTCTCCCAAGTCCATGGGGTTCTCCAGGCAAGAATATTGGAGTACATAGACTTAAATGAAAATGGACATTTTCCTCAGTTTCTTTTCTTTTGCCAGTAATCAAAATGGTATCATATCTAAATCTCTCACTTATATGAATGAAACCTCGACTGACAGCCTTAAGTTTGTCACTCTGTCTTAAAACATACTTGATAATAAATGTATTTTTGTGTGTTTATTGCTTTGCAGCCCACCATTCATTTGCATTTGATAGTGCTACTTGTTTATTATTAATGGAGCTTAATAACATTATTTATTCCTTATTAAATGACTTTCAATCTTGATTATATAAATCAAGATTATTAATCTTGATAATAATGAAAAATTATCATTAGCTGGCTGTCTTTGTTACTATTTGACACTTTAAAAACATATTTCAGACATACCTGATAATGTTAGGAGCTTTTAAAACAACATCCAGATTGTGTGCATATAGACAAGAAAATGAATGTTGAATCATCTGAGTGAAATGTTGGCAGTCTATGAATGAAAGATGTTTTGATATGCTAGGAGAAGGGTGAATTGCACTTGGGAACTGATAGATCAAGGGGATTTACTTAGTCAGTAAACTCTCCCTGGAATAAGTAGCTTGCCAAAGTGTGTTGAAAGAAAGAATAGAATGTCTTGTTGAGTATGGCGAAGTATTAGAAAGGTGCATCCAGGGTGGTGATCTGAAAAAAATGATATAATCTGTTTAAAGAAGTGGATTTTACAGTTAGTTGTTATGGAATTTTATTTATGAGCCTGTAATATTTTAGGGACCACTATTTAATAATAACATTCATTGTTTCATTCATTAATCTTATCAGTTAACAATTTTTAAAAAAAAAAATGCTCATTCTTTGCACTTAAAGAATTTATGCTAAATGGTTGACTGGCCTATAGATAATTTAATAGAGGCATACATATTTGCCCTGTGAGCCTGTGTCTAGACCATAAAGAGCTTCTGCCAAATGGAGAAGAGGTGATAAAAAATAAATTAAATTCGATGCCATAATTCTTAGGAACTAAGATGTTTGCTTTTGGTATATTCTCTGAGGGTATGAATAGCATTATACAGATAAATAAATTTAAATATAATGATAGATGTTTTGTTTCCCTTAACCTACCAGAGACTCATTTGGACAGTATCTTAGAACAGCTTTATTTCAAGCCTTCTGCAGTACCCTGAACAACAGTTCTTTCTCCCACCCTCCTTGCCTTCACTTGATCTTAGCCAAAAAACAAGAAGCCATCCACCCTCCTTGCTTTCTGTGACGGGAATTATCTCCTCATAGCATAGAAGATTCCATTTATAATTTTTGTATAAAATTTCCTCATTAATGAAGCTAAAATTAAACTCTATTTTCTGTTCTACTGGACTCTGTTGTACCCTCCAAATCATTCCTGGTAGATTCAGTCCAATTTCTATATGAAACTGTTTCAGTATTTGAAGAGTTAGGGTCTTTTAAAATGTTCTATTCTCCATTTGCAAGATCCTCATTTTCTTCCAATTTTCCTTTTTTTGATGAAGAATCATTTTATTTGATTATGTTCTTTAGTTATTGTTTTAAATGTGTATTTTGTTAAGTATAACATGGATTTTGAGGATCCTGCTTTATTTTTTAGTAAAAATTTAGATAGCTTTTAACTTTTTCTTTGTGTTGCAGTAAGGTTGTCATCTAAAAGTTCTGTCAGTAGTCAACAGTATAATACTTTTCTGGCTCAGGGGTTTAAACTATGCTAATAAGCTAGATACTTATCTTCCCATGTTCATTTACCTCTGAAACATCTTCAAATTGCCCTTCCTGGTCTGAAGTCATGGTTGTTAGCAGGGAAGACTAGAAAACATTGAATTTGTGAGATTTTGTTTTTCTCTTCTAATAATATTTTATAATGGCTGAAAACCAATGTCAGAACAGGGCCTATGAAAGCAAGGCCCTGTATCAGGTCTAAGTGATGGCTGAATATTCCCATGGGAATGTGTGGACTTAATGTAGACACAGAGTTTTCAAGAAAGAGGCAAAAATCTGTTTAAAGTAAATTCTCCCAGCTGACAAATAGGATCAATTAAGTCTAAATTAATAATAACAACAATACTAAGTCATTATACCAACTGTGGCCAAATGGTCATCATTTTGTAGCTGTAATTTTACATCATCCGTCTCATAAAACTAACCAATCTGTTGCTGTTTATTCCTACCCTAAAGACATCATTCCTCTGTTACCTTTACGTTTTAGAAGCTTTTGCTTTTCTGGTGTTTGGCCTTCCTTACTGCATTGTTACTAGCTAAATAGGTACATAATGTCTTATTTATTTTAACCCAAAGCTTCTGCCTTTATTGAGAGTTATTTACATTTTACAAATTGTATTTGTTAAGCCAGGCAAAGTGATCAGTTTGACTGTTTATATTTATTCTTTTGTCCTAAAGCTAACAAACAAAGAAAACAAAACCACAAGTCCTTTGATGAGCTAAGAGCCCCTGATGAACTGAATAAATAAATATATTCTTGAATAAGAAGGGAAATTATCAACAGAGACAGTCTAAAGGTTTACTGATTGTTATTAAGAGACACACCACTGTGTGGTGTGAATTATGGGTTGAGGACTCACATTAAGGAAATCTGAAGAAATAGAAATAAAATTGGGGCTAAAGCTGAATTGCAAAGAAACCTTTACCTTCTGCATATATTTATTGCAAGATCGTATCTAAAACCTAGTTTCCCATATTTGTTTTATTATTTGTTTTGTAGATCATTAGCTATTTGACAGAAATAGCATCAGGAGAGAAGTTTAATCTAATGGGTCAGTAATCATTGCCAATCGAATATTAATGAGAAATGAAAATAAAGCATCTCTGAAATAATTTGTTGGTGAAAAATGTTATTTACAAAAATACAGATTTATGCATGGCTTTCAAGAGCATATCTAACATCTCTGAGGAAACCTTTTGTGTAATTCATAAATGTTTCTAAGATAACATTTGGAGGATTTCTTCAGGAACCATAGAAATGAGAGATAATCTGCTCATATGTTCAAAATATACTGCAAAGTTAAGTATATACTTTTATATTTGAAACTTTTGTTTCAAAAATAAAATTTTGTTAACTCTTAAAAGAAACTGGTCATTTCTTACTAACTCTAAGTTAAATATTTCACTATGGAGAAATGTCTTGTCTTCATTAGGTTTCACTGTGAAGTGGGCAGAATTTCTTTTTTTGTCTTCTGACGACTCATCCTGCTGAAAGAATATGGCAGAGTCCCATTGGGGATCATTAAGAGCATTGCTCATGTTAGACATCTATCAGGGCAGCTTTCCTCATGCTAAATTCTAGAGCCACGGCTTGAATAATATGAGATGCTCACAGGCACGAGATGCTGGAGTAGGTTACCTTTACGTTTTAGAAGCTTTTGCTTTTCTGGTGTTTGGCCTTCCTTACTGCATTGTTACTAGCTAAATAGGTACATAATGTCTTATTTATTTTAACCCAAAGCTTCTGCCTTTATTGAGAGTTATTTACATTTTACAAATTGTATTTGTTAAGCCAGGCAAAGTGATCAGTTTGACTGTTTATATTTATTCTTTTGTCCTAAAGCTAACAAACAAAGAAAACAAAACCACAAGTCCTTTGATGAGCTAAGAGCCCCTGATGAACTGAATAAATAAATATATTCTTGAATAAGAAGGGAAATTATCAACAGAGACAGTCTAAAGGTTTACTGATTGTTATTAAGAGACACACCACTGTGTGGTGTGAATTATGGGTTGAGGACTCACATTAAGGAAATCTGAAGAAATAGAAATAAAATTGGGGCTAAAGCTGAATTGCAAAGAAACCTTTACCTTCTGCATATATTTATTGCAAGATCGTATCTAAAACCTAGTTTCCCATATTTGTTTTATTATTTGTTTTGTAGATCATTAGCTATTTGACAGAAATAGCATCAGGAGAGAAGTTTAATCTAATGGGTCAGTAATCATTGCCAATCGAATATTAATGAGAAATGAAAATAAAGCATCTCTGAAATAATTTGTTGGTGAAAAATGTTATTTACAAAAATACAGATTTATGCATGGCTTTCAAGAGCATATCTAACATCTCTGAGGAAACCTTTTGTGTAATTCATAAATGTTTCTAAGATAACATTTGGAGGATTTCTTCAGGAACCATAGAAATGAGAGATAATCTGCTCATATGTTCAAAATATACTGCAAAGTTAAGTATATACTTTTATATTTGAAACTTTTGTTTCAAAAATAAAATTTTGTTAACTCTTAAAAGAAACTGGTCATTTCTTACTAACTCTAAGTTAAATATTTCACTATGGAGAAATGTCTTGTCTTCATTAGGTTTCACTGTGAAGTGGGCAGAATTTCTTTTTTTGTCTTCTGACGACTCATCCTGCTGAAAGAATATGGCAGAGTCCCATTGGGGATCATTAAGAGCATTGCTCATGTTAGACATCTATCAGGGGCAGCTTTCCTCATGCTAAATTCTAGAGCCACGGCTTGCGAATAATATGAGATGCTCACAGGCACGAGGCAGGGAGTAATGCTGGAGTAGGAGAAGGTCAAGGCACGGGCAGGGGAAGAGGTCGGAAGCGGTAATGTGCCCTGAGCAGTGAGCGCTGATTCATTTGAAGCTGGAAACCGTCACCAGCATTTCATTGTCCACAGGAGGCATGTTTAAAGATGAGCTTTATTCGATGCTCTGACAGAATGGCTTGCTAATTATAATGGATTCTTCACCATTTAAAAGGGCAGCCACGACTTTCTCTAGTTGGGAAATTATTTCTCTAGTCGAGAAATTATTATTGAAAATAATTATTTCTCTAGTCGAGAAATTATTATTGAAAATAATTTCTCTGGTTGAGAACTGCAGCCTTTAAGAGAATATAGTGAAAATCTATTGACTTAATTTGCCTAAGTCATGTTGATTTTTATTCTCTAATTTTTCTCCTTATTTCTTTCCATATAGTGACCCTTCCTTTCTTGTGAATCCCAGAAATACTACGTGTGATTTATTTTCTTTGAGAAAGTAACTTATCTTTCAATGCTTGGTTAACATTGCACACCCATCTAATAATTAGGGTCCCTTGATTATGAATCAAATTTCAGTCTCTTATTCCTCTGGCTCTTCTAATGCCATTCCTCTGTTTAGGGCTGCTCTGTCTAAATCCATTTTTCCCCTCTCCTTTTGTCTCACTTTCCTGCTATCCCAACTGCTGTTTGGCTTAATGAATTAATTTAAGTGTCTCTTCCTGCAGAAACCTTTAGCTGCCCTTCCTTTTGTCCATTGTGGTTTTGATGTACTTCTTATGTGTTCCCCTGTCACTCTCTACAAAACTATGTCCTTTACCCATCATCATGTTGTGTTTCACTTACTTATCTGCATCTCCTTTCAAACTCTGAGGGTCTGTGCCTGCTTTAGTATTACAACTACCACATTCAGTGAATTAATTGATTCAGTACATGAATTTTGTTGCTTTGACAGGCGTTGTAAAAGGAATTCATACTCTTATTTTTGGATAAAATTTCCTTCTTTGAGAAACAGAGATGTGAGTAATTGAAAAGAGGAGAAAACTGAATTGCTAAATTAGTCATTTCTAAATGGGATCTCTCACCTGGATCCTATTAAATGAGCTGGATAGAACTTTGGATTCTGCCTTTGCGTGGAGTTTGTAGATATTACTATTTTTCTATGGACTAACTGTAGTAAAGTGAGGGAAACAAAGATGACTTGGATTTCGACTTGATTGTTGCTGGCTTTTAATCTGCCACTGATAGCTTTCACCATGCCAAGACTGAATTAGATTTTTCACCTGTAAAATATAGGAGTTAAAACAGTGATATTCAGGCCACTTTCCAGGTTTAAATTCTGTAGTTTTTAACCTAGAAACAGCACAGTGAGCTGGATTATTTATCTCTGAGTTTTTCCTAATCAGTGTGTCTTTAAGTAGAGTGTAGTGATTGTAAGGAAATGGGATTCAGTGTTAAAATAGTACAGATGTTTGAAAATGGTTTCACTGCTCCCCAGTCAGTCACCAAAACAGCTCATCTCACTTTCCTGTTTTCTTATCAGTAAGATGGAAATAAAAGGGCTGTTGTTAAGGTTAAATAAGTTTATATATACACACACACACACACACACACACACACATCCATACTCTTTAAAACAGTGTTTGACGTGTTCTAATGTCTAAGTGTGAATAGTGTTGTTTTTATTGTTTTGCTGATTGTTCATCTTTATCAAGATTTTTAAAAATTAGGTCATGTGCTTTTATTTATTTATCTCTCTACTTACTTACTTATTTGTTCTCATCCATCTTTATTCCTTGGCCTGTGTGGGCCTCCCATTTCAGTGCCCTCACCCCTTGCAGAGCACTGGCTCTGGGCATTTGTGTTCCAGAGCGCTGGCTCTTAATTGGACACACTGGTCCAGCCGCTCTGCATCATGTGGGATCCTCTCGGGTGAGGGATCAGAACTGGTGTTCCCTGCATTGCAGGGCAGACTCTTTACCCACTGGACCACCAGCGAAACCCAAGATTTTTTTTTGAAAGCAACTATGATTGTTGGTTGGTGTAGATCTTGATTTACAAACCTTGAAACATAAAAATTATACCTACATTTGAAACAACAACAAAAAGGCAAACACGAGTAGAGGAAGGGTGGATGCTGTTAAGAGAAAACTCAGGGTCAGTTTGACACGGAGACACATTTCTAGGAAGATTGCCATGCCAGTATCATAGCCATTGCTATCTGAATAAAGCAAAAATATATGAGTGTTTATGCTGTACAAAAATGCCAACAATTAGAGGCTGTATCAAGTTTCTTTCTACTCCCTAATTTTAAAAAGAAAAAAGTTAATGCCTCTAAGAGGATTAAGAGATTTGCAACTTACTGTGAATTATTTTAATCAGATTAAAGGTCCTCTTTTACTTAGAGTTCAGCTCTTTAGCACTTGGGGAGTGGAAGTTTTCATTTGGAGTGTGGGATGGTGACAGACCCTGGGACCTGTCAGGGGTGGAGAGGGGTGAAGCCATTTTGGATTCTGAGTCATGTGGGGGCCTCACTGGCAGTTATATGTGAAATTGGGTGGTAGAGACAGGGAGGCAGAGAGGTACCAGTAACAAACTTCTCATGTTAACATGTTCGTCAAACCCAGAAGTTCTTCAAATTGAGCCCTCTTTTGGACTATTTAAGTCCTTTCTTCAAGAAACCAACAACTAAATTAAAAGCATTAATACTGTGGTACAAAGACCTGATTTTTAGATGAGTCATTAACATAAATTTGGGAAATTGCATCATTTTAAAAATAATTAGGTGGGTAAGATTTCAGCCTCTAGAGTAATCCATTCATTTAATAAATAATGACATCACATTCTGTGTGTGTGGCTGGCTGGCCTCTCATTATGGCACCATCACCAGCTGTTTTAGAAAGTACCCAGGATTTGTTTTAATCCAGTATGGCAAAGCATGCAGACACAGAAATGCCCATTGTGAAGTTTTCACTTGGAAATCCCAAGGAAGAGGAAACAGGGGATGCCCTGTGGGAACTTCCCTACCTGGCAAAGCAGCAGGGTTGGTCGAGAGGCCTAAGGACAAAGGAAGAATCTTGGCAGAAATCTTTATTGTGGTTTTCATGGGAAAGAATAAAGAAGGCATGGTATGAAAGCTGAGAAGGTTTGTTTAGGATTGATTAGTTTCAATGACTTCAACAGGTTGTCAGCCACAGTGAGGATCCCTAGATAGGGACGTGGCCCTGGGTGATTAGGGCAGAAGGGCCAGTTGGAAGAGGTGGTTCCCAGTGTGGGCTCTGGATTGGTTGGTTTGTATTTGAAGAGTGTGCCCTTCTGTGAGTGTTTGCCATCTCTAGAAAGTGACTTGCCCTAGGAGAGCTCATCTGCCCCCATCAGCAAGGCCCTAGGTGCCAGAGTGTCAATACAGAGAACGAGAAAATAGAGCTGACATACTAGCAAATCATATAAACTTGGTTATATAGCTTCAGTTTTCTAAGCCTTAGTATCCTGATCTTTAGCACTTGGGGAGTGGAAGTTTTCATTTGGAGTGTGGGATGGTGACAGACCCTGGGACCTGTCAGGGGTGGAGAGGGGTGAAGCCATTTTGGATTCTGAGTCATGTGGGGGCCTCACTGGCAGTTATATGTGAAATTGGGTGGTAGAGACAGGGAGGCAGAGAGGTACCAGTAACAAACTTCTCATGTTAACATGTTCGTCAAACCCAGAAGTTCTTCAAATTGAGCCCTCTTTTGGACTATTTAAGTCCTTTCTTCAAGAAACCAACAACTAAATTAAAAGCATTAATACTGTGGTACAAAGACCTGATTTTTAGATGAGTCATTAACATAAATTTGGGAAATTGCATCATTTTAAAAATAATTAGGTGGGTAAGATTTCAGCCTCTAGAGTAATCCATTCATTTAATAAATAATGACATCACATTCTGTGTGTGTGGCTGGCTGGCCTCTCATTATGGCACCATCACCAGCTGTTTTAGAAAGTACCCAGGATTTGTTTTAATCCAGTATGGCAAAGCATGCAGACACAGAAATGCCCATTGTGAAGTTTTCACTTGGAAATCCCAAGGAAGAGGAAACAGGGGATGCCCTGTGGGAACTTCCCTACCTGGCAAAGCAGCAGGGTTGGTCGAGAGGCCTAAGGACAAAGGAAGAATCTTGGCAGAAATCTTTATTGTGGTTTTCATGGGAAAGAATAAAGAAGGCATGGTATGAAAGCTGAGAAGGTTTGTTTAGGATTGATTAGTTTCAATGACTTCAACAGGTTGTCAGCCACAGTGAGGATCCCTAGATAGGGACGTGGCCCTGGGTGATTAGGGCAGAAGGGCCAGTTGGAAGAGGTGGTTCCCAGTGTGGGCTCTGGATTGGTTGGTTTGTATTTGAAGAGTGTGCCCTTCTGTGAGTGTTTGCCATCTCTAGAAAGTGACTTGCCCTAGGAGAGCTCATCTGCCCCCATCAGCAAGGCCCTAGGTGCCAGAGTGTCAATACAGAGAACGAGAAAATAGAGCTGACATACTAGCAAATCATATAAACTTGGTTATATAGCTTCAGTTTTCTAAGCCTTAGTATCCTGATCTGAAAGTAATAATACCCACCTAGAAAAATTTTGAGATTTTTTCCTCATAAAAAAATATTTAATAAGTAATAGAAGTCTAAAGTCCAAAAAAGGTGATATATGAATGAACCATTACTAAGGTTCTGAGACCTAGTGCGTGTCTGTGTGTGTATATGTACTCAGTAAGATAAAATAGCATATTGATAAGTTGTAAATTACGGTATTTAGAGTATTCAATAAAGATTTCATCTGTGTCTCACCATAGATCAAATTTATGTATAGAACTTTTACCTCCAAACCTTAGCACACATTACTCTTTAAATATTATCTCACTGAATCTCTCCATATGAATATATTTTCTTGGAAAGCAGCAGAATATTAGAGTAGTGGTATTTAATGCTAATTAAGTATCTGTTAATAGTAGTAACATCAGGAGAACTTTGAAGAGGGTGGGAGAGTTGTAGAGGGGCTTGTTGGGAGGTTTCATGACCAAAAGAGCCGTCCGTCTTTTTTGTGATGGACTGTCAACTGCAGCGTGACTCATCCCTCTTTATATTGTTGTATTTCATCCTGGCGCAATATCCCCAACATGCTTGTCACGAGTGCTTACTTGACTTGCTCACAGTCACTTTCTCAGGAAGCTGGTTTACCGTCCTTACTCACAGACCCTCTTAAAGGCGTTGAACTGTCTTGTTTCAAAACACCATGTCAACATCAGTATTAATTAGTTTGCATGAATATTTAAATTTTGCTTTGTACAATAGTCTCACATCTCTGTGAGAGGTGACCCATGACTATATTACAGAATTAAGGCTCGCCAGTTGTTGCTCTAGTTTTTCCTGGTGGCTCAGTTGTAAGGAATCTCCCTACTGATGCGGAGATGTGCGTTGGATCCCTGGGTCTGGTAGATCCCTTGGAGAAGGAAACTGTGAGTGTTTGCCATCTCTAGAAAGTGACTTGCCCTAGGAGAGCTCATCTGCCCCCATCAGCAAGGCCCTAGGTGCCAGAGTGTCAATACAGAGAACGAGAAAATAGAGCTGACATACTAGCAAATCATATAAACTTGGTTATATAGCTTCAGTTTTCTAAGCCTTAGTATCCTGATCTGAAAGTAATAATACCCACCTAGAAAAATTTTGAGATTTTTTCCTCATAAAAAAATATTTAATAAGTAATAGAAGTCTAAAGTCCAAAAAAGGTGATATATGAATGAACCATTACTAAGGTTCTGAGACCTAGTGCGTGTCTGTGTGTGTATATGTACTCAGTAAGATAAAATAGCATATTGATAAGTTGTAAATTACGGTATTTAGAGTATTCAATAAAGATTTCATCTGTGTCTCACCATAGATCAAATTTATGTATAGAACTTTTACCTCCAAACCTTAGCACACATTACTCTTTAAATATTATCTCACTGAATCTCTCCATATGAATATATTTTCTTGGAAAGCAGCAGAATATTAGAGTAGTGGTATTTAATGCTAATTAAGTATCTGTTAATAGTAGTAACATCAGGAGAACTTTGAAGAGGGTGGGAGAGTTGTAGAGGGGCTTGTTGGGAGGTTTCATGACCAAAAGAGCCGTCCGTCTTTTTTGTGATGGACTGTCAACTGCAGCGTGACTCATCCCTCTTTATATTGTTGTATTTCATCCTGGCGCAATATCCCCAACATGCTTGTCACGAGTGCTTACTTGACTTGCTCACAGTCACTTTCTCAGGAAGCTGGTTTACCGTCCTTACTCACAGACCCTCTTAAAGGCGTTGAACTGTCTTGTTTCAAAACACCATGTCAACATCAGTATTAATTAGTTTGCATGAATATTTAAATTTTGCTTTGTACAATAGTCTCACATCTCTGTGAGAGGTGACCCATGACTATATTACAGAATTAAGGCTCGCCAGTTGTTGCTCTAGTTTTTCCTGGTGGCTCAGTTGTAAGGAATCTCCCTACTGATGCGGGAGATGTGCGTTGGATCCCTGGGTCTGGTAGATCCCTTGGAGAAGGAAATGGCAAACCCCTGCAATATTCTTGCCTGGGAAATCCCATGGACAGAGGAGCCTGGTGGGTGTACAGACCATGGGGTCATGAAAGGGTTGGGCCCGACCTAGTGACTAAACAACAACAACAAATAGTTGCAACACTTTTAGCACATAGTGGGTAATCACTGAACATTTGTCTAATGGACAAAGACTCAAATGACCACTTTAGCATTCTAAGAAAGTGTAGCTAATGAAGAAATAATAAATCCTTCGACAAATGAAAGATATATTAGACTATTTTATGTGATAGTTTAACTGTCCTTTATGTTATTTATTTTTTCCATAAATGTAATAGTAAACTCACAGTGTTTGGGTTTTCCTTGAATAGTACTAAGAAGAGAGATTGAAATGTTTGTTTCTTTTAGGACATTATAATGATGGGCGCTATATTTGAGGTTGAGGAGAAATATCTAGAGAATTCAAGAAGCTCAAGTTTAAAAAAGAAAATTAAAAAATTGTTTGCATTACTGAAATTCACTCATAAATAGGTGGGCATAAAAGACACATTGCAGTTTTCCCTTATTCTTTAGGGTACTTGTCATTCAAAATAATGATACCTGAAGTAGCTGAGAGACTTCTAAGCACTGGTAATCCAAAAATGGATTTAATTATGGTCCCTGCACATGAAGTTCACATTATCTGGTAATTGAGGGAGGTACATGATAAATTAGAATGTGGTGAAAAAATGCATGTGTGGTAATAGAAATGCAAGAAGGGAAAAATATACTTCCTTCTAGATCAGGAGGACAGTGTATCTAAATTAAGTGTTGAATAATATCCTTTCTTCTGCTTGTTTATCCCTTTCACTAAGTAGAATAAACACATATATTTAAGCAAAAACAAGATAAATTGTGTTGGATGCTGGAGAAACTGGAAATAGTTTGGAATTAAGATCAGGCACTTGTAAGGATAAACTTGTGGTCAGGATATGAAGGTTCTCTTACTCCATATTAAGTAGAGTGAATTTCATTATGTGGCAAAGGAGAAGTTTTTAGGTAGGGAAAGATCTCTCTGGGATAGAAAGATCTCCCAACTAGTGGCATGGCCAGTGGATTGAATGGGCTGATACTACAGGCCATGAGAAAACTTTGGAGGCTATTCAAATAATAGAGGGGAGAGATGATGCATAAATCTAGTGTTGGTAGGAATGAAGCAAAGGGGAAAGTACATAGTTTTGGAATAGTAGAATCAATAAATAGAATTGACAGAATATATGTAAAGAGGGAGGGATTTCATGTGACTCTTAGATGATACCCTGGGAAAGGATTTCAGTAACGAGCCAGAACAGTTTGTTCAGAGGAAACATTATGATTTGTACCTTGGTAGGTTGAGTTTCTGATGCCAGTGAGTTGTCCACTGGACCTTTTTACAATGCCTAAAAAAAAAAAAGCCAAAAAAATTGCCTCTGAATTTTAAGGAAATCCTTTAATTTAGAGATACAGCTTTGGTAAGAAATCTTCGTATACGTGGTAAGAGTAGATTGTTCTGTGAGAGGCTAGAGGATGAGGAAGGAGTAAGGGAGCAGGACCTAAAATAAAACAAGTTGTTCCTGCCTGTTTTTTTTGTTATTATTACTATTTAGATTATGATAATGTGAACCTGTACATAAGGTTAGAGGTACATATTCTTAAAGGGAAAATTAAAGGAAATGGTCATTTCTGAAGCTCAATTTTGAACAAATTGATCCTTTGATAAGTACATTACAATTTCAGTATTCTTCCCGGGGGGCACAGTGGTAATGAATCTACCCCCCAGGCAGGGTTCCATCTCTGGAAAGATACCCTGGAGAAGATTTCATTGTACTTGTCTGGGAAATCCCATGGAAAGAGAGGAAGGCTGGTGGACTACAGCCTGTGGGGTCGCAGAAGAATTGAACATGACTGAGCGACTAAACAACAACGAGTACATTGCAATTTCGTTATGCACTATTGATTTAGGAAAAATGTGGAGTCTGGAGCAGATTCAAGTTACAGCTTGAAGCCACAAACATGTGCTGAGTAAGCACTATGTAACATTATCTGGGATAAACACTGGAAACATAAAAGTGATTCAGACAAAGCCCTAAGTCAAAGAACCCCAGGTTGCATGAATGCTGATGCATGATCTTCGATAAGTTTTGTTCTTTGGAATTACAAGTTTTTCTTTCCTTTTTTTGAATTGACTTGTTCACCCAACATACAGAATCTCAGATCTCTGAATAGGGATTGATTCTTGGGACCATGGCAGTGAAGTCCTGGAATCCTAACCACTAGGCAACTAGGGGATTCCTGGAATTACAAACTTTTCTAATTTTGGGGCTACAGTGTTAAATCATGATCATGCTATATAGATTCAAAAAGGCTTTTTTGAAACAAGTGTGGCAAAAACAAATTATATAGAAAGATGTTTAAGGGCAGGCCCAAGTCTGGTAATTGAATGAAGAAATTATAGGCTCATAGAATCCCTCAACAGGAAGGGAATAGAGAGGTCTGACCCAGTGGATGTGTGTGTGTCTGTGTGTGTGTGTGTCTCCTGAGAGAGAAATTCATTTATGTTCATATATGAGGGCCTTAGTGTGCTTCTCTTTCTATTTACAAGAAACTACCTACTTACCTCAGCAATGCTAAACTACTTGCTCTTTCCAGCTCATCTTTCAAAGTGCTGTTTCTTCTTCCTATCTCTGCCTACAGTAGTACTCAGCACATGTGATGCAGGCCAGGCATCAAGTCTAGAGGGACATTTTGGACTCCCATCCCTTCTACCCCTTCTTCCAGTTTTTCCAGTTCAGGTGAATGGGCCCTTCTCTATGCAGCTGTACTAGTCTGTGTATGCCTTATAGGAATGTATAAATTGTACTGTTGTGTTATTTGTTTCCAATGTCAGATTTTGAATAATTTGAGAGCAAAGGGAATTATTTTCTTGATCTGTATATGCCCTAGAACTCAACAGTATTTTTCAGTTCAACCTGAATGCTTCACTTAAATTCAGGAAACATTTAGTCACATTGCCAGTATGAAGCGTAAAATAACACATCACTGCTACTAGATACATTGATTGTTTATTGAAGGCTCTGAAGGGACCAGAAGTTCAAGGTGTAAACCAAAATCAAAACAACAAGATTTTTTTTTATGGCCTCTTATATAGCTTACATGCTGGTGTGTGCTAGATTACTTCAGTCATGTCTGACTCTTTATGACTGTAGACTGTAGCCTGCCAGGCTCCTCTGTCTATGGGATTCTCCAGGCAAAATCCAGGGATCTTTGCCAAAGAACCCCAGGTTGCATGAATGCTGATGCATGATCTTCGATAAGTTTTGTTCTTTGGAATTACAAGTTTTTCTTTCCTTTTTGAATTGACTTGTTCACCCAACATACAGAATCTCAGATCTCTGAATAGGGATTGATTCTTGGGACCATGGCAGTGAAGTCCTGGAATCCTAACCACTAGGCAACTAGGGGATTCCTGGAATTACAAACTTTTCTAATTTTGGGGCTACAGTGTTAAATCATGATCATGCTATATAGATTCAAAAAGGCTTTTGAAACAAGTGTGGCAAAAACAAATTATATAGAAAGATGTTTAAGGGCAGGCCCAAGTCTGGTAATTGAATGAAGAAATTATAGGCTCATAGAATCCCTCAACAGGAAGGGAATAGAGAGGTCTGACCCAGTGGATGTGTGTGTGTCTGTGTGTGTGTGTGTCTCCTGAGAGAGAAATTCATTTATGTTCATATATGAGGGCCTTAGTGTGCTTCTCTTTCTATTTACAAGAAACTACCTACTTACCTCAGCAATGCTAAACTACTTGCTCTTTCCAGCTCATCTTTCAAAGTGCTGTTTCTTCTTCCTATCTCTGCCTACAGTAGTACTCAGCACATGTGATGCAGGCCAGGCATCAAGTCTAGAGGGACATTTTGGACTCCCATCCCTTCTACCCCTTCTTCCAGTTTTTCCAGTTCAGGTGAATGGGCCCTTCTCTATGCAGCTGTACTAGTCTGTGTATGCCTTATAGGAATGTATAAATTGTACTGTTGTGTTATTTGTTTCCAATGTCAGATTTTGAATAATTTGAGAGCAAAGGGAATTATTTTCTTGATCTGTATATGCCCTAGAACTCAACAGTATTTTTCAGTTCAACCTGAATGCTTCACTTAAATTCAGGAAACATTTAGTCACATTGCCAGTATGAAGCGTAAAATAACACATCACTGCTACTAGATACATTGATTGTTTATTGAAGGCTCTGAAGGGACCAGAAGTTCAAGGTGTAAACCAAAATCAAAACAACAAGATTTTTTTTTATGGCCTCTTATATAGCTTACATGCTGGTGTGTGCTAGATTACTTCAGTCATGTCTGACTCTTTATGACTGTAGACTGTAGCCTGCCAGGCTCCTCTGTCTATGGGATTCTCCAGGCAAGAATACTGGAATGGGTTGCCATGCCCTCCTCCAGGGGATCTTTGCAACCTAGGGATTAAACCTGCAGCCCCTGACGTTCCTGCATTGCAGATGGATTGTTTAGCACAGACTCACTGGGGAAGCCCCAACTTACATGCTTACAGTCACTTAAACAGTATTAAAAAAAAGTTGCAATGGTATTGAAAAACTGATTTAAAATTATTCCCTACTTCCCCAAATCAAAAAAAAGGAAATTCTTGATGATGGTTCTTACTTCTTTTGGCAAAATTGGAGTTAGGGAAACTTAAAGATTTTTTAAACTTAGCACTAAGTATGACATTTTGAGCCAGATGATTCTTTCTTTTGGAGACAGTCCTATGTCTTGTGGGCTGTTTAGCAGCCTTCTTGGCCTGTATCACTACTTGTCAGTAGTGTCTTCCTAATTGTGAGAGGCAGAAATGTCTCCAGACGTTGCCAAATCCATGAGGGGAAAAAATTACCTCAAGTTGAGAACCACTGCCTTATACTGACATGAGGTGACTCCTCAGGGTCCATCTGGCAGAACACATTGAGGCAGATTAATATTTACTTGCATATTAACTATTTCAGTAGAAATCATGCACATTAACATATGCATATACTTGTGTGTATTTACACGCACACACACGTACACACACACATATGATGTGTACACTCACACACAGTGTTTTTCTCTCTTCTTGCAAAAAACTGTTGTAGATATTTAGTGAATGAACAATAACCAGCCAGCCTGCTAATGTGCTTTCATGAAGTAATGAAGCTTGAACATTGTGTGTGTGTGTGTGTGAGAACTGGCTCAGTTTAGCGTATTCTGTATTGATTTTTATTGAATGTGGGTTTTATGACTATATCAGGAAAGCTATTGCTTACAGACTAAACTTACCAATGTAACTTATCCAAATCCTCTTCTGTAAGGAGATACACTATAAGAAAAAATTCTGTGGGGTGATATGATGGTAATTTGAGGGGAGGACTTCTATTATTAAAAGGTAAAGTAGTCAAGGAGAGGTTTGAAGGGGAGACTTTTGTGCTGAGATCTAAGGGATAAGAATGAATGCAGAAAACACTGAGAAAAGTAAGTGCCATGGATCTGAGGTAAGCAAAGCTACGTAAATTTGATGAAAAGAAGGCACATTTTGACCAAGTATGGTAACAAAGCGGGAGATGACATTATACAATGTCATCACTCAACAATGTCCTATGCCAGTTGTCAGGGATATTTGGCTTATTTTACATAGTTTAAAATTTTAGGCAGCATTTATAAATTGACGTGCCATATGAAAATCCAAAGTTTTAGCATCTCCTGAAAAATTAGATGGTCTGATCCCTGAGTCCTCCTCACATGTGGAAGCTGTCCCCTGGAGCTGAACGGAGGCAGTCTCCCTGCACCCTTGTTTGCTGGTACTGTTTCCTCATATTGTTTGTTCTCAGGTTCTAGGGCCCAGCCTGTGTTGTCCTGTTAATTAACTATCCATATATGACCCTGGATGTATGCAGTTTTCATTCTCTAAATACCATGATCTGCTTTCAAAACTGAAAAAGATTACTCAGCACGCTCTGGAAGGATAAGATTATAGAGGCAAGAGTGGAAATGGGAAGAATGTTTTAAGGGGATGCTGTGGATGGGGATGGATGCAGCTCACCTGACGTGTGGTTACCAGGGAGGTGGAGAACAGCGGTCTAGGCCTTTGTGTCACACAGTTTCAAGTGTGTTCTTCGTGCTGCTGTGAGTGACCAGCCCCTGGAGCAGAGGGACTTCTGAACCGGTGTAGTAGAACAGTCCTGAAGCTGGGAATTCAGAATGGGCCTTGCAGGTAGTCATGAAGGCTCTTGCTGATGGATTTGGCCTGTGTGGAAGCAGCAGTAGTGCGGGAAAGGAAAAAATACGGTGAATTACCCAACTCTGATTTGGATTTTCTTTGTTCCATACGAAATTTGTTAGAATTAATTTATGTCATTGCTAAAAGTATAAGGTGTACTGTATAAAGCAGCAGAATAGACACTTCTGACTTTGAGTGTACAGCAGTCGTTATTTTCCATCTGGTTCTCTAAACAAGTGTCATATGATAAGTGTCTTGGTAGCTTGAATGTATGGATTCATGTTGGCGTGGTATTTATAAACACGCGATGTGAATTCTTGCCCTTTCTAGCGTTTTAATGGTTTCACATTAAGTGGTAGGTCATTATGCTTTTCACTGAGACAGTGAAGGGTGATTAACTCCGTCTGGGTTCAACCAGTGTAATTTTAGAGGCTACAAATATTGTTACAAGTCAGGTTGGGGTTTAAAGGTGAAAGTAGAGTGAAGCTTGACTGAATGACTTTTACTGCATGGAGTTAATGTACACAAACAAAGAAAGTCTTGTTTTCTTTCCATTACGAGTGCAGAGAACAAACGACTTGCTTGTTATAGAGAGGGAAATGTGAAAATTAAGTTGGTCTACAATAAAATCCATGCTGTGTGAACCCATTTACTCAGTATTTCAAATGGAAGGTTCCTTGTAAAGTCCAGTTTACCATTACTGAGATTCAGAGACTACAGACCCTGAATGCCAGCCCTTTGATAGACTATCCTAACAAATGGCATCAACAAATTTACTATCTTTTACATACAGTTTAGTACAATAAATATATGTGCACTCTCCGAGAGACTCAGTCTTCTTTCGCTTCAAAACTGAAAAAGATTACTCAGCACGCTCTGGAAGGATAAGATTATAGAGGCAAGAGTGGAAATGGGAAGAATGTTTTAAGGGATGCTGTGGATGGGGATGGATGCAGCTCACCTGACGTGTGGTTACCAGGGAGGTGGAGAACAGCGGTCTAGGCCTTTGTGTCACACAGTTTCAAGTGTGTTCTTCGTGCTGCTGTGAGTGACCAGCCCCTGGAGCAGAGGGACTTCTGAACCGGTGTAGTAGAACAGTCCTGAAGCTGGGAATTCAGAATGGGCCTTGCAGGTAGTCATGAAGGCTCTTGCTGATGGATTTGGCCTGTGTGGAAGCAGCAGTAGTGCGGGAAAGGAAAAAATACGGTGAATTACCCAACTCTGATTTGGATTTTCTTTGTTCCATACGAAATTTGTTAGAATTAATTTATGTCATTGCTAAAAGTATAAGGTGTACTGTATAAAGCAGCAGAATAGACACTTCTGACTTTGAGTGTACAGCAGTCGTTATTTTCCATCTGGTTCTCTAAACAAGTGTCATATGATAAGTGTCTTGGTAGCTTGAATGTATGGATTCATGTTGGCGTGGTATTTATAAACACGCGATGTGAATTCTTGCCCTTTCTAGCGTTTTAATGGTTTCACATTAAGTGGTAGGTCATTATGCTTTTCACTGAGACAGTGAAGGGTGATTAACTCCGTCTGGGTTCAACCAGTGTAATTTTAGAGGCTACAAATATTGTTACAAGTCAGGTTGGGGTTTAAAGGTGAAAGTAGAGTGAAGCTTGACTGAATGACTTTTACTGCATGGAGTTAATGTACACAAACAAAGAAAGTCTTGTTTTCTTTCCATTACGAGTGCAGAGAACAAACGACTTGCTTGTTATAGAGAGGGAAATGTGAAAATTAAGTTGGTCTACAATAAAATCCATGCTGTGTGAACCCATTTACTCAGTATTTCAAATGGAAGGTTCCTTGTAAAGTCCAGTTTACCATTACTGAGATTCAGAGACTACAGACCCTGAATGCCAGCCCTTTGATAGACTATCCTAACAAATGGCATCAACAAATTTACTATCTTTTACATAAAGAAGACAGTTTAGTACAATAAATATATGTGCACTCTCCGAGAGGGGAGAAGTGCCTTTTTCTCTCCAGTGACTGTTTTTAATAGATCCAGCTCCCTCCAAATGCTTCCACTTCTCTCCATTTCTCTAAGTACTTAGGGTAATGTGATACAGTCTTTTCCTAGTGAGTTCCGAATCTTGGAAGCTGGATTTCAGTTGAAAAATGGAGTGTGAGGGCTTACGGTTGCTTCTTGTGACCCAGGAATGGGGACTAGAAGACTAAGACTTTCTCCAATAGCTGTTTAGCATCTGCATTGATCTTAAAAGCAGATGTGAAATGAAGTCTGATGCTTAAAATGAGCCCATTTTGTTTAAAGGACTAGTTTTTTTTTTTTTTTTTTGAGGTTACTCACGTTGTACTTAAGATAAGTGCTGCAAACTATAATATTTGGGATATTAAAAATCCTTGTATCTAATAAATTTTCCACTCTTTTCCCCATTAATATTTAGCACTATTTTTATTTATAGTTTTTGCTTTGGTTTGAATGTCTTTCAAAATATGACAGGATTTTGTGGGGAAGAAAACATTTTGACTTAACAGATTTTAGATGTAAACTTTAAGGAATTTAGGGAACATTTTGTTTTTTACAGAAGTTGAATCGATTTGACTGTTTGGTGGCCCTGGAAAAAAATTAAAACCTGCAAGAACTGAACAATGATGGGCAAAGTAAATAGCTTTCATTTGGGCTAACTGATCCTTTAGAAAACATAGCAGCCTGATCTGACATCATTCAAGCTGTAAAGGCTGGGGTGAGATGAGTAGGTCTGGTCCCTGAGGTCATGGCGGAAATGCAAGGTCAAGGCTTTGCACTTAGCCTTGTGTCAACAGAGTCATGCCCTAATGAGTCTCAGAACTGATTTGACTGAGGTTTAGCTGTATATATATTATGCTCTTTCCTCAACTTAAGGAAACCAGTACATGAAGGTTTTATGCCTATATATTACTGCCTAAGTGATGCAGATTCAAAGATTGTACACTTATGAAGGGAAAAAAGTGTTAGAGGATGGTTTGCTCAGGATTTCAGTATGCTTGGTTACATGAATTTTTTATTAAATGCATAAAGTATGTGTATATTCTGTGTACATACTTCAGTTCTTAAAATTAATCTCTGCACACATACGTTACTATCTGCATAATTCAAGCAAAACCCACGTACAATAAATATATGTGCACTCTCCGAGAGGAGAAGTGCCTTTTTCTCCAGTGAAATGGTTGGACTTAGGGTAATGTGATACAGTCTTTTCCTAGTGAGTTCCGAATCTTGGAAGCTGGATTTCAGTTGAAAAATGGAGTGTGAGGGCTTACGGTTGCTTCTTGTGACCCAGGAATGGGGACTAGAAGACTAAGACTTTCTCCAATAGCTGTTTAGCATCTGCATTGATCTTAAAAGCAGATGTGAAATGAAGTCTGATGCTTAAAATGAGCCCATTTTGTTTAAAGGACTAGTTTTTTTTTTTTTTTTTTTGAGGTTACTCACGTTGTACTTAAGATAAGTGCTGCAAACTATAATATTTGGGATATTAAAAATCCTTGTATCTAATAAATTTTCCACTCTTTTCCCCATTAATATTTAGCACTATTTTTATTTATAGTTTTTGCTTTGGTTTGAATGTCTTTCAAAATATGACAGGATTTTGTGGGGAAGAAAACATTTTGACTTAACAGATTTTAGATGTAAACTTTAAGGAATTTAGGGAACATTTTGTTTTTTACAGAAGTTGAATCGATTTGACTGTTTGGTGGCCCTGGAAAAAAATTAAAACCTGCAAGAACTGAACAATGATGGGCAAAGTAAATAGCTTTCATTTGGGCTAACTGATCCTTTAGAAAACATAGCAGCCTGATCTGACATCATTCAAGCTGTAAAGGCTGGGGTGAGATGAGTAGGTCTGGTCCCTGAGGTCATGGCGGAAATGCAAGGTCAAGGCTTTGCACTTAGCCTTGTGTCAACAGAGTCATGCCCTAATGAGTCTCAGAACTGATTTGACTGAGGTTTAGCTGTATATATATTATGCTCTTTCCTCAACTTAAGGAAACCAGTACATGAAGGTTTTATGCCTATATATTACTGCCTAAGTGATGCAGATTCAAAGATTGTACACTTATGAAGGGAAAAAAAAAGTGTTAGAGGATGGTTTGCTCAGGATTTCAGTATGCTTGGTTACATGAATTTTTTTTATTAAATGCATAAAGTATGTGTATATTCTGTGTACATACTTCAGTTCTTAAAATTAATCTCTGCACACACATACGTTACTATGGAACATGCATAATTCAAGAACATACATTAATTTCACTTTATTTTCTTTGAATTCAGTCCTCCTGTGGTCAGAAAAAATTTTCTGATGACACTGGTGATTTTAAATTTAGTTGGGTTCTATAATGGTGAAGATTAGCAGAGGAGAATTGAGAAAAGTCCCAGCACAATATAATGAAACACTTAGATAAAGTATCATCCAGCTTTTCTGCTACTCTGTGGCTCGATATATATGGTTTCTACTCCAGGCCAATCTTGCTGTGTCTTTTGGTCCTCATTTCTGCTTCCGTTTTGGAAAGATAGAAGAGTCTGATCTGTCTCAGCGCTTTCTTTGAACAGGACTTTCTGTTGTTGGGTGAAACACTGGATGTATATGGAGCTGCTTGAACTCCTTAGATGTCTTTTGGTCTGAGATCAATTTGTGATCACATTATATTTCTAGACCTTGATTGAAACCACCTGAATCTCTTGTGCCTGCCATCTTGACACAGGGCAAGCTTCCCAGAGTATTTATCTTCTATTTAAGTTGTGGCCCTGGAGTTGTGCAGCTTTTCCTGGTAAGTCACTGTAAACCTTGATTCACACACTGCTTTGAGAAGTAAGGGGATGTATTATGTCATATGAGCAGAAATTCAGAAGACATAGTCTGCTCACGGAGGCTGTCAAGCACTGTGTTCTTTCTGCCTGTTAATTCTGCCCTCTCCATGATTCACTTCAACCTTGGACTGCTTCCTCTTGTTGAGCCAAAATGGCTGCTGGAGGTAATTGTAGATCCTTGTTTTAAGTTGAGCAATAGTGAAAGGGCCTACTCCTTTAGCCTCATGAAATAATCCTTCCCTTGGGTTTGCTTGATCCATCTTCAGTTAAATTCCACTTTTGGACCAATAAATGTACCAGGGAAATGACATGTGGAGGTTGATTTAAGGTTCCTGGAGAGAGGGTTGAAATTGCCTTCACCTGAGATGTACTGGTAAGGGGTGGATACCTGAATGGCAGCAGAACCATTGGGAAGAAGAATGCTCACCATGTTCTTTGTTAAATAAATGTATTCTATCTTGTACCCACTAGTGGAAGCTACTGTCCCAGAGCAATCCATCATAATTCTCCAATCTGAACAGTCTTCTCTGTAAGCCTACTAAACAGTTTTCATTTTTAATTTTAGCCATTACTTTAAATTTAGTTGTAATTTTAATCTACACAAGGATGCTCTACTTTTTCCTGATTATTTCTTTTTCATAGAGTTCTTTTCTTGTTTTGTAGCTATATTTTCCTGAACATTTCTGACTTTATTTGGCAAGAAGATTTTATTATTACTCTCCACACTACCACCTAGTTTCTTGTGTGATGCTTGAGTTACCTTTATTTTCACTGGGGTCAATTTTTAGTTTCTTAATTTTGGCTTGTGCTTCTCGTTCTGCAGCTCTTTTCCCCCCATGTCCAGACCTTCCTATAGAAAAAAAAGACAATATAATTAATGAGTCTTACGAGTTACAACTGATTCTTACTTGGAAATCTCCCTAAGAATTCTGTGTGAGGTAAACAGAAGTGAGACTTTGCTTTAGGGAGATCAGAAAGAAGCCACCTGTCAGACTATAGGATCACTCACAGTGAGGATTATGCCTGGTTTCACCTGGCAGGTTGTTCAGTTTCACTGGGAAAGGGTCAGCTATTTTTGCCGGAGGTAAACACCAGCTGCCGAATTTTCCTGCACTTGGGAAAAAGGGGGTGACAAGTGAGAGAGAGCTGCCCTTACACAGACCTTTAATTTAATTCCTGTATCTTTAGTCACTTTCCACACCCATTTCCACAGTACCTGCTGGATGGGTCTTGATTTGCACAGGCTGCCTCTGCGGACATCTGCATTTTTTCAGAGCCTCTTCACAGCAGATTTTAATCTACAACTCTCTATTTAATTCCTAACACATTTCTACACTTTCTTTTTCTACCAGAAGCATATAAATATCTCTTGTTTGTTGGTGATTGCTATTCCTCTGTCCCATCTCAGAACTGCTGTGTCCATGACTTCAGAAAGAGTAGAGGCCATTGTGCATGCCTGATCAGGCATCTTAAACAGTTACAACTACTTTGCATAATATAAAACATTATTAGATTTTTAAATGTAGGTTGTTACTTAAGATAGTAACTAAGTTGGGCAGAATATAGTAATAATAGTTTCACAGTGATTTATTAGACATCTAAATGCAGTGCAAACTGCTTTATGTTACAAATTGATATTTTAACTGTGTGCAGTACTTTATATTTACCATTTTATTTTATCAAGCTTGCTTAATCAGAGAGATTAATTTATATATAGCTAAATTCAGGATTAATTTTTCTTGCTGTTCTTTCATCCTTTCAACAAATATCTATGGAACTCTGTGAAGTACTAGTTACTGTGAATGACCTAAAATATAATTTCTTTGGTTTTATGTAAACAGTTTGGCTTTTCTGGGTTTAGCTATATTTCCCAATTTCTGACTTTATTTGGCAAGAAGATTTTATTATTACTCTCCACACTACCACCTAGTTTCTTGTGTGATGCTTGAGTTACCTTTATTTTCACTGGGGTCAATTTTTAGTTTCTTAATTTTGGCTTGTGCTTCTCGTTCTGCAGCTCTTTTCCCCCCATGTCCAGACCTTCCTATAGAAAAAAAAGACAATATAATTAATGAGTCTTACGAGTTACAACTGATTCTTACTTGGAAATCTCCCTAAGAATTCTGTGTGAGGTAAACAGAAGTGAGACTTTGCTTTAGGGAGATCAGAAAGAAGCCACCTGTCAGACTATAGGATCACTCACAGTGAGGATTATGCCTGGTTTCACCTGGCAGGTTGTTCAGTTTCACTGGGAAAGGGTCAGCTATTTTTGCCGGAGGTAAACACCAGCTGCCGAATTTTCCTGCACTTGGGAAAAAGGGGGTGACAAGTGAGAGGGGCTGCCCTTACACAGACCTTTAATTTAATTCCTGTATCTTTAGTCACTTTCCACACCCATTTCCACAGTACCTGCTGGATGGGTCTTGATTTGCACAGGCTGCCTCTGCGGACATCTGCATTTTTTCAGAGCCTCTTCACAGCAGATTTTAATCTACAACTCTCTATTTAATTCCTAACACATTTCTACACTTTCTTTTTCTACCAGAAGCATATAAATATCTCTTGTTTGTTGGTGATTGCTATTCCTCTGTCCCATCTCAGAACTGCTGTGTCCATGACTTCAGAAAGAGTAGAGGCCATTGTGCATGCCTGATCAGGCATCTTAAACAGTTACAACTACTTTGCATAATATAAAACATTATTAGATTTTTAAATGTAGGTTGTTACTTAAGATAGTAACTAAGTTGGGCAGAATATAGTAATAATAGTTTCACAGTGATTTATTAGACATCTAAATGCAGTGCAAACTGCTTTATGTTACAAATTGATATTTTAACTGTGTGCAGTACTTTATATTTACCATTTTATTTTATCAAGCTTGCTTAATCAGAGAGATTAATTTATATATAGCTAAATTCAGGATTAATTTTTCTTGCTGTTCTTTCATCCTTTCAACAAATATCTATGGAACTCTGTGAAGTACTAGTTACTGTGAATGACCTAAAATATAATTTCTTTGGTTTTATGTAAACAGTTTGGCTTTTAATACAGTCTAAAGGACAAGAACGGATGGTGAGTTTTGGAAAAGACTGTCAATACTTTTCCTCATTCTAGGGTGAGCTAAATGTAAATTTGGAACAGGATGGGAGATGTTTAACTTTTTGTTTGTGATATCTCCTGTGCTAAACACAGCACTTGTAAGGAATAACCATTCATAAGTTATATTGAAAATGAATGCAATTCCATTGCTTTCTTATTAGTTCTGTATTAGGGATATTGCAGTGGATTTATTTTCATCTTTTAACTAGCTTTAAAAGAATAGTGACTTATTTACCAGAAAACTGACTCAGATTCATTTGTGTAGGGGGTGGTAAACACTGGGCAAGTTCTTGTACTGTTTTCTTGTGTAAAAACTGGAGGAAATGCACAATATATAAAATTCTGAAATATTACCTGAAAAATTCTTTCTATATATATTCTTATGCATTTAACATGAGTGAAATGGCAGAGGAAAACCCTAGTGTATTAGGAAAATATTCTAGAATGTTAGGCATTTTTAAGGATACTTAAAAAAAAAAGTACTGATAGTTTTAAAAGGAAAAATCCAGTGTTGGCAGACAGTTTCCCCTTTCTTTCTTTTCCTTTCCTGTAGTGACTATGGCTATCATTAAACACCACTGAGGTATAAAAATATTTAATCAAAAAGCAAATACTTTGTTTTTATACCCATTATGCATTAACCTTTATTTTGCCTTTTTATAATAGTCTTAGAGGTTTGCTAAGTTATTTATTACATCCAATTTTGTGTGAGCACTCTGAAAGAGCAATTTTTTTCTAAAAGATACACAGATTTGTATTTAGTAAATTAGTGAATAATCAACAGTGCCAATTAATATATACAACAGAAGGTGCACCCAGGAGACCCTTTTCCAATTAATATATTTTATACTGTGTGCAGTACTTTATATTTACCATTTTATTTTATCAAGCTTGCTTAATCAGAGAGATTAATTTATATATAGCTAAATTCAGGATTAATTTTTCTTGCTGTTCTTTCATCCTTTCAACAAATATCTATGGAACTCTGTGAAGTACTAGTTACTGTGAATGACCTAAAATATAATTTCTTTGGTTTTATGTAAACAGTTTGGCTTTTAATACAGTCTAAAGGACAAGAACGGATGGTGAGTTTTGGAAAAGACTGTCAATACTTTTCCTCATTCTAGGGTGAGCTAAATGTAAATTTGGAACAGGATGGGAGATGTTTAACTTTTTGTTTGTGATATCTCCTGTGCTAAACACAGCACTTGTAAGGAATAACCATTCATAAGTTATATTGAAAATGAATGCAATTCCATTGCTTTCTTATTAGTTCTGTATTAGGGATATTGCAGTGGATTTATTTTCATCTTTTAACTAGCTTTAAAAGAATAGTGACTTATTTACCAGAAAACTGACTCAGATTCATTTGTGTAGGGGGTGGTAAACACTGGGCAAGTTCTTGTACTGTTTTCTTGTGTAAAAACTGGAGGAAATGCACAATATATAAAATTCTGAAATATTACCTGAAAAATTCTTTCTATATATATTCTTATGCATTTAACATGAGTGAAATGGCAGAGGAAAACCCTAGTGTATTAGGAAAATATTCTAGAATGTTAGGCATTTTTAAGGATCCTTAAAAAAAGTACTGATAGTTTTAAAAGGAAAAATCCAGTGTTGGCAGACAGTTTCCCCTTTCTTTCTTTTCCTTTCCTGTAGTGACTATGGCTATCATTAAACACCACTGAGGTATAAAAATATTTAATCAAAAAGCAAATACTTTGTTTTTATACCCATTATGCATTAACCTTTATTTTGCCTTTTTATAATAGTCTTAGAGGTTTGCTAAGTTATTTATTACATCCAATTTTGTGTGAGCACTCTGAAAGAGCAATTTTTTTCTAAAAGATACACAGATTTGTATTTAGTAAATTAGTGAATAATCAACAGTGCCAATTAATATATACAACAGAAGGTGCACCCAGGAGACTCCTTTCTGTTTCCATACCCCCTAAGAGAGCTAAAGGACTTCCCTGGTAGCTCAGTGGTAAAGAATCCACCTGCCAAGGCAAGAGACAAAAGAGATGTGAGTTTGATCCCTGGGTCAGGAAGATACCCTGGAGGAGGGCATAGAAACACACTCCAGTATTCTTCTCATGGGAAAAATCCCATGGACAGAGAGGGCTGGCGGGTTATAGTCCATTGGGTTACAAAGAGTCTGACATGACTAAAGTGACTGAGCATGCATGTATTAAGGCAGCTAAAACCCAGTGTTACATCCTAAAGAAGAGGAGAGTTTTTCCTTAAGAGAAAGCTGCTTTTTGCTGTTATTAATACTTAATATCTTATTTTAAGCTCTTATCTCAGCATCGTTTTTCTTTTTATATAATAAACAGTGTGCATTTATCCCATGGACAGTTGAGCCTGGTGGGCTATGGTCCATAGGCTCACACGAGTCAGACACAACTTACCACACATGCAGGCATTACATTTCTCATACCTTTCCATACCATTGTCTTTCCTAAGGACCATAGCCTGACCATTATCCAACTGTTATGTATTTCTACCATTTTCTTTGGGAAGTAATTGCTTGACAATTTGGGTGACGTGAAATGACCAATTTTAGAACTTTAAAAAGATATAGACATGAAGAATAAACCTTGTGACAATCACAAAACAAAGGGTTTTAGGGTTCTACATCAATTCAGTGACAGATATAATGTACCAAGGAATATTCTAGAATGTTAGGCATAGCTTAAAAAAAGTACTGATAGTTTTAAAAGGAAAAATCCAGTGTTGGCAGACAGTTTCCCTTTCTTTCTTTTCCTTTCCTGTAGTGACTATGGCTATCATTAAACACCACTGAGGTATAAAAATATTTAATCAAAAAGCAAATACTTTGTTTTATACCCATTATGCATTAACCTTTATTTTGCCTTTTTATAATAGTCTTAGAGGTTTGCTAAGTTATTTATTACATCCAATTTTGTGTGAGCACTCTGAAAGAGCAATTTTTTTCTAAAAGATACACAGATTTGTATTTAGTAAATTAGTGAATAATCAACAGTGCCAATTAATATATACAACAGAAGGTGCACCCAGGAGACTCCTTTCTGTTTCCATACCCCCTAAGAGAGCTAAAGGACTTCCCTGGTAGCTCAGTGGTAAAGAATCCACCTGCCAAGGCAAGAGACAAAAGAGATGTGAGTTTGATCCCTGGGTCAGGAAGATACCCTGGAGGAGGGCATAGAAACACACTCCAGTATTCTTCTCATGGGAAAAATCCCATGGACAGAGAGGGCTGGCGGGTTATAGTCCATTGGGTTACAAAGAGTCTGACATGACTAAAGTGACTGAGCATGCATGTATTAAGGCAGCTAAAACCCAGTGTTACATCCTAAAGAAGAGGAGAGTTTTTCCTTAAGAGAAAGCTGCTTTTTGCTGTTATTAATACTTAATATCTTATTTTAAGCTCTTATCTCAGCATCGTTTTTCTTTTTATATAATAAACAGTGTGCATTTATCCCATGGACAGTTGAGCCTGGTGGGCTATGGTCCATAGGCTCACACGAGTCAGACACAACTTACCACACATGCAGGCATTACATTTCTCATACCTTTCCATACCATTGTCTTTCCTAAGGACCATAGCCTGACCATTATCCAACTGTTATGTATTTCTACCATTTTCTTTGGGAAGTAATTGCTTGACAATTTGGGTGACGTGAAATGACCAATTTTAGAACTTTAAAAAGATATAGACATGAAGAATAAACCTTGTGACAATCACAAAACAAAGGGTTTTAGGGTTCTACATCAATTCAGTGACAGATATAATGTACCAAGGAATATAGTTTAAAATAGGCAATTTAGAATCTAATATTTGGGTAAATATTTTTCTTTTGGAAATATGTCTATGATTTTCTTGAACCCAACTATGTTTCATTCTTCCAGCAGATGGAAATGAAAGGTTTCTAGGGATGATGCAGTAATCTGGTATGTCCAATAAGGAAAATGTTAGACCATAAAAACATGAGACTGGAAAATTACATTGTGGAAAAATCAGAGCAGGCAGGCATCATACTTTTCCTATTTTCACAATTCTTTTTGCTCTCAATTTTAGCTAATTGAAATAAATGTCCCCTCTCCCTTCAAACTGGACCAGATAAAAGAGTCTGCCAGTCTTGTGAGGTGACCACATTTTCCTTCTTAAAAAGTTGCCTTTTATTTCTTAGCTCTTTTTCATTGACATGAAAACTCTGACAAAAAGGCACCTTGGAAACAAATCACAAATGTATACGAAAAATACATGAGCGGAAGATTTCTTACTTTTCTCTCAAGAGAACATAACATTTGGACAGTTCTTCACATCATCACAACTCTTCTCCAGATTCATTTCTGTATTTTTGGTGCTGAAGAAGACATTGGAACCTCTAGTTACTCACCAGATGTTGAAGTACATGCTGGACTTCTCTGATGGTCCAGTGGTTGAGACTTCCATGGCAGGGAACACAGGTTCAGTCCTTGGTTGGGAAACTTTCCACATGCCACGTGCATGGCCCCCAAAGAAGATTTTTTAAATTTTAAGCTCTTATCTCAGCATCGTTTTTCTTTTTATATAATAAACAGTGTGCATTTATCCCATGGACAGTTGAGCCTGGTGGGCTATGGTCCATAGGCTCACACGAGTCAGACACAACTTACCACACATGCAGGCATTACATTTCTCATACCTTTCCATACCATTGTCTTTCCTAAGGACCATAGCCTGACCATTATCCAACTGTTATGTATTTCTACCATTTTCTTTGGGAAGTAATTGCTTGACAATTTGGGTGACGTGAAATGACCAATTTTAGAACTTTAAAAAGATATAGACATGAAGAATAAACCTTGTGACAATCACAAAACAAAGGGTTTTAGGGTTCTACATCAATTCAGTGACAGATATAATGTACCAAGGAATATAGTTTAAAATAGGCAATTTAGAATCTAATATTTGGGTAAATATTTTTCTTTTGGAAATATGTCTATGATTTTCTTGAACCCAACTATGTTTCATTCTTCCAGCAGATGGAAATGAAAGGTTTCTAGGGATGATGCAGTAATCTGGTATGTCCAATAAGGAAAATGTTAGACCATAAAAACATGAGACTGGAAAATTACATTGTGGAAAAATCAGAGCAGGCAGGCATCATACTTTTCCTATTTTCACAATTCTTTTTGCTCTCAATTTTAGCTAATTGAAATAAATGTCCCCTCTCCCTTCAAACTGGACCAGATAAAAGAGTCTGCCAGTCTTGTGAGGTGACCACATTTTCCTTCTTAAAAAGTTGCCTTTTATTTCTTAGCTCTTTTTCATTGACATGAAAACTCTGACAAAAAGGCACCTTGGAAACAAATCACAAATGTATACGAAAAATACATGAGCGGGAAGATTTCTTACTTCTCTCTCAAGAGAACATAACATTTGGACAGTTCTTCACATCATCACAACTCTTCTCCAGATTCATTTCTGTATTTTTGGTGCTGAAGAAGACATTGGAACCTCTAGTTACTCACCAGATGTTGAAGTACATGCTGGACTTCTCTGATGGTCCAGTGGTTGAGACTTCCATGGCAGGGAACACAGGTTCAGTCCTTGGTTGGGAAACTTTCCACATGCCACGTGCATGGCCCCCAAAGAAGATAATTAAAAAATAAAAGAAAAGTGCATTCAGAGTATATAGGAAATAGGTGTGATATTCGAGATAACAATCTTGTTCATCAATGACTATATATTAATATCTTTGGATACCATATATGTAATATATTTATTAGCAAGACTCTTGCCTCTGGAATGTTTTGACAGGATCCCACCCACTTTTCAGAAAACAAACATCCAACCATGGGGAGGCTTGCTAGTCTACCTCAGAGCTCACACGGTTTATCACCAGATGATTATTATTTTTTCATTCTTTGACCTATATTTTATTACCAATATAATTCTGTGAGGAGTAAGAGTTACCCCTTGCTAACCTATTATTTTTTAATCTATTATTAGTTTCATTTATTTTATTTTGGTTTTATAAAAGTAGGGTACAGTTACATTTTTGTGGTCTTAGCTCCACAGAAATGTCTATCTAGGGTATTTTTCTCTCTATCTCTAAGTATATAAACTATTTCTGATTTTCTTCCTTTTTTATTTCCATCTTCTCATCTTTTGTTTGCAGCAAGAAACAGAAAAGAAAACAGCTTTCTTCTTCCCAGACCCTCAGAGTACTTTGTCGGGTTTTGGGGGAAGAGGTTAACATTCTGAAACACTGCTGTGTTTTATTGCCAGTAAATGTTTTTACTCACTAGTGAAAAGTTTGTAAATAGGCACTGTTTAAGAAAACAAAGAGGTAATAAGTACTCAGACTTTTCCCTTCAAATTCTCTATACCTCAGAAAATGCATTGGTGATCTCAGCCCTTCGGAACAATGGTTGGGATCACAAAACCACTACTCATCATTCAGCCTGCCTGGCATAATTAGCGGCTTTGACTCAAAGGAGACTAAGGGGTGTTTAGAATAGAGGGAAAAGCTTTTTTCTCCCGGTTATCCTTGGTTATTCAGAGCTAAGACTGCGCATAACCCAGAAGGCCAGGGTTGCGGCTGAGCAAGTAGCTGCTTTCTATACCTGTTCTTCAGATGGAATGTTTTCTCTGATGTACCATTTGGAGGACAGTCCATTAAAAGTCTAAAAGAACAGTAGATCTTGTGCACCAGGCGAATGGTTGGGGGAACATTTACTGTGCGTTGTTCAGTGAAGGCAAGTCGTGCTGAACCATCACTGTTGCCGGCATTTGATCAGCTCAGAACACTTGAATAGCTGTCATTGAATACTTCTGCCTGGGTGAATAGTGTATATTACAAAGAGATTTGAGAGGCAGGATTTGACCAGCATGGTTAGCACCCACCACTCAGAAGGGCTAGGTTTTATTCTTTTTTTCTCACTGAATGCTACTGTGGAGTATGTATAACCTATGCTGATAGTAATTGCTGGCAACTCAAGCATATTTAAGTATATGCTAGCTGTTTCATTACACTGTAGTAATTAAGGAATGCTCCAGGACACCAAATGGTAAGGTGGTGACTTGAAATGGTCTTTCTAGAGCCCTTTCTCTAAGATAGCCAACTATTCCCTTTTGGCTGATGACAACAGCATCATCTGGGTTCTCGTTTGCTTGGAGCTTTACGTGAACTCTGTCTCTGATTACCCTTTTCTTCAGGCTCCTGGGTTTGAAGAAGATGGCATGCTATAAGCTTTGTTCTTTTCTTTCAGCAACTTTTCTGTGGATGTCTTTTACCTGATTATTAACTCCATGTTACCCACTCATGGTTCTGAAGACTTGTATTTCCTGCTGTGCCTCTTTCTTTTCCCTGTTGGGGTTTTACCATTTATATAACTTGAATCTTAACTCTGTTGAGCTAGTATATGAATAGGTAGAATTTCCAGAATGCTTGGCAGTGTGGATTTCCCAGGCTTCTTGAATATGTACTCAGACTTTTCCTTCAAATTCTCTATACCTCAGAAAATGCATTGGTGATCTCAGCCCTTCGGAACAATGGTTGGGATCACAAAACCACTACTCATCATTCAGCCTGCCTGGCATAATTAGCGGCTTTGACTCAAAGGAGACTAAGGGGTGTTTAGAATAGAGGGAAAAGCTTTTTTCTCCCGGTTATCCTTGGTTATTCAGAGCTAAGACTGCGCATAACCCAGAAGGCCAGGGTTGCGGCTGAGCAAGTAGCTGCTTTCTATACCTGTTCTTCAGATGGAATGTTTTCTCTGATGTACCATTTGGAGGACAGTCCATTAAAAGTCTAAAAGAACAGTAGATCTTGTGCACCAGGCGAATGGTTGGGGGAACATTTACTGTGCGTTGTTCAGTGAAGGCAAGTCGTGCTGAACCATCACTGTTGCCGCATTTGATCAGCTCAGAACACTTGAATAGCTGTCATTGAATACTTCTGCCTGGGTGAATAGTGTATATTACAAAGAGATTTGAGAGGCAGGATTTGACCAGCATGGTTAGCACCCACCACTCAGAAGGGCTAGGTTTTATTCTTTTTTTCTCACTGAATGCTACTGTGGAGTATGTATAACCTATGCTGATAGTAATTGCTGGCAACTCAAGCATATTTAAGTATATGCTAGCTGTTTCATTACACTGTAGTAATTAAGGAATGCTCCAGGACACCAAATGGTAAGGTGGTGACTTGAAATGGTCTTTCTAGAGCCCTTTCTCTAAGATAGCCAACTATTCCCTTTTGGCTGATGACAACAGCATCATCTGGGTTCTCGTTTGCTTGGAGCTTTACGTGAACTCTGTCTCTGATTACCCTTTTCTTCAGGCTCCTGGGTTTGAAGAAGATGGCATGCTATAAGCTTTGTTCTTTTCTTTCAGCAACTTTTCTGTGGATGTCTTTTACCTGATTATTAACTCCATGTTACCCACTCATGGTTCTGAAGACTTGTATTTCCTGCTGTGCCTCTTTCTTTTCCCTGTTGGGGTTTTTACCATTTATATAACTTGAATCTTAACTCTGTTGAGCTAGTATATGAATAGGTAGAATTTCCAGAAATGCTTGGCAGTGTGGATTTCCCAGGCTTCTTTTGAAATCCCACCTTTGTTGCTGTCTGCAATTTTTTTATACTCCATATAAACACTAATTTGTCATCATAATAACAAACAAACCAAACCAAACAAAAAACCCTTAAGTATGCCTAAAATGGTTGCCTGGATATTTGGCAGCTTTAATCATTATGACTGGGATAATATTGGTGTCTAGTGAGTCAAGATCAAGAATGCTGCTAAACATCTTATAATACACTGGATAGCCCCTCACAGTGGAGGATGATCCCACTCCAATGTCGACTTGAGACAATTCGTGAAGCCCTTGGTATAAGACAAAATTGTTTTTCTCCCCTCTCGGGTCTTTACACCTTTAAAACACTTTCTACCCAATACTACCATTTCCTTTCACTTTTTTGGACCAAAATTGGTGTAGTTACCTGCATAGTCTAATCTGCTAGACAACTGATATGAAAGGCCCATTTTTCCTCATCCTTACTTAACTAAAAACCAAGTTCAGTTGGGAAAACTAATCCTGGAGTGGAGAATAAAGAGAGCTATGCCTTCATTGTGCTCACTCAGTAAGGATCTCTGAGAGCTGAAGATGAGTAGGAAGACAGTGTGATCCTGGACAGAGAAAGACAAATACCTATATGATTTCACAGATATGTAGAAACTAAAAAAGGGCAACAGGGCAGCCCTGGTGGCTCAGTGTGGAGAATTAAGGAATGCTCCAGGACACCAAATGGTAAGGTGGTGACTTGAAATGGTCTTTCTAGAGCCCTTTCTCTAAGATAGCCAACTATTCCCTTTTGGCTGATGACAACAGCATCATCTGGGTTCTCGTTTGCTTGGAGCTTTACGTGAACTCTGTCTCTGATTACCCTTTTCTTCAGGCTCCTGGGTTTGAAGAAGATGGCATGCTATAAGCTTTGTTCTTTTCTTTCAGCAACTTTTCTGTGGATGTCTTTTACCTGATTATTAACTCCATGTTACCCACTCATGGTTCTGAAGACTTGTATTTCCTGCTGTGCCTCTTTCTTTTCCCTGTTGGGGTTTTTACCATTTATATAACTTGAATCTTAACTCTGTTGAGCTAGTATATGAATAGGTAGAATTTCCAGAAATGCTTGGCAGTGTGGATTTCCCAGGCTTCTTTTGAAATCCCACCTTTGTTGCTGTCTGCAATTTTTTTATACTCCATATAAACACTAATTTGTCATCATAATAACAAACAAACCAAACCAAACAAAAAACCCTTAAGTATGCCTAAAATGGTTGCCTGGATATTTGGCAGCTTTAATCATTATGACTGGGATAATATTGGTGTCTAGTGAGTCAAGATCAAGAATGCTGCTAAACATCTTATAATACACTGGATAGCCCCTCACAGTGGAGGATGATCCCACTCCAATGTCGACTTGAGACAATTCGTGAAGCCCTTGGTATAAGACAAAATTGTTTTTCTCCCCTCTCGGGTCTTTACACCTTTAAAACACTTTCTACCCAATACTACCATTTCCTTTCACTTTTTTGGACCAAAATTGGTGTAGTTACCTGCATAGTCTAATCTGCTAGACAACTGATATGAAAGGCCCATTTTTCCTCATCCTTACTTAACTAAAAACCAAGTTCAGTTGGGAAAACTAATCCTGGAGTGGAGAATAAAGAGAGCTATGCCTTCATTGTGCTCACTCAGTAAGGATCTCTGAGAGCTGAAGATGAGTAGGAAGACAGTGTGATCCTGGACAGAGAAAGACAAATACCTATATGATTTCACAGATATGTAGAAACTAAAAAAGGGCAACAGGGCAGCCCTGGTGGCTCAGTGGTGGAGAATCCAGCTGCCAATGCAGGAGACACAGGTTCCATCCCTGATTCGGAGAGATCCCACATGCCACAGAGCAAGCAAGCAAGCCTTGAGTCCAAGCTCTGGAGCCCTGGGAACTGCAACTGCTGAAGTCTGAGTGCCCTAGAGTGTGTGCTCCACAACAAGAGAAGCCATGGCAATGAGAAGTCCGCGCGTCACACCTAGAGAGTAGCCCCAGAAAAACCCCATGCAGCAAGAAAGTCCCAGCACAGCCAAAAATAAATAAAATTAAAAATATAAATAAATAAGTAAATAAATAATGAAAAGAACCCAGCTCTAGGAATAGAGAATAGAATGATGATTACCAGAGGCTCAGGGTGGAGGACCAGGGAGATGTTGCTTAAGGGAGCAGAGGTGCAATTAGTAGACAAATACATCTGGAGATCAGTGTACGACCTAGTTATTATAGTCAACAGTACTGTAGAGTAGACTTCAAAGTCGCTAAGAGACAAGATCTTAATTGTCCTCACCTCAAAAAAAAAAAATTATGTGACACGGTAAAGGTGTCAGCTAATGCTGCAGTGGTATCATAATTGAAATACACTAGTCAGTCGAATCAACACATTATACACCTTAAACTAACATTATTTGTCAATTATAACTCAGAAAAACAAAACATAATGTTCTAGAAAGTACCAGAAGAGTTTTTTTTTTTTTTTTTTTTTTTAAAGATTTATTTATTTACTTAGGGCAGGGGTCGGGTTGGGGAGGGAGGGGAATGGGCGGGTCCCTTCTATTGGTCTTTCATTTCTCTATTTTTCATTCGTCTTCGTTCCTTGGCTCCTGTGGGCCTCCCATCGCGGTGGCATCTGTTGTCGCAGAGCACTGGCTCTGGGCGCATGCGCTCCAGAGCTCCGGCTCGGTGATTGGACACATCAGTCCAGCCGCTCCGCGGCACATGGGATCTTCCCAGGCCAGGGCTCGAACCGGCGCCCCTTGTACTGCAAGGCGGTGTCCTTAACCACTGGACCACCAGGGGAAGCCCCAGAAGAGTTTTATACCTCTTATATTTAATTTTCAATTAATATTTTCTGAATATGATTATTCCTGATTTTTTGTCTCTGTACTTCTCATATACTTCATTGTGAACCGGATCCATATAGAAACAGCCTCTCAACTGGCTTCTCTCCTTCTGGCCTCCCTTTTCTTCATCTACCTTCTGAAGCATCTCAGCTGTGATTTGGGGAAGGTGAGCTTAGCAGTCGTCTCTGATTTTCCTAATCTTACGTATTAGCCCAGAATAATGGAAACTAGCACAGGCCCCAGTGTCAGAGCCTCAATTCACATTCCTGGTACCTTCCAGCTTCATTTCCCCTTTCTGTAACTTCATCACTGGCATCATTGTCCCAGTCCATGCAGAAGTTTTTTGGAAGAGTTTAGTGAAACATTAACACAGTTTTTAGCATAAAGCTTTGATAATTCTATATTTCTCTCATTAACATTTTTTCTTTGTTATACATTGGCAGCATGCATGAATAGCAGGCTAACTGTATGTTTGTTTTTATATTTCACCTTATTGAGGTTTGCTGCCCACATTACTATTGCTTTGAAATTTTCTCCTTAAAGCTTGTCTTTTTCTTTCAATAGAATTCCTGGTGTCATTGTACCCATATCCCTACCCTAACTGCCTCCAATTTAACCCAAGGTAGTATCCACTTCTCAATTACGTAAATGCCCAAATATTTATGTTTGTAGTTGAGACTGGTCACATGTCTTCCACCTTATTTCCTCATATGTATGTTCCTTCATGTTAAAGACTTGTGGGTTTGTTTTTCACTTTTGCAATTTTCCTATACAGTTTTTTATAATGCTGAGTGTGACTTCTTCACAGTAAAAGTGACTATGTTATGAGTTCTGCTAGATGATTTTGCTTTTTTTTACTAAGTTTGAGGATTTGAATCTTGTGGCAATTTGAATTAAAATACTTCTTTGATTAGCATTTGTTTCAAATGTTCTGACCAATGGGATTGAGATAGATTCTGTAGTAAATGTGTGCCAGGGTTTCTTTGCATTTGAGCAACTAATGGGGAAAGATAGTATACGTGGTAATTTAATTCAAAGTCATTTCTTTGTTCTCTTTAAGATGTTGGCTTGTGGATGTATGTATGAGGGGATAAGGTGGAAAGAAAGGAGGTTGTAAATTTGCTCCTTAGTTTCTACATTTTCATTTCAGATTTCCATGTATCAGTTATTTAATTCTGATAATTGTGATTAGCATATGGAAACCTTCTAAAGTGGCTTCTCTCCTTCTGGCCTCCCTTTTCTTCATCTACCTTCTGAAGCATCTCAGCTGTGATTTGGGGAAGGTGAGCTTAGCAGTCGTCTCTGATTTTCCTAATCTTACGTATTAGCCCAGAATAATGGAAACTAGCACAGGCCCCAGTGTCAGAGCCTCAATTCACATTCCTGGTACCTTCCAGCTTCATTTCCCCTTTCTGTAACTTCATCACTGGCATCATTGTCCCAGTCCATGCAGAAGTTTTTTGGAAGAGTTTAGTGAAACATTAACACAGTTTTTAGCATAAAGCTTTGATAATTCTATATTTCTCTCATTAACATTTTTTCTTTGTTATACATTGGCAGCATGCATGAATAGCAGGCTAACTGTATGTTTGTTTTTATATTTCACCTTATTGAGGTTTGCTGCCCACATTACTATTGCTTTGAAATTTTCTCCTTAAAGCTTGTCTTTTTCTTTCAATAGAATTCCTGGTGTCATTGTACCCATATCCCTACCCTAACTGCCTCCAATTTAACCCAAGGTAGTATCCACTTCTCAATTACGTAAATGCCCAAATATTTATGTTTGTAGTTGAGACTGGTCACATGTCTTCCACCTTATTTCCTCATATGTATGTTCCTTCATGTTAAAGACTTGTGGGTTTGTTTTTCACTTTTGCAATTTTCCTATACAGTTTTTTATAATGCTGAGTGTGACTTCTTCACAGTAAAAGTGACTATGTTATGAGTTCTGCTAGATGATTTTGCTTTTTTTTACTAAGTTTGAGGATTTGAATCTTGTGGCAATTTGAATTAAAATACTTCTTTGATTAGCATTTGTTTCAAATGTTCTGACCAATGGGATTGAGATAGATTCTGTAGTAAATGTGTGCCAGGGTTTCTTTGCATTTGAGCAACTAATGGGGAAAGATAGTATACGTGGTAATTTAATTCAAAGTCATTTCTTTGTTCTCTTTAAGATGTTGGCTTGTGGATGTATGTATGAGGGGATAAGGTGGAAAGAAAGGAGGTTGTAAATTTGCTCCTTAGTTTCTACATTTTCATTTCAGATTTCCATGTATCAGTTATTTAATTCTGATAATTGTGATTAGCATATGGAAACCTTCTAAAGTGACCTCATTGTTTCTCCTGTCTAAGAATGTAAAAACTACAAAAAGACAACTATTGCGTAACACACTTGAAATTTGAAATAGAAATGCTCGTCTCATGTAAAGATTTTCAAGTCACCATCTTTGATATTTTCATAATTTTAAGGTATGTTTTTTAAAGGAAAAATCAATTTCTTAATTTAGTTATTATTTTAATGTATAGGAGTATGTGTGACTATAGATGTTTATAATGATAAAACAGTGCTCAGTATTGACAGTTTTAGGGAGGAAAAGAGAGATTGTTCTTTAATGAGTATAGAAATTCAGTTTTGCAAGATGAAAAAGTTCTGGACCTCTGTTTCAGAAAATGTGAATATACTTAACACTACTTTAGTGTACCCTTAGAAATGGTTAAAAGAGTCAATTTTATGCTATGTGTTTTCACTACAGTTGAAAGAGAAAGCTCAATATTTAATCTAGATATACATGCTTTTTTCACAATGTCATCGTTTAGTGAGTTTTGTATAGTAGAGGTGGGGCGTGTGTTACTTGTTTAAAGAGGTTGTCACTTAAGAGGGAGCTGATTATAGGACCTACCTCATGATTGTTGAGAGATTTAAATGAGATAATTTGTGTGAGTTGCTTGATAACTATGCTTAATGTAGTCTCTCTTTATAAATGTGAAACCACTTCCATTATGTAGAGTACAATAAAATGAACTGCAATATACTGTATAATTTATTTAATTATATGGAATGGCATAATGATTAAGTGAAGAAACTCAGTGCCTAATTACAAGCTATGTGAGCTTGGGAAATTTTAATTCCTTAAACTCTTTGTGCTCATGAGTTTTCTCATTTCTTTAGTGGATAAAACTGTAGTATCTATTTCATATGGTTGGTGGAAGATAGTATACGTGGTAATTTAATTCAAAGTCATTTCTTTGTTCTCTTTAAGATGTTGGCTTGTGGATGTATGTATGAGGGGATAAGGTGGAAAGAAAGGAGGTTGTAAATTTGCTCCTTAGTTTCTACATTTTCATTTCAGATTTCCATGTATCAGTTATTTAATTCTGATAATTGTGATTAGCATATGGAAACCTTCTAAAGTGACCTCATTGTTTCTCCTGTCTAAGAATGTAAAACTACAAAAGACAACTATTGCGTAACACACTTGAAATTTGAAATAGAAATGCTCGTCTCATGTAAAGATTTTCAAGTCACCATCTTTGATATTTTCATAATTTTAAGGTATGTTTTTTAAAGGAAAAATCAATTTCTTAATTTAGTTATTATTTTAATGTATAGGAGTATGTGTGACTATAGATGTTTATAATGATAAAACAGTGCTCAGTATTGACAGTTTTAGGGAGGAAAAGAGAGATTGTTCTTTAATGAGTATAGAAATTCAGTTTTGCAAGATGAAAAAGTTCTGGACCTCTGTTTCAGAAAATGTGAATATACTTAACACTACTTTAGTGTACCCTTAGAAATGGTTAAAAGAGTCAATTTTATGCTATGTGTTTTCACTACAGTTGAAAGAGAAAGCTCAATATTTAATCTAGATATACATGCTTTTTTCACAATGTCATCGTTTAGTGAGTTTTGTATAGTAGAGGTGGGGCGTGTGTTACTTGTTTAAAGAGGTTGTCACTTAAGAGGGAGCTGATTATAGGACCTACCTCATGATTGTTGAGAGATTTAAATGAGATAATTTGTGTGAGTTGCTTGATAACTATGCTTAATGTAGTCTCTCTTTATAAATGTGAAACCACTTCCATTATGTAGAGTACAATAAAATGAACTGCAATATACTGTATAATTTATTTAATTATATGGAATGGCATAATGATTAAGTGAAGAAACTCAGTGCCTAATTACAAGCTATGTGAGCTTGGGAAATTTTAATTCCTTAAACTCTTTGTGCTCATGAGTTTTCTCATTTCTTTAGTGGATAAAACTGTAGTATCTATTTCATATGGTTGGTGAAAGGATTAAATAAGTGAATACTTATAACACGTTTACTATGTTTTATGTAAGTGTCATTATTGTCTTACTTTGATGTTTAGAAGATAATGATAGTCTGGATGTTAGTCGTGGTGTGGAGTTTTAAAATAATATATATTTTAGACTCACTAATTAGTCTCAATTATTATTTCTTTTTATTTAATATTATCTCTCTTGATGGATCATTTTAAAGCTATATCTACCAGGGGTATAATCTTTACACATTCTCATGGATTGAGGTGTTTTGAGGTGGTTTATAGAATTACATGAAACTAGACAGCAAGGGGAAAAGACCTAAGAAGCTAAGTTCTGTCCAGGGAGGAAAGTTGTTACTACATACCTTTCGACCATTTCCAGATTCAGTGAAGACTAGTAGTCACTGTTAGGGTGCTTTGTTTGTTTTAAATAAATGTCAGGCTGCAGAGAGACAGATTATTATGCAGACAAGAGTTGTGTTGAAGGCATTTAAGAAGATAAGGTTTCGATATAAGGAATGTTCCTCTATTGGAAAAGAATGCTTTATTAATTATCTGTATATGTTTGTACCTTAAGATACTTTTAGAATTTTTTTTGTAGCTTCAAAAAAGTAGTTGGTGCCTCTTGAAGTTTTCACATCACATGGCATTTTGACATTGTGCCAAGCATAGATGAAACTATGTAAGTTCTTTGTGCCCATGTTTTTGGGGTATGTGTGTGGCAGGGCAGGAGGTGGTGATTAAATCCTCACCCTGTGTCCAGACGTCTTACATCCTGCTTAGTCTTAGGGAGGCAGGTCTCTTTCTTATAATTACAGTTTTGGGGCTAATATGCCCCTTTGAACATGTTGAATTCTTACTTAATGTATTGATTTTTAAACATAATTATAATGTGAACTTAATTTGGTATATGTGTTTGGAACATGTGCTTCTTCTTGGCAAATGCTTCCTTAAATTATATGCTTGTACATGTATTAAAGTGTAGGAAATTATTGTTTTACTTGTAACACTAGTCGGTTTTTTGGGAAATTTTAATTCCTTAAACTCTTTGTGCTCATGAGTTTTCTCATTTCTTTAGTGGATAAAACTGTAGTATCTATTTCATATGGTTGGTGAAAGGATTAAATAAGTGAATACTTATAACACGTTTACTATGTTTTATGTAAGTGTCATTATTGTCTTACTTTGATGTTTAGAAGATAATGATAGTCTGGATGTTAGTCGTGGTGTGGAGTTTTAAAATAATATATATTTTAGACTCACTAATTAGTCTCAATTATTATTTCTTTTTATTTAATATTATCTCTCTTGATGGATCATTTTAAAGCTATATCTACCAGGGGTATAATCTTTACACATTCTCATGGATTGAGGTGTTTTGAGGTGGTTTATAGAATTACATGAAACTAGACAGCAAGGGGAAAAGACCTAAGAAGCTAAGTTCTGTCCAGGGAGGAAAGTTGTTACTACATACCTTTCGACCATTTCCAGATTCAGTGAAGACTAGTAGTCACTGTTAGGGTGCTTTGTTTGTTTTAAATAAATGTCAGGCTGCAGAGAGACAGATTATTATGCAGACAAGAGTTGTGTTGAAGGCATTTAAGAAGATAAGGTTTCGATATAAGGAATGTTCCTCTATTGGAAAAGAATGCTTTATTAATTATCTGTATATGTTTGTACCTTAAGATACTTTTAGAATTTTTTTTGTAGCTTCAAAAAAGTAGTTGGTGCCTCTTGAAGTTTTCACATCACATGGCATTTTGACATTGTGCCAAGCATAGATGAAACTATGTAAGTTCTTTGTGCCCATGTTTTTGGGGTATGTGTGTGGCAGGGCAGGAGGTGGTGATTAAATCCTCACCCTGTGTCCAGACGTCTTACATCCTGCTTAGTCTTAGGGAGGCAGGTCTCTTTCTTATAATTACAGTTTTGGGGCTAATATGCCCCTTTGAACATGTTGAATTCTTACTTAATGTATTGATTTTTAAACATAATTATAATGTGAACTTAATTTGGTATATGTGTTTGGAACATGTGCTTCTTCTTGGCAAATGCTTCCTTAAATTATATGCTTGTACATGTATTAAAGTGTAGGAAATTATTGTTTTACTTGTAACACGCTCAAGGTGCGTTTTAATAAATATAAAGGAATACCCTGAGGCAGGGGGAACAGCGAGATCAAAAGCTTACTGTATTTTAGAAGGTAGTTTTATTAAGGTTGATTATTAATTTAAGGATTTCTTTTCGGCGGGTAAAATGACTGGAAAGAGAGTAAGCCTAATCAAATCTTCTCTGTGTGTGTCTGTTTGTGTGTGTGTTTTCATTTTCTTTCTTTTTCCTATATACTGTCTTATTCCACTTCTCCCCTCACCTTTTTGTTTATTGCACTAGTGAGCTTTCATAGCACTTTTTAACACAGCGAAGGCCCAGGGTGCTGGGTGGGGAAGTGAGTAAGAAAATTTCGTCAAAGAACATGTGCTGTTTTAACTCTTTGTTTAGTAAAGTGAGTTGAAAGCTGCATTAGTAAAAGGACATCAACAAAACATTCTTCAATTTGCAGGATCATAACCCTCCCCTAGATCTCTGTGATGCTTAGGATAAATGTAAGAGGAGATCTTAGTGATACTTTATCAGAATGTGATCTACATTGCTGAGGAGACGGAAATCTTTTAACAGTTGCCTTTAAGGAACTGTAAATTTCAACAATTATTCAGCCCATTGCTTTCAGCACCTTTTGTTGGCTTATTAGTGTGTAGAACAGCAGGGTTGAACCGGGAGGAAGAGCCTGTGCATTTTAATTAGCTGCAAAGACAGTGTGAGATAAAAGCCAGGATTTTTGCCTCATTTTCATTTTGCATGGGCTGATTAAGGATGCTATTGTAGGCTGAGCTAGTTTGACCCAATCTCGGTGACCACCCATTTATGGAAGGGGAATGGCAAAGACTTACTCCCGTTTTCTGAATGGGATTAGGAAAGCACTAATTAGCAAACCCTGAAAGCCATGAGGCATGGATAGGAACACAGCACCCCTCCTTAAGAAACAAATGCAGTCTGGGGAAACATTCACCAATTGAACCAATTAACGCTTGCATATATTAGGCACTTGGTGATGTGTTTTCCGTTTTTAATTACTTAACCATGAATAAGAGCCTGATGTTCCTCAAGCTGTACTTGTTGATTAAATAAATACTTCTGGCCTGAAGAGAGATGTCAGAACTTGAAGGGTACTAATGTTGATAAAGAGGTCTGTAAATAGTTGGAGAATAGATTTGAGCTGAATGTGACCTCACTGGAAGGGAAGTAGCTGGGAATACAGTTTGCAGCAAGTTAACTCTTTCTGCTGAGGTACAGTCAGACTTTAATTACTGATAGGGAAAATCAGTCTATTTGGGTATCATTGGCTCTTTCCTTCTCTTTTACCTACTTTTAATCATGCGGAATCTTATAGTAAGGGCATAGGCCTTCAAATCAGCAAAATTAGACCTGGGTGAAAATCCCTCAGCAGTTTAGTAGTATAGATCATTAGGAAGGCACTATCTAGCATTTATTTTAAGAATGCTGGGTGGGAAGTGAGTAAGAAAATTTCGTCAAAGAACATGTGCTGTTTTAACTCTTTGTTTAGTAAAGTGAGTTGAAAGCTGCATTAGTAAAAGGACATCAACAAAACATTCTTCAATTTGCAGGATCATAACCCTCCCCTAGATCTCTGTGATGCTTAGGATAAATGTAAGAGGAGATCTTAGTGATACTTTATCAGAATGTGATCTACATTGCTGAGGAGACGGAAATCTTTTAACAGTTGCCTTTAAGGAACTGTAAATTTCAACAATTATTCAGCCCATTGCTTTCAGCACCTTTTGTTGGCTTATTAGTGTGTAGAACAGCAGGGTTGAACCGGGAGGAAGAGCCTGTGCATTTTAATTAGCTGCAAAGACAGTGTGAGATAAAAGCCAGGATTTTTGCCTCATTTTCATTTTGCATGGGCTGATTAAGGATGCTATTGTAGGCTGAGCTAGTTTGACCCAATCTCGGTGACCACCCATTTATGGAAGGGGAATGGCAAAGACTTACTCCCGTTTTCTGAATGGGATTAGGAAAGCACTAATTAGCAAACCCTGAAAGCCATGAGGCATGGATAGGAACACAGCACCCCTCCTTAAGAAACAAATGCAGTCTGGGGAAACATTCACCAATTGAACCAATTAACGCTTGCATATATTAGGCACTTGGTGATGTGTTTTCCGTTTTTAATTACTTAACCATGAATAAGAGCCTGATGTTCCTCAAGCTGTACTTGTTGATTAAATAAATACTTCTGGCCTGAAGAGAGATGTCAGAACTTGAAGGGTACTAATGTTGATAAAGAGGTCTGTAAATAGTTGGAGAATAGATTTGAGCTGAATGTGACCTCACTGGAAGGGAAGTAGCTGGGAATACAGTTTGCAGCAAGTTAACTCTTTCTGCTGAGGTACAGTCAGACTTTAATTACTGATAGGGAAAATCAGTCTATTTGGGTATCATTGGCTCTTTCCTTCTCTTTTACCTACTTTTAATCATGCGGAATCTTATAGTAAGGGCATAGGCCTTCAAATCAGCAAAATTAGACCTGGGTGAAAATCCCTCAGCAGTTTAGTAGTATAGATCATTAGGGAAGGCACTTCTCATCTCTGAGTTTCAATTTCATTGCCTTCAAAATGAGGATAATATTATCTATTTTATAAAAGTGTTGGTAGGTATGGCATAATATGTGTAATGCTATGCGTGGTAGCTAGTTTCCATAAAGACTCCTAAAGTGGCCATTACCATTATTAATTATTACTATCATTCTTTCTCAGCATTTCAAACAAATATAAGGTACTGTATATGGAAGAAGTGAAACCCAAAGATACTTTGTCTAGAACCTTTGATCCAGAAGAGACAGGACTAGGATTGAAATGAGATTGAAATGAGATTGGTTGAAATGAGATTGGGAATTTCATATGGATTTCAGTTATCTGTTCCTTTGCCCCTACTTTGGGTGACTAAATCGGCCACTAGATGGAAGCATATATTTTTATTGGTCTTATACCTGTAAATATATAGGTTTTTAAAATAAATAGATAGAAGTATCTAAAATAAAAATATCAGATTTGGTGAGCGTAATTGATCATTTTTGATGTCTGTAGAACTAGATTGATGCTCCTAAGTAGGACATGGCAATAAAAAGAACTGTAGATTCTGGAAATTCAGATTTAGGATTTGAATGTGTACAAATTATGTGCAGTATTTTCATAAAGCCTGTTTACTTGCAAGCCATTCTTTCCTCCTAGGTTAGTTGTCCCTATTATAATTATTTGTCTTCATTTAAACATTAGAGCAACTTACTAGACAGATACTAAAAATTACATGACTTAAATAACATTCTTAGCCAGGAAGGACTGATTACAGTTTCAGTAAGGTTCTAAGTGAACATAATCACTCGTTTGAGCAGTATCTCACATATATGTTAATAAGCAGGACTTAAGCCTCCAGATGTGTGATGCCACTTTTGTGATACTTATTTCTAAGTATATCAGGAAGGTTTTTATTTTCTCATGATTAGTTTCTTTTATGCTTTCCTTTATTTCTTTCCAGTGTAACAATCTTAGGATTTTTTTTTTTTTTAAACCACTAATTGACTGCTTAAGTTGAAATCCTCTGCTAGAGTCTGATTTGAAGAAGAGAAAAATGAACATTTCTGCTCCTTTCTTCAAGAAGCTTACATTTTAGTCTGAGTGGAAAAAATTGAAATAGTTAAATAATACATGCAATTCATTATTCTAGAAGACAAAGAAATGATTCAGTACTGAGGCACTTTAAATTAGTGATATATTTTTAAAGAGTGAACAGGAGGCAGTGAGAAAGAGAAGAGGGATTTCAGGAAGAGACAAGTATGTGAGTAAAGAACAAAGCCTGTTTGCATGCCAGTGAGTAATCTGACTTTTTAAGATTGGAAGGAAATTGTGGGAATTGGGGTTTATAAATGTAGATTGGGTTCAGATTGGGGAAGATTTTAACTGACAGGGCTAAGTGCTGTGGAATTTATCCTACAGACAATTGAGAACATTCAGCTAAAGCCATAGTCACTTTAGAAGAGGGAAGGAATCGTTTTATACCAATTTATTTATCCTAAAGTTCTGGTTGAATCTTCTTTTCAAATTGTATGAAGAAATTTAAGGGAAAAAGGGAATTTGGTGTTAAGTGAAGTTCAGATTTCACTGTTAAACTATAATGGGGCTATTTCTTAGATTTGCTATAATTCTCAAAATGTACAAGACAACCATATATTGTATTCTTAAAGAAAATTTTCGAGAAAATTTATGCTCTCTTGTTCTTCTTTGGCAAAGGATCACCCTGTGCGCTTTGATTTTTGGCTCATTTTTATTTCTCTTCCAATGCGTGAATAGATTCTTTCATAATCATGTTAAGTGAAGGAAGGCTTCTGAAAGGCATAGTTATATGTAGAATAAATAGAATCAGTTGATGAAAATACAGGATCAGTGTAGGGTTTGGGTAGAACTAAAATTGGTCAATGCTGATATGAAGAAAAGAGACAAAAATGACCAGGAGTTTGGGTGTAGTTGGTGCGGAATCTAGGGACAACATGAAAGTAGAGATCATGCTGTCATGTCCCTTAAGCTGTATGAGGAAAACGTAGACTGCATGTAAATCCAAGAAAACAGAAGACTAGAATGCTGAGGGATGCGGCAGTCAGGATTTTGTGTTCAGGTTCCTGATCATCTAGGCACTGGGTCTCTTAGGCAGAGTGGAAGCAACTTTGAGTCAGGTTCCAGGTAAGTGTGGGTGCTAATTCTAATGAGACTGTGTGATTGAATGGTTCTCTCCCCTCCTTTTCTTCTGTCTTCAAGTGAGTCCATATGTCTCCACTTTGGAGTTCAGGGCAGCACAGTTGAAATTGCATAGTTGAGAATGGAGATCCATTTTTTTCCCTTACTGCTGTGGTTATATCTTAGTACTCTTAGCTCTTTCCCTGCTCCCTTTGTTTAAATGTTTTTATTTTGTATTGAGATTCTTTCATGTCTGAGCCACCAGGGAAGTCATACTGGAATATAGCTGATCAACAATATTGTGATAGTTTCAGGTGAATATCAAAGGGACTCAGCCATACGTATACATTTATTCATTCTCCCTCAAATTCCCATCTCATCCAGGCTGGCACATAATATTGAGTCGAGTTCCATGTGCTATACAGTAGATCCTTGTTGGAATACCCTTATCTCTTGATTTTGAGATCCTGCATCTTGATGGAGAAGTTCTTTTTTGGTTTGTTTCAAATCCTGAGCTTTACTTTTATTAACTTAGGAGATGAGCCTCTCTGTTTTTTTTGGGATACCTCTTATATTGATTTTGGATCATTTTATTTCTCTTCCAATGCGTGAATAGATTCTTTCATAATCATGTTAAGTGAAGGAAGGCTTCTGAAAGGCATAGTTATATGTAGAATAAATAGAATCAGTTGATGAAAATACAGGATCAGTGTAGGGTTTGGGTAGAACTAAAATTGGTCAATGCTGATATGAAGAAAAGAGACAAAAATGACCAGGAGTTTGGGTGTAGTTGGTGCGGAATCTAGGGACAACATGAAAGTAGAGATCATGCTGTCATGTCCCTTAAGCTGTATGAGGAAAACGTAGACTGCATGTAAATCCAAGAAAACAGAAGACTAGAATGCTGAGGGATGCGGCAGTCAGGATTTTGTGTTCAGGTTCCTGATCATCTAGGCACTGGGTCTCTTAGGCAGAGTGGAAGCAACTTTGAGTCAGGTTCCAGGTAAGTGTGGGTGCTAATTCTAATGAGACTGTGTGATTGAATGGTTCTCTCCCCTCCTTTTCTTCTGTCTTCAAGTGAGTCCATATGTCTCCACTTTGGAGTTCAGGGCAGCACAGTTGAAATTGCATAGTTGAGAATGGAGATCCATTTTTTTTTCCCTTACTGCTGTGGTTATATCTTAGTACTCTTAGCTCTTTCCCTGCTCCCTTTGTTTAAATGTTTTTATTTTGTATTGAGATTCTTTCATGTCTGAGCCACCAGGGAAGTCATACTGGAATATAGCTGATCAACAATATTGTGATAGTTTCAGGTGAATATCAAAGGGACTCAGCCATACGTATACATTTATTCATTCTCCCTCAAATTCCCATCTCATCCAGGCTGGCACATAATATTGAGTCGAGTTCCATGTGCTATACAGTAGATCCTTGTTGGAATACCCTTATCTCTTGATTTTGAGATCCTGCATCTTGATGGAGAAGTTCTTTTTTGGTTTGTTTCAAATCCTGAGCTTTACTTTTATTAACTTAGGAGATGAGCCTCTCTGGATTTCATTTTTAAAAAATTATTATTGGAGTATAATCGCTTTATAGTGTTTTGTTAATTTCTGCTGTACAACAAAGTGAATTAGCTATCTCTGTACATATATCCCCTCCCTTTGGAGCCTCCCTCTCACTTGCTCCCCTACCCTCTCCAGGTCTGGAGCAGTTCTAATGTGTATATTACAGTCAGCCTGGGCTTCTGTTTAAGACTTATTTCATATACGCTAGTATGAAGAACAAATTCTGATTCAACTTTGAATTAAAAAAACATAAGAATAATAAAACGAACAAAATTAGACTGACCTGTATGTTTTTATATATAATTTATTTTAAGTATTTAGTGAGTAAAGCTCTTTATATGCCCTTAAGCAGGTAGAGTTTTCAGGATCAAAGCTGAATGTTAGGGAGTAATGGTCTCAAAGGGCATATGAATATAGAAACATAATTATGTTCACCACTTAAGTGCTGGGACTTTCCGTTCCCTTTTATGTCTGTTACTGAACAAACACCCTGGTCTATGGAAGAGGTTGACAAATTAATTTCAATTTCGTATAGTCGCATGTTCAACAGTCCTGTTTTTCCTTGAGCCCCATTTTGCTGGCTAGAAATAGTTGATCTGAAGGTTTTTTTTTTTTTTAATATTTATTTATTTGGGGGGCGGGTTGGGGAGGGAGGTGGGGCGGTCCACTTCTATTGGTCTTTCATTTGTCTATTTTCATCCTCTTTGTTCTTTGGCCCGTGTGGGCCTCCCATCGCGATGGCCTCTGTTGTCTCAGAGCACTAGCTCTGGGCGCATGCACTCCAGAGCTCTGGCTTGGTCATTGGACACATTGGTCCAGCCGCTACGTGGCACGTGGGATCTTCCCAGGCCAGGGCTTGAACCGGCGCCCCTTGCACTGCAAGGCGGTGTCCTTACCCACTGGACCACCAGGGGAAGCCCTAAATGTTTCTTTTAAAAATAAAACTTTCAGATCAGGGCTTCCCTGGTGGTCCAGTGGGTAAGGACACCGCCTTGCAGTGCAAGGGGCGCCGGTTCAAGCCCTGGCCTGGGAAGATCCCACGTGCCACGTAGCGGCTGGACCAATGTGTCCAATGACCAAGCCAGAGCTCTGGAGTGCATGCGCCCAGAGCTAGTGCTCTGAGACAACAGAGGCCATCGCGATGGGAGGCCCACATGGGCCAAAGAACAAAGAGGATGAAAATAGACAAATGAAAGACCAATAGAAGTGGCCCGCCCACCCCCCTCCCTCCCCAACCCGCCCTCCGCCCCAAATAAATAAATCTTTAAAAAAAATAATAAAAGAAACATTTACTGCAGGCCTATTTTTGTGTTAGGCCTGTGCTAAGTCTTCTTCATATTGTATTTCATTGAGTCCTCTCAGTAGTTAATTTCTTTTTTTCTTTTTTTTTAAGTCAGGAAACAAAGGATAAGAGAGTTTATCCTTTTTAACTAGTTAAACAGGCAGAGTTGTGATTCCCAAGTCCAGACTTCATTCTCTTTATCCATTGTGCCTCAGCAGTATCCCTAAAGCAGGCAGGCGATACGCTGGTGTTTTTGGGTTGTTGTTAATTTTGGGGTGTTTTTTTTTGGCTGCATCGGGAGGATTGTGGGATTTTAGATCCCCACCGGGGATAGAACCTGTGCCCCCTGAAATGAAGGGCCAGAGTTCCAAACCACTGGACTCCCAGGAATTTCCCTGGGCATTCTGGTTTTATCTTTATGGAACCACAAATAAAATGGTTGCAAAAGATTTTATTTACCTTGATCAAAGTCCCCTTGTATATAGGCAAAGTCATGAAAATGGGAAATAATCTTTCAAATATGCTAAATTCAGAGGAAACCAACAAATGTTCATTTAACTGGCTTTTACCATCCGATCTAGCCTGGAAAATATTTATTTTAAATATAAGTGACTGTAATATCTTCAATAAAGGTGAGCTGAGTCTAAGAGAGTTGTCCTGGACAGCTCACTTTTTAGAAGCAGCAGCAGCTTCCTTAATTCCTGGATCAGCTCTTTTCTCTGCAGGGACCCATATCCTGGCTTCATTCCCATGATGATGAAAATTCTCATTTATATTGGAAGGGCCCCCTAATCACCAGGAAAATGACTAATCAAATTGAGCTTTCTTGTTCTGATTTAATTTGGTGGCATTAGTAGAAATGATCTTAGACTCCTGGGACAGAATTATTGAATACTAATTTAAACTTTACAAAATTTAACCTAATGTAAAATTTACCTTGAGCAACAAAAACATTAAATAACTGTACTCTTATGTGTAGATGAGTTTGTCTTTTGAGGCATAGTATTTGTTTCTCTTAGGTTAGAAATACATTTTCAAATGATGTATCTTAACAAAAAATAGAGATAGACAGTGTTAGTTTATGTTCAGTAAGAAGCAACAGAGAAAATCAGCAGTAATGGGGCTTTGGGAGGAAAACCATTAGATGTGATCGCCTCACCTGTTAAACCCAGCTGTCCCTTCTGGGATTTGGCTTTGTTTTCTGAGAACTACTTCTATGAAAATCTAATGAGGAAACTCTAAACTGCTGGTGACAAGAGTAGTCCATTTTACAAACCGTGCGGTAACCAGGATCAAGTATCAGAGTACAGATTCAAGCCTCTTTCTGTTTTTCATACATTGAGTTTGGTGGCATTTTGTAAAACTATCTTATCCTTCTTCCACTGCCAAGCTGACTAATCGACTGGTCTGTTTGACACCATCTGTCTCAAGAATCCACAGCCGCTACCATGACTTTTGGTTCAACTTTCAGTAGAAACACATTCCATCAAGAAAGAAAAAAAAAATTTTTTAAATTTCGTAAGTCCTAAAGGTATGAATCACATTGGAATTTCCTTCTTTCTTTCGATTTTTCATGCTTTCTTTTTCTTTTTTGTTTTTCATTGTCCAGATACATTGGTTTAATATTGTATTTCGAGAGTTGAGCACTGTGGATTTTAATGATCCGTTAGCAAATATTGATACATTAACCCATGTGACTGTAAACAGGATGCCTATAATGTTTGAAAAGAAATAGCTTATTTCTTTTCAAATATATAACAAGTATAACTTGTTTTTTTTTATTCCCTAAATGAATCCACATATCTTAGAAATTAAAGCAGCAAGAATATATTAAGAAAAATGCTTTTGATTCAGTATATCCTTATGGCTTCATTTAGGTAACAGATTTATTCAGTTTTTAAAGTTCTTTTAGACTTTAGTACAAGCCGATTATATATTTTATGAGAAAAATATAAACACTAAGCACTTTGAAAATAAAAGTTTTAAAGAAGTCAGATTTAAGTGTACCTTCTTGTCTACCTCAGATGTTATTATTTACATTTCAGAGGAATTCAGAGAATACTTTAAGTGATAAATACTTGGTATTTCTGTAACATCTTTTATTTGAGTGAATAAATCTTTAAACTAATACTACCTCCTCAGTTCCCAAAGTTTTCCCAAGCTCATTTGCTTGCCTTTTCCATACATTATATATATTCCTGTGCTGAAGATGGAGGTAACAAAAAGTACCCATTGAACTGGGAAGGCATCTTGAGACTGAAAACCAAAGCAAGCAGCTCCATATAATCAATGAGTCAGTTTATTATAGGGTAGCTTACTCGCAGTGGAGAACCTAGATTGGGTAGACAGCAGATCCAGAAAACCAAGCAGCTGCCCTCTGCACTGAGAAGCCACTGGGCCATTTTTATGGTTAAACTAGGGTATAGGGGTAGGTGACTTGGAGTAGGACATGCTTTCCTAAGGTAAGGTTTCTGAATGGGTAACTAGCCTTGTGGGCACTGGGAATGAATCAGGGAAGGTTTTCATCATTGTGTAGGAACTAACAGACCACAGAGGCTACCTGGTCCTAATGATTATTAAAAAGTATCTATAAAGAGTAGGATATGACTAACACATACATTCATATTAACTACAAAGCCCTTGACAATAGAGACATGACTCACTGTACAGTACAGTCCTAGATAGGGTCAAGCAGAACGAGAAACTATAAGGGCCTAAGATGGCATAATTTTAGTTAGAAAAAAAGCCATATGCATGTAAGAGGTTAAACAATAATAGATGCTTTGAATGTTGTTATAGATAACAAGATGATATACCATAGTGTATTTTTTTTTAATAAAGAAGGCATGGATTATACTGGTTTGGCAGTGGAAGAAGAGGAGAATAGAAACCTGAAGGCACTGGAGAAGTGGAGAGGGGATAGTGTAAAATCTGTAGTAAGGGTCTCCATACAGTCCAAGGGAAGAAAAGCTTGATTTAATATAAGGGAATTAGTGCATTTAGGATGATTTGGTTTCAAGCAAAAGAAACCCATTTGATAACAAAAGGAAAATTTGTTGACTCATATGCTCAAGCCATTGAAAACGCACTAGGGGAATCAGACTTAAGCAGTTAAAGGGTCAAGTAACCAAATAGCAGAAAGTGTGATTTGGTTTTTTTCTCCTCTGCTTCCTCTTGTGTGGCTGTTTCATTTTTCTGCTTTACATATGAATCTTATCCATTGCAAGAGCAAACATGATGTTTGGCAGCTCACAGTCTAATCCCTTTCCCCTGCCAACTCTAGGTAGGAAAATCCCAGGGAAGGATTCCAGTTGTCCCAGCATTAATCATGGGTACATTCCTGGACCAGTAGTTGGTGTCAGGGGTCTGGGATCTGTGCTTGCCACTGTGATCTAGAAATGGAGCCTATTACCTGAAGAGTTCGGGGTGGGGAGGGGGAAGGATACTGGCAACAGACTTTTCCATTCTCTCCAAAAATCACCACAAGGAGAATGAATGAAAAGATGAAGAAAATAATCTGTTTGTTCCTTCACAGTTGGGGTCAGTGAATGATTTTAATACTTAGTGAAATATACAGAATCATGAGTGAAATTAAGTAAGCCACTCAGTATCAAATTCCTTTCTATGTTAGCAAACTTGTAATCCTAGCTAAGATAGCCCTAACCAGAACCATGTATGTTGTTTGTTTCTGAAGTTATAATATCACTGTCATAGTTATTACAATGTTAAAGCCTCAGAATGGAAGCGTTTATGCTATTTGAAAGTGAACATGTTGATGCCTTCTTTAACTTCATAAGAGAAATGATGATAAGATTACACTATATAATGTGACCTGGTTATCAAAATGCCATATAGGGCCTAAGATGGCATAATTTTAGTAGCCATATGCATGTAAGAGGTTAAACAATAATAGATGCTTTGAATGTTGTTATAGATAACAAGATGATATACCATAGTGTATTTTTTTTTAATAAAGAAGGCATGGATTATACTGGTTTGGCAGTGGAAGAAGAGGAGAATAGAAACCTGAAGGCACTGGAGAAGTGGAGAGGGGATAGTGTAAAATCTGTAGTAAGGGTCTCCATACAGTCCAAGGGAAGAAAAGCTTGATTTAATATAAGGGAATTAGTGCATTTAGGATGATTTGGTTTCAAGCAAAAGAAACCCATTTGATAACAAAAGGAAAATTTGTTGACTCATATGCTCAAGCCATTGAAAACGCACTAGGGGAATCAGACTTAAGCAGTTAAAGGGTCAAGTAACCAAATAGCAGAAAGTGTGATTTGGTTTTTTTCTCCTCTGCTTCCTCTTGTGTGGCTGTTTCATTTTTCTGCTTTACATATGAATCTTATCCATTGCAAGAGCAAACATGATGTTTGGCAGCTCACAGTCTAATCCCTTTCCCCTGCCAACTCTAGGTAGGAAAATCCCAGGGAAGGATTCCAGTTGTCCCAGCATTAATCATGGGTACATTCCTGGACCAGTAGTTGGTGTCAGGGGTCTGGGATCTGTGCTTGCCACTGTGATCTAGAAATGGAGCCTATTACCTGAAGAGTTCGGGGTGGGGAGGGGGAAGGATACTGGCAACAGACTTTTCCATTCTCTCCAAAAATCACCACAAGGAGAATGAATGAAAAGATGAAGAAAATAATCTGTTTGTTCCTTCACAGTTGGGGTCAGTGAATGATTTTAATACTTAGTGAAATATACAGAATCATGAGTGAAATTAAGTAAGCCACTCAGTATCAAATTCCTTTCTATGTTAGCAAACTTGTAATCCTAGCTAAGATAGCCCTAACCAGAACCATGTATGTTGTTTGTTTCTGAAGTTATAATATCACTGTCATAGTTATTACAATGTTAAAGCCTCAGAATGGAAGCGTTTATGCTATTTGAAAGTGAACATGTTGATGCCTTCTTTAACTTCATAAGAGAAATGATGATAAGATTACACTATATAATGTGACCTGGTTATCAAAATGCCATTGTTATAGGGATTGTCCTGTTTGTTTAGTAGACCTTCCAGAATATGCTTTTGACACTGCTTGGAAAATATTTAAGCTTAGACTTTGTTGATACAAGAAGTAAAAGGAATTCCGAAAATTATGCTGTTGACTGGTCAGTTGTGTGAGGACTGACTGGCCAGTGGCCATAGCTCTTACTGTGAATGTTTATGAAAGGAATGGGTTTGCTAGCCTTTTGGATATTTTGAAGGATTCACATGTCAGTACAAAGCATTATATTTTTACCTGTTTATCCCATTTTCTTGTCACAGAACTTCATCTCTTGGTGCATTAAATCTGTCAGATTTTTAGTTTACTTTGTGTTAGGTTAGTGGGGAATTGACATTGCTGCTGGTGGCCTGACCTCTTTAACTTCCCATTTCAGGCTGTTAGGACTGAGCTAAGTTGGTCATCGTGGGACCTGTTTCTCTGCACATCACTAGTTCTCCATCATTTTTTTTTTAATGTTATGACCTGCTGATTCTCAAACTTTGATGCCTGAACCAGACTTCAAACCTATCAATTGGAATTTTTTGGTTGATCTGGTTTATCAAATATTCCAAATGATAAATCAGAGAACTGCTTTTCCTCTTAACTCTCTTGTTGCTGGTTCTGAGAATATGGTGGTGAGATATTCTCTGTAAATCTGTACCAACTCTAAACACGCGGAGGCGTCATGTATGGTGAGAAGAGCTTTGCAATCAAATGACGAAGATTCAAATTCTACTTTATTTATTAGCTGACTAAATAATATAGATGAGTCACTTAGTCCTGTTGTTCTTAGCTTCGTCTGGGTAGACTGGAGATGGTAAAAGCATTGATTGTGGATTGAGTGAGGTGAGTTAGAGCCTTTCTGGGAGGCAACTTGCTCATCACTTCTGAAAAGGTTTCTTTTCATTGCAATAATCATTGATAATTATATTATGATGATTATTTTATGTTGCAGATGGTTTAATATTAAATTCCCTGTACAAGTCATCTGGAGTTTTTAATACATTGTTTACAGAATTTGGGAAAGTAATATTTAAGCAATGGTTATACCCTTAGTTCTTTAAAAGGCATAAAGGATTGTCACTCTCATGGACCTTAGCGATTAGAGAGGTAGATGTAGTTTGAAGTCTGAAGACTGGACCTTAACGATAAAAGAAATACTGACATCAGCATGCAGTGTGGTATTATTATTAGTCAGAAGACACTTTGTTCTGATAATCCAGTGTCAAAGAAGGAATACAGAAGAGAACCGCTATTACCTGAGTATACATTGTATGTGTGACGCTGAGTTTAGCAGTTCCTCCTGAATGATTCTATTTGTGAAGCAGGTATAATCAAGCATTGATCCTCAGAATCAATGCTGCCTGAACTTTGTTCATTTAAGTATTAGTTATAATATTCTGAGTATAAAAAGAGAAAAATGCCCTAGTGTGTTAGCTAATATAGAGTTTTACTGCTTCTTTTTACTTTTATCCTTATGGGGCCCATGGCTAATCTTGATACCTTCAGTTTGAGAAATAAAATGCGTTCTAAAATATGAGGGCCCATATAAATATAAACCATTTTTAGGTAATTCTCTTTCCCCAATGTATCCAAAAGGATTCCATTTAAAAAATTTTAAAATTTCCAATGAGAAGTACATTTAGGCTATTTTCTTGTTTTTGTGTGAATCATGTCTCATAACAATGAATTTTTAGTGTTTAATAATAGTCATTTAGCTCTGTCTACAAACACCAAATACTTCCCTGTTGTTTATTGTTACTCTTTTGTGCCATGAAAATGAAGTTTGCATCCATGTGACTTTTATATAAAATAATCATTTTCATATGTTTGGCACTGAGTATTTTGAAAGACAAAAGAAAATGTGAGGTTTTCAAGTCTCCCCACGTGATGCTGCCAGACAAATCCCAAAAGGCTGCTGTTACAGGGCAACACATGCATATTGAGTACGCACGCTGAAAGGATACCTTGCTTCCTAAGTGTACTGACTGGGAATGCCAGGAAGTGCCACTTATCATAGATTTATTTGATTCTGCTATAATTGTAGGCATTTTCAAGTATTCTGATCTAGAGGAGGATAAAATACATTATTGCCAACCTTCTCTCGTGTTTCCAAGTCCTATGTCAAATCATTAGCAGTATAACCAATATGTGATTCAAAAGAGTGACTTTGAGAAGGCATAAAGGATTGTCACTCTCATGGACCTTAGCGATTAGAGAGGTAGATGTAGTTTGAAGTCTGAAGACTGGACCTTAACGATAAAAGAAATACTGACATCAGCATGCAGTGTGGTATTATTATTAGTCAGAAGACACTTTGTTCTGATAATCCAGTGTCAAAGAAGGAATACAGAAGAGAACCGCTATTACCTGAGTATACATTGTATGTGTGACGCTGAGTTTAGCAGTTCCTCCTGAATGATTCTATTTGTGAAGCAGGTATAATCAAGCATTGATCCTCAGAATCAATGCTGCCTGAACTTTGTTCATTTAAGTATTAGTTATAATATTCTGAGTATAAAAAGAGAAAAATGCCCTAGTGTGTTAGCTAATATAGAGTTTTACTGCTTCTTTTTACTTTTATCCTTATGGGGCCCATGGCTAATCTTGATACCTTCAGTTTGAGAAATAAAATGCGTTCTAAAATATGAGGGCCCATATAAATATAAACCATTTTTAGGTAATTCTCTTTCCCCAATGTATCCAAAAGGATTCCATTTAAAAAATTTTAAAATTTCCAATGAGAAGTACATTTAGGCTATTTTCTTGTTTTTGTGTGAATCATGTCTCATAACAATGAATTTTTAGTGTTTAATAATAGTCATTTAGCTCTGTCTACAAACACCAAATACTTCCCTGTTGTTTATTGTTACTCTTTTGTGCCATGAAAATGAAGTTTGCATCCATGTGACTTTTATATAAAATAATCATTTTCATATGTTTGGCACTGAGTATTTTGAAAGACAAAAGAAAATGTGAGGTTTTCAAGTCTCCCCACGTGATGCTGCCAGACAAATCCCAAAAGGCTGCTGTTACAGGGCAACACATGCATATTGAGTACGCACGCTGAAAGGATACCTTGCTTCCTAAGTGTACTGACTGGGAATGCCAGGAAGTGCCACTTATCATAGATTTATTTGATTCTGCTATAATTGTAGGCATTTTCAAGTATTCTGATCTAGAGGAGGATAAAATACATTATTGCCAACCTTCTCTCGTGTTTCCAAGTCCTATGTCAAATAATTAGCAGTATAACCAATATGTGATTCAAAAGAGTGACTTTGAGAAGGACATTCAAGTTAGGTATTCTTTCTATTTGTTGACTTCTACTGTATACTTTATGGTGTTCTCCATTGTCCATGGATGTTGGAACCTCATTTTAATATCTGGGCTTTTGTAATGATAATACTTATAATTTTATTTTACTTTTTTGGATAACTTGCCCCTTTATTTTGTAAATTAATCAGTAAATCAACCAATGTGATTAAGTAGTAGTGTACTAGACAATGAAAGAGAAATAAACTCAGCTGTTCTATGAGCACCATGACTTATTTATGACTTTTCAATTTTATAACAGAGATAAGAATTTGAAATGTGGTTGAATTCTTCTAAACCATGTTAAATAGTTGGTATATGTTTGTGTAAGTACAAATTTTGTTTTATAATCAGACTGAACTTAATCTCAATGTTTGCTAAACATTTACACTAAAAGTTGCCTATTCTGCTATTTGAGATACTTACATTTTATAATTTTAGTAATGTTTCACTTGGGAGAACAAGCTGCTGGGAATTCAGTAGTGTTTTAAAGAAAATTTATATGTCATCATTTATAACAGCCATGCTCTTATCATTTAGAAAAGTATATTTGTGTGCATAGCAATAGTTATTTAGTTTATAGAGTAAGGAAGGCTTGATGGAGGTAAGATTTTTAGATTTACTCGAGTACTTCCTTGCTTTTACAAAATTCAGATGATTTCGGTTTACTGGAGTAGTGTCAGAGAGGCTCAAGTAATTTACCTAAACTTACACCTTAGACAAGGTACTTTATTCTAAGCTTCACTTTCTTCATCTTTAAATATTTTAAAATAAGAAATCAAGGATACTTCTTAAGATAAAATCACCTTGCTATACATCTGAAACTAATCAACATTGTTAATAAGAAACTATACTTCAATAAAGTGAAATCTGGACAGAAGTGGTAAATACATAGACTGGCATCTAATTATACCTATTATATATTTCATTTTTATTTACCTATACAAGTAATGGAATATAATCTAAAATTTACTACTGGTATATCATTTGACTGATACATATCAAGCAAAAACATCGCAGTTTATCTCGCATAATGTAAAAATGTATACTTCCTTGTTGAGTTGACCTAGAAACAACTTCTGAAAAGAGAAAACTCAAGTTTGTCCATGCTTGATTCTTCAGTTTCTTCTCATTAAGTATTTTTAAGAGGTCAGACAGTTTATCTTGTCATTTAAAAAATTCACAATTTATTGAAAGTTGTATTTCTGTGGTTACCATAAAGTATCATGTTATCCATCTTATGACTTTGAGACTATCTTGCTCATACTCTCAAGGTCCTTATGAAGTTGACATATGAAAATGGCTTGTTCTCAAATAAATCACATGGTCTCTTTCATGAGACAAGTAAAACTTTCAGAAAAGCTTTTTAAAATTTATTTATTTATTTATTTATTTAGGTGGGGGTGGGGTGGGGAGGGAGGGGAGCAGGCGGGCCACTTCCATTGGTCTTTCACTTGTCCATTTTCATCCATCTTTTTTCTTCGGCCCATGTGGGCCTCTCATCACGGTGGGCTCTGTTGTCACAGAGCACAGGCTCTGGGCGCATGCACCCAGAGCTCCGGCTCGGCAATTGGACACATCTGTCCAGCTGCTCCGCGGCACATGGGATCCTCCCAGGCCAGGGCTCGAACCGGCGCCCCTTGCACTGCAAGGCGGTGTCCTTACCCACTGGACCAGTAGGGAAGCCCCAGAAAAGCTTTTGATAGTTTTGTAATAGGACTTTAAAAAGCAATTGTATTATTATTAAATATTGATTTCCCTCCGTTCAGTTCCTTTTTTTTAAACTTTTTATTTTATACAGGAGTACAGTTGATTAACAGTGTTACATTAGTTTCAGATGTACAATAAAATGATTCAGTTATACAAATAAATATATCTATTCTTTATGAAATTCTTTTCCCAGTTAGGTTGTTACAGAATATTAAGCAAAGTTCTCTGCTGTACAGCAAGTCCTTGTTGGTTATCCATTTTAAATATAGCAGTGTGCATGTCAGTTCCAAACTCCTAAATATCCCTTTTCCCAATCTTTCCCTTCCTAGTAACTGTAAGTTCATTCTTTAAGTTATGTGATTCTGTTTCTGTTTTGTAAACACCTTCATTTGTATCACTTTTTAAGGTTTTGCATATAAGCAACATCCTATGATATTTCTTTCTTTCTCTTACTTGCTTCACTCAGTACCCATGCTGCTACCAATGGCATTTTGTTTGTTAAGTTCAGTAAAAAAAGTTTAGTGACCATTCTGCTCCCCCAAATTATTAGCAAGTTTGTGATGGGTTTATCTCTGGAAGACTAAAAAACTGGTAAGCTTCAGAAGAAATGTGTATGTAATTGTAGACAATTTGAGAAATCAAAACATTTTTCTTTACCATTTTTTAAAGATAGCATTCATTTTTGACCTAATGCTATAATACTTACCATATTTTCTTATAAATTGGAGAAATTTTGCATAATGTCTAAAGACATTTATTAGATTTAGGATTTATTTTTAATTTTAAAAATTTTTCATATTCATGCAAGGAATTAACATTTTAAAATGAAAATAACTTAAATATGTGGACCATATTCACATGCCTGTAGCAATATGGCACAACTAGAAAATAAAAGATGAAGGGTTATCAGTGCTTTTTTACTTCTAAACAAGATATATCTGGGCTTCCCTGGTTGTCAAATAGATAAGAGTCTGCCTTGCAGCGCAAGGGCACGGGTTCGATCCTTGGCCCAGGAAGATCCCATGTGCCACAGAGCGTCTGGACCAGTGTGTCTAATTAGGAGGCTGTGCTCTGAAGCACATGTGTCCAGAGCTGGTGCTCTACAGAGAGAGAGACCACTGCAATGGGAGGCTCACACAGACAAAGAATAAAGATGGATGAAAATCAACAGATAATAATAATAAAAAAAAAAAACAATAAAAGAGGCCAAAATTAAAAAAAAAAAGATATATCAAGCTTTTATGTCCAGATTGAGGGACTTTTACTCCCAAGTCCTGTCTAAATGAAAGAAGTCTTCATTTCCCACTTTTCTTTCTTTGCTGGAAGGAATGGGAGAGTGAGGGTTGTGAGTGATGAAAGCTGAAAATCAAGTCATGAAAAGGAAGGAAGGTTTTAGTTATAGTGACTAGATATAGTTTAGGGCTGCTCCAGGGCACAGTGGTAAAGAATCTGCCTGTGATGCAGGAGATTTGAGTTTGATCCCTGGATAGATAAGATCCTCTGAAGAAGCAAATGGCAACCCAGTCCAGTATTCTTGCTTAGTAAATTCTATGGACAGAGAAGCCTTGTGGGCTACAGTCTATGGGGGATGACGAAAGTCAGACACAACTTAGTGATTAAACAACAACAAAAAGACTCAGTTTAGAGTGGTAAACAACCCTTTTGTTTGTTATGGGTCCTTGCTCCCAAATTATTAGCAAGTTTGTGATGGGTTTATCTCTGGAAGACTAAAAAACTGGTAAGCTTCAGAAGAAATGTGTATGTAATTGTAGACAATTTGAGAAATCAAAACATTTTTCTTTACCATTTTTTAAAGATAGCATTCATTTTTGACCTAATGCTATAATACTTACCATATTTTCTTATAAATTGGAGAAATTTTGCATAATGTCTAAAGACATTTATTAGATTTAGGATTTATTTTTAATTTTAAAAATTTTTCATATTCATGCAAGGAATTAACATTTTAAAATGAAAATAACTTAAATATGTGGACCATATTCACATGCCTGTAGCAATATGGCACAACTAGAAAATAAAAGATGAAGGGTTATCAGTGCTTTTTTACTTCTAAACAAGATATATCTGGGCTTCCCTGGTTGTCAAATAGATAAGAGTCTGCCTTGCAGCGCAAGGGGCACGGGTTCGATCCTTGGCCCAGGAAGATCCCATGTGCCACAGAGCGTCTGGACCAGTGTGTCTAATTAGGAGGCTGTGCTCTGAAGCACATGTGTCCAGAGCTGGTGCTCTACAGAGAGAGAGACCACTGCAATGGGAGGCTCACACAGACAAAGAATAAAGATGGATGAAAATCAACAGATAATAATAATAAAAAAAAAAAACAATAAAAGAGGCCAAAATTAAAAAAAAAAAGATATATCAAGCTTTTATGTCCAGATTGAGGGACTTTTACTCCCAAGTCCTGTCTAAATGAAAGAAGTCTTCATTTCCCACTTTTCTTTCTTTGCTGGAAGGAATGGGAGAGTGAGGGTTGTGAGTGATGAAAGCTGAAAATCAAGTCATGAAAAGGAAGGAAGGTTTTAGTTATAGTGACTAGATATAGTTTAGGGCTGCTCCAGGGCACAGTGGTAAAGAATCTGCCTGTGATGCAGGAGATTTGAGTTTGATCCCTGGATAGATAAGATCCTCTGAAGAAGCAAATGGCAACCCAGTCCAGTATTCTTGCTTAGTAAATTCTATGGACAGAGAAGCCTTGTGGGCTACAGTCTATGGGGGATGACGAAAAGTCAGACACAACTTAGTGATTAAACAACAACAAAAAAGACTCAGTTTAGAGTGGTAAACAACCCAGTTTTAAGAGTGGAACAGAGGGGAGATGGGCAAGAGTGACCAGGTGAAAGCAGAACATGGCTTGATGAGGAGTCCTGTGTCCTTGATTTTCCCTTCCAAAGGGAAGCATGCTCCTAGGCTCCTCCTAGCTTTAAAACTGAATGTGGAGCTTAAGTGGGTTTGAGCAGGTATCAACAATATTGACAGATGAATGGATTAAAAAGGAATTAAATAGAAAACACTCAGTGGGATAATGAAGAGAACTGGATAACTGGTACTTCTTACCTATGTGCCTGACTCTCTGCTGGGTACTTTATATTTGGCCTCATACCAATCCTGGAAGGTAGGCATTTTCATTCTAGTTTTACATCATTTTTCAGATGAGGAAATTGAGAGTCAGAGAATGACACTGCATAGATATAATGTAAATAGTACTAGGGCGTGAATTTAAACCTGTGGAATAATAATAAAAAAAAGAGTTGTGTTAATAATCAAGACATATAATTCGTTTACTATAGGATCTACAGAGAGACAGGTTTGATGAAGTGTAGCATTTATCCAGGGAAATTAGTTAATACTTAGTGGTATTTTATAATGCGAAATAATTTATTCTCCAGTTGTTTCTAAAAAGATGAAGATCATTAAAAACGTTGGTGCAGAAGTGCCAATGTTATTTAAATTAAAACAGTATGTTTTAATATTAGAACTCAGTAGTTAGTATGAATTCATATTCCCTGTTAGAAAAAAAGTTTGCTTTTTGGTTGGGGTTTTGAATTTTTTTTTTGGAAGGAATGGGAGAGTGAGGGTTGTGAGTGATGAAAGCTGAAAATCAAGTCATGAAAAGGAAGGAAGGTTTTAGTTATAGTGACTAGATATAGTTTAGGGCTGCTCCAGGGCACAGTGGTAAAGAATCTGCCTGTGATGCAGGAGATTTGAGTTTGATCCCTGGATAGATAAGATCCTCTGAAGAAGCAAATGGCAACCCAGTCCAGTATTCTTGCTTAGTAAATTCTATGGACAGAGAAGCCTTGTGGGCTACAGTCTATGGGGGATGACGAAAAGTCAGACACAACTTAGTGATTAAACAACAACAAAAAAGACTCAGTTTAGAGTGGTAAACAACCCAGTTTTAAGAGTGGAACAGAGGGGAGAGATGGGCAAGAGTGACCAGGTGAAAGCAGAACATGGCTTGATGAGGAGTCCTGTGTCCTTGATTTTCCCTTCCAAAGGGAAGCATGCTCCTAGGCTCCTCCTAGCTTTAAAACTGAATGTGGAGCTTAAGTGGGTTTGAGCAGGTATCAACAATATTGACAGATGAATGGATTAAAAAGGAATTAAATAGAAAACACTCAGTGGGATAATGAAGAGAACTGGATAACTGGTACTTCTTACCTATGTGCCTGACTCTCTGCTGGGTACTTTATATTTGGCCTCATACCAATCCTGGAAGGTAGGCATTTTCATTCTAGTTTTACATCATTTTTCAGATGAGGAAATTGAGAGTCAGAGAATGACACTGCATAGATATAATGTAAATAGTACTAGGGCGTGAATTTAAACCTGTGGAATAATAATAAAAAAAAGAGTTGTGTTAATAATCAAGACATATAATTCGTTTACTATAGGATCTACAGAGAGACAGGTTTGATGAAGTGTAGCATTTATCCAGGGAAATTAGTTAATACTTAGTGGTATTTTATAATGCGAAATAATTTATTCTCCAGTTGTTTCTAAAAAGATGAAGATCATTAAAAACGTTGGTGCAGAAGTGCCAATGTTATTTAAATTAAAACAGTATGTTTTAATATTAGAACTCAGTAGTTAGTATGAATTCATATTCCCTGTTGGAGAAATAGTGACTCAACTTTGTAATGGCAGCAGAAATAGATCAGGTTTTCTCAGACTATAATGTGCATTAGTATTACCTCTGGTACTTGTTAATGATACAGTTTTGAAAGACTTGATACAGTAGATCAGGAGTGGGGACCCCTGCCATCTGAATGATTAATAATATCCTACCACTCTAGTTTGCTCCAGTGCTCCCAGCAATTAAGATTTCTGGATATAAATTGTGAATTTTCGCTGTGATATATAGTAGTGTTTAAGAGCTGCACGTGTAGGTTTTGATTGTCCTCTCTGCATATATTTTCACTTATTGGTAGGTGAGAACTGTAGCCACCTGTTGCATGTGACTAAGTAAGTGAACTAAAATAAAATGAAATAAAAGTTGAGTTTCAGGTGCTCAGAAACCTCATGTAGCTGATGGATACTCTATCAGAGAGAGCAACATATAGAACATTTTAATCATTATTGCAGGACATTCTCTTGGAGAATACTGGTTTAGAATGTAAGAATGATGAAATTTGGGCTTCAGTAACTCATTGGTAAAGAATCCTCCTGCAGTGCAGGAGACAGGGCGGTTTGATCACTAGATCAGAAAGATCCCCTGGAGAAGGAAAGGGCAGCTCAGTCCAGTATTCTTGCTTGGGAATCCCATGGACAGAGGAGCCTGAAAGGCTACAGTCCATGACATTGCAAAACAGTTGGACACGACTTAGCAACTAAACAACAACAGCAGTTTCTATAGTATTGGAAACTATTTTTTTTTAGGTTGGCCTTGTTAAATATCACTTTCTTTAGGCAGAAATAGAAATTTTCTTTACAATGGCAGCTTTCATTTAAAAATGCTTGTAATTAAATAGCAAAGATTGCATTTTTTTTATTCTTTTCATGGGAAAGAATAAACACATTTTGAAGATAAATTACTTAGTTGCTTTCGATTTCTACTTGGAATGGTAATCATGTGAATACTTTTGATGAACATGGGAAATTTACTAAAACTTAGTGGTATTTTTTTGCGAAATAATTTATTCTCCAGTTGTTTCTAAAAAGATGAAGATCATTAAAAACGTTGGTGCAGAAGTGCCAATGTTATTTAAATTAAAACAGTATGTTTTAATATTAGAACTCAGTAGTTAGTATGAATTCATATTCCCTGTTGGAGAAATAGTGACTCAACTTTGTAATGGCAGCAGAAATAGATCAGGTTTTCTCAGACTATAATGTGCATTAGTATTACCTCTGGTACTTGTTAATGATACAGTTTTGAAAGACTTGATACAGTAGATCAGGAGTGGGGACCCCTGCCATCTGAATGATTAATAATATCCTACCACTCTAGTTTGCTCCAGTGCTCCCAGCAATTAAGATTTCTGGATATAAATTGTGAATTTTCGCTGTGATATATAGTAGTGTTTAAGAGCTGCACGTGTAGGTTTTGATTGTCCTCTCTGCATATATTTTCACTTATTGGTAGGTGAGAACTGTAGCCACCTGTTGCATGTGACTAAGTAAGTGAACTAAAATAAAATGAAATAAAAGTTGAGTTTCAGGTGCTCAGAAACCTCATGTAGCTGATGGATACTCTATCAGAGAGAGCAACATATAGAACATTTTAATCATTATTGCAGGACATTCTCTTGGAGAATACTGGTTTAGAATGTAAGAATGATGAAATTTGGGCTTCAGTAACTCATTGGTAAAGAATCCTCCTGCAGTGCAGGAGACAGGGCGGTTTGATCACTAGATCAGAAAGATCCCCTGGAGAAGGAAAGGGCAGCTCAGTCCAGTATTCTTGCTTGGGAATCCCATGGACAGAGGAGCCTGAAAGGCTACAGTCCATGACATTGCAAAACAGTTGGACACGACTTAGCAACTAAACAACAACAGCAGTTTCTATAGTATTGGAAACTATTTTTTTTTAGGTTGGCCTTGTTAAATATCACTTTCTTTAGGCAGAAATAGAAATTTTCTTTACAATGGCAGCTTTCATTTAAAAATGCTTGTAATTAAATAGCAAAGATTGCATTTTTTTTATTCTTTTCATGGGAAAGAATAAACACATTTTGAAGATAAATTACTTAGTTGCTTTCGATTTCTACTTGGAATGGTAATCATGTGAATACTTTTTGATGAACATGGGATTTTCCCACTAAAAACTTTCCCAAAGAACATTTCTTACCATGTTCAAAGCAGTAGGAATGACTCAGTATTTTAATACTTCATAAAACAGGTTTAAAGACTATCTGCAAAAAATGAAGCTAAGTGTTGTAAACAACATTGAGGATTTGTCCTAATAGTGTTACATTATATCAGCTTGTGTGTATCATCAAAACAGTTTCTGTATTAAACTTGCATGGAATTTAGCATTAGATCTTAAGTGTAACTATGCTAGTTTGATAGCATTTCCCTGAATATGATGAATATATTAAATTATCAATGGAAGTTATTTTAGGAAAATATATTGTATGATTATACATTACAATTTGAAACATATAATTTTTGAAGTGAAAAACTCCATGTGAATTGTGTGGAAATAAAAACCTGTATATTCTTTTCAAATATCATCTGTTGAGCTTCAGTGTGTGAAAAAACTGAAATTGACAGTGTTGGTTGCTTTCCCATAGTCAAACACACGTTTCAATGAAAACAACCTGAAGCTGGCTTTCTATTTTGTCTCTCAGAGCTATTGGTCTGAGTTGGATTTTTACATCAAAATGCTTCTTGAGTTTCTCATTACCTTGTTGTCTCACACCTGCATTATGAGGGGTAATTATCTTATTTGGTCCTTGGACTCTTCTCACTATTTTTCATCCTGTCTAGTCCTGTGAGTTTATGGCACCTAAACAACATTTTCATCATGTTATTTTACTTATCAAAATCTATTAAGAACTTCTTTGTTACTAATAGGCTAGAATTCAGAAGCCTTTTTTGAACAATATTAGATCTTAAGAGTTTGGCCCAAGTTAACATTTCAGCTCCTATGTTCTACTGGTCTTTGTCCAAACCCTTCACACAAGTGACACTTGGGCTACTTTTTGAGACATTATTCTCTGATCCTCGCCATGTATATTTTATCTGAAAAGTCCTTTTCATTTATCTTTGCTTTCCTAGGGGTTGCTATAGATTGATGTTTGTCTTATAGAAAAAAAATTGTTGAAGTCTTAACCCTTAAATTAACTCTGTGAATGTTACTTTATTTAGAGATGGCAGCTTTGCAGATGAGTAAGTTAAAATGAAGTCATTAGAGTGAGCCTTAGTGCAACATGACTGTCATTTTAAAAAGGGGACATTTTGATACAGAAACAGAGACAGGGAAAATACCACGTGAGAATGGAAGTAGAATTTTGGGATGAAGTGATGCAACAGATGGCAGGGAACTGCCAGGAAGCTACTAGAAGTCAGGATGAAGGCATGGAATAAATTCTGCCTCACAACCTTCAGAAGCAACTGTGTCTGCTGAACCTTAATATGGGACTTCTAGCCTCCAAAACAGACAAAAAATGTCTGTGGCTCAAGCCACCCAGTTTGTGATACTTTGTAATGGCAACCCTAGAAAATTGATGCACTCATTAGTTTCTTATTTATTTCATTATTGTTTCTTTGCCTTAATATCCCTCTTCAAGAACCTGGTGGCCTTTCTTTTTTGTGGATAGTTGTCTCTCTAGAAAAATGCATATATATATATATATATATATATATATATATAAGCACAAAGCACCAAACAAGTTCAGAACAAAGAACTCGCAATGAACCCAAATCATATCTAGCCTTCCATGTCCAATCAGAACCTCCCCTTCTTTGAGAAAGCAGTCTCCCTACTTCACTTCAGTTTTGATATTTATCTCTTCTTTGGCTTTTACTGTATAGATTTTACTTTGGGTGCTTCATTATATTCCCAGATGGCTAAAGTAGTAAAGAATCTGACTGCAATGCAAGAGATGGGGGTATACTCCCTGGCTTGGAAAGATCCCTGGTGTAGGAAGTGGCAACTCACTCCAGTGTTCTTGCCTGCAAAATCCCATGGGCAGAGAAGCCTGGTAGGCTACAGTCCATGGAGTCCCAAAGAACTGGGCATGACTGAGCATGCCTTATGCATGCTTCTTGGATTCTGAATTTTCCCAGTATACATAAGCCGTCCCCAACTCAAGAACACCAGTGTTTCTAAGTCCTGTACCCCTTCTAAGATTTTAAAAACAGGGTTAGTTCACCAACATTACAAGGCATGTGTGTGTGTGTGTGTGTATAAGATATGGAGAGATCACATGTTCGCAATTCCCAGTAAATGCTTAGAAGTTACTAAGTGCTCAGTACTTAGTGCCAGCTAGTTTTTTTTTTTTTTCCTTAATATTAATGTCTGCTAAAATACTTCCCTACACAAAATAACTTGAATTTACTGCTTGGGAAAGGGAAGAATAATAACAGGTGTTACTTTGCTCAGCCCGTGCTGAATCCAGCAGAAAATGAAGAGTAGGTGTGAAAAGAAGTATAAAATGAGGAGGCAGAGAAACAATGTTGTCTGGCAACTCATTGTAAACACTGTGGATCCTGGAGTCTGCAGCTTTGAGGCTCAGCTCTCTATGAATTGTTTGGGAGTTACTGTGTAAATTGTTTACTTCTGCAAGCTTTTCTTTATTCATTTAGAAAGCAAAGATAATTATCCTTATATTTCATGTGAAGATTATAATCTGTTCTAAGACTATGTCATTTTTATATTTCCGTACATGTCTAGAGAAATTTGCATCTATTTTCAAAATTCATAGACACTTTGAAGCACTTTGAAGAAGTTAAGAGCACCTCTTCTGTAGGATCATTTACAGAAGATTTCATGTCTAACCTTATTTTTACAATATCCAAAAGAATCAGGTCCTGGTTCTGACTACAAGGGATTATTTGTTGTCATCTTCAATCAAGTATTTTTGATCTGTTGATTAGTTTTCTTTTGTTTGGAAAATGTGAGGGTTGACAAATTTATCTGTTCTTATTCCAGCTTTAACATGCTATATTAACCTCATTTTATGGTTGAAGAAACTGACCCAGCAACTGAGGTTGGCGAGGTAGAAATTTATGAACCTAGGAGAAAAGTTCAGGTATTCTTTGTGAAGGTGTTTCACATACCTTCTTTTCTCCCAACTACCCTGTAGAACCAAAATATTTTTTTCCAATTTTTCTTATATTAATTTGAGAGTTAAAAAATATTTGAATTGATGATATTTATTCTTGCACAAGATGAATTCTTAAATGTACTGTTTTCGAGCATGAATTTGTGCTTCAGCCTGAATTTGGAAGCCGACTGCATGGATCTGAATCTGTTCCATGACTTAATAAAATCTTGGACTGGTTACTTCATTTTTGAGCCTCAGTTTTCTCATCTATAAATAATGAATAATAATAGTGTCTACCTCAGGACATTTTGAGGATTGGGAGAATTATGACAGTGGGGTATAAGTACACATTTTTTTTCCTTAATTTTAAGCTTTTTTGAATTTACTGCTTGGGAAAGGGAAGAATAATAACAGGTGTTACTTTGCTCAGCCCGTGCTGAATCCAGCAGAAAATGAAGAGTAGGTGTGAAAAGAAGTATAAAATGAGGAGGCAGAGAAACAATGTTGTCTGGCAACTCATTGTAAACACTGTGGATCCTGGAGTCTGCAGCTTTGAGGCTCAGCTCTCTATGAATTGTTTGGGAGTTACTGTGTAAATTGTTTACTTCTGCAAGCTTTTCTTTATTCATTTAGAAAGCAAAGATAATTATCCTTATATTTCATGTGAAGATTATAATCTGTTCTAAGACTATGTCATTTTTATATTTCCGTACATGTCTAGAGAAATTTGCATCTATTTTCAAAATTCATAGACACTTTGAAGCACTTTGAAGAAGTTAAGAGCACCTCTTCTGTAGGATCATTTACAGAAGATTTCATGTCTAACCTTATTTTTACAATATCCAAAAGAATCAGGTCCTGGTTCTGACTACAAGGGATTATTTGTTGTCATCTTCAATCAAGTATTTTTGATCTGTTGATTAGTTTTCTTTTGTTTGGAAAATGTGAGGGTTGACAAATTTATCTGTTCTTATTCCAGCTTTAACATGCTATATTAACCTCATTTTATGGTTGAAGAAACTGACCCAGCAACTGAGGTTGGCGAGGTAGAAATTTATGAACCTAGGAGAAAAGTTCAGGTATTCTTTGTGAAGGTGTTTCACATACCTTCTTTTCTCCCAACTACCCTGTAGAACCAAAATATTTTTTTCCAATTTTTCTTATATTAATTTGAGAGTTAAAAAATATTTGAATTGATGATATTTATTCTTGCACAAGATGAATTCTTAAATGTACTGTTTTCGAGCATGAATTTGTGCTTCAGCCTGAATTTGGAAGCCGACTGCATGGATCTGAATCTGTTCCATGACTTAATAAAATCTTGGACTGGTTACTTCATTTTTGAGCCTCAGTTTTCTCATCTATAAATAATGAATAATAATAGTGTCTACCTCAGGACATTTTGAGGATTGGGAGAATTATGACAGTGGGGTATAAGTACATTTCAGTTATTGTTCTATTCTGACATTGAAGACTGATAAGATAATTAAAGAAGTTTTTTTTAAAATTGAAGTATAGGGGCTTCCCAGATGGCGCAGTGGTAAAGAATCCACGTGCCAGTGCAGGAGACAGAAAAGAGATGAGTTTGGTCCCTGGGTCAGGAAGATTCCCTAGCTCTGGAGAATTCCATGGACAGAGGAACTTGACAAGCTACCGTTTAGGTGGTCCCAAAGAGTAGGACATGACTGAACAACTGGGCACACACACACATAGTTGATTTGCATTTTATTTACAGTGTTGTATTAGTTTCAAGTGTACAGCAAAGTGATTCTGTTTTAGGCTTCCCTGGTATCTCAGCTGGTAAAGAATCTGCCTGCAGTGCAGTAGACCCCGATTCAATTTCTGGGTGGGGAAGATCCCCTGAAGAAGGAATAGGCTACCTACTCTGTATTCTTGGGCTTCCCTAGTGGCTCAAATGGCAAAGAATCTGTCTGCAGTTGGGGAGACCCGGGTTTGATCCCTGGGTTGGGAAGATTCCATGGAGTAGGACATGGCAACCCATTCCAGTATTCTTTTTTTTTTTAATTTTAGCCTCTTTTATTGGGTTTGTTTATTTATTTATTTATTTTCATCCATCTTTATTCTTTGGCCCATGTGGACCTTCCACTGCAGTGGCCTCTCTCGTTGCAGAGCACCGGCTCTGGGCACATGCGTTCCAGAGCTCCGGCTCGGTGATTGGACACATCGGTCCAGCTGCTCAGCGGCACTTGGGATCTTCCCAGGCCAGGGATCGAACCGGCGTCCCTTGCACTGCAAGGTGGTGTCCTTACCCACTGGGCCACCAGGGGAAGCCCTGCCATTTCCTTCTTCATGAGATTTTCCTGACTCAAAGATGGAACCCATGTCTCTCATGCCTCCACATTAAAAATATTTGAATTGATGATATTTATTCTTGCACAAGATGAATTCTTAAATGTACTGTTTTCGAGCATGAATTTGTGCTTCAGCCTGAATTTGGAAGCCGACTGCATGGATCTGAATCTGTTCCATGACTTAATAAAATCTTGGACTGGTTACTTCATTTTTGAGCCTCAGTTTTCTCATCTATAAATAATGAATAATAATAGTGTCTACCTCAGGACATTTTGAGGATTGGGAGAATTATGACAGTGGGGTATAAGTACATTTCAGTTATTGTTCTATTCTGACATTGAAGACTGATAAGATAATTAAAGAAGTTTTTTTTAAAATTGAAGTATAGGGGCTTCCCAGATGGCGCAGTGGTAAAGAATCCACGTGCCAGTGCAGGAGACAGAAAAGAGATGAGTTTGGTCCCTGGGTCAGGAAGATTCCCTAGCTCTGGAGAATTCCATGGACAGAGGAACTTGACAAGCTACCGTTTAGGTGGTCCCAAAGAGTAGGACATGACTGAACAACTGGGCACACACACACATAGTTGATTTGCATTTTATTTACAGTGTTGTATTAGTTTCAAGTGTACAGCAAAGTGATTCTGTTTTAGGCTTCCCTGGTATCTCAGCTGGTAAAGAATCTGCCTGCAGTGCAGTAGACCCCGATTCAATTTCTGGGTGGGGAAGATCCCCTGAAGAAGGAATAGGCTACCTACTCTGTATTCTTGGGCTTCCCTAGTGGCTCAAATGGCAAAGAATCTGTCTGCAGTTGGGGAGACCCGGGTTTGATCCCTGGGTTGGGAAGATTCCATGGAGTAGGACATGGCAACCCATTCCAGTATTCTTTTTTTTTTTTTTTTAATTTTTTTAGCCTCTTTTATTGGGTTTGTTTATTTATTTATTTATTTTCATCCATCTTTATTCTTTGGCCCATGTGGACCTTCCACTGCAGTGGCCTCTCTCGTTGCAGAGCACCGGCTCTGGGCACATGCGTTCCAGAGCTCCGGCTCGGTGATTGGACACATCGGTCCAGCTGCTCAGCGGCACTTGGGATCTTCCCAGGCCAGGGATCGAACCGGCGTCCCTTGCACTGCAAGGTGGTGTCCTTACCCACTGGGCCACCAGGGGAAGCCCTGCCATTTCCTTCTTCATGAGATTTTCCTGACTCAAAGATGGAACCCATGTCTCTCATGCCTCCACATTGGCAGAGAAATTCTTTACCACTGCACCACAAGGGATGATTTACTTATACTTTTAACCTCATCCCGGGTTTTTCTAAAGCAGGAAAATAAATAAAGAACACTTAGAAATTAGAGAAATCTCATAAGCAAATAAAGATGGATTGCATATTGAGGCTTATTGTTTTCATTTTATGTTTAATATTAAAAACAATTTTCTTTTAGTTGACTTAATGGGTGGTTACTTACTAGCACTACTGCTGTAGTTGAGAATGTCTGTACCTGATATTTGGGAAGGCTTTATTTTGGTGAACCTTCATTTGCCTTTGAACTATAAATGCAATTGTATGCATACATGTAATAAAGAATGCTTTTTTTCTAAAAACAATTACACTTACTTTTCCACAGATCATATTATATAAATATAGTTCTAAATAAATACAATTCTAAAATAAATAAAACAAACAGTAGTCAAACAAAACAGCCTTATAGTTCATCCCTAAGTTCTAACTAGCAGAAAGCTAGAAAAATACCTATGACACTGAGATAGTCTGCTAGTTAGTAACAAGCTGAGTAGGAAAATGTAAATACACTTTGATAATGCAGTTGACTCAAGTAATTATTAATAGTCTCAGAATCGCTAAAAATAGTCAAATGTGCAGAGAAAACTTATTTAAGATAAAAAAAAAATTGACTTTCTCTGAGTGGCATAAACTAAGAATTACCTTGCAATCGTATTGAAGATAAATAAAATAATTTGGTCTATTTTGCTTCTTAAACAGATGTGGTGAGTGATACCTGTTAACAGATTTAAATCCATATCCATTCTTTGAACCTCTTGTGATCACACAGGGCATGACCAAGCAGCTCCATGCCTCAGGGTTCATGGCCTCTTTGCATTTAAATCTCTCACAGAGTTTCAGCCTTTTCAGGAAGTCTTGATTTTGGTTGAAGACATTTGCTTCTGTCCATTCTATCTTGAATGTTCTAGTTCTATGGCGAGCAGAATTTTTCATACACAGCTCTTTTTTCATTTGTTCACATGTGCTCATATGTCTCCACAAAAAAGTTTAATATTGATTGAAAGGTGTATAAATGCATATGTAGGGTTGGCCAGAAAGTCCATTTGGGTTTTCATACACATTCGTGCACAAGCCCAAATGAACTTATACTTTTAACCTCATCCCGGTTTTTCTAAAGCAGGAAAATAAATAAAGAACACTTAGAAATTAGAGAAATCTCATAAGCAAATAAAGATGGATTGCATATTGAGGCTTATTGTTTTCATTTTATGTTTAATATTAAAAACAATTTTCTTTTAGTTGACTTAATGGGTGGTTACTTACTAGCACTACTGCTGTAGTTGAGAATGTCTGTACCTGATATTTGGGAAGGCTTTATTTTGGTGAACCTTCATTTGCCTTTGAACTATAAATGCAATTGTATGCATACATGTAATAAAGAATGCTTTTTTTCTAAAAACAATTACACTTACTTTTCCACAGATCATATTATATAAATATAGTTCTAAATAAATACAATTCTAAAATAAATAAAACAAACAGTAGTCAAACAAAACAGCCTTATAGTTCATCCCTAAGTTCTAACTAGCAGAAAGCTAGAAAAATACCTATGACACTGAGATAGTCTGCTAGTTAGTAACAAGCTGAGTAGGAAAATGTAAATACACTTTGATAATGCAGTTGACTCAAGTAATTATTAATAGTCTCAGAATCGCTAAAAAATAGTCAAATGTGCAGAGAAAACTTATTTAAGATAAAAAAAAAATTGACTTTCTCTGAGTGGCATAAACTAAGAATTACCTTGCAATCGTATTGAAGATAAATAAAATAATTTGGTCTATTTTGCTTCTTAAACAGATGTGGTGAGTGATACCTGTTAACAGATTTAAATCCATATCCATTCTTTGAACCTCTTGTGATCACACAGGGCATGACCAAGCAGCTCCATGCCTCAGGGTTCATGGCCTCTTTGCATTTAAATCTCTCACAGAGTTTCAGCCTTTTCAGGAAGTCTTGATTTTGGTTGAAGACATTTGCTTCTGTCCATTCTATCTTGAATGTTCTAGTTCTATGGCGAGCAGAATTTTTCATACACAGCTCTTTTTTCATTTGTTCACATGTGCTCATATGTCTCCACAAAAAAGTTTAATATTGATTGAAAGGTGTATAAATGCATATGTAGGGTTGGCCAGAAAGTCCATTTGGGTTTTCATACACATTCGTGCACAAGCCCAAATGAACTTTTTGGCCAACCCAATATGTTGTTTAAGTGTTGCTTACGTATCATTCACATGAACTTTGCATCTTTAATAACTGAAAAAGAGAGAGAGAGAGAGAAATGGTACTTTTTCTTTCCTTCTCTGCACTCGTTTATTACCTCCATCTAGCAAAGATCTGTTGTAGTATGAGCACATAGTCGTTGGATGAATAAATGAATGCTAAAGAGGTAGCAAAAGTTGAATTCTGTTTTCTCCATATTTTCAAAAAAATTGTGTTGCCTTTCACAGTTCTAAAGTAAATTATTTTATTGTGAAAATAATGACCCAGACAGTAAAGAGTCTGCCTGTAATGCGGAAGACCCACGTTCAATCCCTAGGTTGGAAAGACCCCCTAGAGAAGGGGATGGCTACAACCTATTCCACTATTCCTTCCTGGAAAATCCCAGGGACAGATGACCCTGGGTGGACTACAGCCCATGGATTGTAAGTAATCGGACACAACGGTGCAACTGACACTTTCTTTCACTTTCAGAGAGTCAGCAAAAGTTGAATTTTATTTTCTCCATATTTGCAAAAAAAATTGTTGGCTTTCACAGTTCTAAAATAAAATATAAATTTTATATTTCACAATATAAAATGCTATGAAAATACTACCAGAACATCCTGGCCTGTGTGCTATGACTCTTCAGTTGTGTAGGACTCTTGGCGACCCTATAGGCCACAGCCCACCAGGCTCCTTTGTCGGTGGGATTCTGCAGGCAAGAGTGTCATGAAATACTTAGAAGCTAGAGAAACTTAGAAGAAAGTCCCCTTCTTTGTATGCACCAAAAGTCTTGTGTCTACAAACCTCTTCTGGGAGGCTATTGCTGCAGGGGTCCCCTGTGGATGTTTGCTTCCCAGAGGCAGGAATAAGAATTCCCCTTACTTTATCTTGAACTCTGGGGAACACTTACAGTCTCCAAACACGGATATTTGTCTATGCCATGTTCTAAACTATTTATAAATACATGTGAGGTCACCCATTGTTTTTTTCCCATTACCTGTTTGTTCATCAACAAATTCTGTTGAGTGCCTGCTGAGTGCTAAATGCTATTATAGGCACTGGAGATGAAGAAATATAAGTTGTTTTCTAATTATTTAGTAACTAAACACAAGTATTTCAATATTATACATGCTTAGGTCTTTTTCCTAAGGGAAAATGTGACACCTCTGTTCTATATAAAAAAGAACAGCCAAACATACCTGGAATAGAAAGAGAGAGACAGAGATACAAATCTCAAATCAGAGTGCAAAAGAAGAAAAACAAGAATGCTTTTAGGAGAATTTTGGGAGATTTTATTGTTTTGCATCAAAAGTACATATGGTAGTAATTTATGTATTGTGGATTTTTCTGTTAGATTAACTAAATGTAGCTTTGTTGTGGACTGATGGATTACTTACTTATCCCTTTAGAAAGTAAAGATTATTGAATAGATTTTAAGTTAACATATGGAATAACTTTTAAATCTTCGTATCTCATATGTCAAGGGATTAGAATCTGCCTCTCAGCATTTGTTATTAGGATGTCCTTTAGAAACTGTAAAAACTAAATTTGACATATAATGAGAGAGAGATGGGGAAGATATAGAGAGGCAAAGATGAAAGTTTGCTAATGTGTGAAAGAGTGTTTTTAGACATTCTTGGTCATGTCAGGAGCATTGGCTGCATTTTAAAATGAGTGAAGTTGACTGCATTCCTATAGAGATTTCTCAGTAATCTTTTAAAAGGTTGTTTTAAGCGTTTTGTTTTCCAAAAGAGTAACTGTTTTTGACTCTTTCAACCATTATTTTTAGAATTGCAATTCCATATTCTACCTTGCAGACATTAATAACTTATCTAGATTCAAGAGCTCTCTAACTATGGCTTAAGCATGACTAATTCGAAAAGTAAAGTTGAAAGTTTTATTTTGATATTTAATTGATTTACTGGGAGGCTATTGCTGCAGGGGTCCCCTGTGGATGTTTGCTTCCCAGAGGCAGGAATAAGAATTCCCCTTACTTTATCTTGAACTCTGGGGAACACTTACAGTCTCCAAACACGGATATTTGTCTATGCCATGTTCTAAACTATTTATAAATACATGTGAGGTCACCCATTGTTTTTTTCCCATTACCTGTTTGTTCATCAACAAATTCTGTTGAGTGCCTGCTGAGTGCTAAATGCTATTATAGGCACTGGAGATGAAGAAATATAAGTTGTTTTCTAATTATTTAGTAACTAAACACAAGTATTTCAATATTATACATGCTTAGGTCTTTTTCCTAAGGGAAAATGTGACACCTCTGTTCTATATAAAAAAAAAAGAACAGCCAAACATACCTGGAATAGAAAGAGAGAGACAGAGATACAAATCTCAAATCAGAGTGCAAAAGAAGAAAAACAAGAATGCTTTTAGGAGAATTTTGGGAGATTTTATTGTTTTGCATCAAAAGTACATATGGTAGTAATTTATGTATTGTGGATTTTTCTGTTAGATTAACTAAATGTAGCTTTGTTGTGGACTGATGGATTACTTACTTATCCCTTTAGAAAGTAAAGATTATTGAATAGATTTTAAGTTAACATATGGAATAACTTTTAAATCTTCGTATCTCATATGTCAAGGGATTAGAATCTGCCTCTCAGCATTTGTTATTAGGATGTCCTTTAGAAACTGTAAAAACTAAATTTGACATATAATGAGAGAGAGATGGGGAAGATATAGAGAGGCAAAGATGAAAGTTTGCTAATGTGTGAAAGAGTGTTTTTAGACATTCTTGGTCATGTCAGGAGCATTGGCTGCATTTTAAAATGAGTGAAGTTGACTGCATTCCTATAGAGATTTCTCAGTAATCTTTTAAAAGGTTGTTTTAAGCGTTTTGTTTTCCAAAAGAGTAACTGTTTTTGACTCTTTCAACCATTATTTTTAGAATTGCAATTCCATATTCTACCTTGCAGACATTAATAACTTATCTAGATTCAAGAGCTCTCTAACTATGGCTTAAGCATGACTAATTCGAAAAGTAAAGTTGAAAGTTTTATTTTGATATTTTAATTGATTTAAGGCTATTTATTTATTAAATTATATCTATATAGATACTATGAAAATATAATGTAACTTTTTAGCAAAAGAATTGATAGGTATTACTTAATCATTTATTAAAAAACTTCTATATAGTTAAGGAATTATATTTTATCTGTACTTGTTTTTATCCTTTTAATTTATGGTTTAAATGCATAGTTTTAAACATAAAAATAAGATTATTTTCAGAATAAAGGTCTTCCCTTCAGAAATTTGAATTCAGGTCAGAGGATGATTTAATACAGGTTTTTTAATATAGGTTAAGTACAGTTTTTTATACAGTTTATACAGTTTATACAGTTATAATAGTGTTTTTGAGTTGCCATTTCAATAAGGAAGTGTGCTTATGTTCTGAGTACTGAAGTTATGCTTGGCTCTAATTTATACCCATTCACTGTTTCCATATTATATATAAGAAAATGAAGTATAGATTAACATTAATTGAAATGCCATGTAATTTGTTTTAATACATTGAAAATTCGTTAGGATGAACTCTTTTTCCTCAGCAATAAAACTATTCATCTATTCATAGGACCACTCATATATGTTTCAAAGTTCAAAATATTTTCCAAAACCCTTTTGTCTATGAAAAATGTTCCTAAAAGCTGAAATAAGCTATTCAGTTTTCATATCTAAATATCATGGTCCATTATGATTTCATTATCATGAAAATCATTAACAAATACAGTATTATTTATGAATTTTTTAATTTGTGACTTTTATAATCAGTATATCTAAAAGTTGACTTGAAGTGTCACTCTACATAATTAGCAACTTTTATCTCTTTTTCTGTCTACCCATAACACTTTAATATTTGTAATGAAAAGGAAAATTAAGGCAATACAACTATTCCCTCCCTTTATTGACCATCTTTATGATCATTAGCTCGAACTCATTATCAGATAAATTGCCTATCTCTTTGTTGCTTAGTTCTTCTGGGCTTCTGTCTTTTCTTCATTTGACACATATTCCTTTATCTCCTTATTTTGTTTAATTCTCTGCAGACATTAATAACTTATCTAGATTCAAGAGCTCTCTAACTATGGCTTAAGCATGACTAATTCGAAAAGTAAAGTTGAAAGTTTTATTTTGATATTTTAATTGATTTAAGGCTATTTATTTATTAAATTATATCTATATAGATACTATGAAAATATAATGTAACTTTTTAGCAAAAGAATTGATAGGTATTACTTAATCATTTATTAAAAAACTTCTATATAGTTAAGGAATTATATTTTATCTGTACTTGTTTTTATCCTTTTAATTTATGGTTTAAATGCATAGTTTTAAACATAAAAATAAGATTATTTTCAGAATAAAGGTCTTCCCTTCAGAAATTTGAATTCAGGTCAGAGGATGATTTAATACAGGTTTTTTAATATAGGTTAAGTACAGTTTTTTATACAGTTTATACAGTTTATACAGTTATAATAGTGTTTTTGAGTTGCCATTTCAATAAGGAAGTGTGCTTATGTTCTGAGTACTGAAGTTATGCTTGGCTCTAATTTATACCCATTCACTGTTTCCATATTATATATAAGAAAATGAAGTATAGATTAACATTAATTGAAATGCCATGTAATTTGTTTTAATACATTGAAAATTCGTTAGGATGAACTCTTTTTCCTCAGCAATAAAACTATTCATCTATTCATAGGACCACTCATATATGTTTCAAAGTTCAAAATATTTTCCAAAACCCTTTTGTCTATGAAAAATGTTCCTAAAAGCTGAAATAAGCTATTCAGTTTTCATATCTAAATATCATGGTCCATTATGATTTCATTATCATGAAAATCATTAACAAATACAGTATTATTTATGAATTTTTTAATTTGTGACTTTTATAATCAGTATATCTAAAAGTTGACTTGAAGTGTCACTCTACATAATTAGCAACTTTTATCTCTTTTTCTGTCTACCCATAACACTTTAATATTTGTAATGAAAAGGAAAATTAAGGCAATACAACTATTCCCTCCCTTTATTGACCATCTTTATGATCATTAGCTCGAACTCATTATCAGATAAATTGCCTATCTCTTTGTTGCTTAGTTCTTCTGGGCTTCTGTCTTTTCCCTTCATTTGACACATATTCCTTTATCTCCTTATTTTGTTTAATTCTCTATGCTTATTTATGTATGTAGATATTGTTATGTTTCAGAGTCTTGGCGAAGTGTCCTTACATAGGAGACATCCTATGGGGCCCAGCGACATGCTCCTGTCTGTTCACAGACTTCTATGCTCTTGGGGTGCCTATATATGTGCCTATATATGTGTGAATATTTTGCTTGCCCTTTAACAGAGGAATCTGTTTCTATAGGCAAATATAAGCCCCTTTGGTCTTCAAAATCGACTGCTCTGGAAGTTCATCTTCCTAGAGCAGGACCCTAGGGCTGGATAGCCCAGTGTGGGGCTTAAACCTCTTGCTTCTTGGGGAAAATCTTGGTAACTGTGGTTTTCCTCCTGTTTGTAGGTCACCAGTCTGGAGGTGTGGATCTTAACTGTCCTGTGGCTCTGCCCATCTTATCTGTCTGTTTTTTATTCCTGCTTTATAGCTTTAGTTATAGGAGATCTTTTCTGCTAGTCTTCTGGTCATTCTTATAGATATGTGGCCTGCAAATAGTTGTAATTTTGGTGTGCCTATGGGAGGAGATGATCTCATGATCTTTCTACTCTACCATTTTGACCCTCTCAGTACTACTCCATATTATTGTAAAAGCATTACTGTGTCTTTTCAAGTTTTGAAAGTAACACATTTAATCAGTATATATCTATATGAAATATTTTCCACACAGAACAGAGATCATTCTGATGGAATTGTGCCAGATCTTGTCAAGAATTGTATAAATGAGTGATTATTTTGAGTTTAATTCTCAGCTACATCTGGAGACTGGTTTAGTTTGCAACCTTTCTTACAGATTTAGGACAAATATAGCTGATTTCTTTATAACAGGAGTCCTAATGTAATTCTAGAAGAGGAGAATCATAAAATCAAATAATGGTCTTTATTCCTGAATACTACATTAATGATTCTAACCCATGAGCTAGTGCAATAATATTTTGTGTTTCAGGGATTATGCTAACCAAGGAAGGATAGATACTATGTTTATATTCATTTACAGATGAAGAAACTTTCAGAGAGGTAAAGTAATTTATTGGAGTTCACACAGAAAACAAGTAGCAGAGCCTAGATTGAAACTCCATCAAACTGAATCCATTCTCTAGATTTAATACAATTTCCCCACAAATGCTACATTAGTTAATGCCTTCTTGCCAATGTAGTTCCTTCTTCAGGAATCTAGTTTTTCTCTTTGTATGGCTCTTATTTTTCAATATTATTCTTATTAATACTTCTTTTGGTGAACGTCTGCCTGTTAAGGTCAGGGATTTTATTTTTCTTTGTGTTGCCAGTGCTTACTGTTACTGTTCAGTTGCTTAGTCATGTCCAACTCTGCAACTCCATGAACTGCTGCATGCTAGGGTTCCTTTTTGTTCATTGTCTACCCGAGTTTGCTCAAACTCATGTCCATTGAGTTAGTGATGACATGCAACCATCTTATCCTCTGTCATCCACTTATCCTCCTGCCCTCAATCTTTCCCAGCATCAGGATCTTTTCCAGTGAGTTGGCTCTTGACATCAGGTGGCCAAAGTATTGGAGCTTCAGTTTCAGCATCAGTTTTTCCAGTAAATATGAGGATTGATTGGTTTGATCTCCTAGCTGTCCAAGGGACTCTCAAGAGTCTTTTCTAGCACCACACACTTCTCAATGCAATATAGGCACAATATTTAGGTAAATTGATGGGTAAGAGAGTGAGAGAATTTAGACTTTCAATATGCAAATATTTTTGTTTGGCATTATATTGAAAATAAAATTCTCTTGTTTGTATATTAATTGGAAATTTTATGAAAAGGCAGATAGGAAAGATGGACTCAACCAAACAGCTCAACCCTCCAACCCCTTTTTGTTACTGTTCATAGTGAAATCCTGGCTGATTTGAGTCAGCTGAGGTATTTCTTGCAATTAATGCCAAAGTAGCTTCTGGATGATCATGTTATTAAAAAATAGAGGGGAGGGCAAGCAATAGTGTTTCTAAAATTTAACTTATGCTGCTGTCAGTCTCTCTCACATCTCTGGGGACACTGCCACATAATAATTTGTGTTTCAGGGATTATGCTAACCAAGGAAGGATAGATACTATGTTTATATTCATTTACAGATGAAGAAACTTTCAGAGAGGTAAAGTAATTTATTGGAGTTCACACAGAAAACAAGTAGCAGAGCCTAGATTGAAACTCCATCAAACTGAATCCATTCTCTAGATTTAATACAATTTCCCCACAAATGCTACATTAGTTAATGCCTTCTTGCCAATGTAGTTCCTTCTTCAGGAATCTAGTTTTTCTCTTTGTATGGCTCTTATTTTTCAATATTATTCTTATTAATACTTCTTTTGGTGAACGTCTGCCTGTTAAGGTCAGGGATTTTATTTTTCTTTGTGTTGCCAGTGCTTACTGTTACTGTTCAGTTGCTTAGTCATGTCCAACTCTGCAACTCCATGAACTGCTGCATGCTAGGGTTCCTTTTTGTTCATTGTCTACCCGAGTTTGCTCAAACTCATGTCCATTGAGTTAGTGATGACATGCAACCATCTTATCCTCTGTCATCCACTTATCCTCCTGCCCTCAATCTTTCCCAGCATCAGGATCTTTTCCAGTGAGTTGGCTCTTGACATCAGGTGGCCAAAGTATTGGAGCTTCAGTTTCAGCATCAGTTTTTCCAGTAAATATGAGGATTGATTGGTTTGATCTCCTAGCTGTCCAAGGGACTCTCAAGAGTCTTTTCTAGCACCACACACTTCTCAATGCAATATAGGCACAATATTTAGGTAAATTGATGGGTAAGAGAGTGAGAGAATTTAGACTTTCAATATGCAAATATTTTTGTTTGGCATTATATTGAAAATAAAATTCTCTTGTTTGTATATTAATTGGAAATTTTATGAAAAGGCAGATAGGAAAGATGGACTCAACCAAACAGCTCAACCCTCCAACCCCTTTTTGTTACTGTTCATAGTGAAATCCTGGCTGATTTGAGTCAGCTGAGGTATTTCTTGCAATTAATGCCAAAGTAGCTTCTGGATGATCATGTTATTAAAAAATAGAGGGGAGGGCAAGCAATAGTGTTTCTAAAATTTAACTTATGCTGCTGTCAGTCTCTCTCACATCTCTGGGGACACTGCCATATAATATTAGATTCTGTAGAAATATTACAAAAACACCAGGGATTCACTCCTGGATTTTCATTTTGGTCTATTTTGTTAATCATTTTAGATAGTAACGGACAGTACCAGTGACACTCAGTTAATTATTGGGATTATTCTAAATTTTGACTAGAGAAGATCCCTCTTCCCCTATTTGCTAAGTAGAATTATAATCAAGGGGAATTAGGATAGAGCAAAGTGTCTAAGGAAAATGTCATGTTCCATTAATCATATACTTATTTTAATGCATTGTGTGTTCCTTTATTCTGTATAATTTCAAGTGGGATTACTTAATTTTTCTGTAAAGTGTGCTCTGTTTCAAGAGTAAGCTTATTTGGGAAACCTGTATAACCCAGTAAAGAGAATATTTAAGTCTGTTCTGTACACAGTGAGTAATTAATAGGTGCTGTCTTCTTATTTTTAACAAATATCTCCTTGTGGGATGAAATCTGACAGGAAAATTATAGGATTGATGCCCACAATAGGATTTATGTTAATAATTGCAGGCCTTTTGCTTCTTAAGATGTAAATGGAGCTTAAATATAAAAGGTTAAGAGACAAGGCTCTTCTAAGAATATTGGTACACTTTTACAAACATAGATATGCTGTCAAGGCAATATATATTCTATCCCCCACCCTTGGGCAAATGTCATCGAATTGTCTATTAATATTCATTGTGCATCTGTCATGTACTCACTGAACTTGTTTCTCTTGTGCTTTTAGCAATAATACAAGCATTCTTGTGCTACAAGGTATTTTAATATGATATATGATACAAATGGATGTTTTAGTCATTTTGGGTTTTCTTATTTTACCTACCAAGGAATAGGAAAACAAAATTTGAATCAAAACATGACATTGTTAATAAAATAAATACTGCTTCACTCAATCTACTAAGATGAAACAGAAAAAAAATGGAAATAATAAACAAAAAAAAATAATTTTTAATTGCAAACCAAAGTAGCTTCTGGATGATCATGTTATTAAAAAATAGAGGGGAGGGCAAGCAATAGTGTTTCTAAAATTTAACTTATGCTGCTGTCAGTCTCTCTCACATCTCTGGGGACACTGCCATATAATATTAGATTCTGTAGAAATATTACAAAAACACCAGGGATTCACTCCTGGATTTTCATTTTGGTCTATTTTGTTAATCATTTTAGATAGTAACGGACAGTACCAGTGACACTCAGTTAATTATTGGGATTATTCTAAATTTTGACTAGAGAAGATCCCTCTTCCCCTATTTGCTAAGTAGAATTATAATCAAGGGGAATTAGGATAGAGCAAAGTGTCTAAGGAAAATGTCATGTTCCATTAATCATATACTTATTTTAATGCATTGTGTGTTCCTTTATTCTGTATAATTTCAAGTGGGATTACTTAATTTTTCTGTAAAGTGTGCTCTGTTTCAAGAGTAAGCTTATTTGGGAAACCTGTATAACCCAGTAAAGAGAATATTTAAGTCTGTTCTGTACACAGTGAGTAATTAATAGGTGCTGTCTTCTTATTTTTAACAAATATCTCCTTGTGGGATGAAATCTGACAGGAAAATTATAGGATTGATGCCCACAATAGGATTTATGTTAATAATTGCAGGCCTTTTGCTTCTTAAGATGTAAATGGAGCTTAAATATAAAAGGTTAAGAGACAAGGCTCTTCTAAGAATATTGGTACACTTTTACAAACATAGATATGCTGTCAAGGCAATATATATTCTATCCCCCACCCTTGGGCAAATGTCATCGAATTGTCTATTAATATTCATTGTGCATCTGTCATGTACTCACTGAACTTGTTTCTCTTGTGCTTTTAGCAATAATACAAGCATTCTTGTGCTACAAGGTATTTTAATATGATATATGATACAAATGGATGTTTTAGTCATTTTGGGTTTTCTTATTTTACCTACCAAGGAATAGGAAAACAAAATTTGAATCAAAACATGACATTGTTAATAAAATAAATACTGCTTCACTCAATCTACTAAGATGAAACAGACATGGAAATATAAACAGATAAAACCCTGAGACATGTATTGTTGCTATACTAGAAAAGAAAAATAAAATCATATATTTGAAAAAAAGAATAAAATTATATTTTTATATGTTTTGCATACCTCAACAGAATATTGACAAATCAATCTCTTAAATAGTTACTTGCTTTTGTTTCTGCAAATGTGATGTCCTAAAGAGGGGAACACTTCACATCCAACCAGGAGATTGGTTTCCTCATAATAAATCTCATGTGACTTTGATATATTTCTTTGAAATACTTAGCACTTTCGTGTGTGTCTTTTTCCAGCTGTGGTTGTGTAAATATTTAGATATTTCAGTCACTTGTGTTTATATTTTATCTTACGACCAGGCAGTTGTTGAAGGAATCCTGCCTTGACCTTTTCCCTGATGCTGGCCTTGCCTAAAGTCAATTGTGTTATATTCCCAAGGTTCTACCAGGATTCTTGCCAAAGGCAGCTCACATTATCATCCTAGTTTCTTATTAAAGCCTCATTCCATCAACTCCTTTCTTCTTTTACCCTTTCTTCTTTGTAACTTTTTTAGTTTCTTATGCAGAATTTGAATTTGGTTCTGCCACATGTAATATAAACCTTTTATTATATAAAAAATGCTGAACTTAGCATAACTAGAATGGTGGTTGTCGGGTGGTTTATAGAAACTTCAGATTTATGATTGAAGAAAGAAGGCTTTTTATGAATCAAGAGTCAAGAATATTCTATAAAGAGAGGTGCTGTGACAGAGGAGAGATAGACATGACATTTAAGGAGAAAGATTGCAGTAACTTGGGGTCTTTCATTAACTCTCTTCTGAGATTTATATATGCTCTTACCAATTTATTCTTGGTGTAACTCCCTCAAGGTCCTTCTTTGAGAAAATGAGGCATAGTGATGGATAGAAGTTTGGTGAATTCTCCCTCAAACATGTTAGTGGGAAAAAATGGGAATCAGTGATATTTAACTTTAATTGTGCAAACAGTGTGTAGAAATTAGGACTCTCAGATATTGAAAACTGATAATATAGGATAGGTACTCAAACATGCAAGCTCATATTTTTGCTTTATATTCTCATTCACTCATCATGGAAGTCTTTACTGAGTTAAGTAACTATGAAATCATATGATTTACAGTTAGATATTCTCTGATCGTGTGGGAAAAGAACATTAGATGTCATCAGGTTTGACTTTTTTGATATCTTTATTATCTACATTTAGAAACTTTTTAATTTTTTTTTTTTAAGATTTATTTATTTATTTTTATTTTTGGGCGATGGTCGGGTTGGGGAGGGAGGGGAGCAGGCGGGCCACCTCCATTGGTCTTTCATTTGTCCGTTCTCATCCGTCTTTGTTCCTTGGCTCCCGTGGGCCTCCCATCGCGGTGGCGTCTGTCGTTGCTGAGCGCCGACTCTGGGCACATGCGCTCCAGAGCTCCGGCTCGGCAATTGGACACATGGGTCCTGCCGCTCCGCGGCACGTGGGATCCTCCCAGGCCAGGGGTCGAAGCAGCGCCCCCTACACTGCAAGGCGGCGTCCCCACCCACTGGACCACCAGGGGAAGTCCAACTTTTTAATTTTTAAATTAAAATTAAAAATCAAAATCAACAGCTTCTAGTATTGGAAGCAAGAGTGGACAGAGTGTGGTTCTCTTTGAGTTTTAACTAGTTACTTATAGCAGTGTTTATGAAATAGTGGGAGAGAGCAAGGATTTTGAATCTGATTTTAGAATTGGATCCCAGGACTGTGGCCACCTTCCAGCTGAGTGACAGCAGAGTGTCTCATTCCCCCCATATGGATACCAGATAACACCACTCACCTCATAAAGATGCTGTTGTGGTAAAGGAGATGGTAGACAATTCATAGGTGTTTTTTTTTCCATTCCTTTTCTTCCTGATTAGACATGACAATAAAGAATAATTTGTTATAGTTTTTATAAAGATGGTGATTTGATTGTCCTTTATAATTATTACTATTGAGTTAAACCATTCATGTTATAAATATCAGTGGAATTAGAAAGGTCTTTTCTTGAAGGTTATATGTTATGAGAGATGTGGCATTTCTGTTTTTTTTTTTGTTATGGTTTCCAAAGATTTTGGCTCTTCTGTCAAATAACTCCCCCCCCCCCCTTTTTTTCTTTTGCTAACTCTGTTCATTCTCTTTGGATGATTATATGGTAAAAAAGTGTTTTCTTTTGAAGTGTATTCTTCAGAAACAAAGTACAGTGGAATATCCTGCAGAAAGGAAAAGAAAAGAGTTCAATGGCCAAATAATTTTGAGAAATGCCACATACTATACTTTTCTTTTAGTACGCATAATGTACATTAGCAAGATTAAAAGACCCTGAGAACCTCAGGTCTTTTTTTGAGCAAACAATCAGATAAAAAGACTATTCCATGGAGCATTTTGAAAGTTTAGCCTTTAATAGGATAGAGAACATTTTTATAGCAGAAACTGTTTTACTGAATGCTGCTGTACAAACATCATGGTGAAAACCTGGGCCTGAGTTCTCCACTTCCAAAGGCATGCTGGCCGTGGTCCAGTTGTACAGGCCCGTAGGTTACGGAAGGAGAGAGTCCTAAACTCCACTGTATTTTCGTTGAGCCTGGGCGATCTCCAGGTTCTGTAATTAGTTGTTACTTCCTCTATATACTCTCACTAGACAGTTTTATCCTTTCCAAGGGTTTCAGTCTCCAGCTTGATTCTCATCTATAGATCCAGCTGAGACTTTTTCTTGCTGTCTGGATATTTATTTCATTGGAAACTGTCTTCGTTTGGGATATTCTCTAATACTTATAGCAGTGTTTATGAAATAGTGGGAGAGCAAGGATTTTGAATCTGATTTTAGAATTGGATCCCAGGACTGTGGCCACCTTCCAGCTGAGTGACAGCAGAGTGTCTCATTCCCCCCATATGGATACCAGATAACACCACTCACCTCATAAAGATGCTGTTGTGGTAAAGGAGATGGTAGACAATTCATAGGTGTTTTTTTTTCCATTCCTTTTCTTCCTGATTAGACATGACAATAAAGAATAATTTGTTATAGTTTTTATAAAGATGGTGATTTGATTGTCCTTTATAATTATTACTATTGAGTTAAACCATTCATGTTATAAATATCAGTGGAATTAGAAAGGTCTTTTCTTGAAGGTTATATGTTATGAGAGATGTGGCATTTCTGTTTTTTTTTTTGTTATGGTTTCCAAAGATTTTGGCTCTTCTGTCAAATAACTACCCCCCCCCCCTTTTTTTCTTTTGCTAACTCTGTTCATTCTCTTTGGATGATTATATGGTAAAAAAGTGTTTTCTTTTGAAGTGTATTCTTCAGAAACAAAGTACAGTGGAATATCCTGCAGAAAGGAAAAGAAAAGAGTTCAATGGCCAAATAATTTTGAGAAATGCCACATACTATACTTTTCTTTTAGTACGCATAATGTACATTAGCAAGATTAAAAGACCCTGAGAACCTCAGGTCTTTTTGAGCAAACAATCAGATAAAAAGACTATTCCATGGAGCATTTTGAAAGTTTAGCCTTTAATAGGATAGAGAACATTTTTATAGCAGAAACTGTTTTACTGAATGCTGCTGTACAAACATCATGGTGAAAACCTGGGCCTGAGTTCTCCACTTCCAAAGGCATGCTGGCCGTGGTCCAGTTGTACAGGCCCGTAGGTTACGGAAGGAGAGAGTCCTAAACTCCACTGTATTTTCGTTGAGCCTGGGCGATCTCCAGGTTCTGTAATTAGTTGTTACTTCCTCTATATACTCTCACTAGACAGTTTTATCCTTTCCAAGGGTTTCAGTCTCCAGCTTGATTCTCATCTATAGATCCAGCTGAGACTTTTTTTTTCTTGCTGTCTGGATATTTATTTCATTGGAAACTGTCTTCGTTTGTATATTCTGGAAGTATCCCATGTGTCATGCTGAATAAATCATCTCTGTCCTTCTTCCTCTGATCACATTCACTCTTTTATTCTGGGCCTTTATTGGGGCTGCCCTTCACCTATTGCTCAGACCAGAAACTTGAACTCTCTCTACCCTCTGCTTCTCTTCTATCCTGTGCATTTTACATTTCTGTCTTTTCCCACATCGCCAGTGAGTATATCTTGTTGATATTCTTAACAATCTGTATATATTCTTCCTTCTGTCTTCCTTTCTGTCTGTCAAAATCCAATTTCAAACTTTCAGAATTTTTTAAAGACTGTGAAAGTGTCCTAATCCCTTTATAGCTCTCTGCTGCATTCTAGTTTCATACCACTCATAGTGAGCTCCTGAATACCAAACTTGAGCATGCAGTCCCTTGCTTAGAGAATTTGAATGTTCTTACTGCCTTCAGTTAATTTCTAGAACTTTGGCTTGATGTACAAAACACATCGCATTCTTGCTTCATCAGACACATGCTTCTTAATCTCTGACATCCACCTAAACTGATGTCACACAAGTGCACCGCCTTCTCCTGTAGCTGTCCCTCTGAGTGAAACTCTTTTCTTTCTTTTCTTCCTGACTCAGTTTTTAAAACTCACCTCAAGTTTCTTATGTCAGCATGCCTCTCTCGAGTAGTCTTAAGTGCCCATTCTTTGTATTCTCATAGAAACCTATATATATATATGTCTGTTTCCTATACTTTCAGAATATAAATAATATTTGCTTAAATTAAATATATATGACCTCAGCAGTTGATCCTCATTAGCATCCAGCTTTCATAATTAGATCTAAAATAAAGGCCAGTAATATAATATAATGCTTTATTTTCTAAAGCTCTGCAGTACTTGTAATTGAGTAATCTTAAACTCAATTTAAATTTCATTGGCCTTCAGCATAGCTTTTGTGAAAGATCATGAGTTTCCAAGTAATATTTCCCCATGTTACTGGCTTATTTCTTCCAATTTTAGAGCCTGGTTTCATTTAAAGGATTTATAGAATACCATATACCATGCACTGAACTAAAACTATTTCTCAACATTTCAGATTATAAAACTATTACTCAATATTTCAGATAATAATTTTTTGTTTCATGGTGAACATAAACAAATAATAGTTCTTTTAGTGTCATCATTCATTTATCATTTCATTAGGACATAGTAACTGTAGTAATTACAGATTAAAGATATAAACCCCATGCAGTTTATAGTCTAATAAAGGTTTAGCAGTATGCATATATGGTTATAATTTTAAAAATAAAATCTTTTGGAACTTCTCTGTTGATCCCTTGGCTAAATCTCTGCACTCCCAATCCAGGGGCTTGGGTTCTATCCCTGGTCAGGGAACTAGATGCCACATGTTTCAGGTAAGAGTTTACATTGTACAAACTAAAGATCTCACGTGCCCCAATGAAAACTAAAGATCTCATGTGCTGCAACGAAGACCTGCCACAGCCAAATAAATAAAAAATAAAAAATATTAAAAAATCAAATGATAAATATAAAAAAAAATTAAAAAGTCTTTTTATACAGTGCATGTTTATTAAGCTTCAGATTATTCCACTCAAATATGGTTTTTCTGTTAGCACTTTATTTTTTTTTTACTTACTCAACCCTTATTTATTAGGTATGTGCAGTGTGTTCCGCACTCTGCAGGTATAAGAGAAGAAGCTGGACCCAGAGATCTTCAGAGTAAAGGGACAGACAATATTCAAACCATATAACAAATTTAAAATAGAATTCTGATTTTTTTACCCTAAGTAGTTTCATACTCTTGCTGAAAAGGAGTATTTGAATTTTGTGGTAAAGATCAGGAAAGGAAGAGATTTGAAAGAAGAGTGGGTATACACTAGAGTAAGATCATTTTGAGCCCAGACAGATGGTATGGCAGGCATAGGCCTTGGAAGGTAACTTAATATATTTGTGGAACTAACAGACGACTGGGGTGAAGAAGGCAAAGGAGTGGAATAGAAAGAGTTCTGAGAACTGGGTAGGAGAATGAACACAGATTCTGGTAGGTTTTATTAAAGAGAACAGTGAGTTTATTTTAAGAGCCACTGAAATGAGGGAGGACTCAGATTGTATTTGTACTTCAAAGCCTTCATTTGACTGCATTGAAGCTGAAGCTATTTAAGAGCTTTCCCAAATCCTGATGGGAATCTGTAGTAGTTTGATCTGGGATGGTAACTGACGGTAGAGATTGAGATGAGTAGATTGATTTGAGAAATTTTGGGGGAGGATTAAGGGACAGAAAGAGAGTTGTGAAGTAAGGCTGGTTTTTACTTTTCTTTGTTCACGGAGATTGGAACACTAGGTGAGAACAAGGTTTAAGGTTTGGTTGTTGAAGCTGAGAAATCTTTAAGATTTTTGCATATTAAATCTATCCAAGGCAATAATAAGGTAGGAATATTAAAAATATGAAACTTGATCCCTGATTTAGAGATTATAACCTCACTGGAATCAAAGAAGGTATAGATAGAAAATATTTAAATAACACATATACTCAGGACTTTGCTTATTAAGTAATACATTAGGTCAAGAAGTAGCTCTTTACCTAATATCCCTTTGAATTTAATATTTAATTATTTACACTGAATTATGTAGCATTTCATCTTTGAAGTCTACTAAAATGATAATTATTGGAGATTAATGAACTTAATTTATTAAATAAAAACTCTTGGAAAGTGTGTATGTGTGTGTATATATATATGTGTGTGTGTGTGTATATATATATATATATATATATATATATATATATATACATACATACATAATATTGTGGAGCATCTGAGTTGGCACTAGTGGTAAAGAATCACCTGTAGGGGGCTTCCCTTGTGGCTCAGTGGATAAGAACCCATCTGCCAATGCAGGAGACACAGGTTCGATCCCTGATCCGGGAAGATCCCACATACCACAGAGCAGCTAAACCCACAAATCAACAAAGACCCAGCACAGCCAAAAATAAATAAAGGTTTTTTTAAAAAAAGAATCACCTGCAATGCAGGAGACCCAAGTTTGATCCCCGGGTTGGGAAGATCCTTTGGAGTAGAAAATGGCAGCCCACTCTATTCTTGCCTGAAAAATTCCATGGACAGAGGCGCCTGGCAGGCTGTAGTCCACAGGGTTGTAGAATGAGACATGACAGAGTAACTGAGGAAACATTTGTATATATATATGTGTACACACACACACACACACACACATACACACACACATATAGATAGATAGATATAAAAAGATGTAAAAGTCTATAAAGAATAGTTCCATCATGTATATTTCAACATAAATGTTCACTTATATATAGCATATGTCTTGCTAAAGTGTTGATAGATATTTCATTAAAGAGGAGACTCGAGGAAGCCATACTGTTAATTGTAACAGTCAACAATTCTCTAACACATTCCTATGCAAAAACAGGCACGTACGTGGTACAGACAGACAGGGTGATGGGTTCTGAAAAGATTTGTGGACAAGGGATTTGGAGAGTAGACAGGATTTGTACAAACAGCGTTTTAGCAAGAGCACTTTCTAAGTGGAGGGTCAAAAGGATTCAGGAATTAGAAAGTATAGTTAAGGTAGACACCAGAGGGATTAGTTAGGAAGGAGGTTAGAAAGGGTAGGTCAATATTGTGCAGTATTTAAACGTTGGTGCTAATGCCTAGTGTTTTGAAATAAGACTTTTCATTGTTATCAAGTGATGACACAAAGCTCCTATGTCTATTCTTCCACAGGCTCCCGTCTCCGTCAGGAAGATTTTCCACCTCGCATTGTTGAACACCCTTCAGACCTAATTGTCTCAAAAGGAGAACCTGCAACTTTGAACTGCAAGGCTGAAGGCCGCCCCACACCCACCATTGAATGGTACAAAGGTGGAGAGAGAGTGGAAACAGACAAAGATGACCCTCGTTCACACCGAATGTTGCTGCCAAGTGGATCTTTATTTTTCTTACGTATAGTGCATGGACGAAAAAGTAGGCCTGATGAAGGGGTCTATGTCTGTGTAGCAAGGAATTACCTCGGAGAGGCTGTGAGTCACAATGCATCACTGGAGGTAGCCAGTAAGTAAAATGGGCTTTTTGTGTTGGGGGTGTGGTGGTGGGTGAATTGGGAAAGGGATGACTGTGTGAGATCGTTTGTCTTGATAATGATAATACAAAGTCAAGCCTGTGTCACAGGCTTTACCTGAAGAAAATCTGTAGCTTTGTAGGTGAATGTCCTCCACTATTTGAGTTTTCTGGATTTTTCATCCTAGCTGATTATTCAGGCTAAACTGGAACTTGTACGTCGTCGTTGAACTATTTTACCTAAAAACTTTAAGAACATTTTAAATTTTATATTAGATTATAGTGGATTTACAGTATTGTATAAGTTTCAGGTATATAACAAAGCAATTCAGTTATACATATAGCTCTTCTTTTTCAAATTCTTTTTTCCAGTTAGGTTGTTAGAACAAAGTTGTTATTATAGAACAAAGTTCCCTGAGCTGTGTTTTGCTATTTGGAGCTGTTTTCTTTTGGACATGCTCACTGAAATTGATTCATTCCCTCCTTTGTTCATTTTAAATATATAGAATGTGAGAATGTAAAAAGAATAGTGTAAGATACTTTTTATTTGTCTTCATTAGGAGAAATACTTTCAACTGGTGGTGTAACGTACAATTTTAAACTGTTTTTAATTCTTAGAAATATATTATACATTAGGAAAAGCTAAATCCAGATAAATGTTTGTATATGCCTCCTACTGTATTATCTTGGCCACGTTGTTGTGCACCCTGGGAAGAACACACGTGGATGGAATCCTCAGGTGGTTGATGGTTCACTTTATTTATACAGATACCCAAGGATTTGGTTGGCTGACAATTAAATTGTTATATCTAGAGTCTAGATATGTATTGTATTTGGATTAGAATGAGGCTTACCTTATTTCAATAAGCCTGCAAGAGGTCGCCAGAAAATCTAATTCCTTTGGAGGAATCCTGCTGGGTGTACACGCATGTGACAGAAATTGAGAACTGTATAGGGATTAGAGAGACAAAAGAAATTTAGATCTAATTCACTTTCAATTTGACTATAATTATATATGAAACTGTATGTATAATGTCTATATTTATATATACTGTTTTCCTAAGTGATTGATATTAATATAATGTACATTCAGAATTCTAATATATAATCAGTTTTCTAGTAAAAATTCTAGTATATAATCAGTATATAATCTTTAGCATTGCCTCTGACATTAAACTAGAACTTGAATATATATAACCACAGATAATTGTGAAATTATAAGCATAGGAAGGAATTTAGAGGCAGATTATTTCAACTCAGTCATATAATTAGCGAGGAATCAGATCCAGAAACCTTAGATTCTTTGATTCACATTGACTGATCCATGTAATATTTAATACTTGAGACAGAAGGCCAAAGATACCTAATATGAGCATAACATTTAATTAGGTAGAATACAAAATTCATCATTTAAAACTATACCAAAACTAGGCATTCATATGCTTAAAATATTTACTTGAAACCCAAGTTTATATTTTATTACTTGTAGTTAACTGATTATTAACTTACTGTGTTTCTCTTATTGCCTTGATTCTCAGTGCAGGTCTTAGAGCAAAATCAGTGAGATGTAGAAAAACTATAATCACAGTGGAAAGATATTTTTCTTTTTTGTTGTTTGTTTGTTTCTCTTGTTTTTAATTCAACTTTAAATGTTACACAAGCAAAAAATGAATGCTCCCGGTTCAACTTATTTATAAGGAAACATACATGTTTTGACAAAGTCATCTTTTACTGTTATATTAACACCTTTCTAACACTTGATACCATTATATTTAATAACTATTTTCTGTGAAGATAAATGTAAGTTAATATTTGAGAACAAATTTAAATCAAGAAAGATGATGTAGATAAGCTCAGCCAATTCTTGTAAGTTGTATGTAAGAAACTGAAGACCAGGAGGGAAAAACAGTGATTGTTTATTCTCTGGAATAATAATTCTTTATAAGAATTATGTACCAACAGAAATATTACATATCATCTCATGTTTCTGTGTTGTTATGTACTCTCCTTGCATTCTTATCTTTGTCAGAATTTTTTAAAACGTTGATGGAGTTGATTCGAGGGTCTAAATGCTTACCCTCCAGATCTTCCTTTTCAAAACACCTCTAGTTTTACCTCAGATGAACAAGATATCCTTCATGCGTTGGGATTTAGCGACCTGTCTCTTTTAATCTGGCTTTTGTGCAATTATTTTAAAAGATGCTGTTAGTTTGCAATTAAGTTCTTTTTCTAACTTAGATGTTTCATAAGCTTGAGAGTCCAAAAGTTCTTGCTGTCTTAGTCAACAAATACACACTCATGAAACTGAAACCAGACATAATATCATTATATAACTTTTACCAGTAAAATATTCTAATATATAATCCCTTAATGCATACTTTGCAAATATTAGTGGGATATTTCTGACATATTCCAAAATGTTTTCAAGACTCAGAGAAAAAAGAATATTATAATTTTCTGAATAAAATTTAATAAAACTACTCTAGAAAATACTTTAAGATCATAATCAGTAACAATTCATATACTTGGGAAGGGAGAAATATATGGAGTATTGTATAACTATCAAATATAGTTTGATATTAATAAGGATAGTGTGATGATAAGGAACCATATTAGTGATAATAGTTATTTGAAACTGTGGAAATGTTTAAGTAGGGTTTGCTTCCAATTAATCTGCAATTAAACTTTTTTTTTTTTTAATTCATGGTTCAGTGCACCACAAATAGATGTGTAGTAATTTAATTTGCGTATGTTTCAGTTATCTGTTTTCTTCGATGATTACTGCTCAATCATCGTTTTAAAGTATGTTTGCATCCTAAAATCATAACTGGCCTTTTGTATGTTGTTAGTACTGGACAGGAGGAAAGACAGGGAAACCTGGGTCATACTTGTTTTAGGCTGAATCTATCAAGCACTATTACAGCCTGGTTTTTATTATTTCCTGGAGAATATTGCTATTGTTTCATAGTTTCTTAGTTTTGGGACCAGCAATTCAGTAAGAACTGTTCTTATTTCTCCCAGAGGCTCAGACACAGGAAGATAAAGATTGCATCTAATTTCTTAGTGACACTATAACCCAAAATAATAGCATTAGCAAAAGTGTCTTGAGGCAATACTGGTTTCACAGCACAGTTGTTGGTAATGCTTTTAAAAACATTTATCTGTTTTATTTGCCTTTAAACTAAGTTTTACAGCTGTAACAACAACTGGATTTCTTGGTTTCTAAGAACTGTCAGTCCCTCAAACAATAGGGAAAAATGATATGGAATGTGATTTAAAACTTCTATTTCTGTATAGAAATGATAATATTCTTATTGTTTACATTTTTAATATTTATTTATATTTAAATAATGTACCAAAAGTCATGCATTCATTGGTTATCTTTAGGATTATTTATTTTTGTTTTTATTTAACCCCCAACTATTACCAAGTTAGACTTACCAGATGTCTCAAGGGTAAAGAATCCATCTGCCAATGCAGAAGACAGGAGACATGGGTTCAATCTCTGACTTGGGAAGATCTGTTGGAGGAGGAAAAGGCAATCTGCTTCAGTGTTTTTGCCTGGAAAGTCCTGTGAACAGAAGGGAGGGAAAATTGATGGTTCAATCTCAGAGAAAAAGAATATTATAATTTTCTGAATAAAATTTAATAAAACTACTCTAGAAAATACTTTAAGATCATAATCAGTAACAATTCATATACTTGGGAAGGGAGAAATATATGGAGTATTGTATAACTATCAAATATAGTTTGATATTAATAAGGATAGTGTGATGATAAGGAACCATATTAGTGATAATAGTTATTTGAAACTGTGGAAATGTTTAAGTAGGGTTTGCTTCCAATTAATCTGCAATTAAACTTTTTTTTTTTTTAATTCATGGTTCAGTGCACCACAAATAGATGTGTAGTAATTTAATTTGCGTATGTTTCAGTTATCTGTTTTCTTCGATGATTACTGCTCAATCATCGTTTTAAAGTATGTTTGCATCCTAAAATCATAACTGGCCTTTTGTATGTTGTTAGTACTGGACAGGAGGAAAGACAGGGAAACCTGGGTCATACTTGTTTTAGGCTGAATCTATCAAGCACTATTACAGCCTGGTTTTTATTATTTCCTGGAGAATATTGCTATTGTTTCATAGTTTCTTAGTTTTGGGACCAGCAATTCAGTAAGAACTGTTCTTATTTCTCCCAGAGGCTCAGACACAGGAAGATAAAGATTGCATCTAATTTCTTAGTGACACTATAACCCAAAATAATAGCATTAGCAAAAGTGTCTTGAGGCAATACTGGTTTCACAGCACAGTTGTTGGTAATGCTTTTAAAAACATTTATCTGTTTTATTTGCCTTTAAACTAAGTTTTACAGCTGTAACAACAACTGGATTTCTTGGTTTCTAAGAACTGTCAGTCCCTCAAACAATAGGGAAAAATGATATGGAATGTGATTTAAAACTTCTATTTCTGTATAGAAATGATAATATTCTTATTGTTTACATTTTTAATATTTATTTATATTTAAATAATGTACCAAAAGTCATGCATTCATTGGTTATCTTTAGGATTATTTATTTTTGTTTTTATTTAACCCCCAACTATTACCAAGTTAGACTTACCAGATGTCTCAAGGGTAAAGAATCCATCTGCCAATGCAGAAGACGCAGGAGACATGGGTTCAATCTCTGACTTGGGAAGATCTGTTGGAGGAGGAAAAGGCAATCTGCTTCAGTGTTTTTGCCTGGAAAGTCCTGTGAACAGAAGAGCCTGGTGGGCTACATTCCATAGGGTCCCAAACAATTAGACATGACAGACTGACTAAACACACTTGCATGCATGTATAATCAAGTTGAACCCAGTGAAAAGCACTGGCCCATCTCTAGGTGATGATCTTTGCCATGTGCTAAAAGTCGTACTCTTGTTCTTGAAAAGTTGGTTTCAATGCAATTAAATTTATCTCACAGATTTGTACAGTCTAAGAATTGGAAATTGGAATGCTAAGAAGTATATGATATTTCTCATATATAAAGTTTCCATCTGTTTTTTGAAGCTTTTCTCTATAAAGGTCAAATCATTTGTAATTGCAGATGCATTTCTTAAATTTATTTATTTATTTTTTTTATTCTTTGGAAGCCAGGAATGATGTCTCTTGATGAGGGCTTTAATTTGTAAATATAGATTATATTGTTCTTTCTAAGAAATGTCACTGTTTATCTAATTAAGATTTATGCCCATCTTTAAAAAAATTTTTTTTTAAACTAGTATCCTTTTTTAAAATTTTGGCCTCTTTTTATTGATTTTTTTAACCATTTGTTTTCATCCATCTTCATCCTTTGACCTATATGGGTCTCCCATCACAGTGGCCTCTCTCATCACAGAGCTCCAGCTCTGAGCGCGTGCACTCCAGGACACTGGCTCCTAATTGGACACACGGGTCCAGCAGTTCCACGGAATGTGGGATCTTCCTGGGCCAGGGATCGAACTAGTGCCCCTTGCACTGCAAGGTGGACTTCTTACCCACTGGACCACCAGGAAGGCCCCTGAGCCCAACTTTTAAGTCTACTAAATGACTACTAAATATTAGAAAAATATTTTATGGGTCTGTTCTATGTGCAACATTACTGGTTAATTTTTTTTATTTCATTTAAAGTTAGATACCAGATGTACTCAAGGTTTTTTAAAAAAAGAAATCATGCATTCATTGGTTATCTTTAGGATTATTTATTTTTGTTTTTATTTAACCCCCAACTATTACCAAGTTAGACTTACCAGATGTCTCAAGGGTAAAGAATCCATCTGCCAATGCAGAAGACGCAGGAGACATGGGTTCAATCTCTGACTTGGGAAGATCTGTTGGAGGAGGAAAAGGCAATCTGCTTCAGTGTTTTTGCCTGGAAAGTCCTGTGAACAGAAGAGCCTGGTGGGCTACATTCCATAGGGTCCCAAACAATTAGACATGACAGACTGACTAAACACACTTGCATGCATGTATAATCAAGTTGAACCCAGTGAAAAGCACTGGCCCATCTCTAGGTGATGATCTTTGCCATGTGCTAAAAGTCGTACTCTTGTTCTTGAAAAGTTGGTTTCAATGCAATTAAATTTATCTCACAGATTTGTACAGTCTAAGAATTGGAAATTGGAATGCTAAGAAGTATATGATATTTCTCATATATAAAGTTTCCATCTGTTTTTTGAAGCTTTTCTCTATAAAGGTCAAATCATTTGTAATTGCAGATGCATTTCTTAAATTTATTTATTTATTTTTTTTATTCTTTGGAAGCCAGGAATGATGTCTCTTGATGAGGGCTTTAATTTGTAAATATAGATTATATTGTTCTTTCTAAGAAATGTCACTGTTTATCTAATTAAGATTTATGCCCATCTTTAAAAAAATTTTTTTTTAAACTAGTATCCTTTTTTAAAATTTTGGCCTCTTTTTATTGATTTTTTTAACCATTTGTTTTCATCCATCTTCATCCTTTGACCTATATGGGTCTCCCATCACAGTGGCCTCTCTCATCACAGAGCTCCAGCTCTGAGCGCGTGCACTCCAGGACACTGGCTCCTAATTGGACACACGGGTCCAGCAGTTCCACGGAATGTGGGATCTTCCTGGGCCAGGGATCGAACTAGTGCCCCTTGCACTGCAAGGTGGACTTCTTACCCACTGGACCACCAGGAAGGCCCCTGAGCCCAACTTTTAAGTCTACTAAATGACTACTAAATATTAGAAAAATATTTTATGGGTCTGTTCTATGTGCAACATTACTGGTTATTAAATTGAGAACTTCATTTTATCCCTGGTATAAATTGATAGCACAGTTCTTTGACACAACTTATATTTTAATAAGTAATTCAATCTTGGGTAATTGCATTGAATTTTAAGGAAAATTAATTTAAACCTTGACCCTCATGCTTTTGATTGCAGAATATCACTCTCTACGTCATCTGCTAAGTAGCGCTTAGTCAGCATATGGCTATTTGTTTCCTACGTAGGCGGTTTTCTCCTGAGGAAGACAAATTCCCTTCAGGCTAGGCAGACATCTGCTGGCTGTCTAAGCAGCACAGGACAAAACTGTCTTTCCAGGAAAAAATAATTTTGTCCAATTAATCAGAGGTTAAGTCTTCCCAGATTTTATTAATTAGGGTGCCTTTTAATAGTAATTACATGGAGGTGGAATGTTTATTTGAAGTAATATTTTCCCACCACTTTCAATATATTGAGACCTTTCATCATTATTGTTGTTAAACAGTTCTCCGTAAAGTGATTTATCATTTGAATTATCAGATTTTCATCATTTGGATAAAATGAGTAAGTGTACTGACTATGTATGCTAAGAGCCAGGTATTGGTACAGCAAAATGTGTTTCTAAAATCTGCAGCATGGAAAATGGAAGGATTATTCCTGGAGATTAACTGGGTCAGATGAGCAGATAAAATCAGAATATGCCATCAAATTATAAAATTAATTGAACGATTGATAACGCATCCACGCAAGCTAGTGTCTATTATGGTCAGATACTAGATTTATACATACAGTATGTATGTGCACACACACATGCAATGTTCCTTGAAGGACTTCTTATCTTTGAAATTGAACTAGTTCTTTATTGCATCTTTGAAAATATTTTTTTCCTCTACTTACTTTGTATCTTTTAAAAATCTATTTGCCATTTTCATGCATTGATCAGATTATAAAACATTTCTATAGATATGATTTTTGTTTTCAGTATTCAAAGAAACAATGTTAAAGAGCCATTTAGTTTAATGACTTAAAAATCTTTCCACTTTCTTGCACATATAAATTCTAAAATACACTGACTTTATGGCAAAACTAATTCATGATTAAATGAAATAATGCGTACAATGTCTATAGCACAGTGACAGGCACATAATAATAAATCATGAATCAGTGCTGTTGGTTTACTACTACTTCCTTTATCCCTGTATTGTGCTCAGACACTAGGATTCTCTGTATAGAGGGAATCTGTATGCTTTTTATTTCAATAATGGACTGACTCCCTTTTAAATTTGAAGATATGTATTAATACACTAAAATTTAAATATTTCAGTAATTGAATTTTCTTAAATTTCTGGTTAAGTACAGATTATGTTGAGTATACTAAATTCCATCTTGAGTTGAACTCCTGGTATGAGAGATTTATCCTTATGTTTAGATTCCCATTGTTAATATAAGACATACAAATTGTATTGACTGAAGTCAATTTTGTTGTAGGTCTAATGAAATAGGGTTTCCTGGGTAGCTCAGCTGGTAAAGAATCTGCCTGCCATGCAGGAGACCCCGGTTTGATTCTGTGTGTGGAAGATCTCCTGGAGAAGAGAACAGATACCCACTCCAGTGTTCTTGCCTGGGAAATCCCATGGACAGAGGAACCTGGTGGGCTATGGTCCATGGGGTCACAAAGAGTCAGATACGACTGAGCAGCTTTCATTGCCCTACTAATGAAATAATTCATTTTTGTAACTTTTACAGTTAGGAGAACATTATTTTTTTCTTTCTGAATTCACATAGTTTTTCACTTATGTAGGGAAACAGTATTGCTAAGTTGTGTGATATGATTGTATTTATTAAAGACTTGAATTCTTACCATCAGTTAGAATGTAGTCTTTCCTTGTTGCCAGTCATAGTTTAGGCTGCTTTAATAAGAATAGTGTATACCATGTGCTTACAGAACAGAGAGTTACTTCTCACAGTTCTAGAAGCTTGCAAGTTGAAGGCCAGGGTGCCAACTTAGTCAGATTTTAATAAGACTTCTTTTCTTGGTTTCCTCACATGATGAAGGGAAAACTCTTATCTCTATCCCTGTATAAAGGCTCCGACCACCATGATGGCTCCATTCCTCTGAACTTATACCACCCTGTGCGTGCATGCTGAGTTACTTTGGTCGTGTCCAACTTTTTGCAACCCTATGGACTGTGGCCCACAGGCTCCTCTGTCCTTGAGATTCTACAGGCAAGAGTAATGGAGTGGGTTGTTTGCTCTTTTCCAGGGGATCTTCCCAACTCAGTAATTGAACTTACAGTCTCTTATGTCTGCTGCGTTAGCTAGTGGAGGTTTTTTACCATTATTGTTACCTGGGAATCCCCTAACTAAAACACCGTCACACTTGGGATTAGGGGGACAAAAACCTGCTCATAGCTGACTCTAATGCCAGTTATTTGAAGATTATTTATCTATTTATTTATTTGGTTGTGCCAAGTCTTATTTGCGGCATGTGAGATCTTTGTTGAGGTATGTGGGATCTAGTTACCATACAGGGATTGATCTCAGGCCCCCTGCATTGAGAGTGCAGAGTCCTACCATGGGCCATAAGAACTCAGGTTCTAATAAATGGGTTTCCTGGGTAGCTCAGCTGGTAAAGAATCTGCCTGCCATGCAGGAGACCCCGGTTTGATTCTGTGTGTGGAAGATCTCCTGGAGAAGAGAACAGATACCCACTCCAGTGTTCTTGCCTGGGAAATCCCATGGACAGAGGAACCTGGTGGGCTATGGTCCATGGGGTCACAAAGAGTCAGATACGACTGAGCAGCTTTCATTGCCCTACTAATGAAATAATTCATTTTTGTAACTTTTACAGTTAGGAGAACATTATTTTTTTCTTTCTGAATTCACATAGTTTTTCACTTATGTAGGGAAACAGTATTGCTAAGTTGTGTGATATGATTGTATTTATTAAAGACTTGAATTCTTACCATCAGTTAGAATGTAGTCTTTCCTTGTTGCCAGTCATAGTTTAGGCTGCTTTAATAAGAATAGTGTATACCATGTGCTTACAGAACAGAGAGTTACTTCTCACAGTTCTAGAAGCTTGCAAGTTGAAGGCCAGGGTGCCAACTTAGTCAGATTTTAATAAGACTTCTTTTCTTGGTTTCCTCACATGATGAAGGGAAAACTCTTATCTCTATCCCTGTATAAAGGCTCCGACCACCATGATGGCTCCATTCCTCTGAACTTATACCACCCTGTGCGTGCATGCTGAGTTACTTTGGTCGTGTCCAACTTTTTGCAACCCTATGGACTGTGGCCCACAGGCTCCTCTGTCCTTGAGATTCTACAGGCAAGAGTAATGGAGTGGGTTGTTTGCTCTTTTCCAGGGGATCTTCCCAACTCAGTAATTGAACTTACAGTCTCTTATGTCTGCTGCGTTAGCTAGTGGAGGTTTTTTACCATTATTGTTACCTGGGAATCCCCTAACTAAAACACCGTCACACTTGGGATTAGGGGGACAAAAACCTGCTCATAGCTGACTCTAATGCCAGTTATTTGAAGATTATTTATCTATTTATTTATTTGGTTGTGCCAAGTCTTATTTGCGGCATGTGAGATCTTTGTTGAGGTATGTGGGATCTAGTTACCATACAGGGATTGATCTCAGGCCCCCTGCATTGAGAGTGCAGAGTCCTACCATGGGCCAGCCAGGGAAGTCCCATTTGGAGATTTTATTTTTTTATTTTGAATTTTATTTTATTTTTTACACCGTTTTGTTGCTTACTGCCACACATCAATTTGAATCTGCCATAGGTATACATATGTAACTGCCCCCCACCCCCGCCAAACCATTTGGTGATTTTAAACTTGGATTTACATTTTTTTTTTTTAATTTGGATTTATAGTTATTTCATCATTTTTTGTAACCGAGAACTACAAATCAGAAAACCAGGGAGAAAGGTCATGTTACCTCAATGATGTGAGTATTAAGTCCATCAGACCAATTGTTGCATCTAAATATCATGTTTAAATTGTGTCATAAACTGAAGACAGCAACATTGTCTTCAAATAGACGTAGTGTGAATTCTTTGTTGAGAAAAGTAAGTACAGCATCCTCTCTGTACAACATTAAGCAGAGATTATTCTCGTTTATTTGAAGTTACACAGAAATTCTTTCTTGTTTTTGGTTTCATCTTTCCAAAGAGTAGTTAGCATGAAAGATAATAGCAGAAACCCGTATTTCATGATCCATGTGAGACAGGACAGTGATGATGAACAGAAAGAGAAAGTTTGAGTTTTAATAGATATTTTAGAAGAAATATTAAATACTGCTGGCCATTTGAATGTGGTGTTCGCAGTGGTGGCTGTATCAGAAAATGTGTTATTTATTCGTAAATAACCAGCAAGTAATGTGCTATTTTGTAGTTAAGCAAATTACAGGCTGTAGGCACATGTTCAGTTGATCTTTTAGGCAAACTTTCATTGTGTTTTCTTTGGCTCACAAATATGTTATATTTAGTAATTAGCAAGCTTGTAGAAATATCTTAGAGAGCAGACATATTATACATTGTCTTTCCTTTACTCTCCAAGCTCAGATTAAGGAATACAATGAGAAAGTTTATAGAGATCATTTTAAAGTAACTTAAAAATTGTGTTTTATTTCTAAATGCAGAACTAATACATGTTCATTATAGAATATACTTGCTCTTTTGAAACACATACATGTTCTTATAATAACATTTGTCCATAATTAACCGCTGTTAAAAGTTGGCTAGACATCCTACTAGACATCTCAACATCACTATATGTTCTCTAGAGAAAACTATTTACAGTTCAGTTAATATTCAATCTTTTCTTAGATAGCAAAAAAAAAAAAAAGGCATTAGCTGTGTTGGAACACATCACTGCATCATAAAGACTAAATGGACAAATTTAGCTGTTTCGGTGCTACAAAACAGCTTTCATCTGCTGAATATTACTACATACACCACCCTTGACAAGATTCAATACAGTGATTTTGGGGTTAAAGTTATATATTTCATTACCAGTCTCATGAGCCACACCTTTTCTTTTCAAAAAGTAGGTAGTGCTCATATATGTTGAAAAGTAGTAAGATGATTATTTCAACACTATTTGATGCTTAGATATAAAGTCTGTTGAGGCTTCCAGGAAATCAATCTGGTACTTACTTATTTATGGGAAGTTCTTGGCAGTGTCTCCTCATATCAACAGTGCTGTCTTTTAAAAAATGAATAAAGTAGACCGGGTAGATCTGGTTACCTCTTACATCTTATTATCATATTACTCGTCCTTCTAATCTCCTAATTTACTCACGATTTAAATGTTCGATATCTTTCCCACATACACAGACTACCATGAGAATTATTTTCTATATGTTACATTATTTGCTTCAGTGACAAGTTTATTCAATAAAACATTGCTAAACGTTCTCTGTGTAATCAGTTTTAAGTGCTGCAACATAAATTAACCTAAAACTTTCATTAATTATCAATTCAATTTTTTTGTCAGAATAAAGCCCCGTTGAATGTTTTGGGGCAGCAAAAATTCTTTTCTTAGTTATACAATGTGGGCATTAAAATATTGTTTTTTTAAAAGTCAGACATTAAATAAAAATATGAAGAATAACAAAATATAGTTTGTCCAGAAAATTAATGTTTTCCCCTAAATAACTCTTTCCAGGCATTCTGCTTAGTTTTAGCTCTTCAATGGTAACCTCCCTCAAATGGTTTCTGCCTTCACAGAAATGACAACATAGTGCAAAGAAGGGGTTGTGATGACTGAAAATAAGTAACTAACCATACAAATAACTTTATCCTTAAAATTGTGACAAATGCCATGAAGCATTGGGTTTAGCTGAGAGCAGGAATACACATGGATGGTACCAAGATGCAGAGTAAAAGACATTTCCAGCGGGGAAAAAAAAAATAGTGTATCTTAAAGGCCATGAGAAATGATAGACTTAGGTATATTTGAGAAAATGAAAGATGGCTAATAATGGCATATGAACAAAGGAAATAGCTGGAGAGATGGATAGGGCCAGGTCTTAAAGAGTCTGGTAACTGGGTTAATGATATTGGAGTGTATGTTTAGTGCATTGGGGGCCACAGAAAGTTTTTAGGCAATGGTGGAGGTGACATGGTCTGATTTATATTTTAAAATTTTACTCATGTGATGCTTGCACACTTACATGAGTAGAGAATAGATTGCAGAATGATTGAGGGAGGCCAGTTAGGAAGCTCTTGCAATATTACAGGCAGGGGAAGGTGCCAATTTGAAATAGGTGTAGTAATGGAGATGAATAGTGAAGATTAGATTTGGAGATTGAGGTCTTGGTTTAACTTTGGAGCGTGAGACAGTAGATGTTGAGATTTTGCAAGAGATGCAATTATTGGTGATGGTGAAGTCTATGCCCATGCAAGTCGATATTGTAAGTTTGGATTAAGTTATTTCAGCCTTGAATGGCTGACAGTAGTTCTGTATGCAACAGCCCATCACAGTTCCAAGAAATAGCACTTTCCTCTGTTCCCTCATTTTCCTTGGTGGCTCACACATTAAGAAATCTGGCTGCAGTATAAGAGACCAGCGTTCAATCCCTGGGCCGGGAAGATCCCCTGGAGAAGAATACAACAATCCACTCCATTATTCTTGCCTGCCGAGTTTCATAGGGAATCCTGGCGGGCTACAGTCCATAGGATCACAAACAGTCAGACATGATTAAGCAATGCTAGTACACACTTCTCTTCCCTCAGTGTGGAATGTGCTTGTCTTCCTGTTCCACCAGTGACTGTCTTATAATCAGCCCAAGAATCTCTTCCTTTGGGGCCATCAGTGACTCAAGTGCCTACCATCATTTTGGCCCATTGTTTAAGTGATGGAATCTAGCATGTAACTTGAAATGTTTTATTCCATGCATGATGAATATCATAAAGCATCAGAATGCCACTTTAAGAAACAGTCTCATGTCCACTTCTTTGTAAAGGCAAGCAGTTCATATGATATCAAACACTGATTTGAAGGCATGACTGTTAGAATGCAGTCTCAGTATTATTTCTCTGAGAGTTTTTTCTTTCTTTCAAGGTTTCAGAATAGTTAATTGCTCTCCTGAGTGATAGTATTACTCAGGAAATTTAGTTGACTTTCTCTAGGACAGAAAGTCAAAGGAGTTCTTTTTAAATTCTAATAAATCTAGGACAGACTCTCAGAGCAAAGTGATCTGCTCTGAGTAACATCAGCCTGTGTTTATAAAAAAAAAAAAAAAAAAAGACTGGCTGATTAAAAAAAAAAAGCTTTAAACTTCCTGACTGATAAGGAAACAATTAATATTGATGGTACCTGAAGTAATTTCCTTGAGAAACTTTACATATGCAGAATAGGATCTACTCATCTTTTAATTTAGTTTTTTTTTTGTGTGTGTGTGCATAGGGGAAACACACAAAGTTAGTATTCTGTGAAGTAGAATTATTTGCATTCCTGTATTTTGCCAGTACTGTGTATATTATATGTAATACTTTTATCAGAGTCCAGTAGATTTAATGAAGCAAATTTGATGAGAAATCAAAGGACAATTACAACATAGTAATGTTTCACATTACTTGTTACAATCCTAGGCTTTGGTCTGAGGTTGATGAAACTTTTTTTTTTTTTTGGAAAAAGAATAATATTTCCCTTGGAAATCTAGATGCTGCAATAACTAGGCATGAGTAAGAAAGAGAAGAAACCCACATGAATGGTAATGCTTCCAGCCATCTAGGGGAGGCAAACTCAGATGTGGGAAGAATTGGGTCTACTACAGGCAGCAGCTGAAGGTTCCTGCTTAGAACACAGTCCATGGAACAGCAGCAATGGCATCACTTGGTGGTAAGTTAGAGATCCTGAGTCCTGGGCCCTATTCTAGACCATCTGAATCAGACCTTGTATTTAAACATTATTTTAAAGCAGCTCATATGCCAATTCAAGTTTGAGAAGCACTGGAAGCTCATATGCCAATTCAAGTTTGAGAAGCACTGGTAAACATTATTTTAAAGCAGCTCATATGCCAATTCAAGTTTGAGAAGAACTGGAGTTCACAGACCCATACTTACTCCCTAGACCCCTAAACACCTTTTGGGAATTTAAGCCCAATGTGGTTGCTTTTGAGCTTCAATGATGGCTCACACATTTGGTCTCCTGCAATACAAGAGACCCGGGTTCAATCCCTGGGTCAGGAAGATTGCCTGGAGAAGGGAATAGCTACCCACTTCAGTATTCTTGCCTGAAGAATCCCACAGACAGAGGAGTCTGGTGGGCTATGGTCCATGGTCACTTTTTAAAAAGAGAAGTGGGCAAAATATGATTTTAGGTGGACTATCCTGGGTTACTAAACCAGTGAGCAGTGGAGACACTGGAAACTGGGGAGGGATATATAAGAGACTGGTAGAGACCCCCTTCAGGGGCAGAAATGGAGAGACATCCAGAAAGAAAAGTACAAGAGGGATCAAAGGGAAACATATCCAGAGTAACAGGTAGAGAAAGGGTCTCAAGGAGAGGGTAACAGGAGAGAACGACAAAGACAGGAGACAGAGACAGAGACACAGAGAGAGAGAGCGTGCACTGGGGGTGGGGATGAGGTGGGTACTGGTAGGTTACGGACAAGCTTGGAATTGCAGAGAAATACATTTGCTTGGATAAATAAGGAAAAAGTCGTTTCCTCCATATGAATATTTACAGATAGTGGAATCTTAGCAGAGAAGAAGATACTCAAACCTTTAATATCCATATCATTGTTTATCAAGAAAAGTAGTAAGTGAAATGTATCCTAGATGTTTCCAAGTGGATTCATGGAAGACTGTATTCACTTAGCATAATCCACAAGTGAAATGCCAGATTTGTTATTTTACTTTTCATTTTCTAGACTGAAAACTAAAATAAACCAAACTAGGTTTTATTAATAAGAATGGAATTGTACTTGGAAGGATCATTTGGAGATCACTTAATCTGCCCCTCTAGCTTTTAGTTTAAATTACCTGAAGATCAGTTGTTGTATTAAGAGGTTCTGGACAAAAGATTATCCAGCCCCCATCATCAGCATTCTTTATATGCATCTACATATGTTGACACAGTTATTACTTGAATTTACTTAAATTCTATGCTGCAGCATGACTTTTTTTTTTTATCTTACATGGTAAATGATAACAGAAAAGTCATTTTTAAATTATAGCAGCTCATATATTTGAAGATCATTATTACTAATTTTTAATGAAGTAGATGCAATGCTTAATTTGGGTTTCTGAGTATAATAAAACAGTTTATCAGTCTTTTAGTATCCAAATTGAAAATTGTAGCTTTAGTAACATTCTAAGTAATGTCATATTTAACCTAAGGTTTAAATTGAAGTTTTAATAGCATTTATGACATTTTACACTTGTCAAGAGGAATAAAAGTTTATGACCAAGTTATTTACTATGCCTGAATGGAGACATTTTTAATCTTCTCTAGTGAATGATGGAGTGAAACTCAGAGTAAAAGCGAGAAAGTTAAAAAGAAAGTGGGAAGAGACACCCCCACAAAGGATTTATATTCTGTCTCAATCTTCTTCATTCCCCTGTATCTCTTCACCAGGTAATACTATACTTTATCTAGATTGAGTCAAATTAAGTTAGCCTTCTATTAGATTCTTGTGTCAGTCAGACACTGGACAGTGGATTAGGAGCCTGTGTTTGATGTAGAAGGACACTGAGAGCATTCTGATCATAGGATTCAGCACTTGTCATCCACATCCACATCCCTGAGTTCTAAAATAGAAGTGCGGGGCAGGTTGCCACCTTATTGAATCTTGTTTAAGAGAATTCTTGGAATATATGATTATATTTTCCTTAGGGGCTGCCTAAGGAAAGAACCCAGCAGTGAACCAAAATTCCACAGGTGACGGGGAAATGTTTTATGGACAGTGAATTTAGATCTGGCTGATAGTTACATTTTCCCCTGCTTCTATCATCTTTTGTCTAAATCACCAAAACCTAAAATTTGAATGACCATGAAATTCTGTGGTTCGACTTCCTAACATTGATAGGCAATAAAGTTATTTTTTTTTCCTTCTTTTGAAAATGTAGTGACCACTTAGGTCTCAGTATGGTTTCTCATGAAATAGACTCTTTCTGGACTGTGTTGATTATGATTTTCAGTCTCATTTAGAATTTTGGTCATCAACTTCAGGTGAATACCACCACATTTCTTATTACCTATTCTACGAGGAGTTTCTGTTCTTTTCATATAAGGGATTCTCTTAAGCCATTAACTCCATGACTCTTATCCATAGAATGCATTATGGACACTCTTCATAGATACAATTAATTCTGTCAAGTTAAAATAAATTTCATTTCCAACATCAATAAGTGATTACTAGCATAACTGTCTGGCCTTAGTAAAGTTACTGAGGTTGCTGTAGATTAATTATCTTACCTGTAAAGTGGGTATATTATCTACTAAGTTTAAAACTAATTTGAAGTTTTAATAGCATTTATGACATTTTACACTTGTCAAGAGGAATAAAAGTTTATGACCAAGTTATTTACTATGCCTGAATGGAGACATTTTAATCTTCTCTAGTGAATGATGGAGTGAAACTCAGAGTAAAAGCGAGAAAGTTAAAAAGAAAGTGGGAAGAGACACCCCCACAAAGGATTTATATTCTGTCTCAATCTTCTTCATTCCCCTGTATCTCTTCACCAGGTAATACTATACTTTATCTAGATTGAGTCAAATTAAGTTAGCCTTCTATTAGATTCTTGTGTCAGTCAGACACTGGACAGTGGATTAGGAGCCTGTGTTTGATGTAGAAGGACACTGAGAGCATTCTGATCATAGGATTCAGCACTTGTCATCCACATCCACATCCCTGAGTTCTAAAATAGAAGTGCGGGGCAGGTTGCCACCTTATTGAATCTTGTTTAAGAGAATTCTTGGAATATATGATTATATTTTCCTTAGGGGCTGCCTAAGGAAAGAACCCAGCAGTGAACCAAAATTCCACAGGTGACGGGGAAATGTTTTATGGACAGTGAATTTAGATCTGGCTGATAGTTACATTTTCCCCTGCTTCTATCATCTTTTGTCTAAATCACCAAAACCTAAAATTTGAATGACCATGAAATTCTGTGGTTCGACTTCCTAACATTGATAGGCAATAAAGTTATTTTTTTTTCCTTCTTTTGAAAATGTAGTGACCACTTAGGTCTCAGTATGGTTTCTCATGAAATAGACTCTTTCTGGACTGTGTTGATTATGATTTTCAGTCTCATTTAGAATTTTGGTCATCAACTTCAGGTGAATACCACCACATTTCTTATTACCTATTCTACGAGGAGTTTCTGTTCTTTTCATATAAGGGATTCTCTTAAGCCATTAACTCCATGACTCTTATCCATAGAATGCATTATGGACACTCTTCATAGATACAATTAATTCTGTCAAGTTAAAATAAATTTCATTTCCAACATCAATAAGTGATTACTAGCATAACTGTCTGGCCTTAGTAAAGTTACTGAGGTTGCTGTAGATTAATTATCTTACCTGTAAAGTGGGTATATTATTCTACTTACTTTACAGAGCTTTGGAGAGGACTAAGTTAATGTGCATAATGTACCTAGAACTGTGTTTGGTGAACAGCAAGCACTGTATGAATGGTAGCTATTGTTACATGTGCTATGTACTGTAGTAAGCACATTATGGGCTTCCCTGCCTGCACTTATATTTATGTCTTTAATCCATTTTGAGTTTATCTTTCTGTTTGGTGTTCGGGAATGTTCCAGCTTCATTTTTTTTTTTGCATGTACCTGTCCAGTTTTCCCAGCACCATTTGTTGAAGAGGCTGTTTTTGTCCCATTCTATATTTTCACCTCCTTTGTCAAAAATAAGGTACCCATAGGTGCGTGGGTGTATCTCTGGGTTCTCTGTCTTGTTCCATTGGTCGATATTTCTGCTTTTGTGGCAGTACCATACTGTCTTGATGAATGGTACTTTGTAGTATAGTCTGAAGTTAGGGAGGCTGATCTCTCCAGCTCCATTCTTCTTTCTCAGGATTGCTTTTGCTATTCAAGGTCTTTTGTGTTTCCATATAAACTGTGCTATGTTTTTGGTCTAGTTCTATGAAGAATGTCATTGGTAATTTGCTGGGCTCACATTGAATCTGTAGATGATATTTAGTAGCATGATTATTTTCATGATATTGAGTCTTCCGACCCAGGAACAGAAACCATAAAACTCTTAGAGGAGAATATAGGCAAAGCACTCAGTGACATAAATCAAAGCAAGATTTTGTATGATCTGCCCACCTGAACAATGGAAATAAAAACAAAAATAAATATGTGGGACCTAATGAAACTTAAAAGCTTTGTAAAAAAAGAACCTAAAAAACAAAGGTGAACAGACAACCCACAGAATGGGAGAAAATCATAGCAAATGAAACAATCAACAAAGAATTAATTTTGAAAACATACAAACAGCACAGACAACTAAACACTAAAAAAACAAACAACCTAATCAAAACATGGGAAAAAAGACCTAAAGAGACATCTCTCCAAAGAAGACATACTGATGGCCAAAAAACACATGAAAGGATGCTCAACATCGTCCATTATCAGAGAAATGCAAATTAAAACTACAGTGAGATCTACCAGTCAGAATGGTCATCATAAAAAAAATCTACAGATAGTAAATGCTGGAGAGGGTGCAGAGAAAAAGGAACACTCCTGAATTATTGGGGTAACGTAAATTGATACAGCTGCTATGGAAGACAGTATGGAGATTCCTTAAAGAACTAAGAATAGAAGCACCATACAACCCAGCAATCCCACTAGTAGGCTTATACCCTGATGAAACTAAAATTGAAAGAGACACCTGTGCCCCAGTGTTCATCGCAGCACTCTGTACAATGGCTAGAACAAGGAAATAACCTAGATGTCCATCGATGAATGAATGGTAAAGAAGGTATGCTACATATATACAATGAATATTTCTCAGCTGTAAAAGAAATGCAGAAGAGTCAGTCTTTTTTTGCTATTTTTTTGCAGTACCATACTGTCTTGATGAATGGTACTTTGTAGTATAGTCTGAAGTTAGGGAGGCTGATCTCTCCAGCTCCATTCTTCTTTCTCAGGATTGCTTTTGCTATTCAAGGTCTTTTGTGTTTCCATATAAACTGTGCTATGTTTTTGGTCTAGTTCTATGAAGAATGTCATTGGTAATTTGCTGGGCTCACATTGAATCTGTAGATGATATTTAGTAGCATGATTATTTTCATGATATTGAGTCTTCCGACCCAGGAACAGAAACCATAAAACTCTTAGAGGAGAATCTAGGCAAAACACTCAATGACATAAATCAAAGCAAGATCTTCTATGACCTGCCCTCTAGAATATCAGAAATAAAAACAGAAATAAACATGTGGGACCTAATGAAACATAAAAGCTTTCGCACAGAAAAAGAAACTACAAACAAGGTGAACAGACAACCCACAGAATGGGAGAAAATCATAGCAAATGAAACAACCGACAAAGAATTAATTTCCAAAATATACAAACAACTCAGAAAACTCAACACTGATAAAACAAATAACCTAATCAAAACATGGGAAAAAAGACCTAAAGAGACATCTCTCCAAAGAAGACATACTGATGGCCAAAAAACACATGAAAGGATGCTCAACATCGTCCATTATCAGAGAAATGCAAATTAAAACTACAGTGAGATCTACCAGTCAGAATGGTCATCATAAAAAAAATCTACAGATAGTAAATGCTGGAGAGGGTGCAGAGAAAAAGGAACACTCCTGAATTATTGGGGTAACGTAAATTGATACAGCTGCTATGGAAGACAGTATGGAGATTCCTTAAAGAACTAAGAATAGAAGCACCATACAACCCAGCAATCCCACTAGTAGGCTTATACCCTGATGAAACTAAAATTGAAAGAGACACCTGTGCCCCAGTGTTCATCGCAGCACTCTGTACAATGGCTAGAACAAGGAAATAACCTAGATGTCCATCGATGAATGAATGGTAAAGAAGGTATGCTACATATATACAATGAATATTTCTCAGCTGTAAAAAGAAATGCAGAAGAGTCAGTCCTAATGAGGTGGATGAACCTAGAACCTATTATACAAAGTGAAGTAAGTCAAAAAAGAAAAGGACAAATACAGTATACTAAAATGTGTATGAAATCTAGTAAAATGGCACAAATAAATACACACGCAGAGCAGTAATAGAGAAACAGACATAGAGAACAGACCTATGGACATTGAGAGGAGGGAAAATCAGATGAGAGGTATGGAAATAGTGATATGAAAACCTATGCAAAAGAGATAACCATTGTAATTAAGTTGTAAGATTAAGGGAACTTACATGGAAGCTATGCATCAACCTAGGTGTAAAAATGGAGGGGGGTTAGTGTGGGAGAGGTCAGAGTATGTATAGCTGTAAACAACAAAACTCTGTAAAAGATGTATAACAATAACTTTGCTGTACACCTGAAACTAATACCACCTTGTAAACCAACAAAACCCCAATAAAAAATGAAAATAAAAATAAAGAATCCGCCCGCAGTGTGGGAGACCCCTTTTGGATTCCTGGGGTGGGAACTTCCCTTGGAGAAGGCAAAGGCTACCCACTCCAGTATTCCTGCCTGGAGCATTCCATGGCTCATCCATGGATCGCACAGAGTTGGTCTCAATGGAGCGACTTCAATTTCAAACACGTTATTAAGCTTATTTCTTCCATTCCTACGGGCCCAAAGAATGTATCTCTTGATTTCAGGAAAGGAGATGCTGAAAACCTAATAGCATATATAGTTAAGAATGTTTAGAAAAAGCTTTGTGTTCCCCAAGGCAGCCGTCATCTTATACACAAGTGCATTTAAAATCCAGAGAAATATTTGTGAAATGATAAATATTCTTCATATATCATCAGTACACAGTACGTCTTTAATGACAATATATATTCAGGGATGGTAAAGCTACCGTTATTGACGTTGTTAGCATGTAAATATTTTATTGTGGCCTTTCTCAAAATATGTTCCAGTGAATTATTTTATGAACTGTTATAAAATATCTTGGAAAATACATCTTCAAAAAGTATATCTTTCTGGCCTGGGAAGATCCCACGTGCCGTGGAGCGGCTGGACCAATGTGTCCAATTACCGAGCCGGAGCTCTGGAGCGCATGCGCCCAGAGCTGGCATTCTGCGACAGACGCCACCGCGATGGGAGGCCCACACGAGCCAAAGAACAAAGATTGATGAAAATAGAGAAATGAAAGACCAATAGAAGTGGCCCGCCTGCACCCCTCCCTCCCCAACCCGCCCCCTGCCCAAAAAAAAAAAAACAAAAAAAATACATCTTTTTTCTATAAGATCGCCAAGCTTTTAAAAATATTAATGAGGTGAAACACATGTAGGAGATATAAATTTTCATAATTTCCACACTTAAATGAACTGTCTAAATACTTTCTCAGAAATAAATTTTTTTCCACAGAAAACATTTTGGATAAATGCTAATATTTGGTACTTTGTGGGAGGACATACAATTTCGAAAGTGTGTATCTCAGATTCAGGTGTGTGATCATTTTCATGGTTCCTTTATTTCAAGATCACACGAGTAAGAATGTGATGTACTATTGCTTCCATTTTGTGTCTAGGGATGTTTTCTTCTCCTACATCAGCAATTTCATTCAGTATGCCAAACATAAGCTTTTTTTAACAAGGCAGTGTGTCGTTTCCTTATCCCACTCCAGTATTCCTGCCTGGAGCATTCCATGGCTCATCCATGGATCGCACAGAGTTGGTCTCAATGGAGCGACTTCAATTTCAAACACGTTATTAAGCTTATTTCTTCCATTCCTACGGGCCCAAAGAATGTATCTCTTGATTTCAGGAAAGGAGATGCTGAAAACCTAATAGCATATATAGTTAAGAATGTTTAGAAAAAGCTTTGTGTTCCCCAAGGCAGCCGTCATCTTATACACAAGTGCATTTAAAATCCAGAGAAATATTTGTGAAATGATAAATATTCTTCATATATCATCAGTACACAGTACGTCTTTAATGACAATATATATTCAGGGATGGTAAAGCTACCGTTATTGACGTTGTTAGCATGTAAATATTTTATTGTGGCCTTTCTCAAAATATGTTCCAGTGAATTATTTTATGAACTGTTATAAAATATCTTGGAAAATACATCTTCAAAAAGTATATCTTTCTGGCCTGGGAAGATCCCACGTGCCGTGGAGCGGCTGGACCAATGTGTCCAATTACCGAGCCGGAGCTCTGGAGCGCATGCGCCCAGAGCTGGCATTCTGCGACAGACGCCACCGCGATGGGAGGCCCACACGAGCCAAAGAACAAAGATTGATGAAAATAGAGAAATGAAAGACCAATAGAAGTGGCCCGCCTGCACCCCTCCCTCCCCAACCCGACCCCTGCCCCAAAAAAAAAAAACAAAAAAAATACATCTTTTTTCTATAAGATCGCCAAGCTTTTAAAAATATTAATGAGGTGAAACACATGTAGGAGATATAAATTTTCATAATTTCCACACTTAAATGAACTGTCTAAATACTTTCTCAGAAATAAATTTTTTTCCACAGAAAACATTTTGGATAAATGCTAATATTTGGTACTTTGTGGGAGGACATACAATTTCGAAAGTGTGTATCTCAGATTCAGGTGTGTGATCATTTTCATGGTTCCTTTATTTCAAGATCACACGAGTAAGAATGTGATGTACTATTGCTTCCATTTTGTGTCTAGGGATGTTTTCTTCTCCTACATCAGCATTTCTAAGACTGTAACAAGGATCCATTCAGTATGCCAAACATAAGCAATTTAAATATGGTGTTCTGCCAAAACTTCGCACAGAGGTGTAGATCACAGTGTGTGTGGCCTTCGCTACCCTCTCTCTCACTTATATCCTGTTTCTCTTAATATCCTTGACCTCAGCTTTCTAAACTTTGCCTTCTATTATGGATATAATATACCTCTTGCAGCCATTTGGCACAGTTGACCTTCTTTGTGAAATACTGTCTTTCCCAGAATTTCATGGCACCCAGCTAGATCAGGATTGTATCCTACTGCATGTAACCAAAGTCAGCCAGTTTAGACAAATAGGTTTAAATTTGATTCTGGAGGATGGCTGCTGAGAGAAAGTATAATGGCTCCAAGAAGCCTTTAAGAATCCAGCTTCCTTTGATTTTTTTTTCTGCTCTGCCATCCTTACTATGTGACTTTTTTTTTGGTTGAATGGAAGAACAGAGAGTGGGTATTTAGTAGAAAGGTAGCAAGGTATACCACGCATATGCTGTGGATTTTCCTCTTATTTATCTGACTCTACCTGAAATATTGATATTCCAGGATGATTTTGCTCTATGGTTTACCCTGGATGAGCATACCTTCGTCCTTGGATTTAGTTGTCAAAGTTGTCCTGATTCATTCCTATTCTCTTCTCTCTAGGCAGACCTCTATACTCAGCTCCATATGGAGGTCCTGGTGGTAGCTCATGCTTAAGTATCTAGACTTTTCATCTTTTCTGTTCTTGCCTTTCCTCTGTGATTTCCTAGATATAAAAATAATACCATTCTGCCATCTATCCACTGGTGAATTTTTTTTCCCAGAAAATATGGAAAAGTTAATTTTCCATTTGCTAGTTTGTGGGAGGACATACAATTTCGAAAGTGTGTATCTCAGATTCAGGTGTGTGATCATTTTCATGGTTCCTTTATTTCAAGATCACACGAGTAAGAATGTGATGTACTATTGCTTCCATTTTGTGTCTAGGGATGTTTTCTTCTCCTACATCAGCATTTCTAAGACTGTAACAAGGATCCATTCAGTATGCCAAACATAAGCAATTTAAATATGGTGTTCTGCCAAAACTTCGCACAGAGGTGTAGATCACAGTGTGTGTGGCCTTCGCTACCCTCTCTCTCACTTATATCCTGTTTCTCTTAATATCCTTGACCTCAGCTTTCTAAACTTTGCCTTCTATTATGGATATAATATACCTCTTGCAGCCATTTGGCACAGTTGACCTTCTTTGTGAAATACTGTCTTTCCCAGAATTTCATGGCACCCAGCTAGATCAGGATTGTATCCTACTGCATGTAACCAAAGTCAGCCAGTTTAGACAAATAGGTTTAAATTTGATTCTGGAGGATGGCTGCTGAGAGAAAGTATAATGGCTCCAAGAAGCCTTTAAGAATCCAGCTTCCTTTGATTTTTTTTTCTGCTCTGCCATCCTTACTATGTGACTTTTTTTTTGGTTGAATGGAAGAACAGAGAGTGGGTATTTAGTAGAAAGGTAGCAAGGTATACCACGCATATGCTGTGGATTTTCCTCTTATTTATCTGACTCTACCTGAAATATTGATATTCCAGGATGATTTTGCTCTATGGTTTACCCTGGATGAGCATACCTTCGTCCTTGGATTTAGTTGTCAAAGTTGTCCTGATTCATTCCTATTCTCTTCTCTCTAGGCAGACCTCTATACTCAGCTCCATATGGAGGTCCTGGTGGTAGCTCATGCTTAAGTATCTAGACTTTTCATCTTTTCTGTTCTTGCCTTTCCTCTGTGATTTCCTAGATATAAAAATAATACCATTCTGCCATCTATCCAGCTGGCCAACCAGAAACCTGAGATCAATTCCTTCCTCTTTTCTTCTCATCTGACTATATCAATTCATCATCTAGTCTCACTGAAGTTTCTTCTTGTATAGCTTTAGAGTTTTCCAAATTGCCTCTAATCCATTTGCTAGTTTTGCAAGTAGTATCACCATCATTTCTCACCTAGATAACTTCTCTTAACAAGTAAGAATCTGATCTGCCTCTTTTGATTGCTCACTCAGAGATTCTAAATTGTTTCTAAAATCTAAACTCTTTAAAATGACTTGAAAGGATTTGTGTGATCCTGGCATTGTAGTCTAGAGTTTACGCTCTTCTACCCTCATCCCTTTGATCCAGAAAAAGCTATTTTTTGCTTCAGAGCCCACAGAGTCATCACTTCCTCTGAGTCTTTTTTTCTGTATGCCTCGCTCCTCCCCCCACCTCTTATAGTCCTTGATCACAGCATGTAAGTCCTGTATCATAATTAAACATTTACTTATCTGTATTTCCCACTTAATTTGAGCACTGTGTATAACTTGTGGTATCTAGCACCAGTCACAAAGAGGGTGTTTTTATTGAAATTCTGTCAGTTAAAAATTCTGCACAATGATATCCTCCAACCAAAAACAATGGAAAGAATGTTTTCTTTCTTATATTTGAACGTACTAATATAAAGTTTGGCATTTTGTTTCACCAGTAGATATGAGAGATTGCATAAATTATCTGTATTTTTTGTTCATGGTCTGCTTTGAGAATCTCTTTCTTCCTATTTAAGAACAAAGAATTTTTTTTCCAGATTCAACTGCAGTGATCAGTCAAGTCTGTGATTGTACATCTTAGCTAATTTTTCTGAAAAAAACATAAAACACAATATTAGTTTACTTAAAATGGTATTCTGATCAATATCTTGGTCTATACATTTAATATGTCTTAAATAGAGTGAAGTTTTTAGAATTTATACTAAATAGAAGATAGTATGCATGGATATTCAAAAGAAATATGTATGACTATACATAAATAGAAATAAGCATCATTTTCCTTCTAAACTGGTAACTTCACATTGACATTTATAGGTAGATATACAAAATTTTATCCCAAAGTTTGTTTTAGTAATCAACATTGCCTGAAAATCACTGAAAAAACATCAATTCAGTTTAGTCACTCAGGGCTCTTTGCGAGCCCATGGATTGCAGCAATCCAGGCTTACCTGTCCTTCACCATCTTCTGGAGCTTGCTCAAACTCATGTCCACTGACTCAGTGATGCCATCCAACCAACTTGTCCTCTGTCATCCCCTTCTCCTTTTGCCTTCTATTTTTCCCAACATCAGGCTCTTTTCCAGTGAGTTGTCTCTCTGCATCAGGTGGTGAAAGTATTGGAGCTTCAGCTTTGACATCATGCCTTCCAGTGAATGTTCAGGGTTGATTTCCTTTAGGATTGACTGGTCTTGAGGGACTCTCAAGAGCCTGCTCCAGTACCACAGTTCATAGGCATCAGCTTTTTGTTGCTCAACCTTCTTTATGGTCCAGCTCTCATATCCGTACATGACTATAACTTTGACTATACAGACTTCCGTTGGCAGAGTGATGTCTCTGCTTTTGAATACACTGTCTAGGTTTGTCATAGCTTTTCTGCCAAGGAGCAAGCACCTTTTAATTTCATGACTTCAGGCATCATCTGCAGTGATTTTGGAGGCCAAGAAAAATAAAGTCTTTTACTGTTTCTATTGTTTGTCCATCAGTTTGCCATGGGACTGGATGCCATGATCTTTGTTTATTGAATGTTGAGTTTTAGGTCAGCTTTTTCAATCTACTCCTTCATCTTCACCAGGAGACTCTTTAGTTCCTCTTCACTTTCTGCTATAAGGTGTTGGCATCTGTATACCTGATGTTACTGATATTTCTCCCAGAAATCTTAACTCTAGCTTCTTCTTCATTCAACCCAGCAGGTCACATAATGTACACTACATGTAAATTAAATAAACAGGGTAACAATATACAGCCTTGATGTACTCCTTTCCAAATTTGGAGCTAGTTCATTGTTCCATGGAATTCTTCCCCAAAATATAGAATTCAGATTTTCTCTCATAAATTTTAAATATAAATAAAGCTAAAATCATTGACTCTAAATTTTAATGTGAATTTTGAATTTTTGTGAATTTTGAAAACATTAATATTCTCATATAAATATAAATTGGCATGCTTAGTATTTTTAAGTATTTTAATATATATATATATATATATATAATTTTTCCTTTTGGTGATGCTCCATGGCATGTGAGTTCCCTGTTTCCTGACTAGGGATCAAACCCACACCCTTTGCATTGAAAGGTGGAGTCTTAACCACTGGACCATGAAGAAAGTCCCTTACATTTTTAAATATTTAAGAACTTTTAGAACACTCCTGCTTTTGCCTAAAGTAAGAAACCTGAGACATTGGTAACTTTTTTTACTAACTCAATTGTGCTAATGATAACCTTTTTTTTCTAAGCTACAACACTTAGTGATACTAAAGGAAGGAAGGGAAGAATGTTAATTTGAGTGAAGTGGTTCCAATTTTAAAAAGATCTGATTGAAGCCAGAAAAGGATGCATGCAAACACACATACACACAAACATACATAAATCAAGGAAATCTTTTTATATGCTATTATGGAATCAGTTAAAGCTCTACTTTGCTTTTTAATGTTTTAAAGAACACCAGATTCAAATTTTCTTTAGGTATTTAAATTAGGGTTGAAACATATGATTTATTCATGAAAGTTTGGATTGAAAATTATATGAACAAAGGAAGTCTCCTCTCTCTACCCTTGCCCTGAAATGCTACATTTACTTCGATGATTAGCTCAATGTTATTATGGATTTTTCTTTTAAAAATTGTTTTTAAAATATGGATTTTTCTGATAAATTTATTTATTACTTTGGGGGACTGGATGCCATGATCTTTGTTTATTGAATGTTGAGTTTTAGGTCAGCTTTTTCAATCTACTCCTTCATCTTCACCAGGAGACTCTTTAGTTCCTCTTCACTTTCTGCTATAAGGTGTTGGCATCTGTATACCTGATGTTACTGATATTTCTCCCAGAAATCTTAACTCTAGCTTCTTCTTCATTCAACCCAGCAGGTCACATAATGTACACTACATGTAAATTAAATAAACAGGGTAACAATATACAGCCTTGATGTACTCCTTTCCAAATTTGGAGCTAGTTCATTGTTCCATGGAATTCTTCCCCAAAATATAGAATTCAGATTTTCTCTCATAAATTTTAAATATAAATAAAGCTAAAATCATTGACTCTAAATTTTAATGTGAATTTTGAATTTTTGTGAATTTTGAAAACATTAATATTCTCATATAAATATAAATTGGCATGCTTAGTATTTTTAAGTATTTTAATATATATATATATATATATATAATTTTTCCTTTTGGTGATGCTCCATGGCATGTGAGTTCCCTGTTTCCTGACTAGGGATCAAACCCACACCCTTTGCATTGAAAGGTGGAGTCTTAACCACTGGACCATGAAGAAAGTCCCTTACATTTTTAAATATTTAAGAACTTTTAGAACACTCCTGCTTTTGCCTAAAGTAAGAAACCTGAGACATTGGTAACTTTTTTTTTTTACTAACTCAATTGTGCTAATGATAACCTTTTTTTTCTAAGCTACAACACTTAGTGATACTAAAGGAAGGAAGGGAAGAATGTTAATTTGAGTGAAGTGGTTCCAATTTTAAAAAGATCTGATTGAAGCCAGAAAAGGATGCATGCAAACACACATACACACAAACATACATAAATCAAGGAAATCTTTTTATATGCTATTATGGAATCAGTTAAAGCTCTACTTTGCTTTTTAATGTTTTAAAGAACACCAGATTCAAATTTTCTTTAGGTATTTAAATTAGGGTTGAAACATATGATTTATTCATGAAAGTTTGGATTGAAAATTATATGAACAAAGGAAGTCTCCTCTCTCTACCCTTGCCCTGAAATGCTACATTTACTTCGATGATTAGCTCAATGTTATTATGGATTTTTTTCTTATAAATAATTTATACTTTAGTTTACCTTCATCCTGTAAGATGGCAATGCATGAAATTGATTTGGTATAATTGTACCTTTGATTAATATTTAATTTGAAATTATTTTAGATTCAAGTTTGGATGTAATTGTGTCATTTTAGGATATCAACTATGTATTAGAGATCTTGAGTGTATGATAGTCACTCTCTGTTTCATTATCCAAAAGCAACATTTCTTCAGATGTATAATTTTTCTTATATATACATGTGTATGTAAGAAAACATATATGAATATGCATATATATACATGTATATATAGCTTTTTTTGACTCACTAAGAGAGTTGGTTAAATTTAAAAATTCTTCCACTGCCCTCTGAGCTCCGATCATATTTCTATAATACTTAGTATAGAACATGTAATGGTTATAAATGAAAATATTTAACAATTTGAAAATATAGGTCACTAATTCCACAGGTTAAGCTCCTCTTTAAAGAAACTATTTTTTTGTCACTTAGTTCATACATTTTTAGGAACATGGGCAATCAGTTCACAATGAAAGCTCTGGAGCTACTGGTGTTCCTGTAGATGACAGGGCAAAGTACTTTCTGAGGGATAATTTCTTAGGCAGTTTGAGTTCATGGGTGCAAGAGGTGGCTTGAGAGAGGATTAACTGCTTCTGGAACAAGGAGTATCATCAATCACTTTCTCTTCTTCCCAATCACAGTATCTTTTCTCCCCAATAGTCTTCAGATTCTATACAAAAGAGGGAGCTACTTTAGCATAGAGTTACACACATCTCTAAAAGCTCCTCCAATTCAGATCAAGTTTCTGGGATCTGTCCATTGATAACTTAAGAGTTCTATGTACAGAAGCTGAGGAAGGGGGATCTTAACAGTTTTTTTTGAATTTTAGCAGTAAATGATTTGCAAACATACATAAATCAAGGAAATCTTTTTATATGCTATTATGGAATGTCTCACTTTGCTTTATTTTAAAAATAATTTTAAAAAAACATATGATTTATTCATGAAAGTTTGGATTGAAAATTATATGAACAAAGGAAGTCTCCTCTCTACCCTTGCCCTGAAATGCTACATTTACTTCGATGATTAGCTCAATGTTATTATGGATTTTTTTCTTATAAATAATTTATACTTTAGTTTACCTTCATCCTGTAAGATGGCAATGCATGAAATTGATTTGGTATAATTGTACCTTTGATTAATATTTAATTTGAAATTATTTTAGATTCAAGTTTGGATGTAATTGTGTCATTTTAGGATATCAACTATGTATTAGAGATCTTGAGTGTATGATAGTCACTCTCTGTTTCATTATCCAAAAGCAACATTTCTTCAGATGTATAATTTTTCTTATATATACATGTGTATGTAAGAAAACATATATGAATATGCATATATATACATGTATATATAGCTTTTTTTGACTCACTAAGAGAGTTGGTTAAATTTAAAAATTCTTCCACTGCCCTCTGAGCTCCGATCATATTTCTATAATACTTAGTATAGAACATGTAATGGTTATAAATGAAAATATTTAACAATTTGAAAATATAGGTCACTAATTCCACAGGTTAAGCTCCTCTTTAAAGAAACTATTTTTTTGTCACTTAGTTCATACATTTTTAGGAACATGGGCAATCAGTTCACAATGAAAGCTCTGGAGCTACTGGTGTTCCTGTAGATGACAGGGCAAAGTACTTTCTGAGGGATAATTTCTTAGGCAGTTTGAGTTCATGGGTGCAAGAGGTGGCTTGAGAGAGGATTAACTGCTTCTGGAACAAGGAGTATCATCAATCACTTTCTCTTCTTCCCAATCACAGTATCTTTTCTCCCCAATAGTCTTCAGATTCTATACAAAAGAGGGAGCTACTTTAGCATAGAGTTACACACATCTCTAAAAGCTCCTCTCCAATTCAGATCAAGTTTCTGGGATCTGTCCATTGATAACTTAAGAGTTCTATGTACAGAAGCTGAGGAAGGGGGATCTTAACAGTTTTTTTTGAATTTTAGCAGTAAATGATTTGCAAACAGTAATAATAAACAAGCAACAATAGAGAAGCAACAATAGAGGGCTGGGATCATTTGAATAATGATATCCAATTGTTTACCATTGATTTTGCATCCAGCAGTATTCCCTACATAAGGACAAGGACCTTGCCACTCTAAGCTAACTGTTGATCTAGAACAAAAGTCCTGGCACAGAAAAAGTCTCCAAAATATTTGGTGTATGACTGTTCTGTTAGCTAATGCTTGGCATTGATTTTCTGAGGACATGATGTGTTCAGTCACTCAGTGGTGTCTGACACTTTGCAACCCTATAGACTGTAACCCATTAGGCTAGTATATTTATGGGAATTTTTCAGGCAAGAATACTGGAGCATGTTGCCACTTCCTACTCTAGAAGGCCTTCCTGACCCAGAGATCAAACCCTTGTCTCTTGCACCTTCTGCATTGGCAGATAACTTCTTTACCACTGCATCACCTGGAAAGCCCTTGCAGACCTGATAATGCCTCTTAACCGTTGTGACTTAATTTTCTTATCTGCAAATAGGCAGTGGTATTTATTGTTTTACACAATAATATGTAATTGTAAGATGGCAAGTATTGAAAAGTAATTTGGAATGGTCAGAGATAAGCATTGTACAAATGAGAAGTGGTTGTCTTTATTAAATAGTCAATGATATCTTTAGAACTTCTGGTACTTCTTATGCTTTAGGAAAACTGCATAGTCTTAGTGCCTGAGAGAAAGCAATGAAATGGTTCTGTAAACATAGAGGAGAGAGAAAGCCCAGGAGAGGGAGAGGCCTTTACATTTAATTAACTCCGGCGACCATGTCTTTGCTCTTTCTATGATCTTCTATGTTTTCCCATGGTCTTTTCTTTAAAAGTCTTCTTTTTTTTTTTTTGCCTCTAAGTCATCATTAATTTTTTCATCCATCTTTTTATTCTTTTGGCCTCCTATCACAGTGGCCTCTCTTGTTGCACATGCACTCTAGAGCTCTGGCTTGCAATTGGACACACCAGTCCAGCAGTTCCTCAGCATGTGGGATCTTCCCCCACCAGGGATCGAACTGGTGCCCCTTTCACTGCAAGGTGGACTCTTTACCCCCTGGACCACCAAGGACGCCCTAAAATTATTCTTTTTCATAAGACTTTGTACATTTTTGATGGTGTTTTCCAGTTTTTGAATCTGTTGATATGGACTTGTATGTCTGGGGAAGATTGGAGAGTGAGTGTAGATCATGATTATATATGGTGGTAGTTAAGCCTGCTTCCAGAATGCTTCCAGATGATCACATTCCTCTGTGATCATCCCAGACATTTCTTCTTGATGATGGGGTGGGGAAATTGTAAGAAATTATTTTGGGGTCTTTATTTTTGAAGGACAACCTTAGTCTTAGTTTTGGATTGTATCCTCACAGCATTTATTTTAATGACTAGCTTTACATGTCTTTAATCTCATGGAAAGCTAGTCTGGATTTTATGTGTTTATTCACTGGATGGTTAAAGCTCTTTCTTGTTCTTTTATACGTGCTGGTACTGTGCCTTTTCTTTATATTCTTGTTGTTTGACAGATATAACTGCTTATGCCAGATTTTGTTCTCTGTTCAAAGAGTATTTTTCTGCCAGTGAACTGTTAGAAATTTTGTATGTAAGCATACCCATTTGTATCTGGCAACTTACAGCCTTTTTCTTTTTATCTTTTTACCTTCTTAAAATTTTCACTTTTTAAAGGTGGACTCATTGTGAGAAAAAAATGGATTATTTCAGAGACATTACATTTGGGATATGTATTGTCCTACAGAGAATCTTTTCTTTCTGAATGACCTTCAGTGTTTACAAAAACTGCTCATTTATCTCACATAAGGGGCTAATCAAACTGTGTAAGTACCTTACACAGAAAGCCCAGGAGAGGGAGAGGCCTTTACATTTAATTAACTCCGGCGACCATGTCTTTGCTCTTTCTATGATCTTCTATGTTTTCCCATGGTCTTTTCTTTAAAAGTCTTCTTTTTTTTTTTTTGCCTCTAAGTCATCATTAATTTTTTCATCCATCTTTTTATTCTTTTGGCCTCCTATCACAGTGGCCTCTCTTGTTGCACATGCACTCTAGAGCTCTGGCTTGCAATTGGACACACCAGTCCAGCAGTTCCTCAGCATGTGGGATCTTCCCCCACCAGGGATCGAACTGGTGCCCCTTTCACTGCAAGGTGGACTCTTTACCCCCTGGACCACCAAGGACGCCCTAAAATTATTCTTTTCATAAGACTTTGTACATTTTTGATGGTGTTTTCCAGTTTTTGAATCTGTTGATATGGACTTGTATGTCTGGGGAAGATTGGAGAGTGAGTGTAGATCATGATTATATATGGTGGTAGTTAAGCCTGCTTCCAGAATGCTTCCAGATGATCACATTCCTCTGTGATCATCCCAGACATTTCTTCTTGATGATGGGGTGGGGAAATTGTAAGAAATTATTTTGGGGTCTTTATTTTTGAAGGACAACCTTAGTCTTAGTTTTGGATTGTATCCTCACAGCATTTATTTTAATGACTAGCTTTACATGTCTTTAATCTCATGGAAAGCTAGTCTGGATTTTATGTGTTTATTCACTGGATGGTTAAAGCTCTTTCTTGTTCTTTTATACGTGCTGGTACTGTGCCTTTTCTTTATATTCTTGTTGTTTGACAGATATAACTGCTTATGCCAGATTTTGTTCTCTGTTCAAAGAGTATTTTTCTGCCAGTGAACTGTTAGAAATTTTGTATGTAAGCATACCCATTTGTATCTGGCAACTTACAGCCTTTTTCTTTTTATCTTTTTACCTTCTTAAAATTTTCACTTTTTAAAGGTGGACTCATTGTGAGAAAAAAATGGATTATTTCAGAGACATTACATTTGGGATATGTATTGTCCTACAGAGAATCTTTTCTTTCTGAATGACCTTCAGTGTTTACAAAAACTGCTCATTTATCTCACATAAGGGGCTAATCAAACTGTGTAAGTACATTCCTGGCTGTTTGGAACTTTTATAAGCACTCTACAGAGAGTACTTAGCTATGGAAATTGTGTTTGTATATGTGAAATATCATTACTGAAATTCCAAACCTAAGGAAGAATAATATCGAATTTTAATATTTAAGCTAAAATATTATTTTATTTCTATTTGATATTTAACTTAGTGGAATAAATTCACCCTTAGTATTATAGACTGCAATCTAAGCTTTTTTAAAGTTGAGGTAAAAGTTCATGTTATTGGTAATGATAACCAGTGCTTCCGAATGCTATGTTCGAATTCTTTGTTAATTTCTTAATTGTCAACAAAACTCAATGAAGTAGGAATAACTGTTATCTATCCTCACTTCTCAGATGATGAAATTGAGACCCACGTAGTTTAAATAACTTTGTTCATGCTTATGAACTCTATATGTTATTTTCGTTCTAAAAGTTAATGAAACTCTTTAAGCACGAGGAGTTCTTAATCATTAATGCTAATCTTAAGACAGATTCATTTTGCATGAGACAATTACCTTCTCAAAAAATGACAAAAAAAATATATATCATGTTTTGTTTTATATATATATATATATACACACACATACATAGAGAGAGACATGGTTGCCATTGGAAAGTAACTGATAAGGTGGCTGCCAATAAGTCATAATTTCTTCTATAAACAATTTTCAAATTACATATATATATATATATATATATATATATATTTTAATTTTGGGCTTCTTTTATTGATTTTTTATTTGTTTATTTTCATCCATCTTTATTCTTTGACCTGTGTGAGCCTCCCATCGCAGTGGCCTCTTTTGTTGCAGAGCCTGGACTCTGGGCTTATGTGCTCCAGAGCGCTGGCTTGTAATTGGACACACCTGCCCGGCTGCTCTTTGGCATGTGAGATCTTCCCTTGCCAGGAATGCAACCGGTGCCCCTTGCACTGAAGGGCAGATTCTTTACCCACTAGATCACCAGGGAAGCCCTCAAATTATATTTTATATTTGTTTTCTTAATCTGCCCTCAGCCATAGATAAGAACCAGTAAAATATTAGTATTGTTTGACAGGTAATTCCTCTTTACATATGAGACTTTAACATATTTATTCTACCACAATCAATTGGTTTAAGACGTATACATTTTTACAGTTAAGAATAAGCTGTAGCTTTGGTATCTATGCATTACTGAAATTCCAAACCTAAGGAAGAATAATATCGAATTTTAATATTTAAGCTAAAATATTATTTTATTTCTATTTGATATTTAACTTAGTGGAATAAATTCACCCTTAGTATTATAGACTGCAATCTAAGCTTTTTTAAAGTTGAGGTAAAAGTTCATGTTATTGGTAATGATAACCAGTGCTTCCGAATGCTATGTTCGAATTCTTTGTTAATTTCTTAATTGTCAACAAAACTCAATGAAGTAGGAATAACTGTTATCTATCCTCACTTCTCAGATGATGAAATTGAGACCCACGTAGTTTAAATAACTTTGTTCATGCTTATGAACTCTATATGTTATTTTCGTTCTAAAAGTTAATGAAACTCTTTAAGCACGAGGAGTTCTTAATCATTAATGCTAATCTTAAGACAGATTCATTTTGCATGAGACAATTACCTTCTCAAAAAATGACAAAAAAAATATATATCATGTTTTGTTTTATATATATATATATATACACACACATACATAGAGAGAGACATGGTTGCCATTGGAAAGTAACTGATAAGGTGGCTGCCAATAAGTCATAATTTCTTCTATAAACAATTTTCAAATTACATATATATATATATATATATATATATATTTTAATTTTGGGCTTCTTTTATTGATTTTTTATTTGTTTATTTTCATCCATCTTTATTCTTTGACCTGTGTGAGCCTCCCATCGCAGTGGCCTCTTTTGTTGCAGAGCCTGGACTCTGGGCTTATGTGCTCCAGAGCGCTGGCTTGTAATTGGACACACCTGCCCGGCTGCTCTTTGGCATGTGAGATCTTCCCTTGCCAGGAATGCAACCGGTGCCCCTTGCACTGAAGGGCAGATTCTTTACCCACTAGATCACCAGGGAAGCCCTCAAATTATATTTTATATTTGTTTTCTTAATCTGCCCTCAGCCATAGATAAGAACCAGTAAAATATTAGTATTGTTTGACAGGTAATTCCTCTTTACATATGAGACTTTAACATATTTATTCTACCACAATCAATTGGTTTAAGACGTATACATTTTTACAGTTAAGAATAAGCTGTAGCTTTGGTATCTATGCATTACTGACAAATTAAACTATCATAGGATTAGTATACTCAAAAATAAAACAAAAATAGTCTTCCCTAGTAAATTTCAGATTGGGAAAAGATAGAAGTGTATCAATAGTTTTGTGTTTTTCTCCATTATTTTTGTCTTTATTGTCCTTTAATTGACCTAGAAGTTTGACCCCTATTAAATTGTCTTCTGCAGCTTATTCTGTGATATAAGGACAGAGTGGCTTTGGGTGAAGAAACCATTACCTTATATGACTCTTAAAAGAATATGATCAATATGTCTATGGGAGATCAGTACTTGGAATCTTCTGACATGGCATAGGTACTCCTTTAAAGCCTGCAAATTGATAAGGCAATCCCTGGGTAAATAGCTAGGAAGCAATAAAGCTTCAGTTGGCTTACATCGTGAATACATACTATTTCTCTTTCTCTTGTTTTGATGAGTTTGTTCTTGTGACATGTTCAGCTTTCTTTTAGAGCCATTGTATATTTAGATTCCACTTAATTTGTCATTAATCACATTGTTTCATGTTGTCAAAGTCAACTCGGTTTTACAACTTAAGAAAAATGAGTCAGTCATCTCTGGCTTAGTAAAAGTCTCCATGATGTAAAAAGTCCTAGAATTTCTTTTGCTTTACACTGTCTGATCCAGTAGATGTGTGAGTTTCCCTGTTCAGAGGATACACAGAAGCTCCGTTTCTGAGGGCTCACAGGGACCAAGATCTCCTGACATGGAAATTTAATAGCCACTGAAAAATCAAACACAAATTGCTGTATCAGATGACTTATATATCTAGGTCAGAAGTCATAATTCACTTTGATATGACAGTTTTAGAGATGACATTGTCTGTATATCACTGAACTTTTACTAAAATGGTTAAGTATTTGTAAGCATATGAAAAATCATGCCAAAATTTTTTTGTTTTCTTAATCTGCCCTCAGCCATAGATAAGAACCAGTAAAATATTAGTATTGTTTGACAGGTAATTCCTCTTTACATATGAGACTTTAACATATTTATTCTACCACAATCAATTGGTTTAAGACGTATACATTTTTACAGTTAAGAATAAGCTGTAGCTTTGGTATCTATGCATTACTGACAAATTAAACTATCATAGGATTAGTATACTCAAAAATAAAACAAAAATAGTCTTCCCTAGTAAATTTCAGATTGGGAAAAGATAGAAGTGTATCAATAGTTTTGTGTTTTTCTCCATTATTTTTGTCTTTATTGTCCTTTAATTGACCTAGAAGTTTGACCCCTATTAAATTGTCTTCTGCAGCTTATTCTGTGATATAAGGACAGAGTGGCTTTGGGTGAAGAAACCATTACCTTATATGACTCTTAAAAGAATATGATCAATATGTCTATGGGAGATCAGTACTTGGAATCTTCTGACATGGCATAGGTACTCCTTTAAAGCCTGCAAATTGATAAGGCAATCCCTGGGTAAATAGCTAGGAAGCAATAAAGCTTCAGTTGGCTTACATCGTGAATACATACTATTTCTCTTTCTCTTGTTTTGATGAGTTTGTTCTTGTGACATGTTCAGCTTTCTTTTAGAGCCATTGTATATTTAGATTCCACTTAATTTGTCATTAATCACATTGTTTCATGTTGTCAAAGTCAACTCGGTTTTACAACTTAAGAAAAATGAGTCAGTCATCTCTGGCTTAGTAAAAGTCTCCATGATGTAAAAAGTCCTAGAATTTCTTTTGCTTTACACTGTCTGATCCAGTAGATGTGTGAGTTTCCCTGTTCAGAGGATACACAGAAGCTCCGTTTCTGAGGGCTCACAGGGACCAAGATCTCCTGACATGGAAATTTAATAGCCACTGAAAAAATCAAACACAAATTGCTGTATCAGATGACTTATATATCTAGGTCAGAAGTCATAATTCACTTTGATATGACAGTTTTAGAGATGACATTGTCTGTATATCACTGAACTTTTAACTAAAACTGGTTAAGTATTTGTAAGCATATGAAAAATCATGCCAATGTGATGATGCCCCTTTGGTCCAGAAAGAGCCACAAGAAAGGAGCAATAAATTGTTTGCAGAAACCTGTGGTAGAGATTTAGAATAAACACATTTAGATTATGATAATGGCCAGATGCATTTTTTTTTCTTTTCCCTATCAGAGTGTGCTATGTGGTAGGCTATCAATATCCACGAGCATTCTTTCCTCTAAGAGGTTTCTTTTTTTTTTTTCTTTTTTATTTTTTTACATGTATGTTCCCAGATCATTCATATGCATATCCCTGGACCCTCCCCCCACCCAGTCTAAGAGGTTTCTTAAAAGTGTGAAGAATGGATGTATGAATTGTACTCAGCTTCACAGTTAGGCCAGACCCTCTGGCACCTGGGAAGGTCACTGAGGAGTTTCAGCTAAAAGACAGTTTAATAGTGTGAACTTGGAAAGTTCAAGAAAAAAAGCCAGTATCTAATTGAGCCAATAATTTATTTCTTTTGCCTGTCCTACCACAGACTACCTTTTGATTTTTTTTATATTCTGAAGAGTAAGCAAGTACTGAATTAGGAAAAATTGCTGCAAATTAATATGAAACACAATCTAAAAACTGTCAAATAAGGGAGCATGATTCATCTTTAAAAAGAATCAAATAGTTAATTTAAATGTAAAGTTAATTTTTTTCTCTAACTTGACCAAAAGTTACTGTATTTTCCTTGTGAAAATTTTTTCTAGTTATTGACTTTTCCAAGCTGCTTTTCCATCGTGGTAAGTTTTCTCCTATTTCTCTTATCACATGTAATACTCTGACTCTTTTATGGACCATACACATTCCAAAGTATTTACATACTTCTCTTTCTGTAAAATGCTATTTTTTTTCCATTTAGAGATATAATTTTCATTTACAGATTTCTTTTCCATTTATAGATGTAAGCATCATGAACACAATCTAATCTTATGTCATAGAAGAATAAATTAAAATTGTTTTATAATTTTTCCATAAATTGTCTACCATGTATATGTGTTCTTTGAAAAGGTGATTACAAATCTACTACCAACTGACTTTGCTGCTCAAAACATTATGTTGTATTATTTAACTTATTAGTAAATATTCAGCATCAGTTAATGTGTGTGTAAGACTATGCATATTATAGAACTATACTATGTATTTAAAGAAATACAGAAATTAATCATATAACAAGGTAAGCTCTTCTAGTAGCTGGTATTCTAAAACAATGTGAGTAACAACTTCCATAGGACAAAGTAAAAGAAGGAAGATATTTTCTGAATGGAAGCTGAGTTGGGGTTGAAAAACCCCTAGTTTTTTCCTTTCTGCTTGCTTTCTTGTTTAGATTCTTTGAATTAGAATTTTAATAGGCCAGATGAATCTAAGATAAATCCTTCAAGCGGAGTGAATGATATGGCCAGAGAAATGATCTTACCAGGACATGGTTTGAGTTTATGCCAAGGCCTGTCTAAATGTTTAAGATGACTAAGAACTTCTTGAGAGCAGAGTTCTAACAGTCATTCCTTAAATATAGGATCTTTTCTTCAGTACTTTAGCTAAAGAGTGATCATAGAAATTGAGATTTTATAAAATGATTTATATTCCTTGATAAAAAATAAATTAATTTGCCACCATCAACTATTTAACATTTATATTTAATATGGTGTCAAAGGCAAAATCAATAGCCTAAATTTGCATAGTTTAATCTTTTTGTGAAATATTTGTATTTTTCTGAGATGATATTTTATTAATCTGGAATATTTCAGACTACTTTTAAAATAAGTGAGTAGCCTTATATAAGAGACATACTGCTTATACTGATGCTAATCATCATTAAATGGGAATATGAATATTTAATGATACAGCTTGAAAACTCATGGCAGAATTTACTGATTTTAGGCTTCTCATCTGTTTTCCTAATGCTTAGATCATTCTTCTACTCTTTATTGTTGTTCAGTTGCTAAATCATGTCCGACTCTTTGTGACCCCATGGACTGCAGCATTCCAGACTTCCTTGCCCTTAGCTGTCTCCTAGAGTTCACTCAAACTAATTGTCCATTGAGTCAGTGATTCCATCCAACCATTTTTCGGCCTTAACCACTCCATCAGTATTGAAAAGTATTACAAATCTACTACCAACTGACTTTGCTGCTCAAAACATTATGTTGTATTATTTAACTTATTAGTAAATATTCAGCATCAGTTAATGTGTGTGTAAGACTATGCATATTATAGAACTATACTATGTATTTAAAGAAATACAGAAATTAATCATATAACAAGGTAAGCTCTTCTAGTAGCTGGTATTCTAAAACAATGTGAGTAACAACTTCCATAGGACAAAGTAAAAGAAGGAAGATATTTTCTGAATGGAAGCTGAGTTGGGGTTGAAAAACCCCTAGTTTTTTCCTTTCTGCTTGCTTTCTTGTTTAGATTCTTTGAATTAGAATTTTAATAGGCCAGATGAATCTAAGATAAATCCTTCAAGCGGAGTGAATGATATGGCCGCAGAGAAATGATCTTACCAGGACATGGTTTGAGTTTATGCCAAGGCCTGTCTAAATGTTTAAGATGACTAAGAACTTCTTGAGAGCAGAGTTCTAACAGTCATTCCTTAAATATAGGATCTTTTCTTCAGTACTTTAGCTAAAGAGTGATCATAGAAATTGAGATTTTATAAAATGATTTATATTCCTTGATAAAAAATAAATTAATTTGCCACCATCAACTATTTAACATTTATATTTAATATGGTGTCAAAGGCAAAATCAATAGCCTAAATTTGCATAGTTTAATCTTTTTGTGAAATATTTGTATTTTTCTGAGATGATATTTTATTAATCTGGAATATTTCAGACTACTTTTAAAATAAGTGAGTAGCCTTATATAAGAGACATACTGCTTATACTGATGCTAATCATCATTAAATGGGAATATGAATATTTAATGATACAGCTTGAAAACTCATGGCAGAATTTACTGATTTTAGGCTTCTCATCTGTTTTCCTAATGCTTAGATCATTCTTCTACTCTTTATTGTTGTTCAGTTGCTAAATCATGTCCGACTCTTTGTGACCCCATGGACTGCAGCATTCCAGACTTCCTTGCCCTTAGCTGTCTCCTAGAGTTCACTCAAACTAATTGTCCATTGAGTCAGTGATTCCATCCAACCATCTCTTCCTCTTTCGGTCCCTTCTCAAGCCCTAAGTCTTTCCAAGCATCAGGGTCTTTTCCAAAGTGTCAGCTCTTGAAATCAGGTGACCAAAGTATCAGAGATTCAGTTTCAGCAGCAGTCCTTCCAATGAATATTTGGGATTGATTTCCTTTAGGATTGACTGGTGTGATCTTTCTTTTTTTCTTTTTTTTTTTTTTTTTAACTCTTATTTTGCTTTTAATTTTTAACAGAGTTTTGTTGTTTACAGATATGTATGTTCCCAGATTAGTCATATGTATATCCCCCCCTTCCCATCCCTCAAGGGATTCTCAAGAGTCTTCTCCAACACCACAGTTTGAAAGCATCAATTCCTTGGTGCTTGGCCTTCTATATGTCCATCAGTACATGACTACTGGGAAAACTATAGCTTTGACTGTGTGGACCTTTCTCGGTGAGTGATGTTTCTAGTTTTTCAATAGACTGTCTAGGTTTGTCACAGCTTTTCTTCCAAGGAGCAAGTGTCTTAATTTCATGGCTGCAGTAGCAGTCTGCAGTAATTTTTGAGTGCAAGAGAATAAAACCTATCACTGTTCTACTTTTCCCCCATATATCCGCTGTAAAGTGATGGTATTTGATGTCATGGACTTAGTTTTTTTAATGTCTATTTAGACTCTAATTAAACTGGATAATGATTCCTGGAAAACAGTATTTGCCTAGATTAGAATGTATAAATCCAGTTATAGGATAGTACTGTATTCAAAGTCATAGTTAAAACTGTTTATAAGATAGGGCTCGAAATTTTCATTAGGTTGTTTATAATTATTTAACATTGTATTTTGGACAATATATAAAATATGTATATCTTATATACCTTAGGCAAAAAATAAATTTTTTCTTTTGGACAGATCCCTTTGGCAAAAGAAGGATCCAAATATGTTTCTATTTAATTTTTCCTCAAATAATATAGTTTTCAAATAAGGCAAATTTGTTAACATATTCTGGATATAATCTAAATTTTACTTTAGTAATTAAACTTTGTGTCTCAATAAGTGTTATACTTTAGAAATATATTTTTAAATTATCCCAAAATAAAATACATAAAGATGTGGGAGAGGAAAGTGATCAGACGGTATGTGGAAATACAGGAAATGTTATACAAGGTAAAAAATAGTATTAATCTTATCTACAGTACTCACTGTGATTTCATTTGGAAATATGCTTGGATTATTATGAAATTAATTTTAAATAGGAACAATATAAATATAGTTGAACCTTGGAGAGAAGCAGTTTGTAAAATCAAAATAATTAGCACTATTCTTATCTCCCTAAATTTTGAATTATTTTAGATTTGTGAAATCTTTAAAAATTATTGGTATTTCTTATTGTTTCATACATTTACAATCATAAGTAGATCTAAATTTAAATTATCGTTAATTCTATGTTGTTTAATATTATGATTCCAAGAGCCCAAGGTGCAAAAGCTTATTTTGACCTTGTTGAAGAGATGATGATCTTTTTTGTTGCTGTTGTTGCTGATCATGCCATGTGTGATGGTGAGATGCGTATTTTCCATATCACTTCTGTCCTCACAGTTTGCCACTGTTTTTGTCTTTTTTTTCAATAAACATCCAATAAAGGTAATGATCAAAGGGGATACATACATTTTCAAAATTTCTGTGCTAGTTCTTTAAGAGAATGCACTTTCATGTAGAACAGATGATTAAAAAGGCACTTTTTAAAATTGGGAGTATAGTTCTTTTTCAGTTTATACTCTGTAGCAAAGTAAGTCAACCCATCTTCCGTGGATTTCCTTCCCATTTAGGACACCACAGAACACTGAGTAGTGTTCCCCTGTGCCCCGTCATCTATTTTCATTAGTTATCTATTTTCTACATAATAGTATATACATATTAATCCCGATCTCTCTTTCCTTCCTCCACCCTCTTGCCCATGGTATCCATATGTTTGCTCTCTAGATCTGTGTCACTGTTTTTGCTTTGCAAGTATGTTCATCTATACTGTTTTCTTAGATTCCACATATATGCATTCATACATATTTATTTTTCCATGTCGGACTTCACTATGGCAGTTTGTAGGCTGGTCTGTGTCTCTGTAGATGATCCAATCTTGTTCCTTTGTATGGCTGATATTCCATCATATATATGTACCACGTCTTCATCCATTTCTCTGATGATGGATGTTGAGATTGCTTCCACATCCTGGATGTTGTAAATAGTGTTGAAGTGAACATTTGGGGTACGTGAATTGCCATATTTTAGCTACATCTTGTCTTAAAAATGCATTTTCTCCAATCTTCCCTAAGGTTTTAGTCAGATTTAAATCAGTAAAATTAGATGCAAAATTGTAAACTCTTCTACCTTATTTTTAAGTCTAGTGTTCAAAAGCCAAGTAGGTTTGGGTTTATGTTTTTGATTCTTCTGGTTGGAGTAGTGCCAGGGAAATGGGTATAGCTGGTGAAGGCCATTGGAATTTGCATTGGAATACAGATAGCGTGTGAATTGGGCTTAGGATAAGTGTGTGTATGAATACATAGCTTCTCCATCTGGCTGTTACTGACATTCTAGCATCACACCTTTCAACAAAACTCATTATATGCACTGAGTGAAGTGATATTTTAAAAAATCGTTTGTCTGTTACCTTTAAATTTGCATTAATTATCTTGTATTATAGAATGTTGATAATAAAAAATTAGTAAATTTATATCGTTAGTATATAAACTTTTTTCAGTTTTGATGCAACATAGTTTTATGCTTTCTGATTTTTGGAAAGGCTTTTCAGATATAATGTGCTTGTTCCTTGAAATGGTTAAACAGTGCTTTTGGCTTACTATATAGTCAGTGATTCATAAAAAAATGAAACATTTTCAAGGAAAAAAGATTACATGTTTAAAAGTATTAGGTATTTGAGATACTCCATTTTCTTAACTTCCACTTGTTTCTTTTGAATTGATAGTCTCTTGTCCTTTGATAAGAGGAAAATCACACCCTTGTCCTCATACTTTGATTACTGAATCTTAATGCTCTCAATGAATGAATTGTTCTCACTACAAAACTCTAGACCTGGGGCAGTGAAGTTTTCTTGGTCTTTAACCTGAGGAAATATGACCCTCTCTAGAAGTACTTCCCATCTGCACACATAAAAGGGCTCTGTCTTTAAACATTACAATGGCTTTCTGCTTTCTTTTAAGAAAAGTTTTGTAAATCAAGAAAACTTTTGTAATGTGTTCCTTTAATCTCTTCTTGCTTCTCCCTATTCATTTCACAGTTTAATCAGGAATTCTAACCTTGCACAAGTTGAAAGAAATAAAATGTTGGACTAATGTAAATTAGAACTCAACATTGTAAGACAAAAATGCATTTTTGAGTATTATTTTCCACGAAGAGGTGTGGCAATTTATGACTATTTACAATGGAGAGATTATATTTTGAGATCATCTTATCTTTCTACTTAATCTGAGATAAAGCAATTGGATTTTAAATATGTATTTCACTCTGTTTTTATATTTTTGAATTGTTTTAGGTTATTAGTTTTTCGACTAAATCTTTTGAACTCTAAAAAGGTTGGAGTAGTGCCAGGGAAATGGGTATAGCTGGTGAAGGCCATTGGAATTTGCATTGGAATACAGATAGCGTGTGAATTGGGCTTAGGATAAGTGTGTGTATGAATACATAGCTTCTCCATCTGGCTGTTACTGACATTCTAGCATCACACCTTTCAACAAAACTCATTATATGCACTGAGTGAAGTGATATTTTAAAAAATCGTTTGTCTGTTACCTTTAAATTTGCATTAATTATCTTGTATTATAGAATGTTGATAATAAAAAATTAGTAAATTTATATCGTTAGTATATAAACTTTTTTCAGTTTTGATGCAACATAGTTTTATGCTTTCTGATTTTTGGAAAGGCTTTTCAGATATAATGTGCTTGTTCCTTGAAATGGTTAAACAGTGCTTTTGGCTTACTATATAGTCAGTGATTCATAAAAAAATGAAACATTTTCAAGGAAAAAAGATTACATGTTTAAAAGTATTAGGTATTTGAGATACTCCATTTTCTTAACTTCCACTTGTTTCTTTTGAATTGATAGTCTCTTGTCCTTTGATAAGAGGAAAATCACACCCTTGTCCTCATACTTTGATTACTGAATCTTAATGCTCTCAATGAATGAATTGTTCTCACTACAAAACTCTAGACCTGGGGCAGTGAAGTTTTCTTGGTCTTTAACCTGAGGAAATATGACCCTCTCTAGAAGTACTTCCCATCTGCACACATAAAAGGGCTCTGTCTTTAAACATTACAATGGCTTTCTGCTTTCTTTTAAGAAAAGTTTTGTAAATCAAGAAAACTTTTGTAATGTGTTCCTTTAATCTCTTCTTGCTTCTCCCTATTCATTTCACAGTTTAATCAGGAATTCTAACCTTGCACAAGTTGAAAGAAATAAAATGTTGGACTAATGTAAATTAGAACTCAACATTGTAAGACAAAAATGCATTTTTGAGTATTATTTTCCACGAAGAGGTGTGGCAATTTATGACTATTTACAATGGAGAGATTATATTTTGAGATCATCTTATCTTTCTACTTAATCTGAGATAAAGCAATTGGATTTTAAATATGTATTTCACTCTGTTTTTATATTTTTGAATTGTTTTAGGTTATTAGTTTTTTTCGACTAAATCATATTGACTAGGGACCTTAAATATTGATTGAACTCTAAGCAAAACAGCTGATAGGGGACCTGCAATTGGTTCCATTGTTCAGTTTGCTATAGCATACTGTTAGAGTAGTAGGGACACACCTTTGGTTTCAGTAGAGCCAAGTTAACTGTGTACTCAACAAAACAGAACTCAATATATCATCATTCAACATTTTACATGCTGTTGGTTACAAATTAGGCTGATAAAGAAACATTTTTTACTGTTTATTTCACAGTAGAAGTGCACATTTCATTTATCCATCCTCATTTGTTGATTAAAGATTTAGTAAAGGATTTGATATGGTTCTAAATATGCATTTTATTTTTTCAAATAAAGGTAGCATTTCTTTTCCCCCAGCTGTACTATTTAAATATCTGTACTTGTTTTCATATATTATTTTCTGTCATGTACATTCAGTTAGGTAATTAACTTTCTGTAAGGAAAAAAATTCTAGCAAATTATGTATGTGATTATTTTAAAGGGTAATGTATTTTTTAATGACAACCTAAGGTTTTAATTTATTGTGAAATGTAGCCTGAACTTATATGCCTTGAAATTAGAAAGAAAAAAGATCCTGTGTTTTGTTTTTACATGGATGCTTTACTAGTTAGCTAAAATTGATGATATTACTGCAAATATAGCTTATTCAAGGTTTCAAGAACACGTAAGGAGATTTAATGAAACAGAGGCTTAGACTCTGCTTAAACACCCTGTCTTCCATGCTAATCTCTTGTTTACAGTGATCCATTACGAATATTTAATGGTAGGCAGCATGCAGACCAGAATTAGAGAACATATGGGTACAGTTATCCTGGTTAAAATGGCCAACGTGCCTTGTATTGTGTGTGGAAGATAACAGGACAGGTGGTAATCCATCTTCACAGAGTGGAGACAGCTGGTATTTTCTGTAAACTGAAGCAGTCTTTTTCAATGTAGTCTCACCTCGCAGCTGATATGTTGCCTATTAGTATAATTTAAACCATACATTGATGTTAAAAAGCTTTCTGTTTTTCTGTCCAGTATCAAAAGAACCTTGTGGGCCAGGCATAAATCAGTATGTAGATCATATATTAGTTTTTGACATTGAAAGAAATTAACCTTCAATTGGATTGTTTTTAAAATGTAAAGGTTATATTTATGCTCTTCAGAAAAAAATATTTTTCATTTGAACTAGGTAAAAGAATTCTCTTTCTTGTGTTCCATATTCCCCCAAATTATGATAGTTCAATCATCAAAATTCATTTGTTAAATCTATTTTTTTAAAAATCATTTATCTCTCATCTAAACTATTTTCCATTTCTTATAGGACAAAAGACTCATCCGACATATATTTGAATCAAAATAGTAGATCTCTCACTCAGTATCTGCTTGAAAATATTTGAAGTTTTTTTTGTTTGTTTGCTTCATATTATACAGTATAAACAAGAAATTAAATGTATTGAATTCATGGTATATTGAAAACTGTAGTTCGCTGTTACTTACAGGCCATTTCAAATTCCAATTACTCCCTTCAAATACTGTTAAAATTTTGACAGTACCTTCAATTGCCGTGGCCATATCAATTGATTTACATTGTGTGTTTTTTTTCAACCTAAGGTTTTAATTTATTGTGAAATGTACCCACTTATATGCCTTGAAATTAGAAAGAAAAAAGATCCTGTGTTTTGTTTTTACATGGATGCTTTACTAGTTAGCTAAAATTGATGATATTACTGCAAATATAGCTTATTCAAGGTTTCAAGAACACGTAAGGAGATTTAATGAAACAGAGGCTTAGACTCTGCTTAAACACCCTGTCTTCCATGCTAATCTCTTGTTTACAGTGATCCATTACGAATATTTAATGGTAGGCAGCATGCAGACCAGAATTAGAGAACATATGGGTACAGTTATCCTGGTTAAAATGGCCAACGTGCCTTGTATTGTGTGTGGAAGATAACAGGACAGGTGGTAATCCATCTTCACAGAGTGGAGACAGCTGGTATTTTCTGTAAACTGAAGCAGTCTTTTTCAATGTAGTCTCACCTCGCAGCTGATATGTTGCCTATTAGTATAATTTAAACCATACATTGATGTTAAAAAGCTTTCTGTTTTTCTGTCCAGTATCAAAAGAACCTTGTGGGCCAGGCATAAATCAGTATGTAGATCATATATTAGTTTTTGACATTGAAAGAAATTAACCTTCAATTGGATTGTTTTTAAAATGTAAAGGTTATATTTATGCTCTTCAGAAAAAAATATTTTTCATTTGAACTAGGTAAAAGAATTCTCTTTCTTGTGTTCCATATTCCCCCAAATTATGATAGTTCAATCATCAAAATTCATTTGTTAAATCTATTTTTTTAAAAATCATTTATCTCTCATCTAAACTATTTTCCATTTCTTATAGGACAAAAGACTCATCCGACATATATTTGAATCAAAATAGTAGATCTCTCACTCAGTATCTGCTTGAAAATATTTGAAGTTTTTTTTTTGTTTGTTTGCTTCATATTATACAGTATAAACAAGAAATTAAATGTATTGAATTCATGGTATATTGAAAACTGTAGTTCGCTGTTACTTACAGGCCATTTCAAATTCCAATTACTCCCTTCAAATACTGTTAAAATTTTGACAGTACCTTCAATTGCCGTGGCCATATCAATTGATTTAGTCCTTCTCAAAATTCCCCAAAGGAAAATTCAGGTTAAAGGTCAGATTACTAGTGCATGACACTCTTACTCACTTTAGTAAGATCAGGATCAGTGATTTCCAATACCACAATCGACATATTTCCATCTCCCTGTCTAAGAATTGCATAGTCAGTATGACTAATACCGTCCACATTTAAAAGGGAAAGGTTTTCACTAAGTAACTGGATTGAATAAGGGTAAGGAATTTAGCACATACAGTAAAGTTTCAATAATCAAGGAGTGAATGCTCTTTTACCTAATGGTTCAATTTTATTTTAATAAATTTCCTGGCTTGTGTTCTTTTTAAAAAAATATTATTTATTTATTTATGTTTGTACTGAGTCTTAATTGCTCCAGGCAGATTTTTGCCAGTTGTGGTGCTTCTCTTGTTCCAGAACTCATGGTTTAGAGTGTGGGCTCAGTAGTTGTGGCTCATGGGCTTAGTTGCCCCGTGGCATGTGAGATCTTCATGCATCAGGGATTGAACCTTTGTTTCCTGCCTTAGTAAGCAGCTTCGTAACCACTGAGCAACCAGGGAATTCCCCTGGCTTGTCTTCTTATACATCAGTTGTGAAAAAAATATATAGCTGTGCCAAAAAGTAGATTTCAACACTACAGATGTGAAATCAATAATTTGCCATAGGTTGTATTTCAGTGCTTCTCGAAGTATGGATCTAATTATTTACTACTTCCTCTAAGTTCTTTCATGTCTGTGCTTCTCTTTTCTAATGGTAACTTTCTCTTTTTACTTACATGTTTTTGGAATAGTTGGGCATTATTTTGTGCATTGACAAAACCAAAGATCTTTTTTTGTTTTCAATTCTGACCTCTTTTATTGTTTGTTTATTTATTTATTTTTATCTATTTTTATTCTTTGGCCTGTGTGGGCCTCCCATCCCAGTGGCATCTCTTGTTGCAGGACTCAGGCTCTGGGCACATGTGCTCCAGAGCGCTGGCTCATTATTGAACACACTGGTTCAGCCGCTACATGCATGCATTTCCGGGCCAGTGATCGAACTGGTGCACTTTGCACTGCAAGGCGGACTGCTTACCCACTGGACCACCAAGGAAGCCCCAAAGATCTTTTTGACCTAAGTTTCTCCTCAAGGTATTACGTCCAAACTCTGTTTTCTTAAAGTCTATATCAGCAGTTCTCAAACTTTGTGTTTATCAGAATCACTTGGATGCCTTGTTCAAACCTGGATTCTTATGTCCCACCCCTGTGTTTTAACTTTGCTTTCTGCATAGTTAAATTAGTTAACACTTTTCAAAAATATGACCCCTAATGTAATGGGGAAATGACCCAAAGAAATACTTAGAATATTTGTCATAGCATCTGAGCAAAGGATTATAAAAGCAATTGCTCTGTTAACTTGGAAGGGACATTTATGGAAACCACCTGCATTTCCTCCCACTTCGCATTTTCTCTCTGTCTTAATATTCTTTTTCTTTTTTTCACGTTTTGCTTTAACAGAGTTTTGTTCTTTACAGATATGTTTAATCCCAGATTAGTCATATGTATATCCCTGACCCTTCCCTCCTCTACTCCCCTCTCAGACCCCACATCCCACCCCTCCAGGCCTTGTCTTAACATTCTTTATCCACCCAGTAGTTTTATTCAAGATGTCCATAATATTTGAGTAATCAGCTCTCTTAGGAATTTCATGATGGCATTTCATATTTTCATTGTTCCTCTCTAGGAGCTAAGTAAGTTTTGGTATTGGGTTTTCCAAAAAGTGTGTTCAGGGTTTTTCTATAACCTGAATGAACTTTTGGGCCAGCCCAATATTAGTGTGATTGGAAAGAATAGAACATTCCTGTGCCTCCTTGGCAGGAATTTTATAAAACTGCCTATTCCTAAGTGGAACCTATGAGGGTTTGAAGTCACCTTTTACTGATGACACACACACACACACACACAGAAACAGGTCTTGACATCTACACATATTGACTATATGAAAGATAAATATGTGATATGTTTGAAGTATATAGTGTCTTGAAATTTCAATTAAACAAAATCTTTATTCAGTAGAACCATGCAATATTCTTTGTAAATGTACACATGCCATTGATTGTCTTATAAATTGACGATCATTCATTTAGAAATGCAGATTTCCGGGCCAGTGATCGAACTGGTGCACTTTGCACTGCAAGGCGGACTGCTTACCCACTGGACCACCAAGGAAGCCCCAAAGATCTTTTTGACCTAAGTTTCTCCTCAAGGTATTACGTCCAAACTCTGTTTTCTTAAAGTCTATATCAGCAGTTCTCAAACTTTGTGTTTATCAGAATCACTTGGATGCCTTGTTCAAACCTGGATTCTTATGTCCCACCCCTGTGTTTTAACTTTGCTTTCTGCATAGTTAAATTAGTTAACACTTTTCAAAAATATGACCCCTAATGTAATGGGGAAATGACCCAAAGAAATACTTAGAATATTTGTCATAGCATCTGAGCAAAGGATTATAAAAGCAATTGCTCTGTTAACTTGGAAGGGACATTTATGGAAACCACCTGCATTTCCTCCCACTTCGCATTTTCTCTCTGTCTTAATATTCTTTTTCTTTTTTTCACGTTTTGCTTTAACAGAGTTTTGTTCTTTACAGATATGTTTAATCCCAGATTAGTCATATGTATATCCCTGACCCTTCCCTCCTCTACTCCCCTCTCAGACCCCACATCCCACCCCTCCAGGCCTTGTCTTAACATTCTTTATCCACCCAGTAGTTTTATTCAAGATGTCCATAATATTTGAGTAATCAGCTCTCTTAGGAATTTCATGATGGCATTTCATATTTTCATTGTTCCTCTCTAGGAGCTAAGTAAGTTTTGGTATTGGGTTTTCCAAAAAGTGTGTTCGGGGTTTTTTCTATAACCTGAATGAACTTTTGGGCCAGCCCAATATTAGTGTGATTGGAAAGAATAGAACATTCCTGTGCCTCCTTGGCAGGAATTTTATAAAACTGCCTATTCCTAAGTGGAACCTATGAGGGTTTGAAGTCACCTTTTACTGATGACACACACACACACACACACAGAAACAGGTCTTGACATCTACACATATTGACTATATGAAAGATAAATATGTGATATGTTTGAAGTATATAGTGTCTTGAAATTTCAATTAAACAAAATCTTTATTCAGTAGAACCATGCAATATTCTTTGTAAATGTACACATGCCATTGATTGTCTTATAAATTGACGATCATTCATTTAGAAATGCAGATTTACCATTCCTCCTTTGTTCTCTCTTTCAGAATAAAATTCTTTATTCTCAGGTAATGTAATACTAAGACTCAAGAATATTTTGATATCTATATTTTCTTTTAATGTCTTCATAAGGCTACTATTGGTGTCTAACTTTACCTTAATTAAAATTTGGACAGTTTTAGGGTCAAATGAGTCTATTCCTTTATTATAGCATGATTACTTTTTATAGTTTTGAGTATTAGAATCAATGTAGGATACCTAATGATTATCAGAAACAGATTGTTATTCAAATTATCTAATACATCATTTTAATTGCATAATGTGTGATATTAATATTAAATAACTAACAAAGTACACTGGTGGTCTTAGAAAAAATGGTTCCTTTTGTTCCCAGTGTTTTGTTTTTTTGTTTGTTTTGTTAGAACGGCTTTTTTCTCCTTGATGCATCTTCAACATACATATCAAGTGAATACCTCCTTTCAAAAAAAAAAGCTAATGAGAATAACAAATTGTTAATTTTCATTTTGATGATTTAATTTATTAGGAGACTAGAATATTCACAACTGTACATAATTCTTTTTGCTGCCGGAAAATGACATGATAATGTTTCTTGATGAGCGTATAATTAGAGGAAAAGAGTGTTATGCCTAAGATGCTTCATTGGGTTCAATATAGCTACCTCTTATCCCCCAGAGGAATAACTTTTGTGTTTGCAACTCTTGCGCAAGACCCTTATCCTTTTAACAGTTTAGGACACACACTATGTTTTCCTTTCGGAACCAAGTAAACAGATTATAAAATTTATACCTTAAAATTTTTCATGTTCCTTTCTGTGAACAATTCCAGTGTTGATGTGAAATGTAGTTTCTGTTTTAAGATGAATGAATTTTATATTTTTAACATATCTGACTAGAATTTGACTCTCACTGGGCATTAGGAAACTGGAGAACAGAGATTCATGCTATATGAGTTTTTTTCTTGAAATTTCAATTAAACAAAATCTTTATTCAGTAGAACCATGCAATATTCTTTGTAAATGTACACATGCCATTGATTGTCTTATAAATTGACGATCATTCATTTAGAAATGCAGATTTACCATTCCTCCTTTGTTCTCTCTTTCAGAATAAAATTCTTTATTCTCAGGTAATGTAATACTAAGACTCAAGAATATTTTGATATCTATATTTTCTTTTAATGTCTTCATAAGGCTACTATTGGTGTCTAACTTTACCTTAATTAAAATTTGGACAGTTTTAGGGTCAAATGAGTCTATTCCTTTATTATAGCATGATTACTTTTTATAGTTTTGAGTATTAGAATCAATGTAGGATACCTAATGATTATCAGAAACAGATTGTTATTCAAATTATCTAATACATCATTTTAATTGCATAATGTGTGATATTAATATTAAATAACTAACAAAGTACACTGGTGGTCTTAGAAAAAATGGTTCCTTTTGTTCCCAGTGTTTTGTTTTTTGTTTGTTTTGTTAGAACGGCTTCTTTCTCCTTGATGCAGCTTCAACATACATATCAAGTGAATACCTCCTTTCAAAAAAAAAGCTAATGAGAATAACAAATTGTTAATTTTCATTTTGATGATTTAATTTATTAGGAGACTAGAATATTCACAACTGTACATAATTCTTTTTGCTGCCGGAACATGACAGGATAATGTTTCTTGATGAGCGATAATTAGAGGAAAAGAGTGTTATGCCTAAGATGCTTCATTGGGTTCAATATAGCTACCTCTTATCCCCCAGAGGAATAACTTTTGTGTTTGCAACTCTTGCGCAAGACCCTTATCCTTTTAACAGTTTAGGACACACACTATGTTTTCCTTTCGGAACCAAGTAAACAGATTATAAAATTTATACCTTAAAATTTTTCATGTTCCTTTCTGTGAACAATTCCAGTGTTGATGTGAAATGTAGTTTCTGTTTTAAGATGAATGAATTTTATATTTTTAACATATCTGACTAGAATTTGACTCTCACTGGGCATTAGGAAACTGGAGGAACAGAGATTCATGCTAATCACCAGTTTCCTGTACTGAAAAGCAGTGCTCCATAAGTAACTATTATTAAGAGAAGCATGGATCATAATCAGATTTTCTTCATGCCTTACTATACCTGTAATTAAAATGTTATTTGTAATTAAGAGAAATCTTTAAATTGTCTTAAGCTATTCATGTTCATATTTTTGGATTATTTTTCAGTAAAACTCATTTTTCAGTAAAATTCTAGAAATTGATTTTTCAGATTAGGGTATGGAATGCAGTTTATATTTGTAAGTGTGTTGATAGACTGACCAAAAAAATGTCTGTTGGAAGACTTTTAGCAAGTTCTAGTATACAGTTTACTCCAATGTTCCATACAGCTCATGCATGCTTTTTATCTGTGGAGTAAGAATTGTCTACTTCTACAGCAAGTATGTACTTTCAATACCTGTAGCGTTTGGTATAGTGGACAGCAAAGGTTACCTGATTGTATAAGTCAGGGGTCCGCAAACCTTGGACCACGGACCTGTGCCAGTCTGAGGCCTGGAAGTAACTGGGCTGCAAAGCTGGAGGTGAGTGATTGTCTTCCAAGAAAGCAGTCTATGGTGCCAAAAAGATTGGGCATTGCAAGCATAAGAGATGCAATAGTGTCTGAATTTCCAAAGTGGAGATAGTCACATAACATGTGATTCTAATGAGCTCAGAAAGTGGTAAAGGAAAAAGAACCACAATTAGCACCAAATACAGCAATTTTTCTACTTAAAACCAGCTTTTAATGTATTCATTTTAAATGGCTACTCAGATATATTGGTAATCTTCAGTACATATGAGTCATCATTTATAAACCTTGTGTTTTGCAAAATTGCATATTTACCACATAACACAAGTCTCTGAAAGACACTGATGTTTAGCAATTTCCTTGGTTTGGGGATTGTACTCTCCGGACACCAGATAGGGTAGGTAATAGCTAGTTTTCTTGATGGTAGGTTATGTTGGTAAAAATCAGATTTACTTTATAATTGCATACAAATAAATGAATAAAAGAGCACCATGAATTTGGTAATGATTACAGCATAGTGAAATGATCAAAAAAATTTTACTTTAAAAATTGCATACAAATAAAAATGAATCAAAAGAGTTTCTGTTTTAAGATGAATGAATTTTATATTTTTAACATATCTGACTAGAATTTGACTCTCACTGGGCATTAGGAAACTGGAGGAACAGAGATTCATGCTAATCACCAGTTTCCTGTACTGAAAAGCAGTGCTCCATAAGTAACTATTATTAAGAGAAGCATGGATCATAATCAGATTTTCTTCATGCCTTACTATACCTGTAATTAAAATGTTATTTGTAATTAAGAGAAATCTTTAAATTGTCTTAAGCTATTCATGTTCATATTTTTGGATTATTTTTCAGTAAAACTCATTTTTCAGTAAAATTCTAGAAATTGATTTTTTCAGATTAGGGTATGGAATGCAGTTTATATTTGTAAGTGTGTTGATAGACTGACCAAAAAAATGTCTGTTGGAAGACTTTTAGCAAGTTCTAGTATACAGTTTACTCCAATGTTCCATACAGCTCATGCATGCTTTTTATCTGTGGAGTAAGAATTGTCTACTTCTACAGCAAGTATGTACTTTCAATACCTGTAGCGTTTGGTATAGTGGACAGCAAAGGTTACCTGATTGTATAAGTCAGGGGTCCGCAAACCTTGGACCACGGACCTGTGCCAGTCTGAGGCCTGGAAGTAACTGGGCTGCAAAGCTGGAGGTGAGTGATTGTCTTCCAAGAAAGCAGTCTATGGTGCCAAAAAGATTGGGCATTGCAAGCATAAGAGATGCAATAGTGTCTGAATTTCCAAAGTGGAGATAGTCACATAACATGTGATTCTAATGAGCTCAGAAAGTGGTAAAGGAAAAAGAACCACAATTAGCACCAAATACAGCAATTTTTCTACTTAAAACCAGCTTTTAATGTATTCATTTTAAATGGCTACTCAGATATATTGGTAATCTTCAGTACATATGAGTCATCATTTATAAACCTTGTGTTTTGCAAAATTGCATATTTACCACATAACACAAGTCTCTGAAAGACACTGATGTTTAGCAATTTCCTTGGTTTGGGGATTGTACTCTCCGGACACCAGATAGGGTAGGTAATAGCTAGTTTTCTTGATGGTAGGTTATGTTGGTAAAAATCAGATTTACTTTATAATTGCATACAAATAAATGAATAAAAGAGCACCATGAATTTGGTAATGATTACAGCATAGTGAAATGATTAAAGAGCAATGAGGTAGAAAAAAATTTTGCTGAATACTAATTTATAAATATATTTTGTACTGATATACTCTTAAGCTGATGCAAGCCAGCAAAAATTAATGATCTCATCACGTTTAAAGAAAAAAAGTTGTAACTATTTCAGTGTTTACAGAGTTTTCTATTTTAAAATCTGTTTCATTACATTTTCATGAAATGTCACTTTATTTGGGTTTGTTTGCAGCTTCTTTATAAGACAGTCAGAATGCTCAGAAATTTGTATTGTTACAGCTTTTAATTGCTCACTTTCTAAAAGAAAGCTCTTAATGATAAGATTGAAAATTAAGTTTTCTTCTTTTGTAATGTTTTCTGTGTAAGCACCCCCCCACCCCTCTGTAATACTCATATCATGAAGTAAAACCACTCTGCTAGAACCTAGACTTGATATAATTTTCAACTGGCTGTGAACTCTCTTCTTAACTTTCATGAATACACCCTAGAATTTAAAGAATAAAAGTTGAAGAATAGCATAGATTCTTTCAAATTGTTATGACTCAGAAGAGCAAATGTTTTCTTCTTTTCTACCCCTACTATGTGTGATTGTCATTCGTAAAATACTGGTGTAACTAGGATTACTATGTATAGCTGCATAGTTTGTTCACTGCAAAGGATCAGTCTGGTCAATGGGAGCAAATGGATTAGAATCCAGCGGACTTTTCTCCCTAACCAAATTTGCAAAGCTGCATCTCCAGGATGGGCCTTTTTCCTGGTTTATCATGCAAAACATATAATGCTAGTATGAGTTAACTAAAATTTTGAACCCTTTTATAAAGTTCTTTGTGTATTACTACACCTTGCTTTGTCACTATGCTAGGTTTGTTCATTAATACTCTTTAAAATTTTTTGTATTGAATTGTGTTTGACAGATTGCATTCCTATGTTAGTTTCAGATATACTGCTTGATGATTTGACATGCACTGTGCATGCACTATGATACACACCATGCATTATGAAGGAATCTCCACAATAAGTCCAGAAACCATCTGTCCCTATACAAAGTTATTACAGTAGTATTGATCATATCCTTTATGTTGTGTATTGCATCCTTGTGACTTATTATGTAATTGGAGTTGTATTCCTCTTACACCCCTTCACCTAATTCGCACACTTGCCATCCCTCTTCCTTTTGGCAACCACTCATTTGTAATTTGTATCTGAATCTGTTTTCATTTTCTTTTGTTTGTTTTGTTTTAGATTAACATATAAGTGAGATCATACATTGTTGGCTTTTTCTGTCTGCCTTATTTCACTTAACGTTATGTTCTTTAGATCCAGCCATTTGGTTGCATATGACAACATTTCATTTTTAATGGCTGAGTAATAGTGCATTGTGTGTGTGTGTGTGTGTGTGGGGTATATATATGGTATGTATGTGTGTGTGTATATATATATATATATATATATATATATATATATATATATATATACCATCTTCTCTATTTACCTACTGATGGTCATCAATAGGTGAGTTATGGTCACTTGCTTCCATATCTTAGCTATTCTAAATAATGCTGCATTGAACATTGTAGTGAGTGTATATACTTTACAAATAGTATAATTTTTTTTCAGATAAATACCCAGAGCTGAAAATTGCTCGATCATAAGCTAGTTCGGTTTTCGATTTTTTGAAGAGCGCCCATGATGTCTTTCATTGTGGTTTCACCAATTTACAACCCCACCAACAGTTTAAAAGGCATTCATATTCTTTAAGAGTTTTTTTTTTTTTTTTTTTGTAGGTGTGATTCTCAAAGTGTGATACAGAGATTCTTTTAGGCAGTATACAAAGTCAAAATCACATGTGGCTAAAAGACCCATTCAAAATTCAAGATGAAACAATGGATTTTAATGTGACAGATTACATAAAGTTCACTGAAGTGATGATTTCATATTCACTGCTGCCACTTTTAAAGAACTACCACATGTTGAGCATTGTGATATGAAAGAAGAATATTAGCAATTGTTTGAGAAGGCTATTAAATGCTCCCTTTCCCAACCATGTGTTTTTGCAAGGCTGGAGTTTCTTCATATATTTCAATAAAATAATACATTGCAACAGACTAAAGGCAGAAGGATACAGAAAGAATTGAGCTATCTGTTCATTAAATCAGTCATTTCAGAAAAACCTGCAAAAATGACAAGCAGTTGTCCTTCCTGTACTAATATTTTTTGTTGGGAAAAAATAGTTATTTTTCAAGATTTTGTTTATACTGACATAGCATAGAGTTGTTTTTAATTTAAAATAAATTAATAAGTATTTTCAATGTTTCTCCTAAATATTTTAATTTCTAATATAATTGTGTTAATGGATAAAATTCCACTAAGTGAAAGCATTTTGGTGTCTTCAGTAAGTTTTAAGAGTACAAAAGTCTCCTGACAACAACCATTTGAAAACAGCTGCTTTAAGATATCAGAATGTCTAACATTACTTTGTTAGCAATAATAGTGATGTTCTAAGTATTGGAGTGGATGTACATAAATACATTTGCCTAGGAGAAATGGTTATCTTAGAAAAAAGGAATCCACCTCTCCTATTTTTTAGGGATCCCTTCAGTTTTCACATTTGCTTCATCATAAGCCAGCCTACAGGTACAGATATGTTGACTCAACTTGGCAAATACAGAGAGAAGCTGCATCATAAAGGCCAAGTCAGTGGCTGTAATTAACAGGAAGGCACTATTGGTCCCATTTTGTGTGCACTTCAAAATGTTAGTTGTCTATTGAGATGGCTCACGAATGAGGCACTATTTGAGCCTTGTTGAAATGCAGCTGGGGCTTGCTGTTCTAAAGAAGACAGGAGAGAGGAGTTTGGGGCAAACCATTCCATGTGAATTAGGAACTGTTTTGTGAGAGATGCTGGACAGCTGGTCTGTTCCTAATGACTGTCAAGAGAAAGCCAAATATGACAGGATAGACCTCAGGATTCAGGAAGAAGAAGATTCTTGTTAGTGATACCTACATCACATCATTATGAAAGAAAACAGAGAAACAGAAAACAAAACAACACTTCCTCATCCACATTTATAAAATTCTTGTACTTTGATTAGACTTATGTTGACCTCTGTGGTGGAACAGTTCTGCCTTCAGACCTTTCCTTAACAGTCATGCCATTTGCTGCAGAAGGTGATCTATCATAGTGGTTAAAGCACTGGCTTTGAAGTCTCTCAGACATACTCAGACTTATGTCGTGCCCCAGTGCTTTCTGACTGTATGAATGTTGTCAAGTTACCTTCTTCACCAAGGTTACCCAGGTATGAAATACCTACACACATACATGCACACACAAAAGCACACACATATACACCTGCACACAAATGAAGATTTTAGTCATCTTAAATGTCCTCACATGACCTAACAGTTACTATGTTGTGTTAGGCCTTGTTATAAATGTTTCATATGGAACCACTGTTACTTCTTACAATAATTCTCTGAGGTAAATAAAATCAGCACTCTCATTTATAGATGAGGAAACTCCTCTCTGGATGATGAGTAAACATACAAATTACACTCCATCTGTAATTGGCAGAGACTGGTTATGAACCAAGGCAATATATCCTATTCTCTTCTGCTCAGTTCTTTGTCTCTAATATAATCAAGCATTTAAAAATCTCCTTGCAAGATATATTTCTACCTAAACTGTTTTCCTTTTCTAAAATAATTACCTGAGTGTTCTTTTCAGTAAATCTAAATTTGCTTAGTATATACTTTTAAAATAATGAACTGAAGGCCAAGCAGTGGCTGTAATTAACAGGAAGGCACTATTGGTCCCATTTTGTGTGCACTTCAAAATGTTAGTTGTCTATTGAGATGGCTCACGAATGAGGCACTATTTGAGCCTTGTTGAAATGCAGCTGGGGCTTGCTGTTCTAAAGAAGACAGGAGAGAGGAGTTTGGGGCAAACCATTCCATGTGAATTAGGAACTGTTTTGTGAGAGATGCTGGACAGCTGGTCTGTTCCTAATGACTGTCAAGAGAAAGCCAAATATGACAGGATAGACCTCAGGATTCAGGAAGAAGAAGATTCTTGTTAGTGATACCTACATCACATCATTATGAAAGAAAACAGAGAAACAGAAAACAAAACAACACTTCCTCATCCACATTTATAAAATTCTTGTACTTTGATTAGACTTATGTTGACCTCTGTGGTGGAACAGTTCTGCCTTCAGACCTTTCCTTAACAGTCATGCCATTTGCTGCAGAAGGTGATCTATCATAGTGGTTAAAGCACTGGCTTTGAAGTCTCTCAGACATACTCAGACTTATGTCGTGCCCCAGTGCTTTCTGACTGTATGAATGTTGTCAAGTTACCTTCTTCACCAAGGTTACCCAGGTATGAAATACCTACACACATACATGCACACACAAAAGCACACACATATACACCTGCACACAAATGAAGATTTTAGTCATCTTAAATGTCCTCACATGACCTAACAGTTACTATGTTGTGTTAGGCCTTGTTATAAATGTTTCATATGGAACCACTGTTACTTCTTACAATAATTCTCTGAGGTAAATAAAATCAGCACTCTCATTTATAGATGAGGAAACTCCTCTCTGGATGATGAGTAAACATACAAATTACACTCCATCTGTAATTGGCAGAGACTGGTTATGAACCAAGGCAATATATCCTATTCTCTTCTGCTCAGTTCTTTGTCTCTAATATAATCAAGCATTTAAAAATCTCCTTGCAAGATATATTTCTACCTAAACTGTTTTCCTTTTCTAAAATAATTACCTGAGTGTTCTTTTCAGTAAATCTAAATTTGCTTAGTATATACTTTTTAAAATAATGAAGACTGAAGCGTGTGGTGTCAGATTTTTGTCTCCTCCTTTCAGATGCTATATATGACATACTCCTTTGAAGTTAAGCTGGAAGGCAGGTGTTGTGGGACAAAGCAACTGAAAGTAAAAAAGACTAAATAGGGAGAAAATATTTAATTGTTTAGTAGCTAAGACTTTCTGTTGGCCAACTTGAAAAACCATAATATTTATGGTATATGATGTGTGTGGCATTTGAAGTTATAAAGGAGGATCCAAAAGAATATTCCTCATTGAGGATTATGTTAATACAAAGTGGCAAGCTTTAATTATATTTTTGATTTTCACTTCTTTGTTTTTATGTATTTGAAGAGAGTTATGTTTCTGTTTTTTCTGTTTAAACTGTGGCTACCTCTTCATTATTGAATGTCTACATAATTAATCTTGTCTATATAAATAAACAACTTCTCAAAATCTTTCTCTACTTTATCTTCTTGTGAATTATGAGTAAAGGAAAATTAACTGTAGACAAAATAAAACTATATATAGCTTAGAGTTATAGGAAAATACTAGAAAATATCTCTGTACTAAAAAGTAGATTTCAGTATTTTACTGTTCTATAGAAATTTTATATTACTTACCTTCTTAAGAAAACCCAAAATGAAAATTTAGCTATATAAGAAGTTATTCATTGTGTTATAAAATGAAAGAAAAATCAGTTTAGATTTAAAGCAGAAGATAAGAAATACCTACACAATAAGCACACAAAAAATATACACCTGCACACAAATGAAGATTTTAGTCATCTTAAATGTCCTCACATGACCTAACAGTTACTATGTTGTGTTAGGCCTTGTTATAAATGTTTCATATGGAACCACTGTTACTTCTTACAATAATTCTCTGAGGTAAATAAAATCAGCACTCTCATTTATAGATGAGGAAACTCCTCTCTGGATGATGAGTAAACATACAAATTACACTCCATCTGTAATTGGCAGAGACTGGTTATGAACCAAGGCAATATATCCTATTCTCTTCTGCTCAGTTCTTTGTCTCTAATATAATCAAGCATTTAAAAATCTCCTTGCAAGATATATTTCTACCTAAACTGTTTTCCTTTTCTAAAATAATTACCTGAGTGTTCTTTTCAGTAAATCTAAATTTGCTTAGTATATACTTTTTAAAATAATGAAGACTGAAGCGTGTGGTGTCAGATTTTTGTCTCCTCCTTTCAGATGCTATATATGACATACTCCTTTGAAGTTAAGCTGGAAGGCAGGTGTTGTGGGACAAAGCAACTGAAAGTAAAAAGACTAAATAGGGAGAAAATATTTAATTGTTTAGTAGCTAAGACTTTCTGTTGGCCAACTTGAAAAACCATAATATTTATGGTATATGATGTGTGTGGCATTTGAAGTTATAAAGGAGGATCCAAAAGAATATTCCTCATTGAGGATTATGTTAATACAAAGTGGCAAGCTTTAATTATATTTTTGATTTTCACTTCTTTGTTTTTATGTATTTGAAGAGAGTTATGTTTCTGTTTTTTCTGTTTAAACTGTGGCTACCTCTTCATTATTGAATGTCTACATAATTAATCTTGTCTATATAAATAAACAACTTCTCAAAATCTTTTTCTACTTAGTTTTCTTGTGACTTATGAGTAAAGGAAAATTAACTGTAGACAAAATAAAACTATATATAGCTTAGAGTTATAGGAAAATACTAGAAAATATCTCTGTACTAAAAAGTAGATTTCAGTATTTTACTGTTCTATAGAAATTTTATATTACTTACCTTCTTAAGAAAACCCAAAATGAAAATTTAGCTATATAAGAAGTTATTCATTGTGTATTGAAGCTAGCAGAAGATAAGGAAAGAAAAATCAGTTTAGATTTTAGAAATCTCTGCCATTTAATTTTTGCAAACCAAAAAGGGATTTATTCTCTACAGAGATGGCAGTATGGATAAGAAAAATTTTTGATCCAAAATAGAGCTTAAAATTATTCTTTGATTTCAAACATGATTTACATGTTCAAATATACTTATGCTTCACTATGTTTTAAAAATGTTACCATACATTTTATTCATTTGATTATTTGTTTTTGTTTGTTTGTTTGTTTGTTTAATAAAACTCTATAAATATTTCACAGAGCACAGAAAATATTTCACCCTTACCATAGCTTTGAAAATTTTCAAAGATACCAAAATACCGAGTGGTTATAGATTAGTGGCAGTAATGATTGCCTGAGTTCCATTACTTTCTGGATTGTTGTTTATGAGGGATTCTAGAATGTGCGATGGACCTGGAGCTCAGTATAAGAAACAAAACTGTAGTTTTCTGAAAGGGACTATAAAGGACACTCATATTACATCAGACTGATCTTTCCCTCCCCCCATCAACAAATGAGAGAAAGAAAACAATGGAAAAAGTGGTCACCATGATGGAAAGATGGGCCATCACATAGGTTATTAGTGTAGACATTTGATGGGGTCTAATCTACCTATGGAATACTGTATTCTGTCAAGAAAAGAGAGCTAATGCATCTTCTAAATATCAAAAGACAGGAGCCAATTTATGCCTGTCAGGCCTCACTTTTCACAGATTTAAATCATTCCTGTTATAGAGATACATTACTCCCATTGCAGTCAAATTTCCCTCTTGATTTCAGTCAAAAATAATTTTAAAAGCTTTCTGACAATTTAAAGGAGCATTTTAAAATAAATGACATTATTTAAAAAATCCCTAGTGAATACCAGAAATTATCTATAATTAGTAGCAAGTTTTAATGTTTTACATTGCTTCTCTTTTATATTTACTATATTTTAAAGTAAAATTTCTTCAAGGCATTCTTCTATCAATTATTAGATCTGTTTTCCTTGTAAATATTGAAGAGTTGCATACAACTTTTACTGTCTTTAATCTGAGTGAACTTTACATTACCATTTTTGTTGGCTGAATGAAAATCACGGATGATATTTCATTGGTTAATTAACTTCCTAGTATTTGCAGGTGTGGCATCTGCTTTAGTCTTGATTGTCATGGCATAATGAAATTGTGGGCTAGAAGACATGAATGTGGAAATGTCCCCTACCCATTCTATTTCTTATGCAAGCAATATATCCTAGTTACTTCAGGTCAGCATAACATTGTGGGCAAAATTACAGAGTGCGTTGGACCAGATGAGACATTGCCATACATTGCTCATGAGGATGCAAATTGCCACTTATCTGAAAAAGATTCTCACAATACATGAACAAGCAATTTCTCTCTCTGTAGTGAGGCTATTAATGTCTCCATGGATAGATAATGAGAAAAAGACAGATGAGAGGCGTAAAGGTGTTATGTTTCTTTTTCTGTTTTATCTTTTTTCTTTTTTGTAGCTTCTGTCAAACTGATAGTATAAAAGTGTATGTTGTTGATTTTTATTATTTCCATTCTAGAACATGACATCTATTTGACAGAAAGAGATAATATCTCATTTTATATTGGAAATTGGTTAACAAATTCCATAACTCAAGTAGTATATTTTTGTTTTTAAATATAATATAAAAATCAACTTAGAAACACTGCAACACTCCAAAATCATAAGTAAAAATTTCTGTGCTTAAGCATTCTTCTGTATATGTGAGAAAAAGACATGAATTAAGAGGCCAATTTATGCCTGTCAGGCCTCACTTTTCACAGATTTAAATCATTCCTGTTATAGAGATACATTACTCCCATTGCAGTCAAATTTCCCTCTTGATTTCAGTCAAAAATAATTTTAAAAGCTTTCTGACAATTTAAAGGAGCATTTTAAAATAAATGACATTATTTAAAAAATCCCTAGTGAATACCAGAAATTATCTATAATTAGTAGCAAGTTTTAATGTTTTACATTGCTTCTCTTTTATATTTACTATATTTTAAAGTAAAATTTCTTCAAGGCATTCTTCTATCAATTATTAGATCTGTTTTCCTTGTAAATATTGAAGAGTTGCATACAACTTTTACTGTCTTTAATCTGAGTGAACTTTACATTACCATTTTTGTTGGCTGAATGAAAATCACGGATGATATTTCATTGGTTAATTAACTTCCTAGTATTTGCAGGTGTGGCATCTGCTTTAGTCTTGATTGTCATGGCATAATGAAATTGTGGGCTAGAAGACATGAATGTGGAAATGTCCCCTACCCATTCTATTTCTTATGCAAGCAATATATCCTAGTTACTTCAGGTCAGCATAACATTGTGGGCAAAATTACAGAGTGCGTTGGACCAGATGAGACATTGCCATACATTGCTCATGAGGATGCAAATTGCCACTTATCTAAAAAAGATTCTCACAATACATGAACAAGCAATTTCTCTCTCTGTAGTGAGGCTATTAATGTCTCCATGGATAGATAATGAGAAAAAGACAGATGAGAGGCGTAAAGGTGTTATGTTTCTTTTTCTGTTTTATCTTTTTTCTTTTTTGTAGCTTCTGTCAAACTGATAGTATAAAAGTGTATGTTGTTGATTTTTATTATTTCCATTCTAGAACATGACATCTATTTGACAGAAAGAGATAATATCTCATTTTATATTGGAAATTGGTTAACAAATTCCATAACTCAAGTAGTATATTTTTGTTTTTAAATATAATATAAAAATCAACTTAGAAACACTGCAACACTCCAAAATCATAAGTAAAAATTTCTGTGCTTAAGCATTCTTCTGTATATGTAGGCAAAGATAAAAGGAATAGGAACTCTCATTTCTGAAGCTATTATGTTTAGGTAGCTAAATCAAGGACTAATTTTAAAACGTGTAACAGGGTTTCATTTTAAAACATTAGTGAATTTATTAATATAAATATTTTAGTTAATTTGGCAGTCAATATTTTCGTTAAGAACAACAAACATGTTCTTTGGATTAAAAATCTTAAAGTTTATGTACTTAGGCCTACCAAAATATTCTGAATGTTCAATAAAATAGTTTAAGACCTGTAAATCTATACATATATTTTTTGAGAATTACATATTTAGTAATTACTTTTAGTTTGCATTCTATGTTTATGTCCACATTGAAGAATAATGAAATTATCAGATAATCTTAAATTTATTCAGAATTTTATTTGGTTGAACCAAATTAAATATTAATTTAACAACTACTTGTTAATATGTTGGTATTTTATCTTTGAGAAATGCAATTATGTGTAACTGAACTTTCTGTTTTCTTGTGGTTGGGTTTTAAATTACCATGTCTTCTGGTTTCAGTGTTTTTCCTGGGGCACAGATCATATTTCCTACTGCCAAAGTCCAGAAATAATAGCCTCACACAGCCAGAGTCCTAGAGGCTTTCCTGCCAGGTATCCAGAGAGCAACTGAGGTGCTCCAGACTGGGTTGTAGACACAAAGTCCTAAAGCAATAACTATACTGTTGAAAGCAATTCATTTCATAATACAGTTCAGAATTATCTGTATTTATCTCAATGCTAAATTGCAACTGGCAACCTGTCTTACTGACAAATTCTTAGAGGATGCTTTTGTTCTATAAGGAGGTGTGCTTTTCTAGATGATGATAAGGAAACAATTACTATTGGTAACAAATAGGCGAAAAAGTTGAGATGTGCTAATGAAAAACCATAGCAAATATATGTTATCATTGGCATGTCTTTTACCACCTAGATGAAGGTGTGTTTAGTACTACTTTTGTTTTTAAATATAATATAAAAATCAACTTAGAAACACTGCAACACTCCAAAATCATAAGTAAAATTTCTGTGCTTAAGCATTCTTCTGTATATGTAGGCAAAGATAAAAGGAATAGGAACTCTCATTTCTGAAGCTATTATGTTTAGGTAGCTAAATCAAGGACTAATTTTAAAACGTGTAACAGGGTTTCATTTTAAAACATTAGTGAATTTATTAATATAAATATTTTAGTTAATTTGGCAGTCAATATTTTCGTTAAGAACAACAAACATGTTCTTTGGATTAAAAATCTTAAAGTTTATGTACTTAGGCCTACCAAAATATTCTGAATGTTCAATAAAATAGTTTAAGACCTGTAAATCTATACATATATTTTTTGAGAATTACATATTTAGTAATTACTTTTAGTTTGCATTCTATGTTTATGTCCACATTGAAGAATAATGAAATTATCAGATAATCTTAAATTTATTCAGAATTTTATTTGGTTGAACCAAATTAAATATTAATTTAACAACTACTTGTTAATATGTTGGTATTTTATCTTTGAGAAATGCAATTATGTGTAACTGAACTTTCTGTTTTCTTGTGGTTGGGTTTTAAATTACCATGTCTTCTGGTTTCAGTGTTTTTCCTGGGGCACAGATCATATTTCCTACTGCCAAAGTCCAGAAATAATAGCCTCACACAGCCAGAGTCCTAGAGGCTTTCCTGCCAGGTATCCAGAGAGCAACTGAGGTGCTCCAGACTGGGTTGTAGACACAAAGTCCTAAAGCAATAACTATACTGTTGAAAGCAATTCATTTCATAATACAGTTCAGAATTATCTGTATTTATCTCAATGCTAAATTGCAACTGGCAACCTGTCTTACTGACAAATTCTTAGAGGATGCTTTTGTTCTATAAGGAGGTGTGCTTTTCTAGATGATGATAAGGAAACAATTACTATTGGTAACAAATAGGCGAAAAAGTTGAGATGTGCTAATGAAAAACCATAGCAAATATATGTTATCATTGGCATGTCTTTTACCACCTAGATGAAGGTGTGTTTAGTACTACTTTTTGAATATGAGACCTTTAATTTTTAAGCATGTCTTTTTGTTGTTGTTGGTTTATACCCATGCCATATTTACAGGTATTTAAAAAAATTATGTTCAGAGACTAAACATGCCCAGTTTTCTCAATTCTTAGATATTGTATAATGCAAAAACAAAGTATATAAACTAGAATCAGAGTCAGCTACCTGTAGTATAGCATAATCATGCATCCTTCTATTGAATATTAAATTGTAAGGAAATAATTATTTACATGATTTTAAAATGTAAGAAACACTTTTAGAAGTTATTTAATAAGATAATTATAGTTTGCAATGACAAGTACCCACAGTTTTAATGGCTGCCAGGTATATGAAGTCATAAAGCATGGCATTTATAGTTGGGATTTCCATCCTCAGAAACATGTACTCATCTCTTTTAGTTGTCCCTCACCCTCTAATTGCTTTATCTTTTAAGAAAAGGAAGCAATATGTTTATTCTATGGTTAGGAAAGATCAAAAGGACACTTAACTTTTTAAAAATTGGATCAGTTAATGACTCCACAGTTTGGTGAACACTAGGGTATAGCACTGGCACACACACACTGGGAATAAATCAAATTTGAGTAATGGTAAAGAGTAAATACCTTAACTCGTGCTTGAAGCCTGTGTGTTTTGGGCATGTTACACTGTTGGTGCCTCTGGGCTTCCTGTTCTCTCTTTCTCTGCCAATATCTAGACTGTGCCTGCTTAAGCCTTTGGTTTTTATTTCTTCTTTTTTATAAAGTAATTGAAAAGAGACATGACGTGAAGAAATAGAAAAAATTAGTTTTGGATAGAGATGGGATATGTGTACATATATGTGTTTATACATATTTATAGTGTGAACTATTTATATATTTTAGAGATTAGCCCTTCATTGGTCATATCATTTGCAAGTATTTTCTCGCATTCAGGAGGTTATCTTTCTGTCAGTGAATTCCTTTGCTATGGATTTGAAGTTTAATTAGGTCTAATTTGTTCATTTTTCCCATTTATATATATATTCTATCAAAAATATATGGCAAATAGTGCAGATACATATTTGGAAATGATATATAAAATAAGCACTATCTGTATTTTGTATTCTACTACTTAACACATGAGTTGTTCCATTAACTAGCATTTCTTATATCCCAGTCAAAATCTGGGGGACACTTCCTTACTATACCATCTTTATGTTTCTACTCAGAAATGAGAATCTGTCATGCTCTTATTTTTTCTTTTTTTGTACCTACTTGAGGTGATGGATGCTAAGGAAACTTATTATGATAATCATTTCACAGTATATTTAGGTCAGATCATTTTGCTACACATGTTAAACTTGATGTATGCCAATTATATCAGAAATATTGGAAAGGAAAATTTTTATGGATGTATTTATTGTTGACTTAGAATATTATATTAGTTTCAAATGACAAGTACCCACAGTTTTAATGGCTGCCAGGTATATGAAGTCATAAAGCATGGCATTTATAGTTGGGATTTCCATCCTCAGAAACATGTACTCATCTCTTTTAGTTGTCCCTCACCCTCTAATTGCTTTATCTTTTAAGAAAAGGAAGCAATATGTTTATTCTATGGTTAGGAAAGATCAAAAGGACACTTAACTTTTTAAAAATTGGATCAGTTAATGACTCCACAGTTTGGTGAACACTAGGGTATAGCACTGGCACACACACACTGGGAATAAATCAAATTTGAGTAATGGTAAAGAGTAAATACCTTAACTCGTGCTTGAAGCCTGTGTGTTTTGGGCATGTTACACTGTTGGTGCCTCTGGGCTTCCTGTTCTCTCTTTCTCTGCCAATATCTAGACTGTGCCTGCTTAACCCTTTTGGGTTTTTTATTTCTTCTTTTTTATAAAGTAATTGAAAAGAGACATGACGTGAAGAAATAGAAAAAATTAGTTTTGGATAGAGATGGGATATGTGTACATATATGTGTTTATACATATTTATAGTGTGAACTATTTATATATTTTAGAGATTAGCCCTTCATTGGTCATATCATTTGCAAGTATTTTCTCGCATTCAGGAGGTTATCTTTCTGTCAGTGAATTCCTTTGCTATGGATTTGAAGTTTAATTAGGTCTAATTTGTTCATTTTTCCCATTTATATATATATTCTATCAAAAATATATGGCAAATAGTGCAGATACATATTTGGAAATGATATATAAAATAAGCACTATCTGTATTTTGTATTCTACTACTTAACACATGAGTTGTTCCATTAACTAGCATTTCTTATATCCCAGTCAAAATCTGGGGGACACTTCCTTACTATACCATCTTTATGTTTCTACTCAGAAATGAGAATCTGTCATGCTCTTATTTTTTCTTTTTTTGTACCTACTTGAGGTGATGGATGCTAAGGAAACTTATTATGATAATCATTTCACAGTATATTTAGGTCAGATCATTTTGCTACACATGTTAAACTTGATGTATGCCAATTATATCAGAAATATTGGAAAGGAAAATTTTTTTATGGATGTATTTATTGTTGACTTAGAATATTATATTAGTTTCAAATGTATAGCATAGTGATTTTGTACTTTTATAGATTATACTTCTTTAATAGTTATTACACAATAATGGTTATAATTGCCATTATAACCATTGCATTGTGCTGTACAATGTATTCATGTTTCTTATCTATTTTATACATGGTAGTATGTATTTCTTAATCCTGTCTTTCTGTCTTGCACTTGCCTTCTTCCCTCTCCCCATGGATAATCACTAGTTTGTTTTCTTTATCTGTAAGTATATTTCTGTTTTGATATGTGTATATTCAGGGAAGCCTGGCGTGCTGCAATTCATACGGTTGCAAAGAGTTGGACATGATTTAGTGACTGAAAAATGTATATATTCATTTGTTTTATTTTTTACAGTATGCATATAAGTGATGTCATACATTATTTGTCTTTCTCTGTCTGATTTATTTCACTGAGTATAATATTCTCTAAATCCATCATTATTGCTGCACTCATCACTTTTGATGACCTAGTAGTAGTCCTGTGTGTGTATATGGGTGTGTGTATTACATCTTCTCTGTCCATTCATCCATTGTTGGGCACTTGGTTTGCTTTCATATCTTGGCTATTATGAATAATAGTACTGTGAACATTGGACTGCATGTATCTTTTTGAATCATGTTTTTGTTTTTTCTAAAATTCCAGGAGTGGAATTACTGGATTCATATGGTATTTCTGTTTTTTCTATAGTTAGTCTTTAGCAACGACTCCATATTCTTATCCACAGTAGCTACTCCAATTTATATTACCACCAACAGGGTAAAAGAGTTGCCTTTTCTCCATATTCTTGCCAACATACAAAATTTGTCATGTTGATTATAGCCATTCTGACAGGTGTGAGGTGATAATCTCATTATGATAATCTCAGGTTTTAAATTTGCATTTCTCTGATAATTAACACTTTTGAGCATCTTTTCATGTATGCGTTGGCCATCTGTATATCTTTTTTGAAAAAATGTCCATCATTTTCCAAATTCAAATCTTCTGCCCATTTTTTATTAAGTTGTTTGTTATTTTGACAGAACTGTTTTGTAATTGTTTGTGTATTTTGGATATTAGCCTCTTTAATATTCTTATTATTTGCAAGTGTTTTCTGCCATTCAGTAGGTGGTTTTTTGTTTGTTTGTTTTGTCAGTGGTTTCATTTTTCTGTGCAGAACCGCTAAGTTCAATTAGGTCCATATTTGTTTACATTTGTTTTTATTTATTTTGCCTTATTTCTTTTTTTCTGTGATTTTATTTTAACTTTCCTTCTAACTTTGGGCTTTTCTTATTCTTTTTTTTTTTTTCAATTCTATTAGGTGATAGATTAAGATGTTCATTTGGTACTTTTCTTCCTTCTTGAGGAAGGCTTCTATTGCTATAAACTCTCGTCTTAGAACTGCCTTTGCTGCATCCCATAGAATAGATTTTTGAAAGTTATGTTTCCATTTTCATTTTTCTGAAGATATATTCTAGTTTCCTCCTCAGTTTCTTCATTGACTCAGTTTTTTCATAGCATGCTTTTTCATCTCCATGTGTTTATTCTTTTCCCATTTTTCTTTCTGTTACTGATTTCTAGTTTCATACCATTGTGGTTGGAAAAAATAATATGATTTCTCTCCTGTTAAATTTGTTGAGACTTGCTTTGTGGCCTAGCATGTGATCTTTCCTGGGGGAAAGGGGCTGTGTGCACTTAAAAAAAAATGTGTACCATGTTGTTTTGGATGCAATGTTCTGTGGGTATCAATCAAATTCAGTGGGCCTATTGTGTTACATAACTACTCTTTATTGATTTTCTCTCTGAATGATCCATCCATTGATTTAAGTGAGGTGTTAAAGTTTCCTGTTATTATTGTACATATATAATTTTTCCTTTTTATGTCTATGGGTATTTGTTATATATAATACACACACACAGGCACACATACATGTATGTATGTATATATATATATATATGAATTGGGTGCATGCATTTTCACAAATATAATATCCTTATCTTGTTTTGATCCCTTTATCATTATATAGAATTCTTCTTTGTCTTTTTTTATACCTTTTGGTTTTAGGTCTATTTTGTCCCATTTGAGTATTATTACCTCCATCTTCTTGTCATTTCTATTTGCATTGTGTCTTTTTTCATCCTCTCACTTTCAGCCTGTATGTCTTCAGCTCTGAAGTGAGTCTCTTATAGGCGGTGTATAGATAGGTTTTGATTTTTATTCAGTCAGACATCCAGTGTCTTTTGATTGGAGCATTAGATCCATTGATGTTTAAAACAATTATTGATATGTATTTTGACAGAACTTTTTTTTTTTCCAAAGAACCGGGGGCGTGGTTTCATTTTTCTGTGCAGAACCGCTAAGTTCAATTAGGTCCATATTTGTTTACATTTGTTTTTATTTATTTTGCCTTATTTCTTTTTTTCTGTGATTTTATTTTAACTTTCCTTCTAACTTTGGGCTTTTCTTATTCTTTTTTTTTTTTTCAATTCTATTAGGTGATAGATTAAGATGTTCATTTGGTACTTTTCTTCCTTCTTGAGGAAGGCTTCTATTGCTATAAACTCTCGTCTTAGAACTGCCTTTGCTGCATCCCATAGAATAGATTTTTGAAAGTTATGTTTCCATTTTCATTTTTCTGAAGATATATTCTAGTTTCCTCCTCAGTTTCTTCATTGACTCAGTTTTTTCATAGCATGCTTTTTCATCTCCATGTGTTTATTCTTTTCCCATTTTTCTTTCTGTTACTGATTTCTAGTTTCATACCATTGTGGTTGGAAAAAATAATATGATTTCTCTCCTGTTAAATTTGTTGAGACTTGCTTTGTGGCCTAGCATGTGATCTTTCCTGGGGAAGGGTCTGTGTGCACTTAAAAAGAAATGTGTACCATGTTGTTTTGGATGCAATGTTCTGTGGGTATCAATCAAATTCAGTGGGCCTATTGTGTTACATAACTACTCTTTATTGATTTTCTCTCTGAATGATCCATCCATTGATTTAAGTGAGGTGTTAAAGTTTCCTGTTATTATTGTACATATATAATTTTTCCTTTTTATGTCTATGGGTATTTGTTATATATAATACACACACACAGGCACACATACATGTATGTATGTATATATATATATATATGAATTGGGTGCATGCATTTTCACAAATATAATATCCTTATCTTGTTTTGATCCCTTTATCATTATATAGAATTCTTCTTTGTCTTTTTTTATACCTTTTGGTTTTAGGTCTATTTTGTCCCATTTGAGTATTATTACCTCCATCTTCTTGTCATTTCTATTTGCATTGTGTCTTTTTTCATCCTCTCACTTTCAGCCTGTATGTCTTCAGCTCTGAAGTGAGTCTCTTATAGGCGGTGTATAGATAGGTTTTGATTTTTATTCAGTCAGACATCCAGTGTCTTTTGATTGGAGCATTAGATCCATTGATGTTTAAAACAATTATTGATATGTATTCACTTATTACTTTTGTATTGCTTTCTGATTTTATAATTTTCTCTGTTTATTAATTCTTCTTGTTTCCATCTTTGTGATCTAATGATTTTTAGTGGTATGTTTGTGTTTCTTCCTTTTGCGTTTTTGTATATCTCTTATAGATTTTTTTGTTTGTGGTTACCATTGGGTTTATATATGTTGACATATAACTATTATCTACTTGTTTTAAATTGAAAGCTTTTAATTTCAAACACTTTTCTCAAAGATCTACAGCTTTTACTCCCTTCCAGCACATTTTGTGCATTTAGTGTCATGCTTCACATTTTTCCTGTTTATCCCTTAACTTTTTGTAATATATTTAACCTTACCTGGTAGGATTTACCTTTCCCACAGATTTTTTTTTTTTTTTTTTTTTGGCCATATCACATGGCTTGTGGGACCTTAGTTCCTTGACCAGGTATTGAACCTGGACTCCCAGCAGTGAAAATGCTCAGTCCTAATGATTGAACTGGCAGGGGATTCTATAGATTCTTACTTCCTTTCCACTCAGAGAAGACCCTTTAACATTTATTTTATGGTAGGCTTAGTACTGACAATCCCTTTCAGTTTTTCTTTGTCTAAATATATATATATATTTTGTCCCCAATCCCGCCCCTTCCCCTCTTCTTTGTCTAAATATTTTTTGTCTCTCCTTTGATAATAAATGGTAATCTTTCTGAGGAGAATATACTCGGTTGCAGGTATTCTCTTTCAGCACTTTATATATACCATGCTACTACCTCCTGTCCTGCAAAGTTTCTGCAGAAAAATTAACTCATAATTAACTCATAATTAACTTTTGGGGATTCCCTTGTATACAGTTCTTCATTTTGTTCTTGCTCCTTTTAGAATTCTCCCTTTAACTTTTGTCATTTTTATTATCATATATTCTGGTGTGAATCTGTTTGGGTTCACAGTGGCCGTGACCCTTTGTGCTTCCTGCATCTGTATATCTCTTTCCTTCTTCAGATTCTGGGTGTTTTCCGCTGATATATTTTCAACTCCCTTCTCATTTTCTTCTCCTTCTAGGACTCCTGTCATGAGCATGTTGGAATGATTCATGTTATCCTAAAAATATCTTAAATAGTTCTTATTTTTTAAAGTTTGTTTCTCTTTCTGCTTTCTGGTTTGGTGATTTCCATTATTCTGTATTCCTGATCAGTTGTATATTCTTCTGTATCATTTAGTCTGCAATTCATTTCCTCTGTTTTTTTTTTTTTTTTTAATTTCTAGAATTCTTTATTTCTGATTAAAAAAATATCTAGTTCGTTGTTAAAAGTCTCACTGTAACCATATATTATTTTCCCTACTTCAGTTAATATTCTCATTAACAATACTTTGAATTCTTGGTCTAGTAAATTGTTTATTTCTGTTTACTTGTTTCTTTTTTCAGATGGGTTCTCTTACTCTTTCATCAAAGGCCAGTTTCTCTGCCTTTTCATTTTGCTTAATTTTTTTCTGCCTCTATGAATTTAGGTGAAATAGTTATTGCAGACTTGAACATTCTTATGCATGAACATTCCTCTACAGACTGCATGTTTCCATTGCTTTGGTGGGACACAAGTCACATTTTTCCTCAGGGAGTGCTATCAAGTATCACCTTGGCAGGCGATGAGGCTGAAGAGTAGTGGCTAAAACTGGAGCTAAGTATTTGACGGAATGACTCCTCTGCTCAGGTGTCACCAGTCTGTTGGGTCAGAGTTTGATCCCAAGTTGCTGCGGCAGAAGCCCTGAGAGTCAGGCCTGAGTTGGCTCTGTTCCCTTTAAGTGTTTGCTTTCCCATCTCCCTTCACTGGACTGTTGCCCCGGAGCTAGGTGGGGCTGAAGGAAGGAGGGACCCATGTTGGCACTTGGACTGTTTTGGCTACAGAGGTCTGAGCTATCTCTAATACACGACTTGTGTAGGCGCCATTGCTGTACTTCTTTGCTCAGATGCACCCTGGGACCCAGGTCACTTTTGGTCCCCACAGCTGACTGCTCCCCGCCCCATCCTCCACTGACCCTGCCCTGGTTGGAGCTGCATTGCAGGACATTAGGGGCCCTTGTGGACTCTCAGCATATACCAAGGCGTGAACTGCGGTGGAGCTGTCACTGTCAGAGTTCTGGGCTGCTTCTGATGCTTGAGTGTGTGCCATTGATGGCCAGTGCAGCCCCACCGAGGCTTTACCCCAGGACCAAGTCACCTCAGTGTCCCATGCTCATTGCCTCCCCAATTGTGGCAGCTCTAGATTCTGTGTGGCCCGCCCTGTGACATGAAGTACATTGGACTGGCATGTTTGTTTGGCTTGGTCTGGGGTGTGTACCAGGATGGTCACAGGAAGCCTCTATCTACCATCTTCACCCTATCTTGGGAGCAGAATGGCACTCATGTGCTCCTCTTGAGTGGAGCTGAGGCTTCCCACTGGCCTCTTGTTAGTCACACTCGTCCCCCAAGCAACCAAGAGAATTTTTCTCTCCTGTGTAGGACCCCAGGACTAGAGTGCTCAGCCTCTGGCTCTCACCACTCACTGTCCTGCATGAGTCTCTGCCTGTCTTCTCATCTTTTCTTTCAGTCTCCTCATGGTCACAAGTCCTGACCTGATCCTTATTCTTTCCTTCCTACTGCATTATATGTGGATCTTTCTTAAAGCTTTGATTGTCTAAGAGGAGTCTTTCTGCCAGTTTCCAGTTAGTGATCAGTGAGAATTGTATCCCATGCAGATATATTTTTGGTGTATTCGTGGAGGAAGTGAATTCCACGTAAGTAGTTCCTCCTGCTACTGGGTTGCTGTGTATGCTCAGTCATGTCTGACTCTTTGAGACCCTATGGATTGTAACCCACCAGTCTCCTCTATCCATAGGATTTTTCAGGCAAGAATATTGTTGCCTTTCCTCCTCCAGGGGATCTTCCCAACAGTCGAAAATTCTGTTGGGTCAGAGTCCCAAGTTGCTGCGGCAGAAGCCCTGAGAGTCAGGCCTGAGTTGGCTCTGTTCCTTTAAGTGTTTGCTTTCCCATCTCCCTTCACTGGACTGTTGCCCCGGAGCTAGGTGGGGCTGAAGGAAGGAGGGACCCATGTTGGCACTTGGACTGTTTTGGCTACAGAGGTCTGAGCTATCTCTAATACACGACTTGTGTAGGCGCCATTGCTGTACTTCTTTGCTCAGATGCACCCTGGGACCCAGGTCACTTTTGGTCCCCACAGCTGACTGCTCCCCGCCCCATCCTCCACTGACCCTGCCCTGGTTGGAGCTGCATTGCAGGACATTAGGGGCCCTTGTGGACTCTCAGCATATACCAAGGCGTGAACTGCGGTGGAGCTGTCACTGTCAGAGTTCTGGGCTGCTTCTGATGCTTGAGTGTGTGCCATTGATGGCCAGTGCAGCCCCACCGAGGCTTTACCCCAGGACCAAGTCACCTCAGTGTCCCATGCTCATTGCCTCCCCAATTGTGGCAGCTCTAGATTCTGTGTGGCCCGCCCTGTGACATGAAGTACATTGGACTGGCATGTTTGTTTGGCTTGGTCTGGGGTGTGTACCAGGATGGTCACAGGAAGCCTCTATCTACCATCTTCACCCTATCTTGGGAGCAGAATGGCACTCATGTGCTCCTCTTGAGTGGAGCTGAGGCTTCCCACTGGCCTCTTGTTAGTCACACTCGTCCCCCAAGCAACCAAGAGAATTTTTCTCTCCTGTGTAGGACCCCAGGACTAGAGTGCTCAGCCTCTGGCTCTCACCACTCACTGTCCTGCATGAGTCTCTGCCTGTCTTCTCATCTTTTCTTTCAGTCTCCTCATGGTCACAAGTCCTGACCTGATCCTTATTCTTTCCTTCCTACTGCATTATATGTGGATCTTTCTTAAAGCTTTGATTGTCTAAGAGGAGTCTTTCTGCCAGTTTCCAGTTAGTGATCAGTGAGAATTGTATCCCATGCAGATATATTTTTGGTGTATTCGTGGGAGGAAGTGAATTCCACGTAAGTAGTTCCTCCTGCTACTGGGTTGCTGTGTATGCTCAGTCATGTCTGACTCTTTGAGACCCTATGGATTGTAACCCACCAGTCTCCTCTATCCATAGGATTTTTCAGGCAAGAATATTGTTGCCTTTCCTCCTCCAGGGGATCTTCCCAACTCTGAGATCGAACCCTCATCTCCTACATTGGCAGGCAGATTCTTTACCTCTGAGCTACTTGAGAAGCCACCTAAGTGTGCTACTTCCCTGGAAATTTCTTCTGAAACATATATGGTTCTCAGATTCATCTGCACAGTGGAATCACCTGGGGGGCTTCCACAAACTGATAGTTGTGTTCCTCACACCATCTCACTCTCCTCCCCGAAGATTGTGAATTCATTGGGTTAAGGTATGGCCTGGACTTTGGGATTTTTTAAAAAATCCAAGTGATTCATGATAGGAGCAAATCATACAACATTGTTGCTTGCCTTTGTTATTCTGACTCTATCCAATTGTCCACAGAGAATGATTTTCTCATAGACAAATATGTTATTGGTCGTGTACCTAGTAGGTGCTTTGAGACCTAGGAGTTCCTCTTTGCTTTCCACCTTTTATCCTTTGTGAATATCAGATGAATAAATATAAGAAAAATATTTTTAAGGCCCTGATAAAATTATTACATGATGAGTGTTTTATAATTTAAACAAACTTTTATTGAACACTTACTGAAACAACCCTGTCATTTAGTACTATTATTCCCTTTTACAGCCGAGAAAACTAAAGCAAAGAATGGAGAATATGATCCTCTTTGGGTACATTCTTTTATTTTAAATCAAGCTAAAATTCCTGCTACAATTAACATATCTATTTGAATAATGTTCCTGGTTTTAATAGGGTAAAGGAGCTGTTTGAGTATTATGAGTCTTGACAGCCCAGAACATAATTGGCCAAAAGCAGCTGTTTCTTATAGCCTTACGTCTCTGAAGGTTTTGATGTCCTGAGCAGTTGAAGATATGTGAATGATGCTGAATAATTACTTTTATCCAACAGGATTAATTAAACATTCGTTCTTCCCATTTTTGAAATTTTGAGAATCGCTTCTAAGTTTATGAAAAGAGTATGGTCTTTATCTTCTAGAGAAGTCTGAATTCAGAAAAACTACCTCCTATTGCCAAATAGGTCATCTGAAACACATCAAATGTTGTATCCAGATTTTTGTCTGACTCTTTGAGACCCTATGGATTGTAACCCACCAGTCTCCTCTATCCATAGGATTTTCAGGCAAGAATATTGTTGCCTTTCCTCCTCCAGGGATCTTCCCAACTCTGAGATCGAACCTCATCTCCTACATTGGCAGGCAGATTCTTTACCTCTGAGCTACTTGAGAAGCCACCTAAGTGTGCTACTTCCCTGGAAATTTCTTCTGAAACATATATGGTTCTCAGATTCATCTGCACAGTGGAATCACCTGGGGGGCTTCCACAAACTGATAGTTGTGTTCCTCACACCATCTCACTCTCCTCCCCGAAGATTGTGAATTCATTGGGTTAAGGTATGGCCTGGACTTTGGGATTTTTTAAAAAATCCAAGTGATTCATGATAGGAGCAAATCATACAACATTGTTGCTTGCCTTTGTTATTCTGACTCTATCCAATTGTCCACAGAGAATGATTTTCTCATAGACAAATATGTTATTGGTCGTGTACCTAGTAGGTGCTTTGAGACCTAGGAGTTCCTCTTTGCTTTCCACCTTTTATCCTTTGTGAATATCAGATGAATAAATATAAGAAAAATATTTTTAAGGCCCTGATAAAATTATTACATGATGAGTGTTTTATAATTTAAACAAACTTTTATTGAACACTTACTGAAACAACCCTGTCATTTAGTACTATTATTCCCTTTTACAGCCGAGAAAACTAAAGCAAAGAATGGAGAATATGATCCTCTTTGGGTACATTCTTTTATTTTAAATCAAGCTAAAATTCCTGCTACAATTAACATATCTATTTGAATAATGTTCCTGGTTTTAATAGGGTAAAGGAGCTGTTTGAGTATTATGAGTCTTGACAGCCCAGAACATAATTGGCCAAAAGCAGCTGTTTCTTATAGCCTTACGTCTCTGAAGGTTTTGATGTCCTGAGCAGTTGAAGATATGTGAATGATGCTGAATAATTACTTTTATCCAACAGGATTAATTAAACATTCGTTCTTCCCATTTTTGAAATTTTGAGAATCGCTTCTAAGTTTATGAAAAGAGTATGGTCTTTATCTTCTAGAGAAGTCTGAATTCAGAAAAACTACCTCCTATTGCCAAATAGGTCATCTGAAACACATCAAATGTTGTATCCAGATTTTTGTTTTAAAATATGTGATCGTTATTTCTAAAAATGGCTTTGTGTTCAAAAGAAATTATGTTGAGAATTAAAACAACCACCACAACACAACCACTGTTTCCTGCTCAAATGAATTTTACTTTATCAAGTTTTATGATGATAATGCTAAACCCTGCCAAAGCACAAGTGATTTCCCCCAAGGAAAATGTTGCTTTTTTAACTGATATACTCATGTTTCTGGTCATTCAGTTAAACAAGAGACTATTCAATTAGTGCAACATGATATATTTTTAAATTTATCCTTTATTTTATATTGGATTTTTAAAAATAATTCTTCTCACATAATAGGACAATGGGTAGGTAACATGTGCTTCCCAATGAAAACATTTTAAAATGTTTAAAAATATATCTCATGAGTATGGATACATTTTAAAAACTGAAACCATTCTGAAAAACAAGGAATCCCTTTCTCACTGATTACAACCCACACACCCCTCTTGGACTGATTTCTTTTTTTTTTCTTTCTCATCTTTCTTTCCTTTTCTTTCTCTGCATTTCCTTTCCCTTTCTTTTTCAAATTTAAAATCTCAGCATTTCCCTAATTGTGCTGATCAAAATAATAGCTTTAGCTTTCAAGGAAAACATGGATGTTTGTAACTAATTGTTCATAGCCTTATTTTTCTGAAGGCTGAAGGGAACTGATTTGTGTCTGCATTAGCACCCTCACACTCCAAACCATTTTTTCCTGCCCCCCCTCCAGTTGCAGATTCAAAGCTACCAACTTGTTTCATGTCAAATGCATGTTTGACTCCATAATAAATCACTGATGAACAGCCAACTGTCTATTTCAGAGGTGCAGTCTGGAAACATTGATTAATGTGATTTTTCAGGAATGGAACAATGGCCCATGTGCATATGCACAAGCAGAGCTCGTCCACCGCTATAGATAGCTTTGTTCCATGTGCTCCAGCCTCTCTCCTCATAGTGTTCTCTTTATGGGCTTAGCATGGACTTCAGCTCGTGATTAACAGAACCTTTAGGCTGCTTGAGGTGGGCCTAAAACAGGGATGTAATCAGTGGCTTTGAAAGACTCCATTCTTGTCTTTGGGGATTCCTGCGGGCTCCTATGGCAGTCGCAGTAGGCAGAACAACAAGGATTCCTATTTGGGGAAATTTTGGTGAACTTCAATGAAATTTGCTTTTGTTTTTTTTTTCTTTCTTTAACCCAATTGGTTGTTCTTTTGTAGTTGACAGGTATTTTTGAGACCAAAAAAAAAAAAATCACAGTAGATTCTTCTTTTTCTTTCTTCTTTATTGCCTGTATGTTATCTTCCTTCTTCTTAATGTGCTAGGAAACTCATATGCTGCTCCTAAATACTGAACATCACGGAGCAGCTGAAAATATAATGACAAAATTTCGGTCCCAAAAATGTAACTCCGTTTATCCTTTAGTATTCTAAGTAACTTACAATTTATCTGAAGAGTGAGAGATATTATGTAAACTTGGATAGGTATTCAATATTTGTTCAGTGTTGTTTAATTGTAAATCATTGAGTATTTTATTCATTTCTTTGAATTTAAAAAATAAGCCAAAGTATGCATTTAATGCTAATAATAATTGTATATTAATTGACATTACTTTACCAATTAATTAATGGTATATTAAATGCCATTGCCATTTTTATTTTTCATAGCTTTGCTTTATTCTGGTATCATGTATTTTTGAGAATGAATGATGTGTTGAGAAAAAGCATTGACAGTAGCTTTGGTCATGGGATTATTTGTCCTGGTGTGTCATACAACTGATTTGTGTGTCCACAGTTGTGTCTGTGGACTATAGCCCAACACGCTCCTCTGTTCGTGGAATTTTCCAGTCAAGAATACTGGACACTGGCATACTGGACATTGGCAACATACTGTTGCCATTACCTCCTCCAGGAGATCTACCCGACCCAGGGATCGAACCCACATCTGCTGTATTGCGCGTGGATTCTTTACCACTGAGCCATTGGGGAGCCCCAAATTGTATTGAAATAGTTTAATGCTGATTATAGTGTCATTTCTAATTCTGTAATTTTAGGTCTCACAATATTTGTCTCATACTTTATATTAGCTGGCATTTCATATTATTTGATAGTGTTTGGTAAATCATATATTAAAATTAAAATTTAATTTTAAAATAAATATCAAACTGTGGAGTAGTTGCATCTTTTTATGGAAGGAGATTTTGCATGCAGTGAAATACATAGATCTAAGTGTACAGATCTAAGTATATGCCCATGTAACAAGTCTAATCAAGATATAAAACATGTCTCTCATTGCAAGAATTTCCTGATTCTCTTTTGCAGTGTATCCCTATCACCATAGTCAGTTTTTGTTTAGATATTTATCACAATAGTTTTGCCTGTACTTTAGCTTCATGTAAATGGAATGATTCAGTGTGTGCTCTTTTGATATGGCTTCTTTCACTTGATACATTTGTGAAATCTATTCATTAGTTTACAAAAATCAATAGTTCATTCTGTTTTTTAAATTACTGAGCGGAATTCTGTTGTATGAATATATAACAATGTGCTTATTCATTTTCCTATTAATGGACATTTAGATTATTTCCAGTTTGGGGCTGTTACGAATACACTGCTAGAAATGTTATTTGTGCAAGTGTTTCTATGGACATATTTTCTTTTTCTGGGGAGGGCAAATATTTTGAGGTCCAGTTGCTTAATTGTATGTTAAGGGTATGTATAAGTTTAGAAAAGATAATCAGTTTACCAACGTGATTGTACCACTTCATACTGTCATCAGCTGTGTGCTCTGACTGCTCCACATCCTCACCATCTGTAGTACCTGTAGGTGCCCTAGTTAATGGTATATTAAATGCCATTGCCATTTTTATTTTTCATAGCTTTGCTTTATTCTGGTATCATGTATTTTTGAGAATGAATGATGTGTTGAGAAAAAGCATTGACAGTAGCTTTGGTCATGGGATTATTTGTCCTGGTGTGTCATACAACTGATTTGTGTGTCCACAGTTGTGTCTGTGGACTATAGCCCAACACGCTCCTCTGTTCGTGGAATTTTCCAGTCAAGAATACTGGACACTGGCATACTGGACATTGGCAACATACTGTTGCCATTACCTCCTCCAGGAGATCTACCCGACCCAGGGATCGAACCCACATCTGCTGTATTGCGCGTGGATTCTTTACCACTGAGCCATTGGGGAGCCCCAAATTGTATTGAAATAGTTTAATGCTGATTATAGTGTCATTTCTAATTCTGTAATTTTAGGTCTCACAATATTTGTCTCATACTTTATATTAGCTGGCATTTCATATTATTTGATAGTGTTTGGTAAATCATATATTAAAATTAAAATTTAATTTTAAAATAAATATCAAACTGTGGAGTAGTTGCATCTTTTTATGGAAGGAGATTTTGCATGCAGTGAAATACATAGATCTAAGTGTACAGATCTAAGTATATGCCCATGTAACAAGTCTAATCAAGATATAAAACATGTCTCTCATTGCAAGAATTTCCTGATTCTCTTTTGCAGTGTATCCCTATCACCATAGTCAGTTTTTGTTTAGATATTTATCACAATAGTTTTGCCTGTACTTTAGCTTCATGTAAATGGAATGATTCAGTGTGTGCTCTTTTGATATGGCTTCTTTCACTTGATACATTTGTGAAATCTATTCATTAGTTTACAAAAATCAATAGTTCATTCTGTTTTTTAAATTACTGAGCGGAATTCTGTTGTATGAATATATAACAATGTGCTTATTCATTTTCCTATTAATGGACATTTAGATTATTTCCAGTTTGGGGCTGTTACGAATACACTGCTAGAAATGTTATTTGTGCAAGTGTTTCTATGGACATATTTTCTTTTTCTGGGGAGGGCAAATATTTTGAGGTCCAGTTGCTTAATTGTATGTTAAGGGTATGTATAAGTTTAGAAAAGATAATCAGTTTACCAACGTGATTGTACCACTTCATACTGTCATCAGCTGTGTGCTCTCTGACTGCTCCACATCCTCACCATCTGTAGTACCTGTAGGTGCCCTAGTACATTCAGGATCTCTTTCTGTGGTTTAATTTGTTTTTCTCTAATACCTTATGATGTTAACTTTTGTTCATATACTTATCAGCGATTCATTTATCTTCTGTGGTTTAATTTGTTTTTCTCTAATACCTTATGATAACTTTTGTTCATATACTTATCAGTCATTCATTTATCTTCTTTTGTGAATTGTCTAAGTCTTCTGCCCATTTAGGAAGCCTATTTTTCTGTTATCGATTTGTAGAATATTTTAAAGTCTACTCTGGTTATAAATTCATTCCTACATATTCATTCCTATACACACACACACACACACACACACACACACACATATGTAATATTTTCTCTCAGTATGTGATTTGCTTGTGCATTTCATTGATAGTGTCTTCAGGTGAATAGAAGGTTTTAATTTTGCCAAATTTTGATATACCCATTGAAAAGGTTTACAGCCATTTTTTCTTTTCTTAAAAAAATCTGCCTAATCCAACCAAGGGCATGACTCTTATCACTGTGTTTTCTTCGAGGTTTATCATTTTAACTTTTACATTTTAGTCAATGATGTGTATCAAATTGATTTTTGTGTATAGTGTGAAGAAGAGGAAAATGGGTTTTTAGCGTATTTTTGTCCAGTAGTTCCAGAATGATTTATTCCGGAGACTTTCCTTACCCAATTTAATTGTCTTGGCAGTTTTGTTGAAACCAATTTGTTTTGTATGTGTGGGTAGAACGTCTGTTGGTAGACTTTCTCTTCTGTTCTGTTGATCTATTTATCCATCTTCGTTATACCAAAAGCAAGTGTACAAAATTGTTTTGATCATTATGTCATTAACACCTTAAAATTATGATTTTATCTCTTCATTTTTTCTTCTTTTAATTATTATGACTACTTTAAGTTCTTTCAAGTTTCAAAAATTTTAGAATGACTTTGTTGATGCCTACAAAAGAAAAAGCCTGGATAGCCATTCTTTCTCCATAGGGTCTTCCTGAGCCAGGAATCTAATATGAGGCTCCTGCATTGCAGGCAGATTCTTTACTGTCTGAGACACCAGGGAAGCTTACATTTAATGTAATCACTGATATAGTTGAGTTTGAGTCTATTACTTTTTAAGTATATATATATATATATTCAAATATACATATCAACTATATATTAGTATTCAATTTTCATTCTTCTCTTAGATCTTTAACTATACACTTTATATTATTAACATTAATTTAAAATTGCTGTGCTAGGTGTAAACATATGCATGCATGCATGTTTAGTCACTCAGTCATATCTCTTTGCAACCCCATGGACTGTTGCCCACTAGGCTCCTTTTTTCTGGAAATTTTACAGGAAAGTATACTGGAGTGGGTTGCCATTTTCTACTCCAAATATATGTATGCTTAAATGATAATAATCTCCTTGGCGTTGCTATTGTACTTCCTTAAGTAGAATTTAAAAACTTTGCACTGGTATGATTTTGTGTACCTTCGTCCCCTTGTGTGTAATGTTGTTTCATAATTTGTATTGATATGTTATAAACTCCACAATATATTACCATTTCTAGTGCTTTTCATTCTTTGTAGTTTAAAGTTCCTCTGGTGTTATTTCTCTTTGGCCCAAAGAATTTCATTTAGCATTTTTGTGGTGCAATTTTTTTTCTTGGCAATGCTTTCTCTCAGCCTTTATCTGAATATGGCCGTATTTCACCTTCATTTTTTGAAGGCTGTATTCACTGTATACAGATATCTGTGATGTGTTTAGAAAGTTGTTGCTTTGTTTTGCTGTTAGGTTTCAGCAGTTTGGTTATTTTATTCTCCCCTTATTTTTACTGATCCTGAGGAAAAATTAGATATAATTTCTGTCCATCTTTTCTATTGGTTTCTTTCACAGATTTCTCTTTACTCTTTTAGCTTTTCAGAAGTTTGATCATGATATGTCTTGGGGTTATCATTTATTTATTATGCTGATATTCATAAGGTTTCTTAGTGTTTTATGCTTCCAAGTTTTTTTTTTCCTATTTAAGGAAAATTTGGCCATTTTTCATGGGACACTTTTCCAGGCATTTTCACTCTCCTCTCTTTTGCCATTTTTATATTCATGAATATATTAGACCATTCTGAATTGATCCACCTGTCCGTGAGGCTCTACTCATTTTACTTCAGTGCCTGGATAGCCATTCTTTCTCCATAGGGTCTTCCTGAGCCAGGAATCTAATATGAGGCTCCTGCATTGCAGGCAGATTCTTTACTGTCTGAGACACCAGGGAAGCTTACATTTAATGTAATCACTGATATAGTTGAGTTTGAGTCTATTACTTTTTAAGTATATATATATATATATTCAAATATACATATCAACTATATATTAGTATTCAATTTTCATTCTTCTCTTAGATCTTTAACTATACACTTTATATTATTAACATTAATTTAAAATTGCTGTGCTAGGTGTAAACATATGCATGCATGCATGTTTAGTCACTCAGTCATATCTCTTTGCAACCCCATGGACTGTTGCCCACTAGGCTCCTTTTTTCTGGAAATTTTACAGGAAAGTATACTGGAGTGGGTTGCCATTTTCTACTCCAAATATATGTATGCTTAAATGATAATAATCTCCTTGGCGTTGCTATTGTACTTCCTTAAGTAGAATTTAAAAACTTTGCACTGGTATGATTTTGTGTACCTTCGTCCCCTTGTGTGTAATGTTGTTTCATAATTTGTATTGATATGTTATAAACTCCACAATATATTACCATTTCTAGTGCTTTTCATTCTTTGTAGTTTAAAGTTCCTCTGGTGTTATTTCTCTTTGGCCCAAAGAATTTCATTTAGCATTTTTGTGGTGCAATTTTTTTTCTTGGCAATGCTTTCTCTCAGCCTTTATCTGAATATGGCCGTATTTCACCTTCATTTTTTGAAGGCTGTATTCACTGTATACAGATATCTGTGATGTGTTTAGAAAGTTGTTGCTTTGTTTTGCTGTTAGGTTTCAGCAGTTTGGTTATTTTATTCTCCCCTTATTTTTACTGATCCTGAGGAAAAATTAGATATAATTTCTGTCCATCTTTTCTATTGGTTTCTTTCACAGATTTCTCTTTACTCTTTTAGCTTTTCAGAAGTTTGATCATGATATGTCTTGGGGTTATCATTTATTTATTATGCTGATATTCATAAGGTTTCTTAGTGTTTTATGCTTCCAAGTTTTTTTTTTCCTATTTAAGGAAAATTTGGCCATTTTTCATGGGACACTTTTCCAGGCATTTTCACTCTCCTCTCTTTTGCCATTTTTATATTCATGAATATATTAGACCATTCTGAATTGATCCACCTGTCCGTGAGGCTCTACTCATTTTACTTCAGTCATTTATCTTCAGTTGGATGATTTCTTGGGACCAATTTTTGAGTTCATCAGTTCCACCTTCTGCCATTTCCAATCTACTGTTAAGCTCATACGATAAATTTCTTTGAAGATTTTTATTTCTTTTCAGTTGTAGAATTTTATTTTGACTCTCTTTTATACTTCTTATTTGCTAAATATTTGTTTATTATGACTATATTTTCCATTCAGTCCCTGTACTTTTTTATTAGCCACTTTAAAGCCCTTGCCTGCTAAGTCCAGTGTTGGAGATACATTCAGGGCTGTTTCTATAGCCTTTTTCTTTTCTTTTTTTTTTAACTTCATCAAGGTATTTCTGTATACTAATTACATGTCTAGATTGGAGAAAGTCTGCATTCTGTTATTGTTTCCTGAAGTATGTTAATTTTTCTCACATCAAACCATCAAATTACATCTTGACATGATTAAATGTATGATGATTTGGTTTTACTTTAGTAATTTTGTTTTTGTTTTTGTTTTTTTCTAGAGGCCACAGTGACTTTTTTATGTCTAAGACATGGACTTTATTCATAAGTGAGGCCCTTGTAACTTGGTGTGACTTCAACTTTATCTACCCTATGTTAGCTTCAGCCTCTTTGGTCTTCTAGCTGTTGCTTTCCATTAGGATCTTTGGCCTCTTCACTGCACATTGCAAGTCATGGGTCATTCAAGGATTTGAGAGAAGTTATATGCAGAATTCCCCTTCATATGTCACTCTCTCATTTCTGGATTTTTTTTTTTTTTCTTTTTCTTGCGCTCCAGAGCTCCAGCTCGGTAATTGGACACACCGGTCCAGCCGCTCCGGGGCACGTGGGATCTTCCCAGGCCAGGGATCTAACTGGCGCCCCTTGCATTGCAAGGTGGTGTCCTTACCCACTGGACCACCAGGGAAGCCCTCTGGATTTTTTTTTCTCCTTCAGTTTCTAGCCACTCTGGCAGTTCCTAGTTCCATTCTCTTGCATCTCAGTCCAATAAAACTGTGCCTTTATGCTTGAATTCTGTGATTGAGTTCTAACTTGTTTCTTCAAGGCCTGAGGAGCACCTTCTGTGGAAAAGCTGTATTAATGTGCTTTCCCCCGCATTGATGCCCAATGCAGTTTCCTTCTCTTAAGGTTTAATCCTTTGCATTTTATGCCTTTTTTTTTAGTCATTCTCCAGTGCTTTCTAAGAAGTGTTCCTTATATTTTGTCCAGAGTATATAATACTTATCTGTTGTAGAATTTTATTTTGACTCTCTTTTATACTTCTTATTTGCTAAATATTTGTTTATTATGACTATATTTTCCATTCAGTCCCTGTACTTTTTTATTAGCCACTTTAAAGCCCTTGCCTGCTAAGTCCAGTGTTGGAGATACATTCAGGGCTGTTTCTATAGCCTTTTTCTTTTCTTTTTTTTTTAACTTCATCAAGGTATTTCTGTATACTAATTACATGTCTAGATTGGAGAAAGTCTGCATTCTGTTATTGTTTCCTGAAGTATGTTAATTTTTCTCACATCAAACCATCAAATTACATCTTGACATGATTAAATGTATGATGATTTGGTTTTACTTTAGTAATTTTGTTTTTGTTTTTGTTTTTGTCTTAAGTCCACAGTGACTTTTTTATGTCTAAGACATGGACTTTATTCATAAGTGAGGCCCTTGTAACTTGGTGTGACTTCAACTTTATCTACCCTATGTTAGCTTCAGCCTCTTTGGTCTTCTAGCTGTTGCTTTCCATTAGGATCTTTGGCCTCTTCACTGCACATTGCAAGTCATGGGTCATTCAAGGATTTGAGAGAAGTTATATGCAGAATTCCCCTTCATATGTCACTCTCTCATTTCTGGATTTTTTTTTTTTTCTTTTTCTTGCGCTCCAGAGCTCCAGCTCGGTAATTGGACACACCGGTCCAGCCGCTCCGGGGCACGTGGGATCTTCCCAGGCCAGGGATCTAACTGGCGCCCCTTGCATTGCAAGGTGGTGTCCTTACCCACTGGACCACCAGGGAAGCCCTCTGGATTTTTTTTTCTCCTTCAGTTTCTAGCCACTCTGGCAGTTCCTAGTTCCATTCTCTTGCATCTCAGTCCAATAAAACTGTGCCTTTATGCTTGAATTCTGTGATTGAGTTCTAACTTGTTTCTTCAAGGCCTGAGGAGCACCTTCTGTGGAAAAGCTGTATTAATGTGCTTTCCCCCGCATTGATGCCCAATGCAGTTTCCTTCTCTTAAGGTTTAATCCTTTGCATTTTATGCCTTTTTTTTTAGTCATTCTCCAGTGCTTTCTAAGAAGTGTTCCTTATATTTTGTCCAGAGTATATAATACTTATCTGTGGGTGATTTAGTTTACTTCTGCCATTACTGTAACTTCTACTGTAATCAGCTATTTTTGACTCATTCTTTTTGATTATCTCAACCTGTTCCAACCTTTATTTCTTCAAATATTCATGTTTTATAACATTTTATTTCCTAGGGTTAAACATATAAAAATGAGTGGAAAATAACTAGTAAATTGAACCAATTATTTAGATTACACAGAGTAAGAAGTTTAATATAAATGTGGTCAGCATGTAAAGTATCCTGATAATCAAAAATAAAAAAAAAAAATAAGGTCAGAGTATATCTTAATGGACAACAAAACATTCTACTTTTCTTCTTCAGCGTCCCGATGTCACTATTAGGAATTCCTTGTTTATTAACAAATGGTTATGAAACGACTAGTCTGTTCAGAAAGTTTTCTGAGTCTTGTTAATACATCCATGAATAAAATTGAAAACACTTCTGTCCTTCGAATTCTTTTATTCTAGTGGAAAGAGGTGAGCATTAACAGAGTAAGTAAAATATTTGTTATATTAGATGCTGAAACCATCTAACAAATAATTATTATACATTTCCAGAGAAAAATAAAGAAATCAGTGGTATACAAGGAGTTCAATAGGGATAAGGAGTGTTTAATTTTGGATGTTTTGGCGAGTGCTCACTGAGAGGCTGACATTTAAGTAAAATTCAACATTACTGGGGGAGCCAGTCAGAACGAAGGAAGAGCAAGGACAAGAGTTCATGTTCTAGTCTCATTAGCTTGGAAAGTTGTAGTTTTATTGAAAATCTTATTTCTTCTGATCTAGTTTCTTATAGAGGCTGTATTGTAATTATTCATCTTTAAACTTTGTACACATTTATATATATCCCTTTTTACTGACTGACTTTCCCTAGTACTCTTTTTCCTTGGAGTTATTTTCTGTGTTCTTTCAGACCAAACGAGGCTTGTGCTGTTATGAACACACAGTTCCCAAGCAAGAATCAAAACCCCATATTGTCAAGCTGCCCAGCTGGCAATATACATGGTAGTCTCCGTTCCCGCCAAATTGCTGACTTCTGACATTTCTGACTGACTAGGAAGAAACATCATGTGTGCATCAATCACTGGAAGCCTGTGTCCACCCTCATTAAAATCATGTTTGTGTGAATATACCCTCATGCATGTGTGCGCTTTCTTTTGTTAGAGCTCTCTAAAGAAGTCAGATTGGTGGATTTCATTTAATTTTAGGGTCCTGTGTAGAGTAACTTGGAAATGTAATTTCATTTGGAAAGAAAGAATGTGAGAACCACTGGCTTTCCCCTAATATGCTGCTCCAGCATATGTGAAAAAATGTGCTGTCCTATCTCATATTTAATTCTTTTTGAAATTTATGAAATAAACACATACTGGCATATTTTTAAAAAATGCTTAATGTAAATATGGAACAAGGTAAGCAAAAGTACTAGTTTACTTTGTGTGAACGGTTTAACACATTTTCATATTGAATTAGTTAGCTCTTGAAATTGCAGCATTTACTCAAGGTCAGATTGTTTCTGTTTGTTTGATATAGAAACCTTCTCTCTGCTATCTGTATCTAGAGGCTTCAGTATTGCTTTTGAGTGGGGTACCTTTGTTCAGAATGCATCACCTTGTCATAAAAGAGGCAGTAGTATTGTACGTTTTCAGGACCCATTGTTTATGCTCTGGTTATATCTAGTACAACACATAAGAAACATCAAACCAATGGATGAAGAGTTATTTTTTTCAAATGGCTCATGGGTCTTAAATCAATCTTAGTGCTATAGCTAAAGCTATTTTATGGCACTGCTAAAGGAAATTTTTATAAAACTTGTACACTTTCTAGCATTTTTGGAGATTGGTTCACTATGACCTCAAACAGAGTTAGGCTCATTTCTTATCATGCTTTATGCCACTGCAAAATTGATCTAAGCTTATATAGCTCTTTGAAGTCAGGACAAGAAAACAACCCAGAGGGCTTTCTGAAATGTGAAGAACTACTGTCTCAAGATGAAGAAAGGACTTCAATAATCTTGTTTGTTTACTGACAGTGTTCTCTTTAGAATTGACATAGTTGCTTAATATAAATTGGATGTACTTTCTAAAAATAGTGTGTTATTTTTGAGCAAGGAAAGGAATAGTAGAAATAAAACTTGTTTTATGAGTATTGTTACTCATAATAATACTTCTAATGTGTCACCACAAAAGGCTGGCAATTGCTGCTTTGTTGTAGTATATATCATAGTTTACATTTTTCAGCCATGATCAAGAATAGATATTAAAACTCCAAACACATATAAAAATTCCAGTTTTGAAAGTCAGTGACGTATCAGTAATAAATTGTTAACAATAATTTTAGAAATTTTAATCTCATAGAAAGGACATTGTGATTAATCAAATATACATTATCAAGACAAGCAGTTTTTTGATGGTTTATTTTTTTGAAAAAACATTTAACTGTTCAAAACTGCAGTCTGAAAAGGATGCACAGGAAAGAATTCCTCTGTACCCAAATTCGATTTGCTTTGAGGCAGCATTTTAAGAAATAGTGTCTAACGAAGTTGTATGCATGTGTCCAACTCTCTCTCCTTATGATCATCTCGCTTTTTAGGCCAGAGGACTAAAGTGACAAATACTTTGGATTTTTTTGGTTGTGGGGTCATGTGCAAACCTGGGAAGTCTTGGTTTCACATTTGGTAATGCAGTGTGAAACAGGCAGCCCAATTAACAGAAGCAGCTGTGATTTGGTATAAGGTTTGAGGATATGTTTGAACCACCAAGCATTTGGAAGGAGGGTTGTACTTACCTTATTCAGATCTCAAGGAACCAGGCATGCCTGATATTTATATTTACCTCGTAATTATAGGAATTTAAAAGCCTTCGTAATCAATCTTAGTGCTATAGATAAAGCTATTTTATGGCACTGCTAAAGGAAATTTTTATAAAACTTGTACACTTTCTAGCATTTTTGGAGATTGGTTCACTATGACCTCAAACAGAGTTAGGCTCATTTCTTATCATGCTTTATGCCACTGCAAAATTGATCTAAGCTTATATAGCTCTTTGAAGTCAGGACAAGAAAACAACCCAGAGGGCTTTCTGAAATGTGAAGAACTACTGTCTCAAGATGAAGAAAGGACTTCAATAATCTTGTTTGTTTACTGACAGTGTTCTCTTTAGAATTGACATAGTTGCTTAATATAAATTGGATGTACTTTCTAAAAATAGTGTGTTATTTTTGAGCAAGGAAAGGAATAGTAGAAATAAAACTTGTTTTATGAGTATTGTTACTCATAATAATACTTCTAATGTGTCACCACAAAAGGCTGGCAATTGCTGCTTTGTTGTAGTATATATCATAGTTTACATTTTTCAGCCATGATCAAGAATAGATATTAAAACTCCAAACACATATAAAAATTCCAGTTTTGAAAGTCAGTGACGTATCAGTAATAAATTGTTAACAATAATTTTAGAAATTTTAATCTCATAGAAAGGACATTGTGATTAATCAAATATACATTATCAAGACAAGCAGTTTTTTGATGGTTTATTTTTTTGAAAAAACATTTAACTGTTCAAAACTGCAGTCTGAAAAGGATGCACAGGAAAGAATTCCTCTGTACCCAAATTCGATTTGCTTTGAGGCAGCATTTTAAGAAATAGTGTCTAACGAAGTTGTATGCATGTGTCCAACTCTCTCTCCTTATGATCATCTCGCTTTTTAGGCCAGAGGACTAAAGTGACAAATACTTTGGATTTTTTTGGTTGTGGGGTCATGTGCAAACCTGGGAAGTCTTGGTTTCACATTTGGTAATGCAGTGTGAAACAGGCAGCCCAATTAACAGAAGCAGCTTTCGGTGATTTGGTATAAGGTTTGAGGATATGTTTGAACCACCAAGCATTTGGAAGGGAGGGTTGTACTTACCTTATTCAGATCTCAAGGAACCAGGCATGCCTGATATTTATATTTACCTCGTAATTATAGGATAAACTTAAACCCAGCAGAACACGCCTGTGATAGCATGTGAATCCCATCACTACTTGGTTTCAACATACCTGTCCAGCTTCTTCCTTTGTCACTCTCTAGTTTTCTCCTTCATACATACTTGCAAAGAATGACTGAGTATCATTGGACTTGAATAGCTTCATATCTTTGTGTACTTGTGTTTTTCTGAATTTTGCCCTTTCCTTAACGTCATCTTGGTCATGTTCAGCCCCTGCTTCAAGTGTGTGCTCTGTTGTCATTTCTAGGAAGTCTTAAAATTTGCTGCTATTTTCTAGCCTTTGAACTCTAGTTAAATTACTTTGGGGTGTGTTTGCCCATAACTTTATAGGACATTGTAAGGACAAGAGAATTAATGTTGATTGAAGTCCAGGAATGAGTTTCATTGAATTTCTCAAAAGCCCACTTTAACAGATAAGTCCCAAGCTAAGAAGTGATGGAGCAAATTTTTGAAGACTGTTTGATTCCAAAATTCATGATATTCTTAAGTTAACCTGCTGCCATCCTTCCACACTGTAATCTTGTGATGTCTCTCTCCTTTCCCTTACTCTATGAAATCTGATTTTAATTTTATTACATCCATAGTAATTTATTCAATGAATTATATATTGTTTTATTATAATGATTACAATGCTTATTAAATTAATAAATAATGAATACTTTATAAAATACAACGTTAATTGAAATGTACATCTAGGTAGGTGTACCTATGAAACCCCTATGCAGATCACTAAATAGAAGCTCCTTGGAGGTCCTTTCAATCTTTGCATTTCCTTTTTCCTTTACAGTGCTACTATGTTGACTCACAACATCATATATGACATCAGGTTTAATGGTTTTTACCTTTTCATAAATAAAGTCATATAGTATGTATTATTTTGTGTATATTTTTTATATTCCATTGTATATTTTTGAGATTCATATATATGGGTATAAAAAGTAATCATGAATGAATGTTTTTTGAAAGGCAATTCTTTCTTTACTCTGGTAATATATGTAACTTATATGTGTCATAGTAAAAATTTTATGAATGAAACAGATTGAATTTGTCAGCAACATATGAACTTGGGTTAAAAAGCCTTTTTGTTTTTACCTTCAACTTACTTGTAATTATTTCTTTACTCTCTAAACAATATGTATGCTAAATTTCTACAATTTTGATTAGTAAGGGTTAACTTCTCATTGTAGAAAAAATGACTGACTAAATATTTGACATAACTATTTGAAGGTTTTTTAAAGGAAAACCAAGAGAAAAAAATCTTTTGTGTCAAATATATGAACCTGTTTATATCCAGGTAATACTATTTTTATCAAATCAGTTTTGAAGGTTTAGTATAATCAGTGTAAAACATCAACTTTTAAAAATTTTGGAACTCTAGTTAAATTACTTTGGGGTGTGTTTGCCCATAACTTTATAGGACATTGTAAGGACAAGAGAATTAATGTTGATTGAAGTCCAGGAATGAGTTTCATTGAATTTCTCAAAAGCCCACTTTAACAGATAAGTCCCAAGCTAAGAAGTGATGGAGCAAATTTTTGAAGACTGTTTGATTCCAAAATTCATGATATTCTTAAGTTAACCTGCTGCCATCCTTCCACACTGTAATCTTGTGATGTCTCTCTCCTTTCCCTTACTCTATGAAATCTGATTTTAATTTTATTACATCCATAGTAATTTATTCAATGAATTATATATTGTTTTATTATAATGATTACAATGCTTATTAAATTAATAAATAATGAATACTTTATAAAATACAACGTTAATTGAAATGTACATCTAGGTAGGTGTACCTATGAAACCCCTATGCAGATCACTAAATAGAAGCTCCTTGGAGGTCCTTTCAATCTTTGCATTTCCTTTTTCCTTTACAGTGCTACTATGTTGACTCACAACATCATATATGACATCAGGTTTAATGGTTTTTACCTTTTCATAAATAAAGTCATATAGTATGTATTATTTTGTGTATATTTTTTATATTCCATTGTATATTTTTGAGATTCATATATATGGGTATAAAAAGTAATCATGAATGAATGTTTTTTGAAAGGCAATTCTTTCTTTACTCTGGTAATATATGTAACTTATATGTGTCATAGTAAAAATTTTATGAATGAAACAGATTGAATTTGTCAGCAACATATGAATTTGGGGTTTAAAAAAGCCTTTTGTTTTTACCTTCAACTTACTTGTAATTATTTCTTTACTCTCTAAACAATATGTATGCTAAATTTCTACAATTTTGATTAGTAAGGGTTAACTTCTCATTGTAGAAAAAATGACTGACTAAATATTTGACATAACTATTTGAAGGTTTTTTAAAGGAAAACCAAGAGAAAAAAATCTTTTGTGTCAAATATATGAACCTGTTTATATCCAGGTAATACTATTTTTATCAAATCAGTTTTGAGTTAAAGTGTGAAAACACATTTACACATACACAGTAGTATACTATCAGTAGTATGGCCTCAAACATGTCATTTTACTTTATTTTGTTAATGTTCAAAATGGGTAGGGTAATATGATCATTATTTTCCGAAAAGTACAGAGTCAGTATAGGACCTACTGATTAGACTGACCAATTAGACTGACCAATTTCAAATTCAGGCTCCATCTCTCTTGTACATATTTAATATTGAACATATGACTAAACCTCTCCATTTCTCAATTTACTAATGTATAAAATGGAGTAATCATAGACCCTATATTATAAAATTTCTACAGGGATCAAATGAATATTGCCTGGCATATGTACATTCCTAATGTGTTGAGTGATATTGTTGTCATTATTATTATTTTGTCAATATAATTATTTCATTACTTTGGTTTACATAGATGGAAAATCCTCACCTTGGCAAATGGAATTTGTAGAAAACTTTTTATGAGAAGCATTTCTGAAAATGCTCAGAATTTTTATGACATTGATTTTTATGAAGATTAACTCACACAGCATTTCATAGATCACATTAGAGCACTGAAGTGGTGGATGCAGACTTTATATGAAGAAAGAACTTTCATTCCATGAGGGGAAACTAAAAAAGGAACACACACACACACACACACACACACACACACACACACAATCTTTCCTCTTTTTCCTCCTGGCATTATTTTAATCCACGACTGTATCATTTCTTATCTGAAATATTATATTTTCTCAATTGGCTTTCTTGTATTTACTGCCATCTTACAGAAATTCATCTTCTACTACCTTGCTTATAATAACTGATTTCTAAAATACAGGCCTGTTTTTCTCATTTCTGATAGCAGAATCCTACAGTGATTCTCCATCAAATACATAATACGACTGTGTTCCTTTGCTTGGCCTCTGAATATTCATTAATAAATTATGTGTTGAGTAGTTAACCATGCGCCAGCCGTAATAAATGAATGATTTTTCATGATCTAACTTTCACCTTAGTTTTTAAAGGAAAACCAAGAGAAAAAAATCTTTTGTGTCAAATATATGAACCTGTTTATATCCAGGTAATACTATTTTTATCAAATCAGTTTTGAGTTAAAGTGTGAAAACACATTTACACATACACAGTAGTATACTATCAGTAGTATGGCCTCAAACATGTCATTTTACTTTATTTTGTTAATGTTCAAAATGGGTAGGGTAATATGATCATTATTTTCCGAAAAGTACAGAGTCAGTATAGGACCTACTGATTAGACTGACCAATTAGACTGACCAATTTCAAATTCAGGCTCCATCTCTCTTGTACATATTTAATATTGAACATATGACTAAACCTCTCCATTTCTCAATTTACTAATGTATAAAATGGAGTAATCATAGACCCTATATTATAAAATTTCTACAGGGATCAAATGAATATTGCCTGGCATATGTACATTCCTAATGTGTTGAGTGATATTGTTGTCATTATTATTATTTTGTCAATATAATTATTTCATTACTTTGGTTTACATAGATGGAAAATCCTCACCTTGGCAAATGGAATTTGTAGAAAACTTTTTATGAGAAGCATTTCTGAAAATGCTCAGAATTTTTATGACATTGATTTTTATGAAGATTAACTCACACAGCATTTCATAGATCACATTAGAGCACTGAAGTGGTGGATGCAGACTTTATATGAAGAAAGAACTTTCATTCCATGAGGGGAAACTAAAAAAGGAACACACACACACACACACACACACACACACACACACACAATCTTTCCTCTTTTTCCTCCTGGCATTATTTTAATCCACGACTGTATCATTTCTTATCTGAAATATTATATTTTCTCAATTGGCTTTCTTGTATTTACTGCCATCTTACAGAAATTCATCTTCTACTACCTTGCTTATAATAACTGATTTCTAAAATACAGGCCTGTTTTTCTCATTTCTGATAGCAGAATCCTACAGTGATTCTCCATCAAATACATAATACGACTGTGTTCCTTTGCTTGGCCTCTGAATATTCATTAATAAATTATGTGTTGAGTAGTTAACCATGCGCCAGCCGTAATAAATGAATGATTTTTCATGATCTAACTTTCACCTTAGTTTTTAAAATATGTATTTATTTATTCATTTGGCTGCATGAGGTGTTAAAGTTTTAACATTTGCGATCTTGTTCCCTGACCAGGATTTGTACCTGGGCCCCCTATACTGGAAGCACAGTGTCTTAGCCACTGGATCACCAGTTAAGTCCCTCACCTCCTTTTTATTTTGTCTTGGATTTTATTTATTTATTTATTTTTTAACTTTTATTTTACTTTTAACTTTTACAGAGCTTTGTTGTTTACAGATATGCATGTTCCCAGATTTCTCACCTTCTTTTTTATCTTCGTTCTTCTCACTGTTTCCTCCTGAAATCCTAAACTACCCAGGGCAGTCAGGCTCTGGCTTGAAAGACATAGGGTGATCGCCCTGTTCTAGCTTTGCTGTAAAATGTTGGGTCAAACAGTTTACTCTTTGGGTTTTAAGTCCTTCATTCATAAAATCAAAATGTTATACTCTGAAGTTGTCCCCAGATCTAAAAGCTACCAATCTAAGAAACCTCAGGCATTAGATTGGAAAGAGTTTCAAATGGTGGCTCGTCTCTTGAGTGAACACAAGAAAGCATGTAGTGTTCTGAAATTTACTGTATAGTAATGACTCATCAAGACAGTAGAATAGTACAGAGAATTGTAATTATTAAAATTTTTTATTATTGAAGGTGTTGTCAGTTGTGTAGTTGCGTGTGACTCTTTGTGATCCCATGGACTGTAGCTGGCCAGGCTCCTCTGTCCATGGAATTCTCCAAGCAAGAATACTGGAGTGGGTTGCCATTTTCTTCTTCAGTGATTGAGACAATTGTAATCATGGAACTGATTTTTGCTATAAGAGAATGCCTAGAAGTCATGCCAAAATATTACTATATTTTCTCTGTACTACTAATTCCCGTCATACCACTTTGGTACTTTGTTTTTAAGCAACAGAAAGAACAGAAATTAAAACTTGAGTGCCAATGTTCAAGAAAAAAACCCTGAAACTGAGCAAAATTGCTTATTTGCTTTTAAATGGAGGGAAAACATCTGCAGATATACATCAACAGTTGGGAAAAATGGAAAGAAGATAGGGTGCACATTGCCTGAGGTGAGAGAAGAATAGAGGAAGAAGAGACATTTGGAAGATATTTCACCATGATGGCCGTTTGCTTGAAATGTCAGCTTGAAGCAGCTTGTATTTTGAAGTAAGAAAGGGTGTGATCTGAAGATGAGAACAGAAATAGAAGGAGAGGCAGGACACAATGGTGTTTTGAACATGAAAGGTGTTCACATGGGCTTTGTTTGTAAAGTAGAGGAATATGTGATTCAGCTTTCATTGTTTTAGTCAAAAGTTATTTACCAGTTTCTAGTCTGCAGGAGTCTTTTTCACATATCAATTTCTGCATGCTTTTACTTTTATAAATCAGGAAGTTGAGTGTAAAACGTAAAGCTCATGCTAGATTCCATTGACTATTATAGCACACACTGTTTCCTCCTGAAATCCTAAACTACCCAGGGCAGTCAGGCTCTGGCTTGAAAGACATAGGGTGATCGCCCTGTTCTAGCTTTGCTGTAAAATGTTGGGTCAAACAGTTTACTCTTTGGGTTTTAAGTCCTTCATTCATAAAATCAAAATGTTATACTCTGAAGTTGTCCCCAGATCTAAAAGCTACCAATCTAAGAAACCTCAGGCATTAGATTGGAAAGAGTTTCAAATGGTGGCTCGTCTCTTGAGTGAACACAAGAAAGCATGTAGTGTTCTGAAATTTACTGTATAGTAATGACTCATCAAGACAGTAGAATAGTACAGAGAATTGTAATTATTAAAATTTTTTATTATTGAAGGTGTTGTCAGTTGTGTAGTTGCGTGTGACTCTTTGTGATCCCATGGACTGTAGCTGGCCAGGCTCCTCTGTCCATGGAATTCTCCAAGCAAGAATACTGGAGTGGGTTGCCATTTTCTTCTTCAGTGATTGAGACAATTGTAATCATGGAACTGATTTTTGCTATAAGAGAATGCCTAGAAGTCATGCCAAAATATTACTATATTTTCTCTGTACTACTAATTCCCGTCATACCACTTTGGTACTTTGTTTTTAAGCAACAGAAAGAACAGAAATTAAAACTTGAGTGCCAATGTTCAAGAAAAAAACCCTGAAACTGAGCAAAATTGCTTATTTGCTTTTAAATGGAGGGAAAACATCTGCAGATATACATCAACAGTTGGGAAAAATGGAAAGAAGATAGGGTGCACATTGCCTGAGGTGAGAGAAGAATAGAGGGAAGAAGAGACATTTGGAAGATATTTCACCATGATGGCCGTTTGCTTGAAATGTCAGCTTGAAGCAGCTTGTATTTTGAAGTAAGAAAGGGTGTGATCTGAAGATGAGAACAGAAATAGAAGGAGAGGCAGGACACAATGGTGTTTTGAACATGAAAGGTGTTCACATGGGCTTTGTTTGTAAAGTAGAGGAATATGTGATTCAGCTTTCATTGTTTTAGTCAAAAGTTATTTACCAGTTTCTAGTCTGCAGGAGTCTTTTTCACATATCAATTTCTGCATGCTTTTTACTTTTATAAATCAGGAAGTTGAGTGTAAAACGTAAAGCTCATGCTAGATTCCATTGACTATTATAGCACACACTTTCTCCAAATGTAGTCAATTCGATAACATTTCTAAATTAAAAAATTTTCCCTAAATTAAAACTATAATATTTAGAGGATGGTAACTCTTAAGATCAATGAGAAGAAATGGCTGAAATTAACTTTTTCCCATTAGTTTTTAAAGAGATGGAAAAACAAGGCTGAAATTCACATAAACATCAAACCTAACACCATAAAATTTACTCCTGAATTTCCATCTGTTATTTATTTACTATTCATCTAACAATAATTAAAGAGGTAAAATCCATAACCTCTTTTTTTGTATTTATTTTATTTCCATTTGATCTATTAATACCGTGCCCATTAAAAGTTTATTAAATTGGTAACTCTTATTAAAAAATTGAAAAACTGCACTCTTATTGGATGCCCATAAGCTAATTTAAAAGGAATTTCTATTTAAAAGACTGGAAAGTATTTCTCATTCCATTTTTGCCTATCCCCTTACTGAGAGTCATTGCTGTTCTAGGGCATGACTCTGATGCAGTTGTTTGTAAAATCTGGCAGTTTTTATTGCTGGGGAGGAAGGATTCTAAACAGGAAGTAAGAGAAAAACATGGGTAATAGTGTCTTCAGTTGGAAAATTAGCTCATCATGGTTAAATTCAGGAAAGCAGAGAACTTATGTAGGATGTTGAGTGTCTGAAAATAATATAGAAAATTCGACCATGAAAGAAAAAACGTTTTTAGTTCTCACTGTTTACAATTTTTAGTGGCATTTTAATTATTTCCTTCAAAAACTTTTATGGCCAGATATAAATACATTCATACACAAGGCTAATACTTTCCATTGTAAATAGAGGGAGAACAAAGAGCTGTATGTTTGTTGCAGAAAGAAGGATCTATGAGCTAGATGCCCTACGGGTAACACAGCCTGAGAAGGGGGCTCCCTACCATACAGCCCCTCCAACTTGGAGATGCCGAAATGAGTCGGTGAAATCTCCAGCAGCCTCTTGTCCTTAGCAGAGCTCAGAATTCTCTCATCAATATTTCTTCCCACTATTAGAGAAACAAATAAAACTCATCTCTGCTGGGATTAATTTGCTTCAGCCTGAAGCAATGAGCCTCCACTGGCAACCACTCCTGAGCTGAATAAGCAGCACCCCAGCATCTGTTGACAATATGAAATTGTTGCAGCAGCCAGTATTCATCAGAAATGGCCTCCAGAATCCAAAGAGAACACACTAGTCAATAACCAGCCGAGTCTGACCACTGAAAGAATAGCATATAATTCCAGATTTTATAAGCTATATTTAAATGGGGGCTTTTTTTTTTTTTTCTTTCTCTTTGGATCTGAATGTGAAGAATCTGTGTAGACCTGCTCTTACTTGAAGAGACCTAGTTATATAGCTGGTTTGGGCTGAAAATGCATGAAATTTTTTCCAGCTGGACATGGATCTGTCTTATGAAATGAAACATAAATAGCTGCTCTTTAGCAGACTGGTCACTCCTGTTATGGTGCACTATGATGGGATTAGAAATAGATAAAAATTTGAGTCTAAAGGTACTGTGATGGTTGGAAGAGTGGTGGTCTTCTGATGGTGCCATTTAATTTGCAACTTTGTTGATAATTCCACTTTATTTTCAGTGTTAAAAACATTTATGTTTGTAACAATATAGGTAGTCTTGAAACAGGAAGTAAGAGAAAAACATGGGTAATAGTGTCTTCAGTTGGAAAATTAGCTCATCATGGTTAAATTCAGGAAAGCAGAGAACTTATGTAGGATGTTGAGTGTCTGAAAATAATATAGAAAATTCGACCATGAAAGAAAAAACGTTTTTAGTTCTCACTGTTTACAATTTTTAGTGGCATTTTAATTATTTCCTTCAAAAACTTTTATGGCCAGATATAAATACATTCATACACAAGGCTAATACTTTCCATTGTAAATAGAGGGAGAACAAAGAGCTGTATGTTTGTTGCAGAAAGAAGGATCTATGAGCTAGATGCCCTACGGGTAACACAGCCTGAGAAGGGGGCTCCCTACCATACAGCCCCTCCAACTTGGAGATGCCGAAATGAGTCGGTGAAATCTCCAGCAGCCTCTTGTCCTTAGCAGAGCTCAGAATTCTCTCATCAATATTTCTTCCCACTATTAGAGAAACAAATAAAACTCATCTCTGCTGGGATTAATTTGCTTCAGCCTGAAGCAATGAGCCTCCACTGGCAACCACTCCTGAGCTGAATAAGCAGCACCCCAGCATCTGTTGACAATATGAAATTGTTGCAGCAGCCAGTATTCATCAGAAATGGCCTCCAGAATCCAAAGAGAACACACTAGTCAATAACCAGCCGAGTCTGACCACTGAAAGAATAGCATATAATTCCAGATTTTATAAGCTATATTTAAATGGGGGCTTTTTTTTTTTTTTCTTTCTCTTTGGATCTGAATGTGAAGAATCTGTGTAGACCTGCTCTTACTTGAAGAGACCTAGTTATATAGCTGGTTTGGGCTGAAAATGCATGAAATTTTTTCCAGCTGGACATGGATCTGTCTTATGAAATGAAACATAAATAGCTGCTCTTTAGCAGACTGGTCACTCCTGTTATGGTGCACTATGATGGGATTAGAAATAGATAAAAATTTGAGTCTAAAGGTACTGTGATGGTTGGAAGAGTGGTGGTCTTCTGATGGTGCCATTTAATTTGCAACTTTGTTGATAATTCCACTTTATTTTCAGTGTTAAAAACATTTATGTTTGTAACAATATAGGTAGTCTAACTGATATACTCTTTTCTTTCCACGATTATTTTCTCCATTTCTTAATTTTCTTTTTACCTTTTGCTATATCGGGAGGGCACAAAGGTACCCTTTCCTGTATGTGATGATATTGCCCCTCCCACATTCTCTAAGTGAAAACCCTTTTAATCTACAAAGTGCACATATTTTTTTCTTGTTATGAAAACTAATAAAATTGCACTGCTTTTTTTGTCTTTTTTTTTTCAGAATGCATTTAATTGTAGCTGTTTAGGATTCATTCTTCTGATCCTAGCTGTTAGGACTAGCAGGGTTTACCTCAAATTAAACTGCATGATCTTTATCATTTATGGTGCTTCTAATGCAGTAATTTTACTAAAATTTAGGATAAGGAAGAAGGGTAGTCCTAACTGAAAGTCAATATGATGTTTTGATTTTTCTGTAGGAACTCATTTTTTTCAATTCAGCTTCTATAATATATGGACCCTAAAATCATCATGCAGTTCAGATAAGTATTTCAAGTTTTGTTATACATATTGTACAGGTTCACATATATATTATATATCACTTCTGAGTGACACCTATAATTTGTTAATTTTCTTTCAGAACAATTACTTGAATTTTCTGTTGTGGGTACCAAGTTTAGAACAATTTGTCAGTACAGTATGTTGCAGACTGTAAATACCAGTCTTTTGTAAAATGTTGCTTGAACTTATTAAAACCTGATTCATCTGATGCCAAGTGTGTCCTAAGGCTTGTGCTGAGGCAGGCATACACATGGGGGTGGGCGGGAGTCAATTTCCAAAGGGAGTGCTAGACAGCTAAATTCTGTGGGGTTAGTTAACTCTAGTAGCCAAAGCTGAATCCAAAGGGATGCCTCTGACTACATTTTTATTGTTCTTTTTTATTTTCTTTTCTGAAATGGTCAAGAGGGCATGAGCTTGAACATGTGAGCCAGTAAAGCGTCTGTGATTCTAATCCTCTAATTAGACTGTCGTGCACAGATGGTATTTAGATTTTTTTTTTTTAATGAATGAAAGCATGTGGTAATGATGTTCATGAATTTTTATAAGATGAAAATAAAGTGCTACTTGAGTTTTGCTTGTATTTGCCTAACCTCCTATCTAGGTCAGACCATGGGTGGAAAGATTTGTGAAATTTATATAAGTAGATGATTCCATTTTAGCCAGAAAGCTTGTAGGCATGATATATGTATAGACATACACCCTACTCCCCACCCTTGCACCAGCAGAGATCAAGTAAATGCCATTTAAGTTGGGATATTTTGTTGGGTAAAATGAGAATTTTTCTCCTAAGTCTTCTATCCTGCCCTGTAATTTTTTAGTTGTACTCTTTAATAATTTTTATTAAGGCCAACTTAACAGAGGAAATTTGTTGCACATGCCATTTAGTTTAGTTTAAAATGTTTTTGGCAGTAGGATAGTGGAGCACAGTGAATTAAGGGACAAATAAACAACCTTAGGGAAAGACAATGAACAGTTTTAAATAAGAGCAACAATCTTATGATGCTGATACACTGACTCATTTTTCCCCATATTTAAGAAGATAACTTCTGCTAAAAAAGCGGCCAACCTCAGGCTTTAAAATTTTTGTTTTGTGATTGCAATGTTTTTTATCTTTTTGTTATCTGCATATTATGTTAGAAAAGAGGTATTTTTGCTGGAAAGGAAAAGATGTTAATCAGCATTTGCTCCACAGAGCACCACATGAATTTTCTAGTACATTCTTTAAAATTTTTGAAAATAAATAAATATGTGAGCTGATAGAAAGGCAGATGTATGAGTGATCATTAAAATTGGTTCCATATATTCTATTTAGTAATCATTGAGAAAGCAGTCTGTCCATTTTATTTGGGCTGCTTATTTTCAAAATAGTTAAAAGGCAGGTGTTCACTATACAATAATTTAAAATTACACATTTCACAACTTACTATTTTCTAAGGTTCATGCATTTAGGCAGTGGAGTTTTACTGAGGCTTTGGTTTGAATCCTGAACTGGAAATAGACTTGGAAATAAATTGTTTGGGTTGTGACTAGGCCTAGATTGCTCAACATTAAACATTGTTTGCTTTTTGGTGTTTCAAACAAGAACATGCCTAAAGTAATAAAACAGTTTTCATTGAAGCCAATGCTCTGAATCAAAATTTTTTTTCAGTGAAAGTTAGTAAGTTGGTGTCAGAATATAAACAGCAAACGTGTGATTCAACAGGTGTGATTCAAGAGTCTGTTTAAAGTTGGAATCTTGTATGATGTAGAAGATTTTCACTGAAATGAATTTTTTAGTTTTGAATAGAGGCAATGTTTTCAATCCATTACAAAGTTCAAAAATATTCAGATAAATTTATACCTGATTTCCATCTTTTTTTCTATAACATGGCATGAATTAGATGTTTCTCAGTGACTAGATCACTTTTAAACACTGCATAGTATTTCATTCTATTAATGAAAAGTAGGTAGCTTTACTTTGTACTCCAAGTAAATTCTGTTTACAGATATCATTTAGGATTTATCTGAGGGATATTGAGAAAATCTAGTTAAATGCGTGTAAGAATGCCTATTTTACTTTAAATAGTTTTGTAAGGTGACTATTTGTTATACAGAATTATTTTTTCCTAACTTAGTGAAACATTTGAATTTGCTTTTTTTAGTATATTTTTTTCTTTTTCAGATTTTTGCCTAAAAATATGTCATGTAATTTTTTTTTTTTTAAAACATTTATTTTATTTATCTTTTAGGGGGCGGGGTGGGGAGGGAGGGGAACGGGCGGGCCACTTCTATTGGTCTTTCATTTCTCTATTTTTCATCTGTCTTTGTTCTTTGGCTCCTGTGGGCCTCCCATCGCGGTGGCGTCTGCTGTTGCAGAGTGCCGGCTCTGGGTGCACGCGCCCCAGAGCTCTGGCTCGGTAATTGGACACCTCAGTCCAGCCGCTCCGCGGCACGTGGGATCTTCCCAGGCCAGGGATGGAACCGGCGCCCCTTGCACTGCAAGGCGGTGTCCTTACCCACTGGACCACCAGGGAAGCCCTGTCATGTAATTTTTAATTTAGATTTATTATCATGGCATTTTCATGCTTTTTAATATTTCGTATCAGTGAATTCTTCTAATGCATAGCACAGATTTTAAAGGACTCTTGCTGTTATTCTGTTGATTTTATCATTTTTTTCAGGTTAGAATTTTAGTTTTGCATTAATCTTTTTTTCTCAGTAGATGTATTCTTGTGCTTAGTCGCTCAGTAATGTCTGACTCTTTGCAGCCCTATGGACTATAGCACGCAAAGCTCCTCTGTCCATGGAGATTGCCCACATATGAATACTGGAGTGGGTTGAAATGCCTTCATCCAGGGGATCTTCCTAACCCAGGGATCGAACCTAGGTTTCCCACATTGAAGATAAATTCTTTACTGTCTAGCCATCAGGGAAGCCCAAGATTACTGGAGTGGGTAACCTAGCCCTTTCCCACAGGATTTTCCCCCACCCAGGAATCAAACCAAGGTCTCGTGCATTGCAGGCAGATTCTTTACCAACTGAGCCACTGGGGAAGCCCAGATGTATTCTTAGAGGACTTAAAATTGTCTATAAGAAATTCTTTGTTCTATTTTCTTACATTTTTTTGACTTTAAAATGTATAGAATATAGTTGTATTACAAATGGGACTTCCCAGGTGGTTCTGCTGGTGAAGAATCCACCTGGCAATGCAGGAGACATAAAGAGATGTGGGTTTGACTCCTGGGTGGGTAAGATACCATGGAAGAGAGCATGGCAATGCACTACAGTGTTCTTGCCTGGAGAATCCCATGGACAGAGGAGCCTGGTGGACTACAGTCTATAGGGTTGCAGAGTCAGAGACAACTGAAGTGACTGAGCACACATACACACATGCACATGTGCTAGATATTGTTGTAGGCCCTGGGATCTAGCAGTGATCCAAATGGATGAAAATCCTTACCCTCATGGAGCTTATATCCTATTGGCGACCCAGGTATTTGTATTGACACAATGTAACCAAATTAAGTGGAATTTATAAAGTGATGTAATCACACCGAGTGGATCTTAATGATATATATCCTGTAAGTAAACTCTTTCCTTAATTCAAATAGAAAACAGAATAAGTGGTGGAATTTTAAAGATATTTCTTTGATTCAGAGTCTTTAAGTATCCAAATTAGTCTGTTTAGCTTTGACCAAAAGTATTTTAAATGTAACCTAGCAGAGCTTTCATGGTACATGCCCTTTAAAATTACACTCTAGTACATTCTTTGCCATGTTTCCTATATTAATCTTGAAAGGAGGTAATCAGACATTTGTATTAGTGATCAGATTATTTCAGGGTATCTTGTCATTCTTGTCTTTTAAAATGTGGAATTGTCATATACTTTTTAATATATAGTTCCAATTTTTCCCACATTGGATCAGACGAGCTTATTATTCTGACAATCGTTGATTACATAAGTTGGAGCACAGTATGTAACTGACATGCTTGCAAGTCAAATGTCAGCTTCCTTCCTACTCTCATGCCTGTTGACACACACACACCTGGACATGGGCTTCCCCAGTGGCTCAGATGATCAAGAATCAGCCTGCAAGGCGAGATACCAGGTTTTGATTCCTTGGTCAGGGATATCAAGAGAAGGGAGTGGCTGTCCACTCCAGTATTCTTGCCTGGAGAATTCCATGGACAGAGGAGACTGGTAGGTTACAGTCCATGAGGGTCGCAGAGTCTGACATGACTGAGCAATTAACAGTTATTTCATTACTTTTCTACTTTCACTCCTTGAACTTATTGTCGACTAAAAAGATGAACAACTTGAGAGTTGTGGGTTAAGTTTTATTTGGGGAATAATTAGGACTGCAGCCCGGGAGGCAGCACCTCAGATAGCTTTGAGAGACTGCTCCAAAGAGTTAGGGGAAGAAAGCCAATATAAAGGTTTCAGTGTGGGGGGAAATTCAAATGCCATCAAAGAAAGGCTTTTTTCAAAGGCTTTTGTTTTACAAATGGCTTGTGCAGGACATGAGGATGTGATATCTTCATGAAGGATTTTAGCACTTTTCTAGTTGTGAGGAGATGCAAGGATTGAGATAATAAAAGCTGTTCCTAAAAGTCATTTACCTATCTAAAGACCTGCTCCACTGGATTCCCCTGAGCACAGAGTGCCTTGCCCCACCCTGATTTCCTTCAGGGTGTGTTGAAAAGTCAGCAGCTCCTAAGGCACAGTGTTCCCTCTCCTCAGAGGCAGATAGCAAATGCCCTGTGTTGTCCATTCATTGTAGTTGACATTATCAATAGACTATAGAAAGATCTGAATATGCAAAACAAACTCTATAGAATAACCAGGTGAATTAGTCCTCAAATGTTTAAAATTACACTTATACTTTTTGCCATGTTTCCTATATTAATCTTGAAAGGAGGTAATCAGACATTTGTATTAGTGATCAGATTATTTCAGGGTATCTTGTCATTCTTGTCTTTTAAAATGTGGAATTGTCATATACTTTTTAATATATAGTTCCAATTTTTCCCACATTGGATCAGACGAGCTTATTATTCTGACAATCGTTGATTACATAAGTTGGAGCACAGTATGTAACTGACATGCTTGCAAGTCAAATGTCAGCTTCCTTCCTACTCTCATGCCTGTTGACACACACACACCTGGACATGGGCTTCCCCAGTGGCTCAGATGATCAAGAATCAGCCTGCAAGGCGAGATACCAGGTTTTGATTCCTTGGTCAGGGATATCAAGAGAAGGGAGTGGCTGTCCACTCCAGTATTCTTGCCTGGAGAATTCCATGGACAGAGGAGACTGGTAGGTTACAGTCCATGAGGGTCGCAGAGTCTGACATGACTGAGCAATTAACAGTTATTTCATTACTTTTCTACTTTCACTCCTTGAACTTATTGTCGACTAAAAAGATGAACAACTTGAGAGTTGTGGGTTAAGTTTTATTTGGGGAATAATTAGGACTGCAGCCCGGGAGGCAGCACCTCAGATAGCTTTGAGAGACTGCTCCAAAGAGTTAGGGGAAGAAAGCCAATATAAAGGTTTCAGTGTGGGGGGAAATTCAAATGCCATCAAAGAAAGGCTTTTTTCAAAGGCTTTTGTTTTACAAATGGCTTGTGCAGGACATGAGGATGTGATATCTTCATGAAGGATTTTAGCACTTTTCTAGTTGTGAGGAGATGCAAGGATTGAGATAATAAAATCTGTTCCTAAAAGTCATTCACCTATCTAAAAACCTGCTCCACTGGATTTCCTGGAGCACAGAGTGCCTTGCCCCACCCTGATTTCCTTCAGGGTGTGTTGAAAAGTCAGCAGCTCCTAAGGCACAGTGTTCCCTCTCCTCAGAGGCAGATAGCAAATGCCCTGTGTTGTCCATTCATTGTAGTTGACATTATCAATAGACTATAGAAAGATCTGAATATGCAAAACAAACTCTATAGAATAACCAGGTGAATTAGTCCTCATAAGAATAAGTTATAATTATGGGGCTTCTCTGGTAGTCCAGTGGGTAAGGATACTGCCTTGCAGTGCAAGGGGCACCGGTTCGATTCCTGGCCTGGAAAGATACCACGTGTCGTGGAGCAGCTGGACCAATGCGTCCAATTACTGAGCCGGAGCTCTGGGGCGCATGAGCCCAGAGCTGGTGCTCTGAGACAATAGAGACCACCACGATGGGAGGCCCACACAGGCCAAAGAACAAAGATGGATGAAAATAGATGAATGAAAGACCAGTAGAAGTGGTCTGCCCGCCCCCACCCCCGAAAAGATATAATTATGGATAAAGTTTAGTTTTTATTTCTATAAGAACATTTGTGTTGGACTCCTTATACTATTTCGTAAATGGTGATGCTATCTGAACCTACTTTCAATGATATAAATTATATCTTTATTATTAAAACTTTTCATGTTCTGCTATCTAACTTACTAGATATGTAAGTACTTTTGATAGTACTTTTTTGTAAATGGAGACAAGTGACTTTCATCCTCTTAGGATATAGTGTCTCTCATTTTGGGATTTTTTTACTATCTTTTATTGATTACTCAATTTAGATCAATCCTTCCTTTTAATTTTTCTTTTTCTTTTTTTTTTTTTTGACCACTTCTATTGCTCTTTCATTTATCCGTTTTCATCCATCTTTGTTCTTTGGCCTGTGTGGGCCTCCCATTGCAGCAGCCCCTGTTGTTGCAGAGCACTGGCTCTGGGCGCATTCGCTCCAGAGCTGTGGCTCCGTAGTTGGACACATACGTCTAGCTGCTGCGTGGCACGCGGGATCCTCCCAGGCCAGGGATCAAACCTGCACCCCTTGCACTGCAAGGCAGTGTCCTTATCAACTGGACCGCCAGGGAAGCCCAATATTTCCTCTTCATTTTTGGCACAAAGTACTCTCTAGTCGTTTTACTGAACTTATAAAGTGAGTAAGTCTTGTATGTCAATAGTGAATTCTTTCTTGGTAAATCTTCATTAACTATGCTCTGGTCTATGTTTAGTGTGTTCTTAACATTGTTCTTTTGGTAAATCATGATTTGATGTCATGTATCAAGATCTGTCACTAAAGAAAAATAGAGTTTACTTTGCAAATATGGGAAGCATTTATTAATAGTTTCTTTTCCCTCTGAGTTGTTAATTCCTAACATTTGATAAGTAAATGCTTGATATTTTTTTTCCACTTTGATTCCTCTTTTAATCTCCATGTGGGACACATTTTCATGATTCTCTCTGTAACATTTTGTCTTTCTAAAACCAAATTGTCTGAATGTTCTAAAGTATGGAGACTGCCAGAATACTTGGCCTGCATCCTGATAATTTTTCAATTGGTAACATACCACTTTCTTAGTGCTTTGGACTGGCAAACGTTTTGCAAATATTTCCATAAGCTCTTCTGAATGCACACATTTTTCTTCTTTAGTTTTATTATAACTTAGATCAAGTTACTCTGGCTGTTAATTTAGTTTTGTTTTCAGTTTACCATTATGCACGTCATTTATGTGACTTCACAATTCCAGTGCCCTTATGATTTATTTCTTTATTTTAATTGTGTTTAATTTACTTTACATTTAACCTTACAAATTTTGTTTTTTTTTTTTTTTGACCACTTCTATTGCTCTTTCATTTATCCGTTTTCATCCATCTTTGTTCTTTGGCCTGTGTGGGCCTCCCATTGCAGCAGCCCCTGTTGTTGCAGAGCACTGGCTCTGGGCGCATTCGCTCCAGAGCTGTGGCTCCGTAGTTGGACACATACGTCTAGCTGCTGCGTGGCACGCGGGATCCTCCCAGGCCAGGGATCAAACCTGCACCCCTTGCACTGCAAGGCAGTGTCCTTATCAACTGGACCGCCAGGGAAGCCCAATATTTCCTCTTCATTTTTGGCACAAAGTACTCTCTAGTCGTTTTACTGAACTTATAAAGTGAGTAAGTCTTGTATGTCAATAGTGAATTCTTTCTTGGTAAATCTTCATTAACTATGCTCTGGTCTATGTTTAGTGTGTTCTTAACATTGTTCTTTTGGTAAATCATGATTTGATGTCATGTATCAAGATCTGTCACTAAAGAAAAATAGAGTTTACTTTGCAAATATGGGAAGCATTTATTAATAGTTTCTTTTCCCTCTGAGTTGTTAATTCCTAACATTTGATAAGTAAATGCTTGATATTTTTTTTTTCCACTTTGATTCCTCTTTTAATCTCCATGTGGGACACATTTTCATGATTCTCTCTGTAACATTTTGTCTTTCTAAAACCAAATTGTCTGAATGTTCTAAAGTATGGAGACTGCCAGAATACTTGGCCTGCATCCTGATAATTTTTCAATTGGTAACATACCACTTTCTTAGTGCTTTGGACTGGCAAACGTTTTGCAAATATTTCCATAAGCTCTTCTGAATGCACACATTTTTTCTTCTTTAGTTTTATTATAACTTAGATCAAGTTACTCTGGCTGTTAATTTAGTTTTGTTTTCAGTTTACCATTATGCACGTCATTTATGTGACTTCACAATTCCAGTGCCCTTATGATTTATTTCTTTATTTTAATTGTGTTTAATTTACTTTACATTTAACCTTACAAATTTTCTGTTCCAGTATTTTTTTAAAAAAAATATCTTGTTGTTTGATATCTGTCACATTTTCCTAATCAACCAGGCCAGGAATCATAGAAGGTAGTGTGACTTATTTTCAGTGAACCCATACTCATTCCTTGTGATTTTCCTTTTCTTTACCTAATCATTCCTAATCCATTTATTATTTAGATAAATCACCTCATAATAATTGAAGTTGCTGCCCAGATCATTTGTCTACATCTTGAAGCCAATTTATTCTGTTTTTAAAACTGTGAAAGTGTAGCTTTATATTTCCAAGTTTTGTAACCTTCTTATTTTCCCATGACTTTTCTGAAGGTACTTTTTTTTTTTTTTAGCATTTCAGTGCACTTCTATACACCTCACTCATATTAGAGTCCTATTGTTTAATATATGGTGAAGCTGTAATCTGTATTAGAGTGAATAATTTGTTCACTCTGAAGTAAAACAGATGGGTATAGAATTATTTATTTGAATTAAGGTAAATTTCAATAGAACAGAAATATTTAGTTTGAGGTAACTATTGTCTTAATAATGATAGTTCATATTGTTAAAGTAATAATAATTTTGAGATGACAGTAGAGGCTTTCAATTTTAGCTATGATTTTTCTCTCTCATATGATAGAATTACTTAAAATGGTTGATGCTGTCTAGCTAAGTCAGGAATAGTAAAATAATTAGTTCAGGGTCTTATATTTTGAAACTCTGCATTTCAGTTTTTTCTAATTGATTGTTTTTTGAGCTTTATTATATATTATGATTTATATGTATTAGTACTGAAGCAAAAGGAAATAACAAATACTTGCATATATGACATAGACTTTTCTAAGGTTTTATTGCTTCTTAGTATTTGCTTTCAATTATTTGTTATTATATACTTTATACTATTGTTGTTTAGTTCCTCAGTCACGTCTGGCTCTTTGCAACCCCATGGACTGCAGCTATTTATCTGGTGCTTAAACTCACACATTTTTTCTTCTTTAGTTTTATTATAACTTAGATCAAGTTACTCTGGCTGTTAATTTAGTTTTGTTTTCAGTTTACCATTATGCACGTCATTTATGTGACTTCACAATTCCAGTGCCCTTATGATTTATTTCTTTATTTTAATTGTGTTTAATTTACTTTACATTTAACCTTACAAATTTTCTGTTCCAGTATTTTTTTAAAAAAAATATCTTGTTGTTTGATATCTGTCACATTTTCCTAATCAACCAGGCCAGGAATCATAGAAGGTAGTGTGACTTATTTTCAGTGAACCCATACTCATTCCTTGTGATTTTCCTTTTCTTTACCTAATCATTCCTAATCCATTTATTATTTAGATAAATCACCTCATAATAATTGAAGTTGCTGCCCAGATCATTTGTCTACATCTTGAAGCCAATTTATTCTGTTTTTAAAACTGTGAAAGTGTAGCTTTATATTTCCAAGTTTTGTAACCTTCTTATTTTCCCATGACTTTTCTGAAGGTACTTTTTTTTTTTTTTAGCATTTCAGTGCACTTCTATACACCTCACTCATATTAGAGTCCTATTGTTTAATATATGGTGAAGCTGTAATCTGTATTAGAGTGAATAATTTGTTCACTCTGAAGTAAAACAGATGGGTATAGAATTATTTATTTGAATTAAGGTAAATTTCAATAGAACAGAAATATTTAGTTTGAGGTAACTATTGTCTTAATAATGATAGTTCATATTGTTAAAGTAATAATAATTTTGAGATGACAGTAGAGGCTTTCAATTTTAGCTATGATTTTTCTCTCTCATATGATAGAATTACTTAAAATGGTTGATGCTGTCTAGCTAAGTCAGGAATAGTAAAAATAATTAGTTCAGGGTCTTATATTTTGAAACTCTGCATTTCAGTTTTTTCTAATTGATTGTTTTTTGAGCTTTATTATATATTATGATTTATATGTATTAGTACTGAAGCAAAAGGAAATAACAAATACTTGCATATATGACATAGACTTTTCTAAGGTTTTATTGCTTCTTAGTATTTGCTTTCAATTATTTGTTATTATATACTTTATACTATTGTTGTTTAGTTCCTCAGTCACGTCTGGCTCTTTGCAACCCCATGGACTGCAGCACGCTAGGCCTCCTGTCCTTCAGCATCTCTCGGAGCCTGCTTAAACTCCTGTCTATTGAGTTGATGATGCCAATCCAACCCTCTCGTCCTCTGCTGTCCCCTTCTATATTATTGTAATACATATGATTATAACATAAATACTTAAAATCCAAGTGCTAATTTTTCTTGTTGTATATGTACTACATATACATTGCAATGAAAATTATGAAGTATCTTTATGATAGAATATTTTAAAGTGAATTTTAAGCTGGCTTTTAAAACATATTAAATGCTTATAAGTTTTAGAGGTAATGATTTAACTACCTAATGATCTTTCACATTTACAGAGTTTTATCACTATAAAATTATATTACTGAGAAGATCCAGTAAGCATTTATTCAGTGCCTACTATGTGCTAGATTACTACTAGCTGCTTATTTATAGGTGATATAAATAATTTGTCTTAAAAGTGGTACAGGTTGATATAATGGTTGAATCTATTTTAATACCTAACCTGATTTGATGGTTTAACTCATATTTCCTTTAGAACATTCCTTTGGAAACTGAGCTTACCCCTGCTGCCGGTATGGTAAAGCTAGTAATGGAAATCATCTGTCTTAGAGAATGTTCCCTCTCTACATTTCCAAAGAGAAATTGGGTAAATGGGTTTCAGAGACAAACAAATTGGGTTTGAATGTAAACTCTAGAACTGTTAGCTAGGTTAGCAGATTGCCAAAGGCTTAGTTTGCTTATCAGAAAAACTGAAATAACATCCATATTAGTCACAATGTTAATGTGTAAATTCTGTAGGATCATTGAAATATAAAGTATCTAGCTAGCATAAGTTTTGGCCCATATAAATCACCTAGGAAGAAATGAACACACAAAAAATGGGTATTTATTAGACTTTCAGCTTTTCTTGCTTCTTAGTATTTGCTTTCAATTATTTGTTATTATATACTTTATACTATTGTTGTTTAGTTCCTCAGTCACGTCTGGCTCTTTGCAACCCCATGGACTGCAGCACGCTAGGCCTCCTGTCCTTCAGCATCTCTCGGAGCCTGCTTAAACTCCTGTCTATTGAGTTGATGATGCCAATCCAACCCTCTCGTCCTCTGCTGTCCCCTTCTATATTATTGTAATACATATGATTATAACATAAATACTTAAAATCCAAGTGCTAATTTTTCTTGTTGTATATGTACTACATATACATTGCAATGAAAATTATGAAGTATCTTTATGATAGAATATTTTAAAGTGAATTTTAAGCTGGCTTTTAAAACATATTAAATGCTTATAAGTTTTAGAGGTAATGATTTAACTACCTAATGATCTTTCACATTTACAGAGTTTTATCACTATAAAATTATATTACTGAGAAGATCCAGTAAGCATTTATTCAGTGCCTACTATGTGCTAGATTACTACTAGCTGCTTATTTATAGGTGATATAAATAATTTGTCTTAAAAGTGGTACAGGTTGATATAATGGTTGAATCTATTTTAATACCTAACCTGATTTGATGGTTTAACTCATATTTCCTTTAGAACATTCCTTTGGAAACTGAGCTTACCCCTGCTGCCGGTATGGTAAAGCTAGTAATGGAAATCATCTGTCTTAGAGAATGTTCCCTCTCTACATTTCCAAAGAGAAATTGGGTAAATGGGTTTCAGAGACAAACAAATTGGGTTTGAATGTAAACTCTAGAACTGTTAGCTAGGTTAGCAGATTGCCAAAGGCTTAGTTTGCTTATCAGAAAAACTGAAATAACATCCATATTAGTCACAATGTTAATGTGTAAATTCTGTAGGATCATTGAAATATAAAGTATCTAGCTAGCATAAGTTTTGGCCCATATAAATCACCTAGGAAGAAATGAACACACAAAAAATGGGTATTTATTAGACTTTCAGCTTTTCTCTTCTCCCTGGAGAGCGTTTATTAAAAATGCATTTATCCTTTCTCAGGAATATGCATAATAGTAAGCCTAAACTTTTCAAGAAATATTCCTGTAGTTTAATTTTATATTGAACTCCTCTCAGGAGTCAAATATTAGAAATATCTTTTTTAGGAAATATTTTAGAAATTGCTATCGCAGTTTTAATTTACTCACATGTAAAAAGAAATCTCCTTTTTAGACCCAAGCATATGACAGCTAATAAAGCACTTGCATAGACTGTCACTCTGGGAAAAAATTGGGGTTCACGTCTTTGATGTTGTTTCAGCTAGGGTTTCAATTCATGGCCAGAAATCTTTGGAGAATCCAGAAGTAAGATCTAACAGTTTAGCCAGCTCATCTATTTTCCTTTGGAAGGAAGAGATAGAGCAACACTGGATATCTCCAGAGGGAGATCTAAGTACAGTGGCACAATAAATCCCCTTTCCACTGACAGAGCTACCTGCCTGCCTTTGCAGAGGCAGAGACAAGGGAGGGGAGGAGGAGGGGGGTTGACTGACTTAGGATCTTAAACATAGCTCTTTCATAAAGAAAGAAGAGTTTGCAGTATTTCCCCTTAGGTATTTTTTGAGGAGGGGAAAGAGTTTTAAGTAAGTATAATAGTAGGATATTAGTATTCTTAATCTTCATCATTAAGGAGATAATAAAGAATATTATTGAGTCAGTCTTATTCTATTCAGAGTTTCTTGCTCTTCCGTTAAACAGGATCTCTTTCTCCTGAGTTGGGAAATGAACAGTTTCAATGTTATGTTTCCTTATTTTCCTTATTTTCAAATGAATTCTAAAGTAAAGTTTGTAATGACCCATTTGTAAATTAAAGTTTTCTAATGACCCATTCTCTCAACATTGTCCTCATGACTTCAAATTTTAAATTTTTAAAAGGTGCTGAAGTGAAAAACAGTATTTGTGGAATTATCAATATCCTGGAAATTTCTGAAACTTTCACACTTGGGCTGTTGAATGAAACAAGGTTTTTGCAAGGACGAATGCCTTGAATTGTCATGGTAGCTCACTGATCATCGGTTACAACCTGGAAACCAGCCTGCTTTTAAATGCCCACATACTACCCTTCTTCCACCTCCGAATGTTGTATTTCATTTTGGGCTTCTAACTAAGCAGAATGTGTCCTTTCTTGGTTTGTTTAATATAATATTGAGGTCTTAAAGACAGTCCCTGATTGTTAGAAAAAGAAAATAATCCTTCTCAACTGTCAAACATCAAACGGAAGATCATAAACCTTATAACAATAAAATAAATTTCTTTGGTCTTGTGGCAGTCTTCTAGGATTCCAGAATAGATTCAGATTGCAGCAGGGGAAGTTGAAACAAGAGCAGGGTTGGAAAGTCCAGACGAGATTTATCAAACCAGACATTGTGCCTTCCCTCAGACAAAGTGTAGTTCGAAGTCCATTCCTTATCAAAGCACACAGGCGGTTCTGGGAAGGTTGTCTGTGGTCCCCCCGGAGTGGATCTACTTACTGTAGCATCAGTCAGGTTTGGTGGGGAAAGCGGTGAGGAGGAGGAAAGATGGTTGATCAGAACAAGGAATCACAGAAAAGAATATTTGACAAAAGTCCAAAAATTCCCCAGGCTGGAATATATGTAGTCACCAGTCTCAGAAAACAATGAAATGTATGGCAGCTTATGCTCACATCTTATAAAATAGTTGCCATGAAATATGATCCAGAGAGACCTAGACTCAGTCTTAAGTCCCGTATTATTGACAACAAAGCAAGTGACAGAGAAAAGCTCTTGTGTGCATAGTTGATGGGTTATTGAGTTTAAGGCAAAATGAGATAGTTTTCTTTCGTTCTTTTATTTTGGTTTTCCTTTAGTATTCTATTTTTTTCCATACAACTGAGTATCAGGAGCAGGGTATTATGATAACACATGGATTCATTCTACCCTCAGGTAGTTGGATATAGAAATTCTTAAGTAGAGCTATTTCAGACTTGATTTTTTAAGCAATTGCTTATTTTTAAAAAACAGAACCTTAGATTTATAAATTCCTTTTTGCTATAAAAATATGTAACAAAGATACTAGCTTTTCTTAATGTTTAGGTCTATGGAAGAAGCATAGATTCCTCAAATTAACTTGCTTTCTTTTTGTACATTGTAAAACAAAACTAGAAAAACTAATATTCGCTAATGTTATATAGCCTCTCAGTCATGTCTGACTCTTTCACGACCCCATGGACTGTAACCCACCAGGATCCTCTGACCATGGGATTTCCCAGGCAAGAATACTGGAGTGGGTTGCCATTTCCTTCTCCAGGGCATCTTCTTGACCCAGGGATCAAACTGGCATCTTCTGCATTGGTAGGCAGCTTTTCTTCTTCTTTTTTTTTTTTAAAGATTTGTTTATTTATTTATGGGGGTGGGTGGGGTGGGGAGGGAGGGGAGCGGGAGGGCCAGTTCTATTGGCCTTTCATTTGTCTATTTTCATCCGTCTTTGTTCTTTGGCTCCTGTGGGCCTCCCATCGCAGTGGCCTCTGTCGTCGCAGAGCGCCGGCTCTGGGCGCATCCAGAGCTCTAGCACGGTAATTGGGCACATGGGTCCAGCCGCTCCGCGGAATGTGGAATCTTCCCAGGCCAGGGATCGAACTGCGCCCCTTGCACTGCAAGGCGGTGTCCTTACCCACTGGACCACCAGGGAAGCCCTAGGCAGCTTCTTTAACACTGAGTCACCAGGGAAGCCCAACATAGTGCAAAAGTAGTAAGTTTTTAAAAAACAGAGATACAGTGGAAATTATGGAACTTTGTTGAAATAATACTTTGAAAAAAATCATACTTTAGTGAAATCAAGTGATGCCATATGAAATTAAAGCTAAAGCGATGGGAAAGTTGTTTTCTCCTTAAAAGGGATTTAGTGTTATAAGAAAAAGTTCAGGGTATATTACTTTACATAAGAATAAAACTAACTCATATTAAACACACAAACCTTCTTAATTATTAACTTCCACACATTGAGAATCATATCTAATATCACCAAACACAACCAGGCTTAGATGCCACAGGTTTCCCTTTAGGAGTCCTCTCCTCCAAACACTTTGAGTCACATGGGCCACAGTTTCTTGATATGACTTTTTTCTTTCCTTTCAGAAGTTTATTGTTAGAAGAAAACAAGGAAATGCAGCTTTTATTAATATAGGCAAAGCACTGTCTCATATTTGTGACAGCAACAAACCAGCTAACAGTAAATGATGTCTATTGAGTATGTTTTGTATTCTAAGAATTATACTCATGCTTTATAGATATTATGTCCTTTAACCTTTAAAATGATCGTAAGAGGCCTGTGCTGTTGTTTTTATTCCTTTTTATAGCTGTGAAATCTGAGGTTTAGAAAGAAAAAGAAACTTCCTCAAGGTCACATAGCTAGTAAGTGGAGGTTTAGGTCCCAAGATTGGTAAAGACTTATTAGTGACTCTTACCCTCTCCCAGACCCAGCACTTCTTCTGGGTGTTATCTGGGAAGCCATGTGTCCAGACTGAGAGGAGACAGATCAGGTGAGCAAACCCTAGCCCAAGAAGGGTGGTACACAAAGGTTGTAAAATTTTACTGGGTGGGGTGGGGAGGGAGGGAGGAGGGCCAGTTCTATTGGCCTTTCATTTGTCTATTTTCATCCGTCTTTGTTCTTTGGCTCCTGTGGGCCTCCCATCGCAGTGGCCTCTGTCGTCGCAGAGCGCCGGCTCTGGGCGCATCCAGAGCTCTAGCACGGTAATTGGGCACATGGGTCCAGCCGCTCCGCGGAATGTGGAATCTTCCCAGGCCAGGGATCGAACTGCGCCCCTTGCACTGCAAGGCGGTGTCCTTACCCACTGGACCACCAGGGAAGCCCTAGGCAGCTTCTTTAACACTGAGTCACCAGGGAAGCCCAACATAGTGCAAAAGTAGTAAGTTTTTAAAAAACAGAGATACAGTGGAAATTATGGAACTTTGTTGAAATAATACTTTGAAAAAAATCATACTTTAGTGAAATCAAGTGATGCCATATGAAATTAAAGCTAAAGCGATGGGAAAGTTGTTTTCTCCTTAAAAGGGATTTAGTGTTATAAGAAAAAGTTCAGGGTATATTACTTTACATAAGAATAAAACTAACTCATATTAAACACACAAACCTTCTTAATTATTAACTTCCACACATTGAGAATCATATCTAATATCACCAAACACAACCAGGCTTAGATGCCACAGGTTTCCCTTTAGGAGTCCTCTCCTCCAAACACTTTGAGTCACATGGGCCACAGTTTCTTGATATGACTTTTTTCTTTCCTTTCAGAAGTTTATTGTTAGAAGAAAACAAGGAAATGCAGCTTTTATTAATATAGGCAAAGCACTGTCTCATATTTGTGACAGCAACAAACCAGCTAACAGTAAATGATGTCTATTGAGTATGTTTTGTATTCTAAGAATTATACTCATGCTTTATAGATATTATGTCCTTTAACCTTTAAAATGATCGTAAGAGGCCTGTGCTGTTGTTTTTATTCCTTTTTATAGCTGTGAAATCTGAGGTTTAGAAAGAAAAAGAAACTTCCTCAAGGTCACATAGCTAGTAAGTGGAGGTTTAGGTCCCAAGATTGGTAAAGACTTATTAGTGACTCTTACCCTCTCCCAGACCCAGCACTTCTTCTGGGTGTTATCTGGGAAGCCATGTGTCCAGACTGAGAGGAGACAGATCAGGTGAGCAAACCCTAGCCCAAGAAGGGGTGGTACACAAAGTTGGTACAAATTGATAGTAAGCACTGAGCTGTGAATACAATGAAAGACAAAATACCCATTAAAAATAAAGTTGTTCCATATATACAATGAAGTACTACTCAGCTGTAAAAAGAAATGCAGAAGAATCAGTCCTAATGAAGTGGATGGATCTGGAACCTATTATAAAAAATGAAGTAAGTCAAAAAGAGAAAGACAAGTATAGTATGCTAACACATATGTATGGAATCTAGTAAGATGGTATTGATAACACACTCAGTGAAGTGATGGAAAAACAAACATAGAGAACTGATGTATGGACATTGTGGGGAGTGAACAAGGGGTGGGAGGCATAGAGGGAGTAACATGGAAACCTATACTATCATATGTGAAAAAGATAGCTATTGTCATTGCACTGTGGGAATAGGGGATCCTGCAGGGGCGCTGTGAGATGGCCTGGAGGGATGGGATGGGGGGGAGACTGGGAGGGGAGTGGAAGTGGGATGGGGGCCAGGGATATACATATGACATCTAGGATTATACACATCTGTAAACAACAAAACACTGGAAAAGTAAACTAAAAAAAAAAAATAATAAAGTTCTTTGCTTTAAATGATTGGTCTATATTTTACACAGAGTTCTTTTTGTTTTCATTACTGTGGTATCATCTTATTTTAAATGGCTATTGAAAACATCTCATTCTTTGCAAGGATGACCAGATGTTGATGACCTGTGTATTAGCTATTTCTCATTATTTTGTGTGAGTGTTGTAGACAAGAGTTACAAACTTTTTGCCTTAAAATTTATTAATTGTGCATAGAAAGCTAAATACAAATGTTTGGCACTTTTATAACACTCAAGAAATGTTGGGTTAAATGGAGAGATTCAACCCCAGATACATTACATACAAGTTTTATTACTGGGTTAAGCTGTTTAAGTTGGGTTAATTACTGGGTTAAGTTTTAAAATGACAAAGGACAATGAATTCAAAATTCTTAACTCTGAAATTATTGAGATTTTAACTTTGATAAAAAAGATTCAGTCATTTGAATTAGATGTGTTTCAGTTTTATTTATTCATATGTTGAAGCAGAAACATTAAAATATTTTTAAAAACTATGATGATCATTTGCAGTTGATTTTCAACTTTAAAATTTTGAATAAATGTATTTAAAAGGAATACGTTTATTTTGATTAATTTTATCATTTTTTAACCTTGAAATAAATCATTTAAAACACTGATTGATAGCCCAACCTCATTCTTGATCAATACTTTAATCATTCTTTTCCAGAAGCATACAACATAGATCAAAATTTATAATACAGAAACAGGTTATTCTTGTTTTACCTACACTTCTTTAAAAAAATAAGTAAAGAAAAAGGCTACATAGTTGAAGAGAAGTATTACCCTTTTGACATCCTCATACTCCTCCTTTCTAAGCTTTTGTACCCTAGCTCAGGCTGAGAATGGCTAATTATATGTAATAGAAGACAGCTGTGATGTTTCAAGTGTGTTTTTTTTCCCCTTTTTATCTTGTGCTTGAGCGCATAATTCCCTTCCTGCTTCAGTGTTATATAAGGTTCAATTTTCCTGTGTTTACTTTTTCCTGAAGTTTTAGTGTGAGGATTTTAACAATCAAGGTGAATTATAGTTCTGTTGCTACCTTTGGATCATGCCTTATGTTACGGGTTAAAATGTAAGATTTCTAATAGTAGACAGTTTTTTGGGGGAAGGTGGTTCTGTGTATCTAAGGAAAATGCTGTTATAGAGAAAAAGACAATATAATTTTGAACTATTCGTTAAATTCACTCCAGTTTTAATTTAAGTCTCTCATTGGATTATACTGGCAACTTTAGGGGTATTTGTTTTTTCATTTCTGAGGTGTTGACATTTTTTTGGTCTCTAAAATCTCCCATGTTTGCAGTCACATCCTCTACAAAATTCGGAAATAATCTCATTACTGAGCATGTTGCAATGTGTATTATAATGATTTTCTTCTGTGCTCTAATTGTAATGGTATATTACTGAAATCAAAATATCATCTTTGTAAGTCTTGGTGGCTTCATTTGTTTGATTTCTTCATGTCCTTCTCTCCTCATACCTTGTATCACTGGTAATTGGGTAATTAGCCAGAAATGCTGTCGCCTGAGCCAGGGAGTAAGAAATGTCTCATTGAACACAATAATCTTTCTTTGTACTCATGATTCATTTTTGATATGCTACAATTCTATCAGCAGGGAAACTTTCCTCCCCATTGAGAGTCTAACAAGCCTTTAAGACAAGAATAGATGGAGAGGCACTGCTATTAGTCTCAATTCTAAGGCAAATTGGGATACTCTGCTGTAGTTGCATTTTCTGCCTGCACAGCATGAGATCTTAAGAGGATGGCAGAAAATCTTCTGTTGAAGATTTGATGCATAACAAGATAAGAGTTCTATTGTGGGCCACTTGAAGAAAATTTGTAGGCGATCTGGCTTTTTAAACTAGCTAGAAGGCCTTTCTGGAAGTCTGAAGAGTCCACTGGGCTATTTGGTTTCAATTCCATTTTGATGTAGTATATAGATATCTGGGGAAAAAATGCCCTTCAGTGAAGAAAAATTTCTGTTTCTGGCTATCAGTTGCATCATGATTCTCAAGCAAATAGCTGAGTAAAAGAAAACATCCCTTAAAGACTCTGCTGCATTCTTGTAATAAATCACAAAAACATTGGTATCAGCTTTCTTAGTCATTCTGCAAGACTATAGTTAAGAATATTTCCAGATGTGTCTTACTGAAGGGAAGGTAATTTTCTTTCATGCACAAGAGATCCTTTCTTAACATTGAAGGGGAAAAAAAATCTAACACTTTTAGTCCTCTGCAGGTGACAAAATTTCAATTTCCTGTATCCTCAGACAGCTAGCATTTTGTGCCTATCCTGTGGGAATGAAAAGAGATATAATCATAAGGCTACAAATACATCTAGGTAATATAAATGAAGATGGCAGTTTTCCAGTTTCCTGACAAGGTAGCTTCATGGAACAATAATCTGCAGGAAAGAAAAGAATGCAGGAATGAAACTGATTGCTTGGTTTTGTGGTAAAGGAGCAATCTGTTGAAATATTCAAAAGGAAATTTCTTAATGAGGTACTGAATTCTTCTCCAGGATAAACAGCAACTTCAAGGGGAATAATATTCTAATTTGTCAAAATTAAGGATAGAACAAATGTGCAAAAAGAAACCCTGCAAAACCTGGTGGGCAATTTTGTCTTCTTGTTCTAATCACATTGCTGGTTGGTGGTAACTGAAGCACAAAAGGATCTATTACAGTCTGAAACTCTCCAGTGTAAATTGATGCGATGTGTAGTTTCACAGTTTGATACCAGTAGAGATCTTTCATGGTCTGGCCTTCTGGACTATATTTCTCTTTTCTTTTCCATCATCCCACTTGTCCCAAGAGATAAAAGCAATTTGGACAAAGCCTTATATGAACTGTCTTTATGTAGTCACAATCTCTTTGTACATTGCAATTTTAAAAGCATTTAAGATGTGTCTGTATTCACCCATGCAAAACAGAAATTATGTTGATGAATATTTAGAGAAGTTACTAAGAGTTCTCAGATTTCGAAATGTGCTTCTGGTCACCTGCATCACTACGTAAGTTTATGTCTCAGCAGTGCATTATTAAAAATACATTTCTGATTATATGTCTATGTAATATGTTTAATATGTTTCCTTCAGAAAATAAAGTATATATCAATTAAAGACTCTGCTGCATTCTTGTAATAAATCACAAAAACATTGGTATCAGCTTTCTTAGTCATTCTGCAAGACTATAGTTAAGAATATTTCCAGATGTGTCTTACTGAAGGGAAGGTAATTTTCTTTCATGCACAAGAGATCCTTTCTTAACATTGAAGGGGAAAAAAAATCTAACACTTTTAGTCCTCTGCAGGTGACAAAATTTCAATTTCCTGTATCCTCAGACAGCTAGCATTTTGTGCCTATCCTGTGGGAATGAAAAGAGATATAATCATAAGGCTACAAATACATCTAGGTAATATAAATGAAGATGGCAGTTTTCCAGTTTCCTGACAAGGTAGCTTCATGGAACAATAATCTGCAGGAAAGAAAAGAATGCAGGAATGAAACTGATTGCTTGGTTTTGTGGTAAAGGAGCAATCTGTTGAAATATTCAAAAGGAAATTTCTTAATGAGGTACTGAATTCTTCTCCAGGATAAACAGCAACTTAAAGGGGAATAATATTCTAATTTGTCAAAATTAAGGATAGAACAAATGTGCAAAAAGAAACCCTGCAAAACCTGGTGGGCAATTTTGTCTTCTTGTTCTAATCACATTGCTGGTTGGTGGTAACTGAAGCACAAAAGGATCTATTACAGTCTGAAACTCTCCAGTGTAAATTGATGCGATGTGTAGTTTCACAGTTTGATACCAGTAGAGATCTTTCATGGTCTGGCCTTCTGGACTATATTTCTCTTTTCTTTTCCATCATCCCACTTGTCCCAAGAGATAAAAGCAATTTGGACAAAGCCTTATATGAACTGTCTTTATGTAGTCACAATCTCTTTGTACATTGCAATTTTAAAAGCATTTAAGATGTGTCTGTATTCACCCATGCAAAACAGAAATTATGTTGATGAATATTTAGAGAAGTTACTAAGAGTTCTCAGATTTCGAAATGTGCTTCTGGTCACCTGCATCACTACGTAAGTTTATGTCTCAGCAGTGCATTATTAAAAAATACATTTCTGATTATATGTCTATGTAATATGTTTCCTTCAGAAATATGTATATATCTAAGGAATGGTATAGGGTGGCATTGTAAAGCAGACATCTGGAATATATAAATTTAGTAAACATAGAACAACTATTTTTATAATTGGATTAGCAGTCCTGATCTTTCTTGCCTTATTTTAGGTGAAACATTTCATTTTGGACACAGGAAACCCAAGAAACACGCATGGAAAATGTTGCCCTCTATGTATTTTTATTTTTTCACACATATAAACATTGTCATTAATAGGAGGTATTTTTCCAATTTTTTTCCAGTGCTTTTGGTTAGCAAATGTTTATATTCATCAGTGATACTTTTCCAGTACCTTTCTGTCCTTTATTTCATTTCTTTTCTTGTTTCCTCATTTAATTACAGGAATAATGACAATTTTAATGACCATAAAAATAATGTTCATGTAAAAATAATGGAAGGAAAAGAGATTTGAAATGTGTTTATTTTTCAAAATATGTACCTGTTTGGGGAATATAAGACAGAATTTTCAAGAAGTTCTTTTGTTACAATTGAATTTAGTTGAAGCCGTCAACATCTGATATATACAGATTAAAAAAAAATTTTTTTTTGGCCACTTTTATTGGTCTTTGATATATTTGCTTTAATCCATCTTCATTCTTTGGCCTGTGTGGGCCTCCCATGTCAGTGGCCTCTCTTGTTGCAGAGCATTAGCTCCCGGTGCATTTTCTCCGGAGTGATGGTTCACAGTGGGACACAGCAGTCCAGCAGCTCCTCGGCAAATGGGATCTTCCCAGGCCAGGGATCGAACTGGGGCCCCTTGCATGCAAGGAGGAGTCTTCACCCACTGGACCACCATGGAGACCCCTGATATATACAGATATTGATATTAAAAGATCCATATCTGAGTCTTCTATTTGAGAATCATGTTCAACATTTGAATGTAATTCTAAGCATATTTTAGATTGAAATGTTGACTTGTCAACCAAGGAGTCTTATTCTGTTGACTTAGCACATTTTCCCCATCAAAGCACAAGTAAATGAAATTTGTTGTGTCTTGCTAAATTTTCTTTTAAAAATCAGAATTAATATCATGTTTATTTCCTTTACTTTTAGGACTATTTCCTAAATGTCTTACTCTTAAGATAATCTATTGCAGAATTTTAATTCTATGACCTTCAGAAGAAATATGTATTGTATTGAATGTAAGAAATATCAGCTTAAAATTATATGTTTGCATAGATATATTTAACTCACTTTGTTATCTAGTGAGATGGCTATAAATTTGTGGCACAATTAACCTAATAGTAATTTTATTTATGATGCATATTGAATGATCATCTTTTGGTGGCATATTTTTTTATATACCATGTCTGGTATAAGTTGTGAAATTTAGGAAACCACTCTATTGGGGAGAATGGGGAAACATTTGAGCTTTTCCACTAAATTTAAAATGCTGAGCTGGATGACTGATAAGACAGAAAACACAGGCCTGTGTATAACAAGTGAAGCTGGCGTATGATGTGAGAAGTTGCCTTGTAAAAAGACCCTTAATCAGGAGGAGTGTCAGAGAGAAGAACTTGTCACTGATGCCCCTTTTCTGGACTGTGAGAGTTTTTTAAGAGACTTAGAAAGGTGGCAAATACAATTGTATGCAACAGCATTTGAAACCGTTTACCTCAAATTTGGAATTTAAACCTAAAACTCAGTTTGGGAGTTGAACCCACTGGCTAGGGTTCGAACTTGACCAAAATCCTGCCTGGAACTTGAACCCATGTGACTGGGACTCTTTGCAGAAAAGAATTCAGTGAGAGACAAAGTGCTAGGTGAAATGGATTTATTCACAATCAGAGAAAAGCACACTCCATAGACAGTGTGGGCCATCACAGAGGGAGAGTCTGGCCCTGAAAACATGGCGTGCTTAGCCATTATGGGCTGGGTAATTTCATATGGGATCGAACTGGGGCCTTGCATGCAAGGAGGAGTCTTCACCCACTGGACCACCATGGAGACCCTGATATATACAGATATTGATATTAAAAGATCCATATCTGAGTCTTCTATTTGAGAATCATGTTCAACATTTGAATGTAATTCTAAGCATATTTTAGATTGAAATGTTGACTTGTCAACCAAGGAGTCTTATTCTGTTGACTTAGCACATTTTCCCCATCAAAGCACAAGTAAATGAAATTTGTTGTGTCTTGCTAAATTTTCTTTTAAAAATCAGAATTAATATCATGTTTATTTCCTTTACTTTTAGGACTATTTCCTAAATGTCTTACTCTTAAGATAATCTATTGCAGAATTTTAATTCTATGACCTTCAGAAGAAATATGTATTGTATTGAATGTAAGAAATATCAGCTTAAAATTATATGTTTGCATAGATATATTTAACTCACTTTGTTATCTAGTGAGATGGCTATAAATTTGTGGCACAATTAACCTAATAGTAATTTTATTTATGATGCATATTGAATGATCATCTTTTGGTGGCATATTTTTTTATATACCATGTCTGGTATAAGTTGTGAAATTTAGGAAACCACTCTATTGGAGAGAATGGGGAAACATTTGAGCTTTTCCACTAAATTTAAAATGCTGAGCTGGATGACTGATAAGACAGAAAACACAGGCCTGTGTATAACAAGTGAAGCTGGCGTATGATGTGAGAAGTTGCCTTGTAAAAAGACCCTTAATCAGGAGGAGTGTCAGAGAGAAGAACTTGTCACTGATGCCCCTTTTCTGGACTGTGAGAGTTTTTTAAGAGACTTAGAAAGGTGGCAAATACAATTGTATGCAACAGCATTTGAAACCGTTTACCTCAAATTTGGAATTTAAACCTAAAACTCAGTTTGGGAGTTGAACCCACTGGCTAGGGTTCGAACTTGACCAAAATCCTGCCTGGAACTTGAACCCATGTGACTGGGACTCTTTGCAGAAAAGAATTCAGTGAGAGACAAAGTGCTAGGTGAAATGGATTTATTCACAATCAGAGAAAAGCACACTCCATAGACAGTGTGGGCCATCACAGAGGGAGAGTCTGGCCCTGAAAACATGGCGTGCTTAGCCATTATGGGCTGGGTAATTTCATATGCTAGTGAGTAAGAGGATAATTCAAACGCTTTTGGGAAAGGGGTAGAACTGTCATGGCACCTCTGGGTGTGTCAGTTATCTTGCTGATTGAGGATCAAGGTCTAGTCTGCCATCTTGGACCTATCTGATGGGTTTATGTTGTGTTCTTGGGCTATGTCATTCTTTCAAAAATTGTGCCCTGCCCCTTTCCCTCCTGTTACACATTGAGAAAAATCAAGGTCTTCTTGGGAAGACAGAAGTATTCTAGGTCATAACTGGTATTACTTGTTTATAGCAATGGAGATTTTAATAGCACAGTCTGTCTGACCACTGTCTTGAAAACTGTTAAAAAATTCAACAAAAGTTTATAATTGTGTCTTTCATTGTTTCAAAAACAACAATTACCTAACTTTGGAACACATGGATAAATTCAGTCCATATTTTTAGAATGTCAGCTTTGTGCCAAGCATAGTTCTAGGTACTAGTGAAGAGTTGTAAGAGACTCTTTGTGACATTTCAGGTGTTCAAAGGATTGTCTCAGAAATGCAGATGAAACCATAACTCTGTATTATACAAAACAATTCTCATAAATATGGTAAAATAATTCATTAAGCAATTAAAATTTTGTATTTCGTTCTTAGTTTGAAAGCAGGACATCACATTGATTTAAACCCAAATGAGTACAGAGTATGGTGGCAGGAAAATTTTTGTCATGATCATATTTTACATATATTTACCAATCATGATAAAAATCAGAATAGCATTTTCACCCCAGAAGTGTTGCTATGCCATTTCTGGCAATTTTTGGTTGTGTTTGTTATTATTTTATATTGTTGGTATATTTTGTTACAATTATTTATTTTTCAAGTACTGTACAAACACAACTGTATTTGAAAAATAATTCTCAAATTAATAAGTATAATTTGAAGACACACAACTGATCTAAACAGGCAGGCAAAACAGTAGCATAGTATCACTCAGATAATATATTACATTCTAAAATGAATGAATGGTGCTGCAAAAAATTGGAAGTCCATTTTAGTAAAGATAATGTCATCCATTTCAGATACTGCCCAAATGTGAAACTTTTGGAGATGAAGCAAAAACAAAATCCAGTCTGTTTTTTCCTACCGTTTATAATCATAAAGATCTTATAGTTAAATAGCATGTGATAGTGAAGTTTTCAAAAATGCCTCTTGTCTTTTTTGTCCTTTCTTGAATTATTTTGTTTGTATTTACAGAAAGGGTTAAGTTGGAAATGAAACATTTTTTTTAAATATACAAAACGAGAGATTTTCTATGTGTGCTTTAAAGAAAGTTTAAGATGAGAAGTAGAAGACCCTTTTGCGGATATCATTAGATCCTAAAATAGTTATATTCAATTTAAAATGCATCTAAATACGTAAACTAATTTTGAAATGAGGTTAATTTTGCTTCAGTGTTAGGGAGTGAGTAGCTTTCAAGCATTATACATTGCTATGCAAAAAGTAGTATCTCTTTGTCCCTGGTAAAATTTTATTTGCATGTATATAATCTTGTTTAAAAATGTATTGAAATTATAAAGTATGGGTTCTTCATGCATAGACCTCCCAGGAGATATGCTATATTGATTTGTATCTGAATAACCTCAAATTACATTGCTTATACTAGGCAATTAATTTGTTTTCACCTTAATATATATTGTGGAGGCCAGGATTATTTTTCTTAGCTAAGAACTAGCAATTGATTATCTCAGGCAAAGAAAAATGTTCAGGAAAAGGTAAATGACATTCATGAAACCTGTTGTGTGTTGTGTTTTGTTTACTGAGGATAGGACTAAATATTTGAAAGATAATGTTATCATATTCATCCTGATGAGGAAGGAGTAAATCTATTCCTAATAATGGGGGAATTTGTGAAGTATATAAGTAGCACAGGGTCTTCCATGTGGTTCAGGCAATAGAGAATCTACTGCAGTATGAGAGACCTTGGTTTGATCCCTGGGTTGGGAAGGAGTAGGACATGGCAACCCACTCCAGGGCCTGGAAATCCCCATGGACAGAGGCGCCTGGTGGGCTGCAGTCCATTGGGTGGAAGAGAGTCAGACATGACTGAGCGACTAAGCATATAAGTAGCAGAGAATGCAGGGAGCAAACTATGTGAAGTACTTCAGACTGTTGTCTTGGCAGTGATCTGAGCACTGTAGAGACAACAGGGTGTCATACAATAAATTTTAATTACAGAGCATAAAAGGTTATGTTATTCTTAGCAGGATCCATGTGCCATGGATTCTTCCATACTATCCCAGAGGAGACATCCATCTACCTAGTATTTGGCAAAATGATCTTGACAGCAGAAAGACCCTCCCATTTCTCATTCTTTTAGTTCCCAGTAGTTGGACTAGAAATAGCATGCATTGCCACGGTGACTGCATTTGGGTATATTTTGGCGTATTTCCCTCGCCTGCTAACTGAAAGCAGCTGAAATTTAACTGAAAGAACATGGTGGACTGAAAACAAGTCTATGAAATTTCAGATTCAAAGAATCTTCTAAAATGAAGAAACTATAAAACAAGTGTAATTTTTGGCCTTAGTCCTGCAGTTACTAGGAGGAACTGTTGGCTCAGGGGTTGGGACACTCCTCCCCCAGGTCTTTCTGTGTCCCTCTCTTCTGAGGTTGCCCACTGGTGAATGATACCATGCTGCAGTTGGCAGTCGCTCTGCAGTGTGGGTTTTTTTTCTTCATGCATAGACCTCCCAGGAGATATGCTATATGATTCTCCAAAGGCAAAGAAAAATATTGTGGAGGCCAGGATTATTTTTCTTAGCTAAGAACTAGCAATTGATTATCTCAGGCAAAGAAAAATGTTCAGGAAAAGGTAAATGACATTCATGAAACCTGTTGTGTGTTGTGTTTTGTTTACTGAGGATAGGACTAAATATTTGAAAGATAATGTTATCATATTCATCCTGATGAGGAAGGAGTAAATCTATTCCTAATAATGGGGGAATTTGTGAAGTATATAAGTAGCACAGGGTCTTCCATGTGGTTCAGGCAATAGAGAATCTACTGCAGTATGAGAGACCTTGGTTTGATCCCTGGGTTGGGAAGGAGTAGGACATGGCAACCCACTCCAGGGCCTGGAAATCCCCATGGACAGAGGCGCCTGGTGGGCTGCAGTCCATTGGGTGGAAGAGAGTCAGACATGACTGAGCGACTAAGCATATAAGTAGCAGAGAATGCAGGGAGCAAACTATGTGAAGTACTTCAGACTGTTGTCTTGGCAGTGATCTGAGCACTGTAGAGACAACAGGGTGTCATACAATAAATTTTAATTACAGAGCATAAAAGGTTATGTTATTCTTAGCAGGATCCATGTGCCATGGATTCTTCCATACTATCCCAGAGGAGACATCCATCTACCTAGTATTTGGCAAAATGATCTTGACAGCAGAAAGACCCTCCCATTTCTCATTCTTTTAGTTCCCAGTAGTTGGACTAGAAATAGCATGCATTGCCACGGTGACTGCATTTGGGTATATTTTGGCGTATTTCCTCGCCTGCTAACTGAAAGCAGCTGAAATTTAACTGAAAGAACATGGTGGACTGAAAACAAGTCTATGAAATTTCAGATTCAAAGAATCTTCTAAAATGAAGAAACTATAAAACAAGTGTAATTTTTGGCCTTAGTCCTGCAGTTACTAGGAGGAACTGTTGGCTCAGGGGTTGGGACACTCCTCCCCCAGGTCTTTCTGTGTCCCTCTCTTCTGAGGTTGCCCACTGGTGAATGATACCATGCTGCAGTTGGCAGTCGCTCTGCAGTGGCCTTCCCTGCTGGCCAGCCACTGGCTCAGGTTCTGTATTTATACTCTTGCCTTACATACAGTTCACATATTTCCTGATGGACTGCTCCTTGTTTCACTTAATGTTAAAAACCTAAAGGTTTGTCATAAAAAATGCATGTATGGTCTTTATAAAATATGAGATCACTTCAGTGGATAGTAGATACTGTTACAGTTCCAAATGGATCAGACATTGAAAATATTAGTTCTCTAAATTAATCAAGACCTATACCATTTGCTGAGGTTTCCCTGGTGGCTCAGACATAAAAGAATCTTCTGTAGTGTCTGCAATGTAGGACACTGACTCCATCCCTGGGTTGGGAAGATCCCCTGGAAAAAGAATGGTTACCCATTCTAGTATTTTTGCCTGGAGAATTCCATGGACAGAGGAGCTGGGTGGGCTGCAGTTCATGCGGTCACAAAAAGTCAGACATGACTGAGTGAGACATAACACTTAACCATTTACTTGGTACGAGATATGGGGTAAGTCAATTCACCTTTTCCCCTCAGTTTCTACATCTGAGCAACAGATAATTATAGAGACCATATTATAGATTCATTGAAAGAATTGAGATACACCATATAGAACCTTTCCTGGCTCAGAATAAACATCCAATACTTTCCATACCTTCTGTATTGATATTTTTGATATTAACTGGTATAATCAAGGTTCAGATCAGTCCAGTCGCTCGTTTATGTCCAGCTCTTTGTGACACCATGGACTGTGGCACGCCAGACTTTTCTGTCCTTCTCCATCACCCTGAGCTTGCTCAAACCTATGTCTATATTGTCAGTGTAGGCAAGGTTAGTTATTCTGAAAATTGAATCTTTTAGGGTCAGATCCAATTTTCAGAATATTAAGATAAGCTTAAATTTCTTTAAGCTAATGTCTTTAGAGGGCAGGGTTGGGCCTTACTATTTCCAAACTAGTGTCTCTAGCTGAACTAGGGATTTAGAAGGGAATTTGGAAAAATTTGTATTAGCTTCACCAAGAGGATAGTAGCCCCTTCAAATTCTTATATATATAGCCTCTGGCATGTGTGCTCAGTCACTCAGTCAGGTCTGACTCTTTGTGACCCCATGGACTGTAGCCCGCCAGGTTCCTCTGTCCATGGGCTTTCCTAAGTAAGAATACTGGAATGAGTTGCCATTTCCTTCTCCAGGGCATCTTCCCGACCCAGGAATCAAACTTACGTCTCCTGCATTGGCAGGTGGGTTCTTTATCTCTGAGCCACCAGGGAATCCCAGTGTATTCTCTTATTTAACACTATCCTCTGGTGATTTTAAGTTCTCTTTTTCAGTCCCTTTTTGGTTCTTTATAAATTAATCAAGAAACCTTCCAAATGGATCAGACATTGAAAATATTAGTTCTCTAAATTAATCAAGACCTATACCATTTGCTGAGGTTTCCCTGGTGGCTCAGACATAAAAGAATCTTCTGTAGTGTCTGCAATGTAGGACACTGACTCCATCCCTGGGTTGGGAAGATCCCCTGGAAAAAGAATGGTTACCCATTCTAGTATTTTTGCCTGGAGAATTCCATGGACAGAGGAGCTGGGTGGGCTGCAGTTCATGCGGTCACAAAAAGTCAGACATGACTGAGTGAGACATAACACTTAACCATTTACTTGGTACGAGATATGGGGTAAGTCAATTCACCTTTTCCCCTCAGTTTCTACATCTGAGCAACAGATAATTATAGAGACCATATTATAGATTCATTGAAAGAATTGAGATACACCATATAGAACCTTTCCTGGCTCAGAATAAACATCCAATACTTTCCATACCTTCTGTATTGATATTTTGATATTAACTGGTATAATCAAGGTTCAGATCAGTCCAGTCGCTCGTTTATGTCCAGCTCTTTGTGACACCATGGACTGTGGCACGCCAGACTTTTCTGTCCTTCTCCATCACCCTGAGCTTGCTCAAACCTATGTCTATATTGTCAGTGTAGGCAAGGTTAGTTATTCTGAAAATTGAATCTTTTAGGGTCAGATCCAATTTTCAGAATATTAAGATAAGCTTAAATTTCTTTAAGCTAATGTCTTTAGAGGGCAGGGTTGGGCCTTACTATTTCCAAACTAGTGTCTCTAGCTGAACTAGGGATTTAGAAGGGAATTTGGAAAAATTTGTATTAGCTTCACCAAGAGGATAGTAGCCCCTTCAAATTCTTATATATATAGCCTCTGGCATGTGTGCTCAGTCACTCAGTCAGGTCTGACTCTTTGTGACCCCATGGACTGTAGCCCGCCAGGTTCCTCTGTCCATGGGATTTCCTAAGTAAGAATACTGGAATGAGTTGCCATTTCCTTCTCCAGGGCATCTTCCCGACCCAGGAATCAAACTTACGTCTCCTGCATTGGCAGGTGGGTTCTTTATCTCTGAGCCACCAGGGAATCCCAGTGTATTCTCTTATTTAACACTATCCTCTGGTGATTTCTGAGAGGTTTATGTTGCATCTTTCATTTATGTTCAGAGTAGAAGAGAAACTGGAACCCTATTTATGAGCCATTTTAAAATATTTTTACATCTTTAAATTGAGTCAGACTTTCCACTATAGAAAGACTTACAATGTAGATAATCCCTACGGAAGATTCTTGAGAAATACTCACTTCTAGGCTTAGTCAAGTTGTTAGCCAAACTTTGTTCCTTATGGCTGTGGTTGTAGAAATAAGGTCTTTCATTTGTGTCCTTGTCTGCTGCCTGCCAGCTAGGGACTGTCTTTGCTCCTAGAGCCCTAGAGGTTGCCTTTATTCTTTCCCGTGCTTTTCTTCTGGCCCCATTCAGGCAGTGCTGGTAGAGTCCCTCATGCCTATAGTGATTCTGACCTCTGCTGTACCTCTCTGATATTGATTAGAGAAAGTTCTCTGCTTTCAAAGCTTCTGTGATTAGATTGGGTCCACCTGGATAAACCAGTATCCTCTCCTTACATTAAAATGTACATAAGGCCTTCACAGGGGCTTCCCTGGTGGTTCAGTCGGTAAGAATCCACCTGCAAAGCAGGAGACCACCCGCAGTGCAGGAAACTGGGGTTCGAGTCCCAGATCTGGGAATCTCCAGGTACAAAATAAATGGCACCCATTCTAATATTGCCTAAAACCCTGTACAGAGCCTGGCAATCCAATTTTCAGAATATTAAGATAAGCTTAAATTCTTAGCTAATTTTAGGGCAGGGTTGGGCCTTACTATTTCCAAACTAGTGTCTCTAGCTGAACTAGGGATTTAGAAGGGAATTTGGAAAAATTTGTATTAGCTTCACCAAGAGGATAGTAGCCCCTTCAAATTCTTATATATATAGCCTCTGGCATGTGTGCTCAGTCACTCAGTCAGGTCTGACTCTTTGTGACCCCATGGACTGTAGCCCGCCAGGTTCCTCTGTCCATGGGATTTCCTAAGTAAGAATACTGGAATGAGTTGCCATTTCCTTCTCCAGGGCATCTTCCCGACCCAGGAATCAAACTTACGTCTCCTGCATTGGCAGGTGGGTTCTTTATCTCTGAGCCACCAGGGAATCCCAGTGTATTCTCTTATTTAACACTATCCTCTGGTGATTTCTGAGAGGTTTATGTTGCATCTTTCATTTATGTTCAGAGTAGAAGAGAAACTGGAACCCTATTTATGAGCCATTTTAAAATATTTTTACATCTTTAAATTGAGTCAGACTTTCCACTATAGAAAGACTTACAATGTAGATAATCCCTACGGAAGATTCTTGAGAAATACTCACTTCTAGGCTTAGTCAAGTTGTTAGCCAAACTTTGTTCCTTATGGCTGTGGTTGTAGAAATAAGGTCTTTCATTTGTGTCCTTGTCTGCTGCCTGCCAGCTAGGGACTGTCTTTGCTCCTAGAGCCCTAGAGGTTGCCTTTATTCTTTCCCGTGCTTTTCTTCTGGCCCCATTCAGGCAGTGCTGGTAGAGTCCCTCATGCCTATAGTGATTCTGACCTCTGCTGTACCTCTCTGATATTGATTAGAGAAAGTTCTCTGCTTTCAAAGCTTCTGTGATTAGATTGGGTCCACCTGGATAAACCAGTATCCTCTCCTTACATTAAAATGTACATAAGGCCTTCACAGGGGCTTCCCTGGTGGTTCAGTCGGTAAAGAATCCACCTGCAAAGCAGGAGACCACCCGCAGTGCAGGAAACTGGGGTTCGAGTCCCAGATCTGGGAATCTCCAGGTCATCTGGAGAAGTAAATGGCACCCATTCTAATATTCTTGCCTGAAAAATCCCCTGTACAGAGGAGCCTGGCAATCTGTAGTCCATGGAGTTGCAAAGAGTCAGACATGACTTAGCAACTAAACCACCACCACCACCACCACCACCAAAATCTTCTTTATATTTGCAAAGTCCTTTGGCCATGCAAATTAACACAGTCACATTTTCTGAGGATTAAGGCATGGATATCTTTGGGAGCTATTATTTTAAATCCAAATATAAAATGTGAAAGCTTCAGGAAACCTTTTTTTTTGTTCTCTCTTTCTCTTGCTCAATAGTTTATCTCCTATATCTGAAGGTCTAAGGAACTTATAATCTAGTTGGGAAATAAAATCTATCTCCTCTTAGACGTAAGGGGCTCCCGAGAGCTATTAAAAAGAAGTGTTCAGGGCCCAAAGGAAATTGCAGTTTTTTCTAATGGGGAGAAAAAAAAGATCAAGGAAGACTTCTTTGAAGATGGAGCTTTTGAAGTATATCCTGAAGGATGAATAAGGGAAAGGTATTTTTTTTTGTCTTAAGGACTACAAGACTTAAAAGGAAAGACGTATGCTATATTCAGGATGTGGCAGCAGCCTGGTATTCATAGAGGTATGAAATGAAAATGCAATGTTTTAACCTTGCTAAGAAGTTAGAACTTTATTCTATAACAGGAGTCATCAAAGCTTTTAGGCTTGCAGGAAATAATTGACTTAAAGTCATATTTTAGAAAATGAAAGCTTGGTGTCAAAATGGAACATGTATTGGAGGAAGAGCACTTGTTGGAAGGCTATTGTGTTGAAGGGAAAGGAGAAGGGAGGAAATTGCTAGGAAAGATGATGGAAATTATGCAATTATATACAGTAAATCTTTCAGGGTAATTGACTGATTGATTGACTGAGGAGTTGATGGTAAATGTGGACTTCCTATCGTTGGAGACTGAGGGAGATAATGTCATTGTTCCAAGATAAAGGAAATGTGAAGAACAAGGTTTCTGAGTGAGGTGATAAGAAGTTAGGATTCGTGCATTTACTATCTTCATGCAGTTGGGGAAGGAAATTGGGATGGTTTTGGGCCAGCGATATCTATAGGAAATTCATCAACATCAGTATAATAACAGAGGCTGAATAATGAGTTAAGTCACTTGGTGAAAAAAAATGAAGAAACCCACCATCGTCTTAGTGAGACTAAGGATCATCCACGTATGAGGGGAAAGGAGCAATAATTTATTGGCAAAGGAAATTCAGATGTGACCACCTGGGATGCTGGGCAAAACTTCATGCAAGAGGCAGTTCAAAATGGGAGAGGAACATTTGTTCCCTTTTACCAAGCTCTCCATTTCCTGGGATGAAAAGTCTGAGGATGTGATGTAAAATCAGGTGACTGTATGTGAAAACACTGTACTGTTAAATTGATATTTGCTAAGAGAGTAGAACTTAAATGTTTTCATCAAAAAAAAAAAAAAAAGGATTAATACATCATGTGAGAATGTGTTAATTAACCAGCGGGGAAATCCTTTCACAAGGTGCTCCTGCTCTTTTGCTCGGGTCTTGTCTGACTCTTTGTGACTCTATGGACTGTGGCCCACCAGCCTCCTTTGTCCATGGGAGTCTCCAGGCAGTAATACTGGAGTAGTTGCCATGCCCTCCTCCAGGGGATCTTCCCAACCCAGGGAGTGAACCTGCATCTCCTGTATTGTAGGCGGAGGTTTTGGGGAGGCATTGAGGGGTGGATTCTTTTTTTTTCCAGGTGAATTCTTTACCACTGAATCACCAGGGAAGCCCTTCACAGTGTGTATGTATAACAAATCACTACAGTGTATACTGTAAATATTTTACAGTTTTGTCGTACTGCAAAGCTAAAATGTAATCAAGTTAATAGCTGGAGGAATAATATAGGAAAATATGGGTATGTACCCCCCCAGGAAGAGGGCCTTTCGCCAGAGTGAGAGAAGTTTCTAGTAGCAGAAGATGCTCAAAGAGAACAGCTTGAGGGCCTGTACGTTGAGGGCCTGCACTTCCTATCGTTGGAGACTGAGGAGATAATGTCATTGTTCCAAGATAAAGGAAATGTGAAGAACAAGGTTTCTGAGTGAGGTGATAAGAAGTTAGGATTCGTGCATTTACTATCTTCATGCAGTTGGGGAAGGAAATTGGGATGGTTTTGGGCCAGCGATATCTATAGGAAATTCATCAACATCAGTATAATAACAGAGGCTGAATAATGAGTTAAGTCACTTGGTGAAAAAAAATGAAGAAACCCACCATCGTCTTAGTGAGACTAAGGATCATCCACGTATGAGGGAAAGGAGCAATAATTTATTGGCAAAGGAAATTCAGATGTGACCACCTGGGATGCTGGGCAAAACTTCATGCAAGAGGCAGTTCAAAAGGGGAGAGGAACATTTGTTCCCTTTTACCAAGCTCTCCATTTCCTGGGATGAAAAGTCTGAGGATGTGATGTAAAATCAGGTGACTGTATGTGAAAACACTGTACTGTTAAATTGATATTTGCTAAGAGAGTAGAACTTAAATGTTTTCATCAAAAAAAAAAAAAAAAGGATTAATACATCATGTGAGAATGTGTTAATTAACCAGCGGGGAAATCCTTTCACAAGGTGCTCCTGCTCTTTTGCTCGGGTCTTGTCTGACTCTTTGTGACTCTATGGACTGTGGCCCACCAGCCTCCTTTGTCCATGGGAGTCTCCAGGCAGTAATACTGGAGTAGTTGCCATGCCCTCCTCCAGGGGATCTTCCCAACCCAGGGAGTGAACCTGCATCTCCTGTATTGTAGGCGGAGGTTTTGGGGAGGCATTGAGGGGTGGATTCTTTTTTTTTCCAGGTGAATTCTTTACCACTGAATCACCAGGGAAGCCCTTCACAGTGTGTATGTATAACAAATCACTACAGTGTATACTGTAAATATTTTACAGTTTTGTCGTACTGCAAAGCTAAAATGTAATCAAGTTAATAGCTGGAGGAATAATATAGGAAAATATGGGTATGTACCCCTCCAGGAAGAGGGGCCTTTCGCCAGAGTGAGAGAAGTTTCTAGTAGCAGAAGATGCTCAAAGAGAACAGCTTGAGGGCCTGTACGTGGAAGGCCCTGGCAGGGGCTAAAAACTGACCACTGGTGGAGCAGAGTTGACACCACTCTGTTAGGTGCGTAAGCCTACTGGGATGGGGGTAAGAGAAATGAATCAAGTCTAACTGCTTGGTCCTCGTTCCAGCCAATTCAGTCTGTGGTTAGACCAGTTACTTTTGCTAAGGAGTCTGTCTTTAAGCTTACTCATTTCTGTGATTGTATTACTATTATTATTTTGTTTTGATTGTCTCCCTTAGTTTCCTAGTATAGATGATGGGGAAAATCCATCATGGTTTCTTATGAATCAAACAGAAAGTCTTTAACCACAATTAGATAAGAATAACTAGAAACATCATTATGTTGCTAAAGCAGTGTTTCTTTACATTATTTTCCACTCAAAACACCTCATGAGGTCACCAAAAGTTTGATCTCTCTTCCTTCCTTTTCCATAAACCTCTATGTCTTTGATGTTCACTTTAACAGAGTCTATCTCCCAGTATCCTTCCTCATTGCTGTTATGTACAGTTGTCTCTCAGTATTAGGGGGATTGATTTCAGGACAAACCCCACTAAATTGCCACTAAAATTTCTAGATGCTCCAGTCTCTTATATAAATGCTGTAGTATTTGCATAGAGCATACATACATCTTCCCATATACTGTACATCATCTCTTGATTACTTAAAACACCTAATATTGTGCTAGTGCTATATAAGTAGTTGTAAATACCATACAAATGCTGTATAAATAGTTGCCCGTATGTAGTGAGTTTGAATTGTTTGTTCTTTTTGGAATTTTTCAGGAATTTTTTTTCTGAATATTTTTTATCCATGATTGACTGAATCTATAAACTGGAAACCCCCAAATAGGGAAAGGTAATAATTATTCATGCAGTAGTAACTTTAACACCTTATTTGTTGATTTTCTTTTAGTTTCAGCATCTGTTACTATCTTAGACCACACTATCTATGGGGATCTTTTTCTCCTCATTTTTGTTGATTTTCTTTTAGTTTCAGCATCTGTTACTATCTTAGACCACACTATCTATGGGGATCTTTTTCTCCTCATTTTTATTCTCCTGTCCTAGATCTGATCACCTCCCAAGTTGTGCTTTCTCTGAAACCTACATTTCAAACTCTCTGACCTTACATTTAAATTCATTAGGAAGACTACTTGCAAACACATCCCAGCCATACCTTGGCACCTAGGAACACCTTTCTCCTGCCCTACTTTAGGAGCCTCGATTGCAGTTTCCTAGCTGAGGGGAAAAATCAAGTCTAACTTTCTGTTCCAGCCAATTCAGTCTGTGGTTAGACCAGTTACTTTTGCTAAGGAGTCTGTCTTTAAGCTTACTCATTTCTGTGATTGTATTACTATTATTATTTTGTTTTGATTGTCTCCCTTAGTTTCCTAGTATAGATGATGGGGAAAATCCATCATGGTTTCTTATGAATCAAACAGAAAGTCTTTAACCACAATTAGATAAGAATAACTAGAAACATCATTATGTTGCTAAAGCAGTGTTTCTTTACATTATTTTCCACTCAAAACACCTCATGAGGTCACCAAAAGTTTGATCTCTCTTCCTTCCTTTTCCATAAACCTCTATGTCTTTGATGTTCACTTTAACAGAGTCTATCTCCCAGTATCCTTCCTCATTGCTGTTATGTACAGTTGTCTCTCAGTATTAGGGGGATTGATTTCAGGACAAACCCCACTAAATTGCCACTAAAATTTCTAGATGCTCCAGTCTCTTATATAAATGCTGTAGTATTTGCATAGAGCATACATACATCTTCCCATATACTGTACATCATCTCTTGATTACTTAAAACACCTAATATTGTGCTAGTGCTATATAAGTAGTTGTAAATACCATACAAATGCTGTATAAATAGTTGCCCGTATGTAGTGAGTTTGAATTGTTTGTTCTTTTTGGAATTTTTCAGGAATTTTTTTTCTGAATATTTTTTATCCATGATTGACTGAATCTATAAACTGGAAACCCCCAAATAGGGAAAGGTAATAATTATTCATGCAGTAGTAACTTTAACACCTTATTTGTTGATTTTCTTTTAGTTTCAGCATCTGTTACTATCTTAGACCACACTATCTATGGGGATCTTTTTCTCCTCATTTTTGTTGATTTTCTTTTAGTTTCAGCATCTGTTACTATCTTAGACCACACTATCTATGGGGATCTTTTTCTCCTCATTTTTATTCTCCTGTCCTAGATCTGATCACCTCCCAAGTTGTGCTTTCTCTGAAACCTACATTTCAAACTCTCTGACCTTACATTTAAATTCATTAGGAAGACTACTTGCAAACACATCCCAGCCATACCTTGGCACCTAGGAACACCTTTCTCCTGCCCTACTTTAGGAGCCTCGATTGCAGTTTCCCTAGAACCTGGCGTGGTACCAGTAGTTGTTGAGTGAATGAATGACTTTTTACATGTGAAGGAAAAAGAAAACATTTGGGATAATTATTACCAGTTCCCAGATATGTCCTGAGGTAATAATGGTCAGCCTTTGGCACTGTTTTCATACTTAAGTTGTAGAAAATGTGACTTCTAAGATTTGGTCACACATAAGTATTCCTTTGGGCTTCCCTGGTGGCACAGTGGTAAAGAGCCCACCTGCCTAACAGGAGATGCAGGTTTGATCCCTGGGTAGAGAAGATTCCCTGGAGAAGGAACTCACTCACTATCCTGGGAAGTCCCAGGGTCAGAGGAGCCAAAGCTATTGTCCATGGTGTCACAAAGAGTCAGACACAACTAAGTGACTAATACTTCCACTTTCACACATGTATTCCTTTAAGCAATGTGCTTTGGGACTTTTCCATGACGATTCCAAGTTCTCCTCACTTTCGAAGGATCTGCAGATGGTGAGACCCTGGTAGAAATAGTTAGTTCCATAGTCAGTCCTGGTATCTGACACTGGCTTCAGTAATGGTGTAGTACCTCAAAAGTCTGCTTTTGGTCCTGGTGAAGGTAGGATCTTGATGACTGCTTAGGTGAATGAAAGAGCTAGTTGGAGTGTGGGGGCCTATTTGTTTTTCCTCTAGTGTGTTGTCTAAGACAGCCATCTCCAACCTCTTTGGCACCAGGGACTGGTTTCATGGAAGACAATTTTTCTTCCACTGTGGTGGGGGATGATTTAGGATAATTCGGGTGTGTTAAATTTATTATGCCACTGCTGATCTGAGAGGAGGCGGAGCTCAAGTGGTAATATGAGCCGTGGGGCGTGGCTTTAAATACTGATGAAGCTTTGTTCACTAACCTGTCACTCACCTTCTGTTGCTAAAGCCTGGTTTCCTAACAGGCCATGCACCCAGGGGGTTGGGACCTGCTCTGTGAGAATGAACAGACACAGTTCTGCTTTAAATAAACCTCTCCTTAACAAAGCACAAGTCCTAAAATGCTGCCCCCTCTCTGCACCCCTGTTTAATGAAGAAGGCCCGTGTGTAGGCTGAGAAAGATGGGGCGGAGAGGTAGTCTAGCCAAATCAACAGCTGGGAGCTGGAGGCATCAGATACTTCCCATTTTGAATCTTGGCAGTATATTAGGAATGTTTCCTGTGTTTTACATGACAGTTGAACATTTGTCAGAATGCTGACCTTGAGGCGTTGTAACATTCTGTAACATCAAAGATCCCATTATGTTCAGTATACTCTCTTTATTAAGAAACATCCAGTTAAAAAAACCTAAGTATGTGAAGGACTTAATGAAACCAGATTGCTGACCATATCCCCAGGGTTTCTGATTCAGCAGGTCAGGGGTTGGGTCTGAGAGTTAGGTTGGTTCTGAACCTTTGTAAAATGCTCCCATATGATGCTGGTGCTAGTCCAGAGACAGCACTGGGAGAACCCCTGCCTTCACCTCTTCAAGTCTGTTTTCTCCTAAGAATAGGAATAGCGATAGCTGATTTCTGGAGTGGGTCTATTGTACGAATAGGGCACACTTAAAACTCAGGCTCATAATCAGGACTCAGTGGATGCTTGAGCCTCAAGTTAACCCTTTATGGCTAATTGCCTAAAGCATACAGGAGTTAAATTTTCAAAATCTGACTGGTTCCAGTAATGTCAGTCCTGGTATCTGACACTGGCTTCAGTAATGGTGTAGTACCTCAAAAGTCTGCTTTTGGTCCTGGTGAAGGTAGGATCTTGATGACTGCTTAGGTGAATGAAAGAGCTAGTTGGAGTGTGGGGGCCTATTTGTTTTTCCTCTAGTGTGTTGTCTAAGACAGCCATCTCCAACCTCTTTGGCACCAGGGACTGGTTTCATGGAAGACAATTTTTCTTCCACTGTGGTGGGGGATGATTTAGGATAATTCGGGTGTGTTAAATTTATTATGCCACTGCTGATCTGAGAGGAGGCGGAGCTCAAGTGGTAATATGAGCCGTGGGGCGTGGCTTTAAATACTGATGAAGCTTTGTTCACTAACCTGTCACTCACCTTCTGTTGCTAAAGCCTGGTTTCCTAACAGGCCATGCACCCAGGGGGTTGGGACCTGCTCTGTGAGAATGAACAGACACAGTTCTGCTTTAAATAAACCTCTCCTTAACAAAGCACAAGTCCTAAAATGCTGCCCCCTCTCTGCACCCCTGTTTAATGAAGAAGGCCCGTGTGTAGGCTGAGAAAGATGGGGCGGAGAGGTAGTCTAGCCAAATCAACAGCTGGGAGCTGGAGGCATCAGATACTTCCCATTTTGAATCTTGGCAGTATATTAGGAATGTTTCCTGTGTTTTACATGACAGTTGAACATTTGTCAGAATGCTGACCTTGAGGCGTTGTAACATTCTGTAACATCAAAGATCCCATTATGTTCAGTATACTCTCTTTATTAAGAAACATCCAGTTAAAAAAACCTAAGTATGTGAAGGACTTAATGAAACCAGATTGCTGACCATATCCCCAGGGTTTCTGATTCAGCAGGTCAGGGGTTGGGTCTGAGAGTTAGGTTGGTTCTGAACCTTTGTAAAATGCTCCCATATGATGCTGGTGCTAGTCCAGAGACAGCACTGGGAGAACCCCTGCCTTCACCTCTTCAAGTCTGTTTTCTCCTAAGAATAGGAATAGCGATAGCTGATTTCTGGAGTGGGTCTATTGTACGAATAGGGCACACTTAAAACTCAGGCTCATAATCAGGACTCAGTGGATGCTTGAGCCTCAAGTTAACCCTTTATGGCTAATTGCCTAAAGCATACAGGAGTTAAATTTTCAAAATTTCAAGTTTTTTCAAGTCTGTCAATTATTCTGGCACATTGCAGAAACACCTTTCTTTGTATTGTAGGCATCCATATTCAATAGTGGAAAGAATGAAGCTTGCCTGTACACATACACAGTAGTTGCCATAGTCGTTTTTTTCTATCAGTTTATTATCTGATGATTACATGACCTGTATGATGCCTTGAAAAACACCTTTTGGGAGAGTGAAGAAATGTCTTAAATAATATTTAATACCTGAGCTCAGATTAGGGATTTTTTTTTTCCCCAGTGGATATACCTATAAATAAAATTGTTTTCTAGAATCACTTTTTAAAATTTCATTAACTTTTAGTTGGGCTTTGCTGAGGGTTCAGATGGTAAAGAATCTGTCTGAAGTGCAGGAGATGATGGGTTCAATCCCTGGGTTGGGAAGATCTTCTGGAGAAGGGAAGGGTTACCCACTCCAGTATTCTTGCCTGGAGGATTCCATGGCTTGTCTATGGGTTGCAAAGAGTTGGACAGAACAAAGTGACTTTCACTTCCTTAGCCTTTAGTTAATGCTATAAACATTGTTTAAAAAAGTGAAAAAAGAAACTTGGTTTGGAATGAGATTTTTAAAGACACAGAGGTTGAATTTTGAACTGGCCATTTAGGTTTTTAGAGAAAACAATGGTGATAGATTCCAAATGCCTGATATCTTTTATAAATTGTGCTGATTATTCAGAATGTAAAATATATTTTGTTCAAATGTAGATAATTCATTTAATTGTGTGAACTATAATTTTAAATGAAAATATACTTTTTCTTTCAGTATGCTCTAAACATAAACTATATCAAAGGAACCGGATGATTTAGTGTATTTGTATTAAGTTGGACTATACCTATAGGTCAGAGTACACAGGAAGAGAGTTTATGAGACATAACTTGGGAGAACCCCTGCCTTCACCTCTTCAAGTCTGTTTTCTCCTAAGAATAGGAATAGCGATAGCTGATTTCTGGAGTGGGTCTATTGTACGAATAGGGCACACTTAAAACTCAGGCTCATAATCAGGACTCAGTGGATGCTTGAGCCTCAAGTTAACCCTTTATGGCTAATTGCCTAAAGCATACAGGAGTTAAATTTTCAAAATTTCAAGTTTTTTCAAGTCTGTCAATTATTCTGGCACATTGCAGAAACACCTTTCTTTGTATTGTAGGCATCCATATTCAATAGTGGAAAGAATGAAGCTTGCCTGTACACATACACAGTAGTTGCCATAGTCGTTTTTCTATCAGTTTATTATCTGATGATTACATGACCTGTATGATGCCTTGAAAAACACCTTTTGGGAGAGTGAAGAAATGTCTTAAATAATATTTAATACCTGAGCTCAGATTAGGGATTTTTTTTTTCCCCAGTGGATATACCTATAAATAAAATTGTTTTCTAGAATCACTTTTTAAAATTTCATTAACTTTTAGTTGGGCTTTGCTGAGGGTTCAGATGGTAAAGAATCTGTCTGAAGTGCAGGAGATGATGGGTTCAATCCCTGGGTTGGGAAGATCTTCTGGAGAAGGGAAGGGTTACCCACTCCAGTATTCTTGCCTGGAGGATTCCATGGCTTGTCTATGGGTTGCAAAGAGTTGGACAGAACAAAGTGACTTTCACTTCCTTAGCCTTTAGTTAATGCTATAAACATTGTTTAAAAAAGTGAAAAAAGAAACTTGGTTTGGAATGAGATTTTTAAAGACACAGAGGTTGAATTTTGAACTGGCCATTTAGGTTTTTAGAGAAAACAATGGTGATAGATTCCAAATGCCTGATATCTTTTATAAATTGTGCTGATTATTCAGAATGTAAAATATATTTTGTTCAAATGTAGATAATTCATTTAATTGTGTGAACTATAATTTTAAATGAAAATATACTTTTTCTTTCAGTATGCTCTAAACATAAACTATATCAAAGGAACCGGATGATTTAGTGTATTTGTATTAAGTTGGACTATACCTATAGGTCAGAGTACACAGGAAGAGAGTTTATGAGACATAACTTGGGTTGTTGCAATTATTGGTTATACACTAACTGCTGGGAGAATTAATTGTGTGTCCTTACAACATTTGGGTTACCTTGAAAAATCCAGTGACCTTTAAATTTATGATACTATATTTTATCTTCCAAGATGACATCCTTGTAATAAGCATAGGAAAGTTATTCAGCTTTAGATAGCTTCTATATTCTTCTGTTGGCATGTTTATTCACTTTGTTTATGTGTTTGTTCTTGGCCTTTTCCCCTGAATTTTTTAATACTTTTTTTCCCTAGGGTATGATATTTACTAGGTTAAATATAATTCTTAAGCTAGCTGAAGTCTTTGTGCTTCCTATAAAAATTTTTACAATAAGTCCTAGAAATAGCAAACCGGATTTCCTGTTCAAAACCCACTTCTGATATTCAAAACCCATTTCTGATATTCAAAATGATAAAGGAATTACCACCATTATGTAGATTACCTAGAAAATAGATCTTTGTTTTAGAGTAAAATTTCTTATCCATGAAGCTTAAAAGATAGGAAGTTCTGGTAAAGTGTCATTTCTGAATAGTCCCTTGGAACTAACTATACTTTAACTTTTTTTTTTGTTTATTGGGCTTGTTTGGTTGTTTTGCAATGTTGCATTAGTTTCAGGTGTATCTTTAATTTTTAAATGTGTTTTCCTCTTAAAATAATAAAAACAACATGTAAAAGTAATTTTTGTTCTGGAAGAATTTTCCCAGTTTCATTTACCTTAATGTTTAAAGAGGAGAGAACACGATTCTGGTAAATTTTCTTCATTTTATGTTGAGTGAGCAGTTTGTAATAACTCAAGTTCCTTTTTTAGTAATTCTTTGTTCCTATTAGGATGTTTGTTTGAATTTTTGTAAAACTTGTCATTTGATGATTTTTACGGAGACTTTGTTCCTTATTATACTCTTGTCTGTGACCTAGTTTTAAAAGTTAAGCTTAAAGTAATGCTTGTTGTACCAGTAATAATACTGTATGAAACCTGAGCAGACACATTTAAAGAGTCATAATAGTATATAACATGTTTAATGAAGTTATCTGAGCCACTTTAACTTTCAAGAACCATATAATTTGAATAATTATGGTGTAAAATATTAATGAGAAAACTCCCATTGCCTGGCAATGCAGAGATGTGTAATTGTTTCAGGCAAATTATCAAGCCCGGTAGTTTTCACTGGGCAGCATAGTGGAATTCACCTTGCTGAAGGCACACTTGCCCAGGTTCTGCCAGATTTTGCTGCTTCACAGCTGTTCTCCAGTCCTCCAATAGTTGATCTCTTTCACAGAAATAGAAACAAACTTATGATTACCAAAAGGGAAAGTTGGGGGGGGGATAAGCATAAGTTAGGAGTTTAAGATTAACACATATGCACCACTATATATGAAATAGAATGTCGCTTTCCAGGTGACACAGTGCTAGAGAATCCACTTCTGCTATTACAGGACATGCAAGAGATGAAGGTTTGATCCCTGAGTGGAGAAGATACCCTGAAGAAGGAAACAGCAACCCACTTCAGTATTCTTGCTTGGAAAATCCCATGGACAGTGTGGTTGGCTACAGTCCATGGGGCTGCAAAGAATTGAACATGACTAAACGATTGAGCATACACACACATGGTATGAAATAGATAACCGACAAGGACCTACTGTATAGCACAGAGAACTATAGTCAATATTTTGTAATAACCTGTAAGGGAAAATTATCTGAAAGAATTTATGTAGACATAGTTGATTTGTAAATTATATGTGTATATGTATATATAAACTTGCTTTAAAAATAAATTTTAAATTATATATAATTTAAAACCATATTTAAGAATTATATATGTGTGTGTGCATATATATATGTATATATGACATATAACTACATCACTTTGCTTTATACCTGAAACTAATAGAACATTGTAAATCAAGTATACTTCAATAAAGAAAAAGAGTAGATCTATTTCTCAGAGGAAACTCACATTAATCAAGCTCAGGGAAACTTAGTATATGAAACAGAATGCTAACTTGGACACTTAACTTCTCTGAACACTGGATTTTTCCTCTGTGGTCATATACTCTCTTTGAGATGCCGCGAGGTGAGCCTGGAATCAGAATAAATGGTCAGAGTATGATTTAAGTGTTTAGTGGCATTAGGCTTACTGAACGTGATGATAGCATCTTTCTAACAGGTAGATTGTGTGCTCTCCGGAGCAGAAAAATCACATTTTTGTATATTTACACCCTTTTCAGTGGACAGTGGTTGTGTAATTAATGCCAAATAAACCTCTGTTTGTTAATTTGTTGATCAACTCCTGTCCTTTTGAGTTACAACTGTCTTTTTTGTTATACCATTCTATCAAAATATAAGGAAGTTTTGGTGCCCTGGGAAATTTTTCATCCATTTAGCCAAAGCTTTTTAAGCTGGTTAATATTTTGACAATCTATGGTAGCTGAAAAACATGAAAAGAACCTATAATCTTCATTGCATTTTTAATTAGATGAGCCTCTATATTAAAATTGTATACAATTTCCAGCATTTATACAATTTTAGAAAAATTTTAGCAACTGCCATAAAAGATTCATTGAAATGTAAATTTCTGATTCTTAGTTTTTTTTTTTTTTTTTTTTTTTGTTTGGGGTGGGTGGGGAAGGGAAGGGGGGGGCGGGCCACTTCTATTGGTCTTTCACTTATCTATTTTCATCTGTCTTTGTTCTTTGGCCCATGTGGGCCTCCCATGGCAGTGACCTCTGTTATCACAGAGCACCGGCTCTGGGCACATGCGCTCCAGAGCTCTGGCTCGATAATTGAACACATTGGTCCAGCCGCTCTGAGGCACGTGAGATCTTCCCAGGCCAAGGCTTGAACCGGTGCCCCTTGCACTGCAAGGTGGTGTCCTTACCCACTGGACCACCAGGGAAGCCCGTGATTCTTAGTTTTAGTTAAAAGAGTTTATTGCTTGTTTCTGATTATAAAAGTAAAACTAATTCCTTTTCCAAGAAGAATCACAGACAACATCCCCCACATAGCGAAAGCCACTCTTTATATCTATATATATAGAGAGATATAAATTTCTCTCTCTATATATATTTTTTAAACCTTTATTTTGTTTTTAACTTTTAGAATTTTGTTGTCTCACAGAGCAATGACTATAGCTATTTTCTTCACTTATGATGGTACAGGCCTTCATGCTACTTCCTTTACACCTCCCACCTTCTGTTCCTTCCCCACAGTGTCCATATGTCCACTGTCCATGTCTGTCTTTCTGTCGCTTCACTGGGTGTGCCATCATCACCATCCTACTAGATTCCATATATATATGTGTTAATATACTGTATTTGTCCTTCTCTTTCTGACTGACTTCACTTTTTATGATATTTTCTAGATCCAGCCACCTCATTAGGGCTGATTCTTCTGCATTTCTCTTTACAGCTGTGTAGTATTCCATTGTATGTATGTACCAGAGCTTCTGTATCCATTCATTCGTTGATGGACATCTAGGTTGCTTCCATGTTCTAGCTATTGTATAGAGAGCTGCAATGAACATTGGGGTACAGGTGCATCTTTCAGATTTGATTTCTACAGGGTATAAGCCTAAGAGTGGGATTGCTGGGTTGTATGGTGCTTCTATTTTTAGTTTTTTAAGAAATCTCCAGACTGTATTCCATAGAGGCTGTATCAATTTACATTCCCACCAGCAATGCAGGAGTGTTCCCTTTTCTCTGTACCCTCTCCAGCATTTATTGTCTGTCAATTTGTGGATGATAGCCCTTCTGACGGGAGTGAGATGATATCTCATTGTAGTTTTGATTAGCATTTCTCTAATTATAAGTGAAGTTGAGCATCGTTTCATGTGCTTTTGGGCCATCGGTATGTCGTTGTTGGAGAGGTATCTGTTTTGGTCCTTTTCCCATTTTTTGATTGGGTTGTTCGTTTTTCCTGTGATGAGTTGTCAGAGTTGCTTATAGATTTTGGAGATTAATTCTTTAAATCTCAAACAGACGACCTAACCTTACGCTTAAAACAGCTGGAGAAAGAAGAACAAGAACACCCCAAAGCCAGCAGAAGAAGGGAAATCATAAAGATCAGAGCAGAAATAAATGAAAAAGAAACAAAAGAAACAATAGTAAAGATAAATAAAACACAAAACTGTTTCTTCGAAAAGGTAAATAAAATCGACAAACCACTGGCCAGACTCATCAAGAAAAAGAGAGAGAAGAACCAGATCACCAAAATCAAAAATGAAAAAGGAGAGATTACAACAGATAATTCAGAAATCCAAAGGATTATAAGAGACTATTATGAACAACTCTATGGCAACAAACTGGACAACAGGGAAGAAATGGACAGTTTCTTAGAGAAGATTAATCTCCCAAGACTCAACCAGGAAGAAATAAAAACTATGAACAAGCCAATCACAAGCTCCGAAATCGACCTTGTGATCAAAAATCTACCCAAATATAAAAGCCCAGGGCTAGATGGTTTCACAAGTGAATTCTACCAAACATTAAAAGAAGAGCTAATGCCTGTCCTTCTAAAACTCTTCCAAACAATTGCACAGGAAGGAACACTTCCAAACACATTCTGAGGCCACCATCACCCTGATATCAAAGCCAGGCAAAGACAGCACAAAAAAAGAAAATTATAGGCCAGTTTCACTGATGAATTTAGACGCCAAAATCCTCAACAAAATCCTAGCAAACAGAATTCAACAATACATCAAAAGCTCATACATCATGATCAAGTTGGATTCATCCCAGGCATGCAAGGATTCTTCAATATCCGCAAATCAATCAATGTGAAAAAAATTCAACAATACATCAAAAGCTCATACATCATGATCAAGCTTGTATTGTCTTTGTCCCAATTTTTGATTGGGATGATAGTTGGGGTTTTCCATTGTAGTTTTGATTTGCATTTCTCTAATTATAAGTGAAGTTGAGCATCGTTTCATGTGCTTTTGGGCCATCGGTATGTCGTTGTTGGAGAGGTATCTGTTTTGGTCCTTTTCCCATTTTTTGATTGGGTTGTTCGTTTTTCCTGTGATGAGTTGTCAGAGTTGCTTATAGATTTTGGAGATTAATTCTTTAAATCTCAAACAGACGACCTAACCTTACGCTTAAAACAGCTGGAGAAAGAAGAACAAGAACACCCCAAAGCCAGCAGAAGAAGGGAAATCATAAAGATCAGAGCAGAAATAAATGAAAAAGAAACAAAAGAAACAATAGTAAAGATAAATAAAACACAAAACTGTTTCTTCGAAAAGGTAAATAAAATCGACAAACCACTGGCCAGACTCATCAAGAAAAAGAGAGAGAAGAACCAGATCACCAAAATCAAAAATGAAAAAGGAGAGATTACAACAGATAATTCAGAAATCCAAAGGATTATAAGAGACTATTATGAACAACTCTATGGCAACAAACTGGACAACAGGGAAGAAATGGACAGTTTCTTAGAGAAGATTAATCTCCCAAGACTCAACCAGGAAGAAATAAAAACTATGAACAAGCCAATCACAAGCTCCGAAATCGACCTTGTGATCAAAAATCTACCCAAATATAAAAGCCCAGGGCTAGATGGTTTCACAAGTGAATTCTACCAAACATTAAAAGAAGAGCTAATGCCTGTCCTTCTAAAACTCTTCCAAACAATTGCACAGGAAGGAACACTTCCAAACACATTCTGAGGCCACCATCACCCTGATATCAAAGCCAGGCAAAGACAGCACAAAAAAAGAAAATTATAGGCCAGTTTCACTGATGAATTTAGACGCCAAAATCCTCAACAAAATCCTAGCAAACAGAATTCAACAATACATCAAAAAGCTCATACATCATGATCAAGTTGGATTCATCCCAGGCATGCAAGGATTCTTCAATATCCGCAAATCAATCAATGTGATACACCATATCAACAAATTGAGAGACAAAAATCACATGATCATCTCAATGGATGCAGAAAAAGCCTTCGACAAAGTACAGCATCCATTTATGATCAAACTCTTCAAAAAATGGGCATAGAAGGAACCTATCTCAACATAGTGAAAGCCATACATGAGAAGCCCACAGCGAACATTATCCTCAATGGTGAAAAACTCAAACCATTTCCTCTAAGATCAGGAACAAGACAAGGGTGTCCACTTTCACCACTCTTATTCAACATAGTCCTGGAAGTTCTAGCAACAGCAATAAGAGAAGAGAAAGAAATCAAAGGAATCCAGATTGGAAAGGAAGAAGTCAAACTCTCTCTATTTGCAGATGACATGATATTATACATAGAAAATCCCAAAGACACTATTACAAAACTACTAGAGTTAATGAGCGAATTCAGCAAAGTCATTCTTTATATTTTGACATACATATTTTTAATAAAAGTATTCTTGACTCTGAAGTGATTATGTGAGTGAGATTTCTCCAGAGAAACAGAAATAATAGGAAATCTATATATAGGAAGATGCGGGGACCTTCCCCAGAAAGGGAAGGCAGCGGGATTGCCCCCAGCTGAACCGGGAGATCTCGGAGAAAGGCAAATCTTGGCTGCCCGCCCCGCAGCCCCCTGGCTCGGGCAGGGGACAATCAGATGCGACAGGGGTTCCATCGAAGTAGTTAAGCTTTATTAATGAAGATCCACAGCTTTTATAGGCAAGTGAAGGGGGTTTTGCACGGGACTTCCTATAGATTACACCAATCAAGCTAAAGGCCAAGCAATCATTCACAAGCGCGGAAGCCAGGGGAACCAATCAGAAATTTTGACCATCAGTTAACAATTTAGATCACGCCCTGCCTCTTCCTGTAGGCGCCATCTTAGCTGCAAACATGTGCTTAAGCTTCTTTAAACAATGCACTTAAGCTTCCCTTCATTCCCATGTCCCTTCCTGTAGGTGCCATCTTAGCTCCAAGCTGAAACAATGTGCTTAAGCTTCTTTATGCTTAAAACGGTCCTCTTTCAGTTCAGAGCCCCACAGGAAGATATGTGGCAATAGGAATTTGTTAGAGAGAAAGATATGTTTTAAGGAATTGGCTAATATGAGTGGAGGGCTGAAAAGTCTGAAAAATCTGTAGGAGGGCAAGCCCAGGGGATGGCTGATGTTGCAGGTTTGAGTCTGTAGGCAGAATTCCTTTATGTACTGCAGGGGAAGTAAGAGAAAGGGGACCTCAGTGTTTTCTCTTAAAGCCTTCAACTGATTTTATGAGGGTCACCCACTTTATGAAAGGTATTTTTAAATGTTGTCACATGTTAATGATACCTTTAGAGCAACATCCAGATGTTCTTTGGCCAAACAGCTGGGTACCATTGATTAACGAAGTTGATACATAAAATTAACCATCATGGTAATCTTATACATTGCATTGTCCTCATGGTAAAATCCAAATTGCCTTAGCTTGTTAGTCACCAACTTTTATAAATTGATCTCTCCTTAACTTCTTTGTTTCATTTATAGACACCTTCCTTCTTATAGGTAAAAGAACAGGGCATCAAATAATGACAACAAAGAATTGCACAGTGGACCAGCATTAAGTATTGTTAATGAAAAATTATGATAAGAAGGGATTAAATCATATTGCTGACCACGGTTTTTCCTAATTTTTGATTGGGTGATTTCTTAATATTATTTGAATTGGTTGTCTCCCGTTAGAGATTTTTGCCACTTATGATTTAATATGAGTTGTTAAAACATACTGTAGGAAGTAGAATTGGCGTTATCATATGGAAAAGAATGTGTTATAGTGATAAAGATTTTCACTTAATTGGAGTCAAATTTATTTCAGAGGTTTAAAGTACTCCTCACAAATCGGCTTTGCACATCTGCTTAACATGTATTAAATTGTTTTGTTTGTTTATAAATGTCCTATAATAATAAATGAGATCTTAAATGGCTTTAGGGATTGATAGAAAACACTCAAAGTGAATGTATACTAGAAGTTATGTTTCATTTCCTGGGAATTGATTCTAAATTAAAACATGGTTTAAATTTCTGGGAAGCTATACACATTGATTTAATGCATTGCCTACATTTAGAATATATGGAGAGATCATTATAACCTTATTGATAACTAGCATGAGTACGCCATAAGTGTTTCCTTAAAATGTTTACACTATATATATTTTTTTGTAGGGGGGGGGGGTTGGGTTAGGGAGGGAGGGAGCCGGGCAGGCCACTTCTATTGGTCTTTTCATTTATCTATTTTCATTCATCTTTGTTCTTTGCCCGTGTGAGCCTCCCATCGCAGTGGCCTCTGTTGTCGCAGAGCACCCGGTGGCTCTGGGCGCATGCGCTCCAGAGCTCTGGCTCGGTAATTGGACACATTGGCCCAGCCGCTTTGCAGCACGTGGGATCTTCCCAGGCCAGGGATCAAACCGGCGCCCCTTGCACTGCAAGGCGGTGTCCTTACCCACTGGACCACCAGGGAAGCCCGTTTACACTATATTATGTTGAAAAAAAAAATCACTAAATTTTTAGTATTTTTAAGTGGGAAAATCGATATGCTTGTTGACAATATAAATTATTTGGGGTTAGATAGAGCAAATTAATCAAAAAGTCAAAGTTTCAACAGCAAAGTCTACTCTTTAAGAAAGTTACCTGTGTTTTTTGTTGTTTTATTTTTTAATATTTCTACAAACTATTTTTTTTTTTGTATTTCTCATATCTTGCATTGTTGAGGCTCAATCAATAATGGCTTGTACTCATGTCTATTTTGTAGAACTGATTTTCATATTTTCAAGTGCCTTCAGGTGCCCTTCCCAAATAAATTCATACCTTATCTTGGGTGATTTCTTAATATTATTTGAATTGGTTGTCTCCCGTTAGAGATTTTTGCCACTTATGATTTAATATGAGTTGTTAAAACATACTGTAGGAAGTAGAATTGGCGTTATCATATGGAAAAGAATGTGTTATAGTGATAAAGATTTTCACTTAATTGGAGTCAAATTTATTTCAGAGGTTTAAAGTACTCCTCACAAATCGGCTTTGCACATCTGCTTAACATGTATTAAATTGTTTTGTTTGTTTATAAATGTCCTATAATAATAAATGAGATCTTAAATGGCTTTAGGGATTGATAGAAAACACTCAAAGTGAATGTATACTAGAAGTTATGTTTCATTTCCTGGGAATTGATTCTAAATTAAAACATGGTTTAAATTTCTGGGAAGCTATACACATTGATTTAATGCATTGCCTACATTTAGAATATATGGAGAGATCATTATAACCTTATTGATAACTAGCATGAGTACGCCATAAGTGTTTCCTTAAAATGTTTACACTATATATATTTTTTTGTAGGGGGGGGGGGTTGGGTTAGGGAGGGAGGGAGCCGGGCAGGCCACTTCTATTGGTCTTTTCATTTATCTATTTTCATTCATCTTTGTTCTTTGCCCGTGTGAGCCTCCCATCGCAGTGGCCTCTGTTGTCGCAGAGCACCCGGTGGCTCTGGGCGCATGCCCCTCAGAGCTCTGGCTCGGTAATTGGACACATTGGCCCAGCCGCTTTGCAGCACGTGGGATCTTCCCAGGCCAGGGATCAAACCGGCGCCCCTTGCACTGCAAGGCGGTGTCCTTACCCACTGGACCACCAGGGAAGCCCGTTTACACTATATTATGTTGAAAAAAAAAATCACTAAATTTTTAGTATTTTTAAGTGGGAAAATCGATATGCTTGTTGACAATATAAATTATTTGGGGTTAGATAGAGCAAATTAATCAAAAAGTCAAAGTTTCAACAGCAAAGTCTACTCTTTAAGAAAGTTACCTGTGTTTTTTGTTGTTTTATTTTTTAATATTTCTACAAACTATTTTTTTTTTTGTATTTCTCATATCTTGCATTGTTGAGGCTCAATCAATAATGGCTTGTACTCATGTCTATTTTGTAGAACTGATTTTCATATTTTCAAGTGCCTTCAGGTGCCCTTCCCAAATAAATTCATACCTTATCTATGAGAATTATCAGTCATCGTTTATAGATAAACATCCATTAAAAAAAAAAAGTCAGAAATTGTTGAATGTTCTCTGTATGCCAGGATTACATGTGCTGATTACATGTGTTGATTATTTGCATGAAGTATAGTTTTTTATCTCCACAACTGCACTGTAATCATAAAAGTGAGATGAAGAACTATAATATGATGGAGAGGTAAAGTGAGATTCAGGAGACCCAGATTCCTGCCAAAGCTTCTCATAAGCCTGTTTATGAGAACATTTCTAATGTTTCTTTACAAGTAACTCGAGGGATTTGGTTAAGAACCATTGTCTTTGTAAACAGCTGCTTCATTGAACTCCTTCAAAGTGCACACTCAGCATCTCTACTCCAAGATCCAGAAGACACTTCAAGTTCACTGTGTCCAAAACAAATACTGAAGACTGTTTCACTCCTAGGCTTCACAGCTCAGTAAACACAAACTCTGTCTTCTGGTTGTTTTAGCTAAATGCCATAAAGCCATCTCTGACTCTTCTTATTTCATAGGCATCATCCAGTCTATCAGCAAACTCTGTCATCTCCACCTTTCACATGCGTGCAGGCTCTCATGCTACCTTTTCATCACTACTAGGTTGGCCAACTGAGACAACATTTTGTTTCCCTGGATTAGTGCTGGCACCACCTAAGTGGGCTCCCTCTTCCACCCCTGCCTAATCCTCACACCCTTCTCTTCTCAAGAAAACTGGAGTGAGCCTTTTAGTATGTAAGTCACTTCACATTCTGCTCTGAACTTCTGAAGATTCTCAGTCTCAGTTTGGGTCAAAGTCAAGTCTGTCCAGGACAATGAGCCTGACATGATTTCTGTTCTCACACCCCCTAGTCCCTCTGACCTTGTTTTTCCACTGCGCTCACTTCTCTTCAGACTAGTAGAGCATCTTTTGTCTCGAGTGTTCTGTCTCCAGATACTTACTTGGTTGGCTTCCTTACTTTTTTTTTTTTTTTTTTTTTAAATCTGTACTGTATAGAAGTCAAGAAAATAGGATTTCTCTGATTTCCAGTTTAGAAGGACTACCTGTACCCTTATCCTTTACACTTTCACTCTTTCTTTGGCCTTGGTTTTCCCTTAACACTTGTCACCATGAGGATGGGGGCTCCGTCTTCTTTGTTCACTGCTTTGTCTTCAGGACTTAGAAGAAATTTAGTAAAATGAATGATGGATTAAATGAAAATATTTCCTACCAGAATTGTGATATAACTTTGTAAATATTTCTACTTTTGTAGATGGGATGAAGAAGTCAAGTCAACTAAAATCTACCCCTTTTCCTTGAAAACAACTATTAGGCTAGTTCAAATTAAGACATTTCTGTGGTTGCCGAGAAAACATGAAATCATAGAGTATTTCCTAGGTCCTGCATGATGCTATAGTTCATTTGTGGAAATATAGCCAGGTTCTTCAGCATTCAAAATATACAGGTAGTTTTTATGAAAATAAAATGACATTTAGGTATTTCCTTAGGTCCTGCTAAGACTGTTTCACTCCTAGGCTTCACAGCTCAGTAAACACAAACTCTGTCTTCTGGTTGTTTTAGCTAAATGCCATAAAGCCATCTCTGACTCTTCTTATTTCATAGGCATCATCCAGTCTATCAGCAAACTCTGTCATCTCCACCTTTCACATGCGTGCAGGCTCTCATGCTACCTTTTCATCACTACTAGGTTGGCCAACTGAGACAACATTTTGTTTCCCTGGATTAGTGCTGGCACCACCTAAGTGGGCTCCCTCTTCCACCCCTGCCTAATCCTCACACCCTTCTCTTCTCAAGAAAACTGGAGTGAGCCTTTTAGTATGTAAGTCACTTCACATTCTGCTCTGAACTTCTGAAGATTCTCAGTCTCAGTTTGGGTCAAAGTCAAGTCTGTCCAGGACAATGAGCCTGACATGATTTCTGTTCTCACACCCCCTAGTCCCTCTGACCTTGTTTTTCCACTGCGCTCACTTCTCTTCAGACTAGTAGAGCATCTTTTGTCTCGAGTGTTCTGTCTCCAGATACTTACTTGGTTGGCTTCCTTACTTTTCTTTTTTTTTTTAAATCTGTACTGTATAGAAGTCAAGAAAATAGGATTTCTCTGATTTCCAGTTTAGAAGGACTACCTGTACCCTTATCCTTTACACTTTCACTCTTTCTTTGGCCTTGGTTTTCCCTTAACACTTGTCACCATGAGGATGGGGGCTCCGTCTTCTTTGTTCACTGCTTTGTCTTCAGGACTTAGAAGAAATTTAGTAAAATGAATGATGGATTAAATGAAAATATTTCCTACCAGAATTGTGATATAACTTTGTAAATATTTCTACTTTTGTAGATGGGATGAAGAAGTCAAGTCAACTAAAATCTACCCCTTTTCCTTGAAAACAACTATTAGGCTAGTTCAAATTAAGACATTTCTGTGGTTGCCGAGAAAACATGAAATCATAGAGTATTTCCTAGGTCCTGCATGATGCTATAGTTCATTTGTGGAAATATAGCCAGGTTCTTCAGCATTCAAAATATACAGGTAGTTTTTATGGAAATAAAATGACAGAAAGAAATGGAAAAAAATTTTCCGGAGGCTACTTGTCTGATAATTCTTATAATCTTTTGACAGATTGCCCTTTTCCAAAAACACTGTTGTCACACAAACAAAACAATTATGTTGTTGTTTAGTTGCTAAGTCCAACTCTATGCAACCCCGTGGACTGTAAATGGATTGTAACCCATCAGGTTCCTCTCTCCTCTCTCCCTCTCTCTCACAAGACTTTTACTTATCTTCTTCTTATTATTATTAACTGAAAGCAGAAATCACTGAATTAACAGTGGATGAATTTCTAGACTGAAATGAGCTGGTCTCATTTTATTTCCTCTTTAGCTTAGTGTGTGGCCTTGGAAAAGTTACCTGCCCTTACCAAGCCGAGGCTCCTATCTTTAAAATAAGTATAATAATAGGTGTAATAATATAACTATCTTACCTGCCTGACTGGATTGTTAAGGTTAATAAGATAATGGATGTTTAGGAACTTTGAAGTCCTTGGGAGGAAGGTATATGAGAGAAGGAGTGTTACATTTTTCTGATATGTATAATTATTTTGGAAAAATCCCCTGTCCAGATATTTTGCCAGTTTCTCTGACAGAGTCATGGAAGCACATTGGCCCTCCTTAGGCAACTGTTTGAGGTAGAACTTCAGGTACTCCACGTGTCGGCATAGCTAATCTCTGAGATCTACCAATTTTACTTACGTGTTCTGCAGTACAGCGATGAAAAAGGAACAAACTGTGGCCTGAGACATTTCTGGCACCTCTTATGGAAGATGCACATTTGCCAGATTCCCATTTTCCATTGCAGTAATTTGAAACTCTTTTAGAAGTACCTGTCCAAGGTAAACTTGGTTTCTTAAGAAGTTCTGTTCTGTCCTTTGTACGATTTCTTTTAGTCAAGATACTGGCTCCTCAGTGGTATCTCTGAGATTCTAAGAGGATTTCCCCTTCATTTGGCTTTTTTAAGGTAAATCATTTCATTTTTCAGCCTGGAGCCTAGATTTGATTAATCGATTGCCCTGTTCTGTTTGAGGGTCATTTTTATTAATGCACTTTTCAAGCCGAGACACAGCATTATCGCCTTCTCGATCATTGTACGAAGTGTTGAGATCTGAGTGGGCCAGCTGTAGCAGCTGTGTTTCCCCTTGGATCTTGAGCTGAAAACTTTCATCTCCTTTGCTGTCTCAGCTGCTGGTCTGAGGCTATGGCCTTCCCATAACTCAAAGCAGTTTCAAAGCAGCGTAAGTAACCTCTTTGGAATGCTTTTGGAAAACCACAGAAAGGTTCTTTAAAAGTACACCACTTATACACTTTAAATGAATGTTTCCATTTTAAGGTAATAACAGCATAATGTCAAGAGTCAGTGCATGGTATTTAACTACAGTATGAACATAGTGTAGGCTTGTCTAAATAGACCAATTAAAAAAGGATAGAAAAAAGAAACAGCAAAGATTGGAATCCTTAAAATGATCTCATAGTTGTGGAATCTGTGAATCGAAGGTTATATTTTCTAAAATTCTATTTATAAAGTAATATTTTCTATAGGCCTGAAGCCCTTAGGTAAGAGATTGTGTGAAAAGATGCCCTCGTCTAAAATCTATTTTAAGGTTAATAAGATAATGGATGTTTAGGAACTTTGAAGTCCTTGGGAGGAAGGTATATGAGAGAAGGAGTGTTACATTTTTCTGATATGTATAATTATTTTGGAAAAATCCCCTGTCCAGATATTTTGCCAGTTTCTCTGACAGAGTCATGGAAGCACATTGGCCCTCCTTAGGCAACTGTTTGAGGTAGAACTTCAGGTACTCACGTGTCGGCATAGCTAATCTCTGAGATCTACCAATTTTACTTACGTGTTCTGCAGTACAGCGATGAAAAAGGAACAAACTGTGGCCTGAGACATTTCTGGCACCTCTTATGGAAGATGCACATTTGCCAGATTCCCATTTTCCATTGCAGTAATTTGAAACTCTTTTAGAAGTACCTGTCCAAGGTAAACTTGGTTTCTTAAGAAGTTCTGTTCTGTCCTTTGTACGATTTCTTTTAGTCAAGATACTGGCTCCTCAGTGGTATCTCTGAGATTCTAAGAGGATTTCCCCTTCATTTGGCTTTTTTAAGGTAAATCATTTCATTTTTCAGCCTGGAGCCTAGATTTGATTAATCGATTGCCCTGTTCTGTTTGAGGGTCATTTTTATTAATGCACTTTTCAAGCCGAGACACAGCATTATCGCCTTCTCGATCATTGTACGAAGTGTTGAGATCTGAGTGGGCCAGCTGTAGCAGCTGTGTTTCCCCTTGGATCTTGAGCTGAAAACTTTCATCTCCTTTGCTGTCTCAGCTGCTGGTCTGAGGCTATGGCCTTCCCATAACTCAAAGCAGTTTCAAAGCAGCGTAAGTAACCTCTTTGGAATGCTTTTGGAAAACCACAGAAAGGTTCTTTAAAAGTACACCACTTATACACTTTAAATGAATGTTTCCATTTTAAGGTAATAACAGCATAATGTCAAGAGTCAGTGCATGGTATTTAACTACAGTATGAACATAGTGTAGGCTTGTCTAAATAGACCAATTAAAAAAGGATAGAAAAAAGAAACAGCAAAGATTGGAATCCTTAAAATGATCTCATAGTTGTGGAATCTGTGAATCGAAGGTTATATTTTCTAAAATTCTATTTATAAAGTAATATTTTCTATAGGCCTGAAGATTTTTTCCCTTAGGTAAGAGATTGTGTGAAAAGATGCCCTCGTCACAAATGAGAATGGTATTGATCGTTTTAAGTGGGGAGGTGCTTGGTGTTCACAGGGAAACCTTTTAGAGTACAGTTTAATTTACTTGGGGAGTGGGGAGGATCAAATCTGCATGTCTTTGAATAATAGTTTGTTAAATCATCAATGCAATAAAATGAGACTGATGGCTTATAAGAGGAAAGGTCATTTTAGTGAAATTTGACCTCGACCTCCAAGTCTGGACCAGAAGAAAACTTTGGGTTTTTATATTTGTCTTGTCTTCACATAGGCAGTTGTCACTCCAGACCTCACTTGTTCTGACTTCGTGGTGAGTTAGCTAAAGAAAGACTGAGATGTTTGTAATTACAAAAGAGATTACTAATTAGATTTTACATTTATATCTTTCTTACTATTTCCCTAGTGTTTAGTGGTAGGGAGAAGCCTCATCCTAGGGCATTGGCAAAGGCAGAGAAATCTTTGGAACTAATTAAGGTGTCCAGTTGATGTTATATAAAAATAAGCCAAATTCCAATATTTCAGAGTCTCGTAGGGCTACCTTTACAAGTCAGCCAAGTGGAGTACACTACTGTAATTCAGGAATAATAATTGACTTGCCTTAAGAATTCTGAACACATTGTTTTTTATAGTGATTTACTGCATGGATTTTAAAGCTTTTCTTCATAAGCACTTGTATTACCTTATCTGGAAAGGCAGCTTATTGCAGTCTTCCAGAGCGATTGCCTGTGCTACTGGGGGATTAAAACATGTAGACATGCTATCACTTTCTCCTCTGGAGTCTCCCCAGACACGCTAGGCATTATGCTTAGCTCCTGTGACCTATTCTTGAACCTCTGCCATTCTAAGACTCCATTCGTTTGTGTAGTTTTCAGAATAGTTAAAAAAAAAATTCTTTTCACTTTATGAAAGTGTTTTTTATCATTTAGTCAATGTCTTTACAATAAACATTTTTCTTTTCTTTGTTAAATTACATATATATATGTATACATATATTCACACATGTGCATATATTTTACACACATTGAAACACACATAAAGGAAAATAGAAGGGCTTCCCCAATGGCACAGTGATAATAATCCTCCTGCCAGTGCAGGAAACACAAGAAGCATGGGTTCAAGGCCTGGGTTGGGAAGATTCCCTGGAGTAAGAAAATGGCAGCCTATTCCAGTATTCTGGCCTGGAATGTTCCATGGACAGAGGAGCCTAGTTGGCTGCAATCCATGAGATTGAAAAGAATTGGACACAACTAGGTGCACACTCACACACACACACACACACACACACACACACTAACCTATGAGAAAGAAGATTTGAGATGAAAATAGAAGTATAGGGTAAAAGTGCGAGCTACAGTGAAATTTTAAAGTTTATAGTAGCCACATTACAAAGAAAGAATGAAATTAATCCTAATAAAACATTTCATTTCAATATCTCTCATTTCAAATATATTTCACTTTAAGATCCAAAATAGTAATAGCATTTTAGGATGTAATTAATATAAAAAAAGTTGAATGAAATCAACATCATTTTTTATACTGTCTTCAAAATCTGCATGAATTTTATACTTATAGCTCATCATAATTTATAATAATGAATTCCCACTAGTGGCTACCTTATTAAAATGTGCCAAAATATATAAATACCAAGAGACTATTTTGAAATAAGCCCTTAGGGAGAGTCTCAGCATTCTAACTGGGTAAAATTCTAGCCAATTTTTTCTTAAACTTTTGTAAGTATGGATTATACTTAGTAAAGTGTTCTTTTATTTTAACAAAATTACTTAAAATGTGTAGCCATCTTTTAAAATAGCACTGACCCACCAAGATAATACATCTTTTGCTGATGCATTTAACCCTACATCCTCCATTTTCCACAGATTTGTTTGGAGGAATTTCAGGGTGTTACACTCCTAGTGGGGGTTGGATTCTTTAATTATTAAACCACGAGACTATCCTAACTTCTGTATCATTTACTGAATGCATGTTTTCTTGATTTAAATGAAAATATATGGGAAAACTTGCCTTTAAAATATTTTCAATGTTAGAGCTTGAGTTTTAAACTTGTATTTTGTGATGTTTTTATTGAGAACTGTGATGCAAGACAACTAGATTTTCAGGTGAGATAAAAGAGCAGAGAGTGCAGTCTTGCCCAGGTACAAGGTTTCCATAAACCTTCTAACTGATTTGCCCTTTGCTCCTAAATCTTTTGTCATGATCAACACAGAGACTACTATTGATTTGCCAGTTAACTATCTTGTCATCTCTGGGCTTGGGTCTTTTGACCTTTTATTTGTTCCTATAAAATTATGGTGAATCACACACTTCTCTTCTAATAGATCTTTTCAGCTTTAAAAGGGCAAAAGACTCTGAGAATACATTAAATAGTTGGATAGTCCAGAAAAGGGGGTTACCCCAAAATACGTGTAAACAGCTAAAGGTCAGAAAAATCCATACTGAGTTCAAAATCACAAACACATCTGCTTAAGAGGATAGGATTGAGAAGGCGGAGGTCTGAGTTTCATTTGATCCTAGCTAAACTTTTTTTGAGTTTCGTAGCAAAAGTGTGTCAAATTGCCATTTTCCTTATAGTACCTGAGTGGGGAGCAAAGTGAATTTTAAAAGATGACTGAATTTTAAAATAGAAAGGGAAAAACAAACACAGCAGTTTAAAAAAGTATAATGAATCTAAATAGAAGGATCACAATTTCTCAAAATGCTGATACTTGTATAAAGTTATTTCAGTTGAGCTCCTTACAGTTTTGGTGCTTTTTTTCTCCCCCTGCTTTTGGTTGCACAGGGAACCTACATACTTTGATTTATAGGGAAGTGAAAGATAGGAACAGGAGACTGAATTGTAATGAAATGAATGTAGAATCAGGATCTCAACTTTCATGCAACTAATTTCAATGCCATTTCACTCAGTTTCTTGGCATTATAATTTATTACACTGGCCTATCACCTAATGATTTCTCTTCTGCATATATGTTTTATTCCCTTCATAGGGGTTCTTTTTAAACTTTAGTTTCTGAAATAATGTTTTGCTATAGATATGTCTATGAAAAGCAAGGGAAGTTAGCTTTCTTTTATATTGTATCATTGATTTCTAGATTTATTATTTGAGCATTTTAAATGAAAATATATGGGAAAACTTGCCTTTAAAATATTTTCAGAGCTTGTTTTTATTTTGTGATGTTTTTATTGAGAACTGTGATGCAAGACAACTAGATTTTCAGGTGAGATAAAAGAGCAGAGAGTGCAGTCTTGCCCAGGTACAAGGTTTCCATAAACCTTCTAACTGATTTGCCCTTTGCTCCTAAATCTTTTGTCATGATCAACACAGAGACTACTATTGATTTGCCAGTTAACTATCTTGTCATCTCTGGGCTTGGGTCTTTTGACCTTTTATTTGTTCCTATAAAATTATGGTGAATCACACACTTCTCTTCTAATAGATCTTTTCAGCTTTAAAAGGGCAAAAGACTCTGAGAATACATTAAATAGTTGGATAGTCCAGAAAAGGGGGTTACCCCAAAATACGTGTAAACAGCTAAAGGTCAGAAAAATCCATACTGAGTTCAAAATCACAAACACATCTGCTTAAGAGGATAGGATTGAGAAGGCGGAGGTCTGAGTTTCATTTGATCCTAGCTAAACTTTTTTTGAGTTTCGTAGCAAAAGTGTGTCAAATTGCCATTTTCCTTATAGTACCTGAGTGGGGAGCAAAGTGAATTTTAAAAGATGACTGAATTTTAAAATAGAAAGGGAAAAACAAACACAGCAGTTTAAAAAAGTATAATGAATCTAAATAGAAGGATCACAATTTCTCAAAATGCTGATACTTGTATAAAGTTATTTCAGTTGAGCTCCTTACAGTTTTGGTGCTTTTTTTCTCCCCCTGCTTTTGGTTGCACAGGGAACCTACATACTTTGATTTATAGGGAAGTGAAAGATAGGAACAGGAGACTGAATTGTAATGAAATGAATGTAGAATCAGGATCTCAACTTTCATGCAACTAATTTCAATGCCATTTCACTCAGTTTCTTGGCATTATAATTTATTACACTGGCCTATCACCTAATGATTTCTCTTCTGCATATATGTTTTATTCCCTTCATAGGGGTTCTTTTTAAACTTTAGTTTCTGAAATAATGTTTTGCTATAGATATGTCTATGAAAAGCAAGGGAAGTTAGCTTTCTTTTATATTGTATCATTGATTTCTAGATCGTAATATAGATATTATTTAATTACTTTGGGGGAGATTAAGTATTATTGAAAGGTACTTTCTCTGAGATATGTTACCTAATACCTATTTGCCTCATGTTCTCAATCACCCAGTTGTGTCAGACTCTTTGTGACCACATGGACTGTATGAACCACATGGATCACCAAGCTCCTCTGTCCATGGAATTTCCCAGGCAAGAATATTGGAGTGGGTTGCCATTTCCTTCTCTAAGGGCTTTTCTAAGGGATCTTCCCAGGGATTGAACCCACGTCTCCTGTGTTGGCAGGAGGATTCTTTACCATGATGCCAAATGCTGTTATCTCTGTAACTAAATGATGGGACATCAGAGAGCTTTGGGAGGATTAAAACATGTAAAACAAGTGTACTGGGTAAAGTATGTTAAAAGAAAAAGACTCATTTCTGACAGTCTTTTGCTGAGATATACAGCTTTACTGGAAAAGAAATCATGAATTTGAATGTGGCCTCATGGAATGTGAGCAGGGAGTGAATGAAGCACTGATTTCCAGATCTGAATATCAGATTATTAGTTTTAAATAAACTATTAAATAGTTAAAATATTTGCATATTTTAGTGTTAATAAAAGCTTCAGAAGAGTCTCTGGTAAAAGCTTCCTGATTTCCTAGTTCTTTTCCAAGAAAATTTCCAAAATTTTCACTTTTAGGGGAATTCTTTCAGAGATCATTCATCCGAGATAATTTTAAGCATATGAAAAGTAAAGGTATGCTTTTCAGTTGAGCTCCTTACAGTTTTGGTGCTTTTTCTCCCCTGCTTTTGGTTGCACAGGAACCTACATACTTTGATTTATAGGAAGTGAAAGATAGGAACAGGAGACTGAATTGTAATGAAATGAATGTAGAATCAGGATCTCAACTTTCATGCAACTAATTTCAATGCCATTTCACTCAGTTTCTTGGCATTATAATTTATTACACTGGCCTATCACCTAATGATTTCTCTTCTGCATATATGTTTTATTCCCTTCATAGGGGTTCTTTTTAAACTTTAGTTTCTGAAATAATGTTTTGCTATAGATATGTCTATGAAAAGCAAGGGAAGTTAGCTTTCTTTTATATTGTATCATTGATTTCTAGATCGTAATATAGATATTATTTAATTACTTTGGGGGAGATTAAGTATTATTGAAAGGTACTTTCTCTGAGATATGTTACCTAATACCTATTTGCCTCATGTTCTCAATCACCCAGTTGTGTCAGACTCTTTGTGACCACATGGACTGTATGAACCACATGGATCACCAAGCTCCTCTGTCCATGGAATTTCCCAGGCAAGAATATTGGAGTGGGTTGCCATTTCCTTCTCTAAGGGCTTTTCTAAGGGATCTTCCCAGGGATTGAACCCACGTCTCCTGTGTTGGCAGGAGGATTCTTTACCATGATGCCAAATGCTGTTATCTCTGTAACTAAATGATGGGACATCAGAGAGCTTTGGGAGGATTAAAACATGTAAAACAAGTGTACTGGGTAAAGTATGTTAAAAGAAAAAGACTCATTTCTGACAGTCTTTTGCTGAGATATACAGCTTTACTGGAAAAGAAATCATGAATTTGAATGTGGCCTCATGGAATGTGAGCAGGGAGTGAATGAAGCACTGATTTCCAGATCTGAATATCAGATTATTAGTTTTAAATAAACTATTAAATAGTTAAAATATTTGCATATTTTAGTGTTAATAAAAGCTTCAGAAGAGTCTCTGGTAAAAGCTTCCTGATTTCCTAGTTCTTTTCCAAGAAAATTTCCAAAATTTTCACTTTTAGGGGAATTCTTTCAGAGATCATTCATCCGAGATAATTTTAAGCATATGAAAAGTAAAGGTATGCTTTTCATAAACATGATGGCATTTTGTACATATTGATATCAATACATAAGGCACGTCCTCATTTTTTTTTAATTATATGTGAATAGTATTTAGTTGTCAGAATAGTGAATACTTCATCTTGTTCCTTCCTAATATATATATATATATATATATATATATATATATATATATACACAGGATTTCCAATCTATTTCCTGCAACAAATAGTGCTACAGTGAATAATACAAATATTATTTTGCAAATGTGAAAAAATTTTGGCAAAATAAATTCCTACAATTAAAATCACTGTGTCAGAGTTATGTGAATCTGTAACATTTTTGGATATTGCCAAATTTTTCTTCCAAGTGAAGAAATTTTTGTCCAACCAGTAAAGCAAAATAGTCCCCATTTCTCTTAAAACTTCACTAATAGTCTAAAGTCAATGTTTAAGTTTTTGTTGTTGTATTTCTGCCTATCTTTTATATCAGAAAGTTTTAATTTATTTTTCCCTTACGAATAATGTAGAGTAGTATTTTACCTACTTAGGAACCATTGATAATGTGTGTTGTGTGGGTCTCTGTATGAGCAATTTGATCACGTACTTTTTCATGTTTCTCTTGTTTGTCTTTTCCTTATTGATTTGTATGAGTTGTTTGTATATTAGGGAAATAGCCTCTTGTCATTACAGTGTCATAGGAATTGAAAATATTTTCAGTTTGTCGTTTACCTTTTTTTTTTTTAAAAGATTTATTTATTTATTTACTTTGGGCGGGGGTCGGGTTGGGGAGGGAGGGGAGTGGGCGGGACACTTCTATTGCTTTTTCATTTCTCTATTTTCATCCGTCTTTGTTCTTTGGCTCCTGTGGGCCTCCCATCGCGGTGGCATCTGTCGTCGCAGAGCACTGGCTCTGGGCACATGCGCTCCAGAGCTCCGGCTCGGTGATTGGACACATCAGTCCAGCTGCTCCGCGGCACATGGGATCTTCCCAGGCCAGGGCTCGAACCAGCGCCCCTTGCACTGCAAGGCGGTGTCCTTACCCACTGGACCACCAGGGGAAGCCCTGTCGTTTACCTTTTGATTTTGTTTTTGGAGGTTTTGAAGTACAGAAAATTAGAGTTTAAGTAATTGGCTTCATTGATTTTTTTTTTTTTTTTTTCTTTTATGACTCTGGCTTTTGTGACATTGTTAGAAAGGCCTTCCGTATTCCAAAGGTATGTAACAGTTCTCCCATCATTATTTCCACTTAATTTATGGTCAAATCAGATAATTGGGTTGAGGTACCTATCAGTAGTTCTGGTCATGATACTTCTTAGCTGGTTAATTATGGGCAGCATACTGCAGAGACCTTTTTATTGTTCTGCTTGGGGAAGGAAGGAGTTCCTTCAGCTTTCCCACAGGACACAACCCCAGCACCTGTCTGAACCTCCTTTAAGCTTGAAACGTTCAGCAGTAAGCTAATTACAAGGCCTGCTGGGAAGATGAGTGAATGACAGGCTTCTCCTACACTTTAGCTATAGTCTATGCATGCTTGGATAATTCAGAGTTAAATATAGTTTAGTATTACCTATGATTTGGGTTTATCCATGACCTTTATTTCCCATCGTCTTGGATATCTGAAGTTGACTGTGTATTATAGTGGTGGTGGTAAGTCGCTTCAGTGCTGTCCGACTCTTTGTGCCTTTAGGGACCATAGCCCACCAGGCTTCTCTGACCACGGGGATTCTCCAGGCAAGAAACTGAAGTGGACTGTCCTGTCCTCCTCCAGGGGATCTTCCCATTAGTATTAGTATATATTATTATATTCACATATAACCTATAAATAAACTACAATATATACTTTATTCACTTTTCATGATTTATTAGAATTAAAAGGCTTATCTTCTTATATTTACATCAATATAAATGGAAATTGCCTTTCTACATTAATTTGTGGCTTAATGTTTATTTCAACTAAGTGTTTCAGTTATATTATGAGGGATTAAGTCTAGAAAGTAGTGACTCAATTACTAGCTATGCAGTTTGGCAGTTAACTATACAACCTTGCACAAGTGTGACCTCCTATGTTGGTTTCCTCATCTTTAAAATATAGGTAATAACTATACCCATCTCAGGGGATTATTGTGAGTATGAATTAATTAAGACCTATGAAGCACTTAAACTAATTCATGACGTACATTATGGCTTCAGTAAACAAAACTTACAGTAGAATGTGAGGTTTTGAAGTACAGAAAATTAGAGTTTAAGTAATTGGCTTCATTGATTTTTTTTTCTTTTATGACTCTGGCTTTTGTGACATTGTTAGAAAGGCCTTCCGTATTCCAAAGGTATGTAACAGTTCTCCCATCATTATTTCCACTTAATTTATGGTCAAATCAGATAATTGGGTTGAGGTACCTATCAGTAGTTCTGGTCATGATACTTCTTAGCTGGTTAATTATGGGCAGCATACTGCAGAGACCTTTTTATTGTTCTGCTTGGGGAAGGAAGGAGTTCCTTCAGCTTTCCCACAGGACACAACCCCAGCACCTGTCTGAACCTCCTTTAAGCTTGAAACGTTCAGCAGTAAGCTAATTACAAGGCCTGCTGGGAAGATGAGTGAATGACAGGCTTCTCCTACACTTTAGCTATAGTCTATGCATGCTTGGATAATTCAGAGTTAAATATAGTTTAGTATTACCTATGATTTGGGTTTATCCATGACCTTTATTTCCCATCGTCTTGGATATCTGAAGTTGACTGTGTATTATAGTGGTGGTGGTAAGTCGCTTCAGTGCTGTCCGACTCTTTGTGCCTTTAGGGACCATAGCCCACCAGGCTTCTCTGACCACGGGGATTCTCCAGGCAAGAAACTGAAGTGGACTGTCCTGTCCTCCTCCAGGGGATCTTCCCATTAGTATTAGTATATATTATTATATTCACATATAACCTATAAATAAACTACAATATATACTTTATTCACTTTTCATGATTTATTAGAATTAAAAGGCTTATCTTCTTATATTTACATCAATATAAATGGAAATTGCCTTTCTACATTAATTTGTGGCTTAATGTTTATTTCAACTAAGTGTTTCAGTTATATTATGAGGGATTAAGTCTAGAAAGTAGTGACTCAATTACTAGCTATGCAGTTTGGCAGTTAACTATACAACCTTGCACAAGTGTGACCTCCTATGTTGGTTTCCTCATCTTTAAAATATAGGTAATAACTATACCCATCTCAGGGGATTATTGTGAGTATGAATTAATTAAGACCTATGAAGCACTTAAACTAATTCATGACGTACATTATGGCTTCAGTAAACATAAGTGATCTTTTTTTTTAATATCATTACACTGAATTATGAAAACCAGAGTCAGATAACTTGATAGAGGATGAATATGACTGGCAGACTGTTTATAATCCATGGACTGTTTGTCCTGTATGAACAATTTTAGTCACTTTCAGCTATCACTAGATTATAACAACTTTTTTTTTTTTTAAAAAAAACTCTGGGGCCGTATCTATTTCCTTTAGATGATCAGGACAGCTGAACATCTGATCCATTCATTTTTGTGTTCATTGTGATTGAAACAGCTGAATCAATCATGCAATGATTTGCTTTGATCATTAAGACAGCCAAAATGAAAGCATTGGCCATGCTGCCTAAGGTCCATTTATTTTGGAAATAACTTTTGACAGGAAAGACATAGTCCCATATTGCCTTCCTGACATTTCATTGATATCTTGTGTGGCTTCTGGTAGCATATTTATCATTTAGCTAATACACTTTTTGTTATCATTTGTTCTCTGTTATCTTAATAAATGTAAACAGATGATCCATGGGACTGATTCATTCAGAGCCCTTTTAGCTGCCGATGGCCCTGAGAGGCAACAGAGGAGGTGGCATTTTGTACTTTTGTTGATGGGTGTGATCAAAGCCAAGGGGATTGTTCAAAGAGAGAAACTGAAGTGTTTCAGGGAAGGAAAGGGTTTTCATGTGCTGCCTATTGACAAAACTAGAATTTTCAGTTTGTGAAGATTTAGCTTAAGTAGATATGATTAAAGATGATAAAATCAGACTGTTGCTAGAATGAACATGTACTTGTTCCTAATGAAAGATCTTTCATAATATTTAAAAGAATTAGTTTCAGAAGACACCTTGTTATTCAACAAATATGATTGTCTTTGATCCTAATAAATATTTGTTGTGATATCATATTAATGTTACAAGGATCTAGAAAGTAGTGACTCAATTACTAGCTATGCAGTTTGGCAGTTAACTATACAACCTTGCACAAGTGTGACCTCCTATGTTGGTTTCCTCATCTTTAAAATATAGGTAATAACTATACCCATCTCAGGGGATTATTGTGAGTATGAATTAATTAAGACCTATGAAGCACTTAAACTAATTCATGACGTACATTATGGCTTCAGTAAACATAAGTGATCTTTTTTTTTAATATCATTACACTGAATTATGAAAACCAGAGTCAGATAACTTGATAGAGGATGAATATGACTGGCAGACTGTTTATAATCCATGGACTGTTTGTCCTGTATGAACAATTTTAGTCACTTTCAGCTATCACTAGATTATAACAATTTTTTTTTTTTAAAAAAAACTCTGGGGCCGTATCTATTTCCTTTAGATGATCAGGACAGCTGAACATCTGATCCATTCATTTTTGTGTTCATTGTGATTGAAACAGCTGAATCAATCATGCAATGATTTGCTTTGATCATTAAGACAGCCAAAATGAAAGCATTGGCCATGCTGCCTAAGGTCCATTTATTTTGGAAATAACTTTTGACAGGAAAGACATAGTCCCATATTGCCTTCCTGACATTTCATTGATATCTTGTGTGGCTTCTGGTAGCATATTTATCATTTAGCTAATACACTTTTTGTTATCATTTGTTCTCTGTTATCTTAATAAATGTAAACAGATGATCCATGGGACTGATTCATTCAGAGCCCTTTTAGCTGCCGATGGCCCTGAGAGGCAACAGAGGAGGTGGCATTTTGTACTTTTGTTGATGGGTGTGATCAAAGCCAAGGGGATTGTTCAAAGAGAGAAACTGAAGTGTTTCAGGGAAGGAAAGGGTTTTCATGTGCTGCCTATTGACAAAACTAGAATTTTCAGTTTGTGAAGATTTAGCTTAAGTAGATATGATTAAAGATGATAAAATCAGACTGTTGCTAGAATGAACATGTACTTGTTCCTAATGAAAGATCTTTCATAATATTTAAAAGAATTAGTTTCAGAAGACACCTTGTTATTCAACAAATATGATTGTCTTTGATCCTAATAAATATTTGTTGTGATATCATATTAATGTTACTGACAAGGATTCAGAAGAAAAGAATATTTAGTGCAAATCATCACGAGTTCCTGGAGTAAAGAAGACCACCAGTTTTATACACACACACACACACACACACACACACAGATAAGATTCAGTGATCAAAAAGGCTAACAACCAAATTGATATGAGTATCGGACAACTGTAAGAATGAAATGCAGTGAATCTTAGCTTTTAGCTCTTTGGTATTATATGAAGAAGGTAGCAACTCAGATCAATAGACCTTGGGCTATGATTCTCAGCTAAGGGTAGATTTCAGAAAAATATATGCCCACAAAGAAAATATCTCAAGATCTCTGGAGAAAAAAAAAAATATTTTTAGCTTGTTTGTTTATTAAACAAGGTCATGGTTTGAATTTGAAAACCACTGCACTAGCTTGGAGTCATTATCTTTTAAAATCTAGATTTAATCAGAGTACTAGTAATGTCTGTGTTTGGAGAATGTGGATTGGGGAATAAGAATGAAAACCCTCTTCGGTTTTTGGTCCTTTCTTTTCACTTAAGTCTAAGTAGAAGGATTAAAAGTAATGGTCAGCTTTTGCTAGTAGTTAAATCAAATACAAATTGAAAAGAAGGAGAGCTAGATAAAACTGTTGAGCACATACTGATTCTAAAGTACATATGAACTGTGGTCAGTGCCAACATGACCTTTACTTATGATAGATAGCTGGTTTTTTGGTCATTTTTTTCACAATGGCCATTTATGGCATCAGTGAAAAGGGGGCATAAAATGGTTAACTTATTTGTAAGTTCTTATAAATCTCAATTAAAAATTGGAATTAAACCAAATATCTTAGTTTGAGAGCTGAGTTGATCATCATAGTAGGCTTCCTTATGTGTTTATGTGTTCAATTCTATTAATCATCTTGCATTTACTTGGAATTTTAATATAGTCTTTAAAGAAAAATATCAAATGCTGAAAATGATAAGGTATATGTGTAAAATTGAGAATTTGATTGAACAATATTCAGTTAATAGGTTCAGAAGATTTATGAACTTTATAGTCAGGAGTTATGTCCTTATGCAACATGGAATGTTTTCTAGATATCTGATGTTTGATGTGGCTCTTTTGTTGTTGTTGTTTAAATGTTGACTTCTATTTTTGTTTGTTTATTTATTTATTATCACCCACCTTTATTTTTTGGCCTGTGTGGGTCTCCCATTGCAGTGGCCTCTCTTGTTGCAGAGCACTGGATCTGGCCACATGCATTCCAGAGCTCTGGCTCGTAATTGGACACACTGGCCGAACTGTTCCTTGGCACACGGGATCTTCCCAGGCCAGGAATTGAACCTGTGCCCCTTGCACTGCATGGCAGACTCTTACCCACTGGACCACCAGGGAAGCCCATGATGTGGCTCTTTAATGGCATACCTGTGTTTATGTGAATGTGCACATGTGTGTATATGTGTTCACGTGTGTATTGCTTTGTATTGGTCCTGTACAGTTTTTGGTTTTAATTTTGTATAATTTATAATTTTGTGACTATATTCAATAAAGTATTTTCTTTGTATTCTTCACAAGTGATATATAGGTAAGGAAAAATTTCTCATTAAGCAGCTTGAAAACTTTTTTACATATGCTCATAAATAGTTAACCAGTATTTTTAGGTTGCCTCATAAATGCTAATATTAAAAAATAATAGTTTTGCCATTTATTTCATCAAATCTGTACTTGATATATTCTTTCCTATAAAATTGCATTCAATAACACAGTCAGAATAATAAAAAATAATATTTTTAATAAAATAAATGCATTTTCCTTTGATTTTAATAATAATGTATCACTAAATATGATGTTGGCTATCAATTTAAAAGATTAAAAATATCAATTTTATATCATATTAGAGTGACTTCTTTTTTTTCGTCTGTTAGCAATGTTCTATTAACCAGAATCTTTATTTTAAAATGCCCATTGTTTGGCAGTGTCATAGAAGAGTCTTTAAGAAGCTTCTCCATTATTTAGGAATTATTACTCATAAAAATTACCTGTTATTTCTGTAAAAGTATCAATACTTTTTCTGTGCTGATCTTCTGTATTCAGACTAAGAGTTGAATATATCTAACATTATAAACGAATGTGGCCAATCATGAGGTGAAATGTTTTTGTGATGAGCATCGATAAACCCACATTTATTAATTGTTCTATTTAATTTATTAATATCTATGTCAATTCATTTGTGAAGTACATTTACTGTATAACATCTATAACATCTATATTATGTTATTTTCATTTCTCTTTTTTTTTTCCACTTAAAAGTCATAAGTTTAGATTTAGATCCTAAGATGTGATGCATATATTCTTTCATAAATTAACAGATGTGTATGAACGCCACAGTGGCTTCTTTTTGTGTTGTTGCTCTGTGGGTCGCAACGGATGCTCATGCTCTTTTTGTTTCTTTTGGTAAACAAAACCTTAAAAATGATCAAGTTTGAATACTGCAATATAAAGTGCTCCTAAATATTTATAATGAACAAATGTGTTAAGAAGAAATCAAGAAGCAAGTTGCAAAAATATCTGAATTGAATAAAAATGAAAATACGACACATTAAAATATACACGATGCCACTAAAGCAACTTATAGGGGCAATTTATTTTAAAAAATAAATAAAGTGTTTTGGTTTCATTCTTACATCAAAAGGAGAATTTTGTTTACAACTCAATTTTATGGAGGAAGGAAAGAATATTTGAGAGGAGTATGATGCTTTCCTTTATTGTCATGCAGGCCAGTTCGTCCCCTAATATGACTTAGTTTCCAGTCTTAATCATAAGCGGTTATTTTACAAGTTTTTTTTGTTTACTTAGCCACAGAAATATTATTATATCATAGTTATTATTTATCATGGCCAGTAATTACCTGTTTGATAATTTTCAATTGAAACTGAAATATGAGTGAGTGTATTTCATGTGTTCTAAAGGAATTCCTAAATAGATTTTACAATGAGATTTGGTGGAAGTTTTGAAAGACTACCCGACTTCTTTACTAGTGAAACAGGGAAATGCAGGCAGTTCTAAGTATGAGTTTACAATAAGCTAACATAAAACATATTCCATAGGTATTTGTAAGTGAAAAGGATCAGTTGGTTTAGGCAGCATTTTTTTTGCACCATTGTGCATTTTATCTTTAGAGCCTACTAGATTTCCACATCACTAAGTTCTCTAAAATACATTTGGTTTAATTCAATTGGAATGATTCAATTTCACCTCAAAAACAGATGAGGTAGGTTAAAATGTTCTTTTAAGTGCGTAAGAAAGGTATTAAGACACAGTAAGGAAAATGTCATTCCTAAGATTATGATTAATTAGTTATTGCTTTTCTAAGATGAGAATATTTTTGGTTTAAAACCTAAATATATGAGTATGGCTTTAAAAATGTTTAATTTGGCTGTCTTTCTACATTGAGATGTAGAAGATTAATATAGTAGTTAGAAACACAATGAAACAAACATTAAATACAGGAATTTATAATTCGTAAGTTGATGTTTAATTTCTTAGACATACTGTTCTGTATGAAAAAATCCTTTTTTTTTGGGTATATCATTAAAGTGCTCCTAAATATTTATAATGAACAAATGTGTTAAGAAGAAATCAAGAAGCAAGTTGCAAAAATATCTGAATTGAATAAAAATGAAAATACGACACATTAAAATATACACGATGCCACTAAAGCAACTTATAGGGGCAATTTATTTTAAAAAATAAATAAAGTGTTTTGGTTTCATTCTTACATCAAAAGGAGAATTTTGTTTACAACTCAATTTTATGGAGGAAGGAAAGAATATTTGAGAGGAGTATGATGCTTTCCTTTATTGTCATGCAGGCCAGTTCGTCCCCTAATATGACTTAGTTTCCAGTCTTAATCATAAGCGGTTATTTTACAAGTTTTTTTTGTTTACTTAGCCACAGAAATATTATTATATCATAGTTATTATTTATCATGGCCAGTAATTACCTGTTTGATAATTTTCAATTGAAACTGAAATATGAGTGAGTGTATTTCATGTGTTCTAAAGGAATTCCTAAATAGATTTTACAATGAGATTTGGTGGAAGTTTTGAAAGACTACCCGACTTCTTTACTAGTGAAACAGGGAAATGCAGGCAGTTCTAAGTATGAGTTTACAATAAGCTAACATAAAACATATTCCATAGGTATTTGTAAGTGAAAAGGATCAGTTGGTTTAGGCAGCATTTTTTTTGCACCATTGTGCATTTTATCTTTAGAGCCTACTAGATTTCCACATCACTAAGTTCTCTAAAATACATTTGGTTTAATTCAATTGGAATGATTCAATTTCACCTCAAAAACAGATGAGGTAGGTTAAAATGTTCTTTTAAGTGCGTAAGAAAGGTATTAAGACACAGTAAGGAAAATGTCATTCCTAAGATTATGATTAATTAGTTATTGCTTTTCTAAGATGAGAATATTTTTGGTTTAAAACCTAAATATATGAGTATGGCTTTAAAAATGTTTAATTTGGCTGTCTTTCTACATTGAGATGTAGAAGATTAATATAGTAGTTAGAAACACAATGAAACAAACATTAAATACAGGAATTTATAATTCGTAAGTTGATGTAATTTCTTAGACATACTGTCTGTATGAAGCTATGGGTATATCATTTCCCGGTAGGATTTTTACCTGGAAATTACTGTTTTGTAATACAATCTAAAGCACTCCCTGTAGGAAATTTAGGAGATAGTATTGTAATGTGAAGAATATAGGCCACTGTGTCACAGCAGTTTCTTAGATATTTTTTTCATTTGGAAGCATTAATAATGTTGCTTATAAACCCATGGCACTGAATCACCATCTTTTAAAAATGTCATGTTCAGGTATCTTGTCTGCCAAGTTGTAAATCTCAACTCTAAGGGCTTTTCTTATCTTTACTACCAATCTTGTTTTATTTTGGAAGAGATGTTCTATTTTTTTCTTTTGATGGTCTTTTTTTTCATCTAGATAAGCTAAATAAAGCAACATTTGGAAAATATTATTAAATACATAATTTGTGATGACATTACTCAGAGAAAAATTTATTTCAGTTCCTTGAAATGTGGAACTTGAGGGGCTGATTGTAATGGAGGCTTCTGTTCTATGAGTAATGAAAGTGCTGGATGACCAAAACATCTGTTTTATAAATACAGAATAGGCATTGATTCATCTTTTGGCTTCACTCTGTTACAATAGTCAGTCTCAAAGTGATAAATCCCACTAGTAAAACAAGTTGAATGTATTGTTTTTAAAGCTTTACTACCAGAATAAAGCCAGAGAATAAAGCCAGAAGCTTTATTCTAGACTGAACTGTCAAGTCATTATTACACAAACCTTTACATTTTAGGAAAAAAGTACTTATTACCATAATTAATATGGGAGAAAGAAACTTGCTTTGTACTAAGAGTTCATTATATAGTACTAGAATGTTGTTTAAAATATTCTTAGAGCAGGTTTTTAAAAATTAAATCCAACAATGACTTGAAAACGTTTAGGGACTTCAGTTGACAACCAGGCCGATTCCTTAGCTCAGCTTCATTTGACAATTCAGGCATAATTTTTCAAGGCCAGATAAGGAAGACTGTGAATACATTAGTATAATTTACTTTTTAATACTTGATTTATATATATTTTAAAAAGATTAGCTTCCTTCCATGTTAATAATAATTTGGATCGTTAAGTAGTTTAAGCACATTGGTATGACTGTGGACATACTGGAGATGAACTTCAAATAACCAAGTAGAAAAACTCACTTGTGTCCTTTGCTGCATTCATTTGCCTCTTCTAACAGTTTCATCTTCTACTTCCTCTGGTCCCCCTCCATCAAGTATTTCTTCCTCTGCTTCTTCAAACTCTCATTTCCTATTAAATTCCTTCTGTAAACATACCCAAGTCTTTCCCATCCCAAATCACTACCTCAACAGCAGTCTGGTCTCTCTCTCTCATTTCCTACTCTGCCTGCTCTCATCTGTTTTATTAAGACTATTTGAAAGCTTGGTGTACCCTCATTAAGTCTAATTATTAACCTTCCATTCTCAGTGAAAACGGCTATAATCTGGTTTCAATCATCACCATTCTATTGTAATTCTTATTAATTGGCTCACTAATGTCCTTCTATTTGTAGTAAAGTAAGCAGTCATATTTTGGTCCTCCTACTGGGCCTCTCTACTTTATTTTGCACTTTCATATTATTATTTCTTTGGATTCTGTGAAATTACATTCCCTCTTATAAGCTTGTTGTTCCTTCTTCCCACTCATCCACGACTGGTGTTTGCCAAAGTTCAGACTATAGCTTGTTTCTTTATTTAGTTTTCTGTGTTTTTATTCTACATTCTCTTCCTGTTCAACTTATTAATAATCATAATATCACATGCATCACAGAGTTCCTTAAGATTCTCCCAAGTGATATCACAACTTGTAAAATTGTGCCAACACTTTATTCAATGTCTCCTACTTTATTTAGCAAAGTATCTAAATCATAGCTAGCATGAATAAAACATGTATTGCATACCAGACCCAGCACTAAGTATTTTTACGTTACTTATCACACAAAGCAATCCCGAAAAAAAGACCTAAACGAAATTGTCAATATAAGCAAAAAACTTTTTCCTCGAGTATTCTCTTTAGCAGTTAACGTAGCCATTTACCTGGTCAACTAATCTAAAAAGCCAGGAAGAATCCTTTGCTTTTCCCTCACCGCACTCATATCTTGTTTCACGTGGAATTAAATGTTGTGTTGCTTTTCCTTTTACGGCAATCATTTTAAAAAGATTAGCTTCCTTCCATGTTAATAATAATTTGGATCGTTAAGTAGTTTAAGCACATTGGTATGACTGTGGACATACTGGAGATGAACTTCAAATAACCAAGTAGAAAAACTCACTTGTGTCCTTTGCTGCATTCATTTGCCTCTTCTAACAGTTTCATCTTCTACTTCCTCTGGTCCCCCTCCATCAAGTATTTCTTCCTCTGCTTCTTCAAACTCTCATTTCCTATTAAATTCCTTCTGTAAACATACCCAAGTCTTTCCCATCCCAAATCACTACCTCAACAGCAGTCTGGTCTCTCTCTCTCATTTCCTACTCTGCCTGCTCTCATCTGTTTTATTAAGACTATTTGAAAGCTTGGTGTACCCTCATTAAGTCTAATTATTAACCTTCCATTCTCAGTGAAAACGGCTATAATCTGGTTTCAATCATCACCATTCTATTGTAATTCTTATTAATTGGCTCACTAATGTCCTTCTATTTGTAGTAAAGTAAGCAGTCATATTTTGGTCCTCCTACTGGGCCTCTCTACTTTATTTTGCACTTTCATATTATTATTTCTTTGGATTCTGTGAAATTACATTCCCTCTTATAAGCTTGTTGTTCCTTCTTCCCACTCATCCACGACTGGTGTTTGCCAAAGTTCAGACTATAGCTTGTTTCTTTATTTAGTTTTCTGTGTTTTTATTCTACATTCTCTTCCTGTTCAACTTATTAATAATCATAATATCACATGCATCACAGAGTTCCTTAAGATTCTCCCAAGTGATATCACAACTTGTAAAATTGTGCCAACACTTTATTCAATGTCTCCTACTTTATTTAGCAAAGTATCTAAATCATAGCTAGCATGAATAAAACATGTATTGCATACCAGACCCAGCACTAAGTATTTTTACGTTACTTATCACACAAAGCAATCCCGAAAAAAAGACCTAAACGAAATTGTCAATATAAGCAAAAAACTTTTTCCTCGAGTATTCTCTTTAGCAGTTAACGTAGCCATTTACCTGGTCAACTAATCTAAAAAGCCAGGAAGAATCCTTTGCTTTTCCCTCACCGCACTCATATCTTGTTTTTCACGTGGAATTAAATGTTGTGTTGCTTAATTTATGAACAAACTTTTTTACGGCAACATTCACCCTTTCCTCTGTCCATACTTTTCACTGCCTGACCTTACAAACACTTTACGATCTCAAATCTGGTCTACTTTAACACCATTTTTACTATTAACTCTTTAAAATCAACCCTGCATGGAGTGGTCACTGTGACCTGTTTGAAAAGGGAATCTGATCACATCACTTACTTTTTTAAAGGTTTAGTGTCTTAACTACCAACAGGATATAACCTAGTCTACTTAGCATGTGATATGAGGGTCTCTGTTGTCTTGCTTCTGCTAGATTCATGGCCTCATCTCTAGTCATTGCATACATCCTACCTCATAGGGTATTAAAAGTTAACTGTTTATAGTTCTCTGCCTATGCTATTTTGTCCGTTGTATGCTTCTTCTTGAGTGGTGCTCTGTGTATACTGTGCCTCCTACCATCTTTGTATGCATTCTTTTTTTTTTTTTTAACAACTGTCCTCAGGAAGTACTTCTTCCTAAATGTTTTCCCTTCCAGTTCATGTAAACACTTTGGTATCCATCTTCTCTCATCTGAGAATATTGCAGACTACTAAGACAGGGAATGAGATGCTTGGATGCCATCACCGACACAACAGATATGAGTCTGAGCAAACTCCAAGAGATGGTGAAGGACAAGCAAGCCTGACGTGCCACAATCCATGGGATTGCAAAGGATCAGACATGGCTTAGCAGCTGAACAACAGTAAAACACATGTCTGTTATTCATTTGCTACCCAGTGTTGTGTGGTAAAGACATAAATTGTGTCAAGTTTTGTGTGTGTGTGTGCCTGACTCTTAACATGATATTAGCCTTTAGTTCATACTCAAAAAACATTAGTTGAATAATTGAGTGAAACCATGAGTTATCCTAAAGTACTGCTAGTTGGTATATGTAGATATCTGATAGTTAATGAGATTAGCCCTCCTCTGAATAAAGAAAAAAAGGAGTAAGATAAACCAAAGTCTCCGTTGTTCAGTAATTTTGGCTGAGTTCTACTTTAAAGGTGGAGATTATCTGCACCTGTATAAATATCTTTTGTTTACACAAAAGAACAAAGGATGAATCAAAGAAAACATTTTGAATATAGAGAAGAAAATGACTGTGGAGAAAGGTTACTGAGCGAGAACAGAAATTTAAGAAGTAGCTAACATTGAATTATCTATGAGCTAGCCAACTGGGGCAGGAAGAAGGAAATAGAATGGTGCCTATTAGTAACTTTCTGATGGGTAGGATAATCTGATATTTTTTCTGTATATTATAGACAGTTGAAAAAATCATGCTTTGTATTTTATTAGACATTTAATAAATATAGTATGAAATACTGAGAAATAGCAAATAGAGAGAAATTTATATAATTGTCTCTTCTACATGCAGTCTACATTGAAAATTTGAAGAAATCCTACAAACTACTATCTGTGGTATGTTTTTGTCCACTTACCTAAATATGTATAGGAGAAATTTTCGTGACATTTTTTTAAGAGATTTTTTTCTTAACTTTTTTTTTTTTTTTTTTAAATTTTACCTCTAAGTCATCATTAATTTTTCATCCATCTTTATTCTTTGGCATGTGTGGGCCTCCCATTGCAGTGGCCTCTCTTGTTGCAGAGCACCAGCTCTGGGCGCATGTGCTCCAGAGCTCTGGCTTGAAATTGGACGCACCAGCTCAGCCATTCCTTGGCATGTGGGATCTTCTCGGGCCAGGGATCGAACTGGTGCCCCTTGCACTGCAAGGTGGAGTCTTTACCCACTGCACCACTAGGGAAGCCCCACTTTTCATAACATTTTTAAAGTGAGCCAGTTTTAGTATCTGTATTACCATTGCTCTAGAAGTAATTACTATTGCTTATGATTAGATTTACCGATGTGTCTGGGCAGCACTTTGTCAATTAAAGTGGCTTTAAAATTATACCCTGGGGTCAAAGCAGGAGTTGTGGGGTGGTTTCCATCAGTCAATAACCCAACATTATCTAAATCTATTACTGAATTTATATTCTGGAAGTTTTCTACTAGAAATTCATAAGAAGTAAGTTCTATTTCTGCTCCCCTATTAATGAAAATAATGATTTCAGCTGAGTCTCCTTTTTTAAATGTGAAATTATAAGTTATGATCTCCAAGGTTTCTTCCAGCAGAGGAGCAAGCAACATGCATCCTGTGCTCAGGTGAACACAAGATAAATTAATACAATCAGCAACATTAGTAAAGGTGGTAATACTAGGAGAGAAGTTTTCAGGTAATGGTAGCAGGCCATTGTTCTGATGTAATGTGATACTGAGAAATGTGCGGCCAGACTTTCAATCATTTAGCAAGGACCAAGAGACAAATGAGATACATAGAAAGGAAAATAAGATTGGATGCCTGACTGGTCTTTTTGTTTCTAGTCACCACGGATAGATTTGCTTTTCAGATTTCTAATGAAGATTGACTGATGATTAAACAAGTCCACACTTGGGTATGTTTCACCTGTGTTTTATGTAACTGTACCCTGCCTATGTAAGTTGAGGGGAAAATTCTAAAATCTACTCATAACTTTGTGTCTGTTTATCCTTTCCAACTCCTTATTAAAAACATTTACATTTTTATTGGAAGATAGTTGACCTACAATATTGTGTTAGTTTCTGCTGTACAACAAGGTCAGTCAGTTACACATATATTGACTTTTTAAAGAATCTATTCCCATATAGATCATTACATAGTACTGGATAGAGTTCCCTGCCTATACGGTAGGTTCTTATTGGTTATCTATTTTAAATATAGTAGTATGTATAAAAAAACAAAAAACCTAAAGTCATTTTAAGACCTGAAGAAAAAAATACAGTGTTGAAACATTTCAATAATGGTAACTAATAAACCTGTATTTCCATCATAAAATATATTCACTCAGGTAACTATCTCACCCTTATTTACACATAGAAGCAAGTCACACAGTCAATCTCTAAATAGAATCTCTCACTCCAAGGGGAAGTTAAACTCTTTTTATCTGCAAGCCTCTTCTTATCTCAAGAGGGAGCTTTATGGTCTTTTGTAAGAGTGAAAACAGGGCTCAAATCTAAGGGCCACCCATGGAAAATGGTAGGGATGAAAATAATTAGCTCTAGGTGAGATAGCCCTATCCATGTTATCACAAATCTCTTTTCAAGTTGGAGGGAGGGGCATGTAAACATTGTCTAGCTCTTATTGCCTATTATACAGATATTTTTTTAGGTCAGAAAAATGGAACTAGAAGCAAAAAGGTGTAAAACCTGGCTTACAGAGTTTGTCCTGACCTGTCTACTCAATGAAGTTTAATGTTCTATCTATAGTCTGTATGATTTTCCAGATATATGAAGAATTACACTTACTTCTAGAAACAGTGTTATCATAACTCTGCAATGCTTTAAAGCTGTTTCCACTCCATCAAGTATTTACTGAGGACTCACTTCTATTTCAGTTATTGTTCTGGGTTGTTTAAATAGGAATTATATAATTATAGATTTGTTCTTCTGCATCTTATAGATATAAGCAAATATTGCAAACCCCTATGTTTTTGTGCTATTGGCTTACCCTAATGCTCTTCCATGATCTACTAAGTGATTCCCTGAGAAACATTCTGTAGTTTCCATCATAAAAAGTTTATCGTGAGGATATATGAAAGTTGTTCTTCTACAGTTAGCTAGTTGGTTGATTGCCAGACTGCATGATTTTTACAGGTAGTATTTCTACAAGCTTGATTTAATGTAATCTTGGATCAAGAACTTTCCCCAGTAGGACGCCATCTGTTATACAAGGTACAGAGTGTTCTGACATGGTTCATGCCTAACAAGCTGTTTGACCTTTGTCAAGGACAACAGTTTGCTCATCTGAAAAATGAAGAGTATAGTGTGGAAATAATCTAAGATCCCTTTAAAATTACTATATCCCATAACTTTTGTTATTCAAGTGGTCAAAATCATTAAGTAGTGTATTTTAAGATTCAAAATAGATTTTTTTTTTTGGTAGTTAAATTTATACAGCTATCTTTTTATTCCATGTACATGATGGAACCGTTTGCTTTAGGGTTAGTATGGTAGCATGAAACTTTTTTTTTTTTAAGATTTATTTATTTATTTATTTTGGGCGGGGGTTGGGGAGGGAGGGGAGCAGGCGGGCCACTTCTATTGGTCTTTCATTTCTCCATTTTCATCCATCTTTGTTCTTTGGCTCCTGCGGGCCTCCCATCGCGGTGGCGTCTGTCGTTGCAGAGCGCCAGCTCTGGGCGCCATGCGCTCCAGAGCTCCGGCTCAGTGATTGGACACATCAGTCCAGCCGCTCCACGGCACGTGGGATCTTCCCAGGCCAGGGCTCGAACCAGCGCCCCTTGCACTGCAAGGCGGTGTCCTTACCCACTGGACCACCAGGGGAAGCCCAGCATGAAACTTGTTTCACAGAAAATTATTGTTCTTATGCTTGGATTCGTGCAGCATTTGCTTAGATCATTAAGCACACATTTTCAAATGAAGACTGCAGTAATAAATTAATTCTAGCAGTGACCACTTTTTACCCTATTGGAAATTCTCTGGAGCTTGTTAAAAAATTGGGCTTTTAGACAAGACAGAGTACATTCTGGAAGATTAAATATGCATAACATGGAACCAAAAACTGCAACATCAGTGAAAAACAACGTGCAGAAAATGATTTTTATGCTGAGAAGAAGAATAAGTAAAATTAACATTTCAATCAGAGTTTTAAACTATTGGATAAGTTAACTGACCTTCCAACTTTCCATACTTAACATTCTATGACTAAAAGCAAAATAACGGAGCTACAGAGTTTGTGTTTTAATTTAAACCCTTGGATGGTATACATCAAAATGTTAATAGCATCTGATTTTATTTTTTCCTAAATTAAGCCTTTTAGCACCATTTGATGGTTCATCCTCTGTGTCAACCTGATTAGGCCATGGTACCCAATTATTTTGTCAGACATCCATCTAGGCATGAGACTAACTTTTTAATCAGTAGACTTAGAATAAATTAGATTACCCTCTAGAATGTGAGTGGGTCTCATTCAGATCTAAGAGAATTCTTATATTGTGGAAATAATCTAAGATCCCTTTAAAATTACTATATCCCATAACTTTTGTTATTCAAGTGGTCAAAATCATTAAGTAGTGTATTTTAAGATTCAAAATAGATTTTTTTGGTAGTTAAATTTATACAGCTATCTTTTTATTCCATGTACATGATGGAACCGTTTGCTTTAGGGTTAGTATGGTAGCATGAAACTTTTTTTTTTTTAAGATTTATTTATTTATTTATTTTGGGCGGGGGTTGGGGAGGGAGGGGAGCAGGCGGGCCACTTCTATTGGTCTTTCATTTCTCCATTTTCATCCATCTTTGTTCTTTGGCTCCTGCGGGCCTCCCATCGCGGTGGCGTCTGTCGTTGCAGAGCGCCAGCTCTGGGCGCCATGCGCTCCAGAGCTCCGGCTCAGTGATTGGACACATCAGTCCAGCCGCTCCACGGCACGTGGGATCTTCCCAGGCCAGGGCTCGAACCAGCGCCCCTTGCACTGCAAGGCGGTGTCCTTACCCACTGGACCACCAGGGGAAGCCCAGCATGAAACTTGTTTCACAGAAAATTATTGTTCTTATGCTTGGATTCGTGCAGCATTTGCTTAGATCATTAAGCACACATTTTCAAATGAAGACTGCAGTAATAAATTAATTCTAGCAGTGACCACTTTTTACCCTATTGGAAATTCTCTGGAGCTTGTTAAAAAATTGGGCTTTTAGACAAGACAGAGTACATTCTGGAAGATTAAATATGCATAACATGGAACCAAAAACTGCAACATCAGTGAAAAACAACGTGCAGAAAATGATTTTTATGCTGAGAAGAAGAATAAGTAAAATTAACATTTCAATCAGAGTTTTAAACTATTGGATAAGTTAACTGACCTTCCAACTTTCCATACTTAACATTCTATGACTAAAAGCAAAATAACGGAGCTACAGAGTTTGTGTTTTAATTTAAACCCTTGGATGGTATACATCAAAATGTTAATAGCATCTGATTTTATTTTTTCCTAAATTAAGCCTTTTAGCACCATTTGATGGTTCATCCTCTGTGTCAACCTGATTAGGCCATGGTACCCAATTATTTTGTCAGACATCCATCTAGGCATGAGACTAACTTTTTAATCAGTAGACTTAGAATAAATTAGATTACCCTCTAGAATGTGAGTGGGTCTCATTCAGTTTATGACTTAAGAGAAAAGGACACAGGTTCCCTAAGGAATGAGAATTCTACCTCCAGATTACCTTTGGGCTCAACGTGCTGCACTGGCTCTTCTCTGGGTCTTCAGCCCCCTGGCCTGCCTTGCAGATTTCAGATTTGCCATCATTTCATGACCAATTTCTTAAAATCTTTCGTTCTCTCTTGTCATACACCTACACACACACACACACATTAGTTCTGTTTTTCTCTGAAGAACTCTGACTAATACATACTAGAAAGACATGATTTAACAAACAGTTTAGAAAGAGCACTGATACTTAGGTGAATTTAGATTAGTCTCTGATTTGGGGGGCATCAGATATCTGAACCATTACTTAAGGAAATTGAAATAGATTTGTTATTTGTAATGTTTTTTAAGTGTCAGAGATAAAACATCATAGTGTGGCACGATAGACAGGCCCTATTTTCTCAAAGGGAAAACTGAATAATGGATTTGCATGTAGTAAGAAGTTCCAGTTTAATAAAGCTAAAACATGTAATTTCTAACTATATCTTACTGCTTAAATGCAATATTTGATAATATTTTCCTGTAACTTCATACATGTTCTTTTATTCTTTTCCTGTCCAACTGGAATGTAGCCATTGGAGAATTCAGTTTAAATTAAAATGAGCTCTTCTTACTTTCTTAGTTTACATTTGTAAGTATATTTGAAGTCAATGCTTGCTACTAGAGTCATCATTTTAATTTTGTTTCTCTTTATTTTAATAAAAGCAAAATTTATATATATGTGGGTGTATGCGTGTGTGTGTGTATATGCACAATCACACATTAAAATAGATATACGATCCTGCCCAGAAAATGATGGCACCCATTGAACTTGACATGTCAATTGCCAGATCACATCACCATTGTGACTTCAGCTGAAGGTGCTAACAGGATTATAAAACCATTTGAGAGTGTCATTAGTTAATATCTGAATGAGTTAACTGTATATACTTGAATATGTCATAGCTGAGGACTTCAAGTGAACTACTTTGATTGAAGCAAGAATTGATCACTGTTTTTTTAATTTGCCTGGCATGAGACTAACTTTTTAATCAGTAGACTTAGAATAAATTAGATTACCCTCTAGAATGTGAGTGGGTCTCATTCAGTTTATGACTTAAGAGAAAAGGACACAGGTTCCCTAAGGAATGAGAATTCTACCTCCAGATTACCTTTGGGCTCAACGTGCTGCACTGGCTCTTCTCTGGGTCTTCAGCCCCCTGGCCTGCCTTGCAGATTTCAGATTTGCCATCATTTCATGACCAATTTCTTAAAATCTTTCGTTCTCTCTTGTCATACACCTACACACACACACACACATTAGTTCTGTTTTTCTCTGAAGAACTCTGACTAATACATACTAGAAAGACATGATTTAACAAACAGTTTAGAAAGAGCACTGATACTTAGGTGAATTTAGATTAGTCTCTGATTTGGGGGGCATCAGATATCTGAACCATTACTTAAGGAAATTGAAATAGATTTGTTATTTGTAATGTTTTTTAAGTGTCAGAGATAAAACATCATAGTGTGGCACGATAGACAGGCCCTATTTTCTCAAAGGGAAAACTGAATAATGGATTTGCATGTAGTAAGAAGTTCCAGTTTAATAAAGCTAAAACATGTAATTTCTAACTATATCTTACTGCTTAAATGCAATATTTGATAATATTTTCCTGTAACTTCATACATGTTCTTTTATTCTTTTCCTGTCCAACTGGAATGTAGCCATTGGAGAATTCAGTTTAAATTAAAATGAGCTCTTCTTACTTTCTTAGTTTACATTTGTAAGTATATTTGAAGTCAATGCTTGCTACTAGAGTCATCATTTTAATTTTGTTTTCTCTTTATTTTAATAAAAGCAAAATTTATATATATGTGGGTGTATGCGTGTGTGTGTGTATATGCACAATCACACATTAAAATAGATATACGATCCTGCCCAGAAAATGATGGCACCCATTGAACTTGACATGTCAATTGCCAGATCACATCACCATTGTGACTTCAGCTGAAGGTGCTAACAGGATTATAAAACCATTTGAGAGTGTCATTAGTTAATATCTGAATGAGTTAACTGTATATACTTGAATATGTCATAGCTGAGGACTTCAAGTGAACTACTTTGATTGAAGCAAGAATTGCACACCTACCACTCACTCTGTAGATCTTTATCTATAATAATACTTAATTCAATGAACATTTTGTGCCTAAGAAGTATAGTTTCTAATTGGCCTCCATTGTCAGTTTCAGCTCTTGATTTTTTTTTGTTGTTGTTGATTCTCTTATCCATTTTTATTTTCATCCATCTTTATTCTTTGGCCTGTGTGGGCCTCCCATTGCAGTGGCCTCTCTCGTCGTAAAGCACTGACTCTGGGCACATGCGCTCCAGAGCTCTAGCGCGGTAGTTGGACACATCGGTCCAGCCGCTCCGCGGCATGTGGGATCTTCCCAGGCCAGGGATCGAACCAGCGCCCCTTGCACTGCAAGGCAGTGTCCTTACCCACTGGACCACCAGGGAAGCCCCAGCTCTTGATTTTTAACAGAGTTGTTGGTAAAGGAAATTCTCCTTAGACAATCATCTTACACCTTTTACAACTTTTTACATGATTTTTTTTTTTTTTTTACATACATCTCACCCAGCTTCTGCCTCCCTGATTGACCTATTACAACCTTAAGTTTTTCCACCGATGTTAAAAATGTCATAAAAAGAATTGCCTTTTCTTAGGGACTGTTCATTTTCATCCAAAACTCATGGCATATTATGGCTTCAAAGTGAGGCAAATTATAGAGCTAAAACCACTTTTGAGAAAGATGTTTTAGTAATCGTTCAATAAGCAAAGAGTTCATTGAAGCAATAATGTGGTTAGTACATGCTGATTAGTGTACACAATATAATGTGGGTTGTACATTCTTTCCAGGATTACATGGCATTAGAGTAATGCTGAAAAACTAGCTGTTTTTTTCTAAATCTATTACTAAAGAGTTCTTTATGTCAGATGATGATGCACTTTCTGGAAATTTTAAAATGGCTTCAACAACTTCTTAATGAATTACAGCTGACTTAGGACTTACCAGGGAAAAGAGAAAATGTTACAGCTCTTTGACTGGACTACAGACAGGGATGTGGGTATGCTGATTCAGAGATTTTTAGATATCCTAAGTGGTGGGTCCTAAGTTATTTTTTGAATGGAGAATCTTTTCTTCTAATAGGAACTACAGCAAAGTGATCTTTTGTAGCTATTTTACATCTTCCAGAATCTTAGCAGGAGTCATCATTCCTTTTATTTAATAAAAATCTTTGAGATATGACAAATTTAATTAAGCAATGAGATTGAACAGTATCGGCATGTATTATGAGATGATTGTCCCAGAGAGAATATCACTTTTGCACTTGATATCCAAATCAGATTTAGATAAAGCTACAGTCTCTTGAATTTGAAGCAGGACTGACATGTAGATAATGCATTGTGCCAGGTAGGATCTCTGTTAAACATCTTATGTGAAGAATGATACCTTCTAGGGGTGCGTGTACCTAATCTATCTCTTTATGATAATATTTAAAGGACAGAAAAAAGCTATGGAAAATTCATTTTGCTTCTCTCTTGGTTTTCTAGAGAAATGATGGCTCCAATCTTTATAAACATTGCCCCTTTCAAGAAAGGCATATGGGGCTGTCTTGATATAGACTTCTGTTGGGCCTGGAACGTTTCTAGTTCATCTCATGAGGAAGATTTTGGTTAACTTGTCATCAGCCACTCAGTTTTATATGCATTGCTCTAAGATTCTTTTTGCATTCAACTATTCTAAATAAGGCTTATTTGATGAGTAATATTATCTGGCTAGAGACCATTTAGCTACAGGGAATATTTTCTGCTGACATCGAACTAGTTTGGCTTTCTTTGTATATCCTTGTCCTTACCATTAGGCTAGCAGTTCTTAAATTTTAAAAATGCTTTTGTAGGGACTTCCCTGGTGGTCCAGTGGGTAGGACTCTGTGCTCCTAATGCAGGGGACCCGGGTTCGATCCCTGATCAGGGAACTAGATCCCACATGCTATGACTAAGACCCAGTGCAGCCAAATAAAAATAAATAAAGCAAAAATTTTTTAAAAAAATGCTTTTGTAAATGTAAGCATAAGTTATATGAGCTTTTTTGGGGGATTATATTTATTTATTTATTTATTTTTGGCTATTCTGGGTTTTCACTGCTGCCACAGGCTCTTCTCTAGATATGGAGAGTGGGGGCTTCTCTCTAGTTGAGGTGAGCAGGCTTCTTGCTGTGGTGACTTTTCTTGTGGATCTCGGGCTCTAGAGTGCACAGGCTTCAGTAGCTGTGGCACATGGGCTCAACAGTTGCGGCTCTGAGGCTCTGGAGCACAGGCTGAGTAGTTGTGACTCACAGACTTAGTTGTTCAGCAGCATGTGGGCTCCTCCCAGATCAGGGATCGAACTCATGTCTCCTGCATTGGCAGGCGAACTCTGCCACTGAGCTACCCGGGAAATCAAAATCTGCTTTAAAAAAAAAAAAAAACTATACAATGTTTACTTCTATTCAAAATTATTTGTAACTATCACACCTTTATATATTTGAAGAAACTCTTGTCGTTTTAGAATGATAGCCTTAATGGAGATAAACTTATGTTTTATGCAGAAAAGGTATTATCTAGAAAAAGAAAATTAAGACAGAGTGGAAAAAAGTGAGATGCAGAACTTAGATGACAGGAATAGAACTCCATTCCTGAGATATAGTAAGTATTAGTAATAGGTCGGTTAGCAGAAAGGGGAGAAAAGAACAGATTAGGGAATTTAGACCCCTTGCTAATTAAATGACAATTAATAATTAGTATTATAGTGTGTGCATGTATGCTCAGTTATTTCAGTTGTGTATGACTCTTTGTGATCCTATGGACTCTGACCACATGACTCCTCTGTCCAAGGGATTGTCCCAACAAGAATATTGGAATTGGTTGCCATGCCCTCATCCAGGGAATCTTTCTGATCCAGAGAGTGATCCTGGGTCTTCTGCATTGTAGGTGGAGGCCCTTAGTATTATTATAGCTTTCCTTTTAAGTTACTGTGTGCATGTAACCATTATATTATTTGCTTAATTTAAACTCTTCCAATAACAAAAATATGACGGCACTATTTTTCCTACTAAGTGGATGATGTAAAGGACTCTTCTCCTCGGGAGTCTAAATAATTTGTGAGTGCATCCTCAGTCACGTCCAACTCTGTGACCCTCTGGATTGTAGTCCATGGACTCCTTATCTGTGGGATTCTACAGGCATTCATACTGGAGTAGATTGCCATTTCCTCCTCCAAGGAATCTTCCTGACAGGGAACAGACCTGCATTTCCTGTGTCTCCTACATTTAGCAGGTGGATTCTTTACCATTGAGTCAACATGCAAGCTCCTAAATAATTTACCCAAAGTCATATATCTTTTAGATAGCTAAATCAGAACTTGAATCTAGGCTTATTTGATTCCAAGTTTGTTTTCTCATAATTTCTATTATATTGTGATTGCTATTATATTCTGACTTCCATCATTATGCAGTACAGTTCCAAATGGTATCGTAAGTCAACATTTGGCATTTATCATTACAAATGTATATATTTTTATGCTGGAAAAATTTTGCAGTCTGTTTTGAATAATGCAAATAATCACAAACTATCCTCCCTAACTAGATTTTTAGGTTGACTTTATTTAATCAAAAAGGGCAAAAGAGATCTCAAAATCAAATATATTTGCTTTTAGAGAATGGAAGATAAAGAGCATTGATAAGATATATATCTCTAGTCACAGACCTTTAGATTCCTTACCATAGACTAATGTGAAAATTTGGGAACTATCATATCTATGTTTATATGTGTATATATCTATATTTGTTGTTAACAAAGCCTGCCTGCTTTGAATTACTTTATAAGAATATGCGTCTCATATTTTTTTCCTATTACTTATTTTCCTCTTAGATCTTAGACTTGTTAGCAAAGATACAGGGTAGTAAATCATTTTAAATTTCTTTGATACTTTGTGTATATTACATTAAGATATATATATATTTGTTTTTTCAATGAGAAATCTTTAAAATATGACATTTCTGTATTCATGGTGATTAGTATTAAAAGGAAGGTGCAAAAGCATTTCAGAAACTGATAGGAAAAAACAGTAATGAGGATCCCAAGAGCTGACAATGCATCAGCGAAAAACCATTTAAAATCATTATAATTATTTTTTAAAGGTTCCTTTTGGCACAAAAGGTTGAATCTTCACTCTTGAAGACACATTAAAATTAGATTGATTAAAGACAGCAGTATTGCATTTTTGCCATTAGACTAAAAAGACTGAATTGTTACTGAAAAGCCATGAAGTGCAGAACTCTGGAATTTGTGGTGAAAGGAAATTGAAAAAGAACAGAACATTTGGATTCGTGTTTCATGAAATAATTGTGTGACAGAATAGGAAGGCAGTCTGAGGGAGAATTGACATAATTTTTTCCGAGGATGAGGAAAGGCCAGATAAATATGTCACTGTTAACAAAAGCATTATTGTGTGTGAACAAAGTGTGTTCGACTTAATTTGTAAATATTGATTTTCAATTATTGGAAAATATTTAAATTTTTTAAAGTATGAAACAACCACTTGTGCTCTCTTCCTTTTTTCTTTCTTTTTCTTTTTTTTCCATTGACTTCCTTTTGATTTTAGATGGACATTAAATTGGAACAGAAAGAAAAAGACAGATACAAATTTTTTAACATTTGGAAATTTTCATTCTTCGGGGGAAGACATATTGTGATATGTATTGGCTACCCTGGTGGGTCAGTCAGTAAAAGAATCTGTCTACAATGCAGGAAAGTACGTGCAATGCAGGGGGCCTGGGTTCAATCCCTGTATCTGGAAGATCCCCTGGAGAAGGAAATGGCAACCCATTCCAGTAATCTTGCCTGGGAAATCCCATGGATAAAGAACCTGGCAGGCAAAAGTCCATGGGATTGCAAGAATTGGACACGATTTAGTGATTAAACCACCACCACTGTGAAACACATAATGTGTAGTCTGTCTGTGACCTTTCTGCACTATGTAAATATAACTTCTTTGAGCTTGGGGAGTCCATGTAGAAGCCTTCCACCAGATTACAGAGTCATAAAAACTTGTTAGCACATTGGGTGTTCAAGGGCCATGTCCTTGATATTTTAGTCTTTCGCACAGTATGCAGTTCAGTTGTGTATGGAATATGCTTGGACAATATTTGCGTGATCCAGGGCAACTGGCACAAACAAATTTAGGATTAGAGAGACATAATCTCTACATTTTTCTCTTTGTTCAGTTTAAGGATGTTGTCGTGTATGCTACGGGTTTACAGCTCAAATCCTTGTACTCACTGCTTCTATACATGTGCAGAACTTCCTTCTGAAAATACCTGTGACTCATTCTTTGGCCTTGTGTTTAACTCTGCATGTAGGTACCCCGAAATTACCATGTCCAGCACTATTCCTCATCCAATGCCATACATTTGTTATTTCCCTTGAGAGCATTTGATATGTAATTATACCTTATCCTACTTTCTTCTCTGGTGGAATAACTCTGAAGGCTGTTCCATGTAATGTTTCAGAAGGCTCCAGTGGGCCTCTGTCTCTTCATTAATACATCGTATATTGGTTCCCTTTCCTTCTTTGTCTGAATTTCCTGCTTTTCTGAAGGCATTGGGACTCAAAACCTTGTCTCAGAATCTGGTGCTAGGGGCAGGGACCCAGGTTCCTGGAGTATTAGACTAGCCACAGATGTCTGTAAAAGTTTGTTGAAAGGAATTAAATTATGTAGAATCGAATTGAGTTAAATTAAATTATCCTGCAACCTCATTTGTCTGGGCCAAATCCAAATACTTATGATGTGCTGCTGTTGGAGCGGGGGAGGTAAAGGGGTGGGGCAATCTATCTACAATGCAGGAAAGTACGTGCAATGCAGGGGCCTGGGTTCAATCCTGTATCTGGAAGATCCCCTGGAGAAGGAAATGGCAACCCATTCCAGTAATCTTGCCTGGGAAATCCCATGGATAAAGAACCTGGCAGGCAAAAGTCCATGGGATTGCAAGAATTGGACACGATTTAGTGATTAAACCACCACCACTGTGAAACACATAATGTGTAGTCTGTCTGTGACCTTTCTGCACTATGTAAATATAACTTCTTTGAGCTTGGGGAGTCCATGTAGAAGCCTTCCACCAGATTACAGAGTCATAAAAACTTGTTAGCACATTGGGTGTTCAAGGGCCATGTCCTTGATATTTTAGTCTTTCGCACAGTATGCAGTTCAGTTGTGTATGGAATATGCTTGGACAATATTTGCGTGATCCAGGGCAACTGGCACAAACAAATTTAGGATTAGAGAGACATAATCTCTACATTTTTCTCTTTGTTCAGTTTAAGGATGTTGTCGTGTATGCTACGGGTTTACAGCTCAAATCCTTGTACTCACTGCTTCTATACATGTGCAGAACTTCCTTCTGAAAATACCTGTGACTCATTCTTTGGCCTTGTGTTTAACTCTGCATGTAGGTACCCCGAAATTACCATGTCCAGCACTATTCCTCATCCAATGCCATACATTTGTTATTTCCCTTGAGAGCATTTGATATGTAATTATACCTTATCCTACTTTCTTCTCTGGTGGAATAACTCTGAAGGCTGTTCCATGTAATGTTTCAGAAGGCTCCAGTGGGCCTCTGTCTCTTCATTAATACATCGTATATTGGTTCCCTTTCCTTCTTTGTCTGAATTTCCTGCTTTTCTGAAGGCATTGGGACTCAAAACCTTGTCTCAGAATCTGGTGCTAGGGGCAGGGACCCAGGTTCCTGGAGTATTAGACTAGCCACAGATGTCTGTAAAAGTTTGTTGAAAGGAATTAAATTATGTAGAATCGAATTGAGTTAAATTAAATTATCCTGCAACCTCATTTGTCTGGGCCAAATCCAAATACTTATGATGTGCTGCTGTGGGAGCTGGGGAGGTAAAGATGGGGCATGCTATTATTATAAATCTGTTGGCAATTAATTTATAAACAAAATTCACTAGTTTTCAGTCTGGTATCTAGAAAACATATTGCATGTGAGAAACCATCGATTTACAGGAAAAAATGAAGTTAAGAATAGGCACATCTGCTCAGATAAACTAGCTTTACAGAAAGGATGTCATAGGATAAGAGACAAATACTATAAAATGCAGATATAACCAGTTGTCTATGGTTCCATATCATTTGAAGTGTCTGCTATGTATTAATTGACATTTTCAGATTAAAAGATTAAATTTTGCATTCCAATTTGTGCAACCCCAAAGGGAAACTATTTATCTAACCTAAATTATTAGTTGTCCAGATAGATGAAATTTCAGTATAATTAGAATCATTTTAAGTCAAGAAAGATCACATAGCAGTTTAGATTGTGTGTGTGTGTGTGTGTGTGTCTTAAGAGAGACTGAAATGGGATTCTTTTTTCTCAAAAGAAAGAATCCCAGAATAAATTTTATAGCTACCAAATCAGAAAGAGATTGTGGTGGCAGATTGCCACTGAACTTCTGGTTTGAATGATATAAGAGACAGTCTGTTCAGCAGTTATTTGTAGCAGTTTTAATATAGTTACAGGCCAGTATGAGAGGCTCCCTGGACTGCTACAGTTCTTGGCAAGAGAAACAATGCATAGATCAAGCCACAGCTGAATGGAATTATTCCAGAGTGGGGATCATAGATCTAGTGCAGACTCAACCTATCAACAATGAATGATTTAAGTAAATAAAATCTCAATTAATATCATGCATCTTTAATCACTTACAGTGTATCCATGTTGGTCTCTTGCAAATCTGAGTTCTATTACCACCCTTTGTACATGTAACAAACATTTATTCAACCTGCTTTAAACAAAGAAAAGCTTGGATTTCCATATAGGTCCTGCCATGTACTGGCTGTCCTTGGGCATGTTACCTAACCTCTCTAAGATTCAATTTCTGCAAGTATAACATGGGGATGATGGTATCTGTGTTTTAGAATGATTGTAAACTTTGGGCATGATTGGACCTCATTTGTCTGGGCCAAATCCAAATACTTATGATGTGCTGCTGTGGGAGCTGGGAGGTAAAGATGGGGCATGCTATTATTATAAATCTGTTGGCAATTAATTTATAAACAAAATTCACTAGTTTTCAGTCTGGTATCTAGAAAACATATTGCATGTGAGAAACCATCGATTTACAGGAAAAAATGAAGTTAAGAATAGGCACATCTGCTCAGATAAACTAGCTTTACAGAAAGGATGTCATAGGATAAGAGACAAATACTATAAAATGCAGATATAACCAGTTGTCTATGGTTCCATATCATTTGAAGTGTCTGCTATGTATTAATTGACATTTTCAGATTAAAAGATTAAATTTTGCATTCCAATTTGTGCAACCCCAAAGGGAAACTATTTATCTAACCTAAATTATTAGTTGTCCAGATAGATGAAATTTCAGTATAATTAGAATCATTTTAAGTCAAGAAAGATCACATAGCAGTTTAGATTGTGTGTGTGTGTGTGTGTGTGTCTTAAGAGAGACTGAAATGGGATTCTTTTTTCTCAAAAGAAAGAATCCCAGAATAAATTTTATAGCTACCAAATCAGAAAGAGATTGTGGTGGCAGATTGCCACTGAACTTCTGGTTTGAATGATATAAGAGACAGTCTGTTCAGCAGTTATTTGTAGCAGTTTTAATATAGTTACAGGCCAGTATGAGAGGCTCCCTGGACTGCTACAGTTCTTGGCAAGAGAAACAATGCATAGATCAAGCCACAGCTGAATGGAATTATTCCAGAGTGGGGATCATAGATCTAGTGCAGACTCAACCTATCAACAATGAATGATTTAAGTAAATAAAATCTCAATTAATATCATGCATCTTTAATCACTTACAGTGTATCCATGTTGGTCTCTTGCAAATCTGAGTTCTATTACCACCCTTTGTACATGTAACAAACATTTATTCAACCTGCTTTAAACAAAGAAAAGCTTGGATTTCCATATAGGTCCTGCCATGTACTGGCTGTCCTTGGGCATGTTACCTAACCTCTCTAAGATTCAATTTCTGCAAGTATAACATGGGGATGATGGTATCTGTGTTTTAGAATGATTGTAAACATGAGTGGTTAAACATGAAATACTTCTTTGCTAGACATGACCTTTGCAGACACTCAAAATACCGGAAAACCTCAAATACAACAATGTAAAATACTAATACTGAAGAATTTTATTGGAGTGAACAAATTCTCTATCTTAATTTGACTCTAAGTGCTTATACAGAAAATATACCCCCCCCCAAATTATCTATCTATCTATCTATATACACCCAACCTGACAGAAAATAAGGAAACTGTTGGGTATGGGTTAACTATGAAATCCTTTAAGTTTCAAATTGAATTCTTTTCGTTTTTATTATATCACGCTCTTTCAATTCTGTTCCAGTAACTTGGATGCATTATGAAGACCTGTTTATATAAAGGATAGAATGGACTGATTCAAAAAGCTGTAAAAATCCTATCCTATTAGGCAAAAAATAGCTTTTGTATGTCTTAGTTCAAAATCATTTCCCCTCATTGAAAATAATAATTCTGTTTTGTTTATTTCTTTCAATTCCAATAAAAATCTCAGGAGGTGTGTGAGTGTGTATATGTGAGGGAGCTAACAAGCTGATATAAAATTGTTATGTAAGAACAAGTACCAAAAATAGCAAGGTTAGGTCTAAGAATAAGTATTAGGTGGGAGGCCTTGCCTTATCAAATATAAGAACTTATCATAAGACTGTAATAGTGAAGACTGGTACAGCCATAAGCAAACAGATCAACAGGCACAATAAAGAGTCCGGAAAAAAAGCCAAAGGCAAATGGCAATTGATAAAGAAGATGTTACAAGTGGGGAAGAGAACATGATCTTTTCTGTAAAAACTACCAAGACAAGAATTTAATCATATGGGGAAAAGAAAAAAAAAAGAAAAGGAGGTAGACGTTTATTCCACATTCTACAAAGGCATGCACCAGGCAGATAAAAGTCATAAACGTAAAAAGAGAAACTATAAAACAATATACGAATAAAGCATTAAATAGTAAACAGATCAAAACCATATAGGTCCTGCCATGTACTGGCTGTCCTTGGGCATGTTACCTAACCTCTCTAAGATTCAATTTCTGCAAGTATAACATGGGGATGATGGTATCTGTGTTTTAGAATGATTGTAAACATGAGTGGTTAAACATGAAATACTTCTTTGCTAGACATGACCTTTGCAGACACTCAAAATACCGGAAAACCTCAAATACAACAATGTAAAATACTAATACTGAAGAATTTTATTGGAGTGAACAAATTCTCTATCTTAATTTGACTCTAAGTGCTTATACAGAAAATATACCCCCCCCCAAATTATCTATCTATCTATCTATATACACCCAACCTGACAGAAAATAAGGAAACTGTTGGGTATGGGTTAACTATGAAATCCTTTAAGTTTCAAATTGAATTCTTTTCGTTTTTATTATATCACGCTCTTTCAATTCTGTTCCAGTAACTTGGATGCATTATGAAGACCTGTTTATATAAAGGATAGAATGGACTGATTCAAAAAGCTGTAAAAATCCTATCCTATTAGGCAAAAAATAGCTTTTGTATGTCTTAGTTCAAAATCATTTCCCCTCATTGAAAATAATAATTCTGTTTTGTTTATTTCTTTCAATTCCAATAAAAATCTCAGGAGGAGTGTGTGAGTGTGTATATGTGAGGGAGCTAACAAGCTGATATAAAATTGTTATGTAAGAACAAGTACCAAAAATAGCAAGGTTAGGTCTAAGAATAAGTATTAGGTGGGAGGCCTTGCCTTATCAAATATAAGAACTTATCATAAGACTGTAATAGTGAAGACTGGTACAGCCATAAGCAAACAGATCAACAGGCACAATAAAGAGTCCGGAAAAAAAGCCAAAGGCAAATGGCAATTGATAAAGAAGATGTTACAAGTGGGGAAGAGAACATGATCTTTTCTGTAAAAACTACCAAGACAAGAATTTAATCATATGGGGAAAAGAAAAAAAAAAGAAAAGGAGGTAGACGTTTATTCCACATTCTACAAAGGCATGCACCAGGCAGATAAAAGTCATAAACGTAAAAAGAGAAACTATAAAACAATATACGAATAAAGCTTTATGACTTTAGATGAAGATAAACAATAGGTAAACAGATCTAATCATAAAGAGAAAGCATCTTCAAATTTATCATTAAAGTTAGAATCTTCAGGTAACCAGGCACCATGTGGAGAATAAAAAAAGACAACAGGAATCAAGAGATCTTCAAAGCACGTATGATAAAGGATTAGCATTCACATTAAAATATGCATTAAAATATATCAATTATATTAATGTTAAACATTGAAACATTTAAATATTAAATATTTAGTATACATTAGATATGTAAATTAAATATGGCGGAGTAGTGGTAGCCAACAGTCTAGTAAAAAGTAGGCAAGAAATTTGAACAGGCCCTTCATGGAAGCTGAAACTCAAATGGTCAAGAAATGCACAAGAATGCTTGAGGTCATTCAGTCTCACCAGACACCATGTTCCCAACAGCACTTGAGGACTGGAGGCAGGACAGCTCCCACATGGCCTCTAGCACCTAGGCTTTGTCACTTAGCCTGGACACTGACTGCTCCAGCTGTCAGATGTGGGGACCAGTCACAGCTTCCACTGAGGCCAGCACACCCTAGCCCCAAATCTCAGTGCAGGCACCCAAGACTGCTGATGGTGGCAAGATCACAGCTTCCATTAGCCATCACTGGTAACTTTAGCCTCTAGAAGATTGAGGGAGTCAGGGCCTGCAGAGACCTCACAGCAGTAAGGCGAGTGAAAGATGCCACCCCTGGGGCATCAGACTCTGGAAGTTTAGGAATCTCAGTCATCTCTGCTCCAAACCCCACAGAGCCTTGGCCTTCTAAATTCCGAGGTGGAGTCTGCCACTTAAACACCAGCTGGCAGTCTGGACAGCCTAGGCCTCTGTGATTTGCTTGAATCTTCCCTGTATTAGGCTTGTGGGAGTTTGGATAGGAAAGAATATTCAACATGATACAGGTGAACTCTTATTATTTATTCTTAGCTATTCTGGTTGCAATCTGTAGCCCTTGAAGTGGTTTTAGTTGGAAATTCTGCACGCAGCTTTTACTTAGCAGTGTTTTACATTCTACAAAGGCATGCACCAGGCAGATAAAAGTCATAAACGTAAAAAGAGAAACTATAAAACAATATACGAATAAAGCTTTATGACTTTAGATGAAGATAAACAATAGGTAAACAGATCTAATCATAAAGAGAAAGCATCTTCAAATTTATCATTAAAGTTAGAATCTTCAGGTAACCAGGCACCATGTGGAGAATAAAAAAAGACAACAGGAATCAAGAGATCTTCAAAGCACGTATGATAAAGGATTAGCATTCACATTAAAATATGCATTAAAATATATCAATTATATTAATGTTAAACATTGAAACATTTAAATATTAAATATTTAGTATACATTAGATATGTAAATTAAATATGGCGGAGTAGTGGTAGCCAACAGTCTAGTAAAAAGTAGGCAAGAAATTTGAACAGGCCCTTCATGGAAGCTGAAACTCAAATGGTCAAGAAATGCACAAGAATGCTTGAGGTCATTCAGTCTCACCAGACACCATGTTCCCAACAGCACTTGAGGACTGGAGGCAGGACAGCTCCCACATGGCCTCTAGCACCTAGGCTTTGTCACTTAGCCTGGACACTGACTGCTCCAGCTGTCAGATGTGGGGACCAGTCACAGCTTCCACTGAGGCCAGCACACCCTAGCCCCAAATCTCAGTGCAGGCACCCAAGACTGCTGATGGTGGCAAGATCACAGCTTCCATTAGCCATCACTGGTAACTTTAGCCTCTAGAAGATTGAGGGAGTCAGGGCCTGCAGAGACCTCACAGCAGTAAGGCGAGTGAAAGATGCCACCCCTGGGGCATCAGACTCTGGAAGTTTAGGAATCTCAGTCATCTCTGCTCCAAACCCCACAGAGCCTTGGCCTTCTAAATTCCGAGGTGGAGTCTGCCACTTAAACACCAGCTGGCAGTCTGGACAGCCTAGGCCTCTGTGATTTGCTTGAATCTTCCCTGTATTAGGCTTGTGGGAGTTTGGATAGGAAAGAATATTCAACATGATACAGGTGAACTCTTATTATTTATTCTTAGCTATTCTGGTTGCAATCTGTAGCCCTTGAAGTGGTTTTAGTTGGAAATTCTGCACGCAGCTTTTACTTAGCAGTGTTTTGAGTGAAACATGAGGGGCTATTCCTTCCAATTCTGAATTACTCAAGAGTTTGAGATGTGATATAAAATAACTCCAACAGCAGAGACCTTCACCTCTGTAGATCTGCAAGGTCCATCCTGGACTCCTTTATTTTTATCTCATTTTCTAGATTCCAGATACATGGTCCTAGTTAGGACTCATGGTGTTGGAACTCTGGTCTTTGAAACTATCTATGACCAAAGAAACAGTTGAGGTTGAAATTGTCTAACTTTATATTTTAGGAGCTCTTGAACAATGTTGAATAGGAATGGTGATATCAAGCCTGTTGAATAGGAATGGTGATATCAAGCCTCTCCACTTTATTTCTGATTCAAGAAATGTTTGCTTGTAATGTTTCTCTATTTTCTTCTAATGGTTGCTCTAAATTTACAATATATTGCATCTTTTTAATTTTCCTAGCTGTTTTCATGAATGAGTTTTGGATTGTATGAAATGATTTTTCTAGATATGTTGGCTACGTCATTTGTGCTTTTATCCACCTTATCTATTGATGTAGAGAGTTCCTATAATGATAAACCAACCTTGAATTTCTAGGTTAAGCCATATACTTGACTCCTTATGTTTTTATATATTAGAATTATTCCTGTTCTTGAAAATTGAAGGCAAGAAATGTCATAAAGCCACATTTTCCAAAAGCTGATAAAGAGTTAAAAAGGCCCATCCATAGTGAAATAACTATACCTAAAAGACTTGGAATTGTATTTTAAATATGTCTCGGAAATACACAGTTTCAATTTAGCAATAAGAAAATTGACATACACTGGGCTCAGATGGTAAAGAATCTGCCTGCATGCAGGAGACCTGGGTTTGATCCCTGGGCTGGGAAAGACCCCTTGGAGAAGGGAATGGCTACCTGATCCAGTATTCACGCTAGAGAACAGAACACCTTGAACTGAGGAGGCTTGCAGGCTACAGTCCATGGGGTTGCAAAGAGTGGGATGTGACTGAGTGACGAACACTGCCATTTTTACTTAACAGCCTGGTAAGCCAGTGGTCTAGGATTTGGGGGTATGTACTAGTTACTTAAATATGAATCAATAAATGAATGATGGAAAGAAGGCTAGAAAGAGAAAAGGAAGGAGGAAGGAAATAAGAAAGGGAATAAGGAGGCTGAATTACTCAGATTAAGGACTAAAATTTGTAGATCTGCAAGGTCCATCCTGGACTCCTTTATTTTTATCTCATTTTCTAGATTCCAGATACATGGTCCTAGTTAGGACTCATGGTGTTGGAACTCTGGTCTTTGAAACTATCTATGACCAAAGAAACAGTTGAGGTTGAAATTGTCTAACTTTATATTTTAGGAGCTCTTGAACAATGTTGAATAGGAATGGTGATATCAAGCCTGTTGAATAGGAATGGTGATATCAAGCCTCTCCACTTTATTTCTGATTCAAGAAATGTTTGCTTGTAATGTTTCTCTATTTTCTTCTAATGGTTGCTCTAAATTTACAATATATTGCATCTTTTTAATTTTCCTAGCTGTTTTCATGAATGAGTTTTGGATTGTATGAAATGATTTTTCTAGATATGTTGGCTACGTCATTTGTGCTTTTATCCACCTTATCTATTGATGTAGAGAGTTCCTATAATGATAAACCAACCTTGAATTTCTAGGTTAAGCCATATACTTGACTCCTTATGTTTTTATATATTAGAATTATTCCTGTTCTTGAAAATTGAAGGCAAGAAATGTCATAAAGCCACATTTTCCAAAAGCTGATAAAGAGTTAAAAAGGCCCATCCATAGTGAAATAACTATACCTAAAAGACTTGGAATTGTATTTTAAATATGTCTCGGAAATACACAGTTTCAATTTAGCAATAAGAAAATTGACATACACTGGGCTCAGATGGTAAAGAATCTGCCTGCATGCAGGAGACCTGGGTTTGATCCCTGGGCTGGGAAAGACCCCTTGGAGAAGGGAATGGCTACCTGATCCAGTATTCACGCTAGAGAACAGAACACCTTGAACTGAGGAGGCTTGCAGGCTACAGTCCATGGGGTTGCAAAGAGTGGGATGTGACTGAGTGACGAACACTGCCATTTTTACTTAACAGCCTGGTAAGCCAGTGGTCTAGGATTTGGGGGTATGTACTAGTTACTTAAATATGAATCAATAAATGAATGATGGAAAGAAGGCTAGAAAGAGAAAAGGAAGGAGGGAAGGAAATAAGAAAGGGAATAAGGAGGCAGGAAGAGAGGGAAAGCTTTCCTCTGATTTAGCCTAATAGGACCACCCCCAAGTAGTTATTAAGTTAGAGCTTATAGATAGAATTTAAGTAAGCTTTGCATGTAGTGGGTATTCAATAAATGGAAACTATTATTACTATGACAGAAATGAAAGCAGAAATGAATGTCTATAGCCTTAGGCCAGTGCTACTGGGAGCTGTAATTAAGAATGTGTTAGATTAAAAATGAGTTCTAAAGGCAGGCTGATTGGGTTGAAATCTCTGATGTACCTACTGTGTAACTTTGGGAATGAAGGCCCTCATGTGCATAACATAATATGTAACTTTATTTTTTAATGTGGTTAACCAAAATATATATTTTGGTTAAATGGAATTTTTTTAAGGGTTTGATTTAACTGATTTTGGATTCTCTGGGAGTATGGTATAGTAATGTTTTGGTGTAAAAATAAACTAAGTTTTTGGTTAGAGCCATATATGTACATTTGTGGTCCAGGTGAATAAAGACACATCTATATTTATATATTTTTACAAGTATGCACCTCATTGTAAAAACCAGTAAAATCAAGAAATGATTTTAAACTTAACAGATATTTTATAAACATAAATCTTCATCTCAGACAGGATGTGAATTTCAAACTTTATGACTTTGAAGATATTCTGTTTTTATTTTGTAATCAAACTGTGATGTGTGCCTGTATTAGTGTGTGTGGATATATATTTAACACTTCTAGATGAATAATATTTGGTATAAGAACTATTTTATCCCTGATAGTTTAAAGTTTGTTTAAATTAAACTTTTGTTTTCCCAAAGATCAGATCATACACTGATTAACACAATAGCTTTGTGTTTTAGTTTGGTTAAGGAACCTGAAACAGTTCATAGTTTGTATTTTTCTAAGATCTAAAAGAATTTTGTATTAGAATTCTTCTGTCAGTTTCTCTAAAGCTACAAAAATATGTAAAAATGTTTTTAAATATAGGTATAAGCTGTTAATATTTTATATTTATCAGTTTTTCAATTCTACCATGTGAATATTTACCAAAGTGTAAGTAAAAGCAGTGGTCATGGTCAGGATTTTAGTTTATTTTCACATATATTTGCTTAGAAATATAAATATGTAGTTCAGTTTTATTATATTGAGTTGGCCAAAATGTTTGTTCGCATTTCCCCATATTATGGGAACTTTTTGGCCAACCCAATGTAGGTCAAATATTATTCAACTGAATATTAATTTAGTAGTGCCTTAATGACAAGCACTGTTACAGGTGCTGGGGGGACAAAAACACAAAACAAAATAAACTCTGTTTCAACTCTCTATTTTCATGGATTTTGTAGTACCAAAAGGAGAAGAAAACAGTAAATAATATAAAGAAATGTATGATGATGAAAGCTGAAAATAAAACAGAAAAAGGGGATGCAAAATGCCACATGTGAAGATGTTCATTCAGTTTTAAATAAAAGGATAGGCCTCCCTGAGTAAGTGTGCTTTGACTAAGAATCTGAAGCAGGTTAAGGAAGGAGATTGTGGGTGTCCATTATCCACACGGAAGGAAGAGTATCTATAAAAGTCCAGAGCATTTAAGGAATGGCTAGGACCCAGAGTGGTTGGGCTAGAGCAAGTAGGTAGAAGTGTATTAAAGAAATGAAAAAAGTAATAGGGTGAGCAGATGATATAGACAGAGTCTTGCAGGTCATTATAAAAGCTTTGGCTTTTACTCTGAGATGGGATAATGGGAGAGTTTTTGAGTCAGTGATACACATAGGTGAAACATGATTTGGTAGGAAGGTTACAAGAGGGTTTGGAGCAGAGACTTGCTTTGGGACAAGTTAAGTGCAGAAAACCCATGCTTGATTTAGCAGAATGAACAAAATCAAGAAATGTAGCCACATGATCTCCACATGACAAAATCCATGCTGGTGTAGTACTAAGGAGTGTTTAATTCTAACCGAATGATTAGATGACTTCTAAAATTAGGTACTATGCTCAGAAAAGAAGATTTTATAACATTAAAAGTTCCCACTGTAAAGGAACTTGGGTGAGATTGACAAGTGCAATCAGTGTATTTGTTCTTACAAAGCTACAAAAATATGTAAAAATGTTTTTAAATATAGGTATAAGCTGTTAATATTTTATATTTATCAGTTTTTCAATTCTACCATGTGAATATTTACCAAAGTGTAAGTAAAAGCAGTGGTCATGGTCAGGATTTTAGTTTATTTTCACATATATTTGCTTAGAAATATAAATATGTAGTTCAGTTTTATTATATTGAGTTGGCCAAAATGTTTGTTCGCATTTCCCCATATTATGGGAACTTTTTGGCCAACCCAATGTAGGTCAAATATTATTCAACTGAATATTAATTTAGTAGTGCCTTAATGACAAGCACTGTTACAGGTGCTGGGGGGACAAAAACACAAAACAAAATAAACTCTGTTTCAACTCTCTATTTTCATGGATTTTGTAGTACCAAAAGGAGAAGAAAACAGTAAATAATATAAAGAAATGTATGATGATGAAAGCTGAAAATAAAACAGAAAAAGGGGATGCAAAATGCCACATGTGAAGATGTTCATTCAGTTTTAAATAAAAGGATAGGCCTCCCTGAGTAAGTGTGCTTTGACTAAGAATCTGAAGCAGGTTAAGGAAGGAGATTGTGGGTGTCCATTATCCACACGGAAGGAAGAGTATCTATAAAAGTCCAGAGCATTTAAGGAATGGCTAGGACCCAGAGTGGTTGGGCTAGAGCAAGTAGGTAGAAGTGTATTAAAGAAATGAAAAAAGTAATAGGGTGAGCAGATGATATAGACAGAGTCTTGCAGGTCATTATAAAAGCTTTGGCTTTTACTCTGAGATGGGATAATGGGAGAGTTTTTGAGTCAGTGATACACATAGGTGAAACATGATTTGGTAGGAAGGTTACAAGAGGGTTTGGAGCAGAGACTTGCTTTGGGACAAGTTAAGTGCAGAAAACCCATGCTTGATTTAGCAGAATGAACAAAATCAAGAAATGTAGCCACATGATCTCCACATGACAAAATCCATGCTGGTGTAGTACTAAGGAGTGTTTAATTCTAACCGAATGATTAGATGACTTCTAAAATTAGGTACTATGCTCAGAAAAGAAGATTTTATAACATTAAAAGTTCCCACTGTAAAGGAACTTGGGTGAGATTGACAAGTGCAATCAGTGTATTTGTTCTTACAAAGCTAAGGACTGTGTTTTATGTGAGCAATTAAAGTGAGATTTCCCCAGTGTTATGTTGGATGTGGGCAGTGATGTTCAGGTAGATGCTATGGGATAAAAGGTGTTAGGAGGAGCTTCCCTGGTGGTCCAATGGGTAAAGAATCTGCCTTGCAGTGCAAGGGGCACCCGTTTGATCCCTGGCCAGGGAAGATCCCATGGACCGCAGGGTGGCTGGGCTGGTGTGTCCAATTACAAGTCAGAGCTCTGGAGTGCATGCACCTAGAGCCAGTGCTCTGCAGTGAGAGAGGCCACTGCAATGGGAGGCCTACACATGCCAAAGAATAAAAAAATCAAGTAAAATAAATATAAATAAAAGAGACATGATGGGGAAAAAAGAAAGAGAAAAAAGGAATTAGGAGAAATTTATAGGTTAAAAAAAAGATCTAATTTGAAACGAATACAACATATAGTAGGATAGTTAAGACCTTGGGATGAAAGAAATAATATGTTGTTGCTGTTTAGTTGCTAAGTCATATCCAACTCTTTTGCGACCCCATAGACTATAACTCACCAATCTCCTCTGTCCATGGGATTTCCTAGGCAAGCATACTAGAGTGGGTTGTCATTTCTTTATCCAGGGGATCTTCCTGACCCAGGAATCGAGCCCCCATTTCCTGCATTGGCAGGCAGATTGTTTACTATTGCACGAGCTAGGAAGCCCAAGAAATAACATATTAGACCCTCAACAGTGGCTGGAGAAGTGCTGACTAGCTTAGGAGCTGAAATTAGTTCCATCAGCCTGGAGGACAGGGTGGCAAGGGAGGTCAGAGTGACTGCCAATGAAGTGGAGAGTTGAGCCGGGGAGGAGCCCGATCAGAAAGATGCTCATTACACAGGAACACGGATTCTGTCCCCAGGGCGGTTGAGATATACTGTAGGATTCTGCTTTTCCCACAGGCCCTGAGGGGCAGCTAGTGTCAAAAGATCAGAGTAGCTACATATAGAGAATGAGTCTTATGAGGTACTTTGCTTTGTTAGTAGGCTCTTATATCATGGAAATTCTTCCAAGTAGCAAACGTTTTCCAATTAAGGAGAGAATTATAGAAAATTCCATTAGGACTTTAAAACTTTGTCTCTAATTACACTAGAAATGTGCAGACTTTTTGAACTTGAACCAACTGCAGTTGAATTTGCTAATGATATTTTATTACATTTGTTTTAGAAACAACAGTGAAGTCCAAATCATTCTGGCACTTTAGACAGCAGCCTGAGTAATTTCATAGAGTAATAGGCTTTAGGGGTTCTATCTAAATCTCATTAAGTATTTCTGTATAATCTTGAAAGATATTAATAATCTGTATGGACTGAAAATGATCCTTAAAAATAAATTCTCAGTACCCTAAAATTGCAGGGGGAACCTGGTAAGAGTGAACACATTTGGTTCCACTGGATGGAATCAGCTAGATCTGTTGCTTCCTCCCACTTTGGGAAAATTTGATTAACACATAATTGGGAAAATGACTAAGTTAAAGGCTTTAATTTTGAAAATCACATTTATTTGTTTTTCTTTCTGAAGGTGGAGCATGTTCACTGTCTTAATAAAAATCAAGAGTTATATTACATCCAATAAAAGGCTATCTGTTAAGGTATTTGGGGCAGCAAGAATGGAATACAAGGTTGAGAAAGAGGGAATAAAAGTGAATTGACTTCGATTGTGTGAACATTTATAAGGTGACAATCTTTTTGTCATGTAAATCAGGATCAGAATAATTTTTTTTTTAGTATAATTATATTAAGGTTTATTTTCTGGTTAGCATTTGTTATTTTTCTGAAGAAAACCACTGCAATTCTGAGTCTATAAAGATATACTCTTAAAATTTATTATAAAAGTTTAAAGTTTTTTTTTTTTTTCTTTTTTTAAAAAACTTTTACTTATTTATTTTTGGCTGTGCTGGGTCTTTGTTGATGTGTGGGTTTAGCTGCTCTGTGGTATATGGGATCTTCCTGGTTCAGGGATCGAACCTGTGTCTCCTGCATTGGCAGCCGGGTTCTTATCCACTGAGCCACAAGGGAAGCCCAAAGTTTAAAGTTTTGACTTGCACATTTAATTCTAATCATCTTTGTTGTAGATCATGTTTCCATAGATACATATATCTGTTTATGGTTGTTCTCTCATATTTATCTTTTCCTGCACTAGTACAATACTGTCCTAAGTACCACAGCTTTATAATGAATTTTGGTGTCTGGCAGAGTATGTTTCCATCATTTCTTCAGAAGGAGTTTCCCTTTCTTTAGTTTTAGTTCTTTCCTATACATTTGAATATCAGTTTGTCAATATCCTGCTAGTCTTGGAGGTTGTCCTGGGGAGGTAAGGGGTGGCTCTGGCTTACTGCAGGGACAAGCACACTTGTGGTGGAGGTTCTGGGCAGGGACGGGGTGGCTAGAATAAATTTATCAATCACCTACAGCAATATAAGCAGGTTTCAGAGGTAAATATGTCAAGATTTGTTCCATTAGTTTACAATTCCATGGTTGGGTGAACCCCCTCTGCATTCCCCAGTAGTTAAAGAATAAAATAAAATGAAAACCACCTTTTATCAGTTTCTGAGGGCCTTTAGAAAAGGAATAAAAAGCAGAAGTGCTGGCATTCGCTTTCCCGTGAATACAGCAAATTGATGCAATAGCAATTCCAAAGCAAAAGCTTCCTTTCTCTCTCCTTCTCCATGTGTGAAAAAGAAATGAATGCTGCAGTTGTTGGACAAGGGATAACAGTTGATTTGGAATGAACCAGCCAAAAATGTCCCAAACAAATTAATAGCATAGAAACATCTGCTGCTGTTTTATTAGAGTTTCACATAAAAACCTAGTTTGCAAGCTGGCGTTTGGAAAGCTTTTCTTTATGCTGAACTCTTAACGTAGCTGCGAAAGGCAATCAAGACCATATGTCTTACATTTTTAGGTCCAAAATTTCCTACATCTCTCTCCAACCTGGGGCAGTTGCTTGTAACATGAGTGCTGAATTATGAAACCTGATTTTAAGATCAGGGTTTTTTTAACGATGTATTTTAAAGTCATTGAAGCTATGGCATTTACAGTTCTCTGCTTTGGTTATTATTATAATTTCATCTAAAATCTTCGTACTTCACTTTTTACCGATCATTATTTCTGTGCTGTTAGCTTTAGCTAGGCATAACATTTGAAATATATATTACAGCACTAATTTTGAATGGTTTTTAGCCCCATTATTGATCAGGAAACAGATTTCTGATTTGTAGAGGGGAGATAAAAATCATGTAATAGCCTATGAAATAAATTATTTCATAGAAAATATTCCTTTTTCTTAGTATAGTGTTTATATAAAATTTCTTAATAAATTCTCATAAAACTCTCAAGAGGAAAATGGACAAGTTTTAGTTCTTACATCATGAAAACATCATTATTCATTGCTGTTCTCTCATGGTTCAAAACAGAGAAATGTAATGACAAATCTTGTTAATGTGTTTACAAGGTTTTAGCAAATGTTTGTTGAGTTATAATACTAATAATGCTGCGTCTTATTTTCATTTTGTGGTTCGGTATGCCAGCTCTTCAGTGCCTATTTTCCACCCTTCTCTTTCCCTCATTTCTTCTCCCTTTGGAACTTCAGTCTTTATACACACATGCATATATACATGCACACACTGAATCAGTGCATACAAATGTTTAAATTAGAGCTTAAAAGGATGCCTCCATATGTTCTGTTAAACTTTATTTGTATACAATAAAGTCTTCATTGTTGCTTTGATTCTGACAGAAATTTTTGAAATTTCCATAGTAACTTTATCTTTTCTGTCACTTCAGTGTTTTTCATCACTTGAAATGGCATCATTTTATTCACATTGACAGCTCTGAAATCTGAGTGAATTTTGCAGTGGATTGCATTTTAGTTTCAAAGAAATACAGCAACATTTTTTCACTAAAAAGAAAAAGAATAACAAAGGTTCATTTTGCCTATAGGAGGGAAATTCTTTTTCCTCTGAAAGGCAGTTTCCTAAGTTATCTCTTACTACATACAGCTTTTTAGTTTCTTTGGGAAATATGTTGGGTTAATAAAAGGACTAAACATGAGTGCTGAATGAAACCTTTTAATTTTAACGATGTATTTTAAAGTCATTGAAGCTATGGCATTTACAGTTCTCTGCTTTGGTTATTATTATAATTTCATCTAAAATCTTCGTACTTCACTTTTTACCGATCATTATTTCTGTGCTGTTAGCTTTAGCTAGGCATAACATTTGAAATATATATTACAGCACTAATTTTGAATGGTTTTTAGCCCCATTATTGATCAGGAAACAGATTTCTGATTTGTAGAGGGGAGATAAAAATCATGTAATAGCCTATGAAATAAATTATTTCATAGAAAATATTCCTTTTTCTTAGTATAGTGTTTATATAAAATTTCTTAATAAATTCTCATAAAACTCTCAAGAGGAAAATGGACAAGTTTTAGTTCTTACATCATGAAAACATCATTATTCATTGCTGTTCTCTCATGGTTCAAAACAGAGAAATGTAATGACAAATCTTGTTAATGTGTTTACAAGGTTTTAGCAAATGTTTGTTGAGTTATAATACTAATAATGCTGCGTCTTATTTTCATTTTGTGGTTCGGTATGCCAGCTCTTCAGTGCCTATTTTCCACCCTTCTCTTTCCCTCATTTCTTCTCCCTTTGGAACTTCAGTCTTTATACACACATGCATATATACATGCACACACTGAATCAGTGCATACAAATGTTTAAATTAGAGCTTAAAAGGATGCCTCCATATGTTCTGTTAAACTTTATTTGTATACAATAAAGTCTTCATTGTTGCTTTGATTCTGACAGAAATTTTTGAAATTTCCATAGTAACTTTATCTTTTCTGTCACTTCAGTGTTTTTCATCACTTGAAATGGCATCATTTTATTCACATTGACAGCTCTGAAATCTGAGTGAATTTTGCAGTGGATTGCATTTTAGTTTCAAAGAAATACAGCAACATTTTTTCACTAAAAAGAAAAAGAATAACAAAGGTTCATTTTGCCTATAGGAGGGAAATTCTTTTTCCTCTGAAAGGCAGTTTCCTAAGTTATCTCTTACTACATACAGCTTTTTAGTTTCTTTGGGAAATATGTTGGGTTAATAAAAGGACTAAAGTTTTATAATTCCTTTTTTCTCTTTGAAATTCCAGAATTATTTTTTTTAATTTTTTAATTTTTTTTTATTTTTACAGAGTTTTGTTGTTTATAGATATGTATAATCCCAGATTATTCATGTGTATATCCCTGGCCCCTCCCTCCTCCCCCCGGCAGTCCCCCCCACCTCACCCCTCCAGGCCATTGCACAGCACCCTGTGGGATCCCCTATTCCCACAGCACAACGACAATAGCTATCTTTTTCACATATGATGGTATAAGTTTCCATGTCACTCCCTCTACGCCTCCCACCCACTGTTCATTCCCCACAATGTCCATATGTCTGTTCTCCATGTCTGTTGTCCCATTCAGTCGTCGATGGACATCTAGGCTACATCCATATTCTAGCTGTTGTATAGAGAGCTGCAATGAACATCAGGGTACAGGTGCCTCTTTCAATTTTGTGAAATTCCAGAATTCTTGACCCTACCACTGTTTGTACATTTCTTCTTATAGATTACTCTGAGAGAAGCTCTTGGAAAAGAAATGAAATATCCATTAATTCTCTTACTGTGCCTTATTTTGTATAGAAACGACTTTCATTGCTTTTTTTAATCCTTCATTGTCCTATTCTAGAGGATCTAAATTATTAAGTAAATAGATGAAAAGCTTTTATTAACTGTAAAGCATTATATTAATTAGCATTTCATGTTTTTCACTTGGTAAAACTACCACAATTAGTAAAATGTCCAATATTTCTTGGAAGAACTGATGTTCCAATACTTTTGAAACCAGTTTACCTCGGATTTGGGACTTAAACCCAAAACCCAGTTTGGGAGTCAGACCAATGTGGCTGGGGTTTGAACCTGGCCAAAACCCTGGTTGGGACTTGAACCTATGTGGCTGGAACTCAAACCCAGCCCAAACTCACCATACCTGGTTTCAGGACCTAATGGAGCTCAGGTTATTCATGTCTCTGCACAAAATAATTAAGTGTGAGACAGAGTGATAGGTAAGAAGAGGGTTTATTTGGACTCAGAGAAAAGCACCCTCCACAGACTGAGTGTGGGCCACCACAGAGGTCCAGTCTAGCCTTGAAAACATGGCCTGCTTAGTTTTTATGAGCTGGGTAATTCCATATGCTAATGAATGGGTGGACTATTCCAACTATTTTGGGGAAGCGGTGGAACTGTCATGGTGCCTCTGGGTATGTCATCTAGCTTGCTGATTGAGGATCAAGGTCTAGTCTACCATCTTTGATCCATTTCATTCTAATGGGTTTATGTTGTGTCCTTGGGCTGTGTCATTCTTTTAAAAAATTGTGCCCTGTGCCTTTCCCTCCTGTTACATTTTGGTCATTTGATGTGAAGAACCAACACATTGGAAAACTGTGTTGTAGGGTATATTTCAAATTGCAGAAAGCACAGATTTTAGGTTGAAAACAGTGTGCACAATCAGCAAGAAAGTAGGCCCTTGGTAAACAAGAAATTTGACAGCCCCATTAACTTTGGCTTCCTAGCCCCTCAAATGTGAGAAATAAATGTTTATTGTCCATAAAAAGATAATTATGAGTGAAATATAATAATATTAAAAAGTATCATTGAGAGTTTACTTATTATTATCTAATTTGATATGTTTTTTTCAAGTAGACCTAGTTTCTCTAAAGAAAAGTGCTGTCATGAATGTTATCAAAATTAAATGTTTCTCAAACCCTAAAGTATGTTCATATTTGGATACTATTGTGATTATGAAAAGAACCAGATAATGGGAATCTTACAACTAGATTTAGAATTAGAAGAAAGAGATATATTTATTTATCAAAAATAGATCAGAGACTTATATATCCAATAGTTTTAAATGTGGTTAACTGACAATTATTTATATATAATAATTTAAATAGCATTTTAATGAGAGATTTCTAATTCCACATTTCTTAGTGTCTTTCCTCATGTGGTTTGTGTCATTAAGACAGAAGTAGGGAGGGAGACTAAATTAGTCACAAAAAATTTTCTGGCAAATATATTTCTCAACATGGTAAATAGCAGGAAAGACAAATATGTACATAAATTCTAACTTTCTTTTGAGTTGGTATGAACTTTCCCAAGAAAGCCCTAGTAGTCGGATTGGGAATGTGTTAATTGGGCTGACAGACTTTCAAGTGGTAGAATGAGGATAGGACCAATAGTGATACTTTCCAAGCATTTGAAGATCAAATGGATCATTATGAGTCTTGTAAAAGTTCCAGCAGTCAGTGGTTGCTTGGGAAAGGGCATTTAATAAGCAGGCACAAATAGGAAGCTGTATAAAGGAACAGAGGGACCTCTTGTAAGGGAAAGAGGTTTTTGAAACTGAACTTTCAAGGAGCTCTTATAAGCCCAACAAGTGCTGAGCTTAAAGGAGAAAATGCCTGAAGGAGAAGAACCCAAACAATAGGCACTGGACTTCTTAATAGATGTACAGCAGTTGTGCCACAAGCCAGTGGAGTAAGTCCAGAGGAAGTTTGTTGCCAAACCCTGAGTGTTTCTCTTTTGCTCTAGTGAGTTGAGTCAAGGAATAGATAGTAAATTTCTTATCCAATTGCTAGGTCCTCAACTATTTATCAGTTAAAGAAAAGAAAAATGTTTCCATAAAAGATACATATGAGTGAAATATAATAATATTAAAAAGTATCATTGAGAGTTTACTTATTATTATCTAATTTGATATGTTTTTTTCAAGTAGACCTAGTTTCTCTAAAGAAAAGTGCTGTCATGAATGTTATCAAAATTAAATGTTTCTCAAACCCTAAAGTATGTTCATATTTGGATACTATTGTGATTATGAAAAGAACCAGATAATGGGAATCTTACAACTAGATTTAGAATTAGAAGAAAGAGATATATTTATTTATCAAAAATAGATCAGAGACTTATATATCCAATAGTTTTAAATGTGGTTAACTGACAATTATTTATATATAATAATTTAAATAGCATTTTAATGAGAGATTTCTAATTCCACATTTCTTAGTGTCTTTCCTCATGTGGTTTGTGTCATTAAGACAGAAGTAGGGAGGGAGACTAAATTAGTCACAAAAAATTTTCTGGCAAATATATTTCTCAACATGGTAAATAGCAGGAAAGACAAATATGTACATAAATTCTAACTTTCTTTTGAGTTGGTATGAACTTTCCCAAGAAAGCCCTAGTAGTGCGCGATTGGGAATGTGTTAATTGGGCTGACAGACTTTCAAGTGGTAGAATGAGGATAGGACCAATAGTGATACTTTCCAAGCATTTGAAGATCAAATGGATCATTATGAGTCTTGTAAAAGTTCCAGCAGTCAGTGGTTGCTTGGGAAAGGGCATTTAATAAGCAGGCACAAATAGGAAGCTGTATAAAGGAACAGAGGGACCTCTTGTAAGGGAAAGAGGTTTTTGAAACTGAACTTTCAAGGAGCTCTTATAAGCCCAACAAGTGCTGAGCTTAAAGGAGAAAATGCCTGAAGGAGAAGAACCCAAACAATAGGCACTGGACTTCTTAATAGATGTACAGCAGTTGTGCCACAAGCCAGTGGAGTAAGTCCAGAGGAAGTTTGTTGCCAAACCCTGAGTGTTTTCTCTTTTTGCTCTAGTGAGTTGAGTCAAGGAATAGATAGTAAATTTCTTATCCAATTGCTAGGTCCTCAACTATTTATCAGTTAAAGAAAAAGGAAAAAATGTCTTCCCCAGAACTTTTTTTCTCCTCAATACTATGATTTAGAATTAAGAAAAGAAGAGAGGGAAGAATGATTGAGAGGTACAGTGGGTTTAATAAAAGACTCCTGCCAAAAGGAGGTGGGGAGAAAGGAAGCCACTCTGAAGTAATAGTTTTTGAAACATTCCCACTGGCAGAAAACAACTGTTGTGGTTTTCCTTAATTATGTTGTATACACAGAAGATGTTTTAGTGGAAAAAAGAACAGACCTAAGCTAAAATGCTTGAGAAATAGGACTAGCTTAGCCGTTTTTAGAATACAAGAATAAATCTGCTATGTGTTTGCGGGAAAAAAATCAGAGCTGTGCTTAATATACCACTTCTATTAATTCTCAGGATTAGAACAGAATTAATATAGAGGGTCTGAAAAATAAATAGAAGTCTGCAAATAATAGTCCAGGATATTTACCAAATCCAAATGTCATAATCTGTATGGAAAGATGTATTAGTTTTGAAAGTGTATTTCAAAGTGCTTCGAGTGGGGAGTGACTTCAAGGAAATCCAAAAACCATGGACTTTGAAGGAGCAGGATTTGGTATGCTGTTAGAGACACCATGCTTTATAGCATAAGGTTTAGGTGCATATGATTCTTACGTAGAAGGAAAACCTGTGAAGTGCATTTTGCAACATACAATGGCACTGTGCAACTTTACATCTTTTGAAATATAAATGCACATTTAAGGGATTCGTTACGTTTTTGAAGGAAAACCTGTGAAGTGCATTTAATAAGCAGGCACAAATAGGAAGCTGTATAAAGGAACAGAGGGACCTCTTGTAAGGGAAAGAGGTTTTTGAAACTGAACTTTCAAGGAGCTCTTATAAGCCCAACAAGTGCTGAGCTTAAAGGAGAAAATGCCTGAAGGAGAAGAACCCAAACAATAGGCACTGGACTTCTTAATAGATGTACAGCAGTTGTGCCACAAGCCAGTGGAGTAAGTCCAGAGGAAGTTTGTTGCCAAACCCTGAGTGTTTTCTCTTTTTGCTCTAGTGAGTTGAGTCAAGGAATAGATAGTAAATTTCTTATCCAATTGCTAGGTCCTCAACTATTTATCAGTTAAAGAAAAAGGAAAAAATGTCTTCCCCAGAACTTTTTTTCTCCTCAATACTATGATTTAGAATTAAGAAAAGAAGAGAGGGAAGAATGATTGAGAGGTACAGTGGGTTTAATAAAAGACTCCTGCCAAAAAGGAGGTGGGGAGAAAGGAAGCCACTCTGAAGTAATAGTTTTTGAAACATTCCCACTGGCAGAAAACAACTGTTGTGGTTTTCCTTAATTATGTTGTATACACAGAAGATGTTTTAGTGGAAAAAAGAACAGACCTAAGCTAAAATGCTTGAGAAATAGGACTAGCTTAGCCGTTTTTAGAATACAAGAATAAATCTGCTATGTGTTTGCGGGAAAAAAATCAGAGCTGTGCTTAATATACCACTTCTATTAATTCTCAGGATTAGAACAGAATTAATATAGAGGGTCTGAAAAATAAATAGAAGTCTGCAAATAATAGTCCAGGATATTTACCAAATCCAAATGTCATAATCTGTATGGAAAGATGTATTAGTTTTGAAAGTGTATTTCAAAGTGCTTCGAGTGGGGAGTGACTTCAAGGAAATCCAAAAACCATGGACTTTGAAGGAGCAGGATTTGGTATGCTGTTAGAGACACCATGCTTTATAGCATAAGGTTTAGGTGCATATGATTCTTACGTAGAAGGAAAACCTGTGAAGTGCATTTTGCAACATACAATGGCACTGTGCAACTTTACATCTTTTGAAATATAAATGCACATTTAAGAGGTAATCACTCAAGGTACAGTAGTCAGAATTTCTTTGATTGGATAGGCCTAACCTTCTTTCTTCTTATCCCTTTTGATTTTCTGCAGAATAAACTGTATGTGTTGCTCATTTCCTGAGGCATGGTTGAGTCCATTGGGTGATCCGTTCCTATACTGTCACTCTTCATGTGGCCAGCAGCAACTGCTGTTTAGTTTACAGGGGCAAAATGAGGAAGAGATGAATTCCATATGTTTTATGTTAATATCTCAAAAAGAAGACTAGATACAATGTTCTTTGGATAATGATGTGTAGAAAGATGAAAAAATCACTATTTGAAGCTAGAATTATTAGCAGAAAACAGCTAACATAAAGTGGATAATCTAGAACACTATTCTCTGGAGTGTGACATTCTATAATAAAAGTGGTGGTGCCTCATTTTTATATTTTTGGTATATGATTTTCTGTTTGAAAATTTTAATTCCTAATAATGAAAATTTCCTCAGGGATAGCAACTGTATAAAATTTTCTCTAGGCATAACATTAGGTACATGGTATAGAATAGTATAACATTTGGAGGAAAAAAACAATTTTTGTTTGTTTGTTTCTGTGTATATAGTATGTTCTAGACATTGTCCTGAACCTCATCATATGTATCTCATTTAATTTCCCCAGTAGCTCTGTCAGGGGAGGTGTGGGGAAAGAGAGCCATTATTTTCAGCAAAACTTAAGGTCAAGTATGACTTAAGGTCAAGTATGTTGATCAGCTTAGCAAAGATATATAGCTATAGAAACTTAATGGAGAGATGGGAATTTGAAGTCACACATGTGCATGTCCCTGACTCTTTTCATAATGGCATAATTTCTCCTGTTAGAACTGGATAACTGCAAGAATCAGAGATTACTCCCTCTTTTCAAAATAGGTACAAGGTAAATGGGGCTTTCCACTTGGCACTAGTATAAAGAAGTTACCTGCCTGTCTCCTGCAAGAGATGCAAGAGACTCAGTTTGATCCCTGGGTTGGGAAGATCCCCTGGAGGAGAGCATGGTCACCCACTCCAATATTCTTTCCTGGAGAATCCCATGAACAGAGGGGCATGGCAGGCTTCAGTCCATAGGGTCGTGAAGAGTCAGACATGACTGAAGTGACTTAGCACACACACACAATATATAAATAATTCTAATATGAAATGAAAACAACCTTTATTTCAGGTAGTCTTTTTCCAGAATTAGTATCTATGCGTCCTTGTACTCATCATTATAAAAAGCTTATATACCTTTCATATATTTCAGTTTTCATATCTACAAAATTAAAATATATGTGATCTGCCTACTTATAAAGACATTGTTACTTAAAAAGGAAAGAATAAACTTGAAAGCACTTTGTAGAATGCTTTTAAGGGTAGAATCCTGTTGTTAATGCTGAGGTTGATAATGATGAAGTCCATGGTTTTCTTCTATGACATCTTTTCGATAATGTCCTCTGTATATTGAAATCACTTATTTAATAAATTGAAGTAGGTTTAATAAAGCAAAAACAGACATATCTCTGAATTTTATCTAGTGTTTTTTTGTTTGTTTGTTTTGTTTTTGTACCAGATCATCTGATGATCCTGTCCCACTCTTTTGACATATCTTATTTATATATTTGGAGTATTCTTTCTGTAGCTTACTAAGGAAATATTATGGTTTTGAGTTGTCTTCCAGGGGTTAGGGTGTAGTCAACCACATGGTTATTCGTGTACTAAAAGTCTGGATATGTGGTTTGTGCTTACTTTTTACCTTGGATGGCTATAGCTTAAAAAGGTCTTCCTTTTCATGTTCTTTCAACGAATATTACTAACAGCGTGTATCACTGCAAGAATATTCTCCCATAAACCATACATTCTTCTGAAAGAGATGGTATATAATTGGTTAGATATGGAAAAATGTACTTTTGTAGAAAATTGACTAGAGAAACTATATAATAAATTCTTTTGAATCCAGCAGATGCACCCCCTCACTGCCTGTGCAACTGCTATGCCTCTTATGTAAGTCTCTTCCTGGTATTAGCTTTTGGCCTGCTGAATCATCTGATCTCAGCTGATGAAGAAACAGAAATAATGGCCAGAAAAACTGCCTTCTCTTTGGAAAGACTTGAAATTTATGAGACTTCTTTAGGGGAAAAAAAAAAAAAAAAAAAAAAACAGCATGGGAAAATGTCTTATATGGTCTAATATAATCTCACTAAAAAATGAGTACATTGATTACCACAGTGACATCAAACTCTAAAACATTCGTCACAAATCTACAGGAAGCATTTACTTTTCCTGTCATTGTCCTGTCGCTTATATCCTATGTGTAGATGCACCATCAAATCTTTCCAGAATGTCTCTCTTACTAAATTGCTTTATGCAGTTTTATTTTCAAACTTGTTTCAAAAATACCAGTTAGTTAAAATACTCCTTTGTTCAGCAGCTAACTTGTAGAAAGTAATATCATATTATGTTTACAACATTTAAAATCCTTCTAGATTTGTTTCCTGATTATCTATAACTAGGCACTTGCTTTGCATTTATATTTTATATAGCATAGTTACAGGGATTGCTCTTCAATTTAAATACTTGTAACTAAAATACAGTGCTATAATTTTGTGTATGTACTTTGTTGCAGAATCAGAACAAATTTTAAGGAAATTTTTAATAGAGGAATAGTGCTGAAATGGAAGGTTTTGATATAAAGTTTTATATACTGAAACATTGAGTGTATCTGATATTATAGTATTTTTGAGATTAAAATGATGAGCAGAATATCCTCTATTTTAACCTGATATTTATAGAATTATAAAATGATTTCATAATTAACTATATCCTGAACACATTTTCAGCAGTGACAAAAGAGATGTTAAGTATTACATTCATGTTATCCAGAAGGTTTTCCATGCCAATTGTAGAAATGAAGTTTGGAGTCATGAAAAGTCATTTTTGTTCTTTCAACGAATATGACTAACAGCGTGTATCACTGCAAGAATATTCTCCCATAAACCATACATTCTTCTGAAAGAGATGGTATATAATTGGTTAGATATGGAAAAATGTACTTTTGTAGAAAATTGACTAGAGAAACTATATAATAAATTCTTTTGAATCCAGCAGATGCACCCCCTCACTGCCTGTGCAACTGCTATGCCTCTTATGTAAGTCTCTTCCTGGTATTAGCTTTTGGCCTGCTGAATCATCTGATCTCAGCTGATGAAGAAACAGAAATAATGGCCAGAAAAACTGCCTTCTCTTTGGAAAGACTTGAAATTTATGAGACTTCTTTAGGGGAAAAAAAAAAAAAAAAACAGCATGGGAAAATGTCTTATATGGTCTAATATAATCTCACTAAAAAATGAGTACATTGATTACCACAGTGACATCAAACTCTAAAACATTCGTCACAAATCTACAGGAAGCATTTACTTTTCCTGTCATTGTCCTGTCGCTTATATCCTATGTGTAGATGCACCATCAAATCTTTCCAGAATGTCTCTCTTACTAAATTGCTTTATGCAGTTTTATTTTCAAACTTGTTTCAAAAATACCAGTTAGTTAAAATACTCCTTTGTTCAGCAGCTAACTTGTAGAAAGTAATATCATATTATGTTTACAACATTTAAAATCCTTCTAGATTTGTTTCCTGATTATCTATAACTAGGCACTTGCTTTGCATTTATATTTTATATAGCATAGTTACAGGGATTGCTCTTCAATTTAAATACTTGTAACTAAAATACAGTGCTATAATTTTGTGTATGTACTTTGTTGCAGAATCAGAACAAATTTTAAGGAAATTTTTAATAGAGGAATAGTGCTGAAATGGAAGGTTTTGATATAAAGTTTTATATACTGAAACATTGAGTGTATCTGATATTATAGTTTTTTTGAGATTAAAATGATGAGCAGAATATCCTCTATTTTAACCGGATATTTATAGAATTATAAAATGATTTCATAATTAACTATATCCTGAACACATTTTCAGCAGTGACAAAAGAGATGTTAAGTATTACATTCATGTTATCCAGAAGGTTTTCCATGCCAATTGTAGAAATGAAGTTTGGAGATAAATACATTGAAAAAGTCCCTAAATTCCCTTAATAATATTTTCTGGGTTTATAACTTATGAATTCTAAACCTCCTGTGAATTCAGTTTTCTTTTTTTAGCCATACCATCTTTCACAATAGTAAATACTCAAGTTTGTCTTCAACTGAGTAAAATAATGCCCTCTGTGTTCTCCTACCTGAAGTAGTGTGGCATTCTGTCTGTGATAAAGTATAGAGGATAAAGGCAATCAGTATTCATTCTATTTGGGAACTATTTAATATTTCCTTGATTAGAATTTTATGAACTTTTAATTTCTAGGTCACATTAACTTTTGAAAACTTCTATTATATCATCTTCATATGAAGCTAAGATGATTTTATTTTGGTATTACAAATGAGGGTAAATCATCCTATTCTGAGATTCAGGATAGATAGTTTTGGGGATCCCTTTAGATTGCAGCTTCATTTTAAGGCAACTTTACTGAGCATACCCATTCAATGTATTCATTACCTTTTATTCTCTTTCATATTTATCCAAAATATCTTTTAAAAGTTTAAAAAAGGATCCAAATATTATCCTAATATCCACTGATCAGAGAACTTAGCTATCATTTGACTTTTGTAATTTGTTTATGTGTTGCTTCCTAAATCTGGTTTTGCCCCAGAAATATTGCAGGATTGAAAAGTATATTTTAATGACAAAATAAATGAAATATAATCAACTCTGAGCATAATGAGAACTGTTAATGCCTGCTGTTTGGAATGTCATTATAAAATCATTTTGAAACATCAATGGCACACATACACTGTTTGGAAAACATCTGTCTAGACTTCCAAATTTAGAACCAGTTATAAAACAGGAGGTTGTATTTTGCTGAGGCACTCTAGGAAAGCATTAGAATGAACTGGCACCACTACTTGACAAGTTAGGATGTCTATGACTCAGGAGCGATGTTGTCTTATCAGACTTCCCTGGCAGCTCAGTGGGAAAGAATACGCCTGATAGTGTAGAAGACACGGAAATGATCCCTGATCTGGAATATGCCATATGCCATGGAACAACTAAGCTTGTGTGCCACAACTGTTGAGTCTGTGTGTTAGAGCCCAGTTGAAAAAGTCCCTAAATTCCCTTAATAATATTTTCTGGGTTTATAACTTATGAATTCTAAACCTCCTGTGAATTCAGTTTTCTTTTTTTAGCCATACCATCTTTCACAATAGTAAATACTCAAGTTTGTCTTCAACTGAGTAAAATAATGCCCTCTGTGTTCTCCTACCTGAAGTAGTGTGGCATTCTGTCTGTGATAAAGTATAGAGGATAAAGGCAATCAGTATTCATTCTATTTGGGAACTATTTAATATTTCCTTGATTAGAATTTTATGAACTTTTAATTTCTAGGTCACATTAACTTTTGAAAACTTCTATTATATCATCTTCATATGAAGCTAAGATGATTTTATTTTGGTATTACAAATGAGGGTAAATCATCCTATTCTGAGATTCAGGATAGATAGTTTTGGGGATCCCTTTAGATTGCAGCTTCATTTTAAGGCAACTTTACTGAGCATACCCATTCAATGTATTCATTACCTTTTATTCTCTTTCATATTTATCCAAAATATCTTTTAAAAGTTTAAAAAAGGATCCAAATATTATCCTAATATCCACTGATCAGAGAACTTAGCTATCATTTGACTTTTGTAATTTGTTTATGTGTTGCTTCCTAAATCTGGTTTTGCCCCAGAAATATTGCAGGATTGAAAAGTATATTTTAATGACAAAATAAATGAAATATAATCAACTCTGAGCATAATGAGAACTGTTAATGCCTGCTGTTTGGAATGTCATTATAAAATCATTTTGAAACATCAATGGCACACATACACTGTTTGGAAAACATCTGTCTAGACTTCCAAATTTAGAACCAGTTATAAAACAGGAGGTTGTATTTTGCTGAGGCACTCTAGGAAAGCATTAGAATGAACTGGCACCACTACTTGACAAGTTAGGATGTCTATGACTCAGGAGCGATGTTGTCTTATCAGACTTCCCTGGCAGCTCAGTGGGAAAGAATACGCCTGATAGTGTAGAAGACACGGAAATGATCCCTGATCTGGAATATGCCATATGCCATGGAACAACTAAGCTTGTGTGCCACAACTGTTGAGTCTGTGTGTTAGAGCCCAGAATCACAACTCCTGAGCCCCCATGCTGTAACTTCTGAAGCCCACTCAACCTAGAGCCCACACTCAGTGACAAGAGAAGTCACCACAATTAGAAGCCCACAAATTACAACTAGAGAGTAGCCGCCCTCCCACCACCACCTGAAAAAAGCCTGTGCAGCAATGAAGACCTAGCACAGCCAAAAATAAATAAGTAAATAAAATGACTACAAAAAAGATAGACCTAGCAAGGGAGAAGTGTGAATCCTTGAGCAGAAGACTGATTTTGAATGAGTGTTTCAAAATAGTGGGAAATAGAAGACAGAATGTGGTATTAAGAGAGTCTGTCATAAGGTGGTAAGTGGGGGTCCCAATAAGGAAAGGGTTAGCCCAAGAGAAGCTTGTGTTCTGGAAATGGTAGTATGATCATCAGTGTTGAGGGTGGAAGAAGTCTAGAAGATTAGAAAAAAAAAAGACCAGAACCCAGGAACCAGCCAGAGAAACAAGGATTCAAAACTGGTAGAATAAAATGACTCAATTTCTAAAACTAGAGTAGGAAATAGTTTGGGTATAGAAGCAGGTCAAAGCTCTGTAACTGCATAGGATGCTTAAGGAAAGAATGGAAAAATAATAAGATTGATTTTTTTTTTTTTTTTTTTTAATCTGCTAGTGATAGGATCCTACACATTCACTAGGTTTCCTCTATTGACAAAAGGAGTTTAACAGAAGCTGTGATAATTTGAGACAAGTGAAGACAATAATCCTAAAAAGGGTCATTGAACAGCACTATATGATCATAGTCTCCCCCTTTATCAGTCTCACACCTCCAATAAAATCATCCAAGCTAGTTTCCTCATGGTCCCATATAACATGTTCCTTTCCACCTGCATGCTTTGTTTTGTGATTTTTCTATCTGCCTAGAAAGCTAAACCTTTTTTCCCAACGTATCTATGTTCTTATCTTCCTTTTAGTTCCTACTCAAGTCTTCAAATAACTATAATACTAAAAAGTTTCCATGAAGAGCTTCACCTGTAAAACATCAGTAAGGAAAGTATGAAAGTACACTAAGCTACTCTTCATTAGTTTCACTGAACTGAAGATTTCCAAGTTGTTGTACCTTTGAATTACTTGATGTTTTGACACGTCTGTGTTCCTGTATGTTTGACTGGTCAAAGATCTAAAAATATATGATGAAATCTCTTTTGATCTCCTTTGTTGAACATCTGAAAAAGTTTACTTAGCATGTGGTAACAATTTTAATTTGGGAGCATGCTGATAATAAAAAGATGTGTGTGCATGCGTGCATCCATAAGTTAAAAAATGAGTACACCTGTATTTGTTCTTAGCATTCAGCTTGCCTAAGTTTGTTTTTATAAACAGAACTATTAAGCTTGTGGCTTTGGTAACTAAATGCAGAGTAAATAAAATGAGTAAATCAAAAATGTTGATGGCATCTATACAAACTACCTAGTAATCTTATACTACCTAGTGTGTCTGTTCTAACATGTTTACTTGACACTTTACTGAAACTATCATGTGCCATACCCATTCATTAGCCATTCAAGAAAAGTAACATTTTATGTTTTTCCAAACAAAAGGAATTTATTTAGATGTAACAGATACTGGAATGATGACATATTATATTCTGTACTTGAAAAATCCTGCATTTTTCTATATTCATCTGGATTTTATAGAATGTTTTCTAAATAGCATTTATCTTTATACTAAATTCCATATGTGGAATGTGAGGAAAATGACACATATATCAGCAGTTGCGTTGATTTGGATTATTTAATGTTTTTTAAGGCAAATAAAACCAAAAAAGCAGTATTGTGATATGTTTAATAGCATACTGATATTATTCTGCATTGCTATTCTCTTGTTTCCTCATGTCATAGAGTATAGTCATATATGCAGAGATCATATATTGTTTTGTTATATCATGCTAAGTATTATGTAATTTCAAGAGGTATCTTATTATACCTAAATATTTGATTTTCAGGGTTTTAAAAATTGTGATGTAGTTTTTTCTATTTTAAAAACTTTATCTTCCTTTTAGTTCCTACTCAAGTCTTCAAATAACTATAATACTAAAAGTTTCCATGAAGAGCTTCACCTGTAAAACATCAGTAAGGAAATTATGAAAGTACACTAAGCTTCTCTTCATTAGTTTCACTGAACTGAAGATTTCCAAGTTGTTGTACCTTTGAATTACTTGATGTTTTGACACGTCTGTGTTCCTGTATGTTTGACTGGTCAAAGATCTAAAAATATATGATGAAATCTCTTTTGATCTCCTTTGTTGAACATCTGAAAAAGTTTACTTAGCATGTGGTAACAATTTTAATTTGGGAGCATGCTGATAATAAAAAGATGTGTGTGCATGCGTGCATCCATAAGTTAAAAAATGAGTACACCTGTATTTGTTCTTAGCATTCAGCTTGCCTAAGTTTGTTTTTATAAACAGAACTATTAAGCTTGTGGCTTTGGTAACTAAATGCAGAGTAAATAAAATGAGTAAATCAAAAATGTTGATGGCATCTATACAAACTACCTAGTAATCTTATACTACCTAGTGTGTCTGTTCTAACATGTTTACTTGACACTTTACTGAAACTATCATGTGCCATACCCATTCATTAGCCATTCAAGAAAAGTAACATTTTATGTTTTTCCAAACAAAAGGAATTTATTTAGATGTAACAGATACTGGAATGATGACATATTATATTCTGTACTTGAAAAATCCTGCATTTTTCTATATTCATCTGGATTTTATAGAATGTTTTCTAAATAGCATTTATCTTTATACTAAATTCCATATGTGGAATGTGAGGAAAATGACACATATATCAGCAGTTGCGTTGATTTGGATTATTTAATGTTTTTTAAGGCAAATAAAACCAAAAATGCAGTATTGTGATATGTTTAATAGCATACTGATATTATTCTGCATTGCTATTCTCTTGTTTCCTCATGTCATAGAGTATAGTCATATATGCAGAGATCATATATTGTTTTGTTATATCATGCTAAGTATTATGTAATTTCAAGAGGTATCTTATTATACCTAAATATTTGATTTTTCAGGGTTTTAAAAATTGTGATGTAGTCATTCATTCCATATATAACAGTATATGGTTATAATTTTTCATATTGATGGCTTTTAGGAAAAACCACTTAAGAAATTTTTTTCATTTTGGTGTAGAGTCAAATATTTTATTTTACTAAAGGTAACATAATTAACTGTTATTACTACTACCACCAAAATCTCTTTACTTTATGAAGTGACTGAAGAGTGATATCTGGTTATTCCTGATTAATGACATAGCATGCTCAATTTTGTGTTTTGGTAACACGGCTCAGGAGCAGACTGAAATATGACTAGCTAGGGCTGTAGAGGGTGGTGATGCTCCATCACAGCCATGGTGGTTATCAGACCCCTGACTGCAGTAGGCAGTTGAACCTTCCCACTCTATAGCTAGATAGATAAATTGTTTGATTGATCAATAGCAATATGGAGTTTTAAAATGAAGACAATAGAGCTTCCCTGGTGGTCCAGTGGGTAAAGAGTCCACCTTGCAGTACAAGGAGTGCTGGTTTGAACCCTGGTCCAGGCAGATCCCACGTGCCACAAAGCAGCTGGACCAATGTGTCCAATTGTGAGCCAGTGCTCTGGAGTGCATGAGCCTGGAGTTGGTGCTTTGCAATGAGAGAGGCACTGCAATGGGAGGCCCACACAGGCCGGAAGAATAAAGATGGATGAAAATAAACAAATAAAAAACCAATAAATGAGGTCAAAATTTAAAAAAAAAAGGCAGTAGATGATTTATTTGGAAATAACTGAACCATACTGTCCTCATATTGTGGAATGAGAACACTATAAAATTCAGTATCATCATGATTTCTTTTACATTTGTGTGCGACTGACACTGGGCCAGGAGTTAGGAATATATCACTGAGCACTGACAATTCCCCAGCTTCTGAGAACGTTTGGTCTTGTGGGAGACACATTTCAGCATGTGGGTACAATGATGAGGTATAAGCTTAGAAAGAGGATACAGGCTGATGCCAGAATAGAAGGAGCACCTGAGCCAGACATTTAAAGACTGAGGAAAAGCTTCAGGAGCAAGAATTACCAAAGATGTGGTCGGAGGTAAGTAGAAAGTAGCTAAGCAAAAAGAAACACCTGAGATGAAAAGTATTTCAGCCAAATGGATATTAGAGCACAAGGGAAGGAAAGATGAGAGATTAGGCTGGAAAGAAAAGGATCAATATGTGAATGAAAAACTATGCTGAAGACCTTGAGCTTTCTTCTAAAAGAAGCAAAAACCCATTGAGATTTTATCCCAGGTAATGACATTTTTCAAATATACATTTAAAGACAACACTTCTATAGCAGAGAGGAGAAATTACAGAGGGGAAATGAGGTTGGAGACACGAGGATTGAACGTCTGTTAGTCGAGAAAGGAAAGAAGAAAGGAAGAATGACACTGTGGTTTTAGCAAAGTTGTCAGAATTGACAGCTGAATTAAAACTAAAACTGATACAACTTGATGGTAGAGTGAAAGAGCTTAAATGTAGGTTAGAAGAGGAGCTGGATTTGGTACAACAGAATTAGTGGAAGATAAGGGGAGTAGGGATAGAAGCAGAGAAGGGTGGAGAAGATTAGAAGTTCAGATTTGAATACAGTGAATTTGGGGTGTGAGAGCAACACTGAAATTAGGATGTTTGTTTACGTGTGTGGCTTGGGACAGCCATGTTCTTTGTTTGATAGGCTTCCCCAATGGTTCTGCTAGTGAAGAATCTCCCTCCAAAGCAGGAGACACAGGAGATGTGGGTTTTGCTCCTGGGTCAGGAAGATCCCCGTGAGTAAAGAAATGGCAACCCACTCCAGTTTTATTGCCTGGAGAATTCAATGACCTTGATAGGCTTGCCCCAACTGGCAGCAAACTTAGGCTTTGTAAGGCAATCTTTACTCCAGAAGAAAAGATATTGTGGAATGAGAACACTATAAAATTCAGTATCATCATGATTTCTTTTACATTTGTGTGCGACTGACACTGGGCCAGGAGTTAGGAATATATCACTGAGCACTGACAATTCCCCAGCTTCTGAGAACGTTTGGTCTTGTGGGAGACACATTTCAGCATGTGGGTACAATGATGAGGTATAAGCTTAGAAAGAGGATACAGGCTGATGCCAGAATAGAAGGAGCACCTGAGCCAGACATTTAAAGACTGAGGAAAAGCTTCAGGAGCAAGAATTACCAAAGATGTGGTCGGAGGTAAGTAGAAAGTAGCTAAGCAAAAAGAAACACCTGAGATGAAAAGTATTTCAGCCAAATGGATATTAGAGCACAAGGGAAGGAAAGATGAGAGATTAGGCTGGAAAGAAAAGGATCAATATGTGAATGAAAAACTATGCTGAAGACCTTGAGCTTTCTTCTAAAAGAAGCAAAAACCCATTGAGATTTTATCCCAGGTAATGACATTTTTCAAATATACATTTAAAGACAACACTTCTATAGCAGAGAGGAGAAATTACAGAGGGGAAATGAGGTTGGAGACACGAGGATTGAACGTCTGTTAGTCGAGAAAGGAAAGAAGAAAGGAAGAATGACACTGTGGTTTTAGCAAAGTTGTCAGAATTGACAGCTGAATTAAAACTAAAACTGATACAACTTGATGGTAGAGTGAAAGAGCTTAAATGTAGGTTAGAAGAGGAGCTGGATTTGGTACAACAGAATTAGTGGAAGATAAGGGGAGTAGGGATAGAAGCAGAGAAGGGTGGAGAAGATTAGAAGTTCAGATTTGAATACAGTGAATTTGGGGTGTGAGAGCAACACTGAAATTAGGATGTTTGTTTACGTGTGTGGCTTGGGACAGCCATGTTCTTTGTTTGATAGGCTTCCCCAATGGTTCTGCTAGTGAAGAATCTCCCTCCAAAGCAGGAGACACAGGAGATGTGGGTTTTGCTCCTGGGTCAGGAAGATCCCCGTGAGTAAAGAAATGGCAACCCACTCCAGTTTTATTGCCTGGAGAATTCAATGACCTGAGGAGCCTGAAGAACTAGAGTCGATGGGGCTGCAAGAGTCAGACACAACTGAGCATATGGCACTTAGGCTTTTAGGCATTTAGTTTATTACACAGAAAGCCTAAGCAGGGAAGATAGGTGCATGTGCAAGTACACACAGTAAGGTCAATGCTTTATACAGATGAGAAAAAAGTCCAGAAAGTCCCAAAAAGCAGAACTTGAATTTGCCATGCTCTGACAAGTATTTACATAGCATTTGCATTGTGTTAGCTTTTATACTTAATCTAGAGATGATTAAAGTTTACAGGAGGATGTGAAGATGTGTGTAGGTTAAATACAAAATATGCCATTTTACTTGTATAAGGGACTTGATCATCTGCAGATTTTGGTATCCTGGATGTGAGAACAAGAGGAGTTCCTCAGAAGATGTTTCTTTTATTTTGATTTACTCTAATAATTAGAAAAATGACTTTATTGGGCATCATATATTGAGTATTTGTAATACTTTATCTCAAATGGAATACTTTATCTCAAACAAATCTAAATTATTTCATTTAATCCTTATTACTCTCACACAAGCCTGCTACTATTATTAATTGTCCACATTTTGCAGTGATTAAACAATAGGTGATAGAGAAATTTGCACAAAAGTACATTCCTAAAATGGGGTAGAAGTGAGGTTCAAGCTTAGACTGTTTATTGTGTCAAGAGTCATCTCTCTATAACTTGAAGTTTGTATTTAATTTGAAGTCCAACAATGCATTTAAAGATGTGACTCCTCAAGATAGGTCTTTCCTTCCATTTGTGAAGAGCCAAATTCTATTCTGTGCTCACATATATTTCCATTTTCTTGGGTTATACCTTCATGCTTCTGCTACTGTTCCCTTTGGTGATGAGGTGTAACTTCCATGTGAGCCTGAGTTGAAAGTCCTCTCCTGTTTGCAAAAATAAGATTCTAAAAATTTTCTGTGTAAATTATACTTTTAAATTCAACCTCCACAGCTATAGACTGTTTTTTCTCCCTTTGGTTCAAAATTATAATACTGTGTGCTAACTCCCTTTTATAAGTTTTATGAGTAGTTATAAATCATCTTCATGTTTACACATGTGACTTCACTAAAAGGGTTATGCTACTAGAAGGGAGTGACCTTAGTATTTTCTCTTCTATTTTCCTATAATATCTTGTTCTTTGAGATCTTGATAAAGATGGTTCCTGGGCTCTGTCTTAATGTTACTTGTATATGCAAAGTGCTCATGAAGGCCATGAAGTTTTCAAGAGTTCCTATCAAAATATATGACCTTTTAACCAGGATGTTCACATTTTCAATTATGGGAAAGGGAGGCTATGATTTTGGTCCTTGAGAGGATGTTAAGAAGGACTTTATCATTTCCATTGCAAAATAGCTTTCTTTTTTACTAATGGGGATAATTAAAAGGATGCCTGGAGTATGAGTTGATGCCTTGACTTTTATTAATATCATGCTTAATTATTTTTCTTGTATAATTTATCAGCTTTGTTGTTAAAGTACAAAGTTTAGCTCTGTACCATGTTTTCTAGGATAGGTATTGGAAGAAAATCTTTACTTTTATAGACCCACATTTTTTTCTGTAATGAAACTATAGATGATACAACAATAGTTTGAAAATATGACATAATATTTAGTATGAATTGTTTTCTGTTAAATCTGATTACAATACTGGACGATTTATAAGGTACTTTTCTGAAAAGTATTTAAAATGAGCCATATGAAGTTGTTTCTTTTTAAAATTCTGAGAATATAGTCACTGGTAAAGAATGTCATTGCCATAAAACTACTATTTTGCTATGTACAAGGCTGTATATTCCAGTTTTGACTGTGCCTTGAAACGGGCTTTTGCAAGTGACTCAGACTTTCATTCCCTTCTCATAAAATAAAGAGGTTCCTTCCAACTCTAAAATTTCATACTCCTTTATTAGAAATTGGATTTTTAAAATATACAGTAAGTAATGATACTGCACACCTATGTAGCACTTACTATGTTTTGGCCACTGATCTGTTTTACATATTTTAATTTTATGTAATTGCATGTAATCCAATGAAGTAAGCATATTTCCACTTTACTCAGGAAAACTGAGGTGTGGAGAGGTAAATGACCAGGCTAGGGTGCCACATCTAGCTGAGGCTAGAGCCAGAATTCTCATCCAGACAACTTAGTTTTGTATTCTATATCCTTAAACACTACACTGGACTTCCCTGGTGGCTCATATGGTAAGGAATCCACCTGCAATGTGGGAGACCTTGGTTTGATCCGAGTTGGGAAGATTCCCTGGAGAAGGGAACTGAAGTATTCCTAACCATGCACTATATTACCAGGGCCATGAAGTTTTCAAGAGTTCCTATCAAAATATATGACCTTTTAACCAGGATGTTCACATTTTCAATTATGGGAAAGGGAGGCTATGATTTTGGTCCTTGAGAGGATGTTAAGAAGGACTTTATCATTTCCATTGCAAAATAGCTTTCTTTTTTACTAATGGGGATAATTAAAAGGATGCCTGGAGTATGAGTTGATGCCTTGACTTTTATTAATATCATGCTTAATTATTTTTCTTGTATAATTTATCAGCTTTGTTGTTAAAGTACAAAGTTTAGCTCTGTACCATGTTTTCTAGGATAGGTATTGGAAGAAAATCTTTACTTTTATAGACCCACATTTTTTTCTGTAATGAAACTATAGATGATACAACAATAGTTTGAAAATATGACATAATATTTAGTATGAATTGTTTTCTGTTAAATCTGATTACAATACTGGACGATTTATAAGGTACTTTTCTGAAAAGTATTTAAAATGAGCCATATGAAGTTGTTTCTTTTTAAAATTCTGAGAATATAGTCACTGGTAAAGAATGTCATTGCCATAAAACTACTATTTTGCTATGTACAAGGCTGTATATTCCAGTTTTGACTGTGCCTTGAAACGGGCTTTTGCAAGTGACTCAGACTTTCATTCCCTTCTCATAAAATAAAGAGGTTCCTTCCAACTCTAAAATTTCATACTCCTTTATTAGAAATTGGATTTTTAAAATATACAGTAAGTAATGATACTGCACACCTATGTAGCACTTACTATGTTTTGGCCACTGATCTGTTTTACATATTTTAATTTTATGTAATTGCATGTAATCCAATGAAGTAAGCATATTTCCACTTTACTCAGGAAAACTGAGGTGTGGAGAGGTAAATGACCAGGCTAGGGTGCCACATCTAGCTGAGGCTAGAGCCAGAATTCTCATCCAGACAACTTAGTTTTGTATTCTATATCCTTAAACACTACACTGGACTTCCCTGGTGGCTCATATGGTAAGGAATCCACCTGCAATGTGGGAGACCTTGGTTTGATCCGAGTTGGGAAGATTCCCTGGAGAAGGGAACTGAAGTATTCCTAACCATGCACTATAGCACCTCATACTGTATTTTTCTTTGCTATATTTTTATAACTCCTAAAGCTTCTAAATTAAGAGTGGAGTGCAGGTCTTTAATTACATGTAGAAACTTTGGCCAAATATTAACTTTTAAAAAGTCACAATGGGAACTAATGTGATTGTTTTTCTTTATACTGAGGAATTACTTAAAATTCTACAATTACCTTTAAATTTAAAACATTAAGATAATTCAGTATTTCCTTGAATAAACAAATGTGTTTCAGCATTTTGCTTTTAAGAAATTATTGAAGGTTGAGCTACCATATTTCAAAAGTAAAAATAAAGCATTGAGGCATATACCTTCATTTAGACCCTGTGATTAGCAAGTTTTTTTTCTCTATCTCATCATCAGCCTTTAGGTGACATTTGAAGATTATTATTTTTAAGGCTAAGTATAATATGAGATTTCCAATTAAAATATGCATTGGAATTACCTTTTTTTTTTTTCTTATTTATTAGTTTCATCTATCTTTATTCTTAGGCTTGTGTGGGCCTCCCATTGCAGTGACCTCTCTTGTTGCAGAGCACTGGCCCTGGTCGCATGTGCTCTAGAGCACTGGGTCACAGTTGGACACACTGGCCCAGCCACTCCGCAGCACGTGGGATCTTCCCAGGCCAGGGATCAAACCGGAGCCCCTTGCACTGCAAGGCAGACTCTTTACCTACTGGATCACCAGGGAAGCCCAGGAATTACCTATTTTTTAATATTTTTTACATGCAGAAACCATATTCCAAGCCCAAACTAGTCAAATTGATAGTTATGAGTATCTTATTAAAAAAAAAAAAAAAGCTCTGTGGGAGATTGCATTATGTACTACTGGCTAAAAAGTAGTGAATTAAAATGAAGTCTTTGGAGTCTAATGGATTCATGTTTATTTTTCACCTACATGAGTTAATAATGTAATTAGTAAGTTACCTTCTGTCTATAAAGCTCTCTTTCTTCATACATAAACATTGATATTGTTACTTATTTCCTAAGATTGTCATAGGGGTTAAATGTGATAATGTACAATAAGACCTTAGCAGAGTAAGGCATATAGTTAAAGCTTAATAAATATTAGGGACTATTACTATTGATTTTAATTTGTTTTAATTGCTATAAAATATTGATGCCGGAAATGAGGCCACTATAGAATTGGTCTTGGGTATAATCTACATTTTCCATGATTGTTCTCATCAGCGCTATAGTGATGGTCAGGACAGGAATAGTCCTTTCTCTTTGATACACAGACTGCTCATCCCTGCACCCTTTGATAGCGTTCTACTTGCTGTTGTCCATTCAACACTTGCTGCACTTGGATGCACTCAACCCATGACTGCATAATTGCTTGTGAAATTGCTTGTTACCAAATTCTGCTACTTCAGCAGCTCTCTTTCTAATAATGGCACATTAGTGGGTAAAGTAATAAATCATATTTTAAAACTCATAACATTTGCAAGAATGACAGGATGATGAAAACAAAGAAACACATTCCAGACCAAAATCAAAGCCTACGAAGCTATTGTGCTGTCTAGTCTTGTTTATGGAAATGACACTGACCATCACCACATTCAATTATGAAACAAATTCTATCAGCATCTCTTAGTACCATGCTTCACGCCAGATGGTGGTGCATAGTTTCCCACAATGAGGTCCCAGGACTTGCGCACTCCTGAGAAGTTGAAACCATTCTACATGAAAGTCAGCTCCCCAAGGTCTGAGGGGAGTGAGCGCATGGCAGGCAGATGAAACCCTAGGAAGGTCCCCCTGTAGCACAGCCAGAAGCAATGTAACATCACAGTAGATAACTGAAAAACACCTGCAGCTGAATAGGTATTCTGAACAGCAATCAGGGATGGCTCTGCTCATTTAGAGCTGAACTCTTGTAGTATCCTGGAGACAAACTGCAGGAGCAGATGCAGCAGCAACCTCTTGATGGATAAAAACAGCCACAGGAGAACTCTGTATATTGGTGGTTATAATAATTACACTGAATATTGCTGCATAGCACCTTCATATATGTATCTCTCATTTTCATCAGAGTTATGCAAGCAAGGTAGGGCTCCTGCTATTAAGCCAATTTTGAGGATAAGAAAATGGATGGATAAAGGGGGAAGTGACATGCTCAATAGCATGCAGGCAGGAAAGGTTGACCTATCAGCACAGGCAGATACAGAATTTAAGGAGTCTGAAGCTCATAAAAATTTCAGCCTTTTTATAATACAAGAATGCATAGTATGGAGTGTTGAAGCAACCTGTGTCAGTGAAGGGCCTTAAAGCTTAAACTTTATTAGATTCAGGATCTATCCACTCATGCAGATTGACTTTTAATGTAACTGACTTTCTTAAGGCAGAAATGTCAGAATCAGGGCTTAAATTGTGATTGTGGAGATTTCGGTTATTTTTATTAGAAGCAAAGGACCCTCTCTGGCTGTCCATGCTTCTCTTTTTGTTAGATAAGTTAGCAAAGTGGTGTGCATTCTTATATTAACCTACAGGGTAGGGTCATAGACAACTGTTAATACTGTAATGATCCTTCTGATTCCGTGCCTCGCTTAACAATGTGCCTATAATAAGAGACTCTAGGAAGAACAAGTGACAACAGGAAAATAGATATTGGCAAGAAAATAGAGAAGCGGACCCTGGTACTTATGTATCAGGCAGCTTCCCCGCCTCCCCTTTTTCTTGGTGGAGCTTTGGTTTTGATCTCGTATGTTTATCCCTTTGGTATGAGACTTAATTAAGGAAGGACAGTCCTCTTACTAGCTCCAGCGTAAATCCTTTTTGTCCCACTTTCTTAGCAAAAATGGGTTTCAAAAATTATGGTTGACTGACCCTTTCCTAGACTATGAGATAGAAAGAGAAGTCTGATAAGATTACTTCAAAGGCTGAGATGGCATTTCCCTTTTCCAGCTACTTTTTCGTATTGCTTCTCCTTATGGGAACTAGAATTTTAGTTGCCATCTGTCAACCATAATGCAGAAGCAAACACATAAGGTGAGTACTGGAAAATGGAAAAGTGCAGAAACCTGGATCTGTAAGGACGTGGCTGATTGGAGAATAAACTAGTTCCTGAGCTTCCTATCAGTATGTTTTATTTGGTGAAATACTACTCAGTCCTTGTTGATACATCCAATAGAGTTGGAAGCATTGGCAATTTTGAGCTGAGGTCCTTGCTGATCCACATAGTTAAAGCCATGGGCATGAATTTTAAGGTGCATAGGAGAAACTGTAAATATAGGAGAGGAATATATGAAAAGAAAATGGGGTTGAGGTGGCATCTAAGACCTGATGTTGGATAAGTATTTGTGTCTTGACATTGAATAGAATAAGAGTGTACATTGAAGCAACCTGTCCCTTTAAACTTTATTAGATTCAGGATCTAACTCATGCAGATTTACTTTTAATGTAACTGACTTTCTTAAGGCAGAAATGTCAGAATCAGGGCTTAAATTGTGATTGTGGAGATTTCGGTTATTTTTATTAGAAGCAAAGGACCCTCTCTGGCTGTCCATGCTTCTCTTTTTGTTAGATAAGTTAGCAAAGTGGTGTGCATTCTTATATTAACCTACAGGGTAGGGTCATAGACAACTGTTAATACTGTAATGATCCTTCTGATTCCGTGCCTCGCTTAACAATGTGCCTATAATAAGAGACTCTAGGAAGAACAAGTGACAACAGGAAAATAGATATTGGCAAGAAAATAGAGAAGCGGACCCTGGTACTTATGTATCAGGCAGCTTCCCCGCCTCCCTTATTCTTGGTGGAGCTTTGGTTTTGATCTCGTATGTTTATCCCTTTGGTATGAGACTTAATTAAGGAAGGACAGTCCTCTTACTAGCTCCAGCGTAAATCCTTTTTGTCCCACTTTCTTAGCAAAAATGGGTTTCAAAAATTATGGTTGACTGACCCTTTCCTAGACTATGAGATAGAAAGAGAAGTCTGATAAGATTACTTCAAAGGCTGAGATGGCATTTCCCTTTTCCAGCTACTTTTCGTATTGCTTCTCCTTATGGGAACTAGAATTTTAGTTGCCATCTGTCAACCATAATGCAGAAGCAAACACATAAGGTGAGTACTGGAAAATGGAAAAGTGCAGAAACCTGGATCTGTAAGGACGTGGCTGATTGGAGAATAAACTAGTTCCTGAGCTTCCTATCAGTATGTTTTATTTGGTGAAATACTACTCAGTCCTTGTTGATACATCCAATAGAGTTGGAAGCATTGGCAATTTTGAGCTGAGGTCCTTGCTGATCCACATAGTTAAAGCCATGGGCATGAATTTTAAGGTGCATAGGAGAAACTGTAAATATAGGAGAGGAATATATGAAAAGAAAATGGGGTTGAGGTGGCATCTAAGACCTGATGTTGGATAAGTATTTGTGTCTTGACATTGAATAGAATAAGAGTAAGAAAACTGGAAAAGTAGGCTTTCAGAGATTTGAGAATCTATCCTGCAGAATTCATATAGTCTCCTGTTAATATCATGGTCCATGGTTTGTTGACACAGGAGAACAAGCCTGCAAATCAAGATTAATTATTATTTTGTCTGTTGTTTAGTCACTAAGTTGTGTCTGACTCTTTGCCATCCCATGGACTGTAGTCCACCAGGGTCCTCTGTCCATGGGATTTTCCAGGTAAGAATACTGGAGTGGGTAGCCAGTCCCTTCTCCAGGGTATTTTCCCGACCCAGGGATCAAATTCACATCTCTTGCATTGATGGGTGGATTCTGTACTGCTGAACCACCAGGGAATTTCATTATAAAGTTAAGGAAAATAAGCTAGAACTTTGTATGAGCCATCTATAGATGATGGTTTACAACAAGACATTGGTAGAGGTGTGGGGAAGAATACATGGGGTTGAATTGTCCAAATCCTAATTCAACAGAGGTGGTAGTTGAAAGAGATAGTGTGATGAGATAGCTAGCTATATGTTCAAATGGCTCGAGGTTTGTGTTTGTTTTTGTTTGTTTGTTTGTTTAGAGTGTGTCTCAGTGAACTTGAAAAGGAAATGTTCAAACTTTTCCCCAGCACTGAAAAACTGAGGGAGTGAGGGCTTCCCAGTATTCTCTCAGGTGAACCAGACTTTATTGAAGACAAAAGAGTGTGAAGAATGGAAGAGACTGAAGGTAAAAGGCCGATGATTTACAATTTCTCAAAGAAAAAAAAGAAATAGATGCTGTGAAGAATTTTTTGGAAAGGCTGTAAATATAGGGAGCTTCCTATCAGTATGTTTTATTTGGTGAAATACTACTCAGTCCTTGTTGATACATCCAATAGAGTTGGAAGCATTGGCAATTTTGAGCTGAGGTCCTTGCTGATCCACATAGTTAAAGCCATGGGCATGAATTTTAAGGTGCATAGGAGAAACTGTAAATATAGGAGAGGAATATATGAAAAGAAAATGGGGTTGAGGTGGCATCTAAGACCTGATGTTGGATAAGTATTTGTGTCTTGACATTGAATAGAATAAGAGTAAGAAAACTGGAAAAGTAGGCTTTCAGAGATTTGAGAATCTATCCTGCAGAATTCATATAGTCTCCTGTTAATATCATGGTCCATGGTTTGTTGACACAGGAGAACAAGCCTGCAAATCAAGATTAATTATTATTTTTGTCTGTTGTTTAGTCACTAAGTTGTGTCTGACTCTTTGCCATCCCATGGACTGTAGTCCACCAGGGTCCTCTGTCCATGGGATTTTCCAGGTAAGAATACTGGAGTGGGTAGCCAGTCCCTTCTCCAGGGTATTTTCCCGACCCAGGGATCAAATTCACATCTCTTGCATTGATGGGTGGATTCTGTACTGCTGAACCACCAGGGAATTTCATTATAAAGTTAAGGAAAATAAGCTAGAACTTTGTATGAGCCATCTATAGATGATGGTTTACAACAAGACATTGGTAGAGGTGTGGGGAAGAATACATGGGGTTGAATTGTCCAAATCCTAATTCAACAGAGGTGGTAGTTGAAAGAGATAGTGTGATGAGATAGCTAGCTATATGTTCAAATGGCTCGAGGTTTGTGTTTGTTTTTGTTTGTTTGTTTGTTTAGAGTGTGTCTCAGTGAACTTGAAAAGGAAATGTTCAAACTTTTCCCCAGCACTGAAAAACTGAGGGAGTGAGGGCTTCCCAGTATTCTCTCAGGTGAACCAGACTTTATTGAAGACAAAAAGAGTGTGAAGAATGGAAGAGACTGAAGGTAAAAGGCCGATGATTTACAATTTCTCAAAGGATATCTTAAAAACAAAACAGAGGCAATTTTAGATGCCATAAGATGAGGCCTATGATTTATATTTGAAAGGCATAGTTTATCTTCATTTGCATGTGAATATGATCTGTGCTACTCAAAATGTAGGTCACAGTATTGCCTAGAGTGAATGAACTTCTTTATTCCAAGGTGCTGAGAGATTATGGAGAAGTCGTTACCTTCATTCATTAAATGATTAGTTCATACTTGAACCCTGACTTTATTTGCAAATTTGAACAAAAGTTGAAGTATAACTACTGTTTTTGCAATGAGAATGCTATTAGCATTCTTTGAGGTTTAATTTTTCTCTTTATTTTCACTGTTAAGTGATAAGTTTACTCTTATTCATTCTAGTCCCCTGGGATACAAAACCAGTGTTGACTTGCTAAATTTTAGTTATGTGTGGTCTACTTCTCTAGATTTGCCAAGATCTGTCAACACTTATTAGAAATAAACTTCAGCACTTTATTCATACTTACTAAGTTTATTACTAGGTTTATTATTTTGGATGACAGTACTGATCTTTCATGTCTTAGTATTTGGCTCAGCCCATATTGGGTTAGTGAAATGGGTCCATTCATAACTTTTCTCCCCTAAGTTGTAGAAACATTTACCTGTTCTCCTGAGTATTATAACTAGTTGTGACATTGCTAAAATTTCACAGTGGGAAATCTTGTCTAATTTGGGATGTAATGCATTTATAGAATTGTGAAATTATACAGTAACTTAGATATATTTTTCTAATTCTTCAATTAATTCTTAACATCCTATGAATTTAGGGTTTTGTTTTAGTTGTATCAGTTTTGCCAATTTGAATAAAAAGCCTTGACATTTTGTAATCCTAGAACTAAATGCACTAAAACTTCAATCGCCTGTTTTTTTTTTTTTTTTAACAAAATAGTATCATATCAAGAAATGGTAAATAATTAGATAATGTGGAATCATTTCGTATTATAACTTTAATAGGACTGTTTTCAGAAAAGCAATATTTGTTAGACTCAAAGTGGAGAGTTAAATTTGAATATCAGAGATCTAATTATTTTATTTGGCAACACTGGATATTCTAGGTCCTAAGGGTAACCTTTTGAATTCTATCTTTTTAACTTGTCCTGAAATTACTGTACATGAATATTAGTACATGAAAGTCACACAGAAATGATAGCTTGTATTAAATCAGACTTTTACTTAAATAATGTGAAGCAACCAGCACAAGAAACCCCATCAAAGTGAAAGCAGTTATGGTTATTATGTACTTTGGGTGAACTCATTTTCTTTAATAAATCTGTAACATCTTGTTTCCAGAAATCAGTGTTGGACTATTAAAAAATTTCTGATCTACATCAACAAAACAAATGGTTGGATTTCACTGTTTGAAATATTACTCTTTCCGTATTTCATCTCAAAGAATCATTGAAGTACTTATTGTATTCATTTCAATTAATATTGTTCATTTTAAGTACTAAACCATATAAAGATAAAACATTATGAATTGTCACATATTACAACAAACTTAAAATAGCAGTCTGTGCACACAGGATTACTAATTAGTTTTTTAATAATTTATTTAAGGAAACAATTAAGTTAGCATATTTAATAATTTAGGCTGGTGATTCTCAGGCTTTTTTCTTTTTTTTTTTTTTTTTTTGCATTAAACAGGACACATTTACTTCTCACAGTTATGGAGGCTGGGAAGTCCAAGATCAAGGCATTAGTAGATTCTGTTTGTTAAGGGCCCTTTTCTAATTGGTAGATGGTTGTCTTGTCCCTGTGTCCTTAGATAGTGGAAGGAAAAGACAGATTTTTTAGCAAGTAGATTTCTATATCACCTGGGAATTTGTTAGAAGTCAAATTTTCGGGTTTTGTGGTAAAGCAACTGGATTAAAAACCCTGAGCATGGGTGTCAGCAATCTGTACTTTATAGATGCTTAGGTGATTCTGTTGTGAGCTAAAACTTGAGGGCCGCTAATTAAGAAGTTTCAGCTCTGGAATTATACAAAAACCAAAGCTCAGATTCTAGCTCGTTCACTCATTAACTGTGTAACATTGGATGAATAGACGTTTTCAGAAAAGCAATATTTGTTAGACTCAAAGTGGAGAGTTAAATTTGAATATCAGAGATCTAATTATTTTATTTGGCAACACTGGATATTCTAGGTCCTAAGGGTAACCTTTTGAATTCTATCTTTTTAACTTGTCCTGAAATTACTGTACATGAATATTAGTACATGAAAGTCACACAGAAATGATAGCTTGTATTAAATCAGACTTTTACTTAAATAATGTGAAGCAACCAGCACAAGAAACCCCATCAAAGTGAAAGCAGTTATGGTTATTATGTACTTTGGGTGAACTCATTTTCTTTAATAAATCTGTAACATCTTGTTTCCAGAAATCAGTGTTGGACTATTAAAAAATTTCTGATCTACATCAACAAAACAAATGGTTGGATTTCACTGTTTGAAATATTACTCTTTCCGTATTTCATCTCAAAGAATCATTGAAGTACTTATTGTATTCATTTCAATTAATATTGTTCATTTTAAGTACTAAACCATATAAAGATAAAACATTATGAATTGTCACATATTACAACAAACTTAAAATAGCAGTCTGTGCACACAGGATTACTAATTAGTTTTTTAATAATTTATTTAAGGAAACAATTAAGTTAGCATATTTAATAATTTAGGCTGGTGATTCTCAGGCTTTTTTCTTTTCTTTTTTTTTTTTTTTTTTTGCATTAAACAGGACACATTTACTTCTCACAGTTATGGAGGCTGGGAAGTCCAAGATCAAGGCATTAGTAGATTCTGTTTGTTAAGGGCCCTTTTCTAATTGGTAGATGGTTGTCTTGTCCCTGTGTCCTTAGATAGTGGAAGGAAAAGACAGATTTTTTAGCAAGTAGATTTCTATATCACCTGGGAATTTGTTAGAAGTCAAATTTTCGGGTTTTGTGGTAAAGCAACTGGATTAAAAACCCTGAGCATGGGTGTCAGCAATCTGTACTTTATAGATGCTTAGGTGATTCTGTTGTGAGCTAAAACTTGAGGGCCGCTAATTAAGAAGTTTCAGCTCTGGAATTATACAAAAACCAAAGCTCAGATTCTAGCTCGTTCACTCATTAACTGTGTAACATTGGATGAGTTGCTTAACTTCTCTGGGAACTCAGATCTCTCGTTTGTAAAATGGTAATGATAGGGACAGAGTAGCATAGGTAGGTGGTTGTAGAGTCCTAGCAGGGGAATGGTAGGTAGAAGGGAGACTACCTGAGAAAGGTTGGGAGGCCAGTGAGTTGACGATAACTCAGGAGAGCTGCTCCTTGTTCAGTAAAGCAGACTTGACTGGGTATAAACAACTGATGAAGGAAGAGCTGGCGAAGAAGCAGCCAATGATCTATGTCCTGCATCTGTGTCTACTTGAGGGGGGCGGTTTTCTAACATCCTATATATTGCTGCCCACTCAATTGAACGAGCAGCAGAGCAGAACTTTCCCGCCTGCCCATTTGCACCGCTCTCAGGTACCTTACTCCAATAAATCCTTTTCTTGTCTGTCACTCTGCTTCTCGCTGAATTCTTTCTTCATTGAGGTACAAAGAATCTTAGCCTCAGTGGGTCCAGACCTTGGATTAAGTCCTGGCCGCGTGGGTTTGAGTCCCAGACAGGGTTTTGGCTGGGATCGAGTCCTGACTACCCCAAGCAGGGTTTTTGGCTGGGTTCAAGTCCCAGCAGCATGGGTTCAAGTCCCAAACAGAGTTCTGGCTAGGTTCAAGTCCTAAGCCAGGGGTTGTGGGTTTGAGTCCCAAACAGGGTTTTGGCTGGGTTTGAGTCCCAGCAGCGTGGGTTCAAGTACTAAACAGAGTTCTGGTTGGGTTCAAGTCCTAAGCCAGCGATTGAGGGTTCGAGTCCCAAACAGGGTTTTGACTGGAATTCAATCTCCAGCCACATGGGTTCAAGTCCCAAGCAGGGCTCGATCAGGTCTGGGCCCTGGGTTTAAGTCTCAAATCAAGGTAAAACCCTTTCAGTAAGATGCTAATACCTGCCTCATGGAGATGCCCTGAGAATTAAACTAACTGTTCTTATTAAATAGTTAGTATCATCCTGAAACATACTGAGTATTCAAATTATGATAATTTTAAGAAGAGTACCAAGAAACAATTCTTGAAATCCACTGGAACTTGTTTTATAAAACATCATTTTAGCAATGTGTTTTTTTACCACTAACCATTGCACATACTAAACTTAGGTACATAATATGTGACAAGAATAATGTCATTTTTCTAAGTTATATGCATGTCAAACTTATATGATAGAAGCTCCTATTAACTTTACTTTTCCAAAACAGGAAAAGCATAAGCAGATAAAAGCAATGATAGTAGATCACACAGCCAATTTCAAATCTGAAAGTTTGACCTGAGGTCTTGTGCTCTTACCTGTTTCTCTGTACTAATTTTGTGATTTTCTTTTTCTCATTTAATTCTTTTTAATTTGAAATGCCAGTTACATGTCTTTTAGCCCCTTTTCCCCATTGACCTAGCTTATAATATAGGCACTATATTCTATAGGAAAAAGGAGAACTCAGCATTGGCCTAAATGAAAAATATTTGAAGTAAAAGATGTACAGATATGAACAAGTCAAGGTCCATGGGCATGATATTTTGGATTCTATACTACAAAGTTATAATGTTTTCTACAATTAAGACCTACTTTTTTTTTTAATTTTTAAAATTTTTACAGAGTTTTATTGTTCACAGGCATGTATGTTCCCAGATCAGTCATATGCGTATCCCTGGTACCATCCCCCCTCCCAGTCCTCCACATCCCATCACTCCAGGCCATCGCACCCTGCCCCTGCAGAGTCTCCTATTCCCACAGCACAATGACAATAACTATCTTTTTCACATATGATAGTATGGGTTTCCATGGTACTCCCTCTATGCCTCCCACCCACTGTTCATTCTCCACAATGTCCAGATGTGTGTGCTCTATGTCTGTTTTTCCATCGCTTCACTGCATGTGTTACCATTACCCCATACTAGATTCTACATATATGTGTTAGTACACTGTACCTGTCTTTCTCTTTTTGACTTGCTTCAGTTTTTGTAATAGGTTCTAGATCTATCCACCTCATTTTATGATAGGTTCTAGATCCATCCACCTCATTTTTATGATAGGTTGTAGATCCATCCACCTTAAGGTCCAGGACTGAGCACTTCTCTTCCTGGATGCCTGGCTTCTTTGCCGCAGCTCTGGGGCTGCGGGCTAGTTTGAGCAACCAGCCTGTCCTGCAGGACTAAAGCTCACTGTTTGCCCCAAACGCAGTGGCAGCTTCCCTGTCCCAGTCCCAGATCTCGTTCCGGATGCCTGGCTTCTTTGCTGCAGCTCTGGGGGTGCGCGTGCTAGTTCGAGCTGCCAGTGAGAGGACTAAGCCTCATTGTTTGCTCCAAACAGGGGCAGAAGCTTCCCAATCAGGCTGGAGCCAGGCATCTGGACTGCAACACGCAGATTTCCCTATTCTGTTTCCCACTCTGCTAGCGTTCAGTGTCAAGCTCATCTCCTGGGGTGTCCCTGTCACAGTAATGTCCCCAGCAGGATTCTCAGGCTGAGTGCTTTCTGTCGTCCTGGTGCACTACCCTCCCCCGCCCCCTCTCTGTCTGGTCCAGTGTGGGAGCTGGGGGATGCGAGCTCAGGGAACTGGAGCTGGGGGAACTGAACGTTCAGGCTGCTTGCTCTCTGTCCCTTGTAGACCTGAGGAATTCTTTTGTCTTCTACAGGCTGGTTTGTTGGTGGTGTTTCATTTTTTGATTAGTTCTGGTGATTCTGTTGGGGAGCTGGTGATATCCTCCTCTCATTCCTCCGCCATCTTGCTCTCACCACCCAATTTTGTGATTTTTGAAATGAATATAGTTCTCATTCATTTAATTCATATGCGTGCATGCTAAGTCGCTTCAGTTATGTCTGACTCTTTGTGACCCTATGGACTATGGCCCACCAGGCTTCTCTGTTCCTGGGATTCTCCAGGGAAGAATACTTGAGAAGCTTTCTTTTCCTTCCTTCATAGAATCTTCCCCACCCAGGGATTGGACCTGGGTCTCTTTTGTCTCCTGCATTGGGTCTTTACCAGTAGCTCTTGTTGAACTGAGAGTTTGATAGTGAGAACTAGTAGTTGTCATTGCCATCTTTAAAAAGTGCTGATTCTGATTCTGATTTACTTTTGAAAACCAAACAGCCCTCTTTGTGAACCCTGATGAACTAAGAAAAAAGAGAAGTAAAATATCAATTATTTGAAGAGGGCATTTATATATTCATTATGATTTGCAAAATGAAGCTAAATGGCTGCAAGAACACAAAGAATAAAATATTCAGTTTTACATTGCTTACAGTGAAAATGCAAGGTGGACAGATGTAGGTCAATAGATATCTGAAATTGTTGGAATAGCTGGAATCAAATTAACTTCAGGTTGCATAAGGGAGGGTACTCATTAGAGAGAATGAACTTCCTTACTGATCTTCAAATAAGGACAAATTGCATCATAAGCAGAATTTGTAAGATTAGTCTAATTGTAAAGCACACAAGACAGGTCTGTCTGACAAGTAAAAGGAAGGTGAGACAGTTAAAAAGATGTCAAGTAAGCAACACACCATTCAGTATACTGAGAGGAGTTAGGTAGTAAAAGCATAAATGATAATTTGGTCAGAAAGATAATAAGTCAATGAGAGATTGGAGTCTCACCAAGAGAGCAAGTCCACTTTGAATGTGGCTAAGGCCTCCACTTTGCACTGTTTTCACATTAAAATGAAATGAATACAGAAATTAAAGAACAGAACTTAGAAGGGTTTGTTAATTGTTTCAATGGACTGAATAAGAAATATAAAGGCAATTAATTGTAATGTGTTTATAGTTGTAGTAGTAGTGTTAGTCACTCAACTGTGTACAACTCTTAGCATTTCCATGCATCTCCAGGCTCTTCTGTCCATGAAATTCTCCAGGCAAGAATATGGAGTGGGTTGACCTATCCAACCCAGAGACTGAACCAAGATCTCTTGAATTGCAGGAGATTCTTTACCATATGAGAAAGTAGGAAACCCCAGTGTGTTTATAATCTACCTCAAGCACTTTATTGTAGACAGTAATCTAAAACTTAATATCTTTGAAATTTATGTAAGAACCTGCCCTCACATCCTTGAGCATAGCATGGCAAGTGAAGTTGAAGCTACATTTCAGACTCATTAATCCTCTTTGTTGAGTGTGTGTGTACAGTGAGTAACCTGCATAACTGTACATGGTGGCCATGCTTATTGACTTTTATAGTCTTATAGAGTGGGAAAATTTAGTAATTGTCCAGATGAATATATTCACATTGTAGATGAGAAAATGAAGCCAAGGGACAAAAATGTTAAAGAAAATTCAATTATTTGAAGAGGGCATTTATATATTCATTATGATTTGCAAAATGAAGCTAAATGGCTGCAAGAACACAAAGAATAAAATATTCAGTTTTACATTGCTTACAGTGAAAATGCAAGGTGGACAGATGTAGGTCAATAGATATCTGAAATTGTTGGAATAGCTGGAATCAAATTAACTTCAGGTTGCATAAGGAGGGTACTCATTAGAGAGAATGAACTTCCTTACTGATCTTCAAATAAGGACAAATTGCATCATAAGCAGAATTTGTAAGATTAGTCTAATTGTAAAGCACACAAGACAGGTCTGTCTGACAAGTAAAAGGAAGGTGAGACAGTTAAAAAGATGTCAAGTAAGCAACACACCATTCAGTATACTGAGAGGAGTTAGGTAGTAAAAGCATAAATGATAATTTGGTCAGAAAGATAATAAGTCAATGAGAGATTGGAGTCTCACCAAGAGAGCAAGTCCACTTTGAATGTGGCTAAGGCCTCCACTTTGCACTGTTTTCACATTAAAATGAAATGAATACAGAAATTAAAGAACAGAACTTAGAAGGGTTTGTTAATTGTTTCAATGGACTGAATAAGAAATATAAAGGCAATTAATTGTAATGTGTTTATAGTTGTAGTAGTAGTGTTAGTCACTCAACTGTGTACAACTCTTAGCATTTCCATGCATCTCCAGGCTCTTCTGTCCATGAAATTCTCCAGGCAAGAATATGGAGTGGGTTGACCTATCCAACCCAGAGACTGAACCAAGATCTCTTGAATTGCAGGAGATTCTTTACCATATGAGAAAGTAGGAAACCCCAGTGTGTTTATAATCTACCTCAAGCACTTTATTGTAGACAGTAATCTAAAACTTAATATCTTTGAAATTTATGTAAGAACCTGCCCTCACATCCTTGAGCATAGCATGGCAAGTGAAGTTGAAGCTACATTTCAGACTCATTAATCCTCTTTGTTGAGTGTGTGTGTACAGTGAGTAACCTGCATAACTGTACATGGTGGCCATGCTTATTGACTTTTATAGTCTTATAGAGTGGGAAAATTTAGTAATTGTCCAGATGAATATATTCACATTGTAGATGAGAAAATGAAGCCAAGGGACAAAAAAATGTTAAATTATTGAATAAGCCATTCTGATAATTGTCAAACTCTAATGGCATCTAGAATTACTCTTTAAAGAATTAAGGTATAAAGATTTAATATTTAGGACAGATTGTAGTTTATATAAAACAATTTTGTAGTAAATATTCTTTCTACTATTTTGGACAGATCCAATATACATTTGCTTTATTCTTTAGACTTTTAGAATCTCAGTCTTCTGTTTTTCTAGTTCACTTTTTTTCTTTTTTTTTCTAGTTCACTTTTAAGTTGACTGTTAAACTTTTCCAGATTAACTTCATGCATTGTTATGATCATTTATTAATTCACAATGGTATAGTAATTATGCCTTCTCTATTTAGGGTATATTATGTTTCCTCAAAAATGATATATGTTTCCACACAGCTCAACATTTTCAACTGGAAGCTTGAACTGTTGCCTGTCTGAACTTAATGCCTGTGCTCTTAACCTGTGCCTGTGTCTTTACTGGCTCCTTATGTGTTTGATCATAAAACTAGTTGTGACTCGCCTTTATTAAGTATTTTATAGCATACCAGCAATGACATTTGTACTTTACATGAGTAACCTCATTTAGTTATCACAATGAATAATTATTATCATTATTCCTATTCTACAGATGAGGAAATTGAGACATTGAATAGTAAATGTGTAGTTTGACCTCAAATTCACTCTCAACCTCAGCTAAGCTAAGCTGCAAATCTTACCTTTATATGACTAATTATAAATGTTTTGGTTAAAATTGTTATACACTGATTGCAAAAGAAAAAATTGAGACATTGAATAATGACGTCTTTACCTATCCAACCCAGAGACGGAACCAAGATCTCTTGAATTGCAGGAGATTCTTTACCATATGAGAAAGTAGGAAACCCCAGTGTGTTTATAATCTACCTCAAGCACTTTATTGTAGACAGTAATCTAAAACTTAATATCTTTGAAATTTATGTAAGAACCTGCCCTCACATCCTTGAGCATAGCATGGCAAGTGAAGTTGAAGCTACATTTCAGACTCATTAATCCTCTTTGTTGAGTGTGTGTGTACAGTGAGTAACCTGCATAACTGTACATGGTGGCCATGCTTATTGACTTTTATAGTCTTATAGAGTGGGAAAATTTAGTAATTGTCCAGATGAATATATTCACATTGTAGATGAGAAAATGAAGCCAAGGGACAAAAAAATGTTAAATTATTGAATAAGCCATTCTGATAATTGTCAAACTCTAATGGCATCTAGAATTACTCTTTAAAGAATTAAGGTATAAAGATTTAATATTTAGGACAGATTGTAGTTTATATAAAACAATTTTGTAGTAAATATTCTTTCTACTATTTTGGACAGATCCAATATACATTTGCTTTATTCTTTAGACTTTTAGAATCTCAGTCTTCTGTTTTTCTAGTTCACTTTTTTTCTTTTTTTTTCTAGTTCACTTTTAAGTTGACTGTTAAACTTTTCCAGATTAACTTCATGCATTGTTATGATCATTTATTAATTCACAATGGTATAGTAATTATGCCTTCTCTATTTAGGGTATATTATGTTTCCTCAAAAATGATATATGTTTCCACACAGCTCAACATTTTCAACTGGAAGCTTGAACTGTTGCCTGTCTGAACTTAATGCCTGTGCTCTTAACCTGTGCCTGTGTCTTTACTGGCTCCTTATGTGTTTGATCATAAAACTAGTTGTGACTCGCCTTTATTAAGTATTTTATAGCATACCAGCAATGACATTTGTACTTTACATGAGTAACCTCATTTAGTTATCACAATGAATAATTATTATCATTATTCCTATTCTACAGATGAGGAAATTGAGACATTGAATAGTAAATGTGTAGTTTGACCTCAAATTCACTCTCAACCTCAGCTAAGCTAAGCTGCAAATCTTACCTTTATATGACTAATTATAAATGTTTTGGTTAAAATTGTTATACACTGAAAATACTTATACATGTTAGCATATTTAAGGAATTATAAAACCATTATTTTAAATACCTTCTTTTTGTAATTAACTAGGCACCATTCCCTAGAAATCACTCTTGCATTGGACGCTCAAAAGACTTAGTTAGTTTAAAGGCACTTAATATTTCTTAGAGCCATAACAATGTTTTAGATTTCTCAATTTTCACTACATTTAAACAATAGGGGAAAATATTTTATTCATAATAAACTTGTAGAGTGAACTGTAATTTAGCACAATTTAACCTGGGGCCAGGTTCCCTGGTTTACCGAAAGAGAGTCAGTTTAATATGGTTTAAGGAATGCAGTCTTTCTAGATGTGATTTATACCAGTGTTTCAGTTATTAACTAGTTGCATGACCTGAGGCAAAGTATTTTATTCCTAAAAATCTTCTTTTTTTTCTCTGTAATGAATTGATGTCTTCTAGTACTATTATTGTATTAAATTTAACTTTTTCCTGAAGTTAGGTATCATAAAGGCAGTAGAACTTAATAGTAAAATAGACATAATTTAATCTTGCAATAGCTTCCCAGGTAGTTCAGTGTTTTAGGATCCACCTGCCAAAACAGGAGGTACTGGTTAGATCCCTGGGTTGGGAAGAAGCCCTGGAGAAGGAAATGACAACCCACTCCTGTATTTCCTGAGAAATCCCATGGACAGAGAAGCCTACAGGCTATAGTCAGTGGTGTCACAAAAGAGTCTGGCGTCACTTAGCAGCTGAGACACAATAATAGCAATCTTGCAATAAGATCACATTTTAGAATCATAAATTTCCTTGGGATTACTATTATGGAAATAGTGTATCATTGTGCAGTAGGTGTTTAGAGCTGCTATTAATAGTAAAGTCCCACTAAGAGGAAAAAAAAACATAATTAATTTTATGTGTAGATGGAATCCTGAATGTGTAGTAAATGTTGCACCACTTGTGCTTGTTTTAGCAATGGCTACTTTTCTTCAGATTTCCTTGTAACAATAATCACTTTTTAAAAATTTATTTTTAATTGAAAGAAAGTTAACCCAATAAGAAAGTGAGCAAAAATACCTAAACAGACATATCTCCGAAGAAGACATACAGATGGCCAATAAACACATGAAAAGATGCTCAGCATTGCTTATTATTAGAGAAATGAAAATCAAAACTACAATGGGATATCACCCGACACCGGTTCAGTAAAATAACAATGCTTTGTAGCATTTCTTAGTTAGTTTAAAGGCACTTAATATTTCTTAGAGCCATAACAATGTTTTAGATTTCTCAATTTTCACTACATTTAAACAATAGGGGAAAATATTTTATTCATAATAAACTTGTAGAGTGAACTGTAATTTAGCACAATTTAACCTGGGGCCAGGTTCCCTGGTTTACCGAAAGAGAGTCAGTTTAATATGGTTTAAGGAATGCAGTCTTTCTAGATGTGATTTATACCAGTGTTTCAGTTATTAACTAGTTGCATGACCTGAGGCAAAGTATTTTATTCCTAAAAATCTTCTTTTTTTTCTCTGTAATGAATTGATGTCTTCTAGTACTATTATTGTATTAAATTTAACTTTTTCCTGAAGTTAGGTATCATAAAGGCAGTAGAACTTAATAGTAAAATAGACATAATTTAATCTTGCAATAGCTTCCCAGGTAGTTCAGTGTTTTAGGATCCACCTGCCAAAACAGGAGGTACTGGTTAGATCCCTGGGTTGGGAAGAAGCCCTGGAGAAGGAAATGACAACCCACTCCTGTATTTCCTGAGAAATCCCATGGACAGAGAAGCCTACAGGCTATAGTCAGTGGTGTCACAAAAGAGTCTGGCGTCACTTAGCAGCTGAGACACAATAATAGCAATCTTGCAATAAGATCACATTTTAGAATCATAAATTTCCTTGGGATTACTATTATGGAAATAGTGTATCATTGTGCAGTAGGTGTTTAGAGCTGCTATTAATAGTAAAGTCCCACTAAGAGGAAAAAAAAACATAATTAATTTTATGTGTAGATGGAATCCTGAATGTGTAGTAAATGTTGCACCACTTGTGCTTGTTTTAGCAATGGCTACTTTTCTTCAGATTTCCTTGTAACAATAATCACTTTTTAAAAATTTATTTTTAATTGAAAGAAAGTTAACCCAATAAGAAAGTGAGCAAAAATACCTAAACAGACATATCTCCGAAGAAGACATACAGATGGCCAATAAACACATGAAAAGATGCTCAGCATTGCTTATTATTAGAGAAATGAAAATCAAAACTACAATGGGATATCACCCGACACCGGTTCAGAATGTCCATCCTCAAAAAACCTGCAAACAACAAATGCTGAGGGGGATATGGAGAAAAGGGAACCCTGTTGCACTGTTGGCGGGAATGTAAGTTGGTAGAAACATTCACTTTTAAAATCCATTATTTATACATTTCTTTATTCATGGATTTTTTTTTTTTCATCCATCTTTATTCTTTGGAATGTGTGGGCCTCCCATTGCAGTGGCCTCTCCCGTTGCAGAGCACTAGCTCTGGGCACATGCACTACAGATCCCCAGCTCATAATTGGACACACCAGTCCAACCGCTCCGAGGCATGTAGGGTCTTCCCCAGCCAGGGATCAAACCGGTGCCCCATGCACTGCAAAGCAGACTCTTTACCCACTGGACCACCAGGGAAGCTCCAATTCAGGGATTATTTTTTATTATTATTTTCATAGTGCCTACATGGTGCCTGACACATAGTAGGCAATCAATCAATATTTATTGAAAAATTGAATGATGTATATGACATATTAAGCCATTATTGTATACTTAGATCAGTGCTAAATATTTGGAAAATATGAAGGTAAATAATTTTAGTCCTTGAGGATGGCAATATTTAATGGGAACAAAGCAGAATGTAAGATATTAATTGCAGTATAAGGTGATAAATACTCTGGTAGTCATTTAATTGATGGTATTTAGAAGAATCTTGGAATGTTGGATAGAAAAGCTCTGTTTTGTTTTTTTCAACTTTAATGAAGGTGTAATGTAGCAAAGGAGGAAATGAAGGACCATTCCAGACTGAGTAGATCAAACATGAACAGGTAGGTGGCATACTTGGATAATGGAGCAAAAATAGAAGCACAGAATATAGGGATGAAAGTGTTTATAAGTCACATTGTTAAATTTTCAAGTTGAAGTTACATAGGCAACTTGCATTCAATAGAGTTTTTTTTTTTTTTTTCTTCTTTCTTAATTTTTCCCCCCTATTTTGTAGTTTTTCTTTTTTTTGACCACGCGGCATATGGAAACCTAGTTCCCTGATTAGGGATTGAACCTTTATCCCCTGCATTTGAAGCATGGATACCTAATCACTGGACCACCAGGGAAGTCCAATAAAGACTTTAAAGCAAAAGAGTGAGAGAGTCTTCATCTAGTATTTTAGATGATACCAACAGTGGAATACCGTAGTGGCTCAGATGGTAAAGAATCCCCCTGGAATGCAGGAGATCCAGGTTCATCCTTGGGTCAGGAAGATCCCTCAGAGAAGGTAATGGCTACCCACTCCACAATTCTTGCTGGAGAATTCTACAGACAAAGGAAACTGGTGACTACAGTCGATGGGACTGCAGAGTCAGACAACTGAACAACTAATACTAACACTTCCACAGTGAGATAATGCTTGGCCTGACCAGATGGGAGGCTGTGTGAAATGAGACTCATTTGCATAGTGCATTGAGAAATGGCAAGCTACAGAATTTTCAAGGAAGGATTTCAAACTTTTAAGTTTTTATATGCCTATTTAATAACAAATATTTGCACATATGCTGCAGGTGCTGTAAAAGCATTTACTGTGTACTACTGTATACTGATGCTAAGTTATTAAATACATTTTTAGATACCACATGAAATTTTATTAAAAATTTAAAGATTAGATTTAATCTTTAAAATACTTATCAATACAATTTCTCTTAATATCCTCTACCTATTGGAAGCCCAGAATTCTTGGGCTTTCATGGTGGCTCAGATGGTAAGGAATCCACCTGCAATGCAAGAGACCTGGGTTCAGTCCCTGGGTTGGGAATACCCCATGGTGAAGGGAAAGGCTACCCACTCCAGTATTCTTGCCTGGAGAATTCCATGGCTTGTCCATGGGTCCCGAAGAGTCAGACACAACTGAGCGACTTTCACTTTTACCAACAGATTATTTTACGTAGGCCTGGAATATTGCTCACTTACTTTAGATATTCTTGGTGTAGAAGAGAGGGTCTCAACATTCCTGTGTATTGGAAAGAACAAATTGCATCCTGAAAGAATTGCTTCTGAATCTCTGGATGTTGGATACATACATTTCAATTTTTCTATCTCAGGGAATACGAGCGTAAAGTCAAGGGTGTGAACCATGTAAAAGGATTAGAAGAGTGATTTCAACCATGAGCACAGAGAAAACAGGAGAGTCAAGTGTTATTTTATATTAGAATCACATAGGAAATTTCTTCAAACTACATCCATTGCTATAACCTTCTAGAAATTTTATATATTCATCTGGGGTTATTTGCTTTGAGTTCATCTAGATTGAATTAAACTCAGAGTTAATCTACTGAACTAGCTAGCTAGAATCTGATTTATTTATTAAATTTATTTTTGGTCACATCAAAATAATTTGCGATCATAGTTACCTGATAAGGAATTGAACTCGCACCCTCAGCACTGAAAGTGTGGAGTCCTAGTCACCAGACCACCAGGGAATTCCTTAGCATTTGGTTTAATGTATGAATTTGAATTTGGAGAGAAGATGACTTGTTGGTTGATATAGAGTGAGGATTCAATGTTGACTCTAGGATTTCTCAGTGTATTCATATACTGAGAGAGGGAATACTCAGGGAATAATAGAGGTGTTATTATTTATTTTTTAAGAGAAGTGATATTGGTGAAGGCCATGTGTGTTTAGAATTCAGCCCTGTGAGGGATCCAAGTTTTGTGTCTGGTGAAAGTAGAATTATTACTTTAGCACTTGGAAAAAATTTAGGCAAATATTATAATACTGAAGCTTCCTAAAGATATTAAAGACAGTAGAGAAAGTTGCAAGGTTGAATAATATCAAATTAGGAAGAGTGTTTAACTAAAATAGGCAGAGAGAAAAAGATAGAACCTTAAAAAGGATGACATATGGAGAAAAATGCATGAAGACCAAGAAGGAAAACAGTTGGAGACGTGGAAAGAAAAGCAGTAGAAATGAATATGGTAGGCCAAGGGGAGGGGAGGGTGCCAAGAAGGAATGTCAGTTGTGCTCAGTTGTTCAGTCATTCAGATCTCCTTGAGATCCCATGGCCTGTAGCTCACCAGGCTCCTCTGTTCATGGGATTTACCAGGCAAGAATATTCAAGTGGGTTCTCATTTCCTCCTCCAGAGGATCTTCCTGACCCAGAGATCAAACCTGCACTTCTTGTGTCACGTGCATTGGCCAGCAGATTCTTTACTACTGAGCCACCTGGAAAGCCTGCCAGGAAGGCAGAGTAGTCAACAAAAACAATCTGCAAAACAATCAAGTAGGAGAAACCTGAAAGGGGGCCTTTCTAATCATGGCAATTAAAAGATTTTTTTTTTTTTTTTTTTGGGGGGGGGGGGGCGGGGGTCGGGTTGGGGAGGGAGGGGAGTGGGCGGGCCACTAATATTGGTCTTCCGTTTCTCAGTTTTCATTCGTCTTTGTTCTTTGGCTTCTGTGGGCCTCCTATCACGGTGGCGTCTGTCGTTGCAGAGCGCCGGCTCTGGGCGCATGCGCTCCAGAGCTCTAGCTTGGTGATTGGACACATCAGTCCAGCCGCTCCAGGGCACGTGGGATCTTCCCAGGCCAGGGCTCGAACCGGCGCCCCTTGCACTGCAAGGCGGTGTCCTTACCCACTGGACCACCAGGGGAAGCCCCCAATTAAGAGATTTTTAAAATTTAGATTGAGATTGTTTTCAATAGGATGAAGGCAGAAAAAACTTTGGCAGTGTGTCTCAACTTGAAGAATATTTGGCTGTGGAGTAACAGATAAGATTTGAAAATAAATTTAAGGAAAATTTGAGGGGATGACTTTGGTTAATAAAGAGGTACAGTCATACATACATATGTGTGTAGAAAAATTATTAAAGTAGAAAGACAAGAATGACATGATGGATAAAGCACAAATTATTTTACACAGGTTTTTTTTGTTTGTTTGATTGATTTTTTTATTGTTATAAAGTCACTCAGTCATGTCTGACTCTTTGCGACCCCATGGACTGCAGAATGCCCAGTTTCCCTATCTTTCACTATCTCCCAGAGTTTTCTCAGACACGTGTCCACTGAGTCAGTGATTGTTGAGATCCAACAACCTCATCCTCTTTTGCCCCATTCTCCTTTGGCCTTCAATCTTTCCCAGCATCAGGGTCTTTTCCAGTGAGTTGGCTCTTCACATCAGGTGGGCAAAGTATACATTTCAGAAATTGTATCTTAGTTTAATATGGGATTTACCAGGCAAGAATATTCAAGTGGGTTCTCATTTCCTCCTCCAGAGGATCTTCCTGACCCAGAGATCAAACCTGCACTTCTTGTGTCACGTGCATTGGCCAGCAGATTCTTTACTACTGAGCCACCTGGAAAGCCTGCCAGGAAGGCAGAGTAGTCAACAAAAACAATCTGCAAAACAATCAAGTAGGAGAAACCTGAAAGGGGGCCTTTCTAATCATGGCAATTAAAAGTTTTTTTTTTTTTTTGCGGGGTGGGGGCGGGGTCGGGTTGGGGAGGGAGGGGAGTGGGCGGGCCACTAATATTGGTCTTCCGTTTCTCAGTTTTCATCCGTCTTTGTTCTTTGGCTCCTGTGGGCCTCCCATCGCGGTGGCGTCTGTCGTTGCAGAGCGCCGGCTCGGGGCGCATGCGCTCCAGAGCTCCGGCTCGGTAATTGGACACATCAGTCCAGCCGCTCCGCGGCACGTGGGATCTTCCCAGGCCAGGGATCGAACCGGCGCCCCTTGCACTGCAAGGCGGTGTCCTTACCCACTGGACCACCAGGGGAAGCCCCCAATTAAGAGATTTTTAAAATTTAGATTGAGATTGTTTTCAATAGGATGAAGGCAGAAAAAACTTTGGCAGTGTGTCTCAACTTGAAGAATATTTGGCTGTGGAGTAACAGATAAGATTTGAAAATAAATTTAAGGAAAATTTGAGGGGATGACTTTGGTTAATAAAGAGGTACAGTCATACATACATATGTGTGTAGAAAAATTATTAAAGTAGAAAGACAAGAATGACATGATGGATAAAGCACAAATTATTTTACACAGGTTTTTTTTGTTTGTTTGATTGATTTTTTTATTGTTATAAAGTCACTCAGTCATGTCTGACTCTTTGCGACCCCATGGACTGCAGAATGCCCAGTTTCCCTATCTTTCACTATCTCCCAGAGTTTTCTCAGACACGTGTCCACTGAGTCAGTGATTGTTGAGATCCAACAACCTCATCCTCTTTTGCCCCATTCTCCTTTGGCCTTCAATCTTTCCCAGCATCAGGGTCTTTTCCAGTGAGTTGGCTCTTCACATCAGGTGGGCAAAGTATACATTTCAGAAATTGTATCTTAGTTTAATACGTTGCTTCATATGTTGTGACATTGAATCTCAGTTCATGGTAGATCAGTGATACATGTGAGATAAATTTTTTTACAGGAAGGAAACAAAAGATTTTATTTTGACTATTAAATTAACTTAAAAAGAAACACTAAAGAGGATTAGGTATGTGCAGTTAATTTCATGGGTGCATTTTTTATTTGGTTTCATCATAATGCATGCAAAGAAGTATAATGGTTAAAATTATATCTATTATCACATGTGGTGATTTATTTAATCTTTCAACCCTCCGACCAAGTTTTTATTGTCAATCCATTTCATTCTTGTTTTATATGTGAAGAAATTCAAGCACAAAACAGTTAAGCAGCTTGTCCAAAGCCAAATACTAAATAAGCGGCTGAGCCAAGTTTCTCACCCAGGCAGTCTTGCTCCAGGGTCTCTGCTCTTAAATAATAGTAGAAAAATGATGTGGTGTCAAACAGATGTCATTGGTTGTGTATGCACACTGGAGAAAATTGTGATACTAAGTATGTCTTTGTGAACTTTCCATTCATTCCGTGTCAGTGTGTCTTTAGACCCACACGTTAAAACCATTCTCAAACTGACATTGCTGTATGCTTTTTCTTGAAACTTGCCATGTTTTCATAGGAAATCTTATTTATATAAAGAGGTTACAGATGCTGCTTTAATTAATAGTCAACATGTACTGCATAGTTATTCTAATCAGGTTATCACAAACCGTGAATTTGACCCTCAACTTTTCATAAACAATAATTTCAGTGTCCACTGAAAAACTGTCAATCTCTTAGAGTCCAGTTGAATCTAACCAGTTTCCCAATGAGGTTAATAACAATAGTAATTATCTTAGGGATTGCATTCACTATTACAATAATATTAATATTAATTACATTAATATTAGCCATAATAGCTAGCTAGTGTTTATTAGTAGTAGTAGTATTCAGTGCATTGGGAACCATTTGGTGTATCACATGTGGTAATTTATTTAATCTTTCAACCCTCCGACTGAGTTTTTATTGTCAATCCATTTCATTCTTGTTTTATATGTGAAGAAATTCAAGCACAAAACAGTTAAGCAGCTTGTCCAAAGCCATATACTAAGTAAGCGTCTGAGCCAAGTTTCTCACCCCGGCAGTCTGGCTCCAGGGTCTCTGCTCTTAAACACTGTTCTATCCAGATTTATTCAGTCTAGTTTAATATAAATAGATCTACTGAGGGTAATACCAGTGTCAGCAGGTGAGTGTACTTTTTGCCAGTTATGACCAAAGATCTACTTGTTGTTTATAGAATCATGTTAAAGGCCACCAAGGGCTAATTCATTGTGGAAACACTGTTAAAGGGTTTCTTCACACAAAGGAGTGCCTGATGGGTGATGTGAGGTTCATTCATTGAGTCATTCATTGAGTTCATTCATTAAGTCATTCAACAGAGTCATTATTAAGTGTCTGTTACTCCTTGATGCTACTGTGTGTGCTGTGGATGAAAAAAGAAAAAAACTTCCTTGGGACATTAGATGGATGGGGCAAAGAGATAATCAAAAAAAAAGTGAGAGCATGATGTATTTAGTGTAATGTGATATACATATAACTATAAAATAAAATTCTGGTTCCATAAATGTGTCTTAAATTCAGAAATGGAAAGTGTTGTGCCCATACTTGGCTCCTCTCTCATATCCTGTGAAATGAGATGCTCAGCTCTCAGCCATCCCGCAAACTATTGGATTGGTTTGCGCACAGACCTCAGCAGAAGCAGGCTGCAACAATAACTGAGGTGACTACAAAAAAAAAACAAGACTGTTCAGAGGAAGGTCAAAATGGTTCCCAGACAATAATTCTACAATTAACATCAAGACAAAACTGGAGCCAGAGGTCTAAACTGTGGTGAAGTAGGTCAAAAGCGCATCAGGGAAAATAAGGTGGGCTTATTAGAAAAGTTCTGGAGGCATCAAGCTGGGATAGCTTGTATTTTGTCCTCAGGAAGTTGAAGAGCAGTCTTTGCACATGTTTAAGGGATGGAACCATTGCTACTTTCCCTATAACTTGTCCTTCTCCTTGTACAGAGCTGTGACTGCATTATCAGATGTTGAGTGAAGTGCTAATTCAAAGAAAATGCTTGTAGCCGTAATTTAATAGTCTCATCTGTCTCATTTTAATTATTGTCAACCTCCGATGTTTTATTGTCAATCCATTTCATTCTTGTTTTATATGTGAAGAAATTCAAGCACAAAACAGTTAAGCAGCTTGTCCAAAGCCATATACTAAGTAAGCGTCTGAGCCAAGTTTCTCACCCCGGCAGTCTGGCTCCAGGGTCTCTGCTCTTAAACACTGTTCTATCCAGATTTATTCAGTCTAGTTTAATATAAATAGATCTACTGAGGGTAATACCAGTGTCAGCAGGTGAGTGTACTTTTTGCCAGTTATGACCAAAGATCTACTTGTTGTTTATAGAATCATGTTAAAGGCCACCAAGGGCTAATTCATTGTGGAAACACTGTTAAAGGGTTTCTTCACACAAAGGAGTGCCTGATGGGTGATGTGAGGTTCATTCATTGAGTCATTCATTGAGTTCATTCATTAAGTCATTCAACAGAGTCATTATTAAGTGTCTGTTACTCCTTGATGCTACTGTGTGTGCTGTGGATGAAAAAAGAAAAAAACTTCCTTGGGACATTAGATGGATGGGGCAAAGAGATAATCAAAAAAAAAGTGAGAGCATGATGTATTTAGTGTAATGTGATATACATATAACTATAAAATAAAATTCTGGTTCCATAAATGTGTCTTAAATTCAGAAATGGAAAGTGTTGTGCCCATACTTGGCTCCTCTCTCATATCCTGTGAAATGAGATGCTCAGCTCTCAGCCAGCCCGCAAACTATTGGATTGGTTTGCGCACAGACCTCAGCAGAAGCAGGCTGCAACAATAACTGAGGTGACTACAAAAAAAAAACAAGACTGTTCAGAGGAAGGTCAAAATGGTTCCCAGACAATAATTCTACAATTAACATCAAGACAAAACTGGAGCCAGAGGTCTAAACTGTGGTGAAGTAGGTCAAAAGCGCATCAGGGAAAATAAGGTGGGCTTATTAGAAAAGTTCTGGAGGCATCAAGCTGGGATAGCTTGTATTTTGTCCTCAGGAAGTTGAAGAGCAGTCTTTGCACATGTTTAAGGGATGGAACCATTGCTACTTTCCCTATAACTTGGCCTTCTCCCTTGTACAGAGCTGTGACTGCATTATCAGATGTTGAGTGAAGTGCTAATTCAAAGAAAATGCTTGTAGCCGTAATTTAATAGTCTCATCTGTCTCATTTTAATTATTTTACTTACATTTTAGAAAAAATGAAGAGGTGCCTTTCATAGAAAAGTGTAAATAGAGCAAAATGTATTACATACGTAGAATTCAGTGTGGAAAGGAACATTTTCCCCTTATTTTGGTCATCTGAAAATCAACATCTGTACCTTGCTGCGATTTTCCACCCCAGTATTACTCACATGAGCTAGTGGGGTATAATTGTCCAAGGTTTGTGTTCATCTGGGTAATTTAGTGGAAAAACAGTTTTAGGTTAAGCTGGCCAAAAGATAGAATTTCATTGGATGGTTTACCAGTTAATCAGATTTGTTTTACAAGGCTACAAATTGGCACCCTTCACAAAGGGATATGTATACCTAATGGATTTCTTCAAAGCCTATGATACTTAAAAAAACAGAAATGTCAAATGCTAAATGTAGGAACCTTGGAAAACATCCACTCCAAAATATTTAAAGGATAAGCAATGTTTAAGTTTCATGATTTGCTTTGAAGAGTATTTTCAAATTACCAGTGGATAGGGATTAAATGTATGTTTGGTAGAAATTTGTTAAGTTATAAATACTGAATGCATTTTCAAGTTGTTAATACTTTCCAAGGCAACTAGATCATTTATGAACGTTTTTTCCTATACAGAGTAGATAGAGGCTCTTCAGTGACTGTTGGTGTTAGTGGTTATTGTTTGTAAACTTTCATTGAGCAAGGGGCAAAATTTGAACTGCATATTCCTTTCTTACTTGTTTTATAAAAACTAATGTTTGTCAGGTTATAGAAGTTAAAGTGTACTTCTTCTGCTACTTTCAAGTAATCGATTATAATTTTTATGAAACTCCAGTTAATTTACAATGTTATATTAGCTTCAGATGTACATACAGCAAAGTGATTCAGTTATAAGTATGTGTATGTATCAATATATATCTATAGTTTTTTGTTTTCCATTATAGTTTATTAAAAGATGGAATATAGTTACTGTGCTATATAGTAAATCCTTATTGTATGTTATCATTTTTATTAGATATTGTTTTAGCACTTATCTTTGTTACAATAAAGCATAAAATATTTAAAGCAGTTTTGTATGTAAGCTTAGCTTAAGAGATCACGGTGACCTGTGAAAACACTAAAGATGGTGGAATATTTAAATTGTGTAATTATATTTGATTGTTGCAGTTTTTATGATCCTGTGTAATATCAGAGCTGAACTAAATGATGAACAAATAAATGAAAAGGACTTGGCTATGGAATTTGACACACCTAGGGTTAGGCCCCGTCTCCCACACAATAGATACAATTCTTTGGGCAAAATTCTTAATATAAAAAATGAGCACACCTCCTTTGATTGTTTGAAGAATTAATTGGGATCATTTTGTTCATTCAAAATAGTATGCGTTTGTTATTAAAAGAAACAGTACCAGACTCCAGCTATCCAGAGATAAATAAGATATTGAAGCTTATTGAAGATACCAAGATGGACATTAAGCTTAATATTAATGCCATTCAGTCATAAAACTAATAAGATGTGTGTTTGTTCAGTTGCCCACTTCTGTCTGATTCTTTGCAATCCCATGGACTGCAGCACATCAGGCTTCCCTGTCCCTCCCACTTTCCTAGAGTTTGTTCAAAGTCATGTCCATTGTGTCAATGATGCCATCCAACCATCTTCTCTTCTGTTGACTCCCTCTCATCCTGACCTCAGTCTTTCCAAGGCAACTAGATCATTTATGAACGTTTTTTCCTATACAGAGTAGATAGAGGCTCTTCAGTGACTGTTGGTGTTAGTGGTTATTGTTTGTAAACTTTCATTGAGCAAGGGGCAAAATTTGAACTGCATATTCCTTTCTTACTTGTTTTATAAAAACTAATGTTTGTCAGGTTATAGAAGTTAAAGTGTACTTCTTCTGCTACTTTCAAGTAATCGATTATAATTTTTATGAAACTCCAGTTAATTTACAATGTTATATTAGCTTCAGATGTACATACAGCAAAGTGATTCAGTTATAAGTATGTGTATGTATCAATATATATCTATAGTTTTTTGTTTTCCATTATAGTTTATTAAAAGATGGAATATAGTTACTGTGCTATATAGTAAATCCTTATTGTATGTTATCATTTTTATTAGATATTGTTTTAGCACTTATCTTTGTTACAATAAAGCATAAAATATTTAAAGCAGTTTTGTATGTAAGCTTAGCTTAAGAGATCACGGTGACCTGTGAAAACACTAAAGATGGTGGAATATTTAAATTGTGTAATTATATTTGATTGTTGCAGTTTTTATGATCCTGTGTAATATCAGAGCTGAACTAAATGATGAACAAATAAATGAAAAGGACTTGGCTATGGAATTTGACACACCTAGGGTTAGGCCCCGTCTCCCACACAATAGATACAATTCTTTGGGCAAAATTCTTAATATAAAAAATGAGCACACCTCCTTTGATTGTTTGAAGAATTAATTGGGATCATTTTGTTCATTCAAAATAGTATGCGTTTGTTATTAAAAGAAACAGTACCAGACTCCAGCTATCCAGAGATAAATAAGATATTGAAGCTTATTGAAGATACCAAGATGGACATTAAGCTTAATATTAATGCCATTCAGTCATAAAACTAATAAGATGTGTGTTTGTTCAGTTGCCCACTTCTGTCTGATTCTTTGCAATCCCATGGACTGCAGCACATCAGGCTTCCCTGTCCCTCCCACTTTCCTAGAGTTTGTTCAAAGTCATGTCCATTGTGTCAATGATGCCATCCAACCATCTTCTCTTCTGTTGACTCCCTCTCATCCTGACCTCAGTCTTCTGCAGCATCAGGTTATTTTCCACTGAATCAATGCATTACATCAGGTGGCACAAGTATTGGCGCTTTAGCTTCAGCATCAGTTCTTCTAATGAATGTTCAGAGTTGATGTGTGTATGGGAGGAAAAATTGTTTTTTCTACTACCCTTCTATGTTTGCTGGCTGGTGCCCTGTAAATTGGCACTGACTAAAAACTGATTACTAGAAAAGCATGCACATTTATTTAATATATGTTTTCATATCACAGAAGTCTTCATAGGAAATAAAAACCTAATAAAGTAGTTAAACCTGGGAGCATTTTTATACTAGTTTGATGAGGAGTGGAAAATTATGGAGAATGTGATGGATAAAAGGTGTGAGATAAAGATAGTAAAATGGATGGAAAATAAGCAAGGCGTGTTTTTTCAGATTCCTCCATCTTCTGCAGTAAGGATGCTTCTCCTCCCCAGGAATAGGAGGGCGTCTCACATGTGAGGGTAATGTGCTTTAGAGAAGAAATAGGAGGTCTCAGGATCCTTATTCTATTTGCCATTTCTCAAATCCCTTCATCATGAAATGCTCAATTCATCTTAAATGATTCAATAGAATTCTTATTTTCCCATATATTTTGGGGGTATTGTGCTCTAGACTCTTTTGTATTAAAGATAGCAACCAACATTTTTGCATACCTGTTGTGTTAGATATAGTATGCTAAGGGTGAATAGAGGAAGAAGACATTCATCATGAATTTTTCTCTTTCCTGTCCAAATCTGTAAGTCAGAAAATCAGATTAGCTTTTTTTAAGATATGTTTTTTACCATTTCATTTTGAAAACATTTTTTAAAAGAGATGTTTAGATATTTATCAAAATCTTGGTATATGTATGATATGGATTTTTCATCTCTCTTAAATAATAGTTTAATTTCATCATTTTAAGAAACAAACGAGTAGAAGGAAGAACATCTATATACTGATACAAGAAATTTGAACTGAATTTGTCTTCTAAACTTTTCCTTTACCTGAAGGAAGAACTCAATTTAGAAAGTGCCTATTGGGACAGAAAAACATTCCTTTTGTCATTTACACTGATTTAGTGAGTAAAATCACTGATTTTAAAATTAAACTGTTATGGTTTGTATCCTAGTTTTGTCCTTCTATATCTCTTAGGGTTTTTTTTAACCAATGAATTGGTGATGGGGATTAATGAAATTAACATATAACAAAAATAGCCTAGTTCCTAGCACAGCACAATATACTCACTAAATGTTAGTGTTATTATTAACACACACACAAACATGTCTTGCATCCAATATCTAATCAGTGGTATTAGTTTTATTTGATTTTTATTTTAGGTACTATTTTGATATATTCGGAGAATATCTAATATGAAGCCTAATTCTTATCTTCAAGGATTACCAGAGTTTATTGTTTAAAAACATGAGATTTGACATCAGAATGACCTAGGATGGAATCCATGTTTTACAGTATACTAAGCAAAATATCAGCTTCTTCATATGTAAAATAGTGAAAACTCTTTGTCAGCCTTTGTGAGGATTACATAAAATTCAAGTCTTAACCCAAAGTCTTTCATGTACAAAATGGAAGATTTGTAACCATTTGTAGCAGAGAAATTAGAGGTGATATCATGTATACTTATGCAATATTAGAAGTAAAATGGTATTTATTTCACTGTACACTTTTCTGTTACAGCAACAATATAGGTTCACTGTCTTAAAAAAATGAGACATTTAGAAATGTCCAAAGACAAAGATTTAAAAATCATTTATAATATCATGACTCAAAAATGACTGTTCTTCACAGTTTATCTTCTCTTTTTGCCTCTGTTTTCTACATATATACATATTCAAATGTTTTTGCAAAATCAGAAGCATAGCTGTTCCCAAAATATATTACTAAGGATTGTATATTAGAGAGGGCACTGGTTTAGCAAACTATTCTGGAAAGAATGGATAGACAAGATCCTGCTGTATAGCATAGAGAGCTATATTCAGTACTCAGAGGTAAACAGTAATGGAAAAGAATATAAAAAAGAATGTCTGTGTGTATAGACTAGAGATGTGTGTGTGCACTAAGTCACTTCAGTCATGTCTGACTCTGTGATGTCATGAACTGTAGCATGCCAGGCATCCCTATCCTTCAGTCTCTCCTGGCGTTTGCTCAGACTCACATCCATTGAGTTGGGGATGCCATCCAGCCATCTCCTTCTCTTTTACCCCCTTCTCCTCCTGCCCCTAATCTTTCCCAGAATCAGCGTCTTTTCCAGTTAGTTGGCTTTTCGCATCTGGTAGCCCAAATTTTAATGCTTCAGCTTCAGCATCAGTCCTTCCGATGAGTATTCAGAGGTGCTTTCCTTTAGGACTGACTGGTTGGATCTCCTCGCTGAGTCTTGAGGGACTCTCAAGAGTCTTCTCCCGCACCACAGTTAGAAAGCTTTAATTCTTCTGTGCTTAGCCGAATGTGTGTATAACTGAATCATTCTGCTATACAGCAGAGATTAAATCCACTATACTTCAATTTTTTTGTTGTTTTTATTTTTTAACTTTTATTTTACTTTTAACTTTTACAGAGTTTTGTTGTTTACAGAGATGTATGTTCCCATATCAGTCATATGTATATCCCCGCCTTCCCTCCCAACCATCAACACCACCCCTGAAGGACCTCCTTTTCTCACAGAGCAATGACTATAGCTATTTTCTTCACATATAAATTTAAAACTTATGCAATATTAGAAGTAAAATGGTATTTATTTCACTGTACACTTTTCTGTTACAGCAACAATATAGGTTCACTGTCTTAAAAAAATGAGACATTTAGAAATGTCCAAAGACAAAGATTTAAAAATCATTTATAATATCATGACTCAAAAATGACTGTTCTTCACAGTTTATCTTCTCTTTTTGCCTCTGTTTTCTACATATATACATATTCAAATGTTTTTGCAAAATCAGAAGCATAGCTGTTCCCAAAATATATTACTAAGGATTGTATATTAGAGAGGGCACTGGTTTAGCAAACTATTCTGGAAAGAATGGATAGACAAGATCCTGCTGTATAGCATAGAGAGCTATATTCAGTACTCAGAGGTAAACAGTAATGGAAAAGAATATAAAAAAGAATGTCTGTGTGTATAGACTAGAGATGTGTGTGTGCACTAAGTCACTTCAGTCATGTCTGACTCTGTGATGTCATGAACTGTAGCATGCCAGGCATCCCTATCCTTCAGTCTCTCCTGGCGTTTGCTCAGACTCACATCCATTGAGTTGGGGATGCCATCCAGCCATCTCCTTCTCTTTTACCCCCTTCTCCTCCTGCCCCTAATCTTTCCCAGAATCAGCGTCTTTTCCAGTTAGTTGGCTTTTCGCATCTGGTAGCCCAAATTTTAATGCTTCAGCTTCAGCATCAGTCCTTCCGATGAGTATTCAGAGGTGCTTTCCTTTAGGACTGACTGGTTGGATCTCCTCGCTGAGTCTTGAGGGACTCTCAAGAGTCTTCTCCCGCACCACAGTTAGAAAGCTTTAATTCTTCTGTGCTTAGCCGAATGTGTGTATAACTGAATCATTCTGCTATACAGCAGAGATTAAATCCACTATACTTCAATTTTTTTGTTGTTTTTATTTTTTAACTTTTATTTTACTTTTAACTTTTACAGAGTTTTGTTGTTTACAGAGATGTATGTTCCCATATCAGTCATATGTATATCCCCGCCTTCCCTCCCAACCATCAACACCACCCCTGAAGGACCTCCTTTTCTCACAGAGCAATGACTATAGCTATTTTCTTCACTTATGATTATAATTCAATTTTAAAAAAGGAAAGAGGCCACTGATGTTCCTCAAATAATTTAAAAGACTTAATGAAGTAAAATTGGCGTGGTTAAATAAATGTGTTTAGAAAATAGTGGGAAAACAAAGTTAAAGGGGTTTCTTTACTATTGGACTTCACAATACTTTTAATATGCTAATGAATATCTTAATTTTCCAAAGGTTGGCTATAACATTTTCCGAACATAAATGTCTTACTTTTATAAATCAAATGCAGATTAAGAGCACTTTGAACTAGTGTTTTATAGAGCATACTTGGGAAACTCAGTTATACCTATTTTTATAAGCTTTTTTTTCAATTAACATTTTATCTTAAGCATTTTATTAGTTTTTTTTAAAAAGACATTATATTTAATGTCCATGTAATATCCCTTTGCAGTGGGATGCATATTTTAAATAACAAGTCCCAAATTTCTCTTTAGAATGAGTAATATGCGTACTGAAAGTCTGAAATTCAAAAAGGACAAGCTTACCTTAGCCTAACAAAGCTTTCAGAAGGTACAAATGAACTGGGGTGAGGGGATGCTGCAGAAAATACTGTCAAAAGATGTCAGATGAAGTCATTTTTATGTTCCTCTAGGAGGAATTATTTCAAATAATTTCATGGCTGCCTGTCACTCTGAAGCAGATTCTGTTCTTTCCTATATAAATGATATTCTAACTGCTGCGTGCCTTTTCCTTTGTTCAAAATCATGTTGAAAGGCTAATTTTTAAACAAAATTATCTCAACTAGGAAGTTGCAAGGAGGAGGTTAGGAAAATGTATTACCACAGTTAGAAAGCTTTAATTCTTCTGTGCTTAGCCGAATGTGTGTATAACTGAATCATTCTGCTATACAGCAGAGATTAAATCCACTATACTTCAATTTTTTTGTTGTTTTTATTTTTTAACTTTTATTTTACTTTTAACTTTTACAGAGTTTTGTTGTTTACAGAGATGTATGTTCCCATATCAGTCATATGTATATCCCCGCCTTCCCTCCCAACCATCAACACCACCCCTGAAGGACCTCCTTTTCTCACAGAGCAATGACTATAGCTATTTTCTTCACTTATGATTATAATTCAATTTTAAAAAAGGAAAGAGGCCACTGATGTTCCTCAAATAATTTAAAAGACTTAATGAAGTAAAATTGGCGTGGTTAAATAAATGTGTTTAGAAAATAGTGGGAAAACAAAGTTAAAGGGGTTTCTTTACTATTGGACTTCACAATACTTTTAATATGCTAATGAATATCTTAATTTTCCAAAGGTTGGCTATAACATTTTCCGAACATAAATGTCTTACTTTTATAAATCAAATGCAGATTAAGAGCACTTTGAACTAGTGTTTTATAGAGCATACTTGGGAAACTCAGTTATACCTATTTTTATAAGCTTTTTTTTCAATTAACATTTTATCTTAAGCATTTTATTAGTTTTTTTTAAAAAGACATTATATTTAATGTCCATGTAATATCCCTTTGCAGTGGGATGCATATTTTAAATAACAAGTCCCAAATTTCTCTTTAGAATGAGTAATATGCGTACTGAAAGTCTGAAATTCAAAAAGGACAAGCTTACCTTAGCCTAACAAAGCTTTCAGAAGGTACAAATGAACTGGGGTGAGGGGATGCTGCAGAAAATACTGTCAAAAAGATGTCAGATGAAGTCATTTTTATGTTCCTCTAGGAGGAATTATTTCAAATAATTTCATGGCTGCCTGTCACTCTGAAGCAGATTCTGTTCTTTCCTATATAAATGATATTCTAACTGCTGCGTGCCTTTTTCCTTTGTTCAAAATCATGTTGAAAGGCTAATTTTTAAACAAAATTATCTCAACTAGGAAGTTGCAAGGAGGAGGTTAGGAAAATGTATTCAGGCAGGCATCTTAATCAAAGAGGTATTTGTTGGAAATATGGTTAAAAGTATACTTGGCCAAGTCATACAAATAGTAACTTTTTTTTCCTCTTTGAGTTCCAGCCCAAGGCTTTAGAAATGAGTTATGAATGTAAATAAATACAAATCAATAGGAGTTCTGTTTTTATTATTTCACTGGGAATTTCTGTACAATTTCAGAGCAACTTGCTGCAAGTTCAGCAGATGATTAAGTTCAACCTTGATCCTGAGCCAGCAAGACTGGCTTACTTTCCATCAGCAAGGGATGTAAATTTACTCGGACACATTTTAATTGGCATTTATGCAACATGTACACACAGATGCTGAATTCATTGAGAAATCCTGAGTGCCATCTGTTTAACTAGCTTTGCCCTCTATTAAAGAACATGATAAAATGAGACTGGAAATCTTTGGCTTGCTCATGTATTTGGCTTACACTATACACTATTTCCCAAGACCATCTTGTTAGTGGGATACTCTGTTAGTTATTAATGCTTACTCGGATGACCTAAAACTATACTTCATTTTTTGTTGGGCTTTATGAGGACTCTTTAAGACAGTTTTTCTCCTACTCCTTTCTTTAGGTAAAAGATTATCCTTATGAAGTAACTTTTTTCAGTTAAAAATATATATGTGTATATATTTTAGTCTAAGGTAAAGCAGCTGACATTGTTACATATGTGGAATGATACGTACTATTTTAATCAAACTTTAAAAAAATTATGTTTCAATTGGAGGAAAATTTCCTTACAATGCTGTGTTAGTTTCTACCATTCAGCAACATGAGTCAGCTCTAAGTGTACACACGTCCCCTGCCTGTGGTGTCTCCCTCCCACCCTGTCAGCCCACCTGTCTAGGTTATCACACCTGAGTTCCCTGTGCTATACAACCGATTTTCACTAGCTGTCAATTTTACTCATGGTAGTACATAACATCAGCGCAACTCTCCCAGGCAGCCCCACCCTATCCATCCCCCAATGTATCCACTAATTCTTTCTCTACATCTGCATCTCTTTTCCCACCCTGCAAATAAATTAAATGTCTGTTTTTCTCTTCCTGACTTGCTTCATTCTTTTCATAATAAAGTTGATGTTTCTAAATTTAAAAGAATTAAAAAAATAATTCCTTTTATCTCCCAGTTGGGAAAATCCCTTGGAGAAGGAAATGGCAACCCATTTGGATATTCTTGCCTAGGAAATTCCTTGGACAGAGGAGCCTCATGGGCTATGGTCTGTGGGTTTGCAAAGAGTGATACATGACTGAGCACACATACACACAAAGCTTGACTTACCAATGAAACAACATTTGAAGATCAGTTCTGTCTTCCAAATATAATCAAAATTCTAGATTGGACCCATTTCCAAATGGAGAATTCACTTGCCTCTCCTGATAGACTTGAGTAGGCAACAATAATACCTCATCGTATCTACATATACAGAACTTGAAAGAAGGTCTGAAATTATTATAAAAATAAGTGGGGAAGTGTTCTTTAATCATGTGATACCTTAATTTTGAATATGTACATATATGTGTGTGCACATATATAATTATAGTAAAGCCAGCAGTCCAAAATATGCCTTTGAAAAACATTGAAAATATACATTGATTAATTGATTACGTGTTAAGATTGAAATCAAATTGCAACCATACTTTCCTGATGTATTAAAGTTTTTACTAAAAAAATGTCACTCAAACCATCAAATTACTTTTTGTACATGTTCCTGTTAAACCAAAGTAAGCAGTCAGTCTTAAGAGAACTGTCACTTTTTGTGGCTGTCATGATGACAGAATGAACCATTTATTTTATCAGTGCAGACCTTGTGTCTCTGTGACAGGTAGCGATTATGACATTGTCTTCAAACTAAATTCATGAGCCAAAGAATGAAATTCCTAAGCTTGAAGATTTTCAAAACTGAAAATAAACTATCAGATATAGTACCAGCATTTTAAATAGTTGTTACAGGAATGGGTTTATTTAATTTCCTCATGTGGTTAATTTTAAATACAATGATACTACTTAATATATTAATATAATTGTCTTCTAAGTGTTGGGTTTCTGAGATTTACCTAGCCAGAGAACTATGAAAAATTAACTCCTCCGCCGTGAAACACTTTGAGCAAATTTTGCAGCTTCTTAGGGACTTTAAATTAAAGCCCTATATGGGTGCCCACTGGTGGCCCAGTGGTAGGAAGGACACAGAGTCTTTCCCTAGTAGTGGGAAGTCTCCACAGGCTGTGGGGCAATTAAGCCTCGTACCACAAATAAGACTTTTGGAAGAAGGAAATGGCAACCCATTTGGATATTCTTGCCTAGGAAATTCCTTGGACAGAGGAGCCTCATGGGCTATGGTCTGTGGGTTTGCAAAGAGTGATACATGACTGAGCACACATACACACAAAGCTTGACTTACCAATGAAACAACATTTGAAGATCAGTTCTGTCTTCCAAATATAATCAAAATTCTAGATTGGACCCATTTCCAAATGGAGAATTCACTTGCCTCTCCTGATAGACTTGAGTAGGCAACAATAATACCTCATCGTATCTACATATACAGAACTTGAAAGAAGGTCTGAAATTATTATAAAAATAAGTGGGGAAGTGTTCTTTAATCATGTGATACCTTAATTTTGAATATGTACATATATGTGTGTGCACATATATAATTATAGTAAAGCCAGCAGTCCAAAATATGCCTTTGAAAAACATTGAAAATATACATTGATTAATTGATTACGTGTTAAGATTGAAATCAAATTGCAACCATACTTTCCTGATGTATTAAAGTTTTTACTAAAAAAATGTCACTCAAACCATCAAATTACTTTTTGTACATGTTCCTGTTAAACCAAAGTAAGCAGTCAGTCTTAAGAGAACTGTCACTTTTTGTGGCTGTCATGATGACAGAATGAACCATTTATTTTATCAGTGCAGACCTTGTGTCTCTGTGACAGGTAGCGATTATGACATTGTCTTCAAACTAAATTCATGAGCCAAAGAATGAAATTCCTAAGCTTGAAGATTTTCAAAACTGAAAATAAACTATCAGATATAGTACCAGCATTTTAAATAGTTGTTACAGGAATGGGTTTATTTAATTTCCTCATGTGGTTAATTTTAAATACAATGATACTACTTAATATATTAATATAATTGTCTTCTAAGTGTTGGGTTTCTGAGATTTACCTAGCCAGAGAACTATGAAAAAATTAACTCCTCCGCCGTGAAACACTTTGAGCAAATTTTGCAGCTTCTTAGGGACTTTAAATTAAAGCCCTATATGGGTGCCCACTGGTGGCCCAGTGGTAGGAAGGACACAGAGTCTTTCCCTAGTAGTGGGAAGTCTCCACAGGCTGTGGGGCAATTAAGCCTGCGTACCACAAATAAGACTTGGTGCAGCCAAATAAATAAATAAATACATATATTGTTTAAAGTCCGAGTTAAAACTGCTTCAGAAATACCTAAAATTCCATCTCAATTGTTTTTCAAAGTTGAAATTAGAAGCTCTTTGTTATCTTTAGATTCTGTTCTAGTTGTCAGTCTAAAATGATAGTCTAATTGAAAGCTGATAGGCTTTCTTAATCTATTTCGTTATAATAGCATGAAACAAATTACTTAACCTTGCAAACTCAGTTTTCCCATCTATAGAATGAAGCAGACATGGACTAAAAAGATCACTAAGTTTCTTTTAGTTAAAACATTCTTTGACTCAAAATAATGAACATAAAATAAGATCACAGAGTAGGTTGCTTATCTTTTATCTCTCTCATGCCTTCAGAGTATAAAACCTTAAAACATTTCACTAAATCTTTCTCTGTAGAAGTCAGTTGAAAATCTTTTAGAATTTTTCCTTTGCTTTTAAAATAAAGCAGTTATCTATTGAAAATCTACATCCATTTCCAACAACAGGGATAGATCTTGAGCACATTATGTTGAGTTGGGTCAGATAGAAGACAAGTATTGTATGATATCACATATATAAAATCTAGAAAATTCAAGTTCGTATAAAAAGCAAAGTTCTGGCTAACTGGGGATGCGATTATGACATTGTCTTCAAACTAAATTCATGAGCCAAAGAATGAAATTCCTAAGCTTGAAGATTTTCAAACAAAATAATTCAGATATAGTACCAGCATTTTAAATAGTTGTTACAGGAATGGGTTTATTTAATTTCCTCATGTGGTTAATTTTAAATACAATGATACTACTTAATATATTAATATAATTGTCTTCTAAGTGTTGGGTTTCTGAGATTTACCTAGCCAGAGAACTATGAAAAAATTAACTCCTCCGCCGTGAAACACTTTGAGCAAATTTTGCAGCTTCTTAGGGACTTTAAATTAAAGCCCTATATGGGTGCCCACTGGTGGCCCAGTGGTAGGAAGGACACAGAGTCTTTCCCTAGTAGTGGGAAGTCTCCACAGGCTGTGGGGCAATTAAGCCTGCGTACCACAAATAAGACTTGGTGCAGCCAAATAAATAAATAAATACATATATTGTTTAAAGTCCGAGTTAAAACTGCTTCAGAAATACCTAAAATTCCATCTCAATTGTTTTTCAAAGTTGAAATTAGAAGCTCTTTGTTATCTTTAGATTCTGTTCTAGTTGTCAGTCTAAAATGATAGTCTAATTGAAAGCTGATAGGCTTTCTTAATCTATTTGCGTTATAATAGCATGAAACAAATTACTTAACCTTGCAAACTCAGTTTTCCCATCTATAGAATGAAGCAGACATGGACTAAAAAGATCACTAAGTTTCTTTTAGTTAAAACATTCTTTGACTCAAAATAATGAACATAAAATAAGATCACAGAGTAGGTTGCTTATCTTTTATCTCTCTCATGCCTTCAGAGTATAAAACCTTAAAACATTTCACTAAATCTTTCTCTGTAGAAGTCAGTTGAAAATCTTTTAGAATTTTTCCTTTGCTTTTAAAATAAAGCAGTTATCTATTGAAAATCTACATCCATTTCCAACAACAGGGATAGATCTTGAGCACATTATGTTGAGTTGGGTCAGATAGAAGACAAGTATTGTATGATATCACATATATAAAATCTAGAAAATTCAAGTTCGTATAAAAAGCAAAGTTCTGGCTAACTGGGGATGAAGGTGGGGGATAAAATTAATATTGTTTAAGGGTACAGACTTGCACTGAAGAGTAAATAAACTATAGCGATCTATACAGTTTAATGAATATACACAACAAAATTGTACTATAATTATATAATGTGAAATGTGGCTACAGTGGCAGCCATTTAAAAACAAATGTACCAGAGTAGTATGGTGTGTACCTTAAATTTATACAGTGTTATATATCAATATATTCAATTAAAAAATAAAGAATTCTGAAGGTAAAAAAAGAGGAAGTTCATGTTCAAAATACACTCAACTTGTACTTATGTGCAGCTACTAACTAAAATCTTTCAGTGCATAATTACCTCTTACACTTCCACCTTATCAGACTTCAGTACTAATACTGAGTTATTAAGCTACTCACACTGTCTGTGTGGGTTTCAAATTCCTTTATGTACAGAATTCCAGTCTTTGAGACCCCATGTGAAAAGTGGAAAGTGGGGCTGCAGGTATAAAATGAGATATGAGCTGAAGGAAGTGGGAGGAAGCTTTGGCTGAGAAGTTCCCCTGGAGTAAACTCCAACAGGTTTTTTCAACACTAGCAGCATCATAGATGGAGATAGTTTCTTAAGGCTTCCCAACAGTAGAAACTAATATCTTTATTCACTGGAATAGAGTAAAAAATGAACCAGTGAAAAGTCAGGTAATCAACTAGGTGTGGTGGGAGATGAAGAGAAAGTAGTGTTACTTTGTAAAGTCTGTAGGCTGTATCATATACATATATCATATTCATGATGAAATACAGGAACATGGATAGCAGAAAGTTAGTTGCTTCAAAAAATATTTCAACTTTGATGATAATCTGGATTAGTAGGATATAAATGTTTTTTTTATGAGAAAGATGATAAACTACCCCAAATCTTAAATTATTTAAATTGGATTCTGTGTTTATGGACTAAACTATGAACACAGCTTCAAAACTTGGGAGATCTTATTGCTATAAAGATTTTCAGTAATTCATTTTCTAGCCATAAGGGCACACACACAAAAAATCTATAAGAAATTTCTTGATTGATTTGGTTTTTCTCATGTTGTTACTTTTGCTTAGTATTTTGCAACCAGCACTGAATTCACGTGACCAAAATGGAAATTAATATTGTTTAAGGGTACAGACTTGCACTGAAGAGTAAATAAACTATAGCGATCTATACAGTTTAATGAATATACACAACAAAATTGTACTATAATTATATAATGTGAAATGTGGCTACAGTGGCAGCCATTTAAAAACAAATGTACCAGAGTAGTATGGTGTGTACCTTAAATTTATACAGTGTTATATATCAATATATTCAATTAAAAAATAAAGAATTCTGAAGGTAAAAAAAGAGGAAGTTCATGTTCAAAATACACTCAACTTGTACTTATGTGCAGCTACTAACTAAAATCTTTCAGTGCATAATTACCTCTTACACTTCCACCTTATCAGACTTCAGTACTAATACTGAGTTATTAAGCTACTCACACTGTCTGTGTGGGTTTCAAATTCCTTTATGTACAGAATTCCAGTCTTTGAGACCCCATGTGAAAAGTGGAAAGTGGGGCTGCAGGTATAAAATGAGATATGAGCTGAAGGAAGTGGGAGGAAGCTTTGGCTGAGAAGTTCCCCTGGAGTAAACTCCAACAGGTTTTTTCAACACTAGCAGCATCATAGATGGAGATAGTTTCTTAAGGCTTCCCAACAGTAGAAACTAATATCTTTATTCACTGGAATAGAGTAAAAAATGAACCAGTGAAAAGTCAGGTAATCAACTAGGTGTGGTGGGAGATGAAGAGAAAGTAGTGTTACTTTGTAAAGTCTGTAGGCTGTATCATATACATATATCATATTCATGATGAAATACAGGAACATGGATAGCAGAAAGTTAGTTGCTTCAAAAAATATTTCAACTTTGATGATAATCTGGATTAGTAGGATATAAATGTTTTTTTTATGAGAAAGATGATAAACTACCCCAAATCTTAAATTATTTAAATTGGATTCTGTGTTTATGGACTAAACTATGAACACAGCTTCAAAACTTGGGAGATCTTATTGCTATAAAGATTTTCAGTAATTCATTTTCTAGCCATAAGGGCACACACACAAAAAATCTATAAGAAATTTCTTGATTGATTTGGTTTTTCTCATGTTGTTACTTTTGCTTAGTATTTTGCAACCAGCACTGAATTCACGTGACCATGTAATACTGAAAGGCTATTTTAATTGCCCATCTTGACCTTGAGCCAGCTCTTAACCTTGCTAGAAATGTGGTGATGTTTCTTTCAAGTGTTACTTAGATCAGTTAATTATGGCTGTAGGAGCTGTCAGTTATTTACAGTGCTTGGGAGTAAAATCATGTTTCTTGTGTCACTTATCATATTGCATGCTGTTTATTTCATCTTTTTCTACAATTAATTTCCTTTTTCAGCATGTCTAGGATTCCCTCAAATGCTGGAACCTTGTATAATTACTGGTTGTGTGTGTGTGTGTGTGTTTTTTTTTTCCTTTACTGGCTATGATGATTTGAAATGCCTTTCTTTGATTCTTTTGTCTCTAAGCAATTAGGAATAGTGTTATTTTTATTATTTAAAATTTTAAATTGATAGTTTGATTAGTAAAGACAATAAAGTTACTAATTCTAAAAATGTTATACTTTAAATCAGAAGGGTAAACCTAGTTGATTTTTCCATATAAGAAATCCTGGCCATGACCTTTGATCTTTTGGTCTTTAATCTTTTGGAAGTTAAAGAAGAAATTGGTATACGTAACTCAAGTAAAAACTTTTCTTTCTCGTTGTTCCCTTGAGAACAGAAAATTTAAAAATTAAAGTAATGTGTGATGAGAAAAGCTGCCACATCATTTGTTCAGTGACATTGGAATATTACATGACATATAGCCAAGATTATTATATGTTCTCATAAACTTCTGTTTTAAAACACTGAATTTGAAAATGGTATAACAAAAACAAAACAGCAAGTAGATATATGATTGAGAGTAAGAACAAAAATGTGTTTTAAATTTATTATTTTCTTTTCTTTTAGTATTCAGGTCAAAGGGGTATTTGATGTTTTGCCATGATTTTTTTTTCCCCACTGGTAAATAATCCTTTATTTGACTAAACTTTTTTGCTCATTAAAACCTTGCAATTTCTCTATGATGTCTGCAAGTTCATGAGTCATCTCTAGTAAATCATAGGTTATCGTAATTTAAAAATAACCATACATTTAAAATAAACCCCTTATATGCTGGCCTAAGATATCAGTTAAAGAGTCAAAAACGCATATATAGAGCTAGCAAAAATTATTTTATAGTTTATGAGGAGAATGTAAGCTTTCCTTATTAGTAATAAAGCAAATATTCCTACTTTGAAAATAAACATGAATTTCAACTATGTAGATTTTTAAATTTTATATATCCTTCTAGTAATTGATAAAGAAATATAATCAAAATTGATAGCTAAAGTTGTTATTCTGTGTTAAGTCTTTATTGTAACTTTTAGTTAAAGAAGTGTTATTGCGAGAGAACTGGTACTACCAGTATGTCAGACAGCCTCACAAATATTTAAAAAACGGGTATATCAATCTAATTAAAATAAAGACAAAACTTTTGTGATCATTAATGATTTTATTGACTAGTTGTAAACTACTTGTTGAAAAAAATTGTAACAACTTTCAGCCCATAGAAAAAGATTTTAAAAATAGAAAAGCAGAAGTTACAGCTGCTCCTTGTAGAAAAACAAAACCTTATATTCATTTAATTTACAAGAAATGTTGCTGTTCCAACTGGGGCTGCTAAAAAAGAAAACTAATCCAAAACTTGCCAGCACTGCAGAGAAACTGAGAGGTTTCTTTGTATTTATTTGAGCTCCTTGAAGTTGCTAATGGTTTTATAGTTCTTTAGGTTAGTTGTAGGGTATTTTAAAGAACTAGTCAGCTACCCTGGTCCCAAGAAACATTTGTTCTTCATTATGAACAGAAGTCTTATAATCTCCAGAGAAAGCATTTGGCTGTCCTTACTCATTAGACTGAGTTTTTGCTTATTTCATTCCCATTTTGACTGCTGATCATTTGAAATTGTATTTTGATCCAATAGATCATAGGTAATCTATTCAACTCAGTGAACATAATGAAGATATTTGATTTGGATTATTTTATCTTCAAATTTTACAATTAAGTCTATCAATGAATTTAGTATCAGCTAAATGAATGAAATTTAACCAGATTTTGTTCAAGGGAGATAATTCATGTGAATTCATGAGGTTCTGTTCAGGTTAGGCTTTTATGGTAGTGGCTCCCATTGTCATCTCTAGAAATCATAGTACGTAATTTAAAAATAACCATACATTTAAAATAAACCCCTTATATGCTGGCCTAAGATATCAGTTAAAGAGTCAAAACGCATATATAGAGCTAGCAAAAATTATTTTATAGTTTATGAGGAGAATGTAAGCTTTCCTTATTAGTAATAAAGCAAATATTCCTACTTTGAAAATAAACATGAATTTCAACTATGTAGATTTTTAAATTTTATATATCCTTCTAGTAATTGATAAAGAAATATAATCAAAATTGATAGCTAAAGTTGTTATTCTGTGTTAAGTCTTTATTGTAACTTTTAGTTAAAGAAGTGTTATTGCGAGAGAACTGGTACTACCAGTATGTCAGACAGCCTCACAAATATTTAAAAAACGGGTATATCAATCTAATTAAAATAAAGACAAAACTTTTGTGATCATTAATGATTTTATTGACTAGTTGTAAACTACTTGTTGAAAAAAATTGTAACAACTTTCAGCCCATAGAAAAAGATTTTAAAAATAGAAAAGCAGAAGTTACAGCTGCTCCTTGTAGAAAAACAAAACCTTATATTCATTTAATTTACAAGAAATGTTGCTGTTCCAACTGGGGCTGCTAAAAAAGAAAACTAATCCAAAACTTGCCAGCACTGCAGAGAAACTGAGAGGTTTCTTTGTATTTATTTGAGCTCCTTGAAGTTGCTAATGGTTTTATAGTTCTTTAGGTTAGTTGTAGGGTATTTTAAAGAACTAGTCAGCTACCCTGGTCCCAAGAAACATTTGTTCTTCATTATGAACAGAAGTCTTATAATCTCCAGAGAAAGCATTTGGCTGTCCTTACTCATTAGACTGAGTTTTTGCTTATTTCATTCCCATTTTGACTGCTGATCATTTGAAATTGTATTTTGATCCAATAGATCATAGGTAATCTATTCAACTCAGTGAACATAATGAAGATATTTGATTTGGATTATTTTATCTTCAAATTTTACAATTAAGTCTATCAATGAATTTAGTATCAGCTAAATGAATGAAATTTAACCAGATTTTGTTCAAGGGAGATAATTCATGTGAATTCATGAGGTTCTGTTCAGGTTAGGCTTTTATGGTAGTGGCTCCCATTGTAATTGACATGAGTTGCTAACTTCTCTAAGGCTGGCACCTAGACTATTAGGTGTGCAAGCTTAGCCATTTTAGAGGACGTGGTCTTCAAACCAGAATGCTTGTACATTTCAGTGTATGGGTATGATGAGAATTTTCCAGATTCTCATTCTCCTTATATATAATTTCTAAAATTGAGATACCTGAAAATTTCCTTGTTTCTGTATTCCTACCCCCTCCCTTGACCTTGGTTTTCATATTTTCTTTTTTTCACTTTAGGAAATATTGGATTGGCCAATATGTTTGTTCAGGTTTTTCCAGTATACTACAACAGGAAAATCTGAGTGAACTTTCTGGCCAATCCAATACATACTTGAACATCCTTAATCTAATCTAGGTTCACTTGCAGAAGTGAAAAAACCTCAAGGGCGGCGAACACAGGACGAGTTACAAGGTTCCTAATTTCAAAGCATAGAACTGTGATTGGCTGATCAATAACCAACGATAAGTCTTTCAAGCATAAAAGCATACTTCATGAGCAGAAAATTGACTGTGAATTGGAATGGGAATACAAGTGCAAAGAGGAAAATTAATAGTATTAATATCAAATCTGCAATTTAAAAAGAGCCTATTTATACATCTATTTAAAAAGCTCATGGTGAGCATTATTTGAAGGTGGTCTTTCTGGTTCATCATGTGCATCGTGTGCATGGTCAGTAGCTGGGTCATGTTCAACTCTTTTGTGATCCCATGCTCTGTAGTCCACCAGACTCCTCTGTCCATGGTATTCTCCAGGCAAGAATACTGGAGTGGGTTGCCATTTCCTCCTCCAGGGGATCTTTCCCACCCAGAGACTGAACCTGCTTCTCCCACGTCTCCTGCGTTGCAGGCAGACCCTTTACCACTGAAGCACTGGGGAAATCTCATGGTTTGTTAGATTTACTTAAAAGAGACACAGAAGTTTGATTTTGAATTTACTGTTTACAATATGCCAGAAATTTTCAATTTTACCATCAGACTTTCAAATATCAGTTTTGAAATATCATAAGAATATGTGCTCTTTCTAATTATTGGAGGGTATCCCAGTAAATGGACATGTGTCCAAGGATTTGAGTTTTCATAAGTCAAGTGACAACAACATGTGAAATGTGCCTTCATACAACTGAAATAGTTAGGACTTTAAAGAATTCTATAGCAACTTTTAACTGCTGAGAGCTGACTCAAGAAACAACTCTGGCCAGAGTTTCTTCTCATTGCCTCACTGACTGGTTATAGCTCCCCAGGGTTTAGACTGGCCCCCTGCATTGTGGATTTCTGGTGTTTTACAAAAAATTACCTGAAATTTATACTGAGTTTCAGGAGAAGAGCTGTGCTCTCTGTAACAGGGAATGAACCTTCATTGTAAACAGTTTTCATTTCCATTGTCAGAGGTAAAGATAAACAAATAATATTTAGTCATAATTCACAATTTAAGATTTTTTATAGAGCCACATTTATTTTTATTGCTTTGTTTTATCATGTTCACTATTTGGTTTTTTTTTGGCATCTGATACATCGTGAAGAGGTGTACATTTTATATTCTATAAAATGCTTAAAGTTATGGGTAAAGATAGCAATGGTTAATGGTTAAGAATTATAAAATGATTTGCTTTCCTACTAATTTCATCTCTGGTACCTTAAGGCAGGGCTTGTTAGCATGACTCTAGCTATCAGCGAAAAGAGGTTTTAAAGTTTGTCTGCCAAAGAGCTGAAGGCTGAGTGAATTCTCCCAGGGGCTGCGTAGTTTGTTAGGAAAAGGCAGCTCACACAGCTATACAATTACATGTTTGTTATATTCCTTGGAGGTTGAAAGCTCTGTTGGGTACTTGGCATTATTATTCTGAAGCCCCAGACAGCCTGTGATAGGGGAAGATACAAGGAATTAACAGATCTGAAACTGATTATGTTGGGGAATGGTAACAGTGATTTAGGGCAGATTGTCACCAATTAAAGAGTCCTTTGTTTAATTGATATGTCTGTGTGTGTGCTATTTAGACTTAGTTTTTTCCTGTCACTTAAATATTCCTTTCATTTGGGTTTGGAGGGGATGTTATAATGGGCAATTTAATTATGCTGCATCAAGATACATTAGTGAGAATAGTTCTGGTTGTTGTTTTTTTTTTTTTTTGTCTGTTTTGTTTTTGTTTTTAAATCCTATAGCTATTTTCTCTAGCTCTTCCCAATTCCTGGAGAGGGTTTAACAAGATCATTTTAAGCCGTGAGGATTTTTCTCCCTTGAGACTGTTACCATTAGACTCCCTATAAAATCTGAAAACTGCTTTTAGCTCTTCTCCTGTTTAGCTGCTGGCATCTTGAGCTTGAGTAAAGAAACACCTGGGTTTTTTTGTTTTGTTTTCTCTTTTACAACCGCCTTTGTTTTCCAGCAAATATTTCAATTAGAAAACATTATGGCCTTTCTCAGGCACTTTAAAAAATGACTTTATGAAAACAAGGTATGAAAATAGTTGTTTCAAGATTCAGTCCTATTTCCAGTCACTCATTTGTACAACCTTGAGTCCTGTTGGTACCTGATTTTGGGTCCTTGCTTGCAATAGGGGGTAGCTATGAAAGTGGGGGAGGTTGTACCTATAGTGAATAAACTTACAGTTTAGAAGCTATAGTAACATAGGCCTAGTTTAGGCGGTATCTTAAATATAAGGAATGAAAACTCCACATTCCAGTTCTAAATGACAGTGAAATCTGGGTGTATTTTGAAATGACACAAATGTGGAGTTCTCTTATAAACTGCCAAGGAGACAAGCCCAGGTCTGAGTATCCATCTCCTCGAAGGCCAGTCGTTGTTTAATTGCTAAATCACATCTGACTTTTTGCGATCCCATGAACTGTAGCCAGATTGGTGCTTCTGTCCATGGGGTTTTCCAGGCAAGAATTCTGGAGCGGATTTCCATTTCCTTCTCTAGGGGATTTTCCCAACCCAGGGATGGAACCTGCGTCTCCTGCATCAGTAGACAGATCCTTTACCCCTGAAGCCAACAGGGAAGCAGAAGGTCAGTAGAGTTTAGTGCTAAGATTGCAGGTTCTGGTATCCCACTGAATCCAAGTCCAAACCTGAATCCAGGGTTATCATTTAACTGGCTACATATACCATAGCTTTAGGAGCTGGGGAAATGTATTCACCCTAGCAAATGTCAGTTTACCACTAGACTTGAATTCCTAGGCAGGACAGCCCCAGTTGGAGGAGTGAAACAGTATCCCCTTTACTTATTTTGCACATTAAACTTTTGTGTAAAGTTTCAGTTGAACAAAGGACTCCGTGAAAAAAGAAAAAGGAAAAACCCAAATAAGTGCCTTGAAAGCTGAGATCAACTATGTCTTATTTCTATTATTAGCCGCCACCTCCCAGTGCGATGTCCCTATACTTTTACTGAATGAATGACTAAATGAGTGAATCACAAATAAATCCTTAATAGTTTTATGATTCAGAATTTTCCCAAGGAATTTTACCCTGCTTTAATATCTTGATTATTCTGATTATGTGATAACATTTACTATAGTGTTGATTATCTTATATTTAAATAATAAACCAAGCTTGATTGAGGGCAGTCCTGAGAAATATCCCAATGTTTTGAGTTGTTTTATTCTCTGAACAAAATGAATAAGTGAGTTTTTGCTAATTTGCTATAAAGTATGGATGTCAGAACAATGTTTTGTTGTTAGTGATCATATATGTATATCATAAACCTCACACATACACAGACATATATGAGCACATATTTGTGTATATACTTATATAATCAAAATAGTTTTGTCAGGTTTTTCAGTTAAAATTATATGCATCAAACTAAATAAAAATGTGTCATCCTAATAATTATAATATAGATTAATTAATCAAGAGATATGAGTTAGCAATTGACATATGGAGTATAGTAGCATAAAGGTTTCGGCTTCCCAGTTGACTCATTGACAAAGAATCTGCCTTCCAAGCAGGCAACACAGGTTCAATTCCTGGGTCAGAAAGATCCCCTGGAGAAGGAAATGGCAACCTACTCTAGTATTCTTGCCTGGGGAGTCCCATGGGCAGAGGAGCCCAGTGGTCTGTAGCCCATGAGGTAACAGAGTCAGACATGACCTAGTGACTAAACAACAGTGCAAGCATGAAGGTCTAAATAGGTGAAAAATGATTCCTGCATTAAGTACTAAGGGACAGAACTTGAAACCTTTGTATTTTTAATCTATAACAAAATTTTCATAGTATTCTCCCAAATTATCTATCTTATGTATATTTATTTTAAGGTTTATATTACATGTGAGGGCTTCTTAGGTGATACACTGGTAAAGAATCTGCCTGCCAGTGCAGGAAACATGGATTTGATCTGGGTCAGAAAGATCCTCTGGGGTAGGAAATAACAGCCCACTGCAGTTTTCTCGCTGGAAAAATTCCATGGACACAGGAGCCTGGTGGGCTACAGTCCATGGATCTTCAAAGAGTCAGACATGACTGAGCATCTAAGCACACACATATATACACGCAATATGTGCCTCAAAATGGCAAGTTCGGCTCCTCAAATCAGAAACCTGGGTATCATTGTTGGCATGTTTCTCTCAACTTGAACACTTCAAGAAGTTATTTGGCTTTGTACTTCCCGTAAATACCTCTCCTTTCTCCTTTGCACTTAGTCTGGTGTCATTATAGCAATATGAAATCATCATTATTTTTCCCCTTATTACTACAGTAGCCTTCTAATTGGTCTCTCCATTTCAGTTCTTATTTCCCTCTTCATGTCGTTCACTGAAGTGGTTTTCCATGGAAATTAAAATAAAAGCTGACCCTTAATTACGACTGCTGTGGGCAGCAAATCCGGTTGTTCCTTCCCCTGCAGTCCTTTAATGGACCCCCTTTTTAATCATTAATAATTAAATATAGCATCAAACTAAATAAAAATGTGTCATCCTAATAATTATAATATAGATTAATTAATCAAGAGATATGAGTTAGCAATTGACATATGGAGTATAGTAGCATAAAGGTTTCGGCTTCCCAGTTGACTCATTGACAAAGAATCTGCCTTCCAAGCAGGCAACACAGGTTCAATTCCTGGGTCAGAAAGATCCCCTGGAGAAGGAAATGGCAACCTACTCTAGTATTCTTGCCTGGGGAGTCCCATGGGCAGAGGAGCCCAGTGGTCTGTAGCCCATGAGGTAACAGAGTCAGACATGACCTAGTGACTAAACAACAGTGCAAGCATGAAGGTCTAAATAGGTGAAAAATGATTCCTGCATTAAGTACTAAGGGACAGAACTTGAAACCTTTGTATTTTTAATCTATAACAAAATTTTCATAGTATTCTCCCAAATTATCTATCTTATGTATATTTATTTTAAGGTTTATATTACATGTGAGGGCTTCTTAGGTGATACACTGGTAAAGAATCTGCCTGCCAGTGCAGGAAACATGGATTTGATCTGGGTCAGAAAGATCCTCTGGGGTAGGAAATAACAGCCCACTGCAGTTTTCTCGCTGGAAAAATTCCATGGACACAGGAGCCTGGTGGGCTACAGTCCATGGATCTTCAAAGAGTCAGACATGACTGAGCATCTAAGCACACACATATATACACGCAATATGTGCCTCAAAATGGCAAGTTCGGCTCCTCAAATCAGAAACCTGGGTATCATTGTTGGCATGTTTCTCTCAACTTGAACACTTCAAGAAGTTATTTGGCTTTGTACTTCCCGTAAATACCTCTCCTTTCTCCTTTGCACTTAGTCTGGTGTCATTATAGCAATATGAAATCATCATTATTTTTCCCCTTATTACTACAGTAGCCTTCTAATTGGTCTCTCCATTTCAGTTCTTATTTCCCTCTTCATGTCGTTCACTGAAGTGGTTTTCCATGGAAATTAAAATAAAAGCTGACCCTTAATTACGACTGCTGTGGGCAGCAAATCCGGTTGTTCCTTCCCCTGCCAATGTCCTGGTGTACCACTGTTGACCCGTCCCACCAAGCAGAGTCTGAGTTTTTTTAAGATTTTTTCTTTAACCTAGATTATTTTCCCTGCCTGCAATTCACTTCCCTAGAGTAAGTTCTACTCATTTTTCAGGCTTCAATTTAACTGTTATCTAAATTATGTTCCTTCTCACACAGCAGTACCATTCTTTTCTTCATGGCGTGTATCACAATTATAGGTGTAATCTATGTATGTTTAGTTGACTGTTGTCTGTCTCCTCAGACAACAGTCTGAGGGCACCATGAACATAGGACTCCTGCTTATGTTAGCGCTACCTCAGATACAATACTTAGCTTCAGAAGGTGTATTATAGACTTTTATGTTTTGAACATCTGCTATGTCTTGGATATTGTTTAGGCACTAGATACATAGATTGCTAGGAACAAACTTCTCTTTCACATGGAGCTGACATTTTACTACAAAAGACCCCCCAGACAATAAATACTTGAGTATATGCCTTTGATCAAAGACTACTGTTTCAGTGCAGGGTGCTAAATAGAAAGTTAGATATTAGAGAAGAACACATGTCTCTCTTGCCCCAGTCAGGGTTCTCTACCTCAGATAGCCTCACTCTGTTTTTTTCAACCCTGCCAGGCTACTCCTGAATGTGACTTTTGCTCTGGCACTTAGAAACCCTCATCAATGGCATGCTTTGTCTTCTTTCCATTTGTACTGGCAGCTGAAAAATTTGGCAATTCTTTACATAGTGAGTAATAGTAATACTTCTTTGCAGATGTAATGCACTATATAAATGGCAAGTCCTGTATAAACACTAAATAATTAGTCTTCGTAATAACCCTAACAAGATAGTGTGAAAAATTCCCTGTTTTGTATGGAAATAACTGAGCCACTGTGAATATACGTGTTAAAATCACAGCATAGTGGGGGGATAGCATGTAGTGATTCTGAAATTCCTGACTTCTGCTTTTTGACTCCTAAATAAGCATTATCTACAAATGGTGCTTTACAAATGCTGCACCACTTAAATTATAGTTGAAAATGTGAAAAATTCAAAGATCTAGTAAGCTACTGACATCTTTAAGTGAGAACATATGGTTTTAGCAACCTGACTAACTTTGGCAGTTCATTTTTTATGATCTTCCTGACTGTAAGTCTGATGAAAATTAACTGTTTCAATATTGAGACTTACTGAGGTACACCTTTTCCTGGAATGCATTATGGGGTTTAATGTTAAGTCGAGTATGCCAAATTTCCCTCCCCTCTGTCTTGATGACTTGTAATAGACTCTAGGATGCATCTTGTACCTCACATGAGTCCTGGAGTGAAATAATGAAACCAGGAGACATTGACCGCAAGGAGCCAACGAGGGCTTTTCCTAGCAAGTATCATTATGCTGTCCATATTTCCACAGGAAATGTAGTAGGGAATGTAGTTTAAACGTGGACCCAACCTGGAACTCTAGTTCCATTGAAAGAGCAAGGATGGCTTGTCTCCATTGCTGCGACCCAGCAGAACACAAGAGGCATACAACTGTGTTTAAGCCTGTTGCTCCATCGTATGTTATTTAAAGTAAAAAAACCATTGGGATGGACACATATATGCTATTGCCACTATGCATAAAATAGGTAACTAATGAGGGCCTGCTCTCTAGCTCAGGAAATCCCACTCAGTGCTCTGTGGTAACCTGAATAGGAAGGAAGTACAAAAAAGAGGGGATATATGCGTATATATATATATATATATATATGTACGTACATATATGATTCGCTTTACTGTAGCTGATTTACTTTGATGTAGCTAGATTCTCTTTGCTCCACTTTGTGGAGAAACTAACAAAATATTATAAAGGAACTATACTCCAATAATTAACAAAAAACAAAGCAAAAAAAAATACATTGCCATTATTTTTTTTAATTCTTTATTTTAAAGGTTTTACAGAGTTTTGTTGTTCACAGACATGTATGTTCCCAGATCAGTCATATGCATAATCCTGGTCCCCACCCCCCCAGTTCCCCCCATTCCACCCCTCCGGACCATTGTCCCATGCCTTTGTGAGCACTCCTATTCCCTTAGCACAATGACAATAGCTATCTTTTACACACATGACAGTATGGGTTTCCATGTTACTCCCTCCATACCTCCCCCTCCCTATTTCTTCCCCACAATGTCCATATGTCTATGCTCTGTCTGTTTTTGCATGAGTTCACTGCATGTGTTATAAAGACCATCCTACTAGATTCCATGCATGTGTGTTAGTATACTATATTTGTCTTTCTCTTTTTGACTGACTTCACTTTTTATGATAGGTTCTAGATCCAGCCACTTCATTAGGACTGAGTCTTCTGCATTTCTTTTAACAGCTGAGTAGTATTCCATTGTATATATTTACCATGGCTTCTGGATCCATTCATTCGTCGATGGACATCTAGGTTGCTTCCATGTTCTGGCTATTGTATAGAGAGCTGCAATGAACATTGGGGTACAGGTGCTTCTTTCAGGTTTTATTTCATCAGGATATAAGTCTAATAGTGGGATTGCTGGGTCATAGAGTGCTTCTATTTTTAGTTTTTTAAGGAATCTCCATGCTGTCTTCCATAGAGGCTGTATCAATTGACATTCCCACCAGCAATGCAAGAGAGTTCCCTTTTCTCCACACCCTCTCCAGCATTTGTTGTCTGTCAATTTGTGGATGATGGCCATTCTGACGGGTGTGAGGTGATATCTCATTGTAGTTTTAATTTGCATTTCTCTAATAATAAGCGAGGCTGAGCATCATTTCATGTGCTTTTGGGCCATCTGTATGTCCTCTTTGGAGAGGCGTCTCTTTAGATCCTTTTCCCATTTTTTGATTGGGTTGTTTGTTTTTCCTGTGCTGAGTTGTCTGGATTGCTTGTAGATTTTGGAGATTAATTCTTTGTCTGTTCTTTCATTTGCTATGGTTTTCTCCCACTCTGTGGGGTGTCTGTTCAGCTTTTTTGGCATTTCTTTTGCTGTACAAAAGCTTTTAAGTTTCATGAGGTCCCACATGTTTATTTTTCTTTTCAGTTCTGCTATTCTAGTAGGTGGGTCAGAGAAGATCTTGCTTTGATTGATGTCCTTGAGGGTTTTGCCTATATTCTCCTCTAAGAGTTTGATGGTTTCTGGTCTTACATTTAAGTCTTTAATCCAGTTTGAGTTGATCTTTGTGTATGGTGTCAGGGAATGTTCCAACTTCATTTTTTTGCATGTAGCTGTCCAATTTTCCCAGAACCACTTACTGAAGAGGCTGTCTTTGTCCCATTTTATAGTTTCCCCTCCTTTGTCAAAAATAAGGTAGCCATAGGTGCGTGGGTTGATCTCTGGGTTCTCGATCTTGTTCCATTGGTCTATAGTTCTGTTTTTGTGCCAGTACCATACTGTCTTGATGACTGTTGCTTTGTAGTAGAGTCTGAAGTTAGGGAGGCTGATTCCTCCAGCTCCGCTTTTCTTTCTCAGGATTGCTTTGGCTATTCGAGGTCTTTTGTGTTTCCATATGAACTGTGTTATTGTTTGGTCTAGTTCTGTGAAAAATGTCAATGGTAGTTGAATAGGTATTGCATTGAATCTGTAGATGATATTTGGTAGTATGGTCATTTTCACAATATTGATTCTTCCGACCCAGGAACATGGAATATCTCTCCATCTGTTTAAGTCTTCTTTAATTTCTTTCATGAGTGTCTTGTAATTTTCTGTGTACAATTCTTTTGTTTCTCTGGGTAAGTTAATATTCCTAGGTATTTGATTCTTTTGGTTGCAGTGGTGAAGGGGATTGCCTCTTTGAGTTTGTTTTCTGATTTTTCATTGTTTGTGTATAGCAATGCGAGTGATTTCTGTGTGTTGACTTTGTATCCTGCAACTTTGCTGAATTTGTTGATTAACTCTAGTAACTTTGTAACCGTGGCTTTGGGATTTTCTATGTATAATATCATGTCATCTGCAAACAGAGAGAGCTTCCCTTCTTCCTTTCCAATCTGGATTCCTTTGATTTCTTTCTCTTCTCTTATTGCTGTTGATAGGACTTCCAGGACTATGTTGAATAGTAGTGGTGAAAGCGGACACCCCTGTCTTGTTCCTGATTTTAGAGGGAATGCTTTCAGTTTTTCACCATTGTGGATGATGTTCACTGTGGGCTTCTCATATATGGCTTTTATTATGTTGAGATAGGTTCCTTCTGTGCCCATTTTCTGAAGAGTTTTTTTCATAAATGGATGTTGTACTTTGTCGAAGGCTTTTTCTGCATCGATGGAGATGATCATGTGATTTTTGTCTCTCCATTTGTTGATATTTTGTATCACATTGATTGAATTGCAGACATTGAAGAATCCTCGCATGGCTGGGATGAACCCTACTTGATCGTGATGTGTGAGTTTTTTGATGTGTCATTGAATTCTGTTTGCTAGGATTTTGTTGAGGCATCTTGTTGGCATCTAAGTTCATCAGAGAAATTGGCCTATAGTTTTCCTTTTTTGTGTTGTCTTTGCCTGGTTTGGGTATCAGGGTGATGGTGACCTCGTAGAATGTGTTTGGAAGTGTTCCTTCCTGTGCAATTGTTTGGAAGAGTTTTAGAAGAACAGGCATTAGCTCTTCTTTAAATGTTTGGTAGAATTCGCATGTGAAGCCATCTGGCCCTGGGCTTTTCTTTTTGGGTAGATTTTTAATTACAAATTCGATTTCTGAGCTTGTGATTGGGTTGTTCAAAGTTTTTGTTTCCTCCTGGTTGAGTCTTGGGAGATTAATCTTCTCTAAGAAACTGTCCATTTCTTCCAGGTTGTCCAGTTTGTTGCCATAGAGTTTTTCATAATAGTCTCAGAATCCTTTGGATTTCTGCATTATCGGTTGTAATCTCTCCTTTTTCATTTTTTATTTTGTTGATCTGGTTCTTTCTCTTTTTCTTGATGAGTCTGGCCAGTGTGCATTGCCATTAATTACCTTCATTTTGGAACTAACTTCTCTATTTGCAGGGCTCTGTACTCATTGCTAATTAAGTCTGAATGATATCTGACATCCATTCATACTATATTACCGTTTCAGAACATACACTTTTTAAATTTACGTACTGGTTTCTTAGAGTAGAGCATGAGAGATCTGTGAGTATTTAAAACTTCAGTCGTTAAGCAAATAAGTGCTTTTACCAGCATATTTTCTTCCAGAATCTTAAGCAAAGCATAATTTAAGGTTTCAAAATAAAGTTGTATGCTATAAAAAAAAAAAAGTAAGTGGAAGATGATGTAATTACTGGAGAACATTCATAGATATATATTCAAATTAAGCTAAATATATACCTTTTGGGAACCAGTCATGACTAAATAATAACTTTATATAGAATTGATGTGTATATGCATCATTTTAAATATCAAATGCCTTAACTTTAGAATATGATGCTATAAGATAGATAATACTTTATCATAGATTATTTATATCCATAAGAATCTGCTCTGGATCCGTGATGTGTGAGTTTTTTGATGTGTCATTGAATTCTGTTTGCTAGGATTTTGTTGAGGCATCTTGTTGGCATCTAAGTTCATCAGAGAAATTGGCCTATAGTTTTCCTTTTTTGTGTTGTCTTTGCCTGGTTTGGGTATCAGGGTGATGGTGACCTCGTAGAATGTGTTTGGAAGTGTTCCTTCCTGTGCAATTGTTTGGAAGAGTTTTAGAAGAACAGGCATTAGCTCTTCTTTAAATGTTTGGTAGAATTCGCATGTGAAGCCATCTGGCCCTGGGCTTTTCTTTTTGGGTAGATTTTTAATTACAAATTCGATTTCTGAGCTTGTGATTGGGTTGTTCAAAGTTTTTGTTTCCTCCTGGTTGAGTCTTGGGAGATTAATCTTCTCTAAGAAACTGTCCATTTCTTCCAGGTTGTCCAGTTTGTTGCCATAGAGTTTTTCATAATAGTCTCAGAATCCTTTGGATTTCTGCATTATCGGTTGTAATCTCTCCTTTTTCATTTTTTATTTTGTTGATCTGGTTCTTTCTCTTTTTCTTGATGAGTCTGGCCAGTGTGCATTGCCATTAATTACCTTCATTTTGGAACTAACTTCTCTATTTGCAGGGCTCTGTACTCATTGCTAATTAAGTCTGAATGATATCTGACATCCATTCATACTATATTACCGTTTCAGAACATACACTTTTTAAATTTACGTACTGGTTTCTTAGAGTAGAGCATGAGAGATCTGTGAGTATTTAAAACTTCAGTCGTTAAGCAAATAAGTGCTTTTACCAGCATATTTTCTTCCAGAATCTTAAGCAAAGCATAATTTAAGGTTTCAAAATAAAGTTGTATGCTATAAAAAAAAAAAAGTAAGTGGAAGATGATGTAATTACTGGAGAACATTCATAGATATATATTCAAATTAAGCTAAATATATACCTTTTGGGAACCAGTCATGACTAAATAATAACTTTATATAGAATTGATGTGTATATGCATCATTTTAAATATCAAATGCCTTAACTTTAGAATATGATGCTATAAGATAGATAATACTTTATCATAGATTATTTTATATGTTATCATTTTAGTGTTTTCAGTTTGGTAAAATATCTTTCTGTCCTTTTGTTGGAATGCTTTTAAAAGTTCAGAATTATGATTTTATTTTAAGAAGTGTTAATGAGTTCAGAAAATTTCTGTGCCCCAGATAACACTTTGCCCTTCTGAGTAATGCTATGAGCTTAAAAAGTAGCAATGAAAATAGTTAAAGCCTTTATGATATACTTCCTTAGCTGGCTACTGAAGTATATATTTTAATACAAAATAACCTACACTCAACCCTATTGTATCACCATTTCCTTGTATAACCTTAACAAGGTTAAGATTAATGTTGTTTCTTGACCTGATTTGCCATTGATGTAAGTTATACTGCAAAAAAAAAAAAAAGCAAAAACTATGTCAGCTTTCTCGAAAACTTATTTACCACACATGCCAGGCACAAAAGTATGTGCTCAGTACAGATATGCTACAAGAATGATACTTATTTTAAAATTAAATACCATTTTCTTCTGATAGCAGGGATTTAGACAGAGAACAAAAAATATCAAAGTGTGTAATATAATCTCTGCTAGTTAAAGACAAGGTAAGCAATTAGTCATTTTGAAAGCAATTGATGTAGTGCATTTTAACCAAGACAGGCTGTCTCTGAACATCCTTGAAGCTGTTGTCTTTGAGAATATACTTCCTCATTTACTTTCTTCTCAAATATGCCCTGTTTTTAAGAGTTTCATTCATTTTTTTCCTTTTCCCTGCCAACAGCTTACTACTATTTTCTGTGAGGTTTCATTTCACTCACAAAGTAGTCCTTTTAAGTAAGAAAAGAACTTCTCAAATGTTTACCAGCATATTTTCTTCCAGAATCTGAAAGCAATTTAAGGTTTCAAAATAAAGTTGTATGCTATAAAAAAAAAAAAGTAAGTGGAAGATGATGTAATTACTGGAGAACATTCATAGATATATATTCAAATTAAGCTAAATATATACCTTTTGGGAACCAGTCATGACTAAATAATAACTTTATATAGAATTGATGTGTATATGCATCATTTTAAATATCAAATGCCTTAACTTTAGAATATGATGCTATAAGATAGATAATACTTTATCATAGATTATTTTATATGTTATCATTTTAGTGTTTTCAGTTTGGTAAAATATCTTTCTGTCCTTTTGTTGGAATGCTTTTAAAAGTTCAGAATTATGATTTTATTTTAAGAAGTGTTAATGAGTTCAGAAAATTTCTGTGCCCCAGATAACACTTTGCCCTTCTGAGTAATGCTATGAGCTTAAAAAGTAGCAATGAAAATAGTTAAAGCCTTTATGATATACTTCCTTAGCTGGCTACTGAAGTATATATTTTAATACAAAATAACCTACACTCAACCCTATTGTATCACCATTTCCTTGTATAACCTTAACAAGGTTAAGATTAATGTTGTTTCTTGACCTGATTTGCCATTGATGTAAGTTATACTGCAAAAAAAAAAAAAAGCAAAAACTATGTCAGCTTTCTCGAAAACTTATTTACCACACATGCCAGGCACAAAAGTATGTGCTCAGTACAGATATGCTACAAGAATGATACTTATTTTAAAATTAAATACCATTTTCTTCTGATAGCAGGGATTTAGACAGAGAACAAAAAATATCAAAGTGTGTAATATAATCTCTGCTAGTTAAAGACAAGGTAAGCAATTAGTCATTTTGAAAGCAATTGATGTAGTGCATTTTAACCAAGACAGGCTGTCTCTGAACATCCTTGAAGCTGTTGTCTTTGAGAATATACTTCCTCATTTACTTTCTTCTCAAATATGCCCTGTTTTTAAGAGTTTCATTCATTTTTTTTTCCTTTTCCCTGCCAACAGCTTACTACTATTTTCTGTGAGGTTTCATTTCACTCACAAAGTAGTCCTTTTAAGTAGAAAGACAAATTCCCAGGACTGCATATTATCTTCCTCTGCTTTCCCAAGACTCTCACTTCTAATTAAAATGTCCATATTTAATTAAAATGGTTATTATTGTGCAGCTTTCTCAGTCATTTTGTTGTTGAAATAGAAGAACAAATGTCTGACATATGTAATGAAAGCACGACACATGTCATCTGAATGATTTCTAATTCTCAGTATGCCACTGAAGGTACATAGTGGCCTCTTCCAAACGCAGAAAAATCTGAGAAAATACAGACATACAGAATATATTCAAAGATAGCCATCTGAGTGTCAAGAAGGAATATTTTCACTCAACTTCGGTCCTAATGGAAAGAAACTACACTATTAATTATAGGTATGCATTTAGAATTGTGCACACGGTGTTAAGACCGGATGTGTGATCAAATTGATCACAAATTGCCCTTGGCAGACTCTGCTCCTAAGTCCTTACAAATTCCTTACTCATAAAATGAAACTAATAAGATCACTTTTTTATAACCTTGGTATGGGAATTAAATGAGTGGATACCCAGCATGACTCCTTATATAGTAAGTGTCCAGTAAGCATCAGTCATTGCTAACATTATAATTATGCTGTTAATAGCATCATTAGTATTATTTATGTGACAAGCTGCTCTCCTCCTGAGGAGGCTTAGGTTATTAATTTCTAAAAGAAAAAGTTTGGGTTCCACACCTCTTAGTCCCCTAACTACACCAAGATTCTGTGATTCATGAAGCCAGAGTACTACAGTTCAAAGATGTTCACCACATGATTATGGAACAAAATTAATTTTAGGAGCATTTGAACCTCAAAATTGGGTAGTCATGAGACTGCAGTGCACTCTACTGCAGTGCAGTGTACAATCACTGGTAAATCAAACCTGTGATAATGGAGTGAATTTGCTGCTAATGTAATAGATTAGATAGGAAATTTGCATTTAACAGTAAAATGGTTGACATGGTAAAAAAATTTTAAAAAGAATGCTGCCTTGGAAATCAGGATACCAATGTTTTCTTATAGTTTCTTCTTGACAAATAACACAGGGTACTGACAAAGTTTGGACTCAATTGTCTCTCTCTGCGAGATGGATAAGATGTTATCACAGAGGCCTGCCCTTTCTATAATTTTATGCTTAATTCAGTTCTAAAATTTCCTACAATGCACTTAAAGAGTGTGTGTCACAAATATTGAAATCTCCATAATACTTGAAATCTTTCGTTTAACTTAGTTTTTCACTTTGCTTGTTATCTTTTCAATATTAACCAAATAGGCTGCCAAGTCACCACTGATTTTTTTTTTTTTTTTTTTAAGATTTATTTTATCTATTTATTTTGGAGGTTGGGGTGGGGAAGGAGGGGAGCAGGCGGGCTACTTCTATTGGTCTTTCATTTGTCTGTTTTCATCCATCTTTGTTCTTTGGCCCGTGTGGGCCTCCCATCGCGGTGGCATCTGTCATTGCAGAGCACTGGCTATGGGCACATGCGCTCCAGAGCTCCGGCTCGGTAATTGAACACATCTGTCCAGCCGCTCCGCGGCGCATGGAATCTTCCCAGGCCAGGGATGGAACCGGCGCCCCTTGCACTGCAAGGCGGTGTCCTTACCCACTGGACCACCAGGGGAAGCCCTCACCACTGAATTTTAAGTGTTTTCTGAAAACGTATTTACTTATTCTGAAAACTGCATTAAAATAAATTCATGACTTTTCATCAAGACAAATGATTATGTATTTTGTTTTGATTTAAAAGATACATTTTAACTGGTTATTTTTTCTTTTTATAGACCAAAAACATCCAGGAGAGTAAAAGATTCATTGAAACTATGTTTTTTTTGTTTTTTTGTTACAATTTGACAGAATGAAAAAAAGTGAAAAGCAGTTGAGCCAGATGACATGTACCAACCTGTAAACATAAAACATTTACATAAATATTGAAGAAACATAATATTAAGATGAGCTGTGGTTTAACAGTTTTTTAAGTGATATCTACTTGAATCCATTATTTATATTCTTTGCTCTCTTTCCAATTAATATTAGATCTTCTTTTCAAAAGTTAGTTCCATATTTTATAATTTCATGCTATTCAAATTTAAAAAATTTGAAAATGTACATTTCAATTAATAGAGAAGTTAAAGAAGAAAAGGAGATATTTTTAAGGGTCTTATGTTTGATATTACTTGAGGATGCCATTGGGTTTTCTGCCAAGATGTTACCAATCATTTGAATCCAGTTTTTGTTTTAATCACTTAGATACACACATGAATTAAAAGTGTATAATTTAAGTAAAAGTTCATATCATTTTATAATGTGACATGTACATTATAAATTTTTTCCCCTAAAAGGAAATATTCAGGACAAGTAAGAAAAGTTGCTTTTATAGAAGAGAGAAAACAAAATCTTAAGTCCATAACTTTATGCAAGGTTGGCTGTAGCCATAGGCAATGCTAGAGTTTTATGTTTTACAGCTGCAAAAATAATTACATGAGCATTATCTAAGCAGCAATCTTTAATGGATTACATTTTGTAAGCTTTTTATTATATACTGTAAAAACCCAAATAACATTGTAAATGGAAAAAAAAGACTTGATTTATCTGACTTAGACCTTTGATATATTTGAAGGAAATTTTATTATTCATCAGTTTATTTGAGATATGATCTCAATTTGTGAAAAGATATAATATTACTAAGTTGCTTTTAAGCTCACCAAGCAGAAGTGTTGTACAAATTATTTATTTTTATTTGAAAAGTATGTTATTTTTGCATGTGTTGAGAGTGTTAAAATTTTTCAGAGGTGTTATCTTAGATTTATAATGTGATCCAGCAAAAATACATACTGTCTGTTAAGGTCAATTCATTTGCTTTTTAGAATTAAAACTTACATTTTATTTCTGGCATATTTTTAATACATAATAGTAGTATAAGTTCATAAATATTAGAACCTTTGTGCTCTGTTCATTGATAATGTGCTAACAGTAGCTGCAAAGTTTCATTTCAGCCTGTTTCATCTTGATGTAATAAACATTTTATTAATAAGTAGTGTGTCTATTGAAGTTAGAGTTACAGTAGTGCAGTGTGATCATATTACTTTTGTTTTTTTCCTTTTACTGTTCTTTCCAAAGTGGAGGACACAAATCTTTTTGAAACAGAGTTTTCCAAGTGTATATTGTCATACTTGCCCAGATTGTCTTAATATGTGGATGAAAAAATAGTTTTGTTTGAGTGGATATTATGGCTTATTCAGATGTATGAGTACACTTAGTTGGCATCAAGAAAAAAATAAAAATTGCAAGTAATGGTTCTCTAAGCTTATTTGGGGTCCAGTTTTGTTTTAATCACTTAGATACACACATGAATTAAAAGTGTATAATTTAAGTAAAAGTTCATATCATTTTATAATGTGACATGTACATTATAAATTTTTTCCCCTAAAAGGAAATATTCAGGACAAGTAAGAAAAGTTGCTTTTATAGAAGAGAGAAAACAAAATCTTAAGTCCATAACTTTATGCAAGGTTGGCTGTAGCCATAGGCAATGCTAGAGTTTTATGTTTTACAGCTGCAAAAATAATTACATGAGCATTATCTAAGCAGCAATCTTTAATGGATTACATTTTGTAAGCTTTTTATTATATACTGTAAAAACCCAAATAACATTGTAAATGGAAAAAAAAGACTTGATTTATCTGACTTAGACCTTTGATATATTTGAAGGAAATTTTATTATTCATCAGTTTATTTGAGATATGATCTCAATTTGTGAAAAGATATAATATTACTAAGTTGCTTTTAAGCTCACCAAGCAGAAGTGTTGTACAAATTATTTATTTTTATTTGAAAAGTATGTTATTTTTGCATGTGTTGAGAGTGTTAAAATTTTTCAGAGGTGTTATCTTAGATTTATAATGTGATCCAGCAAAAATACATACTGTCTGTTAAGGTCAATTCATTTGCTTTTTAGAATTAAAACTTACATTTTATTTCTGGCATATTTTTAATACATAATAGTAGTATAAGTTCATAAATATTAGAACCTTTGTGCTCTGTTCATTGATAATGTGCTAACAGTAGCTGCAAAGTTTCATTTCAGCCTGTTTCATCTTGATGTAATAAACATTTTATTAATAAGTAGTGTGTCTATTGAAGTTAGAGTTACAGTAGTGCAGTGTGATCATATTACTTTTGTTTTTTTCCTTTTACTGTTCTTTCCAAAGTGGAGGACACAAATCTTTTTGAAACAGAGTTTTCCAAGTGTATATTGTCATACTTGCCCAGATTGTCTTAATATGTGGATGAAAAAATAGTTTTGTTTGAGTGGATATTATGGCTTATTCAGATGTATGAGTACACTTAGTTGGCATCAAGAAAGGAAAAGTAGAGAATTGCAAGAGTAAAGTAGAGGAATTTATAGGCCTCTAAGCTTATTTGGGGTTTTGAAACCAAAATTTAATAGTGATTTTTGAAATCACAGTTTTTGTTTTTTTTTCATTGTAATGCTTCATCCATTTTTAAATGCTATTGAAGTGGAGAAACATTCATCCTAGTACAAAAATGTGGTGTCAAATATTCAATTCAAAAGATTTTTCAAGGATAAATAATATTTATAATTTCAAACCTATGCACTTAACATACCAATGAACATTATAAGTATCAGATGACTAAAATGGTCACATTGATTACACATTGGGGGAAAATGGGATGGGAGAAATGTAGCTAACATCTTTGGACTTTGTATTGAATGTTTATCTGCATGCCTGCTTCCTAAATGTAGAAACAGAGGCCTTAAATAATTTGTTTGAGATTATTTACTCTGTAAGCTACAGAGCTGTGATTTGACTAATTGATGCCAAAAAGTCATGATTTCTTGATGTTAGCAAGATACCAAGGACAAGTACACTGTATTAACTCTTTTTCAACTATGTGTTTAATTTATTTTCCAAATTTCATTCCAGTAGTCACAAAGTGAATAATACTGTTTCACAGTTTCTTAGTATCTAGTTGAGAATATAGTATGAACTGTTTCTTTCTCTAAAAATGTTTAGTAATATAAATGATGTTAATAATATCTCTCATTCTGAGCAGACTTGAGAATTAAATGAAATAATATTTAGCCCAAATCCACAAAACCGAAAAGTACAGAACATGCAAAGTGACATTGTTGGTGATAATGCTGTTATCATCAACGGTGCCTTTTAACATTGTTCCTCACTCAGTGTTAATAGAAAAACAGGTGGTATTTTGAATTTAGTCACTTTGAAAGTATGTCTCTAGTTTTTGTAATGGGTGTATTTAAAGTGTAGCATTTAGATACTCTTATATACTAGTTTGAATTACCTTTAAATTTTCTCAATCAAATGCATGTTTGGAAGTGTATTTTACTTTTAATACTGTTGTTCATATGTATATGCATTTATTTAATAATAGAAGGCATCATCCCAATGTGTCATGTAAGCAAAAGGGGGTTTGGTCATATTCATCCGACGATGTATGATAAAATGTGGGCAGTAGCTAGACAAGAAATGCAAGTTGGAGATAAGCCAGATGCTAACTGTGAGGGTGCAAGCTAGCAGAAAACACTTGCCCAGTAGCCTGTGAAGAGTATCAAATTATCCCTGTTGTATGCTCAAGGCCAGATATCATTATTAAATTGCATATGTCTGTAAGTAGATATAGATTTTCCAAGATGTTCTGAGATAGCTGTTAGTAGTCATTTACTATAATAAATGTCTCCTTCACTAAAGGTAAGAGATAAAGACTGTATATGTCACTATCAAGTGTAATGATTTAATCTTGTTCCTACAGTACTACGGGATGACTTCAGACAAAACCCTTCCGATGTCATGGTGGCCGTGGGAGAGCCTGCAGTGATGGAATGCCAGCCTCCCCGAGGCCATCCTGAGCCCACCATTTCCTGGAAGAAAGATGGTTCTCCACTGGATGATAAAGATGAAAGAATAACTGTAAGTATTTAATTCAGCAGTGGGGAACATTTATAAGTCTAACTGGACGGATCTCCACCAAAGCAAAAGAGAACAAGGTGGATTCTTTTAAACACAGGCCTGCAAAAACCCCATGTTTCTTAGTATCTAGTTGAGAATATAGTATGAACTGTTTCTTTCTCTAAAAATGTTTAGTAATATAAATGATGTTAATAATATCTCTCATTCTGAGCAGACTTGAGAATTAAATGAAATAATATTTAGCCCAAATCCACAAAACCGAAAAGTACAGAACATGCAAAGTGACATTGTTGGTGATAATGCTGTTATCATCAACGGTGCCTTTTAACATTGTTCCTCACTCAGTGTTAATAGAAAAACAGGTGGTATTTTGAATTTAGTCACTTTGAAAGTATGTCTCTAGTTTTTGTAATGGGTGTATTTAAAGTGTAGCATTTAGATACTCTTATATACTAGTTTGAATTACCTTTAAATTTTCTCAATCAAATGCATGTTTGGAAGTGTATTTTACTTTTAATACTGTTGTTCATATGTATATGCATTTATTTAATAATAGAAGGCATCATCCCAATGTGTCATGTAAGCAAAAGGGGGTTTGGTCATATTCATCCGACGATGTATGATAAAATGTGGGCAGTAGCTAGACAAGAAATGCAAGTTGGAGATAAGCCAGATGCTAACTGTGAGGGTGCAAGCTAGCAGAAAACACTTGCCCAGTAGCCTGTGAAGAGTATCAAATTATCCCTGTTGTATGCTCAAGGCCAGATATCATTATTAAATTGCATATGTCTGTAAGTAGATATAGATTTTCCAAGATGTTCTGAGATAGCTGTTAGTAGTCATTTACTATAATAAATGTCTCCTTCACTAAAGGTAAGAGATAAAGACTGTATATGTCACTATCAAGTGTAATGATTTAATCTTGTTCCTACAGTACTACGGGATGACTTCAGACAAAACCCTTCCGATGTCATGGTGGCCGTGGGAGAGCCTGCAGTGATGGAATGCCAGCCTCCCCGAGGCCATCCTGAGCCCACCATTTCCTGGAAGAAAGATGGTTCTCCACTGGATGATAAAGATGAAAGAATAACTGTAAGTATTTAATTCAGCAGTGGGGAACATTTATAAGTCTAACTGGACGGATCTCCACCAAAGCAAAAGAGAACAAGGTGGATTCTTTTAAACACAGGCCTGCACTGTCTCTCGTTTTCAAGTCTTATTTAAAAGAAATACATTTCCATTGTCTCTGTATTGGCATAAAAATAAGGAATATTTATCTTGTTTAGTTTTCTTTTATTTATTTATTTATTTATCTTTTGGGGGGTGGAGTGGGGAGGGAGGGGAGCAGGCGGGCCACTTCTATTGGTCTTTAATTTCTGTGTTTTCATTCGTCTTTGTTCTTTGGCGCTTGTGGGCCTCCCATCGCGCTGGCCTCTGTCGTTGCAGAGCGCCGGCTCTGGGCGCATGCGCTCCAGAGCTCCGGCTTGGTAATTGGACACATCGGTCCAGCTGCTCCGTGGCACGTGGGATCTTCCCAGGCCAAGGATAGAACCGGCGCCCCTTGCACTGCAAGACGGTGTCCTTACCCACTGGGCCACCAGGGGAAGCCCTTGTTTAGTTTTCTACTCAGTAAAAGAAAGTATGATTTCTACATTCAGGGCTGAGAGTTAACGCTTTTATGTATGACATAATTGTTTTCATCACTCTGGGCATATCCCACATCTTGATATTATAGTTAAAAATTATGAATAGAATTCAGAAATACACTGTAATTTCCAGAAAACTTCTTAAGTCACTGGACAGGGACTTAGAGACCTTGAAAGAAGAGCAAGCATTATTTTTCTGCACGGATCTGAATTAGTATGAGCCTCTCAACTGAGTTTTTTAATTCTAAAAATTAGGGTGAGAAGGATCTAGCTCTGCTTTTAGTAGTTGCTGTAAAGCCACATAGCAAATTAAACTATATGTGGAAACACTGATTTGGGGAAATAGAATCAAACACACAGCGAAATACAGAGTTTTAGGACTGCTTTTGTTAGTGATAGATTCCTTTCATACTTATGCAAAATTAAGATAATTTTCCCTTAAAAACATAATTTAAGTTATTTGATGACTATTACCTGTAATTTTCATTTCCCTCCCTACTAATTCAAACTCATTGATGCAATTATTAGCCGAGAAAGATGGTTCTCCACTGGATGATAAAGATGAAAGAATAACTGTAAGTATTTAATTCAGCAGGGGCTTAACTGGACGGATCTCCACCAAAGCAAAAGAGAACAAGGTGGATTCTTTTAAACACAGGCCTGCACTGTCTCTCGTTTTCAAGTCTTATTTAAAAGAAATACATTTCCATTGTCTCTGTATTGGCATAAAAATAAGGAATATTTATCTTGTTTAGTTTTCTTTTATTTATTTATTTATTTATCTTTTGGGGGGTGGAGTGGGGAGGGAGGGGAGCAGGCGGGCCACTTCTATTGGTCTTTAATTTCTGTGTTTTCATTCGTCTTTGTTCTTTGGCGCTTGTGGGCCTCCCATCGCGCTGGCCTCTGTCGTTGCAGAGCGCCGGCTCTGGGCGCATGCGCTCCAGAGCTCCGGCTTGGTAATTGGACACATCGGTCCAGCTGCTCCGTGGCACGTGGGATCTTCCCAGGCCAAGGATAGAACCGGCGCCCCTTGCACTGCAAGACGGTGTCCTTACCCACTGGGCCACCAGGGGAAGCCCTTGTTTAGTTTTCTACTCAGTAAAAGAAAGTATGATTTCTACATTCAGGGCTGAGAGTTAACGCTTTTATGTATGACATAATTGTTTTCATCACTCTGGGCATATCCCACATCTTGATATTATAGTTAAAAATTATGAATAGAATTCAGAAATACACTGTAATTTCCAGAAAACTTCTTAAGTCACTGGACAGGGACTTAGAGACCTTGAAAGAAGAGCAAGCATTATTTTTCTGCACGGATCTGAATTAGTATGAGCCTCTCAACTGAGTTTTTTAATTCTAAAAATTAGGGTGAGAAGGATCTAGCTCTGCTTTTAGTAGTTGCTGTAAAGCCACATAGCAAATTAAACTATATGTGGAAACACTGATTTGGGGAAATAGAATCAAACACACAGCGAAATACAGAGTTTTAGGACTGCTTTTGTTAGTGATAGATTCCTTTCATACTTATGCAAAATTAAGATAATTTTCCCTTAAAAACATAATTTAAGTTATTTGATGACTATTACCTGTAATTTTCATTTCCCTCCCTACTAATTCAAACTCATTGATGCAATTATTAGCCTTCTACTCCTCCGGTCTTTCCTGGTTACCTGTTTATATTTAATACAAATTAATGATAAAGTTGTCAGCATTGGAGATGCAGCATTAAATAGAAGTCTGTGAATGCCCTTCTGAAGCTTATATTCTGTGATAATTATACAGGTCAGACAAAAATAGTATAATATATAGTATATTAGACTATACTAAGTTCTGTAAAAAATAATGAAGTGATAGATTAATTAGGGTTGGAGTAGGACTTCAATTTTAAATATTAATAGATGACCAGAAATGTTTCACATAAAAATGTGAAAAAAACTGAGGGGAAAGTACTAGATAGGTATCTGGATAGACAGAGTTCAGACAAAATAATAAGTTCAGAGACTCTAAAGCATGATGTACTTCTAGCATTCAAAACAAAAGACAAAGTGATCCTTGTGGATGAAGCAGAGTGAGCAAGGAGAGATTTATAGGAGATAGCATCAAGGAAGACAACTTGCCATAAAAAAAGAATGAAATAGGAAAATAGATGGACCTAGAGATTGTCACACCAAGTGAAGTTGAGTCAGACAGAGAAGGGCAAATATCATATAATATGGCTTATATGTGGAGTTAAAATAAAATGGTACAGATGAACTTATTTACAAAATAGAAATAGAGTTACAGATGTTGAAACAAAAGTTTCAGTGGGAAAAGGCAGAGCAGGAGAATTGGGAAGTTAGGGTTGACGTATGCACACTGCTGTATATAAAATAGATAACAAAGGACCCACTGTGTCACAGTGGACCCACTGTAAGCACAGAGAACTCTACTCAGTACTCTGTAATTGACTCTATAGGAAAGGAGTCTTACAAAGAGTGAATATATGTATATGTATAACTGAAGCACTGTGCTATACTGCAGAAACTCCAATAACATTGTAAAGCAACTATACTCCCATAAAATTAAAAGAAAAAACATAGACTGTCTAGGATCCTGTGGACCTTTTACATAGTTGACTTTTGCTCAGAGCAAGGTATGAAGCATCAGAGTTTTCTCAGAAGAATCCTCTGGAGTACAAAGTGAAGGATGGTAACAGCTGAGAACAATAAGAGCTTTGAATCCAGACAAAAGGGAAATGGTAGTTTGGAACAGTCTCTTAGGAGGTAGTTTAAAAGGAAAGATTATATTCTGGATTTGCTGTGAAGCAATTGCCAACTGGTTTGCTAACAGATTAGATATGGCTTTTGAGAAAAAGGAAAGGGTCGGCTTAATCCATTGGTCTGAGCAACTGAAATGGTCAAAATGCCATTTACAGAGGCGCCATTAATTGTAAAAAGCGAAGATTGGGATGGGAAAGTATTAGGAGCTCCGTTTTAGACATTGTAATTTTGGAATTCTTATTAGATACCCAAGTATAAATATCAAATAGGCAGTTGGAAACATGAGTCAGAAATTCAGAGTTGAGGTTGAGGCTGGGGAAAAATTGTGAGTTGCGGTAGACGTAACAAGTACTCATTACCAGGCAGCCCTCCCTTCCTTCTGAGCAGATGAAAGACTCTGCTGCCCAGTTTCCTTGCTCTAGGGCAAACCCATTTGGCTGGTTCAGTTTCATGAACTATAAGTGAAAATTAAAGACGTTAAATATGAGTGAGTGAGCCCCTTTCTCTTTACCGTGTGGCAACCAAAGAAGACATGTTTTCAGGACACCCAAAAAACCTGGGTCCCTGAGTTAGGTGTAGTGGAACTTTCTACTCCACACCACTGTCTTTCCGTGGTGGACAGGCAGAAGGAAGGAGAAATACATTTTTGTTGTAGTAAGTCATGGAGAATTTCTTAGCCTAGACCCACGAGCCTATCTTAATGAATATGGGAGTTATCAGCATGTATATATTATTTAAAAAACAGGAGACTGACATCACCAAGAGAGTGATTATACATAGAAAGGAAAAGAGATCCAGTGTTTAACTCTCAGAGAGAAGAGGCAGAAAGAACAGTAGAGACTGAAAGGGAGCAGGCAGTAAGAAAGGAGGAAAACCAGAAGGGTGGCCGGTTAAAGATGGTTCAAGGAGGTTGCAGTGACTGAGTTAGTTGCAGCCTGTAGATCAAGGAATACAAGGATTTTGAATTGACCATTGGAATTGACAACTTGGCAGTCATTAATGACTTTGATCAGAGCAGTTTCAATTTAATAATGAGTTTAAAACTCACTGAACTGGATTCAAAAGAAATTGGAAAGATTGAAATCAGACACATCAGAATTGTATAGACAATTATTTCTGTATCATATCTAATATAATAGTTTAAAAAAATGTGTTACATTCTCACATTTTGAAAGTTTTACTTAATAGTAAAGGTTTTGTTTTGTGTGTATGCATATATGTGTATCTGTGCATTTTGTGGCATTAACAGTTTAAAACTATGATAAATGTAATGTTTAAAAAATATTGGGGGATTTCCCTGGTGGTCCAGTGGCTAAGACTCTGTGCTCCCAATGCTGGGGACCTGAGTTTGATCCCTGGTCATGGAACTAGATCTCACATACCATAACTAAGACCCAGTGCAACCAAATAAATACATTAAAAAATTAAAAATTAAAAAAAAATTTTGAAACTTCCTATTATATATTGAACTAGAAGAAGTGTTATGGCTTATGCCAAAGTTCGTCATTTACTATGGAATTTTAAGTTACATTTTACTGTCTAGAAGATGCTATCCTGTCAATAAAGGGCACCAATGCTCCTATACAGGAGTAGCTCAAAGTCAGTTGTAAGAACCGCCTCCTATCAGAAATCAAACACTTTGAAGTTGCAGTAACCTATGCCTGTGAAATAATGGCAAGATGTTAACGTATAAATAATTTTAAAAGCATTTAAATGCTGCCAAAATGATGATCCATAGTAGTGTTCCATATGCCAGGAAGTTGTAACATCTGAAACTTTTACTATTTCTAAGACCATCTGTGTGTTTTGTGTAAATTATGACTGTTAAAACTGATCAAACACTGGAGGTAAAAAAGCACATTTGTACATGAAGAGGAAGGAATAGATGAAAAATCAGCAGTTTGGATATAAAATTACTGCTCTTATTTAGATCATAATTGATTTTGTTGGATTCTCTTCCTTTAGGCAAACTAAAATTGAGTGATTAAAACAAAAACTTAAAACAGAAACAGAATGCCTGATGTTATTTCTAATTCTTTTTTCTTCAAAAATTCAAAATGTATTCTTAAAGAGATGTTGGTTATTAGATATTTTATGTAATTCTTCTTTCCTAAGCTTTGTTTTTAAATGATTGTTTTCATTTCTGTTGTTCACATACTTTGCCAGATGCGTTGAGTACAGGCAAACAAGAGATTAAAGCACATATTATCTTTATGAAAGACACATGAAGATGGTATGGTTATTGCTACAGTTTTGGTTATAGGAATTTCTAGAGTTCTTTAATGTGGTGGCTTTCTTTGTTGAAAATTTAAAGTACACTGCTCCCAGCTGTGAGAACAAAGCCACACCCTACAAAAAGGAAAATATATAATTGAATTGTAACTGCACCTGTATTTTTTGATGTTCTTAAGTCATTTATTTTTATCCTGACCAGTATTCTGAGCCAAATTTTAGATCTATGATTGTTATAACCCAGGAATATATAAAAACCATTTTCTTATTTCCGTACCTGAGAGAAGAATCTTTTAGAACTTTTTTTGGCATGTATTTCTTAGAATAATATGAAAGAGGCATTAGATGGTTTTTATGTCTAGTGCTCTTTCTTTCTTTTCTCCCTAAACCTGAGTATTTATATTTAGAATGAGAAATAGAAGTAGTTTAATTGGCAGGCTGGATTAAATAGATTTACTTCATATGTCTGAGACTTAATCATAACCACTATCATTGATAAATGAATTTTTCCCATAGAAGTGAATCGGAGGACCATAGACTTCTTTTTTTTTTTTTTAACTTTTATTTTACTTTTAACCTTTACAGAGTTTTGTTGTTTACAGATATGTATGTTCCCAGATTAGTTATATGTATACCACCCCCCATCCCATCCCTCCAGGCCATTACACAGCACTCCTGCAGGATCCCTTTTTCTCACAGAGCAATGACTATAGCTATTTTCTTCACATATGATAGTACAGGCCTTCATGCTACTTCCTTTACGCCTCCCACCCACTGTTCATTCCCCACTATGTCCATATGTCTACTGTCCCTGTCTGTTTTTCCATCACTTCACTGCATGTCTATCATTACCATCCTACTAGATTCCATATATATGTGTTAGTATATTGTACTTGTCCTTCTCTTTTTGACTGACTTCACTTTTTATGATAGGTTCTAGATCCAGCCACCTCATTAGGACTGAATCTTCTGCATTTCTTTTTACAGCTGTGTAGTATTCCGTTGTATATATGTACCAGAGCTTCTTTATCCATTCACTCATCGATGGGCATCTAGGTTGCTTCCATGTTCTAGCTATTGTATTGAGAGCTGCAATGAACATTGGGGTACAGTTGTTTCTTTCAGTTTTGATAAAAAATACAGAACGCTTCATGAATTTGTCTGTCATCCTTGCGCAGGGGCCATGCTAATCTTCTCTGTATCATTCCAATTTTAGTATATGTGCTGCCAAAGCGAGCATCATAGACTTCTTTTTGATGTAGAACATTTAGATGTACTTTATAAAAAGCAATATACTGGTTCTATTTTATTACATTTTGGAAATGCTGTACTTAAATTCAAGATTACCTATTTAATTCATCTATTTCTGGCTGTGCTGGTTCTTCATTGCTGCCTAGGCTTTTCTCTGGTTGCAGTGAGCAGGGCTGCTCCTTCTTGTTGTGCCCCAGGTTCTCACTGCAGTAGCTGCTCTTGTCAAGGAGCACAGACTCCAGGGTGCATGGGCTTCAGGAGTTGTAGTGAGTGGCCTCAGGAGTTGCAGCATTTGAGCTCTAGAGCACAAGCTCAGTAGTTATGACTCCCAGGCTTAGTTGCTTCTTGGCATGTGGGATCCTCCTGGACCAGGGTTTGAGCTCATGTCTCCTGCATTGGCAGGAGGAATCTTTCCCACTAAGCCACCAGGGAAGCTCCTTAGGATTGTTTTTTGTGAGTGGAAAACTGAGAATGTTAATAATAAGATTTGGAAAAACAATACCAAATATTGAGAAAAAAAAATTGTATTTAACCGAAAAACTAAAATTGTCCTTGAAGTGAAGAAAAAGATACATGAGAAAGAACATACCACAGTATTTTTTCCTTAGATTATAAAAGAGTGTAACTATGTGTAAAGGTTGTCAATTACAGAATTATGTTGAATAAAAGCTGACAAAGTGAACCCAAAAAAGCCAAGGAAAACTTTTAGTATGAATTTGATTTTCTGAATGGAGTGTATCATCGATAAAAAGAGAAGAAAAATTTACGAGTGTCAAAGTATTATGAAACAGTGTAAAGCTTATTTTAAAATATGCTATTTATCTGTTGACCTGGGGTAATTTTACTATTGTTACCTTAGTAAGAAGTGAAGTGTGTCAAGGTTTATGCTAGTTTTGGGAGGGTCACACAATTGCTCAATGTCTGCAGCATGTTTCCCATATCTTTTTACTGGTTCTCTACAAAATGAGCATACATTTGATGGTAGCTACAGGAAATTGCAAGCATAATGTCAGAAGGCAATAGCCCATCTCTCATAGAAAATACAAATAAAACTTATTTAACTCATTCATAAGCATAAAAACAAATATATTCATGAGTTAAACATATTAAGGTATTCAATAGTACCAGTTGTTGTTTGGTCGCCAAGTCATGTCCCATTCACTTTATAAAAGCAATATACTGGTTCTATTTTATTACATTTTGGAAATGCTGTACTTAAATTCAAGATTACCTATTTAATTCATCTATTTCTGGCTGTGCTGGTTCTTCATTGCTGCCTAGGCTTTTCTCTGGTTGCAGTGAGCAGGGCTGCTCCTTCTTGTTGTGCCCCAGGTTCTCACTGCAGTAGCTGCTCTTGTCAAGGAGCACAGACTCCAGGGTGCATGGGCTTCAGGAGTTGTAGTGAGTGGCCTCAGGAGTTGCAGCATTTGAGCTCTAGAGCACAAGCTCAGTAGTTATGACTCCCAGGCTTAGTTGCTTCTTGGCATGTGGGATCCTCCTGGACCAGGGTTTGAGCTCATGTCTCCTGCATTGGCAGGAGGAATCTTTCCCACTAAGCCACCAGGGAAGCTCCTTAGGATTGTTTTTTGTGAGTGGAAAACTGAGAATGTTAATAATAAGATTTGGAAAAACAATACCAAATATTGAGAAAAAAAAATTGTATTTAACCGAAAAACTAAAATTGTCCTTGAAGTGAAGAAAAAGATACATGAGAAAGAACATACCACAGTATTTTTTCCTTAGATTATAAAAGAGTGTAACTATGTGTAAAGGTTGTCAATTACAGAATTATGTTGAATAAAAGCTGACAAAGTGAACCCAAAAAAGCCAAGGAAAACTTTTAGTATGAATTTGATTTTCTGAATGGAGTGTATCATCGATAAAAAGAGAAGAAAAATTTACGAGTGTCAAAGTATTATGAAACAGTGTAAAGCTTATTTTAAAATATGCTATTTATCTGTTGACCTGGGGTAATTTTACTATTGTTACCTTAGTAAGAAGTGAAGTGTGTCAAGGTTTATGCTAGTTTTGGGAGGGTCACACAATTGCTCAATGTCTGCAGCATGTTTCCCATATCTTTTTACTGGTTCTCTACAAAATGAGCATACATTTGATGGTAGCTACAGGAAATTGCAAGCATAATGTCAGAAGGCAATAGCCCATCTCTCATAGAAAATACAAATAAAACTTATTTAACTCATTCATAAGCATAAAAACAAATATATTCATGAGTTAAACATATTAAGGTATTCAATAGTACCAGTTGTTGTTTGGTCGCCAAGTCATGTCCCATTCTTTTGGGACCCACAAGGTGGCGCTAGTGGTAAAGAAACCACCTTCCAATGCAGGAGACCTAAGAGACGTGAGTTCGATCCCTGGATTGGGATGATACCCTGGAGAAAGGATGGCAACTCACTCCGGTATTCTTGCCTGGAGAATCCCATGGACACAGGAGCCTGATGGCAACCGTCTGTGGAGTCGCAGAGTCAGACACGGCTGAAGCGACTTAGCACAAAATAGCACATGCATGGAGGATAGTCTGCCTGGCCTCTCTGGCTATGGGGTTTCCTAAACAAGAATACTGGAGTGAGTTGCCATTTCCTCCTCCAGGGGATCTCCCCAACCCAGGGGTGGAACCTCAGGTGTCTGGATTGCAGGTGAATTCTTTTCCGATGAGCCACCAGGGAAGTCCCCCAAGTAGTACTTAGGTGGTAACTAATGAGATGAGATCAGCTACATATGTTTTACTTCAACATATGATAAATTGGGGCAGCAAATTGATATCATTATTTTAATAAAACAAAGTAATAGTTGTATGTATTCGTATATGTGATCTGACGATTTCTGACTAAATCTTTTGATTTGGATTAGCAAATTAATATTTATTTTAACAATTATAAATTGATAATACATGGAACATAATAAATATGCAATAAATATTTATGTTACAGTCTTCTTTTATAGGAATGTTACAGCTCTTCTACTGAAGTCTATCTTAAATACAAATTGAAAAAGTAACACCTCTATTGTTTTCAGTCTGAAGTTTTTCAAACAAATGTGCCAAGTTTTACAAATAGTTATTGTTAGGGTCACACAATTGCTCAATGTCTGCAGCATGTTTCCCATATCTTTTTACTGGTTCTCTACAAAATGAGCATACATTTGATGGTAGCTACAGGAAATTGCAAGCATAATGTCAGAAGGCAATAGCCCATCTCTCATAGAAAATACAAATAAAACTTATTTAACTCATTCATAAGCATAAAAACAAATATATTCATGAGTTAAACATATTAAGGTATTCAATAGTACCAGTTGTTGTTTGGTCGCCAAGTCATGTCCCATTCTTTTGGGACCCACAAGGTGGCGCTAGTGGTAAAGAAACCACCTTCCAATGCAGGAGACCTAAGAGACGTGAGTTCGATCCCTGGATTGGGATGATACCCTGGAGAAAGGATGGCAACTCACTCCGGTATTCTTGCCTGGAGAATCCCATGGACACAGGAGCCTGATGGCAACCGTCTGTGGAGTCGCAGAGTCAGACACGGCTGAAGCGACTTAGCACAAAATAGCACATGCATGGAGGATAGTCTGCCTGGCCTCTCTGGCTATGGGGTTTCCTAAACAAGAATACTGGAGTGAGTTGCCATTTCCTCCTCCAGGGGATCTCCCCAACCCAGGGGTGGAACCTCAGGTGTCTGGATTGCAGGTGAATTCTTTTCCGATGAGCCACCAGGGAAGTCCCCCAAGTAGTACTTAGGTGGTAACTAATGAGATGAGATCAGCTACATATGTTTTACTTCAACATATGATAAATTGGGGCAGCAAATTGATATCATTATTTTAATAAAACAAAGTAATAGTTGTATGTATTCGTATATGTGATCTGACGATTTCTGACTAAATCTTTTGATTTGGATTAGCAAATTAATATTTATTTTAACAATTATAAATTGATAATACATGGAACATAATAAATATGCAATAAATATTTATGTTACAGTCTTCTTTTATAGGAATGTTACAGCTCTTCTACTGAAGTCTATCTTAAATACAAATTGAAAAAGTAACACCTCTATTGTTTTCAGTCTGAAGTTTTTCAAACAAATGTGCCAAGTTTTACAAATAGTTATTGTTAGGGATACTAACAATTACTGCTCTGCCATAGTAAACACAATAGCTGTGTACTGAGTCCTGGCCACATGCAAGATTTTATATTATCTCATTTAATCCCCTTTGAAACCCAGTGAAAAAGCTATGTTCTTTCCATTGTGGTATACACTTATACCTGTCAATTCAGTCTTACTGGGGAAAAGGAGGAGGAGGATGCTAATGATAGCAATGTTGAAGAGGAGGATGTTGACTTTAAACATTTAATACAGTCCTTACTATGTGCCACACACCATTCTAAGCACTATATATATATATATCAATCCATTTTATCCTGAGAGTCACCCGGTCACATAAACAGTGAAACGTCACTAATGCAGTGGTTAGCTCCAAATTGGCTGTGGAGACGCCTGCTTTTCATTTCCTGACAACATTTTCTAAAAGTTCTATAGACTTTTACTCTCTATATGAAGACTCTGATTTACTATCATGCAAATTTCAACTCAGAATGGCGGTAATTTAATTGTTAGTTTCCACTGTGAAGTATTGCCTTTGAGCTTGTAAGGATCTGGAGAGATTCATTCACACAGTGGAGGTGATAGAGGTTTTGAAACAAAACTTGAATCATTTGAGAATTAGTTCATATTATGTTCTGCAATACAACTGCAACATAAAAATGATCTGAAAAATTAGAAATTTTTTAGTTTCATGAAAGATGGGACAGAAACGGTCAATTCAACCAAAGGTTATAGTTGAAACAAAGGTTCAAATAAACTAAAATCATCTATCCTGGACAGTAGATGTCTTACTTCAAAAGAAATTAGGAGATTATCTAAAGAGGATGATAAATGACTCATCACCATTTGGCCTTTAGGGAAAGAAAGATTTATATTAAAAGAGAATGAGTCAGACAGTGATTTAACTGACTATATAGTTAATTGTCCAAATTGTGGAAGAGCTAGATTCTAGTTCCATCAAATGTTATTGCTGAAAAATTAAGCAATTATGAGAAGTTATATAAATGAATGGGAAATTAACTGAAAGCATATGGTGAAGTAGCTATGCAACTTTGTGTAAATATAATAAAATGTGCCAAGTTTTACAAATAGTTATTGTTAGGGATACTAACAATGAGTAAACAAACTGTGTACTGAGTCCTGGCCACATGCAAGATTTTATATTATCTCATTTAATCCCCTTTGAAACCCAGTGAAAAAGCTATGTTCTTTCCATTGTGGTATACACTTATACCTGTCAATTCAGTCTTACTGGGGAAAAGGAGGAGGAGGATGCTAATGATAGCAATGTTGAAGAGGAGGATGTTGACTTTAAACATTTAATACAGTCCTTACTATGTGCCACACACCATTCTAAGCACTATATATATATATATCAATCCATTTTATCCTGAGAGTCACCCGGTCACATAAACAGTGAAACGTCACTAATGCAGTGGTTAGCTCCAAATTGGCTGTGGAGACGCCTGCTTTTCATTTCCTGACAACATTTTCTAAAAGTTCTATAGACTTTTACTCTCTATATGAAGACTCTGATTTACTATCATGCAAATTTCAACTCAGAATGGCGGTAATTTAATTGTTAGTTTCCACTGTGAAGTATTGCCTTTGAGCTTGTAAGGATCTGGAGAGATTCATTCACACAGTGGAGGTGATAGAGGTTTTGAAACAAAACTTGAATCATTTGAGAATTAGTTCATATTATGTTCTGCAATACAACTGCAACATAAAAATGATCTGAAAAATTAGAAATTTTTTAGTTTCATGAAAGATGGGACAGAAACGGTCAATTCAACCAAAGGTTATAGTTGAAACAAAGGTTCAAATAAACTAAAATCATCTATCCTGGACAGTAGATGTCTTACTTCAAAAGAAATTAGGAGATTATCTAAAGAGGATGATAAATGACTCATCACCATTTGGCCTTTAGGGAAAGAAAGATTTATATTAAAAGAGAATGAGTCAGACAGTGATTTAACTGACTATATAGTTAATTGTCCAAATTGTGGAAGAGCTAGATTCTAGTTCCATCAAATGTTATTGCTGAAAAATTAAGCAATTATGAGAAGTTATATAAATGAATGGGAAATTAACTGAAAGCATATGGTGAAGTAGCTATGCAACTTTGTGTAAATATAATAAAATGCTGTAAAAACCAAACAGTAACAATACAGTGGAGATGGTAAGAGCTTCCTGTACTCATTTGTGAAATTCCAGATAAGTTTCCTCAATATAAACCTTCACTGTTAGTTGCCCTGAATTATGTCATTTTGGTATTTATAAGAAGTGCTTAAAAGACTTTGATATTTGAAACTCAGCTTTTAAGTTAAAATTTAGAGATGAATAATACATTTCATTTCAGTCATCTTTGTGGCTTTGTGACATAACATTTTTAAATGACTTGTCTTATACTTTGAGATAAGCTGTGTCTTTAATTTTTTTCTTACCTGTCCTCAAAGCAGCATGCTATAAATATATGTCTTATAGATTACTTAATTGAAAAAATTAAGTTAAATTATAAAGAAATGTTTTAATTATAAGTAACTTATTTCTCTCAAAGCCATAGTCCAGAAACCACTTGATTGTCAGTTTCATCACATCACTTTATTAAGACCTTATTCATTTTTCTTTGAAAAATATGGGGAAATTGTCACAGCATCTGTATGTGTTAACATGAAGAGTAAGGGTACTTAGTAGCCTTTTCTAAAGATTTTTGCTTAGATAGGATGACTCACCATCCTGCTTTGCAGGGAACTGTCCTAGTGTTGACACTGAAAATCCCTAGTCCCAGGAAAAAACCTTTAGTTCTGAGAAAACTGAGATGGTTGGTCACCCTAAACCTAGATGATTTAAAGGAATTGATTTAGATATGAATGAGAAATCATCCTCATACCAGGTAAGTAAAATGTAGTTTAAAATAGAAGAGTTGTATCTGTATCATTTTTTCATAAGCAAGTTAAAGAATTGAAAATCATTAGTGAAGTTCAGAAAGAAATTCAGTTATACATACAAACATGATTTAACACCTCCCATTTCCCATGCTAAGGGCTACAACTGTTAGAATGCAATATGTCATCAGTTCCTTTTACAGCCCTTCTCTGCTTCCTGTGTGTCTTTGTAGGCTTCTTTGATTTCCCTTGTTGGTGTGATATTTTGGTAAAAAGCAACTGACTCACATCCCATCCAGATCCCCAGGGTCCTCCAGATCCTTCATAAATTTGGCATTCAGCCCTCTTCTTGCCAATTGCTTCCTTTCCCCCCAATTCCCACGTGTCTCCCTCCTAAGCCATCTGCTCCTCCTCCCTTCCTTCGATCAGTGCTTTCCTCTGGTCTCTCAATTTCTTTCATTGTTCAGTGTCTCTTGCTTCCTTTTCCCCTCAGGAAATCAACATGTTTCATACAGTTGATGTCATGGAGCCCCTTTGCTTGAGAAGTTAAATTTGTGTTCCTGCAGAGTAAATTGGTCATTCTGTTGTGTGAAGGTCAAAGGAAATTGGTGTATTGAAGCAGAATTTTTTCGTGTCCATCTTACATAAAGAGCTATATGCACATTATATATTCCATTTCTTAAGAATAACAGTTGTATTCATGATTTAAATATATATAAGTTCATCAACATGACTCTATAATATGAGTCATGGGAAGAAATGAGTTAACAAGTAAATCGATGTGCTATCCTACTTGATTTTCAGATTTAATAGTTGAACTGCAGTTTGTTAGTACAATTAAACATAGTTTTATATTTTAAGAGGTTATAAATTCAGGTTTTAAAACTTATGTGTATGATTTTATGGACATTTGATCTCTGTAACAATTTCATTGGTTCCACCTGTGACATGAATTGTCTAATAATACCTGTATTAGTTTACAGTGTCCTTGTGGGAATCCAGTGAAAAAATACAATTCATATGTTGTTTCAAATGGTGACACACTCTGTACGTATTAATAATCAGTATTCAGGGTTTTGCTGTTGTTAGTATATTTGCCTGACCTCTGGACACATTTAGTAATCACAAACTTGATGGAAAAAATCAGGAACTGTTTATGCCAAAGCAATTTCAACTTTTCCAAATAAACAAGAAGACCATATATGTATGTAAAAACAGACCTAGCATTTGTCTCATCTAAACTTTCTATTTATACTGATTTACAACTGTAAGAAAATCAGTTTCTACAGAATCACCATGACTATTTAGTCGTGAAAACGAGTAAGTAATTTTGTCAGATTAATAGTGCCTTTGCCTTTGTTTTTTAGGCTTCTTTGATTTCCCTTGTTGGTGTGATATTTTGGTAAAAAGCAACTGACTCACATCCCATCCAGATCCCCAGGGTCCTCCAGATCCTTCATAAATTTGGCATTCAGCCCTCTTCTTGCCAATTGCTTCCTTTCCCCCCAATTCCCACGTGTCTCCCTCCTAAGCCATCTGCTCCTCCTCCCTTCCTTCGATCAGTGCTTTCCTCTGGTCTCTCAATTTCTTTCATTGTTCAGTGTCTCTTGCTTCCTTTTCCCCTCAGGAAATCAACATGTTTCATACAGTTGATGTCATGGAGCCCCTTTGCTTGAGAAGTTAAATTTGTGTTCCTGCAGAGTAAATTGGTCATTCTGTTGTGTGAAGGTCAAAGGAAATTGGTGTATTGAAGCAGAATTTTTTCGTGTCCATCTTACATAAAGAGCTATATGCACATTATATATTCCATTTCTTAAGAATAACAGTTGTATTCATGATTTAAATATATATAAGTTCATCAACATGACTCTATAATATGAGTCATGGGAAGAAATGAGTTAACAAGTAAATCGATGTGCTATCCTACTTGATTTTCAGATTTAATAGTTGAACTGCAGTTTGTTAGTACAATTAAACATAGTTTTATATTTTAAGAGGTTATAAATTCAGGTTTTAAAACTTATGTGTATGATTTTATGGACATTTGATCTCTGTAACAATTTCATTGGTTCCACCTGTGACATGAATTGTCTAATAATACCTGTATTAGTTTACAGTGTCCTTGTGGGAATCCAGTGAAAAAATACAATTCATATGTTGTTTCAAATGGTGACACACTCTGTACGTATTAATAATCAGTATTCAGGGTTTTGCTGTTGTTAGTATATTTGCCTGACCTCTGGACACATTTAGTAATCACAAACTTGATGGAAAAAATCAGGAACTGTTTATGCCAAAGCAATTTCAACTTTTCCAAATAAACAAGAAGACCATATATGTATGTAAAAACAGACCTAGCATTTGTCTCATCTAAACTTTCTATTTATACTGATTTACAACTGTAAGAAAATCAGTTTCTACAGAATCACCATGACTATTTAGTGGCGGTGAATATTACGAGTAAGTAATTTTGTCAGATTAATAGTGATAGTAAGAAACTAATTTGAATCCTTTCTTCACCCTTACTGTGAAATGCAGTAATCAACAGGGGATTCTACAAGAAAATTAAATCCTAATGCCCTCAGGCATCTGCTCTGTGTAGTAAACTGACTTTTCTCTAGTGCATTAAGAACAATTCTGGGTATGTACGATTCTGAGGAGAATTGAGAAATGCTGTGGTTCAATGAGGTGCACTGGTTGAGAAGTACTCTTTTATCTGCCCATGGAGCAACCAGAGACTTTCCAGAAACTTGTAATTCTGTTTAAATAATTGCATATATACTCTTCACTCATTGTGTTTTGACACTGAAAGTAGAAAAAAGAAAGCCAACATCTTAGACCTATCTGTGAAATCCCAGTACTCTTTTGAAAGGATTTTAATAAATTGAAGTCTTTCTCAGTTCGAGCACATGAATTAGATGAAAATATAATTATAAATATAATTCTAGTGAGTATTTATTTGATTGTTGCTCTAGATTTTCATTATTTGTGTGTTAGCTTGAATACTAAGGGTTTGCAGTACCAAATTATGCAAGCCTTTGCATAGCCTATTCCCTCTGCCTGGAATGTTTTGAGGTCTACTACACCCTCTTTGTCTAACTTACTTATTTGCTCTAGATTTTCATTATTTGTGTGTTAGCTTGGATACTAAGGGTTTGCAGTACCAAATTATGCAAGCCTTTGCATAGCCTATTCCCTCTGCCTGGAATGTTTTGAGGTCTACTACACCCTCTTTGTCTAACTTACTTATTTCAAGTTTGAACTTAAAGTGGATTTCTTCAGAGGAGCCTACCGCAAAACCCTACTCTACACTTCCACACTCGACTTATCTTCCTATTATCAATTCTTTTTCCTTTTGATAAGCATTTTGCTTTTAATCTGTTGCAAATCATTACTTATATGTTGCTCATCTAATATATGTAAAACCAGTAAGGGTCGCCACATTCCTTCTGTCTTATTGGAGCCCAATACATATTTCTTGAAAAAATATTAAATGAATGAACTATAAATCAGAATCATATCTCTGGCATATGTAGAACTGAAAAATTGTTAATTTGAGCATACTTGATTTTATTTCCATATTCACTTATATACTTGTTTTCATATTCCCTTATTAACTGGAAAGGAAGTACCATCCACAACATTTATTTTTTGTAAAATGCATTTTCTTCATTGTCTTATTAGAGAAGGAAGAGATTTTTTTTGGGGGGTGGGGGGCAGGTTGGAGAGGGAAGGGGGCAGGCGGGCCACTTCTATTAGTCTTTCATTTATCTATTTTCATCCATCTGTGTTCTTTGGCCTGTGTGGGCCTCCCATCACAGTGGCCTCTGTTGTCGCAGAGCACCGGCTCTGGGCACACACGCTCCAGAGCTCCAGCTCCGCAACTGAACACATCAGTCCAGCCACTCTGCGGCACATGAGATCTTCCAGGCCAGGGATCGAACCGGTGCCCCCTGCACTGCAAGGCGGTGTCCTTACCCACTGGACCACCAGGGAAGCCCCAGGAAGATTACATAGGTTAATTATGAACATAAATATATTTCTGTGTGACTTACAAATATGTGCAGAATCTTACAGTTGAAGCTGACAAGAGATGTAAATGAGCAAGCCTCTTCATTTTTAAGAAAGACAGGGAAGCCAGGAAGTTGATTTGCCCTGAGTCACTTAATAGATCTATATCATGAGTCAGCTGTAAAAGCCAGACCTCAATGCCTATTCTGATTTTTCCTATGAGAAACTAGACCTGAGTGCCTCTAAAAGAACACTTACATTTAAGATGTTTCCAAACAAAGAAAAAAATGAACAGGTAAAGTGGTTTGGTGGACTCATTTCATACATTTTTGCTACTTTTTTTATGTCCTAAATTTAATATTCTCTTAGTACCAATCACAGGGAGTAATATTTTTAATATTTTCCCTTGTTATTTTCAGTTATGTATCCATTGGGTACAAACATGGCATTGTGTCACTTTGATTAATAATTCTGTACACAGTTTTGCTTTATCAGGTATGTTTTTAAGAATATATCTAAATTCATCTTAAATTTATTTTTTTAGGTTGCCTCAGAATTTTATGCAAAGAATAAAAATAAACTACAGTAAGCTAAATATTACTAAGTTAACTTTAACTTATGCCATCTTGGGGAAGTCTGAAGCCCTTTTTTGAAACTGCATTAATAACCAGACCTTGGTCACCTACTTTACTTGGTGCTAACAATAGCTTCCCTATTTATTCGGCTCATAATGAGAAGCAAACTGAAATAGTGAGAGTATTCTGAAGACGTATAATAACAACCTTATTGTAAGGTGTTATTTTAAGTACTCTTGCTTTGATTTCCAGTTAATGTTCATTCTGCCCTGATATTAATAGCTCGAAGAGGTGAGAGACAGAAACTTTTAAGTTCAGGACAAAAAAAGAACCCTTTGTATTATTTAGTGGACAAAATAAAACAAACCAACCCCCAAAAAGCAACACTGATAAAACTGGTATATCTTGTTTTGATCAGTTTTTTTTTTTTTTTTTAAGTAGACATAAAATATGAGTCTCCATCTGTGTGACATATATTCTTGTGGCATGCCCATTTTTGTCTGGGTCCCTTAGGACATCTAGTTGCAATTTCTAATAAAATCTTGTATAAACCCGTATAAAATGACTCAAGTGTCACAGAGAGTGAGCAAGTATGTTAGGATGTAGAGATAAAGTAGCAGAGGCTGAAGAGTGCCAGATGATCTAGTTTAAGAGATAGTCTTTGGTGACTTCAGGAAACGATATAGTGTAACACTTTTAAGTTTCCTCTAAAAAGTATAATGAACTTCCATGTGAGTAAAAGTTCTAACATTTGTGAAAAATCAGAACAGTTTTGGCATTGTGCAGTGTAGAGTGTTTAATCCAGCTTTGTGTTTATGCTGATTGTCAGTACTCATTTAAGTCTCTCAAAGTAACTCTTCTAAATTTTTTCCCCCAAGTACATTTTCTCCATAATAATTTCGAATATTTTTCCAAAAGTAGTCCCACTGAAATGTTAGTTTCAGGATTGCCTGGCACCTTCAATATGGAATTCTGCCAAGTCCTAAAATTCCCTTGGCCAAAACCTGATGTTGATGAATACGGCTGCTCAGCATCCAGGATCCTTCAATCAGAGAAGATGTTCCAGAAAGCAGAAAGCATCTCAGAACTTTGAGTAATCAGCTAAAAAAAAATTGTAGCTTATAATTCAAAGTAATTATCAATACAGTACACTACCACAATACAATACAGTATAGTTACCAGTCTTGTAACTGCAAAATAAACATATATGGTAAGAGAGAGAGCTCATAATAGGAATATCCAATTAGCTTGATACCCTTAGATAGCTGACTTACAAATGTTGTTGCCTTTTTGTTTTTTTCCTCATAATGTATGCTCATTTAAGCACCTGGGTTTCTTCACTTTCTGAGCACTCTCATATATTTGATCAGGCCATTACAGTCTTCCAAATAGCCAAGGACTAGTGGCATTTTACTGTCAGGCAGCACTTTGTTTAATTATAGGTTAGAGTAGTTTGCCAGATTAAAGGTACAATTTTTCGTGATTTCAGGATAGTGCTCCAACCAGTTTATTTTATTTTTGATAGTCTATTAGTCACAGATGAAATGTTTCTCTAAAGATATAGTTTTAAAATGTATCTTGCTTATAAATCTTGCCTATAATTTGGAAAATACTTAAATGATATCAGAATACTTTCTGTAAATTCTCTGTTTTTAAAAAGTAGACTTCTCTAAAAAGCCTTGAATTTCAATGTTTGCTCATGATAGCTCAGACATAATTTTATTTTTCTGTTTACCACAGGAAGAATGAATTGTAGTCTTTACAAAACAAAGTAGTAAATTAAAAAATGCATTTGAGTGTATACCATTCTTTCCTTAAAACATGGGTCAAAATGTAGACATCACGTAAATTATTTTTAGCCTTTGCATTTAGAATTATTCTTAGTCTGAGCAAAGAGGTTGGGATTTCCTTTTCATTATCTATAATTGGCTAAAATTGATTTTATCTATTTCTCCACCTTGCTCATATTGTCACTTTTAAAGATGCTTTCTCAAAAAATAATCCCAAGTCTTAGACTGATGTCTAATTCAATGCCAGTTCTGCATTTGTTTTGTTTAAAGGCGAGTTGCTGTAAAAATCCTAATACTCTGTTGGTAACATCTGACCACTTCAATTTTTGTCTCCTTAAGCCTGAAGAATTTGATAATATGATAAATCATACACTTGTAAAATAATCCAGTGTGCATTAACAAAATTACTAACAGATGGCACAGGTTTTCTCTTCTTAAATCTTACAAATCTAGCTACTCACAAAGCTCTAAAGGCTGCTCACACTAGAAAAAGACTCATGGTTAAGTCACCTTTAAGAGCTTCATGTTGTATGGGAAGGTTTCAAAAGCAGTTGAACTACTATCTGTATAATAGTAGTTGAAAATAATAGAACTCTGTCTTCTTGAGTGGATAAAGTGTAATTTCCTGTGGAATGCATTATTTCTTATTTCTTTGCCTTTTATCAGTCACTGTGTCAGTCTTCTCTCACCTAGATACATCACATCACCGCATTGCACCATACCTATAAAAGATCATGTCAGATTTTCTCATGTTTATTAGGAAAGCTTATACATATTCCGTTCAAATTTTAATACACCATAGTCATAAATACATGTTTACATGGGAAAAGGATCCATCCCACTCTCCAGGAAGGAATGTAAGACATTTACCTAAACGGATTTCTCTTACAAGGAACACACACATATGTGAAGTGTAAACAAGCACGTCCTTTCCACTGGCAGCTGGATGGATTAATGGCAATTAGGTTGGCTGTTCCAATCACTCAGGCTTAACTATGGAGTGTAATGGAAGGAGCACCATCAATCTAACCCACTCAGGGAGGTCCACCAAGAGCACCTCTTTCCTCGCCAAGTTGTTGCTTCTCTCAGTCTATACGAGATGTTGCTGATTTGTAGTTTGTGGTGTGAGAGGCACAGAAAATATAAGCTCTTGTTTTCTGTCCAAAAGAAAGTGCACTCTGTAAACTTTAATTTGGGTTTATGTGGAATGAACTCCAGTTACTTACTAAATGATCTGTAGCAAGCGTCTGATATGCTCTGAACATTAGTTTTCTCATCCTTAAAGAGAAAAATATACCTCACTGGTGAGACCATTATAAAAATGAATGATTGTGCATGCAACAATGCTATATACACGGCACATATTGCTACGTCATGGTTCTCATTAATCACGACAGCAGTGATATTCCAGATTGTTGTTTAAATACAGTGGTACATTTATGAAATTTAACACAGGTTCACCGATACATTTTTCATGTGTTTGAGGATAAAACTGCCAAAAGTATTTTACACTTAGGACATAACTTCTTTCAGGTTTCTCCAGTTGTAAAGTCATTAAAAAACTTCTATTGAAAAGATAGAAATTTTAAATGTACTTTTTACTTTGTTATGAGGTCATCAGAATTTGAAATGGCTCTGTACAGCAATAGAGTGCTTTTCCAACAAATTCTCAAATAGCAAGCCTTTATAATGAAGAGATGATGATTGAAATCAAAGAATTCTACGTATCTGACATCTCAGACCTTGCAATATCCAATATTGTGTTTTCTGTGTGGGTGTTAAGCAAGATTCTAGAAATACAGCAAACTCTTGACCACCACAGCATTTCTGTTTTTTATAGCAGAGAAGCAATAAGCCTAAGATCAAGCCTTTGTTTTTGTTTCTTATTGGCTTTAATCTTGGCCCTTCATTTTCCCCACTGATTGATATCACTAACACCAGAACCTTTCCCACTTGAAATGTTCTGAATGCTGAGCCTCCTCCTTAGATTTGTATGGAAGCAATCTAGGATTCACAAAGCACTGAATTTCAAATCAAAGTTCAAATATCATAATTTACAGCCTTAGGATTGGGAGCGATTCAGGACCCTGAGATCCTTAACACCATTAATACTTTTTGAACTATTATTTTCTGTTTAAATTGTTTTTGTCTTGACTGGGGACCTGAACCATACATGGCTAGAGAAAGATTGTCGCAAATGTATCGTGCAAAACAGTGTTTGAAGTACTCTGTAGGTAGACATTTTCACTTTTGTTTTTGCAGATAGCTATGGGGCAGGATGCATTTATTTTGATTGCTTATTTGGGTTTATGTGGAATGAACTCCAGTTACTTACTAAATGATCTGTAGCAAGCGTCTGATATGCTCTGAACATTAGTTTTCTCATCCTTAAAGAGAAAATATACCTCACTGGTGAGACCATTATAAAAATGAATGATTGTGCATGCAACAATGCTATATACACGGCACATATTGCTACGTCATGGTTCTCATTAATCACGACAGCAGTGATATTCCAGATTGTTGTTTAAATACAGTGGTACATTTATGAAATTTAACACAGGTTCACCGATACATTTTTCATGTGTTTGAGGATAAAACTGCCAAAAGTATTTTACACTTAGGACATAACTTCTTTCAGGTTTCTCCAGTTGTAAAGTCATTAAAAAACTTCTATTGAAAAGATAGAAATTTTAAATGTACTTTTTACTTTGTTATGAGGTCATCAGAATTTGAAATGGCTCTGTACAGCAATAGAGTGCTTTTCCAACAAATTCTCAAATAGCAAGCCTTTATAATGAAGAGATGATGATTGAAATCAAAGAATTCTACGTATCTGACATCTCAGACCTTGCAATATCCAATATTGTGTTTTCTGTGTGGGTGTTAAGCAAGATTCTAGAAATACAGCAAACTCTTGACCACCACAGCATTTCTGTTTTTTATAGCAGAGAAGCAATAAGCCTAAGATCAAGCCTTTGTTTTGTTTCTTATTGGCTTTAATCTTGGCCCTTCATTTTCCCCACTGATTGATATCACTAACACCAGAACCTTTCCCACTTGAAATGTTCTGAATGCTGAGCCTCCTCCTTAGATTTGTATGGAAGCAATCTAGGATTCACAAAGCACTGAATTTCAAATCAAAGTTCAAATATCATAATTTACAGCCTTAGGATTGGGAGCGATTCAGGACCCTGAGATCCTTAACACCATTAATACTTTTTGAACTATTATTTTCTGTTTAAATTGTTTTTGTCTTGACTGGGGACCTGAACCATACATGGCTAGAGAAAGATTGTCGCAAATGTATCGTGCAAAACAGTGTTTGAAGTACTCTGTAGGTAGACATTTTCACTTTTGTTTTTGCAGATAGCTATGGGGCAGGATGCATTTATTTTGATTGCTTATTTGTCCACAGATAACCGTTAGTTTTCTAGAAATAGTGGGAAGTACATGTGTATAATTATGAAGGTTAATGTAACCCACTAAAAAGATTCCTCTGAGCCCTAACTCAAACCTTTCTCCCAAAGATTTTATTCTGTCCCTCTCATATGTAAATTACCTTACTTGCTTTCTCTTAGGTAGTATGTAGATATATTTTCATTCGTTTTACCATGTGCAGGGGTGGTGGAGAGGGGGTTATCTATTATTCTTTATCTTATCATGTGTCCCTTACGAAATGAGGCACAGTTTGCCAAATAAGTGAGCTAGTTTCCAGCAGAGACTTGTGATCAGTAAAAGAGAGTGAAGCAACTGACCATATGGATATTGAATCGCTGACTCTGTCTGATGAGCCCTGACTCTGATTAATCAATTAAGCTTGTCACATACAAGTCTCTTCTTGTTCTCTTGAGATTAAAATATCACAGAATGGGAATAAGTGCTAATTTCAATTTATAGCTACTTTAGGGATCTTCATACTTGTATAGAATCTAAATAAACATTATTAAATGCTTTTATTGCCTTTTTGTTTTTGAAAGTTACAAATATGTTTCCATAAAGCAAGTCTCCTTACTTAGTTTCTGTACTTCATTTGCATAAAGTCATTCTGCATTTCTGAATCTAAGAATCCTTTACATACTCAGCCTTGGTTTGACTTTGTCTGCTGATTATGTTTTCTTCATAATATAAGTGAAGTTAAATTTCACAGTAACAAAATAGTGTCTCTGGAAAAGACATTATCTTAGCAAGGCATTTGGTGGTAAGGGAAATTCTCACACTGAACCAAAACTGTAGAAAAAACTAAACATAAGAACCCATAGTGAGAAAAAAAAGGATTTACTGTTTGAAAAGTATTTTCAGCTGCTGTACTTGTAACTCAAAAATAGCCGAGTGTTTAAAAATGAGCTTTTCTCCCCTCAAATATGATGAGCATTTGTCATCTTTATGTCTAGAGTATAGTCATAATTCCTCTGTAGATTTTTATTTCAGGCTATCCTAACAGTGACTGTATGTAAAGTCAGAATGGTAGCCAGATGGTTGGAAGAGGTGATAAAAAGCAATCCTGATTTCTTAGGAAAGTGAAAATTGCCCATAAGACTTTGTTTTTACCTTTAAAACAGCAGGACATTGTTTCATGAGACCTGTGAAGGAACTAATACATTAACTTTAATGGCTGGGAACTAAATTAATTTCTCATATGCATGCAGAATACTATCATGTGGTATGCAGAACTTTCAGAGGTGAAAATCAATCAGCTTACTTCCTTTGAAGGGATGGCTAGCACAGGCCATTTTCTCCCCAAACCACTCTTTTATGTTGCCTCCTTTATAGGATTCACTTTTGGGTTCTGATCTTAATGACTGGGCAACAGGACACCTGGGGAAGCAGCTAAAAGCCCTCACTGGTTTCATCTGCTCTCCATTTCACCAGCACTCCGCAGTTGTCTGCCCCTAGTTTGCAATCTGATAAATTAGAGATGGCTTTCCTGGTTGACTGGTTCCAGAAAATGGGTGTCCAGAAGAAAATGCCAAACCCAAGTCTTCCTATCGACTTTGAGCCACGCTTAAGCAAGCAGTATAGGTGTCTTTTAAGAAGACAGGGCTTCTTTTTCCTATTATTCCTTGTTAAAATTAGGATTCATGGCAAGACCATCTGGTGATATAAACTAGATAGATAGAAAGGTGATAATTTATACTTTGATGCAGAAAACCATGCTTTAGCTTAACTATGTCGGTTTGCTGGGTGGTCCCATTTGGCTGCAATTAGCAGTACAACTCTTCCTGATATACTCTATAATCAAATTATTCTAGGTGTGCTTCCACGGCAGCAAACAGCTAACTGCCAATTTATAAATGCTATGAGGAAGAAATGAGAAGTTCTGTCAGAGAAATGAAAATCACAGAGAAATGAGCTGCCGTGGTCCTAGGCAGCCATTCTCCCAGGCCAATGTTCTCAGCTGGCAGCTCCCCAAGCTGTGGAGAGAGCCATGCGTCCCCACTGGGATAATTGCTTTTCCTGCATGAGTCTCTTGCTGCTTCTTTATGTCTAGAGTATAGTCATAATTCCTCTGTAGATTTTTATTTCAGGCTATCCTAACAGTGACTGTATGTAAAGTCAGAATGGTAGCCAGATGGTTGGAAGAGGTGATAAAAAGCAATCCTGATTTCTTAGGAAAGTGAAAATTGCCCATAAGACTTTGTTTTTACCTTTAAAACAGCAGGACATTGTTTCATGAGACCTGTGAAGGAACTAATACATTAACTTTAATGGCTGGGAACTAAATTAATTTCTCATATGCATGCAGAATACTATCATGTGGTATGCAGAACTTTCAGAGGTGAAAATCAATCAGCTTACTTCCTTTGAAGGGATGGCTAGCACAGGCCATTTTCTCCCCAAACCACTCTTTTATGTTGCCTCCTTTATAGGATTCACTTTTGGGTTCTGATCTTAATGACTGGGCAACAGGACACCTGGGGAAGCAGCTAAAAGCCCTCACTGGTTTCATCTGCTCTCCATTTCACCAGCACTCCGCAGTTGTCTGCCCCTAGTTTGCAATCTGATAAATTAGAGATGGCTTTCCTGGTTGACTGGTTCCAGAAAATGGGTGTCCAGAAGAAAATGCCAAACCCAAGTCTTCCTATCGACTTTGAGCCACGCTTAAGCAAGCAGTATAGGTGTCTTTTAAGAAGACAGGGCTTCTTTTTCCTATTATTCCTTGTTAAAATTAGGATTCATGGCAAGACCATCTGGTGATATAAACTAGATAGATAGAAAGGTGATAATTTATACTTTGATGCAGAAAACCATGCTTTAGCTTAACTATGTCGGTTTGCTGGGTGGTCCCATTTGGCTGCAATTAGCAGTACAACTCTTCCTGATATACTCTATAATCAAATTATTCTAGGTGTGCTTCCACGGCAGCAAACAGCTAACTGCCAATTTATAAATGCTATGAGGAAGAAATGAGAAGTTCTGTCAGAGAAATGAAAATCACAGAGAAATGAGCTGCCGTGGTCCTAGGCAGCCATTCTCCCAGGCCAATGTTCTCAGCTGGCAGCTCCCCAAGCTGTGGAGAGAGCCATGCGTCCCCACTGGGATAATTGCTTTTCCTGCATGAGTCTCTTGTTGCTTCTTTCTGATGATTGAGTGTGTTTAAACTTCTGGCAGAAATCATGTTGGTTTTTAAACGGTATTGTAAATTGTCCCAGCAAACAAATAAAATTGGATCATGTTCTCTTGTGTGCTTGTAGCCCAAGCAAATATGGGACGCCAATAGAGAGATCCTAATTGCCTCTTTTTCCTCTCAGTTGCCCAGCTCGGAGAACAGTTGATAGACCTACAGTAACTTATGTTTTTGTAACATTGTGCCTTTTAGTGTTACCAAGTCAAATGTAGAATACTCATTTGTTTTCAATTTGTCATTTTCATGATTTTTTTTTTTTACAATGTATATGTACTTACCCAGGCATCCCTTTGTTGCACAAGATGTGTGTGAAAATCTCTTGAACATTGTTCATACTGTAAGTAGGCTGTAAAGACCAAGGGTGCTTTGCATAAGAATGGACACGCAAGTGGATTTGTAACATTCAGGTGAAAATTTTTCACAGTGTGATTGAAATCTTGTTTTATAATCTATAATAAAAATACTGTAAATATTAGCATACAATTTCTTTTTCTTTGTTCAACCCACCTGTGGTGTAGTCTTTCATTTTGTATCAGGAGTCTATATTGAACTGATTGTGAGTACATGGCAACTTTACCTAGCATCTTTTTTATAACTAGCATGAAACCAAATTACATCTCATCAAGAAGCTTGAGTGGCAAATATTTAAGACTATGCATGTCTTCTGCTCCTTCTGCTCCTCCTCCTCTTCTCTTCTTCCACTTTCTCCTCCTTCTCCTCCTCCTTTTTCTCTCTCTCTTTTCTTTCCTTTTTTATTTTTTTTTTTTTAAGTTCTCTGTGAACCAGAGTTAAATAGGGATAGAAAGAGCGGGACTTTTTTTTTTTTTTGGAAAATATATTGAGAAGCAATAGCCTTTGTGAAAAGCAGAGAGGAAATAAACTTTGTTATCCAGGAAGAAGAGTTGTGATTTGACTAACCATGGTTTATTGTTTACTCATCTGAAATAAAACCTATGTTTGAGACTTTAATATGAAATCATGTTATTATGGATATATGAAAATACTTTTAGAAACATGATTTTGCATGACAAGGTTGGTACAAGTAAATAGAAAAAAGATGAAGTTTTTGAAATTTCTTACTAAAGAAAAGTGTTGATGGTGATTCAAATGGTAGATACAAATTATTTTAAATCAATTGTTTTTGATAATGATAGTTTTCCAAAAAATTAAATTTTTATCTACTTACTAACTCCATTAAAATTGAGCTTCAAAAATGAAATGGCATAACTAGGAGTATATATACTCAAAAATATAAAGTACCTATATATGATAGTAAACCATGATTAGTAAAAACCTGAAATTATTTAATTCTTGACATGACTTTTTTATTAACTGTTCTTATTGAACTGCTTGCCTGGGGGTATAGGAAATATTGCCAGATGAGAAGTACTATAGTTTTTCATAGTGTGTCAGATCTGATTATGTGAATCATCTTTTATTTCATTATGATTTTTTTCAATTGCTGTGAGACATATATTATATACAACCCATTGCTTATCATATGTATGATATAATTACACTGCCATCCATGTTTTTTCCTTCATTTAGGATGCAACCTTTGTTTTTGAAAGCTGCTATGGTATATGTTGGCCTTCTCATGTGGCGCTAGTGGTAAAGAACTGACCTGTCAATGTAGGATACATAAGAGATGCAAGTTCAATCTCTGGGTCAGGAATAGCCCCTAGAGGAGAACATAGCTACCCACTCCTGTATTTTTGCCTGGAGAATCCCTTAGACACAGGATTCTGGCAGACTATAGTCCATAGGGTCGCAAAGAGTCAGTCATGAGTGAAGTGACTTAGCATGCACACATGCATAGCTTATATTAGAAGGCCTGGATGCTTCGATCAGAATTGTTCACATTAAAGGCTGATACACTGGCAAAAAGACTGGAGAATGATGGGGATATATATATATATATATATATATATATATATATATGTTTTTTGGTTTGTTTTTGATGTTAACTTAATGCTAAATGTTAAAGAAATAAAAGTTGTTACTATGACTCTTCTTAACATGTCTCAAATGAAAGGAGTTCTTAGAGGTTATCCAAAACTGCCCTGCAGTTTAGTTCACCAAGGTGAACATCTGGGGACTGCAACTGATCATCAGGGGTACCTATGTCTGTTGGTCATTAAGAAATCTCAAATGCATGCAGAGTGCTTCTCCTCTAGTTCACAAGTTTGGTATCTATTCTTCAGGTCAAAGATCCAGGCAGAATTGACAGCACTGCTCTAAAGAGATATTCTTGCCCGGGAGAGTCTTAGTAGTGAATTGTTTAAGGATGATACAGTAGACTATAATTCAAACCTCTTATCTCACTTACTTTGCAAAACAGTGTGTGAAAATAGTTGTAAAGAATTGTTTTTCAGAAGAAGTAATTTCTAAACCTAGTTGCTTTACAATCGTCACTCATATTAGCTCTGATTTTTTGTCTTTACTCCTGTAAATGAGTATTTCAGAGCCTTAACTCTTTTAGGAAATTATGAAAGTTAAGTACCACACAATTTCCCATAGGTTTAATGACATTATTTGTGTTTTATGGGTATTATTATACGTATTTCTCTTAGCTTTCTAAGTCAGTGTTCTTTTATTCATTATTAGAGTCTATTTTAAAAATAGTGTTTATAGTAAGAAACAGATTTTGAATGCGACATCTGCTTAAGGAAATGAGATAAATTATATGACAGGGGTTTAAATATTTTTGGGAAACCTGTCAATGTAGGATACATAAGAGATGCAAGTTCAATCTCTGGGTCAGGAATAGCCCCTAGAGGAGAACATAGCTACCCACTCCTGTATTTTTGCCTGGAGAATCCCTTAGACACAGGATTCTGGCAGACTATAGTCCATAGGGTCGCAAAGAGTCAGTCATGAGTGAAGTGACTTAGCATGCACACATGCATAGCTTATATTAGAAGGCCTGGATGCTTCGATCAGAATTGTTCACATTAAAGGCTGATACACTGGCAAAAAGACTGGAGAATGATGGGGATATATATATATATATATATATATATATATATATATATTTTTTGGTTTGTTTTTGATGTTAACTTAATGCTAAATGTTAAAGAAATAAAAGTTGTTACTATGACTCTTCTTAACATGTCTCAAATGAAAGGAGTTCTTAGAGGTTATCCAAAACTGCCCTGCAGTTTAGTTCACCAAGGTGAACATCTGGGGACTGCAACTGATCATCAGGGGTACCTATGTCTGTTGGTCATTAAGAAATCTCAAATGCATGCAGAGTGCTTCTCCTCTAGTTCACAAGTTTGGTATCTATTCTTCAGGTCAAAGATCCAGGCAGAATTGACAGCACTGCTCTAAAGAGATATTCTTGCCCGGGAGAGTCTTAGTAGTGAATTGTTTAAGGATGATACAGTAGACTATAATTCAAACCTCTTATCTCACTTACTTTGCAAAACAGTGTGTGAAAATAGTTGTAAAGAATTGTTTTTCAGAAGAAGTAATTTCTAAACCTAGTTGCTTTACAATCGTCACTCATATTAGCTCTGATTTTTTGTCTTTACTCCTGTAAATGAGTATTTCAGAGCCTTAACTCTTTTAGGAAATTATGAAAGTTAAGTACCACACAATTTCCCATAGGTTTAATGACATTATTTGTGTTTTATGGGTATTATTATACGTATTTCTCTTAGCTTTCTAAGTCAGTGTTCTTTTATTCATTATTAGAGTCTATTTTAAAAATAGTGTTTATAGTAAGAAACAGATTTTGAATGCGACATCTGCTTAAGGAAATGAGATAAATTATATGACAGTTTGGTGGTTAGCAATTTGAAATCATCTTTGAAGCCCTTAATATAATTAGTGGTTTCATTTTTGGTCTGCTGATTTCAAGTCACATTAGGTTAATGTAATTAAAAGCAGAAAAGATTTTATGCAGCCTAACTAGTTAATTAGCCCCAGTTGGTTTAGTATGTTAACCTAGAGGTGTATGGGTAATATTTTAGGGGTAATGCCTGAAAAAAACCCTCTGTAACAGATACTGCGAATCATCTGACTTACTTTAGGCTAGAAAATGTAGACATACCAAGAAGTTCATTTTAAGTTCATCTTTATTTCTGATTTTAAGCATTGATTGCAGATTAAGCTGTATAGGCCATAGAATAACCAGACAAAAACCTTAATTTACTTTTTAAAAGAAAGCATGCTTCTCTGTGTACAGATAATGTTCCTTCTTGAATTCTGGAAACTTTTTAATTCTCATTGTAGTTTGTTCATACTTGCTTGAAATATGAAATGATTCTCTTTGCTTTTGTTTGACAAACTACATCTTATACCTGATTTTTCTATCTTATCTTGTTAGTAAACAATGCCAAAGGGGAGATGAAAGCATTCTAGAAGGGATTTGCAACTATTTCAGAGAAGTCTTTAAGTACTTGGAGAGAAGGCTTTTACCCCTAAGGAAAGAAATCAGTTATAGCTTCTTAAAGAGAAAATGCTAGTCTATGAGAATCCTATATATCAAATACATTGAGCTATTCCATACTTTATTGTCACTAATTTTTTTTTTTTTTTAAACTGAGGCTACTCTAAAGAAAAATATAAAGTGTAAAGACATTTGAAACTTAAAAAATTTTGACTGCCTCCCCCTTTCTCCTCCTCTGTCTCCTTCTCCAAAAGGAGCAGCACCACTGGGACCTTTTTTTTTAGTTTTCATCTAGTATGTAGATAACTGAGCCCCCCTTTAAGGGCTGTCTAGAGCTTATGGAAATGTGGGCTTCTAATGTGGTTACTACTGCAGACTGGTTAGGTAGATGGTAATGAGAAAGTGGGACCTCTGTTTGGATTTTTGACACAGGCTAGATGCCAGCATATTGTCTGAAAGCATAACACGTTCTGCTTCTCCACTACCCGGATTATGTTAATTGAAGTAGTGCTGCTGCAGTGAGGTGTTTAACATTGTGTCTGTTCATTATACAAACTTGTTTTTGATAGGTTTACAATTTGGCTGTCAGATCCAGCTGCAGGAAGAGATCTGCCTAAAAATATTTCTTAGCTTGTTTTAAATAGTGCTATTTTCACATTTTTAGTATTTTGTATTTGTTGGACATATTTTTCCTTTCTCTGTAGAGAGAGGAAATGTCAATTTTTTGGTTTACAAAGGGGCACTAAGATTTAAAATGTATAAAGTCACCTTTTACAATCAATATTTTTATATGATTTGACATAAAGTGTTATTAATAGGTTCTGCTTTAAAGCTGTTATGTTATATTTGATCAGGGTTACAGCACAAGTTTTTTTTTTTTTTTTTCCTATTCTTATCTTTTGAAAAGAAGAGGCCACCGAGAATTTTGGGTTTTTATTGCTCTCTTTCAATGCAGCCACTGACGTAGTACCTAAATCAATTTGAATTTATAGGAACTGAATGAATACTTCCATCTTCATCCATTATTTTTTGTATTTTTCTGTTTTTGGTCTTTTCTTTTTTTCTTCCTTTGCTTTTGTCAATTTCTGTCTCTGTCATCTCAAGGAAATAAGTTTCTCTCAGATTTGGTGAGGCTTGTTGGTAATGTTCATTTTGGGATCCTTAACCATTATTACCATTGAGTATAGAATAGAATGTAGAGTTTTATAATGAGATTATTTTATTAATGAGATGAAGTTCCATAGGGATATTTATACCTAATCTGGCGAGGTTTAGCAATGGTTTTTTCAGAGAGAATAAACACTTACTATATTACATACATTTAACCGGTCTCTCCTTTTGTCATTTTAATCCAGCATTTATCCTTAGGTAAGAGCCAGGGCTTTAGAAAAAGGTTTGTCAACTACAGCACTATTGACATTTGGTGAGTGTGATAGTATTCTTTATTGCAGTAGACTCTTGTTTGTTGTAGGGTATTACTGAACTGAAAATGCAGCTTGTATAAAAGCATGTATCACATGATTTTACTTTAGTAAAGGTATGTGTGATATATACTTGATATCTTTATATCTGTGTCTATTTAGCTATATCTTTTTTTTTTTTTTTTAAGAATTCACATTTTTTTATTTTGGCCTCTTTTATTTTTTTTTAATTTATTTATTTTCATCCATCTTTCGTCTTTGGCCTGTGTAGGCCTCCCACTGCAGTGGCCTCTCTCGTTGCAGCACACCGGCTCTGGGCACATGCACTCCAGAGCCCTGGCTCCTGATTGGAGCCACTGGTCCAACGCTCCACAGCACGTCGGGATCTTCCCGCTGGGGTATTGTTGGACATATTTTTCCTTTCTCTGTAGAGAGGGAAATGTCAATTTTGGTTTACAAAGGGGCACTAAGATTTAAAATGTATAAAGTCACCTTTTACAATCAATATTTTTATATGATTTGACATAAAGTGTTATTAATAGGTTCTGCTTTAAAGCTGTTATGTTATATTTGATCAGGGTTACAGCACAAGTTTTTTTTTTTCCTATTCTTATCTTTTGAAAAGAAGAGGCCACCGAGAATTTTGGGTTTTTATTGCTCTCTTTCAATGCAGCCACTGACGTAGTACCTAAATCAATTTGAATTTATAGGAACTGAATGAATACTTCCATCTTCATCCATTATTTTTTGTATTTTTCTGTTTTTGGTCTTTTCTTTTTTTCTTCCTTTGCTTTTGTCAATTTCTGTCTCTGTCATCTCAAGGAAATAAGTTTCTCTCAGATTTGGTGAGGCTTGTTGGTAATGTTCATTTTGGGATCCTTAACCATTATTACCATTGAGTATAGAATAGAATGTAGAGTTTTATAATGAGATTATTTTATTAATGAGATGAAGTTCCATAGGGATATTTATACCTAATCTGGCGAGGTTTAGCAATGGTTTTTTCAGAGAGAATAAACACTTACTATATTACATACATTTAACCGGTCTCTCCTTTTGTCATTTTAATCCAGCATTTATCCTTAGGTAAGAGCCAGGGCTTTAGAAAAAGGTTTGTCAACTACAGCACTATTGACATTTGGTGAGTGTGATAGTATTCTTTATTGCAGTAGACTCTTGTTTGTTGTAGGGTATTACTGAACTGAAAATGCAGCTTGTATAAAAGCATGTATCACATGATTTTACTTTAGTAAAGGTATGTGTGATATATACTTGATATCTTTATATCTGTGTCTATTTAGCTATATCTTTTTTTTTTTTTTTTAAGAATTCACATTTTTTTATTTTGGCCTCTTTTATTTTTTTTTAATTTATTTATTTTCATCCATCTTTCGTCTTTGGCCTGTGTAGGCCTCCCACTGCAGTGGCCTCTCTCGTTGCAGCACACCGGCTCTGGGCACATGCACTCCAGAGCCCTGGCTCCTGATTGGAGCCACTGGTCCAACCGCTCCACAGCACGTGGGATCTTCCTGGGCCAGGGATCAAACTGGTGCCCCTTGCATTGCAAGGTGGACTCTCTACCCACTGGACCACCAGGGAAAGCCCTACTTAGCTGTATCTATTTTGAAAGAGAGAGAAAGGGATAAAAGAAAAATATTCACAAAGTGTTGACAGTAACTTTTGGAAGGTTTTTTAAATGTAATATTTATTTGTTCTTTTTATTCTGTTTGAAAATCTAGGTAGGTATATATGAAAAGAGTAATTAATAATTCATTAATATATCCTGTAATGCTATAAACCTTTATAAAAATGCTTCATTAGGTAATAGACTAATTTTGTCTACAAAAGCTATTTGTATTCATCAAGAATCTTTTAAGTGACATTTTTCTAAGCATGGTGGATAGAATCATGAGCAATGTAGAGAAAAGTCCCTGGAAGGGTTTTATAATGATACCTAAAGAATCATGATCTTTTTTAAATAAAAGGACTGAAAAGATTATCAACCCCTTAAAACTTGTCTCTTAATATTTGCTTTGTCTAATACATAAAGATTTGGTTACAGTATCTAGTTTGGATATCTGAATTGAAATAAAGCAATTTAGGCATTCCTGGTGTAGGATGAAAAAATATTTTATTTGAATGGTCCCTTCCATCCTCACTTCCTTTCCTTCTTCCTTTCTTTCTATATTTTTTCTTCCCTCCTTTGTTTAATCTGTAGACTTTACAGAATAACTGTGAGGTCAAAACCTGCATGAATAAACATTCTGGAAGTTCTTCCTGACAAGACTTCTAAGGTTCAGAGATTTTTAGATATTCATGGGGTAATTGAACTCCACTTCTCACCAAAAGCAAAGTAAAAACGGTTCAATTTCCACATCCTAATCTGAATTCATGCTTAGCTTCAGCTTATTGTACTAGAAGTCTGCTTACATTTGTTATTAATTCTTCTTCAAATAATTAACTGTTCAAGAGTATACCCAAATGACTTTCCAGATGATTTATTGGAATCTGTTCAGTCTCTCCTTCCTAAGTCCCTAAGAAACTGTTTGGGCAGCAATAAAACCTACATTTTTTAGGACGTGTCAGATTCTGCTGTGTTTTAGAAATTAAAATCTATTCCTTTAAAGAAACTCTGTCAAGTTAAGTAATGAGAGACATTTTTGTTTTCACATCTTGTAATACTGGAATATGATTCTTGAAATTACTTACAGCTAATATATATTTACATATTAATTATAGTCACATGATATTAAGAATTTCCTAAACAGCAGTGTCCTACTGTCTAGTACAGTGACCTATATTCAATATCCTGTGATAAGTCATAATGAAAAAGAATATAAAAAATGTACATAAATGTATAACTGAATCACTTTGCTGTACAGTGGAAATTAACATAATATTAAAATCAACTATACATCAATTTTTAAAATTTCCTGTTTTCATCTTCTACTTGTTAACCAAATTGTTCATGCAATTTTTAGTTTTCCTTTAATTAAATAACATAAAAGATCCTGACCAGTCTGGGAACACAAATTTCTAGTTATACAGAATATAATAACTTTAAAAGAAATGTAGATAAGTAAAAATATTTTGCCTCTTTTGTATGGTACGTTTGGAATAAATTCTGTTTAAAGTTACTACCTACAAGTAGGACAAATAGTACACATTAGCTCCTTTATCTAATTAGGCTTTCTTTGAATGCTTAGAAATTAGACTTCACTTATGAAAACTCCTGTCATGTAAAAATGACTAAAGCAGTGTTGATGATATTCATGTGAAACTTTTTTTTAAGATACGAGGAGGAAAGCTCATGATTACTTACACCCGCAAAAGTGATGCTGGCAAATATGTTTGTGTTGGTACCAACATGGTTGGGGAGCGTGAGAGTGAAGTGGCAGAGCTCACTGTGTTAGGTAAGTACAGTTTTATTTAGTTGGCTTATTGTAAAGTATCTCTTATTACTATTATTATTTAGTACCTTCATATAACAATCTATCTGGCAATACAGGAGATGGATTTGGTCCCTAGGTGGGGAAGATCCACTGGAGCAGGAAAGGGCAACCCACTCCATTATCCTTGCCTGGGAAATCTTATCTAAAAAATACAATATTTTAGAGTATACCCAAATGACTTTCCAGATGATTTCAGAGTTAAACGGGGCAGCAATAAAACCTACATTTTTTAGGACGTGTCAGATTCTGCTGTGTTTTAGAAATTAAAATCTATTCCTTTAAAGAAACTCTGTCAAGTTAAGTAATGAGAGACATTTTTGTTTTCACATCTTGTAATACTGGAATATGATTCTTGAAATTACTTACAGCTAATATATATTTACATATTAATTATAGTCACATGATATTAAGAATTTCCTAAACAGCAGTGTCCTACTGTCTAGTACAGTGACCTATATTCAATATCCTGTGATAAGTCATAATGAAAAAGAATATAAAAAATGTACATAAATGTATAACTGAATCACTTTGCTGTACAGTGGAAATTAACATAATATTAAAATCAACTATACATCAATTTTTAAAATTTCCTGTTTTCATCTTCTACTTGTTAACCAAATTGTTCATGCAATTTTTAGTTTTCCTTTAATTAAATAACATAAAAGATCCTGACCAGTCTGGGAACACAAATTTCTAGTTATACAGAATATAATAACTTTAAAAGAAATGTAGATAAGTAAAAATATTTTGCCTCTTTTGTATGGTACGTTTGGAATAAATTCTGTTTAAAGTTACTACCTACAAGTAGGACAAATAGTACACATTAGCTCCTTTATCTAATTAGGCTTTCTTTGAATGCTTAGAAATTAGACTTCACTTATGAAAACTCCTGTCATGTAAAAATGACTAAAGCAGTGTTGATGATATTCATGTGAAACTTTTTTTTAAGATACGAGGAGGAAAGCTCATGATTACTTACACCCGCAAAAGTGATGCTGGCAAATATGTTTGTGTTGGTACCAACATGGTTGGGGAGCGTGAGAGTGAAGTGGCAGAGCTCACTGTGTTAGGTAAGTACAGTTTTATTTAGTTGGCTTATTGTAAAGTATCTCTCTTATTACTATTATTATTTAGTACCTTCATATAACAATCTATCTGGCAATACAGGAGATGGATTTGGTCCCTAGGTGGGGAAGATCCACTGGAGAAGGAAATGGCAACCCACTCCATTATCCTTGCCTGGGAAATCCTATGGACAGAGGAGCCTGGTTGGGCTACAGTCTGTGGGGTCACAAAGAGTCAGATGAGAATAAATGATGAAACAACAAGAGAAAAAGAAATGCCCTCTTCTAGAAAGTAAAACAGTATTCTGGAGGATGCAAAAAAGACAAAATCAGGAAAGCAGCCTGAGATAAAGCAGTCAAGACATAGGAAGACAAATAGGAGGAAACACTACAACAATGAAGAAGTGAGGATCTCTGTGGAATATGTTTCTAAATGATACTTTAAATTATAAATGTGCTCTTACAGAACATCCATAATGGCTTTTAGTTTCTTCATCTGTATTTTTTCTTGAGGTGACTTTTTCTAATTTTAGAGAGACCGTCCTTTGTGAAGAGACCTAGTAACTTGGCAGTCACTGTGGATGACAGTGCGGAATTTAAATGCGAGGCCCGAGGTGACCCTGTGCCCACCGTACGATGGAGGAAAGATGACGGGGAACTGCCCAAATCCAGGTCTGTGTCAGAATTTAATGATGAGGTTCATCCACCAAGAATTTCTACAATTCTCATCAGACCACACTCTTCACATATATACCACTAGTATGGTTTTTCCTAGATTCCTTGATCTTCTTGGGCCAGATACAGTAATGGAGATAATTAGAATCAGAAGGTTGCCATGCTCTTTCTGAGCGTTTCAGATAAGAACTGTACGTTCATGACCCCAGCCTGCCCAGGTAACCCTCGTAAGATGTGATATTCCTTAAACAGTTTTCTCTTTGTCCAACCAGACTACAGTAATACCAATGTCTTACATGGGAATAGGTAGGGAAGGGAGATACAGCATTAAAGATATAACTGTGAACCAATTAAAAAGCAGACATCCTTTTCCTTAGCTACAACATCACCAGGGAATGTTAGAAGAGGTCAGAATTTCTTGATATCTGTCAAACTCTTAAATTACCTAGAAGCAGAGATACACTCCCAGCCTTAGGGGATGAGGTTATGAAATAACTTTCAGGCACTGTCTAGAGGCTGTCTACTCTGCTGTGGCCATTCATTCACCAAGCCTACCTTAAGTCCCTCCTAGATTTGGAGGTTACAGCAGCAGTTTAAATATAGTTTCTGCTATCAGCGAGTTCATCAAAGGAGATATGTATGAATAGATAGATTCAGAGTAACAGCAAACCCTTTGGCAGAAAGGCAGACCTAGGGGAGCAGAAAATCAGGAAAGCAGCCTGAGATAAAGCAGTCAAGACATAGGAAGACAAATAGGAGGAAACACTACAACAATGAAGAAGTGAGGATCTCTGTGGAATATGTTTCTAAATGATACTTTAAATTATAAATGTGCTCTTACAGAACATCCATAATGGCTTTTAGTTTCTTCATCTGTATTTTTTCTTGAGGTGACTTTTTCTAATTTTAGAGAGACCGTCCTTTGTGAAGAGACCTAGTAACTTGGCAGTCACTGTGGATGACAGTGCGGAATTTAAATGCGAGGCCCGAGGTGACCCTGTGCCCACCGTCACGATGGAGGAAAGATGACGGGGAACTGCCCAAATCCAGGTCTGTGTCAGAATTTAATGATGAGGTTCATCCACCAAGAATTTCTACAATTCTCATCAGACCACACTCTTCACATATATACCACTAGTATGGTTTTTCCTAGATTCCTTGATCTTCTTGGGCCAGATACAGTAATGGAGATAATTAGAATCAGAAGGTTGCCATGCTCTTTCTGAGCGTTTCAGATAAGAACTGTACGTTCATGACCCCAGCCTGCCCAGGTAACCCTCGTAAGATGTGATATTCCTTAAACAGTTTTCTCTTTGTCCAACCAGACTACAGTAATACCAATGTCTTACATGGGAATAGGTAGGGAAGGGAGATACAGCATTAAAGATATAACTGTGAACCAATTAAAAAGCAGACATCCTTTTCCTTAGCTACAACATCACCAGGGAATGTTAGAAGAGGTCAGAATTTCTTGATATCTGTCAAACTCTTAAATTACCTAGAAGCAGAGATACACTCCCAGCCTTAGGGGATGAGGTTATGAAATAACTTTCAGGCACTGTCTAGAGGCTGTCTACTCTGCTGTGGCCATTCATTCACCAAGCCTACCTTAAGTCCCTCCTAGATTTGGAGGTTACAGCAGCAGTTTAAATATAGTTTCTGCTATCAGCGAGTTCATCAAAGGAGATATGTATGAATAGATAGATTCAGAGTAACAGCAAACCCTTTGGCAGAAAGGCAGACCTAGGGGAGCAGAAAATCAGGAGAGTGTTCTCAAAGGGAAATGATATAGAAGCAATGTCTTGAAAAATACATATCAATTTGGTAAGCAAGAAAGAAGAGAAGAATATTCCAGGAAAAGAGGCATCGCAGCACAGACACAAATCTAAGAATGTTTTCTGTGGTGGAAAGTTATCATGGCAGCACATAAGGCCTGTGGCAAGAAGTTATGGGAGATCAGGTTAGAGATAGTGAGGCAAATTTCACAGGACTTTATCTGGATTAAAGGATTGTTAATCTTATGGCATGTACTTGATGCACCAAGAGGCATTACTATGGATATGATTGCTTTTTATAGAAAATATATTTTTCTTCAAACATAATGGATATAACATTAATGAAGGTTGCTGTCCAGATAAGAGATGTGCATTCCTTGAATGGGGAGATAAGATGGAAATAGGAGAGGGATCCCTTATAAAGACCACATTGATGAGTTGAATGGTGATATATATATAGGGAGCTGATGAAGGAAGATAGATTGTATTAGGAGAAAGAGTTGTTTCTTGTGCTAGGATAAGAAAAGACAGTTTTATATAACATATTAAATATTAGGTGTCTGCAATATGATGCCTAATTTTGAGTCAGGGTGATGAATTTGGACCTTACATGACATAGGAGCTGGAAATCTTTGTGTAGTCAATCAATATATAACCTGTCATAGATAGTATAACTCAAGAGATATCATGTAGAGTAAAAAGAGGATTAAAGTGAAATTTCAAGGGAAATCCAACAGTTAAAAAAAAGGAAGATGAAACAAGGCAAGAGGACTCTAGAATGAGATGGGCTCGGTTCAAATACTAACTCTGTAATTAGAATAGCAGAAGACCAAAGCCAGGTTATCTTCCTATGCCTCAATATTCTCATCTGCCAAATGGAGATGAATATGATAGTTTATAAGTTGTTATAAGAAAACAAAACACTAAAAAATCTGACATATAATACAGATTTATTTAGTAGTCACTCGCATTTTCCCATGAGTACAGGAGCTTTGCGGAAATAACTAAGTAGTAACTTTACCCAAAAATATTTTTTTAAAACGTAGTTCAGTATTTTTTCCCTTGTGCATATAAAAATGCTCATTTCTATGCTCATTTGCTTACTTGAAGGAATGTCACAGTATTTACCTTTTGCTGTGAATTATCTGAAGAGAACGTGGCATGTGATTTGGTGCCTAAGTACACCATATTTGTAATGATGGAATTCTTCAGGTAGAATCTCACTTACCTGTGCTTTCCTTTGTTATTCACTAGATATGAAATCAGAGATGATCATACCTTGAAAATTCGGAAGGTGACAGCTGGTGACATGGGGTCGTATACTTGTGTTGCAGAAAACATGGTTGGAAAAGCTGAAGCATCAGCTACTCTGACTGTCCAAGGTAAGAACTGGGGATATTGTTTCATGGTTGATTTATTATATGAAATACAATATTAATTTTTTTAAATATTGTGTGCTAATCTGCATAAAATATAGACTTTAAATAGTGCTGTATATACTTTATTTCAAACAAAAAATTTTTTTAAGTATAAGAGTGCTAAGTTTTCAGGGAGCTGATGAAGGAAGATAGATTGTATTAGGAGAAAGAGTTGTTTCTTGTGCTAGGATAAGAAAAGACAGTTTTATATAACATATTAAATATTAGGTGTCTGCAATATGATGCCTAATTTTGAGTCAGGGTGATGAATTTGGACCTTACATGACATAGGAGCTGGAAATCTTTGTGTAGTCAATCAATATATAACCTGTCATAGATAGTATAACTCAAGAGATATCATGTAGAGTAAAAAGAGGATTAAAGTGAAATTTCAAGGGAAATCCAACAGTTAAAAAAAAGGAAGATGAAACAAGGCAAGAGGACTCTAGAATGAGATGGGCTCGGTTCAAATACTAACTCTGTAATTAGAATAGCAGAAGACCAAAGCCAGGTTATCTTCCTATGCCTCAATATTCTCATCTGCCAAATGGAGATGAATATGATAGTTTATAAGTTGTTATAAGAAAACAAAACACTAAAAAGTCTGACATATAATACAGATTTATTTAGTAGTCACTCGCATTTTCCCATGAGTACAGGAGCTTTGCGGAAATAACTAAGTAGTAACTTTACCCAAAAATATTTTTTTAAAACGTAGTTCAGTATTTTTTCCCTTGTGCATATAAAAATGCTCATTTCTATGCTCATTTGCTTACTTGAAGGAATGTCACAGTATTTACCTTTTGCTGTGAATTATCTGAAGAGAACGTGGCATGTGATTTGGTGCCTAAGTACACCATATTTGTAATGATGGAATTCTTCAGGTAGAATCTCACTTACCTGTGCTTTCCTTTGTTATTCACTAGATATGAAATCAGAGATGATCATACCTTGAAAATTCGGAAGGTGACAGCTGGTGACATGGGGTCGTATACTTGTGTTGCAGAAAACATGGTTGGAAAAGCTGAAGCATCAGCTACTCTGACTGTCCAAGGTAAGAACTGGGGATATTGTTTCATGGTTGATTTATTATATGAAATACAATATTAATTTTTTTAAATATTGTGTGCTAATCTGCATAAAATATAGACTTTAAATAGTGCTGTATATACTTTATTTCAAACATAGTTAAAGGAAATTATTATTTTGCCTATGGAGCTCTATAAGAGTTTGTTACAGGAAATTAAACTAAGTTTTCAAAATTGTGAGAGCTTTATCTTGGTCAAGTAGAGGAGGAGAAGGGTCTTCAAACATAGAGTTTTAATTAAATGACAAGTACTGCCACAAAAACTTGATCTTTAAATAGGAAAAAGCCTACTGTTCTTCAGATCACGCACTTGCAAGTGTCTCTACAATTCAGAACAAAAAAGTAAAAAGATTGTTTCCTTCTAGAATGCAAGATCAATCCATGAAGTAGGGACTTTTGCAGTCATTGTGCACACAATGCCTATTATTTAACAGATAGTCAATACATATATGCTAAGTGAATGAATTGCATTTGTATTTCACTAATTTTGGTAAACATTTATTATTTGATGTGATGTAAACCAAAATAGATGCTATATTGTATGACTACGAACTTTTGAACATCAAAGTCATATCTGAAACTGATATGTAGAAATAGTTCTGTCACTTTCTTTGAATCCATAATTTTATATGTTTTTCATTCTCATAATATTTTTTCTCCTCTTTTCATGATATCATGCTGATTAATTCTTACTATGTCTTATCTGAGAATTTTGATTTTTTTTTCCTTTTTAGGGACAAATTGTGTATTGTGGAATTTGAGAGACTGTGACCTTTAAAGAACATTGTGTTTGTGAAAAATAATTCCGTATTTTGATGAGTACATATAATAAACAGGGATTTTGGCCATAAACCACTTAGCTTGTCTCTGAGTGCGACATTAGCAACACTTGCTCTGTCATCTTTTCTGAGCACTGTCTCCTCTAAGACTATTATGAAGAAAAAGGTGGCTTTTAGGGGTCTAAAATGACGGGCTGGTGACATGGGGTCGTATACTTGTGTTGCAGAAAACATGGTTGGAAAAGCTGAAGCATCAGCTACTCTGACTGTCCAAGGTAAGAACTGGGGATATTGTTTCATGGTTGATTTATTATATGAAATACAATATTAATTTTTTTAAATATTGTGTGCTAATCTGCATAAAATATAGACTTTAAATAGTGCTGTATATACTTTATTTCAAACATAGTTAAAGGAAATTATTATTTTGCCTATGGAGCTCTATAAGAGTTTGTTACAGGAAATTAAACTAAGTTTTCAAAATTGTGAGAGCTTTATCTTGGTCAAGTAGAGGAGGAGAAGGGTCTTCAAACATAGAGTTTTAATTAAATGACAAGTACTGCCACAAAAACTTGATCTTTAAATAGGAAAAAGCCTACTGTTCTTCAGATCACGCACTTGCAAGTGTCTCTACAATTCAGAACAAAAAAGTAAAAAGATTGTTTCCTTCTAGAATGCAAGATCAATCCATGAAGTAGGGACTTTTGCAGTCATTGTGCACACAATGCCTATTATTTAACAGATAGTCAATACATATATGCTAAGTGAATGAATTGCATTTGTATTTCACTAATTTTGGTAAACATTTATTATTTGATGTGATGTAAACCAAAATAGATGCTATATTGTATGACTACGAACTTTTGAACATCAAAGTCATATCTGAAACTGATATGTAGAAATAGTTCTGTCACTTTCTTTGAATCCATAATTTTATATGTTTTTCATTCTCATAATATTTTTTCTCCTCTTTTCATGATATCATGCTGATTAATTCTTACTATGTCTTATCTGAGAATTTTGATTTTTTTTTCCTTTTTAGGGACAAATTGTGTATTGTGGAATTTGAGAGACTGTGACCTTTAAAGAACATTGTGTTTGTGAAAAATAATTCCGTATTTTGATGAGTACATATAATAAACAGGGATTTTGGCCATAAACCACTTAGCTTGTCTCTGAGTGCGACATTAGCAACACTTGCTCTGTCATCTTTTCTGAGCACTGTCTCCTCTAAGACTATTATGAAGAAAAAGGTGGCTTTTGAGGGCACGCTTCTACAGTGAGATTTCTGCAAAAGAGCCTTGTGGGCTTTTTACTGTAGAAAAAAGAGAATAAAGAATATTTCCTTCCTGTCTCTAAAGCCATTATGTCCCACTTTGGGGTTTTTAGCTCAGCCTCATAAAAAAAAAAAAAAAAAAAAAAAAAAAAAGGGAAAAGATCAAGAACAAGCATTGAATTTCTAAGGCCTAGACTACTTCTCTTTAATCTGAGTTAGACTTGAACTCCACATAAGGTTGAAACTGTAAGAAAAAAGGCACTTTACATTTAGAGAAAGCATAAATTTAAGACATGTCAAATTTGAGTTCCAAAGCCCTCAAGAGAGAGTGAAAGTAGCCCAGGATGAATACAAGGCATGCAAAGGTGTGTCTGTCTCCAGGCAATTGTGACAGGAAGCTTGACTGTATATTACATTAGTCAGATGTTTCACTTTATGAAGTTCTTTATCTCAGGAGTCTGGTGCTTTCATAAATAATAGTCATTTTGCTGTGTCTACAGTAGACATTGAAATCAAAATACTTTCTTCCTGCAGTTTTCTACTCAACTCCAAAGCCTTAAATTTTCCATATGAATTCTTGTTTCTGGTGAAAACTGGGGTATAAATGATCAAATCTGGAAACTACTTAAGGAATGCAAAAGTTCTTATGTCAGCTACATTGGGTTTGTTTGATAAACTTACGAAATATGTGTATATTGTTGAGAAGTTATTATTTTATTCACATGTTAAAATATAATATTCACATTGCCATCACTGTTAAAATATCTTTAACAAGCTAGAATAATATACCAATATGTCAAAGAAAGTAAAATGATTCCCAGAAACAAAAGATAATTAATGAAAATGACAAAGGGAAATTTTCAAAGGAAACTTGAGAAGTTGTATATTTTTATTCTTCTGAGATTGAATGTAGACAAATATTTGTTACTACAAAGGAAACTAATTGGGCCTTAGGAAACTAAGTGGTCCAGTGGGTAAATAGTCTGCCTTCAAGAGGCATGGTTCGATCCCTGAGACGATCCCACATGGAGTAGAGTGGTTGAACCCGTGTGTCCAGTTATGAGCCAGTGCTCTGGAGCTCAAATGCCCAGAGCCAATGCTCTGCAACAAGAGAAGCCACTACAGTGGGAGGCCCACACAGGCCAAAGAATAAAGATGGATGAAAATACATAAATGAAAAACCAGTTAAAGAGGCCAAATTTAAAAAAAAAAAAAAGAAAAGAAAAGTAGTGAAAAAATGAATCAATCTGATAGCAGGAAACAGTTGTAAGAAATTCAGTAGCATAGTTGTTTTTGATTTCTGTTATTTGTGGTTCATTTTTAAAAGACACTATTGGAGTCAGTATTAGCTTAAAAATAACCTTCTTTTTTCTTATTCCTAATTCAATAAATATTTAATTTTGAGAGTTAGTGTTGGGCAATAGGCCCCTGTGCTTTAGGTAGAAGTTTTGGTAAAAATTTTTTCCTAATTAAGGAAGAGCATTTGATTTTCACCCCCAGTACACATATGATTAGTTCTAACATTTAAAAATTAACCCTGATCAAAGAATTACTTACGTCTTTGATTCTTTTCTTTGAAATCTCAATTCTGCCCTCTTAGAGACTCTATCTGTATATATTTCCTTAAATATTCCATTCTCACCTTGTGAGTTCTTTGGCTTTTCTTTTGTGTACTCTTCAGTGGTTAGCATGGCACTGGGCATTTAGTAGGCACTTTATATAATAAATGCCTGTTACAATTTGAAATATGCATTTGAACACCAACCTTCTGCTGGAATGGTAGAAATATCACAGGGATGTCCAAGGGAAAATTCAGGCATTTCCTGGTGGCTTTGATCCTGAGTGCCAACAGTAGGTTGCATTGGATTGAATTTGAAGAGATTGTCATCTCTGATGGCTGCGTGGTGGTCCCTGTTTGAAAGGAGCAGAGTAAAACCTGGTACTCGTCAGGGTTTCCCTAAACTTAGATTAAGTTTGTTATCTGAACTCATCTGAAATATCTCATCATATGTTTCTAAGCTTATCTGACTTGTTAAATATCCAGGTTATCAGGCATACCTCCTAGAGAACATGATTTAGTAGATCTGCATTGGAGCCTGGAAACTTGTTTTTATTTTTGTTTTCAAGCAAGCTCAGCTATCCTGGGAATGAGAAGTTATCTGATGAACTGACAGAAAGAATAAAGGGCTTTAAAAATGACTCCAGAGTTTGGAAATTACCAGAGCTGGAAGAGGTGTATTATAAAGAATTGAGTAGAGTGGAGACAAAATGTCCCACCTAAGCTAGCTGCTGGGGATACTCTCCTACCTGCTTCCGTGCCTTCTGCTGAAAGCTTTCTCTGTCCATTTTTACTTTAATAAAACTTTTGCTGCACACACACACACACACACACACAAATTGTGTGGTTTAGAGTGTAGACATTGGAGTCAGACAGAATGTTTTTGACTCTTATTTCTGTGTTTTAACAAATGTGTGAGCTAGAAAATGTTATTTAAATTCTTGAGTTGCCCCATGTGTGAAAAGTAGGCAGTAATACCAAACTCACAGCATTTTTATAAGGATTAAATTAAATTATATATATACATATATATATATAACTTGAGATATTGTGTTAGTGTTTTATAAATAAGGAGCACTGTACTATACAAATTTTATTATTAGTGATAGCTTCATTGTTTAACTTTAAGAATATTAGCTATTTCATAAGAAAAATAATAATATTCAGATAGTTCTAGACAGGTGGTTCTTTTGAAATTGAAAATGAGAAATCTGAAGTAATAATATAGGTATAACTTTTATGTAACATTATTAAAACTCTTCTCAAATATAAAGCATTACATTATTATTAAAAAAAAACTTCATGGAGTGTTTTTTTTTTTTTTTTTAACCTCTCTACTCAATTTTTTTTTTTTTTGATATATTTATTTATTTATTTTGGGTGGGGGTCGGGTTGGGGAGGGAGGGGAGCGGGCGGGCCACTTCTATTGGTCTTTCATTTCTCTGTTTTCATCCGTCTTTGTTCTTTGGCTCCTGTGGGCCTCCCATCGGGGTGGCGTCTGTCGTCGCAGAGTGCTATGTCTGGGCGCATGCGCTCCAGAGCTCCGGCTCGGTGATTGGACACATCAGTCCAGCCGCTCCGCGGCACGTGGGATCTTCCCAGGCTAGGGATCGAACCGGTGCCTCTTGTACTGCAAGGCGGTGTCCTTACCCACTGGACCACCAGGGGAAGCCCTTCATGGAGTTTTAACTTAATGTTTTGAATCTTGTTAATGCCATATAAGCTAGTGCTATATTTAATGTTGAGGTTTTGAAAAATAACTAGATAATTTGATGAAAATTATGACCTTTTGGGAATAGAAATGATTTTAAGATGATTACATTTTATGTGCAATAGGTTGTTGTTGTTAAGGAAGAACATTCAGCAGAGACTCAGAGGATCCGTAGTAACTTGACCTATTGAAAAATAATTAATGTCCGTTACAGACTAATAAAAAATGGTGAAGTAATGCTGTTTGGAAAGATTCCAACAGAGAAATGTTTCTGTTTAACTCTCAGTTAACTAGAAAATTAAGTCAAAGTGAACTTGATAGTCTGTCATTTTCTGAAATAAGAAGTTTATTACTTACAAATGTAAACCATCAAGATCATTATAGTTATGCCTGATGTTGGTCTGTCCCATTTTCCCTCCATATGTAGTAACATTTACACACCTCCTCAAGAATTTTCATTGTAAATCTAAATACACAAACAAATTCAAGCATCTTTTAAAACACATGTCTCAATTTTGAGTGATTATATTGCTGTATTTGCCTTTTAATGTTGACAGGTGTTAGGATTGCTAACTGTCATGGTAGGAATGAATTATTTCCTAAACTAGTGTTTCATATTGCATGATGACCACATCTTTTAAGGAAAGAGATATGCAATGTAGTATTTATAACCATTTTAAAGTTGTGGCATGCCTATTAAAAGTAAAGTCTAACTAGAATAAAATAAATGCAGAGAGGCACCCTGCCAGGATTTTAAACACTGTGCCATTGAAGCTACTGAAATTTATGCCTCTGCTTAGTGTTCCAAGAATGGTTGCAGGTTTGTTTTATAGCATTTTGCTATCTTAATCAAAACCTATTAGGCCTTTATTAGATGTGTGCCAGGCGGGCCTTGAGGGTCTTCTTGAAACTATATGATAGCCAACATAAACTTTTCTTCTTGTTTTATTTTTGAATCAATTAAAAGTTAATTTAAAAACTAGGTAGTAGGGTTTCCCTGGTAGCTCAGTGGTAAAGAGTTCACCTGCCAATGCAGTAGACATGGATTTGATCCCTGATTTGGGAAGATCCCACATGAACCTGTGCTCTAGAGCCTCGAGGCCACAACTATGGAGCCCATGTGCCACAACTACTGAAGCCCGTGTGCCCTAGACCCCAAGTTCCACAACAAGAAAAGTCCCCGCAACAAGAAGCCTGCTCACCTCAAATAGAAAGTAGCCCCACTCCCTGCAACTAGAGAAGAGCCTGTGGCAGCAGTGAAAATGTAGAATAGCCAAAAATAAATAAATTTTTTTTAAAAAATAGGTGCTTTTTTCCCCTTTGTTGAAAGTAGCCTTTAAGAAAAGCACTGTGGATGCCCCCTCAAGACACTTAAAGAACAATAAAGGAAGAAAAATAGCTTTATTTACCATTTTTAGAAATGGCAGAATATTTAAAAGTTGTATTTATTTATGATGGCAATCATGTCTACAGCTTTTAAATAATTCCATTTTCGAAGCATGCTGTCTTGAAAGAATGATAGAGGGTAAAACCATAAGAGTTTAAACACTGAATTCCTCCCTTTTCCTAGTTTGTCGTGCCTCTAAGATGTCTTACAGTTCTTTGGTTCAGTGATATTCACGGCTTAAACAGGGCAAAGTCGATGGCATTATTAATCTTTCCACTCCCTTTGCAACCTCACAGATAAAGCAGCTCTCATTACTGTCACAATCTCATTGACAAAGTAAATTTGTGACTCTCTGTCACCAGAGTGATCGTGTTCCCATTGCTGTGTCTGTCAGAGGAAACCAAACTGAAAACGAACTTCCATATGCCAGCCATTTCCCAAGCAATCGCATTTTATCTCTGCTGACTTGAACCATTAAGAAAATCTAATCCATTTTGTCTGTCTTTCTTACAATAGGCACTAAAAGACATGCAGTCCTTTCATTTCCCTGTAGCTCTGAGTGCTGGGCCAGTCAGGCACAGGACGCTGGCCATCTAGTTCACACCTCACTGCACCTCCATAGCCCTCTCCCAGGGACCAGTTATTCTCTGCAGCTCAAGAAACAGTTGCCTCCCTGCCCTTTCAGCAACAACTCTGTTAAAAGGCAGACGCCAAACCTCTCTGAACCGGCTGATGCTCTGTTACCAGACAAATGGGGTTTCTGTGAAACCCCAGCTCTTTTCCTGTGAGAGCTTGTCCTTTTTTTTTCCCTTGATGTGAAATTACTCCATCCTCTCCTTTTCATCACCTGTTTTATTCATTTATTTTTAGTTCTAAAATGTGATATTGTGAATGATGTTGCTAGCTCTTTACATGTATTATTGGCATGCAATAGGAATGTTCACATGAATCATCAAAAGGATGTGCATTCTTTTCTATTCTGAAGGACGGTTATTTTCTCTGATGTTTTCTATAAGTATTTATGCCTTCTATGCAATAAAGGAACAGAGTGCTTCGTAGTTAGGATTGATTAGCCACTGACAGCCTCTGGAAGGCTGAGCCTTGAAGCCTAAGATTGGCATGAGACCAGAGAGACTCATGAATAGAGTAAGAGACCAGTGCAGTCTTTTAGCTGACTTAATTGCTACTAAGGGAGTGCTGCCTGGGCCTTCTCTCCTTGCTGCTGAACTGCATGCATCCAAACAAACAAAAAAAACATTTGCTGAAGTATCTTCGGCACTGTAGTTTATGATTGACCCCTATTTAATATCCCAGTGAACTAGAAATTGAACAATAGTTATCATTTCCAGTAAAACGATGAGCAGTTGTCAGAGGTTTGAGGACGTTTTTAAGATTCTTCTAACCCAGTGTGAGAGTATTCATTCAGAGCAAATAGTAGTGATAGAGTGAAAATAGGCACAGAGGAGACGTAAGCAGCTTAATTTTTCCATATTCTTCACTTCATGATCGTGTTCCCATTGCTGTGTCTGTCAGAGGAAACCAAACTGAAAACGAACTTCCATATGCCAGCCATTTCCCAAGCAATCGCATTTTATCTCTGCTGACTTGAACCATTAAGAAAATCTAATCCATTTTGTCTGTCTTTCTTACAATAGGCACTAAAAGACATGCAGTCCTTTCATTTCCCTGTAGCTCTGAGTGCTGGGCCAGTCAGGCACAGGACGCTGGCCATCTAGTTCACACCTCACTGCACCCCTCCATAGCCCTCTCCCAGGGACCAGTTATTCTCTGCAGCTCAAGAAACAGTTGCCTCCCTGCCCTTTCAGCAACAACTCTGTTAAAAGGCAGACGCCAAACCTCTCTGAACCGGCTGATGCTCTGTTACCAGACAAATGGGGTTTCTGTGAAACCCCAGCTCTTTTCCTGTGAGAGCTTGTCCTTTTTTTTTCCCTTGATGTGAAATTACTCCATCCTCTCCTTTTCATCACCTGTTTTATTCATTTATTTTTAGTTCTAAAATGTGATATTGTGAATGATGTTGCTAGCTCTTTACATGTATTATTGGCATGCAATAGGAATGTTCACATGAATCATCAAAAGGATGTGCATTCTTTTCTATTCTGAAGGACGGTTATTTTCTCTGATGTTTTCTATAAGTATTTATGCCTTCTATGCAATAAAGGAACAGAGTGCTTCGTAGTTAGGATTGATTAGCCACTGACAGCCTCTGGAAGGCTGAGCCTTGAAGCCTAAGATTGGCATGAGACCAGAGAGACTCATGAATAGAGTAAGAGACCAGTGCAGTCTTTTAGCTGACTTAATTGCTACTAAGGGAGTGCTGCCTGGGCCTTCTCTCCTTGCTGCTGAACTGCATGCATCCAAACAAACAAAAAAAACATTTGCTGAAGTATCTTCGGCACTGTAGTTTATGATTGACCCCTATTTAATATCCCAGTGAACTAGAAATTGAACAATAGTTATCATTTCCAGTAAAACGATGAGCAGTTGTCAGAGGTTTGAGGACGTTTTTAAGATTCTTCTAACCCAGTGTGAGAGTATTCATTCAGAGCAAATAGTAGTGATAGAGTGAAAATAGGCACAGAGGAGACGTAAGCAGCTTAATTTTTCCATATTCTTCACTTCATTTGGTAGCTGTGCAACCTGCAGATGCACAAACGTATGCAACTTATGTGTTGATGGGGGTCATGGTTTACTCTTCCCTTTATCAGATGTCAGTCCCCTTCAAATCTTTGCCTTTTAAATATTTCTCAACTCCCAACACCTCTCTTAACATCTGATCACTGCTGTATTATCTCTTGCCCAGAGAAGTTGTTAACATCTAACCAGTTTCCCTGTCTTCACCTTGTTCCATAGAATCCATCCTCCACACAACAGGTACGTTGACTGAAAACACAAATCGAGTCATCTTAGTTCCATCCATAAAGCGTAGTCATGCTTCCCATCTCTACAGATAGGATTGAAAATATTTCACTAATGCTCTGCCTGGGTACTTTATCCCCTCTACCTCCTCCCTTCAGGGTAGTAATAGTATATTGTTGACACACTGTTTTCATATAAATATCACCATGTAGCTTATGTCTTGGCTTTTCTTTATGTTAGTACTTTGTTCTACAATACCCTGCTCCCAAGGACCCATCTTCTACTTGTTAATTACCCCATCCTTGGACCCAGCTTAGGTAGGCATCTTCCAGAAAGCTCTACAGACAGTCCTTACCCCAGTGTCAGGTTAAGAATGCATGTTCAGGGCTTCCAGTGGGTAAGGACACCGCCTTGCAGTGCAAGGGGCGCCAGTTCGATCCCTAGCCTGGGAAGATCCCACGTGCGGCAGAGCGGCTGGACTGATGTGTCCAATTACCGAGCCGGAGCCCTGGAGTGCATGCGCCCAGAGCCAGTGCTCTGCGATGACAGAGGCCACCACGATGGGAGGCCCACATGAGCCAAAGAACAAAGACAGATGAAAATAAACAAATGAAAGACCAATAGAAGTGGCCCGCCCATCCGTTCCCTCCCCTTCCCAACCCGCACCTCCAAAAAATAAATTAATTAATTAAAAAAAAAAAAGCATGTTCAGGGATGCATTGGATGCTATTGCCACTCTTATTGCATTTCAAGCTCTGCCCAGTTGTCTGTGAGTTCCTTGCAGGCATACTTTGCTTCTTAGTCTATTGCAGTCTTAGGAGATCCTTGATGCTTAGGTACCATTTTCTGTCTGAGTTAATTAAGGGCTTCCCTGATACATACAAGAGATCCTGAACAAGTCATTTCTTAACTTCTCTGAGTTTCAGTGTACTTATCTGTTGAAAAAAAATGAATGTACATGGACTATAAACATTAAATATGATGGAATTTTTTAAAAAAATCAACAAAATACTTACAGTCTCATAAAAGTGGTCCAGGAATTATGAAGTGCTTATGCAGAAGCGATGGTTGTTGTGATTATTTTTCTAATCATCTTCTTCCAAAACAACTAAAAATCCATTAGAGTCCCAGTAATATTTATGTTGACTGTAGAAATTTGAAAGTTTTGGTAAGTAGTTAATGCACTGTTTGACAGTTGTTTCACTTTTCTGCAATTATACTTTTGTGTAATTCTTGATTCTGCAGTCTGTCTGTCAAAATTCGTCCTTAATATTTTTGGGGCAGTGTTTTAAGAGCTACTTCTTTAGGAAACATTGTGTAGAGTAGAACTAATATCACACTTTTCTGACAGACACATATGGATTCAAAAGCAATATGTAAGATGTAAAATCTCTGATTCTTAGTTTTATCATCTGTAAAATTGGAGTGGAAAAAAAATGGCTCCCTCATAGGATTTTATAGTGATTAATGAGCTAAAAAATATGAAATGTTACCACATTGTGTGAAACATTGCTCAATGAAAGGAGAAAGCAGGGGGGAAAAAAGATGCTATTTTCAGAAGGTGTCCCTAGCCTGGGAAGATCCCACGTGCAGCACAGCGGCTGGACTGATGTGTCCAATTACCGAGCCAGAGCTCTAGAGCACATGCGCCCAGAGCCAGTGCTCTGCGATGACAGAGGCCACCACGATGGGAGGCCCACATGAGCCAAAGAACAAAGACAGATGAAAATAAACAAATGAAAGACCAATAGAAGTGGCCCGCCCATCCGTTCCCTCCCCTTCCCAACCCGCACCTCCAAAAAATAAATTAATTAATTAAAAAAAAAAAAGCATGTTCAGGGATGCATTGGATGCTATTGCCACTCTTATTGCATTTCAAGCTCTGCCCAGTTGTCTGTGAGTTCCTTGCAGGCATACTTTGCTTCTTAGTCTATTGCAGTCTTAGGAGATCCTTGATGCTTAGGTACCATTTTCTGTCTGAGTTAATTAAGGGCTTCCCTGATACATACAAGAGATCCTGAACAAGTCATTTCTTAACTTCTCTGAGTTTCAGTGTACTTATCTGTTGAAAAAAAATGAATGTACATGGACTATAAACATTAAATATGATGGAATTTTTTAAAAAAATCAACAAAATACTTACAGTCTCATAAAAGTGGTCCAGGAATTATGAAGTGCTTATGCAGAAGCGATGGTTGTTGTGATTATTTTTCTAATCATCTTCTTCCAAAACAACTAAAAATCCATTAGAGTCCCAGTAATATTTATGTTGACTGTAGAAATTTGAAAGTTTTGGTAAGTAGTTAATGCACTGTTTGACAGTTGTTTCACTTTTCTGCAATTATACTTTTGTGTAATTCTTGATTCTGCAGTCTGTCTGTCAAAATTCGTCCTTAATATTTTTGGGGCAGTGTTTTAAGAGCTACTTCTTTAGGAAACATTGTGTAGAGTAGAACTAATATCACACTTTTCTGACAGACACATATGGATTCAAAAGCAATATGTAAGATGTAAAATCTCTGATTCTTAGTTTTATCATCTGTAAAATTGGAGTGGAAAAAAAATGGCTCCCTCATAGGATTTTATAGTGATTAATGAGCTAAAAAATATGAAATGTTACCACATTGTGTGAAACATTGCTCAATGAAAGGAGAAGCAGTAAAGATGCTGTGAAGGGTAGAAAGAGAAAGGGATCATTTCAGCAACGTGTCCTTATATGTGTCAGAATCTGGAATGTAGCTTTAGTGCCCTTAGTTGCCCATCACTGTCTGTATAAAAGATTAAGATCAGAGTCATATATGCATCTCCATTATACTTTACATAGACACACAATAAATACTTTCCAGTGGGCAGTGACTAGCACGGCTTCTGTAATTGCTGTTTAGAAAAAGTCAATTCTTATTCTGATTGTTTCAGAAACAGAAAATAAGTTAGGTACAATGCAAAAAATTCTACATTTAGTTTAAATGTTTTGTTTTTATTAATTGTGTATTTGATATGCATTTTAGACTTAATTTTTATTATAGATCTATAATTAACGTGATTCCCTTTGATCTTTAAGTATTGATTATTTTCCCTCCTGATAAATTCCATGCTGTTATATTTCCTGATAAAATGAATACTGTAAGCTTCTTCCACAGATATAGTCCATATACTGAAACAATTGAGTTAACTAGAGATAAAATAATTTGGATAGATGGTCTCCAATAATAACTTCCACATAATTTAAAACTATAGTGGTCTTGAAAATGAATCAGAAAGCACAATCCATTAAAAGAAATGTACATTTATGCACTGAACATTTTCTGAGATGTGAAATAGCAACTTTGAAGATTATCAAACCACATGTTAATCTTATACAATGTAGCATGTTGTGTGCCTGGCTTTTTTTATGTACCACTATATAATTATTTCAGGATGTAAAATTAAAATTTAAGTAGAAGTAAAACAGTGTAGCTGACTGTGGATTTTATTACCAGTAGTGAGGGATAAACTTCAATAAACTCACACTGAAAAACAAACTCTGGGGGAAAAAAGGCCTGTTTTATGAATTTGTGATTCCCATAAACAGGCTCCACCATATTTAGCTTTTTATCAGCATATGAGATCTGATAGTAAGTCATATGACTTTTTAGCGCTGGTATAATATCTACACAGAAAAGAAGTAATGAGAGAAAAAACTCAACCCTTCAGTTCTGGATTGCCTTTCTTTGATGTCGACGTCATTTAAATCATTTTTTGGAACAGTTTGCTTAAATTACTGATTTCAGAAAAGCTGGCAATATAAGAGTACATTGTTTCTGGCCAATAACGTGGTTATTTGAGTCAGAGCCAAAACTAATAGTGTCTAGGGGCCTTTTTGCAGGTTCAAGTCAGGTTTACTATAATTCAGGACTGTAGTTAAGAACTGTGAGTTCACTAGTATGAAATGGTAAATAAAGTATTTAAAATTAAAATTAAAAAAAAAGAACTGTGAAGTTCAACATTTTGAAGAAACACGTATTATAAGACCCTCAAAGCTTTACTTGATGACTTTAAAAACCTTGATATGTATGTGACATGTTTGCCACCCTCTGACAAGGCAGAGCAAGCCAGTTCTTTGGCATATGGCAGTAATCCACAAAGGCCCACTAAAGTGTGTGGTAGTCTTTCAGGGACTGGGATACACATACACACACGCACACACATGTATTAACCAACTCCAATTATATGTATTGCTTCTCTTAATGTTGAATTCAAGAGTCTTATTCAGAATGCCAACCCCAACTTATAGGATTTGTTGTGGCTTTTTGTGTTATTGCTGCTTGTTCTGTTGTTAAAAATATGGTTTATAAGTTTTAACTGAAAATTTGAGGAACTAATGAGAAAGAAAAGACTGGTGATTAGAAAAAGAAAACCCCAAAAGACAATGTGTGATTGAAGACTTTTAAAGAATCAGTATTGCCAGCTGAGCTCTTTGTGAACAGGCTGAAAGTAAAGTGCTATCAGCCAAGAGGCTGAATGAAGTCCCACTGCAGAATTTAACAACAGAATGATTTGCGAGAATGGCTTCCTCTCCTAACTGTTCTGATCCAGTGGAATAAATAGGATGCCCAGCTCCACTCCTGCTGGGGTTTTTTATGCCATTTGATTTGATTGATACGCAGCAGCATTATGGCCTATGATTCTTTTCCATGTTTTTTTTTCCCCCCGTAGGATAAAGTAAAGAACTTTTTGTGTTCTTATAACCTTTCAGAAATAGTCATTTTAACTCTAATTACTGCTGAAGATGTGACATACCCTTAGATTTCTTTCATTGATTCATGAAGGTTTTGGTTTGCTTTCAGTTATTTCACACAAACTGATACAAATCTTGAAAATGAATCAAAAAGAAAAAGCAGTTCTCCACATAACATTCCTGCAGAGAACTTGAAACAGTCTCTTAATGTTTTTTTTTTTTTTCTTTTCTTTTTTTTGAAGAAATGAGTAGAGCAGTCAAGTACAAGAAATAATTGCTACATAGGATGATTTTGTGACAAATAGTGACAGGGCACCACACCAGTAAACAGCACATCGTGGGTCTTCCATTGTGTTCTGAGCTTTACTGGAATTTATTCATCTACGTAACAGTGGATATGTTTTTTTCTCTTGGCTCAATTATATAGATGTATAACTTAGGAACAGTCTTTATCAACATGCCTTCTGAAATGATGACAGCAATCTGGAAATATGTAAGTTATGTGACTCTATACAGTCTGAATTACTCAGAACGAAATTTGAAGAAATAAATTAGTTTTTTGCTCTAGTCATTAATGGGCACCTCATTTTAAAACATTAAATTTATTGCTAACAATCTTACATGTCTTTAAGACTTGAAATTATATTATGATATTATATATAATGTAAAATAATTCTAAGTTAATTGACATTGGTGTATTTATTCTAATTTATACAGAATTATTAAGACATAAAGTGAAATAAGTCATTGTTTAAGAGAGAATAATCATAAAGAATAATTTTAGACGATTTGACATTAAGGATACCCTTTGTTATGATGAACCCTGGATAAATTTAATATGTAGAATAGCTGAAAAGTGGCCTTTTCATACATTCAATGTATGGAATTTTATTATTTGCTTGCTATCATTTTAAATATTTTATACGGACATACAGAATGAATAATTATGCTGACCAGTATTCATCCTTATAGATTCACAAATCATTTCTGTATATTCCAAACATTGGTGTCATTATTAGAATAGTTACACTTTTCATTATGCACCAGCTGATATCCTTTGAGCCATGTTTCAACAATTTAAAAATACAGTGTGCTTCTCATTTCATTTTTAAAACGATTCTCTATAACGTAAAAGTTATTGCCTTTTAATATCATACATAAAGGTTGCTAAAACAGGTTAAAATACTATGAATATTTTAATTTGCTTTTGAACTGTTGTTCTCTGGACTTGATAAATAATGCTCCTGTATAAACACACCTGTAGAAAATACTAAAGTATAAGAGACAATGTTACTGAGGAATTGCTTTATAACAGAATCATGAGAGTAGGAAAATCCATAAATGTTGTTAAAGTCAACTTTAGTTGTAGGACATTTATTTTGTGTGGTCAGTGTTATTCAGAGAAGATTTAGAGCAATGCACAATTAAAACTGATAGAAACGGGCATTTTACAAAGGTGCTTTTGAAAAGTTGACATTATAGGTGGTATAATGGCCATTCAGTGTTCTTTTTAGGTCATTAGTAGAGAGATGAATTCTGGTGTTTTCACTTAGGCTTTTATTCCTTCCCCCAGATGTATCCTAAATGAATAAATATAATTTATAACAAGTGAATTTAGCCTGATTTAGGCTCCTTGGAAATAATGATTAAGTGCATAAGTTCTGTACTGGATTGTTGAGGTTTTGAATATTAGACAAAGACAAGTGCTCTGTTTTACTTATGAAAAGACTGAGGTCAGAGACGTCTTTATGATGTACATCAAACTGTGAACATATACATTTATAATTGATTGCATGCATTTGGCATTCACAGTAGTTGTCCTAAAAGGTTGTATCACATTTTACAGAGATGGAATCAGTTGTTTTGACACTTGTTTTCTTTAATGAGAAAAGAAAACATAACGTGAATCATTTCCTCGTCCCAAAAATTTTTGTGTGTAAAACATGCCCATATGTGACACATAATGATCATATGTGCATGTTAACATATTAATACATAGATTGTTCATTTAAATAATATATTTTTGTTAAGGCATAACCGACATATAACACTATAGTAGTTTTAAGTATCCAGTATAATGGTTCTATATTGATATCATTGCAAACTCATCAGCACAATAAATCTAGTTAGTATCCATCACCATGTATAGTGATACATTTTTTTCTTGCAATGAGACCTCATAGGATTTACTTTCTTAGCAATCTTTAAGAATTTTTAGGAAATTCTATATTCTCTATACTGTGCATTATATCCTCATAACTTATTTATCTTAGAACTTGACATTTATAACTTTTGACTTCCTTCATCTCCTCTACCTACCCCTTACCCTCATCTTGGGCAATCACCAATTTGTTGTCTGTATCTATAAACTTGTTTTTTTATATTTATTGTTTTGTATTCCACATATAAGTGAGGTCATATGATGTTTTTCTTTCTGTGCCTAACTTATTTCATTTAGCATAATACCCTTAAGGTCCATTCATGTTGTCTCACATTACATGATTGCCTTGTTTCTGTGACTGACTAGTATTCCATTGTGTATGCATTTATTTATTTATCTATTTAGTTTATATTTCTATATCATTCATCCAGTAATGGACATTTAGATTTTTTTCTATGTCTTGGTTATTTTAAATGATTCTGCAGTGAACATAGGGTGTTTGTGTGTGTGTACACATGTACATATACATGTGTGTATGTGTGTGTGTATATATATATATATATATATATATATATATATATATATATTTAAATTAGTGTTTTTGTGTACTTTGGATGATTCCCAAGAGTGAAATTTCTGAAAATTCATTTTCATATGGAAATTCTAATTTTAATTTTTCTCTGAGGACCCTCCATATTCTTTTCCACAGTGGCCTTACTCATTTACATTCTCATTGATAGAACACAAAGATTCCCTTTTCTCCATATCCTTGCCACCAGTTCTTATTTCTTGGTTCTGTTTAAAATTTATTTTTTTGGCTGCATGGGGTCTTAGTTGTGTCCTGCAGAATCTTTAGTTGAGGCATGTGAACTCTCGGTTATAGCATGTGGGATTTAGTTTCCCGATCAGGGATTGAACTCAGACTTCTGCATTGCGAGTATATAGTCTTAGCCACTGGACCACTAAAGAAGTCCCTCTTCTCTTTTTAATCATAGCCATTCTAATAGATCTGGGGTGAGACCCCACTGTGCTTTTGATTTGCATTTCCCTCATTGGGGAAGGAAATGGCAAACCATTCCAGTAGTCTGTCTCTTTTTTTTTTTTTTTTTTTTGCCTGTAAGTCATTTATTTTCATCTGTCTTTATTCTTTGGCCTGTGTGGGCCTCCCATTGCAGTGGTCTCTCTCGTTGCAGCACACCAGCTCTGGGCACATGCACTCCAGAGTGCTGGCTCATAATTGGACACACTGGCCCAGCTGCTCCATGGCATGTGGGATCTTCCTGTGCCAGGGATCAAACCAGTGCCCCTTGCACTGCCAGGTGGACTCTTTACCCACTGGATCTACCTACTGGACCACCAGGGAAGCCTCCACTCCATTATTCTTGCCTGGAAAATTCCATGGACAGAGAAGCCTAGTGACTTACAGTCCATGGAGTCTGAAATACATACATTAGGGGCTCCCCTGATGTCTCAGTGTTGAGGAATCTGCCTGCAATTCAGGACTCCTGGGTCCCATCCCTGGGTTGGGAAGGTACACCTGGAGAAGGGCATGGCAACCTACTCCAGTATTCTTGTCTGAGGAATTCTATGGGTGGAGGAGCCTGGTGGGCTACAGTCCATGGGATCACACAGAGTCGAACACAGCTGAAGTGACTCAGCAGCAGCATGGCTAGTGGCGTTGAGCATATCTGCACATGTTTGTTGGCCATCTATATGTCTTCTTTGGAAAAATGTCTATTTGGATTCTCTACCCATTTTTCATAGCAGATTATTTGGGTCATTTGCTATTGAGTTGTATGAGTTTTTTGGATATTAACCCCATATTAGAAATATAATTTGCATATATTTCTTTAATCCAGTAGGCTGCCTTTTCATTTTGTTGATCTTTTCCTTCATAAATATTTTCTTATTGAAGGTTATTTTGTTTATCTCAGGGAGCCAAAAGATTTTAGAACCAAATTTACATTAGAATAAGTTTTAATGATTTGAAGAGAATTTAAACAAATAAGTCATGCAATGTAATAAAAACAGCAAGGATTTAAAGAACTGGACAGTCCTGAGCTACAGTCGTCCGTGTCTTATCTGATATGTGACCTTAAGAAAATTACTTATTCTTCACTTTTCTCTTTTTACAAAATTGGCATATTGAACTCTTGTACAGAGTTGCTAGGGAGGTTTCTAGTGTATGATCTGACACATGGGGAGCTAACATTGATAGCTCTTCATTAAACTGAGACATAAAAGGTTCTGTGATTTATGCAGGATAGATCTGATTAATTTTTCAGAGAATCTGATCCAGTTATTTGATTGTCAATTGAATAGTTTTACCATTATGCCATCATGTACCTTAATGCTAACTCTCCATGAATTATGCCATTTGAAGATAAGAGTCCCTGATTTTCAGCTAAACAAATTCTTGAGCACCTTCTATGTATAAAACAATACACTAGAAATAGTGCATACATATATTGTAAGACATGGAGCCTGCATTTATGGAGCTTATTGGTAAAGATAGATATACACATATGTCTACAAGGTCAGCACAGTGTAAAAACTGGATTTGTAAAGATATAGGAGGAAGAAAGTGGCTTCAACTGGGTGATAGAAACCTTGTCGTTTGCTCACTCTTTCAACAGATATTTAAGTGCAATGTGAATAATGTTCTCAACTTGGTAAGGGTGGAGGAGCCTGGTGGGCTACAGTCCATGGGATCACACAGAGTCGAACACAGCTGAAGTGACTCAGCAGCAGCATGGCTAGTGGCGTTGAGCATATCTGCACATGTTTGTTGGCCATCTATATGTCTTCTTTGGAAAAATGTCTATTTGGATTCTCTACCCATTTTTCATAGCAGATTATTTGGGTCATTTGCTATTGAGTTGTATGAGTTTTTTGGATATTAACCCCATATTAGAAATATAATTTGCATATATTTCTTTAATCCAGTAGGCTGCCTTTTCATTTTGTTGATCTTTTCCTTCATAAATATTTTCTTATTGAAGGTTATTTTGTTTATCTCAGGGAGCCAAAAGATTTTAGAACCAAATTTACATTAGAATAAGTTTTAATGATTTGAAGAGAATTTAAACAAATAAGTCATGCAATGTAATAAAAACAGCAAGGATTTAAAGAACTGGACAGTCCTGAGCTACAGTCGTCCGTGTCTTATCTGATATGTGACCTTAAGAAAATTACTTATTCTTCACTTTTCTCTTTTTACAAAATTGGCATATTGAACTCTTGTACAGAGTTGCTAGGGAGGTTTCTAGTGTATGATCTGACACATGGGGAGCTAACATTGATAGCTCTTCATTAAACTGAGACATAAAAGGTTCTGTGATTTATGCAGGATAGATCTGATTAATTTTTCAGAGAATCTGATCCAGTTATTTGATTGTCAATTGAATAGTTTTACCATTATGCCATCATGTACCTTAATGCTAACTCTCCATGAATTATGCCATTTGAAGATAAGAGTCCCTGATTTTCAGCTAAACAAATTCTTGAGCACCTTCTATGTATAAAACAATACACTAGAAATAGTGCATACATATATTGTAAGACATGGAGCCTGCATTTATGGAGCTTATTGGTAAAGATAGATATACACATATGTCTACAAGGTCAGCACAGTGTAAAAACTGGATTTGTAAAGATATAGGAGGAAGAAAGTGGCTTCAACTGGGTGATAGAAACCTTGTCGTTTGCTCACTCTTTCAACAGATATTTAAGTGCAATGTGAATAATGTTCTCAACTTGGTAAGTTCTAGAGAAATGATGGCAAACAAAATAATTAGATGCTTGCCCTCGTGGAACTTATAGACCAGTTTAAGAAACAGATGTTTATAGAATAATTACAAATGTATAGTTTACGACTATAGTAAGTGCTCTAGGAGAAAAATTAAGTTTGCTCTGAGAACACATAGCATTCTGATAAGATTAATATCAAATGTAAAGGTAAGCTCCTTGAACAAGATTTTTTTTTTGACTTAATTGCTAGGATGAGTAGGAACTTAAAAGGCAGGATCCAAGGGTATAGCTTAAACAGAACCAGAAGTAAGGCAGAGGAAGATATACTCAAGAAAGAGAAGAAGACCTATATGGCTGGTTAGGGAGGTGCAGGAGGAGAAGGGATATGAGAACACACCAAAGATTTGCTTAGCAAGGCCGTGTTACTGATTTTGCTGTCTAATTTAAGACCAATGAGACCACACTGAAGGATTTTAAATAAAATGTACTATAATCAGATTAGTTTAGTTTTTAAGCATTCTGGTTACATTGTGAGGTTGGAATGGAAAAAAGCAATGCACTAGTTCAGGTGGTTGCTGTTGTGTAACTTGTCCAGAGTGGTGTAACATAGGTAGAAAGAGGTGGATGGAATGGAGAAATAGTTATCAAGTAAAACCTGTGAAGTTTGATTATGAATTGTATATCTCAAGAAAATGAGGAGAGGAAAGATCTAGGTTTCTGGCTTTCTAAATTGGTTTAGAGCCAATTACCACCACGATTATGATCCTGAGATCCTGTGTCAGGTGGCCTACACATCTTCATAGATTGCTGGATACCTGTATTTCAATCTCAAACTCTTTAGCAGGCAAATAACAAGTTGCACCATTTAATAACTGCTTTGGGGTACAGTGGGGACATTTTTAGAAGCAAAAGGAAGAAAAGAAGTTTATTAACTTTTTCTGAGTACCTGTGATGTGTCAGGCATAGTGCAGGGTATTTTGTGCAGATAGCAAAGTTTCTTAGTCCTGGCACTATTGACGTTTTGGGTTGGATCATGCTTTGTTGTGGGAATTTGTCTTGTGCGTTATGTCTCTGACCTCTGCCCTGTAGATGTCGGAAGTACCCTCATTGAGCTGTGATAATGAGAACTGTGTCAGGAACTACTGATCTAAAGAATAAAGTGGGATAGTTAAGTGGAGGCGAAAAGTTCATGGTATTTTATGTATCCATTAAGTATATTTTAAAAACGTCCTTCTTAATCACTCTATTTTTGTGTCTGAAGAGTTGAAAGACATAATGACAGGCTTTTATGTTAAACTCAATCTTTTCCCTAAAAAGAAGTCATACCTCACATTAAAATATCTTGAGGGTTTTAATTGTTAGAGATATCCTTCTGGAGCATCTATGCATATAATTTGTCTGGTGTAACAGTTGACTGGGTTTTGTCAGTTCAAATATGAATAGCTTCACTACTTAAATATTTGAGTTTTCTTCTGTTTCAATCAAAATGTATTTCTTCTCAAAAAAATCTTGTAACACTACTTTACTCCATTCATATTCTTCTGGAGTATGGTATTTACACATCTAGTCTGTCAGATTTGTTCACTGAGCCTTGCTGTTCAAAGAACACTGTGTGTGAGAATGAAAAATACCACATCAATGTAAGGATTCACTAGAGTTTCCTTACCAGTAATGGAAGTAATTATATGATCCATTGCTAATAGTGAAGAATCTGGGTACTTTGTCTAATTCATGAGGATAAATTCAAGTATTTTTGCCATTATGCTTCAAAAATAGAGATTTCAGTGTGAAAAATACCCAAATTGTAATTTTAACTTTGTGTTAAACATGCAAATATCTTACTTTCTTGGAATTTTCTAATACCTCCTCGACTTATCCTGTGAGCTACGTATATAAAGTACTTCCTCAACTTTGGTAATATTAACTGAAAAGAATATTTCCCAGTACATTTTCTAGTAGAGCATCCATTTGTATATACATAATCAGAAGGAACAAATATGCTTTGGGGTACAGTGGGGACATTTTTAGAAGCAAAAGGAAGAAAAGAAGTTTATTAACTTTTTCTGAGTACCTGTGATGTGTCAGGCATAGTGCAGGGTATTTTGTGCAGATAGCAAAGTTTCTTAGTCCTGGCACTATTGACGTTTTGGGTTGGATCATGCTTTGTTGTGGGAATTTGTCTTGTGCGTTATGTCTCTGACCTCTGCCCTGTAGATGTCGGAAGTACCCTCATTGAGCTGTGATAATGAGAACTGTGTCAGGAACTACTGATCTAAAGAATAAAGTGGGATAGTTAAGTGGAGGGGAAAAGTTCATGGTATTTTATGTATCCATTAAGTATATTTTAAAAACGTCCTTCTTAATCACTCTATTTTTGTGTCTGAAGAGTTGAAAGACATAATGACAGGCTTTTATGTTAAACTCAATCTTTTCCCTAAAAAGAAGTCATACCTCACATTAAAATATCTTGAGGGTTTTAATTGTTAGAGATATCCTTCTGGAGCATCTATGCATATAATTTGTCTGGTGTAACAGTTGACTGGGTTTTGTCAGTTCAAATATGAATAGCTTCACTACTTAAATATTTGAGTTTTCTTCTGTTTCAATCAAAATGTATTTCTTCTCAAAAATCTTGTAACACTACTTTACTCCATTCATATTCTTCTGGAGTATGGTATTTACACATCTAGTCTGTCAGATTTGTTCACTGAGCCTTGCTGTTCAAAGAACACTGTGTGTGAGAATGAAAAATACCACATCAATGTAAGGATTCACTAGAGTTTCCTTACCAGTAATGGAAGTAATTATATGATCCATTGCTAATAGTGAAGAATCTGGGTACTTTGTCTAATTCATGAGGATAAATTCAAGTATTTTTGCCATTATGCTTCAAAAATAGAGATTTCAGTGTGAAAAATACCCAAATTGTAATTTTAACTTTGTGTTAAACATGCAAATATCTTACTTTCTTGGAATTTTCTAATACCTCCTCGACTTATCCTGTGAGCTACGTATATAAAGTACTTCCTCAACTTTGGTAATATTAACTGAAAAGAATATTTCCCAGTACATTTTCTAGTAGAGCATCCATTTGTATATACATAATCAGAAGGAAAAATATTGGAGGCAGAGGAGTGTATCTGTTGTCCAGGTTTACCTCTAGATTTCCATAGTCTTAAAATCACAGCATAAAAAGCACATCAGAAGCTGACTACTCTGTTTCTTTACCAGACAAGGTTATAGAGCTAAACTGTTGTGGCCAAATGGAAATAAATCCCATTTTTAAAGACCTCTAGAGACATCACAGTTGGCAACCAATTCATGGTTCAGTGACTTTTACTGTTAACTGCTTCTTTTCTCTACTTTCCCTAAGTTGTTCATGCTATTATTTAGGTCCATTATCTTCTTCTCTTCTGGCCTAAGTAGTTATCAAAATTGACTGGTCCCTGTATTTATTAGACATAATCTGAAGACGTCATAAGTATCTGTCCAGCTAACTTATTTTCTCAAACCAAAAAGCAGCCTCTTTCTCCAGCTTCTGTATAATTTTCTTTCAAACATTTATCATCTTTCTGCCTCATGTCTCCTGCGTATGACAAGCACATAGAAGAAATGAGTCTACTTTCTCCCTTCCTCCCAACCTCCCGTCCTTCATTCTTTGCTTCTTTCCTTTCATTTTTGGCTCCTCTCTTGGCTCCTTCTCTTATTTATACCTGAAGCTTATCATCTGAACTATGTATATTCTTAGAACAGAAAAGATTCCAAGCTGATTAAATAATCCAGAGTCTTTTGATGGCATAGTCAAAAGGGGAAGAAAATCTCTTTGAACGTGTGTATGCATGTGTTTGTGGCCAGGGAGTGGCCGGGGAAGTGGGAGAGTCAGGGAAATAAAGAAACTAAATTCTCTTGAACTTTTTAAACAGTTCATTTTCTAAGAACTCTTAGTCAAGTATATAATTTGTATATCTCCAATTATTTTATAGAATACTGTCCTTTTTTTCCTTTAGACCCAAAAGGGAACCAGAATTTTATAATTATACAATTTATATGTATTATATATAAATGTATATACATGTGTGTTTGTGTATGTTTTAAACTTTACCTAACTCCCCTTCTTTCCCCACCCAAAGCAAAGAAAATAAAATTTAGGTGAAAACACTGTACTTGATATATAAAGAGCTTTGTGGCAAATTTTCTAATCCCTCAACCCTTTCCAAACTCCCTCCAATGGAAAGAAATTCAATCTGTACCTGAAGATAGGTTGTAATCTGCATGATCTTGAAATGTTAAAAAACAAAAAATAAAAATTAGTAAGGTTCTTTCCTCTTAAAAATATGTATTTATTTTGTAAAGTTGTTATACCTTGCTGTTTGGCATATTTGCCCTGAAGTATTTTTGTCAAAATATTATTTGTTCTCCTCTTCAAAAGAGTATTGTTTTATTTAGTGTATGTTGACATAAAATGCCATTTCAGATAAGAAATGATTTAAATTGGTTCACCTTTAAGAAATGGTTATTTCCCCCCACCAAAGGTGAACATTTTAAGAGGCTTTAAGTCTGTTTTCTTCTCTTGTTAGTTTCCCATGTCTTTTTCAAACTACAGCTGAATATCCTTTAACGATTTATAATATCATGAGGAATTCTTTCTAATTGTTTTCATATATAGTAAGGATTTTCATAGATAGTAAGGATTTTAGGTCAAACAGTGTCTATAAAATGAAATAAATCTTCTGTCTTGTTGTATATCATTCTGCCCAAAGTGATTATCTAGTAGGAAAACCTGTACAGACTTGGATTTAGTCAAGGAACCTGAAAGGCAGTCTTTGGTTAGTCATCTGTAACCTTGAAAAAGTTATTTGACAGTTTAACTTCTCCATTTTCTCATGCACAAGGGATAGGGCTAGACTGATAAATTCTAAGGTCACTTCCAGAGGTAGCATTTTATTGTTTTATTGTTTTACTAGAGATAGAGACATAGAGGCTTTTCCTCTTTCTTAGGAGGAAAGAGAGTTGGGGCAGAGATATTCAGCCTTTAAAACAGAAAAAATAAAAAAGAAGTTGAGAAGGGTTGTGTGGAGGGTGCAACTTAAGCAGCTCATAAACCAGGAGCTCTGGAGGATAATAAATGAACAGGATTCAAATGATTCGGTTTTTGGGTTTTTTTTCTGATTCTTTTTTAACTTACCCACCTTGCCTATTGTGTAGAAGGTCTCTGCTTTCTGTATAGGAAAAAAGAAAAAAACCTTCAGTCTGATCCTGAGAAGAATATAGAGAAAGGGAAAATCAGAGAAAAACTTAAACACATTTCTGTCATTTATTGTCAAATGAGTAAAATGATTTTATGTGGAGCATCTAAAAGGCATTTGTTTGTTTGCTGAAGCTAGTACAAATGAAATTATGACTGGCAGGTTTTCATTTAGATAAGAGGAATCACTTCCTGAGAGTCATGGTTGTTAAAAGCTTAAAAGATCATTCAAGATAGAGCCCTCTCAAAAACCTCTGATGTTTTAGGAGCTTCTGTGCTAGATATTGTCTTAGATAAGTTTAAGGTCCTTAATAGACTATGAAATATTTTACAGTTATCAGTTGCCATTGATGTTATATTCAAATAGACTAGACTGACATTCTTTCTCTCTTTTTTTTTGCATTTTTTTTTTCTTTTCCTCATCATGCCTCTTTTTATTTGTATTTATTTTCATCCATGTTTATTCTTTGGCCTGTGTGGGCCTCCCATTGCAGTGGCCTCTCTTTCTGGGAATGCGCTCAGAGCACTGGCTCGTTACATCATGCTCTGGGGCACGTGGGATCTTCCTGTCTATAAAATGAAATAAATCTTCTGTCTTGTTGTATATCATTCTGCCCAAAGTGATTATCTAGTAGGAAAACCTGTACAGACTTGGATTTAGTCAAGGAACCTGAAAGGCAGTCTTTGGTTAGTCATCTGTAACCTTGAAAAAGTTATTTGACAGTTTAACTTCTCCATTTTCTCATGCACAAGGGATAGGGCTAGACTGATAAATTCTAAGGTCACTTCCAGAGGTAGCATTTTATTGTTTTATTGTTTTACTAGAGATAGAGACATAGAGGCTTTTCCTCTTTCTTAGGAGGAAAGAGAGTTGGGGCAGAGATATTCAGCCTGTAAAACAAAAAAAATAAAAAAGAAGTTGAGAAGGGTTGTGTGGAGGGTGCAACTTAAGCAGCTCATAAACCAGGAGCTCTGGAGGATAATAAATGAACAGGATTCAAATGATTCGGTTTTTGGGTTTTTTTTCTGATTCTTTTTTAACTTACCCACCTTGCCTATTGTGTAGAAGGTCTCTGCTTTCTGTATAGGAAAAAAGAAAAAAACCTTCAGTCTGATCCTGAGAAGAATATAGAGAAAGGGAAAATCAGAGAAAAACTTAAACACATTTCTGTCATTTATTGTCAAATGAGTAAAATGATTTTATGTGGAGCATCTAAAAGGCATTTGTTTGTTTGCTGAAGCTAGTACAAATGAAATTATGACTGGCAGGTTTTCATTTAGATAAGAGGAATCACTTCCTGAGAGTCATGGTTGTTAAAAGCTTAAAAGATCATTCAAGATAGAGCCCTCTCAAAAACCTCTGATGTTTTAGGAGCTTCTGTGCTAGATATTGTCTTAGATAAGTTTAAGGTCCTTAATAGACTATGAAATATTTTACAGTTATCAGTTGCCATTGATGTTATATTCAAATAGACTAGACTGACATTCTTTCTCTCTTTTTTTTTGCATTTTTTTTTTCTTTTCCTCATCATGCCTCTTTTTATTTGTATTTATTTTCATCCATGTTTATTCTTTGGCCTGTGTGGGCCTCCCATTGCAGTGGCCTCTCTTGCAGCAGAGCACCGGCTCTGGGAATGCGCTCCAGAGCACTGGCTCGTAATTGGACACACCGGTCCAGATGCTCTGGGGCACGTGGGATCTTCCTGGGCCAGGGATCCAACCAGTGTCCCTTGTCACTGCAAGGTGGACTCTTTACCCACTGGACCACCAGAGAAGCCCTAGATTGACATTCTTAAACACACTGGATTTTAATTAAAATATTCAACTGCTATTGTTGAGCTGGTAAAACCTATAAGCAAGGAAAAAGTCTTTTTTAAAAAATTAAGTAAGCTGCTTCCCAATGATCTTTTTTGGTTCTAACATATTAAATATTTTTGAAACTGTTTAAGGATTTTAAATTTACTGAAAATGTATGACTAGAAACTCTTTATAAATTGTTTCTCTGATCTCCTAGTGTCAAACAAAGCTTGATTTTAACTGTATCAGTCTAATGAAATCAAATTTATTTTCAAAGTTTGCCCAAAAGATAATTTTATGACTTTGGTTTCCTCAAAGCAAAGTTCTGTTGCTGCGGTTATGAGGTGTACTTTCTAGTAGTTTCTGAACATTTCTTTCTGTCATTTAAAAGACATCCTCTTTAACCTTTTGAGAGATATAAGCATCTTCTCTGTGTTTTTAATTCTGACTAGCATATTTGACGCTTGGATAAACATTATGCCTGAGTAAACGAGATTTTTCTTAGACTTTTCTTCACTGTATGAATGAAATTATACTTGAAGTTTTGGGGGTGAGGAAACAATCTATTTCACCCACACTAAAGAGAATTGAAAAATGTTTTGGGGGTGAGGAAACAATCTGATTTAGCTAAAAGTCATCAAATGAGCCCTCTCAAAAACCTCTGATGTTTTAGGAGCTTCTGTGCTAGATATTGTCTTAGATAAGTTTAAGGTCCTTAATAGACTATGAAATATTTTACAGTTATCAGTTGCCATTGATGTTATATTCAAATAGACTAGACTGACATTCTTTCTCTCTTTTTTTGCATTTTTTTTTTCTTTTCCTCATCATGCCTCTTTTTATTTGTATTTATTTTCATCCATGTTTATTCTTTGGCCTGTGTGGGCCTCCCATTGCAGTGGCCTCTCTTGCAGCAGAGCACCGGCTCTGGGAATGCGCTCCAGAGCACTGGCTCGTAATTGGACACACCGGTCCAGATGCTCTGGGGCACGTGGGATCTTCCTGGGCCAGGGATCCAACCAGTGTCCCTTGTCACTGCAAGGTGGACTCTTTACCCACTGGACCACCAGAGAAGCCCTAGATTGACATTCTTAAACACACTGGATTTTAATTAAAATATTCAACTGCTATTGTTGAGCTGGTAAAACCTATAAGCAAGGAAAAAGTCTTTTTAAAATATTAAGTAAGCTGCTTCCCAATGATCTTTTTTGGTTCTAACATATTAAATATTTTTGAAACTGTTTAAGGATTTTAAATTTACTGAAAATGTATGACTAGAAACTCTTTATAAATTGTTTCTCTGATCTCCTAGTGTCAAACAAAGCTTGATTTTAACTGTATCAGTCTAATGAAATCAAATTTATTTTCAAAGTTTGCCCAAAAGATAATTTTATGACTTTGGTTTCCTCAAAGCAAAGTTCTGTTGCTGCGGTTATGAGGTGTACTTTCTAGTAGTTTCTGAACATTTCTTTCTGTCATTTAAAAGACATCCTCTTTAACCTTTTGAGAGATATAAGCATCTTCTCTGTGTTTTTAATTCTGACTAGCATATTTGACGCTTGGATAAACATTATGCCTGAGTAAACGAGATTTTTCTTAGACTTTTCTTCACTGTATGAATGAAAAATTATACTTGAAGTTTTTTTGGGGGGGTGAGGAAACAATCTATTTCACCCACACTAAAGAGAATATGTGGATTAAAATGTGTTTCTGAGTTACCTTTCAATTTTGTGTATGTGGTAACAATAGAGAGAACAAGAGACCTCTTCTATTTGAAAACTATGATTTCACAGCAGCAATGCTTAGCATAATTCATTTATCTAAGACATGGGAATGTATATCAAGTCTAATTAATTGTGACTGGCTGGAAGACATGGGCATTTATTTGAATAAAATGTTGTATGGGCATTTACTGGGCTATTATGAAAAAGCTCTGATTTGATGATAATTACCTTTATTTCTAAATGAGCAAAATAATCACTTTCCAATATTTTAAATATGAATTACTGGAGCTTCTTATGTTAAAATCCCCAATGTTTCAGCATTGAAAACAGGTAATGTGATTATGACTTTATTAGTGTTATAAAGTTTTCTGTTTCCATTATATTCGCATTTTTTTCTCTGTGTTTTCTCAGTGAAAAATATGCAGGAATTCAACGGTAACACTTTTTAATAACCACACTACTCAGCCAGTGGTCATGAACTAGCAATGCCTAGGTTCTATCGAATTCCTCATCACACTCCTGACCTATATAATCTTAACCTCATGTTAACCAGATCTCAGGGTGATCCTTATGCTTGTTCAAGTATGAGAAGGGGTTTCATAGAATATTTTTGACAGCATGAACCATTTAAAAATTAATCTCATGATGGAGGTACAGGATGTAATGCTTCATCTTTGATTCAGATACTTAATTTCTACTCTAGGTAGCATTAGCAGTTAAGATTTGTAGTGTTTTCTTTCTTTTTTTTTTTTTTTTTTATAAAACCCATTACATATGTAATTATCTAATCCTGTCATCTGGTAGGAAAATGTAAAGTCATTGAAAAGTGTTTTATAATTTTATAGCTATCATTTATTGTAACTCTGCCATTTAATCAAAGTAGATAGTTTAAGATTCATTTCTATTTTTCTAAAGAATTTATGACAATATAGAAGTGCTAACAAATATTCACTCATGGATAGTATGAGCCATGTATCCAAATATGAATGTGTTCATTTTATGTTAAAAGAAAGATCATTGTTAAGTCAAATCTTACTATTTTTGTTTCACTTTCTCTTTCTTTATTTTTATTTATTCCATGTTTTCTGTTTTTGTTTTAGTTGGGTCTGGTAAGTTGACATTTTATTGGCCATCTTCTAATCATCGTGTCACTGTGACTGGAACTTCTCTTCCCCTTTCCATCCATACCCTTCCATGTCCTCAACCAGTCCGCCTCCATGTTTCACTTGTCATTGGCCACAAAGACAGACTGCACAGAATAAAGTCTGCAGGAAGTATGGGTAACTGTGACAAAGAGTGAAAGGTAATGGGGTTGCTAATTTTTTCTTATTAAATGATGTGTAATCTGCATCCTTTTATGTTTTTCTCTTTTTAAATGAGTGATAAAACAAGGAATAGGAATTTATCTTCCTTAAGTACTATTTCAGTTTATACCCGAGATAAACAAATGAACAAAAATAAATGCCCAGAGAAAAATTTGTGTTTGAGAGATCTAAAATATGTTTATGAATCCATTCATATCTGAGTTTTTGTAACTGTTGTCCAATAATAGTCATTTAAAGTCCTACAGGGGTATAACCTTGCACTTAGGGCTATTTGAACTCATTTTCCTTTCTATGTGTCAGTTTCATGTCATTTTATGTAAGAAATAACTGCATGATATATTTAAAATGTAACAAAATTTGCCTTGATGAGCATCTATCCTTATGTAAATAAAAATTTTTAAATACATTCATTATTAGTATTTTGGGGAAGGTGTCTACTCACACAGTTTTAGAATGCTGGGGCAACATTTTTAGATATTTTTATATGGTGTTCCATGGAATAATTTTGGCTTTAAAAAAAATCTCTCTATGTTTTATGTTAAAAGGCTATCCAGATATTCTAAAGATGTCATTTCATACTAATATAGCTAGGAAGATGGATTACTTAATAATTGTAATACAATAATGTGTCTGGAAAAAAAGCTTTCAATATATGCAAAATATAGATGGGTTAAAAGTTAATGAAAGCAAAAGTACAGAATGAAGTGAAATAAGCATTTATATAAAACAATTTCTTACATATTATGTAATCTATACTATATAATTTTATTGACTGAACAGCAAACATACCGAAGTAGATTTAAAAAGCTTTTAATAAATGGAAATATACGTGTACAATGTTTTCAAGAAATGAATAAAAACTTTATCATTAGTTGCTAGAAGTCAAAAAGTTATGCACAGAAATACAGTATCCACAACAAATAGGGTATCGATGATAAAGTAATGTGAAAATAAATGTTTAATCTCACTAATATAATAATGCCAATTAGGAGGAGATCCTAGTCTATGTTTGACAAAGTTGTTAATATTCAGTGTTTGTGAGGTTTGGGAGGAAAGAATTTCCATTGAAAAAAACTTAAATAAAACTGAGAGGGAAGTTAAGTTCACCAGTGTGATTAACAATGAGAAATAGAAGCAATCTGAATTTAAAGACAATAGATTAGTTAAATAATTAGGTTAACTTGTATTTGGACCATGAACAGTCATTTAAGTGATATTGTAGGAGAATATTTTAAAACGATACAATCCAATCTGTATGACTGAATTATCAGTAGATTTTCTTTTGTCCTTTGCTTATCCAATTTTATATATTTTCAACACTAAACATATGCCACATTAGTAACATGTTTATTTCTAATTATAGTGAATTTAAATTTTGTAGCCTTTGAAAAATATCCCAACATTTTATCATAAACATTAGATGCATATGGTGACCAACCTTCTCAACATAGATAGGTAATGATGATAGAATATCCATAGAGGCATGTTTAATCCATTTTGGGGAAGGTGTCTACTCACACAGTTTTAGAATGCTGGGGCAACATTTTTAGATATTTTTATATGGTGTTCCATGGAATAATTTTGGCTTTAAAAAAAATCTCTCTATGTTTTATGTTAAAAGGCTATCCAGATATTCTAAAGATGTCATTTCATACTAATATAGCTAGGAAGATGGATTACTTAATAATTGTAATACAATAATGTGTCTGGAAAAAGCTTTCAATATATGCAAAATATAGATGGGTTAAAAGTTAATGAAAGCAAAAGTACAGAATGAAGTGAAATAAGCATTTATATAAAACAATTTCTTACATATTATGTAATCTATACTATATAATTTTATTGACTGAACAGCAAACATACCGAAGTAGATTTAAAAAGCTTTTAATAAATGGAAATATACGTGTACAATGTTTTCAAGAAATGAATAAAAACTTTATCATTAGTTGCTAGAAGTAAAAAAGTTATGCACAGAAATACAGTATCCACAACAAATAGGGTATCGATGATAAAGTAATGTGAAAATAAATGTTTAATCTCACTAATATAATAATGCCAATTAGGAGGAGATCCTAGTCTATGTTTGACAAAGTTGTTAATATTCAGTGTTTGTGAGGTTTGGGAGGAAAGAATTTCCATTGAAAAAAACTTAAATAAAACTGAGAGGGAAGTTAAGTTCACCAGTGTGATTAACAATGAGAAATAGAAGCAATCTGAATTTAAAGACAATAGATTAGTTAAATAATTAGGTTAACTTGTATTTGGACCATGAACAGTCATTTAAGTGATATTGTAGGAGAATATTTTAAAACGATACAATCCAATCTGTATGACTGAATTATCAGTAGATTTTCTTTTGTCCTTTGCTTATCCAATTTTATATATTTTCAACACTAAACATATGCCACATTAGTAACATGTTTATTTCTAATTATAGTGAATTTAAATTTTGTAGCCTTTGAAAAATATCCCAACATTTTATCATAAACATTAGATGCATATGGTGACCAACCTTCTCAACATAGATAGGTAATGATGATAGAATATCCATAGAGGCATGTTTAATCCATTAAATTTTTTTTTCTTAGAGATATATCTACATCTAATATCTGGCATACATGTAGAAAACGATTCCTTCCAAGGCATGCCTTCTGGTTGATGTCATTGTTGATGTTGACTGGAGAATATGCCTATAAGATACAGGAAGTTCATTTCCAGGTACATATCCTGTGTGGAAGGATTGCAACAAGATGAATGCAGTTAGCATAAGGGTTTGTATCCCTTGTTCCCACATATGTCTTTGAGGTTTGAAGAGAGCTGGCATTTTATAAAGGAAACATGGGTTCTGGTGCTTGTTATTAGACATGCTGCTGAGATTTAGAAAAGAGACCACCCAAAGTTTTTACTTGTCTGAGTGATTTGAACATTTATATTTTCCTACTCAAATTCCATGAATATATTGGAAAGTCATATTCTCCCATTAATTTAATTAATTATTTGGTTTTCTTTCATTGAAATAAACTAAACTCCTTTTTGGATTTAGCTTATGATCCAGTCTCAGTCCTTTCAATTTCTTGGTCTGATTTCTGTGTCAATTATGCTAAACCTTAACTTAAGAGTCAAACACTCCTGTATGGATGTGTGTGGAGGAAAATCCCCAGGCCACGATGCACACGCCTGTTATTATACCTGGATAATGATAGTGTTTACCCAAATCATGAGTAAACCACTCAATTACAATCAGAGTTTAAAAAAATTATAAGCTAGAACGTCAGTATTACCAAATTGAACTGAACTTATTCTCCTAACATTGTATTTTCTTCTGTATAAGTTATAGGACGTTTGAAGGCATTTGCCTTGTTTTTCAGGTTTCCTATAATTTTCTAGTCAAATGGTGTAATTTATACTAAACCTCAATTAAGAATAAAGAGGGAGTATAGGAGAGAACACCACTAATCTTAAAGTTAGTAAATATAATTGCTTTCTTCAGTTTTGTGACCATGCAAGTTGTTTTACGTATCCATTTGCTTTATAGAGGTTTTATATTCCACTTTTGTTACACACAAATGTTTATTTCTAATTATAGTGAATTTAAATTTTGTAGCCTTTGAAAAATATCCCAACATTTTATCATAAACATTAGATGCATATGGTGACCAACCTTCTCAACATAGATAGGTAATGATGATAGAATATCCATAGAGGCATGTTTAATCCATTAAATTTTTTTTTCTTAGAGATATATCTACATCTAATATCTGGCATACATGTAGAAAACGATTCCTTCCAAGGCATGCCTTCTGGTTGATGTCATTGTTGATGTTGACTGGAGAATATGCCTATAAGATACAGGAAGTTCATTTCCAGGTACATATCCTGTGTGGAAGGATTGCAACAAGATGAATGCAGTTAGCATAAGGGTTTGTATCCCTTGTTCCCACATATGTCTTTGAGGTTTGAAGAGAGCTGGCATTTTATAAAGGAAACATGGGTTCTGGTGCTTGTTATTAGACATGCTGCTGAGATTTAGAAAAGAGACCACCCAAAGTTTTTACTTGTCTGAGTGATTTGAACATTTATATTTTCCTACTCAAATTCCATGAATATATTGGAAAGTCATATTCTCCCATTAATTTAATTAATTATTTGGTTTTCTTTCATTGAAATAAACTAAACTCCTTTTTGGATTTAGCTTATGATCCAGTCTCAGTCCTTTCAATTTCTTGGTCTGATTTCTGTGTCAATTATGCTAAACCTTAACTTAAGAGTCAAACACTCCTGTATGGATGTGTGTGGAGGAAAATCCCCAGGCCACGATGCACACGCCTGTTATTATACCTGGATAATGATAGTGTTTACCCAAATCATGAGTAAACCACTCAATTACAATCAGAGTTTAAAAAAATTATAAGCTAGAACGTCAGTATTACCAAATTGAACTGAACTTATTCTCCTAACATTGTATTTTCTTCTGTATAAGTTATAGGACGTTTGAAGGCATTTGCCTTGTTTTTCAGGTTTCCTATAATTTTCTAGTCAAATGGTGTAATTTATACTAAACCTCAATTAAGAATAAAGAGGGAGTATAGGAGAGAACACCACTAATCTTAAAGTTAGTAAATATAATTGCTTTCTTCAGTTTTGTGACCATGCAAGTTGTTTTACGTATCCATTTGCTTTTTATAGAGGTTTTATATTCCACTTTTTACACTTGTATACACACAAATGCAGAAGGTTTATAAACTTATATTTTATATGTTATAAATATTTGTATATATGTCCCAGATGCAAATGGCCAGAAAATATTTAGCTTGAGAAAAGAGTGCAGTTTCAAATCCTTACCTTCATTAACCAAAGAAGTCATATTCTTGTGAGCAGATTGGTATGTAGACATAATCTGGATATACCTTTGGTTGATGCTCACTTTAAGGACTTATCCTAAGTGACTAACATAACTAATTAAATGTACTTTTTAAGGAAAAGGGTAGAAATAATGGAAGTCTTAAAAAGTGGATTATGCTACATAAACTGTTAAATGTCTGACTTGAAATGTTTACTTCAGTTTGAACTGCAACAAGAAAGGAGAATAATTAGGCATTGCAGACAGCTGATAAGAAATGAATTTGAAAAGTGTGAACAGCAGAGAGAAAGACTTACATTCAGTACACATTTCTTCCAAGTATAAAACACAACTCAAAACAAGTTGTTGTTTTTTTTTTTTCTAGCGAGTGACTCCATCAGCACACCTAATGTTTTCAGCTGCCATTGCTCTCAGTGTAACTGACACAATTTTCTGACACTCTATTTACTGCTGGATGAAGTGGCCATTTAAGCCTGTATAAATCAAACAGTTTGGACAAAGCTGGCAGTATTTATAATGTCAGGATGAGCAGATGTTTCAAATTGGCCCTCATTTCCATATATATTCTGTCTGAACGTGCCCTTGCCTATGTAAATGAAAGAGGCATTTGATTCCACTAGTGCTTCTAATTCATTTCCATTCAAGTAATTGGACTGAAGATTTTAAATGGTTATAATTTCCATGGTAGCACTTCAGGAGCTTTTGAGTTAAAGTAATTTTAGGAGCTGCCTACATCAGGAAGTCCTTGTGTCTAAGATTAAAGGGCTTAATGTCCATGTACCTTTAAGCAGTTCTAAATGAGGGAAAAAATACTTAGAAATTTCAAAGAAATAATGTCTAGTCAAATGGTGTAATTTATACTAAACCTCAATTAAGAATAAAGAGGGAGTATAGGAGAGAACACCACTAATCTTAAAGTTAGTAAATATAATTGCTTTCTTCAGTTTTGTGACCATGCAAGTTGTTTTACGTATCCATTTGCTTTTTATAGAGGTTTTATATTCCACTTTTTACACTTGTATACACACAAATGCAGAAGGTTTATAAACTTATATTTTATATGTTATAAATATTTGTATATATGTCCCAGATGCAAATGGCCAGAAAATATTTAGCTTGAGAAAAGAGTGCAGTTTCAAATCCTTACCTTCATTAACCAAAGAAGTCATATTCTTGTGAGCAGATTGGTATGTAGACATAATCTGGATATACCTTTGGTTGATGCTCACTTTAAGGACTTATCCTAAGTGACTAACATAACTAATTAAATGTACTTTTTAAGGAAAAGGGTAGAAATAATGGAAGTCTTAAAAAGTGGATTATGCTACATAAACTGTTAAATGTCTGACTTGAAATGTTTACTTCAGTTTGAACTGCAACAAGAAAGGAGAATAATTAGGCATTGCAGACAGCTGATAAGAAATGAATTTGAAAAGTGTGAACAGCAGAGAGAAAGACTTACATTCAGTACACATTTCTTCCAAGTATAAAACACAACTCAAAACAAGTTGTTGTTTTTTTTTTTTCTAGCGAGTGACTCCATCAGCACACCTAATGTTTTCAGCTGCCATTGCTCTCAGTGTAACTGACACAATTTTCTGACACTCTATTTACTGCTGGATGAAGTGGCCATTTAAGCCTGTATAAATCAAACAGTTTGGACAAAGCTGGCAGTATTTATAATGTCAGGATGAGCAGATGTTTCAAATTGGCCCTCATTTCCATATATATTCTGTCTGAACGTGCCCTTGCCTATGTAAATGAAAGAGGCATTTGATTCCACTAGTGCTTCTAATTCATTTCCATTCAAGTAATTGGACTGAAGATTTTAAATGGTTATAATTTCCATGGTAGCACTTCAGGAGCTTTTGAGTTAAAGTAATTTTAGGAGCTGCCTACATCAGGAAGTCCTTGTGTCTAAGATTAAAGGGCTTAATGTCCATGTACCTTTAAGCAGTTCTAAATGAGGGAAAAAAAATACTTAGAAATTTCAAGAATATGTTGAATATAAAGGGTCAAATTGTAGCTCAAGAATTTTTTTTTAATATGGAAGTTCATCTTAGAATATCAGGTAATTAAAAAAAAAAAGAAACCTCTTTACAAAACTACCTGATTCCACTCTGTGAATATGCACTTAACAATTGAGCTTCAGTTGAGTTAAGGATGAGAATTGGTACATTATGTAAATCCAGATAGTACATAATAAAGGATACAAGCTAATGGCAGCCCTTGGGATATCAGCAAATTGTCTCAGTTAGGACATTGACCACATGCTTTTGATTCAGGGTAATCTGTTTCATCTCCTTCAGAACCTCCACATTTTGTTGTGAAACCCCGTGACCAGGTTGTTGCCTTGGGACGCACAGTCACTTTCCAGTGTGAAGCAACTGGAAATCCCCAACCAGCTATCTTCTGGAGGAGAGAAGGGAGTCAGGTATGACCTTGTTCTTATATTTCAAACAGCACAGGTGAGTGCCAGATATATAAGAAAAAGCAACATATTGTTTAGTCACATAGCTGTCACATAGCTTTCTTTAATAGAACAGAGAAATTTCGTAGTGACCTGAACATTCCAGCAATAAAAGAGAATTTGTTTTAATTTTCAAGTTTTTCCTGTCTAGTTTTGGTTCACAGGGTGGTGTATATAGAATAGCAATTGCTTAACCATGTAAAATTTGTTTCCTATTCATTTCCAACTTTAAATATATTTCCTTTATCTCCAATTCAGCAACATTTTTTAAAATCAACTTTTTTTTTCTCAATTTAATTCAATTAATTATAAGTTCTATTATTCAGGTACTTATAATTACATTTTTAAAAGAGATTTATGTACATTTAAAACAAAGATGATAATGTCAGTGCAATTTCTCTGGAAGAACAAGGAATCTAAAGTGTCTGCTCCTTTATGTTTTATCCATCATATATATAGCTATCAGTGATTCATCAAGCTATGTGAGAGTCTATTTACCATAGATGTTATATTAGATATGGTTCAGTATATTTTAATTCCTTGAAAAACTGTAACATGTGATCACCATTTGCTGTCACATCCTGCTCTCTCTATAATTATATAAACCAGAATTTTCTATATACATTTAAGCTAGCATATAGAAATCTGTGCTCTTAAAAATTAAGTTTACTAATGGACTTCAGCTTATTAAAAATAGAATTTTGAATCACTTTCACTTTTAAAATCTAGGAACCTTTAAGCATAGCTTTAAGAATATACATTTTCTTATCTCTTAGTGACTTGAGTTCTTCAATAAATGGGCACATCTCCCTTCACTTGCTTCTGATAGTTGTAAAAAATTATTCACATTCATTTTCAGTAAAATTATTCCTCCTCTTTTGTTTTTTGTTTAAATCAAACTTCAGTGTGTTGCTTTCTGAACTTACTCTTGCTGTGTTCATACAGATAGCACACAGGTAGTTTACTGACTACACTCACTAATCATCTGTACACAGTGCCATCAATTCACTTTTACTTTCACTTTGGTAACAAATGTCAACTTGCTTATGGTATAAAGGCTATCGTTTGAGGTCTGATCTCTTGGTTGGTTCTAGACAGTTGATTGAGCCTCAAAGGACTACATTTGCTGACAGCAAATTAAAAATGAGAAAAAAACGAAGTATTTAGATAGAACAGGAAGAATGGAAAGTATAGTGTATAAGAATATCTGTATAGCCATAATAGTAAATCCACTAACAGTTAGAGAATAATATTTAAATGATCCATTTAGTCATTTAAATATATTATTCATTGTCATCTGAAATCTATATCATACTTTGAAATACTTTTAATTTGGTTTTGTTAATAACTCACTATTTCCTAACATTTTGTTATTGAATACATATCCATGTACTAATAGTTAAGCCATTGTAAATGATACATAATAAAAACACACCTGAAATTGTGAGAAGTAGCAGATTTATTTGAGTAGAAGTGTTGATATTCTTTATTTAATGAAAAACAGTGATATTGTGCGTGAAATATGATATTTGAGTTCATAGAAATTTGAATCACAAAATCATATCATGTATGCCTTGAGTTTGTTTTTAAGGTAATTTTATGCAGAAATAAAACTCCATGATGAATTCTTAAATTCAATATTTGAATTTAAAAATCTGTAATAGATATCCTCACCATTTAACCAAAAAAACAAGCCATTGACAATTTGATAGATTTTCCTGAACTTTTATAATGTACAGGTAACAGATTTGTATAATGGCACCAAAATGATACCCTTAAACTTAATTTGTCAGAATGTGTTTAAATTTGGTTTATATATTAAAAGATTTAATGTTTAGAGTTTCAGTAGTCACATCTATGTGAAACAAAGCTTTTAACTGTTTTGGTGAAACATGTAAAACTTTTAACTCTAACACTAACTAGTATTCTTTTATATTTAATACTGTTTGAAATTGAAATTTTGTGAAGGATGTATCAATATTTAGAATTCATTTAAATTTTCAAATTGCCTCATTTTAAGGGTAGATGATTAAGCGTGTTCATTTATATGTTTATGTGTGTGCACATCTGTGTCTGTGATATGTAAGAGAGAATATTTAGCTAAGTGCACACACATATTTATGTGTTTGCTTTTATGTATCTGTTTATAGATATATGTCTACATCTGCAACCACATGTTGGAAACTAGCAACTAAACTATTATTCTTTCCTCCCAAATTCTGGGTTTTAGAATCTGCTTTTCTCATATCAACCGCCACAGTCATCTAGCCGTTTTTCCGTCTCCCAGACTGGTGACCTCACTATTACTAACGTCCAGCGATCTGATGTTGGGTATTATATCTGCCAGACTTTGAATGTTGCTGGAAGTATCATCACAAAAGCATATCTGGAAGTTACCGATGGTAAAGTAGAGCATTTTATCTCAAAATAACCAAATTTTGCTCAGGGTGTGAAAAGAATGCCAGTAAGCACACTCATTTTCAACTTTGTATCCTTTCTTACTGCAGTTTTGGTGTAAGGACAAAAGGATGAAGATACAGTGATTAAATCTAAAATCAGTCTTACTTTAACTTGGCTATACAATAAGCTTCTAGCATCAAATGAGATTCATAAAAGCATGGAGATTATACAAGGAAAGTTTACACGAGTAGATCCATATTGATTTTAAGGTAATTTTATGAAGAAATAAAACTCCATGATGAATTCTTAAATTCAATATTTGAATTTAAAAATCTGTAATAGATATCCTCACCATTTAACCAAAAAAACAAGCCATTGACAATTTGATAGATTTTCCTGAACTTTTATAATGTACAGGTAACAGATTTGTATAATGGCACCAAAATGATACCCTTAAACTTAATTTGTCAGAATGTGTTTAAATTTGGTTTATATATTAAAAGATTTAATGTTTAGAGTTTCAGTAGTCACATCTATGTGAAACAAAGCTTTTAACTGTTTTGGTGAAACATGTAAAACTTTTAACTCTAACACTAACTAGTATTCTTTTATATTTAATACTGTTTGAAATTGAAATTTTTGTGAAGGATGTATCAATATTTAGAATTCATTTAAATTTTCAAATTGCCTCATTTTAAGGGTAGATGATTAAGCGTGTTCATTTATATGTTTATGTGTGTGCACATCTGTGTCTGTGATATGTAAGAGAGAATATTTAGCTAAGTGCACACACATATTTATGTGTTTGCTTTTATGTATCTGTTTATAGATATATGTCTACATCTGCAACCACATGTTGGAAACTAGCAACTAAACTATTATTCTTTCCTCCCAAATTCTGGGTTTTAGAATCTGCTTTTCTCATATCAACCGCCACAGTCATCTAGCCGTTTTTCCGTCTCCCAGACTGGTGACCTCACTATTACTAACGTCCAGCGATCTGATGTTGGGTATTATATCTGCCAGACTTTGAATGTTGCTGGAAGTATCATCACAAAAGCATATCTGGAAGTTACCGATGGTAAAGTAGAGCATTTTATCTCAAAATAACCAAATTTTGCTCAGGGTGTGAAAAGAATGCCAGTAAGCACACTCATTTTCAACTTTGTATCCTTTCTTACTGCAGTTTTGGTGTAAGGACAAAAGGATGAAGATACAGTGATTAAATCTAAAATCAGTCTTACTTTAACTTGGCTATACAATAAGCTTCTAGCATCAAATGAGATTCATAAAAGCATGGAGATTATACAAGGAAAGTTTACACCGAGTAGATACACATAGGACTGTGTCCATGTTTTGGTAAATAGAAAGTTATTTTAGAATCTTTTAGTATGAAACATCATTCTTTTTGTTTCCTACAATCTCTGAAGATGAACTGTTGACAGATCCTTCTCACAACTGAAGATGAGCAAGTTTTTGTTCTATTTATCAACTGTTCTAAGCATGATTAATGCCGAATATATCAGAAAGATGCAGTAATAGAGAAATCTGAATTTGAGCAAATTCCTGATGACTGAAAAACAGGGATGCCTGGTGTGCCGCAGTCAGTGGGGTAGCAAAGAGTCAGACATGACCTAGCAACTGAACAACAATAGAGAAAAATTTCCAAACTGTAAGATGGAAAACAGTAAGGAGGAAAGAAAATATAAGTAAGCATACAAGTATATAAAACATGTATGCACATGTGTATATAGTAGGTTTCCTTTGCTCTCTGAAAGGAGAGCAGTCCTATGAGACAGAAATATAAGCAGAGATGGCATAAAGTGAAGAAGTAGTTGCCTCTTTTCATAAAAATGGAAGTCCACAGCAGATACATTTCAGTTAGGGAGCACATATACCAATGCTCAGTCACATCCAACTCTTTCTCACTCTCTGGACTGTTGCCCACCAGGCTTCTCCGACCATGGGATTTTCTAGGCAAGAATACTGGAGTGAGTTGTCATTTCCTTCTCCAGGGGATCTTCCCAACCCAGGGATCGACCCCACATCTTCTGCATTGGCAGGCAGATTCTTTAACGCTGAGCCACCTGGGGAGCCCATATATTAATGTAGGTCTTCTGTAAAATCCAAGTGGCTTGAATGAATTTTCAAAAACTGGAGTGTTGCCTATATACACATATGTGTCTATATATAAAATAAGCATATATACATTGGTTTTGTTGCTGTATGGTATTTTATTATATACGTAGTTCACAATTTCTTTATATAGTCTTCTGTTTATGGGTTATTTTCAATTTGATACTTTTATCAATAAAACTAAATGTTTCGTAGAAGACTATGGGTGGGCATATATACTCAGTTATCTTGGTTTGCCTTTTGATGGATGCATATACTCATCTCCCTCATTTTTTTCATTTTCTCATGTATTCCAGATATATCTTTGTCCAATATGTGTATTACAAATATTTCTTCCCAATCATTCACTCACTGATGACTTTAAGGCTTAACTAGCTAATTCTAATGAGGACCACTGTACTATCTTTTTCTTCTGTGTTTTGTCCTTTTACTTCCTTGGTCTCCCTTAAGACCGTGAGGATGTTCACCTGTTTTTTTCTGGAGTCTGTATTGTTTGTACTTTCGAGATTTAAGTTTTTAATCCATCTTTAATTAATCTTTGTGTATGGATTAAAATAAGGATCAAAATTCCTTTTCGCTGCTTATATGGATACTAAATGCTTCAACATCAGTTACTGAGACGACAGTCCTTTCCCCAGTGAATTGAAGTGACATCTTAGTTATACTTCAGATAAACATAAATGCAATGGCCTATTTCTATTCTCTCTTATGTTCATTTATTTATGCAAATATATGTGATCTTAATGATTATAGCTTTACATTAACCTTTACAAACTGGTAGCATAAGACACTAACTTTGTTTCTCTTGTTTTAGGTTGGTGATTATATGCCTTCTGTATTTTTTTATAATTTTTTTCATTTTTTTGTAAATTTTAAAATCAGTTTGTCAGTTTCCATACATGTATACACACAGATATACATACCCATCTTAACATCCTAAGCAACAAAAATTAGAATTTTAATTTTGATTCCACTTTAATTATTGAACAATTTATGGAGAATTAGCATCTTAACAATCTGAGTCTTCCAATTTAGGGAATGTATCTGTCCAATCAAATCAAATATATACTCAGTATCCACCAAGGCCTGACAATTGGTAGACACACAATAGATATTTTTTTGATTAAGTGGATGAAACGAAGGAATGAATAGGGCTAGCTGTTACAACGTAATTCAAAATCAAGTGCTAATGAATTTTCAAAAACTGGAGTTGCCTATATACACATATGTGTCTATATATAAAATAAGCATATATACATTGGTTTTGTTGCTGTATGGTATTTTATTATATACGTAGTTCACAATTTCTTTATATAGTCTTCTGTTTATGGGTTATTTTCAATTTGATACTTTTATCAATAAAACTAAATGTTTCGTAGAAGACTATGGGTGGGCATATATACTCAGTTATCTTGGTTTGCCTTTTGATGGATGCATATACTCATCTCCCTCATTTTTTTCATTTTCTCATGTATTCCAGATATATCTTTGTCCAATATGTGTATTACAAATATTTCTTCCCAATCATTCACTCACTGATGACTTTAAGGCTTAACTAGCTAATTCTAATGAGGACCACTGTACTATCTTTTTCTTCTGTGTTTTGTCCTTTTACTTCCTTGGTCTCCCTTAAGACCGTGAGGATGTTCACCTGTTTTTTTCTGGAGTCTGTATTGTTTGTACTTTCGAGATTTAAGTTTTTAATCCATCTTTAATTAATCTTTGTGTATGGATTAAAATAAGGATCAAAATTCCTTTTCGCTGCTTATATGGATACTAAATGCTTCAACATCAGTTACTGAGACGACAGTCCTTTCCCCAGTGAATTGAAGTGACATCTTAGTTATACTTCAGATAAACATAAATGCAATGGCCTATTTCTATTCTCTCTTATGTTCATTTATTTATGCAAATATATGTGATCTTAATGATTATAGCTTTACATTAACCTTTACAAACTGGTAGCATAAGACACTAACTTTGTTTCTCTTGTTTTAGGTTGGTGATTATATGCCTTCTGTATTTTTTTATAATTTTTTTCATTTTTTTGTAAATTTTAAAATCAGTTTGTCAGTTTCCATACATGTATACACACAGATATACATACCCATCTTAACATCCTAAGCAACAAAAATTAGAATTTTAATTTTGATTCCACTTTAATTATTGAACAATTTATGGAGAATTAGCATCTTAACAATCTGAGTCTTCCAATTTAGGGAATGTATCTGTCCAATCAAATCAAATATATACTCAGTATCCACCAAGGCCTGACAATTGGTAGACACACAATAGATATTTTTTTGATTAAGTGGATGAAACGAAGGAATGAATAGGGCTAGCTGTTACAACGTAATTCAAAATTCAGTCTGGCTCACTCAAAAGTTCATGTTCTTAACACTATGTATGATATATATTATGCATCTTCTGACTCCAATAAATTAGGATGACCTAAGATGTTTTTACAGTCTCTTACATACATTGAGCAAGTGCCTGGAGATGTGAAGACATGTAATGAATTTGATAATGATTAATATAATCAATATCTAGAAAAAGTAGAACACAGAGTTGCAAAGATGTTGATAATTGCAACTTTATGAAGCAACTTTTATGTAAAGATGTACATGAAGAAAGGCCAAAGAAGATTATGATAAAATATTTTCAAATACCCCTTATAAATCTGTAATTGAAAGCAAGACTTTCTAGGTACCTTTGACATGACTTTATCATGAATGGTTATATTTTTGAGACTACATCTAGCGTATCAACTTTTGCTAAACTAAAACCAAAACAAAACCTATAAATTTGTGGATCTGGGATTCATCCCTAGTAACCAGTTCACTTCTAAACCTAAATGTCCTGTTTCATCTTATGATCACTGGGAAAATTTAAGGTGGTTTTGTATTTGCTGTGGTGGTACTGTATGTTTAGTTTTGTTTTCTTTATTTTGGAGTCCATAAATATTGTACAAACAACTTACAATTATGGACTCATTCTCTATAGGTAAACTGTATTTATTGTGCATGTTAACAATATCATTGTTTATATATAACCAAGTCAAGAAGAGAGATAACAGGCAGGGTATCTTCTGAAACAATTTAACTTTAGTTTCTCAACCTTCTTTATTGTTTGCAAACAAAGCAAAGGCAGAACAAACCATGAGACAAGAGAATATGGTAGAGTAGCAGTTGTCTTTGAAATGCTATTGCTGTGTGCCTGAGGCCTACCCCATATAACAGTTGATTCAGGAACATAGTAATTCATATTATGTATTTAAATGGAAATACCGTTTCTCTTTATTATTAAAAAGTGAGAAAAAGAAGTTGGTGGTGATTAAATAATATAGATGTAAATTTTGCATACTTAAACTGGTCAGTGCATGTACATCATTATTCTATATTCTTCTTCACTTGAACTTATTTTATGAATATATTTATATATATTAACATAGACTCTATGATTAATATTTTTGAGGTTACAAAAACATTGCTTATGATGTTATGCCCTCATATTTTAGAGTCTTTAAATCTTTCATTAGACGTGGACAGCAAAGTGAACTTTTATAAACTCATTTCTAAAAGGATTATATCACATGTTACACTTTTCAAGCCAGCATCACTACAACCACCGTCACCATTGTAGTGATACTTGTAATCAGAATTATAGTATCCAGCGCCTCCTTTGTACCAGGCACTACACTACTAAGTTTAAACATACCAATCATTTTAAATCTGATGTCTCACTTTACAGATGATGAAGCTGAGCCAGACTGTGTAAAAAGATATCCCCAGATCTCTTTGTCTGTATTTCTACCTTGCAAATAAGATTGTCTGTACCATGTTTGTAGAGTTCATATATATGCATGAATATACTGAATTTGTTTTTCTCAGATACCAAGGAGAAATTAAGAATAGGAGCAATTGGGAGATTAGGATTGACATATATACACTGTTGATACTGGGTATAAAATATGTGACTACTGAGAACCTACTGTAGAGCACAGAGAGCTCTACTTAACACTCTGGGGAGACCTGGATGGGAAGGAAGTCCAGAAGGAAGGGGATGTATGTACATGTATAACTGATTCATTTTACAGTACAGTAGAAACTAACACAATACTGTAAAGCAACTATAGTCCAATAAAGATTAATTTAAAAAAAGAAAATGTATATCCAGATCCTTCAGATACTAGCTAGCAGAACTGATATATAAAACAAGTTTTCACTGTCCAATACAGTAGCCACTTGCCACATGAGGGTATTTAAATAACATTCAAAATGACTTAAAACTGCATATCCAGTTCCTCAATCACACCAGCCACACTCATGGGCTCAGTAGCCACTTGAATAGTACATTTTTGCTTTACAGCACTGCATCCTTATGATTCCAAAGTCCATGTGCTTACTTTCTTTAAATCATATTTCTGTTTCTTATGTATCCTATTTTATTATCTGAGACTTCATTCTAATAACCCAAATCTGAGGTGTTAGACTCTTTGAAGTATTTCTCTTCAATCCTAAACTTAGGGTTGGTTTGTAAATGGACTATGTTTGTGTAACTTTGGACGTTTCATTAACATTTTATTCTACTCTGTGACATCAAAATGTTTCATGTGTCTATCTAAAACTGTAAAATTGCTTTAATGAACTTTTTCACTTCAATTTACATATTACTATTTTATAGAAAAGGATAAGTGGTGATAGCACAATTCATATAAATGTCTAGCTTTTTGCAATTAGCAAAGCACATGGAATATTTATTATTCCATTTAAAATTTCATAGTAATACCCTGAGCTGGTTGGAACAAGTATTATTAACCTCATGTTACAGATAAAACCCAGAGACTTAGGTAGTTTCGAGAACTTGCCTAAAGACACGTGACAGGTGGAGTAGCCTGATAATAACCCTACTCTTCTTTCCTTGCTTTATTTTTGTAAATGACCCAAGGTAAACCAGGAAGAAATCAATAGCTGAGAAGCAACATCTTCATTCTGGGTTGGGATAAGGAAGTGCAAATGATGCTAGATATGATGCAAATATCAAAGAAATGTAAAGACACAGAAAGATGAATAAATCTCATTATTGGACTGTTTCTAAATATAACAGGACTATGCAATGTAAACCATTCCACTACAAGACTAAATTATAATCAGCTACAGAGACCCACTCTGTTACTAATTTAATTAATATCTAGAAATAAGTATTCATTCATTCTTAGAATCAAGGGAACACAGGTGGTAGTGTCTTATAAAAATCCCATTGCAATAAAACACTGATTCATTTTACAGTACAGTAGAAACTAACACAATACTGTAAAGCAACTATAGTCCAATAAAGATTAATTTAAAAAAAGAAAATGTATATCCAGATCCTTCAGATACTAGCTAGCAGAACTGATATATAAAACAAGTTTTCACTGTCCAATACAGTAGCCACTTGCCACATGAGGGTATTTAAATAACATTCAAAATGACTTAAAACTGCATATCCAGTTCCTCAATCACACCAGCCACACTCATGGGCTCAGTAGCCACTTGAATAGTACATTTTTGCTTTACAGCACTGCATCCTTATGATTCCAAAGTCCATGTGCTTACTTTCTTTAAATCATATTTCTGTTTCTTATGTATCCTATTTTATTATCTGAGACTTCATTCTAATAACCCAAATCTGAGGTGTTAGACTCTTTGAAGTATTTCTCTTCAATCCTAAACTTAGGGTTGGTTTGTAAATGGACTATGTTTGTGTAACTTTGGACGTTTCATTAACATTTTATTCTACTCTGTGACATCAAAATGTTTCATGTGTCTATCTAAAACTGTAAAATTGCTTTAATGAACTTTTTCACTTCAATTTACATATTACTATTTTATAGAAAAGGATAAGTGGTGATAGCACAATTCATATAAATGTCTAGCTTTTTGCAATTAGCAAAGCACATGGAATATTTATTATTCCATTTAAAATTTCATAGTAATACCCTGAGCTGGTTGGAACAAGTATTATTAACCTCATGTTACAGATAAAACCCAGAGACTTAGGTAGTTTCGAGAACTTGCCTAAAGACACGTGACAGGTGGAGTAGCCTGATAATAACCCTACTCTTCTTTCCTTGCTTTATTTTTGTAAATGACCCAAGGTAAACCAGGAAGAAATCAATAGCTGAGAAGCAACATCTTCATTCTGGGTTGGGATAAGGAAGTGCAAATGATGCTAGATATGATGCAAATATCAAAGAAATGTAAAGACACAGAAAGATGAATAAATCTCATTATTGGACTGTTTCTAAATATAACAGGACTATGCAATGTAAACCATTCCACTACAAGACTAAATTATAATCAGCTACAGAGACCCACTCTGTTACTAATTTAATTAATATCTAGAAATAAGTATTCATTCATTCTTAGAATCAAGGGAACACAGGTGGTAGTGTCTTATAAAAATCCCATTGCAATAAAACACTGTCATTATTTTTTCATGCTTACTAGGAGGGGCCTCTAATTTGATTTTAGTGAAACCCAACAGAGAATGTAGAAAAATTAAACAACTCTAAGAAAAGGAATTATTGGCTTATATTTTTCATCCATGGAATATCTGAAACATTCCTGCCAAGTTTCAGTATCTTTCTAATACACCCCCGTGGTAGTAACAAATTTCACACTAGCAACCAGGGATGGAAGAGAATTGGAAGGGTGAAGTGAAAATGTGCTGTTGCTGATTTCACTCTCTTGCTTTCTTGTTTTTTCTTTGAATGCCCAGCACTAATAATTATTGCATGATAAATGAGGAACAAATTGAAGTGTGACTCCAGCTTGTGAAAAATCTTTGGTGCATGAAACTTTGAACATGACACATCCAGCTTTGAAAATGATTGCATCCAAAATTTAGTTACTCTGGCAACCCATTTTCTTTAAGCAGTCAATTTCTTAGAGTTGCCTTTTGAATATTTGTGACATAAAAATTTTTAAACTGATATTTGGGATTTTTAAGTGGAATAATGAAAAATGAACTTTATTTTTGATGCTTAATCATTTAAAAAACTATCAATGAAATTTCACCTAATTTGCCTAGGTCAGGAGATCAGAACATATCTCTAATGCAGCGTTTATTCTAGTTTCACTACAGTTGTGTTTTTTTTCCCTCTAAAATTATTGTTTTATTGTCTTAGATAAAGTTTTTAGATTTTTTTTCATATAATAAAAATAATTTTATTTATAAGTTAAAGAACTGCCTTCCATTGTTTCCTTCCATAGGACATGAAAACTGTTAAGGGAATAGAATAGGTGAAAGTGTCTTCCCATGCCTATAATTCTGATAAGAAAGTGTAATAATTCCTGAGTTAGGATATCAGCTTGAGTTATATTTTTGGGTTTGTTGTTGTTTAGTTACTAAGTTGTGTCCAACTCTTTTGCTACCTCATGGGCTGCAGTCTGCCAGTCTCCTCTATCCGTGGGATTCTCCAGGCAAGAATATTGGAGTAGGTTGCCATTTCCTTCTCCAGGGGATCTTCCTGATCCAAGGATCAAACCTGAGTCTCGTGCACTGCAGGCAGATTCTTTTCCGACTGAGCTACCACCATACGAACAGTACTTCTGTACAGTTTTCCGGTCTCCCTGAATTTATCAGGATTGAGATATGTTTAACCATGTACTCGTTTAATAGGGAAAAAATCCTGTATCAAAAGAACTCAATCATATTGACTGGTCAGTTATCAAAGTCTGAAGCACATTTTTCTATCTGAAATTTGATATCAGACACACTTATATGATACCGTCATTCTTTCTGTTGGACACAGAACAGTTGTCAAGTTGATTTTGGCTCATTTATGAAAAATCTGTCTTATGTTTTCTTAGGGTAAATGGTTTTTCTATTATTATTATTATTTTATGTTTTATATATTTTAAATTTCCAAAAGCATAGTACTCCACTTCTCACTATCCCCTACCCTTATTTGGTCTCTGAACTCTTAAATAGGTCCCTGGACAATGCAGCAAACCTCATCAGTCGTTGGTCACTTGAAATGAGTATCTTGTATCTCATTTTAATATTCTGAATTAGTGCATCATAGAAATGCATTCTGAATAATGCATGTCTCCTACTTTAATTACTTGTTTAATTAGTGTGTTTCAAAGCCTAGAGCAACTGCTGTTGCTCAGATGATTAGAAAATTGCTTCCAGTTGCAGAAATCTATTTCCTGTTGTTTCTGCTGGCAGTGATTGCAGACCGACCTCCCCCAGTCATTCGACAAGGTCCTGTGAATCAGACTGTCGCAGTGGATGGTACTTTAGTGCTCAGCTGTGTGGCCACAGGCAGTCCAGTGCCCACAATTCTGTGGAGAAAGGATGGAGTCCTTGTTTCAACCCAAGATTCTCGAATCAAACAGCTGGAGACTGGAGTACTACAGATCCGATATGCTAAGGTAACTTGAAATGACACCCTGGGTTTCCCATTTTGTTCCACTTTGTTTTTGCCTCCAGCAACTAGTGGAATTAATGAAATGCTAGCAGCAATATTAATATATTTTTAATTTGATGCGTTATTCTTTCAGACACTTCACTGTGTATATATTTAAGGTGATATGACTCATAATTTACCCCCTGGCAAGTAGTTTAAGGTTACACATGAAGGAAAAGGATGAGAACTTGTGGGAGAAAAAAAACTTCCAAGCAGTGATAGGATATATTCTTTCCATAAAGTATTTTTCAGAGTTATTTTCTAGTACCATATTATGTGCCATAAGCTACCAGAGTTCTTCCTTTGTGAATATTTGGTTCAGCATTTGGCAATTACAGAATACTGTACATGCAAACAAAAATGATAAAGCAATGTATACATTCAGCATTCATCTCAAATCAGAATGTTAAATGATGAAAGCTCACCGGTTTGTGGGAACAATTTAGGGATATACTTTCCCAAGACATCACATCTCATGCCTGTTCTTTCAGGACTATATTATTTTGTTTTGATTTTTCTTTTTCATTTAGGTCAAAATCAGACAAGCTCATGGGGCATATGAAAGAATAGCTTTGACAGCAATAAATGTAAATTTCAATTGGTTTATTGCCTACTATGAGCGACTTCTTTGGAGTTTTGGATCAACATAACAGTTTATTTTATGTGCCATGAAAGTTAATATGTTGTACTTTTTGTGACAACAATTGTGACTTGGTTATTACAATTGCCAGAGTAAGATGACACCATTCTTGCTTTATCCAACATTATTTGATGATAGAGCTATTGGCTTAAGAGGTATATGGGTTCATTTATGCTACTGATAATTTTACTGTTGAACATGTGACCTGTGTTTTTTTTCTGGCAGTCAGTCTTTTGAAGGAAGAGAGAACATCATTCCAGCTGGGGTTTGACTTTAAACTTGCTAAAATGCCTTAAGCTACAGGTTAAAAAAATAAAATGACAAAAAAAGAGGGAATGCATAACGAAGAAATCATTTTGTGTCTATCAGTTTTCTTTAGATAGGTTTATCTCCTATATCCATATGGATGTCACTCAGGTCGAATATGGAATAGCAAGAATAGTAAGTGGCTGAACTTTATGCCTTGCTATGTGCCTTATTAAGTACAAAGATAAAAATTAGTATTAAAGATTAACCCTTTCAGTTTAAAGTTATATACCTTGTATACTGTCTCTGGCATAGAAATTGGAGCTATTAATGCACTTAAATACTATATTTTTTAATCATGCAATTAGAATAACCTTTTCATCTTCTCTCTTCATGCACTATTTTAATTCACATTCAATAAAAACAGTAAACTAAGAGGAAGCTTCTGGTTAAGGCATTCTAAGGCAGTTATCCATATTCGTGGGCCATATACAAAATTATAATTGCTTTTCCATCCCAGCGATTTCTTGATTGTTCCAAATTTTGCTTCTGGTCTATGCAAACAAAAATGATAAAGCAATGTATACATTCAGCATTCATCTCAAATCAGAATGTTAAATGATGAAAGCTCACCGGTTTGTGGGAACAATTTAGGGATATACTTTCCCAAGACATCACATCTCATGCCTGTTCTTTCAGGACTATATTATTTTGTTTTGATTTTTCTTTTTCATTTAGGTCAAAATCAGACAAGCTCATGGGGCATATGAAAGAATAGCTTTGACAGCAATAAATGTAAATTTCAATTGGTTTATTGCCTACTATGAGCGACTTCTTTGGAGTTTTGGATCAACATAACAGTTTATTTTATGTGCCATGAAAGTTAATATGTTGTACTTTTTGTGACAACAATTGTGACTTGGTTATTACAATTGCCAGAGTAAGATGACACCATTCTTGCTTTATCCAACATTATTTGATGATAGAGCTATTGGCTTAAGAGGTATATGGGTTCATTTATGCTACTGATAATTTTACTGTTGAACATGTGACCTGTGTTTTTTTTCTGGCAGTCAGTCTTTTGAAGGAAGAGAACATCATTCCAGCTGGGGTTTGACTTTAAACTTGCTAAAATGCCTTAAGCTACAGGTTAAAAAAATAAAATGACAAAAAAAGAGGGAATGCATAACGAAGAAATCATTTTGTGTCTATCAGTTTTCTTTAGATAGGTTTATCTCCTATATCCATATGGATGTCACTCAGGTCGAATATGGAATAGCAAGAATAGTAAGTGGCTGAACTTTATGCCTTGCTATGTGCCTTATTAAGTACAAAGATAAAAATTAGTATTAAAGATTAACCCTTTCAGTTTAAAGTTATATACCTTGTATACTGTCTCTGGCATAGAAATTGGAGCTATTAATGCACTTAAATACTATATTTTTTAATCATGCAATTAGAATAACCTTTTCATCTTCTCTCTTCATGCACTATTTTAATTCACATTCAATAAAAACAGTAAACTAAGAGGAAGCTTCTGGTTAAGGCATTCTAAGGCAGTTATCCATATTCGTGGGCCATATACAAAATTATAATTGCTTTTCCAGCCCAGCGATTTCTTGATTGTTCCAAATATTTATTTTACCTCTGTCTTCTCAGCTCGGTGACACTGGTCGATATACCTGCATTGCATCAACCCCCAGTGGTGAAGCAACGTGGAGTGCTTACATTGAAGTCCAAGGTAAATTTGATAGTATTTTATCCTAACATAAAGATTGAAATGCAGTTGTTTGCTTCCTGGTAAAAAGATGAAGTGGATGTCTTGGTGTCTGAATCTGAGATGAATATGTTATCTATATTTATTTGCCTATCTATGTAAACATTTCTTATCTCTCTCTTCTTTGTCAGAATTTGGAGTTCCAGTTCAGCCTCCAAGACCCACCGACCCAAATTTAATCCCTAGTGCCCCCTCAAAACCTGAAGTTACAGATGTCAGCCGAAATACAGTAACATTGTCATGGCAACCAAATTTGAACTCAGGTGCAACTCCAACGTCTTACATTATAGAAGCCTTCAGGTAGAGCAAACATTATATTTCCTAGTTGTTCTTGTTTTTGATTTACCATTTAATATGCATGTTCTAACTTGTGTATCTATCCTTAGCCATGCATCTGGTAGCAGCTGGCAGACTGTAGCTGAGAATGTGAAGATGGAAACATTTGCTGTTAAAGGACTCAAACCTAACGCAATTTACCTTTTCCTTGTGAGGGCAGCAAATGCATATGGAATCAGTGATCCAAGCCAGATATCAGACCCAGTGAAAACACAAGGTAAATGTTAATTTACTCAGCCTTGAGATATTTACTTATCTTTAGGGGTTATAATTGTACAAGTAAATCATTTGTACTACATACTAGGATTATATATTTAACAAAGATCTGTTATCCAAGTTGCTCAATAAATTTTTAATACACAGTGTTGGCATACTTTATTTTCTGATCTCAGAACTCCATGACTTGAATAACAGAAATGTTTCTCATTTTATAAAATCATAAGTCCAATGAGCAAAAATGTACTATGTGAATATTTTTATAATATATTCAATTTCTTGATTTTTAAATATGAGTGCATGTAGATGTAAAATCTTAATCATATAATTGTATTTAGAACTGAGTAGATTTTTTGTATATTGAAATCAATATTCATGGCCTATGGAATGAGTTTTTTTGTTTGTTTTTTAAGAAATGCATTTTATTCATTTATTTTTGGCTATTCTGGGTTTTCACTGCTGCTGTAGGCTCTTCTCTAGTTGCAAAGAGTGGGGGCTATTCTGTAGTTGAGGTGAGCAGACTTCTTATTGCAGTGACTTCTCTTGTAGAACTCGGGCCCTAGGGCACACGGACTTCAGGAGTTGTGGCACATGGGCTCAATGGTTGTGGGTGTGAGGCTCTAGGGCACAGGCTTAATAGTTGTGGCTCGAGGACTCAGCTGCTCTGCAGCGTGTCTGATGTTCCCAGATCAGGGATCGAACATATGTTTCCTGCATTGGCAGGTGAACTCTTTACCACTGAGCTACCAGGGAAGCCCTGGAATGAGTTTTGAACATTACAGTTGTAATCAAGTAATACCCTCTGGAAGTCACACAAATGTAAGTTATAGTTGTAAGATGAACTTGTTCTTAACACCTATGTCCAGTCAACCTCTTAGAAAACATGGAAAAAAATAATCTAGGTTTGTATGTTGTTTGGCCTATCTTTCATTGTCAATTATAGGAACCATGACATACTAAACTTTTAAATGGAAATCATGTATATTTTCATGAAAACTGGGTTAAAGAAATAGATAAAAGGAAAAATGAACAAGCTAAATGTTAATTTACTCAGCCTTGAGATATTTACTTATCTTTAGGGGTTATAATTGTACAAGTAAATCATTTGTACTACATACTAGGATTATATATTTAACAAAGATCTGTTATCCAAGTTGCTCAATAAATTTTTAATACACAGTGTTGGCATACTTTATTTTCTGATCTCAGAACTCCATGACTTGAATAACAGAAATGTTTCTCATTTTATAAAATCATAAGTCCAATGAGCAAAAATGTACTATGTGAATATTTTTATAATATATTCAATTTCTTGATTTTTAAATATGAGTGCATGTAGATGTAAAATCTTAATCATATAATTGTATTTAGAACTGAGTAGATTTTTTGTATATTGAAATCAATATTCATGGCCTATGGAATGAGTTTTTTTGTTTGTTTTTTAAGAAATGCATTTTATTCATTTATTTTTGGCTATTCTGGGTTTTCACTGCTGCTGTAGGCTCTTCTCTAGTTGCAAAGAGTGGGGGCTATTCTGTAGTTGAGGTGAGCAGACTTCTTATTGCAGTGACTTCTCTTGTAGAACTCGGGCCCTAGGGCACACGGACTTCAGGAGTTGTGGCACATGGGCTCAATGGTTGTGGGTGTGAGGCTCTAGGGCACAGGCTTAATAGTTGTGGCTCGAGGACTCAGCTGCTCTGCAGCGTGTCTGATGTTCCCAGATCAGGGATCGAACATATGTTTCCTGCATTGGCAGGTGAACTCTTTACCACTGAGCTACCAGGGAAGCCCTGGAATGAGTTTTGAACATTACAGTTGTAATCAAGTAATACCCTCTGGAAGTCACACAAATGTAAGTTATAGTTGTAAGATGAACTTGTTCTTAACACCTATGTCCAGTCAACCTCTTAGAAAACATGGAAAAAAATAATCTAGGTTTGTATGTTGTTTGGCCTATCTTTCATTGTCAATTATAGGAACCATGACATACTAAACTTTTAAATGGAAATCATGTATATTTTCATGAAAACTGGGTTAAAGAAATAGATAAAAGGAAAAATGAACAAGCTGAAACTGCTTCTAAAAACATTTGAAGTTGAAAATGTTTTCACTTGGACCACATTCTAGAAAGCACTGCTTTTTATTATCTTTCATGAATAGGAATTATTTTTAGCTTTCAACAGATTATTATCTCCTATCCACTATCTTGTTCCTCCTGTTATTTGTGTTTTAACAGTAGTAAAATTTATATACTGAAAGGAAAGGTGAATTTGAATCACCTTGTACCTTTAATTTGAATGTATTGTCATCACAATGAAAGGATAGTTTATATAGCTCTAGATGATAGAAATTAGAAAGATAAAATTATTTTCTCAACATATAGAGGAATCATAATATCTCTATCTTAATTTGTGTATTTCCAAAGGAAAAATTGAAACTTACAGTGACAGAAAGAAATTGTACACAGAAGTAAATAAAGATTACTTTTTCTATGTTTGAGCAAGGATCTGCCCGCCATGTTTGGCATTTTTGTCGTCTGTAGTGAGTCTATAAACAATCCTTTGGGAAGGACTTTTGTTTCAGAATTCACATAGAAAGCAAACTGAGTTGTAGAACATGCCCATGTCTGTTTCTTGTTGTGTGAAATCAACACACCCAAATGCATATATTAGATATTATGAGTCACTTCACTGGTAGCTTTAATAGTCTTGGAGCCTGCCTTAAGGCGGTTGAGGTTTTCAATGTTAGATACGCATTTGTAAAGAATGCAGAAACTGGGACAGCTGTAAAGTGAAATCAAACGTTTTTCCCCAGTACAGTGGTCTCTGCCCCATAGACCTCAGAAAAGTTTTTAACTCTTTACCACTGAGCTACCAGGGAAGCCCTGGAATGAGTTTTGAACATTACAGTTGTAATCAAGTAATACCCTCTGGAAGTCACACAAATGTAAGTTATAGTTGTAAGATGAACTTGTTCTTAACACCTATGTCCAGTCAACCTCTTAGAAAACATGGAAAAAAATAATCTAGGTTTGTATGTTGTTTGGCCTATCTTTCATTGTCAATTATAGGAACCATGACATACTAAACTTTTAAATGGAAATCATGTATATTTTCATGAAAACTGGGTTAAAGAAATAGATAAAAGGAAAAATGAACAAGCTGAAACTGCTTCTAAAAACATTTGAAGTTGAAAATGTTTTCACTTGGACCACATTCTAGAAAGCACTGCTTTTTATTATCTTTCATGAATAGGAATTATTTTTAGCTTTCAACAGATTATTATCTCCTATCCACTATCTTGTTCCTCCTGTTATTTGTGTTTTAACAGTAGTAAAATTTATATACTGAAAGGAAAGGTGAATTTGAATCACCTTGTACCTTTAATTTGAATGTATTGTCATCACAATGAAAGGATAGTTTATATAGCTCTAGATGATAGAAATTAGAAAGATAAAATTATTTTCTCAACATATAGAGGAATCATAATATCTCTATCTTAATTTGTGTATTTCCAAAGGAAAAATTGAAACTTACAGTGACAGAAAGAAATTGTACACAGAAGTAAATAAAGATTACTTTTTCTATGTTTGAGCAAGGATCTGCCCGCCATGTTTGGCATTTTTGTCGTCTGTAGTGAGTCTATAAACAATCCTTTGGGAAGGACTTTTTGTTTCAGAATTCACATAGAAAGCAAACTGAGTTGTAGAACATGCCCATGTCTGTTTCTTGTTGTGTGAAATCAACACACCCAAATGCATATATTAGATATTATGAGTCACTTCACTGGTAGCTTTAATAGTCTTGGAGCCTGCCTTAAGGCGGTTGAGGTTTTCAATGTTAGATACGCATTTGTAAAGAATGCAGAAACTGGGACAGCTGTAAAGTGAAATCAAACGTTTTTCCCCAGTACAGTGGTCTCTGCCCCATAGACCTCAGAAAAAGTTTTTGATTAACTGTGATTCTGTCATATATGCATATGAATTATTTTGTAAAGTATATACTCAACTGTAAATGAGGGGTAGTTAACATTGTATCCATGAATTAATATGTTTTTAATAAATTTGATCTACTTTTCTACATGATAGCTAGTAGAACAACACAAAGGAAATGAGTCCACATCATCTGGAAAACTGCAAACAGGCATACAGTTTTGAAATCAAAAAATTTCTCATCTCAGTTCCTTAATCTGCTAGCAAGTTAGTGAATCCTAAGCACCAATTCCCTCAGCTACAGAATAGGGCTAAAAGTCCCTAATCCACAGGATTGGATACGGATTAAATTAGCTGATTTATGAATATGCAAAACTCAGATTTCTTTTCTGTATTATGCTATAAGACTTTGCCACTGGATTCGTATTTCTTTCACTGGACTCAAAGTAAAGGTAGTTCATAAAATTTGAGAGACAGGTAGTGTGCTGAGTGAGAGGACCAGAATTAAGTAACTTCACAGACTAGAATGATGGACCAGCACTAACAAGATTAAAATTAATGGAGCAAATTTAAAAGTCTAGTACTTGAACTTAGATTTTAAAAATTAACTGGAGAAGGACAGACTGAAGATCCTGGTCTTAAAAGGAGAGTATGTGTTGGGTGTGTCAGGGTAGAGGGGAACAGGCTGAGGTGAGTGTTTGAAGTCAATTCTGAACACCTCCCTGAGCCAAATGAGTGAGTCCTTGTCAAAAAAACAACTGTAGTAGCAGAATTACATGCAGATCAAGATCTGAACTGGTCAGATCACAAATGGAGTAATGTGTTCTTTTTTGAACACTATATTTTCAGGTAGAATTTTAAAAGACTTTTAAGAAGAAGACAAGGAAGGTTGGGGAGGCTGCAGCGAAGGCTGAAAATCACATCCAAGAACTTGACACAAAAAAATCTCCCCAAATAATACAGTTAGATTAGGCTTGATATTTTTTTCTTAATATTGTAAGAGACTATTATGTTAGCAAGTTATGCTTATTCAGACAGCAAAATAAGAACAGTGAGTGGAAGTTAACACTGAGGCCAATTTCACTGTCTAGTTCTTAGACTGTTTTTGAGATGTGGTGATGCCAAGCTGAGTCAGGTCATAGCAGGAACCTGGGAAAGCACCTGGGAAAATCCAGCTGAAGGACAGAATGTGTAAGCAGTTAGGGGAAGGACCAAGGTGGAGAGAATTCACGAATGACTTGTCAGAAATTGATTCACAAGGGAGCAGGCAAGCTTCGTCTTTTCATAATTTTTCTTTTTAATATTGATGGATGGATTGATTTGGATACACTGAGTCTTAGTTGCAGCATGTGGGATCTTTAGTTGCAGCATTTGAACTCTTGGGGCATGTGGGATCTAGTTCTTTGACCAAGGTTCGAACCTGGGCCACCATGTTGGGAGCACAGATTCTTAACCGCTGGACCATCAGAGAAATCCCAGCATAATTTCTTCAACTATGTCTGCAATATGGCTGCAAAGCTATCTTCCCCAAGTGGAGATTCCAATGAGTAATCTGGGTCAGAAGTTAAAGTTGTCATGATACAGAGCATAGCTTCCTGTTCAGGAGTCAGGTTGACCTAAATCACAGTTATTTCCCTGTCCCAGGGAAATCAAAATATGCTTTCCCCAATACAAGATTTGATAATGCAAGGGAAATGATATGAGCAGTGAGTAGGTGGGGGTGGGGGGACATTACTGAGATGAAGGTGGTTGTTAATTATCACTGTCACAACTGCTCTTTATCCACATTCTGTCCACACAGCATTCTTGAGCCCTATCTCTTGAAGAATATGTAAACAGAGTAAGTACAGAATATGTATACTCTAGGTAATAGGAGGCTAATTATTATAAATAATGAAGTGGGACGTGGATACCCCCCTGCTTAGAGATTATGTATAGGAAACTCCAATACTGGGGAAATGGCCGGGATAAAAGCCTATCCAAGATTCCCCAAGTTTGATTCTCAGTGTTGGGAAGACTTTTTACATTACAATGCGCTTTTTTCAGGAGGAACAGGAAAATAAGAGCAATGAGTGGAAGTTAACACTGAGGCCAATTTCACTGTCTAGTTCTTAGACTGTTTTTGAGATGTGGTGATGCCAAGCTGAGTCAGGTCATAGCAGGAACCTGGGAAAGCACCTGGGAAAATCCAGCTGAAGGACAGAATGTGTAAGCAGTTAGGGGAAGGACCAAGGTGGAGAGAATTCACGAATGACTTGTCAGAAATTGATTCACAAGGGAGCAGGCAAGCTTCGTCTTTTCATAATTTTTCTTTTTAATATTGATGGATGGATTGATTTGGATACACTGAGTCTTAGTTGCAGCATGTGGGATCTTTAGTTGCAGCATTTGAACTCTTGGGGCATGTGGGATCTAGTTCTTTGACCAAGGTTCGAACCTGGGCCACCATGTTGGGAGCACAGATTCTTAACCGCTGGACCATCAGAGAAATCCCAGCATAATTTCTTCAACTATGTCTGCAATATGGCTGCAAAGCTATCTTCCCCAAGTGGAGATTCCAATGAGTAATCTGGGTCAGAAGTTAAAGTTGTCATGATACAGAGCATAGCTTCCTGTTCAGGAGTCAGGTTGACCTAAATCACAGTTATTTCCCTGTCCCGGGGAAATCAAAATATGCTTTCCCCAATACAAGATTTGATAAGGCAAGGGAAATGATATGAGCAGTGAGTAGGTGGGGGTGGGGGGACATTACTGAGATGAAGGTGGTTGTTAATTATCACTGTCACAACTGCTCTTTATCCACATTCTGTCCACACAGCATTCTTGAGCCCTATCTCTTGAAGAATATGTAAACAGAGTAAGTACAGAATATGTATACTCTAGGTAATAGGAGGCTAATTATTATAAATAATGAAGTGGGACGTGGATACTCCCCTGCTTAGAGATTATGTATAGGAAACTCCAATACTGGGGAAATGGCAGGGATAAAAGCGTATCCAAGATTCCCCAAGTTTGATTCTCAGTGTTGGGAAGACTTTTTACATTACAATGCGCTTTTTTTTCAGGAGGAACAGGAAAATAAGAGCAATAAAGAGACAATTAATAAATATCTCATTATTACATTATTAGACATTGCTTTCCAGTTTTTCTTTCCAGTGAGGAATTTTTAAAAATTTTTATTTCCAAGATGGTTACCATAGGCAAGAGAATCTGGTAATTTTCATGAAGGGATTAACTGACAAGTTTACCTCAACCAGAGAAATTAGAGGTGGCCATGCAAATTATGAGAGTTACCTTTTAAAATGATTACTAACATGTTTGAAGATACTTCCTAAAAGGCAGATGATTCCCTGAGCATGAAAGCTTACATATGAGAAAATGTGTTATAGAAGTTATATGTACTAGTACATATAACATAATATAATGTTATATATAATTGTTATATATAATATATAATATATAACATAATATGTATAATATGTGTGTGTGTTCTTTACAGTAATTCAGTTTAGCTCAACTAGTGTATATTAAACACATATATGTATGACATTGTGCTAGGTATTCTAGGTTCATAAAAATGGACCCAATCCCTCCCTTCAATAAAACGACTTTATATTCAGTTCTCACAAAACATTACAAGGTAGGTCCCATTGATACTGCCATTTGACGGGTGAGATAACTGAAAAATAAAGGTTACAAAATTTTCCCAGTGTTACAGGGCTGTCAAGTTGCTGAGTTGGGGAGAAGCCAAGTCTGTCCGTGAATGCCACTCTTACCCTAGAGAGACATGGTAACTTAAGTTCTAGGAGTGATGGAGACTTGTAGGGAAGGAAATATGCCTGAGATGGAAAACTTACAATTGTGTGCTTTCTGTCTGTAGTCTATGATGATATGCAGTCCGAGGACCAGTAAGAACTGAAGATATTCCTAAAGTATAATAAAGTACGCAACATCAAAACTCAGTTTTTCTCATTTTGTGATTTATAAGTTTATGTAAGACGCTTAGTATATATATACAATCAAGGTTTTACATTTAAGAGGCTTGAATAGCACTCTTGATCTGTCATCTCTTTCATTGCCTACCTTCCCTGGACTCTCTCAAAGATACTTACCAACCTCATTTTTTTTTAATTATTAAAGTATAGTTGATTTACAATGTTATGTTAGTTTGATTCAGGGAGCCGTAACAGGAAAATAAGAGCAATAAAGAGACAATTAATAAATATCTCATTATTACATTATTAGACATTGCTTTCCAGTTTTTCTTTCCAGTGAGGAATTTTTAAAAATTTTTATTTCCAAGATGGTTACCATAGGCAAGAGAATCTGGTAATTTTCATGAAGGGATTAACTGACAAGTTTACCTCAACCAGAGAAATTAGAGGTGGCCATGCAAATTATGAGAGTTACCTTTTAAAATGATTACTAACATGTTTGAAGATACTTCCTAAAAGGCAGATGATTCCCTGAGCATGAAAGCTTACATATGAGAAAATGTGTTATAGAAGTTATATGTACTAGTACATATAACATAATATAATGTTATATATAATTGTTATATATAATATATAATATATAACATAATATGTATAATATGTGTGTGTGTTCTTTACAGTAATTCAGTTTAGCTCAACTAGTGTATATTAAACACATATATGTATGACATTGTGCTAGGTATTCTAGGTTCATAAAAATGGACCCAATCCCTCCCTTCAATAAAACGACTTTATATTCAGTTCTCACAAAACATTACAAGGTAGGTCCCATTGATACTGCCATTTGACGGGTGAGATAACTGAAAAATAAAGGTTACAAAATTTTCCCAGTGTTACAGGGCTGTCAAGTTGCTGAGTTGGGGAGAAGCCAAGTCTGTCCGTGAATGCCACTCTTACCCTAGAGAGACATGGTAACTTAAGTTCTAGGAGTGATGGAGACTTGTAGGGAAGGAAATATGCCTGAGATGGAAAACTTACAATTGTGTGCTTTCTGTCTGTAGTCTATGATGATATGCAGTCCGAGGACCAGTAAGAACTGAAGATATTCCTAAAGTATAATAAAGTACGCAACATCAAAACTCAGTTTTTCTCATTTTGTGATTTATAAGTTTATGTAAGACGCTTAGTATATATATACAATCAAGGTTTTACATTTAAGAGGCTTGAATAGCACTCTTGATCTGTCATCTCTTTCATTGCCTACCTTCCCTGGACTCTCTCAAAGATACTTACCAACCTCATTTTTTTTTAATTATTAAAGTATAGTTGATTTACAATGTTATGTTAGTTTCAGGTGTATATAAAAGTGAATCAGTTTTTTACATGCATATATCAACTCTTTTTAAGATTCTGTTCCCAGATAACTGACCTCATTTATAATATTCATGTTTTTGTTTCCTGTTCAAATAGAATTCTTTAAAGGTATTTAATCATTCCCAAGACTAAAGCTCTTGTTCCTGTTGCTTATGAGATGGAAAGTCATCTCATATAGGTGCCAAGATACAGTATTTTGAAAAGGATAATTCTGGATATAAGAAGTATTAATGTTCTTCTCTTGTTCATCCTGTGTTCCCTTTTACTACTATAAACCAAGCAGAGCATCTGTATTTAGAAAATCTTTTTAGATATAGGCAACTTTTATCAAGTACAGACTTTTTAATACGTTTAACAGAATACTTGCTTATTGGGGAAAAACATTCAATGTAGCTGAACATTAATAGCAGTTTAATTATTACTATGTTCTTGATCTCCTTTCTAAAAATATTGATGTCCTCGAGATGTAGCACTCTTTATTGAACCTCTTTTGACAGAGATACAATAATTAAACTAAAGCAGCTACCAGTCAAATAGATGTTAAGATACTTTCTCATCAGATTTATTCTATTCTGTTCTATTCTATCCTATCCTATCCTGTTGGTGGTTCCCATGCCCCTCATTATAACCATTAACTTATATCTTATTTGGGAACATATCCAGGGTCGTCTTACAAGATGAGAGGTGTCTGATTTCTTTTTGAGCTTGGTTTTCACCTAAATGTTTCCTTCTCTTCATTACTCATCTGTGTTGTCACAAATCCTGGCTTTCTCCTTTCTTGCATAGTTAGGATCATTATAGAAGGTTATATAATAAACTCAGAGAGGATTGCACAAGGCCCTTTCATCCTTGGCAAGAAAGTGATCATTACGTTAGGAGGAGCCCTCAAATACTGCTGTCTGCCATTTTTATCTTTACCTCCTGGTCTTTTTTGCTTTCTAAGTGCCCTCTGCTTGTTATCTCTCTTTCTGTGTGCCCTGTCCTCCTGATTCTAGTAAAAATGTTAAGTTGTTCCTGTTTTATTCTGTATCACAGATTGGAATTGTTCTTCACAGCTGGAACGATTCTTCTTTTCTGAGATTGCCTGTGAATGAAAGGATTGTTTCCCCATGCTTTCATTCAGTCGGTAACATTGTCTAGGATCTGACCCAGACTTCTTGGATTGTTGCAGATGTTCCCCCAACCAGTCAGGGGGTGGATCACAAGCAGGTCCAGCGAGAACTGGGAAATGTTGTACTGCACCTCCACAACCCCACCATCCTTTCTTCCTCTTCAATCGAAGTGCACTGGACAGTGAGTCATTCTTGCTGTTGGAATAGTTGATCTCCGTTTTAATAAGCAGATGACTTTAGGATATAGTTATCTGAAAAATACATGTGTATGTACATATATGTAACAGATACATATCTGTTACTTATTTCCCTAATGACAACTTTATAATGTAACCATTGTTTGTTATAGTAGTTATGAAATGGTTTTAAACAAAGAATGTCGTCTTTTTTTATGTATTCCTTACCTAATGACAACTTTATAATGTAACCATTGTTTGTTAAGTTATGAAAAAGACTTAGAACCTCTTTTGACAGAGATACAATAATTAAACTAAAGCAGCTACCAGTCAAATAGATGTTAAGATACTTTCTCATCAGATTTATTCTATTCTGTTCTATTCTATCCTATCCTATCCTGTTGGTGGTTCCCATGCCCCTCATTATAACCATTAACTTATATCTTATTTGGGAACATATCCAGGGTCGTCTTACAAGATGAGAGGTGTCTGATTTCTTTTTGAGCTTGGTTTTCACCTAAATGTTTCCTTCTCTTCATTACTCATCTGTGTTGTCACAAATCCTGGCTTTCTCCTTTCTTGCATAGTTAGGATCATTATAGAAGGTTATATAATAAACTCAGAGAGGATTGCACAAGGCCCTTTCATCCTTGGCAAGAAAGTGATCATTACGTTAGGAGGAGCCCTCAAATACTGCTGTCTGCCATTTTTATCTTTACCTCCTGGTCTTTTTTGCTTTCTAAGTGCCCTCTGCTTGTTATCTCTCTTTCTGTGTGCCCTGTCCTCCTGATTCTAGTAAAAATGTTAAGTTGTTCCTGTTTTATTCTGTATCACAGATTGGAATTGTTCTTCACAGCTGGAACGATTCTTCTTTTCTGAGATTGCCTGTGAATGAAAGGATTGTTTCCCCATGCTTTCATTCAGTCGGTAACATTGTCTAGGATCTGACCCAGACTTCTTGGATTGTTGCAGATGTTCCCCCAACCAGTCAGGGGGTGGATCACAAGCAGGTCCAGCGAGAACTGGGAAATGTTGTACTGCACCTCCACAACCCCACCATCCTTTCTTCCTCTTCAATCGAAGTGCACTGGACAGTGAGTCATTCTTGCTGTTGGAATAGTTGATCTCCGTTTTAATAAGCAGATGACTTTAGGATATAGTTATCTGAAAAAATACATGTGTATGTACACATATATGTAACAGATACATATCTGTTACTTATTTCCCCCCTAATGACAACTTTATAATGTAACCATTGTTTGTTATAGTAGTTATGAAATGGTTTTAAACAAAGAATGTCGTCTTGTATGTATTTTATATTATGCTGCAATAATGAACCTTACTAATCTCAGAGGAAACAAGCTATGTAGTCATAATACTTTTCAAAAGACTATATATAACTCATGGTAGAATCATTAACATGTGAACATTTTTAACTGAGAACGATTTCTAAATGGCATGAAGTAGTCTTTTAAAAATCAGAAAATGGAAAAACACATTTTGTTTCCTCATCCTCTTGACACTCTGACTGACATCTAGATATCTGTCACAGACCTGCCATGCCAGACTTTTTTTGCCTCTTGCCACATTTAATTTTCATGATTTTCTAAAATGTCAATGAAACACATGAATGATTGCATTTTATTTGTAATTGTAATAGGTGGATCAGCAGTCTCAATATATTCAAGGATACAAAATTCTTTACCGCCCATCTGAAACTAACCATGGTGAATTGGAGTGGTTAGTTTTTGAAGTGAGGACCCCAACCAAAAATAGCGTGGTTATTCCTGATCTCAAAAAAGGCGTCAACTATGAAATTAAGGCTCGTCCTTTTTTTAATGAATTTCAAGGAGCAGACAGTGAAGTTAAATTTGCCAAAACCCTAGAAGAAGGCAAGTATAATGAAATGTATGATGACTATGCAATGTGATACTTTAATTAGGCTTTTATTAACTGAAAATCTTTAATACTAATAGTGACTTTATTAACTATCTTGGTAGTGAGCATTATATTTTGTTAAAAGAAATTATTTGGTTGGAACAACTGAAAATTGACTTGCTTTAATAAAAAATGTGCAAGTGTGAACATTTTATTACTTAATACATACTAACTATTCAGAGCTAAAATTCACATTTAAAGATGTAATTATCCTCAATTTTTGTCTTTCCACTAAGTTTTTCCATTCATTTATCTAATATTATTTTGACTGATGATTTGTAAATAAGGTGAGTAATGTCTTGGTTTTCCCAGGACCCTCTGGAGTTAACATTTTACACCTCATGTTCCTAGAAGCCCCTTAGTTCTACACAAACCAGTATGTTTAGCCACCCTGTAACTGGGAAGTAAAAAATTAGTGTTTACATAAAGGTTACAGGTTTCATGTCACAAGTATACCTTTTTTTAACATGCTGCAATAATGAACCTTACTAATCTCAGAGGAAACAAGCTATGTAGTCATAATACTTTTCAAAAGACTATATATAACTCATGGTAGAATCATTAACATGTGAACATTTTTAACTGAGAACGATTTCTAAATGGCATGAAGTAGTCTTTTAAAAATCAGAAAATGGAAAAACACATTTTGTTTCCTCATCCTCTTGACACTCTGACTGACATCTAGATATCTGTCACAGACCTGCCATGCCAGACTTTTTTTGCCTCTTGCCACATTTAATTTTCATGATTTTCTAAAATGTCAATGAAACACATGAATGATTGCATTTTATTTGTAATTGTAATAGGTGGATCAGCAGTCTCAATATATTCAAGGATACAAAATTCTTTACCGCCCATCTGAAACTAACCATGGTGAATTGGAGTGGTTAGTTTTTGAAGTGAGGACCCCAACCAAAAATAGCGTGGTTATTCCTGATCTCAAAAAAGGCGTCAACTATGAAATTAAGGCTCGTCCTTTTTTTAATGAATTTCAAGGAGCAGACAGTGAAGTTAAATTTGCCAAAACCCTAGAAGAAGGCAAGTATAATGAAATGTATGATGACTATGCAATGTGATACTTTAATTAGGCTTTTATTAACTGAAAATCTTTAATACTAATAGTGACTTTATTAACTATCTTGGTAGTGAGCATTATATTTTGTTAAAAGAAATTATTTGGTTGGAACAACTGAAAATTGACTTGCTTTAATAAAAAATGTGCAAGTGTGAACATTTTATTACTTAATACATACTAACTATTCAGAGCTAAAATTCACATTTAAAGATGTAATTATCCTCAATTTTTGTCTTTCCACTAATTTTTTCCATTCATTTATCTAATATTATTTTGACTGATGATTTGTAAATAAGGTGAGTAATGTCTTGGTTTTCCCAGGACCCTCTGGAGTTAACATTTTACACCTCATGTTCCTAGAAGCCCCTTAGTTCTACACAAACCAGTATGTTTAGCCACCCTGTAACTGGGAAGTAAAAAATTAGTGTTTACATAAAGGTTACAGGTTTCATGTCACAAGTATACTCTTTAAAAATAACCAGAATTATTCCTAAAATATCTTTATTACTTTGATTACAATAAAGTATAATATAGTTAATGTAATGGATGGTTTATTTTTATACTTTTGAACATTTTTAGGGAGAACATGGAACTAAGGTAGGAGAGAGAGGAATTCTCCTGGAATTTTTTGTAGAGATAATCCATCTAACTCTGGCTATGGAAAATCACAGCAACAATAGCTTAGCAATATTGAGGAAAAAGTTAGTTTGGAACTTAACAGACTTGGATAAGATACATCCTTAAAACATGTACATATATAGACATAAACTTTATGTTTGTTTAAAGGTTTATTTAAATGCCTGCTTTCAATATTTTCTAATGTGATCATTTATATATCTGCTCTTTAAAACAATTTAATAGCACCCAGTGCCCCACCGCAGAGTGTAACTGTATCAAAGAATGATGGAAATGGAACTGCAATTCTTGTCAGTTGGCAGCCACCTCCTGAAGATACTCAAAATGGAATGGTCCAAGAGTATAAGGTAAATGCATATATATAATTTACCGATGGACACCTCTCTCCTACAAAGAAGAAAAAAAAAAAAAAAGCCAACTGGTTTATACTGTTCATGGATATTTGGCGCCATCTGCTGGTCGCCAGAGCAACACATAAAATTATTTTTAAAAATATTTTCGTGTTTGTATAAGTGTGTGTGTGTGTGTTTTTTTTTTTTTCTCAAGCTATTTGAAAAAAAAAAAATGAAGAGAGAATTTACTTGGTCAGAGTATATGCAGGCGTTCACGCAAAAAACCACATGTAAAAGAAATCAAAATCTCTCCCCCTCCTCCCCTAAAAAACAGCTTAAATATATTTCCAAAATTAGTTTGCCCCAAGGAATTGTATTAGATATGGTTTGTTTTCTTTTAACACGTTTGGAATTTTGTAACATTGGCACTGTGATAAAAGTTATTTTAATGTGCTTGTAAAAGTTTAAAATAAACTTGCTTTCATCTTTTATCATCTCTAAACAGAAATTTATGTCTCAGAGAAAACTCAGTTTTAAATTTCTAAATGGGCTTCCCCTGGTGGTCCAGTGGTCCAGTGGGTAAGGACACCGCCTTGCAGTGCAAGGGGCGCCGGTTTGATCCCTGGCCTAGGAAGATCCCACGTGCCGCGGAGCGGCTGGACCAATGTCTCCAATTACAGAGCCGGAGGTCCAGAGCTCTGGAGCGCATGCGCCCAGAGCCCCACAGAAGCCAAATGAACAAAGACGGATGAACATAGAGAAACGAAAGACCAATAGAAGTGGCCCCCCCGCTTCCCCCCTCCCCAACCCGATCCCCGCCCAAAATAAATAAATAAATCTTTAAAAAAAAAAATTCTAAATATGTTTAAAAGAAATTTTAATGTAATTTAATCCAGTGATTCTAAATAATTATTTTTATCTGTGAAATTATCAGCTCTAGTCATTGAATTTAGAAAGTCTTACCTAGAATCGTTTCAAGTAAATATATTCAGTCATGCAAAGGTACAGTAAAATTAAGTTAGGGGCATGAGATTTATCCTATTAATGAATATGCATTATAGAGCAATCTTAATGCGGACTTCCCTGATGGCTCAGTGGTAAAGAATCTACGTGCAATGTAGGAGACACGGATTCGATCCCTTGGTGGGCAGATCTGGAGGAGAGCATGGCCGCCCACTCCCTGTTCTTGTCTGGAGAATTCCATGGGCAGAAGAGCCTGGCCTGCTACACTGCAATCTTTGGGGTTGCAAAGAGGGACACATGAGGGAAGCTACTGAGCATGCACGCACTGTCTTAATGAACAACCATAAATGAATAAATGATAGACCAATTAGGGCCAGTAGATTTCACTTGTATTTTTCAACTTACTAGAGTATATGCAGGCGTTCACGCAAAAAACCACATGTAAAAGAAATCAAAATCTCTCCCCCTCCTCCCCTAAAAAACAGCTTAAATATATTTCCAAAATTAGTTTGCCCCAAGGAATTGTATTAGATATGGTTTGTTTTCTTTTAACACGTTTGGAATTTTGTAACATTGGCACTGTGATAAAAGTTATTTTAATGTGCTTGTAAAAGTTTAAAATAAACTTGCTTTCATCTTTTATCATCTCTAAACAGAAATTTATGTCTCAGAGAAAACTCAGTTTTAAATTTCTAAATGGGCTTCCCCTGGTGGTCCAGTGGTCCAGTGGGTAAGGACACCGCCTTGCAGTGCAAGGGGCGCCGGTTTGATCCCTGGCCTAGGAAGATCCCACGTGCCGCGGAGCGGCTGGACCAATGTCTCCAATTACAGAGCCGGAGGTCCAGAGCTCTGGAGCGCATGCGCCCAGAGCCCCACAGAAGCCAAATGAACAAAGACGGATGAACATAGAGAAACGAAAGACCAATAGAAGTGGCCCGCCCGCTTCCCTCCCTCCCCAACCCGATCCCCGCCCAAAATAAATAAATAAATCTTTAAAAAAAAAAATTCTAAATATGTTTAAAAGAAATTTTAATGTAATTTAATCCAGTGATTCTAAATAATTATTTTTATCTGTGAAATTATCAGCTCTAGTCATTGAATTTAGAAAGTCTTACCTAGAATCGTTTCAAGTAAATATATTCAGTCATGCAAAGGTACAGTAAAATTAAGTTAGGGGCATGAGATTTATCCTATTAATGAATATGCATTATAGAGCAATCTTAATGCGGACTTCCCTGATGGCTCAGTGGTAAAGAATCTACGTGCAATGTAGGAGACACGGATTCGATCCCTTGGTGGGGCAGATCTGGAGGAGAGCATGGCCGCCCACTCCCCTGTTCTTGTCTGGAGAATTCCATGGGCAGAAGAGCCTGGCCTGCTACACTGCAATCTTTGGGGTTGCAAAGAGGGACACATGAGGGAAGCTACTGAGCATGCACGCACTGTCTTAATGAACAACCATAAATGAATAAATGATAGACCAATTAGGGAAATCTGAGAAGACAGTAGATTTCACTTGTATTTTTTCAACACTTACGTAAACACATTACATAGTAGAAGACTTTTAACTGTAAAAAAAATATATTTCTGTAGACATTGCCTTATATGTCCATGATACCTCAGTATTTTTCTAGTATAATATTTTTCTGAATTATATTTACTGAAGTATCTCTTAAATGTGAAAGCTTACCTCTTTCTATTGATGTGAAATTGATGCTAAGAAGGTAAATACACATTTGCTTTCTACAGGTAAACGCATCCTAAAATCAGAATTACTTATGGAGTCATTTTCCAAATGCAGATGCTTTGCTGCCATTCTCAAAGTTTCTGATTTTCAGCAAGTGTAACAAGACCCTGTGTATGTACTTTGATAGATCTTTCCAGATGATTCTGATGTGTACTCTTTAAGTAAGGCCCACGTGAAGACTGTAAATGTACTTTTGAGTAGCAAATTAAGTTGTATAGTGATAAAATATACTGAGCTCAATTTTAGGTATAACATTTTATTTTAAAATAATTTTAAAAAACAAACTAAAAGCCTCTATGAATTTGGATATAATTTAAAAGGGTGATGCTTTTAAAAAGTATTTAAAATATTGTCAAACACACTGTGTGTATTTTAGCGTATTTAAAATTAGATCTTCTGCTGTAATTGAGTCATAAACTGGTAAGAGTCTCTACACTTTGAGGAAACTTTTCTCAGGGTTCAAAACATATAAAATTAAGTTAGGGGCATGAGATTTATCCTATTAATGAATATGCATTATAGAGCAATCTTAATGCGGACTTCCCTGATGGCTCAGTGGTAAAGAATCTACGTGCAATGTAGGAGACACGGATTCGATCCCTTGGTGGGCAGATCTGGAGGAGAGCATGGCCGCCCACTCCCCTGTTCTTGTCTGGAGAATTCCATGGGCAGAAGAGCCTGGCCTGCTACACTGCAATCTTTGGGGTTGCAAAGAGGGACACATGAGGGAAGCTACTGAGCATGCACGCACTGTCTTAATGAACAACCATAAATGAATAAATGATAGACCAATTAGGGAAATCTGAGAAGACAGTAGATTTCACTTGTATTTTTTCAACACTTACGTAAACACATTACATAGTAGAAGACTTTTAACTGTAAAAAAAATATATTTCTGTAGACATTGCCTTATATGTCCATGATACCTCAGTATTTTTCTAGTATAATATTTTTCTGAATTATATTTACTGAAGTATCTCTTAAATGTGAAAGCTTACCTCTTTCTATTGATGTGAAATTGATGCTAAGAAGGTAAATACACATTTGCTTTCTACAGGTAAACGCATCCTAAAATCAGAATTACTTATGGAGTCATTTTCCAAATGCAGATGCTTTGCTGCCATTCTCAAAGTTTCTGATTTTCAGCAAGTGTAACAAGACCCTGTGTATGTACTTTGATAGATCTTTCCAGATGATTCTGATGTGTACTCTTTAAGTAAGGCCCACGTGAAGACTGTAAATGTACTTTTGAGTAGCAAATTAAGTTGTATAGTGATAAAATATACTGAGCTCAATTTTAGGTATAACATTTTATTTTAAAATAATTTTAAAAAACAAACTAAAAGCCTCTATGAATTTGGATATAATTTAAAAGGGTGATGCTTTTAAAAAGTATTTAAAATATTGTCAAACACACTGTGTGTATTTTAGCGTATTTAAAATTAGATCTTCTGCTGTAATTGAGTCATAAACTGGTAAGAGTCTCTACACTTTGAGGAACTTTCTCACGAGTTTCAAAGTTATTTCAATACTGGGATGCTATGGTTCAGTCTAGAAAAATAAACTGTTACAGAGATTTTTAAGCATATAAAATGAGGAGATATCTCAGCTCTCAAGCAAAATTGTGTTGATGTAGGCATTTTCCCCTAAGAGTCAGAACTCATTACTCTCCTAAAGAAATGGGAAAGGGTGGATTTCACTTAACTTCATGGTCAATTTAAAATAATAAAATGCCTTTCACAACCTGATTGACTGGTACAAAATCAGTTTGCGGCTTTGGTTCAGCTGTGTAATGTAATTGGGGGAAGAAAAATCACAAAGGACTCTTTATTTCCAAATGATCAGACCCTGTTATAGAACCTGACCATTTGTTAGTTTTATGCATTGAAACTATATTAAAATAATATTAACTCTCAAAGAAAAAAATTAAAAGATGTTAGCCCATGTGAAAGAAGACACTATCATTCTTAGATTTATTTTAAATCCCATTACTTATCATAGGTTAGACAATGGACTATTTGAAACTAATCCTACATCTTGCTCGAGGACATCATAAAGAACACAGAGCATGTTTTACTACTGCATGGTTCAATTTCTTATAGAAACTGAGTCCAGATACAGTCATGCATCATATCTAAGATCTATAATATTGCAAAAGATCACCCCAATAATTTAGTAATCCTTTTGTGAAATTTCAGGATGGTAGCATAGTTCAGAAATCTTAATTTCCTAAAAATAATTTTATACCAAAAATATCATCATCAAAGTTAATGAGACGTGTTCATTTTCTTATTGGGAGAATATTTTTCTTTCAAATCAAATAGGTATTTTTATTATGATCTTATATGTTATCAAAGACCAATATTACCATAAGATCAGTGTGCTATTTTTCTTTCATTGATAATAGTTCAATGATTATTTAATCATAATAATAGTAATCTTAGGATGACCCTCACTGTATGTTCAGTTTTATTTATTTTTTTAGATCTTAGTGGTCAAGAACATAGATTTCAAGGAATGACGTCCTGGCTCTATCTCTTTATTTATTTATTATGAACTTTTTATATTGTATTGGGCTATACCCAATCAACAGTGTTGGGACAGCTTCAGGTGAACAGTGAAGGGACTCAGTCATACATATGTTCATACATATATTCATTCTCCCCAAACTTCTCTCGCATCCAGGCTGCCACAAAACATTGAGCAGGGTTACATGTGTTGCACATGTCCTTGTTTTATTTTTTAAAACCATGCTTATGCCGAGATACTTTATATTATTCACAAAGTCTCTCTCTTTTTAAATCAACTGCTTCTTGCTTTGGACATAAAAGGTGATAGGACGGTGACACCATCAGGTGATTTTATCCCAGAGAACTGCTGCAGGAAATTAGCCACACAGTTTCCCACTCATTTCTCTTTTGTGATATGTGATCAACTGGTATTTTGCCTAGTTCATAGTAGGAAAACAAGCACTGAATGATGAATGGTAGGTTATTGTTCTTTATTTGGATGTGTGCAGGTTTTTTGCAAGTTCCTTTTATCTTTTCCTGGCATATAATACCCAGATGTTCTAAAAAAAACAAACCCTGAGCATAATGATTGATAAGAACCAGGGTCTTTGTAGTATCACCTGATATACTCCTTTGTAGAAACAGTTGTAGAAGCACTTGATATAATCATTTTAAAGTATATAAGAAAGTTCAAAGAGATCTTTAGGGTTCTACTAGCACTAGATGTGATGGGAAGCATCTTCTCAGAACTAGATCCAGGAGAAATGAGTTTTGAAACTTCCTATATTAGATTAATGGTAGGTCTGAGCTCTGTCTAGGTCTGAAACCGCAATACTAGGTTGATCTTGACATTAGCTTACATAATTTGTTGTGTTCTTCTTATAGGTGTGGTGTCTGGGCAATGAAACTCGATATCATATCAACAAGACAGTTGATGGTTCCACCTTTTCTGTGGTCATTCCCTCACTGGTTCCTGGGATCCGATACAGCGTCGAGGTGGCAGCCAGCACTGGGGCCGGGTCGGGAGTGAAGAGCGAGCCACAGTTCATCCAGTTAGGTGAGTGCCAGTGCAGATCTGGTTGGAAAGACTTAACCACTGTGCCCTTTGTCCTGCTTTTCTTTTCTGTATGTAGTGGAGTCAACCATTGCAAGTTGAATAGACAGTGGAATATGGCAAAAAAAAAATTACAAAATGATGTTGTTAGCTTTAATTTATCGATCTATAATATCACAGCTAAGTATAAATACACTCAAGTACACATTTTAAATTATACGTTAAACAAAATGCTGTCAAAATTCAGTGTCATCCTTATCTTGTCCTATTGAATTTTTTTCATCTGTATATGTATGGCTGAATCCCTTCACTCTTCACCTGAAGCTGTCCCAACACTGTTGATTGGCTATAGCCCAATACAGTATAAAAAGTTCATAATAAATAAATAAAGAGATGGAACCAGTACATATTACAGGAAGTTGTTCCTTGAAATATGTGTTCTTGACCACTAAGATCTAAAAAAATAAATAAAACTGAACATAAAAAGTAAGGATCATCCTAAGATTTATTCTACCTATGATCTATTAATTATTATGATTCAATAATCATTGAACTATTATCAATGAAAGAAAAATAGCATTCTGGTCTTTGATAACATATAAGATCATAATAACAATACCTATATGATATGAAAGAAAAATATTCTCCTAATAAGAAAATGAACATATGTCTTATTAACTTTGATGATGATATTTGTGGTAGAATATTATGTTCAGAAAATTAAGGAAATACCTCTTGGACTTCTCTGGTATCTCAGTGTTAAAGAATCTGCCTGTAATGTGATGGGAAGCATCTTCTCAGAACTAGATCCAGGAGAAATGAGTTTTGAAACTTCCTATATTAGATTAATGGTAGGTCTGAGCTCTGTCTAGGTCTGAAACCGCAATACTAGGTTGATCTTGACATTAGCTTACATAATTTGTTGTGTTCTTCTTATAGGTGTGGTGTCTGGGCAATGAAACTCGATATCATATCAACAAGACAGTTGATGGTTCCACCTTTTCTGTGGTCATTCCCTCACTGGTTCCTGGGATCCGATACAGCGTCGAGGTGGCAGCCAGCACTGGGGCCGGGTCGGGAGTGAAGAGCGAGCCACAGTTCATCCAGTTAGGTGAGTGCCAGTGCAGATCTGGTTGGAAAGACTTAACCACTGTGCCCTTTGTCCTGCTTTTCTTTTCTGTATGTAGTGGAGTCAACCATTGCAAGTTGAATAGACAGTGGAATATGGCAAAAAAAAAATTACAAAATGATGTTGTTAGCTTTAATTTATCGATCTATAATATCACAGCTAAGTATAAATACACTCAAGTACACATTTTAAATTATACGTTAAACAAAATGCTGTCAAAATTCAGTGTCATCCTTATCTTGTCCTATTGAATTTTTTTCATCTGTATATGTATGGCTGAATCCCTTCACTCTTCACCTGAAGCTGTCCCAACACTGTTGATTGGCTATAGCCCAATACAGTAAAAAAAGTTCATAATAAATAAATAAAGAGATGGAACCAGTACATATTACAGGAAGTTGTTCCTTGAAATATGTGTTCTTGACCACTAAGATCTAAAAAAATAAATAAAACTGAACATAAAAAGTAAGGATCATCCTAAGATTTATTCTACCTATGATCTATTAATTATTATGATTCAATAATCATTGAACTATTATCAATGAAAGAAAAATAGCATTCTGGTCTTTGATAACATATAAGATCATAATAACAATACCTATATGATATGAAAGAAAAATATTCTCCTAATAAGAAAATGAACATATGTCTTATTAACTTTGATGATGATATTTGTGGTAGAATATTATGTTCAGAAAATTAAGGAAATACCTCTTGGACTTCTCTGGTATCTCAGTGTTAAAGAATCTGCCTGTAATGCAGGAGACCTGGATTTGATCCCTGGGTTGGAAAGATCCCCTGGAGAAGGAAATGGCAACCTACCCCAGTATTTCTGCCTGGGAAATCCCATGCACAGAGAAGCCTGACACTCCGTGGGATTGCAAGAGTAGGGCACAACTTGGCAATTAAACAACAACAAAGGATACCTCAGGGAACAGGAAAGATGTGGTTTGGGTGAAAAAAGGAATACCTTCTATGTCAGATTTAAACTAGGTATTAGAAGTTTAGAGGAATATGTAATTTATATTCACCACTATGTGTATTTAACATTATATTGCATTTGATAACAAAGGATAGATTGAGGTGTTAAACAGCATTGAAATATAGTATATGCTAATTGCTCAGAAATTTAAAAATACGATGTGCTTCAAAACTGGTAAGAGGAATAAAAAAACAGCAGAAACTTTAGTTAGCATATTTCATTATAGACAAAGTGACATGGACATAAAATTCAGATTATCAAATGGTTCCCAGTAAAATGTGAAAGAAATAACAACATAAAGGCAACAAAAGTATAACTGGAAGAGAGAGAGAAAAGGGTAGGTTATCAAAAGCTGGTATGATAGTGACAAGCATGTAGTGAAATTTGTTCCTTCCAGATCAGAAGCTAAGTATTAGTAATATTTTGTTTCAGTTGCTAAATTATGAAAAGTAATCAGATCCATGAATCTGCATATATCACAAATAAGTACATGGTATTGTTTCATGTTGGTAGTATTGATGACATCTTAGAAATTATTTCAGAACAAAATTAAAAAACACTCTCCCTCAGATTTTGTTGCTATACATAATGAATTTTACATTCAATTTGGAAACTGTTATTTATATTCCACTGTCAGGACAATATAGCTGCTGTACCAGATACACTTGCAGAATTTCTGTACAGGAATAGGGTCTGCCTGAAGTCCAGTGGTTGTAGGCATGGAGAGTCTCAGGCTGATGAGGCTGACTTTAACTTGTGGTTTCCAAGGTTGACCCTGGGCCACAGAAAGGAAGAAACAAAACACAGAGCCGTGGAGGGTTTAAATGATGGATGTCTGAAAAGTGTGCGTGTCACTGCTGCACAGAACTCAGTCTTGTGATTCCAAACAGATGAATGGGAATACCACAAAATCAAGTCACTGGCTACGGAGTTGCCTCCCAGCAGCCATATGCTGTGAGAAAACCATTTAGGCCTTTAGTGGGAAGCTTGCCGCCTCTGCCTCAGACATGGGCCAGAATTTGATTTTGAGATTATCTTTCATACTTTCAACAGATTACAACTTTTTAAGCAAAAAATAGTTTCATGGTTTTATTTCTGGTTCATATATTCCAGGTTTTTAAACAATACGGAAAACAATTTTTTTAAATTGCCTGGTGCATCTGTTACAGTGTTACCTACAATATGGGAGAACACAGTCCAAATATAGGTCTTTTTATTCAAATATTTATCTAGTTTTGTGAAAAGTCAGTATTCACTTATTGAAACTGAAATTAAAAGTTACATGGCAATGAACCTATACATTATCATGTCATTTACCTGTTTGTTAAAATAATATATGACTTCTAGTTGTGGGTGTTCAAAAATAAATCAGAAAAAAAGGCCATGTGTAATTTTATTTATTTAAGATTTAAATCATGGGATTTAAGGGCCAAATTGGTTTCTTGAAGTTATAAATGTGTTTCAGTTTTTCCATATCTTACTATAGCCTCAGCTGCAGTGAGACAAAGCCTGAGGTATAGAAGGGCCACTTTAATTCATTAGTCACACTGCACTTTATTCTGTTAAGCCCATCTGGTCGCCTGCATGGAACCTCTCTTAGCTGTCCCCATAAAATCTGAAGCTACCCAACTTAACCTAAAAGCCATGAAATCTACAAACCCAGCAGATTTTGTTAGGGGGAAACATCTTAGAAATACAAAAAAAAATTGAATTTTTACATTCAATTTGGAAACTGTTATTTATATTCCACTGTCAGGACAATATAGCTGCTGTACCAGATACACTTGCAGAATTTCTGTACAGGAATAGGGTCTGCCTGAAGTCCAGTGGTTGTAGGCATGGAGAGTCTCAGGCTGATGAGGCTGACTTTAACTTGTGGTTTCCAAGGTTGACCCTGGGCCACAGAAAGGAAGAAACAAAACACAGAGCCGTGGAGGGTTTAAATGATGGATGTCTGAAAAGTGTGCGTGTCACTGCTGCACAGAACTCAGTCTTGTGATTCCAAACAGATGAATGGGAATACCACAAAATCAAGTCACTGGCTACGGAGTTGCCTCCCAGCAGCCATATGCTGTGAGAAAACCATTTAGGCCTTTAGTGGGAAGCTTGCCGCCTCTGCCTCAGACATGGGCCAGAATTTGATTTTGAGATTATCTTTCATACTTTCAACAGATTACAACTTTTTAAGCAAAAAATAGTTTCATGGTTTTATTTCTGGTTCATATATTCCGGGTTTTTTAAACAATACGGAAAACAATTTTTTTAAATTGCCTGGTGCATCTGTTACAGTGTTACCTACAATATGGGAGAACACAGTCCAAATATAGGTCTTTTTATTCAAATATTTATCTAGTTTTGTGAAAAGTCAGTATTCACTTATTGAAACTGAAATTAAAAGTTACATGGCAATGAACCTATACATTATCATGTCATTTACCTGTTTGTTAAAATAATATATGACTTCTAGTTGTGGGTGTTCAAAAATAAATCAGAAAAAAAGGCCATGTGTAATTTTATTTATTTAAGATTTAAATCATGGGATTTAAGGGCCAAATTGGTTTCTTGAAGTTATAAATGTGTTTCAGTTTTTCCATATCTTACTATAGCCTCAGCTGCAGTGAGACAAAGCCTGAGGTATAGAAGGGCCACTTTAATTCATTAGTCACACTGCACTTTATTCTGTTAAGCCCATCTGGTCGCCTGCATGGAACCTCTCTTAGCTGTCCCCATAAAATCTGAAGCTACCCAACTTAACCTTGCACAAATAGCCATGAAATCTACAAACCCAGCAGATACAAAGGGTGTATTAGGAATAAAATGAATAGATCGGCTTGGTGAACTTTCAGAGGATGAAGTGCTCTTAGGATAGCCATAGATAAAAGAGTCTGGAACATGAAATAAAACTTTCAGTCAAGAAATAGTGGAAGGCAGGCGACAGCAACTGCTTGTGAAAATAGACTTTTTAGCCTTGACCCTCCATAGAATGAAATCTGGAATTCTGTTCAAGAAAAAGGTAAATAGGAAAACACACCCATACACAACATGAGTAGCAATTTAGCCCTGTATAGAAAGGGCTGTTTCCCTAAGGTTGTTTCCTTAGCCATAGAATGCTGCTTATTTTTACCTGCCTGTGTCTTGTCAGAAAGCAATTTCATTTAACAAGAAAAAATAATCTGTAAGTATTTCATAAATAATTGAGTTATACCAGTTTTTTTTCTGGAAAATAAAAAGAGTTTTGAACTAGAATGAATGTTTCTACTTTAAAGCAGGTGGTTTTAGCAGCACATTTTCAGAGTCAAAATGATTTAATAATTGTAAGAAACCATCAATCCTAATGAAACAGGCACACGCCTTCCTGTTTGACCAGATGTTGTAGGGGAAGAATGTGAATACTACAGATACTAATAAGAATTCAGCCCACTGGGCATCCTTAGCCTTGGCCTCACTGAGTGCCAAGCAAGAAGGTTGATCCTTGACGTCAGAGGAACAGCTTCCAGATTTCTGTAGACCTCATAGACTCTTCTGTGTGATCTGGTAAAATGGTGGGCTTAAGAAATGAGTCTCTTCGTAGGCTGAAACATAAATGTAAAATTAAGTAAGTCTTAATAGCCATAAATTCCATCATTTTTAAAATAGCTGAGAGAAAATAAGTATTCATAATACTTGATCATTCTTGTCCCTATTTAATATTCTTAGAGTTATCTCTGGTCATGGTGTGTGATATACATATGATTAATCTGGAATTATACATATTTGTAAATAATAAAACTCTGTAAAAGTGAAAAATAAAAAAAATAAAATAAAAATAATTACTAAGAAAAAAAGAAAGTTCTTTTTCAAGAGTTCCAGAATTGCCCAATGGTTAGAAATCTGCACTGTCACTGCTAAGGGCCTGGGTTCAGGCCCTGGTCAGGGAACTAAAAACATAAAAATAAAAATTACATTTAAAAATAAAAGACTTTTTCACAGTTCTTTCAATGATAACATAATTTCATTTTTTCATTGGTTTTTAGTGATTTCTGATTTTGATAGACCCTTCTAAACATAGTAGCAAATAAATTATTTCTAAAACAGTTCAGTCTTAGACTATTCAAGGGTGGGAGAAGAGGAGGTGCACACCACACACACACACACACACACACACACACACATACACAAACATGTATACACAATTTTTTTCCTCTGTCTACAGAGGAAGTGAACTTTCTAGCCTTCTTTATAACATATAAGTGGAAGTCGGAGAAAGTTTATATCACTTTATACATAGTTATTCAGTATCCCTTCTCTGGTGGCTCAGTGGTAAAGAATCTGCCTGCCAATGCAGGAGATACTGGTTTGATTCCTGGGTTGGGAAAATCCCCTGGAGGAGGAAATAGCAACCCACTCAAGTAATCTTGCCTGGGAAATCCCATGGACAGAGGAGCCTGGTAGGCTACATTCCATGGGCTAGCAAAAGAGCCAGACAAACTTAGTGACTAAACAATTCAGTACTCCTTATTTGTGTATTCTTGCATTAAAGTATTTCAGTTTTAAAAGTGTAATTTTGTATTTATGTCAATTTGCACTGAAATGTAATCAGTGAACTGTAGTTTTCCAAAGTAGAATATAGAAATTGTGGATTATTATTTTTGTTTTTAAATATATTCCATAAAATTATTATATTTATGTTGATTGGAGATAAATCAAATGAATATAATTTTTCCCCAAGTCTCAGGAACTCTTTTAATTGACAATGGTGAATGTTGAAATGGAAAGCAGAAATTATTGTCCAAATATTAACAGCATAATGATGGCCACTTTACATATATTACATAAGTATGTGCTCTTTGTCTCACTGAGTTTTAAACCCAGACTAAACCAAAGATGATTTTTCAGATTCTCATGGAAACCCCGTGTCACCTGAGGACCAGGTCAGCCTTGCTCAGCAGATCTCAGATGTAGTGAAGCAGCCAGCATTCATTGCAGGAATTGGGGCGGCCTGTTGGATCATCCTTATGGTTTTTAGCATCTGGCTTTATCGACACCGGAAGAAGAGAAATGGGCTGACCAGTACTTATGCGGGTATCAGAAAAGGTACTAGCTTTCCCAAAGTTTTCTTATTTTTCAGTGTTTATATAAGACTTGGTTTTAATATATAACTCTGTCATTCATAATTATATATGTATCCTATATTAAGTCATTCTAACATATCTTTACCAAAATACTTTTATGTTTTTGCAATATCTAGGTATAAACTCCACTTGAGTATTACTACTACAATAGAGTTTATCAGTTTCAGGAAAAAATACTATACAATTTCATTAAATTGTATTTCTCCTACACTTGGTTGTGATACCATTCCCTTTTTCCTTAGGGAATTACTTTATTACTTTATATTCTGGAGAAAAGTTTTAATCTCCTTGTTGCAGGAATTATAAATCCAAGCTTTGGACTGTCACACAACTTTAAAAGGAGTGTTTTCCCCCTTTATGAAGCTAAAGAGATTATTTATAAATAATTATATTTTTGATTATTTATAAAATAGTTGTTTCTTAATGAATTTGGAATGCATGGCTGAGCATGTGCTTCTGATGGAAAAAGAAGACAATTAGTACTTTTATTATTGTTATGTTTAAAGTTGCCGAATGTGTGTGTTCTGTTAATGGGTAATGATGATTTTGTTAAAAAATGTCTTTACAGTTTAGAAAAGAACTTTACTTGACTGCAGTTATTTACAGTTTTATGGATGAGTCAAATAGGCTGAGGATTTTGCAGACTGGTTTGCCATATATTCTTCAAAGTCTGCAGATTAGTGGTTTTGTATGTTTTATTTCTGTTTGTTAACACGGTCAAACAGATAATCAGACAGAAAAATGCCCTTCTCTCCTCAAATAGCTTCATCAACCCTGGGTATCAGATATGGGCTCTAGACAAGGTGGTTGTAAGCCCCACGGGCTCACTTTATGTCTTTGGTCCAACAAAATTGCTCAAAGTGCTCTTTTGGCTCTCAAAATTGTCCTGGTTTTTGGATGGCAGATTATACATTCAACCTCATTATAGGATCTAAATTTAAGTCTAAGACAACACTTTTGCTGCAAAGCAAATTTAAAGGGGGTGACTGGTAAATTCCCATTCACACCTTCACCACCCTTTAAAGAAGTCGTCTACATGTTTCCAAACATTTCCTACATGACTTGACCATGCCTTTTCTCTGATTAATCATATGGCAAAGTCAGAATTTGTTAGTGCTAGCTAGACCTTTTCTCAATGAAAAGTTCTGTTGAATATCCTCCAAGCTTGAGAAACAAAATTCCTGAAAATCAAAAAATAGTGTGAAATTATGTTTTCAATACTAGGTATAAACTCCACTTGAGTATTACTACTACAATAGAGTTTATCAGTTTCAGGAAAAAATACTATACAATTTCATTAAATTGTATTTCTCCTACACTTGGTTGTGATACCATTCCCTTTTTCCTTAGGGAATTACTTTATTACTTTATATTCTGGAGAAAAGTTTTAATCTCCTTGTTGCAGGAATTATAAATCCAAGCTTTGGACTGTCACACAACTTTAAAAGGAGTGTTTTCCCTTTATGAAGCTAAAGAGATTATTTATAAATAATTATATTTTTGATTATTTATAAAATAGTTGTTTCTTAATGAATTTGGAATGCATGGCTGAGCATGTGCTTCTGATGGAAAAAGAAGACAATTAGTACTTTTATTATTGTTATGTTTAAAGTTGCCGAATGTGTGTGTTCTGTTAATGGGTAATGATGATTTTGTTAAAAAATGTCTTTACAGTTTAGAAAAGAACTTTACTTGACTGCAGTTATTTACAGTTTTATGGATGAGTCAAATAGGCTGAGGATTTTGCAGACTGGTTTGCCATATATTCTTCAAAGTCTGCAGATTAGTGGTTTTGTATGTTTTATTTCTGTTTGTTAACACGGTCAAACAGATAATCAGACAGAAAAATGCCCTTCTCTCCTCAAATAGCTTCATCAACCCTGGGTATCAGATATGGGCTCTAGACAAGGTGGTTGTAAGCCCCACGGGCTCACTTTATGTCTTTGGTCCAACAAAATTGCTCAAAGTGCTCTTTTGGCTCTCAAAATTGTCCTGGTTTTTGGATGGCAGATTATACATTCAACCTCATTATAGGATCTAAATTTAAGTCTAAGACAACACTTTTGCTGCAAAGCAAATTTAAAGGGGGTGACTGGTAAATTCCCATTCACACCTTCACCACCCTTTAAAGAAGTCGTCTACATGTTTCCAAACATTTCCTACATGACTTGACCATGCCTTTTCTCTGATTAATCATATGGCAAAGTCAGAATTTGTTAGTGCTAGCTAGACCTTTTCTCAATGAAAAGTTCTGTTGAATATCCCTCCAAGCTTGAGAAACATTCTGAGACAATAGTGTGAAATGTTTGTGATCTTGGTCACAAGGGCTTTTGTCAAGAAATAGTACAAATTCATCACCCATACCGTGGAAATCCATGAACATGCCTCTGGCCCATCGTTCCACAACAATCTCCACATGGACATACATTTGCATTAGCATGATCATCCTTAAAAATGTTTTTTTGTTGTTTTCAGATATGTGTCTTATGTAAATATTAAAGTAAAATGTCAGTATCCCTGCCTGCGAAATGGAAAATGAGGGCTGGGAGGTTACTGCAAAGAAACTCGTTGCTTATTACGTATTCAAAGTAGAACGATGTGAAGCACATGTGCTGCCATATAAAACCCTTGACTGAAAAACAGGGCGGAGAAGGGGTTTATGGGTGCCTGCTGTTGTGGAGCAGGGCAGGGTGGGCTGTTGGGAGTTGTGTTTTGAAATCCCATTTCAATAGGGAAAGTGACTAATTAACATCTAGGTGTAGAACCTCTTGAATTCCTCAGGAATCCTGTATTTTTTTTTTTTTTATTATTGCCATGAGTATGATAGCTGTGTAGTTGTAACAGTGGAATGCCCTCTCTTGTCATGAAATCTAAATGTGTCATGAAACCCTCTTTCTTTCTGAAATGCTTCTTTTCTCTTACTAATGTACTTGAAGCATGCTGGCAAATGCCTATGTGCTCTTGCTACAAAACTATTACACTAATATCATTGTCCCTTTAACTAGCTTGTGTTAAGCAGAAATCATAGAACATAATTACAAATGTAATTAGTGAGCATTTGATTCTGCTTTCCTCACTTTGCCTTTTTGGCACTTTTCCATATTTCTGGTTCTATGCAGTTTTAAAAAGTGAATTCTGAAATCTTAAACTGTCTATACCCAAAACAATTCTGGTAATCCTAATAAAATAGGAAGTGAAATACTTTAAATAAATCAATGTGAAAGAGCCCACTGCCCAATAAACCATCAGGCAAGACTATGGCGTTGGGTAACAGTGCGCGTTTGTCGCGCTGCACATGTGCGCACATGTTTTCGCACTACATTTATGAGTAGGTATTCCCTCTGCTCATGCTCCTTGTCCACATAAGTGCACTGGCATCACTGGATAAAAAGACTGATTTTATCCCTGGAAATTTTGAGAATTAAGTTATCTTTTGGTGAACCAGCTGTAAAAAATTTCATTTGGAGGGAATTTCATCTCTTCTTCCATTCCTTAAACTGAGGTTACCACTTGGCTAAGAGTACTGACAAAGACCTTCCATTTTTTTCCCTTGTGTCCTTGTGATTGTGAATTAATGCTCAGGCACTCCGTTTTTGCTTGAGTAGCTTTACTTTCAAGTGTGTATATATATATATAAGTGTGTATATATATATATATAAATATATATATATATTTTTATGAGGACTAGTTACTATTGCTCTGAATTTTTGATTGTAGCTAAATTACATTGACTCTCTGAAAAGACCTGACTGAGAGAAAATACAATAGAATTCTTAAGACAGAGACTGCTGTGCAGTGAAAGAAGACAGTGTATAAATTGCATAGCCAGCATGGAGGGTTTTGTTTTGTTCTTCCCAGTGTGCTCAGAGATGCAATGGCCTGGTAAGAAGTGACAGCTGTAAAGGATGCTACAGCATTCACGTCTACAACCCCAGTACCCTAATCTTAAAGTAAATTTCTTGGAAACGTTCAAACATGAAGTGGAAAATACATTTTTGGCAACTTTTTAATCCAGAATAAGTAATCAATATTCTAGCTTGTGTGTAGTAAGGATTTCTTAAAAGCAAATTTTTGTCTTCAAGGGAGTAGTGTAGATTCTCCTGCTTTCTTTAGCAGGGCATTGTTTAAATTAAAGTGAAGAGCTTGGGGGGAAAACGTCAGCCTCCTCCCTGTATGAAATGTCATGGAAATAGCTTTGGTGTTATCCAACACCCAGGAATGGCAGAAGATAGGAAAAGTGGGGGAGGCCAGGCTGCTACTTTTGAGGTCTGCGGTTCAATTTCAGGCATTATTGATCAGATTAAGATTTATAACTGCAGAGAGTGAAGATTTTCAGAGGGTCATTATTGTTCTTTTGTTTAGCTTTTGGTGTGGTATTTTTAAAATGCTGTTTACTTCTGGAAAGCTTCTAAATGTAAAGATTAATAGAAAAATTATCCTTGTCCACATATGTGCAATGGCATCACTGGATAAAAAGACTGATTTTATCCCTGGAAATTTTGAGAATTAAGTTATCTTTTGGTGAACCAGCTGTAAAAAATTTCATTTGGAGGGAATTTCATCTCTTCTTCCATTCCTTAAACTGAGGTTACCACTTGGCTAAGAGTACTGACAAAGACCTTCCATTTTTTTCCCTTGTGTCCTTGTGATTGTGAATTAATGCTCAGGCACTCCGTTTTTGCTTGAGTAGCTTTACTTTCAAGTGTGTATATATATATGTGTATATGTATATATATATAAATATATATATATATTTTTATGAGGACTAGTTACTATTGCTCTGAATTTTTGATTGTAGCTAAATTACATTGACTCTCTGAAAAGACCTGACTGAGAGAAAATACAATAGAATTCTTAAGACAGAGACTGCTGTGCAGTGAAAGAAGACAGTGTATAAATTGCATAGCCAGCATGGAGGGTTTTGTTTTGTTCTTCCCAGTGTGCTCAGAGATGCAATGGCCTGGTAAGAAGTGACAGCTGTAAAGGATGCTACAGCATTCACGTCTACAACCCCAGTACCCTAATCTTAAAGTAAATTTCTTGGAAACGTTCAAACATGAAGTGGAAAATACATTTTTGGCAACTTTTTAATCCAGAATAAGTAATCAATATTCTAGCTTGTGTGTAGTAAGGATTTCTTAAAAGCAAATTTTTGTCTTCAAGGGAGTAGTGTAGATTCTCCTGCTTTCTTTAGCAGGGCATTGTTTAAATTAAAGTGAAGAGCTTGGGGGGAAAACGTCAGCCTCCTCCCTGTATGAAATGTCATGGAAATAGCTTTGGTGTTATCCAACACCCAGGAATGGCAGAAGATAGGAAAAGTGGGGGAGGCCAGGCTGCTACTTTTGAGGTCTGCGGTTCAATTTCAGGCATTATTGATCAGATTAAGATTTATAACTGCAGAGAGTGAAGATTTTCAGAGGGTCATTATTGTTCTTTTGTTTAGCTTTTGGTGTGGTATTTTTTTAAAATGCTGTTTACTTCTGGAAAGCTTCTAAATGTAAAGATTAATAGAAAAATTAAAGTTAAAACCTCCCGTATGTTCTGTTCAGTCACAGATTTCTATGATGATAAAAATGTAGCCATACACTATTTATGATAAAGCATCAGGCATTTCTTGTCAGTGAAACAGTGTAGTTTTATGGTTTTCTTTGTTCCTAAGTTCTTACTTTGCTTGCTTTCTTCCTTCCTTCCTTCCTTCCCCTTTCCCTTTTCCTGGCTCCTTTCTTTCTTCTTCCCTCCTATCTTCTTTCCTTTTCTTTCTTTTTTATTTCAGTCTTCTTTCTCCCTTCCTTTCTGTCTTGATGTCGTTTTCTCTCCTTCCCTCTGTCTGTATCTATGTCTCTCCTGGTGATGAAGACTTAAGTACATCTATTTTATTAGTTAGTCCACTTTAATAAGCATTTACTTTCAGATTTCAAACAAGACTTAATCAAGACCATTCTAATACTTGTTTAAGAACCCATTATCCAATGTTTGGAAATGATTAATAGCAGAGCATTTCTGTTTGTACTAAAGCCATGAGCTAAGTCTCTGTTCCCAAATGCAGGGATCATTTGCAGGCTAACTCAGCACAATCCCTACCCCCTCCCCTCCTATCTTAGAATGTCAGACACTTCAAAATGGTATCTGCAGAGACAAGCTTCTTTTTTACCCTTAGAATTGGTTTTATTCATATATCAGAGTGTCAGAACTACTGGCTTAGTTATTTACATTTGTTTTATGTTCAGCTGTCTGCTTGATTTATACTAATGTGATATGTTCCCTTTCTCTCTTCAGCTTAATAACTGGTTTATATTTTGTTTTGATTTTTCAGTCCCGTCTTTTACCTTCACACCAACAGGTATATATTTGCGCTTACCCTCCTCCTTTTTTTGTTAGTTTGGCATGACTTGTACTATTGTTGTTTCTGTTTTTATTTCACTTTCCGCAGTAAGTTGCAGGGGAAAGTACTTAACAGTGGATGAAAGTCCTTCATTTACCCATGCCAGCCATGCACTTGAAGTAAAAATGGTTGGTGTGGTATTTTTTTAAAATGCTGTTTACTTCTGGAAAGCTTCTAAATGTAAAGATTAATAGAAAAATTAAAGTTAAAACCTCCCGTATGTTCTGTTCAGTCACAGATTTCTATGATGATAAAAATGTAGCCATACACTATTTATGATAAAGCATCAGGCATTTCTTGTCAGTGAAACAGTGTAGTTTTATGGTTTTCTTTGTTCCTAAGTTCTTACTTTGCTTGCTTTCTTCCTTCCTTCCTTCCTTCCCCTTTCCCTTTTCCTGGCTCCTTTCTTTCTTCTTCCCTCCTATCTTCTTTCCTTTTCTTTCTTTTTTATTTCAGTCTTCTTTCTCCCTTCCTTTCTGTCTTGATGTCGTTTTCTCTCTCCTTCCCTCTGTCTGTATCTATGTCTCTCCTGGTGATGAAGACTTAAGTACATCTATTTTATTAGTTAGTCCACTTTAATAAGCATTTACTTTCAGATTTCAAACAAGACTTAATCAAGACCATTCTAATACTTGTTTAAGAACCCATTATCCAATGTTTGGAAATGATTAATAGCAGAGCATTTCTGTTTGTACTAAAGCCATGAGCTAAGTCTCTGTTCCCAAATGCAGGGATCATTTGCAGGCTAACTCAGCACAATCCCTACCCCCTCCCCTCCTATCTTAGAATGTCAGACACTTCAAAATGGTATCTGCAGAGACAAGCTTCTTTTTTACCCTTAGAATTGGTTTTATTCATATATCAGAGTGTCAGAACTACTGGCTTAGTTATTTACATTTGTTTTATGTTCAGCTGTCTGCTTGATTTATACTAATGTGATATGTTCCCTTTCTCTCTTCAGCTTAATAACTGGTTTATATTTTGTTTTGATTTTTCAGTCCCGTCTTTTACCTTCACACCAACAGGTATATATTTGCGCTTACCCTCCTCCTTTTTTTGTTAGTTTGGCATGACTTGTACTATTGTTGTTTCTGTTTTTATTTCACTTTCCGCAGTAAGTTGCAGGGGAAAGTACTTAACAGTGGATGAAAGTCCTTCATTTACCCATGCCAGCCATGCACTTGAAGTAAAAATGGTTGGTGTTGCTCATTATCCCTTCAATACGGTTATTTATTCATGATCCCACAGTGCATCTGAGCCTTGTTTGCATGTGTTTCATTAGATAGACACACTGTTTCTACCCTCAGCATGATTTAACATGCTAATGATCATATTGATGATTTTAGACTTGGCAGTGCATTTTTTCCCCTTAACTTAAGCTTTCCGGTTTTCCAGCTAAAATTTCTCTCCCAAGCAATTCTCTATCCATAGAATCAACATTCTTAAAGGTAATCTAAATATCCAGCACATTGGAAAGGTAAAACTTCATTTTCCCCAAGTCTAAGTCCTAATATTCTGTTCTATTCAGTTTCTTTCAAAGAGGGTCCTCTTCTTTAACATCACCTTTAGTAAAAATGTACCTGTGGTCCCACCTCCTCAGGCTTAATCCAGTTATTGTAATCACTGCAAGCACTTATCTCTCCTTAACAGACTCCCAGTTTGGAGTTCTTCTAAGTAACAGAATTTGGCAGCTTTTAGAAACATATTTTTTCTTAGAAAATGTGTCTGTATTGTGTACAGAAAAGCTAATATTCTTAACCCCTTGCCTAACTATGTGCAAATCTGTTTTTGCCATGGCTTAATTTTATACCCATAGCTTATTAAGATGAGAATGCTTTCAAGAGCATTAAAATATATTTTCACTGTATACACATGTCTGATGAAAATATAATGAGAAGGATTTTTATAAGCCACAGTAAGAAAAAAAAAAGAGGTTGCTTTAATTAGTAGTCACAACTTGGCATACATCTTTGCATCTAAAGAAGGGTTAACATTTATCTCCATCTAACCAGTACTCATTTTTCTGGGGAAATGGTCTGATAGGTTGTTATTTCTCAATTTTAATATTCCACTTACATAAAATCATGAAATTATATGATCTAATAAATTCAAGATTGAAATCTATGAGAATGTAAATGTACAAATGTGTAACAGTTATTATATTTAATCAGAGTGTACTGAAGTTTGCCTCTCCTTAGTTTTCAAACTTGTTAGCACCTTAAGAAAATAAGAATAACCTATATTTAGTTCTGTACCATCTTAAAAAAAAATGCTATTGAATCAGAAATCTGTTTCCTGTGATGAATTTTTGCAATGCTTCTAAGTAGAACGGGATAAAACATTTCATTTTAGAAAGATGCTCGTGAATGTCATAGCTTTTGATATATAAATGCAAGCATCTATTAATTGTTCCTTTCTTTTGTAATATTCCAGTAACTTACCAGAGAGGAGGCGAAGCTGTGAGCAGTGGAGGGAGGTAATTATCTTACTGGGTTTTAGATTCTAAGGGGACTTCCAGATATTTCTTCTTGTCTTCCTCGATGACATCACTTTCCTGCTAAAAAGGTTTGACTTAAAGATGAAATTTGTTGCAATCTTTTAGGACGACTCCAAGAACTCCTCCATTCTGCTCTGCTTTAGAATCAAGTTTGTTACCACACAAATGCACTCGATTGGAGCTGGCGCATCTTAGGGAGTGACCACCAGAGGGCGCACTTTAACCGGAAAAGACAGAGTTGCTGATTTAGCAGATTAAAAGGAGTTAAAGAAATCAAAAAAATTGTTACAAAAACGGAATGCTGAAAATGGTTGTTTTCTGTTTATTGTGTACAGAAAAGCTAATATTCTTAACCCCTTGCCTAACTATGTGCAAATCTGTTTTTGCCATGGCTTAATTTTATACCCATAGCTTATTAAGATGAGAATGCTTTCAAGAGCATTAAAATATATTTTCACTGTATACACATGTCTGATGAAAATATAATGAGAAGGATTTTTATAAGCCACAGTAAGAAAAAAAAAAGAGGTTGCTTTAATTAGTAGTCACAACTTGGCATACATCTTTGCATCTAAAGAAGGGTTAACATTTATCTCCATCTAACCAGTACTCATTTTTCTGGGGAAATGGTCTGATAGGTTGTTATTTCTCAATTTTAATATTCCACTTACATAAAATCATGAAATTATATGATCTAATAAATTCAAGATTGAAATCTATGAGAATGTAAATGTACAAATGTGTAACAGTTATTATATTTAATCAGAGTGTACTGAAGTTTGCCTCTCCTTAGTTTTCAAACTTGTTAGCACCTTAAGAAAATAAGAATAACCTATATTTAGTTCTGTACCATCTTAAAAAAATGCTATTGAATCAGAAATCTGTTTCCTGTGATGAATTTTTGCAATGCTTCTAAGTAGAACGGGATAAAACATTTCATTTTAGAAAGATGCTCGTGAATGTCATAGCTTTTGATATATAAATGCAAGCATCTATTAATTGTTCCTTTCTTTTGTAATATTCCAGTAACTTACCAGAGAGGAGGCGAAGCTGTGAGCAGTGGAGGGAGGTAATTATCTTACTGGGTTTTAGATTCTAAGGGGACTTCCAGATATTTCTTCTTGTCTTCCTCGATGACATCACTTTCCTGCTAAAAAGGTTTGACTTAAAGATGAAATTTGTTGCAATCTTTTAGGACGACTCCAAGAACTCCTCCATTCTGCTCTGCTTTAGAATCAAGTTTGTTACCACACAAATGCACTCGATTGGAGCTGGCGCATCTTAGGGAGTGACCACCAGAGGGCGCACTTTAACCGGAAAAGACAGAGTTGCTGATTTAGCAGATTAAAAGGAGTTAAAGTAATTAAGCGATGGCATTTATGAAGATTAAGAAATATAGCTAGTTAACAGATACTATCAAAGAGAAAGTGTTCATTTGGAAACCTGCTGAACACAGCACTGGCTCATAAATTGTTGTAGGTTATATCTGTTTGTTTGCTCTTGTTATGAATTCAACATAGTTCAGTCTCCATTTGCCAGGAAATACGCTGAAATAAAAGGAGACTCTAGGTAGCTTGTTAACACAGAGCTTTCTCTCTCTCTCTCTCTCTCTCTCTCTCTAATTAAAATGAATCTCAATCCTACATTTATGATTTTTTGGTAATTATTATTCAGTGAATTTTAATATATTCACAGAGAAATCACAAATTGATGTAACAGGCAGCTGAGAGGGTCTGAAAGAAGGTATAAGCCACATGAGCCAAACGTCAGGATTTTCTAAGCTTCTTTTTTTTTTCATTTCAAAGAGAGCAACTTATAGCTTAAAATATAAGACAAAAAAATTTTTTTGACCAAACCGTTTTATAATTCAAGTTCAGTTAACTGACTGAGTGCTCTACTTTGTACAATTGACAGTGTGGTTGCTACTAGAAAAGATAAAAATAAGACATTATTCCTACATCTGAGAAACATACCATCTGATGATAAAATTACTGAATGTAGTATATGCCAGATAGTGGGGGGAAAGCTGCTGAACCCCTTTGGCAAATGCTCCACAAATCTGACAGTAAGTACTAATCTTTTCTTTCCTGGGTACTTCTGCTGGCTTCCTGTTCTCATACCTTTGAAACATAGCCGGCCACTGAAAGAGCCCAAAGCCAGGGAGGTCTTTATAAGGCATAAATCCACTTGATTCAGGAATTAAACTGGGGCATGTTTTTGCAACCAGAGAAATTCTGTCTAAATCATAACCCAGACATTCATGAAATAGCTGTTGGCATAAGAACATTCTCTTGTGGATAAATCTGGAATGCCTAATGATATAGTCACCTCTCTACATGTATATATTCATGATTGCAGACGTCCGCTTTTTAAAAATCATGATTCGCTTTGACCACCAGAGGGCGCACTTTAACCGGAAAAGACAGAGTTGCTGATTTAGCAGATTAAAAGGAGTTAAAGTAATTAAGCGATGGCATTTATGAAGATTAAGAAATATAGCTAGTTAACAGATACTATCAAAGAGAAAGTGTTCATTTGGAAACCTGCTGAACACAGCACTGGCTCATAAATTGTTGTAGGTTATATCTGTTTGTTTGCTCTTGTTATGAATTCAACATAGTTCAGTCTCCATTTGCCAGGAAATACGCTGAAATAAAAGGAGACTCTAGGTAGCTTGTTAACACAGAGCTTTCTCTCTCTCTCTCTCTCTCTCTCTCTCTCTCTAATTAAAATGAATCTCAATCCTACATTTATGATTTTTTGGTAATTATTATTCAGTGAATTTTAATATATTCACAGAGAAATCACAAATTGATGTAACAGGCAGCTGAGAGGGTCTGAAAGAAGGTATAAGCCACATGAGCCAAACGTCAGGATTTTCTAAGCTTTTTTTTTTTTTTTTTTCATTTCAAAGAGAGCAACTTATAGCTTAAAATATAAGACAAAAAAATTTTTTTGACCAAACCGTTTTATAATTCAAGTTCAGTTAACTGACTGAGTGCTCTACTTTGTACAATTGACAGTGTGGTTGCTACTAGAAAAGATAAAAATAAGACATTATTCCTACATCTGAGAAACATACCATCTGATGATAAAATTACTGAATGTAGTATATGCCAGATAGTGGGGGGAAAGCTGCTGAACCCCTTTGGCAAATGCTCCACAAATCTGACAGTAAGTACTAATCTTTTCTTTCCTGGGTACTTCTGCTGGCTTCCTGTTCTCATACCTTTGAAACATAGCCGGCCACTGAAAGAGCCCAAAGCCAGGGAGGTCTTTATAAGGCATAAATCCACTTGATTCAGGAATTAAACTGGGGCATGTTTTTGCAACCAGAGAAATTCTGTCTAAATCATAACCCAGACATTCATGAAATAGCTGTTGGCATAAGAACATTCTCTTGTGGATAAATCTGGAATGCCTAATGATATAGTCACCTCTCTACATGTATATATTCATGATTGCAGACGTCCGCTTTCTCACTGATCAGAGCAAATGAAAATGCTTATTGAGCACCTTCTATGTGTTCTGCAGCAGCCTCTGTGCATGGGCATGTTGCACAGATGTGCTCTGTCTCACACACACACGTAGAAAATATGAGTCTGGTCCCTGCTCTAAAGGAATTTACAAACTAGGTAGACCATATTATCAAGAAGGAAATGAAAGCAGGGATATCAGAGTACCAAATAGGAGTTTCTTCAGCAGAACTGAAATTCTACAGAATTCCACTTGGAAAGCTCACTATACCATCATACAGAATTAGCCTTCTGAATGTAAAAATAGTAAAACAATGAAATGGATTTATTTGAAATACCAAATAGAAATGATCTTTCTAACAAATAAAATGATAAAAGACGCTAGATGGTTACAGAGGTAACAGTTATACAAAGATCTTAAGAGTCAGTGCTCACAATGACAGTTATATATATAACTTCAAATATACTTATTCATCAAGTCTATTGAATACCCATAATGTGGCAAGCGCTGTTCTAGTTGCCTAGGCTGCTTCACTGAGCAAAGTCAGTACAAGTTCCTGTCCTTCTGAACAGGGGGAGATAGAAGATTAATAATAAACACTTTTTTTAAGTCAGATCTGTAGCAAAAGCAGTCGGTGAGTGCTTTGGAAAAAAACAGAACAGGGTAAGAGGACTAGGAATGCCTGAGGAAGAGGTTGCATTCGCTAGCCATTTGTGAGTCTGTGAGTGTGTTCCAGTGTAATAAGAGAATGAACAGTGAGTCAGACTCTTGTGCCCACTTATTGATGCCATCTGTAAACACTGGATTCCCTCAGGCATCTCAGACTCTGTAAGACCTCGCTGGACCTCCCATGTCATCTTGTTTATGATGCCTAAATCAAAATGTCAAGGCATCCCCTTTCCTGCGTCTGCTACTCTATTTTGTTGATGCTACATTTTCCTCCTTTCACCATTACATTATTGTTTTACTTAAGCGTTTTTCTTCCATGCCTAATCTGTTCCAAACCCTCCCAGCAATCTTACCTTCATTAGCACTATTTCCTGTTAATTCCTTTTGCCCATTGGAGCCGTAATAGAGTTTTGAAATACATATTGATCATGGCTCTGAGCCTCTGAAGGACGCATTTTTCAGCAGAACCCACCATCTTTAAAATAGCAAGTCCAAATTGGGCAGTGCCTGTGATGCCCACAACCCTCAGGGACTTGAAGCTGCCCTTCATACTTCTGTGGGCCACACCCTAGAAGCCACTGTGTCAGCTCATCTGCCAGTCACTAGTACTGCATTCTCTTCTATGTCTTTATTACCTTAGCCTGGAATATGCCTCCCCTCTCCTTGTCAGTTTGCTGAGGTTCACCTGCTGTGTCCTCCATGAACTCTTTGTTCTATATAAATACCACAGTTAAGCACCTAAAATGAGGTAATGCAGTTATCTTTTGTTTCTATCAGAGGGTCAGCAAATTATGGCTCTTGGTCTGAAATTGGTCTACCACCTGGTTTTGTAAATAATGATTTATTAAGATATGTCCAGACTCACTTATTTACATATTGTCCAAGACTGCCTTCCCACTAACATCGCAGAGCTGATTAGTTGAAACAGAAAATACATGTCCCAAAAAGGCTAAAATGGTTACTCTCTCAGCCCTTATAGAAATAGTTTACTAGCTTCTGGCTTAAAGGATTGTTTCCCACAATAGCATGTGAGATCCTAGAGTTAGAGGCTATGTGATTTATGAATTAATGATTGAATATATGAATTTTTATAATGCCAATAAATATACTTTATTGAGTAATATAAATTCAAATACGCCATTTGTGAGTCTGTGAGTGTGTTCCAGTGTAATAAGAGAATGAACAGTGAGTCAGACTCTTGTGCCCACTTATTGATGCCATCTGTAAACACTGGATTCCCTCAGGCATCTCAGACTCTGTAAGACCTCGCTGGACCTCCCATGTCATCTTGTTTATGATGCCTAAATCAAAATGTCAAGGCATCCCCTTTCCTGCGTCTGCTACTCTATTTTGTTGATGCTACATTTTCCTCCTTTCACCATTACATTATTGTTTTACTTAAGCGTTTTTCTTCCATGCCTAATCTGTTCCAAACCCTCCCAGCAATCTTACCTTCATTAGCACTATTTCCTGTTAATTCCTTTTGCCCATTGGAGCCGTAATAGAGTTTTGAAATACATATTGATCATGGCTCTGAGCCTCTGAAGGACGCATTTTTCAGCAGAACCCACCATCTTTAAAATAGCAAGTCCAAATTGGGCAGTGCCTGTGATGCCCACAACCCTCAGGGACTTGAAGCTGCCCTTCATACTTCTGTGGGCCACACCCTAGAAGCCACTGTGTCAGCTCATCTGCCAGTCACTAGTACTGCATTCTCTTCTATGTCTTTATTACCTTAGCCTGGAATATGCCTCCCCTCTCCTTGTCAGTTTGCTGAGGTTCACCTGCTGTGTCCTCCATGAACTCTTTGTTCTATATAAATACCACAGTTAAGCACCTAAAATGAGGTAATGCAGTTATCTTTTGTTTCTATCAGAGGGTCAGCAAATTATGGCTCTTGGTCTGAAATTGGTCTACCACCTGGTTTTGTAAATAATGATTTATTAAGATATGTCCAGACTCACTTATTTACATATTGTCCAAGACTGCCTTCCCACTAACATCGCAGAGCTGATTAGTTGAAACAGAAAATACATGTCCCAAAAAGGCTAAAATGGTTACTCTCTCAGCCCTTATAGAAATAGTTTACTAGCTTCTGGCTTAAAGGATTGTTTCCCACAATAGCATGTGAGATCCTAGAGTTAGAGGCTATGTGATTTATGAATTAATGATTGAATATATGAATTTTTATAATGCAATAAATATACTTTATTGAGTTACATCCATAAATTCAATATATGAGTTACTGATCTTTGAAAGATATCACCAAGAAGTATCTAAAGAAGGGAGGAATAAAAAAAAGACAAAAAAAATATATAAGAAGTGGGGGATAACTTGCCGAATAAACAAATGTCAGAAGAATTGAGTTCAGTCCTTTATGACTTGAGAGAAAATTTGGGCCTTGGACATTTTTCTCTGATAAAGAAGTATGAGAGAGAAGGAGAACCAGAAAACTCTCGTGGTTCTCAAAACTGTGAATTTAGCTATTTACAGAAAAGCGAAAATGAGGATTGCAGTGACTGTTTCTATTCATTTGTTTTCTTACTCCAAACATTCCAATCTCCAGTTCTGGGGAAAAGAAGCTAATTAAAAGCCAAAACACAGCATGAACCAGAAAAAAGCAGAGAAAGCCTGAAGAAAAGAGTAGGGAAGTCAGGCTGACCAGGTTAACAATGTCAATAGCACATTTCTTGACCGTTGAAGGTGAGAAAGGAGCAGAGTTCAGTCCTCGCCTCTCTGAAGCACTGGCCACTCTCACATCTCTCCCTTGCTTCTTCCTGGGCTTCAAAACTCTTTAGACTATCAAAAGAAGGAGGAGACAGCCTATAGGCTCCTTCACTGTTGTCTTCAGCTCTTAGACCCTCTAGTGTTTTATTTGCTGGTATAGGATTTCAAATAGGTGTGTGTGTGTGGGTATGGGTGTGTGTGGGTGTGGGTGTGTGTGTGTGTGTGTTTGCAGTGAGTGAGTAGAATATCTGGAGTAAGAGAAACAAAGGAATTAAAAGTAACTACTATATATTATCCAAGTGCTTTTATCTTCTTTGCCTTTGTAACACAAAACTGTCCTCTTAATAGAAACAGGAAGTTAAAATTGATTTTTGCTAGCCTTAGTATCTTCCTTTCCCTATATCTTTTTGAAAACAAGGAAGAAGTAGACAAAACTCAGATATATTATCACGAAAACATAACTAAACATTATATGAATATATATGTATAGTGTGTCTATATGATTGCATTTATATATGAGTGAAAGTCACTTAGTTCTGACCAGCTCTTTGCAACCCATGGCCTAGCCATGGAATTCTCCAGGCAAGAAGACTGGAGCAGGTAGCCACCATTATATTATGTAAGTGGGCTTTCCTGGTTAGTTCAGATGGTAATTAGAATCCACTGGCAATGTGGGAGACCCGGGTTCCATCCCTGGATTGCGAAGAACCCCTGGAGGAGGGCGTGGCAATCCACTTCAGTCTTCTTGCCTGCAGAATCCCTATGAACAGAGGAGCCTGTGGGCTACAGTCTATGGGTTGCAAAGAGTCGGGCACAACTGAGCAACTAAGCACAGATGTATATTGTGATAACATTATATTATATAATATGTTCAACACAGATTAATCACTGTAACCGGGACTGTGTTTTGCTTCTGCTTTAATTCTTATTGTAGGGCAGCTAAATCTGTCCCATAGCACTAGATCCTCTTAAACGCATAAAGATAGCTTATGAGATTGTTAGTTTTTAATGACTAACATCTTTATAAGAACTAGCTACACATGGCCTTGACTTCCTTAGAGTTCTCTGAAATATACTCGTGACATTTTAAGATTCATTATAGGCCAATGATCATGACTCAACGTTCTTCCCTAAATAATTAGCATTTCAAACACGAGTCTGAACCAAATGCCAGAATGTGAATTGCTAATCCCACTTCCTGTTGGAAAGCTTCCATACATATGAAAAGTTCTTTTAGCCTCTGATGATATCAAAACGTTTACTTTTTAAAGTGCTTTTCTGAAGGAATCATAGTAGCATAAAAATAACTTCTATTCGTTTTGAAACATGTAAAGTCAGACTGTAGAAAATTTCCACTTGACCCATACTTCAAACATACTCTAATATTTCTACAGTGTCAAATATGGAGATTTATTTTTAATAACTTCAAAAGCGATAGCATAGTTGGTTTAAGTTCAAGAGAAAATAAGAAAAGTGAAAGCTGACAAGATGCAGAATTTCTGTAACCAACATTGATTTCAAAGGCTGCAGATAACTGTGATAGCGCTTGCATTTAAATGCCTTAAATTTTAACAGGAAAGCCACATTGCTCTTCAAGGCATATGTTTATCAACTATTTTAATAGTGAATTTGTCCAGTTTTAATAACATTATTCTGAAGACTTCAGATATTTCCCTGCTCTTCCTTTTCTTAAGAATGTTTGAGGGTTTTTAGAAATTTAATCACTCAGCAGTATATGTATTTATGGCATCCTGGCTTACAGTGTGGATTCTACAGACAGCCTACTTGTATTGGAATCCCAGCTCTGCCACTCACTCAGTCTGTGTACCCATGCACACATTTCTTAACGACCTCTCTCAGACAGCTCCATTTCCTAATCTGTTAAATCAGGATAACAGTAACTAATTTGTAGCTTATTAGAAGTTAATAATACATATAAAGAAGCCAGAACTGTACCTCATACATCATAAACAAAAGGTAAATATTCATTTTTTTACAAATAAATACATATATATATATATACACATGAATTCATGAACATACATATGCTGATATATAAATTATGAATCCCAGTGTGTCATTTGAAGTGACCATCATTTGCATAGTAATTTTCTTTGGTTGGCTGTATGTCAGAATAGAAACCGTGAGAGTGACTCTGATGGGCATCCTAGGTCACCGTGGTGGTAAAGCATCTACCTGCCAGGGCAGGAGACACAGGGGACAAGAGTTTGATGCCTGGGTCAGGAAGACCCCCTGTAGAAGGAAATGGCAACCCACTCCAGTGTTCTTGACTAGAAAAGTGCATGGACTGAGGAGCCTGGTGGACTACAGTTGCATGGGGTTGCAAAGAGACACAACTGAGTGTGCACACGCACACACACACATAGGTTTAGTGTCAGATTCTTGCTTCCCAGGTAAATGAGAAGCATGGTTATTGCATTTTAACAGAGAAAAGAAAACCATGAAGAAAATCTGTTCAGCATCTGCAGTGCCACTTTGTTATGGATCTAGCAGTACATCCTGCACCATCACCTCTTTTGCTGAATTGGCAAATGGAGCCAGTAGTGGAAAAGGACGGCGGGATTGCCACGACTGGACTAAGTCTGTCTCTGGCACTGGTGGTCCAGGGTTCCCATTAGTACCTGCCGATGTGCTTTGCATTTCCAATGCACAGTGAAAGAGGGTTAACATTTATTGCCAGAAACAACATGAACCCTCCTATTTCTTACAGTGGATGTCATTGTTTTACCAGATTTAATTCAGTAGCTTTCCTTTGTTTATATAGCGATCTATAGCATTTACATCATCACCATCAGAAAAGGTTGACAAGCTTACAGAACGGAAACACTGATGAGGCTCTCCACAAAATATCCCAGAGCCCAAAACGCACTCTCTCAGAGATGTGGTGTTGAAAAAAAACTGCAAATGTGCCTACTCTGAAGCATCTTTTCTCTAAGTAAAGGAGCTTGTTCCATTTTTTAATGAAGTTGTAAGAAGAATCATGTTTTTTAATGGGTCAAATATTAAGAAATGCAAACTGTCTTACCTCGACTATCCTTTAAGCTATTAAACCACTAAAAAATACAAATATCCACATTTTCAGATTCCATGTTTGACTTTTAGTCACTGTGACTGAAGGAGTCCAACATTACAAACAGTGTAATGTTTTAAGTTTACAGTTTATAGCATGATGGCTATATAAACTGAGGTGTGTCTCAGAACATTACATTGTAGTTGCTTGTCTGTGAAACAAAAGGAACGATAATATCCTTCCGCATAAGTGACCACATTATTTGTGAGGGTAATGAGATGAAGAATGTGTTGAAATTCTGAATAGGCAGTGTTGTTTGCTGCTTACATAACACTTGCTTTTATACCTGTCTCTTTCTTTAGGCCAGGACTTCTCAACATCAGTGAACCTGCCACACAGCCATGGCTGGCAGACACATGGCCTAACACCGGGAACAATCACAGTGACTGCTCCATCAATTGTTGCACAGCAGGCAATGGGAACAGCGACAGCAACCTGACCACATATAGTCGCCCAGGTTAGAGGCACAGAGACAGCTTGATATGCAGGCTTGGCTTTGTTAGGAACAAGCCATGAGGAGACAATGTGCCTTTTCTTCTGCCTAAATTGAAAAGGAAATTTAATCAACATTTTCATAAAATATTGTTTAGCAAACTAGCCAGATACAAGTATGTTCTCCATCCTTATATATCCACACCTCACCTTCCACCCAGAAATGTTTCCTAGTGTGTGAAGGGAGAATGGAGACTATAAATTCTAGACTAGATAGTAAATGAGGAGAAATGAAATTATGTAGAAGTAGTCATTTTCATAAGAATGTGTGTAATTATGGGTTTTGTAAGTTGTAGATATTTATAGTATTTATTTTAAAGATTTTCAGAATAAAGCAGATCAAGAGGCCAGTAAATCTACAGTTTGAGAGAAACAGATTTTTAATAGCAGTAATAACAACAGCGATAATAATAATTACAGGTGGTAAAAGACAAATTTAAATGAAAGCGAGCTAAAATTTTAAAAATTTATAGTATGGTAGTAAATTTTCATAGGGTACAAAAAGTACATACCTTTTGCAGAATGGCAGTCCACTCCAGTGTTCTTGCTTGAGAAATCCCATGGACAGAGGACCCTGGTTGACTGTAGTCCATGGATTCCGAAAGAGTCGGACATGACTGAAACAACTAATCATGCCAATGCTAATTGTGTCTTTTGGGGTTCAGAAATATATATGGTGGGCTTCCCCTGGTGGTCCAGTGGGTAAGGACACCGCCTTGCAGTGCAAGGGGTGCCGGTTCGATCCCTGGCCTGGGAAGATCCCACGTGCTGCGGAGCGGCTGGACCGATGTGTCCGATTACCGAGCCAGAGCTCTGGAGCGCATGCGCCCAGAGCTGGTGCTCTGCGACGTCAGATGCCACCGCGATGGGAGGCCCACACGGGCCAAAGAACAAAGACGGATGAAAATTGAGAAATGAAAGACTGATAGAAGTGGCCTGCCCGCTCCCCTCCCTCCCCAAACTGACCCTCGCCCAAAATAAATAAATAAATAAATCTTTAAAAAAAAAAAAAAAAGAAATATATATGGTAAATTACTTGCATGCTAAAATGACAGTAAACTTTGAATATAGCTGTGTAATATTCAAAGGAATAAACAGAAAATTATAAATAGTTCTTACAAAAAATCTCTTGACATTCATAATATAAAAAATATTGAAAGAATCATAAAGAATCAAAATATATGGCTATAGAAAAGGGAAAGAAAATATGGCATTTAAGTAAAAAATGTGATCTACTATAAAGAACAAATCATAGTCTCCATTGAATATGGATATGAAAATGATACATCCATGTGGCCAAGCCCATGTTATCCAGAGGTCGGTATTCTAGTTGTCTAGGCAGAGAAGTGCTCACATAATTATAAGAAAAAGAAAACTTATGCTGAGCCCAAAAAGAGAAGAAAGTGACAACATCCTCTTAAATTAATACAGAGAGCTGTGTTATCCAGCATGGTAGCCTCTGGCTCCAAGTAGCTATTTAAAGTAAATAAAATGCCAGGAAAGTCCAATTCCTCATTTGCACCAGCCATGTTTTAGATGCTCAGTAGCCACATGTGGCTATTGTATTAGACAGTACATATCAGAACATGTTCATTTCAGAAAGTTCTATTGGCTAGCACTCATAAGGAAAGATTGGCAAGAAAAAATGAAATTGCCAAAACCATATTGCCATTAAAAATATTTTTTTCCACTATTGCATAAAACTTAATTACCTAGAAGCTAAAAATAAAAATTGCTAAAAGCTTGATGAATCAAGCACCCCTGATCCATGATCATTTGTTGTTGAAATAGATATCTGAATTCTATAAGATAGAGAAGTTGCAGTTTTTAAAACTATATTCATTTTGCATCTTTAGTAGTAACCACGTTAATTCATCAGTTTTTATAATATTTAGTTGAAAACAAATCCACCAGGTAACCTGTTAATATTGCAGCCACTATGAATAAAATAGTGATATTTTTACTATTAGAAGTTTATTAAATTTTTTACTTAAAATATTTTAACTATGAATTATGATTTTAGTTCTTTCTGCTGTTTTAATATTTTCAAATGCAGGCTTTAAATGTTTCTATATATATTACTTATTTCATTCTTAAATATTTAAATGAAGGAAAAATTAGAGTGAAATTGGAATATTAGATTATTGCAGGTGTTATTTGATTAAATTGCCCGAGCTACTATGATTCATTTAAACATCATTATTGTCATTTTATACATTTTGAGATATCATTATGCAACTGTGAGAGATGATTATATAACAGCTTTTCTTGATAATAATTAACCTTCAAGACCAAAGGAAAAAAACTAAGAAAATTCTCCTGAGCACTCTTTACTATCAGTTTTCCTCTGTTCCTCATATATTTTGAATAGAGGTATTTTATAAAATACTGAAATCTCCAGTTCTTTGATCTCAAGGCAAAGGTTTTTTGGGGGGAAGGAGGAGGTCTGGATTCTCAACCTATAAGCCTTGTTTTGTTGCTTCCTCAACTAATTATAAGAAAAAGAAAACTTATGCTGAGCCCAAAAAGAGAAGAAAGTGACAACATCCTCTTAAATTAATACAGAGAGCTGTGTTATCCAGCATGGTAGCCTCTGGCTCCAAGTAGCTATTTAAAGTAAATAAAATGCCAGGAAAGTCCAATTCCTCATTTGCACCAGCCATGTTTTAGATGCTCAGTAGCCACATGTGGCTATTGTATTAGACAGTACATATCAGAACATGTTCATTTCAGAAAGTTCTATTGGCTAGCACTCATAAGGAAAGATTGGCAAGAAAAAATGAAATAGCCAAAACCATATTGCCTTTAAAAAATATTTTTTCCACTATTGCATAAAACTTAATTACCTAGAAGCTAAAAATAAAAATTGCTAAAAGCTTGATGAATCAAGCACCCCTGATCCATGATCATTTGTTGTTGAAATAGATATCTGAATTCTATAAGATAGAGAAGTTGCAGTTTTTTTAAAACTATATTCATTTTTGCATCTTTAGTAGTAACCACGTTAATTCATCAGTTTTTATAATATTTAGTTGAAAACAAATCCACCAGGTAACCTGTTAATATTGCAGCCACTATGAATAAAATAGTGATATTTTTACTATTAGAAGTTTATTAAATTTTTTACTTAAAATATTTTAACTATGAATTATGATATTAGTTCTTTCTGCTGTTTTAATATTTTCAAATGCAGGCTTTAAATGTTTCTATATATATTACTTATTTCATTCTTAAATATTTAAATGAAGGAAAAATTAGAGTGAAATTGGAATATTAGATTATTGCAGGTGTTATTTGATTAAATTGCCCGAGCTACTATGATTCATTTAAACATCATTATTGTCATTTTATACATTTTGAGATATCATTATGCAACTGTGAGAGATGATTATATAACAGCTTTTCTTGATAATAATTAACCTTCAAGACCAAAGGAAAAAAACTAAGAAAATTCTCCTGAGCACTCTTTACTATCAGTTTTCCTCTGTTCCTCATATATTTTGAATAGAGGTATTTTATAAAATACTGAAATCTCCAGTTCTTTGATCTCAAGGCAAAGGTTTTTTGGGGGGAAGGAGGAGGTCTGGATTCTCAACCTATAAGCCTTGTTTTGTTGCTTCCTCAACTAATTAGTAATTTCAAATAGTTCAGTAACTCCAGTCTAGAAAATTTAAAGTTAGCACATAAAGATATTTATGTATATATTCTTTTAGTTCAGTTGCTATTAATGAGGTTGTTCAAAGAAAATTATTTTGAGTTTATTATTTATAAACCAAATAGCACTAGTGAAACTTCAGAATTATTTAGTTTCCATATAAATTATATGTCCTCTCTTACTCATTCTTTTTTTAGAAAAAACATTTGAATATGTTCTTTAGAAAGGACATACGAATACTTGGTCCTTTTTATTCATCATATTTAAGCCCATTTATACCTTATATAACAATTTTACTGTGACTCACAAAGCTTCTTACAAGGAAACTTAAAACGAATAACCATGCAGAATGACTTTTTCCTTTTCCTCTCCATTGCACATAGCTGATTGTATAGCCAATTATAACAACCAACTGGATAACAAACAAACAAATCTGATGCTCCCTGAGTCAACTGTTTATGGTGATGTGGACCTTAGTAACAAAATCAATGAGATGAAAACCTTCAATAGCCCAAATCTGAAGGATGGGCGTTTTGTCAATCCATCAGGGCAGCCCACACCTTATGCCACCACCCAGCTCATCCAGTCAAATCTCAGCAACAACATTAGCAATGGCAGCGGGGACTCTGGCGAGAAACACTGGAAACCACCTGGACAGCAGAAACAGGAAGTGGCACCAATTCAATACAACATCATGGAGCAAAACAAACTGAACTGAAGAGCCTTGCCTTTCTTCTTACTCTTCTCTGTGTTGGAATATTAGATTATTGCAGGTGTTATTTGATTAAATTGCCCGAGCTACTATGATTCATTTAAACATCATTATTGTCATTTTATACATTTTGAGATATCATTATGCAACTGTGAGAGATGATTATATAACAGCTTTTCTTGATAATAATTAACCTTCAAGACCAAAGGAAAAAAACTAAGAAAATTCTCCTGAGCACTCTTTACTATCAGTTTTCCTCTGTTCCTCATATATTTTGAATAGAGGTATTTTATAAAATACTGAAATCTCCAGTTCTTTGATCTCAAGGCAAAGGTTTTTTGGGGGGAAGGAGGAGGTCTGGATTCTCAACCTATAAGCCTTGTTTTGTTGCTTCCTCAACTAATTAGTAATTTCAAATAGTTCAGTAACTCCAGTCTAGAAAATTTAAAGTTAGCACATAAAGATATTTATGTATATATTCTTTTAGTTCAGTTGCTATTAATGAGGTTGTTCAAAGAAAATTATTTTGAGTTTATTATTTATAAACCAAATAGCACTAGTGAAACTTCAGAATTATTTAGTTTCCATATAAATTATATGTCCTCTCTTACTCATTCTTTTTTTAGAAAAAACATTTGAATATGTTCTTTAGAAAGGACATACGAATACTTGGTCCTTTTTATTCATCATATTTAAGCCCATTTATACCTTATATAACAATTTTACTGTGACTCACAAAGCTTCTTACAAGGAAACTTAAAACGAATAACCATGCAGAATGACTTTTTCCTTTTCCTCTCCATTGCACATAGCTGATTGTATAGCCAATTATAACAACCAACTGGATAACAAACAAACAAATCTGATGCTCCCTGAGTCAACTGTTTATGGTGATGTGGACCTTAGTAACAAAATCAATGAGATGAAAACCTTCAATAGCCCAAATCTGAAGGATGGGCGTTTTGTCAATCCATCAGGGCAGCCCACACCTTATGCCACCACCCAGCTCATCCAGTCAAATCTCAGCAACAACATTAGCAATGGCAGCGGGGACTCTGGCGAGAAACACTGGAAACCACCTGGACAGCAGAAACAGGAAGTGGCACCAATTCAATACAACATCATGGAGCAAAACAAACTGAACAAAGGTGAAGAGCCTTGCCTTTCTTCTTACTCTTCTCTGTGTTGGCTTCCTGAGCCCTTCAGCCCTACATGCCAGAGCTTGTCTGGAATTCGCGAGTGAAATCTTTCCTTTGTCACTACGGTTTTCTGATGTCTTCGGTTTCAAAATTTTCCAGGGTCAAAAAGTTAATCAGTACGACAATAACCTTGGAAAATTGATTTTATAGTAATATATAAGTATTTCCAAATGGTTTTAAGATTAATTTCAATTTAATCGTAGGTGAGGGATTGCTCCGGACAGAATGTTTTATTCATAAGGCAGATGTACAGCCATCACAATACCTCACCTTTTAAATAAATAGACTCTCCCATTCTTTCCACTCGAGAATGGAAGATAATTGCTTCTACATGGTCATGTAAATGAAAGCGTTTTCATATCAAGCTGAAGAAAATAATTAAGCTTGAACTGGATAACTGGTTCAATTTGTTATATTTCTGCTACATCATGTGGTTACTATGCAATGTGTGATTTTAGAACCTAAATTTCTTTGGTTGACTTGATTGAAGTCTGTCAGGATAGAACCTAAAATAAATTAAGTCTAGTGTTAATCAGTAGAACAGTATTTTGTGGCCCAAGGGGAATGTTTCTCTATAGTGAAATGGGTGATTTGGAAGAGATAGGTATTTGATTTCTTTGTAGTCCCTGAGGTTACTGCTTTAATAACATGTTTGGCCCAAAAAGGAATTGTTTCTCAGTGTGATAAAGATATATTTGAAATTAGCCAATTATAACAACCAACTGGATAACAAACAAACAAATCTGATGCTCCCTGAGTCAACTGTTTATGGTGATGTGGACCTTAGTAACAAAATCAATGAGATGAAAACCTTCAATAGCCCAAATCTGAAGGATGGGCGTTTTGTCAATCCATCAGGGCAGCCCACACCTTATGCCACCACCCAGCTCATCCAGTCAAATCTCAGCAACAACATTAGCAATGGCAGCGGGGACTCTGGCGAGAAACACTGGAAACCACCTGGACAGCAGAAACAGGAAGTGGCACCAATTCAATACAACATCATGGAGCAAAACAAACTGAACAAAGGTGAAGAGCCTTGCCTTTCTTCTTACTCTTCTCTGTGTTGGCTTCCTGAGCCCTTCAGCCCTACATGCCAGAGCTTGTCTGGAATTCGCGAGTGAAATCTTTCCTTTGTCACTACGGTTTTCTGATGTCTTCGGTTTCAAAATTTTCCAGGGTCAAAAAGTTAATCAGTACGACAATAACCTTGGAAAATTGATTTTATAGTAATATATAAGTATTTCCAAATGGTTTTAAGATTAATTTCAATTTAATCGTAGGTGAGGGATTGCTCCGGACAGAATGTTTTATTCATAAGGCAGATGTACAGCCATCACAATACCTCACCTTTTAAATAAATAGACTCTCCCATTCTTTCCACTCGAGAATGGAAGATAATTGCTTCTACATGGTCATGTAAATGAAACGCGTTTTCATATCAAGCTGAAGAAAAATAATTAAGCTTGAACTGGATAACTGGTTCAATTTGTTATATTTCTGCTACATCATGTGGTTACTATGCAATGTGTGATTTTAGAACCTAAATTTCTTTGGTTGACTTGATTGAAGTCTGTCAGGATAGAACCTAAAATAAATTAAGTCTAGTGTTAATCAGTAGAACAGTATTTTGTGGCCCAAGGGGAATGTTTCTCTATAGTGAAATGGGTGATTTGGAAGAGATAGGTATTTGATTTCTTTGTAGTCCCTGAGGTTACTGCTTTAATAACATGATTTGCAAAGTTATACCTCTAGAAATTAAGGGAATGCTCTAAGTTGACTAGGTCAGGGCAGTTTTGTATCGAGTGTCCAGATAAAGGATATATTTAACAGAAAATTAGAAACACAGACTCCTTTCTTTAGGCTTGAGTTGGAAATACTTTTTTTCAAAACTAAAACTTATTACAGTTGGAGATTACAAAGAGATGGCTTAAGAAAAACATTTGCAGGCTTCGCTGGTGGTCCAGTGGGTAAGGACACCACCTTGCAGTGTAAGGGGCGCCGGTTAGATTCCTGGCCTGGGAGGATCCCACGTGCTGCAGAGTGGCTGGACCGATGTGTCCAATTACCAAGCCGGAGCTCTGGAGCACACGCGCCCAGAGCTGGTGCTCTGCGACAACAGAGGCCACTGCGACGGGAGGCCCACACGGGCCAAAGAATGAAGATGGATGAAAAATAGATAAATGAAAGACCAATAGCAGTGGCCTGCCTGCCCTCTCCCTCTCCAACCCGCCCACCCCCCAAAATAAATAAATAATAAATATATTGAAAAAAAAAGAAAAATATTTGCTTAAGTGATTATATGTTTGACTTTAATAAGATAATCATCTTGGATTTTTCCCAGTTTAAGAAAATATTTAATTGGTATAATACCCTAATTCAAAATGTATTTTTAACATTTCTTTCTTGAAGTATAGTTGATGTATATTGTTATATAAGTTCAGGTGTACAGTATAGCCATTCCCAATTTTTAAAGGTTACACTCCACAGGTGCCATTAGTGGTAAACAACCCACATGCGATGCAGGAGATGCAAAAGACAAGGGTTTGATCCCTGGGTTGGGCAGATCCCCTGGAGGAGAGCATGGCAACCTAGGCCAGTATTCTTGTCTGGAAAATCCCATGGACAGGACCCTACAGTCCTATCTGATGAGCTACAGTCTGTGGGATCTCAAAGAGTCAGACGTGACCTAGCACACACAGAACAGAATATAGTTACTGTAGAATGCTGACTATATTCCTTGTGTTGTACAGTGTATCTTCGTAGGTTATTTTACATATAATATAGATATTAGTCCCTTACCCTAGTGTCCCTCCTCCTTTTCCTCTCCCCACTTGTAACCACTAGTTTGTATCTGTAAGTCTACTTCTTTTTGTTATAGTCACTGGCTTGTTATGCTTTTTAGATTCCACATGTAAGTGACATCATACAATATATGTCTTTCTCTGTGTGACTTGTCTTAGCATAATACATGAATTCATGACAGAGGCCTACAAAGACAAATAGTGTTTCTGTAATCATAGAGTTTACAGTGGGGATTCAAATTGTTGTCATACTATTCCTGCATAGTGTTCAGCTTTACTATGGACTTTGGAAATGTCTGACAGTCCTCTGTACACATATTTCAGGGCTCTGATTTATTGTTTATACTGCTTATAAACAGACTTTGTGTGTCAAACTATAATAAAGACACTGGAATGCAGCTAGACTGACAAATGATTTCTCAGTACATTCCAAGGGCGAGTTTAACATTCAGGGTTTCACCTCTGCCTAAGTAAGCAGAAGCACTTGTGGGAGAGTGGGATACTTCGTCTTCTTATCATGAATGTATTTTTTATTAGATATAATCTTCCTGAAAAGATTCAGTTTTATGTTTTATAATTTTTTATGGTTCACAGACATGATATTTTCCTAGTTTCTTATTATTTTGTTAACATATTTTTAGAGATAAGAAATCAAACAAAGTTGATTTATAAATGTTTCAAAGAGAAAAAAGAGTCCCTAGTAGGATTCATTCACGCTTAGGTCTACTCTGATTCATGTAAAGAAGATGACGAAAAGAGTTTATATTTTACAAATCTCAAAGGAAACATGTTTAAAGATCTTTGTTTCTTCTTTCACCTTGTCATCTCAGCAAGTAAACCACCCACATGCGATGCAGGAGATGCAAAAGACAAGGGTTTGATCCCTGGGTTGGGCAGATCCCCTGGAGGAGAGCATGGCAACCTAGGCCAGTATTCTTGTCTGGAAAATCCCATGGACAGGACCCTACAGTCCTATCTGATGAGCTACAGTCTGTGGGATCTCAAAGAGTCAGACGTGACCTAGCACACACAGAACAGAATATAGTTACTGTAGAATGCTGACTATATTCCTTGTGTTGTACAGTGTATCTTCGTAGGTTATTTTACATATAATATAGATATTAGTCCCTTACCCTAGTGTCCCTCCTCCTTTTCCTCTCCCCACTTGTAACCACTAGTTTGTATCTGTAAGTCTACTTCTTTTTGTTATAGTCACTGGCTTGTTATGCTTTTTAGATTCCACATGTAAGTGACATCATACAATATATGTCTTTCTCTGTGTGACTTGTCTTAGCATAATACATGAATTCATGACAGAGGCCTACAAAGACAAATAGTGTTTCTGTAATCATAGAGTTTACAGTGGGGATTCAAATTGTTGTCATACTATTCCTGCATAGTGTTCAGCTTTACTATGGACTTTGGAAATGTCTGACAGTCCTCTGTACACATATTTCAGGGCTCTGATTTATTGTTTATACTGCTTATAAACAGACTTTGTGTGTCAAACTATAATAAAGACACTGGAATGCAGCTAGACTGACAAATGATTTCTCAGTACATTCCAAGGGCGAGTTTAACATTCAGGGTTTCACCTCTGCCTAAGTAAGCAGAAGCACTTGTGGGAGAGTGGGATACTTCGTCTTCTTATCATGAATGTATTTTTTATTAGATATAATCTTCCTGAAAAGATTCAGTTTTATGTTTTATAATTTTTTATGGTTCACAGACATGATATTTTCCTAGTTTCTTATTATTTTGTTAACATATTTTTAGAGATAAGAAATCAAACAAAGTTGATTTATAAATGTTTCAAAGAGAAAAAAGAGTCCCTAGTAGGATTCATTCACGCTTAGGTCTACTCTGATTCATGTAAAGAAGATGACGAAAAGAGTTTATATTTTACAAATCTCAAAGGAAACATGTTTAAAGATCTTTGTTTCTTCTTGACCTTTCATCCTAACACTTAAGTCCATCTCAGCAAGTGATCTATATGTGTAAAAGCTTAATCCTTGGTAAATGATTGAGGCACGAAAATAACTGTTTAACTTTTTTTTTCCATCTGACGTATCTAGATTATCGAGCAAATGACACGATTGCTCCAACTATCCCGTACAACCAATCGTATGACCAGAACACAGGAGGATCCTACAACAGTTCAGACCGGGGCAGCAGTACATCCGGTAAGTGAGGGAAGCCGAGGAGAAGGTCAGTCTCTCCTTTCAAGAGATGGTACATTTTAAGATTACAGCTTGAATGTTAATGGCCTGAAATGTGTAGATGACGTGTCTAATCACTTTATGTGTTGGATCGTCCAGGCATAGGTCTTGTCTCTACAGTGTGAATGACTGTCCACTCATGGAACCATTTTATGTTCTATTTGGTAACAACATTTGAGGCCCCTATTTTACTCCTTTCTAAAGAATTTTATTAAAGCCAGAAGCATAACTGAATCTTTAATGGTGGTTGAAATGTTTTTCCATCTCAGCAAAAATATAACTAAAAATGTTGCACATATAGTTAATCTGCTTTATTTATCATTTCAAGGTATATGCTATTAAAGCATATAAAATTTGAGTACACTTGAGCAGAATCAAAAGCTCAAGAGATGATATCACAAGATGTAGGTACAATTGGAACCTGCCTGTGTTTATAATCTGTCTATTGCTCACTCAGTTCTTGCTCTAAAACCTCATAAAGCAACCTCCCAACATCAGTGTGTAAGTGCCTCAGAAGCACACCAAGGCCTCTTCCCTGTGGTCTTCATGCTGGTGCAGCTGTTTGCCAGCTGTTTTCCTGATAGTGGATACAGATGGGAGCTTGCTGGTACTTAAGCCCTGTTTTTCTAATTAAAGACGGTTCATTATTAGAACGAACATGTGGCAAGTCACACCACAATGAGGACAAAACCAATTGATCTTGACTCTAGTTTGTTTCTCCAGGAGAGGGCAGAAATATTACTTTTTGGCAACTGGATTAAAGTTGCTGGTAGGTGCCTTTAGCCAAATGTCTTCTACCCCTCTTCTTTTATGTATATGTTATTTGCATTTTACCATCCTCTCTTGATGGAAGCAGGCTGATTTTTCATTCTGTAGACTGCATTTTCTCACCGATTGAAATTTAGTTGAATTAAGGAGCTTAGAAATAGCTCTATACCATTTTAGATCAACCCTAAGGGTTTTACTATGTATTATTATTATTTGTTTAACAAATCTTATCAAATGACTTTTTTAATATTTTTTAAAGTTAGTAAACTCTAAACAGTAATAAAGACACTGGAAAGCAGCTAGACTGACATATTATTGCTCAGTACATTCCAATGGTGAGTTTATTATTTGGATTCTCACCGCTTGCTTAAGTAGGCAGAAATATTAAGCTTTATCAATTATGAGAAAATTTTCAAACATGTGCTCTTGGGACAACTATATAAAATATTTTGATTTTAATATTTAGTATTAAAATATTTTAATATTTAATATATCCCATGTCATGTCTTCTTTGAATTATTAGCCACGTCTTTGAATTCTTGGCCACTTATTTCTTAATGGAAAAACTGACTTTCTCCATCCCTCAGCCTAGATACATAGATCCTGATGTTTTGCTGCTATATATTATTTGTTAGTCTGTGAATATGCAGTAAAAAGATGCCAAGATGAGAAATCTGGTGGTAATTAGGGAGAGAATGAAGCAGTTAAGTGAAGTATAGGCAAGATTTGCGATGTTAGGCCTTTCAGGACAGATGGAGTTGTTACAGGAGATGTGTGCTAGGAAATCAAGAGGAAGACTCTGGTACAGTTAACTCCTCCATTGAGCTGTTTTCCTGATAGTGATACAGATGGAAAAGCCTTCTTCCTGTGGTCTTCATGCTGGTGCAGCTGTTTGCCAGCTGTTTTCCTGATAGTGGATACAGATGGGAGCTTGCTGGTACTTAAGCCCTGTTTTTCTAATTAAAGACGGTTCATTATTAGAACGAACATGTGGCAAGTCACACCACAATGAGGACAAAACCAATTGATCTTGACTCTAGTTTGTTTCTCCAGGAGAGGGCAGAAATATTACTTTTTGGCAACTGGATTAAAGTTGCTGGTAGGTGCCTTTAGCCAAATGTCTTCTACCCCTCTTCTTTTATGTATATGTTATTTGCATTTTACCATCCTCTCTTGATGGAAGCAGGCTGATTTTTCATTCTGTAGACTGCATTTTCTCACCGATTGAAATTTAGTTGAATTAAGGAGCTTAGAAATAGCTCTATACCATTTTAGATCAACCCTAAGGGTTTTACTATGTATTATTATTATTTGTTTAACAAATCTTATCAAATGACTTTTTTAATATTTTTTAAAGTTAGTAAACTCTAAACAGTAATAAAGACACTGGAAAGCAGCTAGACTGACATATTATTGCTCAGTACATTCCAATGGTGAGTTTATTATTTGGATTCTCACCGCTTGCTTAAGTAGGCAGAAATATTAAGCTTTATCAATTATGAGAAAATTTTCAAACATGTGCTCTTGGGACAACTATATAAAATATTTTGATTTTAATATTTAGTATTAAAATATTTTAATATTTAATATATCCCATGTCATGTCTTCTTTGAATTATTAGCCACGTCTTTGAATTCTTGGCCACTTATTTCTTAATGGAAAAACTGACTTTCTCCATCCCTCAGCCTAGATACATAGATCCTGATGTTTTGCTGCTATATATTATTTGTTAGTCTGTGAATATGCAGTAAAAAGATGCCAAGATGAGAAATCTGGTGGTAATTAGGGGAGAGAATGAAGCAGTTAAGTGAAGTATAGGCAAGATTTGCGATGTTAGGCCTTTCAGGACAGATGGAGTTGTTACAGGAGATGTGTGCTAGGAAATCAAGAGGAAGACTCTGGGTACAGTTAACTCCTCCGTACACACATAGCCATCCCAATACAGGACAGCTGAGTGGAGGAAGAGAGAATGGAGACAAAGAGCCAGAAACCTGACATCATAATTTATAAATAACACCCTGTCCCTCAGCCCACACTTGGTGTGGTAACAAACCAGTGCAAGAACATCTGGCTTCACAAACACTGCCATTTGAAAATTCCCAGTGACTTAAAAAATAAGTCTCATTGAATATACTCAGACCTATTTCATGTACTGTGTTACTTGGAGCTGTTTCAGAAATGTTCAAAAAAAACCCCGCTGAATTTAAGGAATCAGATGAGAAAAATAATTGTAGACTCATTGTCTATAATTTACATAAGAATTTAAAATATATCCTATTGGAGGAAGAGGATAAAGACCATTTTATCTCCAAATATCTTTTGACCTAGCATTATTTTAAAATGAATATACCAAAATGTGCAGCCACCTATGTTTAAAGAATATGCCAAATCTAATATCAGAACACTGGCTAACTTGAATAATTGAGCTATTTTAAGCTTCCAAGAATGTTCAAGCAACATTATTTCACTCTAAGCCATAATTTTATAGAAACAATGGCTAAAAACATTTCTTCTCCTTTTTAAAAACCATTTTTCTGCTTCTTTTGTTGTTAGATATATTAGTCCTTCCAGCAATTATTTTCATCTGCACCTGTCTTTCTGACAAAAACTAGTAATTTCATTGTGCCTAAAACGTTTCAATGGACAAGTACAAATTATATATACTTGGTGATTTAATGCAACAGTGGAAATGTAATAGATCGTATCTGTATCATATTGTATGTTAGGTTCCAGCAATTAAATAATAGAAAGGCACTTGAGAAAATATGTCTACAGCTCATTTGTTTTAGACGATAATCCATAATGCAATTAATTGCTATAAGAAGATCACTATTAATGATATGGCTTATAAAATTCATTTGTGGTTTTATTGCTATTTCACTATTATTTTGCAGTTAAAATTGGCAATAATTTCCTTTTTATTTTGTTTAAAGTTGTGTTTAAAATTAATAAAGTATGTTTACCTCTTTCTGTATATGAATTATAAGATATTTACAGAAAATAGTTAATTTGTGGATAATAGAAAATATTCAAAGTTCAGAAACTGAAGGCATGCATTTGATTTCTTTTCAAGGGAGTCAAGGACACAAGAAAGGAGCACGGACACCCAAAGTCCCCAAACAAGGTGGCATGAACTGGGCAGATCTACTGCCTCCTCCCCCGGCACATCCTCCTCCTCATAGCAACAGTGAAGACTACAGTATTTCTGTAGATGAAAGGTAAGAGGGATTTCCAGACAGATATAAATGGAGTAACATGATTCCCTAAACCCGTGTTAAGTAGCTATTTAGCTAAATTATTAAGAGAGACTGATTGTTAAGGTCTATGGACATTTGTCTCTGAATAAAACAATACTGATAGATCAGCATGACTTAAAAACCCACCTCAGTGTGGCCAAAAAAAAAGGAATTTGTATCTTGGTAGCATCTTTTGGAACTCAGAATCATGAATATACACACGTACACACATACACACACACAACCATTCACATATATATGCACACATAGTTTACATATTTGTATTTATAAGTATTTTACATTATGTACATATAATTTACATACATGATCATGAAAGTATATGAGCGTGAGACCATGTATATATCACTCTCTACATATGTTTTTCTATTTTTCAAATATTAGACCTTCTGTTGTACATCTCTATATTTTCATAAAATAATTATGTGGATTTATACCACAGCTCCAGCATCCTGAAAATGTTTGCTCTTAGATATTTATCATATTCTGCTAACAGCTGTAGAAATTTAAACTTTACTGAATTGTCTCTTAAAAGGATATAACATGTGTAAGTAACCCATACAACAGCAATTAGAGAATCTACCTCCAGCCTCGGTAGAACTGGTTATAGTACCACCCAGCAAAACAAAACAGCAGCTTCACTAATAATATCAATGGAAGAGCATTTCTTTGATATAGAGAACAAACACAGAAAGTACAAAATCCACCTGAAAATGTCTTTTAAATGACTGTTATGGAAATGAAGTCATTGTTCTTTAATTCTCCAGAAAAACAAAACTAAAAACCAGTTTTACAGTTCCACCTATTCCAGGATACAAAGCCTCTTTACTTTTATCTTCTAATTAGCAAATCCTGAGCCATTGCTCCTTGGAGAATCGCAAGGTTAGGCTCCCCCAAGCACTGGAAACATTTCTGTGAGTCCATCCATATATAACCTTCTTTTATGTGTGTTTTTGTTTAAAGACACCTTATTTAATATGTATTGTTGATTCATTAACATTGAATTCACAGCCGATAGCACTGTAAGTCATCCCTGAACAAAGCCTATCCAAGACATATTTTCTCTATTGAGGCACATTATAGCCTTCTTGCCCTTGGGAACCCTAGACAGCCCTAAAGCAGTACATTGAGGATCATTTTAGCCTGGGAACTCACAATCATAAGGGCTTCCCTGGTGGCTAAGATGGTAAAGAATCTGCCGGCAATGCACGAGTGCTGGGTTCAATTCCTGGAAGATCCAGGAAGATCCTCTGGAAAGGGAAATGACAATTGACTCCAGTATTCTAGCCTAGGAAATTCCATGGACAGAGGTGCCTGGTGGGCTACAGTCCATGTTGTCGCAAAAGAGTTGGACCCAACTTAGCAACTAAAGCACCACCATCACCACCATCATATAGCAAAAAAGAAAGAAAACAAACAACATGGTACTATGTAGACCATAAAAAGAATACTCATTTACAATCAGAGAGCTGGAACAAGAAGGTGGAGAGTTGTCTCATTTGACCTCAGCTAGGAATGTATGTATAAGGTTACTCAAATTTTTTGCCTCTCTGCCCATGTCCATGAATAACCACAGAAGTGCTATGGATATTGACTTTGGGTTACAAATTTTTTTTAGCAAGTAGGAGAATCTACAGATATGAAACGTGTAAATAACCAGGACTGGATGTGTTTTGATAAATTCATTTCTTAGGCTATATTAACAACAATTATCGTTATTTTAGTCCACCAAAAGTAGGAATAAAGTGAAGTATGTCAGTATAATTTTTTAAAAAAACAAGGGATTCAACAGTGCCCCCAAAGACTGATTCTAATTGGGAAAAAGGAAGGTTTCTTGATTACTGATTTTGTTTTTGAGTTTAACAAATAAGAAGGTTCTCAGTCAAGAGAAGAGGTTTTGGGGGCATGGAGACCGCAGAGAGGTATAGATTCCTGGAGAACTATCATGAAACACATGATAGAGAGGGGAAACTGAGAAGGCAAGTGTAAGCCAGATTATACAGGTACTTGATTGTGTTGTTTAGGTCCTCATATTTTATTATGTAGGCAACTAGAGCCACTTATTACCTCAAAGTAGGTGAACAACCATAGAGTGATACACATTATAATAAAGTAATTTTGAAAACAATGTGAGGATAAGAAAAAGGAATAGATTGTAGAGATTTTTAGAGTAGAACAGAAATGAACTGGGCAACAGTTTGAGGTAGAAGAGAGTTAAGGTCTAGACGAAGACAAGATACATAAGAAGCACGGAGGACAGAAGTGAAAGCAGTACATTGAGGATCATTTTAGCCTGGGAACTCACAATCATAAGGGCTTCCCTGGTGGCTAAGATGGTAAAGAATCTGCCGGCAATGCACGAGTGCTGGGTTCAATTCCTGGAAGATCCAGGAAGATCCTCTGGAAAGGGAAATGACAATTGACTCCAGTATTCTAGCCTAGGAAATTCCATGGACAGAGGTGCCTGGTGGGCTACAGTCCATGTTGTCGCAAAAGAGTTGGACCCAACTTAGCAACTAAAGCACCACCATCACCACCATCATATAGCAAAAAAGAAAGAAAACAAACAACATGGTACTATGTAGACCATAAAAGAATACTCATTTACAATCAGAGAGCTGGAACAAGAAGGTGGAGAGTTGTCTCATTTGACCTCAGCTAGGAATGTATGTATAAGGTTACTCAAATTTTTTGCCTCTCTGCCCATGTCCATGAATAACCACAGAAGTGCTATGGATATTGACTTTGGGTTACAAATTTTTTTTAGCAAGTAGGAGAATCTACAGATATGAAACGTGTAAATAACCAGGACTGGATGTGTTTTGATAAATTCATTTCTTAGGCTATATTAACAACAATTATCGTTATTTTAGTCCACCAAAAGTAGGAATAAAGTGAAGTATGTCAGTATAATTTTTTAAAAAAACAAGGGATTCAACAGTGCCCCCAAAGACTGATTCTAATTGGGAAAAAGGAAGGTTTCTTGATTACTGATTTTGTTTTTGAGTTTAACAAATAAGAAGGTTCTCAGTCAAGAGAAGAGGTTTTGGGGGCATGGAGACCGCAGAGAGGTATAGATTCCTGGAGAACTATCATGAAACACATGATAGAGAGGGGAAACTGAGAAGGCAAGTGTAAGCCAGATTATACAGGTACTTGATTGTGTTGTTTAGGTCCTCATATTTTATTATGTAGGCAACTAGAGCCACTTATTACCTCAAAGTAGGTGAACAACCATAGAGTGATACACATTATAATAAAGTAATTTTGAAAACAATGTGAGGATAAGAAAAAGGAATAGATTGTAGAGATTTTTAGAGTAGAACAGAAATGAACTGGGCAACAGTTTGAGGTAGAAGAGAGTTAAGGTCTAGACGAAGACAAGATACATAAGAAGCACAGGAAGAAGTGTCACAGATAGTGGGATCTGTTCATTAAAAGAAGATACAGGGGCTTCCCTGTTGGTCCAGTGGGTAAGGACACTGCCTTGAAGTGCAAGGTGCACCAGTTCGATCCCTGGCCTGGGAAGATCCCACATACCGCAGAGCGGCTGGACCAATGTGTCCAATTACTGAGCCAGAGCTTTGGAGTGCATGCGCCCAAAGCTGGTGCTCTGCGATGACAGAGGCCAGTGTGATGGGAGGCCCACATGGGCCAAAAGAACAAAGATGGATGAAAAATAGATAAATGAAAGACCAATAGAAGTGGCCGCCTGCCTCCCTCCCTCCCCAACCCATCCCCCCCGCAAAAAAAAAAAAAGGAATTACAAAGATAGCATGTTATATAAGCATCAACTTTCCTGATTTCTGGTAAAGCAGGCAGGTGGTAGAGAAGGAATAAGATAGAAGGGTAACATGAGCCTAGTTTGTATAACACATTAAGATACTGCCATTCTAATTAATAACTGTATCCTCTGGGGTAAAGAGAAAGGCACAATGTTCCCCAGATCCATTTAGAGCTTCCACACAGCTCTAGCTGTAGAGTAGAGGGGACAGTTTATTGTTATTGGTGGTTTTATTTATTGTGTTTTCATTCACCATCTTATACACAAGCCAACTATCTAGTTCATTTTGTACTCAACTGAAGAAATAGTGAGCTATTATGATTTTAGAAGAAAGGTTGGTTGTATTGGTATAGTAAGTTGATCTTCAATGTATCTCCCTCCACAGGGATTTTCAAGAAAATTTTTCTGGGTTTAGCTTGTTGTCTTTGGGTTACTTTCAGGACTATCCTGAGTCTTCCTGTAGAGATCATGTTAAATTGGAGGGATAGAAGGTATCAAACATATTTGGGGTTTACTAAATTACCTATGTTAAATAGATTTCTTTGTTGCATGATTTCTCAGAGTCTGTAATGAGCCAGTTGAATTGTAATCCTACAGAGAAAAATATGTTATATATGACAATGAGTTATCTTTTAAGCAATACCTCTTCTTTTGAAATTCATATTCATTTATGTATTCATGGCTGAGCTAGGTCTTCATTGCTGTGCATGGACTTTCTCTAGTTGCAGCAAGCAGGGGCTACTCTCTAATTGTGGTACATGGGTTTCTCACTGGGGTGGCTTCTCTTGTTGTAGGGTACAGACTCTAGGAGCGTGGGCTTCTTGATCCAACATGCAGGCTCAGTAGTTGGGGCAGGGATCTTCCCAGACCAGGGATCTTGTGTACTCTGCATTGTCAGGTCGATCCTTAACCGCTGGGTCACCAGGGAACTCCCAACAATACCTTCTTAAGGTGGCCAGAACATTCAGATTTGAAAAGCAATTCAAAGATGGCATTTTGCTAACTCTACAGATAGTTCATTCAAATAACCTGAAGCACATCTAAATGTCCTCATAATTTCTTTTAGCTATGACCAAGAAATGCCATGTCCTGTGCCCCCAGCACGGATGTATTTGCAGCAAGGTGAACTAGAAGAGGAGGAGGATGAACGAGGCCCCACTCCCCTGTGCGGGAGCCGCCTCTTCTCCAGCTGCTGTGTCTTACAGCCATCAGTCCACTGCCACTCTGACACCCTCTCCGCAGGAAGAGCTGCAGCCCATGTTACAGGATTGTCCAGAGGAGGTTGGCCACATGCAGCACCAGCCCGACAGGAGGTACGTTGTCACTTGCCTTCTTCACTGGCAAATCAGTTAATTTCTACTCCTAAGTGGCATTTACAGAATGCTCTTACATGAAGTAATTTTCAGGTCACATGGGGCTTTTTTCCAGAATCATCACACAGTAAGCCCTGGTAATTAGCATATCAAGTAATACCGTTGATCAGAACATTAGATTAATTGATCCCAGTGAACTTGGAACCATAAAATAATATGCCTTAATTCTCACTTATGATAATTGCATTCATAAATACATGGAGATCATGTAGTAAATATATGGGTTGCTAATCTTGTAACATTTTATCGATGATGGGTAGTTTTATATTTTAGTTTTATTTATGCCTGGCCATGTTGCATCTTTAGTCCTACAGAGAAAAATATGTTATATATGACAATGAGTTATCTTTTAAGCAATACCTCTTCTTTTGAAATTCATATTCATTTATGTATTCATGGCTGAGCTAGGTCTTCATTGCTGTGCATGGACTTTCTCTAGTTGCAGCAAGCAGGGGCTACTCTCTAATTGTGGTACATGGGTTTCTCACTGGGGTGGCTTCTCTTGTTGTAGGGTACAGACTCTAGGAGCGTGGGCTTCTTGATCCAACATGCAGGCTCAGTAGTTGGGGCAGGGATCTTCCCAGACCAGGGATCTTGTGTACTCTGCATTGTCAGGTCGATCCTTAACCGCTGGGTCACCAGGGAACTCCCAACAATACCTTCTTAAGGTGGCCAGAACATTCAGATTTGAAAAGCAATTCAAAGATGGCATTTTGCTAACTCTACAGATAGTTCATTCAAATAACCTGAAGCACATCTAAATGTCCTCATAATTTCTTTTAGCTATGACCAAGAAATGCCATGTCCTGTGCCCCCAGCACGGATGTATTTGCAGCAAGGTGAACTAGAAGAGGAGGAGGATGAACGAGGCCCCACTCCCCCTGTGCGGGGAGCCGCCTCTTCTCCAGCTGCTGTGTCTTACAGCCATCAGTCCACTGCCACTCTGACACCCTCTCCGCAGGAAGAGCTGCAGCCCATGTTACAGGATTGTCCAGAGGAGGTTGGCCACATGCAGCACCAGCCCGACAGGAGGTACGTTGTCACTTGCCTTCTTCACTGGCAAATCAGTTAATTTCTACTCCTAAGTGGCATTTACAGAATGCTCTTACATGAAGTAATTTTCAGGTCACATGGGGCTTTTTTCCAGAATCATCACACAGTAAGCCCTGGTAATTAGCATATCAAGTAATACCGTTGATCAGAACATTAGATTAATTGATCCCAGTGAACTTGGAACCATAAAATAATATGCCTTAATTCTCACTTATGATAATTGCATTCATAAATACATGGAGATCATGTAGTAAATATATGGGTTGCTAATCTTGTAACATTTTATCGATGATGGGTAGTTTTATATTTTAGTTTTATTTATGCCTGGCCATGTTGCATCTTTAGTCTGTGAAGAATAGATTTTTGTCCTGTCTTTAAAAATTAAGTGGCAGAGTGATTTGTTCTATTTGTAATGTTACAAAAAGAAAAGATATAAGGTATACCTTTTATATATGAAAAGGCGTATTAATTGTGTGTTGACCTCATGCATCTTTATTTTGGTTGAGATGTTAGGTTACAGTCCTTTTGTCTAAGCTACTAAATAGCATATGTTTGTATATCTTAGACTTTTTTAACCAGTACATTCAACACTGCCAACCAGTCTCTTTATTTCGCACAAATCCTTCACTTGTCATTTCTCCCACATAAAAGCTATTACTGCATCGTGTCAGCACTTCTCTCATTGTTGATTTTGTTTGTAGTATTTTATTGCCCTTGACACATTATATGTATGTTATTTTCTATCCCTCTCTTGCCATTTGAGACTGAGTATATTATTTGCCTCATAAGATCTCCCTTCAATATTCTTGAATGAATAACAAGTCCTGGTTGATGTTTCTTGAATTATGTAGATTAAAATAGAATTTTCAATGTTTTTAACTATTCTATCAGTAAAAGGTTATTACCAAATTTAGCTCATATACTCTCTAAAATGAGGAAGTAGTTCAATTTTCTTCTGTGTGACAAAGGGGAAGTTGGATTACCAGACAATAAATTTAATATTGTTAACCCACAGAACTTCATGTAGAATGAGAGCAAATAAGACATCTCTTTTCCCTATTAAGGCCACAAGCATTTCTACTGCCACTCTTCTTTACAGAAAATGAGATACTAATAGAGGCTCTTAGCTCTGAAATACTTCAATATTCTTTTCTCGTTCTTTCAGATTACCTATTTCCTCACCATCATCCTCTGTTTTACAAATGTAACCTGGTATCTTCTTCCTGGAAAGTTCTTCTATGTTCCTTAGTTCGTCCTGTTCATTTTGCTTGATCATGATCAAAAATCAGCTTACCTATCTTGACTTTTCAGCCTTTTTCTCTTTTCTCTTCACTATTAACGCTACTACTTTTTGAACTTCCCTTATCTTCCCCTTTTTTATTCTGCTCTTTTTCTCTCCTACTCCACAGAGTTATGTAGTCACTTCTACTTTCCTAATTCTTATTCACACCTCAGTCTTCTGTATGCTGGCTTATACCATTTGCTCCCATCAGGCTTTAGAAAGTAACCTCTGAATCATCAGTCTAAAGTCTTCTCCATCTTTATCACACTTAGGCTTTCTGTAGTGAGGTAATGATGACAAGTCTCTGATTCCTTTTGAGACTCAAAAGATCATGTATATAAAGTATATCTAATGCAGGGTAAGTATTCAACAAATATTAATTCACTACTGTCCATAGTCTTAGGCCATCACCTGTACACTTGATTCAAATATTACTTATATTCTTATGGCTTTTGCATTGATTTAGCACTCCACCCTTTTTTCCTGAGCACCACTGTGATATTTTCATTTGGGTATCTCAGACTATACATATATCCAAAATCAAATTCTTTATCTTCACTTGACCTTTCAAACTTGTTCCTTTTCTTCCCTTATTGGCTCTTAATCCTTAGTTGGGGCTTCCCTGATGGCTCAGGGTTGAAGAATCTGCCTGGAAATGCAGAGGAAGGACCTGCTTTGATCTCTGCATCAGAAAGATCCCCTGGAGAAATGGCAGCCTGCTCCAGTATTCTTGCCTGGGAAATCCCATGGACAGAGGAGTCTGCTGGGTCATAGTCCATAGCCTCAGAAAACAATCAACCTGTGACTTAGCCACTAAACAGCAACAATTCTTATTTATTTGATGAACATATTAAAAATAAAATAGCAAAGGGAATAGGCAAAGAAAATCACAAAAAATATTTTTGTGATTTTGAAATGAGTGTAGTTTTCCTATAGTTTAATTTCTTCTATTATCTTCCCACCATTCCCCAAATTATTCACCAGTCCCTTCATTTATAACTCCAAAGTATTTTGTGATTGATTTTGTTCCTGTTTCCTTTCCTAGAGTCCCTAGTGCAGACCTTCAGTCCGTGTGCTTTAAAATACTGCCTTATCCTTGCATTGATCACCACTATCTTGCCTTCTGTGTCCACTCTCCACATTATTTTTCTTTACGCACCAGTCTAATAATGTTACTACCCACTCAGACTCGGGTTTTACTGTTGCAGGGAGAAAAACAATTCTGACCCCATGTTGAAAATTGTATTGTTGACTGGCCTTCTGTTGCTGTTATTATTTTAATCATACTTAATGGTTTGCCTCAAGGACCCTGCCCCTCTGGTGACTGTAAACTAAAGAGCCTTTCTTCAATCCATAGAGAGACAATCTGTCCCTGCCCACCTGTGAATAGAAGAGATTCACACACCCCTCCCAAAGGTTGACCATTCCCTTGGATATGTTTTCCAAGACTGAAGACCCCTCACTTTACTTTCCCATGGCCTCTCCCTCTTTATTCTGCCTTTTGACTTTAGTTCCTCATTGCTTCTTTCCCTCTTATCTGTAAAAGAACGTGCCATCCAGACCCTGACAAGATGGTTATTTCCAACATGCTAGCCTGCCAACTTCTCTGTCAGCTGCTTTCTGAATAAAGTCATTTTCCTTGCCTCAACATCTCATCTCTAAGATTCATTGGCCTGTCATGTGGCGAGCAGAGTGAGCTTAGATTCAGTAGCATTACAGTTTAGCCCAATAATTGGAGCCTTTTGAAATCCATTTTCCTTTACTTGCCTCTTCCCTCCTAACACTTTCACATACCCACTTTTCTAATTAATTTTGAATTCCCTGAATTTGCCTTAAACTCATGGACACCCAGTCAGCAATGCCACTTTCCAGGCTACACAAGGCTATTCTGCTGCTCTGGAGCTCAGGTGGGGGTGTGGCGGGACAGGCTGCTTTTATCTTCCATGACTGTCACCAACATCCTGAGTGTCCTCACGTACAGGTATCTTGGCACATGCTGCTTCTCTGATGGCCTGGCCTGCACTTCTCATCTTTCCAAGCTCTGTTCAGATGTTACTCCTGTGTAACTTTCTTCTTGTCGCTTGTCAAAAATCAATTCTTCTTGGTCTTTCCTCTTCACAATGGCCTGTTCACAGCTCTGCTACAGGTAATCTGGTTTCCCATTTTGCCATTTTTAAACCCCTTCTGCATTGATCACCACTATCTTGCCTTCTGTGTCCACTCTCCACATTATTTTTCTTTACGCACCAGTCTAATAATGTTACTACCCACTCAGACTCGGGTTTTACTGTTGCAGGGAGAAAAACAATTCTGACCCCATGTTGAAAATTGTATTGTTGACTGGCCTTCTGTTGCTGTTATTATTTTAATCATACTTAATGGTTTGCCTCAAGGACCCTGCCCCTCTGGTGACTGTAAACTAAAGAGCCTTTCTTCAATCCATAGAGAGACAATCTGTCCCTGCCCACCTGTGAATAGAAGAGATTCACACACCCCTCCCAAAGGTTGACCATTCCCTTGGATATGTTTTCCAAGACTGAAGACCCCTCACTTTACTTTCCCATGGCCTCTCCCTCTTTATTCTGCCTTTTGACTTTAGTTCCTCATTGCTTCTTTCCCTCTTATCTGTAAAAGAACGTGCCATCCAGACCCTGACAAGATGGTTATTTCCAACATGCTAGCCTGCCAACTTCTCTGTCAGCTGCTTTCTGAATAAAGTCATTTTCCTTGCCTCAACATCTCATCTCTAAGATTCATTGGCCTGTCATGTGGCGAGCAGAGTGAGCTTAGATTCAGTAGCATTACAGTTTAGCCCAATAATTGGAGCCTTTTGAAATCCATTTTCCTTTACTTGCCTCTTCCCTCCTAACACTTTCACATACCCACTTTTCTAATTAATTTTGAATTCCCTGAATTTGCCTTAAACTCATGGACACCCAGTCAGCAATGCCACTTTCCAGGCTACACAAGGCTATTCTGCTGCTCTGGAGCTCAGGTGGGGGTGTGGCGGGACAGGCTGCTTTTATCTTCCATGACTGTCACCAACATCCTGAGTGTCCTCACGTACAGGTATCTTGGCACATGCTGCTTCTCTGATGGCCTGGCCTGCACTTCTCATCTTTCCAAGCTCTGTTCAGATGTTACTCCTGTGTAACTTTCTTCTTGTCGCTTGTCAAAAATCAATTCTTCTTGGTCTTTCCTCTTCACAATGGCCTGTTCACAGCTCTGCTACAGGTAATCTGGTTTCCCATGTTGCATTGGCATTGTCAATTTTTGTCTCTGTTTCACTATTTAAATCAAAAGCTCTTTGAGAGCAGCGCTCATGTCCTACTCATGTTATTGAGTTCCACAAAGCTTTCTTCAGTAACGATCTGATAAGTGGAACCTGATACTTGAGGAGAATGTGAAGTTGACTTACTCACTCCTGTTTTAGGGGAGTGAATTCAAAGTGAACATGTATACTTGGGAAATGCATTGGGTATCTGTACTTAAAATCCTCTTTGGCTACATGCAGCCTGTTTTAAAAGGTAAGGCTTTCAGTTTATGAAGGTATTAAGAATTGTATTTCCAGGACTGCTGCTGGAAAATGGCACTGGGCACTTAAAGCAATAGATGAAAGCCCATGGAACTTCTCTGGCAGTCCAGTGGTTAAGATTCCATGCTTCCAATGCAGTGGGCACAGGTTCATCCCTGATCTGGGAACTAAAATCCCACACGCTATGCAACATGGACAAAAATAAAAGTAAATAATAAAGTGTTAACTTTTCCTGAAAATGTTTTCTTAAAAAAGAGAAACAGATGAAACATGCCCAGTAAACAAAAAACTATTACTCCTCTTTTCCTGTAGATGTATCCTACAGGTTTACAATGGAAAATTTGGAGAGTACAGTTAAACAAAATGAAAATACAAAATTAACAGTGATCTCTGTAGTCAGAAATTGTCACTGTTGAGTCCCCAGTAAAAATCTTTTCCAGCTTCATCTGTACATATACTCACATTGCTTTGAATTCATGATGTGCCAATATAATAATTTTATAAAGTACTCTTCTCACTGAACAGTGAATTTTTCTATGCCACTAACTATTTAGATATTCACATTAAACAAATGTATACTGTAATTTATTTGTTGGGCATTCGAGTCTTCTTTAGTGTTTTAATAATATGCATAAGGCCGTAATTCCCCTATCTAGTTAAGTCCTTCAGACAAGCCTCTTCTCAAGCCCTTAGCCTATTTGGAAGCCTACTCATTTAGTCAATGAGTTTACATCTGACACTACCAAAAATCAATTCTTCTTGGTCTTTCCTCTTCACAATGGCCTGTTCACAGCTCTGCTACAGGTAATCTGGTTTCCCATGTTGCATTGGCATTGTCAATTTTTGTCTCTGTTTCACTATTTAAATCAAAAGCTCTTTGAGAGCAGCGCTCATGTCCTACTCATGTTATTGAGTTCCACAAAGCTTTCTTCAGTAACGATCTGATAAGTGGAACCTGATACTTGAGGAGAATGTGAAGTTGACTTACTCACTCCTGTTTTAGGGGAGTGAATTCAAAGTGAACATGTATACTTGGGAAATGCATTGGGTATCTGTACTTAAAATCCTCTTTGGCTACATGCAGCCTGTTTTAAAAGGTAAGGCTTTCAGTTTATGAAGGTATTAAGAATTGTATTTCCAGGACTGCTGCTGGAAAATGGCACTGGGCACTTAAAGCAATAGATGAAAGCCCATGGAACTTCTCTGGCAGTCCAGTGGTTAAGATTCCATGCTTCCAATGCAGTGGGCACAGGTTCATCCCTGATCTGGGAACTAAAATCCCACACGCTATGCAACATGGACAAAAATAAAAGTAAATAATAAAGTGTTAACTTTTCCTGAAAATGTTTTCTTAAAAAAGAGAAACAGATGAAACATGCCCAGTAAACAAAAAACTATTACTCCTCTTTTCCTGTAGATGTATCCTACAGGTTTACAATGGAAAATTTGGAGAGTACAGTTAAACAAAATGAAAATACAAAATTAACAGTGATCTCTGTAGTCAGAAATTGTCACTGTTGAGTCCCCAGTAAAAATCTTTTCCAGCTTCATCTGTACATATACTCACATTGCTTTGAATTCATGATGTGCCAATATAATAATTTTATAAAGTACTCTTCTCACTGAACAGTGAATTTTTCTATGCCACTAACTATTTAGATATTCACATTAAACAAATGTATACTGTAATTTATTTGTTGGGCATTCGAGTCTTCTTTAGTGTTTTAATAATATGCATAAGGCCGTAATTCCCCTATCTAGTTAAGTCCTTCAGACAAGCCTCTTCTCAAGCCCTTAGCCTATTTGGAAGCCTACTCATTTAGTCAATGATTTCTGTTTCTCAGCATCTGACACTACCCTGATAATACACTCATTAAAGATAGATGGCTATTTCTCTATAAATTTCATTCCAAAGAATCAGACCCTTGTAGCCAAGTACCAGTTCCTGTAGATTTTTGCTGTTTGACTATCACTTAAAGCAGTACATGTGTCTCTAGCCTTAAAGGCACTTTCCTACTTCCTCCAGCCATCTTCTCTTGCCTGTATTGTGCGAATGGTCCATAAGTGGTCTTGCTGCCTTTAGCCCTGCCCTTTCTCCCTCCTAATCTTGCAGTGGACGGGTGCAGAGGCATTTTCCTAAAATACAACTCTGATCAAGTCTCTCTGTTGCTTAAAATCTCTCAATGACTTCTCATTCCCCTTAGAATAAAGCTACAATTCCTTAATGGAGCAATCAAGGCCCATTGTGATCTGACTCAGGCATGCCTCTCAGGCTTAGCCATTGCCACTCCCCTCCTCACTGTTTCTGCAGCCTTTACTCTAAATTTCTTCCCGTTCCTGGAATGACCAGCACTCTCAACCACCTTGAGGTCTTTCCACTGGCTGTTTTACCTTCCTGGGACAACATTTCCCCTCTCTTTTTTGGAGCTAACCCTTGTGTATCCTTTAGATCCAAGATTAAGTGGCAGACGCTCTCCATACAATCTTTCCCTGATGCCCAACATGTCTAAGAATAGAGCTAATTCTGTGTGTTGCCACAGTGACCTAGATATCTTCTGTCCTGGAACTTTGTGAAAACTGCATTACCATTGCATATTTAATTAACTGTTGGTCTTTTCCACTAGACTCTAAAGTCCTTTACTCAAGGAACACATCTATTCCATGTAGTTGAATTTCTAGCGTAGTGCCTGAGTCCTGATTCTAGTGCTGCCCATGAACTACACTAAAATGTAATCAACTACAACCATTTTATTTTACTCACAATTCCACAAGTCTGAAATTCTGAAAGGATTGCTTTGGAAGATTCACCACCAACCCACATGGCCTCTTCTGGTCTTTGGAGCTGCAAGATATGCTTCCAAGTTAGAATCTTTGCTCATACATTTGCTATCTCAGGGCTCCCTGGCCTCTCTCTGTCTCCACATAGAATCTCAACTTCGAGCTTCTCATAACACAGGGATCTCAGGGATGTGGCAGTGGTTTCATACCAGCAGCCTTTCTATATGTCAGGGAAATGAATTTGCCAGGACAGTTAAAAGCTATACTCTGAATGGGCACAGTCTGACTTCTGCCATGTTCTATGGTCAGAGTAGTCTCATGATCCACCCAGATGCAGGAAAGTAGAACTAAACTCCCCTGTCTTGATGAGGAGGTGGCATGTTCTCATCCCAGAAGAGCATTGAAGATGGAAGATATTGTTATGAGCATCTTTGCAAAATATGGTATTCCATGGCCTGATGCATAGTTTGCATCATTATATATGAGTGCCTTAAAATAGAATCTTTCTGTCTTAAAGTGAAAGCTGTAATCCATTTCCCTAAGGTCTTGTTTCTTGTGATTCCTTTGGTCTCAGAACCTAAAAGTTTCTTCATCATAGTTGGTACACACATTAAATGTTTAACGAGTGGGTACATATTTTAATTTTATTGATTAGAGACATTATAAATAGTGTAATGTACATGAATAAGAAATTACTGAGCTAAAACCATTATACAATTACAGTGTTTGATTAGATAAGTGTTTCATACTTGCATTATTGTGGATATTGCAATTTTGGCATTCTAATGAGTTTCTAAGGTATTTCATTTTTGTCTAAAACCAGATTAACTAGATGACTAACATAATATAAGTCTTTCATATCTCTCTTTTCAGATAATAAACATGAAAATAATATAATTAAACATATTTACATATACTGTTTTCAAAAGTATCTGGTACTATTGAGTTTAGTTGATACTTAGTAAAAATCCTTTTGAAAGCTCAAGGTAAATTGCATGTATGGGATAGAAAATTCACTGATATCTTATTAATATAGATGTACTGAGTATGATATAGTTGGAAGGAAAAAAAAAGAAGGCCAAGGAGAATTAAATTTCTTGTCTGTTTAAAAAGTTCACCACCAACCCACATGGCCTCTTCTGGTCTTTGGAGCTGCAAGATATGCTTCCAAGTTAGAATCTTTGCTCATACATTTGCTATCTCAGGGCTCCCTGGCCTCTCTCTGTCTCCACATAGAATCTCAACTTCGAGCTTCTCATAACACAGGGATCTCAGGGATGTGGCAGTGGTTTCATACCAGCAGCCTTTCTATATGTCAGGGAAATGAATTTGCCAGGACAGTTAAAAGCTATACTCTGAATGGGCACAGTCTGACTTCTGCCATGTTCTATGGTCAGAGTAGTCTCATGATCCACCCAGATGCAGGAAAGTAGAACTAAACTCCCCTGTCTTGATGAGGAGGTGGCATGTTCTCATCCCAGAAGAGCATTGAAGATGGAAGATATTGTTATGAGCATCTTTGCAAAATATGGTATTCCATGGCCTGATGCATAGTTTGCATCATTATATATGAGTGCCTTAAAATAGAATCTTTCTGTCTTAAAGTGAAAGCTGTAATCCATTTCCCTAAGGTCTTGTTTCTTGTGATTCCTTTGGTCTCAGAACCTAAAAGTTTCTTCATCATAGTTGGTACACACATTAAATGTTTAACGAGTGGGTACATATTTTAATTTTATTGATTAGAGACATTATAAATAGTGTAATGTACATGAATAAGAAATTACTGAGCTAAAACCATTATACAATTACAGTGTTTGATTAGATAAGTGTTTCATACTTGCATTATTGTGGATATTGCAATTTTGGCATTCTAATGAGTTTCTAAGGTATTTCATTTTTGTCTAAAACCAGATTAACTAGATGACTAACATAATATAAGTCTTTCATATCTCTCTTTTCAGATAATAAACATGAAAATAATATAATTAAACATATTTACATATACTGTTTTCAAAAGTATCTGGTACTATTGAGTTTAGTTGATACTTAGTAAAAATCCTTTTGAAAGCTCAAGGTAAATTGCATGTATGGGATAGAAAATTCACTGATATCTTATTAATATAGATGTACTGAGTATGATATAGTTGGAAGGAAAAAAAAAGAAGGCCAAGGAGAATTAAATTTCTTGTCTGTTTAAAAACTGGGTAATGGTTAATCCTACAAAGTATTAAAACTATACCAGCTTTAGAAAAAATCTCAAAGGTATGTATTTTCTCCCTTTCATCTTTTGCCTGACAAAATGGTATGTGGTAAACTGTATAAACACCTGCTTTCATAAATTAATGGAATTGTTCCCTTTTTCTCTTGAACATGTTTATGAAGGCATCATTTTTGCAGGAGTCTAGAGTGTTGTAATCCACAGCCATATACTTGTACATTATTTCAGAAGACAATGAAACCCCTTGGGGGAAAAATTGAGGGGATTGAAGTTCATTTGTGGCAAGTTGCAGTTGAGTGCAGCATCTTGAAATAGCTTTTTGTTTTCAAATAGAATATATTACATATTTCAAACTGTACATGTTTATCACACATTCCCTTGGTTTGCCTTATTTGCAGATGGTTTGAATAAATTTTTCTGTCTTTCCCTGTCATTTGCACGTGATGGTGGTAGTTAAAAGCCAGTCTTCATTTCACATGAAGATGTTTTTGCTTCACAGAATGTGAATTATCCACATACAACAATGCTGGCATCCTTTCATTGTGAAGTTGGTGGTCCTACACCCCTTCATTGATGGTCAAAATAGCCCCTTTTGTGCTAAAAAGTCTTACATGTATTTTAAAAATACATGTGGTATTTTGGATGTGCTTGCTGACAAAGGCTGTAAATCGACTTTCAGCATGGTATTTTATTGCAATTGAAATTAAACAAAGGTTTTCCTCCTTTGTGTATAACATGCTCTGTATTGAAACAATTATCCATTTTAATCTCTTAAGTAGCTTCAGCTTTGGTACATTGTTCATGTTTCTTCTAGCACCAGACAAAGATGCATTAGAAACCACCCAGAAATGAAAAATAACATATTCTACCGAAGAACTGTGTATATCTGTATATCAATATATTACATATGTTCATACGTATGTGTATATGTACATGTATGCCTATGTGATAAGTCACTTCAGTCATGTCCGATTCGTTGTGACTCCGTGGACTACAGCTTGCCAGGCTCCTTTGTCCTTGGGATTCTCCAGGCAATAATATTGGAGTGGGTTGCCATTTCCTTCTCCAGGGGATCTTCCCAACCCGGGGATCAAACCTGGGTCTCCTGCATTACAAGCAGATTGTTTACCACCTGAACGACTGGAAACACCCAATAAATTAGTTAATTATGGTATTTTTAGTAATTATTCATTTGTAATGCTTTCTGTTCATGTTAATAAAACATTTATTAAGGTGTTTCAATTTGTTGGGATAAAAAGCATAAAACCTTCTTCAAACAGTTGCTGTGCCACCCTAACAATTGCTGTGCTATATTGAGCTTCCCTTTTCTTCTGTATAGCAGGTCTGTAAAAAGGTCTTGACTGGAACCTATGTGGTTTTGTTTGTATGCTTTCTTTTAATTTAAGACCCAGCCATATTAAAACTATAATCACCTATTTCCATATTTTTGCAGACTAAACATGTCTATGGCCATGGTGACAGGGACTAAACAGTGTGTTCTGTTTTTAATCACTTCCTTTCTCCCTCTTTGAAGTCCATTCTCCTAAGTGCTAAAGCAAGGAAGAGGGCACATAAAAACAGTAGAGTAGATGAGGATCCCCTTTTTCTCCTCGGTTAGACCTAATGACTGTTTTATCTTGTCTTGCTCACTAAGTATCTTAAAGATGGTGAGGGAAGGGGGCTGGCACCAGGTTCCCCTACTGATGAAGGACTCCGTCCCGGACAGCATCTGTACTTCAGCAGTTTAGCCACATCTTCAGGAGAACTACCACTCAGTGACATTCATGACATATCTCTTCTGATCTCCCAAGCCATAGGGTCACCAGATGACACTAAATCCTAATCTCACCTACCTTCCAACACTAGTGCTCAGTTTAGCAGGCTTTTTTGTTGTTGTTGGCGTATAGTTGCTTTACAATATTCTATTAGTTCCTGCTGTACAATATAGTGAATCAGCTATGTGTGTGCATATATCCACTCCCTCTTGAGCCTCCCTTCTACACCCCAACCCACCCTTTTAGGTCATCACAGAGCATCAAGCTGAGTTCCCTGTGCTCTACAGTCACTTCCTGCCAGCTATTTTCATTTGGTAGTGTATATACATCAATGCTGTTCTCCCAAGTCATCCCACTCTCCCCTTACCCCACTGTATCCACATGTCGGTTCTCTACATCTGCAGCTCTGTTTCTGCCCTGCAAATAGTTCATACATACCATTTTTCTAGATTTCATACATATTTATATATATATATACATATATATATATATTAATATGTTATATGTGGTTTTCTCTTTCTGACTTACTTACTCTGATCAAATCTGTTTTCCCTCTCTACAAATGATCCAGTTTTGTACCTTTTTATGCCTGAGTAATATTCTGTTATTTACATGTACCACATCTTTATCCGAATTTTTTCTGCTGTGCTAAAAATTGGGAGCTTCCCTTTTCTTCTGTATAGCAGGTCTGTAAAAAGGTCTTGACTGGAACCTATGTGGTTTTGTTTGTATGCTTTCTTTTAATTTAAGACCCAGCCATATTAAAACTATAATCACCTATTTCCATATTTTTGCAGACTAAACATGTCTATGGCCATGGTGACAGGGACTAAACAGTGTGTTCTGTTTTTAATCACTTCCTTTCTCCCTCTTTGAAGTCCATTCTCCTAAGTGCTAAAGCAAGGAAGAGGGCACATAAAAACAGTAGAGTAGATGAGGATCCCTTCTTCTCCTCGGTTAGACCTAATGACTGTTTTATCTTGTCTTGCTCACTAAGTATCTTAAAGATGGTGAGGGAAGGGGGCTGGCACCAGGTTCCCCTACTGATGAAGGACTCCGTCCCGGACAGCATCTGTACTTCAGCAGTTTAGCCACATCTTCAGGAGAACTACCACTCAGTGACATTCATGACATATCTCTTCTGATCTCCCAAGCCATAGGGTCACCAGATGACACTAAATCCTAATCTCACCTACCTTCCAACACTAGTGCTCAGTTTAGCAGGCTTTTTTGTTGTTGTTGGCGTATAGTTGCTTTACAATATTCTATTAGTTCCTGCTGTACAATATAGTGAATCAGCTATGTGTGTGCATATATCCACTCCCTCTTGAGCCTCCCTTCTACACCCCAACCCACCCTTTTAGGTCATCACAGAGCATCAAGCTGAGTTCCCTGTGCTCTACAGTCACTTCCTGCCAGCTATTTTCATTTGGTAGTGTATATACATCAATGCTGTTCTCCCAAGTCATCCCACTCTCCCCTTACCCCACTGTATCCACATGTCGGTTCTCTACATCTGCAGCTCTGTTTCTGCCCTGCAAATAGTTCATACATACCATTTTTCTAGATTTCATACATATTTATATATATATATACATATATATATATATTAATATGTTATATGTGGTTTTCTCTTTCTGACTTACTTCACTCTGTATGACAGAATCTAGATCTATCCACATCTCTACAAATGATCCAGTTTTGTACCTTTTTATGCCTGAGTAATATTCTGTTATTTACATGTACCACATCTTTATCCATTCATCTGTCAATGGGCATTTAGTTTGCTTCCACATCCTGGCTCTTGTAAACAGTGTTGCAGTGAACACTGGAGTACCTGTGACTCTCTCCTCTTCATTCTAAGAAACACAGAGTCTGATGACGTGTGGCCATAACTCTTCAAAATAACATGTCCCTTATATTACCTTGCTTAGAGCAGAGGATGGCAGCTCACTCCAGGATTCTTGCCTGGACTGTCCTGTGGGCAGAGAAGCCTGGCAAGCTATAGCCCATAAGGTTGCAAAGAGTTGCACATGACTAAAGCAACTCAGCATGCAACCTTACGTAGAGAGCACTTTCTAATCTTGCTTAGATAGCATCGTTGACTCAATGGACATGAATTAGAGCAAATTCTGGAAGTTAGTGGAAAACGGAGGAGCCTGGCATGCTATAGTCCATGAGGTCGCAAACAGCGAACATGACTTAGCACCTGAATAGCAGTGAGAGCACTGAGACTGTTAAGCATGTCACTAAGTAGTCCTTCAAGTAGAAATCACTGTATGAGTTCCCTTTCTTCCTGGCACTTTCGCAGTTCGGAGTTAATCTCTTGGCATTCTCTCCCCTTGGAAATAGCTTCTTTCCACAAACCTTGCTTTCCATGAATATCCATGCACTCTGTGTGATGATGGTGCTGCAGGGGAAGAGAAAGACTGCTTTTGACTGATATTCTCTAGATCAGTGGGGAGATGACTGAAACCAGTTATTCAGTTCAATTCAGCCATGTCTAACTCACCAGTTATGGGTAACTGTTAACTTAAATCCAGAGCACTAAGAAAAATACTTGTAAGCATTTTGTTAAACAGGTAAGAGACATAATGGTAAAAAACATATACTTGAAAATAACTAATAGCCTTTATAAGTGAGCAATTTGGAGAAAAATTGCTTTTGGCTCTCAGCTGTTTTTTAATAGAATAAAATCTAAAGTAAATTATGTCATATGCACAAGGCATAATATTTTAATCCCATAAAACTCTACTCTCTTTAGTCAAAATGAATGTGTCCATTCACTTGAAATGGTAGGAGTGGCCATGAAGACAAGGGAAGGGAACATGTTTATGTGTTTATGGAGCAACCTGTTTCAAAACTGATGTCTAAATCTTTGGTCATAAGAAGCCGTCAGTAATCTTCCATATAGTGTGTCCGTGCATGCTCAATTGTGTCCACTCTGTGCAACCCCATAGACTGTAACCCGCCAGGCTCCTCTGTCCATGGGATACTCCAGGCAAGAATACTGCAGTGGGTTGCCATTTCCTCCTCCAGGGCATCTTCCCAACCCACGGATCAAACCAGCATCTCTTGTGTCTCCTGCATTGGGCAGGTAGATTCTTTACCAACTGCACCATCTGAGAAACATCAATATTCTATATGCTTTAGGATAAATACATAGGTGTCAATTTCAAAACAGTTATTACTTAGCCCTTTTTAACTGAACATAACCCAACCCAGAGGCCTGGCGTGCTGAAGTCCAGAGGTTGCGAAGATTTGGACATAACTGAGTAATTGAACAACAACTCAAAAGATAAAACATAAAGAGATTTATCCACAGATGAATATATTTCTATTAAGCTTGAATCAAAAGGTAGCCCACCTTGCTTAAAAGTATCTCTGGTTTTGAGATAAATTTCTTACAACTCAAAATTAAAATAAAACTTTAGGCATGCTCTGATTTCATATATTTTTCTTGAATAAATTAGCTCCACAGAAGCAAAGATTGAATCCCCGTACTTGTGAACTTCTGATAAATGTATCCTTTTGTGTCCTAAGCAATGAGCTAAGCTACACCTGTTTATTCATTTTCCTGCAGAAGGCAGCCAGTGAGCCCTCCTCCACCTCCACGGCCAATTTCCCCACCCCACACCTATGGCTACATTTCAGGACCCCTTGTCTCAGATATGGATACAGATGCGCCTGAAGAGGAAGAAGATGAAGCCGACATGGAAGTAGCCAAGATGCAGACCAGGAGGCTTTTGCTGCGCGGGCTGGAGCAGACGCCTGCCTCCAGTGTTGGGGACCTCGAGAGTTCTGTCACGGGGTCCATGATCAATGGCTGGGGCTCAGCCTCAGAGGAGGATAACATTTCCAGCGGACGCTCCAGTGTTAGTTCTTCTGATGGCTCTTTCTTCACCGATGCCGATTTTGCCCAGGCGGTTGCAGCAGCAGCAGAGTATGCTGGTCTCAAAGTGGCCCGGCGCCAAATGCAGGATGCTGCTGGTAAGTTTTACACTGTTCACCGGGCTGGAAAATAAAATTCCGTGTGTATTTGTCAGTTATCAGTTGTCACATGTGTCCTATATGAATTCCTGGAGAAAGAAATGGCAATCCACTCCAGTATTCTTGCCTGGAGAGTTCCATGGACAGAGGAGCCTAGCAGGCGCCATCCATGGAGTCACAAGGAGTTGGACACAACTGAGAGCCTAATACACATTTGAAATGCAAGTATCATTACTCTGTTTTTTGGCTGCCTAAGGAAACCAAGGTCCAAGATTATGATGTATCTTGCCTAGTCCCCTTTTCTTAACAAAGCCTTTAAAATCTCCTATTTTATTTAATAAATCCTGTGTAATGTCAGTGAAGCTACCTGAAAAATCTTCATTTTTAAGATTGTTTTAGCAAATGTAAGTATAAGTTCTTTTGGAATGCCTATGATCATTTAAATTGAGGTGTTCTTTTTAAGATATAAAAAGTCAAAATTAAAATAAAATTTGGCATGGACATTTTTAAATTAGCTCCACAGAAGCAAAGATTGAATCCCCGTACTTGTGAACTTCTGATAAATGTATCCTTTTGTGTCCTAAGCAATGAGCTAAGCTACACCTGTTTATTCATTTTCCTGCAGAAGGCAGCCAGTGAGCCCTCCTCCACCTCCACGGCCAATTTCCCCACCCCACACCTATGGCTACATTTCAGGACCCCTTGTCTCAGATATGGATACAGATGCGCCTGAAGAGGAAGAAGATGAAGCCGACATGGAAGTAGCCAAGATGCAGACCAGGAGGCTTTTGCTGCGCGGGCTGGAGCAGACGCCTGCCTCCAGTGTTGGGGACCTCGAGAGTTCTGTCACGGGGTCCATGATCAATGGCTGGGGCTCAGCCTCAGAGGAGGATAACATTTCCAGCGGACGCTCCAGTGTTAGTTCTTCTGATGGCTCTTTCTTCACCGATGCCGATTTTGCCCAGGCGGTTGCAGCAGCAGCAGAGTATGCTGGTCTCAAAGTGGCCCGGCGCCAAATGCAGGATGCTGCTGGTAAGTTTTACACTGTTCACCGGGCTGGAAAATAAAATTCCGTGTGTATTTGTCAGTTATCAGTTGTCACATGTGTCCTATATGAATTCCTGGAGAAAGAAATGGCAATCCACTCCAGTATTCTTGCCTGGAGAGTTCCATGGACAGAGGAGCCTAGCAGGCGCCATCCATGGAGTCACAAGGAGTTGGACACAACTGAGAGCCTAATACACATTTGAAATGCAAGTATCATTACTCTGTTTTTTGGCTGCCTAAGGAAACCAAGGTCCAAGATTATGATGTATCTTGCCTAGTCCCCTTTTCTTAACAAAGCCTTTAAAATCTCCTATTTTATTTAATAAATCCTGTGTAATGTCAGTGAAGCTACCTGAAAAATCTTCATTTTTAAGATTGTTTTAGCAAATGTAAGTATAAGTTCTTTTGGAATGCCTATGATCATTTAAATTGAGGTGTTCTTTTTAAGATATAAAAAGTCAACAAGATAAAATTAATTGAGGTAATTCTCTGAAGCCATTTAATTAGAAATTGTCTAGGAGAAAGAGATAAATGCCTAGGAAGGGACATTCAACTGTCAGATACTGGGCTATTTCCCTTTAACCCCCATTTTTATCATGTCTCTCAATAAGAATACAAATTTAATTAAGAAAATATAAAGATATTTGTAATATACACACATTTGTAATATACACACATACATAAGCATATCCTACACTTAAACATTGTTAATCTAATAATTTGGAGAGCAAGTTAAGCTAAATTTTTTTTTTTTTTTTATTTCCCTTTACATTGCCAGTAGCCATTTTAGCTACTATTCTTACGTTTTAACCCACTGGTACTTATCTCATACTCTCAACTTTGTTTAGAAAGTACATAGTCCGAGAAAGAAAAAAGAATTAAATTATGTATTTCTCACATGGTTTTCACTTCTGTAAAATGGAATACATGCATTCAAATGTTTCTGAGAAAATAAAGACTATCACAACAGATCAATAGCTGCTCCTTTGTTGTTTTATTTTTCTTAGTTTAATAACTATGACATTGTTATAGTTATTTTCCATGTTCCAAGAGACTTTTCCATGTTCTCTTTAGATGTTGAATTGGTCATTATTTCCTATCAGTGTAGAATATATTCAGAGAAAATTTAATTCACATCATAAAGTTTTATTTCTCTACATTATTTATCAAGAATATGTTGTAGGAAAAAAATATGTGTAATACCTCTGAAACTGTTGTTTTAAAATGCATACTTATTTCAGCCAGGCCTACACTTGATGGTATTAAACCAAATTTTCATTTTTTTCCCCTACTAGCTGCTGGGTGTAATAAAATAAGTATGCAAACCAATCTATGGTTCCTAATAAATAAATAACATCTGACTTTATAGATAGCTTTTGTTTCTCCTTATTTTTTAATCTTCTCTGAAAAAAAAATAAGTGAATGAAATTAAGCATCTCAAACTACTGCTTTCAGATTGCATTTAAGGGTGTGTTTCAGTTCATTAAATCAATGAGACATAGAAATAATTTTGAAAATTCATCTGTAAACGACCTATGCCTCAGGGTCTATGCACAGTAGATAGCCTTACACAATAGAATGAGTAATGGGTTCAGTCTCAGCCCTAATTCTCTCTTTTCATGGGTATGTAACTTTAATTGTAATAGTCTCCATCATCGCTTAAAGAGGGTTTGGTTTAATATTTTATTGTATTGTAATTTAATATCTCCTCTGGCTTTCATTTGGCTCATGATTATAGTGAATGAAACATGCACTGGACTTTGCCTATAAAAATGTTCTTTTCGTGAAAGGGTGCTGTTTATCATATGACCTGAAGTTAATATGAATAAAGAATCCAATGACATTGTTTCTCACTGGGTCACATTAATGTCTATTATTCAGTGCTTCAGTTACCACCTTTAAATGTGTTGATTTTACTTTCTGTGACTTCTACTGTTCATAGCCAGAACACATGTTGTCTTGGTCTCTCTGAAGGTCCTTGTGGTATGGCAGGAAGTTTTGCGTTTGAACTTCTGGAATTTCAAGAAATTAAAATAACAAAGATCAAGCATAGGGACAATAGATCTCCATTGCCATTATGGATTAAATATTTTGTGATGTTGTACTATGTGTCTGTAAGAAAGACAGGGAATTCGAGAGCAGAGAAATGCACCAGGGAATCCTCCAGGGGATGTTCCCACCCCAGGGATCAAACCTGGGTCTCCTTCATTGCAGCCCGACTCTGCTGTCTGAGCCACAAAGGGAGTGAGCAAATATTGTCCCTCCAAAATCAAATAACCAGAAACTACTTACACCAACACCAAAAAAACATAGCAGGCTCTGGAGGGTCACTTTAAATATCCAGAAGCAGCAAATAAATATCTTTTAATAGAAAAGGGGTGTGAGTAATTTTTGACAGGTCTGAATATGAGAGCTAACGTAATTTCAGGTCTCCATAAGAAAAAAAATACCTGAGAATATACTCAGATTTAGGAGTCTGTCTTCAAAGAATAGCACAAACATATTTAATTAAAATAAAGGATGTTATTTTTACTGTCTGTTCTTAGAACATGAATTTCTTAAGGGCTCTGGCTAATTTTTTTTTTTTGGAGAAAGCAGCAGACATTTGATATAGTATGCAAAAATTTAATAGTTTTGTTTAATAACAGTTTGGTGAAAGTAGCAGCAAAAATATTTATAACATTTTTTCTTTGGTAACTAGGTATTAAGAATTTTAACAGAATAAAAGTACCATGACTTGAGACAAAAGAGCCTGAAAATACTTTTATGGTGTGTTTTCCCAGTAGATAGTTCAAGCAGAATAACAAAAATTCTATTGTTTACTGGTGTACTTAGTCATTGAGTCATGTCTGACTCTTTGAGACACCATGGATTAGCCTGCCAGGTACCTCTGGCCATGGGATATTTCTGGCAAGATTCTTCCTGACCCAGAGATCGAACCCATGTCTCCTGTGTCACCTGCATTGCTGATAGATTCTTTCTGAGCCATCAGGGAAGATCCCTTGGAGAAGGAAATGGCAGCCCACTCCAGTATTCTTGCGTGGAGAATCTCATGGACAGAGGAGCCTGGAAGGCTGCAATCCATGGGGTGGAACAAAGTCAGACACAAATGAAGCAACTTAGTATTGTTTACTAAAATTGTTTTTTTAAGCTTTTTTTTTTTTTAATTAGGGGTAGTCCTACTTTTAATGTTTTGTTTGGATTATTACTGTTAATCTTTATTGGTGAGTTTGACTCTGATTTTGTTCCTCAGGTCGCCGACATTTTCATGCATCCCAGTGCCCTAGACCAACAAGTCCTGTTTCTACAGACAGCAACATGAGTGCGGTAGTGCAGAAGGCCAGACCAGCCAAGAAACAAAAACATAGCAGGCTCTGGAGGGTCACTTTAAATATCCAGAAGCAGCAAATAAATATCTTTTAATAGAGAAGGGGTGTGAGTAATTTTTGACAGGTCTGAATATGAGAGCTAACGTAATTTCAGGTCTCCATAAGAAAAAAAATACCTGAGAATATACTCAGATTTAGGAGTCTGTCTTCAAAGAATAGCACAAACATATTTAATTAAAATAAAGGATGTTATTTTTACTGTCTGTTCTTAGAACATGAATTTCTTAAGGGCTCTGGCTAATTTTTTTTTTTTGGAGAAAGCAGCAGACATTTGATATAGTATGCAAAAATTTAATAGTTTTGTTTAATAACAGTTTGGTGAAAGTAGCAGCAAAAATATTTATAACATTTTTTCTTTGGTAACTAGGTATTAAGAATTTTAACAGAATAAAAGTACCATGACTTGAGACAAAAGAGCCTGAAAATACTTTTATGGTGTGTTTTCCCAGTAGATAGTTCAAGCAGAATAACAAAAATTCTATTGTTTACTGGTGTACTTAGTCATTGAGTCATGTCTGACTCTTTGAGACACCATGGATTAGCCTGCCAGGTACCTCTGGCCATGGGATATTTCTGGCAAGATTCTTCCTGACCCAGAGATCGAACCCATGTCTCCTGTGTCACCTGCATTGCTGATAGATTCTTTCTGAGCCATCAGGGAAGATCCCTTGGAGAAGGAAATGGCAGCCCACTCCAGTATTCTTGCGTGGAGAATCTCATGGACAGAGGAGCCTGGAAGGCTGCAATCCATGGGGTGGAACAAAGTCAGACACAAATGAAGCAACTTAGTATTGTTTACTAAAATTGTTTTTTTAAGCTTTTTTTTTTTTTTAATTAGGGGTAGTCCTACTTTTAATGTTTTGTTTGGATTATTACTGTTAATCTTTATTGGTGAGTTTGACTCTGATTTTGTTCCTCAGGTCGCCGACATTTTCATGCATCCCAGTGCCCTAGACCAACAAGTCCTGTTTCTACAGACAGCAACATGAGTGCCGCGGTAGTGCAGAAGGCCAGACCAGCCAAGAAACAAAAACACCAGCCAGGACATCTGCGCAGAGAAACCTACACAGATGGTAAGTCCATTGAAATGGATGAAAACATCGATGAATCTTGCCTCTTCACCCCGGCTCACTAGGACTTGAAAATGCATCTACTGACATTAGAAATTACATTAAAAATTCATTAACAGTAAGCCTCATATTACTTAGAGGAATGACCAGGTTTCATGTCTTCTCAGGACTCTCAGGTCCCTAGTTTTCTAGTAAGTGTTAGGAAACTAAAACAAAGACTAATACTTTTAATATTCTTAAGAGGTTATTATATTAAGTAGGTATTACTGTAGTTGAAGTCCTAGTGTGGGATTAAATGTCATCACTAAGTAACTCTTCCAAAATGTCCTCACTTTTTTTATTCTTAGAGAATTTTGCTTTCAAATAGAAGGCAATAAACTCATCTGAATATTAATTCTCCATAGTATGGTGTTGCAGTTTGTGCACCAAAAGGCGGATGGAATCATCTTCTTTCGTGCCTTCACATACAGTCTCCCCTGTCATTGAAGAGGTGAGGCTTGTGTTCTCCAGGGAGCACTGGAGAAGAGCACAGACACTGTGATGTTGTCTCGAAAAAGCCTTTAATGAAAGCACCTCAGGTGGCTCGGCATTTACTGCCACCTTCTCGTTTTATAGAACAACCTCAAGGGCTTTGTTGAAAATTCATGTAAAATAAATTCTCTCCAGCTCACCCATCTTGTCAAGTTGGCTCAATTTGCTGAAGGGGTAGAGGGAAGAAGCTTGTCACAGGTAACGTTCCCCACCTCCTGGTCCTCTCCAACCACAATCTGATTAGAACTTTCATTACCAGTCAGCCATTTTTCAAAAAGGGCGTCATTTGCCATTATCATATGAAAGCCTAATATTATAGATCCTTATCCAAGGTTACAAGGAGAGTTTTCTGAGGCACTTCTCCCCGTGATTCCTGCCACTTGACAGAAAAAATTTAATACAAAGCTCACAGCATGATGAGCACAAGTAATTTTGTGATGAGTGGCTATCCATGCTATTATCTGTACTTAATTCAGAGTATTTTCTCTTACTAGCATCTATCTGATATTAGACTGCATTAACTACTGGCATGACACAGTGCACGTGAGCCTCCTGGATCCTTCCCAGGACGCCTTTGTCAGGGAAACTGAGCTGTCAGGATACACTCTGATTTTGAAGGGTGATGAGAGTGGCTTTGAGCATGTTTGCTTGTGTGATGGGATGTAAACTAGGTGTAAATCCCCAAACTCTATTGACAGTTTTACATTTATGGGACCCCCTATAATGGCATTTTACAAGGTTTATAGCTATTCTATCATTTTTTATTATCTAGAAGAGACTGCTCCTAACAGAAAAGCTGGTCAAACCTCAGACTTGGATACAGATGCATCTAGGTTGAATACGTCAGAGAGAAAATCTGGCCTAAAGCTTTGTGTAGCTCTTTCTACTTCTTATTTATACTTGCTTTGAGGGACTTCTGGCATTGAGTGACACTTTTAAAAAATGATTTAAATAGCAGCTTCCCTGGTGATTCAGTGGGTGAAGAGTCTGCCTCACAGTGCAAAGGGCACTGATTCAATCCCTGGCCCAGGGAGATCCCACATGCCCCAGAGTGACTGGACCATTGTGTCCAATTAGGAGCCAGAGCTGTGGAGCGCATGTGCCCAGAGCCGGTTCTCTGTAACAAGAGAGGCCACTGCAATTGGAGGCCCACAAGGCCAGAGGATAAAAATGGAGGAAAATAAATAAATAAAAAACCAATAAAAGAGGCCAAAATTTAAAAAAAGAAAAAAATATTAAAAAAAATATTTTAAATAATGTAAACATGCCAGTTAGAGGGCATACTGTTGCAGTTATAAATTATACTATGCTTGAAAATTGTGATTTATGTTAATTGCCCCACATTCTGCAATACTTATTTCAGTTAGAATATAAATTTTAACTAGTACCCGAATAATAGCTATTAAATTGAATGATGATGCAACCAAGTAATTTTTAAGTTAATTTCAGAAATGCCAAAGAAATATGTGAAAATATTTGTAAAGTCAAAAATACTTATTAATATGAAATATTAACTAAATTTCTAAATGTTCATTTTACATGTGATTATTTGGAATACTCATAATGTATACCACAATGCAGAAGCCAGTATTTATTTTCTCTAAGTCACCAAAATAGACAAAATGGAAATATATTAATAACTAATGCTATTTTTTAAATGCTAGCTTTAACTTCCTTTTAGCATTTTGATAACCGTCTGTCTTTTAGTTATGCTTAGTGTACTAACAAATCTTAAATTTAGTTCTGAATGCTTTCTGATTAGATAAAGAAAAAAAAAACTATGTTATTATTTTATCTATTTCCATAATACATATTGATTAGCTGAAATATTTTCTACTTAATGCACCAAATAAAAGAAATGCACATACTCTTGGTAGTAGCAGTTACAGCATGGAGAGAAAAGTCATTTTATCAGAAGTCATTTCCTCATTTTTTGAAAAAATATTCATAATCCATTCATGAAGAAACTCAGTGGCAGATACAATTTGTGAAATTATTAAAGAAGACAGAGGAAAGGGAGGAGAATGAACTTTAAGAGCTGTCAAGTAAAAATGAAAATTAAATATATCAGTATTAGTAAAACATGGAGAGTATTTTTTATTTATGCATTTCAAAGATTAAATTAATTATGATGGATGAGTTTATTTTTTTTATTAAAAACTTTTATTTTTAACTTTTACAGAGTTTTGTTGTTTACAGATATGTATGTTCTCAGATTAGTTATATGTATATCCTCCCATTCCCACCTTCCAAACCATCATACAGCACCCGTGAAGGATCTGCTTTTCTCACAGAACAATGACTATAGCTATTTTGTTCACATATGATAGTACAGGCCTTCAAGCTACTTCCTTTACGGCTCTCACCCACTGTTCCTTCCCCACAATGTCCATATGTCCACTGTCCATGTCTGTCTTTCTGTCGCTTCACTGAATGTGTCATCATCACCATCCTACTAAATTCCATATATGTGTGTTAGTATATTGTACTTGTCCTCTTTCTGACTGACTTCACTTTTTATCATAGGTTCTAGATCCAGCCACCTCATTAGGGCTGATTCTTCTGCATTTATTTATGCAGCTGAGTAGTATTCCATTATATATATGTACCAGAGCTTTTGTATCCATTTGTTCATCAATAGGCATCTAGGTTGCTTCCATGTTCTAGCTATTGTATAGAGAGCTGCAATGAACATTGGGGCACAGGTGCTTCTTTTGGATTTAATTTCATCAGGATATAAGCCTAATAGTGGGATTGCTGGGTTGTACGGTGCTTCTATTTTTAGTTTTTAAAGAAATCTCCAGATTCTCTTCTATAGCGGCTGTATCAATCTGCATTCCCACCAGCAATGCAGGAGCGTTCCCTTTTCTCTGCACCCTCTCCAGCATTTATTGTCTGTCAATTTGTGGATGATGGCCCTTCTGACAGGTGTGAGGTGATATCTCATTGTAGTTTTGATTTGCATTTCTCTAATGATAAGTGAAGTTGAACATCGCTTTATGTGTTTTTTGGCCATCTGCATGTCGTCTTTGGAGAGGTGTCTGTTTAGATCCTTTTCCCATTTTTTGACTGTGGTGTTTATTTTTTTGGTGTTGAGTTGTCTGAGTTGCTTATAGATTTTAGAGATTAATTCTTTGTCTGTGGTTTCATTTGCTATGATTTTCTCCCTTTCTGTGGGTTGTCTGTTCAGCTTTTTTGTAATTTCTTTTGCTGTACAAAAACTTTTAAGTTTCATGAGGTCCCACGTGTTCATTTTTGGTTTTAGTTCCACTATTCTAGTAGGTGGGTCAGAGAAGATCTTGCTTTGATTTATGTCCTTGAGTGTTTTGCCTATATTGTCCTCTAAGAGTTTGATGGTTTCTGGACTTACGTTTAGGTCTTTAATCCATTTTGAGTTGATCTTAGTGTATGGTGCCAGGGAATGTTCCAACTTCATTTTTTTGCATGTAGCTATCCAATTTTCCCAGCACCATTTATTGAAGAGGCTGTCTTTGTCCCATTTTATAGTTTCTCCTCCTTTGTCAAAAATAAGGTATCCATGGGGCGTGAGTTTATCTCTGGGTTCTCGATCTTGTTCCATTGGTCTATAGTTCTGTTTTTGTGCCAGTACCATACTGTCTTGCTGACTGTTGCTTTGTAGTAGAGTCTGAAGTTAGGGAGGCTGATCCCTCCAGCTCCGTTTTTCTTTCTCAGAATTGCTTTGGCTATTCGAGGTCTTTTGTGTTTCCATATGAACTGTGTTATTCTTTGGTCTAGTTCTGTGAAAAATGTCAATGGAAGTTGAATAGGTATTGCATTGAATCTGTAGATGATATTTGGTAGTATGGTCATTTCCACAATATTGATTCTTCTGACCCAGGAACATGGGATATCTCTCCATCTGTTTAAGTCTTCTTTAATGTCTCTCATGGGTGGCTTATAATTTGCAGTGTACAGTTCTTTTGTTTCTTTGGGTAGGTTTATTCCTAGATATTTGATTCTTTTGGTTGCAATGGTGAAGGGGATTGCCTCTTTGAGTTCGTTTTCTGATTTTTCATTGTTTGTGTATAGGAATGCCAGTGATTTCTGTGCATTGATTTTGTATCCTGTGACTGCTGAATTCGCTGATTAGCTGTAGTAGTTTTGTAATAGTGTCTTTGGGATTTTCTATGTGTAATTTCATGTTGTCTGCAAATAGAGTTTGACTTCTTCCTTTCCAATCTGGACTCTTTGATTTCTTTCTCTTCTCTTATTGCTGTTGCTAGAACTTCCAGGACTATGTTGAATAAGAGTGGTAAAAGTGGGCACCCCTGTCTTATTCCTGATCTTAGAGGAAATGCTTTGAGTTTTTCACCATTGAGGATAATGTTCGCTGTGGGCTTCTCATACATGGCTTTCACTATGTTGAGATAGGTTCCTTCTATGCCCATTTTCTGGAGAGTTTTTATCATAAATGGATGCTGTACTTTGTCAAAGGCTTTTTCTGCATCTATTGAGATGATCATGTGATTTTTGTCTCTCAATTTGTTGATACGGTGCATCACATTGATTGATTTGCAGATATTGAAGAATCCTTGCATGCCTTGGATGAACCCGACTTGATCATGATGTATGAGCTTTTTGATGTGTTGTTGAATTCTGTTTGCTAGGATTTTGTTGAGGATTTTGGCGTCTAAATTCATCAGTGAAATTGACCTATAATTTTCTTTTTTTGTGTTGTCTTTGCCTGGCTTTAGTATCAGGGTGATGGTGGCCTCATAGAATGTGTTTAGAAGTGTTCCTTCCTGAGCAATTTTTTGGAAGAGTTTTAGAAGGACAGGCATTAGCTCTTCTTTAAATGTTTGGTAGAATTCGCCTGTGAATCCATCTGGCCCTGGGCTTTTATGTTTGGGTAAATTTTTTATCACAACATCGATTTTTGAGCTTGTGATTGGCTTGTTTATAGTCTCTATTTCTTCATGGTTGAGTCTTGGAAATTAATCTTCTCTAAGAAACTGTCCATTTCTTCCATGTTGTCCAGTTTGTTGCCATAGAGTTGTTCATAATAGTCTCTTAGAATCCCTTGGACTTCTGCACTATCTGTTGTAATCTCTCCTTTTTCATTTTTTTTATTTTGATGATCTGGTTCTTCTCTCTTTTTATCTTGATGCATCTGGCCAGTGGTTTGTCAATTTTATTTATCTTTATGAAGAACCAACTTTTTGTTTTATTTATCTTTATTATTGTTTCTTTTGATTCTTTTTCATTTATTTCTGCTCTGATCTTTATGATTTCCCTTCTTCTGCTGGCTTTGGGGTGTCTTTGTTCTTTTTTCTCCAATTGTTTTAAGCTTAAGGTTATGTCGTCTGTTTGAGATTTTCCTAATTTCTTGAGGTAGGATTGAATTGCTATAAACTTCCCTCTTAGAACTGCTTTCAGTTTTTCACCATTGAGGATAATGTTCGCTGTGGGCTTCTCATACATGGCTTTCACTATGTTGAGATAGGTTCCTTCTATGCCCATTTTCTGGAGAGTTTTTATCATAAATGGATGCTGTACTTTGTCAAAGGCTTTTTCTGCATCTATTGAGATGATCATGTGATTTTTGTCTCTCAATTTGTTGATACGGTGCATCACATTGATTGATTTGCAGATATTGAAGAATCCTTGCATGCCTTGGATGAACCCGACTTGATCATGATGTATGAGCTTTTTGATGTGTTGTTGAATTCTGTTTGCTAGGATTTTGTTGAGGATTTTGGCGTCTAAATTCATCAGTGAAATTGACCTATAATTTTCTTTTTTTGTGTTGTCTTTGCCTGGCTTTAGTATCAGGGTGATGGTGGCCTCATAGAATGTGTTTAGAAGTGTTCCTTCCTGAGCAATTTTTTGGAAGAGTTTTAGAAGGACAGGCATTAGCTCTTCTTTAAATGTTTGGTAGAATTCGCCTGTGAATCCATCTGGCCCTGGGCTTTTATGTTTGGGTAAATTTTTTATCACAACATCGATTTTTGAGCTTGTGATTGGCTTGTTTATAGTCTCTATTTCTTCATGGTTGAGTCTTGGAAATTAATCTTCTCTAAGAAACTGTCCATTTCTTCCATGTTGTCCAGTTTGTTGCCATAGAGTTGTTCATAATAGTCTCTTAGAATCCCTTGGACTTCTGCACTATCTGTTGTAATCTCTCCTTTTTCATTTTTTTTATTTTGATGATCTGGTTCTTCTCTCTTTTTATCTTGATGCATCTGGCCAGTGGTTTGTCAATTTTATTTATCTTTATGAAGAACCAACTTTTTGTTTTATTTATCTTTATTATTGTTTCTTTTGATTCTTTTTCATTTATTTCTGCTCTGATCTTTATGATTTCCCTTCTTCTGCTGGCTTTGGGGTGTCTTTGTTCTTTTTTCTCCAATTGTTTTAAGCTTAAGGTTATGTCGTCTGTTTGAGATTTTCCTAATTTCTTGAGGTAGGATTGAATTGCTATAAACTTCCCTCTTAGAACTGCTTTTGCAGTATCCCATAGGTTTTGCACTGTCGTGTGTTCATTGTCGTTTTGTTCTAGGAATTTTTTAATTTCTCCTTTGATTTGCTTGGTAATCAGTTTGTTTTTTAGGTACATGTTGTTTAATCTCCATGTGTTTGTGTTTTTAGCACTTTTTTTTTCCTGTAGTTGATCTCTAGTCTCATTGCATTGTGGTCAGAGAAGGTGGTTGATATAATTTCAGTTTTCTTGAATTGACTGAGGTTTGATTTGTGGCCCAAGATGTGGCCTATCCTGGAGAATGTTCCATGAGCACTTGAGAAGAAAGTGTATTCTTCTGCTTTTGGATGGAAGGTCCTAAAAGATATGCATGATGTCCATCTCTTCTAGTGTGGCGTTTAAGGCTTGTGTTTCTTTTTTAATTTTATGTTTGGATGATCTGTCCATTAATGTGAGCAGAATGTTAAAGTCTCCTACTATGATTGTGTTATTGTCGATGTCTTCTTTCATGTCTGAAAGTGTTTCTCTTATATATTGGGGTGCTCCTGTGTTGGGTGCATAGATATTTATGATATGTCTTTTTCTTGGATCGATCCCTTGATCATTATGTAGTGTCCGGACTTGTCTCTTCTAATCTTCTTTATTTTGCGGTCTATTTTGTCTGATATGATGATTGCTACTCTAGCTTTCTTTTGATTTCCGTTTGCGTGGAATATCTTTTTCCATCCTCCCACTTTCAGTCTATGAGTATCTCTAGGTCTGAAGTGAGTTTCCTGGAGGCAGCATATGTATGGGTCGTGTTTTTGAATCCATTCAGCCACTCTATGTCTTTTGGTTGGAGCATTTAGTCCATTTACATTTAAAGTAATTATTGATACAAATGATCCTATTGTCATCTTAGATGTTATGATGGCTTTGATTTGTGGATCTTCTTCTCTTATACTTGTTGTCTATATAAATCCCTTTAACACTTCTTGTAAGATTGGTTTGGTGTGACTAAATTTTTTTAATTTTTGCTTGTCTGTAAAGCTTTTGATTTCTCCATCCATTTTGAGTGAGATCCTTGCAGGGTAGAGGATTCTTGGTTGCAGGTTATTCTCTTTTAGCCGTTTAAATGTGTCCTGCCATTCCCTTCTGGCCTGCAGAGTTTCTGTTGAAAGATCAGCTGTTAAGCGTATGGGCTTTCCCTTGTATGTCACTAGTTGCTTTTCCCTTGCTGCTTTGAGAATTCTGCCTTTGTGTTTCATTTGTGTTAGCTTCATTAATATGTGTCTTGGTGTGTTTCTTCTCGGATTGATTCTGTATGGTACTATTTGCGTTTCTTGGACTTGATTGACTATTTCTTTTCTCATGTTGGGGAAATTTTCAACTATAATCTCTTCAAAAATTTTCTCATAGCCTTTCTTTTCTTCTTCTTCTGGAACCCATATAAGTCGAATATTGGTGCGTTTGATCCCAGAGGTCTCTGAGGCTATCCTCTGCTCTTTACATTCTTTGAGCTAGATTCTGGTTTTCAGCAGTTACTTCCACCATCTAGCTTCCAGCTCACTTATCCAGTCTTCTGTCTCAGATACTCTGCTCTTGTTTCCTTCTACAGTTTTTTTAAGTTCAGCAATTGAGTTGTTTGTCTCTGTTACTTTTTTTTGTAAGTTCTTGTATTTCTTTATTCAGTGTGTTAGCTGTGTCTTGAAATTTCTCTGAAATTCTGTTTTCAGTGTCTTTGATCATTTTTACTATCATTCTTCTGAAATCACTTTCAGAAAGTTTGTCCAAATCCTCTTCATTGATTTGATCTTGTGTGTTTGTAGACTGTTCCTTCAGTTGTATGGTATTTCTCTGCCGTTTCATTGTTATTATTAATTTTTTAACTAACTCTGTTTGGGGTTTCCTTTCCCAGACTTTGAGTTACGTCTGTCGCTGTTTGTTGTTTGTATGGGGCTTCTTATTCTGGGTGATGCTGGTGGTTGGGTGATGTCAGACTTGCATACAAGTGCTTGCCTTTGTTGGCATTCTTACTGTTTATTGCTCTCTAGTGTTAGATGTTCTCTAGTATTGTAGAGTTGTGGAGTCAGTGCTCCCTCCCTAAAGCCTCTGGGCTTGTTGCCTGACCAGGAAATGAAGATTTCATGGCTGGTTTGTTATGGCATTAAATGATATTAAAACATATATATGCTAATGAGAAACAGAAGTTATACCTTTGACAAATGGCAATTAAAATATTATGCAAATACTATCTAGTGTATTGAATTATGCACATAAACATATACAGCTGTAACATAACCCAAGCATTCCAACCAAAAATATAGTACAATACGTTAGCACGGCAAATAGAAAACTAAGAATGATATCCAGCAGTTAATAAGCAAACTAAGTAGAGCACAAATTGGAGAATAATGCTAGAGCAGGGTCCCGTTTGGGATAAGGCAAAAAAAAGTGGCTTGTCTGTTTCGATTTTCCAGAGGTCAACTATAATCTCTTCAAAAATTTTCTCATAGCCTTTCTTTTCTTCTTCTTCTGGAACCCATATAAGTCGAATATTGGTGCGTTTGATCCCAGAGGTCTCTGAGGCTATCCTCTGCTCTTTACATTCTTTGAGCTAGATTCTGGTTTTCAGCAGTTACTTCCACCATCTAGCTTCCAGCTCACTTATCCAGTCTTCTGTCTCAGATACTCTGCTCTTGTTTCCTTCTACAGTTTTTTTAAGTTCAGCAATTGAGTTGTTTGTCTCTGTTACTTTTTTTTGTAAGTTCTTGTATTTCTTTATTCAGTGTGTTAGCTGTGTCTTGAAATTTCTCTGAAATTCTGTTTTCAGTGTCTTTGATCATTTTTACTATCATTCTTCTGAAATCACTTTCAGAAAGTTTGTCCAAATCCTCTTCATTGATTTGATCTTGTGTGTTTGTAGACTGTTCCTTCAGTTGTATGGTATTTCTCTGCCGTTTCATTGTTATTATTAATTTTTTAACTAACTCTGTTTGGGGTTTCCTTTCCCAGACTTTGAGTTACGTCTGTCGCTGTTTGTTGTTTGTATGGGGCTTCTTATTCTGGGTGATGCTGGTGGTTGGGTGATGTCAGACTTGCATACAAGTGCTTGCCTTTGTTGGCATTCTTACTGTTTATTGCTCTCTAGTGTTAGATGTTCTCTAGTATTGTAGAGTTGTGGAGTCAGTGCTCCCTCCCTAAAGCCTCTGGGCTTGTTGCCTGACCAGGAAATGAAGATTTCATGGCTGGTTTGTTATGGCATTAAATGATATTAAAACATATATATGCTAATGAGAAACAGAAGTTATACCTTTGACAAATGGCAATTAAAATATTATGCAAATACTATCTAGTGTATTGAATTATGCACATAAACATATACAGCTGTAACATAACCCAAGCATTCCAACCAAAAATATAGTACAATACGTTAGCACGGCAAATAGAGAAAACTAAGAATGATATCCAGCAGTTAATAAGCAAACTAAGTAGAGCACAAATTGGAGAATAATGCTAGAGCAGGGTCCCCGTTTGGGATAAGGCAATGAGGAATGAACAGACTAAGAAATAGGGTGGGAAAAGGGAAAAAGAGAAAGGGAGGATAGAAGAGAACTATAGAATAATACTGCAAAGTTAAATATAGGGAGATAAAGATTTGTATGTATTAGAGTTTAGTACTGTAGGAAGGAAGCATCAGAGAAAGCAAAGACTTATAGAGGAAGTAGTAGTACAAATAAAAGAATTTAAAAAATAAAACAGAGGTAAGTATATAGAAAAATATAGAAAAACAATAAAAACAAACAAAGCCCCCACAGAGCCTTAAAAGGCCAATGTAGAACCAGAAGTTTATACCAAAATAAAATGTGTGGTTTAAAAGGAAAAAGAAAAGAAAAAAATGTAAACTTGAATATATTCAGTCTTACTGATAAGATTAGTAGCTTCAATAGAATTCAAAGGAGGAAATAAACACACCCACACTCACCCACACCCCCCAAAAAAACAACAGCGGGGTGGGTGGGGGGCGGGCACTGAGGAGATTTGGAAAAAAGGGGATAAAACAATTGAAAACAAAACAAAAAAAGCTATTAAAAAGAATAAAAAATAAAATGAAATTTTAAAAATCCAACAGTAACTCCAGCTTCAGACAAAACGTGAAAATCGTGTTTATGTTCTTCTGTCTCTTGCTGACTATTCAGGAATTATCAGTCTTTTTCTTGCCTCTGGCAGTGGTTGGATCTGAAGACCTCTTTGACTGCTTGTTTATTTCGCCTATTCCAGAACTAAAGGCCCGCCCAGGCTGGCCCTGGGAGTTTCTTAATGTTCTCTATTATTGTAGAGTTGTGGAGTCAGTGCTCCCTCCCTAAAGCCTCTGGGCTTGTTGCCTGACCAGGAAATGAAGATTTCATGGCTGGTTTGTTATGGCATTAAATGATATTAAAACATATATATGCTAATGAGAAACAGAAGTTATACCTTTGACAAATGGCAATTAAAATATTATGCAAATACTATCTAGTGTATTGAATTATGCACATAAACATATACAGCTGTAACATAACCCAAGCATTCCAACCAAAAATATAGTACAATACGTTAGCACGGCAAATAGAGAAACTAAGAATGATATCCAGCAGTTAATAAGCAAACTAAGTAGAGCACAAATTGGAGAATAATGCTAGAGCAGGGTCCCCGTTTGGGATAAGGCAATGAGGAATGAACAGACTAAGAAATAGGGTGGGAAAAGGGAAAAAGAGAAAGGGAGGATAGAAGAGAACTATAGAATAATACTGCAAAGTTAAATATAGGGAGATAAAGATTTGTATGTATTAGAGTTTAGTACTGTAGGAAGGAAGCATCAGAGAAAGCAAAGACTTATAGAGGAAGTAGTAGTACAAATAAAAGAATTTAAAAAATAAAACAGAGGTAAGTATATAGAAAAAAATAGAAAAACAATAAAAACAAACAAAGCCCCCACAGAGCCTTAAAAGGCCAATGTAGAACCAGAAGTTTATACCAAAATAAAATGTGTGGTTTAAAAGGAAAAAGAAAAGAAAAAAATGTAAACTTGAATATATTCAGTCTTACTGATAAGATTAGTAGCTTCAATAGAATTCAAAGGAGGAAATAAACACACCCACACTCACCCACACCCCCCAAAAAAACAACAGCGGGGTGGGTGGGGGGCGGGCACTGAGGAGATTTGGAAAAAAGGGGATAAAACAATTGAAAACAAAACAAAAAAAGCTATTAAAAAGAATAAAAAATAAAATGAAATTTTAAAAATCCAACAGTAACTCCAGCTTCAGACAAAACGTGAAAATCGTGTTTATGTTCTTCTGTCTCTTGCTGACTATTCAGGAATTATCAGTCTTTTTCTTGCCTCTGGCAGTGGTTGGATCTGAAGACCTCTTTGACTGCTTGTTTATTTCGCCTATTCCAGAACTAAAAGGCCCGCCCAGGCTGGCCCTGGGAGTTTCTTAATGCTTAATCCAAATCCCTTTTCTTGCTGGGTGGAGCTAAATTCCCTCCCTGTAGTTTGACCAGCAGCCAAACTACAGTAGGGAAAATGGCGTCTCTCACAAAGAATTTATTCCCACACTTTCTATGGGAAGCACTTCTGCAGTGACCTCGACCCTGCTGCAAGCCACCGTTGACCCCCGCCACCGCGGGAGACGTCAGATTTCTCAGAGGTGAGTCTGGCTGAGTCTCCTGCAGGATCGCTATTCCCCTCTCCCGGATCACAGTGCACACCGAGTTTCCAGTCCTACTCAGCGGCTCCAGTTAATGGTAACCTCCTTCAAAGGGAACTGAGTAGTGTCCTTCCTAGGACTGCTCAAAGGCACCTGTAGCTCAAGGGGGCACTTGGGCCCTCCAAAGCAGGTCTGGCTCAGTCCCTTGTGGGCATCACCGCTCCTTTCCCGGGTCTTGATCTGCAACAGGCTTTGCGCTTTTGGCCCACCCGGCCTCTCTGGCGGGTATGAGGTTAGACTTTTAAAAGCACGAATGTGCCCTTCCTACCGTCTTGTTGTGACTTCTTCTTTGTTCTTTGATGTGGGGTATCTTTCTGTGTTCAGATCCAACCTCCTCCTGTCGATGGTTTCCCAGGAACTCATTGCAATTCAGGCGATTTTGCAGGAGAGATGAGTGCACGTCCTTCTACGCCGCCATCTTCAAGTTTAATTATTAATAGGCTTCTTATGTGAACTATTTTCAATAGATGATATATCAGTCTTGAGTGTGTAGCAACTTTACTTTGTGAATTTTGTTCAAATCATCAATTTCCGGGGCCTCCCTGGTGGTCCACTGGGTAAAGAGTCCACTTTGCAGTGCAAGGGGTACCAGTTCGATCCCTGGCCCAGGAAGATCCCATGTGCCTGGAGCAGGCGGACAAGTGTGTCCCAATTACCTGAGCCAGCGCTCTGGAGTGCGTGCGCCCAGAGCCAGTGCTCTGCAACTGCAATGGGAGGCCCACACAGGCCAAAGAATAAAGATTGATGAAAATAAATAAAAAACCAGTAAAATAGGCCAAATTTAATTTTTAAAAAATCAGTTTCCTTTACAGAATTTCTGTGATGTCTATAAGGAAAAATTAAGAACTTGAGCTGATATGGCTAGGTCTTAACTCATAAAGAGTAATTTGTGATGATCCTTGTCAGTAATAACCAGAAATCAGGTGACTTAAGCAACAGAAATTTATTTCCTCACAGCCCAGGAGACTAAAAGTCTAGGCTCATGGTGTTGGCATATGTATATGCCCTCTTCTTTTAAGGACACCAGTCAGATTGGATCAGGGTCCACTCTAAGGACCTCAGTGTAATTTAACTGCTTCTTTAAGGACCCTATCTTCGAATACAGGTCACATTTTGAGGTCCTAGGGGTTAGGACTTCAACATATGAATTTGGAAGGGAAACAGTTCAGCCCATAACAGCCCACCCACCCCTAATTCATGGCATTGTGGTCCACCTTGTGCTGCAGGTACATGCCAGATCTCATAGATACCCAGGGAGTACTCATTGCAAAGCAGAGGACTGCATGCTGTAGACATATTGGCAGACAGAATCTAACTCTTTATTTATTTCATGTTTGCTGCTTTAACCAGATAAAGGGCAGGATTCAAATATATGAATATTTATTAGTCAGACTTTTATTGAGTTAACGTCAAGCATAGTATATTTCTAGGACTTTCTAATAGATTCTTTCCACCTTAGTCGATCTTTAGTACTTGATTTAAAAATCAAATCTTTAACTGAGTGCACGTCCCTCTACTCCGCCATCTTCAAGTTTAATTATTAATAGGCTTCTTATGTGAACTATTTTCAATAGATGATATATCAGTCTTGAGTGTGTAGCAACTTTACTTTGTGAATTTTGTTCAAATCATCAATTTCCGGGGCCTCCCTGGTGGTCCACTGGGTAAAGAGTCCACTTTGCAGTGCAAGGGGTACCAGTTCGATCCCTGGCCCAGGAAGATCCCATGTGCCTGGAGCAGGCGGACAAGTGTGTCCCAATTACCTGAGCCAGCGCTCTGGAGTGCGTGCGCCCAGAGCCAGTGCTCTGCAACTGCAATGGGAGGCCCACACAGGCCAAAGAATAAAGATTGATGAAAATAAATAAAAAACCAGTAAAATAGGCCAAATTTAATTTTTAAAAAATCAGTTTCCTTTACAGAATTTCTGTGATGTCTATAAGGAAAAATTAAGAACTTGAGCTGATATGGCTAGGTCTTAACTCATAAAGAGTAATTTGTGATGATCCTTGTCAGTAATAACCAGAAATCAGGTGACTTAAGCAACAGAAATTTATTTCCTCACAGCCCAGGAGACTAAAAGTCTAGGCTCATGGTGTTGGCATATGTATATGCCCTCTTCTTTTAAGGACACCAGTCAGATTGGATCAGGGTCCACTCTAAGGACCTCAGTGTAATTTAACTGCTTCTTTAAGGACCCTATCTTCGAATACAGGTCACATTTTGAGGTCCTAGGGGTTAGGACTTCAACATATGAATTTGGAAGGGAAACAGTTCAGCCCATAACAGCCCACCCACCCCTAATTCATGGCATTGTGGTCCACCTTGTGCTGCAGGTACATGCCAGATCTCATAGATACCCAGGGAGTACTCATTGCAAAGCAGAGGACTGCATGCTGTAGACATATTGGCAGACAGAATCTAACTCTTTATTTATTTCATGTTTGCTGCTTTAACCAGATAAAGGGCAGGATTCAAATATATGAATATTTATTAGTCAGACTTTTATTGAGTTAACGTCAAGCATAGTATATTTCTAGGACTTTCTAATAGATTCTTTCCACTCCTTTTCAGCCCCTTCTGACTCATTTATGTACTTGATTTAAAAATCAAATCTACATTTTTTTATACAGCTCTATTTTTCATAAATTATAAATTCACCCTCTTTGGAATGATGTTGTTTTGACTTGATTTGTCATTAATTACAATCTTTATTCTTTGGCCTGTGTGGGTCTCCCATTGCAGTGGCCTCTCTCACTGCAGAGGACTTGAAACAGTTATGTAAATAGAGTGCTGGATCTCCATAGTGAGTGAATGCTGGAAGAATTGTCTCCAATTGTCTTATGTATTGCTTTACATGCATCATATTGGTATCTAAAGAGTCTTGTATAAAGAATGATGTTTATACAGTTGTATAAAGAGAATCTATACATATATGTAAGTTCCATGATCCTATTTGTTAAACACTGTTTGAGCCATTAGTAGTATAAATTGGATGAAAGTACTATTTATTTTATGAAATATGAAAATTGTTTACACTATCATAATCCCTGATTTAATTCAGTGGTTATTTTTACAATACTTAAAAAGCATTTGGAAATCTGTTTTATTAGCTATTGCACCTGCCAACATTCTCCTCTGTTAATTATATATGGTGGCAATTATATACAGTAAGTTGGAACTCTTAAAATTACCATCAGATTCACTTCTCTTTTTCTACCTACATTATGCATCACACCTATATAGAACATCTGGTAATGGATTTTGTGCCAAGAATCATAGATTCCCAAGATTTTGTATGATCTTAACGATAGTGGTAATCATCAGCTTTGATATCCGATAAACCGAGATGTTTTCTGATTTGATGATACTAGCAGTCATCAACTTCCTGATAAACTGTGTTTGCAATCTGGTGTGAGTTTAGGCAAAGTTCCAATTTAACCTCGGCAGGGAGTCAATCATTGCAAAGCAGAGGACTGCATGCTGTAGACATATTGGCAGACAGAATCTAACTCTTTATTTATTTCATGTTTGCTGCTTTAACCAGATAAAGGGCAGGATTCAAATATATGAATATTTATTAGTCAGACTTTTATTGAGTTAACGTCAAGCATAGTATATTTCTAGGACTTTCTAATAGATTCTTTCCACTCCTTTTCAGCCCCTTCTGACTCATTTATGTACTTGATTTAAAAATCAAATCTACATTTTTTTATACAGCTCTATTTTTCATAAATTATAAATTCACCCTCTTTGGAATGATGTTGTTTTGACTTGATTTGTCATTAATTACAATCTTTATTCTTTGGCCTGTGTGGGTCTCCCATTGCAGTGGCCTCTCTCACTGCAGAGGACTTGAAACAGTTATGTAAATAGAGTGCTGGATCTCCATAGTGAGTGAATGCTGGAAGAATTGTCTCCAATTGTCTTATGTATTGCTTTACATGCATCATATTGGTATCTAAAGAGTCTTGTATAAAGAATGATGTTTATACAGTTGTATAAAGAGAATCTATACATATATGTAAGTTCCATGATCCTATTTGTTAAACACTGTTTGAGCCATTAGTAGTATAAATTGGATGAAAGTACTATTTATTTTATGAAATATGAAAATTGTTTACACTATCATAATCCCTGATTTAATTCAGTGGTTATTTTTACAATACTTAAAAAGCATTTGGAAATCTGTTTTATTAGCTATTGCACCTGCCAACATTCTCCTCTGTTAATTATATATGGTGGCAATTATATACAGTAAGTTGGAACTCTTAAAATTACCATCAGATTCACTTCTCTTTTTCTACCTACATTATGCATCACACCTATATAGAACATCTGGTAATGGATTTTGTGCCAAGAATCATAGATTCCCAAGATTTTGTATGATCTTAACGATAGTGGTAATCATCAGCTTTGATATCCGATAAACCGAGATGTTTTCTGATTTGATGATACTAGCAGTCATCAACTTCCTGATAAACTGTGTTTGCAATCTGGTGTGAGTTTGTAGCAAACAAATAGTACAGAAATGAGGCTGCCGTCACTCACTCCCTCAGCTTCCAATTATTCTGAATTAGACCTTTCTTCTCTTCCCCTTGCCAGTGGCAGGCTCAGTCTGAACTTAGACTGAATTATCCTTGGGTCACTTCACATTAAGCCACTTAGTACAATCTGTCTTTTATAACTTTTTGCTTATTTTTAATTAAAAAAAAAGTAGTCGATGAGGGGGGATCATGGCATCCAGTTCCATTACTTTGTGGCACATACATGGGAAAACAATGGAAACAGTGACAAATTTTTTGGGGGGCCTCAAAATCACTGCAGATGGTGACTGCAGACAGAAAATTAAAGGACACTTGTTCATTGGAAGAAAAACTATGACAAACCTAGACAGCATATTAAAAATCAGAGATAGTACTTTTCCAGCAAAGGTCTGCATAGTCAAAGCTATGATTTTGCGGTAGGCATGTACGGATGTGAGAGCTGGACCATAAAGAAGGCTGAGCACCAAAGAATCGATGTCTTTCAACTGTGGTGCTGGAGAAGACTCTTGACAGTCTCTTGGATTGCAAGGAGATCAAACTAGTAATCCTAAAGAAAACCAACCCTGAATATTCATTTGAAGGACTGATGCTGAAGCTGAAGTTCTAGTAGTTTGGCCACCTGATGCAAAGAGCAGACTCACTGGAAAAGACTCTGTTGGTGAGAGATTGAAGGCAGGAGGCTATGGGGATGACAGAGGATGAGATGGCTGGATGGCATCACCGACTCAGTGGACGTGAGTTTGCAAATTCTGGGAGATGGTGAAGGACAGGAAAGCCTAGCGTGCTACGGTCCATTGGGTCGCGAATAGTCAGACATGAGTGAGCAACTGAACAAAAACAACTTTTAAAATGTTGTTAAAAATTTTTTGTTAAAGGAGGAAAATCATCACCAGGGACCTTGACAGTTTATGTTGTAAGACAAAAAGACTTTTGATTTTTCTAGATTTTTTTCACATAAAAGGAGAACATGGTGAGCTGAGGTAATTAACAACAGGATGCAAGTAACAATCTGACCACTTTAAATGATGGATTCCTAAGTAAAACAGGTGGAAGTAAGATGGTATCTCAAGATTTCTGCTTTCAGACATCAATTCAATTATTTCTAATGCCTTAGTTATATGGCACAAAAGAGAATTATTTTTAAAAACTCATGTCTACTTAAGAAGTAGCAAGAATACCCAGAAGAAGTGAAAGAAAAAGTTTAATTCTTAAAAAAAAAACCAAGAATGAGAAACACTAGATTAAAATGGATGTTTCCTAGATCCCTAAATGTGCTATTATATCATGAATTTTTAAGCCATAATTTTAATAGTCAAGAGTTTTTTCTGCTAGTATATGTAAATGATTGTCACTGGACCATTGCCAATAACAGTAATATCTCTAGAAATAACTTAAATATTCCTATGTAGGGATTTACTATATAAATAATGATATATTCATAAAATAGAATATTACATAAACTTTTCGTAAAAAGAGGGAAAGCTATATGTGTATGTATGGGAAGGTATACAGCTACAGTTAGGTCAAAAAAGTGCAATCACTTCTATGTTACTAGGAAAGGAAGACCCACTACATTCTGGTGAACAGATAGGCATGCTCCAAAATCCCAAATATAGCCATTTTACATAGTTGCTAATGTGAGTGGTACTTCCTGAAGTTATGCAACTTGGCAACCTTGCTTTTTATGCATAAATAATTTCTGAAATGATCTAGAAAAATCCATACAGACTGATTACCTCTGCATCAATATTGAAGATTTGAAATGAAGGCAGGGGTATACGAAGGGTTATATTTCCAAGTTTTGATGTATCTTTGAATTTTTACCTTGTATATTTTCTGTGGAAAAAAATCTTAATTTCAAAATACTAAGCATTCAATATTAATACATACACTTTAATGTTTTAGTTGATTTATTCTATTAATATTACATAGACATTTCTCTCTGAATATGAAAACAAAACCGTTTCTAAATTCATGACTTAAAAAACTATGCAAATAATTCTCAAGTCTCTGGATCTCTGGTTTTCACCGCCCCTTTACCTCCCTTCAACAGCCTGCTGGGTATCTCTGCCTGGATGCTTGAAAACTTCTTCCTGTTCACTTTTCTAAAATAGAACTCATGCTTTCCTTTGTAAATCATCTCCTTCTCATCCCTGCATTCCTCGTCCATCTAGTCAACTATGGCAAAAATCTTAAATTACATATTGGGTAATCCTCTGGGGCTTCCCAGGTGATGCTAGTGTTCAAGATCTGCCTGCCATTGTGGACATGCAGGAGAGGCACATTGGATCCCTGTGTTGGGAAGATCCTGTGGAGAAGGAAATGACAACTTACTCCAGTATTCTTGCCTGGAGAATTTCATGGACAATGGAGCCTGGCAGGCTATAGTTCATGGGGTCACAAAGAGTTGGACAGGACTGAGCAATTGAGCATACACACATTCTTGCCCTGCTGTATTCTATTGAAAAAAGATTTTTCAATTTTTTGGACAATGGATCTATATAGAATTACTGATATATTCATAAAATAGAATATTACATAAACTTTTCGTAAAAGAGGGAAAGCTATATGTGTATGTATGGGAAGGTATACAGCTACAGTTAGGTCAAAAAAGTGCAATCACTTCTATGTTACTAGGAAAGGAAGACCCACTACATTCTGGTGAACAGATAGGCATGCTCCAAAATCCCAAATATAGCCATTTTACATAGTTGCTAATGTGAGTGGTACTTCCTGAAGTTATGCAACTTGGCAACCTTGTTTTTTATGCATAAATAATTTCTGAAATGATCTAGAAAAATCCATACAGACTGATTACCTCTGCATCAATATTGAAGATTTGAAATGAAGGCAGGGGTATACGAAGGGTTATATTTCCAAGTTTTGATGTATCTTTGAATTTTTACCTTGTATATTTTCTGTGGAAAAAAATCTTAATTTCAAAATACTAAGCATTCAATATTAATACATACACTTTAATGTTTTAGTTGATTTATTCTATTAATATTACATAGACATTTCTCTCTGAATATGAAAACAAAACCGTTTCTAAATTCATGACTTAAAAAACTATGCAAATAATTCTCAAGTCTCTGGATCTCTGGTTTTCACCGCCCTTGACCTCCCTTCAACAGCCTGCTGGGTATCTCTGCCTGGATGCTTGAAAACTTCTTCCTGTTCACTTTTCTAAAATAGAACTCATGCTTTCCTTTGTAAATCATCTCCTTCTCATCCCTGCATTCCTCGTCCATCTAGTCAACTATGGCAAAAATCTTAAATTACATATTGGGTAATCCTCTGGGGCTTCCCAGGTGATGCTAGTGTTCAAGATCTGCCTGCCATTGTGGACATGCAGGAGAGGCACATTGGATCCCTGTGTTGGGAAGATCCTGTGGAGAAGGAAATGACAACTTACTCCAGTATTCTTGCCTGGAGAATTTCATGGACAATGGAGCCTGGCAGGCTATAGTTCATGGGGTCACAAAGAGTTGGACAGGACTGAGCAATTGAGCATACACACATTCTTGCCCTGCTGTATTCTATTGATCATTAAATAATAGTGATTTTTCTTCCATAAACTCTTTTGGACACATCTACTCCCCATCTGAACATCATCAGTAGAATCCTATCACCTAGCGTTACTTGCTGAGTTATTAAAATAATGTGTTGGCCTCCTGGATTTAAGACTTTCCTTTTAATTCATCTTTCATACTACAGCCAGAATATTCTAAGACTAATATCTGTTCATATTCTACTACTAACTTGCCAAGTATTATTAGGTTATATATTCATTTTCCCTGGAGTGTACTATGTTATGTATTTATTTTCCCTGGAGTGTACCTTGCAGTCAGTAAAAAAAAAAAAAAAAGTGCCAGGGACTTCTCTGGTAGTCCAGAGGTTAAGAATCTGCCTGCCAATGCAGGGAGCATGGGTTCGATCCCTGGTCCAGAAGATCGCATTTGCCTTGGAGCAACTAAGCCCAGGCCCTACAATAAGCAAGTCACCGCAATGAGAAAGCCCTGCACTGCAACTAAGAATAGCCCTCACTCCCGGCAACTAGAAAAAGCTAGCTGGCAGTAATGACAATCCAGCACTGCCAGAAATAAAGAAATAAATATTTATAAAAAAATAAATAAACAGGACAGTGTCAGTAAAATAAAATTAATGTTCTAGATATAAAAGTATATGCCTACTTTTATCTTTAAGTATGTCTATAAAAAGTGTAATTAATTATGTATCTAAGTATATGTAGCATGTTAATATATAGCTATAGATAACATATCTATATTGGTGGTTATCTAGTTTAAAACCTGTAGGTGCATATTACAAGGTGAGAAGATCCCAGCAATGAATGCTAGATTGTAAACATGCAATAGAATGAAATAGTAATATAGAGAACACCAAATCAGAAATTAAGAATCTGAGGGCATTAGTCCTGGTTCTTATTATATTTAGCTTTAAGATTGGAAAAATAACTTAAGATCTGTGTGTTTGAACTTCCCTATCTAGAAAATGACAAGGGATTCATGGCAGATTAGGGATGGCAAAGAGGTCTTAACGCAAGTGCCAGCCTCAATCAATTTGAAGTGGTTGCCTGAAGAGTAAGGATATCCATCTAGGATCAGCAACATTACAGTGAAAATGGACTGAGCAATTGAGCATACACACATTCTTGCCCTGCTGTATTCTATTGATCATTAAATAATAGTGATTTTTCTTCCATAAACTCTTTTGGACACATCTACTCCCCATCTGAACATCATCAGTAGAATCCTATCACCTAGCGTTACTTGCTGAGTTATTAAAATAATGTGTTGGCCTCCTGGATTTAAGACTTTCCTTTTAATTCATCTTTCATACTACAGCCAGAATATTCTAAGACTAATATCTGTTCATATTCTACTACTAACTTGCCAAGTATTATTAGGTTATATATTCATTTTCCCTGGAGTGTACTATGTTATGTATTTATTTTCCCTGGAGTGTACCTTGCAGTCAGTAAAAAAAAAAAAAAAAGTGCCAGGGACTTCTCTGGTAGTCCAGAGGTTAAGAATCTGCCTGCCAATGCAGGGAGCATGGGTTCGATCCCTGGTCCAGAAGATCGCATTTGCCTTGGAGCAACTAAGCCCAGGCCCTACAATAAGCAAGTCACCGCAATGAGAAAGCCCTGCACTGCAACTAAGAATAGCCCTCACTCCCGGCAACTAGAAAAAGCTAGCTGGCAGTAATGACAATCCAGCACTGCCAGAAATAAAGAAATAAATATTTATAAAAAAATAAATAAACAGGACAGTGTCAGTAAAATAAAATTAATGTTCTAGATATAAAAGTATATGCCTACTTTTATCTTTAAGTATGTCTATAAAAAGTGTAATTAATTATGTATCTAAGTATATGTAGCATGTTAATATATAGCTATAGATAACATATCTATATTGGTGGTTATCTAGTTTAAAACCTGTAGGTGCATATTACAAGGTGAGAAGATCCCAGCAATGAATGCTAGATTGTAAACATGCAATAGAATGAAATAGTAATATAGAGAACACCAAATCAGAAATTAAGAATCTGAGGGCATTAGTCCTGGTTCTTATTATATTTAGCTTTAAGATTGGAAAAATAACTTAAGATCTGTGTGTTTGAACTTCCCTATCTAGAAAATGACAAGGGATTCATGGCAGATTAGGGATGGCAAAGAGGTCTTAACGCAAGTGCCAGCCTCAATCAATTTGAAGTGGTTGCCTGAAGAGTAAGGATATCCATCTAGGATCAGCAACATTACAGTGAAATCACTTAGGAAGATCTGCCTTGGCTGGTAGGGGAGAGAGCTATAGCTTATATGTCCATATTAGCCATCCAAGACCAGATAATCTCTATGTCCCACTATGTTCAGTACTTCTATGCCAGATGAAATAATAGTCCATTAAAATTGTTAGTCCTCTTATTCCTTGGTTGCCTTCAATTGTTCCAATTCATTTAAGATATATTATCTCACAGTTGAATGTGACTCTAATGGTAATACTAATGCTGACAGTTTTAAAAATGGCCAACTTTCACAGTACTTTTAAATATTTCTTTTCAGATCTTCCACCTCCTCCCGTGCCGCCTCCTGCTATAAAGTCACCCACTGCCCAATCCAAGGCCCAGCTGGAGGTACGACCTGTAATGGTGCCAAAACTCCCTTCTATAGAAGCAAGAACAGACAGATCATCAGATAGAAAAGGAGGCAGTTACAAGGGGAGAGAAGTATTGGATGGAAGACAAGTTGCTGATGTGCGGCCAAATCCAGGTGATCCCAGAGAAGCACAGGAACAGCAAAATGATGGGAAAGGACGAGGAAACAAGGCAGCAAAACGAGACCTTCCACCAGCAAAGACTCATCTCATCCAAGGTACTTATTTAGTCAAGCAACCTGTAAATAAAGATTGAATGTGTTTGCATGGTACACAGCTAAGTTAGGATCAAGGTGCAAAGGTTAAGATTCAGAATCTTGCTCACTATTAAGAGGAGACAGGTATGCACCCAGGTAATTTGAATATAGTTAATTCTAATACATGATATTATGCAAGTCTTCCTAGAAGAGGTGCCAGTTGTGTTGAATTTTAAAGGAAATCATGATTTATACAAGTTAAAAGGGGAAAGGAGATATCTGGCAAAGAATAAGTGGAGAAATAAATCACCAAATCAGGCGGGATTAGGGCTTTTTTGAAGATTGGAAAAATAACTTAAGATCTGTGTGTTTGAACTTCCCTATCTAGAAAATGACAAGGATTCATGGCAGATTAGGGATGGCAAAGAGGTATTATCGCGAGTGCCAGGCTCAATCAATTTGAAGTGGTTGCCTGAAGAGTAAGGATATCCATCTAGGATCAGCAACATTACAGTGAAATCACTTAGGAAGATCTGCCTTGGCTGGTAGGGGAGAGAGCTATAGCTTATATGTCCATATTAGCCATCCAAGACCAGATAATCTCTATGTCCCACTATGTTCAGTACTTCTATGCCAGATGAAATAATAGTCCATTAAAATTGTTAGTCCTCTTATTCCTTGGTTGCCTTCAATTGTTCCAATTCATTTAAGATATATTATCTCACAGTTGAATGTGACTCTAATGGTAATACTAATGCTGACAGTTTTAAAAATGGCCAACTTTCACAGTACTTTTAAATATTTCTTTTCAGATCTTCCACCTCCTCCCGTGCCGCCTCCTGCTATAAAGTCACCCACTGCCCAATCCAAGGCCCAGCTGGAGGTACGACCTGTAATGGTGCCAAAACTCCCTTCTATAGAAGCAAGAACAGACAGATCATCAGATAGAAAAGGAGGCAGTTACAAGGGGAGAGAAGTATTGGATGGAAGACAAGTTGCTGATGTGCGGCCAAATCCAGGTGATCCCAGAGAAGCACAGGAACAGCAAAATGATGGGAAAGGACGAGGAAACAAGGCAGCAAAACGAGACCTTCCACCAGCAAAGACTCATCTCATCCAAGGTACTTATTTAGTCAAGCAACCTGTAAATAAAGATTGAATGTGTTTGCATGGTACACAGCTAAGTTAGGATCAAGGTGCAAAGGTTAAGATTCAGAATCTTGCTCACTATTAAGAGGAGACAGGTATGCACCCAGGTAATTTGAATATAGTTAATTCTAATACATGATATTATGCAAGTCTTCCTAGAAGAGGTGCCAGTTGTGTTGAATTTTAAAGGAAATCATGATTTATACAAGTTAAAAGGGGAAAGGAGATATCTGGCAAAGGAAATAAGTGGAGAAAAATATGAAATTGTAAAAATGAATGTTTGGTAAATAATGATTTTAAGTTTGGCTGGAGAAAAAGATGCTTGGGGCCATGGACAAATGGTAACAGATAAACTAGAAAGGTGGGTGAATCTGATTGAGGAGGCCAGGAGTACTATTCTGAGGAGTTTGGGTTTTATGATATGGAGAGTTGTAAACCAGTAAAAATTTTGATCAAGAAATTATATAATCAGGAGCAGTATCTCAGAGCTATCTGAGGTGCTGCCTCCTGAGCTGCAGTCCTAATTATGCCCTAAATAAAACTTAACCCACAAAAAAAAAGAAAAAAAAAAAAAGAAAGAAAAAAATTATATAATCAGGAAATAAAATTTTTTTAAAAGTTTTTAAAAAAGTAATTATCAGATTTTTCTTTTAAAAAATAACTGACAGAACTATATAATGAAGAAAGAATCTGGAATTGGGTAGCTGAAGGTATCAGAACATTGCAAAGTAATCTAGTAATAAAATCTGAAGACACTGAAATAAAACAGTTGTGCAAATTAAAAGGAGAAACAGGCTCTATGGGCACTTCAGAGATAGACCCCGTAGGACTTAGTGACTAATTGAACATAAAAAAGTAAAATGAACAGAGTAAAAGAAAAGTTATCTGAGTGTTAATTTGATGACTCTCCATGACTAGCAGTACGTAATTGTATTAACCAATGTAAAAAAAAAAAATGAGGAAAAATGTAATAGTCTTATGAAAAATAACTTTAGTTATGGATGTATTAAGGTACTGACCAGAAGATAAAAATGCAAAAAAAAAAGATCAATAAGAATTTAGATAATTAGGGCTTCTCTGGTGGGCCAATGGTTAATGAGTCTGCTTTGCAGTGCAAGGGGCACTGGTTTGATCCCTGGCCTGGTAAAATCCCATGTGCTGAGAAACAGCTGAGCCGGTGTGTCCAATTATGAGCCAGGGTTCTGCAGCACTTCTGCCCAGAGCCAGTGCTCTGCAGTGAGAGAGGCCACTGTAATGGGAGGCAAACACGTGCCAAAGAATAAAAGATGGATGAAAATAAATACCAAAACAAAAGAGGCATAATGGGGAAAAAGAAAAAAAAAAATCAGAGAATTTAAGGATCAGGAGAAAAGTTGTAGGTAGAGAATGGATTTTAGAACCAGCAGCACAGAGGTGTAAATTGAATTACAAAAGGTAAATTATCAGCAGTGATGTAGGGGATAACATTTAGCAATCAGTTCTCTGGGAAGAAAACAGAACAAACCCCTAATTTGTAGCTATTTCTTACTTGTGTAATTACATCCAAAATGGTTAGTTTCAAGCTGCTAATATGAAATCAGTGTATGTGGAGTTGGGAGGAGATGGGTATAGTTGCTCCTGTGAGAACATACGAACTCTCTCCAGCACACCACAGAGATGGTTGTATTTACAGGTTACTAGTGGGGAGAAGGAGAAAGGGAGGGATAAGATAGGGATGGAGAATTAAGAGGTACAGATTGGTACATATAAAATAAATAAGCTACAAGAACATATTGTATAGCACAGAGAATATAGCCATTACTTTATAACACAGAGAATATAACCATTACTTTATAATACTTTACAATAACTTTGAATCACTATGTTGTACTAATATAATATTGTAAACCCACTGCACTTCAGTAAAAACAAATACATTCATACATACAAACAGATATTCAGCAGAGGAACATTCTTGATTGAAACTGAGGTGAAATCCTCCCAGTGATATAAAATAATCAAGCTATCTAAACTAGAAATAATGGTATACTAGAAATAATGGAGAAAGAAATTTTAAGATAGGAAGGAATGTAAAATGGCACAGAAGTGAATGTTGGATGTGAATGGGAGTGGGTTGGTAGAGTGGGTGAAGGACAAAGATTTTACAAAATGTGTTTTATGGGTGGTATTTAAAAGACAAGGGCTTCCAGGTGGCTCAGTGATAAGGAATCCACCTGCCAATACAGGAGATTCAGGTTCGATCCCTGGGTCAGAAGGATCCCCTGGAGAAGGAAATGGCCACCCACACTAGTATTCTTGCCAGAGAAATGCCATACACAGAGGACGCTGGCAGTCTGCGGAAAGGACTTAATGACCAAACCACCACCACCACCATTTAACGTTTTTTTAGTCGAGTGATCAGAATAGAATCTCAACTCTAGGGGCTGGAAAATAAATGAAATTGTGGAAGAGAGTTGATGAATGTGGGCCTTTTGCAGAAGAGAAGAACAGAAGACAAGATAAGATTTGACATGAAGGTAGAATCTGTGGAAATGTTTTTAGATAAGATATTTGAAAATTAGTATAGACTGCAGAGAAGAAACCATTTAGACAGAAGAGATACCTGAAAAGGAAGGTGATTGATGAAGGAGTCAGGAAAGACTGATGGGGAAATGAATCTTAGAAGACTGTAAGTGCACTTTAACTGCAACTGTATTTTCAAAGTTGTATTTTGATTAAATTGGACATCAATCTGTTGTTCTGTTCATTATGGGCATCTGGTCATTAGCACCTGCCCTTCAGTATGGAAGACAGTTTTGTGTTGCTCTCTGATGGAAGCCTGAATTCCCTACTCTGGCATGGACTCAGCAGTGAAGTGATGTTTTGCACAGAAGCAGTGAAGTGATGTTTTGCAGAGCCTCCAAACTGTGTGACCACAGAGTACTTGGTGGCATTACTGCAGTCTGAAGTTTGAAAAACTTTGCTTATGTTTATCAGTAAAGCCAAGGTGATCTGAACTTGGTGATTACACTTCAAGTAGTGATTCATAAATCAAATGTCATGATATAAATTATGAAATTTATATTTGACCTGAAAGTACAGACCAATCTGCTGCTCACAACCAACCTATCTCCAAAGTAAGCTCAATTCCTTAGGAGAATTCCTTAGGAGAAAATTTAACAACTCAGAAAGATCTTGGTGGATGTAGAATTAGAACAAAGAGGTGAAATTATTTTGGGGTGTTTTAGTTATCATTTCTGTGCATTGCTATAACCTTAACCTTCATAATTCAATTCATACTATTTATAATTAAAGAGGCTCCCTGATTTAGATGTGTAACAAATGGTTATTTTTAATTAAGGAAAGTGGTCTTCTAGACCTCAGTGTCTGATCTTTTTGCTGACATTTACCTTAGTTAGTTCAATTTATTTCTACATATATCAGATATCTACTATGTTATTAAGCATTGTGCTCGTCCTGAGATTTATGTGTAAACATGCACCTTGACCTTAGTAGAATCTCAACTCTAGGGGCTGGAAAATAAATGAAATTGTGGAAGAGAGTTGATGAATGTGGGCCTTTTGCAGAAGAGAAGAACAGAAGACAAGATAAGATTTGACATGAAGGTAGAATCTGTGGAAATGTTTTTAGATAAGATATTTGAAAATTAGTATAGACTGCAGAGAAGAAACCATTTAGACAGAAGAGATACCTGAAAAGGAAGGTGATTGATGAAGGAGTCAGGAAAGACTGATGGGGAAATGAATCTTAGAAGACTGTAAGTGCACTTTAACTGCAACTGTATTTTCAAAGTTGTATTTTGATTAAATTGGACATCAATCTGTTGTTCTGTTCATTATGGGCATCTGGTCATTAGCACCTGCCCTTCAGTATGGAAGACAGTTTTGTGTTGCTCTCTGATGGAAGCCTGAATTCCCTACTCTGGCATGGACTCAGCAGTGAAGTGATGTTTTGCACAGAAGCAGTGAAGTGATGTTTTGCAGAGCCTCCAAACTGTGTGACCACAGAGTACTTGGTGGCATTACTGCAGTCTGAAGTTTGAAAAACTTTGCTTATGTTTATCAGTAAAGCCAAGGTGATCTGAACTTGGTGATTACACTTCAAGTAGTGATTCATAAATCAAATGTCATGATATAAATTATGAAATTTATATTTGACCTGAAAGTACAGACCAATCTGCTGCTCACAACCAACCTATCTCCAAAGTAAGCTCAATTCCTTAGGAGAATTCCTTAGGAGAAAATTTAACAACTCAGAAAGATCTTGGTGGATGTAGAATTAGAACAAAGAGGTGAAATTATTTTGGGGTGTTTTAGTTATCATTTCTGTGCATTGCTATAACCTTAACCTTCATAATTCAATTCATACTATTTATAATTAAAGAGGCTCCCTGATTTAGATGTGTAACAAATGGTTATTTTTAATTAAGGAAAGTGGTCTTCTAGACCTCAGTGTCTGATCTTTTTGCTGACATTTACCTTAGTTAGTTCAATTTATTTCTACATATATCAGATATCTACTATGTTATTAAGCATTGTGCTCGTCCTGAGATTTATGTGTAAACATGCACCTTGACCTTAAGTAGCTTACAGTCAGAGAGGGAGACAGGTAATCTATAGATTCACAGATACACTCATAGATACACAGATACACTCACTCATTTGGTTTAACATGCCATGATACTTGAGAGTTCAGAGAATGGAAAATTAGCCCTGTCTTATGAGAGATGGAACGTAAAGAAAAGACTTCTTGAGCTTTAGTGGAAATAACCCATAAATTGAGTGTTCGGGCTGGGTGGAATTTAGCTTGGGTAAGAAGAGTGGATAGGTCATTCTGGCAGAAAAAGTCAGCATGAAAAGTTGAGGTACATTGAGGAGACTATAAGAAAGGCAGTATTACTGGACAGTAAAAGTGGTAAAGATGAAGGTTTTGAGGTAAATGTGAGCTTAAGTCATGGAGGGCTGTAGTTCCTATAAAGAAAAAAGGTGACTGAGTGAAGCAAGTTTAGAGGGAAATAACTCAAGAAGCAGAGACCTGTTAGAAGATATTTATAACCCCAGAAGAGATATCGAGAATATAAACTAGGCTGTGGGATAAGGGATGAGCGAAGGGGGAAAAGATCCAAAGAACTTTTTACAGTTAAGATCATCCTTCCATGTTATATATTTGAATGTGTGGGAAAGATAGGTTTAGGGGATTATGGGAAGATTGTTGGAAAGGAGAAATGACATTAATATAATTCTGGTTTTCTGACTAAGGTATCTTCATGATTAGTGATGTCATTAACTGTAATAGAGAATACAGAGGGGGAAGAAATCTCAGAGGAGTGGATGTGGTGAAATCAGTACTCAACATGTTGTGTTTGAGGGACTCTTAAGAGGAAGTCTTCAACTAGACAGAGTTCAGGAAATATAAATTAATAACTCATTATGGTGAAAAAGAAAAGCCACTCATTCAGTCAAAATATTTATTGATAACCTGTTACATGTCTAGCTGAGAGTGTATCAATATACAATGCCAAATATCTGCTCTCATGGCAACTATATTCTAGAAAAGGTTACAGTCTGAGAGAATGAATGAAATCACCTAGCGTGAGTGGGGAAAAAATGTTCACACACACATACACACACACACAGGGCTAAAAGTAGAAACCGGCATTAATCAACATGTAAAAGGCAATGCCTAAGAAGAGCCCACAGAAGACAAGCCAGGAAGGAGACAGAAGTAAAGAGTTAAGAGAGTAGTAATATTCAAATCAGTCATGGTTTTCAAATGAAGGGTGGTAAGAAGTCTAGAGACTTAAGGACTGAAACATATGAAACATGATTAGCATTATCAAAGTCAACAGTGAATTTCCTCCATTCCCTTGTGGTAATGTGGGCATAAATAGATTTCAGTGAGATGCAGAGTGAATGGGATTTGTAATTCCCAATGCTGAGTCCGGTTTGCTTTTCAAGAAGATATGCTATGCTATCAATAGAAACAGATTTGTAGATTTATGTAGAGCACCAGCTTAAGGTTAAAGTTTTTGACAAAAGAGATATTTTGTCATAATATAGTTTGTTAAAAACTAAACTCAACAGAAAAAAAGTGGGTGAAACAGAGACAAAAGCTGAAGGTCACAGAGGGCCAAATGCCATGAAGCTAGAGTGCAGATAGAGTGGTTCACATGGACACTGAAACCCCAGAGGGTCAGAAATCTGATCAGAAATGAAAGTTGTGATGAGTAGAGCTGGAGAGTTAGTACGAGACAAGAACTTTTTACAGTTAAGATCATCCTTCCATGTTATATATTTGAATGTGTGGGAAAGATAGGTTTAGGGGATTATGGGAAGATTGTTGGAAAGGAGAAATGACATTAATATAATTCTGGTTTTCTGACTAAGGTATCTTCATGATTAGTGATGTCATTAACTGTAATAGAGAATACAGAGGGGGAAGAAATCTCAGAGGAGTGGATGTGGTGAAATCAGTACTCAACATGTTGTGTTTGAGGGACTCTTAAGAGGAAGTCTTCAACTAGACAGAGTTCAGGAAATATAAATTAATAACTCATTATGGTGAAAAAGAAAAGCCACTCATTCAGTCAAAATATTTATTGATAACCTGTTACATGTCTAGCTGAGAGTGTATCAATATACAATGCCAAATATCTGCTCTCATGGCAACTATATTCTAGAAAAGGTTACAGTCTGAGAGAATGAATGAAATCACCTAGCGTGAGTGGGGAAAAAATGTTCACACACACATACACACACACACAGGGCTAAAAGTAGAAACCGGCATTAATCAACATGTAAAAGGCAATGCCTAAGAAGAGCCCACAGAAGACAAGCCAGGAAGGAGACAGAAGTAAAGAGTTAAGAGAGTAGTAATATTCAAATCAGTCATGGTTTTCAAATGAAGGGTGGTAAGAAGTCTAGAGACTTAAGGACTGAAACATATGAAACATGATTAGCATTATCAAAGTCAACAGTGAATTTCCTCCATTCCCTTGTGGTAATGTGGGCATAAATAGATTTCAGTGAGATGCAGAGTGAATGGGATTTGTAATTCCCAATGCTGAGTCCGGTTTGCTTTTCAAGAAGATATGCTATGCTATCAATAGAAACAGATTTGTAGATTTATGTAGAGCACCAGCTTAAGGTTAAAGTTTTTGACAAAAGAGATATTTTGTCATAATATAGTTTGTTAAAAACTAAACTCAACAGAAAAAAAGTGGGTGAAACAGAGACAAAAGCTGAAGGTCACAGAGGGCCAAATGCCATGAAGCTAGAGTGCAGATAGAGTGGTTCACATGGACACTGAAACCCCAGAGGGTCAGAAATCTGATCAGAAATGAAAGTTGTGATGAGTAGAGCTGGAGAGAGGTACCCACAAAGAGGATTATACAGGCTATATAACTTGATTGCTTGGCCCTCACAGGAGTAGGATGTTTTTGTTCAGGGGTAGAACAGTAATTTAGAGCCAGTGTTAGTGAGCTAAAAGGAATCTTCCCTCCTCCTACTATAAGGAACTTCAGTGGAAACTTGCAAGGAAATCAGATTTCATTCAGGCAATGTGGACAGTAAAGGAAGCTTTTGGAGAAGGAATACAAAAGGGTATGCAGAAAAGCTTTTGTTTTGCTTTGTTTTTATGTGTTTTGTATCCAAAGGTTAAAATGAACAGGCTTTGGAGAGAAGTTGGGAAATCCATCATCAGAAACATTATCAGATCTAAAGAACATGAAATAGAGATTCAGAAAATAGCAGTTAACTGAAATGGCTTGTTTTCTAAGGCTAGCAATAATGTCAAGTTCCTGAGATTCAGGGTCCCATAATGTAAATACGATACTGAAATGGAGGTTGGCATCTTGGTATCTAGAGAGTGAATTCAGATTTGGCTCTGTTTCAGTGGTTAAAAAAGTCTGGCTTTTTTTTTTTTAATCAATGCCTTATAATTTCTTTATAATTTACATAGCTGACACACTACAATATCTCATTTGTTTTCACATCAACTCGAGCAGGTCCTATGAGCGTAGACACTATTGTCACTTTTTTAGAAAAGTGGGGACTAAAGGCTTCAGTAATGGGAGACCATTTATTGAAGGATAGGATTAGAAGTCTGACTCCAGGTTTGATTTCCCTCCTTTAAGGATGTTGATCTCAAGTGAGTTTGATGTAAACAAGATTTCAGTAGATGCAGAGTGAATGGGATTTGTAATTCCCAATGCTGAGTCCGGTTTGCTTTTCAAGAAGATATGCTATGCTATCAATAGAAACAGATTTGTAGATTTATGTAGAGCACCAGCTTAAGGTTAAAGTTTTTGACAAAAGAGATATTTTGTCATAATATAGTTTGTTAAAAACTAAACTCAACAGAAAAAAAGTGGGTGAAACAGAGACAAAAGCTGAAGGTCACAGAGGGCCAAATGCCATGAAGCTAGAGTGCAGATAGAGTGGTTCACATGGACACTGAAACCCCAGAGGGTCAGAAATCTGATCAGAAATGAAAGTTGTGATGAGTAGAGCTGGAGAGAGGTACCCACAAAGAGGATTATACAGGCTATATAACTTGATTGCTTGGCCCTCACAGGAGTAGGATGTTTTTGTTCAGGGGTAGAACAGTAATTTAGAGCCAGTGTTAGTGAGCTAAAAGTAATCTGTCCTCCTCCTACTATAAGGAACTTCAGTGGAAACTTGCAAGGAAATCAGATTTCATTCAGGCAATGTGGACAGTAAAGGAAGCTTTTGGAGAAGGAATACAAAAGGGTATGCAGAAAAGCTTTTGTTTTGCTTTGTTTTTATGTGTTTTGTATCCAAAGGTTAAAATGAACAGGCTTTGGAGAGAAGTTGGGAAATCCATCATCAGAAACATTATCAGATCTAAAGAACATGAAATAGAGATTCAGAAAATAGCAGTTAACTGAAATGGCTTGTTTTCTAAGGCTAGCAATAATGTCAAGTTCCTGAGATTCAGGGTCCCATAATGTAAATACGATACTGAAATGGAGGTTGGCATCTTGGTATCTAGAGAGTGAATTCAGATTTGGCTCTGTTTCAGTGGTTAAAAAAGTCTGGCTTTTTTTTTTTTAATCAATGCCTTATAATTTCTTTATAATTTACATAGCTGACACACTACAATATCTCATTTGTTTTCACATCAACTCGAGCAGGTCCTATGAGCGTAGACACTATTGTCACTTTTTTAGAAAAGTGGGGACTAAAGGCTTCAGTAATGGGAGACCATTTATTGAAGGATAGGATTAGAAGTCTGACTCCAGGTTTGATTTCCCTCCTTTAAGGATGTTGATCTCAAGTGAGTTTGATGTAAACAAGAGCTTATGAGTAGAATTGATCTAAATCCCAACCACTACCAGGAGAAGAGTAAGATTGTGGTTTTTGTTTTTAAAAGACAGTGCTGCCTTGTTCATTGTTGTTATAAAATGTCATTTATTCCTCAGAAATGATGTTTCCCCATTCAGATTTATAGACACAGTGATAACATTATACAATGAAAATGCACAGTGGTGTTCATGTACACTTATTATATTTCATTGCACAGAGGATATTCTACCTTACTGTAGACCTACTTTTCCGACATCAAATAATCCCAGAGATCCTAGTTCTTCAAGCTCAATGTCATCAAGAGGATCTGGAGGCAGACAAAGAGAACAAGCAAATGTAGGTCGAAGAAATATTGCAGAAATGCAAGTTCTTGGAGGATATGAAAGAGAAGATAATAATGAAGAATTAGAGGTATCTATAATTTGTTCAAGCTTTTCAACGTTAGACTAGTTTTCATATCTATCTCAAAGTTAAAAACATTCATCGGTCTACAGAAATGTTATTGTTTCATCAGACCCTGTTAGTGATTACAGCAACTGAAAATCTTAGAATTTATGATTTTTCTTTAAATGTGTTCCAAAGTTTTAAATGGCAATAACCATTTCTTTTTTTTTTAGATTTTACAGTTGGTATATACCTGCAGATATTCAGATATAAGATTTATATAGCACACATGTTGTTAGGGAGTAAGAACTATTGTTCTACATAGTTGTAATTCATAGTATTACAATAGACTATAAAAGTCCAGTAAAGTCATAGAGTTACAAGATGTGAGTGGGGGATTTTTCCCTGTGTTATCTGCCATCATAGTTATCACTGGGGTTAATCAGGATGATATGGGCAATTATCTTTCTGTCTTTTGAAAATGGAACCCTGATACTTGACACTGAGCTTCCCAAATGGAGAAAACTTCTTAAATCAAAGATAACCTTTGTTGAAATCTATAGATACTATTATAAGATAGAATTGACAGTAAGTCACATCATATTATAAAATCATCTCCTGTGTTTAAGATTGTGTTTTCACCATTTAATAAAAAATATTAGTTGAGGACAAATTCCTCTTACCAATAGATTTAATCTCAAGCAGATTGTTCGTGGAATAGCTTTTTATAGTAGATGATGAAAAATTATAACTAATTATGTCTAGTTGAATTTTCTGTTATGCCCAATGTATTTTGACTTTGAGGTTTGGAATAAGAAGATCTTTCTTCTGCAAATGCTATTAAAACAATTATTTTTCAGGTTTTTCATTTTTCTTTTGTTTTGTTTTAGAAGTGCCCTCTGTGGGGGACAAAAACTCATTTTAGGCAACTAGCTAATCAAATGCAGCAAAAATTGAGCTGTCATGCTGAGGTGAGGCTATGGGAGTAGAGAACTTGGTCTCCTCCTGCTCCTCTCTCCTGTACCACACTTCATAATCCCCTGTCACTCTGTGGAACACAAGTTTAGTACTTGTTAGAGAACTACTGGATTTGCTGTCAAAACCAACTAAAGGATATGAAAGAGAAGATAATAATGAAGAATTAGAGGTATCTATAATTTGTTCAAGCTTTTCAACGTTAGACTAGTTTTCATATCTATCTCAAAGTTAAAAACATTCATCGGTCTACAGAAATGTTATTGTTTCATCAGACCCTGTTAGTGATTACAGCAACTGAAAATCTTAGAATTTATGATTTTTCTTTAAATGTGTTCCAAAGTTTTAAATGGCAATAACCATTTCTTTTTTTTTTAGATTTTACAGTTGGTATATACCTGCAGATATTCAGATATAAGATTTATATAGCACACATGTTGTTAGGGAGTAAGAACTATTGTTCTACATAGTTGTAATTCATAGTATTACAATAGACTATAAAAGTCCAGTAAAGTCATAGAGTTACAAGATGTGAGTGGGGGATTTTTCCCTGTGTTATCTGCCATCATAGTTATCACTGGGGTTAATCAGGATGATATGGGCAATTATCTTTCTGTCTTTTGAAAATGGAACCCTGATACTTGACACTGAGCTTCCCAAATGGAGAAAACTTCTTAAATCAAAGATAACCTTTGTTGAAATCTATAGATACTATTATAAGATAGAATTGACAGTAAGTCACATCATATTATAAAATCATCTCCTGTGTTTAAGATTGTGTTTTCACCATTTAATAAAAAATATTAGTTGAGGACAAATTCCTCTTACCAATAGATTTAATCTCAAGCAGATTGTTCGTGGAATAGTTTTTTATAGTAGATGATGAAAAATTATAACTAATTATGTCTAGTTGAATTTTCTGTTATGCCCAATGTATTTTGACTTTGAGGTTTGGAATAAGAAGATCTTTCTTCTGCAAATGCTATTAAAACAATTATTTTTCAGGTTTTTCATTTTTCTTTTGTTTTGTTTTAGAAGTGCCCTCTGTGGGGGACAAAAACTCATTTTAGGCAACTAGCTAATCAAATGCAGCAAAAATTGAGCTGTCATGCTGAGGTGAGGCTATGGGAGTAGAGAACTTGGTCTCCTCCTGCTCCTCTCTCCCTGTACCACACTTCATAATCCCCTGTCACTCTGTGGAACACAAGTTTAGTACTTGTTAGAGAACTACTGGATTTGCTGTCAAAACCAACTAAAGTTGATACATGAATATGTTGCCATGAACACTTTTCAGTGTATGCTAGGGAATGAATGAAGAAACACTCTAAGAAAAAAAGCATGAAATAAGTACAAAATAGAATAGCACTCTAAGGTTTATTTTCATATTTAACAAGAACTTTTCTCTTATAGGAAACTGAAAGCTGAAGACAACCAGAGAGGCTTGTGAGATCTAATGTGAAAGTTATCACTCAAGATGCCTCGTGTCTCATGACACAAGATGCCAGATAAAATGTTCAGTGCAATCAGAGTGTACAAATTGTCGTTTTTATTCCTCTTATTGGAATACCATTTTTTAAATTTTATTGGGGTTTTACCGTTGTTGTTTGATCCCTATCCCTATGAAGAACCTCCCCATTCCCCTCACTGTTGGAACAAATCATGTCTCCTTGCTTCTAGCGAGGGAAGTCTTTGACATTTTGCTTCAGTCATCAGCCAACAGGAGAGAACAAAACCATTCTTTTGCATTTTACCCCTGAGATATGGCATTGCACTGCTTATATACCAAGCCAATTTGCAGCAAAATACTAATCAAAGATAAAAAGTTGACTAACCAACCTCAAGTCAAGGGCTCTCAAGATATAATCTTTCTATAACTAACTGCTAATGCAAACTGAAACATAACTTCATTTTAACATGATTTTAAAATCAGTCTTTCATACCACCCTCTGCTGGGAGGAAAAAAAAAGCAAATACAGGAAAACCACATCAATTTGAATGAGGTAGAAACATTGTAAATATATACTCTTTGCAACCCCTGGTGGTACTTTATTTTGTCTTCATTTCAATCCACGGAAGTATATTCTTATTGGAAAGGTACTTTTGGATAAGTAGGGGTAAGCCAGTTGGATCTCTGGTTGTCTAGTCATTGTCATAAGTCAGCCTAGCAAAAACCTTGTTCTATTTTTCAATCAAAAAGCAATTATAAATGCATATTACCAACAAATGGATGGTTTTAGTGACCAATTGAATAAGGACATCCCTATCTTAACTGGCCTGAATTTCTTCTGATAGTGTCAGTTCAACTTTTGGAAGTGCCACTTAAGGAAGTTTGATTTTTGTTTTTGTAATGCACTGTTTTTAATCTTTTTTTTTTTTTTGGTTTTAAAAGCACAATCACTAAACTTTATTTGTAAACCATTGTAACTATTAACCTTTTTTGTCTTATTGAAAAAAAAATGTTGAGAAGCGTTTTTAACCTGTTTTGTTAATGCTCTATGTTTGTGTTTGGAATATTTGAATGATGACAGGTGGTGAAGTAACGTGCATACTTTATTGTGGGCCATGAACACAGTGGTTCTTACTTTTCCTGGACTTAAAGAAAAAGGGTTTAAGTTTGTTGTGGCCATTGGTTAAACCTTACAAGATTTCCTTATAAGCTCAAATAGAGGCATTACTTGCTTTGAATTGCCAAATGATGTCCTCTGAGTGTAGATTTTTATGACCTTTTGTCATTATATACATTTCATTGACTTTATAATTGGTGCTATTTGAAGCAAAAAAAGTACACTTATTCATATATAGGCATCAGGCCTGACCCTGCCCCCTGGAAAACAAAGCCAAACAAAACTGAACCACAAAAAGAAAAAAAAAAAAAGCTGGTGTTCACCAAAAACTAAATGTGTTCACTTAGATAATTTGAAATTTACATAGAAAAGGTGTGCAGTACTAAGGGAACAATCCATGTGATTAATGTTTTCATTATGTTCATGTAAGAAGCCTCTTATTTTTAGCCATAATTTTGCATACTGAAAATCCAATAATCAGAAAAGTAATTTTGTCACATTATTTATTAAAAATGTTCTCAAATACATCATTCTTTCTTGTGTTGATTTTTTTCCATTGTGTGACCAAATTTATTCCATTTAATCACAAAGTTGTTCTGTCTTAACATTTCACACTATATTATCAGATGAGTAAAATTCTCTTTTATGAATAGCCAGGTTTTAGTTATAAAGAAAATTTCTCATTTTACTCTTCTGAAATTAAAGATATAAGATGTATCATAAACTAACAGTCATTTATTCAGAGAGTAATGTTTCATTATTAAGAATGTAGTAAAATATTCATATGTCTGAATTTCAGTTAACCTATTTCTGAAATGGTCAGGATTCAACTATGATAAATTTGCTTTGTAAACTTTGGACTCCTTAAGTTTTGTCCACAAGAAAATTATATAAATCCAAAATGCTTATCAGTAATTATCTGCTTTATTGTTCCAAATTTATGTAAAATTTTGACAATTTAATACCTATCATATACCAGATTGCATATTATTGTTCATTAGTCAACATATTCAGTTATTTACCTTTGAAATGGGCATTGTGTCTTAGAAGTTCTAAGAGCAATAGAATCTATTGAAAACTTTTTCCTATGATATATATTGCTACATTTTGTTTTGATTATAACTTGAAAATATGGAAAAAAATTTTCTAAAAGGGAGATGATAATATGAAACTTAATTTTACAAAAATGAAGCAATCACCAGCATCTACTTAAAGATGAAAAGGTTCATAGGTCAAGAAGTCCGTTTCCAGGCTATATCAAGGGGAGAAAATTGGAGAGATATGTTTAATGGTGTAACTTTTTATTTTGGTAAGTTGACTAAAATAAACTAGTCTCTCTTTTTTGGTGTATGATATACATACAAATTATGTGTATTAGAGAGCCTGGGTTTGACTCTCAGTTTTGTCATGGGCTATGTTTCCTTGGACGTATTACTTAACCTTAAGTCTCAGGTACTTCACCTGTAAATTCAATAATACCTACCTCATGGAGCTGTTGTCATGATTCATTGAACTGATGCATATGACATGAACTTTGTAAAGCCTGAGAACAATACAAGGCATTGTTGTATTTATGGACTGAAATCATTGCATACATGCTATCTTCACTTTTCACACATAGTTTGTTCCCAAAACTTACAAAGAAGTTTTTCTAACAAGGTCAAAAAATGTTTGGTTCAAAGATAGGGTGGTTCCATTTCCAGTGAGTAAAGTTCCCTGTAAAATACTGAATTGCGGAATAAATTCTTAGTGCTTCTGCTTGTTTCCTGACTTTTGAATTCCTGAGGGTAAGGCTATGGCATTATTAACACATATATCACAGTACCAAAGTCATTTATTCAGAGAGTAATGTTTCAAAATGTAGTAAAATATTCATATGTCTGAATTTCAGTTAACCTATTTCTGAAATGGTCAGGATTCAACTATGATAAATTTGCTTTGTAAACTTTGGACTCCTTAAGTTTTGTCCACAAGAAAATTATATAAATCCAAAATGCTTATCAGTAATTATCTGCTTTATTGTTCCAAATTTATGTAAAATTTTGACAATTTAATACCTATCATATACCAGATTGCATATTATTGTTCATTAGTCAACATATTCAGTTATTTACCTTTGAAATGGGCATTGTGTCTTAGAAGTTCTAAGAGCAATAGAATCTATTGAAAACTTTTTCCTATGATATATATTGCTACATTTTGTTTTGATTATAACTTGAAAATATGGAAAAAAATTTTCTAAAAGGGAGATGATAATATGAAACTTAATTTTACAAAAATGAAGCAATCACCAGCATCTACTTAAAGATGAAAAGGTTCATAGGTCAAGAAGTCCGTTTCCAGGCTATATCAAGGGGAGAAAATTGGAGAGATATGTTTAATGGTGTAACTTTTTATTTTGGTAAGTTGACTAAAATAAACTAGTCTCTCTTTTATGGTGTATGATATACATACAAATTATGTGTATTAGAGAGCCTGGGTTTGACTCTCAGTTTTGTCATGGGCTATGTTTCCTTGGACGTATTACTTAACCTTAAGTCTCAGGTACTTCACCTGTAAATTCAATAATACCTACCTCATGGAGCTGTTGTCATGATTCATTGAACTGATGCATATGACATGAACTTTGTAAAGCCTGAGAACAATACAAGGCATTGTTGTATTTATGGACTGAAATCATTGCATACATGCTATCTTCACTTTTCACACATAGTTTGTTCCCAAAACTTACAAAGAAGTTTTTCTAACAAGGTCAAAAAATGTTTGGTTCAAAGATAGGGTGGTTCCATTTCCAGTGAGTAAAGTTCCCTGTAAAATACTGAATTGCGGAATAAATTCTTAGTGCTTCTGCTTGTTTCCTGACTTTTGAATTCCTGAGGGTAAGGCTATGGCATTATTAACACATATATCACAGTTCATGAGTACAAGCGTGTCCCTTGATATCTCAGTGACTAGGCTTAGTGTCTAATTTGGGCTGCGATTTTCTGATTGCAGAAAATACTGTCTTAGTTTGAAGGCAATTCAATTATATCTTTCTTGATCATTCCATATATGTAGTCTATATTTTCTCCTCTCTTTCTGCTCTTCAGGGTGAACCAAAATTTCAGCTAATTTCATGGGTAAAAAGTGTGGTGATTCAGATGTTGGGACTTTTGCAATAGTTCCTAGATTAAATTTTTGCCACAACCAGTTTGATCAGGCCAGGCTTAATCCCTTACATATATAAGGAAGCCAAGATTTTGAAAAATTCAAAAAACAGACGAAATTCTCAAAAGGGAGACATAACCAGAGTGTAGATATGAATCCAGCTTTAAAACTCCTTCTCTTTCCAGGAAATGAAACTGCTCCTTAGGAATTAGAACCTTGCTAATAAAATTTAGAAACAATTCCCAACTTTGTTTATTTCATTAATTATAACTGAAATTGGGGAAAAATGATGCCTTTGTTGAAAATAGGAAGATGAGTGGATGCTAAGTGTTCTGTGCTCTTGGCACCAAACATTTAAAAGCTCCATTATCTTTGCGTGTGTGCTCAGTTTCTTCAGTCGTGTCCAGTTCTTTGCAACCCCATTGACTGTAGCTTGCCAGGCAACCCCGTCCTTGAAAATCTCTAGCTGAGGATACTGGGGTGGGTTGCTATGGGGAAGGCACTGGGGAAGCCCATTATCTTAAATTAATATATAAATATTAAAATATTGCTTAGGTCCCAAAGGTTTGTCTGTGTGTGTTTTTCTTTTTTTTTTTCTTTTTGGCCACTTCTATTGGTCTTTTATTTATCCATTTTCATCCATCTCCATTCTTTTGGCCTGTGCGGGCCTCCCATCACAGTGACCTCTGTTGCTGCAGAGCAAAGGCTCTGGGCACAGGCACTCCAGAGCTTCAGCTCGGTAATTGGACACATCAGTCCAGCCACTTCGCGGCAAGTGGGATCCTCCCAGGCTAGGGATCGAACCGGCACCCGTTGCACTGCAAGGCAGTGTCTTTACCCACTGGACCACCAGGGAAGCCCTCTTTTCTTTTCTTTTCTTTTTTTTGACCACATTATGTAGCATGTGTAACTTACTCGATCCGAACTATAAAACCCATGCCCCCTGGAGTAGATATGGGGAGTCTAAATCACTAGATGACCAGGGAAGTCCCAGAGATCCTTTTTAAAAATAAGAAATTATAAATGATAAGTGACAAAGCATAGCAAGTGTATGTGTGGGTGCAAATATATCAATAGATATGGATTTATGTATATGTATATACATATATATATATATATACAGGATATGAATCCCATATTAACATTCCCAAAATTAAAGGATTTTAACAATCTGATGAAAACCAACTGAACTTTTCAAGAACATATACTTGTTTTTTCAAAACAACTTGGGACATCACTCAAGATCACACATTACTTTTTAAGTCAGAATTTTAATTGCTTTGGGTAACCTAGCAATCCCTTTGCTCCCACTTCAGCCTCTCTAAAGGAAAGAGAAATCTTTTGGACAGGATTTAGCATTTTTTTAAATGGACTGAGACATTTTTAATAAGTAAAATACCTTACCATTTTGAATGCTTTAATACTTTGGGGAAAAATAAGTCATGAAAAATAATAAATTACTTTGACTAATAATGCACCTATGCATTGGATTAGCATGTATTCAGAAGTTAATATATTTTATCTGGATGATTTACTATCAACCACCATTAATTAAGACCCACATGTTTCAAGCGTGCATAATTAAGCAATCATTTTTAATAAACTTGATTTCTTATCCTGTGTATAATATGGTGCCAAAAAATAAGACTACTGAACTATTCTAAAAAAAAGTAGTCATCCTCTACAATGTAATCAAAAGAGTGATTAAGTTACTTATAAACTCAAGCTGTCTGTGTTGTTTTCAGTCTAAGCATTCATTCATTGGTTCAGCCATCTACAGAGCATCTACTGTGTGCTAAGAACAAGGATGAATAAGCTCTAGAAATGCTCGCTCAGAATGTAATGGAAGGCAGGTACACACAACAGAGTATGAACTTGGTAATAAAAGTATTTACATGGTGATTTAGTCTGTTCAAGCAGCTATAAAAAAAATGCCTTGGACTGAGAGGTTTATAGCAAACAAATTTATTTCTCACAGTTTTGAAGGCTGAAAAGTCCAAGAACAAGGCACTTTCAAATTTGGTGACTGATGAGAGCCTGCTTCCTAGTTCATAGATAGTCATCTTTCACTGTGTCCTGATATGGCAGAAGAGGAAAGCATGTTCTCTCTGAGATCTCTTTTGTAAGGGAACTAATTTCATTCATGAGACTCTGCTCTTATGATTTAATCAGCTCATCAAGGCCCCACCCACTAATGCTATCGCACTTGGGGTTAGGTTTCAACATATGTATTTGAGAGGGCACAAATATTCGTACTATGTGCCGTGTGTGTTCAGTTGATTCAGTTGTGTCTGACTCTCTGCAGCTCTGGACTACTAGAGCCTGCCAGGCCTCTCTGTCCACAGGATTATTCCAAGCAAGAATACTAGAGTGAGTTTCCATGCCCTCCTTCAGGGGATCTTCCTGACCCACAGAGCAAATCCAAGTGTCCTGCATCTCTACATTTGCAGACAGATTCTTAACCCGCTGAGCCATCTGGGGAGCTCAGTTCATACTATAGGACATGGCAATATAGAACCTTACTGAAATTCTAAACAAAAATTGAAGAGTTAAAAAAAAAAAAATTGAAGAGTTAGCTTGCCTAAATTATGAAGGCTAAATATGAAGTCATTGATTGATTTATTACACATAAAGTTTGGCCTGTTTCAAAATTGTACGGTCTTATAAAAATACATACAAATATGTTTTAAAATTCAAATATATTCAAATGTACTTAGTACTTGGATGGAAGACCAATTTTTTTTTTTATCAGAGACTTTTTTAAATTTTGGCCTCTTTATTGATTTTTATTTATTTTCACCTATGTTTATTCTTGGTCAGTGTGGGCCTCCCATTGCAGTGACCTCTGGTTGCACAGCACTTTGGGAGACCTTTTTTAAATTCTTGGCACTCAAGCTGTCTGTGTTGTTTTCAGTCTAAGCATTCATTCATTGGTTCAGCCATCTACAGAGCATCTACTGTGTGCTAAGAACAAGGATGAATAAGCTCTAGAAATGCTCGCTCAGAATGTAATGGAAGGCAGGTACACACAACAGAGTATGAACTTGGTAATAAAAGTATTTACATGGTGATTTAGTCTGTTCAAGCAGCTATAAAAAAAATGCCTTGGACTGAGAGGTTTATAGCAAACAAATTTATTTCTCACAGTTTTGAAGGCTGAAAAGTCCAAGAACAAGGCACTTTCAAATTTGGTGACTGATGAGAGCCTGCTTCCTAGTTCATAGATAGTCATCTTTCACTGTGTCCTGATATGGCAGAAGAGGAAAGCATGTTCTCTCTGAGATCTCTTTTGTAAGGGAACTAATTTCATTCATGAGACTCTGCTCTTATGATTTAATCAGCTCATCAAGGCCCCACCCACTAATGCTATCGCACTTGGGGTTAGGTTTCAACATATGTATTTGAGAGGGCACAAATATTCGTACTATGTGCCGTGTGTGTTCAGTTGATTCAGTTGTGTCTGACTCTCTGCAGCTCTGGACTACTAGAGCCTGCCAGGCCTCTCTGTCCACAGGATTATTCCAAGCAAGAATACTAGAGTGAGTTTCCATGCCCTCCTTCAGGGGATCTTCCTGACCCACAGAGCAAATCCAAGTGTCCTGCATCTCTACATTTGCAGACAGATTCTTAACCCGCTGAGCCATCTGGGGAGCTCAGTTCATACTATAGGACATGGCAATATAGAACCTTACTGAAATTCTAAACAAAAATTGAAGAGTTAAAAAAAAAAAAAATTGAAGAGTTAGCTTGCCTAAATTATGAAGGCTAAATATGAAGTCATTGATTGATTTATTACACATAAAGTTTGGCCTGTTTCAAAATTGTACGGTCTTATAAAAATACATACAAATATGTTTTAAAATTCAAATATATTCAAATGTACTTAGTACTTGGATGGAAGACCAATTCTTTTTTTTTTTTTTATCAGAGACTTTTTTTTAAATTTTGGCCTCTTTTATTGATTTTTTATTTATTTATTTTCACCTATGTTTATTCTTCGGTCAGTGTGGGCCTCCCATTGCAGTGACCTCTGGTTGCACAGCACTGGCTCTGTGCACATGCACTCCAGAGTGCTGACTTGCAATTGAACACAGCAGTCCTGCCACTCTGTGGCACGTGGGAACTTCCCCTGCCAGGGATCGAACCAGTGCCCCTTGCACTGCAAGCTGGACTCTTTACCCACTGGATCACCAGGAAAGCCCAAGCCCAACTCTTAAGTATGTTTGAGATAGGTGATTTGGATTGTGTTTGTTTTTTGGACACTTTCCATCATTCTCCTATGGAATAATTTTAGAATCACACAAATTTAAAGAATTAGTCAATAAAAACATGAAAGGATTAATTGATAAAAATATTAAGAGGATTTGGAATTAAATTGCTTTTTTTATCATTTTATTTCTCTCTTTGTCTGTAAACAAAATGTCAGTAATGATGCTTCTGAACACAGATATACAGAAAACACATATAATCTAACTCGATGCGGCTAAGCACTGAACAATTTATGGTGTAATAGAACTCAAAAAGTGCAACAAAAGTACTCTCAGCAGACATGGTTCATCCAAGGCTCCAACTCTGTCTTTAAATGTCTTTGCTTTGCTCCACATGTTACTTTATTTCTTTAGCTGTTATCAAGATGGTCATTAATAGACTCAGCTCCAAGGCACATCCTGAGGCCAAGATACAAAAGCAGGAAAACTCAGTGCTCTTTAAAAATGTATCCCAGTGGTCTAAACTGTTACACATGCTCTTTCCAGGAGGAGTCCTATGTCTAGAGAAATACCAATTACTGTTTGGCCTAAGTCTGGATACCCTTAAACTCATTGGGTCTCCCACTGTAATGTATTGAATGTATTACTTCTGAAGTATATAGTCTGTTTGTTGAAGCAAATGGATGAGGGAACATACTCAACAATGAACAACACACACATTCTTTTCTTTTGTGGCCACTTCTACTGGCCACTTTCATTTATTTCCATCCATCTTCCTTCTTTGGTCTGTGTGGGCCTCCCATCGCAGTGGCCTCTCTCACTGCAGAGCACCGGCTCTGGGTGCAAGCACTCCAGAGCTCCGGCTCAGTTGGACACATTAGTCCAGCCGCTCCGTGGCACTGGGATCCTCTCAGGCCAGGGATCAAACGGGTACCCCCTGCACTGCAAGGCAGTATCCTCACCCACTGGACCACCAGGGAAGCCCAACACACACATTCTTATTCATGCATTTTGTGATGAATCTGTGCTCTATCTTCCGCTTTTATTCTTGACTTATTATTTTAAATGACTGCAATTTTTTGACAGTCTTCTCATCAGGAGGCAAAATTTATTACCCATCCCTTTCGTGATATAACTGTGACTACCTCAGTCAATAAAGGAGAGTTACTGAGAGTTTAGCTCATCAAAGTCCATACAGCTTCCCCTTGGTTTTTGAACTTGTGCTCTGTAAAAACTTGCTCTTGAAATCCAGTTGCTATGGTGTAAAATACCAAGCCACCTAGAAAGCTCTGGTGTCTGTCATCAGTCTCAGCTGAACTCAGCTTTAGTGCCTTTCATAGAAGTCTAATGATTCTAGTCCATCTGAGCCAGCCCCAGACGCTTAAACATCCACGCTGGGGTTCTGGATTCCATGGAGCAGCTGTGAAGACATCCCAGGACAATCCTTCACAGCTCTGCTTTAAATGTCTGACCCACATAATAAAATTGATGTTACTTTCTTTATGCTGGGGAGTGAGGTGGTTTGTTGCACAGCAGTATATAATCAGACTACTGAATGTCTTTAGTGAGTAGGAAATTCATAAACTTAGAAAAAGGAAAAAAAGAAAACTAGAAAATAAAGGGAATTTGCCAGGCATTTAAGCAACAGCCTGTGCTTTGAAAGGGGAGGACGCTGATTTTGAAATAGAATGATGATCAACAAATCCCTTGTGTTTTATGTCTAGTGTCACCCTTGATGATCCTAGGAGTACATTGTCCAGCTGTAAAACAAAAAAAAAAGCCTCTGCACCAAATAGTCACATCGAGTCACTGATTCTTGGGTTTTACATCATAAACCCTTGTGATATTCCTTTGGGATGAGTCAAAGAAGCTACAGAGGGCTTTGAATAAATCCTGAAATTTAGGCAGCAACTCTTTTGCTAACAACCAGGACCTGAATCATTCATGACAATCATCTTTGCTCTTGCTTTCTCTTCCTAACTTTGATATTTTTTTTAGTTCTTATTTGTAACTTCATCAAGGCAGGAAAATGAATAGAAATAGGACTATATTCCTTTTTAATCTCCTTTAGTGGGGCTAGCAGCATAATAGGGAAAATATAAAAGTTAAGACATATTTCTATGCTTCTTTACACATTTTATGAAATTTTGCAGTTTATGATGTATGAGTTGGTCAAGAAGTTTGGGTTTTTTATTAACATCTTATGAAAAACTGAATGAACTTTTTTGGTCAACCCAATATTTTTAAGTATATATGAAAACATAATCTTCATCACAACATTAAATATTTGTTTGTATATGATACAATGAAGATTCATGGCGGCTTGTTACGGCCTTTTTTGTGTTGGGCCCCAACAAAGATCCTGATCCTGATCCTGATCCTGATGTCATTTGACCCAATACAGTGAAGTGAGTTCAGGTTAGACACAAAGGAAAACTTTAATCTCTGGTTAGAGAATAGAGAGGTGCAGGCTCCCTCTCTAGGCTCTGCCAGACAGGCAGTGGGCGGGGCTGCTTCATAGGGCATGGCCCCTATGCTCCCTCGTGGCTGCTTCTGACACTCTATGAACACTGGAGTGGGTATTTTCTACACCAGAGTCTCTTCCCTACCCAGGGATTGAACTCGCATCTTTTGCACCTCTCTGCACTGCCAGGCAGATTCTTTACCACTGTGCATGTGTGCATGCTATGTCACTTCAGTCATGCCCAGCTCTGTGCAACTCTAATGATTATAGCCTGCAAGGCTCCTCTGTTTGTGAGATTCTGCAGGCAAGAATATTGGAATGGGTCACCATGCCCTCCTCTAGGGGATCTTTCCAACCCAGGGACTGAATCCACCTCTCCTAAGTCTCGAGTATTGGCAGGTGAGTTCTTTATCACTAGCAGCACCTGGGAAGCCTTCTTTACTACTGTACCACCTGGAAATCTCCATAGAAATCCCTTGGCAAAGAAGAGGTGGGCGTGGTTCTCCAGAGCGAGGTTCTCATGGGGCGGGGTTCTCCCCCGGCAGGGACACCTGAGTAGCTCAAATTCCACCTTGTTCAGTGCGGGGCACAGCGTCTCCTCTCAGTGCCCCGCCCACTGTTTCTGCCACTGCCTCCATTTTGAATTGAGTGTTCCTTCCTGCGTGACTTCTGCAAACACTCCTGGAGTTGAGGTGTCCACGTGGGCCTTTTGAAGCAGAAACTGCACTGAAGGGCTGGGGTCAAGGCTTCTGCAATGCAGCATGCAATGAGAAAGTCAGGCTAAGCACCAAGGAAAACACAAAAGGTTAGACTTTTAATTGTACTACTCAGATTCTCGAGGAATTGGTAATGGACTTTGCTGGTGAAAGATCCCTTTGCTGTCTTTGGTTCTGTTCCTTATTCTCAAGAGACAAAAGTATGTCTTCTGAACTGTTACTGGCTGATTTGGGGGTACATAAAAACTGCGGGTAAAAGAGGAGAATTTCTCTCCATTTCTGCCTTCAGGGGTGTTTGATGGTCACCTGACCTTAGCACTAATACTAATATTTTGTATCTGTAAATGACCTCAGTTTGTTGAAACTTTTGGAGACAAAATATACAAGATAATTTAGGATACGTGGCCTAAATATTAGTAAGAGTAATGGTCACCTGTCAAATTTTTCCTAAAAATGAAGGTATCTAGGTCTTTATCTGCAGGAAAAGTGTGTCCAAATGTTGAGGCTTGCTACTGGAGCTGGATATCTTTTCAGGTTTTTGGAGGTATCCAGGGTCTTGGCTGGAAGGGGTGGAGGGCCAGGTCAGTGAGGGTGGGCAGCATCTGGTTACCATGTTGAGCTTTCATGGGTTCTCCTATCTGAAAGGCATATTTGAGATGTTTCATTTCATAAGGGCTATAAGGTGGCCCTTCTCTTGAGCTTGAGAAATCAGTCTACCATCCTTGGGTTCAAATGCTTTAAAACTTAACTTATCCCTTGGGCCTAACTGCATGCAGAGCAGGACAGTTGGAAACAACAGAACTTAGACTTATCACCTGGCCAGCTTTCCCCATCTTCCAGGGCCATGTTGAGTTGTATAGAAAGATGAAATATTTGAGGATCAGGGGTGATATCTGATAAATTTTCTCTACTGCACAATGCACCCTAATAGGCTGTTCTTCAGTATGGTGGATATTTGGTTCCTGTACTGTAGATATTCTGTTCTAGGGTCATAGGATTTTTTTCCAACAGTGTGCAGGTAAAGTGAATTGTTGGCATGCAAATGCCACAGGAGTTGACCCAAGTGAGATTTCCAGTTCAGGAAACTTGGAACCAGCATAAAATGTGTAATAGATGCCTCAAAAGCCCAAGATACGCGGCATCCAAACAATGTGGACTCTGATATAACTGGGGGTTATTCAGTTACTGAATTCAAACAGTGCAGGCTTGAGATAGTGCCTCTTTGGTGAGAACATCCCACTGGAGGTTAGATGGGATGCCGCCAGGCCAGAACAGCTGAGGCTTGTTAGTTCCTGACCTGCTGGGTCTATTAGGAGTCGCACAGCTGCCTGCGGCAGAGTTTCTCTTTCCTTCTCTCAGCCAAAAAGGAAGATGTTTTGGATTTCCTACTGGGTGAGGACTGAAAGCACGGGAGATCCCCATGGGGTACTCTGCAGCTCTATAGAGCAGCTAGTATTCTGTACTGCTACCAGGAGGAGAGCTTGTGGAACCTTGGTTGATGAAGAATCCCCGAGGTTTGCCTCACCTGCAAAAAAGGGGAGAGTCAAGGCTCCACTTCAGAAAAATGAGATCTAGGTCTTTATCTGCAGGAAAAGTGTGTCCAAATGTTGAGGCTTGCTACTGGAGCTGGATATCTTTTCAGGTTTTTGGAGGTATCCAGGGTCTTGGCTGGAAGGGGTGGAGGGCCAGGTCAGTGAGGGTGGGCAGCATCTGGTTACCATGTTGAGCTTTCATGGGTTCTCCTATCTGAAAGGCATATTTGAGATGTTTCATTTCATAAGGGCTATAAGGTGGCCCTTCTCTTGAGCTTGAGAAATCAGTCTACCATCCTTGGGTTCAAATGCTTTAAAACTTAACTTATCCCTTGGGCCTAACTGCATGCAGAGCAGGACAGTTGGAAACAACAGAACTTAGACTTATCACCTGGCCAGCTTTCCCCATCTTCCAGGGCCATGTTGAGTTGTATAGAAAGATGAAATATTTGAGGATCAGGGGTGATATCTGATAAATTTTCTCTACTGCACAATGCACCCTAATAGGCTGTTCTTCAGTATGGTGGATATTTGGTTCCTGTACTGTAGATATTCTGTTCTAGGGTCATAGGATTTTTTTCCAACAGTGTGCAGGTAAAGTGAATTGTTGGCATGCAAATGCCACAGGAGTTGACCCAAGTGAGATTTCCAGTTCAGGAAACTTGGAACCAGCATAAAATGTGTAATAGATGCCTCAAAAGCCCAAGATACGCGGCATCCAAACAATGTGGACTCTGATATAACTGGGGGTTATTCAGTTACTGAATTCAAACAGTGCAGGCTTGAGATAGTGCCTCTTTGGTGAGAACATCCCACTGGAGGTTAGATGGGATGCCGCCAGGCCAGAACAGCTGAGGCTTGTTAGTTCCTGACCTGCTGGGTCTATTAGGGAGTCGCACAGCTGCCTGCGGCAGAGTTTTCTCTTTCCTTCTCTCAGCCAAAAAGGAAGATGTTTTGGATTTCCTACTGGGTGAGGACTGAAAGCACGGGAGATCCCCATGGGGTACTCTGCAGCTCTATAGAGCAGCTAGTATTCTGTACTGCTACCAGGAGGAGAGCTTGTGGAACCTTGGTTGATGAAGAATCCCCCGAGGTTTGCCTCACCTGCAGAGAAGGAATGGAATGAGAATGAGGGTTCTGGTCTTGTAAGCAGCTCAAAGGGCTCCACTTCAGAAAAATGAGCACTAACCAGCAGTTGCATACCTACTTTGGGACACTTTCACATTTGGGTGTCCCTGGTGCCTTTTCCTGAACTCAGACTGAGCACCCTCATTCTGTTTTGTGGTGGTCTTCATTTCATTACCTGGGGTATTTCCCAGTCTTGCCTCTGGCTCCAGGAGGCTGACCATGTTCCTTTATCAAGCTGAAAGTGATAATGGAGAAAACCACTACTGACCCCTGGAGCTTGGTGAAGAGGGAAGCTGGCCCTAATGCAGTCCTATTGACTTGTATGGGGTTAAGTGGACAACACTACTAGTGAGACCACAGGCAAGGCTGTCATGGTTCCCTCTTATCCATGAGTTCCCTCTGTCCCCAGGTGTCTTATTTTGCAAGGCTAGTCAGAGACAGACACATGTGAGTTTTGGTTAAGTTTTAGTCTGGCATCCCCAGCCTATACAGAGTGGTCCCCTCAGAGGCGAGGGGCAGTTCAACTCACTCTAGGGGCTTCACTGGATATGCACCACACCTAGGTATCATTTCTGGAAAAAGTTGCCCTATATTTGGCCAAAATCTGCTACCATTCTACCATTTAGAATGAACTCAGAGACCAAGATTAGCCATCCTCCGCTGGACCTGGGACCTAGTGGATAGGCACAGACATGAAGGCCACAGTCCATTCCATCTGGGGTTCCAGAATTTTGTTACTGATCCTTTCAAGTCAGACCCCAACAAATGGTCTTGTGCTGGTATCATTTGAGCATAAGGTGTCAATATTGTAACTCATTCTCCACAGTTGTTTATATAAATTATCAAGCGTTACCTAACCCTCCCCTGTTCTGTTTTAGTTCCTGACCTGCTGGGTCTATTAGGAGTCGCACAGCTGCCTGCGGCAGAGTTTCTCTTCCTTCTCTCAGCCAAAAGGAAGATGTTTTGGATCTCCTACTGGGTGAGGACTGAAAGCACGGGAGATCCCCATGGGGTACTCTGCAGCTCTATAGAGCAGCTAGTATTCTGTACTGCTACCAGGAGGAGAGCTTGTGGAACCTTGGTTGATGAAGAATCCCCCGAGGTTTGCCTCACCTGCAGAGAAGGAATGGAATGAGAATGAGGGTTCTGGTCTTGTAAGCAGCTCAAAGGGCTCCACTTCAGAAAAATGAGCACTAACCAGCAGTTGCATACCTACTTTGGGACACTTTCACATTTGGGTGTCCCTGGTGCCTTTTCCTGAACTCAGACTGAGCACCCTCATTCTGTTTTGTGGTGGTCTTCATTTCATTACCTGGGGTATTTCCCAGTCTTGCCTCTGGCTCCAGGAGGCTGACCATGTTCCTTTATCAAGCTGAAAGTGATAATGGAGAAAACCACTACTGACCCCTGGAGCTTGGTGAAGAGGGAAGCTGGCCCTAATGCAGTCCTATTGACTTGTATGGGGTTAAGTGGACAACACTACTAGTGAGACCACAGGCAAGGCTGTCATGGTTCCCTCTTATCCATGAGTTCCCTCTGTCCCCAGGTGTCTTATTTTGCAAGGCTAGTCAGAGACAGACACATGTGAGTTTTGGTTAAGTTTTAGTCTGGCATCCCCAGCCTATACAGAGTGGTCCCCTCAGAGGCGAGGGGCAGTTCAACTCACTCTAGGGGCTTCACTGGATATGCACCACACCTAGGTATCATTTCTGGAAAAAGTTGCCCTATATTTGGCCAAAATCTGCTACCATTCTACCATTTAGAATGAACTCAGAGACCAAGATTAGCCATCCTCCGCTGGACCTGGGACCTAGTGGATAGGCACAGACATGAAGGCCACAGTCCATTCCATCTGGGGTTCCAGAATTTTGTTACTGATCCTTTCAAGTCAGACCCCAACAAATGGTCTTGTGCTGGTATCATTTGAGCATAAGGTGTCAATATTGTAACTCATTCTCCACAGTTGTTTATATAAATTATCAAGCGTTACCTCCCCTGCAGGAACTTGCCTAAAACACAGTACCCTCTCATGTTCTGTGTCAAGACTATTGGTCATTTTTAAAAATTGAGATGTCATTGACATATAACAATATATTAGTTACAGGTATATAGCATAATGGTTTGTGATTTGTATATATTTAGAAATGATCATGATAATAATTCTAGTTAACATCTGTCAACATAGTCACACAAATGTTTTTCTTTTAATAAGAACTTTTAAGATTTACTCTCAGCAACTTTCATATATGCAATACAGTATTGTTATCTATAGTCACCATGCTGCACATTACACCCCCATGACATTTATTTCACTCCTAAAAGTTTGCTCCTTTTGCTCACTTTCACTGATTATTCCCCCCCTCCCGACCCCCGTGACCCTACTCCACCACACCCCATGCCACCCCTCCACCTCTGGCAACAACCAATCTCTTCTCTGCATCTATGAGCTTGTTTTTGTTTGCTTGTTTTAGATTCCACTTGTAAGAGAGATCATGTGGGATTCGCTACTGCATGGCTAGGGAGGATGAGGGTAGCAGGATCTGCAGGTTGAGGGACATAGAAGTGATGTGTGCAAGTGGTATGTTTAGGACTCTATAGTCAGGTCTGAAGGAAGAAGAGAAAGAGGAGGGTGGCCACAGAGAGGTAGTAGCAGTGGCCAGGGCTAGCAGCTCCTGGTATTAGCAGGTGGGCTTCCTTTCAGGTCTTCTGATGCTCTGACCTTATTTTCCGATATTTAAAATGAAACAGCTTGATAGGATTGCTCTAGTTTTAGACCTTGGAAAAAGAGTGATTGGGCTTCCCCCGTTGGCTCAGTGGTGAAAATAAATCCATCCACAGTTCTTAGGAGATGCAAGTTTGGTCCCTGGGTTGGAAAGATACCCTGGAGGAGGTCATGGCAACCCATTCCAGTATTCTTGCCTGGAGAATTCAATGGAGAGAGGAGCCTGGAAGGCTACAATACATAGGGTTGTAAAGACATACACATGAATGAAATAATTTAGCACACATGAAGAGTGTTTGAGTCCTGTGTTCCATGCCAGAAGCCCATATCACTATTCTCTGGTTATCCAAAACATGGTGTGTTTGCATGCTCATTTTCAAAAGGCCATGCCTAGTCTTCTTTTTCTGGATGAAATGAGGGTCCTCATCCCCTATCATATTTTGTATATATAATCCTGGTGTAGGAACTAGAATTCTGCTTAATCTATAAACTATTGTCATTAGCTTTCTTGCTTAATTGCTTTTCCTTTGTTTCTGCATTCCTTCAGTTCCTTAATTAATAATTGCTTGTACCTCCTCTAGGAGACTAAAAAAGTTTTTTTCTACAAAATATGAGGGACATGGAGGGGCTTTGTGTACAGGAGGGCCTAGCATACTGCTTGAACATCATTTAAAAGGCATCAGTTCAGTCACTCAGTCGTGTCTGACTCTTTGCGACCCCATGGACTGCAGCACATCAGGGGTCCCTGTCCTTCACCATCTCCCGGAGTTTGCTCAAACTCTTGTCTATTGAGTCAGTGATGCCATCCACCCATCTCATCCTCTGTCATCCTCATTTCCTCATGCCTTCAATAGTTCCCAGCATCAGAGTCTCTTCCAATAAGTAAGGTCTTCACAGTAGATGACCAAGTACTGCAGCTTCAGCTTCAACATTAGTCCTTCCAATGAGTATTCAGGGTTGATTTCCTTTAGGATTTAATGGTTTGACTCCTCAGTGTCCAAGGGACTCTAAAGTGTCTTCTCTGGCACCACAGTTCAAAAGCATCAGTGCAGTGGCCTACAGCTCCTGGTATTAGCAGGTGGGCTTCCTTTCAGGTCTTCTGATGCTCTGACCTTATTTTCCGATATTTAAAATGAAACAGCTTGATAGGATTGCTCTAGTTTTAGACCTTGGAAAAAGAGTGATTGGGCTTCCCCCGTTGGCTCAGTGGTGAAAATAAATCCATCCACAGTTCTTAGGAGATGCAAGTTTGGTCCCTGGGTTGGAAAGATACCCTGGAGGAGGTCATGGCAACCCATTCCAGTATTCTTGCCTGGAGAATTCAATGGAGAGAGGAGCCTGGAAGGCTACAATACATAGGGTTGTAAAGACATACACATGAATGAAATAATTTAGCACACATGAAGAGTGTTTGAGTCCTGTGTTCCATGCCAGAAGCCCATATCACTATTCTCTGGTTATCCAAAACATGGTGTGTTTGCATGCTCATTTTCAAAAGGCCATGCCTAGTCTTCTTTTTCTGGATGAAATGAGGGTCCTCATCCCCTATCATATTTTGTATATATAATCCTGGTGTAGGAACTAGAATTCTGCTTAATCTATAAACTATTGTCATTAGCTTTCTTGCTTAATTGCTTTTCCTTTGTTTCTGCATTCCTTCAGTTCCTTAATTAATAATTGCTTGTACCTCCTCTAGGAGACTAAAAAAGTTTTTTTCTACAAAATATGAGGGACATGGAGGGGCTTTGTGTACAGGAGGGCCTAGCATACTGCTTGAACATCATTTAAAAGGCATCAGTTCAGTCACTCAGTCGTGTCTGACTCTTTGCGACCCCATGGACTGCAGCACATCAGGGGTCCCTGTCCTTCACCATCTCCCGGAGTTTGCTCAAACTCTTGTCTATTGAGTCAGTGATGCCATCCACCCATCTCATCCTCTGTCATCCTCATTTCCTCATGCCTTCAATAGTTCCCAGCATCAGAGTCTCTTCCAATAAGTAAGGTCTTCACAGTAGATGACCAAGTACTGCAGCTTCAGCTTCAACATTAGTCCTTCCAATGAGTATTCAGGGTTGATTTCCTTTAGGATTTAATGGTTTGACTCCTCAGTGTCCAAGGGACTCTAAAGTGTCTTCTCTGGCACCACAGTTCAAAAGCATCAATTCTTTGGTACTCAGTCTTCTATATGGTCCAACTCTCACATCCATACATGACTACTCACAAAACCATAGGTTTGACTATATAGACTTTTGTTGGCTAAGTGATATCTTTGCTTTTTAATACACTGTCTAGGTTTATCATAGTTTTCTTTTTCAAGAGCAAGCATAGTCTTTTAATTTCATGACTGTCGTCACTATCCATAGTGATGTTGGAGCCCAGGAAAATAAAATCTGTTACTATTTCCATTTTCTCCCATTTATTTGCCACAAAGTGATGGGATGGGGCTGGATGCCATCATCTTAGTCTTTTTTAAAGTTGTTTTTTTTTTTTTTTTGGCCACTTCTATTGATATTTCATTCATTTATCTTTGTTCTTTGGCCTGTGTGGACTTCCCATCACTGTGGCCTCTCTTGCTGCAGAGCACTGGCTCTGGACACGTGTGCCCTAGAACTTCAGCTCAGTCGTTGAACACATCAGCCCAGCTGCTTCGTAGCACATGAGATCTTCCCAGGCCAGGGATCAAACCAGCACCCTTTCACTGCAAGGCGGTGTCCTCATCCACTGGAACACCAGGGAAGCCCTAAAGTTGTTAGTTTTAAGCCAGCTTTGTCACAGTCCTCTTTCACCTTCAAAAGACTCTTTAGTTCCTATTCACTTTCTGTCATTAGGGTAGTATGCAAATCTGAGATAGCTGATAGTTTTTTCCTTTTTTGCACTGTTCTGTCACTCAGTCGTGTCTGACTCTTTGCAATCCCATGGACGGCAGTACACCAGGCCTCCCTGTCCTTCACCATCTCCCGGAGTTTGCTCAAACTCTTGTCTATTGAGTCAGTGATGCCATCCACCCATCTCATCCTCTGTCATCCTCATTTCCTCATGCCTTCAATAGTTCCCAGCATCAGAGTCTCTTCCAATAAGTAAGGTCTTCACAGTAGATGACCAAGTACTGCAGCTTCAGCTTCAACATTAGTCCTTCCAATGAGTATTCAGGGTTGATTTCCTTTAGGATTTAATGGTTTGACTCCTCAGTGTCCAAGGGACTCTAAAGTGTCTTCTCTGGCACCACAGTTCAAAAGCATCAATTCTTTGGTACTCAGTCTTCTATATGGTCCAACTCTCACATCCATACATGACTACTCACAAAACCATAGGTTTGACTATATAGACTTTTGTTGGCTAAGTGATATCTTTGCTTTTTAATACACTGTCTAGGTTTATCATAGTTTTCTTTTTCAAGAGCAAGCATAGTCTTTTAATTTCATGACTGTCGTCACTATCCATAGTGATGTTGGAGCCCAGGAAAATAAAATCTGTTACTATTTCCATTTTCTCCCATTTATTTGCCACAAAGTGATGGGATGGGGCTGGATGCCATCATCTTAGTCTTTTTTAAAGTTGTTTTTTTTTTTTTTTTGGCCACTTCTATTGATATTTCATTCATTTATCTTTGTTCTTTGGCCTGTGTGGACTTCCCATCACTGTGGCCTCTCTTGCTGCAGAGCACTGGCTCTGGACACGTGTGCCCTAGAACTTCAGCTCAGTCGTTGAACACATCAGCCCAGCTGCTTCGTAGCACATGAGATCTTCCCAGGCCAGGGATCAAACCAGCACCCCTTTCACTGCAAGGCGGTGTCCTCATCCACTGGAACACCAGGGAAGCCCTAAAGTTGTTAGTTTTAAGCCAGCTTTGTCACAGTCCTCTTTCACCTTCAAAAGACTCTTTAGTTCCTATTCACTTTCTGTCATTAGGGTAGTATGCAAATCTGAGATAGCTGATATTTCTCCTGCTAATCTTTATTCCAGCTTGTGATTCATCTAGGCATGTATTTCAGATAGTGTGCTCTGTGTATTTCAGGGCTTCCCAGGCTCAGTGGGTACGTAATTCATCTGCAGTGTGGGAGATGCAAGAGACATAGATTCAATATCTAGACTGGGAAGATCCACTCCAGTATTCTTGCCTGGAAATTCTCATGGACCAAGGAGCCTGGTGGGCTACAGTCCATGGGGTCACAAAGAGTTCGACAGGATTGAAGTGAATGAGCACTCTGTATATAAGTTAAATAAGCAGGATAGTAATACACAGCCTTATCATACTACTTTCTCAAATTTGAACCCTGTTAATGAAGACAATGGAATGACAACTCATCGTAGGCAGTAGGCAGTAGGCTCTGTGGAAAGTAAGGAATTTCCAAGCTGTGAATGGTGATAATATTTGTCCTTCACTGCCAACTAAAGTAAAACTCCTTGATGGCAGGAATTTGTATAAGTTTTGTTCACTGTGCTTAGAACAAAATTTGGACCTATTATATTTACTGAATAAATATATTTTGGATGAACTAAGTTACCAGGTGTACTCAGTAGAGGCAATCTCAAGACAAATCTATAAAGAAAACCTGACTTTTATCATGATTTCTTTTTCTCTATGTAACTTTTCACACTATCTTTGTATTAACTTGTTTAGTTGTTTATTTTCTGTGTAGTCTCAGAATATAACCTCCCTGAGGGTAAAACTTTTGATTTATCCCCCACATGCATATACCTATGGCTGATTCATCTTGATTTGTGGCAGAAACTAAGATAATATTGTAAAGCAATTATCCTCCAATTTAAAATAAATAAAAGAAATCTGACACATCTTAAAATTGGTTAAGAGTTTATTTGAGTAAAAATTGATTTGCATCTGACAGATCCAATGGAAGTGGTTAGGAGCATTCCATCAGCAGGAGTCAAGGGTAAGACTTTTACAGAGAAAATGTAGAAGCAATGTAAACAAATTGACTGACTATAACTTAAACACTTGCCTTTTTGGGCAAGCCTAGTGGTCTGTTTGTGGTTCTTTTTAGGTTGTGATTTCTTAACCTTAATGTATTAATAGGCATAGATATTAGTTTGCTTACATAAGCCATTAGAGGCACCTAAATCTAATAATCTCTTTGTTTAATTAAATATCACAGTGTCTACAACACCGAGAATAGTACTGTTAGTGAAAACTTAGTCAAGACATGAAAGAAATGGAAAATTTTATTCAAGCCAAATTTGAGGATTATAACCTGGGAAATGCATCTAAGAAAGCTCGGAGAATTGTTGCACCTCTTTGCACAATTATATAAGTTTTTGGAGACATCAAATGGCATATTACTGAAAGGTTACATAATCTAGATCTAAACATCATTGTGGTAGGTCATGTGACCCCATACAAGATCAAGAAGAAATGTTGTCTTTTAAGACATTGTTTTGTTGCTAGAAGAAGGTTGTTCCTTACAACTGAGCATGTATTCCTGCTAATCCAGGAGGTTTGGTCAGTGCAAAATGCTATACACAATGCGCAATAAGGGAGAGAAGGATTTTTATGGTTAAATTTTTCTTGTTATAAAATCATGAACTTTATTTCACAGTGTCTGTGAAATACATAATAAGCATTCAAAGAAGTATTTGTTGAGCTCATGAGTCAAATTGTTAACAGTTAATATTTCTCTTTTAATAAGTTCTGCAGAGAATGCTGTTTTACCCATATCTTGTGTAGTCCTCCCAATGATCCTATGAACTGGGTGCTCTCTGCATATTTCATAAATGCAGGAAGGTATTTAGACATAGTCAGGGGCTTGTTCTAGGTCAGAGGAGTATGATGTAACAGAAGTTGGATTTTAAGCAAGACTATCTACAAGGCTCATGCTCTCAAATACTGCTCTCTACTACTCTATAACTGCTGTATATAGGCCCTCAGGATTTAAATATCCTCTTCCTTTTACACTGTGTATTTAACAGGAATGCTCTTCTCTTAAAACTGATTAATTTTCTTTCTGTCATTATCTTCTGAAGGGTAAATTTTTATTGCATCACTATTTCCAATAGTTAGGACATGGAGGCAACCTAGCTATCCTTTGACAGATGAATGGATAAAGTTGTGATTCATATATAGGCATAGTAATTAGTTAAAATGAACTTGACTAAAAAAAGCCTTTTTGGGCAAGCCTAGTGGTCTGTTTGTGGTTCTTTTTAGGTTGTGATTTCTTAACCTTAATGTATTAATAGGCATAGATATTAGTTTGCTTACATAAGCCATTAGAGGCACCTAAATCTAATAATCTCTTTGTTTAATTAAATATCACAGTGTCTACAACACCGAGAATAGTACTGTTAGTGAAAACTTAGTCAAGACATGAAAGAAATGGAAAATTTTATTCAAGCCAAATTTGAGGATTATAACCTGGGAAATGCATCTAAGAAAGCTCGGAGAATTGTTGCACCTCTTTGCACAATTATATAAGTTTTTGGAGACATCAAATGGCATATTACTGAAAGGTTACATAATCTAGATCTAAACATCATTGTGGTAGGTCATGTGACCCCATACAAGATCAAGAAGAAATGTTGTCTTTTAAGACATTGTTTTGTTGCTAGAAGAAGGTTGTTCCTTACAACTGAGCATGTATTCCTGCTAATCCAGGAGGTTTGGTCAGTGCAAAATGCTATACACAATGCGCAATAAGGGAGAGAAGGATTTTTATGGTTAAATTTTTCTTGTTATAAAATCATGAACTTTATTTCACAGTGTCTGTGAAATACATAATAAGCATTCAAAGAAGTATTTGTTGAGCTCATGAGTCAAATTGTTAACAGTTAATATTTCTCTTTTAATAAGTTCTGCAGAGAATGCTGTTTTACCCATATCTTGTGTAGTCCTCCCAATGATCCTATGAACTGGGTGCTCTCTGCATATTTCATAAATGCAGGAAGGTATTTAGACATAGTCAGGGGCTTGTTCTAGGTCAGAGGAGTATGATGTAACAGAAGTTGGATTTTAAGCAAGACTATCTACAAGGCTCATGCTCTCAAATACTGCTCTCTACTACTCTATAACTGCTGTATATAGGCCCTCAGGATTTAAATATCCTCTTCCTTTTACACTGTGTATTTAACAGGAATGCTCTTCTCTTAAAACTGATTAATTTTCTTTCTGTCATTATCTTCTGAAGGGTAAATTTTTATTGCATCACTATTTCCAATAGTTAGGACATGGAGGCAACCTAGCTATCCTTTGACAGATGAATGGATAAAGTTGTGATTCATATATACAATGGAATATTACTTAACCATAAAATCCTTTGGTTTCATTTGAGTCTGTTCTAATGATGTATATAAATCTAAGAACCTATTATACAGAGTGAAGTAAGTCAGAAAAAGACAAATATCATATATTAATGCATATATATGGGATCTAGAAAGATAGTGCTGAGGAACCTCTTTGCAGCAATGGAGATACAGACATAGAGAACAAACCTATGGGCACAGGGCAGGAGAGGAAGAGATGAATGGAGAGAACAGCATGGAAACCCAGACATGACCGTATGTACAATAGATAACCAATAGATTGCCGTATGATTCAGGGAACTCAAACTGTGTCTGTGTAACAACTTAGAGGGGCAGCAAAGAGTAGGAAGTGGGAGGGAGATTTAAAAGGGAAATAACATATGTATACCTATGCCTGATTCATGTCGATGTATGGCAGAAACCAACATAACATTGTAAAGTAATTATCCTCCAATTAAAAATAAATAAGTTAAAAAAAGTAAATCATTTTGAATTATTTGGAAATAAGCCTGCTTGATATTAGTAACGTTTATGAGATCAGAAGTTCAGACAGAGGGAAGACATTGTCTTTCATTTGATCTGTTAATCTTCCGAAGTTACTCATTCATGGACTCTAAGAAGGCAGTTTACTAGATTTGCTGCTAAAACATTTTTGTATGCTGAGTCTAAAACCATGGAAAATAAATTTAGTTCTTCTTTTAAGCATCTGGGTGCTCTCTGCATATTTCATAAATGCAGGAAGGTATTTAGACATAGTCAGGGGCTTGTTCTAGGTCAGAGGAGTATGATGTAACAGAAGTTGGATTTTAAGCAAGACTATCTACAAGGCTCATGCTCTCAAATACTGCTCTCTACTACTCTATAACTGCTGTATATAGGCCCTCAGGATTTAAATATCCTCTTCCTTTTACACTGTGTATTTAACAGGAATGCTCTTCTCTTAAAACTGATTAATTTTCTTTCTGTCATTATCTTCTGAAGGGTAAATTTTTATTGCATCACTATTTCCAATAGTTAGGACATGGAGGCAACCTAGCTATCCTTTGACAGATGAATGGATAAAGTTGTGATTCATATATACAATGGAATATTACTTAACCATAAAATCCTTTGGTTTCATTTGAGTCTGTTCTAATGATGTATATAAATCTAAGAACCTATTATACAGAGTGAAGTAAGTCAGAAAAAGACAAATATCATATATTAATGCATATATATGGGATCTAGAAAGATAGTGCTGAGGAACCTCTTTGCAGCAATGGAGATACAGACATAGAGAACAAACCTATGGGCACAGGGCAGGAGAGGAAGAGATGAATGGAGAGAACAGCATGGAAACCCAGACATGACCGTATGTACAATAGATAACCAATAGATTGCCGTATGATTCAGGGAACTCAAACTGTGTCTGTGTAACAACTTAGAGGGGCAGCAAAGAGTAGGAAGTGGGAGGGAGATTTAAAAGGGAAATAACATATGTATACCTATGCCTGATTCATGTCGATGTATGGCAGAAACCAACATAACATTGTAAAGTAATTATCCTCCAATTAAAAATAAATAAGTTAAAAAAAGTAAATCATTTTGAATTATTTGGAAATAAGCCTGCTTGATATTAGTAACGTTTATGAGATCAGAAGTTCAGACAGAGGGAAGACATTGTCTTTCATTTGATCTGTTAATCTTCCGAAGTTACTCATTCATGGACTCTAAGAAGGCAGTTTACTAGATTTGCTGCTAAAACATTTTTGTATGCTGAGTCTAAAACCATGGAAAATAAATTTAGTTTCTAAAATAATCCTGAGAGATTAAATAGTGATAAAGACACAATCTTTTATCAGCATTTTAATTTTCTTCCATTTTCATGTTTTAAAATTCTTTCAAGAAAAACCAGTAAATATAATAAGTTTTGGGAACCTGTATTTCTGCCAAAAATAAATAAATAAACATAAAATCTTTTAAAGTAACTTACTTTATATCTTTCTCTTTTAATTTAAATTTTCTTTATTTATTTTTCTTTATATTTTAAGAGAAGATATTTTCTTCTCAACAAGTAGATGAAGTTTTATAAACCAATTAGGACTTTAGGTTCGTGTATTGATACAGAAAACTAGTTCTTCCATGCCTGACTCATATAAAGGCTGGGCCTGCTACTTCAAAGGAAAGTTGAAAAGGAAATTTATATGTAATCCTTCCTGTTCTCCTGTAATATAATTGCCAATAGCATTACTGAAGAGCAGAATAATTTATCCTGCTGAAATGGCTCAATGACAGATTGGCTGAAAACCAAATGAACTTAGTTGTTTGGTGTTGGAAAATTGGAAAGTCCCTTTTCCCGTGTAATTTGTTGTGAAATATTTTAAAATTCGCAATTTATTTTTAAAATATATAAAATGCAAATGTTAAAAAATACAGATTTTAAAAGGAGAGCTTTTGCTTTGTACTAAATTTATTGAAGAGGACTCTTTCTACTACCAGCCCTCCCATTTTATATGTCAGTTTCAAGAAGTGACACGATGAACTGGTCGACTGCTGCATTGAGTGCCAGCAATACAAATCTATAACGTGACTACTCTGTAAAATGCAGTTCACTCAATACAAATGTAGAAACAAAGAAACATAAAATAAACTTCCTGCTCCACGTTATAAAGCAAAACAAATTATCATACAAGACAGCATTACATGTCGCTCCGGTGAATGCTAAATTCTGTGTATTGGACTTGTGATCAAACATAGCTGGTTTAAAACCAATGTATCCAAGCCTCTCCCTAAAACTCCTGTAAAATAAAATAAGAGGGGACAAAACAATGTGATCAAAGAGGGTAGGGGAGAAATGAGTGGTAATAACATATCTCAAGCAGCTCTGTGAAAATGCAGAGAAGACTTTGCAGAGGACAGCTTGCTGTTCACATGTAAACAGTTAAAATTAATAACTTTGAATTACTGGAAAAATATTTAAAAATTGTACAAGAAAAATAAATGTTCCAGTATAGCAAATGAGTCATGTATGGACAGCATCGTTATTGTTGCAGTAAGATAAATATCAATCTAAATGTTTTATTTACACATACAAAATGGATGAGGGGGGCAGAAGGTGTATGTGTAGTGAGTAGTGAACATAAGAGAACTTAACTCTTTTTATAAGGCAAAATAAGCAAATAATGTCTAAATTTAGAAATGTAAGACTATAGAGACATTTTGTTTAAAATATGGACACAGATGTGAAAAGAAGTGGATAAATGGGGACTTGGGTAGAGGCAGGTGAGCAAGACACTTCTTTTTGTTGTTTCTATAGTCCTGTAACATCATTAAGGTAATTAGACCTTTGTACGTACAATCATTTGAAATTTAAAAAAAGAGAGAAGATGTAACAAAATACTGGTTATTCAGTACTATATTGTGTGAAATAATATTAAAAGGGACAAATTAAAGTTCTCATTCAGGTACTTCTAGCTAAGGATGACTGTGTGGTGGGATGGGAATGTGTGATTGTGCAACTCTGATACTTAGATTCCAGTGTGAGCACTTACTTTGGGTTTGTTTTCTGACTCCTCCGATTTTCAGTTTCCTGTTGCATAAAGCCAAAGAATGATAAAATATGCCCTATATAAATGTCAAGAATTAATGTGATAATAGCTAAAATATCTAACACAACATGTGGTTATGTTGTTTGATGTTTAAAATGTATGACATAAAAATTCATGGGTTGGATGAGCCTATGATTCAATTTTTCTGAGTCTCTTCCTGGAATTAGATTTTCAAACAAATAATTACTATTTTCCCTGCTAAGGCAAACAATAATGATAATCTAACTTATTTAACCAAATTTTGCATCTGCTGTTCTTTACAGCCATTAATCACAATATTGAATGTGTTTAGATTTTTTAAAGAAATTGATATTTCTAGATCTCTAAGTAGTTCATATGGTGATAAGGGATTCTACAAAGTTTTAATATAAATTTTGAGCATTGTATATCTAAAGAAGATAGGAACAGCTGCTTCATGCCAAATTTGAGTCTTATCTCTGTGTTCTTCAGTGAAAGAAAAAAGCCTGGGAAAACATTACACTTTGGGTGTAATGTTATACTCCCTAAATTACTGAGTATTTTGATAACCATTAGGTAGTGTATAGAAGAAGCAATGAATAAGAAAAGAAAGGCAAAACCAAATATAGTGTGTGTGAATAATTTGTGAAACTAAAGGGCAATGGGTGAAATAGAAAGGTGATCAAAGGCTCGAAAGTTCCTGTAGTAAAAGAAACCACAAGAAGCCAACTGTTAATCATTACACTCATAGACTGGTAAGCCAACCGTGTTTCAAACCTAGCAATCTGCCAAAATCAGCTACTTTCTTGAGAAAGCCTGCCTGGTCCTGTCTGTATTCTATAGGAGTTAGTCTCAAATCAGCTCATTTCCACACATTTAAGTGAAAGAAAAAATATATTTTGCTTAACTACTTTGTTATTCAAACTGTGCAGAATGAAGTGATTCAACCTGAATATTTGCATGGCTTTGTCATACGGTTTCTTCATGATCTACATTGTAGATCTGCTGGGGATCTGCTGTACTTGTCCCAATGACTTCTTCTATTCTTTGCCTGTTTATCCTTTGCTTTGTTGTTCCTTCTTTTTCAACCTCCTTTATGTTTTAGGTTAGATTTGAAGATTTTCTCTCTTCTTCAGATATAAGTCTGCTATTGAATGTTGAATATAGAAAGAATAAAGCATATTCCAGGTCCATGAGATAACTGCCACAAACTTCTCTTGTGAGTTCTATTTAGGTTCTTTAACTTCAGTGTTGGATAAAGTTATCTCTAGACTTCAACATGTTTAAAACATCCCATGAGTGTTCTTGTTTAACTTCACACTGAAGTATGTACCCAAGGGCTGAAATCAGCTAGAAGGCAGACACTGATTGTGTGTGTTTTTAATCTGAAATCAAATTTCTGTCCTCCAAACAATCAGCCAGTGAATCACAGCTAAACCAGTATTTCAAAATGTATGTTTGTATCAGATCAGCTAGATTTTAGGGGTCATTTGTTTGTGAGCAAGAGATCAAGCATGTGCTTTTCTACTCAAGTATTGTTGCTAATGAAGTCCAGTTGAACTCTGTGGTGACTTTACCACCTTCTTTACTTCACAGATAACTGATTGACACAATATTTATTGATTATTTTTACTCTAATTTTAATTATTGCCTAGTGCATAGCAAGAGTAAGAAGAGGGCTTCCCTGGTGGTCCAGTGGGTAAGGACACCGCCTTGCAGTGCAAGGGGCGCTGGTTTGATCCCTGGCCTGGGAAGATCCCACGTGCCGCGGAGCGGCTGGACCAATGTGTCCAATTACTGAGCCGGAGCCCTGGAGCACATGTGCTCAGAGCCAGTGCTCTGCAACAACAGAGGCCACTGCAATGGGAGATCCGCACAGGCCAAAGAACAAAGATGGATGAAAAATAGTTAAATGTAAGACGACTAAAAGTGGCCCGCCCACCCCCACCCTCCCCAACCCCCCCCTCCCCCAAAAAAAAGAGAAGAGGAGGATTACAGTTCCTTCTTTGAAAATAAGAAAAACTTAATCAAGCATTTATTTCTTTTGTCTTAAGGGAAGGGAAGTCTTAAGGGAAGTTTTCTTTAGATACCTATTAATCCAAAGACTTCTTGGAGGAAAAAGAAGAGAAGCAAAAAGAGAGAATTTGTTGGACTTGTGTTCATTTTTCATAAGTCATGAACATTTTGTTCCTCAGCTTCACTCTGGTGTCAGAAACAGATGACTTTGGCTCCATGGTTTATGGGAATATACCACAGAGTACTGGGGATAAATGAGACAGAAGAGGAAAAAAAGAATCTGATGTAATATGGAATTTTAGCTCAAACAGACAGTATGTGAGAAGGCTGCTAGAAGTAAAATGGTCTAAAGTTAGGGAATGATGTAAAGTTCTTGAAGAGAGATGGAATTAAGCTTTCTTCAGCAACTGAAAGGCCTGAGTGGCTCAGACACCAACATTGGTGCAAGAGTAGTTTCTTCAGAGGTCGTTGGGGAGAACAGCTTTTGAATTTAGGAAAAAGATAATCTACACAGTTGGGATATCATGAGAAAATGCCTGAATGATCCAAGAAGTTACAAAGGGTGATCAGGACCAAGGCAAATTTATCAGAGTTGATACTTGTTACCCAACATGGCAGTCTCAGATGTTTAATTTTCTTCATATGATTGGCCAAAGATACAGGTATTTAAACCAGGCAGATGGAGACCTAAAACCCTAAACAGCAGCCTACTAGTTGTAATAACAGTCTACTGGTTTAGTAATATATTTTAATTTTTCTATTTCTCAGTTAAAAATAATTGTTTCAAATATAACTTTTTAAGAGCCATTTCAGGTTCACAGAAAAATGGAAAAGTACAGAGATTTTCCATATACTCCCTCCTTCCACATGTGCATAATTTCTCCAATTATCAACATGCCCGACCAGAGCAGTGTATTGGTTGTAGTTGCTGAATTGTCATTGATATGTCCTTATGAGCCAAAATTCATAGTTTACATTAGGAATCTTGATGCTGTACATACTATGGCTGGACAAATATAAAATGGTATGTATCTAGGATTATGGCATTATACCAGATTAACCTTTGGAAATCACTGATTTTTTTTATTGTCCCCATAGATTTTTCTTTTTCAGAATGTCATATACATGAAATTATACAGTATGTAGGCTTTTCAGACTGTTTTCTTTCACTAAGGAATATGCATTTCAGTTTCCTCCTTTTTTTTTTTTTTTGGCCACTTCTATTGGTCTTTCATTTATTTATTTTCATCTATCTTTGTTCTTTGGCCTGTGTGGGCCTCCCATCGCAGTGGCCCCTCCCATTTCAGAGCACCGGCTCCAGGTGCATACACTCCAGAGCTCCGGCTCGGTAGTTGGACACATCAGTCCAGCTGCTCCATGGCACATGAGATCTTGCCAGGCCAAGGATTGAACCAGTGCCCCTTTCACTGCCAGGTGGTGTCCTTTCCCACTGGACCACCAGGGAAGCCCCACCTTCTTGTTTTTTAATGACTTGATAACTCAATTCTTTCATAGTTTTGAATAATCCTATGATCTGAATATATACAGCAGATTATCCATTCTTCTGCTGAAAGACATCTTGATTGCTTCCAAGCTTAGGCAATTATGAACAAATCTGCTATAAATCTTGTGTGTACACAGATGGGATATCATGAGAAAATGCCTGAATGATCCAAGAAGTTACAAAGGGTGATCAGGACCAAGGCAAATTTATCAGAGTTGATACTTGTTACCCAACATGGCAGTCTCAGATGTTTAATTTTCTTCATATGATTGGCCAAAGATACAGGTATTTAAACCAGGCAGATGGAGACCTAAAACCCTAAACAGCAGCCTACTAGTTGTAATAACAGTCTACTGGTTTAGTAATATATTTTAATTTTTCTATTTCTCAGTTAAAAATAATTGTTTCAAATATAACTTTTTAAGAGCCATTTCAGGTTCACAGAAAAATGGAAAAGTACAGAGATTTTCCATATACTCCCTCCTTCCACATGTGCATAATTTCTCCAATTATCAACATGCCCGACCAGAGCAGTGTATTGGTTGTAGTTGCTGAATTGTCATTGATATGTCCTTATGAGCCAAAATTCATAGTTTACATTAGGAATCTTGATGCTGTACATACTATGGCTGGACAAATATAAAATGGTATGTATCTAGGATTATGGCATTATACCAGATTAACCTTTGGAAATCACTGATTTTTTTTATTGTCCCCATAGATTTTTCTTTTTCAGAATGTCATATACATGAAATTATACAGTATGTAGGCTTTTCAGACTGTTTTCTTTCACTAAGGAATATGCATTTCAGTTTCCTCCTTTTTTTTTTTTTTGGCCACTTCTATTGGTCTTTCATTTATTTATTTTCATCTATCTTTGTTCTTTGGCCTGTGTGGGCCTCCCATCGCAGTGGCCCCTCCCATTTCAGAGCACCGGCTCCAGGTGCATACACTCCAGAGCTCCGGCTCGGTAGTTGGACACATCAGTCCAGCTGCTCCATGGCACATGAGATCTTGCCAGGCCAAGGATTGAACCAGTGCCCCTTTCACTGCCAGGTGGTGTCCTTTCCCACTGGACCACCAGGGAAGCCCCACCTTCTTGTTTTTTAATGACTTGATAACTCAATTCTTTCATAGTTTTGAATAATCCTATGATCTGAATATATACAGCAGATTATCCATTCTTCTGCTGAAAGACATCTTGATTGCTTCCAAGCTTAGGCAATTATGAACAAATCTGCTATAAATCTTGTGTGCAGGTCTTTTGGAAGACATAAGCTTTCAACTCCTTTGGGTAAATATCAAAGGTGACATTGTTGAACTGTTTTCTAAGAGTATATCAAGTTTTGTAAGAAAGCATCAAGTTATCTTCCAGAGTGTCCCTATCATTTTGCATTCCCACCAGCAGTGCATGTGGGTCCTTATTGTTCCACATGCCCACCAGGATTTGATGTTTTAAGTGTTTCAGATTTTGGCTGTTCTAATATGTGTGTAGTGGTATCTAATTGTCACTTTAATTTGCATTTTCCTGATGACATATGATGTGTAGCATTTTCTATATGCTTACTTGCAATCTGTATATCTTCTTTGGTGATATGTCTTTAAAGCTTTTGGGCCACTTTTTGAACAGCTTACCTGTTTTATTTTTTTCAGCCACTTCTATTGGTTTTTCATTTATTTATTTTCATCCATCTTTGGCCTGTGTGAGCCTCCCATCGCAGTGGCCTTGCTAGTTGCAGACCACTGGCTCTGGGAGCATGCACTCCAGAGCTCCGACTTGGTAGTCGGACACATCGGTCCAGCCACTCCGCGGCACGTGGGATCTTCCCAGGCCAGGGATCAAACTGGTGCCCCTTGCACTGCAAGGAGGTGTCCTTACCCACTGGGCCACCAGGGAAGCCCTACCTATTTTCTTATTATTGAGTTTTAAGAGTTCTTTGTATACTTTGGACAATGATTACATTATCAGATATGTCCTCTGTGATATTTTCTCCCAGTCTGTGGCATGTCTTATTCTCTTCATATTATCTTTTGCAGAGAAGAAGTTTTAAATTTTAGCCTAATCAATTATTTCTTTCATGAGTCATGTTTTTAGTGTTATATCTAAAACTCATCACTGTACCTAAGGGTCATCCAAGTTTTATCATTTGTTCTCTTCTAGGAGTTTTATGTTTTTGTATTTTACATTTCTGTCCACACTTCATTTGTGTTCTTTTTGTGAAGGGTGTAAGGTCGGCATCTAGAATTATTTTTTTGATCTGTGCTGTCCCTTTGCTCCAGCAGCATTTGTAGAAAAGGATATCATTGGTTCACTAGCATGCCTTTGCTCCTTTATCAAAGATGATTTGATTATATTTATGTCTGTCTTTTTCTGGGCTCACTATTCTGTTCCACTCATCTATTCATCTATTCTTTTACCAGTGCCACACTGTTTTGATTACTGTAGCTTTTTAATAAGTCTTGAAATCAGGTAGTGTAAGTCTTCCAACTTTGTACATTCTTTCAATATTTAATTGGCTATTCTAGGTCTTCTGAGTCTATAAACTTCAGAATTTGTCAATATTCACAAAAAAACATGCTAGAGTTTTTATTGAGATTATATTGAATCTATAGATTACATTGACAAAAACAACATCTTGGCAGTATCAAGTTTTCCTACCCATGAACGTGGAACATCTCTTCATTTATTTAGTTCTTCTTTGATTTTAATAATCAATTTTTGTTTTCCTCATATAGATTTTGTACATATGTTGTTAGATTTATACTTAAACATTTTATTTTTTTGAGGGCTAGTATAAATGGTAGAGAACTTCTTTTGTAAAAAATTAATAAACAGAAGCTTCAATGAAATAAAGCTGGGACATTAGAAGGGGAGCCCTCATGACCTGTGATAATAGTAGAGCTCAACAGGAAGAATAAAGATTCCTTTGACTCAGCCCATGAAAAGTCATACTTCATTGTTTACTACAGTCCTTTTACCTCCCTTTCCTTCTCCTTAAAAGTATTCTCCTTCCCTTGCCATGAGGGCATTTCCATGTGCTTCACTCTGATTGCAGACCTTAGTTGTAATTCTCTACAGAATTAAAAAAAAAATTCTGCTGGAGCATTATGACTATCTGGCAGTCTGTTTGGTTCAGGTCAACACTGTACTAATGTTAATGAATTCAGTTAAACTGCTGAATACTGAAGCTATTTTGTCTCTTTAGGATTACTTTGCATTTATCTGCTCAGATTATGTTTAAAGTCTAATTTCCTCTAGATCGCCTTGTTTCCAAGTTACTTTTCACAGCCATCCAACACTTACTCTGCATTTTTAGGTACTCTATAAAAGGTCCGGGGCTTTCTACTTCATTTGTGTTCTTTTTGTGAAGGGTTATTTTTTTGATCTGTGCTGTCCCTTTGCTCCAGCAGCATTTGTAGAAAAGGATATCATTGGTTCACTAGCATGCCTTTGCTCCTTTATCAAAGATGATTTGATTATATTTATGTCTGTCTTTTTCTGGGCTCACTATTCTGTTCCACTCATCTATTCATCTATTCTTTTACCAGTGCCACACTGTTTTGATTACTGTAGCTTTTTAATAAGTCTTGAAATCAGGTAGTGTAAGTCTTCCAACTTTGTACATTCTTTCAATATTTAATTGGCTATTCTAGGTCTTCTGAGTCTATAAACTTCAGAATTTGTCAATATTCACAAAAAAACATGCTAGAGTTTTTATTGAGATTATATTGAATCTATAGATTACATTGACAAAAACAACATCTTGGCAGTATCAAGTTTTCCTACCCATGAACGTGGAACATCTCTTCATTTATTTAGTTCTTCTTTGATTTTAATAATCAATTTTTGTTTTCCTCATATAGATTTTGTACATATGTTGTTAGATTTATACTTAAACATTTTATTTTTGAGGGCTAGTATAAATGGTAGAGAACTTCTTTTGTAAAAAATTAATAAACAGAAGCTTCAATGAAATAAAGCTGGGACATTAGAAGGGGAGCCCTCATGACCTGTGATAATAGTAGAGCTCAACAGGAAGAATAAAGATTCCTTTGACTCAGCCCATGAAAAGTCATACTTCATTGTTTACTACAGTCCTTTTACCTCCCTTTCCTTCTCCTTAAAAGTATTCTCCTTCCCTTGCCATGAGGGCATTTCCATGTGCTTCACTCTGATTGCAGACCTTAGTTGTAATTCTCTACAGAATTAAAAAAAAAATTCTGCTGGAGCATTATGACTATCTGGCAGTCTGTTTGGTTCAGGTCAACACTGTACTAATGTTAATGAATTCAGTTAAACTGCTGAATACTGAAGCTATTTTGTCTCTTTAGGATTACTTTGCATTTATCTGCTCAGATTATGTTTAAAGTCTAATTTCCTCTAGATCGCCTTGTTTCCAAGTTACTTTTCACAGCCATCCAACACTTACTCTGCATTTTTAGGTACTCTATAAAATCTAACTATTTAAGCTATTCTTATTTTAATAAAACTGGTTACCTGCCTTAATTTCCCCTAAACAATATCCCAGTTTCCTATAAAATAATGTCTATATCCTTTAGTTTTAAGTGTATATGACTATGGCTTAGTGGTAATAATCCCATTTTACTCTCCAATTTTATTTTCCAGCAGGACATTTATGCTTCTCAAATCAAAATGAGCACACAGTAGTGCCTTATTACCAAGACTGCTTCTTGTCATCTTTCCTCTGGAACTTTCTTCATTACCATAAGTCATGCAATCTCTCCTTTATCTCACCTCTAAGCCACTTGTTTTACATTATTCATTTTCATTGTTATCTATTTATTTATTGTTGGTGAGGGACAGGGAGCCCTGGTGTGCTGTAGTCCATGGGATCACAAAGAATCAGACACAACTTGACTACTGAACAACAATAACAACAAATATTTTCTTGTTACTTATTTCTACCTAACTTTTATTTTTCCTGTTCTGTTTCCCACAGAGCTGAGTACAGGGATAATAACACACATTTGTTAAGTGTCTATTAAAAATATACCAGTGAATTCATTCTTTCAGACTTTCAACTGGGGAAAAGAATGTATGACATGAGAATTTTCAGTTAAATTTTATTTGGAGCAAAATGAGGCTTATAAACTCAGGAGACAGCTTCCCAAATAGCTCTGGGAAACTGAAGATGTAAGTGGGGAGGTAAAAACAGGAAGGTCAGTATATGTGTGATTTTCACCATGGGGGTATGCGCAGTCAAGCACACATTTTGGCAGAGGATTGCTGCTAGTTGTAAGGAGCAGATGTCTCTGTTAATAATTTTAGTGCTTTTCTTGATATAAGGAGATGTGAGAATTGGGCCCATAAAATCTTCTCCTGAAAATATCTAACTATCTCAAGGTGGTTTTTTTGCCAGTTTTTCCCAGAGCAGGATTTTTCATTCCTGAGACACTTTGAGGGTATGTTGAAGTTCAAAAACTGCAGTGGCTAGTGACCTGATCATTGTAGAGGGTAGATGCATGCATGCTAAGTTGCTTTAGCCATATCTGACTCTTTGCAACACTGTGTACTGTAGCCCACCAGGCTCCTCTGTCCATGAGATTCTCTAGGCAAGAAGACTGGAGTGGGCTGCCATGTCCTCCTCCAGGGGATCTTCCAAACCCAGGGATGGAACCTGCATTTCTTAAGTCTCCTGCATTGACAGAGGAGCTCTTCACCATTACCACCACCCAGGAAGCCTGTAGAGATGGATGGCCAGTGACAATTTTTACTTGGTAAAATGTTGTAATGTGGCCTACTTCCTAGAAAACACTCTTACTCCTACTTTAAAAATACCTATTTTAAAGTATCTAAAATAAATTTCCTAAGGTAAAAACAAATGATTAATTTGAGATTTTAAAAATCTTAGGTAGGTTCTTAAAAGGAAAATTTGCTTTGCCATTTTCTACAGTCACTTTCAAAAAATTGAAAATAAAGTAAGTTTTAGGGTTATTGATACAAAAATTGTTTTTCAGTTCCAAGTCATTCTGGCCTAAGGAGCTTTCAGAGGCAAATGAAATCAAGTGAGTATTGAGAAGGCCAGACCACAGAGAGGATAGCAGGGTCAAGACATTCAGCTAGGATCTGGAGGACTCTATGTCAGGCCAGCAGCTGGGGAGGAGGTGTACACCTGGACTACAGAAAGGCCTGGGAACCAACAGTTTGGATACTTCCAAGTGATTCTAATGAGACACAGCATTAAGAATCACTCTGGGAAAAGAAAGGACAAGCATGATTTACGGCTTAGAGTTTTGGTCACAACTAAAGTCTGCAGTTCAGTCAGTCAGCTGTAGCATGTATTGTGTTCTTCCCTACTGTTTTAGAAAGAACCTCTTCTCCTCTAACAGAGCTTTTGAGTTCCAGTACATTCATGCAGAAAAGATTGTCATAGGTATTCATTTTAATAAGAGATGATAAGCATAGGATTCACACTGAAGTGAAAGATTGGGAACAAGATTTATGGAAGAAAATTCACTGTGATTGAGAATTTTGCCTATAAGGTTTTAATTTTGAACAGAGATGTATATTGTATGACTAGAAAAAAAATGTACCCTTTTGCTCCCCACATGGCTCAGTAGTAAAGAATCTATCTGCCAGTGCAGGAGATGCAGATTCAATCTCTGGGTTGGGAAGATGCTCTGGAGAAGAAAATGGCAACCAACTCCAATATTCTTGCCCCCAAAATCTCATGGACAGAGGAACTTGGCAGGTTACAGCCCATGGGGCCACAAAATACTCAGACACAACTTAGCAACTAAACAAGGACATGATACTGAAAATGTTTTGTGTGAAAACTTGTAATGTGAAGGGAGAAAATTATGAATTCCACAGAATCCATTATTGTCCCCTGAAGCAGCTGGTTGGTAGCTTTAGTTTTGGTATCTGGCATGTTTGACATTTGTTTTTTTCGAAGTACTCTCTTTATGTTTGATTTTCTTTCTGTTTACATTCACACCCTATTCTACACATGTTCTTACATTCACGCATAGGTTCTCTAGCCAATTCTCTTGTCTTTTAAAGCAAGTAAGTTTTCAGAAAATGTCCAAAAAAATAGGATGTGGGTATTTCTTCTGAGTGAACTATATAGTCTAAGGTCTCAAGTCTAAAGTCAGTCTAAAGTCTCAGAAAACCAATAAGTAAAATGAATAACTTTAAAGAGGCATCTCTGATATATATATATATCGAAACATTTATATATATCAAATACATTTGTGTTGCTATCAAATGTATATACCAAATACATTTGTGTGAATATATATATAGATTATGAAGCATTATGATATAGTAATAAGAGACTTTTTAGGTTTTTTAATTTATTTAAATATTTTATGACTTTTTTTCCTCCAAAATTTCTTATCTCTGCCCACCTATTCCAAATACAGATTCCAGTACAGAGTATACAAAATGAAATTATGGACAGATCCACAGAAAGATTAAGCAGTTACCTAGAGTTTTGATATGCTAGGTCTAGAGATAGTGCTAGCTTGTAAACAAGTTTATAGGCACTGGAGGAAGAAAATATTGTTTCAACAAATGAATATTAGTACAGGGTTCCAGCCGTGAGCCACATAACAGACTATAGAGTTTGTTTATAAATTTATACTCTCATCTCCTATACTTCCCAAGGTTTCCGGAAATATGATGGGAGAAAGGAGATAAGAAACTTTTATATTACTGGGGGAGCTGTATATATGATTATGGTCAGGGATATAGCTTTCAAGATGAATTCCTGAAAAATCTTCTAGATAAGATTACAGTCATGTTTTTAAGGATATAGAGATTAGATGTTGATAGAAAATGAAGTATATTCAGATGGAGTAAATTGAAATGACCTCTGAAAGGCATAATAATAGGACTGATGAAAAGAAAGTAAATTAGTTTGGAAGAAAAAGAAGATCTTTGCAGGGTATAATGAGAAATTAATTTGGTAAAATTGAGGTGGGAATTGATTCTGGACTGAAGAAGCTGAAGCCTAGCTTTAATATACTCAGCAAGGAAAAGGGATAGGGTAATATTTTTTAAGTTAAAGGCCAACTGTCACAATGGGGCAAGTTCACTAACTGTACCCAAAACCCACTTTCACAGTTAAACCACATTTCTACCCTTCTCTTGCAGTTAAGTGTGGTTGAAGGACAGAGTTTGGTCTGGTTGAAGGATAGCAGAAGTGATATGTGTCCTTTGTATGTCTGGTCCCCAAATCCTCCCAAGTGAGATCTTCCATGTTCCTCTTTCTCTTGTCTGTTAGATAGAGATGCTCAGAATGAACTTGCAAGTGAAGCAGTGAAGAGGATCAGTGCCTGAGGCTTGAATTCCTGAATGAAAGGATTGAATAAAGTTGACTCCTCTTCCTATAGCAAGGAACATAAAGAATGAACATAAAGCAATCTTCTATAATGTGTTTAGCCATAGAAATTGTAGGTTTATTTGTTCTAGGCATTATCTAGCCAATACACACAATAGGACACATTATATGTTTTTCCTTTTTACACAAAATGAAATTATGGACAGATCCACAGAAAGATTAAGCAGTTACCTAGAGTTTTGATATGCTAGGTCTAGAGATAGTGCTAGCTTGTAAACAAGTTTATAGGCACTGGAGGAAGAAAATATTGTTTCAACAAATGAATATTAGTACAGGGTTCCAGCCGTGAGCCACATAACAGACTATAGAGTTTGTTTATAAATTTATACTCTCATCTCCTATACTTCCCAAGGTTTCCGGAAATATGATGGGAGAAAGGAGATAAGAAACTTTTATATTACTGGGGGAGCTGTATATATGATTATGGTCAGGGATATAGCTTTCAAGATGAATTCCTGAAAAATCTTCTAGATAAGATTACAGTCATGTTTTTAAGGATATAGAGATTAGATGTTGATAGAAAATGAAGTATATTCAGATGGAGTAAATTGAAATGACCTCTGAAAGGCATAATAATAGGACTGATGAAAAGAAAGTAAATTAGTTTGGAAGAAAAAGAAGATCTTTGCAGGGTATAATGAGAAATTAATTTGGTAAAATTGAGGTGGGAATTGATTCTGGACTGAAGAAGCTGAAGCCTAGCTTTAATATACTCAGCAAGGAAAAGGGATAGGGTAATATTTTTTAAGTTAAAGGCCAACTGTCACAATGGGGCAAGTTCACTAACTGTACCCAAAACCCACTTTCACAGTTAAACCACATTTCTACCCTTCTCTTGCAGTTAAGTGTGGTTGAAGGACAGAGTTTGGTCTGGTTGAAGGATAGCAGAAGTGATATGTGTCCTTTGTATGTCTGGTCCCCAAATCCTCCCAAGTGAGATCTTCCATGTTCCTCTTTCTCTTGTCTGTTAGATAGAGATGCTCAGAATGAACTTGCAAGTGAAGCAGTGAAGAGGATCAGTGCCTGAGGCTTGAATTCCTGAATGAAAGGATTGAATAAAGTTGACTCCTCTTCCTATAGCAAGGAACATAAAGAATGAACATAAAGCAATCTTCTATAATGTGTTTAGCCATAGAAATTGTAGGTTTATTTGTTCTAGGCATTATCTAGCCAATACACACAATAGGACACATTATATGTTTTTCCTTTTACACAAAAGAATATACATACATCCTTACATTATGGCATACATGATGGGTAAATGTCACAGCTGTGTAAATGAGTGTGTTTGCTAATGGCTGAAAATAATGGACAAGTGGCTGAAGTCCTTGTGGTAACATTGGCTCACTTAAAATCTGCATTTTATTTTCTATAGGGTGCTTGTTTCTGGAAGGTGACTTTCCAGCTAGGAACTATATATCCTAGGATTTTTTTGTGTGTCTATGTACAGTCTTGTGAGACTAATTATGTAAGTGGAATGTAAGCAAATATGTCAAGTATAATACATGGCATTTTGTAGTAAAGGTGATTAAAAATAGGTGACAGAGCCCAAGGTGAGGAGAACCATGTCAACTAAGTCACCCCATGGAGGAAAAGCTCCTTGCTGACCGCTGCTGACCAGAAAATTAGCTTCTGATAGTTAGATAAGCAAGAAATAAACTACAAGTATGCTTATTATACTATATAATGACAAATATATTGAAATATGCATATTTGCTTATATATGTAAACATGCCAATGGAACATTGGAGCTTGTTACAGCTTCTAGCAATATCTTAACTAAAACATACCTCAAGGACTAAAATGATCAGCATATCACCTCATCTGTAATCCTTTCACAGCAAGTGGTATGTCTCAGTTGGAAAGCTCAGCCTTAGATTACCAGTTAATTCATTAAATACATGAATATAGTAAGGGCACGGGAAACAACCTTCCTTTGCTTTATCATTAGGTGCTTCTAGTTCATTAAGGAGCCATATTTTAAGAGAGAGAAGATAACTAGCATTTATTAAATTCATATTATAATAACCCTACTTATTAGTAGTACCATTTTGAGATTCTTCCCATACATATCATTTCATGCAAAATTTCATATAATTTTAAAATAAAATTTAGGTATAGTTTTTTGACATCATCTCCCCAGTGTTGCACTTTGTCCTTCTCTACTAATGTGCAGTCCTAGTCCTACTGCTCTTGTTCCAGGACATGTAATGGAGCAGCATTAATTAAAACTACCTGACAGCAGTAATATTATAATAATAAAATAGGCAATCAATTTAACTTAATAGTTCAAATTCAGTTGCATTTGGATTTCTCAACCTAAGGCTTCAAAAATCTCACCAATTTTTCAGTTCTACTTCCCCTAGTTTAACCTATCTGTAAGCCTATCTATTGTAGTGCTTGTCAGCTTTAATTTCACATTATTTTAACATACAGTGCATCAAAGCAGAGTCTACCACTTTGATTGCTCACACAAAAGTCCTAATATTGGCTCTTATTGATCTTATTGTTTCAGTTTGGGTCATGTGCCAGTTTCTGAACCAGCTGCTTTGGCAAGGGGACAGAAAGTATTGATTAGCATAGCATCAGTTGTCTGAGTTACTCTAAAGGCTGTGGATTTCCAAGAACAGTATATATAGAGAAAATAAAAAGTATGATCCTCTCTTGTTTCCTTTCTTTCATACAACTAGCCATATTGTCTGAGTTTTTCACATTTGAGAGAGGTCTTCCCATCCCTACTTTGCTTTATCTGATTCTTTCATTTCAGAATCCCTTATACCTGTTTCAAAAACCCAACCTTGTATGCTCAAGCCTCATTTGGTCTGAAGGTATGTGTTCCACTTTATCCAATAGTATGTCCAAATAGTCTTTCATTTCAGTAGGAAAATATTCTATCAGACATGCACTTTATGGTTTTCTTCCCACAAATGAAATATATTTGAAAGATGGTCAATTATATTTAATGTACAAGGAACAACTTAAAATACTTATGTACAACATTCCAGGACAAGTGTTATACAGAAATGCAAAATTGATATGTGAGAAATTTAATACCCTAATTTTAAAATGTAAAAATTCTTCTTAAGAGGATTTTTTAGACATCTAGGATCAAGCTTTGTCCCACTACCAATGGTGACCTCAAGATGTCAGTTCATCTTTTCAAGTGTTTTCCAACATTGTAAAGAAGGGAGTGTTCTAAAGTGCTAGAGAAAGATTAAGTAGAACAGGATACTATCTCAGCCATAAAAGCCCTGTTAGACCATATTGTCAGCCAGCTTTTGCCTAAAATAATTCTAAAGGATCATTTAAATGATCCTTTAAAACTGGATGACTTGTCAGGAAGTCGTCTAGGTCATGGGAACATAAAAATGAATAAGACGGGGCTTCCCTGGTGGTCCAGTGGGTAAGGACACCACCTTGCAGTTCAAGGGGCCCGGTTTGATCCCTGGCCTGGGAAGATCCCACGTGCCTTGGAGCAGCTGGACTGATGTGTCCAATTACCGAGCCAGAGCTGTGGAGCACATGTGCCCAGAGCTGGTGCTCTGCAACAACAGAGACCACCGCGATGGAGGCCCACACGGGCCAAAGAACAAAGATGGATGAAAATAGATAAATGAAAGACCAAAGAAGTGGCCCGCCTTCCCCCCTACCTCCCCCCCGCCTCACCAAATGAATAAGACACATCTTTAACTTTCAAAGAGTTCTTAGTTTGGTGGCAGAGACAAATACAAACAAATACTGATTATATAGTGTGATTCAAGCAACAATAGATACATTCACAGGGTGCTATGGCATGAAGAGATGAGTAAATTTTTTTTTCTTTTGACAGAATATAGAAAAATTATCACTAGTAGCTGGATACCATAACATTATAATATTTGAAATAGACTTCAGGTAAAGCTTTTCAGGAATTATATAGAATGTACTATAACAGCTTAAAGAAAGTCATTAATTTGATTGTTGATAAAGAATTGGAGTTTGAGGAATATTTTTGATATCTGTTTGTAGGACAGAGACTAAAGACAAAAAGAAAAGCTAGACAATCTCAAAATTTATAGATGATTTTAGACATTTCCTTATCAGATGTTCAAGGCAAAGCTGTTTCCAAGAAAACTTCTAGAACATGGTGTTGATTAGAATTGACTGAAGTAGCATTGTGACTTTGTTAAATTAACATTTGTTAAGAAGGGCCTTGAATATCAGTGTTGGATGGTGAACCAGGATTCAACTAAAGACTGAAAGAGAAAGGATGATTATTCACAGGTAATGAAAGTTTTATCACTCACAGATCTTGGAGGAGGTACCCAATATGCCTCAAGGGACCACAACGGATGTAAAAACCCTGTTAGACCATATTGTCAGCCAGCTTTTGCCTAAAATAATTCTAAAGGATCATTTAAATGATCCTTTAAAACTGGATGACTTGTCAGGAAGTCGTCTAGGTCATGGGAACATAAAAATGAATAAGACGGGGCTTCCCTGGTGGTCCAGTGGGTAAGGACACCACCTTGCAGTTCAAGGGGCCCGGTTTGATCCCTGGCCTGGGAAGATCCCACGTGCCTTGGAGCAGCTGGACTGATGTGTCCAATTACCGAGCCAGAGCTGTGGAGCACATGTGCCCAGAGCTGGTGCTCTGCAACAACAGAGACCACCGCGATGGAGGCCCACACGGGCCAAAGAACAAAGATGGATGAAAATAGATAAATGAAAGACCAAAGAAGTGGCCCGCCTTCCCCCCTACCTCCCCCCCGCCTCACCAAATGAATAAGACACATCTTTAACTTTCAAAGAGTTCTTAGTTTGGTGGCAGAGACAAATACAAACAAATACTGATTATATAGTGTGATTCAAGCAACAATAGATACATTCACAGGGTGCTATGGCATGAAGAGATGAGTAAATTTTTTTTTCTTTTGACAGAATATAGAAAAATTATCACTAGTAGCTGGATACCATAACATTATAATATTTGAAATAGACTTCAGGTAAAGCTTTTCAGGAATTATATAGAATGTACTATAACAGCTTAAAGAAAGTCATTAATTTGATTGTTGATAAAGAATTGGAGTTTGAGGAATATTTTTGATATCTGTTTGTAGGACAGAGACTAAAGACAAAAAGAAAAGCTAGACAATCTCAAAATTTATAGATGATTTTAGACATTTCCTTATCAGATGTTCAAGGCAAAGCTGTTTCCAAGAAAACTTCTAGAACATGGTGTTGATTAGAATTGACTGAAGTAGCATTGTGACTTTGTTAAATTAACATTTGTTAAGAAGGGCCTTGAATATCAGTGTTGGATGGTGAACCAGGATTCAACTAAAGACTGAAAGAGAAAGGATGATTATTCACAGGTAATGAAAGTTTTATCACTCACAGATCTTGGAGGAGGTACCCAATATGCCTCAAGGGACCACAAGGGTAGATCAAGGCAGGATGTAGGCAGGGAGAGCCAGGATCAAGCAAGAGGGTGGGGAAAGGGGTCCCTGGGTAGAGTAGGAGTTCCAGACTAAGGTTGGATATTAGTTTTAATCAAAAGGAAAATTGTTTCAGGAAGTTTTGGGATGTAGAGAGGTTTTTCAAGGGAAACTCAAGGGGAGGACCTGAGGTTTGGGAAAATTCTACTCACAAGGGTAGTTGGGAAGTCATAGGAGGAGCTTGTATTTACCTGTTATCTAAGGCATGAACTTACAAGAAGGTCTAGTGTTAGCTGAAGGCCCCTGTGGCCACTTGGCCACACAAAAATTTGATGCTGAAGCAACAATATTGTGAAGGAGTTTGGGTAAATTCTCAATGAGAAAGCATAAAAGTAGGGGATGTAATAGGTCATGATTCTCTGGCTGAGGATGGGAAAAATTTGAACAGAATGTCTCCTTACCTGCTCTTTGTGAGAGAACAATGGACTAGATATGGAACATATTTTAGACCCCTATGACACTGGATGTTAAGTAGAATAATTAAAACAAAAGAAAACACATGTCTGCTTTGCAGAAACATGACTGAAGAAAGTGAAGTATTAGTAGAAGCAAGAAGAGCCCGTGATGCCCTGACTATGCATCAGACTGCATTCATCAGCTACACCTGACCCTAGAAGTTCTAGTCCATGGACACTGCAGAATAGTGGCCCTGATCTTCCCATTTAACAAAAGGTAGTTCCACAGTGATAAGGGTTCCTCTATCAGCGAAAGAATCTGGGAGAGTGAGAAATAAGTCAATTAGAAGCCTCTGAACTTACAAATTATAGAGGAGGGTTTTGCTTTTGATTTAGCTATGTGTGTGTCTGTTAGTCCTTCAAGGCAAAGCTGTTTCCAAGAAAACTTCTAGAACATGGTGTTGATTAGAATTGACTGAAGTAGCATTGTGACTTTGTTAAATTAACATTTGTTAAGAAGGGCCTTGAATATCAGTGTTGGATGGTGAACCAGGATTCAACTAAAGACTGAAAGAGAAAGGATGATTATTCACAGGTAATGAAAGTTTTATCACTCACAGATCTTGGAGGAGGTACCCAATATGCCTCAAGGGACCACAAGGGTAGATCAAGGCAGGATGTAGGCAGGGAGAGCCAGGATCAAGCAAGAGGGTGGGGAAAGGGGTCCCTGGGTAGAGTAGGAGTTCCAGACTAAGGTTGGATATTAGTTTTAATCAAAAGGAAAATTGTTTCAGGAAGTTTTGGGATGTAGAGAGGTTTTTCAAGGGAAACTCAAGGGGAGGACCTGAGGTTTGGGAAAATTCTACTCACAAGGGTAGTTGGGAAGTCATAGGAGGAGCTTGTATTTACCTGTTATCTAAGGCATGAACTTACAAGAAGGTCTAGTGTTAGCTGAAGGCCCCTGTGGCCACTTGGCCACACAAAAATTTGATGCTGAAGCAACAATATTGTGAAGGAGTTTGGGTAAATTCTCAATGAGAAAGCATAAAAGTAGGGGATGTAATAGGTCATGATTCTCTGGCTGAGGATGGGAAAAATTTGAACAGAATGTCTCCTTACCTGCTCTTTGTGAGAGAACAATGGACTAGATATGGAACATATTTTAGACCCCTATGACACTGGATGTTAAGTAGAATAATTAAAACAAAAGAAAACACATGTCTGCTTTGCAGAAACATGACTGAAGAAAGTGAAGTATTAGTAGAAGCAAGAAGAGCCCGTGATGCCCTGACTATGCATCAGACTGCATTCATCAGCTACACCTGACCCTAGAAGTTCTAGTCCATGGACACTGCAGAATAGTGGCCCTGATCTTCCCATTTAACAAAAGGTAGTTCCACAGTGATAAGGGTTCCTCTATCAGCGAAAGAATCTGGGAGAGTGAGAAATAAGTCAATTAGAAGCCTCTGAACTTACAAATTATAGAGGAGGGTTTTGCTTTTGATTTAGCTATGTGTGTGTCTGTTAGTCACTTAGTCGTGTCCTACTCTTTGTGACCCCATGGACTATAGCCCACAAGACTCCTCTGTCCATGGGATTCTCCAGGCAAGAATTCTGGAGTGGGTTGCCATTCCCTCCTCCAGGGGATCTTCCTGACCCATAGATTGAACCCAGGTCTCCCTCGTTGCAGGTAGTTTTTTTTTTTTTTTTTACCACCTGAGTCGCCAAGGGGAGAGAAAATTTATAAAACAATGAGTGAAGTATAAAGAAAGTCTTCCTAGCATATCATAGCTATTCTGTACCAGGATCTGAGCAGTAAATTTAGTCCATACAAACTTCAACCTAATGGAGGGCCGGATGAATGCTACAAATGTCACAATGTGATTATACACATTGTTTAAAGTCATGATGTCTTTTCTATCTCTTGCATTTAGTTTCTTTTAGCAACCAGATTATTTTAAATAATTATGTTGGATTTAGTAGTTAAAATGGATTGTTTTGACCTAGAGATTTTCTTCAGCCTACTAACCTTTTATTTTAAGAAAAACAATAGTTATTCAATATCTTTTTTCTCTTTTATGTGGCCATTCCACCTTTCTTATTAGACCTCCAACTCCATGACACAAATCACTAACATTAATTTCGTCTTGTCTTTGATTAATTGTCTGCTTTGTTATTTAGGCATTCTATCAACATGAATCATTAAGAATTCCTTAACAATTTCCTTCTTGTGTTTAATCTGCTTATTAAATGTGTTTACAATTATACTGCTTTCATCATACTACTACTTTATTGCATTTGACTTTACTGATTTATGGTTTCTTCCTGAAAAGCCTCTCTCTCCTCAAGCTCTGTTGGACCTAAATGCTTTCAGATATAATCAACCTATTCATGGACTGTGTCTTTATCGAATAATTCCACAGTTAGGATGAAGCTTCTGAAAATGTGTTCTGAAAAGTACTTTTCTGATATTTTCTTAATGTCTCTTGTTGCAATACTAGAGACAATGAATTAAAATAAAATAGAATTTATGTGTACTAACTTCATGCTTTAGGATGCTAAAATAATTTGTCAATAACACAGTGCAGTGGAAGGTTTTCCAAGCAGGGACTTAGAAGACTGGGGTTGTGGTCTGAGATCTAATACTTTTTAGCTTCATGATCTGTCAAATCTTTTTTAAAAAGATATTTTAGCATGTATAAATAGTAGGCCCATGACTGTACAGTGTGGAGTGATGTGGTTGCAACCCAAGAGATGCCCAGAAATATTGAAATAGAGATATCAGAAGCTTATAGAGGCAACGAACGTGTGTCCCTAAAGCCTACCAAGAGTGTGCAGCCATGCCCACACCTTGGTTTTGAAATTCTTGCCTTCAGAACTGTGAGAGAGTAAGTTTCTGCTCTTTTAAACCACCCACTTTATGGTTACTTTTATGGGAAACCACAGGAAATTTGTAGTCGAGAATGTACGGGGTGAATGCTCATTTGCATTTAAGTTTCTTTTCTATCTCTTGCATTTAGTTTCTTTTAGCAACCAGATTATTTTAAATAATTATGTTGGATTTAGTAGTTAAAATGGATTGTTTTGACCTAGAGATTTTCTTCAGCCTACTAACCTTTTATTTTAAGAAAAACAATAGTTATTCAATATCTTTTTTCTCTTTTATGTGGCCATTCCACCTTTCTTATTAGACCTCCAACTCCATGACACAAATCACTAACATTAATTTCGTCTTGTCTTTGATTAATTGTCTGCTTTGTTATTTAGGCATTCTATCAACATGAATCATTAAGAATTCCTTAACAATTTCCTTCTTGTGTTTAATCTGCTTATTAAATGTGTTTACAATTATACTGCTTTCATCATACTACTACTTTATTGCATTTGACTTTACTGATTTATGGTTTCTTCCTGAAAAGCTCTCTCTCCTCAAGCTCTGTTGGACCTAAATGCTTTCAGATATAATCAACCTATTCATGGACTGTGTCTTTATCGAATAATTCCACAGTTAGGATGAAGCTTCTGAAAATGTGTTCTGAAAAGTACTTTTCTGATATTTTCTTAATGTCTCTTGTTGCAATACTAGAGACAATGAATTAAAATAAAATAGAATTTATGTGTACTAACTTCATGCTTTAGGATGCTAAAATAATTTGTCAATAACACAGTGCAGTGGAAGGTTTTCCAAGCAGGGACTTAGAAGACTGGGGTTGTGGTCTGAGATCTAATACTTTTTAGCTTCATGATCTGTCAAATCTTTTTTAAAAAGATATTTTAGCATGTATAAATAGTAGGCCCATGACTGTACAGTGTGGAGTGATGTGGTTGCAACCCAAGAGATGCCCAGAAATATTGAAATAGAGATATCAGAAGCTTATAGAGGCAACGAACGTGTGTCCCTAAAGCCTACCAAGAGTGTGCAGCCATGCCCACACCTTGGTTTTGAAATTCTTGCCTTCAGAACTGTGAGAGAGTAAGTTTCTGCTCTTTTAAACCACCCACTTTATGGTTACTTTTTATGGGAAACCACAGGAAAGTAATTATTTGGTAGTCGTAGAATGTACAAGAAAAGAAGTATATTAAAAGGAAGTAAAGATAACCAGGCACAACAATGACAAAGCTGTAGCAATGACATACTTCACAGAAATCTTTGAAGATATTCTAGTTAAATTGGCTAAATCATCTGTATCTATACTATTGAGATTTAATACTATAAACATAGTTACGGAACATTACTTCTTCTTCAGAAATAGCATAGATTAGCACCCTGCTAGAATTACTCAGCTAACTACTGAAAAATAAGGTAATAGTAGTAGAATAAAAGAACTCTGAGCTAGCAATCAGGAACCTATAGTACTAGCATTGATTAGACTGCTTAGAACCTGTATGACTTTTGAAAGCTTAGCTTTAGTTGTAGCATTCTCTTCCTATAGACTTAGTAAAATCTCAAGGCTGTGGGAGGGAATATTTCTGCATAAGCTGCTATCTGCGGTAAGAAATCATCATTTCAGAAGAAAACATGCTTCTTGAATTTGGGTGCTGGTGGCCAAATTAACTCTTACAATTTTTGTTTTTATTTTTTGGCTTAATGAAAGAAGTTAGAATGTTTGCACAATCACACACAAATATAACAGTTGATAATTCACAATTTATGTAACTATTCGTGTGTAGTTTTGGAAGATCCATCACATGTACAACAGTTATAGTCAACCACTGCCCAGGAAGTTGGAGTGTGGGTGTCTCTTATTCCCTTGAATTCTCCAATTCCTTTGTCTTCCTGTTATTATTGCTGTTTATCTGTAGTTTTTGCCTTCCATTTTGAATTCTTAGAACTCTAAAATCTCAAGTCACAGGTCATATAGCTAGACTCTCCTGTCATCTTTTTTTTCTTTTTAGTGAGACTATTAAAAGAGAACTTTAATTTCTAGAGAGTCCCTTCATAATCAGGACTGAATGTCCAAAGGAAAAAACAAAACATAGATTTTCTGCTTTTACCTCTACTTTATTTAGAACTGTTTCTCCCTTTTATATTGATATACATATTTATGTCCCCCATTACTGACATAGAGCTCATCTGCTGTTTCCCTGCAGAAGACAAAAACGATATTAGCAGGAAAACAATTTTTTTTAGATTATTATTTTTTAACCTCTTTTATTGTTTATTTATTTATTTTCGTCCACTTTATTCTTTGGCCTGTGTGGGCCTCCCGTTTTAGTGGCCTCTCTGGTTGCAGAGCACTGACTTTGGGCACATGCACTCCAGAGCGCTGACTCATAAATTGGACACACCAGTCCAGCCGCTTCACAGCACATGAGATCTTCCTGGGCAAGGGGTCGAACTGGTGCCCCTTGCACTGCAAGGTGGACTTTTTACCCATTGGACCACCAAGGAGGCCCGGAAAATTTTTAATTTTTAAAATGCCTTATTGGAAACACAGTATCTGTGTCCTTCAGTGCAGAGGGAAGACGTATTCCAGTAGCTATTGATCTAGGGGTAACAAGTGACACACCAGAAACACTGGAGTTTGTGGCAGACCCTAAGGCTATTCACGTGTGCTCCAGTGGTCCTTACAGGTAGAGGGTAGGATGGCAGGTCCCTGCTGCCTTTGTGGTTATTACATAATCCATGGCTTGCTCTGGTTGTTGATATAGGAGCAGACGTGAAAGGCGGTGCTTTCTTTTCTCTGCCATGGTGTTCATGGAAACTAGTGCTGAAAGAGCCTTTGGCATCCACCCACTTGATTAGGTAGAATGAGGGAGGAATAAATGTTTTGTTAATACTGATATTAGGGGTTTGGTTTGTACCCAGACAATGCTGACTGATAAAGGCATATCAAAGTATATCTGTTATTATCTATAAAGTTATGAGGATGAATTAGACTATATGATTACCACGATTGTTTTCAATTCCTAATATTCTATAAATCTGTGAGCCTGAAAGTTGATTATTTCCTTTTCTATATATAAAAAAATTCTGGTCACCGTTATACACTATAGTGGATATCAGTTAAAATTTTGTGTTTTCAAACCAGACTCAGCCTTAAGGAGAGTTTTCTGATTTCTTGTCTTCCTGAAGCATCCTGAGGTTTCTATGTCTTGAGAGCACTCTATCTGAAAAGTGAGATGCTTTGGTTTGATTTGTTATCAACCATTTCAACTATTTTTCTGTATGCTTCTGGCACAGATGCATGTTTCCTGAAGGAAAGAGAAAAGTAAAACATTACATCTGGTACACAATAAAATAAAGACATCTGAAATTTCATTTTGACTTTAAAAATTCAAACATAACTTTAAAAAATTCAGTAAAACAAAAATAATTCAAACACAGAAATTAAGAGTATTATTTTAAATGAGCAGCAGAAAAATCATTGAAAGAAACCGAAATCTCCCACTCAGAAGACTCTCATTTTATCTAAACAAACTAACAAATTTGTAGTTAACCCACACATTTTCAGAGCATAAACAGGAGAGACACAGAGAAAAGTTTATAGCAAATTTCAGAGCTGGCTTCAGATATTTGTAAGGCCTCCTCAGACAACAACTTTGCCTTCTTGCATCTCTTTTTCTTGGGGATGATTTTTGTCACTGTCTCCTATACAGTGTTACAAACCTCCACACACAGTTCTTCAGGCACTCTACCTACCAGATATAATCCCTTGAGTCTATTCATCACCCCCACTGTATAATCATATTTGGCTTAGGTCATCCCTGAATGGTCTAGTGATTTTCACTACTTTCTTCAATATAAGCCTGAATTTTTCAATAAGGAGTTCATGATCTGAGCCACAGTCAGCTCAAGACTTTGTTTTTACTATCTGTATAGAACTTCTCCATATTCAGCTGCAAACAATATAGCCAATCTGATTTTGGTATTGACCATCTGGTGATATCCATGTGTAGAGTCACCTCTTATGTTGTTGGAAGATGGTCTTTGCGTTGGAAGTGCTGATGCTGAAGCTGAAGGTCAAATACTTTGGCCAATTGACACAGTGAGCCAGCTCACTAGAAAAGATCTTGATGCTGAGAGAGACTGGGGCAAGAAGAGAAGGGGCAACAGAAGATGAGATGGTTAGATGGCATCACTGATTCAATGGACATGAGCTTGAGCAAACTGTGGGAAATAATGAAGGACATGGATGCCTGGTGTGCTGCAGCTCATGGGGTTGCAAAGAGTTGAACACAACTTGAACAGCAACAACAGCAGATGCCATGTGACTTCTTAATCACAGAAGCTACTTCAACCCAAATTTGTTATTTCCATAATAGAGTGCCAACAGAAAGGCATTTTCCTTGGATTTATCCCATTTTCTTTGAGTCCTTTCTTTTAGGGTTTCTGCTTTGTGTTGTTGTAGCATACCAGATAAATATTGTGAGTTCCTTAGGTCTTTGGGTTTGGCTTGCCCATTTTAAAAATTGTGGCTTCCATCTTGTTCAGGTATTGTCAGAAACTTTGTAAACAACTGTTCATTAGTCCAGGAGGGCTATCATAACAAAATAATACAATCTTGGGAAAGTTTAAACGATTGTAAGAAATTTATTTTCTCACAGTTCTGGTGGCTAGAAGTGCAGCATCAAGTTATCTATGCTTGAGGTTTCTCCTGAGGTATCATTTCTTGACTTGCAGATGACAACCTTCTTGCCATGTCCTCATATGCCCTTCCTTCTGTGTGTGTATACTCTTGGTGTCTCTTTCTCTTCTGATGAGGACACGAGTCCTGTTGCATTAAGACCCTACCTGTGGGGCCCTAAATGAAAGAGGCCCTTTGCAAGCATAGGGAAGCTTAAGCACATATTTGCAGTTTGGTGCTAAAAGGATGACTACAGGAAGAGACAGGGCACGATCTAAGGTCCATTGTCAAAACTTCTGATTGATCCCCCTGGTTATTTGCAGTTTTGGTTTTCTTTAATACTAGATAGTTCTAAGCTGCAAACAATATAGCCAATAAACCATCTGGTGATATCCATGTGTAGAGTCACCTCTTATGTTGTTGGAAGATGGTCTTTGCGTTGGAAGTGCTGATGCTGAAGCTGAAGGTCAAATACTTTGGCCAATTGACACAGTGAGCCAGCTCACTAGAAAAGATCTTGATGCTGAGAGAGACTGGGGCAAGAAGAGAAGGGGCAACAGAAGATGAGATGGTTAGATGGCATCACTGATTCAATGGACATGAGCTTGAGCAAACTGTGGGAAATAATGAAGGACATGGATGCCTGGTGTGCTGCAGCTCATGGGGTTGCAAAGAGTTGAACACAACTTGAACAGCAACAACAGCAGATGCCATGTGACTTCTTAATCACAGAAGCTACTTCAACCCAAATTTGTTATTTCCATAATAGAGTGCCAACAGAAAGGCATTTTCCTTGGATTTATCCCATTTTCTTTGAGTCCTTTCTTTTAGGGTTTCTGCTTTGTGTTGTTGTAGCATACCAGATAAATATTGTGAGTTCCTTAGGTCTTTGGGTTTGGCTTGCCCATTTTAAAAATTGTGGCTTCCATCTTGTTCAGGTATTGTCAGAAACTTTGTAAACAACTGTTCATTAGTCCAGGAGGGCTATCATAACAAAATAATACAATCTTGGGAAAGTTTAAACGATTGTAAGAAATTTATTTTCTCACAGTTCTGGTGGCTAGAAGTGCAGCATCAAGTTATCTATGCTTGAGGTTTCTCCTGAGGTATCATTTCTTGACTTGCAGATGACAACCTTCTTGCCATGTCCTCATATGCCCTTCCTTCTGTGTGTGTATACTCTTGGTGTCTCTTTCTCTTCTGATGAGGACACGAGTCCTGTTGCATTAAGACCCTACCTGTGGGGCCCTAAATGAAAGAGGCCCTTTGCAAGCATAGGGAAGCTTAAGCACATATTTGCAGTTTGGTGCTAAAAGGATGACTACAGGAAGAGACAGGGCACGATCTAAGGTCCATTGTCAAAACTTCTGATTGATCCCCCTGGTTTCCAAGCTCTGGGCAATGCATGCTCACCTTGAGTTCCTATTGCAATGCAAATACATAATTGCTCAACCTTTAGCTTGATTGGTGTAACTATAGGAAGTCCCTTGCAAAACTCCCCTTTTTTTGCCTATAAAACTGTTAGTCTACACTAATAAAGTGGAACTGCTCTGACAGAACCCCTGCCGTGTCTGATTGTCCCTGGCATGCACCGGCGGGCTGGAGGGGGGACAGCAGCAAGGCTCGCCTCTCTCAGAGATCTCCCGGTTCAGCCAGGGGCAATCCTGCTGCCTTCCTTTCTGCGGAAGGTCCCCGCACCTACCCTTATGACTTCATTTAACATTCATTACAACTTTAAAGTCCCTGTCGCCAAATAGTCACAATCGTATTAGAGCTTCATCTTAGGAGTTGGGAGTGGGATAATTCAGTCCATAACAGGCCAGATAAGAACTATTTTAGGTTTCAGGGCCAAAACGCTTTCTAAGTACTCAACTTTCCCATTACCATATTGAAAAATCAGTTCATAACTAGTATATAGGTAAATAGGCATGGCTGTGTTCCAATAAAACATCATTTATGGACCCAGATCTGAATACTACATGTACTCACATGTCATAAAACATTATTTGTTTGATTATTCGGCTACCATTTCAAAGTGTAAAAACAAATCTTAGTTTTCAGTTCATCCAAACCAAGTTGGCAACTGTATTTGGCCCACAGGCTGCATATTGTCAACCACTAATCTTTGCAATACTGGAAATTCATGGTAATGTTGTGTAGTCTTGACCTTTCAAGATATGTTTAACTGATGAAATGAAAGTAAATAAGAACACTGCTCTTTGAACTGCAGTCATGAAGGAGAAATCCATTAAGGCATCCTGTCATTAGGGAAGGAAGATAGGAAGTGCCACAGTTTCCTGAATTTTCCATACAATCAAATCTGAGTTAACAGTTTCAAAAGAACAGTGATCTTCTCTTCTGATGAGGACACGAGTCCTGTTGCATTAAGACCCTACCTGTGGGGCCCTAAATGAAAGAGGCCCTTTGCAAGCATAGGGAAGCTTAAGCACATATTTGCAGTTTGGTGCTAAAAGGATGACTACAGGAAGAGACAGGGCACGATCTAAGGTCCATTGTCAAAACTTCTGATTGATCCCCCTGGTTTCCAAGCTCTGGGCAATGCATGCTCACCTTGAGTTCCTATTGCAATGCAAATACATAATTGCTCAACCTTTAGCTTGATTGGTGTAACTATAGGAAGTCCCTTGCAAAACTCCCTTCTTTTGCCTATAAAAATTGTTAGTCTACACTAATAAAGTGGAACTGCTCTGACAGAACCCCTGCCGTGTCTGATTGTCCCTGGCATGCACCGGCGGGCTGGAGGGGGGACAGCAGCAAGGCTCGCCTCTCTCAGAGATCTCCCGGTTCAGCCAGGGGCAATCCTGCTGCCTTCCTTTCTGCGGAAGGTCCCCGCACCTACCCTTATGACTTCATTTAACATTCATTACAACTTTAAAGTCCCTGTCGCCAAATAGTCACAATCGTATTAGAGCTTCATCTTAGGAGTTGGGAGGGGTATAATTCAGTCCATAACAGGCCAGATAAGAACTATTTTAGGTTTCAGGGCCAAAACGCTTTCTAAGTACTCAACTTTCCCATTACCATATTGAAAAATCAGTTCATAACTAGTATATAGGTAAATAGGCATGGCTGTGTTCCAATAAAACATCATTTATGGACCCAGATCTGAATACTACATGTACTCACATGTCATAAAACATTATTTGTTTGATTATTCGGCTACCATTTCAAAGTGTAAAAACAAATCTTAGTTTTCAGTTCATCCAAACCAAGTTGGCAACTGTATTTGGCCCACAGGCTGCATATTGTCAACCACTAATCTTTGCAATACTGGAAATTCATGGTAATGTTGTGTAGTCTTGACCTTTCAAGATATGTTTAACTGATGAAATGAAAGTAAATAAGAACACTGCTCTTTGAACTGCAGTCATGAAGGAGAAATCCATTAAGGCATCCTGTCATTAGGGAAGGAAGATAGGAAGTGCCACAGTTTCCTGAATTTTCCATACAATCAAATCTGAGTTAACAGTTTCAAAAGAACAGTGATACACAGTGAGTAGCAGCTCTGAAATTCTTGGTTCTTTATAATTTTATCCCTTTTTGAAGTGATTACTTTAGGTAAAACAAATAAAAAAACAAGTAGTACAGTATAGAATTAATATTTTGTAAGTTAAGAAACTCCCTAAGGAGACTAATCAGATATGCTTCTTTTAAAGTAATTTTATTGCATAAAAGATAGTCTTAATAAATGCTTAAATCAAGTCTTAAAAGTGCATTTTAGATTTTCTGTTTTGTTTTTCTGTGTCCCATGTTACATTTTCATACTTGTTAGTATTTTTTTATTCTCCAGCAAATGCAGGCTGGCAAGAATGCTAAGTGATAGTTGTTCACTGGTTGTATTATTAAGTCATATGCAAAATGAGTTTAAAAACTTCTTGGATAATTATGAAAGACAGCATATTTTATGCTTTTTTTAGTGTTATGGTCTTTCTAGTCATTTCCCAATGTTACTATTCCACCCCTAGTTGCAAGAACTGAGTTGTTAAAAACTACTGTTTTAGATTTATGATCAATTCTAATATTAGGTTCTTCCCATACTCTTTTACTAAATTTTTAAAAATTTTCTAAAAGATCTTAACTATAATCAGGAAAGGAAGGAAAACAGCTCCATTTTTCTTTCCTGGTAGGAATATTTTGAAATAAACCCTCTTTGAGAATGTTTCTTTTCCTTTTTCCTGAGATTTGCAAAAGGAACCTCTGGTAGAGTTAAAACAGGTCTAATAGCATATGGTTACATAAATTAAAATATCACTTTAGAAATGCACAAGGGAGCAAATGGCTAGCTGGAGCAGACTGTTGTGTGGATTATGTCAAACCTGCTTAATTTTCAGAAGAGAAACTGTTAATTATGATAACAAATAATCATTGCAATAGGTCTTTAATAAGGGTAATCCTGGATAGGAAAATGTAAGACAAAAATCTACTCTGCACTTTACAAACATCCACACCATGACAGAATTATGTCTCCAATGGTGATGTTAGTGATAAATTATTTGAACCCCCTATGAGGCAGTGAATGACTTTGGGGCATGTTCAGAACAGGAAGGTTCTACCACAGAAAATAATAAAGTATGTTCACATTACACCATCATCATGTTGAATTCATTTCAAGATAGATTTGTCCTAAGTAAATTCAGATTAATTAATTTTACATATTAATCTTTCATGATTATAAAGTAAATACATGGTCATTCTAGAAAATTTGGAAAAGAAGATAAATAAACAGAAGGAAAAAAACTTTGATTTCACAACTCAATGGCAACTGTTTACATTTTGGAATAATTCAAGTCATATATATATGTAAATTTAAAATTCACCTCTATTTCTATTAAATCTTCTTGTTTTTCTCTGTCAGAATTGAGTTTAATCCTCAATTCAGAGTCAGAGATTTTGAAAACTGTAAATATCTTAGGATAATTAAATGTATATTTGTCAAAAGAAATGAATATTGAAAACCCAAAGTTAATGGGTACTAGGTAAATGATGTATGTCCTAAAATGTACATCAAGAGTAATACCTGAAAAAAAAATGAAAATAAATAATAGTAAAAATTAAAAATTGTTTGTGACTAGATACTTAATATACAAGAAACAACAATATATGTCTTGAAAATGAATGTTGCTAGAAATTCTATGTAAGGTCTATAGCTGCAAATTAGAAGTTCAGAATAGAGAAATAAGTTCTTAAGATAATATATTCTGGTTTTTTTTTTAAAGAGAAAACACCTAGATTAATGAAAATTTTATTGTCTACCCCAACAAACACCATGATTTGTTTTATATTATATGTAATATAGTATATATATAATATATATGTTATATATTATATATGAGACATGATTGATGGTATGGATTGAGACAGGACAAAAGTTTAGAAAACAAAGTAGGTTTTAATCTTAAACATCTATTCTTAGTCATTATAAACTTAACTGAATATAACCCAAATTAAAAAGTTAGTCTCTTGAATTGTTACTTGATGTCTATCTGGACCAGGAAATGTATTGTGATCTTTCAGATATGTAAATCAACCTAATTCCATGACCACATCATTTATTTCTGAAATCAATAGTGTCGTATGATAGTTCTTCTAACTTAAGATGGAGAAACATTTATTCTCTTCACTGCCATATTTCAGATCTTTGTTGTGTATGATTTTATTTATTCTCTTTTATTGTTTTTAGTCATGCCATCTGACTCGTGGGATCTTAATTTCTCAATCAGGAATTGAACCCGAGTCATGGCACTGAACTGCCAGGAAATTCCCTGTATGCTTTTATTATTCACAAAAGTTAACAGGCTCACTTTGTGATTTTTTGCAATGAACTCCATGTGGGAAAAGGCTTGTTTGTGTTCTGCAGCATCACTAGCAAATCACATACTCTTTGGCAGGGAAGGGGGTAATTATAATATTAAAACATTAAAATGTTTGCTTGTCACTTATAGAGCATTTGCTGCTATCCAAATACAGTCTTCCCTGGAGAAAACTGTGACCCTTACTGATTGATTCAAAACATTTATTTTAGTCTTTAATTGTAGTCATTGTAGTAGGTATATAGTGGTACTAATTGTATTGTTAATTTTACTATTGGTCTAATGGCTAATGGTGTGCATGCTAACTTAAAAATCGTTTAGTACTATGACCAGTGTTAGGTTTCAAAGATTCAGAGTTAGTTGTTACTTTCTCAACTAGGGACTAACAAATGTAGATAACTGCCATCTAAAGTCAGTTATTGAACCAGAGAAAGGAGCAAAGTGCTGTGGACAGTTAGAAGAAGGAGCAGATGCAGCAGATACAATGGGTGTTTTCTTTGGGTGTTGTCTTTACGTCTGGGCTGAGATCTAGAGAAATAGACTTTTGTAGGCAAAGAATAGAATGGGTTAGGGTCAGGTAAGGGCAAGGCAGAAACACAACATCTAGACAAGATTCTTTGTAAAGAGATATCATGTTAACTCTGATTCATAAGCATACACAGAATGTGTGGAACACATTGGTGAGAAGGCAGATTGTGTATGAGAGAAAAGGATCATTGGTGGGCTGCTGAAGATGGGTAGATGGATAGGTAACCCAGGGCCAGTTCACGGAGGCCTGAGATGTCAGCTAGAGAATTTGAACCTCATCCTAAGAAAAACAACAAGACTTTAAGGTTGGAAGCAGGAAAGCTACATTGTCAGATTGATACCTGAGTTACCTGTTTTCTGCTCTGATTCTAGTCTCTTGCCTTGAATACCCAGTAACCCTCACTGCTCCTTCTGATCGTCAATGCCTTCCTGGTACCTTCATATTCTATTCTACGATTCACTGTCCTGCTGCACCCCAAATTTCCACATTTCTACATTAAATCTTCCTCAGCCATGGTGCTGAAAAACAGGTTCATGTTAGGTGGCAGATAAATTTTGACTTCCATACTTTAATAGTGGTTTAGTGAAGCATGATGTTGGAGGAGAGTTGTGTTTAGTATCAGCAAAAAAAAAAGAGTTCCATGATCTATGAGTGACTGTTAAAATAATATAGCTGCTTATTGCTTAATTTTATACATCTCCTGAAATAACTATGTTTGGAAGAAATATTTCCCAAGTTTCAGTCATTCATACATATGACATTTTCACATTTTTTGCTATCTTCAAGTCTTGATACAAAATATAAGATCTTCAAGTATCATATGTACTTTATTTCCCTAATATTTATTTTGTTTTTGAAATAAATGTATTAAGCAGAAAATAGTTGATGTATATTTTTAATATGCCAAAGTATTATAATCAAACATGAGAATGATGTAAATAGACTTCATAATAATGGAGAAAGGAGACAGAGAAAGAATGAGTAGCTTTAGCTGAACATGTTCGTTTTAATTATTTTTTTCAAGTGGTTTGCAGGAAGAATTAGGAAAGGTATACATCTTTTAAATCAAGGTTGTGAGTAATGGAAGCCTGTAATGTCTGCACGTTTCTACAGGTCTGATATATTTTGTAGTGCAAAGCACTAAAAGAAAACTAGTGGATGATTTAAAAAATAAAAAAAGAGGACACCTTCAAATGGGTAGCAGCATCATGACTCTTCTGGAAGAAAGAACAGAACTTAGAGTAAGAGACACTGTTCAGAAATTCCGGGTCTGGGGCAGAGCAAACAAAAGAGTGTTTGGAATTGCTGAGTCCCAATCCACAGGACAGAGAACAGACAGAGTGCAGGTACTGAAAACAAGCAAGGTCTGCAAAAATTAGGGTTCGAGCCCTCAAATGTCCCCATTTCTGCACAGGTGGTTCCCCTGAAGCTATCATGTTGAGTTGTGATAGTGCCATGATTGTGAGATGAAGCGGATTTAAACCATTTCATGCCTTGACACCTTCCTAATTCTATTCTACGATTCCCCGGATTCTAGTCTCTTGCCTTGAATACCCAGTAACCCTCACTGCTCCTTCTGATCGTCAATGCCTTCCTGGTACCTTCATATTCTATTCTACGATTCACTGTCCTGCTGCACCCCAAATTTCCACATTTCTACATTAAATCTTCCTCAGCCATGGTGCTGAAAAACAGGTTCATGTTAGGTGGCAGATAAATTTTGACTTCCATACTTTAATAGTGGTTTAGTGAAGCATGATGTTGGAGGAGAGTTGTGTTTAGTATCAGCAAAAAAAAAAGAGTTCCATGATCTATGAGTGACTGTTAAAATAATATAGCTGCTTATTGCTTAATTTTATACATCTCCTGAAATAACTATGTTTGGAAGAAATATTTCCCAAGTTTCAGTCATTCATACATATGACATTTTCACATTTTTTGCTATCTTCAAGTCTTGATACAAAATATAAGATCTTCAAGTATCATATGTACTTTATTTCCCTAATATTTATTTTGTTTTTGAAATAAATGTATTAAGCAGAAAATAGTTGATGTATATTTTTAATATGCCAAAGTATTATAATCAAACATGAGAATGATGTAAATAGACTTCATAATAATGGAGAAAGGAGACAGAGAAAGAATGAGTAGCTTTAGCTGAACATGTTCGTTTTAATTATTTTTTTCAAGTGGTTTGCAGGAAGAATTAGGAAAGGTATACATCTTTTAAATCAAGGTTGTGAGTAATGGAAGCCTGTAATGTCTGCACGTTTCTACAGGTCTGATATATTTTGTAGTGCAAAGCACTAAAAGAAAACTAGTGGATGATTTAAAAAATAAAAAAAGAGGACACCTTCAAATGGGTAGCAGCATCATGACTCTTCTGGAAGAAAGAACAGAACTTAGAGTAAGAGACACTGTTCAGAAATTCCGGGTCTGGGGCAGAGCAAACAAAAGAGTGTTTGGAATTGCTGAGTCCCAATCCACAGGACAGAGAACAGACAGAGTGCAGGTACTGAAAACAAGCAAGGTCTGCAAAAATTAGGGTTCGAGCCCTCAAATGTCCCCATTTCTGCACAGGTGGTTCCCCTGAAGCTATCATGTTGAGTTGTGATAGTGCCATGATTGTGAGATGAAGCGGATTTAAACCATTTCATTAGATACTTCCTTCTTAACAGTCACTTTTTGAATGTGGCAGTGGCCATCAGCAACTATTGATGAAGTACGCATTTTATAAGTTAGTTTACCATGCCCGGGAAGGAAAATCCTTATTTGAATATTAAGAACTTATGAAATAAGCTTTTTTTTTTTTTTTTTTTAAAGGCAAATAAAAACCCTAGCTGTAAATACCTGTCTTTGGTTGAGGTAAATTTTATATATGTGTGTACATGCCCAGTTTTGCCTGACTGTTTGCAGGAGTCTTCATCTCAGCAAGAATTCTAGAGTAGATGGCCACTTCCTCCTCCAGGGGATCTTCCCAACCCAGGATCAAACCCACATATCCTGCATCTCTATATTGGCAGGCAGATTTTATTTTTTAACCACTGAACCACTTTATGTACTGTTAAATAGCATTTAATAAAAACACTAAAAAAACCCTGAGGTTCTAATGATTTTTATAACTCCTATAATTAATATAGAGCAATTATAATTTGTATCCCTCTAAGAAGTCTCTTTTTATATATAATTTTGTCATTCTATTATCTGGAGTAAATGAAATATATCTGCTGCTGCTTACTTTGAAGTAGTTAATACAATGTTATAGGGAAAGCAAATCAATTACAAATCAACACGTGTAGTTGGAAGAACTAAGCTTATGATGTAGCAAAGGTCATGGCAAAACTAAAGCTCAGAATGAAAAATATTTAAAAGCAAATGGATAATTCCAAGATATCCATGGTACTGACTTTAGGCGCACAAATGTGAATCCTATTGATTCCACTCCAATACAGTCTATTGTGGTTGACCCTCATGCATGGCTTTAACTGCCTCAATTTCAGATGTTGTTCCAATAGTATCTCTTTAAACGGCTTTGGGAATTCAGTGTAGATGATTATAAAAATGGCCAAAGATCTTTACAGTTCTTCCTTTTAAGTGATAGTTTCTTTCCTTGTTCATTGAATTAGGGTTAGGTTTGTGACTTGCTTTGGATCAGCAGAACATGGGGAAAGTAACATCATACATATTTTAAGCCTAGGCTTCAAGAGGACTGTGGTTTTTTGCTTTCATGCTACTAGAATCCTTTAACTGTCCCATGAATAATTTCACAGGGCCTACTCAGAAGGAAGGGGCTCTGTTGCCAGAGTCTCTAATAGTTGCAGCTGTCCTGCACTATTGTGGAATAAACCACAGTCCTGGAGTAAACCATTATTGCCCAGATGAAGTATTGAACATAGAGTGAGCCCTCCTAAGAATACTCTAGTGACCCAGATCAGATCTACCTGATCTTAATCCAAACTACTGACACTGAAAACCAAGAACAAGAAATGGTGTTTATTTTTTTTTTAATTTATCTATTTTTAATTGAAGGATACTTGCTTTACAATATTGATTTGGTTTCTGCTATAAGTCAACATGAATTAGCCATAGGTATACATATGTCTCTTCCCTCTCGAACCTCCATCCTACCTCCCATCCTTTGCTATCCCTCTAGGTTGTTGCAAAACCCTAGTTTGAGTTCCCTGAATGACACAGGAAATTTCCATTGGGTATGTATTTTACATATGGTAGTGCATGTGCTACACTTCCCATTTGTCTCATCCTCTCCTTCCTCCCCACCCTCTGTCCATGGCCATACGTCTGTTCTCCGTATCTGCATCTCTATTGCCACCCTGAAAATAGGTTCATCAGTACCATCTTTCTGGATTCTTTATATATATATGTGTTAATGTATGATATTTGTTTTTCTCTTTCTGACTTCCTTCACTCTGTGTAATAGGCTCTAAGTTCATTCACCTCATTACAACTAATTTAAATGTGTTCCATTTTATGGTTGAATACCATTCCACTGTATATATGTAAAAATAAAAAATGGTGATTATTTTAACCATTAAAGTTCTGAGATGGTTTGTTACTGAGCAAAGAGTAACTGACACATTCAATACTGAAATCCACATATTCTTTCTATCATATCAATATATATATTCTTATGCTGGAGGTGAGAAAACTATAGCCCAGTCCATCACTGGTTTTTGTATGGCTATGCACTGAGAATATCTTTTACATTCTAAATGATTGAAAAAAAACCCAAAGAATAAATGTTTCACATAATATGAAAAATATATGGAATTCAAAATTCAGTGTCTAGAAACAAAATTTTACCAGGACATATTCATGACATTTATTTATATATTGCCTAAGTTTGCTTTCATGTTACAGCATCAATGTTGAAGGAAGGGGCTCTGTTGCCAGAGTCTCTAATAGTTGCAGCTGTCCTGCACTATTGTGGAATAAACCACAGTCCTGGAGTAAACCATTATTGCCCAGATGAAGTATTGAACATAGAGTGAGCCCTCCTAAGAATACTCTAGTGACCCAGATCAGATCTACCTGATCTTAATCCAAACTACTGACACTGAAAACCAAGAACAAGAAATGGTGTTTATTTTTTTTTTAATTTATCTATTTTTAATTGAAGGATACTTGCTTTACAATATTGATTTGGTTTCTGCTATAAGTCAACATGAATTAGCCATAGGTATACATATGTCTCTTCCCTCTCGAACCTCCATCCTACCTCCCATCCTTTGCTATCCCTCTAGGTTGTTGCAAAACCCTAGTTTGAGTTCCCTGAATGACACAGGAAATTTCCATTGGGTATGTATTTTACATATGGTAGTGCATGTGCTACACTTCCCATTTGTCTCATCCTCTCCTTCCTCCCCACCCTCTGTCCATGGCCATACGTCTGTTCTCCGTATCTGCATCTCTATTGCCACCCTGAAAATAGGTTCATCAGTACCATCTTTCTGGATTCTTTATATATATATGTGTTAATGTATGATATTTGTTTTTCTCTTTCTGACTTCCTTCACTCTGTGTAATAGGCTCTAAGTTCATTCACCTCATTACAACTAATTTAAATGTGTTCCATTTTATGGTTGAATACCATTCCACTGTATATATGTAAAAATAAAAAATGGTGATTATTTTAACCATTAAAGTTCTGAGATGGTTTGTTACTGAGCAAAGAGTAACTGACACATTCAATACTGAAATCCACATATTCTTTCTATCATATCAATATATATATTCTTATGCTGGAGGTGAGAAAACTATAGCCCAGTCCACCACGGGTTTTTTGTATGGCTATGCACTGAGAATATCTTTTACATTCTAAATGATTGAAAAAAAACCCAAAGAATAAATGTTTCACATAATATGAAAAATATATGGAATTCAAAATTCAGTGTCTAGAAACAAAATTTTACCAGGACATATTCATGACATTTATTTATATATTGCCTAAGTTTGCTTTCATGTTACAGCATCAATGTTAAGAAAATTCAGTAGAGATACATGTTCTGCAAATCCTGAAGTATTTGCTATATGGCCTTTTACAAAAACATTTTATTGACTCTGATTTAGGCAGGTATTTCTATTTCAAGATGAAATGAAAATGGTAAATTTCAGGTACTAAACTGATAGTAAACTCCATAACAAATTGAGTCTGAACCCATAGTTAAAACTCTATTGTTTTTTTCTGTCTCTGGCATCTTAACACCATGGGAAGTTTTGCATGATCAGCAGCCTAGCAACCTCCATGTGTACTGGGGTTTCAATTTCTTTTAAGTGCTGTATCTTGTCCTGTTGAACATCTTGAACTGTTTTTTTTTCCCCCTGTTGGCTTGAAAGATGACTGATGATTTGTCCTGGCAATCATTCTTGGCATTTTACAGTTAGTATTGGTTATCTATGAGAACGCATGCTTTTCCCTCTTGGTTGCCAAATTGTCCTCATGTTCAACATCAATTTCATTTGCCTTTACTTGAGGTTTTCAACACTTACTGCTCTCTTATGGTTACCTTTTAGAATGTCTTTGGGCTATTGAAATTATTATTATTATTATTAAATTTTTACCTCTGTATATTTGTCATTAAGCTATAATAGGCATAGTAAAAAAATAACAGAGTACTTTGAAATAGTTAATACCTACTTCGAACCATGAATATAAAATTAGAGAAAAATTTAAAATAAATGTACATTTCAGACTTTAGCTTGTTGGTATCTTTTAAATGATGTGTTACCTTATTCTGTTTAAGAAACCTTATGGAGTCAACTAGAGACTCAGTGCAAGTTCCTCCTAAAATACAGAACTGATATATTAAAGCAGCCATCCCAAAGTAGTCTTCAGTTTTAGTAACAATCATCCAGCTGCTTGTTATATGAATGTTATGTCAAAAAGATAAATGTATAGGGTTTCCCTGGTGGTCCAGTGGGTAAAGAGTCTGCCTTGCAGTGTAAGGGGCACTGGTTTGATCCCTGGCCTGGGAAGATCTCACGTGCTGCGAGCTGTTGGATCAGAGTGTCTAATTACAAGCCAGTGCTCTGGAGTGCATGTGCCTACAGCTGGTGCTTTGCAGTGGAGAGACCACTGCAGTGGGAGGTCAAAGAATAAAAAAGATGGATGAAAATAAATACAAAAAAATGGAATTAAAAGAAAAATGATAAATGTATTTCTATATATACACACAGAACTTTAATTACATTGACATAAATGTGTTGCATATTTTTTGTTCTACTCACAAGAGCACCTTCACTCAAGAATATTCTTTAATTAGCTTTATGTTCAGTTTTCTTCAGGGAGAATTTCTAAGTTACATACTATATACTTCATAAAAATATGTAAATGATTTCTCTTTTAATGTATCCTACCAGATGCCTTTATAAATAAATGAATTACTCCACTTTTAAGAAAAATGTGCATCAAACAAAAATGAAAGATAAATTATTTATATTGGAATTCTTTTCTTTCCCTCAAAGACTCACTCATCTCATGGGAAATGAAGAAAAACAAAAGAATTTCTTATGAAACCCAAAACAACCAAAAATAAATTTACAGTTAACATTCTTCTATTACACAAAACATACATTCATTTTATGTATAAATTTGACTTTCAAGTTGGGAGCTACATTAATAAGAAGGGAAAAGGAAAGCATGAGGAAAACAATACCCAAAATATTGAACCACCATATGCTTTCTCTATCAAATCCTCAAAAACCACTTGCTCAGTATTCTGGAAGTACTTCCATAATGCAAAATTGAAGGAAGGCACAGATTTGAAAATGCTGCTTAAAAACAGATGAGGATGTTGGCTTACTCTTTCATGTAATGTTTTCTGGCATGATTTAATGGATATGTGAAGACATTGAATTGCATCTGGAATTAAAGAGAAAGCTGGAATACAGACTTAACAGGTGTTCCAATTTATTATAATAACTGTTAACACACACCTGCATTTTACACAGACTGAAGATTTTGGCTAGTCTTCAAAAGTCTTCTTACAGAGAAAACTGTCGTGGTTTAGTAATTCCAAATTTATTTGGCATTTATTATATTGCAAGAGTGTAGAAGACACACCAAGGCTAGTAAGAGGAATGCAAACATTTTTGGAGGTCTGAAAAAAAAAGAGTTCTTTGAAAAGAATATCATCAACTTATTGTGGAAGAAAGTGTTTTTGTTTAGTAAAACACCCTTTGTTTCTTGCGGGGACCTTCCGCAGAAAGGGAAGGCAGCGGGATTGCCCCCAGCTGAACCGGGAGATCTAAGAGAAAGGCAAATCTTGAACTGCCCGCCCTGCAGCCCCCTGGCTGAGGCAGGGGACAATCAGACGCGACAGGGGTTCCATTGAAGTAGTTCTGCTTTATTAATGAAGATCCACAGCTTTTATAGGCAAGTGAAGGGGGTTTTGCACAGGACTTCCTATAGATTACACCAATCAAGCTAAAGGCCAAGCAATCATTCACGAGCGCGGCAGCCAGGGGAACCAATCAGAAATTTTGACCATCAATTAACAATTTAGATCACGCCCTGTCTCTTCCTGTAGGCACCATCTTAGCTGCAAACATGTGCTTAAGCTTCTTTAAACAATGCACTTAAGCTTCCCTTCATTTCCATGTCCCTTCCTGTAGGCGCCATCTTAGCTGCAAGCTGAAACAATGTGCTTAAGCTTCTTTATGCTTAAAACAGTCCTCTTTCAATTCAGAGCCCCACAGTTTCTCTCCTCATAATCCTCTGAAAGTCCATTAGAATTGGAAAATGACTACCTGTAATCTTTGGCTGGAACGGGTTGATAAAATGGATAAAATCACAAAAGAAAATAGTGGAGCTGCTCTTGTGAGTAATAATGAAGATCCAGAAATGGAGAAAGGCAAAGAAGCATTAGAAATAATTACGATCAATTTTAAATTGTTTGAATGTTCTACCACCTTCAGATTTTCAGTATAATCTGTTGCAAACTCAAATGCATTTTCATTTGTACATTAAACTGTGTGTCTATAAATCACAAAAACAAACACTGAGTTTCTTGAGTTAGGCAATACAATAGGCTCAGGAGATGACCCATATGCCAAATCAATTGGATTCAAAAAGAAATCAAAATCAAAAGGAATATCTAAGAAAATGTACCGTATCCTCTCATAGTATCTCCATCCTTCAAGGTATCTTGGGAGGTATTCAGAGACTTTCATTAAACTTAGGATGGAGTTCAAAGAAATTGTATTTGCATCTTACTGGAAAGTATTCTTTAGCTATTATTTAGCGTACGTGTAGGATGAAAAGGACACCTCACTAAAAGCAACAAGGCACAATAAGAAAATCTTCTGTCTGTCTTTCCCTCTCACAACCAATGTCTTTCACTCTGTCCTTCTCCCCCTCCTGCTCGCACTCCCTTTCCCTTTCTTCTCATAATCCTCTAAAATACCATTCTCTAGTATCTCACATTAAAAATACCACAGACAAAAAACGTGAAAATATATCTTCTTCACTTCAAATCTTCCTATATCTACCATGTTATTTATGTTCTGTTCAGAGAAGTACTTTCTAAGGGTTGTGTACACCCATTCTTAAATCACTCTAGCTCCTGTCTTAGTCCATTGAAATGGCTATCATTAGTGTTGCTAACAATCTTCATGTGGTCAAACCCAACAGAATTCTTGTCGTTATCACATTCTGGCTCTCAGTGCCATGCGGCAGAGTTAGCAGTTCCCACTGTGTGTTGGTCTGTACTACCTAATTAGGCGATCCCCAGAGTAGCAAGGCTTTAACATTCAAAGCCTTAAAATCCTTTCTATATGTTCCATCCCTGATCAATTGGAAGATTCACAGCCTCTGAAGCTTTTCCACAGGAGAATACTCTTCTCTCCCCCACTCCACACCCAGCTTCTTTCACCACTCTTTCCTTCTTCAATGCAAGTAAAAACAACAGCCAAACCTAGAAGAGATTTCTTTACCTTCCAACTCTTCTTTTGAAAAATGTCAGACCTACAAAAATGTTGCAAGAAAAATACAGTAAACACAGACTTGTTAATATACACTTTCAACATTTGTTTTCTGTTTAGGTTCCTTTTTATTTTGATGGGACATTTAAAAATAAATTGCAGTCATCACACTTCACCTGTAAATATTATGAACAAGAAAAAGATCGGTTGCCCACAAAAATATAACGAATTTACCATTGATATAAAATATTATCTAATGGAAGGTTCCTATTCCTTAAATGATTCTAAAGTGTCCTTTGTAGCATTTTATTTGAAAACAGTGGTATAATTTCTATATATAACAATAAGCCATCATAAGTAGACAATCTAATGCTTTTTTTTTAGTGATCACCGCATTCTAGTTCTAGAACATTTCCATCACCCTTAAAAGTTTCTTTAGCTATTATTTAGCGTACGTGTAGGATGAAAAGGACACCTCACTAAAAGCAACAAGGCACAATAAGAAAATCTTCTGTCTGTCTTTCCCTCTCACAACCAATGTCTTTCACTCTGTCCTTCTCCCCCTCCTGCTCGCACTCCCTTTCCCTTTCTTCTCATAATCCTCTAAAATACCATTCTCTAGTATCTCACATTAAAAATACCACAGACAAAAAACGTGAAAATATATCTTCTTCACTTCAAATCTTCCTATATCTACCATGTTATTTATGTTCTGTTCAGAGAAGTACTTTCTAAGGGTTGTGTACACCCATTCTTAAATCACTCTAGCTCCTGTCTTAGTCCATTGAAATGGCTATCATTAGTGTTGCTAACAATCTTCATGTGGTCAAACCCAACAGAATTCTTGTCGTTATCACATTCTGGCTCTCAGTGCCATGCGGCAGAGTTAGCAGTTCCCACTGTGTGTTGGTCTGTACTACCTAATTAGGCGATCCCCAGAGTAGCAAGGCTTTAACATTCAAAGCCTTAAAATCCTTTCTATATGTTCCATCCCTGATCAATTGGAAGATTCACAGCCTCTGAAGCTTTTCCACAGGAGAATACTCTTCTCTCCCCCACTCCACACCCAGCTTCTTTCACCACTCTTTCCTTCTTCAATGCAAGTAAAAACAACAGCCAAACCTAGAAGAGATTTCTTTACCTTCCAACTCTTCTTTTGAAAAATGTCAGACCTACAAAAATGTTGCAAGAAAAATACAGTAAACACAGACTTGTTAATATACACTTTCAACATTTGTTTTCTGTTTAGGTTCCTTTTTATTTTGATGGGACATTTAAAAATAAATTGCAGTCATCACACTTCACCTGTAAATATTATGAACAAGAAAAAGATCGGTTGCCCACAAAAATATAACGAATTTACCATTGATATAAAATATTATCTAATGGAAGGTTCCTATTCCTTAAATGATTCTAAAGTGTCCTTTGTAGCATTTTATTTGAAAAACAGTGGTATAATTTCTATATATAACAATAAGCCATCATAAGTAGACAATCTAATGCTTTTTAGTAAATTTTAGAGCTGAGCAATCACCGCATTCTAGTTCTAGAACATTTCCATCACCCTTAAAAGTTTCTTCATATGCCTTGTATGCAGTCCCTATTCCCAAACCCAACTCCACAAAACCATTAATCTGCTTTCAGTATTTATATATTTACTTTTTCTTGAAAGTTTATTTATGTGGTTTCAGATAGGCTTATTTTACTTAGTAATATTTGTTTAAGGTTTCCCCATGTCTTTCTAAGGCAGATGGCTCATTTCTTTTTAACACTGAATAATATTCCAATGTCTGGCTGTTCCACAGATGGTATGTTCACCTGCTGAAGGACATATTGGTTGCTTGCATGTTTTGAGTAAATCTTCCATAAATATTCTTGTGCAGGTTTTCATGCGGTTGTAAATTTTCAATTCCTTTGGGTAAATGCAAGAAGCATGATTGCTAGATTGTATGGTAAGAGAATGTTTAGTTATGTAAGAAGCAGTCAGATTGCCTTCCAAAATGACTCTTCCACTTTGTATTTCTACCAGCCATGAAAGAGTTCCTTTTGGTTTGCACCCTTGCCAGCCCTTGATATTGTTATTACTTTTATTTTTTATCCTGGATTCTTAGGGTCAGCTTCTATATCTGTATATCTTTGCACATAGTGGATGTTTAGTCAGAGGTTGTGTGCTGATCCTTGGAACCAGTTAGACTTCAACTTTCTGCCAGTGGAGATGAGTGTGGGTTGGGGAGCACAGTTTTCTGAATCTTCTCATGTCTTTCCTTTGCAGAGGAAGAAATTTCCTCTTTCAGAAAAGTGTAAAGAGTTTAGGCTTTTTAGGGTCTTATCTGCATATGCAGGAAGCTTTTCAACCAGCCAGGCTGTGTGGGCAGTCTATTCAGACACTATGGCTTTTTCACTTTCAGGATGTCTGTTAAAATTTATGGCTAAGCACTAGTCTCCTATGGGCTCCGGCCAAGTCTCAAACCTCTGGCTTGCAGACGTTTATGTTTACTACCATTTATTTACTCCTCTTCCTGATAAGGCCCCTTGCTTTTTGTCCCTTTGGTCCACATCAAATCAGTCTCTCCAAGCAGCAAAGCTGCTGACTTTTGATCTGCCTCACCCAGGTGGAACTGCAGCACTGTCTAGACTGGGGGACAGGGGATGGCAGCAAAAGCCACAGGTTCCTATGGTTCTTTCCCAAAGTTTAGAAAATTTTCATGAATAAGTAATTTCTCAGTTGTTTTCAGTTAATTTCAGGGTCCTGAAATGGTTCTTTTGATAACTGAATCAAGTTTTATAGACTTTTTATGGGAATAAAATTGCCAACATTTTATTGTTGCCAGAAAGCTTATTCCTTTCAATTTTTGATCTATTATTCAAGTAAAGATGCCTCTGGTAATCATGTGTCTTTAGTTTGCTTTGATTTGTGACTGAAATCTCACCATCCCACCATTTTTATCCTTTGTGACAATGGTGTTTTGAATACAGGTTAATTTTGATTCCTGCCTTTTTCTTTCATTTATTTACCAAATACCTTTCATTTTCACTCCATAAATATTCTTTTTTGGTTATTTTCTGTCCTCCCACTATAGGTCCTGAATCTTTCTACTTCTGTTCATTCCTATTGCTACCATTTTAATCCAAGTCACTTATTATTTCTTTTCTGGATCATGGTGATAATATGTCTCTCTGCTTCCAATTAGTCTCTCCCAGAAACTATTCTCTAAACAATAGACAAAGACTTTTTAAAAATGGGCAATATTTTCTGTATTTAAACAGAATTTTCTAAATAAGGACACTGATGATCTTTTTTTTATCATTCTTAATCATTTTTAAGTGTGCCATTCAGTACTGTTAAGTGTATTCATATTGTTGTGATACAGATCTCCAAAGTGACTTTCAAGCCATAAACATATTTTTTTTTGCCATTGTTTTAATTTTGCTTTTTTGCTTTTACAGAGTTTTGTTGTTTATAGGTATGTGTAATCCCAAATTAGTCATATGTATATCCCATCCCAGCATCCCACCCCTCCAGGCCATCGCATAGCCCCATGTAAGATCCCTTAACCCACAGCACATTGACAATAGTTATCTCTCTATATGATAGTATAGGGCTCCATGTTATTCTTGAATATCATTTTACTTTTATTTGTAACAATTTTTTAGGTTGTACTGCCTTTACTTTTTCTGCTCTTAGAATAAAATACAGACATAGGATCATAGCCGTTAATGAACACTGTCTTAGTCTGTTAAGGCTGCTATAATAAAAGACCACAGCCTGGATAATTTACAAATAACAAAAATGTATTTCTCACTGTTCTAGAGGCCTAAGACCAGGGTGCCAGCATGGTGCACTGAAGGTCTTCTTCTGGGTCACAGATTTCCTTTGTATTCTTACATGGCAAAATAGGCAAGAGAACCCTCTCTTGAGTCTCTTTTATATGGGACCTAATCCCAGAGCCCTCATGACATGATCACCTCTCAAAAGCCTCACCTCTTAAGACTATCATCTTCTGGGTTAGGTTTCACCATGTGAATTCTGAAGGGATACACTCAGATAGTAACAGTTTGGTATTATCTGGCTGAAGGCTCTCTATTCCATTTCCTCTCTATGATTTCCTTAGTATATGCATTTAAACCAGCCTTCTTTCATCTTTGTAAATTTGCCAAGCTTTTCTCTACCTCAGAGCCTACTACTTGTTGTTCCCTCTACCTGAAATGTTTTTCACCTATTCACCACATGCCTGGTTGTCTTTGCATTCCTCATGAATCAGCTTCAATGTCACCTCCTCAGAAAAGGATCTCTCTCACAATCTTGTCTAATTTAGTATTGTCTATTCCTTAGCCAAGTACTTTCTGATATGTCACCCAGGTCATGATATTTATTATAATTGGTAATCATAGTGTCTATTTGATTAATTATTTATTTTTTTCTTCCTCTAATTGATGCTCTCCATGAAGACAAAAATCTGTCATTCTCTCACGAGTAAATCTTGAATTCTTTTAATAGTGCCTGGCATACAGTAAGAGTCCTTGTCCCACTCTTCCTTTAAGAAATTAAATGAGAGAGAAATATTATTCTATTCAAATTGCATTGTTCAGACATATTCGGTAAGTGTATATATGCTAAAATTAACAACCTGCGTAAGTACAATAATTTCTCTTTTTTTCTTGTGTTTTCCATATGTTAGTTACCCCTCCTTAACCCACAGCACATTGACAATAGTTATCTCTATATGATAGCATAGGGCTCCATGTTATTCTTGAATATCATTTTACTTTTATTTGTAACAATTTTTTAGGTTGTACTGCCTTTACTTTTTCTGCTCTTAGAATAAAATACAGACATAGGATCATAGCCGTTAATGAACACTGTCTTAGTCTGTTAAGGCTGCTATAATAAAAGACCACAGCCTGGATAATTTACAAATAACAAAAATGTATTTCTCACTGTTCTAGAGGCCTAAGACCAGGGTGCCAGCATGGTGCACTGAAGGTCTTCTTCTGGGTCACAGATTTCCTTTGTATTCTTACATGGCAAAATAGGCAAGAGAACCCTCTCTTGAGTCTCTTTTATATGGGACCTAATCCCAGAGCCCTCATGACATGATCACCTCTCAAAAGCCTCACCTCTTAAGACTATCATCTTCTGGGTTAGGTTTCACCATGTGAATTCTGAAGGGATACACTCAGATAGTAACAGTTTGGTATTATCTGGCTGAAGGCTCTCTATTCCATTTCCTCTCTATGATTTCCTTAGTATATGCATTTAAACCAGCCTTCTTTCATCTTTGTAAATTTGCCAAGCTTTTCTCTACCTCAGAGCCTACTACTTGTTGTTCCCTCTACCTGAAATGTTTTTCACCTATTCACCACATGCCTGGTTGTCTTTGCATTCCTCATGAATCAGCTTCAATGTCACCTCCTCAGAAAAGGATCTCTCTCACAATCTTGTCTAATTTAGTATTGTCTATTCCTTAGCCAAGTACTTTCTGATATGTCACCCAGGTCATGATATTTATTATAATTGGTAATCATAGTGTCTATTTGATTAATTATTTATTTTTTTCTTCCTCTAATTGATGCTCTCCATGAAGACAAAAATCTGTCATTCTCTCACGAGTAAATCTTGAATTCTTTTAATAGTGCCTGGCATACAGTAAGAGTCCTTGTCCCACTCTTCCTTTAAGAAATTAAATGAGAGAGGAAATATTATTCTATTCAAATTGCATTGTTCAGACATATTCGGTAAGTGTATATATGCTAAAATTAACAACCTGCGTAAGTACAATAATTTCTCTTTTTTTCTTGTGTTTTCCAACAGTATGTATTTCTGTTAATAAAATAGTTTCAGGTGTTCACTTGTACAAATAAGATATTAAAACAGAATGGTTTATTTAAAACATTTTCAAAATAAGAAAGCAGAAGCATATCTCTCTAAACAAGCTATATAATAACATTCAAATTATTCATTTAAAACTGGAGATAATATAGGTATTGTAACCTAAGAACATTGTTATAAACTCAAGACTTAGAAAATGAATACCATTTCTAAAAAGAAAATGCACTTTTTTCACACATTATGTATTCACATATTATGGATTTCACACATTAAAAAGGATTATTTAATGCTATTTATCATCAGAAAACTAAAGCATAATAACTATGTCTCTCCATGCCTATTTTCATGGTGATTCTGTCCCTTTCCTCTAAAGGAAATTTAGGCATTTTAATAAGTTTATCTCTTACCTTTTGAAAAACTTTCCACCTAGGCATTTTGAAAATCTTGTTTTCCAAGGAGAAAAAAAATGAAACTGCAACTTAGTGACTACTAATTCATTTAATCTATAAATCAACAGGAACAGAAAAATAATACATATCATTTCTAGAGCTTACAACTTCCATAAATAAAAATTTCATTTTCTGGTACTGACAGCCTGAGTTTCTCCTATGCTACTGAGTCCTCACCATGTCACTTGCTCTTTATGACTAAAGTAAATATTAAAACCCTCATACTTGATAGATCCGCAGTGGTCCTCTTTCCCACTCAGCTTCTGAAATGAAATAAGAGTTCAATAAAATGTTGCACTACAAGTCTTTTGTTGCATAGATCCATGTACAGCATATTGATTTATTATAATTGCTTCTTTTTTTTTCTTCCTCTAATTGATGCTCTCCATGAAGACAAAATCTGTCATTCTCTCACGAGTAAATCTTGAATTCTTTTAATAGTGCCTGGCATACAGTAAGAGTCCTTGTCCCACTCTTCCTTTAAGAAATTAAATGAGAGAGAAATATTATTCTATTCAAATTGCATTGTTCAGACATATTCGGTAAGTGTATATATGCTAAAATTAACAACCTGCGTAAGTACAATAATTTCTCTTTTTTTCTTGTGTTTTCCAACAGTATGTATTTCTGTTAATAAAATAGTTTCAGGTGTTCACTTGTACAAATAAGATATTAAAACAGAATGGTTTATTTAAAACATTTTCAAAATAAGAAAGCAGAAGCATATCTCTCTAAACAAGCTATATAATAACATTCAAATTATTCATTTAAAACTGGAGATAATATAGGTATTGTAACCTAAGAACATTGTTATAAACTCAAGACTTAGAAAATGAATACCATTTCTAAAAAGAAAATGCACTTTTTTCACACATTATGTATTCACATATTATGGATTTCACACATTAAAAAGGATTATTTAATGCTATTTATCATCAGAAAACTAAAGCATAATAACTATGTCTCTCCATGCCTATTTTCATGGTGATTCTGTCCCTTTCCTCTAAAGGAAATTTAGGCATTTTAATAAGTTTATCTCTTACCTTTTGAAAAACTTTCCACCTAGGCATTTTGAAAATCTTGTTTTCCAAGGAGAAAAAAAATGAAACTGCAACTTAGTGACTACTAATTCATTTAATCTATAAATCAACAGGAACAGAAAAATAATACATATCATTTCTAGAGCTTACAACTTCCATAAATAAAAATTTCATTTTCTGGTACTGACAGCCTGAGTTTCTCCTATGCTACTGAGTCCTCACCATGTCACTTGCTCTTTATGACTAAAGTAAATATTAAAACCCTCATACTTGATAGATCCGCAGTGGTCCTCTTTCCCACTCAGCTTCTGAAATGAAATAAGAGTTCAATAAAATGTTGCACTACAAGTCTTTTGTTCAGATGCATACAGTATATCTTTCGGTATGTACAGCATATTCATTTCTTTACTACCTTGGTGCTTAGGGATGATAAAAAACAAAGAGTAAAGCTGAAGTGCTGACATATTTACAGAAGGATTCAGAAAGTATAAAGTTTATTAGACACTCTTATCAAGAATAGCATTTAATCTGATTGGTTTTATTTTTATTTTATTTTTTGCATTGTTGGAACTGAGATAGGACTGACTGATCAGGGTATGAAAATATCAGGTGCTTTTCGCTAAGAGACATAATTAAAGTCCAGGATACTGTGGCTTGGAAATTTAATTCCAAGCAGTCCTTCTTCTGAAGCTTGAACTTGGATCCCATCCAGGTTTTTCTCTGTCTCATTTTAAATCAACTTTATATACTGCAGTAGCAGCCATGCAAATTAACATATTCCTACAAGTTCAGGGCATTCAAGAAAGTCTATGAGGTTGAAATAAAATGGTATAGAATTTTCTTTTCCTGACAGTTATTTTTGTTAAAATTTTCAGTGCATTGTGTAAGAGAGGAAAATACTGAATTTGTTTCTAACCAAAAATAGTCTTTGTATTTGTAATGTAGTAAAATAGAAAAAGAGGTGTTAATTTCAAGAGAAAGAAATAGACTTCTAATGGCAATGGTGATGATATTTCCAGGACTCCTTCTTTTATAGAAGACAGATTCAACAAACTTAGGTGTGAAAGATAGCTTACAGGTTCATTTAATTTGGAGTGGTGAGAATTTGGTTGGCTTCAGATGTGTTTAGATTCAGGGACCCAAACAAGGTATAATAGGACTTCTCTAAGGCCAATGGTGGGATGGATTATATTCTATCACTATCATATGACTAAAGAGCTTACAACTTCCATAAATAAAAATTTCATTTTCTGGTACTGACAGCCTGAGTTTCTCCTATGCTACTGAGTCCTCACCATGTCACTTGCTCTTTATGACTAAAGTAAATATTAAAACCCTCATACTTGATAGATCCGCAGTGGTCCTCTTTCCCACTCAGCTTCTGAAATGAAATAAGAGTTCAATAAAATGTTGCACTACAAGTCTTTTGTTCAGATGCATACAGTATATCTTTCGGTATGTACAGCATATTCATTTCTTTACTACCTTGGTGCTTAGGGATGATAAAAAACAAAGAGTAAAGCTGAAGTGCTGACATATTTACAGAAGGATTCAGAAAGTATAAAGTTTATTAGACACTCTTATCAAGAATAGCATTTAATCTGATTGGTTTTATTTTTATTTTATTTTTTGCATTGTTGGAACTGAGATAGGACTGACTGATCAGGGTATGAAAATATCAGGTGCTTTTCGCTAAGAGACATAATTAAAGTCCAGGATACTGTGGCTTGGAAATTTAATTCCAAGCAGTCCTTCTTCTGAAGCTTGAACTTGGATCCCATCCAGGTTTTTCTCTGTCTCATTTTAAATCAACTTTATATACTGCAGTAGCAGCCATGCAAATTAACATATTCCTACAAGTTCAGGGCATTCAAGAAAGTCTATGAGGTTGAAATAAAATGGTATAGAATTTTCTTTTCCTGACAGTTATTTTTGTTAAAATTTTCAGTGCATTGTGTAAGAGAGGAAAATACTGAATTTGTTTCTAACCAAAAATAGTCTTTGTATTTGTAATGTAGTAAAATAGAAAAAGAGGTGTTAATTTCAAGAGAAAGAAATAGACTTCTAATGGCAATGGTGATGATATTTCCAGGACTCCTTCTTTTATAGAAGACAGATTCAACAAACTTAGGTGTGAAAGATAGCTTACAGGTTCATTTAATTTGGAGTGGTGAGAATTTGGTTGGCTTCAGATGTGTTTAGATTCAGGGACCCAAACAAGGTTATATTTCTTTATTCAGCTTCTCTTGGCCATTGCTCTCTCTCCTTCATACTACAGACAAGCACTCAGGATATGGTTGGGAAACTGACTATCTGGAGACATCTAGTCATATTCTACCTACTCTATGATCCAAAAGAAAAAGTTTTGTTCTCCTCAAATCGTTCTTTCCCAAGCTTTCTCTGACATACTTATGTGCCAGAGACTTCTCATGAAGATTACTTTCTACCAAGTGGAGACAGAAAATAAATAGACAAAAAAAATTGAGATAACAAAATCCCCTGTCTCTTTTTCTGGAAGCATAACTTCAACTACCACCAGATGATCTTCAAGAATCCTTTCCCTCATAAGGTATTAGTTGTCTTTTATTATGCCTCTGTTATACAGCCTCAAACCTTGAGCTGTTTGAATATAAACGGGCATCATGTGCCAAAATTATGGACTGATTCTAAAAACTGAAAAAGGCAAAGCTTCTCTTCCTGCATTTCCAGAAAGAATGCTTTCTTTTTTGTACCTTAACTTAGCCTAGAAATGCCCACTGAAGACTTCTCTCATTTACAGAAATGTAGAGTTTAATAAATGTTGTTTTGTTTTAATCCAGTAAGTTTGCAGTAATTTGTTACAGCAATAATAGGAAACTAAGATACCCTCTATTTGCTCCCATTTCTGGAAGCACAGTGTCTCTATTACTTCATGCCTTCTCCTTCCTGCTCATGCCTTCCTTTCACCTTTTATTTCTCTCTCATGAAAATGTTTCCTCACCATGGTGAGTTAGCCACTACAATTCTGTCCCTGCTTCCTACACTGAATTTCAGTGATCATAAGGGAAAATAATCCTTACCAACCCTAGGCATGACATCTAGAGATTGATGCTGAACGCTAGCTCTTTTAAAAATATTTATTTTCTTTTCCTGCTTCTAGTTTTACACTTCTCTAATGGGAGAGCCTTCTGTTTTCTTATGGCCTAAAGAAAAAGATTGTTGTTGATTTTGCTAACAGTATTCATTTAGAAAATAATTACTAAGCACTCATTATATGTAGAGCATAATGTTATATACTGCTACACATAAACATATAAGAAATAGTTTTCTCAAAAACGTTTCATATTTTTACGCTTCTCTTGGCCATTGCTCTCTCCTTCATACTACAGACAAGCACTCAGGATATGGTTGGGAAACTGACTATCTGGAGACATCTAGTCATATTCTACCTACTCTATGATCCAAAAGAAAAAGTTTTGTTCTCCTCAAATCGTTCTTTCCCAAGCTTTCTCTGACATACTTATGTGCCAGAGACTTCTCATGAAGATTACTTTCTACCAAGTGGAGACAGAAAATAAATAGACAAAAAAAATTGAGATAACAAAATCCCCTGTCTCTTTTTCTGGAAGCATAACTTCAACTACCACCAGATGATCTTCAAGAATCCTTTCCCTCATAAGGTATTAGTTGTCTTTTATTATGCCTCTGTTATACAGCCTCAAACCTTGAGCTGTTTGAATATAAACGGGCATCATGTGCCAAAATTATGGACTGATTCTAAAAACTGAAAAAGGCAAAGCTTCTCTTCCTGCATTTCCAGAAAGAATGCTTTCTTTTTTGTACCTTAACTTAGCCTAGAAATGCCCACTGAAGACTTCTCTCATTTACAGAAATGTAGAGTTTAATAAATGTTGTTTTGTTTTAATCCAGTAAGTTTGCAGTAATTTGTTACAGCAATAATAGGAAACTAAGATACCCTCTATTTGCTCCCATTTCTGGAAGCACAGTGTCTCTATTACTTCATGCCTTCTCCTTCCTGCTCATGCCTTCCTTTCACCTTTTATTTCTCTCTCATGAAAATGTTTCCTCACCATGGTGAGTTAGCCACTACAATTCTGTCCCTGCTTCCTACACTGAATTTCAGTGATCATAAGGGAAAATAATCCTTACCAACCCTAGGCATGACATCTAGAGATTGATGCTGAACGCTAGCTCTTTTAAAAATATTTATTTTCTTTTCCTGCTTCTAGTTTTACACTTCTCTAATGGGAGAGCCTTCTGTTTTCTTATGGCCTAAAGAAAAAGATTGTTGTTGATTTTGCTAACAGTATTCATTTAGAAAATAATTACTAAGCACTCATTATATGTAGAGCATAATGTTATATACTGCTACACATAAACATATAAGAAATAGTTTCTATATTATAAAACTTACAGAAAAATCAAGTTTTGGTAACATATCAACCTAATTGACAGATTCTAATAACAAAGGGCTTCCCTAGTGGTTCAGTGGTGAAGAGTCTGCCTGCCAATGCAGGAGACACAGGAGACACGCGTTTGTCCTCTGGGCCATGCAAATCCCCTGGAGAAGGAAATGGCAATTCACTCCACTATTCTTGCCTGGGAAATCCCATGGAAAGGGGAGCCTGGTGAGCTGCAGTTTATGGGGTCACAAAAGTCAGACATGACTTAACGACTCAACAACAAACAGTAATAAATAAAATCCAGGCCTTGGTATATCTGTTTTGAAGACATTTGTTAGACATAGCTGTTATTTAGTATGTATCAAATAACAGTCATATGACAGTGATTTTCCTATTGCTCCAATTTGGTAAGAATTGCCTACACAAATTAAATTCTGATTTCCTTGCATCTTTTAAAGAAACAAATATATTGCCTTCTAGGCTTCCCTACATAGAAAAATCAATACAAATAAAGGATTTCATTCTTTGGCTGGCATCACGGTTGCCCTGAAATTGTTTGCATATTATAAAAATCTCATGTGCACTGCTTTTAAATCCTAGTAAAGTAAGTAAAACATTATTACTTCATTATAAATTCCAGAAGTCTGTGTTTCTTTTCATACTGCACATAATGAAAGACAAACCTGTCTCTGAGTGATCAAGCAAAGAGAACATTTTGAAGGAGTATGTACTGTCCACTTATTCACCTCCCCACTAGTTTCCTAAAAGCCAAGCATCAACTGAAGCTTGTTTTAAATCAAGCTTACTATAAAACATTTGGCTCCTGCCTGTGTTTCAAAGCAGTTCTTTGAACAGCTTGAAGTCATTAGGGAGGGAGGGGTGGCAAAAAGTGGAGCTTCAAAGACCTTGCCTAACTGAAACAATGCACCACACTCAGAGCTAACAAACTAATGGGAAAGATGCTTCGAGCAAGGTCAAAGCCTACAATAAGGTCATTTACTTTTTCAAGGTTGTAGAGACCCATTTGCTGGCCTACAACAATGCTTCATCCAGGCATACCTAGAAGGGAGAAAAATAATTTGAAATATTGTCTGCCCTGAAGATGTCACTTATGGTTCAATTAAATAAGAAAACATCTAGGGGAAAGGGACTGCTGTGATTGTCTGGTGAATGTTGAGTCCTGTCTGCAATCAACTCCGTTCAGGTTCTGCACTTTAAAGTGTTGAATGGGGTTGATTGCAGTCCCAGGAAACATCTTTTTTCTTATTACTTAATTAACAACATAAATATATATTTTCTCAAATACGCATTTCCTAAGTGCGATAAGAATAATTGCTCTACTTGATCAGTGTCCATTTCTGAGAGATTTGGTAATACCTCACCCCTAATGTACTGGACTTTGGAAAGGGATTAAACTGTGATTATGGGTGTGGGCCCTAGTATCCGACTGCCCATATTTACATACAAAATTTACCACAAACAGTGTAGTTGTGACCAGTTAATCTGGGTATGTTTCTTTTTCTTCTTCTGTAAAGTGAAGCTAGCATTAACCACTGTCTATTGAACTACCCCCTTTGTGGTTGTGAGAACTCAGTGAGGTAGTTAATACTCATTAAATGACTGGAAATGTGCTCATCATATAATAGATGCTTAATAAAAAATAGCCATTTGTACTAGTCAGTGTTCTCCACAGAAACAGAACCAAAATGATGTTATACGACTATTGAGAGGTTTATTTTAGAGAATTGGCTCACACTACTGGCCATGCTTCCAAATACAATATCTGCAGTGTGGGCCAACAGGCTGGAGACCCAGGGAAGAGTTATAGAGCAAGTTTAAAAGCAGTCTGCTGGTAGAATTCCTTTTTGCTCAGAGGAAGCTAGTCTTTGTTCTCCTAATTCCTTCAACTCTTTGTTTGAGGTCTTTTCTCCTACGTACATAGTAGAGGGTGTTATGAACTGAATATTGTGCCTGTCTCCAGTTCACAAATTGGAATCGTAATTCCTTCTATGACGGTGTTAGAAGGTAGAGCCTGCGACTTAAAAAACTGCACAATGTGAGAGTTGCAAGTTAAGTTTCAATGGGAAAGATGCTTCGAGCAAGGTCAAAGCCTACAATAAGGTCATTTACTTTTTCAAGGTTGTAGAGACCCATTTGCTGGCCTACAACAATGCTTCATCCAGGCATACCTAGAAGGGAGAAAAATAATTTGAAATATTGTCTGCCCTGAAGATGTCACTTATGGTTCAATTAAATAAGAAAACATCTAGGGGAAAGGGACTGCTGTGATTGTCTGGTGAATGTTGAGTCCTGTCTGCAATCAACTCCGTTCAGGTTCTGCACTTTAAAGTGTTGAATGGGGTTGATTGCAGTCCCAGGAAACATCTTTTTTCTTATTACTTAATTAACAACATAAATATATATTTTCTCAAATACGCATTTCCTAAGTGCGATAAGAATAATTGCTCTACTTGATCAGTGTCCATTTCTGAGAGATTTGGTAATACCTCACCCCTAATGTACTGGACTTTGGAAAGGGATTAAACTGTGATTATGGGTGTGGGCCCTAGTATCCGACTGCCCATATTTACATACAAAATTTACCACAAACAGTGTAGTTGTGACCAGTTAATCTGGGTATGTTTCTTTTTCTTCTTCTGTAAAGTGAAGCTAGCATTAACCACTGTCTATTGAACTACCCCTTAGTGGTTGTGAGAACTCAGTGAGGTAGTTAATACTCATTAAATGACTGGAAATGTGCTCATCATATAATAGATGCTTAATAAAAAATAGCCATTTGTACTAGTCAGTGTTCTCCACAGAAACAGAACCAAAATGATGTTATACGACTATTGAGAGGTTTATTTTAGAGAATTGGCTCACACTACTGGCCATGCTTCCAAATACAATATCTGCAGTGTGGGCCAACAGGCTGGAGACCCAGGGAAGAGTTATAGAGCAAGTTTAAAAGCAGTCTGCTGGTAGAATTCCTTTTTGCTCAGAGGAAGCTAGTCTTTGTTCTCCTAATTCCTTCAACTCTTTGTTTGAGGTCTTTTCTCCTACGTACATAGTAGAGGGTGTTATGAACTGAATATTGTGCCTGTCTCCAGTTCACAAATTGGAATCGTAATTCCTTCTATGACGGTGTTAGAAGGTAGAGCCTGCGACTTAAAAAACTGCACAATGTGAGAGTTGCAAGTTAAGTTTCATTGGGGACAAAATGAGGACTATAGCCTGAGAGATAGCAGCTCAGAAAGCTCTGAGAAAGTGCTCCAAAGAGTCAGGGGTGGAGGTCAGTATATATATGATTCTGGTAAAGGGGGAGTCCATACAATCAAGCACATATTTTTTGCAGATTTTCTGTTAGTTATGAGGAACAGTCATCATTATGGAGGACTGCAGTGTTTTTCTAGATATGAGGAGATAGAAGAATTGGGCTCATAAAATTGGCTCCTGAAAATACCTAACTATCTGAAGACCTGTTCTGCCGTTTCCCCTTAAGCACAGAGTGCCTCATTTCTGTTCTTCTGAACAGAAATTTCAAGGATGCTGAAAGTCAGCAGCTGCAGCAGTATATGACTTAATCCTTACAGAGGTAGATGGCAGTGCCAATTTGTAAGTTGACAGGTCTTCCAGAGATGATTAGGCCTGGGAATGGAGTCCTCACGTATGGGATTTGTGACCTTCAAAGAGGAGAAATGAGAGTTTGCTCCCCTGCTCTCTGCTGTGTGAAAAGTAGGCAGTCTATAACCTGGAAGAGGGTCTTCACCAGAAACCCATTATACCTACAACCTGATCTTGGCCTCCTAATGTCCAGAATTGTGAAAAATATGTTTCTGTTGTTTATGAATAGCCTCATCTGTGATATTCTGTCATAGCAGCCCGAATAAGACAGAAGATTATTTGTTCAAAACTCACTAGTTTAAACATTAATCTCATTTTTAAAAACAACTCCACAGAAACATTCAGAAAAATGTTTGACTAAATATATGGATAATGTTGACACATACTATTAATCATCACACCATCATTATCAATGCTCGCATGCTAGGTCACATCAGCCATGCCTGACTCTCTGTGACCCCATGGACTGTAGCCTGCCAGGCTCCCTCATCCATGGGATTCTCCAGGCAAGAAGACTAGAGTGGGTTGCCATGTCATTCTTCAGGAGATCTTCCCAACCCAGGGAAAGAACTCTTGTCTCATTAAATCTCCTGAATTGGCAGGTGGGTTCTTTCCCACCTGTGCCACTTAAATTGGAATCGTAATTCCTTCTATGACTGTTAGAAGGTAGAGCCTGCACAAATGTGAGAGTTGCAAGTTAAGTTTCATTGGGGACAAAATGAGGACTATAGCCTGAGAGATAGCAGCTCAGAAAGCTCTGAGAAAGTGCTCCAAAGAGTCAGGGGTGGAGGTCAGTATATATATGATTCTGGTAAAGGGGGAGTCCATACAATCAAGCACATATTTTTTGCAGATTTTCTGTTAGTTATGAGGAACAGTCATCATTATGGAGGACTGCAGTGTTTTTCTAGATATGAGGAGATAGAAGAATTGGGCTCATAAAATTGGCTCCTGAAAATACCTAACTATCTGAAGACCTGTTCTGCCCGTTTCCCCCTTAAGCACAGAGTGCCTCATTTCTGTTCTTCTGAACAGAAATTTCAAGGATGCTGAAAGTCAGCAGCTGCAGCAGTATATGACTTAATCCTTACAGAGGTAGATGGCAGTGCCAATTTGTAAGTTGACAGGTCTTCCAGAGATGATTAGGCCTGGGAATGGAGTCCTCACGTATGGGATTTGTGACCTTCAAAGAGGAGAAATGAGAGTTTGCTCCCCTGCTCTCTGCTGTGTGAAAAGTAGGCAGTCTATAACCTGGAAGAGGGTCTTCACCAGAAACCCATTATACCTACAACCTGATCTTGGCCTCCTAATGTCCAGAATTGTGAAAAATATGTTTCTGTTGTTTATGAATAGCCTCATCTGTGATATTCTGTCATAGCAGCCCGAATAAGACAGAAGATTATTTGTTCAAAACTCACTAGTTTAAACATTAATCTCATTTTTAAAAACAACTCCACAGAAACATTCAGAAAAATGTTTGACTAAATATATGGATAATGTTGACACATACTATTAATCATCACACCATCATTATCAATGCTCGCATGCTAGGTCACATCAGCCATGCCTGACTCTCTGTGACCCCATGGACTGTAGCCTGCCAGGCTCCCTCATCCATGGGATTCTCCAGGCAAGAAGACTAGAGTGGGTTGCCATGTCATTCTTCAGGAGATCTTCCCAACCCAGGGAAAGAACTCTTGTCTCATTAAATCTCCTGAATTGGCAGGTGGGTTCTTTACCACCTGTGCCACTTGGGAAGCCCCATTGTTAGCACTACATAAGCTCAGTCTTGGTATCTAATCTCAATCTAAATAATACGATGGAGTGTAAGTAAGACTTGCCACAGAGGACATAGACCTGTGTCCATGCTCCATCTGTCCTAACCTCAGCCCTCAGTCATGGGAGCCTTAGCAGGAGAAAAGCCAGTCTGAATGGAATACATTTCATAACTTTCTTACCACCTGGGAGTAAAATAGAAAGATAATTGTTAAGTGTAATATACCAGGTAATAGTAAAGGTCCACCCCCGTTAAATCAATCTTTCATGGCATTTTTCTGTTCTATCGATCAAATTTTCTGGCATTTCCCTCATAAATGGTAAGAGAGATGGATAGAATTATTTCTGAAAAGGTGTTTTTGAAATGTGTGTGCTTTTCTGAAAGAAGTGCACAGTCATTAAAGTACTTCTTTTAGATCTCTATCTTTAGTTTATTAATCTGCAGTTTTCTGTCATTATTATTATTTGTTAGGTAATATGATTTCATCTCTCTGCCAGTGTTTCTCATTATCCACGTTTCTATTTAGAGTGTCTATTTCAACAATTTTTTCCCTCTAGAAAATTAATTCATTCCCATGTTTCATTACTAGGCAGCATACTTGATAACCTCTTTGATCCTGGCAAACCTTGGGATGAGGGACACTGATCCATCCTGCTTCTCAAAAGAGCTCACATTTTGGAAGTACCTTCCTTGCAATGGGTACGTTTTGCTCTCTCCAGAAACTGGGCAGCTGGGGATAAAAATGCCTGCTGGGCAGTGAACCTGTGTGGTCTTTGGACCCTGTTTTGCCTTTTCAGGGTGCTGTTTGGGATCAGATGTGAGCTCCCCTTAGAGTTTGAGAAATTGAGCTTATAGGGATTATCCAGTACTCTGTGGTTTGTCCCTGGTTTAAGAATGGCCTAGAGATAGGTTGAGCCTATTTGCCTGTGAGATACATTTCTGTGCAGGATAGTGGGAGACTGGATTGTTAGAATAGGGGTGACATAATGATTGTGTATAACCGACATATTTTATGTGAAGCTCCCCATCCCCCAAATATTTACCAGGAAGGCACCCTATATACAATGTCTTACAAAATGGTCATGAAAGCATAAAGCTGTGTCTTTAAAAAAAAACAAAAAACAAAACTATCCCTACAGAAATGGGCATTTTCATCCATTCTTGGTGGGAACATATATTGATTGAGGTAAAATGGCAGTGTCTGCCAGAATCTTAAATTCATGTCATTTGGCCTCAAAATACAACTGCTAAGGATTCATCTTCTAGACATGTAAGTGTGTAATGATTTCTTATATGTGAACGAATATCATAATAGCACCATGAAATTAGGAACAATCAATTGAAAAAATCACGTAAATATATGTGTATACATAATATAAAATATTAGATAATCATTGGGAACAGTGAGGCAGGTTATATATGCTGACACAATAGACTCTTCAATTCACAGTTTAAAATAGATAAGAAAAAAACAAGTTGCTAGATCTCAGGAAAAATGCTCAGCCATATGATCAGGAAGTTATTTCTAGCAAGAGTGATCAACAGGTACTTCTTTTAGATCTCTATCTTTAGTTTATTAATCTGCAGTTTTCTGTCATTATTATTATTTGTTAGGTAATATGATTTCATCTCTCTGCCAGTGTTTCTCATTATCCACGTTTCTATTTAGAGTGTCTATTTCAACAATTTTTCCTCTAGAAAATTAATTCATTCCCATGTTTCATTACTAGGCAGCATACTTGATAACCTCTTTGATCCTGGCAAACCTTGGGATGAGGGACACTGATCCATCCTGCTTCTCAAAAGAGCTCACATTTTGGAAGTACCTTCCTTGCAATGGGTACGTTTTGCTCTCTCCAGAAACTGGGCAGCTGGGGATAAAAATGCCTGCTGGGCAGTGAACCTGTGTGGTCTTTGGACCCTGTTTTGCCTTTTCAGGGTGCTGTTTGGGATCAGATGTGAGCTCCCCTTAGAGTTTGAGAAATTGAGCTTATAGGGATTATCCAGTACTCTGTGGTTTGTCCCTGGTTTAAGAATGGCCTAGAGATAGGTTGAGCCTATTTGCCTGTGAGATACATTTCTGTGCAGGATAGTGGGAGACTGGATTGTTAGAATAGGGGTGACATAATGATTGTGTATAACCGACATATTTTATGTGAAGCTCCCCATCCCCCAAATATTTACCAGGAAGGCACCCTATATACAATGTCTTACAAAATGGTCATGAAAGCATAAAGCTGTGTCTTTAAAAAAAAACAAAAAACAAAACTATCCCTACAGAAATGGGCATTTTCATCCATTCTTGGTGGGAACATATATTGATTGAGGTAAAATGGCAGTGTCTGCCAGAATCTTAAATTCATGTCATTTGGCCTCAAAATACAACTGCTAAGGATTCATCTTCTAGACATGTAAGTGTGTAATGATTTCTTATATGTGAACGAATATCATAATAGCACCATGAAATTAGGAACAATCAATTGAAAAAATCACGTAAATATATGTGTATACATAATATAAAATATTAGATAATCATTGGGAACAGTGAGGCAGGTTATATATGCTGACACAATAGACTCTTCAATTCACAGTTTAAAATAGATAAGAAAAAAACAAGTTGCTAGATCTCAGGAAAAATGCTCAGCCATATGATCAGGAAGTTATTTCTAGCAAGAGTGATCAGAACTAGGCAGTAATTGGTAATTTTTAGCAAAAGTTTCTTTTATTCTTCTAATAAACAAAAGCAATCAAAAAATGTATCAGAACTTCCCTGGTGGTCCAGTGGCTAGAGAGTCTGCCTTGCAGTGCAAGGACACCGGTTCTATCCCTGGCCCGGGAAGATCCCATGTGCCTCGTGGCCACTGGTCAGCACTGTGTCCAATTATGAGTCAGCGCTTGAGGGCACATGTGCCCAGATCCAGTGCTCTGCAATGAGAGAGGCTACTGCAATGGGAGGCCCACACAGGCCAAAGAATAAATATGGATGAAAATAAATATAAAAACAAAAGAAGCATGATGGGAAAAAATGAGTTAATAAAAATGTATCATACAAAGATTGATCATGCACATGTTTCTCAATTCTGATTCAGATCTTATAGTCTGAACTGCATCATTCAAGGGGGTACAGAACTGGATTTAAACCTGGTTTAGTCATTTATTAGTTGTGTGACTTTGGGGAATTATGTTAAATTCTCTTCATCTGTAAAATGAGAGCGGTAACACCTGTATTACGGAGTTTCTGTGAATATTGCAGGAAATAAAACCAGTATTGTTTCCTTCAGACCCAGGAATGTTTTGCTTCAGACCCATGCCCATAGTAGAAATATTTGGTATTTTTTAGTTATTACTCGCAGCTTCTTATGCCCTGACAGCCATTTTAATATATGTGTCACCAGAATGTCTGAGTCTAGACTGTATGCTCACTTAAATATCTCAGTATTACCTCAAATAAAGTACATCCATGACAAAATATTATCTTTTCTCTTGAAGTAAACTTCCCTCTCAACTTTCCTGCCTGCAAAAAGACTGCCATTCTCTTAGTCATCCAGATTTAAAACTATGGATTATTCTGGAATCAAATTCTCTTTTCAAGTTGTTGGAGTCATATGTAATATTGATTGAATATGAATGTCTTTTTTTTCCCAATTTAATTATCATTTATCAAATGCTATATTTTTATGTACAATACTAAAGTCCTAAGGATATGAGTATGATGGAAGCAATGAATTCAAACTGGTCAATGTTGAGGAGTATAGATACTTAATTATAGTACAGTGCCATCAAGGCATTAATAAAAAAAAATTAAGAGAATATATGGTTACAGAGGTAGCAAGTAAGAATTGCCCTTTCAAGAGGCTGTAATGTTTCTGTAGTCAGAAATAAAAATTCAGGGATGTGGTCAGTTTTGGTAAATGCATAACAATTATATGAAAACTAAATTTTTATATTATTAAAATAGTGAAAATGGAAGGTCAAATTTTCACTTAGAAGATCCAATAAGTGCCAAAAAATTAAGAAAGCAGATATAGAATTGTCTTTTCACGAAATATCATGAATCTGGAAGGACTGGAATCAAAATATATCCTTAGAAATTTCTGTAACATCATTTCATCTATACCTATTTTCTGTGAGACCTTATTTAAAACAATTTCTCAGAGACTATTTTCTTTTTTAAACAAAAACATTCTGAACTGCATCATTCAAGGGGGTACAGAACTGGATTTAAACCTGGTTTAGTCATTTATTAGTTGTGTGACTTTGGGGAATTATGTTAAATTCTCTTCATCTGTAAAATGAGAGCGGTAACACCTGTATTACGGAGTTTCTGTGAATATTGCAGGAAATAAAACCAGTATTGTTTCCTTCAGACCCAGGAATGTTTTGCTTCAGACCCATGCCCATAGTAGAAATATTTGGTATTTTTTAGTTATTACTCGCAGCTTCTTATGCCCTGACAGCCATTTTAATATATGTGTCACCAGAATGTCTGAGTCTAGACTGTATGCTCACTTAAATATCTCAGTATTACCTCAAATAAAGTACATCCATGACAAAATATTATCTTTTCTCTTGAAGTAAACTTCCCTCTCAACTTTCCTGCCTGCAAAAAGACTGCCATTCTCTTAGTCATCCAGATTTAAAACTATGGATTATTCTGGAATCAAATTCTCTTTTCAAGTTGTTGGAGTCATATGTAATATTGATTGAATATGAATGTCTTTTTTTTCCCAATTTAATTATCATTTATCAAATGCTATATTTTTATGTACAATACTAAAGTCCTAAGGATATGAGTATGATGGAAGCAATGAATTCAAACTGGTCAATGTTGAGGAGTATAGATACTTAATTATAGTACAGTGCCATCAAGGCATTAATAAAAAAAAATTAAGAGAATATATGGTTACAGAGGTAGCAAGTAAGAATTGCCCTTTCAAGAGGCTGTAATGTTTCTGTAGTCAGAAATAAAAATTCAGGGATGTGGTCAGTTTTGGTAAATGCATAACAATTATATGAAAACTAAATTTTTATATTATTAAAATAGTGAAAATGGAAGGTCAAATTTTCACTTAGAAGATCCAATAAGTGCCAAAAAATTAAGAAAGCAGATATAGAATTGTCTTTTCACGAAATATCATGAATCTGGAAGGACTGGAATCAAAATATATCCTTAGAAATTTCTGTAACATCATTTCATCTATACCTATTTTCTGTGAGACCTTATTTAAAACAATTTCTCAGAGACTATTTCTTCATATGTTAATTGAAGTGATTGACAGAATTTATCTGGTTCTTGTAAGAATTAGAAATGACAGATGAAGTGTATAACCCTGATACTAGCTTATAGAAGTCTCTCAATAAAAATAAAACATTCTCTTATCTTCCATATTGAAGAATTGGAAAATAAATAAAAAGAAATGGGACAACTTAATGAAAGAGGAAGGATTGAGGTTATTTTTTGTCTTTAATTTTGTTTTTCCAAAGAAGGAAGTTGTCCCTGTGGTTAAAGGAAATAAACCAAAGGAGAGACAGACCACAGGAGAAGGAAGAGGTTGTATATTTGCATCAGTGTTTTTCGATAGAGATAAAGTAAGAACTTCAAATGTAAGTCACATATGGTAGTGGCCATGTTAAAAATGAAAAATAAGCATTGAAATGAATTTTGATAGTCTAATTTGCTTAACCTAACATATTCAAACTATTATCATGTCAACATATAATCAATATAAAAACTTCTAATGAGATATTTTGTTTCATGTGAAGCATTTAGCAGAGAACCTGGCATGTAACAAGAGCTCAATAAATCTATGTATTATTATTTTTTATCTTCCTAAATAAATGGTAAGCTCTTTGAAAGTATCACGCCCTTTCAATATCTCATTCAGGTACACTTTATTTCCAATCCTCACTAACGGTGTATAAGCTACTTTTGTCTTAGATTACTCTAAGAACTTTCTCACTGGGTGCCTCCTTTCTTCCAGGTTGATCTTTTCCATGCTTAGATTTATTTCCGTAAGCCCAGCTTTTCAATAGCTCCCTGATGCTGTAAGAAAAATTATAAACTTCTTGTGCCTATGATTTATGATGTTTTCCTCTTATTTCCCCAGTCCTTTCCCTGACTTCAGTGGGGAAAGCTGCTATGTACATCACTGCATGGGGAAGGCACTTGGCTGGGGAGAAAGTGGAGGTAGTCTGTAAGTCTTTCTAGATTCATTTTTAAAGTCCTGACTTTTAAAAAAACATTATTTGTTTGGCTATGCTGGTTCTGTTCTGTGGCCTATGGGATCTAGTTCCCTGACTAGGGATGGAACCCAGGTCCCTCGTAATGAAAGTGAAGTTTTAGCCTCTGGACCATGAGGGAGGTTCTTAAAGTACTAGTCTTTAAGAGATTTCAGATCATATTCATGGAGATAAAATACAGAGAAGAGTTTGAAGGGAGATCTTCTCCCTCACTAGAACAGGATGCAAAAGAAGGAAAGACTCTGTGAGTCTGGAAATAATAGTGACTGATAAAATCACAGTGTTTTGTGGAAGGGTCAAGATCTGGGAAAAGACCGACTGTATAATATGACTGAGGATATTTGACCATAGGTTTTAAAATATTTTTCTTGACACATGTTTTTTGGATGAAGAGTCATTTTTGCACATTTCAGGAAAGCAGACTAGATCTTTCATAAACTGCATGTTGCCTCTCTGTTCCAACTCTTCACACCTAGTCTTCTAAGCCACAGTTATTTGTACATAAACCTTGTGATACATAGAGAGGCATTACAATGAAGTAGTTAATAATGTAAAATTTGGAGCCCCGCCACAGGAGTTCACATTCTGGCTCTTTGACAAATGGTATTTCTTGGGCACGTTATCATGCCTCTTTGACCAAACAATTGTATTTTCCAGGCCTCACTTTTCTCTATAAAATGGAGACAATAGCAGTATCTACCTCGTAATTTTATTATGAGGATCAAATGTGTTATATGTGAAGTACTTAGAATTGCTCCTAGCATATTGGAAACACTGTATATGTTATTTATTATTCTATCAGTAATTTATTATAATTGTTACTTTATCATCATTAGTTTCTGATAAAACAACCATTATTTGTTTTCATGTCTGCCCTCCTCATTAGCCCATAAACTACCTGAAGAACCTCACATTTTGTTATAAAACCTGCCCACAACAGTTGTTCAATCAATGATTGTTAAATGAATATGGGAATGTTGTATGGTTCCTTTGTATCCCCAGCACAGTAACTCCCAGGGCCTGGCTCAAATATCATCTCTGCAGAAAAGAGAACCTTCAGAGTCAAGAAGACAAGCTAGGGGTCAGAGTGTGTTGTGCTCCACTCTGGGGTGCTGGGCATCTGAGGAGCAACGTAAGGTTGTTGGATGTAGCAGACACCACTGCTTGTCTTCTTAGCAACTACTCACAGCCGTATCGCCTTTCCAGCAGACTCCTTATCTTGCTTAATTGCCATCCCTTCCTCAGAAGAGCTATGTGCTGTGGTGAGGTAGAAAGTGGACTTCAGTCCCAGCCCTAAGCAGTGAACTACTATAGAGTAAATTAATCATTATAGTCTCAATCTCCTCACCAGGGACTGATTTAGGCACACACCTGTAATACCAGCCTCAGCTTTCCTGGACATTGTTGTGTAATAGCCATTTTGTGACCACAGTACTATTCAATTAAATAAAAACATAGGAGAGGCATTACAATATTTGAAGTTTTAGACACATGTTTTTTGGATGAAGAGTCATTTTTGCACATTTCAGGAAAGCAGACTAGATCTTTCATAAACTGCATGTTGCCTCTCTGTTCCAACTCTTCACACCTAGTCTTCTAAGCCACAGTTATTTGTACATAAACCTTGTGATACATAGAGAGGCATTACAATGAAGTAGTTAATAATGTAAAATTTGGAGCCCACAGGAGTTCACATTCTGGCTCTTTGACAAATGGTATTTCTTGGGCACGTTATCATGCCTCTTTGACCAAACAATTGTATTTTCCAGGCCTCACTTTTCTCTATAAAATGGAGACAATAGCAGTATCTACCTCGTAATTTTATTATGAGGATCAAATGTGTTATATGTGAAGTACTTAGAATTGCTCCTAGCATATTGGAAACACTGTATATGTTATTTATTATTCTATCAGTAATTTATTATAATTGTTACTTTATCATCATTAGTTTCTGATAAAACAACCATTATTTGTTTTCATGTCTGCCCTCCTCATTAGCCCATAAACTACCTGAAGAACCTCACATTTTGTTATAAAACCTGCCCACAACAGTTGTTCAATCAATGATTGTTAAATGAATATGGGAATGTTGTATGGTTCCTTTGTATCCCCAGCACAGTAACTCCCAGGGCCTGGCTCAAATATCATCTCTGCAGAAAAGAGAACCTTCAGAGTCAAGAAGACAAGCTAGGGGTCAGAGTGTGTTGTGCTCCACTCTGGGGTGCTGGGCATCTGAGGAGCAACGTAAGGTTGTTGGATGTAGCAGACACCACTGCTTGTCTTCTTAGCAACTACTCACAGCCGTATCGCCTTTCCAGCAGACTCCTTATCTTGCTTAATTGCCATCCCTTCCTCAGAAGAGCTATGTGCTGTGGTGAGGTAGAAAGTGGACTTCAGTCCCAGCCCTAAGCAGTGAAATACTATAGAGTAAATTAATCATGATAGTCTCATTCTCCTCACCAGGGACTGATTTAGGCACACACCTGTAATACCAGCCTCAGCTTTCCCTGGACATTGTTGTGTAATAGCCATTTTGTGACCACAGTACTATTCAATATGTTGAATTAAGCAGAACTAATAATTGATAGGAACTACATACTGGATGAAATTTCATTGATTTTCTGCATTAGACAAGCTAGAGATGATTTTTATTTATTTATTTATTTACTTATTTATTTTGGGCAGGGGGTCGGGTTGGGGAGGGAGGGGAGCGGACGGGCCACTTCTATTGGTCTTTCATTTCTCTGTTTTCATCCATCTTTGTTCTTCGGGTCCTGTGGGCCTCCCATCGCGGTGGTGTCTGTCGCTGCAGAGCGCCAGCTCTGGGCGCATGTGCTCCAGAGCTCCGGCTGGGTAATTGGACACATCGGTTCAGCGGCTCCGCAGCATGTGGGATCTTCCCAGGCCAGGGATCGAACCGGCGCCCCCTGCACTGCAAGGCGGTGTCCTTATCCTCTGGACCACCAGGGGAAGCCCTAGAGATGATTTTTTAAAAAGACTTCTATTTATAGGAGATATATATATTCTTTGTTCATGTTGGAGTTGGAGAGTTTTTTTTTTCTTGTTAGATTTATACTCTGCAAGAAAAGTCGTTGTTGACAGCACAACAGACCAAAGAGGAAAACCTGTCTATCAACCCCAAATTTTCATATCACTATAAGAAACTATGAGGTTTCTGGCAAGAACTTGTTGAGATAACTATATTAAAACTATCATGACAGCTCTGTAATCATTTTCTCTTGATGTTGCCTTGTGCTAGTTGGTGAGTCCACCATAACTATTTTCTGTATTGATTTAGAATATAGAATGCAAAATTGCTACCCTAAAGAGGCCCACTGAGTCTGTGTGAGTGCCTGAGGTTCATTCCTTCTAAAGTATGGGAGATACTTGATACATGTCTACTGTGTTTTGTCTACAATCAAAACAGGACAGAATTTGTGTGTTTGTAAATCTGAGAGTGGGGATGGGGACTAAATGTTAGTGGAGAATAATCTGGAATATCTGAGAAAGATAAAGACAAAAATTAAGCAAGCGTTAATTTTTCAAAACTGTCAAATAGCATCTCATTAAAATTTTATAGCTCCTTTACAGACATTGATGTGTTTTGTTACTAGCCTTAGGTTTAAAATAAGTCAAAGTCAGAATTAGGCACAGCCTTGGGAGTGTTAGTTTTAGATCTAGCTTCTTTGAGAAGAATCATTATAATGTTTAACTCTAAAAACCCCTGCCGTTAATATCTCTCAATTTAAAATTACCATAATAACCATGAGAAAAAAGTACGTTTTTAATAGTATTCATATACACTTCAGATTGTTCCAACCAAATTAAAGCCTAATTCTGAGGCTCAGACAGTGGGCCCTGGAAGAGATTTTCAAGACAGTGTGACAGACTTCAAAGCAAACTTCAACTTGGACCTGGTAGGTTTCAGCCCAGCAGGACAGAATTGCCTGGGGGCAGTTGTTCCTCCACATCCCATTAGAAGGGAGGAAATCTGCATTCTCTTTGTGTGTATTTATTTATGGCTAGAGAGTTTAAGTTCTTAAATCATTCCCTAACATCCCATTCAAGTTGTATAACAGGAGATAAAAGTGAGTTTGAGGAAACCAAAGGGAAGATAAACAATGACTAGCCTCCTAAGAGTAGTTACTTTGCCCAGTTTTCCTGACTCTTAAGAGCAGTACTTTCACACCAGTGTGTTTTGCAAGTTTTCATTTTTTATTGGGTTAGACTAACTTTGGCTACATTTTGATCTCTCTTTTCTGAAGCATTTTTTGTGACTAAATGTTAAATAGCTGCCAGTCCTGTTTCCACATTTGCTGAATCCGTTCAGCTCTCCAACAGGGCTGTCTGGCTTTGATTGGCAGTCCCAAAGGACACAGGATGTTTCAGGTCAGTGCTGCTGAAGACTGTCAAGGCTGGCGTTGTGACAATTTATTATTTCTGGTAACTAATTATAGAGTGCAAAATTGCTACCCTAAAGAGGCCCACTGAGTCTGTGTGAGTGCCTGAGGTTCATTCCTTCTAAAGTATGGGAGATACTTGATACATGTCTACTGTGTTTTGTCTACAATCAAAACAGGACAGAATTTGTGTGTTTGTAAATCTGAGAGTGGGGATGGGGACTAAATGTTAGTGGAGAATAATCTGGAATATCTGAGAAAGATAAAGACAAAAATTAAGCAAGCGTTAATTTTTCAAAACTGTCAAATAGCATCTCATTAAAATTTTATAGCTCCTTTACAGACATTGATGTGTTTTGTTACTAGCCTTAGGTTTAAAATAAGTCAAAGTCAGAATTAGGCACAGCCTTGGGAGTGTTAGTTTTAGATCTAGCTTCTTTGAGAAGAATCATTATAATGTTTAACTCTAAAAACCCCTGCCGTTAATATCTCTCAATTTAAAATTACCATAATAACCATGAGAAAAAAGTACGTTTTTAATAGTATTCATATACACTTCAGATTGTTCCAACCAAATTAAAGCCTAATTCTGAGGCTCAGACAGTGGGCCCTGGAAGAGATTTTCAAGACAGTGTGACAGACTTCAAAGCAAACTTCAACTTGGACCTGGTAGGTTTCAGCCCAGCAGGACAGAATTGCCTGGGGGCAGTTGTTCCTCCACATCCCATTAGAAGGGAGGAAATCTGCATTCTCTTTGTGTGTATTTATTTATGGCTAGAGAGTTTAAGTTCTTAAATCATTCCCTAACATCCCATTCAAGTTGTATAACAGGAGATAAAAGTGAGTTTGAGGAAACCAAAGGGAAGATAAACAATGACTAGCCTCCTAAGAGTAGTTACTTTGCCCAGTTTTCCTGACTCTTAAGAGCAGTACTTTCACACCAGTGTGTTTTGCAAGTTTTCATTTTTTATTGGGTTAGACTAACTTTGGCTACATTTTGATCTCTCTTTTCTGAAGCATTTTTTGTGACTAAATGTTAAATAGCTGCCAGTCCTGTTTCCACATTTGCTGAATCCGTTCAGCTCTCCAACAGGGCTGTCTGGCTTTGATTGGCAGTCCCAAAGGACACAGGATGTTTCAGGTCAGTGCTGCTGAAGACTGTCAAGGCTGGCGTTGTGACAATTTATTATTTCTGGTGACTAATTATAAGGAGTCTTGTGTTTCATGGGTGTCTTGATGGGTGGCTTTTGCAGAGCTATCACCTTACTGAAATAGTTCAATACTTTAACCTTCGTCAACACTTAAAGATATTACCTTTCTCTGTAGGTTAAGGAAAATAAGGAAGTGGGAAATGTTTATATGGTCAATTTCATGATTTCCTAGAGAGAAATTAAGAAGGTTTAGGAGTGAAGTGACTGATCTCAGGATCTGAAGGATTAAGATCAAGCCCAAGAAAAGGTTTATTAGGCATTAGAAGGTGCTTATTTGGAGGAAGCTGGTGGAAAGCATATATTCTAAGAAAGTCAATGTAATGATTTTGTGTTGATTATGCTAAGTTTTTTTTTTTTTATAAGAAATTCTATATGCCTGGAATTTAATGTTGTCTTGTAAATAAAATTTATTTCCTAAAACATGGAATTTTTTTTATATTAAAAAAGACCTGTGTTGGGTCTGTTTTAAAGAATGGGTTTACCACTAACCAAGACAAATTATTTATAAAATTTACATGAAGAAATGGCTTGAATGAAGCATAGCATTTACCTAATTTACCTAGTGGGTTTTTAAAAACAGAAAATTGAACTAGTTTTTGCTGTAGCAACAGAGAGCTCCAGTGTCATAGTGGACAGCTCCAATATCGTCTAACAGCAAATGTTTATTTGTCCCTTGAGCTTCATGAAAACTGTGGGTCACCGATGACAGTGCTGGACTCGGCTAGGCTCCACTGGTTTAGGCAGAACTTGGCTGGGCTTGGACCATTGGCTTGGCTTTTGTTCTAGAACTCAGGGTGAAGGAGCAGTCATTAGCTGGTTCATGGTTTGTTATTGCTGTTGTTGTTGTTTTTTCTGTTTTTGCAGCAAAGGGCAGAATTTTGAAGGGGTAAAGCAAAATTACAGAGCTACATTGAAAGTTTCTGCTTGAAAATGGTGTAAGTCCCAGTGACTTACACCATTCCAGTGACTCAAATCACATGATCAAGCCCAAACACAGTGAGGTAGGCAAGCATATTCTAGCCATAATAAAGTATGGTAAAATCAGGAATGAAACAAATAACTGTGACCAAATAGCACCATCAGCAATACCCACAATGAGCCAAAACATTGAAGTGGGCAAAATTCAGCTTCTGAAGTCAAACAGCAGAAAGAAAACTTGCAAGCAATAATGTAAGTGCGGTAGCTAGGAGAGAAGGTTTTAGTTCTGTAAATTCTGAGATACTTGTGCTCCCTAGACTATGCCAGACTGACTAAGCAACCCTCAACTTGGGACAACTTGGGACAAGCAACCCTCAACTTGGGACTTGCACGTGCTTGCAGCACGTGATATATGTTTATGTCTTTATGTCTTATATCTTATACCTACTGGAACTCACAGCAAAGAATAATTTAGAAAATAACTATCATCTACTCATCACATACTCATAGCCAGGCTTTGTGGTGGTGGTTTACTCACTGAGTCATGTCCCAATCGTATAACCCCCTGGATTGTATCCTCTTAAGGTCCTCTCTCCATGGGATTTCCCAGGAAAGAATACTGGAGTGGGTTGCCATTTCATTTCCTGCTCCAGAGGATCTTCCCAAGCCAGATCAAAGAAAAAACTAGAAAAAAAGAAAAAGAAATGGAATTTGCAAACTTAAAACACAGAACTCATGATCAGAATTGTACTTTATAATCTTGATTAATTCAGTACCTATTTGCTGAATGGCCATATACTGCCACATGAATGTGTTCTCAGTTGCTCAGTGTCCAACTCTTCGTAACCCCATAGACAGTAGCCTGTCAGTCTTTTCTGTCCTTGGGATTTTTCAGGCATGAATAGTGGAGTGCGTTACCATTTCTTCTTCCAGGAAATCATCCAGACTAGGGATCCAACCTGAGTCTTCTGTGTCTCCTGCATTACAGAGCTGGTTCATGGTTTGTTATTGCTGTTGTTGTTGTTTTTCTGTTTTTGCAGCAAAGGGCAGAATTTTGAAGGGGTAAAGCAAAATTACAGAGCTACATTGAAAGTTTCTGCTTGAAAATGGTGTAAGTCCCAGTGACTTACACCATTCCAGTGACTCAAATCACATGATCAAGCCCAAACACAGTGAGGTAGGCAAGCATATTCTAGCCATAATAAAGTATGGTAAAATCAGGAATGAAACAAATAACTGTGACCAAATAGCACCATCAGCAATACCCACAATGAGCCAAAACATTGAAGTGGGCAAAATTCAGCTTCTGAAGTCAAACAGCAGAAAGAAAACTTGCAAGCAATAATGTAAGTGCGGTAGCTAGGAGAGAAGGTTTTAGTTCTGTAAATTCTGAGATACTTGTGCTCCCTAGACTATGCCAGACTGACTAAGCAACCCTCAACTTGGGACAACTTGGGACAAGCAACCCTCAACTTGGGACTTGCACGTGCTTGCAGCACGTGATATATGTTTATGTCTTTATGTCTTATATCTTATACCTACTGGAACTCACAGCAAAGAATAATTTAGAAAATAACTATCATCTACTCATCACATACTCATAGCCAGGCTTTGTGGTGGTGGTTTACTCACTGAGTCATGTCCCAATCGTATAACCCCCTGGATTGTATCCTCTTAAGGTCCTCTCTCCATGGGATTTCCCAGGAAAGAATACTGGAGTGGGTTGCCATTTCATTTCCTGCTCCAGAGGATCTTCCCAAGCCAGATCAAAGAAAAAACTAGAAAAAAAGAAAAAGAAATGGAATTTGCAAACTTAAAACACAGAACTCATGATCAGAATTGTACTTTATAATCTTGATTAATTCAGTACCTATTTGCTGAATGGCCATATACTGCCACATGAATGTGTTCTCAGTTGCTCAGTGTCCAACTCTTCGTAACCCCATAGACAGTAGCCTGTCAGTCTTTTCTGTCCTTGGGATTTTTCAGGCATGAATAGTGGAGTGCGTTACCATTTCTTCTTCCAGGAAATCATCCAGACTAGGGATCCAACCTGAGTCTTCTGTGTCTCCTGCATTACATGTGGATTCTTTACCATTGGGTCATCTGGTGAGTCATATACACTGCCAGGATGTGTACATTTGTGAGTCAGACATTTGCAATGTCTGTTGTCTAAAGGTTAAAAGCTGGTATGAGGCTAGAACATGAAAAAGCACACAAATAAATCACAAAATGTTCATTATAAACCATGTGAAGTCTTGTGGAAATAAAAAGCCTTCTAAAGGAGTTACGGATGATAGACTGGAGGGCAATGAGATCAGAAAGGAGGCAAAAAAAAAAAAAAATCAGCTGGGTAAAAAGAGAATAAGGTGGTGAATTTTGGAAAGGTTCTCATTTTTAGCGTGTTTTTTATCTAAAGTTATAAAAATTGTAACCCACCATTATTTAAAATAAGGAATTTTATTATCTGATACGAATAAATCCAGAAAAAAGAGATTCAAGTGTTGCTAATTCAGCAGCCCATTTCAGGTATGAGTACCCAGATTATTTCCACAATCTTTTATTGGATTACCTCAGTAGGTAGGCATTTGTCCTGAAGTTTGTCCCCTCATGGATCAGATAGCTACAAGAGCTCTCAGTATCATAACATGGCATAATGTCTAGAGGACAGAAGAATATTCTTTCTTTCTCCTGTTTCTGTGAGGGTGAAGTTTGCCAGAAGTCCTCTGGCAGATTCTTTCTCATATCTAACTATCCAAAGTTCTGTCAAATATCCATTCCTACAAGAATCATTGGTGAGGATTAAGTAAATATTTTGATTGGTACCTCTGCTGTCTAATAAGTTAGCCGTCAGTCACATGTGTCTATTTAAATTTAAATCTAATATAATTAATTAAAAGGAAGAATTCAGTACTCATTGACTGTAGGCACAATTCAAATGCTTTATGGTCAGTGGCTATCATATTGAATGGTGCAGATTATAAGTCATTTCTATCATTGCAGAAAATTCTATTGTATAGAGCTTGTCTAGATATATCAAGACTCACAGCTTAGAGTCTGCAGGGGGTGAGGGTGAAGGAATCTAGTTTTCTTCTTCCAGGAAATCATCCAGACTAGGGATCCAACCTGAGTCTTCTGTGTCTCCTGCATTACATGTGGATTCTTTACCATTGGGTCATCTGGTGAGTCATATACACTGCCAGGATGTGTACATTTGTGAGTCAGACATTTGCAATGTCTGTTGTCTAAAGGTTAAAAGCTGGTATGAGGCTAGAACATGAAAAAGCACACAAATAAATCACAAAATGTTCATTATAAACCATGTGAAGTCTTGTGGAAATAAAAAGCCTTCTAAAGGAGTTACGGATGATAGACTGGAGGGCAATGAGATCAGAAAGGAGGCAAAAAAAAAAAAAAATCAGCTGGGTAAAAAGAGAATAAGGTGGTGAATTTTGGAAAGGTTCTCATTTTTAGCGTGTTTTTTATCTAAAGTTATAAAAATTGTAACCCACCATTATTTAAAATAAGGAATTTTATTATCTGATACGAATAAATCCAGAAAAAAAAGAGATTCAAGTGTTGCTAATTCAGCAGCCCATTTCAGGTATGAGTACCCAGATTATTTCCACAATCTTTTATTGGATTACCTCAGTAGGTAGGCATTTGTCCTGAAGTTTGTCCCCTCATGGATCAGATAGCTACAAGAGCTCTCAGTATCATAACATGGCATAATGTCTAGAGGACAGAAGAATATTCTTTCTTTCTCCTGTTTCTGTGAGGGTGAAGTTTGCCAGAAGTCCTCTGGCAGATTCTTTCTCATATCTAACTATCCAAAGTTCTGTCAAATATCCATTCCTACAAGAATCATTGGTGAGGATTAAGTAAATATTTTGATTGGTACCTCTGCTGTCTAATAAGTTAGCCGTCAGTCACATGTGTCTATTTAAATTTAAATCTAATATAATTAATTAAAAGGAAGAATTCAGTACTCATTGACTGTAGGCACAATTCAAATGCTTTATGGTCAGTGGCTATCATATTGAATGGTGCAGATTATAAGTCATTTCTATCATTGCAGAAAATTCTATTGTATAGAGCTTGTCTAGATATATCAAGACTCACAGCTTAGAGTCTGCAGGGGGTGAGGGTGAAGGAATCTAGTTTTCCTTGGAGCACATAACCTTCAACATGAACAAAATCATGGTTCTCCTAAAAGGATCATGGGGGTGAGGGAAGGAGCATTAGGTTAACACACAAAAGTGCTGCCAAAATATTTGTGAGTAGAGTGACAGTACAAGATGACCTTAAGAGCTAGATGCTGTTCATTTTGGGAACTGATGGACAGATGAGAAAGAGGCAGAAGTCTAGCAAGGCAGTAAGATTTTTGGCTTGGGTAACTTGCTAGATACTAGTCCCCTTCACTGAAAAAAGGAATGTGGTGAAGGATTAGTATTGGGGGGAAATTGATAATGGATTTTATTCACATAAAGTTCAAAAGATACTTGTAGGAGAGAAAGCTCAAGACTTCCAGTAGACAGTTGGCAATCCATGAAAACAGTATTTTTGGAGGGGGGGTGCTTTTTAAAATTGATATTTATTTATTTATTTATTTATTTTTCATCCATCTTTATTCTTTGGCCTTTGTGGGCCTCCCATCGCAGTGTCCTCTCTGTGCAGAGCACCAGCCCTGGGCACATGACCTCCAGAGTTCTGGCTTGTAATCAGACACACCGATCCGTCCATTCTGCAGCACGTGGGATCTTCCCGTGTCAGGGATTGAACTGGTGTCCCTTGCATTGCAAGGCAGGCTCTTTACCCATTGGAGCACCAGGGAAGCCCCCAAAACAGTCATTTGAGTTGTCAGCAGTGTGAGCCACTGAGGTACTACTGAAACGATGAGGCACTAAGGAAAGTCTGGCTTAAGACAGTGACTCTTCCTAATATTAATTTCAATATGTGATAGTGATATAGTAACTGATTCTTTGTTTTCATCAGAGCCAGTTTTAAGTCGTAAAGAGATAACAAATTGTGCTTACCATTTCAGTATGACACTTGCTCTCTACTGAGATCAGAAATGTTTGCTTTGTTTAAATAAAAGTATCACAAATGGCGGTGAACTACTGAACATTTGACCATATACTTGCTCCCTTTGTGCATAACATAATATTAATTGTATACTGAGTATGATTCACAATATTGTACATTTTTAGACTAATGTGTATGTCATCTTTACAGTATGTCATTATGGTTTCATTCAGAATATTAAATATATTATTGACATTTAATTAAGGGAGTGGCTAGCCAATAGTATCTGATTCATTTTCCTCCAGGTTGCCATTGAAATAGTGTACTTTAATAGGGTAGGGTTTAATGTCATGAAACATTAGGGATATTGGATCTTTGGTTATGGAAAGGGTGCAGCAATTTTTCGCCCCTGATGGCAGAGTGAAGAGGAAGAAGTGGAAAAAGGGTAGCTTTACATTTATGTCCAACATGAATCCTGTCACACAGAGGAATAAGAGGTCAACAAAGTAAGATCAAAGTATTGTCTCTTTCATCCTACCATTTCTCATGTCCCCCTCAACACATCGCAGGACATATGCTTTCTGAGAAAAGCAGGCACATTCTATGTACCATCCACTTGAAATTTCTTTGTGAGTCATTTATTGACATTTATATATCCTAATACATACATAAATATATTTATATGCTATGCATGCATATGTGTGATAGGAATTTATGCACATGTATACATGATATGTGTCCATAAGTAACTGTACAATGTGTATATGCATATGTACTGTATGACATATATAATATCTAAAATATCCATGGAATGTATATAAATATTTATAAGCCATCAGTATGCACATAAGTTAATTATTTACTTATTATCCTTCTTTCCCATGAACATATAAACTCCATGATAGCAGGAACCTGTTTCTATTTACGTTGTGAAGTAAATAAAGATGAACAATTATTGGCTAAATGGGTGCAGAAAATCTTTAAAACTTTTCTTCAACTTACTTTTTCCTTCTTTGTTTGTCATGTAGATAAGAAAAAATGTGTTATTTCCTGATTACTTCTACAAATGCATAATGTGAGCTTCATGTATAACTCACAATGGAAAGACCTATGATTCTAACAGAATGGTACAATAGCAGTTTGTATGAAATGTTGACAAAAACTAACACTATCTCTGAGAAAATCTATTGGTAGACTAAGTGCTATTTGAAAACTCAGGACTTTATACAATAAAGGCACTTGAAATAGAGACAAAAGGAATTTTACAGTTATTGCTGGAAGGCTTTGTGAAATAATAGACTTTTCCCTGTTCTTAATATAAAGCACTTTTTTTTTTTTTTGGCTCATAGAAAGTCACTTTAATGGATATGGATAATAATAAATAAATGTACAATCTCCCTATATATACTGAAAGCCTTTCCTATCCTCTACCCTAAGCTTCTCCCCAACTGAATCGATGCGGGGAATATGTCGTTGGCACTGGTGAGCAGGTGGTCAGCAGATACTTCCAGGAAGGGTCAGAAGTGGCCCAAAGGGGAAGTGCTGGTCCCAGATGTTCATGCTTGGTGCAGATTAACCATCCGGTCAATCAGAGCTCGGCGAGTTGCCTCCACTTCCCTGGTCAGGCGCTCGATTTCCATTTTGAGTCGTTCGTTTTCTTCAGCTAGCTGTGCCACTTTCCTTTCATTCTCTTGTTCTTTCTCCTTCATGTGCTGCTTGCCAGCCCGGGCCGGGGACTGGCCACTCTGTTTCCGTTTCCTGGGTCTTCCTTGGTCTTCCTCTTCCTCCTCCTGAGCCGGGGAGCTCCGACTGGACTCTGGAGAGCGGGGGCTCTGGGAGGTGTGCGTGACCTCTGGTGGTCCTGGCTCCTCTGTCAGCCAAGCCAGAGAGGCAGGGTCAAGAGTGGTGAAGGTTTTTGATTCTTCCTCCTTGTTTCCAGGGGGTAAGACATAGGTACCCCCATTTTCATCTGAGGACAGCACCTCCTGCAGGTCCTCGTACCAGGCCTCCAGTTCCCAGCTGGACAGTGTCCCAAAGGAGAAAGACAATGACTCAGCTGCCATCTCTCTGGCTGGATCAGGCTCTGCTTTCAGGTGTGGTGATGCATGAAGATACACTTCCTTCTAGAACACTTTCTCCTCAGGTTCCGGCTCTGATTTTGGCTCTGTCGCTGCCACCGGCTCATCTTCAACATGATACACTCTGTGCCTTAGACTCAAGCCTCTGACCAAAGCACATTTTTATGATCTTTCTAGAAGCTAGTTTATTTTTATTTTATTTTGTTAGTCATAGAAGATAGTATGCCTCTAACAAAAATATCTTTATGTAGTTCTTGTATCCAGGGAATAAGTAATAGATACAAAATAATTAAATGGAAATTTAGACCTTTAAAATTAATGTAAGAAAAGAACTAGTACAGTTTTGATTAAAGAAACAACACCAAATAAATGAGATATACTCATTATTCAGTCCTTTAAGTCAAGTGGGAAATCACAGGGAAACAGGGCAGGAGGAAACTTGTGTGTTTACTTGTGAAGACTAAGTGTTTATAGGAAGATAAATAAACAATTATGGCTGGAATGGGGAGAAATAGAGTGTAAGGCTAATGTAGACTTCTGTTTAGGTTAAAAAAGAAAAGCTCCAAAGTTTTCAAATTATCAGTCATATAAATTCACATTCTTTTGAGAATTAGATTGCCAGCTTAAAACGTGAAATCTTTTGCTTTATTTTGGTTCAATATGTGCTTCATACTCTTTTTGGCTTTTTGCTTTCTAATTTTCATTGTCTAGAGAGTGTGAATAGAGGAAATGATAAAACTTTCAAAGCAAATATTATTTCAAATCAAGCAAACATTTCAATTTATTAATTTATTGACCAAACAATTTTATACAGGCATGCTTGTATTTGTGTGTGTATGTGTGTGCATTTAAAGTATTCCCGAACACGAATGTTTTTCATAAGTGGAAATGAAAAGATTCTTATAGATTTGTGTGGCTAATTATGTAGGCACTATGATCATTAGAGAGGTTTTTACAAACATTTTGAGAATGGTATGTCAGAGAAGAAATTAGGTGTAAAAAGTATTAAACCTATTTGTGTATTTTTCTTAATACATTCAGGTCAATACTATTTTGTGGTAGATCACTTCATGCATATAAAGAATATATGCATGTAAAGAATACATCTATATCTATATCTATATGAAGGTTATATAGTCTTCCACTTCAGGATATAATTTTAAAAGGATATTTGGAAAGCAGAATAGTGGTATATTCTAGAACAATACAGTAGAAACTGCAAGGATGAGAATAAATCAATTTCAAAAGTTAAGGAATCAGCCTTTTGATAATATTTAGAATTTGAAAATTTAGATACCCAATTTTCATCAGATGCCAGGGGGTAAAAATGAGACCTAATTGAATCTTAACTTGCTCATGTATCCTCTGGTGAGATATAAGGGTTCAATAGTCACCTAATTTGTAGCCAGGGGGTTGCAATGTGAGTGAATGGTGGAAAATTATCCATATGAAAATATCAGTTAAAAAAATCAATTTTTTTCCTAGAAATAAATGAAGAGTGGTGATGGTTCTTCTTGTCCTATCAAGTTGAGCACAGAAAATTAAAATAAACAACATTTTCAATAAAGGCAAAATCCTGGCAGCCTTTTGGAAGAGATAACAATTTTTTTGAAAACCTATTAATCTTCAGTAACTCTATTATGGCTGGAATGGAGAAATAGAGTGTAAGGCTTGTTTTTAGGTTAAAAGAAAAGCTCCAAAGTTTTCAAATTATCAGTCATATAAATTCACATTCTTTTGAGAATTAGATTGCCAGCTTAAAACGTGAAATCTTTTGCTTTATTTTGGTTCAATATGTGCTTCATACTCTTTTTGGCTTTTTGCTTTCTAATTTTCATTGTCTAGAGAGTGTGAATAGAGGAAATGATAAAACTTTCAAAGCAAATATTATTTCAAATCAAGCAAACATTTCAATTTATTAATTTATTGACCAAACAATTTTATACAGGCATGCTTGTATTTGTGTGTGTATGTGTGTGCATTTAAAGTATTCCCGAACACGAATGTTTTTCATAAGTGGAAATGAAAAGATTCTTATAGATTTGTGTGGCTAATTATGTAGGCACTATGATCATTAGAGAGGTTTTTACAAACATTTTGAGAATGGTATGTCAGAGAAGAAATTAGGTGTAAAAAGTATTAAACCTATTTGTGTATTTTTCTTAATACATTCAGGTCAATACTATTTTGTGGTAGATCACTTCATGCATATAAAGAATATATGCATGTAAAGAATACATCTATATCTATATCTATATGAAGGTTATATAGTCTTCCACTTCAGGATATAATTTTAAAAGGATATTTGGAAAGCAGAATAGTGGTATATTCTAGAACAATACAGTAGAAACTGCAAGGATGAGAATAAATCAATTTCAAAAGTTAAGGAATCAGCCTTTTGATAATATTTAGAATTTGAAAATTTAGATACCCAATTTTCATCAGATGCCAGGGGGTAAAAATGAGACCTAATTGAATCTTAACTTGCTCATGTATCCTCTGGTGAGATATAAGGGTTCAATAGTCACCTAATTTGTAGCCAGGGGGTTGCAATGTGAGTGAATGGTGGAAAATTATCCATATGAAAATATCAGTTAAAAAAATCAATTTTTTTCCTAGAAATAAATGAAGAGTGGTGATGGTTCTTCTTGTCCTATCAAGTTGAGCACAGAAAATTAAAATAAACAACATTTTCAATAAAGGCAAAATCCTGGCAGCCTTTTTGGAAGAGATAACAATTTTTTTTTTGAAAACCTATTAATCTTCAGTAACTCTAGCCTTCTGGCTTTCTTTGATGTAAAAATTCTATGTCTCACATGGCTTTATATATGACCCCTTTGGCAAATAGGTATATATCTATGAGTTATCTGTGTGTTTTTTTATATCTGTTTTTTTAGTGCATAGTGTATAGGTTTAAAATTTTCAAAATTTCCTAGCAAAAGCCTCAGCTTCTCTCCCTTCCTACACAGTCTTTGTTAGCCTCCAGTCGCTCCTCCGCTTTCACTGATCCGTGAGCCAATACAAAGTCACAGCTATTGCTTTTTACAACATATGCCTGTGAAGGTCTCTCACTGCACATGTCAAGACAACACTCTTGAGCATATGTGAGTTATTTATCATCAAACAGATTTCATAGTAACAGGTGCATCCACAGGACCCAAATGTATAAAAAAGACTAATTTCCTTCCTCCTCCTAAAAGACAGTGACTAAAAGTGATAGGCTAATGGCTGGAATCCTAGACAACTAAAAGCTTCCAGCAGATGTAGCTCTTGAAGCTTTTACTAAATCCTAGAAGAACATGATGCAGTCATTGCAGGCAAACGGGAAAGATGACTGAAAGATATTAATAAACTCAGCTCCTCTCTTAGAACAATGGAATGTTTAGACATGTAAGCTCTCTTAGAGGTGCTTCCATCCATCCTCCTCATATACTGAGGCCAAAAATAGGATGGATGGTTTTCCTAAACTCACAAGTTGTTCCTGCAGAAACCTGGTGTTATGACAGCTAGCCCAGGGTTCTCTGATCCTGACAGGGTTCCACCTTTCTGTTAAAAGGCAGCAGACGTCTCATTTTTGGATCTCTTATCTGGGTAATTTCTTGAATATAGCTTTCTCCAATCCTATTCATATTTATTGATCTCCTTTTTCTTCCTCCAAATTTGTGAAATCCTCTTTGTGCTTGTATGAAAAAATGGTAAGTACACTACAAAGGAATGATATGAAAAGGCTATTGTCAGGCAGAAATTCTACACTGTGCATGTCACACCTGGAGTGTAATAGTATTTGTTCCTGGCAGCATCCATATGATCACTTGACATAAAATTAAAAATCAACAGCTCCCAGAGAAGGGCTTTGCCGCTCCCACCAGGCCCTCGTTGCTGGTGACTGAACTCAAGAACACTCGCTCACAGTGAGTGAGAAAATGGGCTCTGAACCTGGCCATTGGGCTGTGTTGTGTCACTCAGACCATGCATGACAAATCCTCAAATGCGTTTGGTGACATTTAGAGAACACTGTGGACTCTGCCAATATGCCAAGCAATCAGGGTGTGCATGACAAATTACGAAACACATACTGTGAAAATTATGGACCCTGTCACAGTGCCAATCTGCTGCTGAAAACCGACTGCTGCTAGAAGTAATGTTGGCACAAATTTGTTGCTAAATTCAGTCATATTTCTAATTCAGTAATGGATTGATCTTAATGGTGAGTTGCTGTACCTGTTTAGGTTTCACACAAGTGCTCTGGGTGCTAATGACCTCACCTGCTATTATAGGCAATTGGAGGCGATGAACGCTTTTTCACCACTTGTCTCTGTTGATGGCTCTCATACACCTCTCTGTATCACACAGGGTTTATCTACACGAAACTACATCCTGATCTCTTCAAAGAGTTTTTGGTTGTGAGCGAGTATAGGATAAGAACTATTTCTGTATGCACTAAAACATGGTGGATATTTACATCTCAACTATGCCTTAAGACAGACTGCACAATCCTCATCCCTAAGATGGCTTTCCTGGAGAGCTAATAACAGGAGCAGGTTGTCTTTGAAGTCGGGGCAGTTGTAAGTAACTCTATCATAGAAGTGAAGAGTTAGGACCTGGACCAAGTTAGTGTTAGCACTCAGTAAATCATTTCACAAAATCATCAAGTAAAAGGTATAGAAGGAGCGACTTCACAAACCCACTAACACAAAATAGCAATAACAAAATTCCAGCAATCCAGTGAGAGACAGAATCTGGAACTAGATATTCATAAAAATATATTCAAGGATACAATCCCACAGCCTGATAGTAGTCAGAATCAAATAATTTCTGTATTTTGGCCAATTGGATTTTTTGATATGAAAAGGCTATTGTCAGGCAGAAATTCTACACTGTGCATGTCACACCTGGAGTGTAATAGTTTGTTCCTGGCAGCATCCATATGATCACTTGACATAAAATTAAAAATCAACAGCTCCCAGAGAAGGGCTTTGCCGCTCCCACCAGGCCCTCGTTGCTGGTGACTGAACTCAAGAACACTCGCTCACAGTGAGTGAGAAAATGGGCTCTGAACCTGGCCATTGGGCTGTGTTGTGTCACTCAGACCATGCATGACAAATCCTCAAATGCGTTTGGTGACATTTAGAGAACACTGTGGACTCTGCCAATATGCCAAGCAATCAGGGTGTGCATGACAAATTACGAAACACATACTGTGAAAATTATGGACCCTGTCACAGTGCCAATCTGCTGCTGAAAACCGACTGCTGCTAGAAGTAATGTTGGCACAAATTTGTTGCTAAATTCAGTCATATTTCTAATTCAGTAATGGATTGATCTTAATGGTGAGTTGCTGTACCTGTTTAGGTTTCACACAAGTGCTCTGGGTGCTAATGACCTCACCTGCTATTATAGGCAATTGGAGGCGATGAACGCTTTTTCACCACTTGTCTCTGTTGATGGCTCTCATACACCTCTCTGTATCACACAGGGTTTATCTACACGAAACTACATCCTGATCTCTTCAAAGAGTTTTTGGTTGTGAGCGAGTATAGGATAAGAACTATTTCTGTATGCACTAAAACATGGTGGATATTTACATCTCAACTATGCCTTAAGACAGACTGCACAATCCTCATCCCTAAGATGGCTTTCCTGGAGAGCTAATAACAGGAGCAGGTTGTCTTTGAAGTCGGGGCAGTTGTAAGTAACTCTATCATAGAAGTGAAGAGTTAGGACCTGGACCAAGTTAGTGTTAGCACTCAGTAAATCATTTCACAAAATCATCAAGTAAAAGGTATAGAAGGAGCGACTTCACAAACCCACTAACACAAAATAGCAATAACAAAATTCCAGCAATCCAGTGAGAGACAGAATCTGGAACTAGATATTCATAAAAATATATTCAAGGATACAATCCCACAGCCTGATAGTAGTCAGAATCAAATAATTTCTGTATTTTTGGCCATGCTTTGTGACTTGCAGGATTTTAGCTCTCAGAACAGGAATTAAACTCAGGCCCCCTGCAGTTAAAGCACAGAGTCCTAATCACTGGACTGTCAGGGAATTCTTGTAATTTCTATTTCTAGACGGTGTACTTTCTAGAGATCATCTTTACTGATTTATATGGAAGATACCCTTGAAGAGGAAAGAGTAACCCACTCCAATATTCTTGTCTGGAAAGCCCCATGGACAGAGGAGCCTGGTGGGCTACAGTCCTTGAGGTCACAGGTGTTAGGCATGACTTAGTGCGTAAATTGCCATGAATATATGATAATATGAATTATAACTAGTATGATACTAAGCTTGTGTTTACAAAGCTGAGAGCAGTAACTTTTTTTCCTGTACATAAAATGCTTTACCTTTATAATTGTGATTTTAGTTTTGTTTCCTTATTTTTGGTTGGATTAGCTCACATGTTATGTATGAGGAACTTGAAATTTTGTATACATTGATAAGATGGCTTCTTTTCTAGATATCATTTTTTGGTCAGAATTATTTTTAGTGAAAGAAACTCCAAATCGTGTTGAGCATTAGATGGAGTAAAAGAATAATTGTGACATGCGTTCTTATCATACTAAAAGAATAAAGTGAATATAGATCACCAAATCAAACCTGTTAAAATTGGATTTGTCACAGTATACATGTGTCCTTTGCCTAATTTTTAATTTTCTTGAATCTAGATCCTAGCGGTTTTAGCTGTTGTGTTGACCTATGGAATCTACCTGTAATTTCAAATTGTATGAATTCTGCGTGGGTTATTTAAAAATAATTATGGTCAAAATTCTGCATTTTTCTCTATTGAATTAACTTTTGTATGGGGCTTTTTACATAGAGATCATGGACCCCTCAAAAGCACATTAGCATTTGTAGCCAGCTTTAGTACCAAAAGATTTGGCAAAGTTCATAACTCCTGAATCTGGGATTACTCCTGTATGGATATGGGCCATGGTGAATCATAGGAAAGAAAACAACAAAAAAGAGAGATGGAAGGAGAAGTCTTTCCAGGACTCGTCTGCATGGTGCATGCTGAGGCTCTGATGCTTAGCTTCTGTCAATACCAGACGTTTTAAAAAGGAAGCCAAGATATGCCCTCTGATGCAGTCTCCTTTCTGTCCATGAAAAGAGAAGTTGACAAGGCAACTACCAGCTAGGCTCTCCCAGACTTCAAGAAGTCTGTCTCAACTGTCAGTTAGCAACCTTTCTTTCATACATATGAAAACTGAAGAAAGCTAAAGCAAGGCTTTAAAACTAAGCACAAATCTCATGCCTAGGAAATAGCAATAAAAATTAGTGACATGGTTGTGTTCAGCAATCGGAACATTAATTTTCCTAAATATGAGAGGTTTTTTGTTTTGCCAAAGAGAGAGTCCAGGAGTCTGATGGGTGCCAAATGGAAAAATGGCAGCACTCCCTCCATCTATGTCTCTGATTATAAAACAGCAGGAGAGATCATTAGAGTAGCATGCACGTTCTGCTTTGGGGCACATGTCAGGTTCAATATGGAGAGCAGATTTAAACTTTGCCAAGGATGCCAAGTACTTCTTCCTGTGACTTCCCCAGCAGTGAAGTGCTGGGCTTGTGCTGCTGGCAGTTTTGCAGGAAACCATGGTGGTGAGTGACACAGATGGTGTGGAGAGTCTGACATTGCACATTATTTACCAATCAGAAAGTGACTCAGTTCTTTTATGCACACAATTACAAAGGGCCACCTGTACCAGTGTATGCTGTCTGCTTGTGGGCAACAGCAGGAAAAGTCACATTTAAGTCCTTTGCCTAATTTTAATTTTCTTGAATCTAGTCCTAGCTTTATTTTTACCTATGGAATCTACCTGTAATTTCAAATTGTATGAATTCTGCGTGGGTTATTTAAAAATAATTATGGTCAAAATTCTGCATTTTTCTCTATTGAATTAACTTTTGTATGGGGCTTTTTACATAGAGATCATGGACCCCTCAAAAGCACATTAGCATTTGTAGCCAGCTTTAGTACCAAAAGATTTGGCAAAGTTCATAACTCCTGAATCTGGGATTACTCCTGTATGGATATGGGCCATGGTGAATCATAGGAAAGAAAACAACAAAAAAGAGAGATGGAAGGAGAAGTCTTTCCAGGACTCGTCTGCATGGTGCATGCTGAGGCTCTGATGCTTAGCTTCTGTCAATACCAGACGTTTTAAAAAGGAAGCCAAGATATGCCCTCTGATGCAGTCTCCTTTCTGTCCATGAAAAGAGAAGTTGACAAGGCAACTACCAGCTAGGCTCTCCCAGACTTCAAGAAGTCTGTCTCAACTGTCAGTTAGCAACCTTTCTTTCATACATATGAAAACTGAAGAAAGCTAAAGCAAGGCTTTAAAACTAAGCACAAATCTCATGCCTAGGAAATAGCAATAAAAATTAGTGACATGGTTGTGTTCAGCAATCGGAACATTAATTTTCCTAAATATGAGAGGTTTTTTGTTTTGCCAAAGAGAGAGTCCAGGAGTCTGATGGGTGCCAAATGGAAAAATGGCAGCACTCCCTCCATCTATGTCTCTGATTATAAAACAGCAGGAGAGATCATTAGAGTAGCATGCACGTTCTGCTTTGGGGCACATGTCAGGTTCAATATGGAGAGCAGATTTAAACTTTGCCAAGGATGCCAAGTACTTCTTCCTGTGACTTCCCCAGCAGTGAAGTGCTGGGCTTGTGCTGCTGGCAGTTTTGCAGGAAACCATGGTGGTGAGTGACACAGATGGTGTGGAGAGTCTGACATTGCACATTATTTACCAATCAGAAAGTGACTCAGTTCTTTTATGCACACAATTACAAAGGGCCACCTGTACCAGTGTATGCTGTCTGCTTGTGGGCAACAGCAGGAAAAGGGCATGTGCCCATGTAAAAGATAAACTCTTTTATCCTTTGTTATATGTTTTTGTAGTTTTGGCATCACCTTTATTTGTATGCGCTTGGTGAGAATTCAATAACATTTCTCTTCTCATGAAGACTCTGCCTAATGTCATTAGATGGAATTCAGTGTGAGGCTCTACTTCCTAAATCCTATTTTATAGATACAGCTCCTGAAATACCAAAAGACTACATCTAAACTGATTTCCTTGTCTGAACTTTAAAGCTTAGAATTCTAAGGAAGTTAAAGTGTCTTTTTCAGATATTTTTTATGTGTACTTCAGATACTTAGGAAATAACTTGATTATTTAAAAGCCTAATGATGAGATTAAATGGTATCTTCTTGGCATTAAAAGTCAGGAACGTAGCATTTCTTCAGTACCTGTGGTAGATACTTTATAGATAGTAACATAAAGATAGTAACATATAATCATTCCAATAAGACTCTATAGTAGATAGTGGTATTCCTCTGTAAAGATCAAGAATTTGACTCTCAGAGAATTTAAATAAATTTCCAGAATTACACAGATCGTATATGGTAGAGAAAGATTACAGCCTATTCTATGATTCTAAATTCTGCTCTATTTTCACAGGGTAGATTACTTGCATTCTCCCAAAAGGCCTGTCTTATTCTGTCTTCAGTAGGTTGCTGAATTGGTATTTTTTCCTAAAATGAAAATATCTGTATATTTTAACAGTCCATGCTGAAAAAATAACTATAGAGAAATATCTAATAAACAAAAGCTCTGTTGTTATGTTACTCACTCTTCTGTCCCTAACCCTGCCCTCCTACTGCCAAGAAACAGCTACAGTTAAGACTGGGAAATATATACATTTCAGTTTTATCTATAAATGCATATTCTTAAATAGAGCTTTCCGGTGGCACTGGGAGAAGGTAATGGCAACCTACTCCAGTATTCTTGCCTGGAATATTCCTTGGACAGAGGAGCCTGGTAAGCTACAGTCTGTGGGGTTTCAAATATATGTATACAGGGCTTTCCTTCCTCAGTGAGGAATCTGCCTGCAATGTAGGAGACCTGGGTTGAGAAGATCTCCCTGGAGGAGGGCATGGCAACCCACTCCAGTGTTCTTGCCTGGAGAATTCCGTGGACAGGGAAGCCTGGTGGGCTGCAGTCCACGATATCACAGTCCGACACGACTGAAGTGACTAAGCATCACCAGCAGGTGGCGTTAGTGGTAAAGAAGCCAACTGCCTGTGCAGGAGACATGAGTAATGGGTTCCATCTCTGGGTTGAAAAGATCCCTTGGTGATGGGCATGGCCACCCAGGCCAGTGCTCTTGCCTAGAGAATTCTCATGGATAGAAGAACCTGACAGGCTACAGTTCATAGAGTCGCAAAGAGCTGGATACAGCTGAAAGCGACTTAGCATGCACGTTTTCATAAATAATATCGAGAAATACATGCTTTTTCAAAAGTCAATCACTAAATTGTATATTGTGAGTTTACAGATATAGGGTTAACTCACCCCCTTCTCCTTTCTGTAACAATCCGGTGTATTTCATATTATGGGTACAAGGATATCATTTATTTAAGCAAGTTCTAATAATGAATGTTTAGATTGTTTAAATTTTGTTGCTATTTTATAGTGTTCAATAAACATTTCTTATTGTTAGATTCTATAAATTCATAAAAGAGAAAATAATATTCAACATATTAAAATTTTTTATATAAAATTTAAAATTGTTTTTCGAATCACGTATCTTTACAACTTCAAACATGTTCACATACATATTCTTTAAATCTTTGAAAATTAGGTAAAATAGGATATCTTACTGTTTTAAATATACATTTTAGTAATAAAAGTCAGACTAGCTTTTTCATATTTCTTATGTGTCCATTTTGTTGGTTTGTTTTTCCATGTTTTTAAGATATTTGAAATTTTGCTACTTTTTTCCATTTTAAAATAAACTTTCTTACAGTAATATTGTTATTACCATGCATATTATTTTATATAAAATATATAATATATACCCACTTATGAATATGTTCCTAATTTGTCATGTATTTTCTGTAGTAGTTTAAACATTTTTGAATAATAAATTATACATGATTAACAACTTTTAAATGTATAAAATAGAAGGTAGACTCTAAAAAGACTGGCAAAAATCTTGTTATTCATATCTATTCCATTCTCATATCCTAGTTATAGCTATTATTAAAGGTTTCCTATTGTTTTTATTATTTTAAACATATTTCAGTTTATTTGGGTTGTGTTGGGTCTTAGTTGTGGCGCATGGAATCTTCCTTGCATCACACACGGTCTTTTGTTGTGGCACATGGCTAAGTGGTAAGAAGCCAACTGCCTGTGCAGGAGACATGAGTAATGGGTTCCATCTCTGGGTTGAAAAGATCCCTTGGTGATGGGCATGGCCACCCAGGCCAGTGCTCTTGCCTAGAGAATTCTCATGGATAGAAGAACCTGACAGGCTACAGTTCATAGAGTCGCAAAGAGCTGGATACAGCTGAAACGACTTAGCATGCACGTTTTCATAAATAATATCGAGAAATACATGCTTTTTCAAAAGTCAATCACTAAATTGTATATTGTGAGTTTACAGATATAGGGTTAACTCACCCCCTTCTCCTTTCTGTAACAATCCGGTGTATTTCATATTATGGGTACAAGGATATCATTTATTTAAGCAAGTTCTAATAATGAATGTTTAGATTGTTTAAATTTTGTTGCTATTTTATAGTGTTCAATAAACATTTCTTATTGTTAGATTCTATAAATTCATAAAAGAGAAAATAATTTTCAACATATTAAAATTTTTTATATAAAATTTAAAATTGTTTTTCGAATCATGTATCTTTACAAATTCAAAAATGTTGACATAAATATTTTTTAAATCTTTGAAAATTAGGTAAAATAGGATATCTTACTGTTTTTAAATATACATTTTTAGTAATAAAAAGTCAGACTAGCTTTTTCATATTTCTTATGTGTCCATTTTGTTGGTTTGTTTTTCCATGTTTTTAAGATATTTGAAATTTTGCTACTTTTTTCCATTTTAAAATAAACTTTCTTACAGTAATATTGTTATTACCATGCATATTATTTTATATAAAATATATAATATATACCCACTTATGAATATGTTCCTAATTTGTCATGTATTTTCTGTAGTAGTTTAAACATTTTTGAATAATAAATTATACATGATTAACAACTTTTAAATGTATAAAATAGAAGGTAGACTCTAAAAAGACTGGCAAAAATCTTGTTATTCATATCTATTCCATTCTCATATCCTAGTTATAGCTATTATTAAAGGTTTCCTATTGTTTTTATTATTTTAAACATATTTCAGTTTATTTGGGTTGTGTTGGGTCTTAGTTGTGGCGCATGGAATCTTCCTTGCATCACACACGGTCTTTTGTTGTGGCACATGGCTAAGTGGGATCCCTAATTGTGGTGAACAGGCTCCAGAGCTCACAGGCTCAGTAACTGCAACTCTCAGGCTTAGCTGCTCTGAGGCATATGGGCTGATAGTCCCCAGAACAGGGATTGAACCCGTGTCCCCTGCATTGTTGAAGGACTATCTGGAAAATCCTTTATGTATTATTTTTCAAAATACTTTTATTGTAGCATATTTATACACAGTAAACAGCATTTTTAAGGTATACAATATGACAAAGCATAAGCACAATTTCATTTTCAATCTCTCCAAGAAAACTGGAGATACCAAAGAAGAATTTCATACAAGGATGTGTACAATAAAGGATAGAAATGGTAAGGACCTAACAGACGTAATTAGAAGAGGTTGGAAGAATGCACAGAAGAACTATGCAAAAACAGTCTTAATGACCTAATTACCCATGATAATATGGTCACTCACCTACAATTGGTATCTTGGAGTGTGAAGTCAAGTGGGACTAAGGAAGTTCTACTACAAACGAAACTAGTGTAAGTGAAGAATTCCAGCTGACCTATTTAAAATCTTAAAAGCTGATGCTGTTAAAGTGTCGCACTCAATATATCAGCGAATTTGGGAAGCTCAGCATTGGTCACAGGACTGGAAAAAGTCAGTTTTCATTTTAATCTCAAAGAAAGGCAATGCCAAAGAATGTTAAACTATCATATAGTTGCTCTCATTCACAAATCCTTCAAGCTAGGCTTCAATAATAAGTGAACCAAGAACTTGCAGATGTACAAGCTAATTTTAGACAAGGCAGAGGACCCAGAGATCAAACAGGCAACATTTGTTTGATTATGGAGAAAGCAAAGCGAGTTCTAGGAAAACATCTACTTCAGCTTCATTGACTACTCTAAAGCCTTTGACTGTGTGGATAATAACAAACTGTGGAAAATTCTTAAACAAATGGGAATACCAGACCACCTAACCTGTCTCCTGAGAAACCTGTATGCAGATCAAGAAGAAACGGTTAGAACCAGACATGATTTGTTCAAAGTTGGGAAAGGAGTATGACAAGACTGTATACTGTCATCCTACCTATTTAACTGCTATACATCATGTGAAATGCGAGGCTGGATGAATCACAAACTGGAATCGAGATTGTTGGTAGAAATATTAACAATCTAAGATAGCAGATGATATCACTCTAATGGTAGAAACTGAAGAGGAACTAAAGGAGCCTCTTGATGAAGGTGGAGGTGGAGAGTGAAAAAGCTGGCTTAAAACTCAACATTCAAAAACTAAGATCAGCCCATTGCTTTTGATAGTCCCCAGAACAGGGATTGAACCCGTGTCCTGCATTGTTGAAGGACTATCTGGAAAATCCTTTATGTATTATTTTTCAAAATACTTTTATTGTAGCATATTTATACACAGTAAACAGCATTTTTAAGGTATACAATATGACAAAGCATAAGCACAATTTCATTTTCAATCTCTCCAAGAAAACTGGAGATACCAAAGAAGAATTTCATACAAGGATGTGTACAATAAAGGATAGAAATGGTAAGGACCTAACAGACGTAATTAGAAGAGGTTGGAAGAATGCACAGAAGAACTATGCAAAAACAGTCTTAATGACCTAATTACCCATGATAATATGGTCACTCACCTACAATTGGTATCTTGGAGTGTGAAGTCAAGTGGGACTAAGGAAGTTCTACTACAAACGAAACTAGTGTAAGTGAAGAATTCCAGCTGACCTATTTAAAATCTTAAAAGCTGATGCTGTTAAAGTGTCGCACTCAATATATCAGCGAATTTGGGAAGCTCAGCATTGGTCACAGGACTGGAAAAAGTCAGTTTTCATTTTAATCTCAAAGAAAGGCAATGCCAAAGAATGTTAAACTATCATATAGTTGCTCTCATTCACAAATCCTTCAAGCTAGGCTTCAATAATAAGTGAACCAAGAACTTGCAGATGTACAAGCTAATTTTAGACAAGGCAGAGGACCCAGAGATCAAACAGGCAACATTTGTTTGATTATGGAGAAAGCAAAGCGAGTTCTAGGAAAACATCTACTTCAGCTTCATTGACTACTCTAAAGCCTTTGACTGTGTGGATAATAACAAACTGTGGAAAATTCTTAAACAAATGGGAATACCAGACCACCTAACCTGTCTCCTGAGAAACCTGTATGCAGATCAAGAAGAAACGGTTAGAACCAGACATGATTTGTTCAAAGTTGGGAAAGGAGTATGACAAGACTGTATACTGTCATCCTACCTATTTAACTGCTATACATCATGTGAAATGCGAGGCTGGATGAATCACAAACTGGAATCGAGATTGTTGGTAGAAATATTAACAATCTAAGATAGCAGATGATATCACTCTAATGGTAGAAACTGAAGAGGAACTAAAGGAGCCTCTTGATGAAGGTGGAGGTGGAGAGTGAAAAAGCTGGCTTAAAACTCAACATTCAAAAAACTAAGATCATGGCATCTGTTCCCCTCATGTCATGGCAAATAGAAAGGAAAAAAAATTGGAATGTGACAGACATTATTTTCTTGGATTCCAAACTCATTGTGGACAGTGACTAGCCATGAAATTAAAAGACACTCACTCCTTGGAAGAAAAGCTATGACAAAAAGACCTAGACAGCCTTAAAAAGCAGAAGCATCGTTTTGATAACAAAGATCCCTATAGTCCAAGCTATGGTTTTCCCAGTAGCCATGTATAGATGTGAGAGCTGGACCATAAAAAAGGCTGAGTGCCAAAGAATTTATGCTTTCCAACTGTGGTGCTAGAAAAGACTCCTGAGAGTCCCTTGGCCAGAGGAAACGAACCCTAAATTGGACGGGCTGATACAGAAGCTGAAGCTCCAATAATTGGACACCTGATGTAAAGAGCTAACTCATTGGATAAGACCCTGATGCTGGGAAAGATTGAAGGCAAAAGGAGAAGGGGATGGCCAAGGATGAGATGGTTAGATTACATCACCAATTAAATGGACATGAATTTGGGCAAACTCTGGGAGATAGTGGAGGACAGGGTAGCCTGGTATGCTTCAGTTCATGGGGCTGAAAAGAGTCAGACCTGACTCAGTGACTGAACAACAAAAACAACAACAGTTGAGGTGGTTAACCTGTCCACCATTCTCCAAAGTATTCTGGTTTTTAAAGTATTTATACTTAATGTGATTTTTTAAAATATACTTTTAAGTTTATATTTTGCTGTTTGTTTTCCATTTGTTTCATTTCCTTTCGATGTTTTTTCCTCCTTTTCTTCTTTTGAGTTGTATTTTTTATTATTCAATTTATCTAATTGTTAGCTTATTAGCTATAATTCTATGATGCTGTTTCAGTAGGTGTCATTTAGTTTGTAATATGTGTATATACTTTTCACAGTCTTTCCTCATGTTATATATATATATATATATATATATATATATATATATATATATTTATGTGTGTGTGTGTACATTCTTAGTCACTCAGTCATGTTCGACTCTTTGTGACCCCATGGACTGTAGCCCATTGTGCTCATCTGTCCACGGGGATTCTCCAGGTGAGGATATCAGAGAGGGTTGCCATGCCCTATATATATATCTATATCTATCTCTCTATATATATATGTATATATATAGTGTTATAAATTTATATATAGTATTATAAAGTTATAAAGTATTACCTGTAGTCAAAGAACCTCTAACACTGTATTTCTGTTTCTCCCAACTTCTGCCTCATTTTAAGATATTTCTACATACTTAAATTTTCTTATATGGAGTGGATTATTGTTTAAAGAATCTTAAAGAACAAGAAAAGTCATACATGTTTATATAAATAATTATTACCTTTTTTTTTTTTTTTGTAGATTTGTATTTCAACCTGTGGTCACTTTCCTTCTGCCAGCGAGATTTCCTATCATCTGCTGGGAGTGAATTGTTTCAGCTTCTGTACATCTACAATTTTTTTTTTTTTTAATTTTAGCCTCTATCATTGATATTTCATTTATCCATTTTCATCCATCTTTACTCCTCGACCTGCATGGACCCCACACCGTAGTGGTCTCTTTCACTGCAGAGCACTGGCTCTGGGCGCATGCACTCCAGAGCGCTGTCTCGCAATTGGACACACTGGTCCAGCTGCTCCATGGCACGTGAGAGCTTCCTGGGCCAGGAATTGAACCAGCGCCCCTTACATTGCAGTCCAGACTCTTTACCCACTGGACCACCAGGGAAGCCCTACAATTATTTTTATTTGTCCCTTTCCTAGAAAAATATTTTTTTCTGAGCATAAAATTCTAGGTGAATGGTATTTTTTAAAATACATTAAGTTTTGGTCCTACTATGTCTTTGCTTAAATCATCTTCAATGAGAAATTTGCTGTATCCTTATTTTTTCTTCTATGAATATCTTTTTGTCTTACTGAATATAAGATTATCTCTTTGTTATTCATTTTGACCAATTTATGATTTGCCTTATTGTGGTCTTATTCATGTTTTCTATGTTTGGAGTTTATTGAGTTCTTGGGTCTGTGGGTATATAGTTTTCATCATATTTGGAAAAATTTTCCTTGTTATTTTTTGGTCTTCAATTCATGTTTTGCTATGTTGGAGTTCTTTCTTTCTTCAAATTCAATGATTGTCCACGGGATTCTCCAGGTGAGGATATCAGAGAGGTTGCCATGCCCTATATATATATCTATATCTATCTCTCTATATATATATGTATATATATAGTGTTATAAATTTATATATAGTATTATAAAGTTATAAAGTATTACCTGTAGTCAAAGAACCTCTAACACTGTATTTCTGTTTCTCCCAACTTCTGCCTCATTTTAAGATATTTCTACATACTTAAATTTTCTTATATGGAGTGGATTATTGTTTAAAGAATCTTAAAGAACAAGAAAAGTCATACATGTTTATATAAATAATTATTACCTTTTTTTTTTTTTTTGTAGATTTGTATTTCAACCTGTGGTCACTTTCCTTCTGCCAGCGAGATTTCCTATCATCTGCTGGGAGTGAATTGTTTCAGCTTCTGTACATCTACAATTTTTTTTTTTTTTAATTTTAGCCTCTATCATTGATATTTCATTTATCCATTTTCATCCATCTTTACTCCTCGACCTGCATGGACCCCACACCGTAGTGGTCTCTTTCACTGCAGAGCACTGGCTCTGGGCGCATGCACTCCAGAGCGCTGTCTCGCAATTGGACACACTGGTCCAGCTGCTCCATGGCACGTGAGAGCTTCCTGGGCCAGGAATTGAACCAGCGCCCCTTACATTGCAGTCCAGACTCTTTACCCACTGGACCACCAGGGAAGCCCTACAATTATTTTTATTTGTCCCTTTCCTAGAAAAATATTTTTTTCTGAGCATAAAATTCTAGGTGAATGGTATTTTTTAAAATACATTAAGTTTTGGTCCTACTATGTCTTTGCTTAAATCATCTTCAATGAGAAATTTGCTGTATCCTTATTTTTTCTTCTATGAATATCTTTTTGTCTTACTGAATATAAGATTATCTCTTTGTTATTCATTTTGACCAATTTATGATTTGCCTTATTGTGGTCTTATTCATGTTTTCTATGTTTGGAGTTTATTGAGTTCTTGGGTCTGTGGGTATATAGTTTTCATCATATTTGGAAAAATTTTCCTTGTTATTTCTTCAAATATTTTGCTTGTGTTCTTTCCTTTCTATCACTAATTACAATTACATGTTTTTTAGAATGCTTCAAGGTGTCTTGCTAGAGGCTGATACTCTTTTTATATAAACTTCTTTCTTTCTGTGTTTCATCTTCCTATTATTATGTATTCAAGTTCATCAGTCTTATGAGCTGGTCTATACTGTTGTTCCCTGGAGAAGGAAAGGCAACCCACTCCAGTATTCTTACCTCGCAGTCCCACATACAGAGGAACTTTGCTGGCTATAGTTCATGGGGTCACAAAGGTTTGGACATGACTGAGCAACTGAACACATATACTGCTGTTATTTCTATTCAGTGATTTTTTTTATATCAGATTTTGTAGTTTTCTACTATGGGAGTTTTGTATGTGCTGTTTATAGCCTTCACTTCTCTGCTAACTTTTAGTGTATATGAAATATGATGATAGTAACTTCTAATTTTCCAGTCTCCTAGTTCTTACATGTTTATCAGTTCTGGTTCCATTTTAGCTAACTGATTATTTTCATTACAAGTTGTGTTTGCCTGTTTACTTGTATGCCTGATAATATTTGGTTAGAAGTAGGCTTGTGAATTTTATTTTGTCGAGTGTCATATATTCTTATAATCCTATAAATATTGTTGAGTTCTGGAGTGCTGTTAAGTTTCTAGGAAAGAGTTTGATTCCTATCCAGTCTTGCTTTTATGATTTTCTAAGCAGTTCCAGGTAGCAATCAGGCTAGGGCTAATCTTTCTCCACTTCTGTAGGAAGATCCTCTTGCATAGCCTGCATAATCCTCTGTGAATTATGAATTATTCCAGTTGGATAGTAGAAAATTTTGAATTGAAAGTGAAAGTTAGTAGTTAAATCTGACTCTTTGTGACCAATGGACTGTAGCCTACCAGGTTCCTCTTTCCATGGAATTCTCCAGACAAGAATATTGTAGTAAGTAGCCATTCCCTTCTCCAGGGTGTCATTCCGAACCAGGAATCCATCTGGGATCTCCTGTTTTGCAGGACTAAATCCACATCTCTTGAGTCTCCTGCATTAACACTGGATTCTTTACCACTTTATCATCTGAGCAACCAGGGACTTCTCTGGCAGCTCAGATGGTAAAGAATCTACCTGTAATGCAGGATACCTGGGTCAGGAAGATCCCCTGGAGAAGGAAATGTCAACCTATTCCTGTATTCTTGCCCAGAGAATCCCATGGACATAGGAGCCTGGTAGGCTACAGTTCAGGGATTTGCAAAAAGCTGGGCACACCTGAGTGACTAATACTCAGTCTTCACCACTAGCGTCATCTAGGATGTCCTCTGTGTTTAGTCCTCTTCCATCATTACTGTGACTGCAGAATCTAGCCTCTTTAATCTTCCAATATGCATACATCAAAGGCAGCTACCCAGCTCTGCTTGTTTTCCTCCTTCCTTCATTGTAGCCTTGAATCTCTGTCAGGGTAGTAAACTAGGGTCACAGGGTGGATTGAATGTTTCCTGTTTCTCAGGTATCACTATCCTCTGCTCCTGATGTCCTTTCTGTTGGGAACTATTGATCCATTTATTTTGACATGTTTTTCCCCCTCTAGGTGTTTCAAGTGGAAGGCTGTATCCAGTTCCTGTTTTTCTAGTTTGTCCAAAAATGGAATTGACACAATTTTCCTTTAAAATTTAAAGTCAGATTGTATTGACCTCCTCTAAATCCCTCTTGTGGTTCATTTTCTCTTAATGTAAACTCAAAATTTCTCCTTAATGCCACAGAGCTTTATACAATTGGCTCCTGCCTGCCTTCTGGCCTTATACCACAGTCTTCCAGGAAACTCATATATGGAGCAGAAGGAAAATTCCCTTGCTCCTTTCTCTCTCTTTAAAAGGAGAAATATAATAGATTTACAGGTATTGTTCTTCAGTTCATTTTTTCATTTAGATTCTGTAGATATTTATATCTCACCATGTGAAAATTTACATTTTCTTGTTAATGACTGTATTTTATTTCATGGATAAAAATATAATTGGGTAAGTTATGGTAAGTTATGTTGTATCTTTTTAATCTGTAGAGAACTGTTATGACTTTTTCCTGACCTTGAAAAATGTAGTTGTGCAAATATGGGCTTGGACAAAAGTTCTATTCTTTTGGCCTCCTGAACATCGTGTCAGTTAATGGGACTAAGGTGGAAAATGTTTCTTGTTCCCAAATTCAGAGTCTTGTGTAGACATAAAATTTGATTTTTCTGACTTTAACTTGCTATATCAACAATAGTTATTGCCTCTTAGAGAGTCCATTCAAGAGAATGTCTCTTTTGGAAATTCCTCTATAAGAAATATGGATACAAGTGATTGTCCTCACATCTCTTTTGCCCTGGATACTACATGTGAATATACAGGATTTAGCTAAAGAGGAATTAATTTGGTTTATGAATAGTTGAGGCAATAATTTCATATAAAAGTGATCCAAAAATTTTTAATATATATGTGTATATATATTTTTCTCTTATGTATAAAATATATTAGATGTATATATCATATATATCTTATATAAGATGATAATTTTAATTGCTCAGATTTTCAATTCATTTTGGAGAAATTTAAAACTAATATTCAGCAAATAAAATTACTTATATTTTTAGATATGCAATATATATTTTCTTATACCATTATTATTGAGAAAATAGTTCGTTTGCTCTCTTTTATTTCCTTAGAGATTGGCAGGATGTTTGAACTTATAATTATATAATATTATTTGTTAATGAATAAAGAAATGAATCTCAAAAAAAGAGACATGAACTTTGAGTTTAAGTAGAGAAAAATTTACTAATAAAACTATCGATTTGTGTAAAATTACTAGCCATATTCAGTATGCGCATCATAATTTTAGATTTTTGTGTAATGATACCTGAATTAGCACAATCAAGACATTCATTACAATATAAACCTTACCAGAAGAATGTAAGCCCTGAGAGTAGAGTATTTTGTTCACACTACATCAATAGCATTCATAACAGTTAACAGCATATGGTAGGTACACAATGAATATTTGATAATTAGTAATTTTGAACATGTGTTATTTAAAGAAATTATGATTTTTAAAATTTAGCTACATCATTTAAAATGTTCATATATACTTAGGATTCCATGTTGGTATACACCCAATAAAATTTTTCTCACTGTAAAACATTTTTAATAAAGGAGATGAATATAAATTGTTGTTATTGTTTTTGTCAAAAATTTTTATTGTCAAATTTTACTTGATTCTTCAGTAATATAATGACAATAAATCCTAGAAGCAGGTAAAGTTAATCTCAAACATTGCAAATCACTAATATATCCTGGTAGTGGTTTAGTCACTAAGCTGTGTTCAACTCTTTGCTACTCCATGGACTGTGGCCCACCAGGCTCCACTTATGTGACTTTCCAGGCAAGAATACTGGAGTGGGTTGCCATTTCCTTCTCCAGGGGATCTTTCAGATGCAGGGATCAAACCCGGATCTCCTGTGCTGCAGGCATTCTCCTGCATTGAAGGAGGATTCTTTACCAATGGATTCTAGTAGTGTCCATATACAATTATAATCTAAAATTTTTTGTTTCCCTCTTAGCTCGGTTGGTAAAGAATTCACCTGCAACACAGGAGACCAGGTTCAATTCCAGGAGAAGAGAATGGCAACTCACTCCAGTATTCTTGCCTGGAGAATCCCACGGACTGAGGAGCCTGGCAAAGTACAGTCCATGGCGTTACCAAAGTCAGACATGACTTAGCGAATAAACCACCACCAAAGTCAATATGGTTTTTGATAGGTTAAATCCACCCAAATATTAGGCATGGATTAGTATTGACTTCAACCAATGAACAATGACAGAGCCCCCATAATTACGCCTGTAGGACAATTAGGTCCAAGAGAAGCAAAAAGTGTCTTTGGAAAGAGAAAATTTATACTTTCCCAAAGAAGTTACTAGAAGAACTTTTTTTTCTTCCCTAGGATAGGATTCTATGATTTGAGAATATGAAATGTTATTTACATAGCCATTTTGATTCCAATCAGAGACATTACTTTTGAGAAGCACCATATGAACCTGAGGATAAAGCAACAGCATAAAAAAGTAATGTGGAAAGGCACCTAGTTAAGCTGTAAGATCATGATAAAAGGCCTGCGCTACTTCTGAAATTTTACTCATGTAAATTAATTAAATTTCCAGTTTAAGTCTAGTTTATCTGTCCTTATAACACAGAAGTATAAAGTGTTATAGTTGAGACTTCTCCTATTTTGATTTCATGATTTCTCCTGTTTTGCCCAGTACAGTTTATAATGTTTTTGGAAAATATAATATGCAAAGAAGTAATTCAGGGAGTAATTATTATTTTGACTTAGTCTTTATTTGAGACAATCTTCTGGTTTATATTTTCTGGTAGAATGCTTTAAAGATTCATTGGTATAAATCCAAAATGGTAAATAAAGTTTAATATTGAATGATTTATTAGAGGATATAAAATTTGAAACTGTAATTTCATGAGCTTATTTTGTGTGCTGCTTTTACAGAATATAGTGAGACATGTATTAAATTCAGATCCAATGTGACTAAAAATAGCAGTTTAAAGTAATTTTCCAGTCCGTATTTACAATAAGTTGACAATTTAACTCTCCTGTTCACCAGTGAAGTTTATCGAATTGTTTAGCATAATTTTCAACTCTACAAGTCACATGTTAACCGAGGTTTTTTGAGAGACAGCTGAAATAACTATTTACCTTTTTTCAAGATTAAAGGAGACACCTATTCATGATTAAAAGATGGAGGATAGAGAACTTTGGAAAGTGAAGGGAAAAAATCTTGTGATAACAAATTAAAAATATCCATTTATCCACATTTTGAAGATATTGAGAAAGATAAACCATAAAGCTGCAAAAGCTGTTAACCTGTCTATATATTAAGAGAAACTCTTCCTGATTATAAACATTTATTTATAATACATAAAGGTGGTTCAGGATGATGTCTCAGAACAAACAACAACAACAAAAAGAATAGAAGAAACCCAATATGAAACCATTTATTATTGATTACATTTCTTTCTAGAGGAAGAACATATTTTATTAATCTATACTATACCTGTGACTATACAAATTTAAAACTGGGCAGTTTTCTCTTAAATATTACATAGCCATTTTGATTCCAATCAGAGACATTACTTTTGAGAAGCACCATATGAACCTGAGGATAAAGCAACAGCATAAAAAAGTAATGTGGAAAGGCACCTAGTTAAGCTGTAAGATCATGATAAAAGGCCTGCGCTACTTCTGAAATTTTACTCATGTAAATTAATTAAATTTCCAGTTTAAGTCTAGTTTATCTGTCCTTATAACACAGAAGTATAAAGTGTTATAGTTGAGACTTCTCCTATTTTGATTTCATGATTTCTCCTGTTTTGCCCAGTACAGTTTATAATGTTTTTGGAAAATATAATATGCAAAGAAGTAATTCAGGGAGTAATTATTATTTTGACTTAGTCTTTATTTGAGACAATCTTCTGGTTTATATTTTCTGGTAGAATGCTTTAAAGATTCATTGGTATAAATCCAAAATGGTAAATAAAGTTTAATATTGAATGATTTATTAGAGGATATAAAATTTGAAACTGTAATTTCATGAGCTTATTTTGTGTGCTGCTTTTACAGAATATAGTGAGACATGTATTAAATTCAGATCCAATGTGACTAAAAATAGCAGTTTAAAGTAATTTTCCAGTCCGTATTTACAATAAGTTGACAATTTAACTCTCCTGTTCACCAGTGAAGTTTATCGAATTGTTTAGCATAATTTTCAACTCTACAAGTCACATGTTAACCGAGGTTTTTTGAGAGACAGCTGAAATAACTATTTACCTTTTTTCAAGATTAAAGGAGACACCTATTCATGATTAAAAGATGGAGGATAGAGAACTTTGGAAAGTGAAGGGAAAAAATCTTGTGATAACAAATTAAAAATATCCATTTATCCACATTTTGAAGATATTGAGAAAGATAAACCATAAAGCTGCAAAAGCTGTTAACCTGTCTATATATTAAGAGAAACTCTTCCTGATTATAAACATTTATTTATAATACATAAAGGTGGTTCAGGATGATGTCTCAGAACAAACAACAACAACAAAAAGAATAGAAGAAACCCAATATGAAACCATTTATTATTGATTACATTTCTTTCTAGAGGAAGAACATATTTTATTAATCTATACTATACCTGTGACTATACAAATTTAAAACTGGGCAGTTTTCTCTTAAATTTATTGGTAGCCATTTGGAGAAACATTCTTATTTTAACTTGCTTTAAAATATCACAACAGTGTGTTCTCTAAAATAAATGTAGATGTTTTTCTTGACTTAAATATGAAATGATTTAAATACAAAATTTTTAGATACATTGGAAAGACTTCTTGAGTAGCAGAATGAGGTGAAACTCCTTTCACCCAGGTACCATTCACATGAGGACTGCACATCACAGCCGTTTATGGAATTGGTATTGTCCCTGCCTTTAGAATGAGTGATGCAGATCTTACAGGAGATTGCAGAAAAGTTCTAAAGTTAGTAATCTGAAAGCTAGTATTTGAATAGACACTATCCTATTTTACATTTATAAAATTCTCATAGTCCATCTTAGAATAAATACATGAAAATATTTTTAAATTAATATTATTTAAAAATTGAGATTCCCTTGTGGCTTAGCTGGTAAAGAATCTGCCTGCAATGCAGAAGACCCTGGCTGAATTTCTGGATCTGGAAGATCCCCTGGAGAAGCCATAGGCTACCGACTCCAGTATCTTGGGCTTCCCTGGTGATTCAGACGGTAAAGAATCTGTTTGCAGTTCAGGAGACCTGGGTTCAGTGACTGGTGGAATAGATCTCCTGGAGAAAGGAAAGGCTACCCACTCCATAATTGTTAGGGGAATTCCATGCTTGTCCATAGGTCGCAAAGAGTTGGACACAACTGAAAGACTTGACTTGGACTATTTAAAAATTAACATACAGTAAAACTGACATATTGTTGTGAATTTCTATGAAATTTAATACATGTGCCGATTTTCATAACCATACCTCAGTTATAATATAGAAACTTTCATCACCCTGCAAAACTCCCTGTGCTACCTTTTATAGTTGCACTCTCCACATCCCTAACCCCTGGCTACCTGTGATCTATTCACCATCACTATGGTTCTGTCTTTTGAGACATTTGTCTTATAAATGGAATCATATATACACCTGCTTCATTTACTTCTGCTCTATCTCTTCTATTTCTTTTCTTCTTCTTGCTTTGGGCTTAATCACCTCTTCTTTTCTAGTATCTTGTAGGTGAAGCTTAGGTTATTTATTTTAAATATTTCTCCTGTAATACAAGCATTTAGCTTTTTAAAACTGTTTTAGCTATACCCTAGGAATTTTGATGTGTTGATTTTCAACTTTTTTTCAGTTCACAATATTTTCTAATTTTCCTTGAATTTCCCTCTTTTATCAATGAGACATTTATAAGTATATATGTTTTTCAATTTTTGTCATTTTTCTGTACCTTTTGTTGTTGTTTTAATTCCATTATTGTTTAAAACATACTTTGTATGATATAAATCCTTTTAAGTGTGTTAAGATTTGTTTAATGTCCTAGAATATGATCTGTTATGACGAAAGCTTCATGTGGACTGGAAGATAACATTTATTTTCTGTGCATCAACCTGGAACTAGAGAACTTACCCTAGTACTCTTTCTGTGCCAGTGACTACTTCGGGCTTTTGCTACCTGGAGTACAAGTTTGAGGATACTATAAGGTAGGGGGAGGTAAATTCACAACTGGGTTTGTGGCTCTTTAATTCTGTTCTGCGGCAGGCAGTTTCCAGCTATTATTTCCTTTCCAGACTCCTCAAATGATGACTTCAGGCATTCTCTGCAGATTTCTTAGCTACAGTCATTAGGAGGGAAAGGGTGGATGCGTTTACCTCATATTAACTACTTAAACAGTTATTTGAGTTGGTATTATTGGGTTCACCATATCCAAAATCAGACTTGCCTGATTTTAGGTAAAATCCTTTGTTTGCAGAAAGTGATTTTTTGTTTCTTCATTCAAAAATATCTATTTAGCACTTTTTATACATTGGCCCTGTTCTGGGCATTGAAGATATACCAATGAACAGAACAGCAAAAAGTTTTGAGACTATTTTCTAGTCGAAGAAGTTAGGCAAGATACAGCTGAAAATGTGTAGTGTGTGCTGTGGTGGTAGTTGTGATAAGGAAAAATATGTGAAGCCAAGTGATTTAAGTGTTGTGGAAACAGGTAATGCAGTTCTAAACAGGATCATGAGGAAAGTTATCATCAAAAAGGGGACATTTGAATAAAGAAAGATTAGCATTTGATTGTGCAAATTTTTATCACCATTTTGGAAAACTGGATTTGAAATATACAAACTTGGATTTATATAAAAACTATTTTATACAGTGTCATTTGGTGTCCACTGGACTAGTAAACTTCTGTGACTCAACACACGGACAGGTTTTGCTTCTTATGTTTTCTTTTCCCTATTCTGTAGCTTTCATTTCAGTTTCTTTTTTCTTTTTTGTATTCAAAAAACCTTTTTATTTTTTAGATACTTTAATATAATAATTTTCACCTGTCTCAGAATATTATTCTTTTGAAGTTTTCCCACTATTAAAAAGACTAAAAATTCCATCTTATGAGCCTTACCAGAAAACACAGTGGGCCATATGAAGCTGTGGGCAGTAGTTTGTAGACCCAGGTTCTAGATGTATAAACAGACAGCTTAGGGACTTGAGCTACTGCTCACATATCAAGATAAGAGCAAGGCGAGATCAGACATGTGAGTCCCTGATTCCAAGGTGGCAGGTGTGGTCAGGGAGCTGAGAATTCATTATTTTTCTCCTTCTTGGTCCAGTTACATACTGAAATGGCCTCTGGAGTTACAAGACCAGGAGCTCAGGCCAGGCACCAGGGAGAGGAGCAGAGGGTTGCTGGCAATGCTGCAGCTAAAGTCCTGGGGAGGGGTCCATTCCCACCTTGGGGTGGGAGCTAGGACAGACGCAGGATTTCCTCAGCCTGCTTCAGGTACTCAGCCGCCTTCTTCTTCACCCCTGCCCAGTGGGCAGGTGATGGGTCACTGGAAACTCCCTGAAGCAGGGTATGCACACCATCCTGGTAGCCCTGAAAAGCAGCAGGGTAGGCGCCTGCCTTCTGGTCCCGTAGGGCCTGGGTGATGAGTTCTGTGGCTTGGTTCATACAGGCAGGGGTGGGCCCTCCTTCCTTGTCCTCTTCCGCTGCCTGCCCTCCTGACTCAAAGGGTTCCTGGTCCGGCCATCCTGATTCTGCCTCCAATGTCGCCAGCTCCCCTATGTGAGTAGGGCTGAGTCCTGTACCTTCTTCCTTAGAGAAGGGGTCAAAGAGGGCAAGCTCTGCCTCGGTGAGGGGGCCTTGGACTGGGGAACTGGGTGCCTCCTCGATGCTTCCATAGTCAAAGAGGAGATCCAGGGCCTCCTGAGCAAGGCTGGATGGGGGCGGGTCCGCTGGTGTCTCCAGCTCCTCAAGGCGCCTTCTCTCTGGAGCAACCAGGGGCAACCAGGCCTCCTGAGGCTGTGCCCGGGACTCATCATTGGGTGGTGTGGGGATCAGAGGGGGTGGCAGGATGTGAAGGTTTCTGGACACCTTGGAGGGCCACATCACCTCCTCATCCCGGAAGAACTCCTTGAGTTGGGGCTGTTGTTGAGCACGGGGATGTGGATTAGTGAAGCGAAGCAAGTCCTTGGCCCCCTTTCTCTGCTCCTCGATCACTGATCACCGAGGCTTCAAACCGCCCAAGCCCCTGGGCGTGGGAGAAGGCTGGGAACTGGAGGTTGCCTTGGGTGTATGCCAGGTCTCCATGCATCTTTCGAAAGTCACTGTACCGCTTCCAGACCACCACCTCTTTGACAGCCTCCAGGTCCCTCTTTCAGATGAACTGCGTGGTCACTTTGTACTCAGTGTAACCCTTGGGGTGGGCGGGACCCCAAGGCAAACAAACTGGAGCAGAGCTGACCACCAGCCTCTGCCTCCTCCACACCGCCTCTGCCCCTCCAGGTCAGTTTATCCCCTCATTTAAGTTTTGAGATTGGTTTGTCCATATGGATTCCCATAGCAGGAAAGTCATCAAATGAAGTTTGTGGTAAAATTTTAAATAGCATCTCTGTTTTTCAATGCCAAAGTATACCTACGATGTCAATATTAAATGCTAGCTCCAAACACAGTCTTTAATTGCTTGAACATCTAACTTCGCCCTTTGTCAGGAGTCCTGAGAGCAGTATGGACATGCTAGGAGAAAGTCAGAAGCCAGTATCTTAGGAATAATTCCATGTCCAGATGTTGCCCTGTGCAGATGATGTGTAGTTCTAATTGACTCCCTGGGGAATCTCATTTTGTGCCTCTGAGGGCCCAATTCAGCTTTGGAGTTGTGAGTGAGTAAGTGATGACAGAGGTTGACTCAGTGTGTTTGTGTGTGTGTAAATGTTGACAGTAGGAGGTTATACAAAGGTCATCAGTCATTACTTCCAGGGCCCAATGGAACTCACACCTTACTTGTCAGCTTTTACATTTAGCACAATTACATATATGTTTTGAAATAAGAAAATACCTGAAACATTAACTAACAAGTAATAATTCTTTCAAATATAAGATAAAGGATTATATATGTATATATATATATATATATATATATATTTGTGCATACATTCATGTATATATGCATATATTTGAAATTGTACAAGGTTTTTAAGCATTTGTAGATATATTATCTGAGAACAGTGGCATCTTTTCTGAGGGTTCATATGTTCCACTTTTTCATTGCTGTACCAAGTAAATGGTGTTGCTGTTGAGTATTCTTAGGTTTCTTAGGTTTTCTTTTCATTCTCAAGCACAGATTAAAATATATATTATCCATTAAGAAATTAGTGTACCTTAAAATTCTTAATCTTGCTCTAAATCCTCAGCTGAAGGAAACATATTCTAAAGTTCTCTATGATAATGATAAAAAAGAGTATCCAGAATGAAGGACAGGGAAGCCTGGCATGCTGCAGTCCATAGGGTCACAAAGAAGTGGACACAACTTAGTGACTAAACAATAACAAGGAGTTTATTATTCCTACACAAGTAACCATCACCATTTATTTGAATGTAGTCCAAATCTAAAACTTCAGCACTGTTTGATGCATAAATTTTCACTTCTTAAAAACAGTTTTATTTGAAAATAACTCAATAGTTTTATAATAGAAAAAGAAAGCAGATGAATACCTGGCCTTATATCAAGTAATATCTTAAATTTTATAACTTAGTAATTAAAGAGAATGATTCTTAAAACAATTTAAATTTTCATAAGTTTTTTTTTTTAAAAAGATTTATTTATTTATTTATTTTGGGGAGGGGGTCGGGTTGGGGAGGGAGGAGAGCAGGCGGGCCAGCTCTATTGGTCTTTCATTTCTCTATTTTCATCCGTCTTTGTTCTTTGGCTCCTGTGGGCCTCCCATCGCAGTGGTGTCTGTCGCTGCAGAGTGCCCGCTCTGGGCGCATGCGCTCCAGAGCTCCGACTCGGCAATTGGACACATCGGTCTGGCCGCGCTGCGGCACGTGGGATCTTTCCAGGCCAGGGATCAAACCGGCACCCTTTGCATTGCAAGGCGGTGTCCTTATCCACTGGATCACCAGGGGAAGCCCTTCGTAAGTTCTTATCTGAATAATTTGGTATCATTCCAGAGAGATAGCCTAATGTTAAATGAAGATGTATGAAGAAATGAAAACAAATTCATATAAAGATATGTAGGTACAAAGTCATAGAGAATATACTTAAGTTAAAAAAAGACCCATAAGCAGAGGAAAAGACAGTAGTTTGCTTTCAAAAGACTGATCTATATTGAAGTGAATATTAAGAAGCTGCTGCTAAAACTTGCATATTCTCTTGCTCTGAACTCTCTTAAGGGATCTTTTTTCTATAATTTCATGTACATTTTTAGAATTTTTGATATTGTTAAAATTTAAATAAGGGAAAGTTATAGGCACAGGCTTAAGTCATTTCTATGATTATAATTAGATTCTTTTGCAAAGAGTTATGCTATTAATTTCTATATGTGCATTTAATGAAACAAAGAATCTTATAAGAATCTTAATACTATTTAATTTTAATAATAATAATACTGACTTATTTATTGAACACTGTCTCTGGGACAAGTAGATATTTCATATTTAATTAAAATATTCACAACAGGGCTTCCCTGGTGGTCCAGTAGGTAAGGACACCGCCTTGCAGTTCAAGGGGCGCCAGTTCAATCCCTGGCCTGGGAAGATTCCACATACCCTGGAACGGCTGGACCGATGTGTCCAATTACCAAGCCAGAGCTCTGGAGTGCATGTGCCCAGAGCCAGTGCTCTGCGACAACAGAGGCCACTGAGATGGGAGGCCGACACGGGCCAAAGAACAAAGATGGATGAAAATCGATAAATGAAAGACCAATAGAAGTGTCCTGCCCGCCCCCTTCCCTCCCCAACCCGCTCCCCCCAAGTATTCACAACATGAAATGAAATCATTTAGTATTTGACAAATATCTTTATCAATAAGAGAAACTAAGATTTCCTCTAAGATTTGTGTATCCTAATTATTTTTTGTTGTCAAATATAATACAGTCCTTAGGCATATATTTTGTGAGTTGGGGTCTTCATAATTAACACAAGCAATGTATCTATTCTGTTATTTAGATATTTCTTCATAACATTGTTATAGTTGTTTTTTTTTTTTTTTTCAATCGTTTATTAACCGTAATTAGCAGTAGTAAAGATAGAAAGTCAGAATGAAAAGGAAAATCACAATGTTTCAGTTTTTGAGTTTCGGTATGCATAAATAAGAGTAAGTAAGTGTTGATGTGTGATTAGTCATTCAGTTGTGTGTTACATTTTGTAACCCCATGTATCCATACCAGGTGATCCACAGCCATGGATCAAACCTGTGTCTCCTGCATTGGCAGGAACATTCTTTATCACTAGTGACAAATAATTGGAAAATTAAATGGAATGATTTAGAAAATATTACCAATAGCATAAAATGTAATATTTGGCATAGTACACACATCATGGCATAGTATCATTATCCTGAAACATAAATCTATTATACTTAAAAGTATATGCATATAATGTTCAGTTTTTAAGGAATTATAATGATTTAGAAAATGTTAAATCATTCATCAGATTGTTCAGTGTTAGTAATTTCCTTTTCCATTATTCATTGTTTTTCTTTGTTTGTTTTAAACATTTTCCATCATGGTCTGTAAGTTTCCTTTACATTATCTTAGTGTTTTTCCAACTACAGGTCATAATTCATTAATTAGTGGCAGAGACTTTTAAAAATTTGTAACTACAGAACAAAAAATATTAGAGTACCTTTCATGCATTATTTTAAGGTTATGTGTTGTGGGAAATTTTGCTTCATGTATATATCCTGGATTGCAAGGGAAACTGAATTTCTTATTATAGATTTTAGTAAAATGTCATTGAAAACCTTTGAACTGAATGAAAGGCAACTGAAGAACAGTGGGTATATACTCTTATTGCTTATGTTAGTAGTTCATTTGCTGTATTTTATCTATATTTTGGGATATGCTACACAATGAATATGATCAAGTGGCCCACTTTCAATGCTGTAAACAAGATTTCACTGATGTTGATGAATTGCTCATAAGGATGAAAAATGAAGTGTTAGACTTAATCATTTTCTGTCAGAGATCTATGTATCAATCTTTAGTGAACGACATCTTTGAGTGAAGAAGCTGGCGATTACTTAATTAGCATTGGAATATTACAGGCACAGATTTTCATTCCATAACCATATTTCAAATGAATCCTGAAACTAAAGAGAAGTCAAGGATGCAATACAGACTGTAGATACTGCAAAATGAAGGTGTGTTTGGCCATATATAACAAGCTTAACTACATTCTGTGAATTTACCAAAGCAATCACCACATTTAACTGAATAGAAAGTCAGAATGAAAAGGAAAATCACAATGTTTCAGTTTTTGAGTTTCGGTATGCATAAATAAGAGTAAGTAAGTGTTGATGTGTGATTAGTCATTCAGTTGTGTGTTACATTTTGTAACCCCATGTATCCATACCAGGTGATCCACAGCCATGGATCAAACCTGTGTCTCCTGCATTGGCAGGAACATTCTTTATCACTAGTGACAAATAATTGGAAAATTAAATGGAATGATTTAGAAAATATTACCAATAGCATAAAATGTAATATTTGGCATAGTACACACATCATGGCATAGTATCATTATCCTGAAACATAAATCTATTATACTTAAAAGTATATGCATATAATGTTCAGTTTTTAAGGAATTATAATGATTTAGAAAATGTTAAATCATTCATCAGATTGTTCAGTGTTAGTAATTTCCTTTTCCATTATTCATTGTTTTTCTTTGTTTGTTTTAAACATTTTCCATCATGGTCTGTAAGTTTCCTTTACATTATCTTAGTGTTTTTCCAACTACAGGTCATAATTCATTAATTAGTGGCAGAGACTTTTAAAAATTTGTAACTACAGAACAAAAAATATTAGAGTACCTTTCATGCATTATTTTAAGGTTATGTGTTGTGGGAAATTTTGCTTCATGTATATATCCTGGATTGCAAGGGAAACTGAATTTCTTATTATAGATTTTAGTAAAATGTCATTGAAAACCTTTGAACTGAATGAAAGGCAACTGAAGAACAGTGGGTATATACTCTTATTGCTTATGTTAGTAGTTCATTTGCTGTATTTTATCTATATTTTGGGATATGCTACACAATGAATATGATCAAGTGGCCCACTTTCAATGCTGTAAACAAGATTTCACTGATGTTGATGAATTGCTCATAAGGATGAAAAATGAAGTGTTAGACTTAATCATTTTCTGTCAGAGATCTATGTATCAATCTTTAGTGAACGACATCTTTGAGTGAAGAAGCTGGCGATTACTTAATTAGCATTGGAATATTACAGGCACAGATTTTCATTCCATAACCATATTTCAAATGAATCCTGAAACTAAAGAGAAGTCAAGGATGCAATACAGACTGTAGATACTGCAAAATGAAGGTGTGTTTGGCCATATATAACAAGCTTAACTACATTCTGTGAATTTACCAAAGCAATCACCACATTTAACTGAACTTGGTTACTGTGAATTTGAAAAATAAATCCCTAAGCACAGGTATTCAGGGCATGGATTAATTAGTAAAAATCTTATACTCAAAGTGTATGCAATATTCTGTATTACTCTAGAAGAATGTGACATTAAGCCAAGTGTTTGTTTTGTTTTGTTTTTTTAGTTTGAAGTGAAAATAACCTGGTGGTTTTAATTCGACAGAAACATTATACCAGTTTTGGATTGTGAGGCATTTATGGCAGAGTTATTTGGAGTTAGGATGTTAAAATGAAAGTAGAAAAGACATTTTGACTCCTGCTCAGTACCATTAAGTCATTGGATTACAGTACCTATTCTAAGTAAATAAAGTCATCAATTTAAAAAATTGATAGTTATTTTTATAAGTCAGTACTCTGTATTTTTTGTTCATTTTACTGGCTTTCAACTTTTTTTGGGTTAAATTTGGTCTCTTTCTCATTTATTTTTTAATTTTTTTCTATCATTCATCTATCTCCATTCCTCAGCCTGTGTGGGCCTCCCACTGCAGAGGCGCCTCTAGTTGCAGAGCACCAGCTCTCGGCACATGCGCCCAGAGTGTTGGCTCCTAATTGGACACGTGGGTCTAGCTGCTCCAATGCACGTGAAATCTTCCCAAGCCAGGGATCGAACTGGTGTCCCTTGCACTGCAAAGCAAACTCTTTACCCACTGGACCACCAGAGAAGGCCTGTTTTTCAAATTTTTAACACTAAGCCATATTATTACTTTGACTTAAACTTTTATAAAATTGTTGCTGTAGTGTAGTCACCTTAGAAGAAGCTTTTATCACTGATGTTGATGAATTGCTCATAAGGATGATTTCAATCTTTCTGTCAGAGATCTATGTATCAATCTTTAGTGACGACATCTTTGAGTGAAGAAGCTGGCGATTACTTAATTAGCATTGGAATATTACAGGCACAGATTTTCATTCCATAACCATATTTCAAATGAATCCTGAAACTAAAGAGAAGTCAAGGATGCAATACAGACTGTAGATACTGCAAAATGAAGGTGTGTTTGGCCATATATAACAAGCTTAACTACATTCTGTGAATTTACCAAAGCAATCACCACATTTAACTGAACTTGGTTACTGTGAATTTGAAAAATAAATCCCTAAGCACAGGTATTCAGGGCATGGATTAATTAGTAAAAATCTTATACTCAAAGTGTATGCAATATTCTGTATTACTCTAGAAGAATGTGACATTAAGCCAAGTGTTTGTTTTGTTTTGTTTTTTTAGTTTGAAGTGAAAATAACCTGGTGGTTTTAATTCGACAGAAACATTATACCAGTTTTGGATTGTGAGGCATTTATGGCAGAGTTATTTGGAGTTAGGATGTTAAAATGAAAGTAGAAAAGACATTTTGACTCCTGCTCAGTACCATTAAGTCATTGGATTACAGTACCTATTCTAAGTAAATAAAGTCATCAATTTAAAAAATTGATAGTTATTTTTATAAGTCAGTACTCTGTATTTTTTGTTCATTTTACTGGCTTTCAACTTTTTTTGGGTTAAATTTGGTCTCTTTCTCATTTATTTTTTAATTTTTTTCTATCATTCATCTATCTCCATTCCTCAGCCTGTGTGGGCCTCCCACTGCAGAGGCGCCTCTAGTTGCAGAGCACCAGCTCTCGGCACATGCGCCCAGAGTGTTGGCTCCTAATTGGACACGTGGGTCTAGCTGCTCCAATGCACGTGAAATCTTCCCAAGCCAGGGATCGAACTGGTGTCCCTTGCACTGCAAAGCAAACTCTTTACCCACTGGACCACCAGAGAAGGCCTGTTTTTCAAATTTTTAACACTAAGCCATATTATTACTTTGACTTAAACTTTTTATAAAATTGTTGCTGTAGTGTAGTACAACATTAAAGAATTTTTAATAAAAATGAGCTTAGTCCAAATTCTACCCTGGCATACCACTGCTTTTATTTATCCATCTGTATTATTCTTATAATTAGGGCTAAAAAAATATAACTAGATATTTGTAGGTATAAATATAAAATTATAACCATAGATTTACAAAAAGACATATTTTTAAAAAGAGGGCTTCCAACACCTTTGAGTTATTTATGCTGTAACTTGCTTCTTGAAATTTTTTTCTTGGATCATACAGCATTTTCTTTGGTAATCTTTCTTTCTCTTCATGACTTTTCATCCTGAGATTAATTCTCTTACAGAAAGTCCTCTTATGGGGCTGAATTTTAGCCTCGTTCTCTGTGTTTCCCTCCTAGATTTCAGCTTAGACACTATCTTCACCATCCTTGGCCAACTCTTGTGGGGCTCTGAATTGAAAGAGGACCGTTGCAAGCATAAGGAAACTTAAGCACATTGTTGCAGTTTGGAGCTAAGATGGCGCCTACAGGAAGAAACGAGGGCATGATCTAAATTGTTAAGTGATGGTCAAAATTTCTGATTGGTTCCCCTGGTTTCCGCACTCGTGGATGATTGCTTGACCTTTAGCTTGATTGGTGTAATCTATAGGAAGTCCCGTGCAAGACCCCCTTCACTTGCCTATAAAAGCTGTGGATCTACACTAATAAAGCGGAACTGCTTTGACGGAACCCCTGTCGCATCTGATTGTCCCGGGCTTGTGCCAGTGGGCTGGGGGGCCGGCAGAAAGGCTCGCCTCTCTCCAAGATCTCCCAGTTCAGCCAGGGGCAATCCTGCTGCCTTCCTTTCTGCGAAAGGTCCCCGCAAACTCTCTAAGATCTGGTACTCCAGATTCAAAGGTTATGCTTTATGTATTCATGTTGATATTTGGCAGAAACCAACACAATTTTGTAAAGCAGTTGCCTTCGATTAAAAAAGTAAATATGTTTAAATTTAAAAAAAAAAAACATTACTCTTGCATCAGTGGCTGTTTATTGAGGTACTTTGGCTGTTAATTGGGGGTACTTTGGCTGTTATTTGGAGTATTTTCAAATATGTGTGAGCCCCACTCCAAAACTGTTACATTACAGTCTCTAGGGGTTGAGCCTAGGTGTGGAGATACTATTTTACAATTCTTTGTTTCATTCTAATATGTAGCTGAGGTGAAATTCATTGCCCTAGAGCAGAATACCTCAGTCTCAGCATGACTGATCTTCTATGCAGGGTGATTCTTTGTTGTGGGAAGCTGTTCTTTGATTGCATTCTAGGATATTTAATCATATCCCTTGCCTCTCCCCATTAGATGCCATGATAACTTTCCCAATCCAACCATGTGACAAGAAATATCACTAAATACTGCCTGACATTTTCTTGGGGTCAAAATTACCCCCATTTAAGAACTAATATTTTACAGTTAAAACACAGTCAGTTAAAAAGGTTACTTATGAAACATTTGGAAAAAAAACCCCTTTGGGGAAAAATTGAAGACAAAAAAGGGGGAGAAGGAGATGACAGAGGGATTTAGATGGTTAGAAGTGATCACTATGTAACGGGCACATTGTTGCAGTTTGGAGCTAAGATGGCGCCTACAGGAAGAAACGAGGGCATGATCTAAATTGTTAAGTGATGGTCAAAATTTCTGATTGGTTCCCCTGGTTTCCGCACTCGTGGATGATTGCTTGACCTTTAGCTTGATTGGTGTAATCTATAGGAAGTCCCGTGCAAGACCCCCTTCACTTGCCTATAAAAGCTGTGGATCTACACTAATAAAGCGGAACTGCTTTGACGGAACCCCTGTCGCATCTGATTGTCCCGGGCTTGTGCCAGTGGGCTGGGGGGCCGGCAGAAAGGCTCGCCTCTCTCCAAGATCTCCCAGTTCAGCCAGGGGCAATCCTGCTGCCTTCCTTTCTGCGAAAGGTCCCCGCAAACTCTCTAAGATCTGGTACTCCAGATTCAAAGGTTATGCTTTATGTATTCATGTTGATATTTGGCAGAAACCAACACAATTTTGTAAAGCAGTTGCCTTCGTTTAAAAAAAGTAAATATGTTTAAATTTAAAAAAAAAAAACATTACTCTTGCATCAGTGGCTGTTTATTGAGGTACTTTGGCTGTTAATTGGGGGTACTTTGGCTGTTATTTGGAGTATTTTCAAATATGTGTGAGCCCCACTCCAAAACTGTTACATTACAGTCTCTAGGGGTTGAGCCTAGGTGTGGAGATACTATTTTACAATTCTTTGTTTCATTCTAATATGTAGCTGAGGTGAAATTCATTGCCCTAGAGCAGAATACCTCAGTCTCAGCATGACTGATCTTCTATGCAGGGTGATTCTTTGTTGTGGGAAGCTGTTCTTTGATTGCATTCTAGGATATTTAATCATATCCCTTGCCTCTCCCCATTAGATGCCATGATAACTTTCCCAATCCAACCATGTGACAAGAAATATCACTAAATACTGCCTGACATTTTCTTGGGGTCAAAATTACCCCCATTTAAGAACTAATATTTTACAGTTAAAACACAGTCAGTTAAAAAGGTTACTTATGAAACATTTGGAAAAAAACCCTTGGGAAAGATTGAAGACAGGAGGAGAAGGAGATGACAGAGGATGAGATGGTTAGAAGTGATCACTAATGTAACGGGCATGAGTTTGAGCCATCTCCAGGAGATGGTGAAGGACAGGGAAGCCTGGCATGCTGCAGTTCATGAGGTTGCTAAGAGTCAGAGATAACTGAGCAACTGAACAGTAACAATAATGAAACTAGAATTCTAAAGGAATTACAAGAAGGAAGAAGATGAGGAAAACCAAGTAACCCAGGGAATGGACCTGTTTCAAGATATGTTGGACAAATTAGGTGGAATAGAATCCAGGCAGGTAACCTGATACTGTCCACTTGAGTTGAGTAACTACTGGAGAAGCTGGACCAGGTTTAAGTGCCTGAAGGCAAGGGATCCAACATGTGAAAAATAACTGGTACTGAATGCTGTTCATGTGGCAATAGAGGTGCATTGTAGGGAAATGGTGTACAATGATTATGGTTTCCAAAACAGGAGATACTTACAGTCCCACTGAATGGGGACAGTGTTAACACAACAAAGAATTAGTACGATCCAAGAGAGCAGAAATGAACAGTAGACCAATGAGGGACTATGCTACATATATCAGATAGTATGCAGAGTGTAAGCAGGTCATACATGCATGCTTGGTCACTTAGTTGTGTCTGGCTCTTTGCGATCCCTTGGACTTACAGCCTACCAGGCTCCTCTGTCCATGGGATTCTCCAGGCAATAATACTGGAGTGGGTTGCCATTTACTTCTCCCAGCAGGTTATGGGTGAGTTTAATCACATAAAAAAGAATCTGCAGTATGTAGTTGAGAACTGGTGTCACTGTTCAATTACCCAGAATGCTTCTATTTTCTCTGCCATCCTTACACTTAACTCTCATGCTTATGATTGCAAAGTGTCTGCTACTTCTCCAGGCATTTTGGACACACAAAAAGAGGAACAAGGGTTAAGGGCCAAGAGCAAAGACCTGAAGGATTTTCTCTTAAAAAGAAAAAAAGAAAAGATACTATGCCCTCCCCAAATATATCCAATTATATCTTACTGACCAGGATTCTTCTAATAGATATTCTAACTTCAAGCGAGGCTTGGAAATAGAATGTTTTAGCAGGACTCATTGCCACTCTGGGGAAAAAACCAAGGCCATTAATGTAGAAGAAGGAGAGAGTAGGAAAGGGTATTGGGCAGGCTGCCAAAAGTGTCTGTAAAAGGAGATCTGGAATCTAATACTGTAATGGACAATCAGAAAATTATGAAATAATAATGCAGAAAACTGAACAAGTAAAAAATGATTCTAAAGGAATTACAAGAAGGAAGAAGATGAGGAAAACCAAGTAACCCAGGGAATGGACCTGTTTCAAGATATGTTGGACAAATTAGGTGGAATAGAATCCAGGCAGGTAACCTGATACTGTCCACTTGAGTTGAGTAACTACTGGAGAAGCTGGACCAGGTTTAAGTGCCTGAAGGCAAGGGATCCAACATGTGAAAAATAACTGGTACTGAATGCTGTTCATGTGGCAATAGAGGTGCATTGTAGGGAAATGGTGTACAATGATTATGGTTTCCAAAACAGGAGATACTTACAGTCCCACTGAATGGGGACAGTGTTAACACAACAAAGAATTAGTACGATCCAAGAGAGCAGAAATGAACAGTAGACCAATGAGGGACTATGCTACATATATCAGATAGTATGCAGAGTGTAAGCAGGTCATACATGCATGCTTGGTCACTTAGTTGTGTCTGGCTCTTTGCGATCCCTTGGACTTACAGCCTACCAGGCTCCTCTGTCCATGGGATTCTCCAGGCAATAATACTGGAGTGGGTTGCCATTTACTTCTCCCAGCAGGTTATGGGTGAGTTTAATCACATAAAAAAGAATCTGCAGTATGTAGTTGAGAACTGGTGTCACTGTTCAATTACCCAGAATGCTTCTATTTTCTCTGCCATCCTTACACTTAACTCTCATGCTTATGATTGCAAAGTGTCTGCTACTTCTCCAGGCATTTTGGACACACAAAAAGAGGAACAAGGGTTAAGGGCCAAGAGCAAAGACCTGAAGGATTTTCTCTTAAAAAGAAAAAAAGAAAAGATACTATGCCCTCCCCAAATATATCCAATTATATCTTACTGACCAGGATTCTTCTAATAGATATTCTAACTTCAAGCGAGGCTTGGAAATAGAATGTTTTAGCAGGACTCATTGCCACTCTGGGGAAAAAACCAAGGCCATTAATGTAGAAGAAGGAGAGAGTAGGAAAGGGTATTGGGCAGGCTGCCAAAAGTGTCTGTAAAAGGAGATCTGGAATCTAATACTGTAATCTCGAAGACAATAATGCAGAAAAATTTATGAAACTAACTCAAGCAGTGGACATGAGAAAGAAAAAAAAAAAGTTACCTCATAACCAAGTCAAATGCTATCTTAGTAAGGAGGGGTTTTTACATTTCCTATATCCTACTGAGTGGTGAACCAATTTCATGGCACAATCAAACCAAAACCTGGAAATCGACACAATTAAATGATCATACAGAGCTCGCTATTGGTTAATTTGTTGAATAAGGACAGAGTCTGAGTAAAATCTGACTTGTCACTATGCAATTTGCAAAATGCTTTCCATTTTCTCAAAGTGTGAAGAAAGAAATCGGCACAAGTTCAAGATTCAATGGAGTTATGAGATTCCAGATCTCTTGGGGGGTAATTATGTTCCTTAAAATAGACACTCTTGTCTGTTTTCTAAAGTCTTAATTTAAAAACAACATTTATAAAACACCCCTTGATATGTGTATATGATTTTATAATTCATTTTTTCCCACTTGAATATTATCTTTTGTCAGCATACCATATATTTGTTTAGGCCTTAGTCTGTGTTTCTTTCATGTCTATACTCAATAGCTACAGGAAGAAAAGGGCGAGATATTAGTTAGTGCATAATGGCATATCTTATTTTACAGAGATTTTTATATTTCAAAGTTATCCCATCAATGACATATTTATTTGTTTATGTATCCCCTCTAGTCTTTTAGAGTTGTAATATTGAATATATATATATATATATATACATATATATATATATATATGTAATATAGATTCAGTATTTTAAAAATATTTTAGATTGTAGTTCATTTTCTAAAATGGACTACATAAATTATCATAATGAATCAGAAAAGTTTTTCTCTTTTTTGGGAATTTAATTGCTTTATTTTGGTTAGTATCTGCTTTACAGCAATGTGAATCAGCCGTGTGTATACATATATCCCATTCTCTGTGCCTTCTATCTACCCCTCTGCTCACCCCTCTAGCTCACCACAGAGCACCAAGTTGGGCTCCCTGTGCTGTGTAGCAGTTTCCCACTAACTATCTGTTTTAAACATGGTAGCACCTATATGTCAACTCTCTCAATTTGTCCCATCTTCTGCTTTCCCCACTGTGTCCACAAGTGCATTCTCTACATCTCTGCTTCTATTCTTGCCTATCAATTCGTTCATCAATATCATTTTTTCTAGATTCCACATGCATATGTTAATATACAATATTTGTTTTCGTCTTTCTGACTTCACTTTGTATGACAGGCTCTTGGTTCATTCATATTCCTACAACTGACTCAACTTTGTTCCTTTTTATGGCTGAGTAATATTCAATTGTATATATGTATGCGTCTTTATTCATTCATCAGTTGAAGGACATTTAGGTCAGAAAAGGCTTTAATAAGTGTGTTTTTCATGAGTGTTACCTTTATTTGTATAACATATATTTTACTGGTGTTCCATGAAAAGATATTCATTTTTTTCCAATCTCACAAAATGGTGGTTATCATTTTAAATAAGTCATTGTGAATATTTTCATTTATAACTTGAATGTAAAAGTGCAACAGCAGTGACTAATTTTCATCTGGAAATTGGATTTAAAAACAAGTAGACTAATAGAGGTGAATATTTCACTTAGAAAGTATGGTTTTTCTTTGATGTTTTTAACCAATTGATATTTGTGAATCAAATGGCTTCCTGTAACACTCAAGGGTCCATTTATAGCTCTCCAAGTAAACCTTATGAATTGATGTCCAAGAAATATAAGGTGAGTAACATATGTGTTTATTGCATTTTCTAATGGAAATATGTGAAAAAGTAAAAAGAAACAGGTAAAATTGATGTTAATATTATTCTTGACTTCAACTAGCACATCCAAAATATAATTTTAACACAGCAATATAAATGATATTATAATGGTAATTTAGCATTATAAATGTTAATTGTTATAAATAAGTTCACATTCTTCTTATTCCTAGTAATTCTTTGAAATCTAGAATACGTTTTATATTTATAGCCTATCTGAGTTTAGGCTTTCTCATAGCTATATGTAGCTTAGTGGCTACTCCATTGGACAGTAAGAATCTAACTGCTTAAATTCCATGATTTCAAGGTATCAGAAAACTACATGACTCAATAAAAGAAAAACCAACAGACAAATTGATATTTTATTTCCCTGGTAAAAACAGTTTCCAAATTTAAAGCTATCAATAAAATAATCAAATCCCTACATTTTACAGATAATTTATGAATTTAATTGTGTCATATATTTAAAATTATGTGCTCTAAAAAACTATATTAATAAATATAGGGGCTTTCCTGGTGGTCCAGTGGGTGAAGAGTCTCCCTTGCCGTGAAAGGGACTCTGGTTCCATCCCGGGCCTGGGAAGATCCCACATGCCACGGAACGGCTGGACCTGTGTGTCTAGTTACAAGCCAGCCCTCTGGAGCTCATGCACCCAGAGCCAGGGCTCTGCAACAAGAGAGGCTACTGCAATGGGAGGATCACACAGGTGAAAGAATAAAGATGGATGAAAATAAATTAAAAACCAATAGAAAAAGAGGCAAAATAAATAAAAATATTACTTTTCACCCATATTTCACGGAACAATTTTCAGACTTCTCTTCATCTTTGTTTTTGTCATCCCTACCGTCCTCGATTATCTGGAGCACATGAAATTTACTATGACCTAAGTACATGACAACACAGCCCTTTTTAAATTTGTATCTCAAACTGTCACTAAATTTTAAGTCAAATCATAAAATTTATTCGTGTAACTTTAGGGCATTAGTTTTCAGTGGTGTCTGTGTGTGATTTTGTGCCCAAGGGAATGTTTTGCAAAGTCTACAGACATTTTGGACTATCACATCACAACAGGATGCAGGATATTATTGACATCTAGTGGACTGTAAAGTCCTAAACATACTGCAATGCACTGGACAGTCCCCCACAACACACAGTTTTATTGTCTAAAATGTCAAGAAAGCCAAGCCAAGGGTTTTTGTTTTTTTTAAATTCATCCAATAGGTGTATATTTGTGCACTTTCCATTATAATCCTTACCATGGTACTTTTGAAAGTGATCTTTAAAAAACTGTTTACAATGTAGTTCAATATTTTAAATTCTGAATTCAAATTCACAGGAAAAAAAATGAATAAATGATATTAAGTCTTTGGTCTTTTATTTATTTGTTTTTCATCCATCTTTATTCTTCGGGCTGTGTGGGCCTCCCATTGCAGTGCCTTTTCTTGTTGTAGAGTTCCAATTCTGTGTGCATGCACTCCAGAGCACTGGCATGCAATTGGGCACACCAGTCCAGCTGCTCTGATGCACGTGGTATCCTCCAGCGCTAGGGATCCAATTGGGGCCCCTTGCATTGCGAGGCAGACTCTTTACCCACTGGACCACCAGGAAAGCCCATGGAATATCTTTTAATATAACTTTGCCATCTATATGTCTTCTTTGGTGACATTTCTGTTAAAGTCTTTACTTTTAGATGTGATTGCTTTCTTATTATTGAGTTATACATGTTGTTTGTGTATTTGGATAGTAAAGACCAATAAGATATCTCTTCTGCAAGTATTTTCTCCAAATCTATGGCTTATATTTTTCTTCTTTTCAATTTTATTTCCTTTATCTTGAAAGATATGTTCTAATATGCCCCTGATAACTGAAGCTGTAAAATTTGTATTGATCTTGTGCATGCCTAAATTTTCTTGGAATAATATATTAAACTGTTTGTAAGTACTTGTGCCTTACAAAGATTCCCAATATGCTTGCCACATGTTGCTCATACACTTTTGTTTTCCTTACAAGATTGTCCTAACCCGAATCATGACAACACAGCCTTTTTAAATTTGTATCTCAAACTGTCACTAAATTTTAAGTCAAATCATAAAATTTATTCGTGTAACTTTAGGGCATTAGTTTTCAGTGGTGTCTGTGTGTGATTTTGTGCCCAAGGGAATGTTTTGCAAAGTCTACAGACATTTTGGACTATCACATCACAACAGGATGCAGGATATTATTGACATCTAGTGGACTGTAAAGTCCTAAACATACTGCAATGCACTGGACAGTCCCCCACAACACACAGTTTTATTGTCTAAAATGTCAAGAAAGCCAAGCCAAGGGTTTTTGTTTTTTTTAAATTCATCCAATAGGTGTATATTTGTGCACTTTCCATTATAATCCTTACCATGGTACTTTTGAAAGTGATCTTTAAAAAACTGTTTACAATGTAGTTCAATATTTTAAATTCTGAATTCAAATTCACAGGAAAAAAAATGAATAAATGATATTAAGTCTTTGGTCTTTTATTTATTTGTTTTTCATCCATCTTTATTCTTCGGGCTGTGTGGGCCTCCCATTGCAGTGCCTTTTCTTGTTGTAGAGTTCCAATTCTGTGTGCATGCACTCCAGAGCACTGGCATGCAATTGGGCACACCAGTCCAGCTGCTCTGATGCACGTGGTATCCTCCAGCGCTAGGGATCCAATTGGGGCCCCTTGCATTGCGAGGCAGACTCTTTACCCACTGGACCACCAGGAAAGCCCATGGAATATCTTTTAATATAACTTTGCCATCTATATGTCTTCTTTGGTGACATTTCTGTTAAAGTCTTTACTTTTAGATGTGATTGCTTTCTTATTATTGAGTTATACATGTTGTTTGTGTATTTGGATAGTAAAGACCAATAAGATATCTCTTCTGCAAGTATTTTCTCCAAATCTATGGCTTATATTTTTCTTCTTTTCAATTTTATTTCCTTTATCTTGAAAGATATGTTCTAATATGCCCCTGATAACTGAAGCTGTAAAATTTGTATTGATCTTGTGCATGCCTAAATTTTCTTGGAATAATATATTAAACTGTTTGTAAGTACTTGTGCCTTACAAAGATTCCCAATATGCTTGCCACATGTTGCTCATACACTTTAATTAACATGATATCATCAATATGCATAATATATGACTTTCATACTCTTTTGAAGAATATACAGATTCTCCAGGTCCCTTCTGGCCATATTTTGTTAGAGGCTAAGATGGTATAGCGATAGGAGAAGATGGTAAATGCACATGCACTCTTTTTTTTCCATGTTACTCTCTCCATATATTTCATATTCTCCTCTCCAACCCCCATCCTCAAGTGTGTACTCTGTTATATCTCTATTGTTACCATGTACATAAATTCAACAGCACCATCTTTCTAGATTTCATATACATGCACTAGTATATGATATTTATCTTTCTCTTTCTAACTTCACTCTATATAATAGACTCTAGGTTCATCCACCTCATTAGAATTGATTCAAATGCATTCCTTTTTATGACTGAGTAAGATTCCACTGTCTATATGTACCAAAGATTCTTTTTCTTTTTAATTTTTATTTTACTTTTTACTTTTAGAGAGTTTTGTTGTTTACAGAGGTATATGATCCCAGATTAGTCATATGTATATTTACCCCATTCCACCCCTCCAGGCCATTGCTCAGCATCCCTGAAGGATCCCTTTTGCTCACAGCACAATGAAAATAGATATTTTTTCCCTGAAGGATCCCTTTTGCTCACAGCACAATGAAAATAGATATTTTTTTCACATATGATAGTATAGGTTTTCATGCTATTTGTTTTACACCTCCCACCCACTGTTCATTCCCTACCATGTCCATAGGTCTACTGTCCATGTCTGTTTTTCCATTGCTTCACTGTGTGGGTTATCATTACCATCTTACTAGATTCCATATATTTGTGTTAATATATTGTACTTGTCCTTCTCTTTTTGACTGACTTCACTCTTTGTGATAGATTCTAGATCCAGCCGCCTCTTTAGGACTGATTCTTCTGCATTTCTTTTTACATCTGTGTAGTACTGTGTAGCAGTACCAGAGCTTTTGTATCCATTCATTCGTCAATGGACATCTAGGTTGCTTCCATGTTCTAGCTATTGTATAGAGAGCTGCAATGAACGTTGGGGTACAGGTGCTTCTTTCAATTTTGATTTCATCAGCATATAAGCCTAATATAGACCAATGGAACAAGACAAAGAACCCAGAGATAAACCCACGCACCTATGGATACCTTATTTTTGACAAAAGAGGCAAAAATCTAAAATGGGACAAAGACAGCCTCTTCAACAAATGGTGCTGGGAAAACTGGACAGCTACATGCATAAAAATGAAGTTGGAACATTCCCTGACACCATACTCAAGGATCAACTCAAAATGGATGAAAGACCTCAATGTAAGACCAGAAACCATAAAACTCTTAGAGGAGAATATAGGCAAAACACTCAAGGACATAAATCAAAGTAAGATCTTCTCTGACCCACCTACTAGAATAGCAGAACCAAAACCAAAAATTAACATGTGGGACCTATGGAAACTTAAAAGCTTTTGTACAGCAAAAGAAACTATAAAAAACCTGAACAGACACCCCACAGAATGGGAGAAAATCAGAGCAAATGAAACAACAGACAAAGAATTAATCTCCAAAATCTACAAGCAACTCCACTGTCTATATGTACCAAAGATTCTTTTCTTTTAATTTTTATTTTACTTTTTACTTTTAGAGAGTTTTGTTGTTTACAGAGGTATATGATCCCAGATTAGTCATATGTATATTTACCCCATTCCACCCCTCCAGGCCATTGCTCAGCATCCCTGAAGGATCCCTTTTGCTCACAGCACAATGAAAATAGATATTTTTTCCCTGAAGGATCCCTTTTGCTCACAGCACAATGAAAATAGATATTTTTTTCACATATGATAGTATAGGTTTTCATGCTATTTGTTTTACACCTCCCACCCACTGTTCATTCCCTACCATGTCCATAGGTCTACTGTCCATGTCTGTTTTTCCATTGCTTCACTGTGTGGGTTATCATTACCATCTTACTAGATTCCATATATTTGTGTTAATATATTGTACTTGTCCTTCTCTTTTTGACTGACTTCACTCTTTGTGATAGATTCTAGATCCAGCCGCCTCTTTAGGACTGATTCTTCTGCATTTCTTTTTACATCTGTGTAGTACTGTGTAGCAGTACCAGAGCTTTTGTATCCATTCATTCGTCAATGGACATCTAGGTTGCTTCCATGTTCTAGCTATTGTATAGAGAGCTGCAATGAACGTTGGGGTACAGGTGCTTCTTTCAATTTTGATTTCATCAGCATATAAGCCTAATATAGACCAATGGAACAAGACAAAGAACCCAGAGATAAACCCACGCACCTATGGATACCTTATTTTTGACAAAAGAGGCAAAAATCTAAAATGGGACAAAGACAGCCTCTTCAACAAATGGTGCTGGGAAAACTGGACAGCTACATGCATAAAAATGAAGTTGGAACATTCCCTGACACCATACTCAAGGATCAACTCAAAATGGATGAAAGACCTCAATGTAAGACCAGAAACCATAAAACTCTTAGAGGAGAATATAGGCAAAACACTCAAGGACATAAATCAAAGTAAGATCTTCTCTGACCCACCTACTAGAATAGCAGAACCAAAACCAAAAATTAACATGTGGGACCTATGGAAACTTAAAAGCTTTTGTACAGCAAAAGAAACTATAAAAAACCTGAACAGACACCCCACAGAATGGGAGAAAATCAGAGCAAATGAAACAACAGACAAAGAATTAATCTCCAAAATCTACAAGCAACTCAGACAACTCAACATCAGAAAAATGAACAACCCAATCAAAAAATGGGAAAAGGACCTAAACAGACACCTCTCCAAAGAGGACATATAGATGACCAAAAACCACATGAAACGATGCTCAACCTCGCTTATAATTAGAGAAATGCAAATCAAAACTACAATGAGATATCACCTCACACCCGTCAGAATGGCCATCATCCACAAATTGACAGACAATAAATGCTGGAGAGGGTGCAGAGAAAAGGAAACCCTCTTGCATTGCTGGTGGGAATGTAAACTGATCCAGCCTCTTTGAAAGACAGTACAGAGATTCCTTAAAAAACTAAAAATAGAAACACCATAAGACCCAGCAATCCCAAAGATTCTTTATCCATTTGTTTTTTTTATTATTATTATTATTTATATATATCCTTTTATTTTGGGGGGGGGGAGACGGGTTCGGGAGGGAGGGGAGCGGGCAGGCCACTTCTATTGGTCTTTCATTTCTCCATTTTCATCCGTCTTTGTTCTTTGGCCCGTGTGGGTCTCCCATCCGGCAGCCTCTGTTGTTGCAGAGCGCTGGCTCTGGGCGCATGCGCTCCAGAGCTCCGGCTGGGTAATTGTACACATAGGTCCAGCCGCTCCGCAGCACGTGGGATCTTCCCAGGCCAGGGATTGAACCAGCACCCCTTGCACTGCAAGACGGTGTCCTTACCCACTGGACCACCAGGAAAGCCCTATCCATTTAATTGTTGATGGACATCTAGGTTGATTCAACCTTCTAGCTATTGTAAATAGTGCTGCAATGAATATTGGGGTACATGTGTCTTCTTCAGTTTTGGTTGCTTCAAGGTATATTCTGGGTTTTATGGTGGTTTTATTTCTAATTTTTTAAAGAAATCCCATAATGTCTTCCATAATGGCCCTATCAGTCTACATTTCCTCCAATAGTTCACCCTCTTCAGTATTTTTTATTTGTAGACTTTTCGATGATGGCCATTCTGACTAGTGTGAGGTGATATTTCATAGTTTTGATTTATATTTCTCTAATACTGAGTGCATTTGAGCATCTTTTCTTGTGTTTCTTAGCCACCTGTATGTCTTCTTTAGAGAAATGTCTGTTTAGGTTTTATTCTCACCTTTTCATTGGGTTATTTTTTTCTGATATTGAATTGTGTAAGCTGCTTGTATATTTTGTAATTAATTCTTTGTCAGTTGCTTCATTATTATTTTCTCTCATCCTGAGGACTGTCTTTTCACCTTGTTTGTTTATAGTTTCTGTTGCTGTGCAAAATCTTTTAAGTTTAATTAGGTTCCACTTGTTTATTTTTGGTTTTTTTTCCCCAATTACTCTAGAAGACAGGTCATTAAGGATCTTGCTTTAATTTATGTCATCAATCGTTCTACCGAAAGACAGTACAGAGAATCCTTTAAAAGCTAAAAATAGAAACACCATAAGACCCAGCAACAAAGATTCTTTATCCATTTGTTTTTTTTATTATTATTATTATTTATATATATCCTTTTATTTTGGGGGGGGGGAGACGGGTTCGGGAGGGAGGGGGTGGGCGGGCCGCTTCTATTGGTCTTTCATTTCTCCATTTTCATCCGTCTTTGTTCTTTGGCCCGTGTGGGTCTCCCATCCGGCAGCCTCTGTTGTTGCAGAGCGCTGGCTCTGGGCGCATGCGCTCCAGAGCTCCGGCTGGGTAATTGTACACATAGGTCCAGCCGCTCCGCAGCACGTGGGATCTTCCCAGGCCAGGGATTGAACCAGCACCCCTTGCACTGCAAGACGGTGTCCTTACCCACTGGACCACCAGGAAAGCCCTATCCATTTAATTGTTGATGGACATCTAGGTTGATTCAACCTTCTAGCTATTGTAAATAGTGCTGCAATGAATATTGGGGTACATGTGTCTTCTTCAGTTTTGGTTGCTTCAAGGTATATTCTGGGTTTTATGGTGGTTTTATTTCTAATTTTTTAAAGAAATCCCCATAATGTCTTCCATAATGGCCCTATCAGTCTACATTTCCTCCAATAGTTCACCCTCTTCAGTATTTTTTATTTGTAGACTTTTCGATGATGGCCATTCTGACTAGTGTGAGGTGATATTTCATAGTTTTGATTTATATTTCTCTAATACTGAGTGCATTTGAGCATCTTTTCTTGTGTTTCTTAGCCACCTGTATGTCTTCTTTAGAGAAATGTCTGTTTAGGTTTTATTCTCACCTTTTCATTGGGTTATTTTTTTCTGATATTGAATTGTGTAAGCTGCTTGTATATTTTGTAATTAATTCTTTGTCAGTTGCTTCATTATTATTTTCTCTCATCCTGAGGACTGTCTTTTCACCTTGTTTGTTTATAGTTTCTGTTGCTGTGCAAAATCTTTTAAGTTTAATTAGGTTCCACTTGTTTATTTTTGGTTTTTTTTCCCCAATTACTCTAGAAGACAGGTCATTAAGGATCTTGCTTTAATTTATGTCATCAATCGTTCTACCTGTTTTACTCGAAGAGTTTTATGGTTTCTGGTCTTATATTTAGATCTTTAATCAGTTTTGAGTTTATCTTTGTGTATGTTGCTAAGAAGTGTTCTTATTTCATTCTTTTACACGTTGCTGTCCAGTTTTCTCAGTACCACTTATTGAAGAGACCGTCTTTGCCCAGTTGTATTTTCTTGCCTCCTTTATCAAAAATGAGGTACCCATAGGTGTGTGAGTTTATCTCTGGGCTCTCTATCTTGTTCCATTGGTCTATATTTCTGTTTTTGTGCCAGTACCATACTGTCATGATAACTGTCGTTTTGTAGTATAGTCTGAAGTCAGGCCGATTGATTCCTCCAATTCCATTCTTCTTTCTCAAGACCACTTTGGCTATCCAGTGTCTTTTGTGTTTCCATACAAATTGTGTAATTTTTTGTTCTGTTTCTGAATTGCTTTCGGTAGTAAAGTCATTTTCACAATATTGACTCTTAACAACTCAGTAACATGGAATATCTCTCCATCTATTTATGTTTTCTTTGATTTTGTTCATCAGAGTCTTATAATTTTTTGTATGTATCTCTTTTGTCTCCTTAAGAAGGCTTATTCCTAGATTTTTGTTGTTGTTGTTGAAATGGTGAATGGGATTGATACCTTAATTTCTCTTTCTGGTTTCTCATTGTTAGTATTTAGGAATTCAAGTCATTTCTGTGTATTGATTTTGTATCCTGTGACTTTGGTAAATTCACTGATTAGTTCTAGTGATTTTCTGATAGTATCTTTGGAGTTTTCTCAGTATCATGTCATCTGCAAACAGTGAGAGTTTTACTTCTTCTTTTTCAATTTGGATTCCTTCTATTTCTTTTTCTCCTCTAATTACTGTAGTTAGGACTTTGGCATATATTTCTGAGAGGAATAGAACAGGATGCATTTACCAGAGTGATGGCCATCTACTGTGTTAAAATTTTATCGTTTGTCATCAGGTACAGTAGGTTTATTTGGGTTTCCTATTGGTTGAGTTTATGGTATACTTACTTCTATGTTGCTGTGCAAAATCTTTTAAGTTTAATTAGGTTCCACTTGTTTATTTTGTTTTTTTCCCCAATTACTCTAGAAGACAGGTCATTAAGGATCTTGCTTTAATTTATGTCATCAATCGTTCTACCTGTTTTACTCGAAGAGTTTTATGGTTTCTGGTCTTATATTTAGATCTTTAATCAGTTTTGAGTTTATCTTTGTGTATGTTGCTAAGAAGTGTTCTTATTTCATTCTTTTACACGTTGCTGTCCAGTTTTCTCAGTACCACTTATTGAAGAGACCGTCTTTGCCCAGTTGTATTTTCTTGCCTCCTTTATCAAAAATGAGGTACCCATAGGTGTGTGAGTTTATCTCTGGGCTCTCTATCTTGTTCCATTGGTCTATATTTCTGTTTTTGTGCCAGTACCATACTGTCATGATAACTGTCGTTTTGTAGTATAGTCTGAAGTCAGGCCGATTGATTCCTCCAATTCCATTCTTCTTTCTCAAGACCACTTTGGCTATCCAGTGTCTTTTGTGTTTCCATACAAATTGTGTAATTTTTTGTTCTGTTTCTGAATTGCTTTCGGTAGTAAAGTCATTTTCACAATATTGACTCTTAACAACTCAGTAACATGGAATATCTCTCCATCTATTTATGTTTTCTTTGATTTTGTTCATCAGAGTCTTATAATTTTTTGTATGTATCTCTTTTGTCTCCTTAAGAAGGCTTATTCCTAGATTTTTGTTGTTGTTGTTGAAATGGTGAATGGGATTGATACCTTAATTTCTCTTTCTGGTTTCTCATTGTTAGTATTTAGGAATTCAAGTCATTTCTGTGTATTGATTTTGTATCCTGTGACTTTGGTAAATTCACTGATTAGTTCTAGTGATTTTCTGATAGTATCTTTGGAGTTTTCTCAGTATCATGTCATCTGCAAACAGTGAGAGTTTTACTTCTTCTTTTTCAATTTGGATTCCTTCTATTTCTTTTTCTCCTCTAATTACTGTAGTTAGGACTTTGGCATATATTTCTGAGAGGAATAGAACAGGATGCATTTACCAGAGTGATGGCCATCTACTGTGTATTAAGAACTTGTTAATCTGTTGCAGCAAAGATGTCACATCAGGTACAGTAGGTTTATTTGGGTTTCCTATTGGTTGAGTTTATGGTAATCCACTATCATTCTTCTGTATCTCTTTGGCTTTTATTGAGTTGAAAATGCTAAATTAAAAGGCTATATACTCAAAAATTACCATCTCTGGACTATTCAAATCTTAACAGATGACAATAATCTCTATTATTCCCTGTAGGATGCAGTTTCATCTTTGAGGTACTCTCTTGGCCAGAGCTGGGGGGCTGTGATAGAGACTTTCACTTGACTTTTCTCATTGTGATGGTTCTTACCATAGGGGCCAAGGGACCAGTGTTGGACATTCTGCTCACCTCTAATTATGTTAATTCCAACTTTACATTTTAGAACTGGAAACTGGACCTTGGGTCTGTGAAACTGGTAGAGCCACTCTGAGTTGGCTCTGTATCAGAACTCACTGTTTTATTTGGATCCTATATGCATCTACTCTAAGAGAGAGTCAGTGATGACCCTTCAATCTTCCAAGTCCCCAAATATAACTATCAGGGCAAACTAATATCCTTAATATTTAATGTATCTTATATTCGTAAAATGTCTCAGTAGCCCCTTTACCCCCGTGTGAAGTTATTTGAGTAACTGGCTTAGGATCCTCTGGGAAAGGACTGGAGGAATCATTGCCAGGTATCAAGGTCCATGTTATTGTGGGCCTGGTGAAATGCCATCCATAATCCCTTCTATAAGGACTTGATGTCCCTTCTATACGAACTTGCTGAGGGGCTCTTCAGGAATGGCTTTAGTCACAGAAAGTCAATTTACCAAAAGCCACACTCTTTCTCTGGGCAGTCCACTTCCAATGACTCAGCAGTGAGAGAATATAAAGACCTCCATAATAAATCAATTTAAGACAACTCAGAAGGGCTATTCTAGCTCCCTAGCTCTTTGTAGAGTTTATAGACCAACTCTGTTACCATTCTAACACTCGACTTCAACTTCTGACACTTGTGTTTCTTTCCTCTCATTTCCACGGTTTTCGATTCCTAGTATCCTCAAAAGTCCTGCATATTAAATTACATCTTAATTTCTGCTTCCAAGCAACCCAGCCTATACTGATTCAAATTCTAGGTCCAACAGTGTTTGAAATATATGAGTTCATCCCTTATGCCAATATAGTCACATGCCCTTTGGAACAAGTCTGGGGAAATAGGTACTGTATATACATACTGGGGTTGAACATGGTCTTTCCTCCTGGGGACACAAACCTGTGTTTCATTCAGTGGATCTGGGTCTGAGAACTGATCAGTTTTGGATATTAGAAAAAGATTATGAATTTTTAATGGAATTGCTTCCCTTAGCCTTCTGACCTGCACTTGAATTCTTATGCTTGTACAAACTGAACAAACTTTTATTGGGCATTCCAGATTTCTTTAGTCCTATTAAGCATCTCCATAGCAATCAGGTAGGTCAGTCCCCCATGGCTGATCCTGCAACCTTGTCACTCATTAGGATCACTGTTCTCACCTGGCTTCTGCAGCAAAGTGCCAATATCTTTAAACTGTTTTTTCTTATATTCGAGAGTCAGTGATGACCCTTCAATCTTCCAAGTCCCCAAATATAACTATCAGGGCAAACTAATATCCTTAATATTTAATGTATCTTATATTCGTAAAATGTCTCAGTAGCCCCTTTACCCCCGTGTGAAGTTATTTGAGTAACTGGCTTAGGATCCTCTGGGAAAGGACTGGAGGAATCATTGCCAGGTATCAAGGTCCATGTTATTGTGGGCCTGGTGAAATGCCATCCATAATCCCTTCTATAAGGACTTGATGTCCCTTCTATACGAACTTGCTGAGGGGCTCTTCAGGAATGGCTTTAGTCACAGAAAGTCAATTTACCAAAAGCCACACTCTTTCTCTGGGCAGTCCACTTCCAATGACTCAGCAGTGAGAGAATATAAAGACCTCCATAATAAATCAATTTAAGACAACTCAGAAGGGCTATTCTAGCTCCCTAGCTCTTTGTAGAGTTTATAGACCAACTCTGTTACCATTCTAACACTCGACTTCAACTTCTGACACTTGTGTTTCTTTCCTCTCATTTCCACGGTTTTCGATTCCTAGTATCCTCAAAAGTCCTGCATATTAAATTACATCTTAATTTCTGCTTCCAAGCAACCCAGCCTATACTGATTCAAATTCTAGGTCCAACAGTGTTTGAAATATATGAGTTCATCCCTTATGCCAATATAGTCACATGCCCTTTGGAACAAGTCTGGGGAAATAGGTACTGTATATACATACTGGGGTTGAACATGGTCTTTCCTCCTGGGGACACAAACCTGTGTTTCATTCAGTGGATCTGGGTCTGAGAACTGATCAGTTTTGGATATTAGAAAAAGATTATGAATTTTTAATGGAATTGCTTCCCTTAGCCTTCTGACCTGCACTTGAATTCTTATGCTTGTACAAACTGAACAAACTTTTATTGGGCATTCCAGATTTCTTTAGTCCTATTAAGCATCTCCATAGCAATCAGGTAGGTCAGTCCCCCATGGCTGATCCTGCAACCTTGTCACTCATTAGGATCACTGTTCTCACCTGGCTTCTGCAGCAAAGTGCACCAGTTGGCCTTTATTATTCTGAGTATCTATCTATCAATCCAATTGAACATTGTTTTATAAAAGCATCTCACACTGTTAGTTTTACCCAATAAAGGAGGATCATGACTGAACTTCTTGGTGATACTGGTGTCCCTCTAAGTATGGCAATTCTCGTTATTTGGGTAAGCAGTATCCTCTGATCTCAATCAGGAAAAAAAGAAGGCAGTCTCTGTCCTGCCAGGAAAATCCTCTGACTTTCACAGCTCTAAAGAGGTTATTAATCACTGTCAGTGTTTTATTGGCTTTTTCCAGGGCATTGACTACCCCCAGCAATAATTCTCTAGGTTTAATGTTCTTACCATTACTATTGTTTTTAGCACTTAAACACCTGGAACCATCACTGCTTTCCCTTCCACTTGTATCAATTCAGGACAGTTTCAGTGTTCCACCTGACTGATGAGATCCTTGTAAAAGTCTGAAGGCTGGTCATCCAACACCAAAATCTTGCTTTGGTACTTGCTTTGCAGTACTATTTTTTTTGTGTGGGGAGGCAACTTTTGCAGATCACGTTCCTGAAGAAACAGGGTGAATTTAAGATTGGTATTTGGGTGACTTATAGAATTCCTTTGGGAACAGCATCTGTGAGAGACTCAATTTTCCTGTTTTTTCAAACCTCTGCTTTTACTTTTGGTATTTTCTTCCTCAAAGTCTGTAAAGGGTTGCTTTTTAAAAAGACAGACTGAACAATGGAAATACTTCATAAAATATTTATGGAGGAGTTAATGCTTGTCTCAGAATAACAAAAGTCTAGACTTTTTTTTGGTTTGATGGTTGAGTTTATCATTGCTGTGTTGGCACATATTCTTAGCAGGGTCATGCCAGTCTCTTTAGTTTTCAGGACTGTTTGAGTATACAGGGTTAATAGTATACAGACTGAATAGTCTCCTATGGTTTCTGGCAGTGGTGCCATAACTACCTTTAATAAGGGTCGAGAAGTTAAAATGACAAGCCAGTACTAGGAAATCTTCACAATGTCCTGAAAGACAGGACAATACTAAGAAATAAACTGACCCTATAGCAGTAGCTTCTAAATTTCTTAACACTGTTCTCACCTGGCTTCTGCAGCAAAGTGCACCAGTTGGCCTTTATTATTCTGAGTATCTATCTATCAATCCAATTGAACATTGTTTTATAAAAGCATCTCACACTGTTAGTTTTACCCAATAAAGGAGGATCATGACTGAACTTCTTGGTGATACTGGTGTCCCTCTAAGTATGGCAATTCTCGTTATTTGGGTAAGCAGTATCCTCTGATCTCAATCAGGAAAAAGAAGGCAGTCTCTGTCCTGCCAGGAAAATCCTCTGACTTTCACAGCTCTAAAGAGGTTATTAATCACTGTCAGTGTTTTATTGGCTTTTTCCAGGGCATTGACTACCCCCAGCAATAATTCTCTAGGTTTAATGTTCTTACCATTACTATTGTTTTTAGCACTTAAACACCTGGAACCATCACTGCTTTCCCTTCCACTTGTATCAATTCAGGACAGTTTCAGTGTTCCACCTGACTGATGAGATCCTTGTAAAAGTCTGAAGGCTGGTCATCCAACACCAAAATCTTGCTTTGGTACTTGCTTTGCAGTACTATTTTTTTTGTGTGGGGGGGGGAGGCAACTTTTGCAGATCACGTTCCTGAAGAAACAGGGTGAATTTAAGATTGGTATTTGGGTGACTTATAGAATTCCTTTGGGAACAGCATCTGTGAGAGACTCAATTTTCCTGTTTTTTCAAACCTCTGCTTTTACTTTTGGTATTTTCTTCCTCAAAGTCTGTAAAGGGTTGCTTTTTAAAAAGACAGACTGAACAATGGAAATACTTCATAAAATATTTATGGAGGAGTTAATGCTTGTCTCAGAATAACAAAAGTCTAGACTTTTTTTTGGTTTGATGGTTGAGTTTATCATTGCTGTGTTGGCACATATTCTTAGCAGGGTCATGCCAGTCTCTTTAGTTTTCAGGACTGTTTGAGTATACAGGGTTAATAGTATACAGACTGAATAGTCTCCTATGGTTTCTGGCAGTGGTGCCATAACTACCTTTAATAAGGGTCGAGAAGTTAAAATGACAAGCCAGTACTAGGAAATCTTCACAATGTCCTGAAAGACAGGACAATACTAAGAAATAAACTGACCCTATAGCAGTAGCTTCTAAATTTCTTTCCATGATCGTTCCACTTGCTCTTAACACATTTTGGACACTTATTCTTCATGTTTATCCCCTTACCATTTTTTTTTCTTTGCTCATTATCTTCATGCAGGCAATAAAGTAATCTCAGCCATCTATAATTATCTTGGAATATCATACTATAGCTATTTCTTCTACACCTGGTTAGCAGATATTTAATCTTGTCCAAAATGGTGCATGTGAAAAGGTCCTTGAAACCTGGGATGAACATATTGGGTCCAGATTAGACGGAACTGAATATCAGGGACCTTTTGGCATAAACCAGATGTCTATGGGCTTTCCCAGTGGTTCAGTGGGAAGCATTCATCTGACATGGGTTTGATCCCTGGGTCAGAAAGATCCCTGGGTGGAAATAGCAATCCACGCCAGTATTCTTGCTGAGGCAGTCAGACATGACTGAGCAACTTAGCACACCAATGTCTATGGATGATTTGAACAGTATCAAATGTCCTACAAGGCCCCAACCACTAACCCCTAATCACCCTGCTCCCTTGTTCACTATTAAATTCCTTTTCTTCATTATGGTGACTTCATTTCAGACAATTCACTCTGGTACAAATCTAGCTTTCTCTTAATATGCCTATGTTCCTTTGGTCCTTCTGGAGGCCCATCTTTAGGAAATGTCATCTGCAAGCTTTATCTAAGCATTTTGAACACTGTCCTTGCTGAGCTCACAGCAGTCCTTAGTGCTGTTTATCCCACCCACAGGATCAGCCTCTTTGGTCCTGAAATGAGTGATTATGCTTACTCTGTCATATTCCTACAGATGTGTGCTATTTTTTTTTTTTGGCCTTTTTTATTGATTTTTTATTTATTTATTTTCATCTGTCTTAATTCTTTGGCCTGTGTGGGCCTCCCACTGCAGCGGCCCCCTTTGTTGTAGAGCACAGACTCTGGGCGCGTGCACTCCAGAGTGCTGGCTCGTAATTGGACTCACTGGTACAACTGCTTCGACACAAGTGGGATCTTTCCAGGCCTGGCATCGAGCCTGCACCCCTGGCACTACAAGGAGGACTCTCTACCCACTGGACCACCAGGGAAGCATACCCAGGATGTGTGCTTTTTAATGATAGAGAGCAAACTATTTTCCAGTTCTACTGAACATTTTTCAAAGATGAAGTGAAGGCACACTTTTTGAGGGCTAAAAAACTTAGTTGTGCAAATCAAAACTACAGTAGATATTACTTCACACTAGTCAGAATGGCCATCATTACTGTCTACAAATAGTAAGTGCTGGAGCAGATGTGGAGGAAAGGAGCTTCCTGTACTGCTGTTGAGAATGTAAATTGCTGCAACCATTATGGAAAACAGTACAGGGCTTCCTTAAAAAACTAAAAATAGAAAACAGAAAAAGTTAAAGCAGTATCATGACCTTCTATTGATCCTATTCCTTTAAAAAAACAAATGATACTCAAATTCACATTCTGAGAAAAATGCTCTGGTTGACAAATTACCATGAACATAAAGCTGTCACCTGATTAGATTTGGGAATGCATCAAGACCAGGAAGGTACAAGCTTCAGAGACAGTAGGCATATACATTAGGAAAGAAAGGAAGCCCATAAGCAGCACATTGCATCTCTGCTCATAACCCTGGCTTCTGCAATCCCCTCATGGCTGCATATAAAAGGCCCATGAAAAAGAAATATCTCAAGATATGTTGAAGCTACAATAGGCTGCCTCTTACCTTTTGACTCATCAGAGCAGGTCCCTTTTGGCAGCCTATAAGGACAGAAATCCTATGTATGCCTATTTGTGTGTGTGTGTGTATGACCAATAAAAAGAGATTGAAATGACAGAGAGGCAAACATAAAATTTTGTGATTAATAAATCAACTGAAATGTAATAATTTCTCTTTTTATTTGTAAAGCTATATTACTGGTTGACCACCAAGTTCCTATCTTTAATTAACAAATAAAGCTTTTCAAACTATACAAAAAATGTTTATAATTTTGATAGATTATTTCAATATGTGACTTTAAAACTGAGTTCCACCTTGCTGTAGTATTCCTAAGACCCAACTCTGCCTAGGCTTGGGGTTCCTACAGTGTTCTTCAGGAAGCAATTGTCCTGTTACACATACCTCATTTGATTCATACAGGATCCTATAGAGTAAGTGCTAGCATCTGCCTCACTGAGGGGGCACTACAGCAGGAATGCACACAAGAGGCAAGAAGCATAGCCAGACCACAAAGGCAGTTTTCTTTCTTCAAATACTGTAATCTCTTTGTTGTACAATCTTTATTGTCATACAATCATATGACAATAATAACTCATGTCTATTTGGCGACTTAAGGCTTGTTTTCAAAGTATGTCAATACATTATCGTATGCATTTTTAAAAATTCTGCTATCTAGACACTATTTTTATTACCTATCACATTTTTTTACAGATAAAAACAGTTTGTGTTTCAGATAAAATAACTGACAGGCTGAAGATAATAAACAAGCAGATGCTGAGCCCACATCCTCTTTGCTGTGGAAACCACATTCCTGTCATACTGCTGACTTGGATAGGAAGCATTCATTATTAGAAAGAGGAGTGAAATTATTCTGAAATGTAAATGCGTATTTTTTGGAAGATAGACTGCATGTGAAAACAGGAGCTTAGGCTCCTATTAAAATTTTGAAGTGATAAAACTTTAATTCAGACCCCTTAAGCAGGTGGGAACAAAGCTGGCTAATTAAATTCTGCATGGCAATATTTAAAATAACTTTGCAGCTGTCTGTATGTCTCAAGAGACTAATGTCCTTATATTTGTCTTAGATTTAATTTTAGTGCATAAGTCAAACTGTCATTTATTATTTCTGTATTTTTAAAATGTATCCTTCATATTTTATTTCATGTCTGTCTTCAGGAAACATCACTAGGTATTATCAAAGTACTGCCTTTTAAAATATGTATGAGTTTCTCTCTCTGTCTTTCAGTTTCTCTCTTCACTCTCCTTAGATCTATCTCTCTTTCTCTCTCTCTTTTCAATGCAAGTAAAAATGGGCCACACAAAGGTATAGAATAAACAGTATTTAGTAAAATACTCCAAATCAAAATCATTCTCAATAATAAGACAGTAATTTTGTAAAAATAAGATTTTCAATGCAGGAACAGTAGAAAATCAATGTCTTTTGGTTAATTTCCAACAACAAACATTATCAAATAAATGAATACTTTTAGTTATTTCCATGGTGTTTCCTAATGATGGAATATAAAATAAATGATAATTTGTCAAACTTAATTTGATAAATACCTCAGAAAATTGTTGTTGAGATGTTAGTAGAAGAACCTTGGGAAAAAAAATGGTCAAAATAATGAAGTTGGAGAGGTTTGTTTATGGCATTATTTCCTAGAACTCTAAAGAGTTCTAAAGTTAATGAGAACTTCACTTCTGAACTGCATTTTCCATTAACAGCTCTCGTAAAATCCCATAAAAGAGCTGATCAGTGTTGTTAGAGCTATAGACTTACCTGATTAAAAAATATATATATATATATGACTTGTGACCAAGGAACATTGTATTTTTTATATCCATTTTGCAGATTCTCTTATAGGTCTCAAATTTCTGACAAAAAAGTGATGAAAATTTTATTTTTTTGTGGTTTTAGTTTTTCTTCAGAAAAAAAGTCACTTAGATCTCTAGTAATCATACTTTAATAACAAACAATTAGGTGGGAGATTTTGAAATTCATAAAGGCATAGTATCCTAGTGTCCCAGAGAAAATGGTATTCAAACTATTCTCTGTTACTTAGAGCTTTCCCTGGGCCTCTTAACAGACCCAGGGACCTTGTGCTCTCTCCCTGTCCAACACCATCAGACTCTCTTTTTCACTCAAAAAAGGTTTTTTTCCCCTTGAATTTAGCATGCCCTAAAGCACTCATGTTGCCCTTAAAATCAATATCAGCTCTTACTGATTAATTAATTTCAAAATCACCATCTCTTTTCCAACTTCACAGGATTCAAATTTATTTTTGACTGTTTTCCTTCCATTATTCTCTTTCAGTTTTAAGAGCCCCTTTCAGCTTTATTGAGTGTCTATCATTCCACACACTGTTCTAGCTGCTCAAAGTCAAATGTTGAATAATAAAAATTTCTGTCCTCAAGGTTCCATTTTTAGCTGCGAAAAAATCATGGAAACAAATCAGTACAGTGTAACGCCACAAAAGCAGTGCTACTCAGTATGATGGAAGGCTGAAGGAAGGGAATGCTGGTAAGTTCCTGACAATAGGAAGGGGCTGGAATACAAAGGAAATCCTCCACAGATAGAAGAGGTCAGACCCAGTGATGCCATGATTTGATGGTGGTGACAATCCAAGGATGAACAGTATTAAAAATAGACATGGGAGGAAGAAAGAGGAATCTGTTGGTAGGGAATAAGTTTGCTTTGGAGTCTTCCATGTCATGCTAGTGAATTTGGACTTCTTCCTGTAAGTATACATTGTAGGCTTTCACTTGAGCATGATAAAGGACAGAAATGGGAAAAACCTAACAAAAGCAGAAGAGATTAGAGCAAGAAGAGATGGCAGAATACACAGAAGAACTGTACAAGAAAAAAGGTCTTAATGACTTGGGTAATCACAATGGAGCCAGACATCCTGAAGGGTGAGGTCAAGTGGGGCTTAGGAAGCATTACTATGAACAAGGCTAGTGTGTGTGATGGAATTCCAGCTGAACTATTTAAAATCTTTAAAGACAATGCTGTTAAAGTGTTGTACTCCATATGCCAGCAATTTGGAAAACTCAAAAGTGGTTAAAATAGGTCAGTTTTCATTTCAATCCCAAAGAAAGACAATGCAAAAGAATGTTCAAGCCACTGGACAATTGCACTTATTTCACTTACTAACGAGGTAAAGCGCAAAATCTTTCAAGCTAGAGAGGCTTTAATAGTACATGAACCAAGAACTTCTAAAGGTATAAGCAGGATTTAGAAATGGCCGAGGAACTAGAGATCAAATTACCAATATCCATTGGATCATAGAAAAAGCAAGAGAATTCCAAAAAAACATCAACTTCTGCTTCATTGACTATGCTAAAGCCTTTGACTGTGGATCACTGCAAACTGGAAAATTCTTCAGAGATGGGAACACAAGACCACCTTACCTGTCCCTTAAGAACCTGAATGCAGGTCAATTAGCAACAGTTAGAACCAGACATGGAACAACTGACTGGTTCAGAATTGAATAATAAAATTTCTGTCCTCAAGGTTCCATTTTTAGCTGCGAAAAAATCATGGAAACAAATCAGTACAGTGTAACGCCACAAAAGCAGTGCTACTCAGTATGATGGAAGGCTGAAGGAAGGGAATGCTGGTAAGTTCCTGACAATAGGAAGGGGCTGGAATACAAAGGAAATCCTCCACAGATAGAAGAGGTCAGACCCAGTGATGCCATGATTTGATGGTGGTGACAATCCAAGGATGAACAGTATTAAAAATAGACATGGGAGGAAGAAAGAGGAATCTGTTGGTAGGGAATAAGTTTGCTTTGGAGTCTTCCATGTCATGCTAGTGAATTTGGACTTCTTCCTGTAAGTATACATTGTAGGCTTTCACTTGAGCATGATAAAGGACAGAAATGGGAAAAACCTAACAAAAGCAGAAGAGATTAGAGCAAGAAGAGATGGCAGAATACACAGAAGAACTGTACAAGAAAAAAGGTCTTAATGACTTGGGTAATCACAATGGAGCCAGACATCCTGAAGGGTGAGGTCAAGTGGGGCTTAGGAAGCATTACTATGAACAAGGCTAGTGTGTGTGATGGAATTCCAGCTGAACTATTTAAAATCTTTAAAGACAATGCTGTTAAAGTGTTGTACTCCATATGCCAGCAATTTGGAAAACTCAAAAGTGGTTAAAATAGGTCAGTTTTCATTTCAATCCCAAAGAAAGACAATGCAAAAGAATGTTCAAGCCACTGGACAATTGCACTTATTTCACTTACTAACGAGGTAAAGCGCAAAATCTTTCAAGCTAGAGAGGCTTTAATAGTACATGAACCAAGAACTTCTAAAGGTATAAGCAGGATTTAGAAATGGCCGAGGAACTAGAGATCAAATTACCAATATCCATTGGATCATAGAAAAAGCAAGAGAATTCCAAAAAAACATCAACTTCTGCTTCATTGACTATGCTAAAGCCTTTGACTGTGGATCACTGCAAACTGGAAAATTCTTCAGAGATGGGAACACAAGACCACCTTACCTGTCCCTTAAGAACCTGAATGCAGGTCAATTAGCAACAGTTAGAACCAGACATGGAACAACTGACTGGTTCAGAATTGGGAAAGGAGCATGTCAAGGCTGTATATTGTCATTCTGCTTATTTAAATTATATGCAGAGTATGTCATGTGAAATGCTGGGTTGGGTGAATTACAAGCTGGAATCAAGATTACCAGGAGAATATCAACATCCTCAGATATGTAGATGCTGTAACTCTAATGGCAGGGAGCAAAGAGGAACTAAAGAGCCTCTCGATGAAGATGAAAGAGAAGAGTGAAAAAGCTGACTTAAAGATCAACATTCAAAGCACTAAGATCATGACACACAGTGCCATCACTTAATGACAAATACATGGAGAGAAAGTGGAAACAGGGACTGATATTTTTTTCTTGGGCTTCCAAATCACCGCAGATGGCAACTGTAGCCATGAAATTAAAAGAATGTTACTCCTTGGGGAAAAAAATCTTTGACAAACCTAGACAGCATATTAAAAAGCAGAGATACTACTTGGCCACCTAAGGTCCATATAATCATAATGTATTTTTTTTTCCAGTAGTCATGTACAGAAACAAGAGTTGGACCATAAAAGAAGACTGAGTGCCAAGAAGTTGATGCTTTTGAATTGTGGTGCTGGAGAGTCCCTTGTACAGGAAGGAGAGCAAATTAGACAATCCTAAAGGAAATTGACCCTGAATATTAATGGAAGAGACTGATGCTGAAGCTGAAGCTCCAGTACTTTGGACACCTGATGTGAAGAGCTGGCTCACTGGGAACAACACTGATGCTTGGGAAGACTGAAGGCAGGATGAGAAGGAATGACTGAGAATAAGATGATTGGATGGTATCACTGACTCAGTGGACATGAGTTTGAGAACACTTTGGGATTTAGTGTATGGCAGGTAAGCCTGGCATGGTGCAGTCCACAAGATTGCAAAGTTTAATAGTACATGAACCAAGAACTTCTAAAGGTATAAGCAGGATTTAGAAATGGCCGAGGAACTAGAGATCAAATTACCAATATCCATTGGATCATAGAAAAAGCAAGAGAATTCCAAAAAAACATCAACTTCTGCTTCATTGACTATGCTAAAGCCTTTGACTGTGGATCACTGCAAACTGGAAAATTCTTCAGAGATGGGAACACAAGACCACCTTACCTGTCCCTTAAGAACCTGAATGCAGGTCAATTAGCAACAGTTAGAACCAGACATGGAACAACTGACTGGTTCAGAATTGGGAAAGGAGCATGTCAAGGCTGTATATTGTCATTCTGCTTATTTAAATTATATGCAGAGTATGTCATGTGAAATGCTGGGTTGGGTGAATTACAAGCTGGAATCAAGATTACCAGGAGAATATCAACATCCTCAGATATGTAGATGCTGTAACTCTAATGGCAGGGAGCAAAGAGGAACTAAAGAGCCTCTCGATGAAGATGAAAGAGAAGAGTGAAAAAGCTGACTTAAAGATCAACATTCAAAGCACTAAGATCATGACACACAGTGCCATCACTTAATGACAAATACATGGAGAGAAAGTGGAAACAGGGACTGATATTTTTTTCTTGGGCTTCCAAATCACCGCAGATGGCAACTGTAGCCATGAAATTAAAAGAATGTTACTCCTTGGGGAAAAAAATCTTTGACAAACCTAGACAGCATATTAAAAAGCAGAGATACTACTTGGCCACCTAAGGTCCATATAATCATAATGTATTTTTTTTTCCAGTAGTCATGTACAGAAACAAGAGTTGGACCATAAAAGAAGACTGAGTGCCAAGAAGTTGATGCTTTTGAATTGTGGTGCTGGAGAGTCCCTTGTACAGGAAGGAGAGCAAATTAGACAATCCTAAAGGAAATTGACCCTGAATATTAATGGAAGAGACTGATGCTGAAGCTGAAGCTCCAGTACTTTGGACACCTGATGTGAAGAGCTGGCTCACTGGGAACAACACTGATGCTTGGGAAGACTGAAGGCAGGATGAGAAGGAATGACTGAGAATAAGATGATTGGATGGTATCACTGACTCAGTGGACATGAGTTTGAGAACACTTTGGGATTTAGTGTATGGCAGGTAAGCCTGGCATGGTGCAGTCCACAAGATTGCAAAGATTCAGACATGGCTGAGTGACTAAACAACAAAAATGAGATAGTTTGGGGATGGAAGTCAGGAATCAGGGGTAGTAGGTAGGATAAAAGGTCAGATTAAAATGAATGATTATGAGGGCTTGAACTTAAGTTTTAATGCTGAGACAAAAGGTGCAAATGATGTAAGTTGCTATGTTGATAGCATGACTGATTATCAAAAGAATCATATGGCCAATGATCGTGTTCATTGGGATGACCGATTCAGAATTTAATTTTCTCAAAATGAACAAAACATACTTTTAACAAACATACTTTGTTTTGCTCTTCTCACTCACTGACTCTCAGGGTTGCAATCTGAATCTCCTATCCCGGGAAATGACTACATCTTTGAAATATTAAAGAATTACTACTTAAATCGCCACTAGCTCTATCTTCCCTGTGATTATACTCAGCCACTCCTGCAATCTCTGTCTTCTGGCTTCATTGACTGTTCTAGTCCTTGACCCCTTTCCTCTACTTCCATTCCTTCTGAAGTATCTTCATAGAGAATGAAAAACCTCTATGCATTTTTCTTTATGTCTGAATATATGAATTTCCTTTAACCTCACCTTCCAGATAAAAACCTCAAATCAAGTATTCCTCTTTTTTTTCTGCTTGCCTTGATCAGATAAATACTGCTGGGAGAAAAATCACGGGAAGCTTAGTATGTATTATTCATTGTATTAACCAGTCCACATCTAAGTGAACAATGCAACAGTAATTTATTCAACTCTTCTATTCTCTCTTGCTCTTCACAAAACATATTGGAAGTTTTTGGCTAACTTGTCCAGTGTCTCACCCAGTTTTTCCTCTTGGGAGGCATTTAGTACAATCAAGGCAGCCAGGCCTCGTTTCTGGGATATGAAATGGTTCTGATTGCCACTTAGGGGAAGTGTGTGTTTGGGTTCTGGACTAGAAACACAAAAAAGAGACCTATCGCACAGAATCTACATTCTAGAAAAATTTCCAGTCACAATAGCTGAAGCAAATTTAGCTTAAAAAGTTTATGGGAATATTGTACTTCACAAGAATTACAACTAGTTGAAGAAGAAATCCTTTATCATATCAGACTCATTATCTGTCCAATTAATCAATAAAGTAACATAGGGAAGAGAAAAGACTAGTTCTCATCAGAAATAAATGCTTGCACTTCCCTATGACCATAGAAACAAATTCACTCTAATGACTCATTAGTCAGAATATTGTAGCTGTTTCACTAAACATCTCATATAAAATGCTATTTTAAAAAGTAAAGAGTTGTTTCTGATGTTTTAAACAATGGTGCAAATGATGTAAGTTGCTATGTTGATAGCATGACTGATTATCAAAAGAATCATATGGCCAATGATCGTGTTCATTGGGATGACCGATTCAGAATTTAATTTTCTCAAAATGAACAAAACATACTTTTAACAAACATACTTTGTTTTGCTCTTCTCACTCACTGACTCTCAGGGTTGCAATCTGAATCTCCTATCCCGGGAAATGACTACATCTTTGAAATATTAAAGAATTACTACTTAAATCGCCACTAGCTCTATCTTCCCTGTGATTATACTCAGCCACTCCTGCAATCTCTGTCTTCTGGCTTCATTGACTGTTCTAGTCCTTGACCCCTTTCCTCTACTTCCATTCCTTCTGAAGTATCTTCATAGAGAATGAAAAACCTCTATGCATTTTTCTTTATGTCTGAATATATGAATTTCCTTTAACCTCACCTTCCAGATAAAAACCTCAAATCAAGTATTCCTCTTTTTTTTCTGCTTGCCTTGATCAGATAAATACTGCTGGGAGAAAAATCACGGGAAGCTTAGTATGTATTATTCATTGTATTAACCAGTCCACATCTAAGTGAACAATGCAACAGTAATTTATTCAACTCTTCTATTCTCTCTTGCTCTTCACAAAACATATTGGAAGTTTTGGCTAACTTGTCCAGTGTCTCACCCAGTTTTTCCTCTTGGGAGGCATTTAGTACAATCAAGGCAGCCAGGCCTCGTTTCTGGGATATGAAATGGTTCTGATTGCCACTTAGGGGAAGTGTGTGTTTGGGTTCTGGACTAGAAACACAAAAAAGAGACCTATCGCACAGAATCTACATTCTAGAAAAATTTCCAGTCACAATAGCTGAAGCAAATTTAGCTTAAAAAGTTTATGGGAATATTGTACTTCACAAGAATTACAACTAGTTGAAGAAGAAATCCTTTATCATATCAGACTCATTATCTGTCCAATTAATCAATAAAGTAACATAGGGAAGAGAAAAGACTAGTTCTCATCAGAAATAAATGCTTGCACTTCCCTATGACCATAGAAACAAATTCACTCTAATGACTCATTAGTCAGAATATTGTAGCTGTTTCACTAAACATCTCATATAAAAATGCTATTTTAAAAAGTAAAAGAGTTGTTTCTGATGTTTTAAACAATGATGGATATTCTAATTACTTGGCGATCTCATATATAGCATATCTACAAATGAGTATCTACTAATGTGCTTTTCTCATCACTGATATTGATTCAGAGGGTAGTTCATTTAGATATTTTCACTAAACTTGAAGAATATTTTTCCAATATTAGATTACTTAACTAAAAATATTTGATCTGTGCCAATATAGTAATGATCAATTAAATTGCACAATTAAAAATGTAATCATTTTATATATATATAATTTCAATTGCATGTATAAAATAATAAAATGAAGTAATTTTAAGTCAAATGCTGACCTTTTAACTTACTAAGAAGTAGCTTAAATACTTGTTTAAGTAGAGTAAATTTGCATCTAATTTATATTCAATGTCATGTAAAAATAAATCTAAAAACAATTTCTTACATGAGTAGTCAGTATAAATGCCAAATTTTAATAACATAAATTAGAGCAATTTAGTAGTGTTTCCAGTCTGAAAGTTCTGTTTAATGAATTGTTTGAAATTGACTGAGTTACCTCTCAGATCAAAGACCCACAACTAGGAACATTTTTAATGTGCCTTAAGCTACAAGTTTGTTTTTATCATTTGAATTCTAGAATATGTAAAAATTATTTTAGAAGAGATTAGACTTTTCTTGATTGGACATTTAGTCAATGGCAGCCAGGCCTCGTTTCTGGGAAAAGTTTATGTGGAAGTGTGTGTTTGGGTTCTGGACTAGAAACACAAAAGAGACCTATCGCACAGAATCTACATTCTAGAAAAATTTCCAGTCACAATAGCTGAAGCAAATTTAGCTTAAAAGTTTATGGGAATATTGTACTTCACAAGAATTACAACTAGTTGAAGAAGAAATCCTTTATCATATCAGACTCATTATCTGTCCAATTAATCAATAAAGTAACATAGGGAAGAGAAAAGACTAGTTCTCATCAGAAATAAATGCTTGCACTTCCCTATGACCATAGAAACAAATTCACTCTAATGACTCATTAGTCAGAATATTGTAGCTGTTTCACTAAACATCTCATATAAAAATGCTATTTTAAAAAGTAAAAGAGTTGTTTCTGATGTTTTAAACAATGATGGATATTCTAATTACTTGGCGATCTCATATATAGCATATCTACAAATGAGTATCTACTAATGTGCTTTTCTCATCACTGATATTGATTCAGAGGGTAGTTCATTTAGATATTTTCACTAAACTTGAAGAATATTTTTCCAATATTAGATTACTTAACTAAAAATATTTGATCTGTGCCAATATAGTAATGATCAATTAAATTGCACAATTAAAAATGTAATCATTTTATATATATATAATTTCAATTGCATGTATAAAATAATAAAATGAAGTAATTTTAAGTCAAATGCTGACCTTTTAACTTACTAAGAAGTAGCTTAAATACTTGTTTAAGTAGAGTAAATTTGCATCTAATTTATATTCAATGTCATGTAAAAATAAATCTAAAAACAATTTCTTACATGAGTAGTCAGTATAAATGCCAAATTTTAATAACATAAATTAGAGCAATTTAGTAGTGTTTCCAGTCTGAAAGTTCTGTTTAATGAATTGTTTGAAATTGACTGAGTTACCTCTCAGATCAAAGACCCACAACTAGGAACATTTTTAATGTGCCTTAAGCTACAAGTTTGTTTTTATCATTTGAATTCTAGAATATGTAAAAATTATTTTAGAAGAGATTAGACTTTTCTTGATTGGAACCAGGACAGCTTAATGTTTTCAGACTTGAAAGAAGACATTGTCAAACCCTGCTGAGTTTTTGTATAGCATTAAAATGAACACAATTTAGATCAACAAAAGAGAAGCCCGTAAGATGAGGGAAGTGCATATGAAAGAAGGAAGAGAAGAGGGATTAATGGCAGGTGTTTTTCTAAAAAGAACCACAGAAAGAGTGAAATAGGGAATGAGAGAGAAAAAAAAAAAAAAAAGAAAAGAGGAGATAAACCAGAAAGGGAGGTGAAATAAAGAAAAGGATGGGGGCTTCCCTGGTAGCTTAGCAGTAAGGAGCTTGCATGCCAATGCAGAAGACACGCCTTCAATCCCTGATCCAGGAAGATCCCATAAGCCACAGAGCAACTAAGCCCATGAGCCAAAACTATTGAGCCCTTGTGCGCGGTTACTGAAGCCTGTGTGACCTAGAGCCCGAGTTCTACAACAAGAAAAGTCCCCGCAACAAGAAGCCTGCTCACCTCAACTAGAGAGTAGCCCCCAGTCCCTGCAACTAGAGAAGAGTCTATGGCAGCAGTGAAAAGCCAGAATAGCCAAAAGCAAATACATAAATAAAAATTAAAAAAATAAAAGGATGAGGCTGGATGAAGAACTGGTCAGTGATCATTAACTGGGCACTTGACACAAATAGTTGAACCTCTCTCTTATTGATTCATGATATTATTATCACAGAGCTGTTGAGCGGTGGACCTGGCAGTGGAGCCCAACTAGGTCCTTCTGTTGCTTTTGCTCTTAATACATTTCCCTGAAACTTTTAGAGAAGGGTGAGAAATGTGAGCAGAAAAAAGAATGAGAAAGAAAGAGAATGAGTGAAAGGAGAAAAGAGAAGAAAAGTGAATAGGACTATGGACATTCTCTGCAAGATTCATCAGAGTATGCAAGATTTTGATGACAGACAATTCAGTTAGATGATATTAAGAATAATTTTGAAGCAGCTGAGATGAGCAAAGAAAAGGTGGAATCTTGAAAGATATTCTGATTTCTACTAATTGCATTCTCTAATCACTTCCCTCTAATACACATTAAAAAGCCTTTTCAAAACACTTTTTCTCAGAAGTCAGGAACAAGGAGGGTTTGCAAGAAAAATCATGTATTATACAACATAGGATGGTCTATATATTATACAAAAAGTTTTTGTATACATTATATACAAAACTTGCACCACTTAAAAAGAGACAGAGTTGATTTTTGTCACTGCTTGTCCCACCACCAGGAATGCATCTCATCTAACTCTGCTAAAGGCAGGATCAACAGTAAAAGGTACAGACTCAGTCCTTACTCACAGGGGTGACAAATGGCAGAGAGATCAGAGTGTTAGATAGGGTATCTTGCCTCCTCACTATGGTCCTTAAAAAAAAAGGTTTGAGAGAGTATTTATTTTAATTCTAGGTCTTAATTTGTATGCAGCATGTGCAAGCAGCTGCTCAGGTCTTCATGCGCTTCTCTTGAACAGTTATTTGTGGAGGAAGTCAGGCTTCACTAGAGATCAGGGTATAGTTAGTGCTTTGCTCACACTTGCAGAAATCCATGCTGTGTGCTGGAAAACTGGATTCTTATATAGAACCATGGGTGCTAAACTACCTTTCTGCTGCCATCATAATATTTTAAAATCATGGAATAGGACATTTAAAGAATAATTGGGTTGATCTCCAATTAATTCAGTAGCATGGAAATATGAAATAAGGAGCACATCTCTGGCACTTAACTAACAGTTTCTGTGTGGTAAATTTTTTTGATGAAGACAGCTTATAGAATTATAGTTGATGCTGTTCTCTTAACAGTGCATAGGAACCAGAAGTGAAAATAGCTGGAATTTTATAGTGAAGACCATGTAGTACAATCCAACTCTTTCCTAGTTGTGTGCTCTCTCAACTTCAGTATTTTTCATATTAGAAAATGAGTAAAAGAAAGTTCCATATTAGATAACATGTGCTTCAATACTGTGAAATTTGAAGCATTATTCAGGTGAAATCTAATATCACTATTCCCATAACTTATATGTTATTGTTTTCCCAAATCTTAAAGTCTATGATGGGCTGCTATTCTCTGAAATATTAAAGGATACCGCAGCATGAACTCTGTGGTGGTTTAGTCACTAAGTCATGTCAGACTCTTGTGACCCCATGGGCTATATCCCACTAGGCTCTTCTGTCCATGGGATTCTTCAGGCAAGAAGACTGCAGTAGGTTGTCATTTCCTTCTCCAGGCAATGTTCCCTACCCAGAGATTTTTGTATACATTATATCAAAACTTGCACCACTTAAAGAGACAGGTTGATGCATTGTCCCACCACCAGGAATGCATCTCATCTAACTCTGCTAAAGGCAGGATCAACAGTAAAAGGTACAGACTCAGTCCTTACTCACAGGGGTGACAAATGGCAGAGAGATCAGAGTGTTAGATAGGGTATCTTGCCTCCTCACTATGGTCCTTAAAAAAAAAGGTTTGAGAGAGTATTTATTTTAATTCTAGGTCTTAATTTGTATGCAGCATGTGCAAGCAGCTGCTCAGGTCTTCATGCGCTTCTCTTGAACAGTTATTTGTGGAGGAAGTCAGGCTTCACTAGAGATCAGGGTATAGTTAGTGCTTTGCTCACACTTGCAGAAATCCATGCTGTGTGCTGGAAAACTGGATTCTTATATAGAACCATGGGTGCTAAACTACCTTTCTGCTGCCATCATAATATTTTAAAATCATGGAATAGGACATTTAAAGAATAATTGGGTTGATCTCCAATTAATTCAGTAGCATGGAAATATGAAATAAGGAGCACATCTCTGGCACTTAACTAACAGTTTCTGTGTGGTAAATTTTTTTTTTGATGAAGACAGCTTATAGAATTATAGTTGATGCTGTTCTCTTAACAGTGCATAGGAACCAGAAGTGAAAATAGCTGGAATTTTATAGTGAAGACCATGTAGTACAATCCAACTCTTTCCTAGTTGTGTGCTCTCTCAACTTCAGTATTTTTCATATTAGAAAATGAGTAAAAGAAAGTTCCATATTAGATAACATGTGCTTCAATACTGTGAAATTTGAAGCATTATTCAGGTGAAATCTAATATCACTATTCCCATAACTTATATGTTATTGTTTTCCCAAATCTTAAAGTCTATGATGGGCTGCTATTCTCTGAAATATTAAAGGATACCGCAGCATGAACTCTGTGGTGGTTTAGTCACTAAGTCATGTCAGACTCTTGTGACCCCATGGGCTATATCCCACTAGGCTCTTCTGTCCATGGGATTCTTCAGGCAAGAAGACTGCAGTAGGTTGTCATTTCCTTCTCCAGGCAATGTTCCCTACCCAGAGATTGAACCCAGGTCTCTTGCATTGCAGGCAGACTTTTTACTGACTGAGCTACTAGGGAAGCCCGGCCTGAACTCTTGAGCAACCGCAAACTTATTTGTAAACTCCTGTTAAAAATAGAAGTTAAGTTCAATGAGGACAACAAAGTATTGTGAGAGCATAGGAGAGTTTACTGACATATATTTTTTAAAGTTATCTTTTTTTACCCTACTCTCGATGATAAATTTCAGTAACAATTTAGATGCACCTCAAAATTAAATGATCTACAATTGATTAGATTATGCCACTTTCTCTTAAAAAGTTTATTTACAGCATTTAAACAAAGCTCCACTCTACACCAAACTTATCCGATTTAAATGCTGCATTTTCCAGAATGTATGATACCATGAAGATGAAATTACAGCGGTGTAATGAAAGACGGCCATGCTAGAAGCAATATGAATAATGCCTCATTGAGATTCTGATGGATAGATGGTCAAGGATCTGAGGATCAGTCATTGTTATTAATCATGTACCATAATGTAACTGATTGTTATTACTTCATACAATATGTGGCTAGGAATTCAGCTAGGTCAGTAAAATAATTTTAACTTCCTTTTCATGGTGGTCATTTTTCTTGTATTTCCTTCTTTGGTGTTCTTCAATTAAGGGAAAAAAGGACTTTCATTTCGGTGTTAGTGACCCATAATTGGGGTTCACTGGGTAAAAAATAGATGACCATGGTATTCAGAGTATGTCGTTTCCTGTGGTGTAAGACTTCTGCAAGGCTGCCTGGAAAACCATAGAAAGAATTGGTTATGTTGACTCATCCCTCCTGACTCTCCACTTGTAGTTCAGTCTTATCACTAAGGAGAGGTAAAGAAGCACACATTTGTCTTTTTCTCTGTACAGTAAGTACATTCAGATGTTTCTGTACATATTTGGTGTAGAAAAGCTCCTCTGGAGATGGAAGAAAAGAACTTCTAAATGTGGAGTAGACCATACGGTTTGCTATTTAAAGTATCCCCGTTTGAATTTTGCAGGAAATGTAACATAGCTAATAAGAAGTGGCCATAAGCTTTGAATATTCTGATCTAAAGACATTTTAAAGGCAACTTATGGCCTTGAAGAGTCTCAGAAATTCTAAACTGAGGGCATATTATTTTTCCCTTGCTGAACCCACTGTTACATTTTAGTTATTAAAAATTCAGGTGAAAATGACTTTCATTCAGTTGAAGTGGAGAAACATCGATGAAACTCATCTATGGAGGAAAAGGGCTTCCAAGATATATTAGTGAGTAAGGAATCCACCTGCAATGCACGAGACATGGATTTGACTCCTGGGTTGGGAAGATCCCCTGGAGGAGGACATGACAACCCATTCCAGTATTCTTGCCTGGAGAATTCCATGGACAGAGGAGCCTGGGAATGCTGCAGTCCATGGGGTCGCAAAGAGTTAGAAAAGATTGAAGCGACTGACTGAGCATGCATGCACATGAAGTAAAGGTCACCTGTGCATGGCTACGTATTTTTGTCTGATGTGAAACTAAAGCATATTCAAGATCAAAGTTTGATTGGATAGTATATGAGTAGCTATACTTTAAACATTAGAATTATATTACCTTATATCTTTATAGATGGTGAAGGATCTGAGGATCAGTCATTGTTATTAATCATGTACCATAATGTAACTGATTGTTATTACTTCATACAATATGTGGCTAGGAATTCAGCTAGGTCAGTAAAATAATTTTAACTTCCTTTTCATGGTGGTCATTTTTCTTGTATTTCCTTCTTTGGTGTTCTTCAATTAAGGGAAAAAAGGACTTTCATTTCGGTGTTAGTGACCCATAATTGGGGTTCACTGGGTAAAAAATAGATGACCATGGTATTCAGAGTATGTCGTTTCCTGTGGTGTAAGACTTCTGCAAGGCTGCCTGGAAAACCATAGAAAGAATTGGTTATGTTGACTCATCCCTCCTGACTCTCCACTTGTAGTTCAGTCTTATCACTAAGGAGAGGTAAAGAAGCACACATTTGTCTTTTTCTCTGTACAGTAAGTACATTCAGATGTTTCTGTACATATTTGGTGTAGAAAAGCTCCTCTGGAGATGGAAGAAAAGAACTTCTAAATGTGGAGTAGACCATACGGTTTGCTATTTAAAGTATCCCCGTTTGAATTTTGCAGGAAATGTAACATAGCTAATAAGAAGTGGCCATAAGCTTTGAATATTCTGATCTAAAGACATTTTAAAGGCAACTTATGGCCTTGAAGAGTCTCAGAAATTCTAAACTGAGGGCATATTATTTTTCCCTTGCTGAACCCACTGTTACATTTTAGTTATTAAAAATTCAGGTGAAAATGACTTTCATTCAGTTGAAGTGGAGAAACATCGATGAAACTCATCTATGGAGGAAAAGGGCTTCCAAGATATATTAGTGAGTAAGGAATCCACCTGCAATGCACGAGACATGGATTTGACTCCTGGGTTGGGAAGATCCCCTGGAGGAGGACATGACAACCCATTCCAGTATTCTTGCCTGGAGAATTCCATGGACAGAGGAGCCTGGGAATGCTGCAGTCCATGGGGTCGCAAAGAGTTAGAAAAGATTGAAGCGACTGACTGAGCATGCATGCACATGAAGTAAAGGTCACCTGTGCATGGCTACGTATTTTTGTCTGATGTGAAACTAAAGCATATTCAAGATCAAAGTTTGATTGGATAGTATATGAGTAGCTATACTTTAAACATTAGAATTATATTACCTATTCATATCTATATATACAAATGCAAAACAGGTGGACATACCTTCTACAAAAACTTCAGTAGAAAAACAAAGAATGAGAATGTAATACATCATTTTCTTTGGTCATAGTCATTTTGGCAACAGATATTAAGCTTAAATGACCATTTATCCCACCATTTACTGGTTGTTGTGAATCAAGACTCTGAGTTATTTTAAAAAGAGGCTGCCAAATAGTGTTTCCCATCTGCATTTGCTGGTAAAGAATAATCCTTTTGATTGTAGAAATTCCAGGCACTGACAGTGAGAGATTAACTAAAACAGTATTTTATTCCCTGCTGTAATGGTGAATACATAGCATTAAATATATTATTAATCCAACAAAATATTTTCATATTAAGCCATTTGGATTCATCAGTGGCCCCATTGTAATTGATGGATTACTGCATTACCATTTAATTTAGTTTTATTTTAAAGGCATAGCACTCACTATCATTTTAGTTAATTGCATAACCAAATAAGGGGAGAAATTGCTTCAGGAAAATGAGTAACGTGGAAGAGGATTCTTGTTGTTCAGAGAATTATTAAGAATTGTTTTCTTAAAGGCTTTACACATAGAACTGTTTACACTCTCAACTCTGACCTTCAGTGTGGCTCAGAAAAGAGGGGAGAAGGAAATCCAATTAGTGTAGTTTGGGAAGTTCTAACTCTCCCTTAAAATATTGGTAATTGTGTACCAAGTCAGTTTTTTGACTTTAGTTTTTTTTCTCAGAGCAATTTTCAAATACAAAACTTGCTCTACTCTGAAGAACTACTGGAAATCAGTTGCTGTTTCATTTATGATACTTAAATTTGTACCTTTTGCTACTTTTTCTCAATTATGCTGTACTCAAATTATTTGTTAAATAACTGCATGTTATTCAATCAAGATATGGAAGTAAATGCTACCTGCACAGTTGTGATTTTAGGAAAAAAAAAAAAAAAAGAAAATTTTTCCTTTGATGAAAATTGCCTAAATTTGAAGCTCTTGAAATTCATATTAAATTTGTCAGATATAACTATTTTAAAAAATAACCTCTTATATGAGAACATTTTAGACTTATCAAATTATTGTAAAGACAGTACGGAGAGTTCCCATATATCCCAGACTCAGTTTATCCTATTCTAACATCTTTCATGAGAATGGTGTATGTGTCACAATTACTACAGGAACATTATTATATTATTGAATCCTCATCTTTATTCAAACTTCCTCAGTTTCTCCCTAATTCTCCTATCTTGTTCTAGGATCATATCCAGATTACTATATTCCACTGAGAAATCAAATCTCCTTAGGTTTGTGTTTGCTATGGCAATTTCTGAGACTTCCCTGAGTAATTTTGATAATTTCAGTGAGTACTGGTCAGATGTTGTATAGAAAGTCCCTCACTTGGAATTTTTCTTATGTTTTTGTTATGATTAGACAGGGACTATGGGTTTCAGGGAGGAAAACTACAGAACACAATTCTTATAATATCATATCAGTGATACATATTATCAGCAGGCCTTACCACTCTTGATGTTGATCTTGATCTGTTGACTGAGGTTGTTCTGTCAAGTTTCTCCACTATAAAGCTATTCTTTTTTCCTTCTATCTCATAGAGTACCGTTGAGAAGGAAGTTACAATGAGCAGACCATAGATAACAAGAGGGAAGTTGTGTTTCCTCTCTTAAAGAGCAGAATAACTATGTAAATCATTAGGAATTTTTTAGCACTGGAAATTTGTATCTTCTTATAACCTACTTTTCTTATTTAGTAGTTTATTTATAACAGCACAGACTACTGGATATTTGTTTTATACCTTGGAACAGAAGCAATACTATTCCTTTACTTTTATGCGTGTATATATGCTGAAATTGTTCCAATTTTGTCCACTGGGAACTCTCACTTGGCACTGATATCCATTTTACATTCCCTGTTATTGAGTGTGGGCTTTTTATTTGTCTGTTTTTTGTTTTGCACTGCTTTGTTTTTTGGAAATACAAGATGCTCCAGACTTTTTAAATATATTTCCTGCCCAGTGATAGAATTAGACATTTGTGCAGATAGCCCTGGTTTTGTATTGGAGAATGAAATTAGAAACAGCTTTGAGTGCTCAGTGTGTTAAATGGGTTTTTTAAAAAAACTTTTTTTTTTGATCCTTAAGGAACATACAAAGTTTTCATCACCACACTGGAATTAATGGCCAGGATGATTGACTAATATATTGAATAAGGTCATATTTTTACTATATTAATTCTACTAATAATGATATTCAGTAATTACTATTAATAATTCAGTAATATTAAATTCAGTGTACCAACTATTAAGCTATTATTTTGTATATACTATGAATTTATATATAAAATAGGGTCATGGATTTAATACATGCCTCAAAAGTAAGGAAAGGGAGGTTGTGAAAGAATAATCAACTTACCAAATGTTTTACAGACAGCAGGGAACAAGGCTGGTTTTTAATACAAAGGACTTCAGATGCATGTTTTTAATTTCTAGACCACATCGCCTCATTAAAAATGACTAGATTTGAGGACTTAAATACATTTATAGTTACAGTAATGTGGGGGAAGCTTAAGCACATTGTTTCAGCTTGGAGCTAAGATGGCGCCTACAGGAAGGGGTGTGGAAGTGAAAAGAAGCTTAAGCACATTGTTTCAGCTTGGAGCTAAGATGGCGCCTACAGGAAGAGACAGGGTGTGATCTAAATTGTTAATTGATGGTCAAAATTTCTGATTGGTTCCCCTGGCTTCCGCGCTTGTGAATGATTGGCCTTTAGCTTGATTGGTGTACTCTATAGGAAGTCCCATGCAAAACCCCCTTCACTTGCCTATAAAAGCTGTGGATCTTCTTCAATAAAGCGGAACTATTTCAATGGAACCCCTGTCGCATCTGATTGTCCCTTGCCTGAGCCACGGGGCTGCGGGGCGGGCAGTTCAAGATTTGCCTTTCTCTGAGATCTCCCAGTTCAGCCGGGGGCAATCCTGCTGCCTTCCCTTTCTGCAGTAGGTCCCCACACAGTAAAAATTTTTCTGGCAATGTTATGGAAATACAAGATGCTCCAGACTTTTAAATATATTTCCTGCCCAGTGATAGAATTAGACATTTGTGCAGATAGCCCTGGTTTTGTATTGGAGAATGAAATTAGAAACAGCTTTGAGTGCTCAGTGTGTTAAATGGGTTTTTTAAAAAAACTTTTTTTTTTGATCCTTAAGGAACATACAAAGTTTTCATCACCACACTGGAATTAATGGCCAGGATGATTGACTAATATATTGAATAAGGTCATATTTTTACTATATTAATTCTACTAATAATGATATTCAGTAATTACTATTAATAATTCAGTAATATTAAATTCAGTGTACCAACTATTAAGCTATTATTTTGTATATACTATGAATTTATATATAAAATAGGGTCATGGATTTAATACATGCCTCAAAAGTAAGGAAAGGGAGGTTGTGAAAGAATAATCAACTTACCAAATGTTTTACAGACAGCAGGGAACAAGGCTGGTTTTTAATACAAAGGACTTCAGATGCATGTTTTTAATTTCTAGACCACATCGCCTCATTAAAAATGACTAGATTTGAGGACTTAAATACATTTATAGTTACAGTAATGTGGGGGAAGCTTAAGCACATTGTTTCAGCTTGGAGCTAAGATGGCGCCTACAGGAAGGGGTGTGGAAGTGAAAAGAAGCTTAAGCACATTGTTTCAGCTTGGAGCTAAGATGGCGCCTACAGGAAGAGACAGGGTGTGATCTAAATTGTTAATTGATGGTCAAAATTTCTGATTGGTTCCCCTGGCTTCCGCGCTTGTGAATGATTGGCCTTTAGCTTGATTGGTGTACTCTATAGGAAGTCCCATGCAAAACCCCCTTCACTTGCCTATAAAAGCTGTGGATCTTCTTCAATAAAGCGGAACTATTTCAATGGAACCCCTGTCGCATCTGATTGTCCCTTGCCTGAGCCACGGGGCTGCGGGGCGGGCAGTTCAAGATTTGCCTTTCTCTGAGATCTCCCAGTTCAGCCGGGGGCAATCCTGCTGCCTTCCCTTTCTGCAGTAGGTCCCCACACAGTAAAAATTTTTCTGGCAATGTTATGGAAAGCCTGACCAATCTATATAAAGATGTATAGTACATTGCAATTATAGCGGTGTGCGCATATCACATATGCATGTATATGCACACACATAAATATGCAGCAAGTGAACGTAAATTTAAATCACACTTTCTATTATACTAGTAATTTGACACAGCATTTGGAAATTTTACTAATCATTAATATGGCTTTCAAAGTATAAATTTCACTCTGGTTATTAAGATATCCCCTTATAGCTATTAAGAACTCAAAGAGAAAAAAAGGCAGACTAATGTAGATGAGAAATTACTCATGTTGCTGAAACATTGTTCATTTGCTTCTGGCATCAGCTGGGAAGAGACCATATATTTATGTCACAATGTAATGGCATACTGCAGGCTATTTCTATATGCATTCTTATTCCAGACTAATTTGTCAATTGTCGGTAAATTCAGCATCTTCCACATCCGGATAAATATAGATTTCTTTCTCAGTTGACGGTAAATACATTGCAGCTGCTCTGTGGCAGGCAGCAGATAGATGGAGATGTTAAGGTGACTTTCTTGATGAGTGTAATGCATGAAATCAGGCTCTCTGTAGATGGGGGATTTGGAACATGTTAGAAAATGAGGTTCACATCTCAGACTGCTCTCATCATCATCATCATGACTCTTGGCATGGCCAGTGTGGTTGCCTCAGTGGTAGTAAGATAATTAGAAGCAGGATGTCTCAGTCCACAACAAGAGGCTGAGGAAATCAGGACCTGATTTCAATATCTTTGTGGTTTAATTAGCTTTGCTTTGATCTATCAGGCTCAAATTTGGAAACAAGGTGAGAAATAAAAATCTAAATAAATAGGAGCATACTACAAACATTGGTCTATAATCATCTTTAATTCATTGTACAGTGACAAATTATCTCAAAAATGTTATATAGAAGAGGGGAGTCAGCTAAGAAACATGTAGATATTAAAAAGAAAAGAATAGAAAGAAAGTTTGAATAATATAGTGCTAAATATTATATTCAAATAAAACTACAACAGTATAAAAGAAAGTAATTAGAGGAGTAAGCAAAAGAAAGTAATTAGAAGCAGCACAGAAAAATTAATTAGTTAATGGAAAAAGTAATGCATGTGATTGTCCAATGATTCTCAAAACATAACATCAAGACTAGAAGCACCAGGAATCTTCAGAACATGTCAGAAAGGCAAATTTTCAAGTCCCAACTCAAAGTGACTGAAACTGCAACTCTGAGGATGGAACCTAAAAATTAGTATTTCAGTAAGCTTCTGTGATGAGTTTTTTTGAGAATCATTGGTTAAGTTGCATTTGCTAGAGTACCTGAAAATAGTGTAAGACTTGAAAGTAACAAATAAAAGAAGAGATTTGCTGTGAACCAATGACAGCAAACTGAGTTATTTGTAGAAAATATTATCACTCATATGGATTTTTTGTTGTTGTTGAGCAAATTCTTTGTCCAATTTATTGGGTATTTTGGGAAAATATAATGTTCCACCTGGTCAGAAGTGAGACATTCCCAGGTGGTTGTTAAAGAATCCACCTGTCAATGCAGGAGACACAGGAGATGTGAGTTCGATCCCTGGGTTGGGTAGATTCTCTGTAGAAGGAAACAGCAACCCATTCCAGTATTCTTGCCTGGAAATTCCCATGGATAGAGGAGCCTGGCAAGCTACAATCCATAGGGCTGCAAAGTCTGACATGGCTTATGAGCTCAAGCACAAGCACAAGCACTCAGAAGTGATTTCAGTACAATTTCTCATATAGACCTTGTCTGTTCTGATTTACAAAAGCTGATATGGTGGTCCAGGAAGATGTGTAAGGTACCTAACTGTTGACCTTCCTAACTCAACAGCCCTGAGTTGAAGGATTCAGGAATCTAGAACATGTTGTCAGTGTTTGGTGGGCTAAGAGATTCTCTTAAATTCTAAGAGATTTTAATTCATTAAGTACTTATTGAATGGTGACCATAAGTATGGCAATGAAGTTGGTGATGTGGCAAGTACCGTGACAAGAACCGTGACACCTGATATTAAATTGCTTACCATGTTTATTAACTTAGGAAAAATCTTGAAAAGTATCTGTTTTATTAGCAGGTATTTGCATAAATATAAATCATCCAAGCTCTCATTTAGTGTTGGCATTCTCTGAAATCATAGCTCAAAGTATTTTGATATCCAGATTACATAAATCCACATAGTGATAATCACATTCTGATGAACACAACTTTAGGATTTTCTCTTAGTATTGATTAATTGTTGAGATACAGAATTTAGTAGTAAATAATAGCTTTACAGTGATCTTAGTCTCCAACAACAGAAGGTCATAAATTCTCAGCCTCATTACTCTAAATACAAATTTTCACAAATGACACTTAAAAGCAGAAAATAGGCTAATTCCTAGTATAGAACTGAAAAAGTTGAATTTGGCATGAATGAATAGTATGTACCATATCCTTATATAAACAGCAGGAAAAAAAATAGAGCAGGAGATAGCTGGGAGACCTAGGAGTGGAAATGAAATGCCAAAATTGCTGAAGCAGCAATAAGTATCTTTTCAAAGGGAGCAAGTAGGACTCAACAATGTACCAGTAACTGGAAAGGATTTATAATGGTCGGGACAGTGCAGCTTAAACAGAGAATCAGAATTAACTGAATAAATTAGAATACAAATATATTCAAATATATTTAGAAAATGAAAACAGTTAATTTTATTAGACATGAGTGAAAAAGTGATGCCGGAACTAAAATAGAAAATCTGCTAATGAGTTGATTAAAACTCTGGCGATGATTAGGAATAATTAATTGGAACTAGGCCAGCCTCAACTTGGAGTCTAATAAACTAAGCTAAAAATAAACATTTTTCTTTTTGTTAAATGTGTTTTTAAGTGGTCAGACCCACTTGTTCTTTAGTGAATCCATGGAAAACTTGAAAGTCAAAATTATTCAGTAAACTATAGTATAACAAAGGGTTTCCCTGTTAGCCGAGATGGTAAAGAATCTGCCTGAAATGCAGGAGACTCAGGTTCAGTTTCCTGGATCAGAAGTATTCTCTGGAGAAAGCAGTAGCAACCCACTCCAGTATTCTTGCCTGAATAATTCCATGGACAGAGGAGCTTGGTGAGCTGCAGTCCATGGGGTCATAAAGAGTCAGACACAACTGAGAGAATAACACAGTATAAAAATTCTGACAGGAACATCCCTGTTGGTCCAGTGGTTAAGACTCTGTGTTCCCAATATAGGGGGCCTGGGTTCAATCCTTGGTCAGGGAACTAGATCCCACATGCAGCAACTAAGACCCAGTACAGCAAAACTTTTAAAAAAAAAGAAAAAAAAAATCAAACAAATCCCAAAACACCTCTGACAAATTTATTGTAAAATTCATATGAAAGAGTTAGCATGTTAGAAGAGCAAGGATGTATAACTGGTTATGACAACTTAGTGGAATAAGATTACTTAAATTTCTTTCAGTACAAATATGCAGAAATCCTAGCTAAAATATAAATAAAAGTAACTTAATACTTGTTCATAATGCAAAAATTAAGAAAGACAATTAAGTAGATGACAGAAAGAAAGAAAAGAAACAACAAATCCCAAACCAGAGTATAAATGCATTAAATTAGTGCTTCAGTAGTATGATGGTAGACATTGTAAGGCAAAAAAGATGTAATGTTGTCTTAGTAAATAATGGGCTTTAGTTTAAGTGCTTAAATGAGAGACTGGAGACCAGGCATTGGAGCAATATAGGAGGGACGTCAAAGCAAAGATGCCTGCATAAACCAGAACCCTGGTATTGCTGCACATTGAATGAAATGTGAGTTAGAAAAAAAGAGTACAGAAAGATAGCTTCAAGCACAGAAAGATAAGAAGGAGGTTTTCTCTTTATGACTGAGTTTTGAGAGAAACAAAACATTTCACCAAACAAAATGTATCTCCACAGTTTTTCCAAACTGATTTTAACAAAAAAAAGTAGCCCCAAGTAGTAGTCTCTAGTAGCCCTAGCTTAAACAAGAAATTTCAGTTAAATTTCCACAGAAGGTGAAGTTAGAGTCCAAAATCACTGGGCACATGGGGAAGCAATCCTCTGTGATTCTCACGAGTATAGAAAAAATCACAAACACACCTATAAAAGAAGTTTATTTAAATGAACAATCTCCTACTTAAATAAAGGGGTAGTATTCTCTGGAGAAAGCAGTAGCAACCCACTCCAGTATTCTTGCCTGAATAATTCCATGGACAGAGGAGCTTGGTGAGCTGCAGTCCATGGGGTCATAAAGAGTCAGACACAACTGAGAGAATAACACAGTATAAAAATTCTGACAGGAACATCCCTGTTGGTCCAGTGGTTAAGACTCTGTGTTCCCAATATAGGGGGCCTGGGTTCAATCCTTGGTCAGGGAACTAGATCCCACATGCAGCAACTAAGACCCAGTACAGCAAAACTTTTAAAAAAAAAGAAAAAAAAAATCAAACAAATCCCAAAACACCTCTGACAAATTTATTGTAAAATTCATATGAAAGAGTTAGCATGTTAGAAGAGCAAGGATGTATAACTGGTTATGACAACTTAGTGGAATAAGATTACTTAAATTTCTTTCAGTACAAATATGCAGAAATCCTAGCTAAAATATAAATAAAAGTAACTTAATACTTGTTCATAATGCAAAAATTAAGAAAGACAATTAAGTAGATGACAGAAAGAAAGAAAAGAAACAACAAATCCCAAACCAGAGTATAAATGCATTAAATTAGTGCTTCAGTAGTATGATGGTAGACATTGTAAGGCAAAAAAGATGTAATGTTGTCTTAGTAAATAATGGGCTTTAGTTTAAGTGCTTAAATGAGAGACTGGAGACCAGGCATTGGAGCAATATAGGAGGGACGTCAAAGCAAAGATGCCTGCATAAACCAGAACCCTGGTATTGCTGCACATTGAATGAAATGTGAGTTAGAAAAAAAAAAGAGTACAGAAAGATAGCTTCAAGCACAGAAAGATAAGAAGGAGGTTTTCTCTTTATGACTGAGTTTTGAGAGAAACAAAACATTTCACCAAACAAAATGTATCTCCACAGTTTTTCCAAACTGATTTTAACAAAAAAAAGTAGCCCCAAGTAGTAGTCTCTAGTAGCCCTAGCTTAAACAAGAAATTTCAGTTAAATTTCCACAGAAGGTGAAGTTAGAGTCCAAAATCACTGGGCACATGGGGAAGCAATCCTCTGTGATTCTCACGAGTATAGAAAAAATCACAAACACACCTATAAAAGAAGTTTATTTAAATGAACAATCTCCTACTTAAATAAAGGGGTAGTATTCTTTAAACTGAAATAGGAACATAGGAATTAAAAGCATAATGAAAGACATATCGATATGAAAAAAGCCAGGCAAGCTTTTTTTTTTTTTTTAATTTTGAACCCTTTTATGGTTTTTGTTTGTTTGCTTGTTTAATTTTCATCCATTTCATTATTTGGTCTGTGTGAGCCTCCCATTGCAGTGGCCTCTCTTGTTGCAGAGCACTGGCTCTGGGCACATATACTCCAGAGCACTGGCTAATGATAGGACACACCGGTCCAGCCTCTTGGATCCAATCAGTGTCCCCTGCACTGCAAGGTGGACTCTTTACTCACCCAGGGAAGCCCCCAGGCAAGCTTTTAAATATACATTATAGACTTGCAATATGGATGGATTAATTTCTTATTGGTTTCATTTCCTATTTAAATGAAGGAATAGAAGAAAGAGCAAAATTCTGAAAGAGAAAACATCTTTCCACACTGTGGACTAAATAGTCACTGCCATAGCAATCAGTAATGGAAGTTTTCTGTTTCTTATTTCTTCTTTTCTTTCTCCATAATTCACAAAATAATTTGGTAGAAAAACTGGTAAATTCTTGAAAACTGTGATTAGATTCTCAGATTAATTCAAGTTCAGGTTTACTTACAGTGTAATCAAAGCACTGTATGTTCAAAAATCGCATCATCCTTTACATGTTTCTGATGAAAACATTTAAGTAAGAGTGGATATATCCCATATGCATGGCTGAGTCCCTTCACTGTTCACCTGAAACTATCACAACAGTGTTAATTGGCTATACCCCAATAAAAATAAATTAATTCATTCATTAATTTAAATAAATATATAAAATTTAAAATACAAAAAATATATGATAAGATATTCTTTTACATTTAGATCTGCTTAATATGTGGAAAATGGGCAAGTTTCCAATAGAATTTGATATAATTTCTAAAAATAAAACATATAGTTAATAAAATTGCACAAGTCCATCAAGATCTTTTGGGTTTCCCAGGTGATGCAATGGTAAAGAAAATGCCTGCCATTGCAGTAGCAACAAAAGACATGTGTTTGATCTCTGTATCAGTAGGATCCCCTGGAGAAGGAAATGGCAACCTGCTCCAGTACACTTGTTGGAAAATTCCATGGACAGAGGAGCCTGGCAGATTAAGGTTCATGGGTTTGCAAAGAGTCAGACACAACTAGCAGATACACACACATAAAAATCTTCACTGTGTGTGTTGTTATTGCCATTCTACTAGATTCCATATATATGTTAACATATTATATTTGTCCTTCTTCTTTTGACTTACTTCACTTTTTATGATAGGTTCTAGATCCCACCTCATTAGGACTGATTCTTCTGCATTTTTTTTTTTACAGCTGTGTAGTATTCCATTGTATATATGTACCAGAGCTTCTGTATCCATTCATTCGTCAATGGACATCTAGGTTGCTTCCATGTTCTAGCTATTGTATAGAGAGCTGCAATAAACATTGGAGTACAGGTGCTTCTTCCAGTTTTGACTTCATCTGGGTATAAGCCTAAGAGTAGAATTGCTGATTTTAAATGAAGGAATAGAAGAAAGAGCAAAATTCTGAAAGAGAAAACATCTTTCCACACTGTGGACTAAATAGTCACTGCCATAGCAATCAGTAATGGAAGTTTTCTGTTTCTTATTTCTTCTTTTCTTTCTCCATAATTCACAAAATAATTTGGTAGAAAAACTGGTAAATTCTTGAAAACTGTGATTAGATTCTCAGATTAATTCAAGTTCAGGTTTACTTACAGTGTAATCAAAGCACTGTATGTTCAAAAATCGCATCATCCTTTACATGTTTCTGATGAAAACATTTAAGTAAGAGTGGATATATCCCATATGCATGGCTGAGTCCCTTCACTGTTCACCTGAAACTATCACAACAGTGTTAATTGGCTATACCCCAATAAAAATAAATTAATTCATTCATTAATTTAAATAAATATATAAAATTTAAAATACAAAAAATATATGATAAGATATTCTTTTACATTTAGATCTGCTTAATATGTGGAAAATGGGCAAGTTTCCAATAGAATTTGATATAATTTCTAAAAATAAAACATATAGTTAATAAAATTGCACAAGTCCATCAAGATCTTTTGGGTTTCCCAGGTGATGCAATGGTAAAGAAAATGCCTGCCATTGCAGTAGCAACAAAAGACATGTGTTTGATCTCTGTATCAGTAGGATCCCCTGGAGAAGGAAATGGCAACCTGCTCCAGTACACTTGTTGGAAAATTCCATGGACAGAGGAGCCTGGCAGATTAAGGTTCATGGGTTTGCAAAGAGTCAGACACAACTAGCAGATACACACACATAAAAATCTTCACTGTGTGTGTTGTTATTGCCATTCTACTAGATTCCATATATATGTTAACATATTATATTTGTCCTTCTTCTTTTGACTTACTTCACTTTTTATGATAGGTTCTAGATCCCACCTCATTAGGACTGATTCTTCTGCATTTTTTTTTTTACAGCTGTGTAGTATTCCATTGTATATATGTACCAGAGCTTCTGTATCCATTCATTCGTCAATGGACATCTAGGTTGCTTCCATGTTCTAGCTATTGTATAGAGAGCTGCAATAAACATTGGAGTACAGGTGCTTCTTCCAGTTTTGACTTCATCTGGGTATAAGCCTAAGAGTAGAATTGCTGTATTGTATGGTGCTTCTATGTTTAGTTTTTAAAGAAATCTCCATACTGTCTTCCATAGAGGCTGTATCAATCTATATTCCCACCAGCAATGCAAGATTGTTCGCTTTTCTCCACACCCTCTCTAGCATTTATTGTCTGTCGATTTGTTGATAATGACTATTCTGATGGGTGTGAGGTGATATCTCATTGTAGTTTTGATTTGCATTTCTCTAATTATAAGCGAGGTTGAGCATCCTTTCATGTGTCATTTGGCCATCTGTATGTCCTTTTTGGTGAGATGTCTATTTAGATCTTTTTCCCATTTTTTGATTGGGTTGTTCATTTTTCCAATGTTGAGTTGTCTGAGTTGCTTGTAGATTTTGGAGATTAATTCTTTGTTGTTTCATTTGCTCCGATTTTTCTTCCATTCTGTGGGGTGTCTGTTCAGGTTTTTTGTAATTTCTTTTGCTGTATGAAAGCTTTTGTGTTTCATTAGGTCGCACATGTTAATTTTTGGTTTTGGTTCTGCTATTCTAGTAGGTGGGTCAGAGAAGATCTTACTTTGATTTATGTCCTTGAGTGTTTTGCCTATATTCTCCTCTAAGAGTTTGATGGTTTCTGGTCTTACATTGAGGTCTTTCATCCATTTTGAGTTGATCCTTGAGTATGGTGTCAGGGAATGTTCCAACTTCATTTTTTTGCATGTAGCTGTCCAGTTTTCCCAGCACCATTTGTTGAAGAGACTGTCTTTGTCCCATTTTATAGTTTTGCCTCCTTTGTCAAAAATAAGGTATCCATAGGTGCATGGGTTTATTTCTGGGTTCTCGATCTTGTTCCATTTTTCTATAGTTCTGTTTTTGTGCCAGTTCTGTACTGTCTTGATGACTGTTGCTGTGTAGTATAGTCTGAAGTTAGCGAGACTGATCCTTCCAGTTCTTCTTTCTCAGGATTGCTTTGGCTATTCGAGGTCTTTTGTGTTTCCATATGAACTGTGTGATTCTTTGGTCTAGTTCTGTGAATAATGTCACTGGTAGTTTGATAGGGATTGCATTGAATCTGTAGATGATATTTGGTAGTACGGTCATTTTCACAATATTGATTCTTCCGACCCAGGAACATGGAAATCTCTCCATCTGTTTAAGTCTTCTTTAATTTCTCTCATTAGTGTCTTATAATTTTCTGTGTACAGTTCTTCTGTTTCTTTGGGTAGGTTTATTCCTAGATATTTGATTCTTTTGGTTGCTATGGTAAAGGGGATTGCCTCTTTGATTTTGTTTTCTGATTTTTCATTGTTTGTGTATAGGAATGCCAGTGATTTCTGTGTATTGATTTTGTATCCCGTGGCTCTACTGAATTCATTGATTAGCTCTAGTAGCTTTGTAATAGTGTCTTTGGGGTTTTCTATGTATAATATCATATCTGCAAATAGAATTTTACTTCTTCTTTTCCAATCTGGATTCCTTTTATTTGTTTTTCTTTTCTTCTTGCTGTTGCTAGAACTTCCAGGACTATGTTGAATAAGAGTGGTGAAAGTGGACACCCTTGTCTTGTTCCTGATCTTAGAGGGAATGCTTTGAGTTTTTTACCATTGAGGATAATGTTCGCTGTGGGCTTCTCATATATGGCTTTCACTATGTTGAGATAGGATCCTTCTATGCCCATTTTTTTGATGAGTTTTTATCATAAATGGGTATTGGATTTTGTCAAAGATATTTTCTGCATCTATTGAGATTATCATGTGATTTTTGTCTTTCATCCATTTTGAGTTGATCCTTGAGTATGGTGTCAGGGAATGTTCCAACTTCATTTTTTTGCATGTAGCTGTCCAGTTTTCCCAGCACCATTTGTTGAAGAGACTGTCTTTGTCCCATTTTATAGTTTTGCCTCCTTTGTCAAAAATAAGGTATCCATAGGTGCATGGGTTTATTTCTGGGTTCTCGATCTTGTTCCATTTTTCTATAGTTCTGTTTTTGTGCCAGTTCTGTACTGTCTTGATGACTGTTGCTGTGTAGTATAGTCTGAAGTTAGCGAGACTGATCCTTCCAGTTCTTCTTTCTCAGGATTGCTTTGGCTATTCGAGGTCTTTTGTGTTTCCATATGAACTGTGTGATTCTTTGGTCTAGTTCTGTGAATAATGTCACTGGTAGTTTGATAGGGATTGCATTGAATCTGTAGATGATATTTGGTAGTACGGTCATTTTCACAATATTGATTCTTCCGACCCAGGAACATGGAAATCTCTCCATCTGTTTAAGTCTTCTTTAATTTCTCTCATTAGTGTCTTATAATTTTCTGTGTACAGTTCTTCTGTTTCTTTGGGTAGGTTTATTCCTAGATATTTGATTCTTTTGGTTGCTATGGTAAAGGGGATTGCCTCTTTGATTTTGTTTTCTGATTTTTCATTGTTTGTGTATAGGAATGCCAGTGATTTCTGTGTATTGATTTTGTATCCCGTGGCTCTACTGAATTCATTGATTAGCTCTAGTAGCTTTGTAATAGTGTCTTTGGGGTTTTCTATGTATAATATCATATCTGCAAATAGAATTTTACTTCTTCTTTTCCAATCTGGATTCCTTTTATTTGTTTTTCTTTTCTTCTTGCTGTTGCTAGAACTTCCAGGACTATGTTGAATAAGAGTGGTGAAAGTGGACACCCTTGTCTTGTTCCTGATCTTAGAGGGAATGCTTTGAGTTTTTTACCATTGAGGATAATGTTCGCTGTGGGCTTCTCATATATGGCTTTCACTATGTTGAGATAGGATCCTTCTATGCCCATTTTTTTGATGAGTTTTTATCATAAATGGGTATTGGATTTTGTCAAAGATATTTTCTGCATCTATTGAGATTATCATGTGATTTTTGTCTCTCTGTTTGTTGATATGGTGTATCACATTGATTGATTTGTGGATACTGAAGAATCCTTGCATGCCTGGGATGAACTCGACTTGATCATGATGTATGAGTTTTTTGATGTGTTGTTGAATTCTTTTTGCTAGGATTTTGTTGAGGATTTTGGTGTCTAGATTTATCAGTGAAATTGGCCTATAATTTTCTTTTTTTGTGTTGTCTTTGCCTGGCTTTGGTATCAGGGTGATGGTGGCCTCGTAGAATGTGTTTGGAAGTGTTCCTTCCTGTGCAATTTTTTGGAAGAGTTTTAGAAGGACAGGCATTAGCTCTTCTTTAAATGTTTGGTAGAATTCACCTCTGAAGTCATCTGTCCCTGGGCTTTGATCTTTGGGTAGATATTTGATCACAAATCCGATTTCTGAGCTTGTGATTGGGTTGTTCATAGTTTCTATTCCTTCCTGGTTCAGTCTTGGAAATTAATCTTCTCTAAGAAACTGTCCATTTCTTCCATGTTATCCAGTTTGTTGCCATAGAGTTGTTCATAATAGTCTCTTAGAATCCTTTGGATTTCTGCATTATCTGTTGTAATAGCTCCTTTTTCATTTTTGATTTTGTTGATCTGGTTCTTCTCTCTTTTTTTCTTGTTGAGCCTGGCCAGTGGTTTCTCAATTTTATTTACCTTTTCAAAGAACCAGCTTTTTGTTTTATTTGTCTTTACTATTGTTTCCTTCATTTCTTTTTCATTTATTTCTGCTCTAACCTTTATGATTTCTCTTCTTCTGCTAACTTTGGGATGTTTTTGTTCTTCTTTCCCAGTTGTTTTAAGCGTAGATTTAGGTCATCTGTTTGATATTTCACTTTGTTTCTTGAGGTAGGATTGTATTGCTTTTTTTTTTGCTGTTGCTAGAACTTCCAGGACTATGTTGAATAAGAGTGGTGAAAGTGGACACCCTTGTCTTGTTCCTGATCTTAGAGGGAATGCTTTGAGTTTTTTACCATTGAGGATAATGTTCGCTGTGGGCTTCTCATATATGGCTTTCACTATGTTGAGATAGGATCCTTCTATGCCCATTTTTTTGATGAGTTTTTATCATAAATGGGTATTGGATTTTGTCAAAGATATTTTCTGCATCTATTGAGATTATCATGTGATTTTTGTCTCTCTGTTTGTTGATATGGTGTATCACATTGATTGATTTGTGGATACTGAAGAATCCTTGCATGCCTGGGATGAACTCGACTTGATCATGATGTATGAGTTTTTTGATGTGTTGTTGAATTCTTTTTGCTAGGATTTTGTTGAGGATTTTGGTGTCTAGATTTATCAGTGAAATTGGCCTATAATTTTCTTTTTTTGTGTTGTCTTTGCCTGGCTTTGGTATCAGGGTGATGGTGGCCTCGTAGAATGTGTTTGGAAGTGTTCCTTCCTGTGCAATTTTTTGGAAGAGTTTTAGAAGGACAGGCATTAGCTCTTCTTTAAATGTTTGGTAGAATTCACCTCTGAAGTCATCTGTCCCTGGGCTTTGATCTTTGGGTAGATATTTGATCACAAATCCGATTTCTGAGCTTGTGATTGGGTTGTTCATAGTTTCTATTCCTTCCTGGTTCAGTCTTGGAAATTAATCTTCTCTAAGAAACTGTCCATTTCTTCCATGTTATCCAGTTTGTTGCCATAGAGTTGTTCATAATAGTCTCTTAGAATCCTTTGGATTTCTGCATTATCTGTTGTAATAGCTCCTTTTTCATTTTTGATTTTGTTGATCTGGTTCTTCTCTCTTTTTTTCTTGTTGAGCCTGGCCAGTGGTTTCTCAATTTTATTTACCTTTTCAAAGAACCAGCTTTTTGTTTTATTTGTCTTTACTATTGTTTCCTTCATTTCTTTTTCATTTATTTCTGCTCTAACCTTTATGATTTCTCTTCTTCTGCTAACTTTGGGATGTTTTTGTTCTTCTTTCCCAGTTGTTTTAAGCGTAGATTTAGGTCATCTGTTTGATATTTCACTTTGTTTCTTGAGGTAGGATTGTATTGCTCTAAACTTCCCTCTTAGGACTGCTTTCGTAGTATCTCATATATTTTGCACTGTCATGTATTCATTGTCATTTTCTTCTAGGAATTTTAAAAATTTCTCCTTTGATTTGCTCAGCATTCAGTTTGTTTTTTAGGTATATGTTGTTTAATCTCTATGTGTTTGTTTTTAGCAGTTTTTTTTCCTGTAGTTAACTCTAGTCCCATTGCATTGTGGTCAGAGAAGATGGTTGATAAGATTTCAATTTTCTTGAATTGACTGAGGTTTGATTTGTAGCCTAAGATGTGGTGTATCCTGGAGAATGTTCCATGAGCACTTGAGAAGAAAGTGCATTCTTCTGCTTTTGGATGGAAGGTCCTAAAGATATCCATGAGGTCCATCTCCTCTAGTGTGTCATTTACGGCTGTGTTTGTTTATTAATTTTCTGTTTGGTTAATCTGTCCATTGGTGTGAGAGGAATGTTAAAGTCTCCTACTATTATTGTGCTCTTGTGAACTTCTTTTATGTACTGGAGTGCTCCTGTGTTGGGTGCATAGGTATTTACTATTGTTATATCTTCCTCTTGGATTGATCCCTTGATCATTATGCAGTGTCCTGCCTTGTCTCTTATCATCTTCTTTATTTTAAGGCCTATTTTGTCTGATATAAGGATTGCTACTCCAGCTTTCTTTTGATTTCCATTTGCATGGAATATCTTTCTCCATCCTCTCACTTTCAGTCTATGAGGGTCTCTAGGTGTAGGCAGCATATGCATGGGTCTTGTTTTTGAATCCATTCAGCCACTCTGTGTCTTTTGGTTGGGGCATTTAGTCCATTTACATTCAAACTAATTATTGATACAAATGATCCTACTGTCATCTTCTTGGATGTCATGATGGCTTTGATTTGTAGATCTTCTTCTTCCCTTATACTTGTTGTCTATATAAGTCCCTTTAACACTTGTTATAAGGCAGGGTTGGTGTTACTAAATTCTTTTAGTTTTTGCTTATCTGTAAAGCTTTTGATTTTGCCATCCATTTTGAAGGAGATCCTTGCAGGGTAGAGTATTCTTGGTTGCAGGTTATTCTATTTCAGTGCTTTAAATGTGTCTTGCCATTCCCTTCTGGCCTGCAGAGTTTCTGTTGAAAGATCAGCTGTTAAAGATATGGTTCCCCTTGTATGTCACTAGTTGCTTTTCCCTTGCTGCTTTTAGAATTCTGCCTTTGTGTTTCATTTGTGTTAGCTTCATTTATATGTGCCTTGGTGTGTTTCTTCTCGGGTTTATTCTGTGTGGTACTCTTTGTGCTTCGTGGAATTGATTGCCTATTTCTTTTCCCATGTTGGGGAAATTTTCAACTATAATCTCTTCAAAATTTTTCTCATAACATTTCTTTTTTCTTCTTCTTCTGTAACTCCTATAGCTCGAATATTGATGAGTTTGATATTATCCTAGAAGTCTCTGAGGCTATCCTCTGCTCTTTTCATTCTTTGAGCTTGATTCTGTTTTTTAGCAGTTACTTCCACCATTCTCTCTTCCAGCTCACTTATTTGATCTTCTGTCTCAGATACTCTGCTCTTGATTCCTTCTACCGTGTTTTTAAGTACAGCAATTGAGTTGTTTTTCTCTGTTTCTTGTTTTTTAAATTCTTGTATTTCTTTATTCAGTGTGTTAGTTGTTTCTTAAAATTTCTCTAAAATTCTGTCTTTGGTGTTTTGGATCATTGTTATTAATATTCTTCTGAATTCGCTTTCAGAAAGTTTGTCTAATAACTCTTCGTTTATTTGAACTTGTGTATTTGTAGATTTTTCCTTCACTTGTGTGGTATTTCTCTGTGGTTTCATTGTTATTATTAATTTTCTAACTAATTATATTTGAGCTTTCCTTGTCCCAGACTTTCAGTTATGTCTGTTGGTGTTTGTTGTTTGGATGAGCTGTCTTATTCTGGGTGATGCTGATGGTTCGGTGATGTTAGGACTTGCATACAAGTGCTTGCCTTTTTTGAGTTCTTGCTGTTTAATGCTCTCTAGTGTTAGGTGTTCTCTGGTTTCATTGGGTTTTGGAGTCAGTGCTCCCTCCCTAAAGCCCCTGGGCTTATTGCTGACCAGGGAACAATGGCTGGTTTGTTACGGCATTAAATGGTAATAAAACATATATATGTAAGTGAGAAATAGAAGGTATACATTTGACAAATGGCAATTAAAATATCATGCAAATACTATCTAGCATACTGAATTATACACAAACATATACAGCCATAACATAACCCAAACATTTCAGCAAAATTACTGTACAAGACATTAGCACAGTGAATAGGGAAAACCAAGAATGATATCTACCAGTTAATAACCAAACTAACTAGAGCAAAAATTGGAGAATAATGCTAGAGCAGTGGCCCAGTTGGGAGTAAGGCAATGAGGAGAAAACAGACTAAGAAATATGGTGGGGAAAGGGAAAAAAGAGAAAGGAAGCATAGAAGAGAAATATAGAATAATACCACAAAGTTAAATATAGGGAGATAAAGATCTGTATGTATTAGAGTTTAGTGCTGTAGGAAAAAATATCAGAGATAGCAAAGAAATAGTTGCAGAGGAAGTAGTAATACATATAAAAAATTTAAAAATTAAAAGAGAGTTAAGTATACAGAAAAATATAGAAAAACAAAGCAGAAACAATAAAAAGAAACAAAACCCCCACAGAACCATAAAAGGCTAATTTGGAACCAGAAGTATATACCAAAATTAAATATGTGGTTTAAAAGAAAAAAAATTATGTAAACTTGAATAGGTTCTGTCTTAGTGATCAGATTAGTAGCTTTGTTAGAATTCAATGGAGGAAACAAACAAAAATGGGGAATGTAGAGGGACTGAGGGGGGTTTGAAAAAGGACAAAAAAAAATGAGTGAAGAAAGAAAAAGAAATAAAAAGCAATAAAAAAAGAATAAAAACTAAAACAAAATTTTAAAAATCCAGCAGTAACTCCAGCTCCAATGAAAATGTGAATATAGTGAATGTTTATGCTCTTCTGTCTCTTGCTGACTATTCAGGAATTATCAGTCTTTTTCTTGCCTCAGGCAGTGGTTGGATCTGAAGGCCTCTTTTACTGCTTGTTTATTTCCAGCTACTCTAGAACTAAAAGGCCTGGCCAGGCTGTCCCTTGTAGTTTCTTAATCCTTAATCCAGATCCCTTTGTTGCTGGGTGGAGCTAAATTCCCTCCCTGTAGTTTGACCTGCAGCCAAACTATAGTAGGGATAATGGCATCTCTCTCACAAAGAATTTATTCCCACATGCTCTATGAGAAGAACTTTCGCAGTGTACCCTACCCTGCTGAAGGCTACCATCGACCCCCGCCACCAAGGGAGCTGTCAGATTACTCAGAGGTGAGTCTGGCTCAGTCTCATGGGGGATCACTATTTCCCTTTCCTGAATCTTGGTGAACATAGAGTCTCCCGTCCTACTGGGCGGCTCTATGATCGAGTTAATGATAACCTCCTTCAAAGCAAATGATTTTCACAGACTGAAAACTAACTAGAGCAAAAATTGGAGAATAATGCTAGAGCAGTGGCCCAGTTGGGAGTAAGGCAATGAGGAGAAAACAGACTAAGAAATATGGTGGGGAAAGGGAAAAAAGAGAAAGGAAGCATAGAAGAGAAATATAGAATAATACCACAAAGTTAAATATAGGGAGATAAAGATCTGTATGTATTAGAGTTTAGTGCTGTAGGAAAAAATATCAGAGATAGCAAAGAAATAGTTGCAGAGGAAGTAGTAATACATATAAAAAATTTAAAAATTAAAAGAGAGTTAAGTATACAGAAAAATATAGAAAAACAAAGCAGAAACAATAAAAAGAAACAAAACCCCCACAGAACCATAAAAGGCTAATTTGGAACCAGAAGTATATACCAAAATTAAATATGTGGTTTAAAAGAAAAAAATTATGTAAACTTGAATAGGTTCTGTCTTAGTGATCAGATTAGTAGCTTTGTTAGAATTCAATGGAGGAAACAAACAAAAATGGGGAATGTAGAGGGACTGAGGGGGGTTTGAAAAAGGACAAAAAAAAATGAGTGAAGAAAGAAAAAGAAATAAAAAGCAATAAAAAAAGAATAAAAACTAAAACAAAATTTTAAAAATCCAGCAGTAACTCCAGCTCCAATGAAAATGTGAATATAGTGAATGTTTATGCTCTTCTGTCTCTTGCTGACTATTCAGGAATTATCAGTCTTTTTCTTGCCTCAGGCAGTGGTTGGATCTGAAGGCCTCTTTTACTGCTTGTTTATTTCCAGCTACTCTAGAACTAAAAGGCCTGGCCAGGCTGTCCCTTGTAGTTTCTTAATCCTTAATCCAGATCCCTTTGTTGCTGGGTGGAGCTAAATTCCCTCCCTGTAGTTTGACCTGCAGCCAAACTATAGTAGGGATAATGGCATCTCTCTCACAAAGAATTTATTCCCACATGCTCTATGAGAAGAACTTTCGCAGTGTACCCTACCCTGCTGAAGGCTACCATCGACCCCCGCCACCAAGGGAGCTGTCAGATTACTCAGAGGTGAGTCTGGCTCAGTCTCATGGGGGATCACTATTTCCCTTTCCTGAATCTTGGTGAACATAGAGTCTCCCGTCCTACTGGGCGGCTCTATGATCGAGTTAATGATAACCTCCTTCAAAGCAAATTGAGTGCCATCTTTCCACAGACTGCTCAAGGGCATTTCTAGTTTAAGGGGGCACCTTGACCCTCTAAAGCAGGTCTGGTTTAATCCGTTGTGGGGGTCAATGCTCCTTTTCAGGGTCTTGATATGCAACAGGCTTTGCCTATTTGGCCCACACAGCCTCTCTGGTGGGTATGAGGTTTGACTTTTAAAAGCACGATTGCGTCCCTCCTACTGTCTTGTTGCTGCTTCTCCTTTGTTCTTAGATGTAGGGTATCTTTTTGTGATCATATTCAATCTGCTCCTGTTGCTGGTTTTTCAGGAACTTGTTGCAATTCAGGCGATTTTGCAGGAGAATTGAGTGCACGTCCTTCTATGCCACCATCTTAGCTCCAGGGTGAAATAATCATTAATAAACTGAATGATAGAGCTGAAAAAATTTCCCAATAGTTTTGCTTGGATTTCTTTCACTAATCATGTAGTGTAGTACTATATGATCACAGTTGATTAAATCCACGAATGTGGAACCACAGATATGGATAGTGCACTATAAAGTTATAAACTGATTTTCAGCTGCTCAGAAGGTTGGCTCCTAACCTCTACTTGTGTGAGAGCCAACAGTGTATGCAATTTACCTTCAAAACCAATGGACAAAATACCCAAGACATTGCTGAGAATGATTGACTTTGGGGAGAAGGTCTCTGAATCAAAAGTGGAAGGGGAATTTTCACTTTTATTTTCATTATAGTTTAATTTTACTTTCCTCCAAATATTACTTTTTCATAAAATTTTTTTTTGTCTGTTAACGATTCATGAATGAAAAACAAAGACAAAAATAAAATGATAAGAAAAGATAGAACTGGTGATAAAATTACATAAAATAGACACTGATAGGGTTTTAAAAGAATTTATTCCCACATGCTCTATGAGAAGAACTTTCGCAGTGTACCCTACCCTGCTGAAGGCTACCATCGACCCCCGCCACCAAGGGAGCTGTCAGATTACTCAGAGGTGAGTCTGGCTCAGTCTCATGGGGGATCACTATTTCCCTTTCCTGAATCTTGGTGAACATAGAGTCTCCCGTCCTACTGGGCGGCTCTATGATCGAGTTAATGATAACCTCCTTCAAAGCAAATTGAGTGCCATCTTTCCACAGACTGCTCAAGGGCATTTCTAGTTTAAGGGGGCACCTTGACCCTCTAAAGCAGGTCTGGTTTAATCCGTTGTGGGGGTCAATGCTCCTTTTCAGGGTCTTGATATGCAACAGGCTTTGCCTATTTGGCCCACACAGCCTCTCTGGTGGGTATGAGGTTTGACTTTTAAAAGCACGATTGCGTCCCTCCTACTGTCTTGTTGCTGCTTCTCCTTTGTTCTTAGATGTAGGGTATCTTTTTTTGTGATCATATTCAATCTGCTCCTGTTGCTGGTTTTTCAGGAACTTGTTGCAATTCAGGCGATTTTGCAGGAGAATTGAGTGCACGTCCTTCTATGCCACCATCTTAGCTCCAGGGTGAAATAATCATTAATAAACTGAATGATAGAGCTGAAAAAATTTCCCAATAGTTTTGCTTGGATTTCTTTCACTAATCATGTAGTGTAGTACTATATGATCACAGTTGATTAAATCCACGAATGTGGAACCACAGATATGGATAGTGCACTATAAAGTTATAAACTGATTTTCAGCTGCTCAGAAGGTTGGCTCCTAACCTCTACTTGTGTGAGAGCCAACAGTGTATGCAATTTACCTTCAAAACCAATGGACAAAATACCCAAGACATTGCTGAGAATGATTGACTTTGGGGAGAAGGTCTCTGAATCAAAAGTGGAAGGGGAATTTTCACTTTTATTTTCATTATAGTTTAATTTTACTTTCCTCCAAATATTACTTTTTCATAAAATTTTTTTTTGTCTGTTAACGATTCATGAATGAAAAAACAAAGACAAAAATAAAATGATAAGAAAAGATAGAACTGGTGATAAAATTACATAAAATAGACATGTAGTGTTTTTTTCTAGTGATGAAATCTTTGGCTTGAAGTCTTTTATTATTCATTACAAAGAGAGAAACACAAAAAGTTATGATATACAATATTCAAGGACAAAGGAAGACTAATAGCCTGGAAAAAATAATAACTATGCTGTGTGTTCAAATGAGAAAGAAATGACTTTAGCAGATCATCAAGACTGGAAAAGGCAATCATTAAACTTACCTACATCTCCTCTTAAGAACCCAGAGAACTATTGTCAGCCCCAACACTAGGGATCTAACTATACAGTCCTTATGTTTTATAATATCTACTTATTGACTTTTTATTGAACACCAGTTACATCCCAGGCACTGTGGAAGTATTGGCCAGAGGGGTTCATGTTATATGCTAAAGGAAAAAAAACAAACATTATGTCAACAATTACAGTGTGATATGATCATTAATATGACAAAGATATTCACAAAGCACAATGAACTTACAGAAGAGACTGAGAGAAGCAGTTTAACTGGAGTAAAATTTTTTCAAAAGAGATAAAACTTTACAGAAAGATAGAAATACTCTAGTCAGAGAAGTTAGACTATGTTTGGGAGAGTTCCAAAAATAGGAAAGGCATCTTTGCTATTCTTTAGATATCCTAATATTATTTCATTAACTGATTACATTATTGATGCTTATTTATCGATGTTATTGATTAGTTTTTTGAGCACCATATTAGATAGGTGGAATGCAATAGTGATGACATAGTCAATTTCTTAAAACACAAATATCATCAGATCACTTTTAGTATAAATTTAAAAATATATACTGACTTTCTTGCCAAAAGGAAAGTGAGAAATTTGTACTTCTTGCACATAGGATGATTTTGGGGAATATGAGCTGTTTTTTAACATTTTATGCAATTTACCTTCAAAACCAATGGACAAAATACCCAAGACATTGCTGAGAATGATTGACTTTGGGGAGAAGGTCTCTGAATCAAAAGTGGAAGGGGAATTTTCACTTTTATTTTCATTATAGTTTAATTTTACTTTCCTCCAAATATTACTTTTTCATAAAATTTTTTTTTGTCTGTTAACGATTCATGAATGAAAAAACAAAGACAAAAATAAAATGATAAGAAAAGATAGAACTGGTGATAAAATTACATAAAATAGACATGTAGTGTTTTTTTCTAGTGATGAAATCTTTGGCTTGAAGTCTTTTATTATTCATTACAAAGAGAGAAACACAAAAAGTTATGATATACAATATTCAAGGACAAAGGAAGACTAATAGCCTGGAAAAAATAATAACTATGCTGTGTGTTCAAATGAGAAAGAAATGACTTTAGCAGATCATCAAGACTGGAAAAGGCAATCATTAAACTTACCTACATCTCCTCTTAAGAACCCAGAGAACTATTGTCAGCCCCAACACTAGGGATCTAACTATACAGTCCTTATGTTTTATAATATCTACTTATTGACTTTTTATTGAACACCAGTTACATCCCAGGCACTGTGGAAGTATTGGCCAGAGGGGTTCATGTTATATGCTAAAGGAAAAAAAACAAACATTATGTCAACAATTACAGTGTGATATGATCATTAATATGACAAAGATATTCACAAAGCACAATGAACTTACAGAAGAGACTGAGAGAAGCAGTTTAACTGGAGTAAAATTTTTTCAAAAGAGATAAAACTTTACAGAAAGATAGAAATACTCTAGTCAGAGAAGTTAGACTATGTTTGGGAGAGTTCCAAAAATAGGAAAGGCATCTTTGCTATTCTTTAGATATCCTAATATTATTTCATTAACTGATTACATTATTGATGCTTATTTATCGATGTTATTGATTAGTTTTTTGAGCACCATATTAGATAGGTGGAATGCAATAGTGATGACATAGTCAATTTCTTAAAACACAAATATCATCAGATCACTTTTAGTATAAATTTAAAAATATATACTGACTTTCTTGCCAATGGAAATGGTCTGTAAAGTGAGAAATTTGTACTTCTTGCACATAGGATGATTTTGGGGGAATATGAGCTGTTTCTTCTTTTTTTATTTTTTAATTTTTGGCCTATTTTATTGGTCCTTCATTTACTTATTTTCATCCATCTTAATTCTTAGGTCTGTATGGACCTCCCATCATGGTGGCCTCTCTCCTTGCAGAGCACTGGCTGTAGGCGCATGTGATCCAGAGTGCTGGCTCATAATTGGGCACACCCTTTTCCCAACACTCTTTTCATGATTACCGTTGTCCTTTTTTCTTATCCATCCTAGATGGTATTTTGTACATTACCAAGGTACAGATATCACCAGGGTTATAAACAAAGGGGAATTTAAAGAACATATAGCTTCTGAGTGATTTCCCTGAGAAAAAAGCCAAAAGAGCTTCACTAAAAAATATTAAAGAAAGCTTTATCTTATTTCGACCAGATAATTTATTTTTGTGAAGTCTCCATTTTGTGATCCACCTGCATGTCTGATTTTGTATCTGTCTACCTACATTTCTATGTAAATACTTACTTGCTTATCTTGCTGATGCAGATGATGGGTTTCATGAAAGGACTTTTTAATTTTTTTAATTTAGCTTACATAAAGGTCATTTTATTTAAAATAAATGAGAACTCAAAGATTTGCATATACAGCCGTCCTTTGTACCTGTGGGATATGGACTGGTTCCAGGGCATGTTGTGGATGCCAAAATCCTTGGCTGCTTCAGTCCCATAGCTAGCCCTCTGTATCCATGAATTCCATAACCATAGAGTAACGAACAACCAGTGGTATATTAAGTTTGTTATACATGATTGGTGGAGGTGTCACAAACTTAATTGTGACACATTGGTGCATCCAATGATGCAGTAATCATGGATACAGAGGGCTGACTGCATATTTTTTGTAAAACGTTCTGTGTATAACACGACCCTTGCAGTTCAGACCCATGCTGTTCAAGAATCAATTGTGTGACTAAAGCGTTTAAGTAATATACCAGAAAATATTCTTTGAAACCATTCAAAATTATGATAAATTTTTACTGTCACCTTGGAAATATAAAGCATATATAGTTTTTAAAATAATGTAGTACATATTTCTATAATATATATAGTATATAATATATACATACTTGTTACATTAAATGGATAACTTTTAATATTTTGAGTATGCATGAATGAAAATGTATGGTTCCCTCTGCTAAGAAATCAGCCTTATCTTCTCAACCTGATAAGCAAGTCTCTCATCTGGTCAGATCCTCCTTTCTCACCAGCTGCTCTTTCCTTCTGGCCTTGCACCATATGTGCTTCGTTACACGGAACAATTTGCTCTCACAAAATGTATTGTGACTTTATAATTCTTAATCTCACAAGCATTATTTTCATTACCTTGAAACACATTTTTTCTCAATCTTCTTCATTTCCAAAATCCTCCGTGAAATCGAGGTGGTTACTTCCTTCTCTGTTCTCTGTAAGTCAGTGTAAGGGCTTCTTCTGTGCCAGGTTATTACAAGGCATTTGTCTGGCCATGACTATGTCTCTTTTTCTCTGTGCAGCTCTGTGAGGGAAGGGAAACTATTATATATTTAGCTATAACCATTCTTATCATGTTACCTATAGAATGTAAACAGAAAAATGAGAAAGTTGTAATTTCTCATTTCTGAAATTTCTCCTCTTTTCAAGATATTATTGGCAGTTTGATGAACATCTTCGCATAGTTTTTCATATCAAACAGAGATACACTAGTGGTTATAATTTTATCTCTTCCTTTCTAATATCTATTTATTGGAATTCAGTAAATTGCATGGAACAGTCCTAAGGCTGCCTTTTCAGTCCATAGCTAGCCCTCTGTATCCATGAATTCCATAACCATAGAGTAACGAACAACCAGTGGTATATTAAGTTTGTTATACATGATTGGTGGAGGTGTCACAAACTTAATTGTGACACATTGGTGCATCCAATGATGCAGTAATCATGGATACAGAGGGCTGACTGCATATTTTTTGTAAAACGTTCTGTGTATAACACGACCCTTGCAGTTCAGACCCATGCTGTTCAAGAATCAATTGTGTGACTAAAGCGTTTAAGTAATATACCAGAAAATATTCTTTGAAACCATTCAAAATTATGATAAATTTTTACTGTCACCTTGGAAATATAAAGCATATATAGTTTTTAAAATAATGTAGTACATATTTCTATAATATATATAGTATATAATATATACATACTTGTTACATTAAATGGATAACTTTTAATATTTTGAGTATGCATGAATGAAAATGTATGGTTCCCTCTGCTAAGAAATCAGCCTTATCTTCTCAACCTGATAAGCAAGTCTCTCATCTGGTCAGATCCTCCTTTCTCACCAGCTGCTCTTTCCTTCTGGCCTTGCACCATATGTGCTTCGTTACACGGAACAATTTGCTCTCACAAAATGTATTGTGACTTTATAATTCTTAATCTCACAAGCATTATTTTCATTACCTTGAAACACATTTTTTCTCAATCTTCTTCATTTCCAAAATCCTCCGTGAAATCGAGGTGGTTACTTCCTTCTCTGTTCTCTGTAAGTCAGTGTAAGGGCTTCTTCTGTGCCAGGTTATTACAAGGCATTTGTCTGGCCATGACTATGTCTCTTTTTCTCTGTGCAGCTCTGTGAGGGAAGGGAAACTATTATATATTTAGCTATAACCATTCTTATCATGTTACCTATAGAATGTAAACAGAAAAATGAGAAAGTTGTAATTTCTCATTTCTGAAATTTCTCCTCTTTTCAAGATATTATTGGCAGTTTGATGAACATCTTCGCATAGTTTTTCATATCAAACAGAGATACACTAGTGGTTATAATTTTATCTCTTCCTTTCTAATATCTATGGGTTTCCATGGTGACTCAGACAATAATCAATCTGCCTGAAATGCAGGACGCCTCGGTTCAATCCTGGAAGCAGAAAGGTCCCTTGGAGAAGGGAATGGCAACCCACTTCAGTATTCCTGCCTGGAGAATCCCAGGGACAGAGGAGCCTGATGGGCCATAGTCCATTGAGCAACAAAGAGTCAGACACTACTGAGAGACTAACACTTTTCAGTATCTATACCTTTGTTTCAGTGTTCCTTTTTTCTATTTGCTGAAAATCATTTTACTGACTAAAGTATTTGAAGAAAAAATGTATTCTTTCTAAGGATAATATTTTCTGCTGCATAATTTTTCTCAAAGTAATAATACTGAAGTGGAAATACAAGGACTTTGGAAAGCCTCAATGCAAGGCATTTCCTTTGATTTTTTAATGGAGAAAATAATTTTATTTGTAGGCTTTATAATATAATAGTATACCTTGGAAATCAAAGGTAGTCAGTGGGGAGGGGTGCGGAAAACAACAGTGCAAACTAGACTTTTGAATAATAATGTTAATATAGAGAATTTGTTTCTAATTTGAATAAAATTCCCTGTAGTGATTCACTGTTTTAGAATAATCTCTATAATTATTTCTAATTTCTTCTTTTTTGTGTTATCATCTATTCCCAGTTTGCCAAAACAAATGTCAGAAATACTTCTATATTATCTAAAGATTTATCACCTATTCCCATGACTATGATTTTTTCTCCTTTCCATTAGTAATGTAATAAACAACAACAACAAAACTGCTTATTGTTAAACCATCTTTACATATATGTTATACATAGTGTATTACTATTTTAGTGTATATTAAGGTTATTTGTTTTATCTAATCTGTAATATTTTTCTCTATTTTTATGTGAGCAATAACTATATTTTAATGTTCTTTTATATTCTTAGTATTTACCAGAAGAGGTGTTCAAAAAATATCCCTGAACAAATGGATAAAGAGATGTTAGTATCTGATATTTTTACTTGTATATAACTTTCATATGTGATTCACTACATTTATTTATCATTCACTCATTTGTATCCATCTTCATTTATTCATCCACTTATTCATCTATTCAGCAAATATTTGCTAGCAGGCCCTTGATATTGGCAGGCCCTTGGCAAGGAATTTGTCATGCACTGGTGATTAAAACAAACACAGCCATTATCCTTGTGGAACCCTAGTCTACTATCTATACCACCATAAAGATCTTAATGACCTGAAGAAGTCTGTATTTCTTATTGCAAATTCCAAAGACAGAAATACTAAATTTATTTCAGTAGAGAGTAGCAAATCAAACATGATACTGATTATCCACACAAAAATATTTTACTTGAATGCCAAATTAGCATATCGTCATGTTATGTTCTTCCTATATTCAACGTTTTCTCTTTATTAGAGGACCGCCCAATTTGAGGCTCCTTAAGGAGTTTTAATGAATTTTGTGTAGAATTCAAGGACTTTGGAAAGCCTCAATGCAAGGCATTTCCTTTGATTTTTTAATGGAGAAAATAATTTTATTTGTAGGCTTTATAATATAATAGTATACCTTGGAAATCAAAGGTAGTCAGTGGGGAGGGGTGCGGAAAACAACAGTGCAAACTAGACTTTTGAATAATAATGTTAATATAGAGAATTTGTTTCTAATTTGAATAAAATTCCCTGTAGTGATTCACTGTTTTAGAATAATCTCTATAATTATTTCTAATTTCTTCTTTTTTGTGTTATCATCTATTCCCAGTTTGCCAAAACAAATGTCAGAAATACTTCTATATTATCTAAAGATTTATCACCTATTCCCATGACTATGATTTTTTCTCCTTTCCATTAGTAATGTAATAAACAACAACAACAAAACTGCTTATTGTTAAACCATCTTTACATATATGTTATACATAGTGTATTACTATTTTAGTGTATATTAAGGTTATTTGTTTTATCTAATCTGTAATATTTTTCTCTATTTTTATGTGAGCAATAACTATATTTTAATGTTCTTTTATATTCTTAGTATTTACCAGAAGAGGTGTTCAAAAAATATCCCTGAACAAATGGATAAAGAGATGTTAGTATCTGATATTTTTACTTGTATATAACTTTCATATGTGATTCACTACATTTATTTATCATTCACTCATTTGTATCCATCTTCATTTATTCATCCACTTATTCATCTATTCAGCAAATATTTGCTAGCAGGCCCTTGATATTGGCAGGCCCTTGGCAAGGAATTTGTCATGCACTGGTGATTAAAACAAACACAGCCATTATCCTTGTGGAACCCTAGTCTACTATCTATACCACCATAAAGATCTTAATGACCTGAAGAAGTCTGTATTTCTTATTGCAAATTCCAAAGACAGAAATACTAAATTTATTTCAGTAGAGAGTAGCAAATCAAACATGATACTGATTATCCACACAAAAATATTTTACTTGAATGCCAAATTAGCATATCGTCATGTTATGTTCTTCCTATATTCAACGTTTTCTCTTTATTAGAGGACCGTGCCCAATTTGAGGCTCCTTAAGGAGTTTTAATGAATTTTGTGTAGAATTCATTGGAGAGACACATTAATGAAAGAACTGGAAAATTATACTTATGAGAAGAAATTTAAAAAGTTGAAATGTTTTTACCTCTAAAATGAAAGACCAAGACCAGTTTCAAAATAATCTTTCAGGACTCATTCAAAAAAAACAAAACAAAAACAAAAACATAGCTCTTCTAAATCTTCTGCAGATAGGATTCTACTAAATAGTCATTCAGTCCAGAAAATATTTCACTTATTGTACCTAGATTATAGAAATTTAGTGACAGTAGGGGGAATGGCTTAATTTTGGAGTATGCTATCGAAAGAAAATGTAAAAGAAACAAAGGTGGCAAAATAAACACCCTGTCCTAGATGGCTTATTTGTCTTGAAAGGGTGACACTTACTGACCAAAAATGGCCCAAGTGTTTCTTAGGTATAATAATAAATTACAATATTAATGGCAATAACTAACATTTATTGAATACCTAAAGTACTAAGTCTATGTATTTTCTCATTTGATAATAGTAGGTACTATTATTTATGGAAATACCATATATCCTGAATTCTCTTGAATGAGCCAGGCTTTTAAGTCTTTTTCTTTTTTACAGAAAAATTACTATTAGCTTTCTCTACCATTCACAAAACTACCTCTGTTTGGAAAATAACATAGCTACCCTAGTTAATATCTATTTGTCGGCATGAATTTTTAAACTACAGAGAGGTTAAATAGTTTACTAAGGTCACACAGGTAGTAATTGGAAAGCTGTGAATTTATAATTAAAAGGCTGCATATTCATGATCTACATTGAGGATGCTGAAAATAAGGAATAAGACTTAGTACCCTGCTTCCTGCAATTTATTAATTAAATCACACTATATCTCTGCCTATGTATGGCAAATGTAATTCTAAATAGTGCAAAAATCATACAACTCAGTAATCTTTAAACTATACTGAAAATTCTGTGTTTAATACATTAGAATATATATAAATATTACAATTCTCTTAGTCCTCAGAGGCATATATTTTAAAAACTATACGAATGCCAAATTAGCATATCGTCATGTTATGTTCTTCCTATATTCAACGTTTTCTCTTTATTAGAGGACCGCGCCAATTTGAGGCTCCTTAAGGAGTTTTAATGAATTTTGTGTAGAATTCATTGGAGAGACACATTAATGAAAGAACTGGAAAATTATACTTATGAGAAGAAATTTAAAAAGTTGAAATGTTTTTACCTCTAAAATGAAAGACCAAGACCAGTTTCAAAATAATCTTTCAGGACTCATTCAAAAAAAACAAAACAAAAACAAAAACATAGCTCTTCTAAATCTTCTGCAGATAGGATTCTACTAAATAGTCATTCAGTCCAGAAAATATTTCACTTATTGTACCTAGATTATAGAAATTTAGTGACAGTAGGGGGAATGGCTTAATTTTGGAGTATGCTATCGAAAGAAAATGTAAAAGAAACAAAGGTGGCAAAATAAACACCCTGTCCTAGATGGCTTATTTGTCTTGAAAGGGTGACACTTACTGACCAAAAATGGCCCAAGTGTTTCTTAGGTATAATAATAAATTACAATATTAATGGCAATAACTAACATTTATTGAATACCTAAAGTACTAAGTCTATGTATTTTCTCATTTGATAATAGTAGGTACTATTATTTATGGAAATACCATATATCCTGAATTCTCTTGAATGAGCCAGGCTTTTAAGTCTTTTTCTTTTTTACAGAAAAATTACTATTAGCTTTCTCTACCATTCACAAAACTACCTCTGTTTGGAAAATAACATAGCTACCCTAGTTAATATCTATTTGTCGGCATGAATTTTTAAACTACAGAGAGGTTAAATAGTTTACTAAGGTCACACAGGTAGTAATTGGAAAGCTGTGAATTTATAATTAAAAGGCTGCATATTCATGATCTACATTGAGGATGCTGAAAATAAGGAATAAGACTTAGTACCCTGCTTCCTGCAATTTATTAATTAAATCACACTATATCTCTGCCTATGTATGGCAAATGTAATTCTAAATAGTGCAAAAATCATACAACTCAGTAATCTTTAAACTATACTGAAAATTCTGTGTTTAATACATTAGAATATATATAAATATTACAATTCTCTTAGTCCTCAGAGGACATATTATTTCAGTAAGTCTTAGAAGTAAGCAATTGAGGATCGTGTTTGAAACTCAAGTGAAAAAAAAGGACCTTTGACTTTAAAAAAGTAAGAAACGTGACCTTGAAATGGAATATGCAGTGAAAAGGGCAGCATCAAGAGAGAGTAACCAATGGAGCTGGAGAAGATGAGAAAACTCACAGGATAAAAGACAGTTTTACTCTGGGTCTCTGAGATTCTTCATGTAACATCCTTTCCCCCCTTTATTAAAGGGGAACAATGGGCTTGTATCTAAAACACAAAGGAACTTCCTGGAAGAATAAGCTTCTTTAATCCTCTGAAATCCACTAGCTGTCTACCTGTCTGACTTCCCTTTCCCCCATCCTTGGAACATTTTTACTCACAAAATTAACAATTAATAGAAACAATGGGATGATTTTGTGAATACATTTATTGGCATGATCAGTTGGTACATAGATCAGTGGTCCTGGCTTGTGACATCTAAACTGGTAAAGTGTGAGAATAATTTCCAGAAACTAATTATTTTCAGGGTGAATCCTCAGTTGAAATGGGAAGCCTAACAGTTTTACTTAGCTTTTTCCTTTCATTCTCTTACTTACACAACACTGAATGAATAGCTGTTATGTTCCAAACTATATGCTGAGGATACTAAACAATGATGTCATGTCTCTTTCTGGAAAGTGTCACCAAATGAAGGAAGCATAAAGTAAACCCACAAGGTGATTTTTGAAAACAAATTGAGTGAGAATTTGAACGAAAATAAAAAACCTTGAGAAAGCTTAAAATAAATATTGACATTTTATTTTGTCTCTCAGAAATATTCTGAAAAGAAAAAAAAAAATCAAGCTCTTGATTAACTTAAAAATCCACTGGCAGACACAGTTGCTTACTTCCTACTTTATATGCTTTCTTCACGTGAATTCCAACATAAACTCTCTCTTGCTTTCTTTATGGAGGCTTCTAGGTGTCTGGTGCTTCCTCCCTTTCTCTGGCTTCTTCTTTTTATTTTTATTTTATTGAAGTATAGTTGATTTGGGAAGTGGCTCAGATGGCAAAGAATCTGCCTGCAATGTGGGAGACCCGGGTTCAGTCACTGGGTTGGGAAGATCCCCTGGTGAAAGGAATGGCTGCCCACTCCAGAGAATTCCATGGACAGAGGAGTCTGTTAGGCTAGTCCATGTGCTTGCAAAGAGTCGGACTTGATTGAGAGACTAAGATAGTTGACTAATAATGTTGTGTTAATTTCTTCTCACAGAAAAGTGTTTCTACTATACATAATATATTTTCTTTCATATTCTTTTCTATTATGGCTTATCACAGTATATTGAATATAGTTTCTTGTGCTATACAGTAGGACCTTGTTGTTAATCCATTCTATGAATGATAGTTTACCTCTGCTAATTCCACATTTCCAAATATTTTCCTCCATCCCTCCCTATGCTTGGACAATCACAAGTCTGTTGCCTGTCAATAAGTCTGTTTCTATTTTCTGGATAAGTTCATTTGTGTTGTATTTTAGATTCTACATGTAAGTTATATCATATACATTTGTCTTTCTGGATGACTGCTGAGTATGATAATATCTAGGCATTTTTTAATGTTAGCGCTCACCTGAGATCTTGCTCACTCATGCCCTTTCTGTTTATATTCATTCAGCTAAGTATTCTGAAATACCCCTTCGTTTTACTCAGAGCAAGGACAGGTCTATGACCTAGGGTATCAACACTTTTAAAATATGATTCTCTCTGTAAAAAATGATGCAAATTTATTTTCCAAAGTTAGTAAATGAAAAAACTCACAATCAAATTATCAACTTCAAAAACCTGAAAAAAAAGCTCTTTAAAAACGGTTAAAATAAATATTGACATTTTATTTTGTCTCTCAGAAATATTCTGAAAAGAAAAAAATCAAGCTCTTGATTAACTTAAAAATCCACTGGCAGACACAGTTGCTTACTTCCTACTTTATATGCTTTCTTCACGTGAATTCCAACATAAACTCTCTCTTGCTTTCTTTATGGAGGCTTCTAGGTGTCTGGTGCTTCCTCCCTTTCTCTGGCTTCTTCTTTTTATTTTTATTTTATTGAAGTATAGTTGATTTGGGAAGTGGCTCAGATGGCAAAGAATCTGCCTGCAATGTGGGAGACCCGGGTTCAGTCACTGGGTTGGGAAGATCCCCTGGTGAAAGGAATGGCTGCCCACTCCAGAGAATTCCATGGACAGAGGAGTCTGTTAGGCTAGTCCATGTGCTTGCAAAGAGTCGGACTTGATTGAGAGACTAAGATAGTTGACTAATAATGTTGTGTTAATTTCTTCTCACAGAAAAGTGTTTCTACTATACATAATATATTTTCTTTCATATTCTTTTCTATTATGGCTTATCACAGTATATTGAATATAGTTTCTTGTGCTATACAGTAGGACCTTGTTGTTAATCCATTCTATGAATGATAGTTTACCTCTGCTAATTCCACATTTCCAAATATTTTCCTCCATCCCTCCCTATGCTTGGACAATCACAAGTCTGTTGCCTGTCAATAAGTCTGTTTCTATTTTCTGGATAAGTTCATTTGTGTTGTATTTTAGATTCTACATGTAAGTTATATCATATACATTTGTCTTTCTGGATGACTGCTGAGTATGATAATATCTAGGCATTTTTTAATGTTAGCGCTCACCTGAGATCTTGCTCACTCATGCCCTTTCTGTTTATATTCATTCAGCTAAGTATTCTGAAATACCCCTTCGTTTTACTCAGAGCAAGGACAGGTCTATGACCTAGGGTATCAACACTTTTAAAATATGATTCTCTCTGTAAAAAATGATGCAAATTTATTTTCCAAAGTTAGTAAATGAAAAAACTCACAATCAAATTATGAACTTCAAAAAACCTGACAATACCATAAATATCACCAAATCACTAAAAGAACATGTTTTATTAACAGAGCTTGATGCATTTTTTCTATATTTCCCACTGCATATTTTTGAACTCTTCCTATGATAACAATTAGGTACTATCATATTCTATACAGCATCTGAAAAGATAATTTAGTCTTCCCTCTTGTGTGGTTAAATTTTGTTTTTCAGTATTAAATTTTTTCTTTTAACTTTACAACTGCTTATTGGTAACTGCATGCAAATTTCTGATGGATTTTGGGTATAAAACAAACTTTTACTAAGTTTCTTTCACAGATGTGCCGTAAGATTAAGTTTCATAGGTTAACTTCTGGCTGCATATATCTCAATCCTCCCCTCACGTTTTGGTGCCATAGAACGCTGTCATATTATTATATAGCTTGCTCTGTCAAAGCATGGTGAGTCAGCTGAGTCACTACAGTGTGGGTAGGAAGATTCCTGAATACTATTCTTAGAATCAGAAATGACTAAAATATACATAAACATATTCATTAAACCCAAATTTAATGTATCCCCAAGTTAATTATCAGTGATTTGATAAGAGCTGGTAAAAGAGGAGACTTGATTATCTTTGTGATAAAAACCAAAATCCTTACAATGACCTTCAACAACCTAGATCCCACTCCCCCGCTCCCCTGTACCGTTCTGATCTCATACCCCCATTCCTGGATTCTCCTCGCTCCCTGCTTCTAACTACACTGGTCTTCTTGCTGTCATACATCACAAAACTTTTGTTTTGTTTTCCAGGGATGCTCTTCCCCAGATTACCCCTTGATTTACCTGCATTACAACCTTCCTCTAAGTCTTTACTCGAGTTCACATTCCCTTAAGACTTTCCATGGCCCCTTTATTTGAGACTGAACTCGGCCTTCGTACCCTCTACTTCCTACTCTGCTCTAACCTCTTTTATCCATAGCTTCATCTACCTTCTAGTGTAATATATAATTGCTTATTTATTATGTTTGCTGTCTGACTCTCCTTGGAAAATAAATTTTGAGGACAGGGATCTTCACATGTTTTTGTTCACTGATATATCTGTTATCAAATAAGCTTGCAAACAAACAAAAAACTTGAATGAATACTGCATATTTAATATATAGAACATACTTTTTATGAATCTTTTAATTGAAGGATATTTGCTTTATAGAATTTTGTGGTTTTTTGCCAAATATCAGCATGCTTCATCCATAGATATACATGTGTCCCCTCTCTCTTGAACCTCTCTCCCATCTCCCCCCCCCCCCCTCGCCCATGCCATCCCTTTAGGTTGTTACAGAGCCCCTCTTTGAGTTCCCTGGGTCTTACAAGTAAATTCCTATTGGCCATCAATTTTACACGTGGTAATGTATGTTTCTATGTTACTCTCTCCATACATCTCACCCTCTCTTTTCCTCCCTACCCTATGTTCATATGTCTGTTCTCACTGTCTGTTTCTCCATTGCTGCCCTGCAAATAAATTCATCAATACCATCTTTCTACATACCATATGTGTGTGTATGTGTGTGTGTGTGTGTGTGTGTGTGTGTTTCCATGTTTCCATATAAATGAACTTTCTTTTGGCTTTCTGGTGGCTCAGATGGTAAAGAATCCACCTGCAATGTGGGGAGACCTGAGTTTGATCCCTGTATTAGGAAGATCCCCTAGAGAAGAGAAAGGCTACCCACTCCAGTATTCTTGCCTGGAGAATCCCATGGCTCATCTATGTGTAGCAAAGAGTCGGGCACAACTGAGCGACTTTCACATACAATATTTATCTTTCTCTTTCTGACTTACTTCAATCTGTATAACAGGCTCTAGGTTCATCCACCTCATTAGAAATGACTCAGATGTGTTCCTTTTTATGGCTGAGTAGTATTCCATTGTATATATGTATCACAACTTCTTTTTTCCATTCATCTAGGTTGCTTCCATGTTCTAGCTATCATAAATAGTGCTGCTGTGAACATTGGGATACATATGTCTTTTTCAATTTGGGTTTCCTCAGGATATATGCCTAGTAGTGAGATCGCTGGATCATATGGTGGTTCTATTCCTAATTTTTTAAAGGAATCTCCATACCATCTTCCATAGTGGCTGTATCAATTCACATTCTCACCAACAGTGCAAGAAGTTTCCCTTTTCTCCACACCCTCTTCAGCATTTATTGTTTGTGGACTTTTTAATGATGCCCATTCTGACTGGTATGAAGTGATATCTCATTGTAGGTTTGATTCACATGGAACATATAAAATATATTTTATATTAGTATTAAAAACTTTTTGAGTACATATGTACTTTTAAAATGAGACACCATTGGAATTAAGTATTAACTTTTATCTTGTAAGCATTTCTGAGGTAATTTATTAGATTCTTCTGTAATTTACAGTCAGGGGAAAGAAAGACTGTATTGCTTACTAATAAATGTCAACCTTTTATTTTTATTTGAATTACATATCCTACATGCTTATGGATAGAGTTCAGTATAAGTTATCAAAAATATCAGATTACTTTACTCATTCCTGGCACATATGTAATATGAAATTCATTAATGTAGAAGTGTAGAAGTAAAGTTTAGTGGTAGAGCTCACTCTGTGTCAAGAAGGATCAAAGAAAGGAAGGGAAATAAACATCAGGTCTCTGATATTAGAGATGTTGTAAATATAAACATCTTTGACACCAACTTAATCCCTGCCCTGTCCACAGAAGATAGATGGGCTCAGTCTACTAACGTGACGTTTAGAACCTTTGATTTAATTTCTTTTAAATAGTAAAGTACTGTAGTTTTACTTCTGTTTACTCCTCAAAATCTTTAACACATACTCCAAAACTGCTTCTTTGGACAACCCATTTCCTCATAAATCTCATTTTGTATGGTTAAACTCCTACTTTGATATAAAATTAAATTTCTCAAATGTCATCCATAACTTTCAAATTTAATTATCTTTCTTCAGTGCTACTTGACCTGTCTATGTATGACATCCGTTATCACTAAATCTTCATTCCTTGGACTATTTTTTCCTTACCTTCCATGACTGCATTTTCACATTCTCTAATCTCTCTAATCACAGCTTCTTCTTCTTTCTTTCATTTTCATTTTCTTTCCCCATTCCTTAATTATGGCTTTCACCCAAGCCCCATCATTTGTCCTTTTCACTCCTCCTTGCAGTTATACATTTTCAAGACTATAAATATCACTGAGCAGCTGAGTCTCCAACCTATAGTCTTAGTCATAGTCTTTTTGCTGTTTCCTTATTTCTTCCCACTTTTCACATATGTGTCTGTGTGTATGTGCTCAGTCTTGTCTGACTCTTTGCAGCCCTGTGGACTGTAGCCCACCAGGTTCCTCTATCCATGGAATTTTCCAGGCAAGAATACCAGAGTGGGTTGCCAGGGGATTTCCTATGCCAGGAGATCTTCCTGATCCAGGGATAGAACTCATATCTCTTGAGTCTCCTGCATTGGAGACTCATGGTTCTTTATCACTAGTGTCGCATGGGAAGCTGATATTTTTCACATAATAACCTTAATTAATTCTTCTCTTATTCGACAGTGAAGTCTGTGCTCTTGCATACCCATTTCCAAGGTAATAAACAAGCATTAATAGATTCCTAAATTTATAAGAGTATTAGATCTGTGAGAATTACAATAAAGGAGAAAGACAGGAACCTAGCATAAAGAAATAGAAAGTTCTTTGTACTAGTTTACACATTTATTCATACATTCCATAAAGACCTAGGACTGACAAACTTGATGGGCAAAGCTACTAAGACATAATTCTTTACCATGAGATGTTATTATCAAGCATAGGAAACAAATATCTAAACAAATAAATACAGCACAGAATACCTCAACTGTGGTCTGTACAAATTGTAATAGAAAATTGCAGAGGAATATACCAATTTTACTTAAGGGTATTTGGAAAGACTGGTTCACCTCAATGAGAAACGACAACCCATTTCCTCATAAATCTCATTTTGTATGGTTAAACTCCTACTTTGATATAAAATTAAATTTCTCAAATGTCATCCATAACTTTCAAATTTAATTATCTTTCTTCAGTGCTACTTGACCTGTCTATGTATGACATCCGTTATCACTAAATCTTCATTCCTTGGACTATTTTTTCCTTACCTTCCATGACTGCATTTTCACATTCTCTAATCTCTCTAATCACAGCTTCTTCTTCTTTCTTTCATTTTCATTTTCTTTCCCCATTCCTTAATTATGGCTTTCACCCAAGCCCCATCATTTGTCCTTTTCACTCCTCCTTGCAGTTATACATTTTCAAGACTATAAATATCACTGAGCAGCTGAGTCTCCAACCTATAGTCTTAGTCATAGTCTTTTTGCTGTTTCCTTATTTCTTCCCACTTTTCACATATGTGTCTGTGTGTATGTGCTCAGTCTTGTCTGACTCTTTGCAGCCCTGTGGACTGTAGCCCACCAGGTTCCTCTATCCATGGAATTTTCCAGGCAAGAATACCAGAGTGGGTTGCCAGGGGATTTCCTATGCCAGGAGATCTTCCTGATCCAGGGATAGAACTCATATCTCTTGAGTCTCCTGCATTGGAGACTCATGGTTTTTTATCACTAGTGTCGCATGGGAAGCTGATATTTTTCACATAATAACCTTAATTAATTCTTCTCTTATTCGACAGTGAAGTCTGTGCTCTTGCATACCCATTTCCAAGGTAATAAACAAGCATTAATAGATTCCTAAATTTATAAGAGTATTAGATCTGTGAGAATTACAATAAAGGAGAAAGACAGGAACCTAGCATAAAGAAATAGAAAGTTCTTTGTACTAGTTTACACATTTATTCATACATTCCATAAAGACCTAGGACTGACAAACTTGATGGGCAAAGCTACTAAGACATAATTCTTTACCATGAGATGTTATTATCAAGCATAGGAAACAAATATCTAAACAAATAAATACAGCACAGAATACCTCAACTGTGGTCTGTACAAATTGTAATAGAAAATTGCAGAGGAATATACCAATTTTACTTAAGGGGTATTTGGAAAGACTGGTTCACCTCAATGAGAAACTAAATGAACTATTGATGGAATACATGATAATTTAGAGTTCAAAGAGAAGTGATTGTGAGAATATTTAAAAAATTCTACTCTAAAATATTCTGCTTATGAAAGGTCCCATTGCATAAAAAAGAACTAAAAATTTGGGAAGCTTCAGCATATGTAAAGGCCAAGGCTTATGCAAGTTCTATCATCATTCTCCTCTTGAAAATTATGTACCTATGCACAATGGAATGCTACTCAACCATAAAAAAAGAATAAAATTTTGCCATTTGTGGCAACACTGATGGAATTGGAGGGCATGATGCTAAGTGAAATAAGTCATTGAGAAAAAGATAGTTGGTAAATATGATATCTCTTTTATGTGAAATCTAGAAAATAACCAACTAGTGAATATATTAATAATAAAAAAAGAAGCAGTCTTATGCATATAAAGAACAGACTAGTGGTTACTATTGGAGAGAAGAAAGAATGGAGGGGCAATATAGGGTAAAATATTAAGAGGTAAAAGCAATTATGAATAAAATGATCTATAAAAACATATTATACAACATGGGAAATACAGCCAATATTTTGTAGTAACTGTGAATGGAGGACAGATAGCTTTAAAATTATGAATTACTATATTGTACATCTGTAATTTTTGTAATATTATATCTCAACTATCCTTCAATTTAAAAGCTTAAAAAATTATATATCTATATTTGAGATATAACATATTAGGCTTGACTTGCTAAGTTCTTAGCATAATATGACAAATGCAGCTAGTCAAAATGCATACATGGTTAGATATCTAGCCAGTCATACTTTCATGGATGGTCTATCAACATCACTGAATAAACAAAACTGTAGAAAATATCCAGTTTTTATCTTTCTCAGCAGAATGTGAGCTGTTCAAAAGATGTATTTGTGTAATATTTAACTCTGTGATTCTCACCCCAAGAAAATGCCTAGCATATTTGTCTTGCAAAACCAAAATTAGTTGAGAAATAATATTAAAGAACCAAATATGATTTTTCTGCAGTATGATCATGGCATGATTTCCAGTTTCTAGCTTCACTTTTGTTTTAATTTCTTGACTTTCATATTCAATATGTTTAGCATTTTAGGCTATATGTTTGATACAAATTCTCTTTCTGCAGATTAAGATCAAATGAAAAAATATTATTATTATAGTTTTACTTTTAGATTTGATTTAGTTCAGTGCTATATTGGATTTAACACTTGAAAAGTTTAGAAAATCGACAGACACACATTTGTATGAAACAAAATCTAAATATATTTTTGTAAATGGAGCATTACATGTTACACAGTGGCTTTGTAAGATAGATACCTTATATTTTTAAGCTACTGTAAGCTGCTAATGAGTCAGGGAAAAAATGTAATTTAGATGTTTAAAATTTCTGGTGAAAGATATGCTTTGACTCACATCATTACAGAAAAAAAATCATTTTGTAGATTATATAATACTATATAGACATTTAGCATAATTCAAATTATAAGGGCATGGATATCTTTATTAGGGATAAATGGCCTTTATTCTATATAGCCTCTTTTCTTTTTTATATATTAATAATAAAAAAAGAAGCAGTCTTATGCATATAAAGAACAGACTAGTGGTTACTATTGGAGAGAAGAAAGAATGGAGGGGCAATATAGGGTAAAATATTAAGAGGTAAAAGCAATTATGAATAAAATGATCTATAAAAACATATTATACAACATGGGAAATACAGCCAATATTTTGTAGTAACTGTGAATGGAGGACAGATAGCTTTAAAATTATGAATTACTATATTGTACATCTGTAATTTTTGTAATATTATATCTCAACTATCCTTCAATTTAAAAGCTTAAAAAATTATATATCTATATTTGAGATATAACATATTAGGCTTGACTTGCTAAGTTCTTAGCATAATATGACAAATGCAGCTAGTCAAAATGCATACATGGTTAGATATCTAGCCAGTCATACTTTCATGGATGGTCTATCAACATCACTGAATAAACAAAACTGTAGAAAATATCCAGTTTTTATCTTTCTCAGCAGAATGTGAGCTGTTCAAAAGATGTATTTGTGTAATATTTAACTCTGTGATTCTCACCCCAAGAAAATGCCTAGCATATTTGTCTTGCAAAACCAAAATTAGTTGAGAAATAATATTAAAGAACCAAATATGATTTTTCTGCAGTATGATCATGGCATGATTTCCAGTTTCTAGCTTCACTTTTGTTTTAATTTCTTGACTTTCATATTCAATATGTTTAGCATTTTAGGCTATATGTTTGATACAAATTCTCTTTCTGCAGATTAAGATCAAATGAAAAAATATTATTATTATAGTTTTACTTTTAGATTTGATTTAGTTCAGTGCTATATTGGATTTAACACTTGAAAAGTTTAGAAAATCGACAGACACACATTTGTATGAAACAAAATCTAAATATATTTTTGTAAATGGAGCATTACATGTTACACAGTGGCTTTGTAAGATAGATACCTTATATTTTTAAGCTACTGTAAGCTGCTAATGAGTCAGGGAAAAAATGTAATTTAGATGTTTAAAATTTCTGGTGAAAGATATGCTTTGACTCACATCATTACAGAAAAAAAATCATTTTGTAGATTATATAATACTATATAGACATTTAGCATAATTCAAATTATAAGGGCATGGATATCTTTATTAGGGAAAAATGGCCTTTATTCTATATAGCCTCTTCTGCTTCTCACTATGATGTTATGAAAGTCTTTTGAGAGTGAAGTTTTTTGATGACATCATTCAAATGTTTCAGACATCAAAAATTCCTTGGAGTTCTTTTCATTTCAGATTTAGTGTTGTTCAATAGAACTTTCTCAATCTTGGCACAATCAAGTGTGCTAACAATATGGTAACCACTAGCTATGTGTAGTTATTGGGTATTTAAAATGTCACTAGTGCAATGGATGAATTTGATTTATAATTTTACTTATTTTTAATTAGTTTCCATTTTAATTTAACTGGCTATACATGGCTGGTGGCGACTATGTAGAGCATAGGTTAAAACTCCTCTTATATTATTAACCTTTTACCTCTAGATAAAGCTAGGTCAACTTTAAAAATATCAATGTGCAGAAATAAGAGAAAAAAAATACAACAAAGCCCGGAACTCTATGAGAGAAAACTCACGTCTGGGTAAAAGAAAATCTCAATGTTTTCATTTCCAAGGCAACACTAGGATAAATAATTGAGTGTCTCAATTGCAGAATTGCAGTTGAGTATCTTTGGGTCACATGCTAGTCCTCCATTCTTGTTGAGCATTTTGTGTATGCATATCAGAATCCTGCATATGTATATCAGTGCACAGTAAACCCAGGTCCAGCAGTCAATTGAGTCTATGTGTTTGATACAAATTCTCTTTCTGCAGATTAAGATCAAATGAAAAAATATTATTATTATAGTTTTACTTTTAGATTTGATTTAGTTCAGTGCTATATTGGATTTAACACTTGAAAAGTTTAGAAAATCGACAGACACACATTTGTATGAAACAAAATCTAAATATATTTTTGTAAATGGAGCATTACATGTTACACAGTGGCTTTGTAAGATAGATACCTTATATTTTTAAGCTACTGTAAGCTGCTAATGAGTCAGGGAAAAAATGTAATTTAGATGTTTAAAATTTCTGGTGAAAGATATGCTTTGACTCACATCATTACAGAAAAAAAATCATTTTGTAGATTATATAATACTATATAGACATTTAGCATAATTCAAATTATAAGGGCATGGATATCTTTATTAGGGAAAAATGGCCTTTATTCTATATAGCCTCTTCTGCTTCTCACTATGATGTTATGAAAGTCTTTTGAGAGTGAAGTTTTTTGATGACATCATTCAAATGTTTCAGACATCAAAAATTCCTTGGAGTTCTTTTCATTTCAGATTTAGTGTTGTTCAATAGAACTTTCTCAATCTTGGCACAATCAAGTGTGCTAACAATATGGTAACCACTAGCTATGTGTAGTTATTGGGTATTTAAAATGTCACTAGTGCAATGGATGAATTTGATTTATAATTTTACTTATTTTTAATTAGTTTCCATTTTAATTTAACTGGCTATACATGGCTGGTGGCGACTATGTAGAGCATAGGTTAAAACTCCTCTTATATTATTAACCTTTTACCTCTAGATAAAGCTAGGTCAACTTTAAAAATATCAATGTGCAGAAATAAGAGAAAAAAAATACAACAAAGCCCGGAACTCTATGAGAGAAAACTCACGTCTGGGTAAAAGAAAATCTCAATGTTTTCATTTCCAAGGCAACACTAGGATAAATAATTGAGTGTCTCAATTGCAGAATTGCAGTTGAGTATCTTTGGGTCACATGCTAGTCCTCCATTCTTGTTGAGCATTTTTGTGTATGCATATCAGAATCCTGCATATGTATATCAGTGCACAGTAAACCCAGGTCCAGCAGTCAATTGAGTCTATGTGTATCATGGGGTCTGTGACTCAGAAAAAGTACAAATTACTGTGTATCACATTCAAGTTGTTCTCAATCTGAACAGAGGATAAACTGATTGTTGAATATAATTTCTATATGGAAAAAGTAAAATATGCACCTTTCTGGAGGACAAAGAACCTCTGCCTCTGTTTCTGTTTGCTGAGTTATCTAATTCTAGTACCTGTCTCACCAACAGCAGCTACTAGACATTTGTTTCATAATATGGTTATGAACAGGAACGTTAAAAGATATGGTTACAAAATCCCTTCTCATTCTCTATCAGAATGGCTCCTCAGGAGCATTCATAATGAATTTTGTCATTATCCTGTGGGTGTTTCACATCTAAGTTGCTAGGATACAGTTTGAATGTAAGAAGAACCACAGTACCTATGTGAAAGGAGTGGATAAAGCAAGAAACTTGTTTGGGCATCATCCATAGTGGGTTTACATAGGAATAGGCATGACCTGGGAAAATAGATGAAGCTACAGAAAGTTAACAATGGCAAGTATTCATAGGTTTTGAAAGACAGAGAGGAATAACATAGAGTGTAGACAAGGAGCTGGATTGTGTTGATGGTCAATGCAAAGTAATGGAGATGGCAGGGAATATCAGAGGGATCAGGTCTGCCCAAACATGTTGGCAAATACTTGTCATCTGGGAAATCTATCATTAAGAAATAGGAGATGGTTTAGGAAGAAGGTAGGACTATAGTTCTAAAGGGATTGAAGAACTTAAATGGCCACCTAGAGTTTAATGGAACAGAGGAGAGACCTTCTTCCTGGAACTATGGTGCAGGATCACGACTGGACAAACAGTATGGTTGATGTTATGCTAAAACTGGATGTGCTGGTTTAGAATTAATGCTCCTCTGGTGGCTCAGAAGTAAAAGAATATGCCTGCAATGCAGGAGACCAGGCTGTGATCCCTGGATCAGGAAGATCCCCTGGAGAAGGGAATGGTATTCTTGCCACTCCAGTATTCTTGCCTGGAGAATTCTATGAAGAGAGGAGCTAGGCAGGCTACAGTCCATAGGGTTGCAAAGAATCGGACAGGAGTAAGTGACTAACACACACACACATACACACACACACACACACACACACACACACACATTCTAAGGGCTTCCCAGGTGATGCTAGTGATAAAGAACCTCTCTGCCAATGCAAAATACATAAGAGATGCGGGTTTGATCCCTGGGTCTGGAAGATCCCTTGGAGAAGAAAATGGCAACCCACTCCAGTATTCTTTTTTTTTTTTAACTTATTTATTTTTAATTGAAGAATCATTGTTTCACAGTATTGTGATGGTTTCTGTCAAATATCAACATGAATCAGCCATTGGTATACATATTCTTGCGTGGAGAATCTCATGGACAGAGGAACCTGGTGGGCTTCAGTACATAGCGTTGCTAGGAGTCAGACACTGCTGGAGTGAGCATACATGCTCACACTCCATCTTCTTATCTAAGATAGGGTTTGGTTTTAAAGACCTGGTCTAGCAGAACTTGTATGAATTGATTGACCTCAGCTGGATTTAAGGGAAATCGTCAGGGCCTGGATACAGACAGAACCTGGCTTGCTGAAGATAAGCAACTTGCTCCCTCCTCTAAATTCCTGTCAAAATTCTTACTTAGGATGCTCCTGTGAAGTTCTGAATCATTTTTTTTTTTAGTTTACTTACAACAAGAATAACAACCACCCGTTTTAAAAATTTCCAATTTGAAATTGACTAACCAAATGTTCCAGAAAGAAAGCAAAGAGTTTCTCTGTACCCTTCACCTGACTTTCCCAAATGTTAACATCTTATGTAAGTAAAACATAGTTATCAAAACCAGGAAATTAATAATGATACAATACCATTAACTCATCTGTAGAGCTTATTCAAATTTCTCCAATTGTACATGAAATGTCTTATTTCTCCTTAGTTTCCTCTGATCTGTGACATTTCTTTAGTTTTTGTTCTAATGAAATTCTCATATATAAAAATGGTAAAGACATACTTTGTTGAATGTACCTCAATTTTCACTTATATGAGGTTTCCTCATGGTGAAAATCATGCTATGTATTTTTAGTATTAATACCTCAAGAAGTGGTATTTATTCTTTCTCATGGTTTCATATCTTAGTGGCTCAAAGTTTCAATATGTCCCACTAACGGATATTAATCCTTTCCAGTTGGTTAAGGTGATGTCTACCAGGTTTCTCAGCTGTAAAGGTATTTTTTCCATTGTAATTAGTAAATGTCATGTGAATAGATGCTTTGAGACTACATAAATACTTGTTTCATATTTTACTTTTAGTCACGAATTCAGTAACTATTGATGATTCTTAGTTATAAAAATTAGTAAAACTTGCTGTCAATCATATGCATTTGCTAAATAATGGTTTTCTACTTATGCCATTTTTTCTACATTTATTCATCAGGGTTCCACTAAAAGTAAGCAGTCACTTTATCTACCCATCTGCCTATCTTCATTGGGGTTCAAGGATATTTATATTATTTTAATGTTGATAATGTATTATTTGTTGTTATTGTTCAGTTAAGTCATATCTGACTCTTTGCCACCCCCATGAACTACAGCACTCCAGGCCATCTCCCAGAGTTTGCTCAAACTCATGTCAATTGAGTTGGTGATGCTGTCCAACTATCTCACCCTCTGTCACCTACTCCTGCCCTCAATCTTTACCAATGGCAGCATCCTTTCCAAAGAGTGGGCACTTTGGTATAGGTGGCCAAAGTGTTGGAACTTCAACTTCAGCATCAGTCCTTCCAATGAGTATGCAAGGTTAATTTCCTTTAAAACTGACTTACATCAGTACAGAGATCTTCTTGTAGCCCAGCTGGTAAAGAATCTGCCTGCAATGCAGGAAACCTTAGTTCAATTTCTGGTTTGGGAAGATCTCCTGGAGAAGGGATAGGCTACCCACTCACAGTATTCTTGCTCAGAGAATTTCATGGCTTGTCCATGCGTCACAGAGGGACATGACTGGGCTACTTCACTTTCACTTTCACTTCACATGAGTACATTGGCTATCTAGGTTTGTCATTGTATATTAAAAAGCAGCGACATCATTTTGCCAACTAGGGTCCATATAACTAAAGTTATGATTTTTTCAGTAGTCATGTATGGATGTAAGAGATGGACCTTAAAGAAAGCTGAGTGATATTTTTGAATTGTGGTTTGGAGAAGACTCTTGAAGAGAGTTCCTTGGACTGGAAGATTCTTGATAAACTGTCTAGGTTTGCCAAGGAGTTTCCTAGTGGTTCAGTGGTAAAGAATCCACCTGTGATTCAGGAACATGGATTCAATCACTGGGTTGGGAAGATCCCCTGGAGGAGGGCATGGCAACCCACTCTAGTATTCTTGCCTGGAAAATTCCATGATCAGAGGAGCCTGGTGGGCTACAGTCCAGGTGGTCACAAAGAGTTGGACATGACTGAAGTGACTGAGCACACACACACACACACACACACATTTGCCATAACTTTTCTTTCAAGGAGCAATTATCTTTTGATTTCATGGCTTCAGTCACCATTTGCAGTGACTTGGGATGCAAAAAGATAAAATCTGTCACATTTCCACTTTTTCCTCTTATTTTTTCCATGAAGTGTTGAGATCAGATGCCATGATCTTAGTTTTTTTTTTTCTTGAATGTTGAGTTTTAAGCCAGCCTTTTCACTGTCCTCCCACTTTCATCTACAGGCTCTTTAGTTTCTCTTAACTCTGCCATAGAGCACTATAGTCTGCATATCTGAGGTTGTTGATATTTCTCCTGGAAATCTTGATTCCTGCTTGTGATTCATCCATTCCCTTCTCCAAAGGGACTTCCTTACACAAGGACCAAACCCAGATCTCCTGCATTGCAGGCAGTCTTTACCATCTGAGCCACCAGATGGTAAAGGGAAGCCCAGTGAATTATAATCAGCGTTTTTTTTTTAGTTCTTATCCTGCTCAAAACCTCCCAGATTTGAAACCTGGTAATTCCTTGAATCTGAATTTCATGTCCTTTTGACATACTCTCATCATATTTTGAGTATTTCTTTATTTTTTAGAGCTATAAGATGTCAAAAATAATTTTTGCCATATAATTCTTCCATTTTTTATGAACGAAATCACTGAACACTGCAAATATATTGTACATGAACCAGACGTACTTGTCTAAGGAAAAATATTGTCATTCTTCCACATGTTTATACCTAGTCTACATAGAATATTTTGGATTAATATCACTAACTCATTGAAACCAAGAACTAAACCAAGTACTAGAACATATTTTAATATTTTACTTTCATTTTGTCAATTCTTAAATCTTCATATTTAGAAATACTTGTAAATCAAAGGCCAGCATGTGTGGTACTGAAATAATATTTATACAAAGAAGGTGATCAATATAACCCACAAATTTTTGTTGAGTAGTATATAGAGACATTATTGCTTACCAGCTAGACTAGATATACCTCATTTGTTTACTGACTCTACATACATCTTTTCAATGAGTTATTGATGAGCTTATAGCTCAAGAGTGGTAGAGCAAAACAAAGTTAGAAAATCATGATGAAAGATCATCAATAACTTTGTGAATGCATCCACAGCCTGCCAATTGAATATATTATTTATGCAACACTGGTTTCAATATATTATGTCATCACATGGGTGCTGCTGGAGATTTATTTCACTTAATTTGGAAGGATCTTTTTCAAACACTTGTTTCTTACCTCCTAGATGACTGGCAATTCTGCTTCAAAATATAATTACCAACTTCACCTAGAATAATTCAGTTCTCCACTTCTGAACAGCCCCTTTTTTTTCCTGTTACACCATTGAGTTCTCTAGAATATATTTGAACTTTACAGTGTATGTGTTTGTAGGGTATGTTTGTGGCGTGGTATGTGTGTGTGTAGGAGCTGAAAGTCAATACAGGATTATCAGTTTATATTTTACACAGCCAGAACTATTTTGTCAGTAACTATTGTTTCCTATCACTGCTATTCTATATAAAAAATTTAACACTAAAATGCAGAAAGTACATCATCCTAAAATGATCATCTTAGAACTTGACTGTCATTATATTCAGTACATTCAGCTTTGTGACAACCTCATATATTGCTCTTTTTTCCCCCCACTTCACCACAGACTGCCAAACTGAAGACATGAATGAAATGTTTTGGATAGCAATCTCAATACTAGCAGATAAACAATGGAGAATTGCAATAGGTATACCACTATTATGAACGAAATCACTGAACACTGCAAATATATTGTACATGAACCAGACGTACTTGTCTAAGGAAAAATATTGTCATTCTTCCACATGTTTATACCTAGTCTACATAGAATATTTTGGATTAATATCACTAACTCATTGAAACCAAGAACTAAACCAAGTACTAGAACATATTTTAATATTTTACTTTCATTTTGTCAATTCTTAAATCTTCATATTTAGAAATACTTGTAAATCAAAGGCCAGCATGTGTGGTACTGAAATAATATTTATACAAAGAAGGTGATCAATATAACCCACAAATTTTTGTTGAGTAGTATATAGAGACATTATTGCTTACCAGCTAGACTAGATATACCTCATTTGTTTACTGACTCTACATACATCTTTTCAATGAGTTATTGATGAGCTTATAGCTCAAGAGTGGTAGAGCAAAACAAAGTTAGAAAATCATGATGAAAGATCATCAATAACTTTGTGAATGCATCCACAGCCTGCCAATTGAATATATTATTTATGCAACACTGGTTTCAATATATTATGTCATCACATGGGTGCTGCTGGAGATTTATTTCACTTAATTTGGAAGGATCTTTTTCAAACACTTGTTTCTTACCTCCTAGATGACTGGCAATTCTGCTTCAAAATATAATTACCAACTTCACCTAGAATAATTCAGTTCTCCACTTCTGAACAGCCCCCTTTTTTTTCCTGTTACACCATTGAGTTCTCTAGAATATATTTGAACTTTACAGTGTATGTGTTTGTAGGGTATGTTTGTGGCGTGGTATGTGTGTGTGTAGGAGCTGAAAGTCAATACAGGATTATCAGTTTATATTTTACACAGCCAGAACTATTTTGTCAGTAACTATTGTTTCCTATCACTGCTATTCTATATAAAAAATTTAACACTAAAATGCAGAAAGTACATCATCCTAAAATGATCATCTTAGAACTTGACTGTCATTATATTCAGTACATTCAGCTTTGTGACAACCTCATATATTGCTCTTTTTTCCCCCCACTTCACCACAGACTGCCAAACTGAAGACATGAATGAAATGTTTTGGATAGCAATCTCAATACTAGCAGATAAACAATGGATAATTGCAATAGGTATACCACTATTAAACAATCCTTTAGCAAGTAGTTGGAGGGCTCATTTTGCAAGAATCAAATCTTACACTTCTACTTTTTTGTGGATATACTTTTTATATAATTTAGGAAAGCAATGAGGTAAACTACTACCATGACAAATCTAAAAGGAGTGATGATCTGGAGCTCAGTGTAGTTGTATACACTTGCTTACTGATGCTAGACTATGAGTGTGGCCCAAATTCTTCACAAAATATTCTTTGTACACACAATTAAAATGTTTAAATATTGCCTTCCAATAGTTCTAACTTATCAGGTTTCTACGTTATGGTGGTTACCCTTGCTTTTCCATAACTTGAAATTTAGTCTTACTGCTTAGACTTTGGGTTGATTTTCTTTTGAATGATCTTGTTCTTGAACTTAATCAAACTTTCAGTAACACCTGACTTCAACTTTTAAAACTGATGAACTACTTCTACCCACCACTTTCTTGTGTAATCTCAGCTCTGGGACACACCTATCTGAGCTAAAGAGCTTCTAGTTCTCTGAAAATGACCTTCATGCCTGGTGGCAGAAACAAGTGACTGCATTTTACTACTGTGTAGCTAGATTACACACTACTTCTGTCTCTATCTTATTCCCCAGACTTACTGAAGAAATAGTATTTCTGAGCAGAAGTCTCTAGTGGGTGGGGTCTTGATTTCAAGTTAAGTATTATATAAACTTGTGGATTTCTGGTAGTTTTGATGACTAAGTTTTAATTTGATATGCTTGATCTAACAGTGTGTATTAGTAAGTGTCTGCTGTTGGAGGTACACCTGAGCCAAAGTCATGGGCATTCCTCTGAGGAGTGATGCTAATGGTCACTTCCTTTATATCCTCTCTTGTGTGTTTAATTTCCTCTGGCTGAATGCCCATGAGTTGACTGTATGAAAACCTCAGATTTCCAGTCACTTTCAAGCTTCTGAAATCACTTTTGTTTAGGACCACCAACAATTCATTCACTGCTTACTGCACCTTTGGCCAAAGATAATAGACAAAACTGTCATGTGTGGAGATGTATTATTAACATTAAAGCCAAGGTGCTGTTTTGCATCTAAGTCTACTTTGTGGCAGGAAGTGAAAATTACATGCCATCTCCTTCTCTCCATATTCTGTTCACAAGGGCCATGACAAATTAACTTTCACTCTGGGAGCTCATTCACTCAGAGAATCATAGCCATCTAGTGGTACCTGCAGTTGACATGAGTTGTTGGCTTTGGTTAGAAACAGACAACTACATTTCATGTTGCCTTTGAGCAGGTCAGTGTCAGGGAGTCTCAGAACCAATAGGCAGAAAATCCAACTCAGCTTAGGTTAAGAAATAAAAGAAAATTTATGATTCATAAAATTTATAATGGTTAGTTAATCACTCAGTTGTGTCTGACCTTACAACCCCATGGACTGTAGCCCACCAGACTCCTCTGTCCATGGAATTCTCCAGGTGAGAATGTTAGACTGGGTAGCCATTCCCTTCTCCAGGGAATCTTCCCAAATCAGGAATTAAACCAGGTCTCCTACATTGCTGACAAATTCTTTACTATCAGTGGGTGACTCTAATTTAAAGCCCAGTTTGATCAGGGTTAAAATGCTGTGATCATAAGTTAGTTTTTCTTGGTTATATGTTGTTTGCTGTCAGAAATACTGGCTTATTTGGGTCCAGTCTGTTACTCTTCCAAACTACTTCCAAACTACTTTCCCAGACTACTTCCAAAACCATGTTCCAATGGCTTGGATTCTTTTACATACTTTGTCCAAGAACTGAAGACACAGGAATGTGATGGGCCATTAGCTAGGCTTGATTCATATTCTCTTATTTGGGGGCTAGCAGTGAAACCTCACCTAAACATGTGGATTAAAACTGGGAAGTGTGTTAGTGTCCAGAGAAAATTTTGGTTGTTAATTCAAGGAGTAGGTTGAATGTATGCTGGTGGCATAAACAATTGATGTTCAAAAAGAAATAGAATATTCAGTCTAGATGAGTGGCTGGATATTAGCTAGGAAAGGAGACTAGCCATGAAGAACTGAAGTTCAATGTCAGTAAAATTGTGCCTTCCTGATCCTCCCTCCAAAAAAAAAAAAAGGACTATTTTAAAACTATTACAACTTCCCATCTTTTTGTCATTTCTGGTTATATATATAATTTCTATGAAAACTTAAAATTTGGTACCCATGATCTTTTTAGTTTGCATCCCAGGTGGTGGAGCATTAAAGAATTTACCTTCAGCAGACTTGGATTAGATCCCTAGGTTGAGAAGATCCCCTGAAGCAGGAAATGACAGCTGACTCTGGTATTCTGGCCTGGAAAATTCCACAGACAGAGGAACTTTATGATTCATAAAATTTAGTGGAGCATGGTTTCAGTATTAGGATCACGGAGTCACAGAACCAATAGGCAGAAAATCCAACTCAGCTTAGGTTAAGAAATAAAAGAAAATTTATGATTCATAAAATTTATAATGGTTAGTTAATCACTCAGTTGTGTCTGACCTTACAACCCCATGGACTGTAGCCCACCAGACTCCTCTGTCCATGGAATTCTCCAGGTGAGAATGTTAGACTGGGTAGCCATTCCCTTCTCCAGGGAATCTTCCCAAATCAGGAATTAAACCAGGTCTCCTACATTGCTGACAAATTCTTTACTATCAGTGGGTGACTCTAATTTAAAGCCCAGTTTGATCAGGGTTAAAATGCTGTGATCATAAGTTAGTTTTTCTTGGTTATATGTTGTTTGCTGTCAGAAATACTGGCTTATTTGGGTCCAGTCTGTTACTCTTCCAAACTACTTCCAAACTACTTTCCCAGACTACTTCCAAAACCATGTTCCAATGGCTTGGATTCTTTTACATACTTTGTCCAAGAACTGAAGACACAGGAATGTGATGGGCCATTAGCTAGGCTTGATTCATATTCTCTTATTTGGGGGCTAGCAGTGAAACCTCACCTAAACATGTGGATTAAAACTGGGAAGTGTGTTAGTGTCCAGAGAAAATTTTGGTTGTTAATTCAAGGAGTAGGTTGAATGTATGCTGGTGGCATAAACAATTGATGTTCAAAAAGAAATAGAATATTCAGTCTAGATGAGTGGCTGGATATTAGCTAGGAAAGGAGACTAGCCATGAAGAACTGAAGTTCAATGTCAGTAAAATTGTGCCTTCCTGATCCTCCCTCCAAAAAAAAAAAAAGGACTATTTTAAAACTATTACAACTTCCCATCTTTTTGTCATTTCTGGTTATATATATAATTTCTATGAAAACTTAAAATTTGGTACCCATGATCTTTTTAGTTTGCATCCCAGGTGGTGGAGCATTAAAGAATTTACCTTCAGCAGACTTGGATTAGATCCCTAGGTTGAGAAGATCCCCTGAAGCAGGAAATGACAGCTGACTCTGGTATTCTGGCCTGGAAAATTCCACAGACAGAGGAACCTGGTGAGCTATAGTCCATGGGGTCACAAAGAGTTGGACATGATCGAGCACATACAGATGCACATACATAGTTTTATGATTCTAAGTTAAGAAATAAGTAAGAAGTAACCCTGTCCTTGGCAAATTCAAAATAGATAAAATAATTTTGTTTTGAAATCATTAAAGGTCATTTCTCTGAAGTTTATGGTCATATAAGCTCACTGAGTACCTCTTAACTCCAAAGAATCTATGATCTTGTCAGTTGTTCATGGCACATTGTTGTTGTTGCTGTTTGGTCGCTAAGTCATGTCTCACTCTTGGACTGTAGCACTCTTTTACATTCATCTTATAGCTCTAATGTGTGAGGCACAAAGTTAGATGCTATTTGAGTATATAAAATATGATTTTTGCTCTTTATTTAATTTTTATTTTTTGATTTTTTTTTTTTCCGGGGGAGGCGGGTTGGGGAAGGAGGGGGACAGGCGGGCCACTTCTATTGGTCTTTCAATTATCTATTTTCATCCATCTTTGTTCTTTGGCCCGTGTGGACCTCCCATCGCAGTGGCCTCTGCTGTCGCAGAGCACCGGCTCTGGGTGCATGCACTCCAGAGCTCCGGCTCTGTAATTGGACACATCGGTCCAGCCGCTCCACAGCACATGGGATCTTCCCAGCCCAGGGATCGAACTGGCTCCCCCTGCACTGCTAGGTGGTGTTCTTACCCACTGGACCACCAAAGAAGTCCGATCTTTTCTCTTTAGATATTTGTTATCTATTTAAATTTTCAGTATTGCCAAAGCAGCAGCCAAGAAGGACGTCGAAAGATACTTGAAAGTGCTCTTGGTGTCTCTATAGGGCTTCTTCATGTGAACTAGTTTGGTGCCTATAAAGGACTAGTAAAAATTTAAATCATTTTCGTGTTGCATTTAGAATTTTTAAACCATGTGAGCAACCACCTGCAAAGCCTGATTACCAGAGAAAAATGTACAATCCATAAGAATGTACAAGGAGCTTAGACATGAAATAGAATAAAATTGTAGAGGTATGGATAATTAGCCTTCCACATCACAAGGAAATGACAGCTGACTCTGGTAAAATTCCACAGACAGAGGAACCTGGTGAGCTATAGTCCATGGGGTCACAAAGAGTTGGACATGATCGAGCACATACAGATGCACATACATAGTTTTATGATTCTAAGTTAAGAAATAAGTAAGAAGTAACCCTGTCCTTGGCAAATTCAAAATAGATAAAATAATTTTGTTTTGAAATCATTAAAGGTCATTTCTCTGAAGTTTATGGTCATATAAGCTCACTGAGTACCTCTTAACTCCAAAGAATCTATGATCTTGTCAGTTGTTCATGGCACATTGTTGTTGTTGCTGTTTGGTCGCTAAGTCATGTCTCACTCTTGGACTGTAGCACTCTTTTACATTCATCTTATAGCTCTAATGTGTGAGGCACAAAGTTAGATGCTATTTGAGTATATAAAATATGATTTTTGCTCTTTATTTAATTTTTATTTTTTGATTTTTTTTTTTTCCGGGGGAGGCGGGTTGGGGAAGGAGGGGGACAGGCGGGCCACTTCTATTGGTCTTTCAATTATCTATTTTCATCCATCTTTGTTCTTTGGCCCGTGTGGACCTCCCATCGCAGTGGCCTCTGCTGTCGCAGAGCACCGGCTCTGGGTGCATGCACTCCAGAGCTCCGGCTCTGTAATTGGACACATCGGTCCAGCCGCTCCACAGCACATGGGATCTTCCCAGCCCAGGGATCGAACTGGCTCCCCCTGCACTGCTAGGTGGTGTTCTTACCCACTGGACCACCAAAGAAGTCCGATCTTTTCTCTTTAGATATTTGTTATCTATTTAAATTTTCAGTATTGCCAAAGCAGCAGCCAAGAAGGACGTCGAAAGATACTTGAAAGTGCTCTTGGTGTCTCTATAGGGCTTCTTCATGTGAACTAGTTTGGTGCCTATAAAGGACTAGTAAAAATTTAAATCATTTTCGTGTTGCATTTAGAATTTTTAAACCATGTGAGCAACCACCTGCAAAGCCTGATTACCAGAGAAAAATGTACAATCCATAAGAATGTACAAGGAGCTTAGACATGAAATAGAATAAAATTGTAGAGGTATGGATAATTAGCCTTCCACATCACAAGTGCTTTCAACACAGGATATGCCTTTAGTCTCCACAGTAGAGGTTAATGATTATTTTCTTCCATTTCAAAATTATATTTTTCAGATCTTTATTCTATTTCAAAATTTCCATAATGAGCATGCTGTGCCTAAGTTGACTTCATCACTGAAACTTTCATGTTCAAATCATTTACTTTCATCCCCAAAGTCTTAAACTTCCAGTCACTCTGTGTAATTACTCTTTCTAGTCACACCTGTCATTAATCAACTCAGAAAAGCCCATGCAAAGTCATAAAATTTGAAGGACAGGAAAAAAGATGTGAAGCCTCTGATGGCATCACCCTTGTTAGCTTACATGAATTGAGAAAATATTGAGCTTTCTCCCCAAAGGACGATTATTGACCCAGCTGGAACCTCAAATAACAAGTCAATAGTCTGAGCTAGAATACTTCTATTTACTGTACAGATTTATGCTTGTTTTTATATAAGCTTTAAAAAAAGAGTCATAAATAAAACAGGAGAAAAAAATGAGCAAAGAAAGATCTTTAAATTTAATCTGCCAAATATTTCCCTCCAGCTAGTTTTAAAATACCTCAAAATCTCACGTACTATTTTCTAGACATTGGTCACTTTTATGAGCATAATAGAATTTGAAATTATTTTAGAAGACAAAAACTCAGCAAACATTTTAATCTCAGACCCCTAAGCAACTATTTATGGTGACTTCCACCCCCAAGTACCTATAAACTTAAGTGACAAAACCATACACTAAGTATGGAAATCTGCTGGTAGTGAATTTGGCAGTAGTTGTCAGGATGAGTGGCACTTGGAGTAGTTTCTTTGCTTTTGCGAAATTACAGAGTTAGATGAGGAGGAACTATGATATGACAATCAACTGATTTTCATATACTCAGCCATTCTACCAGACCACCTCCCGAAATAATACAGAGATATTGGTTGATGACTAAGCTAACCAAACCTAGATTGTATGTGAATTTGATGATAAAGTTTATATTGAAACTTTTCATTTTCGTGTTGCATTTAGAATTTTTAAACCATGTGAGCAACCACCTGCAAAGCCTGATTACCAGAGAAAAATGTACAATCCATAAGAATGTACAAGGAGCTTAGACATGAAATAGAATAAAATTGTAGAGGTATGGATAATTAGCCTTCCACATCACAAGTGCTTTCAACACAGGATATGCCTTTAGTCTCCACAGTAGAGGTTAATGATTATTTTCTTCCATTTCAAAATTATATTTTTCAGATCTTTATTCTATTTCAAAATTTCCATAATGAGCATGCTGTGCCTAAGTTGACTTCATCACTGAAACTTTCATGTTCAAATCATTTACTTTCATCCCCAAAGTCTTAAACTTCCAGTCACTCTGTGTAATTACTCTTTCTAGTCACACCTGTCATTAATCAACTCAGAAAAGCCCATGCAAAGTCATAAAATTTGAAGGACAGGAAAAAAGATGTGAAGCCTCTGATGGCATCACCCTTGTTAGCTTACATGAATTGAGAAAATATTGAGCTTTCTCCCCAAAGGACGATTATTGACCCAGCTGGAACCTCAAATAACAAGTCAATAGTCTGAGCTAGAATACTTCTATTTACTGTACAGATTTATGCTTGTTTTTATATAAGCTTTAAAAAAAGAGTCATAAATAAAACAGGAGAAAAAAATGAGCAAAGAAAGATCTTTAAATTTAATCTGCCAAATATTTCCCTCCAGCTAGTTTTAAAATACCTCAAAATCTCACGTACTATTTTCTAGACATTGGTCACTTTTATGAGCATAATAGAATTTGAAATTATTTTAGAAGACAAAAACTCAGCAAACATTTTAATCTCAGACCCCTAAGCAACTATTTATGGTGACTTCCACCCCCAAGTACCTATAAACTTAAGTGACAAAACCATACACTAAGTATGGAAATCTGCTGGTAGTGAATTTGGCAGTAGTTGTCAGGATGAGTGGCACTTGGAGTAGTTTCTTTGCTTTTGCGAAATTACAGAGTTAGATGAGGAGGAACTATGATATGACAATCAACTGATTTTCATATACTCAGCCATTCTACCAGACCACCTCCCGAAATAATACAGAGATATTGGTTGATGACTAAGCTAACCAAACCTAGATTGTATGTGAATTTGATGATAAAGTTTATATTGAAACTTAGAAATCAGTTAAGATATGAACATTTAGTTTATAATATTTAGAAGTTGACTGTTTTTTTTAGAAAAGCTTAATTTAAAAAATTTTTGACTCTGCTGGGCCTTTGTTATTGCTCCTGGACTTTCTCTAGTTGTAGCGAGTAGGGACTGCTCTTTGTTGTGGTGCATAGACTTGTCGTTGCATGACCTGTCTTATTGCAGAGCATGGGATCTAGGGCACGGGGCTTCAGTAGTTGGGACTGCTAGGCTCTAGAGCACATGCTTAGTAGTTTTAGCACACAGGCTTAGTTGCCATGCAGCGTGTGGGATCTTCCTGAACTAGGGGTTGAACCCATGTCTCCTGGATTGGCAGGTGGATTCCTTACCACTGATCCACCAGGGAAATTCAAGGGACAGAAACTCTTTAAAAATATTTTTAGCACATACTTTTTTTACTATCCTATACTATTATAGTCACCCTATTTATGTAAATATTATCACCTGGCATTAAAAGTCACTAGTTATATGTAACATTTAAGAAATCTAGATCATTATGGATAATAATATTCAAAGAGATTAGAGATATTAGGATCGTTGCAACAAAGACTGAACAAGACAAACAAGTGGGAGTAGACTAAGCAATAATACATACTATCTTTTTTACGGGGTTTCTGATTAAATCATGGAACATTGTGATAAAGAGTGTTTGATAAGTATGTTCTTATTCCTTAAGAAGTAGAACAAATGTTTTAAAGAGTTCTTAAACTTAACACCTGGCCATGGTTAAGTATTAGGTAATATTTTACCTAGAAATAAAAAGACCCTATGTCACTTATTTTTTGGTGATATAAGTGATTTACTAGATTTTTATTGAACCTTTTCAGTAAATATGCAGGTGACCTTCTCAACCCTTGTGTTTGGCAATAATTTTACATTTCTTTTTTTCTCTAACTCATGCAATACAAGTATGTCTTCCTAAACTTTATGTGACTTAATTTAAATTTTGTTTGGTGTTTTCTTTTGATACTTTTCCTCAAATGCTTAATTCATGTGCTTCCAAATAAATTAGGTTTCTGTGAATGTAATGCAACATGGAAAATTATCCTGTGAAAATAATATAAAAAGTATAAAAGTACATATATGAAATACTTGCTGTAGTAATCATATAAAACTCACATCAGATTCTTCTAAAACTTAGTAAGAGCCTGAGTGCCATGGTCCTCAGCTGTCAGTCTCCTTTGTTTGTATCACTACCCATCTGGCATATGTTAGTGATATGTATACTGCTGTATGATGGTATATTGGTTTCACAAATGATTCATTTCTTTCCCAGCCCCCTTCATTGCATTAAATGCAACCACCATACACCCAGTTGCTTAATCCTGAAATATGAGAGTTGACCTTGACTCTACATTTCCTCGCTTCCTCACATCTGGCATACCACCAAGCCCCAATTGTTCATTTATTCAGGATCCCCAGAGGAAACAGAATTCATCCCAAAAGGTTCAAATAAAAAGACTTCAATAAAAAGGATGTGTTTCAGTGATGTGAGAAGAATTATGGAACAGACAAGGAATAGTAAGGCAAACAGAGATTAATAACAGTAGGAAGCCAATAACGTCCCAGGGGATGAAAGGATGAAGGGAGAAAGGAATATTATCAGAATCAGGAAGACCTGAGAAGATGGGGTGGATGCGGAGAATCAGAGTCATAGGGAAATGCAGGTATTTCAGAGATTGAAGCCAGAGCTAGAGAGTGTATAGGGAGGGAGAAATGCCTTCACATCTTCTAATTTTCTACCAGCATCTCCTGTTGACGAAAACCAAATGGAACATTGTGATAAAGAGTGTTTGATAAGTATGTTCTTATTCCTTAAGAAGTAGAACAAATGTTTTAAAGAGTTCTTAAACTTAACACCTGGCCATGGTTAAGTATTAGGTAATATTTTACCTAGAAATAAAAAGACCCTATGTCACTTATTTTTTGGTGATATAAGTGATTTACTAGATTTTTATTGAACCTTTTCAGTAAATATGCAGGTGACCTTCTCAACCCTTGTGTTTGGCAATAATTTTACATTTCTTTTTTTCTCTAACTCATGCAATACAAGTATGTCTTCCTAAACTTTATGTGACTTAATTTAAATTTTGTTTGGTGTTTTCTTTTGATACTTTTCCTCAAATGCTTAATTCATGTGCTTCCAAATAAATTAGGTTTCTGTGAATGTAATGCAACATGGAAAATTATCCTGTGAAAATAATATAAAAAGTATAAAAGTACATATATGAAATACTTGCTGTAGTAATCATATAAAACTCACATCAGATTCTTCTAAAACTTAGTAAGAGCCTGAGTGCCATGGTCCTCAGCTGTCAGTCTCCTTTGTTTGTATCACTACCCATCTGGCATATGTTAGTGATATGTATACTGCTGTATGATGGTATATTGGTTTCACAAATGATTCATTTCTTTCCCAGCCCCCTTCATTGCATTAAATGCAACCACCATACACCCAGTTGCTTAATCCTGAAATATGAGAGTTGACCTTGACTCTACATTTCCTCGCTTCCTCACATCTGGCATACCACCAAGCCCCAATTGTTCATTTATTCAGGATCCCCAGAGGAAACAGAATTCATCCCAAAAGGTTCAAATAAAAAGACTTCAATAAAAAGGATGTGTTTCAGTGATGTGAGAAGAATTATGGAACAGACAAGGAATAGTAAGGCAAACAGAGATTAATAACAGTAGGAAGCCAATAACGTCCCAGGGGATGAAAGGATGAAGGGAGAAAGGAATATTATCAGAATCAGGAAGACCTGAGAAGATGGGGTGGATGCGGAGAATCAGAGTCATAGGGAAATGCAGGTATTTCAGAGATTGAAGCCAGAGCTAGAGAGTGTATAGGGAGGGAGAAATGCCTTCACATCTTCTAATTTTCTACCAGCATCTCCTGTTGACGAAAACCAAATGGAAGATATCTGGAAAGGGAACTTGAATGACGCTATAAGAAAATCAACCTCTTAATTGCAGGTCGAGCAGAGAATTATGAAAAGGGATTGGGAGTCAGTAGGGCATAGGGGTGATAAATGGCATGCTGTACATTAAAAGTATAACCAAAATTATTTCTCTTTGCTTTGTCTTGTTGAAACTACCGTACTCTAAGCCAGTGTCGTGTCTGTCTCACTTGGCCCTTTTCAGTATCAATGACTCATTCCATAACTGCATGCTTATTTCTCAGTACCATAATTTGCAAATTTATAAATTTCTCTTGCTTAAGTTCTTTAATTGTTCTCCATTATGCTTGGAAGAAAACCCAACTTTCTCACAGTGTGGTGAGTAATTTTGTTTTTCCAATCCAATGCCATGGCATATTGAAAAAGACCAAAGTGACAGTAGATTCAGAATTTTTTCCTGAGATTTTCTGTGATCTGATGGTAGCTAAACTACATTTTCCCATTTGAGCCTATTATTAACAGTTATAGCCATATTTCTTGACTAGGCTGTTTATTATTTCACAGTAAAAAGAAATATCTTCCTTTGACCTGATGAGGGTCAAATATCTTCCTTTGTTATTTAAGTGCTTTTTTTGGAAAGATTTTGTAATGGCAGTTTACCTCATTTCCCAAGGCTTTTCATAAAATGGTAAAATATGAGATTTGAAATATGCTTGAGAAAGTTGTTGGTGCAACTCTCCAAGTATAAGAGGACAATAAAATGAGGCTCAGAAATGTGAGTGGATTTTTTCCATGTTAGTAGAGGTATATAATTGTATATTCTGTTTAAGAATTCAGTTCCTTCAACTTCCAAGTTAGTTTTGCAATAATTATACTGATTTTCTTAGCTTGCAACACATTTCTTATATCTAATACCTTTGAGAACATAGAGTGTGGTGCCTTTGTAACACTTGATATTTATTTTAATTCTTTAGTGTTTGCTTTAAAGGCAAAGTAATAAATAAAGTATGTCTTCTCTTCTGCTTTTATCAAATACATCTCAGATTAAAATAAATTGTTCAGTCACTAGAAATGGAATCTTGACAATCCCTAGCTAGTATTTGGAAAAGCTAGACATGAGAATGAGTACATTGCTATTTATGCTTGTCAGTGCTATGGCAGCTAATAACACACCTCTAGGTTTCAGAATCATTGCAGTCATGTGCACTGAAGCTTTCCATAGCAATCAGTCTATAACAGTCTACTGTTGCTGCAATGAGTTTTTATCAAGGTCAGTGCGAATTTTGTCTTTAACTTTATTGTTGTTTGTCATGGTGAATACGTACATGCTGACAGTAGTGAACAGGTCTGGTTTGGGATAGTGGAAGCTGCCAGTATTTTCTTACAGAAATTCAAATACCCAACAGGCATCAATCCATCTATAAATGACTACTCCAAATAAAAAACAAAAAACACCCCACACAATTTTACAGTTCAGCTGTGTTTTAAGTGAAGAAAGTGAAGACATTCTCATAATTTATTTAAATTCTTTTTGGTACAATTAGGACAATGGAGTTAGTTTTAGATGAAATCAAATAGTGACTTCTAATAATAAACACCAAACAAGAATCATTTGCCTGTTGTCAATGTTTTAATATTTCTTTATTTCAGAAGTAGCTCTTCTTTTCTGTAATAAATCATTTCTCCGTACTGCTTTTAAGTCTCATCCACAACTTTAAATAATGCAAGTGTTGACTAAGTATCTCTCATGTAAAAATATCTGTGCTAAGAGTTATAAAGTTTAACAGTTAATGTATGCAAGAAATGAATATAACAGAGAATTAAGGTAGTGTTATGCAAGATGGAAATCAACCCTGAGTATTCATTGGAAGGACTGATGTTAAAACTGAAACTCCAGTAATTTGGCCACTTTTTGTGAAGGCCTACATACTGGAAAAGATCCCGATGCTTTGAAATATTGAAGGCAAAAGGAGAACAGAGTGACAGAGAATGAAATATTGGTTAACATCACCAACTTAATGGATATGAGTTTGAGTAAACTCTTGGAGATAGTAAATGACAGGGAAGCCTGGTATGCTGTAGTCCATGCTGGTTGTAAAGAGTTGGACAACAAATAAAAGACGAATGGCATTCACTCTTTATTTAATAATCTATTAAATGATACATGTTCAGCTCTGCTAGTTCCTAGGGATACAAAGAAAAATATAAAAACATCTCTATCCTCAATTTCACCATCTACTGGGACAATTAAAATGCACAGAAATCAGTGTAACACATTGTGAGTATATATAAATATAGAGATATGCAAATAGTGTTATGTGTACAGAGAGGGGGAGGAGCTGTTTCAGACATAAAGGGTCAGGGATACCTTTCTGAAAGAGTTATTACTTACACAAGAAATAAAGATGTCAAAGTGAAAAGCAGCATGATGCACTTGGGGGACCTACTAACTGTTGTGTTTAACTTAGTGTAAAACACAATACAGGGAGTTGTAGGAACTAAGACCGAAGAGTTGAGTAGGGCAAGATTTTGAAGGATGTTGTCATATCAGAGACACTGACATTTGTCCTTTGGTAAAAGAAGAATAATGGTTTTGAACAGATGAGCAGCATAATTATATTTGTATTTTCATCTACCATCATGACAATATATTAGATATTGAATTTCTCAATAAAAGATGCAAAGTAGAGAGCTGAATCATAAGACTGATGCATTAGAGCAGGCCAGTGATGACCACAGATTAAAGAGAGTGGTAGAATATATGAATAAAAGCTTTCAAAATTATGAAGGATATATATATGACAAGAGTTTGTGATTGATTGCAATAAGATTAAGGAAATAGGGAAAAGAAATGAATCAATCTCATGCCTAGATTGCTAAGGAAAAAAACATCAAGAAAAGCAATAGAATTCTCTCTTGGAAAATGGAAAAGAATGATGAGCTTGATTTTAGACATAGACTGTAAAATTAAGACGGTCAGAAAAAGTCTGTTTTGTTAATAACCATCTACCTGGTGACTAGTACAGTTCATGCTACATTTCAGGCATTTAATATATATTATATATTTATTTACCAATGTGAATATATATAAAGAAAAAAGGAATGATTAATGTAAAACTTAGAAGCCTGAATTAAAGTTGTATTTGAAACCAATAATGTATGGATGATATCAGAAAGAGTGGATTATGATCATTGCAGTGGGCTATAAAACAAAGGGGAAGGAGGAGGAGTCCTAGAGTCATAGGGAGAATCAGAGAACCAGAGGACTCTGTTGTCACAAATATGAAGAAATAAGTGTTTAGGAGAGTTTGATAATATCAGATACAATGAATACAGTATGAGGCATGATTTAAGGTGTGTTTTTGATTTAGTAATTAGGAAAAATCAAGTTAAGTGGAATTAAAGAAGAAACTAGATTGAATAATAAGTGCTGAACAGTAAACAGGAGGTCAGGAAGTAAAATCAGCAAGTTTAAATTACTCTTTTGAAAAGAGAAAGGTTTGAAGATGAGCTTGGTGGTGCTTTTGTGTCTGGGGATGTAATTTTTCAGCAATATTCTTGAGGATTCAAATAGTATGAAAAGCAGCTTAGTGTAGCAATAGAAAGCAAAGAAGGAAAAAGTAAAAATAGAAAGAGATTACATGAAAAGAAATATGATTTCATAAAAGATTAAGCACTACAGAAACCTGAAGATGAAACATACTTTTGTTAAAATGTTGGAGGGAAATTCACCCTTGAAGGCTAGAAGAAAGGTGAAGATAAGTGAAAACATCAATTAATGTTTGAAAAACAGAGTGAAAATTGTGTTTGTTCCTAAAGTAAGAGGCAAATTTGCTTTCTGAGAGTTCTGAGATTCGGAACGTAGTACAGGCTTTAAAAAGAACTTCAGACAGTTGTTATTGGAGAATACCAGAAAGATAAATAAGTGAGGATAAATTGGAAGGATTGACAGTCAGTACTCTGATACACAGCTTTGATCAAAAGTGAAACATTTAGAGTGACATGCTGTCCTGAAAACTGTAAATTTTCTTCTGTAGTTCTTAACCACTCTAGGCTTTGGACCAATGAAAGTGTATAGCAATGTCAGTCAATGTGATACTTTTTCTGGGTGAATATATTTTTAGGAGAAAAAGAAAAGAAGTTCAGAATGTGATCATTTCAGTAGCTCTGTCATGTTTGACTCTTTGACCCCATAGACTGCGGCATGCCAGGCTTTTCTATTCTTCACCATCTCCCAGAGTTTGCTCAAACTCACTTTCTTTGAGTTGGTGATGTCATCCCACCATCTCGTCCTCTGCCATCGCTTTCTTCTTCTTTCCAATGAGTCCTCTTTTGCATGAGCTGACCGAGGTATTGGAGCTTCAGCTTCAGCATCAGTCATTTCAATGAATACAGTATGAGGCATGATTTAAGGTGTGTTTTGATTTAGTAATTAGGAAAAATCAAGTTAAGTGGAATTAAAGAAGAAACTAGATTGAATAATAAGTGCTGAACAGTAAACAGGAGGTCAGGAAGTAAAATCAGCAAGTTTAAATTACTCTTTTGAAAAGAGAAAGGTTTGAAGATGAGCTTGGTGGTGCTTTTGTGTCTGGGGATGTAATTTTTCAGCAATATTCTTGAGGATTCAAATAGTATGAAAAGCAGCTTAGTGTAGCAATAGAAAGCAAAGAAGGAAAAAGTAAAAATAGAAAGAGATTACATGAAAAGAAATATGATTTCATAAAAGATTAAGCACTACAGAAACCTGAAGATGAAACATACTTTTGTTAAAATGTTGGAGGGAAATTCACCCTTGAAGGCTAGAAGAAAGGTGAAGATAAGTGAAAACATCAATTAATGTTTGAAAAACAGAGTGAAAATTGTGTTTGTTCCTAAAGTAAGAGGCAAATTTGCTTTCTGAGAGTTCTGAGATTCGGAACGTAGTACAGGCTTTAAAAAGAACTTCAGACAGTTGTTATTGGAGAATACCAGAAAGATAAATAAGTGAGGATAAATTGGAAGGATTGACAGTCAGTACTCTGATACACAGCTTTGATCAAAAGTGAAACATTTAGAGTGACATGCTGTCCTGAAAACTGTAAATTTTCTTCTGTAGTTCTTAACCACTCTAGGCTTTGGACCAATGAAAGTGTATAGCAATGTCAGTCAATGTGATACTTTTTCTGGGTGAATATATTTTTAGGAGAAAAAGAAAAGAAGTTCAGAATGTGATCATTTCAGTAGCTCTGTCATGTTTGACTCTTTGACCCCATAGACTGCGGCATGCCAGGCTTTTCTATTCTTCACCATCTCCCAGAGTTTGCTCAAACTCACTTTCTTTGAGTTGGTGATGTCATCCCACCATCTCGTCCTCTGCCATCGCTTTCTTCTTCTTTTCCAATGAGTCCTCTTTTTGCATGAGCTGACCGAGGTATTGGAGCTTCAGCTTCAGCATCAGTCATTTCAATGAATATTCAGGGTTGATTTCATTTAGGACTAACTGGTTTGATCTCCTTGCAGTCCAAGGGACTCTTGAGAGCCTTCTCTAACATGACAATTCAGAGGCATCAATTCTTCAGTGCTCAATCTTCTTGATGGTCCAGTTCTCACATCTATACATTTTTAACTGGAGAAACCATAGCTTTAACTATATAGACCTTTGTCAGCAAACTTATATCTTTGCTTTTTAATACACCATCTAGGTTTTTCATAGCTTTTCTTTCATGGCTACAGTCACCATCTGCAGTAATTTTGGAACTCAAGAAAATAGTCTTTTACTGTTTCCATTGTCTGCCCATCTATTTGCCATGAAGTGATGGGACTGGATGGCATGATCTTAATTTTTTGGATTTTTAGTTTTAAGCCAGCTTTTCTACTCTTCTCTTTCACCTTTATAAAGAGGCTCTTTAGTTTCTCTTCACTTTCTGGCATATGGGTAGTGTCATCTGCATATCTGAAGTTGTTGATGTGTCTCCCAGCAGTCTTGATTCCAGCTGTTGATTCATCCAGCCTGGCATTTGGTATGATGTACTCTGCATATAAGTTAAATAATCAGGATGACAATATGTAGCCTTGACTTACTCCTTTCCCTATTTGGAATCAGTTCATCTTTCCATGTTCAGTTCTAACTGTTGCTTCTTGACCTACAAACAGGTTTCTTAGGATGCAGGTAAGGTGGTCTGGTATTCCTATATCTTTAAGAATTTTCCACAGTTTGTTGTGATCTGAAAACTGTAAATTTTCTTCTGTAGTTCTTAACCACTCTAGGCTTTGGACCAATGAAAGTGTATAGCAATGTCAGTCAATGTGATACTTTCTGGGTGAATATATTTTTAGGAGAAAAAGAAAAGAAGTTCAGAATGTGATCATTTCAGTAGCTCTGTCATGTTTGACTCTTTGACCCCATAGACTGCGGCATGCCAGGCTTTTCTATTCTTCACCATCTCCCAGAGTTTGCTCAAACTCACTTTCTTTGAGTTGGTGATGTCATCCCACCATCTCGTCCTCTGCCATCGCTTTCTTCTTCTTTTCCAATGAGTCCTCTTTTTGCATGAGCTGACCGAGGTATTGGAGCTTCAGCTTCAGCATCAGTCATTTCAATGAATATTCAGGGTTGATTTCATTTAGGACTAACTGGTTTGATCTCCTTGCAGTCCAAGGGACTCTTGAGAGCCTTCTCTAACATGACAATTCAGAGGCATCAATTCTTCAGTGCTCAATCTTCTTGATGGTCCAGTTCTCACATCTATACATTTTTAACTGGAGAAACCATAGCTTTAACTATATAGACCTTTGTCAGCAAACTTATATCTTTGCTTTTTAATACACCATCTAGGTTTTTCATAGCTTTTCTTTCATGGCTACAGTCACCATCTGCAGTAATTTTGGAACTCAAGAAAATAGTCTTTTACTGTTTCCATTGTCTGCCCATCTATTTGCCATGAAGTGATGGGACTGGATGGCATGATCTTAATTTTTTGGATTTTTAGTTTTAAGCCAGCTTTTCTACTCTTCTCTTTCACCTTTATAAAGAGGCTCTTTAGTTTCTCTTCACTTTCTGGCATATGGGTAGTGTCATCTGCATATCTGAAGTTGTTGATGTGTCTCCCAGCAGTCTTGATTCCAGCTGTTGATTCATCCAGCCTGGCATTTGGTATGATGTACTCTGCATATAAGTTAAATAATCAGGATGACAATATGTAGCCTTGACTTACTCCTTTCCCTATTTGGAATCAGTTCATCTTTCCATGTTCAGTTCTAACTGTTGCTTCTTGACCTACAAACAGGTTTCTTAGGATGCAGGTAAGGTGGTCTGGTATTCCTATATCTTTAAGAATTTTCCACAGTTTGTTGTGATCTATACAGTTGAAGGCTTTAGCATAGTCAGTGAAACATATATAGATGCTTTTGGAATTCTCTTGCTTTTTCTATGATCCAACAGATGTTGTCAACTTGATCTTGGATTTGTCTACCTTTTCTAAATTCAGCTTGTACATCTGGAAGTTCTTGGTTCATGTACCTTTGAAGACTAGCTTGAAGGATTTGGAACATTACTTTGCTAGAATGTGAAATGAGTGCATTGGTGTGGTAGTTTGAACATTATTTGGCATTGCCCTTCTTTGGACTTGGACTGAAACCTGACATTTTTCCAGGCCTGAGGTCACTGTTGAGTTGTCCAAATTTTCTGGCATATTGAGTATCGCACTTCAATAGCATCATCTTTTAATATTTTAAATAGTTAAACTGGAATTCCATCACCTCCACTAGCTTTGTTCATAGTGGTGGTTCTTAGAAAAATAATTTAATATTCATAGGTCTTAGGGTAAATCAGAAAAGAACAGATGTTTTGAGGAAGAAAATTGAGACATTAAGGGATTACAAGTTTCTATAAAGTTAAAACACAGCAGCTTTGTGATTCATGAACTAAAAGTTAGAAAGTGCAGAAAACTGTGGTCAGTACTTAATTCAGGATTTCAGAAGTAAATGTTGTCAGTGAAAATTATAAGGTATGGCCAGGAAAGTGAATGACTCAGTTATAGAGTAGGAGTTATCATTATAGACTAAGAGTTACACTGTAGGTCTAAAATTTTGAATAAATTTAACCAAGTAGATTTTGCAGCTACCTAGATAACAATTAGACTTAGGGTAGAGATGAAAAATGTGACAGAGGTACCAAAGTATCTGATTAATATGGTGATGTGAATAGATCTTTTGAAAATTATAGAGATAAGTATAGATAGAGCAGAAAGGCATGAGCTTTTTACATAGATTTATGTAGAGAAACCTGGAGATTTAGAACAATGTTCACACATCTCTCTAACCAAACATAAGATAATGAGTAAGCTATCTTTGAAAGCAATGACAGAAGCTATATGATGTGGGAAACGGGTAGAGTTTAGTTAAAATCTTGTGTATAGACTATCTGAAAATAGATTAATTCTATACAAGCTATTTTACTCCATGGCCTAAGTGGAAATATTTGAAGGGCAACCAGTAAGAGATTTGGTTGCCCTTATAATAAAAATGGGAATATGGTATTGTGAGGAAGAAACTAGTGAGGCTAAAGAAATAAGGGCATTCTGTTTCAGCTATTAATTAAATGAGGAGTAGCGATTATCTGGAGGGCTGTTATAATTCCGACGGGAGGGACAGCATGACCCAAGGCAGAAGAGAAAAGAAATTATAGTGAAAATAGTGAGATTGTTATTATAATTCTTTTTTAAATTTTGACTTTTATTGGTTGTTTATTTATTTATTTTCATTCATCTTTATTCTTTGACCTGTGTGGGCCGCCCATTGCCGTGGCCTCTCTCGTTGCAGAGCACCGGCTCTGGGCATATGTGCTCCAGAGTGATGGCTCATAATTGGACACACTGGCCCAGCCGCTCCGTGGCACATGGGATCTTCCCAGGCCAGGGATCGAACCAGCATCCCTTGCACGGGAAAGCAGACTCTTTACCCTCTGGACTACCAGGGAAGCCCTGTTATTGTGACTTTTACAGGTGTTGTGTATAGTACAGGATGAGTGTCTGCACAATTTTGGATATATGTATACCTATCAGCACAATGATAATAGTTAAGTGATTTGTATTAAAATTGGAAAATTTTAATGGAAAATGTTGTGAAGCATTTGGGTTGCCATTTCAAGTTAGTCCTGTTTAATCTATAGATAACATATAGCAGATTTCCAGTAAATATTCTAATCTGTTTTTAATAAAGATTACTTTGTGAATAGTTCAGAGCATGAAATGTATGGGGGTGTGTGAATAAAATGAAGCAGACTGGTCAGGAGTTAATGTAATATGTCAGGTGAGAGAGCAATGGCCCTGAAATGAAGGTGAGGCTTAAGCCACATAGATGTGTAATTGATACAGTTTGTAAAGGGGTTAAAGATGAACCCAGTATTTTATACTTTGGAACATAGTGAACATTACATAAAATAATGGTAGTTATTTTAAATGATATTGTTTGAGGAGTCTATTAGATATTTCATAGAAGATACCTGTTAAGAATTTGGATGAAGGGCTTCCCTGGTGGTCCAGTGGGTAAGGACACTGCCTTGCAGTGCAAGGGGTGCTGGTTCCATCCCTGGCCTGGGAAGATCCCACATGCTGCAGAGCAGCTGGACTGATGTGTCCAATTACCAATTCAGAGCTCTGGAGCGCATGCACCCAGTGCCGGTGCTCTGCGACAACAGAGGCCACTGCAATGGGAAGTTCACAAGGGCCAAAGAACAAAGATGGATGAAAACAGATAAATGAAAAAACAATAGAAGTGACCTGCCTGCCCCCTCCCTCCCCAACTCACCCCCCCCCACTCAAAAAAATTAAGAATTTGGATGAAGATGGCTGGAGCTAAAGTAATAGAAATGCTTCAAAGTAGATATTCTTAGAGTATACATATAGTAGTAGAACTGATGGACAAAGAGGATTAATTATCAAACCAATGGCAAAAATATGACATAAAAGTAATATGGGACCATGGACAGGGCCCTGCAAGTTATTAGCGTTTCTGAAATAACTAAGGAAAAGGACTAAATGAATGAGGGAGTGGTGGAGTAACCAGAGATTAATACAAATGAAACAGCATTTTCATAGAAATATATTGAGAAAGTGGCAAAAGCTGTGAAGGATGTGACATTCTTACCTTGCTTGCCAGCAAACAAGTTAGCCTTTCACTATTTTCTGGATGCTGACAGAAGATGCAAGGCTGCTGGGTCAGAGATGAAAGACTTTATTGTTTAAAAATCAAAAGCACTAGCTCTATAATGAATGCATTTGGGTTGCCATTTCAAGTTAGTCCTGTTTAATCTATAGATAACATATAGCAGATTTCCAGTAAATATTCTAATCTGTTTTTAATAAAGATTACTTTGTGAATAGTTCAGAGCATGAAATGTATGGGGGTGTGAATAAAATGAAGCAGACTGGTCAGGAGTTAATGTAATATGTCAGGTGAGAGAGCAATGGCCCTGAAATGAAGGTGAGGCTTAAGCCACATAGATGTGTAATTGATACAGTTTGTAAAGGGGTTAAAGATGAACCCAGTATTTTATACTTTGGAACATAGTGAACATTACATAAAATAATGGTAGTTATTTTAAATGATATTGTTTGAGGAGTCTATTAGATATTTCATAGAAGATACCTGTTAAGAATTTGGATGAAGGGCTTCCCTGGTGGTCCAGTGGGTAAGGACACTGCCTTGCAGTGCAAGGGGTGCTGGTTCCATCCCTGGCCTGGGAAGATCCCACATGCTGCAGAGCAGCTGGACTGATGTGTCCAATTACCAATTCAGAGCTCTGGAGCGCATGCACCCAGTGCCGGTGCTCTGCGACAACAGAGGCCACTGCAATGGGAAGTTCACAAGGGCCAAAGAACAAAGATGGATGAAAACAGATAAATGAAAAAACAATAGAAGTGACCTGCCTGCCCCCTCCCTCCCCAACTCACCCCCCCCCACCACTCAAAAAAATTAAGAATTTGGATGAAGATGGCTGGAGCTAAAGTAATAGAAATGCTTCAAAGTAGATATTCTTAGAGTATACATATAGTAGTAGAACTGATGGACAAAGAGGATTAATTATCAAACCAATGGCAAAAATATGACATAAAAGTAATATGGGACCATGGACAGGGCCCTGCAAGTTATTAGCGTTTCTGAAATAACTAAGGAAAAGGACTAAATGAATGAGGGAGTGGTGGAGTAACCAGAGATTAATACAAATGAAACAGCATTTTCATAGAAATATATTGAGAAAGTGGCAAAAGCTGTGAAGGATGTGACATTTTTACCTTGCTTGCCAGCAAACAAGTTAGCCTTTCACTATTTTCTGGATGCTGACAGAAGATGCAAGGCTGCTGGGTCAGAGATGAAAGACTTTATTGTTTATATCAAAAGCACTAGCTCTATAGTCTGCTTGGTCACGTATGTTTTCTGATCTTTAGTTCCCACATGGGTGATACAAATGGACTGAGATAGATGTCTGCACACACATTGGGCTATAGTACAAGGGAGAGAGAGAGACATTGAACCTTAGGAGCTTGCCAATGTATAGCATCCTGCAAGCAAGCCTGTATTTTTGCTCGAGAGGGAGACCTTATATCATCCAAACCTAAGGAATCACTCTGTGAAAAGTGGTCAGGGCCTTACCTTCTTGGTATGTATAAGCAAGATGCAGAAGAGCCCCCATGGCAGCTTATTTCCTAAGGAAGTTTTAAAAAGGGAGGTGTGGCGTTGCAAAAAAAAAAAAAAAAAGGGAGGTGTGGTCAGCGTATTTTATGGTGCAAGAAGATAAGATCATCTGGGAAAGAAACTCATGAATTTAGCCATTAGAACTTTTTGGTAATCTTTTAACAGAAATGTGTTTCCTACTTAGTATCATTGAGGTAAATGTTCCACAAATTGGCGCTCACTGACTTTTCACAGCTTTGGGCATATCCTTGGAAAGTGAGATTAATCTATAAAACTTTAATATAGTTCACTTTTAATGTATTTTAGAAAAGATGATATAAGCATATGCTGAGTTATTTGTATGACTATCTTATATAGTCATCTTATTTCAGTCTCTCTGAAAATAGTTATATAGACTTATATAGAAGCACAAGTGATTTTTATTTTTATTTATTTGATTGCATTTTTCAGTAGATATTCTTAGAGTATACATATAGTAGTAGAACTGATGGACAAAGAGGATTAATTATCAAACCAATGGCAAAAATATGACATAAAAGTAATATGGGACCATGGACAGGGCCCTGCAAGTTATTAGCGTTTCTGAAATAACTAAGGAAAAGGACTAAATGAATGAGGGAGTGGTGGAGTAACCAGAGATTAATACAAATGAAACAGCATTTTCATAGAAATATATTGAGAAAGTGGCAAAAGCTGTGAAGGATGTGACATTTTTACCTTGCTTGCCAGCAAACAAGTTAGCCTTTCACTATTTTCTGGATGCTGACAGAAGATGCAAGGCTGCTGGGTCAGAGATGAAAGACTTTATTGTTTATATCAAAAGCACTAGCTCTATAGTCTGCTTGGTCACGTATGTTTTCTGATCTTTAGTTCCCACATGGGTGATACAAATGGACTGAGATAGATGTCTGCACACACATTGGGCTATAGTACAAGGGAGAGAGAGAGACATTGAACCTTAGGAGCTTGCCAATGTATAGCATCCTGCAAGCAAGCCTGTATTTTTGCTCGAGAGGGAGACCTTATATCATCCAAACCTAAGGAATCACTCTGTGAAAAGTGGTCAGGGCCTTACCTTCTTGGTATGTATAAGCAAGATGCAGAAGAGCCCCCATGGCAGCTTATTTCCTAAGGAAGTTTTAAAAAGGGAGGTGTGGCGTTGCAAAAAAAAAAAAAAAAAAAGGGAGGTGTGGTCAGCGTATTTTATGGTGCAAGAAGATAAGATCATCTGGGAAAGAAACTCATGAATTTAGCCATTAGAACTTTTTGGTAATCTTTTAACAGAAATGTGTTTCCTACTTAGTATCATTGAGGTAAATGTTCCACAAATTGGCGCTCACTGACTTTTCACAGCTTTGGGCATATCCTTGGAAAGTGAGATTAATCTATAAAACTTTAATATAGTTCACTTTTAATGTATTTTAGAAAAGATGATATAAGCATATGCTGAGTTATTTGTATGACTATCTTATATAGTCATCTTATTTCAGTCTCTCTGAAAATAGTTATATAGACTTATATAGAAGCACAAGTGATTTTTATTTTTATTTATTTGATTGCATCAGGTCTTAGTTGCAATGTGAAGGAGTTGTCCTTATGACGTGCACTTTTCTCTAGTTGTGTCCTGCACACTTAATTACCTCAGGGCATGTGGAATCTTAGTTCCCCCTGGCCTTTTGGCCCCCAGCTGTGGGAGGAGGATTTTTAATACTGGACCACCAGGGATGTTCCTGTCTGCACATGTGATCATAATAGATATCTCAAATGCTATTATTTTAGTTGATATATGCTAAAGAGTTTGTCCAAATTTAAAGTCAAATGATAGAGCACGCTGCAAGAATTATCTGCATAAGCCTAAATATAGAAAAGCAGTAGACCTATGCCATAACACACTGTTTGTCATATATGTATACCAAACTTGAAAAAACTGTGCCATGTCTCTCAGTTTGATATACTTGTTGCCTTAAAATTAAGCAAAAGAAAAGTTTAAATATGATTTGGCTAGTTTTGTGATGCTTTAACAATCTCATATGTTACATTATCTTATACTTACATGATCCAAACATAACATAAAGAATATTAGAATCTTTTTATGCCTATCCCCCTTTTTCTTATCATTCCCCTCTTCACACTACTCTACACATATGCACTCAGGTTGCTATGGTTATTACATTTTCATCTTTTTTTTTTTTTGTATTTTAATTTGTATATGAAAGCAAACAGTGATACATCCATAGAAGGCAGAATTCTAAAGATGTCCCATAAATTTCCTGTTCTTATCTAGTTATTACTGTGAGGACTTAGCAAATATAATTAATGTTACTAATCAGCTAACATTAAAATAGGGAGATTATCTTTGATTATTCTGGACACAAGGTCACAAACCACTTTAAAAACAGAATAAAAAGGCATAAAAGCAAATCATAGAGAAGAAAGTAGGAGACTGAGGCAGAGGGGAAATCCTAGATATGAAGGGTGAATAGGACTGAGCAGCCATTACTGTTTTGAAGATAAACTGATCTCTAAACTGAAAATGTGAGTGGCCCCTGGAGTTGAAAATGACTCCCAGCCAAAAGCTAACAAGGGAATGGAGACCCTAGTCCTGAAAGCACATGAAGCTTTATTCTGCCAACAATTGGAGTGAGTTTAAAGTGTACTTGTACAAAGAATCTCCAAAGAGACTGGGATGGCCAACACACTGATCTCATCTTTGTAAGTCTCTAGCGTAAATAACCTTACAGAAACCATGAAATGATACATGAATGTTGTTTTAAACTCCCGAGTCTATGCTAATTTGTACAGCAGTAATAGAAAATGGATTATAGTATTTTATTTTTCCTCTCCTTTTTATATAAAGAGAATCATATTGTCATACAGTTTTCATTTTTCCTTTTTCACGAGGGATTCTTTGGACCATTTATATAATAATACTATATAGTTTTATATTCTTTATCAGCTACATAATACCTTACCGTATAATATGCCTTCATTTATTTGGCTACGTCCTCATTGGTTGATATTTGAGCCACTTTTCATCTTTTGATAATATGCTACAGTTGTAACTTTGTTCAAATTCCATTCACATGTGCTGGTATATCTGAGAGGTAGGTTTTACGTAGTCAAAGGACATGCGAATGTAATTTGGATTCATATTGCTGCAGTGGTTGTTTCCTCTATTTTCTGTTCAGCTTTTAGATTCTGTCATTCCTCTACACTCATTACTGGTACCTACCAGACATACCAGGCCATAGCTCCTACCCTGTTTCCTCCTGAAATATATGCTTTTCCTACACTTTCTTTCTCTTTCTCAAATATTCTAACTTCTCTTTGCCTTAAAGCCATTGAATTAGGTGGTCTCTTGTTTTATTGCAAACAGTGATACATCCATAGAAGGCAGAATTCTAAAGATGTCCCATAAATTTCCTGTTCTTATCTAGTTATTACTGTGAGGACTTAGAAATATAATTAATGTTACTAATCAGCTAACATTAAAATAGGGAGATTATCTTTGATTATTCTGGACACAAGGTCACAAACCACTTTAAAAACAGAATAAAAAGGCATAAAAGCAAATCATAGAGAAGAAAGTAGGAGACTGAGGCAGAGGGGAAATCCTAGATATGAAGGGTGAATAGGACTGAGCAGCCATTACTGTTTTGAAGATAAACTGATCTCTAAACTGAAAATGTGAGTGGCCCCTGGAGTTGAAAATGACTCCCAGCCAAAAGCTAACAAGGGAATGGAGACCCTAGTCCTGAAAGCACATGAAGCTTTATTCTGCCAACAATTGGAGTGAGTTTAAAGTGTACTTGTACAAAGAATCTCCAAAGAGACTGGGATGGCCAACACACTGATCTCATCTTTGTAAGTCTCTAGCGTAAATAACCTTACAGAAACCATGAAATGATACATGAATGTTGTTTTAAACTCCCGAGTCTATGCTAATTTGTACAGCAGTAATAGAAAATGGATTATAGTATTTTATTTTTCCTCTCCTTTTTATATAAAGAGAATCATATTGTCATACAGTTTTCATTTTTCCTTTTTCACGAGGGATTCTTTGGACCATTTATATAATAATACTATATAGTTTTATATTCTTTATCAGCTACATAATACCTTACCGTATAATATGCCTTCATTTATTTGGCTACGTCCTCATTGGTTGATATTTGAGCCACTTTTCATCTTTTGATAATATGCTACAGTTGTAACTTTGTTCAAATTCCATTCACATGTGCTGGTATATCTGAGAGGTAGGTTTTACGTAGTCAAAGGACATGCGAATGTAATTTGGATTCATATTGCTGCAGTGGTTGTTTCCTCTATTTTCTGTTCAGCTTTTAGATTCTGTCATTCCTCTACACTCATTACTGGTACCTACCAGACATACCAGGCCATAGCTCCTACCCTGTTTCCTCCTGAAATATATGCTTTTCCTACACTTTCTTTCTCTTTCTCAAATATTCTAACTTCTCTTTGCCTTAAAGCCATTGAATTAGGTGGTCTCTTGTTTTATTATAGTCTTCACTCTTCTGCTTATCTCCAACAATTGGCCTCTTGACTGTTTAGGTCTCAGTTCATGTATTCCCTCCATAGAAAACCGTATAAGGCATCTAGTGATTGCTCCAAATCTTGTTGACTGGATGAATAAAGAAATAATTATCTAGAGCAGGAGCTCAGGGAGGAACATGGTTGTAAACTCTGCACTGCAGTTAGATAGACTGGGACTTGTGCAGAACTTTCCAAGCATGAGGACAATGCAGATAAAGATGCATCACATAATGTGAAGTTCATCTTGTGGAAAGGAGAATCACTGATAGTTCTTGAATGGGGAAGTGGTAGAATAAAACCATCTTGAAGATCTCTACCTTTTAAAATGAGTAGGGAAGAATAATAGACTTCATCATAGTATGGGATATCATGTATATCAACCATGTAATTACATAGTGAAAATAAATGTTAAGAAAGTATATTTTTCATTATAAGCAAGGCTCTTGTGTTAGACTGATGATATTATTACACACAGACATTTTACAAGCTCCTAGATGTTCTATGTATTAGTGTATTATAGGTATTTGACTGTCAATCATTGCAATTTTCATTAAATATATTTTGTTCTCTCAGTGGAACCAAAAAGTCATTATAAAGGTAAAACTCACTCACTAATATCTCAGGCTATGGTTAATGTTATTGTAGCAAGTTAAAAAATAAAGACAACTCTTAAAAGGAATTCATGAAGCATAGAAACGTTGATTGCCAAGATTATTTTCTTTATTTAGAGGGAAAAAACCCTTTGTTTATCTCAATATAGAATTTAAAATAAATAATAGTACATAACAGAATAAGATAATATGATCATAAATTTTTTAACAAGAAGGGGATAGAATGCTGGAAATAATGTAGGTTTTTTTTTTTAAGATTTATTTATTTATTTATTTTGGTGGGGTGGGGAGGGAGGGGAGCAGACGGGTCACTTCTATTGGTCTTTCATTTGTCCATTTTCATCCATCTTTGTTCTTTGGCCCGTGTGGGCCTCCCATTGCGGTGGCTTCTGTTGTCGCAGAGCACCGGCTCTGGGCGCCTGTGCTCCAGAGCTCCGGCTGGGTAATTGGACACATCGGTCCAGTCGCTCCGCGGCACATGGGATCTTCCCAGGCGAGGGATGGAACCGGCGCCCCTTGCACTGCAAGGCGGTGTCCTTACCCGCTGGACCACCAGGGAAGCCCCAGGTTTTTTTTTTTTTTTTTTAAAGCAGTCTTTAGTTATTTCTAAAAATAAAAACTTTAATGTTTTTCTAAAAGTAATGTGATTACTGTCGGCTATGGCATTTATTCATTGAGGCAGTTTAATGTTTTTAGGAAAACCAGTGGACATGAAAGGGTCATTGGTGACATGGCACATAGCTACTTTTAACCTCTAAAGAAATGACGGCTGCTGTGGAGAACGTCTGGTGTCACAAGTGCAGGATGGATTTGACAAAGATACTTCTCTGGAGGAGTGTAATTTCAAAAGAATTGACCTTCTAAGAAGAAAATGTTTGAGGAGAATAAAATAGCAGGGTTTGGAACTTTCATAAGTGAGACTATATTTGTAGAGAAAAGTGAGGAGACTAAATATAAGAACTGAATTTCCCATACTTCAACTTTTAGTTGCTTATATTTTCTCAAAACCATGTTTTTTAACATTTAAAACAAAAATGTCTTAATAATTAGAGAATAAGGTATGTTTTTTTGTATGCTTGATCGTGTCTCATAAATGCCTATCTTCATAGTTGATTTGATGGCCAAAAAGTCAAGTTAACCCTCATGCTCACATAGATGAAACATTGATTGCCAAGATTATTTTCTTTATTTAGAGGGAAAAAACCCTTTGTTTATCTCAATATAGAATTTAAAATAAATAATAGTACATAACAGAATAAGATAATATGATCATAAATTTTTTAACAAGAAGGGGATAGAATGCTGGAAATAATGTAGGTTTTTTTTTTTAAGATTTATTTATTTATTTATTTTGGTGGGGTGGGGAGGGAGGGGAGCAGACGGGTCACTTCTATTGGTCTTTCATTTGTCCATTTTCATCCATCTTTGTTCTTTGGCCCGTGTGGGCCTCCCATTGCGGTGGCTTCTGTTGTCGCAGAGCACCGGCTCTGGGCGCCTGTGCTCCAGAGCTCCGGCTGGGTAATTGGACACATCGGTCCAGTCGCTCCGCGGCACATGGGATCTTCCCAGGCGAGGGATGGAACCGGCGCCCCTTGCACTGCAAGGCGGTGTCCTTACCCGCTGGACCACCAGGGAAGCCCCAGGTTTTTTTTTTTTTTTTTTAAAGCAGTCTTTAGTTATTTCTAAAAATAAAAACTTTAATGTTTTTCTAAAAGTAATGTGATTACTGTCGGCTATGGCATTTATTCATTGAGGCAGTTTAATGTTTTTAGGAAAACCAGTGGACATGAAAGGGTCATTGGTGACATGGCACATAGCTACTTTTAACCTCTAAAGAAATGACGGCTGCTGTGGAGAACGTCTGGTGTCACAAGTGCAGGATGGATTTGACAAAGATACTTCTCTGGAGGAGTGTAATTTCAAAAGAATTGACCTTCTAAGAAGAAAATGTTTGAGGAGAATAAAATAGCAGGGTTTGGAACTTTCATAAGTGAGACTATATTTGTAGAGAAAAGTGAGGAGACTAAATATAAGAACTGAATTTCCCATACTTCAACTTTTAGTTGCTTATATTTTCTCAAAACCATGTTTTTTAACATTTAAAACAAAAATGTCTTAATAATTAGAGAATAAGGTATGTTTTTTTGTATGCTTGATCGTGTCTCATAAATGCCTATCTTCATAGTTGATTTGATGGCCAAAAAGTCAAGTTAACCCTCATGCTCACATAGATGCATACACATTAGTTCAAATGCCTCTAAATGGGTCCTTGCTACTGAAGTTTTGAACTGTCGGTCCACGATTTTTTCCTCTTCTGTAATTTCAAGGGAAAAACAGAGTAAAAGGAAGATAAGCATGCCAAGGTAGATGAGAAGGAGGAAGATTTAAAAAGGTTGAGCTTCACCTATATGGATAAAAATTAATATCATTGTCCCAGAAGGCATAGTATATCAATTTAGCAGAATTTACATTAAATTGAAAGCAAAGGCTATTTCATCCTCAAATTTTTATTTTTTAAAAATTTCATGTCCATGCTAATTAGCTTCAGTCATGTCCAAATATTTGCTGGCCTTATGAATTACAGCCCACCAGGCTCCTCTGTCCATGGGATTCAACAGGCAAGAATACTGGAGTGATTTGCTGTACCCTCTTCCAGGGGATCTTCCTGACCCAGGGAACTAACCTGCCTCTCTTTTTCATCTCCTGCATGGGTAGGCAGTTTCTTTGACACTGGAGCCACCTGGAAAGCCCCTTTTTAGATATTAAAGAAGTTCATTTTTTCTTAAGTTAGATAACATTGTGGCTTATCTGAGGAAACAGTTGAAGGATTAAACATGTTTTGTGATGTCATGTTAATTTTATAAGCAAGAAAAATATATTTTAGACAAAAAGACTGATAGTGACATTGAGAAGCAATGATTATAAGTACATTAGAAGTCTGAAGTTGCTGGAGTGGAGGGGTTAACCTAAATCCTAGGTTGCAACGAGCTTTCAAATAGTGAGAATTGGTGTACAATGATGTTGACAAAGAATTCGAATGACCTTCTAAGAAGAAAATGTTTGAGGAGAATAAAATAGCAGGGTTTGGAACTTTCATAAGTGAGACTATATTTGTAGAGAAAAGTGAGGAGACTAAATATAAGAACTGAATTTCCCATACTTCAACTTTTAGTTGCTTATATTTTCTCAAAACCATGTTTTTTAACATTTAAAACAAAAATGTCTTAATAATTAGAGAATAAGGTATGTTTTTTTGTATGCTTGATCGTGTCTCATAAATGCCTATCTTCATAGTTGATTTGATGGCCAAAAAGTCAAGTTAACCCTCATGCTCACATAGATGCATACACATTAGTTCAAATGCCTCTAAATGGGTCCTTGCTACTGAAGTTTTGAACTGTCGGTCCACGTTTTTTTCCTCTTCTGTAATTTCAAGGGAAAAACAGAGTAAAAGGAAGATAAGCATGCCAAGGTAGATGAGAAGGAGGAAGATTTAAAAAGGTTGAGCTTCACCTATATGGATAAAAATTAATATCATTGTCCCAGAAGGCATAGTATATCAATTTAGCAGAATTTACATTAAATTGAAAGCAAAGGCTATTTCATCCTCAAATTTTTATTTTTAAAATTTCATGTCCATGCTAATTAGCTTCAGTCATGTCCAAATATTTGCTGGCCTTATGAATTACAGCCCACCAGGCTCCTCTGTCCATGGGATTCAACAGGCAAGAATACTGGAGTGATTTGCTGTACCCTCTTCCAGGGGATCTTCCTGACCCAGGGAACTAACCTGCCTCTCTTTTACATCTCCTGCATGGGTAGGCAGGTTCTTTGACACTGGAGCCACCTGGAAAGCCCCTTTTTAGATATTAAAGAAGTTCATTTTTTCTTAAGTTAGATAACATTGTGGCTTATCTGAGGAAACAGTTGAAGGATTAAACATGTTTTGTGATGTCATGTTAATTTTATAAGCAAGAAAAATATATTTTAGACAAAAAGACTGATAGTGACATTGAGAAGCAATGATTATAAGTACATTAGAAGTCTGAAGTTGCTGGAGTGGAGGGGTTAACCTAAATCCTAGGTTGCAACGAGCTTTCAAATAGGGCTTAACCAGGTCCTAGAAATTGTGAGACTAGGACATTGCTGGCGATACATATTTTACCTATATAGTGTTAAATGTAAGCAATTATTCATGTAGTTTAAACCAAAAGTTTGCCTCCGTTACTTAGGCTTTTTATCTGATGTATTTTTGGTTTGGATTACTGATTTTATTTACAGCAGTTCTTTGTGTCTTTTTGCATTCACAGATAGATTTGGATTTAGAGAAATTGTTCTGCTTCTTGACATTCTGTCACACAGTTGTGCCCAGAGCACCCCAGAAACTTCAAAACTCTTGAGTAAAATGGTAGGAGTTATATGTCAATTGTATTCAGAGGGAAGAGAAAGAATTAGGAGAGAATACGGAAAACTGCTTAGCTGGTCTTTTCAGATATCGATGAGAAGGCAGAATAATTCAAAAAGGGACTGTCTACCTTTCACAGCATTGTGTTCTGTGGTTATGTAAAGAAAGTTGTAATTAAAGTGTACCTAATAGATTGCATCTGAAAAAATATGCAAAAAAATTATCTTAGCAAATGGAGAACACATGAAGAAATTGATACACACAATAAATAGGAGTACATGACAAATTCTCAAGCAGTGTGACCTTAATGAAAATATTATTAAATCTGCCTCTGTGTGTATATATCTGTGTGTGTGTGCGTGCGTGCTAAGTTGCTTCAGTCATATCTGACTCTTTTCAGTCCTAGGGAACATAGTCCACCAGACTCCTCTGTCCATGGGATTCTCCAGACAATAATACTGGCGTGGGTTACCATGCCCTCCAACATGGCATCTTCAGAACCCAAGGATCAAACCTATGTCTTTTATGTCTCCTCCATTGGCAGGGGAGTTCTTTACCACTAACGCCACCTTGGCTCTACTGTACCTGTTGTCCTGGGGGAGACAGTAAGTGGGCAATCTAAGAAAGGTTTCCATTGTGTTGGTGAGAAACCCAACTGAAGGATTAAACATGTTTTGTGATGTCATGTTAATTTTATAAGCAAGAAAAATATATTTTAGACAAAAAGACTGATAGTGACATTGAGAAGCAATGATTATAAGTACATTAGAAGTCTGAAGTTGCTGGAGTGGAGGGGTTAACCTAAATCCTAGGTTGCAACGAGCTTTCAAATAGGGCTTAACCAGGTCCTAGAAATTGTGAGACTAGGACATTGCTGGCGATACATATTTTACCTATATAGTGTTAAATGTAAGCAATTATTCATGTAGTTTAAACCAAAAGTTTGCCTCCGTTACTTAGGCTTTTTATCTGATGTATTTTTGGTTTGGATTACTGATTTTATTTACAGCAGTTCTTTGTGTCTTTTTGCATTCACAGATAGATTTGGATTTAGAGAAATTGTTCTGCTTCTTGACATTCTGTCACACAGTTGTGCCCAGAGCACCCCAGAAACTTCAAAACTCTTGAGTAAAATGGTAGGAGTTATATGTCAATTGTATTCAGAGGGAAGAGAAAGAATTAGGAGAGAATACGGAAAACTGCTTAGCTGGTCTTTTCAGATATCGATGAGAAGGCAGAATAATTCAAAAAGGGACTGTCTACCTTTCACAGCATTGTGTTCTGTGGTTATGTAAAGAAAGTTGTAATTAAAGTGTACCTAATAGATTGCATCTGAAAAAATATGCAAAAAAATTATCTTAGCAAATGGAGAACACATGAAGAAATTGATACACACAATAAATAGGAGTACATGACAAATTCTCAAGCAGTGTGACCTTAATGAAAATATTATTAAATCTGCCTCTGTGTGTATATATCTGTGTGTGTGTGTGCGTGCGTGCTAAGTTGCTTCAGTCATATCTGACTCTTTTCAGTCCTAGGGAACATAGTCCACCAGACTCCTCTGTCCATGGGATTCTCCAGACAATAATACTGGCGTGGGTTACCATGCCCTCCAACATGGCATCTTCAGAACCCAAGGATCAAACCTATGTCTTTTATGTCTCCTCCATTGGCAGGGGAGTTCTTTACCACTAACGCCACCTTGGCTCTACTGTACCTGTTGTCCTGGGGGAGACAGTAAGTGGGCAATCTAAGAAAGGTTTCCATTGTGTTGGTGAGAAACCCAACTTTGAAAATCAGTTTTCCAGAAACTATCAAGTATATTTTTGGTATGTATATCCAAGATGAAAGGTGGGATAGTAAAGTCGTTATGATAGGTTCTTTACCAAAAGATGGGGAGATACTGAGAAATGCGGAAAACAGGAAACTGACAGTATGCACATTATAGCAAAAGCTTTGTTGACATATATTTGGAAACAAATTAAGAACTACAAAGTGCATAAGTAGATTCTTGGATATTGCTGTAGTGTATATTGCCAGGGCCTTAACAAAAGGAGATGGGAAAATGTTTTTATAGATTGGCAAAAGCTGTAGCAAGGCATGTTCTTTGATCCTGGCAGGATTTTAATTGCTTTGCTGGTGATTGGCATACAACTATGTTCAAATGTAGGAAGAGAACATATTTCGAGAGCTATTTCAAGGATTGCTTTCTGATACACTTCATTGAACAGCTTAGGTAGTTAGAGGCTATTTTGGATGATAGCCTAGAAATGGCTCTGAGTAGGATAAATAAGCCTGAAATAGAAGAAAGTTGCTATTTCACACTATAATCACAATAAACTTCATTTTAAAATGCTCTTGAGAGGTCAGGAAAGATACAAGTACATTAAAGAGAAGTATACAGAATTTTAATTGGAAGAATTCTGAAATGCTTCGGTAAATTTTGATTTTATCCTTAATAGAAATGAATAACAGTAGTAGAGCTGTTTTATCCTTTGGGTTTCAAAACACTTTGTGTGTGTATGTGTGTGTGTGTGTGTGTGTGTTTATTTGTGTGTATGTAACTACCTATATAAAATCCTGAGCGAATTAAATCGACCATGTGCTTCTGTGGGTTGCTCTGTCTTTCCAGACTGTGTTCCTAAATGACAAGTCAAGACACAGTAGGACAAGTTGACAAGAGCAACAGCCAGACCACTGTGAGTTCTTGATAGAATACCTTGTGTACTGTTATTTTCCCAGGGGATTCATGACCCTTCATTATAGATCAGGAACAAGGCAGTGTTTAGAAGCCAGGATCCTCCATAAAGATTCTGGTTTTTCTCTTATGATTGTCTCCAAGGCTAAAGGTACCTTGAGAAAGGTCATCCATATGGAGCCTGAGTATCCTCCCTCAGGAATTTTGTTTTAGAAGTATATACTCTTGAGCCCTGTGTAGACTTTGCTCAACAGTATTTGCTTCCACTTATTTAAACGCATCCATGATGTGTTGTTTTTTGAAATATAGGCTTATGGGTTAACTTTTGAAACTTATTCATACAGTTGTCCAGGAGAAACGTATAAGGTCTCCATGAACTAACTTCTATTCATCAGGGAGAAGGGTAGGTCTGACAAAAACATGGTAATTCCAGCATCTGGTTGAAAGGACTCAAATAATTTTGTTAGACTTGCTTTCATAAGAATTAAACTATTGATTCAAATATTTTATTTCCATGTTTTAGTTCTGTCTTCAGGACACCTCACATCAAGATGAAAACTGAAACTGTGTATTTCCCATATATGATGCCCAACACCCAACTATTAAGAGAAAATTGAACAATGGGTAACTTCCATTTCATTCTGGTTGTTTTCTTTGGAGTCTTTTGTGATAAAATAGGTTATCTTTTTATAAAGAGCATGCCCTCTAGCTTTCTCTTCTTATCAGAATATTTCTCTAGATGCCCCATGACTCTCTGGCTTCACTGACTGTGATATGTTGCCTTCTACTAGGATTCTAAATAGCCTCATCAGACCGTTTCCTCATGGATGATTGGCATGGCCTTGCATGTTGGTTCTCCTCAAGTTTCGACTGCTTGGACTACTCCTTGCACTCCATGCATTGCAGCCATTGGACTAATAGTGTTTCTATCAACTCTCTGGTTTCAGCACTAGTATCTCAATCTCACTAGTAGCTTGAAAGCCTTACTTGTCTGTGAAGCAGAATTTGATATTCTACTGGCAGAGCTTTTTGGGGATCATGTGAAAAAAGGACAGTTATTTCTTTCTATGCAAGAACTGACCCTGCACTCTAGAGAGAGCTTTATCTACAGCAGAATAAACAATAGTCAAGATCCCAGGCTCAGATTGCTGATGGAGGAATAATGACTCTGAAAGGAAGGGCAGTTCCATGTAATCAGCCTCCCCTCCCCTACTGATACTAGAGCAGAAATGTGTCCTTACCCCAAGCACCACCAATACACACATAGTTCACCTTCTTTTGTGACTTCATTTTCACTCTGCCTTGGGATTTTCCTGTTTCAAAAACAGTTTTAAAACAAATTTTGATAAGGAATATATTATTGCCATCAGTGACAAATGTGAAGACACGACTGTTTCATTAAATGTTGCTTCTAAACTGACCTACTCTGTCTTATTTCAGAGTGGTTTAAATTCAGCCTCACTGTAAAATAAGTGTATCCAGAGTAAAGGCAAGTGATGACTTACCTCCCTGCACAACTTTTTGATATTCAGGGTGTAGAAGGTGCCTTATAAAGAAGATGGTTAAATAAACATATCTGGCATAAGTGTCAATAACTAACAGTGTCAAGAAATAATAAGCAGCTCACACGGTTCCTCGTGTAACTCTTCACTCTCTCTGCACTGTTGCCTAATGAGCTTTGCTGACTTGCCATAAATGAGAATATGCATCTTCTTTCCCTTCCACCCATACTAGTGGAAGCAGTGTCCCTGAACCCAAGGCAATGCCTCCACCTGGACTTTGACTCAATCCACTCCTGGCTACTTTGGCACCTTTCTCCATTCAGCTATCACCTCTTTTCTATTGGAGCTCAATTTCCTTTTTAAACCAGAATTTACAGAATGTTTCTACATGCCCTCTATCAGAATATTTCTCTCCCTGGCTTCACTGACTGTGATATGTTGCCTTCTACTAGGATTCTAAATAGCCTCATCAGACCGTTTCCTCATGGATGATTGGCATGGCCTTGCATGTTGGTTCTCCTCAAGTTTCGACTGCTTGGACTACTCCTTGCACTCCATGCATTGCAGCCATTGGACTAATAGTGTTTCTATCAACTCTCTGGTTTCAGCACTAGTATCTCAATCTCACTAGTAGCTTGAAAGCCTTACTTGTCTGTGAAGCAGAATTTGATATTCTACTGGCAGAGCTTTTTGGGGATCATGTGAAAAAAGGACAGTTATTTCTTTCTATGCAAGAACTGACCCTGCACTCTAGAGAGAGCTTTATCTACAGCAGAATAAACAATAGTCAAGATCCCAGGCTCAGATTGCTGATGGAGGAATAATGACTCTGAAAGGAAGGGCAGTTCCATGTAATCAGCCTCCCCTCCCCTACTGATACTAGAGCAGAAATGTGTCCTTACCCCAAGCACCACCAATACACACATAGTTCACCTTCTTTTGTGACTTCATTTTCACTCTGCCTTGGGATTTTCCTGTTTCAAAAACAGTTTTAAAACAAATTTTGATAAGGAATATATTATTGCCATCAGTGACAAATGTGAAGACACGACTGTTTCATTAAATGTTGCTTCTAAACTGACCTACTCTGTCTTATTTCAGAGTGGTTTAAATTCAGCCTCACTGTAAAATAAGTGTATCCAGAGTAAAGGCAAGTGATGACTTACCTCCCTGCACAACTTTTTGATATTCAGGGTGTAGAAGGTGCCTTATAAAGAAGATGGTTAAATAAACATATCTGGCATAAGTGTCAATAACTAACAGTGTCAAGAAATAATAAGCAGCTCACACGGTTCCTCGTGTAACTCTTCACCCCTCTGCACTGTTGCCTAATGAGCTTTGCTGACTTGCCATAAATGAGAATATGCATCTTCTTTCCCTTCCACCCATACTAGTGGAAGCAGTGTCCCTGAACCCAAGGCAATGCCTCCACCTGGACTTTGACTCAATCCACTCCTGGCTACTTTGGCACCTTTCTCCATCAGCTATCACCTCTCTTTTCTATTGGAGCTCAATTTCCTTTTTTTAAACCAGAATTTACAGAATGTTTCTACATGTGTCACCAATGACCTCCTTAATGTTTGTTGTGGTTATTGTTCAGTCACTCAGTCATGTCTGATTCTTTGAGACCCCATAGATTGCAGCATGCTAGGATACCCTGTTCTTACCTATCTCCCAGAGTTTGCTTAAACTCATGTCCATTGAATCGATGATGCCATTCAACCATTTCATCCTGTCCCATTCCCTTTTCCTCCTGCCTTCAGTCTTTTCTAGCATCAGGGTCTTTTTCAGTAAGTCTAAAGAAATTTAGTCTTCAGTTTCAAAGTCTACTTTTCTAATTGCCATCCTTGTCTTCTATATTTTTTTCTTGCTACTTCTTCCATAATTTCTTTCACAAGATCTTTTTCTTCATGTAGTAATTATAATTAATGTTGTCTTATTGCAACCATGTTGATAGCTTTCCCGTCCATAAATACTTCGTTCTCTTACATACCATTTTCTAAACATCCCCAGGAATTTTTTATTTTATATCTGGGAAAATGAATTTCTTGATAAAAAATAGTTGACTATTTTGCCCACTCTTAACCTCCTTCTTTCTGGTAACCACCAGTCTGTTCCCTATATCTATGAGTTTTGTTTTGCTTGTTTTGTTTTCAGATCCCACATTGAATCATACTGATTTTTCCTTCTAAACTGAGCTGCTCGGTCTTATTTCAGAGTGGTTTAAATTCAGCCTCACTGTAAAATAAGTGTATCCAGAGTAAAGGCAAGTGATGACTTACCTCCCTGCACAACTTTTTGATATTCAGGGTGTAGAAGGTGCCTTATAAAGAAGATGGTTAAATAAACATATCTGGCATAAGTGTCAATAACTAACAGTGTCAAGAAATAATAAGCAGCTCACACGGTTCCTCGTGTAACTCTTCACTCTCTCTGCACTGTTGCCTAATGAGCTTTGCTGACTTGCCATAAATGAGAATATGCATCTTCTTTCCCTTCCACCCATACTAGTGGAAGCAGTGTCCCTGAACCCAAGGCAATGCCTCCACCTGGACTTTGACTCAATCCACTCCTGGCTACTTTGGCACCTTTCTCCATCAGCTATCACCTCTCTTTTCTATTGGAGCTCAATTTCCTTTTTTTAAACCAGAATTTACAGAATGTTTCTACATGTGTCACCAATGACCTCCTTAATGTTTGTTGTGGTTATTGTTCAGTCACTCAGTCATGTCTGATTCTTTGAGACCCCATAGATTGCAGCATGCTAGGATACCCTGTTCTTACCTATCTCCCAGAGTTTGCTTAAACTCATGTCCATTGAATCGATGATGCCATTCAACCATTTCATCCTGTCCCATTCCCTTTTCCTCCTGCCTTCAGTCTTTTCTAGCATCAGGGTCTTTTTCAGTAAGTCTAAAGAAATTTAGTCTTCAGTTTCAAAGTCTACTTTTCTAATTGCCATCCTTGTCTTCTATATTTTTTTCTTGCTACTTCTTCCATAATTTCTTTCACAAGATCTTTTTCTTCATGTAGTAATTATAATTAATGTTGTCTTATTGCAACCATGTTGATAGCTTTCCCGTCCATAAATACTTCGTTCTCTTACATACCATTTTCTAAACATCCCCAGGAATTTTTTATTTTATATCTGGGAAAATGAATTTCTTGATAAAAAATAGTTGACTATTTTGCCCACTCTTAACCTCCTTCTTTCTGGTAACCACCAGTCTGTTCCCTATATCTATGAGTTTTGTTTTGCTTGTTTTGTTTTTTCAGATCCCACGCATGAGTGAAATCATACTGTATATTTCTCTTTCTCTATTTGACTTAGCTTAATACCTTCAAAGCTTTAAGGTCTGTCCATGTTGTTGCAAATGACAAGGTTTCATTCTTTTTCATAGCAGAGTAGTATTCCACTGTATGCATACACCACATCTTTATCCACTCATCACTGATTGATATTTATATTGTTTTCATAACTTGGCTATTGCAATGAGCATCGGGGCACATGTATCTTTTGAATTAGTGCTTTTATTTTCTTTGGATAAATACTCAGAAGTAGAATTGCTAGATCATATGGCATTTTTAATGTTTTGAAGTACTTACATAGTGTTTTCCATAGTGGCTGTGCCAATTTGCATTCTTACAAATGATGCAGTGTGTTCCTTTTTCCCACGTCATCAGCATTTTTCTTTTCTTTTTTTTGTTCTTTTGATAATAACCATTCTGACAGGTATGAGGTGATATCTCACTGTAGTTTTGATTTGCATTTCCATGATGATTTGTCAAGTTGAGCATCTTATTGATCATCTGTATGTTTTCTTTGGAAAGAATATTCATATCCTCTGTGCTTTACTGGTTGTTTTGTGTATGTGTGTGTGTGTGTGTGTGGTATTCAGCTGTGTGAGTTCATCATATATTTTGGATTTTAGCCCTTTATCAGATATCCTCTCATGACTTTTTTTTTTTAATTTTATTTATTTATTTATTTTGGGCGGGGTCGGGTTGGGGAGGGAGGGGAGCGGGCGGGCCACTTCTATTGGTCTTTCATTTCTCTATTTTCATCCGTCTTCATTCTTTTGCTCCCGTGGGCCTCCCATCGCAGTGGCATCTGTCGTTGCAGAGCGCCGGCTCTGGGCACATGTGCTCCAGAGCTTGGGCTCAGTAATTGGACACATCAGTCCAGCCGCTCCACGGCACGTGGGATCTTCCCAGGCCAGGGATCGAACCGGCATCCCTTGCACTGCAAGGCGGTATCCTTACCCACTGGACCACCAGGGGAAGCCCGACTTTTTTTTTAACTTTTATTTTACTTTTAACCTTTACAGAGCTTTGTTGTTTACAGATATGTATGTTCCCAAATTAGTCATATGTATATCCCCCCATTCCACTGCCTTTAACCACTGGTTTGGACTTATCCACTGTGTTACTTGTTCCTTTATTATTGTGATGCTCTGTAATCAAAGAGTTACTTATCTCTACTTCACATCAGACTGTGAGCTTCTGAGGACAGAGACTGTGTCTTAGTTAACTTCATATCCTCATAACTGAGCAGAGTGGCTGGTACATTGCAGGCATCATTTTTTGAATAAAATTTGTCAAGGTGGGGTTCCCCCAACATTTCTCATCTTGAGATGAAGTATTTAATCCCATTCTGGAGTCCTGATCTGCATTTAACTAAGCTGACAAAAGGGGACTTTTACCAGAAGGTGAAGGTGGGACTCTATATCAGTGGAAATAGATGCCTTGTTATGATCTGAGGTGGAGCTTGGAAACCAAAATAGGCAACTCTTTTGCACTCCCTCTTTGTTCAGTGTTTATGTTTGATAATCTGGTAGTAAGATTTTTTTTCTGATAATTGGTATTTACCTGCCCTTTGTACAGTTAAGAGTATTATCAAGAAGATTTTTTGAAAAAGATAAAATAATCAACATGACAGGATCTATGAGAGTTCCAGGAATGTGGTTCAACTACGACTTTACATTTTGGCAGGTCTAAGTGTAGACATAGTTTATAGGGAAAAGGATGAGAGCCAGTATTGGTGTAGTGGAATTTTGTCAATCTTTGCTTTCCCTATAAAAATAGAATGGCACCATCATTGTTTTTCTTTTACCACTAAAAAAAAGATACCAAAAACTGATACCCAAATTCAGATGGATAATTTTAAGTAAAGAAACTACTTCTGGGAAGTGTTAGGTAAACTTGTTTTTTAAAACATGTCTTGGCTGTATGTTTAAATAATATACTCAAGTGATTCTTTGCTAGCTTCCAAACACCTTTCAGATTTTTACATTTAAAGCAGTGGGTATGACTGTTAATCTGATAGAAGTGCAATAAATAAAGCTTTATATCATCTGTATTTCTAGACACTTTTGACACTCTGTATTATATTTATTGTATTGTGTTCAGATTGACAGTTGAACCCATTGCTGTAATTTAGAGATACTTCACCTGAAAACATGTGAAGCATTATTTGAATACGTAACTTACTATTGTTTAAAAATAAGTTTGTTCTCTGTTCCCCAACTTTGTGAATGCCCTGAATTATATAGATATTTTGGGTTACATATATTTAAGGATGTGACAAACTGCAGTGTCCATGTTATGCGGGACCTTCCGCAGAAAGGGAAGGCAGCAGGGATTACTCCCAGCGGAACCGGGAGATCTCGGAGAAAGGCGAATCTTGAACTGTCCGCCCGCAGCCCCCGGCTGAGGCAAGGGACAATCAGACGCGACAGGGTTCCATCAAGTAGTTCCGCTTTATTAATGAAGATCCACAGCTTTTATAGGCAAGTGAAGGTGAGGCTCTATAGATTCCCCAATTCATCTTGAGATGAAGTATTTAATCCCATTCTGGAGTCCTGATCTGCATTTAACTAAGCTGACAAAAGGGGACTTTTACCAGAAGGTGAAGGTGGGACTCTATATCAGTGGAAATAGATGCCTTGTTATGATCTGAGGTGGAGCTTGGAAACCAAAATAGGCAACTCTTTTGCACTCCCTCTTTGTTCAGTGTTTATGTTTGATAATCTGGTAGTAAGATTTTTTTTCTGATAATTGGTATTTACCTGCCCTTTGTACAGTTAAGAGTATTATCAAGAAGATTTTTTGAAAAAGATAAAATAATCAACATGACAGGATCTATGAGAGTTCCAGGAATGTGGTTCAACTACGACTTTACATTTTGGCAGGTCTAAGTGTAGACATAGTTTATAGGGAAAAGGATGAGAGCCAGTATTGGTGTAGTGGAATTTTGTCAATCTTTGCTTTCCCTATAAAAATAGAATGGCACCATCATTGTTTTTCTTTTACCACTAAAAAAAAGATACCAAAAACTGATACCCAAATTCAGATGGATAATTTTAAGTAAAGAAACTACTTCTGGGAAGTGTTAGGTAAACTTGTTTTTAAATCATGTCTTGGCTGTATGTTTAAATAATATACTCAAGTGATTCTTTGCTAGCTTCCAAACACCTTTCAGATTTTTACATTTAAAGCAGTGGGTATGACTGTTAATCTGATAGAAGTGCAATAAATAAAGCTTTATATCATCTGTATTTCTAGACACTTTTGACACTCTGTATTATATTTATTGTATTGTGTTCAGATTGACAGTTGAACCCATTGCTGTAAATTTAGAGATACTTCACCTGAAAACATGTGAAGCATTATTTGAATACGTAACTTACTATTGTTTAAAAATAAGTTTGTTCTCTGTTCCCCAACTTTGTGAATGCCCTGAATTATATAGATATTTTGGGTTACATATATTTAAGGATGTGACAAACTGCAGTGTCCATGTTATGTGCGGGGACCTTCCGCAGAAAGGGAAGGCAGCAGGGATTACTCCCAGCGGAACCGGGAGATCTCGGAGAAAGGCGAATCTTGAACTGTCCGCCCCCCAGCCCCCGGCTGAGGCAAGGGACAATCAGACGCGACAGGGGTTCCATCGAAGTAGTTCCGCTTTATTAATGAAGATCCACAGCTTTTATAGGCAAGTGAAGGGGGCTTTGCACGGGACTTCCTATAGATTACACCAATCAAGCTAAAGGCCAAGCAATCATTCACGAGCGCGGCAGCCAGGGGAACCAATCAGAAATTTTGACCATCAATTAACAATTTAGATCACGCCCTGCCTCTTTCTGCAGGCGCCATCTTAGCTGCAAACATGTGCTTAAGCTTCTTTAAACAATGCGCTTAAGCTTCCCTTTATTTCCATGTCCCTTCCTGTAGGCGCCATCTTAGCTGCAAGCTGAAACAATGTGCTTAAGCTTCTTTTCACTCCCACACCCCTCCCTGTAGGCGCCATCTTAGCTCCAAACTGCAAACATGTGCTTAAGCTTCTTTATGCTTAAAACAGTCCTCTTTCAATTCAGAGCCCCACAGTTATGTTAAAATAAAAAAGAATGTAAACACACTATTAAATATATATAACAATTGAAATTTATGAATATATTTTGAAGAAAAAATGATATGTTAACAGTGGTTATCTCTATTGGTGTGATTTCTTGAATTAATAAAGTTTTAAAAGGAATATTCTTTATTCTTTATAATTCAAAAATTTATTTTTAAAATTTTTATTTCCTGATGATTTTTACAGAAATATATAATTGAATCAACCCTTGAAAATATTTTAGCAAATTTGAAAGGATGTCTTGGATGTTTTTAGCACGGCTCTGGCTGACAGTCTGAATTAATGATATTTGACTTAATCCTGCTTTTCAGTGGCTACTTTTGATCATGGTCAATATCATCTATTTCACAGTGACAATCCCCAAACCTGTTTGATAATGTTTACTGACAATTACAGGCTTAGATAAGAAGTAACAACAGGGAGTAAAGTCTTTGAGTAAACATGTGAAGCATTATTTGAATACGTAACTTACTATTGTTTAAAAATAAGTTTGTTCTCTGTTCCCCAACTTTGTGAATGCCCTGAATTATATAGATATTTTGGGTTACATATATTTAAGGATGTGACAAACTGCAGTGTCCATGTTATGTGCGGGGACCTTCCGCAGAAAGGGAAGGCAGCAGGGATTACTCCCAGCGGAACCGGGAGATCTCGGAGAAAGGCGAATCTTGAACTGTCCGCCCCGCAGCCCCCCGGCTGAGGCAAGGGACAATCAGACGCGACAGGGGTTCCATCGAAGTAGTTCCGCTTTATTAATGAAGATCCACAGCTTTTATAGGCAAGTGAAGGGGGCTTTGCACGGGACTTCCTATAGATTACACCAATCAAGCTAAAGGCCAAGCAATCATTCACGAGCGCGGCAGCCAGGGGAACCAATCAGAAATTTTGACCATCAATTAACAATTTAGATCACGCCCTGCCTCTTTCTGCAGGCGCCATCTTAGCTGCAAACATGTGCTTAAGCTTCTTTAAACAATGCGCTTAAGCTTCCCTTTATTTCCATGTCCCTTCCTGTAGGCGCCATCTTAGCTGCAAGCTGAAACAATGTGCTTAAGCTTCTTTTCACTCCCACACCCCTCCCTGTAGGCGCCATCTTAGCTCCAAACTGCAAACATGTGCTTAAGCTTCTTTATGCTTAAAACAGTCCTCTTTCAATTCAGAGCCCCACAGTTATGTTAAAATAAAAAAGAATGTAAACACACTATTAAATATATATAACAATTGAAATTTATGAATATATTTTGAAGAAAAAATGATATGTTAACAGTGGTTATCTCTATTGGTGTGATTTCTTGAATTAATAAAGTTTTAAAAGGAATATTCTTTATTCTTTATAATTCAAAAATTTATTTTTAAAATTTTTATTTCCTGATGATTTTTACAGAAATATATAATTGAATCAACCCTTGAAAATATTTTAGCAAATTTGAAAGGATGTCTTGGATGTTTTTAGCACGGCTCTGGCTGACAGTCTGAATTAATGATATTTGACTTAATCCTGCTTTTCAGTGGCTACTTTTGATCATGGTCAATATCATCTATTTCACAGTGACAATCCCCAAACCTGTTTGATAATGTTTACTGACAATTACAGGCTTAGATAAGAAGTAACAACAGGGAGTAAAGCAGTCTTTGAGTAAAGCTGGCCTCAAAATGAACAACAGTAGGGGACTGATTGGCTCAGTTTTATTTAACATTTTTAAGCCTGAACTTTGACATTTTCATTAGTGAACAGAAATAGCACATTGATACAATTCTCAGGTGGCTCACAGAGAAAAATGCTAAACATTTCAGAAACAACTACATAATTCAGAAGATCCCACTATGTTTAAAAATGATAAATGCATGGAGGAATTTTAGATTTCCTAGGTTTTAGAAATTTTAGGGCACCATCTCTCACTGCCTCTTCCCCTCATTCTAGAGGGCACAAAAATGTCTTTTGTGGAAATCAATGACTCTGTTGTCAAAATCTCAAAGAATCACTGAGAATCTGAAACTATGTTATAAAGGAACCATGAAAATTTAATGAAATATTGGGGCAATTCTATTCTTGTTTTCTCAACTAATTATTGGAGAGATTTAGGAAAGTCATAAGAAGTTCTTTTAACATTCTTCTTATTAAATACAAAATAAAAACCCTAAAAAGAAAAAATGAGAACTACCGAAATAAATCAGATAAAAGCAATTACATATAGTGTAATTATAACACAAACACTGAAAAGAGAAGAGACATTTTTCATTTAACTTTCATCAGGTTATAGCCTTGATACTTTAATTGCCTATTGTCTACCGTTTTGATTTTCAAATATGAATGAGCACGTCAACAGAATTATGTGAGATCATGCTGGGAGTTACAATATAAGGTCACAGAGTGAACATTGGACATTTCCTAAAATTCCACTGTTAAGACATTCATAAATCTTAATATTAACGGGTATGTTAATATTACTGGAGAATTGTCTCCCAGTGTTTTTGAAGCCAGTGCTTACATGACAAATCAACAAGAATCTTTCCATGTTATTGAAGCCATATCCATCCCCTGTAGATAAAACCTCTATATGAAAATGGATTCAAAATTCAAATAACAGCATTAATACTGAGCATTAAAAGTTGAATCTCTTCCTAAAATGAGAATTGCTTGTACAGTTCTCATTTTTTTCTTAAGTTATTCACTGATACAGCAATATTTATTGAGGTAAACTATTTTCCAATCACTATAGAAATTAAGTTTTTTGACCTACCATTGTTCTTGGAACTTGCAAGTTTTAAAGGCAGTGTATCATGTAACCCTTTGAAACATTTTCCTCCACCTCTGTCTTGGGAACAAAGTATGTTTGCTATGACTAAGGTGTGGCAACATTTAGTCACACATGGCAACATGTATGAGTTATTTTGGAATCGGACTTTGTAGATTCAGTTCCTGACCTGAAAACTTATTCCCCCATATACAAACTCAACATCTCTGAGCTTAACCTCTTTATCTTTACATCAAAGTGTTGCAATTAGGATTTTGCACAGTTTCTTGACATGATAAGGACACCAAAATATACTAGCTATTTCAAAGACTTTGCTTTTTTTCAAAGATATCATGAAGAAAAAAAAAAAAAAAAACCTGCAATGTAATTTCAATTGCTTGTAACTTTCATTAATCTCTTATTGTGTGTATGTGTGGGTGTGCACACGCATATATGTGGAGGAAGAAAAATTAAATGTTTATATGGAAAATGGGACAGTCATGTTAAAATGACAAGAAAAAGGATTTTAAGGCTAAAGGTCGAAAGTCCCTAAAGCCTTCAGTCCTCTAAGCTGCAAGATTGAAAAGACAAACAGGTTAGAGGGGTTTATCAACTGAGGAATCGAAGCACAGTATAAATCTGGTGAATTGCTCTCTCTAAATTCCAAAAACACCTCAGCTAGAACACTTTATTCAATATTAGAGAAATTATCCATGATTGTTAACTGTTACTATATATTGGGAAAGTATTCTGATAGACTTCTAAACAGATAGGAAGAGAGAATACTGGTAATAGTGTGGTATAATCATTTAAAATAGATCAGATATTTCCTGGTGTTAATGTTTATAAATTAAGATAATGCTATTGCCTGAGTGAAATTTTTTTCAATTTATTTGAAAACTCAATAATGTGTACTCAGCATTTCAGACCAAAGGGATAATTGGTTTTAGGGGCAATCCTATCAACTTTTAATTAATTCTTTGGAAGTCTTGCAACGAGTGAAATAACAGCTTATTCATTTTTTAAAAATTTACAGTTCTCATTTTTTTCTTAAGTTATTCACTGATACAGCAATATTTATTGAGGTAAACTATTTTCCAATCACTATAGAAATTAAGTTTTTTGACCTACCATTGTTCTTGGAACTTGCAAGTTTTAAAGGCAGTGTATCATGTAACCCTTTGAAACATTTTCCTCCACCTCTGTCTTGGGAACAAAGTATGTTTGCTATGACTAAGGTGTGGCAACATTTAGTCACACATGGCAACATGTATGAGTTATTTTGGAATCGGACTTTGTAGATTCAGTTCCTGACCTGAAAACTTATTCCCCCATATACAAACTCAACATCTCTGAGCTTAACCTCTTTATCTTTACATCAAAGTGTTGCAATTAGGATTTTGCACAGTTTCTTGACATGATAAGGACACCAAAATATACTAGCTATTTCAAAGACTTTGCTTTTTTTCAAAGATATCATGAAGAAAAAAAAAAAAAAAAACCTGCAATGTAATTTCAATTGCTTGTAACTTTCATTAATCTCTTATTGTGTGTATGTGGGGGTGTGCACACGCATATATGTGGAGGAAGAAAATTAAATGTTTATATGGAAAATGGGACAGTCATGTTAAAATGACAAGAAAAAGGATTTTAAGGCTAAAGGTCGAAAGTCCCTAAAGCCTTCAGTCCTCTAAGCTGCAAGATTGAAAAGACAAACAGGTTAGAGGGGTTTATCAACTGAGGAATCGAAGCACAGTATAAATCTGGTGAATTGCTCTCTCTAAATTCCAAAAACACCTCAGCTAGAACACTTTATTCAATATTAGAGAAATTATCCATGATTGTTAACTGTTACTATATATTGGGAAAGTATTCTGATAGACTTCTAAACAGATAGGAAGAGAGAATACTGGTAATAGTGTGGTATAATCATTTAAAATAGATCAGATATTTCCTGGTGTTAATGTTTATAAATTAAGATAATGCTATTGCCTGAGTGAAATTTTTTTCAATTTATTTGAAAACTCAATAATGTGTACTCAGCATTTCAGACCAAAGGGATAATTGGTTTTAGGGGCAATCCTATCAACTTTTAATTAATTCTTTGGAAGTCTTGCAACAGAACAGAGAGCATAAAGTAATGCTATAAAGGGGTTACAGGACCCTCACTTCATTCAAAGCCATGTTTCAAAAGGAAATCTATATGTGCAATACTTCTAAACTTCAACTAAAAGCAGTTTTAATGACCAAAAAATTCTCAAAGTTGAAGTATAAAAAGAAATATGCATATTTCTTGTTATTGAACTACTTTGAGAAGAAAATATCTTATAAATCAAAATGAATTAACAAGTCTCCATTTCCCAAGAGAATCCTTAAATGGAGAAAAAGTGATGATCTCAAATTCTCTTGGGAATGAAGACTGAAGGAAGATTCAACTCAAGTTTTATAATTGCACCTAGTACATTCTTCTTCTTCACAGAAATAGTAGAACCTTTCTCTCAAAAAACAGTGTTCTAAAGATGGTACTGCTACAGGGCAGTAATGGGTATGCAGACATAGAGAACACACTTTTGGACATATGGGGGAGGGAGATGGCGGGATAATTTGAGAGAACAGATTGAAACAATATACACTGCCATGTTTAAAATAAGAAGTTAGTGGGAATTTGCTGTATGGCACAGAGACCCAAAGCTGATGCTCTCTGGTAGCCTATAGGGGTGGGAGGCTGAAGGGAGGTTTATGAGAGAGGGAACATATGTATACTCATGGTTGATTCATGTTGATGTATGGCAGAAACCATCACAATATTGCAAAGTAATTATCCTCCAATTAAATAGAAAAGTGTTAGCATATTTGCACAACTATGCTCACTTGAGTTAATGCTACAGTTTAAATAATACAAAAATAGTAGAAGTCAGTTTATGTCATCTCAACTTGCAATACTTAATTTGGGAGAGAACATAGGCTTGAGCCACATAAACTGAAAGGACCAACTGTATATTCAATACATGCCTTGAGGTGAAGACTGGAAAATAAAAGTGACATACTAGAAATATCAGATATTTCAATTTTATTTGAAAATTTTTTTAAATTTAAAATTGTGTACTCAGCATTTCAGACCAAAGGGATAATTGGTTTTAGGGGCAATCCTATCAACTTTTAATTAATTCTTTGGAAGTCTTGCAACAGAACAGAGAGCATAAAGTAATGCTATAAAGGGGTTACAGGACCCTCACTTCATTCAAAGCCATGTTTCAAAAGGAAATCTATATGTGCAATACTTCTAAACTTCAACTAAAAGCAGTTTTAATGACCAAAAAATTCTCAAAGTTGAAGTATAAAAAGAAATATGCATATTTCTTGTTATTGAACTACTTTGAGAAGAAAATATCTTATAAATCAAAATGAATTAACAAGTCTCCATTTCCCAAGAGAATCCTTAAATGGAGAAAAAGTGATGATCTCAAATTCTCTTGGGAATGAAGACTGAAGGAAGATTCAACTCAAGTTTTATAATTGCACCTAGTACATTCTTCTTCTTCACAGAAATAGTAGAACCTTTCTCTCAAAAAACAGTGTTCTAAAGATGGTACTGCTACAGGGCAGTAATGGGTATGCAGACATAGAGAACACACTTTTGGACATATGGGGGAGGGAGATGGCGGGATAATTTGAGAGAACAGATTGAAACAATATACACTGCCATGTTTAAAATAAGAAGTTAGTGGGAATTTGCTGTATGGCACAGAGACCCAAAGCTGATGCTCTCTGGTAGCCTATAGGGGTGGGAGGCTGAAGGGAGGTTTATGAGAGAGGGAACATATGTATACTCATGGTTGATTCATGTTGATGTATGGCAGAAACCATCACAATATTGCAAAGTAATTATCCTCCAATTAAATAGAAAAGTGTTAGCATATTTGCACAACTATGCTCACTTGAGTTAATGCTACAGTTTAAATAATACAAAAATAGTAGAAGTCAGTTTATGTCATCTCAACTTGCAATACTTAATTTGGGAGAGAACATAGGCTTGAGCCACATAAACTGAAAGGACCAACTGTATATTCAATACATGCCTTGAGGTGAAGACTGAAGAAAGTCATACATATACAAGTTCTCAGAATCATTATTTCTTTTTCCTATATCATATATTAGTGTAGAGTTTTGACACATAAAAATGATTTTTTTTTCATATAGAAGATATTACTTATACATAATGATTTCTTAAAAATCTGGTTGTGGTTTGGGAGTGTAGTGTCTATTCCAGCTGTACTGTTTTTGATGCCTTCACTTCCTTCAATCCTCCTCATCTCCCTAACAAGTGTTAGAGGTTGAGAAGGAAGAATACCATGTATCAGTGAAACTGCCTTCAGGCAGGCTCAATCCAGATCGTGTATGGAGTTAAAGCACTTTGCCATAAGGAGTACGTATTGCAAGAGAGAAGGGTCAGATCGCTGGCCCATATTGCTTATATTTAGTAGTATTATTAATAAAGAACTGTACTCTGCCTTGATAAAAATAATTAGCAGGTTTTGGTCTTCATTAAATAACATGACTTCCTTGGTCAGATTAGGAGTTTTTACCTCAGGGTAATTTTAGAACAGCCCCCTGATTTAACAGCTTTTATTCAGATCATTTATTGTTATTATTAATCTTTTCTCACATTGGAAAGGAGTTTGCAGGGAGTTGGACATGTGGAAGTGGAAACATGCTTAGGATGCCACTTGGAAAATATGGGAAGAAAAGAAAATTAAAGACGAAGCTGGTTGTTGTAAGGTAGTAGACTAGAATGAAGTTCTGAGTGATTCCCTGAATCTCTCCTCGACCACTATTCCTTTTTCCTTTTAAATCTAGTACACCAATAATTTGTCTGCTATGAGACAGCTTTTATTTTTAAAATTTTCTCCTCTTTTATTGGTCCTTCATTTATTTATTTTCATCCATCTTAATTGTTTGCCCTGTGTGGGCCTCCCGTTACAGTGTCCTCTCGTTGTGGAGCACCAGCTCTGGAAGCAATTGGACACAACAGTCCAGCTGCTCTGCGGCACGTGGGATCTTCCTGGGCCAGGGATCGAACTGGTACCCCTTGGACTGCAAGGCGGACTCTTTTTAAAGATTTATATTTATTTAGGCTTGAGCCACATAAACTGAAAGGACCAACTGTATATTCAATACATGCCTTGAGGTGAAGACTCATACATATACAAGTTCTCAGAATCATTATTTCTTTTTCCTATATCATATATTAGTGTAGAGTTTTGACACATAAAAATGATTTTTTTTTCATATAGAAGATATTACTTATACATAATGATTTCTTAAAAATCTGGTTGTGGTTTGGGAGTGTAGTGTCTATTCCAGCTGTACTGTTTTTGATGCCTTCACTTCCTTCAATCCTCCTCATCTCCCTAACAAGTGTTAGAGGTTGAGAAGGAAGAATACCATGTATCAGTGAAACTGCCTTCAGGCAGGCTCAATCCAGATCGTGTATGGAGTTAAAGCACTTTGCCATAAGGAGTACGTATTGCAAGAGAGAAGGGTCAGATCGCTGGCCCATATTGCTTATATTTAGTAGTATTATTAATAAAGAACTGTACTCTGCCTTGATAAAAATAATTAGCAGGTTTTGGTCTTCATTAAATAACATGACTTCCTTGGTCAGATTAGGAGTTTTTACCTCAGGGTAATTTTAGAACAGCCCCCTGATTTAACAGCTTTTATTCAGATCATTTATTGTTATTATTAATCTTTTCTCACATTGGAAAGGAGTTTGCAGGGAGTTGGACATGTGGAAGTGGAAACATGCTTAGGATGCCACTTGGAAAATATGGGAAGAAAAGAAAATTAAAGACGAAGCTGGTTGTTGTAAGGTAGTAGACTAGAATGAAGTTCTGAGTGATTCCCTGAATCTCTCCTCGACCACTATTCCTTTTTTCCTTTTAAATCTAGTACACCAATAATTTGTCTGCTATGAGACAGCTTTTATTTTTAAAATTTTCTCCTCTTTTATTGGTCCTTCATTTATTTATTTTCATCCATCTTAATTGTTTGCCCTGTGTGGGCCTCCCGTTACAGTGTCCTCTCGTTGTGGAGCACCAGCTCTGGAAGCAATTGGACACAACAGTCCAGCTGCTCTGCGGCACGTGGGATCTTCCTGGGCCAGGGATCGAACTGGTACCCCTTGGACTGCAAGGCGGACTCTTTTTAAAGATTTATATTTATTTATTTTGGGCGGGGTCGGGTTGGGGAGGAAGGGGAGCAGGCGGGCCACTTCTATTGGTCTTTCATTTCTCTATTTTCATCCGTCTTTGTTCTTTGGCTCCTGTGGGCCTCCCATCGCGGTGGTGTCTGTCGTCGTCGCAGAGTGCCGGCTCTGGGCGCATGCACTCCAGAGCTCCGGTTCGGTGATAGGACACATCAGTCCAGCCGCTCCGCGGCACGTGGGATCTTCCCAGGCCAGGGATCGAACCGGCGCCCCTTTCACTGCAAGGCAGTGTCCTTACCCACTGGACCACCAGGGGAAGTCCCAAGGCGGACTCTTTACCCACTGGACCACCAGGGAAGCCCTGAGATAGTTTTCATCCAGATATTTTATATGCCTAATATTTGTATATGTATTTTGATATATGAACTTAATGCATCAAATGCTGATTTTTTTTTTAGTATATTCTTCAAAAATCCTTTTCCTATTTTGCTTGTTACTCCTTTCCCTCATCTACTTTCTTTCCCCATGTTATTGATCCTCACATTTAACCCATGTTAACAGATCATTATGGATGTTGCATTTCTCATATATTCATACACACACATGTATAGGGACATGTACAAGTTTTCTCTAGAGGACAATAACTTATTGTTATTTTTGAAACAAATGATTATAGTCATGCTTTTTTGCCTTTTTCCCCCTATAATAGTGCTAATGGAAGTCTTTTCATTTAAACTAGTATGCTTTCAGCTCCTATTTGTCTGTTTAAAGTTCCATAGCAGGGATGTATAGAAATTTACTCAAACATTTCTCTATTGATGGACACTCATCATTTTTTTTTTTCTTTCTACTTTGTATTTATCAATAGCTCTGCATTAAACACTGTCTTGGTATGTCTATTTTGTTTATTTTCATTTTTTCTAAGATAAAATTCAAGTGTGGTTATAGTATCTAATTTTAATAACTATTTTAAAATTGCTTTCCAAAATAACTGTAATAACTCACATTTTTCTAGCAATGTAAAGAATATCATTTTCCCTTCATTCTAGTTAGCAATAGATATAATTGTTCTCTTTAAATTTTACCAGTTTATGAGAGTAAAGGAATATCTTTATGTTCAGATTTCTTCTATTCTTCCTTCATATCACACCCTACTCTGAGTATTATATTAAAATAGTGGACAAAAGACACAAGTTATCTTCTTATGAAGCTTGTATTCTAGGAGGGAAACACAAGTAACTAACAGGTAGACAAGTAATGCCATATGATGTTAGGTGCTATGAAGGAAAAAAAATGACAATTTGGGGCATCAGGTGATGCATCCATCCTGCTTCATTTCATTGTTACTTAATTTGTATATTCTCAAACTTAATAAGCTTGAGTATCTTTACATTCATTTATTGATTTTTTAGATTTAGCCTTCAATAAACCACTAACATTTTTGTATTTCATAGGTATTAATCTTACATTACTGTGTTGTAAAAAATTTTCCCTAAATATTTTTGTCTATTGACATTTTGATCTCTCTTGTCAAATTTTATGCCATTAAATATCTATGTCATCCTTTTCAGACATCTGGTTTACCAATATTATTTAAGCAGATTGCTTCTACCACTAGATTGCAACTTAAGATCATTATGGATGTTGCATTTCTCATATATTCATACACACATGTATAGGGACATGTACAAGTTTTCTCTAGAGGACAATAACTTATTGTTATTTTTGAAACAAATGATTATAGTCATGCTTTTTTGCCTTTTTCCCCCTATAATAGTGCTAATGGAAGTCTTTTCATTTAAACTAGTATGCTTTCAGCTCCTATTTGTCTGTTTAAAGTTCCATAGCAGGGATGTATAGAAATTTACTCAAACATTTCTCTATTGATGGACACTCATCATTTTTTTTGTTTCTACTTTGTATTTATCAATAGCTCTGCATTAAACACTGTCTTGGTATGTCTATTTTGTTTATTTTCATTTTTTCTAAGATAAAATTCAAGTGTGGTTATAGTATCTAATTTTAATAACTATTTTAAAATTGCTTTCCAAAATAACTGTAATAACTCACATTTTTCTAGCAATGTAAAGAATATCATTTTCCCTTCATTCTAGTTAGCAATAGATATAATTGTTCTCTTTAAATTTTACCAGTTTATGAGAGTAAAGGAATATCTTTATGTTCAGATTTCTTCTATTCTTCCTTCATATCACACCCTACTCTGAGTATTATATTAAAATAGTGGACAAAAGACACAAGTTATCTTCTTATGAAGCTTGTATTCTAGGAGGGAAACACAAGTAACTAACAGGTAGACAAGTAATGCCATATGATGTTAGGTGCTATGAAGGAAAAAAAATGACAATTTGGGGCATCAGGTGATGCATCCATCCTGCTTCATTTCATTGTTACTTAATTTGTATATTCTCAAACTTAATAAGCTTGAGTATCTTTACATTCATTTATTGATTTTTTAGATTTAGCCTTCAATAAACCACTAACATTTTTGTATTTCATAGGTATTAATCTTACATTACTGTGTTGTAAAAAATTTTCCCTAAATATTTTTGTCTATTGACATTTTGATCTCTCTTGTCAAATTTTATGCCATTAAATATCTATGTCATCCTTTTCAGACATCTGGTTTACCAATATTATTTAAGCAGATTGCTTCTACCACTAGATTGCAACTTAAGATCTTAGATTTTCTCCTAGTATTTCTTGTGAATCAACATGTATTGTAATTTTTAAGTAAAGGCAATCTATATGATCAGAAATAAAACAATCACTGTTGCCTAAAAAATATTGAAAGTGGCTCATAAAGGAGGTGAAACTCAGTGATGGTCTTTAAAACAGAATTTAAGTGGGTAAAGAGAAGTTGTAATATTTTTTTAACTTGGAGCCATGCCTGGGAAAATGCATTGCATATATATTACTTTCTTTTGAAAAGATGGATCACTGAAATCCCACTTACTTAGTGATGAGAATTTGAATAATTCTTTAAGCTTGACAATTACATGATCACTACACAGTTCCTTATAAGTAAGTTGTCAACAGCTTCATGATACATATGAATAATAATGGATGCAATAAAAGTACAACCATAGCTAAGTGCTGACCATTTTGGTATCATACATTATTTCTCTAATTATGATCAAAAGAGAGAAGTATTCCAACTAGACAATTTGTCTATAAAGCTCTCTGATGTAGATTATTGAGTGTGTTTTCTAGTCTAGTTTAAAAGGTGTAAGTGCTATATTTTTCAGCATCTTTTCTGGGAAAGTTACACTGCAGTGTTACAAATTTTGCATCTATTACATCTATTCTGCAGTGTAGAAAATTTTGTAACTGTTACAAGATAAACCTGAAACTTGAAGCTCTTTTTAAATCAGGAAATGAAATAAAGACATTTTTAAAAAATTAAACTGAATTTTTCTTTCCTTTGTCCTTCTAAGTCTTTCTCTTATAAATAAAGCCATCCTAAATATAAATAAGTAATTCTTTCTCCACCCATCTATAGCTTCTGTAAAAAATAAATCAAAGTATTTATTACATTAAAAATAATTTCATACCATTGTCTTCATACAGAAAGAAGAAATATTTATTTATTTCATGTTTGTATTCACAGTCACATAAAAGAATAAATTGTTTTCACAATACATTAATTTTTTTCTGCATTTGCCATGTAAAGTATTACATTTCATAATACTTTATACTTGCATAGCACTTTAAATTTCAAAGAAATTTGTGTATTTTAATTGAACATATTGAGCTTATCATGGAATAATAAGCCTACTGTGCATTATTTGAAATGATTTTCTACTTTATTTGACTTTCATTTCTTTTAAATCCTGATATATTGTTAAACTATGGCTTTCAATATCATGTAGCTAAATAGACATACATGTGCACACATGTATTTTAATGTTCTACGATCAAGTTATTCAACCCTTACTGCATTTCCATACCTCTGTTATGAGTTCCTAGATATGAATGCAAACTGAGTGGTTTGTTTAAAATAACTCTGCTTGTACAAACCTAAATCTCACTGAATTTTATTTTCTGCCTTATTGCATGCAATTTGTTTCTTCTCCTGTATGTTTTTTCACATCATTACTCCTTTTCAAGTTTAATCCATTAAGTATTTTGTAGCATTTTCTTTCAATGTAATAGCCTTGTGCATTTAGAATACAAATTGTATACCACACCCATTTTTCTTACGACCAACTGTGCATTTAAAAACAGTAGGTTTATATGTATCACTAATGTTTTTTAGATGAAGCCGGTATGTAACTAAGTTGGCCACCTAAATAGTTTCAGAGTCCCCTAAATATAAGGTCCACATTTTGTAGTGTGAAGAGAAGGCAGTTCTTAAACAGAAGAGAAACTCCAAATTTTAGCTTCTTTGATCCTGGACAGTTACATGATGAGATAGTTTCTGGGACCAGAACAGATTTTTATTGTTTTTACAGGCAGCACTCAGATGGTTTATCCACCAATGTTGGATTCCAGCTCAGAAAGAAATACTTTATAATTGTGATTTTAAATGTGTTAATTGCTTAGTCATGTCCAACTCTTTGCAACCCCATGGCTTCTCTGTCCATGGAATTTTCCAGGCAAGAATTCTGGAGTGGATGCCATTTCCTACAGAGTCTTAAAATTCCTAAATCCAATTTAGGAGCTCTTTCTTAAATGCAGTTTCTATTGGCCTATTTTAGCATTGTTCTAATCCTAATAGTGGAATATCAATGTTACTTCTTTTCCTTTGATTAGAAGATTCGAAGACATTTCATAATACTTTATACTTGCATAGCACTTTAAATTTCAAAGAAATTTGTGTATTTTAATTGAACATATTGAGCTTATCATGGAATAATAAGCCTACTGTGCATTATTTGAAATGATTTTCTACTTTATTTGACTTTCATTTCTTTTAAATCCTGATATATTGTTAAACTATGGCTTTCAATATCATGTAGCTAAATAGACATACATGTGCACACATGTATTTTAATGTTCTACGATCAAGTTATTCAACCCTTACTGCATTTCCATACCTCTGTTATGAGTTCCTAGATATGAATGCAAACTGAGTGGTTTGTTTAAAATAACTCTGCTTGTACAAACCTAAATCTCACTGAATTTTATTTTCTGCCTTATTGCATGCAATTTGTTTCTTCTCCTGTATGTTTTTTCACATCATTACTCCTTTTCAAGTTTAATCCATTAAGTATTTTGTAGCATTTTCTTTCAATGTAATAGCCTTGTGCATTTAGAATACAAATTGTATACCACACCCATTTTTCTTACGACCAACTGTGCATTTAAAAACAGTAGGTTTATATGTATCACTAATGTTTTTTAGATGAAGCCGGTATGTAACTAAGTTGGCCACCTAAATAGTTTCAGAGTCCCTAAATATAAGGTCCACATTTTGTAGTGTGAAGAGAAGGCAGTTCTTAAACAGAAGAGAAACTCCAAATTTTAGCTTCTTTGATCCTGGACAGTTACATGATGAGATAGTTTCTGGGACCAGAACAGATTTTTATTGTTTTTACAGGCAGCACTCAGATGGTTTATCCACCAATGTTGGATTCCAGCTCAGAAAGAAATACTTTATAATTGTGATTTTAAATGTGTTAATTGCTTAGTCATGTCCAACTCTTTGCAACCCCATGGCTTCTCTGTCCATGGAATTTTCCAGGCAAGAATTCTGGAGTGGATGCCATTTCCTACAGAGTCTTAAAATTCCTAAATCCAATTTAGGAGCTCTTTCTTAAATGCAGTTTCTATTGGCCTATTTTAGCATTGTTCTAATCCTAATAGTGGAATATCAATGTTACTTCTTTTCCTTTGATTAGAAGATTCGAAGACATTATTTTCTAAAATTTTACACCAACTCAATATTACTGTACATTTGGTAAATCCAATGTACAGTGTATTTCACACTTTGCTAACCTTGAGAAGATTAGCACAAATTAAATTTCACATTAACCAGCCTTAAAGCCTTGAACAGGAAAGTAGGCTCAAGGGTGTTTGGTTAATTGTGCTAAAAATATATTCATGTTATTTGTGTAGAGCATAAATGTAGCAGAAGTAGGTATTTAAATAAAATACTGTGAGCTTAATTTCTTCTGCTTTTCCATTCATTTGTAGATATGAATAATAATGACTATTTTGATATTCTGAAAATCTGGTAGATTATTATTCACCAAGCTATTATCCTTTTATTATTTTGCAACTGTCTGAGGGAACTATATTTGGTAAAATCGGCTTTTTAAATGCATGCTTTTATTCCAGCTCTTTGTTTTATTAATTTTTAACCATTTAGTATAAGTATGTACTCAGAGAGCAGGAAAATCATAATTAGACCAATAATATATATATACATATATATATACAAATTAAATGACTATTATTCATTTAATATTTGAAGTGTAAAGTCACTCTACTTTTGTCACATCTTTTTAATTTAATGATTAAAACAGAGTATTATTGTTTCTATGAATAGACATACATTCCTTTAAGGATTGTACTGTGAATGCTTAAAGATTTCATTAGATTTTGCAGGATCTCTGTGCCCCCACATATTAGTGTAAAATGTTAAATGTTTTCAGATTCTACAACAGGTTTTAAGGAGATTGTGAAACAATTGAGATTCTCAACGTTGGTTTGGAGTAATTGCCAGCTCCTCATTAATGCCATCGGGTGAATTCTTAAAATATCTTAAAATAGCTATCAAGCAGGTACACTGAATTATGATCTCATTTTTCTTTCACTTGAATTTTATCAAATGATCATATGAAAGACAATGTGGTTAAGGAGACTGAGAAGTTTTAAACCTAAACAAAAATCAACATTTCATCTTTCTTAATGCAGTTTCTATTGGCCTATTTTAGCATTGTTCTAATCCTAATAGTGGAATATCAATGTTACTTCTTTTCCTTTGATTAGAAGATTCGAAGACATTATTTTCTAAAATTTTACACCAACTCAATATTACTGTACATTTGGTAAATCCAATGTACAGTGTATTTCACACTTTGCTAACCTTGAGAAGATTAGCACAAATTAAATTTCACATTAACCAGCCTTAAAGCCTTGAACAGGAAAGTAGGCTCAAGGGTGTTTGGTTAATTGTGCTAAAAATATATTCATGTTATTTGTGTAGAGCATAAATGTAGCAGAAGTAGGTATTTAAATAAAATACTGTGAGCTTAATTTCTTCTGCTTTTCCATTCATTTGTAGATATGAATAATAATGACTATTTTGATATTCTGAAAATCTGGTAGATTATTATTCACCAAGCTATTATCCTTTTATTATTTTGCAACTGTCTGAGGGAACTATATTTGGTAAAATCGGCTTTTTAAATGCATGCTTTTATTCCAGCTCTTTGTTTTATTAATTTTTAACCATTTAGTATAAGTATGTACTCAGAGAGCAGGAAAATCATAATTAGACCAATAATATATATATACATATATATATACAAATTAAATGACTATTATTCATTTAATATTTGAAGTGTAAAGTCACTCTACTTTTGTCACATCTTTTTAATTTAATGATTAAAACAGAGTATTATTGTTTCTATGAATAGACATACATTCCTTTAAGGATTGTACTGTGAATGCTTAAAGATTTCATTAGATTTTGCAGGATCTCTGTGCCCCCACATATTAGTGTAAAATGTTAAATGTTTTCAGATTCTACAACAGGTTTTAAGGAGATTGTGAAACAATTGAGATTCTCAACGTTGGTTTGGAGTAATTGCCAGCTCCTCATTAATGCCATCGGGTGAATTCTTAAAATATCTTAAAATAGCTATCAAGCAGGTACACTGAATTATGATCTCATTTTTCTTTCACTTGAATTTTATCAAATGATCATATGAAAGACAATGTGGTTAAGGAGACTGAGAAGTTTTAAACCTAAACAAAAATCAACATTTCATCTTTCAATATCAATTAGATATTATACTTAGCTTTTTATTTTTCTTCTTCTACACTCACATTTGCTCATAGATCGTTAGCCATGAAAGTTCACCCTCTTCATTATTTTATTCCCTTTTGGTGGTTTAGCCAATCTGTGACAAGAATGATACTTCCCTTTTGCACCCTGGTATCTTGGATTTTTAATTTAGAATTTGAATTGTTAATTTGTCTTGATTATTATAAGCTCTAACCTTTTGGATTCCATTTCTGAGCCTGGAAATAGACAACCCACTCAGTGAAAGGGAAATCAGTGGTACATTTGCATGCTAATTACTGCACAAGTCCTGTATACTGTATCAAAAGTTAGCATAAATATGGTCATCAGGAGGGGCGGAAAAAACCATTAAAATGATCCCCAGGAGATTGAGCTCATTAGAACCTACACTGATATCCAACAAAGAAGAATAAGAGTTACTTAACTGGGCTGGTTCATTCTCTGGATATGTAATCCATGTACTAAGTATGAAGTTGATATATATATTTACTATCAAAATAAGAAACAAGACATTTTTAAAGCTTTTCAAAGTATAAAAGTTGAAGCTAAGACAAAGATGCTTCAGTGAAAAGAGAGAAGACTGTATAGAATGAAACTTGGTTAAGACTGTGTGAAACACTTAGTTTTCTTTCATAAAAAGTGTCAATATTTTACATTACAGAATTTTCTACAAAAAATAAAAGAAAAGGTGGTAGTTATTGACAAAACACTTGATCTATCTTGTGTCTATAAGGCGCTTAAGCATCTGGATTGCATCATACAGTTTTAACCAAGCTGATTTAGACATTTTGACTAATATCTCTAGGAAGTCATTTAAATTTTGCAGGATCTCTGTGCCCCACATATTAGTGTAAATTTTAAATGTTTTCAGATTCTACAACAGGTTTTAAGGAGATTGTGAAACAATTGAGATTCTCAACGTTGGTTTGGAGTAATTGCCAGCTCCTCATTAATGCCATCGGGTGAATTCTTAAAATATCTTAAAATAGCTATCAAGCAGGTACACTGAATTATGATCTCATTTTTCTTTCACTTGAATTTTATCAAATGATCATATGAAAGACAATGTGGTTAAGGAGACTGAGAAGTTTTAAACCTAAACAAAAATCAACATTTCATCTTTCAATATCAATTAGATATTATACTTAGCTTTTTATTTTTCTTCTTCTACACTCACATTTGCTCATAGATCGTTAGCCATGAAAGTTCACCCTCTTCATTATTTTATTCCCTTTTGGTGGTTTAGCCAATCTGTGACAAGAATGATACTTCCCTTTTGCACCCTGGTATCTTGGATTTTTAATTTAGAATTTGAATTGTTAATTTGTCTTGATTATTATAAGCTCTAACCTTTTGGATTCCATTTCTGAGCCTGGAAATAGACAACCCACTCAGTGAAAGGGAAATCAGTGGTACATTTGCATGCTAATTACTGCACAAGTCCTGTATACTGTATCAAAAGTTAGCATAAATATGGTCATCAGGAGGGGCGGAAAAAACCATTAAAATGATCCCCAGGAGATTGAGCTCATTAGAACCTACACTGATATCCAACAAAGAAGAATAAGAGTTACTTAACTGGGCTGGTTCATTCTCTGGATATGTAATCCATGTACTAAGTATGAAGTTGATATATATATTTACTATCAAAATAAGAAACAAGACATTTTTAAAGCTTTTCAAAGTATAAAAGTTGAAGCTAAGACAAAGATGCTTCAGTGAAAAGAGAGAAGACTGTATAGAATGAAACTTGGTTAAGACTGTGTGAAACACTTAGTTTTCTTTCATAAAAAGTGTCAATATTTTACATTACAGAATTTTCTACAAAAAATAAAAGAAAAGGTGGTAGTTATTGACAAAACACTTGATCTATCTTAAGCATAGATACCTCTTTGTCTCATCTGGATTGCATCATACAGTTTTAACCAAGCTGATTTAGACATTTTGACTAATATCTCTAGGAAGTCATTTAAATTTTAGCTAGTACATAAAGTATAATCTTGATTCATGATAAAGGAATAGGCAATGTCACTGGACAGAAGGAGATACTGAGACAAAAGTATCAACAAGTAAAAATTTTCCTAAAAAAAAAAGTTTTCCTGACTCTCATTTTTATTTTGTTATTTTTCCAAAGATAAATGTAAATGTACATGTAAGATGGGATTTACTTGTAATTCAGCTGGTAAAGAATCCACCTGCAATGCAGGAGTCCCTGGTTCAATTCTTGAGTTGGGAAGTTCCCCTAGAGAAAGGATCGGTTATTCACTCCAGTATTAACAGAAAAGATGATTGTGAATTTTTTTTTCTAATATTTATTCTTCACCCAACACAGTGAAAGGTACTCAGACCATTAAGACAAATATAACCTAGTTTCTACTTTTAAAGAATTCACAGAAAAGTAGGAATGACAGACAGGTAAATAATTAAAACACTCTTGTATTCTTGGGCTTCACTTGCGGCTCAGACAGTAAAGAATCCATCACAGTGAGGGAGAACTGGGTTCAATGCCTGGGTTGGGAAGATCCCCTGGAGAAAGGAAAGGTTCCCCACTCCAGTATTCTTGTTTGGAGAATTCCATGGCTTGTCCATGGATCACAAAGAGAGGAAGCCACTCAGTGACTTCACTTTCACTTTCAGATGTAAGATATTCTTTCCAGTATTGAAACGATTTACCTCAGATTGGGACTTGAACTCAGCCAAAACTCTGCTTGAGACTTGAACTCACATACTGGAACTCAAACCCAGCCAAAACCTGATTACAGATCTTAATGGAGCTCAGGATTTTAATGTCTCACCACAGAAAGAATTCAGTGAAAGACAAATGATGGGTAAGAAGTGAATTTACTCAGATTCAGAGAGAAACTCACTGCACAGAGTATGGGTTATGAGAGCCAGTGCAGCCATGAACTGTGGCCTAGTTAGTTTTTATGGGCTGGGTAATTTCATATGCTAATGAATGGGAGGATTATTTTGACTGCTTTAGAGAAGGGTTGGAACTGTCACTTTGCCTCTGGGTGTGCCATTTAGCTTGCTGTTTGAGGATCAAGATCTAGTCTGCCCCATCTTGGACCCATTTAATTCTAATTGGTTTATTTTGTATCCTTGAACTATATCATTCTTGCAGAAGTTGTGCCCTGCCGCCTCCCTCCTGTTACAGTATAATTTAATTAGATCTATACCAGTTTATCCAGAATGCAATCTTTGTTGTTGTTATCAGTTTCTTCAGTCAGTAGCTTTTAAACTTTGTGTACACCGCATTATTAGGGATACTGGTGAAACCAAGATTCCTGGGGCCCAGTGCCCCCTTGGAATCTTTGTGTTTAACAATCACTCCAAGTAATCATGATATAGCTAGGACCACATTACCTCAAATAAATAGCATTAATTAAATGGTGGTATGTCCATTCCATATTTTAAATCTGGTATCAGACCATTAAGACAAATATAACCTAGTTTCTACTTTTAAAGAATTCACAGAAAAGTAGGAATGACAGACAGGTAAATAATTAAAACACTCTTGTATTCTTGGGCTTCACTTGCGGCTCAGACAGTAAAGAATCCATCACAGTGAGGGAGAACTGGGTTCAATGCCTGGGTTGGGAAGATCCCCTGGAGAAAGGAAAGGTTCCCCACTCCAGTATTCTTGTTTGGAGAATTCCATGGCTTGTCCATGGATCACAAAGAGAGGAAGCCACTCAGTGACTTCACTTTCACTTTCAGATGTAAGATATTCTTTCCAGTATTGAAACGATTTACCTCAGATTGGGACTTGAACTCAGCCAAAACTCTGCTTGAGACTTGAACTCACATACTGGAACTCAAACCCAGCCAAAACCTGATTACAGATCTTAATGGAGCTCAGGATTTTAATGTCTCACCACAGAAAGAATTCAGTGAAAGACAAATGATGGGTAAGAAGTGAATTTACTCAGATTCAGAGAGAAACTCACTGCACAGAGTATGGGTTATGAGAGCCAGTGCAGCCATGAACTGTGGCCTAGTTAGTTTTTATGGGCTGGGTAATTTCATATGCTAATGAATGGGAGGATTATTTTGACTGCTTTAGAGAAGGGTTGGAACTGTCACTTTGCCTCTGGGTGTGCCATTTAGCTTGCTGTTTGAGGATCAAGATCTAGTCTGCCCCATCTTGGACCCATTTAATTCTAATTGGTTTATTTTGTATCCTTGAACTATATCATTCTTGCAGAAGTTGTGCCCTGCCGCCTCCCTCCTGTTACAGTATAATTTAATTAGATCTATACCAGTTTATCCAGAATGCAATCTTTGTTGTTGTTATCAGTTTCTTCAGTCAGTAGCTTTTAAACTTTGTGTACACCGCATTATTAGGGATACTGGTGAAACCAAGATTCCTGGGGCCCAGTGCCCCCTTGGAATCTTTGTGTTTAACAATCACTCCAAGTAATCATGATATAGCTAGGACCACATTACCTCAAATAAATAGCATTAATTAAATGGTGGTATGTCCATTCATTTTCAGTGAATTTATCTGTGTTCACTGAGAGATCTGGACGATATATTGTTGGAACTACATACCATTTTTAAAAAGAAGAAAAGGGACCAAGAGGACTAGTTTACTTTTTTATTAATTTTTACTGATGTATAGTTGCTTTACAATGTTGTGTTAGTTTCTTGCTGTACAGCAAAGTGAATCTGCCATATATGTGTGTGTGTGTGTATATATATATATATATATACATATATATGTATATGTATATATATATATATATACCCACTCTTTTTTATTATTATTTTTATTTCCTTCCCAATTAGGTCACCACAGAGCACTGAGTAGAGTTCCCTGTAATACACAGTAGGTTCTCTCAGGGTTACCCATTGTATATGGAGTATTGTGTATATATCAATCCCAATCTCCCAATTCAATCTCTCCCTCCCACTCTTGGCAACCATGATTTTGTTCTCCACATCTGTGACTCTATTTCTGCTTTGCAAGTAAGTTCATCTGTACTATTTTTATAGATTTCACATATAAGTGATATTATGTTATGTTTTTCTTGAGAGGAATATTTTAAAGATTTATTTATTTATTTATTTATTTAATTTTTGGGGGGCGGGGATCGGGTTGGGGAGGGAAGGGAGCAGGCGGGCCACCTCTGTTGGTCTTTCATTTCTTCACTTTCATCCGTCTTTGTTCTTTGGCTCCTGTGGGCCTCCCATCGCGCTGGTGTCTGTCGTTGCAGAGCGCCGGCTCTGGGCGGATGCGCTCCAGAGCTCTGGCTCAGTAATTGGACACATCAGTCCAGCCGCTCCGTGGCACGTGGGATCTTCCCAGGCCAGGGCTCGAACGAGCACCCCTTACACTGCAAGACAGTGTCCTTACCCACTGGACCACCAGGGGAAGCCCGAGAGGAACATTTTAAATGTCTATAGCATTTCTAACTCAAATGACAGTATTTTCTCACTTTAATTAGATTTTACCTGGATTTAGCATTTTATAGAGCTTTATTTACCATATCATATATTTATCCTATCATATTACATAATTTGATATTCTATCAAATTATATTTTCACATACTCATTAAAAGAATGATAGTTATAGTGTAGTAAGAAGCATATTTTGACTTCCTTCCTGGTTCCTGGCACAGAACTCCTAAAGCCCTTGGAATTTCCTGAGTGATAAGAGCATCCTCTATTATTCATCAGAAATTCCTTTTGATCACACCTGAGGTTTGCTAATGAGTTGACTTGGATTGGGGTCCTACATAGCCTCAGGATGGGGCTGGTCAGTGGAAAGACTGATTAGACAGCTGGAATTGTCAGCCCCCATCACTGACCTTTAAAAAGGGGAAGATGGGGTTGGAGATTGGGCTATATAAATATTCCTGAACAACAAGATTTGGTAAGATTTCAGGCTGATGAACACATGTAGGTGGGGGGAGCGTGGCATGCACAGAGAGGTCTTGCACATGCCTGCTCTATACAGTGTCCTATGCATCCCTTACATCTGGCCATTCCTAGTTGTATCCTTTTGTAATAAACCAGTAAACATAAGTAAAACATTTCCCTGAGTTCTATGAAGCAAATTATCAAACCCAAGGAGGCGTTATGGAAATTCCAATTTATAGTCCTTTGGTTAGAAGACCTGGAATTAACAATTATCATCTGAAGTAGGGGCAGTCTTGTGGGACTAAGGTCTTAACCTGTAGGATCTGATTCTCTCTTCATGCAGAGAGTGTCAGAATTGAGTTAATATGTAGGATACCCTGCCAGTGTCTGCTGTGAATTGCTGATGTCAGAAAGTAACCACACTTTGAGCAGCTGGAAGAATTGAGTCTGTGAGTAGAGATAAACAGACTTTCCTTTTGATAATGAAGTGAACATTTTTAAATGATGGAGACATGCCTTTCTTCTCCAAGGGATACTGTGAGAAGTCAAGATTCACCAGGATAGCACTCCTTCTCAAATAGATATTGAAGACCTAAAATAAAACATGCCAAGTAATGTGCAAGACATTGGGTGTTTAAAAGGCTGACCCTGGAGAGAACTGACTGTCTTATCTTTTACTCCTTTTTCCTTTTAACTTACTAGTTATAACTGATCTGATTAAATACAACTGATGAATAAGGCTATATTCCTATATGTTTTGGGGAACACAGTACTAATCTACAGCTTTGATTTCTGTGTAGTTGAAATGAAAATAGTAATATACATCTAGTTTTTTAAGAATGTTTCTTTAGAACTCAATGGAAAAGAAAACTTAACCTGTCAGAACATGATTTGGGAAAAGGAAGCAGCATACAAATAAAAGACATAAATTCTCTTATTTATTGAACAACTATTCATTGACTACAGATGCTTAAGTGGCAAATAGTCACCGCAGAGGCCTAAACTGTATTTAATGTCAGGATCACAGGTGTTTGAGCATAACTTGGAGGACTAGTTAAGAGCAGCCAGGGGTATGTGTACATGGAAGATCAAAAACCTCCTAGAAAAGTAAAAATTTTATCCTAGGGGAAAAGAGATCAAGATGGGTAAAACTGGTTGAAGGATTATTGGCAAATATTGACCACAGATGGGAAGAATGATTCTGAGCCTGATTTGTGTCCCTGAGATTACTTCATGGCCCAGATCTCATTTTTTCACACATAACTCCTCAGGCTAGAGGGCTGAAACATAAACTAAAGGGTGGCTCTTAGAAAAGCTGTTGGTGTATAATCACTGGGACATATTGTGATGCATTGGCAACCTTGGTGCTAAGGGTGTTATCTAGCACTCTTGGGGCATGACATAGAAGTTATTGCTGAGTAAATGCCAGTAACAGTGTTAGCAACTGCATTGGTAGCCATAGCACTGAGAAAGATATAAACACTGGCATTGCCAGCGTGATGGAGTATCTTTTGAGCCTTTGTGCCCTGGAGGAAGATACCAAACATGAGAGAAAGAAGGGTCAAGAGTGATTTCCAGGTGTTTTTTTAAATAAATGGTGGTACGGTTTTCTAAAATAGAGAAGATCCAATAAGAAGCAATTCAAGGAGTGATAAAGTTTCATTTTTGTACATATTGAGCTTGAGCTCTTTTTTATGTAAGCTGCAAATGGATATATGTGTGTGATGCTCAGAATGAGGGATCATATCCCCACTTTGGGAGTCCTAAATAGCTGAAGATAGGAGCAGTGGTTGAGAGAATCCAAGGAGAAAATGTACAATAATAAAAGAAGACAAAAGACTTAGAATAGAGGATTGAAGTGTAATAATATTTATTACCTATCTTCCTGGATTAAGTAAATCTGGATCGGGCTTGAAGGATAAAAATAAAGTGCTAAGGGGCTTCCCTGGTGGTCCAGTGGGTAAGGACACCGCCTTGCAGTGCAAGGGCGCTGGTTCGATCCCTGGCCTGGGAAGATCCCACGTGCCAGTGGAGCGGCTGGACTGATGTGTCCAATTACTGAGCCAGAGCCCTGGAGTGCATGCGCCCAGAGCCGGTGCTCTGCAACAAGAGACACCACGGCGATGGGAGGCCCACACGGGCCAAAGAACAAAGATGGATGAAACTAGACAAATGAAAGACTGATAGGAGTGGCCCACCCACTGCCTCCCTCTCCACCCCCACCAAAATAAGCAAATAAATAAATGTTTAATAAAAAGAAATGGAGATGCATGGGTACAGTCTGATGTCAACAGCACAATGACACATAAAAATAAAATAAAATAAAATAAAATAAAGTGCTAAATAAGTAGACTGGGGATAAGTTGTAAAGGCCAAGCAAGGCAAAAGACATATAAAAGCAGAGATGAAAAACATTTAAAGAGACAAATGCATTTAAAGAACCAGAGTAAGTTCAGTATCATGAAAGAGTAAAGGGTATAAGAGATTGTTGAAGGAGAAGGAGACAAGGCAAGAGACACAGGCAGGGACCTGATCATTAAGTGCTTTCTTACATATAACATATTCAGGAGCATATGAAAATGGAAATCATTATAAAGGTTTTAAGCAGAGGGCTGTCATCAGATTTGTATATTAAAAAGATGACTGTTGGCTTAGCTAAAGAAAAATTCAAGGAGTCTAAAAACATAAGTGAAGGTGACAGTGAGTGAGTTTAAAGAAGAGCTCAAAAGAAAAATAGCTCATATAGTTCCATTACCAATCTTGTCTTTAGAAATTTGGTGTTTTATCCATTATGGATTTTTTCATTATTTTTGATTAAACAGTGATCACATTAGGTGTTGTTTATCTTAACAACAAAAAAAATTAAGGCAGGACTTCCCTGATGGTCCAGTGGTTGGGAGTCTACTTGCTAGTGCAGGGGGTGCAGGTTCAATCACTGATCTGGGAAGATCCCACCTGCTGTTGAGCAGTTAAGCTCACGTGCCAAGACTACTGAGCCTGCATGCCCTAGAGCCCATACTCTGCCACAAGAGAAGCCACCACAATGAGAAGGGCGAGCACCACAAAGAAGAGTAGCCACCACTCGCCACAACAAGAGAAAACCTGAAAGCAGCAATGAAGACCAAGAGTAGCCAAATTAAAGAAATGAATAAATTTAAGATTCTATTTTTAAAAATGGAACTGTTGGAGACGCCCTTATTTCTGATTTAGGAAAATGAGTAAATTGGATTGCCCTAATATAGAAATACTATAGGAGGAAGAAGAACTTTGAGGAAGCAGATGGGATATAATTATGATATGAAAATGATATGAAGCTGCTCAGATAGAAATTGGCTTGAAATGTGGTTCCTCAAGATAAAATAACAGGGTGGAATGGATTGCTTAGGGGTAAGGTGTATGTGAAGCACAGCTAAGCACCTTACAACTGTTATACAATGCATAAATCAGATTCAGGTTAGATTATATGAAGAGTTTATACAGGGTTTTCTTAAAAGATTCAGGGGTGGGAATAAGTGTGGACCAGAGGGATAATGGGAGGTAGTGACTCAAGCAATGTCAGGGTTATTTATCTCTAATGGATATTCCTTAGCTATCCTCTACACAGCTATATTCTCCATCCCACCCTACTCTCTCCCTCTTCCTCTCCCCCCTCTGCCTCCAAACCCCTTTATTTTATCGATACATGTGAATATGATGACTGTGGAGTTTTTTAATATTCTGTTCTGGTTCTGGTTCTAAAAATTCTAGGAAAGGTTCTGATTGGCCTAGTCTCAGCCATCTCCCGAAATATTTTCAGGACAGAATCATGTTGTAGAAAATGCCTGTTCCATGTATAACAATACGAATCTTGGAAATGAAGTTTTTGGAAAAGCGTCCATGAGTGCACTTAAGGGTGAAGAAGGGGGAAAAAATATTTAGGTAAAAGAAGGCATACAAGATGCTGTACCAAGTAATGAAAACATTCCAATGAAAACCACCATTCATTGTGACAGAGAGGAACAGATAAAAGGGTGTAAGTCAAGGAGATTGAGAAGGAATATTCACAGGGAGACTAGGAGAATGGGGAGAGAAAACATTATGAAAAGCAAAAGAAGAGAGAATTTCACCAAGGTGAGAGAAGCAAGAGATGATTTATAATAGATAATTGCCCTCACAATGAAATATACATTTGTAAGTTATCTAGACACATTACCAATCAGGTAGTTTGTGGTCATGAAATAACAGTAATAGCAAACACATTAACATGAGATCAGACAAGTTACTTCAACGATATGTACTCTTCATTAATAATAATATTAAATACCTTCTTAATTCCTAATAATATACTCTGATTCTCAAGTGTTAGAATATATATGATGGGACTTACAGTCTTTTTTCTTCTCTTGATGCCATATCAACACTTTTTCTTCCCCAACACAGACACGCAGATGCAAATTGAGCTGGGTTCAGACAATAGTACTTGGGGTGTGAGTTTTCAACAGTTGAGGCTAGAACTCAAAAACTAGTATATGCAGTGCTGTATTCTTTTTCATGGTTCCTCAAAATCTGCACTATTAGCATTATTGTCTGTATAATTGCTTTTACATAGGGTTGTCTTACGGATTGTAAGATTTAGCAGCATCCGTGACCTTTACCTACTGTATAAAGCAAGCTTTGATAATGGGAGGTAGTGACTCAAGCAATGTCAGGGTTATTTATCTCTAATGGATATTCCTTAGCTATCCTCTACACAGCTATATTCTCCATCCCACCCTACTCTCTCCTCTTCCTCTCCCCTCTGCCTCCAAACCCCTTTATTTTATCGATACATGTGAATATGATGACTGTGGAGTTTTTTAATATTCTGTTCTGGTTCTGGTTCTAAAAATTCTAGGAAAGGTTCTGATTGGCCTAGTCTCAGCCATCTCCCGAAATATTTTCAGGACAGAATCATGTTGTAGAAAATGCCTGTTCCATGTATAACAATACGAATCTTGGAAATGAAGTTTTTGGAAAAGCGTCCATGAGTGCACTTAAGGGTGAAGAAGGGGGAAAAAATATTTAGGTAAAAGAAGGCATACAAGATGCTGTACCAAGTAATGAAAACATTCCAATGAAAACCACCATTCATTGTGACAGAGAGGAACAGATAAAAGGGTGTAAGTCAAGGAGATTGAGAAGGAATATTCACAGGGAGACTAGGAGAATGGGGAGAGAAAACATTATGAAAAGCAAAAGAAGAGAGAATTTCACCAAGGTGAGAGAAGCAAGAGATGATTTATAATAGATAATTGCCCTCACAATGAAATATACATTTGTAAGTTATCTAGACACATTACCAATCAGGTAGTTTGTGGTCATGAAATAACAGTAATAGCAAACACATTAACATGAGATCAGACAAGTTACTTCAACGATATGTACTCTTCATTAATAATAATATTAAATACCTTCTTAATTCCTAATAATATACTCTGATTCTCAAGTGTTAGAATATATATGATGGGACTTACAGTCTTTTTTCTTCTCTTGATGCCATATCAACACTTTTTCTTCCCCAACACAGACACGCAGATGCAAATTGAGCTGGGTTCAGACAATAGTACTTGGGGTGTGAGTTTTCAACAGTTGAGGCTAGAACTCAAAAACTAGTATATGCAGTGCTGTATTCTTTTTCATGGTTCCTCAAAATCTGCACTATTAGCATTATTGTCTGTATAATTGCTTTTACATAGGGTTGTCTTACGGATTGTAAGATTTAGCAGCATCCGTGACCTTTACCTACTAGATGACAGTAGCAACCCCAATGCAAGCTTTGACAAACATTTCTCCATAGGTCCTAGGAGGGAATGCAGGGATGGGAGGGAACACAATTGTCCTGGATGAGAATCACTGCTCTGTTTTGTTTCATTTTCTTTGGGATATTTCTTTGGATAGCTCCTCCTTTGGCATATCTTTCCTCTCTATTCGTTGATCTTTTTGAATGACTGACTATTGGTAAATATCACAGACTACCTCCTGATTAAGAAGAACACATACACCAGTCTATAACATAATGGCCTGGAAAGGCATAAGCCTAATAGTAAGATGCAGAAAGAAAGAAATGTACTTCTATTATATTGCTTCTTTCTTTGTGTCTTGCTGCTCCTTCCATTAAGTACCATCTTGAAGATAAAATTGGATAATTCATGTTAAAATATGAGCTCTCCATAGCAAATAATGAGCAACAACTTTTATCCACACTGATATTTAAGATTCTAAGTACCGAAATGCATAGGCATAGGCATAGGGTAGCTGGTTAAACTGTTCAATCTAGACAGAGTCCTTGAGACTTACTTCAGCTCATGATCACATGAAGTTTTACCACACTTGAGGATCCATTGTGGAAGTTACACAAAAATTGAGGGTCCAAAATGTGGGACAATGACCCTATATTTACACAGGGGGTTCACATTTCAAATATTGTGGTATTTTTAGGAATGTGGTAGGAGGGTGCAGGGCATCTCAGGTGGCTCAGTAGTAAAATAATTTCCTGCCAGTGAAGGAGATGTAGATTCAGTCCTTGGCTTAGGAAGATCCTCTGCAGGAGGAAATGGCTACCCACTCCAGTATTCTTGCCTGTGGAATCCCATGGACAGAGGAGCCTAGAAGGCTGCATTCCATGGGTTGACAAAGGGTCAGACAGACTAAAGTGACTGAGCATGCCCACATGCAGGAGGGGGCAGAATCTAATAATCTTCTAATATTTATTTATCAGCATTCTTGTTCATTTTTGCCTCTTTCTTTACCATCTCAGTGGAAAGAAGTTTCCCTCCTGTACTTGACATTTCTCCATAAGTGTATTCTTCTACCCAGTCCTCATAGCCAGAAGTCATATAACAGCTGCTGTTCTTTTTCTTTTTTTAGTACAGGACCTATACTCAGTATCTTGTAATAATACAAGCTGAAAAAGTATATATATATATATATATATGTATATGTATATATATATATATGTAAGTATATGTATATTTAAGTCACTTTGCTGTGTATCTGAACCATCTTATTACTTTATTAAATGTTTATAACTAGCAGATGGCCATGTATATTACTGATAAACTTTTAATTATTTTTTTAATAATATTATTCATTTACCTTTTCCTATGCTGGGTCTTTATTGCTGCCTGGGCTTTTCTTTAGTTGTTGCAAGTAGGTGCTGCTCCCTTGTTGTGGTGAGAGGGCTTCCCGTTGTGACCTCTTGTGTTGTGGAGCACGGACTTTAGTAGTTGCAGCACATGGCCTGTGTAGTTGCAGCTCCTGGGCTCTAGAGAACAAGCTCAGTAGCTGTAGTGCACAGGCTTAGTTGTTCAGCAGCATGTGGAATCTTCCTGGATAAGGGATCAACCTGGGTATCCTGCACTGGCAGGTGGATTATTTACTGCTGAGCCCCCAGGGAAACCCAACAGCTGCTTCTCATGGGCACAACAAAAACCTATATATCATCCTCTTCCCATCATCTTTCTCTCCTGTTCAAACAAGTGCTTCAGAATGAGGGTGAGTAAAAGTATTCTAAGCATAGATAATAATTTTAAAATTTGTTGTATAAGCCAACGAGAAAAAAAATGTGTCAAATTTATGAACTTTCTAATATTAGTAGAAAATTTATTATTATATAACCACTACTGATTACAACTTTGCCGTTGTTTGTGCTAAGTCAGACACAAAGTGTCTGATTGTTTGTGACCCTAGAAACAGGGGAATTTTCCAGGCTTCTCCATCCTTAACCATCTCCCCGAGTTGGCTCAAACTCATGTCCATTGAATCGGTGATGCCATCACACCATCTCATACTCTGTCGCCCCCTTATCCTCTTGCCCTCAACCTTTCTCCACATTAGGGCTTTTTCCAGTGAGTCGGTTCTTCACATCAGGTGGCCAAAGTACTGGAACTACAGCTTCAGTACCAGTTCTTCCAATGAATATTCAGGGTTGATTTCATTTAGGATTGACTGGCTTGATATCCTTGATGTCCAAAGGAACCTCAAAAATCTTCTCCATCGCTACAGTTTGAAGATATCAGTTCTTTGATGCTCAGCCTTCTTTATGATCCAACAGTCACAACCATATATGATTATGAAAAACCATAGCTTTGACTATATGGACTTTGTTGGCAAAGTGATGTCTCTTTTTAATATGCTGTATAGATCTGTCATATCTTTTCTTCCAAGGAGCAACCATATTTTAATTTCATGACTGCAGTCACCATCTCCAGTGATTTTTGGAGCCTGTGAAAATAAAATTTGTCACTGTTCCTACTTTTCCCTCATCTGTTCCATTATTGTATAACACTGATCTATCCTACACTACCCATAATTACCAAGCCTTATTTGAAATATAAAAATAACTGCATACATGAATAACCATTAAGTGTCTAGGGATAATTTATTTAATATTCACAATAATCTTATGAGGCATATTGTATCATCGCCAATTACTAAATGAAGAAGTTGTAGCCCATAGTGCTTATGGAGTCAACTCAATGTCACACTGCTTGTAAATGCTAGATCTGATCTGAGGAAAAACTCAATCTGACTCCAAATGTATGTCCTTATTAACCATGCTATGATGCCTATACTAAATAGCAGGAAAAGTATCATGCATTATTAATATTTTATAATATAGATGAATATAACTGACATACATTTATTAGCACCTGTTTTATATATATATATAGATGAATATAGTTGGTTCCTCTTTATGTTATATGAAATATTGACATGATTTTTTATGAAACATATTTAAATCATCAATGTGAATGTGAATTACAGATAGATTAACATGAAAGGTCATCCATCTTGAAATGGAATATGAATATCCTTGTGCACAATTGCATCCTATAAAATTATAGCAAAAATACTTAAGTGACCATCCACATGCATGTAAGAAATAAAGTTGTCTCTGAAAATCAGCACATATATCATTCCAACATGAATAATCTCACTTCTGTGTTCCACGAACTTTCCTAGTTGGTGATGACCATAGTGTGTAAATTAGATACTTATCTGTGATATAGGATTTGTCAGACTAAGGCCTGTTTTCAATACGAGAGAGACCCATCTGACTGGGGGAGATGTGATAAAGAAAATGTACATTTAGAATATTCACTGAGATAATGACTATAAGACTTTCTTGAGGTGAGCAAATGGAAGAGAAGTAGAATTTTATCTGGTCTGATGCTCAGCCTTCTTTATGATCCAACAGTCACAACCATATATGATTATGAAAAACCATAGCTTTGACTATATGGACTTTGTTGGCAAAGTGATGTCTCTTTTTAATATGCTGTATAGATCTGTCATATCTTTTCTTCCAAGGAGCAACCATATTTTAATTTCATGACTGCAGTCACCATCTCCAGTGATTTTTGGAGCCTGTGAAAATAAAATTTGTCACTGTTCCTACTTTTCCCTCATCTGTTCCATTATTGTATAACACTGATCTATCCTACACTACCCATAATTACCAAGCCTTATTTGAAATATAAAAATAACTGCATACATGAATAACCATTAAGTGTCTAGGGATAATTTATTTAATATTCACAATAATCTTATGAGGCATATTGTATCATCGCCAATTACTAAATGAAGAAGTTGTAGCCCATAGTGCTTATGGAGTCAACTCAATGTCACACTGCTTGTAAATGCTAGATCTGATCTGAGGAAAAACTCAATCTGACTCCAAATGTATGTCCTTATTAACCATGCTATGATGCCTATACTAAATAGCAGGAAAAGTATCATGCATTATTAATATTTTATAATATAGATGAATATAACTGACATACATTTATTAGCACCTGTTTTATATATATATATAGATGAATATAGTTGGTTCCTCTTTATGTTATATGAAATATTGACATGATTTTTTATGAAACATATTTAAATCATCAATGTGAATGTGAATTACAGATAGATTAACATGAAAGGTCATCCATCTTGAAATGGAATATGAATATCCTTGTGCACAATTGCATCCTATAAAATTATAGCAAAAATACTTAAGTGACCATCCACATGCATGTAAGAAATAAAGTTGTCTCTGAAAATCAGCACATATATCATTCCAACATGAATAATCTCACTTCTGTGTTCCACGAACTTTCCTAGTTGGTGATGACCATAGTGTGTAAATTAGATACTTATCTGTGATATAGGATTTGTCAGACTAAGGCCTGTTTTCAATACGAGAGAGACCCATCTGACTGGGGGAGATGTGATAAAGAAAATGTACATTTAGAATATTCACTGAGATAATGACTATAAGACTTTCTTGAGGTGAGCAAATGGAAGAGAAGTAGAATTTTATCTGCTTTGGAAGAAATACTGAAATTGGCCCATAGGAGAAAACTGTGAGTCAGACAGACTTCAAAGTCATCCTGACTGTACATGAGAATGCAGGATGTGACAGGTCTAACCACTGCTGAGATCTTACACAGGCTGGTATTCCATCTTCAGGTTTTGTATTACCAAACAAACCTTCAGTGTTGTGACCTTGCAAAATCTCTTTGAGCCTCACTGAGTTTTAGAGTCTTAAATCAAGATCCTGCCAGGATGAGGTGATTCTTGCAAGAATGATAACCCACAGATAAGGCAAAATGAAATGTACTTGGATCTTGAAATGACTTGAGCCAACTCTAGCGATGGAAATGTCAATCAAAGGGCCTCAAGCCAAGGCTAAATCCAAAATTCTGCTTGACTCCTAAGACTAGATACCTTGGTTATTATTGCTTCTATTATGTTTATACATTTTTCAACTTCAAATGTAAAAATAGAAAGCCATAAACCTGCAATGAACAAACACCAAGGGGCTGAATATATCAGTAATTTAATCTGAAGCAAGGAAAAGGAGTTTGGTTCTAAACCCAGAAAGGTTTTGTACCTTGCAAATCAAGTCTGGGTATTAAAGACTCTAGTGATTCCTCTCTTTTATTTCATTTTGTTTACTATCCTTGTGATGCTTAATGTGGGTATTTTGTAGGGTCACTGAGGAAAAACAGCAAACACATTCCTCATGGAGCTCTATTTTAATCTTGAAACATTTTTGAACATTAGATTCTGACTTATTTTGTACTCATTAAATTATCCAGAAAATACATTATATGCATTATTCCAACATGAAAATAATTCTCACCTTCTTGTTTGTTCCACGAACTTTCCTAGTTGGTGATGACCATAGTGTGTAAATTAGATACTTATCTGTGATATAGGATTTGTCAGACTAAGGCCTGTTTTCAATACGAGAGAGACCCATCTGACTGGGGGAGATGTGATAAAGAAAATGTACATTTAGAATATTCACTGAGATAATGACTATAAGACTTTCTTGAGGTGAGCAAATGGAAGAGAAGTAGAATTTTATCTGCTTTGGAAGAAATACTGAAATTGGCCCATAGGAGAAAACTGTGAGTCAGACAGACTTCAAAGTCATCCTGACTGTACATGAGAATGCAGGATGTGACAGGTCTAACCACTGCTGAGATCTTACACAGGCTGGTATTCCATCTTCAGGTTTTGTATTACCAAACAAACCTTCAGTGTTGTGACCTTGCAAAATCTCTTTGAGCCTCACTGAGTTTTAGAGTCTTAAATCAAGATCCTGCCAGGATGAGGTGATTCTTGCAAGAATGATAACCCACAGATAAGGCAAAATGAAATGTACTTGGATCTTGAAATGACTTGAGCCAACTCTAGCGATGGAAATGTCAATCAAAGGGCCTCAAGCCAAGGCTAAATCCAAAATTCTGCTTGACTCCTAAGACTAGATACCTTGGTTATTATTGCTTCTATTATGTTTATACATTTTTCAACTTCAAATGTAAAAATAGAAAGCCATAAACCTGCAATGAACAAACACCAAGGGGCTGAATATATCAGTAATTTAATCTGAAGCAAGGAAAAGGAGTTTGGTTCTAAACCCAGAAAGGTTTTGTACCTTGCAAATCAAGTCTGGGTATTAAAGACTCTAGTGATTCCTCTCTTTTATTTCATTTTGTTTACTATCCTTGTGATGCTTAATGTGGGTATTTTGTAGGGTCACTGAGGAAAAACAGCAAACACATTCCTCATGGAGCTCTATTTTAATCTTGAAACATTTTTGAACATTAGATTCTGACTTATTTTGTACTCATTAAATTATCCAGAAAATACATTATATGCATTATTTCAACCAACAAATATAACTTTGGCCATTCTCCTTGTGAAAGAAATAAGGAATTCTCAACTGTTATAATACTATATACTGAAGTGAAATATTTTTTAACCTGTGTCACAGCCTTGACAAGAAATCTTACACTATAAATATGCTTATATAAATAAAATTTGAGGACTTGGAAAGTTTTGATTTTTTCTAATTTGACAGCATGTGATTCTACATTTTAGCAGAATATTAATCAATCAACTCTGTAGCAGAAAAAGCTAATTGTTTTTCATTATCTATTCTCTCTCTCCATTTAGTGACATACAGAATCTCCTGGAGTTTAAGCAGTTAAATGAATGCCTGACATTTTTCCTGGTCCCCGTTGTAGTTAGTTGTGGCTGTATAACCAAGTTCTAAGCACTGAGGTGTAAGCAGCAATGTTGTAACTACCTTAGTTATGTCTTTAAAAGAGGAAAGGTGTTGCCTTTACTTCTTCAGTTTTCTCTTCCTAAAGGCTAGGACAGCAAAGTGATGCTCATCAACCTATTTGAAGTTTGCAGAGTAGAGAATATCACAAATTCATGTTGCTGTTCTCAATCTTTAAGTCTTGTGACCCCATTGACTGCCGCACAGCAGGCTTCCCTGTCCTTCACCATCTCCCTGAATTTACTAATACTCATGTCCATTGAGTCAATGATGCTATCTAATCACCTTATCCTCTGCCACCCCCTTCTCCTTTGACCTTCAATCTTTCCCAGGATATTTTCCAATGAGTCAGTTCTCTGTATTATGTGACCCAAGTATTAGAGTTTCAGCTTCAGCATCAATTCTTCTAGTGAATATTCAGGGTAATTTTCATTTAGGACTGACTGGTTTGATCTTGCAGTCCCAGGAACTGTCAAGAGTCTTCTCCAGCATCTCAGTTTGAAAACAGCAGTTCTTTGGCACTCAGCCTTGCTTATGGTCTATATCTCAAATATGTACATGACTACTGGAAAAACCATAATTTGACTATATGGACTTTTGTCAGAAAAGTGATGTTTCTGTTTTTAATATGCTGTGTAGGTTTGTCATAGCTTTCCTTCCAAGCAGGAAGTATCTTTTAATTTCATGGCTGAAGTCACCATTTGCCGTAGTCTTGGGGCCCAAGAAAATAAAGTCTGGCAGTGTTTATGCATATTTTATACCTGTATATGTATTATTCCAAGTATCTCTATTCTATATATATGGAAGGGACGTAAAATGAAAAGAAATATTTTAGAGTGTGAGATTCTGTGGCACTTAGTACACTTAACACTGTTGTATAACAATTACCTCTATCTAGTTCCAAAACATTTCCATCACTCCGAAAGAAAACTCCATGCCCATTAAGCAGCCACTCCTCATTACCACTTCCCCTTGCAACCACCAATCTGCTTTCTACTAATCAGCACTTTGCTTGTCTATTCTGCATATTTCATATAAATGGAATCATAAAATATGCAGCTGTTTGTATCTGATATCTTTCATGCAGTATAATATTTCTGAGGTTCATTCACGTTGTTATGTCTTTAAAAGAGGAAAGGTGTTGCCTTTACTTCTTCAGTTTTCTCTTCCTAAAGGCTAGGACAGCAAAGTGATGCTCATCAACCTATTTGAAGTTTGCAGAGTAGAGAATATCACAAATTCATGTTGCTGTTCTCAATCTTTAAGTCTTGTGACCCCATTGACTGCCGCACAGCAGGCTTCCCTGTCCTTCACCATCTCCCTGAATTTACTAATACTCATGTCCATTGAGTCAATGATGCTATCTAATCACCTTATCCTCTGCCACCCCCTTCTCCTTTGACCTTCAATCTTTCCCAGGATATTTTCCAATGAGTCAGTTCTCTGTATTATGTGACCCAAGTATTAGAGTTTCAGCTTCAGCATCAATTCTTCTAGTGAATATTCAGGGTAATTTTCATTTAGGACTGACTGGTTTGATCTTGCAGTCCCAGGAACTGTCAAGAGTCTTCTCCAGCATCTCAGTTTGAAAACAGCAGTTCTTTGGCACTCAGCCTTGCTTATGGTCTATATCTCAAATATGTACATGACTACTGGAAAAACCATAATTTGACTATATGGACTTTTGTCAGAAAAGTGATGTTTCTGCTTTTTAATATGCTGTGTAGGTTTGTCATAGCTTTCCTTCCAAGCAGGAAGTATCTTTTAATTTCATGGCTGAAGTCACCATTTGCCGTAGTCTTGGGGCCCAAGAAAATAAAGTCTGGCAGTGTTTATGCATATTTTATACCTGTATATGTATTATTCCAAGTATCTCTATTCTATATATATGGAAGGGACGTAAAATGAAAAGAAATATTTTAGAGTGTGAGATTCTGTGGCACTTAGTACACTTAACACTGTTGTATAACAATTACCTCTATCTAGTTCCAAAACATTTCCATCACTCCGAAAGAAAACTCCATGCCCATTAAGCAGCCACTCCTCATTACCACTTCCCCTTGCAACCACCAATCTGCTTTCTACTAATCAGCACTTTGCTTGTCTATTCTGCATATTTCATATAAATGGAATCATAAAATATGCAGCTGTTTGTATCTGATATCTTTCATGCAGTATAATATTTCTGAGGTTCATTCACGTTGTATCATGTATCAGCACTTCATTCCTTTTCTTGGCTCTATATTTCAGTCTGTGTGTGACAGCCCTACGTTTCTTTTATTCATTTATTTGGTGAAGAACATTTGAGTTTTTGCTATTATATATTAATAGTGCTGCTATGAATACTCTTTAACAGGTGTTTGCATACTTCTTTTGGATTCTTTTGGGTATATACCTGGGAGTAGAGTTTCTGCATCATGTGATAATACTGTGCTTAATTTTTGAGGAGGTGCCAACTGCTTTTTATAGCATTGAGTCTTATTTATAGATCTATGGCTTAACCGGTGCCCTGATCATTATGCTTGCCCAGTGTTGGTTACTGCTTTCATAAACAAGGAGCATTCTCTTGGTGGATAAAGAGAATAAGATCTGTTTCAGAAATATGACCAGTATTTCTAATACAATAACAGAAAAAGGCTAGCTCTGGGAACCTCTGAAAATGAGATTTTTAAAATGTAACAAGATAATTAAGAGAAAGTATTTGCAATTATTTTCATGGTTTCTTCTTTTACTTATAGAGGCTAAAGGTAAGAGGCATCAGTATAAGTCTTCCCTAAGGTAGAATTCTTTCATTTGCTTTGTCAATTGCAGATACCCACTGAGTGGTATAGACTGTAATGGGTACAGAATACATGCAAGGATAAGTGTATATGGATTCTTACTTTAAGAAATTTGGAACACAAGAATAATATAAATACATATTTTATTTTGCTAAGAGATTTTATCCCAAAGGAGTTGCAAACAAAGTCTATGCTGATTGTTTTGTAAGATGACAAGATCACTCCCTTCTTTGGGAAAGGATCAGAAATGGCCGATTGGAAGGATTTTGTTTTGGACAAAATGTTTGGGGATAAATTCTATACTTTTTACTTTGTCTATGTATATTGGGACTATTTTATAATTTTTGGAGAAAAATTGACATTCCAATGGTCTTGGTCCCTTATTCACGTGTCGGAGGTTGAAGTGTTTCTTAATGAGGGAAGTCATTCCTTTTCATGATCATAAAATATGCAGCTGTTTGTATCTGATATCTTTCATGCAGTATAATATTTCTGAGGTTCATTCACGTTGTATCATGTATCAGCACTTCATTCCTTTTCTTGGCTCTATATTTCAGTCTGTGTGTGACAGCCCTACGTTTCTTTTATTCATTTATTTGGTGAAGAACATTTGAGTTTTTGCTATTATATATTAATAGTGCTGCTATGAATACTCTTTAACAGGTGTTTGCATACTTCTTTTGGATTCTTTTGGGTATATACCTGGGAGTAGAGTTTCTGCATCATGTGATAATACTGTGCTTAATTTTTGAGGAGGTGCCAACTGCTTTTTATAGCATTGAGTCTTATTTATAGATCTATGGCTTAACCGGTGCCCTGATCATTATGCTTGCCCAGTGTTGGTTACTGCTTTCATAAACAAGGAGCATTCTCTTGGTGGATAAAGAGAATAAGATCTGTTTCAGAAATATGACCAGTATTTCTAATACAATAACAGAAAAAGGCTAGCTCTGGGAACCTCTGAAAATGAGATTTTTAAAATGTAACAAGATAATTAAGAGAAAGTATTTGCAATTATTTTCATGGTTTCTTCTTTTACTTATAGAGGCTAAAGGTAAGAGGCATCAGTATAAGTCTTCCCTAAGGTAGAATTCTTTCATTTGCTTTGTCAATTGCAGATACCCACTGAGTGGTATAGACTGTAATGGGTACAGAATACATGCAAGGATAAGTGTATATGGATTCTTACTTTAAGAAATTTGGAACACAAGAATAATATAAATACATATTTTATTTTGCTAAGAGATTTTATCCCAAAGGAGTTGCAAACAAAGTCTATGCTGATTGTTTTGTAAGATGACAAGATCACTCCCTTCTTTGGGAAAGGATCAGAAATGGCCGATTGGAAGGATTTTGTTTTGGACAAAATGTTTGGAGGGGGATAAATTCTATACTTTTTACTTTGTCTATGTATATTGGGACTATTTTATAATTTTTGGAGAAAAATTGACATTCCAATGGTCTTGGTCCCTTATTCACGTGTCATTTGGAGGTTGAAGTGCAATTATTCTTCCAATAGCAGCAGGAAGAACAGAAATAGCGAAGTTAACTGTTGAAGGGTCTTCAGACAACAAGGAGATTCAGGCATTGGCTATTGTCAAAATAATGTTTACAAGCAGGCAGGAATTCTATAGAGGGTCTCAGTTAAGATCAAATCTAGAGTGCTTTTAAATCTTAAGCTAAAATAGCCCTCACTGTTGATGTGACTGAAATACAAAAAATACCTATTTATTCTTTATCTTTGCAGGTCTAAAGCAAATATAAATATACCTTATTAGAATTTATCATGACAAATGCCATGATTACCAATATTTGTATGTGTGAAATGTACTAGCCAGAGGACACTAGTACAAAAAAATAGCTTAATCATATATTTTTTAAAATTCTTTATTTTAAAGATTTTACAGACTTTTGTTGTTCACCGACATGCATGTTCCCAGATCAGTCATATGTATATCTCTGTCCCCCACCCCACCCCAGTTTCCCCCATCCGACCCCTCTGGACCATCAACCCAAGCCATTGTAAGCAGTCCTATTCCCTTAGCACAATGACAATAGCTATCTTTTCCACACATAACAGTATAGGTTTCCATGTTACTCCCTCCATGCTTCCCCCTCCCTAATTCTTCCCCACAGTGTCCCTATGTCTATGCTCTGTCTGTTTTTCCATGAGTTCCCTTCATGTGTTATCAAGACCGTCCTACTAGATTCCATATATATGAGTTAATATACGGTACTTGTCTTTCTCTTTTTGACTTACTTCACTTTTTATGATACGTTCTAGAGCTAGCCACCTCATTAGGACTGAGTCTTCTGCATTTCTTTTAACAGCTGAGTAGTATTCCATTGTATATATGTACCAGAGCTTCTATATCCATTCATTCATCGATGGACATCCATGTTCTAGCTATTGTATAGAGAGCTGCAATGAACATTGGGGTACAGGTGCTTCTTTCAGTTCTGATTTCATCAGGATATAGGCCTAATAGTGGGATTGCTGGGTCATAAGGTGCTTCTATTTTTAGTTTTTTAAGGAATCTCCATGCTGTCTTGCATAGAGGCTGTATCAATTGACATTCCCACCAGCAATGCAAGAGAATTCCCTTTTCTCCGCACCCTCTCCAGCATTTATTGTCTGTCGATTTATTGATGATGGCCATTCTGATGGATGTGAGGTGGTATCTCATTGTAGTTTTAATTTGCATTTCTCTAATAATAAGCGAGATTGAGCATCGTTTCATGTGCTTTGGGGCCATGTGCATGCCCTATTTGGAGAGGTGTCTATTTAGGTCTTTTTCCCATTTTTTGATTGGATTGTGCATTTTTCCAATGTTGAGTTGTCTGAGTTGTTTATAGACTTTGGGGATTAATTCTTGTCTGTTGTGTCATTTGCTATGATTTTCTTCCACTATGTGGGGTGTCTGTTCAGCTTTTTTGTAATTTCTTTTGCTATACAAAAGCTTTTAAGTTTCATGAGGTCCCACGTGCTCTTTTTTCTTTTCAGTTCTGCCATTTTAGTTGCTGTGTCAGAGAAGATCTTGCTTTGATTGATGTCTTTGAGGGTTTTGCCTATATTCTCCTCTAAGAGTTTGATGGTTTCTGGACTTACATTTAGGTCTTTAATCCACTTTGAGTTGATCTTAGTGTATGGTGTCAGGGAATGTTCCAACTCATTTTTTTTGCATGTAGCTGTCCAATTTTCCCAGCACCACTTATTGAAGAGGCTGTCTTTGTCCCATTTTATAGTTTCTCCTCCTTTATCAAAGATAAGGTACCCATAGGTGCGTGGGTTTATCTCTGGGTTCTCTATCTTGTTCCATTGATCTATAGTTCTGTTCTTTTGCCAGTACCATACTGTCTTGAGGACTGTTGCTTTGTAGTATAGTCTGAAGTTGGGGAGGCTGATTTCTCCAGCTCCGTTTTTCTTTCTCAGGATTGCTTTGGCTATTCGAGCTCTTTTGTGTTTCCATATGAACTGTGTGATTCTTTGTTCTAGTTCTGTGAAAATGTCAATGGTAGTTGGATAGGTATTGCATTGAATCTATAGATGATATTTGGCAGTATGGTCATTTTCACAATATTGATTCTTCTGGTCATAAGGTGCTTCTATTTTTAGTTTTTTAAGGAATCTCCATGCTGTCTTGCATAGAGGCTGTATCAATTGACATTCCCACCAGCAATGCAAGAGAATTCCCTTTTCTCCGCACCCTCTCCAGCATTTATTGTCTGTCGATTTATTGATGATGGCCATTCTGATGGATGTGAGGTGGTATCTCATTGTAGTTTTAATTTGCATTTCTCTAATAATAAGCGAGATTGAGCATCGTTTCATGTGCTTTGGGGCCATGTGCATGCCCTATTTGGAGAGGTGTCTATTTAGGTCTTTTTCCCATTTTTTGATTGGATTGTGCATTTTTCCAATGTTGAGTTGTCTGAGTTGTTTATAGACTTTGGGGATTAATTCTTGTCTGTTGTGTCATTTGCTATGATTTTCTTCCACTATGTGGGGTGTCTGTTCAGCTTTTTTGTAATTTCTTTTGCTATACAAAAGCTTTTAAGTTTCATGAGGTCCCACGTGCTCTTTTTTCTTTTCAGTTCTGCCATTTTAGTTGCTGTGTCAGAGAAGATCTTGCTTTGATTGATGTCTTTGAGGGTTTTGCCTATATTCTCCTCTAAGAGTTTGATGGTTTCTGGACTTACATTTAGGTCTTTAATCCACTTTGAGTTGATCTTAGTGTATGGTGTCAGGGAATGTTCCAACTCATTTTTTTTGCATGTAGCTGTCCAATTTTCCCAGCACCACTTATTGAAGAGGCTGTCTTTGTCCCATTTTATAGTTTCTCCTCCTTTATCAAAGATAAGGTACCCATAGGTGCGTGGGTTTATCTCTGGGTTCTCTATCTTGTTCCATTGATCTATAGTTCTGTTCTTTTGCCAGTACCATACTGTCTTGAGGACTGTTGCTTTGTAGTATAGTCTGAAGTTGGGGAGGCTGATTTCTCCAGCTCCGTTTTTCTTTCTCAGGATTGCTTTGGCTATTCGAGCTCTTTTGTGTTTCCATATGAACTGTGTGATTCTTTGTTCTAGTTCTGTGAAAAATGTCAATGGTAGTTGGATAGGTATTGCATTGAATCTATAGATGATATTTGGCAGTATGGTCATTTTCACAATATTGATTCTTCCAACCCAGGAACATGGAATATCTCTCCATCTGTTCAAGTCTTCTTTAGTTTCTCTCATGAGTGTCTTGTAATTTTCTGTGTACAGTTCTTTTGTTTCTTTGGGCAGGTTTATTCCTAGATATTTGATTCTTTTGGTTGCAATGGTGAAGGGGATTGCCTTTTGATTTCGTTTTCTGATTTTTCATTGTTTGTATATAGGAATGCCAGTGATTTCTGTGTGTTGACTTTGTATCCTGTGACTTTGCTGAATTCATTGATTAGCTCTAGTAGCTTTGTAAACGTGTCTTTGGGATTTTCTATGTATAATATCATGTCATCTGCAAAAAGAGAGAGCTTGACTTCTTCCTTTCCAATCTGGATTCCTTTTCTTTCTTTCTCTTCTCTTATTGCTGTTGCTAGGACTTCCAGGACTATGTTGAATAGTAGTGGTGAAAGTGAGCACCCCTGTCATGTTCCTGATCATAGAGGGAATGCTTTCAGTTTTTCACCGTTGAGGATAATGTTCGCTGTAGGCTTCTCATATATGGCTTTTATTATGTTGAAATAGGTTCCTTCTATGCCCATTTTCTGAAGAGTTTTGATCATAAATGGATGTTGTACTTTTTTGAAGGCTTTTTCTGCATCGATGGAGATGATCATGTGATTTTTGTCTCTCAGTTTGTTGATGTGGTGTATCACATTGATTGCTTTGTGGATGTTGAAGAATCCTTGCATGCCTGGGATGAACCCAACTTGATCATGGTGTATGAGCTTTTTGATGTGCTGTTGAATTCTGTTTGTTAGAATTTTCTTGAGGATCTTGGCATCTAAGTTCATCAGTGAAATTGGCCTATAATTTTCTTTTTTTGTGTTGTCTTTGCCTGGTTTTGGTATCAGGGTGATGGTGACCTCGTAGAATGTGTTTGGAAGTGTTCCTTCCTGTGCAAGTGTTTGGAATAGTTTTAGAAGGACAGGCATGAGCTCTTCTTTAAATGTTTGGTAGAATTCGGCTGTGAAGTCATCTGGCCCTGGGCTTTTATTTTTGGGTAGATTTTTCATCACAAATTCGATTTCTGAGCTTGTGATTGGGTTGTTCAAAGTTTCTGTTTCTTTCTGGCTCAGTCTTGGGAGATTGATCTTCCCCAAGAAACTGTCCATTTCTTCCAGGTTGTCCAGTTTGTTGCCATAGAGTTGTTCATAATAGCCTCTTAGAATCTTTGGGATTTCTGCATGGTCTGTTGTAATCTCTCCTTTTTCGTTTTTGATTTTGTTGATCTGGTTCTTCTCTCTCTTTCTCTTGATGAGTCTGGCCAGAGGCTTGTCAATTTTGTTTACCTTTTCAAAGAACCAGCTTTTTGTTTTATTTATCTTTACTATTGTTTCTTTCATTTCTTTCTCATTTATTTCTGCTCTGATCCTTATGATTTCTCTTCTTCTGCTGGCTTTGGGGTGTTTTCGTTCTTCTTTCTCCAGTTGTTTTAAGTGTAGGTTTAGGTCATCTGCTTCATGTTTTCCTAGTTTCTTAAGGTGGGTTTGTATTGCTATAAATTTCCCTCTTAGAACTGCTTTTGCAGTATACCATAGGCTTTGCACTGTCGTGTGTTCATTGCCATTTTCTTCTAGGAATTTTAAAATTTCTCCTTTGATTTCCTCAATGATCAGTTGCTTTTTTAGGTATGTTTTGTTTAATCTCCATGTGTTTGTGTTTTTAGAGTTTTTTTTTTTCCTGTAGTTGATCTCTAGTCTCATTGCATTATTGTCCGAGAAGATGGTTGATATAATTTCAGTTTTCTTGAATTGACTGATGTTTGATTTGTCGCCCAAGATGTGGTTTATCCTGGAAAATGTTCCGTGAGCACTTGATAAGAAAGTGTATTCTTCTGCTTTTGGATGGAACGTCCTAAAGATATCGATGAGGTCCATCTTTCCTAGTGTGGCATTTAAAGCTTGTGTTTTTTTATTAATTTTCTGTTTTGATGATCTATCCATTGGTGTGAGAGGAGTGTTAAAGTCACTACTATTACTGTGTTATTGTTGATTTCTTCTTTTATGTCTGAAAGTATCTCTCTTATGTATTGAGGTGTCCCTGTGTTGGGTGCATACATGTTCATGACTGTTATGTCTTCCTCTTGGATAGATCCCTTAATCATGATGTAGTGACCTGCCTTGTCTCTTAGAATCTTCTTTAATTTAAAATCTATTTTGTCTGATATGAGGATTGCTATTCCAGCTTTCTTTTGATTTCCATTTGCATGGAATATCTTTTTCCAGCCTCTCACTTTCAGGCAATGAGTGTCTCTAGATCTGAAGTGGGTCTCTTTTAAACAGTATAGATATGGGTCTTGCTTCTGGATCCATTCAGCCAGCCAGTATCGTTTGGTTGGAGCATTTAGTCCATTTACGTTCAATGTAATTATTGATATGAACGTTCCTATTGTCATCTTCTTAGAAATTTGGGGTTTGATTTGTAAAGCTTCTCCTACTCTTGTATTTATTGGCTATTTCAGGCCGTTTCTGCTCTGATCCTTATGATTTCTCTTCTTCTGCTGGCTTTGGGGTGTTTTCGTTCTTCTTTCTCCAGTTGTTTTAAGTGTAGGTTTAGGTCATCTGCTTCATGTTTTCCTAGTTTCTTAAGGTGGGTTTGTATTGCTATAAATTTCCCTCTTAGAACTGCTTTTGCAGTATACCATAGGCTTTGCACTGTCGTGTGTTCATTGCCATTTTCTTCTAGGAATTTTAAAATTTCTCCTTTGATTTCCTCAATGATCAGTTGCTTTTTTAGGTATGTTTTGTTTAATCTCCATGTGTTTGTGTTTTTAGAGTTTTTTTTTTTCCTGTAGTTGATCTCTAGTCTCATTGCATTATTGTCCGAGAAGATGGTTGATATAATTTCAGTTTTCTTGAATTGACTGATGTTTGATTTGTCGCCCAAGATGTGGTTTATCCTGGAAAATGTTCCGTGAGCACTTGATAAGAAAGTGTATTCTTCTGCTTTTGGATGGAACGTCCTAAAGATATCGATGAGGTCCATCTTTCCTAGTGTGGCATTTAAAGCTTGTGTTTTTTTATTAATTTTCTGTTTTGATGATCTATCCATTGGTGTGAGAGGAGTGTTAAAGTCACTACTATTACTGTGTTATTGTTGATTTCTTCTTTTATGTCTGAAAGTATCTCTCTTATGTATTGAGGTGTCCCTGTGTTGGGTGCATACATGTTCATGACTGTTATGTCTTCCTCTTGGATAGATCCCTTAATCATGATGTAGTGACCTGCCTTGTCTCTTAGAATCTTCTTTAATTTAAAATCTATTTTGTCTGATATGAGGATTGCTATTCCAGCTTTCTTTTGATTTCCATTTGCATGGAATATCTTTTTCCAGCCTCTCACTTTCAGGCAATGAGTGTCTCTAGATCTGAAGTGGGTCTCTTTTAAACAGTATAGATATGGGTCTTGCTTCTGGATCCATTCAGCCAGCCAGTATCGTTTGGTTGGAGCATTTAGTCCATTTACGTTCAATGTAATTATTGATATGAACGTTCCTATTGTCATCTTCTTAGAAATTTGGGGTTTGATTTGTAAAGCTTCTCCTACTCTTGTATTTATTGGCTATTTCAGGCCGTTTAACACTTGTTGTAGGGCTGGTTTTGTGGTACAGAATTCTTTTAGTTTTTGCTTGTCTGTGAAGCTTTTGACTTCTCCATCGATTCTGAATGAGATTCTTGCTGGGTAGAGAATTCTTGTTTGGAGGTTATTCTCTTTTAGCTGTTTAAATGTGTTTTGCCATTCTCTTCTGGCATGCAGGGTTTCTGTTGAAAGATCTGCAGTTAAACATATGGGGTTTCCTATATGTTATTTGCTGTTTACTCCTAGCTGCTTTTAGTATTCTCTCTTTATATTTGGTTTGCATTAGTTTGATTAGAATGTGCCTTGGTGTGTTTCTTCTGGGGTTTATCCTGTGTGAAACTCTCTGTGCTTCTTGGACTTGGCTATTTCCTTTCCCATGCTGGGGAAGTTTTCAACTATAACCTCTTCAAGAATTTTTTCATAGCCTTTCTTCCCTTCTTCTTCTTCTGGAACTCCTATAATTCTAATGTTGGTGCATTTGATATTGATCCATAGGTCTCTGATGCTACACTCAGTTCTTTTAATTCTTTGGGCTTTGTTCTGTTCTTCAGCACTTATTTCCACCATTTTGTCTTCCCGCTCACTTATCCGTTCTTCAGCCTCTGATACTCTACTGTTGAGACCTTCTATAGTATTTTTGAGTTCAGCAATTGAATTGGTGGTCTCTATTTACTTATTTTTCATTTCTTGCATGTCTCTTCTCAGTGCACTAATTTCCTCTAATATTCTGTTTTCAGTGTTTTGAATCCTCATTAGTATAGCTTTTCTAAATTCTCTTTCAGATAATTTGTCTATCTCCTCCTCTGTCATTTGAAGCTGTGTTTCTCTAGCTTGGTCCTTCATTTATGCAGTGTTTCTCTATCATTTCATTATTAGGTTAGTTTTTGTTTCTTTGTGTGTGTCTGTGTGTATGGAGTTCTTTTTCCCACCAGGCTTCTTGGTTGAATTCTCCCTTCCTTTGGGTTTCTGTCCTTGTAGAAGGGTTCAGTGGTTTGTGACTTGGATAATGTTAGGTCTTGTTTACAGATGAATAATCTCTAGTGTTGTATGTTCTTTGATAGTGTGGGGTCTTGGAATCAGGGCTTCCGCTCCAAGGATCCTTGGTTTGATGATTGGTCAGGGGGTGTAGGCTCTATATCTGGTTTGCTATGTTGTTCCATGATATTAGTTCAAATACTAGCATCTGAGGGACAAGAGGTGCATCCCTGATGGGTGACAGTCATAAAAGCATGCAGATATTTTCTAACATAATTGTAAGATATACCTATATGCACAGCAATTCCCGTAACTGACCAGTTTTACAGAGGTAAAGCACAGGATATCTTTCTGTCAAATCATGCAATCAAAAATGATACTTGCCCATTAAGCTCTGAATTAACTAAAATGGTGCCTGGATAAATAGATCCAGCACAAGTTCCTGGCTTGTATAATTACAATGAGAGCAATTGTTAACTAGGGGGGTTGAGGAGTCCTGTGTGAAACTCTCTGTGCTTCTTGGACTTGGCTATTTCCTTTCCCATGCTGGGGAAGTTTTCAACTATAACCTCTTCAAGAATTTTTTCATAGCCTTTCTTCCCTTCTTCTTCTTCTGGAACTCCTATAATTCTAATGTTGGTGCATTTGATATTGATCCATAGGTCTCTGATGCTACACTCAGTTCTTTTAATTCTTTGGGCTTTGTTCTGTTCTTCAGCACTTATTTCCACCATTTTGTCTTCCCGCTCACTTATCCGTTCTTCAGCCTCTGATACTCTACTGTTGAGACCTTCTATAGTATTTTTGAGTTCAGCAATTGAATTGGTGGTCTCTATTTACTTATTTTTCATTTCTTGCATGTCTCTTCTCAGTGCACTAATTTCCTCTAATATTCTGTTTTCAGTGTTTTGAATCCTCATTAGTATAGCTTTTCTAAATTCTCTTTCAGATAATTTGTCTATCTCCTCCTCTGTCATTTGAAGCTGTGTTTCTCTAGCTTGGTCCTTCATTTATGCAGTGTTTCTCTATCATTTCATTATTAGGTTAGTTTTTGTTTCTTTGTGTGTGTCTGTGTGTATGGAGTTCTTTTTCCCACCAGGCTTCTTGGTTGAATTCTCCCTTCCTTTGGGTTTCTGTCCTTGTAGAAGGGTTCAGTGGTTTGTGACTTGGATAATGTTAGGTCTTGTTTACAGATGAATAATCTCTAGTGTTGTATGTTCTTTGATAGTGTGGGGTCTTGGAATCAGGGCTTCCGCTCCAAGGATCCTTGGTTTGATGATTGGTCAGGGGGTGTAGGCTCTATATCTGGTTTGCTATGTTGTTCCATGATATTAGTTCAAATACTAGCATCTGAGGGACAAGAGGTGCATCCCTGATGGGTGACAGTCATAAAAGCATGCAGATATTTTCTAACATAATTGTAAGATATACCTATATGCACAGCAATTCCCGTAACTGACCAGTTTTACAGAGGTAAAGCACAGGATATCTTTCTGTCAAATCATGCAATCAAAAATGATACTTGCCCATTAAGCTCTGAATTAACTAAAATGGTGCCTGGATAAATAGATCCAGCACAAGTTCCTGGCTTGTATAATTACAATGAGAGCAATTTTTAACTAGGACCTGTGTTGGGGTTGAGGAGGAGGAGATTGTATGGGTAATGAGAAGGAATAGATTCATCTTGGAAGGATTTTATAGGGTTAGGGAGCAAAGATTAGTGTGTTGTATTGTTTAGTGCAGCTGGAAGAGAATAGTGGAGACAGGAAGATAGGAAATAATTTATCTAGAGGATATTGGTAGATAGGAAAAGGTTTTACATTTAGAACATAGAGGGAGAAAGCAGTGGCAAAGAGGAAAGAGAATTAGAGGTTTCCAAGAATTAAAATTAAAATTAAAAAAATACAATAAAATAAACTAAAAGTCAAAAAAAAATTAAAAATTAAAAAGGGCAGAAAAAATTAATGAGATCAAAAAAACAAAATAAAAACACACACACAAAACAAAACAAACAAATAAAAAAAAAACATAAAACAAACAACAAGCAAACAAACCCCAAACCAGACCAATCAATCCAATAAACAAAATAGTCCACAACAATTAAACAAGCAAAAAACGCTAAATACTGTCCCTGGCTTTTATCTTCTCATCTGCCTGTTGGAAACCAATCTGCTCTTGATGGTGGTGTCTTGATATTGTAGTCTTTCCCTTATAGCACCGGTTGCTATGGTTTCTGTTTTTGTTTTCAGCAAAATGAAGGCTTTGCTGCCAGCTTGGGTACTGGTGGGGGCGGTGGGCTGATCCCAGTCCATCCGGCGGGGGCTGCGACGTGCGCAGTTCCGTGCTGGAGGGGGGCGCCCTGGCTCTACCGGGCCCCCGCCAGTAGTCTCCAATTCCTGCTCTTCCCCTGACTTCCTCTGCTGCTGCAGCTCTAGGGATGCGCGGGACCGCTCTGCCCCTGCCACACGCACACTGCCGGTTACGCGTCTAAGTCCCAAAAGCGGGCACGAACTTTCCTGTCTGGCTCATGCCTGGTCCCTGGTCAGCAACCTGTGGGTGACTTCCCTTCTCCGTTCAGCAAGCCCTCCACTAGGAGTGGTTGAACTTACCTGCGGCAGCCGTGGCGGCGTAGCGTGGTGGCGCAGCTTCTCAGTCCGGCATGCCTTCTTCTAGCTTATTCATCTTTATTGACTTTGTTCTACTATTTATCGGCTGTGTGACCTTGGGCAAGTTACTTAAACTCTTAGTGCCTTAGTTCCTTATCTATGAAAGAGAATAGAAATGAGCATCTGTTTACTGAATACAAAGCATATTTAGCATTCTCAATTTGTATTGAATGAACAAAATATTGCATTTGATAGTTCTTAAAACCACTACATATAAAACACACACATACACACCCCTGACCTTTCCTTGACATTCTCAGGCTTGCTATATTCTCACAAATTCCAAGTCTCTCCTTTACAGCATGTGTTAATGTAGCGGCAGTTTTCCTGAAATATTAATATCTTGATTTTTCTCCACATAATAACTAATAACAGCTTTTCTACTATTTACATCAAATCCCATATAGTCTACCTGTATTCTAACCGTCCTAAATTTGAGGATTACTTTGTTTCCTGATCTTTAATTTCCTTTGATCTAGTTTTGTGTTTTCAACTTCCCACATATAAAACATTCTCAAACTAAAAATGTACCTCCACTGTTTTCTCAAATGTATTCTAAAAACTCCTTGCATTTAAATCCTATAACCTACAAGATAAAGTTCAAACTTCATGTTTATTATTGCAGTAAATATGCTGGGTTGAACACACATTTATTCTAATAGTATTCTTCTGTAACTCCTGTATCATAGAGATTAAAAGTTCTGTCTTCAAAATTTCTTAAGGCTAGGCTTCTGAATGCAAATTAAGTTGCACCTGTTAAAAATATTTGCATGGCATCTGGCAAGAGGACATGGCAGTGCTGGGAAGATAGATTGGTCTGTAGAGAGACTGGCAGGTGAGGAAGTGATGGTGACCATTATTGATTATGCCTGCTTATGTTGCCTTGGTGTGTTTTCTGCTGTCATGTATGAGAGTAAAGATAATAAGGTTTTCTGTAGTGGTGTCACAACTGTGGCTATACCAATGGCTTTCTGATTCTTGTAGTGAATCTTTGTTGCTATTGTAAAAAATTAGTAAGCAGAAACTTCAATTAAATAGAGTTGGGAGATCATAAAGGGGAGTACTTACACCCTGCAATAATGCCAGAGTCAAACAGGAAAAAGAAAGACTCCTCCTCTTTTCTGGCAAGCACTGAGGAAGTGAGAAGTCATGCACTGTTTGTTACTACAGCCCTCCCAAGTTCCTTAAAAGCTGTTCTCCTCCTCTTGCCATGTGAGGCTTGCATAGGACTCATCATGGTTACAGATCCTGACCTATTTTTCTCTGCTGGTCCTGAATAATAGCAATTTTGCAGAGAAAATATCTGGCACTGTATTTATTTTAGATCAACAGTATGGTTTTGAGAATTGTTCCTGAAAACAGCCTAGAGCCCATTCCATTCACTTTTATAAACTGTTGATATGCTTATAATTGCTAGAATATTTTGTTGTTTTGTTTGCTTCTTCCCATCACAGATCCTTGACTTCCTCACCAGGTTCCTCTGTCCATTGAATTTTCCAGGTTAAGAATACTGGAGTGGGTTGCCATTACCTTATTCAGGGGATTTTCTTGACACAGAGATTGAACCTGTGTCTCCTTTATTGCCAAGTGGATTTTTTACCACTGTACCACTGGAGTCTGAACTACTATCTTCTTAAACATTCCAAGGAATGTGTATCTACTGTATTCCCTCTGGATAACATTTATGTAGGAAAGTTTATTCCCTTTTCCAGGATTATGAAGACTTCCTAGATCTTTCAGGCTAATTAACTTCTCTCTACTATATTTCAACTGCAGCTACTGTGTAGACTTTTTCAGTCTAGCACTGATCTCACTGTGTTCTGATTATTCGTTGAAATCCAGGCTTAGACTCTGAACTCCAAAAAAATGGAAAGAGGATCTCAGCCATTTGTCTATTACATAGTAGGTTTTACATCTGGATAGTTCTAGCTAATTTTTGTGTTTTAAAAAAGCCTATTTTACATCACAGATACTCTTGGAGTCTTTGTCATTAATTCTTGGAACAATGGTGTTATATCTTTTGTAATGACTCAGACTACAAAGGTGCTAAATTTTATAGCTGAGCAGAAACTAAGATATCCCTAAGTCCACATTATTGTGGACCATTTTTGTGCAGGAAAATTTGAAAGTCATACTGGCTGATGTTAGATCTTAAGTTTTATTGTTCCCAAAATAAATCCCCCAAATGCTGCCTCATATCCAGTGTATTAAAGTCTAGTTTATTATTTCATATAAATCATATTAATAGTAGCTAATCATAAATAAAAGAGCCCTATAAATATATAAATATCTGCACATTTTATATCTGTTAACTTATTTAATCCTGACAAAACCCCTAGAATTTGTTGGTAACTTGCATAGGACTCATCATGGTTACAGATCCTGACCTATTTTTCTCTGCTGGTCCTGAATAATAGCAATTTTGCAGAGAAAATATCTGGCACTGTATTTATTTTAGATCAACAGTATGGTTTTGAGAATTGTTCCTGAAAACAGCCTAGAGCCCATTCCATTCACTTTTATAAACTGTTGATATGCTTATAATTGCTAGAATATTTTGTTGTTTTGTTTGCTTCTTCCCATCACAGATCCTTGACTTCCTCACCAGGTTCCTCTGTCCATTGAATTTTCCAGGTTAAGAATACTGGAGTGGGTTGCCATTACCTTATTCAGGGGATTTTCTTGACACAGAGATTGAACCTGTGTCTCCTTTATTGCCAAGTGGATTTTTTACCACTGTACCACTGGAGTCTGAACTACTATCTTCTTAAACATTCCAAGGAATGTGTATCTACTGTATTCCCTCTGGATAACATTTATGTAGGAAAGTTTATTCCCTTTTCCAGGATTATGAAGACTTCCTAGATCTTTCAGGCTAATTAACTTCTCTCTCTACTATATTTCAACTGCAGCTACTGTGTAGACTTTTTCAGTCTAGCACTGATCTCACTGTGTTCTGATTATTCGTTGAAATCCAGGCTTAGACTCTGAACTCCAAAAAAATGGAAAGAGGATCTCAGCCATTTGTCTATTACATAGTAGGTTTTACATCTGGATAGTTCTAGCTAATTTTTGTGTTTTAAAAAAGCCTATTTTACATCACAGATACTCTTGGAGTCTTTGTCATTAATTCTTGGAACAATGGTGTTATATCTTTTGTAATGACTCAGACTACAAAGGTGCTAAATTTTATAGCTGAGCAGAAACTAAGATATCCCTAAGTCCACATTATTGTGGACCATTTTTGTGCAGGAAAATTTGAAAGTCATACTGGCTGATGTTAGATCTTAAGTTTTATTGTTCCCAAAATAAATCCCCCAAATGCTGCCTCATATCCAGTGTATTAAAGTCTAGTTTATTATTTCATATAAATCATATTAATAGTAGCTAATCATAAATAAAAGAGCCCTATAAATATATAAATATCTGCACATTTTATATCTGTTAACTTATTTAATCCTGACAAAACCCCTAGAATTTGTTGGTAAACCAACTTGTAATCCCTCATACACAGTAACCATTTTATTTAATCATTAATTTTTCAACAGAACCGTGTGCTAAGTCACTTCGGTCATGTCCAACTCTTTGTAACCCTATGGACCATAGCATGCCAGGCTCCTCTGACCAGGGGATTCTCCAGACAAGAATACTAGAGTAGATTGCCATGACCTCCTCCAAGAGGTCTTCCCCATCCAGTGATTAAGCCCTTGCCTCTTGTATTTCCTGCATTGGCAGGTGAGTTCTTTACCACTAATGCCACCTGGGAACCTATGAGCACCTACAAACTTCCAGGCAGACACTATATGCCAGAGAATGCAATATTCTCTAGACAGAAGTCCCTACCCTCATGAAGCTTAATTGTAGATGAGGAGGAGTGTCAGATTTGGTAAGTGCTGTGACACTGACAATAATGAGAAATTCTTAACTATTTTGCCAATAGTTAAGGACAGCTAAACTTGTGACAGATAAGGAAGATGAAATTCAGAGTTTAGGTAGAAATGTGACCTTTCATAGAGGACATGACACTTTATTGTATCTATCATGATAAGAGAAAAGAAGGAATTAAATACAGATGGATCTATTGCATTGATTATAGAAAAGTAAAAAATTCCAATTAATGACTGTCATGGCCAATGCAGAATTAAAGATCAGTGAATATATAGAGCAGTATGTAAGATCAGAAATTAAAGCAGATATCCCTTTGGCCTCTGCCAAATATCCTCAAAGTTCCTTCCGTGCAGATGCCTCAATTACATTCTGTGTATCAGAATCTCAAATCTACATTCTTATCCTATTTAATTCTGAGCACATTTTGGCAAACATTAAAGAAAATACAATCACAAGAGCTGCTAATAACATTCTTACTCAAATTTAACAATCATTAAGCTGGTTGGCATTGTGCTATGAAGAGAGATGGGTGGAAAAAACCCTTGTAATCCTTTTTTTTCAAAAACATATTAATAGTAGCTAATCATAAATAAAAGAGCCCTATAAATATATAAATATCTGCACATTTTATATCTGTTAACTTATTTAATCCTGACAAAACCCCTAGAATTTGTTGGTAAACCAACTTGTAATCCCTCATACACAGTAACCATTTTATTTAATCATTAATTTTTCAACAGAACCGTGTGCTAAGTCACTTCGGTCATGTCCAACTCTTTGTAACCCTATGGACCATAGCATGCCAGGCTCCTCTGACCAGGGGATTCTCCAGACAAGAATACTAGAGTAGATTGCCATGACCTCCTCCAAGAGGTCTTCCCCATCCAGTGATTAAGCCCTTGCCTCTTGTATTTCCTGCATTGGCAGGTGAGTTCTTTACCACTAATGCCACCTGGGAACCTATGAGCACCTACAAACTTCCAGGCAGACACTATATGCCAGAGAATGCAATATTCTCTAGACAGAAGTCCCTACCCTCATGAAGCTTAATTGTAGATGAGGAGGAGTGTCAGATTTGGTAAGTGCTGTGACACTGACAATAATGAGAAATTCTTAACTATTTTGCCAATAGTTAAGGACAGCTAAACTTGTGACAGATAAGGAAGATGAAATTCAGAGTTTAGGTAGAAATGTGACCTTTCATAGAGGACATGACACTTTATTGTATCTATCATGATAAGAGAAAAGAAGGAATTAAATACAGATGGATCTATTGCATTGATTATAGAAAAGTAAAAAATTCCAATTAATGACTGTCATGGCCAATGCAGAATTAAAGATCAGTGAATATATAGAGCAGTATGTAAGATCAGAAATTAAAGCAGATATCCCTTTGGCCTCTGCCAAATATCCTCAAAGTTCCTTCCGTGCAGATGCCTCAATTACATTCTGTGTATCAGAATCTCAAATCTACATTCTTATCCTATTTAATTCTGAGCACATTTTGGCAAACATTAAAGAAAATACAATCACAAGAGCTGCTAATAACATTCTTACTCAAATTTAACAATCATTAAGCTGGTTGGCATTGTGCTATGAAGAGAGATGGGTGGTCTTCAATGGATGTTTATACCTATACAAATAACTCAATTGTGACCGTCTAAAACTGAAAGCTTTTCCAAAGCTTTGTACATTTATACAAAAGCACAGCTTTTGTTTGCTGTGAGTTAATAGCTTCAGCAAACATGTTGCCAAGATGGTTTGTGAATAGAAGGTGACCCTTGAAGCTAAGTCACCTTGCAAGGTGAATCAGAAGGGAAATAGCTAATTATGTGTGGGCACTGCAGGACAACCGTTGTTATTTTGTGTACTGGAGATACAATGCACTAGGGACACAATGTTCCTTGATTGGAGTTTGGATAAAGATAACCACTTCTCTTTTCTGGTTATCTCCATAGATATTTTTAAAGCATGTTTTTCTGCATGTGGCCAGATACTTAACACCAGCTACTGATACATAATAAGAAATTAGGTCTTATAATAATTTTCATAAAATAGAAAAAAAGAGTATGACACTTTCTAAGAGCAATTCAAGATCCATACAATATTCTACAAAATGCAGAAAAAGGAGTAACTCTTCTGTCTCCATTACATTATGTGATCCCTGTGCTGTTCTATATGCTATTAAATTGTACTCTAGTTGATTCCGTTAGTATCAGTATTTGCTGTCATTGTTTGTACTCGAGGTAAAGAGGAGAAAAAGCTTCACAGAATACTACACTTTTTAGGGATAGTGGTATTGTTCATTGCATTATCCAAATTGGACTTTTTATTAACATGGAATGTGTAAGATGAGTCTTTAGCATATTACTCTCTGGACTTTTTCCACACTCTTTACCTTTATTTAGAAAATGAATATTTTAAAAGTAAACATATATACTGACTGTCATGGCCAATGCAGATTTCAGTGAATATATAGAGCAGTATGTAAGATCAGAAATTAAAGCAGATATCCCTTTGGCCTCTGCCAAATATCCTCAAAGTTCCTTCCGTGCAGATGCCTCAATTACATTCTGTGTATCAGAATCTCAAATCTACATTCTTATCCTATTTAATTCTGAGCACATTTTGGCAAACATTAAAGAAAATACAATCACAAGAGCTGCTAATAACATTCTTACTCAAATTTAACAATCATTAAGCTGGTTGGCATTGTGCTATGAAGAGAGATGGGTGGTCTTCAATGGATGTTTATACCTATACAAATAACTCAATTGTGACCGTCTAAAACTGAAAGCTTTTCCAAAGCTTTGTACATTTATACAAAAGCACAGCTTTTGTTTGCTGTGAGTTAATAGCTTCAGCAAACATGTTGCCAAGATGGTTTGTGAATAGAAGGTGACCCTTGAAGCTAAGTCACCTTGCAAGGTGAATCAGAAGGGAAATAGCTAATTATGTGTGGGCACTGCAGGACAACCGTTGTTATTTTGTGTACTGGAGATACAATGCACTAGGGACACAATGTTCCTTGATTGGAGTTTGGATAAAGATAACCACTTCTCTTTTCTGGTTATCTCCATAGATATTTTTAAAGCATGTTTTTCTGCATGTGGCCAGATACTTAACACCAGCTACTGATACATAATAAGAAATTAGGTCTTATAATAATTTTCATAAAATAGAAAAAAAGAGTATGACACTTTCTAAGAGCAATTCAAGATCCATACAATATTCTACAAAATGCAGAAAAAGGAGTAACTCTTCTGTCTCCATTACATTATGTGATCCCTGTGCTGTTCTATATGCTATTAAATTGTACTCTAGTTGATTCCGTTAGTATCAGTATTTGCTGTCATTGTTTGTACTCGAGGTAAAGAGGAGAAAAAGCTTCACAGAATACTACACTTTTTAGGGATAGTGGTATTGTTCATTGCATTATCCAAATTGGACTTTTTATTAACATGGAATGTGTAAGATGAGTCTTTAGCATATTACTCTCTGGACTTTTTCCACACTCTTTACCTTTATTTAGAAAATGAATATTTTAAAAGTAAAATATATACATATTATAATCAGTTGGTATTAAAATTATATGTAGTAACTAACTTAAAAACTAATCAGTTCATATGACTATTAGTTATAATTATATTCAGAAATAGAAAAAAATCAGCCATGATGAGAAACTAACCAAGATCACCCAACTGAAAAACTTCTTAAGTATAAATTGCCTAAATTCTTCTTATATGCTCGGGTCATACTGTTTTTCTCCTTTTGTCACTTGTATAAAATCAGTTGATTCTGATTTGCAGATACTTTACCTAATAAGATCCTATAAATTGATGATTTTAGAAATTTCAGTATAGGTTAGTATCTATGTACAACTAAAAATAAAAATGAAACTTATTAGGAAATGAGAATTTTATTGTCAGTCAATTCATGCTTTTGCATATTTGCTCCTAGATAATAGGGTAGTGAATATAAATGGTGTGTGTCATCTAGTGTATGCTATAAATGAAAGGAGTGAATCAGCAGACTTGGTAAGGAGGCCAGTGGTTTGCAAGGAGGAGGAGGAGGAAGGAGGGGAACAAATATTTTCAAGCTTAAATATTTGCCATGATAAAGATCTACTCTGAAGCTAATTTTATTGTCTTATGGATACAAACTATTTTACATTAGAATGTCTCATCTAGTCTTGATGGCTGAAGACCATTCTTTGACTAATCTTATGTTAATGTTGTGGGAGTGGGTCTAGTAAGACATTTACAGACTTAAAACACTATTTTTATCTATTGTTAATAACCAACTAAAAGTTGTACTAGCTTAGAATGTCTCATCAGTCTTTCTAAGAGCAATTCAAGATCCATACAATATTCTACAAAATGCAGAAAGGAGTAACTCTTCTGTCTCCATTACATTATGTGATCCCTGTGCTGTTCTATATGCTATTAAATTGTACTCTAGTTGATTCCGTTAGTATCAGTATTTGCTGTCATTGTTTGTACTCGAGGTAAAGAGGAGAAAAGCTTCACAGAATACTACACTTTTTAGGGATAGTGGTATTGTTCATTGCATTATCCAAATTGGACTTTTTATTAACATGGAATGTGTAAGATGAGTCTTTAGCATATTACTCTCTGGACTTTTTCCACACTCTTTACCTTTATTTAGAAAATGAATATTTTAAAAGTAAAATATATACATATTATAATCAGTTGGTATTAAAATTATATGTAGTAACTAACTTAAAAACTAATCAGTTCATATGACTATTAGTTATAATTATATTCAGAAATAGAAAAAAATCAGCCATGATGAGAAACTAACCAAGATCACCCAACTGAAAAACTTCTTAAGTATAAATTGCCTAAATTCTTCTTATATGCTCGGGTCATACTGTTTTTCTCCTTTTGTCACTTGTATAAAATCAGTTGATTCTGATTTGCAGATACTTTACCTAATAAGATCCTATAAATTGATGATTTTAGAAATTTCAGTATAGGTTAGTATCTATGTACAACTAAAAATAAAAATGAAACTTATTAGGAAATGAGAATTTTATTGTCAGTCAATTCATGCTTTTGCATATTTGCTCCTAGATAATAGGGTAGTGAATATAAATGGTGTGTGTCATCTAGTGTATGCTATAAATGAAAGGAGTGAATCAGCAGACTTGGTAAGGAGGCCAGTGGTTTGCAAGGAGGAGGAGGAGGAAGGAGGGGAACAAATATTTTCAAGCTTAAATATTTGCCATGATAAAGATCTACTCTGAAGCTAATTTTATTGTCTTATGGATACAAACTATTTTACATTAGAATGTCTCATCTAGTCTTGATGGCTGAAGACCATTCTTTGACTAATCTTATGTTAATGTTGTGGGAGTGGGTCTAGTAAGACATTTACAGACTTAAAACACTATTTTTATCTATTGTTAATAACCAACTGGAAAAGTACAAAATGCCTCACCTGTACTAGCTGCTAGGGGTACTCTTCTATCCCCCTTCCAGTTCCTTTAGTTGGAAGCATTCTTTCTTTTTTCATTAATAAAACTTTTAATGCACGAAACTTTGAGTGACCAAAACCAAGTCTTTTGATCCCAAAGTGAAATTTTCTCTTTTGGAGGTCACAGATCCTACATCATTCACTATAAGCTATCAACTGCCATCTATTATGAACACTGACTTTAACTCTTTTGACTGTATTTGAGTTTCACATCTTGTAGCATGTGAAAAACTGATATTTGTAGATAAATATTTATAGCAACTCAAGCAATAATCAAATACAAGATCTGGTAGAGACATTTTCCCTAAATCTAGTCAAAATTTAGATATTTAAATATAAGATCAATGAGATAATAAAATCCATATTTTAATTTAAACAAAACTACTGATGGAAATTACTCAAAACTGAGACCAATTCATTCTGGGTAAAATTTTAAGTAGCTAAATTATTATTCAATGTTTTAAAGTTTTAATTTATTAATGTTTTTATATCTTATTACTTTTCCATTATCTCATTGCAGCTCCTTTTATGAAAATGAGAGTAATGATTAATTTTGTGTGTCAACTTGACTAAGTCATGAGATTTGATAGAATGTTATTTGGATAAAGATTATTCTAGTGTGTCTTTGAGGGTGTTTCTGGTTGAGATTAACATTTGAATTAGTAGACTTGAATAGGAGATTGCCCTCCCTAATGAGAGTGACTCTCATCCAATCAACAGAAAACTTCAATAGAACAAAAAACCTGAGTAAGGGACGACTCCCCTTGACAGCATGGGATGAAAGATTAGTCTTTTCTGATCTTTGCACTTGGACTGGAACTGAAATATTGGTTCTCCTTAGGTTCTGAGACTCTGGCTTTTGGGCTGGAACTTATACCAGATGTGCACTAAACTACACTCACAGAATCAGGCTACCCAGTAGTGCCGATTGGGAAGAATGTCATGTGCAAGAGAAATATTAGAGATTGGAATATTGCAGCTGGAAAGTGAGAAGTCTGACTGTTCAGGAAGGCAAAGAAAGAAAGATCCTTTGGGTTCCATATGTTTATTCATTTGTTCATGGAAATAGTTAAAAAAAAACCCAACATATTGGAGGAAAATCAACATATGGGATAATATGTATGTTTAGATGACAGTAGACAGCAAATAAAATTGGTCTTTAGGACTAATTAGTTACTCTGAGAAATAATAAACATTTGAAGTCATATGCTTTTATATACAATAAAACCCAATATCTAAAATATTTTAAAATATTGAGATGATATAATATAACCAAACAGGCAGTGTGATATATGACAATTAATGAGACATTGCTGTCTCTACCATCAGTGTATAGATTCCATGAATAGAATGACCTTCTATACAATATTCTAATGTTCTCTGTTCTGAAATGTCATTATCTAAGATTAACTATAGCATGATAGCTTTCTAGCACATATACTTTATGCATCAAAGGCAAAAATATTGTTAATATTAATCTTTTCCTTAGGAGATTTATTGATATTTCATAAATCAATTATCCTTGGGAAATATTACTGTGGGCAATGGGAGACTTTAGTCAGAAGGAGTAACATTGTCAAAATATTACTTTTCCATTATCTCATTGCAGCTCCTTTTATGAAAATGAGAGTAATGATTAATTTTGTGTGTCAACTTGACTAAGTCATGAGATTTGATAGAATGTTATTTGGATAAAGATTATTCTAGTGTGTCTTTGAGGGTGTTTCTGGTTGAGATTAACATTTGAATTAGTAGACTTGAATAGGAGATTGCCCTCCCTAATGAGAGTGACTCTCATCCAATCAACAGAAAACTTCAATAGAACAAAAAACCTGAGTAAGGGACGACTCCCCTTGACAGCATGGGATGAAAGATTAGTCTTTTCTGATCTTTGCACTTGGACTGGAACTGAAATATTGGTTCTCCTTAGGTTCTGAGACTCTGGCTTTTGGGCTGGAACTTATACCAGATGTGCACTAAACTACACTCACAGAATCAGGCTACCCAGTAGTGCCGATTGGGAAGAATGTCATGTGCAAGAGAAATATTAGAGATTGGAATATTGCAGCTGGAAAGTGAGAAGTCTGACTGTTCAGGAAGGCAAAGAAAGAAAGATCCTTTGGGTTCCATATGTTTATTCATTTGTTCATGGAAATAGTTAAAAAAAAACCCAACATATTGGAGGAAAATCAACATATGGGATAATATGTATGTTTAGATGACAGTAGACAGCAAATAAAATTGGTCTTTAGGACTAATTAGTTACTCTGAGAAATAATAAACATTTGAAGTCATATGCTTTTATATACAATAAAACCCAATATCTAAAATATTTTAAAATATTGAGATGATATAATATAACCAAACAGGCAGTGTGATATATGACAATTAATGAGACATTGCTGTCTCTACCATCAGTGTATAGATTCCATGAATAGAATGACCTTCTATACAATATTCTAATGTTCTCTGTTCTGAAATGTCATTATCTAAGATTAACTATAGCATGATAGCTTTCTAGCACATATACTTTATGCATCAAAGGCAAAAATATTGTTAATATTAATCTTTTCCTTAGGAGATTTATTGATATTTCATAAATCAATTATCCTTGGGAAATATTACTGTGGGCAATGGGAGACTTTAGTCAGAAGGAGTAACATTGTCAAAATATTATTTTAAAGAGTTCAGTGCAGCAAATGTGTTTATAAAGGAAAGAGGCAGATGATATCCTTGGGAACTTGTTAGAAAATAGTAGGGAAAATCCAAGAAAAGCAGAACGAGCACTTGGACTTTTTTTTGGTTGTGGGAAGAAGACAAGGAAATAGATTAGAAAGATACTAGCAACTTTGAGTAACTCTGACTGTTTGTATCTGGTAGAAAGAGAAAGAAAAGAACCATGAAAACTTGCTTCCGGGTTTTGGTTTTGGAAGATAGACTCTGTTGTGTTGTACTGTTTCCTTGTTGATTGTGATATTTTAAGTTTGGAGAAGATGAGTAGGAAAAGCAAGAAGAGAAACATACTTAATATATACTTACTTAAAGTCAGAGAAGCTTATTGGATATCTGGAAAATAGTAAATGCCCAATCAGTTCATTGAATATATGAATATTTTGTCTAGGACCAGAGGAACTGAGTTAGAGCTACAGGCTTTGAAATCATGGACATTCATGGTAGCTTAAGTCATGACAATAAGTGACTGAGAATATGGAAAGTGATAGTAAATACCTTGTATTTAATATGTGGATGCAATTAAGGTAAGACCTTTAACAGAAGTGTTTGGTGGAGTGACAGAAGCCAGTTGAATGAAGAGTAAGTAGAAATGAGGAGGCAGTGGCAAGAATGTTGACCTGGTTTTCTCAAAATACTCTGCAAGACTGTGATTTGATGCGTGTGGTAGAGCAGTGGATTCAATCACAATGTCACCTGTACTGGTGTTTTTGTCAATAGTGTTATGATTGATCTTAGCTAAAACTCTGAAGCTTATAAATGACATTTACTTCTATTTGTTTATTAAAATGAACATGTAAAAATTATCTCAGTAATAACTTTTTCATGTTCTTCCATTCCAAAATGCCCTTGTGAATATAGAGATAGCCCACACAATAGGAATTAATTAAAGGACATGTAGTGCACCTGCAAATATCAACTGCTCTGTGAGACCTAGTCAATGGAAGTTTAAGAGCTGTAAGTTAAAGATACGTAGATGGGTGGAGTAACAAGCTATGTACTGTAAACATACATGCTCGCAGTAATAAGGGAAATAAACAGGTGTGAATGGACGTTTTTGTTGATAAGCAAAATCTCAAATATGGTAATTCAATAGGCAAAGTACTCAATATATAAAGTACATTTTATATTCCTATGTGAACAAAACCTTGAAAAAGTGCTAAAATATATTTACTGAGGAGTTTATGTATAATAAATCTTTAAAATTTTTAAATTTAAAAATACTTAATTTTTTTAATTTAAAAATTTTAATTAAAAAAATTTAATTTAAAGAGAAGACTATTATTCTTAGTTAAAAGTGTTGATAGTTTTCCATGTTCATTTACTGCTGAAAATGTTAAACACATTTCTTTAATAAGTTATATTCAGTTATGATTCACATGCAAGATTCTGCACCAAAGTTTCTAAATGTGAGAATTTTTTGCAGTGGATATTTTTGACTCAATTGGAAGAAAGTTTTGCTCTTATTGGGGAACACTGGAGTTTGAGGACATCCCACCTATAAAGTGAAACTGCTAGAAAAGTAATATCAAAATGCTATTTACAAGCCTTTGGATTTGTTAGGTAGGGCACAGGGAACCCGTGCAGAAGTGTGAGGGAGAGTAGAAATTCACAGAACCACTCTCTTGTATTGGCTTGGCATACTATAGAAAAATTTTAAAGGGAACAAAACAGAAGAAGGTAAAAAGGAAGACAAGAGAGAGACGATGGGGCTCAGAACACATTATCCCAAAGTATGGTACTTTCACTTACTGAATATCTTAAGATGACAAAACTTGAGAGGTGGTGGTGCGGGAAGAATTTTCTGACCCCTGCTTTCACCTCTGGGGCTGATCATAAGATCCTCCTTGGTGAGGCTTTCATGCACCCAGAGAAAAGAAGTATCTTTATTTTCAAAAATAGGAAGATGCTGAGAGGAATCAGAGTCAATAGGCCTTGCTTAATCCCCACAGTTTACTACCATTAATCCTCTCATACTTTCTCTATGACTTTCTACTTTTCATCAAACCCAGTGTAAAATCCTTTGAATTTAATCACTTCTTTGGATTTTAATTTCTTTATGAAGGCTCTTATGACATGTAAAACTTAGATAAATTTGTATACATTTCTTCTGTTATTCAGTCTGTCAGTTTAATTCAGAGGACAGAGTCAGAGAGCCCTGGAGAGTAAAGAGAAATTTTTTCCCTCCTCTACAGAAAGAAAAAATTTAAATAAATAAATATTAAGGAATTTGGAAATGGAGACCAGAATATACTACTTTGGCATAAGGATTATTTTAATCTGAAAGCAATTAGGGAACAGTAGATGAAGGAAAACCTCTAAAAGCAGAGTGTAAGTTTCCCTCTGCAAATGAAATTTATACTTATATGGGAAATTTCCATTTATAGAAATGTATTTTCTCATAGCAGGAAAAGAAGTCCTAACAACTCTTATAATGAAGGATCCATCATCTTGAGTCTATATACCAAATCTTCCACGAAATCCTTGTTTTCCATACTACTTTTAGTCATGCCCAAACTTTTTAAGTTATATTCAGTTATGATTCTGAAATCCAAAGTTTCTAAATGTGAGAATTTTTTGCAGTGGATATTTTTGACTCAATTGGAAGAAAGTTTTGCTCTTATTGGGGAACACTGGAGTTTGAGGACATCCCACCTATAAAGTGAAACTGCTAGAAAAGTAATATCAAAATGCTATTTACAAGCCTTTGGATTTGTTAGGTAGGGCACAGGGAACCCGTGCAGAAGTGTGAGGGAGAGTAGAAATTCACAGAACCACTCTCTTGTATTGGCTTGGCATACTATAGAAAAATTTTAAAGGGAACAAAACAGAAGAAGGTAAAAAGGAAGACAAGAGAGAGACGATGGGGCTCAGAACACATTATCCCAAAGTATGGTACTTTCACTTACTGAATATCTTAAGATGACAAAACTTGAGAGGTGGTGGTGCGGGAAGAATTTTCTGACCCCTGCTTTCACCTCTGGGGCTGATCATAAGATCCTCCTTGGTGAGGCTTTCATGCACCCAGAGAAAAGAAGTATCTTTATTTTCAAAAATAGGAAGATGCTGAGAGGAATCAGAGTCAATAGGCCTTGCTTAATCCCCACAGTTTACTACCATTAATCCTCTCATACTTTCTCTATGACTTTCTACTTTTCATCAAACCCAGTGTAAAATCCTTTGAATTTAATCACTTCTTTGGATTTTAATTTCTTTATGAAGGCTCTTATGACATGTAAAACTTAGATAAATTTGTATACATTTCTTCTGTTATTCAGTCTGTCAGTTTAATTCAGAGGACAGAGTCAGAGAGCCCTGGAGAGTAAAGAGAAATTTTTTCCCTCCTCTACAGAAAGAAAAAATTTAAATAAATAAATATTAAGGAATTTGGAAATGGAGACCAGAATATACTACTTTGGCATAAGGATTATTTTAATCTGAAAGCAATTAGGGAACAGTAGATGAAGGAAAACCTCTAAAAGCAGAGTGTAAGTTTCCCTCTGCAAATGAAATTTATACTTATATGGGAAATTTCCATTTATAGAAATGTATTTTCTCATAGCAGGAAAAGAAGTCCTAACAACTCTTATAATGAAGGATCCATCATCTTGAGTCTATATACCAAATCTTCCACGAAATCCTTGTTTTCCATACTACTTTTAGTCACCTGCCCAAAATTCACTTCCCTCTCCAGAAGCCCCAGATCTCCTAAGTTTTGTCTATCCTCTTCTCCACATGTTTCCCCCCTTTGAGATAACACTTGTTCAATTGATAAAGTCATGTTTGACTCTTAGTGACCCCATGGGCTGCAGCATGCCAAGCTTCCCTGTCCTTCACTGTCTCAGAGTTTGCTCTAACTCATGTCCATGTGTCAATGATGCCATTCAACCATCTCATTCTCTATTGTTGCTTTTTCCTCCTGTCCCCTATCTTTCCAAGCATCACGGTCTTTTCCAATGAGTAGACTCTTTGCACCAAATGGCCAAAATAATGGAGTTTCAGATTCAGCATCAGTCCTTCCAGTGAATATTGTGTTTCTTTCCTTTAGGATTGACTGATTTGATATAAACCCCCAAATTCTTGCTGCCTCCTTTAGTCTAATTTTTTTGTGAACTCCTTATGCATACGTATGTAATTAAAACTGTTTTTTTCTTCTTTCTTTCCTTTGTTAATCTGCATTTTGTCAGTTTAATTCACAGGCCCCTCAGCCAATGAACAAACCAGGGTAGAGGAAAAAAGTTTTTCCTTGGCTCTGGAAACCATTAGGATGAATCTCATTTATCACTGTTATCTGGTAATGTTGCTGTTATAATTGTTGTTATGAATTCTTATTTGTGATGAATTGTGTACAATTTTGTCTGCTGAAAATATGTCTATTAAGCTTTTACAAGTCCTTTAAGGGTCAAATAATTATTTTCCAGTACCATTAAGAATTTTAGCAAACCTCTATGTTAAATATTTTATTTTTCATTTCAGGGGGGTTGGAATTGGGGATTTTATTTTTTGTTATACAGAGATTTTTAAAAATGTGATAAATTGTCTGAAAACATGAATAAGTCTCAATAGCATTATGCTGAGTACAAAAGAGTATATACTATATGATTCTCTGTGTGTGCTTAGTTACTTAGTTGTGTCCATCTCTCTGTGACCCCCATGGATTGTAGCTCACCTGCCTCATCCCTCCATGAAATTTACCAAGCAAGACTACTGGAGTGGGTTGCCATTTCCTGCTCCTGGTGATCTTCCAAATGAAGGGATCGAACCCAGGTCTACTGTATTGGCAGGCATATTCTTTACCAGTAGTGCCATCTGGGAAGCCCAACTGTATAATTCTAGGTATAGGAAATTCTAGACTATGAAAATTAATCTATAGTGGAAAGAATCAGATCAGCAGTTATCTTGGATAAAGATATTAATTAGGAAGAAAAACAAGGGAAATTTCCAAGATGATGAGAATGTTTGATATCTTTTGCAAATATCTTTTCCATTTCATTATGTGGCCAATTCATCTGGTTTATAGTTTCCTTCACTGTGCAAAAGCATTTCATGTGTTTTTTGCCTGGTTTTTAATTTTTATCAGCATATAGTTGATTTACAATATTGTGTTAATTTCCGGTGTATACCAAAGTAAATCAGTTATACATATACATATATCCTTGGATTCTTTTCCCATATAGGTCATTATAGAATATTGAGTAGATTTCCCTGTGCCACATGGCAGGTGCATATTAGTTAACTATCTTACATACAGGAGTGTGTCTATATCAATCCCAATCTCCTATTTTATCCCTCCAACACCTGCCGCTGGTATCCATGATTTTGTTTTTCATGTCTATCTCTATTTTTGTTTTGTAGATAAGTTCATTTCTACTTTTTTGTTTAAGATTCTACATATAAGAATATCATAAATTTACCCTTTTTTCCTGACTTAACTCCATTTACTATGATAATCTCTAAGTCTATCCATGTTCTAAATGCCATTATTTTATTCATTCTTGTGGCTGAATAATATTCTATTGTATATATGTACCACATTTTTCTTTATCCACCCCTTCGTTGGTGGACATTTAAGTTTCTTCCATGTCCTGGTTTTTGTAAACAGTGCTACAATGAATACTGGAGTGAATGTATCATTTTAAATTATAGTTTTCTTTGTATATATGCCTGGAAGTGGGATTGCTGGATCATATTGCAAGTCTATTTTTAGTTTTTAAGCTAAAAATTTTTAGCTTTATATTCTCCATACCATTCTCCATAATGGCTGTTACATTCTAACCAACAGTGTGACAGGATTTCCCATTTCGCCACATCCTCTAGATTTTTTGGTGATGACCTTTCTGACCAGTGTGAGATGATATCTCATTATAGTTTCGATTTACATTTCTCTAATGATTAGTTATGCTGAACAATCTAGCCATCTGTATGTCTTTCTTGGAGAAATTTCTATTTAGAGGTTCTGCCCCCCCCCCCTTTTTTTTTTGGCTTTAAGCAAAAGAAATGGTAACCTACAAATACAATGTCATCCGGAAGATTCAATAAGTTTAGTAACTTTCCTTTATGACATTGGCTGTATTGTTTGATTGCATTTTTGCTTTTTATCCAATTAGCTTGGCCTAGTAGATTCTTAATGTATTTTGAGATTTGTTTCTTTGCTGCAGACACCTAGTAGAAACAATGACTTCTTTTAATGCCTTCTTATAGCCTTCTTTAGAAGAGCAGAGATAATTTTCTCTCCATTCTTTGGTGTTCTTGATTAAGGACCTCCACTCCTTAAACAAAGGAGATTCAGTCCAGTTCAGTTACTCAATCATGTCAGACCCTTTGTGACGCCATGGACTGCAGCACACCAGGCTTTCCTGTCTTTCGTCATCTTCTAGAGCTTACTCAAACTCAGGTCCATTGACTCCATGCTGCCGTCCAACCATCTTGTCCTCTGTCGTTATCTTCTCCTTTTGCCTTCTATTTTTCCCATCATAAGGGTCTTTTCCAATGAGTCATCTCTTCGCATAAGGTAGTCAAGGTACTTCGACCTTTAGCTTCAGCATCATTCCTTCCAATGAATATTCAGGGTACCATGTTCTAAATTCCATTATTTTATTCATTCTTGTGGCTGAATAATATTCTATTGTATATATGTACCACATTTTTCTTTATCCACCCCTTCGTTGGTGGACATTTAAGTTTCTTCCATGTCCTGGTTTTTGTAAACAGTGCTACAATGAATACTGGAGTGAATGTATCATTTTAAATTATAGTTTTCTTTGTATATATGCCTGGAAGTGGGATTGCTGGATCATATTGCAAGTCTATTTTTAGTTTTTAAGCTAAAAATTTTTAGCTTTATATTCTCCATACCATTCTCCATAATGGCTGTTACATTCTAACCAACAGTGTGACAGGATTTCCCATTTCGCCACATCCTCTAGATTTTTTGGTGATGACCTTTCTGACCAGTGTGAGATGATATCTCATTATAGTTTCGATTTACATTTCTCTAATGATTAGTTATGCTGAACAATCTAGCCATCTGTATGTCTTTCTTGGAGAAATTTCTATTTAGAGGTTCTGCCCCCCCCCCCTTTTTTTTTTGGCTTTAAGCAAAAGAAATGGTAACCTACAAATACAATGTCATCCGGAAGATTCAATAAGTTTAGTAACTTTCCTTTATGACATTGGCTGTATTGTTTGATTGCATTTTTGCTTTTTATCCAATTAGCTTGGCCTAGTAGATTCTTAATGTATTTTGAGATTTGTTTCTTTGCTGCAGACACCTAGTAGAAACAATGACTTCTTTTAATGCCTTCTTATAGCCTTCTTTAGAAGAGCAGAGATAATTTTCTCTCCATTCTTTGGTGTTCTTGATTAAGGACCTCCACTCCTTAAACAAAAGAGAGATTCAGTCCAGTTCAGTTACTCAATCATGTCAGACCCTTTGTGACGCCATGGACTGCAGCACACCAGGCTTTCCTGTCTTTCGTCATCTTCTAGAGCTTACTCAAACTCAGGTCCATTGACTCCATGCTGCCGTCCAACCATCTTGTCCTCTGTCGTTATCTTCTCCTTTTGCCTTCTATTTTTCCCATCATAAGGGTCTTTTCCAATGAGTCATCTCTTCGCATAAGGTAGTCAAGGTACTTCGACCTTTAGCTTCAGCATCATTCCTTCCAATGAATATTCAGGGTTGATTTCCTTTAGGATTGACTGACTTGATCTCCTTGCAGTCCAAGGGACTCTCAAGAGCCTTCTCCAACACCACAGTTCAAAGGCATTGATTCTTCATTGCTAGTCTTCTGTATGATCCAACTCTCACATACATACATGACTACTGGGAAAACCATAGCTTTGAATCTACAGACTTTGTTGGCAAAGTGATGTCTCTGCTTTTGAATATGCTGTCTAGGTTTTTCAATACTTTTCTTCCAAGGAGCAAGCATCTTTTAATTTATGACTGCAGTCACCACCCACAGTGATTTTGGAACACTGCAGTCACCACCCACAGTGATTTTGGAACCCAAGAAAATAAAGTCTGTCACTGTTCCCATTGTTTGCCCATCTATTTGCCATGAATTGATAGGATCAGATGCCATGGTCTTTGTTTTTGAATGTTGAGTTATAGGTCAGTTTTTTCACTCTTCTGTTTACCAAGAGGTTCTTTAGCTCCCCTTCACTTTCTGCTATCAGGGTGGTGTCATCTGCATACCTGAGGTTACTTGTATTTCTCCAAGTATTCTTGCTTCCAGCTTGTGCTTCATTCAGACATGCATCTGGCATGGTGTTCTCTGCATATAAGTTAAGGAAGCACGGTGACAATATACAGCTTTGACAGATTAACCAGAAGAAAGCACTGCATTTCTCATGTATGCACAGGAGATACCCAATGAAATGAAATATCTTTTGGAGGTGGCCCAAGCCACCACCTTAAATACCAGCATCAGCTAAAGACAAAAATTTGGGGTGGTGTCAGAAACCCGCAGTAGGAGGCCATGCCAACACACTCCAGTATTCTTGACTGGAGAATCCCCTGGAGAGAGGACCCTGGAAGGCTATTGTCCATAGTGTCAAAAGAGTAGGACCCATCTGAAGTGACTTAGCATGCATAGAGACCACTTTGGGAAGTTACCAGAAAAGCACAGTAAACAAGGGGGAGATTGAAGTCCTTGATTCTCCATTGATGAGATTTTAGAGCTTACTCAAACTCAGGTCCATTGACTCCATGCTGCCGTCCAACCATCTTGTCCTCTGTCGTTATCTTCTCCTTTTGCCTTCTATTTTTCCCATCATAAGGGTCTTTTCCAATGAGTCATCTCTTCGCATAAGGTAGTCAAGGTACTTCGACCTTTAGCTTCAGCATCATTCCTTCCAATGAATATTCAGGGTTGATTTCCTTTAGGATTGACTGACTTGATCTCCTTGCAGTCCAAGGGACTCTCAAGAGCCTTCTCCAACACCACAGTTCAAAGGCATTGATTCTTCATTGCTAGTCTTCTGTATGATCCAACTCTCACATACATACATGACTACTGGGAAAACCATAGCTTTGAATCTACAGACTTTGTTGGCAAAGTGATGTCTCTGCTTTTGAATATGCTGTCTAGGTTTTTCAATACTTTTCTTCCAAGGAGCAAGCATCTTTTAATTTATGACTGCAGTCACCACCCACAGTGATTTTGGAACACTGCAGTCACCACCCACAGTGATTTTGGAACCCAAGAAAATAAAGTCTGTCACTGTTCCCATTGTTTGCCCATCTATTTGCCATGAATTGATAGGATCAGATGCCATGGTCTTTGTTTTTGAATGTTGAGTTATAGGTCAGTTTTTTCACTCTTCTGTTTACCAAGAGGTTCTTTAGCTCCCCTTCACTTTCTGCTATCAGGGTGGTGTCATCTGCATACCTGAGGTTACTTGTATTTCTCCAAGTATTCTTGCTTCCAGCTTGTGCTTCATTCAGACATGCATCTGGCATGGTGTTCTCTGCATATAAGTTAAGGAAGCACGGTGACAATATACAGCTTTGACAGATTAACCAGAAGAAAGCACTGCATTTCTCATGTATGCACAGGAGATACCCAATGAAATGAAATATCTTTTGGAGGTGGCCCAAGCCACCACCTTAAATACCAGCATCAGCTAAAGACAAAAATTTGGGGTGGTGTCAGAAACCCGCAGTAGGAGGCCATGCCAACACACTCCAGTATTCTTGACTGGAGAATCCCCTGGAGAGAGGACCCTGGAAGGCTATTGTCCATAGTGTCAAAAAGAGTAGGACCCATCTGAAGTGACTTAGCATGCATAGAGACCACTTTGGGGAAGTTACCAGAAAAAGCACAGTAAACAAGAGTGAGGTTGTTTGCTATGGAGATTGAAGTCCTTGATTCTCCATTGATGAGAATTTTGAGGGATTTAGAATTATCCTTCCTTTCCTGGTACTGAGAGACAGACACAAATGGCAATTTCCCTAATACATTAACCATTCTTTGCAAAAGGTCAAATGTGACTCTGTTTTCTGAAATGCAGTTTATTGAAATACTTAGCACAAAATAATATTTATATAGGTACATTTTGGGGTGGCACATTTTGTTGCCCTTCATTGGTTTGGGGGGTATGGAATAAGGCACAATTTGTCCAACATTCTTCTGTCTGACCTCCCATATTTTTCTCTCAGGATGAGGGAAGGAGAGTGCTATTTTGAAGTAAGTTAGAAACAAATGTGCCAAAACACCCTGTCTTAGAAAAAATATATTAAGTTGATAAGTTACAGCTGTTGTGTGGACTAATCAAATAACATCATAATTGATCACAGCATAATGTTGGATAAATGAACTAGGCACAGTGAAGCTTTGTAAAAAAAACCAAAAAAACCCAAATGAACAAGCAAAGAGTGGCTCAGAATTTGATGACTACAAAGAAAGAGCTAGAAAACAGTTGCATTTGTCTAGGGTTTGTTATAGCTGTCTTATTGTAGTTTGTGAGTACCTACGTGTATGTGTGTGTGTGTGTGTGTGTGTGTGTGTGTGTGTGTGTGTGCATGCATGCAATTCAATATGTCATTTTAATTCTGGATGACTATATATTTCAGAAAATAATATTGATAACTAACAACTGTATATAATTCAGTTCTTTGGAATTCATAGTTTTATATGTTTTAAATAGTGCAAGTATATGAATTTAGTTATGTTTAACATTGAGATAGAATTAAAATTAGCAAAATTATAAGCCAAATATTTTCCCCTTTGGAGACTGAAACAATTGTATGACTGGTGGGATAGCCACTAAAGATTAAAATGATTACTCTCTGTCATTGGAAGACCTATATATACCTGTGATTAGAAGAGGTCAGGTTTCCTGGAGGGAAGTCATTTGTCCACTTCTACACAGACTGATCTTCCAGCAAGTGATGAACGTTCTTTGAAATTAAGTACAATTTCAATAAATTGTTACAACCTGAAATCAATGCCTGAACATGAGCAATCAACAGTTCAAAAGCCTGGAGCAAGGTTGAAGTGTTTCAGAAGCCAACTCATTCACGTGAGAAAGAAAAGAAAGAGATATAAACTTTCTGTGGATTCTATATGCACAGTTGAAAGTTTCATAAGTTTAAGGATTCACTTTTGTTGAAATAACCTCATTATATTAAAGGATTTGGGATAAATAGTTTGGGCAGGAACCTTCCATTCTTTCTATAGTATTCTGTGCCAACTCACATGCCCAAGTGGCCAGATGTGACTGGAAGTGGTTCCATGTGTGTAAATGGTAGCACTTGCAGGCACAAGTCAATGATTGGGCTAATGGCTCTTGGCGTGATGTCATCTAACCTAATTGAATGTGTGTTCTTGTCTTGATGTGAAAAGAATCATGACCTGTCTTATTATTTAACTTGTTGGGTTATCTTCCCACGAATTCAAAACAGGAGTTGCCTGTTCTCATTAACTTTCATTTCCTAAATAGACATCTAACTTATTTACTGAAGGAAACTTACACTGCCCTATATAATATATTCATTAATTTTTATTTTTCAGATTTAAAAACTATGCATTATATAATTTTAATTTAAGATATTAAAAATTAAGATTAGAAATTTTACTTATCCTAGATACAAAAATATCTTTTATAACAAGAAATCATTTTAGAAAACCAGCTACTGAAGCACTACTGTTAGAAATATACTGTTAGAAATATCTGAAAAAAAATACTAATTTTTGTATCAATTTATGGAAAAAATAAGATTTGGAGAAACTAACATTTTCAAATTAATGACAATAAATTTTTCTCTTAGAATACTTTTAATAATACAATCAAGAATCCACACAAAATGCTAAAGACATTTTCTCTTTTATTTCTCTTCCTTAAGTGTGCAAATGTATTCTTTCAGAGAGCTATTGATTAAAAAACATAATTTGCATTGCAAATATTTTGCTATATGCTTGTTTGACAATTAAAAAAATAACACAAACTGACTCATTCTCTGAATTTCAAAAAACTCATTGACTAAATAAAGGTTTATATTAGAATCTTTGTCTTTTCACTTGTGTCCAATCCCTTTTCGCTTATGACTACATTATCGGTGGGAGACTAGATTCTGTGACTGATAATTCATTTGTTTGTTTGTTTTTGATACTTTGTTTCTGCAGTTTGGATTTAGTGATATTCTAAAGAGTTAAAGTACTTTGATAATCAGAGCACCTCATTTTTAATAAGGTTATTTTAATTACTTTCATCTACTACTCTGTTTTGTGAATCCTCATACTTGGGCTTATAACAATTCTAGACATTTCTAGTTGGTATGATGTTTCTTCTGTATTTTGCTAGCACCAGAACATCACCTGTATTCTATGAAAACAGTTAGGCACATTTGACATAGATTCTGACTATTCTTTGTCTCTCCTCATTTTAGTGGAACGATTTTCCTTTCCGTGTGATTATTTAATTCACTTGATTGGGCTTCTTGGCGTGATGTCTTCCGGGCATGTGAAAAGAATCATGACCTGTCTTATTATTTAACTTGTTGGGTTATCTTCCACGAATTCAAAACAGGAGTTGCCTGTTCTCATTAACTTTCATTTCCTAAATAGACATCTAACTTATTTACTGAAGGAAACTTACACTGCCCTATATAATATATTCATTAATTTTTATTTTTCAGATTTAAAAACTATGCATTATATAATTTTAATTTAAGATATTAAAAATTAAGATTAGAAATTTTACTTATCCTAGATACAAAAATATCTTTTATAACAAGAAATCATTTTAGAAAACCAGCTACTGAAGCACTACTGTTAGAAATATACTGTTAGAAATATCTGAAAAAAAATACTAATTTTTGTATCAATTTATGGAAAAAATAAGATTTGGAGAAACTAACATTTTCAAATTAATGACAATAAATTTTTCTCTTAGAATACTTTTAATAATACAATCAAGAATCCACACAAAATGCTAAAGACATTTTTCTCTTTTATTTCTCTTCCTTAAGTGTGCAAATGTATTCTTTCAGAGAGCTATTGATTAAAAAACATAATTTGCATTGCAAATATTTTGCTATATGCTTGTTTGACAATTAAAAAAATAACACAAACTGACTCATTCTCTGAATTTCAAAAAACTCATTGACTAAATAAAGGTTTATATTAGAATCTTTGTCTTTTCACTTGTGTCCAATCCCTTTTCGCTTATGACTACATTATCGGTGGGAGACTAGATTCTGTGACTGATAATTCATTTGTTTGTTTGTTTTTGATACTTTGTTTCTGCAGTTTGGATTTAGTGATATTCTAAAGAGTTAAAGTACTTTGATAATCAGAGCACCTCATTTTTAATAAGGTTATTTTAATTACTTTCATCTACTACTCTGTTTTGTGAATCCTCATACTTGGGCTTATAACAATTCTAGACATTTCTAGTTGGTATGATGTTTCTTCTGTATTTTGCTAGCACCAGAACATCACCTGTATTCTATGAAAACAGTTAGGCACATTTGACATAGATTCTGACTATTCTTTGTCTCTCCTCATTTTTAGTGGAACGATTTTCCTTTCCTGAAATGATTAGGACGTGATTGTGCCCAGTGTCCTCACTGCCAAATGTATTCTTAGCATTTTGTATAATTACAAATACATGAATGTATACAAAAAATTTTTGCTTGTTCACATCACATGTGTGAAATTCATACCTTGTGCTGTCATTCTGTATCAGATTAAACTACATAAATGCTCTTCCATCAAGTTTTGGAAAGTTTTGAAGATACTTCCTAAGATCAAAATTTAGTAGTTGCTTTCTCAAACAAAAAGAGACAAAAGGTCTCCCCTTTGCTAACTCTGTGTATGAAGGAAGTGTCGTTATAATAAACTTCATTAATATGTAAATTGAAGCATTTTGATTAGCACTTGCAGACCCCTTTTGTTAAGAAAAAAGAAGAAGGAGCTAACCAGATTGCAATAATTTACATAATAAAAACTCAGTGGTGGCAATGCCACCAACTACAGAACCTAAAGAAGGCTAGAATGTCTTTTTTAAACAGCTTAATAAAGTATTAGAATCACAAAGTATAAAAGGAGAGAAAATATTTTTCTCTTAACTGACAACCTCTATTTTAGGAGGAAATTACAGGTACTACAGATTATATTAAGATGATAGGAATGAATATGTAGCCAGCAATGTCAACACATACACAGTTTTTTCAATTTAGAAGTGAATGTTTCTATCACTGCTGTTTGGGTGTTTAAATATAAAATATGGGCACCTACTTAAGATCTAGGTTTTGATAAGGAGAAGATAGCCTAAGAGGAGCCTTTAGTACATTCTAGAAATTGCCAATTCATGTCTATTTAAGGTATTAAAAGATATATATCTACTAGAAATGAAATTTTAAATACAAATTTTTAAACACTATATAAATAAAGATATTTGATAATTCAGTTTATAGTATGTATTTTTTTTAGTTCTTTGTAACCCAAGGGGCATTTTGTGATTTGGTCATCTAAGCAGAGAAAGACAAATAGAAAAATGAAAACAGTCATTTAGGTACTTTCGTGGAAAAATAGTTTTTTCTGAAAATTTGTACATGGCACTACAGGGTAGGAAAAAAATCTTTTCCTCTCTGGGTCCCTGTAAATTAGACTAACAAAAGACAGATTAACAAGAGAAAAGGAAAAGTTTATTAACATGTACATTTCAAATACATAGGTGAGTACTCAGTGATGACTAACTCAAAGTAGTTGTTAGAACTTGGGCTTATGTAGCAGCTTTAACAAAAGAACAACATGTTTTTAGAGTAGTGACAAGATAAAGGAAAAAAATAGACAAATTGTGGAAAGGCAAATATATGGAAATAGTAAGGTTTGCTTTGTAGATTCTTCTTCTGCTGTCTTTGGACTGGTAGAAATCTAGCATGATAATGGTTAATTTTTGTCCTTCCTGATAAAGAAAGAAGGAAGAACCCTTTTACAATGTTATGTGTCCTCCTTTTAAGCAGATAGAAAGTAGAAATATTTCCTTATGTCTGATTCTTCTCTGTTGCCATTAGCTCAAAATAATCCATATGGAAAAATGGCATATTCTACTATCCTATTTAGCACAAAGTAAAACTATACATGGATTTTTCAAATTATTGCCCATGCCACTTCTTGTTAATATCTACATAGTCCTTCAAATTACATTAAACAAAACTTCGACAGGTACTCAGTATTTAAGATGATAGGAAAAATTTTTGAAATTTTTGGGTTACAGGTACTACAGATTATATTAAGATGATAGGAATGAATATGTAGCCAGCAATGTCAACACATACACAGTTTTTTCAATTTAGAAGTGAATGTTTCTATCACTGCTGTTTGGGTGTTTAAATATAAAATATGGGCACCTACTTAAGATCTAGGTTTTGATAAGGAGAAGATAGCCTAAGAGGAGCCTTTAGTACATTCTAGAAATTGCCAATTCATGTCTATTTAAGGTATTAAAAGATATATATCTACTAGAAATGAAATTTTAAATACAAATTTTTAAACACTATATAAATAAAGATATTTGATAATTCAGTTTATAGTATGTATTTTTTTTAGTTCTTTGTAACCCAAGGGGCATTTTGTGATTTGGTCATCTAAGCAGAGAAAGACAAATAGAAAAATGAAAACAGTCATTTAGGTACTTTCGTGGAAAAATAGTTTTTTTTTCTGAAAATTTGTACATGGCACTACAGGGTAGGAAAAAAATCTTTTCCTCTCTGGGTCCCTGTAAATTAGACTAACAAAAGACAGATTAACAAGAGAAAAGGAAAAGTTTATTAACATGTACATTTCAAATACATAGGTGAGTACTCAGTGATGACTAACTCAAAGTAGTTGTTAGAACTTGGGCTTATGTAGCAGCTTTAACAAAAGAACAACATGTTTTTAGAGTAGTGACAAGATAAAGGAAAAAAATAGACAAATTGTGGAAAGGCAAATATATGGAAATAGTAAGGTTTGCTTTGTAGATTCTTCTTCTGCTGTCTTTGGACTGGTAGAAATCTAGCATGATAATGGTTAATTTTTGTCCTTCCTGATAAAGAAAGAAGGAAGAACCCTTTTACAATGTTATGTGTCCTCCTTTTAAGCAGATAGAAAGTAGAAATATTTCCTTATGTCTGATTCTTCTCTGTTGCCATTAGCTCAAAATAATCCATATGGAAAAATGGCATATTCTACTATCCTATTTAGCACAAAGTAAAACTATACATGGATTTTTCAAATTATTGCCCATGCCACTTCTTGTTAATTATATCTACATAGTCCTTCAAATTACATTAAACAAAACTTCAAGACTATGACTCACATGAAAACATGACACTGTAGAGGTGAAATATCTAAGTATTATGTAGAATTTTTTTCAAAGGACTTTCTTTTAAGAGAAACTTGATAACAGAAACTGTTGATAAGATAGAAAACAGTCAGCTGGGCATGAGGATATGTTAACGAGACTGTCTTCCAATTGAATTCAGCAAGGCAAAAGGCATATTTGGCAACAACAATTTGTTTATTGCTCAAAGGAGTTCAAGAATTGCCTTTAACAGCTGATTGCTACCTGGAAGGGAGGTAATTCTTCTCTCAATGTTTTGTCTTTTGTAAAGTTCTTGTCTTTAGTGTCATAGCAGTTAGGTTAGCACCAGAGAGACCTATTCATCATTTTCGTAACTGCTAAACTGCATAAGTGTGCTGATCTCAGCTCAGTGTGATAATTCAAGAACTAGATATCTGCTGCCAATCTTGTTTTACAGAGTTGACTTTATAAATTTTACTCACTGTAAACTCTACTTTAAGATCAAGTTGAAAATCAGGTAGGGATTGGTTCAGAGATAGGAAAATGCGAAGAGATAAAGGAACAGAAAGATATGGTCTTATCTATCAAAGGAGAAGTAGTAAGAAATAGAGAAGTGATTCATTCCTAGAAGAATTGAATAGAAAGATATATAGATGGCTTGTGAATAAGATTCCTAAAATGATGGCCAGTTGCCAATCCTTTGTTCTTTACACTTCCTAATTCTCCCTCTTTATAAGAAGATTGTTGTGGGGTAATTTCATGGACCTTCTCTTGAATATGCGGGAAGAACTAAAAGAGTGGGGAAAATAGTTAATACAAATTCTCCAACTAGGAACTCACAAGTATTGCTCCTGGACCTCATGGAAACCAGTCATTCAATAAGAACTTACATGATGTCTAAGAAAGTTTTTAACACTTTGGTCCTCAGTCTATGAGGAATCAGAGGGGGGAATCTGCATCTTAGGGATGAAAACTGAGTGGACTTCCTACTCAGTGTACTTGCTCCCAGACCTTGTCTGCAGCACACCCTTCTGCAGAAGTAACGACTGCCTTGCCAAGTCATTTTCAATTATCTGTCTTACTTCTGAGACACTGTTGAGAGTATTTCCAACAACTTTAAACCAAACCAGGTTTATTAAGGGGATGGATGTGGGGTGCAGGAAAATAGGCCAAAATTAATAATACCTTAATGTGTTGTAGAAACTGCAAAGATCTTTCCTTTCACATTATCTGTGGCAAATTTGATGAGTCATGTAAGGAAGACTGCTGTTGACTAAAATAGATGAACAACTTGAGAGTTGTGAGATACATCTTATTTGGGACAAAATTAGGACTGCAGCCCTGGAGGCAGCACCTCAGATAGCTCTGAGAGACTGCTCCAAAAAGGCAGTGGGGGAAAGGCCAATATATATGGTTTTGATGAAGGGGGAATTCAATACCAAGAAACAGTCATTTTACAAGAGTCTGTAGTCATGAGGGTCTGATGTCACCATGAAGGGATTTAGTGCTTTCCTAGATAGAAGGAGATGCAAGGACTGAGATCATAAAATATGTTCCTGAAAGCATCTACCTATCAAAAGACCTGCCCCACTAGATTCCCTGGAGCACAGGCTGTCTACTCCACCCTGAACTACCTCAAGGGGTGCTGAAGATTAACAGCTCCCAATAGTGCAAGTTTCATCTCTGAAGAGGCAGATGGTAAATGCCCTTGTTTAGTCACTGGCAAAGTAATTGGTAAGTGTCAATTTATAGTTGACACTGGCCTCTGTATCTGTGACTTGACTACCTTCATGTGGTACCTGAGCATCACTTATATTCTGAGTCCTCATTAATCCTAGTCAGGTGAAAGCTCCAGAGTCCAAAATCAATTTTGGTTGTTCAAGTCTCAGGAAAGCTTTAATAATTCTTTCACACCCTTGGTCTCCCAGTGCTAATGACTACATCTGACTTTGATATATTTTGTAGTGCCAAAAAATATCAGCTCCTCAGTCAGGAAACTATTCAATAAGTACTGATGTCTAAGAAAGTTTTAACACTTTGGTCCTCAGTCTATGAGGAATCAGAGGAATCTGCATCTTAGGGATGAAAACTGAGTGGACTTCCTACTCAGTGTACTTGCTCCCAGACCTTGTCTGCAGCACACCCTTCTGCAGAAGTAACGACTGCCTTGCCAAGTCATTTTCAATTATCTGTCTTACTTCTGAGACACTGTTGAGAGTATTTCCAACAACTTTAAACCAAACCAGGTTTATTAAGGGGATGGATGTGGGGTGCAGGAAAATAGGCCAAAATTAATAATACCTTAATGTGTTGTAGAAACTGCAAAGATCTTTCCTTTCACATTATCTGTGGCAAATTTGATGAGTCATGTAAGGAAGACTGCTGTTGACTAAAATAGATGAACAACTTGAGAGTTGTGAGATACATCTTATTTGGGACAAAATTAGGACTGCAGCCCTGGAGGCAGCACCTCAGATAGCTCTGAGAGACTGCTCCAAAAAGGCAGTGGGGGAAAGGCCAATATATATGGTTTTGATGAAGGGGGAATTCAATACCAAGAAACAGTCATTTTACAAGAGTCTGTAGTCATGAGGGTCTGATGTCACCATGAAGGGATTTAGTGCTTTCCTAGATAGAAGGAGATGCAAGGACTGAGATCATAAAATATGTTCCTGAAAGCATCTACCTATCAAAAGACCTGCCCCACTAGATTCCCTGGAGCACAGGCTGTCTACTCCACCCTGAACTACCTCAAGGGGTGCTGAAGATTAACAGCTCCCAATAGTGCAAGTTTCATCTCTGAAGAGGCAGATGGTAAATGCCCTTGTTTAGTCACTGGCAAAGTAATTGGTAAGTGTCAATTTATAGTTGACACTGGCCTCTGTATCTGTGACTTGACTACCTTCATGTGGTACCTGAGCATCACTTATATTCTGAGTCCTCATTAATCCTAGTCAGGTGAAAGCTCCAGAGTCCAAAATCAATTTTGGTTGTTCAAGTCTCAGGAAAGCTTTAATAATTCTTTCACACCCTTGGTCTCCCAGTGCTAATGACTACATCTGACTTTGATATATTTTGTAGTGCCAAAAAATATCAGCTCCTCAGTCAGGAAACTATTCAAACATAAGGGGAAAAAAAAAAAGGAATATATCTGACAGTCAGAAGACACTAGCCTAATTTATTAGAGTAGGAATTGTTGAGATTATTCTAAGTTCATATCTTCTCAAATGTATAGACATCTTTAAAAGTATGTAGTTTTGAGGCATTTCTTTGTTACAATTTTGAGTTTTTTTTTTTTTTTTTTTTTTTTTGTCCTCCTCAGCTGGCTTCTATAAAAGAAATTCTATTATAATATAACCAAAACAAATATTGGTGTAATTCTAAGAATAACATCTTTTCATTTCTTTGAACTAAAGGGCTATTTGATTTCATTGGAAAAACAGTTCATATGAAGTAGTGTACCCATGGGAAACTTAATATAGATTAAAAAATACAAAAAGAAAGAAAACCTGCAGTAAAGCCTGTGGTTTAGTGAAAACCTCAGAACATTTACCAACATTTTTGACATTTTAGCCATAATATAACTTTGAAAAACCTTTTATTCAGAGGAAGTCATAGCACAGTTGGAAAAAAAACAAAATCAAAAAAGACAAAAAGAGAAGGAAAAAAGCCTAACACCTCTAGCATTCTAAGATCTTGTACATAAAATCAAATGTGACTCTGCAACCAAATAACAGAAAGGTAACATATAAATATTAATGCTTATTTTAGAAAATTTTAAGAATTCATACAGTTGGATATTCTCTTTGTGCATTTCTATGTGCTAAAAGGTTAGAAGTCAGATTAATTGAAGTTATAAAAGCTAACAGTGAGAGTCTAAACCAAAATAGAAGAATAACTGAGCATCACTCTTTCTCCTGGATGTTGAAATAGTTCTCTAATATTTATATTTGTGACAGAATTAAGTATGTATCTCTGTCTGAAACTTCAGCTTGCATGTTTAAGCACAAGTCATGACATTTATGATGCTTAAATATAGAGTGAGTATATAAGAAACACTACTAGCATTCCATTCTACATCTTTGCTCAAAACTTGTATATTCCTTTGGGAGTATGAACTCTTGATATATCTGGAGATTAAGGGACCAAGCTGTGATTTTACATCAGTCTTTTGCAAAGTTTAAGTCACAATTATTACATGCATCAAAAAAGTAGTGTTTTCTATCATAATATAGCTATATGATAAGAGATAAAATTTGAACCCAGGTTTCTCAAAATCCAGCAATTCTCAACTTAACTTGTACATCTACAGTGCCCAGCAGTTTGACTCAGTGATAGGTTATCAGAAAGAATAGCAGCTTTTTTGTCTTATCAGCCTCCTGTTTGAATTTATGGAGCTGGTGAGAATGGGATAATTCATATTATATTTGCAATTTATTTGTAGTGTTCAAGTAGGCTTAGCTTTAGTTTAATTCAATTATTAGATGACTGTTTATTATAGATTGCTAGCTATTGATATGGTTGTTACATATCTATTCTGCAAAGTACATTTTCTCTGGTTCTGAGACAGTTTGTAAATAATAGTCTGAGAAAATGGAATTCTTGAATGTTATATTGTAGATAATTGAGAAGACATTGAAATTTTCTAGCAGGGCAATAGTACAGTGAGGGCCATATGTAAGAATATTCTGGTAATAACAGAATATTTGTATGGGGTATATTGCTACAAGAAGAGAGAAGTGTCAGACAGCTAGCATACTAATTCAGAATTCAACGTCTGTATCCAGCATAATTCCCCTAAAGCAATTGCTCATCTAGACAGCAGATAATTTGCTCATGCTTAAAAAAAAAAAATGAATGTTTTCCTATCATTTCATGATGGCTAACTATCACAAAGGTCCTCATAATATTCAGTGTACATGTTTGTGATTTCTTTATTCTTAAAAGTAGTTTAGGATCTTCTCTGGTGGTCCAGTGGGTAGAGAGTCTGCCTTGCAATGCCTAGAGCACCAGTTTCATCCCTGGCCCTGGGGAATCCCATGTACCATGGAGCGGCTGGACCAGTGTGTCCAGTTGTGGATTGGTACTCTGGAGCACATGTGCCTAGAGTCGGTACTCTGCGGCTGGTGCAGGCGGTGCCATTGCAGTGGAGGCCCATGCAGGCCAAGGAGTGAAGATGGATGAAAATAAATGGATGGGAAGGCCAGTAAAAAAGGCCAAAGTTTGAAGAGAGAGAGAAAAAAAAAGTAGTTTATGTAACTAGGATCTTAGGAAAATGCTAAAGGAGGAGGAGGTCTGTGTTCATTACAGGTTTATTATAATGTGATTCCATCCTTAAACAGAAGACTTTATAATTTTTTAATTAAACTATACTACTTTCCATACCTAGGATAATTATACTCAGATAATGAATAGAAAAACAAAAATAAAAATACTGCAGTATTTACATAAAGGCAAAAATGTAGTTTTTTCAACATCCTATTGAAATGAAAAAAAAATTAAAAATTTAAACCCAGATTGTTAACCTTAGGTATACAAATGTACATTCCTTCACTCAGTTTAGAGTTGAACTGTTTTGACCAGGGAAAGAAATATAATAAGCTAGAGTAACAATGTGTTCAGAAAAATTGGAGTCAGCTAATCAATTTTCAGTAACTCTCTGATTTATATGTCTAATAACACGACTGGCAATTTATAGTCCTTATCACTAAATCTCAAAACACAATTTGCTGCAGCCATAAGCAATTTGTTTAGTGTAAATGGCCTTTAATCCCATTGATGATTGATTAATCTATAAATCACCGAAAGACCATAGGAGCTTGAAAAAAATATCCTAGCTTTCTTATTTATTTTTAACTTTTAAGTTCTCTAATGAAAAAATAGGTCAAGTCTTCCAAACAGCTAAGATAAGAATGTTGATTAATAATATATGAAAACTCTAGTCATTACTACAGTTAAACCATTTTGAAACAAACTAAGGAAACCACACAACATTTTTAAGGGTTTTAAAATACTTTAAGACAATTTAATTTGCTTGAAAATTAAATAGAATTGTGTTTGATTAGGTAGGTAGGCTATAAAAAAAAAATCATCTTATTTCTGCTCTATAATCTGAAAGCTTCTTTGGTGGGAGGTAACCAGTTTAACATAAAAATACATTTTAGAAAGATTAAATATGAAGTGGGACATTCACTTGGAAATACGAAAAGTGGGCATTTATACACTTTGTGACAACATGCAATGATTTAGCTCAGTTTATTATATTTAAAGAGAGAAGACAGCTAAAAGCACAGTGTGACTAAAAGAGGAAAGCAGCTCATTTGAATGACATTTTATTTCCTTCCATGGGGGCGTAAAGTACATAGACAACATGTACACAGGATTTTCTTATGGTTTTGGTGACTGAACTTGTAGGTAAAGACAGTTTATATAAGAGGACTGACCATAATAAATATATTCATCAATTTTCTATATATATTACAATTTTATCATCTTGTAATCTTACTCTGGATAATCTACATAGGTGATTTGTCTTCTTTTCTTATACTCCAATACAGAACTTGATAAAGGCTATTTCCAACTTTATCCACCTTAAGGGAAAAAACACACAAAAACATATTTGTGTGAAACATGACTTGCTCAAGTTTTGTCAGTTTCAGTGTTTATACCAATGTTTGCCTTCATCTCTTTTCTCTCCTCAAGGTGGCCTCAAGTCAACACTGGACTCTCAGCAATACATATAACTTGGTGAGTTTGGTTATCATACTTCTTCCTCTACGTTGAAAGCAAATTGGAAAGAAATTTAATTCTGTTGCTTCCTGTTAGAATATTTCAAATACTCAGATGTCAAATGGAAGAAATTGATTTTGATAGAGTTCTGGGCTCAGTTTGCCTAGGAGTACTTTTACAGGCCTGTGTTCACTCCCATTCTAATCTTTCCGGTGAGCAGACTGCTAAGGCATTATTCATGCATGTCATAGAAAGTTGGTAGTTCCATTTAGTGATTTACTGGCTTGGTTGCTTTTTGTTGAAGCCTGAATAAAGTGACAGGAATCTTTTTTATTCGAGATTGTTCTTGGCATAGCAAATGTAAGATATTCAGCTAAAATAAATACCCGTGAGAGTCATAAATGCCATTAAGGACTTGGATTCAAAAAAGAATGCCTAAGTTAGGCTTGAATAAAGAGAAACAGAGGATTTCATTGTTACAATGGCTGATGCTGGCAGATATAATTGTTTTCCCAGATGCATTCTCTTTACGATCTGTAGGTTGTCAGTTCTAGAGAGGAAAGAGGAGGGAAAGATTTGGTCTCCTCCTCACCCCCATCACCCACCCCCTGCCTGGAGGAAAATACCTAAACCCTGAACATCAGTGAGAGTCCCTGATCTTCACTGGTGCCTTGGGAAACATTCAGAGATTTAGAAATTTCCATCGTTACCCTTTTTTCCTCTCCTTTCTTCCCCTCCTAGCCAGTTGGTAAAGTATATTTTACTGTGTAATTATGGACTGGTTTCTTGTCTTGGGCGAAAAAAGGTTTTTTTTATATTAAAACAGTTTATATAAGAGGACTGACCATAATAAATATATTCATCAATTTTCTATATATATTACAATTTTATCATCTTGTAATCTTACTCTGGATAATCTACATAGGTGATTTGTCTTCTTTTCTTATACTCCAATACAGAACTTGATAAAGGCTATTTCCAACTTTATCCACCTTAAGGGAAAAAACACACAAAAACATATTTGTGTGAAACATGACTTGCTCAAGTTTTGTCAGTTTCAGTGTTTATACCAATGTTTGCCTTCATCTCTTTTCTCTCCTCAAGGTGGCCTCAAGTCAACACTGGACTCTCAGCAATACATATAACTTGGTGAGTTTGGTTATCATACTTCTTCCTCTACGTTGAAAGCAAATTGGAAAGAAATTTAATTCTGTTGCTTCCTGTTAGAATATTTCAAATACTCAGATGTCAAATGGAAGAAATTGATTTTGATAGAGTTCTGGGCTCAGTTTGCCTAGGAGTACTTTTACAGGCCTGTGTTCACTCCCATTCTAATCTTTCCGGTGAGCAGACTGCTAAGGCATTATTCATGCATGTCATAGAAAGTTGGTAGTTCCATTTAGTGATTTACTGGCTTGGTTGCTTTTTGTTGAAGCCTGAATAAAGTGACAGGAATCTTTTTTATTCGAGATTGTTCTTGGCATAGCAAATGTAAGATATTCAGCTAAAATAAATACCCGTGAGAGTCATAAATGCCATTAAGGACTTGGATTCAAAAAAGAATGCCTAAGTTAGGCTTGAATAAAGAGAAACAGAGGATTTCATTGTTACAATGGCTGATGCTGGCAGATATAATTGTTTTCCCAGATGCATTCTCTTTACGATCTGTAGGTTGTCAGTTCTAGAGAGGAAAGAGGAGGGAAAGATTTGGTCTCCTCCTCACCCCCATCACCCACCCCCTGCCTGGAGGAAAATACCTAAACCCTGAACATCAGTGAGAGTCCCTGATCTTCACTGGTGCCTTGGGAAACATTCAGAGATTTAGAAATTTCCATCGTTACCCTTTTTTCCTCTCCTTTCTTCCCCTCCTAGCCAGTTGGTAAAGTATATTTTACTGTGTAATTATGGACTGGTTTCTTGTCTCTTCATGTGCTTTAAAAAAAGACAAATTGCTTTTTAGCAGGTGGTGACAGATTTTCAACAAGGCAATGTGCAAAGTGACAAGATAGAAAAGTTTTTTTTCTTTCTTTCTTTTCTTTTTTTTTTTGGCCTGCAGAACCAAGACTTTGAGCCCTTTGTGAATATATTAGGTTGGCTGGCAGAACATTATATCAAGGACGCCAAACCAGTGTAAAGACCTAGTCCATAACCTCTAATCTTACAGACATGAACTCTATGATTTCCCATTAAAATTAGAGGTTACCAAATTGTAACAGATGTCCTTAATAGACATGTCTTTATTACTGGGGAACATTAGGTAAATGAAAATTGAACCCCATATTTTAAGTTGCAGCTCATGAGAATACAAAGCTCCATGTCTGGATCTGGCATTTTAAGCCTAAATTATAGAAGCCTTTATACAATTTGCATTAATTGATGCATCAGCAATTTTTCTTAATCACAGCAAGTATGAAATAGTGGAAATTAAAAAAAAAATTGAATCCTAGCTACTCTAAGCAAGCTACAATATTTGCCATCCTCTATTTCATAGAGACTATACAGTGCATTTCAATAGCAAGAATATTTTAATTAACTGTTAAGAGAATAGAGCTGAGGGTGAAAGTCTTCCAATAGACCTATAATGAAGACAAGCAGAGGGATGAATAACTTGATAATAAAAGAGCTTTATGACTATGTTAGGCTTGAATAAAGAGAAACAGAGGATTTCATTGTTACAATGGCTGATGCTGGCAGATATAATTGTTTTCCCAGATGCATTCTCTTTACGATCTGTAGGTTGTCAGTTCTAGAGAGGAAAGAGGAGGGAAAGATTTGGTCTCCTCCTCACCCCCATCACCCACCCCCTGCCTGGAGGAAAATACCTAAACCCTGAACATCAGTGAGAGTCCCTGATCTTCACTGGTGCCTTGGGAAACATTCAGAGATTTAGAAATTTCCATCGTTACCCTTTTTTCCTCTCCTTTCTTCCCCTCCTAGCCAGTTGGTAAAGTATATTTTACTGTGTAATTATGGACTGGTTTCTTGTCTCTTCATGTGCTTTAAAAAGACAAATTGCTTTTTAGCAGGTGGTGACAGATTTTCAACAAGGCAATGTGCAAAGTGACAAGATAGAAAAGTTTTTTTTCTTTCTTTCTTTTCTTTTTTTTTTTGGCCTGCAGAACCAAGACTTTGAGCCCTTTGTGAATATATTAGGTTGGCTGGCAGAACATTATATCAAGGACGCCAAACCAGTGTAAAGACCTAGTCCATAACCTCTAATCTTACAGACATGAACTCTATGATTTCCCATTAAAATTAGAGGTTACCAAATTGTAACAGATGTCCTTAATAGACATGTCTTTATTACTGGGGAACATTAGGTAAATGAAAATTGAACCCCATATTTTAAGTTGCAGCTCATGAGAATACAAAGCTCCATGTCTGGATCTGGCATTTTAAGCCTAAATTATAGAAGCCTTTATACAATTTGCATTAATTGATGCATCAGCAATTTTTCTTAATCACAGCAAGTATGAAATAGTGGAAATTAAAAAAAAAAAAATTGAATCCTAGCTACTCTAAGCAAGCTACAATATTTGACATCCTCTAATTCATAGAGACTATACAGTGCATTTCAATAGCAAGAATATTTTAATTAACTGTTAAGAGAATAGAGCTGAGGGTGAAAATCTTCCAATAGACCTATAATGAAGACAAGCTGAGGGATGAATAACTTGATAATAAAAGAGCTTTATGACTATGTGTTATTGCAGGTGTCTGAATATTTTAAAATAGATGAAGATGATCTTTATGTATAGGGCAGTTAAGCTACAAACACACACAGACAAAATGGACAGAAATAATGAGACAAAGCTGCCTGAGTAAAGTCACTGAAATTAGATATCATGAAGCTATGAAATTACTCTCATTGGCATGCTTAATTAAATTTAAATATATTAATATTCTCCATGTACAAAATTCTATGTACCTTCAGCATTGAAACTGAGCAAAACCACATGGGGCCTTCCTGGAACAGATCCCTCCCTACCCTGCTTTAGCTCCTCTCTGAAGTGCCAAGATAACAGCATATGATGCATATTTTCCAAATTGGTTTGTAGATGTTAAAACCCTCACCAAATGGAAGCTTTTAGCTACTTGATCGCCTTGAGCATATAGCATGCCAACTGGATCTTAAGGATTGATCATGTTAACCCATGTGACACCACCTTGTAACCTCATAATCAGCTAATCAGAAAATTGTCCATGAGCTGATCACATAGCCTGTGACCTTCCTCCCTCACCTGTCCTTTAAAAATGCTTTCCTGGTGTCCCAGTGGGTAAGGAGTCCACCTTGCAGTGCAAGGGGCACCAGTTTGATCCCTGGCCTGGGAAGATCCCACGTGCCTGGAGCTGCTGGGCCAGTGTGTCTGATTGCAAGCCAGTGCTCTGCAACGCATGAGCCCAGAGCTGGTGCTCAACGACGAGAGAGGCCACTGCAATGGGAGGCCCACAAGAATAAAGATAGGTGAAAAAAAAAAAAGCTTTCCTGAAACCCAGTGGGAAGTCTGGGTGATCTGAATATTATCTGTCTCAGACTCATTGCTTGGTGTCTGCTGATAAATGCTCCACTTTCCTTCACCACAATCAGTTTTCAGTAGATTGCATTTACTGGATGTGGGTGAACAGACCCAAGTTTGGTTAGGTAGCAGTATTGTGGCAGAAGTTTTAATTTTGAACTTCAGTTTTCCTCTGCCTAACAAACTGCTTTCAAAAATAACTGAGAAGACTTCCCTGGTGGTCGAGTGGATAAATAAGTCTGCACTGCCCTGGCCCGGGAAGATCCCTCATACCGAGGAGCAACTGGACTAGTATGGTATGTTCAATTATGAGCCAGTGGTCTGGAGCACATAAGCCCAGAGCTGGTGCTCTGCAATGAGAGAGGCCACTGCAATGGAACGACCAAGCAGGCTGAAGAATAAACATGGATGTAAATAAATAAATAAATAACCAATAAAAGAAGCAAAATTAAAAAAAAAAAAAAAACTGACAGTAGAATTTATGGTGCCTACATATAGGTGGGTATAGAATTTACAGAGGTGAAAAGTATTTAGTGTTCAAGAGCAAGAAGAAATGATTTTTAAATACATAGATTTTTCTCATATTTATAACTCTTTGTGAAAGCAAAGGTGGTGTATTTGTAGCATTTCCCATTAGTAATAGTATTTCTATTTAATATAACCAGAAATATAGCATGTTCAGATTTTGAAAAACTTGTTTTCCCAATGGTAGTAGTGGCAGTGGCAGTTCTGAGTCAGTCTGGAGAGAATATGTGAACATGTAAGTGGGAAAGTTTGACAGTAAAACCACACAGTAAAAACCACCCAAGGATTTCCAGTCCAGTGTGGAGAACTTGGAAGTTTTCACTCTATTCTAAAAAAGCAAGTAAAAAGCTGACCAAACTAAAAAATTAACAACTCTTCTTGGATCTGTCAGAGAAGGGATGTCAGAGAGAAAACCACTGTCCCCATAGTTAGAAAGGCAGGCAGACAGATACACAGAATCATATCTTACTAGAGCAAAACCCAGGAACAGAAACATCGGTGGGAACAGAAACCAATGCTGGGTAGAAAAATGCAAGCTGTGGAGGCTCACTGTAAACAAGTCTAGAGATAAGACCTCCAGGGAGACACAGTCAATGCAGAATGACACACTTTTTGTGAATTTTACCTCTAGGAGCCCTACCAGGTTCTCACAGTGAGTATTAGAGAAAAATTCCCCTGTAGGAGGAAGGAAAAGAGAACCATTTTGAAATGTAGTGGAGCATTCTGCCCCAGTAGAAGGAGAGGGAAAAGAACTATTTTGAAATATGTCAGAGCATTCTTTTCTTCTTAACATGACTTCCCCTTCCTCAAGAGAAACTATTTTATCAGAGCCTATACCATTGGGATTTTATCGGAGTCCAACTAAGGAAAGGGAAATACCTAATCTCAACTCGCCATTCTGGAGCACATAAGCCCAGAGCTGGTGCTCTGCAATGAGAGAGGCCACTGCAATGGAACGACCAAGCAGGCTGAAGAATAAACATGGATGTAAATAAATAAATAAATAACCAATAAAAGAAGCAAAATTAAAAAAAAAAAAAAAACTGACAGTAGAATTTATGGTGCCTACATATAGGTGGGTATAGAATTTACAGAGGTGAAAAGTATTTAGTGTTCAAGAGCAAGAAGAAATGATTTTTAAATACATAGATTTTTCTCATATTTATAACTCTTTGTGAAAGCAAAGGTGGTGTATTTGTAGCATTTCCCATTAGTAATAGTATTTCTATTTAATATAACCAGAAATATAGCATGTTCAGATTTTGAAAAACTTGTTTTCCCAATGGTAGTAGTGGCAGTGGCAGTTCTGAGTCAGTCTGGAGAGAATATGTGAACATGTAAGTGGGAAAGTTTGACAGTAAAACCACACAGTAAAAACCACCCAAGGATTTCCAGTCCAGTGTGGAGAACTTGGAAGTTTTCACTCTATTCTAAAAAAGCAAGTAAAAAGCTGACCAAACTAAAAAATTAACAACTCTTCTTGGATCTGTCAGAGAAGGGATGTCAGAGAGAAAACCACTGTCCCCATAGTTAGAAAGGCAGGCAGACAGATACACAGAATCATATCTTACTAGAGCAAAACCCAGGAACAGAAACATCGGTGGGAACAGAAACCAATGCTGGGTAGAAAAATGCAAGCTGTGGAGGCTCACTGTAAACAAGTCTAGAGATAAGCCCTCGATGGAGACACAGTCAATGCAGAATGACACACTTTTTGTGAATTTTACCTCTAGGAGCCCTACCAGGTTCTCACAGTGAGTATTAGAGAAAAATTCCCCTGTAGGAGGAAGGAAAAGAGAACCATTTTGAAATGTAGTGGAGCATTCTGCCCCAGTAGAAGGAGAGGGAAAAGAACTATTTTGAAATATGTCAGAGCATTCTTTTCTTCTTAACATGACTTCCCCTTCCTCAAGAGAAACTATTTTATCAGAGCCTATACCATTGGGATTTTATCGGAGTCCAACTAAGGAAAGGGAAATACCTAATCTCAACTCGCCATTCTGTTCCACTGAAGAGAGGGAGGAAGAAGAGAAACACAAGCTCACTGAGGGACTGAGGTGTAACCATAGGTCAATTGAACACTCACCCTTCTCTCACATTTTACTACCACATTACTAAAATTCTATTTGGGAATTCTCCAGTGCTCTCACTGCCAAGAGCATGGGTCAGGGAACTAAGATCCCACAAGCCATGTGGCCAAAAAAAAAAAGAAGTGGGGGGGCTCTATTTGCATCAGTTTCTTTTACCAGATATGTCATAGCCGGCTAATAACAAAAATTACAAGGCATGTGTATGGTAAAAGTACAGTTTAAAGAAACAGAAAAAATCAGGCTCAGACTCACATATAGCATGGACCTTGGAATGATCAGACCAGGAGTTTAAAACAACTATAATTAATACTGTAAAAGGCTCAGATGGATAAGGGCAACATGAAAGAATAAATAAGAATGCAAGTAGAAACAAGGAAATTCTAAGAACAAATGAGAAAGAAATCCTGTGACAGAAATTAAGGATTTTGATGACACCATTTACAGACTGGACACAGCTGAAGAAAGAATCTCTCAGCTTCAGGACATGATAGTTCTGGTGTTTTAAAAGAATCATTGATTGCTGTGAAAATCAAAAGGCAACGGGATAACTCCATTAAGAGGATCTGGTGGCTATTTATTTGTAAAGAATCAAAATGAAGTTGAAGAGAACTCTGAAATTGGAGTCCGGAAAATGTAAAGCACAACCTGCAAACCTCACGCAGAAATATCTCCTCAAATAGCTCAATGTTTGACTTTAGAGTTTAGGAACTGTCCGGGACAGTAGTCCCAAGAAATATCTTAGGGTATACTTGCTCACTCTGTTAAACAAAATGATGATTTACTAACTGCCCTTTGAATATCTGGCTCTGAACTTTCAACTGAGGGTGACTAGTCAGGAACTGGCAAATAGTATTCCTCCAATTTGATGGTTTTGCCTATTTGGGTTGGTTGGTTATATTTTTTATTGGAGCATTATAACTATTTCTTCTTCACATTTACTTTATTATTTGCATATGCTAAAAAAAACAGCATTCTGAGAAATATCTCTTCTAATTTAGTGCCCACTGAGTCTATGATGCCATCAAAACATTTCATTCTTTGTAACCCCCTTATCCTCCTGGCCTCAATCTTTCTCATTATCAGAGTCTTTTCTAGAGAGTCAGCTCTTTGTATCACATGACCAAAGTACTGGAACGTCAGCTTCAGCATCAATACTTCTGTGAATATTCAGGGTTAATTTCCTTTAGGATTGACTGGTTTGGTCTCCTTGTTGTCCAAGGGACTCTCAGGAATCTTCTTCAGCAGCACAGTTTGAAAGCATCAGTTCTTCACCACTCAGCCTTCTTTATGGTCCAACTCTCACATCTGAACATGACTACTGGAAAAAACATAGCTTTTTTGACTATATGGATCTTTGTTGGCAAAATGAAACCTCTGCTTTTTAATATGTTGTCTAGGTTTGTCATAGATTTCTTTCTAAGGAACAAGTGTCTTTTAATTTCTTCGTTGCAGTTATGATCCACAGTGATTTTCTAGCCCAAGAAAATAAAGTCTGTCACTTTTTCTATTTTTTCCCATCTATCTACCATGAAGTAATGGGACTGGATGCCATGATCTTAAGTAGGTTGAATGTGGAGTTTCAAGTCAGTTTTTTCACCCTCCTTTTTCACCCTCATCAAAAGGCTCTTTAGTTTCTCTGCATTTCTACCATTAAAATGGTATAATCTGCATATCTGAGGTTGTTGATATTTTTCCCAGCAAGCTTGATTTCAGCTTCTGATTCATCCAGCCTGGCATTTCTTATGATTTACTCTGCATATAAATTAAATAATCAGGGTAACAATATATAGCCTTAATGTGCTTCTTTCCAATTTTGAACCAGTCTGTTGTTTGATGTTCCATTCTAACTGTTGCTTCTTTACCTGCATACAAGTTTCTTAGGAGACAGGTAAGGTGGTCTGATATTCCAATCTCTTTAAGAATTTTCCCCAGTTTGTTGTGATCCACACAGTGGAAGGCTTTAGCATAGTCAGTGAAGCAGAAGTTGTTCTGAAGTTCTCTTGCTGAGCAGCAGCCATTATGCAAGGAACAGGAGGGTAGAAGTAGGATTATTTTGTTAATATAAGGCATTGCAAATTATAGGGCTTTTAAAAAAAAGTTGAAAAAGGAAATCTAACAGGCATATTAAGAAAGAAAAGAAAATGAAATCACTTTTTTTGGTTCATTGTTCAGTCACTAAGTCATATCTGACTCTTTGCAACCCCATGAACTGCAGCATGCCAGGCTTCCTTGTCCTTCACCATCTCCTGGAATTTTCTCAAATATTGTTCATTGAGTTGACAATGCCTTCCAACTTTCTCCTCCTTTGTTGCCCCTTCTCCTCCTTCCCTCAATCTTTCCCCACATCTGGGTTTTTTCCTATGAGTCAACTCTTTGCATCATGTGAACAAAGTGTTGGAACTTCAGCTCCAGCATCAGTCCTTCCGATGGATATACAGGGCTGACTTCCTTTAAGATTGACTCATTTGATCTCCTCGCTTTCCAAAAGACTCTCAAGAATCTTCTCCAGCAGCACAGTTTGAAAGTATCAGTTAGGTGCTCAGCCTTCTTTATAGTCCAACACTTACATCCATACATGACTACTGTAAAAACTGTAGCTTGAGTATAGGGACCTTTGTTGGCAAAGTGATGTCTCTGATTTTTAAGATGCTATCTATGTCTCATATGTTTCCTTTCAAGGAGCAAAGTCTTTTGATTTCATGGCTACAATCACCATCCACAGTGATTTTGGAGCCCAAGAAAATAAAATCTGCTACTGCTTCCATTTTTTCTCCATGGAGGTTAGGTGGAGAGTGGAAGGACATGTGTTCATCTATTCTTGAAAAACACTAAAATTGCAATTAGCTAGTGAACAACCATGGACAGGAAAATGTTGGAACTCATCAAAGAAAGATATCCCACATCCAAGAACAAAGGGAAAGCTGCCTTGAGATGGTAGGTGGGATGAAATCACATTAAAATCAACCCCATACCCCACAGAAACTCTTGTAGAGCACGCACACAGACACACACACAAAACCTTGTGTGCACTGAAGACCCAGGGGAAAGGAGCATTGACCCCCACAAGAAATTGAGTTAGACGTGTCTCTCAGTAATTGAAGGTCTCCTGCAGAGGTATGGGTTAGCAATAGCCTAACCATAGTAGCAGGGACAGGGGCACTGTCAGCAGCAATCCTGTTAGGTATGGCGTAAGTCCCCTTGACCCCTAACATAAAGCCACCATGTAGAGAACCTATAAAATGGAGAACAATTATACAAAAGATGTTTTTGCACTATTTAGAAGCTTCTAGGCTCCACATCAAACTTCCCAACCTGGGGATCCGCCAAAGGGATAGGGAATCCCAAGGAATCTGACTTTGAAGGTCAGCAGAACATTGTTCAGTCACTAAGTCATATCTGACTCTTTGCAACCCCATGAACTGCAGCATGCCAGGCTTCCTTGTCCTTCACCATCTCCTGGAATTTTCTCAAATATTGTTCATTGAGTTGACAATGCCTTCCAACTTTCTCCTCCTTTGTTGCCCCTTCTCCTCCTTCCCTCAATCTTTCCCCACATCTGGGTTTTTTCCTATGAGTCAACTCTTTGCATCATGTGAACAAAGTGTTGGAACTTCAGCTCCAGCATCAGTCCTTCCGATGGATATACAGGGCTGACTTCCTTTAAGATTGACTCATTTGATCTCCTCGCTTTCCAAAAGACTCTCAAGAATCTTCTCCAGCAGCACAGTTTGAAAGTATCAGTTAGGTGCTCAGCCTTCTTTATAGTCCAACACTTACATCCATACATGACTACTGTAAAAACTGTAGCTTGAGTATAGGGACCTTTGTTGGCAAAGTGATGTCTCTGATTTTTAAGATGCTATCTATGTCTCATATGTTTCCTTTCAAGGAGCAAAGTCTTTTGATTTCATGGCTACAATCACCATCCACAGTGATTTTGGAGCCCAAGAAAATAAAATCTGCTACTGCTTCCATTTTTTCTCCATGGAGGTTAGGTGGAGAGTGGAAGGACATGTGTTCATCTATTCTTGAAAAAACACTAAAATTGCAATTAGCTAGTGAACAACCATGGACAGGAAAATGTTGGAACTCATCAAAGAAAGATATCCCACATCCAAGAACAAAGGGAAAGCTGCCTTGAGATGGTAGGTGGGATGAAATCACATTAAAATCAACCCCATACCCCACAGAAACTCTTGTAGAGCACGCACACAGACACACACACAAAACCTTGTGTGCACTGAAGACCCAGGGGAAAGGAGCATTGACCCCCACAAGAAATTGAGTTAGACGTGTCTCTCAGTAATTGAAGGTCTCCTGCAGAGGTATGGGTTAGCAATAGCCTAACCATAGTAGCAGGGACAGGGGCACTGTCAGCAGCAATCCTGTTAGGTATGGCGTAAGTCCCCTTGACCCCTAACATAAAGCCACCATGTAGAGAACCTATAAAATGGAGAACAATTATACAAAAGATGTTTTTGCACTATTTAGAAGCTTCTAGGCTCCACATCAAACTTCCCAACCTGGGGATCCGCCAAAGGGATAGGGAATCCCCAAGGAATCTGACTTTGAAGGTCAGCAGAATTTGATTACAGAACTTCCATAGAACTGGGGGAAATAGAGACACAAACAAATCCTTGTGCACACCAGAACCCAAGGAGAAGGAGCAGTGTTCCCACAAGAGACTGAAATCACTTTAAAATCCAAATTAAATCCACAAAGACAGAAAAGTAGTGAAATATTTAAAAAAGGCAACAAATAGAAAATAGTAACAAATATAGATATTAATCCAACTATATCAATAATCACTTTAAACATTGATAGTCTAAATGCACTGATTAAAAGACAGAGATTGTCAAAGTGGATAAGAAAATAAGACCAACTATGTATTGTCAACAAGGCATCCTCTTTCAGTGTGAAGATACATATTAAAAATAAAAAATAAAAGATTAAAAATAAAAGAATACAGAAATATATACTAGCAGCAATCGAAAGAAACTAGAGGTATAAATAACTATATTAGTCTTAGACAGAGCAGGGCTCAGAACAAGGAGACTTAACATGGATAAAGAGGAACTATGCATAAAAATAAAGGAATCAGTTTCCAAGAAAATATACCAGTCCTGAATGTCTATATGTCTAATAACAGGAAATCAAAATACATTTAACAAAAGCTGATAGAAATCATAAGGAGAAATAAATGAGTCCACTCTTATAATTGGAGACTTCAATACTCTTCTATCAGAAACAAATAGATCATTAGCTAATAAATCACTTAGGACATAGCTGAATTGAGCACTATCAATCAATTGGATATGATTGACTTCTTTCAATAATTTTATCTAAGAATGGTGGATTACATATTCTTCTCAAGCTCATATGGAATACTTACGAAGATGGATCACATTCTGGGTCATGGAAAACAACAAATCTGAACCACACCCCCCTTGTGTGCACTGAAGACCCAGGGAAAGGAGCATTGACCCACAAGAAATTGAGTTAGACGTGTCTCTCATTTGAGCCCAGGTATGGGTTAGCAATAGCCTAACCATAGTAGCAGGGACAGGGGCACTGTCAGCAGCAATCCTGTTAGGTATGGCGTAAGTCCCCTTGACCCCTAACATAAAGCCACCATGTAGAGAACCTATAAAATGGAGAACAATTATACAAAAGATGTTTTTGCACTATTTAGAAGCTTCTAGGCTCCACATCAAACTTCCCAACCTGGGGATCCGCCAAAGGGATAGGGAATCCCCAAGGAATCTGACTTTGAAGGTCAGCAGAATTTGATTACAGAACTTCCATAGAACTGGGGGAAATAGAGACACAAACAAATCCTTGTGCACACCAGAACCCAAGGAGAAGGAGCAGTGTTCCCACAAGAGACTGAAATCACTTTAAAATCCAAATTAAATCCACAAAGACAGAAAAGTAGTGAAATATTTAAAAAAGGCAACAAATAGAAAATAGTAACAAATATAGATATTAATCCAACTATATCAATAATCACTTTAAACATTGATAGTCTAAATGCACTGATTAAAAGACAGAGATTGTCAAAGTGGATAAGAAAATAAGACCAACTATGTATTGTCAACAAGGCATCCTCTTTCAGTGTGAAGATACATATTAAAAATAAAAAATAAAAGATTAAAAATAAAAGAATACAGAAATATATACTAGCAGCAATCGAAAGAAACTAGAGGTATAAATAACTATATTAGTCTTAGACAGAGCAGGGCTCAGAACAAGGAGACTTAACATGGATAAAGAGGAACTATGCATAAAAATAAAGGAATCAGTTTCCAAGAAAATATACCAGTCCTGAATGTCTATATGTCTAATAACAGGAAATCAAAATACATTTAACAAAAGCTGATAGAAATCATAAGGAGAAATAAATGAGTCCACTCTTATAATTGGAGACTTCAATACTCTTCTATCAGAAACAAATAGATCATTAGCTAATAAATCACTTAGGACATAGCTGAATTGAGCACTATCAATCAATTGGATATGATTGACTTCTTTCAATAATTTTATCTAAGAATGGTGGATTACATATTCTTCTCAAGCTCATATGGAATACTTACGAAGATGGATCACATTCTGGGTCATGGAAAACAACAAATCTGAAAAAATATAAATGATATAGTATGTGATCTCAGACCACAACAGAATTTACTAGATATGAATAACAGAAAGATATGTGGGAAAATCCCAACATACTTGGAAAGCAAAAACTTCTAAATGTCAATATTGACAAAGAAGGAGACTCAAGAGGAACAAAAATTATTTTGAACTAAGTGAAAATAAAGTTTATCAAATTTTGTGGGATGCAGCAAATCAATTCTTAAAGGAAAATACATAGCATCAAATGGATAATTTAGAAAAAATATCTAATAATATGAATAATCTAACCTTTCACCTTTGGTAGCCAAATGAAAAAAAAAAAAATCTGCTCCAAAAAAATAGCAGATCAAAGTCAAAGTAAGCAGAACAGAAAAGATAATAAAAATCAGAGCAGAAGTGAAGTGACTAAGCATGCACAAACTAATGAGATTAAAAACAGGAGGCTAATAGAGAAAATCAACAAAACCAAATGTCTGTTCTTTGAAAAAAAAAATTCAGTAAAATTGAAAAGACTCTAGCCAGGTTAACAAAAAATAAATAAATAAATAAAAAGAGAGAAAGATGAAACACATTACTAATATCAGAAATGTAAGACGGGATATCACTAGTCTTCTTATGTACATTAAGAATATTGTAAAGATATATTATGAGCAAATATTTACTTACAAATTTGATAATCTGTATTTAATGAACAATTTATTGATAGGCAAAGGCTTCCCTGGTGCTTATATGATAAAGGAATTCATCTGAAATACAGGAGACCTGGGTTTGATCACTGGGTCAAGAAGATCCCTTGGAGAAGGAAAGTATGTCTATAAATAACAGGAAATCAAAATACATTTAACAAAAGCTGATAGAAATCATAAGGAGAAATAAATGAGTCCACTCTTATAATTGGAGACTTCAATACTCTTCTATCAGAAACAAATAGATCATTAGCTAATAAATCACTTAGGACATAGCTGAATTGAGCACTATCAATCAATTGGATATGATTGACTTCTTTCAATAATTTTATCTAAGAATGGTGGATTACATATTCTTCTCAAGCTCATATGGAATACTTACGAAGATGGATCACATTCTGGGTCATGGAAAACAACAAATCTGAAAAAGTATAAATGATATAGTATGTGATCTAAGACCACAACAGAATTTACTAGATATGAATAACAGAAAGATATGTGGGAAAATCCCAACATACTTGGAAAGCAAAACTTCTAAATGTCAATATTGACAAAGAAGGAGACTCAAGAGGAACAAAATTATTTTGAACTAAGTGAAAATAAAGTTTATCAAATTTTGTGGGATGCAGCAAATCAATTCTTAAAGGAAAATACATAGCATCAAATGGATAATTTAGAAAAAATATCTAATAATATGAATAATCTAACCTTTCACCTTTGGTAGCCAAATGAAAAAAAAAAAAATCTGCTCCAAAAAAATAGCAGATCAAAGTCAAAGTAAGCAGAACAGAAAAGATAATAAAAATCAGAGCAGAAGTGAAGTGACTAAGCATGCACAAACTAATGAGATTAAAAACAGGAGGCTAATAGAGAAAATCAACAAAACCAAATGTCTGTTCTTTGAAAAAAAAAATTCAGTAAAATTGAAAAGACTCTAGCCAGGTTAACAAAAAATAAATAAATAAATAAAAAGAGAGAAAGATGAAACACATTACTAATATCAGAAATGTAAGACGGGATATCACTAGTCTTCTTATGTACATTAAGAATATTGTAAAGATATATTATGAGCAAATATTTACTTACAAATTTGATAATCTGTATTTAATGAACAATTTATTGATAGGCAAAGGCTTCCCTGGTGCTTATATGATAAAGGAATTCATCTGAAATACAGGAGACCTGGGTTTGATCACTGGGTCAAGAAGATCCCTTGGAGAAGGAAATGGTTAACCATTTTAGTATTCTTACCTGGAGAATTCCATGGACAGAAAGAAGCCTGGCAAGCCACAGACCGTAGGGTTACGAAGAGTAGAACACAACTTAATGACTAAACAACATGAGGTTGTACAAATCCAAAAAAGAAAAAAAAAAAAAAAAAGGAGGAGAGAGCTGGTAAATGCAAAGCAAGGACCAGAGCTCCATCCTACAGGACTGGATGAATATTGCCAATATACAAATTAATAACAAAGATTAAAGAGATTACTATATTTGTATTTTTTTTTACAGGTGAAATAATTTACTTAAATTCACTTAGCTTGTACACAGCAGAACTAGACACTTAAAATGCCTAAATCTACCTAACTGCACAGTCAGGATTTGTAGAGTTCTGAATGGCAAACCACAAAAATAAGCAAGAAAGATAACTAATGGTGCTTCAATTTTTTATAATAATAACTATTAACTGATTCTATGGAAAAAGTATAGGTTGCAGTGTAATCCATGTTCCGTTTTGTGATACTTGTGTAAAGCAAGGAACGTCACCAACCAGTTCTACACAGATTAGGTTCTTAGCCACTATAGTTGTTGACCTAAAGTACATTTTGAAAGGAATTCATGACAAAAAACAAAGAAAAAAACAAACAAATAAACAGCATGAGGCACTTTGTGTTTTGAGAAAAAGGCAAAACTGGCCATTAGATATTTAGCTATATTTTAGGAAAACTGTTTATGAACCTGGATTACTGTATCTTTCCATAAGAAAAGCACTAAAATGATTAACTAAGATATCTATTACTCATGACTAGCAGTAATCTTCCATCAAGATGTATATTGGATTGTATGTACCCCATAGCCTAAATTACCATATATACTGGCCTCTCCTCCTACCTCTTTGAAGCAGTTTTTCAGAGCTAACTTAGAGGAGATTGTTCTCAGGACATTTTTGAATGAAACTGAAGCTCTCAATTGTGCATTTTTGTTTCAGTTGACAGTGGTAATAACAAGGTGTTGGTGCTGATTCCTTTAAATAGGAAAAGAAGTCTTGGAATTCGTGATGTATCTAGTGTTTTATTGGTGCCAGTGGGGCTGGACATAGGAGGAGTTTGTTAATTTATTTATGTATTTATTTTTCTTTAGCTTGAGTGAATGTATAGCACTTTCTCCTTCCAGGTATGCAGAATTAGGAAACAAAGCATTTAAGAGTTTCTTTCAAAGTTTTTAGACTTAGAATTTTCTAACATATCCTTCAATAAATTTCTCAACTGTTGTTAAGGAGAAAGTGATAGTGTTTTCTCTTAAAGAAAGAATAAAAGCTTCATAGGACAATGGCTGCCTCTTTTGTTTACTGTGGATCCCTGCAGCCTAAGTCAGAGAATCAGTAGATATCTGCCTCATAAATGAAGTAAAGACACATGTAATAGTGCATCCATGTTCTTTTATACTGATTTAACTTCTCTAGCCAACCCAACTGCTGAGCATAAAATTTGTCAATTAGAGAGCTGTTTTAACCTGCTGTGAACTAAGCCACACCCCCTTTTTACTCTGAAATGCTTTACAAAGGTGGTGACCCTGGGATAATTAACAATTCTGTTGACATCTATTAATAATTGGTTTCAAGAGATTTGCATACACCTACAGAGAGTGAATAGGCTATCCATTTTCTTTTCTTTTAAAATACAGGTTTCACTCACACACATTATGAATTAAATAAAAATGAAAATGAAGATTAGAATGACACTGTATATTCTAGCTCACACCCAGTTCTCAGGGATGTGGTGGAAATTGTCAACAGTGATGAAGAGGCTTTGGCCTCTGAAATTCTGGATTGATTTATCTACCAGTAGTGCATGTGTTTGGGTGTGTGTATATATATATAATACACCTGTGCTAGTGTTGTTATCAACATGCTAGTAAACCATACTACTAGTGATTGTATTTTTCTCTCAACCCTGCAGTAGTTTCTATGACCAGAAACTAATATAGAAAAACATTTAAAATCTATCATAAAACATATCGACATTAAAGAGAGAAAATTCTACAGGAAAAGAAATCATATCCCTGTGAAAATCTACTATAAGAGTTAAAATATCCCTTAGTAAAAGACTCAGAATTATCTTATGAAAGTAATCAAAAATATCCCAAGGGTTCTTAAGAATTAAAGACCTACTCCCACTTATTATACCTGAACAGAACTTACATTTGTGAAGTATCTTGAGCATGAGCTGAAATAAAGCATTTAAGAGTTTCTTTCAAAGTTTAGACTTAGAATTTTCTAACATATCCTTCAATAAATTTCTCAACTGTTGTTAAGGAGAAAGTGATAGTGTTTTCTCTTAAAGAAAGAATAAAAGCTTCATAGGACAATGGCTGCCTCTTTTGTTTACTGTGGATCCCTGCAGCCTAAGTCAGAGAATCAGTAGATATCTGCCTCATAAATGAAGTAAAGACACATGTAATAGTGCATCCATGTTCTTTTATACTGATTTAACTTCTCTAGCCAACCCAACTGCTGAGCATAAAATTTGTCAATTAGAGAGCTGTTTTAACCTGCTGTGAACTAAGCCACACCCCCTTTTTACTCTGAAATGCTTTACAAAAGGTGGTGACCCTGGGATAATTAACAATTCTGTTGACATCTATTAATAATTGGTTTCAAGAGATTTGCATACACCTACAGAGAGTGAATAGGCTATCCATTTTCTTTTCTTTTAAAATACAGGTTTCACTCACACACATTATGAATTAAATAAAAATGAAAATGAAGATTAGAATGACACTGTATATTCTAGCTCACACCCAGTTCTCAGGGATGTGGTGGAAATTGTCAACAGTGATGAAGAGGCTTTGGCCTCTGAAATTCTGGATTGATTTATCTACCAGTAGTGCATGTGTTTGGGTGTGTGTATATATATATATAATACACCTGTGCTAGTGTTGTTATCAACATGCTAGTAAACCATACTACTAGTGATTGTATTTTTCTCTCAACCCTGCAGTAGTTTCTATGACCAGAAACTAATATAGAAAAACATTTAAAATCTATCATAAAACATATCGACATTAAAGAGAGAAAATTCTACAGGAAAAGAAATCATATCCCTGTGAAAATCTACTATAAGAGTTAAAATATCCCTTAGTAAAAGACTCAGAATTATCTTATGAAAGTAATCAAAAATATCCCAAGGGTTCTTAAGAATTAAAGACCTACTCCCACTTATTATACCTGAACAGAACTTACATTTGTGAAGTATCTTGAGCATGAGCTGAAATAATTTTCACATTCTTAATTTTTAAAAGACCATTTTTATTGACATAAAGTTCATTTACAGTTTATGCTAATTTCAGACATATAGCAAAACGATTCAGTTATGTGTGTGTGTATACACACACACACACACAGACTATTTTCCATTATAGGTTATTATAAAATATTGAATATAGTTCCCAGTGCTGTGCTATACAGTATATTCTTGTTGCTTATCTATTTATGTATAGTAGTTTGTCTCTCTTAATCCCAAACTTGTAATTCCTCCCAGGAATTCCCTGGTGGTCCAGCAATTAGGACTCAATGCTTTCACTGCCCTGGGCCCAGATGCAATCCCTGGTTGCCAGCCAAGATCCCTCAAGCTGCTTGGTGTGCCAAAAATAAAAAATATAATTTATCCCTCCCACCTCCATTTTCTCTTTGAAACCATGAGTTTACTTTCTCTGTTTATGAGTTTGTTTCTATTTAGGGTATAGATTCACTTGTATTATTCTTTAGATTTCACATATAAGTGACATTGTTTATCAGTATGATATTCCGTAGGTCCCTTTATGTTGCTGCAATTGTCAATGTTTCATTCTTTTTTTATGGCTGAGCAATATTGCTTCATTGTGTGTGTGTGTGTGTGTGTTCTCAGTAGTGTCTGAGTTTTTGCAACCCCATGGACTGTAGCCCACCAGGCTCCTCAGTCAATGAAATTCTCCAGGACATGGGCAGGCAGATTCTTTACCACTCCAACACTTGGGAAGCATATATGTGTGTGTGTTTGTGTATCCATATACACACACACATATCACATTTTTTTTCAAGCCAGCCTGTTGATGGGCAATTTGGTTGTTTCCGTGTCTTGGCTATTGTAAATAGTGCTGCTATGGACATTGGGATGCTGCTATTGGACAAACTCAAATAAGAGTTTTTCTCTTTTTAGGACATATATACAGGAGTTGGATTGCAGGATCATTATGGTAGCTCTATTTTTATTTTTATGAGGAAACTCCATACTGTTTTCCATAATGGCTGCACCAATTTACATTTCCACTGACAGTATTTATTATTTATAGATTTTTTTTTGATGATAGTGATTTTGACCAGTAGATTTCCCTGGTGGATTAATGGTAAAGAATTCACCTGCCAAGCAGAAGATGCAGGTTAGCTCCCTGGATTTTGGGAAATGGCAACCCACTCCAGTATTCTTGACCTAGGAAATCCCATGGACAGAAGAGCCTGGTGAGCTATAATTCATCGAGTTGTAAAAGAGTTGGACATCACTTAATGATTAAACAAAAGAATAATTCTGACCAGTATGAGGTTATATATCTTTGTGGTTTTGATTTTAATTTCTCTAATAATTGGCAGAGGTGAACATCTTTTCATCTTCCTGTTGGCCATCTGTATGTTCTTTAGAGAGAGATGCCTATTTAACTCTTTTGCTCATTTTTTGATTATTTTTTGTTTGTTTGTTTTTTGGTTGATACTGAATTGTATAAGTTGTATGAAGATTCTCTATAAAGAGTATCATGTCGGGACTTCCTTAGTCATCCAGTGCGTGGAGAGTCGGCCTTGCAGTGCAAGGGGCACCAGTTCGACCCCTGGCCTAGGAATATCCCACATGCTGCAGAGTGGCTGGACTGGTGTGTGCAATTATGAGCCAGCGCTCTGAGGTGCATGCACCCAGATACAGTGCTCTACAGTGAAAGAGGCCACTGAAATGGGATGCCCACACATGCCAAAGAATAAAAGATAAAAATAAATATAAAAATTTAAAAGAGAGTCATGATGGGGGAAAAAGAAAAGAGTATCATGTCATTTGCATAAAGTGATAATTTCACCTCTTTCCAACCTGGATAATTTTATTTGTTATTTTTGTCTGATTGCTATGCCTAGGACATCCAATACTATGTCGAACAAAAGTTTTGAGAATGGGTATTCTTGTCTTGTTCCTGAATTTCAAGGCAAGGCTTTCAGCTTTTCACTGTTGAGGATTACCTTGGCTGCGAGTTTGTCATAAATGATCTTTATTTTCCTCTGATATGTTCCTTGTACACCTACTTTGACACGAGTTTTTGTCAAAGTGCATACTGCATTTTGTCAAATGCTTTGTCAGAGCATATTGAGATAGTCTGCTGTTTTCTGTCTTTTCTTTTTTAATATAGTGTATTATAATGGTTGATTTGCATATCCAGAAAAGATTTTTTTTTGATGATAGTGATTTTGACCAGTAGATTTCCCTGGTGGATTAATGGTAAAGAATTCACCTGCCAAGCAGAAGATGCAGGTTAGCTCCCTGGATTTTGGGAAATGGCAACCCACTCCAGTATTCTTGACCTAGGAAATCCCATGGACAGAAGAGCCTGGTGAGCTATAATTCATCGAGTTGTAAAAGAGTTGGACATCACTTAATGATTAAACAAAAGAATAATTCTGACCAGTATGAGGTTATATATCTTTGTGGTTTTGATTTTAATTTCTCTAATAATTGGCAGAGGTGAACATCTTTTCATCTTCCTGTTGGCCATCTGTATGTTCTTTAGAGAGAGATGCCTATTTAACTCTTTTGCTCATTTTTTGATTATTTTTTGTTTGTTTGTTTTTTGGTTGATACTGAATTGTATAAGTTGTATGAAGATTCTCTATAAAGAGTATCATGTCGGGACTTCCTTAGTCATCCAGTGCGTGGAGAGTCGGCCTTGCAGTGCAAGGGGCACCAGTTCGACCCCTGGCCTAGGAATATCCCACATGCTGCAGAGTGGCTGGACTGGTGTGTGCAATTATGAGCCAGCGCTCTGAGGTGCATGCACCCAGATACAGTGCTCTACAGTGAAAGAGGCCACTGAAATGGGATGCCCACACATGCCAAAGAATAAAAGATAAAAATAAATATAAAAATTTAAAAGAGAGTCATGATGGGGGAAAAAGAAAAGAGTATCATGTCATTTGCATAAAGTGATAATTTCACCTCTTTCCAACCTGGATAATTTTATTTGTTATTTTTGTCTGATTGCTATGCCTAGGACATCCAATACTATGTCGAACAAAAGTTTTGAGAATGGGTATTCTTGTCTTGTTCCTGAATTTCAAGGCAAGGCTTTCAGCTTTTCACTGTTGAGGATTACCTTGGCTGCGAGTTTGTCATAAATGATCTTTATTTTCCTCTGATATGTTCCTTGTACACCTACTTTGACACGAGTTTTTGTCAAAAGTGCATACTGCATTTTGTCAAATGCTTTGTCAGAGCATATTGAGATAGTCTGCTGTTTTCTGTCTTTTCTTTTTTAATATAGTGTATTATAATGGTTGATTTGCATATGTTGAACTATCCTTTTGACTCTGGAATGAATTCAACTTGATCATGATATAGAATATTTTTGAACTCAGTTTGCTAATATTTTGTTGAGTTATTTTGCACCTATATTCAGCAAATGTATTGATCTATAATCTTTTTTGTTTTTTTTTGTAATCTCTTTGGCTGGCTTTGATGGTGATGGTAGTTTCATAGAATGAATTTGGGAGTGATCCTTCCTATTCAATCCTTTATAATAGTTTGATAAGAATATGTATGAGTTCTTCTTAGTACATTTGATAGAATTCCCCAATGAAAGCTTCCCATTCTGAACTTTCAATTGCAGGGAATTTTTTAATAACACTATTTCATTTCTAGCGATCAGTATATTCAAATGACCTATTTCTTCTTAATTCAGTTTTGGCAGGCTGTGTGTTTCTGGAAAGATGTTTAGCTCTTATAGGTTGTTTATTTTTATTGGCATATAATTCTTCATATTTTCTTCTGGTAATTTGTATTTCTGTGTACTCAGTTGTTGTCTCTCATCTTTAATTTCTTAATTTATTTGGGTCCTCTCTTTTTTCTTCTTGGTAATCCTGGATAGAAGTTTGTTAATTTTGTTTATTCTTTCAGAATCAGAGATTTAGTTTTATTAAACTTTTCCGTTGCTTTTTTGTTGATGTTGTTCTCTATTTTATCTATTTTCTCTCTGATTTTTATTATTTCCTTCCTTCTGCTGACTTTGGATTTTGTTTATTCTTTTTCTAATTCTTTATGAGGGTGGTTAGATTCTTATTTGTGTTTTTCTTTTGTGTTTCTTGAGGAAGGCCTACATCTCTAACGAACTTTCCTCTTAGGACTGCTTTTTCTACATCCCATGGATGTAGAAAAATACCTTATTTCAAGGTATTTTCTGATTTCCTCTTTGATTTTCTCATTGATCCATTCATTTTTAGTAGCATGTTATTTAGTTTCCTTATGTGGTAGTCTTTTTTTCCTGTTTGGTTTCCAAGTGTTTGTATAGACAGCTTCACACTGTCATTTTTCATATCCGTATAAACCCAAAGAACGTTAGTCCTGGACAAGAGTCCATGAATCTACATTCTTTCATTTTTACACTGTGTATTGATTCAAAGTCCTGGTGGTAAACTGTCTGGATTTTAATCCAGATTCCAGTATGAATCTGGAATCAGTATGAGGTGGCTTTGACCCAAGACATTTTAAAAATTTTGCAGTCCCCGTGGTTCCTAATTGGTAATATGGCATAATATGGCTTGGCAGATTGAAAAGACTTAATGGTAGATGCTCAGTACATTTTAGATATTATTACTATTCACAATAAGAATTCTAAAGAAATGAGGATATAAAGGAAATGGAGAAAATTCTAAAGTAATGAGGAAATAAAAGAAATGAGGAAGGGCTTCCCCTGGTGGTCCAGTGGATAAGGACACTGCCTTGCAGTGCAAGGGGCACCAGTTCGAGCCCTGGCCTGGGAAGATCCCACGTGTGGAGCGGCTGGACTGATGTGTCCAATTACCGAGCCGGAGCTCTGGAGCGCATGCGCCCAGAGCCGGCGCTCTGCAACGACAGACGCCACCGCGATGGGAGGCCCACACGGGCCAAAGAACAAAGATGGATGAAAACAGAGAAATGAAAGACCAATAGAAGTGGCACGCCCGCTCCCCTCCCTCCCCAATCCGACCCCCGCCCTAAATAAATAAATAAATACATAAATAAAAAAAAAAAGAAATGAGGAAACTTCTAAAGAAATGAGGAAATAAAGAAACTATTTCCAGTGATTTAGTAGCAAAGGTGGAATCAGACCCAGTTCTTCTAACGTTTTTGCCCAAGATGTCCCATTAATCCAGAGCCCAAAACATCTAGAGCTAATCAGCTTTATGAATTTTAATGTCAAGATGCATTTTTTTTCCATAATGAAAATGACTTTTTGGCCTATTCTATTCTCTCTTTCTTCTTTGTCTTTCTCTTATATGAATTCTTGAACTAGACCAATTTGAAGAGGCACACATGAACACTCTGATATCTTGAGAAGAGAATCATCTGCCCATTCAGTAAATATTGTTTGCTGAATCCAAATATGGTAATCTTAATCTTTTTGGACTTAACATGTAAGACAAAAAACCAATATTTTTTTTTAATGAGGAGAAAATATTCTTCTAGATACTAATTTTCTATTCACTTAATCTATACAACAGATTGGATTTGTAAGCAGTTTGATCAATAATAATTATGTTTTCAGCAAGCTATGACCATAATTTCCTGTTAATCATCTGTGGTTTTAGAAAATGGGAATTATTTGATCCAATAAGTATCTATTATATATTTATCTAGTAGAATGGAAAAGTTTAAAAATGTTTTTGATAGGCCAAAAACTTGATAATAGCAGTTCATCTAACCGTTAATACAACTTTTGAAGTGCCAGTAATAGCACATATCATTTTATGTGCATATATTATATCTTGATATTGTGCTAATGTTCATAAGAATCTTCATACCAGCACTATGAAGGAGATTCCATGGTCATTTCGAGTTTGTCACAGAGGAACCACACCCTAACAAGTTGCATAGTCAGTCCATGGTCTTACAGTGCGGACTGGAATTTAAATTCAAGTTTTTCTGATGGCAATGTACATACCCGTTTGCATACATTCTGCCTCCTTAGCTATTAGCACCTGGAATCTAGTACCTAGAGTTATAGTACCTAGGATCTAACATGATGCCTGATTCATCCTAGATAAATCATAAATGTTTATAGGATAAGTAATTGCAAAGGCAGTATGTTAAGGAAAGAACAGAGGGTTTGGTTTCAGACAGTGGTAGTTAAAAATCCCTGTGTCAGTACTTTTAATTAACCACAATTATATTCTTTTATCATTTCTACAACTTGGCGTCTGTTGTCTCTTTTTTAATTATGGGCTAATAGACTATTTCAGGATTTATGCAAAGGTGGAACCCCTTCTTTGCCCAAGATGTCCCATTAATCCAGAGCCCAAAACATCTAGAGCTAATCAGCTTTATGAATTTTAATGTCAAGATGCATTTTTTCCATAATGAAAATGACTTTTTGGCCTATTCTATTCTCTCTTTCTTCTTTGTCTTTCTCTTATATGAATTCTTGAACTAGACCAATTTGAAGAGGCACACATGAACACTCTGATATCTTGAGAAGAGAATCATCTGCCCATTCAGTAAATATTGTTTGCTGAATCCAAATATGGTAATCTTAATCTTTTTGGACTTAACATGTAAGACAAAAAACCAATATTTTTTTTTAATGAGGAGAAAATATTCTTCTAGATACTAATTTTCTATTCACTTAATCTATACAACAGATTGGATTTGTAAGCAGTTTGATCAATAATAATTATGTTTTCAGCAAGCTATGACCATAATTTCCTGTTAATCATCTGTGGTTTTAGAAAATGGGAATTATTTGATCCAATAAGTATCTATTATATATTTATCTAGTAGAATGGAAAAGTTTAAAAATGTTTTTGATAGGCCAAAAACTTGATAATAGCAGTTCATCTAACCGTTAATACAACTTTTGAAGTGCCAGTAATAGCACATATCATTTTATGTGCATATATTATATCTTGATATTGTGCTAATGTTCATAAGAATCTTCATACCAGCACTATGAAGGAGATTCCATGGTCATTTCGAGTTTGTCACAGAGGAACCACACCCTAACAAGTTGCATAGTCAGTCCATGGTCTTACAGTGCGGACTGGAATTTAAATTCAAGTTTTTCTGATGGCAATGTACATACCCGTTTGCATACATTCTGCCTCCTTAGCTATTAGCACCTGGAATCTAGTACCTAGAGTTATAGTACCTAGGATCTAACATGATGCCTGATTCATCCTAGATAAATCATAAATGTTTATAGGATAAGTAATTGCAAAGGCAGTATGTTAAGGAAAGAACAGAGGGTTTGGTTTCAGACAGTGGTAGTTAAAAATCCCTGTGTCAGTACTTTTAATTAACCACAATTATATTCTTTTATCATTTCTACAACTTGGCGTCTGTGTCTCTAAAATGGGCTTAACTGTAGACTTATTATGTTGTGTGGATTAATGTGTACTTACAGTCTTTAGTCTAGTGCCTCTATAGTCTTTATTAGATACTATTGTAGTTACTACTATGTCTCATATAAGACATCAGTGTAAAATACCTTAAATATATTTTATATATTATCATAATGATGCAAAGAGGCTAATCAGATTGATCAGTAAGAATTTCCTTTGACCTTTTATTGTATCTTAACAAATTTTTGTTCTAAAGTTTCAGTATTCCATACATACATTTTGTCTTCATTCAATCAAAAAATTTTCCTTTGCATTTGAACTTTCTTCTCTAAATTATAAGACAAAGTCACAGTTACTTATACATAATGCATTACTAATTATATCAAGTGCATATAATGTATTCTAATGTGTATTTTTAGTGGGAAAGTATGAGGTTTCACAAAGATGTTTAAAAGAATGTATTTATACTACAAATATATATTAGATTTAATTAAATTGCATTTATAAATTAGAAGATTAACATATGCTGAGTATTGATGATAGAAGTAGTTCCTAGAAATAAACTACCTATTTTGTAACAAATGTGTTCAATAATCACTAAATTCATCCTCACATATGATATTTAAATCACTAATAGCTTGCAAATTTGTGGAACATATGTAATCACTATATTCCCTTCCCTTATTTCAAACTAGTATTTCTGTTTATTTAGCCAGCTAAGTGACTGTTTCAGGCCTTAGATATTTATTGGTATAAATGTTGATCTCATGTTGAAATTGTTTAAAAGTGAAATATTCAGTTGATGCAGAATACATGGATATTTTAAGTTTTAAAATTCTGAAAAATGGATCAGAGTTTCCTTTATCCCTCCTTAGCTATTAGCACCTGGAATCTAGTACCTAGAGTTATAGTACCTAGGATCTAACATGATGCCTGATTCATCCTAGATAAATCATAAATGTTTATAGGATAAGTAATTGCAAAGGCAGTATGTTAAGGAAAGAACAGAGGGTTTGGTTTCAGACAGTGGTAGTTAAAAATCCCTGTGTCAGTACTTTTAATTAACCACAATTATATTCTTTTATCATTTCTACAACTTGGCGTCTGTGTCTCTAAAATGGGCTTAACTGTAGACTTATTATGTTGTGTGGATTAATGTGTACTTACAGTCTTTAGTCTAGTGCCTCTATAGTCTTTATTAGATACTATTGTAGTTACTACTATGTCTCATATAAGACATCAGTGTAAAATACCTTAAATATATTTTATATATTATCATAATGATGCAAAGAGGCTAATCAGATTGATCAGTAAGAATTTCCTTTGACCTTTTATTGTATCTTAACAAATTTTTGTTCTAAAGTTTCAGTATTCCATACATACATTTTGTCTTCATTCAATCAAAAAATTTTCCTTTGCATTTGAACTTTCTTCTCTAAATTATAAGACAAAGTCACAGTTACTTATACATAATGCATTACTAATTATATCAAGTGCATATAATGTATTCTAATGTGTATTTTTAGTGGGAAAGTATGAGGTTTCACAAAGATGTTTAAAAGAATGTATTTATACTACAAATATATATTAGATTTAATTAAATTGCATTTATAAATTAGAAGATTAACATATGCTGAGTATTGATGATAGAAGTAGTTCCTAGAAATAAACTACCTATTTTGTAACAAATGTGTTCAATAATCACTAAATTCATCCTCACATATGATATTTAAATCACTAATAGCTTGCAAATTTGTGGAACATATGTAATCACTATATTCCCTTCCCTTATTTCAAACTAGTATTTCTGTTTATTTAGCCAGCTAAGTGACTGTTTCAGGCCTTAGATATTTATTGGTATAAATGTTGATCTCATGTTGAAATTGTTTAAAAGTGAAATATTCAGTTGATGCAGAATACATGGATATTTTAAGTCAATTCTGATAGAAATTTCTTTTTGATAAACATCTTGTTATTCTTTCCCATAACATATGGATCAGAGTTTCCCTTTATCCCTCTGGCAATTCTGGCAAGTGTTCTAAGCACCTAACATTCATTTCTTACTGTTTTCTGCTTCTCATTAGTGAATAGTTCTCAGTATATCACAGTACATGGAATATTTTGTACTGAGTGGCTCTTGTTACCAGGTCCTCTGAGGATTTTTTGACATTCAAAATGATGTTCTACTACAACAGTGAAATCTTTTTCTCTATGTCAAATTCCCAGTGTATAAATTACACAGTTAAAAATAACATCTCCAACATAATGGGGCTTCATTCTCTACAGACATTTTATAATCTTAAGGGGAAAAAAAGCTTTCAGCATACAATGCACATTGTCTGATACATATCAGTATTTTAAAAAAATAAGCTTAGGAGAAAACCATTTTATTTAACTCTGATATTATTTGATATTATAAAAATCCTTGACTATCATTAAACTGTTTTCCCATACTAGGCTTAATCTTCATTCAATTCTTTGTATATTGTCACTCACTTATTCAGTAGAATCATTTGTTCAAGGTTGTGTGATGGCATTAAAAACATAAAACAAATAAAATATCTATATCATAGCATTATTTTCCATATCTATGGAGAATCAAAAATTGTAATGACTTCATTAACATAGCTCTTGAAATTCCTTTGCAAATGTTTCTATATTTTATCTCAAATAAAATAAAACAATCTCAAATAATGAAAGAATTATTCTTAATTTTTAAAGTAAGTCCTTTTGTATTTCTCTACCCTTCATTCAGTCACTTATGCCAGGATTCTCCAGACAAAAGAATTTCTTCTATTTAAGCTGCAAATTAATAAAGAGATGGATACAGAGAATACCACCACCAGCAAATAGCAAGCAAAGAGCCAAGCATGTGAAATATTTCTGTGAATGACTATAGTAAAACCAAAATTAAAGTAAAAAACAGGTACTTCAGAGTTCTGATGTAGTTGCTGTTGCTGTGACATATTTGAATTTGTAAAATCAATTTTGCAGATAAAATCTTAAATAAACCAGTGGCTGATTCAAGTTTTCCAAAGTATAGTTTATCTCTTCTAAATTAATTTGATTTTATAATCTCTGGAAAGTAGATAATGGTGACATATCTTGCTTAGGGACTTTTGTTTATTCACTAGTTTAGAAACCAGGTGGATACTTTATCCCTCTGGATTCTCAAGCACCTAACATTCATTTCTTACTGTTTTCTGCTTCTCATTAGTGAATAGTTCTCAGTATATCACAGTACATGGAATATTTTGTACTGAGTGGCTCTTGTTACCAGGTCCTCTGAGGATTTTTTGACATTCAAAATGATGTTCTACTACAACAGTGAAATCTTTTTCTCTATGTCAAATTCCCAGTGTATAAATTACACAGTTAAAAATAACATCTCCAACATAATGGGGCTTCATTCTCTACAGACATTTTATAATCTTAAGGGGAAAAAAAGCTTTCAGCATACAATGCACATTGTCTGATACATATCAGTATTTTAAAAAAATAAGCTTAGGAGAAAACCATTTTATTTAACTCTGATATTATTTGATATTATAAAAATCCTTGACTATCATTAAACTGTTTTCCCATACTAGGCTTAATCTTCATTCAATTCTTTGTATATTGTCACTCACTTATTCAGTAGAATCATTTGTTCAAGGTTGTGTGATGGCATTAAAAACATAAAACAAATAAAATATCTATATCATAGCATTATTTTCCATATCTATGGAGAATCAAAAATTGTAATGACTTCATTAACATAGCTCTTGAAATTCCTTTGCAAATGTTTCTATATTTTATCTCAAATAAAATAAAACAATCTCAAATAATGAAAGAATTATTCTTAATTTTTAAAGTAAGTCCTTTTGTATTTCTCTACCCTTCATTCAGTCACTTATGCCAGGATTCTCCAGACAAAAGAATTTCTTCTATTTAAGCTGCAAATTAATAAAGAGATGGATACAGAGAATACCACCACCAGCAAATAGCAAGCAAAGAGCCAAGCATGTGAAATATTTCTGTGAATGACTATAGTAAAACCAAAATTAAAGTAAAAAACAGGTACTTCAGAGTTCTGATGTAGTTGCTGTTGCTGTGACATATTTGAATTTGTAAAATCAATTTTGCAGATAAAATCTTAAATAAACCAGTGGCTGATTCAAGTTTTCCAAAGTATAGTTTATCTCTTCTAAATTAATTTGATTTTATAATCTCTGGAAAGTAGATAATGGTGACATATCTTGCTTAGGGACTTTTGTTTATTCACTAGTTTAGAAACCAGGTGGATACTGTGAGCATATCTGTTTCATTACTAAGATCTTTTTTTTTTTAAATGATGATACATGCAGAAAAATATAAACTAATATTTATCTAGATCCCTCATTAACAAACGCACTGAGCTCTGCAAGGACATTGTCAATACTCTCAATTAAAAATTTAGAACCTATATTGAAAAGTAAAAGTGTTAGTCATTCACTCATGTCCTACTCTTTGTGACTCCATAGACTAGCTTTTCAAGCTCCTCTGTCCATGGGATTCTCTAGGCAAGAGCACTGGAGTGGAATGCCATTTCTTTCTCCAGGGGATCTTCCTGACTCAGGGACCAAACTTAGGTCTCCTGCATCACAGGCAGACTCTGTAACATTTGAACCACCAGGGGAAACCTATAGAGACACGTAAAAGTCTAAGGACTATTATGGAGTTTATTAGCATGCAATTATTACTTGAGGTGAATTGTTCTTTAAAATGAATGCTAATCATTAACCCATTAATGTCTCTTTTCAAATGATAGATTAAACTCTTTCTAATGCAGAAGTTTTAGATAATATGATGATTTGTGTCACAAGTGAGTTCATACAGTGTTATTATAGGAAGAGTTTATTCTACAGTATAAAGTATGGAGATTAGTTCAAAGTGAGACAAGGAATTTGAATATTTCAAATTTATTGTAAATCCCATGAAAAGAGAAAGTTTAAACAAACAATGTAGGGTGAACAATGGTTGCAACCTGCAAGCACCAATTTTGTGATTTTTGTGAGTTTCCCTATTATTCAGCTAACTTTAACCACTTTTGATCCCCAGGACCCTCTCCTCTTCTAAGTGTTTAGGAGCTTAGATGCTAGCTCCTTTGTTACCAAACTTTGCTTGTTTAAATTCTATTCTCAAGAAGGCAGTCACCCAAAAAGTGATAGTGGGCTAATGGATTTAAAATATAATTTTATTTAACCAAGAACTTCTGTCAACCTGTTGGTACCCTTTGTACAAAAATCATACACTATATGTAGAACTGTATGTATATGTATGTAAATTAAAAATTTTCATTTATTTTCAAGTAAAAAAGAATCCAAATTGACTTACTATATTTACTTAAACATGTATATAATTACTTTAACTCATATGAAAACCTTTACACTCAAAGCAAAGTCATCCACCATTTAAATTTTATAGTTACCACAAGTCATTCTCTGAGGTCTCCTTTCATTTCTCAGTTATGTTCTTCCTTGCATAATGGTACCACTAGCAAATTATTTAACATTTCCTCATCTTTAAGACTGGCTCACCATATCTACAACATAAAGGTGCTCTGAGGATTAAATTAAACAATGCATATAAAATATTTAGTGGAGTGCCTGTCATCTAGTGAAATACAATGTCTGACAGATTTTACCCTTTGTTCTTTTACTTCATTTTAAGGCATAATCCTAGTATTTTTAAAATAATATATGTAAGAGAAAGACTTTCTTTTTTGCAGTATAAGAATTTCATTCTTTGCCTATAAGAATAAAAACTGTGATTTGTAATGATGTGTAGTAGCTTTCAAATAGAAGTGAGTATTTCAATAAGGTATGAAGAAGCAGAACATTAATATATAGGAGTCAGAATTTTAATAGGGCTTGGGAAAGTAGAACATTAATTTCTGGTGATATGGTCAGTTATTTATATTAAAAAAAGCAACATTGTAAATAGCAACCACCACTCAGATTTAGACAAAAATTGTGCTTCTTGCATAGTCAATTCAGACATGCACTATAGGAGCACAACTTGTGTTATGTTTGAATTTTTTGTTAACAGACTTTTTCAAGAGTAGCATTTCAATAATATTTAAAATCTAGATTTTTGTTTCTTATGAAATTGAATTTTTCATTCCTGCAGACATGGTGGTATTGGGAAAACTGAAAATTAAATCCAAATTCTGGGAAATCTGTTTATATCAGTACCAGTAATATTTTGATTTAATGTCAGATCAGATATTACACAAGGCAAATCATGGACTTTATTTTTATTTCTAATGGTATCAAGGTAGCTAATCACCATTATTAAATTGAGGGCAGATGAGTCATGTGTGTGAAATGAATATGTGGATTCATTCCAGTTCCTCTGAGAAAGACCCTATAATTGGCATCAATTAGCCCTCTTGTTGGCAGTTTTAGTAAACCATCTGAAATTTAATAAACAAAGACTAAAATGCATTCTCAACGAAAGACAGTTATCTTGGACATTGATGAGAGCTGATTAGCAAATTGGCAGTTGGTATTCACCCTCCCTCTTCAAATATTGACTCAGTTGACATAGTGCTTTTCTTTGCTTTATCAGTCTAAGACTTCATTTTTACCATCTTCAAAAATAAATTTCGTAAATGAATACTTACGTGATAGTTTTACTTTAACACTTTTTCACTTACTCAGATATAGATACGTGTGCTTCAGAGAAATGGGGGGACCCCAAGGTACCACTTGCTGCATTGATATTATATACATTAAACAAAATTATGACCTTGAAGAGTTGATGCAAATTCTCAGTTTGCTTATGGAGAACAGAGTCATTTATTGAAAGATTCTGAGCAGTGTTTTCATTTTAAGTTTACAACTTTATAAAATAGGAGGTGGTGTTTGTTTCCTAATTTATCTGTGAGGTAATACGAAGTATGAGCTCTAAGAGGAATTAGATTAAGAAAACACTGCAAATTATTATTTTGTTTTAAAAGTTAATTTTCTTTTTTGTTAAACTCACAACCACCAAGTCTATGTTTCCAGACTTGAAGACATCGTATTAGACATCATATTTAGGTGTTTGTATTTACACTAACCACACTCCAGAAAATTTTTCAGTTTGCTCACTAATCATTGCGATGAGACTCAAGACACAGAACCTGTGAGCTGAGGTTGAGTGGAGGAGTTAACATTCCTTAAGTGAAGATGAGCCACATAGATACTCATTTGCACTTTTGACATGTAGTATAGTGTTTCTCCACCCCCCACCAAAAAAGGGAGCTACCAGAAAGTAGCATAAAAGATGTTAAATATGGTATCAATAATGTGCTAATAACCCAACTAAACTAGTATTTTCTCATAATTTAAAATTTCCTGAAGCTCATAGCTTCGAGAAGTAGCCTTTTTGGTATTCTTCTTGTAACTTAAAAATCATGGACTTTATTTTTATTTCTAATGGTATCAAGGTAGCTAATCACCATTATTAAATTGAGGGCAGATGAGTCATGTGTGTGAAATGAATATGTGGATTCATTCCAGTTCCTCTGAGAAAGACCCTATAATTGGCATCAATTAGCCCTCTTGTTGGCAGTTTTAGTAAACCATCTGAAATTTAATAAACAAAGACTAAAATGCATTCTCAACGAAAGACAGTTATCTTGGACATTGATGAGAGCTGATTAGCAAATTGGCAGTTGGTATTCACCCTCCCTCTTCAAATATTGACTCAGTTGACATAGTGCTTTTCTTTGCTTTATCAGTCTAAGACTTCATTTTTACCATCTTCAAAAATAAATTCTCGTAAATGAATACTTACGTGATAGTTTTACTTTAACACTTTTTCACTTACTCAGATATAGATACGTGTGCTTCAGAGAAATGGGGGGACCCCAAGGTACCACTTGCTGCATTGATATTATATACATTAAACAAAATTATGACCTTGAAGAGTTGATGCAAATTCTCAGTTTGCTTATGGAGAACAGAGTCATTTATTGAAAGATTCTGAGCAGTGTTTTCATTTTAAGTTTACAACTTTATAAAATAGGAGGTGGTGTTTGTTTCCTAATTTATCTGTGAGGTAATACGAAGTATGAGCTCTAAGAGGAATTAGATTAAGAAAACACTGCAAATTATTATTTTGTTTTAAAAGTTAATTTTCTTTTTTGTTAAACTCACAACCACCAAGTCTATGTTTCCAGACTTGAAGACATCGTATTAGACATCATATTTAGGTGTTTGTATTTACACTAACCACACTCCAGAAAATTTTTCAGTTTGCTCACTAATCATTGCGATGAGACTCAAGACACAGAACCTGTGAGCTGAGGTTGAGTGGAGGAGTTAACATTCCTTAAGTGAAGATGAGCCACATAGATACTCATTTGCACTTTTGACATGTAGTATAGTGTTTCTCCACCCCCCACCAAAAAAGGGAGCTACCAGAAAGTAGCATAAAAGATGTTAAATATGGTATCAATAATGTGCTAATAACCCAACTAAACTAGTATTTTCTCATAATTTAAAATTTCCTGAAGCTCATAGCTTCGAGAAGTAGCCTAGGTATCTCTTGTAACTTAGTTTTCAGTTGAAGTCATTTTGCCTAATTATGCTAGAATAAAACGGACTGGCCCCACTACCCAGTACTGTGGGAAGGCCATTCCAAAATCTATGTGATTTCTAGAGGTTTATAGTCTCAGGGCCCCCTCTTACTCCATGTTTCAAGTTTTGCATTGCTTCATTTTACTTCTTTCCGACTGCTCTCAGTTTTTATTCTGCATGAGTACAAATGTGACAGCCTTTGGGTTGCTTCTACCCAAGTCCTTGGCCTGGGCCATAAATCTCAAAAGGCTCTTCTCTGAGATGATCCCAGTTGAATTTTTGTTTTTTAATCATTGTTATTTGTAATTTTTGTAAGTTTATTTATTTATTTATTTTTGACTCTGCCGGGTCTCCATTGCTGTGTGACAGGTACTCTCTAACTGCAGTGTGCAGGTGTCTCATTGTGGGGACTTGTGGAGCTCTAAAGCTCGCAGGCTCAGGAGGTGTGACACATGCGTTTAGATGCTGTGCAGCATATGGTATTTTCCCCATCCCAGGATCGAACTGGTGTCTCCTGCACTTCAAGGCAGACTCCTAACCACTGGGCCACTAGGGAAGCCCCCAAGTTAAATTTTGAAAGTCTTTTAGTTTCCCTGCTCTGCATATCCATAGACTCACCATTTTGTTCTACTAAACTAAGAAGTTTCTTCCATGGTCATTATCTCCCAGAAAAGAAAGAAAAGCGTTAGTCTCTCTTAATTTCTCCTGGAGATTGGAAATAATACAAAAGTGAATTATAAGACAGAATGACCTTCATCAACTTAAATTTTTAATGGTGTTTTGGTATTTTGTTTTTTTCCAAGATCATGTTGATCTTCAGCAGTTTCATTGCTGTAACACAGAGGCCAGATATGCTAAATGGCAAGTTATCATTTCTGAGGTTGAGTGGGAGGGGGTTAACATTCCTTAAGTGAAGATGAGCCACATAGATACTCATTTGCACTTTTGACATGTAGTATAGTGTTTCTCCACCCCCCACCAAAAAAGGGAGCTACCAGAAAGTAGCATAAAAGATGTTAAATATGGTATCAATAATGTGCTAATAACCCAACTAAACTAGTATTTTCTCATAATTTAAAATTTCCTGAAGCTCATAGCTTCGAGAAGTAGCCTAGGTATCTCTTGTAACTTAGTTTTCAGTTGAAGTCATTTTGCCTAATTATGCTAGAATAAAACGGACTGGCCCCACTACCCAGTACTGTGGGAAGGCCATTCCAAAATCTATGTGATTTCTAGAGGTTTATAGTCTCAGGGCCCCCTCTTACTCCATGTTTCAAGTTTTGCATTGCTTCATTTTACTTCTTTCCGACTGCTCTCAGTTTTTATTCTGCATGAGTACAAATGTGACAGCCTTTGGGTTGCTTCTACCCAAGTCCTTGGCCTGGGCCATAAATCTCAAAAGGCTCTTCTCTGAGATGATCCCAGTTGAATTTTTGTTTTTTAATCATTGTTATTTGAAATTTTGTTAAGTTTATTTATTTATTTATTTTTGACTCTGCCGGGTCTCCATTGCTGTGTGACAGGTACTCTCTAACTGCAGTGTGCAGGTGTCTCATTGTGGGGACTTGTGGAGCTCTAAAGCTCGCAGGCTCAGGAGGTGTGACACATGCGTTTAGATGCTGTGCAGCATATGGTATTTTCCCCATCCCAGGATCGAACTGGTGTCTCCTGCACTTCAAGGCAGACTCCTAACCACTGGGCCACTAGGGAAGCCCCCAAGTTAAATTTTGAAAGTCTTTTAGTTTCCCTGCTCTGCATATCCATAGACTCACCATTTTGTTCTACTAAACTAAGAAGTTTCTTCCATGGTCATTATCTCCCAGAAAAGAAAGAAAAGCGTTAGTCTCTCTTAATTTCTCCTGGAGATTGGAAATAATACAAAAGTGAATTATAAGACAGAATGACCTTCATCAACTTAAATTTTTAATGGTGTTTTGGTATTTTGTTTTTTTCCAAGATCATGTTGATCTTCAGCAGTTTCATTGCTGTAACACAGAGGCCAGATATGATAAATGGCAAGTTATCATTTCTGTTAGGATATAGTATTCTTTCAGATAATAAAATCAATTGTTCCTGTACTGCAACTTCAGTGAGGAGAAACACACACCCGCACACACGGATGACAGAGTAGCATCTATTTTATGCTACTAAGAAGAAATCCAAAGACAGATATATCAATGACTTCAACAGAGATGAATAATCTCCAGGAAAAATAAGTCTGACTTTAACAAAATAATTCCTAGTGTGTCTGCTGTTTATTAAAAGACTTTTGATGTAAGAACCTCAGATTTTCACAAAAGCATAAGATACAAAAATCAAAGTATCTTTTATAAATATATAGCACTATTTGTCCATTTTCAGCATCTATTCCTCCAAGTTCTGTTCTTAAAGCCCACCTGGTTTCTGTTCCTAGGAATTAGCCTTCTATTGGAGATAGTCATTTTCCATTTCTGGAGGACTTTGTCCCCAGCTATAATGCTCAAGGTTTTAGGGAAAATTATCTGAATTGCAAAGATTTGTATAGTCAAATGAGTGAAATATGAATGGAGAAATTTGGGTAGTAAGAAAGACATTTTTGGTAAAAAGCCCTATAGATATTTTTATTGTCAAAAGGTAAACTAGTAGTCCATATATTTGTATCAAATTCAAGTCAAGGATTTACCAAATATTCCCAAATATATGACCTAATATCTTATACCACAGGGTAATATGTACATATTAATTATGAATTATTTTATCCAGTAAGACATATCAAAACTTTACTACTGCTTTCATTGTTACTTGTCTTTTGTCATCTCCCATCTAGTTTCTCTCAAAATTTATTCTCAACATTTCCACCTTTCCTGACTTCTACCCTCCGCTCCCTTAGCTGATGACCTTGCCTTCCATAACACAGAGAAAACTCAGACATAAGCATGTCCTCCATTAAATACATGTCCATCACCCACCTAATATTTTCCAACAGCCCTTTTTATCCTGGACCATGGAATGATTCATAGAATCATTCACAGAGTGAGTTCTTTTTCTTTCTATTCAAAGACAATATTCCCATGGGTACCTGTTTTCTTAATTCCAAATGCTCTCACTTTTTCCAGAATCTTCCTGTCTGTTATCTTTTGCTTCTCTTGTAGCTCCTGTTATTCCTTCTCTACTGTCTTCTTGCCTTTTAATCTACACAAATATGCTAAACTTCTATTCTAAATAATAAGCCAAACCAAAGAAATACAACTATCCTTTGAGTTTGCACCCTCAGTTCAGTGTCTACCTCCTCCTATCTCTTTCACATTTTCCAAAGTAATATTCTTGTAGCACAGGTCCCTTTACCATTAGATGAATCTTCAACCACCGTCCATCCTGTTTCTGTCTCTTAATTCTGCTGTAACTTCCTATTGGATAATTTCCTACTATTTGGTTTGATCTAAAATTTAACAATATCTGGAAAATATTGCTTGTCCCCTAGGCAAACTCATGAAACATTTTGGATGCATTAGATTATGATGATAGCCTGGGGATTAATTGGAACACAGTGACTCTAGATTGCTACTGTTTCTCAATTCCCTGGAGTTTGTCTCACACGGGAGTGGAAATGATGTTCCTCCAGGGCTAGCACCCTTGCTGTTATGTTCATTTCTTAGTTTCACAGCTTTCTTTGCTGTAGCTTCCATCTTTATAGTCCTTTTCATAATCAAGTTATTTCTTTGTCTTCATACCTTCCTGTTCTTGTGTCTGGAAATCCTTCTCTAATTCCACTGGGATCCTCTTTTTTCAGGATCACAAGCTTCTTCTATTTCTGAATATGTTCTATCTCCTCCCTACCCTTCCCGGTTTTTTTTTTCCCTTAAAACTTTACTACTGCTTTCATTGTTACTTGTCTTTTGTCATCTCCCATCTAGTTTCTCTCAAAATTTATTCTCAACATTTCCACCTTTCCTGACTTCTACCCTCCGCTCCCTTAGCTGATGACCTTGCCTTCCATAACACAGAGAAAACTCAGACATAAGCATGTCCTCCATTAAATACATGTCCATCACCCACCTAATATTTTCCAACAGCCCTTTTTATCCTGGACCATGGAATGATTCATAGAATCATTCACAGAGTGAGTTCTTTTTCTTTCTATTCAAAGACAATATTCCCATGGGTACCTGTTTTCTTAATTCCAAATGCTCTCACTTTTTCCAGAATCTTCCTGTCTGTTATCTTTTGCTTCTCTTGTAGCTCCTGTTATTCCTTCTCTACTGTCTTCTTGCCTTTTAATCTACACAAATATGCTAAACTTCTATTCTAAATAATAAGCCAAACCAAAGAAATACAACTATCCTTTGAGTTTGCACCCTCAGTTCAGTGTCTACCTCCTCCTATCTCTTTCACATTTTCCAAAGTAATATTCTTGTAGCACAGGTCCCTTTACCATTAGATGAATCTTCAACCACCGTCCATCCTGTTTCTGTCTCTTAATTCTGCTGTAACTTCCTATTGGATAATTTCCTACTATTTGGTTTGATCTAAAATTTAACAATATCTGGAAAATATTGCTTGTCCCCTAGGCAAACTCATGAAACATTTTGGATGCATTAGATTATGATGATAGCCTGGGGATTAATTGGAACACAGTGACTCTAGATTGCTACTGTTTCTCAATTCCCTGGAGTTTGTCTCACACGGGAGTGGAAATGATGTTCCTCCAGGGCTAGCACCCTTGCTGTTATGTTCATTTCTTAGTTTCACAGCTTTCTTTGCTGTAGCTTCCATCTTTATAGTCCTTTTCATAATCAAGTTATTTCTTTGTCTTCATACCTTCCTGTTCTTGTGTCTGGAAATCCTTCTCTAATTCCACTGGGATCCTCTTTTTTCAGGATCACAAGCTTCTTCTATTTCTGAATATGTTCTATCTCCTCCCTATTGCTTCATTTTCTCTCTTCTTGTTGTCTTTGCAGTTATTGTTGTTTAGTCACTCAGTCATGTCCAACTCTTTGCAACCCCATAGACTGCAGCCCATCAGACTTCTCTGTCTGTGGAATTCTCCAGACAAGAATGATGGAGTGGGTTGACATTTCCTTCTCCAGGGGATCTTCCCAATCCAGGGTATCTAGGTCTCCTGAGCATTGTCTGCTTCATAGGCAGATTCTTTCACTACTGAGACATTGGAGAATGGTTGCTCTTTGGAGTTGTTCTTCCTTTTAATGGCTTCCCTAGCTACCAGAATTCTTCCTCACTGTGAGTCTGTTCCTCAGCTATCTTTGAGACAATTTCTCTTTTTTTCTTGTGAGTTCTTCCTTCCTTTTCTCCTCTCTTTCCTTCTTTTCTGCTCTCCTCTTAGCTAGAGACTTTGTGTTCTTTTGGGAGATGGTAGTCCTTGCAGGGTGCTTACTAGAAGCAGAGGTAGTCACATTGGATGACCTGGTGGGGTCCAAGATTGCAGCTGTGGCTGTGGCTAGAGCAGCAAGAATGGAGTCTAACTTAACAGGTGACTACTTTTTAACTGTGAGTTCTTCTGTTTTCAGTAACACTACTCTGTCTTTTACAGGGGGCTATCTGACAATTTTAATTTCTTTCTCTGAGTTTTCCTACTCAGACAACACTCTACTCTCTTGGCAGGGCAACTGACTGGATATAGGGCTAGAGATGAGGGAGAGGAGCATTGGCTGAGCTCAGAGCCAGAAAAGAGCTGGGAGAAAGTTGGTCTGGGTGTGCCAAGCAAAGTATAAACAGACTTGGATGGGAGCCAAAGATGAGAGGGAAGTAGGTGATCCAGCTTCCAGATTAGATGGAATTAGAGAGACCCTGTCTGATGCCAGATGTAGAATAAAGTAGAAAGGTACATCTTCTCTCTCTTTTTCTCTGATTCTTGTTCGTAGAGCCCTCTGGTTGTAACAAAGAGTTTAGTCACTTTGTAGGACATGACATGATATTAATGCTACTGTGAGGTGCTACATCTCTGAACAAGGCTGCTGTGTGTTTATTTATGGCCAGGAGCTGACATGTGGGGATCAGGAGTGTATTAACAAAACTAAAGTAAGAATGTGTGGGGACTGTAATTCTTTACTTGCTCATAGACTTGACTTTACAGATGGTAGTTGGAGGCTTATGGCTTTCTGGTCTAGGCTTTATTGCTGAAGATGAGATTTCTGAATCCACACCCATCACCTTTATGACACCTTTTACTGGAGTCAGAACAATGAATGTGGCTTTGTTTCAAGAGGGAATTTGGATTTCTGAAGTCTTTGATCTCAGAAGTGCCCCATTTATTAAACCTGGGTTAAGCTCAGAAATGAATTATACTCAGTACTAATTTACTTTGACTGAGTTCTCTGCTTAAAGAAAAGAAATGGAACAAAGGTACTTAAAATAATTTTAGTGACTTCGCTTTCTACTCTTTCCTTACTTTTAAAGCATGTTGTGTGTGTTTGCACTATTAATTTGTGTAAGTAGAAAGAATAATGTATTAAAAATCTGCTCTAGATTAAGTGTTACTTCAGTGACAACAAATAAACTATTGTTCAAAAAAATCTCTCTGAATTTAATGTTTTCAGACAATTCAATTCTATTCAAAGTTTTTTTTATGAAACAGATTCTATTCAGAATTTTTACAGAATATTACAATGAAGGATTAGTTTGGATGTGAAGAGTAACTTGGGGAATGTTTGCTCTCTGTCTTGTAGGTGGTTTAAAATGTAATCATATTGTTACTGGTAAAATGTAATACAAAGCAAGTCCATATTATTTGTTGATACAGAAAATATATGTTTTATTTGCCCTTTCTCTAAAAACATGGGCAATGGTACTTTGTTATAAAATGAATGAATAATTCCATATTAAATGTTAACCCATCATATTTGCTTCCTTAAGGAATCACAGCTTCTCTAAACTGAAAGTTCCAAATAGTAAAACATTATCATTAGAAAGCCTTGTTATTGAGATAATGGTAGGACTTATGGTGGAAGAAACTGGCATATGCTATCTTTTAAAAAATGAATGTTATTTATTGCTCCAGTCCTAAGGCCTTCCTTTAGGTTAGAGCTATATCTCTGAACAAGGCTGCTGTGTGTTTATTTATGGCCAGGAGCTGACATGTGGGGATCAGGAGTGTATTAACAAAACTAAAGTAAGAATGTGTGGGGACTGTAATTCTTTACTTGCTCATAGACTTGACTTTACAGATGGTAGTTGGAGGCTTATGGCTTTCTGGTCTAGGCTTTATTGCTGAAGATGAGATTTCTGAATCCACACCCATCACCTTTATGACACCTTTTACTGGAGTCAGAACAATGAATGTGGCTTTGTTTCAAGAGAATTTGGATTTCTGAAGTCTTTGATCTCAGAAGTGCCCCATTTATTAAACCTGGGTTAAGCTCAGAAATGAATTATACTCAGTACTAATTTACTTTGACTGAGTTCTCTGCTTAAAGAAAAGAAATGGAACAAAGGTACTTAAAATAATTTTAGTGACTTCGCTTTCTACTCTTTCCTTACTTTTAAAGCATGTTGTGTGTGTTTGCACTATTAATTTGTGTAAGTAGAAAGAATAATGTATTAAAAATCTGCTCTAGATTAAGTGTTACTTCAGTGACAACAAATAAACTATTGTTCAAAAAAATCTCTCTGAATTTAATGTTTTCAGACAATTCAATTCTATTCAAAGTTTTTTTTATGAAACAGATTCTATTCAGAATTTTTACAGAATATTACAATGAAGGATTAGTTTGGATGTGAAGAGTAACTTGGGGAATGTTTGCTCTCTGTCTTGTAGGTGGTTTAAAATGTAATCATATTGTTACTGGTAAAATGTAATACAAAGCAAGTCCATATTATTTGTTGATACAGAAAATATATGTTTTATTTGCCCTTTCTCTAAAAACATGGGCAATGGTACTTTGTTATAAAATGAATGAATAATTCCATATTAAATGTTAACCCATCATATTTGCTTCCTTAAGGAATCACAGCTTCTCTAAACTGAAAGTTCCAAATAGTAAAACATTATCATTAGAAAGCCTTGTTATTGAGATAATGGTAGGACTTATGGTGGAAGAAACTGGCATATGCTATCTTTTAAAAAATGAATGTTATTTATTGCTCCAGTCCTAAGGCCTTCCTTTAGGTTAGAGCTATAAACTGAGTAAATAAAACTCCAGGTAACCCTCACTCTAAAAGATTTTGCAGTTCATTTCAGGCAGCAGATCAGGTCAGACTTGAAGCCTAGAAAAGTACATCACACAGACTCTAGCTTCAGAGGAATCTGGCAGAGCAACAAAACATAAGTAACTTTCAGAAATGAGATTCTCCTAGAAACTTAGACTTCATTTAAAGCTTAGTTGTTGTTAAGAACATCTGGCATCTGAAATGGCATCTGATTAGAGGAGAAAGCAATGGTCATCACATTTTTCATAAACACTTAATAATTTTTAAAAAAATTTAAACCTGTACATAGTTAGCACATATATCATAGCTAGCACATTTATACCTGCTACTGCTAAACTGAACACCAGGCAAAGAGAAAAATTCATGGCCAAGTCTTTGGATGCTGATTGTAGTTCTATTGTGAAAACTGATAACATCAACTAAAGCAAAACCTAGTGACTTAAAGTGAATTCTCATTTTCCACCCTGACTTTAAGTAGAATTCTGGCAGAAACCTAGAAGACAATTTGACCAGTTTTGAAATTAAAATTCTTGGGTTCTTATCATGAGAAATAATAACTTTAAATAATCAAATTGATGTTTTGTTTTTCTAGCAGGGTACACAAATTCCACTCCCATCCAGGCTACCATATAACACTGAACAAACAGAGTTCCGTGTGCTATAAAATAGGTCTTTATTGAGTATCCATTTTAAATATAGCAGTGTGTACATGTCTATCCTAAACTCCCTAACTATCCCTTCCTCCCAGAAACCATAACTTCATTTTTAAATTTGAGTCTCTTTCAGTTTTATAAGTCAATTTATTTCATTTCTTTTCAGATCCCACATATAAGGGATGCCATACAGTAGTTCTTCTTCTCTAACTTACTTCACTTAGTATAACAATCTCTAGGTCCATCCACATTGCTGCAAATGGCATTGTTTCATTCTTTTTAATGGATGAGTAATATTCCATTGTATATATGTACCACCAGATATGTTTTGTTTTTGAATTTTGACCTCTTGTATTGGTTTTTTATTTATTTATTTTCATCTATCTGTATTCTTTGGCCTGTGTGGAACTCCCATTGAAGTAGCCTCTCTTATTGTAGAGCACCAGCTCTGAATACATGCATTCCAGAACACTGTCTCATAATTGGACACACTGATCCAACCACTCCATGGCACGTGATATCTTCCCAGGACAGGAATTGAACTGTTGCCCCTTGCATTGCAAGATGGACTGTTCACCCACTGGACCACCAGGGAAGCCCCCAGATGTAATTTTTAAAATACTATTTTATATACAGTACTCAAAGCTTCACTAGGAATAAAATTTTATCAATTTTTAATCAAGCATGTATTTTCAGAATGTACAGCATAGCGGTGAAGGTACAGACTCTGGGGTCACAGTTTTTGGATTCAGATCCCAGCTCAATCAAGTCTAGTTTTATGACCGTGAACAAGTTACTTAACCTTTGTGTGCCTTAGGCTTCTCATATCTGAAATGGAGAAGTTAGTTCTAGTACCTGTGTCTTACTAAGTTAAATAAATGAATGATGTCCTGAGCACTCTTTGAGTGTTAGTTATTATAAGTAGCATGCACCAGGCGTTATTTACCTGTAGGACAAAACGGTTTACCCCATGGAGTAGCATTTTAAGAGAGATACAATGAGCAAGTAAATACTAGTAAAATGTCAGTTGTGATAACTGCTCTAAAGAAAAATAAAACAGGGATGAGTGTATGATATGTGTGTTACTGGCAAGGGCTGGGGTGAAGATATGGCTCTAGACTATTTTTAGTGGCAACTGAAGGCCTCTCTGGAAAGATATTATTTGAAAGACACATACATACAGAAAGTAAGCCTTCTAAATGCTCAAGTAAGGTTATTCTTTTACTTCTTTCCCAGAACCTAATCCTTGCTCACCTTGTGCAATATTAAAAAAAAAAAGAAGACTCATAATCAATTGATTTATTAGTTGATTTATCACAAAAATAAAATTGCAAACTTCTTCTCTAACTTACTTCACTTAGTATCAATCTCTATATGGCATTGTTTCATTCTTTTTAATGGATGAGTAATATTCCATTGTATATATGTACCACCAGATATGTTTTGTTTTTGAATTTTGACCTCTTGTATTGGTTTTTTATTTATTTATTTTCATCTATCTGTATTCTTTGGCCTGTGTGGAACTCCCATTGAAGTAGCCTCTCTTATTGTAGAGCACCAGCTCTGAATACATGCATTCCAGAACACTGTCTCATAATTGGACACACTGATCCAACCACTCCATGGCACGTGATATCTTCCCAGGACAGGAATTGAACTGTTGCCCCTTGCATTGCAAGATGGACTGTTCACCCACTGGACCACCAGGGAAGCCCCCAGATGTAATTTTTAAAATACTATTTTATATACAGTACTCAAAGCTTCACTAGGAATAAAATTTTATCAATTTTTAATCAAGCATGTATTTTCAGAATGTACAGCATAGCGGTGAAGGTACAGACTCTGGGGTCACAGTTTTTGGATTCAGATCCCAGCTCAATCAAGTCTAGTTTTATGACCGTGAACAAGTTACTTAACCTTTGTGTGCCTTAGGCTTCTCATATCTGAAATGGAGAAGTTAGTTCTAGTACCTGTGTCTTACTAAGTTAAATAAATGAATGATGTCCTGAGCACTCTTTGAGTGTTAGTTATTATAAGTAGCATGCACCAGGCGTTATTTACCTGTAGGACAAAACGGTTTACCCCATGGAGTAGCATTTTAAGAGAGATACAATGAGCAAGTAAATACTAGTAAAATGTCAGTTGTGATAACTGCTCTAAAGAAAAATAAAACAGGGATGAGTGTATGATATGTGTGTTACTGGCAAGGGCTGGGGTGAAGATATGGCTCTAGACTATTTTTAGTGGCAACTGAAGGCCTCTCTGGAAAGATATTATTTGAAAGACACATACATACAGAAAGTAAGCCTTCTAAATGCTCAAGTAAGGTTATTCTTTTACTTCTTTCCCAGAACCTAATCCTTGCTCACCTTGTGCAATATTAAAAAAAAAAAGAAGACTCATAATCAATTGATTTATTAGTTGATTTATATCACAAAATGAATAAAATTGCATAGGCTTCAGTCAAATATGTATAAATTATATTTGAAAATTCAAGGGAGAGAGGTGTTAAGTTTGTCATCCAATAATCAAAGGAAAACCAACACTTTCCTGTTATCACAGATACATAATGCTTGAGAATATATTGTGTGAAATCTGCTTATAGAATCTCTTCCAAAATTTAAAAGAACCATGCTTGCTTATTGATGAAAGTAGAGCAAATTAGAGCTGGAATGGTTATTCCATTCCCCTACGAGTGCCATGCATAACAGTTTAGTATAATAATGCATACTTGTCATGAGGAATTCAATACTGAATCACTGTTTCTATGACTTTGAGTTGTAAAAATAAAGTAAAAGCAAAGTTGTGAAAGCACTTTAAAGATTATAATATGTGCTCTATTAAAGTTATTTTTAATTGATCAATTATTCTTACTTGTAAGATGAAGGGAAAATAAGAACTAAAAACATTCTCATTCCATGCCTTATTATTTGAGCTTAAGGGGCTTCCCTGGTGGTCCAGTGGGTAAGGACACCGCCTTGCAGTGCAAGGGGCGCCGGTTCCATCCTTGGCCTGGGAAGATCGCACGTGCTGTGGAGCGGCTGGACTGATGTGTCCAATTACCAAGCCGGAGCTCTGGGGCGAATGCGCCCAGAGCTAGTGCTCTGCGACGACAGAAGCCACTGCGATGGCAGGCCCACAGGAGCCAAAGAACAAAGACGGATGAAAATAGAGAAATGAAAGACCAATAGAAGTGGCCTGCCCATCCCCGTCCCTCCCCACCTCACTCCCCAAAAGATAAATAAATAAAATAAATGTTTATTTGAGCTTAAGACAGTTTATCATAATGCCCTGCTTTCTCCTTGGAAGAAAAGCTATGAGAAACCTAGATAGCACATTAGAAGCAAAGGCATCAGTTTGGTGACAGAACTATGTTTTTTCCAGTAATCATTTATTGATGCTAGAGCTGGACCATAAAGAAGGTTGAGCACCAAATTATTGATGCTTTTGAAATGTGGTGCTGGTGACAGAAGCGTTAATGTTTTTCCAGTAATCCTTTATTGAAGACCTATATTTTTTGATTTATTAGTTGATTTATATCACAAAATGAATAAAATTGCATAGGCTTCAGTCAAATATGTATAAATTATATTTGAAAATTCAAGGGAGAGAGGTGTTAAGTTTGTCATCCAATAATCAAAGGAAAACCAACACTTTCCTGTTATCACAGATACATAATGCTTGAGAATATATTGTGTGAAATCTGCTTATAGAATCTCTTCCAAAATTTAAAAGAACCATGCTTGCTTATTGATGAAAGTAGAGCAAATTAGAGCTGGAATGGTTATTCCATTCCCCTACGAGTGCCATGCATAACAGTTTAGTATAATAATGCATACTTGTCATGAGGAATTCAATACTGAATCACTGTTTCTATGACTTTGAGTTGTAAAAATAAAGTAAAAGCAAAGTTGTGAAAGCACTTTAAAGATTATAATATGTGCTCTATTAAAGTTATTTTTAATTGATCAATTATTCTTACTTGTAAGATGAAGGGAAAATAAGAACTAAAAACATTCTCATTCCATGCCTTATTATTTGAGCTTAAGGGGCTTCCCTGGTGGTCCAGTGGGTAAGGACACCGCCTTGCAGTGCAAGGGGCGCCGGTTCCATCCTTGGCCTGGGAAGATCGCACGTGCTGTGGAGCGGCTGGACTGATGTGTCCAATTACCAAGCCGGAGCTCTGGGGCGAATGCGCCCAGAGCTAGTGCTCTGCGACGACAGAAGCCACTGCGATGGCAGGCCCACAGGAGCCAAAGAACAAAGACGGATGAAAATAGAGAAATGAAAGACCAATAGAAGTGGCCTGCCCATCCCCGTCCCTCCCCACCTCACTCCCCAAAAGATAAATAAATAAAATAAATGTTTATTTGAGCTTAAGACAGTTTATCATAATGCCCTGCTTTCTCCTTGGAAGAAAAGCTATGAGAAACCTAGATAGCACATTAGAAGCAAAGGCATCAGTTTGGTGACAGAACTATGTTTTTTCCAGTAATCATTTATTGATGCTAGAGCTGGACCATAAAGAAGGTTGAGCACCAAATTATTGATGCTTTTGAAATGTGGTGCTGGTGAAGACTCTTGAGAGTCCCTTGGAGAGCAAGGAGAGTAAATGAAGGAAATCAATGCTGACTATTCCTTGGAAGGAATAATACTGAAGCTGAAGCTCCAATCCTTTGACCACCTGCTGTGAAGACCTGACTCATTAGAAAAGACCCTGATGCTGGGAAAGACTGAGGGCAGAAGAAGGGAATGACAGAGGATGAGATGGTTAGATGGCATTATCGACTCAATGGACATGAGTTTGAGCCAACTCAGGGAGATAGTGAAGGACAGAGAAGCCTGGTGTGCTGTGGTCCATGGGATTACAAAGAGTCATACATGACTGAGCAATGGAACAATGAACAACAATAGACAGAAAAAAATGTATAGGTTTTCACGATGTGAGATACTTTTTCTTACCTGTTCCTTCTCTTAGCCCTTCAAAAAATTATAAATCAAAGAAGTAAAATAGCCCCTACATTCATTTTTTTTCCTATCTGAATCATTTTTGTTTTACTCCTATATCCTAGATAAAGCTGTAACTGCGACAGGATAGATTAGCCACTGCAATCTGAACAGAAGGGCAATTTCTAATCAAATTGGCACTAATTTGTTTCAGTACAAATTATCATCATTCACAGCAAATTTGCTTTCAGTGAGCTGTGCCAACCTGAGGTACGGTTCTCAGCACTTTTATCTCCGCTCATCAATATGACAGATCAAATCATTCTGTAACAACTGTGTCTTTTTCTCTCATTTTTTTATGATGACCTATAAGGTGGAATGTCGATTTTTCCCCCCATTTATTCCAACCTTGTTCCACTTAAAAGAAAACTACTATAAATGGGGCTCTACTTCTTTATGCTATTTCTTACCAAAATGAATTTCATTCAAATGTGGGAGTTAGAAATCCATTGCAAATATTGCAATAATATTAAGACATATGTTTAGTTACTTTTCTATTGAATGTGTGTATTACCTAGTCTAACATTTTATATCTAAGAAGTTGCATGTAGTGTGTATATATGTCAGACTACAAATTCATATGTTCCCAACTGTTATGTTATGCTACTTTATATAAATTTTACAGACTTCCAGGTGTCATCATATGATTCCCAACTGTTATGAGTCCCTTGGAGAGCAAGGAGAGTAAATGAAGGAAATCAATGCTGACTATTCCTTGGAAGGACTGATCCTGAAGCTGAAGCTCCAATCCTTTGACCACCTGCTGTGAAGACCTGACTCATTAGAAAAGACCCTGATGCTGGGAAAGACTGAGGGCAGAAGAAGGGAATGACAGAGGATGAGATGGTTAGATGGCATTATCGACTCAATGGACATGAGTTTGAGCCAACTCAGGGAGATAGTGAAGGACAGAGAAGCCTGGTGTGCTGTGGTCCATGGGATTACAAAGAGTCATACATGACTGAGCAATGGAACAATGAACAACAATAGACAGAAAAAAATGTATAGGTTTTCACGATGTGAGATACTTTTTCTTACCTGTTCCTTCTCTTAGCCCTTCAAAAAATTATAAATCAAAGAAGTAAAATAGCCCCTACATTCATTTTTTTTCCTATCTGAATCATTTTTGTTTTACTCCTATATCCTAGATAAAGCTGTAACTGCGACAGGATAGATTAGCCACTGCAATCTGAACAGAAGGGCAATTTCTAATCAAATTGGCACTAATTTGTTTCAGTACAAATTATCATCATTCACAGCAAATTTGCTTTCAGTGAGCTGTGCCAACCTGAGGTACGGTTCTCAGCACTTTTATCTCCGCTCATCAATATGACAGATCAAATCATTCTGTAACAACTGTGTCTTTTTCTCTCATTTTTTTATGATGACCTATAAGGTGGAATGTCGATTTTTCCCCCCATTTATTCCAACCTTGTTCCACTTAAAAGAAAACTACTATAAATGGGGCTCTACTTCTTTATGCTATTTCTTACCAAAATGAATTTCATTCAAATGTGGGAGTTAGAAATCCATTGCAAATATTGCAATAATATTAAGACATATGTTTAGTTACTTTTCTATTGAATGTGTGTATTACCTAGTCTAACATTTTATATCTAAGAAGTTGCATGTATGTGTGTATATATGTCAGACTACAAATTCATATGTTCCCAACTGTTATGTTATGCTACTTTATATAAATTTTACAGACTTCCAGGTGTCATCATAATATTTATATATAGTTCTCTGATTCCTCATCATTTACACTGTTGTATTTTGCTATGCCATCTGCTCAAAAGATGAATACTGGAATAATGCTATCATCTAAATAGCTTGCCAAACTACAAATATTGTTAAAATATACCAGAAACATAGAAACAGTACGCAGTGCTCTAGGATTCTGCAGTCCATACCCATCTGCATTAAATTACCTTTTGTTGTTGCTCAGGTGTACAGCCATCTCATGTACAAACTTGTGGTTAGGAAATTTTCATAATTATAGTTTTATTATTTCAATCTCATAATTTCAAACACAACACGATGAAAGACATCACCTGGAAACAATCGTCTTTACCTGTAAAGCATGTTAATTATAACACAAATGTTGTTGGTGAAAATACTGGAAAATCTCAGGTTTAATTAGGTCTACCAAAGAAATAGAATTGTTGCATACTTGACATTTTGGCAATTTTAATTCCCGTATGAGTTTTTATTTTTAAGAAGATCATGTATAGGAAAGTAAAAAAAAAAAAAGTCACTTATTTAAAACACATCATTTAAGTATGTACCCAAGCTGAAGTATAATTTCCATTCATAATATGTTACAGTGACAAAATATTTTCAACCAAGGTTTCCTCAAGATACATGTTGATTCCTTAGGCATTTCTGCTTTTACTTTCATTTCATAGGCAAGAATGAGAAACTGAGTCTATAAAGATAAAAACAGTTCCTCAGAAATATTTTGAAAAATTCTACCTTCTGTATATCACGTTTCTAGTTTCAATAATCTTGAGACTTGGAAATAACTATGCCCAAAAGAGTAGGATATATTCTAAGCCCAGTGGAATTATGAAACAAAGCCTTAAGGCTGCAAACCCGTAGTCTTCCTACCAATAAGAAGATCTTAATTGCTTTAATTAAAAATAAGAGTCACTTTTATTAAAAACTGAACCCCCTGTTGTGCGTATCATTTTAGTAATGCTTTGCATAACACTTAGGAATTTACAGTGCCTAAGGATAATACAAAATATTTATATATAGTTCTCTGATTCCTCATCATTTACACTGTTGTATTTTGCTATGCCATCTGCTCAAAAGATGAATACTGGAATAATGCTATCATCTAAATAGCTTGCCAAACTACAAATATTGTTAAAATATACCAGAAACATAGAAACAGTACGCAGTGCTCTAGGATTCTGCAGTCCATACCCATCTGCATTAAATTACCTTTTGTTGTTGCTCAGGTGTACAGCCATCTCATGTACAAACTTGTGGTTAGGAAATTTTCATAATTATAGTTTTATTATTTCAATCTCATAATTTCAAACACAACACGATGAAAGACATCACCTGGAAACAATCGTCTTTACCTGTAAAGCATGTTAATTATAACACAAATGTTGTTGGTGAAAATACTGGAAAATCTCAGGTTTAATTAGGTCTACCAAAGAAATAGAATTGTTGCATACTTGACATTTTGGCAATTTTAATTCCCGTATGAGTTTTTATTTTTAAGAAGATCATGTATAGGAAAGTAAAAAAAAAAAAAGTCACTTATTTAAAACACATCATTTAAGTATGTACCCAAGCTGAAGTATAATTTCCATTCATAATATGTTACAGTGACAAAATATTTTCAACCAAGGTTTCCTCAAGATACATGTTGATTCCTTAGGCATTTCTGCTTTTACTTTCATTTCATAGGCAAGAATGAGAAACTGAGTCTATAAAGATAAAAACAGTTCCTCAGAAATATTTTGAAAAATTCTACCTTCTGTATATCACGTTTCTAGTTTCAATAATCTTGAGACTTGGAAATAACTATGCCCAAAAGAGTAGGATATATTCTAAGCCCAGTGGAATTATGAAACAAAGCCTTAAGGCTGCAAACCCGTAGTCTTCCTACCAATAAGAAGATCTTAATTGCTTTAATTAAAAATAAGAGTCACTTTTATTAAAAACTGAACCCCCTGTTGTGCGTATCATTTTAGTAATGCTTTGCATAACACTTAGGAATTTACAGTGCCTAAGGATAATACAAAATATAACTTTCCTTGACTACTTGCAACTGTAAATAAATGGTTTGCCAGTGATGGTTTCATATCATCAAATTGAGATATTAAAAAAATTAAATGATAAAAGCCTCAAATAAGGATGAATAAAAATAAAAAGTGAACTATGACTGTATATTTTTAAAATATAGAAGGTTTGGCTTCCAATCCTGCTATGAAAACAAAAAAACAGAAAAACCTTGTATGACTCTGTCACCCCACAATTCCAGCATTCAGCAGGAGCCATGCCAACAATTAAATGAGTAACCAGCGGGATTCCAAAACAAAGCCCATGAAATGATGAAGAAAGTCTTCTCTGTGACATAGAATGCCTGTCTTCATGATGCAAAAGGGAATACAGTGTTGCATATGGATTTTGGAAATATTCTTTAACTCTAAAACATCTTTACTATATACATAATGAAGCAGCCTGGGAAAACTTAGTTATCTACAAGCCCAGATAAGGAAGCACAGATTATTACAGTGATATACTCCCATCTTCTCCTTTAGTTATTTGTTCTTTATCCTAATTTTCATGTGAGCTATTGCTTTAGTTCGAAACATTCAACCTACTCTTTCTGTTCTCTCCCACTGCCCAAATTATAGCTGCTTCTTTATATTTTGCTCAGCACACTAGATTATTACATCTCCAGGTGAATAAGTACCTCAATTTACTCCCTCAATGACTAGGTGGAATCTTCCTCCATATTTTCATCAGAAGATAGAATAGGCCCCTTTATCCTTACCATCCATCTCTCCTATATTATATAAGGAGGAACCTGAAGGTGGAAAAGAAGAGAGAAGAATCAGAATCTGGGATCATCTGCTTAGAGGGGAATGAACTATTCTAGGTGGAAGTATCTAACCTATCCTGTCTCTACACTTTCACCAGTCAGTGGAACTTACGCTCAGAGAGAAGAAGGGGAGACCGCATTCTGGGCCTTAGACTGGATGCTTCTTGTTTGCAGTCTGAAAACCAACTCAATTAGCAGAGAGGAATAGGGTGAAGAAGTTCTCCAGCAGGCTTGATAACTTTATGTTCAGTTTAGGGATGTATATGAATTTACAGTGGGCTTCTCTGGTGGAAGATAAAGAATCTGCCTGCCAATGCAGAAGATGTGAGTTTGTTCCCTGGGTCAGGAAGATTACCTGGAGAAAGGAGTGGTAGCCCACTTCAGTATTCTTGCCTGGAAAACTCCATGGACAAAGAAGCCTGGCAGGCTAAAGTCCATAGGGGTCACAGAAATTCAGACACAGCTTAGCAACTAAACAACAACAATGAAATTAAAGTATGGTTCATGATTCTTACCCAAAGATTTTAAAACTGGGAGACTGGGAGGGAAACCTTTCCCCTGTTTGTAACATGGTGTAGAGTGCCTGGAAAGAAAAGAGTATCTTTGCCACATGAGGTTTCTTGGAAAGACTTCAGCAACTGACACGTTTCTATAGAAAAGAGCACAGTGGATAAAGCATGTTCAAAAGCAAAAGTTTTTTTTTTTTTTTGGTGTGGCTACTTTTTTTGGTCTTTCATTTATTTATTTTCATCCATCGTTGTTCTGTGGCCTGTGTGGGTCTCCCTTTGCAGTGGCCTCTCCTGTAACAGAGCACTGGCTCTGGGTGCATGCACTCCAGAATGCTGGCTCACAACTGGGCACACCGGTCTAGACGGTCCACAGCACGTAGAATCTTCTCGTGCCAGAGATCGAACTGGCGCCCCTTGCAGTGCAAGGTGAATTCTTTACCCACTGGACCACCAGGGAAATCCCCCAAAGCAAAAGCTTTTGAACTTTCTTGGTGGCAGCTGAACCAAGCAACATAACATACGTGGAGCAGTTGGGGTTTGGACCATTATCAGGCCATAACAGAAAAGTAACTGCTATTCTGTAAGGGAGTACTCGGTTTCTAACAGAACAGAAGTGAAAATGTATACCCGTAAATGAAACCACACACATTCTAGCTGAGACTGCCATGAGACTACCTACTAGAAACAGGGCTAGTATGAGGTGAAATGTGCCATCACAATCCAGGTAGATGCCCAGGAATGTAAGCAGACAGCTATTTACTGTGTTTCCCCCTCACCGAGAATAGAAGATTTATGCATTGGGAAGAGCGAGTTTGTATTCATTTCAAAATCAGACCAGGATAGGAAGAACGAAATCAGATCATGCCAGACTCCTCTGTCCATGAGATTTTTCAGGCAAGAATACTGGAGTGAGTTGCCATTTTCCTCTCCGGGGTGTGGAGATGGAAATCACTCACTCCAGAAATGGAGCTCACTTCTGCTCCATTGGCAGGCAAAGTCTTTACCACTGAGCCACTGGAGAAACTCAATAATCTATTGAGGTATAATAGTTACTATATTTTATTCCCATTGTAGAGTTGAGGGAACTGTATGGACATCAAACTGTATTTAAAACCCAGGTCTGTTTCACTTGCTCATTTCTGATAACTCTTCCATGATTCCCCATTTCTCTTAGAAGCAGGTTTCAGATCTCCTGTGAGGGCTTAGAGGGCCCTTTATAATTAGCACTGTCTTTCTTTTTGAGCCAGTAAGTATTCCTTTCTTATTTTTTTGAATTCTAAATATATGGTATGAATATGTAAAGTAAGCCCAAAACATTTTTTTAAAACATGTGTAAAAGAAGATTACAAAATTCACGACAGTGTAGGAAGAATGATTCTTTTTCAGTCCTGTGATCATACAAGAGACTTTAGAGGTCAAAGCATGAGCAGGAACATTTGCATGCTTAAAGTCATCTCCGCACAGTTGAGAAAGGGACAAAGACAAAATGTCATCGGAAATCATTGAGGATCGTTAATTCTTTTTTGGATGAGATAATAAGATCATCTTAGGAGTCTAAATGAGTTTGCATGAAACATTTTAGGTTATGAAGTGAACATCATCTGTTTTGAAAAAGTTCTTACCCAAAATACAACCAACATGAGTGTAATTTTTTTCATAATAAGGGGTTTGTAATTTTACATTCTAATTTTTAAGATTTAGGCTCATTCTTTAAGATCAGGTAAATGCCATATTTCAGTTCCATTCACACTTTTTTTGGTTCATGATCAAATTTCTTCTGTTTCAAAAGGAGAAGATTTATGTTTCTGTACTAGTGCTTTTTAAAAAATTGCAACTATATATCCTCATCTCAAGTAAAAGTTCATGAACAATTTTCAAAGTAACAGGCATGCATTTTATCTATAGTACTTTGATATTTTCATTAGAGTCCTTTGATTTTTCCATTGTTTTCTATTTACATTTTATCATTTAAAAAACACATTCAACCAAGTGGAAATTGTTGAAGCATAGGTAATTCACAAATTAGTGAATATGTTTTGAGGCCTAACCTATGCCAGGCACTTTAGCACAAGGAGATGACAGTCCAGTGTCCAGATGGAAAATGGTGACATAATTAGAGTACAAACTGATGAATGCAGTAATGGGTCACGTGCAGACTTACGGACACACAAATCTCAGCTGAATCCAACCGCCAACATATTTAACAAAACCTCTCCTCTTTCTTTGAATAGAACAATAAACCATTCAGAGAATTAAGTGATTAGCCAAATTAGTTTGTATTTAAACCCAGGTCTGTTTCACTTGCTCATTTCTGATAACTCTTCCATGATTCCCCATTTCTCTTAGAAGCAGGTTTCAGATCTCCTGTGAGGGCTTAGAGGGCCCTTTATAATTAGCACTGTCTTTCTTTTTGAGCCAGTAAGTATTCCTTTCTTATTTTTTTGAATTCTAAATATATGGTATGAATATGTAAAGTAAGCCCAAAACATTTTTTTAAAACATGTGTAAAAGAAGATTACAAAATTCACGACAGTGTAGGAAGAATGATTCTTTTTCAGTCCTGTGATCATACAAGAGACTTTAGAGGTCAAAGCATGAGCAGGAACATTTGCATGCTTAAAGTCATCTCCGCACAGTTGAGAAAGGGACAAAGACAAAATGTCATCGGAAATCATTGAGGATCGTTAATTCTTTTTTGGATGAGATAATAAGATCATCTTAGGAGTCTAAATGAGTTTGCATGAAACATTTTAGGTTATGAAGTGAACATCATCTGTTTTGAAAAAGTTCTTACCCAAAATACAACCAACATGAGTGTAATTTTTTTCATAATAAGGGGTTTGTAATTTTACATTCTAATTTTTAAGATTTAGGCTCATTCTTTAAGATCAGGTAAATGCCATATTTCAGTTCCATTCACACTTTTTTTGGTTCATGATCAAATTTCTTCTGTTTCAAAAGGAGAAGATTTATGTTTCTGTACTAGTGCTTTTTAAAAAATTGCAACTATATATCCTCATCTCAAGTAAAAGTTCATGAACAATTTTCAAAGTAACAGGCATGCATTTTATCTATAGTACTTTGATATTTTCATTAGAGTCCTTTGATTTTTCCATTGTTTTCTATTTACATTTTATCATTTAAAAAAAAACACATTCAACCAAGTGGAAATTGTTGAAGCATAGGTAATTCACAAATTAGTGAATATGTTTTGAGGCCTAACCTATGCCAGGCACTTTAGCACAAGGAGATGACAGTCCAGTGTCCAGATGGAAAATGGTGACATAATTAGAGTACAAACTGATGAATGCAGTAATGGGTCACGTGCAGACTTACGGACACACAAATCTCAGCTGAATCCAACCGCCAACATATTTAACAAAACCTCTCCTCTTTCTTTGAATAGAACAATAAACCATTCAGAGAATTAAGTGATTAGCCAAATTAGTTTGTTCCATTTACTTGAAAGTTTTTATCTTTTTTTTAAAACCTCAGTTTGTTGGGGAGAAAAAAAATGTCCAAGGAACTTTAAGGTGAGCAGTCGATTGAAGGTATTGCTTTAAATGACTCTTTGGTCTGAATAATTTCTAGCCTATTATTTGATTTAAACAAGCCAGAAAGAAAGAGGTCAAGTTTTATTGCTACAATGATGCTTTATCCAACAGATTCCAGATTACACTATGTGTGTGTGTGTGTGTGTAAACATGATATCTATATTTAATCTAAATATTTACTTTTATAGGAATACTGTGTTATTTTAGCTTTATCTGATAAACATTACTTTAAGTTACTACTAGTTTTAACTTTCTGCACATCTGTAAATGATGTAATTTGTAAAAGTATTTTTCTTCTGCTCTACCCTCACAGGCTTTTCCATATGTCACCTAGGCCTTGTCAACATGATTTTTATTCATAATTATTGATTATTCATGTGAGAAAATTAACATTTTCTCTTTTTTAGGAAAAATAATAGCTATTAACTTTCATATGTTTTGAATTATTCTCTTACATAAGAGGCCTTTCTTGGGGCTGAAGAGTATCTGCAGAAGCTCTAAGAGAATCAGATGAACAGAGGGGTGAAAATGGAAAGATTCTCACTAGGCTGACCACATCCAGTTTTTGCTCTGTAAATGACCCTCACACTGTAAACAGCAATTTTGCAGGAGGCTCAACTGAAATAAAATGTGGAGAGACATCATTTGGGTTGCCCTGCAGAAAGGAGGCATAAAGGAACTAGCATGAAAACCTATACTATCATATGTGAAAAAAATAGCTATTGTCATTGTGTTGTGAGAAAAGGGGATCCTGCAGGGGTACTGTGTGACGGCCTGGAGGGGTGGGATGGGGGGATAAACATGACTAATCTGGGATCATACATATCTGTAAATGACAAAACTCTGTAAAAGTTAAAAGTAAAATAAAAATTAAAAAAACAGAAAGGAAATAACACAACTGTGCTAACTTCTGCTATCAGAACACCATGACCCCTAAGAAAACCTCTACTGTTAGCTTAGAACAGTAAAAAAAGATAGATATTACCTAAAGGGAAAGCTACAAGTGATTTTGCTAAACAATAAATAGGCTAAAGAAAATCAGTAAAAGAAAGAGTCTGTACTTCCAAGGAGCCAGCATTGTTAACTTTTGTAAGAGTGATGGAGTTGACTCTAATAGTAATAATAATAATAACATTGATTGGTTACTCACTATGTGCCAGGTCCAAGCACCATGCTAAGAATTTACATGTACTGTATCATTTAATTTTCACAACTTTCTGTTGTAGTTACTATTGATATTGATTTCACTTAATTGTCAGAAAACTAGGTTGTAAGAGATTAAGTAATTTGCTCATAGTAATACCACTAAACAAGGTCAAATCTAGGTTTCAAATCCAGGATTCAGTCCAGAACCTGTGGTGTTACTCAATATTAGATAATAAGAGCAGTTTGACCTAAGCTCCCTGGAGAAGGGAATGGTAACCCACTGCAGTATTCTTGCCTGGAGAATTCCATGAACCAGGAGCCTAGAGGACTACAGTCCATGGAGTCGCAAAGAGTTGGATGGGACTGAGAGACTAACACTTTCACTTTAGAGCATAAGTATCAGCACCTTTAACAAACAGAAAGCTCAAGAGACAGAAATAAGTTTCTAGAAACCAAACTAGTGATTTTCAACGGGGAGAGTGTTGCTCTCCTAGGGAATATTTTGAGTTGTCACAACTGAGAGATGGTGCTATTGGCATCTCTAGGGTAGAGGTTAAAAATGCTTCTTTGTACTCTGTGACTTAGAGGACATTCAGTTCAGTTTAGTCACTCAGTCGTGTCTGATTCTTTTCAACGCTATGGAATGCAGTGTGCCAGTCTTTCCTGTCCTTCACCATCTCCTGGAGCTTGCTCAATTTCATGTCCATTGAGTCGGTGATGCCATCCAACCATCTCATCCTCTGTCATTTTTCCCTTCAACTAGCATGAAAACCTAACATCATATGTGAAAAAATAGCTATTGTCATTGTGTTGTGAGAAAAGGGGATCCTGCAGGGGTACTGTGTCGGCCTGGAGGTGGGATGGGGGGATAAACATGACTAATCTGGGATCATACATATCTGTAAATGACAAAACTCTGTAAAAGTTAAAAGTAAAATAAAAATTAAAAAAACAGAAAGGAAATAACACAACTGTGCTAACTTCTGCTATCAGAACACCATGACCCCTAAGAAAACCTCTACTGTTAGCTTAGAACAGTAAAAAAAGATAGATATTACCTAAAGGGAAAGCTACAAGTGATTTTGCTAAACAATAAATAGGCTAAAGAAAATCAGTAAAAGAAAGAGTCTGTACTTCCAAGGAGCCAGCATTGTTAACTTTTGTAAGAGTGATGGAGTTGACTCTAATAGTAATAATAATAATAACATTGATTGGTTACTCACTATGTGCCAGGTCCAAGCACCATGCTAAGAATTTACATGTACTGTATCATTTAATTTTCACAACTTTCTGTTGTAGTTACTATTGATATTGATTTCACTTAATTGTCAGAAAACTAGGTTGTAAGAGATTAAGTAATTTGCTCATAGTAATACCACTAAACAAGGTCAAATCTAGGTTTCAAATCCAGGATTCAGTCCAGAACCTGTGGTGTTACTCAATATTAGATAATAAGAGCAGTTTGACCTAAGCTCCCTGGAGAAGGGAATGGTAACCCACTGCAGTATTCTTGCCTGGAGAATTCCATGAACCAGGAGCCTAGAGGACTACAGTCCATGGAGTCGCAAAGAGTTGGATGGGACTGAGAGACTAACACTTTCACTTTAGAGCATAAGTATCAGCACCTTTAACAAACAGAAAGCTCAAGAGACAGAAATAAGTTTCTAGAAACCAAACTAGTGATTTTCAACGGGGAGAGTGTTGCTCTCCTAGGGAATATTTTGAGTTGTCACAACTGAGAGATGGTGCTATTGGCATCTCTAGGGTAGAGGTTAAAAATGCTTCTTTGTACTCTGTGACTTAGAGGACATTCAGTTCAGTTTAGTCACTCAGTCGTGTCTGATTCTTTTCAACGCTATGGAATGCAGTGTGCCAGTCTTTCCTGTCCTTCACCATCTCCTGGAGCTTGCTCAATTTCATGTCCATTGAGTCGGTGATGCCATCCAACCATCTCATCCTCTGTCATCCCCTTCTGCTTCTGCCTTCTATTTTTCCCAACATCAGGGTCTTTTCCAATGAGCCATCTCTTCACATCAGGTGGTCAAAGTATTGAAGCTCAGTTTTAGCATTAGTCCTTCCAATGAAAATTCAGGGTTGATTTTCTTTAGGATTGACTGGTTTGACCTCCTTGCTGTCCAAGGGACACTCAAGAGGACAGTAGTAACTCTCAACATATAATTACAAATAATTAATGGACCAAGAAAGTCAAAAGGTCTGACATACGGGAATCTTGAACTAAAATATTAGAGCAAATTACATAATTTGTGGGGCCTGCTAAAAATGGAAAATTTAGGTTTCCATGTCCAAAACACACAGAAAAAAATGTTTGTTTTTCTTTTTTGACTTTTGTGCCCTCATCTCTCACTCTTCCTGTCAGGGTATTTTTTATTTGCTAAGGGAAGTCACTTTCCTTGTGCAGGATTAGTGGCTGGGCAACTGTAGTTCCTCACTGATGTCCAGAGCTCCACCCACCAGGTAATGGCTTAAGCTCTCTCTTTGTCTGCATCCAGACTCTATCAAGGAAAAAGAATGGCACAAATGACTGGGCAGGAATGGGGAGCAGGTGGCAGAGAATCTGCCCCAGGGAGAGAAGCAGCAGGAATCAGCATGTCAGTGAGCCAAGGCTCTGTCACCAATACATACTTCAACTGTACCATCAGATTGCACTAACAAAATATAAATCCAAAACAGAACTGTTAATAATTTAAAGATGCTGAATAAACAGCTTTCTATCTTCTGGTCCCTTCTGAATGTGAGGTCCCATATGATTCCTTTGGTCCATCACCCATGAAGTTGCCCTAGAAACTATAATCACAGCTGGAGAGGATTAAAAAGTACATGGTGTGGTGCAGGAATCTCAAGAGAGAAAGCTTAGAGAACTAGGTAAGAATTACTATTTTTATTCAAGAGTTTAGAAACCACAGCAGAAAGACAACATTTGAATGTCAAGGTTTGTCCCCATTAGGAGATAGAGAACATATCTTCAGAGAACAACAGCCACTTAGAATGACTGAAGATCAAAGGAGAGGAAGTCAGTAATGGAAACCTACCCTGGAATATTGAGAATTTAGTAGAGAAATTAGAATTTAGTAGAGAAGAGGCAGTCCTTGGAATATATTTAGCAACACACTGTGAGTCTGTGTAGGGACAATAGAGATTCAGAGCAGTTCTAGGCAGGGATGGAGAGTCTTAGAAGAGCTAATCTAAAGACAGTGAAGGATGGCTTCCAAAATGTATGTTCTAGACACTGATATGTCTGACACTTTGAGGTTGAGCTGGGTTGTTCTAGGATGTCTTTTGAAACAAGAAAAACAGAAAAGGGAGGAAGTGCCTGATTGCTTTGGCTTAATTTGGTGCTATTGGACATAAAATGCTTGCGTTAGCAAGTAACATGTGGTAGGCAGGTAATGGTCCCCCAAGATGCCCACACCCTGTGTCTATGTGGCAAAAAGAGAATTGCAGGTGTGACTTAGGTTAGTGTCCTCTGACACTGAAATCAGGAGGCTATGTTGAATTATCAATCTGATCAGTTTAATTCCTGAAAGAATCTTCCCTAGAGTCTCTAGGAAGGAGCACAGTCCAGGTAAGGCTGCTTTAGCTATTGCATTTGTGGTGAGCTACTACAGCTGCAATAGAAAACAAATGTGCATGTCCTGAGCTTGCATGACAGACTGAGCACTGAGAACACATGAGATCTGGCAAATTAAAGCTGGGATGATCACTAAGATAATTATATCTAACAACTTTGTTTCACAAGAGAGAAATGTGCTTTTTAAAGTGGTTAATTGACATGCCAAAGTTCATACAGCCTAGTCTTTCAGCCAATCTCCCTCGTCTTTCTACTATGTTACACATTTCTTGATAAAGGGGTTCTCAGGCAGGAGATGAGGACAGATGAAAATAGATGGGGCACTCACATTGTCAAGGGAAAAGTGCTAAGGGCCAGGGAGAGAATAAACAGAAATGAAAGGAAGAAACAAACCAGGAGAGAAGTAAATCTTCTTGAGTCAAAGACAAGTTCCAGTTAGAGCTGAAAACACTTATAGCATAGTATGTGGGGGAGAAAAAGATAAATCAGCCCCAAAAAGCAGAGGTAAAGCATGAAAAATGATCAAATGAGACAGGAGGGAGAAACCCTCGCCTGTGTTTTGGCACCATCTAAATCAGAGTTGCTTCTTTTTTGTAGTTGCTCACAGAGTCAACTTCCCTTTGATAAACTGGGTGGTGAGTCCAGGAGGTGACTGGCATTGCCAAACTGTGTATCTCATTAGTTCAGGGAAGGGCAACAGGGGAAGATGTACCTTCCCTCATAGAAACAGTGTTGCCCTTGGAGAGTAATTCCACCTGAGTGGCTGACCTGAAAATAGACCTTTTCTTCTAATGCCAAGTCTCAGAGGAGTGCTGCCTTTCTCCAGACATTCTTTATGGGCCTTCTCTCAGTGAGAAATTAAAGAAAAATATGTCAGATGCAGAGGCTAGGAAGAAAGTATAAAACATGACTCTAACATGTTACTAATCGTGATAGTGTCATTGGAAATACCCAGAAAAGATCAAGTTGTCAGGATTTAAAAGGTCAGCGGGATCTTCAATTATGTAAGTCTTGCTCTGATTTTCTAATTAATTTCTTTTATAGGGGAGGGTACACCTGATAAATCCAGTAGTTAGACATTTTTCCAGTGTAGGTTCAGTTTGCATAGAAAGACATTTGTACCCATGCAGTTGGTTTCCCACCATTTTGATTAAGCAAAGAATTGGTATGAATGAATGTATAGCAAGAAGGAAAAATAATTCCTGTGTTAGACTATTTTAGTTACACTTACAAAATGATTGTACCTGAAAAAAACAAATACTCAAAACTTTAAAAATAATGTGTGCTTTGGCATGGTGTCTATCTAGTCTTCATTTGGCCACCTCATCTACTGTATGCCTCATACCTCCTTTTGCTCTTTTCAAAACAGTTTCTTGATGAGATATTCTTCCAGGTTTTCCCCTATCCCACCTAACTGCAGTAGCAGACCACGTAGTCTGAAAAACTTTTTTGATAATTGCAATAAAGCATCTAGAAAATGCAGTGTCATCTGCTCCGGAAACAAAAGCTTTTTTCGAAGAGATTTCACCTCACTTTCTCCAACATCAAACATCCCCATTCCTAGCCCTGAACTCACAAATCTTAACATAGTGTCAACTATCAATCAGATGACAAGTGAATCATATTTTCTCCATTATACTCTGACAGTCCAATTGAATATATGAGTAAAAACCTTGACATTTCTTTCCTCTCTCGTCATCTTTCCAAATTTCCACCTGATCTCTTCATCTTCAGGTTCTCTATGCTGTAGGAGAACATGGCAGAAGCCTTTATTCAGAGCTGTCTTTTAGTCTTTTGGTAGTTGACTTTAAGCCTCCTGTCCCTCATAGAAACAGTGTTGCCCTTGGAGAGTAATTCCACCTGAGTGGCTGACCCTGAAAAATAGACCTTTTCTTCTAATGCCAAGTCTCAGAGGAGTGCTGCCTTTCTCCAGACATTCTTTATGGGCCTTCTCTCAGTGAGAAATTAAAGAAAAATATGTCAGATGCAGAGGCTAGGAAGAAAGTATAAAACATGACTCTAACATGTTACTAATCGTGATAGTGTCATTGGAAATACCCAGAAAAGATCAAGTTGTCAGGATTTAAAAGGTCAGCGGGATCTTCAATTATGTAAGTCTTGCTCTGATTTTCTAATTAATTTCTTTTATAGGGGAGGGTACACCTGATAAATCCAGTAGTTAGACATTTTTCCAGTGTAGGTTCAGTTTGCATAGAAAGACATTTGTACCCATGCAGTTGGTTTCCCACCATTTTGATTAAGCAAAGAATTGGTATGAATGAATGTATAGCAAGAAGGAAAAATAATTCCTGTGTTAGACTATTTTAGTTACACTTACAAAATGATTGTACCTGAAAAAAACAAATACTCAAAACTTTAAAAATAATGTGTGCTTTGGCATGGTGTCTATCTAGTCTTCATTTGGCCACCTCATCTACTGTATGCCTCATACCTCCTTTTGCTCTTTTCAAAACAGTTTCTTGATGAGATATTCTTCCAGGTTTTCCCCTATCCCACCTAACTGCAGTAGCAGACCACGTAGTCTGAAAAACTTTTTTGATAATTGCAATAAAGCATCTAGAAAATGCAGTGTCATCTGCTCCGGAAACAAAAGCTTTTTTCGAAGAGATTTCACCTCACTTTCTCCAACATCAAACATCCCCATTCCTAGCCCTGAACTCACAAATCTTAACATAGTGTCAACTATCAATCAGATGACAAGTGAATCATATTTTCTCCATTATACTCTGACAGTCCAATTGAATATATGAGTAAAAACCTTGACATTTCTTTCCTCTCTCGTCATCTTTCCAAATTTCCACCTGATCTCTTCATCTTCAGGTTCTCTATGCTGTAGGAGAACATGGCAGAAGCCTTTATTCAGAGCTGTCTTTTTAGTCTTTTTGGTAGTTGACTTTAAGCCTCCTGTCTATTGTTGACATAGATGAAGATATCTTGTATTATTATTTCCTCTTGATTAGAATAGGCATTTTTTAACTGTGGTTTTGTTTATGTATGCTAAATTACCTTTGAGATTGTTTTAGGATGATACATTTAATGTTTAACTGTGTTTTTAAGGATTACATGAATTTTGTTCTCTAAATTTACTTTCAATCTTACCCAGAAAGTGACTAAGTAATATTCAGTCAGATCTGCTATTTATCTGATGATCTATATTTGTCTTGGTATAAGATAGAAATCAGAGTCTAAGGTAAGAAATTCAAAGGTAAGGAGGTAATTGAAGTTATATAAGTCCATTATCACCAGTTCCTACATTCTGACCTCACCCCTCTTATCAACAGAGAATAATGGTTCCCACAGTCTGTAGATCCCCTTTTTCTTTTTTATATTGTTGAATATAGTTCTTGTTACAACCTTGAGGTCAGTAATATTTTTATTTCAATCTTTAGTTTAAAACCTAGGGATAAGTTTGCCTGTAAAAAAAAAGTTAAATTGTCTTTCAAATACATGTCTACTTGATTAGAAAGTCCTTTTATTTTACCACTCTATTATGAAGTTCAGAGTTATCCTTGAAAACCTAGAAACTGATTCAACACTTTTAGGTATAACAAATTTTGTAATAAATAACAAAAATAATAAAATATAAAAAGCTGAGAGTAAAGAAACAACAAGGTTGTTGTTAATTGTATTGTTCAGTCACTAAGTTGTGTCTGACTCTGCTACTCCATGGACTGCAACATGCCAGGATTCTGTGTCTTTGAATTTTTCCCAGAATTTGCTCAAATATATGTCCATTGAGTTGGTGATGCTGTCTAACCATCTAATCCTCTGTTGCCCACTTCTCCTTTGCTTCCTAGCCCTGAACTCACAAATCTTAACATAGTGTCAACTATCAATCAGATGACAAGTGAATCATATTTTCTCCATTATACTCTGACAGTCCAATTGAATATATGAGTAAAAACCTTGACATTTCTTTCCTCTCTCGTCATCTTTCCAAATTTCCACCTGATCTCTTCATCTTCAGGTTCTCTATGCTGTAGGAGAACATGGCAGAAGCCTTTATTCAGAGCTGGCTTTTTAGTCTTTTTGGTAGTTGACTTTAAGCCTCCTGTCTATTGTTGACATAGATGAAGATATCTTGTATTATTATTTCCTCTTGATTAGAATAGGCATTTTTTAACTGTGGTTTTGTTTATGTATGCTAAATTACCTTTGAGATTGTTTTAGGATGATACATTTAATGTTTAACTGTGTTTTTAAGGATTACATGAATTTTGTTCTCTAAATTTACTTTCAATCTTACCCAGAAAGTGACTAAGTAATATTCAGTCAGATCTGCTATTTATCTGATGATCTATATTTGTCTTGGTATAAGATAGAAATCAGAGTCTAAGGTAAGAAATTCAAAGGTAAGGAGGTAATTGAAGTTATATAAGTCCATTATCACCAGTTCCTACATTCTGACCTCACCCCTCTTATCAACAGAGAATAATGGTTCCCACAGTCTGTAGATCCCCTTTTTCTTTTTTATATTGTTGAATATAGTTCTTGTTACAACCTTGAGGTCAGTAATATTTTTATTTCAATCTTTAGTTTAAAACCTAGGGATAAGTTTGCCTGTAAAAAAGTTAAATTGTCTTTCAAATACATGTCTACTTGATTAGAAAGTCCTTTTATTTTACCACTCTATTATGAAGTTCAGAGTTATCCTTGAAAACCTAGAAACTGATTCAACACTTTTAGGTATAACAAATTTTGTAATAAATAACAAAAATAATAAAATATAAAAAGCTGAGAGTAAAGAAACAACAAGGTTGTTGTTAATTGTATTGTTCAGTCACTAAGTTGTGTCTGACTCTGCTACTCCATGGACTGCAACATGCCAGGATTCTGTGTCTTTGAATTTTTCCCAGAATTTGCTCAAATATATGTCCATTGAGTTGGTGATGCTGTCTAACCATCTAATCCTCTGTTGCCCACTTCTCCTTTGCTTCAGTCTATCTCAGTAGCAGGGTGCTTTTCTAGTGAGTTGACTCTTGGCATCAGGCGGCCAAAGTATTGGCGCTTCAGACTCAGCATCAGTCCTTCCAATGAATATTCAGGGTTTATTTCTGTTAGAATTGACTGGTTTGATTTCCTTGAGGTTCAAGGGACTCTCAAGAATCCTCTCCAACACCACAGTTCAAAAGCATTGATTTTTCAGAGCTAAACCTTCTTTACATTCCATCCCTCACATCCATACATGACTATTGGAAAAACCATAGTGATAGGTGATAGACGATGGTATTACTGTGAACAGTGTCAAATTTTTAATCTCCAATGGAGAAGTATTCACATTGCGATCAAAAGACTTGGCAATGATCATTCAGAGCTTCGTGCAGTGAGAAGTTCATTAAAGTGAGAAAGGATAGGGAAGAGCTTCCAGCATAGACACTGGAAGGGGGATAGAAGAGTATCCTGGTGAAGCCACTTTAGGCATGGCATTTTATACTTTTTCAGCTGGTTATTAACAGTAATTTAAAAGAATATATTGAGGTGATAAAGGTCTCACCAGATTCACACCTGCAACATACATCTTTAGATAACATAGGTACAAGTTAAGACGAGAAACATGTCCACCAGCAAGATACATTGTTATACACCTTAACTCTGGGCTTAAAAGAACATCATCTTAGGCAAAATGGATTATTTTCATAGGCATGGCAATCAAGGCGAAGGCACCTTGGCTAAAAATGTTTGTTCCTCACCCTCCTCCTACTTGTCCTTGGAACCTGCTGGCCTCCTACCAAGTCTGCCTATGAGCTTCTTTCAATAGGTTTCACTATATGGACTTTTGTTGGAAAAGTGATGTCTGTGCCTTTTAATAAACTGTCTAGGTTTGCCATAGTTTTCTTTTGAAGGAGCAAATGTCTTTTAATTTCATTGCTGCAGTCACCACTTTCCCCCATCTATTTGTGATGAAGTGGTGAGACTGGAAGACAGGACCTTTTTTTTTTTGGAATATGGAGTGCTAAGACAGTTTTTTCACTTTCCTCTTTCACCCTCATCAAGAACCTCTTTAGTTCTTCTTCACTTTCTGCCATTAGAGTGGTATCATCTGTATATCCAAGGTTGTTGATAATTATGCTGGAAATCTTGATTCCAGCTTGTGTTTCATCCAGTCCAGCATTTCTCATGATGTGTTCTGCATAAGTTAAATAAGCACAGTGACAATATATACCCTTGTCATACTTCTTTCCCAATTTTGAATCGGTCAGTTGTTTCCTGTCTAATTTTAACTGTTGGCTATTGACCTGCATACAATTTCTCAGGAGGCAGGTAAGGTGGTCTGGTATTCTTACTTCTTCAAGAATTTTCCACAGTTTGTTTTAATCCACAAACATGGCTTTACCATGATCAATGAAGCAGAAGTAGGTGTTTTCCTGTTTTTCTGGAATTCCCTTAGTTTTCTCTATGATCCAACAAATATTAATAATTTGATCTCTGGTTTCTCTATTTTTTTCTAAACCCAGCTTTTTCGACTGGTTGCTCTCAGTTCACATACTGATGAAAATCCCCTGAAAGATAAGAAAAAAATATACATAATTTTTTTATGGCTTAAAGATAAATTCAGGTGATAAAGGTCTCACCAGATTCACACCTGCAACATACATCTTTAGATAACATAGGTACAAGTTAAGACGAGAAACATGTCCACCAGCAAGATACATTGTTATACACCTTAACTCTGGGCTTAAAAGAACATCATCTTAGGCAAAATGGATTATTTTCATAGGCATGGCAATCAAGGCGAAGGCACCTTGGCTAAAAATGTTTGTTCCTCACCCTCCTCCTACTTGTCCTTGGAACCTGCTGGCCTCCTACCAAGTCTGCCTATGAGCTTCTTTCAATAGGTTTCACTATATGGACTTTTGTTGGAAAAGTGATGTCTGTGCCTTTTAATAAACTGTCTAGGTTTGCCATAGTTTTCTTTTGAAGGAGCAAATGTCTTTTAATTTCATTGCTGCAGTCACCACTTTCCCCCATCTATTTGTGATGAAGTGGTGAGACTGGAAGACAGGACCTTTTTTTTTTTGGAATATGGAGTGCTAAGACAGTTTTTTCACTTTCCTCTTTCACCCTCATCAAGAACCTCTTTAGTTCTTCTTCACTTTCTGCCATTAGAGTGGTATCATCTGTATATCCAAGGTTGTTGATAATTATGCTGGAAATCTTGATTCCAGCTTGTGTTTCATCCAGTCCAGCATTTCTCATGATGTGTTCTGCATAAGTTAAATAAGCACAGTGACAATATATACCCTTGTCATACTTCTTTCCCAATTTTGAATCGGTCAGTTGTTTCCTGTCTAATTTTAACTGTTGGCTATTGACCTGCATACAATTTCTCAGGAGGCAGGTAAGGTGGTCTGGTATTCTTACTTCTTCAAGAATTTTCCACAGTTTGTTTTAATCCACAAACATGGCTTTACCATGATCAATGAAGCAGAAGTAGGTGTTTTCCTGTTTTTCTGGAATTCCCTTAGTTTTCTCTATGATCCAACAAATATTAATAATTTGATCTCTGGTTTCTCTATTTTTTTCTAAACCCAGCTTTTTCGACTGGTTGCTCTCAGTTCACATACTGATGAAAATCCCCTGAAAGATAAGAAAAAAATATACATAATTTTTTTATGGCTTAAAGATAAATTCAGCTTAGGTTTTATTTTTCATTCGTCCATGTCTACTGATGAAAAACCTACCAAGAAAAACTCTTGCCACTGCCCTCTGTGGGATGGTCCCTGTCTATGAAGTGCATGGATTTTCCCAGCTCACTGCAGGCATATACTGTACTTAACAGGTGTCCAGGTAAATTGAGGGAAAAATAAATCGTGACTCTCCTTTGCCCATATTCATCAACTGTTCTTTAGGGATTCAGTTTCAAGTAGGAGTCTCTCCACTTGTGAATTTGGAAGTTGAGAAATTCATTTATTATATTTATCACAATTAAGGAAGCAAATGAATGAAAGAAAACAACACAGGGGAAAGACTAGGTAGTGAATTATATTAGTTCCTATGATGGTTAACTTTATGTGTGCACAGGGTGCTCAGAATAAATATTATTTCTGGGTATGCATGTGAGGGTGTTTCCAGATGAGGTTAGTGTTTGAATGGATGGATTCAGTAGATTGCCCTTTCCAACGTGGGTGGACATTATTCAATCTTCTAAAAGCCTGAAAGGCACCACATGCAGGGGATGGAGGAATTCATGTCCTTTAAATTTGCCTCACTGTTTGAACTAAGGCATCTCATCTTCTCCTGTTGTCTGACTAGGATTTATACCATTGGTTACCCTAGTTCTCAGATCTGCAGAATTGGATTGAAATACACCATGGGGTCTTCAGCTGCAAATGGCAAATGGTGCAACTTCTTATCCTCTATAATTGCATGAACTACTCCTCTTAGTAAAGAAGTAAAGAAGTAAAGAAATAATGACCTATTGGTTCTGTTTCTCCAGAGAACCCTGATTAATATAGCCCATGAATGTAAGTACTCTGTCTAATTTCTATTTATTTGCTCATTTTATACCATACTATGTGAATAAGGAGGGCTCAATATTCATTAAACTGCAATGATCAATCTGTAATAATATAGGTATGTCATAGAAATAATAAATAGACAAAAGCTCATAAGTGCATTAGAGAAAAACTACATTTCTCTTTGGTTAATACTACAAACTGCTTTTGTAACTCCTGAAGACCCTCGAGTTTGATAGGAAAGAGAGAAAAGCTCAAGTGAGATAGGAAGAAGAATCCAAACTTTCAATCAACTTTCTACATAGAGATAGAGTCAACAATAATGTTTTCTAAATTGAAGCATTATTTACCAAATGACGATCACAGTATTGAACAAAAATCCAAATTAATTAAACTCATATTTGGGAACAGGGAGCTGTTTTACCTCAAGCTATTTGATGAAAGGAAATTCTTCTCTTACTTAGACATGTTCATTTAAATGCATCTAGAACTTATTCTATTAGACTTCTCCAGAGAAAGAGAAAGAAGAGGTGATGTATCTATGAAGAAATATATATATACTATAGTTATAAATTGTAAGGACTGTATTATTATTACATGATTACTTCCTGAAATCATTATATAAGGAAATGGATATAATTATGAAATAAAACATGTATTATAAGGTAGTTCATGTTATTATTGAAGCTGAGAAGTCCCCAAATATGTAACTGGCAAGGTGGAGACCCAACAGAACCAATAATATGGTTCTGGTTTGAGTCCAAAGTCTTGACAACCAGGGAACCTGAAATCTTAATCTGAAAGCTGACAGGATCAAGGCCAAAAAAAGAGGCAATCTCTCAGTTCATGTAGTTGGACAGGAGGGATTCCTTCACTTGAAGAGTCAATTTTTTTGTTCTATTCAGGTCTTCAACTGATTTGATGAGAACCACACACACTGGAAAAGAGAGAATTCTGCTATTTTCAAGCTACTAATTCAGGTCTACTATTCCAAGCTATAAATTCAGATGTTAATCTCATCCAGAACACCCTCATAGATACACCCAGAGTAATTTTTAACTAAATATTTGGGGACTCTGTGGCGTGGTCAGGTTGACATATAAAATTGCCCATCATACTTATTAATAAGAATGAAAACTGAGGAAGGGTCTTTTAGAAATAGATTAAGCATCAGGAAGGATATTCTGGCAAAAGTACTCTGTCTAATTTCTATTTATTTGCTCATTTTATACCATACTATGTGAATAAGGAGGGCTCAATATTCATTAAACTGCAATGATCAATCTGTAATAATATAGGTATGTCATAGAAATAATAAATAGACAAAAGCTCATAAGTGCATTAGAGAAAAACTACATTTCTCTTTGGTTAATACTACAAACTGCTTTTGTAACTCCTGAAGACCCTCGAGTTTGATAGGAAAGAGAGAAAAGCTCAAGTGAGATAGGAAGAAGAATCCAAACTTTCAATCAACTTTCTACATAGAGATAGAGTCAACAATAATGTTTTCTAAATTGAAGCATTATTTACCAAATGACGATCACAGTATTGAACAAAAATCCAAATTAATTAAACTCATATTTGGGAACAGGGAGCTGTTTTACCTCAAGCTATTTGATGAAAGGAAATTCTTCTCTTACTTAGACATGTTCATTTAAATGCATCTAGAACTTATTCTATTAGACTTCTCCAGAGAAAGAGAAAGAAGAGGTGATGTATCTATGAAGAAATATATATATACTATAGTTATAAATTGTAAGGACTGTATTATTATTACATGATTACTTCCTGAAATCATTATATAAGGAAATGGATATAATTATGAAATAAAACATGTATTATAAGGTAGTTCATGTTATTATTGAAGCTGAGAAGTCCCCAAATATGTAACTGGCAAGGTGGAGACCCAACAGAACCAATAATATGGTTCTGGTTTGAGTCCAAAGTCTTGACAACCAGGGAACCTGAAATCTTAATCTGAAAGCTGACAGGATCAAGGCCAAAAAAAGAGGCAATCTCTCAGTTCATGTAGTTGGACAGGAGGGATTCCTTCACTTGAAGAGTCAATTTTTTTGTTCTATTCAGGTCTTCAACTGATTTGATGAGAACCACACACACTGGAAAAGAGAGAATTCTGCTATTTTCAAGCTACTAATTCAGGTCTACTATTCCAAGCTATAAATTCAGATGTTAATCTCATCCAGAACACCCTCATAGATACACCCAGAGTAATTTTTAACTAAATATTTGGGGACTCTGTGGCGTGGTCAGGTTGACATATAAAATTGCCCATCATACTTATTAATAAGAATGAAAACTGAGGAAGGGTCTTTTAGAAATAGATTAAGCATCAGGAAGGATATTCTGGCAAAAGCTGTTTTTCAAAACTACATTGTAGGAATGATCTGTGGGAGAGGGAATTATACTTTTTCTGAGGAAAATGCCCCTAAGCAACAATGGCTTCTTTTTCAGACTTCAATTATGTTGAAGTTCGCTTCAGGCTTCATATTGTTCTGAAAATCAGGAAACCTGAACTACACTGATGTATTGATTCAGAGCTCATTTTAGTACCCATATGTAACATTTCCTTTCAAACTATTTCTATTTCTACAGTATTTTTTAAATATATATGTTGTGTAAAACCTGGCTAAATGACTACTTCCTGCTTAGAAAGTACATTTAACATGTATTCGAAATGCCAGAGAAATGCTCTCAGTAATGATTTTTCAACAAACTTGTGTATTTCACAAACTTATATTATAACTTCCGTTGTGCTTAGAGAGACAAGGATTCCTCCGGTAAATTCCTTTTTTCAAAAAATTTATATCATGGAATCATAATTCCTTAGGAAATAATTTTTCTTTTCATAAGAAAAAATGAAAAACATTTGATTAACCCATCTTCAAATTATTAGACACATGGACAGGAAAAAGACTCAGGGTTAAACTTAATTTGATCTTAGGTCAGTCTGGTTAGCACAGAGAATCTTTGAGAAACAATTGTCATTTTAATCCATATCAGATACTGGACCTTATGTGTGTGTGTGTGTGTGTGTGTGTGTGTGTGTGTGTGTGTGTACTTGTGTACACGCTCAGTTGTTCAGTCATCTCTGACTCTTTGCAACCCCATGGACTGTAGCCCACCAGACTCCTCTGTCCATGGGATTTTCCAGGCAAGAATAATGGAGTGTATTTCTCTTTCCTCCTCCAGGGAATCTTCCCAATCCAAGGAGAAAACCAGCTTCTCTTGTGTCCCTTGCATTGGTGGATTCTTTATCAATGTACCTGGGAAATTCTCACAATGGACCATACACTTCATTTATGACTGAGACCAAGTGAGGAAATGTTAGGTTCTCTTGAGGTCACACAGTTAGAAAGTGGGAAGTCAGAGACTGTAGCCCATGCACTAAATAGCTCTTCCTAGAACATCTTGCATTCTAGGTGATTGCTCCAAGAAGAACTTGGGGTTTTGAGGGAGTCTCTGGCCAGTCACCTATCTGACCAAGGTTGCATTGAAGAAGTTCATTTAGAGATGATTTCCCTTTTCTCACAATTCAATGTTCCAGAATATTTGCTGTGCAAAGACAGAAGCTTGAGGGTTTTTTATGAGGAATTTACTAACAGTTCAGGGAGGCAGGACAGTATCTAATGAATAGCGGGCTGAATGATTTGTGCATATAAGATGGCCGAGTGCCTTAAACAGTGATTAAACTTATTCTGGAAGGGCAGCAGCAAAGCGTTCACAAGTATGGAGATTGAAACCGTGCTACACATGCTAGATGTTCCATTTTCTAGCTCTTGCTTAATCTACCTTGGAACTCAACAAGTTTTTTGGATGTTTTAAAATTGAACCTTCTACATTATATTATAACTTCCGTTGTGCTTAGAGAGACAAGGATTCCTCCGGTAAATTCCTTTTTTCAAAAAATTTATATCATGGAATCATAATTCCTTAGGAAATAATTTTTCTTTTCATAAGAAAAAATGAAAAACATTTGATTAACCCATCTTCAAATTATTAGACACATGGACAGGAAAAAGACTCAGGGTTAAACTTAATTTGATCTTAGGTCAGTCTGGTTAGCACAGAGAATCTTTGAGAAACAATTGTCATTTTAATCCATATCAGATACTGGACCTTATGTGTGTGTGTGTGTGTGTGTGTGTGTGTGTGTGTGTGTACTTGTGTACACGCTCAGTTGTTCAGTCATCTCTGACTCTTTGCAACCCCATGGACTGTAGCCCACCAGACTCCTCTGTCCATGGGATTTTCCAGGCAAGAATAATGGAGTGTATTTCTCTTTCCTCCTCCAGGGAATCTTCCCAATCCAAGGAGAAAACCAGCTTCTCTTGTGTCCCTTGCATTGGTGGATTCTTTATCAATGTACCTGGGAAATTCTCACAATGGACCATACACTTCATTTATGACTGAGACCAAGTGAGGAAATGTTAGGTTCTCTTGAGGTCACACAGTTAGAAAGTGGGAAGTCAGAGACTGTAGCCCATGCACTAAATAGCTCTTCCTAGAACATCTTGCATTCTAGGTGATTGCTCCAAGAAGAACTTGGGGTTTTGAGGGAGTCTCTGGCCAGTCACCTATCTGACCAAGGTTGCATTGAAGAAGTTCATTTAGAGATGATTTCCCTTTTCTCACAATTCAATGTTCCAGAATATTTGCTGTGCAAAGACAGAAGCTTGAGGGTTTTTTATGAGGAATTTACTAACAGTTCAGGGAGGCAGGACAGTATCTAATGAATAGCGGGCTGAATGATTTGTGCATATAAGATGGCCGAGTGCCTTAAACAGTGATTAAACTTATTCTGGAAGGGCAGCAGCAAAGCGTTCACAAGTATGGAGATTGAAACCGTGCTACACATGCTAGATGTTCCATTTTCTAGCTCTTGCTTAATCTACCTTGGAACTCAATATCGTGTATTATTTAGAAATACAATACTTATTTATGTAAAAGATGCTTAACTTTTCTAACTACAAGGGTGAATAGTTCAATCTGTCCTCTTGTGCACTTCCAAGTTCAGCTCACACATGGCATTCAGGCTAACTGGATGACTGCATAATACAAAGTATTATATCTACAAATTGTTTTCTGATCATATATTTAAGTTGAGTTTTTCTTTACAAATTTTCTCAATTTGAAGTGTCCATGTGTTATATAATTAAGTACAGTTTTCATGTGTGCTCTGTTGCTCAGTCCTGCCCAACTTTGTGACTGCAGCATGTCGGGCTCCTCTGTCCATGAAAATTTTCAGGCAAGACTATTGGGGTGGACTGCATTTCCTCCTTTAGGGTATCTTCCCAACCCAGGGATCAAACTTAGGTCTCCTGCGTCTCCTGCATTGAGGGTGAATTTACCACTGAGCCATTGGGAAGACCCTATAGTTTTGAGAGCTGATGACCATTCTATATACCTATTAGGCTATGTACTGAAGGTCTGCTTCATCTAATCCATTAGTCATATGGATTTAAAAGAATGTCTCTCTATAAGAAAATCGTCCCCTTGGATGTATACATTCATTCAATAATGATATACAGTCATTTTATTGAAAATATTTATTGAATTTATTGAACTCGTTGTTGTCTGTTCAGGCATTCTTAATTCTAACAATATCAAGGTCAAATAAAATCAGTAGGAATCATGAGGACTGTTGCACTTTATGATTTGAAGAAGTTCATTTAGAGTTCCCTTTTCTCACAATTCAATGTTCCAGAATATTTGCTGTGCAAAGACAGAAGCTTGAGGGTTTTTTATGAGGAATTTACTAACAGTTCAGGGAGGCAGGACAGTATCTAATGAATAGCGGGCTGAATGATTTGTGCATATAAGATGGCCGAGTGCCTTAAACAGTGATTAAACTTATTCTGGAAGGGCAGCAGCAAAGCGTTCACAAGTATGGAGATTGAAACCGTGCTACACATGCTAGATGTTCCATTTTCTAGCTCTTGCTTAATCTACCTTGGAACTCAATATCGTGTATTATTTAGAAATACAATACTTATTTATGTAAAAGATGCTTAACTTTTCTAACTACAAGGGTGAATAGTTCAATCTGTCCTCTTGTGCACTTCCAAGTTCAGCTCACACATGGCATTCAGGCTAACTGGATGACTGCATAATACAAAGTATTATATCTACAAATTGTTTTCTGATCATATATTTAAGTTGAGTTTTTCTTTACAAATTTTCTCAATTTGAAGTGTCCATGTGTTATATAATTAAGTACAGTTTTCATGTGTGCTCTGTTGCTCAGTCCTGCCCAACTTTGTGACTGCAGCATGTCGGGCTCCTCTGTCCATGAAAATTTTCAGGCAAGACTATTGGGGTGGACTGCATTTCCTCCTTTAGGGTATCTTCCCAACCCAGGGATCAAACTTAGGTCTCCTGCGTCTCCTGCATTGAGGGTGAATTTACCACTGAGCCATTGGGAAGACCCTATAGTTTTGAGAGCTGATGACCATTCTATATACCTATTAGGCTATGTACTGAAGGTCTGCTTCATCTAATCCATTAGTCATATGGATTTAAAAGAATGTCTCTCTATAAGAAAATCGTCCCCTTGGATGTATACATTCATTCAATAATGATATACAGTCATTTTATTGAAAATATTTATTGAATTTATTGAACTCGTTGTTGTCTGTTCAGGCATTCTTAATTCTAACAATATCAAGGTCAAATAAAATCAGTAGGAATCATGAGGACTGTTGCACTTTATGATTTGAAGATCAAATTCGCTTGCATTCACTGCAAAATATCCTACTGCTTGTCTTATTAAATAATCTTTGTTCTATATCACTATATTTATGGGAAAAAATATTGAAAGAAAAACTTGGACTTATGTTGATATTTTCATCACAGTCATCCATCACCATAATGAGTAACCAAAGCCCCTTTGAAAATAATATGTCTAGCAAAGCATAGATTCCAAAGAATTGACTTCTTGTATAACACACTTTGGGACACATTAATATGAATGTTATGCTAATTTGTCTGCCTCTGACCTAGAGTTTATTTAAAATCCTAGAGGATTTTCAAGAGGCTATTGCCTCATTAAATTAACTCACAAAGCAAAGCTAACTTCAGCCTCTTATATTATTAGGACAAATTAATATTAAAAATTTATTTGAAAAATGAGTCAACACAAGCTTTTTAAAAAGTGTAGTTCAGTTTAAGATTTAGTTGGAATCTCCAGTAGTGGTTTAAAACTAGTCAAATATTCTTAATTCCCAACTTTCCTACTTACTAGCTATATGTTCTTAGGTATGTTATTATAGTATTTTATCCTCTAGTATATTCAACAATAAATTTCAGTAAATGGTAATGTCTGTCTCACTGAGTGTTATAAGACTTAAATATAGTAGTTACATGAGGGTTTAATAATAGTTTCTGGCACTAAATATATAGCTGTTATTATCCATCTCTTAATTATTTTTAGAATATCAATTATAGAAGGAGTTGTGTGGAGAAAAATAAAAACTATTATTCAACTCAGAAATTTTCTTCTGAGGGTAATCACAATGTTTATGCAATCTGAGAATATGATTTCTTTTTGAAATTCTTTAAGTATGAAATTATTAAACATAAAATTCAAAATATGAACATTTTAAGATCAATATTTATGGAGGCCTTTTGCTGAATAGTACCACAATAAGTCCTGTAGATAAGACGACATTTTTAACTTAATGATCCAGTTTTTTAGACAAGACATGTATAGAATATGATAAGCATCCCAAACCAAAAGGTAGCAAATAATAAGTGATAAAGAATTTGAGAAGAAGGAAATTCCTATGGACTCAAGGAGATAATGAATCTTAAACTTAAGTGTTAAGAAAGGATAAAATTTAAATTCATAGATTTCATAAGGTTTAGCTTCATAAATATTTGGTTAAATATGAGTAAGACATTGAAATACAAAGATTTTATGATGTATTTGGGACATAAAAATGGATTTTTTAATTTATAATGGAATTCCTATAGGAGGAAATAGTTTGAAAATCTTTGGGAATTTTTGGATACTAAGAAAGGTATATAACCTGACTTGGGACTTCCCTGGTGGCTCAGCAATAAAGAATCTGCCTGCAATGGGAGAGTCAAAGGTTTGTTCCTTGGGTCAGAAAGATCACCTGGAGAAAGAAATGACAACCCTCTCCAATATTCTTGCTGGGAAATTCCCATGGACAGAGGACCCTGGCGAATTACAGTCCATAGGTTGCAAAGAGTTGGGTAGGCAAAAGTGTGCCATTTAGCTAAGATACTTAAATTAAAATGCAAACCTAATAAGCCAATGGGAGAAGTAAATGCAAAGATACATATTTAAAGTATCTCCCTTAATGGACTGATTAGTCATCTATTTGACATCACTTAAATAAATTATACTGCTTTAATTGAATATCCAGATCAGCTCCCCACTCAACATACGTGTGGCTATCATTTTTCCCACCTCTCACCAACATTTTTTCCAGTTTCCATAACAAAATCATCATATAAAGCACATAATGCTATTTTTACTTTTACTTTATAGGATCTATGACTTACTGAAAAATATCATTGGACATGTCTCATCTTTCTTCTCTATCACATCACACTGGAGGGCAGGTCTCCTCTATGCACTCCCCCTACCAACATGCACACACACACACAGACACACACACCCTTTAGCTCTGTGAGCTCCTCCCTCTTTGCATCTGGTCTTTTTCACTCTTCACCTCTGCAGTACATCCATGTTCTCCCTTCTCAAGGGAACTTTGGTGTCCTCTTCCTTTGGACTTCTATTTGTCAGCCTGACACACAGGATGTCACAGTCTGTTTTCTGGTGGAATTACCACAGCATTTTCTTAGCAAAGGCTGCCTTTCTTTCTTCCTAGGATTCTTACACTGGTTGCAAACAAAGGCAAAAATTCTTCCTGAATTATATTATAGAGGCGCACAAATGCGATTTAGAGATGGCTAAGGGACTAGGAAATTTTTCCTATAAATTAAGTGAAAACCAGTCACAGAATAATATATATAATGAGTCTCTCTTTCTGACAGAAAATATACTCATAAAAATACCGACATTTTTAGCAAATAGTTAATAGTGGTTATTATCTTACGAATGATATGATAGGGCTTCCCTAGTGGTTCAATGGTAAAGAATCCACCTGCCAATTCAGAGAACACAGGTTCAATCCCTAGTCTGGGAAGATCCCACAGGCTGTGTAGTAATAACTAAGCCCATGTGCCACAACTGTTGAGCCTGTGCTCTAGGACTTAGCAACCGTGACTACTGAGCCTTCTCGCTGCAGCTACTGAAGTCTGCACACACTAGAGCCCATGCTCGGCAACAAGAAAAGCCATCTCAATTAGAAGCCTGCAAACTGACCAATGGAGAGTAGCCTCCTAGCTGCAACTAGAGAAAGGCCCACACAGAAACGAAGACCCAGCATAGCCCAAAATAAAGAAATAAATATTAAAAAATAATGATACGTAAGGATTTTCTCTTATTGCTTATATTCACTTCCGAATTTTGTGAATATTTTAGAGTATGCATATGTTAATTTTATGAGAGAAATAACAATGTTTTCATTTGATATATGCATCAAGTTATATACACTGATTTCTTAAATGATTTTGCAGTGCAAATATAGTAAGCACTTATTAATATATTTGAATAATTATAACGATACTGCTATTTTCTTTACACAATAAATACCAGTCTCATATTTAGTACTTAAAACACACATTTGAATTATATCCTCCATTCACCCTAAAAATAAATATCTATAGAGAAAAAAGCACAGAGCATTTTAGTAACTTGTTCAAAGTCACACAGCTAGTAAACAGTAAAGCCAGAATTCAAATCAATATTTTCTTATTGTTGTTCAGCAGTATATGTAGTTGTTCCTTAGAAAGAAAATTCACTCAGCTAGAAATAAAAGATGTTTTCATGGATGTGGTAGCCAACAAGCATTTATTATTTACATTGCAGAAAATAGCATAGCTGAGGAAGATAGTAATCAGTTTTAGGAGTTTTGAGGTTTAGGGTAATTTGATTTTTCTCAGTTCATTGTGATTCTTGATTGTGTCACATGGAAGTCCTGGCTTGCCATATATACCATTGAATGAGCCTGGAAGGAATTAATTCAACTAAATGTTACAATCATTTTCTAATTTTCTGATTCCACAGAAACCCAATGGGCTATGTTAAGAATCCATAAAGTATTCAGTGGCATAATAAGGGTCAGTTTTGTGAAATTTTAAATATGTGAAATTTTTATATATGTACCATACCTTTATCCATTGATATGTCAATAGATACATTAATTGTTTTCACATCTTGGTCAATGTAAATAGTGCTGTTATAAGTATAGAGGTGCATGTAACTTTTTGAATTATAGTTTTTTCTAAGTGTATGCCCAGGAGTTTGATTCCTGTATCATATGGAAAATTTATTTTTAGTTTTTTGAGGAACCTTCATAGTTTTCCATAACGGAAATCTTGGCTATACCAATTTACATTCCCACCAGCAATGTAAGATGGTTTCCGTTTTCCCAAGTTATTTGAGAATTTTTAATATTGCCACTACGAATTTAAAGAAATAAATATTAAAATAATGATGCGTAAGGATGTTCTTTTGTTGCTTATATTCACTTCCGAATTTTGTGAATATTTTAGAGTATGCATATGTTAATTTTATGAGAGAAATAACAATGTTTTCATTTGATATATGCATCAAGTTATATACACTGATTTCTTAAATGATTTTGCAGTGCAAATATAGTAAGCACTTATTAATATATTTGAATAATTATAACGATACTGCTATTTTCTTTACACAATAAATACCAGTCTCATATTTAGTACTTAAAACACACATTTGAATTATATCCTCCATTCACCCTAAAAATAAATATCTATAGAGAAAAAGGCACAGAGCATTTTAGTAACTTGTTCAAAGTCACACAGCTAGTAAACAGTAAAGCCAGAATTCAAATCAATATTTTCTTATTGTTGTTCAGCAGTATATGTAGTTGTTCCTTAGAAAGAAAATTCACTCAGCTAGAAATAAAAGATGTTTTCATGGATGTGGTAGCCAACAAGCATTTATTATTTACATTGCAGAAAATAGCATAGCTGAGGAAGATAGTAATCAGTTTTAGGAGTTTTGAGGTTTAGGGTAATTTGATTTTTCTCAGTTCATTGTGATTCTTGATTGTGTCACATGGAAGTCCTGGCTTGCCATATATACCATTGAATGAGCCTGGAAGGAATTAATTCAACTAAATGTTACAATCATTTTCTAATTTTCTGATTCCACAGAAACCCAATGGGCTATGTTAAGAATCCATAAAGTATTCAGTGGCATAATAAGGGTCAGTTTTGTGAAATTTTAAATATGTGAAATTTTTATATATGTACCATACCTTTATCCATTGATATGTCAATAGATACATTAATTGTTTTCACATCTTGGTCAATGTAAATAGTGCTGTTATAAGTATAGAGGTGCATGTAACTTTTTGAATTATAGTTTTTTCTAAGTGTATGCCCAGGAGTTTGATTCCTGTATCATATGGAAAATTTATTTTTAGTTTTTTGAGGAACCTTCATAGTTTTCCATAACGGAAATCTTGGCTATACCAATTTACATTCCCACCAGCAATGTAAGAAGGTTTCCGTTTGCTGTCCCCTCTCCAATATTTGTTATTTGTAGAATTTTTAAATATTGGCCATTCTGATCAGTGTGAGAATATCTCACTATAGTTTTAATTTGCAACTCTCTAATGATCAGTGATGATGAGCATCTTTTCTTGTGCCTATTGGCTATCTGTATGTCTTCTTTGGTGAGATATCTACTATTTATATCTTCTGCCCATTTTTCAATTGGGTTGTTTGGTTTTTTGTTTTGTTATTGAGTTATTTTAGTTGTCTGTATATTTTGGAAAGTAAGCACCAGTGGTTTCCTCACTGACAAATATTTTCTCCCATTCTGTGAGTTATCTTTTCATTTGGTTTATAGTTTACTTTGTTGTACAGAAGTCTATAAGTTCGAGTAGGTCCCATTTATTTTTACTTTTCTAACATTATTACTTATATGAACTAAAATAAAGCTATTCTAACAGTTTTCTTTTGTTTTCAAACTCCTGGCCCTTATGATCTGAGTTTACATTATGAAGGAAAGGAACTAGAAAGAAAGAGATAAATAGGAAAGGAAAGAAGAAAAAGTAAAATGTCAAGATTCCTATATAACAAGAAGAGATAGAATCTAGAGCAGAAATGGAGAAGATTGTCTGATACAAAAGAGGGTTCCTGTTCTTGGAAATGACTGGAAAACAGTAGGAATGAGTTCAGAGGTACAGGTGGTCAATATCATCTGACACATATGTTTCTAAAAGTCACCAGCTCTGTAAGAAGACCATATCTTCTCTCAGAGATGAGAGAGAAAAGGAGAGAGACAGAAGGAGATTTTAAGGAATTGACTTTCACAGTTATGGAGACTGCCAACCTAAAATCTGCAGGGCAGTGTGGCAGTGCAGAAAATCAGGGAAGACTTGATTTGGCAGTTCAAAGGCAGACTGGGGAGCCCACATTTCCTCTTGCTTGGGAACTGCAGCCTGTTTTCCTTTGAGGCCTTCAATTCATTGACTGAAGCCCACAGACATAATGGAGGATAATCTGCTTTACTAAACATCTACTGATTTAAATGCTACTCTCATCTAAAATATATCTCATCACAACATCTAGATTTGCATTTGACCAACTACTGTGGCCTAAGCTGACACATAAAATTGACCACCACACAAAATGCTACAATAAATGTGACAGATTTACCTTGAGAAAAAAGAAATTTACTTTTAAAAGTAGATGTTGGAAAGGTTGCAGCTTGAGAGTTATTGTGAAGTGGTGGAAGGAGGCTTAGCTAATTTGGGTCAGAATGGAGCAATGCCAGATGTGGATGGATGTGGCTGATAACACAATGGGGAAGCTGAACTGGCAGATGTTAGTGGTGTGTCTGTAGGTGAATTTTATTTACTTCAGTGTGACTGTTCAACTCAGTTCAGCTTTCTGTGCTTACCTAGTGTTTCTCTTGAATGAATTTATGCATTTGGGGACCTAAAAATTGTTCTGCATCAATAGTTTCTTCAGATGTCAATTGTGTTGGAACACATTCTCACTTTAAAAACAGAAATATCTTCAGTTAAATTTATGGTGATAGGTTGAGGGGAATAGATAGAATTAGGATTCATGTTACCATCAATGTTCCTTGCAAAAGAATCTTAACTCATTTACCAAAAAAGAAAGTGATGGGCAGGAGAATCTGAAAATATATAGAGGTCTGCCTCAGGCACAGTAGATACTAAGTAGGTAGTCAGTAAAGATTTATTTATTTATTTATTTATTTATTGTATGGATTTATTGAATGACTGTGTAAATGAGTAAACAAAGGAATTCTTATGGTGAATGGAAATTGAAGTGATTTTTGCATCAGGCAGTAGAATTCTAAATTGGCATTGATTGCTTACCTGAGTTAAAAAGATCATTGCATTGATTCCAGGTAAGAGATCATGAATCTCACAGAACTGATACACTGTATATGTCCAAGTTTAGCTAAGAAAAGAAGCAAACGTAGGAGGGAGAATAACAGAGGTTGGGGTCAGAGAAAGCATGAGATGTGTGAAGGCAAGAGACATCCTGTGGAGGACAAGAAGCCCCAGTGGAGCTGAAGGATGCCCAGCTGAAAGCTTTTGAACCAGTGGCCAGTAAGTGGCATCACAGATTTACTGCATATCAAAACTCTAGCTCCAGGAGTGATATTTGACCCTTTGTTGGGAACTGTGGGCTTTAATATAATTCCTGTTTTGGTCAGCTTTGTCTAGAAAATTGGATGGGAGTGAGCCGATTTACTCCAGCTGAGAGGTGAGGAGGAAATTAGCATTTTCTATTTGCCGCCAGAGTACCATGAAAATCATAAGCAATCAAACTTAGGTTAATATAGCCAAGCTCTTCCTAACAATTTGAACTGTAAAATGGTGGAATGGGCTGCTGTGCTGCCAAGTATGATAACATGTACCAGGGTACATGTTAGTGTTGCTGTTGCTATTTCTTTTAGTTTTACTACCAATAAGATGTTGTGAAAAGTAGTCTTTAATTACTGGGAGGTTTGGACTGGATGTCCCTTAAGGAAAAAGTGAAATCATCTCTTGTTTTTATATTTTGTGGTCCTATTAAACAATTGAATCACGAAATATGTTAAATGATTTATAGAATTTTAGTTTTCCTTAATTTCATATATATATATATATATGTATATATACCACAGTTTGGCTACTTGGGGATAGTTTTTCATATATATGAAATCAAAGCTAAGAGAATAGTTTCTGGTTTCCGCAGAAAATATAGCTCCTAGGGAGCTGTATTTAAAGAATATCCAGTAAACCTTTAGCAAGCTCTACTTCACTCCTTCATGGCTTACTTAGCAACAATAGTTTCCACCTGAATGGACAACGGACCCCCATCTTATTGTAGTATTACTCCCCCCAAGTGTGAAGTCCAAAAACCATCCCAATTGCATTTTGCTAGAAATTATAATTTTCAAACTTTAGTAGCTAGAAGAAACATATCGGAGACTTACCTAAAATTCAGAGCCCTGGGGCCTACGCTTAGACATATGTTTTAAGTAGATTTGGGGCAAGAAGCAGAACTTGCATTTTAGACATCACTGTAGAGATTTCAATGCAGACAATTTGTGGATCACAGTATGAGAAATAGTGGCCTGGAATGATCAATCCTACAAGTTGATCAATTTGATCATGTCAGTTTGACTGATTAATTTTTCATTCAATCAGCTCATTTAAACTGAAAGATAAGTTAAATCAAATGACACTCTGGTTATAAGCATAAACATAACCTCATTGTATGGCATTAGATCAATATTTTAACTTTCTGACAGCTCAATTGCTGGATCTATAAAATAGTAACTGTATTTTTGTCACTTTGTTGTTTAAAAGAAGAACTATTAAAATATTACAAACAAAATTTTAAATGTGGACTTAATGTCAAAATCATTTGCCGCCAGAGTACCATGAAAATCATAAGCAATCAAACTTAGGTTAATATAGCCAAGCTCTTCCTAACAATTTGAACTGTAAAATGGTGGAATGGGCTGCTGTGCTGCCAAGTATGATAACATGTACCAGGGTACATGTTAGTGTTGCTATTGCTATTTCTTTTAGTTTTACTACCAATAAGATGTTGTGAAAAGTAGTCTTTAATTACTGGGAGGTTTGGACTGGATGTCCCTTAAGGAAAAAGTGAAATCATCTCTTGTTTTTATATTTTGTGGTCCTATTAAACAATTGAATCACGAAATATGTTAAATGATTTATAGAATTTTAGTTTTCCTTAATTTCATATATATATATATATATGTATATATACCACAGTTTGGCTACTTGGGGATAGTTTTTCATATATATGAAATCAAAGCTAAGAGAATAGTTTCTGGTTTCCGCAGAAAATATAGCTCCTAGGGAGCTGTATTTAAAGAATATCCAGTAAACCTTTAGCAAGCTCTACTTCACTCCTTCATGGCTTACTTAGCAACAATAGTTTCCACCTGAATGGACAACGGACCCCCATCTTATTGTAGTATTACTCCCCCCAAGTGTGAAGTCCAAAAACCATCCCAATTGCATTTTGCTAGAAATTATAATTTTCAAACTTTAGTAGCTAGAAGAAACATATCGGAGACTTACCTAAAATTCAGAGCCCTGGGGCCTACGCTTAGACATATGTTTTAAGTAGATTTGGGGCAAGAAGCAGAACTTGCATTTTAGACATCACTGTAGAGATTTCAATGCAGACAATTTGTGGATCACAGTATGAGAAATAGTGGCCTGGAATGATCAATCCTACAAGTTGATCAATTTGATCATGTCAGTTTGACTGATTAATTTTTCATTCAATCAGCTCATTTAAACTGAAAGATAAGTTAAATCAAATGACACTCTGGTTATAAGCATAAACATAACCTCATTGTATGGCATTAGATCAATATTTTAACTTTCTGACAGCTCAATTGCTGGATCTATAAAATAGTAACTGTATTTTTGTCACTTTGTTGTTTAAAAGAAGAACTATTAAAATATTACAAACAAAATTTTAAATGTGAAGACTTAATGGCAGAATACTATCAGTGTATTATGGAAATTAAACAATTAGTATGAGGGGAATTGATTTCAGTGTTATGTAAAAGTACATGTTTCTATGTGACAAGGAGTAGCTTGAATTCTGATACGATTTGATCTTCTATTTTTATATTGAATATGCATTACTGGAAATAGGTCACAGCAGGAAGACAGATTAAGGCAGTTTAAAGGAAAATAGAAACTGTAGAAACTATAAAAAATAAATTTGCAATTACAATAAGAGAGCAGAGCTGTCTCCTTTTCTTTGTTTACTCAGCATCCAATATAATCATTCTCCGTTTCACATACACGTTAACCCTTGCATCTCCTGACATCTTTCACATTCTTAAAAGGAAGGCAGAATATTCCTTCTGGTTTTAATATTGGAACAAAATTGTTTAGCACTATGAGCAAATGTGGGGCCTAATGTGCCATGAATATAAAACTAAATAAAGCATAATCATCTACTATTGTAACTGAGGGTTAAGACCAAAGAGAACAAAATAAAAGAGGAGGGAGAAAAGATAAAATAAGTAAATGTGACAGGATATGAATGAATAAACGTGAAGAAACATACAGTGTTAGCACTTTTAATGGATGGATATTAAAGTATAAACATAAAGTGAACTTCATGATTAGTGGTATTTTGATAGTTCACCCTTTAGACATTTTATTAGAATTAACAATTGCCTACCACATAGCTCTTCATTTACACCATTCCATCCCTACTTTCTTTGTTGTTTCTCTAATGTGCCTGTCAAACTCTTGTCTTAAGATTCTTGAATTTACTCTTTTCTTTCCTGGATCACCCTTCTCCCAAATACCTACATGGTTCATTTTCATACTTTCATCAGATATCTTCCAAAATGTGTCCCTGCTGAAGCCTTCCTTGAACTCTTTCTAAAATCTCAGATATTTGACTGATTAATTGTTCATTCAATCAGCTCATTTAAACTGAAAGATAAGTTAAATCAAATGACACTCTGGTTATAAGCATAAACATAACCTCATTGTATGGCATTAGATCAATATTTTAACTTTCTGACAGCTCAATTGCTGGATCTATAAAATAGTAACTGTATTTTTGTCACTTTGTTGTTTAAAAGAAGAACTATTAAAATATTACAAACAAAATTTTAAATGTGAAGACTTAATGGCAGAATACTATCAGTGTATTATGGAAATTAAACAATTAGTATGAGGGGAATTGATTTCAGTGTTATGTAAAAGTACATGTTTCTATGTGACAAGGAGTAGCTTGAATTCTGATACGATTTGATCTTCTATTTTTATATTGAATATGCATTACTGGAAATAGGTCACAGCAGGAAGACAGATTAAGGCAGTTTAAAGGAAAATAGAAACTGTAGAAACTATAAAAAATAAATTTGCAATTACAATAAGAGAGCAGAGCTGTCTCCTTTTCTTTGTTTACTCAGCATCCAATATAATCATTCTCCGTTTCACATACACGTTAACCCTTGCATCTCCTGACATCTTTCACATTCTTAAAAGGAAGGCAGAATATTCCTTCTGGTTTTAATATTGGAACAAAATTGTTTAGCACTATGAGCAAATGTGGGGCCTAATGTGCCATGAATATAAAACTAAATAAAGCATAATCATCTACTATTGTAACTGAGGGTTAAGACCAAAGAGAACAAAATAAAAGAGGAGGGAGAAAAGATAAAATAAGTAAATGTGACAGGATATGAATGAATAAACGTGAAGAAACATACAGTGTTAGCACTTTTAATGGATGGATATTAAAGTATAAACATAAAGTGAACTTCATGATTAGTGGTATTTTGATAGTTCACCCTTTAGACATTTTATTAGAATTAACAATTGCCTACCACATAGCTCTTCATTTACACCATTCCATCCCTACTTTCTTTGTTGTTTCTCTAATGTGCCTGTCAAACTCTTGTCTTAAGATTCTTGAATTTACTCTTTTCTTTCCTGGATCACCCTTCTCCCAAATACCTACATGGTTCATTTTCATACTTTCATCAGATATCTTCCAAAATGTGTCCCTGCTGAAGCCTTCCTTGAACTCTTTCTAAAATCTCAGATATTTGACAAGGGGTTCTGTGCTTATTCTAAGAGAGCGTTGGTTTTCCTGGGAGATTGTTCTAATAATAAAGACTGCTTTGTGCATAAATGAGAGTCTACTTCATATTCTGAGACTTCTGGAGAGAAGTGGGTCAATAATGATGATGAAGGCCACCTACTGGAGATTGAGAAATGATGGAAATACATCTAGACAAGTTCTTGTGTTTGGTTTTGTTACTCTGGAAAATCCCTCCAGTCTGTACATTAAAACCAGGTGATATTTAAGAGCTGCTGTCATGATAATATGGTAGCAAATGCTCTTAGTTAAGGCGGGGTGTACTTAGTTGCTAGGTCATGTCTGGCCTTTGGATTGTAGCCCACAGGCTACTCTGTCCATCGGAGTTTTTAAGCAAGAATGCTGGAGTGGATTGACATTTCTTCCCCCAGGGGATATTCCCAACCCAGGGACTGAGCCCACATCTCCTGTGTCTCCTACATTGCAGGTGGTTACTTGCTGAGACATTGAGGAAGCTTAATTCATGTGGACTCCTTGACAAAAAATATAAGTCAAACCTGAATCAGCCCAAAGAAGTAAATACCATACCTCCAACTGAAAGCAGTTATTAAGTCAATGTGTCCCTGAAACTGACATAGATGATGGCAGTAATGATGATCTTGCCTCCTAATGTAAGCCTTTGGATGAACAGATAGTACTTAATATTTTGGATCTTTTTTGTTTGTTGTTGTTTTTAATTGAGCCACCAGTAGTCCCAGATCAGCTCGAGTAAATATTCCTTGTTATCTTTGTCCATTCAGATTGCTATAACAAAACATGACAAACTTGGTGACTTATAAGCAACAGAAATCTATTTTTCATCATCTGGAGAATGAAAGTCTGTGATCAGAGTGCTAGTTTGGTCAAGAGAAGGCCCCCTTCCAGTGTGCAGATTTCTGATAATATCCTAACATTGTGAAATGGGCTAGTGGGAACACAAATCCCATTCATGGGGGCCCACCTTCATGACTTAAGCACCTCACAATAATAATGCCTAGTACCTTCCTACTGGGCATTAAGTGTTCAATAAACAATTTTGGGCAGGTATGAATATTTAGGCAATTGTACCCATGTGTATGCTTAATGGCATAGAGCTACTTTCTTTCTGCCTTACTCTCCAACCCAAACTTAGCCACTTTATAGAGAGAGACGACTGGCATAAATGATCATTTTCAAAATTTTTTTGAGACTTCTGGAGAAGTGGGTCAATAATGATGATGAAGGCCACCTACTGGAGATTGAGAAATGATGGAAATACATCTAGACAAGTTCTTGTGTTTGGTTTTGTTACTCTGGAAAATCCCTCCAGTCTGTACATTAAAACCAGGTGATATTTAAGAGCTGCTGTCATGATAATATGGTAGCAAATGCTCTTAGTTAAGGCGGGGTGTACTTAGTTGCTAGGTCATGTCTGGCCTTTGGATTGTAGCCCACAGGCTACTCTGTCCATCGGAGTTTTTAAGCAAGAATGCTGGAGTGGATTGACATTTCTTCCCCCAGGGGATATTCCCAACCCAGGGACTGAGCCCACATCTCCTGTGTCTCCTACATTGCAGGTGGTTACTTGCTGAGACATTGAGGAAGCTTAATTCATGTGGACTCCTTGACAAAAAATATAAGTCAAACCTGAATCAGCCCAAAGAAGTAAATACCATACCTCCAACTGAAAGCAGTTATTAAGTCAATGTGTCCCTGAAACTGACATAGATGATGGCAGTAATGATGATCTTGCCTCCTAATGTAAGCCTTTGGATGAACAGATAGTACTTAATATTTTGGATCTTTTTTGTTTGTTGTTGTTTTTAATTGAGCCACCAGTAGTCCCAGATCAGCTCGAGTAAATATTCCTTGTTATCTTTGTCCATTCAGATTGCTATAACAAAACATGACAAACTTGGTGACTTATAAGCAACAGAAATCTATTTTTCATCATCTGGAGAATGAAAGTCTGTGATCAGAGTGCTAGTTTGGTCAAGAGAAGGCCCCCTTCCAGTGTGCAGATTTCTGATAATATCCTAACATTGTGAAATGGGCTAGTGGGAACACAAATCCCATTCATGGGGGCCCACCTTCATGACTTAAGCACCTCACAATAATAATGCCTAGTACCTTCCTACTGGGCATTAAGTGTTCAATAAACAATTTTGGGCAGGTATGAATATTTAGGCAATTGTACCCATGTGTATGCTTAATGGCATAGAGCTACTTTCTTTCTGCCTTACTCTCCAACCCAAACTTAGCCACTTTATAGAGAGAGACGACTGGCAAGAGGTCAAGATCTCTCTGACCTTATTAAGGGACAAAGTCCTCACTCACCCATTGGAATATGCTGGGGAACTTCCGGGATGGGAAGAACTCTTTTATGATTTTGTTGGATACAAGTGCCAGAGTCACCATCCTATCAGGCCCTGTAGGAGGACCATCTTCTTTCAACTGATGGGGAAAGGAGGCTAAGGAGGCCTATAGGTGAGACCATTTGAACCTTTTCAATGTAGTAATGTTACTTCTGCTATTGAAATGTATAATGATTCTCCATTCTTGAAGGAAGTAGTAATTGGACTTAAACATTGCTCCTCAATCCATCTCTCAGTTTTTTCCTGAATGGTCCAACTGAAATTGTATAGGATCTCAGAAGGAGGGAAAAGAAATCAGAGCTTCAATTGAGGATATAAATGTAGCAAACATAATAGGGATGCAGGATGCTCACAGCAACCCTGTGTGAACATTGCAAGGGAGCTGGAGGATTATGGTCAATTCAACACACTTGTTTCTTAGGGCTTCTGGTTAAGATGGTAGATTAGAAGGACATGCACTCATCTTCTCCTGCAAGAGCACCAAAATCCCAACTAGCTGTTGCACAACCATCAGCAGGAAGATGGTGGAACATTGCCCCCCCACCCCCCAAAAAAGATGACCACACCCAAAGACAAAAAAGGAGCTACAAGGAGGGGCACAATCACGATAAAACCAGTTCCATACCTGCTGGGAGAGTGACCCACAAACTGGAAAACAATAATACCAAAGAGGTTCCCTCACTCTTGTGTAAGTTCTGAACACCGCATTAGGCTTCATAACCTCAGAATCTGGCAAAGGGACTAGGAATCTCCAGGGGATCTGACCTTGAAATCTAGCAGGATTTGATTAAAGGACTTCCACATGATTAGGGAAACAGATTCCACACTTGCAAGGGGCAAACAGAATGTTGCACCCACCAAGACCCAGGAGAAAGGAGCATCAATGCCACAGAGGACAGAACCAGGCCTACCTGCTAGTGTTGGCAGGTCTCCTGTGGAGACATTGGTCAGTAGTGGCTTGCTGCAGGGACAGGGACACTGGCAGCAGTCATCCTGGAAGGTCCCCTTGACATAAATCCTCCTAAAAGTTGCCATTAACCCTACTATAGAGCCCTATAGACCCCAGGGCTGGGTTGCTGCTGGCCAAACAACTAATAAGGAGGGAGCACAACTCTACTAATCAAATCCTCGGATAATTCGAATAAACTCCAACTAAAAATCTTAATCTATCTACTTAAAAAATAACTGTAATATATAGTGCAACTATATGTTGTCTTGTTTTGTATTTTCCAAGTCTCCTGTAAATGTGTTATCATATTTTTATAATTTAAAAGTCTTTTTAAAAGGCAAAAAAAAAAGTTTGTTTTCCTATAGACCCAACTGTTCTAGCCACAGTGTACACATAGTGTGTTGCAAGGACTGATGTTGCTTGATATTACTTACTGTCTTGAGTATTGCTAGTGCCTTCTTTTCTGTTTTGGTAGCACCAAGGATCAAGGTCACTTCAGTTATCAGAATGGCTTTCACAACGAGCATGTGGATTAGAAAACCACTTATTGGTCTTAAGTAGGAAAGAAATATGAACAGATAACTGAGGGACAACACTCTCAGTAATATGGAAAATTCAATGATGGTGAGGTGATTGATCAAAGGTCCTACAGGTTCACCTTATCCAGGACAGGAGCGAATGTGGCTCAGTTATGCGCATGCATTTTGACTGTACAGAAGTCTCCATAGGTAATAACACTAGCTTCAGAATTAATACAGGTCACCTCATATTTGAATTCTTCGGAGAATATCTACCGCATGTTTTCTTCTTTCTTATATTTTTAACTCTACCTCAATATACTCCTTTCTTCAGGCTTAGTTCCAAACGCAAAATATGGCCTCATTTTTTAATTTTTCCCAGTTTAACCTGGGTGTTTTTTCCCCCCCAAGTAGTTGTTTTTGGTACTGTTTGGTTATGGTTTTTGTTATTTACCCTCAGTCTAGCTCACAACATTCATGCTTTTCTCTCTGGAGATGCAGTTAGATAAAGAAGGGAGGTGCCAGAATTAGGGCAACAGAAGTAGGAATGGAAAGAAGTAGGTGGCAGAGATATTGCTGCTTTTAGACTGATGTACCAAAATGAATAAACCACAGTTAGAAAACAGATATGGGGAAGGAGAGAACTGGGAGGATGTAAATGACTTTCAGTAGTATTAAAGCTTTAGTGCTTAATACACCATGAAGCCATTATGAGACTGAAAATTTCAGTAGTAAAAATGGAGGAGCACAACTTAATCTTTTCGAATAAACTCCAACTAAAAATCTTAATCTATCTACTTAAAATAACTGTAATATATAGTGCAACTATATGTTGTCTTGTTTTGTATTTTCCAAGTCTCCTGTAAATGTGTTATCATATTTTTATAATTTAAAAGTCTTTTTAAAAGGCAAAAAAAAAAGTTTGTTTTCCTATAGACCCAACTGTTCTAGCCACAGTGTACACATAGTGTGTTGCAAGGACTGATGTTGCTTGATATTACTTACTGTCTTGAGTATTGCTAGTGCCTTCTTTTCTGTTTTGGTAGCACCAAGGATCAAGGTCACTTCAGTTATCAGAATGGCTTTCACAACGAGCATGTGGATTAGAAAACCACTTATTGGTCTTAAGTAGGAAAGAAATATGAACAGATAACTGAGGGACAACACTCTCAGTAATATGGAAAATTCAATGATGGTGAGGTGATTGATCAAAGGTCCTACAGGTTCACCTTATCCAGGACAGGAGCGAATGTGGCTCAGTTATGCGCATGCATTTTGACTGTACAGAAGTCTCCATAGGTAATAACACTAGCTTCAGAATTAATACAGGTCACCTCATATTTGAATTCTTCGGAGAATATCTACCGCATGTTTTCTTCTTTCTTATATTTTTAACTCTACCTCAATATACTCCTTTCTTCAGGCTTAGTTCCAAACGCAAAATATGGCCTCATTTTTTAATTTTTCCCAGTTTAACCTGGGTGTTTTTTCCCCCCCAAGTAGTTGTTTTTGGTACTGTTTGGTTATGGTTTTTGTTATTTACCCTCAGTCTAGCTCACAACATTCATGCTTTTCTCTCTGGAGATGCAGTTAGATAAAGAAGGGAGGTGCCAGAATTAGGGCAACAGAAGTAGGAATGGAAAGAAGTAGGTGGCAGAGATATTGCTGCTTTTAGACTGATGTACCAAAATGAATAAACCACAGTTAGAAAACAGATATGGGGAAGGAGAGAACTGGGAGGATGTAAAATGACTTTCAGTAGTATTAAAGCTTTAGTGCTTAATACACCATGAAGCCATTTTATGAGACTGAAAATTTAGAAGACCTGAGGAAAAGGTGTTATTTTAGTGTTGACCTATGAGAATAAACAGACTTACATAGTCTTCTCCCTCAACTATGAGTATTACTGTCACTGGCTGTACTAAGAGCTATATATTTTCTGCAAGAGCACAGTTATTTTAAAGATATACTGAGAAAATTGCAAAAGAAACACACTTGAGAGGATGATTTTTGACCCACTCTATGCCCAGAGTGTTGTTCCTTGAGGCAATCTGGCTATGTGCCTTTTATGAATCTATCTGTTCCTTGAACTTAGAAATATAGCAAGGTTATCCAAAGATAAATTATTCATTATATCTTTTATTTTACCAAAAGAACCTTATGTAGGGCAAGAATGGTTTCTGCTAAAACAATAACTCATGATGAGATATTTACTTGACTTTGATGTCTTTGTAGCACATCTCCTTAATGCCTACAACACTGACCTAAACAACGAGCTTGAAATTGTGAATGGCACTTAACAGGATGTGTTTTCTCTCTCTATTTTTCTCTCAGTCAAACCAATTTAATGATTTTGAAAGAAAACAGATATTATTCCACAAATCAACTTTCCACATTTTATTTATTAAGTGAATAGATATTAATTATGCATTTACCATGTTTCTTTGTGTCAAAACTTTTTTACCCATAGTTTCTCTATTCTTTTATCTATTTTTTTCTCAATTTCAATCAATCAGTTCTTCCTCTGGCTTCTCAATTCATTTTATGCACTGTGTTAAATAGAATACATAGTGCATTGTGTGGGCCTTTCTCATCCAAGGTGAGGGGTCTAGAACTTCCTTGGAAGCAGGAACTCTAGCTTTGAGATTCATGCATACTCATCAGGATTCTTTCAGTCATAAATGAAAGGCAGAAATACAACTCAAATTATTTAGAAAGAATAGAAATAGGTCAAGTAAGCAAATTATGCCTTACCTAAGGTGAAGACCAAGTTGCATAAATTAGTTTCTGATATAGATAGCTTTAAGTTATATAAAATGGTATAATTTTGTGTCTTCATCTCTTGACTCTGTCTCTACATAGACAAGCTTAATTATCATGTATAGGATGCCAATAGAAAATTGATCCATGGAATCCATAGGGAGTAATATATTGTGGGCTAGGAGGTTTAGAGAAGATTCAGGGATCAAGGCATGCTTTGAACAATATTCTAGATGACAGTCTTACTTTAATGTATCAATAACAGACTCAATTAGCTCAAGGAATTTTATTGACTTATCTAACAGGGAAATACCAAGGAGAATGTGATTTCAGACAAAGTTGCTTTTAAGGTTCACACAAGATTGACAGGACTCTATCTCATTGTTTCTCAGCTCTGTTTCCTTCTATTTTTTGGTTTCATATCTCCTTCTGAAGACACATTTCCTCCAGGTGGCTGATGGAAATGGCTATTTCCATCAGTCACAATTTCACATTCTGCCAAATTAGCAACCCATGTGGAAAAAGTGCCTCACTCCTAGTTTCCCCATCAGTCAATAACTCATTTTACTGACTTGATCTTTGTAGCACATCTCCTTAATGCCTACAACACTGACCTAAACAACGAGCTTGAAATTGTGAATGGCACTTAACAGGATGTGTTTTCTCTCTCTATTTTTCTCTCAGTCAAACCAATTTAATGATTTTGAAAGAAAACAGATATTATTCCACAAATCAACTTTCCACATTTTATTTATTAAGTGAATAGATATTAATTATGCATTTACCATGTTTCTTTGTGTCAAAACTTTTTTACCCATAGTTTCTCTATTCTTTTATCTATTTTTTTCTCAATTTCAATCAATCAGTTCTTCCTCTGGCTTCTCAATTCATTTTATGCACTGTGTTAAATAGAATACATAGTGCATTGTGTGGCCTTTCTCATCCAAGGTGAGGGGTCTAGAACTTCCTTGGAAGCAGGAACTCTAGCTTTGAGATTCATGCATACTCATCAGGATTCTTTCAGTCATAAATGAAAGGCAGAAATACAACTCAAATTATTTAGAAAGAATAGAAATAGGTCAAGTAAGCAAATTATGCCTTACCTAAGGTGAAGACCAAGTTGCATAAATTAGTTTCTGATATAGATAGCTTTAAGTTATATAAAATGGTATAATTTTGTGTCTTCATCTCTTGACTCTGTCTCTACATAGACAAGCTTAATTATCATGTATAGGATGCCAATAGAAAATTGATCCATGGAATCCATAGGGAGTAATATATTGTGGGCTAGGAGGTTTAGAGAAGATTCAGGGATCAAGGCATGCTTTGAACAATATTCTAGATGACAGTCTTACTTTAATGTATCAATAACAGACTCAATTAGCTCAAGGAATTTTATTGACTTATCTAACAGGGAAATACCAAGGAGAATGTGATTTCAGACAAAGTTGCTTTTAAGGTTCACACAAGATTGACAGGACTCTATCTCATTGTTTCTCAGCTCTGTTTCCTTCTATTTTTTGGTTTCATATCTCCTTCTGAAGACACATTTCCTCCAGGTGGCTGATGGAAATGGCTATTTCCATCAGTCACAATTTCACATTCTGCCAAATTAGCAACCCATGTGGAAAAGAGTGCCTCACTCCTAGTTTCGTATCTCAAGTCCGGAAAAAAATCAGATTGGCCTTAGCTTAATCAAGCAGTCATCTCTGAACAAACTATCGTGTCTAAGACAATCCATGATTTTACAAGTCTGAATCATATTCAACCTTGGGCACAAAAGAGTTCAACATGGGGAAAAAGAAAATCTAGGCAGTCCCAAATTCATAAAAATGTGTGGCATATCTGTAGAGAGAGAGAATAATTGACTAGATTATCCAGACAGAATATTGGCATGCTCAAAGTATTAAATAGCTCAATGAATATTTTAAAAATCTTCCTACTTTTGTCAGATTTTATGCTAAAAAAGTTGAGTAAGAGACAGTACCTACCATGATGTTACAAATTTTCTGTTTATAGCTATAGCCATAATACATATGTTTATAGTACAATATGGCAAAGGTAAAAATGAACATATACTCATAAACATATACCCTGGAGATATCACTTGGGAACTTAATCCATGTGGCTGAGACAAAACCATAGAGAAATCAAATCGAAATTCTTAGAGAACATGATTTCTGAGCTGAGTTAGAGAAGCTGAATCAGAGTTTGCTAGAAGAAGTACTGGAGATAGGAGAGGGTGTGTGATTATATATGGTAACACTTGTGGTATAGATCTGTATGTTGTATAGGTAAAAGAAAGAGAGAAAAAGGTCTAGAAAGTTAGGGGGCAAATATGGTATTAGACTTTACCTCATAGGGAATGCATTAGGAGAACCACCACAGTTCTTTAAGCTTATCATGTTGACAATTCTGAAGAAAGAGAAGACAAAAGAAATATCAATTAGATAAAAGTTAAAGTATGTCAAGCCAGAGAAGAAGAAGGCCTGAGACAGTATGAAGACAGCAGAAATGGACAAGACAAAGACTAGGAAAATACTTATAGGAATAATTTGACAGGGCTTACTAATTTCTTGGATATCAGAGGTGAGGACAAAGAAAGAACAAAAATATCTTCCAGAGCACCAGAAGTATCTCCACCCAAAGTATCTCCAGTCAAAAATATTGGATGGATATTGTGGAAAGTAACCAGGTAAAGTGTGAAGAGTTTGAGGCATTCCAGACATTCTAGATATTCAGCATGCTCTTGGGCATGACTCAACATTAGAAAAACTATTATCATGGTATCCAGTCCTATTATTTCATGGCAAATAGTTGGGGAAACAATGGAAACAATGGTGGACTTTGTTATCTTGGGCTCTGAAATCACTGAGGACAGTGACTGCAGCCATGAAATTAAAAGATGCTTGCTCCTTGGAAGAAACGAAATGACAAACGTAGGCAGTGGACCATAAAGAAGGTTGAGCACTGAAGAGCTGATGCTTTCAAACGATGTTGTTGGAGAAGACTCTTGAGAGTCCCCTGGACTGCAAGGAGATCAATCCTAAAACAAATCAACCCTGAATATTCATTGGAAGGACTAAGGATGAAGCTGAAGCTCCAATACTTCGGCCACCTGATGTGAAGAGATGACACATTGGAAAAGACCCAGATGTTGGGAAAGATTGAAAGCAGGAGCAGAGGGGACGACAGAGAATGAGATGGTTGGATGGCATCACGGACTCATTAGACATGAGTTTGAACAAGCTCCAAGAGATAACTAAGGATAGGAAATCTTGCTGTGCTACAGTTCATGGTGTCACGAAGTGTGAGACACAAATAAGCGACTGAAAAACAACAACTAAATTCAAGGCAATATCTCAGTTGGAAATATAGACATGTGACTTAACAGTATGTAAAAAATACATGATTTATTTAGGGAGAAAATGTATTGTGGGTAGAGCATGGACTGAGGAAAAGAAAAATATTATCATTAAAGGTATAGATATAAGACAAAGTAAGAAGAGTTGGAAGACACACACATTAACAACAACAAAAAAAAAGCTCTGAAAGATGTAATATCAAAAGATCATAGAATACAAAATTTAAAGAAAGCAAAAATAATTAGTGTCAATGTTAAAGGGAACAGAGAGATACACAAAAATAAGATTCTTACAATGTTTCTAGGATTAATAATTGAAAAACACTGTTAGAGCCCCATGGAGGTTGATTTGGAGGCCAAGAATATACAGAGATTCTTCTCTTTAGAGCTGTGTGATTTCCTACCATTACTTAACTACCTCGGTTGAAGTTTTACTCGGAGGATGAGAAATAATTTTAAAAAAGGATATGTAGGAAGGTACAGATAGTGAAGAATCTGCCTGCAGTGCCAGAAATCTGGGTTCAATCCCTGGGTCAGAAAGATTCCCTGGATAAGGAAACAGCAACCATTCCAGTATTCTTGCCAGGAGAATTCCATGGACAGAGGAGCCTGGCAGGCTATAGTCCACAGGGTCACAGAGTCAGACGTGACTGAGTGATTAACACTTTCATTTTTCAGGAAGGTATAAAAACAAGCAAAAATAGGCATGCTTCTATGTAGCTTGGCTTACTGTTCATACAATCAAATTGAGGTCCAAACTAAGGATAAAATAGAGGCCAAAATAAAACTGAGAGATCAAAGAGCTTATAAAGTGCTCACAAGAGAATAAAATGGAGATATCAAAGTAGTAAAGTTCTCTGAGAGGTCCTTAATGTTGGGGGTGTGGTGGAGAAGAAATCAGAAGGTTAGCAGGAAGACAGATGAGTGGTGGTAAGAAAGCAGGCTACCTGTGTTTCAGATTTACTGTTAGAACAGCATCTTAGATGAAAATGGACCAAAGGATGGGTAACTGATGCAGAGAAGTGAGGCCACTGAAGTTAAGAAGTTTTAGAAATATTGAAGTGAGTTTATCCAATTGTGTATACGTGGAAATATAAATTTCTTTGAGAGAGAACAAAAAGGTCTACAAGACTGAGCTGGACTCAAACTCTTTAATAATTGAAATGGAGAGAATGGAAGATTGTTAGGTAGTATTAGAAAGAAAGAGGATACATGGAGGGCTCAGACCCCCAAAGGAATTTTTCTCTTTTTTCTTTTATGTACTGCAGTTGAAAAAGTAATCAGAGGAAAACATTTATGCTCAAAACCTGTGGGGAAAAAGGTAGAATAGTAAAGTCAAGTATTTAGTGTCAAAGTCATATGAGAGATGCTGAATCTGATTGTTTAAGTGATTTATTTTCTTACCGCTTAGCATTAATATGGGAGGGGAATAAAGCCCTCTCTGTACTAGTTCAAAGATTTTACAGACAAAGAGTGTAAAATGAATTCCTAGAATCAGGTTTTTGGACAGTTAATTAACTGTTCAATTAAACTTCATTGAACGAATATTTCTTGAGCAACTACTATGTGTAAGAAAAGTGTGTGCATGATGCTATTCAAGCTTGACATTTGAAATGCAAAAGTCAAGTTTGACTTCATCATAATTTTTCCCATCAGAATTACTAAATGACCTTGGACCTGTCTCAGATGTCAAATGCAATAAATATTAAAAATGGCTTTTTTTTCCCCCTAGGAATACAGAATAATTGGTAAACACTAATAGGATTATGGTACCATGGTATTTTAAAATATTTTCCTATAAAATCTTATATTAAAATATTTATTGCCACATATAATTTATAGTTTCAGGAAAATTATGTAATTTTATGTAGTTTTAAATAACCTGTTCTACCCCTAACTTGTCTTATTCCCTTTGATGAGCTACTTGAATAGCATTTGTTAAATATATGCAGTAACAAATTTAGGAGAAATTTCCTGCCTTCATTTTCCATCAAAGGAAGACTAAAATAGCATGTTAGATATATTTTATTTTATGAATTAAAAAAAAAGTAGACTGAATCAGGTAATGGACTAGATTTGACCCATGGACCATTGTTTGGCCCATGAGCCAATCTATCTTTTCCATTAACTATCTAATATGAGATTAAAACATTGTTAGGGGGAGCCAAGATGGCGGAGGAATGAGGGGAAGATTTCACCAGCTCCCTCCCAGAGAGAACAAAAGGTCTACAAGACTGAGCTGGACTCAAACTCTTTAATAATTGAAATGGAGAATGGAAGATTGTTAGGTAGTATTAGAAAGAAAGAGGATACATGGAGGCTCAGACCCCAAAGGAATTTTCTCTTTTTCTTTTATGTACTGCAGTTGAAAAAGTAATCAGAGGAAAACATTTATGCTCAAAACCTGTGGGGAAAAAGGTAGAATAGTAAAGTCAAGTATTTAGTGTCAAAGTCATATGAGAGATGCTGAATCTGATTGTTTAAGTGATTTATTTTCTTACCGCTTAGCATTAATATGGGAGGGGAATAAAGCCCTCTCTGTACTAGTTCAAAGATTTTACAGACAAAGAGTGTAAAATGAATTCCTAGAATCAGGTTTTTGGACAGTTAATTAACTGTTCAATTAAACTTCATTGAACGAATATTTCTTGAGCAACTACTATGTGTAAGAAAAGTGTGTGCATGATGCTATTCAAGCTTGACATTTGAAATGCAAAAGTCAAGTTTGACTTCATCATAATTTTTCCCATCAGAATTACTAAATGACCTTGGACCTGTCTCAGATGTCAAATGCAATAAATATTAAAAATGGCTTTTTTTTCCCCCTAGGAATACAGAATAATTGGTAAACACTAATAGGATTATGGTACCATGGTATTTTAAAATATTTTCCTATAAAATCTTATATTAAAATATTTATTGCCACATATAATTTATAGTTTCAGGAAAATTATGTAATTTTATGTAGTTTTAAATAACCTGTTCTACCCCTAACTTGTCTTATTCCCTTTGATGAGCTACTTGAATAGCATTTGTTAAATATATGCAGTAACAAATTTAGGAGAAATTTCCTGCCTTCATTTTCCATCAAAGGAAGACTAAAATAGCATGTTAGATATATTTTATTTTATGAATTAAAAAAAAAGTAGACTGAATCAGGTAATGGACTAGATTTGACCCATGGACCATTGTTTGGCCCATGAGCCAATCTATCTTTTCCATTAACTATCTAATATGAGATTAAAACATTGTTAGGGGGAGCCAAGATGGCGGAGGAATGAGGGGAAGATTTCACCAGCTCCCCAACAGAATCACCAGAACTAATCAAGAAAAGAACCACCACCAACAAACCAGCTGCTAGACGACAGAAGAATTCCATAGGTCCGCGAGAGTAGAAGAGTGAACAGCCAGAAATTTCCCTGAGCTAGGGTTCTAAGAACCCTCTATCCTAACCCCCACGCTGGACTGCATCGATGGAGAGCGTGCCAGCAAGTGCCCTAAAAGGGGGCCTAAGCAGAGCCTCGGGGGAGAGAAGGCAGCGCTCAGCATGAAAACTCCGAGAATCTGCCCGGATCCCCGGCGGAAATTAAGACACTGCGAAGATAGGATACCGGAGCAGGGCCGAGCAGAGCCCCCTTGCTACCTAGCGACCTGAGACGGGTCGGAACGCGGGTTGTGCTGCCTAGCGACTGACCGGAAGAAGGGAGGGAGCGCCCAGTGTGAAAATCGCGCTGCTCTGCCGGGGAAAAATCGCAACTTTCCGCCTGGCACCGGGTGAGGTCAAACACTCCTAGTGGGGGACTGGCTGAAGGGGAAGTTGCCCGCAGATTGCTGACCAGGGACCAGGCTCGAGCCAGACGGGGAAGCTTGTGCCTGCCTTTGGGAATTGGAGGCGTAACCGGCAGTGTGTGCATGCCAGTGGCGGAGCAGCCCATGCACCCCCATAGCTGCACCCCCATAGCTACACCAGCAGCGGAGGAAGCCGGGAGAAGGGCAGGTATCAGAGGCTACCGGCGGGTGCGCGGCAGAGCCAGGACGCCCCCGTCCAACACGGGATTGCACGCGTGCCGCGGCCACCGTCCGACGGACTAGGATCAGCCCGCCATCCCAGCCAGCACCTGAGCTTGCAGACCGGTGCCATAAAGGAAAGGCTGCATCATCAAGACAACACCATCGAGAGCAGACTGGCTTCTACCAGACAGATGAGAGGATAAAAACCAGGGACAGTATTTAGCTTTTTTGCTTATCTGCTGCAGACGGTCTGTTTATTCGTTTGATTGGTCAGGTTTGGGGTGTTTTTTTGTTTTCGTTTTTATTTTTTCTTTTTTTTTCTCTTTTGTCTCTTCTTATTAAGTTTCTCTTTCCCCTTTTTAATATTTAATTTCTTTTTTTAAATTTTTAATTATTAATTTAAAAAAAAAATAATTCTTGAACTTCTAATTTTCTCTCAATCTAAAACTTTCTCCTATATACCACTACCCCCTAGATAAGTATTTCCTACCTTCCTGTCTCCACTATTCTCTTCCAGCTGCACTAAACAATACAACACACTAATCTGGGCTACATAACCCTATAAAATCCTTCCAAGTCGAATCTATTCCTTCTCATTATCCATGCACTCTCCACCTCCTCACCCCCAACACATGTCTTAGTTAAAAATTGCTTTCAATGAAATAGTCCAAGCCAGGACCTTACCCAAGATCTATTTTTCCAGCACTATTTTAATTAATTCAGAGCTTAACGGGTAAATACCATCTTTGATTGGGTCATTTGCCAGAAAAATTTCCTATACTTTGTCACTGTAAGACTGGTTAGATGTGGTTATTGCTGTGTATGTATGTATATCTTATGACTATGTTATAAAACATCTGCATGCTTTTATGACTGTCACCCATTAGGGACACACCTCTTGCTCCTCAGATGCTAGTATTTGAACTAATACCACAGAACACCATAGCAAACCAGACACAGAGCCTCCACCCCCTGACCAATCATCAAACCAAGGATCCTCGGAGTAGAAGCCCTAATTGCAAGACCCTACAATATCAAAGAACACACAACACTAGAGATTGTTCACCTGTAAACAAGAACTAACACCACCCAAGACACAAACAATTGAACCCTTCTAGAAGGACAGAAACCCAAAAGCGAACTGGAGAAATTCCCCAACAAGAAACACTAACCTAATAATGAAACGATAGAGAAACACCGCACGAGAAATAGAGCACTGAGCTTGCAGACCGGTGCCATAAAGGAAAGGCTGCATCATCAAGACAACACCATCGAGAGCAGACTGGCTTCTACCAGACAGATGAGAGGATAAAAACCAGGGACAGTATTTAGCTTTTTTGCTTATCTGCTGCAGACGGTCTGTTTATTCGTTTGATTGGTCAGGTTTGGGGTGTTTTTTTGTTTTCGTTTTTATTTTTTCTTTTTTTTTCTCTTTTGTCTCTTCTTATTAAGTTTCTCTTTCCCCTTTTTAATATTTAATTTCTTTTTTTAAATTTTTAATTATTAATTTAAAAAAAAAATAATTCTTGAACTTCTAATTTTCTCTCAATCTAAAACTTTCTCCTATATACCACTACCCCCTAGATAAGTATTTCCTACCTTCCTGTCTCCACTATTCTCTTCCAGCTGCACTAAACAATACAACACACTAATCTGGGCTACATAACCCTATAAAATCCTTCCAAGTCGAATCTATTCCTTCTCATTATCCATGCACTCTCCACCTCCTCACCCCCAACACATGTCTTAGTTAAAAATTGCTTTCAATGAAATAGTCCAAGCCAGGACCTTACCCAAGATCTATTTTTCCAGCACTATTTTAATTAATTCAGAGCTTAACGGGTAAATACCATCTTTGATTGGGTCATTTGCCAGAAAAATTTCCTATACTTTGTCACTGTAAGACTGGTTAGATGTGGTTATTGCTGTGTATGTATGTATATCTTATGACTATGTTATAAAACATCTGCATGCTTTTATGACTGTCACCCATTAGGGACACACCTCTTGCTCCTCAGATGCTAGTATTTGAACTAATACCACAGAACACCATAGCAAACCAGACACAGAGCCTCCACCCCCTGACCAATCATCAAACCAAGGATCCTCGGAGTAGAAGCCCTAATTGCAAGACCCTACAATATCAAAGAACACACAACACTAGAGATTGTTCACCTGTAAACAAGAACTAACACCACCCAAGACACAAACAATTGAACCCTTCTAGAAGGACAGAAACCCAAAGGAAGGGAGAATTCAAACAAGAAACCTGGTGGAGAAAAGGACTCCATACACACAGACACACACAAAGAAACAAAAACTAACCTAATAATGAAACGATAGAGAAACACCGCACAAATGAAGGACCAAGCTAGAGAATCACAGCTTCAAATGACAGAGGAGGAGATAGACAAACTATCTGAAAGAGAATTCAGAAAAGCTACAAAAATGAGGGTGCAAAACACCGAAAACAGAATATTAGAGGAAATTAGTGCATTGAGAAAAGACATGCAGGAAATGTAAAATAAGCAAACAGAGACCACCAACTCAATTGCTGAACTCAAAAATACTATAGAAGGCCTCAACAGTAGAGTATCAGAGGCTGAAGAACGTATAAGCGAGCTGGAAGATAGACAGGTGGAAATAACTGGTGAGGAACAGAACAAAGCTGAAAGAATTAAAAGAACTGAGGATAGCCTCAGAGACCTATGGGAAAATACCAAACTCACCAATGTTAGAATTATAGGAGTTCCAGAGGAAGAAGAAGGGAAGAAAGGTTACGAAAAAATTCTTGAAGAGGTTATAGTGGAAAACTTCCCCAGCATGGGAAAAGAAATAGTCAACCATGTCCAAGAAGCACAAAGAGTTCCATACAGGATAAACCCCAGAAGAAACACACCAAGGCACATTCTAATCAAACTAACACAGACTAAATATAAAGACAGATTACTAAAAGCAGCTAGAAGCAAACAACAAATAACATATAAAGGAAATCTCATACGTGTAACTGTGGATCTCTCAACAGAAACCCTGCAGGCCAGAAGAGAATGGCAGGACACATTTAAACAGCTAAAAGAGAATAACCTCCAAACAAGAATTCTCTACCCAGCAAGAATCTCATTCAGAATCGATGGAGAAGTCAAAAGCTTCACAGACAAGCAAAAACTAAAAGAATTCTGTACCACAAAACCAGCCCTACAACAAGTGCTAAAGGGCCTGATATAGCCAATAAATACAAGAGTAGAAGTCCTACAAATCAAACCCCAGACTTCTAAGAAGATGACAATAGGAACATTTGTATCAATAATTACTTTGAATGTAAATGGATTAAAAGCTCCAACCAAACGACACAGGTTGGCTGAATGGATCAAGGAACATGACCCATATATATGCTGTTTACAAGAGACCCACTTCAGACCTAGAGAAGCCCATAGACTGAAAGTGAGAGGCTGGAAAAAGATATTCCATGCAAATGAAAATCAAAAGAAAGCTGGGGTAGCAATCCTCATATCATATAAAATAGACTTTAAAGTAAAGAAAACAGAATATTAGAGGAAATTAGTGCATTGAGAAAAGACATGCAGGAAATGTAAAATAAGCAAACAGAGACCACCAACTCAATTGCTGAACTCAAAAATACTATAGAAGGCCTCAACAGTAGAGTATCAGAGGCTGAAGAACGTATAAGCGAGCTGGAAGATAGACAGGTGGAAATAACTGGTGAGGAACAGAACAAAGCTGAAAGAATTAAAAGAACTGAGGATAGCCTCAGAGACCTATGGGAAAATACCAAACTCACCAATGTTAGAATTATAGGAGTTCCAGAGGAAGAAGAAGGGAAGAAAGGTTACGAAAAAATTCTTGAAGAGGTTATAGTGGAAAACTTCCCCAGCATGGGAAAAGAAATAGTCAACCATGTCCAAGAAGCACAAAGAGTTCCATACAGGATAAACCCCAGAAGAAACACACCAAGGCACATTCTAATCAAACTAACACAGACTAAATATAAAGACAGATTACTAAAAGCAGCTAGAAGCAAACAACAAATAACATATAAAGGAAATCTCATACGTGTAACTGTGGATCTCTCAACAGAAACCCTGCAGGCCAGAAGAGAATGGCAGGACACATTTAAACAGCTAAAAGAGAATAACCTCCAAACAAGAATTCTCTACCCAGCAAGAATCTCATTCAGAATCGATGGAGAAGTCAAAAGCTTCACAGACAAGCAAAAACTAAAAGAATTCTGTACCACAAAACCAGCCCTACAACAAGTGCTAAAGGGCCTGATATAGCCAATAAATACAAGAGTAGAAGTCCTACAAATCAAACCCCAGACTTCTAAGAAGATGACAATAGGAACATTTGTATCAATAATTACTTTGAATGTAAATGGATTAAAAGCTCCAACCAAACGACACAGGTTGGCTGAATGGATCAAGGAACATGACCCATATATATGCTGTTTACAAGAGACCCACTTCAGACCTAGAGAAGCCCATAGACTGAAAGTGAGAGGCTGGAAAAAGATATTCCATGCAAATGAAAATCAAAAGAAAGCTGGGGTAGCAATCCTCATATCATATAAAATAGACTTTAAAGTAAAGAAGATTCTAAGAGACAAGGCAGGTCACTACATCATGATTAAGGGATCTATCCAAGAGGAAGACATAACAGTCATGAACATGTATGCACCCAACACAGGGGCACCTCAATACATAAGACAGATACTTTCAGACATAAAAGAAGAAATCAATAATAACACAATAATAGTAGGAGACTTTAACACTCCTCTCACACCAATGGACAGATCATCTAAACAAAAAATTAATAAAGAGACACAAGGCTTAAATGCCACACTAAAAAAGATGGACCTCATTGATATCTTTAGGACGTTCCACCCAAAAGCAGAAGAATACACTTTCTTCTCAAGTGCTCACGGAACATTCTCCAGGATAGACCACATCTTGGGCCACAAATCTAACCTCAATCAATTCAAGAAAATCAAAATTATATCAACCATCTTCTTGGACCACAATGCAATGAGACTAGAGATCAACTACAGGAAAAAATCCACTGAAAATACAAACACATGGCGATTAAACAACACATACCTAAAAAACCAACTGATTACTGAGGAAATCAAAGGAGAAATTAAAAAATTCCTAGAAGAAAATGACAATGAATATATGACAATGCAAAAACTACGGGACAGCTAAAAAGCAGTTCTAAGAGGGAAATTTATAGCAATACAATCTCACCTCAAGAAACTAGGAAAACATGAAGCAGATGACTTAACCCTCCACTTAAAACAACAGGAAAAAGAAGAACAAAAACATCCCAAAGCCAGCAGAAGATGAGAAATTATAAAGACTAGAGCAGAAATAAATGAGAAAGAAATGAAAGAAACTGTAGTACGGATAAATAAAACAAAAAGCTGGTTCTTTGAAAAGGTAAACAAAATTGACAAGCCTCTGGCCAGACTCATCAAGAGAAAGAGAGATAAGAACCAGATCAACAAAATCAAAAACGAAAAAGGAGAGATTACAACAGATAATGCAGAAATCCAAAGGATTCTAAGAGACTATTATGAGCAACTCTATGGCAACAAACTGGACAACCTGGAAGAAATGGACAGTTTCTTGGGGAAGATCAACCTCCCAAGACTGAGCCAGGAAGAAACAGAAACTTTGAACAACCCAATACAAGCTCAGAAATCGAATCTGTGATTAAAAATCTACCCAAAAATAAAAGCCCAGGGCCAGATGGCTTCACAGCCGAATTCTACCAAACATTTAAAGAAGAGCTAATACCTGTCCTTCTAAAATTCTTTCAAAAAGCAGAAATCAATAATAACACAATAATAGTAGGAGACTTTAACACTCCTCTCACACCAATGGACAGATCATCTAAACAAAAAATTAATAAAGAGACACAAGGCTTAAATGCCACACTAAAAAAGATGGACCTCATTGATATCTTTAGGACGTTCCACCCAAAAGCAGAAGAATACACTTTCTTCTCAAGTGCTCACGGAACATTCTCCAGGATAGACCACATCTTGGGCCACAAATCTAACCTCAATCAATTCAAGAAAATCAAAATTATATCAACCATCTTCTTGGACCACAATGCAATGAGACTAGAGATCAACTACAGGAAAAAATCCACTGAAAATACAAACACATGGCGATTAAACAACACATACCTAAAAAACCAACTGATTACTGAGGAAATCAAAGGAGAAATTAAAAAATTCCTAGAAGAAAATGACAATGAATATATGACAATGCAAAAACTACGGGACAGCTAAAAAGCAGTTCTAAGAGGGAAATTTATAGCAATACAATCTCACCTCAAGAAACTAGGAAAACATGAAGCAGATGACTTAACCCTCCACTTAAAACAACAGGAAAAAGAAGAACAAAAACATCCCAAAGCCAGCAGAAGATGAGAAATTATAAAGACTAGAGCAGAAATAAATGAGAAAGAAATGAAAGAAACTGTAGTACGGATAAATAAAACAAAAAGCTGGTTCTTTGAAAAGGTAAACAAAATTGACAAGCCTCTGGCCAGACTCATCAAGAGAAAGAGAGATAAGAACCAGATCAACAAAATCAAAAACGAAAAAGGAGAGATTACAACAGATAATGCAGAAATCCAAAGGATTCTAAGAGACTATTATGAGCAACTCTATGGCAACAAACTGGACAACCTGGAAGAAATGGACAGTTTCTTGGGGAAGATCAACCTCCCAAGACTGAGCCAGGAAGAAACAGAAACTTTGAACAACCCAATACAAGCTCAGAAATCGAATCTGTGATTAAAAATCTACCCAAAAATAAAAGCCCAGGGCCAGATGGCTTCACAGCCGAATTCTACCAAACATTTAAAGAAGAGCTAATACCTGTCCTTCTAAAATTCTTTCAAAAAATTGCACAGGAAGGAAAACTTCCAAACACATTCTACGAGGCCACCATCACCCTGATACCCAAACCAGGTGAAGACAACACAAAAAAGGAAAATTATAGGCTAATTTCTCTGATGAACTTAGATGCCAAGATCCTCAACAAAATCCTAGCAAACAATTCAACGGCACATCAAAAAACTCATACATCATGATCAAGTTGGGTTCATCCCAGGCATGCAAGGATTCTTCAACATCCGCAAAGTAACCAATGTGATACACCATATCAACAAACTGAGAGACAAAAATCACATGATCATCTCCATCGATGCAGAAAAAGCCTTCAAAAAAGTACAACATCCATTTATGATCAAAACTCTTCAGAAAATGGGCATAGAAGGAACCTATTTCAACATAATAAAAGCCATATATGAGAAGCCTACAGCGAACATTATCCTCAATGGTGAAAAACTGAAAGCATTTCCTCTAAGATCAGGAACAAGACAGGGATGTCCACTTTCACCGCTACTATTCAACATAGTCCTGGAAGTCCTAGCAACAGCAATAAGAGAAGAGAGAGAAATCAAAGGAATCCAGATTGGAAAAGAAGTAGTCAAGCTCTCTCTTTTTTCAGATGACATGATATTATACATAGAAAATCCCAAAGACACGATTACAAAGCTACTAGAGCTAATCAATGAATTCAGCAAAGTCACAGGATACAAAGTCAACACACAGAAATCACTGGCATTCCTATACACAAACAATGAAAAAATCAGAAAACGAAATCAAAGAGGCAGTCCCCTTCACCATTGCAACCAAAAGAATCAAATATCTAGGAATAAACCTACCCAAAGAAACAAAAGAACTGTACACAGAAAATTACAAGACACTCATGAGAGAAACTAAAGAAGACTTGAACAGATGAAGAGATATTCCATGTTCCTGGGTTGGAAGAATCAATATTGTGAAAATGACCATACTACCAAATATCATCTACAGATTCAATGCAATACCTATTCAACTTCCATTGACATTTTTCACAGAACTAGACCAAAGAATCGCACAGTTCATATGGAAACACAAAAGACCTCGAATAGCCAAAGCAAAGAAAGAAAGAAAAACGGAGCTGGAGGGATCAGCCTCCCTAACTTCAGACACTACTACAAAGCAACAGTCATCAAGACAGTATGGTACTGGCACAAAAACAGAACTATAGACCAATGGAACAAGATCGAGAACCCAGAGATAAACCCACGCACCTATGGGTACCTTATCTTTGATAAAGGAGGGGAAACTATAAAATGGGACAAAGACAGCCTCTTCAACAAGTGATGCTGGGAAAATTGGACAGCTACATGCAAAAAAATGAAATTGGAACATTCCCTGGCACCATACACTAAGATCAACTCAAAATGGATTAACGACCTAAATGGAAGACCAGAAACCATCAAACTCTTAGAGGAGAATATAGGCAAAACCCTCAAAGACATCAATCAAAGCAAGATCTTCTCTGACCCACCTACTAGAATGGCGGAACTGAAGAGAAAATGAACATGTGGGACCTAATGAAACTTAAAAGCTTTTGTACAGCAAAGGAAATTACAAAAAAGGTGAATAGACACCCCATAGAGAAGTCTCTAGAGAAATCAAAGGAATCCAGATTGGAAAAGAAGTAGTCAAGCTCTCTCTTTTTTCAGATGACATGATATTATACATAGAAAATCCCAAAGACACGATTACAAAGCTACTAGAGCTAATCAATGAATTCAGCAAAGTCACAGGATACAAAGTCAACACACAGAAATCACTGGCATTCCTATACACAAACAATGAAAAAATCAGAAAACGAAATCAAAGAGGCAGTCCCCTTCACCATTGCAACCAAAAGAATCAAATATCTAGGAATAAACCTACCCAAAGAAACAAAAGAACTGTACACAGAAAATTACAAGACACTCATGAGAGAAACTAAAGAAGACTTGAACAGATGAAGAGATATTCCATGTTCCTGGGTTGGAAGAATCAATATTGTGAAAATGACCATACTACCAAATATCATCTACAGATTCAATGCAATACCTATTCAACTTCCATTGACATTTTTCACAGAACTAGACCAAAGAATCGCACAGTTCATATGGAAACACAAAAGACCTCGAATAGCCAAAGCAAAGAAAGAAAGAAAAACGGAGCTGGAGGGATCAGCCTCCCTAACTTCAGACACTACTACAAAGCAACAGTCATCAAGACAGTATGGTACTGGCACAAAAACAGAACTATAGACCAATGGAACAAGATCGAGAACCCAGAGATAAACCCACGCACCTATGGGTACCTTATCTTTGATAAAGGAGGGGAAACTATAAAATGGGACAAAGACAGCCTCTTCAACAAGTGATGCTGGGAAAATTGGACAGCTACATGCAAAAAAATGAAATTGGAACATTCCCTGGCACCATACACTAAGATCAACTCAAAATGGATTAACGACCTAAATGGAAGACCAGAAACCATCAAACTCTTAGAGGAGAATATAGGCAAAACCCTCAAAGACATCAATCAAAGCAAGATCTTCTCTGACCCACCTACTAGAATGGCGGAACTGAAGAGAAAAATGAACACGTGGGACCTCATGAAACTTAAAAGCTTCTGTACAGCAAAGGAAATTACAAAAAAGCTGAACAGACACCCCATAGAGTGGGAGAAAATAATAGCAAATGAAACAACAGACAAAGAATTAATCTCCAAAATCTACAAGCAACTCAGACAACTCAGCACAGGAAAAACGAACGACCCAATTAAAAAATGGGAAAAAGATCTAAAGAGACGCCTCTCCAAAGAAGACATACAGATGGCCGAAAAGCACATGAAACGATGCTCAACTTCACTTATTATTAGAGAAATGCAAATCAAAACTACAATGAGATACCACCTCACACCCGTCAGAATGGCCATCTTCAAAAAATCTGCAGACAATAAATGCTGGAGCGGGTGCAGGGAAAAGGGAACCCTCTTGCATTGCTATGGGAATGCCAATTGATACAGCCTCTATGGAAGACAGTATGGAGATTTCTTAAAAAACTAAAAATAGAAGCACCCTATGACCCAGCGTTCCCACTATTAGGCCGATATCCTGATGAAATCAAAACTGAAAGAAGCACCTGTACCCCAATGTTCATTGCAGCTCTCTATGCAATAGCCAGAACATGGAAGCAACCTAGATGTCCATCGACGAATGAATGGATACAGAAACCCTGGTACATATATACAATGGAATACTACTCAGCGGTTAAAAAAATTCAAAAGACTGAGTCCTAATGAAGTGGCTGGCTCTAGAACCTATCATAAAAAGTGAAGTAAGTCAAAAAGTGAAAGACAAATACAGTATACTAACACACATATATGGAATCTAGTAGGATGGTCTTGATAACACACACAGGGAACACATGGAAAAACAGGACAAAAGAGCATATGGAAGATCTAGTGATGCTGGGAAAATTGGACAGCTACATGCAAAAAAATGAAATTGGAACATTCCCTGGCACCATACACTAAGATCAACTCAAAATGGATTAACGACCTAAATGGAAGACCAGAAACCATCAAACTCTTAGAGGAGAATATAGGCAAAACCCTCAAAGACATCAATCAAAGCAAGATCTTCTCTGACCCACCTACTAGAATGGCGGAACTGAAGAAAAAAATGAACACGTGGGACCTCATGAAACTTAAAAGCTTCTGTACAGCAAAGGAAATTACAAAAAAGCTGAACAGACACCCCATAGAGTGGGAGAAAATAATAGCAAATGAAACAACAGACAAAGAATTAATCTCCAAAATCTACAAGCAACTCAGACAACTCAGCACAGGAAAAACGAACGACCCAATTAAAAAATGGGAAAAAGATCTAAAGAGACGCCTCTCCAAAGAAGACATACAGATGGCCGAAAAGCACATGAAACGATGCTCAACTTCACTTATTATTAGAGAAATGCAAATCAAAACTACAATGAGATACCACCTCACACCCGTCAGAATGGCCATCTTCAAAAAATCTGCAGACAATAAATGCTGGAGCGGGTGCAGGGAAAAGGGAACCCTCTTGCATTGCTATGGGAATGCCAATTGATACAGCCTCTATGGAAGACAGTATGGAGATTTCTTAAAAAACTAAAAATAGAAGCACCCTATGACCCAGCGTTCCCACTATTAGGCCGATATCCTGATGAAATCAAAACTGAAAGAAGCACCTGTACCCCAATGTTCATTGCAGCTCTCTATGCAATAGCCAGAACATGGAAGCAACCTAGATGTCCATCGACGAATGAATGGATACAGAAACCCTGGTACATATATACAATGGAATACTACTCAGCGGTTAAAAAAATTCAAAAGACTGAGTCCTAATGAAGTGGCTGGCTCTAGAACCTATCATAAAAAGTGAAGTAAGTCAAAAAGTGAAAGACAAATACAGTATACTAACACACATATATGGAATCTAGTAGGATGGTCTTGATAACACACACAGGGAACACATGGAAAAACAGACAGAGCATAGACATAGGGACACTGTGGGGAAGAAATAGGGAGGGGGAAGCATGGAGGGAGTAACACGGAAACCTATACTATTATGTGTAGAAAAGATAGCTAGTGTCATAGTGCTAAGGGAATAGGAGTGCTTACAATGGCTTGGGGCGAAGGTCTGGAGGGGTGGGCTGGGGGGAACTGGGTGAGTGGGGACCATGGATATGCATAGGACTGATTTGGGAACATACATGTCTGTGAACAAGGCAATAGGAGTGCTTACAATGGCTTGGGGTGAAGGTCTGGAGGGGTGGGATGGGGGGAACTGGGGAGGTGGGGACCATGGATATGCATATGACTGATCTGGGAACATACATGTCTGTGAACAACAAAACTCTGTAAAACCTTTAAAATAAAGAATAAAATAAAATAAAATTAAATTAAAAAATTAGAAGAAAACAAAAACAAAAAACATTGTTAGAAAAGAAAAAAAAGTCAAAACTGGCAGTATATTTTCATCTCTTGGAATACTTATGGCATACTAATTGAAACTGAGAATTAACAGAATTGCTAGATTTAAATATTAATATATATCTTCAACACAGGAAATAATGTGTGCAGCAGTTTCTCTATTTTTTTGACTGTTTTCTTTCCCAGTAAGTATATTCACAGCCAACAGTGCTCTGAATACTATGTCAAGAGACCAATAAACTCAGATGTTTAGGAAATGAGTAATTGTTTTCTCATTATTGGCACTTAGAGAATTTGTTACTTCAACACAGCATGCATTAGTTATGGAGGAATTTCCATCATAGTTATTTTAGTATCTGTGATAAGTCAAGTACTGTTTTAGGTACTGTAGTTATGAAAGTGGATTAACTAAACATCCTGTCTTCCTAAAACTTCCATTCTAGTTGAGGAAGGAGAAACAACAAACATGTAGATAAATTCTTTGTGCTATGAGAAAGATGAAAGAGTGTAACAGAGCATGGCTGGAGATGCTCTTAGGAAAGGCCTTTCTGAGAAGGTGACATTTGAATTTAAACCTTGATCTTGACCTAGAATAAGCAATGTGAAGTTTTGGAGAGAAGCACTATATACAGAAGTAAAACGTTCCTGGGGTGAGAATAAATTCAATGAGTTTTAAGCACAATAAGTGCATAAATATGACCCAGAAAAAAAAAAAAAAAAGTTGGGGGAGGAGAATGGAAAGATTTGTAACCAAAGAGAAAGGACAAGATAATCTAGAAGTCTCTTGGCTATGTAGGAAGTTTCAGTTTTATTTTAAGCGAAATAGGAAAAAGTTTCAGTTAGTTTGTCTAATGTCAATTTAATCCTGAGACATTCAATGAGGAACCTTGAAAGGTAGTTCTTCCTTCTTCAGCACAAGCGTCATTGTTATTGTTAATGTTCAGTCACTAAGTTGTGTCTGACACTTTGCCTCCCAATAGACTGTAGCATGCCAGAACACTCTGTCTCTCACTATCTCCCAGAATTTTCCCAAGTTCTCAACCATCTAGCCAACAATCTCATCCTCTGCTGCCCTCCTCACCTTTTAGTTTCTATCTTTCCCAGTGTGAATGTTTTTTCCAGTGAGTTGGCTTTTCCCATTAGGCGACAAAAGTATTGGCACTTCAGCTTAAGCATTAGTCTTGCCAATGAGTATTCCAGGTTGATTTCCTTTAGGATTGACTATGTTGATCTCTTTGCAGTTCAAGGGACTCTCAAGAGTCTTCTCAGCACCACAGTTTGAAAGCATCAGTTCTTCAATGCTCAGCCTTCTTTATGGTCCAGTTTTCACATCCATACATGACTACTAGAAAGACCACAGCTTTGACTATAAGGACTTTTGTTGGCAAAATGCTGTCTCTCTTTTTTCAACACACTCTAAATTTGTCATGGCTTTCCTTCCAAGAAATGTCTTCTAATTTCATGACTACAGTCATCATACGCAATGATTTTAGAGCCTAAGGAAAGGAAATGTGTCACTGCTTTAACCTTTCCCCTTCTATTTACCATGAAGTCATGGAACCAGTTGTCATGAACTTACTTTTCTGAATGTTGAGTTTCAAGTCAGTTTTTTCATTCTCCTCTTTTATCCTCATTAAGAGGGCCTTTTTTCCCTCTTTGGTTTCTGCCATTAAAGTGGTCTCATCTGCTTATCTGAGATTGTTGATATTTCCCCTTGCAATCTTGATTCCAGGATTCCAAACTCATCTAACACAGCATTTCACATGATATACACTGCATAAATATGACCAGAAAAAAAAAAAAGTTGGGGGAGGAGAATGGAAAGATTTGTAACCAAAGAGAAAGGACAAGATAATCTAGAAGTCTCTTGGCTATGTAGGAAGTTTCAGTTTTATTTTAAGCGAAATAGGAAAAAGTTTCAGTTAGTTTGTCTAATGTCAATTTAATCCTGAGACATTCAATGAGGAACCTTGAAAGGTAGTTCTTCCTTCTTCAGCACAAGCGTCATTGTTATTGTTAATGTTCAGTCACTAAGTTGTGTCTGACACTTTGCCTCCCAATAGACTGTAGCATGCCAGAACACTCTGTCTCTCACTATCTCCCAGAATTTTCCCAAGTTCTCAACCATCTAGCCAACAATCTCATCCTCTGCTGCCCTCCTCACCTTTTAGTTTCTATCTTTCCCAGTGTGAATGTTTTTTCCAGTGAGTTGGCTTTTCCCATTAGGCGACAAAAGTATTGGCACTTCAGCTTAAGCATTAGTCTTGCCAATGAGTATTCCAGGTTGATTTCCTTTAGGATTGACTATGTTGATCTCTTTGCAGTTCAAGGGACTCTCAAGAGTCTTCTCAGCACCACAGTTTGAAAGCATCAGTTCTTCAATGCTCAGCCTTCTTTATGGTCCAGTTTTCACATCCATACATGACTACTAGAAAGACCACAGCTTTGACTATAAGGACTTTTGTTGGCAAAATGCTGTCTCTCTTTTTTCAACACACTCTAAATTTGTCATGGCTTTCCTTCCAAGAAATGTCTTCTAATTTCATGACTACAGTCATCATACGCAATGATTTTAGAGCCTAAGGAAAGGAAATGTGTCACTGCTTTAACCTTTCCCCTTCTATTTACCATGAAGTCATGGAACCAGTTGTCATGAACTTACTTTTCTGAATGTTGAGTTTCAAGTCAGTTTTTTCATTCTCCTCTTTTATCCTCATTAAGAGGGCCTTTTTTCCCTCTTTGGTTTCTGCCATTAAAGTGGTCTCATCTGCTTATCTGAGATTGTTGATATTTCCCCTTGCAATCTTGATTCCAGGATTCCAAACTCATCTAACACAGCATTTCACATGATATACACTGCATAGAAGTTAAATAAACAGGGTAAGAATACACTGCCTTATACTCTTTCCACAGTTTTGAACCAGTCACTTGTTCAATGTAAGGTTCTAACTGTCATTTCTTGATCCATGTGAAGGTTTCTCAGGAGGCAGATAAGACAGTCTGGTATTCCTATCTTTTTAAGAATTTTCCAGTTTGTTGTGACCCACGGAGTCAACTTCTTTCACATAGTTAACGAAGTAGATGTTTTTCTGGAATTGTTTTGCTTTCTCTATGATCCAATAAATATTGGCCATTTGATCTGTACTTCCTTTACCTTTTCTAAATCCAGCTTGTACATCTGGAAGTTCTCGATTCAAGTACTACTGAAGTCTGTTGTTGTTTTTCAGTCACCAATTGTATTTAACTCTGTGCAACTCCATGGACAGCAGCATGCCAGGCCTACTTGCCCCTTACCATTTCCCAGAGTTTGCCCAAGTTTATGTCCATTGAATTGGTAATGCCATCCAATCATCTCATACTGTGTTGTCCTCTTCCTTCTGCCTTCAATCTTTCCCAGCATCAGGATCTTTTTCAGTGAGTTGGCTTTTCACATCAAATGGCCATAGTATTAGAGCTTCAGCTTCAGCTTCAGCATTGGTCCTTTCAATATTTATTCAGAGTTGATTCCCTTTAGGATTGACCAGTTTGATCTCCTTGTTGCTGACAGGACTCTCAGTTAATGGCCTTCTCATGTGGTGCTAGTGGCAAAGAACCTGCCTGCCAATGCAGGAGACATAAGAGACATGAGTTAAATCTCTGTGTTAGGAGGATCCCCTGGAGGAGGGAATGTCAATCCACTCCAGTGTTCTTGCCTGGAGAATCCCATGGACAGAAGAGCCTGATGGGCTATAGCCCATAAGATTGCAAAGAGTTGGACATGACCACAGTGATTTCACATGTACCCATGCATGCAGGGTCAGAGTTCACTACTGAAGCCTAGCTTAATGGATTTTGAGCACAACTTTACTAGCATGGGAAGTGAGGGCAAGATTGTTGATATTTCCCCTTGCAATCTTGATTCCAGGATTCCAAACTCATCTAACACAGCATTTCACATGATATACACTGCATAGAAGTTAAATAAACAGGGTAAGAATACACTGCCTTATACTCTTTCCACAGTTTTGAACCAGTCACTTGTTCAATGTAAGGTTCTAACTGTCATTTCTTGATCCATGTGAAGGTTTCTCAGGAGGCAGATAAGACAGTCTGGTATTCCTATCTTTTTAAGAATTTTCCAGTTTGTTGTGACCCACGGAGTCAACTTCTTTCACATAGTTAACGAAGTAGATGTTTTTCTGGAATTGTTTTGCTTTCTCTATGATCCAATAAATATTGGCCATTTGATCTGTACTTCCTTTACCTTTTCTAAATCCAGCTTGTACATCTGGAAGTTCTCGATTCAAGTACTACTGAAGTCTGTTGTTGTTTTTCAGTCACCAATTGTATTTAACTCTGTGCAACTCCATGGACAGCAGCATGCCAGGCCTACTTGCCCCTTACCATTTCCCAGAGTTTGCCCAAGTTTATGTCCATTGAATTGGTAATGCCATCCAATCATCTCATACTGTGTTGTCCTCTTCCTTCTGCCTTCAATCTTTCCCAGCATCAGGATCTTTTTCAGTGAGTTGGCTTTTCACATCAAATGGCCATAGTATTAGAGCTTCAGCTTCAGCTTCAGCATTGGTCCTTTCAATATTTATTCAGAGTTGATTCCCTTTAGGATTGACCAGTTTGATCTCCTTGTTGCTGACAGGACTCTCAGTTAATGGCCTTCTCATGTGGTGCTAGTGGCAAAGAACCTGCCTGCCAATGCAGGAGACATAAGAGACATGAGTTAAATCTCTGTGTTAGGAGGATCCCCTGGAGGAGGGAATGTCAATCCACTCCAGTGTTCTTGCCTGGAGAATCCCATGGACAGAAGAGCCTGATGGGCTATAGCCCATAAGATTGCAAAGAGTTGGACATGACCACAGTGATTTCACATGTACCCATGCATGCAGGGTCAGAGTTCACTACTGAAGCCTAGCTTAATGGATTTTGAGCACAACTTTACTAGCATGGGAAGTGAGGGCAACTGTCCAGTAGTTTAAACATTTTTTTAAGCACTAACACTGCCCTTTTTTGGGACTGGGATGAACACTGATCTTTTCCAATCCTATTGACATTGATGGGTTTTCCAAATTTGCTGGCATATTGAGTGAAGCACTTTGACAGCATCATATTTTAGAATTTGAAATAGCTCAGCTGGAATTCCATCACTTCCATTAGCTTCGTTCACAGTAATGCTTCCTACAGCCCAATTGATTTTACACTCTAGGGAAGCTGGCTCCACATGAGTGACCACACCATTGTTGTTATCATATTCATTAAAACCTTTTTTGCATAGTTCTTCTGTGTATTCTTACCACCTCTTCTTAGTTTGTTCTACCTCTATTAGATCCTTACCATTTCTTTCCTTTATGTTGCTGATCTGCTCATGAAATGTTCCTTTCCTATCTCCAATCCTCTTGAGGTCTGTGCCATTCTATTGTTTTCCTCTATGTGTTTGCATTATTCATTGAAGAAGAGCTTGTCTCTCCTTCCTATTCTCTGGAACTCTGCATTCAGTTGGGCATATCTTTCCCTTTTCTCTTGCTTTTTGCTTCCCTCTTGAGGAGGAAATGGTAAACCACTCCAGTATTATTGCTGCAAAACCCCCATGAATATTATTAAAAAGACAAGCATCCTATCTGCTCATATTTCATTGGTAAAGCATGTCAGATGTTCAGATACATATGAATAGGGTCAAAAGTGAGTTGGACTGTAAAGACTGAGTGTCAAATAATTGTTGCTTTTGAATTGTGCTTGTAGAGAAGACTCTTGAGAGTCCCTTGGACTGAAAGAAGATCCATCACTCAATCCTAAAAGAAATCAACCTTGAATATTCATTGGAAGGACTTTTGCTGAAGTGGAAGCTGCAGTACTTTGGTCACCTGAAGCAAAAGTGCACTGTTTGGAAAATAAGGTGCTGGTAAAGATTGAAGGCAAAAGGATGAGACTATGACAGAGGATAAGACTAGTAGCAGACAGTGATTTCACATGTACCCATGCATGCAGGGTCAGAGTTCACTACTGAAGCCTAGCTTAATGGATTTTGAGCACAACTTTACTAGCATGGGAAGTGAGGGCAACTGTCCAGTAGTTTAAACATTTTTTTAAGCACTAACACTGCCCTTTTTTGGGACTGGGATGAACACTGATCTTTTCCAATCCTATTGACATTGATGGGTTTTCCAAATTTGCTGGCATATTGAGTGAAGCACTTTGACAGCATCATATTTTAGAATTTGAAATAGCTCAGCTGGAATTCCATCACTTCCATTAGCTTCGTTCACAGTAATGCTTCCTACAGCCCAATTGATTTTACACTCTAGGGAAGCTGGCTCCACATGAGTGACCACACCATTGTTGTTATCATATTCATTAAAACCTTTTTTGCATAGTTCTTCTGTGTATTCTTACCACCTCTTCTTAGTTTGTTCTACCTCTATTAGATCCTTACCATTTCTTTCCTTTATGTTGCTGATCTGCTCATGAAATGTTCCTTTCCTATCTCCAATCCTCTTGAGGTCTGTGCCATTCTATTGTTTTCCTCTATGTGTTTGCATTATTCATTGAAGAAGAGCTTGTCTCTCCTTCCTATTCTCTGGAACTCTGCATTCAGTTGGGCATATCTTTCCCTTTTCTCTTGCTTTTTGCTTCCCTCTTGAGGAGGAAATGGTAAACCACTCCAGTATTATTGCTGCAAAACCCCCATGAATATTATTAAAAAGACAAGCATCCTATCTGCTCATATTTCATTGGTAAAGCATGTCAGATGTTCAGATACATATGAATAGGGTCAAAAGTGAGTTGGACTGTAAAGACTGAGTGTCAAATAATTGTTGCTTTTGAATTGTGCTTGTAGAGAAGACTCTTGAGAGTCCCTTGGACTGAAAGAAGATCCATCACTCAATCCTAAAAGAAATCAACCTTGAATATTCATTGGAAGGACTTTTGCTGAAGTGGAAGCTGCAGTACTTTGGTCACCTGAAGCAAAAAGTGCACTGTTTGGAAAATAAGGTGCTGGTAAAGATTGAAGGCAAAAGGATGAGACTATGACAGAGGATAAGACTGAGATAGCATCATGAACTCAAAGAACATGAATTTGAGCAAATTCCAGGAGACAGGGAAGGACATAGGAGCTTGGCATGCTGCATTCCATAGGGTTCTAAAGAGTCAAACAGGTCTTAGTGACTGAACAACAAAGGGTCCAAATATTCTCCCACAGGAGTGAAGAGACTGAATATTTGAAGTCTACTGTAAATCTGCCTTTTCAGTTATAAGTATCTAATTTTCTCTCTTCTGCACTCAAAACACAACCATTCTTCCCCAAAGAAGAATTTCCAAAAGCTTCCTACAATAACAGCATCACATTCTAATTCAGGGTATTGTCAACTACAAAGGCATTTCCAATTACAGTGCCAATGACTGAACAACAAGGCATTTGCTATTTGCCTCTGCAGAGGTTGAACCCTGTGCTGTTGGGAGTTGCTGACCTTCAACACTCCCTGAAGGAGATCTAGGTGGGTCAAGGCACTCTATGCAAGGAATCTGGTGGAACAGGTCCTTAAATAGGCCGATGTTTTTAGGAACAGATTTGACTATCTTAATCCTTGTATCTCCTTACATCTAGAAAAGCACCAAATTCCTTCATGATGACATTATATCCTCATGACTAATGGAAAACCATTTGTAAAATAAAGACCTTTGTAAACCCTTTGTTTAGTGGTATTTGAACTCCCCCTTCACCAAAGTCTTTATATATTGATTTTCCTTCCATTGCCTCCTTGGAGCATTCTCTCAGAGCTCTCTGGGGTGCTGCCTCCTGGGCTGCAGTCCTAATTATGCCCTAAATGAAACCTAACCCACAACTCTCAAGTTGTTCATCTTTTTGTTTTTTAGTTGACAGTTTCTTCTGTATCAGATACCTGATCTAGAATTCCATAACCAAAAAGGACAAATTATTTACCTCCAATCAGTCCTACCCCATTGGAGAAGAAGAAATTTTCTTCTATCCTTGTAGGTTTGTCAATTAAAAAATATAGTCACAACCTGAATATACACTGTTACTTTATTTGGTGGGGGTGTTTAGGAATCCGAGCCCTGGAGATAACATCTCAGTATCTATGAGAAAACTGCTCCAAGGAGGAGGAGGGGAAGTCAGGCTACATACACAAGTTTGCAACAAAGAGAGCAAGGAGTCTGAATATCAAAGATAAAGTACCAAGTTAAGGAATTTAGCATTCCCTGTATGGGAAGATGCAAGCCTCTGGGCTCACTGAATTCATTCCTTTCATATGTACCTCATCTCTCTGGGGCCAATCCTGTTTCTTCTTCACCTTGCTTCTTGCATTCTCTAGCTCCTCAGCAATTACTGTGGTGGATGGCAGCATCCTCTGGATCACAGTTTTGGGAGTCTTCATTGATATCTGGGGGCCAGAAATTACTGATTACTGTGACATTGCTTGTTTATTGATATGACAGAAGATATTTGCATTTCACAGGTTCAATTTAATTCTGCTGATATAAAATTGGAACGAGATAGATTAATAGGAGAAAATCAAGCAAAGTTTGAAAACATATATACAAGGAAGAGACCTAGAAAAATGTGCAACTCACCAAAATGGACAAAACTCTCACTTTAAATAGTATTCTTGGGTTTCCAGGTAGCTCAGTGGTAAAGAAACTGCCTGCCAATGCAGGAGACTGGTTTGATCCCTGGGTTGGGAAGATCCTCATGGAACAGGAGTAACAACCCACTCCAGTATTATTGTTTGGAAAATGCCATGGACAAAGGAGCCTGGTGGGCCACACTCCATGGACTCTCAAAGAGTCACACATGACTGAGTACACACAGAGGAAAACATATAACATTCTTATCTAAATTAAAAATGAGATCTTGATAGAGAGGGGAGTCAGTTATGGGAGGGTTCCTGGAAAAATACAACAAGCAAGGGTGATTGTGATGCAAATTGAAATCAATGACTTCTGCATTGCTAAGAATTTTTAGGGATTTGGTCGTCTTCCTCTTATAAAGAGGGAGGAAAGAAAGACACCCTTATAAATGGAGATTCCCTTTAGGAATGTAAATATTTCTTATAAAAGAACAATTCCTACTTGGTTTTTAAAGCTTGCTCTGATGTCTTCTATTTCTCAGAAATTAGCCAGCTTAAATCTTCCCTGATGATCCAGTGGTTAAGACTGCAAAAGGCACAGGTTTAGCCTTGGTGGGGAACTAAGATCTCCTCATGCCTGGAGGTGCAGCCAAACAAATAAAGAATATGCTGAAGAGACATATTTTAGGTTGAAAAAATCTGTTTAATTACAACTCATATTGGGAAGATGCAAGCCTCTGGGCTCACTGAATTCATTCCTTTCATATGTACCTCATCTCTCTGGGGCCAATCCTGTTTCTTCTTCACCTTGCTTCTTGCATTCTCTAGCTCCTCAGCAATTACTGTGGTGGATGGCAGCATCCTCTGGATCACAGTTTTGGGAGTCTTCATTGATATCTGGGGGCCAGAAATTACTGATTACTGTGACATTGCTTGTTTATTGATATGACAGAAGATATTTGCATTTCACAGGTTCAATTTAATTCTGCTGATATAAAATTGGAACGAGATAGATTAATAGGAGAAAATCAAGCAAAGTTTGAAAACATATATACAAGGAAGAGACCTAAAAAAATGTGCAACTCACCAAAATGGACAAAACTCTCACTTTAAATAGTATTCTTGGGTTTCCAGGTAGCTCAGTGGTAAAGAAACTGCCTGCCAATGCAGGAGACTGGTTTGATCCCTGGGTTGGGAAGATCCTCATGGAACAGGAGTAACAACCCACTCCAGTATTATTGTTTGGAAAATGCCATGGACAAAGGAGCCTGGTGGGCCACACTCCATGGACTCTCAAAGAGTCACACATGACTGAGTACACACAGAGGAAAACATATAACATTCTTATCTAAATTAAAAATGAGATCTTGATAGAGAGGGGAGTCAGTTATGGGAGGGTTCCTGGAAAAATACAACAAGCAAGGGTGATTGTGATGCAAATTGAAATCAATGACTTCTGCATTGCTAAGAATTTTTAGGGATTTGGTCGTCTTCCTCTTATAAAGAGGGAGGAAAGAAAGACACCCTTATAAATGGAGATTCCCTTTAGGAATGTAAATATTTCTTATAAAAGAACAATTCCTACTTGGTTTTTAAAGCTTGCTCTGATGTCTTCTATTTCTCAGAAATTAGCCAGCTTAAATCTTCCCTGATGATCCAGTGGTTAAGACTGCAAAAGGCACAGGTTTAGCCTTGGTGGGGAACTAAGATCTCCTCATGCCTGGAGGTGCAGCCAAACAAATAAAGAATATGCTGAAGAGACATATTTTAGGTTGAAAAAATCTGTTTAATTACAACTCATATTCAACAGCAAAACGGAGAGTAATTGTATTAAGTACTTCCATTCATAAAAGAAAAAAGAGAGATGCTTAATCAATGACTGGTGCATGGTCATGAAAAAATGTCCCTCTGGAAAAACCTATTTGGAATGGTTTCATTGGTGTGCAATGTTTCTTGAATAGGCCTTGTTAGTTCTCTTAGCTGGGAGTAGACTCTGAGTTCATTGATCTTTATTTGCTTGGATTCACCTTACAGTAGTTTCTACTGTTATTTTTCATGACTGCATCATAAGAAGGCATAGTATAATATGCTCTATTTACAGTTTGAGCAACTGTCTAGGCTACTTTCTGTCTGAGGAAATTTGGAAATCAAAGGTCATTTTACAGTTCAAACAGCCACTATCTTTCCTTCTTGTGTTTCATTTAATCGATTTGATTCCAGTCAGCTCCATATGCCTATGGCTAATCCCCAGCTTCCTTGAGACAGTCATTTTTAAAAGATAATTAGAGGTCACATATGTGTGGGCTACATACTTTGGTTCTGTTTGCTCAGTCATTCAGTGTAACAAAAACTATTATCTTAATCCAATCAAAGAATATTTTTAAAAGTTTGAAGTTTTACCCTTGATGTGGTCTTTTCCCAAAGACTGACTCTGAACCAACCTTTACTACCCCAAAAATGAGTATTTGCAGCTTCTGACAAATCCTGAAATAATGAAAATTCTCTTTTCTCACCTTTCAATGTTGACTGAAAAATGCTTCTTTTTGGTTGTGTTTTATCAAATGCAACTATTGGCAATTAAGAGATATTAGTAACATTAAATTTTGCAAATTGTTTGCTTAGTGTCACAGATTTATCACAAGTATCATTTGCGATCCAAGTTGTTTTTTTCACTGCATATGAGATGCTATTTTTCTAGACTGCAATAACAGCTTCCTCAATATAGACAACTGACCCAAAAGTCAAAATCACACAGTTTAGAGTTTTGTTATATAGATCCTACTTTTAGGTATCAATTTTCATATGAGCCAATTTTCCTGAGGGGAAAAAGAAAACAATATCAAAATCTTAGTGGCTTACAATGCAAATATTTTCATTCACATTATCGATATGTGTGTGTGTTAACTTGCTTCAGTCATGTCTGACTCTTCGTGACCCTATGGATTGGGATTGTAGCCCACCAGACTCCTGTCCATGGAATTTTTCAGACAAAAATACTAGAGTGTGTTGCCATGACCTCCTCCAGGGGATCTTCCTGATTCAGACATCAAACTCTCATTTCTTATGTCTCCTGCATTGGCAGGGTTCTTTACCACTAGCACTACCTGGGAAGCCCAAAGTGAAAGTGTTAATCTCTCAGTCATGTGTGATGCTTTCTGACCACATGGAGTATAGCCTATACTGACAACTATACCAATACTTTGATTGCTGCTTATTTTTGGTCAGCCTGAAGCAGGAGATAGATGGGCCCCCAGGGTATCAGCAGGAATCCATTCCCTGTGGACACAGATGCCAAAATATTAAAAGCAGGACAATTGAGAAAGGATGCTGAGTCCTCCCCAGATAAGAAATAAAATGGCACATATTTCTCATTCTCAAAGTCAAGGAGACCTTCCCTACTAGAAAGGTCCTTGAAGGTCTAAAGAGGAGCAACGTCAAGGCTTCCCATAGGCCTCTTCACTGGAGTACATCTTGGCTAAGGGATGCACTCACACGTGGAAGGATCCTGAGATATGACAGGATGGACTCAGAACCAGGCCAGTCCAAAAGATTGGCCAAAGGGAACCTGGAGGAAATGTACCATATAAGTGATTTGGATTACCATCCCTGAGTCTGCCTGTATGTCTATCCACACATATTATGCTTTTTTCCCTCCTAATAAACTATTTATTTCACTACTTTCCTTCTTTGTGAGAGTTTTAGTGGCTAGGTTTTGGCACTCTCACTGTTGTAACACAACCTCAGTCTCTGGCCTGAGAAGTGAAACTCTGCTTCAAGCTTCTGAAAACTGAGGGCATCCAAAATCAAGCTCTGTTCCAGGACACAGTGTGAAACAGTCCCTTTAGGAATTACATGCCAGGTCTCATTCTGAAGAAAAGACCCAAGAGAGCTTGCTGTAACTGTGATCCCACGCTTCTACTAGAAAGTAGCTTAGGCATCTCTGCTCACATGCATTGGCCTAAGCATGTCAAATGAACTAACCCAAATTCAATCCAGTGAAATATTCTCTCACAGAAAAGAGAAGAACTAGTTTTTTACAAGCAAAATACAATCTGACAGACAAACTGAGTTTAACATGCCCTGTTTAGTATTACGTAAAATTCTTTTCCTCACAGTCTATTGAGTTTATTAAATGTCACACAGCTGAGGCAAATTAAAATAACAAGACCTGACTTTTTTTAAATTTCAGAACTAAAGTAAATTTATAAATATTATTTTCTTGATATGCTAGGTAAGGTCATACCTACTGTATAGGAAAGGAAGAAAGTTACCCTGCAAAGACTAACACCAGGACATGCATAGAAGTCAATACTATGGCATCAGCTTTTTTTTTTTTTAAACTGTATTTGTGTATTTATTTTTTGACTATTCTGGGTTTTCACTGCTGCTTAAGGCTCTTATCTATTTTCAGGGAATGGGGGCTACTCTCTGGTTGAGGTGAGCCAGCTTCTTGTTGTGGTGATGTCTCGTTGCACAACTCAGGTTCAAGGGCCCAGGGGCTTCAGTAGTTGCAGCACATGAGCTCAATAATGGCTCTGAGGCTCTAGAGCACAGACTCCATAGTTGTCGCTCATGGGCTTAGTTGCTCTGCAACATGTGGGATCTTCCTGGATCAGGGATCAAACCTGTGTCTCTTGCATTGGCAGGCGAACTCTACCACTGAGTTACCAGGGAAGCCCTGACATCAGCTTCTGAGAAAAGAAAACGCTTTATTTAAAGATCAGTCAGTAAGGAGATAGGAGGCAGTGCTTAAATCTATCTCCTTACTTTGGGGGTTGGTCAACTTTTATGAGTTATGAGTTGGTGTGTAGAAGCACCAGAGAGGTGAGTTTCAGCTGGAAGGCTTTGGAATCTGGCCATTGCAGTTGTTGTTCAGTTGCTAAGTCATGTCATACTCATTGCAACTCCATTGACTGCAGCATGCCAGATTTTCCTGTCCTTTACTGTCTCCCAGAGTCTGGTCAAATGCCTGTCCATTAAGTTGGTGATACCATCCAATCATTTCACTCTCTGTCTCTGCCTTTTCCTCCTGGCCTTAGTCTTTCCCAGCATCAGGATCTCTTCCAATGAGTTAGTTCTTCAAATACTTGGAAAAGGTTTAGCCAAAGTATTGGATCTTCAGTTTCAGCATCAGTGCTTTTGATGAATATTCAGAATCTCTTCCCTTTAGATTTAATCTCCTTGCTGTTCAAGGGACTCTCAAGAGTCTTCTTCAGCACCACACTTGGAAGTATTACGTAAAATTCTTTTCCTCACAGTCTATTGAGTTTATTAAATGTCACACAGCTGAGGCAAATTAAAATAACAAGACCTGACTTTTTTTAAATTTCAGAACTAAAGTAAATTTATAAATATTATTTTCTTGATATGCTAGGTAAGGTCATACCTACTGTATAGGAAAGGAAGAAAGTTACCCTGCAAAGACTAACACCAGGACATGCATAGAAGTCAATACTATGGCATCAGCTTTTTTTTTTTTTAAACTGTATTTGTGTATTTATTTTTTGACTATTCTGGGTTTTCACTGCTGCTTAAGGCTCTTATCTATTTTCAGGGAATGGGGGCTACTCTCTGGTTGAGGTGAGCCAGCTTCTTGTTGTGGTGATGTCTCGTTGCACAACTCAGGTTCAAGGGCCCAGGGGCTTCAGTAGTTGCAGCACATGAGCTCAATAATGGCTCTGAGGCTCTAGAGCACAGACTCCATAGTTGTCGCTCATGGGCTTAGTTGCTCTGCAACATGTGGGATCTTCCTGGATCAGGGATCAAACCTGTGTCTCTTGCATTGGCAGGCGAACTCTACCACTGAGTTACCAGGGAAGCCCTGACATCAGCTTCTGAGAAAAGAAAACGCTTTATTTAAAGATCAGTCAGTAAGGAGATAGGAGGCAGTGCTTAAATCTATCTCCTTACTTTGGGGGTTGGTCAACTTTTATGAGTTATGAGTTGGTGTGTAGAAGCACCAGAGAGGTGAGTTTCAGCTGGAAGGCTTTGGAATCTGGCCATTGCAGTTGTTGTTCAGTTGCTAAGTCATGTCATACTCATTGCAACTCCATTGACTGCAGCATGCCAGATTTTCCTGTCCTTTACTGTCTCCCAGAGTCTGGTCAAATGCCTGTCCATTAAGTTGGTGATACCATCCAATCATTTCACTCTCTGTCTCTGCCTTTTCCTCCTGGCCTTAGTCTTTCCCAGCATCAGGATCTCTTCCAATGAGTTAGTTCTTCAAATACTTGGAAAAGGTTTAGCCAAAGTATTGGATCTTCAGTTTCAGCATCAGTGCTTTTGATGAATATTCAGAATCTCTTCCCTTTAGATTTAATCTCCTTGCTGTTCAAGGGACTCTCAAGAGTCTTCTTCAGCACCACAGTTGGAAAGCATCAATTATTTGATGCTCAGCCTTCTTTACAGTCAAACTCTAACATACATACATGATTAATGGAAAAACCCTAGCTTTGACTATATTGATCTTTGGCAGCAAATTGATATCTCTGCTTTTTAATATGCTATCTATGTTTGTCATAGGTTTCCTTCCAAGGAGCAAGTGTTTTTAATTTCATGACTTCAGACAGTGATTTTGGATTTTAGCTATTATAGTAAGACAAGGTAAAAGCATGTTAGCACTATATCTTCAGGTGTTTGAGTTCTGGTCATTTTACAGTTCTTTGGTTCCATGGAACAGGGGAAGAAAGTTTGTTTCAAGGTGTTATTTGAAGTCAAAATTTTCTCTACACATGCTTCACATAAATAACTTGCAGTTTTGTTTTGTTGTTTCTGAAAAACAGCTCATTATCTTGTTAGAAACAAGGCAAGGCCATTTTGAGCTGGTTCTGGAGTGTCAACTACAAATTGGAACTTGCCATGGGTGCTTGCCATCTACTTCTGCAATAATTAAATCATGTGCTGCTACAACTGCTGACCTTCAGCACCCCATTGAAAGAGTTCAAAGTGGAGAGCAGAAATGAGGCATTCTTGTGCTGGAAATAAAACTGACAGGACAGATTTTCAGATAGTCAGATATTCTCAGGAGCCACTTCTATGAGTCCAATTCTTGTATCTCCTCATATCTAGAAAAGAAAAAAAATCCTTCACAGTGACAACTATTTTTCATGACTGGTAAAAAGCTTCACCAGACTAGCAGAAAACTTCTAGAAAAATATGTGCTTGATTACATGTGTTTCACTTTCACCAAAATTACATATATACTGACCTTCTCTCCTGCCACTTTTCAGTAGTTTCTCAGAGCTATCTGAGATGCCGTCTCCCAAGATTCAGTCCTCATTTTGCCCCAGATAAACTTAACTCACAGCTCTCAAATGGTACAATTTGTTTAAGTTGACAGGAGTTATAAGAGTAGTTTAGTGACTTGCCCTTTGTGGTTTAACTAGCTAGAGGGAGATTTCAGGTCTAAATCTAGGTATGTTTGACAACAGGAACTGTGCTTTTTCACCTCTGTGTAACCATACCTGACAAAGTCTTTCATCCAAAATGAGTTCCAGTTGGGAAACCACTGTAGAAATAACTATAATATGGGACTCTCAAGAGTCTTCTTCAGCACCACAGTTGGAAAGCATCAATTATTTGATGCTCAGCCTTCTTTACAGTCAAACTCTAACATACATACATGATTAATGGAAAAACCCTAGCTTTGACTATATTGATCTTTGGCAGCAAATTGATATCTCTGCTTTTTAATATGCTATCTATGTTTGTCATAGGTTTCCTTCCAAGGAGCAAGTGTTTTTAATTTCATGACTTCAGACAGTGATTTTGGATTTTAGCTATTATAGTAAGACAAGGTAAAAGCATGTTAGCACTATATCTTCAGGTGTTTGAGTTCTGGTCATTTTACAGTTCTTTGGTTCCATGGAACAGGGGAAGAAAGTTTGTTTCAAGGTGTTATTTGAAGTCAAAATTTTCTCTACACATGCTTCACATAAATAACTTGCAGTTTTGTTTTGTTGTTTCTGAAAAACAGCTCATTATCTTGTTAGAAACAAGGCAAGGCCATTTTGAGCTGGTTCTGGAGTGTCAACTACAAATTGGAACTTGCCATGGGTGCTTGCCATCTACTTCTGCAATAATTAAATCATGTGCTGCTACAACTGCTGACCTTCAGCACCCCATTGAAAGAGTTCAAAGTGGAGAGCAGAAATGAGGCATTCTTGTGCTGGAAATAAAACTGACAGGACAGATTTTCAGATAGTCAGATATTCTCAGGAGCCACTTCTATGAGTCCAATTCTTGTATCTCCTCATATCTAGAAAAGAAAAAAAATCCTTCACAGTGACAACTATTTTTCATGACTGGTAAAAAGCTTCACCAGACTAGCAGAAAACTTCTAGAAAAATATGTGCTTGATTACATGTGTTTCACTTTCACCAAAATTACATATATACTGACCTTCTCTCCTGCCACTTTTCAGTAGTTTCTCAGAGCTATCTGAGATGCCGTCTCCCAAGATTCAGTCCTCATTTTGCCCCAGATAAACTTAACTCACAGCTCTCAAATGGTACAATTTGTTTAAGTTGACAGGAGTTATAAGAGTAGTTTAGTGACTTGCCCTTTGTGGTTTAACTAGCTAGAGGGAGATTTCAGGTCTAAATCTAGGTATGTTTGACAACAGGAACTGTGCTTTTTCACCTCTGTGTAACCATACCTGACAAAGTCTTTCATCCAAAATGAGTTCCAGTTGGGAAACCACTGTAGAAATAACTATAATATGGGTAATGTTGATAAGACATGTCATAACAACTGATATTAAAATTGTCTTATGTGTCCATAAATCCTGAAATAAAGAGGAAAGAATGAGTGGAATTTTTTTATCTGAATTACATATCTATGGAACTCACACTATTGGGAAATTTACAAATTTATTGTAAGTAGCTATAACTGTAAAGCTTAGCCCATCCAGATATCAATATTGTATGGGGACCAAGAAAGAAAAGATATTGTATCATTTAGTAGCAAAACTGTTCAATAAAATTGCAAATTTAGTATTTCTTTTTGATCACTTACTACCTGCAGCATTTGCTTATATATTTAATGTTTGTATATCTTTGTAGAAAATAATTGTTTAACTAATCAAGTAGCTACTTTAAAGGGACAGTATAATCTGTTTTGATTCTTTTATTCCTGAGGAAAATCTTGGATAAATGGCATTTTCACTGCTCTCAATTTCTATTTGTATATTTCAGTCTATTCTAAGTGAAAGCAAGCACTTAAATGCACCATCAAATTGAAGATAGGCCCTCAGGAAAAGTGGGCTCATTTACATGCAGTTTATAGTGCTTTTTGTAAGAACATGTTTGACTTTGCACTTTTCCTTAGTAGCAAATGGGAACAAAATAAGTGTAGTGAGAAGAATTTAGTTGACAGCTTAAAACCTTAATAGCATTTGGTTCTTTTATGCTATATATTCCTAATAATGCAAATTTCATAGAAGAGTAAAATCTCTAGTATTTTAAAGAAAGACATTTGCATGATTTCAGATTCAAAAAAAAGTTGGTATGTATTCCAAAATATAGTATATATTTAAAAATAAAGAACCCACTTATTTAGTTCTCATTCAATTAAATGAAAGTAAAAATTGATCATTTAGAAATGTATATGCAAAGTGGAAACAACAGATTTTACTAAAGAAGTATCACTAACCTGTTTGATGCAAAATTATTTAAGGATCCTATAAGAAAATAGAAAATGATATTTTCTTTGTTAAAGAAGGGTCTATAAATTATTTCTTTTATTAAGTCAGAACAAAGTGCATGTATTTTTTTAAGTACAAGTAACAATTACAAATGAACTTCAACTCTCTGCCATGAAATAGTTCCAGTCCTCATCCATGTATATTCTCTAAAGAGACTGACATAAAGTCACATACGAAATTACAGGTAAATGTGTCTTTATTATCTTAATTGACCTCAGATGTCACTATACAGTGGGCATTTTGACCCAACTATGAGTGCACTGAAATCAGTGCTCATATCCTTGGAGTACGTGGAAAGCCATCACAGGTGTTGAAACCAAACTCAGTGGCCTTGTCTGTCACAGTTTGCATCAGCATCTGGGCAATGACTCTTGTATCCTTGCACCTGAAAGCTGACTGCAATCACATAAACAGGTAATTCTTGGCTTTCTGTGGAAGACATCTGCTCATTTTTGTGGGCAGATGACCAATAGCTTTGGAGTGATCACTGGGAGTCACAAAAGCAACTTATTTTTTTGGAGCCACTTTAGTCCCTTAAAAGTAGGGAAAGGTGGGCATCCCTGGTGGTCCAGTGGATAAGGACACCGCCTTGTAGTGCAAGGGGCGCCGGTTCGATCCCTGGCCTGGGAAGATCCCACGTGCTGCGGAGCGGCTGGACTGATGTGTCCAATTACCAAGCCGGACCTCTGGGGCGCATGCGCCCAGGGCCAGCGCTCTGCGACGATAGACACCACCGCGATGGGAGACCCACAGGAGCCAAAGAACAAAGGATGAAAATAGAGAAATGAAAGACCAATAGAAGTGGCCCGCCCATCCCCCTCCCTCCCCACCCCACCCCCAAAAAAGATAAATTAATAAAATAAATGTTAAAAAAAAAAAGTAGGGAAAGGAGCAGTCTCAATGGTTTGCTTATAACTAATAAAAATAGTCTTGACGTTTGGAAGAACCCCTTGAGTAACTTTCATCAATTCTAATTTCTCTTTCATCAACTCTCTGTTGCTATAGAAGTGGCTGGTAGTACACCTACATTTGAACATTTTATTGCCTGGGTTTGGGCAGATAACCTTCTCAAAGGAACCACAGCGGTCTGCCTCAAGTTTATTTTAGTCTTGTGAGCACTGTCAGGTCCTAGGTCTCTTTCATTGAGTGAATTCACAAGGACTCTCCTGTTACTATACTTGACCCCAATAGAAGTGAGTAACATAAGGAAGTATTTTGAACCATCTCAAGTAGTTGTCATAATATTTCTGAGTTGGTAACTTTGGGTTATGAAAAAAAATTATTTTGTATAAATATGCCATTCGATGTTTTAAAAAACAGTTTTGAGATCATTGTAAACTCACATATAAGAAATAATACAGACAGATTCTGTGTCCCTTTTTTCTGGTTTTCCTTAATATGATGTCTTACAAATTATAATACAGTACTACAACAAAAAATTAACATTGACAGAATCCACTGATCTTTTCCAGATTTTTCCAATTTTACTCGTACTCATTTGTATTTATATATGCATGTTTAGCTCTATGCAATTTTATCACATGTGTAAGTTTGCATATCCATTACCAGAGTCGAGATAAGGAAAGTTCCGTTGCAGTAGAATCACTCTGTTACTCTCTAAAAACCACACATCTCCCTACCCATCCTCACCATCATGCTTAGCACCTTGCCATCACTAATTTGTTCTACTGTTCTATAGTTTTGTCATTTCAAAGTTATAATGTAAAATTAAGTCATAGAGTATGTAAACTTTGGAGATTGGCATTTAATTTTTTTTTTTCCCCACTCGGAATAATGCCTCAGAGATATATTCAACTTGTGGCATGTACCAACAATCTTTTGCTTTTGATTGCCCTGTTTCTTATTGAATTGATTTTCTTATGTTGAATTTTGAGAGTTCTTTGTATATTAGTTTCCAATTTAACATGTGGTTTACAAATATGATCTCTCAGTCTATAGTTTGCTTATAACTAATAAAAATAGTCTTGACGTTTGGAAGAACCCCTTGAGTAACTTTCATCAATTCTAATTTCTCTTTCATCAACTCTCTGTTGCTATAGAAGTGGCTGGTAGTACACCTACATTTGAACATTTTATTGCCTGGGTTTGGGCAGATAACCTTCTCAAAGGAACCACAGCGGTCTGCCTCAAGTTTATTTTAGTCTTGTGAGCACTGTCAGGTCCTAGGTCTCTTTCATTGAGTGAATTCACAAGGACTCTCCTGTTACTATACTTGACCCCAATAGAAGTGAGTAACATAAGGAAGTATTTTGAACCATCTCAAGTAGTTGTCATAATATTTCTGAGTTGGTAACTTTGGGTTATGAAAAAAAATTATTTTGTATAAATATGCCATTCGATGTTTTAAAAAACAGTTTTGAGATCATTGTAAACTCACATATAAGAAATAATACAGACAGATTCTGTGTCCCTTTTTTCTGGTTTTCCTTAATATGATGTCTTACAAATTATAATACAGTACTACAACAAAAAATTAACATTGACAGAATCCACTGATCTTTTCCAGATTTTTCCAATTTTACTCGTACTCATTTGTATTTATATATGCATGTTTAGCTCTATGCAATTTTATCACATGTGTAAGTTTGCATATCCATTACCAGAGTCGAGATAAGGAAAGTTCCGTTGCAGTAGAATCACTCTGTTACTCTCTAAAAACCACACATCTCCCTACCCATCCTCACCATCATGCTTAGCACCTTGCCATCACTAATTTGTTCTACTGTTCTATAGTTTTGTCATTTCAAAGTTATAATGTAAAATTAAGTCATAGAGTATGTAAACTTTGGAGATTGGCATTTAATTTTTTTTTTTCCCCACTCGGAATAATGCCTCAGAGATATATTCAACTTGTGGCATGTACCAACAATCTTTTGCTTTTGATTGCCCTGTTTCTTATTGAATTGATTTTCTTATGTTGAATTTTGAGAGTTCTTTGTATATTAGTTTCCAATTTAACATGTGGTTTACAAATATGATCTCTCAGTCTATAGTTTGCTTTTTCATTTCTTAAAAGTAAAGCTATTTAGTTTTAATCAACTGATTGATCAATATTTTCTAGTGTTTTGGTATCAAGTCTCCAAATCTTTAAACATTTTGACTAGCCCTGGATTCTGAAGATTTTTTTTTTGTCGTTTTGTAAAGGTTTATGTTACATGTTATACCTAAGTCCATAATTAAATGCTTAGTTAATTTTGTATAAGGTTAAGGTTAATAATTGTTTTCTGCATATACAGAAATCCAATTATTTCATCACAGACATTTAGATTGGTCCTACCTCCATTGAATTGTCTTTCACACTTGTCAAATAATTGGTCATATTTGCTCGAGTCTATTTACAGTTTCTCTATTTTGTTTCACTGATATATATCTATTCTTGTGCCAATATCACATTGTCTTAATTACTAGAGCTTACAGTAGGTCTTAAGATTAGGGAGAATGATTTCTCTCACTTAATTCTTCTTTATCAAAACTGTTTCCGTTCTTCTAAGTCATATGTTTTTTTCATACACATTATAGAGCAAGTATATCTATGCTTACAAAAATTTGTGTAATAACATGCTTAAATTACATTAGAGACTGTTTTAAGGGATGTTTAAGAATGGTGAGATAAATGAGGATTATCTGGGGAGAAACTGAAAAAAGAAATAAATAGGAAAACAGAATAATGGAAAATTGTTTATGAATAATGTGACTCAGTTTTAGAGATGTTGCAGGACTTTCTGGGAAGGTCACTTTAACTGTCACTATTGAAATCCCCCTCTTTGATTCTTTGTTGTCATCTACTTTGTCTCATGAGTCACACTCTGAAAACAGTCATAGAGATTTCTCATCTATTTTGAAGCTTGAAAGCTTGAAAACTTAAAATTTTTTTTTCTTTGTTATATTTTGTTCTGTGTATTAAGAAATTAGATGAAGGTCAGGTTGCTAGCCCACTAAACTCCTACCATCCTAAATTACAAACATGCTATGTATCATAGGGGTGAAGTCTGAGCCATCAAGCCTTTGCACAGAATAAGTTCTCAGTTGTCATATTGCCATAAAAAAATACCTTCTCCTTAGGCCAGTGTCTGGTTTACCTCTTAACCTTAATATGTATTCTGCCCCAAACCTAGAATTTTAAAATTTTGCTATAGGATAGATCTTCCTTTTTTTTTTTTTTTAAACACCAAAAGCATTTTAGTTAGGATATAGCCAATTAACAATTTTGTGATAGTTTCAGGTGAACAGTGAAGGGGCTTGGCCATACATATACATGTATCCATTCTCCACCAAACTCCCCTCCCATCCAGCCTGGTACATAACATTAAGAAGAGTCCCATGTGCTATACAATAGATTTTTGTTGGTTAACCATTTCAAACATGGTAGTGTGTACATGAATTTCCCAGACTCTTCAAGCAACCCTTCCCTCCTGCATTCATAAGTTTGTTTTTTAAATTTGTGAATTTCTTTCTGTTTTGTAAATAAGTTCATTTGTATAGTTTCTTTTTAGATACCACATAAAAGGGATGTCAATATGATATTTCTCCTTCTTTGTCTGACTTACTTCACTCAGTATGACACTCTCTAGTTCCATCCATATTGCTGCAAATGGACTTATTTCACTCTTTTTAATGGCTGAGTAATGTTCTCTGATATAGATAGATAGATAGATAGATACACACACACACATATTTATATATATGTAAATATACCACATCTTTATCCATTCCTCTGTTGATAAACATTTAGATTGTTTCCATGTATCTGCTATTGTAAACATTGCTACAGTGAACATTGGGGAGTGTGTATCATTCTGGGCCATGTTTTCCTCTGGATATATGCCCAGGAGTGGGATTTCAGGGTCATAGCGTAGCTCTATGTTTAGTTTTCTAAAGAACCTCCACACAGTTGTCCATAGTAGCTGTACCAATTTACATTCCCACCAACTGTGCAGGAAGGTTCCCTTCTCTCTGCACCCTCTCCAGCATTAGTCGTGTATGGAATTTTTGATAAGAGCCATCCTAACAGGTGTGAGGGGATATCTCATTGTAGTTTTAATTTGCATGTCCCAAACCTAGATTTATACAGCAAATACTTTCAAAGAGGAATCAAGCATTACGAATCACCAGTTTTTAAGTTCTGTGATGTATTGACTGAGGCAACACAAAAAACAGTCTAATGACCTTACCTATATTTATTGTGAGGTATTTAAGGAGAATAACTTTTACCATCTAATAATGCTGAATATAACTGGACACCTGATAGTCAGCAGCCTTTCTCATAGTCTGTTGTTGTTCAACTGCTAAGTTATGTCTGACTCTGTGATCCCATGGACTGTAGCACACCAGGCCTCTCTGTCCTTCACCACCTCCTAGAGTTTGCTGCAACCCATTCTCCACAAATCCTAGCCTGGTACATAACATTAAGAAGAGTCCCATGTGCTATACAATAGATTTTTGTTGGTTAACCATTTCAAACATGGTAGTGTGTACATGAATTTCCCAGACTCTTCAAGCAACCCTTCCCTCCTGCATTCATAAGTTTGTTTTTTAAATTTGTGAATTTCTTTCTGTTTTGTAAATAAGTTCATTTGTATAGTTTCTTTTTAGATACCACATAAAAGGGATGTCAATATGATATTTCTCCTTCTTTGTCTGACTTACTTCACTCAGTATGACACTCTCTAGTTCCATCCATATTGCTGCAAATGGACTTATTTCACTCTTTTTAATGGCTGAGTAATGTTCTCTGATATAGATAGATAGATAGATAGATACACACACACACATATTTATATATATGTAAATATACCACATCTTTATCCATTCCTCTGTTGATAAACATTTAGATTGTTTCCATGTATCTGCTATTGTAAACATTGCTACAGTGAACATTGGGGAGTGTGTATCATTCTGGGCCATGTTTTCCTCTGGATATATGCCCAGGAGTGGGATTTCAGGGTCATAGCGTAGCTCTATGTTTAGTTTTCTAAAGAACCTCCACACAGTTGTCCATAGTAGCTGTACCAATTTACATTCCCACCAACTGTGCAGGAAGGTTCCCTTCTCTCTGCACCCTCTCCAGCATTAGTCGTGTATGGAATTTTTGATAAGAGCCATCCTAACAGGTGTGAGGGGATATCTCATTGTAGTTTTAATTTGCATGTCCCAAACCTAGATTTATACAGCAAATACTTTCAAAGAGGAATCAAGCATTACGAATCACCAGTTTTTAAGTTCTGTGATGTATTGACTGAGGCAACACAAAAAACAGTCTAATGACCTTACCTATATTTATTGTGAGGTATTTAAGGAGAATAACTTTTACCATCTAATAATGCTGAATATAACTGGACACCTGATAGTCAGCAGCCTTTCTCATAGTCTGTTGTTGTTCAACTGCTAAGTTATGTCTGACTCTGTGATCCCATGGACTGTAGCACACCAGGCCTCTCTGTCCTTCACCACCTCCTAGAGTTTGCTCAAATTCATGTCTATTGAGTTGGTGATGCTGTCTAACCATCTCATCCTCTGCCACCCTCTTCTCCTTTTTCTTTCAGTCTTTCCCAACATCAAGGTCTCTTTCAATGCATCAGCTCATCACATCAGGTGGCTAATGTATTGGAACTTCATCTTGAGCAACATTCCTTCCAACAGGCCTTCTCATTGTCTAGGCGCTGTAACTGGAACAGCAATAAAATGTCAAGAGATTGATGCATGTAATTCATGAAACTTCTTGACATTATTTTTATTTTCATAATGAAGAATTTAAGCCAAAGTTACAGCCATTTTCAAGCATTAAGAAGCTGTAGAGGGCTTCCCTGGTGGTCCAGTGGGTGAAGGGTCCGCCCAGTAGTGAGGCGGGCACTGGTTCAATCCCTGGCCCGGGAGGATCCCACATGTTGCGGAGCTGCTGGACTGGTATATCTGATTGTGAGCCGGTGCTCTGCAATGAGAGAGGCCACTGCAATGAAAGGCCAAAGAACAGAGATGAGTGAAAATAAATAAATAGAAAAACAATAAAAGAGGTCAAAATAAAAAATCTTAAAAAAAAAAAAGAAGCTATAGAGAACAATTACCAATGTCAGCCTGTTTTGCTAACTCAGTATATTTCCAGGCTGCTTCAGAAGTCCTCAAACAAGCATCCTTACAGAGTGAAATTCTCTGTGCATCCTTCTCTTTTCTCTTTGTCTCTTGCTAATCTCAGTATATTGTCCAGGCTGAGGGGATATCTCATTGTAGTTTTAATTTGCATGTGCCCAAACCTAGATTTATACAGCAAATACTTTCAAAGAGGAATCAAGCATTACGAATCACCAGTTTTTAAGTTCTGTGATGTATTGACTGAGGCAACACAAAAAACAGTCTAATGACCTTACCTATATTTATTGTGAGGTATTTAAGGAGAATAACTTTTACCATCTAATAATGCTGAATATAACTGGACACCTGATAGTCAGCAGCCTTTCTCATAGTCTGTTGTTGTTCAACTGCTAAGTTATGTCTGACTCTGTGATCCCATGGACTGTAGCACACCAGGCCTCTCTGTCCTTCACCACCTCCTAGAGTTTGCTCAAATTCATGTCTATTGAGTTGGTGATGCTGTCTAACCATCTCATCCTCTGCCACCCTCTTCTCCTTTTTCTTTCAGTCTTTCCCAACATCAAGGTCTCTTTCAATGCATCAGCTCATCACATCAGGTGGCTAATGTATTGGAACTTCATCTTGAGCAACATTCCTTCCAACAGGCCTTCTCATTGTCTAGGCGCTGTAACTGGAACAGCAATAAAATGTCAAGAGATTGATGCATGTAATTCATGAAACTTCTTGACATTATTTTTATTTTCATAATGAAGAATTTAAGCCAAAGTTACAGCCATTTTCAAGCATTAAGAAGCTGTAGAGGGCTTCCCTGGTGGTCCAGTGGGTGAAGGGTCCGCCCAGTAGTGAGGCGGGCACTGGTTCAATCCCTGGCCCGGGAGGATCCCACATGTTGCGGAGCTGCTGGACTGGTATATCTGATTGTGAGCCGGTGCTCTGCAATGAGAGAGGCCACTGCAATGAAAGGCCAAAGAACAGAGATGAGTGAAAATAAATAAATAGAAAAACAATAAAAGAGGTCAAAATAAAAAATCTTAAAAAAAAAAAAGAAGCTATAGAGAACAATTACCAATGTCAGCCTGTTTTGCTAACTCAGTATATTTCCAGGCTGCTTCAGAAGTCCTCAAACAAGCATCCTTACAGAGTGAAATTCTCTGTGCATCCTTCTCTTTTCTCTTTTTTCTGTCTCCTTAGGTAACTAATATCCTGAATCATTTCTGTGGATGTTCTTACATTATACCAAATGTCTATACCATGTACCATATGTATATTTAGAAGAAAGATGAGTAATCTTTTTTGTATATCTTAATACTTTATATAAATGATCTAACACTGCATATCTATAAGCAAGTACTATATACATATATATATATATATATATGTATGTATACACACATGCATGTATATAAATGAACACAATGTCTTTGAGTTTTTAAATTTTCATAAAGGTAGCTCTAGTTTATGCATTTTAATTTCATTTAATTACATATAGCTCCATTGCATGAATATTCCCATGTTAATTTGTCCTTTCTCATGTTAGTGGGCATTTAGATTCTTTCCTATTTCCCCTTAGAATGATAGTCCAGCAAAAGAAATTTGTGTTCACAAATTTTGTGGACATGTGCATGAAATTTTATATAGTATATAGCCAGATGTAGATGTGCTGAGCTATGAGATCAAATTAAATTATTCTAAAAATAAATTTTAGTAGTTTATATTTTATGAGTTCAATTTTTTACATTCTATTTTTAACCTGAAATTGTCACACTTTAATTTTCCCAATATACTACTTGAAAAATGATCTCATTTTAATTTGTATTGCCATGATTTTTTGTAAATATTTTTTATCTCAGTTATTTTATGTAGTAATGTAAGAAAAGGAGAAAATTCACTCTAGTACAAGTCTGTATTATACTGTCAATAGAGTATATTTTTTAAATTGCTATTTTTAGAATATTATTTAAAATTATTTTAAAAATCATAATAAATCAACATTAATGTAATTATAGAACCAAATTGCTAGCACAATATCAGAATATTAAAATTTAAGGCAAAATAGATGTTTATTGACACAGCTGCAAATAAATAATATTAATAACTTAAAGAGATAGGCTTTTTAATATTTTTAAACTTTTTTTTTATATTGGAATATAATTTGGTAACAATGATATGTTAGTTTCAGGTGTACTACAAAGTGATTTAGTTACATGTATTTATTCTTTTAAAAATTCTTTCCCCAGTTAGGTTGTCAAAGAGTATTGCACTGACTTTCTTGGGCTATACACTAGGTCCTTGCTGGTTACTCATTTTAAATAAAGAAGTGTGTATATGTCATGTATTCCCCAAATTTTTTGGCAGTGATCATGATAGCTACCTTAATGATGTTTAGGATTGTTTGTTTATTCTCTGGTTACTTTTAAAATATATGTTCTTCTTTTAGTATTTTGTAATTTTATTATCATGCATATAAATGTAGAATAAATTTCTCATATTTCTCAGGAATAGTCTTATTCTTTAATCTGAGGATTTATCTTTTGGCATTTAAAAAAATATTCAGCCATTGTATATTTAGATACTGCTTCTTTCTCACTCTTATTCTCTTCCTCTGAACTATCTTTTTTTTTTTTTTTTAAAGATTTATTTATTTATTTATTTTGGGCGAGGGTCGGGTTGGGGAGGGAGGGAGCAGGCGGGCCACTTCTATTGGTCTTTCATTTCTCCATTTTCATCCGTCTTTCTTTGGCTCCTGCGGGCCTCCCATCGCAGTGGTGTCTGTTGTCGCAGAGCGCTGGCTCTGGGCGCATGCGCTCCAGAGCTCCGGCTCGGTGATTGGACACATCAGTCCAGCCGCTCCGTGGCACGTGGGACCTTCCCAGGCCAGGGATCTAACCGGCGCCCCTTGCACTGCAAGGCGGTGTCCTTATCCACTGGACCACCGGGGGAAGCCCTGAACTATCTATTTTATGTGATTTGAAATTTTAACACTTTTTGCCTATAAAGCTCACCCCTACATTTCCCACTATTCAACACTCTGTTCTACATACTAGTTTATTTCCTTAGGTTTATCTACCAAGTCAATAACTCATTTATTCAATGGTTTTTAATCCTTAGTTTAATCTTTTCTGTTAGATTTTCTCTTTAGAACTTTTGCTTATAAATCTGTCTATACATTTCTCATTTTTACCTCTTTTTTCTGGTACAGTTTCAAAACCTACATCTCTCCTCATATCTTATAAGTAATATTTTTTTCTTTAAGATCTGTCTATACATTTCCATTTTTAATATATTGGTAACAATGATATGTTAGTTTCAGGTGTACTACAAAGTGATTTAGTTACATGTATTTATTCTTTTAAAAATTCTTTCCCCAGTTAGGTTGTCAAAGAGTATTGCACTGACTTTCTTGGGCTATACACTAGGTCCTTGCTGGTTACTCATTTTAAATAAAGAAGTGTGTATATGTCATGTATTCCCCAAATTTTTTGGCAGTGATCATGATAGCTACCTTAATGATGTTTAGGATTGTTTGTTTATTCTCTGGTTACTTTTAAAATATATGTTCTTCTTTTAGTATTTTGTAATTTTATTATCATGCATATAAATGTAGAATAAATTTCTCATATTTCTCAGGAATAGTCTTATTCTTTAATCTGAGGATTTATCTTTTGGCATTTAAAAAAATATTCAGCCATTGTATATTTAGATACTGCTTCTTTCTCACTCTTATTCTCTTCCTCTGAACTATCTTTTTTTTTTTTTTTTAAAGATTTATTTATTTATTTATTTTGGGCGAGGGTCGGGTTGGGGAGGGAGGGAGCAGGCGGGCCACTTCTATTGGTCTTTCATTTCTCCATTTTCATCCGTCTTTCTTTGGCTCCTGCGGGCCTCCCATCGCAGTGGTGTCTGTTGTCGCAGAGCGCTGGCTCTGGGCGCATGCGCTCCAGAGCTCCGGCTCGGTGATTGGACACATCAGTCCAGCCGCTCCGTGGCACGTGGGACCTTCCCAGGCCAGGGATCTAACCGGCGCCCCTTGCACTGCAAGGCGGTGTCCTTATCCACTGGACCACCGGGGGAAGCCCTGAACTATCTATTTTATGTGATTTGAAATTTTAACACTTTTTGCCTATAAAGCTCACCCCTACATTTCCCACTATTCAACACTCTGTTCTACATACTAGTTTATTTCCTTAGGTTTATCTACCAAGTCAATAACTCATTTATTCAATGGTTTTTAATCCTTAGTTTAATCTTTTCTGTTAGATTTTCTCTTTAGAACTTTTGCTTATAAATCTGTCTATACATTTCTCATTTTTACCTCTTTTTTCTGGTACAGTTTCAAAACCTACATCTCTCCTCATATCTTATAAGTAATATTTTTTTCTTTAGATCAGTTGCTTCCTTTATTGACTGAATTCATTAGTTATTTAACCATTACTAACTAACTAAGGCCCAAACATTGTTCTAGTGACTAAGGAAAAATTATTGAGCAAATCAGAAATAACCATGACTCTCATAAACCTCACATTCTAGTCAGAAAGGAGACAACGAACTTCTCATTAATTTCATGTATCTCACTAATTACATTAATCATTAAGAGTTACTATGATGCTGTTCAATTATCCAAAATTATTGTCTTTGCTGTTCAGTCGCTATGTCATGTTTGTCTCTTTGCAGCTCCATGGACTCAGCATGCCAGACTTTCCTGTCCTTCAGCATCTCCCTGAGTTTGTTCAAACTCATATTCTTTGAGTTGGTGGTGTCAACTCACCATCTCATCCTTTGTCACCCCCTTCTACTCCTGCCATCATTTTTTCCCAGACCTTTTCCAATGAGTTGGCTCTTTATATCAAGTGAATCTATCCCAGTTTTTTACTGTGCAGGTTAGGCTGGTTCCTGGGAACTGAGCTGACCATTCTGCTTAACCATTTCTTTAATTTGTTTGGATCACCCTTTCCATCAAGCATTAAAGTTCAAGAATTCCACCTTCTCTCCAGTTTCCCCATTACCTGAAGTGAAGAGATAGTGCTCTGAACACTACACACTCTGGGAAGTATTTTCCATCTCCCACTCACTACTTGCAGTCTCAGTAGCTCTTTGAGATACATAGGAAACACATCACTGTTCTCTATAACCTCACTTATATCCATCACCACAAGAAATACAGAACTCTAAGGTCATTTCTTGGATTCAAATATTCATTTTGCTCAAGACTTTCCCCTTTATATCTCCTTCAACCCTTGAGAAACTTCCACTTTGATCACTGAAACTTATGATTTGCCATTCCCCAAACACTTTACATCATGAATTTCTCTGAAAGATCTCTTTACCCTCTTGCTCTAAGTGGTAACTGGTTCTTCATGCTTTCTTGTGTATTCATTTTAGAACTGGGCCAGAGTGGGGGAAATTGTCCTCATTGCTTCTCAAGTCTGTTTCCCTATCATTCATGCTTTCTCTTCCTGAAAACCTTCAGACTTGGAATTGTATATTAAATTGCATCATTCGGTTAAGTTTGCCAGATGAAAAGTAAATAAGCATATAAGATACCCTGTTAGATTTGAATTTCAAAAATTAGTATTTTTAATATAATTATACTCCCTAAATATGTGTGGTTTATTTGAAATTAAACTGGGTATCCTATAATTTTTCTGTAAATTGTACACACATTGCTTTCATTTTTGCTGTTACCTACTGCTATCATTTCACTTTTCTCACTGAATTTAACTTCTGTGACTCTGTCACTCTCCCCATCATTGTTCCTATTGCTGTTCTTAATGATTTCATGATTCCCATAGGTAATTCTTCCATTACTCTATTCTATCATTTTTTCATTTTTGCTTCTGTATCAATTTCATACTTCATGCAACCCCTCTAATGATCTTACATCAAATTTCACCATTAGTAGTAGCTAGAAGAATTTCATAATCTGAATTTCAATCATCCTTTTCTAAAAAGATCATTTCCTAAATTTCCAACTCACTTATTCTTCAAACTCCTAAAATCATTCCCTGTCACCAGAGTCTAAATAAATTGATTTCATATGCTTTTTACTTTTCCTTATCACCCTCATAAACTCACATTACTTGTCACCTAGCTTTAAATTATGGAATATCATGATATGGTAACCACTCATTATCTTTTTTATACCTTCATCTATCTGTCTCTTCTTGCTTTTTAAATGAACATGCTTAGAAAGGCCCTAGTTTGGATTACATTTATCAAATATATTCCAATGGAAACTAAAAAAAAAAAAAAAACCCAGGAATGGTCATTTCTTGGATTCAAATATTCATTTTGCTCAAGACTTTCCCCTTTATATCTCCTTCAACCCTTGAGAAACTTCCACTTTGATCACTGAAACTTATGATTTGCCATTCCCCAAACACTTTACATCATGAATTTCTCTGAAAGATCTCTTTACCCTCTTGCTCTAAGTGGTAACTGGTTCTTCATGCTTTCTTGTGTATTCATTTTAGAACTGGGCCAGAGTGGGGGAAATTGTCCTCATTGCTTCTCAAGTCTGTTTCCCTATCATTCATGCTTTCTCTTCCTGAAAACCTTCAGACTTGGAATTGTATATTAAATTGCATCATTCGGTTAAGTTTGCCAGATGAAAAGTAAATAAGCATATAAGATACCCTGTTAGATTTGAATTTCAAAAATTAGTATTTTTAATATAATTATACTCCCTAAATATGTGTGGTTTATTTGAAATTAAACTGGGTATCCTATAATTTTTCTGTAAATTGTACACACATTGCTTTCATTTTTGCTGTTACCTACTGCTATCATTTCACTTTTCTCACTGAATTTAACTTCTGTGACTCTGTCACTCTCCCCATCATTGTTCCTATTGCTGTTCTTAATGATTTCATGATTCCCATAGGTAATTCTTCCATTACTCTATTCTATCATTTTTTCATTTTTGCTTCTGTATCAATTTCATACTTCATGCAACCCCTCTAATGATCTTACATCAAATTTCACCATTAGTAGTAGCTAGAAGAATTTCATAATCTGAATTTCAATCATCCTTTTCTAAAAAGATCATTTCCTAAATTTCCAACTCACTTATTCTTCAAACTCCTAAAATCATTCCCTGTCACCAGAGTCTAAATAAATTGATTTCATATGCTTTTTACTTTTCCTTATCACCCTCATAAACTCACATTACTTGTCACCTAGCTTTAAATTATGGAATATCATGATATGGTAACCACTCATTATCTTTTTTATACCTTCATCTATCTGTCTCTTCTTGCTTTTTAAATGAACATGCTTAGAAAGGCCCTAGTTTGGATTACATTTATCAAATATATTCCATATATGTGCCACAGAGCTAAATATGGCTGGCAAACAAACAAAGAAAAAAACACACCAAGACACAACAAAAATCAAACAACCAAACAAAAAGCCCAAAACACACAGCCATTTTAAATGGTCTCAACTATAAATCATGATCACTAATTTCTAGAGGGTCGAAAGAGATTTGCAATATTTTTCCTATCTCCATTAACTCTTCTAGACAGCTATTTTATGTATTCTCTTTTCCTATCAAACTTTTCAGCTAGTGATGCTGTATTCTATTTCACCATAAAAAAACAATTAATCAGACATTTTTTGATAAGCTTCCTGGTTACATATGAAAACTTATCTATGTTTGAGTACATATGCTTTGTCCTTCTCTCCTTCTAATTGTACATGCTCTAAGCTAAGACCAATATTGCTACTTGTTCAATGGAGCCCATTCCCTCTTATCAACTTAAGAATAGGATCCTAGCAATTGCTCCTTTTTCTAAGGATTAATACATTCTTCATTATGAAATCATTTTTATCAACATATAATCATTTGATAATTTATCTCATTATAGGAAAGTATCTCAAACGCACATTTCTCTCCAACTATTGGAGAGAAACTTCTCCAATTTCTTTTTGGTAAAAGCTTTTGAAAAATTTGTCTATATTTAATCTTTATTTTGTCTTCAGTTTTCTTTTTTTAGCATTTTATTTATTCATTCATTTGCTTTTGGCTGCACTGGATCTTTGTTGCAGCTGCATGGGCTTTCTCTAGTTGCAGAGAGTGGGGGCTGCTCTCTAGTTGTGGTGCATGGGGTTCTTATTGCAGTGGCTTCTCTTATTGCAGCGGCTTCTCTTATTGCAGCGCATGGCCTCGAGAGCTCATGGGCTTCATTAGTTGCCATTAATGGGCTCTAGAGCACAGGCTCAGTAGTTGTGGCACACAGATTTAGTTGCCCTTCAGCAAATGGGGAGGTGGACTCTTCCTGGAGCAAGGATCAAACCTTCACTGGCAGCCACTGAACCACCAGGGCAGTCCATTCAATTTTCTTTAGATTATATTATGATAAGTCTTTCTTTCCCAACAATCTAATGAAATAGCTCCTATGAAGGTCATCAATTGCTTTCACATTTGAAGATCCAATGATTTATTATCAGTACCTATTTTTACTCGTTTTATCAGTAGGATTAGCTAGAGTTAACCACTTCCTCTTCCCTGCAAATCTCTAAAATCTTAATTTTTCCCACTTTCTTGGTTACTTATCAGGTTTAGTCTTTTGTATTACTTTATTTACTTTCCAGATGATCTTGTTCAGACTTTAAATATTATTCATACCTTATGACTCCCAAATTTGCATCTCCAGCCTATACTTTTTCAACTAATTCTGATTGATTTGTGAAACACACCTCAAATTCTTAGCAAAATTTTATTTTTCCTAGAGATGTAAGGTAAATATTCATCCATTATTGCAAAGTATTTTAAAATGGTAATATTTTATAGATAGGTATTTATTTCTTAATTTTTCAGATGAATAGCAACTAAAAATGGTATCTGCTTATAGAAACTTCTTTATATCTTATTTATGTGATAAAACTACACTAGAGAAATATTTCATAATATATGCTGTATATATACATGTGAGTATATACACATTATAGAATTGGATTTGTGTATATAAACAAAGGAATGGTAGAAATTAGTAGAATAAAAATTTGATATAGCTCTCTGGGAGACAAATTTGACTTAAGGGCAAATCTCTTAAAATTATTCCTGGGCTTCCCCGATGGCTCAAGTGGTAAAGAATTCTCCTATAATGCAAGGGACCTGGGTTGGGAAGATCCCCTGGAGAAGAGAACAGCAACCCACTCCAGTATTCTCTCTCTCTTTTTTATCTATTTTCATCCATCTTTGTTCTTTTGGCCTGCATGGGCCTCCTATTGCAGTGACCTCTGTCACTGCAGAGCACCAACTCTGGGTGCATGTGCTCCAGAGCTCCAGCTTGGTAGTTGGACGCATCCATCCAGCAGCTCTGCAGCACGTGGGATCTTCCCAGGCCAGGAATTGAACTGGCATCCCTTGCATTGTAAGGCGGTGTCCTTATCCCCTGGACCACCAGGGAAGCCCCCCACTCCAGTATTCTTTTTTTTTTTTTTTAAAGATTTATTTATTTATTTATTTTTGGGCGGGGGTCGGGTTGGGGAGGGAGGGGAGCTTGGTCTTTCGTTTCTCTCTGTTCATCCGTCTTTGTTCTTTGGCTCCTGTGGGCCTCCCATCGCGGTGGCGTCTGTAGGCTCTGGGCGCATGCGCTCCAGAGCTCTGGCTCGGTAATTGGACACATCAGTCCAGCCGCTCCGGGGCACGTGGGATCTTCCCAGGCCAGGGCTCGAACCGGCGCCCCTTGCACTGCAAGGCGGTGTCCTTACCCACTGGACCACCAGGGGAAGCCCATAGTATTCTTGCCTGGAAAATTCCATGGCTCATTTATGAGTCACAAAGAGTCGGGCACAACTAAGTGACTTTCATTCACAGTCTGATGTATCTTTAAACTTAGGTTACTGAGATATGATATGGAGGGTATTGAGAAAGCAGAATCACATTTGAGGAAAAGACAGGTTTGAATTTATAATTTTAGGAGATACAGTTGAATGATGCAGCACTTGTGTTCAATGCAGGAGAGTGCTACTCCTGAAACAACTCAACACCAGAGAAACTTCTGTCTTCATTATGACATCTGTTATCTGCTGTACATTTTCTCCTTCACCTTCCCATAATGTTACCAGACTCAAGTTCAACCGCTGCTTGAAAGTCAATACTTAAAAGACAAGTGTTGGTTAGAAAGGTAAGGTTGCTTTATTAAGAGTCTGGCAATCTGAGGAGAAGGTGGACTCATGTTCAAAAATCAATTCCAGAGATTCTGTTCAAGCATGAAAAATTTTAAAGGGAAAAAGTGAGAGTTGACTATAGCTAATCATTTGAGGAAAGTGTTAGAGTCTTTGTTATCTTCCACTGTGTACATACTTACTTCTGATTGTTTAGTGGTGGAGTGGCATGTTGGTGTTCCAGGAATCTTGTGTTCAGCCTGAAGTTACCTTCCTCCACTTGGGTGGGGGCCTCAATTCCTGTAGAAGAATTCAAAGATATTGTGTTTATCCTTGAGGAGGAACCATGACCCTGCTTTAGCACTGAACTATTATTTCTTGATTGCTTCTCCTTTGTTTCTGCATTCCTTCACTTTTCTGATTAGCAGTTGTTTGAATCTGGAGGATCAAGGAGGCTGAATAAAGTTTCTTTCTTATGTTAACTAAAAATAATAAACAACTTAGGAGTTGCAAGTTAAATTTTATTTGGGGCAAAATTAGGACTGTAGCTCAGGAGGCAGCATCCCAGATAGCTCTGACAGACTGCTCCAACGAAGTGGGGGAAAGGTCAATTTTTGGGAAAGGTCGCGCGGCACTGCTCCGGCTCGGTAATTGGACACATCAGTCCAGCCGCTCCGCGGCACGTGGGATCTTCCCAGGCCAGGGCTCGAACCGGCGCCCCTTGCACTGCAAGGCGGTGTCCTTACCCACTGGACCACCAGGGGAAGCCCATAGTATTCTTGCCTGGAAAATTCCATGGCTCATTTATGAGTCACAAAGAGTCGGGCACAACTAAGTGACTTTCATTCACAGTCTGATGTATCTTTAAACTTAGGTTACTGAGATATGATATGGAGGGTATTGAGAAAGCAGAATCACATTTGAGGAAAAGACAGGTTTGAATTTATAATTTTAGGAGATACAGTTGAATGATGCAGCACTTGTGTTCAATGCAGGAGAGTGCTACTCCTGAAACAACTCAACACCAGAGAAACTTCTGTCTTCATTATGACATCTGTTATCTGCTGTACATTTTCTCCTTCACCTTCCCATAATGTTACCAGACTCAAGTTCAACCGCTGCTTGAAAGTCAATACTTAAAAGACAAGTGTTGGTTAGAAAGGTAAGGTTGCTTTATTAAGAGTCTGGCAATCTGAGGAGAAGGTGGACTCATGTTCAAAAATCAATTCCAGAGATTCTGTTCAAGCATGAAAAATTTTAAAGGGAAAAAGTGAGAGTTGACTATAGCTAATCATTTGAGGAAAGTGTTAGAGTCTTTGTTATCTTCCACTGTGTACATACTTACTTCTGATTGTTTAGTGGTGGAGTGGCATGTTGGTGTTCCAGGAATCTTGTGTTCAGCCTGAAGTTACCTTCCTCCACTTGGGTGGGGGCCTCAATTCCTGTAGAAGAATTCAAAGATATTGTGTTTATCCTTGAGGAGGAACCATGACCCTGCTTTAGCACTGAACTATTATTTCTTGATTGCTTCTCCTTTGTTTCTGCATTCCTTCACTTTTCTGATTAGCAGTTGTTTGAATCTGGAGGATCAAGGAGGCTGAATAAAGTTTCTTTCTTATGTTAACTAAAAATAATAAACAACTTAGGAGTTGCAAGTTAAATTTTATTTGGGGCAAAATTAGGACTGTAGCTCAGGAGGCAGCATCCCAGATAGCTCTGACAGACTGCTCCAACGAAGTGGGGGAAAGGTCAATTTATATGGTTTTGATGAAGAGGTGTTTCAATACAATTAAACAGTCATTTTATAAAGGGTTTTTGGTTAGTCATGAGGATCTGATGTCACCTTGAAGGGATTTATTGCTTTTCTAGATATGAGGAAATACAAGGATTGAGATAATACAATCTGTTCCTAAAAACATCTGCCTGTCTAAAGACCTGTACAACCAGATTGCCTGGAGCACAGAGTGCCTCACTCCACCCTGAACTCCTTCTGGGGGTGTTAAGGGTCAGCAGTTGTAGCACAAAGGTCAGTCTCCACTGAGGCAGATAGCAAATGTCCTTACTGCTCAGTCATTGATAATATAATTGGTGTCAATTTGTAGTTGACACCTACAAACAAATAAACAGGGAGCATGGAAAGGATTTGTAACTTTGAGGGCACCACAACAGGGCCATGGTTCTTTTCAATAACTTGGCTGCCTTACTCAGAACACCCTCCCACCTTTTTCTTTGTTTAGCCTGAGATTGTATAAAGCTTCAATCAGCTGACCATCTCCTAGAGTCTCATTTCTTTCTGAACGTCTCCTGTGTATACATGTAATTGAACTTTTTCCCCCTTTCTTGTTCATTGGTTTTTTGCAATGGTGAAATGAAACTAATATTTTATTGGAAGAAAAAAAAATGTAAGTATAAATATTTTCTTTGTTAGTTTGGGTCTCCTGCACTCCCCTCCACGTTGGTATGTATTGTGCATCTGCACTGAGTAGACCTCCATAAATGATGATGTTCCTTCTTCATCTCATGAAGAGTCACAACTCCTTAGGAGATTGTCATCATTCTTAATCTCATAAAAAGCCATAGTAACCCATGACTCAAAGATAGTGACTAAACTTAGTATGTGTAAAGTTGGATTGTGTTAATTGTCAATGATACTTCATTTACCATATAGCCCTCTGTCTCAAAAGATTATATAACTGTGTTTTTTCCCCTTACAGGTGGAACAGTTATCAGAGCTTTCTGAGAAGCTGTTCCGGTGTTTTAATCCTCAGTTTGGCTTGAATAAAGTTTTCTGTTTCTTTCTTAGATTGATTAATTTTTCATTGAGATCAGAATGATTCATAGGACAGACATAAATAGAAATATAGAAGAAAAATTTCCTCCCCTTGAGACAAGAAGGAGTCAGGGCACAATCTTTAAAAAAATGACATCCATGGGCATCCATTGAGGACATGACATAAACTGGTTAAAACCAACAAAGTCCAAGATGGAAGATGATTGATTCCTACTAGACCTTGAGCCTCCATATAGGCTCATTGCAATACATCAACAAACTAAATGATATACCCACAGGCACCATTATAATTGCTAGGTCAGTTATAAAAAGTTAAAATGTGGCCCAACTCCTGGAAGTCTCCACCCCTTCCCAAAATAGTTGGAAAACTCCTCCCACTGATTAGCCTATGAAAATATCCACTACTATAAAAAAAAAAACGATCCCATACTCAGGGCCCTCTTGTACCTTCTGAGATGACTTACATTCTGTCTATGGAGTGCATTTCCCCTAACAAACATTCTTTCAGTTTACTATGGCTTACTCTTGAATTATTTCCTGTGAGATGCCAAGAATCCACACTCAGCAGGTTGGGTTATGACCAACCTCTTACACCCCACTTTCTTTCCTGCAAAACCCTACAACATGAAGGAAAAGATTGCATACTCTATAGTGGAAGGATAGGGATCTTTAGGAAACCTAGGTTATCAAACTAGTTGGAAACATTCTTTGGGTACAGAGTTATCTCATGATAGATCAGTACTATTGTAATGTGAATCAAAAGAAATATGTATGTAATTATAACAATGCTGTCCACAGAGATAGAAATGCAATCCTAAATTGCATAAATCATAAAGGAAATAATCAACTTTTACACTTGCACATCAGTGTTGACTCTGACTTCAAGCATAGCAGAACTCAAAGTCTAAAAATTTCCCCAAACAAAAACCAACTTGTTAGCCATATATCTTTCCTGCTGGTGGGTTCACTTCTGAGTACTTAGGGGTGCTAATAGCTCCAAGGTTGCAACCCAGGAGGAAAGAACTTTTTTTCTTTTAGTGTCCGGAGTGAGAATCTGAAACATATCTATTGTTATATTCAGGAGAATGTGACATTGTAACTGAGCAGGTGCCTATGAGGCCTTCCTGGTACAGACATTTTTCCCAGTATCCTCTGCTTTAGCCCACTCTTTTAAGTGCCTAGATAACAGCACTCAGTGCACATTCCCTGAGCTGTTTTACAGATGTGAAAACCCCTCATCAATGGATGATGTTAGCTACTTGATGACCATGAGCACCTAGTCCCTGAAATACTTGGAGTCTAAGGACTGATGATGTTAACCCCTCTGACAATGTCCTGTTACCTCTCCATTAGCCCTTCAGAAATTGTGCACAAGTTGATTACACACTCTGTGACCCACCTCCCCCTACCCCTATCTGACCTTTAAAAATGTTTTACTGAAACCTTTCAGGGAGCTTGCAGCTTTTTAGGGTAAGAGCCAATGGTCTCCTTATTTCATCTTTAAATAAAACTTTTTCTACTCCAAACTGACATTCCAGTTTGTTAGGCCTCACAGTGCTTGAGACACATGAATTTGTGCCAACAGTACTGCTATAAATGAATGGAGCTGGGGGTAGAGCAGGGAGGGCAGGACTGGAAGTTACAAAGAGGGAAATACTAGACAGAGAATCTTGGAGAACTAACAACTTCCATGGGCTATGTACATAACTTCCATTTTTAATAATTAAAGTTCTCATTTGTCAAAAGGCTATAAACTAGTTAATCTTCTTTTTACAACTGAAATTTTCTTCTTTTGAGTGTAAGCTTTGTTTGTCTGCACAGAGTGCAAGCTTTCTTTGTCTTCACAGAAGCAGATACACTGAAATGTGAAAGAATAAATCAGATATTTGATATTCTTCCACCTTTTGAAAACATTTTTGTTTATAGACAATGTCTTAAATCTTAAGATGCCTTTTAAGGGCACATTTTGTCCACAGTTTTCACTGTGTCTATAACCTTCCTGGAAATTCTCACATTTTTTTTTCCTTTTATGTTTCCTCTTTGCCCATCTTATAATTCATTTCCTTCTTTGAAAACTTCTGAGTACTTAGGGTGCTAATAGCTCCAAGGTTGCAACCCAGGAGGAAAGAACTTTTTCTTTTAGTGTCCGGGTGAGAATCTGAAACATATCTATTGTTATATTCAGGAGAATGTGACATTGTAACTGAGCAGGTGCCTATGAGGCCTTCCTGGTACAGACATTTTTCCCAGTATCCTCTGCTTTAGCCCACTCTTTTAAGTGCCTAGATAACAGCACTCAGTGCACATTCCCTGAGCTGTTTTACAGATGTGAAAACCCCTCATCAATGGATGATGTTAGCTACTTGATGACCATGAGCACCTAGTCCCTGAAATACTTGGAGTCTAAGGACTGATGATGTTAACCCCTCTGACAATGTCCTGTTACCTCTCCATTAGCCCTTCAGAAATTGTGCACAAGTTGATTACACACTCTGTGACCCACCTCCCCCTACCCCTATCTGACCTTTAAAAATGTTTTACTGAAACCTTTCAGGGAGCTTGCAGCTTTTGGGGTAAGAGCCAATGGTCTCCTTATTTCATCTTTAAATAAAACTTTTTCTACTCCAAACTGACATTCCAGTTTGTTAGGCCTCACAGTGCTTGAGACACATGAATTTGTGCCAACAGTACTGCTATAAATGAATGGAGCTGGGGGTAGAGCAGGGAGGGCAGGACTGGAAGTTACAAAGAGGGAAATACTAGACAGAGAATCTTGGAGAACTAACAACTTCCATGGGCTATGTACATAACTTCCTTTTTTAATAATTAAAGTTCTCATTTGTCAAAAGGCTATAAACTAGTTAATCTTCTTTTTACAACTGAAATTTTCTTCTTTTGAGTGTAAGCTTTGTTTGTCTGCACAGAGTGCAAGCTTTCTTTGTCTTCACAGAAGCAGATACACTGAAATGTGAAAGAATAAATCAGATATTTGATATTCTTCCACCTTTTGAAAACATTTTTGTTTATAGACAATGTCTTAAATCTTAAGATGCCTTTTAAGGGCACATTTTGTCCACAGTTTTCACTGTGTCTATAACCTTCCTGGAAATTCTCACATTTTTTTTTCCTTTTATGTTTCCTCTTTGCCCATCTTATAATTCATTTCCTTCTTTGAAAACTCCAACTCTGCAAGGTCACTCACTGATTTCAGAAGTCTGCTAGTGAAGGACTTAATTTTTCAAATGTAAATGGAGCTGAAGACTATATTTGTAATTGGTTTATTTTGCTTCTGTTCTTTCTAACCATATCCTGACTTCATGTGTTCCACACAGTTTTAGGTGTTAGTGATGTCATGAACTACAAACTGAAATTTTGGCAGCAATACAAAGACAGGGGTAATTCTCTAATACACTTTGAATGTATTTGCAATTGCTAAACTAATATTTGGCAGGTGATTTGAGATTTAAAACTATAAAATACATTTACTTAAAAATGGACTCATTCAACCTATAATTTACCTTTTGTCAAAAAAATTAAAAAGGCAACGTGTATGTGAATTGAGATATTTCATGGTGGCAGTCAAAGCTTGTAGAATATTTGCCCTGGGACCTACTATATTATGCAATTTGAGGTTTAGCTCTATTTTTAAGAGGAAAAAATTACTTGGATGATCAAACATATTATATGATGGTATAATTGGAAATTTACTTTGGACAATAAAAAAATGTTGGCTACAAATGTATGTAAGGGTTCTTACATCAGAAATATGAGCAAAAATACATACAGAAAAGATAGTAACAGAAACCAAGAAGTCTCTGTTTACACAGAGACGTTACAAAGTCATAGCCTGGGTGGCCCAAACCCCCATATTCGCAATACTTTTCATCCCAGAATAAATCAATACCATCATAAAAACTGGTCAAATAAGAAGTTCAATGACAAAGAATAATACTTGCAGCAATTAAAATGCTGTCCACACTGAATTTCTGAAAGACAGCATTATGGTTGCATGACCTAGATTTTTTAGTCACTGATAATAAATACAATGTCACTGGAAATCCCATTGTGTCAGCCTTGCAGTTCCATATACCATATGTCCATTCTATGATGTAGGTTATAAGCTGATAAATGATGAAGCTGCCCACATATATCCACACATAACTTAGTGATATTGAACTATAAACTTAGGACTCTGATTTCAAAAGCTTTGAAATTTAAAATGATGAGTCCACAGTTTTCACTGTGTCTATAACCTTCCTGGAAATTCTCACATTTTTTTCCTTTTATGTTTCCTCTTTGCCCATCTTATAATTCATTTCCTTCTTTGAAAACTCCAACTCTGCAAGGTCACTCACTGATTTCAGAAGTCTGCTAGTGAAGGACTTAATTTTTCAAATGTAAATGGAGCTGAAGACTATATTTGTAATTGGTTTATTTTGCTTCTGTTCTTTCTAACCATATCCTGACTTCATGTGTTCCACACAGTTTTAGGTGTTAGTGATGTCATGAACTACAAACTGAAATTTTGGCAGCAATACAAAGACAGGGGTAATTCTCTAATACACTTTGAATGTATTTGCAATTGCTAAACTAATATTTGGCAGGTGATTTGAGATTTAAAACTATAAAATACATTTACTTAAAAATGGACTCATTCAACCTATAATTTACCTTTTGTCAAAAAAATTAAAAAGGCAACGTGTATGTGAATTGAGATATTTCATGGTGGCAGTCAAAGCTTGTAGAATATTTGCCCTGGGACCTACTATATTATGCAATTTGAGGTTTAGCTCTATTTTTAAGAGGAAAAAATTACTTGGATGATCAAACATATTATATGATGGTATAATTGGAAATTTACTTTGGACAATAAAAAAATGTTGGCTACAAATGTATGTAAGGGTTCTTACATCAGAAATATGAGCAAAAATACATACAGAAAAGATAGTAACAGAAACCAAGAAGTCTCTGTTTACACAGAGACGTTACAAAGTCATAGCCTGGGTGGCCCAAACCCCCATATTCGCAATACTTTTCATCCCAGAATAAATCAATACCATCATAAAAACTGGTCAAATAAGAAGTTCAATGACAAAGAATAATACTTGCAGCAATTAAAATGCTGTCCACACTGAATTTCTGAAAGACAGCATTATGGTTGCATGACCTAGATTTTTTAGTCACTGATAATAAATACAATGTCACTGGAAATCCCATTGTGTCAGCCTTGCAGTTCCATATACCATATGTCCATTCTATGATGTAGGTTATAAGCTGATAAATGATGAAGCTGCCCACATATATCCACACATAACTTAGTGATATTGAACTATAAACTTAGGACTCTGATTTCAAAACTGAGACATTGAATATTGAGCAACAATTTCATTTTTTAAAAAAATGATATCTAAAAGTCTCAATTGACAAGTTCGGTAATAAGTGTCAAGTACAAACTGGCATTTGCCAATTACATTGCCAGTGCCTGGACCACAAGGGCATTTGCCCTCTGCCTCTTCATAGACCAAATCCTGTGCCATTGAGAGCTGCTGACCTTCAATACCCCCTGATGGAGATCAGGGTGGGGTAGAGGGACTCTGTGCTCCATGGAATCTGGTGGGACAGGTCTTTAGATAGGTGGATGCTTTTAGGAACAGATTTTATTATCTCAATCCTTGCATATCCACATATTTAAAAAAGCACTAAATCTCCTCATGGTGACGCCATATCCTTGTAACTAACTGCAGACCCTTTGTAAAATGACTGTTTAATTATATGAAACTCCCCCTTCACCAAAATCCATAAATATTGATCCTCCTCCTGCTGCCTCTTTGGAGTACTCTCTCAGAGCTATCTGGGGTGCTGTCTCCCAGGCTGCAGTCCTAATTATGCCCCAAATAAAAAACCCACAACTCTCAAGTTGCTCATCTCTTTTAGTCGACATAAGTATAGACATTTCACATTCATAATACTTGTGCTTCTACTAATGGACCACAGTTGTGAATTAAGAAAGATCTAATCCATATGGTATTCTGATCTGTGATGATGCTATTTATTAAAAAAAAATGAATACTGGAGTCCATTTTGCAATTCTGGATGAAATTAGCTGGTATCTGAATAGATGCAAGTCAGTAAAGAAATGAAGCAATACTTTTCCTATCCAAATACAGAGAAACAGTCATACAAAAGATGTATACAATAAATAGACTACAGATAATATATTTGTCCAATAATGAACAGCAACCTTCACATTAGGACATCCAAAGGTCAGAAGGGGCCAGTCCAGCTCTAAACATCTTGATTCATAAATGAGTGACTATGATAGTCTAATAAAAAAACTCAAAACTCTTCTATTACAATATATAACTGGATGATTATTAGCCTTGTTTTTCTTTCTTTAAAGAAAGGGCAAGATAATGATATGTTACAATTTGTGAGAATGCTGCAATTTACATTTATATTCGAGGGTTGCTTTCCAACATGTCTCTCTCTTAAAGGCTCCCTTACCCTTTCACCAACAAAATAAACAAAAGAAATAAAGTACTCGTTTCAGAATTGAAGCAATCAATGCTCTACCAGTTTTCTTTTCATTATATGAAAAGCGCTGGTTAGAGAGAATGTGGCTGCAGATTGTACATAATATTCAAAGCACCAATCTGCATTTTACAGATACATATATAGTTTTCTTTTGAGCCTTCTGTTTATTCACTATTAGACATAGAAGCAGGAAAATTTAGTATCAATAATTACACTCTTGTAGTATTAGTCAAGTTAGAAATTAATCTTTTACTTCTGAATAGAGTGTTCTTTTATTTTTGGTCACTATAATGTTAGAAATATTTTTGTGGATGGAAATGAAAAGGTGCGCTAAGACAGAAGATAGAAAACAAATAAGTCGAAATAATTTTTAATACCTTTGCAAATGCCCTTAAAACCTTTCTTAAAAAACCATAAATATTGATCCTCCTCCTGCTGCCTCTTTGGAGTACTCTCTCAGAGCTATCTGGGGTGCTGTCTCCCAGGCTGCAGTCCTAATTATGCCCCAAATAAAAAACCCACAACTCTCAAGTTGCTCATCTCTTTTAGTCGACATAAGTATAGACATTTCACATTCATAATACTTGTGCTTCTACTAATGGACCACAGTTGTGAATTAAGAAAGATCTAATCCATATGGTATTCTGATCTGTGATGATGCTATTTATTAAAAAAAAATGAATACTGGAGTCCATTTTGCAATTCTGGATGAAATTAGCTGGTATCTGAATAGATGCAAGTCAGTAAAGAAATGAAGCAATACTTTTCCTATCCAAATACAGAGAAACAGTCATACAAAAGATGTATACAATAAATAGACTACAGATAATATATTTGTCCAATAATGAACAGCAACCTTCACATTAGGACATCCAAAGGTCAGAAGGGGCCAGTCCAGCTCTAAACATCTTGATTCATAAATGAGTGACTATGATAGTCTAATAAAAAAACTCAAAACTCTTCTATTACAATATATAACTGGATGATTATTAGCCTTGTTTTTCTTTCTTTAAAGAAAGGGCAAGATAATGATATGTTACAATTTGTGAGAATGCTGCAATTTACATTTATATTCGAGGGTTGCTTTCCAACATGTCTCTATATTAAAGGCTCCTTACCCTTTCACCAACAAAATAAACAAAAGAAATAAAGTACTCGTTTCAGAATTGAAGCAATCAATGCTCTACCAGTTTTCTTTTCATTATATGAAAAGCGCTGGTTAGAGAGAATGTGGCTGCAGATTGTACATAATATTCAAAGCACCAATCTGCATTTTACAGATACATATATAGTTTTCTTTTGAGCCTTCTGTTTATTCACTATTAGACATAGAAGCAGGAAAATTTAGTATCAATAATTACACTCTTGTAGTATTAGTCAAGTTAGAAATTAATCTTTTACTTCTGAATAGAGTGTTCTTTTATTTTTGGTCACTATAATGTTAGAAATATTTTTGTGGATGGAAATGAAAAGGTGCGCTAAGACAGAAGATAGAAAACAAATAAGTCGAAATAATTTTTAATACCTTTGCAAATGCTTACACTTAAAAAAAATCTCTTTGCTTTAGTCTCATCTAAAGGAAAAACCATTATAGAGAAATGACTCCTTTATGTGTATAAAACATTATCTAAAGTACTTTATCGTTACATTAAATATTTCAACTGTGACTACCTAGTGTAAAAGAAGAAATTCAATAACAGAGCCCAAGAGTCCTCTATTAGAAGGTTGTGAAGAAGAAGAGGGATGGATAAATATAACTGAGGAGTGTCTATTAAGAAACTAAGAAAGGCAGAAGAATGTAAGCCAAGTGAAGAAAATGTTTGGAGGATGAAAAAAATCAATCAACTCTGTTTATGCTGTTGATAAGTGGTGCTGAAGAAGACTCTTGAGTCTCTTAGAAAGCAAGGAGATCAAATCAGTTGATCCTAAAGGAAATCAACCCTGAATACTCATTGGAAGGACTAATGCTGAAACTGATGCTCCAATACTTGGCCACCTGATGCAAAGTCTACTCATTGTAAAGGACCCTGATGCTAGGAAAGATTGAGGGCAGGAGGAGAATAAGGTGACAGAGGATGAGATGGTTGGATGGCATTACTAACTCAATGGACATGAGTTTAAGCAAACTCCAGGAGTTGGTGAAGGACAGAGAAGCCTGGTGTGATGCAGTTCATGGAGTTGAAAGGAGTCATACATGACTGAGCAACTGAACAAGAACCAATAGAATGATTACACAGTTAACACCAAAATCAGGTTGCTTTGAGGATGAAATTATGTTTGCTTCATAGATATTGAGAGTTTAATTCTATACCACTGCAATAAAGTAGATACTGCAATAAAGTCACAGTATTCTTTTGGTTTCCTGGTGCGTATAAAAGTTGTCTTCACATAACACTGTAAATCTATGATGTGTGAAATAGTATTATGTGTATAATTGTACATAAATACCTTAACTAAAATTATTTCATTTTTAATTACTTCATTTTATTTTTTTAAATTGCTAACCATTGTCTGAGTTTTTAGAAAGTCACAGTCTTTTTGATAGTGGAGGATTTTGCCCTGATGTTGATGGCTGCTGACTGACCAGGGCAGTGGTTACTGAGGGTTGGGGTGACTGTGGTGATTTTTTAAAGTGACACAACAGAGATGTTTGCCACATCAATTGGTTTTTACCTTTCATGAATGATTTCTTCAAAGTAATGCAATGCTAGTTGATAGTATCTTATCCACAGTAGACTTCTTTCAAAATTGAAGTCGGTCTTCTCAAACTCTGCCACTTTTTTATCAACTCACTTGATGTACGTTATAAATCTTTTGTTGTTACTTCAACAACCTTCACAGAATTTTCACCAAGAGTAGATTCCTTCTCAAGAAGTCACTTTCCTTGCTCATCTAAAAGACAGTTTTGTTACATTCATTTTTTATCTTGTCACCTGTTAAAGTTTTGCCATGAAATTGTAGCAATTCAGTCAAACCATTAGGGTCCATTTTTAATTCTTTTTTTTTTTTTTTTGCTACTTCACTATAGCCTTAGTCAACTTTCCCCATTGGTCTTGAACACTTCAAATGTATCTGAGTGTTGTGAACATATCAAATCAAATCAAATCATATCATCTCATATCAGATCCTCTTAATGATGATAATTTTGATGCCTCCCCATGAACTGCCAGTATTCTTAATGCCATCTACAATGGTGAATCCTTTCTAGAAAATTTTCAATTTATCTTCCTTAGCTCCTTCAGAAGAACTACCATCTACGGTAGCTATAGCCTTATGAAATGTATTTCTCAAAAAATAATACTTGGAAATATTACTTTATAAGTATCAAAATTACTATTTGATCCATAAGCTACAGAATGGATATTGTATTAGCAGACATAAAACAACATTAATTTTCTTGGATGTCTCCACCAGAACTCCTAATTTGATTTTACTGTGTCTCGGTGAATAGTGAAGCCTGAGGAGAGAGAGAGAAATGGAAGAACAGCTGATCAGTTTAGCAGTTAGAGCACATATAAAATTTGTTAATTAAGGTTGATGTTTTATATAGGTACTCCAAAGTAATTATGGTAGTGACATTGAAGATTACTAATTACAGATTACCAAAAAATATAAAAATAATGAAAAATTTTGAAAAAATGCAGAATTTCCGAATTTAACCATTGTCTGAGTTTTTAGAAAGTCACAGTCTTTTTGATAGTGGAGGATTTTGCCCTGATGTTGATGGCTGCTGACTGACCAGGGCAGTGGTTACTGAGGGTTGGGGTGACTGTGGTGATTTTTTAAAGTGACACAACAGAGATGTTTGCCACATCAATTGGTTTTTACCTTTCATGAATGATTTCTTCAAAGTAATGCAATGCTAGTTGATAGTATCTTATCCACAGTAGACTTCTTTCAAAATTGAAGTCGGTCTTCTCAAACTCTGCCACTTTTTTATCAACTCACTTGATGTACGTTATAAATCTTTTGTTGTTACTTCAACAACCTTCACAGAATTTTCACCAAGAGTAGATTCCTTCTCAAGAAGTCACTTTCCTTGCTCATCTAAAAGACAGTTTTGTTACATTCATTTTTTATCTTGTCACCTGTTAAAGTTTTGCCATGAAATTGTAGCAATTCAGTCAAACCATTAGGGTCCATTTTTAATTCTTTTTTTTTTTTTTTTGCTACTTCACTATAGCCTTAGTCAACTTTCCCCATTGGTCTTGAACACTTCAAATGTATCTGAGTGTTGTGAACATATCAAATCAAATCAAATCATATCATCTCATATCAGATCCTCTTAATGATGATAATTTTGATGCCTCCCCATGAACTGCCAGTATTCTTAATGCCATCTACAATGGTGAATCCTTTCTAGAAAATTTTCAATTTATCTTCCTTAGCTCCTTCAGAAGAACTACCATCTACGGTAGCTATAGCCTTATGAAATGTATTTCTCAAAAAATAATACTTGGAAATATTACTTTATAAGTATCAAAAATTACTATTTGATCCATAAGCTACAGAATGGATATTGTATTAGCAGACATAAAACAACATTAATTTTCTTGGATGTCTCCACCAGAACTCCTAATTTGATTTTACTGTGTCTCGGTGAATAGTGAAGCCTGAGGAGAGAGAGAGAAATGGAAGAACAGCTGATCAGTTTAGCAGTTAGAGCACATATAAAATTTGTTAATTAAGGTTGATGTTTTATATAGGTACTCCAAAGTAATTATGGTAGTGACATTGAAGATTACTAATTACAGATTACCAAAAAATATAAAAATAATGAAAAATTTTGAAAAAATGCAGAATTACCGAATGCAACACAGAGACATGAAGTGAGTAAGTACTACTGGAAAAATAACTTCTGTAGACTTGCTAAACAGAATTGTTAGACTTTCAATTTGCAAAAAACCACAGTGTAAAGTGCAATAAGTGAAAGAGTTAGTTGCTCAGTCGTGTCCAACTCTGTGACTTCATGGACTATAGCCCACCTGGCTCCTTTGCCCAGGAAAGAACAGTAGAGTGGGTAGCCACTCCCTTCTTCAGAATATAATTGCCACCCAGGGATCAAACCAAGGTCCACTGCACTGCAGGTACCATATGAGCCACTGGGGAAACCTGGCTAATCCATTTCCAACATGCAAAAGAAGGAGAGAGAAAAAGAGAGACAGAGGCAGACAGAGGCAGAGGCAAAGACAGAGAGAAAGAAGCTACAAATAATTTTCTTCCAAAATTGTTACAAAAAGGAACAAAACAGTTTGCACTATCTTTAAGCTTGACACAGAGCTGTATCATTTGAATTGTATTTTTTTTTTTTTAAATGTTGATCTCTTTGTTTTTTTTTATTTGTTTGTTTTCATCCATCTTTATTCTTTGGCCTGTGTGGACCTCCCGTTGCAGTGGACTCTCTCGTTGCTGAGCACTGAATCTGGGCACATGCGCTCCAGAGCGCTGGCTCATAATTGGACACACCTGTCCAGCCACTCCATGGCATGTGCGATCTTCCTGGGCCAGGGATTGAACTGGTGCCCCCTGCACTGAAAGGTGGACTCTACCCACTGGACTACCAGGTAAGCTCTGAATTATATCTTTGAAGGAAAAAGTTGTGTTCTTAATTTTCCTATTTCTGGTATATAACTCTTGAGTTTTTCTTAAACAATAAATAATAATTATGAGTGTGGTGAGGAAAGCATGAGAGCAAGTTCACTGGCATTTTGTTCTAAACTAACTTGCAGTGTTTGGGCTAGTGTTACTAATTTTAAAACATGCACGAGTCTTACCTCTGTAGATCACAGGCTTTTTTAGGGTAGTGGCTTCTTTTACAACAGCTCATAGCACAGATCTATTAAAAGGTAAACTGAAAAATAAAATGACCTTGACTATTTCAACTGGTAGTTTGAAGTTACAATAATTGTTTTGACATGAACTCAAGTAAAACTATTGCAGTTTGCACCTACAGAATTACCAAAAAATGACAGCATACTTTGTACTATGTTATGGCTAAGAACTGACTGAACAGTCAGTTCAGGTTCTGTGCTAGACTTTTGAAGTTAGATCAATGTCTTCAATGCACACTGAACTGACAAACACTATAAATATTTAAATTTGAAATAAAGCCTCCCCTTCATAAAGTATGCATTCATCTTTGACTCTGAATTTAGAATTAAAATGAAATTGATATCAACATCAACAAAGACCATAGTGTCAGTATTCCTGGATGCAAATACAATAAACACATTGAGCTTTTACCTAAGAACAGCATTAAGATTTCTGCATTATAAATAGGGAATTCAGTGGAACAGGGCAATTCACCCCAGGCTTGAAAGAATCAGACTTTTGATCTCTATATGCTTCTCCTCAGGACTCATGGAATGTGCCCTCTTCTCCCAGAATCATCTGGCCTGGGCCAAATGAACATCAGATTTGAATAAGGGTCTAACTAGACCCAGGGTTCATTGCCAATTTCACTTTGCATTTTATCAGCATTGATCCAGCTTCTTTGCTGTAACTCTCTCCTGCTTATTTGTCTGTATCAGCTGAATGCAGAATGATTGATTTTGGATTCTACACTTTGACATTGTTATTATTTGTCACTGTAGATAATCCTAACAACATATTCTCCTCCATAGAGGAGAACTGTGCTCACTCCAGAGATCCAGTTAGCTAACCAAGAAGTATATTGGAATTTGTTCATTTGCTTTCTTTAGAACAAGTAAATTGGAAGATGGGATTCTGTCCTTAATTTTCCTATTTCTGGTATATAACTCTTGAGTTTTTCTTAAACAATAAATAATAATTATGAGTGTGGTGAGGAAAGCATGAGAGCAAGTTCACTGGCATTTTGTTCTAAACTAACTTGCAGTGTTTGGGCTAGTGTTACTAATTTTAAAACATGCACGAGTCTTACCTCTGTAGATCACAGGCTTTTTTAGGGTAGTGGCTTCTTTTACAACAGCTCATAGCACAGATCTATTAAAAGGTAAACTGAAAAAATAAAATGACCTTGACTATTTCAACTGGTAGTTTGAAGTTACAATAATTGTTTTGACATGAACTCAAGTAAAACTATTGCAGTTTGCACCTACAGAATTACCAAAAAATGACAGCATACTTTGTACTATGTTATGGCTAAGAACTGACTGAACAGTCAGTTCAGGTTCTGTGCTAGACTTTTGAAGTTAGATCAATGTCTTCAATGCACACTGAACTGACAAACACTATAAATATTTAAATTTGAAATAAAGCCTCCCCTTCATAAAGTATGCATTCATCTTTGACTCTGAATTTAGAATTAAAATGAAATTGATATCAACATCAACAAAGACCATAGTGTCAGTATTCCTGGATGCAAATACAATAAACACATTGAGCTTTTACCTAAGAACAGCATTAAGATTTCTGCATTATAAATAGGGAATTCAGTGGAACAGGGCAATTCACCCCAGGCTTGAAAGAATCAGACTTTTGATCTCTATATGCTTCTCCTCAGGACTCATGGAATGTGCCCTCTTCTCCCAGAATCATCTGGCCTGGGCCAAATGAACATCAGATTTGAATAAGGGTCTAACTAGACCCAGGGTTCATTGCCAATTTCACTTTGCATTTTATCAGCATTGATCCAGCTTCTTTGCTGTAACTCTCTCCTGCTTATTTGTCTGTATCAGCTGAATGCAGAATGATTGATTTTGGATTCTACACTTTGACATTGTTATTATTTGTCACTGTAGATAATCCTAACAACATATTCTCCTCCATAGAGGAGAACTGTGCTCACTCCAGAGATCCAGTTAGCTAACCAAGAAGTATATTGGAATTTGTTCATTTGCTTTCTTTAGAACAAGTAAATTGGAAGATGGGATTCTGTCCTTGGCAAATTATTTCATTATCTGTGCCCTTTCTCTCCTCCTGATTTCTTCTATACTTTCTCACTTATTTGTGAGTTCTTCCTAGAACAAACCATGCCAATTCATGAAGGACACCAGTGAGACTGGTAGCATCCCAGTACTTAAGGAATTTGTGCTGCTTTGAGACATATTAGAATCAGTTAAAAAGATTAGAAAGATTAGAAACAATTAAAAACATGGAGGAAAAGAGAACGGGAAAAAAAGATAAGAGCAAACTCATGATGGTGGACAAAGGAGGAAAACCGCTGGCTGGAAGGCAGTGGCAGAGTGTGACTGATTTTGAGTTTCCATCCAGGGAGAGATGATCTCAATGCCAAGGACCTCTCACTCCTAATGGCTGATTTATTAACATATACAAACATTCATGCCTAGTTAAGAGAATGAAAAGGGTTTCCTGGGTAGCTCAGTGGTAAAGAATCTGCCTGTCAATGCAGGAGATCCAAGAGGCTCAGGTTCCATCCCTGGGTCAGGAAAATCACCTGGAGGATGAAATGGCAACCAACCCCAGTATTCTTTCCTGTAAAACTCCAGAGACAGAGGGGCCTGATGGATTATAGTCCATGGGATCGTAAAGAGCGCACACAATTTAGTACTGAGCACTCACAAAATCCAGAACTGTGAGACTATGGATATTTTTGATTTGAGTCACCCAATAGGTGATATTTTGTCATGGTAGTCTTCAAAATCTAATATACATACGATAAACTTAAGATTTAAGTAAGGACTTAAAAGTGAAAGTCCTTCCAACTTCCATCTCCTACTTATCTTTCAAAGCAACCTGTCTTAACAGATAATTATGTGTTCTGTAGAGGTAACTGCTTCTATATATTTCTGCATTTGGTCTTTCAGTCATGAAATCCATGTCTTACACTGCACTTTCTTGATTTATCAATATTAGACTCTTTATATTGATTTCATACTACAGTTAGGAGTTTATTTATACTGCCTTCCTCTTTCCTCCTTTCTCTCTTATCACATAATTATATTACTCTTCCAAGTTCTTCTGCTAATCTGTTCTATAACTTGATACAGCATGTTTAAATTCCTTATTATTCATCATGGAATTGAGAGCATCAGTAGCTCCAATCTTCACCTTGACTTCCTTCCCCTATTATATCTCCAAACTCTGACAGCTATGCCTGTTGTATCATAGTTCAATTTCTTATGCCTTTTACATAAGTTTTTCTAAAATTTGAAAACAAATAATTAGAGATTAGTTTATTATAGGACTATCATAATATTTACTGTGGAGCCACATAGTATGCTAAACTTAACATTTCCTTCACAGGGAGTCTGTATCAATTCAATTTGAATCAGAGAAGCTGATCCATTATGAATATTATTGAATAAGGAATTCACAAAAGAAATTAGGATGTGTGTAATTATGGGAAAAGCTAGGGAAATAGGTTGTGGAAAGGAAAGTAGGATGATTATAGAAAACTTTCTAACCACCAACTGGCAAAGGTAGACAAGTTGGACCTTGCAGGGATACATAGGAAGACAACTATGCATTGTTTCCAAGTCAGAATGAGAAAGATGATTAGTGGATAAATCAATAGGAGGCATTGCTTCTGCATCTTGACTTGGGACTAGGGTGATTGTTGTCAATCAGCAGGAGTTACAATCTCAGAGAACAGATGAATTGAAACAAGGGAAGGCAAGGAGAGTATACGGAGTTTTGTTTATGACTTGTCTAGGCTTTAAAAATAAAGTTTCCTCTATATCTTTTGAGCACTTTTTTCTTAAGTGCCCTTATTTAAATTTGAAGCACAGTGGTAAACTTCTGGGACCTGAGAATCTGAAAGTATCCATATTCTGTTTTAGTCTTTATTCATTGCTTGGCTGTATATAATTTTTTATGTCAAAAAAGGTCTTCCAACTTCCATCTCCTACTTATCTTTCAAAGCAACCTGTCTTAACAGATAATTATGTGTTCTGTAGAGGTAACTGCTTCTATATATTTCTGCATTTGGTCTTTCAGTCATGAAATCCATGTCTTACACTGCACTTTCTTGATTTATCAATATTAGACTCTTTATATTGATTTCATACTACAGTTAGGAGTTTATTTATACTGCCTTCCTCTTTCCTCCTTTCTCTCTTATCACATAATTATATTACTCTTCCAAGTTCTTCTGCTAATCTGTTCTATAACTTGATACAGCATGTTTAAATTCCTTATTATTCATCATGGAATTGAGAGCATCAGTAGCTCCAATCTTCACCTTGACTTCCTTCCCCTATTATATCTCCAAACTCTGACAGCTATGCCTGTTGTATCATAGTTCAATTTCTTATGCCTTTTACATAAGTTTTTTCTAAAATTTGAAAACAAATAATTAGAGATTAGTTTATTATAGGACTATCATAATATTTACTGTGGAGCCACATAGTATGCTAAACTTAACATTTCCTTCACAGGGAGTCTGTATCAATTCAATTTGAATCAGAGAAGCTGATCCATTATGAATATTATTGAATAAGGAATTCACAAAAGAAATTAGGATGTGTGTAATTATGGGAAAAGCTAGGGAAATAGGTTGTGGAAAGGAAAGTAGGATGATTATAGAAAACTTTCTAACCACCAACTGGCAAAGGTAGACAAGTTGGACCTTGCAGGGATACATAGGAAGACAACTATGCATTGTTTCCAAGTCAGAATGAGAAAGATGATTAGTGGATAAATCAATAGGAGGCATTGCTTCTGCATCTTGACTTGGGACTAGGGTGATTGTTGTCAATCAGCAGGAGTTACAATCTCAGAGAACAGATGAATTGAAACAAGGGAAGGCAAGGAGAGTATACGGAGTTTTGTTTATGACTTGTCTAGGCTTTAAAAATAAAGTTTCCTCTATATCTTTTGAGCACTTTTTTCTTAAGTGCCCTTATTTAAATTTGAAGCACAGTGGTAAACTTCTGGGACCTGAGAATCTGAAAGTATCCATATTCTGTTTTAGTCTTTATTCATTGCTTGGCTGTATATAATTTTTTATGTCAAAAAAGGTCTTCATATTAGTCAGAGGATATTATTTCTTGGTCTTTGAAGGTATTTCATCCTGGAAACCTGAAGTCTGATGCCAGTCTAATGTTTGCTTCTCTGTGAGTGAAGTCTAACTGTTTTTCAAAAAATCATGTTTATACTTTAAAGTCCACGTGCAAAGTGAAAGCATAGTCGCTCAGTCTTGTCTGCGTCTTTGCAACTCCATGAACTACACCCTGCCAGACTCCCCTCTCCATGAAATTTTCCAGGAACGAATACTGAAGTGGATTGCCATTCCCTTCTCCAGAGTATCTTCCCAACCCAAGGATCAAACCTAGGTCTCCACATTACAGGCAGATTCTCTACCATCTGAGTCACAAAGGAAGCCATGTATCCTTTGTTACTTATTTATATTTAAGAATGAAGTCACTAGACATGTTTACTGGGATATTGTACACAGGGACAGAGTTTGTCAAATTACTTTAAGGTAAGTTGATAAAGTGCCAGGTATTATTTTGAGAGATACCTAAATGCCAAGGTAAAGAAAAAATTGCTTCAAGCTGGCCTATTTCTACCAAAAAATTTTGTTCAACTTATTTACAGATGAACAGTGAAGTTTTTTTGACTATAGATGAATGTGCATATGAGTATGCTCAATCGTGTCCAACCTCACAGACTGTAACCCAACAGGCTTCTCTGTCCGTGGGATCTTCCAGGAAAAGTACTGGAGTGTGTCACCATTTCCTTTTCCAGGGGACAATTCAGGGATGGAGCTAGTGTCTTCTGTGTCTCTTGCATTGGCAGACAGATTCTTTATCGATGTACCACCTGGGAAGCTGTAGCTGAATACCTATTATATGGATGATTGAAGGAGGTGACAATTAGATGAAATTTTCCCCATTAAGACTTTCAACAATTCCATGTTTTCTGTATCCTTTCTTACTTCTGCAATATCACATGTCATTGTCTTAGACTCTTCTCATCTATTAAAAAGATTATTATCTAGGCACAGGGACTCCCTTCTGTGTCACAGCTCTCTTTACCTAAATGCAAAGAAAAGATTTCATCCTTGTTTCATCATGCCGCTTGTCTCACTCTTTAAGAAATGTGTTGAAATTGATCATCTGTTAATGCTTTAACCCTGATTTTTGCTTGGATTTAATAACATTTTTAATTTTTTCAATATAATTTTACAGAAGTCTCAAGTTATGGAGAGCGTATATGTGTGTGTGCACTTTATTTGCTGTATTGAATCAGACCCACTTGTAATTTTGAGATTTGTGGAAAACATATCTTTGGGTCTAGCAAGAAATGTTCAGGAGTTCCAACTATAAAATTAATTGAATAATATGACTGAAATTCAGAAGTATTTATTGAGATTTTATTATATGACATTTCATATAAATATCAGAGATAAAAATATGAATAAGATATAGTATCTGTGCAGAATTCACCTTTCATGAATTCACCTTGCTTCATTTTTACATGAAAAAATGTAAGCAAAGTGAAATGCCAAAATACAGATTCTATAACAGAAGTTTGTACAATTCAGCCATGTCAGAAAATGGAACTGATCAGTTTTATTTAGAATTAGAACTTCATAGAGAAGGTGACAACTAAGATGAGAATATTTATTCACCCAGATAGGGGAGCAAATAAATGACTATGATAGGGAATATCTTTCACTCCAGCTCAGAAATTCTTTAAATCTTCTAAAATTCCTCTTCAGCCCTGTCCAGCACAGCTCCCTCCCACATCTGGGCCCCCTACTCTAACCAACAGAAACAAACAATTTCCGTCTCCAAAGTAGTGAAGCAAATTTTATTGTGCATCTAAGATGACACCATATTTGTATCTGCCAAAAACTGAACACTGTCAAATGACAAGTCAAGTTGCTCCTTATAGTAGCATTTTTGCAGAAAAGAACAAACATCTATGGGTATAAACAAAGCTCATAGAAATATAGACATGATAATTCCTCAAGACTCAGTATACTCTTGAAGCAGCGTTAATGCAATAACTCATGTCCACTGACATTCTCCACCCCCATGTGACTGTTAGAAATAAGCTTATTTACTAATATATTAGTTTTACTTTTTAAAAGTCCTTCCATGAGGCAGGCTCACAGACAAGAGTATGGGCCATTTCAGATGGTGAGAGCAATCTATATATTGAGCGGGCTCTTTGGTGGGGTATTTTATTTAATTTTATAGAAGATTATGACATCATATTTTTTTCACTTTATGTAGTAAAATGAAAAAACTGAGGGACTATGTGTGTAAGAAAACACTGAGGGTAAACTGCAGGTAAGGAGTGGAGACTATTTCAAAATCTTATAAAAACTGCTGAGAATCCCTGTCTCTTCTCTTCCCAACCCTCAAGTCTTTACAACAGCCATTCTTGAAATGAATCCCATGATTGCATCTTTCATTCTTACCCACTGTTCAAAGCCCAACTTATGTGTGGGGGTGTGTGTTAGTCACTCAGTCGTGTCAGACTCTGAAACCCCACGGACTGGGTCTCTTCAGGCTCCTCTGTCCATGAAATTCTCTAGGCAAGAATACAGGAGTGGGTTGCCATTTCCTTCTCCCATGTCGCCTGCATCAAATCCACATCTCCTGCATTGCAGGCAGATTTTTTACCATCTGAGCCACAGGGGAAGCCCATCTCACTAAAGCACTCTGTGGTCACGCTAAACCAGATTCCTCTAAAAGATTTATCTGAGTGGTATTTTTAAGAGATTTAGGACAAATACTTTTATTGTTTCAAGTACTATTCTTATCCTCTGGGACAAGACTTTATGCTACTTAGAGAAAGACCATGCTGTTCTTCTGGAGTTTTGTTGAAAAGTGAAACTGTTAGTCACTCAGTCATGAATCTTTGTGACGTCACAGACTGTAGACCACAAGGCATCCTCTGTCTATCAAATTCTCTAGGCAAGAATACTGAAGGGAGTTGCCATGCCCACCTTCAGGGGAATCTTCCAAACCCAGGGATTGAACCCAGGTCCTCTACATTGCATGCAGATTCTTTCCTGCCTGAGCCACCAGGGAGGCCCCAAACAATTAAGAGGCACCTTGGAGAGGCTTCTCGGCAAATGTAGGAGGCACATAGTACTTCAAGACTGAAGAGGCAATGAAAATGCTAAAGTGGTGTCTATCATACAGATGCTGCTCAGTAAACATGAGCTGTCGCTGGTATTATTCACGTGGTTTATTCTCCATGTCAAGACACATATGAAGGATTTTCCAACAGTGGTGTTTGACAAGGATTTTCAAGGAAACATAATAAACACAGTCTCTAACTTTTTAAGCCTGAGGGTGACTAGCTAATCCCTATATTTATTCTTTCCTAAATCACTGTTTGCGTTCAAATTCTCTACATCTTTCCCTCATTACACTGGAAACTCCTTGAAAGGGAAGGACCTCCCTTTAAAAAAAAAAAAAAAAATTCATCTCCTACAATGCCTAGCCTGCTTGTTTATATACTGCAGGAGAAATAAATTTATTTACCATTTTTTTAAAATTGAAAGAATATATTTAGCATATGCTGCCTTGCACTGTTTTTTATCTTATTTTACCTTGCCTCTGTAACTAGATTATTGGTAAATTCAGAACAAAGATATTTAATGCTTGCCACACAACAGGTTCTTGACTTTATAAAGATAATAGGATTTTAGAAGTTTATTGGTTGCCTTGCAATACAAATTGACCATGAATATATAAATTTTTTCCTCCTGGATGAAATCTATGGGGCTGATATGAAGGGCAGCAAAACCAAAGTCATTTGAAACAATAAAGAAAAATCAAGTTCAAATAGAAAATACATTTGCATGGCTCAAATGCTCATTCATCACTGAAATGAAAGTATGTGATTTTCTTGTCAGATGACATATCATAAAAGTAAAATGATGGCACTGCTGACACTTTATATTTTGAATAAGCACAATTGCATGAGCCCAACTTCTGTTTGAATACTCTTCCTGTATGGCTACTTCACAGTTGAGCACTATGTTTTACCTAGGGCAACCTTAAGATGACTAACCTATTGCAAACCATTTCTTTAAGAGTTGTATCCTTGATTCTATCATTTAGAGATGAAGGTACAGTACAAAATTCGAGTTTTTCTTTTTTTAAGAAAAAGAAATGACTAAAATGTTGTATATTCTATGTATTTATTTATTTGGAGCTGTAATTGTTTGCATCTCCTTCAAAAAGCAATCTTTCTTTAGCATATTTGGGAAGGAAGGCATTTTTTTAGAATTTTGGCCTCTTTTATTGTTTTTTTATTTACTTTCATCCATCTTTATTTTTCGGTCTGTGTGGGCCTCCTATTGCAGTGGCCTCTTTCGTTGCAGAACACCAACTCTGGACGCATGTGCTCCAGAGTGCTGGCTTGTAATTGGACACACCAGTCCAGTCACTCCATGGGCATGTAGGATCTTCCTGGGCCAGGGATCGAACCGGAGTCCCCTGCACTGCAAGGCAGACTCTGTACCCACTGGACCACCAGAGAAGCCCAGGAAGGCATTTTTGAACGCCCAGTTTTGACTGGCCACAGGGCAACTCTAGCTCTCTGTTAGGTTTTTCCATATATTTGCAGGTTCTCTATGGATTATAGCTACCATCTCTGCTGGTGAAAGTCTATGGAAACTTTCTCAAATTTTCCCCAATGGATGGCAGAAGTAGGATACACTTTCCTTCACTTTCTCTTCCCCTAATTCTGCACACTGCTGCTGTAGGAAGCTGTACTGTGACAGGAGACTTTACTAAATAATTGGGAGTTGCTGAGTGACATGATTGCACAGAAGGTAGAAATAACTGCAAACCAAGTGAGATTGCTCTCATAAGACAAGAGAGAATATGTAAAACATTTGAAGTGATCATTTCAAGAACACAGACCCTAGTCCTGCTAAGGGGTCACTTGCTAAGTCTTGCTAAGGACACATTCTTGAGTAGTCACAAAGTGTGTTTTCCTCAAACCTCTGCATTATAAATATCTGTCTTACCCCTGGGAGCTTTAAGGGACACACAGTGACTGCTTTCAGTCTCACTTGAATCCCTCTTCCACTACTTGAAAATCTCTGAGCAAAATGACCGTCGGTCGTATATAGCCCAAAGTCTAACTTATTCATTCTAGAATATATCAGATAGGGTGGGCTTGGGGGTGGCATTTTTTAAAGTACAGCCAGGGATAAAATTTAGCTCTCTTAATCCCAACCTCATTCATTCATTCCAGTCAATGGCAATTTTGCATAGTCCTCTTTATTCTTTCTAGCCACTTGGGACACCTCCCTCCACCCAACACACACAGAAAAATGTAGTTTCCCCAACAAGAAACACTAAATCCCAGTGATACTAAAATATTGATCGAAATTAAACAGAACCCTTTAAAAAAATACAATATAATCTTCATAGGCCTTTCCCATATGGAGGAGAAAGTTTTATTTATTTTTAAAGAGAGTGTTGTAGACAGTTTCCCATCTTTTGTTGTTGTTACTCTCCCATTTCTAAACTGTACATAGAAATCTACAGTTGCACAAAAAAGGAAAGCCTAATGTCATACTTTGCCTTAAAGCAGCAGGGCCATCTGGATTTTGATGACCATTCTCTGGCAAAGCAGAGACAAGTCCAAAGTTTTAAAATAATCACTTTTGGGGCCTTCCCTGGTGGTCCAGTGGGTAAAGAGTCTGCCCTGCAGTGCAAGGGGCACTGGTTCAATCCCTGGCCTGGGAAGATCCCACATGCCATGAAACAGCTGGACTGGTGTGTGGAAATAAGAGTCAGCACTCTGGAGCGCATGCACCCAGAGTCAGTGCTCTGCAATGAGAGAGGCCACTGCAATGGGAGGCCCATGGAGACTGAAGAATAAAGGTGAATGAAAATAAATAAATAAAAAAGCAATAAAAGAGGTCAAAATTAAAAAAAAAAAAAAACACTTTTGAACATTTAAACAGCCAAATTCAAAAGCAGGGTTTTTCCACATATTATATTCTAAATAAATAGAAGACAATATGAAAAATTAGTATTCTTCAATTGGTCTGCTGTTGTCTCTTCCTTTTGAGACAGTCCCTGCTGTTGTGTGTCTGCTTGTATATGTGTGTGCATGCCAAGTTGCTGGTGTTTGTGTGTACATGTATATGTGCATCTGAGAAGGGGTTTTGTATTTTTCATTAAAATCACAGTAAGAATGAAAATAAATTAAAACATCCTTCATAAATTGTTGCAAGTTATTTTCACCTTTGTTTCTATAAAAATGTAAGAATATTTCCCATCAACATTTTATTCAACGCTTAAGAATAAGCAGACTTACACAGAAGATGCAAGTCAAAAAAAATAAACAATTTCTACCTTTCCTCACATTTCATCTTTTCATAAATATCATTACCAGTCAATGGCAATTTTGCCTCTTTATTCTTTCTAGCCACTTGGGACACCTCCCTCCACCCAACACACACAGAAAAATGTAGTTTCCCCAACAAGAAACACTAAATCCCAGTGATACTAAAATATTGATCGAAATTAAACAGAACCCTTTAAAAAAATACAATATAATCTTCATAGGCCTTTCCCATATGGAGGAGAAAGTTTTATTTATTTTTAAAGAGAGTGTTGTAGACAGTTTCCCATCTTTTGTTGTTGTTACTCTCCCATTTCTAAACTGTACATAGAAATCTACAGTTGCACAAAAAAGGAAAGCCTAATGTCATACTTTGCCTTAAAGCAGCAGGGCCATCTGGATTTTGATGACCATTCTCTGGCAAAGCAGAGACAAGTCCAAAGTTTTAAAATAATCACTTTTGGGGCCTTCCCTGGTGGTCCAGTGGGTAAAGAGTCTGCCCTGCAGTGCAAGGGGCACTGGTTCAATCCCTGGCCTGGGAAGATCCCACATGCCATGAAACAGCTGGACTGGTGTGTGGAAATAAGAGTCAGCACTCTGGAGCGCATGCACCCAGAGTCAGTGCTCTGCAATGAGAGAGGCCACTGCAATGGGAGGCCCATGGAGACTGAAGAATAAAGGTGAATGAAAATAAATAAATAAAAAAGCAATAAAAGAGGTCAAAATTAAAAAAAAAAAAAAACACTTTTGAACATTTAAACAGCCAAATTCAAAAGCAGGGTTTTTCCACATATTATATTCTAAATAAATAGAAGACAATATGAAAAATTAGTATTCTTCAATTGGTCTGCTGTTGTCTCTTCCTTTTGAGACAGTCCCTGCTGTTGTGTGTCTGCTTGTATATGTGTGTGCATGCCAAGTTGCTGGTGTTTGTGTGTACATGTATATGTGCATCTGAGAAGGGGTTTTGTATTTTTCATTAAAATCACAGTAAGAATGAAAATAAATTAAAACATCCTTCATAAATTGTTGCAAGTTATTTTCACCTTTGTTTCTATAAAAATGTAAGAATATTTCCCATCAACATTTTATTCAACGCTTAAGAATAAGCAGACTTACACAGAAGATGCAAGTCAAAAAAAATAAACAATTTCTACCTTTCCCTCACATTTCATCTTTTTTCTATAAGTTTATATTTAACTAGGCACTGTTGGGGAAAAAAGTAGATTAAACATATGTTCTATGCTGTTGAGAAATCCATTTTGGTAAAATGACCTATAAATATTAAACAAACTTGAGAATGTAAGTAAATACCAACCGTAAAATTGGTGTAACTGCAGTAATAAAACAGTGAGAGAACAATTACTTTGGATCACTAATAAGGCTTCCTGGAGTACGAAAACAAAGTACCATAAAGAACATAACAGTTTTGGAGGAATGCATTTTATATACAATGAAATGCACATATAATAAATGTGCACTTTGACAAAATAAGTACAAAATCTGAAGTGTACAGTGTGACACATTTTGAGAAGTGCACATGTCATTTAATCACTATCCTAATCGAAATGCAAAAAGATTTCATTGAAAGATAGCAGAATATGACACTCCAAGGTAGCAGAATTTGCTACTTTGGTGTGTTGATTATTTTAAACTGTGGGCACTTGACAAGGTTCCAATGTAGCTAGAGGCTTTCTCTGAATGCTACCAACCTGCCTAAAGACAGATCTTCCAAAAGGAAGTCAGTTATTGTAAACCCTCTCCCTGAGAGTTTCATCAGCAAGGGATTGACTCTTATCAAAGGGAAGGAGATTAGAAGTCCATATCACACCCAACTCTTACAGACCATCATATTTCCTATCTATTCTTCTAAAGGCTCATTTACCTTTCTTAAAAATCATTTACTGTTTCCAAAATGCAACGCAGATAGTAAAGAATTTGCCTGCAATGCAGGAGACTCAGGTTCAATTCCAGGGTTGGGAAGATCCCTTGGAGAAATGAATGGCTACTTACTTTGATCTTCTTGTGTGGAGAATCCTATGAACAGAGGAACCTGGGGGGCTATAGTTCTTGGGGGTCACAAAGAGTCAGACACCTGAACAATTAAGTTGACATGAAGAGTTATACACATCCTTCTCCCCTCTCCCTATTAAGATAGTATCTAAGCCTGAATTCAAAAACACCTTAGGGAATTTCCCATTTTTCCACGGTTATCTCCCTTGTATACCTGAAGTTTACATGTTAATAAGCTCCTGTTCACTTTTCGCTTGTTGTATGGTCTTTTATTATACAGATCTCAGCCAAGAATTCAGAAGAGTACAGGGAAGATTATTTACCTGCCCTCCTCTATCGCCATCACTGACCCATTGTTTCCTCTTACTACTTTCCAACCAATCCTATTCTGTCATCTCTTGCTGTTCTGATTTCATAAATAAGCTTAATTTAAGAGCACAGATACTTGAATTGTCAAATCTGGGTTTAAATTTCAGCTTTACAAGCACTGCATATATAATCATGCTTAAGTTATTTCAGGACTTTGAACCTCCTTTTTTCCTTTCTGTAACATGGACAATAACATGCCTACATAACAGGTATTGCCAAACATTCAATTAAGTCATGTATATAAACTATTAGTAGAGGTTTTGTTGGCATACACTACAAAGGTAAACCTTCACTTTAGACTAAGGAGAAAGGGTTGAGACAGAGAATACAAAGTGCTATACCAGTGTCTCCACGAGTGTGTGCTATCTGTGGAATAAAGATGGACAGCATTCTGGGAGAGCACAAAAAGGGAGAAAGCACGAGCATTGCATTATAAATACTGGGGCTTCCCCAATGGCTCAGTGGGCAAAGAATCTGCCTGCAATGCAGGAGACTGAATCCCTGGATCTGGAAGATCCCTTGGAGAAGGAAATGGAAACTCACCCCAGTATTCTTGCTTGGAGAATCCCAATGGATAGAGGAGCCTGGAAAGCTACAGTCCATGAGGCCACAGTCTGACACAGCTGAGCACCCCATATAATAGCAACAAGAAATAACATAATATATGTTATGTATTGCTCCAAATGCTTTGGGTAATTGAGTTCATTTAACCCTTGTAAGACTATGCAAAAGGTATTATTATAATAGTTATCCAAATTCTACAGGTAAGAAGCCTGAGACAGAGAATGACTAGGCATGTTGCACTAAGCTATACTTCAAGCAAGCACTTGAGCTACGACTTGAACCTAATCTGACTCCAGACTCTATAATGATGTGTTTTGAGTCAGTATGCAATATTATCCCTCAGTTAACAATAACTGCTGAAAGATTAAGAAAGGAGCTTTTCTTTTAAAAATATCTATATAAATATACTACATTTGGCTTTTGTTATCAGTGTAAGGCTATTTACTTGGACTAGCTTTTCTTTATCCCATGTGAGTGTCTTGGCTGGTAGATTAAGATGAACTTCATAATTAAGTAAAGTTAATAACTATCACCAATTAAAATGTCCCCATATGATATAAACTTTTTCCCATTGTGATTTTAAGTACTTTGGTTCATAAAAAAAAAAAAAAAACAATCTAAAGAACTAATTGCTCTTAATTCATTTTACACACTTTGTCATTTACTTGAAAATCTCAAATTATGTATATCACCTCCAATTTCTTATAAATAAATATTCTTTCCTCTTCTATTTTGCCAGTTTGCATCCCAAAAAGATAGATATTTTAAAATTTTACAATATCGAAAACAAGAAAAGGTCATTGTACTTCCTTGTCTATTAAATCAGAGATATTGCTAAATCAATGCATATAGGCAGACAGTTTAGTTTTTTTAACAAAAGATACCTATGTTACAATTTTAAGCTTTATAATAATAACACCTTTTTTTATATTAATTTGTATCTAATAACATGATAATAGGAATATTCTCTAATCCAGTTTTCAAGATAAACTTTCAGATGTTTGATTAAAGTTTATGATTTTAATGATTTATCCACAAATTATAGCATGCACATGTGCATATACATACACACACACACACACACACACACACACACACACTTCTTTTTTATGTTCTTTTCCATTATTGTTTTTCAGAGGATATTGGATACAATTCACTGTGCTATACAGTAGAACTTTGTTGTTTATTCATTGTATATGTAATATGTTATATCTGCTAATCCCAACCGCCCACCCCATTCCTTCCCCATGGTCTCTATCTGACGTACTTCAAAGAGTGTGGTTATATATCCAGAAGTAGGATTGTTGGTTGATAGAGATATTCTGTTTTTCATTTTTGAGGAATCTGCATACTGCTTTCCATATTCATTAAATAATTTTACATTCTCACCAACAGCATACAGGATTCCAACTTATCCACATCCTCATCAACATTTGTTATCATTTTTTTCTTTTGATAATGGTCATTCTACCAGGTGTGAGGTAATAAAAGTATTGTAATTGAATTTTACTGATGATTAATGATGTTGAGCACATTCAGGGGTAGATTTTTTTTTTTTTTTTTTTACTGTAAAGCTCAAAAAGTATATTTGGAACCTTATAATAAACTATAATGAAAAAAGATATGATAAAGAATATGAATTATATATGTGTGTAACTGAATCACTTTGCTGTATACCAGAAACTATTGCAACATTATTAATCAACTATGCTTTAATTTTTTTTAAAAAATTCATAGTCAAATATTTATTTTGGAAAGGGAGAGTTCATTTTCCTTTTGGTTTCTAACTTAGCTTGTTAGGACTCATATAAATCCCTTGTGACTGATACTGCGATGGGAAATGAGGAGCTGGAATTCATCTTTTAATGACCTACATTCTGCACTCAGTTTCTGGGCAAACACAGCACTTCACCCTGCTTGCTTTTCCTCACCTTTCTTGAGTAAGTCTAATTTGGATGGTGGGAGAGCCATTCCCACGTTTGCTTCTGTCCAGCCTCCAGTGATCTTAGGTTCACACATTGAGTATTTGGAAAGGGCCTTTTGGTTGAAGATGGTTATTGTATCAAGGCCATGCTGGCCTTCCATTGTGTTGTATGCATTCTTCTATTTTCAGTTTGAACTTTTTAAGATGTACAGCATCTAGAAACAAGTTTCTGTTACATTTTTAATTTTCTGAATTTCTTCTTATTTCAGAGCAAAGAGATTCCATTCCAGCTTCATGAGGATTTGATGAAGGTTCTCAATGAGCTCTATCGGTAAGTACATAATCTTTCTTTTGGAAAAACTTTATGTAATATGTTATATCTGCTAATCCCAACCGCCCACCCCATTCCTTCCCCATGGTCTCTATCTGACGTACTTCAAAGAGTGTGGTTATATATCCAGAAGTAGGATTGTTGGTTGATAGAGATATTCTGTTTTTCATTTTTGAGGAATCTGCATACTGCTTTCCATATTCATTAAATAATTTTACATTCTCACCAACAGCATACAGGATTCCAACTTATCCACATCCTCATCAACATTTGTTATCATTTTTTTCTTTTGATAATGGTCATTCTACCAGGTGTGAGGTAATAAAAGTATTGTAATTGAATTTTACTGATGATTAATGATGTTGAGCACATTCAGGGGTAGATTGTTTTTTTTTGTTACTGTAAAGCTCAAAAAGTATATTTGGAACCTTATAATAAACTATAATGAAAAAAGATATGATAAAGAATATGAATTATATATGTGTGTAACTGAATCACTTTGCTGTATACCAGAAACTATTGCAACATTATTAATCAACTATGCTTTAATTTTTTTTAAAAAATTCATAGTCAAATATTTATTTTGGAAAGGGAGAGTTCATTTTCCTTTTGGTTTCTAACTTAGCTTGTTAGGACTCATATAAATCCCTTGTGACTGATACTGCGATGGGAAATGAGGAGCTGGAATTCATCTTTTAATGACCTACATTCTGCACTCAGTTTCTGGGCAAACACAGCACTTCACCCTGCTTGCTTTTCCTCACCTTTCTTGAGTAAGTCTAATTTGGATGGTGGGAGAGCCATTCCCACGTTTGCTTCTGTCCAGCCTCCAGTGATCTTAGGTTCACACATTGAGTATTTGGAAAGGGCCTTTTGGTTGAAGATGGTTATTGTATCAAGGCCATGCTGGCCTTCCATTGTGTTGTATGCATTCTTCTATTTTCAGTTTGAACTTTTTAAGATGTACAGCATCTAGAAACAAGTTTCTGTTACATTTTTAATTTTCTGAATTTCTTCTTATTTCAGAGCAAAGAGATTCCATTCCAGCTTCATGAGGATTTGATGAAGGTTCTCAATGAGCTCTATACGGTAAGTACATAATCTTTCTTTTGGAAAAAACTTCGGTTTAGAATTCTGTTTTGCAGAAACACTTCTGTTATTAGAATTTATTCCATGCTTCAGTGGGGTTTTTGGTTTCTTGTTGCTGTTGTTTGTTTTTGTTTTTTGCTTTTATAGAGTTTTGTTGTTTGCAGCTGTATATAATCCCAAATCTGTCACAAGTATATCTTTGACCCAGGGGCAGAATTTTTTTATTCTTCTTTCCTTCTAGTTTCTTTGGTTAGTCTAATAATTAAATTAACATAAGATGAACTAACATTTGTTAATTAGGTGAAAAACAAATTTAGGTTCATATATATAGCAGTCTGAAATATATGAGACTGAGGGTAAAATTGGGCAACCGAGGCTTATAGGTCTCCAACCCTAGGCTAAGAAAGAAGATAGGCACCTGTGGTTTCAAAGAAGAGGAGGACAATTCACAGGATGATAAGAAGATCTGGTCTTATCAAATTACATCTAATAATTATTAATTAGAAGTTTTCCAGTTGCAAGCAGGTCTTTCATTTAAAAATTATCTCTACTGGTAGTTGTCTTTCAGGCACAGATCCAAGTTCTTTTACATAGGTATAAAGGAGTTAAAATGCTAGAGTTTGCTGGGTCTTGATTGCATTCAACTTAAAATAATCCAATGCTAAAATAGTATGTTTTGGAATATCCTGCTCCCCTAGAACATCTGTTAATATACCTGTTTGCCATTTGTATATCTTCTTGAGGGAAATTTCTACTCAAGAACTTTGCCTATTTTCTAATGTGGTTATTTTTATTTTTAAAATAAGTTTGCTGTTGAATCATATGAATTCTTTATATATTTTGAATATTACTCACTTTGTGGTTCACAAATATTTTCTCCCAATCCCTAGGTTGCCTCTCATTCCTTTCATTGTTAACCTTTGTTATGCACAAGCTCTTTAGTTTGATATAGTCCCTATTGCTTGTCTATTTTTGCTTTTTTTTCCTCTGCTTTTTGTGACACCCAAGAAATCACTGCCTAAACTGATGTCAGGAAATTTTCTCTTGTTTTCTTCATATCTTTCCAAGGTATACATTGAATTTTCCTGACATTGTTTGTTAAAGAGACTAGCCTTTCCCTCAATGGGGGCTCTATCAGTAAGTACATAATCTTTCTTTTGGAAAAAACTTCGGTTTAGAATTCTGTTTTGCAGAAACACTTCTGTTATTAGAATTTATTCCATGCTTCAGTGGGGTTTTTGGTTTCTTGTTGCTGTTGTTTGTTTATTTTTTGCTTTTATAGAGTTTTGTTGTTTGCAGCTGTATATAATCCCAAATCTGTCACAAGTATATCTTTGACCCAGGGGCAGAATTTTTTTATTCTTCTTTCCTTCTAGTTTCTTTGGTTAGTCTAATAATTAAATTAACATAAGATGAACTAACATTTGTTAATTAGGTGAAAAACAAATTTAGGTTCATATATATAGCAGTCTGAAATATATGAGACTGAGGGTAAAATTGGGCAACCGAGGCTTATAGGTCTCCAACCCTAGGCTAAGAAAGAAGATAGGCACCTGTGGTTTCAAAGAAGAGGAGGACAATTCACAGGATGATAAGAAGATCTGGTCTTATCAAATTACATCTAATAATTATTAATTAGAAGTTTTCCAGTTGCAAGCAGGTCTTTCATTTAAAAATTATCTCTACTGGTAGTTGTCTTTCAGGCACAGATCCAAGTTCTTTTACATAGGTATAAAGGAGTTAAAATGCTAGAGTTTGCTGGGTCTTGATTGCATTCAACTTAAAATAATCCAATGCTAAAATAGTATGTTTTGGAATATCCTGCTCCCCTAGAACATCTGTTAATATACCTGTTTGCCATTTGTATATCTTCTTGAGGGAAATTTCTACTCAAGAACTTTGCCTATTTTCTAATGTGGTTATTTTTATTTTTAAAATAAGTTTGCTGTTGAATCATATGAATTCTTTATATATTTTGAATATTACTCACTTTGTGGTTCACAAATATTTTCTCCCAATCCCTAGGTTGCCTCTCATTCCTTTCATTGTTAACCTTTGTTATGCACAAGCTCTTTAGTTTGATATAGTCCCTATTGCTTGTCTATTTTTGCTTTTTTTTCCTCTGCTTTTTGTGACACCCAAGAAATCACTGCCTAAACTGATGTCAGGAAATTTTCTCTTGTTTTCTTCATATCTTTCCAAGGTATACATTGAATTTTCCTGACATTGTTTGTTAAAGAGACTAGCCTTTCCCTATTGCGTATCCCTGGCACCTCTGGCTAATATTCAGTTGACCACATATATATGTGTTTTTGTTTCTGAATTCCTTTTTTTTTTTTCTTTATGTCAGTAGCATGCTAAAGCAAAGATTAAAAAAAATAGTTTTGGCCTGTCATGTTACAGTCCTACAATTACAGTGTAATACATGGAGATAATGTTTTATTTTACCTTGTATAAGTACTGCATAACTCTATTAGACAGAAGTCCGTTCCTAAAGGGAAAAATTTTCTGAAAATTCACAGCAAAATAATTTAAAATTGTAGAAATGTTTAAAAGAACAGAGTAGGAAAGGGAAGGAAATATACATATATATATACATACATACATATATATATAGTTGATTCACGATATTGTACAGCAGAAACTAGCACAACATAGTTAAGCACTTGTAGTCTAATAAAGAAAAACAAAAGGAAAGAGAGGAGAGAAGTACATGAAAAATACAAAATGGAGAAAATTGCCACTGAGTCAAAATTTGATTAAATAAAACTATGCATTAAGAATAAAATAAAGTGAATCTCACATCAAATTATTGGTTAGTTGAAATTTCCCATCAGATCTTAAACAAAAAGTCTCCAGTCGTAGCATAATTAATCACACATATGCTATCTAGGGAAATCAAAGGAAAAAAACAATAAATTAAATAGAAAAGTAGGAAAAACAAAAGACAAAAAGAGATAGAAAGAAAGAAAAGCAGGAGACATTTTATTTCAGTTGGAGACCTTGCTTGGTGGAGTGATATGAGTGAAACTGAATTATGAACTGAGTTATGAACCATTTCCACAATTCTTGGTTTCATTTTGCTAGTTTGGGATTTTTGCACTCTGTCTTGTGGTTGTAAATGGTGTTTTCTTCTTCTTAGTACAACCTGAATCAACTTTGTCCATCCTTGTGAAAACCACACTGAGACTAAGTTCAGATGATTTATTTTCTTAGACCAAAAAGGAACTTTCACTTTAATCCAGCTGGCTCACTGGCTGCCAAAGCATTCTGTCTGCCCAACAGAGATATTCACGGTAAACAGATCTTGTGGGATTAATCATCACATTTTTATCATATCTCATTTTTTTCTCAAATTTTACCTGACATTGTTTGTTAAAGAGACTAGCCTTTCCCTATTGCGTATCCCTGGCACCTCTGGCTAATATTCAGTTGACCACATATATATGTGTTTTGTTTCTAAATTTCCTTTTTTTTTTTTCTTTATGTCAGTAGCATGCTAAAGCAAAGATTAAAAAAAATAGTTTTGGCCTGTCATGTTACAGTCCTACAATTACAGTGTAATACATGGAGATAATGTTTTATTTTACCTTGTATAAGTACTGCATAACTCTATTAGACAGAAGTCCGTTCCTAAAGGGAAAAATTTTCTGAAAATTCACAGCAAAATAATTTAAAATTGTAGAAATGTTTAAAAGAACAGAGTAGGAAAGGGAAGGAAATATACATATATATATACATACATACATATATATATAGTTGATTCACGATATTGTACAGCAGAAACTAGCACAACATAGTTAAGCACTTGTAGTCTAATAAAGAAAAACAAAAGGAAAGAGAGGAGAGAAGTACATGAAAAATACAAAATGGAGAAAATTGCCACTGAGTCAAAATTTGATTAAATAAAACTATGCATTAAGAATAAAATAAAGTGAATCTCACATCAAATTATTGGTTAGTTGAAATTTCCCATCAGATCTTAAACAAAAAGTCTCCAGTCGTAGCATAATTAATCACACATATGCTATCTAGGGAAATCAAAGGAAAAAAACAATAAATTAAATAGAAAAGTAGGAAAAACAAAAGACAAAAAGAGATAGAAAGAAAGAAAAGCAGGAGACATTTTATTTCAGTTGGAGACCTTGCTTGGTGGAGTGATATGAGTGAAACTGAATTATGAACTGAGTTATGAACCATTTCCACAATTCTTGGTTTCATTTTGCTAGTTTGGGATTTTTGCACTCTGTCTTGTGGTTGTAAATGGTGTTTTCTTCTTCTTAGTACAACCTGAATCAACTTTGTCCATCCTTGTGAAAACCACACTGAGACTAAGTTCAGATGATTTATTTTCTTAGACCAAAAAGGAACTTTCACTTTAATCCAGCTGGCTCACTGGCTGCCAAAGCATTCTGTCTGCCCAACAGAGATATTCACGGTAAACAGATCTTGTGGGATTAATCATCACATTTTTATCATATCTCATTTTTTTCTCAAATTTTACAGTAATTTTATTTTAAAAGTTTGATTTTTTTAAATCACAAGATCATGTGAGTTACAGTCATGATTTTGGCTACTTGTGCTTTCCATCTTTGTAATTCTAGCCAGGCTTAATGGGTCTGGAATTCAGAATCATGCTGTAGTCCTAGCAGCTTCTGTGAATACTAGTGTTTTCCTAACTTCTCAACATTTCTTGAATGTTCTACCTGTACTAGTTCACTTAATTTCATTACAGTCATTGGAAAAATGTGTACTATTATCCTTGCTTTGTGAATTAAAGAGAGAGAGAGGGGAAAATTCTCTGGTTAGTGACACTGTGGAAATCAGAGCGGGAGTTGAATCTACATGCCAGGACTTGATCCTAGCCAAAATCCAGAATGGGACTTGAACACAGTCTTTTGACTGAATTCACAGCTGACATCAACTGACATCAAGAAATGATGAAGCTCAGATTTTTGATACCTTGTCCCAGAAAGAAATCAATGAGAGACAAAGTGATATGTAGTGAGTGGATTTATTTAGAAACACACTGCACAGACAGTGCGGGCCTTCTCAGAATGTCAGAGTGGCTCCAGAGCATGGGTTGTCAGATTTTATTGTTCAGTCACTCTTTTGTGTCGGATTCTTTGTAATCCCATGGACTGCAGCACACCAGGTTTTCCTGTGCTCACCAACAGCCAGAGCTTGCTCAAACTCATGTCCATTTAGCTGGTTATGCCATCCAACCATCTCATCTTCTGTCATCCATTTTTCCTGCCTTCTATCTTTCCTAGCATCAAAGTCTTTTCCAATCAGTCTGCTCTTTACATCAGGTGGCCAAAGTATTGGAGCTTCAGCTTTAGCCTCAGTCCTTGCAATGATTATTCAGGGTTGATTTCCTATAGAATTGATTGGTTTGATCCCTTGTCAGGGGTTCAAGACTGATTTATTTTCTTAGACCAAAAAGGAACTTTCACTTTAATCCAGCTGGCTCACTGGCTGCCAAAGCATTCTGTCTGCCCAACAGAGATATTCACGGTAAACAGATCTTGTGGGATTAATCATCACATTTTTATCATATCTCATTTTTTTCTCAAATTTTACAGTAATTTTATTTTAAAAGTTTGATTTTTTTAAATCACAAGATCATGTGAGTTACAGTCATGATTTTGGCTACTTGTGCTTTCCATCTTTGTAATTCTAGCCAGGCTTAATGGGTCTGGAATTCAGAATCATGCTGTAGTCCTAGCAGCTTCTGTGAATACTAGTGTTTTCCTAACTTCTCAACATTTCTTGAATGTTCTACCTGTACTAGTTCACTTAATTTCATTACAGTCATTGGAAAAATGTGTACTATTATCCTTGCTTTGTGAATTAAAAGAGAGAGAGAGAGAGGGGAAAATTCTCTGGTTAGTGACACTGTGGAAATCAGAGCGGGAGTTGAATCTACATGCCAGGACTTGATCCTAGCCAAAATCCAGAATGGGACTTGAACACAGTCTTTTGACTGAATTCACAGCTGACATCAACTGACATCAAGAAATGATGAAGCTCAGATTTTTGATACCTTGTCCCAGAAAGAAATCAATGAGAGACAAAGTGATATGTAGTGAGTGGATTTATTTAGAAACACACTGCACAGACAGTGCGGGCCTTCTCAGAATGTCAGAGTGGCTCCAGAGCATGGGTTGTCAGATTTTATTGTTCAGTCACTCTTTTGTGTCGGATTCTTTGTAATCCCATGGACTGCAGCACACCAGGTTTTCCTGTGCTCACCAACAGCCAGAGCTTGCTCAAACTCATGTCCATTTAGCTGGTTATGCCATCCAACCATCTCATCTTCTGTCATCCATTTTTCCTGCCTTCTATCTTTCCTAGCATCAAAGTCTTTTCCAATCAGTCTGCTCTTTACATCAGGTGGCCAAAGTATTGGAGCTTCAGCTTTAGCCTCAGTCCTTGCAATGATTATTCAGGGTTGATTTCCTATAGAATTGATTGGTTTGATCCCTTGCAGTCCAGGGGAGTGTCAAGAGTCTTCTCCAACACCACAGTTTAAGAGCATCTATTAGTTGGTACTCAACCTTCTTTATGGTCCAACTGTCATATCCATACCTGACTACTGGAAAAAACATAACTTTGACTATATGGACCTTTGTTTCCAAAGTAATGGAAAGTATTCCATTCCAAAGTATTAAAAAGTAATACTTTTCAACATGCTGTCTAGGTTTGTCATAGCTTTTCTTCCAAGGAGCAAGTATCTTTTAAATTCATGGCTCCAGTCACTGATTGCACAAAACTGCATTCAATTTTTATAGGGGTGGTAATTCCATAGAATAACAAGTAGGGCAGATATTACAGCTATTTTGAGGAAATGATGGGGATTTGCAGAAATTGAACCACTGCCAACTTTTTGATTTTTATGGTCAACTTTGGAACTGTCATGGTGCCTGCAGATGTGTCATTTAGCTAGCTGATGTGTTATAATGAGCATATACTGAGGCTCAATAATGGAAGTCTGCCATTTGGGGCCTATTTAGTTCTAATTAGTTTGTCAAGTCCTCTGGTTATGTCATTCTTTTAAAGTTAGTGCCCTGCACTCCTCCCCTCCTGTTTCATTAGAATTATGCTCTCTTACTGAAGAGGACTCGAGTTCCAGCCCTGGTTGGGGCACTAAGAACCCACAAGCCGAAACAGAAAAGAAAAGGGATTGAGAGAAGTTAAATAACTTTCCCAAGGCAACACCACCAGGAAAGGATAGAACCAGGATTTCTCTGAGTAATCTGATTAAAGAGATTCAAGTTTTTTTGGTTTTTATTGGTTTTTTATTTATTTACTTTCATCCATCTTTATTCTTTTGGCCTGTGTGGGCCTCCCATTGCTGTGGCCTCTCTCATTGCAGAGCACCAGCTCTGGGCACATGCACTCCAGAGCACTGACTCATAATTGGACACAGCAGTCCAGCTGCTCTGTGGAACATGTGATCTTCCTGGCCAGGGATCAAACCAGTGCCCCTTGCATTGCGAGGTGGAATCTTTACCACATGAACCACCAGGGAAACTGGAGACTCAGTTTTTAACTTCCACAATACTTTCCTTACAGAAAATTATATGAAAATGATTGAGAAATGATAATAGTAACAACAATAAAAATAAGGCAAAAAGATTTTTTGACATATAAAGAGCAAAATCATTTGCATACATTATTCCATATAGGACTCCCATAATTATCTGGAGAATGTGTTTTTATCATCATTTTACAGATGAAGAAAATGTAACCCTTGAAATGGTGTTCTTAAGTATGTCCATTCTAAGGACAAATTTCAGGAGAATAATATGGTACCATTGAAAATTGTTATATAGAGTGGGATTAGCCTGATGGCTCAAATGGTAAAGAATCTACCTGCAATGCAGGGGACTTAGGTTTGATCCCTGGGTCCTGAATATCCCCTGGAAAAGGGAATGGCAACCCACTTCAGTATTCTTGCCTGGAGAATTCCATGAATAGAGGTGCATAGAGGGCTACAGTCTCTGGGGTCACAAAGAGTCAGACATGACTGAAATGACTTACACACATAAAAGAGGTAAACGGCCACTACCCATCTTAGATTCTCTGGCAGGGTCCCTATAAATTAGCCTAATAATAATAATAATAAGAAGAAGATTAACTAGAGCAAAACAAGTTTATAAATTTGTGTACACACAGGAGAATCTAATAATGAGTAGCTCTACTAACTGCTTAGAATTTGAAGTCTGTATATCTAACTTAGTAGGGAAAAGAAAGAAGACAAAAGTGCACTGATGAAAAAGCAAGTGATTTTTTCAAATGGTAAATAGTGCCTTACTGAAATATACAGGCAATATAGCCTTTTGTGACAATGTCTGCCTGAGTGTGGTTCTTCTGTATAAAATAAAATTAAAATTTCTCCTGGGAAAAGCCTTGTGACAACTGGTTTTCTGGGGGAAGCTCTGCTTTTAGATAGATAAGGGAGTTAGCATGTTCCCATGAAAGGACTACATAACAGAATGCTATGTACAACACGGTCCTGGGCAGTATGGGATGTCAAGGCAGCAAATACAGCTAGGGATACTGGGATGGACAATATTAATTCTCACCAGGAGACAGCCTTCCATTGTGAGTCTGAATGAAAACAAAATATGAAATGCATATTTAATTATCAAGATGTGACAGTTAAGGAGCAAAGGCATTTAATGCTAATTGTATTAAAGGGATACAGCCTTGTGAAGCAAGAGGACAAATGAATATTTCACCTGATTCTAACACATTTAATTTGTCTTTCAACTACTACTCAAGAATAATCATTTCAGATACTAGAACAGTCTGTTTTAGTCTCTGATTAGGCCTTGCCATTGCATTCTATCTCCCTACCCCATCCCCAGGATTAAAAAGAATCAGTCATAACAATAATTTCCTATGAAAAAGAAATCCTATCACACTCCATGTCTGGGTCTGTGGAGCTGATGTATTCCTTTTTTTCAAAAGAGTGAAATCATTTTTGAAGAAATAGGCTTTCAAGTATATAAATTTAAATTTGAAAAATTATTTTTCACATCATTGGTTTTTTGTAATTTTTTTACATCAATTATCAAAATAAATCCACCAAGGGGCACGAAATGCTTCTGAAAAAAACCTGATGATTTGCATTGAAAATGTGATTGAATACTGGGAGAAAAAACATCAAAAGAAGCAAAAAAAGAAGGAGGCATGTTGAAGTTTTTTTTTCACTTAAATTTATTAGGTAAAACTATCCTTCTCAGATTTTACTTCTGTAAATTTTGACCTAAGATACTCTATGTTAGCATATCTACATGGAATTCTTTTTCTTTTTTTTTAATACAGTCAACATTTATTTTGACTGAAGCTTCTATTTATTCTTTCCCATAGGGGCCATAAGCCCTGAGACTTACAGTTAGGACTCCAGAACGTAGGATGCACAAATTTAGCCATTGTTTTTCAGAGGATAACCTTTTCATGCTCATTGAAAGGCACAAGTGGCTGTGCACTAAGGAATGGGATAATGAATACTCTCTTTTGTTCTGGCTTTGACATTCCCACTTCATACCTTTAGGTAACTGTGTCCCCGTAGTTGCAGCAGCTTTCAATTAGGCATGAGGTAGACAGGGAATATTTTTTCCTCACTTTTCTTGAACAACCGGCTATGGATATGGGAATAAAGCCATAGGTCAAAGGTTTGTCCTCGTGGTAATTCACTTTGCAAAGTTGTGTTTCTGTGCATTGGTGCTCCATTTCATTTTTTGTTAGAAGAATCAGTGTTCTTTTCTTTGCAGCAGGTGCATTCTATTTTAGAGAGCATGGAAGCATCTACCTAGGGTCTTTAGAATGACCTACATCTTTCACAATTTACCAGAGTTGAAGAGGGCAGGAATGGGCTACCAACCCAATAAATATGGTTAGCATGTCCTGGCCTCGTGGAAAATTCACTGAGCTTCTTTGGTTGGGCTCATCCTACTCTGCATTTAGTTTCAATAGCTCTCTCCCCTAGACATGTAGAAATGTGGAAAGAGAAAATTGTGCCTTGACTGTGGTGCACAGTATACAGACTTCTGTTCTATACCTCATTACAAAGAATCATTTTTGAAGAAATAGGCTTTCAAGTATATAAATTTAAATTTGAAAATTATTTTTCACATCATTGGTTTTTGTAATTTTTTACATCAATTATCAAAATAAATCCACCAAGGGCACGAAATGCTTCTGAAAAAAACCTGATGATTTGCATTGAAAATGTGATTGAATACTGGGAGAAAAAACATCAAAAGAAGCAAAAAAAGAAGGAGGCATGTTGAAGTTTTTTTTTCACTTAAATTTATTAGGTAAAACTATCCTTCTCAGATTTTACTTCTGTAAATTTTGACCTAAGATACTCTATGTTAGCATATCTACATGGAATTCTTTTTCTTTTTCTTTTTTTTTAATACAGTCAACATTTATTTTGACTGAAGCTTCTATTTATTCTTTCCCATAGGGGCCATAAGCCCTGAGACTTACAGTTAGGACTCCAGAACGTAGGATGCACAAATTTAGCCATTGTTTTTCAGAGGATAACCTTTTCATGCTCATTGAAAGGCACAAGTGGCTGTGCACTAAGGAATGGGATAATGAATACTCTCTTTTGTTCTGGCTTTGACATTCCCACTTCATACCTTTAGGTAACTGTGTCCCCGTAGTTGCAGCAGCTTTCAATTAGGCATGAGGTAGACAGGGAATATTTTTTCCTCACTTTTTTTGAACAACCGGCTATGGATATGGGAATAAAGCCATAGGTCAAAGGTTTGTCCTCGTGGTAATTCACTTTGCAAAGTTGTGTTTCTGTGCATTGGTGCTCCATTTCATTTTTTGTTAGAAGAATCAGTGTTCTTTTCTTTGCAGCAGGTGCATTCTATTTTAGAGAGCATGGAAGCATCTACCTAGGGTCTTTAGAATGACCTACATCTTTCACAATTTACCAGAGTTGAAGAGGGCAGGAATGGGCTACCAACCCAATAAATATGGTTAGCATGTCCTGGCCTCGTGGAAAATTCACTGAGCTTCTTTGGTTGGGCTCATCCTACTCTGCATTTAGTTTCAATAGCTCTCTCCCCTAGACATGTAGAAATGTGGAAAGAGAAAATTGTGCCTTGACTGTGGTGCACAGTATACAGACTTCTGTTCTATACCTCATTACAAAGAATTCGCTAAGAGTAGGAGACTTAGACACATACTGCAATCAAGAAACCAAGTATTAGTGTTGATGAAAGGTATAGGTATGCATGTTAATAGTCCATAAGGAACTAAGTAAGGGCAAGAGATATTGTAAAAAAAAAAAATGATTAAAAATATTGAAGCAGTATGAACTCCTGGAGTTTTCATAGGAACATAAAGAATAAATCACTTTGAAAAATATCTCTGGCAAAGAATAATCAGTGTTTGCTGATTCTTAAATGTATGGAGTAGAGGGAAGAAATGAGGCAAGAAATTCCATGAAAAGTAAACGATTCCTAGTCTAATACTTGTACCTACTTTAGGTGCTGAGAGAGTTAATAAACATTAACGTGTATGCAATATACTTCGAAATTTTTTAACCGTTTTCCCAATTGTTTTGCTTCTGAAGTTGATGATATGTAATTTTGATTAAAAAGGAGAAATAATCAGGTTGCTTTTTATACCAAATGTGTCTTATCTGGTTGCTATGACAATCTCCTTCGACAGGGTTTTTTTTTTTTTTTTTTTCCCTCTTTTGTGGATTTATCTCTTTTTGATGTTATAAAAAGAGTTTTCCTAGGTAAGGAATTTGATTTTTTTACCCTTAAAGGATTTTTAAGAAAAAATGATTTTGAAAAAACTTTCTGTTAAAGCCTCAGCATTTCTCAGTATCTGTCTTATTTAAGATTTAAAATGAAACAGTTGATATCTCTTATAGAAACAAAAGAATGAAAAAGCAGATCTTTTGTGGAGAATCTAAATTTTTATTTCTTCCACATTGTATGAACTGATTGCTTCCTTGCCATTGTTCTGTGAATATAAAGGTTTATTTCTCTGATTTTCATTCATGTTATTATTTTATCATAGATCTAAATAATAAAATACTTCTGTAGATCTCTAAATCATATGGAGGGATGTATTTTAAAAGAAAAAAACACTGTACTTTGACTTGGAAACCTAAACTTCTGTCTGATTTTATCATTAAAATCTAACTTTGGAAGAATCACCTACGATACTCTTTGAACTGTGCCTTCTTTCTTTTAAAAAAGCTTGTCAAACCTAGGATTCTCTCCAGTTTGAAAACAGTGTGTCTCTTTGTGTGATCTCTTTTTATTTGAATATTTGTTGCCTTTTAAATGCATTTTTAAGGCATACCATTTGTGTCTTGTGTGAAATTATAATGAAATCAACGAATATTTATTGGGTTCATTTTACATAGAAAGCATATGCCCATGTTCTTAAGAAGTAAAATTTCCTGAATCTTCCAGAGAAACTTAATGTGCATGGAGACGTCATTCATGTAGAAAATCAAGCTAACCTTTGGTGATCTATTTAAAGCAGAAAAGGGTAATAACTAGATAAGAGAACAATGAATTTGTTCCATCCAGACATCTCCAAACTTCCTTTGTAGAAATTGTTTACTAAGTAATGTCGACTGGAACAGTGGTTTTGAGATCTTAGTGTATGACACCATCAGCTGTAGGGCTTGCTTCCTCTCAGAGTTTCTAATTCAGTGTGTCTGATGTGTGGCTGGAGGGTCATCATTTCAAACAAGTTCCTAGACAATGCTTACTCTGCAGGTCCTGGTCTTATGACTACATGTTGATAAGCACAGAGTTGGTTAGTCTACAGAGTTTTTAAATTTGAACCATTGCCAAAACTGTAGCTAGTTATGTGGATTTAAATATGTGTTTGGAAACCATGGATAAAAGAATGGCTTGATTAAAGGATTTTTAAGAAAAATGATTTTGAAAAACTTTCTGTTAAAGCCTCAGCATTTCTCAGTATCTGTCTTATTTAAGATTTAAAATGAAACAGTTGATATCTCTTATAGAAACAAAAGAATGAAAAGCAGATCTTTTGTGGAGAATCTAAATTTTTATTTCTTCCACATTGTATGAACTGATTGCTTCCTTGCCATTGTTCTGTGAATATAAAGGTTTATTTCTCTGATTTTCATTCATGTTATTATTTTATCATAGATCTAAATAATAAAATACTTCTGTAGATCTCTAAATCATATGGAGGGATGTATTTTAAAAGAAAAAAACACTGTACTTTGACTTGGAAACCTAAACTTCTGTCTGATTTTATCATTAAAATCTAACTTTGGAAGAATCACCTACGATACTCTTTGAACTGTGCCTTCTTTCTTTTAAAAAAGCTTGTCAAACCTAGGATTCTCTCCAGTTTGAAAACAGTGTGTCTCTTTGTGTGATCTCTTTTTATTTGAATATTTGTTGCCTTTTAAATGCATTTTTAAGGCATACCATTTGTGTCTTGTGTGAAATTATAATGAAATCAACGAATATTTATTGGGTTCATTTTACATAGAAAGCATATGCCCATGTTCTTAAGAAGTAAAATTTCCTGAATCTTCCAGAGAAACTTAATGTGCATGGAGACGTCATTCATGTAGAAAATCAAGCTAACCTTTGGTGATCTATTTAAAGCAGAAAAGGGTAATAACTAGATAAGAGAACAATGAATTTGTTCCATCCAGACATCTCCAAACTTCCTTTGTAGAAATTGTTTACTAAGTAATGTCGACTGGAACAGTGGTTTTGAGATCTTAGTGTATGACACCATCAGCTGTAGGGCTTGCTTCCTCTCAGAGTTTCTAATTCAGTGTGTCTGATGTGTGGCTGGAGGGTCATCATTTCAAACAAGTTCCTAGACAATGCTTACTCTGCAGGTCCTGGTCTTATGACTACATGTTGATAAGCACAGAGTTGGTTAGTCTACAGAGTTTTTTTAAATTTGAACCATTGCCAAAACTGTAGCTAGTTATGTGGATTTAAATATGTGTTTGGAAACCATGGATAAAAGAATGGCTACTCACTCCAGTATTCTTGCTTGAAGAATTCCATGGACAGGGGAAACTGGAGGGCTATATAGTCCATGGGGTCGCAAAGAGTTGACCACAACTGAATGACTACACGTTCACTTTTTTCTTTTGCAAACCATATTCCAGTACAGCACCACTGAATTGAGTTGCCATCACCTTTACATATTATATAACACTTCTTGTTGAAATAAGACAGTACTTTTCACTCTTATATCTGTTTTGAGGAAGAAATATAAATTAGTGTTTGATTTGGAGTCACATGGTATGAGGGAAAAAAAATGAATGTTATCTACCTTTAAATATCTTGCAAATATGAAGACATAAGAAGATCACATGTAGAACTCAATTATTTATTTCATTTTGAAACAAATTCACTTAAGATTTCACATCAAGCTCTTCTAGATATGTGTTCACATTTTAATTATAATTGTCATGAGATTATTTTTCATACTTAAATTATTAACTTTTCAAAAGATAATGATGACATTAATCTCTTCTGAAGAAGAAAATATCTCTGTAGCTGTCTTGCAAACAGAATTATTTTTCTACTTTGGCTCTTTCATACAGAATTTAGGTAAGGATCTAGATATTTCCAAATATCTTGAAATTTGGCACTAAGTATTATAATCACTTGTATTTCCCCTTTTGTTTCTGTATTCATCATTTTATAGTAATATAAAAGAACAAGGCTCTTTTCACCATTCTTAGTGATTCATAGACACCAGTCAAAATAGGAAGGAATATTAGATTTAATTTAGTTCAACCTTTAAAATTACACAAAGACACATGAATGCAAATTCATGAACAAATTGATAAAAATCACTTAAGTTGTGATTGAACTAGTTTAAGTCTAGTTTGAACTAGAATTCAGCTCTTTTGATACCCAGACAATACTTCACCACTGCTTTGCAACACTTCTAATTCAGTGTGTCTGATGTGTGGCTGGAGGGTCATCATTTCAAACAAGTTCCTAGACAATGCTTACTCTGCAGGTCCTGGTCTTATGACTACATGTTGATAAGCACAGAGTTGGTTAGTCTACAGAGTTTTTTTAAATTTGAACCATTGCCAAAACTGTAGCTAGTTATGTGGATTTAAATATGTGTTTGGAAACCATGGATAAAAGAATGGCTACTCACTCCAGTATTCTTGCTTGAAGAATTCCATGGACAGGGGAAACTGGAGGGCTATATAGTCCATGGGGTCGCAAAGAGTTGACCACAACTGAATGACTACACGTTCACTTTTTTCTTTTGCAAACCATATTCCAGTACAGCACCACTGAATTGAGTTGCCATCACCTTTACATATTATATAACACTTCTTGTTGAAATAAGACAGTACTTTTCACTCTTATATCTGTTTTGAGGAAGAAATATAAATTAGTGTTTGATTTGGAGTCACATGGTATGAGGGAAAAAAAATGAATGTTATCTACCTTTAAATATCTTGCAAATATGAAGACATAAGAAGATCACATGTAGAACTCAATTATTTATTTCATTTTGAAACAAATTCACTTAAGATTTCACATCAAGCTCTTCTAGATATGTGTTCACATTTTAATTATAATTGTCATGAGATTATTTTTCATACTTAAATTATTAACTTTTCAAAAGATAATGATGACATTAATCTCTTCTGAAGAAGAAAATATCTCTGTAGCTGTCTTGCAAACAGAATTATTTTTCTACTTTGGCTCTTTCATACAGAATTTAGGTAAGGATCTAGATATTTCCAAATATCTTGAAATTTGGCACTAAGTATTATAATCACTTGTATTTCCCCTTTTGTTTCTGTATTCATCATTTTATAGTAATATAAAAGAACAAGGCTCTTTTCACCATTCTTAGTGATTCATAGACACCAGTCAAAATAGGAAGGAATATTAGATTTAATTTAGTTCAACCTTTAAAATTACACAAAGACACATGAATGCAAATTCATGAACAAATTGATAAAAATCACTTAAGTTGTGATTGAACTAGTTTAAGTCTAGTTTGAACTAGAATTCAGCTCTTTTGATACCCAGACAATACTTCACCACTGCTTTGCAACACTTATCTATTTTTCCCCAAATTACTAAAGAGTTATAGCCATCAAAGCAGAGATCAGCTGACCCTCAGCACATGACTTCAGGGTACACTGTAGAAGGTCTACATCTGATTTAAGTCTTATGCATGTTTGTGCATGGGTTCATAATTACATGTGCCTCAGGGACCTAACATTTTTATCTATTTCCTTTTAATAGCTTGATCTGTCAGTATCACATATTTCATAATAAATAAACACTCTCATATTTATTCTATAGTAAATTTATGAATAGCAACTCCCAATTTGATTATCCTCTCTGATAGATTGTAAAAATGCCAGCAAATTCTTCCCTTCCCTATACTGTGACAGCTGGCTTCTCCCCATCAAGGAGTGGAATGTGTTTACCTACTTTTTAAATTAGGGCTGGCGTTGTGACATTCTTTGGCCAATGGAATGTAGTAGAAGTGACACTGTGCAAGTTATGAGGTGGGATCTTAAAAGGCCTTGCACAGTTATCAGGCAGATACACAAATCTAGCCTGAAGAAAGACAAGAGGAGAGTCCCTCCTGAAACTTGCAGCTGACCTATGCTATGTGAGTGAGCCCCATTAAGATCAGTTAAAACTACCCAGCAAAGCCCAGTCTTAATTTTCAGTCCTTAAAATCACAAGCTAAAGAAATAGTCTTTTAGGCCACTAAGTGGTGGGATGATTTTTACACAGCAATGGATAACTGATGTGTGCACTTTTGAAGTAAATTCAAAATTGTTTTCCAAATAGTTTTAGATGTTCTGAGTTTTGCCTGGGCATATTGTAGTGGGCTATAAGACATCATTTCCAAGGGACTTTTGAGGCAAGGTGTGCATATGCAATCTAGCTAACGTGAAGTAAGCAGATGTGAAGTGAAAAATTTCCAGGAAGTATACTTTAAGAAAATCAGCTTGGGCTCTGTTTCTTCTTCCACCTCTCTACAGGCTGGAGCACAGATAAGGAGATGGCAATTCCTTCCATCGTATGATTAAGGGTGAACTTAGGGGCTTAAGAGGAACAAAGGAGTCTGCACTTCTATGTGGCCTCATAGAGGAGGGCCATTGTCACTCTGAACACCAAGTTAGATTTTTGTGCAAAGAGAAGCTCCTATCTTGTTCATCGTTGCTGTAGGTGTCTCTGTTAAAGTAAATTAACAAGTTAAAATAAATTAACAAGTTAAAGTTACTCTCCTTATTGATAAAAAAGCCATCAAAATATATTTGTCTTAGAATGAATAATTATTTATGTAAAATCATATGGAATGAAAATGGCAAGGATGCATCGACTGATCTTAGGAGTTCTTTATACTTTACATCCACAGCAGAGTCGAATTCCCTGAAAAAAATGTCATAGTCACAATCAGTCATTTACTATGCTCTAGGCACTGGGATAAGCACAAATATATATGTTCTCACTTCATGCTCAAAACAAAACAGATACATAACTTATCTGAAGTCAGCTGGCTTCTCCCCATCAAGGAGTGGAATGTGTTTACCTACTTTTTAAATTAGGGCTGGCGTTGTGACATTCTTTGGCCAATGGAATGTAGTAGAAGTGACACTGTGCAAGTTATGAGGTGGGATCTTAAAAGGCCTTGCACAGTTATCAGGCAGATACACAAATCTAGCCTGAAGAAAGACAAGAGGAGAGTCCCTCCTGAAACTTGCAGCTGACCTATGCTATGTGAGTGAGCCCCATTAAGATCAGTTAAAACTACCCAGCAAAGCCCAGTCTTAATTTTCAGTCCTTAAAATCACAAGCTAAAGAAATAGTCTTTTAGGCCACTAAGTGGTGGGATGATTTTTACACAGCAATGGATAACTGATGTGTGCACTTTTGAAGTAAATTCAAAATTGTTTTCCAAATAGTTTTAGATGTTCTGAGTTTTGCCTGGGCATATTGTAGTGGGCTATAAGACATCATTTCCAAGGGACTTTTGAGGCAAGGTGTGCATATGCAATCTAGCTAACGTGAAGTAAGCAGATGTGAAGTGAAAAATTTCCAGGAAGTATACTTTAAGAAAATCAGCTTGGGCTCTGTTTCTTCTTCCACCTCTCTACAGGCTGGAGCACAGATAAGGAGATGGCAATTCCTTCCATCGTATGATTAAGGGTGAACTTAGGGGCTTAAGAGGAACAAAGGAGTCTGCACTTCTATGTGGCCTCATAGAGGAGGGCCATTGTCACTCTGAACACCAAGTTAGATTTTTGTGCAAAAGAGAAGCTCCTATCTTGTTCATCGTTGCTGTAGGTGTCTCTGTTAAAGTAAATTAACAAGTTAAAATAAATTAACAAGTTAAAGTTACTCTCCTTATTGATAAAAAAGCCATCAAAATATATTTGTCTTAGAATGAATAATTATTTATGTAAAATCATATGGAATGAAAATGGCAAGGATGCATCGACTGATCTTAGGAGTTCTTTATACTTTACATCCACAGCAGAGTCGAATTCCCTGAAAAAAATGTCATAGTCACAATCAGTCATTTACTATGCTCTAGGCACTGGGATAAGCACAAATATATATGTTCTCACTTCATGCTCAAAACAAAACAGATACATAACTTATCTGAAGTCACATATGTAACAAATGGTGAAATAATGATTTTTAACTCAGATCTTCCTGTCTCTAAATCTGTCAGATAGATGGTGAGTGAAATCCAAACTTTGCAAACTTTCATTGCTACAGATACTTAAGTCTGTAAAGCTCATAATAATATGTTAGGGTGGGTGACAGCGAAAGCAATTTTCTAGGCAGTAAGATGAAATGTTATTTTAGTATTTTTTGTTTGCTTATTTGTTTTGAAAGTCTTTACTTGCCTTCCATTTTTCCTAGATGGTGCCTATCTAATTTTGTGCAGTAGCATTTTCTACTATCTTGAGAGCAGTTTGATATTGTGTTTCAAGATGGTAGTAATGAAAGTAAAAAAGGTAGATATACAATTGTTTGTGTGGTTAACTCTATTATACAAAAATATCTCTGAATATTTGACAAAGGTTAAAACTGAGTATCTAGGATCTTGGATGAGTTAGGTGCTTGACACTCAGGGCTAACTCAGAAATATCCCATCGAATTGTACTGCAATGAAGTGACAACTTAAGAGTCACTGCATATAGAGACGAGATTCCAAGGCCAGTGATATTATGGAGATTCCATGTGTGTGTATATATATGTGGAAATACTATACATACATACACAAACACATACCAAACACATCCATTTGTTAACTCTGATTATCAGTATAAAGTCAAACCATAAGAATCTGTTGTTCTTATCTATTAAGTATCACAATGGAATTGCACAATCTGGCACAATAATCTGTTCTGCTCAGGGCCTTTCTATTGTGGGAACAACAGGGTTGTGGCAGGTCATATTTCTGGAACATTGTCAGAGCTAAGACAGAAGGCTTTAACAACACCTGCCGGTGCTGTGAACAAAAGCTTATTGCATTTATACAGTGGTTTTCATCACAGGGTTTCGTTAACCTCAAAGGGAATGCAGGGCCCCTATTCATAGCCCAGGAGAATGCTTCTCTTTTCAAAGCTCAGCATGTGACTCACCTATGTTCACTGTCACATGGCCCAACTTCCTATTTCATTCCCAGAAAAAACAGAAAAGGTGCTTTTCTATGTAACATCTCCAGCCCTCTGTGCTATTGTAAATAGGAGAGATTGTTCTACATAATCACATCTGGAAGGGATTGTCAGATGTGCCATGTGACTGAGTCCCCAAATTACTTTCATTTAGAGGGATATTAGATAGTTCTTATTCAGTTAAGATAAGGACAAGCAGCCATGCAAGCCAAATGGAGCTATTTAAAGAGAGCATGTAGCTGCTTCTTGGGAGAAGCTATATTTTTAGCAGGACAGCTCTTAGAAAACATGATTATTATTTTGACAAAATAGCCTCATTTTCTTTACAAAGATCTGCATGGAAGACTGACTGAGTTATTAATTGATTTTTTCTTTTTAGATTTTTCTTCTCTCTAAGAGTGGCTTTTCTAGGCAGATAGTACCCATGTTTCTAAATCCTTATCATCATATCCATTCCCCTCATCTCAGAAATGTTTAAATATACTCCTGCATTGTGGCACATGTGTCATGTTAGTCATGCATTTGTATCCCATTATTTGTGACCCCATAGACTGGATGAGCCCGCCAGGTTCATCTGTCCATGGGAATTTCCCAGTAAGAATACTACAGTAGGTTGCCATTTCCTCCTGCAGGGGACCTTCCAAACCCAAGGATAGAACCAGAGGTGTCTCCTGCATCTCCTGTATTGGCAGGTGGATTCTTAGCCACCACATCACCTGGGAAGCCCTGTATTGTGGTAGTGTTGTTTTAAATGCAACCAGACAGGAATATTTAAAATTGTTCGGAGCTACACAGCAGACATTGACATGACTTGTATGGGCTGTTTACTGTCAAATGTGCATACCTTGGCTTTTTTATACTCAAATTGAGAATGAAGTTGAGGGCTCAGGCATTGTTGGTGGACTCCGGGTAGGTCCCTTTTGACTATTCCAATACAAACAGCAAACAAACAAGAGCCCAGCAAGTGGTTTTCATCACAGGGTTTCGTTAACCTCAAAGGGAATGCAGGGCCCCTATTCATAGCCCAGGAGAATGCTTCTCTTTTCAAAGCTCAGCATGTGACTCACCTATGTTCACTGTCACATGGCCCAACTTCCTATTTCATTCCCAGAAAAAACAGAAAAGGTGCTTTTCTATGTAACATCTCCAGCCCTCTGTGCTATTGTAAATAGGAGAGATTGTTCTACATAATCACATCTGGAAGGGATTGTCAGATGTGCCATGTGACTGAGTCCCCAAATTACTTTCATTTAGAGGGATATTAGATAGTTCTTATTCAGTTAAGATAAGGACAAGCAGCCATGCAAGCCAAATGGAGCTATTTAAAGAGAGCATGTAGCTGCTTCTTGGGAGAAGCTATATTTTTAGCAGGACAGCTCTTAGAAAACATGATTATTATTTTGACAAAATAGCCTCATTTTCTTTACAAAGATCTGCATGGAAGACTGACTGAGTTATTAATTGATTTTTTCTTTTTAGATTTTTCTTCTCTCTAAGAGTGGCTTTTCTAGGCAGATAGTACCCATGTTTCTAAATCCTTATCATCATATCCATTCCCCTCATCTCAGAAATGTTTAAATATACTCCTGCATTGTGGCACATGTGTCATGTTAGTCATGCATTTGTATCCCATTATTTGTGACCCCATAGACTGGATGAGCCCGCCAGGTTCATCTGTCCATGGGAATTTCCCAGTAAGAATACTACAGTAGGTTGCCATTTCCTCCTGCAGGGGACCTTCCAAACCCAAGGATAGAACCAGAGGTGTCTCCTGCATCTCCTGTATTGGCAGGTGGATTCTTAGCCACCACATCACCTGGGAAGCCCTGTATTGTGGTAGTGTTGTTTTAAATGCAACCAGACAGGAATATTTAAAATTGTTCGGAGCTACACAGCAGACATTGACATGACTTGTATGGGCTGTTTACTGTCAAATGTGCATACCTTGGCTTTTTTATACTCAAATTGAGAATGAAGTTGAGGGCTCAGGCATTGTTGGTGGACTCCGGGTAGGTCCCTTTTGACTATTCCAATACAAACAGCAAACAAACAAGAGCCCAGCAATGAGAAGGAGAACAACAGCCTGGGATATTTGGCATTTTGGGGGCATCGACACAGCTGCTGAGGCTTTGTTTCATAGCACACAGCAAATCTCAAGAAATTTTCTTATAAAAGACAAAGAAACACAGGGGAGTCTTAGAGGAATAGACTCTGAAAGGTGTCAATGTAAGTGGTTTTGAACAATGGAAAATGAAATGTTTCACCTTAAGAATGTGAATTATCTCTGCTCTTCTAATTGAGTAAATGGAAAAAAAGAGCAAGAAAAAAACGTCCTTAAGTTTAAAGAAAAGATAATGTACTGAGTCTGTGAACACTAGGAAAAAGAATAATGAAAAGAGAAATTTTGATTTGGTGTTTTCTTTGTTAATTGAAATATAGTTTACTTACAGTATTATATTAGATTCAAGGATACAACATAGTGATTCAGTATCTCTATGCTTCATATAAAGTTGTTATGAAATATTGACTATACTTCCTGTGCTGTACATTTATATCATTGTAACATTTTTATTTATATATTTTTATTTAGTAAGTCATAGCTGTTAATCATGTCACTTGACTTACCCTTTCCACTCCCCCATTGGTAACTGCATTGAAATTATATCCATAAAACTCTACCGTTTTCATTAAAGAATGATTTTTTTTTCATTGTATGAAAAGTTTCTCATAAAACTAATTAATACTTAGTGGATACAATTTAATGTATATGATTGTCTAATACATGCAAGGTATTATTAATACTTCATGGCCATGATAGGTATTGTTAAGATCCCTCCTATATTTCAAACAGAACCTTAGAATTTGTGCAATAAGAGTGTTAGGCCTGATTATATCAAGAATTACTGTGAATTTGGAATGAATTACCTAACTTATGTCGATCACAATTTTCTCATGTTCCGGGAAAAGATGGACAACATTGTCTTGAATGTTCTTTCCAGCTTTAGGGGTTGAAGTTCATTACAGTAAATGGTAGCAGCACAACAGATCCAGATTCTGCATTTTACTGGACGGTGTGTCTGTTTTCAGGCATTGTTGGTGGACTCGGGTAGGTCCTTTTGACTATTCCAATACAAACAGCAAACAAACAAGAGCCCAGCAATGAGAAGGAGAACAACAGCCTGGGATATTTGGCATTTTGGGGCATCGACACAGCTGCTGAGGCTTTGTTTCATAGCACACAGCAAATCTCAAGAAATTTTCTTATAAAAGACAAAGAAACACAGGGAGTCTTAGAGGAATAGACTCTGAAAGGTGTCAATGTAAGTGGTTTTGAACAATGGAAAATGAAATGTTTCACCTTAAGAATGTGAATTATCTCTGCTCTTCTAATTGAGTAAATGGAAAAAAAGAGCAAGAAAAAAACGTCCTTAAGTTTAAAGAAAAGATAATGTACTGAGTCTGTGAACACTAGGAAAAAGAATAATGAAAAGAGAAATTTTGATTTGGTGTTTTCTTTGTTAATTGAAATATAGTTTACTTACAGTATTATATTAGATTCAAGGATACAACATAGTGATTCAGTATCTCTATGCTTCATATAAAGTTGTTATGAAATATTGACTATACTTCCTGTGCTGTACATTTATATCATTGTAACATTTTTATTTATATATTTTTATTTAGTAAGTCATAGCTGTTAATCATGTCACTTGACTTACCCTTTCCACTCCCCCATTGGTAACTGCATTGAAATTATATCCATAAAACTCTACCGTTTTCATTAAAGAATGATTTTTTTTTCATTGTATGAAAAGTTTCTCATAAAACTAATTAATACTTAGTGGATACAATTTAATGTATATGATTGTCTAATACATGCAAGGTATTATTAATACTTCATGGCCATGATAGGTATTGTTAAGATCCCTCCTATATTTCAAACAGAACCTTAGAATTTGTGCAATAAGAGTGTTAGGCCTGATTATATCAAGAATTACTGTGAATTTGGAATGAATTACCTAACTTATGTCGATCACAATTTTCTCATGTTCCGGGAAAAGATGGACAACATTGTCTTGAATGTTCTTTCCAGCTTTAGGGGTTGAAGTTCATTACAGTAAATGGTAGCAGCACAACAGATCCAGATTCTGCATTTTACTGGACGGTGTGTCTGTTTTCACTCTTCTGTTGGAAATAACCTAATCTATTAATCTTTTTGGTGTCTTCTGGTATCTTCTGATACTGCTTAGCCAAAATAACCTTATCTTCCTTTTATTCTCACTGTATCCCCTCAAAAGATAAATTTCTTTCTTTTTTTTTTTTTTTTTTTTGAGGGGGAACGGGTTGGAGAGGAGGGGCAGGCGGGCCACTTCTATTGGTCTTTCATTTATCTATTTTCATCCATCTTTGTTCTTTGGCCCATGTGGGCCTCCCACCGCAGTGGCCTCTGTTGTCACAGAGCACCGGCTCTGGGCTCATGAGCTCCAGAGCTCTGGTTTGGTAATTGGACACATGGGTCCACCTGCTCCGTGGCACGTGGGATCTTCCCAGGCCAGGGATCGAACCGGCACCCCTTGCGCTGCAAGGTGGTGTCCTTACCCACTGGACCACCAGGGAAGCCCAAAATATAAATTTCTAATGTGCTCACAATGAAACACATTAGAAATGCTTCCCTGATAGTTCAGCTGTTCAAGAATCCACCAACAATGCAAGAGAACCCAGTTTGATTCCTGGGTCAGGCAGATCCCCTGGTGAATGAATAGACTACCCACATCAGTATTCTTGGGCTTCCCTCGTAGCTCAAAAGGTAAAGAATCTGCCTGCAATGCTGGAGACCTGGGTTTGATCCCTGGATTGGGGAGAGTCTCTGGAGAAGAGACAGGCTACCTACTCCAGTGTTCTTGCCTGGAGAATTCCATGACTTGTCCATGGGGTTGCAAAGAATCTGGCACAACTGAACTATTTGACTTTGACTGACTTTGCTATGAAAATACTTGCAAAGTCAGTGCATGACCAATACTGAAACTAGGACTAAAATGACAATGTAAATATCCCATCAATGGTAGGTCATTTACACCCTATTCATTCATACACATTTATTTTATAAATATTTCTGCAGGTGAGAACAGATGAGAATATTTTATGAACCATGTATATTTTGTCTATATGTCTATATGCTTGAATGTTCTTTCCAGCTTTAGGGGTTGAAGTTCATTACAGTAAATGGTAGCAGCACAACAGATCCAGATTCTGCATTTTACTGGACGGTGTGTCTGTTTTCACTCTTCTGTTGGAAATAACCTAATCTATTAATCTTTTTGGTGTCTTCTGGTATCTTCTGATACTGCTTAGCCAAAATAACCTTATCTTCCTTTTATTCTCACTGTATCCCCTCAAAAGATAAATTTCTTTCTTTTTTTTTTTTTTTTTTTTGAGGGGGAACGGGTTGGAGAGGAGGGGCAGGCGGGCCACTTCTATTGGTCTTTCATTTATCTATTTTCATCCATCTTTGTTCTTTGGCCCATGTGGGCCTCCCACCGCAGTGGCCTCTGTTGTCACAGAGCACCGGCTCTGGGCTCATGAGCTCCAGAGCTCTGGTTTGGTAATTGGACACATGGGTCCACCTGCTCCGTGGCACGTGGGATCTTCCCAGGCCAGGGATCGAACCGGCACCCCTTGCGCTGCAAGGTGGTGTCCTTACCCACTGGACCACCAGGGAAGCCCAAAATATAAATTTCTAATGTGCTCACAATGAAACACATTAGAAATGCTTCCCTGATAGTTCAGCTGTTCAAGAATCCACCAACAATGCAAGAGAACCCAGTTTGATTCCTGGGTCAGGCAGATCCCCTGGTGAATGAATAGACTACCCACATCAGTATTCTTGGGCTTCCCTCGTAGCTCAAAAGGTAAAGAATCTGCCTGCAATGCTGGAGACCTGGGTTTGATCCCTGGATTGGGGAGAGTCTCTGGAGAAGAGACAGGCTACCTACTCCAGTGTTCTTGCCTGGAGAATTCCATGACTTGTCCATGGGGTTGCAAAGAATCTGGCACAACTGAACTATTTGACTTTGACTGACTTTGCTATGAAAATACTTGCAAAGTCAGTGCATGACCAATACTGAAACTAGGACTAAAATGACAATGTAAATATCCCATCAATGGTAGGTCATTTACACCCTATTCATTCATACACATTTATTTTATAAATATTTCTGCAGGTGAGAACAGATGAGAATATTTTATGAACCATGTATATTTTGGATCTATATGTGCTATATGTATTTCTCAAATATGAAATATCTCATATAGTAACTAGTTATTCTATTTGTGTATCTGTGACCTAAGCTGATTTGGCTTCATAATTCTTTTGAAATTTACAATTTAAATAACTTAACTCCAAAAGATTAAATGATAGAAACAACTGATCAGATTTAACAGACTTTCTCTACTATTCACTTTTTCCCCTGCTTTATGCAGTAAGATATAGAATCTCCCTCTCTCTCTCTCACTATATATATATATATACATATATATACACACACACACACACATATAAAATGGATTTCCACAAGAGAAATTCAACTCTTTAAAAATGCTATTACCTTACAAAATATACAAATAATCAAGAATCACCAAAATATATATCTCATCAATGAGAATACCATAACATCATTACTACCCTCCATTAAGATAAAAATGCTCTATGTTGACCACTTGATTTAGGCTGTCAAGACATCACACACAAGTCAGTCACAACCCAGTGGATTTTTGTACCTTGTTTCAAATTGTTCATCAAGTTTTACAGTAATTCACCTTTAAAAATCTTTTACAATCATTTCTTTAGATGCTTCTGAGTAGACTTCTGGATAAATATTTGTCCATATCATTAATATCTATATGTTGCTTCAACAACATTGCTTACAGCATAAGCCATTGAAAAAGATTTTCTTGTCACATTTACTTAAGAACCTCATACAAAATTGACACAAATAAATGTTTTTGGTGAAAAAAATATATTTTATAGAATACTATTATTTGACACTATAGGGCTTTTGTTTTCTCCTTTCCTTCTCAGTTTTTGCCCCCTTCATATCGTTTGATGGCCTTTTGGCTAAGACCAAACATAGTATCAAGCCGTTGTTCACCAACTCAGTTGTGACCTACTCTTTGTGACCCCAGGAACTGCGTTGCACTAAGCTTTCCTGTCCTTCACTATCTCCTGGAGTCTGCTCCTGGAAATTGACTACATGATTGATAACATTTTATTCTGTGTTCATCCCTTCTTTAATAGACTGGACTATTACCCCAGAAATTCTTCATCAAATTAGAGAAGCATTCCTGGTTTAACAGTTTTAGAATAGATATAAATGCTAGATCCTGTACAAAAAGAACTACTAAGCCCTTTTTCTACCCCCAGCCCTCAGAAAATGAATACTTAAGATTGATTTATTGTCACAGAAACATTGACACAGATATTCCCAAAGATGGCCATGAGAAACGTCATGTGGAAGACAAATAAAATATTAAGTTCTTCATAGGAAAAAAAGTTCATAGCAATTAAAGACAAATGGCTTAAAATGGTGTTTGTTCTGTGTTGCTGTTGTTCAGTCATTAGGTCATTTGCATCTCTTTGTGAATCCATGAAATGCAGCATGCCTGGTTCCCCTGTCCTTCACTATATCCTGGAATTTTGGTCAAATTCATGTCCATTAGGTGATGTAATCTAACTATCTCATCCTCTGCCATACCCTTCTTTTGCCTTCAGTTGTTCCCAGCTTCAAGGTCTTTTCCAGTGAATTGGCTTGTTGTGTCAGGTAGCCAAAGTATCTGAGCTTTAGAATCAATATTGTCAATGAACAGTTAGGGTTTATTTCCTTTCGAATTAACTGGTTTGGTCCCTTGCAATCCAAGAGTCTCTCAAGGGTCTTCTCCAACACCGCAGTTTAAAAGCCTCAATTCTTCAGCCCTCAGCTTTCATTATGGTCCACCACTCACATCCATACATGACTAATGGCAGCACCATCGCTTTGATTATATTGTACAGCTACAGTTTTAATGTACTATTAACAAAGCATCCATTATTAAAGCTAAACTACAATAGAGTTATAGGTCCCTGAAGTTTGAAAGGAACTTAAAAGATGTCTAAATTCCACTTACAAGCATGCAGAAATCCTCTTGACCACATCCCAGATAGATAGTCATTTAGCATCTCAGTGACCACTTTAAAGGATGGGGAACTTGGGGATAAGACCAGCAAGTAAATGGGTAAAGGCTAGAAAATCCTAAAAGCACTACTATTTCACACAGAGAAGCAATCAGGACTCTGGGCATGGTGAAATTGAATGGCATCCCTTGCAAATGTCAGACTATAGACATATTTTCCATTTTAGTGATCCTCAACCTCTACAGGACTTTACATTTTGTTTGGGTCTTTACCATGTCCTATAGAATTTTGCTGTGTTATATACAGATGTGTTGCAGCTTAAAAGTTCTTTATTTCTGGATCTCAGTTTCTATACAATGAAGTGCTAGTTTATAAATTCTAAGGTAGACATTCCATACAAAAGTAAAGTAGCGAAAATTTATGTTTGACTCTCACCCTTTTCCTTCCATGCTCTTCTCGCTTACTTGGGCCATTTGATTGAATGGTTCACAAATGTATCAATGAACAATAGTAATTTTTATGTCATTTTTAGGTTATCCTCAGATTTCACCACCTGTAATAAAAAACATCCCCATAGAATTTTTTCTTTACTATATTCTCTAGTGATCATGGAAGAATATTATTTTCCTATTATTGTACGTGCATATAATTGACTTAAGTACCATGGTAATTGTGTGGCTAGGGTTGCTACTAGCTACTTGTGTAAAAGTAAAGAGATTAACCTTACCCCCTCAAGATACTTATTCTTATGTATTTGAGGTGAACCATGATTGACTAGTGAAATAATTTATTGATTGTCACATTTCCCATATAATGTGTTGCATTAGATTAAGATCAGCCATTCAAATTAAAGACTGGAACCTAAAGGAGGCGTGAAATGGGTCTTTTGGGTTTATTGTAGTCACAAAGGAAATGAATAAACCAAAGAACAGCTCAGAATGGTGAGAAAGTACCTCCTACTCTCCACGGGTCTAGATACATGACTAATGGCAGCACCATCGCTTTGATTATATTGTACAGCTACAGTTTTAATGTACTATTAACAAAGCATCCATTATTAAAGCTAAACTACAATAGAGTTATAGGTCCCTGAAGTTTGAAAGGAACTTAAAAGATGTCTAAATTCCACTTACAAGCATGCAGAAATCCTCTTGACCACATCCCAGATAGATAGTCATTTAGCATCTCAGTGACCACTTTAAAGGATGGGGAACTTGGGGATAAGACCAGCAAGTAAATGGGTAAAGGCTAGAAAATCCTAAAAGCACTACTATTTCACACAGAGAAGCAATCAGGACTCTGGGCATGGTGAAATTGAATGGCATCCCTTGCAAATGTCAGACTATAGACATATTTTCCATTTTAGTGATCCTCAACCTCTACAGGACTTTACATTTTGTTTGGGTCTTTACCATGTCCTATAGAATTTTGCTGTGTTATATACAGATGTGTTGCAGCTTAAAAGTTCTTTATTTCTGGATCTCAGTTTCTATACAATGAAGTGCTAGTTTATAAATTCTAAGGTAGACATTCCATACAAAAGTAAAGTAGCGAAAATTTATGTTTGACTCTCACCCTTTTCCTTCCATGCTCTTCTCGCTTACTTGGGCCATTTGATTGAATGGTTCACAAATGTATCAATGAACAATAGTAATTTTTATGTCATTTTTAGGTTATCCTCAGATTTCACCACCTGTAATAAAAAACATCCCCATAGAATTTTTTCTTTACTATATTCTCTAGTGATCATGGAAGAATATTATTTTCCTATTATTGTACGTGCATATAATTGACTTAAGTACCATGGTAATTGTGTGGCTAGGGTTGCTACTAGCTACTTGTGTAAAAGTAAAGAGATTAACCTTACCCCCTCAAGATACTTATTCTTATGTATTTGAGGTGAACCATGATTGACTAGTGAAATAATTTATTGATTGTCACATTTCCCATATAATGTGTTGCATTAGATTAAGATCAGCCATTCAAATTAAAGACTGGAACCTAAAGGAGGCGTGAAATGGGTCTTTTGGGTTTATTGTAGTCACAAAGGAAATGAATAAACCAAAGAACAGCTCAGAATGGTGAGAAAGTACCTCCTACTCTCCACAGGTGGGCAAGTAGCCACAAGGGAAGAAAGCCAAATAAAGGTGTCTGTGAAGCTGCAAAGGCTTTCAGGACTAGAAGCAATCTATGTTGGACCAGAGCTCATTCCTTGAAAACATGACTCAGTTTTAGCAGTTTCTGTGATCAGTTGCTAGCTGTTCTTTGTTCACTGAGTTTCTAGGATTGCTTTCTATTAGCTATAACACTAAGATAATTTCTTATAAATGTCTACAATGATCAACAGAAAGCTTGGTGCTTCAACACTTGAATTTTTTAGTATTTATTTCTAAAAAGTCATATATGTAAAAAATTAGAGGTGAGCCCAATCAGCCTGCATTGGGATGATACTGATGAGGTAGGAAGTCTGTATTCTAGTGGGTATGACCATTTAGTAGATATTCTTGTGCCTTCCATAGGATTGAAAGATGAACTAGGACATATTGAAGCATTAACATGTTTCACTCACTAGATTTTAAATGACAGTAAATGAACAATTAGCCCATTGAATACTGACGTCTCTATGAAGAGAAAGGCAATGCTGCAAAACTGCATGGCCCTTGATATCCTTAGAGCATCTTAGGGAGGTGCTATAATTCAAACTGAATGCTGTGTTTCCGTACCTGATGAATCCTCTACTATAGCACAATTAATGAACCATATGAAAAATCATATTTCTGCCTTAAGTGACTCACTCCCAATATTCAAAAACTGGTTTGACATGGGAAGGTCTTGAATTATGTATTCACTTATAATGCCTTTTAATGTTATTAGCTGTACTGTTAATCAGTCATAGATATACCCTTGACCCCTCCCACCTGAACCCCCCTCCGAGTGCCTCCCCATCCCATCCTTCCAGGTTGTTGCATAGCCCCCATATATGTTCCCTTAGTCTTACAGCATATTTTTTATAATGTTCTCATAATATTTATTGTTTCACATTTCCCATATAATGTGTTGCATTAGATTAAGATCAGCCATTCAAATTAAAGACTGGAACCTAAAGGAGGCGTGAAATGGGTCTTTTGGGTTTATTGTAGTCACAAAGGAAATGAATAAACCAAAGAACAGCTCAGAATGGTGAGAAAGTACCTCCTACTCTCCACAGGTGGGCAAGTAGCCACAAGGGAAGAAAGCCAAATAAAGGTGTCTGTGAAGCTGCAAAGGCTTTCAGGACTAGAAGCAATCTATGTTGGACCAGAGCTCATTCCTTGAAAACATGACTCAGTTTTAGCAGTTTCTGTGATCAGTTGCTAGCTGTTCTTTGTTCACTGAGTTTCTAGGATTGCTTTCTATTAGCTATAACACTAAGATAATTTCTTATAAATGTCTACAATGATCAACAGAAAGCTTGGTGCTTCAACACTTGAATTTTTTAGTATTTATTTCTAAAAAGTCATATATGTAAAAAATTAGAGGTGAGCCCAATCAGCCTGCATTGGGATGATACTGATGAGGTAGGAAGTCTGTATTCTAGTGGGTATGACCATTTAGTAGATATTCTTGTGCCTTCCATAGGATTGAAAGATGAACTAGGACATATTGAAGCATTAACATGTTTCACTCACTAGATTTTAAATGACAGTAAATGAACAATTAGCCCATTGAATACTGACGTCTCTATGAAGAGAAAGGCAATGCTGCAAAACTGCATGGCCCTTGATATCCTTAGAGCATCTTAGGGAGGTGCTATAATTCAAACTGAATGCTGTGTTTCCGTACCTGATGAATCCTCTACTATAGCACAATTAATGAACCATATGAAAAATCATATTTCTGCCTTAAGTGACTCACTCCCAATATTCAAAAACTGGTTTGACATGGGAAGGTCTTGAATTATGTATTCACTTATAATGCCTTTTAATGTTATTAGCTGTACTGTTAATCAGTCATAGATATACCCTTGACCCCTCCCACCTGAACCCCCCTCCGAGTGCCTCCCCATCCCATCCTTCCAGGTTGTTGCATAGCCCCCATATATGTTCCCTTAGTCTTACAGCATATTCATAATGGTTGTCTCTTTTACATATGGTAGTATAGGTTTCCATGTTACTTTTTCCATACTTCTCATCCACTCCTCCATAAGTCTATTCTCTGTTTTTCCATTGCTACTTTGCATTTGCATTTATCAGCACCATCTTTCTAGAGTCCATATATGTGTTAGTATACTATATTTGTCCTTCTCTTTTTGACTTACTTCACTTCGTATAATAGGTTCTAGATTCATCGACCTCATTAGGACTGATTCAAATGCATTTCTTTTTACGTCTGAGAAATATTCCATTGTATATATATAACATTGATTCTTTATCCATTCATTTGTTGATGGACATTTAGGTTGTTTTGATATTCTTGCTATTGTAAAAAGTGCTGCGATGAACATTGGTGTACATGTGTCTCTTTCAATTTTGATTTCCTCTGGGTATATGCCCAATAGTGGGATTGCTGGGTCATAAGGTATTTCTATTCCTAGCTTTTTAAGAAATGTCCATACTGTCTTCCGTGGTGGCTGTATCAATTTACATTCCTACCAAAAGTGCAAGAATGTTTCTTTTTATCCACACCCTCTCCAGCATTTGTTGTCTGTGGATTTTTTGATGATGGCCATTTGGACTGGTGTGAGGTGATAGCTTACTGTAATTTAAATTTGCATTTCTCTAATAATGAGTGAGGTTGAGCATCGTTTCATGTGTTTTTGGCCATTGGTATGTCTTCTTTGGAGAGATGCCTGTTTAGGTCTTTTTCCCATTTTTTGATTGTTTTTTTTTTTTCGTGTTGAATTGTCTGAGCTGCTTTTGGAAATTAATTATTTGTCAGTTGTTTCATTTGCTATAATTTTCTCCCCTTCTGAAGGTTTTCACCTTTTTCATATTTTCTTTTGCTGTGCAAAAGCTTTTAAGTTTAATTATGTCCCACTTGTTTATTTTTGTTTTTATTTCCATTACTCTAGAGGGCGAATCACAGAAGATCTTGCTTTGATTAATGTCACCTAGTGTTCTGCCTGTGTTTTCCTCTAAGAGTTTTATGGTTTCTGGTCTTACATTTAGGTATTTAATCCATTTTGAGTTTGTCTTACTGTCCTTCCAGGTTGTTGCATAGTCCCCATAGAAGTTCCCTTAGTCTTACAGTATATCCACAATGGTTGTCTCTTTTACATATGGTAGTATAGGTTTCCATGTTAATTTTCCCATACTTCTCATCCACTCCTCCATAAGTCTATTCTCTGTTCTCCATTGCTGCTCTGCATATGCATTTATCAGTACCATCTTTCTAGAGTCCATATGTATGAGTTAGTATACTATATTTGTCCTTCTCTTTTTGACTTTGTATCAAGGTTCTACATTCATTCACCTCATTAGGACTGATTCAAATGCATTTCTTTTTACCACTGAGAAATATTCCATTGTATATATATAACATTGATTCTTTATCCATTCATTTGTTGATGGACATTTAGGTTGTTTTGATATTCTTGCTATTGTAAAAAGTGCTGCGATGAACATTGGTGTACATGTGTCTCTTTCAATTTTGATTTCCTCTGGGTATATGCCCAATAGTGGGATTGCTGGGTCATAAGGTATTTCTATTCCTAGCTTTTTAAGAAATGTCCATACTGTCTTCCGTGGTGGCTGTATCAATTTACATTCCTACCAAAAGTGCAAGAATGTTTCTTTTTATCCACACCCTCTCCAGCATTTGTTGTCTGTGGATTTTTTGATGATGGCCATTTGGACTGGTGTGAGGTGATAGCTTACTGTAATTTAAATTTGCATTTCTCTAATAATGAGTGAGGTTGAGCATCGTTTCATGTGTTTTTGGCCATTGGTATGTCTTCTTTGGAGAGATGCCTGTTTAGGTCTTTTTCCCATTTTTTGATTGTTTTTTTTTTTTCGTGTTGAATTGTCTGAGCTGCTTTTGGAAATTAATTATTTGTCAGTTGTTTCATTTGCTATAATTTTCTCCCCTTCTGAAGGTTTTCACCTTTTTCATATTTTCTTTTGCTGTGCAAAAGCTTTTAAGTTTAATTATGTCCCACTTGTTTATTTTTGTTTTTATTTCCATTACTCTAGAGGGCGAATCACAGAAGATCTTGCTTTGATTAATGTCACCTAGTGTTCTGCCTGTGTTTTCCTCTAAGAGTTTTATGGTTTCTGGTCTTACATTTAGGTATTTAATCCATTTTGAGTTTATCTTACTGTAAAGCTTAAGGGAGTGTTTCGATTTCATTTTTTTGTATGTAGTTGTCCAATTTTCCCAGCACCTTTTATTGAAGAGGCTTGTTTTATAAGATTATTGTTTCTTGTATTACCAAATGTGTGACTGAGTTTCCAATGAAAATAATACTGTCTAGGTAACTTGAAGCTGTAGTTCTGTGTGTGATCAAAGGTTGTAATAGTGTAGCTGTAGATATGGGAAGATGCAATAAAAGGGAATATTTTCATGAACCATAACTAGAAAACTAATAGCCACTATTAGTGGATTAGTAGACTAATATCCACTATTGACTATTAGATCTAGTCCACTAATAGCCCATTGAATGGCCTTCACCAGACCTAAGAATGAGACTTCCAAGCACTATGGGATGTAATGGTCATACCTTCCAAATTTATAGCCATAACCATGAGGGGGCGCTGTCAACTACAAACTGGCGATTACCAATGGCACTTGCCATCTGGCTGTGTAGGGATTGAATCCTGTGCTGTTTCAACATGCCCTGAAGGGAGTTCATGGTGGAGAACAGGAATGAGGCACTTTGTGCTCTGGGAAAACTGGTAGAACTGGTTTTCAGATAAATATTTTCAGGAGCTGATTTTATGAGCTCCATCCTTGCATCTCTATATATCTAGAAAAGCACTGAATCTCTTCATAGTGACATCTCTCATGACTAGAATAAAACCTTATGTAAATATATGTGCTGGATTGCCTCATCAAAACCACATATATACTGACCCCCCCCCGGTCTTTGGAGCAGTTTCTCAGAGCTATCTGAGGTGATATCTCCTGGGCTGCCATCCTCATTTTACCCCAAATAAAACTTAACTCACAAAAAGGTTATGCCATATATCAGAAGATTGTAAATTCATGAAAAAGTCATTTTTCAATGTTCAAGTGACTTAAGCAAGTCTTGATTACTGAATAAAATCATTCTATGACAGTTTAATAACACTGAGTAAAGTAGAACATGTAACATACTTAGCACCATATTTGACATGAATTATATATTGTCACTGTTATTTTTAGTATTATTGTATTACTCAAAAGAGAAAAGACTTGAGGGTATTCACATATTTAATCAGAAAGGAATAATATATTATTTGCATTTCAGTAAACTTTGAGTCACTTTAGAATAATGACAAGGAATGCTCATTGCCCTATTGAAGATGGCTATATTATAGTACAAACAACTTGACTAAATTTGCTGTCATGGGCTTTGGGTTCAAAAGTTAATACCATAAACATTAATTAGCTATGGGCTATGAGAACTTTGAAGTTCATGCCCAAACTGCCCTGAGCCTATTTACTCATGTGTATGATGTGGTAAATACCTCTCAGGGCCATTGTGAAAGAGAACTGAGAAAATGCATCAGTTCAGTAAACATTATGTGGTTCCATCTAGTTCTACATATTACTTTAAACTTCGGAGTTGCCTATGATGGGAAAAAAGTACAAATCAGACTTGTGTTAGATCATTAAGCACCTTTACGTTTCTTACCTTACACGACTAATCTACATTAAAAATTTGGATTTGAGTTTTAATTCATAGCATATAATAAATAAACTTAGACCTAAGGACATATTTGAGAAAAGCATCACTAAACAATTATGAAATTCCCCGTGCAAACTTCTTAACTTTAAAAGAGAAATTGTCTTTGAAAGTGAAGGAAGTTGGTCTTCTGGGCCAAGGAACAGACTTTCATTAACCCTAGAAATAATCAAGAGAAATCCTGGAAGGCTGAAATGTGGCAGGAATAGAGTTGCAGATAAAATATGGGATATCCAGTCGAAGTTGAATTTCACACCAAAAGTAATTTTTTAAAAATATATCTAGTGCAATGACTGGATAATACTAAACAGGACTGTGCTTTATGGACCAGGTGATATTTTGAACTATCTTATACTAAAAAGTATTCATTGATTATAGGGAGTTCTAGTTTTACTGAAAGCTTTATTTGTTTTATTTTATTTTGTTGTTAATCTGGCTATCTTTGGCAGGAGACATTTGATACTATGTGACATTGTGTTTTGTCCCCAGATGATGCTTCTTCATGCCACATATTCAGGATAAAGTAATGCTCCTTAAAACACACTCTGGAAAAATGCATTGTCCTTACAGGAGAAATCTTGAAGGACATCATAAAGAAAGCTAAGTTTCCAGTGCAATGTATTGGCAGTTTGCAACAACACAGTCAAGGCCTCCTTGCACAAAATGCCACTTCTTCCAGTCTACTGATCACTATGATTTTTTTTCATTCCTTTGCATGTACCATTTACCCGTTTTAGATTTCCAGAAACACTTTGGCTTATTCTACCTTTCCTTCAAGACTACATTTGCCTATTTTCACACATAAATATCTTTTAATTAGTGCTTTTTGAGGCTATGAGAACTTTGAAGTTCATGCCCAAACTGCCCTGAGCCTATTTACTCATGTGTATGATGTGGTAAATACCTCTCAGGGCCATTGTGAAAGAGAACTGAGAAAATGCATCAGTTCAGTAAACATTATGTGGTTCCATCTAGTTCTACATATTACTTTAAACTTCGGAGTTGCCTATGATGGGAAAAAAGTACAAATCAGACTTGTGTTAGATCATTAAGCACCTTTACGTTTCTTACCTTACACGACTAATCTACATTAAAAATTTGGATTTGAGTTTTAATTCATAGCATATAATAAATAAACTTAGACCTAAGGACATATTTGAGAAAAGCATCACTAAACAATTATGAAATTCCCCGTGCAAACTTCTTAACTTTAAAAGAGAAATTGTCTTTGAAAGTGAAGGAAGTTGGTCTTCTGGGCCAAGGAACAGACTTTCATTAACCCTAGAAATAATCAAGAGAAATCCTGGAAGGCTGAAATGTGGCAGGAATAGAGTTGCAGATAAAATATGGGATATCCAGTCGAAGTTGAATTTCACACCAAAAGTAATTTTTTAAAAATATATCTAGTGCAATGACTGGATAATACTAAACAGGACTGTGCTTTATGGACCAGGTGATATTTTGAACTATCTTATACTAAAAAGTATTCATTGATTATAGGGAGTTCTAGTTTTACTGAAAGCTTTATTTGTTTTATTTTATTTTGTTGTTAATCTGGCTATCTTTGGCAGGAGACATTTGATACTATGTGACATTGTGTTTTGTCCCCAGATGATGCTTCTTCATGCCACATATTCAGGATAAAGTAATGCTCCTTAAAACACACTCTGGAAAAAAATGCATTGTCCTTACAGGAGAAATCTTGAAGGACATCATAAAGAAAGCTAAGTTTCCAGTGCAATGTATTGGCAGTTTGCAACAACACAGTCAAGGCCTCCTTGCACAAAATGCCACTTCTTCCAGTCTACTGATCACTATGATTTTTTTTCATTCCTTTGCATGTACCATTTACCCGTTTTAGATTTCCAGAAACACTTTGGCTTATTCTACCTTTCCTTCAAGACTACATTTGCCTATTTTCACACATAAATATCTTTTAAGTCAAAGCACTTTTGAGAATAAAAGGGGATCATATTAATTATTGCACCAGGAGTATAGGCATAAATTAGAATTCTTCCATTCAAATGATGGCATGTGGTCACTCTATATTATGGAATCTTCCCCAACTTCTTCCTCTCCTGACTCTCTCACTCCACCCTCATCTGTAGCAAGCATTTGGCATACACTGCCTTATAATGTTTATATTATCTTTTTATGTAAATATTACCACATTTCCCACGTCAAAATAAGTGACAATTTTGAAGCCAGAGACTATCTTATATTCTTTGTAATTAAATATTTACCAGAGAACCTCATACAGAAGAGACACACAGTAACTATTGACTAAATATTTTTAAGCCTGAATCTACTGATGCATTGGAGTAATATAACAAAATTCATTATAACACAGTTATGCTTATATACTGACTTTGCTCATGTCACGTAACTTGCTGTGGTAAAAATTTGATATATGTGGTTATATGTTGTGATATTAAGAACCCTGATTTTTATTGTCAGCTTTCTAATGTATCACATAATGCAGAAAAAAATTTTACTTTTTTGTAGGACTGCAATTAAGACATAAAGTTTGCATAGTACATATCATTAGTAAGCAGTAGCTTGAAGCTTAGTGTTGATAACTTATAGTGTGGGTTCTATTCTAAGGAAAGTTTGACTTAAATTATCCTCACTTTATAAGTTTTTTTTTTGGCAGGACCTAACATTTTTTTCCCAATGATGCTTCTTCATGCCACATATTCAGGATAAAGTAATGCTCCTTAAAACACACTCTGGAAAAATGCATTGTCCTTACAGGAGAAATCTTGAAGGACATCATAAAGAAAGCTAAGTTTCCAGTGCAATGTATTGGCAGTTTGCAACAACACAGTCAAGGCCTCCTTGCACAAAATGCCACTTCTTCCAGTCTACTGATCACTATGATTTTTTTTCATTCCTTTGCATGTACCATTTACCCGTTTTAGATTTCCAGAAACACTTTGGCTTATTCTACCTTTCCTTCAAGACTACATTTGCCTATTTTCACACATAAATATCTTTTAAGTCAAAGCACTTTTGAGAATAAAAGGGGATCATATTAATTATTGCACCAGGAGTATAGGCATAAATTAGAATTCTTCCATTCAAATGATGGCATGTGGTCACTCTATATTATGGAATCTTCCCCAACTTCTTCCTCTCCTGACTCTCTCACTCCACCCTCATCTGTAGCAAGCATTTGGCATACACTGCCTTATAATGTTTATATTATCTTTTTATGTAAATATTACCACATTTCCCACGTCAAAATAAGTGACAATTTTGAAGCCAGAGACTATCTTATATTCTTTGTAATTAAATATTTACCAGAGAACCTCATACAGAAGAGACACACAGTAACTATTGACTAAATATTTTTAAGCCTGAATCTACTGATGCATTGGAGTAATATAACAAAATTCATTATAACACAGTTATGCTTATATACTGACTTTGCTCATGTCACGTAACTTGCTGTGGTAAAAATTTGATATATGTGGTTATATGTTGTGATATTAAGAACCCTGATTTTTATTGTCAGCTTTCTAATGTATCACATAATGCAGAAAAAAAAATTTTACTTTTTTGTAGGACTGCAATTAAGACATAAAGTTTGCATAGTACATATCATTAGTAAGCAGTAGCTTGAAGCTTAGTGTTGATAACTTATAGTGTGGGTTCTATTCTAAGGAAAGTTTGACTTAAATTATCCTCACTTTATAAGTTTTCTTGACTTTTAAATGCTGTTTGTGTTAATGTGTGCCTTTTGAGGTTTGTGCATGTGCGTGTGTTTGTATATTTCTATTATTTCAGTAATCAATTTGAGAGACAGAATATAAAAGGCTGATGAGAAATCTGGAATGTCCTCTTTGTATAGTTAGTATAATTGCCATGAATTTGGCCAGGTGTAGCTAAATGATATTTCAGGCAAAGAACTAATAGCAAAGCTTTTTACACAGTAATTTCCTGGGTAAGGTTCAACAAAATGAAAACTCATCAGAAGCCCTGCTGGGATTCCATCAGCAAGCATTTATTTGTAGTTGCATGTACACCTGCTTACATAGTAATAATACACTAGTGAGTTAAGTCAGTATGCCAATGCAAATTAGCCTTATTTTGCATTGAACGCTGGACTCTAACATATATGCTAACCAGACAAATGAATCTCCACTAGGTGGTTAGGAAAAATGCTATAGCATTGCCCTGCTTCTCTTATTTCTTCTGATTGTAGGTAACTTTCTATGAAAACACCTTTCCTTTCCCCCTCCTACCATTTAGATAAAGAATTTCAGCATATTCTTTGCTCTGTTGGTGCAGTGATATTGAGCAATAAAAGCATGCCATCTGCAATGTGATTCTTCAACCCAAGAGATCCTGTGCTGCTTAATTCAAACTTAAGATTAATTCAAATATTTATAGAGGACCAAGTCAGCATAAGGCATTATACTGGGTGCTGGAGGTAGGGGTAGAATCTAAAAGATGAACAGAAATACCTCCTGATCGAAGGGATTTCTGAAGCAGTAGTGGACATAAGATGAACACTCATAAGACTGCATGGCAAAGCAGAAAACTGGTAAAGCCACAAGAAAGCCACAAATTGCTAGAGAAGAGGAATAACAAACCCAAAGTTACTGTAATCAGTGTAATCAGTAAAGGACTGACACAAGAGATGTCTTCTCAGATAGTTTTAATGTCTAGTAGGATTTAAATACTTTGAGGTCAGAGAAGAGGGAAGAAGGTATGTGCTTTAACATGATGGCCTCTTCATGAGACAAGGAAAAAATAACTGGAAAAGAAGAAGGCACATCTGGGTTAACAGCTAGGAGTTTCTTTTAGCTGGAGTGTTTTGGGGTAGCTCTACATAGATGCAGGGCAAGATAAGTATGGAAAGGAAAAAGAATCATATGTCTAATCACTAGACATCTTTTAAGCATTTGTGCATGCAAGGCACTACTCGGTTGAAAAGTTGGGAATTTATTTTCCAGGTAACAGGATTTCCATTATGGGATTTTTTTTTTTTTTTTCAGTAAAAAAGTATTAGTCACTCAGTCATGTTCCACTTTTTGTGCCTCCATAGATTGTAGCCCGCCATAACTCCTCTGTCCATGGAATTTTCCAGGCAAGAATACTGGAGAATGTAGTCATTCCCTTCTCCAGGGAATCTTACCAAGCCAGGAGTCAAACCCAGGTCTCCTGCATTGCAGGCAGATTCTTTACCAGCTGAGCCATGAGAAAAGCCCCAATTTCAGTAAGGGATTTACTACATTTTTAGAATGTAACTCAAAACTTTGTAAGAGCCCCTTTCTAATCCAAATATACATCTTGTCCTACTGGAAATGTTTTAACTGTGTTTACCTAAAAAAAAAACACAAAAGAGATTTATTCTAGCACTGTCTAAATTTGCTTACTATATAAAATTCATCTCTTCACTGTTATTTTCTCTCTCTTCTATTGAATGATATGTTAGCTTCCTAAGGCTGCCATAACAAAGTACTACTACCTAGTTCTATAAGCAATAGAAGTTTATTCTCAAACAGTGCAGAGCCCAGAAGTCCAAAATCAACATGTTGGCAGAGTTGGTTTTCTCTGAAAGAGCATCTGTTCCAAGCCTGTCTTCTAGCTTCTGGTGAGGACCAGCCTTCCTTGCCATTCCTTGGCTTGTACATGCATCGCTCCAGTCTCTGCCTCCACCTTAACATGGCATTCTCCCCAGATCTCTATGTCCGTGTCCAAATTTTCCTTTTCTTATAAGCACATCAATTATATTGGATTAAGACCCAATGCAATGACATTATCCTAACTCTCAAATACCCTATTTTCAAATAAGGTCACATTCACATATACTGAGGGCTATTACTTCAGAATATCTTTTTGGAGGTAGGAATAATTCAACATGTAATGACTATCCAGTCTTTTTTTTTAAAGAAATATACACCAATGAATTCATATTTTTATAAATAAACCTGTTTTTTAATCTACACAACTGAAATACTACCACACTTGCATGATTGCTGTGAAGATGAAATTTATGTGTAAGAACCTAGCATTGGGCAGATTTAGCTATGTGGTTGGTGCTTCTATTCGTACACTTCATTCAGGTACCTGTTTTCAGAACTAGCGTCAGAGAGAATTCCATTGTGTTGCACAGAGCTATCTGATTCTATGTATCACATCTCATCAGTTTAAAGCAAAGCTATAAGCATCGTGGGCGTGGTCGAAAGAAGTATGATTCAGAAAAGATGTTACATTGTCCTAGAACTTTGTTTAACCTTGGAGTTTCCATGAGAAAGCAAAAATATAGTCCACGTGCAAAGTTAGGGTCTGGAATTTCTGTTTTCCTTCTCTGTAACAGATTTACTAATATTTATACTATAAGGCAGTCTTAGACTTTGGCTAACTGCTAAATTAGATAAATCTGGTTGCTTATGTCTTTCTCCTATTTTTTCCTCTTACTGTTGGGTAGCTGGATAATCACCTGCACTTTCTACTTTTCTTTTCCCTTTGGCTTCAGCACATGCAACATTAAATTTAATGCAAGGATATCATTTGGCAGATTTCTCCAATATCGAAAGATAAATTCCCAAACCTCAGTTGAAATATATCTATTTTAGCCTGAATTTTCAAGACAACTGCCTCCTCTTGTCACCATTGAATTTGGTTTGCACACATACAATCACATGAACAAATACAAGCTAATGGAAAGCCTTCTTAACTGTTAGTGAGTTGGACATCAATAAGGAATGGTATATGGGAATGCTGGAATTTATAATCCTTTTCACTCTGCCATTAATTGAAAGTGCCCCAGAGACAGATTGGAAATGACCCAGGGTGAAGGAGCTGGAGGTTAAGCCTTTTAGCTTTGAGCCTCCAGTTTAAATCTGATCTAAGTCGGTAATAAACAAAAGCTACTGCTATTTGATATCATTTTGATGACCCATGTGAAATAAATTAGTAATCTAAGGCTTGTTCTGGTAGACAGGTGTCCTCTCACACAGCCGGAGTTGATAGCCTCTGCAGAAGAAACCAACAGCGTGACAAGGATGGCGATAGACTGGTTTCACAAATACTCTCTTGCCTTGCTAGGATCCTTGTTCAGTAACATGGAAAAGTATGAATCTTCAGGATTCCATATGCCCCACTTGTAAAAGGCTATGGAAATAAAAGAGATCTGGCCTTAATAAGACCCACACTGTGGGTCAAATGAGAATCAGGTGGTGGGTCTAAGAAATTATGCATTCAGAAAAGGATGTTATCACATCTCATCAGTTTAAAGCAAAGCTATAAGCATCGTGGGCGTGGTCGAAAGAAGTATGATTCAGAAAAGATGTTACATTGTCCTAGAACTTTGTTTAACCTTGGAGTTTCCATGAGAAAGCAAAAATATAGTCCACGTGCAAAGTTAGGGTCTGGAATTTCTGTTTTCCTTCTCTGTAACAGATTTACTAATATTTATACTATAAGGCAGTCTTAGACTTTGGCTAACTGCTAAATTAGATAAATCTGGTTGCTTATGTCTTTCTCCTATTTTTTCCTCTTACTGTTGGGTAGCTGGATAATCACCTGCACTTTCTACTTTTCTTTTCCCTTTGGCTTCAGCACATGCAACATTAAATTTAATGCAAGGATATCATTTGGCAGATTTCTCCAATATCGAAAGATAAATTCCCAAACCTCAGTTGAAATATATCTATTTTAGCCTGAATTTTCAAGACAACTGCCTCCTCTTGTCACCATTGAATTTGGTTTGCACACATACAATCACATGAACAAATACAAGCTAATGGAAAGCCTTCTTAACTGTTAGTGAGTTGGACATCAATAAGGAATGGTATATGGGAATGCTGGAATTTATAATCCTTTTCACTCTGCCATTAATTGAAAGTGCCCCAGAGACAGATTGGAAATGACCCAGGGTGAAGGAGCTGGAGGTTAAGCCTTTTAGCTTTGAGCCTCCAGTTTAAATCTGATCTAAGTCGGTAATAAACAAAAGCTACTGCTATTTGATATCATTTTGATGACCCATGTGAAATAAATTAGTAATCTAAGGCTTGTTCTGGTAGACAGGTGTCCTCTCACACAGCCGGAGTTGATAGCCTCTGCAGAAGAAACCAACAGCGTGACAAGGATGGCGATAGACTGGTTTCACAAATACTCTCTTGCCTTGCTAGGATCCTTGTTCAGTAACATGGAAAAGTATGAATCTTCAGGATTCCATATGCCCCACTTGTAAAAGGCTATGGAAATAAAAGAGATCTGGCCTTAATAAGACCCACACTGTGGGTCAAATGAGAATCAGGTGGTGGGTCTAAGAGAAATTTAATATCCCTGGCTTCTCATTTTTCCCCCTCCTTTATGTTTGGTTGTCATGGGAGTCTGTGTTTGTGGAAGAAACATTGACTGTATTTGCCCAGGGGAGATGGAGGTACCTTCTAACCTTCACTTTCAGCCTTAGCAGAAGGACAGATAGAAGGGGAATTGTACTGGTAACAATGAAAGGAAAAAAAAAAACAACATTGAGAGTAAAAAAAATGTTTTTTCAAAGACATCCTGTAATGAATTGAAATAAGAGCAAAAATTTTTATCACAATCTGGAAAAGGCTATTCAAAACTTGGTTTACTCTAATTTTGTTGTTATGATTCATTTGAGTCCAGGAGTACTTTCACTCACTTTTAAAAGATTTTGTGGTTTTAAAACACGCACACACACACACAAATTATAATAATAACCTGAATGGGTAACTCCTAGAGAAGTAAATGGAGGAAAGAAACAGAAAAACTTCACTGTATCATACTTACATTTATTTTTGTAAAGATATGAATCACTAATATTCACTCTAACTTGTTGTTTATAATAAGTTTCAACAGACAAAAATTACTATTTCTTTCAAAAGCAGGTTGGCACGGTAATTTCTGTGTGTGTATGTGAAGTATCAGATTTATGCATACACCCTAATGCTAAAGAAATCATGGTGTTCTCCTCAGCACATTTATCTCACAGATTCTTCAAAGATAAATTCACCAGACTTGATGAATAACACAAAGAATGTTCCATATGGCTAAGACCTAATCACTTTCTGAATCCATTTTCTTTAAAAATGTCTTAACTTGGGCTTCCCTGATGGTCCAGTGGATAAAGAGTTGGCCTTGCAGTGCAAGGGGCCCGGGAAGATCCCACGTGCTATGGAGCAGCTGGACTGGTGGGTCCAGTTACGAGTTAGCACTCTGGAGTGCATGTGCCCAGAGCCAGTGCTCTGCAATGAGAGATGCCACTGCAACGTGAGGTGCAGAGGCCAAAGAATAAAGATGGATGAAAATCAATAAATAACAAATAAATGAAAGAAGCCAAAATTAAAGAATATGCCCCACTTGTAAAAGGCTATGGAAATAAAAGAGATCTGGCCTTAATAAGACCCACACTGTGGGTCAAATGAGAATCAGGTGGTGGGTCTAAGAAATTTAATATCCTGGCTTCTCATTTCCCCCTCCTTTATGTTTGGTTGTCATGGGAGTCTGTGTTTGTGGAAGAAACATTGACTGTATTTGCCCAGGGGAGATGGAGGTACCTTCTAACCTTCACTTTCAGCCTTAGCAGAAGGACAGATAGAAGGGGAATTGTACTGGTAACAATGAAAGGAAAAAAAAAAACAACATTGAGAGTAAAAAAAATGTTTTTTCAAAGACATCCTGTAATGAATTGAAATAAGAGCAAAAATTTTTATCACAATCTGGAAAAGGCTATTCAAAACTTGGTTTACTCTAATTTTGTTGTTATGATTCATTTGAGTCCAGGAGTACTTTCACTCACTTTTAAAAGATTTTGTGGTTTTAAAACACGCACACACACACACAAATTATAATAATAACCTGAATGGGTAACTCCTAGAGAAGTAAATGGAGGAAAGAAACAGAAAAACTTCACTGTATCATACTTACATTTATTTTTGTAAAGATATGAATCACTAATATTCACTCTAACTTGTTGTTTATAATAAGTTTCAACAGACAAAAATTACTATTTCTTTCAAAAGCAGGTTGGCACGGTAATTTCTGTGTGTGTATGTGAAGTATCAGATTTATGCATACACCCTAATGCTAAAGAAATCATGGTGTTCTCCTCAGCACATTTATCTCACAGATTCTTCAAAGATAAATTCACCAGACTTGATGAATAACACAAAGAATGTTCCATATGGCTAAGACCTAATCACTTTCTGAATCCATTTTCTTTAAAAATGTCTTAACTTGGGCTTCCCTGATGGTCCAGTGGATAAAGAGTTGGCCTTGCAGTGCAAGGGGCCCGGGAAGATCCCACGTGCTATGGAGCAGCTGGACTGGTGGGTCCAGTTACGAGTTAGCACTCTGGAGTGCATGTGCCCAGAGCCAGTGCTCTGCAATGAGAGATGCCACTGCAACGTGAGGTGCAGAGGCCAAAGAATAAAGATGGATGAAAATCAATAAATAACAAAAAATAAAAATGAAAGAAGCCAAAATTAAAAAGAAAACAATGTTGGAACTTCATTCAGAAAAAAAAAAAGAAGTCTTAGCTTGCTTTTGCTCCTCTTTGTAATTCATCAAAACTAAGTTATTCCATTTTGTTTCTGTTTAGTGATTCTATTATGGTTCCCTTATAAGGTAATCCCATTACTTCAGTCTGGAACTTTTAGAACTCCTGTTTCTAGCTCTTCCTTCCCCCTCCTGGAACACACTTCCTTCTTTTCCTACTGGGTAGATAACCTTGCAAGTGCTTTCACCTAAGATGTCAATGCCTTATTGTGACTTAAATATGAAAGTTTAACAATATTAAATTGTCTATATTTGCTTGTTTTTGACATAAAATGGTAGTTTCAGATGCACAGTTCCTTAATTTGCATTTAACAATGAAACTTCAATACTCTCTTTTGGTAATATTAGTGGGTTGGAGTCCCAGCAGTCAGTGACAATGATATTTCAGAGAATGGAAAATCTTTTACTACAATTTTCAAAATCCCATCATGCAAATTATTTTGCACACATGTGGCATCTATGTTTTTCTTTTTAGAAATGATATCTGTGCTACCAAAATGTCAGATCACAGTATGAAGTTATTTACTGGTTCACTTGAAGTTTGAATTTTTTAAAACTTAATTTTATATTGGAGTATAGTTGACTAAAAATGTGTTAGTTTCAGGTGTACAGAAGAGTGATTCAGAATATATATATATATATATATATATATATATATATATATATAATTTACATATATCCTTATCACTAGCACCACCTGGGAAATCTATACATGTATCTATTCTTTTTCAAATTTGTTTCCTATTTAGACTATTACAGAATACTAAGAAGGATTCCTTGTGCTGTACTGTAGGCTCTTGTTATTTATCTATTTTATTTTATTTATTTTTTGGCGACTTCTATTGGTCTTTCATTTATTTATTTTCATCCATCTTTGTTCTTTGGCCTGTGTGGGCCTCCCATCACAGCAGTCTTTCTCGTAGCAGAGCACCAGCTCTGGGCGCATGCACTCCAGAGCTCTGGCTCAGTAGTTGGACACATGGGTCCAGTCGCTCCATGGCATGTGGGATCTTCCCAGGCCAGGGATTGAACCAGTGCCCCTTGCACTGCAAGGTGGTGTCCTTCCACACTGGACCACCAGGGAAGCCCTCTATTTCATTTTTAATTGACTTTTTTTAGAGTATAGTTGCTTTACATTGTACATTTTGAAATTTTAAACATGAACTAATGCTTGCTCTGATTTATTGAAGTTTCAATAACATTTTAATGAAACATTATTTTAAAATTAGCAATTATTTGTCATAAAATTGCTATCCATCAATTCTCTCATTAAATTTCCAGATTCCTTTAGTGTGTAGATCTTGACAATATTCTCTACATCACTGGCCTTAAGATTCTAGGAAACTGTCCTAGAGCAATTGAAATTTGAAGGCTTTTCCAGATAATCAGATAAAGCAGGTGTAATATTATCCCTTTCGCAAATGAACAAATTCTGGCTTAGATACCCTACATAGCTGCCCAGAGATCCAGCCAATATTTCCAGAAATGAATTTTAAACTGAAATCAATTGGACTTAATACACCTCTTTAATGCACAGGAAATATACTTCTGACGACACTGCATCATGCTTTCTGTTTAAATATAATTTATTTAAAACCAACATAACTAGGACATCACTGAAAATCACAGTACTACTTCTATTTACAGTATATTTTGAGACTGAAGTAGTAAAATGCATTTTCCAACTGATCGAGTTAATCAAAACTTTGCTTTAATCTTTGAAATTTTCATGAAATTTATTTGCTTACTTCCCATATTAAAAATTAAGAATCAATTCTTAAAAGTTTAGAATTAATTATTAAATACATCCATTCAAGAAACATTCACTGAGCATCTGCTACTGCAGATGTTCAGTTGCTTCAGTCGTGTCTCTGTGATGTTATGGACTGTAGCCCACCAGGCTCCTCTGTCCATGGAATTCTCCAGGCAAGAGTACTGGAACACATTGTCATGCCCCTCTCCAGGTGATCTTCCCAACCCAAGTACTGAAAGTGAGCCTTCTGTGCCTGAGGCAGATTCTTTATCACTGAGCCATTAGGGAAACCCACTGAACATCTACTATGCATCAAGCACTTCATAACAAGGAATATCAATACTACTTGCAATGTGATGTGTTTATGTGAGAGGTGAGGATGCGATGGTATACTGACTGTAATTAATCTTTTCTTTTGTTGTTGATCTTGTATATCTCAAGTTTATTATCATAAGGATCAGTTTTCATAATAGTAAATATAAGTTCTATACAGTGTGGGAATGGCTTTCCCAGATGTAGCTAGTGATAAAGGACTCACCTGACAATGCAAGAGACGTAAGAATTGTGGGTTAGCTCTCTGGTGAAGGGAAAATCTGCTGGAGGAGCACATGGCAACCCACGCCTGTATTCTTGCCTGGAGAATCCCATGGACAGGGGAGCCCAGTGGGCTACAGTCCATAGCAGTGCAAAGAGTCAGACATAACTTAGGATGCACACACAATGTGAGACTATGAGCTGAAGAACATACTTCTTGGGTATGGCCAATGTGTAGAAATTAGGATTTTCTTTATTCCTTTAAATGATTTTATTCTTCCTTCACAATTGCACTATTCCAAAAACAAAAAAATCTTAAGCAATCCAAGTCCTTACATGTGTAAATATTTATAAATCACCAGCCATGTATGTCCCCTATGGTAATGGTCCCTGGGTGGTAAGAAGCGAGCTATGAAGAATAGCATAAATAACTAAACCAGTAGCAAGTGTGAAAAGTCATCACAAAAAAAAAAGATTCGATGATAGAACTAATGACAATGACAACAACTGGTAAAAGCTGAGTGGTCTAACTTAACAACGAGCTAACATTTAACCTAAAACCTGAAGAGGGAAAAGGGAATCAACTATTCAAAGATGTGGTGAAGAAATTCCGGGCAGAGGGAGTGGCTTGTGCTAAAATTCTGGGGTAGAGCAGAGCACAGCATGGTGTGAAAATAAAAAGAATGTCGCTCAAGCTGGAGCAAATTTCAGGAGAATAAGAAAGGGGTTCAATAGAGAGACTGAACTGAAGCAGAAATGAACAGGTACCTTCATTTCAGTTATTTAAGATTTTGCTCTATTTTTACAACTAGATGCAGGGAGAAGTGTTTCACGGAGGCTTGAGAAGAATGCTCTGGAGCCCATAATTCCCATTTGTCACTGCAGAAAGGGTAATGGCAAACTAGCTCACTTCTGCCTGTGGTATCTTTTGAGACAAAAATTGAATTCCTATGGCTCTGCAAGAAAATACATGTTTCTTAAGTTCTGAAAATACAACATAAGAGAGCTGATGTAGTTTTGTTACATCACCAATAGCAGTATTTCATACCAAAAAACTGCAAAAGTCAGCTCTATTTTATCCACCCATTAATAGAAATCACTTTTATCAAATTCTTAGTTTTAGTCCAAAAAAAGTAGATTAGCATAAGTCCCTTTGGACTAGCTATTAATGCCATTCCATGAGCCATTTAAGAGGGGTTTTAAAGTTAATCTCTTCAGTGTTCCCTGAACATACCTTTGAAAAAATAATTATTTTCTGGCTTTATGGTTATATACTACTTTTAGCTCAATTAAATTACTGTTTCTAGGCTTTACTTACTGGGAAAAATATATACTGGCATACATCAGATGGCCATTTTAGCAATGATGATAATTAAAGATTATATTTTACAATGGGTTTCTGAAACTACAGTCTCCAGGGATGTGTATTTGTAACTGTGTTTTCAGTTGCCAACTAGAAAAAGAATGTGTCATGTGAATCCACAGAAATGTGCTCACAGCTACAGTGTTATCCCCTTGTAAATGTATTCAAGGGGATTTTGTAGGCTAAATTCAGTTTTAATCATGTTTGACCTATTTCTGAGCCATGATTTCACCATAATATACACTAACATATATATTATAATGAATATATCTTTAATGCTATTTTGCAATATATAAAATATTTGTAATATTTTTTGCACAAGAAGTATAGGTGAAAAAACAAAATGAAGAGAAAATTACTAAATGCAATTAACTATGAAATAAAACTTTCAATAGTAAATGAAGCAAAATCTTCCAAGAGACTTAAGTTTTAAGTTTCTCTCTATAAAACATGAAACTTGAAGATTAACTAGACATACTGTAACTCACTATGTTATTAATTTTTGACATGTAATAATGTTAAGATCTGAAGCATACATTTAATTATTTAATTTTTGAGCATAATATGGTTTAGAATGTAATTTAGAGAACATAGAATGTAAAAAGATTTATATGAAGTAGCCCCTACCCTCATAGATCTGATGTTAAGAAGAAATTCAAGAAAATGTTATGAATTTTATGATATGTGTACAGTCAGGGCAAAATGGAGTCATAAACTATAGTGTTAAAATGAAAGAAAAAGAAAAACAACTTCTTGCATTTATTTCTGACTATTAAAGAGCTTAGAAAATTATTTCATATTGACATTTAAAACTTTTATGTTGAAGATACAAAGAAAAGATATACCAATACCACTCTGATTATACAATGTGTAACTAAACTTCTAAGTATTTTGTTGTTCATTAAAATGAAGAGTAGCCATTTCTAGGAATACAGATAAAATTTTAAATAAATATATGTATGTGTGAGACCTATTTGAAGATCTTTATTAAGATTATTGCCTTAACACTTACCAGCCTATGAAATCAAAAAAGTAATAAAATTCTGAAATACATACATCAGATGGCCATTTTAGCAATGATGATAATTAAAGATTATATTTTACAATGGGTTTCTGAAACTACAGTCTCCAGGGATGTGTATTTGTAACTGTGTTTTCAGTTGCCAACTAGAAAAAGAATGTGTCATGTGAATCCACAGAAATGTGCTCACAGCTACAGTGTTATCCCCTTGTAAATGTATTCAAGGGGATTTTGTAGGCTAAATTCAGTTTTAATCATGTTTGACCTATTTCTGAGCCATGATTTCACCATAATATACACTAACATATATATTATAATGAATATATCTTTAATGCTATTTTGCAATATATAAAATATTTGTAATATTTTTTGCACAAGAAGTATAGGTGAAAAAACAAAATGAAGAGAAAATTACTAAATGCAATTAACTATGAAATAAAACTTTCAATAGTAAATGAAGCAAAATCTTCCAAGAGACTTAAGTTTTAAGTTTCTCTCTATAAAACATGAAACTTGAAGATTAACTAGACATACTGTAACTCACTATGTTATTAATTTTTGACATGTAATAATGTTAAGATCTGAAGCATACATTTAATTATTTAATTTTTGAGCATAATATGGTTTAGAATGTAATTTAGAGAACATAGAATGTAAAAAGATTTATATGAAGTAGCCCCTACCCTCATAGATCTGATGTTAAGAAGAAATTCAAGAAAATGTTATGAATTTTATGATATGTGTACAGTCAGGGCAAAATGGAGTCATAAACTATAGTGTTAAAATGAAAGAAAAAGAAAAACAACTTCTTGCATTTATTTCTGACTATTAAAGAGCTTAGAAAATTATTTCATATTGACATTTAAAACTTTTATGTTGAAGATACAAAGAAAAGATATACCAATACCACTCTGATTATACAATGTGTAACTAAACTTCTAAGTATTTTGTTGTTCATTAAAATGAAGAGTAGCCATTTCTAGGAATACAGATAAAATTTTAAATAAATATATGTATGTGTGAGACCTATTTGAAGATCTTTATTAAGATTATTGCCTTAACACTTACCAGCCTATGAAATCAAAAAAGTAATAAAATTCTGAAATACAATTTTTTGATTGCTAAATGTAAGTATTATTTTCTGCCTACTGGGCAGGGTCATCATTAGAAATAACATAATATGTGTGAAGTGCACATGGAATACGATGGCTCAGTGGTGAGGAATTCTCCTGCAATGCAGGACACCCAGGTTCCATCTCTGGTTTGGGAAGATCACCTTGAAGGAGGGCATGGTAGCCCACTCTGGTATTCTTGCCTGGAGAATCCCCATGGACAAAGAAGCATGACGGGCGGCAGCCCATGTGCACTCATGGAGTTGGACATGATTGAAGTGACCATGCAGCAGCAGCAGCACATGGAATGTTATAGGTATTATATATATTATGTCTATTATAGCTTCTTTTCCCATTGTAGTATAGTGTGTAATATGTCTGGGCCTTCCTTATTGATAAAAACATAAAGTCTATTTTTGTATTCTTGGTATCCAAAAGAGTATGTAGTGTCTGATATCTAGATAGATAGATAGATAGATAGATAGATAGATAGATAACATACTTGATGAGAAAAATTAGTCTACTGATAATTGTTTTTATATAGGTTTTCATGTAAAAGTAGAACTTTCACAATGTATCTGAATATTTATTTTTTATCTGAATCTTTATAGAAAAGAGAAAGCTTGATATTTGAAAATATTTGTATTTTTTAGTGGTAATATTTAATCTATATAGATAGATCTTCCAGTATAATCTAAATATTCCATTAATTTTAACCAACATTAAGGCATTGCTCTTTTATATTTGAAATTCTAAAAGTTAAAATAAAACATTCCATGGTTTATCAGCCAAGCAAAGTAACTTAGTTTTAATCTTGGTAGCATTTATAGTATTCCAGAGGTTATTCTAAGAAAATTGATGCAGGTACATCAACTTCATGAGTTTACTCATAAATTTTTACATTTTTACTAAATGGAAAATAGCAAATAGTATTCTGTGTCAACAGTTATAATGATCATGCATAAAAGATGTATAGGATTCCACTTTGTGGATGTACAATAATAATAGTCAATGTCTTGGCTATTGTAGATAGCCCAATTAAGAACATAGTGGTGCCTCAGTTTTTTCTAGATATATGCTCAAGAGTAGGGTTGCTGGATCATAGGGCAATTCTATTTTTAGTTTTTTGAGGAACTTCTATACTGTTATCCATAGCTTTTTTTAAAAAAAAATATATACTCCTATCAATAGCGTATAAGAATTTCAATTTCTCTACATCCTCCTCAGTGTTTGTTATCTATATTTCTTTTGAGAATAGTCATTTTCTTGTATTTTTGATAAAGCCAATGAATATTCATTGGAAGGAATGATACTGAAGTTGAAGCTCCAATACTTTGTCCACCTGATGCAAAGAGAGGACTCATTGGAAAAGATCCTAATGCTGGGAAAAATAGAAGGCAGAAGGAGAAGGGGACAACAGAGGATGAGATGGTTGGATGGTATCGCTGAGTAATGGATATGAGTTTGAGCAAACTCCAGGAGATGGTGAAGGCAGGAAAGCCTGGCATGTTGCAGTCCATGGGATCACAAAGAGTCAGACACGACTGAGTGATTGGATTGAACTGAACAAAATCATAGTAATTCGGATTTAAATTTATCTGAAGATTAGTGATACTGAATACTTGCAGGGGCAGAATTTTTTCCCTACTTTACTTCTAGGTTTTTTGGTTGATCTAATAATTAAATTGACGTAAGACAGGTAAATATGAGAAAAATAAGTTTAACTACATACATACAGGATTCTTGTTGGGCTTCCCTGGTAACTCAGTGATAGTCAGCCTGCCAAGTTACATCCCTGGGTTGGGAATATCCCCTGGAGAAGGAAATGGCAATTTACTTCTGTATTCTTTTTTTTTTTTTTAAACATTTACTTATATAGTTTTTGGCGGGGTGGGGGAGGGATGGGGACGGGCGAGCCACTTCTATTGGTCTTTCATTTGTCTATTTTCATTCGTCTTTGTTCTTTGGCTCTTGCGGGCCTCCCATCGCGGTGGCCTCTGTTGTCGCAGAGCACCGACCCTGGGCGCATGCGCTCCAGAGCTCCGGCTCAGTAATCAGACACATCAGTCCAGCCGCTCCGGGGCACGTGGGACCTTCCCAGGCCAGGGCTCGAACCGGCGCCCCGTGCACTGCAAGGCGGTGTCCTTACCCACTGGACCACCAGGGAAGCCCTACTTCTGTATTCTTGCCAGGAAAATTCCATGGACAGAGGAAACTGGAAGGCTACACTTCATGGAGTCAGAAAGAGTCAGACATGACTTAGTGACTAAAAGATATACAGCAGGCTCAAAGATACGAGAGTACTACTCTGGTGGTAGTACTTTTATAGGTACAGATCCACTATCTAAGTTTTTATAAGTATATTGTTGCTGTTTTTCAGTCACTAAGTTGTGTCTGATTCTTTGCTATCCCATGTCCCACAAGGCTTCCCTGTCCTTCACTATCTCCTAGAGTTTGCTCAAACTCATGTCCATTGAGTCAGTGATACCAACCTCAGTATTCCCCAGTCAGAAGGCAGAAGGAGAAGGGGACAACAGAGGATGAGATGGTTGGATGGTATCGCTGAGTAATGGATATGAGTTTGAGCAAACTCCAGGAGATGGTGAAGGCAGGAAAGCCTGGCATGTTGCAGTCCATGGGATCACAAAGAGTCAGACACGACTGAGTGATTGGATTGAACTGAACAAAATCATAGTAATTCGGATTTAAATTTATCTGAAGATTAGTGATACTGAATACTTGCAGGGGCAGAATTTTTTCCCTACTTTACTTCTAGGTTTTTTGGTTGATCTAATAATTAAATTGACGTAAGACAGGTAAATATGAGAAAAATAAGTTTAACTACATACATACAGGATTCTTGTTGGGCTTCCCTGGTAACTCAGTGATAGTCAGCCTGCCAAGTTACATCCCTGGGTTGGGAATATCCCCTGGAGAAGGAAATGGCAATTTACTTCTGTATTCTTTTTTTTTTTTTTAAACATTTACTTATATAGTTTTTTGGCGGGGGTGGGTGGGGGGACGGGCGAGCCACTTCTATTGGTCTTTCATTTGTCTATTTTCATTCGTCTTTGTTCTTTGGCTCTTGCGGGCCTCCCATCGCGGTGGCCTCTGTTGTCGCAGAGCACCGACCCTGGGCGCATGCGCTCCAGAGCTCCGGCTCAGTAATCAGACACATCAGTCCAGCCGCTCCGGGGCACGTGGGACCTTCCCAGGCCAGGGCTCGAACCGGCGCCCCGTGCACTGCAAGGCGGTGTCCTTACCCACTGGACCACCAGGGAAGCCCTACTTCTGTATTCTTGCCAGGAAAATTCCATGGACAGAGGAAACTGGAAGGCTACACTTCATGGAGTCAGAAAGAGTCAGACATGACTTAGTGACTAAAAGATATACAGCAGGCTCAAAGATACGAGAGTACTACTCTGGTGGTAGTACTTTTATAGGTACAGATCCACTATCTAAGTTTTTATAAGTATATTGTTGCTGTTTTTCAGTCACTAAGTTGTGTCTGATTCTTTGCTATCCCATGTCCCACAAGGCTTCCCTGTCCTTCACTATCTCCTAGAGTTTGCTCAAACTCATGTCCATTGAGTCAGTGATACCAACCCACCTCATCCTCTGTCACCGTCTTCTCCTCTTGCCTTCAGTCTTTCCAAGCATCAGGGTCTTTTCCAATGAGTAAGCTCTTACAATCATGTGGCCAAAGTATTGGAGCTTCATCATCTTCAGCACCAGTCCTTCCAATGAATATTCAGGATTGATTTCCTTTAGGATTGACTGTTTTGATCTCCTTTCTATCCAAGGGACTCTCAGGAGTCTTCTCCAGTACCACAGTTTGAAGACATCAGTTTTTTGGTGCTCAGCCTTCTTTATGGTCCAACTCTCTGATCCATGCATGTCTACTGGAAATTTAAGTATGTAAAGGAGAGGTAAAATGTTTTCTGAATTTCCTGGGTCTTGATTGCTTAATATAATCCATATGCCAAAGTAGTATACTTTGGAATAGCATATTTTACTTATTTTCGGCATCTGTTATTATACCCGTTTATAATTTGTATGTCCTCTTTGTGGAAATACCTATCAAGAACTTTACCTGTTTTGTAGTCTGGTTATTTTTATTCAATTTTTTTTTTGCTATTGATTTGTACGAATTCTTTATATATTTCAAATATTAATTTCTTTGTGATTTGCAAATATTTTCTCCTAATCCTTAGATTGTCTTTTCACTCTGTTGATTTTTAACCTTTGTTGTGCAGAGGTCTTTAGTTTGATATAGTCCTACTTGTCTATTTTTGCTGTTTTTTCTTCTGTTTTTGGTATCATATCCAAGCAATCATTGTCAAAAACAATGTCAGGAAGCTTTTCTCCTATTTTCTTCTAAGAGTTTTATATTTTGAGATCTAACATTTAAGTCTTGAATCCACTTTGAGTTGATCTCCCCATGTGGTGTAAGAGTCCAATTGATTCATTCTCTTGCATGTAAATATCCAGTTTTCCTAAGGCCATTTGCTGAAGAGACTAAACTTTCCCCATTGAGTATTCCTGACATCTCTGTCTAATATTCCATTGACCATGTATATATCTTTTATTTCTGATTAATTTTTAGATCTCTTTTTCTCTTTTGTCGTGATATTTGTGTGTATGTGTATGTGTAGGATAGTACTTCTCTGTAGGTCATGTTTCAAAAGTTTTCCCAGTTTTTTTTGACTTTGTGTATAATTATTAATGTGCAATATCTACTATACTAAAGCAAATAGGTAGAAAGTGTGAAAGAAAAAAATTATATGACTAGGTGACTCTTGCTGAACTGTTATTCCCACAAATCCTTTTAAATCCTTTTAAAACCCTTTTTACTATTTGTATTTAATTTAATATTTGATATTTGCACATCCCAATGTGCTACAACTCAGTAACCAACTTTGAGACAGGAAAATATTTATTTGCTACAAACTGTCTCTTTGATATTTTGAGGCTCAGAGAGCAGAAATTGGGGAGTAATATTCATTGGGGAGTAATATTCAATGATGAATGAGACTATGACCCAACTACTGCACAGAATATATAGACTTGGACTAGTAGCTTCAAGCTGCTAAATATTTGGCCATTTAAAAGTGGGAAAAAAGAAAATTAAAAGCATCTCTCAGTGTTTTCAGTATTAAACAGTAGAATCATAAAGTACATGGCTCTTTGGCTAACAAATCCATTTGATAAATGTTGTATATACATAGATACTTGTTTCCTCTGGAGTAGGAAATGGCAACCCACTCCAGTATTCTTGCCTGAAAAATTCCATGAACAGAAGAGCCTGGCAGGCTGAAGTCCATGTGGTCTCAAAGAGTTGGACACAATTGTGTGATTGAATACATAGGTACTTGCAGAGCCTATTACGTGTTTGGGAACAGATACTGAAATAGCTCTAAAAAAATTAAAAATGGAAACATAAGCTAATAAAATATGAAAGAAGTCTAATCAGTGAAAATAATACACTTGAGAGGATAGTGGCAAAACAACAAAAAAGCTTCTTGAAGCAAAAGGGGAAGAAAACCTAACCTCACACACAGAAAACCCCCAAAACAAATAAAAATGATGCGTTATTTAATTTTACACAATTTGCACTTATATCCTATGTCTGTATTAAATTATTCTGACATCCATGTATGGGAGTGACGGGATTCAACTATGACTTGAAAGTTTTACTCTGGAGAGGGTGGAGCTAAGATGATGGCGTGGAAGGACATGCATTCATCTCTCCTGCAAAATCGCCTGAACTGCAACAAGTTCCTGAAAAACCATCGACAGGAGGAGGTTGGATCTGATCACAGAAAGATACCCCACATCGAAGAACAAAGGAGAAGTAGCAACAAGATGGTTGGAAGGGTGCAATCGTGCTTTTAAAAGTCAAACCTCATACCTGCCAGAGAGGCCGGGTGAGCCAAAGGTGCAAAGCCTGTTGCAGAGCAAGACCCGGGAAAGGAGTGGTTACGCCCACAAGGGACTGAGCCAGACCTGCTTTCTAGGGTCCAAATGCCCCCTTGAGCTAGAAGTGTCCTTGAGCAGTTCTCAGAAGGACACCACTCAGTTCCCTTTGAAGGAGGTTACTATTAACCCTAACATAGAGCCGCCAAGTAGGACTGGAAACTGTGTGCACTGTGATCCAGGAGAGGGGAAGAGCGATCCTGCATGGGACTGAGCCAGACTCACCTCTGAGTAATATGACGTCTCCTGCGGTGGCGGGTAGACGGTGCAGCAGGGTCGGGGCCACTGTGGAAGTGTTTCCCATAGACAGTGTGGGAATAAATCCTTTGTGAGAGAGACGCCATTACCCCTACTGCAGCATGGGTGCAGGTCAAATTAGAAGGTGGGAATTTAGCACCACCCAGCAACAAAAGTATCTGGATTAAGGATTAAGAAACTCCCAGGGCCAGCCTGAGCAGGCCTTTTAGTTCTGGAATAGGCCGAAATAAACAAGCAGTCAAAGAGGTCTTCAGATCCAACCACTGCCAGAGGCAAGAAAAAGACTGATAATTCCTGAATATTCAGCAAGAGACAGAAGAACATACACACTCACTATTTTCACGTTTTGTCTGAAGCTGGAGTTACTGCTCGATTTTTTTAAATTTCATTTTTTTTCTTATTTTTTATTGCTTTTTTGTTTTGGTTTTGGTTTTTCAGTTATTTTTCCTTTTATTCCAAGTCCCCTCAGTGCCCTCCCCCATTTTTCTTTTTGTTTTTTTTGGGGTGTGTGTGTGTGAGTGTGGATGTGTTTATTTCCTCCATTGAATTCTATTGAATCTACTAATCCTATCAGTAAGACTGAATATATTCAAGTTTACATAATTTTTTTTTTTTCCTTTTAAACCACACATTTTATTTTGTATAAACTTCTGGTTCCACATTGGCCTTCTAAGTTTCTGTGGCAGTTTTGTTTGTTTTTATTGTTTTTTGCTTTTTTTTCCTATATTTTTCTATACACTTATCTCTGTTTTAAATTTTAAATTTTTTATTTGTACTACTACTTCCTCTATAACTCTTTGTTTTCTCTAATGTTCCTTTCCTACAGCACTAAAGTCTAATAAATGCAAATCTTTATCTCCCTAATTTAACTTTGCAGTATTGATCTATATTTCTCTTCTATCCTCACTTTCTCTTTTCCCCTTTTCCCACCATATTTCTTAGTCTGTTCTGTCCTCATTGCCTTATCCCCAATGGGGACCCTTCTCTAGCATTATTCTCCACTTGGTGCTCTACTTAGTTTGGTTATTAACTGGTGGATGTCATTCCTGATTTTCTCTATTCGCCATGCTAATGTATTGTACTGTATTTTTGGTTGTAATGTTTGGGTTATGTTATAGCTGTATATGTTTGTGTGTATAATTCAATATGCTAGATAGTAATTGCATAATATTTTGATTGCCATTTGTCAAAGGTATACCTTCTGTTTCTCATTCACATATATATGTTTTAATATCATTTAATACCATAACAAACCAACCGTGAAATCTTCATTTCCTGGTCAGACAACAAGCCCAGGGGCTTTAGGGAGGGAGCGCTGACTCCAAAACTCTACAATACTGGAGAACGCTTAATACTAAAGAGCAATAAACAGTGAGAACTTCAACAAAGGTAAGCACTTGTGTGCAAGACCTGACATAAACCAACCACCAGCATCACCCAGAATTAGAAGCCCCATACAAACAACAAACACTGACAGACGTAACTCAAAGTCTAGGAATAGGAAACCCCAAACATAGTTAAAAAATTAGTAATAACAATGAAACGGCAGAGAAATATCACACAAGTGAAGGAACAATCTACAAAAACACAAGATCAAGTCAACGAAGAGCATTTGGACGCACACTCTGAAGGTGATTTCAGAAGAATGATAGTAAAGATGGTCAAAGACACTGAAAACAGAATGTTAGAGAAATTGCAAGACACAACCAACACACTGGTTAAAGAAATACAAGAACTGACAAAAAAAGTAACAGAGACAAACAACTCAATTGCTGAACTGAAAAACACTGTAGAAGGAATCAAGAGCAGAATATCTGAGACAGAAGACCGGATAAATGAACTGGAAGATAGAATGGTGGAAGTAACTGCTGAAAAACAGAATCTAGCTCAAAGAATGAAAAGAGCAGAGGATAGCCTCAGAGACCTCTGGGATAATATCAAATGCACCAATATTCGAATTATAGGGGTTCCAGAAGAAGAAGAAAAAAAAAAGGCTATGAGAAAAATTTTGAAGAGATTCTAGTTGAATATTTCCCCAACATGGGAAAAGAAATAGTCAGTCAAGTCCAAGAAACGCAAATAGTACCATACAGAATCAACCAAGACACCAAGACACATAATAATGAAGCTAGCACAAATTAAACACAAAGATAGAATTCTCAAAGCAGCAAGGGAAAAGCAACTAGTGACATACAAGGGAAAGCCCATACGCTTAACAGCTGATCTTTCAACAGAAACTCTGCAGGCCAGAAGAGAATGGCAGGACACATTAAAATGGTTAAAAGAGAATAATCTACAACCAAGGATCCTCTACCCTGCAAGGATCTCATTCAAAATGGATGGAGAAATCAAAATCTTTACAGACAAGCAAAAATTAAAAGAATTTAGTCACACCAAACCAGCCTTACAACAAGTGTTAAAGGGACTTATATAGAAAACAAGTATAAGAGAAGAAGAAGATCCACAAAACAAAGCCATCATAGCATCGAAGAAGATGACAATAGGATCATTTGTATCAATAATTACTTTGAATGTAAATGGACTAAATGCCCCAACCAAAAGACACAGAGTGGCTGAATGGATTCAAAAACACGACCCATACATATGCAGCCTCCAGGAAACGCACTTCAGACCTAGAGACACTCATAGACTGAAAGTGAGAGACTGGAAAAAGATATTCCATACAAATGGAAATCAAAAGAAAGCTGAAGTAGCAATTCTCATATCAGCCAAAATAGATTGCAAAATAAAGAAGATTAGAAGAGACAAGACCGGACACTACATAATGATCAAGGGATAGATCCAAGAAGAAGACATAACAATCATAAATATCTATGCACCCAACACAGGAGCACCCCAATACATAAGACAAACACCTTCAGACATAAAAGAAAACATCAACACTAACAATCACAGTAGGAGACTTTAACACTCCTCTGACACCAATGGACAGATCATCCAAACAGAAAATTGATAAAGAAACACGAGCCTTAAATGCCGCACTAGAAGAGATAGACCTCATCGATATCTTTAGGACATTCCATCCAAAAGCAGAGGAATACACTTACTTCTCAAGTGCTCTATGTACCATTCTCCAGGATAGGCCACATCTTGGGCCACAAATCAAACCTCAGTCAATTCAAGAAAATTGAAATCTTATCAACCATCTTCTTGGACCACAATGTAATGAGACTAGAGATCAACTATAAGAAAAAAAAAAAAAACGCTAAAAACACAAACACATGGAGATTAAACAACACATACCTAAAAAACCAACTGATTATTGAGCAAATCAAAGGAAAAATAAAAAAATTCTTGGAAGAAAATGACAAAGAACACATGACTGTGCAAAACCTATGGGATACTGCAAAAGCAGTTCTAAGAGGGAAGTTTATAGCAATTCAGACCTACCTGAAGAAACTAGGAAAATCTCAAACAGACGACCTAACCCTACACTTAAAACAATTGCAAAAGAAGAACAAAAACACCTCAAAGCCAGCAGAAGAAGGGAAATCATAAAGATCAGAGCAGAAATAAATGAATAAGAATCAAAAAAAACAAGAGTAAAGATAAATACAACAAAGAGCTGGTTCTCTGAAAAGATAAATAAAATCTACAAACCACTGGCCAGGATCATCAAGAAAAAAAGAGAGAAGAATCAGATCACCAAAATCAAAAATGAAAAAGGAGAGATTACAACAGATAACACAGAAATCCGAAGGATTCTAAGAGACTAATATGAACAACTCTTTGGCAACAAACTGGACAACTTGGAAGAAAAGGATAATTTCTTAGAGAAGATTAATCTCCCAACACTCAACCAGGAAGAAATAGAAACTATGAACAACCCAATCACAAGCTCAGAAATCGACCTTGTGATCAAAAATCTACCCAAAAATAAAAGCCCAGGTCCAGATGGCTTCACAGGCGAATTCTACCAAACATTTAAAGAAGAGCTAATGCCTGTCCTTCTAAAACTCTTTCCAAAAATTGCATGGGAAGGAAAACTTCCAAACACATTCTATGAGACTGCCATCACCCTGATACCAAAGGCAGGCAAAGACAACACAAAAAAGATAAATTATAGACCAATTTCAATGATGAATTTAGATGCCAAAATCCTCAACAAAATCCTACCAAACAGAATTGAACAACACATCAAAAAACTCATACATCATGATCAAGTTGGGTTCATCCCAGGCATGCAAGGATTCTTCAATATCCACAAATCAATCAATGTGATACACCATATCAACAAATTGAGGGACAAAAATCACATGATCATCTCAATAGATGCAGAAAAAGCCTTTGACAAGGTACAACATCGATTAATGATAAAAACTCTTCAAAAAATGGACATAGAAGAACCTATCTCAACATAGTGAAAGCCATCTATGAGAAGCCCACAGTGAACATTATCCTCAATGGTGAAAAACTCAAAGCATTTCCTCTAAGATCAGGAACAAGACAAGGGTGTCCACTTTCACCACTCTTATTCAACATAGTCCTGAAAGTTCTAGCAACAGCAATAAAAGAAGAGAAAGAAATCAAAGGAATCCAGATTGGAAAGGAAGAAGTCAAACTCTCTCTTTTTTGCAGACGACATGATATTATACATAGAAAATCCCAAAGACACAATTGAAATACTACTAGAGCTAATCAGTGAATTCAGTAAACTCGCAGGATACAAAATTAATGCACAGAAATCACTGGCATTCCTATACACAAACAGACAACTCAACATCTGAAAAATGAACAACCCCATCAAAAAATGGGAAAACGGCCTAAACAGACACCTCTCCAAAGAGTAGATACAGATGGCCCCAAAACACATGAAATGATGCTCAACTCCGCTTATAATTAGAGAAATGCAAATCAAAACTACAATGAGATATCACCTCACAGGGGTCAGAATGGCTGTCATCCACAAATCGACAGACAATAAATGCTGGAGAGGGTGCGGAGAAAAGGGAACACTCCTGCATTGCTGGTGGGAGTGTAAATTGATACAGCCTCTATGGAAGACAGTCTGGAGATTTCTTAAAAAACTAAAAATAGATGCACCATACGACCCAGCAATCCCAGTTTTAGGCTTGTACCCTGATAAAATCAAAATTAAAAGAAGCACCTGTACCCCAATGTTCATTGCAGCTCTCTATACAATAGTTAGAACACGGAAGCAACCTAGATGCCCGTCAACGAACGAATGGATCCAAAAGCCCTGGTACATATATACAATGGAATACTACTCAGCTATAAAGAGAAATGCAGAAAAATCAGCCCTAATGAGGTGGCTGGATCTAAAGCCTATCATAAAAAGTGAAGTTAGAAAGAGAAGGACAAGTACAATATACTAACACATATATATGGAATCTAGTAGGATGGTGATGATGACACATGCAGTGAAGCGAAGGAGAAACAGACATGGACAGTGGACATATGGACATTGTGGGGAAGGAACAGTGAGTGAGAGTTTTAAAAGAAGTAGCATGAAGGCCTGTACTATCATATGTGAAGAACATAGCTATAGTGTTTGTGAGAAAAGCAGATACTTCAGGGGTTCTGTATGATGGTCTGTATGGGTGAGATGTGCAGAGGGTATACACATGACTAATCTGAGAACATACATATCTGTAAACAACAAAACTCCGTAAAAGTTAAAAGTAAAATAAAAGTTTAAAAAAAAAAAGATAAAAAAAAAAGGCAACGTAAAAAAAAAAAAAGTTTAGCTCTGGTAAATGAGTAGAAAATGGGCTTCCCGGATGGCTCAGACAGTAAAGAATCTGCCTACAGTGTGAGAGACCCGGCTTTAATCTCTGGGTTGGGAAGATCCCCTGGAAAAGGAACTGTAACCCACTCCAGCACTCTTGCTTGGAGACTCCCATGGACAGAGGAGTCTGGCAGGCTACAGTCTATGGGATCAGAGTCAGACATGAATGAGTGACTAACACTAGACTAAACTGTGGTAAATGAGTAGAAAATGACTCATAATGATAAAAAACTGAAAGGTAATACAGGTAAATGCAATAGTCTGGGTGAGTGATAAGTAGAAAAGAGGTAATATAAATGAGAATAAAAATGAAGAGAAAATGTGATAGATATGTTAAAGTATAATTAATATTAACCAATTGGATATAGAGAAAAGTGGCAATGAAAAAAAGAAAGAAAAGATGCCACTGGGAACGTTTTTGTCTTATTAACTAAAAGTAGAATGTTGCTGTTAACAAAAATAAGGAGATTGTAAGAGGAAATCCAGATGATGAGATAGAGGCAAATTGGACAAATTCAGTTTTGAACATACTGGTTCATGGATACCAGAAATCTTTCCCATCATCTAATGGAAAGTTACAAGTGCAGGATACCAGGCCTCCCTGTCCCTCACCATCTCTGGGAGCGTGCCCAAGTTCAGATCCATTATGTTGGTGATGCTATCCAACCATCTCATCCTCTGTCATTCTCTGTGGCTATATTATTAGGACATAAAACAGAAGAAATTGAGATGAAAAGGAACCTTTGGCACAGAGTGGTGTTAGGATTAGGAAGGAAAAAACTGTTGTACTATGAAGGTAATGCAGTAGAAGAAATGATGGTTGAGAAATGATGGTACTTCTCCAATGGAGAAGAAATGTGGAAACTTTTGAAATCATCTCCACTTCTTAGTAGAAATAGTGAGGTGTCAATCAGAGTAGTTTTGCAGTGTTAGGAGACTAGAAAAAAATTACCTGCTGTTTTGGGACTTCAATTATATAAGCAAAATAAGGATTATAGAAAATCAAAGAAAAGTCCATTATAATAACAGATTTGGAATACAATTTGATCATGTGGTTTCAGAACTTTTTCTAGTAATACTTTGTGACAAGAGTAAAACAGATTGTGTTGGGTGTTTGGAGTGGGGAAAGTTTCCAAGGTGACCCAAATTGTAAAGAATCTGCCTGCTATGCAGGAGACCTAAGTTTGATCCCTGGGTTGGGAAGATCCTCTGGAGAAGGGCATGGCTACTCACTCCAGTATTCTTCCCTGGAGAATTCTATGAACAGAGGAGCCTGATGTGTTATAGTCAATGGGGTTGCAGTGAGTCAGACATGGAGTGTTTGGGGAGGAATTAAAGTATTCTATCTTATGCAATTAACAATATGTAGATGGTGGTGAATTAATGATGTTCCAGATTTAAGTCACTAAATAACTCTCACTGAAATGTTAGTAAAGGTTTGAGATTTCAGGATAATGGCTAGAATACCTATGGTTAGGAGATTAAGTCAAATAAAGTTTAGGAATGAGCTTTGAATTTGGAGTGAAGATAAAGGATTGGCGTTCTCATTTCCACTGGGAACGTTTTTTTCTTATTAACTAAAAGTAGAATGTTGCTGTTAACAAAAATAAGGAGATTGTAAGAGGAAATCCAGATGATGAGATAGAGGCAAATTGGACAAATTCAGTTTTGAACATACTGGTTCATGGATACCAGAAATCTTTCCCATCATCTAATGGAAAGTTACAAGTGCAGGATACCAGGCCTCCCTGTCCCTCACCATCTCTGGGAGCGTGCCCAAGTTCAGATCCATTATGTTGGTGATGCTATCCAACCATCTCATCCTCTGTCATTCTCTGTGGCTATATTATTAGGACATAAAACAGAAGAAATTGAGATGAAAAGGAACCTTTGGCACAGAGTGGTGTTAGGATTAGGAAGGAAAAAACTGTTGTACTATGAAGGTAATGCAGTAGAAGAAATGATGGTTGAGAAATGATGGTACTTCTCCAATGGAGAAGAAATGTGGAAACTTTTGAAATCATCTCCACTTCTTAGTAGAAATAGTGAGGTGTCAATCAGAGTAGTTTTGCAGTGTTAGGAGACTAGAAAAAAATTACCTGCTGTTTTGGGACTTCAATTATATAAGCAAAATAAGGATTATAGAAAATCAAAGAAAAGTCCATTATAATAACAGATTTGGAATACAATTTGATCATGTGGTTTCAGAACTTTTTCTAGTAATACTTTGTGACAAGAGTAAAACAGATTGTGTTGGGTGTTTGGAGTGGGGAAAGTTTCCAAGGTGACCCAAATTGTAAAGAATCTGCCTGCTATGCAGGAGACCTAAGTTTGATCCCTGGGTTGGGAAGATCCTCTGGAGAAGGGCATGGCTACTCACTCCAGTATTCTTCCCTGGAGAATTCTATGAACAGAGGAGCCTGATGTGTTATAGTCAATGGGGTTGCAGTGAGTCAGACATGGAGTGTTTGGGGAGGAATTAAAGTATTCTATCTTATGCAATTAACAATATGTAGATGGTGGTGAATTAATGATGTTCCAGATTTAAGTCACTAAATAACTCTCACTGAAATGTTAGTAAAGGTTTGAGATTTCAGGATAATGGCTAGAATACCTATGGTTAGGAGTATAAAATAAGGTCAAGAAGATAAATGCTACCATCAGGTTAATGAGCAAATTTGAATTTGGAGTGAAGATAAAGGATTGGCGTTCTCATTTACTTTTGTTCTTTTCCAAAACTCCACTAAACTAATGGCAAATGAATGTCTTAAAGACATAAATTCACCATGTTAAGATAAGTACCTTCTATGCCCATTTTTTGAAGAGTTTTTAATTCCTGTAAACAAACAATGAAAAATCAGAAAATGAAATCAAAGAGGCAATCCCTTTCACCATTGCAACCAAAAGAATCAAATATCTAGGAATAAATTTACCCAAAGAAACAAAAGAACTGTACACAGAAAATTACAAGACACTCATGAGAGACATTAAAGAAGACTTAAACAGATGGAGAGATATTCCATGTTCCTGGATCGGAAGAATCAATACTGTGAAAATGACCATACTACCAAATGTCATCTATAGATTCAATGCAATCCCTATCAAACTTCCAATGACAATCTTCACAGAAGTAGACCAAAGAATAACACAGTTCATATAGAAACACAAAAGACCTCGACTAGCCAAAGCAATCCTCAGGAAGAAGAATGAAGCTGGAGGGATCAGCCTCCCTAACTTCAGACTCTACTACAAAGCAACAGTCCTCAAGACAGTATGGTACTGGCACAAAAACAGAACTATAGACCAATGGAGCAAGATAGAGAACCCAGAGATAAACCCACACACCTATGGTTACCTTATTTTTGACAAAGGAGGCGAACATATAAAATGGGATAAAGACAGCCTCTTCAACAAATGATGCTGGGAAAATTGGACAGCTACATGCAAAAAAATGAAGTTGGAACATACCCTGACACCATGCACAAAAATCAACTTTAAGACTTAAATATAAGGCCAGAAAAACCTTAAGGAGCCTGATGTGTTATAGTCAATGGGGTTGCAGTGAGTCAGACATGGAGTGTTTGGGAGGAATTAAAGTATTCTATCTTATGCAATTAACAATATGTAGATGGTGGTGAATTAATGATGTTCCAGATTTAAGTCACTAAATAACTCTCACTGAAATGTTAGTAAAGGTTTGAGATTTCAGGATAATGGCTAGAATACCTATGGTTAGGAGTATAAAATAAGGTCAAGAAGATAAATGCTACCATCAGGTTAATGAGCAAATTTGAATTTGGAGTGAAGATAAAGGATTGGCGTTCTCATTTACTTTTGTTCTTTTCCAAAACTCCACTAAACTAATGGCAAATGAATGTCTTAAAGACATAAATTCACCATGTTAAGATAAGTACCTTCTATGCCCATTTTTTGAAGAGTTTTTAATTCCTGTAAACAAACAATGAAAAATCAGAAAATGAAATCAAAGAGGCAATCCCTTTCACCATTGCAACCAAAAGAATCAAATATCTAGGAATAAATTTACCCAAAGAAACAAAAGAACTGTACACAGAAAATTACAAGACACTCATGAGAGACATTAAAGAAGACTTAAACAGATGGAGAGATATTCCATGTTCCTGGATCGGAAGAATCAATACTGTGAAAATGACCATACTACCAAATGTCATCTATAGATTCAATGCAATCCCTATCAAACTTCCAATGACAATCTTCACAGAAGTAGACCAAAGAATAACACAGTTCATATAGAAACACAAAAGACCTCGACTAGCCAAAGCAATCCTCAGGAAGAAGAATGAAGCTGGAGGGATCAGCCTCCCTAACTTCAGACTCTACTACAAAGCAACAGTCCTCAAGACAGTATGGTACTGGCACAAAAACAGAACTATAGACCAATGGAGCAAGATAGAGAACCCAGAGATAAACCCACACACCTATGGTTACCTTATTTTTGACAAAGGAGGCGAACATATAAAATGGGATAAAGACAGCCTCTTCAACAAATGATGCTGGGAAAATTGGACAGCTACATGCAAAAAAATGAAGTTGGAACATACCCTGACACCATGCACAAAAATCAACTCAAAATGGATTAAAGACTTAAATATAAGGCCAGAAACCATCAAACTCTTAGAGGAGAATATAGGCAAAACCCTCAAGGACATCAATCAAAGCAAGATCTTCTCTGACCCACCTACTAGAATAGCGGAACTAAAAAGACAAATGAACATGTGGGACCTAATGAAATTTAAAGGCTTTTGTACAGCTAAAGAAATTACAAAAAAGCTGAACAGAGAGCCCACAGAGTGGGAGAAAATCATAGCAAATGAAACAACAGACAAAGAATTAATCTCCAAAATCTACAAGCAACTCAGACAACTCAGCACTGGAAAAACGAACAACCCAATCAAAAAATGGGAAAAGGACCTAAACAGACACCTCTCCAACGATGACATACAGATGGCCCCAAAGCACATGAAACGATACTCAACTTCACTAATAATTAGAGAAATGCAAATCAAAACTACAATGAGATATCATCTCACACCTGTCAGAATGGCCGTCATCCACATATCGACAGACAATAAATGCTGGAGAGGCTGCGGAGAAAAGGGAACACTCCTGCATTGCTGGTGGGAGTGTAAATTGATACAGCCTCTATGGAAGACAGTCTGGAGATTTCTTAAAAAACTAAAAATAGAAGCACCATATGACCCAGCAATCCCATTCTTAGGCTTATACCCTGATGAAATCAAATCTGAAAGAAGCACCTGTACCCCAATGTTCATTGCAGCTCTCTATACAATAGCTAGAACATGGAAGGAACCTAGATGCCCATCAACAAACGAATGGATCCAAAAGCCCTGGTACATATATACAATGGAATACTACACAGCTGTAAAGAGAAATGCAGAAGAATCAGCCCTAATGAGGTGGCTGGATCTAGAACGTATCATCAAAAGTGAAGTCAGTCAGAAAGAGAAGGACAAATGCAGCATATTAACACATATATATGGAATCTAGTAGGATGGTGACAATGGCACATGCAGTGAAGCAACAGACAGACAGACATGGACAGTGGACATATGGACATTGTGGGGAAGGAACAGAAGGTGGGAGGTGTAAAGGAAGTAGCATGAAGGCCTGTACTATCATAAGTGAAGAAAATAGCTCTAGTCATTGCTCTGTGAGAAAAGGGGATCCTTCAGGGGTGCTGTGTGATGGTTGGGAGGGGTTGGAACGGGCGGATATACATATGACTAATCTGGGAACTTTCATATCTGTAAACAACAAAACTTTGTAAAAGCTAAAAGCAAAATAAAGGTTTTTTTAAAAAAAAAAGACATAAATTCCAAAACAACAGCTGTGTAGAATACCTTAGAAGTAATCAGTTTCTTTGGGGGCAGAGTAAAAACCTTTGGGAGAGATTTCTGAAAGAAGATTAAAGATGATAGAAGAACTAATGTATTTGAAAATATTAAAAAGAAATGTATTCAGCTCAAAGAGCATTTGAATTGAAAACTGTCAAATGCTTACAACAATATGCTTAATTTCAAATAAAGCAAAACAGCAGGCAAGGATGCAAAGGTATAATATTTTGCATGGATAAACTATAAATAGTGACAAAGGTAAATTGTTTCAAACTCTGAATAATGATCTAATAAAGCTTAAATCAGAACTATATTTGAGATCTTTGTCTAAGGAGGGATGGTGAAAAGACTAAATCCTAAGCTTTCATGTAGAAGTAATGAATATGTATCGGGCTTCCCTGGTAAGGACACTGCCTTGCAGTGGGCGCCGGTTCGATCTGGCCTGGGAAGATCCCATGTGCCACGGAGCTGGGCTTCCATGAAATCAAATCTGAAAGAAGCACCTGTACCCCAATGTTCATTGCAGCTCTCTATACAATAGCTAGAACATGGAAGGAACCTAGATGCCCATCAACAAACGAATGGATCCAAAAGCCCTGGTACATATATACAATGGAATACTACACAGCTGTAAAGAGAAATGCAGAAGAATCAGCCCTAATGAGGTGGCTGGATCTAGAACGTATCATCAAAAGTGAAGTCAGTCAGAAAGAGAAGGACAAATGCAGCATATTAACACATATATATGGAATCTAGTAGGATGGTGACAATGGCACATGCAGTGAAGCAACAGACAGACAGACATGGACAGTGGACATATGGACATTGTGGGGAAGGAACAGAAGGTGGGAGGTGTAAAGGAAGTAGCATGAAGGCCTGTACTATCATAAGTGAAGAAAATAGCTCTAGTCATTGCTCTGTGAGAAAAGGGGATCCTTCAGGGGTGCTGTGTGATGGTTGGGAGGGGTTGGAACGGGCGGATATACATATGACTAATCTGGGAACTTTCATATCTGTAAACAACAAAACTCTGTAAAAGTTAAAAGTAAAATAAAGGTTTAAAAAAAAAAGAAGACATAAATTCCAAAACAACAGCTGTGTAGAATACCTTAGAAGTAATCAGTTTCTTTGGGGGCAGAGTAAAAACCTTTGGGAGAGATTTCTGAAAGAAGATTAAAGATGATAGAAGAACTAATGTATTTGAAAATATTAAAAAGAAATGTATTCAGCTCAAAGAGCATTTGAATTGAAAACTGTCAAATGCTTACAACAATATGCTTAATTTCAAATAAAGCAAAACAGCAGGCAAGGATGCAAAGGTATAATATTTTGCATGGATAAACTATAAATAGTGACAAAGGTAAATTGTTTCAAACTCTGAATAATGATCTAATAAAGCTTAAATCAGAACTATATTTGAGATCTTTTGTCTAAGGAGGGGATGGTGAAAAGACTAAATCCTAAGCTTTCATGTAGAAGTAATGAATATGTATCGGGCTTCCCCTGGTAAGGACACTGCCTTGCAGTGGGCGCCGGTTCGATCCCTGGCCTGGGAAGATCCCATGTGCCACGGAGCGGCTGGACCGATGTGTCCAATCACCGAGCTGGAGCTCTGGAGCGCATGTGCCCAGAGCCGGTGCTCTGCGACGACAGACGCCACAGCGATGGGAGGCCCACAGGAGCCAAAGAACAAAGACGGATGAAAATGGAGAAATGAAAGACCAATAGAAGTGGCCCGCCTGCTCCCCTCCCTCCCCAACCCGACCCCCGCCCAAAAATAAAAATAAAAAAATAATGAATATATATCATCTAAAAGGTAAAAATCAAGAGGTACTAATATCAAATTATTTATAGAATAACATACATATTTTTAAATGTGCTAATATATATGAGGAACAGGAAATTAGAATCCTAACTTGAGATTTATAAATTATTTAATCTTTTAAAATATGCACCATCACTTTTCCAAAATAAAAACTTCATTTTTATAGATGAGTTTTGTTAAGAGTGAAGTAAAAGTAGTATTGAAAGTAAAAGAGAGATTCAAATTCTATGTTGAATATTTTGGAGGAGGATAAATTCAGAAAAATATCAGAGTCAAACTGAGGCTATGGTGCTTGGGAGTAAGAAGTAAATGCAATTGAAGCCCCAGGGGTTGAAGAAGTTGAGAAACTAATGACCAAGTATTTGAAGAATCAGCATAAAGAGGATGCCATGAGCAGTTCTATCTTTCAGGAAGAGAAAGCATGAAAAAATTCCAAGGAAAGATCTGCCTGAGCTAGAGGCTCAATGAAGTATTAAATACTGGCAATTCAAACATTTTCTCATGAAGTGGCTGCTCTTATTTATACGACTTTGTGCTTATATGAGCCTTCTATTAATTTATGGCTAATGTTTATAGTAGGTTCTATAGGGGAAATTTCATTTATCAGAAGAATCATCCTCATGAAGAGGGAAGGTTTCAGCATTTATTTTAAAAATTGTTTCAAACTCTGAATAATGATCTAATAAAGCTTAAATCAGAACTATATTTGAGATCTTTGTCTAAGGAGGGGATGGTGAAAAGACTAAATCCTAAGCTTTCATGTAGAAGTAATGAATATGTATCGGGCTTCCCCTGGTAAGGACACTGCCTTGCAGTGGGCGCCGGTTCGATCCCTGGCCTGGGAAGATCCCATGTGCCACGGAGCGGCTGGACCGATGTGTCCAATCACCGAGCTGGAGCTCTGGAGCGCATGTGCCCAGAGCCGGTGCTCTGCGACGACAGACGCCACAGCGATGGGAGGCCCACAGGAGCCAAAGAACAAAGACGGATGAAAATGGAGAAATGAAAGACCAATAGAAGTGGCCCGCCTGCTCCCCTCCCTCCCCAACCCGACCCCCGCCCCCAAAATAAAAAAATAATTAAAAAAATAATGAATATATATCATCTAAAAGGTAAAAATCAAGAGGTACTAATATCAAATTATTTATAGAATAACATACATATTTTTAAATGTGCTAATATATATGAGGAACAGGAAATTAGAATCCTAACTTGAGATTTATAAATTATTTAATCTTTTAAAATATGCACCATCACTTTTCCAAAATAAAAACTTCATTTTTATAGATGAGTTTTGTTAAGAGTGAAGTAAAAGTAGTATTGAAAGTAAAAGAGAGATTCAAATTCTATGTTGAATATTTTGGAGGAGGATAAATTCAGAAAAATATCAGAGTCAAACTGAGGCTATGGTGCTTGGGAGTAAGAAGTAAATGCAATTGAAGCCCCAGGGGTTGAAGAAGTTGAGAAACTAATGACCAAGTATTTGAAGAATCAGCATAAAGAGGATGCCATGAGCAGTTCTATCTTTCAGGAAGAGAAAGCATGAAAAAATTCCAAGGAAAGATCTGCCTGAGCTAGAGGCTCAATGAAGTATTAAATACTGGCAATTCAAACATTTTCTCATGAAGTGGCTGCTCTTATTTATACGACTTTGTGCTTATATGAGCCTTCTATTAATTTATGGCTAATGTTTTTATAGTAGGTATAGTACTAATGGGAGAGGGGGCAGGCCATTTTCATTTTATCAGAAGAATCATCCTCATGAAGAGGGAAGGTTTCAGCATTTATTTTTACAAAACTGGAGAAAGAAAGATTGGACTCATCTCTCCAGCTAGTGTCATTGGATGTTGTGTGTTCATATCCTGTCTTGAAAGACAGAGACAGAGTCAAGGAGAAACATTTCAAAGTGCCTCAAATCAGTAAAGAAATCATTGGAAGTTGTTTCTTTGCCTCATACTTTTGATACTACCTTTAGGTTTCTATCATTCTAATTCAAATTAGATCAAAATGTGAGATAAATGTGTTAGCTTTCTTGTCATGGTGTATTTGACTAAGAATAATAAAACCCAAACATGCTTCTTCTGTGAAAGCTGTATAGAATAGTCAGAAGTGTTGAAAGAAGCAGGCTGATGTTAAGTGGGCTCTTAGTGCCACCTAACTTAGGAGTTTATAGCTAATGTTTCTATGGCGCTCTTAGTACTGGAGGAGGAGTTGCAGGCCATTTTCATTTTAACTATTTGTTCATTTTTAGCACTTCAGCAAACAACTGTAACAAATTGCCATGGGGTAAAGGGAAATGAAATGAGAAAATATGATGATTTGTAGATACTATCTTGTTTGTCATACTAAAACTACAAACAAAAAAATGATTTAAGGAGTCATTGAGGGAGAACAAGTATGGGATTCCATGCTGGAAATTTTATAATCACTTCCCTAAAAATAACTATGTTTTAATTGCTAAAGAAAAAGTCTACATACATAAGAACCATTGTGGAAAATGAACCATTGTAATGAAGGAAACAAAGAGAAATTAAATTCAAATCAGAGTATTTGCTTAATAGCTTAAGCAGTCACTAATGTTTATGTATTACAATGTGAATTATAATGCTTGGATAATGAATTTGTTGCTTTTTGAAAAGTCATGAACATTTCAACTCACGACTTCTCATACTAAACAGATATGCAAATATTGTTAAGATGATTGTCTATTTTACAATAAGGTTAATTTTGGTAAAAGGCACATTAACTCTATAATCATAATAGGGCTAATCAAGACAGGGTTTGATAAAGAAAGCAACAAAGGTAATGCTAAAGAAAAAAAATAGCTAATTTGGCTAATTTAGGCCAATACAATAATTTTTGTTTTTAAATAGAAGGGTTGGATTCTTTTGGCCCAGTTTAAAATGAAAAACAGTTGATTTCTTTTCACTTACCTTCTTTTGCAGAACTTATTAAATATATTTTGATTGTGTATTATTGTGGGCATGAGGATGGTAAGGAAATCTTGAGAGTAGATAGTTACCATCTAACTAATGCTGAATATGTATTTTTCTAGACATGTAACAGAGCTCCCATATTTACTTCATTTCTGAATTTTTCCATATAGTGGTCAAATTAAAATATTTGAAGATACACACAAATACTATACTCAGTGCACAATTATATGCTAAATTAAATGGTCCTTTTAACATTAGACATTTGGGTAATGCTTAACTATTTTGAAATAGTCTTCTAAAATAGGACATCATTCTACATAATGACTGTATTTCAACCATAGACTCAGAATTTTGACATGGTAAGGAACTCATAGGATACTATCTGTTCATATTTCAATGAGATTTGGACAAAGACACATAGTTAATTGAATAAGAATGTTCTTCTTATATTTCACAAATGTAAAATTATACATCTGACCAAATGAATGAACAACACCAAAAATAACTAGGACTTAGACCTATATATCATTTTATGTTTACTTCATAACTTCTGGAGTGGTTATGTCTAAACTTCATTAATTTTGTGTGGTTAAATATTCAGTCTGATATTTTCCCTGAACTCCAAACTTTTATTTCCCTCTGTTTATTTGACATCTCCACTTAAACTCTCACAGACAACTCAACTTTTTACATGTTCCAAAATTAAACTCGTGAATTTTTTTTCCTATTCAAATTCATTTCCTATCCTTCTCCGCAGTCTGTTCATCTCAGTTAATGGTACCATCATGCCCCCAAGCCCTATTGTTAAAGTCAGAAAGTTAGCAATAATTCTCTTTTTCTCATTCTTCCACATGTGAGCCATGTTTGCTCTATTTCTGAGACACATATTGCACGCGTTGTCTGTTTTCTGTTCCCACTGTCACCACCTTAAACCAGAACATTTCAATTATCTTGCTTCTGCTATCATCTGATCCCCACCACTACTATGACACCCTTTCTGTTCTCCACACAACAGGCTCAGTTGTTTGCTTAAGGAGTAAAGGAAATCAAGTGACTCACCTGCCAAAAAATCATGAATAAATTTCTCTTATGCTTCAAATGAAATTAAATTTGTGTATTATTGTGGGCATGAGGATGGTAAGGAAATCTTGAGAGTAGATAGTTACCATCTAACTAATGCTGAATATGTATTTTTCTAGACATGTAACAGAGCTCCCATATTTACTTCATTTCTGAATTTTTCCATATAGTGGTCAAATTAAAATATTTGAAGATACACACAAATACTATACTCAGTGCACAATTATATGCTAAATTAAATGGTCCTTTTAACATTAGACATTTGGGTAATGCTTAACTATTTTGAAATAGTCTTCTAAAATAGGACATCATTCTACATAATGACTGTATTTCAACCATAGACTCAGAATTTTGACATGGTAAGGAACTCATAGGATACTATCTGTTCATATTTCAATGAGATTTGGACAAAGACACATAGTTAATTGAATAAGAATGTTCTTCTTATATTTCACAAATGTAAAATTATACATCTGACCAAATGAATGAACAACACCAAAAATAACTAGGACTTAGACCTATATATCATTTTATGTTTACTTCATAACTTCTGGAGTGGTTATGTCTAAACTTCATTAATTTTGTGTGGTTAAATATTCAGTCTGATATTTTCCCTGAACTCCAAACTTTTATTTCCCTCTGTTTATTTGACATCTCCACTTAAACTCTCACAGACAACTCAACTTTTTACATGTTCCAAAATTAAACTCGTGAATTTTTTTTCCTATTCAAATTCATTTCCTATCCTTCTCCAGTCTGTTCATCTCAGTTAATGGTACCATCATGCCCCCAAGCCCTATTGTTAAAGTCAGAAAGTTAGCAATAATTCTCTTTTTCTCATTCTTCCACATGTGAGCCATGTTTGCTCTATTTCTGAGACACATATTGCACGCGTTGTCTGTTTTCTGTTCCCACTGTCACCACCTTAAACCAGAACATTTCAATTATCTTGCTTCTGCTATCATCTGATCCCCACCACTACTATGACACCCTTTCTGTTCTCCACACAACAGGCTCAGTTGTTTGCTTAAGGAGTAAAGGAAATCAAGTGACTCACCTGCCAAAAAATCATGAATAAATTTCTCTTATGCTTCAAATGAAATTAAACTACTTAACTTATGAAGACTTACCTGATCTAACTGCAGTTCATCTTTCCCCACCATTCATAGCTGGTAAACAATCTGCCTGCAATGCGGCAGAAGAGGCTTACATCTTTGGGTTGGGAAGATCCTTTGGAGAATGGAATGGCAGCACACTCCAGTATTCTTACCTGGAGAATCCCCACGGACAGAGGAGTCTGATGGGCTATAGTCCATAGGGTTGCAAAGAGTGGGACATGTCTGAGAGACTAAGCACAGACACAGAGAAATTATGAGATAATAAATATGTTTTGTTTTAAGCCACAAATGTAGAAATAGATTCCTCATACATCTTCTTTGGGAAAACTTCACTGACTACCTGAAAGTAGATTGCTCTCTGTCTCAACCACACATTTAGTTTTTTATTTCTTAATTGAAATATAGTTGATTTACAATGCTTCAGATGTACAGCAAAGTGATTCAGTTTTATTTATGCATTTGTACATATTCTTTTTCAGATTCTTCTCCATTATAGATTGTTATAAGATATTGAATATAGTTCCCTGTGCTATACAGTAGGTCCCTCCTTGTTATCTATTTTATATATACTAGTGTGTATCTGCTAATACCAAATTCCTAATTGATCGCTTCTTCCACCTCTGGTAACCATGTTTGCTTTTTATGTCTGTGAGTCTATTTCTGCTTTGTAAATAGGTTTATTTATACTATTTTTTAGCCTCCAACACATGCCTAAGTCATATCATATGATATTTGTCTCTCTCTGTCTGGCTGACTTCACTTAGTATGATAATCTCTAGGTCCATACATGTTGCTACAAATCACATTATTTCATTCTTTTTTAGGCTGAGTGTTGTTCCATTATACATTTATATATACATATATACGTGTCATATCTTCTTTATCCATTCATCTGCTGGTGGTCATTTAGGTTGCTTCTATGATTTAGCCATTGTAAATAGTGCTACTGTGAACATTGGGGTGCATGTATCTTTTTGTATTGAAGCTTTTATCTTTTCTAGATAGATGATATGATATATGATATACGATCTAGATATCCAAAGAGTGGATCGCTAGATCATGTGGAAACTCTATTTTTTGTTTTTTAAAGGAATTTCTGTACTATTTTCCATAGTGACTGCACCAATTTACATTACCACCAGTAGTTTAGAAGGGTTCCTTTTTCTGACGTTTGTTATTTATAGGATTTTTAATTTAATTTTATTTTTTATTTTGCAGAGTTTTGTTGTTTACAGCCACATATCAACCTGAATCCGATCTGCATTTCTCTAGTAACTAGCAGTGTTGTGCATCTTTTCACATTGCCCATCACTATGTCTTTTTGGAGAAATGTCTGTATCAGTCTTCTGCCCATTTTTTTTTTTGATTGGATTATTTCTGGTTTGATCACTGATTTAGTTTTAATGTCACCTATTAAAAATGTTTTATCTAAACATTTCTCTGAATACTTTTTTTTAGTCAGATTCCCCTATATAAGTGTGCAGTCTCTGAGTTTGAAATGAGATATGTATCACTGTATTATGTATAATCCAATCTTCCTTTTTATTTCTTTCTATTCCACGATATTTATGAAGACTACATGGTCATTAGGGTCATAGCATTCTCATTTCAAGATATCAGAATTTTCCTTCATTTTTATTGTATTTCAATATGTACTCGGTTTCCAGAATAAAACCCTTTTTTTAGGATTATATTCTGAAGGGAGATGAAGGTTTGAAGGTAGATGTACTTCATGATATTACTGTTTTTTGATTATCTATGTAAGCAAGATAAGGTAGCATAGTGTTATTTGGTGAATTCAATCAACATACATAGTATAGTCATATCATATGATATTTGTCTCTCTCTGTCTGGCTGACTTCACTTAGTATGATAATCTCTAGGTCCATACATGTTGCTACAAATCACATTATTTCATTCTTTTTTAGGCTGAGTGTTGTTCCATTATACATTTATATATACATATATACGTGTCATATCTTCTTTATCCATTCATCTGCTGGTGGTCATTTAGGTTGCTTCTATGATTTAGCCATTGTAAATAGTGCTACTGTGAACATTGGGGTGCATGTATCTTTTTGTATTGAAGCTTTTATCTTTTCTAGATAGATGATATGATATATGATATACGATCTAGATATCCAAAGAGTGGATCGCTAGATCATGTGGAAACTCTATTTTTTGTTTTTTAAAGGAATTTCTGTACTATTTTCCATAGTGACTGCACCAATTTACATTACCACCAGTAGTTTAGAAGGGTTCCTTTTTCTGACGTTTGTTATTTATAGGATTTTTAATTTAATTTTATTTTTTATTTTGCAGAGTTTTGTTGTTTACAGCCACATATCAACCTGAATCCGATCTGCATTTCTCTAGTAACTAGCAGTGTTGTGCATCTTTTCACATTGCCCATCACTATGTCTTTTTGGAGAAATGTCTGTATCAGTCTTCTGCCCATTTTTTTTTTTGATTGGATTATTTCTGGTTTGATCACTGATTTAGTTTTAATGTCACCTATTAAAAATGTTTTATCTAAACATTTCTCTGAATACTTTTTTTTTGTCAGATTCCCTATATAAGTGTGCAGTCTCTGAGTTTGAAATGAGATATGTATCACTGTATTATGTATAATCCAATCTTCCTTTTTATTTCTTTCTATTCCACGATATTTATGAAGACTACATGGTCATTAGGGTCATAGCATTCTCATTTCAAGATATCAGAATTTTCCTTCATTTTTATTGTATTTCAATATGTACTCGGTTTCCAGAATAAAACCCTTTTTTTAGGATTATATTCTGAAGGGAGATGAAGGTTTGAAGGTAGATGTACTTCATGATATTACTGTTTTTTGATTATCTATGTAAGCAAGATAAGGTAGCATAGTGTTATTTGGTGAATTCAATCAACATACATAGTATAGTCAATCTGTGTAATTCATGCCTTAACAATTGCCTGTTTCTGACATGAAGTGAATTATTTTTTTGCTTGGTTAATCAAAATAATTTCTTTGCTTCTCTACTTCACTTTGTTTTTGTAGACACAGTCAGAGACCAGAAAGATTAAACCCATCTTGAACTCTTCAGATAATTCAAAGGGCTTCCATCTTTCTTGCAACTCCATAGAGTACTAATTCTTCTTCTTTGGGGAATGCTTGCAACTTAAGTGTTTCAATAGCTCATGTGAAGCAGCTGTCAAAATTGTCTGATTCTACATTTATTTTTTTTAATCTACATCTTTAAAGCATATTCTAATTATCATACTGCATTCAAGTCTTTGCTCACAATTATTTTCAATAATTATGAGCAGGTTTATAGCCCTAAAGCTTAATGGAAGATATTAAATTATTTGACTTATTTTTCTTTGTTTTTCCAGAAAGTTGACTTTCCAATGCTGTCTAATGACTGATCATAATTCCTGTATCTCTCTGTTTGACCTAGTTGCTGTTTACTCACTCAGTTGTATCTGATTCTTTGTGATTCCATGGACTGTAGCACACCAGGCTTCCTTATCCTTTACCATCTCCCAGAGTTTGCTCAAACTCATGTCTTTTGAGTCAGTGATACCATTCAACCATCTTGTTCCCTGTCTGTATGTGAGTGTTTGTGTGTGTGTGTGTGTGTGCATGCACACGTATGCATGTATGCGTGCACTCGCTCACTCAGTTGTGTCTGACTCTTTGTGACTGCATAAACTGTGGCCCGCCAGAATTTCCAAGGCAAGGATACTGAAGTGGACTACCATTTCCTCCTCCAGGGGATCTTCCCAACCCAGAGATCAAATCCATGTCTCCTGCATTGGTAGGCATTGGCAGGTAGGTTCTTTACCACTAGAGCCCCCTAGATGCCTATATATATGTGTGTATATATTTTCCTCCCAAGGGACAATCTCAACAGCTTAATTTAAAAGCTGAAGTTAATAAAAGCTGGATATTAGCACATTTATCTCATTGAAATTATTCATGTTAATTGTCATATTTTATTTTCCTTCTTTCAATCCATTGGTAAACTGTAGTAAGGGGAGTGAATTGAATACAGAGCTTGATTTTGTACTAAGAACTGAAAGATAGCAAAAACATATTTACCAAAATTGTAGATATTGTTTTTCCAGGACCAAGCCATTTCTTCTAGGCTTCCAACACAAGAGAAAATGTATAATTGTATTTTGGTTTTAAAGAAAGTTTCTTAAAAACTGTAACTATAAAGTATTTTTAACTACTCTAAGGTCATCATCATTGGTATTTCACATAACTAAACTAAAAGTCTGAATTTCTCCATTTTCAGAATTCATGTAAAATGTTAAAAGAAAATTGATAAGGTATTGCAAATAATCCAATCTAGCCACATTTTTTTTCTGGCATTGTAATGGAGCAAATCTATTCAAAGTTTAATTGAACATATTTGTAGAAATAATTTCCATTTATTAGGAAAATTTTGTGTATAGTTTTCAGGTCATATTAACAATACAGTATAGCTAACTTCCATTAATGAGTGAAAGGGAAATTTGAGACAACTGAATGACTCTGTAGCATAATCTTCTGTCTGCAATAAAATCTCTGGTACAGTGTTAAAAATATATATAGAAGACACAATTACAGAGGTGTTTCCTTTTTTTCTATATTAAAAAAAAATTATTTATTTATTATTTGGTTGCATCTCCTTTGTGCCACATGGGCTCTTCACTGTGGTGCCTGCGCTTCTTATGTGTTTCTCTAGTTGCAATTTGTGGGCTTCTCATTGAGATGCCTGGGCTCAGTAGTTGTGGCACATAGGTGCACTTGCCCTGCAGCATGTGGGATCGTCATTCCCTGCATCCTATATATTGAAAGGCAGACTCTTAAGCAGTGGACCACCAGGGAGTCCCTACAGAGGCCTCTCTGATGTGTGGATATTGTGATAGTGATCAAAGGTTCTCCAGGACACTCAAAGGTCTGACATCAATTGAAAAATGAAGCAGAGAATTGAAACCTAACATTTAATCAATTAGGCTAAAATAATAGTAAAAAATCACTTTTCCCTGATATGATCATTTAATACTCATGAGAGAATTTGGGGGCTTTTCTAGTATTCGTTTATTTATGCTGCTGTTTTGATCGTAATAACTTTAATTTGCCTCCCATAGGTTAAGACATAAGAGAACTGTAAACAGTGGAGATGAGTTTCAGGAAATTCCTGGGGGTAGAGATTTCACAATACCACTTGGACTGGCATATGTGATGAGAAACAGAATATTTTTATCTCTGAAGCTGGGATACTACTCCTCTATAATAAAATGTTAATAAAAATAATTATTCAGCTCATATCTTCTAACATATTAAAAATAATTGCTCCTCAAGTAACTGATAGGATGACCTGTCTAGAGTGAATTAGAAATTTAGTACTTGGAATTATTAAACACTCATGATATATTAAGCTGTATGAACATTTCACATGTCCTGAACCCTGCATATATTCCAAAGTTCACTATAATTCCCCATAGGGATCATATCTGAAAATGGTGGCATACTTAAGCTTTTATAGTTATTTTTCTCCGGCAGTTTTAGGACACATTATGTATATTGTTCTATTCTTCCATATGCTATACAGTGAAATCAGTATTTTTACTTTCATTTTGATGTAGAGACTAAGGGAGATGTACAGCATAAATAAGCAATTTCAAAGGGATCAATGTCTTATAAAATTATAATATTTTATTTCTCCCTCCTAAAAGTACCATTTTTTCTCATTTCATTTGAAAAAGGAACTGAAATCCATATTCTCTACATCAAGCACCCTCCTTTACTTATCATAACCTGCATGTTGTTTAGTGTGATGTCTTGTTGTCCAGCCCTTCCAAGATACTTTCCTCTCATTTTTCATTTTGAAGTGTTTGGAAGTTAATGAAGCCCTCTGCATGGCTCCCATCTTCAGAAATCACTTCTATAGAACTGATCTCCATCCTGTATCCTAATCTCCCTTGGTACAAATGGTCAGCAGGACATACATTTTTTGCCCTGGTGCTTTATTTTTCAAACATTTTTATATAGCTGGAAAAGGCTAGACCCCCATGGAATCTTATCAAAACACAGCAGAGTGCTCGAATGCATCATATCATTGGTATTAATAAGATGAAAAATTAGCCACTGCAATAGACACTGGGAAATGTTTCAAATCACAGAGAGAAGCTTTCTTCAGGATAGAGCTGAAAGAAAATAGGACAGCAGGGAAATAGATCTGAGGAGGTTTTTAAAAGTATGGAAATCAAACAAAGCTTTTGGTGAATAACAGTTTCCTTTTGGACTAAATTAGTGTGTGAATGTGTGTGTGTGTGCTCAATATATATAAAAACAATAAAGGATAGCTCTCCACAGGACAATTAAGTTGAGAATTGAAGTGAGTTTGGCTAGGAATATAACTAATAAATCCAAGTGGCTCTTTCCTTTGAGTTCTTTATGAATTCTCTCAATTATTTATTTGTATATCTATTGGCATCTTGGACAAAAGAAGCTACATGAGTAGATTTTTGCTTCACTACAAGTTAGATGAATAAATATTTTAAATTTGATTGTTATCTAAATAAAACCAAGAGAAGATTTAAGGAAAAAAAAACAACTTGGATTTTTTAATTTAAGACTTTTTATTAAAAAGTACTTCACTGAAAAAAAAAAAGTACTTCACTGAAATCTTAACTTGTTTTCATATTGACTCTCCACACAACCCAAATATATGAGGCAATTGCCAAGTTTACTTTTTCTATAGGTAAAAACAAAGGATAATTAAAATATTTTAGAAAAAACTAAAATGACTAATAAATATATTCCTTTCTTTTCAATGAGATCATAATTCATTAAGGGATAATTTGTTGTATTCTTCCTCTCTGTATGTCTTTCTACTGTGGATATTTAATAAGTAAACAATAATTGTTGGATCCATGAATGAAGAAATACCTAGGCTATAGATTGAGCATTCTTATTTTTTTTGACAAAAAAGTTTAAATCCTATCTAAGTGATAATTAAGATGTTACTTCACGAAGTTACAAAGTCAAAATGTTAATAGACTATAGACCATGAATTGCTCAGATTTTAAGAAGAGCAAAATTGACAACCGCTAAGGTGTCACAAGTGAAGTAGATGAGAAAGGACAATCTGACAAACCTAGCAACGACAGACACACATCTCCTGGACAATGTAGACACTTTGCCCTGGAAAATGCTTAATCATAAACACAGCAGAGTGCTCGAATGCATCATATCATTGGTATTAATAAGATGAAAAATTAGCCACTGCAATAGACACTGGGAAATGTTTCAAATCACAGAGAGAAGCTTTCTTCAGGATAGAGCTGAAAGAAAATAGGACAGCAGGGAAATAGATCTGAGGAGGTTTTTAAAAGTATGGAAATCAAACAAAGCTTTTGGTGAATAACAGTTTCCTTTTGGACTAAATTAGTGTGTGAATGTGTGTGTGTGTGTGCTCAATATATATAAAAACAATAAAGGATAGCTCTCCACAGGACAATTAAGTTGAGAATTGAAGTGAGTTTGGCTAGGAATATAACTAATAAATCCAAGTGGCTCTTTCCTTTGAGTTCTTTATGAATTCTCTCAATTATTTATTTGTATATCTATTGGCATCTTGGACAAAAGAAGCTACATGAGTAGATTTTTGCTTCACTACAAGTTAGATGAATAAATATTTTAAATTTGATTGTTATCTAAATAAAACCAAGAGAAGATTTAAGGAAAAAAAAACAACTTGGATTTTTTAATTTAAGACTTTTTATTAAAAAGTACTTCACTGAAAAAAAAGTACTTCACTGAAATCTTAACTTGTTTTCATATTGACTCTCCACACAACCCAAATATATGAGGCAATTGCCAAGTTTACTTTTTCTATAGGTAAAAACAAAGGATAATTAAAATATTTTAGAAAAAACTAAAATGACTAATAAATATATTCCTTTCTTTTCAATGAGATCATAATTCATTAAGGGATAATTTGTTGTATTCTTCCTCTCTGTATGTCTTTCTACTGTGGATATTTAATAAGTAAACAATAATTGTTGGATCCATGAATGAAGAAATACCTAGGCTATAGATTGAGCATTCTTATTTTTTTTGACAAAAAAGTTTAAATCCTATCTAAGTGATAATTAAGATGTTACTTCACGAAGTTACAAAGTCAAAATGTTAATAGACTATAGACCATGAATTGCTCAGATTTTAAGAAGAGCAAAATTGACAACCGCTAAGGTGTCACAAGTGAAGTAGATGAGAAAGGACAATCTGACAAACCTAGCAACGACAGACACACACTGATTACTATCTCAAGAAAAGATTTTCTCCTGAAGTCAAGAATAAATATAAAAACAGGAATCTAATAGTATCAATGGAAAAAAAAAAGAGAGAGTAAAGCAGAAATCAGAGCAGGATTCTATATACTTGCTCTGCAGTCCTGAAAGAGAGCAAGAAATGTGGGGCACAATATATTGAATCCTGGGAATTAAATTCCAGCATCTATTGACAAGGAGAAAAATGTGAATAATTGTAAAGAATTTTAATGGAAAATATTGATAAGGTTAGGAGAGAGTATTTTATTACATTCAGATGTGCATAAAGTTAATACGGGTATTTGGGGTGAAGGAAAGGCGAGTAACTCCTAATGTGCAAATGGGAAATTTCATTCCAAAAATCTATGTAGAGAAATTTAAGAAAAGATATTCACATTACTCTAAAGTAGTCATGTAAATCACTCTATTCTCTGAGACAACAGAACAACACAACCTTCTCCTCTTTCCATGATCTCCACTTCAGTGTATGGCCATGCGAACTATGCTAGAAGACTAAGGGTCATCCCTGACCCTGCCTTGGTTTTACCACTGTTCAAATGCTACCAGTCACATAGGGGTTTTACACTGAAAAAGAATTTTTTTAAGTTTCTAAAGAAATTGTCAAACCTACTGCTTCCCATGGTGTGCATTATCATTCATCTGTAGAATAGTTTTAATTCGTCTTTGTTCTTCATAACCTTCAGTTGAGACTGGCATTATTACTATTATTTTAGAGGTGATTAGAAGCTCAAAGAGGATGGTTTGCTTTCCTATTTGTAAATAGCATAGCCAAGATCACAATTCAGACCAGTAATTCTAAGTTTGATATTCTTTCTCTAATTTATATCTTACTAATTATTATATATTATATGTTATTATTATTAACAAGAACCTTTATTATTGTCATACAGGACAATATCTCCCGATGGAATTAAGATGTTACTTCACGAAGTTACAAAGTCAAAATGTTAATAGACTATAGACCATGAATTGCTCAGATTTTAAGAAGAGCAAAATTGACAACCGCTAAGGTGTCACAAGTGAAGTAGATGAGAAAGGACAATCTGACAAACCTAGCAACGACAGACACACACTGATTACTATCTCAAGAAAAGATTTTCTCCTGAAGTCAAGAATAAATATAAAAACAGGAATCTAATAGTATCAATGGAAAAAAAAAAGAGAGAGTAAAGCAGAAATCAGAGCAGGATTCTATATACTTGCTCTGCAGTCCTGAAAGAGAGCAAGAAATGTGGGGCACAATATATTGAATCCTGGGAATTAAATTCCAGCATCTATTGACAAGGAGAAAAATGTGAATAATTGTAAAGAATTTTAATGGAAAATATTGATAAGGTTAGGAGAGAGTATTTTATTACATTCAGATGTGCATAAAGTTAATACGGGTATTTGGGGTGAAGGAAAGGCGAGTAACTCCTAATGTGCAAATGGGAAATTTCATTCCAAAAATCTATGTAGAGAAATTTAAGAAAAAGATATTCACATTACTCTAAAGTAGTCATATAAATCACTCTATTCTCTGAGACAACAGAACAACACAACCTTCTCCTCTTTCCATGATCTCCACTTCAGTGTATGGCCATGCGAACTATGCTAGAAGACTAAGGGTCATCCCTGACCCTGCCTTGGTTTTACCACTGTTCAAATGCTACCAGTCACATAGGGGTTTTACACTGAAAAAGAATTTTTTTAAGTTTCTAAAGAAATTGTCAAACCTACTGCTTCCCATGGTGTGCATTATCATTCATCTGTAGAATAGTTTTAATTCGTCTTTGTTCTTCATAACCTTCAGTTGAGACTGGCATTATTACTATTATTTTAGAGGTGATTAGAAGCTCAAAGAGGATGGTTTGCTTTCCTATTTGTAAATAGCATAGCCAAGATCACAATTCAGACCAGTAATTCTAAGTTTGATATTCTTTTCTCTCATTTATATCTTACTAATTATTATATATTATATGTTATTATTATTAACAAGAACCTTTATTATTGTCATACAGGAACCAAAACTGATGGAAGAGCCAGCATCTTGTATAGTGATGCATCACCCCAGATGGAAAAGAAAGCTCTGGAGGTATTTTGAATGATATGCTACAGTTGTGTCTAACTTTTTGTGACCCAATAGACTGGAGCCCCCCAGACTCCTCTGTCCATGGGATTCTCCAGGCAAGAATACTGGAGTGCGTTTCCATGCCCTCCTATTGGGGATCTTTGTGACCTAGGATTAAAACCTGTCTCCTGGGGGATTTTGAGGCTTCCCTAGTGGTCCAGTGGGTAAAGAGTCTACCTTGCAGTGCAAGGCGCATGGGTTCGATCGCTGGCCCAGAAAGATCCCATGTGCCGCAGAGCGACTGAACCAATGTGTTCAATTAAAAGCCAGTGCTCTGGAGCGCATGCACCCAGTGCCAGTGCTCTGCGGATAGAGAGACCACTGCAATGGGAGGCCCATATAGGCCAAATAATAAAGATGCATGAAAATAAACAAGTGAAAAACCAATAAAAGAGGCCAAAATTTAAAAACAAAAAAAACAAACAACAAAAAAACAGAACCTGTCTCCTGCAGCTCCTACCGTGCAGGCAGATTCTTTACTGCTGAGCCCCAGGGAAGCCCCATTTTTCCCCTAATGTGTACAAGTGTCTAAAATGTGTATTAAGGTCCAGGTTGGCCATGGCATCAAGATATGAGCATTGTCTTATTTGATTATCTGCAAAAATCTACGGGATTGAAAAGCCAGTATGTACATGAAGTGTATCTAGTCTCAACATATATGTTAACTAGTTTGTGAATAGACAGCCATAGTAAAAGAACCAGTCTCAGAAATGGAAGTTCTCATTACACACATATAAGCATTGAACTTCCATAGCTTGATGGCTCTTGCTGCAGGGGTAAATACTACCCCCTTATGGTTCTGTCACTTGAAAGAGCCTAAGTCTCTGGACATCACTCAGGTGAGACCCCCTCAGATTGAATACAATTCATAGTGAAAGTGTAGGCAGAGAGAGAGCCTCTATACCTATCAGGAAGTTGTGTACTACCGGTTGAGGGTTAGGATGGGAACAAAACCTAGAGGTTAAGGCACTTCTTTTCTAACCTAAAGGAGTGTAATGTGACTGAGTTTATTGTGGGTTTTAGATCCCACATAACATTGACAGTGTTGCACTAATAATAGAACACTCCTGTTCAGAAGGTAGTTATATCATTTCCACAAATGAATTGCTGAGTATTATTAATAGCAGGTTCCCATCAAACCATATGTTTGCCAGGAAGTAAAATTCTATTATGTGCTAGGAAATAGAGAGAGCTGGGAATATTTCACTACCTGAAATATAGATTGAGTCTTGATCATGTGTGAACATGATTTTTACACTGGCAGAAAGAGTTTTAAAAGCCAAGTTATATACCAATTTTTTTTCATATTATATTGCAGTTTATTGGATTTCTAATTCCTCCACTCCTACCAATGCCTGGTAGCTACTTGCTCCTTAGAGCATAACTTATTCTTCCTAGAGAATACTTCTTCATAATTTTCCTAGCTCAGAATATGCCCAGACGTTTCTGCTGTTATACCTACTCTATCATCCCAATTTCCCCCTAACCAGTTTTCTGGCTCCATAATGAACAGAATTTACAAGATGAACACACCTCTCCAGCAGCATCCTTAGAATTTCTAGCAGAAATGTTGGCTGAGAGGAAAGCACTTCCAATCAGGAGGAACACACTGGGTCATGATCAAATAACTCTTAGGAGAATGAGTGGGGGAGTCTCAAAACTCTTGACTAGCAAATGAGATGAAACTCTTTGCTATTTTTTGTGATTGTACAATTTTACTGCATGCAGGAAGTAGAACTTCTCATAAAGAAATTGCTTCCATGTATAAACAGCAGTAGGTCAAATCTGAATGCCTATTGAAAGTCTCTTTATTTTTCTTCAATTCAGCAAGACATCTTAGACTTTGTAGTAGATCAAGATTAATTTTCTTTATCTTCACGTAAATCATCAAGCATTGAATTAGGTTCCTCTCTAGAACTGGGGGCAGTCTGCCTTAATTGCATAGTACACTTAAGTCACTCAAATTATTAATTAAACTTACTCTAACCTTATGTATTCAAAACTAATATAATCTGAGAGCTAATTCTTTTTCAACTCATTGAAAAGTTAGATAACAGTTCTATTCCTGATTTTCTCACAAAGCAGTTCAGTAAAAAATAGAGTGAGCTGCATATAAATAATTTTGCATTTTATAAGTACCTAAGTAGACCATATAAAGAAAGTTGAATTAATTGGAATGATATATTTTATTTAACACGGTATGTTTATTTTGCAAATCTTAACATATATCAGTATCAATTCAGTTGCTCAGTTGTGTCCAAATCTTTGTGACCCCACGCACTGCAGCATGCCAGGCTTTCTTGTCCTTCAGCATCTCCCATAGCCTACTCAAACTCATGTCCATTGACCCTATCCAACCATCTTGTCCTCTCTCGTCCCCTTCTCCTTTTGCCTTCTATTTTTTCCAGCATCAGGCTCTTTTCCAATGTGTGAACTCTTTGTGTCAGGTGGCCAAAGTATTGGAGCTTCTGTCTCAGCATCAGTCCTTCCAGTGAATATTCAGGGTTGATTTCCTTTAAAATTGACTTGTTAGATCTCCTTGAAGTCCACAGGACTCTCCAGAGCCTTTTTGAACACCACAAAGGCATCAGTTCTTCAATGCTCAGTCTTCTTTATGCCCCGACTACAGCAAGAAAATCGAACACCCCTGTCCAGCAGCATCCTTAGAATTTCTAGCAGAAATGTTGGCTGAGAGGAAAGCACTTCCAATCAGGAGGAACACACTGGGTCATGATCAAATAACTCTTAGGAGAATGAGTGGGGGAGTCTCAAAACTCTTGACTAGCAAATGAGATGAAACTCTTTGCTATTTTTTGTGATTGTACAATTTTACTGCATGCAGGAAGTAGAACTTCTCATAAAGAAATTGCTTCCATGTATAAACAGCAGTAGGTCAAATCTGAATGCCTATTGAAAGTCTCTTTATTTTTCTTCAATTCAGCAAGACATCTTAGACTTTGTAGTAGATCAAGATTAATTTTCTTTATCTTCACGTAAATCATCAAGCATTGAATTAGGTTCCTCTCTAGAACTGGGGGCAGTCTGCCTTAATTGCATAGTACACTTAAGTCACTCAAATTATTAATTAAACTTACTCTAACCTTATGTATTCAAAACTAATATAATCTGAGAGCTAATTCTTTTTCAACTCATTGAAAAGTTAGATAACAGTTCTATTCCTGATTTTCTCACAAAGCAGTTCAGTAAAAAATAGAGTGAGCTGCATATAAATAATTTTGCATTTTATAAGTACCTAAGTAGACCATATAAAGAAAGTTGAATTAATTGGAATGATATATTTTATTTAACACGGTATGTTTATTTTGCAAATCTTAACATATATCAGTATCAATTCAGTTGCTCAGTTGTGTCCAAATCTTTGTGACCCCACGCACTGCAGCATGCCAGGCTTTCTTGTCCTTCAGCATCTCCCATAGCCTACTCAAACTCATGTCCATTGACCCTATCCAACCATCTTGTCCTCTCTCGTCCCCTTCTCCTTTTGCCTTCTATTTTTTCCAGCATCAGGCTCTTTTCCAATGTGTGAACTCTTTGTGTCAGGTGGCCAAAGTATTGGAGCTTCTGTCTCAGCATCAGTCCTTCCAGTGAATATTCAGGGTTGATTTCCTTTAAAATTGACTTGTTAGATCTCCTTGAAGTCCACAGGACTCTCCAGAGCCTTTTTGAACACCACAAAGGCATCAGTTCTTCAATGCTCAGTCTTCTTTATGCTCCAGCTCTCATATCTATACATGACTACTGATAGTCAATACAAAAATTTTTCAGTGACGTATTTTTGCATTATTTTGGAATCTTATCAGTGTTCCTGTGAGTAGACTGAAAGGCTAGCTAAAATGGAGAATTGGTATCAAACTATGGGGATACACCTAAGGAAAAACTGGGCCTATTGTAATATATTCACAGTTTCTTCATCTCCTTATGAGTAAACAGTCCTGACCTTGTATCTAAGTCATAGTCAATTATTCTATTTTCCTGGTTTCATTATTTTCTGGGCATCATTATTTCTTAGGCTTTGTGGTTTTTATTCAGTGAACATGAGCTTAAGCAAGCTCCAGAAGATAGCAAAAGACCGGGAAACCTGGCATGCTGCCATCCATAGGATTGTAAAGAGTCAAAGAAGATTGAAGCAACTTAGCACACATGCAGGCAGTACTCAGGGAGTTCGTGTCTGCAATCGTAAGATTTTACCACTAGATGGTAACGTAAATTTACCTGCTAGAATGTCAACCTCTATTCACCAATGCAGGTTCTAGTCATAGTTGGGTAAATCATGATTCTATCCTTCTTTAGAAAATAACTTCCAAGTTATATACTGAAATATAAAATTTAATATGTATTATTGATCTTGAGGTAAAGATCATAAATACAGGAAAAGTGTATAACTTGATCTAACAAAAGACTAACAGTGTATTATCCTCACATTATAATCTGTTTCTCTGTTTGCTTTACCTTTTTTGCTGTCATTTAAATAAAGAGGTTTCTCACTAAATTTACAGTATTTTCAGAAGTTCTACTAAGTATTTTCTGTAGTTAGCCAGTTTCTCAACACTAAGATTTAAATTTTCTGGATACATATGGAGGATATAGACAATAGTAAAATTTATTATTGTAGTGGAAAATACAGAAACAAGAAATCTACATTGTGTATTCTCTTTCTAGCCAGGTGAACTGAAGAAGATTGAATGTCTTTTGTGTACATTGATGATAATAATAGCTCTCCTTTAGAAATATTGTGGATGTTGAAATTAGTAGAATCTCATATAACAGATAAATATTAGTTCTCTGTTTACCTCATTTTCTTTTTCTTATGGATCTGAAATTACTATTTCATGGGTTCCATTCCATCCAACAAAGAAAGCATTAAGACTTGCATGTGTTCAGTTGTGTGACTCTTTGCAGCTGCATGGATTATAGCCCTCCAGGCTCCTCTCTTCATGGAATCTTCCAGGCGAGAATACTGGAGCAGGCTCAAATTGTATTCTTTCCTGTATCATAGGAGCTTATAGAGAATAGTTAAGCCTCTGTAGATGTGAAACACATCATGTAAGGCTTTCTAATTACTCCATGTGTCCCCATAATTTAACATGTTATTTCTGGAGAAAATACTTTAAGTCTAACAAATTAATCCACTATTGGGGATTCTGGACAATTGCCTCTTCAACTAGATTATAAATTCATAAAAAGAATGGGTCATATCACATCTTTTTGCTCATCACTAACCACTCAGTAGAATGTTCTCCCTAAAGAGAACAATGAGTGAGAACAGTATCAGTGATCTTTACTGAGTTAAGTAACAGGGAAAATATTTAGAAACATGAATCATTTCAGGGAGATAAACAGATTCAAGAAACTTTAGGGGAGGAAAAAGTTCTCCTTTGGTCATCTTAATGTCCTGAGCTGGGACTGAAAATTAAAATGACAAAATCAGGTTAACATTTATAAACGGCTTAACAAATACTTCCTAAGTCTAATATATACTGAAATATAAAATTTAATATGTATTATTGATCTTGAGGTAAAGATCATAAATACAGGAAAAGTGTATAACTTGATCTAACAAAAGACTAACAGTGTATTATCCTCACATTATAATCTGTTTCTCTGTTTGCTTTACCTTTTTTGCTGTCATTTAAATAAAGAGGTTTCTCACTAAATTTACAGTATTTTCAGAAGTTCTACTAAGTATTTTCTGTAGTTAGCCAGTTTCTCAACACTAAGATTTAAATTTTCTGGATACATATGGAGGATATAGACAATAGTAAAATTTATTATTGTAGTGGAAAATACAGAAACAAGAAATCTACATTGTGTATTCTCTTTCTAGCCAGGTGAACTGAAGAAGATTGAATGTCTTTTGTGTACATTGATGATAATAATAGCTCTCCTTTAGAAATATTGTGGATGTTGAAATTAGTAGAATCTCATATAACAGATAAATATTAGTTCTCTGTTTACCTCATTTTCTTTTTCTTATGGATCTGAAATTACTATTTCATGGGTTCCATTCCATCCAACAAAGAAAGCATTAAGACTTGCATGTGTTCAGTTGTGTGACTCTTTGCAGCTGCATGGATTATAGCCCTCCAGGCTCCTCTCTTCATGGAATCTTCCAGGCGAGAATACTGGAGCAGGCTCAAATTGTATTCTTTCCTGTATCATAGGAGCTTATAGAGAATAGTTAAGCCTCTGTAGATGTGAAACACATCATGTAAGGCTTTCTAATTACTCCATGTGTCCCCATAATTTAACATGTTATTTCTGGAGAAAATACTTTAAGTCTAACAAATTAATCCACTATTGGGGATTCTGGACAATTGCCTCTTCAACTAGATTATAAATTCATAAAAAGAATGGGTCATATCACATCTTTTTGCTCATCACTAACCACTCAGTAGAATGTTCTCCCTAAAGAGAACAATGAGTGAGAACAGTATCAGTGATCTTTACTGAGTTAAGTAACAGGGAAAATATTTAGAAACATGAATCATTTCAGGGAGATAAACAGATTCAAGAAACTTTAGGGGAGGAAAAAGTTCTCCTTTGGTCATCTTAATGTCCTGAGCTGGGACTGAAAATTAAAATGACAAAATCAGGTTAACATTTATAAACGCATGCACATTTATTTAATATACTAAATTTTAGATAACACAGGAGACTTCATTTGGAAATAAAACCCCAAAGAAACAGTTTTGTTATTGAGTCCAAGCTGGCTTTGCTCTCTGCAAGACGGGCTAATTAATTGAGAGACAAGGTGTTGAGGTAATGAATATAGTGTTATTCAAAAAACTGACTGACTAAGAAGATGGCACTGTGCCTCAAAATAACCATCTTATGGTGTCTGGATGCCATGTTATTTTGTAGAACAACGATGGGGGGAGTGGAAGAAGTAAAGTAAAAAGACAATTAATCACTGCAGACTGTGACTGCAGCCATGAAATTAAAAGATGCCAGCTCCTGAGAAGAAAAGCTATGACAAACCTAGACAGTGTGGTAAAGAGCAGACACTTTGCCATCAAAGGTCTCTATAGTCAAAGCTATGGTTATTCCAGTAGTCTTATGTACAGATGTGAGAGTTGGACCATAAAGAAGGCTGAGCACCAAAGAACAGATGGTTTCAAACTGTGGTTCTAGAGAAGACTTTGGCAGAGAGTCCCTAGGGCAGTAAGGAGATCAAACCAGTCCATCCTAAAAGCAATCAACCCTGACTATTCATTGGAAGGATTTGATGCTGAAGCTGAAGCTCCAACACTTTGACCACCTAATGTGAAAAGTCAACTTATTGGAAGAGACTATGATGCTGGGAAAAATTGAGGGCAGCAGGAGAAGGGAGTGACAGTAGATCAGATTGTTGGACGACATCACCAATTCAATGGACATGAGTTTGAGTAAACTCTGGGAGACAGTGAAGCACAGACAAGTCTGGCGTGCTACAGTCCATCCGTGAAAAGTCAGACACAACTGAGTTACTGAACAAAAGTCTTGCAAATATCTTGTAGAATGGCAAGCCTTGGAAAGGGAATATGTTAATTTCTTCTTGCTTGCCATCACTGGTAGACAGGATCCTGAATAAAGGCACTTTGGTTTAACAGTCAGGCAGAGAGGCAGGGTTTTCTAAGGCAGGCCATTATGCATGATATAGTAACAAAAGCAAGTTAAAGCAAGTTAAAGAAACAGTTCCAACATAGGGTCAGAAGTGGCTCTTCCCTTCAACAGTTAGGCCTTGGTATATTTACACTAGGTTTGATGAAGGGTTTATAGTTGTATTGAAATATAATGAGTGAAGGAATATGATTTTAGTGAAGTAAACTAGAGGAAACTCTGTAAGACTGGTTTGTTCTCATTCTTCTCTTCACCCATTTGTCTTTAGATATAAAGATGCTCCTTTTCTCTAGGTGTAAGGAGAATACCTTTCATGAGAATTGTATGACCTGTTGCAGGACAGAAAACAGCTTCTACTGTTTCATTAGATTCCTTTAGCTTGAAATATTCAATTTCACAAGGTGCTATATTTTGGGAAATGTACCCTAAACCCCATCCTAAGATTTCATGATACAGTTTTGCATTAACAGTGAAATTAGGGTCTATTGCACTTAAATCTATTTTGAGTAAGATTCCTCATTCTGAACTGGAAGAAAGAGGTTTAGACTATAACAATAACTAGATTTTCAAAATGTGCAAAGGGTTTCAGACCTAGGGCAGTAAGGAGATCAAACCAGTCCATCCTAAAAGCAATCAACCCTGACTATTCATTGGAAGGATTTGATGCTGAAGCTGAAGCTCCAACACTTTGACCACCTAATGTGAAAAGTCAACTTATTGGAAGAGACTATGATGCTGGGAAAAATTGAGGGCAGCAGGAGAAGGGAGTGACAGTAGATCAGATTGTTGGACGACATCACCAATTCAATGGACATGAGTTTGAGTAAACTCTGGGAGACAGTGAAGCACAGACAAGTCTGGCGTGCTACAGTCCATCCGTGAAAAGTCAGACACAACTGAGTTACTGAACAAAAGTCTTGCAAATATCTTGTAGAATGGCAAGCCTTGGAAAGGGAATATGTTAATTTCTTCTTGCTTGCCATCACTGGTAGACAGGATCCTGAATAAAGGCACTTTGGTTTAACAGTCAGGCAGAGAGGCAGGGTTTTCTAAGGCAGGCCATTATGCATGATATAGTAACAAAAGCAAGTTAAAGCAAGTTAAAGAAACAGTTCCAACATAGGGTCAGAAGTGGCTCTTCCCTTCAACAGTTAGGCCTTGGTATATTTACACTAGGTTTGATGAAGGGTTTATAGTTGTATTGAAATATAATGAGTGAAGGAATATGATTTTAGTGAAGTAAACTAGAGGAAACTCTGTAAGACTGGTTTGTTCTCATTCTTCTCTTCACCCATTTGTCTTTAGATATAAAGATGCTCCTTTTCTCTAGGTGTAAGGAGAATACCTTTCATGAGAATTGTATGACCTGTTGCAGGACAGAAAACAGCTTCTACTGTTTCATTAGATTCCTTTAGCTTGAAATATTCAATTTCACAAGGTGCTATATTTTGGGGAAATGTACCCTAAACCCCATCCTAAGATTTCATGATACAGTTTTTGCATTAACAGTGAAATTAGGGTCTATTGCACTTAAATCTATTTTGAGTAAGATTCCTCATTCTGAACTGGAAGAAAGAGGTTTAGACTATAACAATAACTAGATTTTCAAAATAAGATTAACGATACATAATTTACCAAGTTTCTTTATGTTGACCTATATTATCAACCCATGTTCATTCTGGACACTGTGCTTCCAATTTTTTTAAATGTCGTATGCAAAATATATACAATATTGTATCATTTTACATCTTCAGCAGCAATATTTGAGACTATTGGTGTCTGCCTCTTTTCTAAATTTTTGGAATTTAGAGTCTTTTGGTAAAATAAAAAGAAAATATTAACGATGCTTGTGTGTAATAGTGGTATTCATTGTAGCTTTAATTTGTATTTGCATTTCCCTAATGACTAATCATGTTGAACGTTTTTTCATTTTTTCATTGACCATTTATATAAGGAGGAGAAAAAGGTTTTCTCAGTCTTCTTGGGATCTCTGACTAGGCCTGAGAATTAACAGAAGAAAAGTATACAAATTTCATTGAACTTTTGCATATACCTGGCAGCTTGGACAAGAGAATGAAGACCCGATGAAGTGACCAGACAGGAAGCGTTCTACATTTTGACAAAGAAATAATACATTTGTGAAGATATGGAAAGACTGAGGAGCTTCAGCTAGGGATAGTAAGCGGTGAAAAGTAATAAAAATGGTACACATTAGATTAAGTACTTGTTTGTAAGATTTCTAGTTCCCAGATTCCTCATCTCTGTCATAAACTGTTTCTTTTTTTTTTTTTTTTCCTCCTCAGTACAGGGAGGACACCTGTCACATAGGAACTTTATGACTTGTTTAAGGAAAGAACAGCAAGAGAAAGGGAGAGTGACATTCCTACGCCAAACTTCATTAGATGTAAGTCAAAATCCATGTTTTGGAATAATATATCCCAGTAAAATCATTGTATGACCTGTTGCAGGACAGAAAACAGCTTCTACTGTTTCATTAGATTCCTTTAGCTTGAAATATTCAATTTCACAAGGTGCTATATTTTGGGGAAATGTACCTAAACCCCATCCTAAGATTTCATGATACAGTTTTTGCATTAACAGTGAAATTAGGGTCTATTGCACTTAAATCTATTTTGAGTAAGATTCCTCATTCTGAACTGGAAGAAAGAGGTTTAGACTATAACAATAACTAGATTTTCAAAATAAGATTAACGATACATAATTTACCAAGTTTCTTTATGTTGACCTATATTATCAACCCATGTTCATTCTGGACACTGTGCTTCCAATTTTTTTAAATGTCGTATGCAAAATATATACAATATTGTATCATTTTACATCTTCAGCAGCAATATTTGAGACTATTGGTGTCTGCCTCTTTTCTAAATTTTTGGAATTTAGAGTCTTTTGGTAAAATAAAAAGAAAATATTAACGATGCTTGTGTGTAATAGTGGTATTCATTGTAGCTTTAATTTGTATTTGCATTTCCTAATGACTAATCATGTTGAACGTTTTTTCATTTTTTCATTGACCATTTATATAAGGAGGAGAAAAAGGTTTTCTCAGTCTTCTTGGGATCTCTGACTAGGCCTGAGAATTAACAGAAGAAAAGTATACAAATTTCATTGAACTTTTGCATATACCTGGCAGCTTGGACAAGAGAATGAAGACCCGATGAAGTGACCAGACAGGAAGCGTTCTACATTTTGACAAAGAAATAATACATTTGTGAAGATATGGAAAGACTGAGGAGCTTCAGCTAGGGATAGTAAGCGGTGAAAAGTAATAAAAATGGTACACATTAGATTAAGTACTTGTTTGTAAGATTTCTAGTTCCCAGATTCCTCATCTCTGTCATAAACTGTTTCTTTTTTTTTTTTTTTTCCTCCTCAGTACAGGGAGGACACCTGTCACATAGGAACTTTATGACTTGTTTAAGGAAAGAACAGCAAGAGAAAGGGAGAGTGACATTCCTACTTCTGCCTTTTTCTAAAATTCCTTCAGCTTAAGGTATGTAATATGTCAAAAGAGTCCATGTTTTGGAATAATATATCCCAAGTCTCATTAATAACTTAAACAGAATCCAATACACATTTTGAAAAAAAAATTAGTTGCCCATTTTTTGTGTGTCTCTCCTCAAGAAATAATTTTAACATTTTATTTATGCAGTGCTATCATTTCCTGCCTTCTCTTTTGAAGGCTCTGTCTCCCAGTAAAAATCAATGGGCTCTGTTTATCCTCATATTTTCCTGCTCTGCCCCAAGTGGCAGAAATAGGAAAGGTTGCATTCCATTCTGACTTTTACTCTTGTTTAGCAGTTTCTGAGTTGAATTAGGGCTGAGTGGCTTGTCTTAGCAATGGCCACTTGACTTGATGAAACTGGTCATATCTCACTTTCAAACACCCTTCTCTGGGGAAAAGTTCCTATTCACTTAATTTATACTTTGTTCTCCTAGGCCCACACATTAAGTGATAAATCTATGTTTCTCTAAACACACTTATGAGAAAACTTAAAAAATCAGAGTGGTAATATTTTGACTTATTTACGGCAAGTGCCTTATGTCACTGAACCAGTTTTAAAATTGACTAGACTCAAAATATGTGACTGGATTAGAATAAGATCTGCAGATAAGAACATGACCCTATTTTCTGAGAACCTCCACTGAGTATATTCACTGTGCTTAGTCCCATAAGATGTATGCAATGATGCTAAATTATGGTCACAAGCTTGGTGCCAGGGGGTATGAAGAAAAGTAAAAAACTCTCAAGTGCTGAAGAAGCTCAGCATGGGTTCAGAACAATTAGGAGATGATGTCATTTTGGAGTGTATAGCTGAATATTCATTGTAAGGTGTGATGCTGAAGCTGAGCCTCCAGTTCTTTGGCAACCTGATGCAAAGAGTTGACTCATAGTTTTAAAAGAGCCTGATGCTAGGAAAGATTGAAGGCAGGAGAAGAAGGGAATGACAATGGATAAAATGCCTGGATGGTATCACCAACTCAATGGACATAAGTTTGAGCAAACTCCAGGTGGTGAAGGACAAGGCAAGCCAGGTGTACTATAGTCCCTAGAGTAGCTAAGCATTGGACACAACTTAGCAACTGAGCAACAACAAAAACAACAACTGTAGTCAACACAGAATAATTTAAATTAGCCAACTATATATAGAATCTATCAGAGTGGACACTTGTCCTCACACTAATCAAGGAGCTTAATGTTCATGCTCATGACTTAATTACTAAATATTTACTATGTGAAAAGCATGTGACGGGATTTAGAAGATGCTACACCGAAATATGGCTCATTGACATATTGACCATTTCAAGCTAAACAAATTTGAAAATGGAAGAGAGAAGAACTCTGACTTGCCTTGAAGCAGGTCATAAGATGGTAAGGTGAGGAGTGCCCCCATACAAAGATAAGGGGCACTTCCTTATCTGTGCAGGTAAGAAACACAGCGAGGAATGTGAAGGAACAGCCCTTGTTTAGGTTTCCCCTAGTTTACTACTCTGCCCTCATATCCTTTTTCCTGTTGTGTTTTTTCTCATCTTTCAACACTTAGTCAGACCTAGCATAAAAACACAGATTTAACCATTTCTTTGAGTCTTTCTCTCCTGATGAAGCTTACTGTGTCACACAAGTATATTAAATGTTATATCTTCATACATTAAACAAATTTGTATGCTTTTTTCTTTTTATTTTCTACTAATCTGTCTTCTGTTATTGGGTTGCTGGTCATCAGTATCCTTATCAAGACTTATAATTTCTTGTCTTCTTGATGATAGCCATTCTGACAGGTGTGAAGTAATATGTCACTGTGCTTTTGATTTGCATTTCCCTGATGATTAGCGATGTTGACCATCTTTTAATATGCCTGCTGGTCATTTGTATATTTTCTTTGGAAAAAACATCTATTCAAATTCTCTGCTCATTTTTTTAATCAAACTGTTTGTTTTTTTGTTATTGAGTTGAATGTGTTCTTTATATATTTTGGATATTAATTAACTTTTATGTTGGACATATGATTTTCAAATATTTTGCCCATTCAGTAAGTTACTTTTTCACCTTTTTGATGGTTTCTTTTGCTGTGTAGAGTTTTTTTTTTTTTATTTTGATGGAGTCCTACTTGTTTATTTTTGCTTCTGTTGTCAAATTCAAAAAAATCATTGCCAAGGCTGATGTCAAGGAACTTACTGCCAATATTTTCTTCAAGGACTCTCATGGTTTGAGATCTTATATTCAAGTCTAATTTACTTTGAGTTAATTTTTGTATGTGGTATTAAGATAGTGATGTAGTTTCAAGGTTTCCTATGGAATACCGTATAATTATATATACATTGTGCTTCATATGTGTATATGTGTGTTTGCATATGTGTGCATTTAAAAGCCCTTACTGAGTACTTACATGTACCAAGCATAAATGTTTGCTTTATAAATATTAGTTCACTTACCTGTCTCCTACCACAGTACTAACTGTCTTTTACTTAAATTTTATTACCTATGTCTAAATATACAAGATCTTAGTTTACTGAATGAATATTTGTGTCTGTGAAGAGTCAGTATGTAAAGAGTAAGAAAAGTTTTTTTATCAAATTTGATACAAGAAAGATTCAAATGGCTTTAGGCACCCTGTGGCTTTATAATCTATGTATGCATGCATGCTAAGTCACTTCAGCCATGTCCGACTCTGCAACCCCATGGACTGTAGTCTGCCAGGCTCCTCTGTCCATGGGGATTCTCCAGGCAACAATACTCCAGTCAATATAGATAGAGTATTAGGAACCAGGCAGGATAAAGAATAAAATAAAGAATGTTATTATATAACAGAATGATACAAAGAACTAAACCCTGAGAACATTAAAAAAATAATTTCTGAATTTAGATCATCTTTTTCTGATACAATGCCACCACTACTAAAATCTTGCTTTAAAAAATTCCCGTGCAATCAAAAAAAAAATCTTTTATTCAAACATATTGGTTAGTTGGTGAAGGTATAATGTTGTCAGAAAGTACTTGAGTATGACTGGTCTTTTTCAGTTTCACAAAAGTGATTTCTCAGAGGCTGACTTCTTCAACATGTGGTTCAATACAGAGTAAATATTTATAGCTAAGCCATAAAACTCTAGAAGCATGGAAGTGGTGGCAAAGTGTTAACTGTGAGCAGTACTGCAGTAATCAATTACAGCAGCATGTGATGCATCTAATACTTAGAATTGTCCAATAACCTACATTTGGAATAAAGATTTGCTCATTTCATTTTCCAATTACAAACTTTATTACTTATAGAAGAGAGAAAGATTAGATGGATAAAACTAAGAATTTATGAGCAGAATGTATTTCATGGATATAAATGGGTTAGTGGAAATTTTAAGCCTATTTGCTTTTAAAATCATTGATGATACTATTTTAAAAACATGCATGAGAATTTGCATAAACAACATTTTTAAAAAAGGACTGTATTTTACTTTAGGGAAACTCATTTTCCCATTGAAAATCTATAATATAATTGATTTATGGACCAGAAAATTTTTAAGAGAAATAGGGGATTAGAAACTATCTTTCCACAGTAATAGACATTTTCATTCTCTGTAGTGGAATTATTAATTTCACAATTTTTTAGGGTATTTTTGGGAAAGGTTGTGAAGAAAACTATTTGAAATTTTAGGTTTCTTTTAAATTACTTTTTAAAGTGTTCTTTTAACTAAACCATAAAATATTTAAATTATCAACTCATTACAAGCAAGTTTTTCCCTTCTTCAAGGGTCTTAAATGAAACTTTAAAGGTTCTTCATTCTCAGCCATAACCCAATATTGGTTCATTAGTACTTCAGCCATGTCCGACTCTGCAACCCCATGGACTGTAGTCTGCCAGGCTCCTCTGTCCATGGGGATTCTCCAGGCAACAATACTCCAGTCAATATAGATAGAGTATTAGGAACCAGGCAGGATAAAGAATAAAATAAAGAATGTTATTATATAACAGAATGATACAAAGAACTAAACCCTGAGAACATTAAAAAAATAATTTCTGAATTTAGATCATCTTTTTCTGATACAATGCCACCACTACTAAAATCTTGCTTTAAAAAATTCCCGTGCAATCAAAAAAATCTTTTATTCAAACATATTGGTTAGTTGGTGAAGGTATAATGTTGTCAGAAAGTACTTGAGTATGACTGGTCTTTTTCAGTTTCACAAAAGTGATTTCTCAGAGGCTGACTTCTTCAACATGTGGTTCAATACAGAGTAAATATTTATAGCTAAGCCATAAAACTCTAGAAGCATGGAAGTGGTGGCAAAGTGTTAACTGTGAGCAGTACTGCAGTAATCAATTACAGCAGCATGTGATGCATCTAATACTTAGAATTGTCCAATAACCTACATTTGGAATAAAGATTTGCTCATTTCATTTTCCAATTACAAACTTTATTACTTATAGAAGAGAGAAAGATTAGATGGATAAAACTAAGAATTTATGAGCAGAATGTATTTCATGGATATAAATGGGTTAGTGGAAATTTTAAGCCTATTTGCTTTTAAAATCATTGATGATACTATTTTAAAAACATGCATGAGAATTTGCATAAACAACATTTTTAAAAAAGGACTGTATTTTACTTTAGGGAAACTCATTTTCCCATTGAAAATCTATAATATAATTGATTTATGGACCAGAAAATTTTTAAGAGAAATAGGGGATTAGAAACTATCTTTCCACAGTAATAGACATTTTCATTCTCTGTAGTGGAATTATTAATTTCACAATTTTTTAGGGTATTTTTGGGAAAGGTTGTGAAGAAAACTATTTGAAATTTTAGGTTTCTTTTAAATTACTTTTTAAAGTGTTCTTTTAACTAAACCATAAAATATTTAAATTATCAACTCATTACAAGCAAGTTTTTCCCTTCTTCAAGGGTCTTAAATGAAACTTTAAAGGTTCTTCATTCTCAGCCTAACATTTGGTTCATTAGTACTGTTCCAAGTTATAAATGGTGTGCACCGCTCAATAGCTGACCTTGCTCTTTGAATCTTGAGAAATAGCTCCAATCTAGAAGCATCTGGTGAATACAATGCTAAATTATTCTGGAGCTCTTATTTGTAATGAGTTTCTGTTATTCCCTCACAAAAGTATGTAGAGCAGAGACACCACCATGGAGAACCTTGGTGGTATCAAGTTTATCCACTGATTTCATCCTGCCTGGTGCCTACCTACCTATGGAAATTTTATTAACTATGAGGGAAGGAAAATTGTGTATTATAAAATACATTTGATTTTTTGCTAACAAATAGCCTGTACTTCAAATCTTGATTGATATACTCTGGATGTTGTTGCTGTTTCCTAAAATATTCTTGGTCTCGAAACAGATTTTCTTTGTATCAAGTTCCAAAAGTCACTCTTGAAACAAAAGATAAATATTAAACTAGTTTATGTTTCTCCTTGCATTTCTTCTTAATCTATCTGAAACTACTAATTTTAGAATATCAGAGAAGTGCCAGCCACAGAAACCAACCATGTAAGACCCCCCGACCCCCAATCTATCCTTTATCTATTTCATTCTTGTATTTGAAATGATCTAGATTAAGAAAAGAGAGTTATTGAATAACTGGATATTGACTTTGGAATTTTTGAGAAAAGTTTATTTTTCTGGATTAAAATATTTATAAAGAATAAAATAAAATTAGAAATCTACTTTCCTTTTGTAATATTAATAGCTCCTAATCTTTAAAAACTGGTCTTAAACAGAACCGATCTCAAGTGAATAAATTTCTCTTGATAGACACACTGTGTTATGTGGACATTGTTAATTTATTTGCACTGTATACCACATTAGTTGATTTATGGTTACTTCAAAGAAAGGTCAATTAAAGAGTGAGAATGCAGAACATAATTAAGAAATCTTTTCTTTCCTCTGTTTCTTTTCAAGCTAGAGAACAGTTCTGAATGCTGATGAGACATCTATTACAATGCCATCTATTAGCGTAGGTAATTAACTCAGAAGGAAACACACAGCAAAATAACTTTACTGCAGGCAGAAGTACATGGCAAGTCAGGTAGAAAGAAATAAGAAGAGATGAGAGTCATGATTATGATGGAGATTAGTCTGAGCCTAGTTTTTCTGTTGATTCAAGATAAGTGAATTATTCTCTGTGAATAAAATGCAGCCCATAGAACTAGCATTGGCTTTTTTGATCAGCTCATCAGGTCTGCAGAGTCTGCCTCTAGGTTCAGACCTGGAGAGAGACCCGTTTTTCTCTGCCTACTGAGCGGAAGGCAAAGTCAAGCCAAAGGAAGCCACTGGAACTTCCACATACATCTTAGGACATTACTTTGAGGAGCTCCCCACGGCTCCCTGATGTTTAATCAAAGAAACCTGTAACCTTGTCTAAGTCAGTTCACCTTCACCTGCCTCCACTCTGCTATTTATCCCATAGTCAAGGCCGTGATCTGAGCATTTTTTTTTTAAGCATTTATTTTTTAATGCTGTTTTTCACTCTAGTTTATAGCATTTGTTTCCCATGTGCTCCACTTCCCCCCATTTCTGTTGATGAAAGAAGTGTGGCTGTTGGATAAGAGAAGTTCTGACTCCACTGTGGTCCTTCAAGGATCCATTCCGAAGGAGACTGTTTTTTTTCTCTGCTCCTCCGGCCACGGAAGAGAGTAAGACCTAACAGAATATTGTTAAGTATCTGGATGCCTCAAAATATCCAATCTTCAAGAGCATTTTCTAAGGTGATCCATATTGGTTCTTCTCCTCATGGGATTTCTAAAGAATACCATAAAATTAGAAATCTACTTTCCTTTTGTAATATTAATAGCTCCTAATCTTTAAAAACTGGTCTTAAACAGAACCGATCTCAAGTGAATAAATTTCTCTTGATAGACACACTGTGTTATGTGGACATTGTTAATTTATTTGCACTGTATACCACATTAGTTGATTTATGGTTACTTCAAAGAAAGGTCAATTAAAGAGTGAGAATGCAGAACATAATTAAGAAATCTTTTCTTTCCTCTGTTTCTTTTCAAGCTAGAGAACAGTTCTGAATGCTGATGAGACATCTATTACAATGCCATCTATTAGCGTAGGTAATTAACTCAGAAGGAAACACACAGCAAAATAACTTTACTGCAGGCAGAAGTACATGGCAAGTCAGGTAGAAAGAAATAAGAAGAGATGAGAGTCATGATTATGATGGAGATTAGTCTGAGCCTAGTTTTTCTGTTGATTCAAGATAAGTGAATTATTCTCTGTGAATAAAATGCAGCCCATAGAACTAGCATTGGCTTTTTTGATCAGCTCATCAGGTCTGCAGAGTCTGCCTCTAGGTTCAGACCTGGAGAGAGACCCGTTTTTCTCTGCCTACTGAGCGGAAGGCAAAGTCAAGCCAAAGGAAGCCACTGGAACTTCCACATACATCTTAGGACATTACTTTGAGGAGCTCCCCACGGCTCCCCTGATGTTTAATCAAAGAAACCTGTAACCTTGTCTAAGTCAGTTCACCTTCACCTGCCTCCACTCTGCTATTTATCCCATAGTCAAGGCCGTGATCTGAGCATTTTTTTTTTTAAGCATTTATTTTTTAATGCTGTTTTTCACTCTAGTTTATAGCATTTGTTTCCCATGTGCTCCACTTCCCCCCATTTCTGTTGATGAAAGAAGTGTGGCTGTTGGATAAGAGAAGTTCTGACTCCACTGTGGTCCTTCAAGGATCCATTCCGAAGGAGACTGTTTTTTTTCTCTGCTCCTCCGGCCACGGAAGAGAGTAAGACCTAACAGAATATTGTTAAGTATCTGGATGCCTCAAAATATCCAATCTTCAAGAGCATTTTCTAAGGTGATCCATATTGGTTCTTCTCCTCATGGGATTTCTAAAGAATACCATAGAACATGTTAAAGATATATTGAGTTTTGCTTTCAATGAAACTTGTCATTTACATCTAAGCATACCACATACATCTCTCCCAGAGAGAGTGTTTCCTTCTGACATTCTATGATTCTGTCTCTGAGTTTTTAGCAGCCCGTTGGCTAAAAGAATGAATTTTACCAAGTTCTCAAGCCAGAGTGTAAATCTGAACTCCAAACATAGGAAATATACCAACATTTCCTGTGTTCTTCTTATTTCATCTTGTTGAAATGGAGATTGTTTTGCATTAAGCCCAGTGAGTTAGAGGCTTCTCTGGTGGCTTAGTGGTAAAGAATACTGCAAGAGATGCAGATTTGATCCCTGGATCAAGAAGATCCCCTGGAGAAGGAAATGACAACTGACTGCAGTATTCTTGCCTGGGAAATCCCATGGACTGAAGAGACTGGTGGGCAATAGTCCATGCGTGTCACAAAGAGACAAAGAGTCGGATACAACTTAGTGACTAATAGCAGCTGCAGATCTTCATAGGCACCAGGAACCAAGTAACTAATCTTTTCTTTAGCCAGTGAACTGTTTTCCATAGTGCTCATAAATAAAAGTTTTAAAGAAACAACTGTTTTTCTATAGAAGATTTGGCATAGATCTTACTTTTAAAGGCCAAATCTTCATATCCGCTGAGAAAGAAGACAAGCTGAGTTTTTATAGTGTGTTTTGAAAATTGGTGTTCTCCTTTAAATTTTCTCCTGAAAAGAATCCACACCAGAAATGTAGACCAGACCTGTTGTCTTAAACTCAGCATGTTAACTATAATGAAGAATTTTCTCTCCACTCTGCATTTACAGAAGTCACTAAATTTGATTTACTTCTGAATGTGCAGCATTATCTTAAAGAACTGTATTAAAATCAATGAGGTGCCTGTTAAAAATGCAAATGAAGGACTCACTGAAACAGACTCTTTTGGGGCAGAGCAAAGGCAACCTGTGTTTTTAATAAGCAGTGATTCTTCTTTTCATAAATATTTTAAAAACATTGAACTGCAGTGTTTTTTAGAACTATAGGAATCTTCCTAAGTTATTTGGGTGATGAGTTTCTATATGAAATTAAAAGGACTAAAATGAATTTCTTAATTTTCTTTTCAATGGCTGCCTCAGACAAAAGTCAGGTGCTCCTTTAATATTTGCTATTCATTCTCTCATTCAACAGCAAATTCATTAAATAGCTACTGAGTATCTCTACTACACTTCCAAGTAATTATGCTAAGACAACCAACACAGCACACAAAAATCCCTGCCCTTGTTGTTTGTTGTTCAATCATACAGTTGCGTCTGATTCTTTGCAACCCCATGGACTCATGCTAGGTTTTCCTGTCCTTCACCATCTCCTAAAGCTTGTTCAAAATCATGTCCATTGAGTCAGTGATGCTATCTGACCATCTCATCCTCTGTCATCACCTTCTCCTGCCTTTAGTCTTTCCCAACATCAGTCTTTTCCACTGAGTCAGCTCTTCACATTAGGTGGCCAAAATATTGGAGTTTTAGCTTCAGCATCAGTGCTTCCAATGAATATTCAAGGTTGATTTACCTTAGGATTGACTGGTTTGATCTCCTTGAAGTCCAAAGGACTCTCATGAGTCTTCTCCAACCCCACAGTTCAGAAAAATCAATCTAAGCTCAGCTTTTTATTGTACACCAGGAACCAAGTAACTAATCTTTTCTTTAGCCAGTGAACTGTTTTCCATAGTGCTCATAAATAAAAGTTTTAAAGAAACAACTGTTTTTCTATAGAAGATTTGGCATAGATCTTACTTTTAAAGGCCAAATCTTCATATCCGCTGAGAAAGAAGACAAGCTGAGTTTTTATAGTGTGTTTTGAAAATTGGTGTTCTCCTTTAAATTTTCTCCTGAAAAGAATCCACACCAGAAATGTAGACCAGACCTGTTGTCTTAAACTCAGCATGTTAACTATAATGAAGAATTTTCTCTCCACTCTGCATTTACAGAAGTCACTCAATTTGAATTACTTCTGAATGTGCAGCATTATCTTAAAGAACTGTATTAAAATCAATGAGGTGCCTGTTAAAAATGCAAATGAAGGACTCACTGAAACAGACTCTTTTGGGGCAGAGCAAAGGCAACCTGTGTTTTTAATAAGCAGTGATTCTTCTTTTCATAAATATTTTAAAAACATTGAACTGCAGTTTTTTTTAGAACTATAGGAATCTTCCTAAGTTATTTGGGTGATGAGTTTCTATATGAAATTAAAAGGACTAAAATGAATTTCTTAATTTTCTTTTCAATGGCTGCCTCAGACAAAAGTCAGGTGCTCCTTTAATATTTGCTATTCATTCTCTCATTCAACAGCAAATTCATTAAATAGCTACTGAGTATCTCTACTACACTTCCAAGTAATTATGCTAAGACAACCAACACAGCACACAAAAATCCCTGCCCTTGTTGTTTGTTGTTCAATCATACAGTTGCGTCTGATTCTTTGCAACCCCATGGACTCATGCTAGGTTTTCCTGTCCTTCACCATCTCCTAAAGCTTGTTCAAAATCATGTCCATTGAGTCAGTGATGCTATCTGACCATCTCATCCTCTGTCATCACCTTCTCCTGCCTTTAGTCTTTCCCAACATCAGTCTTTTCCACTGAGTCAGCTCTTCACATTAGGTGGCCAAAATATTGGAGTTTTAGCTTCAGCATCAGTGCTTCCAATGAATATTCAAGGTTGATTTACCTTAGGATTGACTGGTTTGATCTCCTTGAAGTCCAAAGGACTCTCAAGGGTCTTCTCCAACCCCACAGTTCAGAAAAATCAATTCCTCAGAGCTCAGCCTTCTTTATTGTCCAGCTCTCATATCCATACATGACTACTGGGAAAACTGTAGCTTTGACTGTATGGATGATGGCAAAGTGATGTCTCTGCATTTTAATATGCTATCTAGGTTTGTCATAGATTTTTCTTCCAAAGAGCAAGTGTCTTTTAATTTCATGGATGCAGTCATCATCCACAGTGATTTTGGAATCCCCCAAAATAAAGTCTGTCACCGTTTCCATTGTTTGCCAATCTATTTGCCATGAAGTGTAAGGACCACATGCCATGATCTTAGTTTTTTGAATGTTGAGTTTTAAGCCAGTTTTTCCCTGTTCTCTTCCACCTTCATCTAAGATAGCCAATACAACAAACCAAAATCCCTGCTCTATTGAAACATTTATTTCTGGTGAAGATAGAGAAGAAGCATGATGAGTAAGTAAATACATAGTATGTGCGTACTTAGTTGTGTCCAACTCTCTGCAACCCCAGAGACCATAGCCTGTCAGGATCCTCTGCCCATAGGATTTTCCAGGCATGGGTTACCATAGGGTAGCCCATTCCCATCTCCAAGAGATCTTCCTGACCGAAGGATCAAGCTTGCATCTTCTGTGTCTCTTGCATGAACAGGCAGTTTCTTTACCATTGAGCAACCCAGGAAGTAAATACATAGAGTATGCTGAACAGTGATGAGTACTTAGGACAGAAAGTAAGTAGAGAAAATAGCATGAGTAAATAAGGTCATATTTAGAAAGTAATTTGTAAAGAGGAATCTGATAAAAAGTAAAGAAGCTGGACTCATGCTAGGTTTTCCTGTCCTTCACCATCTCCTAAAGCTTGTTCAAAATCATGTCCATTGAGTCAGTGATGCTATCTGACCATCTCATCCTCTGTCATCACCTTCTCCTGCCTTTAGTCTTTCCCAACATCAGTCTTTTCCACTGAGTCAGCTCTTCACATTAGGTGGCCAAAATATTGGAGTTTTAGCTTCAGCATCAGTGCTTCCAATGAATATTCAAGGTTGATTTACCTTAGGATTGACTGGTTTGATCTCCTTGAAGTCCAAAGGACTCTCAAGGGTCTTCTCCAACCCCACAGTTCAGAAAAATCAATTCCTCAGAGCTCAGCCTTCTTTATTGTCCAGCTCTCATATCCATACATGACTACTGGGAAAACTGTAGCTTTGACTGTATGGATGATGGCAAAGTGATGTCTCTGCATTTTAATATGCTATCTAGGTTTGTCATAGATTTTTCTTCCAAAGAGCAAGTGTCTTTTAATTTCATGGATGCAGTCATCATCCACAGTGATTTTGGAATCCCCCAAAATAAAGTCTGTCACCGTTTCCATTGTTTGCCAATCTATTTGCCATGAAGTGTAAGGACCACATGCCATGATCTTAGTTTTTTGAATGTTGAGTTTTAAGCCAGTTTTTCCCTGTTCTCTTCCACCTTCATCTAAGATAGCCAATACAACAAACCAAAATCCCTGCTCTATTGAAACATTTATTTCTGGTGAAGATAGAGAAGAAGCATGATGAGTAAGTAAATACATAGTATGTGCGTACTTAGTTGTGTCCAACTCTCTGCAACCCCAGAGACCATAGCCTGTCAGGATCCTCTGCCCATAGGATTTTCCAGGCATGGGTTACCATAGGGTAGCCCATTCCCATCTCCAAGAGATCTTCCTGACCGAAGGATCAAGCTTGCATCTTCTGTGTCTCTTGCATGAACAGGCAGTTTCTTTACCATTGAGCAACCCAGGAAGTAAATACATAGAGTATGCTGAACAGTGATGAGTACTTAGGACAGAAAGTAAGTAGAGAAAATAGCATGAGTAAATAAGGTCATATTTAGAAAGTAATTTGTAAAGAGGAATCTGATAAAAAGTAAAGAAGCTAGGCATGTCTCCTTTTAGAAAAAGCCCTAAAGACAGAAAATGTGAAGACCTAGAGGAAAAAGAGAATTCAGCAAATTCAAGGAGAGGAAGCCAATGTGGCTAGAGTGAAGTGAATGAGAAAAGCTAGGGAGGTGAGGAATTGGTGGTGGAGATGGATTATAGAGGCCCGTCTTCATTATAGATGAAGATCAAAATCCATTCATTCATGAATGATTTGGAAGTATTAGAGTATTTTCAGTGGGTTATGTTGAGATTATTCTGAAAGCAACAAGAGAAAAGAAACAAGGAGGTGTACAATTTAGGAGACTTTTCTTATAGTTTAAGAAAGAGATAGTGATCTTGGGAAAGCTGAAGAGTGTGGTAAGAGGAGGGAGAAGAGAAATCGCTCTCTCTGGATATATGGGGAATTCTCCTAAAAGGCTACTAAAGATGACTCTAAAGTTTGTGTCTGGAGCACCCAAAGAACAAATGCTGCTAATTGCTAAGGGAAAAGTAGTGGGTTTGGTTTGGCAGAGAATGCTTAGTACAGCAGCAGGGACAGAAACTTATTAGGGTAAATTTAAGAGAGAATGGAAAGAGAGCAATGTGAGACAGTGAACTTTCTTGAACTGTGGCTTCGAAGAACAAAAATGGTGTGAATACTAAAGGGGCAATGGGGTTAAGTGGGTTAAATTAGTTTTACTATTTTAAGAGAGAAATAAGCATACATTTAAACGAGAATTGGGGATGATACATTTAAGAAAGAAATGATAAGACTGAGTAAAAAGCAGAGAAAATTGTCAAAGCAATGTGCTTTAGCATGCATGTGTAGGTGTGATGTATTACACAGTTGCAAGATTTTGCCTTAGCTTATACCACACATAGTATCCAAATGTGACAGGAATAAAGGCAGACTTTTCTAGGACAAAGTCTTATTGGTGAGTGAATGTAGTAATAGATTTTGTAGGGCCTTTTTTTCTGATTACTTCTGTTTTCTCAGTGATGGGGGAAACAAAATGTAATGATTTGTTTTTTTGTATTATCTTGATTGTGCCAAGGTGTTCCTAGAATTTGGTTAAATATCATTCCTGCATTTGTCTGTGAGGGTGATTCTAGGTGAGATTAGCTTTTGAATTGATAGACTGAGTGAAACAGATTGCCCTTCTCAATGTGGATGGGCCTAACCTAGTCTGCTAAAGGTCTGAATCAAATGAAAGATTGAGTAAGAAAGAAGTCTCTCTCTGCCTAAGTGTCTTCAAATTGAGACATCTGTCTTCTTCTGCCTTTGGGTTTGGGCTCAGATTGGGACAAGGACTATAACACCAGCAGCTCTCCTGGGTGTCCAGTCTGCTGACTGCAGATCTTGGGGACTTCACAACTTCTATAATTGCATGAGCCAATTCCTTGCAATGAATATGATATTAGCTCTGTTTTGAACTCAAACTAATACACAGAGTTAGTAGGGTGAGGATTAAGAGGAGAAACTGGAAAATATATAGCAGAGAATGTGAGGAAATTGACTAAGAATATGCTCCATGACTTGCTGGAAGTACTGGAGGCCAGTGGCTACATATTTAACATAATTCTTCATAATTTCTGCATGCTTTAATTTTGTTTTATTTCACCTTTTTCCATACATACACCAGCATGGGCTCAGACATTCTTGCATTGAGAGCTGTATTTAACCCAGGTGAGGAGGGCTCAGTCCCAACAGTACTTGAAAACAGGCCAAAGAAAAGGAAATGGAGAATACATTCAAAATAATTAGTTTTACTATTTTAAGAGAGAAATAAGCATACATTTAAACGAGAATTGGGGATGATACATTTAAGAAAGAAATGATAAGACTGAGTAAAAAGCAGAGAAAATTGTCAAAGCAATGTGCTTTAGCATGCATGTGTAGGTGTGATGTATTACACAGTTGCAAGATTTTGCCTTAGCTTATACCACACATAGTATCCAAATGTGACAGGAATAAAGGCAGACTTTTCTAGGACAAAGTCTTATTGGTGAGTGAATGTAGTAATAGATTTTGTAGGGCCTTTTTTTCTGATTACTTCTGTTTTCTCAGTGATGGGGGAAACAAAATGTAATGATTTGTTTTTATGTATTATCTTGATTGGGCCAAGGTGTTCCTAGAATTTGGTTAAATATCATTCCTGCATTTGTCTGTGAGGGTGATTCTAGGTGAGATTAGCTTTTGAATTGATAGACTGAGTGAAACAGATTGCCCTTCTCAATGTGGATGGGCCTAACCTAGTCTGCTAAAGGTCTGAATCAAATGAAAGATTGAGTAAGAAAGAAGTCTCTCTCTGCCTAAGTGTCTTCAAATTGAGACATCTGTCTTCTTCTGCCTTTGGGTTTGGGCTCAGATTGGGACAAGGACTATAACACCAGCAGCTCTCCTGGGTGTCCAGTCTGCTGACTGCAGATCTTGGGGACTTCACAACTTCTATAATTGCATGAGCCAATTCCTTGCAATGAATATGATATTAGCTCTGTTTTGAACTCAAACTAATACACAGAGTTAGTAGGGTGAGGATTAAGAGGAGAAACTGGAAAATATATAGCAGAGAATGTGAGGAAATTGACTAAGAATATGCTCCATGACTTGCTGGAAGTACTGGAGGCCAGTGGCTACATATTTAACATAATTCTTCATAATTTCTGCATGCTTTAATTTTGTTTTATTTCACCTTTTTCCATACATACACCAGCATGGGCTCAGACATTCTTGCATTGAGAGCTGTATTTAACCCAGGTGAGGAGGGCTCAGTCCCAACAGTACTTGAAAACAGGCCAAAGAAAAGGAAATGGAGAATACATTCAAAATAGTAATTATAATTATTGTTCATCTAATTAAATCTCGGAAAGAGGACGAGATGAGTATGAGGATAGTGAAAAGCTGGTGGTTACCTAAAGATTGACTATGGCACAGTGGTAAAGAATCTCCTTGCCAATTCAGGACTTGAAAGAGACACAGGTTTGATTCCTGGCTTGGGAAGACTCCCTGGAATATGAAACGGCAATCCACTCCAGTATTCTTGCCTGGAAAATTCCAAAGACAGAGGAGCTTGACAGGTTACAATCCAAGAGGTTGCAAAGAATTATATGCAACTGAGCACATCTAGAGATTGACTGTGGAGTAAAAGGTATGTTGAAACTGGTGTTAGGCTTATGAAATGGTGAGTTTAAAAGGTTAAGTGCATTAGTACACTACTGAGATTTATACTGTGGAGCAATTTACTTATTATTAATGACACATTTAAAGAAATCATCATATGATTTTGATTGAGTGGCTATGAGAGGATGAAGACATTAGAGGGAAAAAGGTCAAGGAACTGAGAACTCAGGACACAGAAATGAATTCAAATTCACTAAGAATTATGAATTTAAATTTACTAATAATGAATTTAAATTCACTAAGAGTTATGAGAAGAATGAGTGACAATGGGCCAAGAATCTGTCATTTTCAAAGTATGAAGTTAGAGTAGGGTGGAGTTGGTGTGGTGAGTCATAGTGTAAAGTGGGATGGTAAAAAGTACAATTTAATGACATGCCATTCCAAACCCCAGATTATAAAGGGCATCAAGGAGACACCTAACCAGTCCAGTGTCCAGTGCTACCTAGAGCATTGAAGAAAAAAAAAACAGCCACCACTTGAGGGTTGCAGGAGACTCTGTTCTCTCAATGAAAATAAATGTTTTCCTAGAACATGAAGGAAAAGGGATGGTATTGAGAAGAATATGAGTTGAGAGGATGTTTGCTGAGATTTGATCTTGAGTTCCAGCTGGCATTCTGAAAGGGTATTAATAACTGGGAGGAGTGCAGATGAAATGAGAAAAGATGAACAGTCTTACGTGGGTGAGAATCTAGAGGATTAGAATTAAGCTGGGAGTCTTGAGTGTGGTGACTGTCATGGATACAGACAAAGGTTTTGTGAGATGAGTTCTGATGGACTCTGGCAGGGAGTGATGGAGAGGCTCTCAGAGAATAGGGGCTGCAGGTATGTCTCATCTGGGATTCCATTCATCTCCTGCTGATGGAGGCACAAAGTTTTACCTTTGGACGAAGGCGTGGTCTTTGTCCAAATTCTGAAGAATGGTGGGTTTATTCGGATACAATAGCCATCTTTGGCAGTGCTGAATAGTGATACGCAAAACAGTATTATAATAAATAAATAAGTGAAAAATGCCCTCCCTGTTATAGTCTTAGCATTATATCTTAAATCCATCCTGACTAAATAGGCCACACAAGCCTGTGTTACATTGACCTGCACGATTCAATTTTTCCAAACATGTTAATGTGATTTGTAGACTGAATTAGCATTTTTATAGAATCCCTATGGAAATTGGCAGGAGACAAGTAATAAGACTTATAAGACCTTGTGCCAGGATAACTCAAGTGTGAGTCTTAGTGTTTAGGCTAGTGTGAGTAAATCTAGGTAGTCTGTATTTCAATCTACACCTTGGCTTGTTTAATGTAAAGTATGTTTGAAAAATCACAACAGGCTATTATTCTTTGCTTCAAGATGAATGTCTAATTATACTTTGTGAGTAATAGTGAAACAAAAGGAGAACGCACTCAAATCTCTATGCACACAAGTGTATGTAGAAATGCAAGCAAACTTTAAAACTACAGTGAAACTCAAGACGTTATATTATATTATACAACTATGAAGCATCCTTTAAAATTCTCTGTTTATGAAGATATTTCTCAAGAATAACCATAAACGAAACTCAAATACAAAACTGAAAACCCTATCAAATGACTTTCTAAAAGATTCTATAATAATGAAATATTTGAGCCAAAGACTTTAGTACAAGTGTTTTCCTTGGCTTCATCTCAAGACAGACTGTTCACTGAAAGGGCATTAATAACTGGGAGGAGTGCAGATGAAATGAGAAAAGATGAACAGTCTTACGTGGGTGAGAATCTAGAGGATTAGAATTAAGCTGGGAGTCTTGAGTGTGGTGACTGTCATGGATACAGACAAAGGTTTTGTGAGATGAGTTCTGATGGACTCTGGCAGGGAGTGATGGAGAGGCTCTCAGAGAATAGGGGCTGCAGGTATGTCTCATCTGGGATTCCATTCATCTCCTGCTGATGGAGGCACAAAGTTTTACCTTTGGACGAAGGCGTGGTCTTTGTCCAAATTCTGAAGAATGGTGGGTTTATTCGGATACAATAGCCATCTTTGGCAGTGCTGAATAGTGATACGCAAAACAGTATTATAATAAATAAATAAGTGAAAAATGCCCTCCCTGTTATAGTCTTAGCATTATATCTTAAATCCATCCTGACTAAATAGGCCACACAAGCCTGTGTTACATTGACCTGCACGATTCAATTTTTCCAAACATGTTAATGTGATTTGTAGACTGAATTAGCATTTTTATAGAATCCCTATGGAAATTGGCAGGAGACAAGTAATAAGACTTATAAGACCTTGTGCCAGGATAACTCAAGTGTGAGTCTTAGTGTTTAGGCTAGTGTGAGTAAATCTAGGTAGTCTGTATTTCAATCTACACCTTGGCTTGTTTAATGTAAAGTATGTTTGAAAAATCACAACAGGCTATTATTCTTTGCTTCAAGATGAATGTCTAATTATACTTTGTGAGTAATAGTGAAACAAAAGGAGAACGCACTCAAATCTCTATGCACACAAGTGTATGTAGAAATGCAAGCAAACTTTAAAACTACAGTGAAACTCAAGACGTTATATTATATTATACAACTATGAAGCATCCTTTAAAATTCTCTGTTTATGAAGATATTTCTCAAGAATAACCATAAACGAAACTCAAATACAAAACTGAAAACCCTATCAAATGACTTTCTAAAAGATTCTATAATAATGAAATATTTGAGCCAAAGACTTTAGTACAAGTGTTTTCCTTGGCTTCATCTCAAGACAGACTGTTCACTGAAAGGGCAGCTTAAGAGTATCAAGAATAATTGTTCATTTTGTGTGAACTGAGTGTGCTTTATTCAGTTCACAAAAAGTGTTACTTTGCTTGGAAAATAAAGCATACAGTTTTTTTGGAGTTAGCTCCCTAACACCTAGGAGGCACAAATTATGTTTTAGTTTTCAAATCACAGAAATTTTCATTCTTGCCATATAGGTATTATTGTCATTTGGAGAAAATTGCTTGGGGGGATTTAAGAAACAGAAACTAAGCTTTTACTATAGAACTCGATTACTAGCATTTTCAATTGTACCATTTATATAAAAAAGATAGCATTTAAAACAGCTATCTATAAAATTAGCACTTCATTTATTTCTACTGGAAAATTGCTTTTATTAATAATTAATTAATAAAATTGCTTTTATTAATATAACAGAAATGTTTGACAGCCTATGCTTTGAAGATGATTTTTAATTCTTAAAAACCTTAACTGACAATTTTTTTTTAAAAAATCCTAAGTTGGAGGAAGCCAATGTGATATCAAACATCATTTCTCTTATTATTTCCTTTATTTCTTTCATTAAACAATTATCTTTTATGTCTTGTGGTTTGTTAGGCATTGGGAAAACAAGAGTGGGTACAACCAATATGGTCCCTGTTTCAATGTATTTAGATGAGATAAAGATTAACAAAGAGGTAATTATAATACTGAATAATGATTGGAATTACAGGAACAATACAGAATCTGACTCACAGAAAATAAAATTAACCCACTCTCAGCAGTTTGGGAAAGACTTCCTAGATGAATGGTGATCAAATCTGAGGTGTGGAGGACAAATACGGATTATACCTGCAAAGTAGCAAGGAAAGGTCTCCAACCAGAACTATCACTATCTTTCCTGATTGTTTATTGTAAATAATAGAAAGGCATCTTGATTGCATTTTGGTAAAGGAAGAATTTATTTCCTGATGCAGTCCCCAGTAGAGTTAAACAACTAACTCTCAAGGTTGCAGCTGAGACTAAGGAACAATCTGTTTCTTCTTTCTTCTCTTCATAAATTGACTTCCTTCTCTGTCACTGCAAACTGACTCTTATTTCAAATGACAGAGAAAAGCCCATTTGATGTTGACTCTACAAATTTAAAGCTCTAAAATGTGAAGATAGATTCATTGGTTCAGCCTGCATCTGGTTGCCATTCCTAAATGAATAGACTGTGGCCAGAAGGGTGAGATCACGTGAGAATTTGAAAGCTCCTGTAGAAATCACAGGAGATGGAGAAGCTATGAATGCTCAGGGAAATGGTCATGGGGTGGTAGTGCTGTAAATGTTTATAATTCAGCATTTCAGTTGCAAACAGCTTTCTGATAATATTTCAAATCTCCTAACTGATTGTATTTACTGTCTTACTCCAGATACAAACACAAATGATTAAATAAGATAGGATTTTCTTCCTTAACATGTAAAATTTCTTTTATGTGATTTATTCTAAAACTATATCTTACTAAATAAATGCATACATTTATTCAGAAATACGTATACTAAAAATAAAGATCTATATGTAGATCATTAATAAATATATACGGCTTCCCTGGTGGTCCAGTGGGTAAGGACACCACTTTGCAGTGCAAGGGGCGCCCGTTTGATCCCTAGCCTGGGAAGATCTTACCTGCCACAAAGCAGCTGGACCGATGTGTCCAAGTATCAAGCTGGAGTTCTGGAGCGCATGCACCCAAAGCCGGGTGCTCTGCAGCGACAGAGATCACTGTGATGGGAGGCCCACATGGGCCAAAGAACAAAGATGGATGAACATAAATAAATGAAAGATGAATAGAAGTGGCCAAAATAAATAAATATATAAATGCACAAATAGATAAATACCAACATATAAGGACAAAAGGAGAAATACTATATTATGGCCTAATTGCACAGAATGGATTTAAAAGTAACACTAAAGCAGAGAAGCTTTTGTATGTTAATTTTTATTCTACTTTAGAAAAAAATAGATAATAATGTGCCTTTGCAGATTTGTTGTTGTTTAGTTGCTAAGTCATGTCCATCTCTTGTGACTTCATGGACTGTAGTCTGCCAGGCTCCTCTGTTCATGGTATTCTCTAGGCAAGATTACTGGAGTGGATTTCCATTTCCTTCTCCTGACCCAGGAAAATCTTCCTGATCCTGGATCAGAATCTTACTTACCCAGGGATCAAATTCATGTCTCCTAAATTGTTAGGCAGATTCTTTTCCACTTAGTTACCAGGGAAGTCCTTTTGCAGGTTACCATTAAGCAACTGACAAATTGACATAACAATGGGCATATACCTTTATAGCCATTTATTCATCTAACTGATTTCTACATAACTGGATACCTGGGTTGGAGATTTAGCACTAGATTTGGTAGGTGTAGGTCTTAATTCTAGGGAGTCAGATAGCTTGGGAAATGCATAGCATGCCACAGAACATGCAGAGTACAAGGACAGGAGGACACTTGACCACCTACACCACTGGCGTTCTGCACTTACTCTACCTGGAAGTAGCTAGTGATTTGATGTAGGTAAGGTATCATTCTTTTTTCTCGCCTAATTCTTCTCAAACTGTTTGTTACCAGTGTATAATTGACTTTTGATTGATGTTGTGCTTTAATCTTTAGGTTGATGACCTAATTCGGGGAAAAAATGAATTTGGGTGTAGATACTATCATACTGAGTGAAGTCAGACAGTGGAGAAATATCATATGATATCACTTACATGTGGAATCTAAAAAGAAACGATACAAATGAACTTACAAAACAAAAAAGAGACTCACAGGCTTAATAGAACAAACATAGTTGCTTGGGGGAAGGCTGAGGGGACAGAATGGTTATGGAGATTGGGATGGATATATACACACTGCTAAATTTGAAATGGATATTCAACAAGGACCTACTCTATACCACATGGAACTCTGCTCAATGTTATGTGGCAGCTTGATGGGAGGGAAGTAGGGGGAGAATGAATACATGTGTATGTATGACAGGGTCCCTTCTCTATTCCCCTGAAGCTATCACAATATTTTTAATCAGCTCTCTCCTAATAGAAAATAAAAAGTTTAAATTTAAAAAAAACACAAATCAGCCCAAAATTGTAATATTATCTAAGTTCCTAGATACGTATACATTGTTACTGCCCAAAGTATTCTACTAAATTAAGAAGATAGTTGTTTATAAAGCTAACATATTAAGTAGAACTCTACTGTATTAAAAATACAGTTGTCAAGAAAGCTATTGCTAACTTTAGACAACCTTAGTTTATCACTTCAGAATACTGAATTCAGATTCAGGTTACAGGTTTCTTCTCAGAGGCCTTTGCCACATGTGTTCTGAGATTTTCCTATGAGGATAATGAACAAGAGCTCTAAATTAACCCAGATGCTCCTGCAGCTTCAATTGACATAACAATGGGCATATACCTTTATAGCCATTTATTCATCTAACTGATTTCTACATAACTGGATACCTGGGTTGGAGATTTAGCACTAGATTTGGTAGGTGTAGGTCTTAATTCTAGGGAGTCAGATAGCTTGGGAAATGCATAGCATGCCACAGAACATGCAGAGTACAAGGACAGGAGGACACTTGACCACCTACACCACTGGCGTTCTGCACTTACTCTACCTGGAAGTAGCTAGTGATTTGATGTAGGTAAGGTATCATTCTTTTTTCTCGCCTAATTCTTCTCAAACTGTTTGTTACCAGTGTATAATTGACTTTTGATTGATGTTGTGCTTTAATCTTTAGGTTGATGACCTAATTCGGGGAAAAAATGAATTTGGGTGTAGATACTATCATACTGAGTGAAGTCAGACAGTGGAGAAATATCATATGATATCACTTACATGTGGAATCTAAAAAGAAACGATACAAATGAACTTACAAAACAAAAAAGAGACTCACAGGCTTAATAGAACAAACATAGTTGCTTGGGGGAAGGCTGAGGGGACAGAATGGTTATGGAGATTGGGATGGATATATACACACTGCTAAATTTGAAATGGATATTCAACAAGGACCTACTCTATACCACATGGAACTCTGCTCAATGTTATGTGGCAGCTTGATGGGAGGGAAGTAGGGGGAGAATGAATACATGTGTATGTATGACAGGGTCCCTTCTCTATTCCCCTGAAGCTATCACAATATTTTTAATCAGCTCTCTCCTAATAGAAAATAAAAAGTTTAAACTTAAAAAACACAAATCAGCCCAAAATTGTAATATTATCTAAGTTCCTAGATACGTATACATTGTTACTGCCCAAAGTATTCTACTAAATTAAGAAGATAGTTGTTTATAAAGCTAACATATTAAGTAGAACTCTACTGTATTAAAAATACAGTTGTCAAGAAAGCTATTGCTAACTTTAGACAACCTTAGTTTATCACTTCAGAATACTGAATTCAGATTCAGGTTACAGGTTTCTTCTCAGAGGCCTTTGCCACATGTGTTCTGAGATTTTCCTATGAGGATAATGAACAAGAGCTCTAAATTAAACCAGATGCTCCTGCAGCTTCCGTCGTCTTTCAAGTGGCTATTTCTTAGATCCTTTTATCATTAAAAATAAAAGAAAACACTCAGTTTTAACGTAGAATTCAGAGCTAAGTTGCTAAAAGTGGAATTTGAAGCAATATGAATGAAAAACACACCACATCATACTTTTGGCTTAGAAACAAAATTCTAAGTGCTTTAAATATAAGGACACTCATCTTCTTGATCCTCATATATTGCATTCTTATGTTTTTTTAATATTATTTTCTTAAGATCTCAGATATTTCAAAGAATTCCCTTATTCTGTAAAAGGCATAATAGTTAACCTAATGACATTTGAGTAGTATTTCATATACATTATTTTGTGTAAACTGGTGGGTGAGAAAGACAGTATAAATTTTCTATTAAGAGCCAGTTCTTTATTTAAAACCTTAGCCCTTAATGATCTGTAGTCTGGAGTATGTATAATAAGGAGTAGAAAAGTGAATAAATTTTTATTTGAAATTAGATAAGACAAGTCATCATAAAATACAGAGAACATATTTTCTGAAGGAAGAATTTGTGCATTACTATACCCAGATAATTTTGTTTTTATGTTTTGTGGCTTTATTTGTGGAGAAATTTTTTAAATGAACAAAAATGAAGTTAAATTTGTTTCCATATAAGTAACCATATTTTCGGAAAAATTTCACTTGTTTAGAAGGAATCTTGAAAAGGTAGAAATGTACAACCTTCTCTAAATTCAGATAAAAGATAGGTATTCAAATAACTATAGAAGAGTTGTGAGTCTGAGTACTAGAGGTGGTACCAAAGAAAACCAGCTCTATACAAGACTTGGGAGGAGACAGGCAGAAAAAAATTTAAGATGAAATAGGACAGTAGTTTCCATATTAGTAGCAAAAGAAAAATATTTCCCCAGCTTAAAATATTAAGTTTTCCAAAGAGGGTGAAAAATATTACACTTAATTTCATATACATGAAAAGTTACATATGTTCTTTGGTTTGTGGCTATGACCTCCATGTGTTTAAGAAGTTGGTACCTCCTTATGATGGTCTTAAATCAATACTCATTCCTAACTCTACTTACTATGCACTCAGTCTAAGTAACACAATGGAACTCTCAAATATTCATGAATATCCACTACTGATCCAAAATGCTAAAGTCTCTCTCTGTTACTCAGTTTTCAAAACTACCACGTTAATTATGCCAAATCATAACCCTTTCTCATGGAGGAACTTAGAGAATTCAAAATTCATTTAAGATAGAAAACCTTTCTTATAAGAAGAGAATAAAAATCAATTGGCTCAGAGGCAAGATTTAAATTGAATAGAGACTTCTTTATTGTAAGTCACCAGATTCTCTGTTGTTTTGTGATTTCCAGTCTCCCCAGAATTGTTGTGCATAGTTTGGTGTAGAGCTCTGAGTTTCCTTTCAGTTCATAATTTCCCTAGAGTTGAATGGATCTTTATATTTCAATTATACGCCCCTGTCATCTATAATTTCTAAGAGGGCCCTCCCATTGGCTCCACCTCTGATCATCATTCCCTTTTATAGTTTTCTTCTTTCATACATGGCTTACTTCTCTCCCGTGACTTGCTTATAAACAGTAGAATGTGGCAAGGCTGACAGGATACATATGATGATATGTTAAGATTCTAGCACTCATCTTGCTGAACCCTCTAGTTGGCTTTGAAGAAGCAAGAAACCTGTGTTCAGAGGTCCATGGGACAAGTATCTGAGGGCAGCATCTATGGAGATAAGAGCTTCTAGAAGAAACTGAAGCCATCAGTCAACTCAGTGGATGGAAATTCAGAGAGAAAATAGGTATTCAAATAACTATAGAAGAGTTGTGAGTCTGAGTACTAGAGGTGGTACCAAAGAAAACCAGCTCTATACAAGACTTGGGAGGAGACAGGCAGAAAAAAATTTAAGATGAAATAGGACAGTAGTTTCCATATTAGTAGCAAAAGAAAAATATTTCCCCAGCTTAAAATATTAAGTTTTCCAAAGAGGGTGAAAAATATTACACTTAATTTCATATACATGAAAAGTTACATATGTTCTTTGGTTTGTGGCTATGACCTCCATGTGTTTAAGAAGTTGGTACCTCCTTATGATGGTCTTAAATCAATACTCATTCCTAACTCTACTTACTATGCACTCAGTCTAAGTAACACAATGGAACTCTCAAATATTCATGAATATCCACTACTGATCCAAAATGCTAAAGTCTCTCTCTGTTACTCAGTTTTCAAAACTACCACGTTAATTATGCCAAATCATAACCCTTTCTCATGGAGGAACTTAGAGAATTCAAAATTCATTTAAGATAGAAAACCTTTCTTATAAGAAGAGAATAAAAATCAATTGGCTCAGAGGCAAGATTTAAATTGAATAGAGACTTCTTTATTGTAAGTCACCAGATTCTCTGTTGTTTTGTGATTTCCAGTCTCCCCAGAATTGTTGTGCATAGTTTGGTGTAGAGCTCTGAGTTTCCTTTCAGTTCATAATTTCCCTAGAGTTGAATGGATCTTTATATTTCAATTATACGCCCCTGTCATCTATAATTTCTAAGAGGGCCCTCCCATTGGCTCCACCTCTGATCATCATTCCCTTTTATAGTTTTCTTCTTTCATACATGGCTTACTTCTCTCCCGTGACTTGCTTATAAACAGTAGAATGTGGCAAGGCTGACAGGATACATATGATGATATGTTAAGATTCTAGCACTCATCTTGCTGAACCCTCTAGTTGGCTTTGAAGAAGCAAGAAACCTGTGTTCAGAGGTCCATGGGACAAGTATCTGAGGGCAGCCTCTATGGAGATAAGAGCAGCTTCTAGAAGAAACTGAAGCCATCAGTCATAAAGCTATGGGGCAGTGGATTCTGCTAGGCAAAGCCTATACCTCACCAGTTGAGCTTCAGATGAGACTGCTGGCACATTGAATGAAGATTTGAAAGACCCTGTCAGAGAATCTGGCTCAGTTATGCTCAGATTCTTGCCCCACAGAAATTGTGAGTTAATAAGTGTGTTTTGTTTTAAGCTCCACATTTGTGGCAAATTTATTGCACAGCAATAGGTAAAAATTAGAGGCTTATTCTCTAGTATTAAAGAAGGGAAAAATAAAATCAATCTGGACAGGAACTGTGTCAAATCAGCAAGAACACAGTGCAGTTATACTCCAGACTCATCTTCTACACCCTCTTCATCTTCAGAACATTGTCGGAATGTCACCACACCTGGACAGAGGGCTGGTCAGAGCAGGGAGGAGGGTATTCCTCAATTCAAAGTAAAAGTAAATTTTATAAGTATTGATGTGGCAATTGAAAGACTCCAAGGTCACAGTCTGAAAGGGATATATTGAGACTTTAAACTGGCCAGATTAAATTTCCCAGACATTTTTATATCTGCAAATCTAATGCTGTGGAACCTCTCTGAGTACCATTATGGGAGGAGGGAGGGAGTTTTGACAGAATATTTAAAGGTAATGAGTACAGAAAACCACAATCATGTCAGGTTTATGTTCCACTGAGCCCAGCCTACTCGATGAACCTGTGATTCTTGCTCTACGGCAAGGATCATAGGCTGTGAGCCAGAGACTGGAGCACTCAGCTCCACCACTTACAAGAATCATAAATGTGATAAAGTTGTGTAGCGAAATATCAAGTTCTTCAATATATCAGGCATTTGATTGGCTACTTCACACCTGTTATACCATGCATTTCTTGTAACAATTCCACATACCATCACTGTCAGTTTCATTTCATAAGTGAGGAAAAACTTCAATTGTATTTGTCCAAGGCCATGGAGCTAAGATTCATAGATTTTACTGGATGCCAAAATCCTTCTTAATTCTAACATTTATACTACCACTTTAAGCGGCATGTCTCAAGAAGCAAGAAACCTGTGTTCAGAGGTCCATGGGACAAGTATCTGGCAGCCTCTATGGAGATAAGAGCAGCTTCTAGAAGAAACTGAAGCCATCAGTCATAAAGCTATGGGGCAGTGGATTCTGCTAGGCAAAGCCTATACCTCACCAGTTGAGCTTCAGATGAGACTGCTGGCACATTGAATGAAGATTTGAAAGACCCTGTCAGAGAATCTGGCTCAGTTATGCTCAGATTCTTGCCCCACAGAAATTGTGAGTTAATAAGTGTGTTTTGTTTTAAGCTCCACATTTGTGGCAAATTTATTGCACAGCAATAGGTAAAAATTAGAGGCTTATTCTCTAGTATTAAAGAAGGGAAAAATAAAATCAATCTGGACAGGAACTGTGTCAAATCAGCAAGAACACAGTGCAGTTATACTCCAGACTCATCTTCTACACCCTCTTCATCTTCAGAACATTGTCGGAATGTCACCACACCTGGACAGAGGGCTGGTCAGAGCAGGGAGGAGGGTATTCCTCAATTCAAAGTAAAAGTAAATTTTATAAGTATTGATGTGGCAATTGAAAGACTCCAAGGTCACAGTCTGAAAGGGATATATTGAGACTTTAAACTGGCCAGATTAAATTTCCCAGACATTTTTATATCTGCAAATCTAATGCTGTGGAACCTCTCTGAGTACCATTATGGGAGGAGGGAGGGAGTTTTGACAGAATATTTAAAGGTAATGAGTACAGAAAACCACAATCATGTCAGGTTTATGTTCCACTGAGCCCAGCCTACTCGATGAACCTGTGATTCTTGCTCTACGGCAAGGATCATAGGCTGTGAGCCAGAGACTGGAGCACTCAGCTCCACCACTTACAAGAATCATAAATGTGATAAAGTTGTGTAGCGAAATATCAAGTTCTTCAATATATCAGGCATTTGATTGGCTACTTCACACCTGTTATACCATGCATTTCTTGTAACAATTCCACATACCATCACTGTCAGTTTCATTTCATAAGTGAGGAAAAACTTCAATTGTATTTGTCCAAGGCCATGGAGCTAAGATTCATAGATTTTACTGGATGCCAAAATCCTTCTTAATTCTAACATTTATACTACCACTTTAAGCGGCATGTCTCTGCCCTTCTAAACTGCAGTGAAGATGGGTGAAAAGACATGAAAAACTGGTTTGTGTATAGTATGTACTCAGTATAGTACTCAGAAATTTGTAGCTTGGCTATCAATAAGCTACTCCCATTCATATCATAATTAGTATCCAGTAAAACTAGGTTCCAGTGAATATTAAGAACAATTTTCAAAGTGAAAAGAAATAAAAGAATAGCATTCTATTTGATCAAATTTTAAAGATTAAATTTGACTATCTTTAAGTGAATCTTCGATATTTTTTTACATTTTGTACTTTCAGTACCGACAAAGTGAACTCTTCCTTTAAGTCTGTTGAATCACAACTGAACAGGAGAGACAGAATGAAACACACAAACATGAATCTAGGGCAACTGCCTCGAACCACACAACCTTCCAGATGGTTCAGAAGTTTTCCTTCTTCAGGATAAGCATTTCAGTCTCATTTGTGTAGCAGGAGATCCCAGAGGTTTCCACCCTTCTCATGTATCTTAAAACAGTGTCCACCACATTCGATTTCAAAGATCAATAAAAAAATAAGTCTGGGACCTGATATAGGGTTGCCAAGCAAAGAACATAAAATAAATAACATAAGCCATCTACCATTTATTATCACTATAGTTTCAAAAAAGAAAGGACATTTCATTTTAAAAAGTAGAAAATACAGAATAAAGGATAGTCCTTCACATGAATAAATTGACTTTATGGAAAACGCACCCTTTCTTTTCCATAGTTTTCTGTGTCTTGCAGCAGGTATGTGAAAACATGAGTGAATCTTTCCATCAATAGACAGATAGATGAATCCACAGACTGTCCTTGGGGAACCACAGACCCAGAGGGTTCCTGAGCCCATCCTAGGGTGAGGAGTGTGGTTAGGATTTCCAGAGATCATCTTGGCTGTGCTGTATTATGCAGGCGTCTCGGTTAGTCAGTTCTCGCCAACGACACTGTAGTGAAGGGCTGCAAGTGAACACCGTGTTGTGGTTTGCTGTTTTACAAACCCCAGAGTCCTGTGTGGTCCAAATCAGTAATCTCTAGTGGCTCCCAAAGGCCGGAAACTTGCCCAGTTCCACCATTATGTTATTTATTCATGCAGTTTCTCCTCCCTCCTCTTCCTGAGGTGTAGGCCAGAGTGGCCACTGATGCTGTTTTTGTAACACTCTGTCTTGAGGGGTTGAATCAAATGAGTGCCAACTGTGAAAGAAAACTGAAGTCAGGAAGGTATCATGTTTATGGTTTTCCGCAGTTTCTCCCCTGAGTTTTCACATTTTTTACTCATAGCTTTCCTAGCTTTTCAAGATTCTGAGATAGAACACTCTCAATAACATCAGCAGAGGAAACATCAGACTTCAGAGAACTCCAGGTCACCCTCATCCACAGGAGGAACCAGGCCTCCCAAGGACACGTTTTGCAAAAGGCAGACAGCAAGCTAGCACACTTCACTGTTTTACTGAGAAAGAAAATCCTTTCCCTCTATAGTTAGCTGAAACAAAACTATAGCTTTCCAAAAGGAACTTTGAAAATAAGTGACCAAAACAAAAAAAGCAAAAACATAAAAATAATACTCAAAACAAAAAAAGGAGTTTTCAGACGTATTTCAGATGTAGCATGTATTTCACTGACTTCTAGACTTTGAAAGGCAGAATCACAATATGGACTTTGGAACTAGGCCTATATCTATCACTTCACCATTTATAAGTTTAAGACTCAGGACAAAATAACAAATATTGTTGTGTCCCTCTATTGTAAGGATGAAACAGGGAAGGATGTCTAAAGCTCTTGGTGCAGGGTCTAACCCATAATAAGTGCCATCATGGAAGCGATCAAGATAGATGATGGTTGCTGCCTTCATTGCTTTTACTTATACAACTAACATCAAATGTGTCAGCTCAGCACTTAGAGAAGTCCATGGTCTTGCATTTTCTGTCAAACTGCTCTAGAGGTCCTCTCCAAGTATTTCTTTCTAATCTTGGGATGTTTGTCCTGTAGCTCACTTAGAAAAAATATGGTCTGCATTTGTCAAAAAAATGCTCTAGGCAGTTCTCGCCAACGACACTGTAGTGAAGGGCTGCAAGTGAACACCGTGTTGTGGTTTGCTGTTTTACAAACCCCAGAGTCCTGTGTGGTCCAAATCAGTAATCTCTAGTGGCTCCCAAAGGCCGGAAACTTGCCCAGTTCCACCATTATGTTATTTATTCATGCAGTTTCTCCTCCCTCCTCTTCCTGAGGTGTAGGCCAGAGTGGCCACTGATGCTGTTTTTGTAACACTCTGTCTTGAGGGGTTGAATCAAATGAGTGCCAACTGTGAAAGAAAACTGAAGTCAGGAAGGTATCATGTTTATGGTTTTCCGCAGTTTCTCCCCTGAGTTTTCACATTTTTTACTCATAGCTTTCCTAGCTTTTCAAGATTCTGAGATAGAACACTCTCAATAACATCAGCAGAGGAAACATCAGACTTCAGAGAACTCCAGGTCACCCTCATCCACAGGAGGAACCAGGCCTCCCAAGGACACGTTTTGCAAAAGGCAGACAGCAAGCTAGCACACTTCACTGTTTTACTGAGAAAGAAAATCCTTTCCCTCTATAGTTAGCTGAAACAAAACTATAGCTTTCCAAAAGGAACTTTGAAAATAAGTGACCAAAACAAAAAAAGCAAAAACATAAAAATAATACTCAAAACAAAAAAAGGAGTTTTCAGACGTATTTCAGATGTAGCATGTATTTCACTGACTTCTAGACTTTGAAAGGCAGAATCACAATATGGACTTTGGAACTAGGCCTATATCTATCACTTCACCATTTATAAGTTTAAGACTCAGGACAAAATAACAAATATTGTTGTGTCCCTCTATTGTAAGGATGAAACAGGGAAGGATGTCTAAAGCTCTTGGTGCAGGGTCTAACCCATAATAAGTGCCATCATGGAAGCGATCAAGATAGATGATGGTTGCTGCCTTCATTGCTTTTACTTATACAACTAACATCAAATGTGTCAGCTCAGCACTTAGAGAAGTCCATGGTCTTGCATTTTCTGTCAAACTGCTCTAGAGGTCCTCTCCAAGTATTTCTTTCTAATCTTGGGATGTTTGTCCTGTAGCTCATGAGTAGGCTGAAGTTGTAGAATGAAACACAGCTCCTTCATCAGCCAAATAAAGAAATATACTCAGTGACTAGTTTTTCGTTCATAGAGAAAGAAATCTCCATAGTCTTCTAGTATTTAGCAAAATGTGGAGAAAATGGTTAAATTCTTGACTCTCTCCCATTCTATGGGAAATAAAACAGAATTCTCTGCATTCCAGGGATCTTCAAAATCTGGGACTTTTTGAGATTCAGCTGTATGTGAAAACACAGGTTTGCAGAAGCTAATTTAAATTACAATGTTTCTGCTATACAGCACCTATTCATTTTCTTTTAAAAGATAGAGGGACAGAAAATCAGCTTCTAATTTAGTTGTCTAGTAACATATTTTACTCTGTTGTGTTTGATACATGTTATGCATGTATATATATATATATGCATTTATGTGTATGTATCTATATATATACATTTTATGCATATATACATATATATGTTACACATGTATAGGGCTTCCCAGGTTGCTCAGTGGTAAAGAATCCACCTGGCAATGCAGGAGACACAGGAGATGTGGGTTTGATTCCTGGGTTGGGAAGATTCCCAGAGGAGCAAAAGGCAACCTGCTCCAGTATTCTTGCCTGGGAAATCTCATAGACAGTAGAGCCTGGCAGGACACAGTCCATGGGGGTGGCAAAGAGTCACACATGACTTAGCAACTGAGCACCACACACACCCTCTTTTAGCACTCATTCCTGCTTACCTTCCCTCTTCAGTAGGACTCAGAATTTGGTTTGTCTATTTCAACGTCCCATAGCCTGTACCAAGGATTTTTTCCTTCCTGATCCATAGCCTATAAATATAATTAAAACTTTCCAACATTTGCTTATCTTTAAATGTAACATAAAAATCCTCTTTAAGGGTTTCCCTGCTGACTTAGTGGAAAAGAATTACCTGCCAATGCTGAAGACACAGATTTGATCCCTTGTCCAGGACGAGCCCACGTGCCAAGGAGCAATTAGGCCTGTGCACCACAACTATTAAGCTTGTGCTCTAGAGCCCGTGCACCACAACTAGAGAGTAGCCCCACTCGACACTACTAGAGAAAAGCCCACACAGTAACAAAGACATAGTACAGCCGAAAATAAATAAATAAATTTAAAAAATCTCATTTAAGATTTTTAGATGATTGGACCCTAAGTAATGATGAAAAGTAAATCCTTTAAAAGTTTATACTCAGTACTATTTCGTTCATAGAGAAAGAAATCTCCATAGTCTTCTAGTATTTAGCAAAATGTGGAGAAAATGGTTAAATTCTTGACTCTCTCCCATTCTATGGGAAATAAAACAGAATTCTCTGCATTCCAGGGATCTTCAAAATCTGGGACTTTTTGAGATTCAGCTGTATGTGAAAACACAGGTTTGCAGAAGCTAATTTAAATTACAATGTTTCTGCTATACAGCACCTATTCATTTTCTTTTAAAAGATAGAGGGACAGAAAATCAGCTTCTAATTTAGTTGTCTAGTAACATATTTTACTCTGTTGTGTTTGATACATGTTATGCATGTATATATATATATATGCATTTATGTGTATGTATCTATATATATACATTTTATGCATATATACATATATATGTTACACATGTATAGGGCTTCCCAGGTTGCTCAGTGGTAAAGAATCCACCTGGCAATGCAGGAGACACAGGAGATGTGGGTTTGATTCCTGGGTTGGGAAGATTCCCAGAGGAGCAAAAGGCAACCTGCTCCAGTATTCTTGCCTGGGAAATCTCATAGACAGTAGAGCCTGGCAGGACACAGTCCATGGGGGTGGCAAAGAGTCACACATGACTTAGCAACTGAGCACCACACACACCCTCTTTTAGCACTCATTCCTGCTTACCTTCCCTCTTCAGTAGGACTCAGAATTTGGTTTGTCTATTTCAACGTCCCATAGCCTGTACCAAGGATTTTTTCCTTCCTGATCCATAGCCTATAAATATAATTAAAACTTTCCAACATTTGCTTATCTTTAAATGTAACATAAAAATCCTCTTTAAGGGTTTCCCTGCTGACTTAGTGGAAAAGAATTACCTGCCAATGCTGAAGACACAGATTTGATCCCTTGTCCAGGACGAGCCCACGTGCCAAGGAGCAATTAGGCCTGTGCACCACAACTATTAAGCTTGTGCTCTAGAGCCCGTGCACCACAACTAGAGAGTAGCCCCCACTCGACACTACTAGAGAAAAGCCCATGCAGTAACAAAGACATAGTACAGCCGAAAATAAATAAATAAATTTAAAAAATCTCATTTAAGATTTTTAGATGATTGGACCCTAAGTAATGATGAAAAAGTAAATCCATTTGTTAAAAAGTAGCTCTTATCACCCGCTGTCTTTTTCACTTTTCCCATCACTGACCTACTCCGTGGGATCTGTTCATGAATCAGACACCATCCATAGGCACCGTGGATCAGCCAGTGTGTGAATACGCACAAACAGAAATAGGTTTCTTTAAGTCTGTATAAGAAAACAAAACCAAGCTCTTGTAAGAATTGTCTATTGCCACTTTGCGTAGGGGCCTTATTGCAAATAGGGGTGGGACACGGCTGAGCCTTGGGAGATTATACACAGCTGAGGGATGAGAGAAGAACATCTGTGCATAAGAACAGGCTATGGCAAACATATGAGAAAAAGAGGGGGAATCTACAAAGCAACTAAACAGAGTAGGATGTTCCTAGGTCTGTTGGCTACTTAGCTGTAAGAGCTATTCCTAGGTGGTCACTGTATGCCAGCAGAGACTGCCTGTATTCTTGCTATCATCTGTATTTGTCTGTGTGTGTTTGATGGGGATAGTGGCACTGAGGGTGTGGGAGTGAAGGGAGGATTATTAGAATTATACAGACACCAAAGCTACCAAGCTTTTCCATTTGAAAGGAGCAAACATTAAAAGGATCTGGGTTCTGAATGTTGACATTTGCAGAAAGAATTTTTTGTAAGCAAAAAAAAAAAAAAAAAATCATCTTTTGGTTGTAAACCAAAATTATTCTATATGTATAGGCATGAAAAAATAGCAAAAGATGCTTATTAAAGTTGATTTCATGTGTTTGGAGAAAGCTTTGTAAGAGCTTCCATGTATAAATTTCATTGAATTATTGTTACAAACATCTTACTGAAGTTATTAATGACTCTGAGCCTCCTGTGAGAAATGGGGAGTCTTACATTATGAGATCTATCGCCTAAAATAATTTAAATGATCACTGAGACCTAGGGTTACAGCAGATTAGTAAAAGAATGGAATACATGATTAAAAATCTAATTATTAATATTTTGATATATTTTTAAAAGGAGAAAATTAAGAATGATTGCTCTTGTAGAACTCAGTTCTGGTTTTCACAGCATGAGTTCACAATAAGCATATATCTTTCCTGACAATACTGTTTTCTAAGATAATGCATTGTGTGTAGGAAAACCATATTCTTTCTTGGGAAAAATGGCTTGGGATGTGATTTATAGGCAGATAACAAACTAAGTATATACTGCATACCTACATTTCTAGCCTAAGTGACTCTTAGAACTTTTCTCACAGTGTTTCTAAAGTGTGGGTCTTGTGCTTACCTTACAATAAACTTGCAAAATAATAATAATAATGAAGTATAACAATAGTCTTAAGTGCTAGGCTAGAATATCTCAGACACATGTGATTATTGTTTGTGTGGAGTGCAAAGTAAGGGCTCAATCTAAAAGTGATCTTGAGATGATATATATTTACAATTAATTATGGAGAATTGTTTTTAAGAACAGGCTATGGCAAACATATGAGAAAAGAGGGGGAATCTACAAAGCAACTAAACAGAGTAGGATGTTCCTAGGTCTGTTGGCTACTTAGCTGTAAGAGCTATTCCTAGGTGGTCACTGTATGCCAGCAGAGACTGCCTGTATTCTTGCTATCATCTGTATTTGTCTGTGTGTGTTTGATGGGGATAGTGGCACTGAGGGTGTGGGAGTGAAGGGAGGATTATTAGAATTATACAGACACCAAAGCTACCAAGCTTTTCCATTTGAAAGGAGCAAACATTAAAAGGATCTGGGTTCTGAATGTTGACATTTGCAGAAAGAATTTTTTGTAAGCAAAAAAAAAAAAAAAAAATCATCTTTTGGTTGTAAACCAAAATTATTCTATATGTATAGGCATGAAAAAATAGCAAAAGATGCTTATTAAAGTTGATTTCATGTGTTTGGAGAAAGCTTTGTAAGAGCTTCCATGTATAAATTTCATTGAATTATTGTTACAAACATCTTACTGAAGTTATTAATGACTCTGAGCCTCCTGTGAGAAATGGGGAGTCTTACATTATGAGATCTATCGCCTAAAATAATTTAAATGATCACTGAGACCTAGGGTTACAGCAGATTAGTAAAAGAATGGAATACATGATTAAAAATCTAATTATTAATATTTTGATATATTTTTAAAAGGAGAAAATTAAGAATGATTGCTCTTGTAGAACTCAGTTCTGGTTTTCACAGCATGAGTTCACAATAAGCATATATCTTTCCTGACAATACTGTTTTCTAAGATAATGCATTGTGTGTAGGAAAACCATATTCTTTCTTGGGAAAAATGGCTTGGGATGTGATTTATAGGCAGATAACAAACTAAGTATATACTGCATACCTACATTTCTAGCCTAAGTGACTCTTAGAACTTTTCTCACAGTGTTTCTAAAGTGTGGGTCTTGTGCTTACCTTACAATAAACTTGCAAAATAATAATAATAATGAAGTATAACAATAGTCTTAAGTGCTAGGCTAGAATATCTCAGACACATGTGATTATTGTTTGTGTGGAGTGCAAAGTAAGGGCTCAATCTAAAAGTGATCTTGAGATGATATATATTTACAATTAATTATGGAGAAATGTTTTTCAATAAAGGCTAGTTTTGTTTTTATTTCATTTGAATTAAAAACCTGATTTGAATTTGAGTAAAATCATTCCACTATCAATGTGTCAGGAAAGTGATGGCTATAGTCCAAGGCCTCTTTGTGACTCCAAAAGGGTCAACTCTTTGGAAAAAAAAGGGTTTTTTGGTAGGTGAATAAAAGAACCTATGCATCTTAATTTTAAGGAGATTTAATATCTGGTTAATGTATAAAACAATACAATATGATATCTTAAAGCTAAAGTTTAGACAAGTTTTATGAAGAATGTTGAATAGAGACACTTCCCCTGATGGTGCAGTGTTTTAAGACTCCCCATGCCAATGCAAGGAGTGCAGTTTTGATTCTTGGTCAGGGAACTAAGATCCTACCACATGCCAAAGGGTGTGGCGAAAATGTAAAAAAAATAAAAATGCTGAGTAGAGGTAATTTTTTTATGGCACTGGTGGGCTTAACTCCACAGCCACCAAAAAAAAAAAAATCAGTTTAATAGGAAAGGTAGGCAAAGAAATTAATTTAGTTCCTAAACCAAGCCTTTCCTTAGTATCTGCATATGCATAGTACTTGATATATGCCAGCTCCTTTAAGAGAGGTACACATTTTACTCAATATTTGAGAGCCAGTTGATCTTTTTTCAAGAAAGGATCAACATGTAAAAACACATAGATTGCAGCTGTAGAGAAAAGAGCATGCCCAGGAAGAGGTTACCAGATGCTAAGAGTCTGTGGATAATGGAGGAGCAAAGTGATGTACTACTGTTTGCTCAATTTGCAACCAATGGGGAAAACAATCTGGGAGCGTATTAGTGAAAAAACTAGCATCAGGCAACCAGACTAAATCTCCAGAGGAAAATGTGACAGCAATAGTGTGAAGTAGATCCTGACCCAAAGCACAAAAGATAGGTCTGGGGTTGAACAGAGGAGAGAGGACAGAGGAACTGGCTTGAATTCTACTTGAAAGTTTCCCTTATGACAGTGGCTCTCCACACTGAGAAAGGCTCATTAATGTCACCTGGAGAGTTTTAAAAATCAATATTTCTCCTATGGGCTCACCAGAGTTGAATTAAACCCAAAATTACAGAGAGGCAGGCCAAGGCAGAAGTCTATTTATACCTCCGCAGTTGGTGATAATGTACATCCACAACTGAGATGTATTGTCTTGAGGCTACTGGCCTTGAAACCTTCGAAAAAGGCCAAGGCGAAAAGCTACTGCTTCCAAAGGTAGGGAGAATTTCTAGCCTTGGGTACCAAGAAGGTTTTGACACCAAATTTTGCCCAGAGATAAAACTTGACATTCTTAATGCTGTAAGTTTTTCTCTTGTTCTTTCAGTATTTATTCCTTTGTTTACTGGGCTTGTTGTTCAGTCGCTCAGTCATTTGCAACTCTTTGCAGCTCCATGGACTGCAGCACGAAAGGCTTGCCTGTCCTTCACTATCTCCTTGGAGTTTGCTCAAACTCATGTCCATCGAATCAATGATGCCATCCCACCATTTCATCTCCTGTTCCCCCCTTCTTTTGCCCTCAATCTTTCCCAGCACAAGGGTTTTCAAGTATTAGTAATTTTCTGAAAAGCTAGAGTAGTCTGTTGTTCCTCTAATTTAGACAGAAGGTAGGCCTGACAGACATCCAGGACAGGAAAGAGCCCCAGTTGCAGTGGGTTTGGAATGTTAGTCTCTGCCATGCTGTTAGATTCTTTAGAATAAATTAGGCTGGATTTCAGTCCAGATAAGTGGTGGCTTATTTGGTAAAGAATCTATCTGCAATGCAGGAGACCTAGGTTTGATCCCTGGGTTGGGAGGATCCTCTGGAGAAGGAAATGGCAACTGGCTCCAGTATTTTTGCCTAGAGAATTCCATGAAGAGACTAGCCCGGCACGCTACAGTCCATGGGGTCACAGAGTCGGACAGACTGAGTGACTAACACTTTCACTTTTGCAGATTAGATGTCTAGAAAAAAATTGACAAAACAACAGGTAGACATTTTTTTTGTTCCATTTCTCTTCATTTCTGCATTACTGTGAATTTTCACTACCCTAATCACAGCAGCTATCATTTGCTGAGTAGCTACTTTTACTAGAGTAGAAAGCACAAAAGATAGGTCTGGGGTTGAACAGAGGAGAGAGGACAGAGGAACTGGCTTGAATTCTACTTGAAAGTTTCCCTTATGACAGTGGCTCTCCACACTGAGAAAGGCTCATTAATGTCACCTGGAGAGTTTTAAAAATCAATATTTCTCCTATGGGCTCACCAGAGTTGAATTAAACCCAAAATTACAGAGAGGCAGGCCAAGGCAGAAGTCTATTTATACCTCCGCAGTTGGTGATAATGTACATCCACAACTGAGATGTATTGTCTTGAGGCTACTGGCCTTGAAACCTTCGAAAAAGGCCAAGGCGAAAAGCTACTGCTTCCAAAGGTAGGGAGAATTTCTAGCCTTGGGTACCAAGAAGGTTTTGACACCAAATTTTGCCCAGAGATAAAACTTGACATTCTTAATGCTGTAAGTTTTTCTCTTGTTCTTTCAGTATTTATTCCTTTGTTTACTGGGCTTGTTGTTCAGTCGCTCAGTCATTTGCAACTCTTTGCAGCTCCATGGACTGCAGCACGAAAGGCTTGCCTGTCCTTCACTATCTCCTTGGAGTTTGCTCAAACTCATGTCCATCGAATCAATGATGCCATCCCACCATTTCATCTCCTGTTCCCCCCTTCTTTTGCCCTCAATCTTTCCCAGCACAAGGGTTTTCAAGTATTAGTAATTTTCTGAAAAGCTAGAGTAGTCTGTTGTTCCTCTAATTTAGACAGAAGGTAGGCCTGACAGACATCCAGGACAGGAAAGAGCCCCAGTTGCAGTGGGTTTGGAATGTTAGTCTCTGCCATGCTGTTAGATTCTTTAGAATAAATTAGGCTGGATTTCAGTCCAGATAAGTGGTGGCTTATTTGGTAAAGAATCTATCTGCAATGCAGGAGACCTAGGTTTGATCCCTGGGTTGGGAGGATCCTCTGGAGAAGGAAATGGCAACTGGCTCCAGTATTTTTGCCTAGAGAATTCCATGAAGAGACTAGCCCGGCACGCTACAGTCCATGGGGTCACAGAGTCGGACAGACTGAGTGACTAACACTTTCACTTTTGCAGATTAGATGTCTAGAAAAAAATTGACAAAACAACAGGTAGACATTTTTTTTGTTCCATTTCTCTTCATTTCTGCATTACTGTGAATTTTCACTACCCCTAATCACAGCAGCTATCATTTGCTGAGTAGCTACTTTTACTAGGTAGATGTCACATTAGTTTTTATACATATAATATCTAACATTCATAATCCTGCTAATTGAATACTGCTGTCCTTTTCTGTGGAGTCAAAGCTAAGGCTCAGTGAAAGTAGGTATTATTTTTTAGGGTCAAACATCTGATCAGAAGCCAAGTAAAGAATTTAGGTGGATTTGATCCAAAGCCAGTTTCATTTCAGTGAAATTCACTGTTGAACTCTTCCTATGGAATAACTTCTCAGATGTAATATTGTAGATACACTGTTAATCCAATTTAAGTTAAAATCTTGTCTTTTACTTCTTTAAGGAAGAGAGTGTTAGATTGAAAGTAGGGACTCTACCCCAAAGCAGTGGAAAGAATGGGGCCAGTTTAGTGGTCTCTTTAACATATTTATCTTTGCTTTTCTGCAGTTTGAATATGACATGCTTATGTGTAGTTTGTTTGGCATTGTTCCTGCTTGGTATTCTCTTAGCATCCTCAAATTGTGGATTTGTGTGTAACATTAATTTGGGGGAAATTGTCAGTCATTATTTCTTCAAATATTGCTTCTTTTTCCTTTTTTTCCATCATTCCATTATTTCCGTTATGTGCATGTTATACCTTTAAAAGTTGTCACACAGTTCTTGGTATTCTGTCCTAGTTTGTTTTGCAGTCTTTTTTTTTTTTTCTCTCTTTCAATTTTGTAAGGTTCTATTAACATCCTCAAACTTATATTCTTGGCCATGACCAGTATACTAATGAGCTACCAAAGGCAATTTCTATTTCTGCTATTGTTATTTTTTCCTACCATTTCTTTCTTAGAATTCCCATATCTCTGCTTACATTATCTATCTATTCTAGAATGTTGTCTACTTTTTGACGTAGGATCTTAGGTAGCCACCTAGAGAATTCCATGAAGAGACTAGCCCGGCACGCTACAGTCCATGGGGTCACAGAGTCGGACAGACTGAGTGACTAACACTTTCACTTTTGCAGATTAGATGTCTAGAAAAAAATTGACAAAACAACAGGTAGACATTTTTTTTGTTCCATTTCTCTTCATTTCTGCATTACTGTGAATTTTCACTACCCCTAATCACAGCAGCTATCATTTGCTGAGTAGCTACTTTTACTAGGTAGATGTCACATTAGTTTTTATACATATAATATCTAACATTCATAATCCTGCTAATTGAATACTGCTGTCCTTTTCTGTGGAGTCAAAGCTAAGGCTCAGTGAAAGTAGGTATTATTTTTTAGGGTCAAACATCTGATCAGAAGCCAAGTAAAGAATTTAGGTGGATTTGATCCAAAGCCAGTTTCATTTCAGTGAAATTCACTGTTGAACTCTTCCTATGGAATAACTTCTCAGATGTAATATTGTAGATACACTGTTAATCCAATTTAAGTTAAAATCTTGTCTTTTACTTCTTTAAGGAAGAGAGTGTTAGATTGAAAGTAGGGACTCTACCCCAAAGCAGTGGAAAGAATGGGGCCAGTTTAGTGGTCTCTTTAACATATTTATCTTTGCTTTTCTGCAGTTTGAATATGACATGCTTATGTGTAGTTTGTTTGGCATTGTTCCTGCTTGGTATTCTCTTAGCATCCTCAAATTGTGGATTTGTGTGTAACATTAATTTGGGGGAAATTGTCAGTCATTATTTCTTCAAATATTGCTTCTTTTTCCTTTTTTTCCATCATTCCATTATTTCCGTTATGTGCATGTTATACCTTTAAAAGTTGTCACACAGTTCTTGGTATTCTGTCCTAGTTTGTTTTGCAGTCTTTTTTTTTTTTTCTCTCTTTCAATTTTGTAAGGTTCTATTAACATCCTCAAACTTATATTCTTGGCCATGACCAGTATACTAATGAGCTACCAAAGGCAATTTCTATTTCTGCTATTGTTATTTTTTCCTACCATTTCTTTCTTAGAATTCCCATATCTCTGCTTACATTATCTATCTATTCTAGAATGTTGTCTACTTTTTTAACTAGAGCCCTATGACTAACATATTAAGCATAGTTGTTTTAAATTCATGATCTCACAGTTTCAACATCCCTGAAATATCTGGGTCTGGTTCTCATTCTTTCTGTGCTTCAAACTGTTTTTTGCTTTATAGTACCCCTTGTAATTTTTGGTTAAGAGCTGGATGCGATGTAGTGTCTGAAATGAACTGTGGGAAATAAGTCTTCACTAATGTGGTAAGATGTTGATGGGGACTGGCAGGGAAAACTTTACGGCCCTATTAGTAGTGATTGGTGAGCCTGTGGCCTGGACTTGAACTTCACAGGGTGGTTCTCATCCCTTTCCATTTCTTCTTAAATGTATCAGGATGGGCTAGACACAGTAGTCCCCAACCATTTTGGCACCAGCGACCGGTTGTAGGAGACAATTTTTCCAACAACCAAGGAAGGGGATGGTTTGTGGGAAGATTCAAGCACATTTATTATGGGCACTTTATTATTACATCAGCTACCCCTCAGATCACCAGGCATTATATCCCAGAGACTGGAGACCCCTGGAGTGGATCAGAAGGGTATTTCCGTTCCTATGGGTGCATTGTTGTTGCTTAGTTGCTCAGTCATGTCCACTTTGTGTCAGGGCTCTAGCCTGCCAAGTTTCTCTAACCATGGGATTCTCCAGGCAAGAATACTGGACTGGGTTGCAATTTTTTTTTCTCCAGGAGATCTTCTCGGCCCAAGGATAGAACCTGTGGCTCCTGCGTTGCAGTCAGATTCTTTACCACTGAGCCATCAGGGAAGCTGGGTTAGGCTCCTATAAAATCCTAGTAAGTTAAGTTCTAGCAAAACAGTTTCTATGAGGACAAGCTTCTTAAGAGCAACAGAGAGCTCTAGCATATTTCAAAATGATTTCTTCGACCTCTCCTCCCCCTGCCAGAAGCATAAGGTAATTTTTCCCCCAATTTTTACTGTGAAAATGTGGTAATGTCTGGGAGATAAAACTCAAAGTGTGGGAGCTCCCCAGTGACTGGATCCCCTGGAGTTTTTAACTCTCAGCCCTGTTCATAGTGAGCCTCTAGCAATTTATCAATTACAGATTGGATTTTCCTCCCTTGGCACTGGTTCCCAGGGAGGCTTCTACTTGTGGGTTTCTGTTCAGGTGAGCTGTGATTCTCTTCATCTGCCTGTCTGCATCTCCTGTTTGGGAGGCATCAGTTTGCTCTGTGACTGTACTTCCATAATGAGTCTCAGAAATGTTGATTTTTCAATTTGTTCAGTTTTTTTTGATTATTAAGATGGTGTATTGACTGCTAAGCTCTTTACATGCTAGACCAGAAATGAAAAGTCTCTCTGTTTATTCCTCATGATTTTTCAGCAGAAACAGCCAAGATAAATAGAAAACAGTAGCCCAATGAAAAATTCTTCAGGGAAAACCTTTCATTTCCTTGCTACTTCTGAGCTTGAGAGAAATATTACATCATATCATTTGTGTGTGTACTTGTCCCTCATTCTTCCTGGAGTGAGTCCTACAGTTTACAGGTCACAGATGATCTCATTTATTGAATTTTGCCTTCACAGCCCAGGTTAGCAGCACTTGAAAACAAATCTTTAAAATATATATATTGAATTATCCTTAAACAAGAGTTTGAACTGCATTGTTTCACTTATACAGAGATATGTATTGCATGGTTCAGATTTTTGTTGTTCAAGGGTCAGAGTATTGATCTGTGGTTGAAAATGCAGACACAAAGCTCATGGAAAGGGAGGATTAATTGTGGGACTTGAACACCTTGGACTTTGGTGTTCTTACTGGTTCTGGGAGCCAGTCCCCCATGAATATAGAGGAGCAGCTGTACATGCATTAAGTACCCTGAGTGTTCCAGGCAATAGATGAGGGGAAAGGTTAATCTCCACTATAAAAACTTGCTCCTGGGCTCATTAATATCTCTCCTCACTGATTATTGAATACGTTGGCTTGAAAAGTCCATTTCTCTAATATTTATATCTTCCAACCCTTAGATATTCTACTACTTATTCATTGTTTGTACCGATCTCAGGTATTTGTAATGCTCTTTTTAAAACTCCTAAATTCTGAAAATGTGGGTAATTTTGTCTGGGAGATAAAACCCTTTCAAAGTGTGGGAGCTCCCCAGTGACTGGATCCCCTGGAGTTTTTAACTCTCAGCCCTGTTCATAGTGAGCCTCTAGCAATTTATCAATTACAGATTGGATTTTCCTCCCTTGGCACTGGTTCCCAGGGAGGCTTCTACTTGTGGGTTTCTGTTCAGGTGAGCTGTGATTCTCTTCATCTGCCTGTCTGCATCTCCTGTTTGGGAGGCATCAGTTTGCTCTGTGACTGTACTTCCATAATGAGTCTCAGAAATGTTGATTTTTCAATTTGTTCAGTTTTTTTTGATTATTAAGATGGTGTATTGACTGCTAAGCTCTTTACATGCTAGACCAGAAATGAAAAGTCTCTCTGTTTATTCCTCATGATTTTTCAGCAGAAACAGCCAAGATAAATAGAAAACAGTAGCCCAATGAAAAATTCTTCAGGGAAAACCTTTCATTTCCTTGCTACTTCTGAGCTTGAGAGAAATATTACATCATATCATTTGTGTGTGTACTTGTCCCTCATTCTTCCTGGAGTGAGTCCTACAGTTTACAGGTCACAGATGATCTCATTTATTGAATTTTGCCTTCACAGCCCAGGTTAGCAGCACTTGAAAACAAATCTTTAAAATATATATATTGAATTATCCTTAAACAAGAGTTTGAACTGCATTGTTTCACTTATACAGAGATATGTATTGCATGGTTCAGATTTTTGTTGTTCAAGGGTCAGAGTATTGATCTGTGGTTGAAAATGCAGACACAAAGCTCATGGAAAGGGAGGATTAATTGTGGGACTTGAACACCTTGGACTTTGGTGTTCTTACTGGTTCTGGGAGCCAGTCCCCCATGAATATAGAGGAGCAGCTGTACATGCATTAAGTACCCTGAGTGTTCCAGGCAATAGATGAGGGGAAAGGTTAATCTCCACTATAAAAACTTGCTCCTGGGCTCATTAATATCTCTCCTCACTGATTATTGAATACGTTGGCTTGAAAAGTCCATTTCTCTAATATTTATATCTTCCAACCCTTAGATATTCTACTACTTATTCATTGTTTGTACCGATCTCAGGTATTTGTAATGCTCTTTAATTTTTTTAAAACTGCCTAAATTCTGACATTATTATGACAAACCCCTAAGTTACATACTGATCACCAATAATCTGATCATTGACCACACTAGACTCCGAACATCTATACTCAATGTATTTGTCATAATTTTAATTCCTTTTTAAATACATCCAGAACCTGGTGATGATATATAATAAGGTGACAATTGTAATAGCTCTCCATTCTATTCCAGTTGACTAACTATAATTGTTTTAGGCATATCTCCTTTGCCAGTGATTAATTCAAGTTGAATAGGCCCAGGCAACTTGAACTAGTGAACTCAAAAGTGGTTTGTTGGGAAACTTAGGACAATTTCCTGCATTAAGAGAGGAACATTGGAAGCCAGTCATTTTCATTGGCAGCTACAAAGTGTATACTCTGGATTGCTACTGTCATCTTGCTAATAGTGATGAGTGGCTAAAGATGAAGTAGATAAGAAACCTGAGAGATGAAGGAAATCTGAGTCTTTGACTCTGTTGAACCCCTGGATCAGTCAAACCAAAGCCCTTCAATCTGAGTTTTCTTCTTTTATGTAAACATCTTTCTAATTGCTTAAGAATATTTTACTTGGATCATCACAAGAGTGAGATATTATGGTAGACACAATAATGGTTTCTCAAAGAGGTCCACATCTTCATCCTCATCACTGAGTATACTACCTTAGGAGGCAATAGGGACTTAGCAGATATGATCACTTTTAAGGACCCTGAGATGGGGTGGTTATCCTGGATTGTCTGGGTGGGCCCAATGTCATCCCAAGTTTCCTTAAAAGTAGAAAAAGGAGGCAGATGAAGGGGTCAGAATGATGTGATGTGAGCTGACCTGCTGGCACTGAAGATAGAAGAAGGGCACCATGAGCCTAGAAATGCAGCTGGAAAATGCCAGGAAACAGATCGTCTCTGAACCTCCATAAAGGAACACGGTTCTGCCAATATCTTTCTTTTTTGTGTTGGACAGAGTAGACATAAAAACTTGCTCCTGGGCTCATTAATATCTCTCCTCACTGATTATTGAATACGTTGGCTTGAAAAGTCCATTCTCTAATATTTATATCTTCCAACCCTTAGATATTCTACTACTTATTCATTGTTTGTACCGATCTCAGGTATTTGTAATGCTCTTTAATTTTTTTAAAACTGCCTAAATTCTGACATTATTATGACAAACCCCTAAGTTACATACTGATCACCAATAATCTGATCATTGACCACACTAGACTCCGAACATCTATACTCAATGTATTTGTCATAATTTTAATTCCTTTTTAAATACATCCAGAACCTGGTGATGATATATAATAAGGTGACAATTGTAATAGCTCTCCATTCTATTCCAGTTGACTAACTATAATTGTTTTAGGCATATCTCCTTTGCCAGTGATTAATTCAAGTTGAATAGGCCCAGGCAACTTGAACTAGTGAACTCAAAAGTGGTTTGTTGGGAAACTTAGGACAATTTCCTGCATTAAGAGAGGAACATTGGAAGCCAGTCATTTTCATTGGCAGCTACAAAGTGTATACTCTGGATTGCTACTGTCATCTTGCTAATAGTGATGAGTGGCTAAAGATGAAGTAGATAAGAAACCTGAGAGATGAAGGAAATCTGAGTCTTTGACTCTGTTGAACCCCTGGATCAGTCAAACCAAAGCCCTTCAATCTGAGTTTTCTTCTTTTATGTAAACATCTTTCTAATTGCTTAAGAATATTTTACTTGGATCATCACAAGAGTGAGATATTATGGTAGACACAATAATGGTTTCTCAAAGAGGTCCACATCTTCATCCTCATCACTGAGTATACTACCTTAGGAGGCAATAGGGACTTAGCAGATATGATCACTTTTAAGGACCCTGAGATGGGGTGGTTATCCTGGATTGTCTGGGTGGGCCCAATGTCATCCCAAGTTTCCTTAAAAGTAGAAAAAGGAGGCAGATGAAGGGGTCAGAATGATGTGATGTGAGCTGACCTGCTGGCACTGAAGATAGAAGAAGGGCACCATGAGCCTAGAAATGCAGCTGGAAAATGCCAGGAAACAGATCGTCTCTGAACCTCCATAAAGGAACACGGTTCTGCCAATATCTTTCTTTTTACTTGTGTTGGACTTCTGAGCTATACGATATAAGACAATGCCGTGTTGTAGCATTTAGTCTCTGATGACTTGTGGCAGCAAGAGTAAACAATACGGAAGGACAAAACCATTGCAGAAATCAAGAGGCCAGCCTGTTGAACTTAAACAATGTATCAAAATATCAACCAAACAGCACCACCCTGAAATTATGATGACTTGATTAAAAAAATAAGATTATCATATCTGAACATAGACAAAAGCATGAACTAGGCATCTTAAACTGTAAATGAACGACCATGCCCCCATCCTGGTTAATAATGATAGCTTACTGATTCTTTACCAGTTACTGATTTACCTTTGCTTAGTGTTTGCTCCTTGATAAGCTCTATCAACACCGTCAAATATAAAGTTACCCTCACTTCATGGCAGCATCTAGTCCAGAGTAAAGCCTCATATACTTGAAAGTTCTCCCAAATAGCCTCAAATCCAACAAGTCCTGTCTGATACCCTCTTGCTGAGAGGCCCCATAGATTCCCTTGATATCTGCTTTCTCTTCTTACAGTGAGTAATGTGTGAAACCTGTTCACCTGCAGGTGTGATGCTAAAGGTCTTTGCCTGGCAACAGTGGTAGGAAGTATATGCAGATACATTTTAAAGCGATTGAATGCATTGTGCAGTCATTTTATTCTGGAATCAGAGATCACAAAACAACAAATTCTACTGTCTGACACTATTTTCTATTTTGGTTTGCTTGTGTTTTACTTGGATCATCACAAGAGTGAGATATTATGGTAGACACAATAATGGTTTCTCAAAGAGGTCCACATCTTCATCCTCATCACTGAGTATACTACCTTAGGAGGCAATAGGGACTTAGCAGATATGATCACTTTTAAGGACCCTGAGATGGGGTGGTTATCCTGGATTGTCTGGGTGGGCCCAATGTCATCCCAAGTTTCCTTAAAAGTAGAAAAAGGAGGCAGATGAAGGGGTCAGAATGATGTGATGTGAGCTGACCTGCTGGCACTGAAGATAGAAGAAGGGCACCATGAGCCTAGAAATGCAGCTGGAAAATGCCAGGAAACAGATCGTCTCTGAACCTCCATAAAGGAACACGGTTCTGCCAATATCTTTCTTTTTACTTGTGTTGGACTTCTGAGCTATACGATATAAGACAATGCCGTGTTGTAGCATTTAGTCTCTGATGACTTGTGGCAGCAAGAGTAAACAATACGGAAGGACAAAACCATTGCAGAAATCAAGAGGCCAGCCTGTTGAACTTAAACAATGTATCAAAATATCAACCAAACAGCACCACCCTGAAATTATGATGACTTGATTAAAAAAATAAGATTATCATATCTGAACATAGACAAAAGCATGAACTAGGCATCTTAAACTGTAAATGAACGACCATGCCCCCATCCTGGTTAATAATGATAGCTTACTGATTCTTTACCAGTTACTGATTTACCTTTGCTTAGTGTTTGCTCCTTGATAAGCTCTATCAACACCGTCAAATATAAAGTTACCCTCACTTCATGGCAGCATCTAGTCCAGAGTAAAGCCTCATATACTTGAAAGTTCTCCCAAATAGCCTCAAATCCAACAAGTCCTGTCTGATACCCTCTTGCTGAGAGGCCCCATAGATTCCCTTGATATCTGCTTTCTCTTCTTACAGTGAGTAATGTGTGAAACCTGTTCACCTGCAGGTGTGATGCTAAAGGTCTTTGCCTGGCAACAGTGGTAGGAAGTATATGCAGATACATTTTAAAGCGATTGAATGCATTGTGCAGTCATTTTATTCTGGAATCAGAGATCACAAAACAACAAATTCTACTGTCTGACACTATTTTCTATTTTGGTTTGCTTGTGTCTCCTTTCTTCCATTCACACAGAGCTAACTTTCTATCGCATGTGGTGAGTGCAGGGGAGTGTCCTAATCTAGTCTGTGACTGTATCCTTGTCAGAGAGGAGGACTGCACTGAGGAGAAACCAGAATGGTAACTCAGTAATGGGAAGGTATCTTCACTCACGAGCATGATGTAAAGATGTTAAATGTAACACATATAAACCTCCTTGGTTGAGAAAGTACAATGCTAGGATGAGATTTGATTTGGATATTGGCTTTGCTTTAATGGATCAAGTGAGAAGGGATATGTAAAAACAGATGACATAGCTATACTAACCCTTGATGTAGCATTTGCTGCTGCTGGTGTGGCTCTACTGCTCAGTGCTGTCAGGAGGATGGCCAAAATGCTGCTGTATAATTCCAGTCTCAATATTTTTTTCTACATATAAGGTATCTCTATATTCCTATGAGAGCATTCCATAAAGTTGCTTCTGGTTGTGTAATATAAAATATAGGTAATAGGCTACTTGATTTGATTAATTACAGTTGATAACTTAAATATTTAAGAATATGCCCATAACTTTAATGACTTTTTAAAAATTTATTTGTTTGGAAGATAATTGCTTTACAGTGTTGTGTTGGTTTCTGCCATACAAGGTGAATCAGCCATAAGTATACATATATCCCCTCCATTGTGACCCTCCTTCCCTGCCCCCATCCCCATTTTGTTTGTCAATATTAATAAATGTAGGTACAAAATATGTAAAATATATGTGAGCTTTAAGAAAATATGTACTGTTAGGCTAGATACTTATGTTTTTCAAAATCTGGACATAGTCAAATCTATTCACCATGTTATAAATTGTATCTTTGTTATTAAAAATTTGATTGTGTAAAAAAAAGAATGTATGTAATAACCCAGGAATGTGGATAGCTTTTATTTAAGTGAAGAATATTTGATTTACAATATCATTAGTTTCAGGTGTATAACAAAGTGATAGTTATATATATATATATATATATATATATATATATAAACCTGATTTTTCTAATATATATATATTATACATAACTGAATTTAGTTACATATACATATATATCAGATTATCTTCAGTTTTATATATATGTATATCAGATTGTTTTCCATTATTTACAAGGTATTGAATATAGTTCCTGTGTGTTTATCTATTTTATATATAGTCATATGTATCTGGTAATACCATACTCTGAATTTATACATCCCTGTTTTCCTCTTTGGTAGCCATATGTTTGTTTCAAGATTATAGATCTTAAATACAGATATTTTAGCTGAAAATAACAAGAGTAGATATATATTTTTAAAAATCTACAGTGGCTGGAGCAAGAAAAGACATTTATTAGAGCGGTACACCAAGCATGGAGCATATAAGCAATCTACCCTAGAGCACAGGAGTATCCATTGTCAGTAATCCTGACATTGTTTAGAAATACTGTGTATGATTAAACAGCATCACTGACTCAAAGGACATGAACTTGAGCAAATTCCCAGAGATAGTGGAGAACAGACAAGCCTGACATGCCCCAGTCCACAGGGTAGCAGAGTCAGACATGACTTAGCGACTGAACAACAACACATGGTGACAATGACAGAGTGGACTGAAGGTTATTTTTATTTTTTTTAAAAGATTTATTTATTTATTATGAGCGGGGGTCGGATTGGGGAAGGAGGGGAGTGGGCGGGCCACTTCCATTGGTCTTTTCATTCCTTTATTTTCATTGGTCTTTGTTCTTTGGCTCCTGTGGGCCTCCCATCGCGGTGGCGTCTGTTGCTGCAGAGCGCCGGCTCTGGGCACATGCACTCCAGAGCTCCGGCTCAGTAATTGGACACATAAGTCCAGCCGCTCCGCGGCACGTGGGATCTTCCCAGGCCAGGGCTCGAACCGGCGCCCCTTGCACTGCAAGGCAGTGTCCTTATCCACTGGACCACCAGGGGAAGCCCTGAAGGTTATTTTTATCACTGCTTCAAAGTTCTCTACATGAAGGTATCCTCTTGGTGCCTGTATTGGGGGACCAACCCCATTGTTCCACCTCTTTGGTACATCACTATTTGTCTCTCTCTTGGAGAATCTAGCCCACGAAAGTGGTCCAAGATGATGGGTGATTATTGTTTGATTCAAGAACCAAGAATTCTCCCACATAATTGATTCCCCACTCCTTATGGCATTGTCTTCCTCTGCTTAGTGAAAACCTGGTTCCATACAAATTTATAGTGGAAAAGTAAAACAGTACAATCACTTTGGTAATTGTTCTGACAGTTTTTATAATGCAAGTTAAACATGAACTTTGACTATAGTCTACTAATCTTTTCTAGGTATTCATTTGAGAAAAATGAAAACATATGGTCACACAAAAATTTTAGCAAGAATATTCATTATAGTTCTCTTTATTATAGCCCCAAATGACACAACCTACATTCTCATCAATAGGAGAATGGATATTATAGATAAATGTATTATGATAAATGAACTATGGTATGCAAAAAAGCATGATTAAAAAAGTGACATGAGGAAACATTAGGAGTAATAGAACTGTTCTATATCTTAATTTGAGTGGTAAATTGATGCACACATTTTCTCAAAATTCTCATAAACTCTATTTGTTTTTAAAAATCTATACTGTCATATGTGAAAAAAATAGTTCTTGTCATTGTGCTGTAAGAAAAGGAGATCCAGCAGGGGAGCTGTGCGATGGCCTGGAGGGGTGGGTTGGGGGGGGGATACATATATGACTAATCTGGGATCATACATATCCATAAACAACAAAACTCTGTAAAAATAAAATAATAATAATAAAACATAAAAGCTGAGTCATCGCTGTTCTTTCATATGGCAGTGGGAGAGAATGCAAGGGAAGAGAAAACAGTTTTACAAATGTTCCCTTTAATTGGGGAAGTTAAGTCAAGAGGGACCCTGACTGACCACAAGGAAGTATCGTCTCCATTTCTTCCTTCCATCCATTCCCCAGTGCCCTGAAATCTGACTTCTGTTTCCATCACTCTAAATAAACCACTCTCTTAAGTAGCCTGAAAAGCATTTTTTAAATCCAAAGCATGCTTTTAAGTGATTTTTCCTTAATTGAACTTGGCAGCACTGAACATTAAAAAGAAAAAAATTACTTTTCAGCAGTTTTTTTGCCATCATTCTTTCTTTTCTATCAAAATTTTTCCCTTAAAACTGATTACCACCCATTGTTCCACCTCTTTGGTACATTTTTCTCTCTTGGAGAATCTAGCCCACGAAAGTGGTCCAAGATGATGGGTGATTATTGTTTGATTCAAGAACCAAGAATTCTCCCACATAATTGATTCCCCACTCCTTATGGCATTGTCTTCCTCTGCTTAGTGAAAACCTGGTTCCATACAAATTTATAGTGGAAAAGTAAAACAGTACAATCACTTTGGTAATTGTTCTGACAGTTTTTATAATGCAAGTTAAACATGAACTTTGACTATAGTCTACTAATCTTTTCTAGGTATTCATTTGAGAAAAATGAAAACATATGGTCACACAAAAATTTTAGCAAGAATATTCATTATAGTTCTCTTTATTATAGCCCCAAATGACACAACCTACATTCTCATCAATAGGAGAATGGATATTATAGATAAATGTATTATGATAAATGAACTATGGTATGCAAAAAAGCATGATTAAAAAAGTGACATGAGGAAACATTAGGAGTAATAGAACTGTTCTATATCTTAATTTGAGTGGTAAATTGATGCACACATTTTCTCAAAATTCTCATAAACTCTATTTGTTTTTAAAAATCTATACTGTCATATGTGAAAAAAATAGTTCTTGTCATTGTGCTGTAAGAAAAGGAGATCCAGCAGGGGAGCTGTGCGATGGCCTGGAGGGGTGGGTTGGGGGGGGGATACATATATGACTAATCTGGGATCATACATATCCATAAACAACAAAACTCTGTAAAAATAAAATAATAATAATAAAACATAAAAGCTGAGTCATCGCTGTTCTTTCATATGGCAGTGGGAGAGAATGCAAGGGAAGAGAAAACAGTTTTACAAATGTTCCCTTTAATTGGGGAAGTTAAGTCAAGAGGGACCCTGACTGACCACAAGGAAGTATCGTCTCCATTTCTTCCTTCCATCCATTCCCCAGTGCCCTGAAATCTGACTTCTGTTTCCATCACTCTAAATAAACCACTCTCTTAAGTAGCCTGAAAAGCATTTTTTAAATCCAAAGCATGCTTTTAAGTGATTTTTCCTTAATTGAACTTGGCAGCACTGAACATTAAAAAGAAAAAAATTACTTTTCAGCAGTTTTTTTGCCATCATTCTTTCTTTTCCATACCTATCAAAATACTTCTTCACATCCTTTCCTTGTTCTGGTTTTTCTCTTTAAAAGTTGTATGTCTTTAAATTTCTTTGGCCTATGGTCTTCTCTTACTGCTCTACATATTCAAGACTTTGATTCTAGTTCAAACATTGCTGACTCCCAAATCTTCACTCTTGAACTTTCTTGAGCACTAGTTCCCACCATAATCATCAATAGATGTTTCAAAGTGATGCCAACCTGATCTTTGTAGAATCTAGATATTTTTTTCTGAATTAATGCCCATGTGTTATCTGTGCTAGGACATAATTTTCCCTTAAGCCTCTCAGCTGGAAACCTTGATATGTATTTCTATATTTAAGCCCTATTATATTTAAACTACAAATTGGCATTTACCAATTACATTGCCAATGACTGGACAGCAAGAACATTTGTCCTCTGCCTCTGCAGAGACCAGACCCTGTGCTGTTGAGAGCTGCTGAACTTCAATAACCACTGAAGGAGATCAGGGTGGGGTAGAGGCACTCTGCGCTCTAGGGAATCTGGTAGGGCAGGTCTTTAGACAGGTGGATGCTTTTAGGAACAGATTTTATGATCTCAATCCTTGCATCTCCTCATATTTAGAAAAGCACTAAATCTCCTCATGGTAACATCAGATCTTCATGACTAACTGAAGACCCTTTGTAAAATGACCATTTAGTGATACTGAAATCCCCCTTCTCAAAATTTTATATATTGAACTTCCTCCTGCTGCCTCTTTGGAGCAGTCTCTCAGAGTTATCTGGGGTGCTGTCTCCTGGGCTGCAGTCCTAATTATGCCCAAAATAAAGTTTAACCCACATCTCTCAAGTTGTTTATCTTTTTTTAGTTGAAAATTTTTACCAAATTTTTTAGCTTCTCTGTATTCCCATTTCTCCTGTACTTTTTCAGGTTCCACAATTTTTTAGAATATTACATTGTCTTATGTTCATTTCTGTTTCCCAACTTACCATCCACACTACTAGAGTCATCTTCTGAAAGCACACAATAATCCATCACAATCCTAAACATACTATTCAAAGAGTGTACATTTTTCCTTAACATATAAACATGTTGGCATATGTGTTTTATCAAGATTATCAAAAGAAAAAGGTCAGAAATACCTTTCAAGGCATAAGACTCTGATATCTGTACTTTACTGGCTACACTAGAACCCGTTTCTTTTTGGACCACAGACCACGTTGTCAACCAAACAGGCAGTGACAAGCAATGTCATCTCAACCCTGCATACCAGAGTACTCCTGATCTTTGCAGCTTGCCAGATGAAGGAAGAATAAAAAAAACAACATCAAAACTTTTAAACTGTATTGCTGGATTTACAAAGCATTAAACTGATATTCAAACCTAAACTTCAGCAAATGTTAGGTTTCTCTTTTGGAAAAAGAGTGAAACCCCAGGGCTAGATCAATGGAGTCTGAGGCTGTCATAGCTGATGAGGTATCAAATATTTTCCTTAACAGTCATTTCTGAGAACTGTAGCCCAAGATCTGACACATCATAGTGATAGATGACAGCAGACAGCTTACAGTGAACTGTGTTGGATTCGTGACCTTGGAAAGAGAAAATTTTACTTCAAGATCAAAAGATGTGGCTTTGGTTGCTCAGAGCTTCCTGTAGCAAATGTTTTATTAAAGTAAAAAGGGATAGAGAAAGCTTCCAGCAAAAGGCACTGGAAGGAGGTAGGAGAGTACCCCAATCAGCTAGTTTAGATGGGACATCTTGTACTTACTCAGTTGGTTATTAACAAGATTGTCAAGGTTGTAAAATGCTTACCAGAACCAGTCCCACAACATTAACATATGATTAGCCAGAGGATGATCTGAGGACATCATTACTGACAAGACTAGGTGAGACATTCCAGTGCAAGATAGTTTGCCTCCAAAAAAGTTAGGAAAGTTACTTTTAGAGTAGATCCTTATCATGGCAAACCTTTAGACTAGAAAATGTTTATTCCTCCTCCACCTCTCTTCCTTGGAAACCTCTGGCCTCCTTACCAAGTCTGTCTATTCACCCTTTTAGTAGGCTCTCAGAAAATACTTGAGGATCTGAATCTGAACAAGAGAATAAAGAATGGTGATCTCCTAGTTCCATTTTAGTGCATGAAATCATGGGTAAAAAGGATCTGGGTAACTCATTTCAGAAAAGAGTACCAGCTGTGGGAGTCTCTTGAGCCATTACACTATAATTGTGATCAGATGCCTGGGCAAAGAGAAGCCAGAAATCACTGTCTTTTGATGACTAACTTCTCCCTTAAAGGGCATAGAGGAAGATATGCCTAGATTTACAAACTAATGTGTGGGGTCAGCTAAATGCTATGAATTTAACAGAATTTGAAGATCAAAGTATTAAGTAGCTCTGGTAGACAGTATCACATGCTAGAAAGAGCATTTTACCAGGATAGGAAGACTCATGTCCTCCTGGCTCTTGTGTTTACTGGCTTTGAAAGCACAGGAAAGTTTTGTTTCTTCACTGCATTTTTATTTTCACATCCATGAAGTGGGATAAAAAGAGTTGCTTTGAAGATCAAATGAGATAGGAACATTGCAATGTGCTTTGTAAAGCTTTGAAAATGGTCTAGTCTCACATTTAATAGCAAAGTTTACATGCCCTCCATATACTTATTTAATAATACAGAGAAGAAAGTTGCTACAGAATTCTGTTCTTTAAACAGAAGGCACCCTGGGTAAGAAAAAAAACTGAGAAACTGAAAGGTGTTGGATATCTATCTGTAGGGCAGCATCTTAAGTGTACTAACATTAAAATTAAAATAACGGCCCAATGGCAGTGCCTGCATTTTAGACTTACCATAGTAGCTACTTTGTTTTATAATTACATTGTATTAATTTTTCTCATCAAATGCTACATTACTAACTACAGTTACAATGTGTCAAAATCCTGAGACACAGCCAGATCATGGAGAGCAAAAGGAAAACTGAAGTTCCTCAGGCAAGCTATCCTGTAGAAAAATGGTGGAGGGCATACCAAAGGCCAGGGGAAAAAAAGCACAGCTTGAGGGACGTGCCTTCTAATTAGTTGTGTCCCTTTCTATACAACCCCATATAGACTGTAGCTGGCCAGGCTCCTCTGTCCATGGGATTCTCCAGGCAAGAATACTGCAGTGGGTTACCATGTCCTCCCCAGGATGTCTTCCCCATCTAGGGATGGCTCCCATGTTTCATGTCTCCTGCATTGGCAGGCCAGTTCTTTACCACTAGTGACACCTGGGATGAGAGACGTGGCAGCATGTAGTGAAACCTGAGAAGCAAATAACACGAGATCTTCTCTTCAACAGAAAAAGCAATTCCTTCTGATGTGGCCAAAGGAACTGAATTCACTAGCAATTTGAAAGATATCCATTATATAATTTGTTGAGTACATATAAGAGATACAGTACTCCATTTTCCCACTTATTTAGTTTTAAACATGGTTGTAACATTATGAATGCAGTCTATCACAAAGAAAGGTATATTTTATAGATAGATGCCAGAGGTACAAACCAAAGAAATCTTTTTACATACACAAATAGAATGGTTCTGTTTCTGTAATTTTTTCCATTTATATCCCCATGTGGGTATCAAGTATCCATCATCTAACATAAATGTCTTCTAATTTTACATGTTGAAATGAGTGAGTAATCTTGAATCTTGCTCTACAGAGAACTGGATCAAGATCCTGAGTCGAATGCAATAAAAATTGAGTTGAGATTTTGGCTGTGCTAACAGATGCATGGAATGCATGAAAACCTAGCATCAAAATATATTACATAAAGATATGCCATAGGATATGTCCAAAGTATGTTTGAAGAATTTGGAACCCACACTGGAAACCTTTGCAAAGTTAAGGATCAGTTGTTCTGTTTTAGGCAAAAACTAATGTGGTTTCAAGCTTCTGTACCATTCTGTAAAAACTTACCAGCACATGGCTAAAAGTCTGTTAGTCATCAATTCAATTCCAGATTGAATTCAAATCTTCTATACCTCTAAGGTACCTATCAAGAGGTAAATGGATATTGTAAAACTTTTCCCTCAGCTATTTAGCAGTAAGCATCCTGAGGGAGAAGTGGCAAGTTTGAAAACACTGGACTGCCTATCGCCCACACTTTCTGACTGATGTCAATGATCTTCCAGGTTTCACTAATGTAAGTCATTTCCTGTTCTATACGACCCCATATAGACTGTAGCTGGCCAGGCTCCTCTGTCCATGGGATTCTCCAGGCAAGAATACTGCAGTGGGTTACCATGTCCTCCCAGGATGTCTTCCCATCTAGGGATGGCTCCCATGTTTCATGTCTCCTGCATTGGCAGGCCAGTTCTTTACCACTAGTGACACCTGGGATGAGAGACGTGGCAGCATGTAGTGAAACCTGAGAAGCAAATAACACGAGATCTTCTCTTCAACAGAAAAAGCAATTCCTTCTGATGTGGCCAAAGGAACTGAATTCACTAGCAATTTGAAAGATATCCATTATATAATTTGTTGAGTACATATAAGAGATACAGTACTCCATTTTCCCACTTATTTAGTTTTAAACATGGTTGTAACATTATGAATGCAGTCTATCACAAAGAAAGGTATATTTTATAGATAGATGCCAGAGGTACAAACCAAAGAAATCTTTTTACATACACAAATAGAATGGTTCTGTTTCTGTAATTTTTTCCATTTATATCCCCATGTGGGTATCAAGTATCCATCATCTAACATAAATGTCTTCTAATTTTACATGTTGAAATGAGTGAGTAATCTTGAATCTTGCTCTACAGAGAACTGGATCAAGATCCTGAGTCGAATGCAATAAAAATTGAGTTGAGATTTTGGCTGTGCTAACAGATGCATGGAATGCATGAAAACCTAGCATCAAAATATATTACATAAAGATATGCCATAGGATATGTCCAAAGTATGTTTGAAGAATTTGGAACCCACACTGGAAACCTTTGCAAAGTTAAGGATCAGTTGTTCTGTTTTAGGCAAAAACTAATGTGGTTTCAAGCTTCTGTACCATTCTGTAAAAACTTACCAGCACATGGCTAAAAGTCTGTTAGTCATCAATTCAATTCCAGATTGAATTCAAATCTTCTATACCTCTAAGGTACCTATCAAGAGGTAAATGGATATTGTAAAACTTTTCCCTCAGCTATTTAGCAGTAAGCATCCTGAGGGAGAAGTGGCAAGTTGTGAAAACACTGGACTGCCTATCGCCCACACTTTCTGACTGATGTCAATGATCTTCCAGGTTTCACTAATGTAAGTCATTTCCTGTTCTGTAGATCATCGCACTTCCCTCCGTAGAATTACAGCATCCTCCTAAATTGCATTATACCACTCTAAAATAAACTTCTTATGTCATAAGCCTTTTTATTAACAGCATTTCACTTTGAATTGCATTTAAAATGAAATGCAACAGCAATTTCCTGAGCAATAACTAGAATTTACTACTGCTTTTCTTCATCTGGTCACCTTTCATCACATACAGTAGATGGATAGCAAATTTAGCCAATTAAAATGCAGGCAGTACTTTTTTTTTTTCTTTTTTGTAACTGGAGTTGAGTTTGCTTGAAGGAGGCGTGCTAGCCTTAATTACTATTACTGTTTACTCAGGACACAGTAGCAAGTCAAATTTCAAAGGAAAATTCGAGGTTATAGTGAAGATTCCAAGTTTTCTATGTGGGTCAATATCTTCTGCATGCAAGTATGAGCCTTCCTGCAGCTAACAATGTGTCACTACAGCTGTGGATCTGTAACCCCGGTCAAAATGCTCTGCCCACTCTGGAGTTTGTCCTTAAAGAATACATGAGCAAAATCATCAAATGTAATCTGCTCCACAAAACTTTCTTTATTCATTCTCAATGTGGTACTAAGTGAAAAAATTTTTTAGGAGAGTTAATTACCAATCAGAAAAACTCAGTTGTGGGAATGTCCTTGTTTCAAAACTTATTGTTTTAGAATCACCATTTTTCTGATCGAAAGAAAGGAAATATATGAATCAGTCTGCCAGATAATTCATCATGTGTTATAGATATGATGTAATATATAGGTCTCCAAATTCATATGTAAAGAGTCATAGGATATTGGTGACACTTAACTCCAGCTTTTCTACTGTTGCCGTTTGCCCTCTGTGGTAACAGAGAGCTGAAGAAAGTGGAGGGAGACTAGAGAGAAGACAATACCTAAATCCAAGCCTGAAAATGACAGCCACGTTTGAATTCCATTTGTGCCTATTCCCTTGGCCCCTTTCTCAACCCTTACCCTTTGGTTATTTTCTCATTTTGCACATGTCCCCCTGTTCTCACCACCCAAAGAGGAGAGAAAACTGGTGAACAGACTGATCTGCTCTAATCCTTTGCTCTGTGGTGACCAAATCATGGTCACAGCAACCCAGGAACTTTCCTGAACAACTGTAAAATAATAAAATTATTTTCAGAATGAAAAAAAAAAAAAGAATGTTTTTAGAATCTAGAAAAATTCTCTAGTTCAAACTTGCCTTTTAAAATATGGTAAGAGTAAATCCTGGTGAGAATGAGTGATGTGGTCAGCTGAGATGAGAGCTAAGTTCTATATGCCAGCTGCTTCTCTAATGAGTGTAATTTAGGTTAATAATCTTCTTATTTTAAAATAAAAATAATTATGGGGGTAGTTGAGCCTATCAGCCAGTCATTCTTCACTGTGAATGAATTTAAATTATTTTCTTCTTAAATGATATCAGTTGCAGAAACAAGTAGGCTAATAAGGCTTTGGGGGAAGGGAAAGAGGGTTATTGGCATTTTTAACAGAGAAAACAGTGTTGAAAGTTGAAGGAAGGAGAAAAGGGTTTGGAGTCTTAACAATAAAACAAGGAAAGTTATAAACTGATTCAAAAGGGCAAAGATACAAACATATTCATACACAAAGGGGCAAGGGCAAAGGGTACCAAACATAAACTTAACATATAAAGGCTTTAATGGCAAAATTATTTTCTATTGCCATTCATCTTACATACTGAGTTGCTTTAAACATGTACATGTCTTTAAGTGACTACAATATTACTGAAATAATTACGTATTGTTTTTTTCTTTTTGTAGAAGGATTTGGGGAGTGAGTGGTGTTGTAAAATGAGTTAGATTGAGAACATGGTTGCCAGGTCTGGAAGGATCACTAATTACAAAATAGTAGTGAGTGTTATGCCTTTCCCTGGTGGCTCAGACCATAAAGAACCTACCTGCAATGCAGAAGATCTGGGTTCAATCCCTACGAAGAGAGGATCCCCTGGAAAAGGAAATGGAAACCCACTCCAGTATTTGTCCCTGGAGAATTCCACAGACAGAGAAGCCTGGTGGGCTACAGTCTGTGTGGTCACAAAAGGTTGGACACAATTGAGTGTCTAGCACTTTATTTTTTATTTTAGTGAATACTATGGAGCTTCCTAGATGGGCTCAGTGGTAAAGATTCTGCCTGCCAATGCAGGAAATGCAGGTTCCATCCCTGGATCAGGAAGATCCCCTGATGAAGGAAATGGCAACCACCCGTATTCTTGCCTGGGAAATCCCATGGATAGAGTAGCCTGTTGGCTGTAGTCCATGGAGTCACAAAAGAGTCAAAGCAAGACTTAGTGACTAAAGAACAAGTGAGTGCTGTATACTCACCGAGTACTGTGAATTTTGTCAGATATATTATCTCCTAAATATTTTTTTTGAAAGATCTGAATAAAGTAGTTTTGAATGGTATTTTTCTTTGCATGGCTACTTTTATCAATTGATAGTAACCACCCTCCCAACTAATAACAGTGGCTCCTCTATGATAGTTACAGAAACTTCATAAAACAACTTTGATCCAAATATGTCCGCAACAAAAGGAAACATTTAGGGGAAACTCCAAATGTTTATGAAAGCTCTGATATACTTTTTTCTTTCTTTCTTTCTTTTTTTTTTTTTTTGAGTACAATTGGTTTACAATGTTGTGTTAGTTTCTGCTGTACAATAAAGTGAATCAGTTGTATGTAAACATATATTCTCTCCCTCCCCTCCTCCTCTTCTCCCCTCTTCTAGGTCATCACATTGCACTGAGTAGAGATCTCTCTCTCTCTCCTATACAGCAGATTCCCACTAGCTATCTATTTTACAAATTTAATTACATCTTGGATAAGACCAAGATAGGCAATCCAAAGCAGGCTTTTATCTTTTGACTCCACTCTTCATGTCATGTAGGCTTCTTGTATTTGTATCTCTTTATCTCTTTGAGTTGCAAGATGACTGCTGTGGCTCCTTACATTAGCACTTTATCCCAAGGCAAAAAGTAGTATGCTAAACTCCTCTCATGAAAATACTGGTCACCTAAAAGAATTTTTCTGTATCTCACTTGTCATAGCTAGGTATTTATCAACCCTAGACCCACCACTGACAAAAAAGATAAAGCTAAACTAAAGGTAGGATTTGTGCAATTATTAATTGTCCTCTGAAGCTGGTAAAGGGTTCTACTTGGGTCAAAATCAAGGAATTTCTGGAGAAGATGGCAGGTAGATATAAAAATTTTAAAGTACTGACAGTATCTGCCATATCACTAGTGGAAGGAAAGAATCAATACCTTTAGTAGGAAGCTTACCATGTTATATTAAACTACACTTCAAAACAGTGATAATCTTATTAATACATCATCAAGCATGTAGAGTTTAATTATAGGTTGAACTTACTGAAACAGTATTAATTTGCCAGTGAAAGTGAGTCACTTAGTCATGTCCAACTCTGAGATGCATGTACGAGCTGTGGAATTCTCCAAGAAAAAAAATACTGGAGTGGGTCGTCTTTCTCTTCTCAAGGAAATCTTCCCAACTCTGTGACCAAGCCCAGGTCTCCAGAATTGCAGGTGGATTCCTTATTGCCTGAGCCACCAGGGCATCCCACATTAATAACTGAATAATTTTAAATACTTACTCTATGGAATAAGCATATTTGGGAGGCTTAGCACAATATTACTGTGAAATTTACACAGAAAACTCACATCCTATTTGTATCCATATATCCTCTCCCTTCCTTTACAAAAAGTTAGTTTTAACATAGGTGTATATTAGAAATATAGAAATATATAAAATAGTTTGAATAATGGCACTGTCTAAATGTCTTATGCATCTTCAGGAGTGGTTGAATTTAGTATTGTATATAAATAATTGAAGTTAAAAATGCCTAAAATCCAGTGGTCTAAAATTTACAAGTTTATTACTTTCCAGTTTCTTTCCTTTTCTTTTTCTTTCTTTCTTTTTTTTTTTTCTTATGTGAGAAGTCCAACGTAGGTATCCCTGGGCTAAAATCAAGACGTTAAAAGGGCTGTGCTCCATTTTGGAGGCACTAGGAAAGAATGCATTTTCTTGTCCTTCTCAGCTTCTAAAGGATACCTGCAATTCCTTGGTTGATGTCACTCATCCTCCACTTTCAAAGTCAGCAATAGTGGTTTGAGTCATTTTCACATCATAGTTCTCTGATTCTTCTTTCACAGTCATCTCTCTCTCTCTCTGGAATGGTTCTCTAATTTTAAGGATTCATGTGATTAGACTGGGTCCACCCAGATAATTCCCAGTTTGGTCTTCCCTATCTCATGTTCCTTAACTTTAATCAGTTTGCCAAGTTTTTCTTATGGTATAAAATCACACATCCAGTGATTAAGGCATGGACGTCTTGGTGGGACAGGGCACTTTTCTGCCTACCACAGTTGACAGATTATTTCTCCAATTTTAATGAAAATTATTCATATGTATTATTACTGTATTATTACATCTTGAGATAATAATTTTAAGAAAAAATAAAGAGGTACTTTATTAGATTCTTTTTCCTGTTATGGAGTATTGACTAGAGTTAAATCAACTATACTCCAATAAAAAACTTTAAAGTTGTACTTTATTATTTTATGTTTAGACTCAGAAATAACCCATCATCAATTTTTCAAATAACTTTTATTGGATACATATAACTTTTGAATATATATATGTACATTTGCATATATATATATACATATATATGTATATGAACAGATTAGGTCTATTTTATTTATAAAGTTTGAATGTGTGTTTTACATTTTCTAAATTTTTCTGCATAAGGACTCTAAAATGTTCCCTCAATCTTTTTGCCTTGTTGCAGCCGCGGAAGCAACATGGGTCACCAGCAGCTCTACTGGAGCCATCGAGAAAATTCAGCCAGCGATTTCACTCTTGCCAGGTATGATCAAACCGACACAGTCTGATCCGGAAATACGGGCTCAACATGTGTCGCCAGTGTTTCTGCCAGTACGCGAAGGACATTGGCTTCATTAAGTTGGTCTAATTTCATTAAGTTGAACTTCCTTAAATGGATCATCCAGCACGTCCACCTTTGTATATATAATAAAAGTTTAAAAGTGACCCAAAACCAAAAATGTTGCCCAAATAAACAGAAATGGGTATATTATTGTAAAAGGAGTGGAACTAAACAAACTCTTAAGCCAGAAATTTACTCTGACTGATAAGATTAGGTCAATCAATTCTGCTGCAGATGATGCAACATGCCCCATGAGTATACTCTGTCATTTGGAGGCACAGGTATATCTTCCTTCTCTTTTCAGGTAGTCTGCCTTTGGAATTTGTAGCTCTGAGTGATTCCAAGATTGTCATACTTCCTGAAGAAAAACAAACCCAAAATTAAAAAACATACTTTTCAAATAATATAACATTGAAAATAATTAAGTTCATAAGTTTTAAATTTTTGAATTTTACTTTTTAAAGTAGAATATTCTTCAGATACTGTTTTTGTTATAAACTTTTCAGAATTTCTTAATTATGAAAATTAATTCTGTTTAGTTAGGTTTTATATAAGACAGAAATGATATTAAGTTCATGCTAATGTGCTCAGTTGTGTTCGATACTGTGACCCTATGAACTGTAACCCACCAGGTTCCTCTGTCCATGCGATTCTACAGGAGAGAATACCGGAGTTCCCTCCTCCAGGTCTTCCCAACCCAGGGATTGAAACTATGTCTCTTGCATCTCCTGTATTGGAAGGCAGATTTTTTACCCCTGAGATTCCTGGGAAGCCCTGATATTAAGTTGGGCATATGGTTAGATAGCATCACTGACTCAGTGGGCATGAATTTGAGCAAACTCCAGGAGATAGTAAAGGACAGGGAAGCCTGGCATGCTGCAGTCCATGGATTCGTAAAGAGTCAGACATAACACAACAATAGTGATATTAAGTTAGGAGTAATATTAGGATTTATAGTTAATGATTATTTGCTATATATTATATAATTTTGGATTAGGAAAAATCTGCATAGACTGAACTCAATGATATTTTACCTAGTTAGTAAGTTTGAATATAAATTTTTTATATCTGCTTTTTGTAGCTAAATCTCTACTAAATGGAGAAAGTTTATATATTTTTCTGCCTTTATGTCATGGCAAAAATCTCTTTGCTTCAAACAAATGTTTTTCAAGAAATGAGAAATTGGGAAAATACCTAAAGCACCAAACTAACCTAGTGACTTGAAGATTTACTTCAAGACTAAGAGAAAACATTTTGGAATAATTTTATTAAACAGTTTATATCAGAATGTGTGTATGTGTGTGTGTGTTCCATTACTCAGTGTGTGTTCAAAACATGAATCTTTGTGGCCCAACGGACTTTAGCCTACCAATCTCCTCTGCCCCTGGGATTTCCCAGGCAAGAATGCTGGAGTGGGTCACCATTCCCTGCTCCAGGGGATCTTCCCAACCCAGGGATCAAATATACCTCTTGCATCTTTTGCATTGGTTGGGGGGATTCTTTATCACTAGCAACACTTGGAAAGCCTTTATATCAGAAGAACTAGGAGGAAAAATTATTAAGAATCTAGTATATTTTTTCCTTTCTGATTTCAACATACACAGTTGTATAGCCTTTGTCCTTTCCTTTCAATGACAAATTCATGTCTGAAGTTATCTCCAAAGATAGCTGTAAAAGAAAAAGGAAAAAAGCATACCTGTTCCTAACTGCATGTACCTCTCTTCTCACTAAATTTTGAAGATTATTTCCATTTCCCTAGTTGTTGTTTGTTGTTCAGTCACTCAGTAGTGTCCAACTCTTTGCAACGCTGTGGACTGTGGCATGCCAGGCTTCCTTGTCCTTTACTGTCTCCCAGGGTTTGCTCAAATTCCTGTCCATTGAGTCAGTGATGGCATACAGCCATCTGATCCTTTGTCACATTCTTCTCCTCATGCCCTCAATCTTTCCCAGCATCAGGGTTTTTTCAATGAGTCAAATCTTCACCTCTGGTGACAAGACTATTGGTACTTCAGCATCAGTTCTTCCAATGACTATTCAGGGTTGATTTCCTTTAGGATTGACTGATTTGATCTCCTTGCTGTCCAAAGGAACATCAAGAGTATTCTCTAGAACCACAGTTTGAATACATCAATTCTTTGGTGCTCAGTCTTCTTTATGGTCCACCCCTCACATTCATTCATGACTACTGGAAAAACCATAGCTCTGACTAAATGGACCTGTGCTGGCAAAGTGCTATATCTACTTTTTAATATGCTGCCTAGGTTTGTCATAGCATTTCTTCCAAAGAGCAAGCATCTTTAATTTCACAGCTACAATCACAATCTACAGTGATTTTGGAGTTCAAGAAATAGTCCGTCACTGTTTCTATTGTTTCCTCATCCATTTGCCATGAAGTAATGGGACCAGATGCCATGATCTTCACTATTTGAATGTTGAGTTTTAAGCCACCTTTTCCCTCTCCTCTTTCAGCTTCATCAAGAGGCTCTTTAGTTCCTCTTCACTTTCTGCCATTAGAGTGGTGTCATCTGCATATATGAAGTTGTTGATGTTTCTCCCAGCCATCTTGATTCCAGTTTGCACTTCATCCAGTCTTGCATTTTGCGTGTGTGCTCTGCATATCAATTAAATAAGCAGGGTGACAATATACAGCTTTGATATACTCCCTTATCAATTTTGAACCAGTTTGCTGTTCCATTTCCAGTTCTGAATGTTGCTTCTTGACTTGCATACAGGTTTCTTAGGAGACAGGTAAGATGAGCTGGTATTCCCATCTCTTGAAGAATTTTCCACAGTTTGTTCTGATCTATACAGTCAAAGAGTTTAGCATATTTGGTGAAGCAGAAGTAGATGTTTTTATGGATTTCTCTTGCTCTTTCTGTGATCCAGTGGATGTTGGAAATTTGATCTCTGGTTCCTCTGCCTTTTCTAAATCTATCTGTACATTAATAAGTTCTTCGTTCATGTACTGTTAAAGCCTAGCTTGAAGGGTTTTGAACATTACATTCCCCTAGTTTCTGTGTTAATGCCATAACTTGCTTTGACCAATAAGACACGGTGAAATGATTCTTTGCCCGTTCTGAATCAAGGCTCTAGGAGGCCCATTGGCTTCTGCCTTCATTCTGCTGAAATGCAGTCATCATGTGAGAAAGCAAGTCTTGACTATTGGAGAGAGAAGAGCCACTTGGTTGCCAAACAAGTGCTCAACTGACAACCAAGATTAACAACCAGCTATTAGAACGAGGTCTTTTTGGACATTCAGTCCCAGGCCCCCGTCTTCTTTATGGTCCACCCCTCACATTCATTCATGACTACTGGAAAAACCATAGCTCTGACTAAATGGACCTGTGCTGGCAAAGTGCTATATCTACTTTTTAATATGCTGCCTAGGTTTGTCATAGCATTTCTTCCAAAGAGCAAGCATCTTTAATTTCACAGCTACAATCACAATCTACAGTGATTTTGGAGTTCAAGAAATAGTCCGTCACTGTTTCTATTGTTTCCTCATCCATTTGCCATGAAGTAATGGGACCAGATGCCATGATCTTCACTATTTGAATGTTGAGTTTTAAGCCACCTTTTCCCTCTCCTCTTTCAGCTTCATCAAGAGGCTCTTTAGTTCCTCTTCACTTTCTGCCATTAGAGTGGTGTCATCTGCATATATGAAGTTGTTGATGTTTCTCCCAGCCATCTTGATTCCAGTTTGCACTTCATCCAGTCTTGCATTTTGCGTGTGTGCTCTGCATATCAATTAAATAAGCAGGGTGACAATATACAGCTTTGATATACTCCCTTATCAATTTTGAACCAGTTTGCTGTTCCATTTCCAGTTCTGAATGTTGCTTCTTGACTTGCATACAGGTTTCTTAGGAGACAGGTAAGATGAGCTGGTATTCCCATCTCTTGAAGAATTTTCCACAGTTTGTTCTGATCTATACAGTCAAAGAGTTTAGCATATTTGGTGAAGCAGAAGTAGATGTTTTTATGGATTTCTCTTGCTCTTTCTGTGATCCAGTGGATGTTGGAAATTTGATCTCTGGTTCCTCTGCCTTTTCTAAATCTATCTGTACATTAATAAGTTCTTCGTTCATGTACTGTTAAAGCCTAGCTTGAAGGGTTTTGAACATTACATTCCCCTAGTTTCTGTGTTAATGCCATAACTTGCTTTGACCAATAAGACACGGTGAAATGATTCTTTGCCCGTTCTGAATCAAGGCTCTAGGAGGCCCATTGGCTTCTGCCTTCATTCTGCTGAAATGCAGTCATCATGTGAGAAAGCAAGTCTTGACTATTGGAGAGAGAAGAGCCACTTGGTTGCCAAACAAGTGCTCAACTGACAACCAAGATTAACAACCAGCTATTAGAACGAGGTCTTTTTGGACATTCAGTCCCAGCTGTGCTACCACACACCTAGATAAAAGCAACCATTTGAATAGTATTACCAATTACACATAGAGAGAACTATATAGTTGAGGCCAGTCAAATGCAGAATCATGAGGAAAAAAATCAAAAAACATTGTCCTAAACTGTTGTATTGAAGTGTTTTTTGTAGTGGCATAGACAGTAAAGAATCTACCTGCAATGCCGGAGACCAGGTTTGATCCCTGGGTTGGGAAGATCCCTGGAGGAATGAATGGCTACTCACTACAAATATTCTTGCCTGGAGAATACCTGGAAAAGGGAGCCTCATAGGCTACAGGCCATGGAGTCTCAAAGAGCTGGACATGACTGAACAACAAAATTTTTACATTTTACTATTGAGGTGGTTTAATTACAAAATAATAGATAATTAAAGTAAGTAGTGACACTACTATCTATTTTCATAATAGAAATCCCTGCCAAATAATACACACATTTTTAAAAAGCAAAGCCTTAAAGATCATTATGATGTCTAGGCAAAACTTCATTTATCATATGGCATTTTATTTGCTTTTTTCGTTCATATCGATCTCAATTTTCTTGGGTACTGAGTTAGTAAAATTAATTTTCTATAAAGGAATTAAATTATTCAGAAATAAAATACTGTCTAAAATATTGAATTTTTTTCCTCTAAAACTGCACTTGGTACATAGTGACGATTAAAAGAAGCCTGAAAATTTGGGCATAAAGTCTCATCTGAGACCAAAACAGAAAAAGATAAAGCAACTTTTAAGAGGTAGAGAGAGCTCAAGTTAGCATCTCATATCCTGAGAAATGATTTATAAATCGGTTGATGGGAGAGACCTGGGATATGCCTATGTCTGATCAAGGTGACCAGAGTGTAGCCTCAAGTAGACCTGTCTGAAATGTGATTGATGTAAAAGAAAATTGCAGGCTAGTCAATCGTGTCATACCTTGCTTGACTTGACATAATGGTTCTTGTGGGCATTCAGAGAGAAAAAGAGCACTGCAGAGCATAAATTCTCAGTGTTTATCTAATACTAGGTAGACAGAGCAGTACTTTGATTCAAAGGGCCAAAATTCTTTAGAAAAATTCCTAGAGTGATGGCTAATCCATCAGTTAATATAGCTTCACCTACCCTATGAAAATAGCCAATTTTCCTTCTCCAAATTTCAGTTTTCTCAAGAGTCTTATGACTTACACTTTTGGATTTACCTATTGGAAAAAGGTTGCTTATGAATACAACTGACTCCATTCTGAGGGGAGAAAATTTTTCTAAACTGTTGTATAGTGTTTTTGTAGTGGCATAGACAGTAAAGAATCTACCTGCAATGCCGGAGCCCAGGTTCGAGCCCTGGGTTGGGAAGATCCCTGGAGGAATGAATGGCTACTCACTACAAATATTCTTGCCTGGAGAATACCTGGAAAAGGGAGCCTCATAGGCTACAGGCCATGGAGTCTCAAAGAGCTGGACATGACTGAACAACAAAATTTTTACATTTTACTATTGAGGTGGTTTAATTACAAAATAATAGATAATTAAAGTAAGTAGTGACACTACTATCTATTTTCATAATAGAAATCCCTGCCAAATAATACACACATTTTTAAAAAGCAAAGCCTTAAAGATCATTATGATGTCTAGGCAAAACTTCATTTATCATATGGCATTTTATTTGCTTTTTTCGTTCATATCGATCTCAATTTTCTTGGGTACTGAGTTAGTAAAATTAATTTTCTATAAAGGAATTAAATTATTCAGAAATAAAATACTGTCTAAAATATTGAATTTTTTTCCTCTAAAACTGCACTTGGTACATAGTGACGATTAAAAGAAGCCTGAAAATTTGGGCATAAAGTCTCATCTGAGACCAAAACAGAAAAAGATAAAGCAACTTTTAAGAGGTAGAGAGAGCTCAAGTTAGCATCTCATATCCTGAGAAATGATTTATAAATCGGTTGATGGGAGAGACCTGGGATATGCCTATGTCTGATCAAGGTGACCAGAGTGTAGCCTCAAGTAGACCTGTCTGAAATGTGATTGATGTAAAAGAAAATTGCAGGCTAGTCAATCGTGTCATACCTTGCTTGACTTGACATAATGGTTCTTGTGGGCATTCAGAGAGAAAAAGAGCACTGCAGAGCATAAATTCTCAGTGTTTATCTAATACTAGGTAGACAGAGCAGTACTTTGATTCAAAGGGCCAAAATTCTTTAGAAAAATTCCTAGAGTGATGGCTAATCCATCAGTTAATATAGCTTCACCTACCCTATGAAAATAGCCAATTTTCCTTCTCCAAATTTCAGTTTTTCTCAAGAGTCTTATGACTTACACTTTTGGATTTACCTATTGGAAAAAGGTTGCTTATGAATACAACTGACTCCATTCTGAGGGGAGAAAATTTTTTCATTATAGAGTTAATATAAAGCTAGCAGATCGTTGTGTGCCATCATAGCATAAGTTTTTCCTGTAAAATGTGTGATAATAATGAGTGAAGAAAAGTAGTGCCAATTTTAAGAAGTGAATGTGGTGAACATAGTTTACTGAGATCACTTGCTGAGTGGTTTACTCGCATACTCAGAACATTTGTGATTCAGAAAAATCACAAATGAATATGTCATAGATTATTGGATCTCATACATAAACATTAAATCTATCAACATCAGAATACTATGCATTGTCACTGGTTGATAATATATAGGTGTTCTACAAAATTGATTAATGGTTCTCAATAACTCTGAACCTCTTGGAGTCAGAGTATGTATATACAGTTACTGAAACAGGCATTCACAGGTATAATTGCTTTAATTTGTTGTCATCTGCCTCCTCAGCCCAGTTAGCTAATTGATTTTGTTGTCTTCTTCCTTCCTCCTCTCTCTCTCCTCCACCCGTTTCTGTCTCATATCTTTCAAAACTGATATAAGCACGGTAAGTTTCACTTATCTAAGCTGTTATTTGCTCTCTGAGAATTCAGAATGGGGGAGCTGAAAATCATTTATACATACATGTGGTTGACTCATAAGAAATGAATGAAAATGTATAGGGTGACACCTGGACCAATTAGCTAATATTCTCAGATTTGAAAAAAATATTATAATATTCTCAGATTTGAAAAAAATAGTATAATAAGATCTTATAACTTTTTATTGTTGGGTTACAAATAATTGGTTAAGGTAAAGCTGGGTTAGATTGGAATGGTTGTGCATGGAGTGATTCCATACTCTACCTTGCCTTGGACAGTCTTGGTGCACCTGCAATCACAGCATAATTTTTATTATTACTTTCTTTTACTTTCCAAAAGTGTTCCATGGTTTGGAAGATTTTATCACCATCTTAGTTTTAGAAAAGTTTGAAAATAGGTAAAGAGTAAATTAGAATAGGAATTAATAGTAAGTGATTGCTTTATTTTCCATATGTGTTAGAAAATTACACATTTAAGTTGAGCTGAATTCTGCAAAAGCTAATGTCAGACTATCCCCTAGGGGTCTGACTGCTCACCTGCTTAAGTTTCCTCCATATCAGTGACTTTCCAGCAATACATACTCTCCAAATAATTGCAACCTCTTAATAATACAAGCTGTACATATTTCTGACTTAAAGTTATTACAGAATAGGGCAAAATACAGGATAATAAAAGAAGCATTCTTTAACTTTTCAGTATGTTAGGAATAAGGCTGGGAGATTCAAAAAATCAAGCAGTAAATTTAAAATTCAAGAAGACCCCATTCTACTCTCCCCAAAAGACATGTAAAATCAGAGTTTATACATTAGATGACAATTTACTGATTTAAATTTCAAATTGTGGATAGTTGCAGGAATTCCAACTAAAGATGGCACATATTTGTAATACTAAATTACCTCAATATTTTCTATGCAAAATTAACTCATGTTTTGCTACTTCTCTTTTGAAAGTATTAATCTTTCACTTGGGTCTGACTCTTTGGGACTGTAGTCCATCAGGCTCCTCTGTCCCTAGGATTTCCCAGGCAAGAATACTGGAGTGGGTTGTCATTCCTTTCTCCAGGACATCTTCCTGACTCAGGGATTGAACCTGGTCTCCTCCATTGACAGGCAGATTCTTCACCTTCTGAGTGACCAGAGAAGCCCATTTCTCTTTTGGACACTCACAATAATTATTCATAATTTTATTAATTATATTTAAATATTCTTTTCAAAAATGCTTTTATATACATCAAATAATCATTTTCTAAGGAATTTTAAAATTAAGTTACACTTCATTCTATTTTGGCTTTATGTTTGTGAGGAAGCAGTAGTGTGCTGAGGAAAGAGAGCTGTGTATTATGTAATAATATGAATTCTTGAGTCAGAAGGCCCTGAATCAGGTTTCAGTTTTTCCACTTCTTGCTGTATAACCTTAAACAAATTATTAACCTTTATGCATCTTAATTTTCTTACCTATGAAATGAGGGAAAAATAGAACTACTCAATAGTTTACTTGTTTATTTTTTTAATGAACAGTCAGTTAATGTTTATAAAGGATTTAGAAGAGTGTCTATAACTTATACTATACAATGTTCATTGAAAATAAAATACCAAGAGAGTTACTTCAGACTAACTGTGAAACTTCTCTGAAATTGTTTTCCACTGCCAATTTGTGTTTCATTTTTTTCATCCCATGTTTGATAAACAGTCTTAGGATTAAATGTCTAACATAATAGGGGAGAACAGTTAAAAAGTGAGACTGTTTTGTAACAGTTTTATTTTCTCAACTTATTTCTTTCCTATTTTTTTCTTTGTTGACAAATAGTAAACATGTAAGGAGTTCTATCAGAGAACATATATTAGGACTAATTATGATTCTATCAAGCACATACAAATTGAGTAAAGCTGATTGTGCCCCATTAGAATTGTAAGTACATTTTGAGATGCATAAGAGGACACAGATGGACCCTTGAAATCTCTTTTCCTGGTAATCATGACACTATGAGAGGTAGGATACGTGATCCTTACCCCAGGATTGGCTTCATAGGTGTAAAATCTGTGTAGTTGCACAGGGCTCATTGCTTAGAAGAGCCCTAGGCTTGGTTTAATGCTCTTTCCTTCTTTAAACGTTTAATATTTGAAACAGGAACCCTAAAATTTCATTGTGCACTGAGCACTGTAAATTGTGTAGCTGGTCTTTCCTGTACCTCACTGTGATTTGAATATTTGCTTTGGTTTTTCTTTCGGGGCTAAGGAATAATAATTATTCATAATTTTATTAATTATATTTAAATATTCTTTTCAAAAATGCTTTTATATACATCAAATAATCATTTTCTAAGGAATTTTAAAATTAAGTTACACTTCATTCTATTTTGGCTTTATGTTTGTGAGGAAGCAGTAGTGTGCTGAGGAAAGAGAGCTGTGTATTATGTAATAATATGAATTCTTGAGTCAGAAGGCCCTGAATCAGGTTTCAGTTTTTCCACTTCTTGCTGTATAACCTTAAACAAATTATTAACCTTTATGCATCTTAATTTTCTTACCTATGAAATGAGGGAAAAATAGAACTACTCAATAGTTTACTTGTTTATTTTTTTAATGAACAGTCAGTTAATGTTTATAAAGGATTTAGAAGAGTGTCTATAACTTATACTATACAATGTTCATTGAAAATAAAATACCAAGAGAGTTACTTCAGACTAACTGTGAAACTTCTCTGAAATTGTTTTCCACTGCCAATTTGTGTTTCATTTTTTTCATCCCATGTTTGATAAACAGTCTTAGGATTAAATGTCTAACATAATAGGGGAGAACAGTTAAAAAGTGAGACTGTTTTGTAACAGTTTTATTTTCTCAACTTATTTCTTTCCTAAAATTTTTTATCTTTGTTGACAAATAGTAAACATGTAAGGAGTTCTATCAGAGAACATATATTAGGACTAATTATGATTCTATCAAGCACATACAAATTGAGTAAAGCTGATTGTGCCCCATTAGAATTGTAAGTACATTTTGAGATGCATAAGAGGACACAGATGGACCCTTGAAATCTCTTTTCCTGGTAATCATGACACTATGAGAGGTAGGATACGTGATCCTTACCCCAGGATTGGCTTCATAGGTGTAAAATCTGTGTAGTTGCACAGGGCTCATTGCTTAGAAGAGCCCTAGGCTTGGTTTAATGCTCTTTCCTTCTTTAAACGTTTAATATTTGAAACAGGAACCCTAAAATTTCATTGTGCACTGAGCACTGTAAATTGTGTAGCTGGTCTTTCCCTGTACCTCACTGTGATTTGAATATTTCTTTGCAGAATATAAATGTACAGGCTATGTAAACTTTTTCTGTACTAGCAAAAGGGAAAACGTGTTTAAAAGAACAATAATCAGGTGAAAATATTAACTTCAATTCAGTCCAGTCATGTCTAACTCTTTGTGACCCCATAAACTGTAGCACACCAGGCTTCCCTGCCCTTCACCATCTTCTGGAGCTTGCTGAAACTCACGTCCGTTGATTCAGTGACGCTATGCAACCATCTTGTCCTCTGTCGTCCTCTTCTCCTTTTGCCTTCTATTTTCCCAACACCAGACTCTTTTCCAATGAGTCATCTCTTTGAATCAGGTGGCTAAAGAATTGGAGCTTCAGCCTCAGTATCATTCCTTACAGTGAATATTCAGGGTTGATTTCCTTTAGGATTGACTGATGTGATCTCCTTGCAGTCAAAAGGATACTCAAGAGCCTTCTCCATCACCACAGTTCAAAAGCATAAATTCTTTGTTGCTCAGCCTTCTTTATACTCCAACTCTCACATCCATACATGACTACTGGGAATACCATAGCTTTGACTATGCAGAATGTTAGCAAAGTGATGTCTCAGCTTTTGAATATGCTGTCTAGGTATTCTCCCAAGGAGTGAGTATCTTTTAGTTTCATGGCTATAGTCACCATCCACAGTGATTTTGGAACCCAAGAAAATAAAGTCTGATTCTGTTTCCATTGTTTGCCCATCTATTTGCCATGAAGTGAGGGGAACAGTATGCCATGATCTTCATCTTTTGAATGTTAACTGTTAGGCCAGCTTTTTCACTCTCTTCTATCACTTTCATTGAGGCTCTTTAGTAACTTCTCACATTCTGCCATAAGGGTTCCATCATCTGCATGCCCAAGGTTGTTGATATTTCTCCCAGCAATCTTGATTCAAGCTTGTGCTTCATCCAAACTGGCATTTCGCTTGATGTACTCTGCATATAAATTAAACAAGCAGGGTGACAATATACTCTTTAAAATACTTTGTCTGAAATTTTTGGTTTCTTACTGTGAACATTACTTGAGTGGCATATCACAATATTTTTCAAATCCAATATGGCTAAAGCTGGAAATACTGTGCTCCTTCTCCAGCAGATCTTAAGTGTTAACTGTACTATCTTCTTACTGGTCATTATGTTCAAATCCTCTGTCATCTTTAACTTTCTTTGCCTCCCACAGCCAATCGCTTCCCAAGAACTACTGATTTTCCTTCATAATGACTCTCACTTTGATTCCTTGCTTCTCATTCTCACAGCTACTACCATATTGGAAGATCTCATTATTAGTTTTACACATGCCACCCAGTTAATTTTACCAATTCCTCTAAGCTTTCTTTTCCTAAAGTATAGCACTGATCAGGTTTTTCCTTGATTCCAAAACCTTGAAGCCTTACTATTTCCTTCAGAATTAAATCCATGTTCCTTAGTGTGTTATTTTATTCCTCTGAGTTAATCACAATCCACCAGTGTAACTTTCTCTCCTGAAAGCTCTTCACATAACATACATTAAAATAACACTGACTTCCTACAGGTGACCATACCTGCTTTGTACATTTATAATTTTGTTAACTATAATTATATTTAGTCTGAAATAGCAGAGAAGAACTGATTACTGAAAAAAAAGAGAAACTGAAGATGTGATAGGGTCCAGAGTAAAATCGGGGCTTCCCAGGTGGCTCGATGGTAAAGACTCCTGACAGGCCTGGAGACACAGGAGATGCTGATTCAATCCCTGGGTTGGTAAGATCCCCTGGAGTAGGAAATTGCAACTCACTCCAGTATTCTTGCTTGAGAAACCCTAGGGACAGAGGAGCCTGGGATTCAAAAGGAAAGAAAACGTAGTATCTTTTAGCTGAATGAATACTATATAGGTCAGAAACAAAACTGTTCAAAAAAGGATTTAATAACAAAGTGATGTTTTATTTTGTTAATTGTTATATGTTATTTGTTATTTTAATAACAAAGTGAGATTTAATTTTGACTGTAGGTACTCACATTTGCTTCTCCTACTTTTTTAGTTTTAATTTTTGTCTCTTCAGTGGGAGGACAAAAAGAAAACCTACTGATCAAGGTGTGTTATTGTTTTGGAGGATTTATTTATTCAGTTTTTGGCATAGAAGAAGCTTGTGCTAAGTATCCAAATTTAACACACTTCATCATCTAGGGAAACAATGATAATAAAAGAAAGTAAGAAGTTGTCTCACTTTAACAAAAAGATGTCAAATTCTCTGAAAGTATTATAATTTTCAGACTGAAATGATTGCCACATTTCTCTTGGTCCTTAGGTCTTGGTTAACAATAAGTTGTATTACACACCCTCCCACCTGGTATCGTGGCCTGCATAGCAATAATGAAGACAGATTAGTGCTATTTACCTACTGACACTCACACAAGTAGCTTGTCTTTGTTCCTCTATTTTATCATTAAAGTCTTGTTTTTCAGCAGTACATTGCCTGAAGACAGAATGCTCCAGTCTTGAATACCAAAGGAAAGGTGTTTAAATAGCATTAATGGCTCAGATCACCTTCTGACAAAAACCAAGGGGATTTAAACTTAATGCTTTCCTCTATCTTTAATATATACTTTTATGGAAACATAATGAACTTGAAAAAAAGCACCACTTTTAAAAAATAAACCAGATAGGAATAGAAATGTGAAAGGGGTCAGACAATTCCCTATTTTATAAATATATGTGATATTTTGGTTTGTCAATTACAGATTGGCACTTGCCAAGAACATTTGCCAGTGACTGAAAAACAGCAACAAAGGCATTTGCCATCTGCCTCTGTGGGTATTGAAGCCTGTGCTTCTGCAGCTGCAGAGCTTCCTACCCTCTGAGGGGAATTCAGGGTGGAGAATGAACCACTCAGCTCCAAGGAAACTGATGGAACAGGTCTTTAGATAGTTAGGTATTCTCAGAATCTGATTTCATAATCCTAATTCTTGCATCTCTTCATATTTAGAGAGGCACTAAATCCCTTCATGATGACATCAACTCCTCATGACTAGAAGAAAATCTTTTGTAAAATGAGTGCTTAATTGCATTGAACTTCCCCTTCACCAATGTCTTTTATATTGACTTTTCCCTACCGCCTCTTTAGAGCAGTTTCTCAGAGCTATCTGAGGTGCTGCCTCCTGGGCTTCAGTCTTCATTTTGCCTCAAATAAAACTTAACTCACAACTCTCAAATTTTGTTTTGTTTTTTAGTCGACAGGTTTATTAAAAGATATTTGGTAAGAGACTTTCGAAAATTCTGTAGAGTCTCACAGATGCTAGACAGGAAGGAGGTCAAATTCTCTGAAAGTATTATAATTTTCAGACTGAAATGATTGCCACATTTCTCTTGGTCCTTAGGTCTTGGTTAACAATAAGTTGTATTACACACCTCCCACCTGGTATCGTGGCCTGCATAGCAATAATGAAGACAGATTAGTGCTATTTACCTACTGACACTCACACAAGTAGCTTGTCTTTGTTCCTCTATTTTATCATTAAAGTCTTGTTTTTCAGCAGTACATTGCCTGAAGACAGAATGCTCCAGTCTTGAATACCAAAGGAAAGGTGTTTAAATAGCATTAATGGCTCAGATCACCTTCTGACAAAAACCAAGGGGATTTAAACTTAATGCTTTCCTCTATCTTTAATATATACTTTTATGGAAACATAATGAACTTGAAAAAAAGCACCACTTTTAAAAAATAAACCAGATAGGAATAGAAATGTGAAAGGGGTCAGACAATTCCCTATTTTATAAATATATGTGATATTTTGGTTTGTCAATTACAGATTGGCACTTGCCAAGAACATTTGCCAGTGACTGAAAAACAGCAACAAAGGCATTTGCCATCTGCCTCTGTGGGTATTGAAGCCTGTGCTTCTGCAGCTGCAGAGCTTCCTACCCTCTGAGGGGAATTCAGGGTGGAGAATGAACCACTCAGCTCCAAGGAAACTGATGGAACAGGTCTTTAGATAGTTAGGTATTCTCAGAATCTGATTTCATAATCCTAATTCTTGCATCTCTTCATATTTAGAGAGGCACTAAATCCCTTCATGATGACATCAACTCCTCATGACTAGAAGAAAATCTTTTGTAAAATGAGTGCTTAATTGCATTGAACTTCCCCTTCACCAATGTCTTTTATATTGACTTTTCCCTACCGCCTCTTTAGAGCAGTTTCTCAGAGCTATCTGAGGTGCTGCCTCCTGGGCTTCAGTCTTCATTTTGCCTCAAATAAAACTTAACTCACAACTCTCAAATTTTGTTTTGTTTTTTAGTCGACAGGTTTATTAAAAGATATTTGGTAAGAGACTTTCGAAAATTCTGTAGAGTCTCACAGATGCTAGACAGGAAGGAGGTAAATTTGATAGACAAGTTCAAATTTTTGACAGACTACATTGAGAGGAATATTGAAAAGGTTCAGTTTGAATATCATTTACATTTTTTCTTTTGGATTCTGACAATTTTTAATTGATTCATATTTGGATCCTCTTGCCCACCAAGAAAAAATAAGATTTCTTTTTTTCTTATTATTTCCTCCCCATTGACTTCCCTAGTAGCTCAGATGGAAAAGATTTTGCCTGCCTTGTGGGAGACCTGGATTCAATCCCTGGGTTGGGAAGATCCCTGGGGGAGGGAAAGACTACCCGCTCTAGTATTCTTGCATGGAGAATTCCATGGCTTGTCTAAGGGCACAAAGAATCAGACATGACTGACTGACTTTCACTTTCGCATGGGAGTACCTATTTATTTCAAACACAAGTTTTGATGTAGAATATAAAAATCTTTGATAAAGATTAAATAGATTAAACTTGGCCTATTCCTGTCACCTTTCCTGTCACCTTTCACTGTCATTTCCTAAAAGCAATTTATCAGATTTGTTCAGCTTCATCTCCCCCTCAAAAACCCTGCCTGACTGCAGAATTCTGTACCAATTCAAAGACAAAGACACTTGGCAAAGACAAAGTAGGTGTTTGTCCTAGGGTCAGGTTGATAGCAGCAGCAGTGTCACGTTTCTTAACTGTAATTTAGTACAACTTAGTGGAAACTTCAAATTCCATGGCTTCCGGTGGGGAATTGAGCTGATATTACTTAGGTGCTTTCAGTGCTTCACTTTGACACCAGTACCTAATCCATTTTCCCTCCTGATTAATCATTACAGAACCATCATTTGCTCCCTGAACTTCAGTTTAAAGTTGAATTCTCTTAGTTGTATCTTTTACAGTTTTTCTTTTGTATTCAAGTATAGCCAATTAACAACTGTGAACCACAGAGGGATTCAGCCATATACATATATGTGTATATGTGCTTGCTTTTTATTTTTAGCCTGCTTTTATTCTCCTCTTGAAAATCTCAATTTTTTTATGAATATGAATCCTAGCATTGTAGAATCAGAAAGGGTGCTAAACAAAGCTTTTGAATGAGGGTCTACATCAGACCACAGGATGAGAATGCTACATTCATACAAATGAAGAGTAAAGACAGGGAGGAGCAGACTGTGTCAGAATGGCTTCTTAATTTTTTGATTCAATTATTTTTGGATCCTCTTGCCCACCAAGAAAAAATAAGATTTCTTTTTTTCTTATTATTTCCTCCCCATTGACTTCCCTAGTAGCTCAGATGGAAAAGATTTTGCCTGCCTTGTGGGAGACCTGGATTCAATCCCTGGGTTGGGAAGATCCCTGGGGGAGGGAAAGACTACCCGCTCTAGTATTCTTGCATGGAGAATTCCATGGCTTGTCTAAGGGCACAAAGAATCAGACATGACTGACTGACTTTCACTTTCGCATGGGAGTACCTATTTATTTCAAACACAAGTTTTGATGTAGAATATAAAAATCTTTGATAAAGATTAAATAGATTAAACTTGGCCTATTCCTGTCACCTTTCCTGTCACCTTTCACTGTCATTTCCTAAAAGCAATTTATCAGATTTGTTCAGCTTCATCTCCCCCTCAAAAACCCTGCCTGACTGCAGAATTCTGTACCAATTCAAAGACAAAGACACTTGGCAAAGACAAAGTAGGTGTTTGTCCTAGGGTCAGGTTGATAGCAGCAGCAGTGTCACGTTTCTTAACTGTAATTTAGTACAACTTAGTGGAAACTTCAAATTCCATGGCTTCCGGTGGGGAATTGAGCTGATATTACTTAGGTGCTTTCAGTGCTTCACTTTGACACCAGTACCTAATCCATTTTCCCTCCTGATTAATCATTACAGAACCATCATTTGCTCCCTGAACTTCAGTTTAAAGTTGAATTCTCTTAGTTGTATCTTTTACAGTTTTTCTTTTGTATTCAAGTATAGCCAATTAACAACTGTGAACCACAGAGGGATTCAGCCATATACATATATGTGTATATGTGCTTGCTTTTTATTTTTAGCCTGCTTTTATTCTCCTCTTGAAAATCTCAATTTTTTTATGAATATGAATCCTAGCATTGTAGAATCAGAAAGGGTGCTAAACAAAGCTTTTGAATGAGGGTCTACATCAGACCACAGGATGAGAATGCTACATTCATACAAATGAAGAGTAAAGACAGGGAGGAGCAGACTGTGTCAGAATGGCTTCTTAATTGGAGCTTCTGCCATAAGGATTCTTCATTTATCTAGAAATCACATCATTTCACAAGAGGGTGACACAAGTTCCTCTGTAGTGACTGTGAAGGTCAGGGCAGTTTTTAAAACTTGTCTCTAGAGAGAAATGCTTGGATTTTGAATTCAGTGTTTTATTTCCTTGCTAACAGAAAACTAATAGTTTACTATCTAAGCCCCAATCTTTTAATCCATAAAACTTGAGGTAAAATTTTGTCAACAAAATCATTTGACAGAGTTACTTTGCAGATAAAATGAATTGTATCTGTAAAGCAGTTAACACATTGCATAATACACAAGTATTTATAAATTAGAAATTGTTAGTTGTTCAACAATTGAATGTCACCAAAGTTTTTCTTTTAAACAGAAAACCATAGTAGAGATAATATAATCAAAGACAGAAAATGTCAGTTTACTCACAAAGTTATGTCATGTAGACACTTTACACTTGCTCTTGAACAGAAAAATTATGTTTTTACATCTCACTTTAGTTTCAATCACATGTGTAGGTTTAAAAAAAAATCACCATTGCAACCAAGAGAATAAAAATATCTAGGAATAAACCTACTGAAAGAAACAAAAGAACTGTACAAAGAAAATTACAAGACACTAATGAAAGAAATTAAAGAAGACTCAAACAGATGGAGAGATATCCCATGTTCCTGGATCAAAAGAATCAATATTGTGAAAGTGACCATACTACCAAATAACATCTCACAATGTGATCCCTATCAAACTAACAATGACATACTGGTGTCATACGCTCCCTGAACTTCAGTTTAAAGTTGAATTCTCTTAGTTGTATCTTTTACAGTTTTTCTTTTGTATTCAAGTATAGCCAATTAACAACTGTGAACCACAGAGGGATTCAGCCATATACATATATGTGTATATGTGCTTGCTTTTTATTTTTAGCCTGCTTTTATTCTCCTCTTGAAAATCTCAATTTTTTTATGAATATGAATCCTAGCATTGTAGAATCAGAAAGGGTGCTAAACAAAGCTTTTGAATGAGGGTCTACATCAGACCACAGGATGAGAATGCTACATTCATACAAATGAAGAGTAAAGACAGGGAGGAGCAGACTGTGTCAGAATGGCTTCTTAATTGGAGCTTCTGCCATAAGGATTCTTCATTTATCTAGAAATCACATCATTTCACAAGAGGGTGACACAAGTTCCTCTGTAGTGACTGTGAAGGTCAGGGCAGTTTTTAAAACTTGTCTCTAGAGAGAAATGCTTGGATTTTGAATTCAGTGTTTTATTTCCTTGCTAACAGAAAACTAATAGTTTACTATCTAAGCCCCAATCTTTTAATCCATAAAACTTGAGGTAAAATTTTGTCAACAAAATCATTTGACAGAGTTACTTTGCAGATAAAATGAATTGTATCTGTAAAGCAGTTAACACATTGCATAATACACAAGTATTTATAAATTAGAAATTGTTAGTTGTTCAACAATTGAATGTCACCAAAGTTTTTCTTTTAAACAGAAAACCATAGTAGAGATAATATAATCAAAGACAGAAAATGTCAGTTTACTCACAAAGTTATGTCATGTAGACACTTTACACTTGCTCTTGAACAGAAAAATTATGTTTTTACATCTCACTTTAGTTTCAATCACATGTGTAGGTTTAAAAAAAAATCACCATTGCAACCAAGAGAATAAAAATATCTAGGAATAAACCTACTGAAAGAAACAAAAGAACTGTACAAAGAAAATTACAAGACACTAATGAAAGAAATTAAAGAAGACTCAAACAGATGGAGAGATATCCCATGTTCCTGGATCAAAAGAATCAATATTGTGAAAGTGACCATACTACCAAATAACATCTACAGATTCAATGTGATCCCTATCAAACTAACAATGACATACTTCACAGAACCAGACCAAAGAATCACACAGTTCATATGGAAACACAAAAACCCCCGAATAGCCAAAACAATCCTGAGAAAGAAGAACGGAGCTGGAGGGATCAACCTCCCTAACTTCAGACTATACTACAAAGCAACAGTCATCAAGACAGTATGGTACTTTCACAGAAACAGAAATATCAACCAATGAAACAAGATGGAGAACCCAAGAGATAGGCCCACAAGCCTATGGATAACTTATTTTTGACAAAGCAGGCAAGAATCTAAAATGAGACAAAGACAGCCTCTTCAACAAATGGTGCTGGGAAAATTGGACAGCTACATGCCAAAAAATGAAGTTGGAAATTTCCCTGACACCATACACAAAGATAAACTCAAAACGAATTAAAGACCTAAATGTGGGGGGTGGAGCTAAGATGGCGGCGTAGAAGGACGTGCACTCATCTCTCCTGCAAAATCGCCTGAATTGTGACGAGTTCCTGGGAAACCATCGACGAAAGGAGGTTGGATCTGATCACAGAGAGGACACCCCACATCGAAGAACAAAGACGCATCAAGACGGTAGGAGGGGCGCAATCGCACTTTTAAAAGTCAAACCTCATACCCGCAGGAGAGGCTGGGCTGGCCGAAGGCGCAAAGCCTGTTGCAGATCAAAACCCGGGAGAGGAGCACTAACACCCACAAGGGACTGAGCCAGACCTGCTTTGGAGGGTCCAGGTGCCCCCTTGAGCTAGAAGTGCCCTTGAGCAGGCCTCGGAAGGGCGGCACTCAGTTCCCTTTGGAGGAGGTTACCATTAACCCAATCACAGAGCCGCAGAGGAGGACTGGAAAGTCGCTGCGCACTGTGATCAGGGAGAGAGGAATAGCAATCCTGCATGTGACTGAGCCAGACTCACCTCTGAGTAACCTGACGTCTCCCGCGGTGGAGGGGGTCGACAGTGGCCTGCAGCAGGGTCGGGGGCAGTGTGGAAGTGCTTCCCATAGAGCGTGTGGGAATAAATCCTCTGTGAGACAGACGCCATTTTCCCTACTGTAGTTTGGCTGCTGGTCAAACTTCAGGGCTGCTGGTCAAGCTACAGGGAGGGAATTTAGCTCCACCCAGCAAGAAAAGGGATTTGGATTAAGAAACTCCCAGGGCCAGCCTGGGCGGGCCTTTTAATTCTGGAATAGGCCGAAACAAGCAGTCAAAGAGGTCTTCAGATCCAACCACTGCCAGAGGCAAGAAAAAGACTGATAATTCCTGAATAGTCAGCAAGAGACAGAAGAACAGAAACAGTATTTTCACGTTTTGTCTGAAGCTGGAGTTACTGCTAGACTTTAAAATTTCATTTTTTGTATTGTATTACTTTGTTTCAATTTTTTTTTTTCTCTCTTTATTCCAAACCCACTCAGTGCACCCACCGCTTTTTTTTTTTTTTTTTTTTTCTTGGGGGTGTGTGTGTTAGAGTGAGCGGGTGTGTTCATTTCCTTCACTGAATTCTATTGAAGCTACTAATCTTATCAGTAAGACTGAATATATTCAAGTTAACATAATTTTTTTGTTTTTTCCTTTTAAACCGCACATTTTATTTTGGTATAAACTTCTGGTTCCCCATTGGCCTTTTAAGGTTCTGTGGGGGTTTTGTTTGTTTTTATTATTTTTGCTTTGTTTTTCTATATTTTTCTATAAAATTTAGATCTTTTAATTTTTAATAATTTTTTCATTTGTACTACTACCTCCTCTATAATTCTTTGCTTTCTCTGAAGCTCCTTTCCTATAGCACTAAATTCTAATACATACAAATCTTTATCTCCCTATATTTAACTTTGCAATATTATTCTATATTTCTCTTCTATCCTCCCTTTCTCTTTTTCCCTTTCCCCACTATATTTCTTAGTCTGTTCTGTGCTCATTGCCTTATCCCCAATGGGGATCCTGTTCTAGCATTATTCTCCAATTGGTACTCTACTTAGTTTGCTTATTAACTTGTGGATATCATTCTTGGATTTCTCTATTCGCCGTGCTAACGTATTGTACTGTATTTTTGATTGGAATGCTTGGGTTATGTTATAGCTGTATATGTTTATGTGTATAATTCAATACGCTAGATAGTACTTGCATAATTTTTAAATTGCCATTTGTCAAAGGTATACCTTCTGTTTCTCATTTGCATATATATGTTTTAATATCATTTACTGCCATAACAAACCAGCCGTGAAATCTTCATTCCCTGGTCAGGCAACAAGCCCCGGGGTTTTAAGGAGGGTGCACTGACTCCAAAACTCTACAATACTAGAGAACGCCTAACACTAAAGAGCAGTATACAAGTGAGAACACCAGCAAAGGTAATAACTTGTATACAAGTCCTGACATCCCAAAACTGCAGGCAAGAAAAGACATATTTTAAGAGACAGAAGAACAGAAACAGTATTTTCACGTTTTGTCTGAAGCTGGAGTTACTGCTAGACTTTAAAATTTCATTTTTTGTATTGTATTACTTTGTTTCAATTTTTTTTTTTCTCTCTTTATTCCAAACCCACTCAGTGCACCCACCGCTTTTTTTTTTTTTTTTTTTTTCTTTTCTTGGAGGTGTGTGTGAGAGAGAGAGCGGGTGTGTTCATTTCCTTCACTGAATTCTATTGAAGCTACTAATCTTATCAGTAAGACTGAATATATTCAAGTTAACATAATTTTTTTGTTTTTTCCTTTTAAACCGCACATTTTATTTTGGTATAAACTTCTGGTTCCCCATTGGCCTTTTAAGGTTCTGTGGGGGTTTTGTTTGTTTTTATTATTTTTGCTTTGTTTTTCTATATTTTTCTATAAAATTTAGATTTTTTAATTTTTAATAATTTTTTCATTTGTACTACTACCTCCTCTATAATTCTTTGCTTTCTCTGAAGCTCCTTTCCTATAGCACTAAATTCTAATACATACAAATCTTTATCTCCCTATATTTAACTTTGCAATATTATTCTATATTTCTCTTCTATCCTCCCTTTCTCTTTTTCCCTTTCCCCACTATATTTCTTAGTCTGTTCTGTGCTCATTGCCTTATCCCCAATGGGGATCCTGTTCTAGCATTATTCTCCAATTGGTACTCTACTTAGTTTGCTTATTAACTTGTGGATATCATTCTTGGATTTCTCTATTCGCCGTGCTAACGTATTGTACTGTATTTTTGATTGGAATGCTTGGGTTATGTTATAGCTGTATATGTTTATGTGTATAATTCAATACGCTAGATAGTACTTGCATAATTTTTAAATTGCCATTTGTCAAAGGTATACCTTCTGTTTCTCATTTGCATATATATGTTTTAATATCATTTACTGCCATAACAAACCAGCCGTGAAATCTTCATTCCCTGGTCAGGCAACAAGCCCCGGGGTTTTAAGGAGGGTGCACTGACTCCAAAACTCTACAATACTAGAGAACGCCTAACACTAAAGAGCAGTATACAAGTGAGAACACCAGCAAAGGTAATAACTTGTATACAAGTCCTGACATCACCCAATCACCAGCATCACCCAGAATAGAAGCCCCATCCAAACAACAAACACCAACAGACATAACTCAAAGTCTGGGAAAAGGAAATCCCAAACAGAATCAGTTTCAAAAAATTAATAATAACAATGAAACGGCAGAGAAATACCACACAAGCGAAGGAACAATCCACAAACACACAAGATCAAATCAATGAAGAGAATTTGGACAAACTTTCTGAAAGTGATTTCAGAAGAATGATAGTAAAGATGATCAAAGACACTGAAAACAGAATTTCAGAGAAATTGCAAGATACAACTAACACACTGAATAAAGAAATACAAGAACTTACCAAAAAAGTAACAGAGACAAACAACTCAATTGCTGAACTGAAAAACACTGTAGAAGGAATCAAGAGCAGAGTATCTGAGACAGAAGACCGGATAAGTGAGCTGGAAGATAAAATGGTGGAAGTAACTGCTGAAAAACAGACTCTAGCTCAAAGAATGAAAAGAGCAGAGGACAGCCTCAGAGACCTCTGGGATAATATCAAACGCACCAATATTCGAATTATAGGGGTTCCAGAAGAAGAAGAAAAAAAGAAAGGCTATGAGAAAATTTTTGAAGAGATTATAGTTGAAAATTTCCCCAACATGGGAAAAGAAATAGTCAATCAAGTCCAAGAAGCACAAAGAGTACCTAACAGAATCAATTCGAGAAGAAACACACCAAGACACATATTAATGAAGTTACCATAAATTAAACACAAAGATAGAATTCTCAAAGCAGCAAGGGAAAAGCAACTAGTGACATACAAGGGAAAGCCCATCCGTTTAACAGCTGATCTTTCAACAGAAACTCTGCAGGCCAGAAGGGAATGGCAGGACACATTTAAACGGCTGAAAGAGAATGCTTGGGTTATGTTATAGCTGTATATGTTTATGTGTATAATTCAATACGCTAGATAGTACTTGCATAATTTTTAAATTGCCATTTGTCAAAGGTATACCTTCTGTTTCTCATTTGCATATATATGTTTTAATATCATTTACTGCCATAACAAACCAGCCGTGAAATCTTCATTCCCTGGTCAGGCAACAAGCCCCGGGGTTTTAAGGAGGGTGCACTGACTCCAAAACTCTACAATACTAGAGAACGCCTAACACTAAAGAGCAGTATACAAGTGAGAACACCAGCAAAGGTAATAACTTGTATACAAGTCCTGACATCACCCAATCACCAGCATCACCCAGAATAGAAGCCCCATCCAAACAACAAACACCAACAGACATAACTCAAAGTCTGGGAAAAGGAAATCCCAAACAGAATCAGTTTCAAAAAATTAATAATAACAATGAAACGGCAGAGAAATACCACACAAGCGAAGGAACAATCCACAAACACACAAGATCAAATCAATGAAGAGAATTTGGACAAACTTTCTGAAAGTGATTTCAGAAGAATGATAGTAAAGATGATCAAAGACACTGAAAACAGAATTTCAGAGAAATTGCAAGATACAACTAACACACTGAATAAAGAAATACAAGAACTTACCAAAAAAGTAACAGAGACAAACAACTCAATTGCTGAACTGAAAAACACTGTAGAAGGAATCAAGAGCAGAGTATCTGAGACAGAAGACCGGATAAGTGAGCTGGAAGATAAAATGGTGGAAGTAACTGCTGAAAAACAGACTCTAGCTCAAAGAATGAAAAGAGCAGAGGACAGCCTCAGAGACCTCTGGGATAATATCAAACGCACCAATATTCGAATTATAGGGGTTCCAGAAGAAGAAGAAAAAAAGAAAGGCTATGAGAAAATTTTTGAAGAGATTATAGTTGAAAATTTCCCCAACATGGGAAAAGAAATAGTCAATCAAGTCCAAGAAGCACAAAGAGTACCTAACAGAATCAATTCGAGAAGAAACACACCAAGACACATATTAATGAAGTTACCATAAATTAAACACAAAGATAGAATTCTCAAAGCAGCAAGGGAAAAGCAACTAGTGACATACAAGGGAAAGCCCATCCGTTTAACAGCTGATCTTTCAACAGAAACTCTGCAGGCCAGAAGGGAATGGCAGGACACATTTAAACGGCTGAAAGAGAATAATCTGCAACCAAGAATCCTCTACCCTGCAAGGATCTCATTCAAAATAGATGGAGAAATCAAAAGCTTTACAGACAAGCAAAGTTAAGAGAATTGAGTCACACCAAACCAGCCCTACAACAAATGTTAAAGGGACTTATATAGAAAACAAGTATAAAAGGAGAAGATCCACGAAACAAACCCATCATAACATCTAAGAAGATGACAACAGGATCATTTGTATCAATAATTACTTTGAATGTCAATGGACTAAACGCCCCAACCAAAAGACACAGAGTGGCTGAATGGATCCAAAAACACGACCCATACATATGCTGCCTCCAGGAAACTCATTTCAGACCTAGAGACACTCATAGACTGAAAGTGAGAGGCTGGAAAAAGATATTCCATGCAAATGGAAATCAAAAGAAAGCTGGAGTAGCAATCCTCATATCAGATAAAATAGATTTTAAAGTAAAGAAGATTCTTAGAGACAAGGCAGGTCACTACATCATGATTAAGGAATCCATCCAAGAAGAAGACATAACAATCATAAATATCTACGCTCCCAACGCAGGAGCACCCCAATACATAAGACAAACACTTTCAGACATAAAAGAAGACATTGACAGCAACACAATCATAGTAGGAGACTTTAACACTCCTCTTACACCCAATAAAAAAATAAGAAACAAACACTTTCCTTAGGAAAAGAGCAGAGGACAGCCTCAGAGACCTCTGGGATAATATCAAACGCACCAATATTCGAATTATAGGGGTTCCAGAAGAAGAAGAAAAAAAGAAAGGCTATGAGAAAATTTTTGAAGAGATTATAGTTGAAAATTTCCCCAACATGGGAAAAGAAATAGTCAATCAAGTCCAAGAAGCACAAAGAGTACCTAACAGAATCAATTCGAGAAGAAACACACCAAGACACATATTAATGAAGTTACCATAAATTAAACACAAAGATAGAATTCTCAAAGCAGCAAGGGAAAAGCAACTAGTGACATACAAGGGAAAGCCCATCCGTTTAACAGCTGATCTTTCAACAGAAACTCTGCAGGCCAGAAGGGAATGGCAGGACACATTTAAACGGCTGAAAGAGAATAATCTGCAACCAAGAATCCTCTACCCTGCAAGGATCTCATTCAAAATAGATGGAGAAATCAAAAGCTTTACAGACAAGCAAAAATTAAGAGAATTGAGTCACACCAAACCAGCCCTACAACAAATGTTAAAGGGACTTATATAGACAACAAGTATAAAAGGAGAAGATCCACGAAACAAACCCATCATAACATCTAAGAAGATGACAACAGGATCATTTGTATCAATAATTACTTTGAATGTCAATGGACTAAACGCCCCAACCAAAAGACACAGAGTGGCTGAATGGATCCAAAAACACGACCCATACATATGCTGCCTCCAGGAAACTCATTTCAGACCTAGAGACACTCATAGACTGAAAGTGAGAGGCTGGAAAAAGATATTCCATGCAAATGGAAATCAAAAGAAAGCTGGAGTAGCAATCCTCATATCAGATAAAATAGATTTTAAAGTAAAGAAGATTCTTAGAGACAAGGCAGGTCACTACATCATGATTAAGGAATCCATCCAAGAAGAAGACATAACAATCATAAATATCTACGCTCCCAACGCAGGAGCACCCCAATACATAAGACAAACACTTTCAGACATAAAAGAAGACATTGACAGCAACACAATCATAGTAGGAGACTTTAACACTCCTCTTACACCAATGGACAGATCATCCAAACAGAAAATTAATAAAGAAACACAAGCCTTAAATGCCACACTAGAAGAAATGGACCTCATTGATATCTTTAGGACTTTCCATCCAAAAGCAGAAGAATACACTTTCTTCTCAAGTGCTCACGGAACATTCTCCAGGATAGACCACATCTTGGGCCACAAATCAATCCTCAGTCAATTCAAGAAAACTGAAATTCTATCAACCATCTTCTCGGACCACAATGCAGTGAGACCAGAGATCAAGTACAGGAAAAAAACCGCTAAAAACACAAACACATGGAGATTAAACAACACATACCTAAAAAACCAACTGATCATTGAGGAAATCAAAGGAGAAATAAAAAAATTCCTAGAAGAAAATGACAATGAACACACGACAGTGCAAAACCTATGGGATACTGCAAAAGCAGTTCTAAGAGGGAAGTTTATAGCAATTCAATCCCACCTCAAGAAACTAGGAAAATCTCAAACAGATGACCTTACCTTATGCTTAAAACAACTGGAGAAAGAAGAACAAAAACACCCCAAAGCCAGCAGAAGAAGGGAAATCATAAAGATCAGAGCAGAAATAAATGAAAAAGAAACAAAAGAAACAATAGTAAAGATAAATAAAACAAAAAGCTGGTTCTTCGAAAAAGTCAATAAAATCGACACACCACTGGCCAGACTCATCAAGAAAAAGAGAGAGAAGAACCAGATCACCAAAATCAAAAATGAAAAAGGAGAGATTACAACAGATAATGCAGAAATCCAAAGGATTCTAAGAGACTATTATGAACAACTCTATGGCAACAAACTGGACAACTTGGAAGAAATGGACAGTTTCTTAGAGAAGATTAATCTCCCAAGACTCAACCAGGAAGAAATAGAAACTATGAACAACCCAATCACAAGCTCAGAAATCGACCTTGTGATCAAAAATCTACCCAAAAACAAAAGCCCAGGGCCAGATGGCTTCACAGCCGAATTCTACCAAACATTTAAAGAAGAGCTAATGCCTGTCCTTCTAAAACTCTTCCAAAAAACTGCCCAGGAAGGAACACTTCCAAACACATTCTACGAGGCCACCATCACCCTGATACCAAAGCCAGGCAAAGACATCACTAAAAAAGAAAATTATAGGCCAATTTCACTGATGAATCTAGATGCCAAAATTCTCAACAAAATCCTAGCAAACAGAATTCAGCAACACATCAAAAAGCTCATTCATCACGATCAAGTTGGGTTCATCCCAGGCATGCAAGGATTCTTCAACATCCGCAAATCAATCAATGTGATACATCATATCAACAAATTGAAAGACAAAAATCACGTGATCATCTCAATAGATGTAGAAAAAGCCTTTGACAAAGTACAGCATCCATTTATGATAAAAACTCTTCAAAAAATGGGCATAGAAGGAACTTATCTTAACATAGTGAAAGCCATATATGAGAAGCCCACAGCGAACATTATCCTCAATGGTGAAAAATTCAAAGCATTCCCTCTAAGATCAGGAACAAGACAAGGGTGTCCACTTTCACCACTCTTATTCAACATAGTCCTGGAAGTTCTAGCAACAGCAATAAGAGAAGAGAAAGAAATCAAAGGAATCCAGATTGGAAAGGAAGAAGTCAAGCTCTCTCTTTTTGCAGATGACATGATATTATACATAGAAAATCTCAAAGACACTATTACAAAACTACTAGAGTTAATCAGCGAATTCAGCAAAGTCGCAGGATACAAAATCAATATACAGAAATCACTGGCATTCCTATACACAAACAATGAAAAATCAGAAAATGAAATCAAAGAGGCAATCCCCTTCACCATCGCAACCAAAAGAATCAAATATCTAGGAATAAACCTACCCAAAGAAACAAAAGAACTGTACACAGAAAATTACAAGACACTCATGAGAGACATTAAAGAAGAGTTAAACAGATGGAGAAATATTCCGTGTTCCTGGGTCGGGAGAATCAATATTGTGAAAATGACCATACTACCAAATGTCATCTATAGATTCAATGCGATCCCTATCAAACTTCCAATAACATTCTTCACAGAACTAGACCAAAGAATAACACAGTTCATATGGAAACACAAAAGACCTCGAATAGCCAAAGCAATCCTCAGGAAGAAGAATGGAGCTGGGGGGATCAGCCTCCCCAACTTCAGACTCTACTACAAAGCAACAGTCATCAAGACAGTATGGTACTGGCACAAAAACAGAAATAGCGACCAATGGAACAAGATCGAGAACCCAGAGATAAAGCCACGCACCTATGGGTACCTTATTTTTGACAAAGGAGGCGAACATATAAAATGGGACAAAGACAGCCTCTTCAACAAATGGTGCTGGGAAAATTGGACAGCTACATGCAAAAAATGAAGTTGGAACATACCCTGACACCATACACAAAGATCAACTCAAAATGGATTAAAGACTTAAATGTAAGGCCAGAAACCACCAAACTCTTAGAGGAGAATATAGGCAAAACCCTCAAGGACATCAATCAAAGCAAGATCTTCTCTGACCCACCTACTAGAATAGTGGAACTAAAAAGACAAATGAACATGTGGGACCTAATGAAACTTAAAAGCTTTTGTACAGCTAAAGAAACTACAAAAAGCATTCCCTCTAAGATCAGGAACAAGACAAGGGTGTCCACTTTCACCACTCTTATTCAACATAGTCCTGGAAGTTCTAGCAACAGCAATAAGAGAAGAGAAAGAAATCAAAGGAATCCAGATTGGAAAGGAAGAAGTCAAGCTCTCTCTTTTTGCAGATGACATGATATTATACATAGAAAATCTCAAAGACACTATTACAAAACTACTAGAGTTAATCAGCGAATTCAGCAAAGTCGCAGGATACAAAATCAATATACAGAAATCACTGGCATTCCTATACACAAACAATGAAAAATCAGAAAATGAAATCAAAGAGGCAATCCCCTTCACCATCGCAACCAAAAGAATCAAATATCTAGGAATAAACCTACCCAAAGAAACAAAAGAACTGTACACAGAAAATTACAAGACACTCATGAGAGACATTAAAGAAGAGTTAAACAGATGGAGAAATATTCCGTGTTCCTGGGTCGGGAGAATCAATATTGTGAAAATGACCATACTACCAAATGTCATCTATAGATTCAATGCGATCCCTATCAAACTTCCAATAACATTCTTCACAGAACTAGACCAAAGAATAACACAGTTCATATGGAAACACAAAAGACCTCGAATAGCCAAAGCAATCCTCAGGAAGAAGAATGGAGCTGGGGGGATCAGCCTCCCCAACTTCAGACTCTACTACAAAGCAACAGTCATCAAGACAGTATGGTACTGGCACAAAAACAGAAATAGCGACCAATGGAACAAGATCGAGAACCCAGAGATAAAGCCACGCACCTATGGGTACCTTATTTTTGACAAAGGAGGCGAACATATAAAATGGGACAAAGACAGCCTCTTCAACAAATGGTGCTGGGAAAATTGGACAGCTACATGCAAAAAAATGAAGTTGGAACATACCCTGACACCATACACAAAGATCAACTCAAAATGGATTAAAGACTTAAATGTAAGGCCAGAAACCACCAAACTCTTAGAGGAGAATATAGGCAAAACCCTCAAGGACATCAATCAAAGCAAGATCTTCTCTGACCCACCTACTAGAATAGTGGAACTAAAAAGACAAATGAACATGTGGGACCTAATGAAACTTAAAAGCTTTTGTACAGCTAAAGAAACTACAAAAAAGCTGAACAGAGAGCCCACAGAGTGGGAGAAAATCATAGCAAATGAAACAACAGACAAAGAATTAATCTCCAAAATCTACAAGCAACTCAGACAACTCAGCACTGGAAAAACGAACAACCCAATCAAAAAATGGGAAAAGGACCTAAACAGACACCTCTCCAACGATGACATACAGATGGCCCAAAAGCACATGAAACGATGCTCAACTTCACTAATAATTAGAGAAATGCAAATCAAAACTACAATGAGATATCATCTCACACCCGTCAGAATGGCCATCATCCACAAATCGACAGACAATAAATGCTGGAGAGGCTGCGGAGAAAAGGGAACACTCCTGCATTGCTGGTGGGAATGTCAATTGATACAGCCTCTATGGAAGACAGTCTGGAGATTTCTTAAAAAACTAAAAATAGAAGCACCATATGACCCAGCAATCCCACTCTTAGGCTTATACCCTGACGAAATCAAAACTGAAAGAATTACCTGTACCCCAATGTTCATTGCAGCTCTCTATACAATAGCTAGAACATGGAAGCAACCTAGATGTCCATCAACAAACGAATGGATCCAAAAGCTCTGGTACATATATACAATGGAATACTACACAGCTGTAAAGAGAAATGCAGAAGAATCAGCCCTAATGAGGTGGCTGGATGTAGAACCTATCATAAAAAGTGAAGTCAGTCAAAAAGAGAAGGACAAGTACAATATACTAACACATATATATGGAATCTAGTAGGATGGTGATGATGGCACATGCAGTGAAGCGACAGAAAGACAGACATGGACAGTGGACATATGGACATTGTGGGGAAGGAACAGTGGCTGAGAGGCGTAAAGGAAGTAGCATGAAGGCCTGTACTATCATAAGTGAAGAAAATAGCTCTAGTCATTGCTCTGTGAGAAAAGGGGATCCTTCAGGGGTGCTGTGTGATGGTCGGGAGGGGAGGGAAGGGGGGGATATACATGTGACTAATCTGAGAACATGCATGTCTGTGAACAACAAAACTCTGTAAAAGTTAAAAATAAAATAAAGGTTTTAAAAAAAAAAAAAGACCTAAATGTAAGACCAGAACCCCTACAACTCTTAGGGGAGAATACAGGTAAAACACTCAGGGACATAAATCAAAACAAGATCTCCATGACCCATCTATTAGAACCACAGAACTGAAAATTAAAACCCATCTATTAGAACCGCGGAACTAAAAATTAACATGTGGGACCTAATGAAACTTAAAAGCTTTTGTACAGCAAAAGAAATTACAAAAAAGCTGAACAGATAGCCCAATGAATGGGAGAAAATAATAGCAAATGAAATAACAGACAAAGAATTAATCTCCAAAATCTACAAGACACTCAGACAACTCAGCTCCAGAAAAATGAACAACTCAATCAAAAAAATGGGAAAAAGACCTAAAGAGACATCTCACCAAAGTGGGCATACAGATGGCCCCAAAGCACATGAAACGATGCTCAACCTCGCTTATTATTAGACAAATGCAAATCAAAACTATAAGAGATAGCACCTCACGCCCATCAGAATGGCCATCATCAAGAAAACTACAGACAATAAATGCTGGAGAGGGTGCGGAGAAAAGGGAACCCTCTTGCATTGCTGGTGGGAATGTCAATTGATACAGCCTCTATGGAAGACAGTCTGGAGATTTCTTAAAAAACTAAAAATAGAAGCACCCTATGACCCAGCAATCCCACTATTAGGCTTTTACTCAGATGAAATCAAAACTGAAAGAAGCACCTGTACCCCAATGTTCATTGTAGCTCTCTATACAATAGCTAGAACATGGAAGCAACCTAGATGTCCATCGACAAATGAATGGATAAAAAAACACTGATACATATATACAATGGAATACTACTCAGCTGTTAAAGGAAATGTAGAAGAATCAGTCCTAATGAGGTGATTGGATCTAGAACCTATCATAAAAAGTAAAGTAAGTCAAAAAGAGAAAGATAAGTAGAGGATACTAACACATATATATGGAATCTAGTGAAAGGGTAATGATAACACACACAGTAAACCCACTGAAAAACAGACTTAGAGAATAGACATATGGACATTGTGGAAAATGAACAGTGGGTGGGAGCATAGAGAGAGTAACATGGAAACCTAAACTATCATATGTGAAAAAGATAGCTATTGTCATTGCACAGTGGGAAGAGGAGTTCCTACAAGGACTCTGTGCGACAGCCTGGAAGGGTAGGATGTGGGGATTGGGAGGGGAGAAGGGACCAGGGGTATGCATATGACTAATCTGGGAACGTACATGTCTGTGAACAACAAAATTCTGTAATAATTTTTTTTTTAAATGAGACTTTTTTTCCTGCCATCAATATAATCCATAGCACAGCCATGCAAATTGATATTGTCTAACACACACACCTCAGCTTTTGGAAGGAATCAAGGAAAAGTTACAAAAGCTACCTGCTCTAACTTTGTTTTTAAAGAATACCAACACATAAACTGCAAAGAAATAAAGGGAAACAACAGAATGGAAGAGACTAGAGATCTCTTCAAGAAAATTGGAGACACCGAGAGAACATTTCATGTGAAGATGGGCATAATGAAGGTCAGAAAGAGCAAGAACCTAATAGAAGTAGAAGATATTAAGAAGAGGTGGCAAAAATAGAAAGGAAAACTATACAAAAAAAGGTCTTAACTACCTGGATAGCTATGATGGTGTGATCACTAATTCTAGAGTGTGAAGTCAAGTGGGCCTTAGGAATAATCACTATGACCAAAGCTAGCGGAAGTGATGGAATTCCAGCTGAGCTATTGCAAATCCTAAAGGATGATGTTGTTAAAGTGCTGCAGTCAATATGCCAGCAAATTTGGGAAACTCAGCAATGGTCGTAAGACTGGAAAGTCAGTTACCATTTCAGTCCCAAAGAAGTTCCATGTCAGAGAATGAACAAACTATTGCAGTTGGGCTCAATTTCACACACTAGCAAGATTATGCTCAAAATCTTTCAAAATAGGCTTCAATAGTACATGAACCAAAAACTTTCAGAGGTATAAGCTGGATGGGGCTAACACATATATATGGAATCTAGTGAAAGGGTAATGATAACACACACAGTAAACCCACTGAAAAACAGACTTAGAGAATAGACATATGGACATTGTGGAAAATGAACAGTGGGTGGGAGCATAGAGAGAGTAACATGGAAACCTAAACTATCATATGTGAAAAAGATAGCTATTGTCATTGCACAGTGGGAAGAGGAGTTCCTACAAGGACTCTGTGCGACAGCCTGGAAGGGTAGGATGTGGGGATTGGGAGGGGAGAAGGGACCAGGGGTATGCATATGACTAATCTGGGAACGTACATGTCTGTGAACAACAAAATTCTGTAATAATTTTTTTTTTAAATGAGACTTTTTTTCCTGCCATCAATATAATCCATAGCACAGCCATGCAAATTGATATTGTCTAACACACACACCTCAGCTTTTGGAAGGAATCAAGGAAAAGTTACAAAAGCTACCTGCTCTAACTTTGTTTTTAAAGAATACCAACACATAAACTGCAAAGAAATAAAGGGAAACAACAGAATGGAAGAGACTAGAGATCTCTTCAAGAAAATTGGAGACACCGAGAGAACATTTCATGTGAAGATGGGCATAATGAAGGTCAGAAAGAGCAAGAACCTAATAGAAGTAGAAGATATTAAGAAGAGGTGGCAAAAATAGAAAGGAAAACTATACAAAAAAAGGTCTTAACTACCTGGATAGCTATGATGGTGTGATCACTAATTCTAGAGTGTGAAGTCAAGTGGGCCTTAGGAATAATCACTATGACCAAAGCTAGCGGAAGTGATGGAATTCCAGCTGAGCTATTGCAAATCCTAAAGGATGATGTTGTTAAAGTGCTGCAGTCAATATGCCAGCAAATTTGGGAAACTCAGCAATGGTCGTAAGACTGGAAAGTCAGTTACCATTTCAGTCCCAAAGAAGTTCCATGTCAGAGAATGAACAAACTATTGCAGTTGGGCTCAATTTCACACACTAGCAAGATTATGCTCAAAATCTTTCAAAATAGGCTTCAATAGTACATGAACCAAAAACTTTCAGAGGTATAAGCTGGATTTAGAAAAGACAGAGGAACAAGAGAACAAATTTCCAACATCTGTTGGATCATAGAAAAAGGAAGGAAATTCCAGAAAAATACCTACTTCTGCTTCACTACTTCACTACTTGATTATGCTAAAGCCTTTGACTGTGTGTATCACAATATACTCAGAAAAATTAAAGAGATGGGAATACCAGACCACCTTACCTGTTTTCTGAGAAAACTGTATGCAGAACAAGAAGCAACAGTTATAGCAAGGTATGGAATACTGGAGTTGTTCAAAATTGGGAATGGAGTATATCAAGGCTCTATATAATTACCCTACCTATTTAACTTATATGCAGAGTACATTCTGGGCTGGATGACTTACAAGCAGGAATCAAAACTGTTGGGAGAAATATTAACAACTTCAAATATGCAGATGATACCACTGTAATGGTAGAAAGTGAGGAGGAACTAAACAGCCTCTTCATGAAGGTGAAAAGGGAAAATAAAAAGCTGGCTTAAAGCTCACCTTTCAAAAAACTAAAAGCTGGCATGTGGTACCATCACTTCACATTAAATGTAAGGGGAAAAAGTAGAAACAGTGACAGACTTCATTTTCTTGGGCTCCAAAATCACTGCAGACAGTGACTATAGCCACAAAATTAAAAGATGCTTGCTCCTTGGAAGAAAAAGCTATGACAAACTCAGCAAAGACAAAGATCCATATAGTCAAAACTAGTTTTTCCAGTAGTCGAGTACGGATGTAAGACTTGGATCACAAAGAAGGCTGACTGCTGAAGAACTGATGATGCTTTCAAACTATGGTGCTAATAAAGACTCCTGGGTGTCCCTTGGTCTGCAAGGAACTCAAACCAGTCAATCCTAAAGGAAATCAACCCTAAATATTCATTGAAAGGACTGATGCTGAAGCTAAAGCACCAATACTTCAGCCACCTAAAGCAAAGCACTGGCTCACTGAGAAGACCCTGATGTTGGGGAAGACTGAGAGCAAGAGGAGAAGGAGGTGAGAGAGGATGAGGTCATTGGGTGGCATCACCAGCTTACTGGACATAAATTTGAGCAAATAGTTTGAGCAAATAGCGAAGGACAGAGAAGCTTGCTGTGCTGCAGCTTATGGGTTCACAAAGATTCAGGCACAACTTAGGAAGTGAATAACAACAAACTGCATTTCCAGGAGGGGCACAGAAGTGATGTTATGTGATTGGTCAGATTTCCATTACTTGAAAGTTCACAGAGTGGAGAAAAGGCTATGACCTAGTGTGTAAGATGGTAGACATAAAATCTGTTGAAGTTGAAAAAAATAATTCTTTTTTAAAGTAGATGATGAGAAGTTTCTGTGGATAGCAGAACAAGAAGCACAGTTATAGCAAGGTATGGAATACTGGAGTTGTTCAAAATTGGGAATGGAGTATATCAAGGCTCTATATAATTACCCTACCTATTTAACTTATATGCAGAGTACATTCTGGGCTGGATGACTTACAAGCAGGAATCAAAACTGTTGGGAGAAATATTAACAACTTCAAATATGCAGATGATACCACTGTAATGGTAGAAAGTGAGGAGGAACTAAACAGCCTCTTCATGAAGGTGAAAAGGGAAAATAAAAAGCTGGCTTAAAGCTCACCTTTCAAAAAACTAAAAGCTGGCATGTGGTACCATCACTTCACATTAAATGTAAGGGGAAAAAGTAGAAACAGTGACAGACTTCATTTTCTTGGGCTCCAAAATCACTGCAGACAGTGACTATAGCCACAAAATTAAAAGATGCTTGCTCCTTGGAAGAAAAAGCTATGACAAACTCAGCAAAGACAAAGATCCATATAGTCAAAACTAGTTTTTCCAGTAGTCGAGTACGGATGTAAGACTTGGATCACAAAGAAGGCTGACTGCTGAAGAACTGATGATGCTTTCAAACTATGGTGCTAATAAAGACTCCTGGGTGTCCCTTGGTCTGCAAGGAACTCAAACCAGTCAATCCTAAAGGAAATCAACCCTAAATATTCATTGAAAGGACTGATGCTGAAGCTAAAGCACCAATACTTCAGCCACCTAAAGCAAAGCACTGGCTCACTGAGAAGACCCTGATGTTGGGGAAGACTGAGAGCAAGAGGAGAAGGAGGTGAGAGAGGATGAGGTCATTGGGTGGCATCACCAGCTTACTGGACATAAATTTGAGCAAATAGTTTGAGCAAATAGCGAAGGACAGAGAAGCTTGCTGTGCTGCAGCTTATGGGTTCACAAAGATTCAGGCACAACTTAGGAAGTGAATAACAACAAACTGCATTTCCAGGAGGGGCACAGAAGTGATGTTATGTGATTGGTCAGATTTCCATTACTTGAAAGTTCACAGAGTGGAGAAAAGGCTATGACCTAGTGTGTAAGATGGTAGACATAAAATCTGTTGAAGTTGAAAAAAATAATTCTTTTTTTTTAAAGTAGATGATGAGAAGTTTCTGTGGATTGGGTCCTCTAGACAGAAGAGAGACAAATGAGAGTTGCCAAGGAGCATATTAAACTTGATCCCTATTTATGTTTAAAAGAGATTTCTGTAAAAAAAATTCTTTTTTGTGTCTAGTCACTTAATTATGATATCCTTTCTACACTGCACTATGTCAGACACATTTTTACATGATGCACACTATCTATAACGGTATATTTGAGAGAAAACATCTCTCACTACAGAATCTTATGGAAGAGGAGTTCTGTTTGCAGAGCTTGTTAGAAAGTCTGTGCTGTGTAAGTCTCTCCAATGCTATCTGACTCTGTGGACTCTATGCACTGTAGTCCACCAGGTTTCTCTGTCCATGAAAGTTAGAGCAGAGGAAAAAAGAAAAGCTAATAACACATCTAGAGAGAGAGGTCAGGAAATAGTTTACAGAACGTGATCAAAGATCTTTACAAATGGGAAAATAATTTTATAGTTTAAGTTGATGATATTAATAGTGTATTTATGAAATCCCTTTCTCAAAGGTGTTCAGCTCTTCAGCCTGCTTTGAAAGTTACATGGAATTAGTCACTGCTCTAGGATAATATATATTTCCTTTTACAAGTTATAAGAATCTGTTGTGGAGGAGGCACAGACTGGGCAAAAGCAGTAAATGTATTTTTCATCTGTCTACTCTTTTGCTTTTTTTCTAATTTTAAAAAAAAAATTTTGTCAGTGTCATTTGGTTGGTTTCTGGCTTACTGAATTTGGGAGAAAGATGGTAGCTCTTAAATTATAAACAAGACTGTCAAGTAGAAATGCATGCTTTTGTAAATTCCTCTCTTCCATCATTTTTTAGGAAAACTTAAATCATAAAGACATGCTTATTATATTTCACAGCAGGGTTGGTTGATTCAATCTCCTAATCTCTTCTTTGCATAAAACATATTTTCCTGTCTTTCAGATTTCTGAATATTAATCATAGATATGAATCACTGCAGCAAATTAGTGACACAGACATATTTTGAAACAGTATATTAAGGAAGTGTTTGCAGACATTGAAGCAATATCTGTTTCTTTTCTAAATAGTTTCTAGCAAGACTATTTGCAAGCAAACCGTCTTACAAAAGCAATGAGAAACCAGATATGGGATCTTGCACCTCCAGGTCAGTAGTTCAAATCTGGCCTAGATCAGCAATAGTTGAAAATCATTACTAGTGAATGGCTTCATAATATTCTCAATAAGTGAGTCAACGAGCTTTGCTGGACTGTTTATTAAGAGAGAAGTGCTCAGGTGACAAATCATGTCACACCTCAAATGACACACCTTTGATCACACTGACACTAAATGACATTTTTGTCAGTTAGTTCATTAAATTGATTCAATATTCACTGAAGTGAAAACCATAGAACCATGATCCCTTCACAAATCATATCCATTATTGTATACTCTGATTTTGCTTAAACTATAAATATTTTATATTTGAGTGTACTTAGATCCATGACTGAATTTTTTTTACATGGCAGAGCTTGGAATATTTCAGACACATATTTTGTTGAACCCTGAGGTGTTTAACTTATAGATTTATTCTAATGCATTTCCTGATTCTATAAGTTAGAAAACCACTGTGTTGTTCATTCCCCTACTACAACAAAAAAGAAATTATTCTAAAATCTTTCATTCATCTTAATAATTATATTCCAAAGAAAATTCTTATACAGTTGTCATGGAAGAAGAAATTTCTCTCTATCCTTTTAAGGTTTTCTGGAGGCTGTATAAATTAAATTGTCATGAAACAGACAGAAAAAAATCAAACAAAAGTTTGGTGACATGTATACATGAGACAGACCCAGGAAGACTGAGAAATTTACCCAAATGGTGAAAACTTTAAGTACAGCCTTCAGCTAAAGTCAAAAGAGAATATTGGAAGTAATGTTCTAGGACTTCAAAGAAGAGGAAGGCAATTCACTTGGAGATGGCAAAGCAAATGTTTGGTAAAGGACAGTTTGCTGGGCCATGCAAAGACAATGAGACTTTAGTGGAATTTTAATGGCTTTTCTTAGGTTCCTCCCTGTCCACACACCTATCTGAATATTAATCATAGATATGAATCACTGCAGCAAATTAGTGACACAGACATATTTTGAAACAGTATATTAAGGAAGTGTTTGCAGACATTGAAGCAATATCTGTTTCTTTTCTAAATAGTTTCTAGCAAGACTATTTGCAAGCAAACCGTCTTACAAAAGCAATGAGAAACCAGATATGGGATCTTGCACCTCCAGGTCAGTAGTTCAAATCTGGCCTAGATCAGCAATAGTTGAAAATCATTACTAGTGAATGGCTTCATAATATTCTCAATAAGTGAGTCAACGAGCTTTGCTGGACTGTTTATTAAGAGAGAAGTGCTCAGGTGACAAATCATGTCACACCTCAAATGACACACCTTTGATCACACTGACACTAAATGACATTTTTGTCAGTTAGTTCATTAAATTGATTCAATATTCACTGAAGTGAAAACCATAGAACCATGATCCCTTCACAAATCATATCCATTATTGTATACTCTGATTTTGCTTAAACTATAAATATTTTATATTTGAGTGTACTTAGATCCATGACTGAATTTTTTTTACATGGCAGAGCTTGGAATATTTCAGACACATATTTTGTTGAACCCTGAGGTGTTTAACTTATAGATTTATTCTAATGCATTTCCTGATTCTATAAGTTAGAAAACCACTGTGTTGTTCATTCCCCTACTACAACAAAAAAGAAATTATTCTAAAATCTTTCATTCATCTTAATAATTATATTCCAAAGAAAATTCTTATACAGTTGTCATGGAAGAAGAAATTTCTCTCTATCATTTTAAGGTTTTCTGGAGGCTGTATAAATTAAATTGTCATGAAACAGACAGAAAAAAATCAAACAAAAGTTTGGTGACATGTATACATGAGACAGACCCAGGAAGACTGAGAAATTTACCCAAATGGTGAAAACTTTAAGTACAGCCTTCAGCTAAAGTCAAAAGAGAATATTGGAAGTAATGTTCTAGGACTTCAAAGAAGAGGAAGGCAATTCACTTGGAGATGGCAAAGCAAATGTTTGGTAAAGGACAGTTTGCTGGGCCATGCAAAGACAATGAGACTTTAGTGGAATTTTAATGGCTTTTCTTAGGTTCCTCCCTGTCCACACACCTAGGTAATACTGTAGTTATCTAGGGTGATAGGTCCCTTCTTGAAATAGATCCTCTGTCTTAATTCATTTAGACAGATAGGATCAGATGTTCTTCCTGAGTCTTGTATCTTAAAAATAATCAGCCTACATTAATCCTAGTACAAAAGTGATACACTAGTTGCAGCAATTTTGCTCTCCTATACAGTTGTGAACTATGCTGTGCTTTCAGAGGTAAAATGAGTTTGGATGGAACACCTGGGTAAGAATGATCCATGGAAGTGATGGAACTCAGGATGTACTATCTCAAAATAAGATACTTAGCATGTTAAATATTTCAGCCTAAAGGAAATTGAGAAATGAGAGACATAGGAAGGACTTTCTTATCTCCCCTAAACAGAATCTTAAAACCCGTGTGTGAGAGGTGTTTTCCCTATACCCACAGGAAAGGAGCATCCTTGTCTCCGAAGGTTAAAGGACACAGAGAGGATTCTTATAGGACAGGCCTTGCCAACTGTCCCCTAGTAATTATACTTAGTTTATATTCTTTTCATCCTATCAGTTCACAAGTTTCCATTCCTCATCAGACCTACCATGAAAACATATATTTTTCCTATTTGTTCAGGTCTTCATTTCCTTATTTCATTTCCATTTTCCAGAGTCACATAAAGCATATATTTCAATATATTGGTATGCATCTATCTTTTTTTACAAAAGAAAGAAAAGTTTCCTTCCCTACAGCATTAAAAATGGCACATATTTAACAAGGGAAAGAAGAACTGTGATAAATTAAATCGGGCTACTCCACTCCTCTATTGCTGTGTAAGTAGGGAGAGAGTTAAGCCAGGATGGAGGAATTAAGAATGTATGTGCTGCCCTCCATAAAGTACTTCCACAGTGGTATTTTTCCAAAGGGACCTCCAGAAATGTGTATCCCTCATCATCACATCACATGCAATTTTTGCACTTGTCTTTTTCTCTTGTCCTTTGAAATCATGAACTTTGCAGGTATATCCTGCTTGATAGTACATAGAGGGCTTCTATTAATATATGCATTATCAATTTAATTTGAAGCCTCACAAAACTCAAGGACCTAGGGTACGAAGTGATTTGTCCTAAATTATGCAGCCAAAGGGGAGCATTTAATCCAGGTCTTTTATTTCTCTAGTTGGTTTTCAAGTTTTGGTTATCACATCTGAAGAAGGGCTAAATCACTATTGCAGGAATGATAACCCTCCAAATCCATAGAAAGGATAACCTGTTGACAGGGTATGTAATCTACCCTTTCCACATGTGTTCAGATTGTCAAAAGTGTCTAGGTGTTAGTGTCTCAGGATGACTGAATGTACTGGCGTCTATTATGCAGTTCTTTATAAATGAATCTTAAGTCTATAAACATGTAGGAACTCATTTTGTTCCTATTGTCAGAATGTCCTCAAGTATGAAATGATCAGACACCCCAGCACTACAGCTTGGTGCCTCCCAGACCTACCTTACATATTGCATGAAACTTGCAATATCACAAAGATATTTCTCGAACTGAAAAAGGACACAGAGAGGATTCTTATAGGACAGGCCTTGCCAACTGTCCCCTAGTAATTATACTTAGTTTATATTCTTTTCATCCTATCAGTTCACAAGTTTCCATTCCTCATCAGACCTACCATGAAAACATATATTTTTCCTATTTGTTCAGGTCTTCATTTCCTTATTTCATTTCCATTTTCCAGAGTCACATAAAGCATATATTTCAATATATTGGTATGCATCTATCTTTTTTTACAAAAGAAAGAAAAGTTTCCTTCCCTACAGCATTAAAAATGGCACATATTTAACAAGGGAAAGAAGAACTGTGATAAATTAAATCGGGCTACTCCACTCCTCTATTGCTGTGTAAGTAGGGAGAGAGTTAAGCCAGGATGGAGGAATTAAGAATGTATGTGCTGCCCTCCATAAAGTACTTCCACAGTGGTATTTTTCCAAAGGGACCTCCAGAAATGTGTATCCCTCATCATCACATCACATGCAATTTTTGCACTTGTCTTTTTCTCTTGTCCTTTGAAATCATGAACTTTGCAGGTATATCCTGCTTGATAGTACATAGAGGGCTTCTATTAATATATGCATTATCAATTTAATTTGAAGCCTCACAAAACTCAAGGACCTAGGGTACGAAGTGATTTGTCCTAAATTATGCAGCCAAAGGGGAGCATTTAATCCAGGTCTTTTATTTCTCTAGTTGGTTTTCAAGTTTTGGTTATCACATCTGAAGAAGGGCTAAATCACTATTGCAGGAATGATAACCCTCCAAATCCATAGAAAGGATAACCTGTTGACAGGGTATGTAATCTACCCTTTCCACATGTGTTCAGATTGTCAAAAGTGTCTAGGTGTTAGTGTCTCAGGATGACTGAATGTACTGGCGTCTATTATGCAGTTCTTTATAAATGAATCTTAAGTCTATAAACATGTAGGAACTCATTTTGTTCCTATTGTCAGAATGTCCTCAAGTATGAAATGATCAGACACCCCAGCACTACAGCTTGGTGCCTCCCAGACCTACCTTACATATTGCATGAAACTTGCAATATCACAAAGATATTTCTCGAACTGAAAGCAGATTTCTGGAAACTGTGTTACTTTGGGATCTCCCTTCTCATCCTCTCTTGACTTTTGAACATAAAGTAATAGGAAAGGGCAAGCTCATCCTAAATATCTAAGGAAATTCTTCCAAGCCAGAGATAAAGGGCGAGGAGTATCATGGTTTCTGAAAGCAGTAGTATAATAGCACCCGAGGAACAAGAAGCAATGCTAAAAGCAACCTCTACTGCTTTTTGCATAGACATTTGGATTTTTATACCTAGAGAAGTAGATTAAAGGACTTTATTCCACAAAGGCAAAGATCAGAAATGGCATTGTAAAAGATGTAGGATTAGAGCTGGAATGATGGTCAAATTAGAATGGTAACACAATTCCCAAGTTAGAGGATACTTCTTCAAAGAGTGAAAATGGTAGTATGGCAGAGGCTAAAACATAAACCGTATGTTTACAACTATTTAACAACCATGTTGAAAAGGAGTTTGAACCAGGGTTGCAGGTGGAAGGTAGATTTTCAAAATAAGTTGTTTGGTAAGAAGAAAAAGATAAAATTATTTATATGCTTGTGTTGCAAAATGAGCTATTTGTATTCAGAGCAAGAGAACTGAAATGAACATGATTAAGGCTAAGATGTCTAGGAGTAAGGATTGGAAATTCAACTGGGAAAACACTAAGGGAATATAAAGTATGAGTGTCAGGATAGAAACCTGTTAGTTTAAACAGTAACATTCCATTAAGTAAATAAATAACCATTAAAATTTGATGTGATGTATAGTCTAGTTTTCAGGAGATTTGAAAGCAGTGGTTAATAAAGAAATAACCAGTATTTTTAAAAATATCAAATCACTGTGAAAATTTTGCATAAAAATGTACCTTTAAATTTAACTAGAAATGGTGGTGGTTCATAGGAGATGAATGGCAACCGCAATGTTAAACTTAGCCCTAACATTTGTTACTTTGTCAACTTTCACATGATTTACCAGAGAGGACTGCAGAGCTCCAAGGATCAAAAGAGGGTGACAGGAAGAAAAAAAAATGACACGCAGTTTGTGTGGCCCCGGGTGTTAGTCTGCACACAGGCACAGTAATAATTACTTATCATGTTGATCTGTTTGGTTTCTTAAAAAAAATTACGTTAGCATGAACCTAGGTATAATAGTGATGAGGGATATTTGTCATTATCATTGCACAACCTCAAGAAATAAATTTTTCTGGGCCTTCTAAATGCTACAGGAGCCAATAGCATGAGCATAGTGAAACTGTATGGTTTTATGACTCAGGTAGATTTTTTTCTATTAGTGTGTGATAAAAGCATTTGAACTTACAGGCTGAACTGAACTGTATCTCCCCTAGATTCACATGTTGAAGCTGTAACCACCAGTGTGATTGTTTTTAAAGATAAGACTAAAAGGACAATTAAGGTTAAACATGGTCATGAGGATGGGGCCCTAATTCATTAAGACTGGTGTCCTTATAAAGGAAAGGAAGAGACAGGAGGTACTTGCAAACAGAGAAAAGGCTGCATGAGGACACGGTGAGAAAGCAGACATCAGCATGCCAAGGAGAAAAGTCTTGGGAAAAACCCAATTTGCCAAAACCTTGATCTTGGGCTTATAGCCTCCCTATTAAATAGACGATACTTTGTTTATACACACACACACACAGGCTTCCCTGGGAAATCTGATGGGCAGAGGAACCTAGTGGGCTATTGTATATGGGGTCGCAAAAGAGTGAATACGACTTAGCAGGTAAACAAAAGTGTATATATCATGTGTATTGTGTATATACGTATATGCATATACACATATATATTTGATTTAACTTGCCTTAATCTTCAGACAAGTAGATAAGGTATTATGTGTTAGAGACTTTAATAAATATCACATTCCTTTTGTGTTGGAATGAGTTTATAACATTTTGGAATAGATGAATACATCAAGTTTTCCTCATTTAAAATGTACTTATACTAGTATGTGTTTATGTAACGGATGACTTGTTCTAGTATCAGATTATTCTAGCTTTGGTAAAAGTAAATGTTGCTTTCATCATAAACCATTCTGAAGAAATGGATACAATACCAGTACATAAAAGCATTGTTTCTGACTTCCAAATATCCAACATTTTATTTAGTGTTTTATTCATTCATCAGGTAGTTTTGAGCATTTTCTATTTGCTCTGAACTGCACTAGATGGAGGAAACACAGCAGGAAGGAAGACCCGGATCTGAAAGTGATGGAACATTGAGGAGAGCATGGAAATCTGATCGATACAGCCAAACAAATATATAAGAAATGAATCAATGGCAATAATCTTGGCCTAGAGAATGGGAAAGGAAACCAAAAATCCTTCTGTGCTAAGATTTGAAACATAAAAGGCACCATGAAGACAGATACTGTTTTGGCATGCAGGGTTTCCAGAGAGAGATAATAGCGTTTTCTAGGCTGTCAAGAGAAGGTCCCTGATGCACTGGGGGCCATAACAGAAGGCCAGAGTAGCTGGAGTGGAGATGATAGGAAAGACCATGATGAACGAGACCTCATCCTTAGTGAAGGGAAGACACTGAGCAGCATTAAACAAGGAATGTACATGGTCAGATTTGCCCATTCTGCTTCTCTGTGCAGTGGGATTAGAAGGGAATTCGAACAGATGTAGGGGGACCAGTGAGGAGTTGTTAGAATAATTCATGCATGAGATGTTTGAATTGGAATGTTGGTGTGAATTTGGTAAACAAACAGTGAAAAGTATTGGATAAATTCAATACTTTTTACAGTGGTGATGACAGGACTTTATGGGTAGAAAACAAACACACACAGGCAGCCAGAGAAATTCCTGTGGAAACAGTGTTTAGTTAGAGAAAGTGGGTAAAGGAAAAAGTCAAGAAAACATAACAATGATTAACATTTATTGATCTCTTAGTATATTAGACATGTAGTTAAGAATTTTACCATGTCATTTAATAATCACAGCTCCATACTCAGTAAATGCTTGGTGGGAAGTCTGAGAATACTTTTTTCTAGGGGTTCTGACTCCTTTCAAAATTGCTTTGCAATTTTGTATTAGTTTCTGCTGTACAAGAAGTGAATCAGCTATATGTATATTTCCTCCCTTTTAAACCTTCCTCCCACCCTTCTCCCTTCTCACTCGTCTAGGTTTTTCTTTCATCAACAATTTTATAAGACATCTTCCTTTGTCACTGGATGTTCCCTATGTTAGATGAATTTTCTAGCCTTAAGGTAAAAACAGGCTGTAAAGCAATAGGTGACTTTAAGGTCACTGTGTTTGGAGTGTGAACATGTGATTAGTTTCCTGGATATATAAGTTGAAAGGATTGCCCCATGGGTACTCTCAAAAAGAGCTATGGCTTTTTTTCAGGGATGACTCAGGTGATAGTGGATAAATGCAGGTCAACCTATGTGATTGCATTTGCTGAGACCTGTGTGTGGAATTCCCAACCAGAGCATACAGGACCAACTCTGCAGGGACCCCCACATAGGCTGCCAGTGCAAGAGCCTCTGGGGGTCTTTCATCAGCTTGGAGAGGTAAAAAGTTATAACTGTATTTTTCTTGGAGCTACCTATCCTATGGTTTTCTAGATACTGTGCCAAAGGAAAAGAGCGAATGTGGCAATAAGATGTTTACATAAAGTCACATAGAGCTGTTTATATTGCAGAGCTGTATATGGACACATTCTCCTGCCCTTCTCAAAAAAAAAAAAAAGAAAGAAAAGAGAAAAAAAACGGCCTAATGTCTATCACTTGGGACCTAGTTGAATAAATTTTGATGTGTCAATATAATGGACTATATAATGGCCATTAAAATACAGTGAAAAGTATTGGATAAATTCAATACTTTTTACAGTGGTGATGACAGGACTTTATGGGTAGAAAACAAACACACACAGGCAGCCAGAGAAATTCCTGTGGAAACAGTGTTTAGTTAGAGAAAGTGGGTAAAGGAAAAAGTCAAGAAAACATAACAATGATTAACATTTATTGATCTCTTAGTATATTAGACATGTAGTTAAGAATTTTACCATGTCATTTAATAATCACAGCTCCATACTCAGTAAATGCTTGGTGGGAAGTCTGAGAATACTTTTTTCTAGGGGTTCTGACTCCTTTCAAAATTGCTTTGCAATTTTGTATTAGTTTCTGCTGTACAAGAAGTGAATCAGCTATATGTATATTTCCTCCCTTTTAAACCTTCCTCCCACCCTTCTCCCTTCTCACTCGTCTAGGTTTTTCTTTCATCAACAATTTTATAAGACATCTTCCTTTGTCACTGGATGTTCCCTATGTTAGATGAATTTTCTAGCCTTAAGGTAAAAACAGGCTGTAAAGCAATAGGTGACTTTAAGGTCACTGTGTTTGGAGTGTGAACATGTGATTAGTTTCCTGGATATATAAGTTGAAAGGATTGCCCCATGGGTACTCTCAAAAAGAGCTATGGCTTTTTTTCAGGGATGACTCAGGTGATAGTGGATAAATGCAGGTCAACCTATGTGATTGCATTTGCTGAGACCTGTGTGTGGAATTCCCAACCAGAGCATACAGGACCAACTCTGCAGGGACCCCCACATAGGCTGCCAGTGCAAGAGCCTCTGGGGGTCTTTCATCAGCTTGGAGAGGTAAAAAGTTATAACTGTATTTTTCTTGGAGCTACCTATCCTATGGTTTTCTAGATACTGTGCCAAAGGAAAAGAGCGAATGTGGCAATAAGATGTTTACATAAAGTCACATAGAGCTGTTTATATTGCAGAGCTGTATATGGACACATTCTCCTGCCCTTCTCAAAAAAAAAGAAAAAAAGAAAGAAAAGAGAAAAAAAACGGCCTAATGTCTATCACTTGGGACCTAGTTGAATAAATTTTGATGTGTCAATATAATGGACTATATAATGGCCATTAAAATACAGAAGTGTATTGGGAGATTCAGTAGAATGTGTCTGAAAGAATGTACACCAGCCACTGGATTTGCTCTGCCATGGCCCACACTCTGTCTGTGGAGTGTGTTTTCTCTGAATCTGAATAAATCCATTTCTTACCTATCACTTTGCCTCTCACTGAATTCTTCTCTGCAAAGAGACATGAAGAACCTGAACCTCAGTGGGTCCAGACTTTGGGAGAGGGCTGCTAACAATTTATATAGCCAATTTGAGTTAATAGGCAACATTCAAAAATTCAATTAAGGAAAGATAAATTCCTTGTGTCAACTACAATGAATGGACAACAAGGGCATCTGTCATCTGCCTCTGCAGAGATCAAACACTGTGCCTTAGGAGCTGCTGACTTTTCAACACCCCCTGAAGGAAATCAGGGTGGGACAAGACACTCTGTGCTCCGGGGAATCCGGTGGAGAGGGTCTTTAGATAGTCGTTAGTTTTGGCGACCAACAAAGGGACCCAGAGCAGACTTTTCCTCCTTCGCCTGGACTCCCCGAGGAACTGGAGCCTTGGTACCAGCAGCGGCCCCATGTGCCCATCCGCCTCCTCAGGGAGAGCAGACGAATTTGGATGAAGAATCTCAGAGGCAGTGAACTGAGGGGCTTGTCTGGAGCTACAAAAATTAATGAACTACCTTCCTCTGAGTCTGTATACCAGCTAATAAAAACTCATATGTTTAAAAAAATGTACACCAAAATATTCACAATAGGTGTCTCTGGAGGGTGTAGAGTGAGCTTTATATTCTTTTGATTTGCTTCATTTATTGTAGCAAACAATTCACAGAAATATACAGTTCAATTTTTATAATCTTTCATCAGCTTGGAGGTAAAAGTTATAACTGTATTTCTTGGAGCTACCTATCCTATGGTTTTCTAGATACTGTGCCAAAGGAAAAGAGCGAATGTGGCAATAAGATGTTTACATAAAGTCACATAGAGCTGTTTATATTGCAGAGCTGTATATGGACACATTCTCCTGCCCTTCTCAAAAAAAAAGAAAAAAAGAAAGAAAAGAGAAAAAAAACGGCCTAATGTCTATCACTTGGGACCTAGTTGAATAAATTTTGATGTGTCAATATAATGGACTATATAATGGCCATTAAAATACAGAAGTGTATTGGGAGATTCAGTAGAATGTGTCTGAAAGAATGTACACCAGCCACTGGATTTGCTCTGCCATGGCCCACACTCTGTCTGTGGAGTGTGTTTTCTCTGAATCTGAATAAATCCATTTCTTACCTATCACTTTGCCTCTCACTGAATTCTTCTCTGCAAAGAGACATGAAGAACCTGAACCTCAGTGGGTCCAGACTTTGGGAGAGGGCTGCTAACAATTTATATAGCCAATTTGAGTTAATAGGCAACATTCAAAAATTCAATTAAGGAAAGATAAATTCCTTGTGTCAACTACAATGAATGGACAACAAGGGCATCTGTCATCTGCCTCTGCAGAGATCAAACACTGTGCCTTAGGAGCTGCTGACTTTTCAACACCCCCTGAAGGAAATCAGGGTGGGACAAGACACTCTGTGCTCCGGGGAATCCGGTGGAGAGGGTCTTTAGATAGTCGTTAGTTTTGGCGACCAACAAAGGGACCCAGAGCAGACTTTTCCTCCTTCGCCTGGACTCCCCGAGGAACTGGAGCCTTGGTACCAGCAGCGGCCCCATGTGCCCATCCGCCTCCTCAGGGAGAGCAGACGAATTTGGATGAAGAATCTCAGAGGCAGTGAACTGAGGGGCTTGTCTGGAGCTACAAAAATTAATGAACTACCTTCCTCTGAGTCTGTATACCAGCTAATAAAAACTCGCATATGTTTAAAAAAAAAATGTACACCAAAATATTCACAATAGGTGTCTCTGGAGGGTGTAGAGTGAGCTTTATATTCTTTTGATTTGCTTCATTTATTGTAGCAAACAATTCACAGAAATATACAGTTCATTTTTTATTAATAATTATCAGCATTGTTTCAGTGTATTTAACTATGATAAGTATAAGACAGCTGTTTCCAGGCTAATAAATCAAGTAACTGTTTATATAAACAAATTCAAGTTAGTGTTCATTAGTCTATTTGCTTAGTCTTAGGTTAAGTATCCAAAAAGAATAACCTCATTTAAATTTAAATTTCATGAAGGGATAAAACTTTTCTGTTTTGTTCATATTGATCACTATTTTTTGAAGGGAAGGAATATAATCAGTGACTACATCTGGTGATTAAGACATAGGTTTATGACCAAATATGTATGTGAATACAAGATCAGGAGTCAGTCACTTATCTTTGTGAGCCTTATTGTCTTAATCTACCTCCCTCCCCTCACAGAAAAAAAAAAAAAATGTGTTAATAGTATTACCAAGGATTTGTAAGTCTTAAATAAGATAATGTTTGTAAACTAGCACAGTGTCTGTTACTGGCTTAGCAGGGAGTGAATTATTATTGATGTTTGATTACCTGAAATTAATTCATAAGCTCTTTTTCTTTAATTATTTAATTTTAATTTTTAAAAAGTTTTACAGAGTTTTGTTTTTCACAGACATGTATGTTCCCAGATCAGTCATATGCATATCCCTGACACCCGCCACCCTCCCCAGTACCCCCACCCCACCCCTGCAGGATCCCCTATTCCCTCAGGACAATGACAGTAGCTATCTTTTTCACATATAATTCATAAACTCTTCATTGTTATGTTTAGCTAGAATATGGTGTGGTCATTCTAATTTTAGCATTTGTTTATTCCTTTAGTATTTGGTTAGCTTTATTCCTATGAAATGCCCATAGCTATTGATCTTCCCTGGTGTTACTGGGCTTCCCTGATGAGTCAGATGGTAAAGAAACTGCCGGCAATATGGGATATCTGGGTTAGATCCCTGGGTTGGGAAGATGCCCTGGAGGAGAACATGACAACCCACTCCAGTATTCTTGCCTGGAGAATTTCATGGACAGAACAGTCTGGCGGGCTACAGTCCATGCAGTTGCAAAGAGTTGGATATGACTGAACAACTAATCACAATGAGTCTAAGAAACAGAATTCAAATTGATCAGTAACATTTAATGAAAACAGAAGCATTTTCTTTCTTTCTTTCTTTCTTTTTTAAAGTATATGTTTATTTATTTGGCTGCACCAGGTCTTAGTTTTAGCATATGGGATCTAGTTCCCTGATCACGGGTTAAACTCAAGCTCCTGCATTGGAAACACAGAGTCTCAGCTACTGGAGCACCAGGGAAGTCTCTAAAACAGAAGTGATAGGGATAGAAGAGAACAGGTAGAGTCCTAGTGGGGGACGATAGGTAGAAGGGTGAAACCTGGGAAAGGTTGGGAGGCCAGTAAGTTGATGGTAACTCAGGAGAGCTGCTCTTTGTTTAGTAAAGCAGGCTTGACTGGGCATGGACAGCTGACAAAGGAGGAGCTGGTGAGAAAGGAATTAACGATGTATGTCATGCACCTGTCTACTTGAGGGAGGCGGTCTTCCACCATCCTATATATTGCTGCCCATTCAGTCAGAGGGTGGAGCAGCAGAACAGAACTTCCCCACCTGCCCGTTTGCACCGCTTCCAGGTACCTTACTCCAATAAGTCCTTTTTGTCTGTCACCCCTGCTTCTCATTGAATTATTAATTTTTTAAAAGTTTTACAGAGTTTTGTTTTTCACAGACATGTATGTTCCCAGATCAGTCATATGCATATCCCTGACACCCGCCACCCTCCCCAGTACCCCCACCCCACCCCTGCAGGATCCCCTATTCCCTCAGGACAATGACAGTAGCTATCTTTTCACATATAATTCATAAACTCTTCATTGTTATGTTTAGCTAGAATATGGTGTGGTCATTCTAATTTTAGCATTTGTTTATTCCTTTAGTATTTGGTTAGCTTTATTCCTATGAAATGCCCATAGCTATTGATCTTCCCTGGTGTTACTGGGCTTCCCTGATGAGTCAGATGGTAAAGAAACTGCCGGCAATATGGGATATCTGGGTTAGATCCCTGGGTTGGGAAGATGCCCTGGAGGAGAACATGACAACCCACTCCAGTATTCTTGCCTGGAGAATTTCATGGACAGAACAGTCTGGCGGGCTACAGTCCATGCAGTTGCAAAGAGTTGGATATGACTGAACAACTAATCACAATGAGTCTAAGAAACAGAATTCAAATTGATCAGTAACATTTAATGAAAACAGAAGCATTTTCTTTCTTTCTTTCTTTCTTTTTTAAAGTATATGTTTATTTATTTGGCTGCACCAGGTCTTAGTTTTAGCATATGGGATCTAGTTCCCTGATCACGGGTTAAACTCAAGCTCCTGCATTGGAAACACAGAGTCTCAGCTACTGGAGCACCAGGGAAGTCTCTAAAACAGAAGTGATAGGGATAGAAGAGAACAGGTAGAGTCCTAGTGGGGGACGATAGGTAGAAGGGTGAAACCTGGGAAAGGTTGGGAGGCCAGTAAGTTGATGGTAACTCAGGAGAGCTGCTCTTTGTTTAGTAAAGCAGGCTTGACTGGGCATGGACAGCTGACAAAGGAGGAGCTGGTGAGAAAGGAATTAACGATGTATGTCATGCACCTGTCTACTTGAGGGAGGCGGTCTTCCACCATCCTATATATTGCTGCCCATTCAGTCAGAGGGTGGAGCAGCAGAACAGAACTTCCCCACCTGCCCGTTTGCACCGCTTCCAGGTACCTTACTCCAATAAGTCCTTTTTTTGTCTGTCACTCTGCTTCTCACTGAATTCTTTCTGCATTGAAGCACGAAGAACCTGAGCCTTAGTGGGTCCAGACCTTGGATTAAGTCCCATCATGGGTTCGAGTCCCAGACAGGGTTTTGGCCGGGATTGAGTCCTGACTACCCCAAACAGGGCTTTGGCTGGGTTTGAGTCCCAGCAGTGTGGGTTCAAGTCCCAAGCAGAGTTCTGGCTGGATTCAAGTCCTAAGCCAGGGATTGTGGGTTCGAGTTCCAGCAGCGTGGGTTCAAGTCCCAAACAGAGTTCTGGCTGGATTCAAGTCCTAAGCCAGGGATTGAGGGTTTGAGTCCCAAACAGGGTTTTGGCTGGAATTCAAGCTCCAGCCACATGGGTTCAAGTCCCAAGCAGAATTCGGTCAGGTCTGGGCCCTGGGTTTAAGTCTCAAATCAAGGTAAAACCCTTTCAGAAGTGTTATTTAACATCATATATCAATGGTCCACCTAGAGTCAATTATTTTGTGATTTGGTTGCTCTGGGACTGTTATTAAAAAGGCTGTGGTAAGAGGCATGTGGAACAGATCTTTAACTTTCAAGTAAGAGCCCATCCTCATGTATCAAATATCAAAAAAAGAAATTTGAAAAAATATTTGATTTGAGTCTATATATTCATAGAAGTTAATTCTGACTGGTGACTGGTACAGATGTAGAAGAATAAATTATAGATTGAGGGATTTGTCAAAGAGTAAAAATAAACATGTTTTCAAATTATTATTATTATAAATTTACTCAGAAAAATTGTTCTCTTAATGCACATATTCTTATTGATTAACCTAACAAATAAATGAGGAGGTATAAAAATAAATGTAAGTTGGGAAAACATAACCTGAATGTTGTTATTCAGTCACTAAGTCATTTCTGACTCTTTTCAAACCCATGGACTGCAGCACCCTAGGCTTCCCTGTGCTTTGATATATCCAAAACTTTGCTCAAGGGGGACGATAGGTAGAGGGGTGAAACCTGGGAAAGGTTGGGAGGCCAGTAAGTTGATGGTAACTCAGGAGAGCTGCTCTTTGTTTAGTAAAGCAGGCTTGACTGGGCATGGACAGCTGACAAAGGAGGAGCTGGTGAGAAAGGAATTAACGATGTATGTCATGCACCTGTCTACTTGAGGGAGGCGGTCTTCCACCATCCTATATATTGCTGCCCATTCAGTCAGAGGGTGGAGCAGCAGAACAGAACTTCCCCACCTGCCCGTTTGCACCGCTTCCAGGTACCTTACTCCAATAAGTCCTTTTTGTCTGTCACTCTGCTTCTCCCTGAATTCTTTCTGCATTGAAGCACGAAGAACCTGAGCCTTAGTGGGTCCAGACCTTGGATTAAGTCCCATCATGGGTTCGAGTCCCAGACAGGGTTTTGGCCGGGATTGAGTCCTGACTACCCCAAACAGGGCTTTGGCTGGGTTTGAGTCCCAGCAGTGTGGGTTCAAGTCCCAAGCAGAGTTCTGGCTGGATTCAAGTCCTAAGCCAGGGATTGTGGGTTCGAGTTCCAGCAGCGTGGGTTCAAGTCCCAAACAGAGTTCTGGCTGGATTCAAGTCCTAAGCCAGGGATTGAGGGTTTGAGTCCCAAACAGGGTTTTGGCTGGAATTCAAGCTCCAGCCACATGGGTTCAAGTCCCAAGCAGAATTCGGTCAGGTCTGGGCCCTGGGTTTAAGTCTCAAATCAAGGTAAAACCCTTTCAGAAGTGTTATTTAACATCATATATCAATGGTCCACCTAGAGTCAATTATTTTGTGATTTGGTTGCTCTGGGACTGTTATTAAAAAGGCTGTGGTAAGAGGCATGTGGAACAGATCTTTAACTTTCAAGTAAGAGCCCATCCTCATGTATCAAATATCAAAAAAAGAAATTTGAAAAAATATTTGATTTGAGTCTATATATTCATAGAAGTTAATTCTGACTGGTGACTGGTACAGATGTAGAAGAATAAATTATAGATTGAGGGATTTGTCAAAGAGTAAAAATAAACATGTTTTCAAATTATTATTATTATAAATTTACTCAGAAAAATTGTTCTCTTAATGCACATATTCTTATTGATTAACCTAACAAATAAATGAGGAGGTATAAAAATAAATGTAAGTTGGGAAAACATAACCTGAATGTTGTTATTCAGTCACTAAGTCATTTCTGACTCTTTTCAAACCCATGGACTGCAGCACCCTAGGCTTCCCTGTGCTTTGATATATCCAAAACTTTGCTCAAGGGCTTCCCCTGGTGGTCCAGTGTGTAAGGACACCGCCTTGCAGTGCAAGGGGCGCCGGTTCGATCCCTGGCCTGGGAAGATCCCACGTGCCGCGGAGCGGCTGGACCAATGTGTCCAATTACGGAGCCGGAGCTCTGGAGCGCGTGCGCCCAGAACCGGAGTTCTGTGACGACAGACGCCACCGCGATGGGAGGCCCACAGGAGCCAAAGAACAAAGATGGATGAAAATAGAAAATGAAAGACCAATAGAAGTGGCCCGCCCGCTCCCCTCGCTCCCCAACCCGACCTCCGCCCCAAAATAAATAAATAAATAAATCTAAAAAAAAAAACTTTGCTCAAATTAATGTCCACTGAGTCGGTGATACCAATCAATTATCTCATCCTCTGTCACTCCATTCTCCTGCCCTCAGTCTTTCCAAGCAGCAGTGTATTTTCCAGTGAATCAGCTCTTCACATCAGGTAGCCAAAGTATTGGAGCTTCAACTTCAGCATCAGTCTTTCCAATGACTTTTCAGGGTTAGTATACTTTGGGATTGACTGGTTTGATCTCCTTAGTGTCCAAGGAACTCTCAAGAGTCTTCTCCAGCACCACAGTTTGAAAGCATCTGAATGTGTATGTAATTATACAGCTAGAAGACTATCACTCAAACCACATGATTTGGCAGCAGGTTGTTGCTATAGTTAATCATAAACATATAGAAAATATAAACATATAGAAGTATATACTTCATAAGTATGTTCACACACTGAATATACTTTCATAATCTGCTCCCAGAGAATACCATTAACCTTGCTGCCTAATACATTTGATGATTATGAACACACGTTTAAACAAGTAGATGCTTGAATACCACGTCTGTTGCTTAATCTTAAACCTAATCCTCTTAATCTAACCACCCCACCCAATATGAAAATTGATATTTAGCTACACTGATTGATCAGATTAACAAGATTAATTCAATAATTAGCAAGATTAATCTAATTAATTAAACCTATTTCACCTATTTTGTACATTTTATAAGTGGAATGAGATGGTGAACAATTTTGCATGTGTATCTTTTTTGCAACATTTTGGTAAAATGCTCCTATGTTTTGTGTGTTGTTCTTGCTGTTCAATTGCTAAATTGTGTCCAATTCTGCAACCCCATGGACCGCAGCACACCAGGCATCCTTGTTCCTCTCCATCTCACAGAGTTCACCCAAGTTCATGTCCATTGCCTCAGTGATGCCATCCAACCATCTTGTCCTCTGTTGCCCTCTTCTCCTTTTGCCTTCAATCTTTCCCAACACCAGGGTGTTTTCTAATGAGTCGTCTCTTCACATCAGGTAGCCAAAGTATTGGAGCTTCAGCTTCAGCATCAGTCTTTCCAATGACTTTTCAGGGTTAGTATACTTTGGGATTGACTGGTTTGATCTCCTTAGTGTCCAAGGAACTCTCAAGAGTCTTCTCCAGCACCACAGTTTGAAAGCATCTGAATGTGTATGTAATTATACAGCTAGAAGACTATCACTCAAACCACATGATTTGGCAGCAGGTTGTTGCTATAGTTAATCATAAACATATAGAAAATATAAACATATAGAAGTATATACTTCATAAGTATGTTCACACACTGAATATACTTTCATAATCTGCTCCCAGAGAATACCATTAACCTTGCTGCCTAATACATTTGATGATTATGAACACACGTTTAAACAAGTAGATGCTTGAATACCACGTCTGTTGCTTAATCTTAAACCTAATCCTCTTAATCTAACCACCCCACCCAATATGAAAATTGATATTTAGCTACACTGATTGATCAGATTAACAAGATTAATTCAATAATTAGCAAGATTAATCTAATTAATTAAACCTATTTCACCTATTTTGTACATTTTATAAGTGGAATGAGATGGTGAACAATTTTGCATGTGTATCTTTTTTGCAACATTTTGGTAAAATGCTCCTATGTTTTGTGTGTTGTTCTTGCTGTTCAATTGCTAAATTGTGTCCAATTCTGCAACCCCATGGACCGCAGCACACCAGGCATCCTTGTTCCTCTCCATCTCACAGAGTTCACCCAAGTTCATGTCCATTGAATCAGTGATGCCATCCAAACATCTCATCCTCTGCTGCCCTCTTCTCCTTTTGCCTTCAATCTTCCTTAGCATCAGGGTATTTTCTAATGAATCTGTTCTTCCTATCAGGTGGCCAAAGTATTAGAGCTTCAACTTCATCCTCAGTACTTCCAGTGAATATTTAGGGTTGATTTCCTTTAGGATTGACTGATTTGATCTCCTTGCAGTTCAAGGGCCTGTCAAGAGGCTTCACCAACAGCACAGTTCAAAATATCAGTTCTTCAGTGCTCAGCCTTCCTTATGGTCCAACATTCACATGCCTACATGACTACTGGAAAAACCATCTCTTTGCCTATAGGGAGTTTTGTCAGTAAAGTAATATCTCTGGTTTTTAATATACTTTCTAGTTTTGTCATAGTTTTTCTTTCAAGGAGCAAATATCTTTCAATTTCATGACTGCAGTCACTATCTGCAGTGATTTTGGAGCCCAAGAAAATTAAGTCTGTCACTGTTTCCATTGTTTGCTCACTATTTGCCATGAAGTGATGGAACCAAAAGTTGTGATTCTAGTTTTTCAAATGTTGAGTTTTAAGCTTGTTTTTTCACTCTCCTTTTTCACCTTCATCATGAGGTGTCATCTGCAAATCTGAGGTTACTGATATTTCTCCCAGCAAGCTTGATTCTAGCTTGTGAGTCATCCACCCTGGCATTTCACATGATGCACTTTGCATATAAGTTAAATAAGCAGGGTGACAATCTACATACTTCCTTGACATACTTCCTTCCCAATTTGGAGCCTGTATGTTTTTCCATGTCTCATTCTAACTGTTGCTTCTTGACCTCCATACAAGTTTATCAAGTAATTTGGGACAGGTAAGTGGTTCTGGTATTCTCATCCTTTTTAGGATTTTCCATAGTTTGTTGTGAACCACACAGTCATAGGCTTTAGTATAGTCACTGAAGCAGATGCAGATGTTTTTTGGAATTCTTTTCATTTTTCTATGATCCAGTGGATGTTGGCAATTTGATCTCTGGTTTTTCTACCTTTTCTAAGTCTAATTTATACCTCTTGAAGTTCTTGGTTCATGTACTACTGAACCTAGCTTCAAGAATTTTAAGCTTGACCTTTCTAGCATATGAAATGAGTGCAATTATGGGGTAATAACATACTGACACCCAAGTTCATGTCCATTGAATCAGTGATGCCATCCAAACATCTCATCCTCTGCTGCCCTCTTCTCCTTTTGCCTTCAATCTTCCTTAGCATCAGGGTATTTTCTAATGAATCTGTTCTTCCTATCAGGTGGCCAAAGTATTAGAGCTTCAACTTCATCCTCAGTACTTCCAGTGAATATTTAGGGTTGATTTCCTTTAGGATTGACTGATTTGATCTCCTTGCAGTTCAAGGGCCTGTCAAGAGGCTTCACCAACAGCACAGTTCAAAATATCAGTTCTTCAGTGCTCAGCCTTCCTTATGGTCCAACATTCACATGCCTACATGACTACTGGAAAAACCATCTCTTTGCCTATAGGGAGTTTTGTCAGTAAAGTAATATCTCTGGTTTTTAATATACTTTCTAGTTTTGTCATAGTTTTTCTTTCAAGGAGCAAATATCTTTCAATTTCATGACTGCAGTCACTATCTGCAGTGATTTTGGAGCCCAAGAAAATTAAGTCTGTCACTGTTTCCATTGTTTGCTCACTATTTGCCATGAAGTGATGGAACCAAAAGTTGTGATTCTAGTTTTTCAAATGTTGAGTTTTAAGCTTGTTTTTTCACTCTCCTTTTTCACCTTCATCATGAGGTGTCATCTGCAAATCTGAGGTTACTGATATTTCTCCCAGCAAGCTTGATTCTAGCTTGTGAGTCATCCACCCTGGCATTTCACATGATGCACTTTGCATATAAGTTAAATAAGCAGGGTGACAATCTACATACTTCCTTGACATACTTCCTTCCCAATTTGGAGCCTGTATGTTTTCCATGTCTCATTCTAACTGTTGCTTCTTGACCTCCATACAAGTTTATCAAGTAATTTGGGACAGGTAAGTGGTTCTGGTATTCTCATCCTTTTTAGGATTTTCCATAGTTTGTTGTGAACCACACAGTCATAGGCTTTAGTATAGTCACTGAAGCAGATGCAGATGTTTTTTGGAATTCTTTTCATTTTTCTATGATCCAGTGGATGTTGGCAATTTGATCTCTGGTTTTTCTACCTTTTCTAAGTCTAATTTATACCTCTTGAAGTTCTTGGTTCATGTACTACTGAACCTAGCTTCAAGAATTTTAAGCTTGACCTTTCTAGCATATGAAATGAGTGCAATTATGGGGTAATAACATACCCCATAACATTCTTTGGCATTGTCCTTCTTTGGAATTGGAATGAAAACTGACATTTTCCAGTCCTGAGACCACTGCTGAGTTTTCCAAATTTGCTGGCATATCAAGTGCAGTGCTTTAAAATCATCATCTTTTAGGATTTGAAATAGTACAACTGGAATTCCTTTACCTTCACTAGCTTTTATTCATAGTGATATTTCCTAAGGCCAACTTGAATGCACAATCTAGGATGTCTGACTCTAGGTGAGTGCTCACTCCATCATGGTTATCCAGGTCATTAAGATATTTTTTGTATAGTTCCTTCTGTGTATTCTTGACACCTCTTCTTAATATCTTTTCTTTCTATTAGGTTCATACCGTTTCTGTCCTTTATTGTGACTGTTTTTGCAAGAAATGTTCCCTCGATATCTCTCATTTTCTTGCAGAGATCAGTAGTCTTTCCTATTTTGTTGTTTTCCTCTATTTCTTTGCATTGTTTACTTAGGAAGGCTTCCTTATCTCTCTTTGCTATTCTCTGGAACTCTGTATTCATATGGGTATATCTTTCCTTTTCTCCTTTGTGTTTCACTTCTCTGGTCTTCCAGTGAGTACTTAGGATTGATTTACCTTAGGATTGACTGATTTGATCTTCTTGCTGTCCAAGGGAGTCTTGTGTACTGAGATAGGTATCACTGCACAGTATTCCACTGTATGAATATACCATGGTATATTTGTTTTTCTCTGCTCTTGGGTAGTTTCCAAGTTTTGGTTACTACAAATATTAATAGTTTTGAAGATGTTAATGTATTTTAGTGGGCCCATGTGTAAATTACTGGCGGGATATTTCCAGTAGTGGAGTTAAGTCATAAGGTATGCGGTGTTAGTAGAGTTGGTCATAAATGTAATACTTCACCTTTACCAGATTATGAAAAAGAGACTGCAAAGTTGCTGGAGCAGTTTTATACTTCCCCCTCCCCAGTAGCAATGTAAGGGAGTCACAGTTGTCCCATGACATTATCAAGAGTTGGTTTTATCTGACTTTTTTATTTTGCTCTTCTGGAGAATGAATATTGCTATCATCTTTTTTATTATTGTTGGCAGTTCCATAATTTCTGATTGAACTAATTTTGTATATGTTTATGGGCCATTTGACCAGTGTAACTTAAGTCATGTGGATATTTTGTCTCTTCTTTTCTTCTATCTTGCATCACATTAATATTTCTCTTATCTAACATTCCTATTTTCAGAAGATATTATCTATACCCACAATTATATCAATCTCAATTTTTTAATTTTATTTATCTAACTAGTTTACATGGATTATTTTTTTGTAGTTTAAACATAAGACACTGTGAAGTAAACTATAAACTACATAATGATGAGGAAATAGAGGAGAAGACAAATAGAAATTGACTGTCCTATTTAAAGTAGACTTTAAGATTTTCATGAAATATATATTGAAGAACCACTCTGGGGGAACACAGCACAGAGATAAATTGCCATTCTCATCACAACACACAGAAGTTGCATACTGTCAACATAACTTATTTTTTAGGTTAATTTTGGTCACCTGAATAAGGTATTGTTTGTCAGGTTTTTCCACAGTATAAGTTGCTTTTCCTTCCTTCACTTTCCATGCTATAGTCTTTAGCATTAAGTCACTATATGCAGTTCACACCACAGGAATGTGAAGTTATGATCCACCTTCCTAAGGGCGAAGTATCCACATAAATAATTGGGGATTCTCCTTCAAGGGAGATTTGTCTGTTCTTCCCATTTATCTCTGTATTTATTTATATCATTATGGAGGCATGGATGTTTTATTCCAGTCTTTTCATCTAATACTATGTATATGTTGCTGAAATCATTTCAGATTTGACCTTTGGGAGTACTGTTGGTTGACTCCATTTTCCTTTGACATATTACTGTTAACAAGGCACAAGCAAAGGCATATAATAGATTCTTAGCCAGTCCCAGTGTTGGGTAGAAAAACTGCAGGTTTTGTGATGAAGAAGCTATTTGCCATAGGTAGTATTTTTTTTCCTTTTTGGCTTTTCTTTCTGTAAAATGCTCCAGTAGCAATGTAAGGGAGTCACAGTTGTCCCATGACATTATCAAGAGTTGGTTTTATCTGACTTTTTTATTTTGCTCTTCTGGAGAATGAATATTGCTATCATCTTTTTTATTATTGTTGGCAGTTCCATAATTTCTGATTGAACTAATTTTGTATATGTTTATGGGCCATTTGACCAGTGTAACTTAAGTCATGTGGATATTTTGTCTCTTCTTTTCTTCTATCTTGCATCACATTAATATTTCTCTTATCTAACATTCCTATTTTCAGAAGATATTATCTATACCCACAATTATATCAATCTCAATTTTTTAATTTTATTTATCTAACTAGTTTACATGGATTATTTTTTTGTAGTTTAAACATAAGACACTGTGAAGTAAACTATAAACTACATAATGATGAGGAAATAGAGGAGAAGACAAATAGAAATTGACTGTCCTATTTAAAGTAGACTTTAAGATTTTCATGAAATATATATTGAAGAACCACTCTGGGGGAACACAGCACAGAGATAAATTGCCATTCTCATCACAACACACAGAAGTTGCATACTGTCAACATAACTTATTTTTTAGGTTAATTTTGGTCACCTGAATAAGGTATTGTTTGTCAGGTTTTTCCACAGTATAAGTTGCTTTTCCTTCCTTCACTTTCCATGCTATAGTCTTTAGCATTAAGTCACTATATGCAGTTCACACCACAGGAATGTGAAGTTATGATCCACCTTCCTAAGGGCGAAGTATCCACATAAATAATTGGGGATTCTCCTTCAAGGGAGATTTGTCTGTTCTTCCCATTTATCTCTGTATTTATTTATATCATTATGGAGGCATGGATGTTTTATTCCAGTCTTTTCATCTAATACTATGTATATGTTGCTGAAATCATTTCAGATTTGACCTTTGGGAGTACTGTTGGTTGACTCCATTTTCCTTTGACATATTACTGTTAACAAGGCACAAGCAAAGGCATATAATAGATTCTTAGCCAGTCCCAGTGTTGGGTAGAAAAACTGCAGGTTTTGTGATGAAGAAGCTATTTGCCATAGGTAGTATCCTTTTGCTTTTCTTCTGTAGCTGTATATGTGTTTGGAGCACTTTGTTACTTTCTGGCACTGTAAAATGCTCCAGGCTCATCCTGTATATAAATAGGACTCTAATCCTGGAATCAGCTAATTCCTCTTTAACTGGAGAATAGTATTGGAAACAAAGATGCAGGTGTCAATCCATTTTTAATGTAAGATGCTATGAGACTACATAAAAGCACAAGTTAAATTTGTAAAAGTTAGAGTAAGTATTATTTAAAAAAAAACAAAACAAAAACAAAAATGACACGACTGTGTTTTCTACCTAGACTAGTATACATTTCAGAATATTTTTGAAAAATAGTGTAAATATACATAAAAATATTTCTAAAGTTACTTGTTAGATTTATCAGAATTAATGATAAGTATTTAACATGGACTAGAAATTATTCCATTCATCTGACTGATAGAGTTTCTGGTTAAAAAGTAAATTTGGCTGAAAATAGCAAGCAATGTGAAACATGTGTATATTCTGTCTAGTAACATTTTTGTTATCTTAATGGAACAGAAAACATGAATGATTATATTGTTACCTTAAGTATTAAATACTCATATTTTAAACTCGAAGTTTTAGTGCCTTGAGAGAGAACTGTGTTTATGTACCACCAGAGGAATATATGGAGAGAAATTAATTTAAAAATTATCTTACTGAATAGATACATATTTAAAGTTTTACCTTCTGAAAGATGTCTATAAATTATAACTGTATTTTTCTGTTAATTATGAAAACATCAGTATTTATCTATAGCAGCTCAGACATGCATATGATAGACTACTTGCTAAACAAAACACTTGCTAATTTTTATCACTAAAATAATATTTGGTTGTTGGATGCTTAGATTGTCTACTGAAGGTAATTATGAGTAGAACACTATTATGCGAAGATCATCTAATAGAATATATTAAATGAATAGTGTACCTCCTGTGTTTAATTTTAAAAGAAACATTAACAGCATTGCATTTGAAAATATCTTTAGAAACACCTCTTTTTCATGTTTAATGATTGTTTATAATAGATTCTTAGCCAGTCCCAGTGTTGGGTAGAAAAACTGCAGGTTTTGTGATGAAGAAGCTATTTGCCATAGGTAGTATCCTTTTGCTTTTCTTCTGTAGCTGTATATGTGTTTGGAGCACTTTGTTACTTTCTGGCACTGTAAAATGCTCCAGGCTCATCCTGTATATAAATAGGACTCTAATCCTGGAATCAGCTAATTCCTCTTTAACTGGAGAATAGTATTGGAAACAAAGATGCAGGTGTCAATCCATTTTTAATGTAAGATGCTATGAGACTACATAAAAGCACAAGTTAAATTTGTAAAAGTTAGAGTAAGTATTATTTAAAAAAAAACAAAACAAAAACAAAAATGACACGACTGTGTTTTCTACCTAGACTAGTATACATTTCAGAATATTTTTGAAAAATAGTGTAAATATACATAAAAATATTTCTAAAGTTACTTGTTAGATTTATCAGAATTAATGATAAGTATTTAACATGGACTAGAAATTATTCCATTCATCTGACTGATAGAGTTTCTGGTTAAAAAGTAAATTTGGCTGAAAATAGCAAGCAATGTGAAACATGTGTATATTCTGTCTAGTAACATTTTTGTTATCTTAATGGAACAGAAAACATGAATGATTATATTGTTACCTTAAGTATTAAATACTCATATTTTAAACTCGAAGTTTTAGTGCCTTGAGAGAGAACTGTGTTTATGTACCACCAGAGGAATATATGGAGAGAAATTAATTTAAAAATTATCTTACTGAATAGATACATATTTAAAGTTTTACCTTCTGAAAGATGTCTATAAATTATAACTGTATTTTTCTGTTAATTATGAAAACATCAGTATTTATCTATAGCAGCTCAGACATGCATATGATAGACTACTTGCTAAACAAAACACTTGCTAATTTTTATCACTAAAATAATATTTGGTTGTTGGATGCTTAGATTGTCTACTGAAGGTAATTATGAGTAGAACACTATTATGCGAAGATCATCTAATAGAATATATTAAATGAATAGTGTACCTCCTGTGTTTAATTTTAAAAGAAACATTAACAGCATTGCATTTGAAAATATCTTTAGAAACACCTCTTTTTCATGTTTAATGATTGTTTATTCTAGCATTTGCATTCTATACTTTTTTTTTTTTAATTTGGGGGTCTTTTCATTTATTTATTTACTTACTTGTAATTGATCTTTCTCCTTCAGCCTGTGTGGGCCTCCCATTGCAGTGGCATCTCCCACTGCAGAGCACTGGCTCTGAGCACATGTGCTCCAGCGCACTAGCTCATAATTGGACACATCAGTCCATCCGCTCCACAGCACATGGGATCTTCTCCGGCCAGGAATTGAACCAGTGCCCCTTGCACTGCAAGGCGGACTCCTTACCCATTGAACCAACAGGGAAGCCCCCCATTTTTAAAACAATTTTTATAAATCGTTAATTTTTATTTGCTGCAGCTTGCAGAATCTAGAGTGTGGGCTCAGTAGTTGTGTCACTTGGGCTTAGTTGCCCTAAAACATATGGGATCTTCTTGCACTAGGTATCAAACCCATTGCCCCTGAATTGGTAGGCAAATTCATAACAACTAAACTGCCAGGGATGTCCCCATTCCCATTTTAAGGGAGAGCTGTGTTCTCCTTGGCAAGGGGCGGTGGATCCAAATTTTTTGGAGTCTGAATTTACATAATTTGGGAGTTCTTAAAGAAGAATAAGACATTTTTAGTAAAAATGAAGTACATGGCCTTATAAGAAGTAAGAACCTTTTAAATTTAAGCTTCATTGGCTTCATGGTCAGCCTTCCCCATCTAGGGTGAGGACAGGATTGTTCTATTACCTGTCCTACCTGTTCATTTGTCCGTGGATTGTTCTTAGGATGTAGATCAGGCTCAACTCATGTACTTTACTTGAGATTATGATAACCTTCCCTCTTTCTTTCTTTACCTTCCTGGTCCTCCTTTCTTTTTTCCATAAATAATTATGCTCAGGCACTGTGACCAGCACTGAGAATCAGAGATTTACAAAACCCGACCCAATCTCTAAGGAGAGTTGACAATCAAGTTTGTCTAACAGAGCCTGACTCCCTGCTAGATGCTTGAACTTCATGAAAGCTGGGGTATATCTTCATCCATTTTTGTTTATCATGTTTTCTTTTTATGCCACCATTTATTTATTTTTAATTAGAAGATAATTATTTTATAATGTTGTGATGCATATCAGTCATAACTATATATACACATATGTATATATACATAATGTGTGTGTATATATATATATACACACACAGGGGATATTCATATCCCCTCTTTCTTGAGCCTCCCTCACACCATCCCCCAATCTCACCTCTTTAGGTCATCACAGAGGACAGTCTGGGCTCCCTGTGTTACATAGCAGCTTCCCACTAGCTATTGATATATAATAATGTTTTTTTAAACAGCTTTAATGAAATGTAATTGATGCACAAAAACTGCGTGTATTTATACATTGTATTCAATTTGAAGAGTTTGAAATATGCATATACCCATGAAACCATCACCACAATCATGTTGTAAACATATCCATTAATTCCAAAAATTTCCTCATGTCCTCGGTGTGTGTTTGTGTCTGTGTGTGTGTATGTGGCAAAGACTTAATATGAGGTTCAAACCTTTAATGAAATAAGTACACAGTAAAGTATAGTTAACTATAAGCATTGTGTTGTATAACAGATCTCTAGAACTCACTCATCTTACGGAGTGAAACTTATACCTGTGGAACAACTCCATTTCTCCCTCCCCTTGATCCTGGCAACTGCCATTTTACTCTCTGCTTCTATGAGTTGGGCTTCTTTAGATACCTCATGTGAGTGGAATCACGTAGCATTTATCCTTCTGTGATTGGCTTGTTTCATTTAGTACAACGTCTTCCAGGTTCATTCTTGTTGTCACATATGGCAAGATTTTTTTTTTACTGTTCCTTTTTTGGTATATATGCTATCAAAAAGAGCACTCCTTCTTACTGTTTTTAATGCATGTTAACTTCAACTCAATTGATCCCCCAAACTGAAATATTAATAATAACAATAGACATCTTTGGGTGCTAGTCACCATGTAAGATACTCTATATTAATTATATTCTATATTAATTATATTGTTTAATCATACTTTATCTCTTTAAGATTAGAATTCTAGTTTTATTGAGAAGTCTATAAATTCAGCTTGGGGATGGTTTAAGAACTTGCTAAAAGTGACAGAGTGTGAATTCATGCTTAGGCATCTCTATGATTGTAATTTAAAAGCTATTTTCTACCATTTCTATCCATTACAATATTAAAATCATTGATGTAATATCATCTCCCCCTCAGTAATGTGGGCTATTTCTTGGCACCCAATACACATGTGAAAATGGGAAAAGCAGTGATAATAACAGATTTAGACTTTTGTTTGTGTGTGTTAGTCATTCGGTAGTGTCTGACTCTTTGCGACCCTATGAACTGTACAGCTTTTTGGGGTCCTCTGTTCATGGAATTCTCCAGGCAAGAATATTGGAGTGGGTAACCACTGTACTCTCAGTGGATCTTTTAATCCAGGGATAAAGTTCAGGTCTCCTGCATTGGAGGCAGATCCTTTAAGAAATGTAATTGATCACAAAAACTCATTATACTTACCCGGGGCCCCAAATGTTGTAAACATATCCATTAATTCCAAAAGTTTCCTCATGTCCTCGGTGTGTGTTTGTGTCTGTGTGTGTGTATGTGGCAAAGACTTAATATGAGGTTCAAACCTTTAATGAAATAAGTACACAGTAAAGTATAGTTAACTATAAGCATTGTGTTGTATAACAGATCTCTAGAACTCACTCATCTTACGGAGTGAAACTTATACCTGTGGAACAACTCCATTTCTCCCTCCCCTTGATCCTGGCAACTGCCATTTTACTCTCTGCTTCTATGAGTTGGGCTTCTTTAGATACCTCATGTGAGTGGAATCACGTAGCATTTATCCTTCTGTGATTGGCTTGTTTCATTTAGTACAACGTCTTCCAGGTTCATTCTTGTTGTCACATATGGCAAGATTTTTTTTTTACTGTTCCTTTTTTGGTATATATGCTATCAAAAAGAGCACTCCTTCTTACTGTTTTTAATGCATGTTAACTTCAACTCAATTGATCCCCCAAACTGAAATATTAATAATAACAATAGACATCTTTGGGTGCTAGTCACCATGTAAGATACTCTATATTAATTATATTCTATATTAATTATATTGTTTAATCATACTTTATCTCTTTAAGATTAGAATTCTAGTTTTATTGAGAAGTCTATAAATTCAGCTTGGGGATGGTTTAAGAACTTGCTAAAAGTGACAGAGTGTGAATTCATGCTTAGGCATCTCTATGATTGTAATTTAAAAGCTATTTTCTACCATTTCTATCCATTACAATATTAAAATCATTGATGTAATATCATCTCCCCCTCAGTAATGTGGGCTATTTCTTGGCACCCAATACACATGTGAAAATGGGAAAAGCAGTGATAATAACAGATTTAGACTTTTGTTTGTGTGTGTTAGTCATTCGGTAGTGTCTGACTCTTTGCGACCCTATGAACTGTACAGCTTTTTGGGGTCCTCTGTTCATGGAATTCTCCAGGCAAGAATATTGGAGTGGGTAACCACTGTACTCTCCAGTGGATCTTCTTAATCCAGGGATAAAGTTCAGGTCTCCTGCATTGGAGGCAGATCCTTTACCATCTGATCCCCTAGGGAAACAAGATTTTCATATACTCATATATACTTCCATGTTTAAAATTCCAAGTACCTGGGACATATACAATGTGAATTTGAGTGAGGACCTTTTTATTTCTTTTTTTGCTGGAAGAATTCTTACAGATAGGAAACAAAATAAAGGGGGAAAATTTGGGGGAAATAAACTTGAGACTAAGGTATCCTAGTATTATTGCTTGAGCAAATATGGCATTTTATAAATGATTTGAATGATTTGAATGGGGTAATTCTTGATGAATTTTCTAATGAACTCAGCTTCTTCCATGAGAATACAAATTTGGTATGTCTTTTTTTTAAATTGACCAGTACAATGCCTGGTATTTGATAAGCATTTAATAAAAATTTGCCAAATGGTTAAATGAATTAGGAAATATTGAAAGCAAACAATATTGAAAAGACTATTGTGAGAATGGTTGATTTTCCTCTATAGATCAAGTATTGTGTCTTAACTTGTAAACAGCTAGAAGGACAACTAAGCTGTAGAAAAGAAATCATTTAAAGAGAGATTGGCACATATGTTCTCCTTTGATTCAACTGAGAAGAGGAAAATTCAAGCCTACAAAAAATAAAGCATATTGTTAGAGTGAAGATGGCTTTAGCACATGTCTAGGTTAGAACGTACAACACTTAGGTACTCGTTGAAGCTCACTTCGTTAAATATAGAACAAATGAGAGTAAGCAATTACTGACACAATAGATTTAGTCATTGATCTCCAAATGCCACTACCCTTTGCAGACCTCTGTCACTTTTTGCCTTATCTATGTCAACTATTTCAAGGTACAGCAATCAGACTGATTATTTTTAAATTCCAAATCATACTTCTCTCCTCTTAGTATTTTCTTTGCGAAAACCTTTTGTTTGTGTGTGTTAGTCATTCGGTAGTGTCTGACTCTTTGCGACCCTATGAACTGTACAGCTTTTTGGGGTCCTCTGTTCATGGAATTCTCCAGGCAAGAATATTGGAGTGGGTAACCACTGTACTCTCCAGTGGATCTTCTTAATCCAGGGATAAAGTTCAGGTCTCCTGCATTGGAGGCAGATCCTTTACCATCTGATCCCCTAGGGAAACAAGATTTTCATATACTCATATATACTTCCATGTTTAAAATTCCAAGTACCTGGGACATATACAATGTGAATTTGAGTGAGGACCTTTTTATTTCTTTTTTTGCTGGAAGAATTCTTACAGATAGGAAACAAAATAAAGGGGAAATTGGGGAACTAAACTTGAGACTAAGGTATCCTAGTATTATTGCTTGAGCAAATATGGCATTTTTATAAATGATTTGAATGATTTGAATGGGGTAATTCTTGATGAATTTTCTAATGAACTCAGCTTCTTCCATGAGAATACAAATTTGGTATGTCTTTTTTTTAAATTGACCAGTACAATGCCTGGTATTTGATAAGCATTTAATAAAAATTTGCCAAATGGTTAAATGAATTAGGAAATATTGAAAGCAAACAATATTGAAAAGACTATTGTGAGAATGGTTGATTTTCCTCTATAGATCAAGTATTGTGTCTTAACTTGTAAACAGCTAGAAGGACAACTAAGCTGTAGAAAAGAAATCATTTAAAGAGAGATTGGCACATATGTTCTCCTTTGATTCAACTGAGAAGAGGAAAATTCAAGCCTACAAAAAATAAAGCATATTGTTAGAGTGAAGATGGCTTTAGCACATGTCTAGGTTAGAACGTACAACACTTAGGTACTCGTTGAAGCTCACTTCGTTAAATATAGAACAAATGAGAGTAAGCAATTACTGACACAATAGATTTAGTCATTGATCTCCAAATGCCACTACCCTTTGCAGACCTCTGTCACTTTTTGCCTTATCTATGTCAACTATTTCAAGGTACAGCAATCAGACTGATTATTTTTAAATTCCAAATCATACTTCTCTCCTCTTAAAAACAAAACAAACAAAAGCCTTAATTTGACTTCAACAATATGATGTCACATAAACTCTGTGAGCTAACTGTTTATTGTATCAAGCCCTTTGTTTTGGTCACAAAAGTCTGCTTAGTGGTCCTGGGAAATCACTGTTTCTGCCTGTATACCTGAATTTGGTTTGGATTTTGGTTTTTATTTCCCATCTAGAATGCCATTCTGTCTCATAACTTCTATTATTTACTGTAAGTTCAGCAAGCTTTGGTTGCAGTGTCCTAGGTGTGGATGCTCTTTCAATGCTGGGTCATTTAATTATTAAAATAAACCTAAAAGGTAGATAATATTTTCACTTTCAAAAAAGGAAACAAAATTGAGACCAAGAAAGGTTAATTGAGTTTGCCTATAGATATACAAATAATAAATACCAAAATTGGGATTCAAACCAGATACGTCTGAATTGGAGCTTGAACTTTTGGTGCAGTAGGTGGTGGCTAGCTCTTAACTCTTCTCAATTAATTTCCTATATAATGGAAGAGAAAGGCATGTAAACACCTAATTTTAAACACAAGTTACAACTAAATAAGTACTAAATAGTTGCAATGAATAGTCTGCTGATATATTAGAAAAAGACCAATTGTTTCTGAATAGAAGGAATAAAGAAGGGAGGCTGTGATGTCTGAGGTGGTCCTGAAAGTATTTCAGTAGAATGAGAGAAATGGAGAAGTCTTCCACACTCAGGGACGAGGGTGATTGTCTAGACGTAAGTTGAGAAGCTTGTAGAAAAGAAATCATTTAAAGAGAGGTTGGCACATATGTTCTCCTTTGATTCAACTGAGAAGAGGAAAATTCAAGCCTACAAAAAATAAAGCATATTGTTAGAGTGAAGATGGCTTTAGCACATGTCTAGGTTAGAACGTACAACACTTAGGTACTCGTTGAAGCTCACTTCGTTAAATATAGAACAAATGAGAGTAAGCAATTACTGACACAATAGATTTAGTCATTGATCTCCAAATGCCACTACCCTTTGCAGACCTCTGTCACTTTTTGCCTTATCTATGTCAACTATTTCAAGGTACAGCAATCAGACTGATTATTTTTAAATTCCAAATCATACTTCTCTCCTCTTAAAAACAAAACAAACAAAAGCCTTAATTTGACTTCAACAATATGATGTCACATAAACTCTGTGAGCTAACTGTTTATTGTATCAAGCCCTTTGTTTTGGTCACAAAAGTCTGCTTAGTGGTCCTGGGAAATCACTGTTTCTGCCTGTATACCTGAATTTGGTTTGGATTTTGGTTTTTATTTCCCATCTAGAATGCCATTCTGTCTCATAACTTCTATTATTTACTGTAAGTTCAGCAAGCTTTGGTTGCAGTGTCCTAGGTGTGGATGCTCTTTCAATGCTGGGTCATTTAATTATTAAAATAAACCTAAAAGGTAGATAATATTTTCACTTTCAAAAAAGGAAACAAAATTGAGACCAAGAAAGGTTAATTGAGTTTGCCTATAGATATACAAATAATAAATACCAAAATTGGGATTCAAACCAGATACGTCTGAATTGGAGCTTGAACTTTTGGTGCAGTAGGTGGTGGCTAGCTCTTAACTCTTCTCAATTAATTTCCTATATAATGGAAGAGAAAGGCATGTAAACACCTAATTTTAAACACAAGTTACAACTAAATAAGTACTAAATAGTTGCAATGAATAGTCTGCTGATATATTAGAAAAAGACCAATTGTTTCTGAATAGAAGGAATAAAAGAAGAGAGGCTGTGATGTCTGAGGTGGTCCTGAAAGTATTTCAGTAGAATGAGAGAAATGGAGAAGTCTTCCACACTCAGGGACGAGGGTGATTGTCTAGACGTAAGTTGAGAAGCTTGAACAGTGGGAAATAAACTGTGATACAGGAAGAAATGAGGTTGGGATAGATGTGGAGAGTCGGATTATAGACTTTCAAAATCATGGCAGAAATTTGTTTAAGCAACAGAGTTGCTAAAGGAAACAGTAGTGTTTCTATACAGTAATAATGAACTATCAGAAAGAGAATATTTTTTTGAAAAGTTGTGTTTGCAAATGTCTAATCATCTTGGTATCTACTAATTTTTTTTTACATTGATTTTGATTCCTGCAAGCTTACTAAATTTGTTAGATCTAAGATTTTTGGTGGAGTCTTTAGGGTTTTCTAAATATAATATCATGTCATGTGCAAATAGTGACTTTTTTCTTCTTTTTGATTTAGACAACTTTTATTTCCTTTTCTTGCATAATTGCTCTGTCTAGGACTTCCAGTACTATGTTAAATAAAACTGGTGAGAGTGGACATATTCTTGTCTTAGTCCTAATATCATAATCTGCAGAGTGTGATGTTGTGAGATTGTCATATATGGACTTTGTAATGTTGAGATATGTCCTCTCTATATCCATTTTCTGGACAGTTTTTGTCATAAATAGGTATTGAAAATTTTCAGCCTCTACTTAGAAAATTACATGATTTTTATTTTTCATCTTATTCATGTACTTTATCATATTTATTTTATAGATGTTGAACTATCCTTGCATCCCTGGAATAAATCTCACTTGATCACGGTAAGGGATCTATTTAATATATTATTGAATTTGGTTTGCTTTATTTTGTCCAAGATTTCTGCATCTATGTTCGTCATGGGTATTGGCTATAACTTTTTTTTCTTGTGGTGTCCTTATTTGGTTTTGGTGTCAGAGTAACACTGATCTGGTTAAAATGAGTTTGGAGGTATCTACTCCTCTTCTGTTGCCTGGACGAGTTTGAGAAAGAAACATTCTATAAAGATTTGGTAGAATTCATCAGTGAAATCATTTGGCTCTGTAGTTTTATTTGTTGGGGGTTTTCAAAATTATTGATCAATTTCCTTATTAAAAGTTGGTCTGTTAGGAGTTTAGAATCTTTTTGTGATTTCGTGTTAGTAGGTTATATATTTCTAGGAAGCTATCTATTTCTTCTAGGTTGTCCAATTTGTCAGTCAGTGTGTGATTTTCTGTGGTACTCATGATAACTTTGTATTGATATTTCTGAGATGTTAGTTGTAAAATCTCTTTCATTTCTGATTTTATAAGTCCTTTTTTTTTTTTTTGATGACTCTAACTAAAAGTGTCAAGTTTGTTTACCTTTTCAAAAAAAAAAAAAAAACTGCCCTCTGTTTCACTGATTTTTTCCATTATCTTTTTAGTCTCATTTATTTCTATTAATGGATTGATCTTTATTTACTTTCTTTAGCTCACTTTGGGTTTCATTTATTTTTATTTTTCTAGTTCCTTGAGGTTTAAAGTTAGATTGTTTGAGATTTCCCTGTTTATTGAGGGCTTGTTTAGAGATTCTAGCAGAAGAACACAGCTACTTATATGCTCTTGACCAAATAATGGTCTTCCTCTATTGGGGAACGTTGTCCTTTTTGACCGAGTACTCAGCTTCATGAAGGAGGCACATAGAGTGGTGTGGAAGGGGACACTGACCTAGACAGTCAGATCAGCAAAATCAATCCTGGCAATTCATGGAGTGACAGTTGTTGCAGTCAGATTGCCTTCACTACTGAGATTTCTCCTGTTTCTTGATGAAGACGTTTATAAGACCTTCCCTTTTAGAATTGTTTTTGCTGCATCCCGTAAGTGTTTGTACGTTGTATTTCTACTTTCGCTGTTTTCAAGGGATTCTTTGATTTCTCTAATTTCCCTCCCACCCATTGATTTTTCATTAGTACAAAGTTTAGTCTCCAAATATTTGTAATTTTTTTTCAATTTTCTTTTCGTTATTTTTTATTATTATTTTTATTTAAAAAAATTTTTACAGAGTTTTGTTGTTCACAGACATATATGTTCCCAAATCAGTCATATGCATGTCCCTGGCATCTTTTTGTAATTCATTTCTATTTTTATACTACTGTGTTTGGTAAAGATGGTTCATATGATTTAAGTAATCTTAAATTTGTTAAGAGTTGTTTCATGGCCAAATACGTGATCTATCCTGGAGAATGTTTCATATGTGCTTGAGGAAAATATGAATTCTGTTCCTTTGTGGTGTATGTTTAGTGCATTTCTAGATGTAAATCTCTAAAACCTTGATCTACTTAGTTACTTTAAAGTGAAAACTGAAAAATATAATCTGCATAATAGACTGCTTGTTTGAATTGTTTGTATTTAAATGAGAAGATATAAAATACCAGCCATAGTGATGTTATACCTATTTGTTCAAAATCAGTCTGAAACAATGTGACAAGCCTTTAAACTCTCTGAATGATTGAAACAATGCCAGAGCCAGCAGGTTCTAGAATAACCTACCCTTCAAGGCAACTCAAAATCACATGTGTTTGAAATTTTTTCAGTTTTTGTAATCTTTAACTCCTATTGGTTTTTTTCTATACAATCCATGGGGGACTGGTTCTAGAACCTACCATGGATACCCAATTCTGCAGATGCTCAAGTTCCATAGTCAGCCCTTAGTATGTGCACTTCTGCATCTGCTGCTTCAGCCAATCACAATCATGTAGTTCTTTAGTATATGTTGAAAAAAATCTGCAACTCTTTGTCAATTCACAGAGTTCAAATCCATTATGTTCAAGGGTCAATGGTATTTTCCAACTTTTTGGTGAAGTGTTTATCCATTTTTCTCCCGAGACCAGTGGGTGTTTTTATAATATTTATTGGATAGAGATCCTGTTTTCACTTTGTTTAGTTCTTTTCCTAAGTTTTTGTTTCACTCATTCCTTTGGAACATAGTCCTTGGTCTCCTTAATTTCCCTAGTTGGGTTTATTTTTATGTTGGGTAGATCTATTACATCCTAATCTTGGAGAAGTGGCTTTATATAGGAAACATTCTATGAGTCTCAGCATTTTGCTCCCCTCTGGCCCCCAGAGCTAGATGCCCTGAGAATGCCCACTATGTGGACTCCATACGGACCTTCAGTTGCTGTAGGCCTACTTCTATAAGTGTGCTAGTATCTGTGGCTGCCCAACAGCAAACATGGCTTCTGCCCAGTGGGGCCAGCTTCTGCCACTAATAGGCTAGAGGGAGGACTCAAAGGAATGAATTGGAAGTTTGGATGACAGAGTGGTGAGAAATCAACCAACTTTAACAGAAAGATAAAAAGTAAATTAAGAAAAAGGGAACAGTTCATCACACCTGTGGAGCAATATCTAATACGCTAACATTTGCATTAAAGGGGTCCCAGAAGGAAAACATAGAGCAAAGGGGCAGAAAACTTATTCCAAGAAACAGTAACTGGAAACTTTCCTAATCTGGTGAAGGGAAGCAAGCATCCAGGTCCTGGAAGCATTGCACACCAAGACACATTATACTCAAAACGGTAAGAATTAAAACTAAGAGAGACACTTAAAAGCAGTAAGAGAAAAGCAGCTAATGACAAGGAATAGAACTTTCATAAGACTGTCAATTGCCTTTTCATTAGAAACTTTGCAGGCCAGAAGGGAGCAGCATGATATATTCTGTTTGTCAAAAATATTATATCAATATTTGTCAAAGCTATTATTCAAGTTTGAAGGAATGATAGAGTTTTATAGACAAGTAAAAACACAAAGAGCTCATCACCACCAACCTAGCTTTACAAGAAATGTGAAAAGGACTTCTGTGAGCATAAAAGAAAAGTCTACAACTAGAAGTAGAAAAATTATGAAAGAAAAAATCTTACTGGTAAAGATAAGCATACAGTGAAGATTGTGGATCAATTACTTATAAAGCTAATAGGAAGGTTAAGACACTAAAGTAGTATAATTGCTTGTGTCTACAATAAGTAGTTAAGAGATATAGAAAATAAAAAGTTAAATATGAAGTTAAAAACATGAATGTAGTGGGGGAGTAAAAGTGTAGGGCTGTTAGAATGAGTTTATCTTAAAATATCATTAACTTGGGCTTCTCTGCTGGTCCAGTTGGTAAGGACACATGCACCCAGAGCCGGTGCTCTGCAGTGAGAGTGGCCACTGTGATGGGAGGCACACAGGCCAAAGAACAAAGGTAAACAAATGAAAAATCAATAGAAGTGCCCCTTCAGCCCCCCAAAAATCATTAACTTTAAATAGGCTGGTATATACATATTACTCTTTAGTCATTAAGTTGTGTCTCACTCCTCTATGACTCCATGGACTGTAGTCAGCCAGCTTACTCTGTCCATGGGATTTCCCAGGCAAGAATACTGGATATAAGCTTTGTAGTAATCACAATCAAAATAAATAAATAAATAAATAAATAACAACTTGTAATAGATACATGAAAATAGAGAGGATTCCAAACATAGCAGTAAAGAGATAAATCAAATCACAAGGGAAGAGGGCAAGAAAAGAATTATAAAAATGTCCAGTAAATAATAAACAAAAGCACAATAAGGATGCATTCAGAATTTTCAAAATTTGGAAGCAACCAAGATGTCCTTCAGTAGGTGAATGGATAAACTGTACTCCATTCAAACAGTCGATATTATTCACCACTGATAAGAAATGATTTGTCAAGCTATGAAAATACATGATAAAACCTTAAATGCATATTACTAAGTGAAAGAATCCAATCTGAAATGGTTACCATTCTGCTTAAATATTTGTCAAAGCTATTATTCAAGTTTGAAGGAATGATAGAGTTTTATAGACAAGTAAAAACACAAAGAGCTCATCACCACCAACCTAGCTTTACAAGAAATGTGAAAAGGACTTCTGTGAGCATAAAAGAAAAGTCTACAACTAGAAGTAGAAAAATTATGAAAGAAAAAATCTTACTGGTAAAGATAAGCATACAGTGAAGATTGTGGATCAATTACTTATAAAGCTAATAGGAAGGTTAAGACACTAAAGTAGTATAATTGCTTGTGTCTACAATAAGTAGTTAAGAGATATAGAAAATAAAAAGTTAAATATGAAGTTAAAAACATGAATGTAGTGGGGGAGTAAAAGTGTAGGGCTGTTAGAATGAGTTTATCTTAAAATATCATTAACTTGGGCTTCTCTGCTGGTCCAGTTGGTAAGGACACATGCACCCAGAGCCGGTGCTCTGCAGTGAGAGTGGCCACTGTGATGGGAGGCACACAGGCCAAAGAACAAAGGTAAACAAATGAAAAATCAATAGAAGTGCCCCTTCAGCCCCCCAAAAATCATTAACTTTAAATAGGCTGGTATATACATATTACTCTTTAGTCATTAAGTTGTGTCTCACTCCTCTATGACTCCATGGACTGTAGTCAGCCAGCTTACTCTGTCCATGGGATTTCCCAGGCAAGAATACTGGATATAAGCTTTGTAGTAATCACAATCAAAATAAATAAATAAATAAATAAATAACAACTTGTAATAGATACATGAAAATAGAGAGGATTCCAAACATAGCAGTAAAGAGATAAATCAAATCACAAGGGAAGAGGGCAAGAAAAGAATTATAAAAATGTCCAGTAAATAATAAACAAAAGCACAATAAGGATGCATTCAGAATTTTCAAAATTTGGAAGCAACCAAGATGTCCTTCAGTAGGTGAATGGATAAACTGTACTCCATTCAAACAGTCGATATTATTCACCACTGATAAGAAATGATTTGTCAAGCTATGAAAATACATGATAAAACCTTAAATGCATATTACTAAGTGAAAGAATCCAATCTGAAATGGTTACGTAGTATATGATTTCAACTCTATAACATTCTGGCTATTAAAAAAAAAACTATGGCAACAGTAAAATGATGGTGTATATATTTTTGAGAGAGTGAAGCTATTCTTTGTTATATTATAATGCCATGCATGTGCCATTATACATTTGTTGAAATCCATAAAATGTACAGGACCAAGAGTGATCCCTAATGTAAGCTAAGGACATTGGGTGATCAAAAATATGTCAATGTAGATTCATCAGCTCTGACGAATGTACTTCCCTAGTGAAGAATACTGGTAAAAGAGGAAGCTATGAGTATGCAGATGCAGAAAGTATGTGTGGGAAATCTCTATATTTTCTGCTAAATTTTACTGTGAACCTTAAAGTACTCTTTAAAAATAGGATATGAAAGTATTAGTCACTCATTTATGTCCAACCTTTGTAACCCAAGGCCTGTAGCTTACCAGGCTCCTCTGTCCATGGAATTCTCCAGGCAAGAATACTGGAGTGGGTAGCCAAATCCCTTACTTGAGGGAATCTCCCTCACCTAGAAATTGAACGCAGATCTACTGCACTGCTGACAGATTCTTTACCATCTGAACCATCAGGGAAACCCTTTCAAATAAAGTATGTTAAAACAAAATAAAACAAAACAAAAAATCATATGCTTGTTCCTGTAACTTGTCTTGTACTTTTAATGTGAGGTTATGAGAGACTGTTTATATCCAAGTTTTTATTTGCTTAGGTCTGTGGGTATTGCTTTTGTAATGACACATGGCAAGGAGTCAACCACATCTCTTCAGGCCAAAATTTTCCAAGAAAATATCAGACTTTCCATACACATAAAATTGCTTTAGATATAAGTGCAAGATGAACTCCAAGCCTTCAGAGATATTTTTCACAAATATTTTTCCGGAAAAGTAACTGGTACTCCAACTAGAGAGATATACAAAAGTGACATTTTTTTTCTTTCCCTCACTGAGTTACCTGTCATAAGCTTTAAATAACCACCGTCTTTCTGAAACATTAGTCTCCAAACAATGTGAGGGCTTCTGGGTGCCAGAGAATAAGGGAAGTAAAGATATTTTGCATGAGTTTCCAGGAATGTTCCTCCATTTCCTGGAGCTAAGTATTTGCATTTAAGGTATAAAAGACTTAATTTTATGGCTGCAGACAAAAAGCTGTCTGAGCCACCATGAGAAAAAAAACCTTCTGGAAGAGTGTAGTTTAACAAGATGGAAAAGTAGCAATTAAATGTGCAATATTGCCCTTCCTGCCCTTGAGGGTTAGCCAATGTTCTCAGGACTCTTTGGGAGCAATTTTAATCAAAGAGCATAATTGCTCTTATATATCACTTTAGAGTTTACAAAATATGATCACATAAATTATCCTTGTTATTATTCAATATATTTGGTGTTTTAGAGATTTGCACATCTTCTTTCACAGCCTTACTTGATTTTACATGGATGTCACAGAGCAAGTGGCCAGGATCCTCTCTATTTGGCAAAGAAGGAAACTGAGAATCAACTTTTACTGATGTATTCAATTTTGTTTTCTGTTAGCAATGAGATGTCACAGAGCAAGTGGCCAGGGATCCTCTCTATTTGGCAAAGAAGGAAACTGAGAATCCCTTACTTGAGGGAATCTCCTCACCTAGAAATTGAACGCAGATCTACTGCACTGCTGACAGATTCTTTACCATCTGAACCATCGGGAAACCCTTTCAAATAAAGTATGTTAAAACAAAATAAAACAAAACAAAAAATCATATGCTTGTTCCTGTAACTTGTCTTGTACTTTTAATGTGAGGTTATGAGAGACTGTTTATATCCAAGTTTTTATTTGCTTAGGTCTGTGGGTATTGCTTTTGTAATGACACATGGCAAGGAGTCAACCACATCTCTTCAGGCCAAAATTTTCCAAGAAAATATCAGACTTTCCATACACATAAAATTGCTTTAGATATAAGTGCAAGATGAACTCCAAGCCTTCAGAGATATTTTTCACAAATATTTTTCCGGAAAAGTAACTGGTACTCCAACTAGAGAGATATACAAAAGTGACATTTTTTCTTTCCCTCACTGAGTTACCTGTCATAAGCTTTAAATAACCACCGTCTTTCTGAAACATTAGTCTCCAAACAATGTGAGGGCTTCTGGGTGCCAGAGAATAAGGGAAGTAAAGATATTTTGCATGAGTTTCCAGGAATGTTCCTCCATTTCCTGGAGCTAAGTATTTGCATTTAAGGTATAAAAGACTTAATTTTATGGCTGCAGACAAAAAGCTGTCTGAGCCACCATGAGAAAAAAAACCTTCTGGAAGAGTGTAGTTTAACAAGATGGAAAAGTAGCAATTAAATGTGCAATATTGCCCTTCCTGCCCTTGAGGGTTAGCCAATGTTCTCAGGACTCTTTGGGAGCAATTTTAATCAAAGAGCATAATTGCTCTTATATATCACTTTAGAGTTTACAAAATATGATCACATAAATTATCCTTGTTATTATTCAATATATTTGGTGTTTTAGAGATTTGCACATCTTCTTTCACAGCCTTACTTGATTTTTACATGGATGTCACAGAGCAAGTGGCCAGGGATCCTCTCTATTTGGCAAAGAAGGAAACTGAGAATCAACTTTTACTGATGTATTCAATTTTGTTTTCTGTTAGCAATAAAAGCAGAACAAGAAAAAAAAATTCTAGATTTCTGGGCTTGTCATCATTTATATGGAATGCATTTAAAAAAAAGAAGTGAGAAGGTGGCTGACCTCAAATCTATGACCATACAAAAACTGCTCTGAAAAACATTTCCTTCTGGAAGCCAAGCAGGAGCTGAGCTCCAGCAGGAAATGTACGAGGAGAACAAACAGGCTCCTCTCTTTCCCTCTGTGCACATGCTTCCCATGTTCCCAAATGCCACCTGGAATGATTTTTGTTCATTAGGAGAATTCTGAAAAGAGGTCTTAAGGACAAATTTTGTAGGGAAAAAAAAAAAAAAAAAAAACATTCCTAAAGCAAAAATATTGTTGTACTGCTCCAATTGCTCTGATGAAATCAATACGTCTCTTAACTTTCAAAGGAGAGAGAGACATTCACTTGGAAAAACTGAGACTGCTTGGAAAAGTACTGAAAAAACCAGAAAGAAATGAACAGTAGCTATTATTGAATCCAGAAGTTATAGCTTTGGGGAGGGCAGGACATGGAGGAGTGGAGTAGAGTCGGAAATTCCTATAGGAAATCAAACTGCCATTCCCTCAGCTGGCACTGCATTTTGGCCCTGGCTATATTTTTATGTCCCCTGAGGGCTCTGGTGATCTCTTGCCCCATGTATGACCTTCCAACCAACACACAGGAGAGAAGCAATATCTGTTTCTGTTGAAAAGGAAGAATAATAGTGAGGCTGCTGGGCTGAGGGTGGCCACCACCAGAAAGAAGTTTCACTCCACTTCTGTGCACATGAGGAGGGGGTGAGGGAAGGGGCGAGACCGTGTGTAACAAGAGTGTACCATGTGTGACATGAGGATCCCTCACTCCTGAGAGCAGAAGCACCCAGTCCAGCCTCTTCCACTGTTTGAAAAATGAAAGCTTCCATTCCAATAAGAATGGAGACTACAAAAAGCCAAATTTCAGCTTTTCATGCCCATACTTTTTTTGTTGTTTTGGTTTATTTTTAAAAGTCAGATGTAATAAGGAATAATTTACATGAAGTAAAATCACTTTCTAAGTGTACATTTCTATGAGCTTTGCCCAACACTTAACTAGCTGTGTCTTGTTTTGTTTTGTTTTCTCATACAGAAAACATTTAGTTCTTTGGCACCAACACTGTGCAGTGTTTCAGGAAACCTCTACCAATGAGTAAGGGCAGTTGTGTCTCATAAGCAAACTGCTGTTACAAAGACCTGGATGTTTACTCTGTACTAGAGAGACACCTTCAGGCCTCTCCTCAGGCAATTGATTAAAATACGACTGTTGTGGAAGGAGACAGGAGATACAGAACTTCCTGAATCACATCTCTACAAATTGTAGCCCCACATTCTAGAGATGAAGGACTTGATATGCCTTAGTGGTCCAGGGTGGCACAGTGGTCAAAAATCTGCCTTCCAATACAAGAGAGGCAGGAGATACGGATTCGATCCGTGGATTGGGAAGATCCGCTGAAGAAGGAAATCGCAACTCACTCCAGTGTTCTTGCCTGGAGAATCACATGGACAGAGGAGCCTGGTGGGCTACAGTCCCTGAGGTGCTGAAGAGTCAGACATGACTGAGCTTGCAACCACTCAAGTGGTTACTGAGGGCATAGTGACCCCAATAAAAAGTTAGTGAATTTTTCCATAAATCATGAAAAAAATTGGAGCTTAAAAAGCTAAAATCACCTTCAGCAGTCAATTGATGGTTTACTGAACAGACCGTGTTTTTTATAGTCCCTGAGGGCTCTGGTGATCTCTTGCCCCAGTAGCCTTCCAACCAACACACAGGAGAGAAGCAATATCTGTTTCTGTTGAAAAGGAAGAATAATAGTGAGGCTGCTGGGCTGAGGGTGGCCACCACCAGAAAGAAGTTTCACTCCACTTCTGTGCACATGAGGAGGGGGTGAGGGAAGGGGCGAGACCGTGTGTAACAAGAGTGTACCATGTGTGACATGAGGATCCCTCACTCCTGAGAGCAGAAGCACCCAGTCCAGCCTCTTCCACTGTTTGAAAAATGAAAGCTTCCATTCCAATAAGAATGGAGACTACAAAAAGCCAAATTTCAGCTTTTCATGCCCATACTTTTTTTGTTGTTTTGGTTTATTTTTAAAAGTCAGATGTAATAAGGAATAATTTACATGAAGTAAAATCACTTTCTAAGTGTACATTTCTATGAGCTTTGCCCAACACTTAACTAGCTGTGTCTTGTTTTGTTTTGTTTTTCTCATACAGAAAACATTTAGTTCTTTGGCACCAACACTGTGCAGTGTTTCAGGAAACCTCTACCAATGAGTAAGGGCAGTTGTGTCTCATAAGCAAACTGCTGTTACAAAGACCTGGATGTTTACTCTGTACTAGAGAGACACCTTCAGGCCTCTCCTCAGGCAATTGATTAAAATACGACTGTTGTGGAAGGAGACAGGAGATACAGAACTTCCTGAATCACATCTCTACAAATTGTAGCCCCACATTCTAGAGATGAAGGACTTGATATGCCTTAGTGGTCCAGGGTGGCACAGTGGTCAAAAATCTGCCTTCCAATACAAGAGAGGCAGGAGATACGGATTCGATCCGTGGATTGGGAAGATCCGCTGAAGAAGGAAATCGCAACTCACTCCAGTGTTCTTGCCTGGAGAATCACATGGACAGAGGAGCCTGGTGGGCTACAGTCCCTGAGGTGCTGAAGAGTCAGACATGACTGAGCTTGCAACCACTCAAGTGGTTACTGAGGGCATAGTGACCCCAATAAAAAAAGTTAGTGAATTTTTCCATAAATCATCTGAAAAAAATAAACTATATGGTCTAGCATTTTAAGAAAGCAAAAATATAAATTTTAAAGTCACCCAAATTTTCAGCCAAGTCAATTTGATCGGCACACGTTTATTACTGAAGACACTAGACAAGAAGAAACAAACTGAAATATTTCTCTTGCCTCCATGCATCATTATTGTAGGGAAGGAGACAGGTGTACATGAACAAACTCAGTAGAAGACTGTAATATGTGCTACGATTTAAACAGTCTTGTGACAGTATATGAAATAAGATGAATTCTGAATGGTGACATCTGTGACTGGTTTGTAGGAAGGTGACATTTCATCTGAATCCTAAATCTATTAGATCATTTCAGATGAAAGAAGAAACTTGATCTAAGACTGAAGGAACTGGAAGAATATACCAGGCAAATGTGAGGAATTGCAAATAGCTGCACACGAGGGTGGAGGGAGAGCGAGAAGATTGAAATACAGGTTGCGATTGTGCAATGGGGAGCTTTATATGTAGGCTAAGTAATTGGTTATTTATTCCAAGCACTAGGAAGTGACTGTTTCACAGCAGGGGAATGGCAATAACTCTAGCAATCGTGTGTAGTATTGATTAGAAGGGGTGACCATCGAAGTAAATAGCCAGGAAGTTAAGAGGGTTGACACTGAGTTAACAGTGAGAAAAAGAAGGAAGTCTGTGCAAGAGGCATTTTGGATATGACTTGGATTTTATAAGTACCTGGAATCCCTCACAGATCACACAAATAGGTGTATTTATTACAATACTTTATGGTGATTTGATACACAAAACAAATTGTGTTATGAATGAAACTTTATCCAAAGTAAGAGAAATGCTATCATAAGTTACCAAAAAAATTACCCCAAAATTTTGTATGTCCGGGCTGACGGGAAAGGAGAGGCAGGAGATACGGATTCGATCCGTGGATTGGGAAGATCCGCTGAAGAAGGAAATCGCAACTCACTCCAGTGTTCTTGCCTGGAGAATCACATGGACAGAGGAGCCTGGTGGGCTACAGTCCCTGAGGTGCTGAAGAGTCAGACATGACTGAGCTTGCAACCACTCAAGTGGTTACTGAGGGCATAGTGACCCCAATAAAAAAAGTTAGTGAATTTTTCCATAAATCATCTGAAAAAAATAAACTATATGGTCTAGCATTTTAAGAAAGCAAAAATATAAATTTTAAAGTCACCCAAATTTTCAGCCAAGTCAATTTGATCGGCACACGTTTATTACTGAAGACACTAGACAAGAAGAAACAAACTGAAATATTTCTCTTGCCTCCATGCATCATTATTGTAGGGAAGGAGACAGGTGTACATGAACAAACTCAGTAGAAGACTGTAATATGTGCTACGATTTAAACAGTCTTGTGACAGTATATGAAATAAGATGAATTCTGAATGGTGACATCTGTGACTGGTTTGTAGGAAGGTGACATTTCATCTGAATCCTAAATCTATTAGATCATTTCAGATGAAAGAAGAAACTTGATCTAAGACTGAAGGAACTGGAAGAATATACCAGGCAAATGTGAGGAATTGCAAATAGCTGCACACGAGGGTGGAGGGAGAGCGAGAAGATTGAAATACAGGTTGCGATTGTGCAATGGGGAGCTTTATATGTAGGCTAAGTAATTGGTTATTTATTCCAAGCACTAGGAAGTGACTGTTTCACAGCAGGGGAATGGCAATAACTCTAGCAATCGTGTGTAGTATTGATTAGAAGGGGTGACCATCGAAGTAAATAGCCAGGAAGTTAAGAGGGTTGACACTGAGTTAACAGTGAGAAAAAGAAGGAAGTCTGTGCAAGAGGCATTTTGGATATGACTTGGATTTTATAAGTACCTGGAATCCCTCACAGATCACACAAATAGGTGTATTTATTACAATACTTTATGGTGATTTGATACACAAAACAAATTGTGTTATGAATGAAACTTTATCCAAAGTAAGAGAAATGCTATCATAAGTTACCATTAAAATAAAAAGAATTTAAAATCTGCCCCAAATTGTGTATGGTTAGGAATAACAGGATGTGTATAGAGTGGAAAAAATCTTGACTTAATTACACATTATGATGCTTTGGACAAGTTTTTCCATCTCTGTGTCTCAGTGTTCACAAGTGTTAGAGTATTGGGTAAAGAAATTTCAAGTGTTGTGATTCACTATATCTTTTGCATATAAGAAATTATTTTTAATTAAACAAAATATTCTAAATTAAAATATTTTCCTAAAGAGTACAGAATTAAAACATGTTCAGCGGGACACTTACCCCTAAGGATGACAGTTTGACAATATATGCATCTAATGTTTGAGGTACATCGTTGTCTATAACTCAAACATGCAAGTTTACATACATTTCTAAGGGGACTATGAAACAGATCTAGGTGTTTTCATATTTCAACTTTTACAGCTCAGTTTTATGGTAAGATATATTTTACGAAAAGCATTGCCCTTTGGATCAATACTATGTTTACAACATTAATCTAATAAATAATGAAAATAACCATTAAACAAGGCAGTTATATTAAGTAATTTATAAATAACCATTTTAAAGCTGTAGCTGAGTAATTGATTATGACATAAACCACTTTTTACCTTAAAAAAAATACTCTGTCCCCTAGAAAGGACAGCAGTTCTCATAAAACATGAAATATGTGTGCTTGTGAAAATATTTATTATATAAGAAGTTTGCAGAAATTTTAGGATGTAAACCATTAGATCATTAGGGCAGTATTGACTTTCTCTGATATATGACCTCTTTGTGGCTAGTGTAGTAGCAGAACTCTTAGAAGAACCAATTTAGTAAAAATAAAGCAAGTGAATAGAAAATTTGTGTACTTTAGACATTTTCTGATTCTTACATCTAAAATAACCACAAGAACCCTTCCAATTTATAGGAAAAACCTAGCATCAAATTTATTTCTTTTTTAATTGAATTGATTTACTATTTAGTTGAAGGATAATTGCATTACAGATTTATTTATTAAATATTTAATTATTAAAATTACTATATTAAATATTACAGTCAAATTAAAAATGTAGTTAATCATCGTATCAGGTAAAATGAATAGTGAAAGAGAAAAATAAGTCAATATATCTAAATTTTAAAAATTTCTCACAAAGTGTATGGTTAGGAATAACAGGATGTGTATAGAGTGGAAAAAATCTTGACTTAATTACACATTATGATGCTTTGGACAAGTTTTTCCATCTCTGTGTCTCAGTGTTCACAAGTGTTAGAGTATTGGGTAAAGAAATTTCAAGTGTTGTGATTCACTATATCTTTTGCATATAAGAAATTATTTTTAATTAAACAAAATATTCTAAATTAAAATATTTTCCTAAAGAGTACAGAATTAAAACATGTTCAGCGGGACACTTACCCCTAAGGATGACAGTTTGACAATATATGCATCTAATGTTTGAGGTACATCGTTGTCTATAACTCAAACATGCAAGTTTACATACATTTCTAAGGGGACTATGAAACAGATCTAGGTGTTTTCATATTTCAACTTTTACAGCTCAGTTTTATGGTAAGATATATTTTACGAAAAGCATTGCCCTTTGGATCAATACTATGTTTACAACATTAATCTAATAAATAATGAAAATAACCATTAAACAAGGCAGTTATATTAAGTAATTTATAAATAACCATTTTAAAGCTGTAGCTGAGTAATTGATTATGACATAAACCACTTTTTACCTTAAAAAAAATACTCTGTCCCCTAGAAAGGACAGCAGTTCTCATAAAACATGAAATATGTGTGCTTGTGAAAATATTTATTATATAAGAAGTTTGCAGAAATTTTAGGATGTAAACCATTAGATCATTAGGGCAGTATTGACTTTCTCTGATATATGACCTCTTTGTGGCTAGTGTAGTAGCAGAACTCTTAGAAGAACCAATTTAGTAAAAATAAAGCAAGTGAATAGAAAATTTGTGTACTTTAGACATTTTCTGATTCTTACATCTAAAATAACCACAAGAACCCTTCCAATTTATAGGAAAAACCTAGCATCAAATTTATTTCTTTTTTAATTGAATTGATTTACTATTTAGTTGAAGGATAATTGCATTACAGATTTATTTATTAAATATTTAATTATTAAAATTACTATATTAAATATTACAGTCAAATTAAAAATGTAGTTAATCATCGTATCAGGTAAAATGAATAGTGAAAGAGAAAAATAAGTCAATATATCTAAATTTTAAAAATTTCTCACAAATGATGTATTTTGCCCTACCCTTCTGGTTACTTTAAGGTTGTTATTTATTACTATACTGGTTTAAAAATTAAAATAACCTATTCTATATAATTGGCATATTCAGCCCCTCAAAGAGTTCCCAGAATGCAAATAGATACAGCTACTTTTTATTGTATACACAATACTAAATATCTAGTAATATCTAAGTCACAGACTAAATATTTCTTTTTTTATATAGGTGCCTGTGATATACTAATCAAGTTTAAAATTGACTGTGTTTAAAATTGATTAATATCTGCCTTACTGATTGAGTACAATCATTTGGTTTCTAGAGACAAATGATGGTAGAAATATGACACATTTCCAGGTATTTAATTCTTCTCTCATACACATTCTGACCTGTGACTTTTCCCTCTTCGATTTGGTTCTTAGAGCCATCATTGCCATGGGCACAGGGATGGAGTGTCAGAATAGACAAAAAAACAAAGGTGACAAATTCTACCCTTAAATCTCAAATCACTTTGGTCAGCAAGGACCCACATATTTTCCTCCCTCCCCGTGTGACATAAGATAGCTCCTGTTTGGGAAAGGAGAGAAGAAAATTCCATACAGTTACAAGAAGACCTATGTTCCTCTTCCTCAACAGCCACATCCACCCACAGTCAAAGTTTGAAGGGAAGGATGAAATCATATAGTATCTATTTAAGTTGGGGATCAGAAACATAAGAGAATCTATGTCCCATTTCCTAAATGGAGACTAAAGAGATAAGCTTCAGAGCAAAGTCCCACAAGCTGTCATGGTGTTTGAGCTCCAGAATAAAAAGGGTGCTACTGAAGTTTGAATGTTTGAGCTCCCTCAGTATTTAGAAAATAAAACCTAAACCTCAAGGTGATGTTATCTAGAAGGTGGGGTCTGTGGGAAATGATTTACTATTTAGTATAAGGATAATTGCATTACAGATTTATTTATTAAATATTTAATTATTAAAACTACTATATTAAATATTACAGTCAAATTAAAAATGTAGTTAATCATCGTATCAGGTAAAATGAATAGTGAAAGAGAAAAATAAGTCAATATATCTAAATTTTAAAAATTTCTCACAAATGATGTATTTTGCCCTACCCTTCTGGTTACTTTAAGGTTGTTATTTATTACTATACTGGTTTAAAAATTAAAATAACCTATTCTATATAATTGGCATATTCAGCCCCTCAAAGAGTTCCCAGAATGCAAATAGATACAGCTACTTTTTATTGTATACACAATACTAAATATCTAGTAATATCTAAGTCACAGACTAAATATTTCTTTTTTTATATAGGTGCCTGTGATATACTAATCAAGTTTAAAATTGACTGTGTTTAAAATTGATTAATATCTGCCTTACTGATTGAGTACAATCATTTGGTTTCTAGAGACAAATGATGGTAGAAATATGACACATTTCCAGGTATTTAATTCTTCTCTCATACACATTCTGACCTGTGACTTTTCCCTCTTCGATTTGGTTCTTAGAGCCATCATTGCCATGGGCACAGGGATGGAGTGTCAGAATAGACAAAAAAACAAAGGTGACAAATTCTACCCTTAAATCTCAAATCACTTTGGTCAGCAAGGACCCACATATTTTCCTCCCTCCCCGTGTGACATAAGATAGCTCCTGTTTGGGAAAGGAGAGAAGAAAATTCCATACAGTTACAAGAAGACCTATGTTCCTCTTCCTCAACAGCCACATCCACCCACAGTCAAAGTTTGAAGGGAAGGATGAAATCATATAGTATCTATTTAAGTTGGGGATCAGAAACATAAGAGAATCTATGTCCCATTTCCTAAATGGAGACTAAAGAGATAAGCTTCAGAGCAAAGTCCCACAAGCTGTCATGGTGTTTGAGCTCCAGAATAAAAAGGGTGCTACTGAAGTTTGAATGTTTGAGCTCCCTCAGTATTTAGAAAATAAAACCTAAACCTCAAGGTGATGTTATCTAGAAGGTGGGGTCTGTGGGAAATGATCAGGTCAAACTCTCTCATTCTTTCCAATATGTGAGGGCACAACAACAAGTCAGTAGTCTGTAACAGGAAGTGGGCTCTCACCAGAGCATTGCAGAATGTGCAATCACCTTGACCTTGGACTTCCAACCTCCAGAACTGGGGAAAGATATTTCTGTTTAGAAAAACACACTGTTTATGATGTCTAGTTACAGCAGACCGAACAAACTGAGACAGGCATTATGGCATATCTAGGCACAAGGAGTTCAGAGACAATCCCTCTGACTTTCTCCCAGTCCAGAATGACGTGCGAAGGCATTCCGAGGTACAACAGTCCCTACCAGGAGCCGCTTTCATCTCATACAGTTGTCAATACAACTGTCATACAGTTGGCATTTGAATATGACCAGATATTAAATGAGACACGTCACAACCAGAGCAAGGCCGAGCTTTAGATCCTCTGAAGAGCTACTTCATGATTTATAGGCAGACAGTCCCCGTCTACTCAGGACTAAGTACTATCAGCATAAATCTTCGTACTTGCCTCCTCAAAGCTTAGCACTTTAACATCAAACCCTTAACAATTTAACATCAGCCCCAGGATTGGAAAAAATTGTTTTAGAGCCAGATATCTGACATTTCTGAATTCCCTACTCATAGCTGGATAAAGCATTGAACACAATGGGGCTTAAGTTAGATATTAAATTACATCGTAGAATAAATGAAAATATTTATAACTTTGCATATCTACTGTTCTTACCATGAATTTCATATTTGCCATAAAAATGGAAATAACAGGGGATATACTCAGTACCACATAGTATTTTTATCTTTGCATCATTAGTTCACAAATCCATCTGTGGCTGAAAAGAACAAGGTGCTTTTAGTTTGGGGTACAAAGATAAATTATTTTACATAATTGTGAAATTGCTTCATTGATAAACTCTGTGAATATTTGGAGAGGAACTTGTTGAATCACAAGTCCAATACTTATTGTTCTATATAAGGGTTTTATCCAAAGCAAATTACCTAATTTCTCTGAAACTACAGAAAAAGGGAATATCAATATTCACCTTATATGGTTGCTATCAAGGTAAATACCATGTATATATAAGTGCTTAACAACTGCTTTTTTTTTTTTCTCCTTATAACCTGAACTATAAGACATAAAACAATAGTGTACAGTGCTTTGCAAATGTTTGGTAGTTGACAAATACTGTTGAATAATATGATGCAAGCCAAATATTCCTAGTATAGTGTGACTAGTGTATTTATTCCATGTGATCTTCCCACTTCTTTCTCTTTACCTCCTTTGATAACCAACCCTTACCTTTTTGCTTATCTGATTATGTCATAGTAGACTTTGCCCTTCAAGGCTTCATTAAATATGCTGACCTATTCTTACTCCACCTGACTTCCTGAAACAAAATTAAATGTTAAGGTGGGGCATCAATCCACCTAACCTATGTTATACAATCCCTTGATAATCCCTTAATCTACTTCTTTTCTACTTTCATATATTCAATTCCAGAAGAGTCTAGTTACTATGCATGTGGAAATATTAAAATGTGGTACAAAGAAAAATACAATATCTTATGTCAAGCATTTCAGATAAATACCAAGATTTCTCATTTCATCTAAAACTGACATAAAGCCAAAAGTATGTCTTGTTTAACTTTGAGTAACAAATATGATTACTTCATTACTAATGAGGCTAACAGGTCTACTTACATAAATAATGTTCCAGAGCTCTAGTTAGAAAACAATTATGACCTAATTAGGGTGTGGTGTAGTTTTCTGTCTCAAAATTATTCCAAAGCTAAAGTTCAGTGCAAAACCAAAAGTAAGACTCAACAAATAATTAACAAAAGCATTATTCATTGTTTAATGACAACAAATATGATTGCTCATGCAATCTACTGGAACCATATAGCCTCATAGCATAATACAGAGGTACCTCCCTGAAGAGTGAGCTAAGTCCTTGCAAGTTTCCTTCAGTCCTTTGTCCCTGTCAAGAGTTTCAACCTGTAACATCTAACAACTTGTTTAAAAAGAGAAAGAGAACACATTTTCACACACTTATTCTTTCTTTACATGAGTTGAAAACAAGTCATAGCACCTCTCCAGAACACAAAGTGCTTTTAAAAATAACTAGCTCCACTAGTGTAGCTTTTTTTTTGTTTTTCAATATTCACCTTATATGGTTGCTATCAAGGTAAATACCATGTATATATAAGTGCTTAACAACTGCTTTTTTTTTTTTCTCCTTATAACCTGAACTATAAGACATAAAACAATAGTGTACAGTGCTTTGCAAATGTTTGGTAGTTGACAAATACTGTTGAATAATATGATGCAAGCCAAATATTCCTAGTATAGTGTGACTAGTGTATTTATTCCATGTGATCTTCCCACTTCTTTCTCTTTACCTCCTTTGATAACCAACCCTTACCTTTTTGCTTATCTGATTATGTCATAGTAGACTTTGCCCTTCAAGGCTTCATTAAATATGCTGACCTATTCTTACTCCACCTGACTTCCTGAAACAAAATTAAATGTTAAGGTGGGGCATCAATCCACCTAACCTATGTTATACAATCCCTTGATAATCCCTTAATCTACTTCTTTTCTACTTTCATATATTCAATTCCAGAAGAGTCTAGTTACTATGCATGTGGAAATATTAAAATGTGGTACAAAGAAAAATACAATATCTTATGTCAAGCATTTCAGATAAATACCAAGATTTCTCATTTCATCTAAAACTGACATAAAGCCAAAAGTATGTCTTGTTTAACTTTGAGTAACAAATATGATTACTTCATTACTAATGAGGCTAACAGGTCTACTTACATAAATAATGTTCCAGAGCTCTAGTTAGAAAACAATTATGACCTAATTAGGGTGTGGTGTAGTTTTCTGTCTCAAAATTATTCCAAAGCTAAAGTTCAGTGCAAAACCAAAAGTAAGACTCAACAAATAATTAACAAAAGCATTATTCATTGTTTAATGACAACAAATATGATTGCTCATGCAATCTACTGGAACCATATAGCCTCATAGCATAATACAGAGGTACCTCCCTGAAGAGTGAGCTAAGTCCTTGCAAGTTTCCTTCAGTCCTTTGTCCCTGTCAAGAGTTTCAACCTGTAACATCTAACAACTTGTTTAAAAAGAGAAAGAGAACACATTTTCACACACTTATTCTTTCTTTACATGAGTTGAAAACAAGTCATAGCACCTCTCCAGAACACAAAGTGCTTTTAAAAATAACTAGCTCCACTAGTGTAGCTTCTGTTTTCTGAGAATAGATTTATTTGTAAGGTACATATTCATAATGCAGACATGAGCAGCAAAGACAAAATAGAGACAATAATAAATGTTATTATTTATAATTCCCAAGAAACTCTTGATTTTGTAACTTAAAATTTGCCTTTTTCAGGAATTGATATGAACAAATCTTTGGGCAATCTATAAATATCATGGAGGTTTTGTTTTTAAATCCTTATTATACTTCAAATGTGAAAACTCTCTTCCCTTTGAGATCTTTTAAATATATTTTCCACTAATAAACCACAAGAACCCTTTGTTCATTTTCCCCCGTCTTCAAAAAAGGACCCCAGGAGAGTCTTTTCAAGGAAATTGGGTATACAATCATATAAACAATTCTGTGAGAACACAAATGTTTAAAAAAGAAATCATTCTCAGTATAGGTCTCTCTGAAAGAACTTCCCATTTGGCATGTTTGGAGGCTATTAGGGATGATTGCCGTTGCTATTTGCTATCTGTAGATTTGGACTTTAACCCATTTTATGATCCAATCAAAATTCTATGGAGTGCTCTGTGTTTATTGTTTGGTGTTGGGGGAAGGGAGTGAGGCTTGTATGGGAGAGGTGCCCTGATGAGTATGTGTTGTGTCCTTTTTATGATTTACTCTGAGGAGTTCTGTCTAAACAGATTAGAGAGCTGTCAGTTCCAACCCTACTTAGCTGCTTGGGGTACTGTCTTTCAAAGCTTCACAAGGACTTCAGGAATATTTTGCTGTTATTTTACTGGGAAAATTAAAGTCAGATGGGATGGTCCTGTTCTAATTCAATGGCAGTTCTTCTAATTCAATGGGTAAAGTAGGCTGTAAATAGCATCACTAATTTTGGATAGAAAGATCTCTGTGTTCTTTACTGATGACAAATGATTAAAATCAGGCTCATGCTCACCCTTGCTGACCACATCTATCTCCCACTCTGGTGAGAAATTAACATCGATTCTGTACTCAATATTTAAAGGACACACTAACTTTTGGATCTACTAAGCAAGTGAAATGCTGCTCCCCACCCACATGCTTGAAAACCACAGAGTAGGCTTAACCTTTTATCTAGGATAAAAGGGTCTTTCAATAATTCATTAATGATTTTCTTAGAATGATTTTCTTTTTAGAAGAGAAAATCAGACTGAAGAAAATGGAAACATTATCCTGGTAGAGAGAGAGGATGGTAAACAAAGTTTAAAGACATGTGGGGCTGCATATGGTTATGGTTCTCAACTTGGCAGGACAGTTTGTGCATATACGGAAAGTGACAGAATTCATCATGTCTGACAGAGAGAGGAATGATTCCATTTTTCTTTGGAATTGTGTGTGTGTGTGTGTATTTAACTTTGTGAACATGAAGAATTTAGTGCCCTCAATAATAGGAAAAAACTCATTTTTGTTTGTCGTGATCATCCGTATTTTGTGTTATCATGCCCTCATTACCTACTATCATGTTTTATGAAGAGCGGTGACTTCTTAAGTGTTTGTTGAATGTTTAAACACACATGTCCAAGTTTTAAAGGCTTTAAATGGTAAATACTCATTTTACAAATTAGTTAACATTTATATTTTCTTGAATCCATGACAGTATTTGAGATACTGTACATGCTTTCCTTTCTGATAATTTCCAAATTCAATCTCCTATGAACTAGAGTGAGTCTAGTTTCTAGTAGATGCTCCTTGTTGGTACATAAATATTTAACTAAATTTTTTATTCTGGTATGCTCAACTGTGGTGGAGAGTAATTCAAGCATGGTGCTAGGAACATAGTAATGCTAGAAGCTAGAAACTGAATCTAAGAATACAAGAGCATAGGGCCATTTCCTATCTTTATATGCATACATTTGGACACTTCACCGACCTCATCAGCCTTATCTATTGCCCACATCCAAACAAATTCCAACTGGAAGATGTTGCATTTGAATATGTTTAGAGTATCTAAGGAATATATTATCAAACCTTGGGGTTTGCATTCCTATGACTCACTGATAGTGTCTAGTGTCTGTAATTTGGCTCTTTGTGGAAATCATTTCTATTTTCTAGGTAAATTGGTCATTGGTTTTGAGTATTGTTTCTTTACCATGGAGCTTGAATATAAGCCATAAGGGTGGAAGCCTTATCTTGGCAAATTCTCTTCTGTTTGAAAAGTTTCATTTTTATAAGTTATTTGTTGAACTGTAAGTTAAACTCCAGTGGGTATAGAAGCAAAGATTAAGGGCAAGCAGCTGGCTGTGAATGAAGATATACTCACTGACATGAAAATAGAATTGAAGAGAGTTTGGAAATTGTACATTAGAAATGATGGGTACCTCAAGGATACTGGTACAAGTTCTGGCCTCTCCCAATTGTCAGACTAGGGGAGGACATGAATGTTCTACTCAATATGTTCATTTGGCTCTTTCAAAGGACCTCCAAATTACGCATGACTAATATGGCATGTAGTTCTTTTTTACCTTAATTTTTTCCTGTTCTTGCATTTCTCATCTCATTCCATGACGCTATATTAGTTATCTATTACTATGTAATAAATTACCCCTATACACTGTTCCTGAAAGCAATAATAAACAAGTATTTCTCTCACAGTTTCTTTGAGTTAGGAATATGAAAGCAGTCTGAAGGATTCTGATTCAGGATCTCTTCAGAGGTTGTAGTCAATATGTTGGCAGGTCCCACCATCAACTTAAGTGGTCCCCAGGTGGCTCACTCACATTGCTGGCACATCAGTGCTTGCTATTTGTGGGAGGATTCAGTTCCTCTTCTCATACAACTGTCCTAGGGCCTCTTAAGATTGAATAATAGGATGACTGACTTCCTAAAGACTGTCAGAAGAGGGAGTTGGGCATATGGCTAGTTCAGTACTTTATAAATATTTAACTAAATTTTTTATTCTGGTATGCTCAACTGTGGTGGAGAGTAATTCAAGCATGGTGCTAGGAACATAGTAATGCTAGAAGCTAGAAACTGAATCTAAGAATACAAGAGCATAGGGCCATTTCCTATCTTTATATGCATACATTTGGACACTTCACCGACCTCATCAGCCTTATCTATTGCCCACATCCAAACAAATTCCAACTGGAAGATGTTGCATTTGAATATGTTTAGAGTATCTAAGGAATATATTATCAAACCTTGGGGTTTGCATTCCTATGACTCACTGATAGTGTCTAGTGTCTGTAATTTGGCTCTTTGTGGAAATCATTTCTATTTTCTAGGTAAATTGGTCATTGGTTTTGAGTATTGTTTCTTTACCATGGAGCTTGAATATAAGCCATAAGGGTGGAAGCCTTATCTTGGCAAATTCTCTTCTGTTTGAAAAGTTTCATTTTTATAAGTTATTTGTTGAACTGTAAGTTAAACTCCAGTGGGTATAGAAGCAAAGATTAAGGGCAAGCAGCTGGCTGTGAATGAAGATATACTCACTGACATGAAAATAGAATTGAAGAGAGTTTGGAAATTGTACATTAGAAATGATGGGTACCTCAAGGATACTGGTACAAGTTCTGGCCTCTCCCAATTGTCAGACTAGGGGAGGACATGAATGTTCTACTCAATATGTTCATTTGGCTCTTTCAAAGGACCTCCAAATTACGCATGACTAATATGGCATGTAGTTCTTTTTTACCTTAATTTTTTCCTGTTCTTGCATTTCTCATCTCATTCCATGACGCTATATTAGTTATCTATTACTATGTAATAAATTACCCCTATACACTGTTCCTGAAAGCAATAATAAACAAGTATTTCTCTCACAGTTTCTTTGAGTTAGGAATATGAAAGCAGTCTGAAGGATTCTGATTCAGGATCTCTTCAGAGGTTGTAGTCAATATGTTGGCAGGTCCCACCATCAACTTAAGTGGTCCCCAGGTGGCTCACTCACATTGCTGGCACATCAGTGCTTGCTATTTGTGGGAGGATTCAGTTCCTCTTCTCATACAACTGTCCTAGGGCCTCTTAAGATTGAATAATAGGATGACTGACTTCCTCTAGAGCAAAGACTGTCAGAAGAGAGTTGGGGCCATATGACTTTGCCTGGGAAGCCATATACCATCACTGCTGCCACAGTGTATTTGTTAGAAAGGGGTTCTGGGCTTGGTTCAGGGAAAGGGCAATTAGACTCAAATTTTTGAGGGAAGGAATATCAAAAATTTGCAGACACATTTCAAAATGAAGAAAAATAAGTTTCAGCAAATCTTGCTAATTATACCTACTAAAATCCCCTAGAGGAGGAAATGGCAACCCACTCCAGTATACTTGTGTGGAGAATCCCATGAACAGAGGAGCGTGGTGGGCAATAGTCCATAGGCTTGCAAAGAATGGAACACAACTGAAGCGATTTAGCATGTATGCACAAAAAGCTTCTACAGAGGTCCTCCTATTCTTCCCTTTTCTTTGTCCTACTTCTGGTCCTCAATATATACCCCATCTTAATTGGTCTTTCATCTGCTATATGGTATTTCTTTTCCTTTTTTTTTTTTTTTTTGTTGCTGACCTTCATTTTTTGCTTAAATATAGTGATTTTTTATAGGTGGCATTTCTTCAATGTCTCCACAGTGCAGTCAGAGCAGTCTTGCTGAAGTATGACCTGGTCACTTTGTTCCTTCAGTCTCATATCTGTTCTCCATGACAGAAGGAATAAAACACAAACACCTGAACCTAATACAACTCTTCGTAGTTCCTACTTAAGATTCCAGACTCAAACTCTCTTTTTTCTGCTTTAGATTTTATATTCTGTTATATTGAATCTTTAAACTCCTTGAATATCTAGTGGTGCTTCAGATATAACCTTCCTCTTCATTAGCGGTCAGAAACTTTTACTGAGAGGCCCAGATAAACATCTTTGGCTTTGCAGGGCATAAAAAGTGTGTCAGACAACTAAACTCTGCTTTGAAAGTCCCCAGGTGGCTCAATTTTCACCAGAGGTTGTAGTCAATATGTTGGCAGGTCCCACCATCAACTTAAGTGGTCCCCAGGTGGCTCACTCACATTGCTGGCACATCAGTGCTTGCTATTTGTGGGAGGATTCAGTTCCTCTTCTCATACAACTGTCCTAGGGCCTCTTAAGATTGAATAATAGGATGACTGACTTCCTCTAGAGCAAAGACTGTCAGAAGAGAGTTGGGGCCATATGACTTTGCCTGGGAAGCCATATACCATCACTGCTGCCACAGTGTATTTGTTAGAAAGGGGTTCTGGGCTTGGTTCAGGGAAAGGGCAATTAGACTCAAATTTTTGAGGGAAGGAATATCAAAAATTTGCAGACACATTTCAAAATGAAGAAAAATAAGTTTCAGCAAATCTTGCTAATTATACCTACTAAAATCCCCTAGAGGAGGAAATGGCAACCCACTCCAGTATACTTGTGTGGAGAATCCCATGAACAGAGGAGCGTGGTGGGCAATAGTCCATAGGCTTGCAAAGAATGGAACACAACTGAAGCGATTTAGCATGTATGCACAAAAAGCTTCTACAGAGGTCCTCCTATTCTTCCCTTTTCTTTGTCCTACTTCTGGTCCTCAATATATACCCCATCTTAATTGGTCTTTCATCTGCTATATGGTATTTCTTTTCCTTTTTTTTTTTTTTTTTGTTGCTGACCTTCATTTTTTGCTTAAATATAGTGATTTTTTATAGGTGGCATTTCTTCAATGTCTCCACAGTGCAGTCAGAGCAGTCTTGCTGAAGTATGACCTGGTCACTTTGTTCCTTCAGTCTCATATCTGTTCTCCATGACAGAAGGAATAAAACACAAACACCTGAACCTAATACAACTCTTCGTAGTTCCTACTTAAGATTCCAGACTCAAACTCTCTTTTTTCTGCTTTAGATTTTATATTCTGTTATATTGAATCTTTAAACTCCTTGAATATCTAGTGGTGCTTCAGATATAACCTTCCTCTTCATTAGAGGTCAGAAACTTTTACTGGAGAGGCCCAGATAAACATCTTTGGCTTTGCAGGGCATACAGTGTGTCAAGACAACTAAACTCTGCTGTGACAATGTGGCATGACTATGCTCAAACAAACTATATTTATAAAAATAGTGGACCAGATGTAGCCCCAGGCCATAGTTTTCAGACCTTGTACTATACTGTTCTCCTCTACAATAACGTGCCCAAATTTCTTTCTCCAGATAAAACTTGTGACTGCTCCTTTAAGAGTCCTTTTAGGTATTGTCTCCTCTATGAATTTTTTTAAATGCTTCTAGGATGGAATAAGAGCCTATGTTCTGTGACCCCATGGCAACCTATAAATTGTGTTGTGGCTTGCTCCCATAAATCTGAAATTGCCAGCTTCCTAAAAACCTTCATTAAACTGGCAGGTCTCTTTCACTTTTGAAATCCCCTTGCCAAACATAGTTCCTAGCTAGTATGTTGAACTGAAATGAACCAGTTAAGGACTAATGCACAGAAGACTCTTTAAAAATGTACCATAGAATGGTATTATGGGATAGAGTAACTCTCTGTTTATTTTTGACTAATATTTGCCGGTTTTATTTTTTTCTCAACTAATCTGTTGACATTCCACTGTGTTACATATGCATACACACACAAAAACAGTGGGGTCTGAAGATAGATCCAGAGTTCTTGAATGTATATTTCTTACCTACGTTTTTCTGCTATAAAGGAACATCCCTCCAGGGAATATGATCAGTATCAATAAGGTTTAACATCGCCTGTTCATTTGCATCATATGCAGAACTGGTATATGCGTACATAAAGGCATACACCCAAAAAGAGATTCTCATTCAGGAGGCAGCATTGTGCAGAGCATTCTATGCTTCCAGAGGAAGCCCAGGTGATTGTATCCCAGAGTCAGGGTAGAGAACCACTGAATATGACTCATACCTTGTAGTATAAATCCTTTATAGCAAAATTTAAGCTCATATTTCAAATATGATGAAGGAATAATAAAGACTATGCATGGGAAGAATTAGAGTACTCAGAAGTGACTTTGGGCAATATAATGGTAAATGATTGTATGGCTATACGCAGTACAATAAATTCACCTGAATAAATTCATCCTGGATTGTCTCATCTTTAAATTGAGTGATTAGATGATTAACTGTTTATACCTTTAAAATATTAGTTCTTTTTTAATCCAAATTCTTTTTTAAAACATTTTAATGGGAGGATAATTGTTTTACAATGTTTTGTTGGTTTCTGCCATACAACAATGTGAATCAGTCATAAGCATACATATATCCCTTCCCTCTAGAGCCTCCCTCTCACCCACTTCCCATGTCACCCCTCTAGGTCATCACAGAGCTTGAGGGTGAGCTCTCTGTGTTATAGAGCAGCTTCCACTAGCTACCTATTTTACACATGTTAATGCATATATGACATTGCTACTATCTCCATTCTTCCCACCTTCTCGTTCCCCTGATGTGTCTACACGTCCATTCTTTACATCTGAGTCTCTATTCCTACCCTACAAATAGGTTTGTCAATGTCATTTTTCTAGATTCCATATTTATATGTTAATATATAACATTTGTTTTTCTCTTTCTAACTTATTTCACCCTGTATAACAAGCTCTAGGTTCATCTACCTCAGTTCAAGTGACTCAAGCTTGCTCCTTTTTATGGCTGAGTAATATTCCTTTGTGTATATGTGCCAAAATTTTTATCCATTCAATAGGTTGCTTCACATTCTGGCTATTGTAAATAGCACTGCAATAAACAGTGGGTTAAATGTGTTCTTTTGAATTATATGCCTAGTAATGTAAACTTCTTAACTGGTGTACTTTTATAGGTATGTTGGCTAAATTTTTATCAATATGTAGGTTCCAGTTATCTAGTATTGCATGTAATAGCTTTAAAAATGACCACATATATTGGTCTCAGTAATGTGCACTTTAGGAAGGATTCGGTGGAGACAGTTTAGTTCAGCTCCCCCATATATCAGTGGGGATAGCCCAAATACTAGACTCAGTCATCATCAAGAGGCTCTTCCACTTATTTTTCTAATAGTGCATGTTCTCAGTTAGCTGGGACAGCACAAGCATCTGAGGCTGTGGCCAGACACTTATTTGTGCTCTTTCCATGTGAATGTTTGACTTCCTCACAGCATGATTGTGCTTTCCAAGGTAAAGTGTTCCAATAGAAGAAATGTGGAAGCGTCAGGTGGAAATTCTTTCACCATTTGTGACCTAGTGTCATAAGACATGCAGCATTATTTTCATTGCGTCCTACTCTCTAAACAGTCAAAATGATTTTCCCAATTTCAAGAGGAGAGAAAATAGGCTTTATCTCTTGAGAAAGGCTTCTAGGTTTTCTGGACGAAAATACAGAATAGGAAATGCTCTTGCAGTCATTTGTAAATACAATCTACTATAGTATAAAATATTTTTTACTATACTTGAGCATAACATTACAGTAAGATTTGAGACAGAGTAAGAGAATGTAGAGCTTAGTGAGTTTTAACAAAGCAGTTAGAGAAGATGCAATCTGCTTGTGTACATAAATAAATATAGTATAACTCTAGTAAATCACAAGGAAAAAAATCTTATGTTGAATATAATTGATAAGAATGTTGCCCTTTGACTGTTTAAAGGAACATGGTCAGAGCAGTAATAATTACACTGCAAGAATGATATCAGTGACATATTACAAAGGAAACTGGAAAAGAATTCTTGGCAGAGACTCCTCTTGGTCCAGTATTCACTTTTCCTTTTTCTGCTGGAGAATTTGATTTTCAACAGCATGCACAACCAAATAAATAGTCTATTTACAAGCCTTCCCTGAAGCTAGATATGGCCATGTGATAATGTGCCGGGTGAAGTGTGTGTATGTGTGCGTGTGTGTAATTGTGGTCACAGCTATTGTAGTGGTGATTCATAGCTATTCTTCAGTAGTCATTTGTCCTCATCACATGAATGTTGTAAACATTGGAGAGCCATATGGATTCACAAAAGGTGACATGATGGCTGTGGTCGTGAATGTCTGTACATTCTTTTTATCACCTTCATTTCCTGTCTTTCTGTAGGTGAGGCACTCTGACTACAGGTACAGGTACCTATGTATAGGTGCTCAGAGGTAGGCTCAGAGGACCCCACGCTCATGGTTACAGTGACTCATGGCCACACTCAGATCCAGAAATAGGTACATACACATGAACCAGGTCGTCTATTCAAAACACTGACCAGGGATTGGTGGGGAAGGGAAAGAGACATGGTGAAAATCATGGCAATGATGTGTAAGTAATCAGCCTCATACAGCCACTATCTACCCCATTAGCAGCAGGGAAGATCACAACCATACAGACAGAAAAATACAAGGCATGATAATGTGAGAGACACTCCTGATAACTATCAAATCAAATTAATAGTCCCAGTTATTGTTTATGTTGGCTTCACTCCCAACTTTCCCAGTTACATGAGTCAAAAATACTATTTTGCTCAAACTTCTTGCATTGAATATTTGACTTTTGAAGAAAAATTAGATGACTAGAACTATTATAAATGTTGGATGAATCTCATATTTGAAGAACAAACTGAATTGGAGATATTGTGATTATATCATGTGTACACACGTATGAGAATGTATGTCTGTGAGAGTCTATCCTGCAAACAGTATCAACATACCAAATAAAAACATTGTTCTCTTTTCCAGTTTTGATTTTATAATTTTACCATATTTTCTAATATTCATTTATTCACCTATGTGAGCCATCAGCACCAGAACCACACATTCTAACTTCAACCAATCAATTTATTCAGAAACCTGATGTGTGTCATAAACAGCAGTCTGCAAGGCTATTAAGGGCTAGTTATGTACCATGTGGATTTGAAAATGTGCACGTATTTTCCTGCAAGCCTTATGTAACAAGCATGTGGCTTGACTTTGAAGATCAAAGTCAGCCTTATCTTTTGATTTTAATCTTTTATTTTCTTCATAAAGCATAATTTTAAAAATTAAGAAACTGTTTTAGTTTTGAAACCTTAAAATGCTTTCAAAATTGTTTCATACAAATCAAAGTCAGCCTTTTTTCTCACTGAATTGGATATTAATGAAGGAGGGCAGACATAGCTTTTGTCAAAACAGTCTGCTTTAGATAAGAAGAGAGCAAATATTAACTTCAAAGACTTTTCTATAAGGATTGCATGAATGAAAATCCAAGTGTCAGAATATTTGTCAATATTATCTTAACATAGCTGATTTTTTTTGAAGGGGAAAGAATTTTGCATGCATATGGTACTGCTCTTTCAGAAACCTTCATGAACATGTGTGTGTCCCTATGTGCACGTGTGTACATATGCAACTATATATAATAATAAAATATGTGCTTGTTTCTTTTAATACTTAATCACTCTATAAAACAAGTGAAAATAGCTTCCATTATTCCTAAAATAAGTAAATAATCACATTAAGGTATACGGATGGATGACTGATATATGATAGTTCTGAAATATTGAGTCTAATCTAGAGAGTTAACCAGTCTGGCAACAGTGTGGTCAAATGAGTTGTATAAAATCTAAAATTTCCATGAAGATTTTTTATCAGGTAACCATTCAGATGATGATCAGGTGACCATTTTTTCTGAGTGGTCCATAGTCAGATGCAGCTACAAGATCTCACAATTTTCTGTCATTCATTTTTTTTTCTTCTCTTTCTCCTCCTTTTGCATTTTTCCTCCCCTTTCCATTTCCTATCTCACTCTCTTAAATTCTGTACATTTTCCTTACCTCAGTATTTTCCCTCTTTTTGTAGAGATTGAAGGCACTGCTAAGCATTTGAGTGAACCTTGTGTAAAAGTTATAAATGATAATGGTGTAAGACATTCTGCATAAAAACTCTGCTTTTTCCAGAGTCAGTTTCCCATTTTCCATCTCTCCATATTCTCATTCCCTGGGACTTTACTTCAAGCTCTGTTCCACAACAGACGCTCATTTCTGCTCCCTGGGGATATCAAGAGCTTGGAACAAAAATAATAGCTCCTCCTCACAAAAAACACAAGATAAACTATAATAAAGTGCAAGAGGTTATTTAGCAAAAACCTTAATTGTTTCTGGGTCTTAATTGCTATGTGTAAAGCAAACAGTTTTTGTCTTGATTAAGGCTATAAATGTGTGAAAGTGTATATAAACCAGGGTTTCTGGTTTGAAATGCAAAACATGTGTCATTGCAACACATGTGTGATATAAATATAAGTACCAAAAAGAACATTTTAGGAAGTTCTTAATTGTTTTTCCTTCACCATGATTAGTAAGGTTTTAATTTTTAGTAAGAGATATGGATAAGCAGGTGGAATTTCAACACAGCAGATTTGAAAGGGAATCCAATTGCTATTCTAAATGCAAGCATCATTAAAATGGAAACATATCACTATGCAGTACAAAGCCAAATAGCACCTCATAGTTAAAAGAAATATGTCCCATATTTATGAGCATTCCAAGCTTCTAGTAGCTGTGAAAATCTTCTGAGGTTCCATAACAGGAGATGTGTAGGCTCTACTTCAAGAAAATAGTAATATTGATTTAGAAGGTTATTGCATTTTCTAGTATCTCTTTTTAGTAAAGGAAATGTAAACACTGTGAGAACTTAGATGTTCAAAAGTGACATAAGTATTTTGAGGAGATACTTCTCAAAGCATAAATAGGAGTTTGTCAGAAACCATGAAATCTCATTTTAAATGGCAAATTTGAGTGATTTTGGAGTCTCCAAATTTAAAATGGGGAAATTGTTTTTTGGAAACAGTGAAAGTGAGTTCAAAGCACTTTTCCATTATCTCTTTCTCCTCCTTATTTTCCTCCCCTTTCCATTTCCTATCTCACTCTCTTAAATTCTGTACATTTTCCTTACCTCAGTATTTTCCCTCTTTTTGTAGAGATTGAAGGCACTGCTAAGCATTTGAGTGAACCTTGTGTAAAAGTTATAAATGATAATGGTGTAAGACATTCTGCATAAAAACTCTGCTTTTTCCAGAGTCAGTTTCCCATTTTCCATCTCTCCATATTCTCATTCCCTGGGACTTTACTTCAAGCTCTGTTCCACAACAGACGCTCATTTCTGCTCCCTGGGGATATCAAGAGCTTGGAACAAAAATAATAGCTCCTCCTCACAAAAAACACAAGATAAACTATAATAAAGTGCAAGAGGTTATTTAGCAAAAACCTTAATTGTTTCTGGGTCTTAATTGCTATGTGTAAAGCAAACAGTTTTTGTCTTGATTAAGGCTATAAATGTGTGAAAGTGTATATAAACCAGGGTTTCTGGTTTGAAATGCAAAACATGTGTCATTGCAACACATGTGTGATATAAATATAAGTACCAAAAAGAACATTTTAGGAAGTTCTTAATTGTTTTTCCTTCACCATGATTAGTAAGGTTTTAATTTTTAGTAAGAGATATGGATAAGCAGGTGGAATTTCAACACAGCAGATTTGAAAGGGAATCCAATTGCTATTCTAAATGCAAGCATCATTAAAATGGAAACATATCACTATGCAGTACAAAGCCAAATAGCACCTCATAGTTAAAAGAAATATGTCCCATATTTATGAGCATTCCAAGCTTCTAGTAGCTGTGAAAATCTTCTGAGGTTCCATAACAGGAGATGTGTAGGCTCTACTTCAAGAAAATAGTAATATTGATTTAGAAGGTTATTGCATTTTCTAGTATCTCTTTTTAGTAAAGGAAATGTAAACACTGTGAGAACTTAGATGTTCAAAAAGTGACATAAGTATTTTGAGGAGATACTTCTCAAAGCATAAATAGGAGTTTGTCAGAAACCATGAAATCTCATTTTAAATGGCAAATTTGAGTGATTTTGGAGTCTCCTAAAGTTTCAGAAGGAGTCGGGGATAAAATTAGCAAGTCTATGTTTGGCATACAGAATTTCAGTGAAATAGGTGAGGGTAAAGGGATGAATGCACAAGTAAAACCAGCATGAAGTGAGCCCTGAAGCAAAATGTGAACATGAACCTCCAAGCAATTAGAGTTAAAAGCATACACTAGGTAGTATTGCAAGTTGTTTCCCTATGATCATCAGTTCCCTGAAATATTCTTCAAAAAATTAGTATAAGGTCAAATATATTGGGGAACATTTTGTCTGCTCCTTGAAGGTACACAATGTAAAAGGATTATTGAATTTCAGGAAGTGGTCTTTCAATGTGATAGAGAAACTACTGAAATTCTATTAAACAAAAAAGAGTCACTTAGAATGAGAATAGCAGCATTTTAATATAAGGATAGGAAGTTGTTCAGGCCTCATAGACTTTCTCATGTGAGTATTTTAGAATCTTACTTCCAACTTTTACGAGTGACAATCTGACAAGCCCGGTTTGGAGGAGGTAGTCATTTTTTTTCAGTCAGCTACAGCTGCTGAATTTATACTTTTTCTGAGGCTATATCCTCATCAAAAAGCCAAAGCATATGATTGTGCCCTTATATTTTCATTGCATTTCTGCTGCTATACATCTTTAATATCTCTACACTTTAAAAAATTATTCATTCGGTATCACCTCTCATCACTGCTGAATTTCTTTCACATTTCTCACAATAAAACTCATTACTGTTTTTTTGTTTTCTTTGTTTTACCTTTCTGCCCCACTTTAGAACTAATGATGTTTTTCCATGTCTTTCAAGTCTGCTTCCCCTCCTGAAAGATACACTGATGCATCTAGGTCAGCAGTGAACTTCATGTCGCATTTCATCATAAATCAGTCTCTCAGAAATGTTTAAAACAATTGATCATCCTCTTCTGGGGAAACAAACAAAACAACTCCTATTTTTTGCCTTTATGCCATCATTTTCTAGTATCTCTTTTAGTAAAGGAAATGTAAACACTGAGAACTTAGATGTTCAAAAGTGACATAAGTATTTTGAGGAGATACTTCTCAAAGCATAAATAGGAGTTTGTCAGAAACCATGAAATCTCATTTTAAATGGCAAATTTGAGTGATTTTGGAGTCTCCTAAAGTTTCAGAAGGAGTCGGGGATAAAATTAGCAAGTCTATGTTTGGCATACAGAATTTCAGTGAAATAGGTGAGGGTAAAGGGATGAATGCACAAGTAAAACCAGCATGAAGTGAGCCCTGAAGCAAAATGTGAACATGAACCTCCAAGCAATTAGAGTTAAAAGCATACACTAGGTAGTATTGCAAGTTGTTTCCCTATGATCATCAGTTCCCTGAAATATTCTTCAAAAAATTAGTATAAGGTCAAATATATTGGGGAACATTTTGTCTGCTCCTTGAAGGTACACAATGTAAAAGGATTATTGAATTTCAGGAAGTGGTCTTTCAATGTGATAGAGAAACTACTGAAATTCTATTAAACAAAAAAGAGTCACTTAGAATGAGAATAGCAGCATTTTAATATAAGGATAGGAAGTTGTTCAGGCCTCATAGACTTTCTCATGTGAGTATTTTAGAATCTTACTTCCAACTTTTACGAGTGACAATCTGACAAGCCCGGTTTGGAGGAGGTAGTCATTTTTTTTCAGTCAGCTACAGCTGCTGAATTTATACTTTTTCTGAGGCTATATCCTCATCAAAAAGCCAAAGCATATGATTGTGCCCTTATATTTTCATTGCATTTCTGCTGCTATACATCTTTAATATCTCTACACTTTAAAAAATTATTCATTCGGTATCACCTCTCATCACTGCTGAATTTCTTTCACATTTCTCACAATAAAACTCATTACTGTTTTTTTGTTTTCTTTGTTTTACCTTTCTGCCCCACTTTAGAACTAATGATGTTTTTCCATGTCTTTCAAGTCTGCTTCCCCTCCTGAAAGATACACTGATGCATCTAGGTCAGCAGTGAACTTCATGTCGCATTTCATCATAAATCAGTCTCTCAGAAATGTTTAAAACAATTGATCATCCTCTTCTGGGGAAACAAACAAAACAACTCCTATTTTTTGCCTTTATGCCATCATGGTCTCCTCTTTCTGCCTACCCTGCTGCATGCCTACATCTTCTTCAATGCATCTTAATTTGGTAGTGAAACTGTCACTGTTAGTCGCTCAGTTGTGGTGATTCATGGACGGTAGCTCACCAGGCTCCTCTGTCTATGGAAGTCTCCAGGCAAGAATGCTAGAATGGGTTGCCATTCCTTTCTCCAGGGGATCTTTCTGATCCAGGGATTGAATCACGATCTCCTGCATTGCAGGCAGACTCTTTACCATTTGAGCCAGCAGGTTAGCCCTCCTTATCTCATATCCTACATTTAAATGCTGAAGGGCCAATGTCACTTCTCTTTAAATTCTTCCTCATGTTCTCATTCATTCTCATTACTTTAAATCTTTCTAGCTGTTGATGACTCTTAAGTGTCTCTGTCATCTTTACCTCTCCTTAGACCTACAGATGCCACGGTACTTGACATCTTCAATAAATATATATTTGACATTTCATATTTAGATTTCTCAAAATGGAGCTTTTGACTTTATTGCCTTATCCCTACGTCAACACATGGTAGCAGCATGCGTATTGTAGCTCAAGCCAAATACCAAGGAGTTGTCCTAGATTTTCTATCACCCACATACACAGCTCATTAACATACATCTCAAGACACCAATTTTTCTCTATGTCCGCATAGGAGATACATGATTATTTTATTGATTTCACTCTTTAATCTGAGAGTAGCCACTCACCTTTCCTCTTTTGGTTTTCATTAAATAGTATTTAAGAGTAATTATCTTCCCTGGTGGCTCAGTGGTAAAGCACCGGGCTGGCAATGCAGGAGACACAGCAGGAGGTGTGGGTTTGATCCCTGGTTAAGGAAGATTCTCTGGAGATGGCAACTCACTTCACTATTCTTGCAAGGGAAATCTCATGGACAGAGGAGCCTGGTGGGCTAAAGTCCATGGGATTGCAAAGAGTCAGACATGACTCAGCAACTAAAACAAAGAGTGGTTAGTCTCCTTGCTTCTCTGATTTGGGTTTAGATCTCCTGTCTACAGCAAAGATGGCACTGCATCAGTGAACTTCATGTCGCATTTCATCATAAATCAGTCTCTCAGAAATGTTTAAAACAATTGATCATCCTCTTCTGGGGAAACAAACAAAACAACTCCTATTTTTTGCCTTTATGCCATCATGGTCTCCTCTTTCTGCCTACCCTGCTGCATGCCTACATCTTCTTCAATGCATCTTAATTTGGTAGTGAAACTGTCACTGTTAGTCGCTCAGTTGTGGTGATTCATGGACGGTAGCTCACCAGGCTCCTCTGTCTATGGAAGTCTCCAGGCAAGAATGCTAGAATGGGTTGCCATTCCTTTCTCCAGGGGATCTTTCTGATCCAGGGATTGAATCACGATCTCCTGCATTGCAGGCAGACTCTTTACCATTTGAGCCAGCAGGTTAGCCCTCCTTATCTCATATCCTACATTTAAATGCTGAAGGGCCAATGTCACTTCTCTTTAAATTCTTCCTCATGTTCTCATTCATTCTCATTACTTTAAATCTTTCTAGCTGTTGATGACTCTTAAGTGTCTCTGTCATCTTTACCTCTCCTTAGACCTACAGATGCCACGGTACTTGACATCTTCAATAAATATATATTTGACATTTCATATTTAGATTTCTCAAAATGGAGCTTTTGACTTTATTGCCTTATCCCTACGTCAACACATGGTAGCAGCATGCGATTGTAGCTCAAGCCAAATACCAAGGAGTTGTCCTAGATTTTCTATCACCCACATACACAGCTCATTAACATACATCTCAAGACACCAATTTTTCTCTATGTCCGCATAGGAGATACATGATTATTTTATTGATTTCACTCTTTAATCTGAGAGTAGCCACTCACCTTTCCTCTTTTGGTTTTCATTAAATAGTATTTAAGAGTAATTATCTTCCCTGGTGGCTCAGTGGTAAAGCACCGGGCTGGCAATGCAGGAGACACAGCAGGAGGTGTGGGTTTGATCCCTGGTTAAGGAAGATTCTCTGGAGATGGCAACTCACTTCACTATTCTTGCAAGGGAAATCTCATGGACAGAGGAGCCTGGTGGGCTAAAGTCCATGGGATTGCAAAGAGTCAGACATGACTCAGCAACTAAAACAAAGAGTGGTTAGTCTCCTTGCTGCTCTGATTTATTCAGGTCTACACATAAGAGCCAACACATTGAGATACTGTTACATTTACCTACAAAATCCTGCAACTTACAGTCTTTTAGTCTACTAGTCCACTGTCAATGATGGGTTAACTACTCTTTTGGACTTTTGTTAGTTTACATAAACTACTGGCTTCCTCTTCTGAGGAAAGTGTTTATTTCTGGGATCCCAGCAAATAACATTGATTGAAATATATTCAAAGTGCAGCAGCACTCTCCCCTGCTGTCCCTGAAGTGAGGCTCTCCTTTCCATCTCTCACTCATACGCCAGTGACTTTTGATGTTCTCCTCCTCTTTCTCTGATTTATGGTCTGTTCCTTCTACTCTTAGGGAAACATCTGGTCTTTCACTTCAATTAATTTTGCTTACATAATAATAGTTATATATTGTCAAGTATAAACTCCACAGTGAATACATTTCTACTCAGGGATCCTGAATATCGAGATGGGTGCTCTAAAATTAGTATTTGCAGCTTTAAGAGTAAATGGACAACTCATAACAACCCTTTAAGAAAACTATTTCAGCTTAAAGCAGTCTGTGCTAAAGTAAGATCTCTTTGTATGGACCATAGACTTGACAACATGTACCTTGACCCATGCTAAAATACAGCAGGGCAGAAGAGAAAGGAAAAGGAAGAGTGACTGAGCCAGCAGATTCTGTGAATTGGAGAGTCTCTTGAATAGAGAGGGCTTGTGAGTCCCAACTTTATGGGAATTATAAGCCCTTGAACTCTCTGTGACCTTGTACAAGAAGGATTTTATAAGTGGAATACAATTAAGTGGGCACATAAGGTGGTACTCTGAGACAGAAATGATTTTTTAAATTTTTCAAAATGTACCAAATAAAAGCTGTAGCTTACAAATCATATTTATTTTTGAGAACAGTCATTGAAAACACAACTTGAGTAGGAGCGAGGAAAGGTTTCCTATTTGTTGCAGATCGTAGGTCATGTGGTTGAACTCTGTGGAGCTGAAAGGGATCAGGGGAAATATACAGGTTTCACTTCGTTGCTTCAGAAAACCTGTAAAATCCCAGGAGAAAATCTTTGAGTCCAAAACAAATAGTTACAACCTTTCAAATAAAACCTTGAGATGTGTCAATTCTTGTGAATTTGTAAGACTTCTAGGAAAAGGAATAATCTTGGTTCAAAATACTGAAGAACTTCAGAGAATGAATAGGATCTGTGTTCAGAAACTTTTTCTATGATATCTCCAGAATGATCTTAATATGGTTTATCACTAATTTCAGAAAACAGGGGCTGCTATATAACTGAGTGACTAATGAAGTGCCAGTATGATTGTACTTCAGTTCTTTTAGATAAGTTTTTACCTATCAATCAAATTTGTCTTGAGACTGTTCCTGAAAAATACATACCAAGAAATACAGTGGTATCCCTTAACTATGGGTTTCCCTGGTGGCTCAGATGGTAAAGCAATGGCCTGCAATGTGACAGACCTGCTTTCGTGGTTTCAGTTACTAATGGTCAACTGAACTCCAAAATATTTTTTAGTTCCAGAAATTAACAATTTGTGAGTTTTAAATTTGACCTATTCTGAGTTGTATGACGAAATCGCTTGCTGTCTTGATCCATTTCACCCCATCCATCAACACGGACTCTCAATCATTGACTTGTTCTGCTGCTGATACCTAACCGTCGACAGTGTCTTGGCTTGATGATCCAGGTTAACACAAGCAGATGATCCTCCTTCTAATGTAATCACTAGTCAGTAGTAGCCTAATGTTAGATCACAATGTCTACATCATTCATTTCATTTCATCTTATCCCATAGGCATTTTATTACTTCACATGATCACAAGAAGAAGAGTGAATACAGTACAAAAAGACATTCTGTGAGAGAGAGAAAGCACATTCACATAGCTTTTATTATAGTACATTGATACAACTGTTCTATTTCCTAACTGCTTATTGTTTCAAATATCTTATTGTATATGATTTATAAATTAAATTATATCACAGTAGTAGGGTTCCTTATGGTTTCAGGCATCGACTGGAGATGCTAGAACATACCCTCTGTGGAATATGGGGGACTGTCATAGTCACATTTTTGCCTGGTCTGACATTTAACAGAATCTTCATAATTACAGTTGTGTATTGACTTTATTTTTAGATGGCCTCTTAGAATTTCTGCTATGTTCTCAATGGCATGAACATCATATTTATTTTCTAAAGACGCATAAGAGGAAATAATATAAACTTAGATTTGCATCTTTACTTGAGGAAACTTAAAACTCCAGCCTTATGCAACTGAAGCCAATATAAGAATTTATGAGTAATTGAGTTGAGATTTTCCTATAGTTGCAAAAGTTTTTTTGAAGGCTATCTTGGTATATATAAACTAAAATGAATAAATGATGCTGTTGTACATATTATTTTTTAAATATAAAGAAACTGTTTCAAGTTTTGAGGTTTTTTTTCAATGTAATTTGTTCAAAATATTTCTGAAACTCTCTATTTCTTTTCATCATTGACTAAACTGAAACAATTACAAAGCTGCAGAAAATGTTCTGGTAGGAATTAGGCTATTGTGTAGGGTTGACTGAAGGTGGTTTCTGAAGTTGGGAGCTGGTTCCACTTGTCATTTCACCTTTTCTATACAGGTATGATAAATAGTTGATGTTACACTACTGGTACTCAAGAAATATGGGTATCTAATTGGGGAGTTTTAAAAAGCGCTTAAGAAATGAACCTTTTTGCTTCATACTTGTTCTGCTGCTGATACCTAACGTCGACAGTGTCTTGGCTTGATGATCCAGGTTAACACAAGCAGATGATCCTCCTTCTAATGTAATCACTAGTCAGTAGTAGCCTAATGTTAGATCACAATGTCTACATCATTCATTTCATTTCATCTTATCCCATAGGCATTTTATTACTTCACATGATCACAAGAAGAAGAGTGAATACAGTACAAAAAGACATTCTGTGAGAGAGAGAAAGCACATTCACATAGCTTTTATTATAGTACATTGATACAACTGTTCTATTTCCTAACTGCTTATTGTTTCAAATATCTTATTGTATATGATTTATAAATTAAATTATATCACAGTAGTAGGGTTCCTTATGGTTTCAGGCATCGACTGGAGATGCTAGAACATACCCTCTGTGGAATATGGGGGACTGTCATAGTCACATTTTTGCCTGGTCTGACATTTAACAGAATCTTCATAATTACAGTTGTGTATTGACTTTATTTTTAGATGGCCTCTTAGAATTTCTGCTATGTTCTCAATGGCATGAACATCATATTTATTTTCTAAAGACGCATAAGAGGAAATAATATAAACTTAGATTTGCATCTTTACTTGAGGAAACTTAAAACTCCAGCCTTATGCAACTGAAGCCAATATAAGAATTTATGAGTAATTGAGTTGAGATTTTCCTATAGTTGCAAAAGTTTTTTTGAAGGCTATCTTGGTATATATAAACTAAAATGAATAAATGATGCTGTTGTACATATTATTTTTTAAATATAAAGAAACTGTTTCAAGTTTTGAGGTTTTTTTTCAATGTAATTTGTTCAAAATATTTCTGAAACTCTCTATTTCTTTTCATCATTGACTAAACTGAAACAATTACAAAGCTGCAGAAAATGTTCTGGTAGGAATTAGGCTATTGTGTAGGGTTGACTGAAGGTGGTTTCTGAAGTTGGGAGCTGGTTCCACTTGTCATTTCACCTTTTCTATACAGGTATGATAAATAGTTGATGTTACACTACTGGTACTCAAGAAATATGGGTATCTAATTGGGGAGTTTTAAAAAGCGCTTAAGAAATGAACCTTTTTGCTTCATACTTGTTCAAAAGTGGAAACAATCACATAATCCCCTTACCCTTTGGAGAAATACTCTGGAGCTCTAAGACAAGTCAATTTTATTCCCCTCTCTGTGCATTTATCTTTTGCTTGCATGGTAAGTTTAAGGAAATTTTACTTCAGATAATTTGTAATCCTTGAGAAAAGGAAGCAGAGAAAACCAGGATTACCTCAGTTAAAACAGGTCATGCTTTGGAATTCTAATATTTTGTGGAAATAACCCTGTGAACATCTAGTTTACAAGAGGAATGGTAAGATGCAATAATACATAAAGCTATGCATTATTTAAAAAATGTGATTTTGTTTTAAATTCAAACTTTATAATTTATTATCATCAGAAGTGATTTTGGTATTATTAAAGTGCAACTGGTGTAAAAATAGAGCATTTTTTAAAAGTTACTAACTACTTTGACATCATAGAGCCATAAGAAATATAATTGTTCTTTTAAAAATTAGGTATTCAGACATGGAGAAGCTCCAAGTCCCATTCCTGATTATATTTTTACAGAAATGTGATGTTGGGAGAGGGTCAAACATTTTTGGTGTGGCTAAGTCTTCTCTATTCATAATGGAAAATTTTGTATCTAAGTGCATTCCCACCAGCACAAGTGAAGAGTACAGGGCTGTTTGATGTGTGTGTTTTTTTTTTGTTTGTTTGTTTGTTTGTTTGCCTCACAAACATGGCTGAAAGAGGATTCATGAGCTGTAGAATAACAATAGTGAGCAGGATGCTTGATCATAAGGAAATGAATGGCTTGTTGCCAAGTCATGGTCAAATATTAATGAATACTTCTTGAACTCAGTTTTCTTAGGGTTTTCTGCCTGCAGAAACAATTTTGTGTCTTGTTTTATCTTTTAACTAGGGGAGGAATATCTACAGTTTCATTTCTGAAAGTATTTATCCTCCACAAAAGTTTATTCATGGTCTGATCTGTCAGTGTTATGCTAGTCTCTTAATTTATCAAAATCCTGTTCTATGTTAAATGATTTCCTGTCTTTCTGATGTTTGTACATTCAGACACTTGTAGAAAAACAATATCTGGAAATTTGTTTGGTATTTAGCTCTGTTTTGCATATTTAGTACTTTAATCTTTCCATATTAATTAATTGGTCTTAATTTTATTTCAGTGGGAAAGGTGTTTGAATATGAACTACTGCTTTAAAACTTAAGCAAACTAATGCTCAAATATAAGCCCAGGGAAACAAGTTAAGAAAGGTCATTCAACTGACTTCAGAGATAGTTAAAGAACAAGTAATAGATATATTACTTGCTCATTTTCAGCTTATTTTAAAAGTAGTTTTTATTGGGGTATAGTTGTTTTACTCTATTGTGTTGGTTTCTACTGTACAGCAAAATGTATCTGCCATACATATATCACCTCCTTTTTAGACTTTCTTTCCATTCAGTACACTACAGTGCATTAAGTAGAGTTCCCAGTATATTCTCGATTTTGTTTTAAATTCAAACTTTATAATTTATTATCATCAGAAGTGATTTTGGTATTATTAAAGTGCAACTGGTGTAAAAATAGAGCATTTTTTAAAAGTTACTAACTACTTTGACATCATAGAGCCATAAGAAATATAATTGTTCTTTTAAAAATTAGGTATTCAGACATGGAGAAGCTCCAAGTCCCATTCCTGATTATATTTTTACAGAAATGTGATGTTGGGAGAGGGTCAAACATTTTTGGTGTGGCTAAGTCTTCTCTATTCATAATGGAAAATTTTGTATCTAAGTGCATTCCCACCAGCACAAGTGAAGAGTACAGGGCTGTTTGATGTGTGTGTTTTTTTTTTGTTTGTTTGTTTGTTTGCCTCACAAACATGGCTGAAAGAGGATTCATGAGCTGTAGAATAACAATAGTGAGCAGGATGCTTGATCATAAGGAAATGAATGGCTTGTTGCCAAGTCATGGTCAAATATTAATGAATACTTCTTGAACTCAGTTTTCTTAGGGTTTTCTGCCTGCAGAAACAATTTTGTGTCTTGTTTTATCTTTTAACTAGGGGAGGAATATCTACAGTTTCATTTCTGAAAGTATTTATCCTCCACAAAAGTTTATTCATGGTCTGATCTGTCAGTGTTATGCTAGTCTCTTAATTTATCAAAATCCTGTTCTATGTTAAATGATTTCCTGTCTTTCTGATGTTTGTACATTCAGACACTTGTAGAAAAACAATATCTGGAAATTTGTTTGGTATTTAGCTCTGTTTTGCATATTTAGTACTTTAATCTTTCCATATTAATTAATTGGTCTTAATTTTATTTCAGTGGGAAAGGTGTTTGAATATGAACTACTGCTTTAAAACTTAAGCAAACTAATGCTCAAATATAAGCCCAGGGAAACAAGTTAAGAAAGGTCATTCAACTGACTTCAGAGATAGTTAAAGAACAAGTAATAGATATATTACTTGCTCATTTTCAGCTTATTTTAAAAGTAGTTTTTATTGGGGTATAGTTGTTTTACTCTATTGTGTTGGTTTCTACTGTACAGCAAAATGTATCTGCCATACATATATCACCTCCTTTTTAGACTTTCTTTCCATTCAGTACACTACAGTGCATTAAGTAGAGTTCCCAGTATATTCTCGTTAGTTATCTATTTTATTCACAGTACTGGGTCAGGGAGATCCCCTGGAGGAGGGCATGGCAACCCACTCCAGTATTCTTGCCTGGAGAATCCATGGACAGGGGAACCTGATGAGCTACAGTCCTTGGGCTCGCAAAGTGTCAAACATGACTAAACAATTTAGCACACACTCATGCACATCAATAGTGTATATGAAAACCATTCAGGCAGTATATTTACTCAACCCAAGAGGAGAGAATTCAGGCAAATAGCTTTTCACAGCATTCCTCAGATCCCATATAACAGGCCTTCCTTCACTGTAGAGTTTAAAATTGCCATTTCTGCTGTATTTGTAACCCTATTCTGGAGTTCCATAGTTGGCAGGTAGAAAAGGAAGAAACAAGACAGCAGTAAAGGGGACTCTTTGAGAACATTATGAAACTCTGTAGGCCTACTCAGCTTTGGAATCCTATGAATTGGATATACTTAACAGTTGTTCCACTGACCTAACCTTGTCCCAACTGTTTGGGGAACTTTCAGGAAAATTTTGCACGTAGTTTTCCAATGATATATTTTTAACCAAATTTTGCTATTCTTCACTCTTAAGATTTAATTTAGCAATAGTTCAACTGCATAAAACAGTCTATATTCTTTAATTCTGTCCTAAAAAATGCAATCTCATAAAAGCTCTGTGTATGTCATTGCCTTTCCCGTGCTGTAGAACTAAACCTACAAGCTTCCTTGTATTCCCAAGGAAAATTCAATATCTTCCCATTATGCTCATAAAAAAAAAAAAAAGCTCATTCTTATCACCGACAAAGCTTTACCTGATCTAATTTCTTCTACCTCTCTGTTGAACACATGAAAGGAAACAAAACAAGGTCTTTTGACTATGCCTTCTGTGTACTTAAAGATCTTCTTTTTAATCTTGTGTTAGATTATATGGAGTCAAATAAGCATAGCCACATAGCCCAGAATTTGCTGAGGGAAGGAAAATGGAAGTAACTTTTATTAAGCATCTACCATTCTCAATAAATATCAGGCACCCTTGTGTATACATCAGCCCTGTGAGGGTAGACATTATCATTCTTATTTTTCAGTTGGGCCAACTGGGAGACAGAATAATTAAAAATTTTTTCAAGTTAACAGAACTGGTAAGTAGAAGAGAACAAATTCAAACCCCTTATAAGTCTGCAGAACCAAATCCCAGGATATTGAAATGAAGAACCCTAGAGGTGCAGTCAGCATTTATGGTAAAAGTATTCATGAACCCGTATTTTTTCTTTCAACAATACTTATTGTGAATTGTCTGCTAGGTGTTCTATCAAATGCTAGAGACAGAAGAGGTTAGCAAAAGCCAGAAATAGTTTTTGTTGTCTGGGAGCTAATGGTACAGTTGGATATTAGACTTTCAGCAAATTATGATTCTGACTATATGTAATTGTGCATGCTCTTTTGCTCAGTCATGTCTGACTCTGTGACCCCATGTGGTATGTAGCCCACCGGGTTCCTCTGCCCAATGGATTTTTCAGGCAAGAATACTGGAGTGGGTTGCCATGCACTCCTCCAGGGGATCTTCCTGACTCAGGGATCAAACCTGCATCTTTGGCATATCCTTAATTGGCAGACAGATTCCTTATCACAGAGTCATCTGGGCAACCCAATATGTAATTACTGAATATAAAATGTACTTTGAAGGAATGGAATACAATTCTGTTAATGTAAAAGTTATTTAAAAACTGAACTGAGGAATTTCTTTTTTTTTTTTTAAAGATTTGTTTATTTATTTATTATTGGTGGGGATTGGGGTGAGGAGGGAGGGGAGTAGGCGGGCCACTTCTATTGATTCTTCATTTATCTATTTTCATCCATCTTTTTTGTTCTTTGGTCCATGTGGGCCTCCCATCACAGTGGCCTCTGTCGTCGCAGAGCACTGGCTCTGGGTGCATGAGCTCCAGAGCTCCGGCTCGGTAATTGGACACATCAGTCCAGCCGCTCCGTGGCACTTGTGATCTTCCCAGGCCAGGGATCGAACCGGTGCGCCTTGCACTGCAAGGCGGTGTCCTTACCCACTGGACCACCAGGGAAGCCCCTGAACTGAGTAATTTCTATGGTGACCCAGTGGTTTACACTCTGTCCTCCCAACGCAGTTCCATTCCTGGTTAGGGAACTAGATCCTACATACTGCAACTAATACCAGGTGCAGCCAAATAAATAAATAAATAAATATAAAAAAATGCAAAGGTAGGGGGATAAAGGAACTGAAATTAAGGGTTGAGGAAGGCGTTCCTGAGGTAATGGTAAGTGATATCTAAAGGAGGAATAAGAGTTAAATAGATGAAAAACAAATTAAAATGGGGGTATTTTTCCAGGAAGAAGGAACCACATTTGCAAGAACTATTTGATATATTTAGGCTTAAAAAACACCAGTGGATATAGAAGTCATAAAGTAAAGGGAAAATGTTAGAAGATACAGAGGGAGGGCAAATACATTTGAAATTAACTTGCAATTCCTTGTAGACCATGCAAAAAATTTGGTATTTTCATAGCAAGCGAGTCATATAGTCCCCAGTGGAACATTATAGAACAATATTCTGGAGACCTTAATGAAACAGATGACTATACCAAGCTGAAGGCAGATGTGCCTTCAGTGAGCCTAATATTTAGTAGTGAGGTGTTGGTACAATATCACTGAACGTACTGTGAGGGGAATTATAAGCACTTCCTCATTTGTTTATTCATTTTTGATAAATTACATGTAACAATGAATCTTTCATGGAGCTTCCTTTAAGAAATTTATGATATAGTGAGGAAAATAATTCTTAACCTCAATATCTCTTGTCTCAGTTACAAAGTTGTACATGCCATAGGCTAAAGTTTTTAAATCTTAGGAAGCTGAGGTGGTGATGGACAGGTGACTGAAAGAAGGAATGGTCCATGGAAGGAAGTGCCAAGTGAGTTAGGTATTCAGAGGTGATAGGGATTGGCCTTTCAGCCTGACATATAGAGCACTGGCTCTGGGTGCATGAGCTCCAGAGCTCCGGCTCGGTAATTGGACACATCAGTCCAGCCGCTCCGTGGCACTTGTGATCTTCCCAGGCCAGGGATCGAACCGGTGCGCCTTGCACTGCAAGGCGGTGTCCTTACCCACTGGACCACCAGGGAAGCCCCTGAACTGAGTAATTTCTATGGTGACCCAGTGGTTTACACTCTGTCCTCCCAACGCAGTTCCATTCCTGGTTAGGGAACTAGATCCTACATACTGCAACTAATACCAGGTGCAGCCAAATAAATAAATAAATAAATATAAAAAAATGCAAAGGTAGGGGGATAAAGGAACTGAAATTAAGGGTTGAGGAAGGCGTTCCTGAGGTAATGGTAAGTGATATCTAAAGGAGGAATAAGAGTTAAATAGATGAAAAACAAATTAAAATGGGGGTATTTTTCCAGGAAGAAGGAACCACATTTGCAAGAACTATTTGATATATTTAGGCTTAAAAAACACCAGTGGATATAGAAGTCATAAAGTAAAGGGAAAATGTTAGAAGATACAGAGGGAGGGCAAATACATTTGAAATTAACTTGCAATTCCTTGTAGACCATGCAAAAATTAGGTATTTTCATAGCAAGCGAGTCATATAGTCCCCAGTGGAACATTATAGAACAATATTCTGGAGACCTTAATGAAACAGATGACTATACCAAGCTGAAGGCAGATGTGCCTTCAGTGAGCCTAATATTTAGTAGTGAGGTGTTGGTACAATATCACTGAACGTACTGTGAGGGGAATTATAAGCACTTCCTCATTTGTTTATTCATTTTTGATAAATTACATGTAACAATGAATCTTTCATGGAGCTTCCTTTAAGAAATTTATGATATAGTGAGGAAAATAATTCTTAACCTCAATATCTCTTGTCTCAGTTACAAAGTTGTACATGCCATAGGCTAAAGTTTTTAAATCTTAGGAAGCTGAGGTGGTGATGGACAGGTGACTGAAAGAAGGAATGGTCCATGGAAGGAAGTGCCAAGTGAGTTAGGTATTCAGAGGTGATAGGGATTGGCCTTTCAGCCTGACATATAGAGGGTGGAATGGGACAAGAAGGCCATTAAAGGGGAACATTATGCAGTTGACCCTTGAACAACACAGGTGTCAATCTGCCTATCATTTATGGATACCCCCTGTATCTATCACTTCTCAGCATCCACAGATTCAATGAACGACAGAGCATGTAGTACTATAGCATTTACCATCAAAAAACTTCCAAGTATAAATGGAGGATGTGTAAAGTTAAACTGGTGTCAGATTAGGGAGTTCCTTGAAAAGTATCAATAGAAACGACAAAGAATCAAAAGAGAGGTATAATGATCAGTGCAAGACATAGGAAAAATATTTATTGATATGTGTGGTACAGACGCAAAAAAGAGTATGTTCTTGGAAGAACGTACTTGAATCAAGTGGAATGAGACCCCCCCACACACTCCCCGGAAATAGGAAGAAATTTTACTACAACCAAAAAAGAAGCTTAGTTTTGCAATTGTGGGTGTTTTCATTCTCTTGCTCACCTGTTGGGACAGGAGAGTGACTCACAACTTCTCTTGACTGTGTCTTGGACAATCAAAGAGGCATGTAGAGTAAGCAGGGACAACAATGAATTGTCATGTTGCTTCTATGAATGCATCTACAACCCTATTAAGTTATTCATCGTGGGAGGAAACACCTGAGATTTCCTAACACAAACCATTAAGGCAACAAAAAACTAGAAGTCACAAAGCCTGATGGATGAGGATTCTATAATCTAAATGCCTTTTTCCTATATTTCATGTGCTTAGTTCAGATTTCACCCCTTGCTTGATAGATTTGCTGATAGATTTGCTGTCTGTGCTTTTGGCAATTTTTTTTTTTTTTTTTTTTGCTATTTTTACATCAGTGTTCTTGTAATAATAGAAGTTGAGCATTTTGATTTACTGATCACATTCCTTCTTGTGATAATGGCCAGTATTTGATTGTCTCCATTATATTGGTTTCCCTCTGTGGGCACTGAAAGATGTGGATGAATGTTTCAAATGACGTTGTTTCTTTTTCCTTTCAGTGTTTTTCTGTTCAGAGGAATAAAGCCTTCATTCTTCCATGATATCTTCACATATTCTGTTTCTTTTTTTTTTTCCTTTTGTTTCTTATTTTATTTCTGTATTATCTCATATTTTTAGTCTTTCATTTTCTCAATGGTTTTTGAAATATTTATGATGTCTAGAATTTGTTTCTTAAAGCTTGCTTCATTTCAGTGTTGCAATATTATCAAACCAACAATGTGGAAAAAACTTCTAAGTAGCATTTTCACTTTGTGCTAAATAGGCCTTCCACATTTTATTTTACAAGCCATGCACTCTCATCTTTTCTTTCCTGGCTCACTGTAGCTTTTCTGTGATACAACTTTTTGCTCTTTTCTAGCGCATTAAAGAGGTCAGAAGAATTAAATATGTTTCCACATAAAGTAAGGGGCTTTCTCTCTTGGGAAATGCAGACCTAGTGAGAATGAGATGGATCCCTTTTGTTTGATGTCAGTTGCTCTTCTGGGATCACTTACTGGTTCCATCTGTAATTACTTCTTTTTGCTAAATGCTTGAGTATTGAATCAGAAACAGACTGCTTTTGATACAACTGGAAAATGTGAATGCTTGTGCTTAACTTTTAGTTCTGTCTCTCTGTGTTTCTTATAGACTAACATTAGGTTTCATTCATCCATTCATTTAACATTTAAGGAACATGGAAGCACTTCTAAAAAGTTATTCATCGTGGGAGGAAACACCTGAGATTTCCTAACACAAACCATTAAGGCAACAAAAAACTAGAAGTCACAAAGCCTGATGGATGAGGATTCTATAATCTAAATGCCTTTTTCCTATATTTCATGTGCTTAGTTCAGATTTCACCCCTTGCTTGATAGATTTGCTGATAGATTTGCTGTCTGTGCTTTTGGCAATTTTTTTTTTTTTTTTTTTTTGCTATTTTTACATCAGTGTTCTTGTAATAATAGAAGTTGAGCATTTTGATTTACTGATCACATTCCTTCTTGTGATAATGGCCAGTATTTGATTGTCTCCATTATATTGGTTTCCCTCTGTGGGCACTGAAAGATGTGGATGAATGTTTCAAATGACGTTGTTTCTTTTTCCTTTCAGTGTTTTTCTGTTCAGAGGAATAAAGCCTTCATTCTTCCATGATATCTTCACATATTCTGTTTCTTTTTTTTTTTCCTTTTGTTTCTTATTTTATTTCTGTATTATCTCATATTTTTAGTCTTTCATTTTCTCAATGGTTTTTGAAATATTTATGATGTCTAGAATTTGTTTCTTAAAGCTTGCTTCATTTCAGTGTTGCAATATTATCAAACCAACAATGTGGAAAAAACTTCTAAGTAGCATTTTCACTTTGTGCTAAATAGGCCTTCCACATTTTATTTTACAAGCCATGCACTCTCATCTTTTCTTTCCTGGCTCACTGTAGCTTTTCTGTGATACAACTTTTTGCTCTTTTCTAGCGCATTAAAGAGGTCAGAAGAATTAAATATGTTTCCACATAAAGTAAGGGGCTTTCTCTCTTGGGAAATGCAGACCTAGTGAGAATGAGATGGATCCCTTTTGTTTGATGTCAGTTGCTCTTCTGGGATCACTTACTGGTTCCATCTGTAATTACTTCTTTTTGCTAAATGCTTGAGTATTGAATCAGAAACAGACTGCTTTTGATACAACTGGAAAATGTGAATGCTTGTGCTTAACTTTTAGTTCTGTCTCTCTGTGTTTCTTATAGACTAACATTAGGTTTCATTCATCCATTCATTTAACATTTAAGGAACATGGAAGAGGCCGTAGGGGGCGTTGGCACAACTCTACATTCTGGAAGAAAAGAAGACAAAGCCCTATGTCCGTTGTTTGGGAGGGTATCCTGGATAAGAAAGACCATCCAATGGGAAGCTCCCTTTCACTTTAAAGGCTGTTTTGTGTGTATATGAAACCCCCTGACGGGCCAAAGAGAAATGATTCTACTGAGAGTGGGTGAAGCTGAAAGTAACAGAGAAAAATTCTGATGTTAAAAACATTCCATCAGAAATAAACAAACGGCATCAGCTGTGTCTCATTATACAGTCTGTGAAGACTGTAGACTGCAGAATGGGGAAGAAAAGGGTGGATCCAGAAGTGAAATAAACACTGATTAATATTTAGAGTGCACAAGGGATTCACCATTTAAATAGAAACAAAAGCACGAACTCTGTGCTGCTGGTTTTGGGACCAGCCACACTGGAGAGGGAGCAGTAACCTCCCAATGCATTGGTGACTTTCATGTAAGCAAGTCCATTAGAAAAGCAGCAATAAACTCTTATAGACCAACAAGGTATTATGTAGCAAATTATTTTCTCATTGCTTTATGAAGTAGCTTACAATTGCACCCAATTATTACAGAGAAACATTGCAGTTGTTAAAATTTTTTTACACATTTTTTATACATTTTTTACACATTTTTTTACACTTATATATATAAGTGGACAGATAATAGAATTATCAATGAAGTAATTTTCCTAGGAAGTGAATATTACTATATGATCAACCTTGAGAATTTATAATCAGTGCTCAGATATCTAAACAAGTATGAAGATGTGTGGGAAGGAGTTTTAATGTCCTCCCCTAGTTCATTTTCAACACTTCTAAAAATTATGCTTGGGTATTCTAGGTTTTATGAGACCCCATATGTCATCTGTCATTTTAATGTAAAAAAATCTCATTTGCTTTCATATCTGAAAAAGACATGTTCTGTACTTTAGCCTGAGTTCTAAAGAGCAACTAGAAGATTTCTTTAAATTCATTTCTTATATTTTGCAGAGGATTGGATTTCTACCGTAGCAGTGCTTAAATATGTAAGTAAAGGTTGTAAGATTTTTCATATTTTGAAAGAAAGCAAATTAGGAATTGATACAGAGGTGAACTAAGTAGAGAACCATATTAACATGTAAAAAAAGAAGAGAACAGAGAGATGGCAGCAAACCCAATAAATAAACACATAATTTTGGTAACCCTCAATGCTACCACAACTACTGAAATGTAACCATACACAATTTTACGTCCACAAACCACAGGAATTAAAATGAACGTATTTTAAACCATCCAAATTTGGAAGATAGTCAGCTACATGTAAGCAGAGTATATTTTGATACATATACTTGGTATTTTTAAATCCTACCCTATAGTTTGTAAATCAATTCATTTCAAGGAAGGATAATAATACTTCAATTACTGTAGCTTCTCAAAATGTAACATGAACATGTTGATTAAAAAAAAAAATCACAACTAACTTCTTAAGAAATTTCTTTGTTGATATTTACCCATTTTCAAATATAGGAATATTTGCCCAAAGCATACATGCTAGAAAATATAAATTATAGTTAAGTTGGATGCATGCTAGTTTCCTGTAATGAATTGCCACAAACTTGGTGTTTTTTGTTTTTTCTCACAATTCTGGAGGCTAAATTATCACTAACCTGAATGACTGAATCCAAGAAGTTGAAAAGCATGCCTCCTCTGGAGGGTCTAGGAAAGAATCTATTTGCTTCTTTCAGCTCTTGCGGCTGTAGTCATAACACTCTATAATCTCCAAAGCCAGAATTTATAATCAGTGCTCAGTTATCTAAACAAGTATGAAGATGTGTGGGAAGGAGTTTTAATGTCCTCCCCTAGTTCATTTTCAACACTTCTAAAAATTATGCTTGGGTATTCTAGGTTTTATGAGACCCCATATGTCATCTGTCATTTTAATGTAAAAAAATCTCATTTGCTTTCATATCTGAAAAAGACATGTTCTGTACTTTAGCCTGAGTTCTAAAGAGCAACTAGAAGATTTCTTTAAATTCATTTCTTATATTTTGCAGAGGATTGGATTTCTACCGTAGCAGTGCTTAAATATGTAAGTAAAGGTTGTAAGATTTTTCATATTTTGAAAGAAAGCAAATTAGGAATTGATACAGAGGTGAACTAAGTAGAGAACCATATTAACATGTAAAAAAAGAAGAGAACAGAGAGATGGCAGCAAACCCAATAAATAAACACATAATTTTGGTAACCCTCAATGCTACCACAACTACTGAAATGTAACCATACACAATTTTACGTCCACAAACCACAGGAATTAAAATGAACGTATTTTAAACCATCCAAATTTGGAAGATAGTCAGCTACATGTAAGCAGAGTATATTTTGATACATATACTTGGTATTTTTAAATCCTACCCTATAGTTTGTAAATCAATTCATTTCAAGGAAGGATAATAATACTTCAATTACTGTAGCTTCTCAAAATGTAACATGAACATGTTGATTAAAAAAAAAAATCACAACTAACTTCTTAAGAAATTTCTTTGTTGATATTTACCCATTTTCAAATATAGGAATATTTGCCCAAAGCATACATGCTAGAAAATATAAATTATAGTTAAGTTGGATGCATGCTAGTTTCCTGTAATGAATTGCCACAAACTTGGTGTTTTTTGTTTTTTCTCACAATTCTGGAGGCTAAATTATCACTAACCTGAATGACTGAATCCAAGAAGTTGGAAAAGCATGCCTCCTCTGGAGGGTCTAGGAAAGAATCTATTTGCTTCTTTCAGCTCTTGCGGCTGTAGTCATAACACTCTATAATCTCCAAAGCCAGAATCTTCAAGTCTCTCTCTTCTCCATCTTCACACAGTCTCCTACTCTATCTGTGTCAAATTTCTTTTGTCTCCTTCTTGTAAAGAAAAATATAATTCCATTTAAGATCTAGCCAAATAATCCAAGATAATCTTTCCTACTCAAAGTCTTTAATCACATCTGCATGTTTTTTCCCCGCATATAGTCCCAGACATTAGAACATGGATATTTTTAATGGAGCTATTATTTTTAGCCTACCACAGACATTAATAGATGAGACTTCTTATTAATAGGAAATGATTTGTGCAATAATGTTTTCTTTACAACTACCAAATGCTAGCACTATGGTAGGCGAAAGTGATGTGATTGCAAACAAGGCAGTTTCTTGTCCCTATCCTTATAGAGTTTACCACCCTAGAGGGGCTGATAGCTTCCATTTATCTACCAACCTGGTTGAGAAAACACCTTTAGAGCCTGGGGATGGTTAGTAGGAAGTTTGAAAAATATAGAGAAGGTTGGAAATGACTGTTATGCAGAAGTAAGTGAGGAAAATCAGTAGGATTTCTGGGACCATTAGAGGGTCCAGATATAGTAACTATTAGTGTTCATCAAGTATTTCCAGCTCCTCATCCTCTGAGACCATGACTGACTTTCATCTTGTGTACATTTAATTATTTCCAGCTGATGAATTAACAGAAGATCCAAGTGTTATTGCTGGAAGGAATGTTTAATTGCCAGTGGAAAATCCTCCAAAACTCTTTACCTCTGCCACAAGCAATAAACAAATATTCCAAAGAATGGATACTTTGTCATGTTGGGTTTCATGTTTGACGTGGAGGAGCCTCTTTTATCTGCTCTACCAGATACAGTTAGAAGCAAGGACATTTGTGACCTGAGTTGTTTTGTTTTCTTTGTCATTTTGCAAGAGGAGACACAGCCTCTGATGGCTGTGCTTAACCAGGGTCGATATGTGCTAGGGAAGGATTGAGAAGGATAGAAGGCAAAGTATAATTAGTTATGGAACTTTTAGCTTTAGAATTTTACTGTTAGTCCATCTCACTTCTTCTATGAATATCAATAATAACACAATCTTTGTTGTTTAGTTGTTAAGTCATATTGGATTCTTTTGTGACCCTATAAACTGTAGCCCACCAGGCTCCTCTAGGGGATTTCCCAGGCAAGAATACTACAGTGGGGTGGCATTTCTTTCTCCATGGAATCTCCCTGATCCAGGGATCAAACCCACATCTCCTGTGTTGCAGGCAGATTCTTTAACATTGAGTCACTGGCAAAGCTCCAATAACATTCCCTAATGTGCAGTAATATTTGAGAATTTAAAACAATGAAAAATTCAGTGTCTCCTTTGATCCTTGTACTAACTCTGAATTATATGATACTTTTCTACCCCTTTTATGAGTTGATGAAACTATGGTATGGTGATTGCAAGTCAGTTTTCCAAAGTCTAATTATTTATTTGGCAGTGTTTCCAAGTACCTACTCACTCTTAGTTACTGTTCTAGGGATGATATTGTGGTGCTGAGAAGAGTAAACAGTGAAAAAATCAGCCCTTATACCAGATCTTGGGGTGTATATAGCAGAAGTGGGGCAAAATTGTTCTGTCTTCTTGGGAAAATAAAGTTGTTTTGATTTCAGATTCCACTTTTAATCTTCATGCCGTGTGTCCTCTTAAATACAATAAAATGACACTTGGGTAGCAGGAAGGCCTGATGTGTCTGTGAGCATGGAGACTGAGTCAGTTCCACTCTTGGTCCATCAATTTTTCCTCCTCTCAAGATTTTAGCAAGTGTTAGCGAAGGATTTTGCCAGTGGAAAATCCTCCAAAACTCTTTACCTCTGCCACAAGCAATAAACAAATATTCCAAAGAATGGATACTTTGTCATGTTGGGTTTCATGTTTGACGTGGAGGAGCCTCTTTTATCTGCTCTACCAGATACAGTTAGAAGCAAGGACATTTGTGACCTGAGTTGTTTTGTTTTCTTTGTCATTTTGCAAGAGGAGACACAGCCTCTGATGGCTGTGCTTAACCAGGGTCGATATGTGCTAGGGAAGGATTGAGAAGGATAGAAGGCAAAGTATAATTAGTTATGGAACTTTTAGCTTTAGAATTTTACTGTTAGTCCATCTCACTTCTTCTATGAATATCAATAATAACACAATCTTTGTTGTTTAGTTGTTAAGTCATATTGGATTCTTTTGTGACCCTATAAACTGTAGCCCACCAGGCTCCTCTAGGGGATTTCCCAGGCAAGAATACTACAGTGGGGTGGCATTTCTTTCTCCATGGAATCTCCCTGATCCAGGGATCAAACCCACATCTCCTGTGTTGCAGGCAGATTCTTTAACATTGAGTCACTGGCAAAGCTCCAATAACATTCCCTAATGTGCAGTAATATTTGAGAATTTAAAACAATGAAAAATTCAGTGTCTCCTTTGATCCTTGTACTAACTCTGAATTATATGATACTTTTCTACCCCTTTTATGAGTTGATGAAACTATGGTATGGTGATTGCAAGTCAGTTTTCCAAAGTCTAATTATTTATTTGGCAGTGTTTCCAAGTACCTACTCACTCTTAGTTACTGTTCTAGGGATGATATTGTGGTGCTGAGAAGAGTAAACAGTGAAAAAATCAGCCCTTATACCAGATCTTGGGGTGTATATAGCAGAAGTGGGGCAAAATTGTTCTGTCTTCTTGGGAAAATAAAGTTGTTTTGATTTCAGATTCCACTTTTAATCTTCATGCCGTGTGTCCTCTTAAATACAATAAAATGACACTTGGGTAGCAGGAAGGCCTGATGTGTCTGTGAGCATGGAGACTGAGTCAGTTCCACTCTTGGTCCATCAATTTTTTCCTCCTCTCAAGATTTTAGAGTGCTTTCTGGAATGTGAGCTCAATAGTGATGTTATACTTATGCATGTATGTAGATTTGTTATGAAGCATTCACAGAATACCAATTTTTTTCTTGTCAATATAAAAATGAAAATAACAAGACTTCAGAGAGATTGAACTGCAAGTATAGGAGCTTGACAAACCTGTGCTTCCAGCTCTGTGATGAATTCTAATATTGAGAGCTTCTTGCAAGTCACTAAATTCACTGATGGAGAAATAAATAATGGTTGGGAGGAGTGGGAAGGGGGGGATATACATATGACTAATCTGGGAACATACATATCTATAAACAACAAAACTCTGTAAAAGTTAAAAGCAAAATAAAAGTTTAAAAAAATAGAAATAAATAGCTTTTCTATAGTTAAGTTAATCATGACTAAGCACTGTGCAAGTTCCCATATTGCTGAATTTCTATAGTTTTTCTGCTTTGTGTATTTCTTTTGTCATTTCATATAGAAATCAAATATGATTTTGTTATTAGAGCTAGAAAAATATATTTTCTATATTATGTTTAAATTGCTGATGTGATTCATTAGGAAGAGAGAATAATACACTTTTCCTGCAGTCCACACAAACTAACAGCCTCACTACTATCTGGAGGTAGCTTGATGCATTGTAAGTACAAATATCAGAAACTCTGCAGTTGGGTATGGAAATTTTAATGAAGCTCAAGATATGAATTTGGAAGTTGTGGACATTTGAGTGTGAATAATGATCATGACAATTGTTGAGATTTTCTAGAGGAAGTGTGATGCTTTAAGAAGAGATGATAGTTTAGGACACATCTCTGAAAAACAACATTAAAAAATAGTGGAAAAGGAAATACAGAAAGGTATTTTGAAATGAAATTCATATTTTAAAGAAGACAAGAAAAGCTTTAAAAAATTCTCTTTGGCCTCTTCTCTCCCCTCTACTCTGTATTGTGCATGGTGTCCCAAAGAAAAAAGAACAAGGCAAACAAGGAGAGTCTTGGACTGCAAAACAGACAAATCAGACCCTTAATGTCCTTCCCTCCCCCATGCTGTAACCATTACTCTTCCCCTACCCAGTATGCCGTCCAGTCAGCAAATGATCCATAAGACCCCTATGCCACCCCTTGGACCTTAGCTATAAAAATGAATCAAAGGCCCCTGTTCAAGATTGGCTCCCCCTTGAGTTAGTCTGCTGTTCTAACAACGTCTCCCACTCTTACAATATTGGTTCTTCCTGAAGCCAGCCTGCTATACTGGCAATGACTCTCCCTTCCCCCTCATAATAAACTTTACATTCCTCTCATTTTTGCCTCCTGTCTGGACATTTCTTTTCCAACCCACACATGGACCATGGCATTTGCACTTTGCATTGACCAAACCTCTCCATTGGCAAAAATACCTGCTCAACCATAAAAGCGATATACTCCTAGCACTAACAAGACAACTCCTGTAAATATCACATTCCTTCTTAATCTTGTAAGGGACCATTGTGACCTGCACATAGGTTAGAAAAGAATTTCCAGACATGGGGAAGAATGAAAGGAGAATAGAGTTTATTAGAGTGGGGGACAATGTTATAACAGTGGGGGTGGCCCAAGGGAAAGTTGATCCCTATCACTGGGTAGTATCTAAGTTTAATAGACTCAGACAGAAAAAATTTATACTGGAAGGGTGGCATAAGTGGTTGGTTAGGATGCTACAAGGTGGGTAATAGGGTAGGTATTTTGCCTAAAGTGGGGTCAGGGAACTGGCTGATTTAGATCAGAAGGCTTATGGTAATAATTGCAGTAGGGCTTAGTTAATTCCAAAGATTTTTGTCCTGTGATCTTTGTATAAAGCTCCACAGCCATGAGGACCCATTACTTACTACGTGTTTTCTGTGCTTAAACTTAGATTGTGTACATTGTCAATGATACATCATTTAATGTGTAGTCCTTTGTCTCAAGAAGTTATATAACTAAATTTTGACCTCTAACTAACAGAACAGTTTTGAGAGATTTCTGAAAAGGTATTCCAGGCTATAATCCTCAGTTTGGCATGAATATAATTCTCCGTTTTTAAGATTTACTGATTATTTGTTGTTGTTGTTGTTAGCAGTATTTAAAATAACCTATTTCAGAGGCTTCCCTGGTGGTCCAGTGGGTAAGGACACCGCCTTGCAGTGCAAGGGGCGCCAGTTTGATCCCTGGCCTGGGAAGATCCCATGTGCCATGGAGCAGCTGGACAGATGGGTCCAATTACTGAGCTGGAGCTCTGGAGCACGTGCACCCAGAGCCAGTGCTCTGCAATAACAGAGGCCACTGTGATGGGAGGCCCACATGGGCCAAAAGAACAGAGATGGATGAAAATAGATAGATGAAAGACCAATAAAAGTGGCCCACCCACCGTCCTCCCTCCCCAACTCACCTCCCTAAAAGTAAATTTAAAAAAATAATAAATAAATAAATAACCTATTTCAGAAAGCAGGAGATAAATACTGTTACCAAAGATAATCAAAATTGAGATTAGAGTTAGTCATGTTGCGATGGTTTTCTGGGAAGCCAATAGTGCCATGTCTAACAGATTAGCACATTCCTTCTTAATCTTGTAAGGGACAATGCTTATTAACAGGGGAAGAATGAAAGGAGAATAGAGTTTATTAGAGTGGGACAATGTTATAACAGTGGGGGTGGCCCAAGGGAAAGTTGATCCCTATCACTGGGTAGTATCTAAGTTTAATAGACTCAGACAGAAAAAATTTATACTGGAAGGGTGGCATAAGTGGTTGGTTAGGATGCTACAAGGTGGGTAATAGGGTAGGTATTTTGCCTAAAGTGGGGTCAGGGAACTGGCTGATTTAGATCAGAAGGCTTATGGTAATAATTGCAGTAGGGCTTAGTTAATTCCAAAGATTTTTGTCCTGTGATCTTTGTATAAAGCTCCACAGCCATGAGGACCCATTACTTACTACGTGTTTTCTGTGCTTAAACTTAGATTGTGTACATTGTCAATGATACATCATTTAATGTGTAGTCCTTTGTCTCAAGAAGTTATATAACTAAATTTTGACCTCTAACTAACAGAACAGTTTTGAGAGATTTCTGAAAAGGTATTCCAGGCTATAATCCTCAGTTTGGCATGAATATAATTCTCCGTTTTTAAGATTTACTGATTATTTGTTGTTGTTGTTGTTAGCAGTATTTAAAATAACCTATTTCAGAGGCTTCCCTGGTGGTCCAGTGGGTAAGGACACCGCCTTGCAGTGCAAGGGGCGCCAGTTTGATCCCTGGCCTGGGAAGATCCCATGTGCCATGGAGCAGCTGGACAGATGGGTCCAATTACTGAGCTGGAGCTCTGGAGCACGTGCACCCAGAGCCAGTGCTCTGCAATAACAGAGGCCACTGTGATGGGAGGCCCACATGGGCCAAAAGAACAGAGATGGATGAAAATAGATAGATGAAAGACCAATAAAAGTGGCCCACCCACCGTCCTCCCTCCCCAACTCACCTCCCTAAAAGTAAATTTAAAAAAATAATAAATAAATAAATAACCTATTTCAGAAAGCAGGAGATAAATACTGTTACCAAAGATAATCAAAATTGAGATTAGAGTTAGTCATGTTGCGATGGTTTTCTGGGAAGCCAATAGTGCCATGTCTAACAGATTAGCACATTCTGTAAACCTCATGTCTATGTAATTGAATAAACAAAATTTTGATGAGATACTTGTTTCATAATCCATGGCATTCTTTCCTGTGTTTTGTGGGGCTCTGAATTGAAAGAGGACCGTTGCAAGCATAAAGAAGCTTAAGCACATGTTTGCAGTCTGGAGCTAAGATGGCGCCTACAGGAAGGGGCGTGGGAGTGAAAAGAAGCTTAAGCACATTGTTTCAGCTTGGAGCTAAGATGGCGTCTACAGGAAGGGACGTGAGAAAGGAGGGAAGCTTAAGCACATTGTTTAAAGAAGCTTAAGCACATGTTTGCAGCTAAGATGGCGCCTACAGGAAGGGACAGGGCGTGATCTAAATTGTTAATTGATGGTCAAATTTCTGATTGGTTCCCCTGGCTTCCGCGCTCCTGAATGATTGCTTGGCCTTTAGTTTGATTGGTGTAATGTATAGGAAGTCCCGTGCAAAACCCCCTTCACTTGCCTATAAAAGCTGTGGATCTTCATTAATAAAGCGGAACTACTTCGATGGAACCCCTGTCGCGTCTGATTGTCCCCTACCTGAGCCAGGGGGTTGGGGGGCGAGCAGTCAAGATTTGCCTTTCTCCGAGATCTCCCGGTTCAGCCGGGGGCAATCCCATTGCCTTCCCTTTCTGGAAGGTCCCGCGGGGTTTCTACATTAAAAACCATCTCTATCTAACCAGAATGTAGAATGTGTTGATTTCTTGCAATAAGTCTTCATTAGAAGTAGAGAAATATTAAAATCTATCAACTCTGTGATGTACTGTTCCTTTACTACTGTTTTAAGAAGGTTTTTTTCCCTAAAGTAAATCAAACTGAACCTGAACCCAATTTCGAGGCCACTGTGATGGGAGGCCCACATGGGCCAAAAGAACAGAGATGGATGAAAATAGATAGATGAAAGACCAATAAAAGTGGCCCACCCACCGTCCTCCCTCCCCAACTCACCTCCCTAAAAGTAAATTTAAAAAAATAATAAATAAATAAATAACCTATTTCAGAAAGCAGGAGATAAATACTGTTACCAAAGATAATCAAAATTGAGATTAGAGTTAGTCATGTTGCGATGGTTTTCTGGGAAGCCAATAGTGCCATGTCTAACAGATTAGCACATTCTGTAAACCTCATGTCTATGTAATTGAATAAACAAAATTTTGATGAGATACTTGTTTCATAATCCATGGCATTCTTTCCTGTGTTTTGTGGGGCTCTGAATTGAAAGAGGACCGTTGCAAGCATAAAGAAGCTTAAGCACATGTTTGCAGTCTGGAGCTAAGATGGCGCCTACAGGAAGGGGCGTGGGAGTGAAAAGAAGCTTAAGCACATTGTTTCAGCTTGGAGCTAAGATGGCGTCTACAGGAAGGGACGTGAGAAAGGAGGGAAGCTTAAGCACATTGTTTAAAGAAGCTTAAGCACATGTTTGCAGCTAAGATGGCGCCTACAGGAAGGGACAGGGCGTGATCTAAATTGTTAATTGATGGTCAAATTTCTGATTGGTTCCCCTGGCTTCCGCGCTCCTGAATGATTGCTTGGCCTTTAGTTTGATTGGTGTAATGTATAGGAAGTCCCGTGCAAAACCCCCTTCACTTGCCTATAAAAGCTGTGGATCTTCATTAATAAAGCGGAACTACTTCGATGGAACCCCTGTCGCGTCTGATTGTCCCCTACCTGAGCCAGGGGGTTGGGGGGCGAGCAGTCAAGATTTGCCTTTCTCCGAGATCTCCCGGTTCAGCCGGGGGCAATCCCATTGCCTTCCCTTTCTGCGGAAGATCCCCGCGGTGTTTCTACATTAAAAACCATCTCTATCTAACCAGAATGTAGAATGTGTTGATTTCTTGCAATAAGTCTTCATTAGAAGTAGAGAAATATTAAAATCTATCAACTCTGTGATGTACTGTTCCTTTACTACTGTTTTAAGACTGTAGGCGAAGAAAAATAACTTTCCTTTAATTCTTCTGAGTTGTTAGTTGAGATCCCTGTAATAAAAGATAAAGTAGCCAAAAAAAAAACAGAAGCTAATCACAATATATGCTTCATGTATATATAGAAGATACCCAGGAAGAAATGAGCAACTCCTTGAGGAAGCATAGTCAGCAACTTAAATTCCATCTTCAACAAAAGGTGGTAAGGAATTGGTAACCAAAGGTGGCTCAGTGGCTTGTCTACCAATACAGGAAACACAGGTTTGATCTCTAGGTCAGGAAGATCTGGAGTAGGAAATGGCAACCCACTCCACTATTCTTGCCTGGAGAATTCCATGGACAGGAGACCCTGGTGGGCTGCAGTCCACGGGGTCTCAAAGAATCAGACACAACTGAATACCCACAACCTATTCTGAAGAAAGAAGAGTTTGTGAGGAGAAAGAGACAGGTAGGGGGTTTCAGTTATAGGAGGTTACCAGAAAAAAGTCAAACCGTAAGGTTTTTTTATGCAGGTTTAAATAGATATCTTTTCCATTGCTGTGTTTCTTGTTATTTAAGAGTTCTTTTTATCTATATCTACAAACTTAGATATGTAAATGATACCAGTCTAATGGTAGAAAGCAGAGAGGAACTAAACAGCCTCTTGATAAGGATGAAGGGAGAGTAAAAGTACTGGCTTAAAACTCAACATTCAGAAAATTAGGGTCATGGCATTCATTCAATCCCATCAGTTCATGGTACATAGAAGGGGAAAAAGTGGAAATGATGTCAGGCACCAAAATCACTGTGGATGGTGACTGTAGCCATGAAATTCAAAGACACTTTCTCCATCAAAGAAAAGCTATAACAAATCTAGAAGATAGCATATTAAAAAACAGAGGCATCACTTTACTTACAAAGGTCAGTATAGTCAAGCTACAGTTTTTAAAGCAGTCATGTACAGATGTGAGAGCTGGACTGTGAGGAAGGTTGAGTTCCAAAGAATTGATGCTTTAAAACTGCTGCTGGAGAAAACTTTCACAATCCCTTGGACAGCAAAGAGACCAAACCAGTCAATTGTAAAGAAAATCAGCCCAGAATATTCATTGGAATGACTGATGCTGAAGCTGAAGCCCTAATACCTTGGCCTCCATATGTAAAAGCTGACTCACTGGAAACGACCCTGTTTCTGGAAAAGATGGAGGGCAAGAGAAGAAGGGGACATCAGAGGATAAGATGGTTGAATAGCATCATCGACCTAATAGACATGTATTTGAACAAGCTCTGGGAGATAGTGAAGGACATGGAAAACCTGGTGCACTGCTGTCCATGGGGTCTCAAAGACTTTGGGACTGAACAATAACAATTTCTCTGTTAGGAGGAAATGGAGAATTCTTTCACAAATATAAATTTCTCTTTCCAAACAGTAACTTCTACTGTTTTCAGAGCTTCTCTTGTCTCTGCTATTTTTCAAATTAATCCTTATGGTGAAAGGCATATTTTATGGTAGCATATTCAGCTACCCTTCAAGAGTCCACTGTTTATCACATCAGTGAATTTCACTTTCTAACACATAGCACTAAAAGATTGTTTATTATTGTATATGATAAGATACATGTTGTATGAAAAAACATGTCAAAGCATTCCTAAATATCTGTCATTTTAAATTAAATTCAAAAAGAGATGAAATACTTGAAGGTAAGTGAAAGTACACTGCTAATATTTTAAAATCCCAATATCTGTTCATGTTCTGTTTTGTATCTATTTTTACCTGGTCTTTGGAAACAGATGACATGTATTTCTAAAGCGAAATTATTTAGGGAACACTTCAGCAAGTATGAGAATTAGCCAAGCCCATACATCTACTTTTTCTATTTATCACTCCTTAGATATTTCAGTACTTTTCTCTAGAAAAGTATAGAGCCAGAAAAATAAAAATACTGCTCTCAGTGCTACCCTCACCTGATTTATAAAATGTCTGAATGTGGAGATAATGCCTAAAGGAAAACTTTGGTTTGCAAAACAGAAATAGACCCATGTTTTAATCATCTAGATTTGGGGTTTTCCATTAAAAAACAGAGGCATCACTTTACTTACAAAGGTCAGTATAGTCAAGCTACAGTTTTTAAAGCAGTCATGTACAGATGTGAGAGCTGGACTGTGAGGAAGGTTGAGTTCCAAAGAATTGATGCTTTAAAACTGCTGCTGGAGAAAACTTTCACAATCCCTTGGACAGCAAAGAGACCAAACCAGTCAATTGTAAAGAAAATCAGCCCAGAATATTCATTGGAATGACTGATGCTGAAGCTGAAGCCCTAATACCTTGGCCTCCATATGTAAAAGCTGACTCACTGGAAACGACCCTGTTTCTGGAAAAGATGGAGGGCAAGAGAAGAAGGGGACATCAGAGGATAAGATGGTTGAATAGCATCATCGACCTAATAGACATGTATTTGAACAAGCTCTGGGAGATAGTGAAGGACATGGAAAACCTGGTGCACTGCTGTCCATGGGGTCTCAAAGACTTTGGGACTGAACAATAACAATTTCTCTGTTAGGAGGAAATGGAGAATTCTTTCACAAATATAAATTTCTCTTTCCAAACAGTAACTTCTACTGTTTTCAGAGCTTCTCTTGTGTCTGCTATTTTTTCAAATTAATCCTTATGGTGAAAGGCATATTTTATGGTAGCATATTCAGCTACCCTTCAAGAGTCCACTGTTTATCACATCAGTGAATTTCACTTTCTAACACATAGCACTAAAAGATTGTTTATTATTGTATATGATAAGATACATGTTGTATGAAAAAACATGTCAAAGCATTCCTAAATATCTGTCATTTTAAATTAAATTCAAAAAGAGATGAAATACTTGAAGGTAAGTGAAAGTACACTGCTAATATTTTAAAATCCCAATATCTGTTCATGTTCTGTTTTGTATCTATTTTTACCTGGTCTTTGGAAACAGATGACATGTATTTCTAAAGCGAAATTATTTAGGGAACACTTCAGCAAGTATGAGAATTAGCCAAGCCCATACATCTACTTTTTCTATTTATCACTCCTTAGATATTTCAGTACTTTTCTCTAGAAAAGTATAGAGCCAGAAAAATAAAAATACTGCTCTCAGTGCTACCCCTCACCTGATTTATAAAATGTCTGAATGTGGAGATAATGCCTAAAGGAAAACTTTGGTTTGCAAAACAGAAATAGACCCATGTTTTAATCATCTAGATTTGGGGTTTTCCATATCTTATTCAATAACTTTATGGTCATTTTAACTTGCCACACAGAGTAGTATTTTGTCCTATTATAACATTTTCAGCCTCTTTATGTGCTAGATGAAACCAGATTGCTTCACACTTTTTATCCCTAAATACTTTTAACATTTCTGTAATAGGGGAGAGAAATACCTTCATAGTATTTGTTAGTCTATTTCTGTATCCTGTGCATTTTGCTCCATCCTTACCCTTGTTCAAGCAAACGATTTACTGTCAGTTTATTTACCCAAAGAATAAATATGGAAGGATTCAATATAGAAACATTTTTTTTCTTCCCATTCCAATAATCCAGCTGCAGAATGTTCATAAACATAAACAGAGTACATTGTGAAAATAAGAATCATTTTCACTCTTGATCTACCACTCTCTCCATACGATCAAGTTGAGCAAAGACAAAGATCAGTGCCCCATTGTCTCGCACCACTCCAAGAGGGCAACTACCAACTTAAAACATGGACAACATGAGAGTTGTCAGTCAAGTTTTGTTTGGGGCAAAACGAAGACTATAAAATGGGAGACAAAGTCTCAGATAATTTTGAGAAACTGTTCAGAAAAGGTAGGGGAAGTTCAGTATATATGTGATTTCAGTGAAGGGGGAGTGCATATAATCAATCACATAATTTTTGTAGATGGTTTTAGCTGGTCAAATGGAGCAGATACCATCTTCAAAGATTTTAGTACTTTTCTAGATAGGAGGAGATACAAAAATTGGACTATTCAAATCAGCTCTTGAAAATATCTGGAGACCTGTTCTGCCAATTTTTCCCAGAGCACAGAGTGCATCATTTCTGATATCCACACTGTGGTTTTTTTTCAGGATTTTTGAAAGTCACCAGTTGCAACAGCACATGATTTAATTCTCATAGAGATAGATGGAAAGTGTCGATTTGGAGTTGACACTGCAAAACCATCTATACCAAAATTCATCTCTCTGGGTCCTCTAGAGATTTTGGAATAGATAACCTTTTTCTGTGGGAGGCCATCTTGTGCATTGTGGGTTGTTCAGCAGCAATATTCACCTCTAGTCAATAGACACAATTATCACCTCCCTGTCCAGTGTGGAAACCAGAAATGTATCCAGAGTTGCCAAATGTCCCTAGAGGGAAGTGGAGGAGCTGAAACACTTTCAGTTGAGAGTCACATATGCCCACTTAGTACCAGACAGATTGGACAACCCCAATACAATCCTATTCTCACACTGCTGGAATGGTGAGCCTCATTCAGTGTGTCTCAGGAACTCTTTAAGGCTAGTGCATAACTTCTCAGTGGGCAAGCTTCTGAGGTAAGCCAGCTGTGAATATGTGTTGACAATATGACTGTTATTTTATCCAACTCAGAAAGTCTTTTGCTTTCTCTTCATACTGATCAACAATGCCTTTCAAAGTAATTTTTTCTCTTAACACTGACATTTGATTACAGATGAGTATATGCTTTTATTTTTTTTAGGAGAATTGCATTCCATATTTCATTCCAGAAACACATATAATTTTATCTTAAGAGTTTTCAAAAATATTGACTCTGTATTGGTTGCCCAATGCATTATGTTCCTTGGTTTGGATTAAATTTAAACAGTCCCTACTGCCAAAACATGTTTGAGACTTTTAATAATAAAAACAACTGTGGAAAGGTAGGGAAAGTTCAGTTTTTAAATTAAATGGATCGATTTTTCAGTGAAGGGGAGTGCATATAATCAATCACATAATTTTTGTAGATGGTTTTAGCTGGTCAAATGGAGCAGATACCATCTTCAAAGATTTTAGTACTTTTCTAGATAGGAGGAGATACAAAAATTGGACTATTCAAATCAGCTCTTGAAAATATCTGGAGACCTGTTCTGCCAATTTTTCCCAGAGCACAGAGTGCATCATTTCTGATATCCACACTGTGGTTTTTTTTCAGGATTTTTGAAAGTCACCAGTTGCAACAGCACATGATTTAATTCTCATAGAGATAGATGGAAAGTGTCGATTTGGAGTTGACACTGCAAAACCATCTATACCAAAATTCATCTCTCTGGGTCCTCTAGAGATTTTGGAATAGATAACCTTTTGCTGTGGGAGGCCATCTTGTGCATTGTGGGTTGTTCAGCAGCAATATTCACCTCTAGTCAATAGACACAATTATCACCTCCCTGTCCAGTGTGGAAACCAGAAATGTATCCAGAGTTGCCAAATGTCCCTAGAGGGAAGTGGAGGAGCTGAAACACTTTCAGTTGAGAGTCACATATGCCCACTTAGTACCAGACAGATTGGACAACCCCAATACAATCCTATTCTCACACTGCTGGAATGGTGAGCCTCATTCAGTGTGTCTCAGGAACTCTTTAAGGCTAGTGCATAACTTCTCAGTGGGCAAGCTTCTGAGGTAAGCCAGCTGTGAATATGTGTTGACAATATGACTGTTATTTTATCCAACTCAGAAAGTCTTTTGCTTTCTCTTCATACTGATCAACAATGCCTTTCAAAGTAATTTTTTCTCTTAACACTGACATTTGATTACAGATGAGTATATGCTTTTATTTTTTTTAGGAGAATTGCATTCCATATTTCATTCCAGAAACACATATAATTTTATCTTAAGAGTTTTCAAAAATATTGACTCTGTATTGGTTGCCCAATGCATTATGTTCCTTGGTTTGGATTAAATTTAAACAGTCCCTACTGCCAAAACATGTTTGAGACTTTTAATAATAAAAACCACTGTGGAACATATCTGCATAAACATAAAGATCAAAACAGGTATGAATTTGTAGTAAGGAAATGGGAAATGCTGCCAGGAGCTGTAATTGGACACTGCTCACCTGAGTTTCTTGGTAGATAGGGAAAAATAAAAGGAAAAAAAATGACATGAAGAAATCATTATAGGGCTTCCCTGGTGGTCCAGTGGGTAAGGACACCGCCTTGCAGTGCAAGGGGCTTCAGTTCGATCCCTGGCCTGGGAAGATCCCACGTGCCGCGGAGCGGCTGGACCAATGTGTCCAATTACCGAGCCAGAGCTCTGGAGCACGCACCCAGAGTCAGTGCTCTGCGACAACAGAGGCCACGATGGGAGGCCACGATGGGAGGACCACACGGGCCAAAGAACAAAGATAAATAAATGAAAGACCAATCGAAGTGGCCAAAAAAAAAAAAAAAAAGAAAGAAATTTTTATAATCAAAACTGAACTCTTTTTTTTTTTTTTTTCTGATTCCCAAAGGCTAACAGGAAAATGGATTTTAGCCTATGACAGTTTTGGAATCTTTATAATCTTATTGTCTACTTAGAAACAGTAGAGTTACCCAATAGTGCCATATATATTCTTTACCATCTAAGCCACCCGGGAATCCCCTTATATTCTACTACTATCTAAAAAAAAACTAGTTATCAACTAATTTTTATTGACATTATATATAAAGCCTTTTAGTTCAATGAAAAATGTTTTAAAAACAGAATATTTATTTTGTTCTATTTATAATTATATTTTATAGGGTTTATGAATAGGAAATCTGTGTACAGTAAAAAATCCAAGTCATACTCAAGTGAAAAGTTCAAGATAAGTCAATTTCCCCTTCCTGAAGTACTTCCTAGTTTCTTTACAGGAAATCTCTGTTATCAGCTATTAGTGTCTTTGTCCAGAGATATTTTATGCATAAACAAATATATACATTAAAAATTTCTTTACACATGGCATTGCACTTAACTCGTATACATGGTATTGTACTGTATATAAATTTATGACCAATGAAAATGAAAGAACTATAGAAAACAGTCCCTACTGCCAAAACATGTTTGAGACTTTTAATAATAAAAACCACTGTGGAACATATCTGCATAAACATAAAGATCAAAACAGGTATGAATTTGTAGTAAGGAAATGGGAAATGCTGCCAGGAGCTGTAATTGGACACTGCTCACCTGAGTTTCTTGGTAGATAGGGAAAAATAAAAGGAAAAAAAATGACATGAAGAAATCATTATAGGGCTTCCCTGGTGGTCCAGTGGGTAAGGACACCGCCTTGCAGTGCAAGGGGCTTCAGTTCGATCCCTGGCCTGGGAAGATCCCACGTGCCGCGGAGCGGCTGGACCAATGTGTCCAATACCGAGCCAGAGCTCTGGAGCACGCACCCAGAGTCAGTGCTCTGCGACAACAGAGGCCACGATGGGAGGCCACGATGGGAGGACCACACGGGCCAAAGAACAAAGATAAATAAATGAAAGACCAATCGAAGTGGCCAAAAAAAAAAAAAAAGAAAGAAATTTTTATAATCAAAACTGAACTCTTTTTTTTTTTCTGATTCCCAAAGGCTAACAGGAAAATGGATTTTAGCCTATGACAGTTTTGGAATCTTTATAATCTTATTGTCTACTTAGAAACAGTAGAGTTACCCAATAGTGCCATATATATTCTTTACCATCTAAGCCACCCGGGAATCCCCTTATATTCTACTACTATCTAAAAAAAAACTAGTTATCAACTAATTTTTATTGACATTATATATAAAGCCTTTTAGTTCAATGAAAAATGTTTTAAAAACAGAATATTTATTTTGTTCTATTTATAATTATATTTTATAGGGTTTATGAATAGGAAATCTGTGTACAGTAAAAAATCCAAGTCATACTCAAGTGAAAAGTTCAAGATAAGTCAATTTCCCCTTCCTGAAGTACTTCCTAGTTTCTTTACAGGAAATCTCTGTTATCAGCTATTAGTGTCTTTGTCCAGAGATATTTTATGCATAAACAAATATATACATTAAAAATTTCTTTACACATGGCATTGCACTTAACTCGTATACATGGTATTGTACTGTATATAAATTTATGACCAATGAAAATGAAAGAACTATAGAAATTTTTATATAAAAAATTAATTTTGATTAATAAGCCAACTTTTAACTATGACTCACATTTGACTGTTTAGCCCATGTCCCAGCTGCTGCTGCTGCTTAGTAACTTTGGTAGTGGCCAACTCTTTGTGATCCTATGGACTGTAGCCCTCCAGGCTCCTCTGTTCATGGGTGTCTCCAGGCAAGACTACTGGGGTGGGTTGCCTTGCCCTCCTTCAAGGGATCTTCCTGACCCAGGGATCAAACCTAAGCCCTCTGAGACTTCTGTATTGCAGGTAGATTCTTTACCACTGAACCACCAGGGAAGCCCAGATGTACAGATAGGGACATATTAAGATTCATGTACCACCTTATTTTGTGGATTTTTGCTTCGATCTGAACTTTGGTGCTTTGGGGTCCCTTTACTTCTCTCTCACATATCTTTTGGAGCCTATATGTGATGTCTGAAGCTGACACGTACTCTCAGCTTCCCTTTCAACTTAAACTTTACAGACTTAACTCTCAGAAAAGCTGAGTGAGGCATTTGGACAATTCACCTCTTGTTCGTAATTATGTCTCTCTCTTTCCCCACCCCAGAAACCTATTAAGAACCTTGGTAACCGCTAGATACAGCTATTGGGCATTACTACTCTAGTGAACCAAAGTTAATTTTCTGGAATCTTCAACACGGCCAAGTTATGTGCAGTGTTCTCCACAGAACAGAAAAGGCACCAGTTCTCCATCTGGTTTCACAGGCGCTCTTTTGACAACCACCCAGACTCCTTTTAAGTTTAGTCAGTCACTAATCACAGCACTTAGGGGTTCTTTTCGTAATTAGAAGAATTTTGCATGCATAGAATAGACCATCACTTCTAGGCATTGCCTATGTGCTTGATTCTCTTTCCCTTAGGAGGGGGCTGAAGGATGCAAAGACACCTTTATAAACCCTTTCACAAACAAGCTCTATATCCAAATAAGCTCTGCCTCATTAGACATATCTAGATTTCTTTGACATTTGAAATAAGCACTTTTTTATGTTAAAAACTAAGTTTCCTACTTTGTAAGTTTCGTGTACAAATGCCCTCCTTTTACTAACCTATGTCTCAGCCTTTTCCTTTCCCCACCCCTGTTTCCTTACCCAGTACTATTTGGAAAAAGGGAAGAAGAGAAGAGTCCACAATAGCTTCATCACTTCTCCCCACTTCACCTCCCACCTTTGTCTCATGGTTAAGTCTCATGACATCTCTTTTCTTGCCATTTACACTCCTTAGCCTAACTCTGACTTTTTTCTTTTACATGAGGCCTTAGGATAATTTTGCTTTTATCATATTCTGAGGTTGCATTTCTCAAAGTTATTTATTTGTGCAGTAGTTTCAAAATTGCAATGTTTTAGTAGAATGCTAGCTAAGATTGAATTTTGATGATCGCATCTAGCAATCCTACTCTTAGCATAACAAAATTCATTTTAAATAAGTTTTCAATTAAGTAACTTTTCATGTCACTTAATATATTGGTGATATTGCTCTAATTCTTATTGCATTTGGGTGGATTAAGCCAGTTTTCCTTCTCTTTCACATGTCTTTCCTTTTATACATGTTCAACATTGAGCTAGGAAGTTAGCTTTGTTGTCTTCTATTGCTTAGAAGTAGTCACTGGTTGTGCTTACACTCAGGGGTGAGAATTGAGAATTCTAGAAAGCAATAACACCAGAAGTCATTGATCATGGGGTCACTTTAAAGTCTGCCACAGGTGCATACACAAGTGGTATAGACTGTCCTCAGAAGACAGATCAGGAGAGGAGGCTTAGGATTCTATACTTGGTCTATGCTTTAGAAGATGGCATAAGTGCTCCAGGGAAGACATACATTCTGAGTAAGACCAGAATGGAATTCTTTAAGATGTAAGGCCCAAGACAGAGGACTCTTCCCCCTGAGGTCTATTCTTTCTGAGTCTGAAATTAGTATTGACCAACTCACACCTGGGCCATGTTTGATGTCACTGCCCTAGGGTGCAATATAACCAGGAGGACAAGGGCACCTATCATTGAAGTGAACAGCTGTGACTCAGACAGAGTCAGAGGGATTCCCACAAGAAACCAAGGCCCTCTCTCCCACCTCCATGAAGGTAAAAGGCAAACTCTTTCATAGCAAGATGGCATCCTGAGAAGAACATGATCAGAGGAAGCAACCAAGCAGAAGAGTCAGTGCTTACCTGGGAGGGATTATTTAAAAATGAAAAGTATCAGAATAGAATCAGGAGAGACAGTCAATAAATCAGTTGATAAGTTAATGTTTCTCTCTTATTCAATAGCTTGGGAAACACGTGAGAAAAATCACATCAGTGGTAGAAATTTTAAAGCGTTATTTGTCTTTTTGACATGGTATGAATAAATATTTCAATCTCACTGTGTCAACGTTTGACTCAGAACTTACAATTTGCTGTGTGGTTGGTAATTTCATCCCTAGTCATTCTTGAATCTTTCCCTGGCCTGGCCTATGCCAGAGGTTTTATTCAAGGTCAAGTCTTATTCAAGACTAAGACATTTAAAATCTCCCTGCTGCTGCTGGATATTTGGATATACTTTTATTTGGCTCACTTTTCTTAACTCTACTGTGTCCAAGCCTAGGTTTTCACCTATTTCCATTTTAATTCTTGTTGTTTGCAAGATGACTTTTGTGTCCACATTTGCTTTCTTTCCCTTTTCTGTTTCCTTGCTTTTTTGCAAAGTTTGCATTTTAGCATCCTTTTGTCTTATTGTGTTTTAATTTATTCTTTTCTTTTTGATACTTCGGCTTAAGCCAAGTTTTTAAAGGTTTTTTTGAGAGTATGTGAATGGGATGCTTTAAAATTTTCTTACTAATACTTAAGAGGTACATTTCATTTGCTCTTCATTTGTTGTGTCATTTTGTTCCTTTTATGTTATGATATCTTTATCTAGTTTGTGTAACAAATTCTTTTGATCTTAATTGATCTGTAATGGGGTCTGTTCTATCAGTATCAGTGATTTGCTGAGAAAATAAGATGGGACAGAAGTATTTTTTAGAAGACATTCTTATACCATCTGCTCTGAGCACAGGCATGCACTATCTTCCACTCAGTGCTCTGAGCCATTGGGACAAAAAGGAACAAAGTTTGAACCAGAGTGAGTCATTCTCTTATCACTTTTGTCTTTGATGATCTTGTATTTTTACAAATCTCTTCAATGGATTTTATAATCAGCTAATGTGACTATTTCCTTCACTCCCTCCCACTTACAGCCTTGTTCTTGAGAATATCAGTTCCTCATTTAGTCTCACTCTCCTAGTGAGCAGCAGAGAATAAGGATCACATGTTTTCCCTTAATTCATTCAGATCTTAAACTTTTTTTGAATAAACATCAACCATCAGTTGTGTAGGTAACAGGCATTTTAGATCTATAGTATCTGGTTTTGTGAGTATTAATATACATAGATGAAGAATGCAGACCTAAACACAGACATAGACACAGATAGAGAGATCTAGTCCATCTAGGCATCATGCCATGAATTGGTTCTGATGTCACTGATCTTGGCAGCTGATTTATAGAATAGGGTTTGAAGTTGAGTTGGCTTTTCATGTTTTCATAGAAGACAAAAATTCTTATTTGAGCTTCATGCATTGTATAGTTTCATAGATTTCAGAGGAGAGTCAAATAAAAATGCCTTACTCAGGCAGCTCCAACCACAAGTCCTGCACATTTTTTTTTTTTTAACCAGTTTTTGGAACAAACAATTATTATCTAAAACATCTCCTTTATTTTTATGGCCCTCTTATTGACATCGTAAAGGATAGCATCATTTAGAAAATATTAAGAAGCCTCAGTGGCAATCTGGGAGGACCTGGTTTGTATAAGCTATTTGCAGTGAATGATGGGTTTAATATTCCCAATGAGCTCACAGTGCCAGAAACTGGCTGATCCTTGAATCATTCATATTGTAGTCATTTTTCCTTAGCACATTCAATCTTTGACTATACATACCTACTCTTGGTGACATAAAAAGCAAAATACATGGATCTCAGAGGTTTCTCCTCAAAACATTTTGAATATTTGAATATTCTTACATGGTCTTTTCATCTCCAGTGAAAGGATGATACAAAGAAAATGTCCCTCTAGGGTATCTGACAATAGTTAACCCAGGGCTAAGGGTTTTAGTGAGCTCCATGAGAAAACTAAAAGTGTTTCTATTTCAAATAATTTCTTTTGAGATTGAATTTAAAGGCGTGAATACAAGGAACACAATATGCTGTTTCAATTTACCACTTATCGTTTTTTTAATTCATTATATTTCTTGATGATCTTGTATTTTTACAAATCTCTTCAATGGATTTTATAATCAGCTAATGTGACTATTTCCTTCACTCCCTCCCACTTACAGCCTTGTTCTTGAGAATATCAGTTCCTCATTTAGTCTCACTCTCCTAGTGAGCAGCAGAGAATAAGGATCACATGTTTTCCCTTAATTCATTCAGATCTTAAACTTTTTTTGAATAAACATCAACCATCAGTTGTGTAGGTAACAGGCATTTTAGATCTATAGTATCTGGTTTTGTGAGTATTAATATACATAGATGAAGAATGCAGACCTAAACACAGACATAGACACAGATAGAGAGATCTAGTCCATCTAGGCATCATGCCATGAATTGGTTCTGATGTCACTGATCTTGGCAGCTGATTTATAGAATAGGGTTTGAAGTTGAGTTGGCTTTTCATGTTTTCATAGAAGACAAAAATTCTTATTTGAGCTTCATGCATTGTATAGTTTCATAGATTTCAGAGGAGAGTCAAATAAAAATGCCTTACTCAGGCAGCTCCAACCACAAGTCCTGCACATTTTTTTTTTTTTAACCAGTTTTTGGAACAAACAATTATTATCTAAAACATCTCCTTTATTTTTATGGCCCTCTTATTGACATCGTAAAGGATAGCATCATTTAGAAAATATTAAGAAGCCTCAGTGGCAATCTGGGAGGACCTGGTTTGTATAAGCTATTTGCAGTGAATGATGGGTTTAATATTCCCAATGAGCTCACAGTGCCAGAAACTGGCTGATCCTTGAATCATTCATATTGTAGTCATTTTTCCTTAGCACATTCAATCTTTGACTATACATACCTACTCTTGGTGACATAAAAAGCAAAATACATGGATCTCAGAGGTTTCTCCTCAAAACATTTTGAATATTTGAATATTCTTACATGGTCTTTTCATCTCCAGTGAAAGGATGATACAAAGAAAATGTCCCTCTAGGGTATCTGACAATAGTTAACCCAGGGCTAAGGGTTTTAGTGAGCTCCATGAGAAAACTAAAAGTGTTTCTATTTCAAATAATTTCTTTTGAGATTGAATTTAAAGGCGTGAATACAAGGAACACAATATGCTGTTTCAATTTACCACTTATCGTTAACTTTTCATTTGTAGAGGACATTCACTTATATTTCTTGATAATAATATCACTAGTTTTATTAGAATAAGTTAAATTTCTATGATGTGTTCAAATAATGTATTAGTAGAAGATACATTGTATAATGATTTTTCTATTACTAACTATTACAGGCTGATTATAATAATTTGTCCTCTTTCCTCAAAGTTCAAGACAGAGCAAATAGTCACATACCCATTCCTTCTCCACTACAGTGTGATATGTAAGATAGCACTAACACTTCCATGTTTTAAATTAAGATTTGCGTTTAAATCTCATTTTTTATTATTTTACATGATCATGAAAAAATAAAACCAGGTGTTCTGTAGTTTATGACCCCTATTTCAGAGATAAGGAAATTAAGGTTCAGAAGTATCAGGTAATTCCCCTAAGATCACATTGCTAACAAATGGCAGTAACCAGTTTCTAAATAATCATCACAATGTGTAGTATAAAAAGGCCTACGAATTTCTAGCATTGTAGCTGGAAATGTCAACATGGGATAATGAAGTTGTAGTAAACAAATGTTTTGTGAAAGACTTAAGAAACAGGCACAAAAAGTAGCCAGTGACCCCGTTTTTTCACTGTTAATAGATGCTAACTAGTTATACTCAGAATAGCATCTGATTTTAAACTTACATAAGAACTGACCATCTGAGGGAATGGTATATAAAGCAAGAATATTTCACTGAATTGTAGAAATCAAATCCTTAGGAGAAATTCACCTTTATAATCCTGACATTGGGCCAGGCTCCTTATAAGATACATTATGAGTTAGGCAACTCAGTCCTTATATTAAATTTCTCTTATGAGATAATCTTTGGCTAACTTTAAAATACAACACTGAAAAGTATTTTACCTGCCATACAGAAAGTTATGACCGCTTAAAACAATGCTCTTTTTGTTCAGTAGAATTTAAACATGACCATCAAATTTTAGTAGCTGATGTTTAGAAACAAGGGTGGATGGGAAAATAAAAGATACAAAAACTTCTTTCCATCCTTCAGATTCTTAAGGGGTATAACATACTTTTGAGTTTAATGAGTCTTGTGATCATGAAATATGTTACAAGTGCAGAATCATAATGAATTCACACTTGCTGCTGTTAATTTTATTATAGAGCTATAGCTATTGTGTAAAATGGAAAGTTGTAGCTTACATTTCAGCTATTGGGTGTGTTGTCATTCTGACTGAATCACTCCCAACTTGAGGACCTTGTGTTTATTATTCTCAAAAGCCTGTTTTTGCTGCTATAGCATTTATAGTTGACCATTATCTCCTGCAAATGGCAGGAAAAAAAAAAAAATCGCAGGACATTAAAGTAATAGGCAATCTACTTAAAAGCGTTTATTCAGTTTTTTTTTTTTTTGGATAATTCTTCTAAATATGAACTAAGACAGCTGTGTATTAGTCATGTACCACCAAACAGCAGCTTAAAACAATACATGTACATTACCTGACGGTAGCTCAAAGATTCAGGAATCCAGGCGCTTTTCAACTGGGTCCTCAGATACTGGAAATACCACAGGATGTAGTCAACTGTAGGTTCTTCTGTGAATGATCTTAGTTGAGGGTCATTGAAGAATTCAGGTTTTCATGGCTGAGGCTGCAGTTCCTCATAAGCTACTGACTAGAGGCCCATCTCTGCTCTTGTCATGTGATCTTTTCCTTGGAACCTCCTATACAACACCAGCAAGTTAGAAAGAAGACAAGAAAAAGTACCATCAAGAGTGAAGGCCAGCAAGATGGAAGTCATAGCCTTTTGTAACCTAAATACAGAAATATCATTCCATTACTACTGCCACTTTCCATTTCTTCAAAGCAAATTACTAGATCCAACTAAATTCTCAAGGTGAGGGAATCACACAAAAGTCAAGCAGGTGAATCACTGAAAGCCATTTGAAAAGGTTTCCTATTAGAGACACTATGTTTATAATTTCAGGAAAAATAGAATATGATTTCATTTTGTGCATTTTACCTCTTCACTCTTTTAATTTCAGATTATAGATAATGCTTATAATGTCAGTCATGAGCAACAAAAAGTGATCATAAATGTTTGTCTTATTTGAGCAAATAGGCATGCGTTATTGAACTGAAAAAAAGAGGGAAAGCAAAAAATGATAGTTTTTTTTTTTTATCTTATGATTCCTACAGAATGACAAAACTCTGAAATTTTATTTTTAAAGATGTGTTTGTGATTTTATAAGCATTACATTTTGTGTCTGTTTTAATGTTACCCGAGATTTGGGGATTGATTTAGTTTTTTTTTTTTTTTTTTTTTAAGATTTATATATTTATTTACTTTGGGCGGGGGTCAGGTTGGGGAGGGAGGGCAGTGGGCGGGCCACTTCTATTGGTCTTTCATTTCTCTATTTTCATTCGTCTTCGTTCTTTGGCTCCTGTGGGCCTCCCATCACGGTGGCGTCTGTCGTTACAGAACACTGGCTCTGGGCGCATGCACCCCAGAGCTCCGGCTCGGTGATTGGACACATCAGCCCAGTCGCTCTGTGGCACATGGGATCTTCCCAGGCCAGGGCTCGAACCGGCGCCCCTTGCACTGCAAGACGGTGTCCTTACCCACTGGAACACCAGGGAAGCCCTTGATTTAGTTTTATCCATCACATAATTATAACATCTGGAAAATTTAAAATGCAGGGTAAAACTAGAGACAACTCACTCAAAAGTCTTGTCATGTAAAATTCAGGTTTTCATGGCTGAGGCTGCAGTTCCTCATAAGCTACTGACTAGAGGCCCATCTCTGCTCTTGTCATGTGATCTTTCCTTGGAACCTCCTATACAACACCAGCAAGTTAGAAAGAAGACAAGAAAAAGTACCATCAAGAGTGAAGGCCAGCAAGATGGAAGTCATAGCCTTTTGTAACCTAAATACAGAAATATCATTCCATTACTACTGCCACTTTCCATTTCTTCAAAGCAAATTACTAGATCCAACTAAATTCTCAAGGTGAGGGAATCACACAAAAGTCAAGCAGGTGAATCACTGAAAGCCATTTGAAAAGGTTTCCTATTAGAGACACTATGTTTATAATTTCAGGAAAAATAGAATATGATTTCATTTTGTGCATTTTACCTCTTCACTCTTTTAATTTCAGATTATAGATAATGCTTATAATGTCAGTCATGAGCAACAAAAAGTGATCATAAATGTTTGTCTTATTTGAGCAAATAGGCATGCGTTATTGAACTGAAAAAAAGAGGGAAAGCAAAAAATGATAGTTTTTTTTTTTTATCTTATGATTCCTACAGAATGACAAAACTCTGAAATTTTATTTTTAAAGATGTGTTTGTGATTTTATAAGCATTACATTTTGTGTCTGTTTTAATGTTACCCGAGATTTGGGGATTGATTTAGTTTTTTTTTTTTTTTTTTTTTTAAGATTTATATATTTATTTACTTTGGGCGGGGGTCAGGTTGGGGAGGGCGGGGAGTGGGCGGGCCACTTCTATTGGTCTTTCATTTCTCTATTTTCATTCGTCTTCGTTCTTTGGCTCCTGTGGGCCTCCCATCACGGTGGCGTCTGTCGTTACAGAACACTGGCTCTGGGCGCATGCACCCCAGAGCTCCGGCTCGGTGATTGGACACATCAGCCCAGTCGCTCTGTGGCACATGGGATCTTCCCAGGCCAGGGCTCGAACCGGCGCCCCTTGCACTGCAAGGCTGTGTCCTTACCCACTGGAACACCAGGGGAAGCCCTTGATTTAGTTTTATCCATCACATAATTATAACATCTGGATAATATTTAGTATGTTATAAATAATGAACAGGGTAAAACTAGAGACAACTCACTCAGTTTGATCAAAGATAGTTACACTGATACTATGAAAAACAGAGCTGAATTCCTGGGTCTGTAATTTTATTATTTTTGAAGCTCTTAGTAGTTTATATATTGATTTTCTAAATTTATTTTGGAATTTTGATTTATTTATTTGCCTCTAAGTCATCATTTTTAAATTTTTCATCCATCTTTATTATTCTTAGGCCTGTGTGGGCCTCTCATTGCAGAGGCCTCTCTTGCTGCCAAGCGCCAGCTCTGGGCACATGTGCTCAAGTGTGCTGGCTCCTAATTTGACACACCGGTCCAGCCGCTCCATGGCACATGGGATCTTCGTGGGCCAGAGATTGAACTGGTGCCCGTTGCACTGCAAGGCTGACTTTTTACCCCCTGGACCACCAAAGAAGCCCAATTTCTTTGGATTTTAAATTGGGGATAAGATTAAGGATTCCCTGGTGGCTCAGATGATAAAGAATCTGCCTGCAATGTGGGAGACCCAAGTTCCATCCTTGGGTGAGGAAGACGCTGGAGAAGGGAATGCTATCCACTTCAGTATTCTGGCCTGGAGAATTCCATGGATGAAAGAGCCTCACAGACTACTGACTATGGGCTCTCGAAGTCTCATGTGACTGAGTGACTAGCACTACTACCAAGATTAAGAGAATTAAGGCCTGCATGGATTTTATTCTCTTTCCTCAAAAGCTTCCCAATGTCCTTTGTGTTGACATGTGTCCTACCTTCCAAATATTTTCAGAATTTTCACTCCTCAGCATCCCTATTGCTGCTAACTTAAGACACCACTACTTCTCGTATAGACTTGTGCATTCTGTTTTCTTGCTGATCACACTGTCATGCCATCCCCCTACAATCTAAACTCAATAGAGCAGCAGGAATAATTTTTTTTTTTTTTTTGTAAGTCAAATTGCATCGACTCTCTGTCAGAATCCTTTGCTGCCTCTCACTTTTTTCAAAGTGTAAAATCAGTCTTTCAAAAGTTTACAAACCCCTATGAGTGCAGCCACCATCGTGTCTCTGATCACTCCTTATAATTTTGCCTCTTGATTATCATGCTCAATAGATAGTTGCTGTTTTGCAGTTCTTTGAACACCACAGTCTTTACATTGGCTGCTCATTCTGGTTGGAATGATGTTCTCTGAGATATTTGCTTGACATGTCCCATCTTCTTTTTCAAATGGTAGCCAAATATTTCATTTTACTCTTGTTTTTTTATTTTTTATTTTTTTCTTTTGGCCAGGCTTTAGGCGGAATCTCAGTTCCCTGAGCAGGGATTAAATCTGAGCCCCCTTCAGTGGAAGCACAGAATCTTAATCACTGGACTGTCAGGAAAGTCTCCTCTTATTTTCTGACCCTTTTTTAAAAACTGAATATTCTGCCTACCTGGCTTTCTTGATCCACATTCCCTGATTTTTTTTCCCCCCTCTAACTTCTAATATGTGAAATAATTTTTCTGTTTCTCTTTTCTGAGGAGTTAATGTCTGTTCTGTTTGCTTAGAGACAGTATACATTTTATGATTGCTGCTCAAGAAATGGTTTTTTTTTCAAATAAAATCTGCCTGCAATGTGGGAGACCCAAGTTCCATCCTTGGGTGAGGAAGACGCTGGAGAAGGGAATGCTATCCACTTCAGTATTCTGGCCTGGAGAATTCCATGGATGAAAGAGCCTCACAGACTACTGACTATGGGCTCTCGAAGTCTCATGTGACTGAGTGACTAGCACTACTACCAAGATTAAGAGAATTAAGGCCTGCATGGATTTTATTCTCTTTCCTCAAAAGCTTCCCAATGTCCTTTGTGTTGACATGTGTCCTACCTTCCAAATATTTTCAGAATTTTCACTCCTCAGCATCCCTATTGCTGCTAACTTAAGACACCACTACTTCTCGTATAGACTTGTGCATTCTGTTTTCTTGCTGATCACACTGTCATGCCATCCCCCTACAATCTAAACTCAATAGAGCAGCAGGAATAATTTTTTTTTTTTTTTTGTAAGTCAAATTGCATCGACTCTCTGTCAGAATCCTTTGCTGCCTCTCACTTTTTTCAAAGTGTAAAATCAGTCTTTCAAAAGTTTACAAACCCCTATGAGTGCAGCCACCATCGTGTCTCTGATCACTCCTTATAATTTTGCCTCTTGATTATCATGCTCAATAGATAGTTGCTGTTTTGCAGTTCTTTGAACACCACAGTCTTTACATTGGCTGCTCATTCTGGTTGGAATGATGTTCTCTGAGATATTTGCTTGACATGTCCCATCTTCTTTTTCAAATGGTAGCCAAATATTTCATTTTACTCTTGTTTTTTTATTTTTTATTTTTTTCTTTTGGCCAGGCTTTAGGCGGAATCTCAGTTCCCTGAGCAGGGATTAAATCTGAGCCCCCTTCAGTGGAAGCACAGAATCTTAATCACTGGACTGTCAGGAAAGTCTCCTCTTATTTTCTGACCCTTTTTTAAAAACTGAATATTCTGCCTACCTGGCTTTCTTGATCCACATTCCCTGATTTTTTTTCCCCCCTCTAACTTCTAATATGTGAAATAATTTTTCTGTTTCTCTTTTCTGAGGAGTTAATGTCTGTTCTGTTTGCTTAGAGACAGTATACATTTTATGATTGCTGCTCAAGAAATGGTTTTCAAATAAAAAATTCCTATATATTTTTTTTCAGTAAAATAATTCAACTCATGTCCATTTTGTCCTACCTCTTATTCAAATAGAAACTTTGTATTCCTTTATTGTAGTACCATCATGCTAGTTTTACTTTCTTGGTATTAAGTCTACAGAAAAACCTAAGTTTGCATACGGGCTCTTGTTATCTAAATATTTTGTGAATTAATGTAATCTTCCCTCACTGTGATAGCTTATACTCAACACACAGAAATAAAAAACTCTGTGATGACATTTTTTGATTTTCTTTTAGTAATTGTGCTGCTGTCTCATAAAAATTGCTAAAAAACTACAGTGTCTTACTGTATTTGCCTGTTTCCTACTATATACAGAAGAGCATACATTTCTTTCCAGTCAAAAGGCTGGCAAAGACTTTTCTTCCTATTTTCATTTATTTAATTCCTTTTGCAGATTTTCCATCAGTAAGTGAAAAATAGGCTCTTTCACAAGTTGATTATTTTTAAAGTCTTCTCAATCTGTACCACAATTTGATTTAGTTTTCTCACTGAAGTTCACACTGTTTCTTGATCAGGTGCTTTGGTGAGGGTCACTGGGAAATATAAGGCCAAACTTAGCAGAAGAAATATTTTTTAAAAAATGATCCAATGTCCTAGCTTGGGTCCAGCCCTTACTTAAATTCTAAAAGATGTATGCTATGTAATTTGACTTTAGTGATTTTAATTGGCAAGAAATTATAGCATACAGCTTTCCCAAAAAAGGTTATTCTAAGCTTAAGGTACACTCATGGCAGTATAACATATAGAATGCAAGAAATGATGGTATGATTGTGTTCTATTCTACATACAACATTATAATTTGTTGGTTTTGCTGCCAAGAAGGCCAATAGTCTGGGGAACAAATTAAAAGAAGGTTTTGCCACTGGAAGTGCTGCTTGATATTTGGTGCAGGAGATGAGGAAGTATTTGGAGCAGGCAAAGTATAGGAATAGTAGTCAAGCAGTATCCTGGGGAAGAGAGTTCAGAAATTCTACGTTACTCAAAGGGCCTCCCAGGTAACACAGTGGTAAAGAATCTGCCTACCAATGTAGATGATGAATGAGACATGATTTCGATCGCTGGGTCAGGAAGATCCCCTAGAGGTGTAAATGGCAACCCACTCAAGAGCTCTTACCAGGAAATTCTATGGACAGAGGATCCTGGTGGGCTACAGTTCATAGGGTGGCAAAGAGTCCCACACAGCTGAGCAACTGAGCACATATTACTCAAAAGTTGCAAAAAACAGTGGAAGAAAGTAACAGTTTCAGGTTTGGATGAAAAGATAGATTTTTAACAATTTGAGCCTTTGGGGAATGAAATGGTGTTGTTTAGCGAGGAAATGAATTCTGTGTAACAGGACATATTTGAGCAGAACTCCAGATGTTCAAGCATTAAATGGGGTCTGAAGTGGATGATTTTTAGCTCCTTTCCAGCCCTAAACTTTCATGTTTCTTAAAGAGAAGGACAGAAGAAATCCAATGGATGAAGAACTAGAGTTTTTTTTTAATAGAAAGTTGGTATTTATTTAATATGATAAAGAACACCCCTGAAATTTACATACCTCTTAGTATCATGGGAGAGGCAAGGTCAAAAAGCAAATAAACTTAAACTTGATGAAAGCACACAGTGAAATATGTAGGCACCGGTACTAGTTTTAATTTAAGGGAAGGCAAAAAATAAATCAAGCAGTTAATGAATTCAGGACTCAAATCTCCAAATAATAAGCTCAAGCTGAGAGAAGCCCTGACTTCTGTAATATTGCATAAGTACATGAGAGAAGTTGTTGTTCACTGTGACCTTCATACAATCTGGACAAAGAGAAGGCAAGAACAGTCTGTATTCTGGTATAAATCAAAACTCAGTATGTTGTGCTGTCTAGAAAGGCAGAACTGAAGGCAGTATAAAAATATGTCTGGCGATATAGAATGCAAGAAATGATGGTATGATTGTGTTCTATTCTACATACAACATTATAATTTGTTGGTTTTGCTGCCAAGAAGGCCAATAGTCTGGGGAACAAATTAAAAGAAGGTTTTGCCACTGGAAGTGCTGCTTGATATTTGGTGCAGGAGATGAGGAAGTATTTGGAGCAGGCAAAGTATAGGAATAGTAGTCAAGCAGTATCCTGGGGAAGAGAGTTCAGAAATTCTACGTTACTCAAAGGGCCTCCCAGGTAACACAGTGGTAAAGAATCTGCCTACCAATGTAGATGATGAATGAGACATGATTTCGATCGCTGGGTCAGGAAGATCCCCTAGAGGTGTAAATGGCAACCCACTCAAGAGCTCTTACCAGGAAATTCTATGGACAGAGGATCCTGGTGGGCTACAGTTCATAGGGTGGCAAAGAGTCCCACACAGCTGAGCAACTGAGCACATATTACTCAAAAGTTGCAAAAAACAGTGGAAGAAAGTAACAGTTTCAGGTTTGGATGAAAAGATAGATTTTTAACAATTTGAGCCTTTGGGGAATGAAATGGTGTTGTTTAGCGAGGAAATGAATTCTGTGTAACAGGACATATTTGAGCAGAACTCCAGATGTTCAAGCATTAAATGGGGTCTGAAGTGGATGATTTTTAGCTCCTTTCCAGCCCTAAACTTTCATGTTTCTTAAAGAGAAGGACAGAAGAAATCCAATGGATGAAGAACTAGAGTTTTTTTTTAATAGAAAGTTGGTATTTATTTAATATGATAAAGAACACCCCTGAAATTTACATACCTCTTAGTATCATGGGAGAGGCAAGGTCAAAAAGCAAATAAACTTAAACTTGATGAAAGCACACAGTGAAATATGTAGGCACCGGTACTAGTTTTAATTTAAGGGAAGGCAAAAAATAAATCAAGCAGTTAATGAATTCAGGACTCAAATCTCCAAATAATAAGCTCAAGCTGAGAGAAGCCCTGACTTCTGTAATATTGCATAAGTACATGAGAGAAGTTGTTGTTCACTGTGACCTTCATACAATCTGGACAAAGAGAAGGCAAGAACAGTCTGTATTCTGGTATAAATCAAAACTCAGTATGTTGTGCTGTCTAGAAAGGCAGAACTGAAGGAGGTCGAGTATTAAAGGAAAAAGTCATTAGACTCATGTGGGAAAAGTTCCAGCTGTGTATCCGCTAAGATGGTATCAATGGGCTGACTGTCAAATGTTTCAAACAGGCAGGATTTAAAATAGTGATATTTTAGGAGCACACAATAAAAGTTATAATCAGTAAAGCAAGAACAGCTAAATACTCTCCTGACATGACTAGGTATTTCTGCAAACTTTTTTTTCAAGCCACCAGTAAGCGCCCAGCTCTTTAACCTGTAAGGACATGTTGACACAGACACATCTGGCATATTTTCTCACTGATTTTACGTACTTCATAGAAGAAGGGTGTCCAAGGTGGCACTAGTGGTGGAGAAGCTGCCTTCCAATGAAGGAAAGACATAAAAGACCAGGGTTCTATCCTTGGATCAGGTAGATCCCCTGGAGGAAGGAATGGCAAGCCACTCCAGTATTCTTGCTTGAAGAATCCTATGGACAGAGGAGCCTGGCAGGCTACAATTCATGGGGACACAAGGAGTCGGACATGACTGAGCAACTTAGCACAATAGCACATATATGAACAAAGAAGAAAGAAAGATATATGAATAAAATTGCTGTTTCTTCTACAGTATTTAGTAATTGAGTCTTGTTCTTTACTTTTGGATCATAGCTCAGTAGGGCAGCAAAGAAATTTATTTCATCAGAAAATCCAGAGAACTTTTTTAGTATCTGTAAAAGAAATTATATTGTTTGGGAAGATTTAAAAACAAAGCAATTATAGTTAAAGTAAATAAAACAGAGGCTCTGGGGCCTGAAATGAAATCTATTTTGAGCAATAGCCACCCCCCCACACCCCGCCCCATCTCTGCTACATTGTCCTATATTATTTTACATCTTGCCATGAGATGATAAGCAAAATTAGTGAGAGATTTTTTCCCTTGAGCATACAAATATTTTCCTTCGTCTTTTCCAAGTTCACACGTGGGGTTTACATTATTTGGTAACGAACTCATGTATTAACGCTGGAAAATGTGAAAGAAGTAATAAGTGTAAGTGATATCCTTCTTTTCAAGATATAGGAAGCACCAAATCCACCTAAGATTTCTCTATATGAGAGAGGTTGCCTAAAGTCCACAATAAAATAAAATGATCAAGTGTGATCACGGGGGAACAACCTTTCAGAATCAGAACTAACACGTCCATTTGCAAACTTGATTCTCTTTGTGCATGCTAAATCACTTCAGTTGTGTCTGATTCTTTGTGACCCTATGGACTGTAGCCTGCTAGGCTCCTCTGTCCATGGGATTCTCCAGGCAAGAATACTGGAGTGAGTTGCCTTCCCCTCCTCCAGGGGATCTTCCCAACCCAGGAATCAAACCCATGTCTCATGTCTCCTGCATTGTCAGGGAGGTTCTTTATCATTAGCACCACCTGGAAAGTTCAATTCTCTTTGAATCATTTCAAAAAGGCATCTATCAGTTGCTAGCAAATATTCAATGCTGAGATAATGAGATCAAAAAATGGCAAAAAACTGCTATGGAAAAAGGTCTTTTTTTAAAAAAAATATTTATGCACTGGATGGGGGATAACATCTTCAATTTGTGATGATGAAAGTTCAAGCTTTAACAATGTTAGCAATGTTTGAAGATTCTGAGAAAAATTAGGTAATTGGATTTTTTTTTTAATATTTATTTATTTGGTTGTGCTGAGTCTTAGTTGCAGCTTGTAAGATCTAGTTCCCTGACCAGGTATTGAACCAGGAGCCCTACATTGGGAATGCAGAGATTTAGTCACTGGGAAGTCTCTTGGAATATTTTTTTAATATTGAATTTTAGTATTAGTTCTATTCTTGTCTTTATTCAAATACACATTCTAACGCATAAGGCTATAGGATTCACACTAATACTTTGCAATCAAATTGGGGGTGGTGGGATTAATTTGGAGATTGGAATTGACGTATACACATAACATATACTGCACATAAAATAGATAACTAATGAGAATGTATTACTATATAGCACAGGGAGCTCTACTCAGTGTTCTGCGGTAACCTAAATGAGAAGGAAATCCAGAAAGGATTGGATATATGTATATGTCCAGTTGATTCACCTAACCGTACAGCAGAAACTAATACAACATTGTAAAGCACTGTACCCCAATGAAAATTAATTTAAAAGTAATATTTTCACTGTTGTTTGAAGCCCTTGAACCACAGAGCACAATGCTCTTTTTAATAAGTTGTGAATAATTATTTCTACCCAGTATTCACTAAATTAAAAGAAATTGCTAAAGCTTATTAACAGTATTAGTTAATAGTTTTCATAGGGACTATAGAAAGAAGAAAAATTTGGTGAGTTAAAAATAGCAAAGAATAATGATAAAGGTGATGAAAGTTTAGTATGTGTTCATATAATTGGATACAATCATTGCATTTCTCTCTCTGGGTCTTGAACTGAAGAAACTCACTGTCAACTTTGCCCCCCTTAACCTTTGCTAAGAAGTTTCAATTATTTAAATGAGTTGTTTGCTTTTTTTTCTTTTGCATGAACAGCCACTTTTATTTATTTTAATTATAACACTCTCTAAGTGAAAATAAAGCCCTGATACAAAACCTTAATCATAAAACCACTAGTAGAGCTTTCACTTCAGTTTTGTTGTACAACAACAAATGTAATATGCTCTTCCATTTTTTTTTCACTTGCAACCAATTTATTATCATATCATAAATCTGAACAGCCCTCCCTCCTTAATCTCATTAAAATAGCAGTTTTAATCTCTTCTCCCTGGGTTTCTTATCACCAAGAAAACATATTCAGTAGCAGAGATCATAGTGGAGCTGTCTTGGATTACTAAAATTTCATTACTTCCATAAAATTTGTCACGGCACATTTCCAGATAGGTAATGAATTATCATTGAATACCTGTCAAAATAGATGATTTGGGCTCTTTTGAAGACTGGATTGGGTAACCTCATTATGCCTTCAAACCCAACTTTCCTGAGACTCTGACAATGCAGACATGAAGCCTAAACTGAGCTTCATCCCTAACGAAGAATATAACAGGAAGTAAAAAGAAGCAACAGATAGACCACCCAGAAACCAACTAAATTTAAACTAAGAGGTAGTTGCACAGGTAACTGGATTTTGCAGAAAGAGAATGATTATCTCATTTAGTGACTTTTCATTTCCTAGATACTTACTGAGGTTGACAACCAGCAAAATGGTGAATTATAGAAAAGTACTATTTTCACTGTTGTTTGAAGCCCTTGAACCACAGAGCACAATGCTCTTTTTAATAAGTTGTGAATAATTATTTCTACCCAGTATTCACTAAATTAAAAGAAATTGCTAAAGCTTATTAACAGTATTAGTTAATAGTTTTCATAGGGACTATAGAAAGAAGAAAAATTTGGTGAGTTAAAAATAGCAAAGAATAATGATAAAGGTGATGAAAGTTTAGTATGTGTTCATATAATTGGATACAATCATTGCATTTCTCTCTCTGGGTCTTGAACTGAAGAAACTCACTGTCAACTTTGCCCCCCTTAACCTTTGCTAAGAAGTTTCAATTATTTAAATGAGTTGTTTGCTTTTTTTTCTTTTGCATGAACAGCCACTTTTATTTATTTTAATTATAACACTCTCTAAGTGAAAATAAAGCCCTGATACAAAACCTTAATCATAAAACCACTAGTAGAGCTTTCACTTCAGTTTTGTTGTACAACAACAAATGTAATATGCTCTTCCATTTTTTTTTCACTTGCAACCAATTTATTATCATATCATAAATCTGAACAGCCCTCCCTCCTTAATCTCATTAAAATAGCAGTTTTAATCTCTTCTCCCTGGGTTTCTTATCACCAAGAAAACATATTCAGTAGCAGAGATCATAGTGGAGCTGTCTTGGATTACTAAAATTTCATTACTTCCATAAAATTTGTCACGGCACATTTCCAGATAGGTAATGAATTATCATTGAATACCTGTCAAAATAGATGATTTGGGCTCTTTTGAAGACTGGATTGGGTAACCTCATTATGCCTTCAAACCCAACTTTCCTGAGACTCTGACAATGCAGACATGAAGCCTAAACTGAGCTTCATCCCTAACGAAGAATATAACAGGAAGTAAAAAGAAGCAACAGATAGACCACCCAGAAACCAACTAAATTTAAACTAAGAGGTAGTTGCACAGGTAACTGGATTTTGCAGAAAGAGAATGATTATCTCATTTAGTGACTTTTCATTTCCTAGATACTTACTGAGGTTGACAACCAGCAAAATGGTGAATTATAGAAAAGTACTTTTTTAAAAATTCACGAATGTTTTAATGCCTTCAAGCAACATATATTAAGAATCTCTATACTAGACAGTATGCTAAGTACTGGGGATGTTGGGATGCTCATCTAAAAGAGAACTATTCACTTCCCTCAAACATTCACAGTTTAATGAATTGCTTTATTTTAGTGTAGTATATAAATGCTGAGAAATAGGCATTCAGATGTGAAAGGTACAGAAAAGAAATGTAATTGAAATATAGAGGTCCAGAGAACATCCCCAGAAGTGGGGCATTTCAGTTGAAAGAAGAATAGAACTTGGACAAGAGATGGAATCTCTACATTAAGAAGCAATACATGTGAAAGAATAAAGATTTAGAATGCATTAAATACATTAGGAGTTCCAAGGAATGCAACACAACTGGCAAAAGATAGATCCCTGAAAGTGAAGAACTTAAAAGGATTAACCATGGCATTTGGATTTTATCCTAAAGACTACTGGAAGCCATAGTAGTATTTTATGGCTAAAATGAGTATTAATATTTCCCTTAGTAAGGTCAGTGTCAGTTGTGAGAACAGAACTTGAGGGAGGGCTACTGTTCTGATTCTATGTTGAAATCTGGAAAGAAAGGTGAAAGACTAGACTATGGCAGCAGGAAAGGGAATAAACATAGGGAAAACTGGGGCAGAAACAAAGGATATTGAAGAAGGAGGATATGTAGGATTTGATAGCTAATTGAATATTTAGATAGGGAATAATTCATAAAATACAAGTAACTTCATTTTCTGAAATAGAGAAAATAGGAAAAGGAGCAAACACAAAAATGAGTTTGTTTTTAGCCATGTTGTTTGTGATTTGTTTGTAGGGCATTCCAGAAAAGGATGCAAGGAGGGTTTGGAGAGATAAACAAGCCTGGCACGCTGAGGAAGTCATGTCTGAAGAGAGCTGAATTCTTTTGACAGTCACACCCCTGAACTTTAGAAACATTACAGACCCCATGCTAAAGAGGTAGTTGCACAGGTAACTGGATTTTGCAGAAAGAGAATGATTATCTCATTTAGTGATTACTTATTTGAGGTTGACAACCAGCAAAATGGTGAATTATAGAAAAGTACTTTTTTAAAAATTCACGAATGTTTTAATGCCTTCAAGCAACATATATTAAGAATCTCTATACTAGACAGTATGCTAAGTACTGGGGATGTTGGGATGCTCATCTAAAAGAGAACTATTCACTTCCCTCAAACATTCACAGTTTAATGAATTGCTTTATTTTAGTGTAGTATATAAATGCTGAGAAATAGGCATTCAGATGTGAAAGGTACAGAAAAGAAATGTAATTGAAATATAGAGGTCCAGAGAACATCCCCAGAAGTGGGGCATTTCAGTTGAAAGAAGAATAGAACTTGGACAAGAGATGGAATCTCTACATTAAGAAGCAATACATGTGAAAGAATAAAGATTTAGAATGCATTAAATACATTAGGAGTTCCAAGGAATGCAACACAACTGGCAAAAGATAGATCCCTGAAAGTGAAGAACTTAAAAGGATTAACCATGGCATTTGGATTTTATCCTAAAGACTACTGGAAGCCATAGTAGTATTTTATGGCTAAAAATGAGTATTAATATTTCCCTTAGTAAGGTCAGTGTCAGTTGTGAGAACAGAACTTGAGGGAGGGCTACTGTTCTGATTCTATGTTGAAATCTGGAAAGAAAGGTGAAAGACTAGACTATGGCAGCAGGAAAGGGAATAAACATAGGGAAAACTGGGGCAGAAACAAAGGATATTGAAGAAGGAGGATATGTAGGATTTGATAGCTAATTGAATATTTAGATAGGGAATAATTCATAAAATACAAGTAACTTCATTTTCTGAAATAGAGAAAATAGGAAAAGGAGCAAACACAAAAATGAGTTTGTTTTTAGCCATGTTGTTTGTGATTTGTTTGTAGGGCATTCCAGAAAAGGATGCAAGGAGGGTTTGGAGAGATAAACAAGCCTGGCACGCTGAGGAAGTCATGTCTGAAGAGAGCTGAATTCTTTTGACAGTCACACCCCTGAACTTTAGAAACATTACAGACCCCATGCTAAAGGTGATGGGAGCTTGTTTTACCAGATTTACTAAATTTTAAAGTTTTCAAATGTCCCCCAAGCTATCCATCAGTAACTGATTTAATAAGCGTGTACTGAATTTCTTCTATGTGGTAGACACTGTTTTGGCAACAGTTACAGGAAAGTTCGCTGTGACAATGGACAGTTAGTAAATAAAGATTTCAAGTAGAAGTGAACATAAAATTCAAAACAAAGTGATTTTAAGTAATGATAAATGTGAAGTAAATAAAATTGGGAAAAGGATAAATGCAATTTTAAAAAATAGTGGAAATTAATAGGTCTACTTTGGATATGACTGTAAAGGTCATGTCTCTGAAAAAATGACAGTTAAATGGAGATTTAAATGACACAGGCAGCCAGGAGTCAAGTGTTCAAAGCTGAAGGGGAAGCAAGTTCAAGTTAAGATCCAGTCTATTTATTTTCAATTAATAGAAAGAAGACTTATGTGTCTGGAACTTGGGGAAAGCTGGTGGGCGATGAGGCTGGGAAGCGAGCCGTAAAAAAGGGTAGAAGACCACAGAGATGCTAGAAAAGAGTTATTTATGTCAAATAAAATGAACAAAAAGCTTAGAAAATTTAAAGCAGAGGAGTGAGATGATGTGACATATATCATTCTGGATCCTCTAGAGACTAGGAGAGACAGGGTGATGGTGAAGATGACCACCCACCAACTCACACAGACCGTCTTCTGCTAAAAATCCTCTTTGAGTGAGGCTGGCAAATGAGTAACAAGAACTAGTTAACTGTTAACTAGTTAGCTAAAGGTTTGGGGGGAAATCAGAAACAAAGGATATTGAAGAAGGAGGATATGTAGGATTTGATAGCTAATTGAATATTTAGATAGGGAATAATTCATAAAATACAAGTAACTTCATTTTCTGAAATAGAGAAATAGGAAAAGGAGCAAACACAAAAATGAGTTTGTTTTTAGCCATGTTGTTTGTGATTTGTTTGTAGGGCATTCCAGAAAAGGATGCAAGGAGGGTTTGGAGAGATAAACAAGCCTGGCACGCTGAGGAAGTCATGTCTGAAGAGAGCTGAATTCTTTTGACAGTCACACCCCTGAACTTTAGAAACATTACAGACCCCATGCTAAAGGTGATGGGAGCTTGTTTTACCAGATTTACTAAATTTTAAAGTTTTCAAATGTCCCCCAAGCTATCCATCAGTAACTGATTTAATAAGCGTGTACTGAATTTCTTCTATGTGGTAGACACTGTTTTGGCAACAGTTACAGGAAAGTTCGCTGTGACAATGGACAGTTAGTAAATAAAGATTTCAAGTAGAAGTGAACATAAAATTCAAAACAAAGTGATTTTAAGTAATGATAAATGTGAAGTAAATAAAATTGGGAAAAGGATAAATGCAATTTTAAAAAATAGTGGAAATTAATAGGTCTACTTTGGATATGACTGTAAAGGTCATGTCTCTGAAAAAATGACAGTTAAATGGAGATTTAAATGACACAGGCAGCCAGGAGTCAAGTGTTCAAAGCTGAAGGGGAAGCAAGTTCAAGTTAAGATCCAGTCTATTTATTTTCAATTAATAGAAAGAAGACTTATGTGTCTGGAACTTGGGGAAAGCTGGTGGGCGATGAGGCTGGGAAGCGAGCCGTAAAAAAGGGTAGAAGACCACAGAGATGCTAGAAAAGAGTTATTTATGTCAAATAAAATGAACAAAAAGCTTAGAAAATTTAAAGCAGAGGAGTGAGATGATGTGACATATATCATTCTGGATCCTCTAGAGACTAGGAGAGACAGGGTGATGGTGAAGATGACCACCCACCAACTCACACAGACCGTCTTCTGCTAAAAATCCTCTTTGAGTGAGGCTGGCAAATGAGTAACAAGAACTAGTTAACTGTTAACTAGTTAGCTAGTTAACTAGCTAACTGTTAATCAAAGAAACATGTAATTTAATAAGAGATTTTTTTCCTACTGAAAACTACTATTAAATCATCTTTAAACATCATCAAAGAAAATCCACCTTTTTTGTCTTGAAATATTTATTTTTCCTAGATTCAATCACACATTTGATTTTTTATAAAAAATTCAGTGTAAAAATAGTAGCAAAAGAATTTCATTTCCATCTTTTCTTATATCAACAAGAATATAATATATTGTGACTTGTTCAAAGCACTCAGTTCTTAAAAGTAAACATCTTTATTGAGGAGCTAAAAAGTTAAATAAAACCATATTTTAGGTTGAAGAAGAAAAAGTACAAGGAATTTATTGAAATAAAATCAGCACCATAAATCTAACCCACTTGTAAGCTGAAAGAGCAGTTTAACTGCAAAGTAGCTGGTAAAAATTTGTTAACTATCATTTCTTTGGGGGAGGGCAGGCACAATGGAAAATATTTTGTTACAAAATAATCATAAGACAAAAGATTTAATTTTAAACATTTATTTTATTTATCTTTTTGGGGGGTGGGGTGGGGAGGGAGGGGAACGTGCACGCCACTTCTATTGGGCTTTCATTTCTCTATTTTTCATCCGTCTTTGTTCTTTGGCTCCTGTGGGCCTCCCATCGCTGTAGCCTCTGTCGTCGCAGAGCGTCAGCTCTGGGTGCATGCGCTCCAGAGCTCCGGCTCGGTAATTGGACACATCAGTCCAGCCGCTCCACAGCACGTGGGATCTTCCCAGGCCAGGGATCGAACTGGTGCCCCTTGCACTGCAAGGTGGTGTCCTTACCCACTGGACCACCAGGGAAGCCCAAGATTTAATTTTAGAAAGATATCTTTCCAGTAGTGTTTCACTTAAATCTGTACACATGGATACTAAAATGTCAAAAGACATTATTTTAAAGAATATTGACTGGAAATATGAAGACAAAATTTTAATTATTGTATTTTATGACATTTAATTATAAATACACAGATGTGAAAATTATTCACTGAATCAGAAATTATTCTAGTGTGCCTCTTTTTTTTTTTTTTTTAAAGATTTATTTATTTATTTATTTTGGTGGGGGTCGGGTTGGGGAGGGAGGGGAGCGGGCGGGCCACTTCTATTGGTCTTTCATTTCTCTGTTTTCATCCGTCTTTGTTCTTTGGCTCCTGTGGGCCTCCCATCACGGTGGCGTCTGTCGTTGCAGAGCACAGGCTCTGGACGCATGCGCTCCAGAGCTCCGGCTCGGTGATTGGACACATGGGTCCAGCCGCTCCACGGCACGTGGGATCTTCCCAGGCCAGGGATCGAACTGGTGCCCCTTGCACTGCAAGGCGGTGTCCTTATCCACTGGACCACTAGGGGAAGCCCTCTAGTGTGCCTCTTTTGTTTGGGGCTTTTTTATTTTTACTTAGAGTTAGCTTTCTAAAAGAATGATTTTGTACCCTTTACTTGACATTGGATATAGAAATATGATCATAAAGTGAATCATTTACTTTTCTAAGAGCGTTCCTCAATCTCTTAAACCATTCTAAAGCATCCACAGCATTATCATTTTTTTTCTGTATCATTGATTTGCCCTGAACTTTCCCCCGAAACTTTAGGCCATTTTTCCCCCACCTACTGACCTTGCCGCTTAGATGACCAATAAGCATTTCAAAATGTAAATGTCCAGACCATAGCCCTTTATTCCCAGCACTCTTCTCCCATGAAACTGCTTAACCTTGAGTCTTGGTCATTCAGAAAATAGGACCATTTCCTCTCCGTGAGTTTAGAAATTTACCAGGGCCCTATCACCCTCCTCCTACTTGGTTTCATCTCTCTCATCTCTCACATTCACCAGCTGAATTCATCTACTTCTTTTCTCTCTACTATTAGCATTAGAATATAAGGTATACTCATATTTTGAATTTATTCCTACAACCCTAATAGAGTCTCTTTTTTAACCTCCATATAAACCATTATTCATTGAGGAAGCAGAGCAATCTTTTTAATAGAAATAATGGCACTTAAAAATGTGGATTCCTTTTTACTGCAGTTAGAGTAATTCAAAAACTCTTTGTTCTAGACCACAGAGACCTCCATCATCTAGTTCCCATTTACCTATTTAATAATAGCACTCTCACTCACCAAGTCTCAGCCACAGTCTTCTTTCTTTGTTCCTCTAACACATAGGTATAGATGTCGATGGCCCTTGAACTAACTAGTCTGCCTTACTAGTATGCCTGGATTTGTCTTCTCTTTGTTTTCCTTTTTTCTCCATGGTATGCTCCTCCTTTTCATGCTTGCTCGCCTTCAAATACCATCTCATCATAGAGGGATTTATTGAGCTCAGTACCCCAGGCATGTTCTTCTTACACCTTGATTCTCTGGATATTATTTGCAATCCAGACCCTGTGAGTGTTTCTTATATTCTCATGGGAACAAGAATTTCATCTGTCCTCTTACTTTTGTATGTTCAGTCTTAGATAAGGGCCTCGCATATAGTAAAGAACAGACTTCCCAGGTGGCTCAACATCAAGGAACCCACCTGCCGATGCAAGAATGCATGTCCTTATCCACTGGACCACTAGGGGAAGCCCTCTAGTGTGCCTCTTTTGTTTGGGGCTTTTTTATTTTTACTTAGAGTTAGCTTTCTAAAAGAATGATTTTGTACCCTTTACTTGACATTGGATATAGAAATATGATCATAAAGTGAATCATTTACTTTTCTAAGAGCGTTCCTCAATCTCTTAAACCATTCTAAAGCATCCACAGCATTATCATTTTTTTTCTGTATCATTGATTTGCCCTGAACTTTCCCCCGAAACTTTAGGCCATTTTTCCCCCACCTACTGACCTTGCCGCTTAGATGACCAATAAGCATTTCAAAATGTAAATGTCCAGACCATAGCCCTTTATTCCCAGCACTCTTCTCCCATGAAACTGCTTAACCTTGAGTCTTGGTCATTCAGAAAATAGGACCATTTCCTCTCCGTGAGTTTAGAAATTTACCAGGGCCCTATCACCCTCCTCCTACTTGGTTTCATCTCTCTCATCTCTCACATTCACCAGCTGAATTCATCTACTTCTTTTCTCTCTACTATTAGCATTAGAATATAAGGTATACTCATATTTTGAATTTATTCCTACAACCCTAATAGAGTCTCTTTTTTAACCTCCATATAAACCATTATTCATTGAGGAAGCAGAGCAATCTTTTTAATAGAAATAATGGCACTTAAAAATGTGGATTCCTTTTTACTGCAGTTAGAGTAATTCAAAAACTCTTTGTTCTAGACCACAGAGACCTCCATCATCTAGTTCCCATTTACCTATTTAATAATAGCACTCTCACTCACCAAGTCTCAGCCACAGTCTTCTTTCTTTGTTCCTCTAACACATAGGTATAGATGTCGATGGCCCTTGAACTAACTAGTCTGCCTTACTAGTATGCCTGGATTTGTCTTCTCTTTGTTTTCCTTTTTTCTCCATGGTATGCTCCTCCTTTTCATGCTTGCTCGCCTTCAAATACCATCTCATCATAGAGGGATTTATTGAGCTCAGTACCCCAGGCATGTTCTTCTTACACCTTGATTCTCTGGATATTATTTGCAATCCAGACCCTGTGAGTGTTTCTTATATTCTCATGGGAACAAGAATTTCATCTGTCCTCTTACTTTTGTATGTTCAGTCTTAGATAAGGGCCTCGCATATAGTAAAGAACAGACTTCCCAGGTGGCTCAACATCAAGGAACCCACCTGCCGATGCAAGAGATGCAGCTTTGATCCCTGTGTTGGGAAGATGCATTGGAATAGGATATGCCAACCTGCTCCAGTTTTGTTGCCTGGAAAATTCCATGCATAGAGAAGCCTGGCAGGCTACCATCTACAGAGCCACAAAGAATCAGACATGATTGAGTGCACACACATTTAGCAGAGATTCATGTGTTTGTGTGTGTGTGATTGAATAAATGAATGATGAATGAACATTTAGATCTGGTTGTGTCCAGTGACATTGAAATGATAGCTTGGTACCTCAATGCAATTCATTTTATGGTTAAATGATTAAGTCATCCAGTATATGCTCCTGTTGGGCTTCCCAGGAAGCTCAATGGTAAAGAATCTGCCTGCTAATGAAGGAGACACAGCTTCAGTCCTTGGGTTGGGAAGATCGCCTGGAGAAGTAAATGGTTACCCACTCTAGTATTCTTGCCTGGGGAATCGCATGGATAAAGGAGTCTCGTGGGCTGCAGTTCACGGGGTCGCAAAATAGTCAGACACAACCAGCGACAACAATAAAACATGCTCTTGTTATCTAATTTTTTAGAATAATATATTTCTTAAAAATGTCTTATTCAGAGTAGATTTCATATTACTAGGTATTCATTCACTGATTTCTGTTTGAAAAATAACAGAAAGATTCATGCCACAAGGCTCAGATGATATTTATATCAGTGAGTCTTTTTAAAAGGACTCAGATGTACTGCCTGGGGGACAGCTGCTTTTGCCCTCTGTTTCTACTTCTTAATTATTTGGATTTTTTTCCTGCATATGTTAAAATCTTCAGACCATTTGGAACTCTGTTCTCTACGTACATCCCATCACTGCACAATTTTTGCTTTGGTCTTTCCAACAGCTTGATACAAGGAAGTGTCTATTAATATGAACCATCATCTGCAAAGCTTTAAGTACAACTGAACAATGGTAGGAGTCTGCACTTTACTAAAGAAAAGGCAGCCAATAGTATCAAAACATATGATAGATATTCTGAAATATTTTGAAGTCTTTTTGATCTGTTCTCTTTCTTGTTTGCATTTTCCTTTCCTGTTTCATAGTGTTCTTATTCAAGAGGAATAAAACATACTCCTCTTAAAACTGTTTGGTGTCTGATTCATTTTGTTCAGTTCTTATCTCAAGAAAAAAGGGAATTATGCTTTCCAAACCTGCTCCAGTTTTGTTGCCTGGAAAATTCCATGCATAGAGAAGCCTGGCAGGCTACCATCTACAGAGCCACAAAGAATCAGACATGATTGAGTGCACACACATTTAGCAGAGATTCATGTGTTTGTGTGTGTGTGATTGAATAAATGAATGATGAATGAACATTTAGATCTGGTTGTGTCCAGTGACATTGAAATGATAGCTTGGTACCTCAATGCAATTCATTTTATGGTTAAATGATTAAGTCATCCAGTATATGCTCCTGTTGGGCTTCCCAGGAAGCTCAATGGTAAAGAATCTGCCTGCTAATGAAGGAGACACAGCTTCAGTCCTTGGGTTGGGAAGATCGCCTGGAGAAGTAAATGGTTACCCACTCTAGTATTCTTGCCTGGGGAATCGCATGGATAAAGGAGTCTCGTGGGCTGCAGTTCACGGGGTCGCAAAATAGTCAGACACAACCAGCGACAACAATAAAACATGCTCTTGTTATCTAATTTTTTAGAATAATATATTTCTTAAAAATGTCTTATTCAGAGTAGATTTCATATTACTAGGTATTCATTCACTGATTTCTGTTTGAAAAATAACAGAAAGATTCATGCCACAAGGCTCAGATGATATTTATATCAGTGAGTCTTTTTAAAAGGACTCAGATGTACTGCCTGGGGGACAGCTGCTTTTGCCCTCTGTTTCTACTTCTTAATTATTTGGATTTTTTTCCTGCATATGTTAAAATCTTCAGACCATTTGGAACTCTGTTCTCTACGTACATCCCATCACTGCACAATTTTTGCTTTGGTCTTTCCAACAGCTTGATACAAGGAAGTGTCTATTAATATGAACCATCATCTGCAAAGCTTTAAGTACAACTGAACAATGGTAGGAGTCTGCACTTTACTAAAGAAAAGGCAGCCAATAGTATCAAAACATATGATAGATATTCTGAAATATTTTGAAGTCTTTTTGATCTGTTCTCTTTCTTGTTTGCATTTTCCTTTCCTGTTTCATAGTGTTCTTATTCAAGAGGAATAAAACATACTCCTCTTAAAACTGTTTGGTGTCTGATTCATTTTGTTCAGTTATCTGACAATATCTAAGGCAGGAGCCTTTAAAACATATAAGGATTTCTGGCTTCCCTGGTGGTCCAGTGGGTAAGGACACCGCCTTGCAGTGCAAGGGGCGCCGGTTCGATCCCTGGCCTGGGAAGATCCCAAGTGCCACGGAACGGCTGGACTGATGTGTCCAATTACCGAGCAGGAGCTCTGGAGCGCATGTGCCCAGAGCTGGCGCTCTGCAACAACAGAGGCTACTGCGATGGGAGGCCTACAAGAGCCAAAAGAACAAAGACGGATGAAAATAGAGAAATGAAAGCCCAATAGAAGTGGAGTGCCCATTCCCCTCCCTCCCCACCCAACCCCCCAAAAGATAAATAAATAAAAATAAATGTTTTAAAATAAATAAAGGAAACGTATAAGGATTTCAACCCTTCAAACTACAGGTAAATTTAGAAAAGAAAAAAAAAAAAACCTTGACATTCAGTGAATTATCCTTGCCTATTGGCCAAAAAGTTCATTCAGGTTTTTCCATATGATCTTAAGGAAAAGTCTGAGCAAACTTTATGACCGACCCAGTATATACAGCCTCTTATCCTCCAAACTACATGTAAAGTGCAAAACAAATAAATTAACATAAAAACACTGCTACAAAACCCTTAAAACATTCAGTGAATTATCATTACCCATTGTAAAAGAAAAAATGGTTGAAATTTGCCTAACTAGGATATATATATAATCTGAGGGTCTACAATGTGTTGATACAGTCTATGCTATTACCGACCCTCCTCTCTAACCCACTCCAGTATTCATGCCTGAAAAATCCCATAGAGAGCCTGGTTTGCTACAGTCAATGGGGTTGCAAAGAGTTGGACACAACTAAAGTGACAAAGCCCCCAACATGCACCCTTCTCTGGAGCTATCATTACAGCATTAGTGGTGTACTATGAGTGAGAACCAAAGTCAGAAATACTATTCTTACCTTTTCTTTATCTGCCCTACTTTTATGATATTTTTATTTTGCTCAGACTTTCACTGAATTTAATTTTTAAAAATTAACATAGATGAAAAACCATCTCTTGGATTAAAAAGTAGGACAATGAGGTGAAAAGGAAGTGGATATAAGATTCACAAAGTTATAAAATAGACAAGTGAATTACAAACATACACAGTTTTCAACTTAAACAAATTCATTTGTCAGCAGGAGAAACTGTTTTGAGGGAGGAAGATGATTTTCGCTGCATATATGCAGAGTGTGCATAGTAAGTCATTTACATCAAGGGTATACATTGTCTTTAGGCAGTAATTCTCTTCTGCATTTGTCAAAGGTAAAAAACCAATTGTAAGCAGTTTTGAACTGTTGTGCTATTGCAATTATGCGCTTCTTTGACAAAGGATAATGATTTATTTTCCAAAGAAAGTGCTGCAAGGTTACTTTGTGGGATTTATAGCATTATGGGGAGAAATAATTAACCAAACAAGTACATGGACACGAGCAGTATTCAGTTTGAAAGAATCAGCTGCCATAATGATTGATATGTGCACCTGAAGTTCTTCATAATCCTGTTAACCCTGTTTGCAAGCATCTGGGCACAATATCCACCCAAGATGAAAATTTAATTGTAACTTTTTCCCTACTCACTAAGACTACCTAGGAAAACAAAAAGAGGTGGTGCTATTTTTTTTTTTAGCACTGTTTAGAAGGTGATTTTATGTGTATGGAGGCTAGAGAGGGTAAGATTTGACAGAACACATTCAGGCTCAGCTGAAACAATGGGTGAGAGTCTTAGTCCATGTCAGACATGCTGTGGATGTGTCAGGTCCTTCCTGTGGAGAGGCAACTTTTCAAAGGATATATATATAATCTGAGCGTCTACAATCTGTTGATACAGTCTATGCTATTACCGACCCTCCTCTCTAACCCACTCCAGTATTCATGCCTGAAAAATCCCATAGAGAGCCTGGTTTGCTACAGTCAATGGGGTTGCAAAGAGTTGGACACAACTAAAGTGACAAAGCCCCAACATGCACCCTTCTCTGGAGCTATCATTACAGCATTAGTGGTGTACTATGAGTGAGAACCAAAGTCAGAAATACTATTCTTACCTTTTCTTTATCTGCCCTACTTTTATGATATTTTTATTTTGCTCAGACTTTCACTGAATTTAATTTTTAAAAATTAACATAGATGAAAAACCATCTCTTGGATTAAAAAGTAGGACAATGAGGTGAAAAGGAAGTGGATATAAGATTCACAAAGTTATAAAATAGACAAGTGAATTACAAACATACACAGTTTTCAACTTAAACAAATTCATTTGTCAGCAGGAGAAACTGTTTTGAGGGAGGAAGATGATTTTCGCTGCATATATGCAGAGTGTGCATAGTAAGTCATTTACATCAAGGGTATACATTGTCTTTAGGCAGTAATTCTCTTCTGCATTTGTCAAAGGTAAAAAACCAATTGTAAGCAGTTTTGAACTGTTGTGCTATTGCAATTATGCGCTTCTTTGACAAAGGATAATGATTTATTTTCCAAAGAAAGTGCTGCAAGGTTACTTTGTGGGATTTATAGCATTATGGGGAGAAATAATTAACCAAACAAGTACATGGACACGAGCAGTATTCAGTTTGAAAGAATCAGCTGCCATAATGATTGATATGTGCACCTGAAGTTCTTCATAATCCTGTTAACCCTGTTTGCAAGCATCTGGGCACAATATCCACCCAAGATGAAAATTTAATTGTAACTTTTTCCCTACTCACTAAGACTACCTAGGAAAACAAAAAGAGGTGGTGCTATTTTTTTTTTTAGCACTGTTTAGAAGGTGATTTTATGTGTATGGAGGCTAGAGAGGGTAAGATTTGACAGAACACATTCAGGCTCAGCTGAAACAATGGGTGAGAGTCTTAGTCCATGTCAGACATGCTGTGGATGTGTCAGGTCCTTCCTGTGGAGAGGCAACTTTTCAAAGGACTCTGTCATCTGAGACATGTGTGCATGATATTCTCAGAAGTCACTGCACAGTGGAAAATCCACCTGCTGATTTTTTTTCCATTTTACCATACTGGTGGCTTAGGTCAGTTTTTTGTTTGCTTTTTAATAATTGAAAGAAAAATAGTTCAAAAATTAACACCAATGATACTGTAATCTTTGTTGCACTTTCAATGTTTATCTTACGTGGCATAGCACGTGCTTTGGCATTAGCCAAGAGGACAATAAGGAAAGCATGATCACAACAGCATCAACTCCAGACCTACTCTGTCTCTGTTTTGCCAAGTAGAATTGTGAGGATTCCAAGTTCTTCCCAGAGTTCCTCCCATTTCCTGGCAGGGAGTTGGGTGAGTGGCTGTTTCTCCTTAGCAGCCTTGGATATTTGCCTCTCAGACCCTGTGGGATCAATGTCTTCTTCTGGATCAGTGCCAAGCTCTGCTGCTTTGCTGCAATTTCCCACTTTATTGCCCCATCTTGTGATATTTTGCTCTTACCGTGCCATGACCTCTTTTATAATTACTGGTAACGATCTGCCTATCTTTGTTACCAACTCTATCTCACTAAAACAAAAGAGGGTCTAAACAATATTCCAAATCTTACATTATTTAGTTTTTTTATCCTTCTTGTTTTTGAGAATCTTGTTTCCAATTGCCTCAGGCGTGGAAGAAGCAAAAAAAAGTTTCAACCAAAATATATTCTACTCATTCAAAGATCTACTCATGTCCATTCACTCTTTCCTACTCCGGTGAATTTATTTTTCATCTGATATGTTAAGGAGCTTCTATTCCCTCCTTCATGATAGCCTCAACCTGATGTCCTGAGACCTAAGAACCAGGACTCTTTCCTATTTTCCCTCCAAACCTTCCTCCAAAAGAACTTCTTTGTAAATATAACCCTTGCCTCCATTCTATTATTCCAGTCACCACAGTGTATGTGCGGATTCTCTTCTCTCCTCACTCTCCAATTCTAGACCTATAGTAAAGGTATTTGCATTCTTATCTAGATACTATAAAAAAAAAAAGACCCTTATGCAAATACCTAATTGCAAATATGTTTACTATGCATTTGGATCTAGATATTATTGGGCTTTCCAGGTGGCTCAGTGGTAAAGAATCAGCCTGCCAATGCAGGAGACTCAGGAGATGTGGGTTCAGTCGCTGGTTCAGGAAGATCCTCTAGAGAAGGAAATGGACACCCACTCCAGTATTCTAGCCTGGAGAATCCCATGGACAGAGGAGCCTGGCAGGCTACAGTCCATCGGGTCACAAAAGAGTCAGACATAGCAACATAAAAACTACTAAATACTGTATAAATTGCTGTTTAAAGTATGAAAATATTCACAGTGTAAGTAAAATTTAAAGAATTTTAAAAGAGGAAAAGGAAGTTTTAATCTTCAAAAGTATAGTCAAAATTAGTATTCCAACTGAACAAAATCCATTACCAATTCTTTGTCTTTTTATTTTTTTAGCATATTATATTGAGAGAATTGCGAAAAGCTTTGGGAACATTAACTCATTTTAACAAGATATGAAGAATTTGTAAAACTCAAATGACTGATGTCCTTTCTGGGTATGTGGAACAGTATGAGCAAGCATAGGATATGAAAATTTTCTGAGTATCAGGCATATTTGCATAACTTCTGTGTCAGAGGACATGCAATACCAGTACAGTGCACTGACTGAAATTATAGATTTGGAGTTGGACATTTTTGAGCTCCACTCTTGGCTTTTCTAATTAGCTGTGTGACATTAATCAAGTTACTTAACATCTCTGAACTGGGCTTTCTTTGCAGGTGAACTGGGACTAATAATGGAGCAGATTTATAGTTAGTGGGGTATAGGACACACGCACCTTGGTAGATTAATAAAAAGGTAAATCGATAAGAGATCTATAGATAAATAGAAGGATGATGAAAGGAGGTCTGGGAAGAGAAAATGGGGCTTTTATGTATATGCCTTAGGATTTTAGAACCTTATGCAATAGATATATAAAATTTAACTTTCATTATATGAGCTAGTTAGTTCTCTTTAAAGTAATTTCAGAAGAACTTATTTATTATTTATAAGGTTACCAATCAATTTGATAATAAACCTTCTGACATTCAAAATTAAAAGTGAGTAATAATGACTACAATTTATTTTCAGGCCGCGGACTTTTTTTTTTATAATTTTTTTTTTTTTTTTTTTACTTTTACAGAGTTTTGTTGTTTACAAAGATGTATGGCCACTGACTTTTTATTACGCTTTGTAAAATACTAATAACATACAAATAAAGTATTATACTAATTGAATAGAGATAGTTCCTGATGAATCTAAATGTTCTATAATACTGTATAAGTAATACATTAATGGGCTTCTATGGTGGCTCAGCAGTAAAGAATTCACTTGTGATGCAAGAGATTACTTGCAATGCAGGAGATGCAAGTTTGATCCCTGGGTCAGGAGAATCCCCTGGAGAAGGAAATGGCTACTCACTCCAGTGTTCTTTCCTGGAAAATCCCATGGTGAGAGGAACCTCAGTGAGCTACAGTTCACATATCACAAAAGAGTCAGACACAACTTTAGCGACTAAACTACCACCACCACAATATATTAATAATACAGTGTATCAACATATTTTTGTGATAATATTTGCCTTACGCCTCCAGAAATATTCTGTCTCAGGTTTTCAAATGCATGTCATTTGCCCTTAACTAAGGCAGGCCACATTCTATTTATGTACATTATTAATTTGTGTACAGGCTCATTTTCCTAATTGGCTATTTAGAGGGTAACATGAATAGAACTTTCTCAAATATTCAAAAGTTATAGAACTTAATGATACGTTATTGGCTCACACTTGTATTTCAGAAAAAAGTAACATTTTTGCTAAAATGAACCAGATGAATGCCTTAATTTGTGCAGTAATTTTTTTACAGTAAGTCCTTGTTGGTTATTTAATTTAAATATGTCAGTGTTGCTCCATAATTTTTACTGTATTAATACATAATTAGTATTTAAGAAGGGCAAGGAGAAAACATGTGTTCTCATAAGACAAGCAATCAGTTGAATATATCTGGTTTCTTTAACCTGTTTTACACTTGTTCAACAAAATACATGCACATGATTGCATTTTTGAGGGTGTATTACCAATTAAACACCGTGAAGTTGAAAATCAATTCACAGAATTGTCAGAAATGTGTTATTTGAGAATAATGACTTTTTTCCTGTGTGTCTTCTCAACAGTAAAGCCAACTTTTAAAAGACACACTCAGATGACTTTGGTGTTCTGTTTGTACACTGTACTTCAGGAAGTATTCTTAACAGAAAATAACCACACAATGTTTATACAGATTTCACCTTGTTATTTCTGCAGCATATTTCAAAGTAAATTAGCTTTGACAATAATCATATAGTTCCTTGACAATTTATACAACACATTTTATTATTTTTATAATTAATGTGAATTCTAAATGAATGACCAAATTCTAACAGATAGAATACAGATGGCTCATCCTTCTGTCTTCCAATTTATTTTCTCCACAACATTTGCACAGTGTCTTCTGGTTCACTGATCTCCTCTTTTTCTTTCCTTTCAGTTCACCTCTGTCATACCCATGGAAACAACTACTCTCTTTTGAATGATTATCTTATCATAATTTATAAATATTTCAGGCATGTATTTAAAAAATGTTCATGAATTATTGGGCTGGGTTTTCTCAGATATGTTAAGATATTTCTCTTAATTCAAGCCTTGTGCATATACAAGTTCATATATCTCTGTGTACATTTAGTCTTACAGTGCATATTTATAATATACTTGTTATGTTTATATATATACATAGTACCTGTGTTTATACTATATATAAACACCTGTATAGATTGAGACAATAATGTTAGGTATATACATATTCAGAAGTATAACACTGTTCTTGTGAACTGATACCTTTAATTAAATTATTAATTGTGCTTTATTATTAATGATGCATTTTTCCTCAAAGTATTTGGTCTAATATTAAAGTTTTATAGTAATACTATCCTTATTTGAAAAAAAACATGTGTTCTCATAAGACAAGCAATCAGTTGAATATATCTGGTTTCTTTAACCTGTTTTACACTTGTTCAACAAAATACATGCACATGATTGCATTTTTGAGGGTGTATTACCAATTAAACACCGTGAAGTTGAAAATCAATTCACAGAATTGTCAGAAATGTGTTATTTGAGAATAATGACTTTTTTCCTGTGTGTCTTCTCAACAGTAAAGCCAACTTTTAAAAGACACACTCAGATGACTTTGGTGTTCTGTTTGTACACTGTACTTCAGGAAGTATTCTTAACAGAAAATAACCACACAATGTTTATACAGATTTCACCTTGTTATTTCTGCAGCATATTTCAAAGTAAATTAGCTTTGACAATAATCATATAGTTCCTTGACAATTTATACAACACATTTTATTATTTTTATAATTAATGTGAATTCTAAATGAATGACCAAATTCTAACAGATAGAATACAGATGGCTCATCCTTCTGTCTTCCAATTTATTTTCTCCACAACATTTGCACAGTGTCTTCTGGTTCACTGATCTCCTCTTTTTCTTTCCTTTCAGTTCACCTCTGTCATACCCATGGAAACAACTACTCTCTTTTGAATGATTATCTTATCATAATTTATAAATATTTCAGGCATGTATTTAAAAAATGTTCATGAATTATTGGGCTGGGTTTTCTCAGATATGTTAAGATATTTCTCTTAATTCAAGCCTTGTGCATATACAAGTTCATATATCTCTGTGTACATTTAGTCTTACAGTGCATATTTATAATATACTTGTTATGTTTATATATATACATAGTACCTGTGTTTATACTATATATAAACACCTGTATAGATTGAGACAATAATGTTAGGTATATACATATTCAGAAGTATAACACTGTTCTTGTGAACTGATACCTTTAATTAAATTATTAATTGTGCTTTATTATTAATGATGCATTTTTCCTCAAAGTATTTGGTCTAATATTAAAGTTTTATAGTAATACTATCCTTATTTGAAAAATGATTACTTATTATATTTGTACAAATTTTTGCTTTCACCTTTTTTCACTTATAATGCTTAATTATAATTCTAAATGTATATGTAGATATAAGTAAATAATGTATACATAGATTTAGGTTATAGACATTTATAGATAGACATGTTTAAAGATAGTATGTCTAAATTTTTACATTAATTGTGATACTGATATTTTTGACATTATACTTGCATTTTAAAATTTTACTGTGCTTTTCTTTTAATATCTTTTTCTCTGATTTTTGCCTTCTATTAATAATATAGTGGTAGGATTTTTTAAAATTATTCTTTTACTTTTCTATTATGTTAGAACATATACTCATTACACTTCTATTATTTTTGTTTTGCCATATTTATAACTTACATCATTTATTTTATCAATTGTTGCCAAAATTTATTATCTCAAATTTTCTTACCTCTAATCTCTCATAATTTTCTATTCTACATTGTTAAATACTCCCAAACTGCGATTATGTTTGTTTTTTATAGTTACTGCTGTCATTTATAACTGATGTCATCTAAAATTATAACAATACACTAATTTTCTTGTGTATTACTGCTTTTTCCAACAACTTCTCAACCTTGGGTTTGTTCCTTCTTTCTTATTAGCCTGTCTTAGTATTATAGAATCTCTTTCAGCAAGGATTATGGATGATAAATTTTAAAAATCTGTCTGAATATGAATCAAACAGTAGTTTGAGTGTATTCTTCATGGTTGACATTTATTTTCTCTCAATTTGGTAAGATACTATTCTATTGTTTTCTGATGTCAATCTTGCTAGTGGAAGTCTTAGGTAAATTAATTGTTCCTTTGTCTGCAATTTGTCTTCTTTTTTCTTACTGCTTTCAGTGTTTTTCTTTGTCTTGAGTTTCTTCACTTTCACACTAATTTACCAAGATGGTGAGTCTTAGCATGCTTTGTCTACCTGAAGAACAATAGCTTTCTTCAATTTTGAAAACTGCCTTAACTTTATCACTTCACATTTTGCTCTTCCTCTGCTTTTCTGATTTTTTTAGTCCAAAATACTTGTAGATGTATTTTTGAGACTTCTTGTTCTATTCTCAATATCTTTTACTTATTTTCCTTTCTTACTTTTCTCATTACCTCTATAATACTAGCATTATATTGGAGAAAAAAAGATCTTAGGAAGGAGAAGGAACAAACAGATTAAAGTGAGCCAGGAAAGGAATGGAAGTAAATGCAAGAAAATGCATCACTGAGCTGTACACGATTTTACAAACTAAACAGAGCTAGTGTCTGCACATAATCTCTCTAAAAAGACTTTCTGGAACAATGCATTTGGAAGAAGACATTGATGGAGCAATTAAGAAAGAACAGTTCACTTGGATGTCTTCTTTCTGTCTCCTCTGTTTAACTGATCAAAGTCCTCTCCCGGGGCAAAATGTTTCTAGCTCTTAGGCAGAGTTTCCACAGGTCCATTAAGCCCATGTGCTGGTGTGATAGGCTTTCCCTGTTTATTGGTATTTCATGCACAACATCTTTGTTCCATGTGGTGTGCTGACATCCTTAGCATGGGGGGAGGGATTTTTGACAATAATAGTATAAGTCATCCAGACAATCTACCGAGACACTACTAGCAGAGAGGCCAAACTGAATGTAGGGTATACGTAAATTAAATCTATAGAAAAATGTCTGTGCTTATTTCATGAGAGTTCCACTGAAACAAGAGAGAAAGGGGCAGGGCACAATCTTTGAATGAATGACATAGCCCTGTTACCAAGTACAAGCTTGCTCTGCCTATCACACGACAGGACAATGAATCTGATGAGATGTTGAGGCAAGGAATATGACTTTATTCAGAAAGCCAGTTGACTGAGAAGATGGCATAACAATGTCTCTGAGTAACCATCTTGACAGGGTTTGGATATTGTAGTTCAGTCACTAAGTCATGTCTGTCTCTCTGACTCCATGGACTGCAGCATGCCAGGCTCCTCTGTCTTCCACCATCTCCTGGGGATTGCTTACACTCATATTGACTGAGTCAGTGATGCTATTTAAACATCTCATCCTCTGATTCCTCCTTCTTCTCTTGCTCTCAATATTTCCCACTATCAGTCTTTTCCAATGAGTCAGCTTTTCCAAGCAGTTGGCCAAAGTATGAGATTCAGTTTCAATATCAGTCTGAATATCCAGGGTTGGTTACCTTTACAATTGACTGGTTTGATTTCCTTGCTGTCCAAGGAACTCGCAAAAGTTTTCTCCAGCACCACAGTTTGAAAGCATTGATTCTTTGGTGCTCATCCTTCTTAATGGTCCAGCTCTCGCATCCATACATAACTATTGGAAAAACCATAGCTTTGATTATCTAGACCTTTGTCACAAAGCAATGTCTCTGTTTTTTAATATGCTGTCTAGGTTTGCCATAACTTTTTTCCCAAGAAGCAAACGTCTCTTTATTTCATGCCTGGAGTCACCATCTACAGTAATTTTGGATCCCAAGAAAATAAAATCAAACACTGTTTCCACTTTTTCTTCATCTATTTGGTATGAAGTGATGGGAACAGATGCCCTGATCTTAGTTTTTTGAATGTTGATTTTTAAGCCATTTTTTCACTCTTCTTTCATCTTCATCAAGAAGCTATCAAGTTCCTCTTCACTTTCTGCCATTAGGATTGTGTTATCTGCATATCAGAAGTTATTAATATTTCTCCTGGAAAACTTGATTTCAGCTTATGCTTCATCCAGCCCAGCATTTCACATGATCTACTCTGCATCTAAGTTAAATAAGCAGGGTGACAATATATAGCCTTAATGTACTCCTTTCTCAATTTATAACCTGTCCATTGTTCTGTGTCTGGTTCTAACTGTTGCTTCTCAACTTGCATACAGATTTTTCAAGAGGTAGGTAAGGTGGTTGGTATTCCATTCACTTTCAGAATGCTCCACAGTTCATTGTGGTCCACATGGTCGAAGATTTTAATGTAGTCTATGAAGCAGAAGTAGATGTTCTTCTGGAATTTTCTTGCTTTTTCTCTGATTCAGCAGATGTTGGCAATTTGACCTCTGGTTCTTCAGTTCTAAATTTACCTTGTATATGTGGAAGTTCTCAGTTCATGTAGTGTTGAAGCCTAGCTGCAATGTAGTAGATGTGAAAGATTGCAAAAGTATGCTATTTAAACATCTCATCCTCTGATTCCTCCTTCTTCTCTTGCTCTCAATATTTCCCACTATCAGTCTTTTCCAATGAGTCAGCTTTTCCAAGCAGTTGGCCAAAGTATGAGATTCAGTTTCAATATCAGTCTGAATATCCAGGGTTGGTTACCTTTACAATTGACTGGTTTGATTTCCTTGCTGTCCAAGGAACTCGCAAAAGTTTTCTCCAGCACCACAGTTTGAAAGCATTGATTCTTTGGTGCTCATCCTTCTTAATGGTCCAGCTCTCGCATCCATACATAACTATTGGAAAAACCATAGCTTTGATTATCTAGACCTTTGTCACAAAGCAATGTCTCTGTTTTTTAATATGCTGTCTAGGTTTGCCATAACTTTTTTCCCAAGAAGCAAACGTCTCTTTATTTCATGCCTGGAGTCACCATCTACAGTAATTTTGGATCCCAAGAAAATAAAATCAAACACTGTTTCCACTTTTTCTTCATCTATTTGGTATGAAGTGATGGGAACAGATGCCCTGATCTTAGTTTTTTGAATGTTGATTTTTAAGCCATTTTTTCACTCTTCTTTCATCTTCATCAAGAAGCTATCAAGTTCCTCTTCACTTTCTGCCATTAGGATTGTGTTATCTGCATATCAGAAGTTATTAATATTTCTCCTGGAAAACTTGATTTCAGCTTATGCTTCATCCAGCCCAGCATTTCACATGATCTACTCTGCATCTAAGTTAAATAAGCAGGGTGACAATATATAGCCTTAATGTACTCCTTTCTCAATTTATAACCTGTCCATTGTTCTGTGTCTGGTTCTAACTGTTGCTTCTCAACTTGCATACAGATTTTTCAAGAGGTAGGTAAGGTGGTTGGTATTCCATTCACTTTCAGAATGCTCCACAGTTCATTGTGGTCCACATGGTCGAAGATTTTAATGTAGTCTATGAAGCAGAAGTAGATGTTCTTCTGGAATTTTCTTGCTTTTTCTCTGATTCAGCAGATGTTGGCAATTTGACCTCTGGTTCTTCAGTTCTAAATTTACCTTGTATATGTGGAAGTTCTCAGTTCATGTAGTGTTGAAGCCTAGCTGCAAGGATCTCAAGCATGAACTTGCTAGCATGTGAAATGAGCACAATTGTGCAAAAGTATGGTCATTCCTTGGCACTGCCCTTCTTTGGGATTGGAACGAAAACTGATCTTTTTCAATCTTGCGGCCACTGCTGAGTTTTCCGTATACACTGGCACAATTAGTATAGCACCTTATGAATGTCATGTTTTAGGATTTTTGAAAGCTCAAATGGAATTTCATCACATCCATTACCTTTATTCATAGTAAAACTTTGTCAGGCCCACTTGACTTCACATTCCAGGATGTCTGGCTCTAGGTGAGTGACCACACCATAGTGGTTATTCAGGTTGATAAGACATTTTTGTACAGTTCTTCTATGTATTTTTGCCATCTCTTCTTAATATCTTCTGCTTCTGTTAGGTCCATACCATTTCTGTCCTTTATTGTGCCCATTTTGCATGAAATGTTCCCTTGATATCTCTAATTTTCTTAGACTTTAAGAAGAGATCTCTAGTCTTTCCCATTCTATTTTTCCTTCTATTTCTTTGCATTGTTCACTTAAGAAGGCTGCCTTATATTTCCTTTCTGTTCTTTGGATCTCTGCATTCAGATGGGTGTATATCTTCCCTGTTTTTTGCCTTTTGCTTCTCTTCTTCTCTCAACTATTTTTACGGTTTCTTTGTTCAGTAGTTTAAACATTCTTTAGTATTGCCTTTCTTTGTGACTAAAATGAAAACTGACCTTTTCCATTCCTATGGTCACTGCTGAGTTTTCTAGATTTTCTGGCATATTGAGTGCAGCAGTTTAATAGCATAATCTTTTAGGATTTTAAATACCTCAGTTGGTTGTAATGCCAGTTTCTTTTACACAGTCAGAGAGAGAGAAGCAATCAGGAACTAATGTTAAAAGGCAAAATAGAGAGGGAGAGACAGTGGTTAAATGAAGTGAAAAGGAGGGAGAGGCTATGAAGAAGTAAAATGAAAGGTGTTCCACATGGTCGAAGATTTTAATGTAGTCTATGAAGCAGAAGTTTCCCCAAGCAGATGTTGGCAATTTGACCTCTGGTTCTTCAGTTCTAAATTTACCTTGTATATGTGGAAGTTCTCAGTTCATGTAGTGTTGAAGCCTAGCTGCAAGGATCTCAAGCATGAACTTGCTAGCATGTGAAATGAGCACAATTGTGCAAAAGTATGGTCATTCCTTGGCACTGCCCTTCTTTGGGATTGGAACGAAAACTGATCTTTTTCAATCTTGCGGCCACTGCTGAGTTTTCCGTATACACTGGCACAATTAGTATAGCACCTTATGAATGTCATGTTTTAGGATTTTTGAAAGCTCAAATGGAATTTCATCACATCCATTACCTTTATTCATAGTAAAACTTTGTCAGGCCCACTTGACTTCACATTCCAGGATGTCTGGCTCTAGGTGAGTGACCACACCATAGTGGTTATTCAGGTTGATAAGACATTTTTGTACAGTTCTTCTATGTATTTTTGCCATCTCTTCTTAATATCTTCTGCTTCTGTTAGGTCCATACCATTTCTGTCCTTTATTGTGCCCATTTTGCATGAAATGTTCCCTTGATATCTCTAATTTTCTTAGACTTTAAGAAGAGATCTCTAGTCTTTCCCATTCTATTTTTCCTTCTATTTCTTTGCATTGTTCACTTAAGAAGGCTGCCTTATATTTCCTTTCTGTTCTTTGGATCTCTGCATTCAGATGGGTGTATATCTTCCCTGTTTTTTGCCTTTTGCTTCTCTTCTTCTCTCAACTATTTTTACGGTTTCTTTGTTCAGTAGTTTAAACATTCTTTAGTATTGCCTTTCTTTGTGACTAAAATGAAAACTGACCTTTTCCATTCCTATGGTCACTGCTGAGTTTTCTAGATTTTCTGGCATATTGAGTGCAGCAGTTTAATAGCATAATCTTTTAGGATTTTAAATACCTCAGTTGGTTGTAATGCCAGTTTCTTTTACACAGTCAGAGAGAGAGAAGCAATCAGGAACTAATGTTAAAAGGCAAAATAGAGAGGGAGAGACAGTGGTTAAATGAAGTGAAAAGGAGGGAGAGGCTATGAAGAAGTAAAATGAAAGGATCTCAGTCTTACAAAACATCTGCAGAAATGGCTAATCTTTGGAAGTGGTGTATTAATCTCTTCTTTTTGTTGTAGCCATTCACATGCTGGCAGAGTTAGATTATTCCTCTGTGAACTGAACAAAAGCACTTCAGTTATGATCAGGCAGAGGGGCATGGTCTCTGGGGCAGGCTATTATGAATGGTTATAATAACAAAAGCAAGAAAAAGCAAGTCAAAAACATAGTTTTCAACATGGAGTCAGAACTGGGTTCTTCTGTGCAACAGCCCAAGGACACAACATAAACTGATTAGAATCAAATGGTTCCAAGATGGCAGACAAGTCAACTTCAGCTAGCCCTTGATCCTCTGTATATGCTCATCATAACACATCAGCACGCTAAATATCTCACCCAAAGGCACCACGACAGTGCCAAGGCTGACAGTCAAGGACTGAAAAGTGGGCAGTGGCCTGTATCCTGGAAATTTCTGCCCCTTCCCCAAAATGGTTGAATTATTTCAGTGATTAGCCTATGAAATTATCCAGCTCACAGCTAATCCGCTGCATTTCAAGGCCACACTTCCCCTCTGCAATGGCCCAACCCTGTCTGTGGAGTGTGTTTCTCTCTGAATATATCCTCTTCTTACCTATCACTTTGTCTGCAATGAGACATCAAGAACCTGAGCTTCATTAGGGCCTGAAACAAGGTCTGTGATCTCACTTGGAAGACTTTGGGTTTTGGCTGGTTCTGAGTTCCAGTCAAACTGGGTTTGAAGTCCCAAACTGGGTTTCACCCAGTTTCAAGTCTCAACCATGTGGGTTCAAGTCCCAAAAGGGGTTCAAGCCCCAATTTGAGGTAAACAGTTTCACCATGTATACTATATTCTATAACGTCCCTAAAGGAGATCTCTGTATGGAGTTTTCCTATGGCCTATGATGTCCTAAACTCATTTTTCTGTTAATTTATTGGCTTGGAGTTACAACATCATGAGGAAAATGAAAATTAAGTTTTCAATACATAGCACTTAGAAGGAGTTAGGGGCTTTGGTTTTATTTTCCATAGGTGAATTTTTCTTTTTTTTTTTTCCTACTTAGGCCATTGTTGATTATTGTCATTGCCTAGCTACTAAGTTGTGTCTGTCTTTTTTGCCACCCCATTGACATGCTGGCAGAGTTAGATTATTCCTCTGTGAACTGAACAAAAGCACTTCAGTTATGATCAGGCAGAGGGCATGGTCTCTGGGGCAGGCTATTATGAATGGTTATAATAACAAAAGCAAGAAAAAGCAAGTCAAAAACATAGTTTTCAACATGGAGTCAGAACTGGGTTCTTCTGTGCAACAGCCCAAGGACACAACATAAACTGATTAGAATCAAATGGTTCCAAGATGGCAGACAAGTCAACTTCAGCTAGCCCTTGATCCTCTGTATATGCTCATCATAACACATCAGCACGCTAAATATCTCACCCAAAGGCACCACGACAGTGCCAAGGCTGACAGTCAAGGACTGAAAAGTGGGCAGTGGCCTGTATCCTGGAAATTTCTGCCCCTTCCCCAAAATGGTTGAATTATTTCAGTGATTAGCCTATGAAATTATCCAGCTCACGAAAGCTAATCCCGCTGCATTTCAAGGCCACACTTCCCCTCTGCAATGGCCCAACCCTGTCTGTGGAGTGTGTTTCTCTCTGAATATATCCTCTTCTTACCTATCACTTTGTCTGCAATGAGACATCAAGAACCTGAGCTTCATTAGGGCCTGAAACAAGGTCTGTGATCTCACTTGGAAGACTTTGGGTTTTGGCTGGTTCTGAGTTCCAGTCAAACTGGGTTTGAAGTCCCAAACTGGGTTTCACCCAGTTTCAAGTCTCAACCATGTGGGTTCAAGTCCCAAAAGGGGTTCAAGCCCCAATTTGAGGTAAACAGTTTCACCATGTATACTATATTCTATAACGTCCCTAAAGGAGATCTCTGTATGGAGTTTTCCTATGGCCTATGATGTCCTAAACTCATTTTTCTGTTAATTTATTGGCTTGGAGTTACAACATCATGAGGAAAATGAAAATTAAGTTTTCAATACATAGCACTTAGAAGGAGTTAGGGGCTTTGGTTTTATTTTCCATAGGTGAATTTTTCTTTTTTTTTTTTCCTACTTAGGCCATTGTTGATTATTGTCATTGCCTAGCTACTAAGTTGTGTCTGTCTTTTTTGCCACCCCATTGACTGTAGCTGGGCAGGTTCCTCTGTCCATGGAATTTTCCCGGCAAGAATACTGGAGCAGGTTGCCATTTCCTTCTCTAGGGGTCTTCCCGATCCATAGATCAAACCTTCTTCTCCTGGATTGACTGCCAGATCCTTGACCACTGAGCAATCTGGGAAACTCTAGATAGAAATAAAAGTTTTCCCATTAACCTTGTAGCCTTTTTCTGGTTTTCTTTTCAGATTTAGAACAGCTTTTTGCAGCTTTATTCTTTATGTGCAGAAATACTTTTTAGCTATGATTGCCTTCTGGTGACATTCACTTATGTGTATAAAAGATTAATCTTGGGTAAAAAATAAATCACAGTAGGTGTTACAGTGTTAGCTTCTGCTTATTCCCCTTGTTTAATGTTTTCTTCTTTAGTATTGATACCTAATGATTTACCTTCTCTTCTTTCAAGATTGTTTACGTAATTGAACATTTTTGATATATTTCATCCACATTTCAGTGTGTTAAAAAAATAACAGAATGGTTTCTATCAGTTTAGTCCATTATATTTCTATATGTACATGCTCAGCCATGTGCTCAGTCACTTTAGTCATGTCCAACTCTTTGGGACCTCATGAACTGTAGCCCGCCAGGCTCCTCTGTCCATGACATTTTCCCAGCAAGAATACTAGAGTGAGTTGCCATGCCTTCCTCCAAGGGAACACCCTGAACAAGGGATTAGACCCATATCTCCTGTGTCTCCTGAATTACTGGAAGATTCTGAGTCGCTAGGGAAGGTCTTTCTATGTGTATTTTCATATATTTCTGCTACATGTATCATTTATAATCTGTCCTCAGATAACATCAGAGCCTGAAGGATTAGTTGTGGTTCACCATATGGAAGGGGATGTTAAGAATTGTCTTTACCCTAAGAGTAATGGGATAGCAATAAATAAGTAAATTAAATAAAGCAGTCTTAACTTTTACATGTAACTCTGACTTCAGTGTTAATATAGGGGTGGCCAGAGAAGATAAATGTGGGAAATCAGGTAGAAGACCATTAAATAGCTGATAATTGATCAGGCAGGGAATACTATACTGAAAGGAGAAATAATTATTTCTTATTGTGGGCCACATTCACAGGCAGTTGTAGTAACTGTAACAGCGACTAAGCATCCATTGATACCCACTCTAACAATGACTACATTTTCTGCATTACTACTGCAATTATATGCTGCTACTGCCCTCCCATTGGACTACCTGACTCCAACCATGTCTTCAGTTTGTTTGTTTTATTTATTTTTTTTTTGGCCACTTCTATTGGTCTTTCATTTATTTGTTTTCATCCATCTTTGTTCTTTGGCCTGTGTGGGCCTCCCATCACAGTGGCCTCTCTCGCTGCAGAGTGCTGGCTCTGGGTGCATGTGCTCCAGAGCTCCAGCTTGGTAGTTGGACACATCGGTCCAGCCGCTCAGTGGCACGTGGGATCTTCCCAGGCCAGGGGATGAACCGGCGCCCCTTGCACTGCAAGGCGGTGTCCTTACCCACTGAACCAGCAGGGAAGCCCCCAACCATCTCTTCTTAAAGACAGTCTATAAATGCTGGAGTTAGAGCAATTGCTGTAAAATGTGAAATGCATAGTAGCACTGTATACATTTTCCATCATTAGTAAACTTTCCATCAACTGTAAACTTCTCCATTGTTTCCCATTGATCTGAAACTCCAAACTCTTAAAGTGTACAAAAGGGTGTACAAACTTTGTTTTCCTCTACAGATTAAATTTTCTCCAGTCATATCAAACACTGATATCCAGCCAGAGTTTAGAATTTCAGTCCTGTAAACAAGCCACATCCTCTTTTACCTTTGGAACTGTAGACATGGAGTTTATTCTGCCTCCAGACACCTCTGATGTCATACCCTCATCTACTTTAACTCCCATCATGTGTGGAAGCACATTTTCCCTAGCTGAGGGTCGTTAATTTTCAGATCAAAGTTTAATGTCACACATCAACTCTTCTCAAAAGATTGACTAGTTCTGTGATTGGTGGTCTCAGGTCACTACAGTGATCATCACTGGGTTTTAATTGCCTACTTACTCTTGGAAACTGCTTCTAGATTCTATATGAGGAGCAATATTACTTGTTCTCCGTTGCATTCCTAGAGCCAACCATTGTACTTGAATTGTTTCAAAAATTTTGTTGAGCTAATGACTAAATGAATGATTGTTTGACTAAAAAAAACAAATTTAGGTATTTTATAGTATCTCTCCCACAAATGTATTCAGCTAAAACTTTGCCAAGTAGGAGTTATATATCTCAATATATGACTTATTCACAGTTTCTTCAGAATTGGTGGCAGAAATGGGTGTGAGTTCTCACCTGCTTAATTTTTTTCCCTGATGAAATTATGGAGGAAGAAAAAAGATGTTTTTAACCATGGGTCAACATATAATCTCAAAATTATTTTTAAAAATGAGAGTAAGAGATTCTCTAGACCTGGGTTTACATTCGTATTATTTAGCTTCATGTCTTGAGATACATGTATTTGAGATTTCTACCTTATATATCAAGGGCTGTGATTCATTTTTAGGAAACTGTTGGTTCTGTGCAGGATTTTTCATCTCCTCTTGGGATGTTTGGGTGAAATTAGGAATCACTCAACCTGAGGATTTGATCCTCCTTGCTGCTGGTTTCAACAGTCATGTCGACTTCTTGCTTTCTAAATCTTGTGACATGATTCAGCTATGATCGATTCTATTGGTACTTGGTATTGACATTGTTCTCTGGTGATTTTAGAAACACTTTTGGAAAATTTGAAAACAAATCTAATAGCTTGTCAAGGGATCCTGACCAGACCCTGAGGTCAGATTGAGATATAATTAAGAAAAAATAAATGATTAGCCTTAATTATCTGAATAGTTCAATGTTACCTGACTATTATCCATAGACCATTGTTGCTATGGATAATTTCTTGCTTAGTCTTTATGTTTATTCTTTCAGGCTATTATATCTGTAAAACCTGCAGATTTTATGACTCTTTTCTTTATAACTTTGTCTCCTTGAAAGTATCTATTTCTTATCTCAGTGTGATAAAATGTATTTTTTTAAACTCATTTGATTCTATAAGGCTATTGATTTGTCCAAAAGCTGAACAAAATGATATGTTCTTTTTATGTCTACATAGTAGAATAATTTTTAAAAAATTTTTAGCTATAAAATGTAGTCAAAAAGTATTAAGTAAACAAAAAAAATGGAAGCTTTCACTGTAATAGAAAATAGAAGGAGCATTTAAATAATATGAGTAAAGCTTTCTCATTAAACATGACATCATTCTGAATTAATTTCTTGATTTTGATTTATACAAATTGTCCAAACATAAAATGTTCATAGTGTTCAAGATAGATGTGAATACATTCTCAATAATTCTTTCTGCAAAGCTGCACCTTCAAAGAGAGTACTAATTATTCATTGATGTGGATATGTTTTGATATAACTTCTTACAAAGTTGAAATCACTCTTAATAGGAAACTAAATAATTTTATTCTTTAGGAAAAAAGTTATTGTCAATGTTGTAATGTTAGTGGAGGCATAGTATCAATAGGCAAGCAATGTAAGGACTTGGCTGCCATAGGGTAGCTGCTGTATGTATGGTAGCTAGTTTTAAAGCCTCACAATCTTTTATAGTAACAATTCATTACAAAAATGTGTGATTACAAGTAACAGTAACAACTTTTATTAATTTGTTGAAACTGTACCTTTTATTTTGTAAAATAAGAATAGTAACATTTTAATTGAAAGTATGTTATATGTCTACTATAGAAAATCAAAATTATGTATTTAAGAAAAAAAAGAGGGGGGGGATAAAAAAAAAAGAAAAAAATGAGGCTCATTTATTCTCCTGCTATTCAGTGATGATTACTTTTAACATAGTGACATATTTCTCATCTATTAGTTTTTATATTTAACATAATGAATATTTACTTTTTTCAAAAAGACCCCAACTGTTTCTGTACCTGTTCAGTAGATTAACTTTAGAATTAGTGCTTCAGTGTCCTACAAGGATTTTAATTGGAAAGGCATTTAATTTAAAAGTCAATTTTGTGAAAAATGATATTCTTACTCTGTTCATTCTTTCCTATCCAGGATATAATATAAATTTCCAAATTTTTCAATTCTTTTTAAGGTCTTTGTGTCAACAGTCATAACTCTTTTTTTTATAGAGACATTAAAACATACTTTTCTGTAAAACAAAAGCATTCTAGTTTTATTGCTATTGAGAATGTACCCACCCCCACACACATTTCCTGAACTGACTCACTGAAAATTTTGTTTGTATTTGTGTTAAGTATTTTTATCTAGACATTCAGTTTGCTTCTTAATTCCTCTTTTTTTTCTTTTCTTTTCTTAATTTAATTGTTTTAAAAACTTATCATGGAAAGATGATGGTTTTATCTCAGTCTTTAAAAATGTTAGAACTCATTTTTTAAATTATTGATTTAAGTGGCAGTGCTAAAAGACAGTATTGAGAAGCAGAAGTGACAGAACAGACATCCTTGTTTTATTTCCAAATTTCCAAATATTAGAACTAGAAACTATGAGAAAATTAGAAACTACTAAAATATTTTAAAATATGCCTACTTTGCTATAGATATCTTTATTATGTTCGGAAAAATTACTTTATTTGTAGCTTAGTATGATAATTTTTTATTCAGGAATGGGCCTTTAATAATTACTTAAAAGGGCAATATGTTGAAAGATGATCATATGTTTATTTCTTCCTTATTTATTCAATCTAAATAATATACATATGTAAGAACTTATTTATATATTTTAATGCTGAAACTTTCTTAAAGTCTTAGATAAAACAACTGATCACAATACATTATTTTCCTAATATACTATTGAAATTGGTTTATGAATTAGTTAAAATAATTTCAGGTGAAAGTATGAACAAATTTAAATTGGTTCAGACAAGAAGGGAAATATATTAGCTCGAGAAACTCCAGTAGGATTTGCTAAAGAGAGGGTGAGCTAAGAGCACAATAATTTTAAAAACTCGGGTTATTTTCATCACCCTGCTGCGCTATCCTGTAGTATTTTTAATAGTGAAATTCTTTCCTGTTTCATAAATTAACTAGTTTATTGAATCATTACTTCATAAACAGGATAATTTAATTGAAAATTAAAAGTCAATTTTGTGAAAATGATATTCTTACTCTGTTCATTCTTTCCTATCCAGGATATAATATAAATTTCCAAATTTTTCAATTCTTTTTAAGGTCTTTGTGTCAACAGTCATAACTCTTTTTTTTATAGAGACATTAAAACATACTTTTCTGTAAAACAAAAGCATTCTAGTTTTATTGCTATTGAGAATGTACCCACCCCCACACACATTTCCTGAACTGACTCACTGAAAATTTTGTTTGTATTTGTGTTAAGTATTTTTATCTAGACATTCAGTTTGCTTCTTAATTCCTCTTTTTTTTCTTTTCTTTTCTTAATTTAATTGTTTTAAAAACTTATCATGGAAAGATGATGGTTTTATCTCAGTCTTTAAAAATGTTAGAACTCATTTTTTAAATTATTGATTTAAGTGGCAGTGCTAAAAGACAGTATTGAGAAGCAGAAGTGACAGAACAGACATCCTTGTTTTATTTCCAAATTTCCAAATATTAGAACTAGAAACTATGAGAAAATTAGAAACTACTAAAATATTTTAAAATATGCCTACTTTGCTATAGATATCTTTATTATGTTCGGAAAAATTACTTTATTTGTAGCTTAGTATGATAATTTTTTATTCAGGAATGGGCCTTTAATAATTACTTAAAAGGGCAATATGTTGAAAGATGATCATATGTTTATTTCTTCCTTATTTATTCAATCTAAATAATATACATATGTAAGAACTTATTTATATATTTTAATGCTGAAACTTTCTTAAAGTCTTAGATAAAACAACTGATCACAATACATTATTTTCCTAATATACTATTGAAATTGGTTTATGAATTAGTTAAAATAATTTCAGGTGAAAGTATGAACAAATTTAAATTGGTTCAGACAAGAAGGGAAATATATTAGCTCGAGAAACTCCAGTAGGATTTGCTAAAGAGAGGGTGAGCTAAGAGCACAATAATTTTAAAAACTCGGGTTATTTTCATCACCCTGCTGCGCTATCCTGTAGTATTTTTAATAGTGAAATTCTTTCCTGTTTCATAAATTAACTAGTTTATTGAATCATTAGCTTTGTATTATTGATGAAAAAAATTCATCAAGTTAACCTAAAGAAAGAAATGGAAAATTTTGAGGCAGATTGAAGATTATAACCTGAGAAAAGCCTGTCAGCTCTGAGAAATTTTCTACCCATTAGAGGTCAAAGCACAGTTGTTTAAGTTTTTGAGACAGAAAGCTATAAATTAAATGATATGTTATGTAATCAGATTCATACATACAAAGCAAGTAGTGAGTAAATTGTCCTCTTATATGGTTAAGAATAAAGGCTATTTCCCAAGGAGTTTTCTTGATGCTAGGAGAATGTTGCTTTTTATGGTCAAGCAGATATTCTCTTGATGGGGAGGTTTGGCGGACAGATAGTACAGATACGCAGTGCACAGTAGAGAGAAAAGAGGAGACCAGAGGCAGAAAAACATCTTTTGTTTAGCCTTTCCTTAATTTGCCTTAGAATATATATTTTCATTTCATCAGTATTATATATTTAGATTGTTCAAATAACTTATACTTATGAATGGCACTGAGAAAATGTAGACTGGTCTTCTCTGTAGTATATATATATATATATATATATATATATATATATGTTTTTTTTTTCTTTAACTTAGAGAAGTAGAAGTACTGAATCAAAAGATGTCAGTAAATTAAGGGTCTGTCCTAGAAAATGTCACCTTTTCAGTAGCCACTTTTTATGAGAATACCTGTTTTGCTGCTTGTTCTCACCATCGCCAGCATTGAGTGTTATTAAAAAGGAATAACACAACAAAACCTATGGTTATAATATTTTACTATTTTTTCTTCCTTATTTATTCAATCTAAATAATATACATATGTAAGAACTTATTTATATATTTTAATGCTGAAACTTTTAAAGTCTTAGATAAAACAACTGATCACAATACATTATTTTCCTAATATACTATTGAAATTGGTTTATGAATTAGTTAAAATAATTTCAGGTGAAAGTATGAACAAATTTAAATTGGTTCAGACAAGAAGGGAAATATATTAGCTCGAGAAACTCCAGTAGGATTTGCTAAAGAGAGGGTGAGCTAAGAGCACAATAATTTTAAAAACTCGGGTTATTTTCATCACCCTGCTGCGCTATCCTGTAGTATTTTTAATAGTGAAATTCTTTCCTGTTTCATAAATTAACTAGTTTATTGAATCATTAGCTTTGTATTATTGATGAAAAAAATTCATCAAGTTAACCTAAAGAAAGAAATGGAAAATTTTGAGGCAGATTGAAGATTATAACCTGAGAAAAGCCTGTCAGCTCTGAGAAATTTTCTACCCATTAGAGGTCAAAGCACAGTTGTTTAAGTTTTTGAGACAGAAAGCTATAAATTAAATGATATGTTATGTAATCAGATTCATACATACAAAGCAAGTAGTGAGTAAATTGTCCTCTTATATGGTTAAGAATAAAGGCTATTTCCCAAGGAGTTTTCTTGATGCTAGGAGAATGTTGCTTTTTATGGTCAAGCAGATATTCTCTTGATGGGGAGGTTTGGCGGACAGATAGTACAGATACGCAGTGCACAGTAGAGAGAAAAGAGGAGACCAGAGGCAGAAAAACATCTTTTGTTTAGCCTTTCCTTAATTTGCCTTAGAATATATATTTTCATTTCATCAGTATTATATATTTAGATTGTTCAAATAACTTATACTTATGAATGGCACTGAGAAAATGTAGACTGGTCTTCTCTGTAGTATATATATATATATATATATATATATATGTTTTTTTTTTCTTTAACTTAGAGAAGTAGAAGTACTGAATCAAAAGATGTCAGTAAATTAAGGGTCTGTCCTAGAAAATGTCACCTTTTCAGTAGCCACTTTTTATGAGAATACCTGTTTTGCTGCTTGTTCTCACCATCGCCAGCATTGAGTGTTATTAAAAAGGAATAACACAACAAAACCTATGGTTATAAGAATATGTATATGTGAATGCGAATTATATATGACACTAGTATGACATCATGTTCACCCTGCATAATTTTACCGTGTTGAACTTAGAGTAGTTCAGAAAATCATCTGTTTTCATTGTTTTAGTACAGACCTTTTTTAGTGATCTGAGATGGTTGAATTAAGTTTTTAGCGATTTATATTTATTCAGTTTATCTCCCCTTTAGTTCTTTTGTTACAAGGACAAAATTTTACTGTAAAAGAACGGGTAGGGCTTCCCCTGGTGGTCCAGTGGATAAGGACACCACCTTGCAATGCAAGGGGCGCCGGTTCGATTCCTGGCCTGGGAAGATCCCACGTGCCCCGTGGAGTGACTGGACTGATGTGTCCAATCACCGAGCCGGAGCTCTGGAGTGCATGCGCCCAGAGCCAGTGCTCTGCAATGACAGACGCCACCGGGATGGGAGGCCCACAGGAGCCAAATAACTAAGACGAATGAAAATAGAGAAATGAAAGACCAATAGAAGTGGCCCGCCTGCCCGCCTCCCTCCCCAACCCGACCCCCGCCCAAAAATAAAATAAATAAATAAATAAATCTTTAAAAAAAAAAAAAAAGAATGGGTAGCTTTTCTCACATTTTAGACAGTAAACAAAAATATCTAGTGTAGAGGCCCTTACAGGAAGAAATGAAGTGCCTTAGGCTAGAGGAAGGAGCAGAGTGCTCAATTAGTTTGTTGGCAGAAACAAAAAAGTAGAAAAGTACAGTAAAGCTGAGGGTGGCAGAGAAAAACAAAGGGGGAAACGAAGAGATTTCTAAGGAGTATAATTCCTTCACGGTATTTGACAAGTGTAAGTAAAGGATTTGATGTATGTTGAAATTATTTTTGTTTGCATGGATTATGTTTTATGGCCCACAGCACCTCTAGGAGAGTGAACCACATCATTTTTTAAGCTTCTCACACACATTTTGATTATGTCTGGCCTTATTAAATCCAAGATAAGGCCATTTTTGCCAGCATTTTAATATTTACTCTTCACTACTCAGTTGTTCCTCATTTCTTATCTATAGTGGGGATGCACCCTTCAAATTCCCCATCAGGCAGGACAATGAAACATCTGTGGAGCACCAACCACGTGTAAGCTCTCATGCTGAAGCTGTGATGAGGGAGTCTGAGCATTTAAGAGCACTCAGCAGAGACAGACTCACAGTTGTAGAAAGCATGGCTATTTGCCCAGCTTGAATCTATTCCCCACTTTCTCCTTCATAACCAAACCTCAAATTGTTCAGATGTTGATGGCCAACTACTCATCCCATTTCATTTTTGAGCTGCTCCTAGTTACAAGGACAAAATTTTACTGTAAAAGAACGGGTAGGGCTTCCTGGTGGTCCAGTGGATAAGGACACCACCTTGCAATGCAAGGGGCGCCGGTTCGATTCCTGGCCTGGGAAGATCCCACGTGCCCCGTGGAGTGACTGGACTGATGTGTCCAATCACCGAGCCGGAGCTCTGGAGTGCATGCGCCCAGAGCCAGTGCTCTGCAATGACAGACGCCACCGGGATGGGAGGCCCACAGGAGCCAAATAACTAAGACGAATGAAAATAGAGAAATGAAAGACCAATAGAAGTGGCCCGCCCGCTCCCCTCCCTCCCCAACCCGACCCCCGCCCAAAAATAAAATAAATAAATAAATAAATCTTTAAAAAAAAAAAAAAAGAATGGGTAGCTTTTCTCACATTTTAGACAGTAAACAAAAATATCTAGTGTAGAGGCCCTTACAGGAAGAAATGAAGTGCCTTAGGCTAGAGGAAGGAGCAGAGTGCTCAATTAGTTTGTTGGCAGAAACAAAAAAGTAGAAAAGTACAGTAAAGCTGAGGGTGGCAGAGAAAAACAAAGGGGGAAACGAAGAGATTTCTAAGGAGTATAATTCCTTCACGGTATTTGACAAGTGTAAGTAAAGGATTTGATGTATGTTGAAATTATTTTTGTTTGCATGGATTATGTTTTATGGCCCACAGCACCTCTAGGAGAGTGAACCACATCATTTTTTAAGCTTCTCACACACATTTTGATTATGTCTGGCCTTATTAAATCCAAGATAAGGCCATTTTTGCCAGCATTTTAATATTTACTCTTCACTACTCAGTTGTTCCTCATTTCTTATCTATAGTGGGGATGCACCCTTCAAATTCCCCATCAGGCAGGACAATGAAACATCTGTGGAGCACCAACCACGTGTAAGCTCTCATGCTGAAGCTGTGATGAGGGAGTCTGAGCATTTAAGAGCACTCAGCAGAGACAGACTCACAGTTGTAGAAAGCATGGCTATTTGCCCAGCTTGAATCTATTCCCCACTTTCTCCTTCATAACCAAACCTCAAATTGTTCAGATGTTGATGGCCAACTACTCATCCCATTTCATTTTTGGAGAAAACTAGCTCCATCCTCAGTTCCAATGGTGGTTTGTGACTTATTTTTTAAAAAACTGTGATTTTAAAAACTTGACAAATAAGTGCCATTCTCCTGGTTAAAAGGACCACATTCCCTGAGTGAGGGAGAGGCTCCCTACCATTGGATATTAGTAAGGAAGCATATTTTCATGTGCTGCTGAGAGACTTTCTGTGATCCCAAGGGAAGCCTTAGAATGAAGCCAACATTATGGATTTAAATGCTCTTCTCTGAGCTATACCCACAAAGCCATCAATATGAACAATGGGGCAAAGGCCTGCTGAGAACTGGAGTGATGTCCCTGATGACATCATTAAATTACTGAATCAACAATTCATGACATATGACTTCCTCCTGACTTCTTATTATGGGAGCTAATGATTCTAAACCATTTTCTGTTGGACTCTGTTACTTACTGTTAAAGTCATCTCAACTGACATAATAGCTATTACAGTATTTTTACCTAGAAGACTTTATGCACTGCTATACATATATGTATTTTCTCTGTGTGTGTGTGCTAAGTCACTTCAGTCATGGTGTCCAACTCTTTGTGACCCTATGGACTATAGCCTGCCAGGCTCCTCTGTCCATGGGATTCTCCAAGCAACCATACTGGGATAGATTGCCATCCCCTACTCCAGGTAGTCTTCCTGACCCAGGATTTGAACATACATCTCTTATATCTCCTGCATTCGCAGGTGGGTTGTTTATGACTATGGATATCTGGGAAATGCATGTACTTTCTTCTGTGCATTAATTTTTAGTGTATAAGATAATAATAGTTTTCTTCCCAAACATGCTTGAATTTATATTAGTAATAGGTAATTTTTTGCAAACCTACCAAAATCTATCTTCTCCTTTGCCTCTACTTAAATGTTATGGTTTAAATAAAACCTAAAATGTTAATGTGAACAGATTTGAAAGACTATACTTCCTTCCATCTTAATGAAACAACTTTTAATAATAGACTCTTGTAATGAAGACTTCACAAAAGCCACTTTTTTCCCTTCCATAACCAAACCTCAAATTGTTCAGATGTTGATGGCCAACTACTCATCCCATTTCATTTTTGGAAAACTAGCTCCATCCTCAGTTCCAATGGTGGTTTGTGACTTATTTTTAAAAACTGTGATTTTAAAACTTGACAAATAAGTGCCATTCTCCTGGTTAAAAGGACCACATTCCCTGAGTGAGGAGAGGCTCCCTACCATTGGATATTAGTAAGGAAGCATATTTTCATGTGCTGCTGAGAGACTTTCTGTGATCCCAAGGGAAGCCTTAGAATGAAGCCAACATTATGGATTTAAATGCTCTTCTCTGAGCTATACCCACAAAGCCATCAATATGAACAATGGGGCAAAGGCCTGCTGAGAACTGGAGTGATGTCCCTGATGACATCATTAAATTACTGAATCAACAATTCATGACATATGACTTCCTCCTGACTTCTTATTATGGGAGCTAATGATTCTAAACCATTTTCTGTTGGACTCTGTTACTTACTGTTAAAGTCATCTCAACTGACATAATAGCTATTACAGTATTTTTACCTAGAAGACTTTATGCACTGCTATACATATATGTATTTTCTCTGTGTGTGTGTGCTAAGTCACTTCAGTCATGGTGTCCAACTCTTTGTGACCCTATGGACTATAGCCTGCCAGGCTCCTCTGTCCATGGGATTCTCCAAGCAACCATACTGGGATAGATTGCCATCCCCTACTCCAGGTAGTCTTCCTGACCCAGGATTTGAACATACATCTCTTATATCTCCTGCATTCGCAGGTGGGTTGTTTATGACTATGGATATCTGGGAAATGCATGTACTTTCTTCTGTGCATTAATTTTTAGTGTATAAGATAATAATAGTTTTCTTCCCAAACATGCTTGAATTTATATTAGTAATAGGTAATTTTTTGCAAACCTACCAAAATCTATCTTCTCCTTTGCCTCTACTTAAATGTTATGGTTTAAATAAAACCTAAAATGTTAATGTGAACAGATTTGAAAGACTATACTTCCTTCCATCTTAATGAAACAACTATAATATAGACTCTTGATAAATTGAAACTCTCTGATACTGTGCAATATATTAATGAAAATTTTAACAGTGGATTAATTTTGAAAATTGAATTGGAAAATTTTATTTTAATGTATGTGTAGCTGGCTTGAATTTATAAGATCTAAATTTGATGGGACTTTTTTGTATTTTTAATTACTATTGTGTGTGTGTGTACTCATTCATGGTCAACCCTTTGTGGCTCATAGACTAGCCCACAAGGCTTCTCTGGTCATGGACTTTTCTAGCCAAGAATATTAGAGTAGGTTTCCATTTCCTCCTCCAGAGAATCTTTCCCATCCAGGGATCGAACTCGTGTCTCATATGTCTCCTGCATTAGCAGGTATGTTCTTTACCACTAGGGCAACCTAGGAAGCCCTTTTATTACTATTAATAGCATGATAATCAGTGATTTTTAAATTGCATACTTATAAATATCTCCTATTGTTAATGTTTAGTATAAACTGTGAAAAAGGAGAATAAGTCACTAATAAAGAAAGAATAAGTAGATATTTCAATTTTGCAAAACAAAATTCAAATTCACAAAATGCCTTGGCGTGAACCATTTTCTTTTGTAAAGTGTGAAACTTTGTTTGCTCAGTTGTTCCTTTTATGCAGTAGATAAATCATACAGAGAGTCAAATAAAACTTTCAACTATATAAAAGTGAGTACATTTGTGGGCTTTTCAACACCTTCATTAAAATCATAGCTTCATAAATTTTGTACGCAACCATACTGGGATAGATTGCCATCCCTACTCCAGATAGTATTCCTAACCCAGCATTTGAACATACATCTCTTATATCTCATACATTCGCAGGTGGGTTGTTTATGACTATGGATATCTGGGAAATGCATGTACTTTCTTCTGTGCATTAATTTTTAGTGTATAAGATAATAATAGTTTTCTTCCCAAACATGCTTGAATTTATATTAGTAATAGGTAATTTTTTGCAAACCTACCAAAATCTATCTTCTCCTTTGCCTCTACTTAAATGTTATGGTTTAAATAAAACCTAAAATGTTAATGTGAACAGATTTGAAAGACTATACTTCCTTCCATCTTAATGAAACAACTATAATATAGACTCTTGATAAATTGAAACTCTCTGATACTGTGCAATATATTAATGAAAATTTTAACAGTGGATTAATTTTGAAAATTGAATTGGAAAATTTTATTTTAATGTATGTGTAGCTGGCTTGAATTTATAAGATCTAAATTTGATGGGACTTTTTTGTATTTTTAATTACTATTGTGTGTGTGTGTACTCATTCATGGTCAACCCTTTGTGGCTCATAGACTAGCCCACAAGGCTTCTCTGGTCATGGACTTTTCTAGCCAAGAATATTAGAGTAGGTTTCCATTTCCTCCTCCAGAGAATCTTTCCCATCCAGGGATCGAACTCGTGTCTCATATGTCTCCTGCATTAGCAGGTATGTTCTTTACCACTAGGGCAACCTAGGAAGCCCTTTTATTACTATTAATAGCATGATAATCAGTGATTTTTAAATTGCATACTTATAAATATCTCCTATTGTTAATGTTTAGTATAAACTGTGAAAAAGGAGAATAAGTCACTAATAAAGAAAGAATAAGTAGATATTTCAATTTTGCAAAACAAAATTCAAATTCACAAAATGCCTTGGCGTGAACCATTTTCTTTTGTAAAGTGTGAAACTTTGTTTGCTCAGTTGTTCCTTTTATGCAGTAGATAAATCATACAGAGAGTCAAATAAAACTTTCAACTATATAAAAGTGAGTACATTTGTGGGCTTTTCAACACCTTCATTAAAATCATAGCTTCATATATTTTGTACATTTGTGTGTGGGTGGGTGAGTTGTTCAGGTGGAAAAGTTAAGGCCCACTCCTACCTCTTGTGCTCACTATTGTATGTCCAGTACCTAGAAAATTGAGTGGGACAGAGTAAATACTCTGTATGCTTGTGTGTGAGAATAAATATAATGTAAAATAGTATATGTGATGATCTCAAAGCTTTTTCTGCTACAATACCTATTATGGATAATGTTCACAAGGACACTACCTTGCTGGGGGATATTTGCTTTTATTGTCATTCCAACTACATGCCGAGGAAAATAAAACACTACAGTAATGTGTGGCTCAGACGATAAAGAATCTGGGGGATATTTGCTTTTATTGTCATTCCAACTACGTGCTGAGGAAAATAAAACACTACAGTAATGTGTGGCTCAGACGATAAAGAATCTGCCTGCAGTGCAGGAGGCATCAGTTTGATTCCTAGGTTTGGAACAACCCATGGAGAAGGAAATGGCAACTCACTCCATTATTCTTGCATGGAGAATTCCATGGACAGAGGAGCCTGGTGGGCTACAGTCCTTGCGGTCTGATAGAGTCAGATAGGACTGAGCAACTAAACACATACAGTGTGTGATCACAGCAATCATTAACAACACAATGTCTTGGAAAAGATAAGAAAGTCTTCCAACTATGAGCAAATATCTAGTGCTCCTTGCAGTCCTATTTTATTCAATACAAAATGGATATGATGCTTTACAAAAAGAACTTTAAATTCATTCAATTTTACTTAAAAATAATTTGCATACTTGATTATTAGTAGATATGATTTTCTGCACACCTCACAATCTCAGAACATTCCAGCTGAGCTATATATTTGCATAATATGTAGAACAGTGTGGCCTAGTTTTCCTTTCTCAAATGTGAGCTCTAGGCCAATGCATTGCATTTGAATTACTGAGATTTATGATTTTATTTTGTAAAGTGTGAAACTTTGTTTGCTCAGTTGTTCCTTTTATGCAGTAGATAAATCATACAGAGAGTCAAATAAAACTTTCAACTATATAAAAGTGAGTACATTTGTGGGCTTTTCAACACCTTCATTAAAATCATAGCTTCATATATTTTGTACATTTGTGTGTGGGTGGGTGAGTTGTTCAGGTGGAAAAGTTAAGGCCCACTCCTACCTCTTGTGCTCACTATTGTATGTCCAGTACCTAGAAAATTGAGTGGACAGAGTAAATACTCTGTATGCTTGTGTGTGAGAATAAATATAATGTAAAATAGTATATGTGATGATCTCAAAGCTTTTTCTGCTACAATACCTATTATGGATAATGTTCACAAGGACACTACCTTGCTGGGGGATATTTGCTTTTATTGTCATTCCAACTACATGCCGAGGAAAATAAAACACTACAGTAATGTGTGGCTCAGACGATAAAGAATCTGGGGGATATTTGCTTTTATTGTCATTCCAACTACGTGCTGAGGAAAATAAAACACTACAGTAATGTGTGGCTCAGACGATAAAGAATCTGCCTGCAGTGCAGGAGGCATCAGTTTGATTCCTAGGTTTGGAACAACCCATGGAGAAGGAAATGGCAACTCACTCCATTATTCTTGCATGGAGAATTCCATGGACAGAGGAGCCTGGTGGGCTACAGTCCTTGCGGTCTGATAGAGTCAGATAGGACTGAGCAACTAAACACATACAGTGTGTGATCACAGCAATCATTAACAACACAATGTCTTGGAAAAGATAAGAAAGTCTTCCAACTATGAGCAAATATCTAGTGCTCCTTGCAGTCCTATTTTATTCAATACAAAATGGATATGATGCTTTACAAAAAGAACTTTAAATTCATTCAATTTTACTTAAAAATAATTTGCATACTTGATTATTAGTAGATATGATTTTCTGCACACCTCACAATCTCAGAACATTCCAGCTGAGCTATATATTTGCATAATATGTAGAACAGTGTGGCCTAGTTTTCCTTTCTCAAATGTGAGCTCTAGGCCAATGCATTGCATTTGAATTACTGAGATTTATGATTTTATTTTAGTGCCTGACAATGCCTTGGTTTAGATAGTCTTTACTTCAAGAGTTGATGATTCTCAAACTATAATCCAAATGTTTTGACCTTACCATCACTGCAAATATGTATGAAATATAAGGAAAATTTAGCCCTCAATTTTCTGATTCATTTACTCATCAAACTATCTTATTAAAGCCACTTCATATTCAGGAAACTTCTTAGCAAATTATTTCCAGCTTATTTCATAGTCCCAGTAAGTTGACACTTATTAACCCGAGCTAAATCCCTGTAGATTCTCCTCTGTGTATAATTCAAAGCTCACACAGATTTTACATTGCTACAATTAATAGTGTAATAGATCTTCAGATCTTCCCTAAAAATTTAGTATAAGCAACTCAAACCAAACTGCTATCAACTTTTCATTCCCAGTGCCCTATACACTCCATATGTTTAAAGGAATAATTTTCAGTCACGTGTTTTTTCTGGAACTGTGTTCCCTAATATTTATCTGAGTCTTACCACTGTATATGGTTTGTTTAAAACTGAGTATACTCTGTTTTCTTAATAATCTTTTGTTATTGCTAATAGTTCCACTTTTCCTTACAGAACAGTTCAACTCCCATCTATTTTTCTTCCCTTAAGAAGAGAATCTAGGCCTTGATTTGTCCAATATAAATAAAAATCATAATTTCAAGGAGATCAAACAAGGGATATTTGTACACACAAAGAAATTAAATTTAACTAGTGCCAGGGGGTAAAAAGTAAAGGTCACTTGACAATATGTTAAATTCATATTGAAAATCTTATGATAAAAATAAATGAAAGACATACTCTGGGTCATTGGACTAAGGTGACTTGGATGGGAGTGGAAGTATAAATTTGTGTACGAAGGTGTGAAAACATAATTTTATCAAGTGGAAAAATATAAGATTTGTATGTAAATTCTGTAGGAAATATGAGGAGAAGGATGAAATGAGACAACCACAGTCAACTCTCAATTTACCAGATTATTATGTGGAAGTAAGGCTGTGGTTTTGCTTGAAATCAATTTTAAATAGACAAGACAAGCTCTAGGCATATACTGGCTACTTCATAGTGTTATAAACTGCAAGCAATAAAAATAATAGGACATGCCTTTTGGAAATATTTTGGAAATATTACAATTTTAAACAAAAACAAGAGTGTAAAACGTTAAATAAGAGAAATTCAGTTGTATTTTACTATAGAGTAATCTCATTTTGAGCCTATTCTAAAGAACACACTCCAAGGTTTGTAATACAGAGTTGTCCAGAGTCACTGAGCCTGACTCTCCTTCTGCAGCAGAAGTAGAATGATGGGCTCCTTCTCTCCACAGGTCAACTTCTCACCACAGCTCTTGTTCTCTTTTTCTTACAGTGTAATTACATATGATAATAGCACAGATCATAAAAATTAAGTATATGAGTTTTAACAAATAATTATTCCCATTTAAAGATTACCATCAAAATATAAAACATTTTGATAGTTCTAGAGCTTGTCAGTATAAGCAACTAACCTATATTCATTCCCAGTGCCCTAAAAATTGTTTAAAGGAATAATTTTCAGTCACGTGTTTTTTCTGGAACTGTGTTCCCTAATATTTATCTGAGTCTTACCACTGTATATGGTTTGTTTAAAACTGAGTATACTCTGTTTTCTTAATAATCTTTTGTTATTGCTAATAGTTCCACTTTTCCTTACAGAACAGTTCAACTCCCATCTATTTTTCTTCCCTTAAGAAGAGAATCTAGGCCTTGATTTGTCCAATATAAATAAAAATCATAATTTCAAGGAGATCAAACAAGGGATATTTGTACACACAAAGAAATTAAATTTAACTAGTGCCAGGGGGTAAAAAGTAAAGGTCACTTGACAATATGTTAAATTCATATTGAAAATCTTATGATAAAAATAAATGAAAGACATACTCTGGGTCATTGGACTAAGGTGACTTGGATGGGAGTGGAAGTATAAATTTGTGTACGAAGGTGTGAAAACATAATTTTATCAAGTGGAAAAATATAAGATTTGTATGTAAATTCTGTAGGAAATATGAGGAGAAGGATGAAATGAGACAACCACAGTCAACTCTCAATTTACCAGATTATTATGTGGAAGTAAGGCTGTGGTTTTGCTTGAAATCAATTTTAAATAGACAAGACAAGCTCTAGGCATATACTGGCTACTTCATAGTGTTATAAACTGCAAGCAATAAAAATAATAGGACATGCCTTTTGGAAATATTTTGGAAATATTACAATTTTAAACAAAAACAAGAGTGTAAAACGTTAAATAAGAGAAATTCAGTTGTATTTTACTATAGAGTAATCTCATTTTGAGCCTATTCTAAAGAACACACTCCAAGGTTTGTAATACAGAGTTGTCCAGAGTCACTGAGCCTGACTCTCCTTCTGCAGCAGAAGTAGAATGATGGGCTCCTTCTCTCCACAGGTCAACTTCTCACCACAGCTCTTGTTCTCTTTTTCTTACAGTGTAATTACATATGATAATAGCACAGATCATAAAAATTAAGTATATGAGTTTTAACAAATAATTATTCCCATTTAAAGATTACCATCAAAATATAAAACATTTTGATAGTTCTAGAACATTCATTAAAACTCAATTTCTATTAATCTTCTTTTCTGCTCCTTCACTCAAACTTACTCTTCTTATTTCTATGTCTATTGACTTATTTTACCTTTTTCTGAACTCCATATAAATGGACGTATATGGCATGTACTTATGTTGTCTGTCTACTTTCTCTCAGCATAATCTGATGAGGTCCACCCAGGTATACCAACAGTTCATTGCTTTTTTTATAAAGGGTCTTTTTTTGGGGGTGGGGGAGGTGGGTTGGGGAGGGAGGGGGGCAGGTGGGCCACTTCTATTGATCTTTCATTCATCTATTTTCATCCATCTTTGTTCTTTGGTCTGTGTGGATCTCCCATCACAGTGGCCTCTGTTGTCACAGAGCACCAGCTCTGGGAGCTTGCACTCCAGAGCTTCAGCTCAGTAATTGGACAGATCAGTCCAGCCACTCCTCGGCACGTGGGATCTTCCCAGGCCAGGGATCAAACTGGCGCCCCTTGCACTGCAAAGTGGTGTCCTTACCCACTGGACCACCAGGGAAGCCCCCATTGCTGTTTTTTCTCTCTTACTGACTAATAGTCTCATGACTTTGCAACTGAACAACAGTCATTATATGACTATACCATAATAGTTTGTCCATTTTCCTATTCATAAGCCTTGGGTTATTTACAGTTTGTTGTTACTGCTATAAACATTTACGTGCATGCCTTCTTTGAGAGTACTCACCTTTGAATATATTTTTAAAAAGTCCACTTTGTAGTCAAATGAACAGTGGCCACACAAAGATAGCAGGCACTCATCACTGCAACTGGCAAATACTACAGTCTCTGTAAAAAGGGTCTTTGCACATAGAACTACATAGAAACTTTTGAGATGAAACATTTCCCCTCTATTATTCCAATGTTGCCTAAATACGGTTGCATATAGTCTGTAAGAGAAAAGCAAAGGGAATTTTGCGGGATGTAGAGAAGAGGAGGAGGCAATAGATGTTCATGGAAGCAGAGACGGGAGTGAGGGAGGCCACAGCAAGGAACGCCTAGAGCCACCTGCAGCTGGGAGGTGAATAACAAACTCTCCCTAGAGCCCTATAAGGGAGTGTAGCGCTATTAGATTTACTATTTCTAGCCTCCAGAACTGTGGGAGAATATACTTCTGTTATTTTAAGTCACAAATTAGTATTAATTTGCTAACAGAAGCCATGGGAAACTAATAAACCCTCCCTGGCCTTTCCTACCTTGCTGTCTTTTGATTTGAAATTGGGGGATATTGTTTGAGGAAAGAGTTAGGCTCTTTCATACCCATTCTCAACTTCAACTTCTGAGTTCATGTCTAGATAGCAAGAATTAATTATATTGATATTAAACACATTTAGAAAACTTGAGTGGCCACATCACTTGTTCTTATAAGAAGGAAAAAATCTTGTTATGGTGCAAATTTTTTCTTAATGCTACAGGTAGAATTATATCATCCCAAGATTTTGAGAGAAAAGACTGGGATAGAAATGTTTCTGCAACACGCTGAGTAAAAGAAAAATGTTGGCACTCTTGTTCTCAGTTACCTGACATCCACATTTGTCTATAACTCACCACTTTATTTAATTATCTATCATTTTCTGGCCTCTCACCAAAATGCTTCTATTAGGTTTGTTGGGAGATTCTGGAGAATAGCCAAAAGTCTTTCATTTTATCATTAAGCTCAAATCAACAATCCATAACTAAGCATGTTGCCTATACTGTGTGTATGTCTATGTGGCAAACAGTTGGGTTACAGATCAGAGAGATCTAGTGCCCTATCTCAAGGTGATACCATTCAACATAAATTGATATTAATTATAGAAATGATACAGCTAGAAATATATATTAAATAACATTTTTACAGATGGAAGAATTATTAACAGTAATAAAAATTCTTTTTAAAAGCCATGCAAGTAGATCTATTGTGATTTAGATTCAGGGGGGGAAAAATGCTATATTGGTCTACTTGGGTTGCCATAATAAAATTCCAGAGAATGGACGACTTAAAACAACCAAACTTTATTTCCTCACAGTTCTGGAAACTGGAAGTTTACTCACATGCCTGCAGGGTAGGTGTTGAGTAAGGACTCTCTTCGAGGGTTGAAGACAGCCATCATCTTGCTGTGTTCTCACATGGTATGGGGAGAGGAGATTTCTTTTTCTTCCTCTTCATAAAAGGCTGTAGTCCTATTGGGTTAGAAATCCATCCTATGACTTCATTTAACTTTAAATGATTTCCTAAAAAATTAATCTCCAGATAAAGTCATAATTGGGAATTAGGATTTAAACATATGAATTTGATAATAGAGGGGCACAATTCATTCCATAGTACCTGCTTCGATATTCTCTAACTTGAAAAAATATATATGCATATATATATATATGAATACAAACAAAACACTCAGACTTTCCTCATGACCCTAATGCCTACTTCTCTTCAAGCCTAAACTCCTAGTTGTGTTTGTATCATGCAATTCATTTCCTTTCCTCCCATTAAAATGAGGAGGATAAAATCAGGCCCATATCTTTCCACTCCAATGATATCAATGACATCAATGATCTACTTGCCAAATTCAATTATCATTTTTCAAAATTCTCCTTTTGTTTGTTCTTCTATTCCATTTGACACTTGATGACTTTCTTCAATCTGAGAGTCTTCCTTTGATTTCCATGATATCTTTGCAGTTGGAATGATTAGCTAGTCTATTATTTATCCATAATATGAACTCAGTAAATATTTATATAAAAGAGTTGGTAAATTATTTTGCTAATTTTATTAGTTTATAGCTCAGCAGCTCAGCAGTAAAGAATCTGCCTGCACTGCAGAAGGCACACGAGGTGAGGGTTTGATCTATAGGTCAGTAAGATATCCTGAGGGAGGGCATGGCAACCCATTTCAGTATTCTTTCCTGGAAAAATCCCATGGACAGAAGAGTCTGGAAGGCTACAGTCTATAAGGTGGCAAAGATTTGGACACTGAAGCAATTTAGCATGCACACATAGTTTCTATATACAATATGACATGTTTCCAAGCATAAGTATCTAATAAAATTTGTATACACATTAATATATAGAAGAAATAATTTGATAATTTCAAGTTACCCTGCTATTTTTCTCCTAACTATACTTAAAAAATACTTTATATAAGCCAATAATATCTGTTTTACACAGCATAATTTTATCTACAACATCTTTATAAGAATAAGATTTTAGAAACAATGTTTTACTAAACTTATTATTAATTAATGATTTTTAAAAAATTACCATTATTTGTTTTGCAGTGTGAAAATGTTGACAACACTTCATATTCAACCCAGTATTTTTGAAAAGTTATATTCATGTTAATATTATGATGGTTTATTCCAATTGAAACTTCATGATGTTTAGTTACTTTTTATTCTATCAATATTGCATTAGTGTGACTTAGTATTCAGACTCTTTTGAATGCAATTATTTTCTTGGTGGTTTATGTGTTTCAAACAGTATTGCTTCAGTTTCTTTTGCATTCTGTTTATATCCTCAAACTACTTAAGACAACCGTTAAAATATTATAAATGTTTAAATCTCTGTAACCCAAAGATGAAAGGCATTTATAAATCTTGATCTTCATGCTTTTTCTGATTCTAGATATTAATTTTTATAATCTTAAAAAATTATTTTAATTGCAAAATTCTTTATTTTCAAAGTAAACATTTTAAGAATCTTAAGTTTAAGATTATCTCTCCAAAGTGGTCTGTGTAAATTTCCAGAGGATATGGACCCCAGATTCAGGATGAGGATGTGAGAAACTATTACATCTCTCCATTTCTGAAAAAAAACGTACGTAGAGTGCAAATTACCTAAATACCTAATGGTTCAGGTTCTCTGACATAGTCTGAATAAAATGTTGACAAATTTTGTTTAAGAATTGTTTCAGAATTTTGTTTAAGAATTTAAAAGATAAATTAAACATATATGTGTATGTGTACAGCACAATGATCAATAATTAATCTTCAAATTCTTAGCCATCAATTAAAAAAGAAAACATTGCCAATATATTAAACCACCACTGTGTGTAATATGGCATCCCTTTCCTATCTTCCAACAATTATACATAATTTGGATAAATGATTCATTTTTCCCCAACATAATCCTGTTGTATTTTTCTTAAAGTAAAAGAAAGGTAAGAAATGGGTAGTTTCTATATACAATATGACATGTTGGCAAGCATAAGTATCTAATAAAATTTGTATACACATTAATATATAGAAGAAATAATTTGATAATTTCAAGTTACCCTGCTATTTTTCTCCTAACTATACTTAAAAAATACTTTATATAAGCCAATAATATCTGTTTTACACAGCATAATTTTATCTACAACATCTTTATAAGAATAAGATTTTAGAAACAATGTTTTACTAAACTTATTATTAATTAATGATTTTTAAAAAATTACCATTATTTGTTTTGCAGTGTGAAAATGTTGACAACACTTCATATTCAACCCAGTATTTTTGAAAAGTTATATTCATGTTAATATTATGATGGTTTATTCCAATTGAAACTTCATGATGTTTAGTTACTTTTTATTCTATCAATATTGCATTAGTGTGACTTAGTATTCAGACTCTTTTGAATGCAATTATTTTCTTGGTGGTTTATGTGTTTCAAACAGTATTGCTTCAGTTTCTTTTGCATTCTGTTTATATCCTCAAACTACTTAAGACAACCGTTAAAATATTATAAATGTTTAAATCTCTGTAACCCAAAGATGAAAGGCATTTATAAATCTTGATCTTCATGCTTTTTCATGATTCTAGATATTAATTTTATAATCTTAAAAAATTATTTTAATTGCAAAATTCTTTATTTTCAAAGTAAACATTTTAAGAATCTTAAGGTTAAGATTATCGCTCCAAAGTGGTCTGTGTAAATTTCCAGAGGATATGGACCCCAGATTCAGGATGAGTATGTGAGAAACTATTACATCTCTCCATTTCTGAAAAAAAACGTACGTAGAGTGCAAATTACCTAAATACCTAATGGTTCAGGTTCTCTGACATAGTCTGAATAAAATGTTGACAAATTTTGTTTAAGAATTGTTTCAGAATTTTGTTTAAGAATTTAAAAGATAAATTAAACATATATGTGTATGTGTACAGCACAATGATCAATAATTAATCTTCAAATTCTTAGCCATCAATTAAAAAAGAAAACATTGCCAATATATTAAACCACCACTGTGTGTAATATGGCATCCCTTTCCTATCTTCCAACAATTATACATAATTTGGATAAATGATTCATTTTTTCCCCAACATAATCCTGTTGTATTTTTTCTTAAAGTAAAAGAAAGGTAAGAAATGGGTAGTTAATCCAAGAAAAAGATGAAGGGAGTTCTCAGGAAATTAGAGAAAGGAAATAATAAAACACTCAAGCATCAGTTCAGAAAATCTACTAATTCAGACTGAAGTGGAAGGATGAGAGATATAAGGAATTATATCGCCAAGAAAAAGAAATGGATTAATTCACAGGAAATTAGAAACATTTAAACTTCTGAGAAAGATTTTGAGAATGAATAAGACTAAATAAATAAAAATTAGTGCAGTTATCAGCTCCAACAAAAGAATTATAAAATAAATAAAATATATAGATATTTGTAAATAACATTTACAAAAGTGAAATAACACAAATTCTAATTATTATTGAAAAGAAGAATGATAGAAAACATTTGGTAGGAGGTAGGACTTGTGGAATTTTATGCCCTTACACATTTCTGAAGGTGTGTTTGTGCATAAAATGTGGAACATGATTGACAGATAAAACCTTATCCACTGTATTATTGTCAATAAATTAGCAGTTAAAAAAAGCAAAAAGCAATAAAAATATCAGTGATCAATATGTAAGTGTTATAAAAAGTAGTTGAAGTTTAAAATCGTATGAAAAAATAAGAAGAAACATAGCAGTTATCAGTGTTTAAATATAAAATTCAGTAGAAATAGTGAGGGTGTCAAAAATATTTTTCTCTCTACAAGAATCATGAAGAATAACTATTTAATAATTAAAATTATATCCAAGGATTCCATAGAAATGTATTTTCTAAAATGTTGTCATAAAATTGATTTGTTTCCATATTCTAATGTTATTTTTATTGAGATACTGATGAGTTCATACAAAATGCTGGCCATCATGAATGTAAGTGATTTGTTTCTCTAAGGAAGGTTTTGTCCATTGAGGGAATAATTAAAGAAATTTAGGGGCTTTAAATTTTTGATTTATTTTCTTTAAAATGAAATGTTCAGTAAAGACAATTATCATGCAGTATCTGTAGGACCTTTACATTATTTTCTTTTAAAAAATGTATGTTAATGGTAATGTTAACTGAGACTACACAGAAATGTTTACAGTAGTATTTTCTATTTATTTTTTCTTTATTGATCTAGTCTTTCCTTCCAATATTCATAGGGTAGAAACACAAGTATAACCTCATTTCTAATGCTTTTTCATCCTAAATTATGACCTACTGCTTTCCTGTGTTACTCTGAGATTCATAAAAAGGAATTAAAATTGTATACTTTTTTTTTTTTTGCCACTTCTATTGTTCTTTCATTTATTTATCTTTGTTATTTTGTCCTGTGTGGGCCTCCCATCACAGTGGACTCTCTTGTCAGAGAACACTGGCTCTGTGCATGTGTGCTCCAGAGCTCAGGCCCCGTAGTTGGACACATCAGTCCAGCTGCTCCGTGGCATGCTGGATCTTCCCAGGCCAGGGATCAAACCCGTGCCCCTTGCACTGCAAGGCAGTGTCCTTACTCACTGGACCACCAGGGAAGCCCCTGTATAATTCTTAATGTCACAATGTTTTTTATGAAACTAATATTTTTTCTTTAATTATTTTCTTTCAAGTTCATCGCTTCTGGCAACTGGCTATAGTATTTATATCTAATGCTTTTGTTCCTGCAAAAATTTTATTGATTTTCCCTTAGAAAAAATTGTATTTTTCAACAGTGATTCAAAATGATCCTTATTAGATTCTAAAATATTTCTGTTAGGACAGTGTTTCTACAGTTATTAAAGTGATTTTTTTTTGATTGTCCCAACAGCACACCAAAGATGCAACCAAAGATATAAATGTTTTTCCACCAAAAGCTGTTGATTATTTTCATAAATTTGTGACAAAATAATATAAACGTAAAGGGTAAATAAAACTTTATTTTTTAAATTATATCCAAGGATTCCATAGAAATGTATTTTCTAAAATGTTGTCATAAAATTGATTTGTTTCCATATTCTAATGTTATTTTTATTGAGATACTGATGAGTTCATACAAAATGCTGGCCATCATGAATGTAAGTGATTTGTTTCTCTAAGGAAGGTTTTGTCCATTGAGGGAATAATTAAAGAAATTTAGGGGCTTTAAATTTTTGATTTATTTTCTTTAAAATGAAATGTTCAGTAAAGACAATTATCATGCAGTATCTGTAGGACCTTTACATTATTTTCTTTTAAAAAATGTATGTTAATGGTAATGTTAACTGAGACTACACAGAAATGTTTACAGTAGTATTTTCTATTTATTTTTTCTTTATTGATCTAGTCTTTCCTTCCAATATTCATAGGGTAGAAACACAAGTATAACCTCATTTCTAATGCTTTTTCATCCTAAATTATGACCTACTGCTTTCCTGTGTTACTCTGAGATTCATAAAAAGGAATTAAAATTGTATACTTTTTTTTTTTTTGCCACTTCTATTGTTCTTTCATTTATTTATCTTTGTTATTTTGTCCTGTGTGGGCCTCCCATCACAGTGGACTCTCTTGTCAGAGAACACTGGCTCTGTGCATGTGTGCTCCAGAGCTCAGGCCCCGTAGTTGGACACATCAGTCCAGCTGCTCCGTGGCATGCTGGATCTTCCCAGGCCAGGGATCAAACCCGTGCCCCTTGCACTGCAAGGCAGTGTCCTTACTCACTGGACCACCAGGGAAGCCCCTGTATAATTCTTAATGTCACAATGTTTTTTATGAAACTAATATTTTTTCTTTAATTATTTTCTTTCAAGTTCATCGCTTCTGGCAACTGGCTATAGTATTTATATCTAATGCTTTTGTTCCTGCAAAAATTTTATTGATTTTCCCTTAGAAAAAATTGTATTTTCAACAGTGATTCAAAATGATCCTTATTAGATTCTAAAATATTTCTGTTAGGACAGTGTTTCTACAGTTATTAAAGTGATTTTTTTTTGATTGTCCCAACAGCACACCAAAGATGCAACCAAAGATATAAATGTTTTTCCACCAAAAGCTGTTGATTATTTTCATAAATTTGTGACAAAATAATATAAACGTAAAGGGTAAATAAAACTATCTTAACTTTTCTCCTTATTATGGAATATTTAAAATCCTTAATTAAAGAATATTTGAATCCTCATAATTTATTATAGTTTTGAGTTAAAAAATATTCCATTAACTAGATGAATAGGTCTGTTCTCACTATTGATCTCTTTTGCTTTGAATAAATAAAAAACAAAAGCATCTGCTCATATGCACCCAAAGCTTTGTGTGACTTCTAAGTATTGAATTATGTATTCCATATAAATGGATTTTTCTTTTATGGCTAATTTTTCCAGTATAATTCCCAGATGAATTCAATTTTCATGTAAGTGAAGAAACAGCCCTCCTAGCTTAAGGTAGATAGCTACACAGGATATAAAGGGAAATTAATGCATGTTAGTAATACAGATGACCAGACATCTCATCCATAGTTGGATTAATATACTGGAAAAAGTGCTCACTCATGTAGTTTATGGCTGTAGTAATCAAATGTGACCAAAATGTATTGTACTATGAAAGAAAGTCTTGCAAAATAAAAGTATGTTCAGGTATAGTTTAAATAAATCCATCAAGATACAATGGGTTTAAAAAAGGAAGTACACAATTTTAGTAGGACATTCTTACCATCTAAAATCAATGTTATTAACAAATCAATTATGCTTATTGTACAAAATATTTTTCTTGGAAATATTATAGTTTAAATAAGCTACAGATTTGTAAAGTATGGCATTTTAAAATATTCTTATATATTTCAAACTCAGTATGTCTTATCAATGGCAGGGTAAACAAATGAGTATAATTTATAAAAATTATTTTCACCTTTGATTTAATTTTATGTCCATGCATTTTTCTTAGTTTTTACATCTGATAGATAGGACAATACTTAATACTCACACATTTTAAAATAATATTTGCAATACAATTGCACTATAATAAAGTGTCAGTTTCTTTGTCATATACATTGTTATTACTTCTGAATATATCACTAAATTTATTCCTTCTTGTTTATAAGTTTTATCAGTTTTTAAGATTATTGGCAAAATCAATATAATATTCCATTTTTGGCTATATATAAATTTCCCTTGTATCTTTATATGTTGTTATTATATACTATTTATTTAATCTTTATTATAATGTTTATATCTTAAAAATAAGATATAAATTAATTTGAAATATTTTCGATAAAATTGTACACATTAAATCTATTTCTAATGCCTCAGTCATAGCAATTATGCTTAAAGATGTGTATCTTTACATGTAAGTGGATGCTTTGTTACACAGAGAGAACAAAAACTTCTTTAATCATTGTAACAGCTGTTTAAGCATGGATATCAGAAATGCAGTTTTTCTCCATTTAAGGAAACAGCTCAATAGGGAAAATAATGCAGAATGCTTAAGAAATACTCTTCTTTTGAAAATGGAAAATCAATCCAATGAAACTTGAAGGATTATTTGAGCTCTGTCTCTTATTTTTTGTATGGAATGATTTGACCTGGGATAATGCTAAGAATGGTTTATGGTAAATTTATGAATGTATTGTGGGGAATTTAAATTGCAATTTGTATACAAAATGTTCACTATGAAATGAAAAAAATCCCTTTTAGTTAATTATAAGTAAAAGTTTAAATATTTTTAGTCATTTTAAAGATAGTTTAAAAAAGGACTAGCCATGCATATGATACTAATAATTGATATTAATAAACAATATGTGCCAAACATCAATAAGTATTTTGTATGAACTATTCGATTTAGTTGATTATGGTTCTGTCTACCTGACACCAATAGCTCAAAATTTAGTTCATAAAAAACATGACTCACATATTTCCAGTAACCTGAAAAATTTATTTAACTGTAATATACAGCCTATGTAACTGACTGTACATGTGTAGGTGGTTAGCTCTTTGTCTCCTTGGGACCCCTAATGTTTGTTAATCAAAAGCCAAAAGAATAAAAAATTAAGCACTCAGTTAATTGCAAAATCACTGGGAAATGCTTTTATCATGATGGTAGAGTACATTCAAGCTCTGCATCTCTTCCACAGTGATAGAAAAAATACAGAGAAAAGAGCTAAAATCAAACAGCTGGTATGAGTAATTTAATACATTCGTGACCCGGTTAGAGATCAGAAAATTGGCGTGAATATCTTTAAGATTAGAGAAAAATCCCATTTTTTATGACCATGGCATGAACTGAAAATATAAGATTCAGTAATGCTAGCTCAGTGCAGCCACTTTAGGTTCTGTTTATGGTCTGTGGGTGTTGGAGTAGAGGGGTGAAGAATGAAGGTCCAGGAAGCAGAGACAGAAGATGTAAGCACAGGATTGCAACTTTCACATCCTGTTGATTATGCCATAGATGTACAGATAAAAATAGATGTCTGTTTTCATGTGTAAGTGCTTATTAAGCTGAAGGTTAAAAACTAAATTGCAGGACCAACATTTAATAGATGTTCAAAGAGGAAAAGCATCTGAGACAGCCAGTAGGTTGCAGAGGGAATATAAAATTCCTGCGAAAGTGGGGATCTAATCTTCACATTTGTAACCCAAGATTGAGAAACGTGTCATCACTTTTGTCTATCAGAATGCAAGCTTTGTATAAATCAACTTGGAAACAGCATCAACAAGACTGAATTCGAATGGATATTTGCATGTCATGGGTCACACAAATACGTGTGTTGGAAGCATTCCTTACTTTTAAGCCAAATATCTGGGAGTGGCAACTTTCAGATGCTGACAGAATAAGATGAAAAATCACTTTGTGGATGCTGTGTTTAAAACAAGAAGGGTCGACATCCAACTTCTTGGCATCTTTCCCTTTGAGATGATGTGGAAATCCTGTCAAGCAGTATACCCCTGCAAAGCCCCTTCTGTGACTGCAGCAGGTTATTTTACGAGACCAGGAAAAGGCATCATTAACCCAAGATAGAAACCACAAGTCATCCTGAGCTCCTCTTAGTCTCTTTGATGCTCTGGCCAAATGAGGGAAACAGACCATCAGCCTTTAAGAGGAGTGGTGTACAGGAAATAACTGTGTTAATCAAAAGCCAAAAGAATAAAAAATTAAGCACTCAGTTAATTGCAAAATCACTGGGAAATGCTTTTATCATGATGGTAGAGTACATTCAAGCTCTGCATCTCTTCCACAGTGATAGAAAAAATACAGAGAAAAGAGCTAAAATCAAACAGCTGGTATGAGTAATTTAATACATTCGTGACCCGGTTAGAGATCAGAAAATTGGCGTGAATATCTTTAAGATTAGAGAAAAATCCCATTTTTTATGACCATGGCATGAACTGAAAATATAAGATTCAGTAATGCTAGCTCAGTGCAGCCACTTTAGGTTCTGTTTATGGTCTGTGGGTGTTGGAGTAGAGGGGTGAAGAATGAAGGTCCAGGAAGCAGAGACAGAAGATGTAAGCACAGGATTGCAACTTTCACATCCTGTTGATTATGCCATAGATGTACAGATAAAATAGATGTGTGTTTTCATGTGTAAGTGCTTATTAAGCTGAAGGTTAAAAACTAAATTGCAGGACCAACATTTAATAGATGTTCAAAGAGGAAAAGCATCTGAGACAGCCAGTAGGTTGCAGAGGGAATATAAAATTCCTGCGAAAGTGGGGATCTAATCTTCACATTTGTAACCCAAGATTGAGAAACGTGTCATCACTTTTGTCTATCAGAATGCAAGCTTTGTATAAATCAACTTGGAAACAGCATCAACAAGACTGAATTCGAATGGATATTTGCATGTCATGGGTCACACAAATACGTGTGTTGGAAGCATTCCTTACTTTTAAGCCAAATATCTGGGAGTGGCAACTTTCAGATGCTGACAGAATAAGATGAAAAATCACTTTGTGGATGCTGTGTTTAAAACAAGAAGGGTCGACATCCAACTTCTTGGCATCTTTCCCTTTGAGATGATGTGGAAATCCTGTCAAGCAGTATACCCCTGCAAAGCCCCTTCTGTGACTGCAGCAGGTTATTTTACGAGACCAGGAAAAGGCATCATTAACCCAAGATAGAAACCACAAGTCATCCTGAACTCCTCTTAGTCTCTTTGATGCTCTGGCCAAATGAGGGGAAACAGACCATCAGCCTTTAAGAGGAGTGGTGTACAGGAAATAACTGTGTACTTGACCAGAGTGTACATTAAAAATTCAAGTATTAGGGGCACTTGTAAGGCTTGGTACATTGTCCTAATTTGTTTATTATCTCTTATAATACTGCCACATGAAAATATGTGATTCTCCGATGATTTGCAATGGATCATGGGAGGCATGTAAAACCAAAGATTGTTATTCTTAGATACCAAAGATTTGTTACTTAGACATGCCCTTAAGCAAGTTTGAGTTTTGACCTATAATTATAGTCAAGTTTGACTTACAGTTTTCCAGGTACTGATTAATAATATACCTCTGAAACATGCAAAATAAATAACCAGCTGAGAGTATTTTCTGCTGATTTCAATTGTGAGCAAAAATCAATACCAGTGACTTAAAAAATTGGTAGTAAGTTTTGCTTCCCTTTTAAATAAAAAGTAGAAGTAGCTTGACTGCAAGCTCTGCAAATCTGAGATGCATATTTTCTGGCTATTTAAGCAAAAATATTTTTCTTTTTTGTCCAGTACTAATGTTTATTTAGTGATTCCTGCTGATGCACAGAGTTAGATAACTTTTGTTTTTGAATTATAAAAATGCCTAGGTAGGTCCTTATGGCCTGATGACTGGATCTGAGGGTTCAGATGAAGTTTGTTCTTTGTCTCTCTCTCATTCTCTATCTTCTCTCTCTCTCTCTCAAAGTATATTTTTCTTCTCTCATATCCTTCTACTGTAGATAAAAAGCCTATGCAAGAGGGTATATTGAAACTAGCTTTCATAGTTTCTGTTTTCATGTGATCATGTCATCAATTTAAATAGAAAAGTCCCAAGGGAGACTGTGATTGTTCCAGTTGTATCTCCTTAGTTCAGTTCAGTCACTCAGTCATGGACGACTCTTTGTGACCCTATGGACTGCGACATGCCAGACTTCTCTTTCCTTCACCATTTCCTGGAGTTGCTCAAGCTCTTGTTCATTTACACAGTGATGCTATCCAATGATCTCATCCTCTTCTATATCTCCTACCGTCCCCTAAATCCACGTACGTAGCAGAAGATGAGTGAGATCAAATTTATCAACCTAGATTTGAGTCCACACCCGTCTCAGGGTGAGGTATACTGTATCTGACTGCAACACTACTCCCTCCAGAACCAAAGCATTAAGGATGAGGTGATCTTCAAGTCCCCCATGGTTGACACCCAAGGCAGAATCAGGAAATGCAGAGCAAGCGTACATGTGTCAATATTAAAATAACAGTTTACTTACCGTATTAGTTAGGGTCTAGTCAGAAAATAACACTAGTTACTTTAATAGTGAGAATTTAATTTAGAGAATTGGTTAAACGGGTACTGAGTGAGTGAGTGTTAGCTACTCAGTCATGTCTGACTCTGCGATCCCATGGACTATAGCTCTCCAGGTTCCCCTGTCCATGGAATTCTCCAGGCAAGAATACTAGAGTGAGTAGTCATTTCCTTCTCCAAGGGATGTTCCTGACCTAGGGATGCAACTTGGGTCTCCTGCTTTTCAGGCAGATTCTTTACCATCTGAGCCACCAGGGAAGCCCTAAACAGGTACTGAGAAACTTAAAAGACAAAGTAACACTTAGCTATCTCAGAGGTGATAACTGTAGAAAGCAGCTAGAACTTCTATGAACAAAAATGGATCAGAGTTAGATAACTTTTGTTTTTGAATTATAAAAATGCCTAGGTAGGTCCTTATGGCCTGATGACTGGATCTGAGGGTTCAGATGAAGTTTGTTCTTTGTCTCTCTCATTCTCTATCTTCTCTCTCTCTCTCTCAAAGTATATTTTTCTTCTCTCATATCCTTCTACTGTAGATAAAAAGCCTATGCAAGAGGGTATATTGAAACTAGCTTTCATAGTTTCTGTTTTCATGTGATCATGTCATCAATTTAAATAGAAAAGTCCCAAGGGAGACTGTGATTGTTCCAGTTGTATCTCCTTAGTTCAGTTCAGTCACTCAGTCATGGACGACTCTTTGTGACCCTATGGACTGCGACATGCCAGACTTCTCTTTCCTTCACCATTTCCTGGAGTTGCTCAAGCTCTTGTTCATTTACACAGTGATGCTATCCAATGATCTCATCCTCTTCTATATCTCCTACCGTCCCCTAAATCCACGTACGTAGCAGAAGATGAGTGAGATCAAATTTATCAACCTAGATTTGAGTCCACACCCGTCTCAGGGTGAGGTATACTGTATCTGACTGCAACACTACTCCTCCAGAACCAAAGCATTAAGGATGAGGTGATCTTCAAGTCCCCCATGGTTGACACCCAAGGCAGAATCAGGAAATGCAGAGCAAGCGTACATGTGTCAATATTAAAATAACAGTTTACTTACCGTATTAGTTAGGGTCTAGTCAGAAAATAACACTAGTTACTTTAATAGTGAGAATTTAATTTAGAGAATTGGTTAAACGGGTACTGAGTGAGTGAGTGTTAGCTACTCAGTCATGTCTGACTCTGCGATCCCATGGACTATAGCTCTCCAGGTTCCCCTGTCCATGGAATTCTCCAGGCAAGAATACTAGAGTGAGTAGTCATTTCCTTCTCCAAGGGATGTTCCTGACCTAGGGATGCAACTTGGGTCTCCTGCTTTTCAGGCAGATTCTTTACCATCTGAGCCACCAGGGAAGCCCTAAACAGGTACTGAGAAACTTAAAAGACAAAGTAACACTTAGCTATCTCAGAGGTGATAACTGTAGAAAGCAGCTAGAACTTCTATGACCAGGGGAACCTTTCTCTTCCCACCAGAAAAAGTTGGAATTATTCGAGCTTAAAAAGATTGGATGTGGGCACCAGCAGTGCCAGGAGCCAGACCTCTGAGGAGGGAGTATTAACCCACTAATGCTAATATTGGCCAGTATTATTGGCCCACTAGTGGTCTGCGAGGAACCATGGTAAGCTTCACTCTTGGGGTGAGGAAAAACAAACTAAAAACAGGTAGTAGATGGCACCCTGAGAGTGAAGAACACTTGCTGAATGGACAGTGGAAGGAAAAGAAGGTAAAATAAGGAGAACCATGTCCTTTCTTCATCCTTCAGACTTCTAATCTTCTTCTAGTGGCCCCTATTGGCAAAGTCTAACATGGCTCCTGCTAGCACAGCAGAAATGTAGTTTATAGTGTCCCAGACTTAGCATCAAGAAGAGGCCAGAAGGGTGGATTTGAAGCTGAGAGACAACAGTTGAATAACCAGCACATCAATGATGGCAGCATCACTTTTGCCTCTGCTGGAAAATATTTATGCACTAGCAATAGGGTTTTGTCTGTATCTATAGATGAATTAACAATTAGAAACATACACAACTAAGTGGAATCATACACATCTAAGTGCAAATCACCACCAAATATTTCCTTGCATTCAGTCCTGTCTCATGATGCACTGGTTTTTAAAGCCATATATTCTTACATCAAGTTCTTTTTACTCTAGTTAGATATTTCTGGAATCATAATCTACTTAGACTTTGGAATGTGTTTATCACCATTTCAGGGAAAGAAGTATCTGAAACTTTTCTTTGAATTATGAATTCAGAACTGTTGAAATTGTTGCTTGAATCTAGCTTACTTGAACAGAAACAACTTTTAGGGAGGTATTTTTTTCCTTTACGTTTATGCTGAACTTCTGTTAAAAAAAAAAAAACAAACAGTTTTTGAGTTTTAAAAAAAAAATAGTATTATTTCAGTTCTACTCATAGCTCAAGTCAGTAAAGAATCTGCCTACAGTGCAGGAGACTCAGGTTTGATTCTTGGATTGGGAAAATACCCTGGAGAAGGAAATGGTGACCCACTCCAATCTTCCTGCTTAGAGAACCCCGTGAACAGATGATCCAGGCAGACTAACAGTACATGGGGTCACAAGAGTTAGACACCACTCAGCAACTAAACCCACCACCATCACAGTATTTGTTTTCCCTTCCTTTGATTTTCTTAAATTTCCTCTCTCCTATAGAACATTCCAAACATTTCACTGTTTTAGAAATGCTGTTATGTTAACTGGTTTTTAAGCCAACATTAAAATTAATGATGGACACAAGAGAAAGAGGGAAAAGTAGAAAAAATAGAAAGTAGGATTTTATTATGATAAAGATAGTTTGAATTCAATTAGGAGGACTGTAGCAATCTTGATAAGCCTGCATAAATGATTTGTTTTTGAAAATTCACTAAATAGCAGTGGAAAAATTTAGTATGAAATCTCACCACAGCTAATTATATGTATTAGCTATGTTGAGTAGTTTGCTAGCACAGCAGAAATGTAGTTTATAGTGTCCCAGACTTAGCATCAAGAAGAGGCCAGAAGGGTGGATTTGAAGCTGAGAGACAACAGTTGAATAACCAGCACATCAATGATGGCAGCATCACTTTTGCCTCTGCTGGAAAATATTTATGCACTAGCAATAGGGTTTTGTCTGTATCTATAGATGAATTAACAATTAGAAACATACACAACTAAGTGGAATCATACACATCTAAGTGCAAATCACCACCAAATATTTCCTTGCATTCAGTCCTGTCTCATGATGCACTGGTTTTTAAAGCCATATATTCTTACATCAAGTTCTTTTTACTCTAGTTAGATATTTCTGGAATCATAATCTACTTAGACTTTGGAATGTGTTTATCACCATTTCAGGGAAAGAAGTATCTGAAACTTTTCTTTGAATTATGAATTCAGAACTGTTGAAATTGTTGCTTGAATCTAGCTTACTTGAACAGAAACAACTTTTAGGGAGGTATTTTTTTCCTTTACGTTTATGCTGAACTTCTGTTAAAAAAAAAAAAACAAACAGTTTTTGAGTTTTAAAAAAAAAATAGTATTATTTCAGTTCTACTCATAGCTCAAGTCAGTAAAGAATCTGCCTACAGTGCAGGAGACTCAGGTTTGATTCTTGGATTGGGAAAATACCCTGGAGAAGGAAATGGTGACCCACTCCAATCTTCCTGCTTAGAGAACCCCGTGAACAGATGATCCAGGCAGACTAACAGTACATGGGGTCACAAGAGTTAGACACCACTCAGCAACTAAACCCACCACCATCACAGTATTTGTTTTCCCTTCCTTTGATTTTCTTAAATTTCCTCTCTCCTATAGAACATTCCAAACATTTCACTGTTTTAGAAATGCTGTTATGTTAACTGGTTTTTAAGCCAACATTAAAATTAATGATGGACACAAGAGAAAGAGGGAAAAGTAGAAAAAATAGAAAGTAGGATTTTATTATGATAAAGATAGTTTGAATTCAATTAGGAGGACTGTAGCAATCTTGATAAGCCTGCATAAATGATTTGTTTTTGAAAATTCACTAAATAGCAGTGGAAAAATTTAGTATGAAATCTCACCACAGCTAATTATATGTATTAGCTATGTTGAGTAGTTTGCTAGCCCAGATAACCTTTAAACTTTAGCTGTAATGGTAATTTACTTAATGGAGGGACTTAATAGAAATATTGAAACAAATGTACCTCCTTAGATTTACTGAGATTAGATTGGGAAGTTAGAAGACATGAATGTGCTGTGCACACATACTGACAGAAAACCATGTCATTTTAATGATTCATAATTTCTAATTAGCCATGATTATTCTGAGTGGTTGTGGATATACATTTTAATTGTATCACATACCGTAATTTCCAATTTCCGTGGAGACTCTGATGAAGTGAAAGTCGTATTGCAAAGTCATCATTTAAATATTTGAGAAATGGAAGACTTTGAGAGGGATAAATATCCACAGCTTAATTATAATTTCTATTGATCTCAAAAGTCAATTTTGTCCCTGTAATACAGATGGCTGTCTCCTTTCTCTTCCCTAGCTCAATGGCATGGTGGGGTTTTAGAATTGTGAGGCTTTGTGCTCAGTGGGTGGAGAGTATGCTATAATTCCATTATGTATTCAGCTTTACCAAAGATGAAAAAAAAAAAAAAGTCTTCAAAGTTGTAGAGGCAGACCAGACAGGAAAAGTAAACAAAATGTCATTGTTACAGTTGGACAGCTTAGTCTGGAGTTAGAACTGACTGTTGAAAATGGAAAGGTCTCATAATGACACTTTTGTTTCACGTGATTATTCAGTACAATTATTTGGAGGATACTTAGTCAGATTTATCTTGTATTTAGGCTTTAAAGTCCAAAGTAAAGAATTGGTAGGTTTGCCAGCACAGGATAACTGTCTGAGCAAGAAACAACTCCCAGTAGCCTCTGATGTGAGAAGAGGAAATAAAGCAAGTTGACAGATGTGTATCTCCATGGTGATTAAAATGACTTAACAACTATCTGATGCATTCTTCTAAATATAGGGACATTTCATATATATATATGTCATCTAGGTCTGGATTATATGGCACAGGAAAGCTGAAATAAGCATAATTTAGTCACCTTATAAGTGGTGCTCACCTCTACTCATTTGGAGCCCAGAAACTGAATGCGGTCATTAAGAGTACATCCCATTTCAGTATCCATTCATAATTATACACAGAGTAATTCTTAACTGAAGATTTCATGATGACAATGGGGAGACTGGTTATGAAAAAATACAGATACATTTAGATTGAGGAATAGGTATAATTTATGGTAGAGTTAACCAAAGCAAAGAATTACTTGCTGTTTGCTTTGTCGCTCAGTCATGTCTGATTCTTTTTGACCCCATGGACTTCAGTCTGCTACGCTCCTCTGTCCATGGGGATTCACCAGGCAAGAATACTGGAATAGATTGCTATGCCCTCTTCCAGTGGATATTCCCAACCCAGGGATCGAGCCCAGGCCTCCTATATTGCTGGAGGGTTCCTTACCATCTGAGCCACCAGGGAAGTCCATCAAAACTATAGATGAAATTCTGAGAATTTGGTGTTATCTTTTAATTTCTCCTCATCAATAAAATGGTAATAATACTTAGTAAGATATGATCAAGGGAACCACCTCTGCTTTAGATTAATCTGATCTGGACTTCTTTTTTTACATTCTACTTGATTTGGTGTATCTTTCATGCTTGTCTTACAAAACAGCAATAGACCTAATTATGTAGTGTCTATGTATTATCCCAATTACTAACTGTTTAAAAAACAAAAGTTACAGTTGGACAGCTTAGTCTGGAGTTAGAACTGACTGTTGAAAATGGAAAGGTCTCATAATGACACTTTTGTTTCACGTGATTATTCAGTACAATTATTTGGAGGATACTTAGTCAGATTTATCTTGTATTTAGGCTTTAAAGTCCAAAGTAAAGAATTGGTAGGTTTGCCAGCACAGGATAACTGTCTGAGCAAGAAACAACTCCCAGTAGCCTCTGATGTGAGAAGAGGAAATAAAGCAAGTTGACAGATGTGTATCTCCATGGTGATTAAAATGACTTAACAACTATCTGATGCATTCTTCTAAATATAGGGACATTTCATATATATATATGTCATCTAGGTCTGGATTATATGGCACAGGAAAGCTGAAATAAGCATAATTTAGTCACCTTATAAGTGGTGCTCACCTCTACTCATTTGGAGCCCAGAAACTGAATGCGGTCATTAAGAGTACATCCCATTTCAGTATCCATTCATAATTATACACAGAGTAATTCTTAACTGAAGATTTCATGATGACAATGGGGAGACTGGTTATGAAAAAATACAGATACATTTAGATTGAGGAATAGGTATAATTTATGGTAGAGTTAACCAAAGCAAAGAATTACTTGCTGTTTGCTTTGTCGCTCAGTCATGTCTGATTCTTTTTGACCCCATGGACTTCAGTCTGCTACGCTCCTCTGTCCATGGGGATTCACCAGGCAAGAATACTGGAATAGATTGCTATGCCCTCTTCCAGTGGATATTCCCAACCCAGGGATCGAGCCCAGGCCTCCTATATTGCTGGAGGGTTCCTTACCATCTGAGCCACCAGGGAAGTCCATCAAAACTATAGATGAAATTCTGAGAATTTGGTGTTATCTTTTAATTTCTCCTCATCAATAAAATGGTAATAATACTTAGTAAGATATGATCAAGGGAACCACCTCTGCTTTAGATTAATCTGATCTGGACTTCTTTTTTTTTTACATTCTACTTGATTTGGTGTATCTTTCATGCTTGTCTTACAAAACAGCAATAGACCTAATTATGTAGTGTCTATGTATTATCCCAATTACTAACTGCCAAAAAAATGTTTACACACGTTTAAAATCACTATAACAGTACTAAGGCAAATTGTTACAGAATTTAAAAAATTCATTAATGATGTTGATTTAGTCAGCAAATATGTATTAATGTATAGGTCTTCTATGCACTATTATATTTACTTAGAATTACCAGAACATTCTTCTGCCTAATGCAATTAAAGAAAATATAAAGTGAGAATACATATACTTATACAGTGCTCAGCATATACTTGGAATTCTATTTATTATCATTACAATTAAGGTATATATTCCCTAATAAGAATTATAAATAGAATAAGGCATAGTTTACAATGACATATGTGATCCTTACCTCCTTGAAAATTATGGTTTAGTAGAAAGGTAAGATAAACAACAAAGTTGGTAAAGATGATTAAGTGTTGTGATAGACCAAGTACAGGTTTTGCTGAAAATACATTAATAGGCGCAAAGTACCCAATATAGTGGCTTTCTTTTTGTACTGAAGCTCTTGTATGCATGTAGTTCAATTTCTCTCTCTCTCTGCTTCTCTCTCTCTTTATATATATATATATATATATATATATATATATATATATATACTCTTTTTTTATTATTATTAAAGACATTGCTTAATCTGAACTCTCCAATTTCCAAATTTTTTCCAATCTTTCCAGAGAGAAAAAGGACTTAGAGTTGAAGACAGATGTCACATTGGGCAAAACTCTATGCTCTTTGACAACAATTTTTAAAACTTAATTGTATTCTTTTGGTAAGCAACTTAAAGATTTCATTGTTTTGCCATTTCACACCCAATGTTAAATAAGTAATTTTCTCTTTGTGTAGAGTGTTCTATCAGTTTATATAGCTCATCAGGGAGAGAAATATAGAGAGATAAATAGAAAATAAAGTTAACTTTCCCATGAAAGCACAAAAACAATTGAGAGTGTATCCCTAGAGTCACCAGTGATCAATAACTACTTTACAAAAGTTGACATTATCAGAAATGATTCTGCAAATTGCAGTCACAATTTAAAGGGACATACCCATTTTTGAAGCATTCTAGCTTTTACATTCTACTTGATTTGGTGTATCTTTCATGCTTGTCTTACAAAACAGCAATAGACCTAATTATGTAGTGTCTATGTATTATCCCAATTACTAACTGCCAAAAAAATGTTTACACACGTTTAAAATCACTATAACAGTACTAAGGCAAATTGTTACAGAATTTGAAAAATTCATTAATGATGTTGATTTAGTCAGCAAATATGTATTAATGTATAGGTCTTCTATGCACTATTATATTTACTTAGAATTACCAGAACATTCTTCTGCCTAATGCAATTAAAGAAAATATAAAGTGAGAATACATATACTTATACAGTGCTCAGCATATACTTGGAATTCTATTTATTATCATTACAATTAAGGTATATATTCCCTAATAAGAATTATAAATAGAATAAGGCATAGTTTACAATGACATATGTGATCCTTACCTCCTTGAAAATTATGGTTTAGTAGAAAGGTAAGATAAACAACAAAGTTGGTAAAGATGATTAAGTGTTGTGATAGACCAAGTACAGGTTTTGCTGAAAATACATTAATAGGCGCAAAGTACCCAATATAGTGGCTTTCTTTTTGTACTGATGCTCTTGTATGCATGTAGTTCAATGATTCACACTCTCTGTCTCTCTCTCTTTATATATATATATATATATATATATATATATATATATACTCTTTTTTTATTATTATTAAAGACATTGCTTAATCTGAACTCTCCAATTTCCAAATTTTTTCCAATCTTTCCAGAGAGAAAAAGGACTTAGAGTTGAAGACAGATGTCACATTGGGCAAAACTCTATGCTCTTTGACAACAATTTTTAAAACTTAATTGTATTCTTTTGGTAAGCAACTTAAAGATTTCATTGTTTTGCCATTTCACACCCAATGTTAAATAAGTAATTTTCTCTTTGTGTAGAGTGTTCTATCAGTTTATATAGCTCATCAGGGAGAGAAATATAGAGAGATAAATAGAAAATAAAGTTAACTTTCCCATGAAAGCACAAAAACAATTGAGAGTGTATCCCTAGAGTCACCAGTGATCAATAACTACTTTACAAAAAAAGTTGACATTATCAGAAATGATTCTGCAAATTGCAGTCACAATTTAAAGGGACATACCCCAGTTCTTCTGAGTGGAAGATGTTTTAACTGCAGGTTCCTGGCTCTCAAGGGTTCTATTACTGGGCACAGCGAGAAGTAGGGATTGTGTCTATAAATTTCGTGACAACTTTTGCTCTCTATCCACATTATGCCTCTTTTTTTGAGAGTAGATTTATATTTTTAATCCATTTCCCAAATAGACCAGGAAATGGCAAAAAAAAAGGAAAAAAAAAAAACCCTATTCTCAAGGCTGTGGCAAGTCTACTTGCATCTTTTGGAAGAGACCAAGTGACAAGAGAGTAGCCATATGCAGCCTCTTCTGGTTGCAACTAGTCGATTTCTGAAGCACCCCTGTTCTAATTTTCTTTCTAAAACCCCACATGATTGATCACGAGTCATTTTTCAGTGTACTAAAAGCAGCCATAAAGTCCCGATGACAGTTTCCTTAACAGTTAGCTGGTTGATTTGTGACTTTGGAAAGCCTTTTCTTCCAGCAAGTGATTTTCTCAAAAAGAGTTTGTGGGGAAAGATCATGAGGAGAAAGGAGGATCTTTATGACATAACAAGTAATCTGTGTGGTTTTTATGCTGTGAGGAGGATGGATGAAGGCGCACATCATGTTACAGCTTAGAAACCTGATATCCTGAGGATGCCTTGAGCTTTTAAGGACACAGCCTTAGTGGAATGTCACCTTTGGCAGAGCTATGCCATTACCTTTGCCTGGTACTGAATAATCTCAAGAGTTGTCAAAGCTTAGACTTGGAGCCATTTTTTCCCGGGTTCAAATTCTGGCCCTCTCACTTAGATGTTCTGTTACTCTGGGTAGTTTTCTTAATCCTCTCTGCCTCATTGGTAAAATAGGATAGTAGTAATATTACCTACTATTTGTAAGTACTTAGAAGAATGTCTTGTGATAATAAACACCATTTTAAAACACAAAATGAAGCTCTAATATTCCATGTTGATGAACAGGTAATACCTAAATAGTGGGAATTTGAGAACTAAACCAAATACTCCTTAATAAAGAAAAAGAATCTGAAGAAATATATATCTACTTAGATGAGAAGAAAGTGACCCCAGTTCTCACCTGTGTGGTTCTGGCCACTAGAGTAGTTGTTCTAAAATCATGTTTGAGAGATGTAAATCAAATATTTGTGCATTGGTAAATATTTTAGTTTCAAATTGCTGGGGTTTGGGACAGGTTTGCAGTATGGAGTAGGAAAATTCATGAGAAAGAAAAGACATTCACGATAGAAATAAGGCCTCTGGGAGCTTCTCAGTGTCAGCAAGTTGCCCGCATTCTGATCTAGCTGCAAAAAAGCTTGGATATAAACATGCATTGCCTTAAAATTATTTTGGGATCGTGCGCATACAAGAGGTGATGATATAATCTTAATCCAACTCAAGAAATTGTCTTTAATTATTTTTAAAATTCAGAATAAACACCTTTGTAGCTAAGCCTCTTCTGGTTGCAACTAGTCGATTTCTGAAGCACCCTGTTCTAATTTTCTTTCTAAAACCCCACATGATTGATCACGAGTCATTTTCAGTGTACTAAAAGCAGCCATAAAGTCCCGATGACAGTTTCCTTAACAGTTAGCTGGTTGATTTGTGACTTTGGAAAGCCTTTTCTTCCAGCAAGTGATTTTCTCAAAAAGAGTTTGTGGGGAAAGATCATGAGGAGAAAGGAGGATCTTTATGACATAACAAGTAATCTGTGTGGTTTTTATGCTGTGAGGAGGATGGATGAAGGCGCACATCATGTTACAGCTTAGAAACCTGATATCCTGAGGATGCCTTGAGCTTTTAAGGACACAGCCTTAGTGGAATGTCACCTTTGGCAGAGCTATGCCATTACCTTTGCCTGGTACTGAATAATCTCAAGAGTTGTCAAAGCTTAGACTTGGAGCCATTTTTCCTGGGTTCAAATTCTGGCCCTCTCACTTAGATGTTCTGTTACTCTGGGTAGTTTTCTTAATCCTCTCTGCCTCATTGGTAAAATAGGATAGTAGTAATATTACCTACTATTTGTAAGTACTTAGAAGAATGTCTTGTGATAATAAACACCATTTTAAAACACAAAATGAAGCTCTAATATTCCATGTTGATGAACAGGTAATACCTAAATAGTGGGAATTTGAGAACTAAACCAAATACTCCTTAATAAAGAAAAAGAATCTGAAGAAATATATATCTACTTAGATGAGAAGAAAGTGACCCCAGTTCTCACCTGTGTGGTTCTGGCCACTAGAGTAGTTGTTCTAAAATCATGTTTGAGAGATGTAAATCAAATATTTGTGCATTGGTAAATATTTTAGTTTCAAATTGCTGGGGTTTGGGACAGGTTTGCAGTATGGAGTAGGAAAATTCATGAGAAAGAAAAGACATTCACGATAGAAATAAGGCCTCTGGGGAGCTTCTCAGTGTCAGCAAGTTGCCCGCATTCTGATCTAGCTGCAAAAAAGCTTGGATATAAACATGCATTGCCTTAAAATTATTTTGGGATCGTGCGCATACAAGAGGTGATGATATAATCTTAATCCAACTCAAGAAATTGTCTTTAATTATTTTTAAAATTCAGAATAAACACCTTCCTACTAAATATCAAGATATACAAATAAACAGGGACACCATGTTTTATTATTTTATCTTAAACCTCTTAAATTAAAAAAAATACATCTATCACCTGTAAATTTCCTAATCTAACCTGAGCCAAAATACACCAGGACATTTTTCAGTAAAACTTACTAATTAACTTATTGAAATGAAAAATTATCAAAAGTTTTTCTTCATATTGTCATGCAGTTCTTGCCTCAATGCTAAACTGCTGCAACCATAATTCATAGTTCTAATCACTCACCATACTGGAGACTTCTAGTTGCTAAAGATTTTAAATTAAAGTGTTCCCAGTGGATAGCAGAGTAATATCACAGATTCTACTGAAACTCATTCTCAGTAAGGTCTATCACTGGAGTGAATTTTCTAGATAAATCAAGTCCCCAAATGTCACTATTGATCAAATTGATTCTGTAAATACTGTCTGCATATGTAGCAGGTACCTTCCTAATTTATTTTGTCTTTGTGTCCATGGTAAGGCAGAGCTCTAGAAGTAGTGTTTCCCAAATTTGGCTCATCCGGAGAATTACAAGGGAAAGTGATCTATGGTGGGCTCTTTAAAAAAAAAAAAAACAAATGTCCCAAGTGATTTGAGCATCAGGGAATCATTTCAATGTAAAATGACATGCAAAATGGTTCAGAATTATTAGTACATTTAGGGGAGAATGGACAGTTTTTTGAGGCTTACACTTATCTTCTGGGTTTTATATGCATTGCTTTTAATAAGTCATAGAAATTAGTGACATGAAGTATGAATAAAAATACTAGAGGGTGCAGGTTTTACAAACTGCTTCTATTTAACAAGCCAACATGTTTTACATGATGAAAACAAAAATATGATTGCTAAAAAAATCAAAGCTTTAATTCAAATCTCAAAATAATAATCTTATAGATTTACTAATATAGGCCTCTGGGGAGCTTCTCAGTGTCAGCAAGTTGCCCGCATTCTGATCTAGCTGCAAAAAAGCTTGGATATAAACATGCATTGCCTTAAAATTATTTTGGGATCGTGCGCATACAAGAGGTGATGATATAATCTTAATCCAACTCAAGAAATTGTCTTTAATTATTTTTAAAATTCAGAATAAACACCTTCCTACTAAATATCAAGATATACAAATAAACAGGGACACCATGTTTTATTATTTTATCTTAAACCTCTTAAATTAAAAAAAATACATCTATCACCTGTAAATTTCCTAATCTAACCTGAGCCAAAATACACCAGGACATTTTTCAGTAAAACTTACTAATTAACTTATTGAAATGAAAAATTATCAAAAGTTTTTCTTCATATTGTCATGCAGTTCTTGCCTCAATGCTAAACTGCTGCAACCATAATTCATAGTTCTAATCACTCACCATACTGGAGACTTCTAGTTGCTAAAGATTTTAAATTAAAGTGTTCCCAGTGGATAGCAGAGTAATATCACAGATTCTACTGAAACTCATTCTCAGTAAGGTCTATCACTGGAGTGAATTTTCTAGATAAATCAAGTCCCCAAATGTCACTATTGATCAAATTGATTCTGTAAATACTGTCTGCATATGTAGCAGGTACCTTCCTAATTTATTTTGTCTTTGTGTCCATGGTAAGGCAGAGCTCTAGAAGTAGTGTTTCCCAAATTTGGCTCATCCGGAGAATTACAAGGGAAAGTGATCTATGGTGGGCTCTTTAAAAAAAAAAAAAACAAATGTCCCAAGTGATTTGAGCATCAGGGAATCATTTCAATGTAAAATGACATGCAAAATGGTTCAGAATTATTAGTACATTTAGGGGAGAATGGACAGTTTTTTGAGGCTTACACTTATCTTCTGGGTTTTATATGCATTGCTTTTAATAAGTCATAGAAATTAGTGACATGAAGTATGAATAAAAATACTAGAGGGTGCAGGTTTTACAAACTGCTTCTATTTAACAAGCCAACATGTTTTACATGATGAAAACAAAAATATGATTGCTAAAAAAATCAAAGCTTTAATTCAAATCTCAAAATAATAATCTTATAGATTTACTTAAAAACTTAACATTTTAAAAGAACTGTTTGCAATTGATAACACAAAAGAGAAATCATGTGTTTGTTCAAATAATGGAAATGCACAAAAATCATGGAGTGTAACACAGCTTTAAATAATTGCTGGGGTTCCTCTATGGTAGTCAAACAGTTCAATCAGACACATCACTTGATTGGAATTGGGAAAGAACATGGGATGAAATAAAATCTTTTCATTGTTTAATTTATAGGTAAGAAGGTAGATTATGAACCTATAGTTTGATCCCCAAATAGATCATAACTCTTTCTTAATAATAAAAATCAGTGAATAAGAAGCTCTACCCACCCCAAACCATACTGTCACATCCCTCCTATGTGCCCGCTGTGTGCCTGTGTGTGTGCTCAGTCACTTCAGTCATGTCCAGCTCTTTGTGACCCCATGGACTATCGGATTTTCTCAGCAGAAATACTGGTATAGGTTGCCATTTCCTCCTCCAGGGTAGCTTCCTGGCCCAGGGATTCAAATTATATCTCCTGTGGTTCCTACATTACAGGCAGAGTCTTTACCACGGAGCCATCTAGAAAAACCTTTATTTCCCCATACCAAATTGCCTGTTATCTACAGGTTAAACTTTGCTTCTCTTTTTCATGTTTTAAAACTACTTTACTGTTTAAATATAAGTAACTATTTTAACTATTGAAAAATAAGTAACAGAAATCCCATCATGATTTAACTTACTGACATGAAATACTAGGAGAGAAAATAATGTCTTTATTTTAGGTTATTTACTTACCAATAAATTCTATAATTGAATAAGTGAAATGATTTAATTGGACATCATTTAAAAAATAAGCACTATAGAAATTAGTACTAGAAATAACATTAAAATTCCTATGGAAACAAGTCTACATAATCTACTCTGTTGTATGACAGAGATTTTTAAAGATAAAATAAAATATACAAATTAATCTCTTTTAAAGTATGGGAGTTTTTGATAATAACTAATATAATTACTTTATACTAGAATACTTTCTATTCTTTGACTGAAAAACTCTATGCAGGTAACAGGAAGAAAAAATACCACTATTACACATGGAAATTAAACCAAACACTTAATCAGACTTTTCTGGATATACCCAGAATTGACTGTGTGTTTGTAGTGGTAGAACTAAAAAAATATTCTCAATATTGTCAAGAAGCAACGGACAATTATAACAATCAATAGTCTCTGATTATCCTTGAAAATACAGAATTTTCATCTTTAATAAAACTTTGACATCCAAGTCATCCTCCTGCTGTTTCATTAAAGTGTTTCTCAGATGTCAATTTAACATTAAAAAACTCAGAATGAGATTGATTATAACAGTATTCAAATTCCCAGAAATGGTATAAAATTATATATCTTTAATCATAGCAAAATTTCTAAAGCTACTGATACACATTGAAAGCTTATATTCTTTCATGTATAACATATTCACATCCCTCCTATGTGCCCGCTGTGTGCCTGTGTGTGTGCTCAGTCACTTCAGTCATGTCCAGCTCTTTGTGACCCCATGGACTATCGGATTTTCTCAGCAGAAATACTGGTATAGGTTGCCATTTCCTCCTCCAGGGTAGCTTCCTGGCCCAGGGATTCAAATTATATCTCCTGTGGTTCCTACATTACAGGCAGAGTCTTTACCACGGAGCCATCTAGAAAAACCTTTATTTCCCCATACCAAATTGCCTGTTATCTACAGGTTAAACTTTGCTTCTCTTTTTCATGTTTTAAAACTACTTTACTGTTTAAATATAAGTAACTATTTTAACTATTGAAAAATAAGTAACAGAAATCCCATCATGATTTAACTTACTGACATGAAATACTAGGAGAGAAAATAATGTCTTTATTTTAGGTTATTTACTTACCAATAAATTCTATAATTGAATAAGTGAAATGATTTAATTGGACATCATTTAAAAAATAAGCACTATAGAAATTAGTACTAGAAATAACATTAAAATTCCTATGGAAACAAGTCTACATAATCTACTCTGTTGTATGACAGAGATTTTTAAAGATAAAATAAAATATACAAATTAATCTCTTTTAAAGTATGGGAGTTTTTGATAATAACTAATATAATTACTTTATACTAGAATACTTTCTATTCTTTGACTGAAAAACTCTATGCAGGTAACAGGAAGAAAAAATACCACTATTACACATGGAAATTAAACCAAACACTTAATCAGACTTTTCTGGATATACCCAGAATTGACTGTGTGTTTGTAGTGGTAGAACTAAAAAAATATTCTCAATATTGTCAAGAAGCAACGGACAATTATAACAATCAATAGTCTCTGATTATCCTTGAAAATACAGAATTTTCATCTTTAATAAAACTTTGACATCCAAGTCATCCTCCTGCTGTTTCATTAAAGTGTTTCTCAGATGTCAATTTAACATTAAAAAACTCAGAATGAGATTGATTATAACAGTATTCAAATTCCCAGAAATGGTATAAAATTATATATCTTTAATCATAGCAAAATTTCTAAAGCTACTGATACACATTGAAAGCTTATATTCTTTCATAAGCTTATAACATATTCAGAGCAAATAAGTTCACCAGTTTTTGTTTCTGTAATGTTCACTGTCTAGTCCAGGAAGAAAGTCTTTGATTGCCCACTCATGATTTTAGGTGAACATTTTTGCATTAGAGGATTATCTAGATTAATCCTTTTCTTTCCCTAGTCCTCACAACTGAATGAGCTAAAGATGCTATTTTAGCCTTTCCAGGCCATTGCATTTGGCCAAAGAGTTTATTCTCTTCCCTGATTTCCTATTCTTACTCCTATTTCTAATCCACTCCACAAAGTTTTTCTCTAGTCTCTTTTCATAAATTCTTATCTTTGCCACACAACCGATTGTCTGTAATGAGATATTCTTTTATTTAGGGCAGTAGGAGTGAAAGTGTTTGAGAGAAGGAAGTTAGAAAAAGAAACATCTACACTTGTCTCTACATGACTTTATTAATGAGTTGATTCCACATTTTGGATATTTTGTCAACAGACTATGATTCATACCATCAGCACTATTTCTAAACATGCCTGACTTCCCAAAGAGCATATCTCTGCCAAATTAATTTACAAAAAACAAGTTCCAACTTACTTCCTTAACATAATCCTAATATAATACTCAATTATAGCTGTAGTTATTCATAACTTATTCTGGTGAGTCCAACTACACTTTAGCTAACTGCCACATTATTTTAGGATTAAAACACTTAATCAGACTTTTCTGGATATACCCAGAATTGACTGTGTGTTTGTAGTGGTAGAACTAAAAAAATATTCTCAATATTGTCAAGAAGCAACGGACAATTATAACAATCAATAGTCTCTGATTATCCTTGAAAATACAGAATTTTCATCTTTAATAAAACTTTGACATCCAAGTCATCCTCCTGCTGTTTCATTAAAGTGTTTCTCAGATGTCAATTTAACATTAAAAAACTCAGAATGAGATTGATTATAACAGTATTCAAATTCCCAGAAATGGTATAAAATTATATATCTTTAATCATAGCAAAATTTCTAAAGCTACTGATACACATTGAAAGCTTATATTCTTTCATAAGCTTATAACATATTCAGAGCAAATAAGTTCACCAGTTTTTGTTTCTGTAATGTTCACTGTCTAGTCCAGGAAGAAAGTCTTTGATTGCCCACTCATGATTTTAGGTGAACATTTTTGCATTAGAGGATTATCTAGATTAATCCTTTTCTTTCCCTAGTCCTCACAACTGAATGAGCTAAAGATGCTATTTTAGCCTTTCCAGGCCATTGCATTTGGCCAAAGAGTTTATTCTCTTCCCTGATTTCCTATTCTTACTCCTATTTCTAATCCACTCCACAAAGTTTTTCTCTAGTCTCTTTTCATAAATTCTTATCTTTGCCACACAACCGATTGTCTGTAATGAGATATTCTTTTATTTAGGGCAGTAGGAGTGAAAGTGTTTGAGAGAAGGAAGTTAGAAAAAGAAACATCTACACTTGTCTCTACATGACTTTATTAATGAGTTGATTCCACATTTTGGATATTTTGTCAACAGACTATGATTCATACCATCAGCACTATTTCTAAACATGCCTGACTTCCCAAAGAGCATATCTCTGCCAAATTAATTTACAAAAAACAAGTTCCAACTTACTTCCTTAACATAATCCTAATATAATACTCAATTATAGCTGTAGTTATTCATAACTTATTCTGGTGAGTCCAACTACACTTTAGCTAACTGCCACATTATTTTAGGATTAAAACACTTAGACAGACTTTGTCAATCAATTCTTCATTACATACCTGAAAAAACACACACAAACCCATATACCTGTATCACTAGCGATCACTCCACGATTTTTGTGACACATGAGATCGTGTATGAAGAAGATGTGGTTTTAATCCAAGTTCTGCCACTAACTGTTTGACTGTGAACAAACCCAGGACAGATTACTACGAAACTAATGGATGTTAAGCTTCCACACCCATCACTTGCCTGAAAGTGTGGAAGTGTTAGTCGCCCAATCATGCCTGACTTATTGCAACCCTGTGGACGATAGCCTGCCAGGCTTCTCTGTTCATGGGATTCTCCAGGCAAGAATACTGGAGTGGGTTGCCATGCCCCACTCTAGGGTATCTTCCTAACACAGGGATCGAACCCATGTCTTGTATGTCTCCTGCATTGGCAGGTGGGTTCTTTACCACTAGCATCACCTGGGAAGCCCCCATCACTTGTATAGTCTTCTTTCATGCGACTAAGAGAACTTATCAATGTGGTCACATGATTGTATGCCTTTGTAAAATTTGCAGATGTAGGATAGTCAGGGCAAACTGCCTTGAGAAGATGATTTGGGTACCCAGTCTTGAGAAATGACAATAAAAAGGACTGCAAAGAGCTGACTAGAGAGATCTAAGAGGTACATGTAAAGACTCAAAGTTGAAAGAGGATTTTAGGTGTTAAAAGAATCCAGAGGATGTCCATGTAAATACAGAACAGTAAAAGAGAAAATCTGTGATGAATATAGAATATAGGTCACGCAGGCTTAAACATTTAAGTAAAGAATTTGAATTTTTTAAAGATATATTTTGCTTATTCATTTATTTATTATTTTTCGTCACACTCAGTATTCTTCCTGCTTGTAGGCTTTCTCTAGTTTTGGAGGGCAGGCTTCTCTCTGTGCTGACTTGTAGTGGTTCACAAGCTCTAGGGCACCCAGGCTCAGGGCTTATGGCTTTATGGGCTTAGTTGTCCTATGGCATGTGGAATCTTCCCAAACCAGGGACTGAACCATGTACCCTGAATTGGCAAGCAGATTCTTAATTACTGGACCACCAAGATAGTCCAGAATTTTTAAGAAGAATGGAAATAAACACGTAAGGCAAAAAAAGCAATATAGATTTATATTTTTAGCTGTTTTGCACAACAAATGCTTGCTGTAAGAATGGAGTGGAAGCTCAAAGACAAATTAAAATGCAATAGTTCTGGACTGATATTGTGGTGGCTTGCTATCTAGGCAGAAATGGAAAAATGGAAAGAATTATACATGAGACATATATTTTTGGAGGTAAAGTGATTAGATTTCCTGATTAATTGGTTATACTTAGTGAGACTAAAGGAAAGGGAAGATTCATAGAGGGAGCTGTTAGGTTTTAGTTTAAGCCACTAAGTACATAATGGTACCATTTACTAATAAAGTAGAAATAAGGATCATAGAAAGGGTGTGGATTATTTATAGACTCCAAACAGCCAAACAAAAATGATGAATAGACACTGAATACATAAGTCTGGAAATCAGAACAGAACCAGAGTTAGAGAAACAGTGAGAAAGACATGAAGTGGAGATACTATTGGCCAAATTTGTTTTAGATTCCAACAAATACATTTACCAGTGATGTAACTTTAGACAAGAATCTTCATAGTGCTTTGTCTTCATTCCATGTTTTATAAAGTGGGAACAGTAGTTGATATTAATAATTAAATGTCTGGAAAATAGCAAATAGAAAAATGCATCCAGTAAATGGTGCCTTAATATGAATGACCTATCTTGTGTTTAATGACTTCTTTAGAATTATAATAGGTATAACTGGGAAGAGAGCATAGCAAAATTAGCCATATAAAGGAAGGAAAAAGTCCCATATCCCCAGTGCAGAATTTTATAAATGGAATCCTTAACACTAACTCAGTTTTGTGTGCCCACTCACTCAATTGTGTTCAACTGTTGGTGACCATTTTGACTGTAGCCCTGCAGGCTCCTATCTCCATGGTATTTTTCAGATAAGAATACTGCAGTGTATTGCCATTTCCTTCTCCAGGTGATCTTTCCGACCCATATGAATCACAAGTGGTATTGCTACCTGTCCTGCCAGGAAAGACCTGTCTGTGTTCATTTCAACAAGAATCAAACTTAAGGGCATAATTTGGGCATTGTTTCCTAATGGAACTAGACTGAGCTTGTAAGGCAGTTGAGGAAAGTGTGTGGTTTGATCTTGGTTTCTTCACAGCAATTTCATATTATAGCTTCTTGGAGCCAAAGTAAACATTGAGTAGGGAATTTTCAGTTTTCTACTTATTAGCAAAGTCTGCCTGGGGTTAATGGTAGCCCAGTTGTGTCAACCACTTCAAATCCTTTGCCAAAATTAAAAAAAGAGAAAGAGAGGAGAAGAAGAAGAAGAGTAGAGAAAAGGTAAATTTTAAGAACAAGGAGTGTTTTGTGAATATCTGCAGAAAAGATGGAGACAGAGACAGAGCAATAGACCAGGTGTATAGTAAACCATGAACAAGGCTTTTCTATTTTAGAAAGTTTAATTCCAATCAAGATTTAACAACTTTCTTTCTTCTTCCTCTTTTCTTAAAGTTTCTCCATATTTTCAAAACTCCCTTCATAAAAATATAGCTCCTTTTGTTCAATGTCACATTTGGAAAAGTATACAAAGTAAACCTGGGGAGTTTATTTTTATAAGCTACATACCAGAAACCTTTCTTTTCTTTGCTCTGTCATCTTCTTCTTGGTTATAGAAACCTTTCTAAATAATTTCCTTATCTATAAAATGAGCAGGTGGTACTGGTATATAAGGAAATTTCCAGCTTTGGCATTTTGTAATTTGATTCATCTCTTATGTTAATAAAGCAAGAAGCACCTGGTCACAGCGTATGCCTCATAATCAATTGTTTGATCTCTTTTTTTTTCTTCAAAATGAGGTGAGAAAGGAAGACAGGAAGGAAAAACAGATTTCACATGCTAGGGCATCTTAGTCTTTTCACTGCAATGCTTTTTGTTGTTGTTGTTTTAGGTGTTGGGTGTATTTGTGTGTATTTTTGTGTCCATTTTGCATATTTCAATCTGATAACTTATGGGGATTTGAGTGATTTTTATGGATGTAAATATTAAAGAAAACATAGAACATAAAATAATTGTCTTAACATTTAAGTTAGTTATCTATTGGGAGGGTAGATACAATCCTCAACCTATACCTCAAAGATATATACAAAATCAGTAAAAATTTAAACTTTCAAAGATTAAATGTTATGCCATAGTGATAGTGGAAATAAAATTTATATCAATTTTTGTATAGTTTATTCTTAAGTATATTTAGACAACAGAGTACATGAAGGTTTTGTTAAAAAATTCTGGCGGATTTGAATGAAGCATATGAAAATATGATGTGGCTCACTCTTTACTACTCAATCTGTAGTTCTTTACTTCCATTTTGTTTTCTTTTTTCTCTTTTTTCTTAATTATTGAAGAGGAAAGTAATTAATTCTATTAACAATTTGGAGCAGGCAACACTTAAAGAAAAGGCATCCATCTGTTATCACCTTGTCATTTAATTACTGTCTGAGGAATCTGGACATGCCTATATATTTACATCTAGAGGCAGGAAGATGGCCCAAAAGTGACAGAAGAAGGTTCTGGAGAAAAAGTTTATTTACTTCTTTAGGGGATAAACTTTCCAGTGGAAAGAGTGAGGAATCAGATACATTGGTTTTTAATGCTGGTAATTCTAAGATTTTGTTGAAGTGGAAAAACATCGATTGAGTTTTACCTTGATCTTCACCTCAGCAAAAATCAATGTTTGTTTATTATAATCTTGGTAAGCCACATCCATCTCTAGCTAATAACATATGTTTGATGTTAATATTATTCTGAGTTCTGAAGAGCAGCAAGTGTTAACAAATTATCATATAAGGTTATATGCATATTAGAATTTACTCAGTTTAGTTTTATTTCAAACACAGTACAATGTTGAATCATTCAACAACAAATTCAAGCAAGTAATAAGCTACTTTACAAAAAACTTGTGATTTTCATTCTATTCTTTTGCACTTCTTCCTCTTAGTACCGTTTCTCTCCTTTGTATGAAAATATTTCCAGTCTGGCATCAAGTTCTGAATCTATAAAATAGAGGTCATATTTTTCCCAAAAGAGAACTGTGAAACTGTGACCAACCACAAAAATCACTTCTAGCCTTTTTAACACCACAATTTTATTAACTCACTAATTTTAGTTCTCTTTCATATGATCAGAAAAATTATTGCCAACTGATAAAGAACATGAATGATGTATTTTAAGTTTTCAGATCTGTCCACGAGTAGTTTCTCTTAAAAATGAGGACAATTCAATATTATTTGTTGACTTGAAATTTTTAATTGCTAGCATTGTTAAGTTTTTCTCTGACTCTTTGACCCATGACCTGCAACACACCAGGCTTTCCTGTCCTTCACTGTCTCCCAGAGTTTGCACAAATTCATGTCTGTGAATTGGTAATGCTAACCATCTCATCCTCTGTTGCCCTCTTCTCAATATTTTGCTTTATGCTGAGCTATCATGCTTAGAATTTTTTCTCCCATCTTTGTATTTCTAAGTAGCCTCCACAACGGTGACAAGAAAGGGACATTTCCTTAAACACAAATTGACTTGTTCCTTTTTCAGCTCTACCTTTTTTCTTTCTCTATTAAGCTGTCAATACTCCATGGGTCTACTTTACTGCACTGTAGTTGTCTCTATCTACTTCTACAACATTCCACATTTTCCCTTTAGTTCTTAAAATGTTACCTCAATCCAATAGGCAAGTGGTAGTTTATAGAATGTGCTTCAACTTCTACACTGGATTTTGAATTTCCCTAGTCTCTTTCAGATACATTCTTTAGTTCTATCGTGACTTGTATCATATGTAATTTGCTTATTCCTGTATATAATCTCATTTGAGCTACCAAATTAATCATATTACTCCATTTATGGAACATTTCATCAATGATCAATATAGAATGCCAACTTTCTTCACTGTTTAGCTACTGTCAATCGCTTTCCTATCTCCCATGAATTAAATATGATACATATCTTCATATATGTATGTATCCTGGTGGTGTTTTCTAGAGTGGGCATATGCATTTAATTTATGCAAATGCTATTGTACCAAAAACCTCATTACCTTATTCAGTTTTCCACTCAGATTTTATTTTAGTTATCTATCTAGGTTTCTGTGCATATTAGAGCTCTATGTTCTTCATGCCATACAGTATTCCTCACAAAACCTAAAAAAAATTTACTTCTCCAAAAATTCTCTTGAAATGGTCACCTCTTTGTGACCCCGTGGATTGTAGCCCACTAGGCTCCCCTGTCCAAGGGGCAATTCAGCCCGGAGTGGAGCTGCCATTTTCTCTTCCAGGGCATCTTCCTGACCTAGGGATCAAAACTGTGTCTTGGGGCTTCCCTGGTGGTCTGGTGGGTAAGGACACTGCCTTGCAGTGCAAGGTTTGCCGGTTTGATCCCTGACCTTGGAAGATTCCACCAATGGAGCAGTTGCACTGCTGACCCACTGGGGAAGCCCAAATGAACTATCTAGTACCACACTAAAACACTGATTGCTTTTTGAATGCAATTGCCATTGTTCACAAATATTTCTGTTTCTTACAATGTATGGATACATGGGGGTAGGTTTATACTGTCTGATCATTTTTATATATAATTCTAGTCAATGAGTATACACAGATATGACATGTATCTTTCCTGGCCTGGGATACTTAATTGCTGGTTTAAAATCTCCAGAGTTCAGCTTTCCCTCTTCACAGTGTTTGAGATGAGCAGCTATATCCTCAGTCTGAGTGAGTGTGATAAAGCAGAGTTAGCCTGCCAGTCTTCTAGTGGGTGTGCAACATGAACAAACATAAACCTATGTTATTACAAATAAGGGATTGGGATTCAGAGGTGCCCATAGTGTTATCTAAGCTCTCTTGATTGCCACAACCATTGTTGTAGTCCCTTTCTAGACCCATGTGAGAAAATCTGGTGGCTGTGTATCCAGAAATAGGAATACTGGGACATAGGATGTATGCAGTTTAAATCCAAGTATTACTGGAGGGCACTTGAGTGATATTAATTTCATCTGGTCTCTCCACATCCCCACTAATAATTACCACTATTCAACTTCCTACTTTCTGCCTATCAGATGGTTGTAAAGTGGTAAATTATTTTACTTTAATTTGCATTTCTCTGATTACAAATGAGCTTGAGGATCTCTTCATATACTTGACCGCTATTGGTGCTTAACTGTCGTTTATCATCTATTCATATCATTTGCCCATATTAGCTTCTCCCAGACTGTATGTTTAATAATGTATAGTATACTTACTCATATGATGTATATAGCATATTTTAATATATATTTTTTTCTAAAAGGGGAAATGTATATTCCTAGAAGCTTTTCTTTGCAAGGTCCCTCATAATTATTTCTTGTCAGATTCAAAGGCCTTTTCTCATACACACTCATATTTGACAGTACTGTAAAACCTAGGCTTGCTGATCCCCCAACATCACTTAGGTATTTTCGTCCTTTGAATCCCTTGTGAATTCCATATTCTTTATTCTATTCTCATTATGACCTTTCTGCTATTTTCATGACTCTATTTAAAAGTTAGTGTTCAGCATTTTGGTCCTAGTCTCACTTTCCTACAAGAATTCATGGATCTAACTATTTCCTATACTTATAATAATAAATCACTCTAATATCCCATCTTATGTTTTGCTATTAAACCTGCAGTTCTAACTACATAGAAAATATCCCTACCTGACTGTCTTATCATCACCCTAAACTTAGCCCGTTAAGATGGCAACAAAAATATCACCAAGAAAAGCACGTCACTTTCATGTATAAGCTGTTTATTTTGGTTGTGAATCATTGCAACTGTCAAGATGGAAACCTTGAAGTTACGTTTGATATTTAATTCTCTTTTATCTACTAGGCTGGGTGACTTATTTGGGTTTTCTCTATTCCAAATGTGTTTTGGTTTTGCCCCCTTTTCTCTGCTATTCCACTCACTTATCGATTGCTACCTCCCTACTGACTAGCACCTGTGACTATGTTTGTATATTGTATCATGTACACGATACACTTTTTTTTATTACACTGTTGTTCCTTTATACATTTACAATCATAATTTTCCTTTTTTCTAATAGTACACATAAGAAGCAGTAATTTTCTCTGTTCTTAGAACAAATCATATAGAATAATATGGCACAAAAGATAGCATTCTATTTTCATATTCACTTACTCAAATGAGCTTGTCTCTTTTCCCAAAGGTAAGCACAATTAAACCTTTGTTGTTTCCAAATGCTTATAAGATTCTTTTATCCATTTGTATGCTCTTGTGGCTCAGATGGTAAAGAATACACCTGCAATGTAGAAGGCCCAGGTTTGATCCCTGACTTGAGAAGATCCTCTGGAGAAGAGAATGACTAACCATTCTAGTATTCTTGCCTAGAGAATTCCAGAGACAGAGGAGCCTGGTGAGTTACAGTCTATGGGGTCATAAAGAATTGGACCTGACCAACTAACTTTATTTTTAGAATGTATACCCATGAATAAAAAAAACCTTTCTCCCAATTACACAACTTTTCTCATACACACTCATATTTGACAGTACTGTAAAACCTAGGCTTGCTGATCCCCCAACATCACTTAGGTATTTTCGTCCTTTGAATCCCTTGTGAATTCCATATTCTTTATTCTATTCTCATTATGACCTTTCTGCTATTTTCATGACTCTATTTAAAAGTTAGTGTTCAGCATTTTGGTCCTAGTCTCACTTTCCTACAAGAATTCATGGATCTAACTATTTCCTATACTTATAATAATAAATCACTCTAATATCCCATCTTATGTTTTGCTATTAAACCTGCAGTTCTAACTACATAGAAAATATCCCTACCTGACTGTCTTATCATCACCCTAAACTTAGCCCGTTAAGATGGCAACAAAAATATCACCAAGAAAAGCACGTCACTTTCATGTATAAGCTGTTTATTTTGGTTGTGAATCATTGCAACTGTCAAGATGGAAACCTTGAAGTTACGTTTGATATTTAATTCTCTTTTATCTACTAGGCTGGGTGACTTATTTGGGTTTTCTCTATTCCAAATGTGTTTTGGTTTTGCCCCCTTTTCTCTGCTATTCCACTCACTTATCGATTGCTACCTCCCTACTGACTAGCACCTGTGACTATGTTTGTATATTGTATCATGTACACGATACACTTTTTTTTATTTCACTGTATTTCCTTTATACATTTACAATCATAATTTTCCTTTTTTCTAATAGTACACATAAGAAGCAGTAATTTTCTCTGTTCTTAGAACAAATCATATAGAATAATATGGCACAAAAGATAGCATTCTATTTTCATATTCACTTACTCAAATGAGCTTGTCTCTTTTCCCAAAGGTAAGCACAATTAAACCTTTGTTGTTTCCAAATGCTTATAAGATTCTTTTATCCATTTGTATGCTCTTGTGGCTCAGATGGTAAAGAATACACCTGCAATGTAGAAGGCCCAGGTTTGATCCCTGACTTGAGAAGATCCTCTGGAGAAGAGAATGACTAACCATTCTAGTATTCTTGCCTAGAGAATTCCAGAGACAGAGGAGCCTGGTGAGTTACAGTCTATGGGGTCATAAAGAATTGGACTCGACTGACCAACTAACTTTATTTTTATGCATATGTATAAGGGCTTCCCTGGTGGCTGAGTGGTAATAAATCCACCTACACAGGAAATGCAAGTTCAATCCCTGGGTCGGGAAGATCTCCTGGAGGAAGGAATGAAAACCCATCCCAGTATTCTTGCCTGGAAAATCCCATGGACAGAGGAGCCTGGAGGGCTACAATTCATGGGGTCACAAAGAGTCTGACATGACATTGGCAACTGAACAACAACAATGCATACATATTGATCATTTCTTTCTTTATTACTTATAAAAGGACTGATGCTTTTTCTTTGTATGTAAATTTTTAACATTGTCAGTGGATATGACTGAAACTAAGTTACTTCTTTTTTTATTTTTATTTTACTTTTTACTTTTACAGAGTTTCATTGTTTACAGATATGTGTGATCCCAGATTAGTCATATGTATATCCCCCTCATCCCACCCCTCCAGGCCGTCACAGAGCAGAGTGGATGGTGGGTGGAGTAGAGGGAACCTAGTGGCAGAAGACTTCTAGGATGATTTTACAGCAATCTACTTGACAATGATGTTTGCTCTTGGCAAATGTAAACTGAAATTAAAGAACTGGACATGTGTAAGGATTACATAGGAAACAGAATTACTAGGACTTCACAATCTGGTATTTGTGGGATGTATAGTAGATAATGATCACTTTTAGTTTTCCAGTGTGAGAGACCAAAGTGTATATGACAGTGGCAACTGAGATATGGAACCCAGGAAGGAAGGCAGGCAGAAGGTGGAAGCGATGTTGATTTGGGAAATTTGAACAACAAGCACTTTGGTTTCTTCAGACTTTAACTTGCTTGTGATGAATGGTTAAGTTTAGAATTCAGGTTCCCCCTAAAATTCTGGAAATTTGATAACAGAAGATTTGTACTCAAGTTTTGCATACTTTTTATACTGGAAATACACTAGTGAAATTGTGGTATTCATTTTAATTATGACAATATTATACTGGTGTCCTATGATTTTATTATTTATAGAAGCTCAGATAAGTTGTAACAGATAGTTTTGCACTGAGTGTACATGTTTGGTTGCAGAATAGATTTGAAATTTGTTTTATTTATATCCTGTTCTGAGATAACTTAGGATCTTTCAGATACAGAATCTATCATCTATACCAGTAATTCCAAGAGGAATCACAAAATGCCAGTGGCTTGTATTCCAAGAAGGGGGAGCAAAATTGACTTTCCCTGGGCTGATGCCTTCCCTGAAGAGGATCATCTTAACACTGGTTGACTCATTGATTAAGACCAGAGGGTGAATAAAACAAAACTGCTGAGGATAACTGGGGTGGAGCATATATCTCCTAGCCTTTTAATTTTCATATAAAGAAAACACAAGTGGTTTCTGTCTACCTCTGAAATACTTTCTCCTCTGTATCCTGTTCTGTACTTTATTAGATGGTAGAAGAAACCTGTTCCCCCACACAGGACTCAAGAAATTGTCTTGACTTAATAGATGAATCTCTCAAAATGAGAATCACTATTAGGAGATCCCTCAGTTCAGTCGTTCAATCATGTCTGAATCTTTTCGACCCCATGGACTGTAGCACACCAAGCTTCCCTGTCCTTCACCATCTCCTAAAGCCTGCTCAAACTCATGTCCATTGACTCAGTGATGCTATCCAATGATCTCGTTCTCTGTCATCCCTTTCTCCTTTGGCCTTCTATTTTTCCCATCAGGTTCTTTTCCAATGAGTAGTCGTCGCCTAAGGTAGCCAAAGGAAACAGAATTACTAGGACTTCACAATCTGGTATTTGTGGGATGTATAGTAGATAATGATCACTTTTAGTTTTCCAGTGTGAGAGACCAAAGTGTATATGACAGTGGCAACTGAGATATGGAACCCAGGAAGGAAGGCAGGCAGAAGGTGGAAGCGATGTTGATTTGGGAAATTTGAACAACAAGCACTTTGGTTTCTTCAGACTTTAACTTGCTTGTGATGAATGGTTAAGTTTAGAATTCAGGTTCCCCCTAAAATTCTGGAAATTTGATAACAGAAGATTTGTACTCAAGTTTTGCATACTTTTTATACTGGAAATACACTAGTGAAATTGTGGTATTCATTTTAATTATGACAATATTATACTGGTGTCCTATGATTTTATTATTTATAGAAGCTCAGATAAGTTGTAACAGATAGTTTTGCACTGAGTGTACATGTTTGGTTGCAGAATAGATTTGAAATTTGTTTTATTTATATCCTGTTCTGAGATAACTTAGGATCTTTCAGATACAGAATCTATCATCTATACCAGTAATTCCAAGAGGAATCACAAAATGCCAGTGGCTTGTATTCCAAGAAGGGGGAGCAAAATTGACTTTCCCTGGGCTGATGCCTTCCCTGAAGAGGATCATCTTAACACTGGTTGACTCATTGATTAAGACCAGAGGGTGAATAAAACAAAACTGCTGAGGATAACTGGGGTGGAGCATATATCTCCTAGCCTTTTAATTTTCATATAAAGAAAACACAAGTGGTTTCTGTCTACCTCTGAAATACTTTCTCCTCTGTATCCTGTTCTGTACTTTATTAGATGGTAGAAGAAACCTGTTCCCCCACACAGGACTCAAGAAATTGTCTTGACTTAATAGATGAATCTCTCAAAATGAGAATCACTATTAGGAGATCCCTCAGTTCAGTCGTTCAATCATGTCTGAATCTTTTCGACCCCATGGACTGTAGCACACCAAGCTTCCCTGTCCTTCACCATCTCCTAAAGCCTGCTCAAACTCATGTCCATTGACTCAGTGATGCTATCCAATGATCTCGTTCTCTGTCATCCCTTTCTCCTTTGGCCTTCTATTTTTCCCATCAGGTTCTTTTCCAATGAGTAGTCGCTTCGCCTAAGGTAGCCAAAGGATTGGAGCTCCAGCTTCAGCATCATCCCTTCCAATGAATATTCAAAGTTGATTTCCTTTAGGATTGACTGGTTTGATCTTGCAGTCCAAGGGCCTTTCAAGAGCCTTCTCCAACACCACAGTTCAAAGGCATCAATTCTTCATTGTTCAGCCTTCTTTATGGTCCAACTCTCACACTCATACAAGATTACTAGAAAGACTATAGCTTTGACCCTACTGACTTTTGTTGGCAAAGTGATGTCTCTGCTTTTTTTGTTTTTTAATTTTTACAGTTTTGTTGTTCACAGGCATGCATGTTTCCAGATCAATCATATGCATATCTCTGGTGCCCTCCCCTCTCCAAGCCCCTCCCCATCCCACCCCTCCAGGCCATCACACCGAGCCCCTGCAGGAACTCCTATTCCTACAATGCCATCTTTTTCACATATGATAGTATAGGTTTCCATGTTACTCCTCTATGCCTCCCACCCACTATTCATTTTCCAAAATGTCCATATGTCTATTCTCTAATTCTGTTTTTCCATCACTTCACTGTGTATGTTACCATTACCCTCTTACTAGATTCCATATATATGTGTTACTATACTGTACTTGCTTTTCTCTTTTTTGACTTACTTCACTTTTTATGCTAAGTTCTAGATCCAGCCACCTCATTAGGACTGATTCTTCTGTATTTCCTTTTATAGCTGAGTAGTATTCCATTGTATATATGTACCAGTCCTTTTTTATCCATTCATTCGTGGATGGACATCTAGGTTGCTGCCACGTTTTAGCTATTGTATAGAGAGCTACAATGAACATTGGTGTACAGGTGTTTCTTTCAGTTTTGAAAAATTAAAAAATAGTCTTGACTTAATAGATGAATCTCTCAAAATGAGAATCACTATTAGGAGATCCCTCAGTTCAGTCGTTCAATCATGTCTGAATCTTTTCGACCCCATGGACTGTAGCACACCAAGCTTCCCTGTCCTTCACCATCTCCTAAAGCCTGCTCAAACTCATGTCCATTGACTCAGTGATGCTATCCAATGATCTCGTTCTCTGTCATCCCTTTCTCCTTTGGCCTTCTATTTTTCCCATCAGGTTCTTTTCCAATGAGTAGTCGCTTCGCCTAAGGTAGCCAAAGGATTGGAGCTCCAGCTTCAGCATCATCCCTTCCAATGAATATTCAAAGTTGATTTCCTTTAGGATTGACTGGTTTGATCTTGCAGTCCAAGGGCCTTTCAAGAGCCTTCTCCAACACCACAGTTCAAAGGCATCAATTCTTCATTGTTCAGCCTTCTTTATGGTCCAACTCTCACACTCATACAAGATTACTAGAAAGACTATAGCTTTGACCCTACTGACTTTTGTTGGCAAAGTGATGTCTCTGCTTTTTTTGTTTTTTAATTTTTACAGTTTTGTTGTTCACAGGCATGCATGTTTCCAGATCAATCATATGCATATCTCTGGTGCCCTCCCCTCTCCAAGCCCCTCCCCATCCCACCCCTCCAGGCCATCACACCGAGCCCCTGCAGGAACTCCTATTCCTACAATGCCATCTTTTTCACATATGATAGTATAGGTTTCCATATTACTCCCTCTATGCCTCCCACCCACTATTCATTTTCCAAAATGTCCATATGTCTATTCTCTAATTCTGTTTTTCCATCACTTCACTGTGTATGTTACCATTACCCTCTTACTAGATTCCATATATATGTGTTACTATACTGTACTTGCTTTTCTCTTTTTTGACTTACTTCACTTTTTATGCTAAGTTCTAGATCCAGCCACCTCATTAGGACTGATTCTTCTGTATTTCCTTTTATAGCTGAGTAGTATTCCATTGTATATATGTACCAGTCCTTTTTTATCCATTCATTCGTGGATGGACATCTAGGTTGCTGCCACGTTTTAGCTATTGTATAGAGAGCTACAATGAACATTGGTGTACAGGTGTTTCTTTCAGTTTTGATTAAAAATATGAAACGATTCACGAATTTTCATGTCATCCTTGTGCAGGGGCCTATATTCTCCTCTAAGAGTTTGATGGTTTCTGGTTTTACATTTAGGTCTTTAATCCATTTTGAGTTGATCTTTATGTATGGTGTCAGGGAATGTTCCACCTTCATTTTTTGGCATGGAGCTGTCCAATTTTCCCAGCACCACATGTTGAAGAGGCTGTCTTTGTCCCATTTTAGATTTTCATCTCTTTTGTCAAAAATAAGGTATCCATAGGTGCGTGGGTCTATCTCTGGGTTCTCTATTTTGTTCCATTGTTCGATATTTCTGCTTTTGTGCCAGTACCATACTGTCTTGATGACTGTTGCTTTGTAGTAGAGTCTGAAGTTGGGGAGGCTGATCCCTCCAGCTCCATTCTTTCTCAGGGTTGCTTTGGCTATTCGAGGTCTTTTGTGTTTCCATATGAACTGTGTTATTCTTCAGTCTAGTTCTGTGAAGAATGTCATTGGTAGTTTAATAAGGATTACATTGAATCTGTAGATGCTATTTGGTAGTATGGTCATTTTCATAGTGTTGATTCTTCCAGGAACATAGAACATCTCTGTATCTGTTTAAATCTTCTTTAATTTCTTTCATTAGTGTCTTACAATTTTCTGTGTACAATTCTTCTGTTTCTTTGGGTAGGTTTATTCCTAGAATGCCATCTTCACATATGTGTTACTATTACCCCCATGTACTTTTGCATATGTCTATTCTCTAATTCTGTTTTTCCATCACTTCACTGTGTATGTTACCATTACCCTCTTACTAGATTCCATATATATGTGTTACTATACTGTACTTGCTTTTCTCTTTTTTGACTTACTTCACTTTTTATGCTAAGTTCTAGATCCAGCCACCTCATTAGGACTGATTCTTCTGTATTTCCTTTTATAGCTGAGTAGTATTCCATTGTATATATGTACCAGTCCTTTTTTATCCATTCATTCGTGGATGGACATCTAGGTTGCTGCCACGTTTTAGCTATTGTATAGAGAGCTACAATGAACATTGGTGTACAGGTGTTTCTTTCAGTTTTGATTAAAAATATGAAACGATTCACGAATTTTCATGTCATCCTTGTGCAGGGGCCTATATTCTCCTCTAAGAGTTTGATGGTTTCTGGTTTTACATTTAGGTCTTTAATCCATTTTGAGTTGATCTTTATGTATGGTGTCAGGGAATGTTCCACCTTCATTTTTTGGCATGGAGCTGTCCAATTTTCCCAGCACCACATGTTGAAGAGGCTGTCTTTGTCCCATTTTAGATTTTCATCTCTTTTGTCAAAAATAAGGTATCCATAGGTGCGTGGGTCTATCTCTGGGTTCTCTATTTTGTTCCATTGTTCGATATTTCTGCTTTTGTGCCAGTACCATACTGTCTTGATGACTGTTGCTTTGTAGTAGAGTCTGAAGTTGGGGAGGCTGATCCCTCCAGCTCCATTCTTTCTCAGGGTTGCTTTGGCTATTCGAGGTCTTTTGTGTTTCCATATGAACTGTGTTATTCTTCAGTCTAGTTCTGTGAAGAATGTCATTGGTAGTTTAATAAGGATTACATTGAATCTGTAGATGCTATTTGGTAGTATGGTCATTTTCATAGTGTTGATTCTTCCAGGAACATAGAACATCTCTGTATCTGTTTAAATCTTCTTTAATTTCTTTCATTAGTGTCTTACAATTTTCTGTGTACAATTCTTCTGTTTCTTTGGGTAGGTTTATTCCTAGATATTTGATTCTTTTGGTTGCTATGGTGAAGGGAATTGCCTCTTTGATTTCGTTTTCTGATTTTTCAATGTTTGTATATAGGAATGCCAGTGATTTCTGTGTATTGACTTTGTATCCCATGAGTTTGCTGAATTCATTGATTAGCTCTAGTAGCTTTGTAACAGGGTCATTGGGGTTTCTATGTACAATATCATGTTGCCTGCAAATAGAGTTTTACTTCTTCTTTTCCAATCTGGATTCCTTTGATGTCTTTCTCTTCTCTTATTGCTGTTGCTAGAACTTCAAGGACTATGCTGAATAATAGTGATGAAAGTGGACACCCCTGTCTTGTTCCTGATCTTAGAGGAAATGCTTTCACTTTTTCACCGTTGAGGATAATGTTCACTGTGGGCTTCTCATATATGGCTTTTATTATGTTGAGATAGGTTCCTTCTATGCCCTTTTTTGAAGAGCTTTATCATAAATGGATGTTGTACTTTGTCGAAGACTTTTTCTGCATCTATTGAGATTCTCATGTGATTTTTCTCTTTCAATTTATTGATACGGTGTATCACATGATTGATTTGAGGATATTGGAGAATACTTGCATGCCTGGGGTGAACCCAACTTGATCATGATGTATGAGTTTTTTTATATGTTGTTGAATTCTGTTGGATAGGATTTTGTTGAGGATTTTGGCATCCAAGTTCATCAATGAAACTGGTCTGTACTTTTCTTTTTTGTTGTTGTCCTTGCCTGGTTTTGGTATTAGCGTGATGGTGGTCTTGTAGAATGTGTTTGGAAGTGCTCCTTCCTGTGCAATTTTTGGAAAGCACTTTAGAAGGACAGGCATTAGCTCGTCTTTAAATGTTTGGTAGAATTCACCTCTGAAGGCATCTGGCCCTGGGCTTTTATTTTTGGGTAGGTTTTTAATCACAAATTTGATTTCTGAGCTTGTGATTGGGTTGTTCATAGTCTCTATTTCTTCCTGGTTGAGTCTTGGGAGATTAATCTTTTCTAAGAAACTGTCCATTTCCTCCAGGTTGTTCAGTTTGTTGCCATATAGTTGTTCAGAATAGTCTCGTATAATCCTTTGGATTTTTGCATTATCTGTTGTAATCTCTCCTTTTTCATTTTTGATTTTGTTTATCTGGTTGTTCTCTCTTTTTTTCTAGATGAGTCTGGCCAGTGGCTTGTCAATTTTGTTTATGTTTTTGAAGAACCAGCTTCTCATTTTGTTTATCTTTACTATTGGTTTTTTCATTTCTTTTTCATTTATTTCTACTCTGATCTTTATGATTTATCTTCTTCTGCTGGCTTTGGGGTATTTTTGTTCTTCTTTCTCCAATTGTTTTAAGCATAGGGTTAGGTCATCTGTTTGAGATTTTTCTTGTTTCTTGAGGTAGGATTGTATTGCTATAAATTTCCTCTTAGAACTGCTTTTGCAGTATCCCATAGGTTTTGCACAGGTGTGTTCATTGTCATTTTCTTGTAGGAATTTTTAAATTTCTCCTTTGATTTGTTCGATAATCTGTTTGTTTTTTATGTATGTGTTGTTTAATTTCCATGTATTTCTGTTTTTAGTCATTTTTTTTCCCTGTAGGTGATATCTAGTCTCATTGCATTGTGGTCCGAGAAGATGGTTGATATAATTTCAGTTTTCTTGAATTGAGGGTGGCCCAAGATGTGGTCTATCCTGGAGAATGTTCCATTAGCACTTGAGAAGAAAGTGTATTCTTCTGCTTGTGGATGGAAGGTCCTAAAGATATCTATGAGGTCCATTTCTTCTAGTATGGCATTTAAGGCTTGTGTTTCTGTATTACTTTTTTGTTTTGATGATCTGTCCATTTGGTATGAGGGGACTGTTAAAAGTCTCCTACTATTAATGTGTTATTCTTGTATTTATTGGCTATATCAGGCCGTTTAACACTTGTTGTAGGGCTGGTTTTGTGGTACAGAATTCTTTTAGCTTTTGCTTGTCTGTGAAGCTTTTGACACCTCCTTCAATTCTGAATAAGATCCTTGCTGGGTAAAGAATTCTTGGTTGTAGATTACTCTCTTTTAGTCATTCAAATGTATCCTGCCATTCTCTTCTGGCCTGCAGGGTTTCTTTTGAAAGATCAGAAGTTAAACATATGGGCTTTCCTTTATATGTTAGTTGTTGTTTGCTCCTAGCTGCTGGAAGTATTCTGTCTTTATATTTAGTTTGTGTTCATTTGATTAGAATGTGCTTGGTGTGTTTCTTCTGGGGTTTCTCCTGTATGGAACTCTTTGTGCTTCTTGGACTTGGTAGACTCTTATCTTTCCCATGCTGGGGAAGTTTTCAACTATAATCTCTTCAAGAATTTTTCATAGCCTTTCTTTCCCTCTTCTTCTCCTGGGACTCCTATAATTCTAATGTTGGTGTGTTTGATATTGTCCCATAGGTTTCTGAGGCTGTCCTCAGTTCCTTTAATTCTTTGTGCCTTGTTCTGTTCTTCAGCAGTTATTTCCACCATTCTGTCTTCCAGCTCACTTCTCTGTTCTTCAGCCTCTGATACTCTACTGTTGAGACTTTCTATAGTATTTTTGAGTTCAGCAATTGAGTCATTTGTCTCTATTTGTTTATTTTTCATTTCTTGCGTGTCTTTTCTCAGTTCACTAATTTCCACTAATATTCTGTTTTCTGTGTTTGAATCTTCACTAGTACCGCTCTTCTGAATTCTCTTTCCAATAACTGGTCTATCTCCTCTTCTGTCATTTGTAACTGTGTTTGTCTAGTTTGTCCCTTCATTTGTGCAGTGTTTCTCTGTCTTTTCATTATTAGGTTAATTTTTGTTTCTTTGTGTGTGTCTGTGTGTTGGAGGTCTTTTCCCCCCAGGCTCTGTGGTTGAATTCTCTCTTCATCTTGATTTCTGTCCTTGAAGAAGGGTTTGGTGGTTTATGTCTTAGGTGGTGTTAGGTCTTATTTGCAAGTGGATAGTCTCTAGTGTTGTGTGTTCTTTGATAAGGTGGGGTCTTGGAATCAGGGCTTCCACTCCAAGGATCCTTGGTTTGATGTCTGGCCAGGGGGTGTAGGCTCTATGTCTGGTTTGCTTTGGTGTTCGGTGGTATTACTTCAAATATAAGCATATGAGGAACAAGGGGTGCATCCCTGATGGATGACAGTCATAAAATCATGCAAGTATTTTCTGACATAGTGAAAAAATATACATACATACACATCAAAAACCACATCTGAACAGTCTTACAGGATAAAGCATAGGAAAATTTTCCAGCACACAGCGCAGTCAAAGATGGTACCTGACCAATAAGCTCTAAATTAATTAAATACTGCCTGGAAAAATAGAACCAGTGCAAGGTGCTGGCTGGGAATATTACAATGAAATGGGTTTCCTTTATATGTTAGTTGTTGTTTGCTCCTAGCTGCTGGAAGTATTCTGTCTTTATATTTAGTTTGTGTTCATTTGATTAGAATGTGCTTGGTGTGTTTCTTCTGGGGTTTCTCCTGTATGGAACTCTTTGTGCTTCTTGGACTTGGTAGACTCTTATCTTTCCCATGCTGGGGAAGTTTTCAACTATAATCTCTTCAAGAATTTTTCATAGCCTTTCTTTCCCTCTTCTTCTCCTGGGACTCCTATAATTCTAATGTTGGTGTGTTTGATATTGTCCCATAGGTTTCTGAGGCTGTCCTCAGTTCCTTTAATTCTTTGTGCCTTGTTCTGTTCTTCAGCAGTTATTTCCACCATTCTGTCTTCCAGCTCACTTCTCTGTTCTTCAGCCTCTGATACTCTACTGTTGAGACTTTCTATAGTATTTTTGAGTTCAGCAATTGAGTCATTTGTCTCTATTTGTTTATTTTTCATTTCTTGCGTGTCTTTTCTCAGTTCACTAATTTCCACTAATATTCTGTTTTCTGTGTTTGAATCTTCACTAGTACCGCTCTTCTGAATTCTCTTTCCAATAACTGGTCTATCTCCTCTTCTGTCATTTGTAACTGTGTTTGTCTAGTTTGTCCCTTCATTTGTGCAGTGTTTCTCTGTCTTTTCATTATTAGGTTAATTTTTGTTTCTTTGTGTGTGTCTGTGTGTTGGAGGTCTTTTCCCCCCAGGCTCTGTGGTTGAATTCTCTCTTCATCTTGATTTCTGTCCTTGAAGAAGGGTTTGGTGGTTTATGTCTTAGGTGGTGTTAGGTCTTATTTGCAAGTGGATAGTCTCTAGTGTTGTGTGTTCTTTGATAAGGTGGGGTCTTGGAATCAGGGCTTCCACTCCAAGGATCCTTGGTTTGATGTCTGGCCAGGGGGTGTAGGCTCTATGTCTGGTTTGCTTTGGTGTTCGGTGGTATTACTTCAAATATAAGCATATGAGGAACAAGGGGTGCATCCCTGATGGATGACAGTCATAAAATCATGCAAGTATTTTCTGACATAGTGAAAAAATATACATACATACACATCAAAAACCACATCTGAACAGTCTTACAGGATAAAGCATAGGAAAATTTTCCAGCACACAGCGCAGTCAAAGATGGTACCTGACCAATAAGCTCTAAATTAATTAAATACTGCCTGGAAAAATAGAACCAGTGCAAGGTGCTGGCTGGGAATATTACAATGAAAGCAGTCTTTAATTAAGACATGTGTTGGAGGGCTTCCCCTGGTGGTCCAGTGGGTAAGGACACCGCCTTGCAGTGTAAGGGGCACCAGTTCGAGCTCTGGCCTGGGAAGATCCCACGTGTCGCGGAGCAGCTGGACTGATGTGTCCAATTACTGAGCCGGAGCTCTGGAGTGCATGCGCCCAGAGCCAGTGCTCTGTGACAACAGAGGCCACCGCAATGGGAGGCCCACAAGAGCCAAAGAACAAAGACGAATGAACATAGAGAAACGAAAGACCAATAGAAGTGGCCCGCCTGCTCCCCTCCCTCCCCAACCCAAACCCCGCCCAAAATTAAAAAAAAAAAGAAAAAAAGACATGTGTTGGGGGTGAGGAGGAGGAAAGTGTATGGGTAATGAGAAGGAACAGATTTGAGTTGCAAGGATTTTGTAGGGCTAGATAACAAAGATTAGTTTGTTAGTAGAGTTTGGTACAGCTGGAAGAGAATAGTAGAGACGGGAAGATAGGCAACATTTATATAGAGGATAGTAGTAGGTAGAGAAAGATTTTACAGTTAGAGCATAGAGAGAGGAAGCAGTGGCAAAATAAGAAATAAATAAAAGTTTTTAAAAAATTAAAATTAAAAAAATTAAAAAGAAAAGACAAAAACAAAACAAAACAAAGAAACAAACAAAAAAGGGTAAATACTGCCCTTGGTTTTTATCTTATCATCTGCACTTTGACCTTCCACCACATTGCTCTTGATTTTGTCCCAGGTTTACCTAGTCTTTACTGGTGGGGTTTGGGTGTAGGGGCTTGATGGCTGCTTATGTCTTAGGGTTCAGTGAGGGTCACTTTTTTTTTTTTTTTTTGTAGTCAGGACTCTTGCAGAGCCGGTTGCTTTTGTTTGTATTTTTGCTTTCAACAAAACAAAGGCTCTGCAGACAGCTCAGGTGCTGGCCGGTGCAGCGTGTGGTTCCCAGTCCATCAGCCAGGAACCTCGGGCACGGTCCCGTGCTGTAGGGGGCTTCCCGGTTCCACTGTGCACCCACTGTTAACCTTCAATCCCTGCTCTTCTCCCGATTTCGTCTGCAACAGCTCTCTGCTGCCTGCAGGATTGTGGCTTCTTTGCTGCAGCTCTGCATGGACTTTTCAGGCTGCTGGCGCACACGCACTACCAGATACCCAACTAAGCCCCAGAGGGCGCGAGCTTCCCCAAGGTCTGGCTTGCGCCAGGGTTTTGGGCTGCAACCTGCAGCAGATTTCCCTGATCTGTTCCTAGCACCCATGCTAGCCTTGTCTCAGCTCAGTTGGCGCCCGGCATCCTTGTACTGTCCCGGCGGGGTTTTCACACTGAGCGCTGCCTTCTGTCCTCCTAGTACACTTCCCAGCGCTCTGTTCTGGCACACTTCCTAGCACTCTCTCCACCTGATCCGGTGTGGGGGTTGGAGTAAGGGGCCCTCAGAACAGGAGCTCAGGGAAAGTTCTCGCTGCTGGCTCTCTGACCCTTGTAGACCTGAGGCGTTCTTTTGTCCTCTAGGGACTGGTTTGTTGGTGCTGTTTCATTTCTTGATTAGTTCTGCTGATTCTGTTGGGGAGCTGGCAAAATCCTCTGCTCATTCCTCCACCATCTTGGCCCCCTCCTCTGATTTTTAATATGCTGTCTAGATTTGTCATAGCTTTTCCTCCAAGAAGCAAGTGTCTTAATTTCATGCCTACAGTCACCAGGTGCAGTAATTTTGTAGCAGTCAGCATCTGCAGTGATTTTGTAGCCCAAGGAAAAATCTGTCATTGTTTCCATTGTTTGCTCATCTATTTGCCATGAAGTAAATTAAGTAATGGTACCGGATGCCAAGAGCTTTTTCTTTTTCTTTTCTTTTTTTTTTTTTTGATGTTGAGTTATAGGCCAGCTTTTCCACTTTCCTCTTTCACCTTCCTCAAGAGGCTCTAGTTCCTCTTTGTTTTCTGCCATAATGAGGTTCCTAGTCCACTGATATAAAACCTGTTCTCCAATATGAGCTTCATTAGTTAGAAGAGCTATATTTTTGTCATTTAATTTGTTTTTGTTTCGTTTTTAACTTGCCTAGAACTCGAGATTAAAAAGGCCCTATTATTAGTAAACAACTCAAACCACAACTACTTATGTACTCAAGTTTACCATTGTAGCATGAGCACAGCCATAAACAATTTAACCAAGTAATCATAGCTGTGTTCCAAAAAAGGATAAACACTGATATTTGAAATTCATATAAATTTTACATTACTAAATATATTTTTTCTTTTTAAAAATTATGTAAAAATGTATCAAATGTCTTGTTCAAGAGGGCTGGTTTAGGCCTATAAAGAGTAGTTTGCAGAATTCACTTATAATGTCCAATATAATACTTTTCTTATTTTCTCTTTTTCTCAAGAATTTTTAAAATCTTCATTCTACCTATTTATTTAAAGCCCTTATCTTTACTACTAGTTTCTAAGTACTCTTTTAACTTCACCTTCCAAATCTTTTCAACAACAAAAAGCATATTTTCCCATTATAGTCTCTGGCACCCGATTGTTAATAAATATTTGTTTATTTAGAAAATCAATAATTTTAAAAATTAAAAAAATGGGTTCTTATCTGTAAAAAACTTGTTTCTTCAATGTGTTTCCTTGCTTTTCAGTCTCTCAATTTAAATATTACCTGTTCTAAAACTTCTTTATCAAACTCTTTTATTCCTTAAAGTTCCTAATTTGTTTTGTGAAATGTATTTTCGAAGAATAAAAACTGAGAATGTTGATTCTGTTGGGGAGCTCCTCCATTCCCATCTTGGCCCCTCCTCTGATTTTTAATATGCTGTCTAGATTTGTCATAGCTTTTCCTCCAAGAAGCAAGTGTCTTAATTTCATGCCTACAGTCACCAGGTGCAGTAATTTTGTAGCAGTCAGCATCTGCAGTGATTTTGTAGCCCAAGGAAAAATCTGTCATTGTTTCCATTGTTTGCTCATCTATTTGCCATGAAGTAAATTAAGTAATGGTACCGGATGCCAAGAGCTTTTTCTGTTTCTTTTTTTTTTTTTTGATGTTGAGTTATAGGCCAGCTTTTCCACTTTCCTCTTTCACCTTCCTCAAGAGGCTCTAGTTCCTCTTTGTTTTCTGCCATAATGAGGTTCCTAGTCCACTGATATAAAACCTGTTCTCCAATATGAGCTTCATTAGTTAGAAGAGCTATATTTTTGTCATTTAATTTGTTTTTGTTTCGTTTTTAACTTGCCTAGAACTCGAGATTAAAAAGGCCCTATTATTAGTAAACAACTCAAACCACAACTACTTATGTACTCAAGTTTACCATTGTAGCATGAGCACAGCCATAAACAATTTAACCAAGTAATCATAGCTGTGTTCCAAAAAAGGATAAACACTGATATTTGAAATTCATATAAATTTTACATTACTAAATATATTTTTTCTTTTTAAAAATTATGTAAAAATGTATCAAATGTCTTGTTCAAGAGGGCTGGTTTAGGCCTATAAAGAGTAGTTTGCAGAATTCACTTATAATGTCCAATATAATACTTTTCTTATTTTCTCTTTTTCTCAAGAATTTTTAAAATCTTCATTCTACCTATTTATTTAAAGCCCTTATCTTTACTACTAGTTTCTAAGTACTCTTTTAACTTCACCTTCCAAATCTTTTCAACAACAAAAAGCATATTTTCCCATTATAGTCTCTGGCACCCGATTGTTAATAAATATTTGTTTATTTAGAAAATCAATAATTTTAAAAATTAAAAAAATGGGTTCTTATCTGTAAAAAACTTGTTTCTTCAATGTGTTTCCTTGCTTTTCAGTCTCTCAATTTAAATATTACCTGTTCTAAAACTTCTTTATCAAACTCTTTTATTCCTTAAAGTTCCTAATTTGTTTTGTGAAATGTATTTTCGAAGAATAAAAACTGAGAATGTTTTCTAGTTTTTATGTAATATCATGGTTTTGATAGAGGAGAGAAGGAATAAACACAAAGTGAGCTTCAAATTCAGGAAATGTGACATTGACATTTAGGAATTTATTCCTTTTCAGGTCTTATCTTGTCCTGATTTTTATCCAGGAGAATAGCAAATGAACTGGTTTAGTACTTTTTTGTGGACAGAATAGTAAAACTATGGGAAATATCCTTTATCTGGACTATTGACTAAGCATATATTTCTACCACAGAAATTCAATCCAGTTTAGATTTGGCCCAGCGAGTTCAGAGGAGACCAGAGGACAATATTGTTAAAAAGAAAATAGAGTTTGGAAGGAAGAGAGAAGGTAGGCACACCTGTTTATTCATTCTTCCTGTTAGCCTGTGGCAAACTAGTCCTTCTCTTAAGCTCTCTTTTGTCTGTGAAAGACAAAGTACATTCTTCATGTTAATGGATTCCCATAGTTTTTAAAAGGAATGATGCATTGTAGTGAAAGGGGGAAATTTTAAAGAAATGCTTATTTTTCTCTGCATCCCTCTTGGGCAGCTTAGGGTGCTTGGTGATATTTTTAATAGTCTAGATAAATCATGACTGCAGTCATACTTGTCATCTCAAAGATGAAAATATTGTGTTGAGATTACTTTGTGAAAACATTTGTGATATCTTTCTTTTTTGTAAAGTAAGAAATGTTGCTTTACATCTACAGATAACTGTTGCCCAATTAACCTCCAAAACTACATCTCTTTTCCATCAACTGTGTATAAAATAGCAAATCACTTTCTTTAAAGAGTATTTTAATATCCCATTATCATTTCTGTTCATCTCGACTTGCTATCCCACACTCCCTCACCTCAATTTCAAGTTGAACTTCTATGTTCAACCTTGTATCATTTCCATTAATATTTTTATTTCAGCTATAAGCTCATTGTTTCTTTTTTCAATTTTTTGATGTTTAATTGGTTTTTTCTTTCTTAAATCTGGGAAAACTATGACTAATCCTTTGGCAAAAATATATGATGGTCTCATTTGTACCTTTATTTCTTGATATGTATCTGTATAATTTATTATTGAAACATTTACTGTATATATATATATATATATATATATATATATACACACACAATAAATATAATTAAATATATAATTACATGAATGCAATTACTATATATTAGAAAATGTGTACATACTGTATATGTCTTAGATAATTACATATAATCTATCTTTCATATAAATAATGGCTCTATTATTTTCAATAGACTAATGATTTCTTAAATATCACACCCTGATTTTATTTTATTCTTTATGCTTACTTTTAGTGTCCAGTTCTTGACCTGATCCATGTTCAGTGGTTTACAGTCAATGCTGATTTTTTTTCAGTAGCATCAGCCATATTAAAAACATATATAGATAGATAGATAGATACATATATACAACACATTTGAAAAATATTTTAAATAATTAACTTTGTACGGCTTCTTATCTGATATCTAAAAAAAATACAAACCTGAAGTAGAGAATGGCTACATGAAATTTCTTAGTGAAATTCATCACACATCCTATTTCCTGTATATAATAACTCTCAGGATGCACACATTTTCTCTTGTCAACAACACCTGTAAACACAGCTGTGTGCTGTTGCCACTCCAGGCCAAGATGTCCTTGATTTGGTCAAGGAACCAAGAGCAATGTGAAAGGAAAGATGCTCTGTAAGGAAACAAACTGGTGCACATTTGTTGGCTAAAATAGAGTATTTAATAATTTTTTGTTCAAACATGTCATCTCAAAGATGAAAATATTGTGTTGAGATTACTTTGTGAAAACATTTGTGATATCTTTCTTTTGTAAAGTAAGAAATGTTGCTTTACATCTACAGATAACTGTTGCCCAATTAACCTCCAAAACTACATCTCTTTTCCATCAACTGTGTATAAAATAGCAAATCACTTTCTTTAAAGAGTATTTTAATATCCCATTATCATTTCTGTTCATCTCGACTTGCTATCCCACACTCCCTCACCTCAATTTCAAGTTGAACTTCTATGTTCAACCTTGTATCATTTCCATTAATATTTTTATTTCAGCTATAAGCTCATTGTTTCTTTTTTCAATTTTTTGATGTTTAATTGGTTTTTTCTTTCTTAAATCTGGGAAAACTATGACTAATCCTTTGGCAAAAATATATGATGGTCTCATTTGTACCTTTATTTCTTGATATGTATCTGTATAATTTATTATTGAAACATTTACTGTATATATATATATATATATATATATATACACACACAATAAATATAATTAAATATATAATTACATGAATGCAATTACTATATATTAGAAAATGTGTACATACTGTATATGTCTTAGATAATTACATATAATCTATCTTTCATATAAATAATGGCTCTATTATTTTCAATAGACTAATGATTTCTTAAATATCACACCCTGATTTTATTTTATTCTTTATGCTTACTTTTAGTGTCCAGTTCTTGACCTGATCCATGTTCAGTGGTTTACAGTCAATGCTGATTTTTTTTCAGTAGCATCAGCCATATTAAAAACATATATAGATAGATAGATAGATACATATATACAACACATTTGAAAAATATTTTAAATAATTAACTTTGTACGGCTTCTTATCTGATATCTAAAAAAAATACAAACCTGAAGTAGAGAATGGCTACATGAAATTTCTTAGTGAAATTCATCACACATCCTATTTCCTGTATATAATAACTCTCAGGATGCACACATTTTCTCTTGTCAACAACACCTGTAAACACAGCTGTGTGCTGTTGCCACTCCAGGCCAAGATGTCCTTGATTTGGTCAAGGAACCAAGAGCAATGTGAAAGGAAAGATGCTCTGTAAGGAAACAAACTGGTGCACATTTGTTGGCTAAAATAGAGTATTTAATAATTTTTTGTTCAAACATGCATTCCTGAGGCTAAATTGACAGTTATACTGGAGTCTTTGTATTGCTCACAAGGCTAGTATGGAAACAGTTTGCTTCAGACATAAAATTGAAATAGCTAGTTTAATTCAAAACACGTATCCTAAAGCTGCTTTTAGATGAAGATATATGTGTAAAAGAACTATATCTAGTACAGCTGTTGTACCTTGTTTATTGTGTAAATGGAAAAAAATAAGACTAAAAATATAAAATTAACTGAACTATTACAAATACCTTCTTAGCACAGGCCTGGATAAATGTCTCTATGTTTGGAAATTAAAGGTATATGTTGTTCATACAATTCTCCTGTGGATGTAATAGTTTTTAAACAGTCATGTTTAAGTAATTTCTTCATGTGCTTTTATATTTTTATATACATATATTATAATCATGAAGCCAAATTATTTTTTTAATTCTTGATTTCATGTAGATAGAATAATAATCTAGAGATTCATAAACATTGGCAGAAAACAACTATAAATGAATCATAGTATTCAATTTAAAACAAACTCATTTAAATAATTTTCTCAAAAAAATTTTTTTGAACTTCTATTCAGCTTTTTTCCTAAAGTCATTCCTTTATTTTGCTTCTTGTTTCTCTCCGTTATTTGCTTAATTAGCAAAAATCAAGGTAGCACTTGAAAATGACTGGGAATTAGATAATGTTTTTTCTCAAAAGTTTTAAATGAGAAGAATGATTCTTATGGCTTTGTATTATGCTCAATGAAAACTCTTTCATGTGGGCATGAACAGTTATTTAGCAAAGGTAAAATGAGAAGATAGGAACAATGTGGAAGTTTAAGAGTCAGTATCAAAGATAAGGGTGAATAGTTGTACAAAAGCTAAGGGTTGAAACAGATAACATCACTGACTATCTGAGAACAACTAGAAATATGCACCTAAGAGAAAATACCGACTATATATGCACTGACAAAATTCAGTGAGAAAGAGTGAAGTCTTTGGCCTCTTGGAAATTACACTCAAGAGTAGGGAGTCAGATCAAACATGAGTGAATAAATGGAAGAGATAGTTTTAGTGAAAAGAATATATTAGAAACATATTTATGTGATAGAGATTGCCATGTTAGGGCTTTATTAGGATCTTCAGAAAAGGTCTTTGTGAGGAATTGACATTTTAGTAGAGGGGAATGATGTTAAGAAGAAAGATGGAAAATCATTCCCTGCAGAAGGAATAGCAAGTACAGGGGCCCTGGGAATGCTTGGTGTCTCAGATAAATTGAGCTGAATTGTGGGGTGGGGGACAGAAAAACATATTAATAGAACATAGCAAGCAGGCAAAGAGAGATGGGACAGCAGAGGCAGAGTAACATTATGGAGAACTAGAAAAGTCAAAGTAGTGCATTTAGACATGACACTAAATGTAATAGAAGACCATGAGGGGAAGAATTAGGTTCAGTGAGAAGACTACCACAAAGGACCAGGAAAAAAATTAATGGTGGCTTGGACTGGAAGGATAATAGTAGAAAGAAGAAGAGATGGCTTTATGATGCATAGTCAGTCGATGAGTCTTGCTGATGAATGAATGTACAGGGTAAGGAAAAAAAAGCACTCAGGTAAATTAACCATTTGCTCAGCATGCTTGCTGGATAGTAGTACTGTTTACAACATTGGGAAAGCTGGAAAAAGCAGACTTGTTTGGGAAAGAAAATGCAGTTTGGTTTATCAACCAAAAGTATCAAATTTTCTAACCAGACTAATAATATATAGAAATACTCAAAAAATAAAGATAAGCTGAGGTGGACAGTTTGGGTTCCAGGGACATGATGTTTGAAGGAGCAGAGAAAGAGTAAAGTTATGGCTTTGTATTATGCTCAATGAAAACTCTTTCATGTGGGCATGAACAGTTATTTAGCAAAGGTAAAATGAGAAGATAGGAACAATGTGGAAGTTTAAGAGTCAGTATCAAAGATAAGGGTGAATAGTTGTACAAAAGCTAAGGGTTGAAACAGATAACATCACTGACTATCTGAGAACAACTAGAAATATGCACCTAAGAGAAAATACCGACTATATATGCACTGACAAAATTCAGTGAGAAAGAGTGAAGTCTTTGGCCTCTTGGAAATTACACTCAAGAGTAGGGAGTCAGATCAAACATGAGTGAATAAATGGAAGAGATAGTTTTAGTGAAAAGAATATATTAGAAACATATTTATGTGATAGAGATTGCCATGTTAGGGCTTTATTAGGATCTTCAGAAAAGGTCTTTGTGAGGAATTGACATTTTAGTAGAGGGGAATGATGTTAAGAAGAAAGATGGAAAATCATTCCCTGCAGAAGGAATAGCAAGTACAGGGGCCCTGGGAATGCTTGGTGTCTCAGATAAATTGAGCTGAATTGTGGGGTGGGGGACAGAAAAACATATTAATAGAACATAGCAAGCAGGCAAAGAGAGATGGGACAGCAGAGGCAGAGTAACATTATGGAGAACTAGAAAAGTCAAAGTAGTGCATTTAGACATGACACTAAATGTAATAGAAGACCATGAGGGGAAGAATTAGGTTCAGTGAGAAGACTACCACAAAGGACCAGGAAAAAAATTAATGGTGGCTTGGACTGGAAGGATAATAGTAGAAAGAAGAAGAGATGGCTTTATGATGCATAGTCAGTCGATGAGTCTTGCTGATGAATGAATGTACAGGGTAAGGAAAAAAAAGCACTCAGGTAAATTAACCATTTGCTCAGCATGCTTGCTGGATAGTAGTACTGTTTACAACATTGGGAAAGCTGGAAAAAGCAGACTTGTTTGGGAAAGAAAATGCAGTTTGGTTTATCAACCAAAAGTATCAAATTTTCTAACCAGACTAATAATATATAGAAATACTCATAAAGTAAGTAGTAAGTAGAAAGTATAAGTCTGAAGAGGGTGGGAACAGTTTGGGTTCCAGGGACATGATGTTTGAAGGGAGCAGAGAAAGAGTAAAGATTTGCATAGAGTGCAAAATTGAGCATGTAAAGAAAGAGGGGTATATTTCAGGTATTGAAATTCTAATCCTTTTGAAGTCTTGATTTTTTTTTTTTAAATTTTGGTCTCTTTTATTGGTCTTTCATTTATTTATTTTCATCCATCTTTGTTCTTTGACCTGTGTGGGCCTTCCACTGCAGTGGCCTCTCCTGTAGCAGAGCACTGGTTCTGGGCACCTCACTTCAGAGAGCCGGCTTGCAATTGGACACACCGATCCTGCCACTCCTCGGTATGTGGGATCTTCCCAAGCCAGGGATCGAACCGGCGCCCCTTGCACTGCAAGGCAGACTCTTTATCACTCAACCACTAGAGAAGCCCTGAAGTCTTGAATTTTAAATTTAGATCAGCTACCAAATTTGTTTTGTTTTTGTTTTTCCTGCACACGGATATTAAATGTACAGGTAGAGACATGGAGTAGGCAGGTAGATTTAATAGCCTAATAAAAATCATACTTGATAGAAACATATGGTAAAGAAGAAATATCCAAAACTAACATTCCCAATCAGAAAAGGGAAAAAAGCAAGATGCATTGTGTATGGTGGCAGCAGCCATTCTGATGTCCTAAATGTTATACATAGTGAGAGACCCTATCTTCTAGAGGAGAATGTCTCAAAAGAGACCTCCGTATTCTCCTATGAAAAAGTAAAGTAAGAGCCATGAGGGGAAGAATTAGGTTCAGTGAGAAGACTACCACAAAGGACCAGGAAAAAAATTAATGGTGGCTTGGACTGGAAGGATAATAGTAGAAAGAAGAAGAGATGGCTTTATGATGCATAGTCAGTCGATGAGTCTTGCTGATGAATGAATGTACAGGGTAAGGAAAAAAAAGCACTCAGGTAAATTAACCATTTGCTCAGCATGCTTGCTGGATAGTAGTACTGTTTACAACATTGGGAAAGCTGGAAAAAGCAGACTTGTTTGGGAAAGAAAATGCAGTTTGGTTTATCAACCAAAAGTATCAAATTTTCTAACCAGACTAATAATATATAGAAATACTCATAAAGTAAGTAGTAAGTAGAAAGTATAAGTCTGAAGAGGGTGGGAACAGTTTGGGTTCCAGGGACATGATGTTTGAAGGGAGCAGAGAAAGAGTAAAGATTTGCATAGAGTGCAAAATTGAGCATGTAAAGAAAGAGGGGTATATTTCAGGTATTGAAATTCTAATCCTTTTGAAGTCTTGATTTTTTTTTTTTAAATTTTGGTCTCTTTTATTGGTCTTTCATTTATTTATTTTCATCCATCTTTGTTCTTTGACCTGTGTGGGCCTTCCACTGCAGTGGCCTCTCCTGTAGCAGAGCACTGGTTCTGGGCACCTCACTTCAGAGAGCCGGCTTGCAATTGGACACACCGATCCTGCCACTCCTCGGTATGTGGGATCTTCCCAAGCCAGGGATCGAACCGGCGCCCCTTGCACTGCAAGGCAGACTCTTTATCACTCAACCACTAGAGAAGCCCTGAAGTCTTGAATTTTAAATTTAGATCAGCTACCAAATTTGTTTTGTTTTTGTTTTTCCTGCACACGGATATTAAATGTACAGGTAGAGACATGGAGTAGGCAGGTAGATTTAATAGCCTAATAAAAATCATACTTGATAGAAACATATGGTAAAAGAAGAAATATCCAAAACTAACATTCCCAATCAGAAAAGGGAAAAAAGCAAGATGCATTGTGTATGGTGGCAGCAGCCATTCTGATGTCCTAAATGTTATACATAGTGAGAGACCCTATCTTCTAGAGGAGAATGTCTCAAAAGGACCTCGAGTCCCCTCCTGGTCATTCTCCCTTTGTCCAGGGCCCTCCACAGTGCTTTGTTCTGCCTATAGGACACTGCCTTTTCCATTATCCTCCTTGCTCTAACTAAACAAGGTATTGATGAACGTGCTCATCTTAACCCTGAGCACTTTCTCAGTCCACTCCCTGACAGTAGTTGAATGAGGCCTCACCGCTCACTTTAAATTGTGAACAATCACAGTCTCTTTTTATCCAGGCTGCTGGTTCTTTTGGCAAGACAGTTCTCTCGAAAACTTTCTAATATCCTAAACTGGTTGATTCCAGTGACCTACATATGTCAGAATCCATGTTGACAGTTCCTTATTCTTTGTCAACAGCATTCTTTTCTAAATGTTATTCATTTATGATTTTTCTTTGCTTTCTTAATCCAAGTCTATGCCCCAACCTTACCTGATTCAAGAGAAACTTGTATGCAGGTCAAGAAGCAATAATTAGAACCAGACATGGAACAGACAGGTTCAAAATTGGGAAAGGAGTATGACCAGACTATATATTATCATCCTGCTTATATAACTTATATGCAGAATACATTATGCCAAATGCCATGCTGGATGAACCTTAACTTGGAATCAGGATTGCTGGCAGAAAGTGAGCTATGGACTCTATCCCCCTAAGGTGCTCTGCCCCTTGGGGGTCCTCCAGGCAAGAATACTGGAGTGTGTTGCCATGCCCTCCTCCAGGGAATCTTCCCAACCCAGAGATAGAACCCAGGTCTCCCATATTACAGGTGGATTCTTTACCATCTGAGCCACCAGAGAAGTCATATATATATGTGTGTGTGTGTGTGTGTGTGTGTGCATGTGTGTGCGTGTCAGTCATTCAGTCTTGTCTGACTCTTTGCAACCCAATGAACTGTAGTCCACCAGGTTCCTCCACTGTCCATGATATTCTCAAGGCAAGAATACTGAAGTGGTTTACTCTTTCCTCCTTCAGGAGATCTTTCTGACCCAAGGACTGAACTTGAGTTTCCTGTGTCTTCTGCATTGGCAGGCAGATTCACTGAGCTACCTGGGAAACTATATACACCAACTGACCATTATAAACAATGCCATATATTTCTTTTTTATATTAGGACTGTACCTCAAAGCCCAAATTAAATGCTTTTAACGCTAAATAGCTCCAGAGTCTCAGCTATATTCTTTACTCAGGTCACAAACCCAAGCAGGTCTCATTTAATCTAGGCAGAATTCTGTGCTACCTCTGCATGGGCTCCTTTGATTGGTGTGGCAAGAAGGAGAATGGGGAAGAGAGGAAGATTTGCTGCTTGACTGTTAAAGTCTCTTCCTGGAAGTGAAATGAATCACTTTTGCTAACATTTAATTAGCAAATACAATCACATGACCTCACATAACTTCAAAATGGTCAAGGGAGTGTCATTCTACCCTACCTAGTAGGAAAACAATTTCAGAGTATTTTTGAAAAGTCATAACAATGATAATATAGGGCATTAAAGTATGTGTTCATTGAAATAATTGAGAGGATGCAGCAAGTAGGAAAATAAGAATACTAGTGTACCTGATTCAAGAGAAACTTGTATGCAGGTCAAGAAGCAATAATTAGAACCAGACATGGAACAGACAGGTTCAAAATTGGGAAAGGAGTATGACCAGACTATATATTATCATCCTGCTTATATAACTTATATGCAGAATACATTATGCCAAATGCCATGCTGGATGAACCTTAACTTGGAATCAGGATTGCTGGCAGAAAGTGAGCTATGGACTCTATCCCACTAAGGTCCTCTGCCCATTGGGGGTTCTCCAGGCAAGAATACTGGAGTGTGTTGCCATGCCCTCCTCCAGGGAATCTTCCCAACCCAGAGATAGAACCCAGGTCTCCCATATTACAGGTGGATTCTTTACCATCTGAGCCACCAGAGAAGTCATATATATATGTGTGTGTGTGTGTGTGTGTGTGTGTGCATGTGTGTGCGTGTCAGTCATTCAGTCTTGTCTGACTCTTTGCAACCCAATGAACTGTAGTCCACCAGGTTCCTCCACTGTCCATGATATTCTCAAGGCAAGAATACTGAAGTGGTTTACTCTTTCCTCCTTCAGGAGATCTTTCTGACCCAAGGACTGAACTTGAGTTTCCTGTGTCTTCTGCATTGGCAGGCAGATTCACTGAGCTACCTGGGAAACTATATACACCAACTGACCATTATAAACAATGCCATATATTTCTTTTTATATTAGGACTGTACCTCAAAGCCCAAATTAAATGCTTTTAACGCTAAATAGCTCCAGAGTCTCAGCTATATTCTTTACTCAGGTCACAAACCCAAGCAGGTCTCATTTAATCTAGGCAGAATTCTGTGCTACCTCTGCATGGGCTCCTTTGATTGGTGTGGCAAGAAGGAGAATGGGGAAGAGAGGAAGATTTGCTGCTTGACTGTTAAAGTCTCTTCCTGGAAGTGAAATGAATCACTTTTGCTAACATTTAATTAGCAAATACAATCACATGACCTCACATAACTTCAAAATGGTCAAGGGAGTGTCATTCTACCCTACCTAGTAGGAAAACAATTTCAGAGTATTTTTGAAAAGTCATAACAATGATAATATAGGGCATTAAAGTATGTGTTCATTGAAATAATTGAGAGGATGCAGCAAGTAGGAAAATAAGAATAAAACAAAACAAAACACACGTATGTATTTTCCCAGCAGTAAGAGGCACTAGGGTACCTAAGGGTTTGGTTAGCATAAAGCTGCAAGACAAGACAGAAATTATTTACTTAGGGGATAATAAATGTCAACTGCCCATTTTGCCAGGACAAAATTGTAAATTCAGAAGCAGATGTCTATCATTCAAACAAGAATACCAACATATGATTAACTGAAAACCTCTTAAAATGGGTAAAGATGTCATCTCAAATAGCATACTTATGTGTAGCCTCTGATCACACAGGTACTTGTTTATAAAATGATTACATGATTCACTTTTTTTCTCCTTCAAAGAGAACATTTTTCCTTGTATAGCCAGAAGCCAAGGCAAGTAATGCAATGGAAAAACCTCTGGACTAGAATCATGAGATCTCTCCCAGCTTCTGTCTGTTTGAGCCTTGGTGTACTGAAAAAGAGTGTCTTTTAAATTTGAGTTACTTCCAGTCTCTCTTGTGGTTTAGTAATTTTAAAGAATATTAAATTCTCAATTCCTATAGCAATCTGACTTCTGCCTGCAGTGTGTTGTGTTAGTCACTCAGGCATGTCCAACTCTTTGTGACCCCATGGACTATAACCTTCCAGACTCCTCTGTCTGTGGAATTCTCCAGGCAAGAATACTAGAGTGGGTATCCATCCCCTTCTCCAGGGGATCTTTCCAACCCAGGAATCAAACCCTGATCTCTGGCATTGCAGGCAAATTCTTCACCATCTGAGCCACTGGGAAAGCCTCCATTATCTGATCAAAGATAGCCACTATAAGTTCTTCTCCTGTTCCCATTGCCTCTTTCTTGTATCATGTTCTCATCACATCTCTCTTAGATTATTACTTACTGACTGGTCTCTTTATTGCTGCCCCATCATCCCATAAATTTACTCTCCACCTGGCTTGAAGAGTAATCTACATGCAGTAGCTGCTCATTAATTTTTTAATTAAAATTGAGGTTCTTGGATGATCTTGCTACAGATTTGAGTGGAGAGAGGAGGAAAGGTCAAGGAAGGGGATGAATCTAGTCTTTGGTACAGTCACACTATTTTCTCAAAAGATAAGGACCTTCCTGCTATCATCCTTTTTTTTTTTTTTTCCCTTTAGGATGAAGTTCAGTGTTTTCATACACAATACATCCAGTGTTGTGCTCCCAAGTACCATTCCCCAGCAAAAGCATTTTTCTCCATCTCTGTCAATGAGGCTCACCAGAAGCTCTTTGCTTTCAATGGGCAAGGCTTGCAATTGCCTTTGGTATCCTATCTCAGGGATATATCAGCCCTCCAGTCAAATGTCATAACTTTGTTCATAAGGGTCTTGTCTTTTCTTCTATAAGACATCACACTGCTTATTACATTATATATTATTATGCCTCCTCAGAAGAAATCATATTTAGTCAAGATGGCTAATTTTCCCCTGTCTCTACTAGAAGCACAAGGGAACTTTTCTCCAATATCTCTTGTAAGGATATTTAAGTCAGAGATGGCTAATCCTGTACTAGAAGACTCTCACTGAAAAGAGTGTCTTTTAAATTTGAGTTACTTCCAGTCTCTCTTGTGGTTTAGTAATTTTAAAGAATATTAAATTCTCAATTCCTATAGCAATCTGACTTCTGCCTGCAGTGTGTTGTGTTAGTCACTCAGGCATGTCCAACTCTTTGTGACCCCATGGACTATAACCTTCCAGACTCCTCTGTCTGTGGAATTCTCCAGGCAAGAATACTAGAGTGGGTATCCATCCCCTTCTCCAGGGGATCTTTCCAACCCAGGAATCAAACCCTGATCTCTGGCATTGCAGGCAAATTCTTCACCATCTGAGCCACTGGGAAAGCCTCCATTATCTGATCAAAGATAGCCACTATAAGTTCTTCTCCTGTTCCCATTGCCTCTTTCTTGTATCATGTTCTCATCACATCTCTCTTAGATTATTACTTACTGACTGGTCTCTTTATTGCTGCCCCATCATCCCATAAATTTACTCTCCACCTGGCTTGAAGAGTAATCTACATGCAGTAGCTGCTCATTAATTTTTTAATTAAAATTGAGGTTCTTGGATGATCTTGCTACAGATTTGAGTGGAGAGAGGAGGAAAGGTCAAGGAAGGGGATGAATCTAGTCTTTGGTACAGTCACACTATTTTCTCAAAAGATAAGGACCTTCCTGCTATCATCCTTTTTTTTTTTTTTTCCCTTTAGGATGAAGTTCAGTGTTTTCATACACAATACATCCAGTGTTGTGCTCCCAAGTACCATTCCCCAGCAAAAGCATTTTTCTCCATCTCTGTCAATGAGGCTCACCAGAAGCTCTTTGCTTTCAATGGGCAAGGCTTGCAATTGCCTTTGGTATCCTATCTCAGGGATATATCAGCCCTCCAGTCAAATGTCATAACTTTGTTCATAAGGGTCTTGTCTTTTTCTTCTATAAGACATCACACTGCTTATTACATTATATATTATTATGCCTCCTCAGAAGAAATCATATTTAGTCAAGATGGCTAATTTTCCCCTGTCTCTACTAGAAGCACAAGGGAACTTTTCTCCAATATCTCTTGTAAGGATATTGTGGAGTTCCTGGAAGTAAAACTGTCCAAGTCATGGGCACCCACTGTGACTGGATCCTTCTGCTGTTTCCATCTCTTAGGCTTGCTGACACTGAGCCTTCGTCATGGTCAATTACAGCTGAGGTTTTCCTACTGTGGTCGTAGCTCCTACAAAACTTGTTCCTCGGTGTTTACTCTGGTAAATTCTAATTGTCTGTATCTGCTAGTCTCTTCAGTTTTTGCCCTCACTTTTTGAAGAAAACAGGAAGAGCTATTTGAGTTGTCCTTAGCTTTTTACTTGTTGATAAGTTGATGTGCAACTTCCAAGTTCTTTACATACTGGATCAGAAACTGAAAGTCATAAATTTTTCTAAAAGAAATGTATACATATGTCAGATACCTAGAATCAGACATTCTTATTTATTAATGATACAGTTAGCTACACAGAATTTTTTTAAGTGTCACTATAATTTAAAACACTATATCGTGTATTTCCTATCAGGTAGCTCTATGACAAACAGTAATGTTAATGCTCACATTACTTTAGAGTTTTATGTTGTAATTTAACCTTATATGTGCTTTAGGCTATGTCTCAAAGAAATGAAAAGCTTTCTTTTATGTATGTACATTTAAGTATTGACATGGATGTTCATACTGAAGTTAAAATTTTTTCTCTTAATATATCTCATAATAACTCTTATCCTGAATAGGCAATCAGAAACTTTTTGGCAGACCTTAATTTCCTTTAAAATGTTTCACTCTTGACATGAAATATTAAAGCATAGAAGATTAAAAGCCTGATCCTAGTACCAAAAGATCCTCACTCCTGACTTCAGATTTACAAAAGTAGCTGTCTATGTATAAGATTAATAAGGAAGAAAATGCTCAGAACAAAACCTTTGCTCAATTTCACTTTCATCATAAGAAGAAAAATTGTCTTTGATTTTGGTTCACCTGTTTTTCATTCAAATATGTAGCAGCATTCTAGTCCATAACAGAAAAATAAAACAAAGTATTTTCAACAGCAGAATCATAATCTCTACCATTTCACTTTTATGTAATGACTAAAATTAAGATTTCATAGCCAGGCCAAAAAACAAGATTTCTCCAATATCTCTTGTAAGGATATTGTGGAGTTCCTGGAAGTAAAACTGTCCAAGTCATGGGCACCCACTGTGACTGGATCCTTCTGCTGTTTCCATCTCTTAGGCTTGCTGACACTGAGCCTTCGTCATGGTCAATTACAGCTGAGGTTTTCCTACTGTGGTCGTAGCTCCTACAAAACTTGTTCCTCGGTGTTTACTCTGGTAAATTCTAATTGTCTGTATCTGCTAGTCTCTTCAGTTTTTGCCCTCACTTTTTGAAGAAAACAGGAAGAGCTATTTGAGTTGTCCTTAGCTTTTTACTTGTTGATAAGTTGATGTGCAACTTCCAAGTTCTTTACATACTGGATCAGAAACTGAAAGTCATAAATTTTTCTAAAAGAAATGTATACATATGTCAGATACCTAGAATCAGACATTCTTATTTATTAATGATACAGTTAGCTACACAGAATTTTTTTAAGTGTCACTATAATTTAAAACACTATATCGTGTATTTCCTATCAGGTAGCTCTATGACAAACAGTAATGTTAATGCTCACATTACTTTAGAGTTTTATGTTGTAATTTAACCTTATATGTGCTTTAGGCTATGTCTCAAAGAAATGAAAAGCTTTCTTTTATGTATGTACATTTAAGTATTGACATGGATGTTCATACTGAAGTTAAAATTTTTTCTCTTAATATATCTCATAATAACTCTTATCCTGAATAGGCAATCAGAAACTTTTTGGCAGACCTTAATTTCCTTTAAAATGTTTCACTCTTGACATGAAATATTAAAGCATAGAAGATTAAAAGCCTGATCCTAGTACCAAAAGATCCTCACTCCTGACTTCAGATTTACAAAAGTAGCTGTCTATGTATAAGATTAATAAGGAAGAAAATGCTCAGAACAAAACCTTTGCTCAATTTCACTTTCATCATAAGAAGAAAAATTGTCTTTGATTTTGGTTCACCTGTTTTTTCATTCAAATATGTAGCAGCATTCTAGTCCATAACAGAAAAATAAAACAAAGTATTTTCAACAGCAGAATCATAATCTCTACCATTTCACTTTTATGTAATGACTAAAATTAAGATTTCATAGCCAGGCTGTGTCTTATTTAGGAATAGTATCACAATTTGATGTTATTATCTAATTAATTAATTCAATAATTCAGAATTAGAATGTATGTTCCCAATAGATGGATAAATTTAAAAATTTAATAGTAGAAACTTAGGGAGCATGACAAAGCTTGGTGTTAAAAGTTGCATGGTTTTGATGGCAGGCTGGCCTATTATGTAGATCAATATAGCATGGAGAAATATATCCATTTGTATCTTATCGCAGAAAGTTAATAACAGTATGAGAGCGTAATAAAGCAGCATGAGATCCTGGTCAAACACCTTTGCATAGTTTTGTAGAGCTGAGTTGTCATTAACATGATATAGTTAAAAGTCTGTCTGTAAACAAGCTAATATTTAGTTTGAAATGACTCAGCAGAAATGTATTACTTTTCTCAAAAAAGAGAAGAAAATATATGTTTAGATTTCTATATAGAATACGAGAATCTGATTATAGAGCACTGTTTTTATCTTCTTAAAAAAGTTATTACAAAGCACAGGAAAGCAATACTGTTGAAAAGAAAACTCCCTCATTCTGAACTGTCAAGACTTGGATGTTTATTATCTAGGTCTAAAAGTTTAAGTGAAAGAAAACTAGATTTGTAAGTTGAATTTTCTCAAATTTAACTTCTGTTAAACCATAGTCTGCTTACCGAACTTATTTAGCTAAAATTAAAGATTTTCAAATAAACTTGGCAAACATCCTAAATCAGCTAGCTTCTAAGAATCTATCTTTAAAGAAAGAAACATCTCTAGGAAGCTTGAATATATATATTTTCTTGAGAGGGACAAATATGTATTTGTAGCCTCACATCTTTAGTTATAAAAATCATGGTTTTACAAGTTAAGAACTGTGGTAAAGTTTTTATTATTTAATGTAATATAACCCTCACAGGGTGGCATTTTCAGTCTTAATTTTGTATAGGACATTTAGACAATAAGTATCAAGAAAACTCAAACAGGGCTTCCCTGGTGGTCCAATGGGTAAAAAGTCTGCCTTGCACTGCAAGGGGCACCAATTTGATCCCTGGCATGGGAAGATCCCACAAACTGTGGAGTGGCTGGACTGGTGTGTCCAATTATGAGCCACGGCTCTGGAGCAGATGCACTCAGAGTCGGCGCTCTGCAATGAGAGAGGCCACTGCAATGGGAGGCCCACACAGGCTAAAGAACAAAGATGGATGAAAATAAATAAATGAAAGACTAATAAAAGTGGCCAAAATTCAAAGAAAAAAGAAAGAAAGCTCAAGGGAAAACTAGAATCTGTAATATGTATTTAAAACCAGTTTTCCTCTTTGTATAAAGTTAAAATTATCTGGAAAGTGTTGCAATGATATTTTTACAATTAATTCAGAAGTACTAGTGTTGAGCAAAAATATGCTGCTGGTGGAATTTGTTGTTCTCCTTATGGATTTGCAATAATTCATATAACAGTCATAAGTTTGATTAATAAAAACTCAAAGAAAAGAAATGAAAATTACTTTTCTCAAAAAGAGAAGAAAATATATGTTTAGATTTCTATATAGAATACGAGAATCTGATTATAGAGCACTGTTTTTATCTTCTTAAAAAAGTTATTACAAAGCACAGGAAAGCAATACTGTTGAAAAGAAAACTCCCTCATTCTGAACTGTCAAGACTTGGATGTTTATTATCTAGGTCTAAAAGTTTAAGTGAAAGAAAACTAGATTTGTAAGTTGAATTTTCTCAAATTTAACTTCTGTTAAACCATAGTCTGCTTACCGAACTTATTTAGCTAAAATTAAAGATTTTCAAATAAACTTGGCAAACATCCTAAATCAGCTAGCTTCTAAGAATCTATCTTTAAAGAAAGAAACATCTCTAGGAAGCTTGAATATATATATTTTCTTGAGAGGGACAAATATGTATTTGTAGCCTCACATCTTTAGTTATAAAAATCATGGTTTTACAAGTTAAGAACTGTGGTAAAGTTTTTATTATTTAATGTAATATAACCCTCACAGGGTGGCATTTTCAGTCTTAATTTTGTATAGGACATTTAGACAATAAGTATCAAGAAAACTCAAACAGGGCTTCCCTGGTGGTCCAATGGGTAAAAAGTCTGCCTTGCACTGCAAGGGGCACCAATTTGATCCCTGGCATGGGAAGATCCCACAAACTGTGGAGTGGCTGGACTGGTGTGTCCAATTATGAGCCACGGCTCTGGAGCAGATGCACTCAGAGTCGGCGCTCTGCAATGAGAGAGGCCACTGCAATGGGAGGCCCACACAGGCTAAAGAACAAAGATGGATGAAAATAAATAAATGAAAGACTAATAAAAGTGGCCAAAATTCAAAGAAAAAAGAAAGAAAGCTCAAGGGAAAACTAGAATCTGTAATATGTATTTAAAACCAGTTTTCCTCTTTGTATAAAGTTAAAATTATCTGGAAAGTGTTGCAATGATATTTTTACAATTAATTCAGAAGTACTAGTGTTGAGCAAAAATATGCTGCTGGTGGAATTTGTTGTTCTCCTTATGGATTTGCAATAATTCATATAACAGTCATAAGAAAAATCAATCTACCATGATTAAAGAATTATTCCTAGATATATGCACTTTGAAACAAATATTTAAGAATAGTAATTTACTGTATTGTTTGCTCAGAGAACAATTTGACATTCTGAAAATCAGAGTCCACTAGTGAACCGAATTTGACTAGAAATGATAACCATAATTATTACTTAATTAATGTTTCTATGAGTTGTCAAACCAGACTTTAGAAAGCTTCTATGCAAAAAGAGCAAATTTGGTCATTTCTATAAACAAATACAATGAAAATATTCCATTCTAAATGTATGTTTCAGGACTTGAACTTCCAAAGATCTTTCATTCTCTCTTAAAATTGTTTATCAAAACTGTTTAACTGAAGTTTAAAACAAAATACTAATTTTATTTTTAGTGATAGAAGTCTATGGAATAACAGAGAAGATACAAAGAGGCATGGATGATGATGATGATAAGGAAGAAAAGGAGGAGAAAGGGATTAGGTTTGTAGAAGGAAAGTATTATAGCTGTGATAGAAAAAATGAGAAGAGATATTATGAGCTGGATTTTTTTGATGAAGCACAGAATTTTCAGGTTTAGAGGATCTCTTTACAGATTGCATTTAAGATGCAAAGGGAAATATGGTAACTCTACCATATTTGGAGGAACAAGAGTATTTTTGATATGTTGATCCAAATTGTCATGACCATTGAAGTATAGTCAGACATATGTGAATGTTCTAATAGACAGCTTAAATAGAACACAAAAAAGAGATTTATTACATGGGAAGATCCCACTGTGGAGTGGCTGGACTGGTGTGTCCAATTATGAGCCACGGCTCTGGAGCAGATGCACTCAGAGTCGGCGCTCTGCAATGAGAGAGGCCACTGCAATGGGAGGCCCACACAGGCTAAAGAACAAAGATGGATGAAAATAAATAAATGAAAGACTAATAAAAGTGGCCAAAATTCAAAGAAAAAAGAAAGAAAGCTCAAGGGAAAACTAGAATCTGTAATATGTATTTAAAACCAGTTTTCCTCTTTGTATAAAGTTAAAATTATCTGGAAAGTGTTGCAATGATATTTTTACAATTAATTCAGAAGTACTAGTGTTGAGCAAAAATATGCTGCTGGTGGAATTTGTTGTTCTCCTTATGGATTTGCAATAATTCATATAACAGTCATAAGAAAAATCAATCTACCATGATTAAAGAATTATTCCTAGATATATGCACTTTGAAACAAATATTTAAGAATAGTAATTTACTGTATTGTTTGCTCAGAGAACAATTTGACATTCTGAAAATCAGAGTCCACTAGTGAACCGAATTTGACTAGAAATGATAACCATAATTATTACTTAATTAATGTTTCTATGAGTTGTCAAACCAGACTTTAGAAAGCTTCTATGCAAAAAGAGCAAATTTGGTCATTTCTATAAACAAATACAATGAAAATATTCCATTCTAAATGTATGTTTCAGGACTTGAACTTCCAAAGATCTTTCATTCTCTCTTAAAATTGTTTATCAAAACTGTTTAACTGAAGTTTAAAACAAAATACTAATTTTATTTTTAGTGATAGAAGTCTATGGAATAACAGAGAAGATACAAAGAGGCATGGATGATGATGATGATAAGGAAGAAAAGGAGGAGAAAGGGATTAGGTTTGTAGAAGGAAAGTATTATAGCTGTGATAGAAAAAATGAGAAGAGATATTATGAGCTGGATTTTTTTGATGAAGCACAGAATTTTCAGGTTTAGAGGATCTCTTTACAGATTGCATTTAAGATGCAAAGGGAAATATGGTAACTCTACCATATTTGGAGGAACAAGAGTATTTTTGATATGTTGATCCAAATTGTCATGACCATTGAAGTATAGTCAGACATATGTGAATGTTCTAATAGACAGCTTAAATAGAACACAATGTGTTTTATATAGAACTGAGAGCCAAGATACATATCTAAATGTAAAACTAAATGTGAAGAAAGCCCTGACAAACTCAATAAGATACATTATTAAAAAGAAAATAGAGGGTCGTTGTCTTACAAAATGTTATTGTCATGAAAGACAACAGTTGAGGAATGTCCTAGATTAAAAGAAACTGAATGCAATATGTAATTTTGAACTGGATCTTAGATCAGAGGGGGAAAATTTCTGTAAAGAATGTTACTGACAGAATTGGATATGAAAAAATAGAGAAATATAGAGTGAATCAATATTAAATCCCCTAAAAACTTAAACTATATAGTGGTTATGAAGGAATAATACTATTCTCTAGAAATCTACTGTGAAGTATTTAAGAAGGTAAAAAATATGTGTATATTTACAGATCTCATATATTCAAAATACAGCACAATTACATTAAAGGAGATGAAATTAGACTCATATTTTTTTTTGGATAAAATATAAGAGAGAAAATAGAAATAATGCCAATCACATTTGTTGTTGTTTAGTCGCTAAGTTGTGTCCAACTGTTGGCAACTCCATGAACTGCAGCACGCTGGGCTTCTCTGTCCTTCACTATCTCCTAGAGCTTTCTCAAACTCATGTTCATTGAGTCAGTGATGTCCTCCAACCATCTCATCCTCTGTCACTCCCTTCTGCTCTTGCTCTCAGTTTTTCCTACCATCAGTGTCTTTCCAATGAGTTGACTCTTTGCATCAGGTGGTCAAAAGTATTAGAGCTTCAGCATCAGTCCTTCTGATGAACATTCAGGGTTGATTTTCTTTAATATTGACTGGTTTGATATCTTTGCAGTCAAAGGACTCTCAAGAGTCTTCTCCAGCAGCACAAGTCAAAAACATCAGTTCTTTAGCACTTACTCGTCTTTATGATGAAGCACAGAATTTTCATTTCTTTACGATGCTTAAGATGAAAGGGAAATATGGTAACTCTACCATATTTGGAGGAACAAGAGTATTTTTGATATGTTGATCCAAATTGTCATGACCATTGAAGTATAGTCAGACATATGTGAATGTTCTAATAGACAGCTTAAATAGAACACAATGTGTTTTATATAGAACTGAGAGCCAAGATACATATCTAAATGTAAAACTAAATGTGAAGAAAGCCCTGACAAACTCAATAAGATACATTATTAAAAAGAAAATAGAGGGTCGTTGTCTTACAAAATGTTATTGTCATGAAAGACAACAGTTGAGGAATGTCCTAGATTAAAAGAAACTGAATGCAATATGTAATTTTGAACTGGATCTTAGATCAGAGGGGGAAAATTTCTGTAAAGAATGTTACTGACAGAATTGGATATGAAAAAATAGAGAAATATAGAGTGAATCAATATTAAATCCCCTAAAAACTTAAACTATATAGTGGTTATGAAGGAATAATACTATTCTCTAGAAATCTACTGTGAAGTATTTAAGAAGGTAAAAAATATGTGTATATTTACAGATCTCATATATTCAAAATACAGCACAATTACATTAAAGGAGATGAAATTAGACTCATATTTTTTTGGATAAAATATAAGAGAGAAAATAGAAATAATGCCAATCACATTTGTTGTTGTTTAGTCGCTAAGTTGTGTCCAACTGTTGGCAACTCCATGAACTGCAGCACGCTGGGCTTCTCTGTCCTTCACTATCTCCTAGAGCTTTCTCAAACTCATGTTCATTGAGTCAGTGATGTCCTCCAACCATCTCATCCTCTGTCACTCCCTTCTGCTCTTGCTCTCAGTTTTTCCTACCATCAGTGTCTTTCCAATGAGTTGACTCTTTGCATCAGGTGGTCAAAAGTATTAGAGCTTCAGCATCAGTCCTTCTGATGAACATTCAGGGTTGATTTTCTTTAATATTGACTGGTTTGATATCTTTGCAGTCAAAGGACTCTCAAGAGTCTTCTCCAGCAGCACAAGTCAAAAACATCAGTTCTTTAGCACTTACTCGTCTTTATGGTTCAATTCTCACATAGGTATGTGACTACTAAAAAAAAAAAAAAAATAGTTTGACTATACAGACCTTTGTTGGCAATGAGATGTGTCTGCTTTTAATATGCTGTCTAGATTTTTCATAGATTTTCTTCCACAGAGCAAGTGGCTTTTAATTTCATGGCTGCAGTTACTATCTGCAGTGATTTTAGAGCCCATGAAAACAAAACCTGTCATTATTTCCGCTTTTTCCACATCTATTTGCCATGAAATGATGGGACTCAATGCCATGATCTTAGTTTCTTGAATGCTAAGTATTAAGCCAACTTTTCAACTACCCTCTTTCAGTCTCATCGAGAGGCTCTTTAGTTCCTCTTTGTTTTCTGCCATTAAATTGGTATCATCTGCATATCTGCAGTTGTTTATATTTCTCCCAGAAATCTTGATTCCAGTTCATGTTTCATTGGGCAAAACCTTGGGTTGAATGAATCACAATCCATTACAGTATGGAAAATATTTTTGAGGAGGTTTACTAAAATATAATAATTCCATATTAGTGAAGCATATTTTAATATTACTATGACATTTTTCAGTGTTTCCCAAGCACACATGCCTGGCTTAGTTATTTTTAAGATATGTGTGTTTAACTCTTCAGAAAGTATCATTCTGATTCTCCACTTACCTTGACCCTAATATCTTAAATTTATCAATGAAAGCAGATTTTATCCTGATTTCATGAAACAGGAAATAGTATGAACTTCAAGATATATAAACTCAGGAGTCTCACTTTGAAAATGAAAGCAGATTTTATCCTGAATTTCATGTCCATTGAGTCAGTGATGTCCTCCAACCATCTCATCCTCTGTCACTCCCTTCTGCTCTTGCTCTCAGTTTTTCCTACCATCAGTGTCTTTCCAATGAGTTGACTCTTTGCATCAGGTGGTCAAAAGTATTAGAGCTTCAGCATCAGTCCTTCTGATGAACATTCAGGGTTGATTTTCTTTAATATTGACTGGTTTGATATCTTTGCAGTCAAAGGACTCTCAAGAGTCTTCTCCAGCAGCACAAGTCAAAAACATCAGTTCTTTAGCACTTACTCGTCTTTATGGTTCAATTCTCACATAGGTATGTGACTACTAAAAAAAAAAAAAAAATAGTTTGACTATACAGACCTTTGTTGGCAATGAGATGTGTCTGCTTTTTAATATGCTGTCTAGATTTTTCATAGATTTTCTTCCACAGAGCAAGTGGCTTTTAATTTCATGGCTGCAGTTACTATCTGCAGTGATTTTAGAGCCCATGAAAACAAAACCTGTCATTATTTCCGCTTTTTCCACATCTATTTGCCATGAAATGATGGGACTCAATGCCATGATCTTAGTTTCTTGAATGCTAAGTATTAAGCCAACTTTTCAACTACCCTCTTTCAGTCTCATCGAGAGGCTCTTTAGTTCCTCTTTGTTTTCTGCCATTAAATTGGTATCATCTGCATATCTGCAGTTGTTTATATTTCTCCCAGAAATCTTGATTCCAGTTCATGTTTCATTGGGCAAAACCTTGGGTTGAATGAATCACAATCCATTACAGTATGGAAGATATTTTTGCGGAGGTTTACGAAAATATAATAATTCCATATTAGTGAAGCATATTTTAATATTACTATGACATTTTTCAGTGTTTCCCAAGCACACATGCCTGGCTTAGTTATTTTTAAGATATGTGTGTTTAACTCTTCAGAAAGTATCATTCTGATTCTCCACTTACCTTGACCCTAATATCTTAAATTTATCAATGAAAGCAGATTTTATCCTGATTTCATGAAACAGGAAATAGTATGAACTTCAAGATATATAAACTCAGGAGTCTCACTTGTGTTAATGATAATATAATGTAAAGAGAGTTTTTGCTTTCTTACTGTGTACTATATTCAACTTAAAGTAGCTGAAGATTGATATCCATTAGGAAGGGGAAATTATAAGGAAGTAAACATTGTATGACATTTTCTTTTTATTGTCATATTTTATCCAAACCATGCAGTGTTGTTTAAATGGTCACTCTATTGAAAAGTTTTCTCTCTTCTTCTTACCTCTCTCCCCCAACCCTAAAATGAGTTTTGTTACATCATCTGTTTTCAAATGTGAATGAATAGATATTTAGTCACTTAAAAATTAAAAACAAACAGAAGCCAAACTATTATAATTATGTTATTTTTTATAAATTACAAACAAGTTAGTCATATTGATCATCACTTGTATATGTTTTTTGAAATTATATGTAATCTGTGAATCTCTTAGTTGGCCTCTGATAATGTCTGAAAAAACAATTTCTTTTTAATTAACATTTGCAATGAATTTTCTTGCATTTAGCTATGGCCTTGCTGTTTTTGTCCTCTCTCTTAAAATGAAATTTGGTCAATATTTAGAGAGATTTTGCATATTTGAATAATGATATTCTGCCTCGAGGTTGTTTCACAATAGGTGTTCATGTTGCCTTTGAAGACCTAAACATTGAAAGTAGGGGAAATGCCAACTCTATGTACCATCACAATATGTTAATTTGAAACATTTTGGGTTAGTATGGTTGGAGAAAGTTAATCTCAGAGGTCTGACTTGCAAAACCTGTGCAAGCATATGTGTAATTCAGGTAGTGAAGAAAAAAATAACTAAATGTATAAACAAATATCCATTGCCGAAGGAGGTTAAAGAAAATTCCTAGAATCATCATGGACACAAATATTTAATAAAAGAAATTTAAGTATGCCATTAAAACGTGTCCCAAAGCAGAGCATAATAGAATGATACTGATAATATTGTGAGTTCTATTGATATTTATATAGAATGTGTGATAACTTGCATTATACACCTATTGTCTGACAGAAGAGACACTTAAATATTGTTTTTTTTCCCACTGCCAAATCATAAAAGCCATTTTTTCTTCATGTTATACATAAAGAAATCTTATTTTAGAGATTGACTTAATTCGTGAGTTCACATACCTTAGTATTTGCAAAACCAGATCATATATTTTGTTCAATTACTCTAGAGTTGTCTGTAAACAAGATTTATCTTTTTTGATTCACCTGTATGTTTTCTATGAGAGTTGTGGCACTCACTCCTGTTTCACTTTAAACTTTGAAGCGTCAGGAAAACTGAGATTGTTTTATGTGTGGTTGCACCTTTTCAAGCCCAGATAGAACAGTGTACCTCAGTATTTGCAAAATTAGTGTTCGAATTCACCTTGATCTAGCTCCAAATTCGATGAGTGTTAGCTTAATAAATGTTTCATACTGGAATAGGGATCAGCAAAGGAAAGTAAGGGCTTTCCTTAATTCAGATGGCTTGTCTGGGATCCTCTATCTACAGAAGCTTAAGTCATTGAGGAAATGTGGTGTCACTAGCTCACTGGAGTCCAGAGTACGTTGTCTGGAAGGAGGAAGCTTTTTATCCACTGAAATAATCACTGGTTGCTTCAGTCAATGGATCATTCATCTGAAGGGGTTTCCCAGGTGGATTGAGTGATATAGAACCCCTCCTGCCAATGCAGAAGACATTACAGATGTGGGTTTGATCCCTGCTTCAGGAAGATCCCCTAGAGGAGGAAATGGCAACCCATTCCAATATTTTTGCCTGGAGAAGCCCATGGACAGAGGAGCCTGGCAGGCTGCACTCCATGGGGTTGCACAGAGTCAGACATGACTTAAGTCACTTAGCATAAGTATTCAATGAGGGAGAATTCAGTCACAATGCAGAGACAGGGAAGTTATGACTGAAAGTGAAAAGACTGGGAAATGAGGGTGGAAATACAAACTAGTGCAACTACTTGAGTTGAGTAGTAGGGAGCTGTAACAAGACTTATTGGAGAATCAAGTTAAGATGAGATAATAGTGAATTACAGTAGGCCTGAAAAAAATTAATAGGGAATATTTCAGCATAGAGACATCTGAAATTCTTTATTCAGATGTTTGTAAAATTTTGTAAATAATCTTTAAAATATAAAATTTTTCTTGTTTCTGAAGAAATATTAAACTCAAAGCAGCATATCTGGAAACCAGAGGAACATTTGGCCATATACATAGGGAAGAATGCCATGTGAAGATGGAGACAGATATTTGAGTGATATGTGCATGAAATTAAGGAATACTGACCACCTGAACCCTGGAAGAGGCAGGGAAGGATCTTCCTTAGAGCCTCTAATGGATACATGGTTCTACAGAGACATCTTGATTTCATATTTCTAGCCTCTGGAAGCAGATGCACTTCTGTTGTCTTTAGCTGCCTAATTTGTGACACTTTGTAAGAGCAGTTCTAGGACACTAGCCCATACTTCCATCATCTTGGTTCTCTTACTACAACCTAAGACACTGAAATAACTTTTCTAATTCTGCATACAGATATTGAGTTGAAAATCTTCCAGTGATTCAACATTTCTTTGGGATATTACTAAACCCACTTCATCTAGAAAGGATTAAAGGCAAGATACATGAACTGTAATTAACAGGCTAAGGATGGGACAAAAGAATAAAAGAGGAGAACAAGACTACCAAATGAAGTCACAAGACTATCAAATGCATAGCTGAGCCATGCATTTCCTTTTTAACAAACTGTGTTAAAATTCAAATCTAGTCAATTATACAATTTAGAGAATCCATACAACAAAACCAGTTATTAAGCAAAAATACCTCTGGAACTAAGGTTACACAGCAGTTTCTCTTAGGATCCTGTATTATCAAGAACAAGAACAAAATCATTGACCATGCTGTATAATAGATTCAGTGTCATATTTCATATGGTTATTTTTATAGCCGTCCTTCATATAATTTGAGTTTTCATCAAATCTCAATACAGTAAAAATAATTAATGACTTAAGATCACTGACTTAAGTATTCAAATTTGAGGGAGAATTCAGTCACAATGCAGAGACAGGGAAGTTATGACTGAAAGTGAAAAGACTGGGAAATGAGGGTGGAAATACAAACTAGTGCAACTACTTGAGTTGAGTAGTAGGGAGCTGTAACAAGACTTATTGGAGAATCAAGTTAAGATGAGATAATAGTGAATTACAGTAGGCCTGAAAAAAATTAATAGGGAATATTTCAGCATAGAGACATCTGAAATTCTTTATTCAGATGTTTGTAAAATTTTGTAAATAATCTTTAAAATATAAAATTTTTCTTGTTTCTGAAGAAATATTAAACTCAAAGCAGCATATCTGGAAACCAGAGGAACATTTGGCCATATACATAGGGAAGAATGCCATGTGAAGATGGAGACAGATATTTGAGTGATATGTGCATGAAATTAAGGAATACTGACCACCTGAACCCTGGAAGAGGCAGGGAAGGATCTTCCTTAGAGCCTCTAATGGATACATGGTTCTACAGAGACATCTTGATTTCATATTTCTAGCCTCTGGAAGCAGATGCACTTCTGTTGTCTTTAGCTGCCTAATTTGTGACACTTTGTAAGAGCAGTTCTAGGACACTAGCCCATACTTCCATCATCTTGGTTCTCTTACTACAACCTAAGACACTGAAATAACTTTTCTAATTCTGCATACAGATATTGAGTTGAAAATCTTCCAGTGATTCAACATTTCTTTGGGATATTACTAAACCCACTTCATCTAGAAAGGATTAAAGGCAAGATACATGAACTGTAATTAACAGGCTAAGGATGGGACAAAAGAATAAAAGAGGAGAACAAGACTACCAAATGAAGTCACAAGACTATCAAATGCATAGCTGAGCCATGCATTTCCTTTTGAACAAACTGTGTTAAAATTCAAATCTAGTCAATTATACAATTTAGAGAATCCATACAACAAAACCAGTTATTAAGCAAAAATACCTCTGGAACTAAGGTTACACAGCAGTTTCTCTTAGGATCCTGTATTATCAAGAACAAGAACAAAATCATTGACCATGCTGTATAATAGATTCAGTGTCATATTTCATATGGTTATTTTTATAGCCGTCCTTCATATAATTTGAGTTTTCATCAAATCTCAATACAGTAAAAATAATTAATGCTGGGGGGTTTATGCACCTAAACTCAGAAGCCTAGTGGCTAAGGCTTACCCCCTCCTTCAGTGGCCTGCTTAAAATTTACCATTTCCTTGTTTATTTTCCTCTCAAGTCTCCATATGTATTTTCCTGTTTTGGTTCTCTATTCATTTTCTTTGACATTTAATAGAGTCTAAGTACCTATATTTAAATACAAAGAATTTGTTTTATTCCTATTTATATTCCCTAAAAGGTTGGCACAGTACCTTGCACAGAATTAGAATTAAACACCTAACTCTCATGTAACAAAATTTCCAGGCCACATTATAATAGAGATAATGAGTGAAATCACTTAATCTCGCAATTTACCTTTGCTCTAAAATATAAAATTCTCACTCTCAGAACCTTGAATAGGCATTTTCCAAATAAAACATTCAGATGGCCTGCAAGTACATGAAAAGATGTTCAACATTACTGATTATCATATAAATGCAAATCAAAGTCAACATGAGATAGTACTTCACACATGTCAGAGTCGTTATCATCAAAAAGACAAGAAATTACAAGTGTTGGCATGGATGTAGAGAAAAGGAAACCCCAGGACACAATGCATGGAATGTAAATTGGTACCTTCACTCGAATGTGGAAAAGCATACAGATATTGAGTTGAAAATCTTCCAGTGATTCAACATTTCTTTGGGATATTACTAAACCCACTTCATCTAGAAAGGATTAAAGGCAAGATACATGAACTGTAATTAACAGGCTAAGGATGGGACAAAAGAATAAAAGAGGAGAACAAGACTACCAAATGAAGTCACAAGACTATCAAATGCATAGCTGAGCCATGCATTTCCTTTTTAACAAACTGTGTTAAAATTCAAATCTAGTCAATTATACAATTTAGAGAATCCATACAACAAAACCAGTTATTAAGCAAAAATACCTCTGGAACTAAGGTTACACAGCAGTTTCTCTTAGGATCCTGTATTATCAAGAACAAGAACAAAATCATTGACCATGCTGTATAATAGATTCAGTGTCATATTTCATATGGTTATTTTTATAGCCGTCCTTCATATAATTTGAGTTTTCATCAAATCTCAATACAGTAAAAATAATTAATGCTGGGGGGTTTATGCACCTAAACTCAGAAGCCTAGTGGCTAAGGCTTACCCCCTCCTTCAGTGGCCTGCTTAAAATTTACCATTTCCTTGTTTATTTTCCTCTCAAGTCTCCATATGTATTTTCCTGTTTTGGTTCTCTATTCATTTTCTTTGACATTTAATAGAGTCTAAGTACCTATATTTAAATACAAAGAATTTGTTTTATTCCTATTTATTTTCCCCTAAAAGGTTGGCACAGTACCTTGCACAGAATTAGAATTAAACACCTAACTCTCATGTAACAAAATTTCCAGGCCACATTATAATAGAGATAATGAGTGAAATCACTTAATCTCGCAATTTACCTTTGCTCTAAAATATAAAATTCTCACTCTCAGAACCTTGAATAGGCATTTTCCAAATAAAACATTCAGATGGCCTGCAAGTACATGAAAAGATGTTCAACATTACTGATTATCATATAAATGCAAATCAAAGTCAACATGAGATAGTACTTCACACATGTCAGAGTCGTTATCATCAAAAAGACAAGAAATTACAAGTGTTGGCATGGATGTAGAGAAAAGGAAACCCCAGGACACAATGCATGGGAATGTAAATTGGTACCTTCACTCTGAAAAACTGTCTGGAGGGTCCTCAAAAATTTAAAACAGAGCTACCAAATGATCCAACAATTCCTCTCTTGGCTATTTATTTGAAGTAAACAAAAACACTAATTCAAAAAGATATATGCACCCCATTATTCACTGCAGCATTATTTACAATAGTAAAGATGTGGAAACTATATAAGTGCCCATAAACAGAGGAATGGATAAAGAAGATATGGTATATATGTGTTTATACACAGACACACACACACACACACACACACACATATATAATGGAATATTACTAAGCCATATAAACAATAAAATGTTGCTATTGCAACAAAAAGGATGGACCTGGAGGAGAGTATGCTTAATGAAATAAGTCAGATAAAGTCATACTGTCTGTTTTCACCTATATGTGGAACCTAAAAAAACAAAAGAAATGAACTACAAAGCAGAGACTCACAGACATGGAGAACAGCTAGTGATTATCACAAGGAGAGGGGCAGAGTTGGGGGCAAAAGAGATGAAGGGATAAACAGCTACAAACTACCAAATATAAAGTAAGTCACTGCATGTAACAGCACAGGGAATATAGATAACATTTTATATTCATTTTGTATGATGTATAATCTATGAAAATATTGAACCAATATTTGTGCACCTGAAAGTAATATAATGTTCTAAGTCAAATGTGGTGGTGGTTTAGTTTCTGCGTCAAGTCTGACTCATGGGACCCACAGACTGTAGCCCAATAGGTTCCACTGTCCATGGGATTTCCCAGGCAAAAATACTGGGATGGGTTGCCATTTTCTTCTCTACCAGATATTTCTGACCCAGGAATCCAACCCAGGTTTCCTGCACTACAGGCAGATTCTTAACCTACTTTTCTAAGAGGGAAGTGAAGTAGGGCTTCAGTGGCTTTTTTAAAAAGTTCCCTCTCTGAGGAGACCACAGTGTTTTTCCTCACTTACTCTCAAATAAAACATTCAGATGGCCTGCAAGTACATGAAAAGATGTTCAACATTACTGATTATCATATAAATGCAAATCAAAGTCAACATGAGATAGTACTTCACACATGTCAGAGTCGTTATCATCAAAAAGACAAGAAATTACAAGTGTTGGCATGGATGTAGAGAAAAGGAAACCCCAGGACACAATGCATGGGAATGTAAATTGGTACCTTCACTCTGAAAAACTGTCTGGAGGGTCCTCAAAAATTTAAAACAGAGCTACCAAATGATCCAACAATTCCTCTCTTGGCTATTTATTTGAAGTAAACAAAAACACTAATTCAAAAAGATATATGCACCCCATTATTCACTGCAGCATTATTTACAATAGTAAAGATGTGGAAACTATATAAGTGCCCATAAACAGAGGAATGGATAAAGAAGATATGGTATATATGTGTTTATACACAGACACACACACACACACACACACACACACATATATAATGGAATATTACTAAGCCATATAAACAATAAAATGTTGCTATTGCAACAAAAAGGATGGACCTGGAGGAGAGTATGCTTAATGAAATAAGTCAGATAAAGTCATACTGTCTGTTTTCACCTATATGTGGAACCTAAAAAAACAAAAGAAATGAACTACAAAGCAGAGACTCACAGACATGGAGAACAGCTAGTGATTATCACAAGGAGAGGGGCAGAGTTGGGGGCAAAAGAGATGAAGGGGATAAACAGCTACAAACTACCAAATATAAAGTAAGTCACTGCATGTAACAGCACAGGGAATATAGATAACATTTTATATTCATTTTGTATGATGTATAATCTATGAAAATATTGAACCAATATTTGTGCACCTGAAAGTAATATAATGTTCTAAGTCAAATGTGGTGGTGGTTTAGTTTCTGCGTCAAGTCTGACTCATGGGACCCACAGACTGTAGCCCAATAGGTTCCACTGTCCATGGGATTTCCCAGGCAAAAATACTGGGATGGGTTGCCATTTTCTTCTCTACCAGATATTTCTGACCCAGGAATCCAACCCAGGTTTCCTGCACTACAGGCAGATTCTTAACCTACTTTTCTAAGAGGGAAGTGAAGTAGGGCTTCAGTGGCTTTTTTAAAAAGTTCCCTCTCTGAGGAGACCACAGTGTTTTTCCTCACTTACTCTCAAGATGGGACCATTTTTAGTCCTATGAACACCATCTAGATCCAATTCTCAAAATTTCTTTGTCAAGAACTGCTGGCAAGACATATTATTGACTTTTGTGTCTCATCCATCCCCATTTGCCTTTACTTTCCAAAATCTTCAAATTCTCTCTGCTGAAATTGATAATAAGAAATAGCTCTCTCTCCTGGAATTCCATCCGGTTGCCTCGACATAAAACTTGGAATCGTAAACAGGAATCCTACTGATGAAACATTTAATTTGACTCTATTTTATTATAACCTCTGCCACCAAGGCTTTGGCATTGTTGTAAAAGAAATGGACCAGAAGACAATATGAAAATAATCAAGTATTAGAGTGAGCAGGATTTGATTCATTGGATATGGGAATTCATCCATTGTCCCAAAGACTTAGGAAGCCTACGATTTTTAATTAATATAAAAATTCAGTTGTCATTCCCAGTATAAACTCTTTCCTTTCTCATTTTGACCCTTGCTTTCTATGTGGTTCCTGTAAGCTTAGCCCAATCATGACTCGTTTGGGTTTCAGTGGTTCTTCAGCTTAGGATGTACTGCTGAACTTTTGCTGCACTAAATAAAAGCACGTGTAAAAGAATAGATGACTGTGTTTAACTTGGAAGAGAGAAGTTACTCATACTGTATTACCCATCTGGGGCACTAAAATGATGACACAGACATGGTAGGCATGCATCCCGGAACTCACTCTTTGCAACCCCATGGACTGCAGCATTCAAGGCTTCCCTGTCCTTCACTCTCTCCCAGAGTTTGCTCAAACTCAACCCCAGTGAACTGGCGATGCCATCCAACCATCTCATACTCTGTCATCCCCTTCTCTTCCTGCTTTCAATCTTTCCCAGCATCAGGGTCTTTTCAATGATTTGACTCTGCATCAGGTGGCCAAAGTATTGGAGCTTCAGCTTCAGCAACAGTCCTTCCAATGAATATTCAAGGTCAATTTCCTTTAGGATTGACAAGTTTGATCTCCTTGCTGTCCAAGGGACTCACAAGAATCTTCTCTAGTACTATATTTTGAAAGCATCAAAAGTCCTATATAGGCCAATAAAACAAAGATGAAGCAAAGAGACCAAACAGTGGCCAAAAATAATGGTTTTTAAATTCTGCTCAAATTGTTAAGTCATTGATGATGATTACTAACATAAATATGTTTAGGAATCTATGATATAACATACAACTTTGTGAACTAAAATTTTAGGTTTTAGTCCTGGCCTCAAGCGCTATTGTGAAAATTTCAACAAATCTATATATGCATCTGAGAAATAGGAGATAATTGCCTATTATTATCTTTATGAAACACAGAAACAGAAAAGTGAGATAAGTACAAAAGTACTGCAAACATTATGAAACTTTTAAATATAAGATATTCTTAGTATTTCGGCAAGAATTTTATAGGAAGATAGTACTGGGGAAAGTTGGATAAAGAGAGAGAATGGAAAAAATTTCTTTTGAAAATAATCGTATTAGTAAATTTTCATTGGATATGGGAATTCATCCATTGTCCCAAAGACTTAGGAAGCCTACGATTTTTAATTAATATAAAAATTCAGTTGTCATTCCCAGTATAAACTCTTTCCTTTCTCATTTTGACCCTTGCTTTCTATGTGGTTCCTGTAAGCTTAGCCCAATCATGACTCGTTTGGGTTTCAGTGGTTCTTCAGCTTAGGATGTACTGCTGAACTTTTGCTGCACTAAATAAAAGCACGTGTAAAAGAATAGATGACTGTGTTTAACTTGGAAGAGAGAAGTTACTCATACTGTATTACCCATCTGGGGCACTAAAATGATGACACAGACATGGTAGGCATGCATCCCGGAACTCACTCTTTGCAACCCCATGGACTGCAGCATTCAAGGCTTCCCTGTCCTTCACTCTCTCCCAGAGTTTGCTCAAACTCAACCCCAGTGAACTGGCGATGCCATCCAACCATCTCATACTCTGTCATCCCCTTCTCTTCCTGCTTTCAATCTTTCCTAGTGTCAGGGTCTTTTCCAATGAGCTGGCTCTTCTCATCAGGTGGCCAAAGTATTGGAGCTTCAGCTTCAGCAACAGTCCTTCCAATGAATATTCAAGGTCAATTTCCTTTAGGATTGACAAGTTTGATCTCCTTGCTGTCCAAGGGACTCACAAGAATCTTCTCTAGTACTATATTTTGAAAGCATCAAAAGTCCTATATAGGCCAATAAAACAAAGATGAAGCAAAGAGACCAAACAGTGGCCAAAAATAATGGTTTTTAAATTCTGCTCAAATTGTTAAGTCATTGATGATGATTACTAACATAAATATGTTTAGGAATCTATGATATAACATACAACTTTGTGAACTAAAATTTTAGGTTTTAGTCCTGGCCTCAAGCGCTATTGTGAAAATTTCAACAAATCTATATATGCATCTGAGAAATAGGAGATAATTGCCTATTATTATCTTTATGAAACACAGAAACAGAAAAGTGAGATAAGTACAAAAGTACTGCAAACATTATGAAACTTTTAAATATAAGATATTCTTAGTATTTCAGCAAGAATTTTATAGGAATATAGTACTAGGGAAAGTTGGATAAAGAGAGAGAATGATTTCTCAAAGAAGTAAATAATATATCTGTTATTCTGTATTTTATCTTGAAAACTTAGGCATTAATAGGATAACAGAATCTCCATTACTGTAGCATCTTTATAAGACATGTTAGTAGAAAGGTTTTCATACTCTGTGTTGAATAGCATTATTCTACTAAACACTATCTAAAAGAATCGTGTGTTTTCAGGGGACCTTTAAAACTATGCATAAATATGTAAATTTGGAAAGAATTAAAAATACTTGTTTTGGGGTGATAGAATTATGGATGGTTTGTTACATTTGTAAATGGAATAGAAATCAACAAATTTCACTTAAAATTGTTCTCATAAAAGAATGCTGATATGATAAGCTAATGATGGATAATACTATTTACATAAAATTTTGCTTTTGTCATCATTCTGAAATGAAAACTTTTCATTTTCATCCCTCAATTATCATGATAATGCTTTACTTTTAATTGATCATCATAATTTATCAAATTATCAAATTGAGCTGTCCTTGTGGAAGCCACTACACAAATAAAACAATGAAGGTGAGCCCTGTAACTTTCCTATTTTGAGAAATAATCGTAGAAAAGGAATCTATTTGCAGATTTTTACTGTTCATTTGTATTTATTTCTAAAGAGAAGGGTCTTTCCTACCTTTTATTCTGAAGATGCTATAAGGCAGGAGAGATTTCAGAGAAGATAGGCCAGGTGGCAGCATCCAGAATAACTGTCATCTCCCTATCTCTGTCCCACAGATGTGGATGTGAAGGTTGTTGTTTAATTGCAATCTTTTGCAGTCCATGGACTGCAGCCTGCCAGGCTCCTCTGTCTTTTGGATTTCACAGACAAGAATATTGGAGTCTGTTTCCATTTCCTTCTCCAGGGTATCTTCCCAACCAAGGGATTGAACCCACTTCTTCTGCATTGACAGATGGATACTTTACCACTGAGTCAGAAGGGAAGCCTGTATTTCCCCTAAAATACATAAAACATTCTATTCAGGGGCTTCCCTGGTGGTCAAAGAGTAACCAGAGGGTAAAGAGTCCGCCTTGCAGTGCAAGGGGCGCCAGTTTGATCCCTAGCCACAGGAGGATCCTGCGCTGGACTGGTGTGTCCAATTGTGAGTCAGCGCTCTGGAGTGCATGTGCCCGGAGGTGGGACTCTGCAGCAGAAGAGAGGCCACTGCAGTGGGAGGCCCGCACAGGCCAAAGAATGCAGATGGATGAAAATAAACAAATAAAAACACCAATGAAAGAGGCAAAAATTTAAAAAATATAGGTAAATTCTTAAAATTTTTTTCTATTCAGGAAAAATTAGCAGTATAATCTATGACAAAAAGAACCTGCAAGTGCAAGAACCGCCAGTTCGATCCCTGGCACAGTAAGATCCCATATGCCACAGAGTGGCTGGGCAGGTGTGTCCAATTGTGAGCTGGCACTCTGCAGCGCAAGCACCCAGAGCCCGTGCTCTGCGACAAGATAGGCCACCACGATAGGAGGCTCATACAGGCCAAAGAATTATGATGGATGAAAATAAATAAACGAAGGACCAATAAAAGAAGCCAAAATTTAAAAAGAAAAGAATCTGCAATCATTTCTCTTGAGTTCTTACCTCCTTTTCTATTTATATTTTCCTCACTGCCACCACTGGAAATGATACTTTAGGCATACAGTTTAACAGTATAACAGATTAAATACAGAGGGATATACCATTTCTCTTCAAAAGAAGGAATTGTGTTTACTCATTGCAGAGTCCAGGGATAGGGAATCCTGACTCTCCACTACATGCTGCCATTCCAGACAATTCCCCTTGCCCATGATGCTTTGTTTTCAACTGACTGGGGCTTCCCCAATGGCTCAGCAGGTAAGGAACCCACCTGCAATGCCGGAGGTGCAGGTGGAGATGCAGAAGATGCAGTTTCAATCCCTGGGTTGGGAAGATGCACTGTGCGGGGGCCTTCCGCAAAAAGGAAGGCAGCGGGATTGCCCCCGGCTGAACCGGGATATCTAGGAGAGAGGTGAGTCTTCTGACCACCACCCAGCCCCCTGGCAAGCGGGAGACAATCAGACGCAGCACGGGTTCCGTCAAAGCAGTTTTATTAGTTTTATTAGTGCAGACTCACAGCTTTTATAGGCAAGTGAATGGGGTTTTGCACGGGACTTCCTATAGATTACACCAATCAAGCTAAAGGTCAAGCAATCATCCACGACGGAAACCAGGGGAACCAATCAGAAATTTTGACCATCACTTAACAACTTAGATCACGACTGCTCTTCCTGTAGGCGACCCAATGTGCTTAAGCTTTTTATGCTTGCAATTTAATTCAGAGCCCCCAACACCCATGCAGGAGGCCGGCCAAAGAATGCAGATGGATGAAAATAAACAAATAAAAACACCAATGAAAGAGGCAAAAATTTAAAAAATATAGGTAAATTCTTAAAATTTTTTTCTATTCAGGAAAAATTAGCAGTATAATCTATGACAAAAAGAACCTGCAAGTGCAAGAACCGCCAGTTCGATCCCTGGCACAGTAAGATCCCATATGCCACAGAGTGGCTGGGCAGGTGTGTCCAATTGTGAGCTGGCACTCTGCAGCGCAAGCACCCAGAGCCCGTGCTCTGCGACAAGATAGGCCACCACGATAGGAGGCTCATACAGGCCAAAGAATTATGATGGATGAAAATAAATAAACGAAGGACCAATAAAAGAAGCCAAAATTTAAAAAGAAAAGAATCTGCAATCATTTCTCTTGAGTTCTTACCTCCTTTTCTATTTATATTTTCCTCACTGCCACCACTGGAAATGATACTTTAGGCATACAGTTTAACAGTATAACAGATTAAATACAGAGGGATATACCATTTCTCTTCAAAAGAAGGAATTGTGTTTACTCATTGCAGAGTCCAGGGATAGGGAATCCTGACTCTCCACTACATGCTGCCATTCCAGACAATTCCCCTTGCCCATGATGCTTTGTTTTCAACTGACTGGGGCTTCCCCAATGGCTCAGCAGGTAAGGAACCCACCTGCAATGCCGGAGGTGCAGGTGGAGATGCAGAAGATGCAGTTTCAATCCCTGGGTTGGGAAGATGCACTGTGCGGGGGCCTTCCGCAAAAAGGAAGGCAGCGGGATTGCCCCCGGCTGAACCGGGATATCTAGGAGAGAGGTGAGTCTTCTGACCACCACCCAGCCCCCTGGCAAGCGGGAGACAATCAGACGCAGCACGGGTTCCGTCAAAGCAGTTTTATTAGTTTTATTAGTGCAGACTCACAGCTTTTATAGGCAAGTGAATGGGGTTTTGCACGGGACTTCCTATAGATTACACCAATCAAGCTAAAGGTCAAGCAATCATCCACGAGCGCGGAAACCAGGGGAACCAATCAGAAATTTTGACCATCACTTAACAACTTAGATCACGCACTCGTCTCTTCCTGTAGGCGCCATCTTAGCTCCAAAATGAAACAATGTGCTTAAGCTTCTTTATGCTTGCAAGGGTCCTCTTTCAATTCAGAGCCCCACACACTGGAGAAGGATATGACAACCAACTCCAATATTTTTGACTGAAAAATCCAATGAACAGAGGAACCTGGCAGACCAAAGAGTCTCAAAGAGTCAGAAACGGCTGACCACTAAGCAAGTATGCATCCCCCACCATTAAGATTGTTACAGAAGACAGAACCTTAAACAGCTACATAGGCAAGAGTCTTTCTGAAGCATGTAGGTGGTCTCTTAAAGCAATAAGGTATAATAAAAGGAAACTCATTGCAAATAGGCCACCTTGCATATAAACATGAATACATATATATACACATATAGCTGTGTATATAATTACATGTAATTGAAATAACATGAACCCTCTGAGAGAGATTTGTTATTAAAGGGCTTTCAGGATTTTTCCTTTCTACAGCAAATTAATTTTATAGGAAATAGAAGTCTTTGTGAAATATGTATCACAAAGTACATATTTCCCCAACCTCCAAATTTATCTATTCAGCTAATGATCATTTCCATTTATATATGCATACATATATATAAATTTATTCATGCATATCCTGTTCAAAAATTATTCTGTATCTGTAAGTCTATGTCTGTTTTGCATATAACATTTGTAGCCCTTTTGTTTTAGATTCCACGTATAAGTGATAGCATATAATATTTATCTTTGTCTGATTTATCTATGAAACAGACATAGACTTACAGATGTAGAAAACAAACTTATGGCTAAGAGGGTAAGAGGTGGGTGATAAATTGGGAGATTGGTGTTGACATATATACACTACTATATGTAAAATAGATAACTAATAAGAACTTACTATATAGCACAAGGAACTTCATTCAATACTCTTTAGTATATGGGGAAAGAATGTATAAAAGAGTGGATATATATGTGTGTGTGTATGTATGAGTGTATATATATATATATATACATATATATATATATATATATAAAACTGATTGGTTTTGCTGTATACCTGAAGCTAACACAACGTTGTAAATCAAGGCATACTCCAATAAAAATATCTTAAACTATATATGAACCTAGACTTTTTAGGGAAATCGGAGTTCAGATATATGAAATGTATATGCATTGCACTGTACTAGAAAGTGTGAATAAAACATCACTATATCATCATAAGAATCCATACTCGTGGCTTCCCTGGTGGTCCAGTGGGTAAGGACACCTCCTTGCAGTGCAAGGGGCGCCAGTTGGAGCCCTGGCCTGAGAAGATCCCACGTGCCGCGGAGCGGCTGGACTGATGTGTCCAATTACCGAGTCGGAACTCTGGAGCGCATGTGCCCAGAGCCGGTGCTCTGTGACGACAGAGGCCACCACGATGGGAGGCCCACATGGGCCAGAGAACAAAGACGGATGAAAATAGACAAATGAAAGACCAATAGAAGTGGCATGCCCACTCCCCTCCCTCCCCACTCCACCCCCCGCCATAAATAAATAAATAAATCTTTAAAAAAAAAAAAAAAGAATCCATACTCTACCCAGAATTTTTTGTGGCTGTATTTTGTTTATTTCTTTCTGAAGGTAGGGAAGTGATAGGGATCTCTTTGAAACTCCAATCAGATATTTCAAATTCATAATATGTCCTCCATATCTGTATTTCTTTCCTCATACACTTGGTTCATCACAGCATTTCCTATTTCATCTTTTGCTATCTGTATTAGTCAAGATTCTTCAGGAAAACATAACCAACAGGAGCTGTATGGACATAATTACAGGTAGAGGTGGAGAAAGATTTATTTTAAGAAAATGGCTCATGAATTGTAGACTCGTTATGACTGCACCTGATCAAATGAGACTCACCTGTATTATCATGAATAATCTGCTTTATTCAACATCCACTAGTGTAAATGTTAACCCAAAAGTATCTGCACAGAAATATCTAGAAGTATATTTTACTATCTGAGCATCATGAGCCAGCTAAGCTGACTCACAAGACTATCCATCCTATCAACTACTGAAAATAGTGATCTTGCTACTGATAACTGTGTATCTCTAGAAAATGTCTAACAATGATACACTAGTGACTGCTCCCCTGTGATAAAACCGAGTGGAACAAGGGAGAAAAATATGCCGTGAGAATAATTTAAACCCTAGTTCTGCTGTTTCTGTAGGTGATTTACATCAATTAAATTAGTTATTTGAGTCATGCTTTTTCATCTGTAAAATGAGGATAGATCTTTCCACTAATTTGCATTTCATTGATTTGCACCTATTTGAGAATTAGAGATTGAATCACTAGTTTTCTGCTATATTTAGGGCTTAAAAAAGCACTTAATCCAAGTTGTTTCTTACATCTGCATGGTAACTAATGTTTTCAGTAATATTGGAATGAGCAAATTTTATAGGGAAAATATATGAATTCCCCCATAGCTATATCTGTTTCTCTTTTGTTTACTTTCATCACTATTTATGTTTTAAATATATGAGAATGTAAAAAAGATAAAAACTAAATAGCAATTACCTGTAACAGTCTTTAAAATACAAATTAAAAACTTTGATAAATATTATAAATTATATTTCTCTGTCAGTTAGACAGCAACTGACAGGTCTATCACAGAAAAAATTCATTTCTATGGAAGTACAGGGAGGACCGAATTTTTAGAGTTTTGCTCAGTTCCAGTTTGACCATTCAGTGTCTCCTTGTTTCTAATCTCTTTCTGAGGGCAACCACTTGCCTTTAAGAAAACTTAACGATTATAGTTCTTTGATTAGGAATGTCTTTGAACTTTAAGGCAGAGTGTAGGTTGTTTTGCTATTTAATTCTCTCTCGTCTTAAATCTCACATTGTGGCTACTCGTGTGTGTGTGTGTGTGGCTACTCTTTTGATGAGAACTTTAGTGATATGCATGTATGTTAGTTGCTCAGTCGTGTGAGACTCTTTGTGGTCCCATGGACTGTAGCCTGCCAGGCTCCTCTGTCCGTGGCATTCTCCAGGCAAGAATATTGGAGTAGGTAGCAATTCCATTCTCCAGGGGATCTTTGTGATCCAAGAACTGAACCTGGGGCTCCACATTCAATCCCAAACTCCTATCAACTACTGAAAATAGTGATCTTGCTACTGATAACTGTGTATCTCTAGAAAATGTCTAACAATGATACACTAGTGACTGCTCCCCTGTGATAAAACCGAGTGGAACAAGGGAGAAAAATATGCCGTGAGAATAATTTAAACCCTAGTTCTGCTGTTTCTGTAGGTGATTTACATCAATTAAATTAGTTATTTGAGTCATGCTTTTTCATCTGTAAAATGAGGATAGATCTTTCCACTAATTTGCATTTCATTGATTTGCACCTATTTGAGAATTAGAGATTGAATCACTAGTTTTCTGCTATATTTAGGGCTTAAAAAAGCACTTAATCCAAGTTGTTTCTTACATCTGCATGGTAACTAATGTTTTCAGTAATATTGGAATGAGCAAATTTTATAGGGAAAATATATGAATTCCCCCATAGCTATATCTGTTTCTCTTTTGTTTACTTTCATCACTATTTATGTTTTAAATATATGAGAATGTAAAAAAGATAAAAACTAAATAGCAATTACCTGTAACAGTCTTTAAAATACAAATTAAAAACTTTGATAAATATTATAAATTATATTTCTCTGTCAGTTAGACAGCAACTGACAGGTCTATCACAGAAAAATTCATTTCTATGGAAGTACAGGGAGGACCGAATTTTTAGAGTTTTGCTCAGTTCCAGTTTGACCATTCAGTGTCTCCTTGTTTCTAATCTCTTTCTGAGGGCAACCACTTGCCTTTAAGAAAACTTAACGATTATAGTTCTTTGATTAGGAATGTCTTTGAACTTTAAGGCAGAGTGTAGGTTGTTTTGCTATTTAATTCTCTCTCGTCTTAAATCTCACATTGTGGCTACTCGTGTGTGTGTGTGTGTGGCTACTCTTTTGATGAGAACTTTAGTGATATGCATGTATGTTAGTTGCTCAGTCGTGTGAGACTCTTTGTGGTCCCATGGACTGTAGCCTGCCAGGCTCCTCTGTCCGTGGCATTCTCCAGGCAAGAATATTGGAGTAGGTAGCAATTCCATTCTCCAGGGGATCTTTGTGATCCAAGAACTGAACCTGGGGCTCCCACATTATGGGCAGATTCTTTACTGTAAAAAGTTCCTCTTAGGAAGAGATACCATTTTGATGGTATCTGTACAATTCATATGGCGAGGAGAAAAATTAAGACACCAACCACTCAATGAAGACAGTAAAGCAAAGACAGTCAGCGAGTAGGTAGTAGTACAATTCGTAAGGCATTGGCATAAGTGTGTCTTCTCCTTTGTATTAGGAAAACAGAACCTTTATTTTTTTTTTTATGAGCGACTTTTGCTAAAAATAAGTAAAATAGGGCCCTCTTGAGTTTACCAGGAAATTTACCATTAAACAGAAGTAAAGCTTCTGTTTATAGCTTGTCATTTAATTCAACAGAAATGTAGTAGTGTGATAACCAAATCATCTAGCTACACTTGAAAAAATATAGTGGTGTAGAAAAATTACAAACTAAAACATTTGGTTCACAGTTTCTATATTTATTCTTATTTACACTGATTTTGCTCATTTTAAGTGGAAAAAAAAAATCTTTGGCCAGCAAGGTAGAAGCTATCATGGTACATCTGGAATCTGGGCATCAGATGGGTGCTGTTGTGGAAGAAATACAGCAGGTATTTTCTACAAAAATTACAACGAAGCAGATATTCCTTTTAGTGTCTTCCAACCCTGGGAGGAGGATTAGACTTTTTCAGGCTGCAAATCAAGGGAATTAAGTTAGGCTGTGGTGTTTGAAAGCCTATGCCCACATCCAAGGAAAATGAACCAGAAACATGGCCTCTCTCCAGCATGTCATGAGCCTACACGGAATGCTAAATCTCAAGAAGGCTACATCTTTGCTGAGGTGTCAGTTCAGGGTGCCACAACATCCATGATGAAGACGAACAAGAAAGATGTGACATACTGCCACAGTATGTGTTCAAAGGAGTTGAAGACCAACACCTTGCCTTCTTCCTGTCTTGGTCTCCTTGGCATATTGGATCTTGCAGACCTCCTTGAGAGGCACCAAGCCCAGGTGCATTCCAAGTCTGCATTTTGTTGGTCGTGCGTGTGCCACACGTGGGTTCCCAGGTGCATGACAAAGTGTTTAATCTGTCCTTTTCTGCATCCTGTTGTCTCAGGCAATTTATCTAGTAAAAGACAGGTCTTAGGAAGTCCTTTACAGGAATTTTCATTTTTTCTTTCTTCCCACCACAGTGTAAATTGACTCCAGTCACCCTTTTCCCTCAGATTCTCATCTTTAAGCAAGTGATATGTATACTGGATATAAAAAATAAAATAAAATAAAACATTACAAGTGTGATAATTACAGTCCCACCACTGCCATTATTTTAAGGAGATCATAATGAGGAGAACATAAGTGGATTTTGGTTTGTGACTGAATAGAGAATTAATTTTCAAAGAAATTTTTATTCATGTTCATTCTCTAAGTGGTATAAAGAAGGAACAGATGTATAGTAGAAAAAAAAATTGTCCAGTATTTTTTTCATAATGAAGAGTATAACTATAATTAGAAATGGCAATCTTTAAAATCTTCAACTGATATGTAATTTATTCACAAATTATAAAAATATATATTCACATGTTAAGTATGTTTATACAGTCTGACAAAAAATAAGACCCAGTGCTTACTCATGCATTCATATTAAATGTTTAGAGAAATATACACACAGGAAATATATACACACATGATATCATATTACATATATGTCAAATATATACCATATTCCTTTCCATTGAACAGTAATTTACTTTTCTCTCTTGGTCAAACTTCATCACTCTTAACTTTTCTCAATCACAGAACTTTACAGGCAGAAAATCATCAACAGTTTCACTCCAGAGTGTGTGCAAATGTTTTCATACAGCTCTGTTATTAACAATAATGACCTCAACACAATGCATTTCCAGGGGAATTAATGACTGGGGTTAATGGTCCGAAGCAAAGCCATCCAGTCATGAATCCCTAAGAAATACCCTCTGCTTTGATCATTATTGCTTCATTACAACATAAAAATAATCAGCAGCAATTACAGTGGGAACTATGGGAACAGTTCAGCCCTGAAAATTAACTGTTTCTGGTGCAATGTTGCTGAAGAGTTCACTGCTTACAGTGAATTTAGTATAAACAATCCTGTAAAAAAAGCGAATTGATACAAATGACACTGAAATGTAATGTGATCCTGAATGGCCAATATTCCAGCTTTTAATCTGTCCTTTTCTGCATCCTGTTGTCTCAGGCAATTTATCTAGTAAAAGACAGGTCTTAGGAAGTCCTTTACAGGAATTTTCATTTTTTCTTTCTTCCCACCACAGTGTAAATTGACTCCAGTCACCCTTTTCCCTCAGATTCTCATCTTTAAGCAAGTGATATGTATACTGGATATAAAAAATAAAATAAAATAAAACATTACAAGTGTGATAATTACAGTCCCACCACTGCCATTATTTTAAGGAGATCATAATGAGGAGAACATAAGTGGATTTTGGTTTGTGACTGAATAGAGAATTAATTTTCAAAGAAATTTTTATTCATGTTCATTCTCTAAGTGGTATAAAGAAGGAACAGATGTATAGTAGAAAAAAAAATTGTCCAGTATTTTTTTCATAATGAAGAGTATAACTATAATTAGAAATGGCAATCTTTAAAATCTTCAACTGATATGTAATTTATTCACAAATTATAAAAATATATATTCACATGTTAAGTATGTTTATACAGTCTGACAAAAAATAAGACCCAGTGCTTACTCATGCATTCATATTAAATGTTTAGAGAAATATACACACAGGAAATATATACACACATGATATCATATTACATATATGTCAAATATATACCATATTCCTTTCCATTGAACAGTAATTTACTTTTCTCTCTTGGTCAAACTTCATCACTCTTAACTTTTCTCAATCACAGAACTTTACAGGCAGAAAATCATCAACAGTTTCACTCCAGAGTGTGTGCAAATGTTTTCATACAGCTCTGTTATTAACAATAATGACCTCAACACAATGCATTTCCAGGGGAATTAATGACTGGGGTTAATGGTCCGAAGCAAAGCCATCCAGTCATGAATCCCTAAGAAATACCCTCTGCTTTGATCATTATTGCTTCATTACAACATAAAAATAATCAGCAGCAATTACAGTGGGAACTATGGGAACAGTTCAGCCCTGAAAATTAACTGTTTCTGGTGCAATGTTGCTGAAGAGTTCACTGCTTACAGTGAATTTAGTATAAACAATCCTGTAAAAAAAGCGAATTGATACAAATGACACTGAAATGTAATGTGATCCTGAATGGCCAATATTCCAGCTGAAATTAGAGATATGCATGGTTAACCTAAGAAAGTGAAATGAGCCTGTGCAAATAAAACACCAAGCAAGTGAATATAAACTAAAACTTTTGAAAACGTATTTACCTTATACTCAGTAAAAATTTAAAAACGGATAGTATAACCATGCCCATATTTTGATGCATTCCAATAATAACAGAAAATATAAAAAGATAATCTGCCAAGAAAATCTTGAGATTCATTTTTGCATGAATTTTATTAAAATTTGGGGGCAAGATACAAAAATAAAAAAAATTTTTGGCTTTTTATTATTTAAAACTGAATTATTTTAATTTTATTTTTATTGAAATATAGTTGTTTTACAATCTTTGTTAGTTTCAGGTATAAAGCAAATTGATTCAGTTAACACACACAAACACATACATATGTATGTAGTTTTCAGATTCTTTTTCCTTATAGGCTATTACAAAATATTCAGTATAGTTCTCTGTACTATATAGTATGTGTTTGTTGGTTATTTATTTTACATACAGTGGTGTGTTTATGTTAATCCTAAACTCTAAATTTATAACTCCTCCCTTTCCTCATGGCTCAGCTCATGAAGAATCTGCCTGCAGTGCTGGAGACCTGGGTTTGATCTCTGAGCTGGGAATATCCTCTGCACTATTCTTGCCTGGAAAATTCCATGGTCAGAGTAGCCTGGTAGGCTACAGTTCATGGGATCACAAAGAGTTGGAAAGAACTGACACTTACTTATTTATCTCCCTCTCTGGTCATCATGTTTGTTTTCTATATGTAAATTCTTATAAATTGAACATAGATATTTAATAGAAACCAATGTAAGAATACATTTCCCTGTTCTCTGGTTTCTGCCCCAAAGGCTGCTAAAACAATTGCTCACTCAGTGAGCTCAAATGATGCCCTCAACTAGAGTTGTAGCCTCTGCTTTGATCATTATTGCTTCATTACAACATAAAAATAATCAGCAGCAATTACAGTGGGAACTATGGGAACAGTTCAGCCCTGAAAATTAACTGTTTCTGGTGCAATGTTGCTGAAGAGTTCACTGCTTACAGTGAATTTAGTATAAACAATCCTGTAAAAAAAGCGAATTGATACAAATGACACTGAAATGTAATGTGATCCTGAATGGCCAATATTCCAGCTGAAATTAGAGATATGCATGGTTAACCTAAGAAAGTGAAATGAGCCTGTGCAAATAAAACACCAAGCAAGTGAATATAAACTAAAACTTTTGAAAAACGTATTTACCTTATACTCAGTAAAAGTTTAAAAACGGATAGTATAACCATGCCCATATTTTGATGCATTCCAATAATAACAGAAAATATAAAAAGATAATCTGCCAAGAAAATCTTGAGATTCATTTTTGCATGAATTTTATTAAAATTTGGGGGCAAGATACAAAAATAAAAAAAATTTTTGGCTTTTTATTATTTAAAACTGAATTATTTTAATTTTATTTTTATTGAAATATAGTTGTTTTACAATCTTTGTTAGTTTCAGGTATAAAGCAAATTGATTCAGTTAACACACACAAACACATACATATGTATGTAGTTTTCAGATTCTTTTTCCTTATAGGCTATTACAAAATATTCAGTATAGTTCTCTGTACTATATAGTATGTGTTTGTTGGTTATTTATTTTACATACAGTGGTGTGTTTATGTTAATCCTAAACTCTAAATTTATAACTCCTCCCTTTCCTCATGGCTCAGCTCATGAAGAATCTGCCTGCAGTGCTGGAGACCTGGGTTTGATCTCTGAGCTGGGAATATCCTCTGCACTATTCTTGCCTGGAAAATTCCATGGTCAGAGTAGCCTGGTAGGCTACAGTTCATGGGATCACAAAGAGTTGGAAAGAACTGACACTTACTTATTTATCTCCCTCTCTGGTCATCATGTTTGTTTTCTATATGTAAATTCTTATAAATTGAACATAGATATTTAATAGAAACCAATGTAAGAATACATTTCCCTGTTCTCTGGTTTCTGCCCCAAAGGCTGCTAAAACAATTGCTCACTCAGTGAGCTCAAATGATGCCCTCAACTAGAAGTTCAGTAGGCTTTCCGTGTATTACTTTCTCCCACTCTGTTTAAGATGAACATTTGACATGGTAAAACTTGCTGTGTTTTTGTTTTTTAATCTCCCTCTCTTCCCTTGGCTTTTATGACAAATGTCTGTTCTTTCCGTCTGATTACTTACATTGAATCTTTGACTCCTTCGGAATCTTTAACACATTTGACTCCTTTGGAACCCATTTCTCTTCCCATTGTCTGTGTATAGATATCCATTAAGACTTGTTTTTGACATTATTTTCTTCCCTATAAGCATCCTAATACTTGTAGAATATCATTGGCTACAACAAGTTTAAATGTTTTCCTCTATAGACAGATACCAAGCCTATTTCTTCATTTCAATCCTCTCCCAAATTAGTACTTCCTACTACTCCTCCCTATTAGACATCAGGCCCTGTACATGCTTTTGGCAATTCATCACCTTCCTCATCTACCTCTTTATTAATTGTTCAAAACTTCTATCTTTTGAGATCAGCATTTCTAGTCACTGATTGAGTTCTGTTTAACTCCACATACAAGTTTCCTAGTCTTGATTTCCATACCACTCTGAGGCTCACTCTCTTAATTCCATAGCCATATCCTTTCTTAATTTTTAATCTGAATGATTTCAGTAAACCTTATCTGGTCTTAATATTTCTCAATCTATAAAATCACAATTTTACATAAGGTGTGTTTATGTTAATCCTAAACTCTAAATTTATAACTCCTCCCTTTCCTCATGGCTCAGCTCATGAAGAATCTGCCTGCAGTGCTGGAGACCTGGGTTTGATCTCTGAGCTGGGAATATCCTCTGCACTATTCTTGCCTGGAAAATTCCATGGTCAGAGTAGCCTGGTAGGCTACAGTTCATGGGATCACAAAGAGTTGGAAAGAACTGACACTTACTTATTTATCTCCCTCTCTGGTCATCATGTTTGTTTTCTATATGTAAATTCTTATAAATTGAACATAGATATTTAATAGAAACCAATGTAAGAATACATTTCCCTGTTCTCTGGTTTCTGCCCCAAAGGCTGCTAAAACAATTGCTCACTCAGTGAGCTCAAATGATGCCCTCAACTAGAAGTTCAGTAGGCTTTCCGTGTATTACTTTCTCCCACTCTGTTTAAGATGAACATTTGACATGGTAAAACTTGCTGTGTTTTTGTTTTTTAATCTCCCTCTCTTCCCTTGGCTTTTATGACAAATGTCTGTTCTTTCCGTCTGATTACTTACATTGAATCTTTGACTCCTTCGGAATCTTTAACACATTTGACTCCTTTGGAACCCATTTCTCTTCCCATTGTCTGTGTATAGATATCCATTAAGACTTGTTTTTGACATTATTTTCTTCCCTATAAGCATCCTAATACTTGTAGAATATCATTGGCTACAACAAGTTTAAATGTTTTCCTCTATAGACAGATACCAAGCCTATTTCTTCATTTCAATCCTCTCCCAAATTAGTACTTCCTACTACTCCTCCCTATTAGACATCAGGCCCTGTACATGCTTTTGGCAATTCATCACCTTCCTCATCTACCTCTTTATTAATTGTTCAAAACTTCTATCTTTTGAGATCAGCATTTCTAGTCACTGATTGAGTTCTGTTTAACTCCACATACAAGTTTCCTAGTCTTGATTTCCATACCACTCTGAGGCTCACTCTCTTAATTCCATAGCCATATCCTTTCTTAATTTTTAATCTGAATGATTTCAGTAAACCTTATCTGGTCTTAATATTTCTCAATCTATAAAATCACAAATAATGTATCTTTATAAGACTTTCTCTCTCTCTTGTTTTTTTTTTTTTTTTTTTGCCATCGTCCAGTGGAATGTAACATTTGGTAGATACTCGAGATTTGGCATGTCAGATAGGGGTCTGAATTCTGACCTCAATAAGTACCACATATGACATTAGTGAAACGATTTATTCCATTATGTTTTCAATACTGACACAAATAATAACACATATATTATAAGCTATTATAAAATGTAAACCTACTAATAATTATAGAAAGACTCTAATTCATGTTGATTATTTTACTTAAACTTTTATTTAGGTCTGGCAGTGTATATACATGATAAATGTCTTGAATGAAATTAATGAATCATTTTAGAGCTATTTATGTATCAGCCCTTTTCTGATCTCCCTACCTCACTCCTGCTATATACATCCACAGAAATTTATATGCCATCTCCAAGAAGAGATGATTTTACTTATTTATTAAATGTATACGGTACTGCTTTTATTTCCACTTGGTATAGGAAGTGGTATAGAAAACAGAAGAGTAAAATTTCCATCACTAAAATAACAACAAAACTGGCCAACTTCAAATTCACAACTTTTCCTCAGTCAATCAGAAAGCTGAGTTTTCACAGTGACTAACCAACCTGAAATAGAGAAAAAAAAAAGAAAACAAAGAAAGACAGTGTACCTCTGTTAAGGAAAACAGAAATCTATGGAGCAAATTCAGAAATGACATGGAAATTGAAAAGATTAGACAAGGGATTGAGAATAACGTGATTAGCCTCATGATTAAATGTTGGAAAAGATGAAAAACATACAATGACAGTTATTTTCAGTAGAAATGAATGGAAATAATAGAAATGAAATATACAGTAAAAGATGAGGAATATCTTTAACAAGTTGCTAGTAGACTCAAAACAGTTAAGTAATATGTCAGTGAAATAGGCTTGTAGAAATTACCAAACTGAAAAGTAGGAGGGAAAAAAAATTCCTAAACATTTCCCAAGAAGAAATAATCTGAAGGTTCCTACAATGATTAAAAATTTGAATTAATACTTATAAATTTCATAATGACAGAAAATTCCAGATACAGATAATTTCACTGGTGACATCTATCAGATATTCAAAGAGGAAATAATTCAAATTCTGTGCAATCACTTTAGAAACCAGAAGAAGAGGGAAATGCCTCAAGTTATTTTATGAAGCCATAGTTAACTTGATATTAAAACTAAAGAATTGGAACAAGCAAATTCCATACGAATAGCTTTTTATAATAACAGATATCAAAATCTTAGAAACTGTGATGAAACCAATGCCACAAACATATAAGTAAAGCATAACACATCACAAGAAAGCAAAATTTATTCTTTAAATGCAAGACTGTTACAATATGAGTATCAATTCATGTATATCATCTTACTAGCAGACTAAGAAAAAAGAATGATTATTTTTTAAAATGAAGGAAAAACTGTTAACAGAATTCCACATTTCACTGATAAAACTCAAAGCCAAATAGGAATAGAAAAAAAGACTTCCTCAGCCTGTTAGAGGGTTTCTATAGACCTGCAGTGCATTGTACTTACGACATATCTCCCCATCAAGAGGGTAACAAGACAAATTTTACAGTAATTTATATAATCACCATTTGAATATGAGTTCTTATATTTATTAAAATGCAACTGAGGTTTAAACATGTAATAAACTATATCAATAGTTATTCATTTTTATTGAGTGGTTTTCCATTTCATGTATGTACCAGTTTGTTTATCTGTTCCTAGTTAAGAGAGTTCTAAATTTTTATTGCAGATAAAGCTGCTATAAATTTTACGTGCAGGTTTTCACTTCTAGGAGTGGGAATGATAGGCCATAGGTTTAATTTTATACTAACAGGTTAAACTGTCTTTTCTAAATTGACAGCTATGTGGGGCAATCTCTTTTGCCCTGTGACTGGGCAGCAATAGCTATTGTTATTTAAAATAAACAATTACTTTTCATATCTTTCTCTTTTAAAAAAAAGGCTGGGTTTGGGAAGAATGCTTGATTAAGAAAGGATAGCCTGAGGGAATTTGGGGACTGTTGGAAACATTCTATATCTTGATTCTTACAGTAAACACACAGATATATGCACTTTTCAAAACTCACGGAAAGAAAAACAGATTTTGTTTCAGGTGAGTTAAAAAGTTAACATTTTAAGCTAGCAGTGCTTTGAAACATATTTTATCAAATATTCTGTCCATCCATCCTAAGTTGCTTCAGTTTTGTCGGACTCTGTGATACTACGGACCATAACCCACCAGGTTTCTCAGTTCATGGGATTTTTCCAGGCAAGAGTAATGGAGTGGATTGCTATTTCCTTCTCCAGGGGATCTTCCTGACTCAGAGCTCAAATCCTTGTCTCTTACATCTCCTGCAATAGCAGGTAGGTTCTTTACCACTATCACTAATCTTGGTGAGCATTAAACTTAATGAGTGCCAATGAGAACAGGAGTGACTCCAGCAGGTAGGTTCATAACTACAAATTTATTTTTGCAAGACTGTTACAATATGAGTATCAATTCATGTATATCATCTTACTAGCAGACTAAGAAAAAAGAATGATTATTTTTTAAAATGAAGGAAAAACTGTTAACAGAATTCCACATTTCACTGATAAAACTCAAAGCCAAATAGGAATAGAAAAAAAGACTTCCTCAGCCTGTTAGAGGGTTTCTATAGACCTGCAGTGCATTGTACTTACGACATATCTCCCCATCAAGAGGGTAACAAGACAAATTTTACAGTAATTTATATAATCACCATTTGAATATGAGTTCTTATATTTATTAAAATGCAACTGAGGTTTAAACATGTAATAAACTATATCAATAGTTATTCATTTTTATTGAGTGGTTTTCCATTTCATGTATGTACCAGTTTGTTTATCTGTTCCTAGTTAAGAGAGTTCTAAATTTTTATTGCAGATAAAGCTGCTATAAATTTTTACGTGCAGGTTTTCACTTCTAGGAGTGGGAATGATAGGCCATAGGTTTAATTTTATACTAACAGGTTAAACTGTCTTTTCTAAATTGACAGCTATGTGGGGCAATCTCTTTTGCCCTGTGACTGGGCAGCAATAGCTATTGTTATTTAAAATAAACAATTACTTTTCATATCTTTCTCTTTTAAAAAAAAGGCTGGGTTTGGGAAGAATGCTTGATTAAGAAAGGATAGCCTGAGGGAATTTGGGGACTGTTGGAAACATTCTATATCTTGATTCTTACAGTAAACACACAGATATATGCACTTTTCAAAACTCACGGAAAGAAAAACAGATTTTGTTTCAGGTGAGTTAAAAAGTTAACATTTTAAGCTAGCAGTGCTTTGAAACATATTTTATCAAATATTCTGTCCATCCATCCTAAGTTGCTTCAGTTTTGTCGGACTCTGTGATACTACGGACCATAACCCACCAGGTTTCTCAGTTCATGGGATTTTTCCAGGCAAGAGTAATGGAGTGGATTGCTATTTCCTTCTCCAGGGGATCTTCCTGACTCAGAGCTCAAATCCTTGTCTCTTACATCTCCTGCAATAGCAGGTAGGTTCTTTACCACTATCACTAATCTTGGTGAGCATTAAACTTAATGAGTGCCAATGAGAACATGAGTGACTCCAAGTACAAAACATAGATAAGTCCTGCTGATCAGTATTAAGAAGTAATCCAACCTAAAGTTACAAGGCTTCTTTTGACATAAACCTAAATCTTTAGGGATCATCTAGACCAGGGTATCATACATTCAATTTGGCTTTGAATTTTTATTTTTTCTTTTTTTTTTTTAACCTTCTAAAAGGTAAACACTGAAGTTCTGTGAAAATTTTGTGATGCTATACCTTTTTTTTCCACAAGGTCTTAAGAACTTTGTGAAGATTGCTTTTTTAAAAGAAATAAAATATTCTAGCAAATGTAAAGTTAGCTTATCCTTGAGTTTTCTCCCATTTCTAAATAGATGTCTGTGTGTTATTTACTTATTGCTGCTGTTAAAAACTATCACAAACTAAATGGTTTAAAACAATCCACATTTGGGGCTTCCCTGATGGTCCAGTGGGTAAGGATACCACCTTGCAGTACAAGGTGAGCCAGTTCGATCCCTGGCCCAGGAAAATCCCATGTGCTGAGGAGCTGCTGGACCAATGTGCCCAACTGCCGAGCCGGAGCTCTGGAGAACACGTGCCCAAAGCTGGTACTCTGTGACAAGAAAGGCCACTGCAGTGGGAGGCCCACACAGGCTAAAGAATAAAGACAGATGAAAATAGATGAATGAAAGACCAATAGAAGTGGCCAAAACAAACAAAAAACATGACAATCCACATTTGTTATCTTTCACTGTTGGAGATCAAAATACTATCAAGGACGTGCTTCCTCTAGAGGCTGTATGAGAAAACATGTGTCCTTGCATTTTCTAGCCTCTAGAGGCCACCTGCCTTCTTTTCATCTATTCCTTCATCTTCAAAGTCAGCATAGCATCTTCAAATCACTCTCTAACTCTGACCTTCTATTTCTGCTGTTGCATCTCCTTCCCATACTGTCCATTCTGCCTTCCTCTTACAAGGACCCTTGTGATTACAAGGGGTTTATGCAGTTAATCCAGAATAATCTTCCACCTCAATGCCTTAATTTAATCATATTTTCAAATTTGCTTATGGGGTTTTCATGGCAGTTTATAGGGTGGAGACTATCACTAATCTTGGTGAGCATTAAACTTAATGAGTGCCAATGAGAACATGAGTGACTCCAAGTACAAAACATAGATAAGTCCTGCTGATCAGTATTAAGAAGTAATCCAACCTAAAGTTACAAGGCTTCTTTTGACATAAACCTAAATCTTTAGGGATCATCTAGACCAGGGTATCATACATTCAATTTGGCTTTGAATTTTTATTTTTTTTTTTTTTTTAATCTTCTAAAAGGTAAACACTGAAGTTCTGTGAAAATTTTGTGATGCTATACCTTTTTTTTCCACAAGGTCTTAAGAACTTTGTGAAGATTGCTTTTAAAAGAAATAAAATATTCTAGCAAATGTAAAGTTAGCTTATCCTTGAGTTTTCTCCCATTTCTAAATAGATGTCTGTGTGTTATTTACTTATTGCTGCTGTTAAAAACTATCACAAACTAAATGGTTTAAAACAATCCACATTTGGGGCTTCCCTGATGGTCCAGTGGGTAAGGATACCACCTTGCAGTACAAGGTGAGCCAGTTCGATCCCTGGCCCAGGAAAATCCCATGTGCTGAGGAGCTGCTGGACCAATGTGCCCAACTGCCGAGCCGGAGCTCTGGAGAACACGTGCCCAAAGCTGGTACTCTGTGACAAGAAAGGCCACTGCAGTGGGAGGCCCACACAGGCTAAAGAATAAAGACAGATGAAAATAGATGAATGAAAGACCAATAGAAGTGGCCAAAACAAACAAAAAACATGACAATCCACATTTGTTATCTTTCACTGTTGGAGATCAAAATACTATCAAGGACGTGCTTCCTCTAGAGGCTGTATGAGAAAACATGTGTCCTTGCATTTTCTAGCCTCTAGAGGCCACCTGCCTTCTTTTCATCTATTCCTTCATCTTCAAAGTCAGCATAGCATCTTCAAATCACTCTCTAACTCTGACCTTCTATTTCTGCTGTTGCATCTCCTTCCCATACTGTCCATTCTGCCTTCCTCTTACAAGGACCCTTGTGATTACAAGGGGTTTATGCAGTTAATCCAGAATAATCTTCCACCTCAATGCCTTAATTTAATCATATTTTCAAATTTGCTTATGCCATGTAAGATGACATATTAACTCTCTTCCTTGGATGAGGATACAGACATTATTGAGTGAGGGTGGAGACAAAGGAGGAAGTTAGTCTATAATAACCAGCATTCTAGCACCCTTGGCACACAAAGGAAAAATGTCTCCCTGTTGCCCCATCTATTCCTATAATATTTCATTCAGTTTATGCCTGATTCTAACTAATCAAGAATTTTATATTCTCTTCTTTCATAGGACAGTTTAAAACTAAGTTATTCTTGCTAGAAAATAAGCACTCTAGAGACCCCTTTGTTATGTATGAAAAACGGATGAGGGCACAAGACACCTGAGTTTCCTTTGGAGACCATCCTGTTGGAATTCAACCTCCAGCCACTTCCTGTATATCTTACCAATAGGCAGCTCAGACTTTAGTTGGCTGTAATATCCAAGTGAATAGAAAAAGACAGTGAAGGAAGGCAAAGCACAATGCTGCCCCTTCCCCAAAATAAAAGCATGTCACCAAGGAAAAATTATATATAATATGTAATACATGATATTGTGTTTTCTTATACTATGTAATAAATAATTATATGTAACATTAATACAAATATATTGTGATATACAAAATTTAAATTATATAAATCATATCATATATATAAATTTTGCTAGGTTCTCTGTCTCTCCCTTATTAGGTATTTCACAAATATGGGAAAAATGCAGCAAAATACAAATGGAAAGGGAATAACATTGTTAAATTTTATAATAGAAACTTTAGAAAAAATATTTATAATGTTATAAAGGTATCCCAGAGTATTTAGCCCTTAAAACACATCCAGCTCATTGTTTTAAAATGGATTAACTGTCATTATTCTCGTGCCTGAGTACGTGCTGAGTCATACATGCTAATTCATTCCAATATATATTTGATGTCTTATATTGATCAAAAAGTAGAGATATCAAGTTTCCACATGGAGCGACTTCATGTAGATTATATTTATGACTTCTGGCTTCTCTCTGACCCAAGAAGAAGGGGAGCGGCTCATCTGGTTGGGGAATTTAGAGAAAGTAGCTCAGCTTCCTCCTCCTTGTCTTCTCTTGTCCAATCTGCCTGTCTGCAGGGATCATGGACCCCAGGCAGCGATCTGCCAGGCTGCAGAGTGTGATTGTCAACTCCAGGCTGATGTAATGGGGTGTCACACTCTCTGTAGCCTTAGCTCAAGATAAGCCACAAGTTCCAATTCAGCCTTTTATTATCACAATGATCATATTTCAATCTCATCTGGTTTCAAACTTGGATGGGAAGGAAAAGGACTAATATGTGCCTCCTGAAAATGCCATTTTGACCATTAGCACAAAGAGAAGAGAAACTACAAAGAGAAACTAGGGAGCTGCATGAGATCGTGGGAGGAGGCAGCCTAAACTGGGCTTTGAAAGATGAGCAGAATGCAGTTAAATCAAGTACAGAAAAAAAGAGATTTCAGGCATATAAATAACATCATGGAAGGGAAGATTCACTGAAAAATAAAGATGGTGTAGCTCTGTCAGTAAGGGGACTTACTCAGCTCTGCTGGGTAATTTGGAGACATTTATAAAATTTAATGAAATATGAAAGTCTTAAAAGCTAGACCACATAATTTAGACTTGATTTCACAGGTAGCAGAGAAGTACTTCATACTCTGGAAAAGGGGAATGAAACAATGCACTTGTTTTTTAAAGATGATTGTGACTGTGATGTAAAGGAGTAGGTAGAGAGGGCAGGGGACAAGGACAAACTGACTAAAGATCAAAAAAACAGAAAATGTGTAGAGTCCCAGACTTGAAAAGTCAGAGTGGAATGAGAGAAAGAAGTGAGCTTATTATACAACATTACCCATTTTTCTTGGAAAAATTTCCTCTGTGCATGTATAACCTTTGGAAGAGCAGAGGAAATTAGGCCCACAGACTTTGTCTTTGAAAAATATTTATGATAATTTGGGAAAATAATTAGATGGCAATTGTGCTTACTTGCAGCTTTGGTTACTAAGCATTACTTTGGAAAAAATGGCATTTAAAAACTTAAATGAGGTTTTGGGATATCTTAGTTCTCACTTTGTAGATAAGGAAATTGAGTCTTAAAGTAAGTTTGCTCAAGTTACATCATTTGTGTCCAGCCAGCTGGGACGGACAAGCCCAGGCACTGTGAGTTTCTGCATCAGTTCTCTGTCTACTAAGCCTTGCTGTCATGAACTAACTAATGCAACCACGTTTGATGGGACAAAGACCCTAAATTAAATAGCACATTGCTGGTAAATTACCAATAGGTTTTCCCTAGTAACAAGTAAACATATATCATACAGGAAGTGTTCAGTTTACTCAAAGATCTTGACACTGGTGCATTGTGATTGACAGTGCCCTAATAAGAAATTGATTTTATCTCCTGTAGAATAGTTCCTGTCCCCTTTGCCCCTTCCCGTATTTCCCCTGATTTATAAAGGTTACCTTTTTTGGTGTACAGAGAAATTTGATCAAGTCGCTTTGGCAGTGGTGCAAGGCTCACCAAATGACGCACAGGCTCTGTTTTAGCTAATATGTGCTATGTGAATCACAGCGATGGAAATGCCCCATATGTAGCTGGGACTGAAAGAGTGTAAACATATTTGTGTGATGTTTCTGGACCCCCACACAGCAGTGTACTTGATGGCAAACACCATCCAGAAATCGGCAGCTCCTTTTAGTCACTCCACAAAAAGCTGCCGTGTCTTCGGTTTCAATGAACAAACAATTTGCTATGTGAACAGCTGAAGCAAGCTGTGTCAACAAGCCGGGGTTTGAATTATGACATGCTGCTGTGTCTATGAAAGCAGAAGAAGGGAGTACATGATTACGGCCGAGAGCATGTGGTTAGGAAGGAAGAAATGGTAGCTCTCCAGCATCCGTTGTTGATGGAAAACATCTGCGTTCTTCCCACCCCTTGAAAGATTCTCTTGGGAAACACACCCTTGATGCTATTGCTCCAAACCAGGTTGTTCCCTCATCAGAGTTCTGAGGCAATATTTGAGTCTGTTGAGAAATCAGTAAAAAAAAAAAAAAAAAAAAAAAGCTACATAGTACAAATAACATGTTGGATGGAATAAAAGGAGATGTGATAAGAAATGTGAAAGCTTACCGCATTCTCAGCCTTAAAATATCATCTGTGCTTTAGCTCCTAATTTTCACACTTCACAGCTGCTAATGGATGTCAGCAGAACTAAAGTAAGACTGTTGACAGAAAAAGATGTCTTTTTGTCATCTCTGTCAGGTTTCTTTCCTTATTCAAATGGAGAAGTTTCTTATTGGCCTCAAAGTCCGTTGATGGGACAAAGACCCTAAATTAAATAGCACATTGCTGGTAAATTACCAATAGGTTTTCCCTAGTAACAAGTAAACATATATCATACAGGAAGTGTTCAGTTTACTCAAAGATCTTGACACTGGTGCATTGTGATTGACAGTGCCCTAATAAGAAATTGATTTTATCTCCTGTAGAATAGTTCCTGTCCCCTTTGCCCCTTCCCGTATTTCCCCTGATTTATAAAGGTTACCTTTTTTGGTGTACAGAGAAATTTGATCAAGTCGCTTTGGCAGTGGTGCAAGGCTCACCAAATGACGCACAGGCTCTGTTTTAGCTAATATGTGCTATGTGAATCACAGCGATGGAAATGCCCCATATGTAGCTGGGACTGAAAGAGTGTAAACATATTTGTGTGATGTTTCTGGACCCCCACACAGCAGTGTACTTGATGGCAAACACCATCCAGAAATCGGCAGCTCCTTTTAGTCACTCCACAAAAAGCTGCCGTGTCTTCGGTTTCAATGAACAAACAATTTGCTATGTGAACAGCTGAAGCAAGCTGTGTCAACAAGCCGGGGTTTGAATTATGACATGCTGCTGTGTCTATGAAAGCAGAAGAAGGGAGTACATGATTACGGCCGAGAGCATGTGGTTAGGAAGGAAGAAATGGTAGCTCTCCAGCATCCGTTGTTGATGGAAAACATCTGCGTTCTTCCCCACCCCCTTGAAAGATTCTCTTGGGAAACACACCCTTGATGCTATTGCTCCAAACCAGGTTGTTCCCTCATCAGAGTTCTGAGGCAATATTTGAGTCTGTTGAGAAATCAGTAAAAAAAAAAAAAAAAAAAAAAAGCTACATAGTACAAATAACATGTTGGATGGAATAAAAGGAGATGTGATAAGAAATGTGAAAGCTTACCGCATTCTCAGCCTTAAAATATCATCTGTGCTTTAGCTCCTAATTTTCACACTTCACAGCTGCTAATGGATGTCAGCAGAACTAAAGTAAGACTGTTGACAGAAAAAGATGTCTTTTTGTCATCTCTGTCAGGTTTCTTTCCTTATTCAAATGGAGAAGTTTCTTATTGGCCTCAAAGTCCCTTGATAGAAGCTGTTACTTTTACTTTTCTAACTTGAGGCCATTCTTCTTCTTCTTCTTCTTTTAAAACAATGTCTTCTGTAGCCAACAAAATCCTGTAGAAGATAAAGAATGATGGATATAAGCAGCTTTTCTGGGCTGGATGGCCATGAAAGTCATAGGAAACAAAACATGGTAGGGGGTCTGGGGATGTACCCTCATGCCATGAGCTAGAAGCAGATGTTCCAGGTGTTGGGAAACCTCAGAGACTCCCATCTCTGGGATGTTTGCAAACCAAGCAAACAATTTTAAGATCCTTAACTGAGGCTAGGAAAAGAAAATTCAAACTGAGTCACTAATAACACAAGTGATAAGCAGTTAAGGGAAAGTGCTTGTTCTGTGTAAAACCTCTGATGACCTTGCATAATGACATCAAACTTTCTTAGCAAATGACAGACTCCTGGGGCTTCTCAACTGAAGATAGACTCCACCAAGTTCTAATTCCTTTGCTTATCCATTGCACTTTCCTTTAACATTTTGGCATTAAAAATGTCATTCAGATATTCTGACTTAGCTTTGAAGGTTTTCAATGTAATAACCTTATGGTCAAGCTATTTCTATTCTACATGGTTTTTCTTTCATATATATTTCTCAGGAATGGTTATAGCTGATGCAATAAAATAAATACTATCTTGCTGACCCAATTTTTCTGCTTGCATGATACTTTTTTGTCTTGTGAAGTCCTCTCAATTTTTTTTCTCCATCCTAAGGGTGAAAGCATTTTATTTGCACAGAGTACAATTAGAAGCTTTTATATGACTTTTTTAAACCTTTTTTCCACTTGCTGTTTTTCACATTTGCTAAGAGATAAATATTGTAATGTTCCCTTTAAAAAGATATTATTACTAAAACACCAATAATTTACTCAGGTCATCTAAACAATGTCAATGTTTACGCATTCTCAGCCTTAAAATATCATCTGTGCTTTAGCTCCTAATTTTCACACTTCACAGCTGCTAATGGATGTCAGCAGAACTAAAGTAAGACTGTTGACAGAAAAAGATGTCTTTTTGTCATCTCTGTCAGGTTTCTTTCCTTATTCAAATGGAGAAGTTTCTTATTGGCCTCAAAGTCCCTTGATAGAAGCTGTTACTTTTACTTTTCTAACTTGAGGCCATTCTTCTTCTTCTTCTTTTTTTAAAACAATGTCTTCTGTAGCCAACAAAATCCTGTAGAAGATAAAGAATGATGGATATAAGCAGCTTTTCTGGGCTGGATGGCCATGAAAGTCATAGGAAACAAAACATGGTAGGGGGTCTGGGGATGTACCCTCATGCCATGAGCTAGAAGCAGATGTTCCAGGTGTTGGGAAACCTCAGAGACTCCCATCTCTGGGATGTTTGCAAACCAAGCAAACAATTTTAAGATCCTTAACTGAGGCTAGGAAAAGAAAATTCAAACTGAGTCACTAATAACACAAGTGATAAGCAGTTAAGGGAAAGTGCTTGTTCTGTGTAAAACCTCTGATGACCTTGCATAATGACATCAAACTTTCTTAGCAAATGACAGACTCCTGGGGCTTCTCAACTGAAGATAGACTCCACCAAGTTCTAATTCCTTTGCTTATCCATTGCACTTTCCTTTAACATTTTGGCATTAAAAATGTCATTCAGATATTCTGACTTAGCTTTGAAGGTTTTCAATGTAATAACCTTATGGTCAAGCTATTTCTATTCTACATGGTTTTTCTTTCATATATATTTCTCAGGAATGGTTATAGCTGATGCAATAAAATAAATACTATCTTGCTGACCCAATTTTTCTGCTTGCATGATACTTTTTTGTCTTGTGAAGTCCTCTCAATTTTTTTTCTCCATCCTAAGGGTGAAAGCATTTTATTTGCACAGAGTACAATTAGAAGCTTTTATATGACTTTTTTAAACCTTTTTTCCACTTGCTGTTTTTCACATTTGCTAAGAGATAAATATTGTAATGTTCCCTTTAAAAAGATATTATTACTAAAACACCAATAATTTACTCAGGTCATCTAAACAATAGTAACAAGTTTTCAAAATGTTCTAGTTTTATTACTCTGTTGCTTGCCATTATGAGATAAAATTTTTTCAAGTACTTTCTTATAGTTTTTTTTTTTTTTTCTACCATTCGAGCTTTCTTTTCTTTGGTTTTTTGTTTTTTTGTTACTGAATATGGAACGTCACATGTTGAAAGGGCACTTTTGGACAGGCCTACAACAGGTCAGAAAAGACATTCACAATGAGGTCAACAACAAAAATATAAGAACAAGTTCTTTTCAGAGCACAAACTCAAAGTTAGGCAGAAGATTGATAAACAAATACTGGATGTCATATTAAACCTATTCGGTCTTTTCATTTAAAATAATCATTTCACAAGTATTTGGAATCTCCCAGGTATAATGGAAGGATTATGGGGCTTTGCAATCAAACATAGCTGGTTTTGATTAACTCTCTGACCTTGGAGATTTAACCTCTCTGAACCTCAGTTCTCATTTATTTAATGGATTTAATAACAACAACCTCAGAGTGTGGTGTTGAGAATTAAATGAATTTAGGGTAGCATCTGGCACCCAGCAAACTCTCTGAATATATAGTATTCAGGCACTGTAAATGGGCAATTGAAATATATAAATGTACTTTCCCTTCTGGCAATAAATACTTTTATTTAATAAAGTACCTGACAGCAGGAGTTTCACAGTGTAATTTCAAAAGGAATAATGGCTGTGACCAAATACTCAGTGGTGGTGTAGAGTAAATGTTATTGGAGAAAGGGAAAACAAGAAAGGTGTAGTCGTTGGAGAACGATACTTTGATGAATTGCAACTGCACTTAGGCCATAAATAAGACGTAGAATTTAAAAGGGTCCTAGCAAGCCCCATGCAAGATGTCATTGTGATAGGGAACATGCTGTGTTAGACACTGTGTGATCTGTGTGATGAAAGGAGAGCCATGTGTCGGAATAGAAGTAACACTGACATATAACTTTGGTCAAGACTTTGACAGTCCTCTCAATTTTTTTCTCCATCCTAAGGTCTTTTTCTAAACATATTTTAAGCTGTTTTTCACATTTGCTAAGAGATAAATATTGTAATGTTCCCTTTAAAAAGATATTATTACTAAAACACCAATAATTTACTCAGGTCATCTAAACAATAGTAACAAGTTTTCAAAATGTTCTAGTTTTATTACTCTGTTGCTTGCCATTATGAGATAAAATTTTTTCAAGTACTTTCTTATAGTTTTTTTTTTTTTTTCTACCATTCGAGCTTTCTTTTCTTTGGTTTTTTGTTTTTTTGTTACTGAATATGGAACGTCACATGTTGAAAGGGCACTTTTGGACAGGCCTACAACAGGTCAGAAAAGACATTCACAATGAGGTCAACAACAAAAATATAAGAACAAGTTCTTTTCAGAGCACAAACTCAAAGTTAGGCAGAAGATTGATAAACAAATACTGGATGTCATATTAAACCTATTCGGTCTTTTCATTTAAAATAATCATTTCACAAGTATTTGGAATCTCCCAGGTATAATGGAAGGATTATGGGGCTTTGCAATCAAACATAGCTGGTTTTGATTAACTCTCTGACCTTGGAGATTTAACCTCTCTGAACCTCAGTTCTCATTTATTTAATGGATTTAATAACAACAACCTCAGAGTGTGGTGTTGAGAATTAAATGAATTTAGGGTAGCATCTGGCACCCAGCAAACTCTCTGAATATATAGTATTCAGGCACTGTAAATGGGCAATTGAAATATATAAATGTACTTTCCCTTCTGGCAATAAATACTTTTATTTAATAAAGTACCTGACAGCAGGAGTTTCACAGTGTAATTTCAAAAGGAATAATGGCTGTGACCAAATACTCAGTGGTGGTGTAGAGTAAATGTTATTGGAGAAAGGGAAAACAAGAAAGGTGTAGTCGTTGGAGAACGATACTTTGATGAATTGCAACTGCACTTAGGCCATAAATAAGACGTAGAATTTAAAAGGGTCCTAGCAAGCCCCATGCAAGATGTCATTGTGATAGGGAACATGCTGTGTTAGACACTGTGTGATCTGTGTGATGAAAGGAGAGCCATGTGTCGGAATAGAAGTAACACTGACATATAACTTTGGTCAAGTTTATGGAGGATCATTTTGAAAGCTTTAATGAATAATTTAGACTTGGGAGCAAATTCAATTCACTGAGCATAAAGTTACTTGATTATAGTTTAATCCTTCCATTGTTGGCAAATACGGAGTGAGGCAACATTTACTTAGAGTGGGCAGCTTTACTGGAGAAGGAAATGGCAACCCACTCCAGTAACCTTGCTTGGAAAATCCCATAGACAGAGGAGCCTGGCGGACTAAAGTCCACGGGGTTGCAAAGAGTTGGACACAACTGAGCAGCTGAGTACAGCAGACAGCTTTAATGTTAGCTTCTACTGCCAGGGAAAATTTGGAAGTGAGAGATGGAGAACCACAGTGAAGAAATTTCATAGACTCGTGCAATAGCAGTTACAAACATAAATTGTTGTGCTACCTGAAGTATGGTTGCTGGGTTATATGAGGCAGCAGAAGAAAAGTTTTTATGTTTTATGGACTGAATTTCTAGAAATTTCACTTAGTACTCCAAATGAGTTAGACTCTATGCGCCCCAGAAGTGGACAAAGTGGACTGACATGAGCAATAGGGTAATTGAAGATAGGGGTACGGAAAGCTGGGCCCCAGATACTAGCTATGAAGGATCCCACCAGTACCAGTGAGGGACATATATATTATTAATTTAAATACTTGGTTGTCAGAGTCACACATAATGCATTCAGTTTCTAATGTCACATAAACATGTCTGTGTGTGTGAAAAGAGAGAGGGAGAGAAAGAGAAAGAAAGAGAGGTATTAATCAGCAGCAAACATAATGTAATTTATTTTAAATCATGAATTGATTTCTCCTTGCATTTTAAGTAAATTCATTAAGAAAAGAATCTCAGGACTTGCCATTTGGTCCAGTGGTTAAGAATCTGCCTACCTATGGAAAGGACACAGGTTCGATCTCTGGTTCGGAAAGATTCCACATGCCTCAGGACAAAAAGTCCAGTCCCTTCAACTACTAAAGCCTGTGTGCCTAGAGTTCATGTTCCACACCAAGAGAAGCCACCACAGTGAGAAGCTTTTGCATTGCAACTAGAGAGTAGGCCTCCCTCACTACAACTAGAGGGAGCCTGTGTGTAGCAATAAAGAGGCCTAATTCACTAAAAGTCAAGTTTATGGAGGATCATTTTGTAAAAACTGGGAGCAAATTCAATTCACTGAGCATAAAGTTACTTGATTATAGTTTAATCCTTCCATTGTTGGCAAATACGGAGTGAGGCAACATTTACTTAGAGTGGGCAGCTTTACTGGAGAAGGAAATGGCAACCCACTCCAGTAACCTTGCTTGGAAAATCCCATAGACAGAGGAGCCTGGCGGACTAAAGTCCACGGGGTTGCAAAGAGTTGGACACAACTGAGCAGCTGAGTACAGCAGACAGCTTTAATGTTAGCTTCTACTGCCAGGGAAAATTTGGAAGTGAGAGATGGAGAACCACAGTGAAGAAATTTCATAGACTCGTGCAATAGCAGTTACAAACATAAATTGTTGTGCTACCTGAAGTATGGTTGCTGGGTTATATGAGGCAGCAGAAGAAAAGTTTTTATGTTTTATGGACTGAATTTCTAGAAATTTCACTTAGTACTCCAAATGAGTTAGACTCTATGCGCCCCAGAAGTGGACAAAGTGGACTGACATGAGCAATAGGGTAATTGAAGATAGGGGTACGGAAAGCTGGGCCCCAGATACTAGCTATGAAGGATCCCACCAGTACCAGTGAGGGACATATATATTATTAATTTAAATACTTGGTTGTCAGAGTCACACATAATGCATTCAGTTTCTAATGTCACATAAACATGTCTGTGTGTGTGAAAAGAGAGAGGGAGAGAAAGAGAAAGAAAGAGAGGTATTAATCAGCAGCAAACATAATGTAATTTATTTTAAATCATGAATTGATTTCTCCTTGCATTTTAAGTAAATTCATTAAGAAAAGAATCTCAGGACTTGCCATTTGGTCCAGTGGTTAAGAATCTGCCTACCTATGGAAAGGACACAGGTTCGATCTCTGGTTCGGAAAGATTCCACATGCCTCAGGACAAAAAGTCCAGTCCCTTCAACTACTAAAGCCTGTGTGCCTAGAGTTCATGTTCCACACCAAGAGAAGCCACCACAGTGAGAAGCTTTTGCATTGCAACTAGAGAGTAGGCCTCCCTCACTACAACTAGAGGGAGCCTGTGTGTAGCAATAAAGACTTAGGGCAGCAAGAAAATAATAAGTAAATAAAACAATTAAGGAAAATGCTTATTAGTAAAAAAAAGGAAGTATGTTATTTATTTTGGGAGAGAGGTATTTGACCTAGATGATCATAGTCTTATGGCAAGCCACTAAACCTTTTCAGAAAGGAGCTAGGAGGAACAGAACTTTGAGCAGAAAATATAAAAGGGAATAAGTCAGTGAAGAAGATAATTCAAGAACAAAATATAAGATAGCATGTAGCTCAAATACAGTATCCAAGTCAAGGATAAATTTTGAAACACAGAGTAAGAATATCATATGACTTGACAGTACAAAGATGAGGGAAACAGAAAAAAAAAAAAAAAAACATTGATTTTGGTGAAAGGTCAGAGAAAGCAGCTTCCATGAATGGTGAGACTTAGGCAGTTTCTTAGGGGCTAAGAAATTATAGTTGAAGACACAGAAATGATGGCAAGCTTATCTTTAGTTTATTAGATCTGATAGTGTTCGGGAAGGTACCATAGAAGAAATTTTTGAGTGGCAAAGGTGTATTTACTTTTTGAGAAAGGAGATCTGAAAAATTTTATACAAAATGAGAAAGAAGAGTAATGCAAATGATATCAAAAATATAATCTGCTTGGGAGAGGCTAGTTATTGCTAAAACATGTTCTCTTGTAGAAACCAAGATAAAAAGGGATCAAGCATTGAATTATTAATGCTGGAAAACAGGGTCATTATTTTTCTCAGAAAAGGTAAAATGTTGGGAACCAAAGATTTGAAGGAATTTCAAAATATTAGAATAACTCCTATAGATGGTAGAATAGGAATAAGGCACAAAATGAATATAAGAGCTGTTGAGGTACAGTTAGGGCTCTTTGTGACAACTATAGTAATAATTACATATAAGCAGTCACTTGTATAGATTTTTTACATCAACTTTCAACAAAATGGAAGAGAAAACAGAGGATACCAGAAGTAAGAGTGATTAAGGATTTAGGAATGCAATACAGGCCAAAGAGATGAGTGATTCTATTGTGCCTTAAAGGGGATATTGAGATGACAGATCACAGTATGCAGCCAAACCAGAGAAGTGAGTAGATTCATTTCAGTTTAACATTTATGAGAAGTCTCCAGTTTCAAGGCCACTGCTAGATCCCAAGAGTGAAGAAAGAAACAAACAAACAAAAAAGGCAGGAAAATGAACAGGTGGTGAAGGATCAGAGGTCATAATGGGAGCCAAGAGTCACAAAACTTTAGAGCAGATGTAAATGCAGAAAATGGAAAGAATTAAAAACTGTAAGTCAAAGAAAAATAATTCAAGTTCTAATGATAGGCAAATGCTGAGGTGGGGATTTGCCAGATGGCAACTCTTTAATTGTAAGTCATTGGAGTTGAGGAGGTCAACGAACTCTTGTGCCGTATAGGTTATCAAAGCAATCAATAAAAGCAGTAAGTAGAAAGGCTTAGAAAATCAAGATACACGTGGACAGCAGTAAACCTTAGTTACAGGATTTGGAAATGAAGGAACAAGGAGGATATTATGGACTTCAAAAGAGGAAGTAACAGCACTAATGAAAAAATATTTCAAACAAGCAACGAAAAACTTCAAGTAAGGAACTGCCAAAGGTAGTTGCATCATTTTAAAATACCCAGGGTAGTTGTATCACTTTGTAATACTACAAGTAGTATATTAAAATTCTAGTTGCTCCTCAGCCTCATTAACCTTTAGCATTTTCATTCTTTTGAATCTTTATTTTTTTCAATGGCTGTATAAAAATATGCCATGGTGATTTGACCATGTAGGTAACTTTCCCTCTGTAGTGTCTGTTCTAATACTCTGTCCAATTATAATGAGTTGCTTGATATTTCATTATTGAACTGTGAGATTTCATTATGAATTCTGGATATTGTCAGAGAGGAAGAAAGCTTTCCTCTACCCTTCTAGGTTCTTCTGGCTGATCTAAGAATTAAGTTGACATGAGACAGATTAACAGGAAAAAATTCAATGTACACATAAAGGAACCTCATGTTTGTGAATGGTCCTAAAATTCAAAGGCAAAATGATGTGTATTGACTATCCTAGGGTAAGGAATGGTATAGAAGCATGAGGACAGGACAAAAGGGTCTTTCACTGGATAATAAGAAAAGTCAATGGAGCAGCAATGGAGTCTTGTAGCTTCTTTAGTTGTCAGAGAATCTCCATTTCAGCTTTTCCAAATTCCGTACCAAGTGCATATGCAACTGTGGGTTAATGATACCAGTTTCTTTCACAGGTTACCCACAACATGAATGTTGGAAGTGGTAAGAGAGGAATGGGTTCTGAATTTTTTAAGTGTGAAATAATTAATGTTTCTGGTGTTATTGCCATCTTGGTATGTATAAAATTGCTGTATTTTATTGGCTGATATTTTGTAGAGAACATAGGCATTTTTTTTATTAAAGTTTTTTTTCTATAGTTTTATTTTTTCCTTGTAATGACTTGTCTAATTTTATTGAGGAAATTAATATTTTATTAAATATATTGAAAGTGTTTCCTATTAATTTACTGAAACAGGTGTGTGAGATTTGTATTAAGTTTCCCTCAGATGTTTGCTGGAATTCACCTGGAGGACTACTTGGGCTTCAGCTTTCTCTGTGAATAAATTTTAATAATAAATTTAGTTTATTTAATATGCAAGCATGCTAAGTCACTTCAGTCGTGTCTGAGTCTGCAATCCCATGAACGAAAGCCTGCCAGACTCCTCTGTCCATAGGATTCTCCAGCTAGAATACTGGAGTGCATTGCCATTTCCTTCTCCAGGATCTTTCTGACCCAGGAACTCACATCTCTATTTTTTGCCTTCTTCCAGGGGGGAAGTTTTCTACCTCATTTCTATACTACAAGTAGTATATTAAAATTCTAGTTGCTCCTCAGCCTCATTAACCTTTAGCATTTTCATTCTTTTGAATCTTTATTTTTTTCAATGGCTGTATAAAAATATGCCATGGTGATTTGACCATGTAGGTAACTTTCCCTCTGTAGTGTCTGTTCTAATACTCTGTCCAATTATAATGAGTTGCTTGATATTTCATTATTGAACTGTGAGATTTCATTATGAATTCTGGATATTGTCAGAGAGGAAGAAAGCTTTCCTCTACCCTTCTAGGTTCTTCTGGCTGATCTAAGAATTAAGTTGACATGAGACAGATTAACAGGAAAAAATTCAATGTACACATAAAGGAACCTCATGTTTGTGAATGGTCCTAAAATTCAAAGGCAAAATGATGTGTATTGACTATCCTAGGGTAAGGAATGGTATAGAAGCATGAGGACAGGACAAAAGGGTCTTTCACTGGATAATAAGAAAAGTCAATGGAGCAGCAATGGAGTCTTGTAGCTTCTTTAGTTGTCAGAGAATCTCCATTTCAGCTTTTCCAAATTCCGTACCAAGTGCATATGCAACTGTGGGTTAATGATACCAGTTTCTTTCACAGGTTACCCACAACATGAATGTTGGAAGTGGTAAGAGAGGAATGGGTTCTGAATTTTTTAAGTGTGAAATAATTAATGTTTCTGGTGTTATTGCCATCTTGGTATGTATAAAATTGCTGTATTTTATTGGCTGATATTTTGTAGAGAACATATGCATTTTTTTCATGAAAGATATTTGTCTATAGTTTTATTTTTTCCTTGTAATGACTTGTCTAATTTTATTGAGGAAATTAATATTTTATTAAATATATTGAAAGTGTTTCCTATTAATTTACTGAAACAGGTGTGTGAGATTTGTATTAAGTTTCCCTCAGATGTTTGCTGGAATTCACCTGGAGGACTACTTGGGCTTCAGCTTTCTCTGTGAATAAATTTTAATAATAAATTTAGTTTATTTAATATGCAAGCATGCTAAGTCACTTCAGTCGTGTCTGAGTCTGCAATCCCATGAACGAAAGCCTGCCAGACTCCTCTGTCCATAGGATTCTCCAGCTAGAATACTGGAGTGCATTGCCATTTCCTTCTCCAGGGGATCTTTCTGACCCAGGGAACTCACATCTCTATGTCTCCTGAATTGGCAGGCAAGTTCTTTACCAACTAGTGTTACCTGGGAAGTCCTTATTTAGTAGGGATATTAAAGTTTTCTACTCATCTTTTATAAAGCTTTGGTAGATTGATTCTACATGAAATTTGTTCATTTTATCTAAAATTTTCCTCTATAGTTTGTATTTTTAAGAATTCCATTTTTATTTAACTATTTGATTTTGGGTAGTCCAGGCAACTCAGTGGCAAAGTATTCATCTGCCAATGCAGGAGACATGGGTTCAATCCCTGAGTTGGGAAAAATTCCCTATAGAAGGAAATGGTAATCCAGTTCAGTATTCTTGCCTGGCAAATTCTGTGGACAGAGGAGTCTGGCAGGCTACAGCACATGGGGTTACAAAAGGGTTGGACATGATCTAGCAACTAAGCAGCAACAACAATAAAAACAACAGATTCTCCTCACAATATACTTAGTGGCTTACCAAGGGATTTCAATATATATCTTTAACATTTCACTGTTTTAGTGTTAAAATTGTACCATTTCATGAAAAACTTAAGAAACTCATAGCCATGTAGGCCCATTTACTTCATCTTCTCCATCCTTTTTGCTATGATTGTCCTGTGTACTATAAACCACATAAGATTTATACTTTTTAACAGAATTTTATTTTTTTTTAATTTTTTGGCCTCTTTTTTATTGTTTATTTATTTATTTTCATCTGTCTTTATTCTTTGGCCTGTGTGGGCCTCCCATTGCAGTGGCCTGTCTTGTTGCAGAGCTCTGGCTCTGGGCATATGCACTCCAGAATACTGGCTTGTAATTGGACACAGCATTCCAGCCGCTCTGTGGCACATGGGATCTTTTAGGGCTAGGGATCGAACTGGTGCCCCTTGCACTGCAGCTGGACTCTTTACCCACTGGACCACCCGGGAAGCCCTTAACAGAACCTTATATTTTTAATTAAAAGAAAAAGTATATATAAATTTATTATCATATTTATTATGTCCAGTAATTTCATTTGCTTAGAAAAATCTGAGTTTCTATCATTTCCCTGTACATGAAAGAATTTCCTATAGACTTTCTTACAGTGCAGTTGTTCCGATTATTAAATGACAACATTTTCTTTCAGCACTTTTAAATATCTTTCCACTGTCTTATGGACTTCATTATATTTCATGAAGAAGCCCCAGTAATCTTTGTGTTTTGATTATCCTATTCTTAATGTGTCATTTTTTTCTCTAGCTAATTTCAAAGTTTTCACTCACATTTAGAATTTGATTTTTGCCAACTTTGGGGAAACTTTGCCATTATCTCTAACTTTCAATTTTGCCTATAATTTATCCTCTCTCCTTTTGGGATATCAATTACAAATCTGCTGTACTCATACTATGCCTTCTTCCAGGCTTAGATTGCCGTCTGACTTCTGCCTAATATTTCTTGTTCTCCAGGGCCTTCAAGAACTATTTTTATTGGTTCTCTCTTGCAGAGTCTATGGGTGTTATTTTTATTGTGTTTCAAAAATTATGCAATAGTATGCATGTATTCTGTATGGAATATATATATATTTTTTTTTTTTTTCACTACAATTTGAACTGTGAATGCATAGACTTGCCACTAGCACCCTTGCCAATTATTAGGTAATTTAAAAGCTTTTACCAATTGCCTCAATGATGTGATTTCAAAAATTTCAAGGACACTTATCTAAGGATGCAAACATGCAAAACAGGAATAATATTACCCATCTCAAAGGACTGTCATTAAATAAAAGAGAGAACATTTTGTCAAACTCAAAGAATGTGTCTTGTCCATGTATTTCTTAATATAAGCTATATATTAAACTCAATAACTCAGGAGACGCAGGAGACAGGAGTTCAATCCCTGGGTTTGGAAGAAGCCCTGAAGGAGGAAATGGCAGCCTACCCCAGTATTATTGACTGAAAAATCCCATAGACAGTATACCCTGGCAAGCTAAAGTCTATATGATCACAAAGAGTCAGACATGCTGAGTGACGGAGCATGAAGATATTATTTTTGAAAAACAAAACTAATTACTTAACTATTACTTAACTAAGTATGAAGTTTTATATTATAGTGATATTTATTAAAAACCTAAAACACTGTCCCTTAGCCATACTTTATGAAGGCATCATTTACATCCCAGTATGAATGAATTCATCAAATCCCTTTCTTTCTTTTTTTTTTCTTTTATTTTTAATTCTTTATTTTAAAGATTTTACAGAGTTTTGTTGTTCACCGACATGTATGTTCCCAGATCAGTCATATGCATATCCCAGGTCCACCCTGCCACAGCCAGTTCCCCCCATCCCACCCCTCCGGACTATCGCCTGAAGCCAATGTAAGCACTCCTATTCCCTTAGCACAATGACAATAGCTATCTTTTCCACACACGACAGTATAGGTTTCCATGTTACTCCCTCTATGCCTCCCCCTCACTGTTTGTTCCCCACAATGTCCATATGTTTATTCTTGGTTTTTCCATGAATTCACTGCATGTGTTATCATGACCATCTTACTAGATTCCATATATATGAGTTAGTATACTGTATTTGTCTTTCTCTTTTTGACTTACTTCACTTGTTATGATATGTTCTAGAGCTAGCCACCTCATTAGGACTGAGTCTTTTGCATTTCTTTTAACAGCTGAGTAGTATTCCATTGTATATATGTACCAGCGCTTCTGGATCCATTCATTTGTTGATGGACATCTAGGTTGCTTCCATGTTCTGGCTATTGTATAGAGAGCTGCAATGAACATTGGGGTACAGGTGCTTCTTTCAGGTTTGATTTCATCAGGGTATAGGCCTAATAGTGGGATTCCTGGGTCATAGGGCGTTTCTATTTTTAGTTTAAGGAATCTCCATACTATCTTCCTTTATTGTATAGGAGCAGCTGCAATGAAATGGTACAAGCTATATATTAAACTCAATAACTCAGGAGACGCAGGAGACAGGAGTTCAATCCCTGGGTTTGGAAGAAGCCCTGAAGGAGGAAATGGCAGCCTACCCCAGTATTATTGACTGAAAAATCCCATAGACAGTATACCCTGGCAAGCTAAAGTCTATATGATCACAAAGAGTCAGACATGCTGAGTGACGGAGCATGAAGATATTATTTTTGAAAAACAAAACTAATTACTTAACTATTACTTAACTAAGTATGAAGTTTTATATTATAGTGATATTTATTAAAAACCTAAAACACTGTCCCTTAGCCATACTTTATGAAGGCATCATTTACATCCCAGTATGAATGAATTCATCAAATCCCTTTCTTTCTTTTTTTTTTCTTTTATTTTTAATTCTTTATTTTAAAGATTTTACAGAGTTTTGTTGTTCACCGACATGTATGTTCCCAGATCAGTCATATGCATATCCCAGGTCCACCCTGCCACAGCCAGTTCCCCCCATCCCACCCCTCCGGACTATCGCCTGAAGCCAATGTAAGCACTCCTATTCCCTTAGCACAATGACAATAGCTATCTTTTCCACACACGACAGTATAGGTTTCCATGTTACTCCCTCTATGCCTCCCCCTCACTGTTTGTTCCCCACAATGTCCATATGTTTATTTTTGGGTTTTTTCCATGAATTCACTGCATGTGTTATCATGACCATCTTACTAGATTCCATATATATGAGTTAGTATACTGTATTTGTCTTTCTCTTTTTGACTTACTTCACTTGTTATGATATGTTCTAGAGCTAGCCACCTCATTAGGACTGAGTCTTTTGCATTTCTTTTAACAGCTGAGTAGTATTCCATTGTATATATGTACCAGCGCTTCTGGATCCATTCATTTGTTGATGGACATCTAGGTTGCTTCCATGTTCTGGCTATTGTATAGAGAGCTGCAATGAACATTGGGGTACAGGTGCTTCTTTCAGGTTTGATTTCATCAGGGTATAGGCCTAATAGTGGGATTCCTGGGTCATAGGGCGTTTCTATTTTTAGTTTAAGGAATCTCCATACTATCTTCCATAGAGGTTGTATCAATTGACATTCCCACCAGCAATGCAAGAGGGTTCCCTTTTCTCTGCACCCTCTCTAGCATTGTCTGCAGATTTTTTGAAGATGGCCATTCTGACGGGTGTGAGGTGATATCTCATTGTAGTTTTAATTTGCATTTCTCTAATAAAGGCGAGGTTGAGCATCGTTTCATGTGCTTTTGGGCCGTCTGTATGTCCTCTTTGTAGAGGCGTCTCTTTAGATCTTTTTCCCATTTTTTGATTGGATTGTTTGTTTTTCCTGTGCTGAGTTGTCTGAGTTGCTTGCAGATCTTGGAGATTAATTCTTCGTCTGCTGTTTCATTTGCTATGATTTTCTCCCATTCTGTCAGGTGTCTGTTCAGCTTTTTTGTAATTTCTTTGGTTGTACAAAAGCCATGAGGTCCCACATGTTCATTTGTCTTTTGAGTTCCACTATTCTAGTAGGTGGGTCAGAGAAGATCTTGCTTTGATTGATGTCCTTGAGGGTTTTGCCTATATTCTCCTCTAAGAGTTTGATGGTTTCTGGCCTTGCATTTAAGTCTTTAATCCATTTTGAGTTGATCTTTGTGTATGGTGTCATGGAATGACCAACTTCATTTTTTGTCATGTAGTTGTCCAATTTTCCCAGCACCACTTGTTGAAGAGGCTGTCTTTGTCCCATTTTATAGTTTCCCCTCCTTTGTCAAAAATAAGGTACCCATAAGTGCGTGGGTTTATCTCTGGGTTCTCGATCTTGTTCCATTGGTCTATAGTTCTATTTTTGTGCCAGTACCATACTGTCTTGATGACTGTTGCTTTGTAGTAGAGTCTGAAGTTGGGGAGGCTGATCCCTCCAGCTCCATTCTTCTTCCTCAGGATTGCTTTGGCTATTCGAGGTCTTTTGTGTTTCCGTATGAACTGTGTGATTCTTTGGTCTAGTTCTGTGAATAATGACAATGGTAGTTGGATAGGTATTGCATTGAATCTGTAGATGATATTTGGAAGTATGGTCATTTTCACAATATTGATTCTTCCAATCCAGGAACATGGAATATTTCTCCATCTGTTTAAGTCTTCTTTAATTTCTTTGATTAGTGTCTTACAATTTTCTGTGTACAATTCTTTCGTTTCTTTGGGTAGGTTTATTCTTGGATATTTGATTCTTTTAGTTGCAATGGTAAAGGGGATTGCCTCTTTGATTTCATTTTCTGATTTTTCATTGTTTCTGTATAGGAATGCCAGTGATTTCTGTGTGTTGACTTTGTATCCTGCAACTTTGCTGAATTCATTGAATAGCTCTAGTAGCTTTGTAACAGTGTCTTTGGGGTTTTCTATATATAATATCATGTCATCTGCAAAGAGAGAGCTTGACTTCTTCCTTTCCAATCTGGATTCTTTGATTTCTTTCTTTTCTCTTATTGCTGTGGCTAGAATTTCCAGGACTATGTTGAATAGTAGTGGTGAAAGTGGACACCCCTGTCTTGTTCCTGATCTTAGAGGAAATGCTTTCAGGTTTTCACCATTGAGGATAATGTTCGCTGTAGGCTTCTCATAGATGGCTTTTATTATGTTGAGATAGGTTCCTTCTATGCCCATTTTCTGAAGAGTTTTGATCATAAATGGATGTTGTACTTTGTCGAAGGCTTTTTCTGCATCGATGGAGATGATCATGTGATTTTTGTCTCTCAATTTGTTGATATGGTATATCACATTGATTGATTTGTGAATATTGAAGAATCCTTGCATGCCAGGGATGAACCCGACTCGATCATGATGTATGAGATTTTTGATGTGTTGTTGAATTCTGTTTGCTAGGATTTTGTTGAGGATGTTGGCGTCTAGATTCATCAGTGAAATTGGCGTATAGTTTTCCTTTTTTGTGTTGTCTTTGCCTGGTTTTGGTATCAGGGTGCTGGTGGCCTCGTAGAATGTGTTTGGAAGTGTTCCTTCCTGTGCAATTGTTTGGAAGAGTTTTAGAAGGACAGGCATTAGCTCTTCTTTAAATGTTTGGTAGAATTTGCCTGTGAAGCCATCTGGCCCTGGGCTTTTATATTGGTAGATTTTTCATCACAAATTCGATTCTGGCCCTGGGCTTTGTATGGTCATTTTCACAATATTGATTCTTCCAATCCAGGAACATGGAATATTTCTCCATCTGTTTAAGTCTTCTTTAATTTCTTTGATTAGTGTCTTACAATTTTCTGTGTACAATTCTTTCGTTTCTTTGGGTAGGTTTATTCTTGGATATTTGATTCTTTTAGTTGCAATGGTAAAGGGGATTGCCTCTTTGATTTCATTTTCTGATTTTTCATTGTTTCTGTATAGGAATGCCAGTGATTTCTGTGTGTTGACTTTGTATCCTGCAACTTTGCTGAATTCATTGAATAGCTCTAGTAGCTTTGTAACAGTGTCTTTGGGGTTTTCTATATATAATATCATGTCATCTGCAAAGAGAGAGCTTGACTTCTTCCTTTCCAATCTGGATTCTTTGATTTCTTTCTTTTCTCTTATTGCTGTGGCTAGAATTTCCAGGACTATGTTGAATAGTAGTGGTGAAAGTGGACACCCCTGTCTTGTTCCTGATCTTAGAGGAAATGCTTTCAGGTTTTCACCATTGAGGATAATGTTCGCTGTAGGCTTCTCATAGATGGCTTTTATTATGTTGAGATAGGTTCCTTCTATGCCCATTTTCTGAAGAGTTTTGATCATAAATGGATGTTGTACTTTGTCGAAGGCTTTTTCTGCATCGATGGAGATGATCATGTGATTTTTGTCTCTCAATTTGTTGATATGGTATATCACATTGATTGATTTGTGAATATTGAAGAATCCTTGCATGCCAGGGATGAACCCGACTCGATCATGATGTATGAGATTTTTGATGTGTTGTTGAATTCTGTTTGCTAGGATTTTGTTGAGGATGTTGGCGTCTAGATTCATCAGTGAAATTGGCGTATAGTTTTCCTTTTTTGTGTTGTCTTTGCCTGGTTTTGGTATCAGGGTGCTGGTGGCCTCGTAGAATGTGTTTGGAAGTGTTCCTTCCTGTGCAATTGTTTGGAAGAGTTTTAGAAGGACAGGCATTAGCTCTTCTTTAAATGTTTGGTAGAATTTGCCTGTGAAGCCATCTGGCCCTGGGCTTTTATATTGGGGTAGATTTTTCATCACAAATTCGATTTCTGAGTTTGTGATTGGGTTGTTCAAAGTTTGTTTCTTCCTGGTTGAGTCTTGGGAGATTAATCTTCCCCAAGAAACTGTCCATTTCTTCTAGGTTGTTCAGTTTGTTCCATATAGTTTTTCATAGTAGTCTCTTAGAATCCTTTGGATTTCTGCATTCTCTGCTGTAATCTCTCCTTTTCCGTTTTTGATTTTGTTGATCTGGTTCTTCTCTCTCTTTTTCTTGATGAGTCTGGCCAGTGGCTTGTCAATTTTATTTACCTTTTCAAAGAACCAGTTTTTTGTTTTACTTACCTTTATTATAGTTTCTTTCATTTCTTTCTCATTTACTTCTGCTCTAGTCTTTATAATTTCTCTTCTTCTGCTGGATTTGGAGTGTTTTTGTTCTTCTTCCTCCAGTTGTTTTAAGTATAAGTTTAGGTCATCTGCTTCATATATTCCTAGTTTCTTGAGGTGGGATGTATTGCTATAAATTTCCCTCTTAGAACTGCTTTTGCAGTATCCCATAGGTTTTGTACTGTCGTGTGTTCATTGTCATTTTCTTCTAGGAATTTTTTAATTTCTCCTTTGATTTCCTCAGTAATCAATTGGTTTTTTAGGTATGTGTTGTTTAATCTCCATGTGTTTGTGTTTTTTGCGGTTTTTTTTTCCTGTAGTTGATCTCTAGTCTCATTGCATTGTGGTCCGAGAAGATGGTTGATAGAATTTCAGTTTTCTCGAACTGACTAAGGTTTGATTTGTGGCCCAAGATGTGGTCTATCCTGGAGAGTGTTCCGTGAGCACTTGAGAAGAAAGTGTATTCTTCTGCTTTTGGATGGAACGTCCTAAAGATATCAATGAGGTCCATCTTTTCTACTGTGGCATTTAAGACTAGTGTTTCTTTATTAATTTTCTGTTTAGATGATTCTTTTGTTCCATTGGTTTTTTATCAGGGTGCTGGTGGCCTCGTAGAATGTGTTTGGAAGTGTTCCTTCCTGTGCAATTGTTTGGAAGAGTTTTAGAAGGACAGGCATTAGCTCTTCTTTAAATGTTTGGTAGAATTTGCCTGTGAAGCCATCTGGCCCTGGGCTTTTATATTGGGGTAGATTTTTCATCACAAATTCGATTTCTGAGTTTGTGATTGGGTTGTTCAAAGTTTGTTTCTTCCTGGTTGAGTCTTGGGAGATTAATCTTCCCCAAGAAACTGTCCATTTCTTCTAGGTTGTTCAGTTTGTTCCATATAGTTTTTCATAGTAGTCTCTTAGAATCCTTTGGATTTCTGCATTCTCTGCTGTAATCTCTCCTTTTCCGTTTTTGATTTTGTTGATCTGGTTCTTCTCTCTCTTTTTCTTGATGAGTCTGGCCAGTGGCTTGTCAATTTTATTTACCTTTTCAAAGAACCAGTTTTTTGTTTTACTTACCTTTATTATAGTTTCTTTCATTTCTTTCTCATTTACTTCTGCTCTAGTCTTTATAATTTCTCTTCTTCTGCTGGATTTGGAGTGTTTTTGTTCTTCTTCCTCCAGTTGTTTTAAGTATAAGTTTAGGTCATCTGCTTCATATATTCCTAGTTTCTTGAGGTGGGATGTATTGCTATAAATTTCCCTCTTAGAACTGCTTTTGCAGTATCCCATAGGTTTTGTACTGTCGTGTGTTCATTGTCATTTTCTTCTAGGAATTTTTTAATTTCTCCTTTGATTTCCTCAGTAATCAATTGGTTTTTTAGGTATGTGTTGTTTAATCTCCATGTGTTTGTGTTTTTAGCGGTTTTTTTTTCCTGTAGTTGATCTCTAGTCTCATTGCATTGTGGTCCGAGAAGATGGTTGATAGAATTTCAGTTTTCTCGAACTGACTAAGGTTTGATTTGTGGCCCAAGATGTGGTCTATCCTGGAGAGTGTTCCGTGAGCACTTGAGAAGAAAGTGTATTCTTCTGCTTTTGGATGGAACGTCCTAAAGATATCAATGAGGTCCATCTTTTCTACTGTGGCATTTAAGACTAGTGTTTCTTTATTAATTTTCTGTTTAGATGATCTGTCCATTGGTGTGAGAGGAGTGTTAAAGTCTCCTACTATGATTGTGTCATTGTTGATTTCTTCTTATATGTCTGAAAGTATCTGTCTTATGTATTGAGGTGCCCCTGTGTTGGGTGTGTAGATGTTCATGACTATTATGTCTTCCTCTTGGATAGATCCCTTAATCATGATGTAGTGACCTGCCTTGTCTCTTAGAATTTTCTTTACTTTAAAATCTATTTTGTCTGATATGAGTATTGCTACTCCAGTTTTCTTTTAATTTCCATTTGCATGGAATATCTTTTTCCAGCCTCTCACTTTCAGTCTATGAGTGTCTCTAGGTCTGAAGTGGGTCTCTTGTAAACAGCATATATATGGGTCTTGCTTCTGGATCCATTCAGCCAGCCTGTGTCGTTTGGTTGGAGCATTTAGTCCATTTACGTTCAAAGTAATCATTGATACGAATGTTCCTATTGTCATCTTCTTAGAAGTTTGGGGTTTGATTTGTAGGACTTCTCCTACGCTTGTATTTATTGGCTATATCAGGCCCTTTAACACTTGTTGTAGGGCTGGTTTTGTGGTACAGAATTCTTTTAGTTTTTGCTTGTCTGTGAAGTTTTTGTCTTCTCCATAAATTCTGAAAGAGATTCTTGCTGGGTAGAGAATTCTTGGTTGGAGGTTATTCTCTTTTAGCCGTTGAAATGAGTCATGCCATTCTCTTCTGGCCTGCAGGGTTTCTTTCATAAGATCCGCAGTTAGACGTATGCGGTTCCTTTATATGTTATTTGTTGTTTGCTCTTAGCTGCTTTTAGTAATCTGCCTTTATATTTAGTCTGTGTTAGTTTGATTAGAATGTGCCTTGGTGTGTTTCTTCTGGGGTTTATCCCGTATGGAACTCTTTGTGCTTCTTGGACTTGATTGACTATTTCCTTTTCCATGCTGGGGATGTTTTCAACTATAACCTCTTCAAGAATTTTCTCGTAGCCTTTCTTCCCCTCTTCTTCTTCTGAAACTCCTATAATTCTAATGTTGGTGCATTTGATATTGTCCCATAGGCCTCTGAAACTATCCTCAGTTCTTTTAATTCTTTGGGCCTTGTTCTGTTCTTCAGCACATATTTCCAACATTCTATCTTCCAGCTCACTTGTCCATTCTTCTGCCTCTGATACTCTACTGTTGAGACCTCCTATAGTATTTTTGAGTTCAGCAATTGAGTTGGTGGTCTCTATTTGCTTATTTTTCATTTCCTGCATGTCTCTTCTCAATGCACTAATTTCCTCTAATATTCTGTTTTCGGTGTTTTGCATCCTCATTAGTATAGCTTTTCTGAATTCTCTTTCAGATAATTTTTCTATCTCCTCCTCTGTCATTTGAAGCTGTGTTTCTCTAGCTTGGTCCTTCATTTGTGCAGTGTTTCTCTGTTGTTTCATTATTAGGTTAATTTTTGTTCCTTTGTGTGTGTCTGTGTGTGTGGAGTTCTTTTTCCCACCAGGCTTTTTGGTTGAATTCTCCCTTCCTGTGGGTTTTTGTCCTTGTAGAAGAGTTCAGTGATTTCTGACTTGGATGGTGTCAGGTCTTATTTACAGATGAATAATCTCTAGTGTTGTATGTTCTTTGATAGTGTGGGGTCTTGGAATCAGGGCTTCCACTCCAAGGATCCTTGGTTTGATGATTTGTCAGGGTGTGTAGGTTCTATGTCTGGTTTGCTATGGTTTTCAGTGATATTAGTTCAAATACTAGCATCTGAGGAACAAGAGGTGCATTCCTGATGGGTGACAGTCATAAAAGCATGCAGATGTTTTCTAACATAATCATAATATATCGCTTCCCCGGTGGTCCAGTGGATAAGGACACCACCTTGCAGTGCAAGGGGCGTCAGTTCTATCCCTGGCCTGGGAAGTTCACATGTGCCACAGAGCGGCTGGACCGATGTGTCTAATTACCGAGCTGGAGCTCTGGAGCGCTTGCACCCAGAGTCGGTGCTCTGTGACAACAGAGGCCGCCACGATGGGAGGCCCACACAGGCCGAAGAACAAAGATGGATGAAAATGGACAAATAAATAACCAATAGAAGTGGCCTGCCTGCTCCCCTCTCTCCCCAGCCCACCCCCACCAAAATAAATAATAAATAAATAATCGTAAGATATACATACATACACAGCAATACCCGCAACTGACCAGTCTTATAGAGATAAAGCATAGGAAGTTTTTCTGGCAAATGAGGCAATCAAAGATGATACTTGCCCGTTAAGCTCTGAATTATTTAGTATAGTGCCTGGAAAAATAGATCCAGGGCAAGGTCTTGGCTTGGGTTCTGAATTTATTTAGTATAGTGCCTTCTGTTACTTTGGCAATTGTCTCTTTCTTTTTCAGATGCCACTAATTTCCTCTAATATTCTGTTTTCGGTGTTTTGCATCCTCATTAGTATAGCTTTTCTGAATTCTCTTTCAGATAATTTTTCTATCTCCTCCTCTGTCATTTGAAGCTGTGTTTCTCTAGCTTGGTCCTTCATTTGTGCAGTGTTTCTCTGTTGTTTCATTATTAGGTTAATTTTTGTTCCTTTGTGTGTGTCTGTGTGTGTGGAGTTCTTTTTCCCACCAGGCTTTTTGGTTGAATTCTCCCTTCCTGTGGGTTTTTGTCCTTGTAGAAGAGTTCAGTGATTTCTGACTTGGATGGTGTCAGGTCTTATTTACAGATGAATAATCTCTAGTGTTGTATGTTCTTTGATAGTGTGGGGTCTTGGAATCAGGGCTTCCACTCCAAGGATCCTTGGTTTGATGATTTGTCAGGGTGTGTAGGTTCTATGTCTGGTTTGCTATGGTTTTCAGTGATATTAGTTCAAATACTAGCATCTGAGGAACAAGAGGTGCATTCCTGATGGGTGACAGTCATAAAAGCATGCAGATGTTTTCTAACATAATCATAATATATCGCTTCCCCGGTGGTCCAGTGGATAAGGACACCACCTTGCAGTGCAAGGGGCGTCAGTTCTATCCCTGGCCTGGGAAGTTCACATGTGCCACAGAGCGGCTGGACCGATGTGTCTAATTACCGAGCTGGAGCTCTGGAGCGCTTGCACCCAGAGCCGGCGCTCTGCGACAACAGAGGCCGCCACGATGGGAGGCCCACACAGGCCGAAGAACAAAGATGGATGAAAATGGACAAATAAATAACCAATAGAAGTGGCCTGCCTGCTCCCCTCTCTCCCCAGCCCACCCCCACCAAAATAAATAATAAATAAATAATCGTAAGATATACATACATACACAGCAATACCCGCAACTGACCAGTCTTATAGAGATAAAGCATAGGAAGTTTTTCTGGCAAATGAGGCAATCAAAGATGATACTTGCCCGTTAAGCTCTGAATTATTTAGTATAGTGCCTGGAAAAATAGATCCAGGGCAAGGTCTTGGCTTGGGTAATTACAATGAAAGCAATTTTTAACTAGGACCTGTGTTGGGGGTGAGGAGGAGGAGAGTGTATGGCTATTGAGAAGGAATAGATTCGTCTTGGAAGGGTTTTATAGGGTTAGGTAGCAAAGATTAGTGTGTTATATTGTTTAGTGCAGCTGGAAGAGAATAGTGGAGACAGGAAGATAGGAAATATTTATCTAGAGGATATTGGTAGATAGGAAAATGTTTTACATTTAGAACATAGAGGGAGAAAGCAGTGGCAAAGAGGAAAGAATATTAGAAGTTTCCAAGAATTAAAATTAAAAATAAAATAACAGTCAAAAAAAGAAATTAAAAAGGGAAGAATAAATTAATGAGATCAAAAAACAAATAAAAAACAAACAGAACAAACAAAAAAGACCCAAACCAGACCAATCAATCGAATAAACAAAATAGTTCAAAACAAGTAAACAGCAAAAAAGCTAAATACTGTCCCTGGTTTTTATCTTCTCATCTTCTTGTTGGAAACCAATCTGCTTTTGATGGTGGTGTCTTGATGGCGTAGTCTTTCCCTTAGAGCACCGGTTCCTATGGTTTCTGTTTTTGTTTTCAGCAAAACTAAGGCTTTGCTGTGAGCTTGGGTGCTGACCATGGAGGCGGGCTGATCCCAGTTCTTCAGAAGAGGGCCGCGGCGTGCGGAGTCCTGTATTGGAGGGGGGCGCCCCGGCTCTACTGCGCACCCGCCCGTAGCCTCCAATACCTGCTCTTCTCCTGGCTTCCTCCACTGCCACTGCAGCTCTAAGGGTACGCGGGTCCTTCTGCCACTGGCACACGCACACTGCCGGTTACACGTCCAAGTCTCAAAGGGGGTGCAAGCGTTCCCGTCTGGTTCGAGCCCGGCCCCTGGTCAGCAACCGGTGGGCGACTTCCCCTCTCCATTCAACAAGCCCTCCACTAGGAGTGTTTGAACTTACCCGGCGCCAGGTGGGACAGCACAGTTTTTGTCCGGGGGCATGGCGTGGCGCGGCGTTCGTCCGGCGGAAAGTCGCGATTTTCCTCAAATCCCTTTCTTGAAAGCAAGTTCTTATAAGTTGTATCAAGCAAGGAGAACTTGGTAAGTTTTTGGTGCAAAAGACAAAGCTAAAAAGCAGGGTAATTTCATGTAGCAACCTCTCTGTTCAAAACACACACACACACACACACTCCACTAAAATGCACACCACAAGAAGTGGCTATTACAAGTGAACAAGTTTGATTAGAATGATGAGTTGACGGAAGGTCGACAAACTTCGTGATAGATTGCAAACCAAGGACAAAGAATGTGCTTCACACAAAACTCTTATTCAAGTAGTCTGCCAGAGAGAGTCCCAGTAAACCGAGCCATTAATTTCTTAGTTTAATAGTTTGAGGTGAATTGCTTTAAGGAATGCTCTATTCAGAATCAAAGCCATTATAATCCATTGTAGGCAGCATAATTAAAGGTAAAGTGATTACCTCAATATTAATGACTGATTTTTGTGCATAACAATGAACAAATGATTTTTGCAGATTTTTATCATCACATGAAAACACTATTTAAACAATAATTTTTAAAAAAGAACTAATGGTTTTATTAATGGTAAATGAAAAAATGATCTGAAACAAGATGGGGAGATATAAAAGAACTAGTACTTAATTATCTAGCAAAGAAATACAATTAATTTCAGATACAAGTAGCTTTGAGATGTAGTAACTTTTAACTGTATTGTTACAAATGGTAGACTAGAATGAGTGTAATTGTTCAGTTAATGAAATAAATGGTGGACAAAATGAAGAGTTTTTTTAAATTGTTCTTTACATTAAAGTCAAACACATTTTATATAGCTAGTCATAGAGCATAGAAAAGCTTCTCAAAACTTGGATCCCTTTTGTGTTCTTTAACAATTCAAATATAATAAATGTATTATAATACGCATTATTTGTAAGCTCGGTGGCAATTATGATCATTTTATATATAAAAAATTCCTTTCGGAGCACAAATAAATTTTTGAAGTGCTAGTACATGTGAAATGCAGAATAGATGTCTCATTAATTGTAGGAAAACACATACACTGTGAGAAGACTATGAAATATTAGTGAGCACCATTTAGGGGCCCAGTAAGTAGGCAAAAGTTATGATTCAGCAATTTATTTACAGCTACATCTTCTGTCAATTAGTTTCATATATTTATACTGAAATTGCTCTCACATTTATTTGGAATATTTCTCAAAAAACTAGCAGTTAAGAAGTCAGTTTCAAAATGTAATAAATTTTAACTTAAAAAAAAAAAAAAAAAAAACACCTAGATTTTCCTGGTGGTGCAGTGGATAAGAATCTGCCTGCCAGTGCAGGGAATAGGGGTTGATTCCTGGTCTGAAAAGATTCCAGTTGCCATGGAGCAGCTAAATCTGTGTACCACAGCTACTGAGCCTGTGTGTTGCAGCTACTTAAGCCCACTCATCTCAGAGCAATACACAGCAGTTACTGAGCAAATGTGCTAAACTCCTGAGGACTATGTGCCTAGAGCCTGTGCTCTGCAACAGGGGAGGCCACAACAAGCAGAAGCCCGAGCATTGCAACAGAGCATAGCCCCCACTTGCCACAACTAGAGAAAGTCTTTGCTGCACTGAAGACCCAGTGCAACCAAAAGTATAAATAAATAGGTAAACTGTAAAAACTTAAAAAACCCTTCTGTTAGTAGTTGATTAAAAAAGGCTTGATGACAATAATATAGAGTAAATACTAAAAGGGCATAAACTGAACTATTCCTGATAAGAAGAATATTGGTCAATAATTTGTCCCATGGATGTTTTGATGGTTCAGGATGGATGATATAGGCAACAATTTACTCAACTCTAAATATTTTCAGCTGATACAGTGATGTAACTATTATAGTTATGTTCTCATTTTTAATTTTGATAACATAGAATGCTCAGCAGTCAGTGCTCACAGGGAAAGATGATTAGATCAAAATCAATGAACAAAATTATTTTTAATTTTTTTTATTGAAATACAGATGCCTTACAATGTTGTGTTAGTTTCTGAGTACAGCAAAGTGAATATATAACTGTATATAAAGATATAGATATAGATATATATCTCCTCTTCCTTGAATTTCCTTCCCATTTAGGTCACCACAAAGCATTGAGTAGAGTTCCTTTTGTGATACAGTCAATTCCCATTAGTTATGTTTTATATGTGTGCGTGTGTGTGTTAGTTGCTTAGTTGTGTCCAATTCTTTGAGACCCCAAGAACTCTAGACTGCTTGACTCCTCTGTCCTGTGGGATTCTCCAGGCAAGAAGACTGGAGTTGGCAGCCATTTCCTTCCCCAGGTTATCTTCCTGACCCAGGGATCGAACCCAGGTCTCTCACATTGCAGGCAGATTCTTTACCATCTGAGCCACCTGAGAAGCCCTGATTTATACATAGGAGTGTGTGTGTGTATAAACACACACACACACACACACACATATATATATATATATAGACACACATCAATCTCAATCTCTCAACCCATCCTACTCCTCCGTCTCCTCCTTGGTATTCACATGATTGAACAATTTTTTTTTTAAGATGTAAGTATAGTTTAAGATTCCCAAGCAAGAATCCCTATCTAACCCAGAGAAGAAAATAATTACAAGCATTTTTTGTTGTTATAATGAGCCTTGTTAATTAAGACTAATAAAAAATGAGATTTTTTTTATCCTAGAATAGTCTGAAGAATAGAATAGTATGAAGAATAGTCTTCATTTTTTGCTGCTTCTCCTTAAATATTGCCATTACAGGATATTAAATATTTCCCTAAAAAGTCCAAGTTGTTGATGTGAACACATATATTGAAGATAGTAGAATGAGGGGAAGACTCCTTTCTTCAAACATCAAGAAAAGGAAAATCTGGTTTAACACTCCACAGAAGTCAGAAGATGTTACTAGAAAGCACAAGATGCTGAATGTCCAGGAAGGATGATCTGGAAATAAGTGTTCACTTTAGAAAAGCCCTTACTTTAAGATCCGAAGACCCCAGGTCCTCCAAATAAGCTTTTGAAAAACAGTTATCAAGCATAATTACCATATGAAAAATTTCCTCCCAGTGGGATCTAGATATTCTACTGCTAAGAGTTTATTGACAGAATTATCAAAATTTGTGTTCACATCTTTTAAAATAATGTATGAATGTATGTCTCTAATAGGTATGCTATAGAAAAGAGCATATTTCATGTATTTATCATCAGTTTGTTCTTTTTCTTTTAGACTATGTGAAAGGAATACACCAGTAATCCTATCAACATGAGAATATTAATATGAGATAATTCAGGATCAAATTAGCAGAGGGTTTGTTTGTTTGCTTCCTTGTTTCTCATTAGAATTGGCTTTGATCGTCTCAATAAAGGACTCTAATTTTGCTTTTATAGACATAGATTTTTGTCATTATATCTTAGAAAGTTTATTTGGGGGCTCTTTTAAAAGTTGTACCAGAATGTATTATTACTAATTTGTATAAAAGTACAGCATGGGAACATTATAAGGCCGAATCAAATGACAGATATTCAGTTTACAGAATTAGAATTAGAGGTTTTATTCTGCCTGAACCTGAGTTCATATCTTTTACTCTTTGGGTACAGCTCAGGGCACAAGCCACCATACCAAGTACAGGAATGAAAAACAAAAAAAACCCAGAAGACCCCATGCTCTCATTCCCAGAAGTATCAGATCATGGTGTAGGTTAACAGATAGAGGAGAACACATAGGTACATATGCAGGTTAATTGGTGATTAAGTAAAACTATTAGAGTGTTTCTTAGTGAATTTCTGTCATTTTCAAAGTATTTTAAGCTGGATGGAAACTTGCCAAGCCTTAAAGCTTATGAAAAAACGATTCATGGTTATTAAGAGCAAATGTCCTAGAGAGATTAATCTGTGCTATCCCAACAAGCTGACCTTTTTCCAAAGACATCGCAATTTAATTATCTACTTTGAAAAGCACAATTATAGTAAAATTCAAAATTTGATTTATAGACAGGCTTTACATTCTCATCTATAATGCATGTAAATAGAAGTCTTTGGAATTTCCTTTTCTATATCTGTTATGTGTGTAGTTTGTAGCTCATAAGTGCTAAATAGTTCTTGCTTTAAGAACCATGGACTTGTTTTTGATTAAATGTCTCCTATTAGTAAAAAGAATATTTCAAATTATGAATGTTTTATAGTCTGTGTTCTAAATTTCACATAACACTTGCAGTTTTAAATAGCAGGGGTTTCTATAGTCTGTGTACTTGGGAAACTTGGCCTCAATAGAATTTCTATTTAACACAGACTGATGAAAATGATGCCATCTTTTATTTTCTACTTAATGATTCCATATTTTATCTTTCAGAAACATAATGCAAAAACTCATTATAAGATGAGCTTAAAATATAGGCTTGAAATAATGTAAATTATGCTCTTAGGCAATTAATCAGTTTCAAATGTTTATTGAATATCCATCTATCTACCATCATGACCCCAACCAATCAAAGAAGGGAGATATTTGAGAGCACAAGCACCAACACCCCCAACACACACCTCCCCCACCAGAGGACAAGCCTGAGATACCAGTGCTTTTCTGTTTCTTTGTTTTTCTGAAGGTGTCCTGCTTATACCACAACACTGACTACTACTTCCTAGCTATGTGCAATGTCATAGCTAACAGGATTCTTGAAAAATCCTCTTTTGCTCCTATAACATAGCATCCACATTGCTCAAAGAGGATATGAGTGATCATTTTTTACAACAGCATAGCTATTTATTTTAAAATGTAAATTTTAAGACTTTTTGCTTTTGAACACTGGAAAGAAATGGCAAGTATTTTAAGCTGGATGGAAACTTTGCCATTAGAGTGTTTCTTAGTGAATTTCTGTCATTTTCAAAGTATTTTAAGCTGGATGGAAACTTGCCAAGCCTTAAAGCTTATGAAAAAACGATTCATGGTTATTAAGAGCAAATGTCCTAGAGAGATTAATCTGTGCTATCCCAACAAGCTGACCTTTTTCCAAAGACATCGAATTTAATTATCTACTTTGAAAAGCACAATTATAGTAAAATTCAAAATTTGATTTATAGACAGGCTTTACATTCTCATCTATAATGCATGTAAATAGAAGTCTTTGGAATTTCCTTTTCTATATCTGTTATGTGTGTAGTTTGTAGCTCATAAGTGCTAAATAGTTCTTGCTTTAAGAACCATGGACTTGTTTTTGATTAAATGTCTCCTATTAGTAAAAAGAATATTTCAAATTATGAATGTTTTATAGTCTGTGTTCTAAATTTCACATAACACTTGCAGTTTTAAATAGCAGGGGTTTCTATAGTCTGTGTACTTGGGAAACTTGGCCTCAATAGAATTTCTATTTAACACAGACTGATGAAAATGATGCCATCTTTTATTTTCTACTTAATGATTCCATATTTTATCTTTCAGAAACATAATGCAAAAACTCATTATAAGATGAGCTTAAAATATAGGCTTGAAATAATGTAAATTATGCTCTTAGGCAATTAATCAGTTTCAAATGTTTATTGAATATCCATCTATCTACCATCATGACCCCAACCAATCAAAGAAGGGAGATATTTGAGAGCACAAGCACCAACACCCCCAACACACACCTCCCCCACCAGAGGACAAGCCTGAGATACCAGTGCTTTTCTGTTTCTTTGTTTTTCTGAAGGTGTCCTGCTTATACCACAACACTGACTACTACTTCCTAGCTATGTGCAATGTCATAGCTAACAGGATTCTTGAAAAATCCTCTTTTGCTCCTATAACATAGCATCCACATTGCTCAAAGAGGATATGAGTGATCATTTTTTACAACAGCATAGCTATTTATTTTAAAATGTAAATTTTAAGACTTTTTGCTTTAATGAAACCTACTGGAGAAATGAAAAGGTGGCAACATAGATAAGAAAAAAGTTAGAGACCATCAGTGTTAAAGAGGAAACAAGACAAGAAACTTGCTCAACTAAGACCAAATGGCACAGGTGCTCTCAGGACCCAAAGAAATGTTACAGGGGGAAAGAAAGAACAGAGATAATTCAGTTAAAAAAAAAAAAAAAACCTATTTGCAAATTGCAGGTCCCAGTGGGACACAGTAAGCCTGAAAGTACACTGTATAACTGAAAACTGAACCAACACTTAATAGAGTATACCCAAGTGTTCCCTTATCACATGTTAGCACTGAAGACCATCAGAGTTCCTCCTTGCACAGTCACCCAATATTTTATACACACTCACCTACACACACATATTTGAAACTAGACTCTCTGAAAGTGAAGTCACTCAGACATGTCCTGCTCTTTGGGACCCATGGACAGGCCATGGAATTACCCAGGCAAGAATAATGGCATGGGTACCCATTCCCTTCTCCAGGGAATCTTCCTGACCCATGGGTCAAACCTAGGTCTTCCACATTGCAAGCGGATTCTTTACCATCTGAGCCACAAGGGAACCCATAGACTCTGTAGGAAAATGCAAAAGATATATTCCTAGTCCCACTGACACATTATTTATTGTAGGACATAAAAAAAATATGTAGGTGTATATGTATATGTATGCGAGAATGAATAATTTTTCCTGGAAGAAAATATCTCACCTCATAGGCATCATTGTGGATGTGCAAAAAGTTTTCACTCAGAAATATCTGAATACTGAGAGCATATGCTGAGAATCTAGAATCAATGGGAGATTCCAGAAAGTTCTAAGTATTAGTTTTCTTTCAGATTTTTATCATAGGATTTATCCAGTCATGTCAATTGAGAGAGTTGTTGCAGTGGCAGCAAGTTTTGATTTATGACCAAGTGAAGTAAGAACCCTTATCTCTAGGCATAAAGGTTCCATATGTTTTCCTGTAAGATGAATTCTGAGTATTAAAGAGAAAGATTAGGGCTTCCCCTGGTGGTCTAGTGGGTAAGGCACCGCCTTGCAGTGCAAGGGGCGCCGGTTCGAGCCCTGGCCTGGGAAGATCCCATGTGCCGCGGATCGGCTGGACTGATGTGTCCAATCACCGAGCCGGAGCTCTGGAGCACATGTGCCCAGAGCCGGTGCTCTGCAACGACAGACGCCACCGCGATGGGAGGCCCACAGGAGCCAAAGAAGGAAGACGGATGAAAATGGAGAAATGAAAGACCAATAGAAGTGGCCCGCCCACTCCCCTCCCACCCCAACCCGACCCCCGCCCAAAGTAAATTAATAAATCTTGAAAAAAATAAATAAATAAATAAAGGGAAAGATTAAAATGTAGTTAACATGGATGAAAGAATAAAACCTAAAATCAATTTAGTTTAACCTTATCAAAAAGTTGTTCATGAAGTATTTTTTTTAATTTTGGCCTCTTTTATTAGTCCTTCATTTATTTATTTTCATCCATCTTAAATCTTTGGTCTATGTGGGCCTCCCATTGCAGTGGCCTCTCTCCTTGTAGAGCACTGGCTCTGGGCACATGCACTCCAAAGAACTGGCTCGCAATTGGACACACCAGTCCAGCCGCTCCGCAGCACGTGGGATCTTCTCCAGCCAGGGATCTAACTGGCTCCCCTTGTATTGTAAACCAGAATCTTTACCCACTGGACCACGAGGGAAGCCCTGAAGTATTTTAAATATATTTAAAATAGCCATAAAGGTAGTAATTTTATGTATTTGTATGCGAGAATGAATAATTTTTCCTGGAAGAAAATATCTCACCTCATAGGCATCATTGTGGATGTGCAAAAAGTTTTCACTCAGAAATATCTGAATACTGAGAGCATATGCTGAGAATCTAGAATCAATGGGAGATTCCAGAAAGTTCTAAGTATTAGTTTTCTTTCAGATTTTTATCATAGGATTTATCCAGTCATGTCAATTGAGAGAGTTGTTGCAGTGGCAGCAAGTTTTGATTTATGACCAAGTGAAGTAAGAACCCTTATCTCTAGGCATAAAGGTTCCATATGTTTTCCTGTAAGATGAATTCTGAGTATTAAAGAGAAAGATTAGGGCTTCCCCTGGTGGTCTAGTGGGTAAGGCACCGCCTTGCAGTGCAAGGGGCGCCGGTTCGAGCCCTGGCCTGGGAAGATCCCATGTGCCGCGGATCGGCTGGACTGATGTGTCCAATCACCGAGCCGGAGCTCTGGAGCACATGTGCCCAGAGCCGGTGCTCTGCAACGACAGACGCCACCGCGATGGGAGGCCCACAGGAGCCAAAGAACAAAGACGGATGAAAATAGAGAAATGAAAGACCAATAGAAGTGGCCTGCCCACTCCCCCCCTACCCGACCCCCGCCCAAAGTAAATTAATAAATCTTGAAAAAAATAAATAAATAAATAAAGGGAAAGATTAAAATGTAGTTAACATGGATGAAAGAATAAAACCTAAAATCAATTTAGTTTAACCTTATCAAAAAGTTGTTCATGAAGTATTTTTTTTAATTTTGGCCTCTTTTATTAGTCCTTCATTTATTTATTTTCATCCATCTTAAATCTTTGGTCTATGTGGGCCTCCCATTGCAGTGGCCTCTCTCCTTGTAGAGCACTGGCTCTGGGCACATGCACTCCAAAGAACTGGCTCGCAATTGGACACACCAGTCCAGCCGCTCCGCAGCACGTGGGATCTTCTCCAGCCAGGGATCTAACTGGCTCCCCTTGTATTGTAAACCAGAATCTTTACCCACTGGACCACGAGGGAAGCCCTGAAGTATTTTAAATATATTTTAAATAGCCATAAAGGTAGTAATTTTATGTATTTCAGAGCATGCTTGAAAAGAAAGCATGAGTTTTCAATGATTCTGAGTTGTTTAAGTATGGGGATAACAAGAATATCCAATATCCACATTTATTATATATATATATATATTAGCAGAAGCATTGCATCCTAGTTCACATATAGAAAAAATGAAATGTGAAGCAGCAAACCAGGATATTAACCATATATTTAGGAGATGTTTAGAAGGTGGTGGGGCTAGGAGGGAGACTGAAAGGTAGAGAAAAGGAAATGATCCAAGAAAAATGAAAAAGAATTTTCCAGAGATGAAGAAAAGATGCTTAAACCAAAAGAAATGACAAAGTGCAAAGCAGAATAAAATTTAATTACCCAATGCTAGATAGATCATTGTGAAATTACACAACACTAATACTAAAAAGAGGGTCTGAAAATCTTCCATAGAATAAAAACAGTTTACGTTAAAGGAAGAAAAAGACCAAATACAATAGACAAGTGACTAGGAACAGTGAATTCTAGAAGTCAGTAAAACAGCGCTGCCAAAGATTTGAAAGAAATTATTTTAAACCTAGAATTCAGTACCTTTGTCAGTTCTTCACAATTTATGAAGGGGAAGTTTAGAAATACAGATGTCAGAAAGTTTATATTCTTTGAATTTTTTTTAATTACTAAAGGATAATAATCTGCGAAATTTCAAAAGGAATACCAAAAGAAAGCATAGTACATAGGAATAGTATGGATCTAATCCTTAAAACAAAAACTCGAAATGACAACTATGCAGCAAATATAGAAGAATTAAGTAGATTTAGTTTAGAGTGAAGTGCTATAGATTATAACCAAAGACTCAGAGAATCTTCAGAATATAAAAACTATTTATTTTCATCCATCTTAAATCTTTGGTCTATGTGGGCCTCCCATTGCAGTGGCCTCTCTCCTTGTAGAGCACTGGCTCTGGGCACATGCACTCCAAAGAACTGGCTCGCAATTGGACACACCAGTCCAGCCGCTCCGCAGCACGTGGGATCTTCTCCAGCCAGGGATCTAACTGGCTCCCCTTGTATTGTAAACCAGAATCTTTACCCACTGGACCACGAGGGAAGCCCTGAAGTATTTTAAATATATTTTAAATAGCCATAAAGGTAGTAATTTTATGTATTTCAGAGCATGCTTGAAAAGAAAGCATGAGTTTTCAATGATTCTGAGTTGTTTAAGTATGGGGATAACAAGAATATCCAATATCCACATTTATTATATATATATATATATTAGCAGAAGCATTGCATCCTAGTTCACATATAGAAAAAATGAAATGTGAAGCAGCAAACCAGGATATTAACCATATATTTAGGAGATGTTTAGAAGGTGGTGGGGCTAGGAGGGAGACTGAAAGGTAGAGAAAAGGAAATGATCCAAGAAAAATGAAAAAGAATTTTCCAGAGATGAAGAAAAGATGCTTAAACCAAAAGAAATGACAAAGTGCAAAGCAGAATAAAATTTAATTACCCAATGCTAGATAGATCATTGTGAAATTACACAACACTAATACTAAAAAGAGGGTCTGAAAATCTTCCATAGAATAAAAACAGTTTACGTTAAAGGAAGAAAAAGACCAAATACAATAGACAAGTGACTAGGAACAGTGAATTCTAGAAGTCAGTAAAACAGCGCTGCCAAAGATTTGAAAGAAATTATTTTAAACCTAGAATTCAGTACCTTTGTCAGTTCTTCACAATTTATGAAGGGGAAGTTTAGAAATACAGATGTCAGAAAGTTTATATTCTTTGAATTTTTTTTAATTACTAAAGGATAATAATCTGCGAAATTTCAAAAGGAATACCAAAAGAAAGCATAGTACATAGGAATAGTATGGATCTAATCCTTAAAACAAAAACTCGAAATGACAACTATGCAGCAAATATAGAAGAATTAAGTAGATTTAGTTTAGAGTGAAGTGCTATAGATTATAACCAAAGACTCAGAGAAGTATATCTTCAGAATATAAATTTTATTTAATAAACTGTGGTTAAGAAGGATTATTTTAGCAACATGATGAGCAATCATAATATATTTTTGTCAACAAAAAAGAAAAGCTTTTATAAACTCTAGAAAAACATCTCCACAAGAAGTCTTGTTCTAAATATGAAGTAAAGGAAATTGGGGTTAAAATTGTGTATAACCAATCTTTCTGAGCTATGCCATTTTTTAAAATAGTCATAATGGAAATTTCAAGGCACTAGTGAACAGAGACCAGTAAAGTATACCATTATTTCATCATAAAGAAATGATATAAAGTCAGAATAGGCCAACTTAGGCCAACAAAAGGTACTCTTAGATCTCATGACTTTTAACAATATGACAGCTTATTTCTTGGTTTATCAGTTTTAATCAAGTTACCACTTTGTGTGCTTTCCTGCAAAGAATGACCCAGGGAACCATCCTCCTTCCATTGTGTCATTGTCAACTTGAATAATTCTTGATTTACAGATGACTAACAGGGGAAAAGACTGTGCAGGACATTTTACGGACCTGACCTAGGGGGGACATCCATCTGTTTCTATCTTATATCCATGATCAACAGAAGTAGAGAAGCACATGGATAAACATGAATACTATAGTTTTGGCCTTAAATGCCAAACAACATAATGACATTACCTATATTGTTTGATCCCTTGTCATCTAAGGAGAAAATACCAAATGACACAGTTCACTTGGTCTAAACGGACACCAAGGAGCTTGCACTCAACTTGTTACAGAGCTTTGTATGATCAATAGGGAACTCTGTTGGAATGGAGAGATTATTCTAATTTTTGGTTAATCCCTGGAACATATACGTGGAGAAGGAAATGGCAATGCTCTCCAGTATTCTTGTCTGGAGAATTCCAAGAACAGAGGAGTCTGACAGGCTATAGTCAATGGGGTCTCAAAAAGTCGGACACAACTGAGAGACTCTCACTGAGAAGAACATATATTATGAGCCATGAAAATACCGTATCACAGCTCTATGACTTCATCTGAAATTGTGCAGATCCTTTTCTATTCTTTGAAAGAAAATCTAAAAAGAACAAAAACATAATATTTGGATAGAACAAGATACTGTATGTGAACTCCACATACATTATATCTTCCTGCTCCTCATTACAAGATGCATATTTCTTCTGCAATGGAAGCAATCCGATCTTACTGGGACATAATAAAAATAGATATAATTTTCAGTTCCAATCTTATTTACTTTCTTTTTTTTTAAACCTTTATTTTACTTTTAACTTTTACAGAGTTTTGTTGTTTACAGATATGTATGTTCTCAGATTTGTCATGTGTATATCCCCCCCTTCCCTCCCCTCCCGACCATCACACAGCACCCCTGAAGGATCCCCTTTTCTCACAGAGCAATAACTAGAGCTATTTTCTTCACTTATGATAGTACAGGCCTTCATGCTACTTCCTTTATGCCTCTCACCCACTGTTCCTTCCCCACAATGTCCATATGTCCACTGTCCATGTCTGTCTTTCTGTCGCTTCACTGCATGTGCCATCATCACCATCCTACTAGATTCCATATATATAAGTGTTAATATACTGGATTTGTCCTTCTCTTTCTGACTGACTTCACTTTTGATGATACGTTCTAGATCCAGCCACCTCATTAGGGTTGATTCTTCTGCATTTCTCTTTACAGCTGTGTAGTATTCCATTGTATATATGTACCAGAGCTTTTGGATCCATTCGTTCTTCGATGGGCATCTAGGTTCCTTCCATGTTCTTGCTATTGTATAGAGAGCTGCAATGAACATTGGGGTACAGTCATCTAAGGAGAAAATACCAAATGACACAGTTCACTTGGTCTAAACGGACACCAAGGAGCTTGCACTCAACTTGTTACAGAGCTTTGTATGATCAATAGGAACTCTGTTGGAATGGAGAGATTATTCTAATTTTTGGTTAATCCCTGGAACATATACGTGGAGAAGGAAATGGCAATGCTCTCCAGTATTCTTGTCTGGAGAATTCCAAGAACAGAGGAGTCTGACAGGCTATAGTCAATGGGGTCTCAAAAAGTCGGACACAACTGAGAGACTCTCACTGAGAAGAACATATATTATGAGCCATGAAAATACCGTATCACAGCTCTATGACTTCATCTGAAATTGTGCAGATCCTTTTCTATTCTTTGAAAGAAAATCTAAAAAGAACAAAAACATAATATTTGGATAGAACAAGATACTGTATGTGAACTCCACATACATTATATCTTCCTGCTCCTCATTACAAGATGCATATTTCTTCTGCAATGGAAGCAATCCGATCTTACTGGGACATAATAAAAATAGATATAATTTTCAGTTCCAATCTTATTTACTTTCTTTTTTTTTAAACCTTTATTTTACTTTTAACTTTTACAGAGTTTTGTTGTTTACAGATATGTATGTTCTCAGATTTGTCATGTGTATATCCCCCCCTTCCCTCCCCTCCCGACCATCACACAGCACCCCTGAAGGATCCCCTTTTCTCACAGAGCAATAACTAGAGCTATTTTCTTCACTTATGATAGTACAGGCCTTCATGCTACTTCCTTTATGCCTCTCACCCACTGTTCCTTCCCCACAATGTCCATATGTCCACTGTCCATGTCTGTCTTTCTGTCGCTTCACTGCATGTGCCATCATCACCATCCTACTAGATTCCATATATATAAGTGTTAATATACTGGATTTGTCCTTCTCTTTCTGACTGACTTCACTTTTGATGATACGTTCTAGATCCAGCCACCTCATTAGGGTTGATTCTTCTGCATTTCTCTTTACAGCTGTGTAGTATTCCATTGTATATATGTACCAGAGCTTTTGGATCCATTCGTTCTTCGATGGGCATCTAGGTTCCTTCCATGTTCTTGCTATTGTATAGAGAGCTGCAATGAACATTGGGGTACAGGTGCTTCTTTCAGATTTGATTTCATCAGGCATAAGCCTAAGAGTGGGATTGCTGGGTCATAGGGTGCTTCTATTTTTAGTTTTTTAAGAAATCTCCAGACTGTCTTCCATAGAGGCTGTGTCAATTTACACTCCCACCAGCAATGCAGGAGTGTTCCCTTTTCTCCGCAGCCTCTCCAGCATTTATTGTCTGTAGATTTGTGGATGATGGCCATTCTGACAGGTGTGAGGTGGTATCTCATTGTGGTTTTAATATGCATTTCTCTAATTATTAGTGAAGTTGACCATCGTTTCATGTGTTTTTGGGCCATCTGTATGTTATCATTGGAGAGGTGTCTGTTTAGGTCCTTTTCCCATTTTTTGATTGGGTTGTTCGTTTTTCCAGTGCTGAGTTGTCTGAGTTGCTTGTAGATTTTGGAGATTAATTCTTTGTCTGTTGTTTCATTTGCTATGATTTTCTCCCACTCTGTGGGCGCTCTGTTCAGCTTTTTTGTAATTTCTTTAGCTGTACAAACGTTTTTAAGTTTCATGAGGTTCCACAGGTTCAATTTTCTTTTCAGTTCCGCTATTTTAGTAGGTGGGTCAGAGAAGATCTCGCTTTGATTGATGTCCTTGAGGGTTTTGCCTATAGTCTCCTCTAAGAGTTTGAGGGTTTCTGGTCTTACATTTAGGTCTGTAATCCATTTTGAGTTGATCTTTGTGCATGGTGTCAGGGTATGTTCCAAATTCATTTTCCTGCATGTAGCTGTCCAATTTTCCCAGCACCATTTGTTGAAGAGGCTGTCTTTGTCCCATTTTATATGTTCGCCTCCTTTGTCAAAAATAAGGTACCCATAGGTGCGTGGCTTTATCTCTGGGTTCTCGATCTTGTTCCATTGGTCGATATTTCTGTTTTTCTGCCAGTACCATACTGTCTTGATGACTGCTGCTTTGTAGTAGAGTCTGAAATTGGGGAGGCTGATCCCTCCAGCTCCATTCTTCTTCCTCAGGATTGCTTTGGCTATTCGAGGTCTTTTGTGTTTCCGTATGAACTGTGTTATTCTTTGGTCTAGTTCTGTGAAGAATGTCATTGGTAGTCTGATAGGCATCGCATTGAATCTATAGATGACATTTGGTAGTATGGTCATTTTCACAATATTGATTCTTCCGAGCCAGGAACATGGAATATTTCTCCATCTGTTTAACTCTTCTTTAATGTCTCTCATGAGTGTCTTGTAATTTTCTGTGTACAGTTCTTTTGTTTCTTTGGGTAGGCTTATTCCTAGATATTTGATTCTTTTGGTTGCGATGGTGAAGGGGATTGCCTCTTTGATTTCGTTTTCTGATTTTTCATTGTTTGTGTATAGGAATGCCAGTGATTTCTGTATATTGATTTTGTATCCTGCGACTTTGCTGAATCACTGATTAACTCTAGTAATTTTGTAATAGTGTCTTTGGGGTTTTCTATGTATAATATAATGTCATCTGCAAATAGAGAGAGTTTGACTTCTTCTTTTGCAATCTGGATTCCTTTTATTTGTTTTTCTTTTCTTCTTGCTGTTGCTAGAACTTCCAGGACTATGTTGAATAAGAGTGGTGAAAGTGGACACCCCTGTCTTGTTCCTGATCTTAGAGGAAATGCTTTGAGTTTTTCAGCATTGAGGATAATGTTCGCTGTGGGCTTCTCATATATGGCTTTCACTATGTTAAGATAAGTTCCTTCTATGCCCATTATTTGAAGAGTTTTTATCATAAATGGATGCTGTACTTTGTCGAAAGCTTTTTCTGCATCTATTGAGATGATCATGCGTTTTTTGTCTCTCAATTTGTTGATATGGTGTATCACATTGATTGATTTGCGGATGTTGAAGAATCCTTGCATGCCTGGGATGAACCCAACTTGATCGTGCTGAATGAGCTTTCTGATGTGTTGCTGAATTCTGTTTGTTAGGATTTTGTTGAGGATTTTGGCATCGAGATTCATCAGTGAAATTGGCCTATAATTTTCTTTTTTTGTGATGTCTTTGCCTGGCTTTGGTATCAGGGTGCTGGTGGCCTCGTAGAATGTGTTTGGAAGTGTTCCTTCCTGAGCAATTTTTTGGAAGAGTTTTAGAAGGACAGGCATTAGCTCTTCTTTAAATGTTTGGTAGAATTCACTTGTGAAACCATCTGGCCCTGGGTTTTTATATTTGGGTAGATTTTTGATCACAAGGTCAATTTCTGAGCTTGTGATTGGCTTGTTCATAGTTTCTATTTCTTCCTGGTTGAGTCTTGGAAGATTAACCTTCGCTAAGAAACGGTCCATTTCTTCCAGGTTGTCCAGTTTGTTGCCATAGAGTTGTTCATAATAGTCTCTTATAATCCTTTGGATTTCTACATTATCTGTTGTAATCTCTCCTTTTTCATTTTTGATTTTGGTGATCTGGTTCTTCTCTCTCTTTTTCTTGATGAGTCTGGCCAGTGGCTTGTCAATTTTATTTACCTTTTCAAAGAACCAGCTTTTTGTTTTATTTATCTTTACTATTGTTTCTTTTGTTTCTTTATCATTTATTTCTGCTCTGATCTTTATGATTTCCCTTCTTCTGCTGGCTTTGCTGTGTTTTTGTTCTTCTTTCTCCAGTTGTTTTAAGCATAAGGTAAGGTCGTCTGAGATTTTCCTAGTTTCTTGAGGTGGGATTGAATTGCTATAAACTTCCCTCTTAGGACTGCTTTTGCAGTATCCCATAGGTTACTTCGGCACTTTTTTAGGAAAATTGTACCCTGTCTTGTTCCTGATCTTAGAGGAAATGCTTTGAGTTTTTATTTCCCATACACTATGTTAAGATAAGTTCCTTCTATGCCCATTATTTGAAGAGTTTTTATCATAAATGGATGCTGTACTTTGTCGAAAGCTTTTTCTGCATCTATTGAGATGATCATGCGTTTTTTGTCTCTCAATTTGTTGATATGGTGTATCACATTGATTGATTTGCGGATGTTGAAGAATCCTTGCATGCCTGGGATGAACCCAACTTGATCGTGCTGAATGAGCTTTCTGATGTGTTGCTGAATTCTGTTTGTTAGGATTTTGTTGAGGATTTTGGCATCGAGATTCATCAGTGAAATTGGCCTATAATTTTCTTTTTTTGTGATGTCTTTGCCTGGCTTTGGTATCAGGGTGCTGGTGGCCTCGTAGAATGTGTTTGGAAGTGTTCCTTCCTGAGCAATTTTTTGGAAGAGTTTTAGAAGGACAGGCATTAGCTCTTCTTTAAATGTTTGGTAGAATTCACTTGTGAAACCATCTGGCCCTGGGTTTTTATATTTGGGTAGATTTTTGATCACAAGGTCAATTTCTGAGCTTGTGATTGGCTTGTTCATAGTTTCTATTTCTTCCTGGTTGAGTCTTGGAAGATTAACCTTCGCTAAGAAACTGTCCATTTCTTCCTGGTTGTCCAGTTTGTTGCCATAGAGCTGTTCATAATAGTCTCTTATAATCCTTTGGATTTCTGCATGATCTGTTTTAATCTCTCCTTTTTCATTTTTGATTTTGGTGATCTGATCTTTTCTCTCTTTTTTGTGATGAGTCTTACCAGTGGCTTGTCAATTTTATTTACCTTTTCAAAGAACCAGCTTTTCATTTTATTTATCTTTACTATTGTTTTTTTCATTTCTTTTTCATTTATTCCTGCTCTGATCTTTATGATTTCCCTTCTTCTGCTGACTTTGCTGTGTTTTTGTTCTTCTTTCTCCAGTTGTTTTAAGCATAAGGTAAGGTCGTCTGAGATTTTCCTAGTTTCTTGAGGTGGGATTGAATTGCTATAAACTTCCCTCTTAGGACTGCTTTTGCAGTATCCCATAGGTTTTGCACTGTCGTGTGTTCATTGTCATTTTCTTCTAGGAATTTTTTAATTTCTCCTTTGATTTCCTCAATGATCAGTTGGTTTTTTCAGTATGTGTTGTTTAATCTCCATGTGTTTTTTTTTTAGCGGTTTTTTTCCTGTAGTTGATCTCTAGTCTCACTGCATTGTGGTCCGAGAAGATGGTTGATAGAATTTCAGTTTTCTTAAATTGACTGAGGATTGATTTGTGGCCCAAGATATGGTCTGTCCTGGAGAATGTTCTGTGAGCACTTGAAAAGAAAGTGTATTCTTCTGCTTTTGGATGGAACGTCCTAAAGATATCAATGAGGTCCATTTCTTCTAGTGTGGCATTTAAGGCTTGTGTTTCTTTATTAATTTTCTGTTTGGATGATCTGTCCATTGGTGTGAGAGGAGTGTTAAAGTCTCCTACTATGATTGTGTTGCTGTCAATGTCTTCTTTTATGTCTGAAAGTGTTTGTGTTATGTATTGGGGTGGTCCTGCATTGGGAGCATAGATATTTATGATTGTTATGTCTTCTTCTTGGATGGATCCCTTAATCATGATGTAGTGACCTGTCTTGTCTCTTAGAATTTTCTTTACTTTAAAATCTATTTTGTCTGATATGAGGATTGCTACTCCAGCTTTCTTTTGATTTCCATTTGCATGGAATATCTTTTTCCAGCCTCTCACTTTCAGTCTATGAGTGTCTCTAGGTCTGAAATGAGTTTCCTGCGGGCAGCATATGTATGGGTCGTGTTTTTGGATCCATTCAGCCACTCTGTGTCTTTTGGTTGGGGCATTTAGTCCATTGACATTCAAAGTAATTATTGATACAAATGATCCTATTGTCATCTTCTTAGATGTTATGATGGGTTTGTTTCGTGGATCTTCTCCTTTTATACTTGTTGTCTATATAAGTCCCTTTAACACTTGTTGTAAGGCTGGTTTGATGTGACTAAATTCTTTTAATTTTTGCTTGTCTGTAAAGCTTTTGATTTCTCCATCAATTTTGAATGAGATCCTTGCAGGGTAGAGTATTCTTGGTTGAAGGTTATTCTCTTTTAGCCGTTTAAATTCGATGGCCTGTTTGATGTGACAAGGTCGTCTGAGATTTTCCTAGTTTCTTGAGGTGGGATTGAATTGCTATAAACTTCCCTCTTAGGACTGCTTTTGCAGTATCCCATAGGTTTTGCACTGTCGTGTGTTCATTGTCATTTTCTTCTAGGAATTTTTTAATTTCTCCTTTGATTTCCTCAATGATCAGTTGGTTTTTTCAGTATGTGTTGTTTAATCTCCATGTGTTTTTTTTTTAGCGGTTTTTTTCCTGTAGTTGATCTCTAGTCTCACTGCATTGTGGTCCGAGAAGATGGTTGATAGAATTTCAGTTTTCTTAAATTGACTGAGGATTGATTTGTGGCCCAAGATATGGTCTGTCCTGGAGAATGTTCTGTGAGCACTTGAAAAGAAAGTGTATTCTTCTGCTTTTGGATGGAACGTCCTAAAGATATCAATGAGGTCCATTTCTTCTAGTGTGGCATTTAAGGCTTGTGTTTCTTTATTAATTTTCTGTTTGGATGATCTGTCCATTGGTGTGAGAGGAGTGTTAAAGTCTCCTACTATGATTGTGTTGCTGTCAATGTCTTCTTTTATGTCTGAAAGTGTTTGTGTTATGTATTGGGGTGGTCCTGCATTGGGAGCATAGATATTTATGATTGTTATGTCTTCTTCTTGGATGGATCCCTTAATCATGATGTAGTGACCTGTCTTGTCTCTTAGAATTTTCTTTACTTTAAAATCTATTTTGTCTGATATGAGGATTGCTACTCCAGCTTTCTTTTGATTTCCATTTGCATGGAATATCTTTTTCCAGCCTCTCACTTTCAGTCTATGAGTGTCTCTAGGTCTGAAATGAGTTTCCTGCGGGCAGCATATGTATGGGTCGTGTTTTTGGATCCATTCAGCCACTCTGTGTCTTTTGGTTGGGGCATTTAGTCCATTGACATTCAAAGTAATTATTGATACAAATGATCCTATTGTCATCTTCTTAGATGTTATGATGGGTTTGTTTCGTGGATCTTCTCCTTTTATACTTGTTGTCTATATAAGTCCCTTTAACACTTGTTGTAAGGCTGGTTTGATGTGACTAAATTCTTTTAATTTTTGCTTGTCTGTAAAGCTTTTGATTTCTCCATCAATTTTGAATGAGATCCTTGCAGGGTAGAGGATTCTTGGTTGCAGATTATTCTCTTTCAGCCGTTTAAATGTGTCCTGCCATTCCCTTCTGGCCTGCAGAGTTTCTGTTGAAAGATCAGCTGTTAAACGTATGGGCTTTCCCTTGTATGTCACTAGTTGCTTTTCCCTTGCTGCTTTGAGAATTCTATCTTTGTGTTTAATTTATGGTAACTTCATTAATATGTGTCTTGCTGTGTTTCTTCTCGGATTGATTCTGTATGGTACTCTTTGTGCTTCTTGGACTTGATTGACTATTTCTTTTCCCATGTTGGGGAAATTTTCAACTTTCAATCTCTACAAAAATTTTCTCATAGCCTTTCTTTTTTTCTTCTTCTTCTGGAACCCCTATAATTCGAATATTGGTGCGTTTGATATTATCCCAGAGGTCTCTGAGGCTATCCTCGGCTCTTTTCATTCTTTGAGCTAGAGTCTGTTTTTCAGCAGTTACTTCCACCATTTTATCTTCCAGCTCACTTATCCGGTCTTCTGTCTCAGATACTCTGCTCTTGATTCCTTCTACAGTGTTTTTCAGTGCAGCAATTGAGTTGTTTGTCTCTGTTACTTTTTTGGTAAGTTCTTGTATTTCTTTATTCAGTGTGTTAGTTGTATCTTGCAATTTCTCTGAAATTCTGTTTTCAGTGTCTTTGATCATCGTTACTATCATTCTTCTGAAATCACTTTCAGATAGTTTGTCCAAATTCTCTTCATTAATTTGATCTTGTGTGTTTGTGGATTGTTCCTTCACTTGTGTGGTATTTCTCTGCCGTTTCATTGTTATTATTAATTTTTTGAAACTGACTCTGTTTGGGATTTCCTTTTCCCAGACTTTTAGTTACGTCTGTTGGTGTTTGTTGTTTGAATGGGGCTCCTATTCTGGGTGATGCTGGTGATTGGGTGATGTCAGGACTTGCATACAAGTGATTACCTTTGTTGGCGTTCTCACTTGTATACTGCTCTTTAGTGTTAGGCGTTCTCTAGTATTGTAGAGTTTTGGAGTCAGTGCACACTCCTTAAAACCCCGGGGCTTGTTGCCTGACCAGGGAATGAATATTTCACCGCTGGTTTGTTATGGCATTAAATGATATTAAAACATATATATGCAAATGAGAAACAGAAGGTGTACCTTTGACAAATGGCAATTTAAAAATTATGCAAGTACTATCTAGCGTATTGAATTATATACATAAACATATACAGCTATAACATAACCCAAGCATTCCAATCAAAAATACAGTACAATACGTTAGTACGGCCAATAGAGAAATCCAAGAATGATATCCACCAGTTAATAAGCAAACTAAGTAGAGCACCAATTGGAGAATAATGCTAGAGCAGGATCCCCGTTGGTGATAAGGCAATGAGGACAGAACAGACTAAGAAATATGGTGGGGAAAGGGAAAAAGAGAAAGGGAGGATAGAAGAGAAATATAGAATAATATTGCAAAGTTAAATATAGGGAGATAAAGATTTGTATGTATTAGAATTTAGTGCTATAGGAAAGGAGCTTCAGAGAAAGCAAAGAATTATAGAGGAAGTAGTAGTACAAATGAAAAATTATTCAAAATTAAAAGATCTAATTTTATAGAAAAATATAGAAAAACAAAGCAAAAATAATAAAAACAAACAAAACCCCTACAGAACCTTAAAAGGCCAATGGGGAACCAGAAGTTTATACCAAAATAAAATGTGTGGTTTAAAAGGAAAAAGAAAAAAAGAAATTATGTAAACTTGAATATATTCAGTCTTACTGATAAGATTAGTAGCTTCAATAGAATTCAGTGAAGGAAATGAACACACCCACTCTCTCTCTCTCTCTCTCACACACACACACCCAAAAAAAGAAAGAAAGAAAAAAAAAAGCGGTGGGTGCACTGAGTGGGTTTGGAAAAAAGAGAAAAAAAAAAATTGAAACAAAGTAATACAATATAAAAAATGAAATTTTAAAGTCCAGCAGTAACTCCAGCTTCCGACAAAACGTGAAAATAGTATTTATGTTCTTCTGTCTCTTGCAGACTATTCAGGAATTATCAGTCTTTTTCTTGCCTCTGGCAACGGTTAGATCTGAAGACCTCTTTGACTGCTTGTTTGCTTCCGCCTATTCCAGACTTAAAAGGCCCGCCCAGGCTGGCCCTGGGAGTTTCTTAATCCAAATCCCTTTTCTTGCTGGGTGGAGCTAAATTCACTCCCTGTAGCTTGGCCAGCAGCCCTGCAGTTTGCCCAGCAGCCAAACTACAGTAGGGAAAATGGCGTTTGTCTCACAGAGGATTTATTCCCACACGCTCTATGGGAAGCACTTCCGCAGTGACCCCGACCCTGCTGCAGGCCACTGTCGACCCCCGCCACCGCCGGAGACATCAGGTTACTCAGAGATTAGTCTGGCTCAGTCTCATGCAGGATCGCTATTCCCCTCTCCCAGATCACAGTGCTCAGAGACTTTCCAGTCCTCCTCGGTGACTCTGTGATCACCTTAATGGTAACCTCCTCCAAAGGGAACTGAGTGCTGTCCTTCCGAGGCCTGCTCAAGGGCACTTCTAGCTCAAGGGGGCACCTGGACCCTCCAAAGCAGGTCTGGCTCAGTCCCTTGAGGATGTCAGTTCTCCTCTCCCGGGTTTTGATCTGCAACAGGCTTTGCGCCTTTGGCCCGCCCAGCCTCTCCTGCAGGTATGAGGTTTGACTTTTAAAAGTGCGATTGCGCCCCTCCTACCGTCTTGATGCGGCTTCTCCTTTGTTCTTAGATGTGGGGTGTCCTCTCTGTGATCAGATCCAACCTCCTTTTGTTGATGGTTTCCCAGGAACTCGTCGCAATTCAGGCGATTTTGCAGGAGAGATGAGTACACGTCCTTCCACGCCGCCATCTTAGCTCCACACCCTCTTATTTACTTTCCATAAGAAAGAAAGATATTATTAATTGTAATGAATGTTAGGGAACTTGCATCTCCTCAATCAGGCATTCTTTTGAACAACTAATGATAAATATATCTGACCTTGAAATTTGTAACTTTCTCCTTTAAACGGCACATAGGATAGCATATTTTTCTCGTCAGGTCCAATCACTCTGCTTAGTCGCAATGTATAATATGTAAATAAACACCAAATTGAAATCAGAGTTTATTGAATTTCATGGTTTAGACTTGTAGGTAAAGTACAGAAGAATTAATCACAGTTACAGAATATAACTAGTATAAACTTTGACTGTATACATGTAAAAAGAGGGAAGTTAGGCTGTTTATCCAAGTGTAGAAGTAAACTGTTTAAAGTCAGTGGGACACTACCTAGAGGCTAGAACTAGAACAGAAAGTAGCAAATACGAGAACCAAATTATCATAACTTACATGGACAGTTGGGAGCAATGAACAGGTAATATTGGTGAATTCCATATTTGTATAGGTGGGAAAACAATAGTATCTAAATTTAATAAGAAACACTTTAGACATAAGCATTTTATTTTGATTTTGGTTAACTAATAATATTAAATACTGATAGTTAAATCTGACTATGTCTGGGAGATGGGAATGAAGATAAGGGGCAACATTTTCTTCCTGCTTAATACTCTTTATTGCTTAATTTTTTAACAATGTGAATGTCTTACTTTACATGTACTGTTTTTATGGAAAAAGTAACAAGTTTACAATTATAATAATTTTGATAAAGTATGTTGCACTGTCCTAGACACATTGTTTTGATATGGATCGAAACCTGATCATAAAAGGATAGCATTCCAGATTCATATGCAGTATAAAGGCAATCTATCCTTTATTACATGTGAAAATTCTAAATATATCTCTCAACACTGATTTAGTGATTCTTTTAAAAGGAGCTAGATCCAACCTCCTTTTGTTGATGGTTTCCCAGGAACTCGTCGCAATTCAGGCGATTTTGCAGGAGAGATGAGTACACGTCCTTCCACGCCGCCATCTTAGCTCCACCCCCTCTTATTTACTTTCCATAAGAAAGAAAGATATTATTAATTGTAATGAATGTTAGGGAACTTGCATCTCCTCAATCAGGCATTCTTTTGAACAACTAATGATAAATATATCTGACCTTGAAATTTGTAACTTTCTCCTTTAAACGGCACATAGGATAGCATATTTTTCTCGTCAGGTCCAATCACTCTGCTTAGTCGCAATGTATAATATGTAAATAAACACCAAATTGAAATCAGAGTTTATTGAATTTCATGGTTTAGACTTGTAGGTAAAGTACAGAAGAATTAATCACAGTTACAGAATATAACTAGTATAAACTTTGACTGTATACATGTAAAAAGAGGGAAGTTAGGCTGTTTATCCAAGTGTAGAAGTAAACTGTTTAAAGTCAGTGGGACACTACCTAGAGGCTAGAACTAGAACAGAAAGTAGCAAATACGAGAACCAAATTATCATAACTTACATGGACAGTTGGGAGCAATGAACAGGTAATATTGGTGAATTCCATATTTGTATAGGTGGGAAAACAATAGTATCTAAATTTAATAAGAAACACTTTAGACATAAGCATTTTATTTTGATTTTGGTTAACTAATAATATTAAATACTGATAGTTAAATCTGACTATGTCTGGGAGATGGGAATGAAGATAAGGGGCAACATTTTCTTCCTGCTTAATACTCTTTATTGCTTAATTTTTTAACAATGTGAATGTCTTACTTTACATGTACTGTTTTTATGGAAAAAGTAACAAGTTTACAATTATAATAATTTTGATAAAGTATGTTGCACTGTCCTAGACACATTGTTTTGATATGGATCGAAACCTGATCATAAAAGGATAGCATTCCAGATTCATATGCAGTATAAAGGCAATCTATCCTTTATTACATGTGAATAATTTCTAAAAATATATCTCTCAACACTGATTTAGTGATTCTTTTAAAAGGAAGCTCACTTTATTTTTAATGATGGCATTCCACCCCAGTATAGTTTGAATCTTTAGTATGTTCTTCCCTGTTATGCATCAAAATTTACTTCATTCCAACCTTGCCCATTTGTTCTTAAGTTAATTACTGACAAAATACTAATACTGGAATTAAAGGAGAGTAAGATATTAGAAATTCAATTTAAAGAAATATTTGTATATTAAATGTGGCAATAAAATACATTTATACAAATTATATTGCTTTGTTAACAATTCACTAAATCCCATTTAAATACTCGAAATGAGCACTGAGGGATATATCAGTTTTGTCATCTGAAAGAATCACTCTCCCCCTGTTAACAATAATAGGCCTTATTATTAAAGTGTACTATGATCCGTGAAAAAGTGCCGATAGCTTATGTTAATTCAACAGAAAATTACCTCTGTTACACTTTAAGGACAAACAAAATTAAGAAAGGACTAATCTAAATCTAGGCACTGTTGATAACGCATGATTTTGGGGGGAGACTTATGTTACTGGGTATCTATTTTATAAGCTTTTCTAATAGAGGTAACAGTGTTGAATTTTCTCTGATATCACAATTTCATAATCATTTTTATCTCCTTGTAAGTGAAACATTTTTGTTGTTGTTGCCTTCTATTTGACTGCTTTTATCCCAATGATGGCTTCCCTGGTGGCTCAGCTGATAAAGAACCTGCATACCAATGCAGGAGACACAAGAGATCCAGGTTGTATCCAGGTCGGAAAAATTCCCTGGAGAAGGAAACGACAACCTGCTCCAGTATTTTTGCCTGGAAATTTACATGGACAGAAGAGCCTAGTGGGCTATAGTCCATGGGGTTGCAAAGATTCAGACATGACTGAGCAAGCATGCACTCACATCCCAGGGACAAGAGACCATGTCTGGGACATTTTCATTCTAACAATGCGTGCTTACAAATTAGAGTAAATCTATTGTAGTATATTCATTATAATATACTTGTAAACTGAAGTCTAAACTTAGAATAAGCTGTAAACTGGTGACTCAGCAAATCTTTTTTTGTATTCAAACATTGTAAATTCCATCCAAGTTGAAAGAGCATAAATTAATTCAAATGTTTATGACACACACTCTTGACTCAAAACTGGGAAAGAATGTTCCATGTTATGCTTAAATCTGAGACTGGGTACTACATGGACCAATCTGCTTACCAAGCTTAACCCCCCCAAAATTTTTTGCTTAAAATAATCATGTTCATTTAAGCAAGGAAGCACATACATAATACAGACAATTTCTTTTTAAATGAGTAAAGAACATTCTAAAAAGATCGTAGCTGTGGAGAGGTCATTTTTTTTTTAACTTATGCATGCTGTGCTAAGTCACTTTCAGTTGTGTCCAACTCTTTGTGCTCCTATGATGTGTAGCCCGCAAGGCTCCTCTGTCCCTGGGATTCTCCAGGCAAGAATACTAGAGCTCATTACCATGCCTTTCTCCAGGGGATCCTCCCTGTAACTTCTCCCAGATCTCTGTAAAAATAAACAGATGGGTAAACATCTACCACCAAACTAGATGCAAGTTATCCTTGCTAATGAAAAACATGAGAGGGCCAATACCACGATTCCAATCCAGGAGTTTCATTTCAAAGCTCAAGCTCTCACTAAACACGTGATGCTACCACAAAGTATGTGTGAAGCTGCCATCCAGGGATTTCATCTTCTTGGACTTGCTTGGTTACTGTTGTATAAAGATGACTTTTTGTTGAGAGCAGAAAAGCAGGGTCACTCCCTCCTCAACGTATTCCAGACACAAAGAGAACTAAGATCTTTTAAAAGCAGCTTTCCCAGATGAATAAGGTCACTTGTCTGCTTGCTTGTTTGGGCTCTTCTCCTCCTTTTCCAATTGTGAGCCCTAGACTCTGCTCAGTGATCCCCGAGGAGGGACCACTGAGGCAGACACCAGTGCATAACATCACAAGAAAGTACTCCTGAACTATAACTCCATGGTGACAAGAAAAGGGTTGGTGGAAAATAGCTGATCCAACAATTCAGAGTGTGCATTCTATATTTTGCTATACAGAGAATTTGAACATAATTATATACAAAGCACATAAAGGATGGAATTTGCAGATCTGGTATAAAACTGAGTGATATTTTATTAGAGAAATGATGGCAAATTTGAACCAACATGGATAAAAGAATTTGCATCCAGTTTTTCCTTCTTCCGGGAACTGCACAGTCTTCCTTGTTGCTTCAAACCTTCCGTGCACTGATTGGCCGGTTCTTTGTTTTTAATCCTCTCCTTATTAGTACTTCGTCTGCATGTAAGGGCCTTAAATCTCACTAATTGTGTCCTTCTTTTGGGTGTGCATTTGCTGTCTGCCTTGTTAGTGCAGGAATGGCTTTCTCCTTTTCAAATCAATCCTTTGTCTACAGGTGTCCTGACAACAACCTGCCTTCTCTTTGCTGCTAGGAAGAATGCTGTTTTATTCTGTTGTCTTTGGCAGCAAGAGCCACTTACACTCTGGGACCTAACCTGGACACAGAATCTCTCTTGAGATATTTTCTGTGTTACACCATTAAGCATCCTCCTAGCAACAGTGCTTTAGGAACATTATTTTCCACTTTACTCACTTGCAAAGAGTCATTAAGGCAAATGGAAACATCAACATGAGTTTTCAATACATAGGTCTTCTCACCAGACATGAAGGGTCTGGGTATTTGAATGCCCTCAGGGGTTTGGGCAGTACACAGGACATTCAAACTTGGAGTTTAACAGCATGAGATGGGAGAGCCAAATGCCATGTAACATGCCAAATGATACTAGATTGAAAACAGACACTCAGATTTCAAATCAATAGCCTAGACCAAACTAGTCAAAACAATGGTTCCTGGTTTGAAAACAAGAAAGAGGACTTAATGATGGAGATATTTCAAGCAGACAGTAGTGATCAAATGCTGATTTTCAAGCAGAATGTGGGGGAAAAAATAGCACACAGCTCTGGGCCTTTGTTATCTGATTCAAAAGTATCTGGGCTTGGGAGATTTAGAAGTATTTATGAGTGAGCAGCAGAACGAACGTTGTTTTGTTTCCTTTTTGACTCCTTAAGCAAGGAAACCATTTCAGTAGGAAAACATCAGGGTGAGACATATGCTTTGAAAGATTGAATTCTGATTTGGCAAGTCATTTGGAAAGTATATTTATGTATTTTATGTTAAAATACGATTTAGCTGTTCCTCTCTATGGGCAAATTTAAGATATGTGAGTTTTCTGTACCCTGATAAATGTTTGTTCTTCATTTGCAAAATTTGGAAAGTATATTTATGCTATTGTGTATGTTAAAATACGATTTTTAACCCTCTTCCTTTTTTTATTTTAGTACTTCGTCTGCATGTAAGGGCCTTAAATCTCACTAATTGTGTCCTTCTTTTGGGTGTGCATTTGCTGTCTGCCTTGTTAGTGCAGGAATGGCTTTCTCCTTTTCAAATCAATCCTTTGTCTACAGGTGTCCTGACAACAACCTGCCTTCTCTTTGCTGCTAGGAAGAATGCTGTTTTATTCTGTTGTCTTTGGCAGCAAGAGCCACTTACACTCTGGGACCTAACCTGGACACAGAATCTCTCTTGAGATATTTTCTGTGTTACACCATTAAGCATCCTCCTAGCAACAGTGCTTTAGGAACATTATTTTCCACTTTACTCACTTGCAAAGAGTCATTAAGGCAAATGGAAACATCAACATGAGTTTTCAATACATAGGTCTTCTCACCAGACATGAAGGGTCTGGGTATTTGAATGCCCTCAGGGGTTTGGGCAGTACACAGGACATTCAAACTTGGAGTTTAACAGCATGAGATGGGAGAGCCAAATGCCATGTAACATGCCAAATGATACTAGATTGAAAACAGACACTCAGATTTCAAATCAATAGCCTAGACCAAACTAGTCAAAACAATGGTTCCTGGTTTGAAAACAAGAAAGAGGACTTAATGATGGAGATATTTCAAGCAGACAGTAGTGATCAAATGCTGATTTTCAAGCAGAATGTGGGGGAAAAAATAGCACACAGCTCTGGGCCTTTGTTATCTGATTCAAAAGTATCTGGGCTTGGGAGATTTAGAAGTATTTATGAGTGAGCAGCAGAACGAACGTTGTTTTGTTTCCTTTTTGACTCCTTAAGCAAGGAAACCATTTCAGTAGGAAAACATCAGGGTGAGACATATGCTTTGAAAGATTGAATTCTGATTTGGCAAGTCATTTGGAAAGTATATTTATGTATTTTATGTTAAAATACGATTTAGCTGTTCCTCTCTATGGGCAAATTTAAGATATGTGAGTTTTCTGTACCCTGATAAATGTTTGTTCTTCATTTGCAAAAATATATTTGAGCAGTGCTGTCTGAAATAATATGCATATATTTCAACATATCTTTATATTCTTCAAATATAGCTAAAATTTAAGGAATTGGGTATTAGGATATCTATATAAACATCATCGGACATAAAAATTACTTTTGTCTTTACAAGGCACAGAGAATTGGTCTTGTTTCTTCGATCTTACATTAATAAAAAGTGTCAGCCTTTCCTTGAGGCTCACAGAAAAATTTTTAACATTTTGTTTGTATTTTAAATATAGCCCATTCATGAAACATTTGTCTTTGAAAAATAAAATTTAGCCTTCTAAATTTAAGTAAAAGGAATATTTGGATCAAATATATTGAGAAAATAATTTAGAAAACATGTTTCTTTTGCCCTAAAGAGAAGGGAAAAAATGTAGATACCACAAACATATTTCTTAAACCTACCTATTCAAGAAGAAGAATTTTAATTTCAATTTTAATTCATTCTAAAACTTTATTTCTAAAGCAGAAGAAAGTATATTTTGTTAGTTCTGAGTGGTCATTGAAAGATTTGTTCTCTTCACTACATTCTCATTAATTTCTCACCACTCTAATGTTTTCTTATCCTGCTTTATATAGGAACATAGAAAACTATGGAGTCTACCAGATCAGATTCCTCTATAACAGTCTGTTGAAGAATGCAAGTCAGCCCTTCCCCTCCAGAATCTGAGCAATCTGCTCTCTAGAAGGCTCATGTTCTGACAGCTAAAGAAGGGAGAGACTAAGATCCAAATTACTTATCAATTGAAAATCACATACCTGGCAAGATGGCACTAAAAATGCCTGCTGAGCGATTGAGTCAGCTCTAAGAAAATAGTGATGCTATTGGAAACATGAGTGCCTGACTTTTAATCATCTCTATCTGCAATGCTTTCAGCAGAGGTAAAGACTGCACTGTATCACTCTCTTAGCTGATTCCTCACCCCATCCCCAGCAAGTGGGCAAAAGGTATAAGGGAAAATAAAGAGTATCATCACAGCTTGCAAAGCAAAGTTTACAGATTGACAGGTAATAGGCCACCAGAAAAGAAAGGACTAGAAAACACTTCTTGGGGCTTCCCAGGTGGCTCTAGTAGTAAAGAATCTGCCTGCCATGCAGGATATGTAAGAAATGAGGGTTCAATCTCTGGGTCAGTAAGATCCCCTGGAGGAGGGGTTGGCAACCCACTCCAGTATTTTTGCCTGGAGAAGCCCGTGGACAGAGGAGCCTGGTGGGCTATAGTCATAAGGTCACACTGAGTCAGACACAACTGAAGTGACTTAGCTTGCATGCACACAGTTCCTAAATTTAGTTTTTATCCAGAAATGATTCAGATATTAGAGTGATTCAACTAAAGCAAGATTTCTCTTACTAATTTAGAGATGATGCATACAGTAGAAAGTGTTCCGACTTTTAACTAAGTAGAAAGATCTTTGTTTAAATCTTTTCTCAGCTATTGACTAGAGGACAAGGTATTTTAAGGCTTAATATTCTCCTTGATATCATTAAGGGTTTTGTGGGGGCAGAGATTGGTGAGAAATAAAATAATAAATTTTAAGTTCCTAGGATATAGCAGGTACTCAGTGAATACTACAAAGGAGCCCTGGTTCTTTTGTGGCTGCAGTGTTGAAGTACCAATCATGGTAAAAGAGTGTACCACTTTCATATTGTTGTGACAATACCACAAGCTTAGGAGTTTAAACAACCCAAGATTTTTATCTTCTAATTCTGAATATTAGAAGGTCAACCCAGATCTCACAGGACTATGATCAAAGAGTATTAGGAGGAAAGCTAATACTCTGAAAGCTCTGAAAGCTTTAGGGCAGAATCTATCTTCTTGCCTTTTCCAGTTTCCAGTGGTTGCCCATATTCCTTGGCTCATGGCTCTCTTCCTCAGTCTTCAAAGTCAGCAATGTTGGCAGAGTTCTTCTCATGCTACTATCTCTCTGGTTCTCACTTTTACCTCCCACTTCCACTTCTAAGGATCCTTGTGATTATATTGTGCTCTCCCAGATAATCCAGGATAATGTCCCTACTTTAAATCAATTTATTAGCAATTTTCATTCCAACAGCCACTATGAGTGTCCTTTGCCACATAAAGTCTTCACAGCTCCCAAGTATTAGGGCATCCAGATCTCTTGGTGCCATTATTATGTCTGCCATAGTGGCTGCAGATATAAACAAAACCTAGATTCTGCAAATACAAAGTCGAATATGTGATTCCAATATTCAAACTAATTGTGTAACTTGTCTGAATTATTGTTGAGAAAAAACAATTTGGTCTTGTCATGGCCTGGAGCCTTAGAAAATTGAAATCCTGCTTTCTTCTTTCATGACTGAATCATAATTCCACTTTCTAGTGATGCCATTGTATTTACTGTCTATCAATAATAGGCCTATTATAAACATATATGCCCACCTAAAAACATCTGTCCTTTCTTAGGGTAAATCAATACTAATTTCATTTGGAGACTTGCATCAGATCAAAAAGAGGAGAGAAATAAAGCATCTTCTTTTCTCTTCTTTTGACCTTAACTTAAGCAAACCTCTGAAAAAAAAAAGAAATCTAGTTGATATATGTATTTATGACACATTATAAAGGATAAATTGAGACAGTCATGTTTCTAAGCAAAATGAGTTACTTAAATTTCAGTTGTGCTCTGGGACAGAAGGGAGCATCCTTTTACTATTCAAAATAATGTTCATTAACATTGATGTAATTCACAAATATAACTGATAACTAGAAATTAGAAATAAGATCTGTCACAGGTTTTGAAGTTGCTTAAAGGATATTATGGAGGCATTCAGTTACAGCTGGGAAATTTCCCTCCAAGCAATGTCTACCTTCAGGCAAAGAGCAAGAGCTACAATTGTCATGCTATGCTCATTGCGAATAACACCTTTAAACCTCTTCGCTGCTTTTTTTGCAGCTGACGGGTTGTGATAAAGAAAGGTATTTTAGATTCTTCACCAGATGCCTCAACTGTACAACACTAACACAGAAATTGATCAAAATCCAGCAACCAAGTCTTTGTAGTCTGAAAAACTCTCTAGTCTAAGACAACCATTCCCATTTGGGGAAACTATTACTGAGAAATTGAAAGAAAAAAAAAGTTCTTCAAATTTGGTTGAATTTCTCATTAACCATTAAATTGATAACTCTGAGTAAATTAGATTTGGAAAATTTGTCATTCTTCTCTCTGGATTAATGTGTGTGCTCAAGTAAGAAAAATAAGTATTGTTGTATATTTGGGTTCTCATTGAGAACTATGAGACTGCTCTAGGGTATGGAGCTTGATGTCCTGAGTGCTTATCAGAAGTAAATGAGCATGAATCACTCTGAGGTCATACTGAATGGACGATTCTGAGTCAATGGGTTCGAAGTGGTGCTTGGGACTCTGCATTTCTAACAAGCTCCCCGAAAAGGCTATAGCAAGTTCAACAGCAGCAACACTTACTCTCCAGGCAATCTGCTTCTCCATGGATTTTCTCTACTTCTCTTTCTGTTAACTGCCCTATGTGCATTTTGTTTCTATTTTTTCAGCTCTTTCCATGGTTTTGTTTGTATTACAGGACATACTTAATTTTGCTAACAGAGTTGATAACACAATATAGTTCATAGATCAAATATTTATCAACTATTTCTCATATTTAACATGAAGGAAATATGGCTGGCCTCAACCATTTTTAAAAGAAGAGGGAGGTTGTTTTTGGATTTGATACCATTAATCTGCTTTTCAAGAATTCCTGGCTTTGATTTGCAAACTCTTTTAATTTTCCATTTCTTTCTTTGTTAATCATTTGAAGCCAGATGTACCAAGAGATCTTATTTTTCTATATTTTATTGGAATATGATTGTAATATGATTTTGTTTAAGTTTAAGGTATGCAACATGATGATTTGATATATATGTATATTACTAAATGATTACCACAATAAAATTATATAACAATTCTATCTCTTCTCATAATTACCACTTTATATGTATGTGTTTTTGAGTGTGTGTGTGCGTGTGTGTGTGTGTGTGTGTAGTAAGAACATTTAAGTTCTACCTTTAGCAATTTTCACACATATAATACAGTATTGTTAACTATAATCACTATGTTGTGCATTGGATCCAAGAACTTATTCATTTTATAACTGGAGGTGTATACCCTTTAGCCAGCATCTTAAAGTCTTCCTCACCCCCTGTCCATTGGCAGACATCATCCTATTCTCTGTTTCTATGAGTTTATAAACTAGATATATTTGAATATGTCCTATGCATTATACTTGATCCTGGGAATAAAAGATTAACAAGACGATTTTATTGTTTTTAATGAACTTGTTAGGTGGTGAAAGTGGTAATGAATCTGCCTCCCAATGCAGGAGATATGAGACATGGGTTTGATCCCTGGGTCAGGAAGATTCCCTAGAGGAGAGAAAGGCAACCCACTCTAGTATTCTTACCTGAAGAATCTCAGTAGAGCAGCCTGGTTGGCTACAGTCCTTAAGGTCGGAAAAAGTCAGACACGACCGAAGTGGCTTGGCATGCACGCACACCAGGCACAAAAGACATTGCCATCTTTATGGAATTATGCCTGCTGGGAAGAGATGATAAATGTCACAAAATAAGTGACATTTTTTAGCTGTGCCTTCGTGAAGACGATTTTGCCAGGTAACATTAAAAGTAATACAACTTAATAACAAACTTAATGAAATATAAACATTTAATGAGAACTGAACACAGACAAGAGACAGTGTTGTTCAGAAACAATGTTAGAAGTCAAATTTCTAAAGATAGATTTTTATATGTAACCTATCTCTCCATTTATAATTAACATTATCATAAAGTTGAAGAAGAGGATTTCACTGCTATAACTTTTGGAAGCCTTGCCTGTAATTACAAGTTCTGAGATATTTCTAGAACACAAGAATTGAGGTCAGAGGAGATGGTTATACTTTTAGAAAACTTTTAACATTAAGCATTCATGTTTGATACTTAATTGAACTGAGTAGAAGTTCATGATTTTATTTGCTTGAACACTCAGTTTGACCTCTGAGCCACAGTGAATGAAACCTGACAAGCTTGAAGTTTTCATACTGTGAAGGAAGGACTTGTATAGGCACTGCAGTTGGCAGTTCTAACCATGCTCAGCCATAGAGTGTGTGAAAATGCTTTCAATGGCTGCTGTCCACAGACATCTGTGCCACCAGGCTGAGGCCCCAGACATATTGGAGCAGAGATAAGCCAGCTCACTGTATCCTGTCCAAATTTTGAACTAGCCAAATGCATGCACATAAAAACAAAAATGTTTTTGTTTTATTCCACTAAATTTGAAGTTTGTTATTCAGTAAATAACCAGAAAAGTCGTAAGGAGATAGTGTTTGTAAATTATTTAGAAAAATTCTCGGATCAAGTGAGTGTCCAGCTAACACTGTTTTCTTATTATTTTCAAGAATAAACACTCCATCTCTTACTTCCATCATCTTACTTTAACTTCACTTGTATTTTCTATTATACTTTACATCTTAGAAAAGATGTAGGATAATCTCAACCTGAAGTGTTATAATTCTTGGCCTCTTTTCTTAATAGGTCTAGATTTTTAAATAGCGTATTAGTCTAAGTCAATATATTCTAGTATTATAGTCTAAATGAAGCAAGCTAATATCTGAAAGGAAATATTCTTCACTAGGTATAAGGAGATATATTTTCTTTCCTGGTCATTAATCCTTTTTTATAAACCATTACACAGAAATCAGTTTTTATAACATTAGAAATTCCTTCTAAATTTAAAGGACATTTTATTGCTCATCTTCAAAATCCTTACAGATATATTTTTGACCTCTTCTGCCATTGTGCTTGTTCCCATTACCAGTCAATATAAATGGTTAACAGAGGATGAACGGAGTCTAGGTAATGATGCTTGCTTTCCATTTGAGATAATATGTTCTCCTATGACTGTACCTTCCTGCTTGATCATATTAGTTTAGAACGCAAGTCCTCTATCCTATTCTCAGAGCAAATCATTTTTAATTACAATGTATACTTTTTCTGCTGTCTGTGGTAATAGATAGACTTACACTAGACTCTGGTGTCCAGAAGAGTTATACCTATCTGTTGTCAGAAGCGCCTTCTAGGTCCCTCCACTGGAACGGAATTTTCTGTCCCACCCTCTCGTCTCCGTTTTTGGCTCTGAGCTGCATTCTGGTTGTTCAGAATGTGCTGCTGTTCCAGGAGACCTTTGAAAGGACCCATTACTCACTGCTCAGGAAGGTAAGAGTAGAAAGACATAAGAAAAGAAACCCTAGTGAATATGCTATGGGCTTTAGTGAAATGGAAGTTGCTGAGTCGTGTCTGACTTTTTGTGACCTATAGAATTCTCCAGGCAAGAATTCTGGAGTGGGTAACGGTTGCTACTCCAGGGGAATCTTCCCAACTCAGAGATCGAACCCAGGTGTCCTGCACTACAGTCAGATTCTTTAACATTTGAGCCACCAGGAAGCTATGAGATTTGGAGCCTATACTATTAAGATTCATATCCCGGTTTCACAATTTACAGGTTACATGACCTTGGAAAATTACTCGTGTTTTCTGTGCAGTGGAAATGATAACAATAAGAGTTCCTATCACACAGAGTAATTGTGATGAGATTTAAGGTACACACAATACACGAGTAACTGACTTTATAACAGCGGTCCCCATCATTTTTGACACCGGGAACTGGTTTCATGGAAGACAATTTTTTCATAGCCTACTGGGGTGGGGGGAGGGGGGATGGTTTCAGGATGATCCGGTTACTTTATTATTACAACATCACTCCATCTCAACTCATCAGGCATTAGATCCCAGAGGTTAGTGACTCCTCCTTTAAAGCAGTGTCTGCTCTCATCAAGGGCTTTCAGTGGAATGAAGGTGTTTCTTGTTTTTCATCTATACATCCTATATTGTCTCGTCATTCCTCTCTACTCTGCTTCTTATGTTTAATTTCCTTTCTGTTATTTTTTTTCCATTCTTTATAAAAGCTCTGTTGTATTTGATGATTTTTTTTTCACGAGCATAGTAACCAACCTGCATTTAACGCAGACACAGCTGTCATAAGCATAAAAGCCGAGAATTCAAATTAACCCTTCTATTTCTAAGCTCCCTGTTAACATTAGCTTTAGCTTGAAAGAAATTGTGTTTATTTTCAGTACTTAATTTCTTAAAGCAATTATTTCTCTAACCTTTAACAGCCAATTATATTTTGGCCATATTGATTTGCTACCAGGTTCAAAGATATTGTAAAAGTCATCGCCTTCTGCACTTTTTTAAAGTTAAGAGTGCTTCAGAACAAAGCTAAGGCTGTGAGCAGATTTATACTGTGTGACAGGTCTACTTTCATTTCCAGGAAATTACTATGATTTCATAAGGTTGCTCAATTCCTTGCATATTGCAATCAAAGCCAAAACCATCGGTAGACTTAGATATAACACCTTTTCTCACCTGTTTTAACAAGAGAAATTTTAGCCCTGCCACTGCTGGATTCATTTTTCAGGTAATAGGATATATTTTTCATAAGATTGTGATCTCTGTAATTCCTATTCATATACTAAATTCATATCCGTGAAATCTATGAAAAATTACCAAAAAAAAAAGACTCTGAAAATTACTGGCCATAGGTTTATGTTCAGCAGTGTGATTAAAACTCAAATTAAAGGTAAATTGTGGACATCCTTTAATAAAGTTGTAAATTACAAGAAGTCAGCTATCTTTTAAGATATCATGGGGCACTAGGAACAAAATAAAACAGGTGAAGAAATAAATATTTCATTTTGCCTATCACACAGAGTAATTGTGATGAGATTTAAGGTACACACAATACACGAGTAACTGACTTTATAACAGCGGTCCCCATCATTTTTGACACCGGGAACTGGTTTCATGGAAGACAATTTTTTCATAGCCTACTGGGGTGGGGGGAGGGGGGATGGTTTCAGGATGATCCGGTTACTTTATTATTACAACATCACTCCATCTCAACTCATCAGGCATTAGATCCCAGAGGTTAGTGACTCCTCCTTTAAAGCAGTGTCTGCTCTCATCAAGGGCTTTCAGTGGAATGAAGGTGTTTCTTGTTTTTCATCTATACATCCTATATTGTCTCGTCATTCCTCTCTACTCTGCTTCTTATGTTTAATTTCCTTTCTGTTATTTTTTTTCCATTCTTTATAAAAGCTCTGTTGTATTTGATGATTTTTTTTTCACGAGCATAGTAACCAACCTGCATTTAACGCAGACACAGCTGTCATAAGCATAAAAGCCGAGAATTCAAATTAACCCTTCTATTTCTAAGCTCCCTGTTAACATTAGCTTTAGCTTGAAAGAAATTGTGTTTATTTTCAGTACTTAATTTCTTAAAGCAATTATTTCTCTAACCTTTAACAGCCAATTATATTTTGGCCATATTGATTTGCTACCAGGTTCAAAGATATTGTAAAAGTCATCGCCTTCTGCACTTTTTTAAAGTTAAGAGTGCTTCAGAACAAAGCTAAGGCTGTGAGCAGATTTATACTGTGTGACAGGTCTACTTTCATTTCCAGGAAATTACTATGATTTCATAAGGTTGCTCAATTCCTTGCATATTGCAATCAAAGCCAAAACCATCGGTAGACTTAGATATAACACCTTTTCTCACCTGTTTTAACAAGAGAAATTTTAGCCCTGCCACTGCTGGATTCATTTTTCAGGTAATAGGATATATTTTTCATAAGATTGTGATCTCTGTAATTCCTATTCATATACTAAATTCATATCCGTGAAATCTATGAAAAATTACCAAAAAAAAAAGACTCTGAAAATTACTGGCCATAGGTTTATGTTCAGCAGTGTGATTAAAACTCAAATTAAAGGTAAATTGTGGACATCCTTTAATAAAGTTGTAAATTACAAGAAGTCAGCTATCTTTTAAGATATCATGGGGCACAAGTAGGAACAAAATAAAACAGGTGAAGAAATAAATATTTCATTTTGTCTTACATATTAAAATTATATAATCTTATTTCTAAAATAAAAATATCTTTTAAAAATGTTCTCTCATAATTTCAAATCAATTCTATTAAGGTATAATTTACCTGTATAAAATATATCCATTTTAAAAGTACAGTCCTGCGAGTATGGACACATGTGTACAGGTGGGTAGTCACCAATCCCTCAAGCTCCACTCTAGTCAGTTCCTAACCTACTTTCACTCCAGTCATTACCTGATCTACTTGGTCACAATAGATAAGACTTTTTTTTTCTAGAGAAATAAAATGTACTGTTTTGTGTCTGGCTTCTTCTGCTCAGAATAATGTTGAGATTCACTCACAGTGTGCATTATTATTCATTCATGCCTTTTCATTGTTGAATGGTATTCCTCATATGAATACAACACAGTGTGTTTATCATACTGCTGATAGACATTTCTGTTGTTTACAATGTTTGCTGCTAAGAATATTTAGCACATGTTTCTCTATAATCATAGATTATTATTTTCTTGAGCAACTGAGTAGTGAAATTATTCATTGCTGTTGTTTACTCACTAAAGTCATGTCCGACTCTTTTGCAACCCTGTGGACTGTAACCCACCAGCTCCTCTATCCATGAAATTTCCCAGACAAGAATACTGGAGTGTATTTCCATTTCTTCCTCTAGAGAATCTTCTCAACCCAGGCATCAGATGCATCTCTCTGCATTTGCAGATGGATTCTTTACCACTGAGTCACCAAAGAAGTCAACAAATTATTGGGCATTATTATACGTTTAACTTTATCAGAGACTATAAAAGTATTTTCCAGAGTGGTGAACCCAAGGAAAATTTCTGAGACCAAACTCTAGTGTGCAATTTACTTCCTATATTTATCAACACTTCTATTTTTTTAGACATTCAGGATAATATTTAGTGTCTAACGTTTCTTTATATTTTCACTCCACTTTTGACTAATGTTAAGCATATTTCCATGAATTAGTCAGTCATTAGTGCCTCTTTCTTTCTTTTTTTTTTTTAAATTTTCTTTAATGTATTTATTTGGTTGCACTGGGTCTTAGTTATGGTATGTGGGATCTAGTTCCCTGACCGGGATCGAACCCAGGTCCCCAGCATTGGGAGCGCAGAGTCTTAGCCACTGGACCACCAGGGAAATCCCTGTACCTCTTTCTTTGTGAAATGTTTATTCATATCTCTTGCCCAGTTTTAAATTGTCTTTGCTTTTATCACTGATTTAGTGTTTTATATTTTATAAATATGAATTCTTTATCAGATATTTATACTAAAAATGCTTCTTCCCAGTCTATTATTTACTTTGTGTTTCTTAATGATATCTTTAAACAGTGGAAGTCATTAATTTTAATAAATGCTCAATTTTTTAATCTTTATTTTTATAGTTGTAGTTTTGGCATCCTTTCGAAAATATCTTTACGTAACTCAATGCTACAAATATTTTCCTCATATTTTCTTTTAGATGTGCTTAGTTTTAGTACAAAATTTTAAATATGTGACTAATGTCCAGTTATTACAAATCCAATTTGTATTTGAGGTGACATATGGGTCAAATATATTTTGAAGATGGCTATTTAATTGTTCCTAAACAATAAATGGAAAATTATTATTCTTTGAATTGTACTTGTTAAGAATCAATTGACTAGGTCTTCCTTGGTAGTCCAGTGGGTGAAGAGTCCACTTTGCTGTGCAGGGGGCACTGGTTCGATCCCTGGTCTGGGATCAAACAGGGTCCAGAGGAGCGGCTGGAATGGTGTGTCCAATTATGAGCATGTGCTCAGAGCCGGCTTGCAGAGAATCTACTCACCCCCGGCGTCAGCTGCATCTCTCTGCATTTGCAGATGGATTCTTTACCACTGAGTCACCAAAGAAGTCAACAAATTATTGGGCATTATTATACGTTTAACTTTATCAGAGACTATAAAAGTATTTTCCAGAGTGGTGAACCCAAGGAAAATTTCTGAGACCAAACTCTAGTGTGCAATTTACTTCCTATATTTATCAACACTTCTATTTTTTTAGACATTCAGGATAATATTTAGTGTCTAACGTTTCTTTATATTTTCACTCCACTTTTGACTAATGTTAAGCATATTTCCATGAATTAGTCAGTCATTAGTGCCTCTTTCTTTCTTTTTTTTTTTTTAAATTTTCTTTAATGTATTTATTTGGTTGCACTGGGTCTTAGTTATGGTATGTGGGATCTAGTTCCCTGACCGGGATCGAACCCAGGTCCCCAGCATTGGGAGCGCAGAGTCTTAGCCACTGGACCACCAGGGAAATCCCTGTACCTCTTTCTTTGTGAAATGTTTATTCATATCTCTTGCCCAGTTTTAAATTGTCTTTGCTTTTATCACTGATTTAGTGTTTTATATTTTATAAATATGAATTCTTTATCAGATATTTATACTAAAAATGCTTCTTCCCAGTCTATTATTTACTTTGTGTTTCTTAATGATATCTTTAAACAGTGGAAGTCATTAATTTTAATAAATGCTCAATTTTTTAATCTTTATTTTTATAGTTGTAGTTTTGGCATCCTTTCGAAAATATCTTTACGTAACTCAATGCTACAAATATTTTCCTCATATTTTCTTTTAGATGTGCTTAGTTTTAGTACAAAATTTTAAATATGTGACTAATGTCCAGTTATTACAAATCCAATTTGTATTTGAGGTGACATATGGGTCAAATATATTTTGAAGATGGCTATTTAATTGTTCCTAAACAATAAATGGAAAATTATTATTCTTTGAATTGTACTTGTTAAGAATCAATTGACTAGGTCTTCCTTGGTAGTCCAGTGGGTAAAGAGTACACCTTGCAGTGCAAGGGGCACTGGTTCGATCCCTGGTCTGGGATCAAACAGGGTCCAGAGGAGCGGCTGGAATGGTGTGTCCAATTATGAACCAGCACTCTGGAGCGCATGTGCTCAGAGCCGGTGCTTTGCAGCAAGAGAGGTCACTGCAAGGGGAAGCCCACACAGGCCAAACAATAAAGATGGATTAAAATAAATAAATAAATAAATAAAAGAGGCCAAAATTTAAAAAAATCAGTCAGCAATATATATGGGCTGATTTTTGGATTTTCTGTTCTATCCTATTGATAAAATTTTATCTACTTATACCAATTCTTTATGTGTTTTATTTTTTGTAATTTCATAGTAAGTTTATTCTCTTTCAAAACAGTCTTATAGTTTATGAATTCTTTGAATTTATATATGGATATCAAAAGTTATTTGCTAATTGGTATATCTCAAAGTCTAAATCATGATTTTTATTTTGATTAGGATTGCAATACATCCATAGGTCAATTTGGAGAATATTGACATTTTAACATTCTAGTTCACAAGCATGATATTTAGTCTACATTTTATTTAGATTTTCATTAATTTATCTCAGCACTAAGTTCAGTTCAGTTCAGTCTCATTTTTGTCTGACCCCAAGGATTGAGGCAACATCAGGCTTCCCTTTCCCTCACCATCTCCTGGAACTTGCTCAAACTCATGTCCAATTGACTCAGTGATGCTATCCAAAATCTTGTTCTCTCTTCCCCATCTCCTTTTACCTTCTATTTTTCCCATTATCCGGCTATTTTCCAATGAGCTGTCTCCGCAATAGGTGACCAAAGTATTAAAGCTTCAGAATCAATCCTTTCAATGAATATTCAGGGTTGATTTCCTTTAGAATTGACTGGTTTGGTCTCCTTATAGTCCAAGGGACTCTGAAGAGACTTCAGCACCACAGTTCAAAAGCATCAAGGCTTTCAGCCTTCTTTATGATTCAGCTCTCCTATCTGTATATGACTGCTGGGAAAACCATAGCTTTCACTATATGGACTTATGTTGGCAAAGTGGGTCAAATATATTTTGAAGATGGCTATTTAATTGTTCCTAAACAATAAATGGAAAATTATTATTCTTTGAATTGTACTTGTTAAGAATCAATTGACTAGGTCTTCCTTGGTAGTCCAGTGGGTAAAGAGTACACCTTGCAGTGCAAGGGGCACTGGTTCGATCCCTGGTCTGGGATCAAACAGGGTCCAGAGGAGCGGCTGGAATGGTGTGTCCAATTATGAACCAGCACTCTGGAGCGCATGTGCTCAGAGCCGGTGCTTTGCAGCAAGAGAGGTCACTGCAAGGGGAAGCCCACACAGGCCAAACAATAAAGATGGATTAAAATAAATAAATAAATAAATAAAAGAGGCCAAAATTTAAAAAAATCAGTCAGCAATATATATGGGCTGATTTTTGGATTTTCTGTTCTATCCTATTGATAAAATTTTATCTACTTATACCAATTCTTTATGTGTTTTATTTTTTGTAATTTCATAGTAAGTTTATTCTCTTTCAAAACAGTCTTATAGTTTATGAATTCTTTGAATTTATATATGGATATCAAAAGTTATTTGCTAATTGGTATATCTCAAAGTCTAAATCATGATTTTTATTTTGATTAGGATTGCAATACATCCATAGGTCAATTTGGAGAATATTGACATTTTAACATTCTAGTTCACAAGCATGATATTTAGTCTACATTTTATTTAGATTTTCATTAATTTATCTCAGCACTAAGTTCAGTTCAGTTCAGTCTCATTTTTGTCTGACCCCAAGGATTGAGGCAACATCAGGCTTCCCTTTCCCTCACCATCTCCTGGAACTTGCTCAAACTCATGTCCAATTGACTCAGTGATGCTATCCAAAATCTTGTTCTCTCTTCCCCATCTCCTTTTACCTTCTATTTTTCCCATTATCCGGCTATTTTCCAATGAGCTGTCTCCGCAATAGGTGACCAAAGTATTAAAGCTTCAGAATCAATCCTTTCAATGAATATTCAGGGTTGATTTCCTTTAGAATTGACTGGTTTGGTCTCCTTATAGTCCAAGGGACTCTGAAGAGACTTCAGCACCACAGTTCAAAAGCATCAAGGCTTTCAGCCTTCTTTATGATTCAGCTCTCCTATCTGTATATGACTGCTGGGAAAACCATAGCTTTCACTATATGGACTTATGTTGGCAAAGTGGTGTCTCTGCTTTTGAATATGTTGTCTAGACTCCTTTTTCCAAGGAGCAAGCGTCTTTTAATTTCACGGCTGCAGTCACCATCCATGGTGATTTTGGAGCCCAAGAATTTTCCATTGTTTGCTCATCTATTTGCCATGAAGTGATGGTACTGGATGTCATGTTCTTCATTTTTGAATGCTGAGTTTTAGGCCCGTTTTTTCACTCTCCTCTTTCACCTTCATCAAGAAACCCCTTAGTTCCTCTTCACTTTCTGCCATAAGGGTAGTGTTATCTGCATACCTGAGGTTAGTGATATTTCTCCTAGCAATCATTATTACAGCTTTTGATTCATCGACACTGGCATTTCATATGATGTACTCTGCCTCTAAGTTAAATAAGTAGGGTGACAATTTACAGACTTGACATACTCCTTTCCCAATTTGGAACCAGACTGTTGTTCCATGTTTGGCTCTAACTGTTGCTTCTTGTGCTGCATACAGGTTTTGCAGGAGGCAGGTAGGTGGTCTGGTACTCCCAACTCTTACAGAATTTTCCACGATTTGTTGTGGTCCACACAGTCAAAGGCTTCAGCGTGCTCAATGAAGTAAAAGTAGATGTTTTTCTGGAATTCCCTTACTCTTTCTATGATCCATTGGATGTTGACAATCTGATCCCTGGTTCCTCTGCCTTTTCTAAATCTACCTTGTACATCTGGAAGTTCTCAATTCATGTACTTTGAAGCCTAGCTTACAGGATTTTGAGCAGTACTTTGGTAACATGTGTAATGAGTGCAATGGTGTAGTAGTTAGAGCATTCTTTGGCAGTGACCTTATTTGGAATTGGAATGAAAACTGACCTTTTCCAATCCTGAGGCTCGAGTTTTCCACATTTACTGGCGTGTTGAGTGCAACACTAACAGCATCATCTTTTAAGATTTGAAATAGCTCAGCTGGAATTCCATCACCTCTACTAGCTTTGTTCATAGTAATGCTTCCTAGGGCCCACTTGACTTCACATTCTAAGATGTCTGGCTCTACGTGAGTCATCACACCATCGTGGTCATCCGGCTCATTAAGATCTTTTATGTATTCATCCCACGTCTTCTTAATATCTTCTGCTTCTTTTAGGTTCATACTCTATTTCTGTCCTTTATTGTCCTTATTATCTCAGCAACATTTTATAGTTTTCAGTATACAAATCTAACATATATACATGTTACTCACTTTATATCTATATATCTATATATCTATATATCTATATATATATATTTCATAAGTGTATACACTACTGTAAATAATAGTACATTTACAATTTATTTGCCAATTGTTCATTATTATTATATAAAAGCACAATTAACTTTGTATATATTACTGCAGTTTTAGTAATCTCAGATATGTGTGTAATATATTATTCTGTAGATACTATCAAATTTTTGTTAAATAAATTAGTTCCTCTTCAGCCATAAGGGTAGTGTTATCTGCATACCTGAGGTTAGTGATATTTCTCCTAGCAATCATTATTACAGCTTTTGATTCATCGACACTGGCATTTCATATGATGTACTCTGCCTCTAAGTTAAATAAGTAGGGTGACAATTTACAGACTTGACATACTCCTTTCCCAATTTGGAACCAGACTGTTGTTCCATGTTTGGCTCTAACTGTTGCTTCTTGTGCTGCATACAGGTTTTGCAGGAGGCAGGTAGGTGGTCTGGTACTCCCAACTCTTACAGAATTTTCCACGATTTGTTGTGGTCCACACAGTCAAAGGCTTCAGCGTGCTCAATGAAGTAAAAGTAGATGTTTTTCTGGAATTCCCTTACTCTTTCTATGATCCATTGGATGTTGACAATCTGATCCCTGGTTCCTCTGCCTTTTCTAAATCTACCTTGTACATCTGGAAGTTCTCAATTCATGTACTTTGAAGCCTAGCTTACAGGATTTTGAGCAGTACTTTGGTAACATGTGTAATGAGTGCAATGGTGTAGTAGTTAGAGCATTCTTTGGCAGTGACCTTATTTGGAATTGGAATGAAAACTGACCTTTTCCAATCCTGAGGCTCGAGTTTTCCACATTTACTGGCGTGTTGAGTGCAACACTAACAGCATCATCTTTTAAGATTTGAAATAGCTCAGCTGGAATTCCATCACCTCTACTAGCTTTGTTCATAGTAATGCTTCCTAGGGCCCACTTGACTTCACATTCTAAGATGTCTGGCTCTACGTGAGTCATCACACCATCGTGGTCATCCGGCTCATTAAGATCTTTTATGTATTCATCCCACGTCTTCTTAATATCTTCTGCTTCTTTTAGGTTCATACTCTATTTCTGTCCTTTATTGTCCTTATTATCTCAGCAACATTTTATAGTTTTCAGTATACAAATCTAACATATATACATGTTACTCACTTTATATCTATATATCTATATATCTATATATCTATATATATATATTTCATAAGTGTATACACTACTGTAAATAATAGTACATTTACAATTTATTTGCCAATTGTTCATTATTATTATATAAAAGCACAATTAACTTTGTATATATTACTGCAGTTTTAGTAATCTCAGATATGTGTGTAATATATTATTCTGTAGATACTATCAAATTTTGCAAATATACACTTATGTCTCCTATAAATAAATGATATTATACTTTTTCCTTTCCAATATGCCTTTCTTCTTCTTTTTTTTAACTTACTAAGCACTCAATCTCAATGTTGCAGAAAAGTGGCAAAAGTAGAAATTTTTTGCCTTCTTCCCAATTCTATAGTGTGGGGAGTTGAAGGGTAGAGAAAATCATTCAGTTTTTTATTAATAAGTGTAAAGTTAGCTGTAGAGTTTTCATAGGTGTCTTTTTCAAGTTGGGGATATGCTGTAAATTCTATTCATTATAAATGGATATTTAATTTTATTACCTGTTTTGGTTATATCTGTTTAGAATTATATTATTTTCTCATTATTTTATTAATATCATGTATGATTTTTAATACTTTTTAGTATTAACCCAATCTGCATTCCTAAGGTCAATTCCACTTGGTCATAATGTGTTAACCACTTATTTCACTGGATTTGCTTTATTACTATTTTGTGAAGAGTTTTGATTCTGTGTTTATGAGGGAAAAGTTTTTCTTTCATGTGACATCTTTCTTTGCTTTGGTTATCAGGATATGGCTGAGCACATAGAAACAATTGTAAAATGCTTCCTATTACTTTTTGAAATAGCTGTGTACACTGATATTATTTATTACTTAAATGTTGAATGGAACTTCATCACTGAGGCCATCCAAACACAAAATTATCTTTATGAAAGGGATATTTTAGTCATGAATTCAATTTCTTAGTAGATTGGGTCAATCAAGGTCTCGTATCTGTCTTTTTTTAAGTTATGGTAATTTAGGAATTTCTTTATTTTCTTACAAAAGATTTGTCTACTGTATCAAACTTATTACAAATTCTTTATTCCTTTACTATCTTTAATGACTTTTAGAAAAATATGATGTCGCCTCTTTATTCCTAATACTGATGAGTTGTAAGCGCTATTTTTTTTCTTAATCAGTCTACCTAGGGGGTTACGAAAAGTAAATTTTCTTTAAAGGAATATAAAATATACATATAAGACTCACAACCTAAACACAATCCTTGTAAGAAATGTTATGAATTAATAGCGCTTATATCTATCACAGTGGTTCATATACACAATATTACCAATAAATAGAAGCTTCCCTCCTCATCTTCTAGTCAATATTTTCCTTATTTAACTACTCTTGTAACTTCTATCACACCTATTTTGCCTGATTTTGAATCTCAATGTTGCAGAAAAGTGGCAAAAGTAGAAATTTTTTGCCTTCTTCCCAATTCTATAGTGTGGGGAGTTGAAGGGTAGAGAAAATCATTCAGTTTTTTATTAATAAGTGTAAAGTTAGCTGTAGAGTTTTCATAGGTGTCTTTTTCAAGTTGGGGATATGCTGTAAATTCTATTCATTATAAATGGATATTTAATTTTATTACCTGTTTTGGTTATATCTGTTTAGAATTATATTATTTTCTCATTATTTTATTAATATCATGTATGATTTTTAATACTTTTTAGTATTAACCCAATCTGCATTCCTAAGGTCAATTCCACTTGGTCATAATGTGTTAACCACTTATTTCACTGGATTTGCTTTATTACTATTTTGTGAAGAGTTTTGATTCTGTGTTTATGAGGGAAAAGTTTTCTTTCATGTGACATCTTTCTTTGCTTTGGTTATCAGGATATGGCTGAGCACATAGAAACAATTGTAAAATGCTTCCTATTACTTTTTGAAATAGCTGTGTACACTGATATTATTTATTACTTAAATGTTGAATGGAACTTCATCACTGAGGCCATCCAAACACAAAATTATCTTTATGAAAGGGATATTTTAGTCATGAATTCAATTTCTTAGTAGATTGGGTCAATCAAGGTCTCGTATCTGTCTTTTTTTAAGTTATGGTAATTTAGGAATTTCTTTATTTTCTTACAAAAGATTTGTCTACTGTATCAAACTTATTACAAATTCTTTATTCCTTTACTATCTTTAATGACTTTTAGAAAAATATGATGTCGCCTCTTTATTCCTAATACTGATGAGTTGTAAGCGCTATTTTTTTTCTTAATCAGTCTACCTAGGGGGTTACGAAAAGTAAATTTTCTTTAAAGGAATATAAAATATACATATAAGACTCACAACCTAAACACAATCCTTGTAAGAAATGTTATGAATTAATAGCGCTTATATCTATCACAGTGGTTCATATACACAATATTACCAATAAATAGAAGCTTCCCTCCTCATCTTCTAGTCAATATTTTCCTTATTTAACTACTCTTGTAACTTCTATCACACCTATTTTGCCTGACTTTGAATATCCTATAAATAGAATCACAAAAAGTAAACTTTTATGTGCCTGGATTCTTGGACTAAACATATTTGTGATGTTCATTCATATTATCACAAATAGCAGTAGTTAAGTTACCTGAATTAAAGAAAATAAGCAAATGAATACAATATGCCCCTAAGTTTCCTGTCTTCTTATAGATTGTACTACTATCTTCTCACCATTATTTGTACAAGTATATCCAGTTACCTTTTAAAACTCTATTAGTATTTTCTAATATTTAAAGTAACTGCATAGTCTTGAGCATATGGTTATTCTCCATAAAGACTTATTAACCTTCATGGGATAGTGAGGACTACCACCCAATGAAGTGGAAAGAGAACAAGTCTTGGCACTAAAGACCAGTATTGAGTCTCCACTAGTCATTATTATCTTACTGACTTTGGATAAGTTATTTAATTTTTTATTTCACTTACTTCTCTGTAAATTGAGTAAGATTACTTGCCTTAAATCAGAACTGCAATGAGATATCATATTACACAATTGGCTGTCATAAAAAAAATGGCTATCAAAAAATTTGCAAACAGCAAATGCTGGAGAGGGTGTGGAGAGAAAGGACTCCTCCTACAATGTTGTCAGAATGTAAATGTGTGTAGCCTCTATGGAGAACAGTATGGAGAGCTCTTACAAAATTAAAAATAGAGCTACAGTGTAACAGTAAAACTACACTCCTGGCCATATATCCCAAGAAAAACATGACCTTCTAAAAGCATACATGAACCTCGATGTTTACTGCGGCACTGTTTACAATAGCAAAGACATGGAAGCCAACTAAATGTCCACTGATAGAGGATAGATAAACAGGATATGGTTCATAAATACAATGGTATATTACTCAACCATTAAAAATAATGAAATAATATAACATGGATGGACATAGTGAGTGTTATACAGAGTGAAGTAAGTCATATAGAGAAGGAGAAATACCCTATGATCCTAATTAAACACAATAAATTTGAATTAATAGCGCTTATATCTAAAAAAAAAAAAGAAGCTTCCTCCTCATCTTCTAGTCAATATTTTCCTTATTTAACTACTCTTGTAACTTCTATCACACCTATTTTGCCTGACTTTGAATATCCTATAAATAGAATCACAAAAGTAAACTTTTATGTGCCTGGATTCTTGGACTAAACATATTTGTGATGTTCATTCATATTATCACAAATAGCAGTAGTTAAGTTACCTGAATTAAAGAAAATAAGCAAATGAATACAATATGCCCCTAAGTTTCCTGTCTTCTTATAGATTGTACTACTATCTTCTCACCATTATTTGTACAAGTATATCCAGTTACCTTTTAAAACTCTATTAGTATTTTCTAATATTTAAAGTAACTGCATAGTCTTGAGCATATGGTTATTCTCCATAAAGACTTATTAACCTTCATGGGATAGTGAGGACTACCACCCAATGAAGTGGAAAGAGAACAAGTCTTGGCACTAAAGACCAGTATTGAGTCTCCACTAGTCATTATTATCTTACTGACTTTGGATAAGTTATTTAATTTTTTATTTCACTTACTTCTCTGTAAATTGAGTAAGATTACTTGCCTTAAATCAGAACTGCAATGAGATATCATATTACACAATTGGCTGTCATAAAAAAAATGGCTATCAAAAAATTTGCAAACAGCAAATGCTGGAGAGGGTGTGGAGAGAAAGGACTCCTCCTACAATGTTGTCAGAATGTAAATGTGTGTAGCCTCTATGGAGAACAGTATGGAGAGCTCTTACAAAATTAAAAATAGAGCTACAGTGTAACAGTAAAACTACACTCCTGGCCATATATCCCAAGAAAAACATGACCTTCTAAAAGCATACATGAACCTCGATGTTTACTGCGGCACTGTTTACAATAGCAAAGACATGGAAGCCAACTAAATGTCCACTGATAGAGGATAGATAAACAGGATATGGTTCATAAATACAATGGTATATTACTCAACCATTAAAAATAATGAAATAATATAACATGGATGGACATAGTGAGTGTTATACAGAGTGAAGTAAGTCATATAGAGAAGGAGAAATACCCTATGATATTCCTTATATGTGAAATCTAAAAAGAAATTTTACAAATGAACTTATTTACAAAACAGAAAGACTCATAGACTTAGAAAATGAACTTAATAGTTCCCAAGACAAAGGGATGGTTAAGGACTTTGGGGAAGTCAAGTACACACTGCTATATTTAAAATAGATAACCATGAAGGGGGGCTTTCCAGGTAGCTTAGCTGATAAAGAATCTGCCTGTAATGCAGGAGACACTGGTTCAATTTCTGGGTTGGGAAATTCCCCTGGAGAAAGGATAGTCTACCCATTCCAGTATTCTTGGGCTTCCCTGATGACTCACACAGTAAAGAATCTGTCTGCAATGTGGGAGACCTTGGTTCAATCCCTGGGTTGGGAAGATCCCTTAGAGGAGGGCACGGTAACCCACTCCAGTATTCTTGCCTGGATACTGTAGTCTATAGGATCACAAAGAGTTGGACACAATTGAGTGACTAAGAACCATCAAGGACCTATTGCATAGCACATAGAACTCTGCTCAATATTATGTGGCAGCCTGAATGGGAGGATGGCTTAGGGAAGAGTGGATACATGTAATGTATGACTGAGTCCCTTTGTTGTTCACTTAAAACTATCACAACATTGTGAATCAGCTATACCCCAATTCAAAATAAAAAGTTTAAAGTTTGGGGGGAAAAATGCATCACTGCTTGAAATGGTAAAAAAGAAAACCAGAATGTCATTTGCCTCACCTTGTTCTGAGATCCAATGGAAATCCAATACAAGCATGTATGAAATTTGCTACTTTACAAATTTGTTTGGGACTTTTAATGAATAGAGCTACAGTGTAACAGTAAAACTACCCTCCTGGCCATATATCCCAAGAAAAACATGACCTTCTAAAAGCATACATGAACCTCGATGTTTACTGCGGCACTGTTTACAATAGCAAAGACATGGAAGCCAACTAAATGTCCACTGATAGAGGATAGATAAACAGGATATGGTTCATAAATACAATGGTATATTACTCAACCATTAAAAATAATGAAATAATATAACATGGATGGACATAGTGAGTGTTATACAGAGTGAAGTAAGTCATATAGAGAAGGAGAAATACCCTATGATATTCCTTATATGTGAAATCTAAAAAGAAATTTTACAAATGAACTTATTTACAAAACAGAAAGACTCATAGACTTAGAAAATGAACTTAATAGTTCCCAAGACAAAGGGATGGTTAAGGACTTTGGGGAAGTCAAGTACACACTGCTATATTTAAAATAGATAACCATGAAGGGGGGCTTTCCAGGTAGCTTAGCTGATAAAGAATCTGCCTGTAATGCAGGAGACACTGGTTCAATTTCTGGGTTGGGAAATTCCCCTGGAGAAAGGATAGTCTACCCATTCCAGTATTCTTGGGCTTCCCTGATGACTCACACAGTAAAGAATCTGTCTGCAATGTGGGAGACCTTGGTTCAATCCCTGGGTTGGGAAGATCCCTTAGAGGAGGGCACGGTAACCCACTCCAGTATTCTTGCCTGGATACTGTAGTCTATAGGATCACAAAGAGTTGGACACAATTGAGTGACTAAGAACCATCAAGGACCTATTGCATAGCACATAGAACTCTGCTCAATATTATGTGGCAGCCTGAATGGGAGGATGGCTTAGGGAAGAGTGGATACATGTAATGTATGACTGAGTCCCTTTGTTGTTCACTTAAAACTATCACAACATTGTGAATCAGCTATACCCCAATTCAAAATAAAAAGTTTAAAGTTTGGGGGGAAAAATGCATCACTGCTTGAAATGGTAAAAAAGAAAACCAGAATGTCATTTGCCTCACCTTGTTCTGAGATCCAATGGAAATCCAATACAAGCATGTATGAAAGTACTTTGTTATCAGTAACCTAACAAATTCTTTACAAATTTGTATTAATTGGAGCACTGATGTGATTCAAATCTTAAAAAGTAACAGAATCCTTCGCTGTCATTCACTGACAAACCAGTGCCCGAATCCAACTGAGCAGGTGGTATGGATAATCAGGCTGCGCTGAGTTCATCTACAAACATGTCATGACAGAATGTATGTGCCATGACAGGGTCTTGAGGAAAGAAAGGAGTGGAAAGATCAACATGGGATTTGTGTGACTGTCCATGAACTATAATGTTATTATAAACTCTCACTGTCATAGTACTAATTCAAGGTCTCAAAATTTTTATTCATTTAAAAAATTTGTTTACCATAAGTTTTAGTCCATTTCTGGTATGGCACTTGCATTTGGATTCATATATTTCCCTATGAAATTTGAAAAATAATCAAATGAGTAAAAAAATAGTCCCTTCTTATAGACTGTTGTTTACCCATATCTCCTCACTTATTTTTTACAGGCATCCAGTTACATTCTAAAACTCTGGAGGGTAGAGAATATTTCATATATTTCCTTATAAAACCTAATTCTGAGTTCATTTTTTTCATTCATATCAAGTTCCATCCTTTTTTTTGTTTGTTTTTGTTTTTTGTTTGTTTTTTGTTTTGTTTTTGGTGGGGGGTGGGTTAGGGAGGGAGGCAGGCGGGCAGACCACTTCTATTGGTCTTTCATTCATCTATTTTTTATCCATCTTTGTTCTTCGACCCGTGTGGGCCTCCCATCATGGTGGCCTCTGTTGTCACAGAGCACCGGCTCTGGGTGCATGCGCTCCAGAGCACTGGCTCGGTAATTGGACATGTTGGTCCAGCCGTGCCGCGGTACGTGGGATCTTCCCAGGCCAGGTATCGAACCGGCGCCCCTTGCACTGCAAAGCGGTGTCCTTACCCACTGGACCACCAGGAAGCCCCCATCCTTTTTTTTATACAGAGGTTAATTTGTTTCTCTTTTGTCATTCCCGAGGAGAAATCTTAGAACACTGGTATTTGGCATATTCCCCTTTCTATCAACATTACTTTAGCTATAGCCCATGAATTTGTTATGCTCTATTCTCAGTATTATCCAGTGTAAAATTTTTCTAATTTCACTTGAGCTATTTTCTTACTCATGAATATATGGGGAATTTTGTATGTCTTTTGCTTTATTTATATCTAGTTTAGTATTTTGATGTTAGTATAGAAAATCTGATTTTACATTTAGTTTCCAGTTTTTCATTGCTGGAGTATAAAAATCTAGTTGAATTTCGTATATTGAGCTTTTTTCCCACAGATTTTCTAAACTCAAGTATTTGTTCTCATAGCCTTTTCTTCTAGATTTCTTAATATCCTCTGTGTTCATATGATGTTTTCTGCAAATAAAGACAGTTTTACCTCATCCTTGCCAATTTGTATTCCTCTTATGTAAGTGTCAGCGAGCACATTTTATGTAATTTCCACTTTCCACCCTTTTAAATGTGGTGTGTTTTATGGCCTCATATATATCTATTATGGTGAACATTCCATGCACACTTGTAAAGGACATGCATTTTGTCATTGTTGGATGGGGTGTTCTCTAAATGTCAATTAGGTCGTGTTAGGTAATAATGTTGGTCGCATCTTCTAGATTATTTCCTTTTTATTTTTTCCTTGCTTCCTCTGTCAGTTACAGAAATAAGAGTGCTGTAGTCTCCAGCTCGAATTGTAGTCATCTCTGTTTCTTCTTTCATATCTGTCCAATTATGCTTCAAGTATTTTACAGCTATTTTTATTCTTTAGGATTATGTCTTGATAAATTCATTTATTTTATTTTTTTAACTTTTTTAATTTTTATTTTACTTTTTACTTTTATAGAGTTTTGTTGTTTACAGATATGTATGATCCCAGATTAGTCATAGGTATATCCCCCCCCATTCCATCCCTCTAGGCCATTGCACAGTACCCCTGCTGGATCTCCTTTTCTCACAGCACAATGATGATAGCTTTGCTTTCACATATAATAGTATAGGTTTTCATGCTACTTCCTTTATACCTCCCAACCACTATTCATTCCCCACAATGTACATATGTCTACTGTCCATGTCTGTTTTTCCATCACTTCACTGCGTGTGTTATCATTACTATCCTACTAGATTCCATATATGTGTTAGTATATTGTACTTGTCCTACTCTTTTTCAGCTTACTTCACTTTTTGATTGGTTCTAAAATGTCTTTTGCTTTATTTATATCTAGTTTAGTATTTTGATGTTAGTATAGAAAATCTGATTTTACATTTAGTTTCCAGTTTTTCATTGCTGGAGTATAAAAATCTAGTTGAATTTCGTATATTGAGCTTTTTTCCCACAGATTTTCTAAACTCAAGTATTTGTTCTCATAGCCTTTTCTTCTAGATTTCTTAATATCCTCTGTGTTCATATGATGTTTTCTGCAAATAAAGACAGTTTTACCTCATCCTTGCCAATTTGTATTCCTCTTATGTAAGTGTCAGCGAGCACATTTTATGTAATTTCCACTTTCCACCCTTTTAAATGTGGTGTGTTTTATGGCCTCATATATATCTATTATGGTGAACATTCCATGCACACTTGTAAAGGACATGCATTTTGTCATTGTTGGATGGGGTGTTCTCTAAATGTCAATTAGGTCGTGTTAGGTAATAATGTTGGTCGCATCTTCTAGATTATTTCCTTTTTATTTTTTCCTTGCTTCCTCTGTCAGTTACAGAAATAAGAGTGCTGTAGTCTCCAGCTCGAATTGTAGTCATCTCTGTTTCTTCTTTCATATCTGTCCAATTATGCTTCAAGTATTTTACAGCTATTTTTATTCTTTAGGATTATGTCTTGATAAATTCATTTATTTTATTTTTTTAACTTTTTTAATTTTTATTTTACTTTTTACTTTTATAGAGTTTTGTTGTTTACAGATATGTATGATCCCAGATTAGTCATAGGTATATCCCCCCCCATTCCATCCCTCTAGGCCATTGCACAGTACCCCTGCTGGATCTCCTTTTCTCACAGCACAATGATGATAGCTTTGCTTTCACATATAATAGTATAGGTTTTCATGCTACTTCCTTTATACCTCCCAACCACTATTCATTCCCCACAATGTACATATGTCTACTGTCCATGTCTGTTTTTCCATCACTTCACTGCGTGTGTTATCATTACTATCCTACTAGATTCCATATATGTGTTAGTATATTGTACTTGTCCTACTCTTTTTCAGCTTACTTCACTTTTTGATTGGTTCTAAAATGTCTTATCCATGACTATATATGTTTATCAAGTTTTATGTTATCTGATATTCACACAATCAATTAATTTCTCTTATGTGTAGTGTTTACATGATTTTTTCCATTATTTTACTCTTAATTTGTGTGTTTGAATTAAAGTGTATTTTTTTATTAATGTACACAGTTTGTGCTGCTTTTTAATGTCTGAGTAGAGCTGCTTTTTGCCCCATTTTCTGTCTGTTTACATTGAGGTGATATGTCTGATACTATTATTTCCTCGTGGCTGAATTTCTTCTATACATTTTTACCCTGTTATTTGTTGCATACATGGTATTTAGTCTATACATATTGTCACCTTAATGTTAATGACTTCATGACATAATACTTTTCTTATTTCTTGGTAATATCCCTTTACACATTGAATAACCATTTGTATTCAGTTTTATGATTCCAAGTGAAATGAGTATTGCCTGTGTAGAAATGGCATTTATCATCAAGATACATTTCTAAAAACCTCTAGGGACTAAAACACATATCTATCTACATACTTCAAAATATGAGCAAAACTGTGGAAGAAAACCTCAGTGCCTCCATTCATGAAATAGAAGCAAAAGAAGCATAGCTTTTCTTTAAAAAAATAAAAAAGAAAGACACACATCTACAACATTGCAGGGTAAGGGGATGACTAACAATTGCTACCAACCAATTCCCAAATGGTCAAGCATACACTTAAATGCTAAGAATTAGCTTCTTTCCATATACAATATTTAGATATATAGACTAAAGTCTCAGGTATGCAAATAATCTGATAGAATTAACATTAAAAATCTTGTGGTAAGAATCTTATTAAAAGAAGTGCTATATTAACATGTAACTTATGACCTAAAATGTTTTATGTCATTGTAACTAGGCAAGTGAAATTTCACTTGAATGTGAATGGTTTTTGCATCTTATATAATGTTCCTTTTTTACTGAGCTAATGAATCTATTCTCTAAAGATTTTTTTTCAAATTTATGTCTTAAGCATCATAATATTTTTCTCAGTTTTATCACAAGTTCTTCACAAATTCTCTAAATATTAAAAAATCTATTGGTTTAATTATCACTCCTTTCATCTTATTTATATACGAATACAATATTCCCTTAATTATCATCCTTGTATACCATCTGTACCACTCTTTTATGGTAAAAGTTGATTACTTTCCACCCTAAAACTGATTTCTATGTTAATTTGTAGAACTTTGGTTGGCAATGCGCATACAGGTCTAGATAGATATAGGTCATTACTATATTAGATTCAGCCTATTAAATTTCACCAAAGGGCTTCCCTGGAGGGTCCAGTGGATAAGGACACTGCCTTGTAGTGCAAGGGGTGCTGGTTTGATCCCTGGCATGGCAAGATCCTTCCTGCTGCGGAGCGGCTGGACTGATGTGTCCAACTACTGAGCCAGAGCTCTGGAGTGCCATGTATCAAGAGCTGGTGCTCTTCAACAAGAGAGGCCACTGCAGTGGGAAGCCAAAGAACAAAGATGGGTGAAAATAAATAAATGAAAGACCAATAGAAGTGGCCAAAAAAAAAAAAAGATTCTCCTTGTAATCAACAGCCAACTTCTGTTTAAATAAAAAAAAAAAAAATCCACCAACGTTTTACTGAATATAGTTATTGTTACAGGTTATCTGTTCTTGTGGATTATCTACTATCTTCCATGAACAAAGAAAATCTTATATATAAAAATAGGCACTCAAACCTTCTAATTTCAGCCATGAAAAATGGTTTTTATACTGAACTTTTAATGTGGTCTCCATAGAAAGAAAGGTAACTGGTGAAATAATAGTTATATGAAAACTAAAATTTCTTGCATAAACTGTAACTAAAATTGGTAAGAATCTTATTAAAAGAAGTGCTATATTAACATGTAACTTATGACCTAAAATGTTTTATGTCATTGTAACTAGGCAAGTGAAATTTCACTTGAATGTGAATGGTTTTTGCATCTTATATAATGTTCCTTTTTTACTGAGCTAATGAATCTATTCTCTAAAGATTTTTTTTCAAATTTATGTCTTAAGCATCATAATATTTTTCTCAGTTTTATCACAAGTTCTTCACAAATTCTCTAAATATTAAAAAATCTATTGGTTTAATTATCACTCCTTTCATCTTATTTATATACGAATACAATATTCCCTTAATTATCATCCTTGTATACCATCTGTACCACTCTTTTATGGTAAAAGTTGATTACTTTCCACCCTAAAACTGATTTCTATGTTAATTTGTAGAACTTTGGTTGGCAATGCGCATACAGGTCTAGATAGATATAGGTCATTACTATATTAGATTCAGCCTATTAAATTTCACCAAAGGGCTTCCCTGGAGGGTCCAGTGGATAAGGACACTGCCTTGTAGTGCAAGGGGTGCTGGTTTGATCCCTGGCATGGCAAGATCCTTCCTGCTGCGGAGCGGCTGGACTGATGTGTCCAACTACTGAGCCAGAGCTCTGGAGTGCCATGTATCAAGAGCTGGTGCTCTTCAACAAGAGAGGCCACTGCAGTGGGAAGCCAAAGAACAAAGATGGGTGAAAATAAATAAATGAAAGACCAATAGAAGTGGCCAAAAAAAAAAAAAGATTCTCCTTGTAATCAACAGCCAACTTCTGTTTAAATAAAAAAAAAAAAAATCCACCAACGTTTTACTGAATATAGTTATTGTTACAGGTTATCTGTTCTTGTGGATTATCTACTATCTTCCATGAACAAAGAAAATCTTATATATAAAAATAGGCACTCAAACCTTCTAATTTCAGCCATGAAAAATGGTTTTTATACTGAACTTTTAATGTGGTCTCCATAGAAAGAAAGGTAACTGGTGAAATAATAGTTATATGAAAACTAAAATTTCTTGCATAAATGTGACTCTACTTTACCTAGGACTTATAATTTTATAAAGAAATAAACTTAATGTATACAAATAGACCAAAATTGTTGGATGAAGAGAATTTTTAAATGATATTTTTAAATTTTTAAATGTTTCAAATTAGAGAAAGTTTTTAAAAGTACTATTCTTATAATAAAATCCACCTACTAATTCTTTCAAACATTTTAATACTCATATTAAAAATTTTAATGAATAAGATTCTGGAGATAAACAAAAATCCTTTATGCACCCCCAATAAGCTCCATTCCCTTTCTTCTCTTCCTCCCTAGAAGTAAACACTCCCTTAATTTATTATTTATCATTTCCATGGATAATTTGAATACTGGATATCATACTCAAATACTTAAAAACATGTATATATTCTTTGGATCATACTTTTAGATTTCTATAAATCATAATAGCCTGTAGTCATATTTCTACAATTTGTTTTTTTCTTTAGACCTTTATCTGTGATTTATATAGCTTTGGTTTATTAATTTAGCTGCTATATACTATCCCATTATATGAATACACCACAGTATTTGTCCATTCTTATCTTGCTGGACATAAAGTCATTTCCAGTTGTTTACTATTGTAGAAAAATGCTTAATAAATGAAAAATGTTTAATGAATGAAAAATGCTTAAAATGAATAGAAAAATGCTTGAAATGTTCACAATACTTGTGAGGATTTTCTTGTGTGATATTTGTGCATACATGTGCTCACTCAATTGTGTCCAACTTTTTGCAACAGCATGGACTATAGTCTGCCAGGCTCCTCTGTCCATGGAATGTTCCAGGCAAGAATACTGGAGTGAGTTGCCATTTCCTTCCCCAGGGTATATTCCTGTCCCAGGGATTGAACCCCAGTCTCTTGCATCTCCAGCACTGGCAGTCAGATTCTTTACCATTGTGCCACCTGGGAAGCCCTGTGTCATATTTGGAATACTTTAAAAGTATTTTTGAAGGTGAAATTGTTAATCCATGTTATTCATTTTCAATATTTCTAAAAATAACCAAAGTGATTATACAATTTTACAAGATTACCGGCAGTGAAGTCAACAGAATATTTTTACAGATTGCTTTGAATGGAAATAAAAAATCATATGACTATTTTCCTCATCATATTTTATTAGACATGGGAATTCATATGACTTATTTTTAAGTGAATTCCAGGAAATTTAAGTATTTCAGGGTATTTCAAGAAAATTTTGAAATTATCTTTATGGTCCATGTTATTAGAGTGTATGTATGCTGTGTGATCAGTTGTGTCTCACTCTTTGAGACTCCATGGACTGTCGCCCATCGCTCTTCTGTCCATGGGATTTTCCAAACAATGGTATTGGAGTGGGTTGCCATTTCCTTCTCCATGTGATTAGAGTACCTGAGTCTTAGTTTTTTAACACTTTATAGTCGGTTGTATATTCAGGACTCTCCTTCATCCAGATCATTGTTTAACCATTCTACTAAAATATTATTGTCTCTTTTTCCTGGTTATATCATCTCTCTATTGTCTATATCAGTCACAATAATAAATATTTTTCTAGAGACTACTATCCACACTAAAAGTACCCTCAGATCACTTTAATTTTTCATGATAAGTTCTGAAAGCATCAAGTGGAATGTTTCATACTGCTAAGCACTGCCTGCTGACGCCCCAGTGTCATGCTACATTTCCTTCACACCAGGCTTCTCACTTGATTTGTGTTTCTTTTAATCCCAGGTTGCTCCTGTGCCATTGCTAGTCTCCTGAGATGGATGCTGTCTTCCCTTGCCATATCACTTTCTCCCATGCATTGCAGGTGCTGCAAAAGAAACATGATTAGAGGGACTCGGGAACTTTATTCTTGATTATGATCCAATTATTTAATGCAGTGACGGATACTGCATTATATTATATTGACCCTTTCCTGGTTTGATTAATCAATCATTCACAAACTTAAACATTTTAGAAACAAAGGAGATAAATATTGAAAATCTTCAGCTTGCACCAGACATCTTCTGAGCACATTTTGGGGATTTATCACTGTCTTACATTACAGCAGCTAGGAAATCAAATATTACATTATTTATATTAATGTACTTTCAATTCAATACTTTGAAAGAGATTTTAACTTCCTAAGCATTTAAGTAAACAATGGGCAAGTGGAGGCAGGCATTTTCTCTAAGTTAAGGGCTGTCTGCTCCTATGTATGCTGGACACTGTAAGGTATTGTCTACAAGCCATGCTGATTTTCAAGCACATACACATTCTTTACTGTCAGCAACCAACCACCTGCCACTCTTAGACCCTCAAGAAGGAAACAAAGCTTTTTTGGCATAATGCATGTCCCCTCACACATTTATCTTTTGGTGTTATTTCAACATACAGTAAAAATGGGAGAAGTTTTTCTGGACTGTTGCAGTCTTAGGCACAGATGGATGGTCATTATAGGCAGAAAGCAAATACCAAAAAAAGATCCTAAGTCTTAATACAGAAGATCCATCTAAGTGGCTGTCAGGTTTGTTTGTTTGTTTTTTCTTAGCACCTATGTACCATATGACGGACCCATGGATGTTAACTGCAAGTCCTCAGAGCCTGATGCCAGACCAAAGGCTACAGAGTCATCTGGTCACTGTTGCTTAAACTTAAATGGTTAGGAATCATTTCAATCTATTTTTTTTATATTCAAAATCCTTCTAGCTGATGTTCTTTCCAAGGAACAGAACTAACACAACTAACTACATCAGTCCAAAATAATACTCTCTTGTAGTCAATTAATTTAATAACACTTAAATGTGCTTGTGATATATAATTTGCATCATGACTTTAAGCAACTTGTTTTACATTCCCCAGCCTAACAAAAATGACCTCCTAAAAAGCATTACAGGGGCTTTCTTTGTTTTTACATCAAGGGCAAACTTGATGAAAGATGCTTTCCAATAAATATTTTAGTAATACACTAAGATCATACCCTGGGCTTCCCTGTGATAAAGAATCCTCTAGTGGATCCTGCAGGGGCCTTGTTCGACAGCCTGGAGGGGTGGGATGGGGGATATACAAATGACTAATTTGGGATTTTACATATCTGTAAACAACAATACTCTGTAAAAGTAAAAAGTAAAATAAAAATTAAAAAATAAAAAGAATCCTCTGGCCAGGAGGACAGAAGTAGACACTGGTTCTATCCCTGGGTCAGGGAGAAGCCTAGCGAAGAAAATGCCACCCACTCCAGTATTCTCACTGGGAAATCTCATGGACAGAGGAGCCTGCCAGGCTAGAGTCTATAAGGTCACAGAGTTGGGTGTAACTTGGTGACTGGTAAAAATGAAAGGGTTAGTCTCGTTTAACTCTTTGCAATCCCATGGATTATAATGCAAAGGCTCCTCTGTCCCTGGAATTCTCTAGGCAATAATACTAATTGCCTACTAATACTAATACTACTAATAATACATTGGTAGCCATTTTCTTCTCCAGGGAACCTTACCCACCCAGGGTCTCCTGCATTGCAGGCTGACTCTTAACCATCTGAGCCACCAGGGAAGCCCACTTAGGAAGTAAACAACTATCAACTACAAATTGACACTTTCCAAGGGCATTTGCCATCTGCTGCTGGGGAGACTGAACCCTGTGTTCCTGTAGCCTTTGACCTTCGACATACCCTGAGGAGTTCAGGGTAGAGGGTGAGGCACTCTATGCTACAGGGAAGCTGGTGGAACAGGTCTTTAGATAGATATTTTCAGAAACTGATTTATTGATCCCAGTCCTTCCATCTCCTCATATCTCACTAAATCCCTTCATTGTGACATCAGCTCCTCATGACTAGCAGGAAATCTTTTGTAAAGTAAACATGTTTTTTGCATTGATCTCCCCCTTCAACAAAATCTTATATGCTGACTTTCCCCCACTACTTCTTTGGAACGGTCTCTCTGAGCTTTCTGTGGTACTGTCTCCTGGGCTACAGTCCTCCTTTTGCCCAAAATAAAACCTAACTTGCAGCTCTCACATTGTGCATCATTTCAGTCAACACAAAAGCAACGAGATCATACCCTAGGCATCCTCTCCTCCAGTGTAATATGAAATGAGTTTATTAGAACCTGTTTATAACTTTTTATAACTAAGTATCTACCTGAATCAGTCAACCATCTGCCAGGTGCCTTACATGCATTGTCTTTTTTAATCCTCAGTGGTGCTGAACTGTATTTCCAGAGGTTAAGGATTTGCTCAAGGTCTTCCAGCTAGTTAAGTGTCTGAACTAGGGCTTTTATTATAAAATATCTTCTCTTTCCAATGCCCACTGTCTTCTCTTGTTACCTAAACTGCGCTCATTGAGGTTACTTCCTTTTTTTTTTTTTTTCCAAGTAGAAAGGTGCTAACAAAAGAAAGGCAAATGAAATCCTTTCCAGGCAAATATCCATAGCATCCAGTTCCTCTTTTGAAGAGGAGAAACAGTAAACCCTGCCCCATTGCAGGGTGTTAGTCAATGTAGGAAGTTTCCTAAATCTCTCCCACATTTAGTTCTTCCAGAGTCCAGAAAAATGGGGTGAAGAGTTTCTATTGAAATCCGGTGGGCTTCCCCTGGTGGTCCAGTGGGTAAGGACACCACCTTGCAGTGCAAGGGCCGCCGGTTCGAGCCCTGGCCTGGGAAGATCACGTGCCGCGGGCATGCTGACAATCCCCGGTGGGCGCATTTGCCATCTGCTGCTGGGGAGACTGAACCCTGTGTTCCTGTAGCCTTTGACCTTCGACATACCCTGAGGAGTTCAGGGTAGAGGGTGAGGCACTCTATGCTACAGGGAAGCTGGTGGAACAGGTCTTTAGATAGATATTTTCAGAAACTGATTTATTGATCCCAGTCCTTCCATCTCCTCATATCTCACTAAATCCCTTCATTGTGACATCAGCTCCTCATGACTAGCAGGAAATCTTTTGTAAAGTAAACATGTTTTTTGCATTGATCTCCCCCTTCAACAAAATCTTATATGCTGACTTTCCCCCACTACTTCTTTGGAACGGTCTCTCTGAGCTTTCTGTGGTACTGTCTCCTGGGCTACAGTCCTCCTTTTGCCCAAAATAAAACCTAACTTGCAGCTCTCACATTGTGCATCATTTCAGTCAACACAAAAGCAACGAGATCATACCCTAGGCATCCTCTCCTCCAGTGTAATATGAAATGAGTTTATTAGAACCTGTTTATAACTTTTTATAACTAAGTATCTACCTGAATCAGTCAACCATCTGCCAGGTGCCTTACATGCATTGTCTTTTTTAATCCTCAGTGGTGCTGAACTGTATTTCCAGAGGTTAAGGATTTGCTCAAGGTCTTCCAGCTAGTTAAGTGTCTGAACTAGGGCTTTTATTATAAAATATCTTCTCTTTCCAATGCCCACTGTCTTCTCTTGTTACCTAAACTGCGCTCATTGAGGTTACTTCCTTTTTTTTTTTTTTTCCAAGTAGAAAGGTGCTAACAAAAGAAAGGCAAATGAAATCCTTTCCAGGCAAATATCCATAGCATCCAGTTCCTCTTTTGAAGAGGGAGAAACAGTAAACCCTGCCCCATTGCAGGGTGTTAGTCAATGTAGGAAGTTTCCTAAATCTCTCCCACATTTAGTTCTTCCAGAGTCCAGAAAAATGGGGTGAAGAGTTTCTATTGAAATCCGGTGGGCTTCCCCTGGTGGTCCAGTGGGTAAGGACACCACCTTGCAGTGCAAGGGCCGCCGGTTCGAGCCCTGGCCTGGGAAGATCCCACGTGCCGCGGAGCAGCTGGACTGATGTGTCCAATTACCGAGACGGAGCTCTGGAGCGCATGCGCCCAGAGCCGGTGCTCTGCAAGGACAGACGCAACCGCGATGGGAGGCCCACAGGAGCCAAAGAATGAAGACGAATGAAAATAGAGAAATTAAAGACTAATAGAAGTGGCCCGCCCACTCCCCTCCCTCCCCAACCCGACCCCCGCCCAAAGTAAATAAATAAATAAAATCTTAAAAAAAAAAAAAAAGAAAAAAGAAATCCGGTGACCTTGCCAAGTACACACAAGATACTCACAGGCAGCCAAGGTAAAGTCATTTCTGAAAGGAATATAGACTGATATAATATTTCATATAGTGTAAAGGCATTAAAAGCAAGAAACAATGATCCATGCAAGCTTCACCAAGGTATTGATCCCTTTGCTTTCAATGTGTAGTGTGATTTTTCCAAAAACTATGAAAGGGAAGGATTATTAAAAGTGAGAATTTAGTCATGATCAGATGTATGTAGTTCTGCCTCAGTTTAGTGATATTCAATGCCTTTTTTAATTTTATGAAGGCCACCTGTAATTAACTTCTGCCTTTTGTTGTTTGGGTACATTTCCTTTGAATATGGGGTTTTACTCTAATAAATGTGCAGGTGGTACAATAAAAAGCCTGATGTTGTGGTAAGTAAATGTGTTCTGGGGAATAAGCTATCCCCCATCTTTGCAATGAATTGTGCTCAAACAGAAAACTTCCCTCAGTGGGTTTGCGTCATCTGGGATATGATAGTTCTTGTGATATGGACAGGCATTTTACTCTCATGGAGGAGTTTATGTACCATATAGCCAAACCATCCCTAAAAGAGTTATACCACCCTTCAGATGAAATATACAGTGTTTCCTAGATGATCTTTCTGTGGCAAATATAAATTCTCCATATTGTTAGCCATTTCAAAGTATAGGAGAAAACTCAGCAATTGTATTTGTAAGTGTAGATGCAATTAGAATATGTGGGAACGGAGCTGATAATTTAAACTTTATGGAACATGATAGGAGTCCTCATTAACCACTCTAAGCTATTTGTAATAAATGAACTCCAGTAACTTCTATCTGTGTTATGGTTCATCATGTTGCTCTAATTCCTAGCAAATCCTTCTTGATTATTTTGCTCTGCAGAGTGTTTTATTAATGCCTCTTTTAATGTTCACCACATTGCTTGTAGCAATGTAGACTTTATTTTAAAGATTACATTTCCACTTTTGGCTTTTTACAGAAATTTAATATTTGGATTCTAAGAAATTGTTTCTGTCTAAATGTGCAATATTGGTACCTTTATCTAATCTATCCCCAGTAAACAATCAGTCAACTGAATTATATTCTTCTTTACAGGAAAAATATATTATTAAATTCATGAGACCCCATTGTGTTATAAGAAATCATGTATCACGTCCATATCTCTCTGTATAGACATACCATTTACAAGCAAACAAGTAGATAATAGACTGTATACTCAAAAAATACTTAAAGTCTTTGCCTTACATCTCGTATATTATGGTGTAATGACAATGGTATTAGCCTTAGCATCAGATATTTTTATTTAAATTTCATTTTACTCCAAATCTTCTAATCTTAGCTTTTATTTGTATTTATGTATTTATTGAATGAATTTGAGTATCAGGTTATTTATCTGTGAAAGGCATTAAAAAGGCATAATGTGCAGATTTGTCTTTAGCTCTTTAAATGATAGAAAAAAGGGTTCAACACGGTGATTAGATCATAATATAGGTTATATAAGCCTTATTTCCCCTTTTCTTCCCTTCTTCTGCTGTGTATAACCTACAAATTTTCCATTGTGAATACACAACAAATGTTTTTACTTTGTTTACAAGTCAGGTAAATACACATGAATTGGCCAATTTACTTCAAATAGGTTATTAAGTTATTTTTACATAATAATTCATAAAATGTGATTTTTATTTTTCAAATCAACTCAGTTAACAACTACTGTGTATTGGCAGGAATTAAATGACGTAAAAAGACACACATATGTATATATAGATATATATTTAGTGATATTGTGTGCTGTTTTTAAAGCCCACCTGTGCATCATATTTTTACGGTAAAAAAAATGTATGTAACTGAGAGTGAAAATTATGCATGACTTCTTTCTTTTTATTTATTTCTTTATTTTGGCTATTCTGGGTTTTCACTGCGGCTGCAGGCTCTTCTCTAGTTGCAGGGAGTGGCGGCTACTCTCTAGTTGAGGTGAGCAGGCTTCTTGTTGCGGTGACTTCTCTTGCTGTGGAACTCGGGCTCTAGGGTATATAGGCTTCAACAGTTGAGGCATATGGGCTCAATAGTTGTGGCCCCGAGGCTCTAGAGCACAGGCTCAATAGTTGTGGCTCACAGGCTTAGCTGCTCCATAGCATGTGGGATCTTCCCGCGTCAGAGATCTCACCTGTGTCTCCTTTATTGGCAGGCAAACTCTTTACCACCGAGCTACCAGGGAAGTCCCCCACCCCACCCCCACCCCTCACCCCCGCTTTTTTTCTGTAAAGAATTCTTATTATAGTATTTTTGTTAGTTGTGAAAAGTTGCAAATAATCCAACTATGCAAACACATACAGACACAGAATTTGCAGGACAGGAATAGTGACACAGAGCAGACAGCAGACTGTTGGATACGTCAGTGGGAGGAGTGCTGGGTGACGTAGGAGATTGGGATTGACATGTGTGCGCTTAAAAGAGACAGCTAGCAGGAGCCTGCCGTTTAGCATGGGGAGCGCAACTCCATTGGATGGCTGGAATGAAGGGAAGAGGGAGGTTGATGTTGGAGGGATGTATGTACATACAGAGCTGATTCACTTCATTGTACATCAGGAACTAATACAACATGGCAAAGCAGCTATACCCCCCAATTTTGAATGGATTATTGGAAAGAAGAAGTAAAAGGCTTTTCTCATAATTTTCATAAAATGTGATTTTTATTTTTCAAATCAACTCTCAGTATTCAGTTAACAACTACTGTGTATTGGCAGGAATTAAATGACGTAAAAGACACACATATGTATATATAGATATATATTTAGTGATATTGTGTGCTGTTTTTAAAGCCCACCTGTGCATCATATTTTTACGGTAAAAAAAATGTATGTAACTGAGAGTGAAAATTATGCATGACTTCTTTCTTTTTATTTATTTCTTTATTTTGGCTATTCTGGGTTTTCACTGCGGCTGCAGGCTCTTCTCTAGTTGCAGGGAGTGGCGGCTACTCTCTAGTTGAGGTGAGCAGGCTTCTTGTTGCGGTGACTTCTCTTGCTGTGGAACTCGGGCTCTAGGGTATATAGGCTTCAACAGTTGAGGCATATGGGCTCAATAGTTGTGGCCCCGAGGCTCTAGAGCACAGGCTCAATAGTTGTGGCTCACAGGCTTAGCTGCTCCATAGCATGTGGGATCTTCCCGCGTCAGAGATCTCACCTGTGTCTCCTTTATTGGCAGGCAAACTCTTTACCACCGAGCTACCAGGGAAGTCCCCCACCCCCACCCCTCACCCCCGCTTTTTTTTTCTGTAAAGAATTCTTATTATAGTATTTTTGTTAGTTGTGAAAAGTTGCAAATAATCCAACTATGCAAACACATACAGACACAGAATTTGCAGGACAGGAATAGTGACACAGAGCAGACAGCAGACTGTTGGATACGTCAGTGGGAGGAGTGCTGGGTGACGTAGGAGATTGGGATTGACATGTGTGCGCTTAAAAGAGACAGCTAGCAGGAGCCTGCCGTTTAGCATGGGGAGCGCAACTCCATTGGATGGCTGGAATGAAGGGAAGAGGGAGGTTGATGTTGGAGGGATGTATGTACATACAGAGCTGATTCACTTCATTGTACATCAGGAACTAATACAACATGGCAAAGCAGCTATACCCCCCAATTTTGAATGGATTATTGGAAAGAAGAAGTAAAAGGCTTTTCTCATAACATGTTGTACATAGAGTCAATTTATTGCTGCTTTTTTGTTAATAGTAACATAAATGGAAAAAATATATAGAAATATATTTTTGTATTCACTGTGTATGAAAAATAGTTCTTGGAGTAGAGAGGTGGATTATGGAGTTCTTTCTCTTCTATATTATATATTTCTCTACTGTGTAGAATTTGTATTACTTTGAATATTTCCATATATGTTACATTTTCTGTTAGAAAAAAAAAGCTTTTCTAACTAAAAGTAGCTTGAAAGCTTGTCCATTAAGGCAAATAGCCAAGATAATTTAACTCTATACCCCTCAGTTAATGTGCTTTGTAGAACTGTGGAAATCACTTGAAATAATGAATGGGGAACCACTCTGCAATGCATAGTTTGATCTCATAATTTGAAATCTGAAGATAGATTTGCTTTGAACTATTGATAAGATTATTTTGCCCACCTCTAATCCCAGGTGGAAGACAGTGCAGCAAAAGGCTCTAAAAGAGATAAGGCACTGCCTTCTTTAGAAACCAGGTTTAACTCCTTCATACCAGGCTATCACCATCAGTCAGCAGAGGAAAATAAATCTCATTGTTCAAAAGAAAAAGCTCCACTAATCCAAAAAAAAAGCTCCTGCATATTATTATATTGCTGACTAGTCCCATACAAAAATGACCATCTGATTCTTCCTTTGTTTATTCAACTTCATTATTCTCCATATGTAAGCTACTTCCAAATATTCATATTGATGATCTAGAGTACTGAAGCAAGACAGTCTGGGCCACAAAATTATCTAATTATCATAAAATTATCTTGAAAAGCATAGAAACTCTGAAAGGACTGTATTAAAGTAGGCTGGCTCATTTGCAATGAGTATTGTTCCTTTCTGGTTTTCAGCATTGAGAATGAAAAACTGAGACAGTAGAGGGCAGTTCCCAAAATAGTATTTGGCAGATTGAAGCAGTTAGGACCTAATAAGTGTCATATTAGTTGTACTAATATTTGCTGCCCTTCACCTAAGGAAATTTCCATAATTATTATCATGTATTTACATCACCAAATGAAATTCTGTATTTGCATTGTGGTTGAAAATGCATACTGATTGTGATTTGATTAGCCATTAGCATATCAAATATGGAAAAGCCAAGCTTTGGGAAGGTTGGAGGCTATATTTCACTGACCTCAAACTGGATGATGTATATCTCTTTTAAAGAATGTACTTATGATAACCTTCAATGTGTACATATATCAGATTTGCCTCCTGTAAGTGACCCCATAAGTCTAGGCAATAAGATGTCTCATATTCCATTTCAATGAGCAGTGCTGAAATATTCACAGGTCTGATAAATTGTCCACATTTGGGGTAAATCTCAGTTATGATCTGAAAATCAATTACAACATTCCTAAGAGGAAAGTGAAATTTGAAATTCCTCTTTAAGCCTCGAAATATTTAGATCTACTGTATAATTTGCTCTCAAGGTTTAGTTTAAAGATTTTATTGTATGATAGTTACTCTATCCAGGTGGAAGGACAGTGGGCAGCAAATAGGCTCATAATTTGAAATCTGAAGATAGATTTGCTTTGAACTATTGATAAGATTATTTTGCCCACCTCTAATCCCAGGTGGAAGACAGTGCAGCAAAAGGCTCTAAAAGAGATAAGGCACTGCCTTCTTTAGAAACCAGGTTTAACTCCTTCATACCAGGCTATCACCATCAGTCAGCAGAGGAAAATAAATCTCATTGTTCAAAAGAAAAAGCTCCACTAATCCAAAAAAAAAGCTCCTGCATATTATTATATTGCTGACTAGTCCCATACAAAAATGACCATCTGATTCTTCCTTTGTTTATTCAACTTCATTATTCTCCATATGTAAGCTACTTCCAAATATTCATATTGATGATCTAGAGTACTGAAGCAAGACAGTCTGGGCCACAAAATTATCTAATTATCATAAAATTATCTTGAAAAGCATAGAAACTCTGAAAGGACTGTATTAAAGTAGGCTGGCTCATTTGCAATGAGTATTGTTCCTTTCTGGTTTTTCAGCATTGAGAATGAAAAACTGAGACAGTAGAGGGCAGTTCCCAAAATAGCATTTGGCAGATTGAAGCAGTTAGGACCTAATAAGTGTCATATTAGTTGTACTAATATTTGCTGCCCTTCACCTAAGGAAATTTCCATAATTATTATCATGTATTTACATCACCAAATGAAATTCTGTATTTGCATTGTGGTTGAAAATGCATACTGATTGTGATTTGATTAGCCATTAGCATATCAAATATGGAAAAGCCAAGCTTTGGGAAGGTTGGAGGCTATATTTCACTGACCTCAAACTGGATGATGTGTATCTCTTTTAAAGAATGTACTTATGATAACCTTCAATGTGTACATATATCAGATTTGCCTCCCTGTAAGTGACCCCATAAGTCTAGGCAATAAGATGTCTCATATTCCATTTCAATGAGCAGTGCTGAAATATTCACAGGTCTGATAAATTGTCCACATTTGGGGTAAATCTCAGTTATGATCTGAAAATCAATTACAACATTCCTAAGAGGAAAGTGAAATTTGAAATTCCTCTTTAAGCCTCGAAATATTTAGATCTACTGTATAATTTGCTCTCAAGGTTTAGTTTAAAGATCTGTTGGTCATTAAAAACAGCCTATTTTGGAAAAAGTTGAGAACAAATGAAAGCCTGGATATTAATAAGATGAAATTATAGCTTTAAATTCACAGTAAAAAAAAAAAAATGAATGCCAGTGTACCATCCACAAAGAACTTCACAAAGAGAGAGAGAAAGGGAAGGCAGAAAGGAGTGATGAGGGGAGAAAGACAATCCTTGTAGAGAGTTTAGCATTGAGGAGGAAGTATAATGTAAAAAATATTGATAGTGTAAATAGGCACAACTTACTGCTTACTTATAAGAAAAGTACTATTAATATTATTATCAGTATAGCAATGCTATGTCCCTTATGTCTCCTGCATTGGCAGATGGGTTCTTTACCACTAGCTTCACTTAGGAAATCCTACAACAATACTAATAAATATTCTACTACTATAATATCAATAAATAATAACAAATTTTCCAAATGTTTACTATGTGCTGGGCGACATCCAAGATACTCTAAACATTATCTTGTTTGACCCATCTACAAGTTTACATGTTGCTATCAAGGAAGAGTAAAATGTTAATTAGAGATATTACTTAAGCTAAAAATGGTAGAATTTGTCTATTACAAGACAAAATAAGTTCTGCAAGAGTATTCTAGTCAGCAATGTTAATCCCAACATGGCAGGTGGTTCTGCCTGTTTTCCTCACTGATGTTCACCAAGTTCCTAGAACTGTATCTTGTACATAAATAAAAGGTGCTCAGTAAAGATATGTGGGACTGAATTACCTCAGGAAGATGCTTGTATTCTTTAGGTGTGGGGGTTAGAGTGGGAGTAGAGCAAGGGTTCAGAGGATTATCTGAAGAAAGTTTTGAAGGCCTCAAGTATATATGCATGCTCAGTTGCTTCAGTTGTATCTGACTCTTTGCAACCCTATGGACTATGGCATGGCAGGCTCTTCTGTCCATGGGATTCTCTAGGCAAGAACGCTGAAATGAGTCGCCATGCCTTTCTCAGGGGATCTTCCAAACCCAGGGCTTAAGCCCAAGTTTTCAGTATCTTCTGTATCACAAACTCTTTACCACTGAGCCATTAGGGAAGGCTTTAAAAGGCCTCAGTTAGGCCCGCCGCGAGGAGCCGCCGGAACCCGCCCGCCGCGAGGAGCCGCCGGAACCCGCCCGCCGCGAGGAGCCGCCGGAACCCGCCCGCCGCGAGGAGCCGCGGAACCCGCCCGCGCGAGCCGCGGAACCCGCCCGCGCGAGCCGCGGAACCCGCCCGCGCGAGCCGCGGAACCCGCCCGCCGCGAGCCGCGGAACCCGCCCGCGCGAGCCGCGGAACCCGCCCGCGCGAGAGCCGCGGACGCCCGCGAGGCAGCCGCGGCGCCGCGAGCCGCGGCAGGGCGGCAGCCACTCCAACTGGAGGGCTTGCTGAACGGAGAGAGGAAGTCGTCCACGGGTTGCTGATCAGGGACTGGGCACGAGTTGGACGGGAAAGCTCGCGTCCGCCTTTGGTACTTAGACACATAACCGGCAGTGTCGGAGGAGCCCGCGCTCCCCTAGAGCAGCAGTAGCAGCGGAGGAAGCCGGGGAAAGAGCAGGGATTGGAGACGACAGGCGGGCGCGCGGTCGAGCCGGGGCGCCCCCCTCCAACACGGGACTGCGCGCGCCGCGGCCTCCGCCCGACTGACTGGGATCAGCCCACCGTCCCGGCCAGCACCCAGTATGGCAGCAAAGCCCTCATTTTGCTGAACACAAAAACAGAAACCACAGCAACCGGCACTGTAAGGGAAAGACCACGCCATCAAGACACCACCATCAAGAGCAGATTGGTTTCCAACAGGCAGATATGAAGATAAAAACCAAGGACAGTATTTAACTTTTTTTTTTTTTTTCTTTTTTCTTTTTTTTCTGCTTGTTTGTGGTGGACTATTTTGCTTATTCAATTGATTGGTTTGGGGTTTATTAGTTTCTTTGTTTATTGGGGGTTTTTTATGTTTGTTTTTTTGTAGTTTTCATTTGTTTGATTTATTCTATGTGTTTTCTTTGTTTTCAGTCTCATTAATTTTTTTTTTGTCTGCTTCAGTTGTATCTGACTCTTTGCAACCCTATGGACTATGCATGCAGCTCTTCTGTCCATGGGATTCTCTAGGCAACAGAACGCTGAAATGAGTCGCCATGCCTTTCTCAGGGGATCTTCCAAACCCAGGGCTTAAGCCCAAGTTTTCAGTATCTTCTGTATCACAAACTCTTTACCACTGAGCCATTAGGGAAGGCTTTAAAAGGCCTCAGTTAGGCCCGCCGCGAGGAGCCGCCGGAACCCGCCCGCCGCGAGGAGCCGCCGGAACCCGCCCGCCGCGAGGAGCCGCCGGAACCCGCCCGCCGCGAGCCGCGGAACCCGCCCGCGCGAGCCGCGGAACCCGCCCGCGCGAGGCCGCGGAACCCGCCCGCGCGAGCCGCGGAACCCGCCCGCGCGAGAGCCGCGGAACCCGCCCGCGCGAGCCGCGGAACCCGCCCGCGCGAGCGCGACGCGCGCGGGCGCCGCGAGCAGCGGCGCGAGCGCGCGGCAGGAGCGGGGCACTCCAACTGGAGGCTTGCTGAACGGAGAGAGGAAGTCGCCCACGGGTTGCTGATCAGGGACTGGGCACGAGTTGGACGGGAAAGCTCGCGTCCGCCTTTGGTACTTAGACACATAACCGGCAGTGTCGGAGGAGCCCGCGCTCCCCTAGAGCAGCAGTAGCAGCGGAGGAAGCCGGGGAAAGAGCAGGGATTGGAGACGACAGGCGGGCGCGCGGTCGAGCCGGGGCGCCCCCCTCCAACACGGGACTGCGCGCGCCGCGGCCTCCGCCCGACTGACTGGGATCAGCCCACCGTCCCGGCCAGCACCCAGTATGGCAGCAAAGCCCTCATTTTGCTGAACACAAAAACAGAAACCACAGCAACCGGCACTGTAAGGGAAAGACCACGCCATCAAGACACCACCATCAAGAGCAGATTGGTTTCCAACAGGCAGATATGAAGATAAAAACCAAGGACAGTATTTAACTTTTTTTTTTTTTTTCCTTTTTTTTTTGCTTGTTTGTGGTGGACTATTTTGCTTATTCAATTGATTGGTTTGGGGTTTATTAGTTTCTTTCTTTATTGGGTTTTTTATGTTTTGTTTTTTTTGTAGTTTTCATTTGTTTGATTTATTCTATGTGTTTTCCTCTGTTTTCAGTCTCATTAATTTTTTTTGTTTTCTCTTTTAATTTTTAACCTTCTTTTGACTTTTATTATATTTTTTAACTTTAATTTTAATTCTTGAAAACCTCTAATTCTCTTTTCTCTTTCCTCTTTCCCACTGCTTTCTTTCTCTATGTTCTAAATGTAAAACATCTTCCTAGCTATCAATATCCTCTAGACAAATTATTTCCTATCTTTCTGTCTGCACTATTCACTTCCAAATGCACTAAACAGTACACACACTAATCTTTGCTACCTAATCCTATAAAATACTTCCAAGACAAATCTTTTCCTTTTTATTACTTATAGACTCTCCTCCTTGTCACCCCGAGCACATGTCCTAATTTAAAATTGCTTTCATTGTAATTATCCAAGCCAGGACCTTGTGCTAGATCTATTATTCAGGCACTATTTTAATTAATTCAAAGCTTAACGGGCAAGTATCATCTGTGATTGCATGAGTTGCTAGAAAGATTTCCTGCGCCTTATCTCTGTAAAACTGGTCAGTTGTGGGGATTGCTGTATATGTATGTGTATCTTATGATTATGTTAGAAAACATCTGCATGCTTTTATGACTGTCACCCATCAGGGATGCACCTCTTGTTCCTCAGATGCTAGTGTGTGAACTAGTATCACAGAACACCATAGCAAACCAGACATAGAGCCTACACTCCTGACCAATCATCAAACCAAGGATCCTGGGCGGAAGCCCGGATTCCAAGACCCCAGCGGCCGCGGCCTCCGCCCGACTGACTGGGATCAGCCCACCGTCCCGGCCAGCACCCAGTATGGCAGCAAAGCCCTCATTTTGCTGAACACAAAAACAGAAACCACAGCAACCGGCACTGTAAGGGAAAGACCACGCCATCAAGACACCACCATCAAGAGCAGATTGGTTTCCAACAGGCAGATATGAAGATAAAAACCAAGGACAGTATTTAACTTTTTTTTTTTTTTTTCCTTTTTTTCTGCTTGTTTGTGGTGGACTATTTTGCTTATTCAATTGATTGGTTTGGGGTTTATTGGTTTTTTTGTTTATTGGGTTTTTTTTTTGTTTTTTTTGTAGTTTTCATTTGTTTGATTTATTCTATGTGTTTTTCTTTGTTTTCAGTCTCATTAATTTTTTTTTTGCTCTTTTTAATTTTTAACCTTCTTTTGACTTTTATTATATTTTTTAACTTTAATTTTAATTCTTGAAAACCTCTAATTCTCTTTTCTCTTTCCTCTTTCCCACTGCTTTCTTTCTCTATGTTCTAAATGTAAAACATCTTCCTAGCTATCAATATCCTCTAGACAAATTATTTCCTATCTTTCTGTCTGCACTATTCACTTCCAAATGCACTAAACAGTACACACACTAATCTTTGCTACCTAATCCTATAAAATACTTCCAAGACAAATCTTTTCCTTTTTATTACTTATAGACTCTCCTCCTTGTCACCCCGAGCACATGTCCTAATTTAAAATTGCTTTCATTGTAATTATCCAAGCCAGGACCTTGTGCTAGATCTATTATTCAGGCACTATTTTAATTAATTCAAAGCTTAACGGGCAAGTATCATCTGTGATTGCATGAGTTGCTAGAAAGATTTCCTGCGCCTTATCTCTGTAAAACTGGTCAGTTGTGGGGATTGCTGTATATGTATGTGTATCTTATGATTATGTTAGAAAACATCTGCATGCTTTTATGACTGTCACCCATCAGGGATGCACCTCTTGTTCCTCAGATGCTAGTGTGTGAACTAGTATCACAGAACACCATAGCAAACCAGACATAGAGCCTACACTCCCTGACCAATCATCAAACCAAGGATCCTGGAAGCGGAAGCCCGGATTCCAAGACCCCACACTGATTATCAAAGAACATACAACACTACAGATTATTCACCTGTAAACAAGGTCTATCACCACCCAAGACACAAGCCACTGAACCCTTCTACAAGGACAAGAACCCACAGGAATGGAGAATTCAACCAAGAAGCCTGGTGGGAATAAGAACTCCATACACACAGACACACACAAAGAAACAAAAATTAACCTAATAATGAAACGTCAGAGAAACACTGTACAAATGAAGGATCAAGCTAGAGAAACACCACTTCAAATGACAGAGGAGGAGATAGACAAGCTATCTGAAAGAGAATTCAGAAAAACTATACTAATGAGGATGCAAAACACCGAAAACAGAATATTAGAGGAAATTAGTGCATTGAGAAAAGACATGCAGGAAATGAAAAATAAGCAAATAGAGACCACCAACTCAATTGCTGAACTCAAAAATACTATAGAAGGTCTCAACAGTAGAGTATCAGAGGCTGAAGAACGGATAAGTGAGCTGGAAGACAGAATGGTGGAAATAAGTGCTGAAGAACAGAACAAAGCCCAAAGAATTAAAAGAACTGAGGATAGCCTCAGAGACCTATGGGACAATATTAAACGCACCAACATTAGAATTATAGGAGTTCCAGAAGAAGAAGAAGAGAAGAAAAACTATGAAAAAATTCTTGAAGAGGTTATAGTTGAAAACTTCCCCAGCATGGGAAAGGAGATAGTCAGCCAAGTCCAGGAAGCACAAAGAGTTCCATACAGGAGAAACCCCAGAAGAAACACACCAAGGCACATACTAATCAAACTAACGCAGACTAAATATAAAGACAGATTACTAAAAGCAGCTAGGAGCAAAAAACAAATAACATATAAAGGAAACCCCATACGTTTAACTGCGGATCTCTCAACAGAAACCCTACAGGCCAGAAGAGAATGGCAAGATACATTTAAACGGCTAAAAGAGAATAACCTGCAACCACGAATTCTCTACCCAAAAAAAATCTTATTCAAAATCGATGGTGAAGTCAAAAGCTTCACAGACAAGCAAAAACTAAAAAAATTCTGTACCACAAAACCAGCCCTACAACAAGTGTTAAAGGACCTGATATAGCCAATAAATACAAGAGTGGGGGAAGCCTTACAAATCAAATCGCAAATTGCTAATAAGATGACAATAGGAACATTCGTATCAATGATTACTTTGAACGTAAATGGACTAAATGCTCCAACCAAACGACACAGGCTGGCTGAATGGATCCAGAAGCAAGACCCATATGTATGCTGTTTACAAGAGACCCACTTCAGACCTAGAGACACTCATAGACTGAAAGTGAAAGGCTGGAAAAGATATTTCATGCAAATGGAAATCAAAAGAAAGCTGAAATAGCAATCCTCATATCAGACAAAATAGACTTTAAAGTAAAGAAGATTCTAAGAGACAAGGCAGGTCACTACATCATGATTAAGGGATCTATCCAAGAGGAAGACATAACAGTCATGAATATCTACGCACCCAACACAGGGGCACCTCAATACATAAGACAGGTACTTTCAGACATAAAAGAAGAAATCAACAATAACACAATAATAGTAGGAGACTTTAACACTCCTCTCACACCAATGGACAGATCAACAAAACAGAAAATTAATAAAGAAACACAAGCCTTAAATGCTACACTGGAAAAGATGGACCTCATCGATATCTTTAGGACGTTCCATCCAAAAGCAGAAGAATACACTTTCTTCTCAAGCGCTCACGGAACATTCTCCAGGATAGACCACATCTTGGGCCACAAATCTAACCTCAGTCAGTTCAAGAAAACCGAAATTATATCAACCATCTTCTCGGACCACAATGCAATGAGACTGGAGATCAACTACCAGAAAAAAACCCGCTAAAAACACAAACACATGGAGATTAAACAATACATACCTAAAAAACCAACTGATCATTGAGGAAATCAAAGGAGAAATTAAACAATTCCTAGAAGAAAATGACAACGAACACACGACAGTGCAAAACCTATGGGATACAGCAAAAGCAGTTCTAAGAGGAAAATTTATAGCAATACAATCCCACCTCAAGAAACTAGGAAAATATGAAGCAGATGACCTAACCCTCCGCTTAAAACAGTTGGAGAAAGAAGAACAAAAACATCCCAGAGCCAGCAGAAGAAGAGAAATCATAAAGATCAGAGCAGAAATAAATGAGAAAGAAACAAAAGAAACAATAGTAAAGATAAATAAAACAAAAAGCTGGTTCTTTGAAAAGGTAAACAAAATTGACAAGCCACTGGCCAGACTCATTAAGAAAAAGAGAGAGAAGAACCAGATCAACAAAATCAAAAACGAAAAAGGAGATATTACAACAGATAATGCAGAAATCCAAAGGATTCTAAGAGACTATTATGAGCAACTCTATGGCAACAAACTGGACAACTTGGAAGAAATGGACAGTTTCTTGGACAGGATTAATCTCCCAAGACTGAGCCAGGAAGAAACAGAAACTTTGAACAACCCAATCACAAGCTCAGAAATCAACTTTGTGATTAAAATCTACCCAAAAATAAAAGCCCAGGACCAGATGGCTTCACAGCCGAATTCTACCAAACATTTAAAGAAGAGCTAATGCCTGTCCTTCTAAAACTCTTTCAAAAATTGCACAGGAAGGAAAACTCCCAAACACATTCTACGAGGCCACCATCACCCTGATACCCAAACCAGGCAAAGACAACACAAAAAAGGAAAACTATAGGCCAATTTCACTGATGAACTTAGATGCCAAGATCCTCAACAAAATCCTAGCAAACAGAATTCAACGACATGTCAAAAAACTCATACATCACGATCAAGTTGGGTTCATCCCAGGCATGCAGGGCTTCTTCAACATCCGCAAATCAATCAACGTGATACACCATATCAACAAGTTGAAAGAGAAAAATCACATGATCATCTCAATAGATGCAGAAAAAGCCTTCGACAAAGTACAACATCCATTTATGATCAAAACTCTTCAGAAAATGGGCATAGAAGGAACCTATCTCAACATAATAAAAGCCATCTATGAGAAGCCTACAGCGAACATTATTGTTAATGGTGAAAACCTGAAAGCATTTCCTCTAAGATCCGGAACACGACAGGGTGCCCACTTTCACCACTACTATTCAACATAGTCCTGGAAGTCCTAGCAACAGCAATAAGAGAGAGAAAGAAATCAAAGGAATCCAGATTGGAAAGGAAGAAGTCAAGCTCTCTCTTTTGCGGACGACATGATATTATACATAGAAAATCCCAAAGACACGGTTACAAAGCTACTAGAACTAATCAATGAATTCAGCAAAGTTGCAGGATATAAAGTCAACACACAGAAGTCACTGGCATTCCTATACACAAACAATGAAAAATCAGAAAATGAAATCAAAGAGGCAATCCCCTTCACCATTACAACAGATAATGCAGAAATCCAAAGGATTCTAAGAGACTATTATGAGCAACTCTATGGCAACAAACTGGACAACTTGGAAGAAATGGACAGTTTCTTGGACAGGATTAATCTCCCAAGACTGAGCCAGGAAGAAACAGAAACTTTGAACAACCCAATCACAAGCTCAGAAATCAACTTTGTGATTAAAAATCTACCCAAAAATAAAAGCCCAGGACCAGATGGCTTCACAGCCGAATTCTACCAAACATTTAAAGAAGAGCTAATGCCTGTCCTTCTAAAACTCTTTCAAACAATTGCACAGGAAGGAAAACTCCCAAACACATTCTACGAGGCCACCATCACCCTGATACCCAAACCAGGCAAAGACAACACAAAAAAGGAAAACTATAGGCCAATTTCACTGATGAACTTAGATGCCAAGATCCTCAACAAAATCCTAGCAAACAGAATTCAACGACATGTCAAAAAACTCATACATCACGATCAAGTTGGGTTCATCCCAGGCATGCAGGGCTTCTTCAACATCCGCAAATCAATCAACGTGATACACCATATCAACAAGTTGAAAGACAAAAATCACATGATCATCTCAATAGATGCAGAAAAAGCCTTCGACAAAGTACAACATCCATTTATGATCAAAACTCTTCAGAAAATGGGCATAGAAGGAACCTATCTCAACATAATAAAAGCCATCTATGAGAAGCCTACAGCGAACATTATTGTTAATGGTGAAAAACTGAAAGCATTCCCTCTAAGATCAGGAACAAGACAGTGGTGTCCACTTTCACCACTACTATTCAACATAGTCCTGGAAGTCCTAGCAACAGCAATAAGAGAAGAGAAAGAAATCAAAGGAATCCAGATTGGAAAGGAAGAAGTCAAGCTCTCTCTTTTTGCGGACGACATGATATTATACATAGAAAATCCCAAAGACACGGTTACAAAGCTACTAGAACTAATCAATGAATTCAGCAAAGTTGCAGGATATAAAGTCAACACACAGAAGTCACTGGCATTCCTATACACAAACAATGAAAAATCAGAAAATGAAATCAAAGAGGCAATCCCCTTCACCATTGCAACCAAAAGAATCAAATATCTAGGAATAAACCTACCCAAAGAAACAAAAGAATTGTACACAGAAAATTACAAGACACTCATGAGAGACATTAAAGAAGACTTAAACAGATGGAGAGATATTCCATGTTCCTGGATTGGAAGAATCAATATTGTGAAAATGACCATACTTCCAAATATCATCTACAGATTCAATGCAATACCTATTCAACTACCACTGACAATTTTCACAGAACTAGACCAAATAATAACACAGTTCATATGGAAACACAGAAGACCTCGAATAGCCAAAGCAATCCTGAGGAAGAAAAATGGAGTTGGACGGATCAGCCTCCCTAACTTCAGACTCTACTACAAAGCAACAGTTATCAAGACAGTATGGTACTGGCACAAAAACAGAACTATAGATCAATGGAACAAGATTGAGAACCCAGAGATCAACCCACGCACCTATGGGTACCTTATTTTTGATAAAGGAGGAGAAACTATAAAATGGGACAAAGACAGCCTCTTTAACAAGTGGTGCTGGGAGAATTGGACAGCTACATGCAAAAAAATGAAATTGGAACATTCCTGACACCATACACTAAGATCAACTCAAAATGGATTAAAGACCTAAATGTAAGACCAGAAACCATCAAACTCTTAGAGGAGAATATAGGCAAAACCCTCAAGGACATCAATCAAAGCAAGATCTTCTCTGACCCACCAACTAAAATAGCAGAACTGAAAAGAAAACCACCACTACTATTCAACATAGTCCTGGAAGTCCTAGCAACAGCAATAAGACAAGAGAAAGAAATCAAAGGAATCCAGATTGGAAAGGAAGAAGTCAAGCTCTCTCTTTTTGCGGACGACATGATATTATACATAGAAAATCCCAAAGACACGGTTACAAAGCTACTAGAACTAATCAATGAATTCAGCAAAGTTGCAGGATATAAAGTCAACACACAGAAGTCACTGGCATTCCTATACACAAACAATGAAAAATCAGAAAATGAAATCAAAGAGGCAATCCCCTTCACCATTGCAACCAAAAGAATCAAATATCTAGGAATAAACCTACCCAAAGAAACAAAAGAATTGTACACAGAAAATTACAAGACACTCATGAGAGACATTAAAGAAGACTTAAACAGATGGAGAGATATTCCATGTTCCTGGATTGGAAGAATCAATATTGTGAAAATGACCATACTTCCAAATATCATCTACAGATTCAATGCAATACCTATTCAACTACCACTGACATTTTCACAGAACTAGACCAAATAATAACACAGTTCATATGGAAACACAGAAGACCTCGAATAGCCAAAGCAATCCTGAGGAAGAAAAATGGAGTTGGAGGATCAGCCCCCCTAACTTCAGACTCTACTACAAAGCAACAGTTATCAAGACAGTATGGTACTGGCACAAAAACAGAACTATAGATCAATGGAACAAGATTGAGAACCCAGAGATCAACCCACGCACCTATGGGTACCTTATTTTTGATAAAGGAGGAGAAACTATAAAATGGGACAAAGACAGCCTCTTTAACAAGTGGTGCTGGGAGAATTGGACAGCTACATGCAAAAAATGAAATTGGAACATTCCCTGACGCCATACACTAAGATCAACTCAAAATGGATTAAAGACCTAAATGTAAGACCAGAAACCATCAAACTCTTAGAGGAGAATATAGGCAAAACCCTCAAGGACATCAATCAAAGCAAGATCTTCTCTGACCCACCAACTAAAATAGCAGAACTGAAAAGAAAAATGAACATATGGGACCTCATGAAACTTAAAAGCTTTTGTACAGCAAAAGAAATTACAAAAAAGTTCAACAGACACCCCACAGAGTGGGAGAAAATCATAGCAAATGAAACAACAGACAAAGAATTAATCTCCAAAATCTACAAGCAACTCAGACAACTCAGCACAGGGAAAATGAGCAGCCCAATCAAAAAATGGGAAAAAGATCTAAAGAGACGCCTCTCCAAAGAGGACATACAAATGGTCCAAAAGCACATGAAACGATGCTCAACCTCGCTTATTATTAGAGAAATGCAAATTAAAACCACAATGAGATACCACCTCACACCCGTCAGAATGGCCATCATCAACAAATCGACAGACAACAAATGCTGGAGAGGGTGTGGAGAAAAGGGAACCCTCTTGCATTGCTGGTGGGAATGTAAATTAATACAACCTCTATGGAAGACAATATGGAGATTCCTTAAAAAACTAAAAATAGAAGCACCCTATGACCCAGCAATCCCACTATTAGGCCTATATCCTGATGAAATCAAAACTGAAAGAGGCACCTGTACCCCAGTGTTCATTGCAGCTCTCTATACAATAGCCAGAACATGGAAGCAACCTAGATGTCCATCGACAAATGAATGGATCCAGAAGCTCTGGTACATATATACAATGGAATACTACTCAGCTGTTAAAAGAAATGCAGAAGACTCAGTCCTAATGAGGTGGCTGGCTTTAGAACCTATCATAAAAAGTGAAGTAAGTGAAAAAGAGAAAGACAAGTATAGTATACTAACTCATATATATGGGATCTAGTAAGATGGTCATGATAACACACACAGTGAACTCATGAAAAAACAGAGAATAGACATAAAGACATTGTGGAGACCGAACAATGGGAGGGAGTAACATGGGAACCTATACTGTCATGTGTAGAAAAGATAGCTATTGTCATTGTGCTGGGGGAATAGGAGTACCTACAACCACTTGGAGCAATGGTCTGGAGGGATGGGGGGGGGAACCTGGGTGGGGGGAGGGCCGAGGGATATGCATCTGATTGATCTGGGAACATACATGTACAAAAATAAATAAATAAATAAATAAATAAATAAATAAATAAATTAAAAAAATAAAAGGCCTCAGTTAGTCAGACAGCTCAGTGGCTCAATTTTGTCTGACTTTGCAACTGCATGGACTGTAGCACACCAGGCTTCCCTGTCCCTCACCATCTCCCAGAGCCTGCTCAAACACAGGTCCATTGACTCAGTGATGCCATCCAACCATCTCATTCTCTGTTTTCCCCTTCCCATTTTGCCTTCTATTTTTCCCAACATCAGGGTCTTTTCCATGAGTCATATCTTTGCAACAGGTGGCCAAAGTATTGGATCTTCAGCTTCAGCATCATCCCTTCCAGTGAATATTCAGGGTTGATTTCCTTTAGGATTGACTGGCTTGATCTTGCTGTCCAAGGGACTCTCAGGAGCCTTCTTCAACACCACAGTTCAAAAGCATCAATTCTTTGGCATTAAGTTTCTTTATGACCCAGTTCTCACATGCATATATGACTGCTTGGAAAACCATAGCTTTAAGTACACAAAATTTTATGGGCAAAGTGATATCTCTGCTTTTGAATACAGTATCTAGGTATGTAATAGCTTTTCTTCCAAGGAGTAAGTGTCTTTCATGGCTGCAATCACTATCTGCAGTGATATTGGAGACCAAGAATATAAAATCTGACTCTGTTTCCATTCTTTTCCCATCTATTTGCCATAAAGTGATGCCACAAGTGCCATGATTTTTGTTTTTTGAATGTTGAGTTTTAGGCCAGCTTTTTCACTCTCTTCTTTCACCTCCATCATGAAGCTCTTTAGTTCCTCTTTGCTTTCTTCCATAAGCATGGTGTCCTCTCTATATGTAAAGTTATTGATATTTCTTCTGGCAATCTTGATTCCAGCTTGTGCTTGCTTCATCCCAATTGGTGTTTTGCATGATGTGCTCTGCATATAAATTAAATAAGCGAACAATGGGAGGGAGTAACATGGGAACCTATACTGTCATGTGTAGAAAAGATAGCTATTGTCATTGTGCTAGGGAATAGGAGTACCTACAACCACTTGGAGCAATGGTCTGGAGGGATGGGGGAGGAACCTGGGTGGGGGGAGGGCCGAGGGATATGCATCTGATTGATCTGGGAACATACATGTACAAAAATAAATAAATAAATAAATAAATAAATAAATAAATAAATTAAAAAAATAAAAGGCCTCAGTTAGTCAGACAGCTCAGTGGCTCAATTTTGTCTGACTTTGCAACTGCATGGACTGTAGCACACCAGGCTTCCCTGTCCCTCACCATCTCCCAGAGCCTGCTCAAACACAGGTCCATTGACTCAGTGATGCCATCCAACCATCTCATTCTCTGTTTTCCCCTTCCCATTTTGCCTTCTATTTTTCCCAACATCAGGGTCTTTTCCATGAGTCATATCTTTGCAACAGGTGGCCAAAGTATTGGATCTTCAGCTTCAGCATCATCCCTTCCAGTGAATATTCAGGGTTGATTTCCTTTAGGATTGACTGGCTTGATCTTGCTGTCCAAGGGACTCTCAGGAGCCTTCTTCAACACCACAGTTCAAAAGCATCAATTCTTTGGCATTAAGTTTCTTTATGACCCAGTTCTCACATGCATATATGACTGCTTGGAAAACCATAGCTTTAAGTACACAAAATTTTATGGGCAAAGTGATATCTCTGCTTTTGAATACAGTATCTAGGTATGTAATAGCTTTTCTTCCAAGGAGTAAGTGTCTTTCATGGCTGCAATCACTATCTGCAGTGATATTGGAGACCAAGAATATAAAATCTGACTCTGTTTCCATTCTTTTCCCATCTATTTGCCATAAAGTGATGCCACAAGTGCCATGATTTTTGTTTTTTGAATGTTGAGTTTTAGGCCAGCTTTTTCACTCTCTTCTTTCACCTCCATCATGAAGCTCTTTAGTTCCTCTTTGCTTTCTTCCATAAGCATGGTGTCCTCTCTATATGTAAAGTTATTGATATTTCTTCTGGCAATCTTGATTCCAGCTTGTGCTTGCTTCATCCCAATTGGTGTTTTGCATGATGTGCTCTGCATATAAATTAAATAAGCAGGGTAACAATATACAACCTTGATGTACCCTTTCCCAATTCAGAACCAGTCTGTTCTTCCATGTCTGGTTCTAACTGTTGCTTCTTATTTTACATTCAGGTTGCGTAGGAGGCAGGTAAAGTGGTCTGGAAATGCAGAGTTTTCCAGTTTGTTGTGATACACATAGTCAAAGGCTTTAGCATAGTCAATGAAGTAAAAGTAGATGTTTTCCTGGAATTCCCTTGCTCTTTCTATGATCCAATGAATGTTGGCATTTTGATCCCTCGTTCCTGTGCCTTGTATATCTGGAAGTTCTTGGTTCACATACTGTTGAAGCCTAGCCTGGAGGACTTAAGCATTACTTTGCTAGCATATAAAATGAGGGCAATGGTGCAGTAGTTTGAACATTGTTTGATATTGCCCTTCTTTGGGATTAAAATTAAAACTGACGTTTTCCAGTTCTGAGATCACTGCTGGGTTTTCCGAATTTGCTGGCACTGAGTCAATGGACCTGCACTTGAGCAGGCTCTGGGAGATGGTGAGGGACAGGGAAGCCTGGTGTGCTTCAGTCTATGGGGTTGCAAAGAGTCATCTTTTAGGATTTGAAAGAGCACAGCTTGAATTGCATCACCTCCACTAGCTTTGTTCATAGTTGCTTCCTAGGGCCCACTTGACTTCATACTCTAAAATGTCTGACTCTAGGTTAATGATCACACCATCGTGGTTATCTGGTTCATTAAGATCTTTTCTGTGTAATTCTTCTGTGTATTCTTTTCACTTCTTCTTAATACCTTCTGCTTCTGTTAGGTCCATATTGCTTCTTTCCTTTATTGTGCCTATCTTTGCATGAAATGTTCCCTTGGTGTCTCTAATTTTCTTGTAGAGATCTCTAGTCTTTGCTGTTCTGTTGTTTTCCTCTATTTCTTCTCATTGTTCACTTAAGAAGACTTTCCTATCTCTCCTTGCCATTCTCTGAAACTCTTCATTCAGATGGGTATATCTTTCCGCTTCTTTGCTTTTGGCATTTCCTTTTCTCAGATATTTGTAAGGCCTCCAAAGTCAACCATTTTGCCTTTTTACATTTATTTTTTCTTGAGGATGGTTTTGATCACTGCCTCCTGTACAATGTTATGAACCTCTGTCAATAGTTCTTCAAGCACTCTGTGTATCAGATCTAATCCCTTGAATCTATTTGTAACTTCCACCGTATAATCATAAGGGATTTGATTTAGGTCATACCTGAATGGCCTAGTTGTTTTCTCTACTTTCTTCGATTTAAGTGTGAATTTTGCAATAAGGAGTTCATGATATGAGTCACAGTCAGTTCTAAGTCTTGATTTTGTTGACTGTATAGAGCTTCTCAAACTACTCATTGTCACAGTTATTCAGGTCCGTGCCCAAACCACTAATGCTAATGAAGCTAAAGTTGAATCATTCTATGAAGATCTACAAGACCTTCTAGTCAAAGGCTTTAGCATAGTCAATGAAGTAAAAGTAGATTTTTCCTGAATTTGCTCTTTCTATGACATGAATGTTGGCATTTTGATCCCTCGTTCCTGTGCCTTGTATATCTGGAAGTTCTTGGTTCACATACTGTTGAAGCCTAGCCTGGAGGACTTAAGCATTACTTTGCTAGCATATAAAATGAGGGCAATGGTGCAGTAGTTTGAACATTGTTTGATATTGCCCTTCTTTGGGATTAAAATTAAAACTGACGTTTTCCAGTTCTGAGATCACTGCTGGGTTTTCCGAATTTGCTGGCACTGAGTCAATGGACCTGCACTTGAGCAGGCACTGGGAGATGGTGAGCGACAGGAAGCCTGGTGTGCTTCAGTCTATGGGGTTGCAAAGAGTCATCTTTTAGGATTTGAAAGAGCACAGCTTGAATTGCATCACCTCCACTAGCTTTGTTCATAGTTGCTTCCTAGGGCCCACTTGACTTCATACTCTAAAATGTCTGACTCTAGGTTAATGATCACACCATCGTGGTTATCTGGTTCATTAAGATCTTTTCTGTGTAATTCTTCTGTGTATTCTTTTCACTTCTTCTTAATACCTTCTGCTTCTGTTAGGTCCATATTGCTTCTTTCCTTTATTGTGCCTATCTTTGCATGAAATGTTCCCTTGGTGTCTCTAATTTTCTTGTAGAGATCTCTAGTCTTTGCTGTTCTGTTGTTTTCCTCTATTTCTTCTCATTGTTCACTTAAGAAGACTTTCCTATCTCTCCTTGCCATTCTCTGAAACTCTTCATTCAGATGGGTATATCTTTCCGCTTCTTTGCTTTTGGCATTTCCTTTTCTCAGATATTTGTAAGGCCTCCAAAGTCAACCATTTTGCCTTTTTACATTTATTTTTTCTTGAGGATGGTTTTGATCACTGCCTCCTGTACAATGTTATGAACCTCTGTCAATAGTTCTTCAAGCACTCTGTGTATCAGATCTAATCCCTTGAATCTATTTGTAACTTCCACCGTATAATCATAAGGGATTTGATTTAGGTCATACCTGAATGGCCTAGTTGTTTTCTCTACTTTCTTCGATTTAAGTGTGAATTTTGCAATAAGGAGTTCATGATATGAGTCACAGTCAGTTCTAAGTCTTGATTTTGTTGACTGTATAGAGCTTCTCAAACTACTCATTGTCACAGTTATTCAGGTCCGTGCCCAAACCACTAATGCTAATGAAGCTAAAGTTGAATCATTCTATGAAGATCTACAAGACCTTCTAGGACTAACACCAAAAAAAGATGTCCTTTTCATCTCTGGGGACTGCAATGCAAAAGTAGGAAGTCATGAGATACCTTGAGCAACAGGCAAGTCTGACCGTGGAGTACAAAATGAAGCAGGGCAAAGACTAACAGAGTTTAAAGACCTCACTTGCTTCCAGCTGTTAACATTCTCTCCTGCCAAATATTCAACCCATGGCAGTCCTCCTGATAACAAGGATGATTCAAGTCCTTGGAACACCCTTCATGTTTAGACGATCTCCAGAGTCACTTGCTGAACATCCAGACTGGCATGCTTAGATGAAGAGTAAGAATATGTCCTATATGAGAAACTGTAAATGGCAATATTCATGAACTTAAAGGTCTCTATGGTTGTGCTTGCAGCTGGTAAGAATTAAATTATTAGAGTAGGAGAGACTGTGAATCTGTGAGATGATTGAATTATATCTTATAACCATAAACTTTGCAAAAGACAAGGCAGAGAGTGAAAATAAAGACCTGGTTCTGAAATATGAGGAAAGAAGGTCTGGTTAGTTCAGTACCCAGACTATTCTTTTCTTTTCCCTATTTTTAGGTATGAGACTGTTTGTTTTGGTTTGGTTTGGTTTTTATTTAGGTATAAGGCTGACCACAGGTTAAGTTTTTATGTAGAAAATCAAAGTAACTGAAAATAAAACTCAGCCACTCAAAATGAATGAGAGCTTTAAAACACCCTGTAATTCTGTAAATTTTGGGTAAACTGCCTTTACACTGTTCTGAACCTCTGTCAATAGTTCTTCAAGCACTCTGTGTATCAGATCTAATCCCTTGAATCTATTTGTAACTTCCACCGTATAATCATAAGGGATTTGATTTAGGTCATACCTGAATGGCCTAGTTGTTTTCTCTACTTTCTTCGATTTAAGTGTGAATTTTGCAATAAGGAGTTCATGATATGAGTCACAGTCAGTTCTAAGTCTTGATTTTGTTGACTGTATAGAGCTTCTCAAACTACTCATTGTCACAGTTATTCAGGTCCGTGCCCAAACCACTAATGCTAATGAAGCTAAAGTTGAATCATTCTATGAAGATCTACAAGACCTTCTAGGACTAACACCAAAAAAAGATGTCCTTTTCATCTCTGGGGACTGCAATGCAAAAGTAGGAAGTCATGAGATACCTTGAGCAACAGGCAAGTCTGACCGTGGAGTACAAAATGAAGCAGGGCAAAGACTAACAGAGTTTAAAGACCTCACTTGCTTCCAGCTGTTAACATTCTCTCCTGCCAAATATTCAACCCATGGCAGTCCTCCTGATAACAAGGATGATTCAAGTCCTTGGAACACCCTTCATGTTTAGACGATCTCCAGAGTCACTTGCTGAACATCCAGACTGGCATGCTTAGATGAAGAGTAAGAATATGTCCTATATGAGAAACTGTAAATGGCAATATTCATGAACTTAAAGGTCTCTATGGTTGTGCTTGCAGCTGGTAAGAATTAAATTATTAGAGTAGGAGAGACTGTGAATCTGTGAGATGATTGAATTATATCTTATAACCATAAACTTTGCAAAAGACAAGGCAGAGAGTGAAAATAAAGACCTGGTTCTGAAATATGAGGAAAGAAGGTCTGGTTAGTTCAGTACCCAGACTATTCTTTTCTTTTTTTTCCCTATTTTTAGGTATGAGACTGTTTGTTTTGGTTTGGTTTGGTTTTTATTTAGGTATAAGGCTGACCACAGGTTAAGTTTTTATGTAGAAAATCAAAGTAACTGAAAATAAAACTCAGCCACTCAAAATGAATGAGAGCTTTAAAACACCCTGTAATTCTGTAATGGCAGCTCTTGGGCTATTACTGCTTAAGCCAGCTCTATGCCACCTAAGATGATGGAAGGCAGAGCACACAGTGGTTCCTATCAGACCAGTGAAGATGAAGAAGCTCAGAGCTCTCTGTTTCCATTTTCTGGGTCTTCCTGTGTAATAACTATAAGCATTAGGAATTCATAAAACAATCCAGGTCAAGTCCAACAGAGACAGTAAGGAGCCTTGTCAGTATGAACTGACAAAAAGAAGAGGATGGAAGGACTGCATTCTGGCCACTTGCAGGGAGCAAGAAATGTACAAACACCTTATTCAGTGGATATGAATGATGCAATCTCTTCTATGGAAAAAACAAATACATGGAAGTGGGGTTTTTTTTTAGACTTTTTTTTTTTAGTCACTTCTGTTGGCCTTTCATTTATTTCCATCTTCCACGGGCTCTGGGTACATGTGCTCCAGAGCTCTGGCTCAGTAGTTGAACACATTGGTCCAGCTGCTCTGTGGCATGTGGAATCGTCCCAGGCCAGAGAGCGAACTGGCACCCTTTGAACTGCAAGGTGGTGTACTTACCCACTGGATCACCAGGGAAGCCCTGAAAGTGATATTTAAAGAAAAATCCAAGAAAAAATGTCTTGAGCATGCATATACTGGTTAAGTGTTGATACTGTGCCAGTCCTCTTACCAGGCACTGTGGATGAAGAAAGGTTTCTTTTTTTGAGAGAGAGAGAGAGATGCTTTTTTTTTTTTTTTTTAATTTTTATTTATTTATCTTTTTGGGGGGTGGGTTGGGGAGGGAGGAGGATGGGCGGTCCACTTCTATTGGTCTTTCATTTCTCTATTTTCATCCGTCTTTGTTCTTTGGCTCCTGTGGGCCTCCCATCGCGTGGCCTCTGTTGTCACAGAGCGCCGACTCTGGGCGCACATGCGCCAGAGCTCCAGCTCAGTAATTGGACACATCAGTCCAGCCGCTCCGCAGCACTTGGGATCTTCCCAGGCCAGGTATCGAACCGGCGCCCCTTGCACTGCAAGATGGTGTCCTTACCCACTGGACCACCAGGGGAAGCCCTGAAGAAAGGAACAGATACAAATCCCATGAATTCAATGAGTGTAGGACTGTGCTACTTGTGATCAAGTGTATGCTAAGTGTTCCAGTCAGGTTTGACTCTTTGCAAGCCTATGGACTGTAGCCCACCAGGCTCATCTGTCCATGGAACAGGCAAGAATACTGGAGTGGATTGCCATACCCTCCTCCACGGAGTCTTCCTGACCCAGGGATCAAACCCACATCTCTTGCATCTTCTGCATTGGCTGGCAGATTCTTTACCACTAGCACCACCTGGCAGGAAGACAATATTGGGGAAGGGGGATCATCTAAATTAGGAAGAGGAAGTGGTTTGGAAAGTATGATGAATGGGATAGACGATGCAGTAGAAATTTAAAGAAATTAAAAAAAAACCTTTTATAGAATTGAAAAAATAGAAGAAAAACTTATCCTATGTAGATATTAGTCAGACTAATTTTGACATTAATATTTATGCCTATTAGATATAATTACTAACTATAATTACCTAGAAAAACATAAGTATTTGACCACAACTAAATGTGAATTTATGGAGCAATTTAATTTCTCGATGATAGTGATACCTAAATAAAAGCAGAACATGTAATATATCTGGATTTTAGTAAGGCCTTTGATATGGATTCATATGCCATTTTTCACCAAGAAATTTGGAATATTTTCTAAGGTTGATGTATAAACACAGGAATGCTCATGTATATAGGTGATGATCAATGATTATATGACGACCTGTGGTCATGTATAGAGAGCTGTCCCACCGTGGTCAGTTCTGAGGCCAAGCAATTTTTATACATTTTATTAATGATTTGGAAGGTTAGCCTCACCCTCAGCTTAATGAGTACACTATCTGTTCCCATCTGGGAAGTCTGCCAAAACTAGAGCACAAATGGAATTCAAATGTCCCTGTTAATTGGAAATTGGTCCATAATGTGCTCTTTGTAAAGGGGACTCTGGGCGCATGCGCCAGAGCTCCAGCTCAGTAATTGGACACATCAGTCCAGCCGCTCCAGCACTTGGGATCTTCGCAGGCCAGGTATCGAACCCGCGTCCTTGCACTGCAAGATGGTGTCCTTACCCACTGGACCACCAGGGGAAGCCCTGAAGAAAGGAGCAGAGACAAATCCCATGAATTCAATGAGTGTAGGACTGTGCTACTTGTGATCAAGTGTATGCTAAGTGTTCCAGTCAGGTTTGACTCTTTGCAAGCCTATGGACTGTAGCCCACCAGGCTCATCTGTCCATGGAACAGGCAAGAATACTGGAGTGGATTGCCATACCCTCCTCCACGGAGTCTTCCTGACCCAGGGATCAAACCCACATCTCTTGCATCTTCTGCATTGGCTGGCAGATTCTTTACCACTAGCACCACCTGGCAGGAAGACAATATTGGGGAAGGGGGATCATCTAAATTAGGAAGAGGAAGTGGTTTGGAAAGTATGATGAATGGGATAGACGATGCAGTAGAAATTTAAAGAAATTAAAAAAAAACCTTTTATAGAATTGAAAAAATAGAAGAAAAACTTATCCTATGTAGATATTAGTCAGACTAATTTTGACATTAATATTTATGCCTATTAGATATAATTACTAACTATAATTACCTAGAAAAACATAAGTATTTGACCACAACTAAATGTGAATTTATGGAGCAATTTAATTTCTCGATGATAGTGATACCTAAATAAAAGCAGAACATGTAATATATCTGGATTTTAGTAAGGCCTTTGATATGGATTCATATGCCATTTTTCACCAAGAAATTTGGAATATTTTCTAAGGTTGATGTATAAACACAGGAATGCTCATGTATATAGGTGATGATCAATGATTATATGACGACCTGTGGTCATGTATAGAGAGCTGTCCCACCGTGGTCAGTTCTGAGGCCAAGCAATTTTTATACATTTTATTAATGATTTGGAAGGTTAGCCTCACCCTCAGCTTAATGAGTACACTATCTGTTCCCATCTGGGAAGTCTGCCAAAACTAGAAGCACAAAAATGGAATTCAAATGTCCCTGGTTAATTGGAAATTGGTCCATCAAAAGTGTGAATTAAGCCATAGGGATACACCCTCTATATTTAGGGAATGAGCACTAGCTACTTGAGTATAAGCAATTAACACAGTAACATAGCCCCAAAAGACAATAACTGAAGACAAGAGAACTTCTTTATTGACCACATTGAATTACAATGAAAGTTTAGTTTGTAAATCATATTCACAATGCTCACTACATCCTCACTGGAAAATTGCTCTTCTCTTTTTCTCATTTTAAGGAAGAAATTTTCTCCTTCTATTAATAGAAGATATCCAACAAATGTTATTTGATGAAATATGATATCAAATTTATTTTATTCCAAATAATTCTTCATATCCCCTTTTTCAAACAGTAAAGATTCAAATGATATTGGTTAAGTGAGTGAATGACTTGAATAAAGATCTTAACAGACATTAGATTATGATTGAAGTAAAAATCAGTGATCTCTATTAGTGTTAGTCACTAAGTAGTGTCTGACTCTATTGTGACTCCATGGACAGGCTCCTCTGTCTGTGGGATTTTCCAGGCAAGAACACTGGAGTGGATTGCCATTCCCTTCTCTGGGGGATGTTCCCAACACAGTGATCAAACCCAGGTCTCCTGCACTGCAGATGGATTCTTTACTATCTGAGCCTTAGTCATTTAAATGACACTTAATGTTCTTTTACTATTTTCCAGATATGTGTTAGGCATTAGAAATACAGTAATAAGTGAGTCATTTGGCCTGCTTAGAAAGAGCAAGCAGCCAGTTAAAAAAGAAGAGAAAAAAAAGAGTAAACACAATGGTATGTGGTAAATAACACAAAGGATGAATGTTAAGACATAGGGAAACAAAGAATAAGAAGCTATCTAAATTGAGACAGGGACAGTGATCTGGCCAAGTTAAAATTTGAATAATTAATGACTTAAACTGAAGTTTCAAAGATGAGTTATTCTTAACAACGGTGCATATGTATGTGTGTATGAATAAGAGTGTGAGTGTGTATGTAAGTGTGGGAGGGGTGGCAGGAGGAGAGGAGATTTTTCTTTCTCACAGAGAAAACAGAATTGGCAAAGACACATGATGGATTTTGCTAGGGGATTTACAGACAATCCCTTCCCTCCCTTTAGAAAAGATAACACTAGAGACAAGATGACTTAAATAAAATAAAATGAAATTTAGTTCAGGCATAAGAATTTCTGTCAGTGCTTTTTTTTAAAAAAAAAAAAAAACATTTATTTATTTATTTATTTTGGTGGGGGTTGGGAGGGAGGAGGGTGGGTGGGCCACTTCCACTGGTCTTTCATTTGTCTAGTTTCATCCATCTTTGTTCTTTGGCCCGTGTGGGCCTCCCATCGCAGTGGTACCTGTTGTCCCAGAGCACTGGCTCTGGGCGCATGCGCTCCAGAGCTCCGGCTTGGTAATTGGACGCATCGGTCCAGCCGCTCCACGGCACGTGGGATCTTCCCAGGTCAGGGATCGAACCGGCGCCCCTTGCACTACAAGCCAGTGTCCTTACCCACTGGACCACCCTCTGTCAGTGTTTTAACATTGGGAAGGAATGTTCACGCAATATTGATATTTATTCCTAGAGGTCATTAAAAAGGAAATTTAAAAAACTATATTTATATTGAATGAAAGTTTCTTTAAACTCTATAATGCTTTACAATTTTCAAAGATTTCATACACATGATTTCATATAATCCCATAATAATCCTCATTCTCATGCCCTTTTTCCTGTATTGCTCCTTCCCCCTTTCTTCTCCCCAGTCTATCTTTGGAATGTGTGTAAGATGGCAAAGAGATACTCACTTTGTCCCGACCCACACACAAATTGCAATAATTAGAGAACTATCTACAAGTAAAAATACCTTTGGGAGAGTTGATGGGCCCAATTAAGAACCTATAGCACATAAAGAACTGCCACATATAAAGGATCATGAGGAAAAGCAGCTCTGTGGACATGTCTGGAAATAGCTAGGAACAAAGGAGAAAGGTATGGCTAACAAAATCAACACATGATGAGTGCTGTTTTGGGTGCCATTTTGAGCCACAACCATCTCTACAATATGGAGGAACTCTAATTAGCACATAAAGAACTGGGGCACATAATTAAAGGATCCATTTACTGGAAAAAAGCACTGTTTCAAAGATGAGTTATTCTTAACAACGGTGCATATGTATGTGTGTATGAATAAGAGTGTGAGTGTGTATGTAAGTGTGGGAGGGGTGGCAGGAGGAGAGGAGATTTTTCTTTCTCACAGAGAAAACAGAATTGGCAAAGACACATGATGGATTTTGCTAGGGGATTTACAGACAATCCCTTCCCTCCCTTTAGAAAAGATAACACTAGAGACAAGATGACTTAAATAAAATAAAATGAAATTTAGTTCAGGCATAAGAATTTCTGTCAGTGCTTTTTTTTAAAAAAAAAAAAAAACATTTATTTATTTATTTATTTTGGTGGGGTTGGGAGGGAGGAGGGTGGGTGGGCCACTTCCACTGGTCTTTCATTTGTCTAGTTTCATCCATCTTTGTTCTTTGGCCCGTGTGGGCCTCCCATCGCAGTGGTACCTGTTGTCCCAGAGCACTGGCTCTGGGCGCATGCGCTCCAGAGCTCCGGCTTGGTAATTGGACGCATCGGTCCAGCCGCTCCACGGCACGTGGGATCTTCCCAGGTCAGGGATCGAACCGGCGCCCCTTGCACTACAAGCCAGTGTCCTTACCCACTGGACCACCCTCTGTCAGTGTTTTAACATTGGGAAGGAATGTTCACGCAATATTGATATTTATTCCTAGAGGTCATTAAAAAGGAAATTTAAAAAACTATATTTATATTGAATGAAAGTTTCTTTAAACTCTATAATGCTTTACAATTTTCAAAGATTTCATACACATGATTTCATATAATCCCATAATAATCCTCATTCTCATGCCCTTTTTCCTGTATTGCTCCTTCCCCCTTTCTTCTCCCCAGTCTATCTTTGGAATGTGTGTAAGATGGCAAAGAGATACTCACTTTTGTCCCGACCCCACACACAAATTGCAATAATTAGAGAACTATCTACAAGTAAAAATACCTTTGGGAGAGTTGATGGGCCCAATTAAGAACCTATAGCACATAAAGAACTGCCACATATAAAGGATCATGAGGAAAAGCAGCTCTGTGGACATGTCTGGAAATAGCTAGGAACAAAGGAGAAAGGTATGGCTAACAAAATCAACACATGATGAGTGCTGTTTTGGGTGCCATTTTGAGCCACAACCATCTCTACAATATGGAGGACTCAGCAGTCTTTGTCTCTGAGAGTCTCTGCAGATCTTATGCCAGCTGTAGACAGCCCACAGCTTTCATAGCAGAGGAGCCCTTGGTATTTGTCAGTGTGGACCCCAGAGGCCTGCTCTCCGAAAGAGATCAGCGGATCTTGCAACTGAAGTAACAAACAGCCACAGTCACTGTAGACTCACTAAAGAGGAAGATGCTGTTGCACTGTGCCCCAGGAAAGGTTGTTATTCTGTTGCCTGAGAACCAGGTATATAGCAACCCCCAACCTTGTGCATGCCTTTTGCCCCAGAGGTATGGTGACTCCATGTGGGCACATGCCTTGGGTCCCAGTTCCAAGTCCTCTCCAAGGGCAGTTGTGCTCCAGATATTAGCTCTGAGCAGTCTCTGCACACATCCATGCTCTGGACTCAGCATGGTGGCTGCTCCACATATACCTCAAGCAGCAGAACCAACATCACTATGGTATTGCCAATATTCTGGGGCCCTGAGCCGTTGTCATTCCAATCACAGTAACAGTACTCAATGATTTTAGAAAAATCACTTTGTTTTTGGTGTTAGTTCTGGAAGTTCTTGTAAGTCTTGATAGAGCCAGTTAACTTCAGCTTCTTTAGTGAGGGTTTCTATTTGAGGCTTAGACACAGATTACTGAATAGTTTGCCTTGGAAACAAAGTGAAATCATTCTGTCATTTGTGAGAATGCACCCAAGCACTTCATTTCAGACACTTTTTGGTGATTATGAGGGCTACTCCATTTCTTCAAAGGAATTTGTGTCCACAGCATTAGATATAATGGTCATCTGGATTAAATTCGCCCATTCCTGTCTATTTTAGTTCACTTATTCCTAAAATGTTGATGCTTACTCTTGCCATCTCCTGTTTGACCACATCCAATTTACCTTGATTCAAAGACTTAACATTCCAGGATCCTATGCAATATTGTTCTTTACATCAATAGACTTTACTTTCACCATCCCACTCATGGGGTTGGACATGTCTGGAAATAGCTAGGAACAAAGGAGAAAGGTATGGCTAACAAAATCAACACATGATGAGTGCTGTTTTGGGTGCCATTTTGAGCCACAACCATCTCTACAATATGGAGGACTCAGCAGTCTTTGTCTCTGAGAGTCTCTGCAGATCTTATGCCAGCTGTAGACAGCCCACAGCTTTCATAGCAGAGGAGCCCTTGGTATTTGTCAGTGTGGACCCCAGAGGCCTGCTCTCCGAAAGAGATCAGCGGATCTTGCAACTGAAGTAACAAACAGCCACAGTCACTGTAGACTCACTAAAGAGGAAGATGCTGTTGCACTGTGCCCCAGGAAAGGTTGTTATTCTGTTGCCTGAGAACCAGGTATATAGCAACCCCCAACCTTGTGCATGCCTTTTGCCCCAGAGGTATGGTGACTCCATGTGGGCACATGCCTTGGGTCCCAGTTCCAAGTCCTCTCCAAGGGCAGTTGTGCTCCAGATATTAGCTCTGAGCAGTCTCTGCACACATCCATGCTCTGGACTCAGCATGGTGGCTGCTCCACATATACCTCAAGCAGCAGAACCAACATCACTATGGTATTGCCAATATTCTGGGGCCCTGAGCCGTTGTCATTCCAATCACAGTAACAGTACTCAATGATTTTAGAAAAATCACTTTGTTTTTGGTGTTAGTTCTGGAAGTTCTTGTAAGTCTTGATAGAGCCAGTTAACTTCAGCTTCTTTAGTGAGGGTTTCTATTTGAGGCTTAGACACAGATTACTGAATAGTTTGCCTTGGAAACAAAGTGAAATCATTCTGTCATTTGTGAGAATGCACCCAAGCACTTCATTTCAGACACTTTTTGGTGATTATGAGGGCTACTCCATTTCTTCAAAGGAATTTGTGTCCACAGCATTAGATATAATGGTCATCTGGATTAAATTCGCCCATTCCTGTCTATTTTAGTTCACTTATTCCTAAAATGTTGATGCTTACTCTTGCCATCTCCTGTTTGACCACATCCAATTTACCTTGATTCAAAGACTTAACATTCCAGGATCCTATGCAATATTGTTCTTTACATCAATAGACTTTACTTTCACCATCCAACTGTAAGAGAAGGCTAAACAATCTATAACTGATAAGGAAATTAAGTTAGTAACCAAAATAACCCAATAAAAAAAAAGCACAAGACCATATCGCTACATTAGTGAATTCTACCAAATATTTACAGTAGAAATGTTGATAATGCAACAATTATCAAAACTCTTCCAAAAAGTTAAAAAGGAAGAAATACTTCCAAATACATTTTATAAAGCCAAGATTGCCTTGATACCAAAGCCAGACAAAGTGGAGCCAGTGATAGGTTTTATGTTCTTGGGTACCAAAATCACTGCAGGTGGTCACTGGTGCTATGAAATTAAAAGACACTTGCTCCTTGGAAGAAAAACTATGACAAAACTAGACAGAGTATTAAAATTCAGAGACATCGCTTTGCCAAAAAAGGTCCATATAGTCAAAGGCACAGTTTTCCACTATGTATGTATGTGAGACCTGGATTATAAAGAAGGCTGAGCACTGAAGAATTGATGCTTTTAAATTGTGGTGCTGGAGAAGACTCTTGAGAATCCATTGGTCAGCAAGGAGACCAAACCAACCAATCCTAAAGAAAATCAATCCTGCATATTCATTGGAAGGACGGATGCTGCAGCTGAAGCTGAATCTCTAATACTCAAGCTGTCTGATGTGGAAAGCAGACTCATTGGAAAAGGCTGTATAATGCTGGGAAAGACTGAAGCAGGAGGATAGAGGGATAGAGGATGAGTGGTTGAACGTCTTGATGAATGCCCAAGCACTTAATTCAGCGGGGCATTTTTAAACTTGAATAGTTTGCCTTGGAAACAAAGTGAAATCATTCTGTCATTTGTGAGAATGCACCCAAGCACTTCATTTCAGACACTTTTTGGTGATTATGAGGGCTACTCCATTTCTTCAAAGGAATTTGTGTCCACAGCATTAGATATAATGGTCATCTGGATTAAATTCGCCCATTCCTGTCTATTTTAGTTCACTTATTCCTAAAATGTTGATGCTTACTCTTGCCATCTCCTGTTTGACCACATCCAATTTACCTTGATTCAAAGACTTAACATTCCAGGATCCTATGCAATATTGTTCTTTACATCAATAGACTTTACTTTCACCATCCAACTGTAAGAGAAGGCTAAACAATCTATAACTGATAAGGAAATTAAGTTAGTAACCAAAATAACCCAATAAAAAAAAAGCACAAGACCATATCGCTACATTAGTGAATTCTACCAAATATTTACAGTAGAAATGTTGATAATGCAACAATTATCAAAACTCTTCCAAAAAGTTAAAAGGAAGAAATACTTCCAAATACATTTTATAAAGCCAAGATTGCCTTGATACCAAAGCCAGACAAAGTGGAGCCAGTGATAGGTTTTATGTTCTTGGGTACCAAAATCACTGCAGGTGGTCACTGGTGCTATGAAATTAAAAGACACTTGCTCCTTGGAAGAAAAACTATGACAAAACTAGACAGAGTATTAAAATTCAGAGACATCGCTTTGCCAAAAAAGGTCCATATAGTCAAAGGCACAGTTTTCCACTATGTATGTATGTGAGACCTGGATTATAAAGAAGGCTGAGCACTGAAGAATTGATGCTTTTAAATTGTGGTGCTGGAGAAGACTCTTGAGAATCCATTGGTCAGCAAGGAGACCAAACCAACCAATCCTAAAGAAAATCAATCCTGCATATTCATTGGAAGGACGGATGCTGCAGCTGAAGCTGAATCTCTAATACTCAAGCTGTCTGATGTGGAAAGCAGACTCATTGGAAAAGGCTGTATAATGCTGGGAAAGACTGAAGCAGGAGGATAAGAGGGTGATAGAGGATGAGATGGTTGGATGGCGTCACTGACTCAATGGGTATGAATCTGAGTAAACTCCAGGGAGATAGTGAATGACAGGGAAGCCTAGCCTGCTGCAGTCACGATGGGCTTTCAAAGAGTCAGACATGACTTAGTGACTGAACAACAGATTATAGCAAAATAAGATTTTGTGTGTATGTGATGTGGTTAGTCGTTCAGCTGTGTTCCACTCTTTGCAATCCAGGGACTGTAACTCACCAGGCTTCTCTGTTCACGGAGATTCTCCAGGCAACAATACTGGAGTAGGTTTCTATGCCCTCCTCCAGGGTATCTTCCCAACCCACGTCTCAGGCATTGCATGTGGATTCTATACCATCTGAGGCACCAGGGACGTCCTTGTGTATATGTATATACATATATGTTCAACTATGCAAATGTACAGAAATATCTATATTGTTAGTCACATTCATCCATACTTACTGTTGTGTCGATAGTTCTTAGGAAAATCATACAGACATAAATTCGAGAACATGAATATTTTAAAAATTTCAGTTCATTGTCAGTAAGAAGATGTATAGAAGACAATGTCCCTAAATTGGTTTTTAGATTTAAGACAGAACCCTTTTGATAACATATTGCAATTGAATGTCTTGTTCCTGGAATATATGGGGTGTATTATTTTGACATCATAGCATATTTTAAGAGCAGCAGCTGCTAAATAAAATTATCAGAGACATCGCTTTGCCAAAAAGGTCCATATAGTCAAAGGCACAGTTTTCCACTATGTATGTATGTGAGACCTGGATTATAAAGAAGGCTGAGCACTGAAGAATTGATGCTTTTAAATTGTGGTGCTGGAGAAGACTCTTGAGAATCCATTGGTCAGCAAGGAGACCAAACCAACCAATCCTAAAGAAAATCAATCCTGCATATTCATTGGAAGGACGGATGCTGCAGCTGAAGCTGAATCTCTAATACTCAAGCTGTCTGATGTGGAAAGCAGACTCATTGGAAAAGGCTGTATAATGCTGGGAAAGACTGAAGCAGGAGGATAAGAGGGTGATAGAGGATGAGATGGTTGGATGGCGTCACTGACTCAATGGGTATGAATCTGAGTAAACTCCAGGGAGATAGTGAATGACAGGGAAGCCTAGCCTGCTGCAGTCACGATGGGCTTTCAAAGAGTCAGACATGACTTAGTGACTGAACAACAGATTATAGCAAAAATAAGATTTTGTGTGTATGTGATGTGGTTAGTCGTTCAGCTGTGTTCCACTCTTTGCAATCCAGGGACTGTAACTCACCAGGCTTCTCTGTTCACGGAGATTCTCCAGGCAACAATACTGGAGTAGGTTTCTATGCCCTCCTCCAGGGTATCTTCCCAACCCACGTCTCAGGCATTGCATGTGGATTCTATACCATCTGAGGCACCAGGGACGTCCTTGTGTATATGTATATACATATATGTTCAACTATGCAAATGTACAGAAATATCTATATTGTTAGTCACATTCATCCATACTTACTGTTGTGTCGATAGTTCTTAGGAAAATCATACATACATAAATTCGAGAACATGAATATTTTAAAAATTTCAGTTCATTGTCAGTAAGAAGATGTATAGAAGACAATGTCCCTAAATTGGTTTTCAGATTTAAGACAGAACCCTTTTTGATAACATATTGCAATTGAATGTCTTGTTCCTGGAATATATGGGGTGTATTATTTTTGACATCATAGCATATTTTAAGAGGCAGCAGCTGCTAAATAAAATTATCACACAATATCTTGCAAAAGAATCACAGAGGCAATTCTTTCTTATTACCACCCATATTCTCTTTAAATTGCCTTTCATGTGGCTATATTTTCTCTCTGAAGCTGCCCTGATTTAACTCAAAGCACTTCAAATATATTTGGGAGTTTAAAAAGTACAATGTATAATTTCCCTGACTTCAGCCTTCTCCATTGATAATAAACTTAAAATTTAGCCATAACGACTGTCATAGATACTTTCAGTATGCACTTAAGTAAATGGAAAATATCAAAAAGGCATTTATATTTTAATAACTCACATGCTTTATATGTGATAAACAACCTTTTTAAAAGAATATAACTATATTAAGACTGTTCCAGACAGTTCAAAACATACAGTGACTGTATTTATGGCTGGTTAAATACCCCCATTTCACTGATGGCCACGGACCAGGTCATAATGACTGTGTATCTATGCAAAGATGCTTACCCCTGAGGTTTATATGTAAGCTTTCTCTTTCACATATGTAACTTCCTTTACCTTTGACAAATGTACATGCATATATTTGTGTATATACCCATATGTCCTCAGGCCCTCAAGATGATATTTTGGGGGACCGAAGCTAGTTTCTCATAGCTGTTATTCTTTGAGTAAATGGGAAAAATCATCCTGACCGAATATCCCTTAGTCTATGTATATCAGCAATTATCTATGTATATAGTCTATGTAGTCTATGTATATCACCCAATTTTCTTGGGTGACAAGACCCAAGAAAAAAAATTCAGGAAATTAAAGATTCAATGGCCTTGAATCCTGCTTCCAGTCACTAAGAATCATACTTTGATATCTGGTAGATTTTCCTTGTGACCTACACCATCTAGGTTAATCACTTAATGCCCCAGTTCATTGTCAGTAAGAAGATGTATAGAAGACAATGTCCCTAAATTGGTTTTCAGATTTAAGACAGAACCCTTTTTGATAACATATTGCAATTGAATGTCTTGTTCCTGGAATATATGGGGTGTATTATTTTTGACATCATAGCATATTTTAAGAGGCAGCAGCTGCTAAATAAAATTATCACACAATATCTTGCAAAAGAATCACAGAGGCAATTCTTTCTTATTACCACCCATATTCTCTTTAAATTGCCTTTCATGTGGCTATATTTTCTCTCTGAAGCTGCCCTGATTTAACTCAAAGCACTTCAAATATATTTGGGAGTTTAAAAAGTACAATGTATAATTTCCCTGACTTCAGCCTTCTCCATTGATAATAAACTTAAAATTTAGCCATAACGACTGTCATAGATACTTTCAGTATGCACTTAAGTAAATGGAAAATATCAAAAAGGCATTTATATTTTAATAACTCACATGCTTTATATGTGATAAACAACCTTTTTAAAAGAATATAACTATATTAAGACTGTTCCAGACAGTTCAAAACATACAGTGACTGTATTTATGGCTGGTTAAATACCCCATTTCACTGATGGCCACGGACCAGGTCATAATGACTGTGTATCTATGCAAAGATGCTTACCCCTGAGGTTTATATGTAAGCTTTCTCTTTCACATATGTAACTTCCTTTACCTTTGACAAATGTACATGCATATATTTGTGTATATACCCATATGTCCTCAGGCCCTCAAGATGATATTTTGGGGGACCGAAGCTAGTTTCTCATAGCTGTTATTCTTTGAGTAAATGGGAAAAATCATCCTGACCGAATATCCCTTAGTCTATGTATATCAGCAATTATCTATGTATATAGTCTATGTAGTCTATGTATATCACCCAATTTTCTTGGGTGACAAGACCCAAGAAAAAAAATTCAGGAAATTAAAGATTCAATGGCCTTGAATCCTGCTTCCAGTCACTAAGAATCATACTTTGATATCTGGTAGATTTTCCTTGTGACCTACACCATCTAGGTTAATCACTTAATGCCTCAGTTTCCTTACTTGTGAAATGTAGTATGAAAAGAAATCTGGTCCCAGGGGAAAGAGCTGTTGTTGGGTTTGTATGATGAAGTGTAATGTACATGCTGTGAGAATCCTCATTAGCACATTATGGGCTGATTGTGCTCATGTTATTGTAAAAGCTAATTTACAGATCTGTGTAGCCATTGTGCTTCACATATAAAAGTGAAGGTCAGAAATATTTTTCACTTGTCATTTTTGAGACTGATTAAGCACTAAAATAATGTATAATGCTGCTCACAGTTCTCTGCATTTTCCTGGACATGCCATTCTTTGATAATAGCATAGGATATTACTTTAACTTTGTTATAAAATTAGACTAAATTTACCCAACTCTTCATTTGTATTATTTATTGCAGTGCCTGTCAAATGAATGTATTGATTTTTGTGCCAGTCTATGCTCTTGTCACAAGTTTTGTCATGCAAATTAACTTCTGTAAATGCAGTACCCTAATATTCTACACAAAATATATTGGCATGACATTGTAATTTGACCTTTACATCTTCTGAGGAACCAGGCCATTTTAAGACCAAAATCCACGATTTGCAGTTTATCTTATCCCATTCATTTTCAACTTTCATTGAGTTCTCCACAAAGTGAGACTTGTGTTCTGCACAAAACTTTCTTTGAATGTTAAGGATGAACACAGGTATTTCAAATACAGGTTTTACATTTTTGAAGCTTGGTTAAGGCACTGTTAAAGCATTGTTAAACTAGGCACATTGATTTAAAAGAAAGCATGAGTGGAAAGAGGAAAACTGTATCACAAGTGGAATGAACATTTAGAAAGTCACTCAGGAGATTCAATAGATATTTGTTACCAGGTCAGAGAGGTAGTGACATTATTTTACTTAATTTTTTAAAGATATTCAATGTCTACAGTCTGTGGAACAATGTGAAAAACTGAGTCTGCTTTTGTGAAGTTCAATAAGCTATATTCTGGCTGCCCATATTCACCCCAAATTCATAACTAGCTTATAAGTATTTGCCAATAACATACTCCAAGAAGTACATGTCTCAACCACCTGGTATTCTATTCATTTAAAAATACTCACTGAGAACCTTTTATTCACTAACCTCCCCTTATTTGTTCTTTTCAAGCATTATTGTTAGTTTATATATTTGGGATCTTTTATTTTTAGATACAGGAAATTGTTGTTATTTTAGGTACAATAATGAAATATTTCTGAAATTTAGACATAACAATCTTTCTATTGCATCACAGTAGAGCTTTAACATAGAAGATAATTGATAATCATCTTCTAACTAACTTACAGATATTTGTCAACTAATACATAATATAATGCTGCTATTTTCACTTTTTCATCATTTTTTGGAAATCTTAGTCCCATCTCAAAAATCATACTAGATTATGCTTGACAAAACACGTTTGAACTAAAGTAACTTAAACAAGATGATCAAAATGAAAAGAACAATTCAGAAAGAAAAACTCTATAAATATTTTAAATGTGTATTTAAGAGTAGATGTTGATACATTTATATTGATGCATATTACGAATTGCTGTTATTGACTAAGACAACTCATTTTATTTATCTGTTTAATGTGTCTACTTATAAACTTCCTTTTGCAAAGTTATTTAAAGTAACTTCCAATCTCTAAATGGACCCTATCAAGATAACTCATCAAGGACCTTTAAAATCCATAAATTTTTCTTTGCTCAATTTGTTTCCAATGCCATTTGAGCTCATATTTAAGATGATCCTGCTTAACAAAGTAGAGTCTAAGGCACAATGAGCAGGATATGGACAGTTCCTTGGAGCCTTAATTTTATAGTCTCCTTGAAGTCCAATGATAATGAGAAAATGATGTAGGCAAACCATCACTATAGTCATCAACTTCCCTGAATAAAACAAAACCTAAGAACTTGTAGTGTGTAAAAAAGAAGAAGGGGAGAAAGGATTATAATGATTGAACATTCAGGATCATATAAACATCATTATTTTTAAAAATTATTCCTTAAATGAAGTCATCATTACATCATTCTTTACATTAAGCTTTGGTCTCTAAAGCAAAATTGAAAATTTGACCTTTTCACAATTTCTCATAGAAATTTCTCAGTCAGCAGTCTCCTGACTGCTGTTCTATCTTCTTACAACTCAAAGCAAGTAGTCATGAGCCCTTAGAGATAGTACTGATAGAATGCTTCCTAGAATATTCAAATATGTCCTCAATTTGAAACTCAGGGATAACAATAAAACCTTCCTCAAATAATATTTTATACTACTCATTTTTAAGCTAAGGGAAAAAGTTCCACAGGCATTCATTTTAGTGTCAGTTAAGAATTAGAAATTGGATTGGGTCAATAGTAATGGAGATGAATATTAATAATATCTTTGGTAAATATGTATATGTATTTGGTGCATTGGGGCTTACCAGGTGGCACTAGACGTAAAGACTCCACCTGCCAATGCAGGAAACATAAGAGATGTGGGTTCCATTTCTGGGCTGCGAAGATCCCCTGGAAAAGTGAATGGCAACCCATTCCAGTATTCTTGCCTGGAGAATCCCATGGGCAGAGGAATCTGGCAGGGAATGCAAAGAGTCAGACATGACTGAAGTGATTCAGGATGCACAGCATATATGGTAGATCATTCTCTCTTTCTTTCCTCTCTCTCTCATGCACACACATGCACACAAAGAAGTGAAGAGCTAATCAGGCTAGGATTGGATTAATGGATCCACAAAGAAATCTAAGTTAGCCCTAGGTTCTATTCCCCAAATCACAGGATGACCATCAGTGTACCAGCCATTTGTACAGGAAAGAATTAACTCAGCAGGCCTGAGTTGTTCAAGCCTTCCACATTCCCAGTAGCGTGTCTGTCCCTGTGACTGGATTAGCCCTTGACTATTCCTAGGAATTGAAGTCTTTGAATGTTCTAATAATGGTGTTTTCTAGGCTTGGGTTCTTTCACTACACTGTACCAGTTTTTGTAGATAAGTTGTACAAATGAGTATGATTTATGTTGAATATCTTCTTTCTTTGGAGCTCTAGAAGGTCTGTGCTAAATCCTGCAGGTATTATATGTTTTTTATGACTGATCCCTGTGAAAAAACTGAACACCAAGATTCAAGCACAGCAAGTGTCTTTGATAGAAAACATGTTTCTTGTGTTTTCACACAATTGTTAGAGAAATTAAGTACACCCTGTTCAACCCACTGGAAGCAGAATCTTGGGAGCTTCATACTGGTCTCCTCCAGATTTTCCCCCATGCCTCTTTTCCCTTTGTGATTTTATGTTGTATAATTTTATTTTCATAAACTATAACCATGAAAATGGGAATTTCTGGATTCTGTAAATCCATTTAGCAAATCAACAAATCTGAAAGGGGTTTGAGAACTCCTGACACATTATCATGTTCTCATTTGTGACAGCAGAAAGGAAGATGCACAGAGGGAGGAGGGAAAAAAAATCTTACCTTGAATTTTCACATAACATCTGTCTAAATCTCAGCTTGCTCCCTTATCTCTATCTTTATCTGGGCATAATGCCCAGGGTTCTGTTAGCAAGAAAAAGAGAATGAATACTGGGCAGGCACCCAGCTGAGTTGTTGCCCACCCAAACATCAGTGTCAACCTTTCCTCACAGAAAACAATTCCCATATCTCAGAGAATTTCTCCATGGAGCTCAAGCTCCAAGATCTGTAAGCTAAATCAAGGTCTGTGCATATCATTTCTTTGTGGCTCCTATGACCTGTAGATTAAAATACTGTAAGAGGAGAATGAGAAATGCATGGAAAAGCTACCTAATAGGAATAGCTTTGAGGTCTTGCCCTGGCAATAGAATATGTTCCATGATTGGCTGACGGGACACGCCCTGATGTATTTCTTGCATGTATTACCCCGTATTCATTTTCCTCTGAGACCCTGGCTTTGAGCCCTGAGAGAAACTACTTTGTATGATATCTCCTGGTCATATCTGAGGGGAGCACTATACCTTCTTGAGGGTGGTATAGCACACTTACCCATAGAGCAGCCCACTCATTCCACTCCCTACCACTGTAATTTTAAATGCCTAGAGATTATTTTCTGAACCAAACTTATACCTCATTGAGAAAAAGGTTTGGAATTTCTCTGGCAATACAGTTGCTGAAAACTTAGCATGCTTCTGGCCTATTAGTTTCTAGTAGTCATGCTGAGTTCCATGTGGATAAGTTGTTTTTGTCACTGATACTGCATTTCACTTATTATTTATGAAACTATTACATCAAAGGAAGTCAAAATATTGTTTATCCCTGCTCTTCCAGTGCTTAAGATTTAATTGATAATATGATACATCAAAAAATGAAGCAGTTAGAAACAAAAAGAAAAAGCAACCTAACTTTATAAATTAAAAAAAAAAATGGATCAGACAGTAGGTGCTACAGTACAGTTCAGTGAATATGGAAGTTTCCTGCTGGAGCAACTCTGAAAGGCTTCCTGGAGAGCATGAAGAGGCAGTCCTATGAAGAAAAAGACATTCAAAATTGCTGAAGGGAAAAGGGAAAGTCCTGTTAAAGAGACACGATGACACTACTATAGTGTGGCAGACGTAATAAAGGCAGATTATTTCTCTAAGGAAAAAGAAAGTATGGTGAGATAAGGACGTATACATTAGTCTCAAAGATGTCTATGTTTGACAATATAAAATGGGTAAAACTTAAAGGATACAGTATTTGGTGGTGGTTTGGTGACTAAGCTGTGTCCAACTCTTGCAACCCTGGGGACTGTAGCCAGCCAGGCTCCTCTGTCCATGGGATTTTCAAGGTAAGAATACTGGAGTGAGTTGCCATTTCCTTCTCCAGGGAATCTTCCTGACCAAGGGATAAGACCTGGGTCTCCTGCTCTGCAGGCATATATTTTGGTGATTGAGCTCTTATTTAGGATAAAGATTTGATTACATTTGAACTGCTGTTGTTCAAATAAAAGTAAGCATCCTTTCAGAGTCCTGGGTCACTGAGGCAGCAGAGTAGTGAGCTGGGTAAAGTATCTAGACATTTGACACCACAGGAGTTAATGCAGAATGGAAGTGATCTGATTAGTATTTGGATGTTGCATGTAAGGTCAAATAGTGTGTGGTTCCAAATTTAAAGCAAGCCTGCTTTTATCAGGAATATCATTTAATGCTAAGTATCTGGAAACTTTTCACTGATAATTTCTGTTACAACACAGGCATTCTCTATCACTGTGTCCAGTCTTTTCTTTCTCTTCTTCTTCATCCTTTTCCTCTTTCTTCTAGACTGTGGCCTTCCTCTGCTCATTTCACATGGTGTTAGGGACCAATTTGGGATACCTCTTTTACCTAAATGTGGTTTTTAACCTAAATGTGTTTTATTTCCATTATTATCATCTGTGTTTTATGTATCTTCTTCCAGTTTAGTTTAGCTAGTGCCGGGTCAGCCAGCAGTTGAACAGATCCTGAAGAGAGTGGCAGATAGGCTAAGAAAAGAAAGAAGGACAGAAAAGATGGGGTTGAGAGGGACAGCAAGAAGGCAGACAATTCTACAGGTTGCTTACAAGTTGCTGACAAGTTTATTGAATTCGCTTATACATTTTATACTTCTCAAAATCAGATAACACACAGCAAACAATTGTGTATACATGCTTTAGGCCAGGTTTTTACAGCTAAGACATTCAAAATTGCTGAAGGAAAAGGAAAGTCCTGTTAAAGAGACACGATGACACTACTATAGTGTGGCAGACGTAATAAAGGCAGATTATTTCTCTAAGGAAAAGAAAGTATGGTGAGATATGGACGTATACATTAGTCTCAAAGATGTCTATGTTTGACAATATAAAATGGGTAAAACTTAAAGGATACAGTATTTGGTGGTGGTTTGGTGACTAAGCTGTGTCCAACTCTTGCAACCCTGGGGACTGTAGCCAGCCAGGCTCCTCTGTCCATGGGATTTTCAAGGTAAGAATACTGGAGTGAGTTGCCATTTCCTTCTCCAGGGAATCTTCCTGACCAAGGGATAAGACCTGGGTCTCCTGCTCTGCAGGCATATATTTTGGTGATTGAGCTCTTATTTAGGATAAAGATTTGATTACATTTGAACTGCTGTTGTTCAAATAAAAGTAAGCATCCTTTCAGAGTCCTGGGTCACTGAGGCAGCAGAGTAGTGAGCTGGGTAAAGTATCTAGACATTTGACACCACAGGAGTTAATGCAGAATGGAAGTGATCTGATTAGTATTTGGATGTTGCATGTAAGGTCAAATAGTGTGTGGTTCCAAATTTAAAGCAAGCCTGCTTTTATCAGGAATATCATTTAATGCTAAGTATCTGGAAACTTTTCACTGATAATTTCTGTTACAACACAGGCATTCTCTATCACTGTGTCCAGTCTTTTCTTTCTCTTCTTCTTCATCCTTTTCCTCTTTCTTCTAGACTGTGGCCTTCCTCTGCTCATTTCACATGGTGTTAGGGACCAATTTGGGATACCTCTTTTACCTAAATGTGGTTTTTAACCTAAATGTGTTTTATTTCCATTATTATCATCTGTGTTTTATGTATCTTCTTCCAGTTTAGTTTAGCTAGTGCCGGGTCAGCCAGCAGTTGAACAGATCCTGAAGAGAGTGGCAGATAGGCTAAGAAAAGAAAGAAGGACAGAAAAGATGGGGTTGAGAGGGACAGCAAGAAGGCAGACAATTCTACAGGTTGCTTACAAGTTGCTGACAAGTTTATTGAATTCGCTTATACATTTTATACTTCTCAAAATCAGATAACACACAGCAAACAATTGTGTATACATGCTTTAGGCCAGGTTTTTCGGACCTAGCATTTTGTTAGTGTCTAGCAGGCAGATCATAAACTAGGTGTTACCCCCTGGTATGTCATTAACATATTCAAAGTTCTTTAGATTAAAATGGTTCCGGGGCATAAAGCCCCTCAAGCCCTTTTCATCTGTACCAAGGCTGCAGGTGTCCTTTACGGTAGCTCAGGAATGTCTTCACAATACCTGGGGTGGCGGGACAGAGAACTATGCTGTTATCAGCCCCTGTTTCCAGGGCAGCACCCAGAGCTATGTTTCCTTAAAAGAAACCCCTTGAAACAGGGCAGCTCCCCGCATCCTAGAAAGAAATCTATCAATGAATTGGAAGAATCTTCAAAAAGTCTAGTAACAATAGAAGCTAAGAACAGGTAATCTTCTAATGAAAGCTCCAACACCACTTGATATAGCACTAGGCACTTAGGTTCTAGGAAATGTGTACTAGGATTTCCACTAGGGAAATCCTACACATTTCCCTAGTGGAAACACAGAGCATCAGCCCCATAAGCTTTCAAAAAAAGGCAGCATCCCTGGATACAATTGCTTCAATTTCATTGCTCTCTTCAGACATGACTTAGAAACTGAACAACAACAAAAAATAAAACAGAATCCATTAGTTCAATTTCACCACAGAATGGCTTATGCTCCACTGAAATTTCCTATAATGTGAAAGTGGTTAACCAAAAATAAATGAGTAATTTTGATAGAAAAATAACTGTTACAACACATGCATCCGAACCCCCCCCCAGATCCTTGCTCATTTCACATGGTGTTAGGGACCAATTTGGGATACCTCTTTTACCTAAATGTGGTTTTTAACCTAAATGTGTTTTATTTCCATTATTATCATCTGTGTTTTATGTATCTTCTTCCAGTTTAGTTTAGCTAGTGCCGGGTCAGCCAGCAGTTGAACAGATCCTGAAGAGAGTGGCAGATAGGCTAAGAAAAGAAAGAAGGACAGAAAAGATGGGGTTGAGAGGGACAGCAAGAAGGCAGACAATTCTACAGGTTGCTTACAAGTTGCTGACAAGTTTATTGAATTCGCTTATACATTTTATACTTCTCAAAATCAGATAACACACAGCAAACAATTGTGTATACATGCTTTAGGCCAGGTTTTTCGGACCTAGCATTTTGTTAGTGTCTAGCAGGCAGATCATAAACTAGGTGTTACCCCCTGGTATGTCATTAACATATTCAAAGTTCTTTAGATTAAAATGGTTCCGGGGCATAAAGCCCCTCAAGCCCTTTTCATCTGTACCAAGGCTGCAGGTGTCCTTTACGGTAGCTCAGGAATGTCTTCACAATACCTGGGGTGGCGGGACAGAGAACTATGCTGTTATCAGCCCCTGTTTCCAGGGCAGCACCCAGAGCTATGTTTCCTTAAAAGAAACCCCTTGAAACAGGGCAGCTCCCCGCATCCTAGAAAGAAATCTATCAATGAATTGGAAGAATCTTCAAAAAGTCTAGTAACAATAGAAGCTAAGAACAGGTAATCTTCTAATGAAAGCTCCAACACCACTTGATATAGCACTAGGCACTTAGGTTCTAGGAAATGTGTACTAGGATTTCCACTAGGGAAATCCTACACATTTCCCTAGTGGAAACACAGAGCATCAGCCCCATAAGCTTTCAAAAAAAGGCAGCATCCCTGGATACAATTGCTTCAATTTCATTGCTCTCTTCAGACATGACTTAGAAACTGAACAACAACAAAAAATAAAACAGAATCCATTAGTTCAATTTCACCACAGAATGGCTTATGCTCCACTGAAATTTCCTATAATGTGAAAGTGGTTAACCAAAAATAAATGAGTAATTTTGATAGAAAAATAATAATTTCAGGTCCCTTTTCAAGTGAGTTTCTGTGCCACTGTGGTTCTTCTCAGCAGGTACAACCACATGGACTCAGAAAGAGGAAAACAGCAACAAAATGGAAGCATTAGAATGGTATCATCGGGCTTCCCTCGGTGGTCCAGTGGGTAAAGACACCACCTTGAAGTGCAAGGGGCACCTGTTCGATCCCTGGCCTGGGAAGATCCCACGTGCCGCACAGCGGCTGGACCGGTGTGTCCAATTACCGAGCCGGAGCTCTGGCGCGGGTACGCCCAGAGCCGGTGCTCTGAGACAACAGAGGCCACTGCGATGGGAGGCCCACATGGGCCAAAGAACAAAGATGGATGAAAATAGAGAAATGAAAGACCAATAGAAGTGGCCCGCCCATCCTCCTCCCTCCTCACCCCACCCTCTAAAAGATAAATAAATAAAATTAAAAAAAAAAAAAAAAGGAATGGTATCATCTTCATATCTGAGACTGTTTCACTCCATGGATTCTCTTTTTATTCAAAAAGAAGAAAAGGAGGAGAAAAAAGAATAGAGGCAGGGAAAGATTAGGAAAAAGGGGAAGGGGATACCAAGAACAAGATCATGAAAGAAAAAGGACAGAAGGAGAATAGAAATTGTACTGATATCATTAGGTAGGAAGTGTAGTGCTGGTCATGGTGGTGGTGGTGGCAGTAGTGGTTTCTCAGAAGAAAGGTCTTCACTCCTTCTGTCTCAGTCTGTATACTTGTCTGTGTTTGCAACAAATATGGCCTTCATTTGCAGGGGGTAATGTCACATCATTCTCAGATCTAATACTTGGCTTTTTGGATGAGATCTTTTCCCATCTCCTCTATTATCATGGCTATTGATTCATGGGTCATCCTCTAGCTCATCTGTGACTCCAAATTTGCTGACTTAGGTTCTAGGAAATGTGTACTAGGATTTCCACTAGGGAAATCCTACACATTTCCCTAGTGGAAACACAGAGCATCAGCCCCATAAGCTTTCAAAAAAAGGCAGCATCCCTGGATACAATTGCTTCAATTTCATTGCTCTCTTCAGACATGACTTAGAAACTGAACAACAACAAAAAATAAAACAGAATCCATTAGTTCAATTTCACCACAGAATGGCTTATGCTCCACTGAAATTTCCTATAATGTGAAAGTGGTTAACCAAAAATAAATGAGTAATTTTGATAGAAAAATAATAATTTCAGGTCCCTTTTCAAGTGAGTTTCTGTGCCACTGTGGTTCTTCTCAGCAGGTACAACCACATGGACTCAGAAAGAGGAAAACAGCAACAAAATGGAAGCATTAGAATGGTATCATCGGGCTTCCCTCGGTGGTCCAGTGGGTAAAGACACCACCTTGAAGTGCAAGGGGCACCTGTTCGATCCCTGGCCTGGGAAGATCCCACGTGCCGCACAGCGGCTGGACCGGTGTGTCCAATTACCGAGCCGGAGCTCTGGCGCGGGTACGCCCAGAGCCGGTGCTCTGAGACAACAGAGGCCACTGCGATGGGAGGCCCACATGGGCCAAAGAACAAAGATGGATGAAAATAGAGAAATGAAAGACCAATAGAAGTGGCCCGCCCATCCTCCTCCCTCCTCACCCCACCCTCTAAAAGATAAATAAATAAAATTAAAAAAAAAAAAAAAAGGAATGGTATCATCTTCATATCTGAGACTGTTTCACTCCATGGATTCTCTTTTTATTCAAAAAGAAGAAAAGGAGGAGAAAAAAGAATAGAGGCAGGGAAAGATTAGGAAAAAGGGGAAGGGGATACCAAGAACAAGATCATGAAAGAAAAAGGACAGAAGGAGAATAGAAATTGTACTGATATCATTAGGTAGGAAGTGTAGTGCTGGTCATGGTGGTGGTGGTGGCAGTAGTGGTTTCTCAGAAGAAAGGTCTTCACTCCTTCTGTCTCAGTCTGTATACTTGTCTGTGTTTGCAACAAATATGGCCTTCATTTGCAGGGGGTAATGTCACATCATTCTCAGATCTAATACTTGGCTTTTTGGATGAGATCTTTTCCCATCTCCTCTATTATCATGGCTATTGATTCATGGGTCATCCTCTAGCTCATCTGTGACTCCAAATTTCGCACTGTTATTTCTTTCCTTTCTCAAAATGTAAATATTTTCACCTTTTCATCATCTCCAATAAACAACCACAAGGTGTTTTGACCTGATTGTTTTTCACCTGTAATATACTGTTGCTGCAACATTGCTTTTTTTCGCAGACGAGGTTCTAAACAGTGGCTTTTCCTCTTCCTATTTCACATACAATTTCCATTTTTTTTTTTTAACCTTTATTTTACTTTTAACTTTTACAGAGTTTTGTTGTTTACAGATATGCATGTTCACAGATTAGTCATATGTATATCCACCCCTTCCCACCCCTCCCAACCATCTCACAGCACCCCTGAAGGGTCCCCTTTTCTAACAGAGCAATGACTAGAGCTATTTTCTTCACTTATGATAGTACAGGCCTTCATGCTACTTCCTTTATGTGTTCCACCTTCTGTTCCTTCCCCACAATGTCCATATGTCCACTGTCCATGTCTGTCTTTCTGTCGCTTCACTGCGCGTGCCATCATCACCATCCTACTAGATTCCATATATATGTCTTAATATACTGTATTTGTCTTTCTCTTTCTGACTGACTTCACTTTTGATGAGACGTTCTAGATCCAGCCACCTCATTAGGACTGATTCTTCCGCATTTCTCTTTACAGCTGTGTAGTATTCCATTGTATATATGTACCAGTGCTTTTTTTTTATTTCCTTTATTTTAAAGATTTTACAGAGTTTTGTTGTTCAGCAACATGTATGTTCCCAGATCATTCATATGCATATCCCTGGACCCTCCCCTGACCCAGTCCCCCCACCACCACCCCTCTAGACCATCGCCCCAAGTGGTTGTAGGTGCTCCTATTCCCCTTTTGTATCCATTCGTTCGTCGATGGGCGTCTAGGTTGCTTCCATGTTCTAGCTATTGTATAGAGAGCTGCAATGAACATTGGGGTACAGGTGCTTCTTTCAGATTTGAATTCATCAGGTTATAAGACTAAGAGTAGGATTGCTGGGTCGTATGGTGCATCTATTTTTAGTTTTTTAAGAAATCTCCATACTGTCTTCTATAGCGGCTGTATCAATCTACATTCCCACCAGCAATGCAAAAGGATTCCCTTTTCTCTGCACCCTCTCCAGCATTTATTGTCTGTAGATTTATTGATGATGGCCATTCTGACGGGTGTGAAGTGATATGTCATTGTAGTTTTGATTTGCATTTCTCTAATTATAAGTGAAGTTGAGCATCGTTTCATGTGCTTTTGGGCCATTTGTATGTCATCGTTGGAGAGGTGTCTGTTTAGGTCCTTTTCCCATTTTTTGATTGGGTTGTTCATTTTTCCGGTGCTAAGTTGTCTGAGTTTCTTGTAAATTTTGGAGATTAATTCTTTGTCTGTTGTTTCATTTGCTATGATTTTCTCCCATTCTGTCAGGTGTCTGTTCAGCTTTTTTGTAATTTCTTTGGCTGTACAAAAGCTTTTAAGTTTCATGAGGTCCCACATGTTCATTTGTCTTTTGAGTTCCGCTATTCTAGTAGGTGGATCAGAGAAGCTCTTGCTTTGATTGATGTCCTTGAGGGTTTTGCCTATAGTCTCCTCTAAGAGTTTGAGGGTTTCTGGTCTTACATTTAGGTCTGTAATCCATTTTCAGTTGATCTTTGTGTATGGTTTCAGGGAATGACCAACTTCATTTTTTGTCATGTAGCTGTCCAATTTTCCCAGCACCACTTGATGAAGAGGTCTTATGTTGTTTTTTATGTGTAGTATTCCATTGTATATATGTACCTCTTTTTTTTATTTCCTTTATTTTAAAGATTTTACAGAGTTTTGTTGTTCAGCAACATGTATGTTCCCAGATCATTCATATGCATATCCCTGGACCCTCCCCTGACCCAGTCCCCCCACCACCACCCCTCTAGACCATCGCCCCAAGTGGTTGTAGGTGCTCCTATTCCCCTTTTGTATCCATTCGTTCGTCGATGGGCGTCTAGGTTGCTTCCATGTTCTAGCTATTGTATAGAGAGCTGCAATGAACATTGGGGTACAGGTGCTTCTTTCAGATTTGAATTCATCAGGTTATAAGACTAAGAGTAGGATTGCTGGGTCGTATGGTGCATCTATTTTTAGTTTTTTAAGAAATCTCCATACTGTCTTCTATAGCGGCTGTATCAATCTACATTCCCACCAGCAATGCAAAAGGATTCCCTTTTCTCTGCACCCTCTCCAGCATTTATTGTCTGTAGATTTATTGATGATGGCCATTCTGACGGGTGTGAAGTGATATGTCATTGTAGTTTTGATTTGCATTTCTCTAATTATAAGTGAAGTTGAGCATCGTTTCATGTGCTTTTGGGCCATTTGTATGTCATCGTTGGAGAGGTGTCTGTTTAGGTCCTTTTCCCATTTTTTGATTGGGTTGTTCATTTTTCCGGTGCTAAGTTGTCTGAGTTTCTTGTAAATTTTGGAGATTAATTCTTTGTCTGTTGTTTCATTTGCTATGATTTTCTCCCATTCTGTCAGGTGTCTGTTCAGCTTTTTTGTAATTTCTTTGGCTGTACAAAAGCTTTTAAGTTTCATGAGGTCCCACATGTTCATTTGTCTTTTGAGTTCCGCTATTCTAGTAGGTGGATCAGAGAAGCTCTTGCTTTGATTGATGTCCTTGAGGGTTTTGCCTATAGTCTCCTCTAAGAGTTTGAGGGTTTCTGGTCTTACATTTAGGTCTGTAATCCATTTTCAGTTGATCTTTGTGTATGGTTTCAGGGAATGACCAACTTCATTTTTTGTCATGTAGCTGTCCAATTTTCCCAGCACCACTTGATGAAGAGGCTATCTTTGTCCCATTTTATAGTTTCGCCTCCTTTATCAAAAATAAGGTACCCATAGGTGTGCGGGTTTATCTCTCGGTTCTCAGTCTTGTTCCATTGGTCTATAGTTCTGTTTTTGTGCCAGTACCATACTGTCTTGAGGACTGTTGCTTTGTAGTAGAGTCTGAAGTTAGGGAGGTTGATCCCTCCAGCTCCATTCTTCTTGTTCAGGATTGCTGTGGCTATTCGAGGTCTTTTGTGTTTCCATATGAACTGTGTTATTCTTTGGTCTAGTTCTGTGAAGAATGTCATTGGAAGTTTGATAGGGATTGCATTGAATCTATAGATGACATTTGGTAGTATGGTCATTTTCACAATATTGATTCTTCTGACCCAGGAACATGGAATATTTCTCCATCTGTTTAACTCTTCTTTAATGTCTCTCATGAGTGTCTTATAATTTTTTCTGTACAGTTCTTTGGTTTCTTTGGGTAGGTTTATTCCTAGATATTTGATTCTTTTGGTTGCGATGGTGAAGGGGATTGCCTCTTTGATTTCATTTTCTGATTTTTCATTGTTTGTGTATAGGAATGCCAGTGACTTCTGTGTGTTGACTTTATATCCTGCAACTTTGCTGAATTCATTGATTAGTTCTAGTAGCTTTGTAACCGTGTCTTTGGGATTTTCTATGTATAATATCATGTCGTCTGCAAAAAGAGAGAGCTTGACTTCTTCCTTTCCAATCTGGATTCCTTTGATTTCTTTCTCATGTCTTATTGCTGTTGCTAGGACTTCCAGGACTATGTTGAATAGCAGTGGTGAAAGTGGGCACCCCTGTCTTGTTCCTGATCTTAGAGGGAATGCTTTCAGTTTTTCACCATTAACAATAATGTTCGCTGTAGGTTTCTCATAGATGGCTTTCACTATGTTGAGATAGGTTCCTTCTATGCCCATTTTTTGAAGAGTTTTTATCATAAATGGATGTTGTACTTTGTCAAAGGCTTTTTCTGCATCTATTGAGATGATCGTGTGATTTTTGTCTCTCAATTTGTTGATATGGTGTATCACATTGATTGATTTGTGAATATTGAAGAATCCTTGCATGCCTGGGATGAACCCAACTAGATCATAATGTATGAGCTTTCTGATGTGTTGCTGAATTCTGTTTACTAGGATTTTGTTGAGGATTTTGGCATCTAGATTCATCAGTGAAATTGGCCTATAATTTTCCTTTTTTGTGTTGTCTTTGCCTGGCTTTGGTATCAGGGTGATGGCGGCCTCATAGAATGTGTTTGGAAGTGTTCCTTCCTGAGCAATTTTTTGAAAGAGTTTTAGAAGGACAGGCATTAGCTCTTCTTTAAATGGTTGGTAGAACTCACTTGTGAAACCATCTGGCCCTGGGCTTTTATTTTTGGGTAGATTTTTGATTGCAAAGTTGATTTCTGTGCTTCTGATTGGGTTGTTCATAGTTTCAATTTCTTCCTGGTTGAGTCTTGGGAGATTAATCTTCTCTAAGAAACTGTCCATTTCTTCCAGGTTGTCCAGTTTGTTGCCATATAACTGTTCATAATAGTCTCTTAGAATCCTTTGGATTTCTGCATTATCTGTTGTAATCTCTCCTTTCTCATTTTTGATTTTGGTGATCTGGTTCTTTGTCTTTTTCTTGATGAGCCTGGCCAGTGGTTTGTCGATTTTATTTATCTTTTCAAAGAACCAGCTTTTTGTTTTATTTATCTTTACTATTGTTTCTTTCATTTCTTTATCATTTATTTCTGCTCTGATCTTTATGATTTCTCTTCTTCTGCTGGCCTTGGGGTGTTTTTGTTCTTCTTTCTCCAGTTGTTTTAAGCGTAAGGTAAGGTCGTCTGTTTGAGATTTTCCTAGTTTCTTGAGGTGGGATTGAATTGCTATAAACTTCCCTCTTAGGACTGCTTTTGCAGTATCCCATAGGTTTTGCACTGTCGTGTGTTCATTGTCATTTTCTTCTAGGATTTTTTAAATTTCTCCTTTGATTTCCTCAGTAATCAGTTGGTTTTTTAGGTATGTGCTATTTAATCTTCATGTGTTTGTGTTTTTAGTGTTTTTTCCCCTCTTGTTTATCTCTAGTCTCATTGCATTGTGGTCCGATAAGATGGTTGATATAATTTCGGTTTTCTTAAATTGACTGAGGTTTGATTTGTGGCCCAAGATGTGGTCTATCATGGAGAATGTTCTGTGAGCACTTGAGAAGAAAGTGTATTCTTCTGCTTTTGGATGAAAGTCCTAAAGATATCAATGAGGTCCATTTCTTCTAGTGTGGTATTTAAGGTTTGAGTTTCTTTATTAATTTTCTGTTTGGATGATCTGTCCACTGGTGTGAGAGGAGCGTTAAAGTCTCCTACTATGATTGTGTTATTGTCAATGTCTTCTTTTATGTCTGAAAGTGTTTGTCTTATGTATTGGGGTGCTCCTGCGTTGGGTGCATAGATACTTATGATGTTTCTGGATCAATCCCTTGATCATTATGGAGTGTCCTGCCTTGTGTCTTCTGATTGGGTTGTTCATAGTTTCAATTTCTTCCTGGTTGAGTCTTGGGAGATTAATCTTCTCTAAGAAACTGTCCATTTCTTCCAGGTTGTCCAGTTTGTTGCCATATAACTGTTCATAATAGTCTCTTAGAATCCTTTGGATTTCTGCATTATCTGTTGTAATCTCTCCTTTCTCATTTTTGATTTTGGTGATCTGGTTCTTTGTCTTTTTCTTGATGAGCCTGGCCAGTGGTTTGTCGATTTTATTTATCTTTTCAAAGAACCAGCTTTTTGTTTTATTTATCTTTACTATTGTTTCTTTCATTTCTTTATCATTTATTTCTGCTCTGATCTTTATGATTTCTCTTCTTCTGCTGGCCTTGGGGTGTTTTTGTTCTTCTTTCTCCAGTTGTTTTAAGCGTAAGGTAAGGTCGTCTGTTTGAGATTTTCCTAGTTTCTTGAGGTGGGATTGAATTGCTATAAACTTCCCTCTTAGGACTGCTTTTGCAGTATCCCATAGGTTTTGCACTGTCGTGTGTTCATTGTCATTTTCTTCTAGGATTTTTTAAATTTCTCCTTTGATTTCCTCAGTAATCAGTTGGTTTTTTAGGTATGTGCTATTTAATCTTCATGTGTTTGTGTTTTTAGTGTTTTTTCCCCTCTTGTTTATCTCTAGTCTCATTGCATTGTGGTCCGATAAGATGGTTGATATAATTTCGGTTTTCTTAAATTGACTGAGGTTTGATTTGTGGCCCAAGATGTGGTCTATCATGGAGAATGTTCTGTGAGCACTTGAGAAGAAAGTGTATTCTTCTGCTTTTGGATGAAAGTCCTAAAGATATCAATGAGGTCCATTTCTTCTAGTGTGGTATTTAAGGTTTGAGTTTCTTTATTAATTTTCTGTTTGGATGATCTGTCCACTGGTGTGAGAGGAGCGTTAAAGTCTCCTACTATGATTGTGTTATTGTCAATGTCTTCTTTTATGTCTGAAAGTGTTTGTCTTATGTATTGGGGTGCTCCTGCGTTGGGTGCATAGATACTTATGATTGTTATGTCTTCTTCTTGGATCAATCCCTTGATCATTATGGAGTGTCCTGCCTTGTCTCTTCTAATCGTCTTTATTTTGAGGTCTATTTTGTCTGATATGAGGATTGCTACTCCAGCTTTCTTTTGATTTCCATTTGCATGGAATATCTTTTTCCAGCATCTCACTTTCAGTCTATGAGTGTCTGCAGGTCTGAAGTGAGCTTCCTGGAGGCAGCATATGTATGGGTCATATTTTTTTTTTTAGACTTATTTATTTATTTATTTTTGGACAGGGGTCGGATTGGGGAGGGAGGGGAGTGGGCGTGCCACTTCTATTGGTCTTTCATTTCTCTGTTTTCATCTGTCTTTGTTCTTTGGTTCCTGTGGGCCTCCTATTGCGGTGGTGTGTGTTTTCGCAGGGTGCCAGTTCTGGGCGCATGCGCTCCAGAGCTCCGGCTCGGTGATTGGACACATCATTCCAGCTGCTCCACAGCACGTGGGATCTTCCCAGGCCAGAGTTCGAATTGGCGCCCCTTGCAAGGCAGTGTCCTTATCCACTGGACCACCAGGGGAAACCCTGGGTCATACTTTTGAATCCATTCAGCCACTCTGTGTCTTTTGGTTGGGGCATTTAGTCCATTGACACACAAAGTAATTATTGATAGAAATGATCCTATTGTCATCTTCTTCGATGTTATGATGGATCTATTTTGTGGATCTTCTCCTTTTATACTTGTTGTCTATATAAGTCCCTTTAACACTTGTTGTAAGGCTGGTTTGGTGTGACTAAATTCTTTTAATTTTTGCTTGTCTGTAAAGCTTTTGGTTTCTCAATCAATTTTGAATGAGATCCTTGCAGGGTAGAGGATTCTTGGTTTCAGGTTATTTTCTTTTAGCCGTTTAAATGTGTCCTGCCGTTCTATTCTGGCCTGCAGAGTTTCTGTTGAAAGATCAGCTGTTAAGCGTATGGGCTTTCCCTTGTATGTCACTAGTTGCTTTTCCCTTGCTGCTTTGAGAATTCTGTCTTTGTGTTTAATTTATGTTATCTTCATTAATATGTGTCTTGGTGTGTTTCTTCTCGGATTGATTCTGTATGGTACTCTTTGCACTTCTTGGACTTGATTGACTATTTCTTTCCCCATGTTGGACAAATTTTCAGCTACAATCTCTTCAAAAATTTTCTCATAGCCTTTCTTTTTTTCTTCTTCTTCTGGAACCCCTATAATTCGAATATTGGTGCGTTTGATATTATCCCAGAGTTCTCTGAGGCTATCTTCTGCTCTTTTCATTCTTTGAGCTAGATTCTGTTTTTCAGCAGTTACTTCCTCCATTCTATCTTCCAGCTCACTTATCCGGTCTTCTGTCTCCAATACTCTGCTCTTGATTCCTTCTACAGTTTTTTTTTTATGTTCAGCAATTGAGTTGTTTGTCTCTGTTACTTTTTTTGTCAGTTCTTGTATTTCTTTATTCAGTGTGTTGCTTGTGTCTTGCAATTTCTCTAAAATTCTGTTTTCAGTGTCTTTGATCATTGTTATTACCATTCTTCTGAAATCATTTTCAGAAAGTTAGCCCAAATTTTCTTCATTGATTTGATCTTGTGTGTTTGTAGATTGTTCCTTCACTTGTGTGGTATTTCTCTGCCATTTCATTGTGATTATTAATTTTTTAACTGACTCTGTTTGGGATTTCCTTTTCCCAGACTTTGAGTTATGTCTGTTGGTGTTTGTTGTTTGGATGGGGCTTCTTATTCTGGGTGATGCTGGTGATTGGGTGATGTCAGGACTTGCATACAAGTGATTTCCCTTGTTGGTGTTCTCACTTGTATACTGCTCTCTAGTGTTAGGCATTCTCTAGTATTGTAGAGGTTTGGAGGCAGTGCTCCCTCCCTAAAGCCCCGGGGTTTGTTGCTTGACCAGGGAATGAAGATTTGACGGATGGTTTGTTATGGCAATGAATGATATTAAAACATATATACACGTATTAGAAACAGAAGGTATACCTTTGACAAATGGCAATTAAAATATTATGCAAGTACTATCTAGCGTATTGAATTATACACATAAACATATACAGCTGTAACATAACCCAAGCATTCCAACCAAAAATACAGTACAATACAGTAGCACGGCGAATAGAGAAAACCAAGAATGATCTCCACCAGTTAATAAGCATACTAAGTAGAGCACCAATTGGAGAATAATGCTAGAGCAGGGTCCCCGTTGAGGATAAGGCAATGAGGAACGAACAGACTAGGAAATATGGTGGGAATAGGGAAAAAGAGAAAGGGAGGATAGAAGAGAAATATAGAATAATACTGCAAAGTTAAATATAGGGAGATAAAGATTTGTATGTATTAGAGTTTAGTGCTATACGAAAGGAGCATCAGAGAAAGCAAAGAATTATAGAGGAAGTAGTAGTACAAATGAAAAATTTAAAAATTAAAACAGAGATAAGTATATTAAAAAACATAGAAACACAAAGCAAAAACAATAAAAACAAACAAAACTGCCACAGAACCTTAAAAGGCCAATGGGGAACCAGAAGTTTATCCCAAAATAAAATGTGTGATTTAAAAGGAAATAGAAGAAAAAAAAGAAATTATGTAAACTTGAATATATTCAGTCTTACTGATAAGATTAGTAGCTTCAACAGAATTCAATGGAGGGAATAAACATACCCACTCTCACACACCCAGAAAAAAAAAAAAAGAAAAAGGGGGGGGTGCACTGAGTGGGTTTAGAAAAAAGAGATAAAGACAATTGAAACAAAGCAATACAATACAAAAAAAAAGCAATAAAAAAAGAATAAGGAACAAAATGAAATTTTAAAGATCCAGCAGTAACTCCAGCTTCAGACAAAATGTGAAAATAGTGTTTATGTTCTTCTGTCTCTTGCTGACTATTCAGGAATTATCAGTCTTTTTCTTGCCTCTGGCAGTGGTTGGATCTGAAGACCTCTTTGATTGCTTGTTCATTTCAGCCTATTCCAGGACTAAAAGGCCCGCCCAGGCTGGCCCTGGGAGTTTCTTAATCCAAATCCCTTTTCTTGCTTGGTTTAGCTAAATTCACTCCCTGTAGCTTGACCAGCAGCCCTGCAGTTTGACCCGCAGCCAAACTACAGTAGGGAAAATGGCGTCTGTCTCACAAAGGGTTTATTCCCACACGCTCTATGGGAAGCACTTCCACAGTGACCCCGACCCTGCTGCAGGCCACCGTCGACCCCTGCCACAGTGGGAGATGTCAGATTACTCAGAGATGAGTCTGGCTCCGTCTCATGCAGGATTGCTATTCCCCTCTCCCGGATCACAGTGTGCACAGAGTTTCCAGTCCTCCTTGGGGGCTGTGTGATCACCTTAATGGTAACCTCTTCCAAAGGAAACTGAGTGCCGTCCTTCCGAGGACTGCTCAAGGGCACTACTAGCTCAAGGAGGCACTTGGACCCTCCAAAGCAGGTCTGGCTCAGTCCCTTGTGGGCGTCATTGCTCCTTTCCCGGGTTTTGATCTGCAATAGGCTTTGTGCCTTTGGCCCGCCCAGCCTCTCTGGCGGGTATGAGGTTTGACTTTTAAAAGTGCGATTGCGCCCTTCCTACCATCTTTATGCGGCTTCTCCTCTGTTCTTCTATGTGGGGCATCCTCTCCGTGATCAGATCCAACCTCCTCTTCTCCATGGTTTTTCAGGAACTCTTTGCAATTCAGGCAATTTTGCAGGAGAGATGAGTGCACATCCTTCTACACCACCATCTTAGCTCCACCTCCACTGCTCTCCCATTTGTTTTTGACTTTTATTTTTTTTTGACTCACTGTAGTGTATATGGCTTCCAATTCAGCTAGTCAAGTGAAAACTATACTCAGAAAATTTCAAGCATCCCCAAGTTACCAAATCTCAGGCACACATTCCAGTTGGGATCTTCCCTCAAGGACTATAGGGCTGATAGACTGCTTTACGTTCCAACTCTTAAATGCATTCCCCCCCAGATACCTCGAACTAGAGTCTCATGAAACAGTAGCTCACTATTTTTCTTCTGGACAGGCTTTCTCAATTGCCTTTCTGGGCTCCTCTTCTTTCACACATTATTTATAGTTAGATTGCATTTCGTTCTTGGTCCAATTTTCTTCTCAGTCTTCAAGTTTTCCTTAAATGATCCTATGCATATTCATGAGCTGATAACCAGTAGGCATATATGTATTCATCATAATTGAAAGAGTTTTAGATTGGTGTGTGTTGTGTATATATAGACATATATATGTGTATATATACTAATCATACACACACACACACACACACACATTGAGCAACTGTAACTGAATGTCTAACAGAAAGGTCACCCTAAGGATGTCCAAAACTCAATCTAACACCCTGTTGCGCTGTCACCCTCATTACCACTCTCATAATTTCTATTCTCAGTATTAAGGGGTTGTAAATTCCTTCAGTATTTTAATCATTGGAAATAATCCCCGTTATTTATTCTCCCCTTGTCCTTCACATGCAATCAGCCCTAAGGTCATATTAGAACCATTTCCAAAAGGTCATTCCTGCCATGCCTACTGCCATTTCTAAGTGCAGGCCCTCCCCCATTCCACACCTAAATAACCACAGGAGACACTTATCAGACAGTCTTGCCTCAAGACCCAAAATATCTTATCCTTTTCACTACTCTTCTTAAAGTGCATCCACTCCTAATCACTGAGTCTTTATTTGTAAATACAAAATACTGTCTAGAGAGCAGAAGGAATACAAAATTGGAGTATGGTTGAGAGGACAGGGCTGAAATAAACAGCCATGTTGATTGAGTAAATACTTATAACGTGCCATGTATTTATTGTCTTGTATTGTCTCATTTAAAAATTTTACAAAAAAAATCCTGAAGTAAGAAGATATTAGATTGTCCACCCACGGTCACAATCTAGTAGCTAGACAGACATGTGAATCCAGGAATTGTGAGCCTGGGACACATGCTCCTTGGAACTACGCGCAATGTATAAAACCAGGGCAAGTCGATGTTTGTTGCTTCCCTGGTTGAATATAAAATATCAAATGCTCTAATTAAACACATTATGCTTTGAAAGACAACTGTGGTAAGGTAGAGTGAGTTAAGACAAGTGGGCATATCAGAATAAAGCATGAGATACATCATAAAGGGAAATTTTTATCTAGAAAAAAGCAAATAATCCACAGGGCTGAGAGTCCTAAAATGGTGCTCCTCTTTCACACATTATTTATAGTTAGATTGCATTTCGTTCTTGGTCCAATTTTCTTCTCAGTCTTCAAGTTTTCCTTAAATGATCCTATGCATATTCATGAGCTGATAACCAGTAGGCATATATGTATTCATCATAATTGAAAGAGTTTTAGATTGGTGTGTGTTGTGTATATATAGACATATATATGTGTATATATACTAATCATACACACACACACACACACACACATTGAGCAACTGTAACTGAATGTCTAACAGAAAGGTCACCCTAAGGATGTCCAAAACTCAATCTAACACCCTGTTGCGCTGTCACCCTCATTACCACTCTCATAATTTCTATTCTCAGTATTAAGGGGTTGTAAATTCCTTCAGTATTTTAATCATTGGAAATAATCCCCGTTATTTATTCTCCCCTTGTCCTTCACATGCAATCAGCCCTAAGGTCATATTAGAACCATTTCCAAAAGGTCATTCCTGCCATGCCTACTGCCATTTCTAAGTGCAGGCCCTCCCCCATTCCACACCTAAATAACCACAGGAGACACTTATCAGACAGTCTTGCCTCAAGACCCAAAATATCTTATCCTTTTCACTACTCTTCTTAAAGTGCATCCACTCCTAATCACTGAGTCTTTATTTGTAAATACAAAATACTGTCTAGAGAGCAGAAGGAATACAAAATTGGAGTATGGTTGAGAGGACAGGGCTGAAATAAACAGCCATGTTGATTGAGTAAATACTTATAACGTGCCATGTATTTATTGTCTTGTATTGTCTCATTTAAAAATTTTACAAAAAAAATCCTGAAGTAAGAAGATATTAGATTGTCCACCCACGGTCACAATCTAGTAGCTAGACAGACATGTGAATCCAGGAATTGTGAGCCTGGGACACATGCTCCTTGGAACTACACGCAATTTATGAAACCATGGCAAGTCGATGTTTGTTGCTTCCCTGGTTGAATATAAAATATCAAATGCTCTAATTAAACACATTATGCTTTGAAAGACAACTGTGGTAAGGTAGAGTGAGTTAAGACAAGTGGGCATATCAGAATAAAGCATGAGATACATCATAAAGGGAAATTTTTATCTAGAAAAAAGCAAATAATCCACAGGGCTGAGAGTCCTAAAATGGTGAATAGAGACAAGCTATTCTACAAAAAGAACTTTCCAACTTCTCTTGAACAATAACTGATTGCACTTGGAAGTACAGTTTCATTAGAGTGGGAGTTATTTTTAATAAACTCTGGGTTACTATATTTTAATATTTTATCACAGTTGATAATTTGCAAAGACAAAATAAGAGAATAAGATTCCCCCAGTTTTTAATATACCTCTTTATGCTAACAACTAAACATTTTATTTGCTCCTAAAATGGTACAAATAAAGAGAACAGAGAAACTGTGTCATGTTATTTTAATAACTATTCCAATATGAATAGAATAAAACATAATGAAGAATACATGTTTCCTTGGTGCTAATGATATAACATTTTGCAGTTTTATAGATAAAGCAAAATGCAAAATTTGAGCCAGATGTCGAAATACTTTGGGATTAGTATCCAAGGACAAATATTTAGAAACTATGTGGAAAGGTAACCACATATTTGCTACTGGGAGTCCTCTATGTGAGTGTCTTTATGCTGCACTTTACTTGTGTTCTCAAAATGAAATTATAATCTGTTCTCAATACTATATATACACACACACACACACACACACACACACACATATACATAAAATCCCACAAGAGAAGCAGTTCAGCCAAGTGGTTAAGAACCCAGATTCTGTAGTAACATGTTTGGCTTTATCATTTTCTGACTATGGGATCTTGAAAAACTTAACCTCTCTATGCCTCAAATTCATCATTTGTAAATGAGAAGGATAACAGTTAAACCTGCCTCATAGGACTATTGTGTTGTTTAGATTAAGATAATAACTGTAAAGTGCTTTCCATGGGAACATAGCACTCAGTAAAAAGTAGCTAGTATTAATGTCTTTGTTATTAGCACTGCTTTTTTTTTAAATTATGGCTACTAATAAAACCCCCTTCTAAACTATTTCCTGTTAACCTTCATGTGTGTCGTGACTTGTCAGCCAGATGCATAGAGCATAGTGGTTGTGATGAGACTTTAAGAAATACACGCACACACACACATACATAGACAGAGGGAAAGGATGGGAATGGGGGGCTCAAGACCTCTTGGGTCAAGGCCCTGAACCCATTCACCAGTCCACTTTTATTCAGTGCTGAAGCCTCCAGGTCTTTACAGGCAATGATATTAGCAAGGGCTGGTTTCAGTCACAGCCCTGTTCAATGATTATTCGCGTGGCTCTGAGGATGGAAAGGGCACATTGCAGCTGGGGGGCAACTAAATCAGCAAGAAGTTAAGGAGTCTGCACAGACCCAGGGTTCCAAAGTCCACAGCAGATCTCCCACCTGTTGCTGATCAGTATATCCCCTGCTAATGAGCCCATGTGAATCAAACACTTGTTTGTCTTAGATCTTTTTGTATATTTCTTATTCCCAATTTACCTTTCTCCTGGTTCAGCCAAAGCCACAAAAACCTTTACTGGTTTGTTTCCCCACACATGTAGTTTCACTCACTGTTGGTATGTCTATTTCTTGAAAAGTGTGTCAGTTGGGCTCTTTTAAGTTTCAGGGCATAGAATCACATTCATTTATCCTCAGAATTTCAGGGCTAATTTTTACAATATATAGAAAAGTTTGGGGAAATAGAAAGTGGTATTAGAAGCCACTCCAGACTGAAAATATCATTTCTTACTGCTCTTCATAACCCATGGTTCTGTTGGTCCAGCTGTGACTGGTACTGATTCACAAGCATCTCTCCTGGTCATTTCTGCAGAACAGGTATTGTCTGGGCTCTGGGGAAATACTTCTGCCTGCTCAATACACAGTGGCTTCCACTGAGCCAGATCCACCAGAACTGACTCTAATGTCAGAGGTCAGTGATTTCATTCAAACTCACTGAGCAAGAAACGTCTTGATGCCTTGGCTACCACAATCCATTGCGGTGTGCTCTTCATCCATGGGGCTTTGCCCTTGGTCCCCACATAGACTGCTTGGCGTTGATCATTTGTTTATCAACTGTGGAGCCAGCAGAAATGGAACAGAACATCACAAGATCAATACAGTGGTAGCTATTATTATGAGGCTTCTCCAAGAAATCTGTTTAAATGGTAGATGCATTGTCTAGCATTCTGGTACTCGTTAGTCCCTCTAAGTATATCATTTTGGAATTTCAAACTCCATTATTTATACTGATAATGCATTCTTCAGGGGAAGTCACTTGGCCCTGTCTCCCCATTTCACCCTGCTTTAGAGACTGCTTTTGAGTCCCTGGTGGCACAGACGCTAAAGAAATTGCCTGCAGTATGGGAGATGTGCACTTGATCCTTGGATCAGGAAGATTCCCTGGAGAAAGAACTAGCAATCAACTCCAGTATTCCTGCCTGGAAAAGTCCCATGGATAGAGTAGCCTGCTGGGCTACAGTCTGTGGGTTTCTAAAGAGTTGGGCACAACTAAGCAACTAACACTTCACTTTCTTTCCCTTTTTTACCACAGGATGGTAGGGGTTAGTCTGGGGAGCTGTTTTGAACAACATATCTTGCTTTTCATGAAGCCAGATGGGACCATCAGCTTCCAATACCCCAAGAAGTTCACTTAGCCCAAGCTACTCCTGGCTCAATCCCTAGGAATTTAAAATTGGAACTGAGAAAAAGAAGTCCTCTATGGAGTGCAATATATCAACTCAGGATTCATCAGAAGCCATGGTTGCTTTGTTTTGTTTGGTTTTGCTGTAGGTGCTATTTGCTGGTGTTATGTTTGTTTGTTTTTATATATTATATGGTCAGGAAAATAAGAGTAAGCATATCTCTGAGAGAGAGAAAATTGAAGCAGACACGAAGAGAGGCATAATGCCTTCCCTTCCTATCCCCAGATATTGCTTACAAACTAGATTTATATCTAGTCTTTCAGTTCTATAACATAGCTTTGAATCATTAAAACAAATAGTCGACATTATTAAGCCAGCACCTGTAAATATCTATATTTGAAACTAAAAAAATCTAATAACCAGTAAAAAGATAAATTTCTCCTCCCAAGGATATAAATTAGGCATTAAAATAACATAGATTATATATATATATAAATTCAAAAATAAATTCTGCAACCGTTTTGAGGTCCTAAAAGGTGAGGGAGGGGGAGAAATCTTTGATCAATTGCATTCTGAGAGTAATGTGCTTTCTATGATCGCAGCTACTCAACACATCCTTTTTCATTTCATCCTTGTTGACTAAATTTCTTAGGTCTTAATATATTTACTTGCTGATGTATAGTAAAGAAGATGAATTTTTAACTTTCTCAGGAACTTCAATTCTCATAAATCCTAATTGTCATTATTTAAAACTATATATATATATATACATATATATATATATATATATGAATACATGCTGGCAGTGTAAGATCTGGTACAAGGTTTGGACCAAATCCAGGATGTATATCTGAATATCTAAAGATGACCACATATTACTAGGCATAAACCCTAATATAAATCTATTTTCATATAATTTGCCTTTTTTTCTAAAGAAGTAAAATATATACATACATATAAATTTTTGGTAATAATGGTTATATATATATATATCTATATCTGCATTCCAGGACACAGACACAGAGCTGACCTGGTAGGCGATTAATCATTACCATCTGATCCCAGTCATCCCCAAATCACAATCCTAAAGTCAATTCTAACTCCCTTTAATAACTGGTTTTGAATACTAGGAACTTACTTGGGGGGAAATCTATCCTAGCTTATTAGATCCAGATAAGCCTTGAAAGACCCTGAAGAATGACAGACATTTCTGAGTGTTCTATTTCCCCAAAATTATCTTTTCCTTTGTTTTTTTTACTTTGCTGTAGGTGCTATTCATGGGTCAGGAAAATAAGAGTAAGCATATCTCTGAGAGAGAGAAAATTGAAGCAGACACGAAGAGAGGCATAATGCCTTCCCTTCCTATCCCCAGATATTGCTTACAAACTAGATTTATATCTAGTCTTTCAGTTCTATAACATAGCTTTGAATCATTAAAACAAATAGTCGACATTATTAAGCCAGCACCTGTAAATATCTATATTTGAAACTAAAAAAATCTAATAACCAGTAAAAAGATAAATTTCTCCTCCCAAGGATATAAATTAGGCATTAAAATAACATAGATTATATATATATATAAATTCAAAAATAAATTCTGCAACCGTTTTGAGGTCCTAAAAGGTGAGGGAGGGGGAGAAATCTTTGATCAATTGCATTCTGAGAGTAATGTGCTTTCTATGATCGCAGCTACTCAACACATCCTTTTTCATTTCATCCTTGTTGACTAAATTTCTTAGGTCTTAATATATTTACTTGCTGATGTATAGTAAAGAAGATGAATTTTTAACTTTCTCAGGAACTTCAATTCTCATAAATCCTAATTGTCATTATTTAAAACTATATATATATATATACATATATATATATATATATATGAATACATGCTGGCAGTGTAAGATCTGGTACAAGGTTTGGACCAAATCCAGGATGTATATCTGAATATCTAAAGATGACCACATATTACTAGGCATAAACCCTAATATAAATCTATTTTCATATAATTTGCCTTTTTTTCTAAAGAAGTAAAATATATACATACATATAAATTTTGGTAATTATGGTTACATATATATATATATATATATATATATATATCTATATCTGCATTCCAGGACACAGACACAGAGCTGACCTGGTAGGCGATTAATCATTACCATCTGATCCCAGTCATCCCCAAATCACAATCCTAAAGTCAATTCTAACTCCCTTTAATAACTGGTTTTGAATACTAGGAACTTACTTGGGGGGAAATCTATCCTAGCTTATTAGATCCAGATAAGCCTTGAAAGACCCTGAAGAATGACAGACATTTCTGAGTGTTCTATTTCCCCAAAATTATCTTTTTCCTTTGTATGACTTGCCTGTTGCCTCAACATGTTGTCAAAGGTTAGGGGAAAGCTTTTTGGTTTCCTCTCATCCACGCTTTCCCCAAAAATTGTTCCAACTATTATGTTTGCATAACCAACTCTCTCTAACTTAGCAGCCTAAAACAATTTCCATCTGATGTGTTCATTAATTCTGCGTCAGGAATTCAGATAGGACCCAAAACAGATGGCCGATTTCTGTTCCAGGATGCTAGAGCAAATGGATGGAGATGACTCAAATACATTGAGTCCAGATTATTCTGGATTCTTCTTCACTCACATATCTGGTGTCAGGGTAGGAGGGCATTACTCTAGCTCAGCTAGACCATCAATTGGACACTCTCACATGGCCTCACTGGGTAATTCAAACCTTTCTGATCATGGGCAACTAGCTACTGAGTTCTGAGATACCCAAGAGGAACTACCTGGAGAGTGAAGATTCAAAGAGAATGAAATAGAAGCCACCTGACATTTTGGTAAAGAACATACCTGCCAATGCAGGAGACTTAAGAGATGGGGTTTGAGTCCTGGGTCGGAAGATCCCCATGGACAAGGGCATAGCAGCCTACTCCAGCATTCTTGCTTGGAGAATCCCATGGACAAAGAAGACTGGCAGGGGCCTCAGTTCATGGGGTTTACAAAGAGTTAGACATGACTGAAGTGACAGCACACATGGTGCTTCTATGATCTGGTCTTGAAAGTCATATGAGCATTCCTTCCCCACTCAGTTTCTAGGTTGGGCAGGAGTGGGAGCGGAGCAGTCATAGACCCTGCATCTCGATACAAAGATTGTTAAGAAATTTTTAGTCCCTTTACAAATCCACTCAATAGAAAACAAATAGAAAAAGACAGATGAGAATCTAAGGGTACATTACTGGTAAAACTAGATTGGAATTTATAGCAGGAATATGCTACCTGCCTCTCTTGTTTGAATATGCCTATCTAGTTACAGGTAACATTTCAGAGTAGCGGCTTCTTCCCCATCTTTCCACTTATTGTAGGGGAAGATATATCCCAGGATATTCATCACAATGGAATAGGAAAAAGAGAATCATTCATTTTCCTTAAAGAGAGAATTTTTGACACCACTTGTGGTATGGACAAACTCAATAGTCCCCTAAGGCCCAATATTTAGTAAAAGAGGAATCTCAACATTAAAATAATAGTAAACAAGCCTTCAGTTGAGTTCATCTGCCAAATTAGATGAACTTGAGCTTTAATTTTCATGACCTCCTGGTTGTGACCCTAAGAAGATGACCATAAGCTTTTTAAACTAAAATAGCATAGGAGAGACGATTAATCTAACAGAAAAGAATAGAAAATATGAGACCTCATCAAATGAGATGCTTTTTGGTGTTTAGGGGAAATTTTGTTGAAGTGGTTACCATAAAAAACAAAGTCCTTATTTTGGGACATGGTTACACTTATCAAAAGCCACTGCCATGGAAAAACTCCTGCAGTTAACCAGAAGAAAGATATAAAAATGTTCAAATAGCATTGTTACCGTTAGAAAAATAGTCAGCCAGATACATTCAAATGTCTGTGATTTAAAAAATGCTAAATATATGTGGTATATCTTAATGGAATACTAGGCTGCAGATAAAGTTGGTGAATAACCAATAAAAGGGACAACATGACTAAATCTTAGGGACAATTAATTTTAAGAATGTATTTCTAAAGAATATTTATAGCATGGTAAAAATATTTTATAAACATGCAAAATATACATTGAAACATACAAAAATTATGTAAACACAGTAAAACTTTAAAAATGTAAGAGAATAGTAAACAAAGATTTTACAAGGTTCAAAAAAAACCCTGCATTTTCTTGGATTTTTATCTCCCAGTGCATAGACTATGTCACCTAACACCAGCCACAACTTCCTAATGTGGTCCTGAGAAGTGAAAATTCTTCATAATCTGGTTTAAATTCACCAAATGCAGTTGCAAATTCTATGTATTATTTGTGTTCCTAAGTCCTAGATCTTGGCCATTTTTTAATGACCCCAGCCAACAAAACAAGGTATAAGAATATTTTCTTTTAATTTATTGCCCAATAAGTAAACATTTCTCTTCCCACGTGATAGAACATAATTGTTCCAATAAACACTAGGAACAAGGAGGACATCAAATTTAAAAGTCACATTAGGGCTTCCCCTGGTGGTCCAGTGGGTAAGGACATCGCCTTGCAGTGCAAGGGGCGCCAGTTCGAGTCCTGGCCTAGGAAGATCCCACGTGCCGCGGAGCAGCTGGACTGATGTGTCCAATCACCGAGCCGGAGCTCTGGAGCGCATGCGCGCAGAGCCAACGCTCTGCAACGACAGAGGCCACCGCGATGGGAGGCCCCCAGGAGCCAAAGAACAAAGACGGATGAAAACAGAGAAATGAAAGACCAATAGAAGTGGCCCGCCCGCTACCCTCCGTCCCCAACCTGACCCCCACCCAAAGTAAATAAATAAATAAATCTTTAAAAAAATAAAAATAAAAATCACAGTAAACAAGGTTTCTTTTTACTATTGTAAATTCTGGGGAAAATCAGTAATTTTGCAAATGCCCATTGATTTTCTCAGAGAGGATTGTAAGTATTGGGCTTATTTTTCTCCTCTAAATATTACCATGATTATTCTTGCTAGAGAGATTTATGCCGATTATGTTTAAATTCACAGATAATGGACTCTGGATAAATAGCCCTGAACAACCAGCATATTAACAAAGGTAAAAAACAAACAAACAGAATTTTCCTTCTCTGTCTAACCTACAGGTCTTTTCATGTTTTCTCTTCGACAGTTTCTTGGCTCTAGACATCAAATTTTGCTCAAATAACTACATTATTGTTACAAAGTTGCTATCTGGAGTAGTAACCTGGTAGTGAATCTAGCCAGATCAAGAACTCAGACAGAATCAAGAATTTGTGATCACTATATCATCAAGAAATAGATTTTTTTTCAGGGAAAATATCTTCTGAAGTTCCCTCCTTCCTCATGTAACGAAAAGAGATAGTAACGGTTATGTTTTTATTGCACTTTGATGTTATGTGGCTATGTTAGGCCACATAAAATAACTTTTAAAGGAAATTATTAAAGTGATGAGTCAGCTTCCAAAAGTTGTGTTTTGGTTCAACTGAGTACAATTACTCATATTTGATCATTCATCATAAATGCCAGGCTCCCTATCTCATTTTCCTTCCAAGTATTCAAATTTTATGTTCATCCAACAGCTGTATTCAAGGTAAATTTGCCAAATGTGAATCATTTGCTATGCTGCTGGGTACCAGTTGCTAGGAATGATGCTTCATTGTTTTTCTCTTCAATGGCATCATTAAAACTCCAGTCAGTTAATCATCAAAGAAATTACACAAACAACTTTTTCAATTGCACCAAACATAACAAAGCTTGTCAATTTATTTTTATACAAAATTTCCATGACAATAATGAGGCAAACACCAATGTCTGTCAGGCACCAGAGTTTCTCGTCAGTTTTATATTTATCCATCCTAAACTTGTCAAAATATCATGACCATCTCTAGGCAAGTATATTTGCTTGAGATTTTCTACATACTTCTGCCAAAATAAGATATTTAAACAATATGAAGATCTATGAATACTCAATTTCAAATGACAACTAAATACAAAAGGATATATGTGAGCATTTTTGGTTTTATGTCAAATATTAAAGAAATACTTTTCACAGGCATTAATCCCTTAATATGGTTTCATCAGTCACCCATTGCTAATTAGATTATGAGGTATTTGTCTGATTCTGATCTTTAAATGAATAGCTAGAAGCATCCCTGTGATATTAAAAGGGGAAAGAAAGATTGAGTAAATTGCTTACATCCTTTCTTCTTTCTTGCCAGGATACTATATTATATGAGTGTCTATGGGCAACATCTAAATAAGTTCAGATCAAAGGTTTAAAAGTACCATAGAACAGGGATCTGAAGCAGTAATGGGAGTCCTAAGTTTAGAGATCTTCTTAAGTAAAACTTTGAAGTTCCACTTTCATTAAGAAATAGATTTTCAGGAAAATATCTTCTGAAGTTCCTCCTTCCTCATGTAACGAAAAGAGATAGTAACGGTTATGTTTTTATTGCACTTTGATGTTATGTGGCTATGTTAGGCCACATAAAATAACTTTTAAAGGAAATTATTAAAGTGATGAGTCAGCTTCCAAAAGTTGTGTTTTGGTTCAACTGAGTACAATTACTCATATTTGATCATTCATCATAAATGCCAGGCTCCCTATCTCATTTTCCTTCCAAGTATTCAAATTTTATGTTCATCCAACAGCTGTATTCAAGGTAAATTTGCCAAATGTGAATCATTTGCTATGCTGCTGGGTACCAGTTGCTAGGAATGATGCTTCATTGTTTTTCTCTTCAATGGCATCATTAAAACTCCAGTCAGTTAATCATCAAAGAAATTACACAAACAACTTTTTCAATTGCACCAAACATAACAAAGCTTGTCAATTTATTTTTATACAAAATTTCCATGACAATAATGAGGCAAACACCAATGTCTGTCAGGCACCAGAGTTTCTGCGTCAGTTTTATATTTATCCATCCTAAACTTGTCAAAATATCATGACCATCTCTAGGCAAGTATATTTGCTTGAGATTTTCTACATACTTCTGCCAAAATAAGATATTTAAACAATATGAAGATCTATGAATACTCAATTTCAAATGACAACTAAATACAAAAGGATATATGTGAGCATTTTTGGTTTTATGTCAAATATTAAAGAAATACTTTTCACAGGCATTAATCCCTTAATATGGTTTCATCAGTCACCCATTGCTAATTAGATTATGAGGTATTTGTCTGATTCTGATCTTTAAATGAATAGCTAGAAGCATCCCTGTGATATTAAAAGGGGAAAGAAAGATTGAGTAAATTGCTTACATCCTTTCTTCTTTCTTGCCAGGATACTATATTATATGAGTGTCTATGGGCAACATCTAAATAAGTTCAGATCAAAGGTTTAAAAGTACCATAGAACAGGGATCTGAAGCAGTAATGGGAGTCCTAAGTTTAGAAATCTTCTAAGTATACTTTCTAATTTTCTGACTCTTGAGTTAAAGACACAGGAGAGTAGTTGAATGTAACAATAATCTGTCATCAAAGTGGATCACAGACCAGGCAACATTAATTTAGGTAAATTGTTGCTATTTCTCATATTTGCACTTCAAGCAATTGTTTCTAGGTTTTTCATTCCAATGTGAATTGATTCTCCAGTGCATAGGTGGGCTATTTTTAACAGCATGCTTTGAAAAGGTTTCTTATTTTCATTTTAATATTCCTCATCTAATGAAATATATTCTACCAATAGAGTTTAATATAAAACATATTTCTGTATTTTCATTTTACTTGCTCATGGAGCCCATTAAAAATTTAAAATATCGAAGAAACAACTTCCTGGAAGCAAAAACATGACATTTTCAAATCCGTAATTGAGTACAAAACAATTTCCTCCAAGTTATTCAAATTAGCTTACTAACAAATCTTAATATTAAGATTAATGTGTCATAATCAAAATAAATCACAAAATAACAGTAATTAAAATAAAAGTGAAATATAGCACCAGAAATTCACAGCAGTATAATCAGCTGTTTTGTCCTACCTTAAGAAGGTTTCTAAAATAAGCAGCAATGTAAGTCCTATTGCTTTAACAATCTGGTTAAATTTGCCACTAACCAGTGCTTAACAAACAGATAATTTCCAATAATTAAAAATATTAATGTGCTTTTTTTCTAGTTTGATCTTTTCGCCTTAATCTTTTACATTGTAATGCATTATTGATATGCATGTTATAAAGAATAATAATATAAAGAATTACATTGAACTCACCACCCAACCCTCTAACTTAACCATTTCCTATAATTTCCACTTACTTTTGTGCCATTCTTTTATCACACCTTCCTGGCAATAACCACTATTCTACATTCTGTGTTCACCACTTCCCAGTATTCTGCTTTTATGATATGAATGCAGTGCTGGATTTCTTTAATTTCTATTAGTTATATGTCACTTCCAGGACTTGTTATTTTGCCCTGATAAATTTACAGAGAAGTAGCTCCATTGTCATGTTCACTGAAGTTCTTTGTTTTTATGGCTACTTTGTGTCCAAATTGTATGAACATACCCAAGTTTATTTTTTGTCAATGTGATTCTGAGTTTTTTTCAAGTTTTGAGAGGGCCTCATTTTTTTTCTTCATAAACATTACTTCTATATTCTCTAGGGTTAATGTTCAAATTGTTCATTAGATCTGTATTTCTCCTTAAGCTGGACTCACAGCTAGACTACATTTCTAAGCTTTGCTTGACATGCATATGTTCTGGTCAACAGAATGTGAGACAAAGTATTTAGCATCTGGGACACAGCTTTCAAGAAGTGTCTTTGCTCTTTCCATCTTTTGTTTCCCCTTCTACAACTGATCACAAAAAAGTAAAAGAAGAAGAAGAAGCTTTAGAAGATAGAGAGGCTAAATATGGAAGGAACCTGGGTTCCTATTGATTCATAACCTCAGGAGTTCCCAGGATGACATTGGAAACTGACTTCTGTATACAGAGAGCAAGGAAAGATCAAAGAAAGAGGCAGACCACACTGTACTGATAGGCAGCAGATTTAATAAGCCAGGCAACTGACACAGGAGGCATGTCCTGGGCAGGCACAAGCTAATCTGATCTCTTCATCACATCTCACCTTCTAAGGAACTCTTAGAAGTTTATATAGAGGCCTTATTGGAGTTCAATCACATATTCAGTCCAGTTAGTCTCAACAGCACGTGACTCTCTCAAGTGTGCATCCTTGAAATGGCTCCTGTTGTGGAAATGGTGGGCAGAATGAACGGGATAGATGAGGAGCTTCCTTGATTGCCTTCTCTTTCTTTCTTTCTTTCATTTTTTTTTTTTTTAGCATTTACTATATTCCAAGTATTATACGTGTTTCATGTATATTACCTCTCCTTGTCCCTCACATTGCCCTAGTATCATTATGTTACAGACATGAAAATAAGTCACAAGAGGGTTTTCATCTTGTCCAGGGTCTTGATTTCACACTGGAACCAGGATTTTTGCTCTTCAACACTTTTCTCTACTGCCTACTTTGGATACTTTAGGGTAATAAATAAGGACTGGGACCTAGCAAATCAAGCACCACAATAGTTGCACAAAACTAAGAAGAGAACTTGATTTGAAGCCAAACATTTAGAGCAGCCAGGAAAATTAATAAATCGGATTACTGTTTGGGCAGACACCAACCCTAAAGCTTCGCTGACCCAGGCTATGTTGAGTTAGAGTGACATGCTGGAAGCACATGGCAGGGCATGGGAAGATTAGGAAAGCAAGTTGTTTTTGTCTTTTTCGTCATGCCTCATTCGTTTTAATTTCCTAGTTGAATAGTCCAATGTGTTTTTAAGTTTAAACTGTTTTATAGATTACTAAAGCTTAGTATTTCTATTTTAGTACTTGATCTAGTGATTGGTGAAGTAAGTAGATAAATAAGTAAACATTTGTAAAAGTAGAGTTATATTTTCTATGCATTTTCATTTTAAACTTTATAAGTGCGTGCATGCCTGCTCAGTCACTTCAGTCGTGCCCAGCTCTTTGCAGCCCCATAACCGTGGCACACCAAGCTGCTCAGGCTCTGCTGTCTATGGGATTTTCCCAATAATACTGGAGTGGGTCACCGTGCCCTCCTCCAGGGACTCTTCCTGACGCAAGGATTTAACACACCTTCTGCATATCCTGCATTGCAGGCAGATTTTTTATTGCGGAACTACCTAGCATCTGCATACTTTGAAAAATGGAAATTTCTTTTTTGCCTTCTTTGCTCTCATGTTTTGGGGTTTTCTGACTCCTGTATGTATGCCTGCTTGATTTATATTTCAGTGATTAGTTTGCTTTCTATCAATAGTTCCTGTCTTCTTTGCCTTCTTTCTCTTTGTTACTACTTCTTTTGTCTTTTGTATGCTCTTGTGTTGTTCATATTGATTCTTCCATTAATTAAGCCAGTGACCACTGGATGTATAATATGTTCTACTCTGGTTGTAACAGTGAATAAAACAGACAAAAACCCCGGCATTCATAGAAATTGTTCCACAGATATCTAGCTATTCTCATGACAAGATTGCTAGGCCCTTGATTTCTGGAACCAGGATTTGCTCTTCAACACTTTTCTCTACTGCCTACTTTGGATACTTTAGGGTAATAAATAAGGACTGGGACCTAGCAAATCAAGCACCACAATAGTTGCACAAAACTAAGAAGAGAACTTGATTTGAAGCCAAACATTTAGAGCAGCCAGGAAAATTAATAAATCGGATTACTGTTTGGGCAGACACCAACCCTAAAGCTTCGCTGACCCAGGCTATGTTGAGTTAGAGTGACATGCTGGAAGCACATGGCAGGGCATGGGAAGATTAGGAAAGCAAGTTGTTTTTGTCTTTTTCGTCATGCCTCATTCGTTTTAATTTCCTAGTTGAATAGTCCAATGTGTTTTTAAGTTTAAACTGTTTTATAGATTACTAAAGCTTAGTATTTCTATTTTAGTACTTGATCTAGTGATTGGTGAAGTAAGTAGATAAATAAGTAAACATTTGTAAAAGTAGAGTTATATTTTCTATGCATTTTCATTTTAAACTTTATAAGTGCGTGCATGCCTGCTCAGTCACTTCAGTCGTGCCCAGCTCTTTGCAGCCCCATAACCGTGGCACACCAAGCTGCTCAGGCTCTGCTGTCTATGGGATTTTCCCAATAATACTGGAGTGGGTCACCGTGCCCTCCTCCAGGGACTCTTCCTGACGCAAGGATTTAACACACCTTCTGCATATCCTGCATTGCAGGCAGATTTTTTATTGCGGAACTACCTAGCATCTGCATACTTTGAAAAATGGAAATTTCTTTTTTGCCTTCTTTGCTCTCATGTTTTGGGGTTTTCTGACTCCTGTATGTATGCCTGCTTGATTTATATTTCAGTGATTAGTTTGCTTTCTATCAATAGTTCCTGTCTTCTTTGCCTTCTTTCTCTTTGTTACTACTTCTTTTGTCTTTTGTATGCTCTTGTGTTGTTCATATTGATTCTTCCATTAATTAAGCCAGTGACCACTGGATGTATAATATGTTCTACTCTGGTTGTAACAGTGAATAAAACAGACAAAAACCCCGGCATTCATAGAAATTGTTCCACAGATATCTAGCTATTCTCATGACAAGATTGCTAGGCCCTTGATTTCTTCATGGTCACTGGTTTGATTTTCTTACCAGAATTCTTACTGGATTCTTTGGCTTTCCTCACTACGCTTTCTAATAGTCTCTGCTACAAGCAAATGAGAAAAGCTGACCAAAATCTCGACATTGGTTGCTGCTCCATGAGTTGCAAAAATTACTGCACAGAAATGAAAACTAAAGAACTGCAGAGTAGCCATTTTCCACCCGAGCTGGTGCAGCTAAAAAGTACTACAGGTAGAAAACCACATGAAAAGATCAAGACATGTCCAGAGGAAACGTTAGCTTGGAATTCTATGCATAGTGAGTTACTAGAGACTCCTGTTATGCTGTTGGACATAGGGTATTTGGAAACCTTTTCATCAACGATAGATGTCCTAAAGCTATTTCTAGGCGTCTGACCTTTTTTCTACAATAGTTTCATCTGGGATCTCAGTACAAATGCCATATTTAGTTCTAGTTTTTGATGACTATATTAAAAGCAAAAATAGTCTGGATAGAGTATGTGTCTAATAAAATACATGAATGAGCATAATTTTAACTAATAGAAAGTAGAAATCTTCTGCTACTATGCAACTATCAGTAAATTTTCTTTCCTATATTTTATATATTATAATATTTTAATTTTGAAAAATACTCCAGGAAAATTATACAATGGGTTTTAAAATGAATAATCATGCATTTTCTATATCATGACTATATGACCTTAGAGTTATCTTTGAAGCAAACAGATCTTTAATTCACCACTGACTAATGCCATATGCCTTTTCAGTACACACAGGGAGGGCTAACAGTGTGCAGAAACAAGGAAACAGAGATAAGTCACAGGTGTTAAAGACTATATGATTTCCTTCCTAAGAAATAATAATGCTGATGTTCCAGTGATAGACAATAAGATTCCTGTTTCAAGCATACAACCAAGTTTTGTAACATTTAAAGTGAAGATATTTTCACATGGATTGATGATGGAAGACATGTATGCTTCTATGATTTATATCAAAACAATTGTATTACATCATAAAGATATTGAGCACAGAAACCTATTAAGTGAAACTTCTGAATTTTGATAGTAGATAGAAAGGAAAATAATGTCAGGCAATGTTGAAGAATAGCAGATTTTTGTTTGCTTCTAATAAGAACATAACATATTTTCTGTTATATTTCTCTTCATGTATTTTAAATTAACTTAGTTTCCTGTAGAAATTACTTTCTAAGTGAATGATAGGGCTCAAAACTAGGAATATGTAAATTATATTATCTGATCTAGGTACAATATTTTGTAATCCCATATATTTGAAATTTATGTATGCCAAGGATTAAACTTACTTCCTTTCCTCTAATTCAGTAGTGAGTTTTATTAACTATTTATGCAGTGAATTAAAGCACTACTAGAAGAGTTTAGCCATGTTAGAGTACTTATCAGTCAAATTTTTGTCGAAGATATGACATGATAATCTCTTGCTCTTTCAGTGACATAAATTGTTTTTCAATTATACTATACACTGGAAATGGTCTTAGAGCAGTAAAGACACTTTCCAAGCATCAGATGGCACCAACTAAAAGCAAACACAGGAAGGTAGTACAACCAAAGCTGCTTTTCATCCCATACAGAAAACCATATGAACTTAATCTGGCTTTGGATGTTCATGTGAAATTTGAGCAACCTAGGTTACATACAAGCCTATAAATCTATCTTTGAAATAAGAGTTTGAATATTTTGTTACAGAGACGACTGCAATTTTAGAACCTTATTCATCTAGGGCTTGAAACTGGCTCATTTTGGAACCTGTAAAATGCACCCCATCCAAAATGCCCAGAGAACTGCAATTTACTATATGACTAGTTATCTTTGAGCAAACAGATCTTTAATTCACCACTGACTAATGCCATATGCCTTTTCAGTACACACAGGGAGGGCTAACAGTGTGCAGAAACAAGGAAACAGAGATAAGTCACAGGTGTTAAAGACTATATGATTTCCTTCCTAAGAAATAATAATGCTGATGTTCCAGTGATAGACAATAAGATTCCTGTTTCAAGCATACAACCAAGTTTTGTAACATTTAAAGTGAAGATATTTTCACATGGATTGATGATGGAAGACATGTATGCTTCTATGATTTATATCAAAACAATTGTATTACATCATAAAGATATTGAGCACAGAAACCTATTAAGTGAAACTTCTGAATTTTGATAGTAGATAGAAAGGAAAATAATGTCAGGCAATGTTGAAGAATAGCAGATTTTTGTTTGCTTCTAATAAGAACATAACATATTTTCTGTTATATTTCTCTTCATGTATTTTAAATTAACTTAGTTTCCTGTAGAAATTACTTTCTAAGTGAATGATAGGGCTCAAAACTAGGAATATGTAAATTATATTATCTGATCTAGGTACAATATTTTGTAATCCCATATATTTGAAATTTATGTATGCCAAGGATTAAACTTACTTCCTTTCCTCTAATTCAGTAGTGAGTTTTATTAACTATTTATGCAGTGAATTAAAGCACTACTAGAAGAGTTTAGCCATGTTAGAGTACTTATCAGTCAAATTTTTGTCGAAGATATGACATGATAATCTCTTGCTCTTTCAGTGACATAAATTGTTTTTCAATTATACTATACACTGGAAATGGTCTTAGAGCAGTAAAGACACTTTCCAAGCATCAGATGGCACCAACTAAAAGCAAACACAGGAAGGTAGTACAACCAAAGCTGCTTTTCATCCCATACAGAAAACCATATGAACTTAATCTGGCTTTGGATGTTCATGTGAAATTTGAGCAACCTAGGTTACATACAAGCCTATAAATCTATCTTTGAAATAAGAGTTTGAATATTTTGTTACAGAGACGACTGCAATTTTAGAACCTTATTCATCTAGGGCTTGAAACTGGCTCATTTTGGAACCTGTAAAATGCACCCCATCCAAAATGCCCTTAGATGAACCGTTTCCTTCACGAACTGAAAATTGTGATTGCAACATTTAAGAGTGCTTCCGGAACAATCTGTGTTTACTTAGTGCTCATATAATTCCTACAAAACACTCAAAGTTTTCCATTTTTAAATTAGTTTGTGTGTGTGTGTGTGTATGTGTGTATATATATGTGTGTGTGTGTGTGTGTGTGTGTGTGTATATATATATATATATATATGTATGTATTTCTTTTTCCAAAATGTGTCTTTTTCTTTAGTTTACTGACTTGGCAAGAAAAGATGATGGAAAGGTTCTTCATGTTAGTGAACCTTCTCTTTTGGAGTGGAAGATTGACCATAGGATATTGTCAATTGAGTATAAGAGACTGATTTCATTCAAAGACAGCAGCTGAAGCCAATAAAGTAGTTTAAAATAGACTGCAACTACTATGCCTGCCTTTCGTTCACTTTGATTTGTCTCAATAAAATCTGCATTTAAACATGGCAAGATTAGCTTGCTTTGCTGTTTTCTGTAAAAAATACTTTTTTTTCCCTGAACAAAGGAAGTTTAATGTCATTTTCAACTTTTATTTCCATTAGACTATATTACTACTATGTCTGTTGGTATTTTGCATAAACATTCAGCAGCTATAGCACAGAAAAATACATGTGTAATCATTCTAAATAAAAAGTATTTGTTCTAAAAATGGTAGTTTAATTAGTGTTAAATATATACAGCAACCAGATGTAACCTAGAATTAATTTTTAGACTGCATTTTATTTTTAATTAGAATGTTTCCTTTGATATCCTATTTTAAAACTGCATTATTTTAATTAGATGGTTTTTCCTTTGATATTTAAAAGCAAACACAAGGAAGGTAGTACAACCAAAAAACCCCCTGCCCTTTTCATCCCATACAGAAAACCATATGAACTTAATCTGGCTTTGGATGTTCATGTGAAATTTGAGCAACCTAGGTTACATACAAGCCTATAAATCTATCTTTGAAATAAGAGTTTGAATATTTTGTTACAGAGACGACTGCAATTTTAGAACCTTATTCATCTAGGGCTTGAAACTGGCTCATTTTGGAACCTGTAAAATGCACCCCATCCAAAATGCCCTTAGATGAACCGTTTCCTTCACGAACTGAAAATTGTGATTGCAACATTTAAGAGTGCTTCCGGAACAATCTGTGTTTACTTAGTGCTCATATAATTCCTACAAAACACTCAAAGTTTTCCATTTTTAAATTAGTTTGTGTGTGTGTGTGTGTATGTGTGTATATATATGTGTGTGTGTGTGTGTGTGTGTGTGTATATATATATATATATATATGTATGTATTTCTTTTTCCAAAATGTGTCTTTTTCTTTAGTTTACTGACTTGGCAAGAAAAGATGATGGAAAGGTTCTTCATGTTAGTGAACCTTCTCTTTTGGAGTGGAAGATTGACCATAGGATATTGTCAATTGAGTATAAGAGACTGATTTCATTCAAAGACAGCAGCTGAAGCCAATAAAGTAGTTTAAAATAGACTGCAACTACTATGCCTGCCTTTCGTTCACTTTGATTTGTCTCAATAAAATCTGCATTTAAACATGGCAAGATTAGCTTGCTTTGCTGTTTTCTGTAAAAAATACTTTTTTTTCCCTGAACAAAGGAAGTTTAATGTCATTTTCAACTTTTATTTCCATTAGACTATATTACTACTATGTCTGTTGGTATTTTGCATAAACATTCAGCAGCTATAGCACAGAAAAATACATGTGTAATCATTCTAAATAAAAAGTATTTGTTCTAAAAATGGTAGTTTAATTAGTGTTAAATATATACAGCAACCAGATGTAACCTAGAATTAATTTTTAGACTGCATTTTATTTTTAATTAGAATGTTTCCTTTGATATCCTATTGTCCATAAAAGACCATGAACCTTCCAAATTTAAAATATTAATTTAGATTATTACATTTATCATGTTGTATGTTTATATGGAAAAGTTTTATTATTAAGCCCTTTCAAGGCAAATATACAGAAGTATGGTCACATTGTTTACATGAAAGAAAATGTCTTCAAAATGAGGCAATTTAGCTTCCAGTTGGGAGTAGGAAATGGCAACCCACTCCAGTATTCTTGCCTGGAAAATTCCAAGGCCAAAGGAATCTGATAGTTGCACTCCTTGGGGTTACAGAGTCGGATACCACTGCGATACTGAGCACACAATGCACACACACACACAATAAATAAAATAGACACTTTTTAGATTTTAAAGTTTTCTTAAAGAACTAGTACATGTCCATGATAAAAGTACAGCACTCTTCTATTACAAAATTGTCAATATGTGTATAATAAATAAACCATTAAAAACAAACTAAATCATATCAGCACTGGTATGTTTTACAAGGTCAAACTGTATAACTATAGAATAAGAAGAAAGCACAAATATTCAGTGAAACTGATTATGTATTATATATTTCAATTTTAAAGTTAAATGATCTTCTATTTAAATTTTCCTTGCTAATATTTGGAAAGCAAGTCACTTTTTCTTGAAATTACCTAACTGTACTTTTCCCAGATTTTGAATATTAAGCCAACTCCAAATTCACTATGATAAAATAGAAACTTATGTAAATTACATGAAGCAAAATGGCAAGTGTTCAGCCATTAATTGACGCTTTCACTTAAAGGAGAAAAGGGATGAGACGCTAGGAGAGAAATAGTTTGACTCTACATGGCTAAAATTCTCTAAGATAATTGACAACTTTCCTTTTGTAGTGCTCAACTGTGTCTCAAATCACTCGGTCTAAATCATCCCACATGGTGAAGCTTATCCATTTATAACACACTTACATCTGGGAAATCCACAGCTACATGGCTTTAATAGCAGCTGAACTGAAAATCACATCTGAAATTCAAAATAAACAAGAAAAAGACCAGTCAATCTTAGGCTTGTTAAGTGCATTTTTATTGATTGTATTTACTTCCTTCTGAGTGAATCCAAGGGACAAAAACTGGTCCTGTGGCTTTTCCTCTTTCATTACCCCAAACAAGAAAGGAAGGATGGTACAGGGAGCAGGAACATAAACTAGCTGTTTCTGCAAAAATGATCTCCTTCCTCATAGCTTCATAATTTACTCCCAGTCCACAAGGTCCTCAGTTCCAGTGATTGGGCTGATGGATGACTCCACTTCAGCTTCCACCGCGGAGCTGCCGCAATGTATCACTCCACGGGCTGTGCAATAGAACAAACGAACCAGCAGGATGGAATGGCAAGCGGAGAGCCAAGGGAATTCTCTCGGGTGGAAGAGGAGATAGGCATTCCCTGGAATTATGTAAAATACAGCTTGTAAATACTGCTCCCATTGTGGACACGTGCATGTGCTACTTGACAGAAAAGGGCAACACTAGCATAAAAGAACGCAAAAATATTTTCCACTTCAGTGCCCGTATTTTTCACATGGCCAGACTTTGCATTAAACAAAGCTCCAGTTCTATGCTCAGTGAGTTGTTAAGAATGTAAATATAATATATATATTTGGGGACAGAGGAAAACTATTTAGGGTTTTATCATTGATATTTGGTTTACTCTGAAGCATGTATATAATTCAATGCTAAACTAATGCTAACTGCTTGGTAATGCTTGCTTAAATCACATTTTTACAATCATTTCTCTATCACTTTATAAGTCAATGCTAGTTTTTATTGATGTTGACGTACAATGTTGTGTTAGCTTCTAGTATGCTGCACAGTGATCCTGTTTTATATATATATATATATATAATATATACACACAATTTATTTCTCATTATAGTTTATTACAAGATATTGACTGTAGTTTCTTGTCCTATACAGTAGGACCTTGTTGTTCATCAGTTTTATATATAATAATTTGTATCTGCTAATTCTAAATTCCTAATTTATTCCCCCCAACAGACATCCATCTCCCTTTTATAAACATTTTTATTTTCTATCTCCTTGAGTCTGTTTTATAAATAAGTTAATTTAAATCACTTTTTAGATTCCCCATTTGAGTGATATCATATGATAATTGTATTTCTCTGTATGAGTCAGTACTAAATTTTACCTGAGAAAATTAGAATATGAAACAGTACCTAGCAAATTAACAAAAGGAGCCTTGAATTTTCAGACCATAATACGCAGATGTGTTGATTTCTGTCCTTATCAGTGCAGCTTTCATAGGAAAGAAAAAATTCTAACTAAACATACTGTACATATTCTGTATTATACGTATTCATATGTATAGAATGTGTAATAGAAGCCTGCTAATAGAAATGTAATAGAAATCTGCTCTGTACAGAATAAGTATAAATGTTAGGAACTAAGAGCTTTTATCAGCAAGGAATAAAAGTGATTTGTTAGCAATTCCTCCAAGTTAGTAGCAATTAGCAAAAAAACCTTTCCTCCAGTTCTTATAGCCAATTTACAGATTGCATTTGACAAGTTCTTTATCTTTTTTGTTAGAAGACTTCCATGTCACAGAAGACTCTTGTTTGTTTGTTTTCAACTTTTATGCACAGTAACTTGCTCATTTGGACTTCCGGGGTGACTCACTGGTAAAGAATCCACCTACCAATACAGGATAGGCAGTTTCAGTCTCTGGATGGGGAAGATTCCTTGAAGGAGGAAGTGTAAACCCACTCCAGGATTCTTGGCTGGAAAACCTCATGGACAGAGGAACCTGGCAGGATTATGTTCACGGGATCACATATGGTTGGACGTGACTAAGCGACTGTGCGCACGCACACAAGCACACAAACCTGGGCTTCTACTTCCATACTAACAGGGAATTCATAAGATGTAGACTAACAGACTTTCAGGCTCTCAGTTCCATACACGTTTAATTCCTATAGCGATGAAATAGACTTTGTGTGTGTGTGAGGGGTGTGTTAATGTCTATGTACGTGTGTTAGGGATGGGAGATAATCCATAATCCTACTTAAATGATTGGCCCTCATGATGTAGTGACTTTTATAAGTGAAAGAAACCAGGATGTGGATTTCATCTTTTACCTATTGAGATTGACGCAGTTCATGTTATTTTTTAAAACTTTTGTGGGGTTTACCTCTTTTTTTTTTTGCTCACAGATACATGAAACTGAAGGAGAGGTATTATTAATCATAAAATGACATTTTGCATATCTTTTATTTTGAAGAAAGATTTGACACATACTTCTGCTGGCAAATGGATAATAAAACTCTTTGCTTCAGTTTCTCTGAGCAGAAACTACACACTCTTAGCTGTCATGTACTACAAAATGCTATTATTTGTAAAAAAAAACAAAAAAAAACTGGTTTATGTGATCACATAAAGTTGAGAAACAACTGATAAAACAAAGTTACATAGGTGTTCTTACTGTATACTTCCATACAGCTCAAATGCATTGCAAATATCCACAAAGGGATATTATATGAAATTTTTCTAAGTTTTTTACTTTCATTTAAAACCTATTAATATCTTGAGAAACTTAAATTCCTCCAAGTTAGTAGCAATTAGCAAAAAAACCTTTCCTCCAGTTCTTATAGCCAATTTACAGATTGCATTTGACAAGTTCTTTATCTTTTTTGTTAGAAGACTTCCATGTCACAGAAGACTCTTGTTTGTTTGTTTTCAACTTTTATGCACAGTAACTTGCTCATTTGGACTTCCGGGGTGACTCACTGGTAAAGAATCCACCTACCAATACAGGATAGGCAGTTTCAGTCTCTGGATGGGGAAGATTCCTTGAAGGAGGAAGTGTAAACCCACTCCAGGATTCTTGCCTGGAAAACCTCATGGACAGAGGAACCTGGCAGGCTTATGTCCACGGGATCACATAGGGTTGGACGTGACTAAGCGACTGAGCGCACACATACACAAGCACACAAACCTGGGCTTCTACTTCCATACTAACAGGGAATTCATAAGATGTAGACTAACAGACTTTCAGGCTCTCAGTTCCATACACGTTTAATTCCTATAGCGATGAAATAGACTTTGTGTGTGTGTGAGGGGTGTGTTAATGTCTATGTACGTGTGTTAGGGATGGGAGATAATCCATAATCCTACTTAAATGATTGGCCCTCATGATGTAGTGACTTTTATAAGTGAAAGAAACCAGGATGTGGATTTCATCTTTTACCTATTGAGATTGACGCAGTTCATGTTATTTTTTAAAACTTTTGTGGGGTTTACCTCTTTTTTTTTTTGCTCACAGATACATGAAACTGAAGGAGAGGTATTATTAATCATAAAATGACATTTTGCATATCTTTTATTTTGAAGAAAGATTTGACACATACTTCTGCTGGCAAATGGATAATAAAACTCTTTGCTTCAGTTTCTCTGAGCAGAAACTACACACTCTTAGCTGTCATGTACTACAAAATGCTATTATTTGTAAAAAAAAAAAACAAAAAAAAACTGGTTTATGTGATCACATAAAGTTGAGAAACAACTGATAAAACAAAGTTACATAGGTGTTCTTACTGTATACTTCCATACAGCTCAAATGCATTGCAAATATCCACAAAGGGATATTATATGAAATTTTTCTAAGTTTTTTACTTTCATTTAAAACCTATTAATATCTTGAGAAACTTAAATTATCCCCAGCATGTTTTGAAAAATGCTAGTTAAGTGTGGCATTCATAAGTACAACTGGTAATCTTTGATCTTATATTTTAATTATGATTGTCAATATTCTGATACAATGCAATGCTACAACCTGTGCAAACTTCTTCTGCCACTGCTATTTTATAGAATTAGGGCCTTGTGGATACAGTCTTTCTTTATTGGAAAGACTTCTAAATAGATTGATGACCTTTACTGACTGAAGTTACATACCTTAAAGAAACTAACTCCTTATAACTCATGCTTTGTATAATAATCTAAAACTTCGATTCATTTCCTTCCCACTTTCTAAGAGAAATGCAGCCCATTACAAATTGTAAAACATATGCAGTTTTTAGCTTTAATTTAAACTGGTAGTTAGTAAAATGCACCTTCTTTCATTTAACATTTAGAGATTTAAAGTCAGTGAAGGAAGGTGGCACATTGTAGTTGGAAATAGCACTGATCTGAGAATTAAGGGACAAGAGTTAAACCACTAACAATAGTATAACCCTGGGCAAAGCATTTTCAGCATCTCAGTTACTCAAATGCAAGACGAAGAATATATGATTCATATATTTGAATCTTTCATTCTGAAAATGGAATGGGAAATCAAAACTTGGTAACTATTAAATTACAATGGCTCCTTCTTATACCTATTAGCCATTGCAGCTGGAACACTGAAGATGAATAAACAGAAATTGACTCTGGTGTTCTGTTTAGTAAAACTTTGTGCAATTAGGGCAACATTCCTGCCCTACTTTTGTAGCCAAATTATTATAGATAAAAGTATGTGTTTATTAAAAATCGGGTAAGATCAGAGATTTTTGTTTTTATCATGAATATTAATCTATAGGCTCTTTTCTCAAAAGGCAGTCTCTTGTCTAATAGATTCAGAATTGAACTGCATATGTTTCAACTCATCAATCTACCAACACAAAGATTTTTTGGTGCTGTTCTGTTTCAAGCAGAATGTGTACCTACTTGTTAGAAATCTTGGCACCATTTCTCTTCTGTGTGTAGAAGATATAATAGCTTGACATTAAAAGAACTTAGCATCAATGAAATATACCCGGTAAATATCAAAGACTGTCTTCTTGGCAAAGAAAAAAGGTACGAAATAAGAAAACTGTAGGTTCGTGAGAAGAACACAAATGAAGCCTTTTAAAATACCTTTAACAGCCTATATTTCAACCATTGTTCAGAAAAAGACATTCATTACATTTTTTATAATTAATTGTTATAATTTTTATATTTTAAATGTCTTAAATGTGCCAATTTTACCTTTCTAACATCCATGTGAAATGCTTTTTACCACTAAAATATTTTAAGGGAAAACATAACCTTGAATGTTTTTGTTGAAGTTGTATATCCAAATTTGTGCTTAAAAACATATTTTGACAAAATAAAAATGTAAATACTTGCAACTTAGAGAGCTTATGAAGGAAAACTTAGAGCAAACCTAGACGTAAAAACAAACATGTTTCTTCTTGAAAAGGGTATAAAATATTTTACTCAATTTTGGGGTGAAAAACACATATGTTTCATTTTGAAAATGAGGACAAATGTTTTACTTAATTTGTTGGAGCTTTAGAGTGTGGATGTGTGGATCTGTTCAGGTTCTTGTTTATCATTTTACTTCTACCTCATTGAGGCATAATTACCAGGATTAGAGGCTACAGTAAGCTTGCTGAAGATGATAGGTATTTAGTTATTGCTTTAGGGAGCACAGATGGACTCCCCAGAGCCCTGAGACACTGAGCCTTGGTCTACCTGCAGGCACCAAAGCAGGTGTGGGCACTTATGGGGCTGCTCAGAATGGAACATACCACAGGTGATGCTAATTAAGCAAGCCCTGGGACTCAGAAGAGCACACAGGTTATTGCTGATGGTGGAGTGCCAAAGGGTAGTGAAAAGCAGAATTGTCTGCTGGCCCAGGGAAGATAAGAACACAAAGGGCACAGAAATGGATTTGAATACCGGCACTTATCAGTCTGCCGTTTAAACTACATAATGCTGCATATAATGGTATGCTTTTAGCGGTAAAATTAGGAGTCCTTGTATGAATATACTAATTTATTAACATCAATTTGTGTCACTATTTAAGTAGTTAGTCTCTTTTTTTGGCGTGTCAAGAAGACAGAGCATCAAGAAAACATTAGATCAACCTCAAAACAGCTATGATTAAAATGAAAATCAGAGGTACCATGCTATTTTAATAAATAGTTTTATATAGTGCAACTTTACCCCTGCATTAAGAAAAATTATTTTAATTTCAAGAACGTATGAATTGAATATGTCTCCATCTTTCTCTGATTTAACAGTTATACTAAAAAATATATTTATTTAGGGAATGAACATGACATTTCACAGAACAATGAAATTGACTTTTTATTGGCATTACAATCAAATAGCTAATTCTAATAAGGATAAATCAGAATTAATTCATGTAAAATATATTGCAGATAATTTTAAGTTTTACACATGCTACTTCATTATTATTTATATTTCATTTGTAACTAATAACACTAATCGGTAAAAGTGTTGCCTAAGAAAGATGACTGTTTACAGTAAAGAAGACATAGCATGAATATTACAGATTTCAGAGTGTTTTACCATACAGCAGCTAGTTGATGATAAGCTGTGTGTAGTCCCCTAAAGGGTAGATGGCAGTATAATTGATCATTATGAAATTCAATTAAACATAAATGTGTTTTTGTTATCTTTTGTTCCTCAAGAAACTACCCTAATATTTAGTGGTTTAACATCAGTACCATTTTTATTCGCTTAAGATTCTGCTGGTCAGGAATTCAAGAGGTGTGTGTGCTTGACTGGGCATTTTTTCCCCACTCTTTTTTATGCCATTTTCTGGTATTACTCAACTACCTGCATTCAGTTGGGTTATTAGTTAGAAATCGAGTCAATGGCAGCTGGTGGGAGCTGGAATGCCCAAAGTGGATTCACTCACTGGTATGGTGTTTGAAAGGCTGAAAGAGCTGGAGGCTGCCTTTCTCTTTCTCTCTTCATGTCATCTCTACAGTAACTGGGCATTTTTGCATGGCAGTCAAAAACTCCATGAAAAGAAAAGGAAGCTGCAGATCAGGTGTGACCTCAAAGGTTACAGTGTCATTTCCACCAAATTCTACTGATCAAAACCAGTTTACTAAGCATCTAGACTCCGGGGAGGGGAAAATAGATTATAAAGCTTGTTGTGGAAGTAGAATGGGAGCTAATCCTGTGGCCCTCTTATAGAAACCATCTGAATCAGTTGAATATGTTTTCATTTGGTATCCAGAAAGATCATATGTATGAGAGAATAAGATTTAAAATTATGCCATATATCACAGATACTGTCTCTGAAAAAGCAGAAATAGATCTTGAAACAATTGTTTGGTACACATGTAAATTGAAATCATTATGAAAAATAGTTAATTAGGAAATCAGAATCTGAACCCTCATTGCCCTGAAGCAGTGTGGCAAGAGCTGTTTCTACAAGAAGCACATGTTCACCATTATGAAACCAAACCTCAACACACCTGGCCACTCAAAGAACTGGAAAAAATGAGATAAATTGTTATGGGTGAGAAATTTTACCCCACCCAAGAATGGCTTTTATTTAGAAACAAACTACTAACATCTTGCCAGACCAATATTGTGGCCTTGCTTACAGCATTTTGGAATGGTGACGTTAAGGATATTCTAGCCAGATATCACTGAAATCGTGGTAACACCAATTTTCTAAAAGGTCCTAAAGATGAACTTCCATACCCAAGGGGTGAAAAACATTTCATCCTGAGAAGAATTTTTTGCAAAGAATAGAACTGAAAAAATGATGATTAATTGAAATCAAATGCTCTTTCCTTTATGGATATCTATTCTTAGTTCTGATCAGTAATAAAACAAAATTTATTTTAAGAAAAGAAATTGATTTTCTTTTTTTCAATATTCATTTCAATATTTAAAAGAGTAAAGCATTGAGAGGCAGAATGTTATTCAGACAACCAACAAATTGTCAAGCCTAGATAAGAATTCAGGACTTTGATACAATTTCTCTTCACAATCCAGTTCAGGTCAGTTCAGTCTCTCAGTCAGTCTGACTTTGCAGCCCTATGCACTGTGGCACACCACAATTCTCTGTCCTTCACAATATCCCGTAACTTGCCCCAAACTCATGTCCATTGACTCAGTGATGCCATCCAACCATCTCATCCTCTCTTGTCCTCATCTCCTTTTGCCTTCTTCTATTTTGCCCAGCATCAGGGTCTTTTCCAATGAGTCATCTCTTCACATCAAGTCACCAAAGTATTGGTGCTTCAGCTTCAGCATTATTCCTTCCAATGTATATTTGGGGTTGATTAGCTTTAGGATTGACTGGTTTGATCTCCTTGTATCCAAGGGACTCTCAAGAGTCTTCTCCCCAACACCACAGTTCAAAGACATCAATTCTTTGGCATTCAGCCTTTTTCATGGTCCAGCTCTCAAGTCCATACAGGACTACTGAACAAACCATAGCTATGAATATACAGAATTTTGTCAGTAAAATGATATCTCTGCTTTTGAGTACACTGTCTAAGTTTGTCATAGCTTTTCTTCCAAGGAGCAAGTGTCTTTTAATTACATGGCTGCAGTCACCATCTACAGTGATTTTGGATTCCAAGAAAATAAAGCCTGTCACTGTTTCTGTTGTTTGCCCATCTATCTGCCATGAAATAAGGTGACCAGATGGCATGACCTTCGTATTTCGAATGTTGAGTTTTAGGCCAGCTTTTTCACTCTTTTACCTCCATCAAGAGGCTCTTTAATTCCTCTTTGCTTTCTGCCAGAAAGGTGGTGACATCTGTATACCTGAGGTTACTGATGTTTCTCCCAGAAGTCTTGATTCCAGCTGGCATTTCATCCAGACTGGCATTTCACATGATGTACTCTGCATATAAGTTAAATAAGCAGGGTGACTATATACAGCCTTGACATACTACATTCCAAGTTTGGAACCAGTCCACTTCTTAGTTCTGATCAGTAATAAAACAAAATTTATTTTAAAAAAATTGATTTTCTTTTTTTCAATATTCATTTCAATATTTAAAAGAGTAAAGCATTGAGAGGCAGAATGTTATTCAGACAACCAACAAATTGTCAAGCCTAGATAAGAATTCAGGACTTTGATACAATTTCTCTTCACAATCCAGTTCAGGTCAGTTCAGTCTCTCAGTCAGTCTGACTTTGCAGCCCTATGCACTGTGGCACACCACAATTCTCTGTCCTTCACAATATCCCGTAACTTGCCCCAAACTCATGTCCATTGACTCAGTGATGCCATCCAACCATCTCATCCTCTCTTGTCCTCATCTCCTTTTGCCTTCTTCTATTTTGCCCAGCATCAGGGTCTTTTCCAATGAGTCATCTCTTCACATCAAGTCACCAAAGTATTGGTGCTTCAGCTTCAGCATTATTCCTTCCAATGTATATTTGGGGTTGATTAGCTTTAGGATTGACTGGTTTGATCTCCTTGTATCCAAGGGACTCTCAAGAGTCTTCTCCCCAACACCACAGTTCAAAGACATCAATTCTTTGGCATTCAGCCTTTTTCATGGTCCAGCTCTCAAGTCCATACAGGACTACTGAACAAACCATAGCTATGAATATACAGAATTTTGTCAGTAAAATGATATCTCTGCTTTTGAGTACACTGTCTAAGTTTGTCATAGCTTTTCTTCCAAGGAGCAAGTGTCTTTTAATTACATGGCTGCAGTCACCATCTACAGTGATTTTGGATTCCAAGAAAATAAAGCCTGTCACTGTTTCTGTTGTTTGCCCATCTATCTGCCATGAAATAAGGTGACCAGATGGCATGACCTTCGTATTTCGAATGTTGAGTTTTAGGCCAGCTTTTTCACTCTTTTACCTCCATCAAGAGGCTCTTTAATTCCTCTTTGCTTTCTGCCAGAAAGGTGGTGACATCTGTATACCTGAGGTTACTGATGTTTCTCCCAGAAGTCTTGATTCCAGCTGGCATTTCATCCAGACTGGCATTTCACATGATGTACTCTGCATATAAGTTAAATAAGCAGGGTGACTATATACAGCCTTGACATACTACATTCCAAGTTTGGAACCAGTCCACTGTTCCATGTCTGGTTCTAAATGTTGCTTCTTGTCCTGCATACAGGTTTCGCCAAAGTCAGGTCACGTGTTCGCCACTCTTTCAGAATTTTCCACAGTTTGTTGTGCTCCACATAGTCAAAGGCTTTTTAGCACAGTCAATGAAGCAGAAGTAGATGTTTTTCTGGAATTCATTCACTGTATGATCTAATGGATGGTGGAAATTTGATCTCTGTTCCCTCTAAATCCAGAGGCCTTTTCTAAATCCAGCTTGTCTATTTGGAAGTTCTTGGTTCTCCTACTGTTGAAGCCTAATGTGCAGGATTTTGAGCATGACTTTGCTAGCCTGAAATAAGTGCAATGGTGCAGTAGTTTGAACATTGTTTGGCATTGCCCTTATTTGGAATTGGAATGAATACTGACCTTTTCCAGTCTTGAGACCACTGCTGAGTTTTCCAAATTTGCTGGCTTATTGAGTGCAGCACTATTACAGCATCATCTTTTAAGATTTGAAATAGCTCAGTTGGAATTCCATCACCCCAGTAGTTTTGTTCATAGTATTGCTTCCTAGGGCCTACTTGACTTCACACTTTAATGTCTGACTATATGTGAGTGATCACACCATCGTGGTCATCTTACTCATTAAGATCTTTTCTGTATAGTTCTACTGTGTATTTTTTTTCCACCTCTTCTTAATATCTTCTTCTGTTAAGTCCATACTGCTTCTTTCCTTTATTGTGAGTATATTTGATTGAAATGTTCTGTTAGTATCTCTAATTTTCTTGTAAAGATCTCTAGTCTCTCCCGTTTCGTTGTTTTCCTCTATTTCTTTGCATTGTTCACTTAAGAAGGCTTTCTTAGCTCTCCTTGTTATTATCTAGAACTCTGCATTCAGATGGATATATCTTTCCTCTTCTCCTTTGCTTTGAACATCTCTTCTTTTCTCAGCTATTTGAAAAGACTCCTCAGAAGCAGAAGTCTTGATTCCAGCTGGCATTTCATCCAGACTGGCATTTCACATGATGTACTCTGCATATAAGTTAAATAAGCAGGGTGACTATATACAGCCTTGACATACTACATTCCAAGTTTGGAACCAGTCCACTGTTCCATGTCTGGTTCTAAATGTTGCTTCTTGTCCTGCATACAGGTTTCGCCAAAGTCAGGTCACGTGTTCGCCACTCTTTCAGAATTTTCCACAGTTTGTTGTGCTCCACATAGTCAAAGGCTTTTTAGCACAGTCAATGAAGCAGAAGTAGATGTTTTTCTGGAATTCATTCACTGTATGATCTAATGGATGGTGGAAATTTGATCTCTGTTCCCTCTAAATCCAGAGGCCTTTTCTAAATCCAGCTTGTCTATTTGGAAGTTCTTGGTTCTCCTACTGTTGAAGCCTAATGTGCAGGATTTTGAGCATGACTTTGCTAGCCTGAAATAAGTGCAATGGTGCAGTAGTTTGAACATTGTTTGGCATTGCCCTTATTTGGAATTGGAATGAATACTGACCTTTTCCAGTCTTGAGACCACTGCTGAGTTTTCCAAATTTGCTGGCTTATTGAGTGCAGCACTATTACAGCATCATCTTTTAAGATTTGAAATAGCTCAGTTGGAATTCCATCACCCCAGTAGTTTTGTTCATAGTATTGCTTCCTAGGGCCTACTTGACTTCACACTTTAATGTCTGACTATATGTGAGTGATCACACCATCGTGGTCATCTTACTCATTAAGATCTTTTCTGTATAGTTCTACTGTGTATTTTTTTTCCACCTCTTCTTAATATCTTCTTCTGTTAAGTCCATACTGCTTCTTTCCTTTATTGTGAGTATATTTGATTGAAATGTTCTGTTAGTATCTCTAATTTTCTTGTAAAGATCTCTAGTCTCTCCCGTTTCGTTGTTTTCCTCTATTTCTTTGCATTGTTCACTTAAGAAGGCTTTCTTAGCTCTCCTTGTTATTATCTAGAACTCTGCATTCAGATGGATATATCTTTCCTCTTCTCCTTTGCTTTGAACATCTCTTCTTTTCTCAGCTATTTGAAAAGACTCCTCAGAAGCAGAAGTCATTTTGCCTTTTTACATTTCTTTTTCTTGGGGTGGTTTTGATCACTGCCTCCCGTACAATGTTACGAACCTCTAAAACTCCATAGTCCATAGTTCTGCACTCTCTCTATCAGATCTAATCCCTTGAATCCATTTGTCACTTCCACTGTATAATTCTAAGGAATCTGATTTAGGTCATACCTGAATGGCCTAGTGGTTTTCCCTACCTTCTTCAATTTAAGTCTGAATTTTGCAATAAGGAGCTCATGATTTAGCCACAGTCAGCTCCAGTTCATGTTTTGCTTCACCAGCCAATGCACCATATTAACTCACAAGGAAAGTCTTGTGTCTCAAAGTCGGGGTTTAGCAAACAATGGCCAGGGGACCAAGCCCTGCCCTCTGTGTTTGTAGAGTTCATAATGAGAGAGTTCCTTTTCATTTTTAAATGGTTGAAATATAACAAAAAGGAAAATTCTTCATGTCATGTCTTGAAACAGAAAATTTAAATATTAATGTTTATAAATAAAGTTTTATTGAACATAGGCACACTTTCTTTTATGCATTTCCTGCGGTGGCTTTCACACTGTAAAGGCACAAGGGAGTGGTTGTGAAGAGCTCCCTTTTGGCCCATAAACTCTGAAATATTTACTATCTGGCTCCGTAGAGAAAATGCCTTTCTACCTTTACCCTAAATTTTTCTTTCCTTTGAATTATTATCTATTGTCTTTCCCTTCTCTCCCCTTTCTATCTCTTCTTTCCTTCCCCCTGCCACTCCCTCTCTCTATTCATTTCTTTATTTTGTTCCTCTCACACATTTTCTTTATTATAGTACCAACCTCATCAGCTTTCTCTTTGACTTTTACATACTTTTATATCCTGTGCGTGATTCTTTACATATATTATGCTCAAGCCAAGACTCTGTCCAAGTATTTGTTTTGTTTTTATCCAAGATGGCATTCATTCCCATAAGCAGAGATTTGTTTGCTTATGATACTATGTAGTAATTCAAACAGCTGTCTCTTGTCAACATTTCAAAATTCACCTAAACCTGAAGCATGTTAAACCACACTACATTAACTAAAACAAAACATTCTGTTAACTAAAACAGAACATTCCTTAAACTTGCACTTGTGCCCCGAGCACATGTGTGGCATAGTTCTTCCCCTTCCAGCTCTTGGTTTCAATGCTTTCTCTTCAGCAAGGATCCTCCCAGACTGCTTGATTCAGAGTGGCACAGAATCTCACAATTCCTTCTCTTCCTCCTTATTTTAATTCCTGCACTGAACAAATACCTTATAGATATAACATAATTTACTTCTTTATAATCTGCTCCACTAGAACATATGCTTCATGAAGTCAGAGATTTGTATCTGTTTTGTTTACTGCTCTATCCTGAGCCTGAAACAAAGTGTCAATCAATATTTCTTAAATGAATGAAAGAATGAAACTTGGGCTTTGGAACACGAGAACCAAATCTTAATTAAATTACTTGAGCAAAATTTAAAACACTAATTTTTAAAATTTGAAGTAAACTCATTTCCAAACTAAAAACCTAACTTGTGAGGATTTTTCCCAAAAGAATGCTACATCTTCTGAAAATTATATTTTCATTTTCCCAAATAAAATTAGACAGAGCATAAACTACTTCATTGTTTCATATGTCTTAAAATATTTAAAGTGTTTAGTAATAAGAAAATACCTACAAATCCTCTGACCCATTTTAGATACCAAGAAGTACTGAAAGAAATAGCTATTGGGTGAGAAGAGAAGTTTATACAGCTTCAAATTTATTTAAAAAACTTAAAAGTTCAGTGGAATGAACATTATTTTTCTTAATTCATGGCCCTTCCCTTCTCTCCCCTTTCTATCTCTTCTTTCCTTCCCCCTGCCACTCCCTCTCTCTATTCATTTCTTTATTTTGTTCCTCTCACACATTTTCTTTATTATAGTACCAACCTCATCAGCTTTCTCTTTGACTTTTACATACTTTTATATCCTGTGCGTGATTCTTTACATATATTATGCTCAAGCCAAGACTCTGTCCAAGTATTTGTTTTGTTTTTATCCAAGATGGCATTCATTCCCATAAGCAGAGATTTGTTTGCTTATGATACTATGTAGTAATTCAAACAGCTGTCTCTTGTCAACATTTCAAAATTCACCTAAACCTGAAGCATGTTAAACCACACTACATTAACTAAAACAAAACATTCTGTTAACTAAAACAGAACATTCCTTAAACTTGCACTTGTGCCCCGAGCACATGTGTGGCATAGTTCTTCCCCTTCCAGCTCTTGGTTTCAATGCTTTCTCTTCAGCAAGGATCCTCCCAGACTGCTTGATTCAGAGTGGCACAGAATCTCACAATTCCTTCTCTTCCTCCTTATTTTAATTCCTGCACTGAACAAATACCTTATAGATATAACATAATTTACTTCTTTATAATCTGCTCCACTAGAACATATGCTTCATGAAGTCAGAGATTTGTATCTGTTTTGTTTACTGCTCTATCCTGAGCCTGAAACAAAGTGTCAATCAATATTTCTTAAATGAATGAAAGAATGAAACTTGGGCTTTGGAACACGAGAACCAAATCTTAATTAAATTACTTGAGCAAAATTTAAAACACTAATTTTTAAAATTTGAAGTAAACTCATTTCCAAACTAAAAACCTAACTTGTGAGGATTTTTCCCAAAAGAATGCTACATCTTCTGAAAATTATATTTTCATTTTCCCAAATAAAATTAGACAGAGCATAAACTACTTCATTGTTTCATATGTCTTAAAATATTTAAAGTGTTTAGTAATAAGAAAATACCTACAAATCCTCTGACCCATTTTAGATACCAAGAAGTACTGAAAGAAATAGCTATTGGGTGAGAAGAGAAGTTTATACAGCTTCAAATTTATTTAAAAAACTTAAAAGTTCAGTGGAATGAACATTATTTTTCTTAATTCATGGCCTTAAAATATTTTTATACAAACAAGATCCATTTTAGAATCAAGAGTCTAATTTACTTGCCACACCTAGTTTTCTTTACTTTGAAACAACTCCTCCATTTTACATTAGTTTCTTGACCTTGATACATTTGAAGTGTACAAGCCAGTTATTTTATAGAATATCTCTCTTGAGTTTGTCAAGTATTTCTTTGTGATTAAAATCAGGTTATGAATCTTCAACAGAAATAGCAAAGTGAAAAATTTGTTTTCTTCTCATTGCATTCCCTCAAGTATAACATGATTTTGATTTGTCCTTGTTCTTGTTGATGGGCTTCCTATGTGGCGCAAGTGGTAAAGAACCCACCTGTCAGTGCAGAAGACAGAAGAACCACAGGTTCATTCCCAGGATCAGGAAGATCCCTTGGAGAAGGAAATGGAAACCCACTCCAATATTCTTGCCTGGAGAATCCCATGGACAGAATAGCCTATCGGGCTATAATCCATAGGGTCACAATGTGTTGGAAACCACAGAAGTGACTTAGCATGTATGCATTCTTGTCACTGGCATATTTGATCACTTGTTTAAAGGAACATTCACCAGCTTCTCCGTTATAAAATCATACATTTCCTTTTCTTACTGGTATGAATTTGAGACAGGAGTAGAATAGGTACTGTGAAACTGTATAAATATCTTAATCAGATTTCTCATCAAAGTTTCAGTTCATTCATTTATCTAATTTATTAACATGGATTATGGTTTCCTAATATATTCATTTTATATAGTCTGTTACTATATCTATTTTGATACTCTGTGTGTTCTTGATTTGTCCAGTGGGAGATCTGTGGATTGACTTTTGTGTTTCTTTGAGGTTTGCATCATTTTTTGAGTATGTCATGGCTTTCTGGCATAGTAGAATATTTCAGGTCCATTTTGTACTTTGCCTTTTCAGTCCTGGTATCATTTCCAGATTTCCATCATTTCAGAATAAGTAAAAGTACCTACAAATCCTCTGACCCATTTTAGATACCAAGAAGTACTGAAAGAAATAGCTATTGGGTGAGAAGAGAAGTTTATACAGCTTCAAATTTATTTAAAAACTTAAAAGTTCAGTGGAATGAACATTATTTCTCTTAATTCATAGCATTAAAATATTTTTATACAAACAAGATCCATTTTAGAATCAAGAGTCTAATTTACTTGCCACACCTAGTTTTCTTTACTTTGAAACAACTCCTCCATTTTACATTAGTTTCTTGACCTTGATACATTTGAAGTGTACAAGCCAGTTATTTTATAGAATATCTCTCTTGAGTTTGTCAAGTATTTCTTTGTGATTAAAATCAGGTTATGAATCTTCAACAGAAATAGCAAAGTGAAAAATTTGTTTTCTTCTCATTGCATTCCCTCAAGTATAACATGATTTTGATTTGTCCTTGTTCTTGTTGATGGGCTTCCTATGTGGCGCAAGTGGTAAAGAACCCACCTGTCAGTGCAGAAGACAGAAGAACCACAGGTTCATTCCCAGGATCAGGAAGATCCCTTGGAGAAGGAAATGGAAACCCACTCCAATATTCTTGCCTGGAGAATCCCATGGACAGAATAGCCTATCGGGCTATAATCCATAGGGTCACAATGTGTTGGAAACCACAGAAGTGACTTAGCATGTATGCATTCTTGTCACTGGCATATTTGATCACTTGTTTAAAGGAACATTCACCAGCTTCTCCGTTATAAAATCATACATTTCCTTTTCTTACTGGTATGAATTTGAGACAGGAGTAGAATAGGTACTGTGAAACTGTATAAATATCTTAATCAGATTTCTCATCAAAGTTTCAGTTCATTCATTTATCTAATTTATTAACATGGATTATGGTTTCCTAATATATTCATTTTATATAGTCTGTTACTATATCTATTTTGATACTCTGTGTGTTCTTGATTTGTCCAGTGGGAGATCTGTGGATTGACTTTTGTGTTTCTTTGAGGTTTGCATCATTTTTTGAGTATGTCATGGCTTTCTGGCATAGTAGAATATTTCAGGTCCATTTTGTACTTTGCCTTTTCAGTCCTGGTATCATTTCCAGATTTCCATCATTTCTTTTGGATTATTACTGTTTCCAGTTTCTCTCAGTGGACAGACCTAGGAAGTACATGTTTGTATATCATGGCTTCTTTCCCATGTGAGCCTCTGCATGCTCACCAAATCCACGTTACTCCATAATTGGGTAACAATTTGTTCTCCTAGAGCATTCACAAATGCAATTAGTTGCTTGATCTTTCAATAAAAGAGGTGAGTGGCCAATTTCACCTACAATTAACCAATTACCTCATGGTTTCATTTACTATGCTTGAGTCCATGTGTTTTAAAACATTGCTTGTAGTGTATCCAATACATTCAGAGAAAAGTCAGAGACAATTTTTAAATCCTAGGCTAATGCATTTGAGGCAGCATGCACTTTCCCTAAAATAGAGACTAAAAATTAGAAATAAAAGATTTTCCTTATTATTATGAAACAAAGAATCCTTATATGGTAAAGTGAAGAATTGCAGGATAGACTATCAATATCAGAGTCTGTAAAGCTCACTGTCTTGCACAAGGGCTCTCATTTTAAAGATTATTTTTTACAGTATCCACTAAGTCAGCAGATTTTTAAAAATGAATGGCAATTTTATAATTTTCTTTTTCTTTTCTATTTTTAATGTAAACGTACACATACATAGATAGATGACTGGATGGGAAGATCCCTTGGAGGAGGGCATGGCAACCCCCTCCTTGCCTGGAGAATCCCATGGACAGAGAAGCCTGGTAGACTACAGCTCATGGGGTCACAAAGAGTTGGACAGGACTGAGTAAGCAGAGTGCAGCTAGTTGATTGATTGATAAGTAGATAGATAGGTAGATGATACATAGATGTGATTAAAGGTGATGACAGCTAATTTTCAATATTTTTTTCTTGATTCATTTTACTGGCAACTTAGATATTTCATTTTCAGTAAGAATCCCACCTCAGCTCTATAAGTAAGTAAACCACCTTACTTCACATTTAGGATAGGAAGAGAATAATTGTCTCTGTGTATTCCTTTGGTCCTCATCCCTGTGCTCACCAAGATCTAACCTGATACCCCAATCCCTCTCAGTTAAAAGATTTAGAGTCTCTTATTCCAGTAACTTCTACAATAAAAGTGAGGAAATGACTGCCTGTTAATGGTTGATTGTGTCAGAAAACTCCTGAAAATTGCTGTCTTACTGGTGAAAGAGTCATCGTGGCCATTTATCATGTGATGGATTCTCTTTTACCTGAGAAAAGTGAGATTAGATCAATTGTTCTAGGAAAGCATGTGAGTGAGTGCATGGGTTGGGATAGTCCATTGCCAGGAGTACTTTTTTAAACATTACAGCAGTGAGGAAAATGAGAATGTGAGATATTCTTCAGAGTCCTCCTACTTAGCTCTATTTCATGAGAATTAGAAAATATAAAGACTTTTGTTGAAAGTGTTCAAGACCATTTAATAATCTTTTAAGAACTTATTTTCATCTCACATTTCATACTTATGGACAATTCACATTTTGGTCATAAAGGATAGGAGAGTCTTCAGAATTTGCCTGGCTAGGTTGTCTCTTTTAAATCAATAGTAGAAGTCCAAACATGCTGTGTACAGACTCAATCTAATATTCTATATTCAGTTTGGAACCCATATTTTCATGATCCCTTGGAGGAGGCCCTTTTTGTTTTACAGTATCCACTAAGTCTGCAGATTTTTAAAAATGAATGTCAATTTTATAATTTTTCATTTCTTTTCTATTTTTAATGTAAACGTACACATACATAGATAGATGACTGGATGGGAAGATCCCTTGGAGGAGGGCATGGCAACCCCCTCCTTGCCTGGAGAATCCCATGGACAGAGAAGCCTGGTAGACTACAGCTCATGGGGTCACAAAGAGTTGGACAGGACTGAGTAAGCAGAGTGCAGCTAGTTGATTGATTGATAAGTAGATAGATAGGTAGATGATACATAGATGTGATTAAAGGTGATGACAGCTAATTTTCAATATTTTTTTCTTGATTCATTTTACTGGCAACTTAGATATTTCATTTTCAGTAAGAATCCCACCTCAGCTCTATAAGTAAGTAAACCACCTTACTTCACATTTAGGATAGGAAGAGAATAATTGTCTCTGTGTATTCCTTTGGTCCTCATCCCTGTGCTCACCAAGATCTAACCTGATACCCCAATCCCTCTCAGTTAAAAGATTTAGAGTCTCTTATTCCAGTAACTTCTACAATAAAAGTGAGGAAATGACTGCCTGTTAATGGTTGATTGTGTCAGAAAACTCCTGAAAATTGCTGTCTTACTGGTGAAAGAGTCATCGTGGCCATTTATCATGTGATGGATTCTCTTTTACCTGAGAAAAGTGAGATTAGATCAATTGTTCTAGGAAAGCATGTGAGTGAGTGCATGGGTTGGGATAGTCCATTGCCAGGAGTACTTTTTTAAACATTACAGCAGTGAGGAAAATGAGAATGTGAGATATTCTTCAGAGTCCTCCTACTTAGCTCTATTTCATGAGAATTAGAAAATATAAAGACTTTTGTTGAAAGTGTTCAAGACCATTTAATAATCTTTTAAGAACTTATTTTCATCTCACATTTCATACTTATGGACAATTCACATTTTGGTCATAAAGGATAGGAGAGTCTTCAGAATTTGCCTGGCTAGGTTGTCTCTTTTAAATCAATAGTAGAAGTCCAAACATGCTGTGTACAGACTCAATCTAATATTCTATATTCAGTTTGGAAAAGCCCCATATTTTCATTGATTTAAGCATACTTTTAGAATAAACATATTAGCCTCAGGAAGTCTAGAATCTAATGATAGAGTCAGGCACATACTCAATAACTCAGCAAAGCAGATTGTGACTAGTGTTTATAAAGTAATTTAATATGAATAAACAATGAGACAATAAAGCTAAGGGAATATTGTCAATTTCACAGTGGTAATACATAAGACTGGCATATACAGTTGGTAGAAAGGCATTTGTTGAAGAATTAAGCCAGATATAAAGTCATTCTTTGAACAGACAGAGGATCAGAGGCACAACAATATCAGAAATATAAGCAGTATCACTATTTAGAGTCATAAATAAGCATTCATTCAGTGATTTTCAAACAACTCCATCAAAGAATAAAGATGGGTACAAAATCTTTGATATGCCTTCCCTTGAATCTAGGAGGGCCCTATTTTCATATTATACTTGTGCTAGTTTCTGGACCTACCCCTTAAGAGACTGGCAGCTTCTATTTCTGTCTCTTGGAATATTTGCTCTTTGAACCTAGCTCCCATGCTGTAAGGAATCCCAAGCAGTAATATGAAGCAATCCATGTGGAAAGGGATCAAGGCACAACTCCAGCTGAGCTTCAAGCTAACGATAACCAGCACCCACTTATGAGACATATGAGGAAGCCATCTTTGACATGTATTCTCCTGCTCCAGTTAAACAGACACATCTTGATTTGAGATCACCAATTCTTAATATACTGATAATGCAGATTCATTGATAAAATAGTATACTGTTTTTGTTTTAAGTCACTAAAACTTGGGGTAATGTGAGGATGAACAATCAGAGTCCATCCTACTTTTTAAACATTACAGCAGTGAGGAAAATGAGAATGTGAGATATTCTTCAGAGTCCTCCTACTTAGCTCTATTTCATGAGAATTAGAAAATATAAAGACTTTTGTTGAAAGTGTTCAAGACCATTTAATAATCTTTTAAGAACTTATTTTCATCTCACATTTCATACTTATGGACAATTCACATTTTGGTCATAAAGGATAGGAGAGTCTTCAGAATTTGCCTGGCTAGGTTGTCTCTTTTAAATCAATAGTAGAAGTCCAAACATGCTGTGTACAGACTCAATCTAATATTCTATATTCAGTTTGGAAAAGCCCCATATTTTCATTGATTTAAGCATACTTTTAGAATAAACATATTAGCCTCAGGAAGTCTAGAATCTAATGATAGAGTCAGGCACATACTCAATAACTCAGCAAAGCAGATTGTGACTAGTGTTTATAAAGTAATTTAATATGAATAAACAATGAGACAATAAAGCTAAGGGAATATTGTCAATTTCACAGTGGTAATACATAAGACTGGCATATACAGTTGGTAGAAAGGCATTTGTTGAAGAATTAAGCCAGATATAAAGTCATTCTTTGAACAGACAGAGGATCAGAGGCACAACAATATCAGAAATATAAGCAGTATCACTATTTAGAGTCATAAATAAGCATTCATTCAGTGATTTTCAAACAACTCCATCAAAGAATAAAGATGGGTACAAAATCTTTGATATGCCTTCCCTTGAATCTAGGAGGGCCCTATTTTCATATTATACTTGTGCTAGTTTCTGGACCTACCCCTTAAGAGACTGGCAGCTTCTATTTCTGTCTCTTGGAATATTTGCTCTTTGAACCTAGCTCCCATGCTGTAAGGAATCCCAAGCAGTAATATGAAGCAATCCATGTGGAAAGGGATCAAGGCACAACTCCAGCTGAGCTTCAAGCTAACGATAACCAGCACCCACTTATGAGACATATGAGGAAGCCATCTTTGACATGTATTCTCCTGCTCCAGTTAAACAGACACATCTTGATTTGAGATCACCAATTCTTAATATACTGATAATGCAGATTCATTGATAAAATAGTATACTGTTTTTGTTTTAAGTCACTAAAACTTGGGGTAATATGTTGCAAGGGCAATAAGCAACAGAACAACTACCAACATACCAAAACTATACCAAGCCCACTATATCTAGGGAAGAAACTGACAAGTTTAAATCTTGTGTTTATAAGTTTACAGGCCTGTGCAGTGCAGCTGAAAATGGCGTGTAGGTGTGGAAGATGCTAGAGAACATGAGATGAGAAAAGTAAGTTTATCTGCAATTATATTGAAAATGCAGGGGAGCCTTAATATATAGTAGAAGTATTTATAAGAATGTTTAGATGTGAAGGTAAAATATTGAAATGTTCTGAGGTGGAGAGTCATGCTTTCAGACAGTGAAGGTAATGTTAGTATTTGGATTCAACTGGAGAAAGCAACACTAAAAATAAGACTGTAGTTTAGGAGACCCTAGAAACCTAGCAAAAAGTAATGGGATCCTAAGCCAGTGGCAAGAGAATGGAAAAGAAAAATTAGATTTGAGTGATACTCTCACATTTCCATGAAGCAGATTTCATCTGTTTTGTTAATTCACATATCCAATTTCTTAGAACACATTCTAGTATATAACAGATACTTAATATCTATTTGCAGAATAAATGTGATAGGAGCCAAGAAACCATTTAGGAAAGTTATACTTCCATTTGGTTCAATTCACCTTCTCTACAAACAGGTAGTCTACGACACACCACGCTTCTCTTCCAAAGATATGGATCCATGCATTCCTTTAAAAAATGGTAAAAAGGAAATGCATCATTTGATCATATTTCTTATCCAAAGTGAATTTATCTAAAACACTTTTTTGGGCAATTGTATCGTATAAAGTTTAAACTACACTGCGTTTAAGTTCTCACTTTCCAGCCTCTTGTATTTTGTATTTCTTACAGAATTCTTATTCGTAGGTTAAAATCTGGCATTCTTCATCAAATTTACCTGACAGTGTATTTGTTGTTGGATGAATTAAAGGCAATGATTTTATATTTCCCAAATATACAAATCAGTAGTGCTATAGGATCTATTTTCACTGGCCTCTAAAACTGTTACCTGATTAAGATCTATTTTCACTGGCCTCTAAAACTGTTACCTGATTAAAATGACAAAAGAAGAGATTTGCTGAAAGGAATTGGGAACCAAGCAAATGTATTTAGTCATACTTATCTAGTTACTTTAGATAAATAGATAACATTAGATACACTCTAATGGCAGAACATGAAGAGGGACTAAAAAACCTCTTGATGAGAGTGAAAGGCGAGAGTGAAAAAGCTTTCTTAAAACTCAGTATTCGGGCTTCCCTGGGGTCCAGTGGGTAAGGACACTGCCTTGCAGTGCAAGGAACACCAGTTCAATCCCTGGCCTGGGAAGATCCAACGTGCTGCGGAGTGGCTGGACCGATATCTCCAGCTACCAAGCTAGAGTTCTGGAGCCCATGTGCCCAGAACCAGTGCTCTGCAATGAGAGAGGCCACTGCAATGGGAGGCCCACACAAGCCAAAGAACAAAGATAAATGAATGAAAGATCAATAGAAGTGGCCAAAAAAAAAAAAATCAGTATTCAAAAAACTAAGATCATGGCATCTGATCCTAACATTTCACAGCAAATAGAAGGGGGAAACTGGAAGCAATGAGAGATTTTATTTTCTTGGACTTCAAAATCACTGCAGATGGTGACGATAGCCATGAAAGTAAAAGACATTTGCCCCTTGGAATGAAATCTATGGCAAACCTAGACGGCATAAAAAAGCAGCGACATCACATTGCTGAAAAAAGAACAGTATAGTCGAAACTGTGGCCTTTTCAGTAGTCACATACAGATGTGAGAATTAGAACCTAAAGAAGGTTGAGAGTCAAAGAATTGATACTTTCGAATTATCATTCTCAAGAAGACTCTTGAGAGTCCCTTGAGCAGCAAGGAGGTCAAAGCTGTCAATCCTAAAGGAAATTAATGCTGCATATTCACTGGAAGGACTCATGCTGAAGTAAAGCTCCAATATTTGTCTTCCTGGTGGGAAGAGCCAACTCATTAGAAAAGATCCTGATGCTGGGAAAGATTGAGGGCAGGAGAAGAATGGGGTGACAGAGGATGAATGAGGTAGTTAGACAGCATCACTGACTCAATTGACATGAGTTTGAGCAAACTACAGGACAGCAGAGCCTGGTGTGCTGCAGTCTATAGGGTTGCAAAGAGTCCAACAAGACTTGGTGGCTAGAAAACAACAATCTAGTTACTTAAACTAGATAGGAAAAATGAAAGAAACTAACAGTGAGTAAAAAGATAAGAAAATTGTTTATTTATTCTTCTAATAGTGGACATTATAATGCATGTGTAGAAGTTCATGATATATTATTCAATGTTAAGAATTATTGACACTACTCACATTCTGCTTGCAGCACTGTTTGATTTGCTTTGCATTGATGTATTCAAATTCATCTAGAACAAAAGTAAAAACAAAATATATCTGTCATTGGGAAAAACAATTGATCTGTCACTATTTGCCTAAATGCAGTTTCTTGTTTTAAAAATTTTAAATAAGAATGAAACTATTTTTAAAATAATTTCAACATAACTGTTTGGAAAAAGCTTAACATTTTTATATTTTTCAAAAACATGTGTATAAATGTATATTTAGTCTTTAGGTATTATGAGGGAAACTTTACTATATCTGGAAGCCATATGCCAAAAATGTTGAGTTGTTTTCAATTTATATTTGCACAGAGCATTGAAAATGATAGGTCATGTCATAATTCATCTAAATATTCCTTCCCTTGGAACATTGCTTCCCACAGATAGTAACAGGACTTGGAACAAGACAAAATAGCAATATTATACACATTCTCTATTTCTGCATTTTTCCATTTCTGGAAATGGTCATAGGATCATTTTATGACAGTTTAACAACATCCATGAGCCTAAATTGCTAAGAATAGCAGTGTTAAATTCTTTTGGTAAAGTTACCATAAGGACCAAATTTGTTTTTTAAACAATTCCTTGGAGTATCAACTGATTTTTAGCTTTATAGCATATGTATCACATCTCCAACCATTTTGCCCCAATTCGATTTATTTTTATCCTTCAGTAGTGAGGATGAGAAAACCTGTATGCATATGGATATAGTTGATTTGAAAACTACTTTTTAAACCTTTGGAAGTTTTTCAAAACCAAAAACATATTTACCAAGTGATCTTGTTGCTGGGAAAGATTGAGGGCAGGAGAAGAATGGGGTGACAGAGGATGAATGAGGTAGTTAGACAGCATCACTGACTCAATTGACATGAGTTTGAGCAAACTACAGGACAGCAGAGCCTGGTGTGCTGCAGTCTATAGGGTTGCAAAGAGTCCAACAAGACTTGGTGGCTAGAAAACAACAATCTAGTTACTTAAACTAGATAGGAAAAATGAAAGAAACTAACAGTGAGTAAAAAGATAAGAAAATTGTTTATTTATTCTTCTAATAGTGGACATTATAATGCATGTGTAGAAGTTCATGATATATTATTCAATGTTAAGAATTATTGACACTACTCACATTCTGCTTGCAGCACTGTTTGATTTGCTTTGCATTGATGTATTCAAATTCATCTAGAACAAAAGTAAAAACAAAATATATCTGTCATTGGGAAAAACAATTGATCTGTCACTATTTGCCTAAATGCAGTTTCTTGTTTTAAAAATTTTAAATAAGAATGAAACTATTTTTAAAATAATTTCAACATAACTGTTTGGAAAAAGCTTAACATTTTTATATTTTTCAAAAACATGTGTATAAATGTATATTTAGTCTTTAGGTATTATGAGGGAAACTTTACTATATCTGGAAGCCATATGCCAAAAATGTTGAGTTGTTTTCAATTTATATTTGCACAGAGCATTGAAAATGATAGGTCATGTCATAATTCATCTAAATATTCCTTCCCTTGGAACATTGCTTCCCACAGATAGTAACAGGACTTGGAACAAGACAAAATAGCAATATTATACACATTCTCTATTTCTGCATTTTTCCATTTCTGGAAATGGTCATAGGATCATTTTATGACAGTTTAACAACATCCATGAGCCTAAATTGCTAAGAATAGCAGTGTTAAATTCTTTTGGTAAAGTTACCATAAGGACCAAATTTGTTTTTTAAACAATTCCTTGGAGTATCAACTGATTTTTAGCTTTATAGCATATGTATCACATCTCCAACCATTTTGCCCCAATTCGATTTATTTTTATCCTTCAGTAGTGAGGATGAGAAAACCTGTATGCATATGGATATAGTTGATTTGAAAACTACTTTTTAAACCTTTGGAAGTTTTTCAAAACCAAAAACATATTTACCAAGTGATCTTTTTGCCTAAATTTTATTTTTTTAATTTTTTTTAAATGCTTAGTGTTTTTTGTTGTTGTTAGCTTCTTTTTTCTTTTAAGATTTATTTATTTATTTATTTTGGTCGGGTAGGGGAGGGAGGGGAGCGGGCGGGCCACTTCTATTGGTCTTTCATTTCTCCATTTTCATCCGTCTTTGTTCTTTGGCTCCTATGGGCCTCCCATCGCGGTGGCGTCTGTCGTTGCAGAGCGCCGGCTCTGGGCGCATGCGCCCAGAGTTCCGGCTCGGTAATTGGACACATCAGTCCAGCCGCTCCGCAGCACGTGGGATCTTCCCAGGTCAGGGATCGAACTCGCGTTCCTTGCACTGCAAGGTGGTGTCCTTACTCACTGGACCACCAGGGGAAGCCCCTTGCCTACATTTTAAATCCATGTGCAACTTAAAAGCAACTTAGTCCATATGCTAGTTCAGATTCACTTATATTAAGGCCATGAAAATTATGTTTAATAGATATTTGACACACAAGAAGCTTTTAAGTTAATTTTCTCTAAATTTTAGATCCTTCAAAACATACTTTGTTCCCTCTCCACCCTAATCACTCCTCACTATTCTCCAAGAAAGGTCAGATTTAATTCAGGATCTACAAATTAGATGCTTTGAAACTATCAACAATGATTATGTCATAAAGAAAATGCATTAATTTTTTTTCCTTTGTCTATAGTTTTTGTTTCAATATCTCCATGCAAGTTCAGAATGATTTGACTTTTTTTAGGATCAATAATTTCAGGAATAAAGGATCATGTTAAATTCTTTTTTGGAAATGGTCAAACAGTTTAACAACATCCATGAGCCTAAATTGCTAAGAATAGCAGTGTTAAATTCTTTTGGTAAAGTTACCATAAGGACCAAATTTGTTTTTTAAACAATTCCTTGGAGTATCAACTGATTTTTAGCTTTATAGCATATGTATCACATCTCCAACCATTTTGCCCCAATTCGATTTATTTTTATCCTTCAGTAGTGAGGATGAGAAAACCTGTATGCATATGGATATAGTTGATTTGAAAACTACTTTTTAAACCTTTGGAAGTTTTTCAAAACCAAAAACATATTTACCAAGTGATCTTTTTGCCTAAATTTTATTTTTTTAATTTTTTTTAAATGCTTAGTGTTTTTTGTTGTTGTTAGCTTCTTTTTTCTTTTAAGATTTATTTATTTATTTATTTTGGTCGGGTAGGGGAGGGAGGGGAGCGGGCGGGCCACTTCTATTGGTCTTTCATTTCTCCATTTTCATCCGTCTTTGTTCTTTGGCTCCTATGGGCCTCCCATCGCGGTGGCGTCTGTCGTTGCAGAGCGCCGGCTCTGGGCGCATGCGCTCCAGAGTTCCGGCTCGGTAATTGGACACATCAGTCCAGCCGCTCCGCAGCACGTGGGATCTTCCCAGGTCAGGGATCGAACTCGCGTTCCTTGCACTGCAAGGTGGTGTCCTTACTCACTGGACCACCAGGGGAAGCCCCTTGCCTACATTTTAAATCCATGTGCAACTTAAAAGCAACTTAGTCCATATGCTAGTTCAGATTCACTTATATTAAGGCCATGAAAATTATGTTTAATAGATATTTGACACACAAGAAGCTTTTAAGTTAATTTTCTCTAAATTTTAGATCCTTCAAAACATACTTTGTTCCCTCTCCACCCTAATCACTCCTCACTATTCTCCAAGAAAGGTCAGATTTAATTCAGGATCTACAAATTAGATGCTTTGAAACTATCAACAATGATTATGTCATAAAGAAAATGCATTAATTTTTTTTCCTTTGTCTATAGTTTTTGTTTCAATATCTCCATGCAAGTTCAGAATGATTTGACTTTTTTTAGGATCAATAATTTCAGGAATAAAGTCAATTTTTGCATTTGTGATTTCATACTTCATTTACCACACATGAAACATGGTAACTTTTTAGTACTTATTGATGTTTAATTACAAATAATACATTAATCTCAAACCAGCACAAATAATGAAAAATAGTATAAAGATAAAAATCTATTTTTGCTCATTTTTTTCCTCCAGTCCCACCTTCACTAAAGTAATTAACATAAACGTTCTATGCTTATCCTTCCGCACCTTTAATAGCTGAATTTATGTAGTATAATTCCTTTTTCTGGCACAGCTACATATGAATAAAACTGTGATTTAGAACCCAGAACTGATATTAAGTAGTGAGAAGTGGGAAAGGAAAATGAGAAGTTATGTATACTAAGGACAGAATGGGGCATCTAAAGAGGTTTCCTTTCTGCGTGACATCTGAAGTCCTGACCACCTAATTAACCACATTCTCACCAGAAATAATATATGGATAAGTGCTCTGAAAATTATAAAGTATGAACCAAAAGTTCTTGTGAACAAATTGCTACTATATCACTTTATTTTTGGCATTCCAAAAGACATATAAATCAAAGTGATATTATTTATATCCATTAACAAAATATTGACAAATTCGTAAATTAGATCAAATTTTGACAATTTTTACTACCTTTAATAATCATTAAAGGTACATAACCAAATAATCATTTGGTCCACTTGGTGCTTTTGAGTTTCTCTTTAACATTAAATAACTCATTCTGGTTTTCAATGACTGTAGTATTTCAACATTCTGTATCTGAGGTTTGTGGACATTGACTGAATATGAAATATTCTGAGAAGCTGGTAGAAGAGATTTGTGTCAATTCATGAAAGACAGTATTATTCTGAGGAAGGACAAAGGTATATATATATATATATATACTTTATATATATATAAAGATATAAAGAAAGGATGGGTTTCACATTATAGTTTAATCTGAGCACCCTTATTTTTATTTACCAAAAGAGAAATCTACTTTTTCTTATAGATTTGCATTGAAAAATGTATTTTTAATGATAGAAATGTTAATAATGTCTTTTATAACCATGAATTTATAGCTATAAAATATAAATATGAACAGATCCATTCCATGTTTATCATTAGATTTTACTCAGAAGTAATGGTCTTCCTTTTGCTTTTGCCACAGTAGCTTTATTATTAGAACAGTGCCTCATGCGCACCCTTAGTATGTCTATTACACATTGTTATGATTGACAAAAAACAAGCCATGCTCAAACAGTCATCTATGTACACAGAGCTGCATTTATCCCAGTGTGGACTGCATGTTGGTTTCTTAATTTATATATCTTTATTTCCAGTGCACAATTTGTAAAGTCTTGCTGTTGGAAATGTCTGAGTGGGTATCAAATCACTGTCAGATTCCTTCTTCCCAACATGCATAGTAATTCTTTGGTTCATTGTTAACATCTATAGCTGTTCTTTAATTTTTGATTGACACTATTCCACATTTGCATCCTTCAATCTGATATTATTCCATTATGAACTCTACCTTCTAAAACTTTTATTTTGGTTTCTTTTTATTTCCTTTTACCAGAAATAATATATGGATAAGTGCTCTGAAAATTATAAAGTATGAACCAAAAGTTCTTGTGAACAAATTGCTACTATATCACTTTATTTTTGGCATTCCAAAAGACATATAAATCAAAGTGATATTATTTATATCCATTAACAAAATATTGACAAATTCGTAAATTAGATCAAATTTTGACAATTTTTACTACCTTTAATAATCATTAAAGGTACATAACCAAATAATCATTTGGTCCACTTGGTGCTTTTGAGTTTCTCTTTAACATTAAATAACTCATTCTGGTTTTCAATGACTGTAGTATTTCAACATTCTGTATCTGAGGTTTGTGGACATTGACTGAATATGAAATATTCTGAGAAGCTGGTAGAAGAGATTTGTGTCAATTCATGAAAGACAGTATTATTCTGAGGAAGGACAAAGGTATATATATATATATATATACTTTATATATATATAAAGATATAAAGAAAGGATGGGTTTCACATTATAGTTTAATCTGAGCACCCTTATTTTTATTTACCAAAAGAGAAATCTACTTTTTCTTATAGATTTGCATTGAAAAATGTATTTTTAATGATAGAAATGTTAATAATGTCTTTTATAACCATGAATTTATAGCTATAAAATATAAATATGAACAGATCCATTCCATGTTTATCATTAGATTTTACTCAGAAGTAATGGTCTTCCTTTTGCTTTTGCCACAGTAGCTTTATTATTAGAACAGTGCCTCATGCGCACCCTTAGTATGTCTATTACACATTGTTATGATTGACAAAAAACAAGCCATGCTCAAACAGTCATCTATGTACACAGAGCTGCATTTATCCCAGTGTGGACTGCATGTTGGTTTCTTAATTTATATATCTTTATTTCCAGTGCACAATTTGTAAAGTCTTGCTGTTGGAAATGTCTGAGTGGGTATCAAATCACTGTCAGATTCCTTCTTCCCAACATGCATAGTAATTCTTTGGTTCATTGTTAACATCTATAGCTGTTCTTTAATTTTTGATTGACACTATTCCACATTTGCATCCTTCAATCTGATATTATTCCATTATGAACTCTACCTTCTAAAACTTTTATTTTGGTTTCTTTTTATTTCCTTTTTCTTCTTATATTTCCTAGAAGAAATGCAGTTTTTAAAACAGTGAGTATTTTGAGACTTTATGCTACAAATATGAGGACAGTATGAAGTTTAGAGACGTGCTCATTTTCATTAAATTTGGGAGGATGTCTGGAATACATTTTTCTCTATGCACAATGCAAAGTATTTGATGGAAAAAAAGAATGCTTTCTATATTTTTTCAGGATTTTAAGTTTTTATTTGACAATAATCCCCAGATGTTTTGGAAATGGTAAAACAAAACTTCAAAAATCAGAATATCACTAATATTCTACTAAAAATGTAAAATTCACCCACAATTATAGTCAAACTAGATAGAATAGAATTTTCCCTTTCTAACTTGGTCTTCACTGCCGGATATCTCATGTGCTGTTTCACGGATCAAGTATATCCTTTGGAGAGCTATACCTGAAAGTGTGGTGAATATTACTTGTGTGAATGCCCAGATCCACCTAAATCAATAGCAAGATTCTGTCATTCTGAGCATGTCCAGGTTACTTTCTCCCCAGGCCTCAAATTTAGTAATAGTGAAAAATAGTCAATATTTATTGAGTACACTTATTGAAAACTTGTGGTTTTCCCAGGTGGTGCCAGTGGTAAACAATCATCTGGCAATGCAGGAGCCATAAGAGATGTGAGTTTGATCCCTGGGCCAGGCAGATGCCCTGGAGGAGGGCATGGTACCCCACTCTAGTATTCTTGCTTATAGAATCCTGGACAGGTGAGCCTAGTGGACTAAATGTTCCGGATGTTGCATTAAAAAACTTTATCTACAACATTTAATTGAATGCTGACCACCATTCTCTGAGAGGCATCATTGTTACATTCACATTTACATAAAAGGATTAAGACTGGGAGAGGCAAAGTAACCTGAGTTAAATTTACATAGCTAATGAATTTAGGAAGCACAAACTTCCTGTGAACTTATTGGGAAGGATCCTTTCCACCCTGCACTCCTCTTACCTCACACTTTACTATCCACTTTTTATTTGGAGGTGGTCATCCTGGAGATGGCTCAGTGGGTAAAGAATTTGCCTGCAATGCAGGAGACACAGAAGATGTGGGTTCAATCCCTAGGTCGGGACATTCCCCTGAAGAAGGAAATGGCAATGCCCACTCCAGTATTGTCTAGAAAATCCCATCGACAGAGGAGCCTGGTGGGCCAGAGTATTGGACATGACTTAGCAACTGAGCACACACATTCTGGAGATATACAGCGCAATTTTTTTTTTTTTTTTCCATATCAGAATGGTTTCAAGACATTCAGTAGAAACTAAGAAAATCTTTTTGATTAAAGTATGAACTTTAGTCAGTCTATCAATACTGGTTTCTTAGTTGTGAATAAGGTACATTATCAATGGTAGAGCTTTTTGGAGAGGAAATTGAGTGTGGGATATATGAGGATTATTGTGCTATACTCAAAATAGGTCTAAAGTAAAAATGTATCAGATGTAACAGCTTCATATGCATACTTAAGCAGTGTTTAAAACAATCCATCCTACAACCAACAGATATCTTCCATTATAATTTTATTATGTTTTTGCTAAACAGGGGCATAATAACCTCCTCAGCAACAAGAAAATTAAAAAGCTGGTTTCTTTAAATCCATTCTTCTTAATGTCAGAAGCCCTTATTCTGCCTTTCAAAATCCATGATATTGCATGGATCATGAAAAACATGAAAGCAAATTAAAGTTGTCAAAGGAAAAGTGTTTACAAAAATGTTATTAATGAAACAATCCATCTACACAGATGTGAACATATTTTAATAACCTTGGATATGGCAGGGAGAATCATAATATGTAAAGAGATTTACATGTATAAAAGCTGAGGGAAAACATTTCAACTTCCAGCATTAAGATCTTAGTTCATGAATCTGAAGGGAAATAGGTAGAAAATAAGGCATTAGAGGAAGATATGAAAAAATATAGAAGAATAAATATATCTTTCGTGAATCTTTGTGAGCATACGGTGACACACAAACTACATAAAACCAGTTTACTATTTGAAGAATGAATGTGAGCTCAGAAGTATCAACATGGAATTTCAAGTCAATAAAAAGTAAACTCAGTGTTTATGCCATAATTTGCATACCCTGGTTGAATTAAAAAAGGATTCTAGAATGTAGCTTTCCCTACTGAAACACATTGTACTATTTTAAGAATGCAAGGTGCTTTGAGAACGATTAGGAAGATTATAAAATACATACCAATAAATCACAAACACTGATCCTCAAATCAAATTAAAATCTATCTTTTCAGAGTTTATTTAAAAGCATTTTTTCTTTTCACTAAATGGCTTGTGGCTGACTAAAATTTAAATCATATTAATCTTAAAACGTGTTTTGTATATAAACTAAATCTAATACATACAAAGTTCTTATTTTCCTATTTAATTGAATAGAAATACCAAAAGACCACTTTCTTTTCAGACAGAAACTTGTTGAAATAATTACCTATTGAGGACTAGAAATCCCAAGGGATTAACTATGGACACAGAGCTTTCAGATTTCTAGGTCACTGCATGGAATCTGAAACCAGACCACAGGGACTAAAAGACATTATCAGCAAAGGCTGTTAAACGACCTTTATCATATGGTCTTGGTGAGAGACAGGTGTCCACTGTTGCTGACCATCTGGGTTAAGCATCAAGAACATAAAGGGTATGATTGCCCCTAAAATGATCTCCAGAGATTTGGTTTAGGCAAAACATTGAGGGTGGACAAATCCATGCACAATGACTTAACATAATACCTCTCTCTCTCATGCTCTCTCTGTCTCCCCCTGCCCCCCACACACGCTATGCATAAACTTCACTGAAATGTATTTGTTGAGAAGATGCTTCAAGGAAATAGGGAATATCACTTTGCTTTGGAAAGGAAGAGACTAAATTTTCTCAAGTGGTATAAAGATTTGAATCAATAGAAAAGGATGATATATCAGACTTGCAAATGAAAAAAAGAAAAAGGTGTGCATTAATTACACAAGTTTAAAATTATGAAGACAAGTGTAAAACTTTTTGCAAAATAGTTTCAAGTCACATAGCTTCCTAATTTGATTTTCCTCTGGTTTAGGAAATTTAAATCAAGTTTTGTTTTTCAAAGTTTTGGTGGGTAGAGATGAAGTTTACATAATTTGGTATTGGAGAAAGTGGGTGAACAGTAACCCAAATATAAAAGGAAAGATGAAATTGAATCAAATGCATTTCAGGTATACCATTAAGAACGGTTTTCATAATTAAGAAATAAAATTGAATATGTTTGAGCACAAATATCTGTGAAGTTCCTATAGTCATTCTGGGTAGTGGAGTAATGGTCACAGCTCTCTCCATTGCCAAAAGAAAGAGCAAATTCCTTGCACAATCTGTTACTTATTTTGGTCACAATCAGTATAGAGACTTGTGTCTGGCATTCAAATCATCTTTCTACGTAGCATACTAATTTTAGCAAAGCTCCTTCTTTGAAAAAATGTGCTTTAAAAAAAATTAGAGCTGCTATACAAAGACTTGAGAGTCAGATGGGGAAAGAGAGTCTGTGGTTGATGAAATGCAAATGAGGTTTGGCTCAGACAGCTGGCTGCTTTGGATGACATGGGTGATAAATGGTTCTTAAAACATGAGCAGGCATCAGGCTCCTGATTCGATGTCGGACTGGCAAAAACAGCAGTATTACTAGATGCTTCCTTTAATTAATGCAACACTACTGCATTAGTCCAGACACTGCCGATAAATGGGAAAGAAGTGATATCGAAGGTAATATCAGAAATCTTTCAACCTTGAAGCTGGGATGTGTTCGCCAAAAGCCGCAGTATTGTAAGAGGTTTAATTGTATTTGTAATGTACCAGTGCACCATGACAAAAATGGGAAGATAGTGTAGTCAGGACTAGGAAAGGCTGTGATAAATGAGAGAATGAGTGATTATACAGTGAAGGGAACTGTGAAAACAGACAAAGGACAGGCAAATGAAAAGGGGGAATTTAGCCACCACTGTAATTTGCAAGAACTCAGAGGAACTTGAAGTGGACAAAAGGGTAGTATTTGGCCCTTCGGGATGTGTCAGGGCTTGCTAAAGGATGCACACAACGCATAAATAATTCATTGTGCCCTCAAATATGGTCAGACAGCATATACCTTGCAATAATGTATACACTTTAACCTATATCCAAATGGAGATGTGTATGTTACTGGGGCAGTGTCTGAGAAATACTTTTAAATATATATATATATATATATATATATATATAGTCACACACATGCACAAGATATTTTAAAGAAAATATATCTGGATCTGGCTACACTTTTAAAAAATAAAAGGTGTCTTCTTGGTCTTGGGTCAAATTTCCACCTACAAAACAAAATTTTTCCGATAGAACTGATGTTGAAAATATGCTGCATCAAAGTAAGGTGTTTTTAAAGAATCCAGTAAATAATTATCTGCAACAATCAGATGACACAGAATTTGCCTTCAATCTCAGAGTAGATGCCAGTGAGAATTCCCTGAAATCACATCTCCTTTTCCATGTTGTTAACTACAACGACTATAGTCTCAACCACAATGACAACCACACCTGAAACTTCCCTTTCCTGACCTTCTTAGCTTTAATTCCCTCCTCTGACTCTTGATGCCACCTGTTGAATGGCTGGATTGAGAGTCAGATGGGGAAAGAGAGTCTGTGGTTGATGAAATGCAAATGAGGTTTGGCTCAGACAGCTGGCTGCTTTGGATGACATGGGTGATAAATGGTTCTTAAAACATGAGCAGGCATCAGGCTCCTGATTCGATGTCGGACTGGCAAAAACAGCAGTATTACTAGATGCTTCCTTTAATTAATGCAACACTACTGCATTAGTCCAGACACTGCCGATAAATGGGAAAGAAGTGATATCGAAGGTAATATCAGAAATCTTTCAACCTTGAAGCTGGGATGTGTTCGCCAAAAGCCGCAGTATTGTAAGAGGTTTAATTGTATTTGTAATGTACCAGTGCACCATGACAAAAATGGGAAGATAGTGTAGTCAGGACTAGGAAAGGCTGTGATAAATGAGAGAATGAGTGATTATACAGTGAAGGGAACTGTGAAAACAGACAAAGGACAGGCAAATGAAAAGGGGGAATTTAGCCACCACTGTAATTTGCAAGAACTCAGAGGAACTTGAAGTGGACAAAAGGGTAGTATTTGGCCCTTCGGGATGTGTCAGGGCTTGCTAAAGGATGCACACAACGCATAAATAATTCATTGTGCCCTCAAATATGGTCAGACAGCATATACCTTGCAATAATGTATACACTTTAACCTATATCCAAATGGAGATGTGTATGTTACTGGGGCAGTGTCTGAGAAATACTTTAAAATATATATATATATATATAAAAGTCACACACATGCACAAGATATTTTAAAGAAAATATATCTGGATCTGGCTACACTTTTAAAAAATAAAAGGTGTCTTCTTGGTCTTGGGTCAAATTTCCACCTACAAAACAAAATTTTTCCGATAGAACTGATGTTGAAAATATGCTGCATCAAAGTAAGGTGTTTTTAAAGAATCCAGTAAATAATTATCTGCAACAATCAGATGACACAGAATTTGCCTTCAATCTCAGAGTAGATGCCAGTGAGAATTCCCTGAAATCACATCTCCTTTTCCATGTTGTTAACTACAACGACTATAGTCTCAACCACAATGACAACCACACCTGAAACTTCCCTTTCCTGACCTTCTTAGCTTTAATTCCCTCCTCTGACTCTTTACCTTTGAGCCATGACCACCTGTAGCACTCTAAAGCAAGAGTTCCCTGGTGGCTCAGCAGTAAAGAAGTGGCCTGCCAATGCAAAAGGCATAAGAGATGTGGGTTACATCCCTGGTTCAGGAAGATCCCCTGTAGAAGGAAATGGCAGCCCACTCCAATATTCTAGCCTGGAGAAACCCATGGACAGAGGAGCCTGGTAGGCTATGGTCTATGGTATCTCAAAAGAGTTGATCAGGTCTTAGTGACTACAAACAACAGCAAGCAAACTTTTTCTGAAAAAGATAAGAGATAGTATTTTCAGTTTTGTGGCCACTAATATCTGTATCAATTACTCAACTCAGCCATTGTAGAGCAAGGACAACAACAGACAGTAGGTAACAAATAAGGTCTATGTTCTATTAATAATAAAGCTTTATTCATAAAAACAAACAATGATCTAATTTGGATCAAGGGCTATAATTAGCCAGTCCTTGATGGAATTTCCCAGTTCCCCATGGTTCCTTTAAGGACAATGTGAGTCAGGCCAATAATTACACCTCTTCCAACACTCCTTACAAAGAAAGTGAAAGATCCAGTTGGCAATACCTCCTCTTGATAGGTGTCTACTCAGGAGTATACTGAAAAATCATTACTTATATTTGGAACAATATATTGGAACAATATTCCTTCCTTATTCTCCTCTTGTGAGGTGAGTCAAACCAGCTACATTCAACCTAGATTAACTGTGTCTGAGGGTATGTCTCAATCTTTTGTACTCATTTCAATGTGAATACTGTGTATCTCATTACTCTGATGTGTAGGAGCCACTCAGCTAGTTTCTGGATTCATTCTGAGGGGTTGTTCCACATGTAGCTGTATTCAATGTATCCATGAAAAAGAGTTTAGGAGAATCCTACTTCATAATACTTACTGTGGTGCTTAAACTGGTGCTGGAGAAGACTCTCAGAGTAGATGCCAGTGAGAATTCCCTGAAATCACATCTCCTTTTCCATGTTGTTAACTACAACGACTATAGTCTCAACCACAATGACAACCACACCTGAAACTTCCCTTTCCTGACCTTCTTAGCTTTAATTCCCTCCTCTGACTCTTTACCTTTGAGCCATGACCACCTGTAGCACTCTAAAGCAAGAGTTCCCTGGTGGCTCAGCAGTAAAGAAGTGGCCTGCCAATGCAAAAGGCATAAGAGATGTGGGTTACATCCCTGGTTCAGGAAGATCCCCTGTAGAAGGAAATGGCAGCCCACTCCAATATTCTAGCCTGGAGAAACCCATGGACAGAGGAGCCTGGTAGGCTATGGTCTATGGTATCTCAAAAGAGTTGATCAGGTCTTAGTGACTACAAACAACAGCAAGCAAACTTTTTCTGAAAAAGATAAGAGATAGTATTTTCAGTTTTGTGGCCACTAATATCTGTATCAATTACTCAACTCAGCCATTGTAGAGCAAGGACAACAACAGACAGTAGGTAACAAATAAGGTCTATGTTCTATTAATAATAAAGCTTTATTCATAAAAACAAACAATGATCTAATTTGGATCAAGGGCTATAATTAGCCAGTCCTTGATGGAATTTCCCAGTTCCCCATGGTTCCTTTAAGGACAATGTGAGTCAGGCCAATAATTACACCTCTTCCAACACTCCTTACAAAGAAAGTGAAAGATCCAGTTGGCAATACCTCCTCTTGATAGGTGTCTACTCAGGAGTATACTGAAAAATCATTACTTATATTTGGAACAATATATTGGAACAATATTCCTTCCTTATTCTCCTCTTGTGAGGTGAGTCAAACCAGCTACATTCAACCTAGATTAACTGTGTCTGAGGGTATGTCTCAATCTTTTGTACTCATTTCAATGTGAATACTGTGTATCTCATTACTCTGATGTGTAGGAGCCACTCAGCTAGTTTCTGGATTCATTCTGAGGGGTTGTTCCACATGTAGCTGTATTCAATGTATCCATGAAAAAAAAGAGTTTAGGAGAATCCTACTTCATAATACTACTGCTTTCAAACTGTGGTGCTGGAGAAGACTCTTGAGAGTCCCTTAGACTGCAAGAATATCAAATCAATCAATCCTAAAGGAAATCAACCCTGAACATTCATTGGTAAAGCTGAAGAAGTTCCAATAGTTTGGCCAACTGATGCAAAGAGTCGACCTATTGGAAAAGACCCTGTTGCTGGAAAAGATGGGAGGAAAAGGGAGAAGGGGGTGTCAGAGGATAGTTAGATAGCATCACTGCCTTAATGGACTTGAATTTGAGCAAACTCTGGGAGAGAGTGGAGGACAAGGAGATTGGTGTGCTGCAGTCCATGGGGTTCCAAAGAGTCGGACATGGATTAGCAACTGAACAACAACCGATCTTGGTCCCTCTCCTCCTGCTTCTTAACATTAAGATTAAGCACACCTTACACAAGGATAGCAAAGCTATCTCAGCACTTTTGTAAATTTCTGTCATATATTGTGTTTCATTTTGTTATCTGAAAGATGCTGGAGAAAGAGTGTACAATTGTGTGCAAGTTATAAATTGTAACATAACAAACTACCCCTTCACAGGCAACAAACATTATACTTTCAGCTAACACATCCGTAAAGATCTCAGGTACAGTTGGTCGAGGCAGTACTGAGTTGGTTGGTTTGGATTTGCTGATTGGCAACTTGCTTGTCTGGGAGAGTTCTCTGTTCTTTACTGAATACTTTGGGCAGCTTAATTAGGGAGGTTATAATCTTCATGTATCATCTTCTTTCTGGAACCAGGAGACTTGATGAGAATTTTCTTCTCATGACAATGATGGAGGCACAAAAGATCTTTCCCTTGGATTTGAAAACAAGATATTTGAATTTTCATATAAATTTCATATATTTACAAAGCGTTCAAAAAGTCCAGAATAATGGCTATAGTGGTAAAGAATCCATCTGCAATACAGGTGACATAAGGGATGCAGGTTCTATCCCTGGTTTGGGAATATCCCCTGGAGGAGGGCATGGTAATCTATTCCAGTTTTCTTGCCTGGAGAATCCCATGGACAGAGAGCCTGATGGGCTACAGCCCATGGATGTCGCAAAGAGTCAAACACAACTGAGTATCTAAGCACACATTGATGCATTATCTTTAACTCTTTATCCTGTAATGACCACAATTAATTAAATATATAAGAACGTGTACTAACTCCACCACCTTAAGACTCACATCTATCTCTTAAATTTCAATCAATAGCACCCATTTTATAATTGAATGCATTGTTCCTAATGGATAATCACTATTCTCTAATTTAGAGGGTTTTTACACTTTAGCTGCACTTAAGCAGACTATACTATGTTGCTGGAAAAGATGGGAGGAAAAGGGAGAAGGGGGTGTCAGAGGATAGTTAGATAGCATCACTGCCTTAATGGACTTGAATTTGAGCAAACTCTGGGAGAGAGTGGAGGACAAGGAGATTGGTGTGCTGCAGTCCATGGGGTTCCAAAGAGTCGGACATGGATTAGCAACTGAACAACAACCGATCTTGGTCCCTCTCCTCCTGCTTCTTAACATTAAGATTAAGCACACCTTACACAAGGATAGCAAAGCTATCTCAGCACTTTTGTAAATTTCTGTCATATATTGTGTTTCATTTTGTTATCTGAAAGATGCTGGAGAAAGAGTGTACAATTGTGTGCAAGTTATAAATTGTAACATAACAAACTACCCCTTCACAGGCAACAAACATTATACTTTCAGCTAACACATCCGTAAAGATCTCAGGTACAGTTGGTCGAGGCAGTACTGAGTTGGTTGGTTTGGATTTGCTGATTGGCAACTTGCTTGTCTGGGAGAGTTCTCTGTTCTTTACTGAATACTTTGGGCAGCTTAATTAGGGAGGTTATAATCTTCATGTATCATCTTCTTTCTGGAACCAGGAGACTTGATGAGAATTTTCTTCTCATGACAATGATGGAGGCACAAAAGATCTTTCCCTTGGATTTGAAAACAAGATATTTGAATTTTCATATAAATTTCATATATTTACAAAGCGTTCAAAAAGTCCAGAATAATGGCTATAGTGGTAAAGAATCCATCTGCAATACAGGTGACATAAGGGATGCAGGTTCTATCCCTGGTTTGGGAATATCCCCTGGAGGAGGGCATGGTAATCTATTCCAGTTTTCTTGCCTGGAGAATCCCATGGACAGAGAGCCTGATGGGCTACAGCCCATGGATGTCGCAAAGAGTCAAACACAACTGAGTATCTAAGCACACATTGATGCATTATCTTTAACTCTTTATCCTGTAATGACCACAATTAATTAAATATATAAGAACGTGTACTAACTCCACCACCTTAAGACTCACATCTATCTCTTAAATTTCAATCAATAGCACCCATTTTATAATTGAATGCATTGTTCCTAATGTAAAGTCACTAGTCTCTAATTTAGAGGGTTTTTTACATCGTTTCAGCTGCACTTAAGCAGACTATACTATTCCTTGAGAACTCTTCTGTGTAACTTCAAAACTTAGTTCAAGAAGTTGGAGTAACTGAAAAGCTAAGGATTAAAGGTTTTTCTTTTTCTTTTTTTATTCCTTTACATGGCTCCTCAGGGAAGATGAATTGGACTGGGTTAGGTTATAATTCTTTTTTCTACAATGTTCATGACATGCACTAATGAAAATGTTCACCTTTATGTTCCTCTTGATTATACCCAAGGAATTTTTGATGCTATATAGGCATAAATTTTTGTTTCTTGATTGGAAAAGGGCAGGCTGGTTGTGGAGTCTAATTGCTGAAAGATGAAATTTGAGAACTGAAGGTCATTCTGAAGTTATAATTCTTTCCCACATCCCAACAAATAACTAAAATTCCATTTTTTAAAAAATTTGAGGTTAAGCTTTATTTTCTGAGGTTACCTCTTGTATTAGCACTCTCAAAAACAACTATCTACATGTATAGTGGACCTTGATAGAAAACTTGTCTTCCAACATAATATAAACATATATGTATAAGATAGCTGAAGGACACCTTTCTGGGGTATTTAGTAGTAGAAAGCCAACTGAAAATAAAAAGACAGCAGCAAGTTTATTTTGTATTTTCCACTGTTGAAAATAATGCATTCCATAGCAAAAGACATTAGAGATTGGCTAGAGACTCAGAAAGGAGACACATGTCTGATTTGCTTCCCTTTTCTAAAATGTGAAGTATGACATTGATGTGTAGGTGGGAATCATGAATACCTACCATCAAGGTGAATCAACTATATAAGAAAAAGTTCATCATAGCTATATTTTATCAGTTTATACTCTAACAGGAAAAAATATTCCCTGTAATATTATAAAGTTGACAAACTTTCAATTCCTTAAACTTCAAATCATCAAATGAACCAATATATTTGCTTATCAGTTTAGCAATATATCCATTTAAATAATGTATACAAAATAAATTTTTTCTTTATTCAAAATTTTGTCAAAATATAATACTGGTTATCCAATACTCAACTTCTTAAGGTATGAGACTTAGAAGTTACAGTTTGCTTCTCCAATCTGTAAAAAAGGGGTAATTCTCCATTAATCTTTTTTTTTTTTTTAAAGATTTATTTATTTATTTATTTTGGGCGGGGATTGGGTTGGGGAGGAAGGGGAGCGGGTGGGCCACTTCTATTGATCTTTCATTTCTCTGTTTTCATCCGTCTTTGTTCTTTGGTTACTGCGGGCCTCCCATCGTGGTGGCGTCTGTTGTCACAGAGTGGCAGCTCTGGGCGCATGTGCTCCAGAGCTCCGGCTCGGTGATTGGACACATCAGTCCAGCCGCTCCGTGGCACGTGGGATCTTCCAGACCAGGGATCGAACCAGCGCCCTTTGCACTGCAAGGTGGTGTCCTTATCCACTGGACCACCAGGGGAAGCCCAATCTTATTTGTAGGTTTATTCTGAGGATCAAATGAAATAATGAACAACAGCAACCCTTTGTAAGCTATGATATCTGACATACTTTAATATAAAGGAAATTAATATTTGTGATATAGTGGAAAGATTACAGGCTCTAGGGTTAAATATATCTCATTGGTTCCTCATCTGTGAAATGGGAAGAAAAATATATTTGGACTGAAAATGATATTTGGAAAGCATCTACCTTTCCTGAAGATATGAAGACAAGTACAACCCCTCAGTAGGAAAGGAAGCATCAAGAGATTGGGGACTCAGGGACAGTTTCTTTTTACTAGAAGGCAGTTAAGACAGGGCAGACGACTGCCACAGTGACTGCGCAAATATGACCAAGTTTAGGTGGAAAGAAATGTTGGCATTCCTGTGGGCATATATACTGTTTTTCTGTAGTTCTACCTAGGTCCATCATGATCTGGCAAAGAAAGAAATTTGCTCAATGACATTCATTATTTTACATAATTTTTTAAATGTGCATTACAGACATTCAGTACATGTATATCCACATGCAATGTATTTAAGCTTTAATTTTTAAAACCCTTTATACTTCAAAGTCCTGTTATCACCACCCTTTATTACTTATCTTTTGCAAGAATCCAACTACTGGATATTATTTACCTTAATCCAGGCCTTGACTCTTGCTTCCACCTGCATTAAATACCTTTTTTCTTCTGTTTGTTCAGTTCCTACCATCTTTTAAAGTCTCACCTGAAAGCTGAGTTCTTCCATGATGTTTCATTCTCTGTATTCTCCACTTCATTCTAATCACCTTGCTCTCTGATCTTCTATGGCACTTAAGCTCTAACAGTCCATTTAGCACGTGCCCCATCTCTAAGCTTGTGGCATTATGTTAATCTTGTCATTGTAAACCTCTTGTGAGCACAGATTCTGGGGAAGAATGAGAACTGGTTCTCTCAACCTGTTTTACCTCCTTTCAAGTTGAAATTAGAAGGCTAAAAACATTCCTATACTTCCTAGCCACTGAGACTCCAGAGGAGCATCAGGTTCTACCAACTAGATTTACTTTGAGAAGAACTGGAGGGTAGGAAGTGAGGCAGAAGCATTCTCTTGCAGGTTTTTGGTTATGCTGATGAGCAATATTATCTGTGTGTGTTAGTGCCTCAGTAATGTTTGACTCTTTGCCACTGTACCAGGCTCCTCTGTCCATGGGATTCTCCAGGCAAGAATACTGGAGTGGGTTATCATTTCCTTCTCCAGGAAGCAACATTATAGTCATCGGCTGATTTTCTGCAGTAATGTCCTTGTGTCTGTTCTCCACCTGACCAGATACATACATCAGTAGCTTCAACTTCCATGGAGGTGGTTTTTTTTACCTCTCTCCCCTGTTCATTGAACTCCTGGGAGTATTGATGACCAGTGGTTCTATTTAAAACTAATAAACAGAAACTTCAATTAAAATATAGTCAGGAGGCAAAGAGGGGCGTTCTCCTATACTATATAATAGTAGAGCCTGGCAGGAAGAAAAAGACTCCTATATACTGTTTTTCTGTAGTTCTACCTAGGTCCATCATGATCTGGCAAAGAAAGAAATTTGCTCAATGACATTCATTATTTTACATAATTTTTTAAATGTGCATTACAGACATTCAGTACATGTATATCCACATGCAATGTATTTAAGCTTTAATTTTTAAAACCCTTTATACTTCAAAGTCCTGTTATCACCACCCTTTATTACTTATCTTTTGCAAGAATCCAACTACTGGATATTATTTACCTTAATCCAGGCCTTGACTCTTGCTTCCACCTGCATTAAATACCTTTTTTCTTCTGTTTGTTCAGTTCCTACCATCTTTTAAAGTCTCACCTGAAAGCTGAGTTCTTCCATGATGTTTCATTCTCTGTATTCTCCACTTCATTCTAATCACCTTGCTCTCTGATCTTCTATGGCACTTAAGCTCTAACAGTCCATTTAGCACGTGCCCCATCTCTAAGCTTGTGGCATTATGTTAATCTTGTCATTGTAAACCTCTTGTGAGCACAGATTCTGGGGAAGAATGAGAACTGGTTCTCTCAACCTGTTTTACCTCCTTTCAAGTTGAAATTAGAAGGCTAAAAACATTCCTATACTTCCTAGCCACTGAGACTCCAGAGGAGCATCAGGTTCTACCAACTAGATTTACTTTGAGAAGAACTGGAGGGTAGGAAGTGAGGCAGAAGCATTCTCTTGCAGGTTTTTGGTTATGCTGATGAGCAATATTATCTGTGTGTGTTAGTGCCTCAGTAATGTTTGACTCTTTGCCACTGTACCAGGCTCCTCTGTCCATGGGATTCTCCAGGCAAGAATACTGGAGTGGGTTATCATTTCCTTCTCCAGGAAGCAACATTATAGTCATCGGCTGATTTTCTGCAGTAATGTCCTTGTGTCTGTTCTCCACCTGACCAGATACATACATCAGTAGCTTCAACTTCCATGGAGGTGGTTTTTTTTACCTCTCTCCCCTGTTCATTGAACTCCTGGGAGTATTGATGACCAGTGGTTCTAGTAAAAACTAATAAACAGAAACTTCAATTAAAATATAGTCAGGAGGCAAAAGAGGGGGCGTTCTCCTATACTATATAATAGTAGAGCCTGGCAGGAAGAAAAAAAGACTCCTATTCTTGCCTGCAAAGAGCTCAGCTAACAAGGGACTCACAATTCAGTCAATGGAAAGCCTCTGTACTTTGAACTTTCACTTCTTCCAGTGAACTCTGTTTATCTCTCCCAACTTCCTTTTCTCCCCTTCAAAACTCCTGGCCTCCTGCATGAAGTTATGTCCATAGCTTACCATGTGCAGATGCCAAATTGCAATTCTTTGCTAATCCTGAATAAACACATTCTTGCTGGTAACTGGCAACCTATTTGTTTTAGGTCAACATTCTGAAAGGCCCTTCCTTGACCATGTACTTGAAATTTTGCAATATTTCTAAGTATCTATTTCCCTTTATTAAAACTCTTCCAGTTAATAATGCCTACAGTGATTTCTATGTCCAGTATTGTGTCCTGACGGATACAGATAGTGTTTCATTAGTATCTCTGACAGCTACTACAAAGTAGGAGACCTAGTAAGATATCATTAAATACATGGATGGTTGTATGAATGATCTGTGGCTATGCAACGAGTGATTCCCAAACCTGACAGTCTAAAACAAGAGTTACTTACTTAATTGCACGGTTCCTGAGGGTCACGAATCAGGGAGTAGTTTAACTAGATTGTTCTGATTCAGGTTCTGTTGGGAGGTTTTAGTTGAGGTTTAGGCTGAAGACTGCAGAAAAGTTGCCTGAGACTGGAGAACCCAGTTCCAAGTGCATTCATGTAGCTGTTGGCAGTAGCCCTCGGACCCTCTGTTTGTTACTGACCTTAGTTCCTTAACACGTGGGTCTTCTGTTATGCTGCTCATGATGTGACAGTTGATTTTCCTAGAAAATTGATCCAAGGTAAGGATGGAAGATGGAGAGGGAATCATCCAGATGAAAAGTATAGTATTTTTGAAATCTCTGTTAGACATCATGCTCGAGCTCAGCTGCTAAGTTGCCTCTGTCTCTTTTGCTACCCCCTGGACTGTGGAACTTCAGGCTCCTCTAGCCATGAGGTTTCTCAGGAACGAATACTTGAATGGGTCACAATTTCCTTCTCCAGGGAATCATCCTGTACCAGGGTTTGAACTTGCATCTTCTGCATTCACAGGTGGATTCTTCACCACTGAGTCACCAGAGAAGCCCAGAAATATTCTTACCCCAAATAAATTAATCACAGAGCCTAACTCTATTACAGCCTGGGGAGGGACTACAATAGATTCTGCATTCCAGGACACAGGGGTAATTTGGAGGTAGTCTGCCCTATGTAAAAATAATTCCTATCTGTCCTACATGCAAAATATTCTCACCCCCTCCCAAAGACTGAAAATTCTGACCTCACTCCATCTTCAGTGTGATATGTAGAATCTTTATTGTCCAATCAGGTCCACATGCAAGGGAGTTGATTTGTTTGTAATTCCTAAAGGAAAGCTCCTTGAGTCCTAACCCTCTCAACCTGGTGTCCTGTGAACTAGAGACAAGTGATATGTCCCTCACAGACTCCTCCCAGCACACACACATGCAACCATATGCATTTTGGGGACAGGCACAGGAGAACCACTACAGGAACTCCTATTCTGAAAAGGAAGACAAGAGGCACACACTCTGACTCACAGCAGTTCAGAAATCCATTCAGGCCCGACTTTTTCCTTAATTAACACTCAGTTAAACTTCTACTTGCAAATGACTTATCATGGTTCTGGCCTCCACAATCTGGAATCTTGGTTCTGCACTGTTCTTTTTTTTTTTTTTTTCCCCACAAAAAAAGGAAATGTATGTCTGTAGCTGCTTCCTGCTTGGAGAAGTTTGAAAATCCAAAGGCTTTCATTTTCTACTGTCTGTCCCTTGAGTCAAGCTTTCTGCAATTCTTTAAAAATATTTTGGTCTCTTTAAATCTTATTAAAGTTTATTCCATTAAACAAAAGCCACAGTCACAAACTAATTCCATCTCTGTCTTGGGATCTTGTTAAAATGGCCAAGGGGACAACCCCCTCAATACTTCTTAAAGGGCATATTTTTGACAGAAGGGATTTGTGAGTCTTATCTTTAACACCCTCAGAGAATTTTTCATCTGATACAAAAGCACAGTTGGCCCTCCATGGATTCAATCAGCCATAGATCAAAAATATATTTTTTTTAAATCCAGAAAGTTCCAAATAGCAGAACTTGAATGTTTCATACAACTGCAACATTTACTTAGTGTTTACATTGTACCAGATATTATAAGCAATCAAAAGTTGTTTGAAATATGTGGGATGCTGTGAATGGGTTATGTCCAAGTACTACACTATCTTACATAAAGGACTGAAGCCTTCCCAGATTTTCATATCCACAGGCATCCTGAAACCAGTTCCCCTCACATAATAAAGATATGACTGTACTCTGAAATTTCAACTAATGTCTTTCCATGATCTTAGCTATATATTTAACAAACATATCTTCAGCTTCATCTTATCTTTTTTTTTCTGACAGTGACTGAATTTGCTTCTTGCTAGGAAGTCATTTCTTAATGTTAGCATCATCTGGAAAGGCTGTGAGCATTCATAACCAATAACTCTCAGTTCCTTTATGCTTATAACCCTTTTCTTTAGCTTATACTTTTTGTCTTGCGTTTTTATAAGTCCAAGAACATAGCAGGCATCTGAACTCTGAGTGCAGCTCTCCTGATCTAATTGCCCAGTTCCTTAGGGACGTTCCTACTTTGTACTCTGTTAGGAAGCAGCAGTGTTGCTAAACTTTCTGCCCCTATATAATAAAAGTTCCCTTTTTACCAGTTTCCGATAAGATTCTCATCCCTTCACACAGACAGTCTCTTCAAAGACCATAAAATGTAATTCCATCTTCAGTGTGATGTCTAGAATCTTTATTTAAAGTCAAATCAGGTCCACATGCAAGGGAGCTGATTTGCCACATATTAAATTTCTGATAAATTTCCATCTCCAAGGACCTCTTAGCTTCTGTATACCTCTCAGTTTCCAAGCCATCCCCCACAGTTTTAGGTGACTGTTACATAGTAACATGCACATGGTAGAAAAATCTGTATTAGTTATCTATTGTTGTATAACAACTTACCCCAAAACTCAGCAGCTTAAAATCTACATATTAATAATTGCACACATTTTCAGCGTGTCATAAATTCATGTATTCAGTTATTCAGATTCAGTTGGATTTTTCAATCAGCATCTGATACAAAAGCACAGTTGGCCCTCCATGGATTCAATCAGCCATAGATCAAAAATATATTTTTTTTAAATCCAGAAAGTTCCAAATAGCAGAACTTGAATGTTTCATACAACTGCAACATTTACTTAGTGTTTACATTGTACCAGATATTATAAGCAATCAAAAGTTGTTTGAAATATGTGGGATGCTGTGAATGGGTTATGTCCAAGTACTACACTATCTTACATAAAGGACTGAAGCCTTCCCAGATTTTCATATCCACAGGCATCCTGAAACCAGTTCCCCTCACATAATAAAGATATGACTGTACTCTGAAATTTCAACTAATGTCTTTCCATGATCTTAGCTATATATTTAACAAACATATCTTCAGCTTCATCTTATCTTTTTTTTTCTGACAGTGACTGAATTTGCTTCTTGCTAGGAAGTCATTTCTTAATGTTAGCATCATCTGGAAAGGCTGTGAGCATTCATAACCAATAACTCTCAGTTCCTTTATGCTTATAACCCTTTTCTTTAGCTTATACTTTTTGTCTTGCGTTTTTATAAGTCCAAGAACATAGCAGGCATCTGAACTCTGAGTGCAGCTCTCCTGATCTAATTGCCCAGTTCCTTAGGGACGTTCCTACTTTGTACTCTGTTAGGAAGCAGCAGTGTTGCTAAACTTTCTGCCCCTATATAATAAAAGTTCCCTTTTTACCAGTTTCCGATAAGATTCTCATCCCTTCACACAGACAGTCTCTTCAAAGACCATAAAATGTAATTCCATCTTCAGTGTGATGTCTAGAATCTTTATTTAAAGTCAAATCAGGTCCACATGCAAGGGAGCTGATTTGCCACATATTAAATTTCTGATAAATTTCCATCTCCAAGGACCTCTTAGCTTCTGTATACCTCTCAGTTTCCAAGCCATCCCCCACAGTTTTAGGTGACTGTTACATAGTAACATGCACATGGTAGAAAAATCTGTATTAGTTATCTATTGTTGTATAACAACTTACCCCAAAACTCAGCAGCTTAAAATCTACATATTAATAATTGCACACATTTTCAGCGTGTCATAAATTCATGTATTCAGTTATTCAGATTCAGTAATGGAACCTTGTCACGGTTTATAGTTTTAAAAAGTGAAAATGTTAATCAGTCATGTCCAACTCTTTGCGACCTCATGGACTGCAACCCGCCAGGCCGCTCTGTCTGTGAAGTTCTCCAGGCAAGAATACTGGAGATGGTAGTCATTTGCTTCTTGAGGGGATCTTCCTGACTCAAGTACAGAACCTGGTTCTCCTGCATTGCAGGCAGATTCTTTGCCAATAAGCCATCAGGAAAGCCCGTAGTTTTGCACAGATTGTCAGAAATTCTTATTCAGATAATTTGAATTCCATCACTAGATTTTAGTTGTTTCATCGGTTATTAGAAAATACATAAAAAGTAATTTTAATGTTTCCATTCACAGATACACAATGAAATACTTACCATTGTCAGGTAAGATGTTTCTGTAAGGAATCTACATCTTTCCTTGGCCTTAATTCCAAGAGCCTTGAAACTAAGAGTAGACTTGCAGAAACAGCCAGAATAGCATTTTATCTGGCCTGACTTTCTCTCCTTAATCCTAATATTTATGTATTACTGCTATTAGAAAATCCAGTAATTTTCCACAGCAGATTTACCCCCATTTCCAGTTTATTTTTCAGCCTATGCCTCCTTAGGTGTTTTTGCCTGTCTTGCATGAATGTGGAAAATCACCAGAGCTGACATCAGCATGGCTTTCAGTTAGCAGAAATGCAAGCTAATATTACTTGAAAACTGGATTTGAGATATTTGTGTCATTGTGATTGTTACTGTTGTTTCCTTTTCCTTGAAATCAGGCAAAGGAGGGAGTCAAATCCAAACTCTGGCCCTGGCTAGCTGCTAGGTAGAGACAGACCTCCAATCTTTTTCACACAAAATGTTATGTAACTTTGTAGAGTGGATCATGTAAATATAATTTCTGAATTTAGTAATTGGTTTTATATATTAAACCAGTGGGAGGCAGAAGCTATAGAGAGCTTTCTATGTTTAATGAATTTCTTCATAATCTGTGGATATGATCCAGGAAATACCTAATGCATTTGCTTTAGAGTTCAAATTTTGTGGTGGCAGATGGGATTAGTCTAAGAATACCCAGAAGTCAATTTTCTTCCTGAAGAAATAATAATGATGTTGGATATTGTTATTACAATGATTTCTTTCATCAAGGATCTAAGTATTTTATTAGCTACAGTTACAGTCTGGTATAATTTCAGATAAAAATTAGGTTCTTTTCCTCTCTTCATGTTGACAGATAAATATTTTTAGGTTAAAATTAAAGGACATTTTTATCATGACCTTCTTTTACAAGTTAGATAAAAGGGAAAGGTGAATTAGAATTTAGATAGAAACCAGCACATGATTCATTTATCTGAGATTGTTTAGCATTTTCAGACCAGCCAGGTAAATGCCATTAGTGAATATCAATTACATGGTGGTAATCTTGAAGACTTAGTGAATGAACTGAGGAACACTTAGTTGAGTTTTCAAGAGTGTAGTCTACTGAAACTTACTCCAAGATACTCTAAGGAAAAAAAAGAATAGATGTATTTGAAAATTGGTCTATATATACATATATATATATATATATAGTATAGAGTATGTATATATAAATATACAAATATATAAACATGAATACATATATAGTCATAGCACAAATTGACCGTTTAAAGGCTATTAGAAGTACTACAATAAAGACATCTGTTTGACTCATTTAAACTAATTTTCCCCAAATTTATTTGCCACAGATCTTCTTATTAAATACCTGCTGATACCTTTGAAAATGACATTTACATCAAACATATATCATGAACCTATGATTTGCTCATTTTTTGTAAACTGATGAGATCATGATTCTAAATATTCAAATTCTTGGTTTGGAGATTTTTAAAAATATGTTTTATTTTTAATTCTGACCAGCATCTGTACAGAAGGAGAATAATGTAAGTTTAATGTTTTTTCTTTAACACTTTCCATTCCAAAAAGTGTCATTCCCAAAGATGAAATTAGTCACATCTGTCATATTGCTCTCAACTTCTTTAAGTTGGACAAGGAAAATGAACTTTTCCTCCTTTAAAAAGAAAATAAAAAAAGAAAAGAAGTGTATAATATGTCTCCCTATCCATTTACCAATTAAGCCTAATGGTGATTCTTTTTGTTTCCCTACAAACAACAGAATTACTAAAATATGTTAATTTTTAATCAAGAGTCAGAATATTCTCAACTATCTGTTTTATTAATGCTACGATCAGACTAAGGAGGCTAGACTCTTTTTTTATTTGCCAGTTTTCCTCTCTTCATGTTGACAGATAATATTTTAGGTTAAAATTAAAGGACATTTTATCATGACCTTCTTTACAAGTTAGATAAAAGGGAAAGGTGAATTAGAATTTAGATAGAAACCAGCACATGATTCATTTATCTGAGATTGTTTAGCATTTTCAGACCAGCCAGGTAAATGCCATTAGTGAATATCAATTACATGGTGGTAATCTTGAAGACTTAGTGAATGAACTGAGGAACACTTAGTTGAGTTTTCAAGAGTGTAGTCTACTGAAACTTACTCCAAGATACTCTAAGGAAAAAAAAGAATAGATGTATTTGAAAATTGGTCTATATATACATATATATATATATATATAGTATAGAGTATGTATATATAAATATACAAATATATAAACATGAATACATATATAGTCATAGCACAAATTGACCGTTTAAAGGCTATTAGAAGTACTACAATAAAGACATCTGTTTGACTCATTTAAACTAATTTTCCCCAAATTTATTTGCCACAGATCTTCTTATTAAATACCTGCTGATACCTTTGAAAATGACATTTACATCAAACATATATCATGAACCTATGATTTGCTCATTTTTTGTAAACTGATGAGATCATGATTCTAAATATTCAAATTCTTGGTTTGGAGATTTTTAAAAATATGTTTTATTTTTAATTCTGACCAGCATCTGTACAGAAGGAGAATAATGTAAGTTTAATGTTTTTTCTTTAACACTTTCCATTCCAAAAAGTGTCATTCCCAAAGATGAAATTAGTCACATCTGTCATATTGCTCTCAACTTCTTTAAGTTGGACAAGGAAAATGAACTTTTCCTCCTTTAAAAAGAAAATAAAAAAAGAAAAGAAGTGTATAATATGTCTCCCTATCCATTTACCAATTAAGCCTAATGGTGATTCTTTTTGTTTCCCTACAAACAACAGAATTACTAAAATATGTTAATTTTTAATCAAGAGTCAGAATATTCTCAACTATCTGTTTTATTAATGCTACGATCAGACTAAGGAGGCTAGACTCTATTTATAGCAATCTAGCCATTTGGCCAGTTTTCCTCAATCACATTTGGAAATATATTTGGGGAGATCTATACACTAAAAGAAATTTATTATATGTATAACAAACATAATCCATTTTCAGAAACCCACCTGTTCACAAATTATAGATAGGATGAGCCCAATTAGGGAGGAACTTATGATGTCAAATTTTTTCAGTGAATGAAGTCACTTTTTTAAAGCATTCAGAAACGTTGTACATAAGAAGTCAATAAAGAAAATTATTTTTCATTCACTCAAAAATTGTGCATTAAATCATAGGATAAGTATAAGGCAGTATATTACATGTCAGCCAAATGTCTAATTAAGAGAAAGATGACTAAATTGAACATTTTTAAAATCACCATGCAACTGTAAAGATGCAGGTAGTTCCCAGTGGATATCATTATGTGGAAAGCACTTTAGGGAACATTTAATTATTGACCAAGGTTTGGTCTGTACTCTCTGCTCTCCTACTCTAATAAACTCTATCTTAACTATTTGTAAGTCTAGACTGGAGCCCAGAATGAGACCAACATTCTCAGTCCTCAATGTACTTTCAATCCTTAAAATTTTATCATTTTAATGAGTAGATACAATCACAAATAAAGGGGAAAAAGTAGCATTTTTCCAAAAAATTCAAAGACCCAATTTATCTGCTTGTTGCTTTCTTCCATCTTGACCTACTATAACTCTGCCAGATCTTTCTTCCATAACCTTGCATCAATTGTAGTTTGAAGATTCCTTTCAAAATGGGAGAATTTCCATCACATTTCCAAGTTTTCCAAAAGTGAAGGACAGGCAAAGTGTTCCAAAAAGAGCAATGACCAGTTGATGTGGAAGACCTCCTAAACTCTTAGTCTGAAAACTCTGTAGCCTGTCACTATGGCCTGGTTATGTCTGTGAGACTGGAATTATGAATGGGGAAGTGGATGGTCATTAAATCCTACCAAGAAGTAACATGTATGTGTGAAAATTTTGTTGTTGTTTAGTTACTAGGTCATGTCTGTCTCTTTTGCAACCCCATGGACTGTAACCCACCAGGCTCCTTTGAGCATGGGGTTTCCCAGACAAGAATGCTGGAGTGGGTTGCCATTCTCTTCTCCACAGGATCCTCCCAACCCAGGAATAGAACCTGTGTCTCCTGCATTGTCAGGTGGTTTCTTTACCACTGAGCCATCTGGAAGCCTATGTATGAAACTTAAGAAAGCTTATATTCTAAGAGTAGTTAGTGACTGTCAAGTGAGACTACACGTTAGAGTCTATAAATGAAAATGAGTACCAAGCCCCACTTCATAATCTATATATTTTTCCCATCTCATTCAAGTGATTTCTACAACAGTAATATTTTCCATAGACAGGTGTTGGTTTCCTCCTAAAATTCTAGCATAAGAGAAGCTTCGATGATAATTATCAGAAAAACTACAGACCCTGATCTTCCTACATGAGTTACACTTAAAAGTCAAGTGGGTGAGTTTACTGCAGTAAGGGAATATGTTTACACAGCAAGAATTTAGAGTAAAGTCACCTCATCTCTCCAGAAATGCTTCGTGGGTTTGTTAGTATTATAAGTGTTAATTGCTCAGTCATGTCCAACTCTTTTTTACCCTATGGGCTGTAGCCTGCCAAGTTGCTCTGCCCATGGCATTTCCCAGGCAAGAATACTAGAATGTGCATTGTCATTCCCTTCTTCAGAGGATCTTCCCAACTCAGGGATCAAACCTGAGTTTCCAGCAAGGGCTGGAAAATTCTTTTACACTGAGTCACCTGGGAAGCCCCTATAACATGTGTATACGACATACATATGACATATATACACAATTTATTTATACAATGCTTCTACAGTACCAGAATAAAGGCTGTAAGTTTTCTGGGATGTAATGACAGCTCATGGAAGAAAATACATCTTAGGGGACATTTCTGAAGCACTGATATTACTATAAGTAAATCTATGCCATGTCTTAGATGAAAAACCTATTATCTTTTGACTCAAATTTATATGACAAAGTTTGAGGAACATAATGGGCTTGTGTACAGAATAGGTGTGACAGGTTTTAATAGGAAAATAATAGTTCACATAGTTCTCCCAGAAAGAAAGTCAGCAAGGAACTGCCTTGGGAACGTTCTCCATTTGAACTGGCAACCCCAGCAAAATTTGGGGTTTCCCAGACAAGAATGCTGGAGTGGGTTGCCATTCTCTTCTCCACAGGATCCTCCCAACCCAGGAATAGAACCTGTGTCTCCTGCATTGTCAGGTGGTTTCTTTACCACTGAGCCATCTGGAAGCCTATGTATGAAACTTAAGAAAGCTTATATTCTAAGAGTAGTTAGTGACTGTCAAGTGAGACTACACGTTAGAGTCTATAAATGAAAATGAGTACCAAGCCCCACTTCATAATCTATATATTTTTCCCATCTCATTCAAGTGATTTCTACAACAGTAATATTTTCCATAGACAGGTGTTGGTTTCCTCCTAAAATTCTAGCATAAGAGAAGCTTCGATGATAATTATCAGAAAAACTACAGACCCTGATCTTCCTACATGAGTTACACTTAAAAGTCAAGTGGGTGAGTTTACTGCAGTAAGGGAATATGTTTACACAGCAAGAATTTAGAGTAAAGTCACCTCATCTCTCCAGAAATGCTTCGTGGGTTTGTTAGTATTATAAGTGTTAATTGCTCAGTCATGTCCAACTCTTTTTTACCCTATGGGCTGTAGCCTGCCAAGTTGCTCTGCCCATGGCATTTCCCAGGCAAGAATACTAGAATGTGCATTGTCATTCCCTTCTTCAGAGGATCTTCCCAACTCAGGGATCAAACCTGAGTTTCCAGCAAGGGCTGGAAAATTCTTTTACACTGAGTCACCTGGGAAGCCCCTATAACATGTGTATACGACATACATATGACATATATACACAATTTATTTATACAATGCTTCTACAGTACCAGAATAAAGGCTGTAAGTTTTCTGGGATGTAATGACAGCTCATGGAAGAAAATACATCTTAGGGGACATTTCTGAAGCACTGATATTACTATAAGTAAATCTATGCCATGTCTTAGATGAAAAACCTATTATCTTTTGACTCAAATTTATATGACAAAGTTTGAGGAACATAATGGGCTTGTGTACAGAATAGGTGTGACAGGTTTTAATAGGAAAAATAATAGTTCACATAGTTCTCCCAGAAAGAAAGTCAGCAAGGAACTGCCTTGGGAACGTTCTCCATTGGTGATTCAGAACTGAGCAAATTCACAGCTGTTTGGTCTTGATAAGAATGACATGCCAGTCAAAATTTGTCTGTGGTGACCTTTTAAAATAATGTCAGGTCCCAAAGAACTATAACCATCTGGATGATTGCTGTCTCCAACATATGGATCTGAATTAGACACAGAAAGTAAACCAGGATTATTTTAAACAATGACAAACTGATCTTAATTTGTAATGAGCCTTTGTTGGCTAGCTGGTTTAGACCTATTACCCTCACTGTGTGGTTCCTAAATTTCTGGGTAATAAAAAGCATTGGACTTTACAGTAATTCTCACCAAAAACCTACTTATAAGAAGCATAAAGATAATGAGCCCATTCCCACCCATTTTCTACTCCCAACTTTTTTCTGGACAGAGATGCTCACCAGTAGAATAGGACACAAGACATATAGATAGGTAACTATATGATTAATCATTTATGCCTAAGTCTGCCCAAGTTCTTGGGGAGAAATAATGGATCTCTTAGGGACCTGGGAACACTTTCAAGAATACAAGATCAAAAGAACTCTTTTTCACATAATAAGCTCTACCCTACAGTGCAGAAGTTCTCTTAAATTTTCTCTAGGCATTCAACAAAGGTAGAACTAGACAATATATGGCTCAACTGGTGGCACTAGTGGTAAAGAATCCACCTGCCAGTGCAGGAAGATGCAAGAGACTCAGGTTTGATTTCTGTGCTGAGAAGGGAAATTCTTTTACACTGAGTTGGGAAGCCCTATAACATGTGTATACGACATACATATGACATATATACACAATTTATTTATACAATGCTTCTACAGTACCAGAATAAAGGCTGTAAGTTTTCTGGGATGTAATGACAGCTCATGGAAGAAAATACATCTTAGGGGACATTTCTGAAGCACTGATATTACTATAAGTAAATCTATGCCATGTCTTAGATGAAAAACCTATTATCTTTTGACTCAAATTTATATGACAAAGTTTGAGGAACATAATGGGCTTGTGTACAGAATAGGTGTGACAGGTTTTAATAGGAAAAATAATAGTTCACATAGTTCTCCCAGAAAGAAAGTCAGCAAGGAACTGCCTTGGGAACGTTCTCCATTGGTGATTCAGAACTGAGCAAATTCACAGCTGTTTGGTCTTGATAAGAATGACATGCCAGTCAAAATTTGTCTGTGGTGACCTTTTAAAATAATGTCAGGTCCCAAAGAACTATAACCATCTGGATGATTGCTGTCTCCAACATATGGATCTGAATTAGACACAGAAAGTAAACCAGGATTATTTTAAACAATGACAAACTGATCTTAATTTGTAATGAGCCTTTGTTGGCTAGCTGGTTTAGACCTATTACCCTCACTGTGTGGTTCCTAAATTTCTGGGTAATAAAAAGCATTGGACTTTACAGTAATTCTCACCAAAAACCTACTTATAAGAAGCATAAAGATAATGAGCCCATTCCCACCCATTTTCTACTCCCAACTTTTTTCTGGACAGAGATGCTCACCAGTAGAATAGGACACAAGACATATAGATAGGTAACTATATGATTAATCATTTATGCCTAAGTCTGCCCAAGTTCTTGGGGAGAAATAATGGATCTCTTAGGGACCTGGGAACACTTTCAAGAATACAAGATCAAAAGAACTCTTTTTCACATAATAAGCTCTACCCTACAGTGCAGAAGTTCTCTTAAATTTTCTCTAGGCATTCAACAAAGGTAGAACTAGACAATATATGGCTCAACTGGTGGCACTAGTGGTAAAGAATCCACCTGCCAGTGCAGGAAGATGCAAGAGACTCAGGTTTGATTTCTGTGCTGAGAAGATCTCCTGAAGGAGGAAACGGCAATCCACTCCAGTATTTTTGCCTAGGAAGTCCCATGGACAGAGGAGCCTGGTGGGACCCAGTCCATGGAATCAGTCTCAACTAAACAACTAAGCAACATGAATTACTATTTACTTCATTTCTTTGGGTTGTTCTCCTTGTAATAAAGAGTAATTATAATTTTTCCTAAATCACTGGTCAGCTATGGTACACATTAAGAAACAAAGCCAAAGGAAAAGCAATTAATTCTCCCAGAGGATGTTCAGAAGAGAAGAATCTACAAAGGGATGACTCATAAAGATAAGAAAGAGCCAGATCCTGAAATCTCCAAATGCTAAATTAAGAAATTTGGACTTAAACCTGAAGCTATTGCACAAGATTTTGAGAAGGGAAGTGACATGATCAAATTAGCATTTTATGGGAAACTTGTTCAGGTCATTATATGTAACGTGGATTGAAGCTGAACAGGATTGTGAGAAGGAAGGCTAATTGGGATGCTACTGAATAGATCTGGGGAGCAGTTTCATGGAACAAAGTCAGTTTAGTGGCAGTGAATATGGATAAAACAGATAATGGTAATCAGTTGAATATGGTAGGAGTGGATCAGAGATTGAGGATGCTGGCTAAAAGCTGGCTGTATTATGTTACCATTCAGTCACCAATGCCAACTAAAACACTAGCTTTAAACTAACTTTAATACCAAGTGTCTGGATTGAAGAAACTGTGGCTCTTTTGTAGTTTGTGTAACCAGTCTCGTAACTATGTGGTTATGCTACATATGTGAGAAAACGTCTTGTTGTAATGATAGTGGCAACAGTACGTTTCGTCTTTTTCTTGAAACTCACTTTATTTTTTTCTATAATATGAAAAAAATCTCTTCAAACATTTTCTCCTTCAGCTCAGTTCAGTCGCTGGGTCATGTCGCTCAGCTGTGCCTCACGCTTTGAGATCCCATGGACTGCAGCACACCAGGATTCCATTTCCTTCACCATCTTACTGGGTTTGCTCAACTGGGCTTGTCCATTGAGTCAGTAATGCCATCCAACCATCTCGTCCTCTATCATCCCCTTCTCCTTTTGGCTTCTATTTTCCCCATCATCAGGGTCTTTTCCAATGAATTGTCTCTTCACATCAGGTGACCAAAATATTGGAGCTTCAACTTCAGCATCATTCCTTCCAATGACTATTCAGAGTTGATTTCCTTTAGGATTGACTGGTTTGATCTTCTTGCACTGCAATGGACTTTCAAGAGTTTTATCCAGTACCACAGTTAAAAGGCATCAATTCTTCTATGGTCTACCTTTGTTATGTCCTAATTCTCATATCCGTACATGACTACTGGGAAAACCACAGCTTTGACTCTACGGACTTTTGTTGGGAAAGTGATGTCTCTGCCTTTGAATATGCCAAATTTTCCATAGTCTTTTTTTTTTTTTTTTTTTTCATGACTTCAGTTACCATTTGAAGTGATTTTGGAGCCCAGGAAAATAAAGTCTGTCACTGTTTCCATTGTTTTCCCATCTATTTACCATGAAGTGATGGGACCAATTGTCAAGATCTTAATTTTTTGAATGTTGGTTTTAGACTGCTTTTTCACTCTCCTTTTTCATCTTTATCAAGAGGCTCTCTAGTTCCTCTTTGCTTTCTACCATAAGGGTGGTGTCATCTGCATACCTGAGGTTATTGATATTTCTACATTCAATATGATAACTAAAAATATAAAATTCAAACACTGTTCAATACTGATATTTATTCCCTTATAGCTCAACTGGTAAAAAAATCCACCTGTAATGCAGAAGACCCCAGTTCAACTCCAGAGTTGGGAAGTTCCCCTGGAGAAGGTATAGGCTACCCACTCCAGTATTCTTGGCTTCCCTGGTGGCTCAGGTGGTAGAGAATCTGCCTGCCTTGCAGGAGACCTGGATTCAATCCATGGGTTGAGAAGATCCCCTTTTGGGCCATGTTCTCCTCCTTCATTGGTAGTATTTTTTTTTTCATCATAGACATGTATGCAGAATATAATTCATAAATTTATAAAAAATGAAGCTTGTACACAAAGTGATCTTATCTTTCTTGGTTAAGGTTAATGATAAATAATGAAGCAAGTAATTTATCTCCAACAAAAGATTCTTGGCCACATCTTCTTTGTTTTCTCTTATCTCACAAAATATGGTGCATTTTATCAGGTCACACTTGGAAAGCAACATAAAACAAATCATCTTTAATATGATGATTTCATATCTTGACTATCACAGAAACATTTTCTGCATAATTTCAAGATCATAATTTCTTTTAAACTCCAAATCATCTGTGTAGTATAATACCATATTATTTGCATCATTATATTATTCAAAAATGACAGAAAATTGGGATAAATAGCCTGCAATAAGTATCTAAATCAAGCATTTAGACAACTAAAATATAATTATATTTCAAAGTTTACTAAAACCAGAAAACAAAAACCAATGAAGGACAACATCAAGCTATGGCAGGCTGCATAGTGGCCCTAAAGTGTCAATATTTGAACACATGAGCCTTGTAAATAAGTTATTTTATATGATGAATGACACCATATAGATGTGAATAAGTATGGGATTTAAGTTTTCACTTTTTTTTTAAATTTTGGCCTCTTTCATTTTGGTGTTTTATTTATTTATTTTCATCCATCTTTATTCTTTGACCTGTGTGGGCTTCCCATTGCAGTGGCCTCTCTCATTGCAGAGCACCAACTCTGGGCACATGTGCTCCAGAGAACTGGCTCCTAATTGGACACACCAGTTAGCCACGCCGCAGCACATGGGATCTTCCCGGGCCAGGGATCAAACAGGTGCCGTTGCACTGGAAGGTGGACTATTTACTCACTGGACTACCAGGGAAGCCCAGTATGAGATTTATAGATGAGGAGATTATATGAGATATCAGAGTCTACCTATTGCAATTAAAGGTGTCCTTATAAGTGTGAGGCAGGGACAGAGTGGATGGAAGTGGAGGAGGTGGTGTGACAACAGAAGCAGAAACAGAGGAGGTGGTTCCCATATATCAAGGGATCTCATGAAGGAACCAGCCCTGGTGACTCCTGATTTTAGCCAGAAAAGTTCATTTGGACATCTGACCTTCAGAACATAATTTTGAAGCAAGTATCATCTTCTTGGTTAAGGTTAATGATAAATAATGAAGCAAGTAATTTATCTCCAACAAAAGATTCTTGGCCACATCTTCTTTGTTTTCTCTTATCTCACAAAATATGGTGCATTTATCAGGTCACACTTGGAAAGCAACATAAAACAAATCATCTTTAATATGATGATTTCATATCTTGACTATCACAGAAACATTTTCTGCATAATTTCAAGATCATAATTTCTTTTAAACTCCAAATCATCTGTGTAGTATAATACCATATTATTTGCATCATTATATTATTCAAAAATGACAGAAAATTGGGATAAATAGCCTGCAATAAGTATCTAAATCAAGCATTTAGACAACTAAAATATAATTATATTTCAAAGTTTACTAAAACCAGAAAACAAAAACCAATGAAGGACAACATCAAGCTATGGCAGGCTGCATAGTGGCCCTAAAGTGTCAATATTTGAACACATGAGCCTTGTAAATAAGTTATTTTATATGATGAATGACACCATATAGATGTGAATAAGTATGGGATTTAAGTTTTCACTTTTTTTTTAAATTTTGGCCTCTTTCATTTTGGTGTTTTATTTATTTATTTTCATCCATCTTTATTCTTTGACCTGTGTGGGCTTCCCATTGCAGTGGCCTCTCTCATTGCAGAGCACCAACTCTGGGCACATGTGCTCCAGAGAACTGGCTCCTAATTGGACACACCAGTTAGCCACGCCGCAGCACATGGGATCTTCCCGGGCCAGGGATCAAACAGGTGCCCCTTGCACTGGAAGGTGGACTATTTACTCACTGGACTACCAGGGAAGCCCAGTATGAGATTTATAGATGAGGAGATTATATGAGATATCAGAGTCTACCTATTGCAATTAAAGGTGTCCTTATAAGTGTGAGGCAGGGACAGAGTGGATGGAAGTGGAGGAGGTGGTGTGACAACAGAAGCAGAAACAGAGGGAGGTGGTTCCCATATATCAAGGGATCTCATGAAGGAACCAGCCCTGGTGACTCCCTGATTTTAGCCAGAAAAGATTCATTTTGGACATCTGACCTTCAGAACTACAGTAAAATAAATTTGTGTTGTTTTAAGCAACTTGTGTGTGTGTATGCTATCACTTCAGTCTTGTCTGACTTTTTGCAACCCTATGGACTGTGGCCCACCAGATTCCTCTGTCCATGGGATTCTCTAAGCAAAAATACTGGAGTAAGTTGCCATGCCCTCCTCCAGTTTTAGCAACTCACTTTTGTTATTCATTAGAACAGCAATAGGAAACTATATGGATTCTGATTCTGAAAGTAGGATGTAGCTGTAGCAAATACTTCAAAGTGTAAAAGTGGGTTTAGAATTGGGTAATGGGAAAAGACTGGAAAAATGAGAAGCATAATGTAACTAAATTCAATTAAAATGTTTGATTTAAATTAAGCCAGCATTATAACTGCTTGATATTTTCTTACAAATTTCTCTATTGTTCTTTCTTCTAAATACAAAGCAAGCTACATAAGAACAAAATTTTTCTCTTTATTGACGGCTATTGTGTCCCCTGTACCTTGAAGAGTGCTTAGAAGTTACTGGCTCTCAAGAAATAGTAGAGTGAATAAATATATATTTTAAAATATTTCAAAACGAAAAAATTTTAAATGTAATCTGCCTTGAAAACACTGTTCAAAGTAATATGGATATTAATGACTCCGGCTAGTGTGAACTCAAAAAGAAGTTAGGAGCATAGTAAAGACTATATTATCTTGGAGAATGTCTATATCATCATGAACATACTGCTGATAAAAATATGAGGGGTATAAATGCCGTTCATTATATCTCTAAAGGAAGAGGAATGTATTATTGAAAGCTGGAGAAAAGGATGTATTATTATAGAGTGGCAGAAAATTGCAGAATTAGATTCCACAGTCTTGTAGCAAGCAGATCTTGTAAATGATGAACTTGGAAATTTAGCTGCGAAAGTTTCCGGAGAATGGGTTGGTCATGTGGCATTGTTTATTCTTGCTACGTTTTGTGAAATACAAATGAAAAGAGATAGATTGAGGTAATAACTGTTAAGTAAAAAAGAACTGGCTTTCCTGTGGTGACTCCCTGATTTTAGCCAGAAAAGATTCATTTTGGACATCTGACCTTCAGAACTACAGTAAAATAAATTTGTGTTGTTTTAAGCAACTTGTGTGTGTGTATGCTATCACTTCAGTCTTGTCTGACTTTTTGCAACCCTATGGACTGTGGCCCACCAGATTCCTCTGTCCATGGGATTCTCTAAGCAAAAATACTGGAGTAAGTTGCCATGCCCTCCTCCAGTTTTAGCAACTCACTTTTGTTATTCATTAGAACAGCAATAGGAAACTATATGGATTCTGATTCTGAAAGTAGGATGTAGCTGTAGCAAATACTTCAAAGTGTAAAAGTGGGTTTAGAATTGGGTAATGGGAAAAGACTGGAAAAATGAGAAGCATAATGTAACTAAATTCAATTAAAATGTTTGATTTAAATTAAGCCAGCATTATAACTGCTTGATATTTTCTTACAAATTTCTCTATTGTTCTTTCTTCTAAATACAAAGCAAGCTACATAAGAACAAAATTTTTCTCTTTATTGACGGCTATTGTGTCCCCTGTACCTTGAAGAGTGCTTAGAAGTTACTGGCTCTCAAGAAATAGTAGAGTGAATAAATATATATTTTAAAATATTTCAAAACGAAAAAATTTTAAATGTAATCTGCCTTGAAAACACTGTTCAAAGTAATATGGATATTAATGACTCCGGCTAGTGTGAACTCAAAAGAAGTTAGGAGCATAGTAAAGACTATATTATCTTGGAGAATGTCTATATCATCATGAACATACTGCTGATAAAAATATGAGGGGTATAAATGCCGTTCATTATATCTCTAAAGGAAGAGGAATGTATTATTGAAAGCTGGAGAAAAGGATGTATTATTATAGAGTGGCAGAAAATTGCAGAATTAGATTCCACAGTCTTGTAGCAAGCAGATCTTGTAAATGATGAACTTGGAAATTTAGCTGCGAAAGTTTCCGGAGAATGGGTTGGTCATGTGGCATTGTTTATTCTTGCTACGTTTTGTGAAATACAAATGAAAAGAGATAGATTGAGGTAATAACTGTTAAGTAAAAAAGAACTGGCTTTCCCTGTGGGCTCAGAGGCAAAGAGTCTGCCTGCCAAAGGAGAGAGGCAAGTTTGGTTCCTGTGTTGGGCAGATCCCCTGGAGGAGAGCATGGTAATGCATACAAGCATTCTTGCCCAGGCAAATCTCATGGACAGAGGAGACTGGCGAGTTACAGTCCATGGGGTCACAAAAGAGTCAAGACACGACAGCATCTAGACAACAACAACAAAATGAACTAGTAGTACATGATAGGGAGAATATTTTAATCTATCCTCCAAAATACTATTTTTTTATTAGTATTAGACCTTCCAAAAATTGGAGGGTTACTGTCAGGAAGCATGCTTTAGAGAAAAGCAAGTGTTAACAAGCTTTTGCTAGTGCTTCTGAAACAGAAAGTAAATCATTCACACATCTAGAGGGCCCTTGAGGAGGTTAGATGCCTAACTTTGGCCTCCTCCACCATCTCAGCAGAAGCCACACTCTAACCTTCAAGCACCCATGTCTGTCCCACATGCAAATGCATTTACTCATCCAAAGTGTTCAAAATTCTCAAACCATTACAACATCAATTCAAGTCCAAAATCTCTTAGAAATCTTGTCAGCTGAAAATTCCGGAATCTCATCATCTAAAACCTCTAAATTAGGGATGAATGAAGTTCTAGGCATAACCCATCCTGGAACAAATATCCTCTCCTTTTGTTGATTTCTGGGGACCATTTTGGATTTATAACCATCAGAACTATAAGAGAATATGTCTTTTTTAAGCCACTAACTTTGTGTTAATCAAACTTTTAAAAAATCATTTGTTTGTATTAATCATTCAAACTTTAAAAAAATTAGTATTTGCATTTGGTAGCCTCTCCAAACAAAAGTAAGAGTAGAAGAACTTGAAATCAATGGAACTTTGTCAGAAGCTTTCAAGATTTCCTATGAGATTCTTTTTTCTGACAACAAAGTAGAAAATTTTATAGGTCAGTAGGAAGTAAGTAAACACATTCTGACTTACATGATGTATTTTTATCTTTGTTTTAATGTGAACTAAAATTGTTTTAAACTCTAACCTCACTATATTCCCATAGGTCAGCAGCCTTTTTCAAGTTACTTAATTTCTCAGATGCTCAGATCACTAATGTATAAAGGAAGGAATATAATAATTCCAAGTTTATGAGATACTTGTGAGGATAAAATGACCTCTTTTGTAAATTCTAAAATAGTTGCAATGCGAATCTATCATAATTTTCATCTTACTTCATCATTATATTATTATTTTAATATTTGCTTAAATTTCTGTTAGTCAATGAAAGAAAAATATATTTTATTTTACATAGGGATTTGTTTTTTATATGTCTAGAGTTATAAATTATAAAGCTAAATTATTTTTGCATAATTCAAATTTGCTTCAAATTATAATAAATGATATACTTTAAAAGCATAATTTTACTTTATGTATGAACTGCAAACAATTAAGAGTGGATCAGGTATTATTTTAAGAAATCTAGATCACAATAACTTAGATTTACAACATTTTAGGGAGCTATTATTTATTTATAAGGAATCATGTAAGGATTCCTTTGAAATAGCTATTAAGAGAGCCAGTAAGCAGTTGTGCTCGACACAGTCGAAGTCTTTAGTGTAGTCAATGAAGCAGAATTAGATATTTCTTTAGAATTCTCTTGCTTTCTCTATGATTCAACAGATGTTGGCAATGATCTTTGGTTCATATACAGCTTGTACATCCGGAAGTGTATGTGCTATGATGCATAAAAAATTGAAAAAAATAGCATTTATGTTTTCACTTCATTGATAGCATTGGTCAGTCTCCTTCACAGTGTTTTTAAGAAGTAGTATGCATATATATATTATTAGTGTAGAACATTCACTTGGATACTGAACTTGACATAATATTGCAGTTTAGCACTCAAAATCAGAATCAGAAATAAAATTACTGGAGGAGGGAGCCAAGATGGCAGAGGAATGAGGGGAAGATTTCACCAGGTCCCCAACAGAATCACCATAACTAATCAAGAAATGAAACACCACCAACAAACCAGCCGCTAGATGACAGAAGAACTCCTTAGGTCCGCAAGGGTCGAAGAGTGCACAGCCAGAACTTTCCCGGAGCTACTGTTCTGAGAACCCTGTATCCTAAACCCCACGCCTGACTGGACCGAAGGAGAGAATGCTAGCAAGTGCCCTAAAAGGAGGCCTGAGTGGAGTGTCGGGGGAGAGAACGCAGCGCTCAGCGTGAAAGTTCCAAGAATCCGACCGAATCGCGGGCAGAAATTAAGACACTGAGAAGATAAGATACTGGAGAGGGCCGGGCAGAACGCAATTAGGAAGTTCCCCGCGGGGAGCTGCCTAGGGACCTGGATAGAGCCGAACAGGGAGTGCCTACCGAAAATCACAACTATCCACCTAGCACCAGGTAAGTTCAAACACTCCTAGTGGGGGGCTTGATGAAAGGAGAGGGGAAGTCGCCCACAGATTGGTGACCAGGGACCGGGTTCGAGCCAGACGGGAAAGCTCGTGCCCACCTTTGGGACTTGGACGTGTAACCGTTAGTGCATGCGCGCCAGCGGCAGAGGAGACCATGCACCCCCAGAGCAGCAGCCGCAGTGGAGGAAGCTGGGAGAAGGGCAGGTATTGGAGGCTACCGGCAGGTGCGCGGTAGAGCTAGGGCACCCCCCTCCAACATGGGACAGTGCACGCTGCGGCCCCCCGCCCAACGGACTGGGATCAGCACGCTGCCCCGGCCAGCACCTGAGCTTGCAGCAAAGCCTTTGTTTTGCTGAAAACAGAAACCATAGCAACCAATGCTGTAAAGGAAAGGCTACATCATCAAGACAACACCATCAAGAGCAAATTGGTTTCCACCATACAGATGAGAGGATAAAAACCAGGGACAGTATTTAGGGGTTTTGTTTGTTTATTTTTTGTGGATGGTTTTGTTTATTTGATTGATCAGTCAGGTTTGGGGTTTTTTTTTTTTTTTTTTTGTCTCTTCATATTAAGTTTTTCTTGCCTTTTTAATTTTTAATTTCTTTTTTTTTGTTGATTTTTAATTTTTAATTTTTTCTTAAATTTTAATTCTTGGAAACTTTTACTTTTCTTTCCTCTTTGCCACTGCCTCCTCCCTCTATGTTCTAAATGTAAAACTTTCTCCTATCTGCCACTATCCTCAAGATAAATATTTCCTACCTTCCTGTCTCCACTATTCTCTTCCAGCTGCACTAAACAATACAACCCACTAATCTTGGCTACGTAATGGTATAAAATCTTTCCAAGACAAATCTATTCCTTCTCATTACCCATACACTCTCCTTCTCCTCACCCCCAACACAGGTCCAAGTTAAAAATTGCTTTCAGTGAAATAGTCCAAGCCAGGACGTTGCCCCGGATCTATTTATCCAGGCACTATTTTAGTTAATTCAGAGCTTAATGGGCAAGTATCATCGGTGATTGCATGATTTGACAGAAAGATATCCTGTGCTTTATCTCTGTAAAACTGGTCAGTTACAGGTATTGCTGTGCATATAGGTATATCTTATGATTATGTTAGAAAACATCTGCATGCTTTTATGACTGTCACCCATCAGGGATGCACCTCTTGTTCCTCAGATGCTAGTATTTGAACTAATATCACAGAACACCATAGCAAACCAGATATAAAGCCTCCCCCCCCTGACCAATCATCAAACCAAGGATCCTCGGAGCGGAAGCTCTGATTCCAAGACCCCACACTATCAAAGAACATACAACACTAGAGATTATTCACCTGTAAGCAAGACCTAACACCACCCAAGACACAAACTACTGAAACCTTCTACAAGGACAGAAACCCAAAGGAAGGGAGAATTCAATCAAGAAGCCTGGTGGGAAAAAGAACTCCACACACACAGACACACACAAAGAAACAAAAATTAACCTAATAATGAAACAACAGAGAAACACTGCACAAAGGACCAAGCTAGAGAAACACAGCTTCAAATGACAGAGGAGGAGATAGACAAACTATCTGAAAGAGAATTCAGAAAAGCTATACTAATGAGGATGCAAAACAACGAAAACAGAATATTAGAGGAAATTAGTGCATTGAGAAGAGACATGCAAGAAATAAAAAATAAGCAAATAGAGGCTACCAACTCAATTGCTGAACTCAAAAATACTATAGAAGGTCTCAACAGTAGAGTATCAGAGGCTGAAGAATGGATAAGTGAGCTGGAAGACAGAATAGTGGAAATAAGTGCTGAAGAACAGAATAAAGCCCAAAGAATTAAAAGAACTGAGGATAGCAACAGAGACCTATAGGACAATATCAAATGCACCAACATAAGAATTATAGGGGTCCCAGAAGAAGAAGAGGGGAAGAAAGGCTATGAAAAAATTCTTGAAGAAGTTATAGTTGAAAACTTCCCCAGCATGGGAAAGGAAAGAGTCAACCAAGTCCAAGAAGCACAGAGAGTTCCACACAGGATAAACACCAGAAGAAACACACCAAGGTTTGATTCTAATCAAACTAACACAGACTAAATATGACGACAGATTACAAAAGCAGCTAAGAGCAAACAACAAATAACATATAAAGGAAACCCCATATGTCTAACTGCAGATCTTTCAACAGAAACCCTGCAGGCCAGAAGAGAATGGCAAGACACATTTAAATGGCTAAAAGAGAATAACCTCCAACCAAGAATTCTCTACCCAGCAAGAATCTCTTTCAGAATTGATGGAGAAGTCAAAAGCTTCTCAGACAGACAAAAACTAAAAGAATTCTGTACCACAAAACCAGCCCTACAACAAGTGTTAAAGGGCCTGATATAGCCAATAAAGAGAGTAGGAGAAGCTTTACAAATCAAACCCCCAATTTCTAAGAAGATGACAACAGGAACATTCGTATCAATAATTACTTTGAATGTAAATGGACTAAATGCTCCAAATAAATGACACAGACTGGCTGAATGGATCCAGAAGCAAGACCCATATATATGCTGTTTACAAGAGACCCACTTCAGACCTAGAGACACTCATAGACTGAAAGTGAAAGGCTGGAAAAAGATATTCCACACAAATGGAAATCAAAAGAAAGCTAGAATAGCAATCCTCATATCAGACAAAATAGACTTTAAAGTAAAGAAGATTCTAAGAGACAAGGCAGGTCACTACATCATGATTAAGGGATCTATCCAAGAGGAAGACATAACAGTCATGAATATCTATGTATCCAACACAGGGGCACCTCAATACATAAGACAGGTATTTTCAGACATAAAAGAAGAAATCAACAGTAACACAGTAATAGTAGGAGACTTTAACATTTCCTCTCACACCAATGGACAGATCATCAAAACAGGAAATTAATAAAGAAACACAAGTCTTAAATGCCACAGTAGAAAAGATGGACCTCATTGATATCTTTAGGACATGCCATCCTAAAGCAGAAGAATACACTTTCTTCTCAAGTGCACACGGAACACTCTACAAGATAGACCACATCTTGGGCCACAAATCAGACCTTAGTCAGTTCAAGAAAACTGAAATTATATCAACCATCTTCTCAGACCAGAATGAAATGACATTAGAGATCAACTACAGAAAAAAAACCGCTAAAAATACAAACACATGGAGATTAAACAACACATACCTAAAAAACCAACTGATCACTGAGGAAATCAAAGGAGAAATTAAAAAATTCCTAGAAGAAAATGACAATGAACACACGACAGTACAAAACCTATGGGATACTGCAAAAGCAGTTCTAAGAGGTAAATTTATAGCAATACAATCCTACCTCAAGAAACTAGGAAAATATAAAGCAGATGACTTAATCCTATGATTAAAATAATTGGAGAAAGAAGAACAAAAACACCCCAAAGCCAGCAGAAGAAGAGAAATCATAAAGATCAGAGCAGAAAGAAATGAGAAAAAAATGAAAGAAACTATAGTAAAGATAAATAAAACAAAAAGCTGTTTCTTTGAAAAAGGTAAACAAAATTGACAAGCCACTGGCCAGACTCATCAAGAAAAAGAGAGAGAAGAACCAGATCAACAAAATCAAAAATGAAAAATGAGAGAATACACCAGAGAATGCAGAAATCCAAAGGATTCTAAGAGACTATTATGAACACCTCTATGGCAACAAAATGGGCAACCTGGAAGAAATGGACAGTTTCTTGGGGAAGATTAATGTCCCAAGACTGAGCCAGGAAGAAACAGAAACTTTGAACAACCCAATCATAAACTCAGAAATCGAATTTGTGGTGAAAAATCTACCCCAAAATAAAAGCCCAGGGCCAGATGACTTCACAGCCGAATTCTACCAAACATTTAAAGAAGAGCTAATGCCTGTCCTTCTAAAACTCTTCCAAACAATTGCACAGGAAGGAACACTTCCAAACACATTCTACGAGGCCACCATCACCCTGATACCAAAACGAGGCAAAGACAACACAAAAAAGGAAAACTGGAGGCCAATCTCACTGATGAATTTAGATGCCAACATCCTCACCAAAATCCTAGCAAACAGAATTCAACAACACGTCAAAAACTCTACAAGATAGACCACATCTTGGGCCACAAATCAGACCTTAGTCAGTTCAAGAAAACTGAAATTATATCAACCATCTTCTCAGACCAGAATGAAATGACATTAGAGATCAACTACAGAAAAAAAACCGCTAAAAATACAAACACATGGAGATTAAACAACACATACCTAAAAAACCAACTGATCACTGAGGAAATCAAAGGAGAAATTAAAAAATTCCTAGAAGAAAATGACAATGAACACACGACAGTACAAAACCTATGGGATACTGCAAAAGCAGTTCTAAGAGGTAAATTTATAGCAATACAATCCTACCTCAAGAAACTAGGAAAATATAAAGCAGATGACTTAATCCTATGATTAAAATAATTGGAGAAAGAAGAACAAAAACACCCCAAAGCCAGCAGAAGAAGAGAAATCATAAAGATCAGAGCAGAAAGAAATGAGAAAAAAATGAAAGAAACTATAGTAAAGATAAATAAAACAAAAAGCTGTTTCTTTGAAAAAGGTAAACAAAATTGACAAGCCACTGGCCAGACTCATCAAGAAAAAGAGAGAGAAGAACCAGATCAACAAAATCAAAAATGAAAAATGAGAGAATACACCAGAGAATGCAGAAATCCAAAGGATTCTAAGAGACTATTATGAACACCTCTATGGCAACAAAATGGGCAACCTGGAAGAAATGGACAGTTTCTTGGGGAAGATTAATGTCCCAAGACTGAGCCAGGAAGAAACAGAAACTTTGAACAACCCAATCATAAACTCAGAAATCGAATTTGTGGTGAAAAATCTACCCCAAAATAAAAGCCCAGGGCCAGATGACTTCACAGCCGAATTCTACCAAACATTTAAAGAAGAGCTAATGCCTGTCCTTCTAAAACTCTTCCAAACAATTGCACAGGAAGGAACACTTCCAAACACATTCTACGAGGCCACCATCACCCTGATACCAAAACGAGGCAAAGACAACACAAAAAAGGAAAACTGGAGGCCAATCTCACTGATGAATTTAGATGCCAACATCCTCACCAAAATCCTAGCAAACAGAATTCAACAACACGTCAAAAAACTCATACATCATGATCAAGTCGGGTTCATCCCAGGCATGTAAGGATTCTTCAATATCCGCAAATCAACCAATGTGATACACCATATCAACAAATTGAGAGACAAAAATCACATGATCATCTCAATAGATGCAGAAAAAGCCTTCGACAAAGTACAACATCCATTTATGATCAAAACTCTTCAGAAAATGGGCATAGAAGGAACCTATCTCAACATAATAAAAGCCATCTATGAGAAGCCTACAGCGAACATTATCTTCAATGGTGAAAAACTGAAAGCATTCACTCTAAGATCAGGAACAAGACAGGGGTGCCCACTTTCACCGCTACTATTCAACATAATCCTGGAAGTTCTAGCAACAGCAATAAGAGAAGAGAAAGAAATCAAAGGAATCCAGATTGGAAAGGAAGAAGTCAAGCTCTCTCTTTTTTGCAGGCGACATGATATTATACATAGAAAATCCCAAAGACACTATTACAAAATTGCTAGAGCTAATCAGTGAATTCAGCAAAGTCGCAGGATACAAAGTCAACACACAGAAATCACTGGCATTCCTATACACAAACAATGAAAAATCAGAAAACGAAATCAAAGAGGCAATCCCCTTCACCATTGCAACCAAAAGAATCAAATATCTAGGAATAAGCCTACCCAAAGAAACAAAAGAATTGTACACAGAAAATTACAAGACACTCATGAAAGATATTAAAGAAGAGTTAAACAGATGGAGAGATATTCCATGTTCCTGGGTCAGAAGAATCAATATTGTGAAAATGACCATACTACCAAATATCATCTACAGATTCAATGCAATACCTATCGAAGTACCATTGACATTTTTCACAGAACTAGCCAAAGAATCACACAGTTCATAGGGAAACACAAAAGACCTCGAATAGCCAAAGCAATCCTGAGGAAGAAAAACGGAGCTGGAGGAATCAGGCTCCCTAACTTCAGATTCTACTACAAAGCAACAGTTATCAAGACAGTATAGTACTGGCACAAAAACAGAACTATAGATCAATGGAACAAGATCGAGAACCCAGAGATAAACCCACGCACTTATGGGTGCCTTATTTTTGATAAAGGAGGCGAAACTATAAAATGGGACAAAGACAGCCTCTTCAACAAGTGGTGCTCGGAAAATTGGATAGCTACATGACAAAAAATGAAGTTGGTCATTCCCTGACACCATACACAAAGATCAACTCAAACTGGATTAAAGACTTAAATGTAAGGCCAGAAACCATCAAACTCTTAGAGGAGACTATAGGCAAAACCCTCAAGGTCATCAATCAAAGCAAGATCTTCTCTGACCCACCTACTACAATAGCAGAACTCAAAAGACAAATGAACATGTGGGACATCATGAAACTTAGAAGCTTTTGTACAGCTAAAGAAATTACAAAAAACCTCAACAGACACCCCACAGAGTGGGAGAAAATCATAGCAAATGCAACAACAGACAAAGAATTAATCTCCAAGATCTGCAAGCAACTCAGACTACTCAGCACTGGAAAAACGAACAACCCAATCAAAAAATGGGAAAATGATCTAAAGAGACGCCTCTCCAAAGAGGACATACAGATGGCCCCAAAACACGTGAAACGATGCTCAACCTCGCTTATTATTAGAGAAATGCTAATCAAAACTACAATGAGATACCACCTCACACCCGTCAGAATGGCCATCTTCCAAAAATCTGCAGACAATAAGTGCTGGAGAGGGTGCGGAGAAAAGGGAACCCTCTTGCATTGCTGATGGGAATGTCAATTGATACAGCCTCTATGGAAGACAGTATGGAGATTCCTTAAACTAAAAATAGAAACGCCCCATGAGCCAGGAATCCCACTATTAGGACTATATCCTGATGAAATCAAAACTGAAAGAAGCACCTGTTCCCCAACGTTCATTGCAGCTCTCTATACAATAGCCAGAACATGGAAGCAACCTAGATGTCCATCAACAAATGAATGGATCCAGAAGTTCTGGTACATATATACAATGGAATACTACTCAGCTGTTAAAAAAAATGCAGAAGACTCAGTCCTAACGAAGTGGCTAGCTCTAGAACCTATCATCAAAAGTGAAGTAAGTCAAAAAGAGAAAGACAAGTACAGTATACTAACACACATATATGGAATCTAGTAGGATGGTCTTGATAACACATGCAGTGAACTCATGGAAAAACAGACAGAGCATAGACATAAGGTCATTGTGGGAGAAAAAACAGGAGGCATAGAAGGAGTAACATGGAAACCTATACTGTCATGTGTGGAAAAGATAGCTATTGTCATTGTGCTAAGGGAATAGGAGTGCCCACAATGGCATGGGGCAATGGTCCAGAGGGGTGGGATGGGGGAAATCGGGGGGTGGGGACCAGGGATATGCATATGACTGATCTGGGAACATACCGGTCTGTGAACAACAAAACTCTGTAAAACCTTTAAAATAAAGAATCTTAAAAAAAAGAAAGAAAGAAAGTTACTACATTGAAAATCAAATGTAAATCAAAATAACACTAGAAATCATACCTAACTTTATTCCCATAATCTTGCTTTTAAAAAACTAAGTCATTTGTTAACCTTGAAAAATAACTTAAAGCACTGCATTTTTTTAGAGAATTATAATCTTGGGAAATTTTCTTGTCATCCTCATTAATTTCATATCTTTCATCACTACTGAATCTTAAGTAATATTAACATAGTATAATATCCTATATTTAGTCTCACTATGCCCTAATTTTTATTCATGTTTATAGGAGAACATCTGTTTGGTTGACATTTTAAAGGTGCCTGTACTGAAATAAGGCTAACAATAAAGTGCTGGAGAGGGTGCGGAGAAAAGGGAACCCTCTTGCATTGCTGATGGGAATGTCAATTGATACAGCCTCTATGGAAGACAGTATGGAGATTCCTTAAACTAAAAATAGAAACGCCCCATGAGCCAGGAATCCCACTATTAGGACTATATCCTGATGAAATCAAAACTGAAAGAAGCACCTGTTCCCCAACGTTCATTGCAGCTCTCTATACAATAGCCAGAACATGGAAGCAACCTAGATGTCCATCAACAAATGAATGGATCCAGAAGTTCTGGTACATATATACAATGGAATACTACTCAGCTGTTAAAAAAAATGCAGAAGACTCAGTCCTAACGAAGTGGCTAGCTCTAGAACCTATCATCAAAAGTGAAGTAAGTCAAAAAGAGAAAGACAAGTACAGTATACTAACACACATATATGGAATCTAGTAGGATGGTCTTGATAACACATGCAGTGAACTCATGGAAAAACAGACAGAGCATAGACATAAGGTCATTGTGGGGAAGAAACAGGAGGCATAGAAGGAGTAACATGGAAACCTATACTGTCATGTGTGGAAAAGATAGCTATTGTCATTGTGCTAAGGGAATAGGAGTGCCCACAATGGCATGGGGCAATGGTCCAGAGGGGTGGGATGGGGGAAATCGGGGGGTGGGGACCAGGGATATGCATATGACTGATCTGGGAACATACCGGTCTGTGAACAACAAAACTCTGTAAAACCTTTAAAATAAAGAATCTTAAAAAAAAGAAAGAAAGAAAGTTACTACATTGAAAATCAAATGTAAATCAAAATAACACTAGAAATCATACCTAACTTTATTCCCATAATCTTGCTTTTAAAAAACTAAGTCATTTGTTAACCTTGAAAAATAACTTAAAGCACTGCATTTTTTTAGAGAATTATAATCTTGGGAAATTTTCTTGTCATCCTCATTAATTTCATATCTTTCATCACTACTGAATCTTAAGTAATATTAACATAGTATAATATCCTATATTTAGTCTCACTATGCCCTAATTTTTATTCATGTTTATAGGAGAACATCTGTTTGGTTGACATTTTAAAGGTGCCTGTACTGAAATAAGGCTAACAAGTGTTATTTGACACCTCATATAACTAAAAGTAATAAATCTAAAAATGTGCAACAAGATGAGGTGATATTTACATCATTTAACAAAGCTGCAGAAATGTTATAAACATAATTCACTTTTAAACATCTTTATGAGATGAGGAAATACTTTCAGCCAATCACAGTACTTAGATTTTAAAATGATACATTCTTAATGTACATAGCAAAACATAACTTCTAGAAAGAAGTGGAGATAATGATATACAATAAAACTCAGACCCAAGGAATAAAGGTTAGTAGTCCACAGAGAAAAATAAATGATGTAAATTCAAGTTTTCTATATAAAGAAGCAATTTAAACAGAATCAAAAGCAATTAATATATTTTCAATGTATAATTGTCTATGTACACATATAGAATCTTCTTACAATAACACACAGTTATTCTGTGCTTTATTCTTGTCAATACATTTTCACATGTATCAATTTTAACCTTACAGACACACTCTAAGGTGGACTGAAGGTTTGGGAAGGTTCCTTGCAGCTGCAAATGGGAATGCACCCCAATCTGCTTTCCTGGAGAATTCATGGACAGAGGAACCCTGCAGGCTACTGTCTATAGGGTCACAAGAATCGAACACAACTTAGCAACTAAACCACCAGCAATGGGAGAACACAGAATTTGGCTCCTAACACCAATGTTTACTGGAGCTATGACTGGAGATAGTCAAATTCCTTGGTCACCATTCACATCATTTTGGATGATCTGTAGTATCAGATAGCCTTGTTTTTAGCTTGTGTCACTCCCTACTGGGGATCCTCCCAGTTCTCCTTTGCCATTTGCTCCACATATACTTGTGTATGTCCATGCCTTGATGACAAGTTCCATGGTCTCACAAGAAGCATATAATTAAGTTAAAATATATTTCACAAGCATTAGACTCGTCCAAGTTTCACAGTGTTAAATTTACATAAGTGAATTGTCATGAGATTCTATATATTTGTTTTCATAGCAAACTCAATCTTTGTCAATTTGGAAAGAAACAGAGAGCCATGATTTGAGGGATGGGAGGCAAAGTGGAGAGAATAGTCCACGTTCTACTCAGAACTCTTTCTTCTGCCACACACAAAGCTCCCTTCACCACTCAGAGTGTGGTCTACACACTGGTAGCAGCATCACCTAGAGCTTCTTAGAAATGCAGAATTGCACACCCAACTGAGACCTACTTCATTAGCATCTATATTTTATGAAGATCCCTGGTTGATGCCTTTGCACATTAATATTAAGAAGTACAGAAAATAGCACAACATTTTAAATCAATGATACTCCAATATAAAATAAAATATCTTGAAAAGTACAGTACTATTCCACAAATAGTGGGATACTTTGAACAAGGGTTCAAAGAACACTTGGAGCCCAAAGAACGCTGGCATATGGGGAAAAAAAGTTTAGGAATAAAACTGAAATTATTGTCTTGTCCTTGTTCAAACCAATGGAGAAACCACATCTGAAACATCTCCTTGATCCCCCTCAAGAAATAATAGACCTGAGGAAAGTCCAGAGAATGATAAATTCAAGGGGAAAGAAGGGCTACCACATATAGAAAGGCTAAAGGCTTGGTCAGACTGCAAATGTGGAAGATGAAGCAACTGTGATCAAAGATTATAAAATCAATAAGGCCCATAGAGCATGTTCCCTGATTCTGGTGTCAGGAAACTGCCAATGCTGTAGAAATACATCTGTCCTCTACCCCAGCAGATGTAGATGAAGGCTGTGCTACTCAGACAGCCAGGCAGCTGCTTGTAGTTATCAACAGTTAGCAACTTCCAAGCCAGGATAGGTCAGAACTGAATCTCAACCAAGTGCAAGGAATATACATGCAGTGGAGTCCAAGATGGTGTGCTGGCTCTGTGTCAGATTCTTTGCTACACTCCCCATTCCTAACCACCTTCCCTTCCAGAGGAGGCTCTTTTCAATTATGTTTGCTGCTCCATTGTACTTTCAGAAGACTTACCTGGACTCTACACTCTTTTCTCCTCTGCTTAGTGGTGTGGATGTTCTCTTGATACCTTCTGCTTATCTGAGGTCTGACTGACAGCTGCTCAGACACTCCAGTTTATCAGCTCTTTACATTCCTTCAGGCCACCACAGCTCTTCCTGCTATGTGATTTAGGGTTCTTACATAGAGGAGACTCTTTGGACTTCATTCACAATATGAAAGTATTTCTCTATATAATAGTGAATCGTTCAGTTGTGTCTGATTCTCAGTGATCCCATGAACTGTAGCCCACCAAGCTCTTCTGTCCATGGGGTTCTTTAGGCAAGAATACAGGAGTGGATTGTCACTTCCTTCTCCAAGGAATCTTCCTGACCCAGGCATTGAACCTTGGTCTCCTGCACTACAGGCAGATTCTGTACCATCTGAGCCGCCAGGGAAGTTGAGAAAATAGTAAGAGAATCCTGTAAATCGTGAACTCTAGAACTACAAGTAGGTTTAAGAAGATTTGGTGTATCATTAAGTCCATGAGAATCCATAAATCAATAACATTGTTAAAATCCAGGTGGGTATTCAAAGGAGGAAGGAAGGCTTAAATATTCTTTGCTAATGTGTTGGAAGACCTCTCCTATAACATCCCTAAGTGGGAGGAAACAGCACTGAGGAGATGGAACATATTTCCACCCAGTGTGATATCTTTTTACTCTCAGTTATAAATTAGTAATGTCATTTATGTTAAGTGGTTAAGGTGGTTAAGGAAACTTTCATGGTGGTTAAGGAAACAGGGACAAAGAATGACCTCTGGCAATATTTAGGATGACTGTTATTTTATTCTCAATTTGCTATGAGAACAAAAATAACATATCCTGTTGCTATGCATGCAGGGTATAATTTTTGAGTTTCCATATGTTCAATATTTTAGCATTCTTTAATGATCTTTACTTATTAATCTGATTCTTCTTTCTTTTCCATGATATGGGAAGCAGATGGATTGATAAAAATGTATAGAATTCTGCAATATGATGTATTTATACAGGAGAACAGTTATAGAATTAAAATAGTGGACTGGAAGAAAATTTAGTTCAGAGAAGGATTTAAGAGAGAGAGAGAGAGAGAAATGGGAGATAAATGAAATTAATATCTTCTGGGTACATATTAATATTATGTGCCAGATATGAATTCATGCTTTAAAATATAACCAGATTAGATCTGTGAGCTTTTAACCAACATCTCTGAGACCAGAAAACAATATAATAGGTCCAGTTTTAAGTTAATTTCTATATTATCTATACAGGACCTTCAGAGTGCTTATTTCTGCCACCATTAACCCATCATCTATGTCCAACCTCCACACAAGGGAGGCAAGAGTATCAGGGAAGTAAGGACACTGGAGAGAGGGTCACTGTGCTCAGAAAGATGCAGAAGGTGACTTCTCTCAAGCTGCATGAGAGTGCTATTTCTGACCCAGGCATTGAACCTTGGTCTCCTGCACTACAGGCAGATTCTGTACCATCTGAGCCGCCAGGGAAGTTGAGAAAATAGTAAGAGAATCCTGTAAATCGTGAACTCTAGAACTACAAGTAGGTTTAAGAAGATTTGGTGTATCATTAAGTCCATGAGAATCCATAAATCAATAACATTGTTAAAATCCAGGTGGGTATTCAAAGGAGGAAGGAAGGCTTAAATATTCTTTGCTAATGTGTTGGAAGACCTCTCCTATAACATCCCTAAGTGGGAGGAAACAGCACTGAGGAGATGGAACATATTTCCACCCAGTGTGATATCTTTTTACTCTCAGTTATAAATTAGTAATGTCATTTATGTTAAGTGGTTAAGGTGGTTAAGGAAACTTTCATGGTGGTTAAGGAAACAGGGACAAAGAATGACCTCTGGCAATATTTAGGATGACTGTTATTTTATTCTCAATTTGCTATGAGAACAAAAATAACATATCCTGTTGCTATGCATGCAGGGTATAATTTTTGAGTTTCCATATGTTCAATATTTTAGCATTCTTTAATGATCTTTACTTATTAATCTGATTCTTCTTTCTTTTCCATGATATGGGAAGCAGATGGATTGATAAAAATGTATAGAATTCTGCAATATGATGTATTTATACAGGAGAACAGTTATAGAATTAAAATAGTGGACTGGAAGAAAATTTAGTTCAGAGAAGGATTTAAGAGAGAGAGAGAGAGAGAGAAATGGGAGATAAATGAAATTAATATCTTCTGGGTACATATTAATATTATGTGCCAGATATGAATTCATGCTTTAAAATATAACCAGATTAGATCTGTGAGCTTTTAACCAACATCTCTGAGACCAGAAAACAATATAATAGGTCCAGTTTTAAGTTAATTTCTATATTATCTATACAGGACCTTCAGAGTGCTTATTTCTGCCACCATTAACCCATCATCTATGTCCAACCTCCACACAAGGGAGGCAAGAGTATCAGGGAAGTAAGGACACTGGAGAGAGGGGTCACTGTGCTCAGACCCCTCTCCCACCAGGGTGCAGATGCAGAAGGTGATCTTTCTTCTCAAGCTGCATGAGAGTGCCTTCCTGGGGACTGCTGAAGAGCATGGCCTATGTTGACTGGATTGTGATAGGCAAAGAGTTTGGTCTCCAATTCATCCATGAATAGTTTAAAGAAGGGAAGTTTCTGACTCTTCCCTTAGCAAGTTTCACAGCCCAAGGTAAGCCCAACAAGATAGGAGAAGAAATATTGATTATTGATGTTTAGAATTTTAAGAGGATGCTGGAGTTGATTTTGAAAACTAGGAAAAAAGAACTGTCTCTATTTATCTAAAATGCAGGAGAAGGAAATAATAAACAAAAGAATGGAAGTGCAATTGTTTTCTGTTCTTCTACTGAGGCAAACTCATTTTACATAGTGGGCTACACACACAGTATCTCTAAACCAGGTCATGTTAAAATCCTGTCCATAGTCACACAGCCAGTAACTATGTTTTTAATTTCTTTTATTTTACGAATCTTGTATTCTTTTCAGTAAATCACATTGTCAGTGAATTTGCTGCAAATCCATACACATATATATCTGCCTAATTCCTCACAATTTTCCCAAATAAACTACCAGTCAGGTAATAAAGATTATTCTTTCCAAGTTTGCCTTGACACTTTTTTTTTCTGACTTTGTTATCTTTACTTAAATTTAACCTCCTATATTTTCTGGCTGTTTTCCTTCTGCCCCGTTTATTAGATACACAAGTCATCTCAGCTGAATTTAATCTATGATTAGATGAAATTCAATTTTTGAGTGCCTTGTATGTCAGTCATTGTAGGAGGAATGTAAGGTGAATAATATAGTATCAGTGAGCTTTAGAAGTTAAAGGATCTGGTATAAAAGACACACATATACACACACATTTTTTAAAATATTGCAATGCAAAGCAATACTTTATAATTGTGTGATAGATATGAGGAGTTAATGGAAAGTTAGGGGAGAATGACACTACTTCTGACTTGAACATACATTTGCAAAGAGGATAAAAAGTGATTATTGTGGGTAGAAAGCAGGAAAATATACTCTTTTTTATATGAAGTGGAGATATACATGTAGTACATAATCATATGTAGTCTAGGTATGGTATTCAAAATTTACAAGGAGGACAATTAGGAAAAAATTTTTCAAAGCCTCTTGGGTGGTTGAGGGAAGTAGAGTGAGTGACAGAGGAAAAACAAAAACAAACAAACAAGAAAACACCAACTTTAGAATCTCTGGTCTAGAGCAACTAGTGAAACCACCTGGGAGAACTTCTATTCTTTTAAACTGTTTTGAACTAATTTCATGCTTAAAAATTGTTGTAAAAGATAGTACAGAGTGTGTTTGTATATCCCTGACCCATTGTCTTCTCTGACTTCTTTCTTTTTCTCTTTGTTTTTGATTTTTACTAGTTTGGAAACAATATGCCTTGGTATAATTTTTTTGACATTTGTCCTATTTATTATTCTACAGGTATCTTAGAACTGTAGTTTTCTGTCTGCCATTAATTTGAGAAAATTCTCAGTGATTGTTTTAAATATTTTCCCCATTTCTTTCTTTATTCTACTTTTGGTTTTCCACTTATGCATATGTTTTACCTTCTGTGGGCTTCCCAGGTGGCTTTAGAGGTAAAGAACCTGCCTGCCCATGCAGGAGACATGAGATGTGTCAGTTCAGAAGATCCTGGGAGACCTAAGAGATGTGTGGGTCCTGAAAGATCTTCCTGGGTCAGGAGGATCCCCTGAAGAAGAAAGTAGCAACCCACTCCAGTATGCTTGCCTGGAGAATCCCACGGACAGAGGAGCCTGGCGAGCTACCATATGGTCACAGAGAATTGGACACAACTGAAACAGTTTAGCACATATGTGCTACACCTTTTGTAGTTGTCCCAGAGTCCTTGGATATTGCTTTTCTGTTTCTGTTCTCTTTACTTTTCAGTTTCTGAAGTTTTTATTCATATATTCTCAAACTCAGAGATTCTTTCGTCTCTGCTTACATTGCCTATCTGTTCTTGCATGTTGTCTACTTTATCTATTAGAGTTTTTAACATGTTAATCATAATGGTTTTAAATACCTACTCTGGTAATCCAAATACCCTACCATGCCATGTTCTGATGCTTGCTCTGTTTACTTAAATTGCATTTTTTGCCTTTTAGTATGACTTGTAATTTTTTTCTTGACAGCTGGACATGCTATAATGAGTGAAAGCCAATGCTGCAAATAAGTGCTTAGTATTGTGGTGCTGAGACATCAGGGAAGAGAAGTATTCCACAGCCCTAGATTAGATTTCAGTCTTCTAGTGAGTATATGCCTGACTCTGGGCCATGACCTTCCATGTCTTTCTTTTTTTCCCTTAGGTGGGACAGTGTGGCTAGAGTGGGTTGGTAATATATATTTCTCTTCTCCCACACGAAAGGCTAACGCCAACTAAAGTTGGGTATTTCTTTTTCCCCAGGTCAGTTAGTTTCTGCAAATATCCCAGCAGCGAGACTCTAGTTAACTAGTTTCTCTTGAGGGGCAGTCCTTGATAAGAGCAGAATGCTCTGGTGCATTTCAAAATGGTCCCTTTCTCCCATCTCCCTGCTGAAAGTGTGAGAGAATTTTTCTCTGATATTTACTTGGAAAACATGGCTAAACTCTTAGAGGTATACCTAATAATATTGGGATGGGACCCTCCTGCCAAGGCTTCCCTGGCATTTTTAACTTTCATCCATGGTGAATTAGTCAATTGGAGTTCAGTTTTCCTACCCTAGCACTGATTGCCATGGAGAACTGCTTCCAAGTCTCTGCTGTGGTGAAATAGAATTCCTTGTAGTTGCCTAACTGTCTCATTAATTTGGGGGCCATGGTTTGCTTGGCATCCTATCCCATCTTATGAACCAAGAAAAACTTGATTTTTTAAGCTCTCCATTTTTTCTGCTTGTTGTTAGGCCAAAGTGGCACTTCCAGGTTTCTCTTTTTGACTTCCAGGCTTCTTACATCTAGAAATGGAAACCAGAAAGTCCCACTTATTTCCTAAAGCAACACTTTACAGGAACATAGTATAAAGATCAAAACCAAGAAATTAAATTGATATTACACTATTAACTAAAGACCTTATTAAAATTTCACAATTTTTTTCCGTAGGATCCAAACTTACATTTAATCACTTCTTCCTATTTTTTTTTTTTTTAATTAAACTTGGTGTGAATTTTCTCCCTAGCAAAGATTGGGCAGTGTCTAGAGATATTTTTAGTTTTTCACAACTAGAGAGGTACTACACTATCTGGTGGGTAGGGGCCAGGGATACTAGTAAACTTCTTATAATGCAAAGAATGCCCCCTCCCCGCCACAAGATAATCATCCAGCCCATAATATAAAGAGTGTTACAGTTGGGAAAACAAATATTGAGAAAAGAGCATGTACACAAACAAATGTGGATAGTATGCAATAATTTGAAAGAATAATCAGTTTTCCAGGATGCAAAATGCCATATTAAAGTGTGAATGCTCCCGGTGCATGTTCTCTTCTCACACGAAGGCTAACGCCAACTAAAGTTGGGTATTTCTTTTTCCCCAGGTCAGTTAGTTTCTGCAAATATCCCAGCAGCGAGACTCTAGTTAACTAGTTTCTCTTGAGGGGCAGTCCTTGATAAGAGCAGAATGCTCTGGTGCATTTCAAAATGGTCCCTTTCTCCCATCTCCCTGCTGAAAGTGTGAGAGAATTTTTCTCTGATATTTACTTGGAAAACATGGCTAAACTCTTAGAGGTATACCTAATAATATTGGGATGGGACCCTCCTGCCAAGGCTTCCCTGGCATTTTTAACTTTCATCCATGGTGAATTAGTCAATTGGAGTTCAGTTTTCCTACCCTAGCACTGATTGCCATGGAGAACTGCTTCCAAGTCTCTGCTGTGGTGAAATAGAATTCCTTGTAGTTGCCTAACTGTCTCATTAATTTGGGGGCCATGGTTTGCTTGGCATCCTATCCCATCTTATGAACCAAGAAAAACTTGATTTTTTAAGCTCTCCATTTTTTCTGCTTGTTGTTAGGCCAAAGTGGCACTTCCAGGTTTCTCTTTTTGACTTCCAGGCTTCTTACATCTAGAAATGGAAACCAGAAAGTCCCACTTATTTCCTAAAGCAACACTTTACAGGAACATAGTATAAAGATCAAAACCAAGAAATTAAATTGATATTACACTATTAACTAAAGACCTTATTAAAATTTCACAATTTTTTTCCGTAGGATCCAAACTTACATTTAATCACTTCTTCCTAGTTGTTTTTTTTTTTTTAATTAAACTTGGTGTGAATTTTCTCCCTAGCAAAGATTGGGCAGTGTCTAGAGATATTTTTAGTTTTTCACAACTAGAGAGGTACTACACTATCTGGTGGGTAGGGGCCAGGGATACTAGTAAACTTCTTATAATGCAAAGAATGCCCCCTCCCCGCCACAAGATAATCATCCAGCCCATAATATAAAGAGTGTTACAGTTGGGAAAACAAATATTGAGAAAAGAGCATGTACACAAACAAATGTGGATAGTATGCAATAATTTGAAAGAATAATCAGTTTTCCAGGATGACTATTTAATAGCTGACATTTTGGAAGATGTGTTGATCAGCATAAGGTGCTAGAACAAAATACCATGGACTGAGTTGTTTAAATAACAAATTTTATTTCTCACAGTTCTGGAAGCTGGGAACTCAAGGTACAAGGTGCTGGCAGATTCTCTTCCTGGCAAGAACCCAATTTCTGTTCAGGAAGCAGTTAGCTGCATCTTGTTGTGAACTCACATGACTTCTGATTTGTGTGCATGGAGAGAGCTTTAGTCTGTCTTCCTCTTCTTATGAGGACACTAATCCCATTGAGGTGTTCCCCACTCAAGACCTCATCTAAACCTAATTTTCTCCCAAAGTCCTCTTCTCTTAATACCATCACATTGACGATTAGGGATTCAACATATAAATTGGGGAGGGAGTACACAAATATTCAGTTCATAGTGGCAGGGGACCTCTTGGCAAACTATTTTTTAAATGTAGTTTAAACTCAGCTTAAGAAATTTAAGAGCAATGCTAAAAGGTTTAGGTCTTATTCAAGTAATTAATTGACACTTGTCATTTATTGTTTGGTTTGAGGGGTGTCTTATTTCAAGCACCAGACCAATGTCCTACCTCCCTACTGATTTGAGGCATCCCCACTGCATGTAGTATCAATGTGATGCATTACCTCTCTTCCCACTGTGGCAGCCAAAGATTTCTCTCTTGTCTCCTGGTGGCAGCACCTGTAACAGAAACAGCAACATCCTGGCCAAACATTATTAAAATACAGCTATTATATTTCAAGTAAAGCCCTCACAACTGACCTTTATCCACACACATTTTTCAAATTTGGTTTTCCAGCCTCTTATTAAGTCTGTTGTTATATTCCATTTTCACTGCTAGAAAGTTAAGATTGTTTTCTGAGCCTGCAGTCACAAACCTTGACTGATACAATGGGTCCCTTTCTAAGGTTTTTCTGTAATATGCCATCATATTTCTCCATTGATGCCATCCAACCATCTCATCCTCTGTCACACCCTTCTCCTCTTGCCCTCAGTCTTTTCCCCGCATCAGAGTCTTTTCCAATGAGTTGGCTCTTCACATCAGGTTGCCAACGAACTGGGGCTTCAGCTTCAGCCTCAATTCTTCCAGTGAATATTCAGAGTTGATATCCTTTAGGATTGATTACTTTGATCTCCTTACAGTCCAAGGGACTCTCAGGAGTCTTCTCCAGCACCACAGTTTGAAAGCCTCTGTTCTTCAGTGCTCAGCCTTCTTTATGGTCCAACTCTCACATCTGTACAGGACTACATGAAAAAACAAAGATTTGACCATAAGGATGTTTGTCAGCAAAGTGATGTCTCTGCTGTTCTAATACACTGTCTAGGTTTGTCATTCTTCCTAAGAAGGTAAAAAATTCACTTGCCAATGTAGGAGATGCAAGAGATGCAAGTTTGACTCCAGGGACAAAAACATCCCCTGGAGGAGGAAATGGAAACCCAATCCAGTATTCGTGTTGGGAAAATCCCATGGACAAAGGAGCCTGACAGGCTACAGTCCAGAGGTCACAAAGAATCTAACATAACTGAATGACTTAGCAAACACACACACCCTAGGTTTGTCATAGTTTTCCTTCCAAGGAGCAAGTACCTTTTAATTTCATAGCTGCAGTCACCATTCTCAGAGATTTTGGAGTCTAAGAAAGTAAAGGCTGTCACTGCTTTGACTTGTTTCCTCTTCTGTTTGCCATGAAATATTAGGACTGGATGGCATGACCTTAGTTTTTTGAATGTCATTTTTTGTCTCCTGGTGGCAGCACCTGTAACAGAAACAGCAACATCCTGGCCAAACATTATTAAAATACAGCTATTATATTTCAAGTAAAGCCCTCACAACTGACCTTTATCCACACACATTTTTCAAATTTGGTTTTCCAGCCTCTTATTAAGTCTGTTGTTATATTCCATTTTCACTGCTAGAAAGTTAAGATTGTTTTCTGAGCCTGCAGTCACAAACCTTGACTGATACAATGGGTCCCTTTCTAAGGTTTTTCTGTAATATGCCATCATATTTCTCCATTGATGCCATCCAACCATCTCATCCTCTGTCACACCCTTCTCCTCTTGCCCTCAGTTTTTCCCAGCATCAGAGTCTTTTCCAATGAGTTGGCTCTTCACATCAGGTTGCCAACGAACTGGGGCTTCAGCTTCAGCCTCAATTCTTCCAGTGAATATTCAGAGTTGATATCCTTTAGGATTGATTACTTTGATCTCCTTACAGTCCAAGGGACTCTCAGGAGTCTTCTCCAGCACCACAGTTTGAAAGCCTCTGTTCTTCAGTGCTCAGCCTTCTTTATGGTCCAACTCTCACATCTGTACAGGACTACATGAAAAAACAAAGATTTGACCATAAGGATGTTTGTCAGCAAAGTGATGTCTCTGCTGTTCTAATACACTGTCTAGGTTTGTCATTCTTCCTAAGAAGGTAAAAAATTCACTTGCCAATGTAGGAGATGCAAGAGATGCAAGTTTGACTCCAGGGACAAAAACATCCCCTGGAGGAGGAAATGGAAACCCAATCCAGTATTCGTGTTGGGAAAATCCCATGGACAAAGGAGCCTGACAGGCTACAGTCCAGAGGTCACAAAGAATCTAACATAACTGAATGACTTAGCAAACACACACACCCTAGGTTTGTCATAGTTTTCCTTCCAAGGAGCAAGTACCTTTTAATTTCATAGCTGCAGTCACCATTCTCAGAGATTTTGGAGTCTAAGAAAGTAAAGGCTGTCACTGCTTTGACTTGTTTCCTCTTCTGTTTGCCATGAAATATTAGGACTGGATGGCATGACCTTAGTTTTTTGAATGTCGAGTTTTAAATCAACTGTTTTACTCTCTTCTTTCACCTTCATCAAGAGACTCTTTAGCTCTTCTTCACTTTCTGCCAGTAAAGTGGTATCATTTGCATATCTGAGGTTGTTGATATTTCTCCCAACAATCTTGATTCCAGCTTCTGATTTACCCAGACTGGCATTTCACATGATCTAATGTGCATCTATGTTAAATAGCAGACTGACGATATACAGCCTTGACGTACTCCTTTCCCAGTGCAGAACTATTCAGTTGTTCCATGCCTGGTTCTAACTACTGCTTCTTGACCTGCATACAGGTTTCTTAGGAGACAGGTAAGGTGGTCTGGTATTCCCATCTCTTTAAGAATCATCCATAGTTTGTTGTGATCCAAACAGTCAAAGGCTTTAGCATAGTCAATGAATCAGAAGTAGATGTTTTTTGGAACTCCCTTTGTTTCTCCATGACCCAAAAAATGTTGCAGTTTAATCTCTGTTTCTTGTGCCTCGTCAAAACCCAGTTTGTACCTTGAAGTTCTCAGTTCACATACTGCTGAAGTGTAGCTTGAAGAATTTTGAGCATATCCTTGCTAGTATGTAAAATGAGCACAATTGTTTGGTAGTTTGAACAGTCTTTGTCATTGTCCTTCTTTGGACTGGAATGAAAACTGATCGTTTCCAGTCCTGTGGCCACTGCTGACTTTTCCAAATTTGATGACATTTTAAGTACAACACTTTAACAGTATCATTTTTTGGATTTTAAAAGCTCAGCTGGAATTCCAACATCTCCTCTAGTTTCATTCAAGATAATGATTCCTAAGGCCCACCTCTCACTTCAGGATGTCTGCTTCTATGTGAGTGACCACACCATCATGATTATGTGAGTAAACTATATAGATAGGTACCATTAAAATTGAGCTTCCAGGTGGCTCAGTGGTAAAGAATCTCCATACCAAGTAGGAGAGATGGGTTCAATCTCTGGGTCAGGAAGAGTCCCAGGAGAAGGAAATGGCAACCTGCCTCCTGCATTATTGTCTAGAACATCCAGTGGATAGAGGATCCTGGAAGGCTACAGTCCATGGGATTACAAAGAGGCAGACACAACTTAGTGACTGAACAATAACAACCATTAAAATTATTTAGAAATGTGGTTTATTTGAATGTGCATAATGTTTTTGATTTTTAATATAGAGGCTGCTTCTGGCTTGCCTGACAACATGGATTTCTAGAAGGTATAATTATCTTTGAAGCCAAACTTGCTCTACTTTGGAAAAGACTCTAGAAAGGGACTTCCAGTTGCAGATATGTAAAACAAGTATGTTTCTATCATTCAGGAATAAATCTTTAAGTCTTCTTAATTGGAATAGATATATTAATATATTCTGTATGGTTATATAAATTGAATTAATCTACAACCAGGCAACACTGTTGTAAATGATTAAAAATTTTTATTGAAGTAAATGAATAATTGGAATTGTGATGGCCTCTACAATAGATTATTTGAAAGAAATAGCAGAAGTTTGGAGGAAAATTTGCTGTGCACTTTTGGTCTATCTTGTTCATTGATGAATTTCTCTGTGAAAGGATAGAACCCACACTACACATTGAAAAAGTAACAAATTTACCAGCAAAGCAACTGATGTTGATGATTTTAAACTATATGTGACCTTGTACCTGGGGAATTACAGTGGGGTTCAGAGACGTGGTCAGTAAACACTGATCCAAACTACTTAGTCTGTCACATCTGGACAGCAAGAGAATGTGGCATTGGTCTCTACTTCAGGCCAGGAATACGTTTCAATGACGGTAACCAAGAGTGGTTTATTCTTGCTCAAAACTGACTCTAGCTGGCTTTGGATAATATCTCAGGAAAAAAAAGCTGAGCAACAGATAATATTTCTTCCATTCATGGGATGCAGTCTCAAAGCCATAGTGAAGTGACTATGAAAAGTCGCACAACCTTACATTGAACCTGAAGTTGGTGAAGCCAGACATATCTGTGATTTAGGCTCTGTTCTTCAAACTCCCTCTCAAATTGCCACACTGCACGGTCATGAACCCTTTCCCTGATGCTGATTATAGGTTTTCCTTATCCTGAACTTTATCCTGCCTTCCCTGAAGGATGGAAAGAAAAGTAAAACTTGAGTGTTGTTTTTCAGGCTTACTTGAACAGGCACGGTATTTTCTTCCTCAAAATGGCATCCTAAAGTACATTCTAAACTGTGCCTGACACTTAGGTAATCTCTTAGAAGTTTTCCAGGACTATTATAAAGGAATTCTGCTTTATCACAAGGAGATATTTTGCCAGAGGGAGGCAGTCTGGCCACTTAGCTTCAAAACCAACTTACTTCCACTCCACTAGCTCTGATTTTCAGAATATTGTAGCCTTTAGCAAAATAGCTTCAGCAAAAAATGAGGAAATTCCATGAAGAAAAAAATCATCAAGGACAATGAAAATAGCCTTTTGAATTATCATTTACTTTTCCCTCAGACTAAAAAATATAAACTTTATCAGGACGTTCTCAAATCAGCTTGCACGCAGCTAGTTAATGAAATGAAAAAGATGTGCTGAAGTTCATTTCTACAAAACAGTATGGTTTCTTATTTCATGGGTACATGTTTTTCAGCTTCATAGTCAAATACATAAAGTGAGCAAGTGAACAACCCAAGGCTCATTTGTTGTCATAAGTCAAACTGGACTGTATATTCTCCAGTATCTTGTCACACCATTAATGTAGAATACAGTGTGGGAAAGATGCTTTACTGTTAAAAATAATGTCATTATAATATTGCTAGACCAATCCTGATGGAAAGAAGCAGTATTTTTCCCCACCTTTCATGAAGCAGAAGGAATGAAAGGCATGGTCAAGGATCAGGAGGATATTAGACAGTCTACTCATGTCTGTCTTTCTGTTCTGCACAGCACTGAATATCATCCCTCATTTATATGTGTTAGTTTTTTACTCTTTTTTTTTTTTAAATACATAACTCAAACATTCTCTCAATTCAGACAGAAGGGATCAGTTGTGGACTGGACCAGCATAGAAAAGAGTTTTCGAGTATGACTGCTCACATGACACTGAGATCCTTTTATTTAAATAGTTTTATAATCTCTCTCAAATCTGGCTAAACTGTCAGACCAAGAACATATTTTTGAAAATGTGAACATTGTTATTCAGTTTCACATTTAAGAGAAACAAATAGACTGGGAAGAAGAAGAATTATGAACAAGTGCAGAAATAAAACGTCATATTTTAGGCAGTTAGATAATAAATTGCTCGAACACAGAAATGTGGAATACTTTACATCAACTGGAGAATTGGGGTTATTAAAATGATCTGTCAATAGAAACAAAGCAAAGTTCAGGTGATGAATAGCTAACAGCTGCACCTTCGCTGCATAGTCAGGAATTTATAATGAGGTTTAAGTACGGTTTTTCTTTTCCCTTATTTTGGTAAATAAACAAGGAGGTTTGGAAACATCTTTAAAGCTGTATTGTCGATTACATTCTGTATTTTAATTGATGTAGAATATTTATCTTTTATAGTGAAATTTTCTGAGGCTAAAGCAATACATCTTGTCTTTCCATACCGTCCTCAAAGCAACCCTAAACAATCCATGAAAGCCTCACTAAGGAAATTTATATCGAACATAAATACTCATGTGGCAAGGGTAGTATCTTGATTTTTTTTATAGAAGATAAGAGAAAAAGTACAAAACCTATTAGTATAGTCTTAGATCTTTTAAAATACAGTTATTACAAATGACATTAAAACTGAACATTCAAATAAATGACCACCTTAATCTCAAATCTCTATAATTTTAGGGCTAAAAATAAATTAGAGGCTTCTCTGGTGGTCCAGTATCTTGTCACACCATTAATGTAGAATACAGTGTGGGAAAGATGCTTTACTGTTAAAAATAATGTCATTATAATATTGCTAGACCAATCCTGATGGAAAGAAGCAGTATTTTTCCCCACCTTTCATGAAGCAGAAGGAATGAAAGGCATGGTCAAGGATCAGGAGGATATTAGACAGTCTACTCATGTCTGTCTTTCTGTTCTGCACAGCACTGAATATCATCCCTCATTTATATGTGTTAGTTTTTTACTCTTTTTTTTTTTTAAATACATAACTCAAACATTCTCTCAATTCAGACAGAAGGGATCAGTTGTGGACTGGACCAGCATAGAAAAGAGTTTTCGAGTATGACTGCTCACATGACACTGAGATCCTTTTATTTAAATAGTTTTATAATCTCTCTCAAATCTGGCTAAACTGTCAGACCAAGAACATATTTTTGAAAATGTGAACATTGTTATTCAGTTTCACATTTAAGAGAAACAAATAGACTGGGAAGAAGAAGAATTATGAACAAGTGCAGAAATAAAACGTCATATTTTAGGCAGTTAGATAATAAATTGCTCGAACACAGAAATGTGGAATACTTTACATCAACTGGAGAATTGGGGTTATTAAAATGATCTGTCAATAGAAACAAAGCAAAGTTCAGGTGATGAATAGCTAACAGCTGCACCTTCGCTGCATAGTCAGGAATTTATAATGAGGTTTAAGTACGGTTTTTCTTTTCCCTTATTTTGGTAAATAAACAAGGAGGTTTGGAAACATCTTTAAAGCTGTATTGTCGATTACATTCTGTATTTTAATTGATGTAGAATATTTATCTTTTATAGTGAAATTTTCTGAGGCTAAAGCAATACATCTTGTCTTTCCATACCGTCCTCAAAGCAACCCTAAACAATCCATGAAAGCCTCACTAAGGAAATTTATATCGAACATAAATACTCATGTGGCAAGGGTAGTATCTTGATTTTTTTTATAGAAGAAAAGAGAAAAAGTACAAAACCTATTAGTATAGTCTTAGATCTTTTAAAATACAGTTATTACAAATGACATTAAAACTGAACATTCAAATAAATGACCACCTTAATCTCAAATCTCTATAATTTTAGGGCTAAAAATAAATTAGAGGGCTTCTCTGGTGGTCCAGTGGGTAAAGAGTCCACCTTGCAGTGCAAAGGGCACAGATTCAGTCCCTGGCCCTGGAAGATCCCACGTGCCATGGAGCGGCCGGACCGCTGTGCCCAATTTGGAGCCAACACTCTGGAGCGCAAGCGCCCAGAGCTGATGTTCTGCAACCACAGAGAGGCCACTGCACACATGCCAAAGAATAAAGATGACTGAAAAATAAAAACTTTTTAAAATGGTGCATTTGAATAAATAATAAATAAATAAATTAGGGCAGTATGATATAATTCATCTTTGGCTATAGTTATGTTCTCGACTTCCTGACCCTCAGTCTTTTGAAGCTAGGGGCACTTAACTTCATAAATTAGCTCCTATTAAGGTTCTGGAGTGAAGTCTGAATCTAGTCAGGTTTACCAAATGCCCATTTCATAGACACAGCAAATTTTATTTGTCCAGTTATGTTCATTCTAGAAACTAGTCTATTTTATTCATTGCGGCCAACTGACCAAAAGATCAAGAACACAAATGTTGGAACCAAAGTGAGAGCTATTAGCTTCCTGAAGCAAATGAAAACACTTACCGGAGCTGTTATTGGGGTAGGGGAAACACAGAAATGGGGCTGGGGAAGAAAAGGATCTCCTTAGCTTGTACTGTTTGATTCTAAGTAGGGACACGGAAGCTGAGGTCACTTTAGAGACGTATGCATTTGAGAATGTTCTGCAAATAGTTACTTCAGGAATCTTTTTGGAAACATCTTTAAAGCTGTATTGTCGATTACATTCTGTATTTTAATTGATGTAGAATATTTATCTTTATAGTGAAATTTTCTGAGGCTAAAGCAATACATCTTGTCTTTCCATACCGTCCTCAAAGCAACCCTAAACAATCCATGAAAGCCTCACTAAGGAAATTTATATCGAACATAAATACTCATGTGGCAAGGGTAGTATCTTGATTTTTTTTATAGAAGAAAAGAGAAAAAGTACAAAACCTATTAGTATAGTCTTAGATCTTTTAAAATACAGTTATTACAAATGACATTAAAACTGAACATTCAAATAAATGACCACCTTAATCTCAAATCTCTATAATTTTAGGGCTAAAAATAAATTAGAGGGCTTCTCTGGTGGTCCAGTGGGTAAAGAGTCCACCTTGCAGTGCAAAGGGCACAGATTCAGTCCCTGGCCCTGGAAGATCCCACGTGCCATGGAGCGGCCGGACCGGTGTGTCCAATTTGGAGCCAACACTCTGGAGCGCAAGCGCCCAGAGCTGATGTTCTGCAACCACAGAGAGGCCACTGCACACATGCCAAAGAATAAAGATGACTGAAAAATAAAAACTTTTTAAAATGGTGCATTTGAATAAATAATAAATAAATAAATTAGGGCAGTATGATATAATTCATCTTTGGCTATAGTTATGTTCTCGACTTCCTGACCCTCAGTCTTTTGAAGCTAGGGGCACTTAACTTCATAAATTAGCTCCTATTAAGGTTCTGGAGTGAAGTCTGAATCTAGTCAGGTTTACCAAATGCCCATTTCATAGACACAGCAAATTTTATTTGTCCAGTTATGTTCATTCTAGAAACTAGTCTATTTTATTCATTGCGGCCAACTGACCAAAAGATCAAGAACACAAATGTTGGAACCAAAGTGAGAGCTATTAGCTTCCTGAAGCAAATGAAAACACTTACCGGAGCTGTTATTGGGGTAGGGGAAACACAGAAATGGGGCTGGGGAAGAAAAGGATCTCCTTAGCTTGTACTGTTTGATTCTAAGTAGGGACACGGAAGCTGAGGTCACTTTAGAGACGTATGCATTTGAGAAGTAAAACAGTTCTGCAAATAGTTACTTCAGGAATCTTTGTTCAAGAAGTGGGAAAAATGAAAAATGTCTGGGGATGTCACTGTAAGAAAGTAGCAATTGCTCTGAAGAACTGATCTTTGGTACTTTTGTAGCTGTGGGATAGCCCTTGGTATGATTACTATTCTCTGTTAGTATTGGAAAAATGCTTATTCCTTGGAATGAAGGCTTATATATTGGTTTTATTTATTGGAAAATGACCTACGTTCCTTGAGGAACAGAGTCAGGAATTATTTTTACCTTGACATTCTGTTCCTGCTCCAAAAAACTCTGCGCTGCAAATCTCAGCTTCTTATTTTATACATTGGTTCCACTATCCTACTTGTTTGGGTTTTCTATTCCATTGCATTAATCTTCTGTTTCATTTCTCAAGACCAGGCACATGTCTCTGAGTACCATTTGGCTGGGATCACAGTAGTTCTAAATGTATCTTCCTTATGCTAATGGCTTTATGGGACTCTGCTGCCAAACTGCGTCACCTGACAGGTCACCAGCCTGTTTTAATGGCAGGCTATCTCAGTGGCCTAAACGTCTTCCATTGTCTGCTTCAGGAACTTCCCCAGATTTTCTGCCTCTTGTTTTTGTTCTGTTCAGTGTGCCTCTTGCCCAACCACCAACAGGAGTTCAGCAACTGAGAAGAATAAACACAGAACTGAAAAAATTTAAAAATAGGTCCAAAATACAAATGTTTCTAAATATTTAGGTGTTTGGCAATTGAAAATTCACACCATGGGTAGCACCAATGAATACTATATAGTTGTTTTTATTTGATTCGAAAAAATCAAAACAAAACACATTAAATTAACCTGAAATAATCAGTGACAAAGGGGAACTGTTTCTTAGTTTCTAGCTGATCCAAGAGCGCTTGGGTTTGAGCCTTGCTAAACTAGTAGCAATGGAATACTGAAAAAAAAAATGATTTAACCCTTTTGTGCCTTGAGCTCCTTTCTTTGTAGAAACAGACACGATAATCTGCATCTTTTTATCCAAAGAGCGCTTGGTTGACTTGAAATGCAATGGAATCTAAGTAGGGACACGGAAGCTGAGGTCACTTTAGAGACGTATGCATTTGAGAAGTAAAACAGTTCTGCAAATAGTTACTTCAGGAATCTTTGTTCAAGAAGTGGGAAAAATGAAAAATGTCTGGGGATGTCACTGTAAGAAAGTAGCAATTGCTCTGAAGAACTGATCTTTGGTACTTTTGTAGCTGTGGGATAGCCCTTGGTATGATTACTATTCTCTGTTAGTATTGGAAAAATGCTTATTCCTTGGAATGAAGGCTTATATATTGGTTTTATTTATTGGAAAATGACCTACGTTCCTTGAGGAACAGAGTCAGGAATTATTTTTACCTTGACATTCTGTTCCTGCTCCAAAAAACTCTGCGCTGCAAATCTCAGCTTCTTATTTTATACATTGGTTCCACTATCCTACTTGTTTGGGTTTTCTATTCCATTGCATTAATCTTCTGTTTCATTTCTCAAGACCAGGCACATGTCTCTGAGTACCATTTGGCTGGGATCACAGTAGTTCTAAATGTATCTTCCTTATGCTAATGGCTTTATGGGACTCTGCTGCCAAACTGCGTCACCTGACAGGTCACCAGCCTGTTTTAATGGCAGGCTATCTCAGTGGCCTAAACGTCTTCCATTGTCTGCTTCAGGAACTTCCCCAGATTTTCTGCCTCTTGTTTTTGTTCTGTTCAGTGTGCCTCTTGCCCAACCACCAACAGGAGTTCAGCAACTGAGAAGAATAAACACAGAACTGAAAAAATTTAAAAATAGGTCCAAAATACAAATGTTTCTAAATATTTAGGTGTTTGGCAATTGAAAATTCACACCATGGGTAGCACCAATGAATACTATATAGTTGTTTTTATTTGATTCGAAAAAATCAAAACAAAACACATTAAATTAACCTGAAATAATCAGTGACAAAGGGGAACTGTTTCTTAGTTTCTAGCTGATCCAAGAGCGCTTGGGTTTGAGCCTTGCTAAACTAGTAGCAATGGAATACTGAAAAAAAAAATGATTTAACCCTTTTGTGCCTTGAGCTCCTTTCTTTGTAGAAACAGACACGATAATCTGCATCATAAGATTGTTGATATGTAAAATGCATATGTAGCAAATAGTATCTTGAACCTATTATTTTTTATACAGGCAGTATCTGAAGATGGTGACATTGAAAGAAACATAATAATTGAGAACAGCTATAAAATTGCTCTTAGGAATCATTCATGACTTAAAGTTTCATTTTTAACATTTGAATGAATTTTTTTTAGGTTAATGCTATTGAATAGGAATATATATGGTGACAAGAGGGGAAATAATTCACTAACATCATTTCTGAGGTTATATACCTCAGGTCTGCTGCTGTGAGTAACAGAGGTGTGGCAGTGCTAATACAATTCTAAAGTGCCATCGTTAGTTATGTCATTGTTAAAATCATGTAGGATTTTATAATTTACATGTACTGGCAGGCCTTAGGACTAAGTGCACATTATAAATCAAAGGAATAATAATAATGGCCCTAGACAATATCAGCAAATAAAATATGACTACTAAATTATCTTAGTGACTTTTAGAGTAATATTTAAATATAATGTGTTCTTATTTTGCTTTCCCTACTAAACATTTACTTTAACCCAATATTTCAAAATGTTCTCTCTTGCTTAATGCAGTCAATAAAAACATTATAATATTTTCCCATCCAATAGGGTAGTGCTTTAATTAGACCATCTCTATCAACCTTAATTTTTTTCCTCCAAGTAGCACACTGGGTACAAACATGGAAAGTAGCAGTGCCTCAGATGAATATGGTGACAGTTTTCTGAGCTCTGCTTGGCAAACTCTCAGCATGATTGAGCCCCTTTATTGTCACCTTAAATTTGTTGACACAATTTCATTTTCTTATCAGCCATTTCAACACAGTCCCTCAGCATCTGAATGGAAGCCTTCCATTGTACTCTGTACTTTTATCAAATTCCAGCCAGCATCCTCCACCTTAACATTCTTGAAAATTAACTGTAAATCTTTGCCTGAGGGAATTTTTTTTCCCTGTCTTCCAATTTTCCACTTCTGTGGGCTTCTCTTTGCTTCAACATATTCGGAAATGTGTGCAGTTGATAGGAACACATTTGGAAAAGCAGCGCGGAGGACCACCCCTCTCCTCTGCTTTTCCCAGGGGGCTGCTCTGGCTCCATGGGTTATGTCGTCTATGGCAGTAGTATCTGCCTAACAAGGTAGTGGTAGTTAACTGACATTTTACATATTTTACTGGAGTCCAATATCTAGTCTGTCTTTCGTTTTCTAACTCCAAGACAGATTACCAGGGAAATGAAATTTAAATAACAGTCACAAAACTCTCCAACATAGACCACATAAAGGCACTTACTAAAGTAAATCATATCTTGGCAACAATGTCTTGCAGTAATGATGACAAAAACCCGGTATATACCTGTGAGTAACAGAGGTGTGGCAGTGCTAATACAATTCTAAAGTGCCATCGTTAGTTATGTCATTGTTAAAATCATGTAGGATTTTATAATTTACATGTACTGGCAGGCCTTAGGACTAAGTGCACATTATAAATCAAAGGAATAATAATAATGGCCCTAGACAATATCAGCAAATAAAATATGACTACTAAATTATCTTAGTGACTTTTAGAGTAATATTTAAATATAATGTGTTCTTATTTTGCTTTCCCTACTAAACATTTACTTTAACCCAATATTTCAAAATGTTCTCTCTTGCTTAATGCAGTCAATAAAAACATTATAATATTTTCCCATCCAATAGGGTAGTGCTTTAATTAGACCATCTCTATCAACCTTAATTTTTTTCCTCCAAGTAGCACACTGGGTACAAACATGGAAAGTAGCAGTGCCTCAGATGAATATGGTGACAGTTTTCTGAGCTCTGCTTGGCAAACTCTCAGCATGATTGAGCCCCTTTATTGTCACCTTAAATTTGTTGACACAATTTCATTTTCTTATCAGCCATTTCAACACAGTCCCTCAGCATCTGAATGGAAGCCTTCCATTGTACTCTGTACTTTTATCAAATTCCAGCCAGCATCCTCCACCTTAACATTCTTGAAAATTAACTGTAAATCTTTGCCTGAGGGAATTTTTTTTCCCTGTCTTCCAATTTTCCACTTCTGTGGGCTTCTCTTTGCTTCAACATATTCGGAAATGTGTGCAGTTGATAGGAACACATTTGGAAAAGCAGCGCGGAGGACCACCCCTCTCCTCTGCTTTTCCCAGGGGGCTGCTCTGGCTCCATGGGTTATGTCGTCTATGGCAGTAGTATCTGCCTAACAAGGTAGTGGTAGTTAACTGACATTTTACATATTTTACTGGAGTCCAATATCTAGTCTGTCTTTCGTTTTCTAACTCCAAGACAGATTACCAGGGAAATGAAATTTAAATAACAGTCACAAAAACTCTCCAACATAGACCACATAAAAGGCACTTACTAAAGTAAATCATATCTTGGCAACTTAATGTCTTGCAGTAATGAGAAAATTTGAAGTCATTCCTAGGAACAATAGATCATACAGCACCAACCTTAACAGGAGCTTAAGATAAAATGGGGGAAAAATGCAATAGCCATTAATATAGGAAACAGCTATGAAAATAAAACTTGCAAGAGGATATACTAAATCAAAGATTTAAATATCTTAAAAATGGAACTGCTAAAATATGGAAAGCAATTTTAAGCACAGTAAAGAGCCTTTCAAAAAAATTACAGTTCAGCAGTCTTCAAACTCAACTTCTTCCCAAGCAAAGCCTTATGGCACTTGCTGAGTATGTGTGTGGTTGCTAAGATATGTTCAATGGAGCCTTAGAGATAGAATTTGAAAAATGCTTCTTCTAGCTGGTATTTCCCTCTATGAGTTGTAGGTGGTTCAGTTTATTCATCACCAGCAGATGTTTTAGAAAATATTTGGTCACATTTATAGAATTGATTTTATCAGTTCACAGTCAGTGACTAGATTCAAGAACAGTGCTTATGCCTAACAAATTCAAAGGAACTAAATATTAAAATTCACTGTCAGTGTATTAATTTCACCCAGGCATGTGCAAGAGGGCTATTGTTATCAATATAGAAGTTGTTCATATAGGAAAATCCAGAGAATTTAGATAACTTGAAAATGGAAAATAAAGCCAGCCACATATGCGTAACCCCAATAACCAAGCTAGTTTCCTATAGCTTGCCTTTCCAACCTTTTCTGGCACTCTTTTTTAAAAAAATTTTTTTTAATTTATTTATTTTTGGGGGGGTGGGGGGGGGAGGGAGGGGGATGGGCAGGCCACTTCTATTGGTCTTTCATTTCTCTATTTTCATCCGTCTTTGTTCCTTGGCTCCTGTGGGCCTCCCATCGCGGTGGCCTCTGTTGTCGCAGAGCACTGGCTCTGGGTGCATGCGCTCCAGAGCACTGGCTCGGTAATTGGACATGTTGGTCCAGCCGTGCCGCGGTACGTGGGATCTTCCCAGGCCAGGGATCGAACCAGCACCCCTTGCACTGCAAGGCGGTGTCCTTACCCACTGGGCCACCAGGGGAAGTCCTCTGGCGTTCTTTATTGCATTATATTTTTAATTTAAAAAATGATGTCCAATTATATATAATATTTTACAACTTGCAATTTTGCATTTAACAGTTTAAAACAATTATTTTTGATGCCATGAAGCATGTATTTAGAACAAAGTTTCATATGACTTCAGCCTTCCCTGTTGATGTGATATTTAAAATTAAAGTGGTAAGAAACCTCCAGTACTAACCTTTAGTTTCAGTGACTGATGCAAGATCTTTTATTTTTTTTTAATGTTGACCTTTTTTTTTTAGCTGTGCTGTTATGTTTCATTTCATTTTTACAGCTCTGGGGCTTCTCTTTTTGCAGTGTGCAAGCTTAGCTACTCTGCAACATGTGGAATTTTAGTTCCCCATCCAGGAATCAAACCGACAGTCCCCTCCATCAGAAGGCAATTTCATAACCACTAGACTACCAAGAAAATTCCAGTGTAAAATCTTAATGTTGCCATAAAAGGAAACTGAATTTTCTTTGGATGAAAGTTTCATCACATTCAAGATTCTTTTTCTTTCTGAGGAAGATATGCACAGTGCTTATAATGGGTATGCATACTGGGTGAGGGGAAGTTTTCTATGACTCCAGTTACCTGTATCTATCCTCCTCTGATCTGGTCCTGGTACTGATAAAGTCCATTGCTGCCTGATGAATGGAAGATAGATGCCTGAGTTCTAAATATGACTTGATTTGATGCCAGAGTTTCTGCTGCTACAATGGCTTTTGCAAGGCTTGTATTCATTTCCCCTCTTTCAGAGGATCCTCAACTTCTCTCTTTTTGACTTCTGTTAGCACCAAGTGCTAAACCCCAGGAGGTCTGGGAACCTCTCTCTTCACTGAGAGACTTCAGGCTCTGGCTCTTCTATCTCAAGTCCACTAGCAGCTGGTGGATTATATTCTTATATCCAAGGACATCCAAGGTGGGGAAAAGAAGGCAGGAAAGGGATGTGCCTTCCAGATTCTCCTACCCAAACAGAGCACACTACATTTCCTGCAGACATCCTGAAGTGGCTTCTCTTTAGTAATTAAGGTCAAAAGGGCTGGGAAAACCTCTCCTCACTGAGAGTTCATCGTTTCCACAGTTTAATAAATATTGCATTATATTTTTAATTTAAAAAATGATGTCCAATTATATATAATATTTTACAACTTGCAATTTTGCATTTAACAGTTTAAAACAATTATTTTTGATGCCATGAAGCATGTATTTAGAACAAAGTTTCATATGACTTCAGCCTTCCCTGTTGATGTGATATTTAAAATTAAAGTGGTAAGAAACCTCCAGTACTAACCTTTAGTTTCAGTGACTGATGCAAGATCTTTTATTTTTTTTTAATGTTGACCTTTTTTTTTTAGCTGTGCTGTTATGTTTCATTTCATTTTTACAGCTCTGGGGCTTCTCTTTTTGCAGTGTGCAAGCTTAGCTACTCTGCAACATGTGGAATTTTAGTTCCCCATCCAGGAATCAAACCGACAGTCCCCTCCATCAGAAGGCAATTTCATAACCACTAGACTACCAAGAAAATTCCAGTGTAAAATCTTAATGTTGCCATAAAAGGAAACTGAATTTTCTTTGGATGAAAGTTTCATCACATTCAAGATTCTTTTTCTTTCTGAGGAAGATATGCACAGTGCTTATAATGGGTATGCATACTGGGTGAGGGGAAGTTTTCTATGACTCCAGTTACCTGTATCTATCCTCCTCTGATCTGGTCCTGGTACTGATAAAGTCCATTGCTGCCTGATGAATGGAAGATAGATGCCTGAGTTCTAAATATGACTTGATTTGATGCCAGAGTTTCTGCTGCTACAATGGCTTTTGCAAGGCTTGTATTCATTTCCCCTCTTTCAGAGGATCCTCAACTTCTCTCTTTTTGACTTCTGTTAGCACCAAGTGCTAAACCCCAGGAGGTCTGGGAACCTCTCTCTTCACTGAGAGACTTCAGGCTCTGGCTCTTCTATCTCAAGTCCACTAGCAGCTGGTGGATTATATTCTTATATCCAAGGACATCCAAGGTGGGGAAAAGAAGGCAGGAAAGGGATGTGCCTTCCAGATTCTCCTACCCAAACAGAGCACACTACATTTCCTGCAGACATCCTGAAGTGGCTTCTCTTTAGTAATTAAGAGCACATATCAAAGAAGTCTGGGAAACTCAAGGTTACCTTTCTAAGTGGCTCAGCGATAAAGAACCCTCCTGCCATGCAGGAGATGCACGAGAGACAGGTTCAATCCCTGGGTCAGGAAGATGTCCTGGAGGAGGAAATGGTAACTGACTCCAGTAGTCTTGCCTGGAAAATTGCATGAACAGAAGAGCCTGATAGCCTACAGTCCATGGAATCACAAAGAACTGAATACAACATAGCGACTGAGCATGTAGGCACAACTCAGGACTAATTTTATTATGCTTTTTTTTTTTTAAATAAAGACAACTCTGGGGCATTTAAATGTGCATTATAAACCTCCAAGAATATAAAGTATGCAGTTTTTCTTCTGAAGTGCATTTGACTACAGTATACTCTGGCATGCTACAGTTCATGGGGTTGCAAAGAGTTGGACACAACTTACTGACTGAACCACAACAGTATACTTGCTCTGAGGAAAATCATGTATGAGTCCTATTCCATGTTGTTCTGAGAAATGTTTCAGGTTTCTCGAGTATACCTGCCATGAGAAAGAGTAATCTTGCCAGTACTCAAATCTAACCATGGTCCTCCCCTTCTCAAAATGTTTCGGTGTTTTGTCAGTGGCCTACAAAATAAAAATCTAAACTCCTTGGTAGGAAATAATATAGTCTTTCCACACTTAAATTCTGGTCCTGATCCAACCACTTAGCCCTTCACTAGCCCTTTCCCTATTATTACTGAACCTAACTTGGCTCTGCTTGCCCACAGGTAGCAAGCCAATCTACTGACCCTGGGTTTTGGTGAAGAAAAGTGCAACATTTATTGCAGGGCACCAAACAAGGAGTCTCAGATTGAGGCTGTGTAATCAGCTCAAGAGCATTTTTCTGACTGGCTAATGGTGAAGTGACTGGGAGTCAACATCATCAGCCTTCTGTTTCCAACTGGTCTAGATCTATGTGCTTGTGGGTAGCATATTCTTCCACGTGGCAGGGTAGGTGTGTGTGTAGAATTCAATATCTGCAAAACAGCTCGAAGGACATGGTTCAAAATATCTATAGTCATTAAGGAGGAAGTTAAAGTTTTTTACTTCATTTAATGGGTAAACTATCATTATTCTGTCTTGCCTGATTTTATTCCTTTGTTTCTGTATTTTCTCACTTCTATGATTGCAGTTACTATTTGGAATTTGGGGAAGGGCTAGGGAGCTAAAATTTTCCTACAGAAAAACAAGCAAACAAAAAAAGGTAAGCGTAGAACATGTGGAGTCTGTCCTGAAAAGAGCCCATAGGGTCCTGCTTGGTTACATTATCTCCTACATTTAATCCCATGATACTGAATTGCCTATAGATTTATGAACAAGCCTTTCTCCTCTCTACCTTTGTACACATTGTTCCCTCTGCCTGGTACCTTTTTTTCTTTTTTTTTAAATAAAGACAACTCTGGGGCATTTAAATGTGCATTATAAACCTCCAAGAATATAAAGTATGCAGTTTTTCTTCTGAAGTGCATTTGACTACAGTATACTCTGGCATGCTACAGTTCATGGGGTTGCAAAGAGTTGGACACAACTTACTGACTGAACCACAACAGTATACTTGCTCTGAGGAAAATCATGTATGAGTCCTATTCCATGTTGTTCTGAGAAATGTTTCAGGTTTCTCGAGTATACCTGCCATGAGAAAGAGTAATCTTGCCAGTACTCAAATCTAACCATGGTCCTCCCCTTCTCAAAATGTTTCGGTGTTTTGTCAGTGGCCTACAAAATAAAAATCTAAACTCCTTGGTAGGAAATAATATAGTCTTTCCACACTTAAATTCTGGTCCTGATCCAACCACTTAGCCCTTCACTAGCCCTTTCCCTATTATTACTGAACCTAACTTGGCTCTGCTTGCCCACAGGTAGCAAGCCAATCTACTGACCCTGGGTTTTGGTGAAGAAAAGTGCAACATTTATTGCAGGGCACCAAACAAGGAGTCTCAGATTGAGGCTGTGTAATCAGCTCAAGAGCATTTTTCTGACTGGCTAATGGTGAAGTGACTGGGAGTCAACATCATCAGCCTTCTGTTTCCAACTGGTCTAGATCTATGTGCTTGTGGGTAGCATATTCTTCCACGTGGCAGGGTAGGTGTGTGTGTAGAATTCAATATCTGCAAAACAGCTCGAAGGACATGGTTCAAAATATCTATAGTCATTAAGGAGGAAGTTAAAGTTTTTTACTTCATTTAATGGGTAAACTATCATTATTCTGTCTTGCCTGATTTTATTCCTTTGTTTCTGTATTTTCTCACTTCTATGATTGCAGTTACTATTTGGAATTTGGGGAAGGGCTAGGGAGCTAAAATTTTCCTACAGAAAAACAAGCAAACAAAAAAAGGTAAGCGTAGAACATGTGGAGTCTGTCCTGAAAAGAGCCCATAGGGTCCTGCTTGGTTACATTATCTCCTACATTTAATCCCATGATACTGAATTGCCTATAGATTTATGAACAAGCCTTTCTCCTCTCTACCTTTGTACACATTGTTCCCTCTGCCTGGTACCCTCTTCTCTTGTGTGTCTAATCAAGTTTTTAAATCTTAAACTCTCAGCTCCAATGCTTATTTTCTGTGACATTGAACTTGACACTCCTAGGCTGATTTAGGTGCTTCTTCTCCCTCCAGTACACTTGGCACACTCATCGTTAAAGCAATTGTCTTATTTAGTTACAACTGTTTACTTGAAGTGTCCCTCTGCAGTAGGCTATAGTTCCTTGAGGGATTAGGCAATGTCTTACATCTTATGTAATGTCATTAACACAGGAAGGAGACATGAGCACAGTTCTTTATAGAGTCAAGTGCCCTGGCTCTGCTAGCCCATGAATTAAGCACCCAGAGTCAGAGCAATATATCAAGAAGTTCTTTAGTTCTGGTCCAAGATTTTTCCACACAGGATGCCATAGTGAGAAAGAGTGGTAAGAGGCTTACAACTGCTACTTAGTCAACCTACCAGGAACTTCCTGAATGTGACAGAACGTCACTCTTTCTTACCCTCAATTCCCAAGTACACTTAGGAATCTCTACTACTGTAAATTCCTTTTTCATTCACTTCTCTCCCATTTATCCTCGAGTCCCTTAAAGAATTTTCTTCTCTCCTTCCTGCCTAATTGTCTTGCCTCTTTTCTGCAGGAGCTGCCCTGTTTCAAGGTTAAAGTTTTTAGCTTCCAGGGGGTTTTTAGAATTCAATATCTGCAAAACAGCTCGAAGGACATGGTTCAAAATATCTATAGTCATTAAGGAGGAAGTTAAAGTTTTTTACTTCATTTAATGGGTAAACTATCATTATTCTGTCTTGCCTGATTTTATTCCTTTGTTTCTGTATTTTCTCACTTCTATGATTGCAGTTACTATTTGGAATTTGGGGAAGGGCTAGGGAGCTAAAATTTTCCTACAGAAAAACAAGCAAACAAAAAAAGGTAAGCGTAGAACATGTGGAGTCTGTCCTGAAAAGAGCCCATAGGGTCCTGCTTGGTTACATTATCTCCTACATTTAATCCCATGATACTGAATTGCCTATAGATTTATGAACAAGCCTTTCTCCTCTCTACCTTTGTACACATTGTTCCCTCTGCCTGGTACCCTCTTCTCTTGTGTGTCTAATCAAGTTTTTAAATCTTAAACTCTCAGCTCCAATGCTTATTTTCTGTGACATTGAACTTGACACTCCTAGGCTGATTTAGGTGCTTCTTCTCCCTCCAGTACACTTGGCACACTCATCGTTAAAGCAATTGTCTTATTTAGTTACAACTGTTTACTTGAAGTGTCCCTCTGCAGTAGGCTATAGTTCCTTGAGGGATTAGGCAATGTCTTACATCTTATGTAATGTCATTAACACAGGAAGGAGACATGAGCACAGTTCTTTATAGAGTCAAGTGCCCTGGCTCTGCTAGCCCATGAATTAAGCACCCAGAGTCAGAGCAATATATCAAGAAGTTCTTTAGTTCTGGTCCAAGATTTTTCCACACAGGATGCCATAGTGAGAAAGAGTGGTAAGAGGCTTACAACTGCTACTTAGTCAACCTACCAGGAACTTCCTGAATGTGACAGAACGTCACTCTTTCTTACCCTCAATTCCCAAGTACACTTAGGAATCTCTACTACTGTAAATTCCTTTTTCATTCACTTCTCTCCCATTTATCCTAGAGTCCCTTAAAGAATTTTTTTCTCTCCTTCCTGCCTAATTGTCTTGCCTCTTTTCTGCAGGGAGCTGCCCTGTTTCAAGGGGTTTCCCTTTAAGGAAACATAGCTCTGGGAGCTGCCCTGGGAACAGGGGCTGATAACAGCATAGCTCTCTGTACCGCCACCCCACGTATTGTGGAGACATAGCCAAAATATCATAAAGGGACCTGGAGCCGTGGGCAACAGATGAAAAGGGCCTGAGGGGGTGTACATCCCTGAACTGATGTAAACTGAAGAAATGTGTAGTCTTATAGTTGACCTAGTTAATAACATACCAGATAGAAAATAACAGGATGCAAGGTCTGGGAAACCTAACCTGAAGCACGAATACACTACTGTCTTAGCATAACTACCATGTTCTTATCCAGAGACACTTTCTTTCTTTCTCTACGTTGCAACTTTTAAAATTTTATTTATTTGTTTTCAGCCACACTACATAGCCCAGGGATCAAACCTGTGTTCCTAACAGTGAGAGCACAGAGTCTTAACCACTGGACCTCCAGGAAATTCCCTAAGTTGCATTTTATTTTTTAATGATTACCTATTTGTTTATTTATTTTTGGCTTTGCTGGCTCTTCATTGCTGTGCAGGTTCTTGTCTAGTTGTAGTGGACGGGGACAACCCTCTAGTTGTGGTGTACAGGTTTCTTATTGCAGTGGCTTCTCTTGTGGAGCATGTGCTCTAGAGTGTACAGGCTTCAGTATTTTCAGCTGCCAGGCTCTAGAGCATAGGCTCAGTATTTGTAGTGCACTGGCTTAGATGCTCTGCAGCATGTGGGATCTTTCGGGACCAAGGACAAAACCTGTGTCTCCTGCATTGGCAGGTGGACTCTTCACCAACTGAATCACCCAGGAAACCCCCTAAGTTGCACTTTAAAGGTTTCACCTTGTTTTAAACTGATTTATATACAGAAGGAGAGGCTAAATTTTATGCCCAAGAAGATAGTAGTGGTGGTACTGATAGACTGGTGAAGAAAACACTCTCTCCTGCCACGTTGCATCCCTAGTGTCTAGCAGCACAATTACATGTAAGTAATTATCTTTTAAATTAGCCTCAAATTAACAAATTAATGATGCTGCTAACCAAAGAATTTCAGTTAGAATATAGTCAGGAACCAGTTTGAGTAATGATTTCGGAAACCCAAAGTTGAGCAGAAACAGAATGATTAAGCCTCTTCTTCTTAAAACAATTCTGAAAGAGACAGAGCATTGGGAAAAGTATACCAGACCAGAAGTTGTCTTATTTGTTTGTTTTCATTTTTGTTTTTCAAGATAAGAAAGACATAATTATATCAATAAGAATGAAAGATTGGAAGAGCAAACATCATGAAGCAATGTTTCCAAGAAAGATAAAGGGTACACAGTCCTCAGCAAATATAAACAGATTAGCTTCACAAAAGAAAGAGGCTTCTGTCTTTAAATAAAAGGTGGATAAGATGTAAAAATGGACACAGAGACAGTAAAGTTTATCAGGATCAACAATTTAAAGAAATTTGTAGCTGAGAGTTTTCCTCTACTTACACATGTAAATATGTATTTTTATTTTGTTGCTAAGAGTTGAGTCAATCTTATTTAATATTTCATGGCATACCATCAAACCAGATCCATGTAAGTTTTTTCCTTTTGTATTATATATTCATAAATTTATCCCTATTTCCACCTCTACTTGTCTATTCTGTCTCTTATTCAAATATATTTTACAGGTGGTATTTATCTATTCCCCAGTGCATTAGTCTTAGCACGTGTTTAGATGAGGGTGAAGAATATGTCAATGAAAGAAATAGGAGAAAAATTGTCCTGCTCTTATGGATTTTCTATTCTAATATTAAAAAAGGGAAAAAAAACGGTAAAGGATATATCTTAGGCTCAGTATTTGTAGTGCACTGGCTTAGATGCTCTGCAGCATGTGGGATCTTTCGGGACCAAGGACAAAACCTGTGTCTCCTGCATTGGCAGGTGGACTCTTCACCAACTGAATCACCCAGGAAACCCCCTAAGTTGCACTTTAAAGGTTTCACCTTGTTTTAAACTGATTTATATACAGAAGGAGAGGCTAAATTTTATGCCCAAGAAGATAGTAGTGGTGGTACTGATAGACTGGTGAAGAAAACACTCTCTCCTGCCACGTTGCATCCCTAGTGTCTAGCAGCACAATTACATGTAAGTAATTATCTTTTAAATTAGCCTCAAATTAACAAATTAATGATGCTGCTAACCAAAGAATTTCAGTTAGAATATAGTCAGGAACCAGTTTGAGTAATGATTTCGGAAACCCAAAGTTGAGCAGAAACAGAATGATTAAGCCTCTTCTTCTTAAAACAATTCTGAAAGAGACAGAGCATTGGGAAAAGTATACCAGACCAGAAGTTGTCTTATTTGTTTGTTTTCATTTTTGTTTTTCAAGATAAGAAAGACATAATTATATCAATAAGAATGAAAGATTGGAAGAGCAAACATCATGAAGCAATGTTTCCAAGAAAGATAAAGGGTACACAGTCCTCAGCAAATATAAACAGATTAGCTTCACAAAAGAAAGAGGCTTCTGTCTTTAAATAAAAGGTGGATAAGATGTAAAAATGGACACAGAGACAGTAAAGTTTATCAGGATCAACAATTTAAAGAAATTTGTAGCTGAGAGTTTTCCTCTACTTACACATGTAAATATGTATTTTTATTTTGTTGCTAAGAGTTGAGTCAATCTTATTTAATATTTCATGGCATACCATCAAACCAGATCCATGTAAGTTTTTTCCTTTTGTATTATATATTCATAAATTTATCCCTATTTCCACCTCTACTTGTCTATTCTGTCTCTTATTCAAATATATTTTACAGGTGGTATTTATCTATTCCCCAGTGCATTAGTCTTAGCACGTGTTTAGATGAGGGTGAAGAATATGTCAATGAAAGAAATAGGAGAAAAAATTGTCCTGCTCTTATGGATTTTCTATTCTAATATTAAAAGGGGAACAGAGGAAAGAAAAAAGAAAATAAACAGGTAAAGGATATATCTTAGATGCTTATAAGTCTTAACCAGAAAAAAGAAGTCAGAGAATACCAATAGGAAGTGCCAAGGAACAAAGAGGTTGGGATTCTTATTAAAGTGGTCAGAATCTCACAGAGAAAGTGACAGGTGAATAAACACTTGAAGTCAGACCACGTCTCTCCTCTGCTCAAGCCTTCAAAGAGCTTCCCACATCACCCAGAAAAACCTAGATCCTTAGGAAGGCCTACAAAGCCCTCTATGTCATGGTTGATGTGCAGCATGGCAAAGAATTTCTAGACATAACTCAGAATGATAGGAGAACAACGCTTGTTAGAGAGACAGAGATGCTGTTAGAACAACAGGCCAGCTCAAGGGAGAACTAACATTGAATGGGGGTCTTTGATCCATTTTTGTAGCCAGGGTTCAAGAAATGGGATAGTAGTCTTACAGATCATTTGCTGATTGGACGGTACACTGAGTTGGGGAAGAGTAATGGTTACAGCATGGGGGAGAGAAGGACAATAATGTTCCTGCATTCCAAGACCCTCCTCTTTCACCTTGTTCTTTCATCCCTGGTACACCAAATTCCACACCTCCCCATCCCTAACCTCTGTAAACTCACCTCCCAAGTCCCCTAGCTCCCCAGGCCCAGAAGCAATGGTCTCTTGCTGCTTTCAGCGTACATCAGCACCTCCCAGCCTCTGCATCGGCTCCTTCAGCTATAATCTAATTTCCCCAAATATCCAAGCTGCTTCCTTACTTACCTCTCTGTTCTTTGCTTAACTGTCACTCTCCCAACAAGGTCTTCAGGAGTATGCACTTAAAAAGAAAGCAACATGCACTGAACAAAAAGTGGTGATACATTGTGTCCATTCTTACTGTGGATGTGGAGAGATTTCCAGGAGTTGAGGGGGCACATTCCATACTCTTTCAATGACCCATATTGAGACCACAGCTTCCTGTCTTCCTTTCCAGCTCTCCAGTTATGAGGTCCTCCCATCCTTGACAGAGGGATTAATAAACCTATTGAGGATTTTTAAGAATACTTTTCCTGCTCTTATGGATTTTCTATTCTAATATTAAAAGGGGAACAGAGGAAAGAAAAAAGAAAATAAACAGGTAAAGGATATATCTTAGATGCTTATAAGTCTTAACCAGAAAAAAGAAGTCAGAGAATACCAATAGGAAGTGCCAAGGAACAAAGAGGTTGGGATTCTTATTAAAGTGGTCAGAATCTCACAGAGAAAGTGACAGGTGAATAAACACTTGAAGTCAGACCACGTCTCTCCTCTGCTCAAGCCTTCAAAGAGCTTCCCACATCACCCAGAAAAACCTAGATCCTTAGGAAGGCCTACAAAGCCCTCTATGTCATGGTTGATGTGCAGCATGGCAAAGAATTTCTAGACATAACTCAGAATGATAGGAGAACAACGCTTGTTAGAGAGACAGAGATGCTGTTAGAACAACAGGCCAGCTCAAGGGAGAACTAACATTGAATGGGGGTCTTTGATCCATTTTTGTAGCCAGGGTTCAAGAAATGGGATAGTAGTCTTACAGATCATTTGCTGATTGGACGGTACACTGAGTTGGGGAAGAGTAATGGTTACAGCATGGGGGAGAGAAGGACAATAATGTTCCTGCATTCCAAGACCCTCCTCTTTCACCTTGTTCTTTCATCCCTGGTACACCAAATTCCACACCTCCCCATCCCTAACCTCTGTAAACTCACCTCCCAAGTCCCCTAGCTCCCCAGGCCCAGAAGCAATGGTCTCTTGCTGCTTTCAGCGTACATCAGCACCTCCCAGCCTCTGCATCGGCTCCTTCAGCTATAATCTAATTTCCCCAAATATCCAAGCTGCTTCCTTACTTACCTCTCTGTTCTTTGCTTAACTGTCACTCTCCCAACAAGGTCTTCAGGAGTATGCACTTAAAAAGAAAGCAACATGCACTGAACAAAAAGTGGTGATACATTGTGTCCATTCTTACTGTGGATGTGGAGAGATTTCCAGGAGTTGAGGGGGCACATTCCATACTCTTTCAATGACCCATATTGAGACCACAGCTTCCTGTCTTCCTTTCCAGCTCTCCAGTTATGAGGTCCTCCCATCCTTGACAGAGGGATTTAATAAACCTATTGAGGCAGGACTTCCCTGGTGGCATGGAGTAGCTATGACTCCATGCTCTCAGTGCAGGGGACCTGGGGTCAACCCCTGGTCAGAGAACTAGATTGCATATGCTGAAACTAAGAGTTCCCACATCACAACTAAAGATCCCACATGGTACAATGAAAATCAAGGATTCCAGCTGCCACAACTAAAACACAGCCCAGCCAAATAAATAAATAAAATTAATATTCAAAAATAAAGCTGTTGGAGCATCCAAAAGATAACAAACAAATAAATAAAATGTCAACATATCCTCTATTCACATCTAGAGTCTCTACTGCTCTTCCCTGCCTCATTTAAGTCCATACAATGTATCACTTTCTCACATGCTGTAGGAATTGCTCTTTATTATCTGTCTCCCCTCAACTCCTTGCCACCCTAACCACTCCAGGCACATATATTAGAAGGGAGGTCATGGAAGGGGAGAGGTTAAGGAAGAATTATTGTCTTCTTTAGTCACAGATATGTTCACTGACCATCCACTCCCTCCCTACAGTACCTAGAACATTAGCTGTTGAATAAATATTCGAGAAATACAGGAGCAGAGGGAGCAAGCCATGGGCTTGGTGAAAGGCGAATGGGAGATGTCTGTGGGGCGTGGACCAGAATAAGAGTGTTCCTGGCTTGTTGAACTAACAGTGAAGAGGCCACAGTAGCTGAAAGAGATAACCGCTGAGAGGAGAGCGGGACAGTAGGATGGATAATGCTGCATTTGTTGTCCCCGATAGGATTTTGGCTTTTGCTTTGAATGTGGGATTGGCTTAACTGTCACTCTCCCAAATCAATTTCCAAAAGCTGCTTCCTTACTTACCTCTCTGTTCTTTGCTTAACTGTCACTCTCCCAACAAGGTCTTCAGGAGTATGCACTTAAAAAGAAAGCAACATGCACTGAACAAAAAGTGGTGATACATTGTGTCCATTCTTACTGTGGATGTGGAGAGATTTCCAGGAGTTGAGGGGGCACATTCCATACTCTTTCAATGACCCATATTGAGACCACAGCTTCCTGTCTTCCTTTCCAGCTCTCCAGTTATGAGGTCCTCCCATCCTTGACAGAGGGATTTAATAAACCTATTGAGGCAGGACTTCCCTGGTGGCATGGAGTAGCTATGACTCCATGCTCTCAGTGCAGGGGACCTGGGGTCAACCCCTGGTCAGAGAACTAGATTGCATATGCTGAAACTAAGAGTTCCCACATCACAACTAAAGATCCCACATGGTACAATGAAAATCAAGGATTCCAGCTGCCACAACTAAAACACAGCCCAGCCAAATAAATAAATAAAATTAATATTCAAAAATAAAGCTGTTGGAGCATCCAAAAGATAACAAACAAATAAATAAAATGTCAACATATCCTCTATTCACATCTAGAGTCTCTACTGCTCTTCCCTGCCTCATTTAAGTCCATACAATGTATCACTTTCTCACATGCTGTAGGAATTGCTCTTTATTATCTGTCTCCCCTCAACTCCTTGCCACCCTAACCACTCCAGGCACATATATTAGAAGGGAGGTCATGGAAGGGGAGAGGTTAAGGAAGAATTATTGTCTTCTTTAGTCACAGATATGTTCACTGACCATCCACTCCCTCCCTACAGTACCTAGAACATTAGCTGTTGAATAAATATTCGAGAAATACAGGAGCAGAGGGAGCAAGCCATGGGCTTGGTGAAAGGCGAATGGGAGATGTCTGTGGGGCGTGGACCAGAATAAGAGTGTTCCTGGCTTGTTGAACTAACAGTGAAGAGGCCACAGTAGCTGAAAGAGATAACCGCTGAGAGGAGAGCGGGACAGTAGGATGGATAATGCTGCATTTGTTGTCCCCGATAGGATTTTGGCTTTTGCTTTGAGTATTGTGAGAAACCTTGGAAGAGCTTTAGTAAATGTACTGTAATGGGTCAAAAACTGAAGTAGGAGACACAGCAATAGAGTGGTCCAGTAAAGCAGTGTACGTCTGATGGAAGAGACTTAGCTTCTTAAAGAATGCTTAGTGTCCTTCTTTGTTTATGTATTTTCAATTAGCACAGATGTTATTCTTGTACTATATATCTCCTCTTTTTTACTTTTTTCCACCAGCAATATGTTTCCTGATGTATCCATACTGATGGGTGAACTGCTAGTCAATCATTTCTAATTGCTAAGTATTATTTCACTGTCAGCTATCCATGTCTCTTTTCCTAAGTGTGAACCAGAAACAAGGTTGGATTGGGATGTTTGTTTGTTAGGGGAAATACATTAGGAGAATCAAGGTTAGCGACAACTTGCTAAATGGGAAAGCATGAGCTAAACAGGAAAGCAATGGACTAGTTTTAACAGTGTTGAAATGTGCAAGATGGGGACAGTGAAGGAAGAATATTTTTAGAGAACTAAAAAAACAAATGAGAAAATGGCTAAACGGGGATTCCATCTGGATTAATATAATAATTATTATAACCTAATATATACTTACACATAATAATAATAATAATACCACTGACCATGAAGTACTTTTTCCTATTTATTTTAAATTTTGGCCTCTTTCATTGGTTTTTTATTCATTTATTTTCATCCATCTTTATTCTTTGGCCTGCGTGGGCCTCCCATAGCAGCAGCCTCTCTCACTGCAGAGCACTCCAAAGAGCTGGCTTGTAATTGGACACATCGGTCCCGCCGCTCCGTGGCATGTGGGATCTTCCTGGGCCAGGGATCAAATCCGCGCCCCTTGCACTGCAAGGCAGACTCTTTACCCACTGGACCATCAGGGAAGCCCTTTCCTAAATATTTTTAATATGCAAGACAGAAGGCTAGAGATTCACTTACATTTATTAAATTAGGGCCTAATATATCTGGAGAACAAATAGACATCAAGGCATTGATAGGAAATCAGTAAAGCATTTAGTGGAAATTATAAAATAAAAGACTTTAAAGTATAGAATATAATGCTTAGAAGAACTAACATTTGATCTTCCAGAAGTGAATATTTTCAAGATTGCAACCAAATGAATGCCTTCACAAATGGATAAAGAGCTAAACTGTTGAAGAATCATGTGCATCAGTGTTGAAATTCTCCAAGATGATGGTAGGAATGCGTGTAATGACTATAGTGGCCATCTAGAGAAAGACACCATCCCGACTTCATGTCCCACCGACACACACGGATGGGGGTGATAAGAAGCCCATATGAAGTGGGACAGGAGAGAAGTGACACCATAGGAGGAGACTCAGATTTAGGGCAAGGCGGAGAAAGGAATCACGCAGAGACACCAAGTTATAAGGCAGCTGGTTGTCAGTGGGACAAGAGGTCCCAAATGGCACAATCACAAAATCTAAAGGAAGATAACAGAAGAAAGTACATTACAGTGGAAACAGGAAGGAAGAAATAGCTAATAAAACCAGCTTGCATTTAGGCAGAGAGATCTTGTGTTTCTAAACAAAATATTGCCTTAGTTAATTTGGAGTGAAACCTAGTAAATTAGACAAGTGCTTTAGTTTTCTAAATACAGCCTATGCAGCAGAAATGCTTTCATGATGGGTGTTGTTCTTGTTCATTTGCTAAGTCATCTCTGAGTCTTTGTGACTCCATGGACTGCAGCATACCAGGCTTCCCTGTCCTTTACCATCTCCCAGAGTTTGCTCAAAATCATGTTCATTGAGTCAGTGATGTCATCCAACCATCCAACCTCTGTCACTCCCGTCTCCTCCTTCCTTCAATGTTTCCCAGCATCAGAGACTTTTCCAATGAGTCAGCTCTTCAGGTGGCCAAAGTACAGGAGCCTCAGTATCAGTCCCTTAGATTAATATTCAGGGTTGGCTTCCTTTGAGATATACTGGTTTGATCTCTTTGCTGTCCAAGGGACTTTAAAGAGTCTTTTCCAGCACTACAATTTGAAAGTATCAACTCTTTGGTGCTCAGCCTTCTTTATGGTCCCAACTTTCACATGAGTACATGACTACTGGAAAAACCATAGGTCTGACTTTTACAGACCTTTGTTGGCAAAGTGATATCTCTGCTTTTTAATATGCTGTCTAAGTTCATTGTAGCTTTTTTTCTTCCAAGGAGCAAGAGTCTCTTAACTTTGTGGTGGCAGTCACTGTCCACAATGACTTTGGAAACTAAGAAAATAAAAAAAGGAGAGTTTATTTCACCCAGATTTTCTCACATTTTCACCCCCTCAATCCCCACCAAATACATGTGCACATACACAAAATAAAATTAAAATTATTAAAGAATGGAGATGTAATGACTATAGTGGCCATCTAGAGAAAGACACCATCCCGACTTCATGTCCCACCGACACACACGGATGGGGGTGATAAGAAGCCCATATGAAGTGGGACAGGAGAGAAGTGACACCATAGGAGGAGACTCAGATTTAGGGCAAGGCGGAGAAAGGAATCACGCAGAGACACCAAGTTATAAGGCAGCTGGTTGTCAGTGGGACAAGAGGTCCCAAATGGCACAATCACAAAATCTAAAGGAAGATAACAGAAGAAAGTACATTACAGTGGAAACAGGAAGGAAGAAATAGCTAATAAAACCAGCTTGCATTTAGGCAGAGAGATCTTGTGTTTCTAAACAAAATATTGCCTTAGTTAATTTGGAGTGAAACCTAGTAAATTAGACAAGTGCTTTAGTTTTCTAAATACAGCCTATGCAGCAGAAATGCTTTCATGATGGGTGTTGTTCTTGTTCATTTGCTAAGTCATCTCTGAGTCTTTGTGACTCCATGGACTGCAGCATACCAGGCTTCCCTGTCCTTTACCATCTCCCAGAGTTTGCTCAAAATCATGTTCATTGAGTCAGTGATGTCATCCAACCATCCAACCTCTGTCACTCCCGTCTCCTCCTTCCTTCAATGTTTCCCAGCATCAGAGACTTTTCCAATGAGTCAGCTCTTCAGGTGGCCAAAGTACAGGAGCCTCAGTATCAGTCCCTTAGATTAATATTCAGGGTTGGCTTCCTTTGAGATATACTGGTTTGATCTCTTTGCTGTCCAAGGGACTTTAAAGAGTCTTTTCCAGCACTACAATTTGAAAGTATCAACTCTTTGGTGCTCAGCCTTCTTTATGGTCCCAACTTTCACATGAGTACATGACTACTGGAAAAACCATAGGTCTGACTTTTACAGACCTTTGTTGGCAAAGTGATATCTCTGCTTTTTAATATGCTGTCTAAGTTCATTGTAGCTTTTTTTCTTCCAAGGAGCAAGAGTCTCTTAACTTTGTGGTGGCAGTCACTGTCCACAATGACTTTGGAAACTAAGAAAATAAAAAAAGGAGAGTTTATTTCACCCAGATTTTCTCACATTTTCACCCCCTCAATCCCCACCAAATACATGTGCACATACACAAAATAAAATTAAAATTATTAAAGTATGGTGTTGGCAGGTTGACTGGTTGATCAACTGGAAAAAAATAACATATTATCCCAGTAAGTATATTAAATGGCCTCTCATTCTCTTTCCCCTTCTTGGGGAAAATAATAAATTATTTTAATTCTGACATTTAATAATTTTAGCTTTTAAAAATATTTCTAGTTAGTTCTTTGACACATTTTAAAGTGACTAACTTTTTCTTTGTACCTTCATAATACTTGATACACACATAAACCATTAACGGGACTGAATTTTAAATAAATACACAGAATGCATTTTCTCACCTCGATGTTTGCACATCATTCTCAAAATAAAATAAGTGAAACTGGAGCAGTTTATTTTTGGGGGAATCACACCGTGTTTAAAATTCAAGTGATAAGGTTTGTTTTTAAAAGTTAAAAAAATACATACTAATTATTTGACTTCTAAATGTGCCAACAGTTTAGTTGCCCTGAGCACATACATTAAATGTAGAAGCGATAGAAACTCTTATCTCTTAATATTATGACATTTTTTTTTTGGCAACTTCTATTGATCTTTCGTTGATTTGTCTTTGTTCTTTGGCCTGTGTGGGCCTCCCATTGCAGTGGCCTCTCGTTGCAGAGCACTGGCTCTGGGCACACGTGCTCCAGAGCGCTGGCTCCTAATTGGACACACCAGTCCAGCAGCTCAGCAAGCTCAGCGGCAGGTGGGATCTTCCCAGGCCAGGGATTGAACCAGTGCCCTTGTACTGCAAACGTCCCCGCACCAGATATACTGGTTTGATCTCTTTGCTGTCCAAGGGACTTTAAAGAGTCTTTTCCAGCACTACAATTTGAAAGTATCAACTCTTTGGTGCTCAGCCTTCTTTATGGTCCCAACTTTCACATGAGTACATGACTACTGGAAAAACCATAGGTCTGACTTTTACAGACCTTTGTTGGCAAAGTGATATCTCTGCTTTTTAATATGCTGTCTAAGTTCATTGTAGCTTTTTTTCTTCCAAGGAGCAAGAGTCTCTTAACTTTGTGGTGGCAGTCACTGTCCACAATGACTTTGGAAACTAAGAAAATAAAAAGAGAGAGTTTATTTCACCCAGATTTTCTCACATTTTCACCCCCTCAATCCCCACCAAATACATGTGCACATACACAAAATAAAATTAAAATTATTAAAGTATGGTGTTGGCAGGTTGACTGGTTGATCAACTGGAAAAAAATAACATATTATCCCAGTAAGTATATTAAATGGCCTCTCATTCTCTTTCCCCTTCTTGGGGAAAATAATAAATTATTTTAATTCTGACATTTAATAATTTTAGCTTTTAAAAATATTTCTAGTTAGTTCTTTGACACATTTTAAAGTGACTAACTTTTTCTTTGTACCTTCATAATACTTGATACACACATAAACCATTAACGGGACTGAATTTTAAATAAATACACAGAATGCATTTTCTCACCTCGATGTTTGCACATCATTCTCAAAATAAAATAAGTGAAACTGGAGCAGTTTATTTTTGGGGGAATCACACCGTGTTTAAAATTCAAGTGATAAGGTTTGTTTTTAAAAGTTAAAAAAATACATACTAATTATTTGACTTCTAAATGTGCCAACAGTTTAGTTGCCCTGAGCACATACATTAAATGTAGAAGCGATAGAAACTCTTATCTCTTAATATTATGACATTTTTTTTTTGGCAACTTCTATTGATCTTTCGTTGATTTGTCTTTGTTCTTTGGCATGTGGGGGCCTCCCATTGCAGTGGCCTCTCCAGTTGCAGAGCACCAGCCCTGGGCGCATGCGCTCCAGAGTGCTGGCTCCTAATTGGACACACCAGTCCAGCAGCTCAGCGAAGCTCAGCGGCAGGTGGGATCTTCCCAGGCCAGGGATTGAACCAGTGCCCCTTGTACTGCAAAGCGGACTCTCCACCCACTGGACCACCAGATAAGCCCTCTAGTCTTTTTTATATGTGTACGTATATATATATATATGCATATCTCTGTGTATGTACTTGTATTTGGGGGGATCTTCATTTCTTAAACTTTTTATTATATATCAGATTATAGCCAATTAACAATGATGCGAGAATTTCAAGTGCACAGTAAAGGGGCTCAACCATATACAAGCATCCATTTTTCACCAAACCTCCCTCCCATCCAGGCTGCCACTTAACATTGAGCAGAGTTCCGTGTGCTCTACAGTAGATCTTGTTGGTTTTCCATTTTAAATATAGCTATGTGTACATGTTGATCCAAACTCCCTAACTATCCCTTCCCCACACCCTTCCCTTCCTGGTAACCATAAATTCATTCTCTAAGTATGTGAATCTGTTTCTGGGTTCTAAATATATTCATTTGCATCACTCCTTTTTAGATTTCACATATAAGGGATGTCATATAATATTTCTCCTTCTGTCTATTCAGTTGGAGAAGTCTTAGTAAAGAACACGGTCATGGATAACTTCTTACAGGTGTGAGATTATTCCCATAGCCAGAGAGTTTCCAAGAATTGCTTGTTAGCAAAAGCGTTCTGTAGCTTAGAGACACAAGTCAAATAGCTGGGCACAATATAACGTTTGGTCTCTCCTTTTTTTTTTTTTTTTAATTGAGATATAGTTGATTTACAATGTTGTAACAAACATATCTGTTTGTGTGTGTGTGTATATGTATATGTATATGTATATGTATATGTATATATGTGTGTGTGTGTGTCTATATTCTTTTTCAGATTTTTCCCTTAGAGGTTATTACAATGTACTGAATATAGTTGCCTGTATGTGTGTGCTAAGTCACTCAGTCCTGTCAGACTCTGTAACAGGCTCCTAATTTCATGGGATTCTCCAGACAAGAATACTGGAGTGAATTGCCATTTCCTACTCCAGGGATCTTTCCAAGTCAGGGCTTGAACCCTTGTCTCTCATTTCTTTTGCTTTGGCAGGTGGATTCTTTACCACTATAGCCACCTGGGATGCTTCAAGGCTCACCCACTCTTGGGGAGATTGAGGGAAACAGTCTAATCCTCCTCCAGGGTTCACACTCTGAGCCAGCTAGTGCCTCATCTTATGTCCCTGTTTCTCCGGCCTGGGGGCTTCATGAAATACACCAGCACAGCTTCTGGGTTCTTAAATCCCCTCCTCACCCTGGCCTTCCTCACTCAGGGCTTCGGTGGCCTGAGAGATGCCCACTTTTTTCATCCCATCCCACTTCTTGGAGAAGAGGCCAGTCTTGGGGGAGAACTCCCTCCTAAGGGCAGGCAGCAGGCTCTCCATTGTCTTGTAGAGTTTAAAGCTGATTCCTTTTCACAGGGAAATTCAGAGATGCCCTAAGGCTGACTGAGAGAAGGGGAGGGGGGATGACTCTGGTTGGGGCAAAGATCAGAGCTTGGAATGTGGGGTGGGCAGGGCCAGGTCAGTCTCAGAAAAGTCAAATTTAGGTGAAGCAGCTGCTGGACCTCGAGAAAATTTGTAGCAGTGGAGAAAAAGCCCAAGTGGGCAAAGGTGCCTGGCCACCCCACGCCCCACCCTCCCTGGTGGGAGAGCCTTCCCAGGCATGTTTCATGGTCTTGGCCTCTGGAAGCCATCCAGCAGCTGGGGCTCTCCCAAGGCGGGCAGCCTCCAGGAAGACTCTGACACCCCTCCCCACCATCTCCACTCAGCAGTAGGCATCGCTCTCACACCTGCTGAAACACCTGTCCTGGGATTCTCAGGTCTTCTTGAAATAGAAGGGGAGGAAGCCCTTCACTAACTCCCATTTACTGACTCAAATTTTTGACCCCCAAATCAAGCCACCAGGTCTTGATCATCTACTGATCTGTGAATTAATTGATTCATATGAAAAGTTTTGCTCTGCTTGGGAAAAAAATCAATTCTGCAAAAAGAATTACTCAGTTCATAGGGAGGGGAAGCAGTATTATCAGCTGAAAGACCAATCCTCTGGGGTCCTTTTCTGTGAGGTTGGTAGCATCTTACTCCCCAATCTTCCTTGTCTGATTAGCTGGGCCAACACATTGTGTGTTTATTCTACTTAAATTCTCCATGACATTTTCCAAATGTTGGGGTGATTCCTTGGGATTATCACGATTGATTTTGATAGGGATAGAGTAGAATAGGTAGGTGGTTGTAGAGTCCTAGTAGGGGAATGGTAGGTAGAAGGAGACACCTGAGAAAGGTTGGGAGGCCAGTGAGTTGATGATAACTCAGGAGAGCTGCTCCTTGTTCAGTAAAGCAGGCTTGACTGGGTATAAACAGCTGATGAAGGAGGAGATCCCTCCTCACCCTGGCCTTCCTCATCAGGGCTGGCCTGAGAGATGCCCACTTTTTTCATCCCATCCCACTTCTTGGAGAAGAGGCCAGTCTTGGGGGAGAACTCCCTCCTAAGGGCAGGCAGCAGGCTCTCCATTGTCTTGTAGAGTTTAAAGCTGATTCCTTTTCACAGGGAAATTCAGAGATGCCCTAAGGCTGACTGAGAGAAGGGGAGGGGGGATGACTCTGGTTGGGGCAAAGATCAGAGCTTGGAATGTGGGGTGGGCAGGGCCAGGTCAGTCTCAGAAAAGTCAAATTTAGGTGAAGCAGCTGCTGGACCTCGAGAAAATTTGTAGCAGTGGAGAAAAAGCCCAAGTGGGCAAAGGTGCCTGGCCACCCCACGCCCCACCCTCCCTGGTGGGAGAGCCTTCCCAGGCATGTTTCATGGTCTTGGCCTCTGGAAGCCATCCAGCAGCTGGGGCTCTCCCAAGGCGGGCAGCCTCCAGGAAGACTCTGACACCCCTCCCCACCATCTCCACTCAGCAGTAGGCATCGCTCTCACACCTGCTGAAACACCTGTCCTGGGATTCTCAGGTCTTCTTGAAATAGAAGGGGAGGAAGCCCTTCACTAACTCCCATTTACTGACTCAAATTTTTGACCCCCAAATCAAGCCACCAGGTCTTGATCATCTACTGATCTGTGAATTAATTGATTCATATGAAAAGTTTTGCTCTGCTTGGGAAAAAAATCAATTCTGCAAAAAGAATTACTCAGTTCATAGGGAGGGGAAGCAGTATTATCAGCTGAAAGACCAATCCTCTGGGGTCCTTTTCTGTGAGGTTGGTAGCATCTTACTCCCCAATCTTCCTTGTCTGATTAGCTGGGCCAACACATTGTGTGTTTATTCTACTTAAATTCTCCATGACATTTTCCAAATGTTGGGGTGATTCCTTGGGATTATCACGATTGATTTTGATAGGGATAGAGTAGAATAGGTAGGTGGTTGTAGAGTCCTAGTAGGGGAATGGTAGGTAGAAGGAGACACCTGAGAAAGGTTGGGAGGCCAGTGAGTTGATGATAACTCAGGAGAGCTGCTCCTTGTTCAGTAAAGCAGGCTTGACTGGGTATAAACAGCTGATGAAGGAGGAGCTGGGGAAGAAGCAACCAATGCCGTATATCCTGCATCTGCATCTACTTGAGGGAGGCAGTCTTCTGCTATCCTGTATATATTGCTGCCCACTCAATTGAAGGAGAGCAGAGCAGAGCTTTCCTGTCTGCTCGCTTGCACCTCTTACAAGTGCCCTATCCTAATAAATCTTATCACCCTGCCTCTCGCTGAATTCCTTCTGTGTTGAGGCACAAAGAACTTGAGCCTCAGTGGGTCCAGACATTGGGTGAGTGCTGGATTAAGTCCCAGCCGCGTGGGTTTGAGTCCCAGACAGGGTTTTGGCCGGGATTGAGTCCTGACTATGTGAATTCAAGTCAAAGCATGGTTTTTGACTGAGGTTAGGCCTTAGCCTCATGGGTTCAAGTCCCAAACTGCTTTTGGCTAGGTTGAAGCCCCAGCCGCGTGGGTTCAAGTCCCAAACAGGGTTTTGACTGGAATTCAAGCTCCAGTCACGTGGGTTCAAGTCCCAAGCAGGGTTCGATCAGGTCTGGGCCCAAGCCTCAAATCGAGGTCAAACCCTTTCAATTTCACGGTTCCAATAATTCCTGCATCTTTTTCTGTGCTCACGTTATTAGGACAACTGTTCATTGAGAGAACATTGCTAATAGGAATGAAGTTCAGCAATTCTTTGCTGTTTATTTTATATATAGTAGGGTGTATCTGTTAATCCCCCAACCCTAACATATCCCTTGCCCCCACCTTTCCCCTTTGGTAACTGTAAGTTCGTTTTCTATATCTGTGAGGCTTTTTCTTTTTTGTACATAAGTTCACTTGTATCATTTTTATACTCCACATATAAGTAATGTATGATATTTGTTTTTCTCTTTATGATGTACTTCACTTAGTGCAATAAGGTCTAGGCCCATCCGTGTTGCTGAAAAAGGCATTATTTCATCTTTTTATGGCTAATATTTCACTGTGTGTGTATGTGTGTGTGTGTCTTTATCCATTCATTCATCGATGGGCATTTAGGTTTCTTGCATATATTGGCTGTTGTAAATAGTGCTGCTAGAAACACTTGGGTACATGTATCATTCTGAATTAAAGTGTTCATCTTTTCTAAATACATGCTCAAGAGTTATGATAGGGACAGAGTAGAATAGGTAGGTGGTTATAGAGTCCTAGTAGGGGATGGTTGGTAGAAGGGAGACACCTGAGAAAGGTTGGGAGGCTAGTGAGTTGATGATAACTCAGGAGAGCTGCTCCTTGTTAAAGTAGACTTGACTGGGTATAAACAGCTGATGAAGGAGGAGCTGGGGAAGAAGCAACCAATGATATATGTCCTGCATCTGTGTCTACTTGAGGGGGGTGGTCTTCTACCATCATATATATATTGCTACCCTCTCAATTGAGGGAGAGCAGAGCAGAGCTTTCCTGTCTGCTCACTTGCACCTCTTACAAGTGCCCTATCCTAATAAATCCTCTTCTTGTCTATCAGTCTGCTTCTAGCTGAATTCCCTCTGCATTGAGGCAAGACAAACCTGAGCCTCAGTGGGTCCAGATGTTGAGTGAGTGCTGTATTAAGTCCCAGCCGCGTGGGTTCAAGTCCCAGACAGGGTTTTGGCTGGGATTGAGCCCTGACTATGTGGGTTCAATCCCAAGAAGGGTTTTGGCTGGGGTTAAGCCTTAGCCTCGTGGGTTCGAGTCCCAAACCAGGTTTTGGCTAGGTTCAAGCCCCAGTCACATGGGTCCAATCCCAAACAGAATTTTGGCTGTGTTCAAGTCCCAGCCACGTGGGTTCAAATCCTAAGCAGGATTTGATTAGGTCTGGGCCCTGGGTTTAAGTCTCAATTCGAGGTCAAAAACCCTTTCAGTTAGATTGCTGGATCAAATGGTTAGCTCAGTTTTGTTTTTTGAGGAACTGCCATACTGTTCTCCATAATAGCCGCAACAATTTATCACCAACAGTGTGGGAGGGTTCCCTTTTTCCACATTCTTTCAGTATTTATGGTTTATAAACTTTTTGATTATCATCATTCTAACTGGTGTGATGTGATACCTCACTGTAGCTCTGATTTGGATTTTTCTAATGATTAGCGATGTTGAGCATCTTTTCATATGCTTTTCAGTCATCTGTCTCTCTTTCTTGGAGAAATGTCTATTTAGACCTTCCACCTATTTTTTAAAATTATTTAATTTTATTTTTTAAAAATTTTTACAGAGTTTTGTTGTTCACAGACATGTATGTTCCCAGATCAGGCATATGCATATCCCTGGCACTCTCCCCTCTCCCAGTCCCCCCTATCCAACCACTCTCAAACATCGCACCCTGCCCCTGCAGAATCTCCTATTCCCGCAGGGCAATGATGATAGCTATCTTTTGTATATAAGATAGTATAGGTTTCCATGTTTCTCCCTCTATACCTCCACCCACTGTTCATACCCCACAATGTCCATATGTCTGTTCTCCATGCCTGTTCTTCCATCGCTTCACTGCATGTGTTACCATTGCCCTCTTACTAGATTCCAGATCTGCGTGTTAGTATACTGTATTTGTCTTTCTCTTTTTGACTTACTTCACTTTCAATGATAGGTTCTAGATCCATCCACCTCATTTGGGCTGATTCTTCCACATTTCTTTTTCACAACTGAGAAGTAGTCTACTGTATATATGTACTAGAGCTTCTTTATCCGTTCATTCATCAATGGACATCTAGGGTGCTTCCATGTTCTAGCTATTGTATAGAGAGCTGCAATGAACATTGGGGTACAGCTGCTTCTTTCAGTTTTGATTTCATCTGGGTATAAGCCTAACAGTGGGATTGCTGGGTTGTATAGTACCTCTATTTTCAGTTTTTTCAGGAATCTCCATACTGTCTTCCATAGCAGCTGTATCAATTTACCTTCCCACCAGCAATGTAAGAGTGTTCCCTTTCTCTGCACCCTCTCCAGCATTTATTGTCTGTAGTTTTTTTGATGATGGCCATTCTGATGGGTGTGAGGTTCTATCTCATTGTAGTTTTGATTTGCATTTCTCTAATAATAAGCGAGGATGAGCATCATTTCATGTGCTTTTCAGTCATCTGTCTCTCTTTCTTGGAGAAATGTCTATTTAGACCTTCCACCTATTTTTTAAAATTATTTAATTTTATTTTTTAAAAATTTTTACAGAGTTTTGTTGTTCACAGACATGTATGTTCCCAGATCAGGCATATGCATATCCCTGGCACTCTCCCCTCTCCCAGTCCCCCCTATCCAACCACTCTCAAACATCGCACCCTGCCCCTGCAGAATCTCCTATTCCGAGGGCAATGATGATAGCTATCTTTTGTATATAAGATAGTATAGGTTTCCATGTTTCTCCCTCTATACCTCCACCCACTGTTCATACCCCACAATGTCCATATGTCTGTTCTCCATGCCTGTTCTTCCATCGCTTCACTGCATGTGTTACCATTGCCCTCTTACTAGATTCCAGATCTGCGTGTTAGTATACTGTATTTGTCTTTCTCTTTTTGACTTACTTCACTTTCAATGATAGGTTCTAGATCCATCCACCTCATTTGGGCTGATTCTTCCACATTTCTTTTTCACAACTGAGAAGTAGTCTACTGTATATATGTACTAGAGCTTCTTTATCCGTTCATTCATCAATGGACATCTAGGGTGCTTCCATGTTCTAGCTATTGTATAGAGAGCTGCAATGAACATTGGGGTACAGCTGCTTCTTTCAGTTTTGATTTCATCTGGGTATAAGCCTAACAGTGGGATTGCTGGGTTGTATAGTACCTCTATTTTCAGTTTTTTCAGGAATCTCCATACTGTCTTCCATAGCAGCTGTATCAATTTACCTTCCCACCAGCAATGTAAGAGTGTTCCCTTTCTCTGCACCCTCTCCAGCATTTATTGTCTGTAGTTTTTTTGATGATGGCCATTCTGATGGGTGTGAGGTTCTATCTCATTGTAGTTTTGATTTGCATTTCTCTAATAATAAGCGAGGATGAGCATCATTTCATGTGTTTTTTGGCCATCTGTGTGTCCTCTTTGGTGAGATGTCTGTTTAGGACTTTTTCCCATTTTTTGATTGGGTTGTTCATTTTTCTGATGTTGAGTTGTCTGAGCTGCTTGTAGATTTTAGAGATTAATTCTTTGTCTGTTGTTTCATTAGCTATTATTTTCTCTCATTCTGTGGGTTGTCTGTTTACCTTTTTTGTAGTTTCTTTTGCTGTACAAAAGCTCTTAAGTTCCATGCGGTCCCACATGTTCATTTTTCTTTTCAGTTTCGCTATTCTAGTAGGTGGGTCAGAGAAGATCTTGCTTTGGTTTATGTCCTTGAGGGTTTTGCCTGTATTATCCTCTAAGAGTTTGGTAGTTTCTGGTCTTACATTAAGGTCTTTAATCCATTTTGAGTTGATCTTTGTGTATGGTGTCAGGGAATGTTCCAATTTCATTTGTTTGCAGGTAGCTGTCCAGTTTTCCCAGCACCATTTGTCAAAGGGGCTGTCTTTGTCCCATTTTAGAGTTTTGCCTCCTTTGTCAAAAATTAGGTACCCATAACTTGTGCAGGTTTATTTATGGGTTCTCTATCTTGTTCCATTGGTCTATATTTCTGCTTTTGTGCCAGTACCATACTGTCTTGATGACTGTTGCTTTGTAATATAGTCTGAAGTTAGAGAGGCTGATCCCTTCAGCTCCATTCTTCTTCCTCAGGATTGCTTTGGCTATTCAGGGCCTTTTGTGTTTCTGTATGAACTGTGTTATTCTTTGGTCTAGTTCTGTGAAGAATGTCATTGGTAGTTTGATAGGGATTACATCGTATCTGTAGATGATATTTGGTAGTATGGTCATTTTCACAATATTGATTCTTCCGACCCAGGAACATGGAATATCTCTCCATCTGTTTAAGTCTTCTTTAGTGTCTCTCATGAGTGTCTTGTAATTTTCAGTGTCCAGTTCTTTGGTTTCTTTGGTTTATTCTTTTGTTTCTAGGTTTATTCCTAGATATTTCATTCTCTTGGTTAAAATGGTGAAGGGGGTTGCATATTTGATTTCATTTTCTGATTTTTCATTGTTTGTATATAGAAATGCCAATTCTGTGTATGAAAATGTTGATGAGAATACTTAAAAAAAAAAAAGTAATGAGTCATTTTCTTAGAAACCAAGATTTTAAGGAAATCAATTCCTAATGACTTCTTAAATAAAACAAATGGCAGTAGAAAGAATTTGAGCTTAAATCAGAAGAAATTTACCAGCTTATGTTCTGAATTATGTACCATCCCTGAGCCTTTGTTTTCTCTTCTATAAAATGGGTGTGCTAATTTATACTTCACATGATTATTTGCTTCAGTGAAATAATGAAACATACAAAGAAACTAACAATAATATAGTTACTATCATCATACTAAACAACAGAACCTTGCTTATTCATCACTATGTTGAATTCAGTTATATGTAATTTTCAAGAATCAGTGTGGAATTTCTTCCAAGCTAAAAAAAATCAACTTAATTTCCTTCTCTGGAATTAATAACTCCTTTAAAGGAATGCAATAATTTCTTAAAGAAAAATATGTGATCAGTACCTGAAGGAAAGAGATGATTTACTTAGCATCTTGCAGCTTCCACAGTGACTCAAGCAGTAAAGAATCTGCCTACAATGCAGGAGACAGGAGACAAGTCTTCAGTCCCTCAGTGGGGAAGATCCCATAAAGGAGGATATGACTACCCACTCCAGTGTTCGTGCCTGGGAAATTTCATGGACAAAGGAGCCTGGCAGGCTATAGTCTATGAGGTCAGAAAGAGTTGGACATGACTGACCTGACTGACCATGTATACACATGTGTGTTTAGCATCTTAGCTTAGATTTCTGTTCCCTAAAATAAAGAAACTCAAAAGATTATATTATTTCTGTAGCTACAAGATTAGTACCCACTGAAAATTGTTTGCATCATACTCTAGCATAAATGCATTTATTTTACTTATAATAAATGTGTTTATTTATAATAAATGCATTTATTTTATTTATAATAAATACATCTATGTAAATACTCTATAATAAACGCACTTAACTGCAAAAGACTCTCTTCAAGAAGTTGTATGTTTTCCAGATCGTGAAAGTGTTGAAGTCAGTAACTGATATTATTAAATATGTTTACTGCTGTCTCAGTGACATGGGGAAAATGTGCTTGCTTTTCCACACTGAAAATTAATGAGATATTGAGTCTGAGTTCAGTTCTACAGTTGATGTGAGATACTGAGTCTGAGCTCAGTTCTACAGTGGATGTCAGCAAAATTTCAACATGCATACCAAAGAAAGCAGGAACAGTTAATAAATGCTCTTCCTGAATCAGTCTCAGAAATAGGAGCAAATTGAATGCCTATAGTAATGTATGCTGCAGCTTCAGACAGAGTCTGTGCAAAGAAACCAAGGTTAAGAGCAGATGAGGTTTCTCTGCAGAATCAGGCAAAACCTGTGGGGCTGGAGTAATTTGCTCCTTTCCTTCAGACCAGAGTTTTCTTGGGGTCTATGATTATGGCTGTCTTCCTAGGAGACATACTTAATATTTGTTTTGGAAAGATGACATTTTTTTCAATATGCTGCAGAAATGGCAAAGAATGACAGAAAACAATATTGAGGCATATCAATTGGAGAAACAACTTTTTGTCAGATTATATCCATAAAAGATATTTTGTTGGTAATTATATAAAATGGACCTTTAAAAAATTATACGATACATTGTATTTAAGTAAGCATTACTTGGGGGTTTCCCAGGTGGCGCTAGTGGCAAAGAATCTGAAGGAGACATAAGAATTTGAGGTTCAATCCCTGGCTTGGGAAGATCTCCAGGAGGAGAGGATGGCAACTCACTCCACTATTCTTGCCTGGAGAATACCATAGACAGTAGAGTCTGGGGGGCTACAGTCCATAGGGTTGAGAAAACTGGACATGAATGGAGTGACTCAGCATGCATGCATGCATGCATTATCTAGGCAAAGATTTATAAATTGCTATAAAAATGTGAATTTTACTATGAACAAATATAGAACTTATTTTCTTCTCAAAGAATTTAGCATATCTGATGTTTTCCAGTGTTTTCAGTTTCATAATTTTAGGTTGCAATCCTTTATGCTTATTAGGCTATTTCCATAGAAGACAAACACTTATATCCATATTTATGTCACTAATGCTATAGCAAAATAATATACTTTCACATGCCTCATCATTTTTAATCTTTATAACAACTATGTGACCCATGTAGCATGGCATTTGAATCCCTATTTTACAAATTAGGGCACTAAGACTCAGGGTAGGGAGTGACTTGTTCAGTGTCACGTAGTTAATAAGTATCTCAATGATGGCTCTATTTCACCTACTCTGGTTCTAAGCTAAGTGGGTTTTGTTTTACGTTTTAATATATCAGAGCACGTTTCTCATTTGCTTTGTATCATTACCAACATAACTGAAAATAGACCAAAAAAAACTGCTAAAATTTTCCCTTTTATTATTTCATTTATCAGACAACATTAATCTTAAAAATTGTGTTATGGGACTTTCTTGGCAGTCCAATGGTTACGACTTCACCTTCCAATGCAGGGGTATGAGTTCTATCCCTCGGCAAGGATTCCACATGCCTCACAGCAGCTATAAAACCAAAACATAAAACAGAAACAACATTGCAACATATTAAGAAAAATCCTTTAAAAGGTCTCTATCAAAAAGAAATCCTCATTTAAAACAAAAAGAATTGTGCTGCTCATCAAGCAAGGGTCACAGAATGGAAGATCTGAAAGATGCTAGTGATAATGTAGTTCAAACCCTATACCACATTTACCAAGTCCTTTTTTCACCTGTAACCTCTATAAACTTGGCAGATCATTATTTGCATACAACTACTAATCAGGCGCAACCCTGCTTAACTTCAGAGATCAGACAAGATCAGGCATGTTCAGGGCGGCATGGACTGAACAGTGAAGACTCCATTGTTTATCTTCTAACACTGTCAATATGTCAGTTTCCAACTTTACCTATGAGGTTTATTCTCTGCATCTGTTGCAGACTTTTCAAAAAAGACGAACAAGTCAGCAGGATAATTGAAAATATGTTCTAAATGGGCTAATTAACAAGGTGTGGGCAGGGTTAAGAGAAAACAGTAAGAGATGGTGAAGTACCTTGACGTAACTGTCTCCAGTGGGCCTGGAGAAGCCGGGAGGGAGAGCAGATGCTGGAACTCAGATAATTTGCTCAAAGAGAGGGATGGAGTGGAACTGGCAAGAATAAAGAAAGGAAAACAAAAATAATAAGCTCATTTTCTTCTGAACTACCTACATTATGCCATGTCCCAAGCCTAAATTAGGGCACTAAGACTTCACATGCCTCATCATTTAATCTTTATAACAACTATGTGACCCATGTAGCATGGCATTTGAATCCCTATTTTACAAATTGGGACTTAGGGTGGGGTGACTTGTTCAGTGTCACGTAGTTAATAAGTATCTCAATGATGGCTCTATTTCACCTACTCTGGTTCTAAGCTAAGTGGGTTTTGTTTTACGTTTTAATATATCAGAGCACGTTTCTCATTTGCTTTGTATCATTACCAACATAACTGAAAATAGACCAAAAAAAACTGCTAAAATTTTCCCTTTTATTATTTCATTTATCAGACAACATTAATCTTAAAAATTGTGTTATGGGACTTTCTTGGCAGTCCAATGGTTACGACTTCACCTTCCAATGCAGGGGTATGAGTTCTATCCCTCGGCAAGGATTCCACATGCCTCACAGCAGCTATAAAACCAAAACATAAAACAGAAACAACATTGCAACATATTAAGAAAAATCCTTTAAAAGGTCTCTATCAAAAAGAAATCCTCATTTAAAACAAAAAGAATTGTGCTGCTCATCAAGCAAGGGTCACAGAATGGAAGATCTGAAAGATGCTAGTGATAATGTAGTTCAAACCCTATACCACATTTACCAAGTCCTTTTTTCACCTGTAACCTCTATAAACTTGGCAGATCATTATTTGCATACAACTACTAATCAGGCGCAACCCTGCTTAACTTCAGAGATCAGACAAGATCAGGCATGTTCAGGGCGGCATGGACTGAACAGTGAAGACTCCATTGTTTATCTTCTAACACTGTCAATATGTCAGTTTCCAACTTTACCTATGAGGTTTATTCTCTGCATCTGTTGCAGACTTTTCAAAAAAGACGAACAAGTCAGCAGGATAATTGAAAATATGTTCTAAATGGGCTAATTAACAAGGTGTGGGCAGGGTTAAGAGAAAACAGTAAGAGATGGTGAAGTACCTTGACGTAACTGTCTCCAGTGGGCCTGGAGAAGCCGGGAGGGAGAGCAGATGCTGGAACTCAGATAATTTGCTCAAAGAGAGGGATGGAGTGGAACTGGCAAGAATAAAGAAAGGAAAACAAAAATAATAAGCTCATTTTCTTCTGAACTACCTACATTATGCCATGTCCCAAGCCTAAATGGTGTACTAGCTCAAGTGTATTTCAAACAAAGCCTAAGGTAACGTATTCCTTGGGAGTACAATCCTGGGGCCGGGAAACTGGGGGAAGAGCGAGTGAAGGAGGAAATGCAGAGCAAGTGTAAAAAATGCTTTACCAAACTGGCTCTGTCTTCACAACCAGCAGATGCACTGGTTTCATAAAGCATTGTCAGATAACAGTGGTATGAACCTGTGATGTCTGTCGATAGAGTGAGGAGCCCCATTGACTATTAATGACCTGTGTGCACAGGTATGTTCTAAGTTGCTTCAGTTATGTCCAATTCTTTGTGACCTTATGTATGTAGCCCACCAGGCTCTTCTGTTCATGAGATTCTCCAGGCAAGAATACTGGAAAGGGTTGCCATGCCCTTCTCCAGGGGATCTTCCCCACTCAGGGATCCAAGCCACATCTCTTATTTTATATAGCCTTCATTGGCAGGTGAGTTCTTTACTATTAGCACCACCAGGGAAGCCCATTAACAACCCTATAAAGTGTCAACTCCTCTGCTTTTCTGAATTGTGGCATGCCTGGGAACTGAGTGGTCCTGCAGTGTTTCCCACTCAAGAGCAATGAAGGAGCTCCAGAGTTCAAGGAAAAACTGTGAAGCCTGAGCCAGGGTTCTGTGAGGTCTCACCTGTGAGCCACCTGAAGAAGCCACCAAGCAGAGGCACTCTAGGCTGGAGTGGCAGGAAAGACCTAGCTCCATGATCTTCCAAAGTTAGCTCTTGCTGAGGCTGCATTGGTCAGAGAGCCAGAAGGGCAGTGGTACAGATCTGGGGACCTATAGACTCATCTTGGCACAGAGAGCCAGGGTGTTTATAAACTGGGACCAGACTCACAGGGCATCAAAGGGAGGCAGGAGTTGGGGGAGAAGAGCAGTGAGTCTGGAGGAAGGAATGGAAAACATGCACCATGCATGTATGAAACGGGGAAAACATTTCTACCAACTGACCTCCCTCTATTTTGTAACACTTTATCTTCAATGCTTGTTTTCTTAAGATGTCTGAAATTAAAGTGACAAGACAGAGATCTCAGTCACTCAGTCATGTATGACTCTTTGTGAACCCACGAACTGTAGCCCCCTAGGTTCCTCTGTCCATGAGATTCTCCAGGCAAGAATACTGGAAAGGGTTGCCATGCCCTTCTCCAGGGGATCTTCCCCACTCAGGGATCCAAGCCACATCTCTTATTTTATATAGCCTTCATTGGCAGGTGAGTTCTTTACTATTAGCACCACCAGGGAAGCCCATTAACAACCCTATAAAGTGTCAACTCCTCTGCTTTTCTGAATTGTGGCATGCCTGGGAACTGAGTGGTCCTGCAGTGTTTCCCACTCAAGAGCAATGAAGGAGCTCCAGAGTTCAAGGAAAAACTGTGAAGCCTGAGCCAGGGTTCTGTGAGGTCTCACCTGTGAGCCACCTGAAGAAGCCACCAAGCAGAGGCACTCTAGGCTGGAGTGGCAGGAAAGACCTAGCTCCATGATCTTCCAAAGTTAGCTCTTGCTGAGGCTGCATTGGTCAGAGAGCCAGAAGGGCAGTGGTACAGATCTGGGGACCTATAGACTCATCTTGGCACAGAGAGCCAGGGTGTTTATAAACTGGGACCAGACTCACAGGGCATCAAAGGGAGGCAGGAGTTGGGGGAGAAGAGCAGTGAGTCTGGAGGAAGGAATGGAAAACATGCACCATGCATGTATGAAACGGGAAGACATTTCTACCAACTGACCTCCCTCTATTTTGTAACACTTTATCTTCAATGCTTGTTTTCTTAAGATGTCTGAAATTAAAGTGACAAGACAGAGATCTCAGTCACTCAGTCATGTATGACTCTTTGTGAACCCACGAACTGTAGCCCTCTAGGTTCCTCTGTCCATGGAATTTCCCAGACAAGGATCCTGGAAGGGATTGCCATTTCCTCCTCCAGGGTATCTTCCCAACCCAGAGATTGAACCTGCATCTCCTGAATAAGTAGGGAGATTCTTTGCCACTGAGTCACCTGGAAGCCCGACTTTGTGTGTAGCCTTAGAAAACTTGACTCATTTCCTTAAAGTGGTTTCTCTCCATCCATCCAACCACCTGTAAACCTGTGTTTCTACACTTGGCTTCTCCTTACTACAGAATCAATGGCCATGTTTTCAGTCTTCGCTTTTCTGCAGAATCTGTTTCTGGGTTCCTCACCTCAGTCTCATTCTCAACTTGAAAGTCTTAGCAGTGTTAGAAATTTATATATGCATTTTAGTATTTAATTCTTTTTTATACACTGTATCCTTATTATGTTTAACCCAGTATATTTTTTTTCTCTTTGGTAATTACAATAAATTTTAATTTTAATCACTAAAGAGAATATCATTTCCCCTCTTCAATATTGTAAAAATTAACCTGACCTAGAAGTAGATTTGCATTTATTAATGTCAAACATCACCTAGTTACCCATAATTGTGATTGGAACCACACTAAAAAAAAAAAAAAAAAGGAAAAAAGCATTTGCCTACCTCAGCTGTCTAAATTCGACTAACAATTAATAATTGCAGGTGCTACGAAATTTACTTAGATGGTTCCTGCCAGGGCACACCTTGATTTACCCTTGAGGCAAGGCATTAAGCCTTCAAGTATATAACTCAGAAAAGGATTATGCAGGTGCAAAAAGGATTCACAGATGAATTGCCAAATGCCTCTTTTTGTACTTCCTCCATTTCTGAAGACAGTATCTTCAGTCTGGTTTGTATTAACTTTTGATAAGATTTGATTAGAAATAAAGACTAGAACAATATTATAGAATCAAAAACTTTTTTTTCATCTGTAATCCCCTAGAAAATCATAAATTATTCCAATGCCTTCCCCTCCTTCTTAGTTTCACCCTTGCCAAGTTGCATGTGTAAAGCCACCTTTGCAAGATTATGTAAAATTCCATCCATAGTATTAAATAGCTTGCTATAGATCAGAGTAGAAACAGTACACAAGTGTTTTTCACCAAAATGTTCCTTTTGTGTAAGTAATGATGGGGGAGGGCAATCAGGAGTGTCTACAAATGGGGGACTTTCAAGAAGTTCCAACTTGCACTGTGTGTAGCAATAACCCTAGTAGCTAAATACATAAGAATGATTTCCTCACAGTAAGGAAATAAAATAAGCCATTAACTCCAGAGCTAATATTTTGGGATAGTTTGAAGAGTATAATTTTGGAAGAGAAGGGCACATTTTTGTAAATTTCTCTTTTGACATTTAACTTAGAGATTGGAGGGAAATGGTATAAATTATCAAGATCTGTGTCCTGAAACAGGGCCTACACTCCAAATGTGTTGTGTGTGGTTACCAAGCCCTCAGTTTTGTTTTCTTTCTTTGGCCATGTCAGACTCTCTGAGGTGTGTGGTGGTTTGCTTGCTTTTGTTTGTTTATTTGTTTCACTAATACCAGACCCATAGTAATTGACTATGCATCAAATGGCTAATGTTGGTCAACTTCAAGCTCCCATAAATAAAAAGGGAGCTATTTTAGAATGGCAGATTTTTAAAAAGCATTGTAGAGTGAACATTTTTATTTCAATGAAAATTTTCTCAACACTATTCTAATCTACATTTCTTTTTTCTAAAGCCAGTGAATAAATAAACTATAACTCCTTTGTAAAAGGGAACACAAAATGATTTACTTAGATCTACTTAATGATTCATTCCTTGTTTCCTGGGTTATCTGTTAGTGACTCACCTGTTAGACTAAATTGCTTTCTGTTAGCATTGATTGTTTTCTGTTGACCTTTATTGATTGTAACCTATACCGAAACTGTCTGTGACTCACAAAAAAGCCCCTAGACTATCATGTTGAGCAGGAATGCATAACTGTTATAGAAAGCCCCTGGGATATCATGGTACCCCTAGGCTATCATGGTGATGTTATGTTTTTCTTGATCACTGTTTCCTGGTCATAAGACTGGCCTATCCCTCTGCTTGAGACAATGGAATGTGCAGGTGTGCGAGTACCAATTTCAACCAAAGGGGAGGATCTCGCACCATTGATTCTACCAGCCCTTAAAAATCACCCTTCACCTCAAATTGGGGCCCTTGCAGGGAACCTTGTTCCTCGCGGGTGGTCGCTGGTACCAGCCTAATAAACCTCTTTTCCATCTACCATGAGCAGAGTTGGGTGCTTCACTGAGCATGCCTCACAACACCTTTAGAACATATTAATAATGAGTTTGTCTGTGTGATGGAAGGATAAATACCTACTATCTTTGCCCCTCCTTGCTTGTAGTGATTAAAAATTAAGGCTTAGAGAGGCTAATGTGGCAAAAACACAGTTCACAAACCAAGAAGATAAGAATGAAATCAAGGTAATTTTCTTTTAAATTCAGCATTTTTTTTTCCATTCTAACAGACTCTATCTTGATTACAAACCAGTGTTTTCAAAATACATATCAAATGTTCACCTGTATTATCTGTGTTGCTTTGTCACAATATACCTTTCATATGGAATTATTTGTGTGCTCAGTTGCCCAGAGGTGCCTGTGTAACCCCATGGACTGTAGCCCACCAGGTTCTTCTGTCCATGGGATTTCCCATGAAGAATACTTGAGTGGGTTGTCATTTCCTCCTCCAGGGGATATTTGTGACCCAGGGACCAAACCTGCATCTCCTGCATTGGTAGGTGGATTCTTTACCACTGCACCACTCTGGAGGAGTTGTATTAAACTCTTCAAGTAGAGGGACAGGACTCCCTGAGGCAGGCCACCATTTGAGAGGGAATATGTTAATCTCTTCAGGCAGAGGGGTAGGACTCCTCAAGGCAGGTCATTATGTATGATTATAATAACAAGAGTAAATGAAAAACAAAGGGTAAATAAAGTCAAAGAAGCAGATCCGTCATGGAGTCAGAATTGGCTTTTCCCTAGAGCATTATGAAGTTTATGATGCAGTTTTCAACTGACAAAGTTCGACAGGAATCAAGACATTTTTCATATCAGGTTTAATTTTGTTTTGGTTTTAAGAAAGTAGGGGAGAAGAGATGCAGGGGTACTTCATATCAAAATTTGATTGAAACCAACCAAATGCCTGCATGTGTCAACATACAAGACTAGGCCTCAAGTTTTCTCATTTCAAACCTGAGTAATTTAGATCATCTGGAAGACACATGGGCTGCAAGGCCACAGATTCTAGTCAGTGTCAGTTGCCATTGTACAGGAAACAATCAGGTAGCAAAGCACACTGTAATTTTTCTTTTATGTTTGAAAGGGTTCTTTAAAAAGATGGTATTCTTCCCTCACATTTCCCTTGCCACAGCTGGTGGCTCCCTCCTAAATGGTATATTAGGGCCCTAGAGCACTTGATGTCTATCTTCTCTTACTTGACTGACAATGTGTGTGTCAAAATGTAAATAGGCTAATGCAGAAAGCACACGAGTTCAAGGAGAAAATTACAAAACTGTCTCTGAAATGTCTCTGATGTGCTGGGCTCTGAGTAATTTCTACCTATGCCCTTCTCTAATCCTAAACTGGTAGATTTATAAATGTGTGCTAACGACCATAGTAATCTAAAGCCACTGGAAGGACTGATATGTTTCCTCTACTCTCCTTGAATTCTCAGCACTTTCTACAGTGATCTGAAGCAAATCATTCACAGCTCGCTATAGAATCCTGTAGTTCCTTACAGTGAAATTAAATTAAGCCCATTTCAGAGTCTTTTATTGGTTATTAAAGAATAGTGCATTTCATTTTTAACACCTTGCTCTTGTGAGAGTTCTGTTGTTGATGAAATCATTAGGCATCAGTAACACCGTCTGCCTCTGACCAATATGCAGTTGGGTGTAGTCCTGGTATGTTCATGATGGTGGGAGGATAGGGACATAGGACCATTTAATTAGGTACTCATGCCTTAGTTCCCAGATGGGATGTTCTCTGTGAGTTAACATTAAACAGCTATGCACAACATCTGATGCTAATCCTATATCTGCTTCTGTGATGTGTCTTCATATGTCTCCCTCTTTGACCGTAGAACCAAACCCTTGATTGTGGAGATAAAGTAGACTCTTGTGTATCCTGGTGAAGGGAGTCAGACTCCCTTGGTACATCAAATGCTAATCTCAGAGTTTGTCAATCTTCCTTTCTCTCACCCCTGTCACTTCCCATATTTCCTGAGTGACAGATTGTTTCAGGTTCCTAGCTAAGGATAGCGGCTTGGAGATGAGTAAGAAAATGTCTCCCCTCATTAGATGGACAACTAAAAGTTGTAATTGTGCATCAATAGTATAAGGTAAATACTAAAGGAAATATTGTAAGGATGGAAAGTAAGATTGCTTGCAGGGTGAAGAAGTGCCCAAACCTGGCTTTCCAGTCAGACAAAGGATTGCTCCTTCCTCCTTGCTTGCATTATTAGAATGCCTCATATCTAAGGATCTGAACCAATTAGAATGTTGCTACTCACCGAACATACCAGGGCATTTCATATCATTCATTCTTTGCATGTTTTCAGAAAATATAAGATAGTGTAATGGACAAAATGACTCCTATCAAGCATTCACCTCCATCATTTCTCCACTTCTAGAAACACAAACATGCTCCTCTCTCGCTAATGCTTCTCTGTGGAATCATGAAGTGTATGTACATTGTGAGGACCACAAAGGCTAGTCTAGTTTACAGAAATTTAGATCGCATTATTCTGCTTTTTTTTTTTTTTTTTTTTTTTAAGTAACATGATCATTCACGCCTAGTTCAAATAATACAGCTAGTTAGATTTACCAGATCAAGGGACCGTCTCTGTGTGTCATTGTGAATGTTACAAAAACACGTTCTTATGCTTGGTTTCTAAATTAGATGCTTGGTATTTCTTCCATCAGATGGAACCTACAAAATGGAGGCTGCCCCAGTGGTCCAACCAAATCAAATCAAAATATAAATCAGCTGGACTTCAGGGGAAAACCTCACTGGTAAGGAAAGTTAATATTCACCAATTATAACCCACCAACTCAGCCTTGGCTAGAACCTACCTCAGCTAGGACCTGTTCATCTTATAGGGAAATCCCTAACTTCTTTGCTAGTCATGCCATGTTTGAGTATTGCCCTTCTAATGCTCTATAACATGCTTGCTTCAAATTCTTTGGGAACAGAACTCCATCGTTTGTTAAGCAGTTGACCCCCACTCCCACCCCGTGTGTGGATAATGTTACCTTGAATACAGGACCTCAAACACATTACTAAATTGTTCTAATTTTTGTCATCTGAAATTGTCTCCTGTTGAAATGTATGCAATTCTGAGTTTGTTCTTTCTTACTCATTTGCATGGGTTTCCAAGGTGGCGCTAGTGGTAAAGAACCCACCTGCTAATGCAAGAATGTAAGAGACACAAGTTTGATCCCTGGGTTGGTAAGATCCTCTAGAGAAGGCAATGGCAACCCACTCTAGCATTCTTGCCTGGAGAATCCCTTGGACAGAGGGAGCCTGGTGGGCGACTCCATAGAGTCGCAGAAGTTGGACACGACTGAATCAACTTAGCATGCATGCATTCATTTGCATACAACTTTGTATTTATCATTGAATAGGATCAGTTACATTAGAGCTCTAGGTAGTAAAAAAATTAATACACAGCTTCAAATAGACTATTGCAATTATGTCCATAGATTACCTAAGTCGCTGTTTACTATTTCTTTTAAGTTGGCTCAAGGCAAATAATTTTGACTATTACATATTAACTCTTCTTAATGTCACTCTATAAATAAACTATAATCAAGGCTATGGCTTTTCCAGTAGTCATGTGCAAATGTGAGAGTTGGGTCATAAAGAAGCCTGGGTGCCAAGAATTGATGCTTTCAATCAGTTGATGCTGGAAAAGCCTCTTGAGAGTACCAGATCAAGGGACCGTCTCTGTGTGTCATTGTGAATGTTACAAAAACACGTTCTTATGCTTGGTTTCTAAATTAGATGCTTGGTATTTCTTCCATCAGATGGAACCTACAAAATGGAGGCTGCCCCAGTGGTCCAACCAAATCAAATCAAAATATAAATCAGCTGGACTTCAGGGGAAAACCTCACTGGTAAGGAAAGTTAATATTCACCAATTATAACCCACCAACTCAGCCTTGGCTAGAACCTACCTCAGCTAGGACCTGTTCATCTTATAGGGAAATCCCTAACTTCTTTGCTAGTCATGCCATGTTTGAGTATTGCCCTTCTAATGCTCTATAACATGCTTGCTTCAAATTCTTTGGGAACAGAACTCCATCGTTTGTTAAGCAGTTGACCCCCACTCCCACCCCGTGTGTGGATAATGTTACCTTGAATACAGGACCTCAAACACATTACTAAATTGTTCTAATTTTTGTCATCTGAAATTGTCTCCTGTTGAAATGTATGCAATTCTGAGTTTGTTCTTTCTTACTCATTTGCATGGGTTTCCAAGGTGGCGCTAGTGGTAAAGAACCCACCTGCTAATGCAAGAATGTAAGAGACACAAGTTTGATCCCTGGGTTGGTAAGATCCTCTAGAGAAGGCAATGGCAACCCACTCTAGCATTCTTGCCTGGAGAATCCCTTGGACAGAGGGAGCCTGGTGGGCGACTCCATAGAGTCGCAGAAGTTGGACACGACTGAATCAACTTAGCATGCATGCATTCATTTGCATACAACTTTGTATTTATCATTGAATAGGATCAGTTACATTAGAGCTCTAGGTAGTAAAAAAATTAATACACAGCTTCAAATAGACTATTGCAATTATGTCCATAGATTACCTAAGTCGCTGTTTACTATTTCTTTTAAGTTGGCTCAAGGCAAATAATTTTGACTATTACATATTAACTCTTCTTAATGTCACTCTATAAATAAACTATAATCAAGGCTATGGCTTTTCCAGTAGTCATGTGCAAATGTGAGAGTTGGGTCATAAAGAAGCCTGGGTGCCAAGAATTGATGCTTTCAATCAGTTGATGCTGGAAAAGCCTCTTGAGAGTAACTTGGATAGCAAGGAGATCAAACTAGTTAATCCTAAAGGAAATCAACCCTGAATGTTCATTGGAAGGACTGTTGCTGAGGCCAAAGCTCCCATACTTTGGCCATCTGATGTGAAGAGCTGACTCACTGGCAAAGACCCAAATGCTAGGAAAGATCAAAGGCAAAAGGAAAAAGGAGTGGCAGAGGATAAGATGGTTAGAAAGCATAACCAGCTCAAAGGACATAAATCTGAGCAAACTCTGGGAGGCAGTGGAGTACACAGGAGCCTGGCATGCTACAGTCCCTGAGGTCACAAAGACTTAGGTATGACTTAGCAACTGAACAACAACAAATATCACTCCAAAGATGATAACCTCATTTCATAGTTCTGGGGAACTATTATCAACCAGAAGAGAAATCTGGAGGATAGTGATAGGATCCAATACTAAGCGGTTGCCTCATCATTTCATACTAAATTTTTAAGCAATTGCCTTATGCCTGAATTTCAGTGTCAACAGGAGGATAACAAAAATACTTCAAATTTTTACAGGATTCTAAATGTTAAAACAAATATTACTGTATTTGATTCTCACAACTCTGGGAGTAGAGATAAGTAAGAGGGGATACAAAATGTAATAGACATATCAGTGGTGTTTTTCCCACCAGCAGAAATGAAAAGACTTCTCATATCAAAACTTTCATTTTGTCTCCAGATGAGAATTCCTGGAACACAAATTAGGTCTGTTTCTTTAGAGCTCTGAAGAAACAGCAGAGGTGGCTGTATCATACAGAAGCACCAATATTCTTAGACTCAATAAGCAAGGATATTTTCATGCATATGTGCAACAGCTAATTCTTGCTGGTCAGGAGTGGGGATGTGTCGGAGTGATGGAAATCCACAGATAATCAACAAACTGCTTTTGCTCAAAGGGTCTGTGCTTTATCCCCAAGGAGGCTTTTGCCATAGTCTCTACCTAGCAGGAAAAATTGGCTGCTCTTTCTTCTTCTTCAAGCTTCCTTCACAGCATGTGGTCAGAGGCTCCCCTCCAGGAGTTTGTGTAGCATCCCCACTGGAGGTCATCTATTTTTCATCACCATCTGGAGGTCTTTTCCCAGGCACTTTGGTTGTCCCTCCATCTGATTACAATATTCCACTGATCCTGTTTTGCACTCTCTGCTTCTTAACAGGATCTCTCTTTGGTGTCCCAACACTATAATGAAGTTAATAATGCATAATGAGCTTGTATATCAATAGTTTAAGCTGCACTAGATTAAAATGACCCTTCTCTTTTATGGCATCATGAAGACAGAATCTGATCATCAGTGAATTCCCATGTTGTCAAGACAAACATACATAGGTGAATATTTCGTGAATAACAATAAGCATACTAGCATATACCACCGCAAATGCACCTCTCTTTCTCATGCTATTCATCTGGAAAAATGATAGTTTTGCATTTGTCCTTGAAAAACCAGCAAATAATAGTCTGGAAAAATATCTTTGTCTTATAAAATGCATGATATAATCTTTTCCATTTCCACATAAATCCAAGTTGTCTGTCATTACTTTTGGATCTGTGTTTCATGCCTAGACACACTTTTAAACTTATCTATTTTCTTTAGGCTTGTAAGAGAGTCATGGCTTAGGTACGTCAGGAGCTTCAAGATGTATTCCTTTTTTTTTTCCTTTCCTCTTTTAGTACATTAATAGAAAGGAAAAGGGTGCCTGTGCTATGAATTGATTGCTTGGAAAAATTTAAAAACACACACACAAAAGCTAGTATTTGTTAGATGAATACATGAATAAACTAATCCTCTAAAACAACTCCCTACATGGACAAAACATTCCATTTGGGGAGAGGGGGAGAAGTAGGAGGCAATTTGGGATCAGTGTTTGCTCCAATGAGTGTAATTATTGTGTAAATTGTGGCTCTTGACAAAAATCTCTGAGTCCTGTTGAGATGTTGTTAATGTCCCAGGAAGAAGCCTGCCTTCTCTAGTGCGATTTCTTACAAAAATGCTACCGCCTCCTTCCTCCTTTTCCCACAGGAGATGGGCAATTTGCCAGTGTTTCATTTTCAAGTGCCATTGTTCACCTAGAGCTTCAGGAAAAGCTCCTACTTTTGTTGTTAATCCGAGCCTAAATGATGACTTTTTTTTTTTTTTTTTTAAGCTTTAAATCCTGGAACACTTTCTAACAAATATATAGGACACTGACATTAACCAGAATGACACAAATGAAATGTTGACACGATGTCACTTGGATTTTAACTTAACAAGTAATTTAGTCATTTATGCAGCCTCAGAGTTACTTTATTGGTTTGTGCAATCTCCTTCTGTGAAGAATTCATGGGAAAAATTATAAATCTACAGCTTTTTCTGCAATATCTTTCTAACATCATTCCATTAGCGACAATTCTGACAAAAAGCAACAGGGTAATGTTTTTCACTTGATTTAATCCCTATGATGTTATATTTTACATTGGGTGTGTATACAGTGCTGAAGTAGAACAGTCCAATTGTCCTGGATTCTAAAGAAATAAGATGCATTTATTCATTAAAGAAATTGAAGAATAGGTTAAAGATGTTAATGATTATTGAATGTGAGCTCATGCTGGGACCTTCTGTGAATTAGGTTTGGCAGTCTTGGATTAATTCTTCATATTTAACACACAGTATGCATTCAGGGGGTAATTTCCTGTGTTTCATCATAAAGATTGACGCAAGATCGAAATGGATGCCAGAATTTGAAATGGTTCTCTGCAAAAATGGAAAGCAGGTAGTTTTGGCTTTTATCGTCCCTTCTAAAGCCCTTTGAGTTCTGCTCTGTAGTAGTCCTCTTCTCCCTTGTCAGGGGCTGCCCACCTCTCAGCACTGGAAGTCTGTCGCTTGTCCAAGCTCCCCACTATGACAGTGTCCTTCTGCTCCCAACTTACCTATTCCCTTCACTCTCAGTTTAGAAATTTCCTACAAAAAACAAACAAACAAAAAAACCAAAAAAAAAAAAAAGAAATTTCCTACAAACATTACATTCTTTAAGAAACCTGTCTACTCTAGAGAACAAGAACATTGATTTGTGTTTAGGAGTTAATATCTGGTAGTAGCTGTTAATGTGACACCCTTACAGATGCAATTTGCATTTAAACAGCTGCCTTGAACTGAAAGAATGGGAGAATGCTGAGGATTTCAGACACTGAAGCAAGGCCAAGGAGAATTATGTTTTTGTCACCAAGAGCTTCCCAGTACCCCTCAGGTGTTTACTCAGCCTGAGACATTAGGAAGAACAAAAGCAAATAAACAAGGCTTTGATTTGATTTCCAGCTCTGACAATTACTAGCTATGTGACATTGAGCTAGTTCTTTAGTGTCCTCAACCATAAAATAGAGCTAATAAGGTTTTATGAAGATTAAATGAGTAAGATAGCTAAAACTCCTAAAAGGCTTAGTATAATAAAAATGCCAGTGAAAAGCTTTTTGGTTCAAATGACAGAAATTCAGCTCAAACCAGGAATTTTCATTTTTTCTTTATTTCAAGATGCTAAACCAGGAATTTTGATACGGTAAAAATGTGCTGTTGTCTAGAAATGTATATTTATTTGGCAAGCAAAAGATTATGATGTGGGTAATAATTGAATCACACATCAAAAAACATTATTCTAAGGGTTCAAGAAAAATTCCACAGACCTTACAAAATGAGAGGCAGGAGATGATAAAGAATGTAATAGTCCTGATCTAAAAGCATTTGAAACATGGGGATGGAGAGCCCAGTAAGTCATAGGAAGTACAAACAAGATGGAAATGCAATGCCTAAAGCAAACCAAATTATACAATAAATCTTTAAGTACTTAAGGATCATCTTTGACAAAAGAAAAAAATATATTTAAAAACAAATGTAGAAATTAATTGAAATCAGGGAAAAGATAATTTAACCACTAGTGGTAAACTGATAAAAGAAGCAGAAAATGAAAATGCCAAGAGATTGGAGATGAAAAAAATGCACTTGCATTTTTCTTTAGAACCTCAAAGTGGATTCTTCCAGGTATAGTGCAATGGAATTTCATGTAAGTCCAGAGAGATTATTAGAAGAGATGTTGAATTAAAGATGTCTCAGCACTTAATGAAGTACATGGTATTCATTGAGAACCTATAACAATTTCCTAAGAAGTCACAATATTTCTAATTTTGACAGAAATTGCTAGAAAGATAAATTTTAGATGACCAGGGAAAACTGGACATGCATTGTGTCTGGAGTTCAATTGTCCATGAATTTACTCTCAAAAGCAATAAAGAAAACAATAAACTATCAAGAAGGAAAAATTTTCCCTTTACCATTTAAGGTTCATGTCTTTTATGCCTATTAAATTAACAAAAGGCATTAACAAAAGTTGTACAATTTTTATTAACATTTTATGGCACAGTGTACTTTGATGGTCTCAGCCTACAATGGCTTGAAACAGGGCCAATTCCCGGGCAGAGACTGGACTGGGTCATGGCAGTGAAAGCACCCGATTCAGGCCACTGCACAAGTGGTCAGTGACAAGTGCCCTGGCCCTTTGGCTTTGCAGAGAAGAAATACCACAAAGCTGGAAAGTAGTGTAGTAAGTGAAGTATTTATTAAGAGGAAAAAGAATACAGTACCTGTGGTTAGACACACAGGCTGAACAGAGAAACAGGAGTCACTGAGCCACGCTCTTCTGCCATTTTGAATTACTTGTATGAGGGCATTCCTTCTGGGTTTCTATTGGCCAATGTATTTTTTTTTTTTACACCAAAAACATTTTTATTGGGGTATAGTCAGTTAAAAATTTTGTGGTAGTTTCAAGTGAACAGTGAAGGAGTTCAGACATTTAGTCCATTATTTTGATTTGCCTGGTTCATAGTCCATATTTGGCATATCTCAGGATCCTCCCATGTGTCTGCCTGTATCTCTTAGCCAAGATGGATTATACCAAAAAGGCATGTGGGTAGAACATACCTTGGCATCATTCGGCTTTGACCTCGAGGAGTCTTTCTGCCCATGTATGGTCATAGAGGTCTCCTGACTTTGAGAGTGAGAAATATGTGGTCTGGGCAGGCCCAGCCTCCTTGGTCATAGGTGGCCCTCCAAGGCATGGCTCATAGCTTCATTGAGTTACCCAAGCCTCTTTGCCACAATAAGGCTGTGATCAGTGAAGGGGAGCAAGAATACACAAAACTATACAGGAAAGGTCCTAATGACCTGAATAACCACGATGGTGTGATCACTCACCTAGAGCCAGACATCCTGGAAAGTGACGTCAACTGTGCCTTAAAAACACTGTTACAAACAAAGTTAGAGGAGGTGACGCAACTTCAGCTGAGCTATGCAAAATCGTAAAAGATGCTGTTAAAGTGCTATGCTTATTAAGTCAGCAAATTTTGAAAACTCAGCAGTGGCCACAAAACTGGAAATGCATCAGGGACATTTCCAGTGAGTTGTCTGCTCACATCAGATGACCAAAAAAACTGGAGTTTCAGCTTCAGCTTCAGCATTAGGCTTTTGAATATTCAAAGCTGATTTCCCTTAAAATTGATTGATTTGATCGCCTTGCTGTCCAAGGAAATTTCAGGAGTCTTCTCCAGCACACAGTTTTAAGGTATCAATTCCTTGGTGTTCTGCCTTTTTTACCGTCCAGCTCTCACAACCATACGTGACCACTGGGAAGACCATAGCCTTGACTATACAGACTTTTGTCTGCAGAGTAACATCTCTGCTTTTCAACACACCATCTAGGTTTGTCATAGCTATACTGCCAAGAAGTAATCGACTCCTGATTTCATGGCTGCAGTCACAATCCGAAGTACTTCTGAAGTCCAAGAAGGGGAAATCTGTCACTACTTCCACCTTTTTCCCCTTCTATTTGCCATGAAGTAATGGGGCCAGATGCCATGATCTTAGTTTTTTAATATTTTGTTCAAGCTGGCTTTTTTACTCTCCTTCTTCACTCTCATCAAGAGGCTGTTTAGTTTCTCTACACTTTGTGCCATTAAAGGGGTATCATCAGCCTATCTTGATTCCAGTTTGTAACTTATCCAACCTGACATTTCTCATGATGTGCTCAGCATATAGATTAAACAAACAAAGTGGCAGCAGACAGTCCTGTTGTACTCCTTTCTCTATCTTGAATGAATCAGTTGTTCTAAACATGGCTCTAACTGTTGTTTCTTGATCTGCATAGAGGTTTCTCAGGAGAAGGGTAAGATGATCTGGTATTCCCATCTCTTGAAGAGCTTTCCACAGTTTGTGATGATCCACACAATGCCTTTAGCATAGTTGATGAAGCAGAGATAGATGTTTTTCTGAAATTTCCTTGCTTTCTCTGTGATCTAGAAAATGTTGGCAATTTGATCTCTAGTTCCTCTTCCTTTTCTAAACCTAGTTTGGACATCCAGAAATTCTTGGTGTGCATAATGCTGAAGACTAGCATGCAAGATTTTAAGCTAATCTTACTTGCATAGGAGAGGAGTGCAATTGTCTGATGGTTATCATATTCTTTAGTACTACCCTTCTTGGGAACTGGGATGAGGATTGACCTTTTCCAGTCCCGTGGCCACTGCTGGGTCTTCCAGATTTGCTGCATGATGAATGCAAAACCTTGATGGCATCATCCTTTAGGGATTTGAATAGTTCTACTGGAATTCCTTTGCACCAACAAGCTTTATTAACATAAGATGCACCTGACTTTGCATTCTAGAATGTCTGGCTCTGGGTGACTGATAACACCATTGTAGTAATTTGGTTCATTAGGATCTTTTTTGCACAGTTCTTCTATATGTTCTTTCCATCTCTCCTTAACTCTTCAGGTCTACTAGATCTCCACCATTTTTATCCTTTATTGAGTCCATCTTTGGGCAGAATGTTGCCTTAAATCTTTATCGTGAAGAGGAAGAGTGAAGATCTGTCTTCCATAACTTCTTCAGGGCCATCAAGGGGCTCATAGACCCTACCTAGTTGCTGTCATGGAGCTCTTGCTCAACCTCATTAAAGGACCCCAGGGTGGCGTCTGTTATTGTTCCAGCATGATCTGCTATAGGTAGTGACTGGAATCCCTACATTATCATTGTCCTGTGATCCTCTAGAGAAGATAAACAAGAATTAGGTTAGAGAAGTAGGGACTAAATATCAATAAAGGACTATTATAATCAGATGTTGAAGCAAGAGTAGGTATCTGATTATACAAGATCATCGTATCTTTGTTAATCTCAGGTTTAAAATTTAGTATCTTTATTTTCAAAATGGAAGATCTGAACCTGTTGGTCAATGATCTTTCTCTTAGACTGAAAGATCTTAGTTGTAGATTTACAACAGTATGGAAGACAGCAAAGCACAAGGTCTAAGAAGAGGAATGTTATAAATAAAGGGGGAGGGGCAACTCCCATCACTGTGGTCCATGATTAATTTAGCTCAGAGTAAATAAACTCAACATTTTGTCAACTGAGTGGAGAAAGCAAGAGCTTGCACAATCCTAACCAAAAAGATACCTGTCCATCCTGTAAATATAGGCATAGAGAAGCTAAAGCAGTTAGTAGCTTCATAGTAGCATCAGTCAGGATCATATTTAAATCACCCAGTGTTGGGTAGAGAAGTCCAGTGAATTCTGAGAGCAAGGTTGAGAGCAAAGAAGACAATAGTTATCTAAATTTACCAGAGCATAAAGCTTTCCTGGTAGTTTAGATGTTAAAGGATCTGCCTGCAATTCAGGAGACACATGTTCGATCCCCGGGTCCAGAAGGTCCCCTGGAAAAGGGAATGGCTGCCCAAACCTGTATTCTTACCTGGAGAATTCCATGGACAGAGGAGCCTGGTGAGCTACAGTCCATAGGGTCGCAAAGAATCAGGCACAACTGACATACACGCTGTACTAACATACACACTGTAAATGGATTGGAGTACAGGCAGCAGAAAGAAGATAGTAGCTACGTGTACTTAGCCTAGAGTCTAAGAAGTTTTTTTGGTCTTTTTGAATAGTAGTTTCAGGTCTTGTAGTGGCTTACTCTTCTACCTGGAGTGTCCTAGACCCTCTGGGTCCTGTGGAGAATTGGAGGAAATGGTGGATCACAGAGATGGCTGGAATGTGGGTCTTCAGGTTCCTGTTACACATCAGTGGGGACAGGCCTAATCCTGGACAGATAAAGCCAACTGGAGACCACTAGAGTGTGGTTGCCATAGCAGTGCTCAGCAGGACTTGGTAAAGACCCTAGCATTTGGGGTGTAAGGGGGCTTCTATTTTAGTCACCAGGGGAATAATTTTTCCAGGTCTTTAAAAGTACCCAGCCTCCAGGTTTTACGGTAAGGTAACTGAGACTGTCATCTGGGACTGACTGCACTCTGTTGCCATATTCCTGTTTAGGCTTCTGCATCTAGCACAGACTTACAATGTATCTAAGAAGAGCCTAGATTTCTGGGTCAGTTAGTATGTCCAGAGGAAGCAATGAACTTCTATATATCATTTCACAAGGACTTAACTTAGTAGTTGTTTTAGGAGCTGTCCCAACCAGTAAGAGGGCTATAGGCAACAATCAATGCCATGACTCTGATGTTTCCTGAAAGTTTGCCCAAGATTTTATTTCATGAATGATTAGCTTGTCCCACTTTTTATGAGAAATAAGGTCTCCAGGATGAATGAAGGTGATATTTAATTCCTAAAGCCTTGGGAAGCTGTTGAATTACCCTCACTACAAATGAAAGTCCATAGTCATTCTGAAGGTGATGGGGCAATCCAAATGTAGCAATAATTTCCTTTAGGAGTGCCTTAGTCACTTCAGTTGCCTTCTCTCTCCTAGTGGGCCTCTATCCATCCAGTAAAGGTATCTTCTATAAAGACTAGTAAATATTTGAAACCCGAAAGGAGGGCATCTGAGTGAAATCTATTTCCCAGTTCTCTCCTGGGTAAGTGTTGGGTCACTGGACTGGCCTAACAAGAGTGGAGGCTTGACATTGCCTCCTGGATTATGGGTGGTACAAAAGGCAGAAGCTCAAGTAACTCTTCTGTCTCCAGAAGCCCTTTCCCTGTAGAAAATTAGAAAACCATCATAGACATTGAAACTCTCCCCATCACGTAGCCCTTGAATAATTACTCCACTGGTCAGAGAGAGAATACGAGCAAGTTCTCACCTATATGCCACCCGCCACCTGTTCCTTTTCTCTTCAGAAGTCGAGGACCTAGGTATAAGATTAGAAACGGTAAAGCATGGGATTAAAGCCATTTTGTTTATGGGCATCAGAGCTAATTTTTTTTCTTCCTAATCTGCCCTGTCATTTCCTCTGGAAATTTGAAAATTTCTCTTTGGGTGCTGTGCAGTGAATAACTGCTACCTGTTTTGGATGCTGAACTGTTGCTGAGATGTAAAAATCTCAGAGACCCCATAGTTTATAGGCTGGTTTCTTGCATTTAGAAGTCCTCTTTCTTTCCAGATAACTTTGTGATCATGTAAAGCAAGGAAGACATACATTGAGTCTGTGTGTATATTTACAATCTTTCCTTCCCCTAAGATTAGGCTCAGATTAGAGCTATCAGTTCAGTTGTTCGGACTGAGGAGTTAGGAAGCAAAAGTTTTGCTGCTCTGACACAATGAGTGCTCACAATAGCATACTCTGCCCTCTTGAATCTATCTCTAACCAAACTACCACCATCAGTAAACCATTTTTCCTCAGGGCTTTCTATGGCCTGGTCTGTTAGGTCAGAACTGCAGGCATAGGAGCATCAGAGATTGTAATACCTCTTATTACCCATAGCCCTCTTAATGGTCAGTGGTGGTTTAGTCACTAAGTTGTGTCTGACTCTCGCAACCCCATTGAGTGTACTGCCTGCAAAGTTCCTTTGTCCTTAAGGTTTTCCAGGCAAAAATACAGGAGTGGGTTGCCATTTCCTTCTCCACTTATTGGTTGGTGTAGCTTCTAAAACACTACTAGGTTAAGCCCTTTCAAAACCCACAAGGGTTTTGAGGCAAACGGGGTTATTATGAGCTTTTAGCCAGTATCAAGAAAGCAGGGTTAACAGTGTGGCAGATTTTGAGGGTTAGCTCTGGGGAGTCAAGGAGCAAAGCTTCATATTTGATAAGGCAGACTCCAGTTAGCCAACGGTAGCCTTTTATATCTAGAATCCCTTGTACTTGATGAGGAGCCTGGACTTCCAACAGATGTCCGAAGGTAAGCCTGAAAGCTTCATCCACCAATAAAACCACTGTGGCAGTTACTGCCGGTAGGCAGCCAGGCCAATCTCAAACCACAGAGTCCATTTGCTTGTAAGAGTGTCTGATCAGTTCAGTTCAGACACTCAGTCATTTCTGACTCTTTGTGACCACATGGACTAAGGCACAACAGGCATCCATGGTTATCACCATCTCACTGAGCTTGGTTAAACCCATGTCCATTGACTCAGTGATGCCATCCAACCTTCCAGTCCTCTGATGTCTCCTTCTCTTTCTGTCTTCTATTTTTCCCAACATCAGGGTATTTTCCAATGAGTCATCTCTTTGCATCAGGTGGCCAGAGTATTGGAGCAAGGAAGACATACATTGAGTCTGTGTGTATATTTACAATCTTTCCTTCCCCTAAGATTAGGCTCAGATTAGAGCTATCAGTTCAGTTGTTCGGACTGAGGAGTTAGGAAGCAAAAGTTTTGCTGCTCTGACACAATGAGTGCTCACAATAGCATACTCTGCCCTCTTGAATCTATCTCTAACCAAACTACCACCATCAGTAAACCATTTTTCCTCAGGGCTTTCTATGGCCTGGTCTGTTAGGTCAGAACTGCAGGCATAGGAGCATCAGAGATTGTAATACCTCTTATTACCCATAGCCCTCTTAATGGTCAGTGGTGGTTTAGTCACTAAGTTGTGTCTGACTCTCGCAACCCCATTGAGTGTACTGCCTGCAAAGTTCCTTTGTCCTTAAGGTTTTCCAGGCAAAAATACAGGAGTGGGTTGCCATTTCCTTCTCCACTTATTGGTTGGTGTAGCTTCTAAAACACTACTAGGTTAAGCCCTTTCAAAACCCACAAGGGTTTTGAGGCAAACGTGTGTTATTATGAGCTTTTAGCCAGTATCAAGAAAGCAGGGTTAACAGTGTGGCAGATTTTGAGGGTTAGCTCTGGGGAGTCAAGGAGCAAAGCTTCATATTTGATAAGGCAGACTCCAGTTAGCCAACGGTAGCCTTTTATATCTAGAATCCCTTGTACTTGATGAGGAGCCTGGACTTCCAACAGATGTCCGAAGGTAAGCCTGAAAGCTTCATCCACCAATAAAACCACTGTGGCAGTTACTGCCGGTAGGCAGCCAGGCCAATCTCAAACCACAGAGTCCATTTGCTTGTAAGAGTGTCTGATCAGTTCAGTTCAGACACTCAGTCATTTCTGACTCTTTGTGACCACATGGACTAAGGCACAACAGGCATCCATGGTTATCACCATCTCACTGAGCTTGGTTAAACCCATGTCCATTGACTCAGTGATGCCATCCAACCTTCCAGTCCTCTGATGTCTCCTTCTCTTTCTGTCTTCTATTTTTCCCAACATCAGGGTATTTTCCAATGAGTCATCTCTTTGCATCAGGTGGCCAGAGTATTGGAGCATCAGCTTCAGCATTATTCCTTCCAATGAAGATTCAGAGTTGATTTCCTTTAGGATTAACTGGTTTGAACTCCTTGAAGTGCAAGGGACTCTCAAGAGCCTTCTCCAGCACCACAGTACAAAGGTATGAATTCTTTAGCACTCAGCCTTCTGTATGGTCCAACTCTATCATCCATACATGACTGCTTGGCAAACCATAGCTTTGACTATATGGACTTTTGTCAGCAAAGTGATGTCTCTGCTTTTTAATACACTGTGTAGGTTTGTCATAGTTTTTCTTCCAAAGAGCAGGCGTGTTTTAATTTCATGACTGCAGTCAACATCTACAGTGATTCTGGAGGCCAAGAAAATAAAATCTGTCACTGTTTCCATTGTTTGTCCATCTACTTCCCATGAAATGATGGGACCAGATGCCATGATCTTAGGTTTTCAAATTTCGAACTTTAGGTCAGCTTTTTCATTCTTCTCTTTCACCTTCATCAAGAGGCTCTTTAGTTCCTCTTCACTTTCTGCGATAAGGATGGTGTCATATGCATATCAAAGGTATTTTCCCTGGCAATAATTTTTTCTTTTTTTTTAAACTTTTATTTTACTTTTAATTTTAAAGAGTTTTGTTGTTTACAGATATGTATGTTCCCAGATTAGTCATATATATATTCTCCCCATCCCACCCTCCAGACTGTCACACAGCACCCCCCCCCCCATCTTGTGCTTCATCCAGACCAGCATTTTGCATGATGTACTCTGCATAGAAGTCAAATAAGTAGTGTGACAATACACATCCTTGATGTACTCCTTTACCAATTTGGAAAGAGTCCATTGTTCCATGTTATGTAGGCTGAGGGATTTCCCCTAGCTCCTCAATAAGGACCACCAAGATTGACCCCTGGTTTTCAGTCATGTAGAAGATGAATGGCTTCTTCAAGATGGGGAGACTCAGAGCACGGGTTCTGTAAGGGTTTGCTTGATATCATTAGAAGACTTTTCCTGTTCCTTGTTCCAAAGTAATGGTTTTGTATCTGAGCCTTTAGTGGCTTCATGTAGAGGCTTAGCCCAAATCCTAGAATACAAATTCTGTAAAAACCTGCTGTGCCAAAAAAGGGCACAGAAATGTTTCTTTGTCATTGAAGTGATTAGGCAAAATATAGCTCGTTTTCGGGCTTCCCTGGTGGTCCAGTGGGTAAGGACACTGCCTTGCAGTGCAAGCGGCACCAGTTTGATCCCTTGCCTGGGAATATCCCATGTGCTATGGAGCGGTTGGACCAATGTGTCCAACTACCAAGCCAGAGCTCTGGAGCACATGCTCCCAGAGCCGATGCTCTGCAACAAGAGAGGCCACTGTGATGGGAGGCTCACACAGGCCAAAGAACAACAACAACAACAAAAAAAGACAAGTGAATGAAAGATCAATAGAAGTGTCTAAAAAAAAAAAAAAAAAATATATATATATATATATATATATATAGCTTGTTTTCTATCTGACACAACTGTCTACCTCCATGGTTTATGATGTATCTCAAATACATAACTTGTTGCTTCAAGATATGTACCCTTTCCTGAGAGATTCTGTAACCTCAGGCTCCAAAGTAATTATGGAGTTCAGCAGTATTTTGAGGCCTCCTTGGAGGGACTACATATTAATATATCATCTAAATACTGTAGAATAGTACCTTTTTATGGGTATTTACCTTAGTTCCTTTCCTAGGGCCTAGGTGAACAGATATGAGCTGTCTCAAAACCCCTGAGGCAATACTGTTTGGGTATATTGCTCCATTTGGCCGGAGTCAAAATTAGGTCACTCGAAGGCAAACAGAATGAACTGGGATGAGCAAGAAGACATCTTTGAGACTGAGTACAGTAAACCATTTAGCATCTTCAGGGATTTGGGTTAATATGGCATAAGGATTGGCCACAAGGGATGTATAGGGACTGCTGAATTGTTTACTACTCTAAGGTTTTGTACCATTCTGTATTCCTCATTTAGCTTAACAACTGACAGAATAAGTATTATTGCTTGAGGATTGGGAGGGGACCAAGAGGCCATGCCTTAGAAATTTATCCAGTTGGAGTTGTCAACCCTTCTTCGCTTTCAACTTTATAGGATATTTCTCTTGTTAGTATAGACAGTTGCTGCCCTAAGGCTAATTCTTACAGATTGGGTGTTTATAGCTTTTCCAGGGATTCTTTCATCTCATACTGAAAGCTCTATTGCTTACGAAGCTCTACTGCCAGGGATGGAATCTTGCTCTTTTGGCTGGTCTATCTTAGAGTCAAGATAAAGGGCTGCTCAGGTCCTCTTAACTGGCCTCAAGGGAGTTCAGAAGCTATCTCCCAAAGAAAGAAGTAGGACAATGTTGTCTGACACAGACAGCACTGAGTGTGACAGTGGTGGGGACACAGTTTAGGAGTAATATCTAGGAACTCTTTCCCTAGAAGGCTTGGGGAATTCCCCTGCTACCCCATATGTTGCGAGAGGGGAGCAAATGCTGTTAGCATAATTTACACAGAGACCATTTTGGGTTGACTATATCAAAACTTTTACAGTGAAAATCTATCCAAAAAGAAATACAATCACATAATGTGCATTTACTGTTCTTTTTTTTTTTAATTTTCCATATGAGGAAATGTAGGGCCTTCCTTGGTAGCTCAGATGGTAAAGTATCCACCTATAATCCAGGAGACCTGGGTTCAGTTCCCAGATCAGGAATATCCCATCGAGAAGGGCATGGCAACCCACTTCAGTATTCTTGCCTGGAGAATCCCATGGAAAGAGGAGTCTGGTGGGCTCCAGTTCATGGGGTGGCAAAGAGTCAGACAAGACTGAGTGACTACTACTAGACACAAACAAGTAAAATGGTTTGCTTCTTTGCTCCTTAATGGCTCTGTCAGAACTAGTATCGAGAAAGTATAAATCTTAATGTCTCATTTTCCACTATTCCTCTTGGAAAACCTTGGTTTCCATACTTTCAGAACTCTTCAAAGACATGAGGTCTTACCTGTCAGGACTACAAAGTGGGATGGATCTTTTGAGAAGGTGACATAAAAATACCTTTCCAACACCAAGATATTATATTCTATGATTTTAAACAGGCAGGTGGGACTTTCCTGGTGGTCCAGTAGTCAAGAATCTGCATACTGATGCATGGGACATGGGTTCCATTCCTGGTCTGAGAGGATACCACATGCTGCAGGGCAACTAAAACCATGCACCACAATCACTGAAGCCTGTGCTCTAAGAGCCCACGTACCACAATTATTGAAGTCCATGCACTGCCAGAGAAACCCATGCTCTGCAACAAGAGAAGCCACCTCAATGAAAACCCCAGGCACCACAACTAGGGAATAGCCCCCATTTGTTGAAACTAGAGAAAGCCTGAGTGCACCCACAAAGACCTAGCACAACCAAAAATAATAAAATAAATACAATAAAATACAATAAAACACAAAATTGTTTTAAAGGACATGTACTTGACCTTTGAGAAATAATAGTCTTATCTATAGTATAACACTTACAGATTTATGAGGCTCTCTGTCTCCCAAACTAGTAATTCATATATACATTTATAATTTAAAATACTATAGTGTTTTAGTTAATTATCCCTCAAAGAGACTGAGAGCTGCAGTATGCATTTATGTCCTGACTAATTCATGTTTTATACATTGAACTAAGGCTATATACTTTCATCTCATCCAGCCTAAATTCTTTCAAGCATAGTTTCATCTGATTCAACTTTTATCCTTATTCTGTTTTTCTTGTGCTAATTTTTAAATGTATGAGAAAGATAAGAATATTTTGCTATTTTTATTAAATTAGAAATTAGTAGAAAATATTAGAAATGGAAATATAATAATAGAAACAGGTAGGAATTTTATTACAGGGCTACATTAGTGAACTGTTAATTGTCACTGCATGGGATATTTGCATTCTTTTCCAATAAGTGTAGCTATGATATATGTTATTTAAATAATTCAAATCAAAGGGTAAATATTTTCCAAAAGGAAGAACAGTCTAATGTTAATTGCTATTTCTATACAAATTTTGAGGAAAGAAGCACAAGGTAGTAGTTGACAGGTCAGATCTGTAGCCAAACTGCCAAAGTTCTTATCTCAGTCTTTCAATTCTTCACTGTCTTACTTATGGTAAACTCTTTCTAGTTTTTCTTTGTTTGTAAGGTGGGGATGATCATAATAGTACAAAATTCATAGGATTGTTACAATAGTGAAAGAATTAAAGTTCATAACAATATTTAGAACAACACCATGTCATACAGTTTGTACTTTATAAGCATTTGTTAATCAGTAATACTTTGACTGTGATCCTTTCTATTGCTATCCATTACAAAGCTCAGCTGTGTTGATTTATTTACTTGACATTTCTTTGAAAATTGATGAATAAATGGTTTTAGACTGAACTGAGGCATAACAATAATTTACCCATTTATTTTTGTTTCTTTTTTAAATCCTCTAAAATTTTGGAACTCAAGTGGTTTGCTATCACCAGAGAACTAGGTAATCCCACCTGTCCATTTTATTTTGTTCTAGTTAAATTTAATTTTTACCTTAGACTCTTTACTTTGGAGATCTTACTCACTCTAGCAGTGGAGTAGGGATAGTTCATATATATATACATTTTTAAATTTCGGTCTCTTTTTGGGGGGGCCTCTTTTTATTGTTTTTGTATTTATGGCAAACTCTTTACCCACTGGACAACCAAGGAAGCCCTAGTTCATATAATTTTACAGAATTTACAGTATTAACTTTCACTCCATTTTTGACCCCATGGACTGCAGCCCCCTGGGCTCCTTTGTTCAAGGAATTCTCCTGGCAAGAATACTGGAGTGAGTATCACTCCCCTTCTCCAGGAGATCTTCGTGACCCAAGAACCAAACTGGGGTCTCTTGCACTGCAGGTGGATTCTTTACTAGCTGATCTACCAGGTAAATTTAAACATTTTGTGTCGTGTAAAATAGGCATCTACATTTATTATTATCTATATAGTTAGCCATTTTTACCCAATGCCATAGATTAAGCCATCCATATACAAGCATCTTTTCAAGAAGCACATCCTCATATGTTCAAGGTTCTATATCTGGACTCTTGCATATAATCCATTTGTCAATTTCTTTTTATTTTCCTGTGCCTTACCATACTTTTAAAATATAAATATATAGCAATAGTCATTTTACAAATATATAACAATAGTCATTCTTTGCTGAGCAATATGTATCATTGAGGATGGTAATTACAAATTGTAGAGTATAAGGAGAAACTTATCTCTGTCTTTCAATTCTTCACTGTCTTACTTATGGTAAACTCTTTCTAGTTTTTCTTTGTTTGTAAGGTGGGGATGATCATAATAGTACAAAATTCATAGGATTGTTACAATAGTGAAAGAATTAAAGTTCATAACAATATTTAGAACAACACCATGTCATACAGTTTGTACTTTATAAGCATTTGTTAATCAGTAATACTTTGACTGTGATCCTTTCTATTGCTATCCATTACAAAGCTCAGCTGTGTTGATTTATTTACTTGACATTTCTTTGAAAATTGATGAATAAATGGTTTTAGACTGAACTGAGGCATAACAATAATTTACCCATTTATTTTTGTTTCTTTTTTAAATCCTCTAAAATTTTGGAACTCAAGTGGTTTGCTATCACCAGAGAACTAGGTAATCCCACCTGTCCATTTTATTTTGTTCTAGTTAAATTTAATTTTTACCTTAGACTCTTTACTTTGGAGATCTTACTCACTCTAGCAGTGGAGTAGGGATAGTTCATATATATATACATTTTTAAATTTCGGTCTCTTTTTGGGGGGGCCTCTTTTTATTGTTTTTGTATTTATGGCAAACTCTTTACCCACTGGACAACCAAGGAAGCCCTAGTTCATATAATTTTACAGAATTTACAGTATTAACTTTCACTCCATTTTTGACCCCATGGACTGCAGCCCCCTGGGCTCCTTTGTTCAAGGAATTCTCCTGGCAAGAATACTGGAGTGAGTATCACTCCCTTCTCCAGGAGATCTTCGTGACCCAAGAACCAAACTGGGGTCTCTTGCACTGCAGGTGGATTCTTTACTAGCTGATCTACCAGGTAAATTTAAACATTTTGTGTCGTGTAAAATAGGCATCTACATTTATTATTATCTATATAGTTAGCCATTTTTACCCAATGCCATAGATTAAGCCATCCATATACAAGCATCTTTTCAAGAAGCACATCCTCATATGTTCAAGGTTCTATATCTGGACTCTTGCATATAATCCATTTGTCAATTTCTTTTTATTTTCCTGTGCCTTACCATACTTTTAAAATATAAATATATAGCAATAGTCATTTTACAAATATATAACAATAGTCATTCTTTGCTGAGCAATATGTATCATTGAGGATGGTAATTACAAATTGTAGAGTATAAGGAGAAACTTATTTTAGAACAAAGAAACAAAGTGGAAGAAACCCAGCCACTGAGAAATGACTAAGTCAACAAGACTACGGGTGACATTAGTACTCAAATGAAAAGCTTATTAATTCTCAGTGAAACTGTTGTTCAAATTACAAGTCTGATCTCCAGGAGACTGACCACATGTGACATACAGACAGCTGTTTTTGTCCATTTATCATCCATTTAAGGTAGTTTCTTGAATTACCAATGCAAAACTTGATCATTAACAATACACCCTGAAGAATTAGACACCATCACACAGAAATTATCAATGGGTCCCGGATGCCCTGGTGTCACCCTGACAGGTGGAATACTTAGAGCATGTCATTCTCACCTTTCTCAGACTTGCTTGTGGATCTGAGATAAGAAAGGGAGTGAATGAAAACTTTGACAAAAAAAGACTAAATCACTTGAAAAATGTAAATAACCTAAGCCTGCTTCCCATGTGGCACATTTTTGTCCATGCACTGTTATCTCCAGACAACATTTCGAAAATGTATCCCTTTCTATCTGCTGCTAATATTGTAATCATCCTTTATCCTGGGATTTTCATAAGGATTCTGGAGGATTTGAGGAAGACCAATTAATCAATGCCAGAGTGGATAATGATTTATGACCAGAGTAAAAATTGGAATGCATACATTTCAATGCATTCCCCTTTCTCTGTTGATCAGAATTTGTCTTTCTCTTGGAATGCCTCCAAAACATCTTGCTGGCAAAGAGGGCGTATTTTTTGAGATAGCAAAGTTGTTTATTGAGCCACGGAGTGCAATCAGCATCCGTAACTCCAGTAGTACAGAAAAATTGGAAAGAAAAGCCTTAGTGTAAATTCTGCAAATATGGAGTAATCCATGAGCTGGTTCAGCAAGTAGCCATTTTTCCCAATGCCATATTAAGCCATCCATATACAAGCATCTTTTCAAGAAGCACATCCTCATATGTTCAAGGTTCTATATCTGGACTCTTGCATATAATCCATTTGTCAATTTCTTTTTATTTTCCTGTGTATACTTTTAAAATATAAATATATAGCAATAGTCATTTTACAAATATATAACAATAGTCATTCTTTGCTGAGCAATATGTATCATTGAGGATGGTAATTACAAATTGTAGAGTATAAGGAGAAACTTATTTTAGAACAAAGAAACAAAGTGGAAGAAACCCAGCCACTGAGAAATGACTAAGTCAACAAGACTACGGGTGACATTAGTACTCAAATGAAAAGCTTATTAATTCTCAGTGAAACTGTTGTTCAAATTACAAGTCTGATCTCCAGGAGACTGACCACATGTGACATACAGACAGCTGTTTTTGTCCATTTATCATCCATTTAAGGTAGTTTCTTGAATTACCAATGCAAAACTTGATCATTAACAATACACCCTGAAGAATTAGACACCATCACACAGAAATTATCAATGGGTCCCGGATGCCCTGGTGTCACCCTGACAGGTGGAATACTTAGAGCATGTCATTCTCACCTTTCTCAGACTTGCTTGTGGATCTGAGATAAGAAAGGGAGTGAATGAAAACTTTGACAAAAAAAGACTAAATCACTTGAAAAATGTAAATAACCTAAGCCTGCTTCCCATGTGGCACATTTTTGTCCATGCACTGTTATCTCCAGACAACATTTCGAAAATGTATCCCTTTCTATCTGCTGCTAATATTGTAATCATCCTTTATCCTGGGATTTTCATAAGGATTCTGGAGGATTTGAGGAAGACCAATTAATCAATGCCAGAGTGGATAATGATTTATGACCAGAGTAAAAATTGGAATGCATACATTTCAATGCATTCCCCTTTCTCTGTTGATCAGAATTTGTCTTTCTCTTGGAATGCCTCCAAAACATCTTGCTGGCAAAGAGGGCGTATTTTTTGAGATAGCAAAGTTGTTTATTGAGCCACGGAGTGCAATCAGCATCCGTAACTCCAGTAGTACAGAAAAATTGGAAAGAAAAGCCTTAGTGTAAATTCTGCAAATATGGAGTAATCCATGAGCTGGTTCAGCAAGTCACAGAATGGACCTTATAATGTGAGCACATGGTATCTAGCATGTGTGTGTGTTTTAAAATATGTGGGATAGTCTCTTCTTTTGGAAACATTTTTATTATGCTGCCACATTTGTACCCAGGTATTTGGATAGCACTGCGGGCATAGCACTCCCAGCCAAAATAAAAGATAGATACAATTTTTCCTTGAGTTTTACTTTTATCCTTCAAGATATCTGGCTCAAATATTCAATTAGATTTTATCACCTTTGTTTCCAAATCATAAATTGTTTGACAAATACCATATCAGTGATGTGTGTCATAGAATAAGATAATATCTTATTTCGTTGATGACTGATTATGGTATACTACCTTTATCCCGCAGAGATTTATGGTACTCCTTTCAGCAAGAGCTACTGTAGGATGGTGAAATGAACAGTAATAAAGTTGGCAGGCTGAATGCTGCAATGTGTGTCTAATGTCTGAAAAAAAGGAGTCTGCTTTTATGCAAATTACAAATTGGCTGTGAAGCTTGTAATTCTGGAATCCAAACATGGAGTATGTGTCCTTTGTGTGACCCACTGTGATTTGAAGGACAGAGTGAAGATGATGGGTGCAGAGGGCAAGGATTGAGAAGGAAAATATTAATGTTGTTTGTAGATATTTGATAAAGGCCAGTGCCTATTAAAGAAAAGGAATGGAACTTGCCCCCAAAAAATGCACTATAGTAACAATGAGGGTTCATTAATATCCAACATTGCCTTTAGTATTGAGTAATATTGTAATCAGCCTTTATCCTGGGATTTTCATAAGGATTCTGGAGGATTTGAGGAAGACCAATTAATCAATGCCAGAGTGGATAATGATTTATGACCAGAGTAAAAATTGGAATGCATACATTTCAATGCATTCCCCTTTCTCTGTTGATCAGAATTTGTCTTTCTCTTGGAATGCCTCCAAAACATCTTGCTGGCAAAGAGGGCGTATTTTTTGAGATAGCAAAGTTGTTTATTGAGCCACGGAGTGCAATCAGCATCCGTAACTCCAGTAGTACAGAAAAATTGGAAAGAAAAGCCTTAGTGTAAATTCTGCAAATATGGAGTAATCCATGAGCTGGTTCAGCAAGTCACAGAATGGACCTTATAATGTGAGCACATGGTATCTAGCATGTGTGTGTGTTTTAAAATATGTGGGATAGTCTCTTCTTTTGGAAACATTTTTATTATGCTGCCACATTTGTACCCAGGTATTTGGATAGCACTGCGGGCATAGCACTCCCAGCCAAAATAAAAGATAGATACAATTTTTCCTTGAGTTTTACTTTTATCCTTCAAGATATCTGGCTCAAATATTCAATTAGATTTTATCACCTTTGTTTCCAAATCATAAATTGTTTGACAAATACCATATCAGTGATGTGTGTCATAGAATAAGATAATATCTTATTTCGTTGATGACTGATTATGGTATACTACCTTTATCCCGCAGAGATTTATGGTACTCCTTTCAGCAAGAGCTACTGTAGGATGGTGAAATGAACAGTAATAAAGTTGGCAGGCTGAATGCTGCAATGTGTGTCTAATGTCTGAAAAAAAGGAGTCTGCTTTTATGCAAATTACAAATTGGCTGTGAAGCTTGTAATTCTGGAATCCAAACATGGAGTATGTGTCCTTTGTGTGACCCACTGTGATTTGAAGGACAGAGTGAAGATGATGGGTGCAGAGGGCAAGGATTGAGAAGGAAAATATTAATGTTGTTTGTAGATATTTGATAAAGGCCAGTGCCTATTAAAGAAAAAGGAATGGAACTTGCACTAAATTCCAATCTTGGTAATAAAAGAATAAAGAACTGTTGTTGTTATTTTTTCTATAGTAACAATGAGGGTTCATTAATATCCAACATTGCCTTTAGTATTGAGTAAATAGATGATTTCACTTTATTAAGTGTGGTTGTGAATACTAACAATACTCCTTTTGGGAAGCAATAACAAACGATAGATGCCTGATAGATCTGACCTGTGGAAAGAGCCTGCTGAAATCCCAGAGTTGGTACTCAAATTCCATTTTGAACCATATTATAGAGGTTACTGGATCCCCCATAATAGTTAGTGTAAGAAATGGAAACTCTTCTTTATACCGCTTTACTGAATATCTATTTTTTGTTCTGCCTAGTACTCTCCTTCTAGATTTCTTGCTATCTATTAATGATAATTTCAGTAGTATGTATGTTTTCATGACTCAATCTTCTAAGCATCATGATTGGTACAAGTGTGAGAACTTGACCACTGCTGGTGAAAATAGAATTCCCTGATGTTGAAGTCACTAGTTCAGGGAACTCCATCCTATCAGATTAACTGTCTGAGATTTGAAAAATTAGGATGAAAATATAGAATCTATTAAAAGTCATGTTTTTCTGCCATATGAAGGAAGACATTATAGCTCTTCTATATAGAGAAAATGATGTAAATAGACAAATGCAGCTAAGTTAATACACTGGTCATTTAAGCCCTGTTTCTAGAAGTTCTTAAGCCTCAACTTGAACACAACCCTTTTAGGAAATTTTTTTTAATTTCTTAGAAGTCTATTCAGAAGTCTAGTTTCATCTGGAATCAAGGATATGTGTCCTTTGTGTGACCCACCTTTTTTGAATTGTGAAATGAACAGTAATAAAGTTGGCAGGCTGAATGCTGCAATGTGTGTCTAATGTCTGAAAAAGGAGTCTGCTTTTATGCAAATTACAAATTGGCTGTGAAGCTTGTAATTCTGGAATCCAAACATGGAGTATGTGTCCTTTGTGTGACCCACTGTGATTTGAAGGACAGAGTGAAGATGATGGGTGCAGAGGGCAAGGATTGAGAAGGAAAATATTAATGTTGTTTGTAGATATTTGATAAAGGCCAGTGCCAAATAAAGAAAAGGAATGGAACTTGCACTAAATTCCAATCTTGGTAATAAAAGAATAAAGAACTGTTGTTGTTATTTTTTCTATAGTAACAATGAGGGTTCATTAATATCCAACATTGCCTTTAGTATTGAGTAAATAGATGATTTCACTTTATTAAGTGTGGTTGTGAATACTAACAATACTCCTTTTGGGAAGCAATAACAAACGATAGATGCCTGATAGATCTGACCTGTGGAAAGAGCCTGCTGAAATCCCAGAGTTGGTACTCAAATTCCATTTTGAACCATATTATAGAGGTTACTGGATCCCCCATAATAGTTAGTGTAAGAAATGGAAACTCTTCTTTATACCGCTTTACTGAATATCTATTTTTTGTTCTGCCTAGTACTCTCCTTCTAGATTTCTTGCTATCTATTAATGATAATTTCAGTAGTATGTATGTTTTCATGACTCAATCTTCTAAGCATCATGATTGGTACAAGTGTGAGAACTTGACCACTGCTGGTGAAAATAGAATTCCCTGATGTTGAAGTCACTAGTTCAGGGAACTCCATCCTATCAGATTAACTGTCTGAGATTTGAAAAATTAGGATGAAAAATATAGAATCTATTAAAAGTCATGTTTTTCTGCCATATGAAGGAAGACATTATAGCTCTTCTATATAGAGAAAAATGATGTAAATAGACAAATGCAGCTAAGTTAATACACTGGTCATTTAAGCCCTGTTTCTAGAAGTTCTTAAGCCTCAACTGCACACTCAGTTTTCTTATTCATCAGACATTTATCTCTACCTTCTATTCCTTGAGCTAAAACATTTCTTGCTTTGTGTAATTAATTCATTTTAGGATTATTTCATCTACAACCAGAAGTCCTGATATAATTTCCAAAGAAGGTCAATAGTTTTCATATCTTGGAGAGATCTGAAGGAGTGTTGCATATGAACTATGGAGTATATTAAAAAAAAAAAAAAAAGCCAAAAACAAATGGGAGAGCAGTGGAGGTGGAGTTAAGATGGCGGCATAGAAGGACGTGCACTCATCTCTCAAGCAAAATCGCCTGAATTGCAACGAGTTCCTGGGAAACCATCGATGAAAGGAGGTTGGATCTGATCACAGAGAGGATACCCCACATCAAAGAACAGAAGAGAAGTTGCATCAAGACGGTAGGAGGGGCGCAATCGCACTTTTAAAAGTCAAACCTCATACCCGCCAGAGAGGCTGGGGGGGCCAAAGGCACAAAGCCTGTTGCAGATCAAAACCTGGGAAAGGAGCAGTGACACCCACAAGGGACTGAGCTAGACCTGCTTTGGAGGGTCCAGGTGCCCCCTTGAGCTAGAAGTGCCCTTGAGCAGGCCTCGGAAGGACAGCACTCAGTTTCCTTTGGAGGAGGTTATCATTAACCCAATCACAGAGTCGCCGAGGAGGACTGGAAAGTCTGTGCGCACTGTGATCCGGGAGAGGGGAATAGAGGTCCTGCATGAGACTGAGCCAGACTCACCTCTGAGTAACCTGAAGTCTCCCGTGGTGGCGGGGGTCGACGGTGGCCTGCAGCAGGGTCGGGGTCACTGCGGAAGTGCTTCCCATAGAGCGTGTGGGAATAAATCATTTGTGAGACAGACGCCATTTTCCCTACTGTAGTCTGTCTGGCTGCTGGTCAAACTGCATGGCTGCTGGTCAAGCTACAGGGAGGGAGCTTAGCTCCACCCAGCAAGAAAAGGGATTTGGATTAAGAAACTCCCAAGGTGAGCCTGGGTGGGCCTTTTAGTTCTGGAATAGGCTGAAATAAACAAGCAATCTAAGAGGTCTTCAGATCCAACCACTGTCAGAGGCAAGAAAAAGACTGATAATTCTTGAATAGTCAACAAGAGACAGAAGAACATAAACCCTATTTTCACATTTTGTCTGAAACTGGAGTTACTGCTAGCAGTAGGTTTTGCATTTTTAGAACTAACCAGAAGTCCTGATATAATTTCCAAAGAAGGTCAATAGTTTTCATATCTTGGAGAGATCTGAAGGAGTGTTGCATATGAACTATGGAGTATATTAAAAAAAAAAAGCCAAAAACAAATGGGAGAGCAGTGGAGGTGGAGTTAAGATGGCGGCATAGAAGGACGTGCACTCATCTCTCAAGCAAAATCGCCTGAATTGCAACGAGTTCCTGGGAAACCATCGATGAAAGGAGGTTGGATCTGATCACAGAGAGGATACCCCACATCAAAGAACAGAAGAGAAGTTGCATCAAGACGGTAGGAGGGGCGCAATCGCACTTTTAAAAGTCAAACCTCATACCCGCCAGAGAGGCTGGGGGGGCCAAAGGCACAAAGCCTGTTGCAGATCAAAACCTGGGAAAGGAGCAGTGACACCCACAAGGGACTGAGCTAGACCTGCTTTGGAGGGTCCAGGTGCCCCCTTGAGCTAGAAGTGCCCTTGAGCAGGCCTCGGAAGGACAGCACTCAGTTTCCTTTGGAGGAGGTTATCATTAACCCAATCACAGAGTCGCCGAGGAGGACTGGAAAGTCTGTGCGCACTGTGATCCGGGAGAGGGGAATAGAGGTCCTGCATGAGACTGAGCCAGACTCACCTCTGAGTAACCTGAAGTCTCCCGTGGTGGCGGGGGTCGACGGTGGCCTGCAGCAGGGTCGGGGTCACTGCGGAAGTGCTTCCCATAGAGCGTGTGGGAATAAATCATTTGTGAGACAGACGCCATTTTCCCTACTGTAGTCTGTCTGGCTGCTGGTCAAACTGCATGGCTGCTGGTCAAGCTACAGGGAGGGAGCTTAGCTCCACCCAGCAAGAAAAGGGATTTGGATTAAGAAACTCCCAAGGTGAGCCTGGGTGGGCCTTTTAGTTCTGGAATAGGCTGAAATAAACAAGCAATCTAAGAGGTCTTCAGATCCAACCACTGTCAGAGGCAAGAAAAAGACTGATAATTCTTGAATAGTCAACAAGAGACAGAAGAACATAAACCCTATTTTCACATTTTGTCTGAAACTGGAGTTACTGCTAGACTTTAAAATTTGATTTTTTGTATTGTATTACCTTGTTTCAATTTTTTTTTCTCTCTTTTTTCCAAACCCACTCAGTGCACCCCCCAATTTTTTTGTTGTTTTTTTTGGGTGTGTGTGAGAGAGAGAGTGGGTGTGTTCACTTCCTTCACTGAATTCTATTGAAGCTACTAATCTTATCAGTAAGACTGAATATATTCAAGTTTACATAATTTTTTTTTTCTTTTTCTTTTTAAACCACACATTTTATTTTGGTATAAACTTCTGGTTCCCCATTGGCCTTTTAAGGTTCTGTGGGGGTTTTGTTTGTTTTTATTATTTTTGCTTTATTTTTCTATATTTTTCTATATACTTAGCTCTTTTAATTTTGAAAAATTTTTCATTTGTACTACTACTTCCTCTATAATTCTTTGCTTTCCCTGAAGTTCCTTTCCTATAGCACTAAACTCTAATACATACAAATCTTTATCTCCCTATATTTAAATTTGCAATATTATTCTATAGTTCTCTTCTATCCTCCCTTTCTCTTTTTCCCTTTCCCCACCATATTTCTTAGTCTGTTCTGTCCTCATTGCCTTATCCCTAGTGGGGACCCTACTCTAGCATTATTCTCCAATTGGTGCTCTACTCAGTTTGGTTATTAACTGGTGGAGATCATTGCTGGGTTTCTCTACTGCCGTGCTAACGTATTGTACTGTATTTTTGGTTGAAAAGCTTGGATTATGTTACAGCTGTATATGTTTATGTGTATAATTCAATATGCTAGATAGTACTTGCATAATTTTTAAATTGCCATTTGTCAAAGGTATACCTTCTGTTTCTCATTTGCATATATATGTTTTAATATCATTTAATGCCATAACAAACCAGCCGTGAAATCTTCATTCCCGGTAACAGACAAGATTAATCTCCAATTCCCGTCAACAGACAAAGAATAACCCAAGGTGAGCCTGGGTGGGCCTTTTAGTTCTGGAATAGGCTGAAATAAACAAGCAATCTAAGAGGTCTTCAGATCCAACCACTGTCAGAGGCAAGAAAAGACTGATAATTCTTGAATAGTCAACAAGAGACAGAAGAACATAAACCCTATTTTCACATTTTGTCTGAAACTGGAGTTACTGCTAGACTTTAAAATTTGATTTTTTGTATTGTATTACCTTGTTTCAATTTTTTTTTCTCTCTTTTTTCCAAACCCACTCAGTGCACCCCCCAATTTTTTTGTTGTTTTTTTTGGGTGTGTGTGAGAGAGAGAGTGGGTGTGTTCACTTCCTTCACTGAATTCTATTGAAGCTACTAATCTTATCAGTAAGACTGAATATATTCAAGTTTACATAATTTTTTTTTTCTTTTTCTTTTTAAACCACACATTTTATTTTGGTATAAACTTCTGGTTCCCCATTGGCCTTTTAAGGTTCTGTGGGGGTTTTGTTTGTTTTTATTATTTTTGCTTTATTTTTCTATATTTTTCTATATACTTAGCTCTTTTAATTTTGAAAAATTTTTCATTTGTACTACTACTTCCTCTATAATTCTTTGCTTTCCCTGAAGTTCCTTTCCTATAGCACTAAACTCTAATACATACAAATCTTTATCTCCCTATATTTAAATTTGCAATATTATTCTATAGTTCTCTTCTATCCTCCCTTTCTCTTTTTCCCTTTCCCCACCATATTTCTTAGTCTGTTCTGTCCTCATTGCCTTATCCCTAGTGGGGACCCTACTCTAGCATTATTCTCCAATTGGTGCTCTACTCAGTTTGGTTATTAACTGGTGGAGATCATTGCTGGGTTTCTCTACTCGCCGTGCTAACGTATTGTACTGTATTTTTGGTTGAAAAGCTTGGATTATGTTACAGCTGTATATGTTTATGTGTATAATTCAATATGCTAGATAGTACTTGCATAATTTTTAAATTGCCATTTGTCAAAGGTATACCTTCTGTTTCTCATTTGCATATATATGTTTTAATATCATTTAATGCCATAACAAACCAGCCGTGAAATCTTCATTCCCTGGTCAACAGACAAAGAATTAATCTCCAAAATCTACAAGCAACTCAGACAACTCAGCATTGGAAAAACTACAACCCAATCAAAAAATGGGAAAAGGACCTAAACAGACACCTCTCCAACGATGACATACAGATGGCCCAAAAACACATGAAACGATGCTGAACTTCACTAATAATGAGAGAAATGCAAATCAAAACTACAATGAGATATCACCTCACACCCATCAGAATGGCCATCATCCACAAATCGACAGACAATAAATGCTGGAGAGGGTGCAGAGAAAAGGGAACACTCCTGCATTGCTGGTGGGAGTGTTAATTGATACAGCCTCTATGGAAGACAGTCTGGAAATTTCTTAAAAATCTAAAAATAGAAGCACCCTATCTTGACCGTGATGAATGAGCTTTTTGATGTGTTGCTAAATTCTGTTTGCTAGGATTTTGTTGAGGATTTTGGCATCTAGATTCATCAGTGAAATTGGCCTATAATTTTCTTTTTTTGTGATGTCTTTGCCTGGCTTTGGTATCAGGGTGATGGTGGCCTCGTAGAATGTGTTTGGAAGTATTCCTTCCTGTGCAATTTTTTCGAAGAGTTTTAGAAGGACAGGCATTAACTCTTCTTTCAATGTTTGGTAGAATTCACTTGTGAAACCATCTGGCCCTGGGCTTTTATTTTTTGGTAGATTTTTGATCACAAGGTCGATTTCTGAGCTTGTGATTGGCTTGTTCATAGTTTCTATTTCTTCCTGGTTGAGTCTTGGGAGATTAATCTTCTCTAAGAAACGGTCCATTTCTTCCAGGTTGTCCAGTTTGTTGCCATAGAGTTGTTCATAATAGTCTCTTAGAATCCTTTGGATTTCTGCATTATCCGTTGTGATTTCTCCTTTTTCATTTTTGATTTTGGTGATCTGGTTCTTCTCTCTCTTTTTCTTGACGAGTCTGGCCAGTGGTGTGTCGATTTTATTGACTTTTTCGAAGAACCAGCTTTTTGTTTTATTTATCTTTACTATTGTTTCTTTTGTTTCTTTTTCATTTATTTCTGCTCTGATCTTTATGATTTCCCTTCTTCTGCTGGCTTTGGGGTGTTTTTGTTCTTTTTTCTCCAGTTGTTTTAAGCTTAAGATTAGGTCGTCTGTTTGAGATTTTCCTAGTTTCTTGAGGTGGGATTGAATTGCTATAAGCTTCCTTCTTAGAACTGCTTTTGCAGTATCCCATAGGTTTTGTACTGTCGTGTGTTCATTGTCATTTTCTTCTAGGAATTTTTAAATTTCTCCTTTGATTTCTTCAGTAATCAGTTGGTTTTTTAGGTATGTGTTGTTTAATCTTCATGTGTTTGTGTTTTTAGCGGTTTTTTTCCTGTAGTTGATCTCTAGTCTCACTGCATTGTGGTCCGAGAAGATGGTTGATAGAATTTCAGTTTTCTTGAATTGACTGAGGTTTGATTTGTGGCCCAAGATGTGGTCTATCCTGGAGAATGTTCCGTGAGCACTTGAGAAGAAAGTGTATTCTTCTGCTTTTGGATGGAAAGTCCTAAAGATATCAATGAGGTCCATTTCTTCTAGTGTGGCATTTAAGGCCTGTGTTTCTTTATTAATTTTCTGTTTGGATGATCTGTCCATTGGTGTGAGAGGGGTGTTAAAGTCTCCTACTATGATTGTGTTGCTGTCAATGTCTTCTTTTATGTCTGAAAGTGTTTGTCTTATGTATTGGGGTGCTCCTGCGTTGGGAGCGTAGATATTTATGATTGTTATGTCTTTAGATTTTTGATCACAAGGTCGATTTCTGAGCTTGTGATTGGCTTGTTCATAGTTTCTATTTCTTCCTGGTTGAGTCTTGGGAGATTAATCTTCTCTAAGAAACGGTCCATTTCTTCCAGGTTGTCCAGTTTGTTGCCATAGAGTTGTTCATAATAGTCTCTTAGAATCCTTTGGATTTCTGCATTATCCGTTGTGATTTCTCCTTTTTCATTTTTGATTTTGGTGATCTGGTTCTTCTCTCTCTTTTTCTTGACGAGTCTGGCCAGTGGTGTGTCGATTTTATTGACTTTTTCGAAGAACCAGCTTTTTGTTTTATTTATCTTTACTATTGTTTCTTTTGTTTCTTTTTCATTTATTTCTGCTCTGATCTTTATGATTTCCCTTCTTCTGCTGGCTTTGGGGTGTTTTTGTTCTTTTTTCTCCAGTTGTTTTAAGCTTAAGATTAGGTCGTCTGTTTGAGATTTTCCTAGTTTCTTGAGGTGGGATTGAATTGCTATAAACTTCCCTCTTAGAACTGCTTTTGCAGTATCCCATAGGTTTTGCACTGTCGTGTGTTCATTGTCATTTTCTTCTAGGAATTTTTTTACTTCTCCTTTGATTTCCTCAATGATCAGTTGGTTTTTTAGGTATGTGTTGTTTAATCTTCATGTGTTTGTGTTTTTAGCAGTTTTTTCCCCCTCTTATTGATCTCTAGTCTCACTGCATTGTGGTCCGAGAAGATGGTTGATAGAATTTCAGTTTTCTTAAATTGACTGAGGTTTGATTTGTGGCCCAAGATGTGGTCTATCCTGGAGAATGTTCCGTGAGCACTTGAGAAGAAAGTGTATTCTTCTGCTTTTGGATGGAAAGTCCTAAAGATATCAATGAGGTCCATTTCTTCTAGTGTGGCATTTAAGGCCTGTGTTTCTTTATTAATTTTCTGTTTGGATGATCTGTCCATTGGTGTGAGAGGGGTGTTAAAGTCTCCTACTATGATTGTGTTGCTGTCAATGTCTTCTTTTATGTCTGAAAGTGTTTGTCTTATGTATTGGGGTGCTCCTGCGTTGGGAGCGTAGATATTTATGATTGTTATGTCTTCTTCTTGGATGGATCCCTTCATATTTGTGTTGATTCGGAATCCTTATATTCAGTCTTGTCTTTTGCTTCCTCTTCTCTAACTTCCTCAACTCTCTACAGATCCACTAATTCCCTATATGCAGATTCAGCACCCCCAACTCTCCTGAATTAATCCCAGTTGAACCAGAATATATTACCATAGCAACTATAACAGCATCTCCTTAATTCCGATCAAATCCAATGGGGCTTTGAATTGTTATGCTCCCATACTTATCATTAAGTATCCAGGCATTACTCTCTCCCAAGTATTGCTTGCTGCTAATTTCTGTAAAATAACAATAATGCTATATATCACATGGGGTCACCATGATGATTAATTTTTAAAGTAAAGAGAAAATTCTTAGGCAAATTACCCTCATAGTATTAATATATCCAAAGTTATTATATGTGTTAGGAATATCCATATTTATTGTTTGTCTTTTTCCTATCATTATTATTATTTGCAGGCATTATCTTCCAAGGTCAAGTGATGGGTACCTTTGTCACACCCAAATTAATAAACAATTTTCAGAATTACTATTCTTTCAATGTTTCCCCATCTGAATTCATTAGTTCAACAATTCATTTATTCAAGTTAACATTTCTCAAAAAGAAGTAGGGAAAAGGAGGCTTATGTTAAAGGTAAGAAAAGAGGCAAGGAAGCAGCAGATATGACTTAGACATTTCAGCCTCAAGAGTGATGGAGATAAAGGAACGGTCATATGCAAATATAATAATGATCACATGAGTCTTTATTCCTGAATTGCAGTGAAAAAGACCAAAGGAACGAAGTAGGAATATCTTGTTAGGTTTTACAAACTGTAATAATCCCTGTTCTTAAGAAGTATGTTTATAGAAAAAAAGACTGGCACATAAACATACAACATAATACAGAGTCCTAAGTGTTGGATTAGGTAATATTTATGACCACATATTATATGTGAAGCACAGTGACAAATTTATCAGTGTGCTAGAACTGACTCTTATTATGTGTGCTCAGTCATGGCAGACTCTTTGTGACCCCAGGGATTGCAGTCCACCGTACTTCTCCCATCATCCTCCATGGGATTTTCCTGGCAAGAATACAGACGTGGATTGCAGTTTCCTCCTCCATGGGATCTTTCCAGCAGAAAGGTCGAACACCTTGCATTGCAGGTGAATTCTTTACCCACTGAGTCGTTAGGGAAGGAGACTCTTAATTGCACACAAAACACAGCCCAAATCATTTAAAACTATAGCCTTATTTTCCTATATCATACTTAATTCCATCATGTAGGTACTATTTTTATCTCTTTTTTACAGATGCATTGCTTTAAAGTTTTTGTGACTTACCCAAGAAAGTTAGTGGTCATGGCAAAGTTTGCATTCAATTTAGTTCCAGAGTCTGCAACTCTGAACATACAGCCCATGAAGAGCTGAGTATGGAGATGAGCCTTTCCAAAGACTTTTCAAAGGCTTCATAAAACCGCTGTAGAATTTCCCTATGAACGGGAGAGTGAACAGGCTACAAAGATATGGGGAAGCCTAGAAACTGGATGTTCTAGCTCTAAATAAGAGAGGGAAAGGAGCCAAGAGACATTTTGGCCCTTTCACACTGCTAAGATTGACCTGCTTTTAGCTTATCTCCAGTTACATTTTGATGAATTAAAAAAAATCTCCTCACTAACTCTAAAGTCCTTTTTTCCAATTATTCAACCCAGTATCTTAAGTTATTTTTAGCATCTTTCTTTCCTTTAGGTATTCATTCAATTAATCAATAAATATGAGCTTTACTTTAAAAATACATCCAGAGTATGACCTTTTCCCTTTACCCCCTATTATTTCTGCCTGAGATAGTTTTTCTTTGTTTTACTTTGTTAGTTTCCTGAATTGCAGTGAAAAGACCAAAGGAACGAAGTAGGAATATCTTGTTAGGTTTTACAAACTGTAATAATCCCTGTTCTTAAGAAGTATGTTTATAGAAAAAAAGACTGGCACATAAACATACAACATAATACAGAGTCCTAAGTGTTGGATTAGGTAATATTTATGACCACATATTATATGTGAAGCACAGTGACAAATTTATCAGTGTGCTAGAACTGACTCTTATTATGTGTGCTCAGTCATGGCAGACTCTTTGTGACCCCAGGGATTGCAGTCCACCGTACTTCTCCCATCATCCTCCATGGGATTTTCCTGGCAAGAATACAGACGTGGATTGCAGTTTCCTCCTCCATGGGATCTTTCCAGCAGAAAGGTCGAACACCTTGCATTGCAGGTGAATTCTTTACCCACTGAGTCGTTAGGGAAGGAGACTCTTAATTGCACACAAAACACAGCCCAAATCATTTAAAACTATAGCCTTATTTTCCTATATCATACTTAATTCCATCATGTAGGTACTATTTTTATCTCTTTTTTACAGATGCATTGCTTTAAAGTTTTTGTGACTTACCCAAGAAAGTTAGTGGTCATGGCAAAGTTTGCATTCAATTTAGTTCCAGAGTCTGCAACTCTGAACATACAGCCCATGAAGAGCTGAGTATGGAGATGAGCCTTTCCAAAGACTTTTCAAAGGCTTCATAAAACCGCTGTAGAATTTCCCTATGAACGGGAGAGTGAACAGGCTACAAAGATATGGGGAAGCCTAGAAACTGGATGTTCTAGCTCTAAATAAGAGAGGGAAAGGAGCCAAGAGACATTTTGGCCCTTTCACACTGCTAAGATTGACCTGCTTTTAGCTTATCTCCAGTTACATTTTGATGAATTAAAAAAAAAATCTTCTCACTAACTGGAAAGTCCTTTTTTCCAATTATTCAACCCAGTATCTTAAGTTATTTTTAGCATCTTTCTTTCCTTTAGGTATTCATTCAATTAATCAATAAATATGAGCTTTACTTTAAAAATACATCCAGAGTATGACCTCTATTAATCAACCTTCAATGCTGTACCCTCCCCCAGATTATCACTATTTCTGCCTGAGATAGTTTTTCTTTGTTTTGCTTTGTTAGTTTCCTTGATTCCATTCTTGTCCTGTAGAGACCTGACTTCACAAAATATCCAGTAAAGTAAAATAATGTCATTTCTCTGCTTAAAACTCAACAATGGCATTCTCATTCAGAATAAAGTCTTGAGTACTTGGGTTTCAGCATGACCACACTGGTTGTCTGACCCTGAACATCCTGAGAAGAGATAATTACTTCTTCAAAAACTGGGGCAGGAGTAAGTAGAAGTCTAGGACTTCCAGAAAGGTGTCCTAGGAATGGAGGGAGCCAATTAGAGCTATGGTAGGTCAAATTCCACCTCTAACTCAAAAGGCTGATCTATAGACAAAGTATATCACACCATAAAGTTGTCTAGATCAAGGTATAAGAGAGTTGAAAATTCACACTAATTCATACTATAATTATTGTTTAAGGACTCTTCCTGGAGAGCTCCTCCCTTAACTAAGACCTCCTCCCTTAGATCTCTGGGACCCTCCTCAGCCCTGTCTGTTGGATATGGGGAAATTGATAACATATCATGCTTTTAGTTAGTCATTGACTGACCTGAGTTTGTCATTTGCTTTCCTTTTCATAACTGACACCTAACAAAAAAGCAATTAATTCCACATTTCTAAAAACAACTATTTCCCCTATATTACGTAAGCAAGAGTCTGGGGACCACTTCTACCTGAGGAGTTGTTAACAGTGTTAACTTTTTATAATACCCTCCGGAGAGCACCCCACCATTCCCACCACTCTGCACAAAGCCAGGACATCTGGGCTATGGGGGTTGGTAGTTCCACCCTTTCTCAGAATTCCGCAGTTCTGGAAGGTACAACTTGAAAGCTGGGCCTAGAGCCCAGTCTTGCCCCTTCTGAAGTGTCACCCTCCCAGTGGAGGGTGAGGATGAGGTACTTCTCAGATCTCCCCTCAGCCCTTTCTCCCACTTCCCCTGCCCCATATTGATTTTTCAGTTAGACTCTCAGGAAAGGAGTGTGCCATGAGGGTGGAGTAGGGGTCCAGATCAGCACCTGCCAAGCATATCTGCTGAGGTCCTCATGCCCTCTCCTCCCTTCGTCTGTTGCCACTTTCTCCCACCCTAGTCACTACGAGTGAAACTCACCACACTCCGTCACTGCAGATAAGGAAACTGAGGGTCTTGGCTCAGTGGAGTGCTGAGGCCCCCACCTCGCCTGAACTACAGGGTTTAGGACTGTGGTGTGTTATTGTCAGGGAAAGGAGGGTAGGGACCACCCCTTGAAGATTCTAAGTGGACAGAAGGGCTATCAATGCCACTAGGAACCCTAGGATTGGGAGCCCCCGCTGTGGCCTGAGCACAGTGTAATCTGGGGGTATGCCTAGGGGAACTATGAACACTTGAACTTTGCCCCCAGCCTCTACCTTCTGCACCCCACACCTGCCTGTGACCCTGATGGTGGAGAGAAGTGCCTTGTCTGTCTTGCACAGCTGAGGAATTTAGAGGTCAAGGGAGAAGAGTTCTTGATTAAACCAAATGCAAGGCGGAGATACAATGGAGCCAGTTGGCTACATCCCACCCTCTGAGTGTGTCTGAACATAAACTGCAATCCCACCTCCCCACAACCAAAACAAATAAACAAACCAAAAAATCCTCAGGACTGGGGAGGGGGAGTGATCATAAGATAAGATTATGCTTCTGATAGAATTGGACAAGGATCTCATTTACCACATGAAATTCCAGTATAATGAGTGAGTACAAGGGGATTTGGGGTCCTTGGTATCACGTTAGGTTGCACCTTGTGACCAAAAAGTTTCAAAAGTTCTGGATATTCCCCCATCCCTATGGATATAGATATATCCCTTTGATGAAAGTTTGAGTGTTTCAGGATTCTTCCTCAAATGTACCTGTATCTTTTGCAGTCAAGCTCAGGTCTGGAAGCTGGGTGAAGAATAATGATTTTCCACTGGGTTGGTTAATACCAGTTTATCTGTCTTCAGTCTTTCTTGATTATGTATATTAAGTTACACCTACTTGGTTGTTCATTTATCAGGTTCTTAAGAATGCTGTGGTATATTAGCCATCACCATAGATCCCTATGGGTCAGAGTCCCCTGGTTCCAATTTCAGCCTCACTACCAATAATGATAGATATACTCACCTTGTGTCTGATGATTAAATGCTAGCACCTGGCTTCTGCTTTTCTGTAAACCTATCATTCCCACAACAGGAGTTCAAGTTCACAAAATTTCCTATTATTAATGTCGTCCTTTAGTGGATAATCTTCATTCTATCACTGAGCTTCCACATTGTTGGTTCCTCTCTCACTAAGTGTTTTTCTTAGTTAAAGGAGTGTCTCTTGGATTCTTTCAGAAAATGTAGCTACTTGGTCAATTGTTTGAGCTCACATAACGTGTATATTCTTTTTTTTTTTTTGGCCGCTTTTGTTGGTCTTCCATTTGTTTATTTTCATCCATCTTTTTTTCTTTGTCCTGTGTGGGCCTCCCATCGCAGTGGCTTCTCTCACTGCAGAGCACCGGCTCTGGGCACATGTGCTCCAGAGCTCCAGCCCAGTAGTTGGACACATCGGTCCAGCTGCTCCGCAGCATGTGGGATCTTCCCAGGCCAGGGATCGAACCGGCATCCCTTGCACTTCAAGGCAATGTCCTTACCCGCTGGACCACCAGGGAAGCCCATAGGTATATTCTTTCATATCTACTTCTATGAGTATTTTTGATCCTTCCTAAGTATTCTGACAATGTAGATTCTCCCATCTCTGGGTACTTGAATGTGGATCATTATTAGTTCCAGCTTTGCAAGAATCAATTCCATAAAGTATCAAAACCAAATCCTTGCTAAGGCATTGAATCTGAATCATGCGAAAGAGCCCCTAGCATCACCAATTCTCCCATTCCAACTTTATATGTGACTCATTTTGTTTATCACCTTCAAGTCCTAGTCAAGTTTTCTTGATTCTAGTTGCTACACACTGTCTAGGTCTTATTGTTCCTTTCATGGATAACTCCTATCCTCCCTTAGTAGAGTCAGTACTTCCCAGTTGGACTTAATCTTAGATAGTGGTGTCCTAGCCAGGAAGTGCACTTCTTAGGGAACATGGGTTGGATCCCTGGGTACACCTACTTGGTTGTTCATTTATCAGGTTCTTAAGAATGCTGTGGTATATTAGCCATCACCATAGATCCCTATGGGTCAGAGTCCCCTGGTTCCAATTTCAGCCTCACTACCAATAATGATAGATATACTCACCTTGTGTCTGATGATTAAATGCTAGCACCTGGCTTCTGCTTTTCTGTAAACCTATCATTCCCACAACAGGAGTTCAAGTTCACAAAATTTCCTATTATTAATGTCGTCCTTTAGTGGATAATCTTCATTCTATCACTGAGCTTCCACATTGTTGGTTCCTCTCTCACTAAGTGTTTTTCTTAGTTAAAGGAGTGTCTCTTGGATTCTTTCAGAAAATGTAGCTACTTGGTCAATTGTTTGAGCTCACATAACGTGTATATTCTTTTTTTTTTTTTGGCCGCTTTTGTTGGTCTTCCATTTGTTTATTTTCATCCATCTTTTTTTCTTTGTCCTGTGTGGGCCTCCCATCGCAGTGGCTTCTCTCACTGCAGAGCACCGGCTCTGGGCACATGTGCTCCAGAGCTCCAGCCCAGTAGTTGGACACATCGGTCCAGCTGCTCCGCAGCATGTGGGATCTTCCCAGGCCAGGGATCGAACCGGCATCCCTTGCACTTCAAGGCAATGTCCTTACCCGCTGGACCACCAGGGAAGCCCATAGGTATATTCTTTCATATCTACTTCTATGAGTATTTTTGATCCTTCCTAAGTATTCTGACAATGTAGATTCTCCCATCTCTGGGTACTTGAATGTGGATCATTATTAGTTCCAGCTTTGCAAGAATCAATTCCATAAAGTATCAAAACCAAATCCTTGCTAAGGCATTGAATCTGAATCATGCGAAAGAGCCCCTAGCATCACCAATTCTCCCATTCCAACTTTATATGTGACTCATTTTGTTTATCACCTTCAAGTCCTAGTCAAGTTTTCTTGATTCTAGTTGCTACACACTGTCTAGGTCTTATTGTTCCTTTCATGGATAACTCCTATCCTCCCTTAGTAGAGTCAGTACTTCCCAGTTGGACTTAATCTTAGTTAGTGGTGTCCTAGCCAGGAAGGGCACTTCTTAGGGAACATGGGTTGGATCCCTGGGTAGGGAAGATCCCCTGGAGGAGGGCATGATAACCCACTTCAGTATTCCTGCTGGATTAATCCCATGAATAGAGGAGCCTGGCAGGCTACATGAGGCTGCAAAGAGTTGGACACGACTGAAGCGACTTAGTACACATGTAGCATAACTGCAGGCAAAGAGACGCATTGGCACAATCTTTAGAAAAGGAAATGTCCTTATCCTCAAGCTATAGTAAGTAAGCCACAGAAGGTTCAAGGTAAATTTTAGGTTCAATGTATTCAAATACATTTACTCAAATATGTCCGTAACATTTCATAGGATCCCACTCTCTCCCTAACTTTAGAGAATTGTCCAGGCTGTGACCTCATCACCCTTTGTAGTTCTATTTACTCTTGAGTCCTGATCCTCAGCACAGTCTACTCTCTGTCTACAAGTGATGACAGTCTTTAATAGTGATGCCACCTTTCACTTTCATAGCATGCTCGTACTTGGTCATTGACTGACCTGAGTTTGTTATTTGCTTTCCTTTTCATAACTGACACCAGGCAAAAAAACCAATCAATTCCATTTCTCTAAAAATAGCCATTTCTCCTATATTATTTAAGTGTTCTTGTTATTGCCTAAGCCAATACACCTTCTTCTACCTTCTTCCCATTTCAATTTACCAAATGAAATGTCTTTGTAATTGTAAGGTAGTGTTGTGCCAGGAGTTTCAATCCATCTAATTTCACCCATAATTTCTATCTAGCTGGTAAGACCTCACTCCAGAATTCTGTTTTGGCCATCTATTTTCTAAACCACCTTTGTTAACAACTATATTACTTCAAACTCCCCAGAACCACATTCTGAAACAAGGCTTGTGTGAAATGGAGTTACCAGAAACAATTCACTGAAAAAAAAAAAAAAGATGCAGAAGTGGGAATAAACTTGGAAAAAATGGTCATTGACCAAGGGTGTGATAACAAAAAAATTCTCACAGGTACCAAATTAGTTTTCTATTTCTGTAACAAATTACCACAATTTTGTGATTTAAAATGATGCCCAAGTTCTGTAAGTCCAAAACCATGAAAGGCTTAGTTGAGTTTTCTGCTTAAGGGATCATAAGGCCAAAATCAAAGTGACAGCCAGGCTGAACTCTCATCTAGAGACTCTTGGGAAGAACCAGATCCAAAGTGCATACAACTGCTGGGACTCCCCTGGTAGTCCAGTTGTTAAGAACCCACCTTGTAGTGCAGGCAACACAGGTTTGATCTCACATACCGAGGAGCACTAAGCCTATACCGTCACTACTGAGGCCATACACCAAAACTGAACAATTTGTGTGCCACAGTGAAAGATCCTGAATAACGTAATGAAGCTCTCATGTACTGCAAATAAGACCTGACTCAGGCAAACTGAAAAAAAAAAATGAAATGAATTCATACAGATATCTAGCAGAGTGCAGAAAGTGATAGTCACCCAGTCGTGTCTGACTCTTTATGATCCATGGACTGTAGCCCATCAAGCTCCTCTGTCCATGGAGTTCTCCAGGTAAGAATACTGGAGTAGGTTTCCCTGCCCTCCTCCAGGGGATCTTCCTAACCCAAGGATCAAATCTGGATCTTCTTCCTTTCAGGCAGATGTTTACCATTCTGAACCACCAGGGATACTGGGTGACATAGTTCCTTGCAAATGTGGAACTGAAATCCCTGTTTCCATGTTGACTGCTGACCAGCAGTCTCCCAGCTCTTAAAGGCTGCTGTACAGTCTTTGCAAATGGCCTCCTGTATCTTCAAGGTTAGCAGTAATGCTTAGAATCTCTCATGGGCTTCTTATTTCTGAGTTTTCTTTCTGCTACCAGTGTGGTTAGACTAGGGTCCTGTATTATACAAAAACCTAGTTCATATGTGATTGTTGAGGCTGGTTGATAAAAGGATCTCTGTGATATAGGGTATTTGTTTTTCATTTGGTATATGGAGCCTGATTATTCATTAGAACACATTCCAAATCCTTGACCATCAGAGATGAATTTCTATATCTATGAACTGTCAAATCTCAAATTAAATCTGACATGCCCACAAAGTAGTTCGAGTTAAAATATCTCCTTATAATAAGACCAAGTGAATAGGAAACTTAATGGAATCTGAAAAGTCCCCTTGCCAAGTAATATAACAAAGTCACAAGAGTAACACTATACAGCAGAGATCACAGACACCACCTAAGAATTCTGTCTACCATGGTCTGATACAGAATTTCCATTAGCAAATGTTTGAATCAATTGCTTTATCTATAAAATTAAGAAAATGATACCATCAAACTCATCTGATTTTTAAAGGTTAAAAGATAAATTTAATCAAAAGTATTTAGTGTAGTGCTTGACAATTAGTGTAGGCATGCTCATCTATGTTCAAGGTCTTCTCTCCATGGGATTCTCCAGGCAAGAATATTGGAGTGGGTTGCCATGCCCTCCTTTAGGCGATCTTCCTGACCCAGGGATCAAATCTGTGTTTCCTCTATTGAGAGGGAGATTATTTAAGTTGTAACAATTTATTTAGCTAATGAACTAATAACATTCTGGTAGCTGGTCTCTTGGGTTCATTTAGTCAAAGCTCTGGCTTTTACAGTAGTCACGTGTGGACGCGAGAACTGAACCACAATGAAGACTGAGTGATGAAGAATTGATACTTTCAAATTGTGATGTTGGAGAAGATTCTTGAGAGTCCCTTGTATGGCAAGGAGATCAAGCCATTCAGTCCTAAAGGAAATCAACTCTGAATATGAGTTGAAAGGGCTGATGCTGAAGCTCCAATACTTTGACCCCTTAATGCAAAATGCTCACTCACTGAAAAGGACCCTGTGCTGGGAAAGGACCCTGGATTGAGGGTTGGAGGAGAAGGGGGTGAAAGAGGATGATATGGTTGGATTGCATCACTGACTCAGTGGACATGAGCTTGAGCAAACTCTGGGAGATAGTGAAGAACAGAGAAATCTGGCATACTGCAGTCCATGTTGTTGCAAACAGTTGGACAGAACTACTGAACAACAATAACAGATGATCTCTAAAGATGGACTTTAAAGGACGAAGGCTTTTAATACTCATACCCGTGTATAGATTCCTTCCCTTGAATCTAGGCTGACTCTTGTGATTCACTTGTAATAAATAACATGTGACAGAAATAATACTGTCTGATTTCTTATACTAAGTCATAAAAAAACTCTTGTAGCTTCTATCTTGGTCTCTCAAAACACTTGCTCCAGGAAGCCAGCTTCCTGAGAATGCCATTTACTGTGACTACCCAAGATAGCCATTCAAGGAGGTAGCATGGAGAGAAAGACGCCCAAGTTGTTCCATTGTGGACAGAAAATACACTTGAGATTGAAGATTTCTTATGTTTCCAGTTGAGCCTTCAAAAGGCTCAAGACTTTGCCAACGTCTGATTGCAGCCTCACGGGAAACTTAGGGAACCAATAAAGTTGGTAGTAGGAGCTTCCATGGTGGCTTAAAGAATCCGTCTGTCAATCCAGAAGACATGGGTTCAATCCCTGATCCAGAAAGATCCCACATGCCATGAAACAACTAAGCCTGTGCCCCACAACCATTGAGCCTAGATCCTGGGAGCCACAACAACTGAAACTTGTGTGCCCTAGAGCCTGTGTTCTGCCACAAGAGAAGCCATTGCAGTGGGAAGCCTACACACTACAGCCAGAGAGTAATCCCACTCACCGAAACTAGAGAAAAGTCCAAGCAGCAACAAAGACCCAGCACAGTCAAAAATAATATTTTAGAAAACAAATAAAATATTAGTATATAGAAAGAAATGATAGCAAATTATTGCTTCAAACTACTGTTTCTTATAGTTAGTTACACAGATAACAGGAATGGAATTCTAAGCTACATAATTAAGTTTCCATCAAGGATTTCCTTACTGTCCTAATTGGGTTATATCCTTTCCCTAGTTTCTACCAGTTTTTGAAGCTCGTTGATATAAAGGTCCTCTGTGATGCAGGCCATGGGTCTCCCATTTGGTTTATATACTCTTTATTCTTCGTCAGAACATACACCAGTTCTTTGATTGTCTGTGATAAATGCCTATGTCTATGCACAGTCAAAACCCAAACGAAATCTGACATACACCTAGGGTGGTTGGAGTTAATTTCTCCTCCCTTGGCTCTCACTTATTACAGAAAGACCTGCTCATTTAAGTGCTTTCATGCTACATATTCCTGTAGTTGGAAGTTATTACATGTTGATAGTTATCTTCACTGACATTCACTACCCTTGATATGCCAGGGAATTTTAAATGGAACTGAGATAAAAAGCAATACAGTTATGCAGATAGCAGAATGTAAAATAACACTTCAGTGACTTAAAGAAATGGAATCAATGCAGCCCTAATAAAATATGAAGGCTTTCCAGCCCCAGATTCTATTATCTCTGGTGATACTCCAGTTGTCTGTTGTTTGAAAGTGCAGATGCAATCCAGTTAGAAAAATGTCACAGCTCTTCCGTAAAAACAGCATGTTCCACACTTGCAGTAATAAAGATTTCCTCCATCAGTGAACATTGTTGTCTTTGGTCCCTGGCACTGAGCAGTTTCCCCTCAAATCTCACAATCCGTTTGTTTGACAAGCTGGCTGATCTCGGCCACAACAGCAGCAAATATCTCCTTTAACTTTGGTAACTTGCCAAAATTAAATAAAAGAAGTGATCCAAGAAGAGCAATAAACAAGAGAGCTGCTAGGAAGCTAGTCAAGGAGCCTAGCTTGGGATCTGTGTCCAGCAGAGTGCCTGCATGTGCTATTGTCAAGGGCTTATTGATGATAAATGACAGAGAGGTCATTATTTCCCTCAGCTCAATTGCCAAGCTCCTCATTCTTATAAGCACAGTCATGCCTGACAGACATTTAAAGGTATTTGTGACTGTGTAGGAACTTGAAGGCAGCAGCTCTGAGCTTCATGGGCAAAAATGTGCTCTGAAGGAAACAAGAGAATTACCCAAAAGCCCAAGACCTCAGAATTTCTGTCAGTGCCACAAGGGGGATTGAACTCATGTAAATGTATGACTTTCAAACTAAGGAGGGTATTGTTTAATAGGATCCTTTATAGCAAAATCATTAGCAGCACAAAGACTGTAAATCTAGCTAAGTTAGAAATCCATACATCTCCAAATAAAGGAAAACTTTCGCCTTGAATTTTTTCCCCATCAAATATTATTAGGTCAGTCCTTAAAAAAAAGCCGGGGTGGATGTGCATACTTGGAGGAAGTGAAGGAAATGAGTAAAGAAATAACCATAGAAATAGAAGGGACTCTAGAATTTTACTCATTTCATTTTATTATTTTAGATTTTTCTACATGACACCAGTGCAGACACTGAGAGTTGCACAAAGCAGTACAGTGCATCAGTGATGGGATTGGACCAGAATTTCCTGCGTCTGGTTCTTTTAATTAACCCATTGCTTTTCCAGGACACTTAATACATCACCCACACTATTCTCTTAATCTCAGGCTACGTTCAATGAAAAGGTCATCTTTATGTGGCCAAAGACTTGAAATTGACTGGGATGTGAGAGGAGAAGGAGGAGGAAGCTTTCAGTGTTCTACATTTGCTGAGCTTTAGGGAAAGCAGAACAAACAAGAGAAGACTGCTCATGTTTGAATAAGGATCTTAAATGTTGTTTTTTTCTTTTTTTTAACTTCATGCCACGAGCTCTTTCTTAGTTATCCATTATTTTCATCCATCTTTATTCTTTGACCTGTGTGGGCCTCCCATTGCAGTGGCCTCTCTCATTGCAGAGCCCTTGCTCTGGGCACATGCACTCCAGAGCACTGGTTCCTCATTGGACCCACTGGCCCAGTTGCGCCACAGCACGTGGTATCTTCCCTGGCCAGGGATCGAACCAGTGCCCCTTGCACTGCAAGGTGGACTCTACCCACTAGACCACCAGGGAAGCCCTGTTAGAGATTATTGACAAGGGATCTTACTGAGTCATAAAGTTAAAGGAAAATTAGACTATTCCGTGTTTCAAAGAACCAAAGAACAAGAGACCTTACATTTCCTTTTAGAACTTTGCACGTCCTAAAACTGTATTTCTAGTCATATGTCATTTCTCCTTCTTTCCTGTTTGTTCATCCTATTATTCTTCCCAATGAATACTTTGTTGTTGTTGTTTTTATAACATAGCTATGTTCTCAGCTAAATATTTGCTTTCCCAGACAGCCTTGTCTACAGGTGTGGGGAGTGGAGAAGGGTTGAAAGAAAACAAATGTGGCATATTCCAGCTGAGCTCTAGCATTAGTCACAGGAGAAGGCAGGAAAGGTTCTAGCAGAGCTCTATCTTTCCAGGTAAAAGAGGATGGCTGGTATAACCATTTTGTCTCTCTTTTTCATCGTAACTAAAGAATATGTGTGAAAGCTGGAGCTACAGCAGCTACCTTGCAATCATGAAGTTGTATAATTGATTCCCTGAATCATGTGCAGCAACTACCTATTGTGATATTATGTGGTATGACATAAACAGTAACTTTTTTCTGTTTAAAATATGGTCATTGGGTTTTCTATCTCTTGCAATGGAGAACATTCTGAACTAATGCACTGTCTCAAGGTGCCATTATTATTTGTTCACATTTTTTTATATACTGGTCATTTTGAAATGAATGTCTCATCTTTCCTTGTGTGAAATATATTGTTCTACCTTTGCTGAGCTTTAGGGAAAGCAGAACAAACAAGAGAAGACTGCTCATGTTTGAATAAGGATCTTAAATGTTGTTTTTTTCTTTTTTTTAACTTCATGCCACGAGCTCTTTCTTAGTTATCCATTATTTTCATCCATCTTTATTCTTTGACCTGTGTGGGCCTCCCATTGCAGTGGCCTCTCTCATTGCAGAGCCCTTGCTCTGGGCACATGCACTCCAGAGCACTGGTTCCTCATTGGACCCACTGGCCCAGTTGCGCCACAGCACGTGGTATCTTCCCTGGCCAGGGATCGAACCAGTGCCCCTTGCACTGCAAGGTGGACTCTACCCACTAGACCACCAGGGAAGCCCTGTTAGAGATTATTGACAAGGGATCTTACTGAGTCATAAAGTTAAAGGAAAATTAGACTATTCCGTGTTTCAAAGAACCAAAGAACAAGAGACCTTACATTTCCTTTTAGAACTTTGCACGTCCTAAAACTGTATTTCTAGTCATATGTCATTTCTCCTTCTTTCCTGTTTGTTCATCCTATTATTCTTCCCAATGAATACTTTGTTGTTGTTGTTTTTATAACATAGCTATGTTCTCAGCTAAATATTTGCTTTCCCAGACAGCCTTGTCTACAGGTGTGGGGAGTGGAGAAGGGTTGAAAGAAAACAAATGTGGCATATTCCAGCTGAGCTCTAGCATTAGTCACAGGAGAAGGCAGGAAAGGTTCTAGCAGAGCTCTATCTTTCCAGGTAAAAGAGGATGGCTGGTATAACCATTTTGTCTCTCTTTTTCATCGTAACTAAAGAATATGTGTGAAAGCTGGAGCTACAGCAGCTACCTTGCAATCATGAAGTTGTATAATTGATTCCCTGAATCATGTGCAGCAACTACCTATTGTGATATTATGTGGTATGACATAAACAGTAACTTTTTTCTGTTTAAAATATGGTCATTGGGTTTTCTATCTCTTGCAATGGAGAACATTCTGAACTAATGCACTGTCTCAAGGTGCCATTATTATTTGTTCACATTTTTTTATATACTGGTCATTTTGAAATGAATGTCTCATCTTTCCTTGTGTGAAATATATTGTTCTACCTTTAAGAAAATGATCAATTGTAGTCTTTTCTCTCAATTCTCCCTCAAACTTTCTAAGATTTATTAATTCCACACCCTTAAGGTTCCTTGGAGCTATTTGTGCCCACAGTCATTAGATATGTTTTGAGCCTGAGTGCCAAGTTGTGTCTGACTCTTTTTGATCCTGTGGACTATAGTCTGCCAGACTCCTTTGTCCATGGGATTCTCCAGGTAAGAATACTGGAGTGGGTTGCCATTTCCTTCTCCAGGAGATCTTCCTGACCCAGGGACTGAACTCCATCCCATCGTCTTATATCTCCTGCATTGGCAGGTGGATTTTTTTTACTACTAGCACCACCTGGGGAGCCCCAGATACTTTCTATATGTTAGCAATAGTTCTGTATATAACCCGTAAACCCCATTTAGGTTCCACAGACTCTGAGGTTGTATTACCATTAACATTTATTTGCTACGTCAGTTCTCTTTGTATTCATGGTCCTGCAAAGACAACTCACTCATCTTTCAAATACCGTGGACATCGCATGAATGAAAGGATGCTGGGTGCTGCTGCCCCAATCTCAGGCCTCTACTGCTGACCTTTCTTATCTTCTGGGCATTTGATGGATCTGATAAGTTTCTCAGCTCCCTCTCTACCTGCCGCAAAGGCTCCCTCCTATTGAGAGAATGAGGTGTTGCTCTGAGTACAAAATCTAGGGCAGCCCAAAGCTGCAAAGTTACTAACGGGACAATCACATGACGCTCCCAGTTGAAAGCATTGGTATTCACTTTATTGTCTCATGCCTCCAGGTTGCAGCTCAGATCTATCCCCAAGGTCCTGCAGATTCAACACAGTTCAGCTTCTCCTCTGAGGCCCTCCTCTCTCTTTTTCCCCTGTGTGTGTGTGTGTGCTAACTCTCTTCAATCTTGTCAGATTCTTTGTGATGCTATGGACTGTAGCCCACCAGGTTGCTTTGTCCGTGGGATTCTCCAGCCAAGAACACTGGACTGGACTGCCATTTCCTCCTCCAGGGCATCTTCCTAACCCAGGGATCAAATCCAAACCTCATGTCTCCCTCATTGGCAGGCGGGTTCTTTACCTCTAGTGCCACCTGTGAAGATCCTGTAAGCTGAGTTCAAATCTTGGGTCCTCTACTACTTCTAAAGTATGACTACCTGGTGCAGTGGTCATGGATCACATGTTTTATTTTATTTAATTTAATTAATTAATTTATTTTGGCGGAGGTGGGGAGGGACGGGGGTGGGCGGGCCACTTCCACTGGTCTTTCGTTTGTCCAGTTTCACCCATCTTTGTTCTTTGGCCCGTGTGGGCCTCCCATCGCGGTGGCCTCTGTTGCCGCAGAGCACTGGCTCTGGGCGCATGCGCTCCAGAGCTCCGGCTTGGTAGTTGGAGACATCGGTCCAGCTGCTCCGCGGCACGTGGGATCTTCCCAGTCCAGGGATGGAACCGGTGCCCCTTGTACTGCAAGGCCACCGGTGTCCTTACCCACTGGACCACCAGGGAAGCCCGGATCACACGTTTTAAACACAAGCAGGCTATGAGTCCCAGGCTGATGTCAGATGTATATAATTGTGATGCATTTTTTTCTTTCTTTTTCTTCCTACAACGTTTTAAATTCTTCTAGGACTACACAATTTTACTGTTCTTTTTCTGTTCATTTGTTTTCATTTATTTTTCTTTCTGTATCACTGCACAGCATCTGATGTAGGATGGATACTTGGGGCTTCCCCTGGTGGTCCAGTGGGTAAAGACACTGCCTTGCAGTGCAAGGGGCGGCGGTTCGATCCCTGGCCTGGGAAGATCCCACGTGCTGCAGAGTGGCTGGACTGATGTGTCCAATTACCGAGCCGGAGCTCTGGCGCGCATGCGCCCAGAGCCGGTGCTCTGTGACGACAGTGGCCACCACGATGGGAGGCCCACGGGAACCAAAGAACAAAAGACGGATGAAAATGGAGAAGTGAAAGACCAATAGAAGTGGCCCGCCCATCCCCCTCCCTCCCCACCCCACCCTCCAAAAGATAAATAAATAATTAAAAAAAAAAATAATGGATACTTGAACAATGTTTAATGAATTAATAAGTGAAAAAAAATGCTGAATGACAACATCCAAGTCTGTCCTCCTAGACAGTGGCAGAAGCAGACCTAAAGGAAGTTTCTTTGATTTCTAATCCTAATCTTAGTCTTTATTTTGGATGGCTTTAAATAAGAGTTTGGAGCATACGGAAACTAATACACTGTTAGCAGTGGAGTTTTGTTGTTCAGGAAATAGAACATATCACTTGCTTGCAATTAAATCAATCACTTAAACAAAGTTGGAATTATTATTTCCCATTGATTATTTTCACCCTATCTCAGAGTCCTAGCAGACTGCATGCCCTGAAAGCCCATGGATAATGCTAGAAAACACAGTAAAGATCACTCTGCTTCCATTGAAGAATTTACATAGTCCAAAGATGGTCAGTGGTCCACTAGTTATATGGGGTGGGGGTGGGGATGAACAAGCATGTGTCAGATTAGTGCATGTGAAAAAGAATTTCTCTTATATATACAAGCAACAACCTCCCCCCCCACCCCACCCCCACCTCCGCCACACAAACACATATATAATGTTTCCTATAAACATTATCTCAGCAAACTCAGAAAACAAAGCAAAGGGAACTTGTAGAAGCAAAAAAGACAGCAATCAAGACTTCAGTTGCCTGGCACTGGTGAAGGGGAAGAAAGCTACTGCCAAGTGATCCATATGACAGCAGTATCTTCATGAGAGTCCTGCGGTAGCACAATTAGCCATCTGGCTTTACGAACAGGAGAACAGAGCAGTGCCAGGGCATCATGTTATTTTATTCATGCTCTCTCTATCCCCCAAGTCAGCCTTCTGACCCAAACTGGTAAGGATCCAGTTGACTTTTCAGACAAAAGTTACATAGGGTGTATTAAGGTGGGAGAGACATGAACTGTTTTCATTTTCTATTTTTTAATAGGTTCAAAATGAAGTTTGTATCACCCAGCTCAGGCTGCCATAACAAATACCACAGGCCAGTATGAATTATATCACAGAAATTTATTTTCTGAGTTCTGGAGGCTGGCAGTCCCAGATGAAGGTGTTGTAGATTAGGTCTCTCGTGAGAGCTCTCTTTCTGGCTTGCAGACAGTCCCCTTCTTCTGACAGCTGCACACAGTCTTGCCTCTGCAGCACATGGAGAGAGAATTCTTCCTCTTATTATAAGAGCAACAGTCCTATCAGATTAGAGTCCCTTTGAAATAATCTTATTTAACCTCAGTTGCCTGGCGTACTGCAGTCTATGAGGTTGCAAAGAGTCAGATGCAACCTTTTCAAGTCCTTGTGCCGCCTCTGACCTTTGCAACCTTATTGGAACATAAGCCATCAGGCTCCTCTGTCCATGGGATTCTTCAGCCATGAATATTGAAGTGGGTTGCCATGCCCTCCTCCAAGGAATCTTCTTGACCCAGGAAACAAACCGTAGTCTCTTGCAGCTCCTGTGTTGCAGGCTGATTCTTTATCACTAAGCCGCTGGAGAAGCCTAAAACATAAATTGACCAAAGGGAAACATATTTCTTGGGCTTAGTAAATAGAGATGACTGGACATAAATAGATAGTATGACTGAATAGTTGTTCGAGTATTCTAACCAGATACTGTTATTAACCACAATGAGCTACAAACCTATGCTTCCAGTGTTTTAGCTTTAATAATTCTTTTTTTTTTAAACCTTTATTTTACTTTTAACTTTTACAGAGTTTTGTTGTTTACAGATACGTATGTTCTCAGATTAGTCATATGTATATCCCCCCATTCCCTCCCCTCCCGACCATCACACAGCACCCCTGAAGGGTCCCCTTTTCTCATAGAGCAATGACTAGAGCTATTTTCTTCACTTATGAAAGTACAGGCCTTCATGCTACTTCCTTTACGCCTCTCACCCACTGTTCCTTCCCCACAGTGTCCATATGTCCACTGTCCATGTCTGTCTTTCTGTCGCTTCACTGCGTGTGCCATCATCACCATCCTACTAGATTCCATATATATGTGTTAATATACTGTATTTGTCCTTCTCTTTCTGACTGACTTCACATTTTATGATACGTTCTAGATCCAGCCAACTCATTAGGGTTGATTCTTCTGCATTTCTCTTTACAGCTGTGTAGTATTCCATTGTATATATGTACGAGAGCTTTTGGATCCATTCGTTCGTCGATGGGCATCTAGGTTCCTTCCATGTTCTAGCTATTGTATAGAGAGCTGCAATGAACATTGGGGTACAGGTGCTTCTTTCAGTTTTGATTTCGTCAGGGTATTCTTCCTCTTATTATAAGAGCAACAGTCCTATCAGATTAGAGTCCCTTTGAAATAATCTTATTTAACCTCAGTTGCCTGGCGTACTGCAGTCTATGAGGTTGCAAAGAGTCAGATGCAACCTTTTCAAGTCCTTGTGCCGCCTCTGACCTTTGCAACCTTATTGGAACATAAGCCATCAGGCTCCTCTGTCCATGGGATTCTTCAGCCATGAATATTGAAGTGGGTTGCCATGCCCTCCTCCAAGGAATCTTCTTGACCCAGGAAACAAACCGTAGTCTCTTGCAGCTCCTGTGTTGCAGGCTGATTCTTTATCACTAAGCCGCTGGAGAAGCCTAAAACATAAATTGACCAAAGGGAAACATATTTCTTGGGCTTAGTAAATAGAGATGACTGGACATAAATAGATAGTATGACTGAATAGTTGTTCGAGTATTCTAACCAGATACTGTTATTAACCACAATGAGCTACAAACCTATGCTTCCAGTGTTTTAGCTTTAATAATTCTTTTTTTTTTAAACCTTTATTTTACTTTTAACTTTTACAGAGTTTTGTTGTTTACAGATACGTATGTTCTCAGATTAGTCATATGTATATCCCCCCATTCCCTCCCCTCCCGACCATCACACAGCACCCCTGAAGGGTCCCCTTTTCTCATAGAGCAATGACTAGAGCTATTTTCTTCACTTATGAAAGTACAGGCCTTCATGCTACTTCCTTTACGCCTCTCACCCACTGTTCCTTCCCCACAGTGTCCATATGTCCACTGTCCATGTCTGTCTTTCTGTCGCTTCACTGCGTGTGCCATCATCACCATCCTACTAGATTCCATATATATGTGTTAATATACTGTATTTGTCCTTCTCTTTCTGACTGACTTCACATTTTATGATACGTTCTAGATCCAGCCAACTCATTAGGGTTGATTCTTCTGCATTTCTCTTTACAGCTGTGTAGTATTCCATTGTATATATGTACGAGAGCTTTTGGATCCATTCGTTCGTCGATGGGCATCTAGGTTCCTTCCATGTTCTAGCTATTGTATAGAGAGCTGCAATGAACATTGGGGTACAGGTGCTTCTTTCAGTTTTGATTTCGTCAGGGTATAAGCCTAAGAGTGGGATTGCTGGGTCATAGGGTGCTTCTATTTTTAGTTTTTTAAGAAATCTCCAGACTGTCTTCCATAGAGGCTGTATCAATTTACACTCCCACCAGCAATGCAGGAGTGTTCCCTTTTCTCCGCAGCCTCTCCAGCATTTATTGTCTGTCGATTTGTGGATGATGGCCATTCTGATGGGTGTGAGGTGATATCTCATTGTAGTTTTGATTTGCATTTCTCTCATTATTAGTGAAGTTCAGCATCGTTTCATGTGTTTTTGGGCCATCTGTATGTCATCATTGGAGAGGTGTCTGTTTAGGTCCTTTTCCCATTTTTTGATTGGGTTGTTCGTTTTTCCGGTGCTGAGTTGTCTGAGTTGCTTGTAGATTTTGGAGATTAATTCTTTGTCTGTTGTTTCATTTGCTATGATTTTCTCCCACTCTGTGGGCTGTCTGTTCAGCTTTTTTGTAATTTCTTTAGCTGTACAAAAGCTTTTAAGTTTCATTAGGTCCCACATGTTCATTTGTCTTTTGAGTACCACTATTCTAGTAGGTGGATCAGAGAAGATCTTGCTTTGATTGATGTCCTTAAGGGTTTTGCCTATAGTCTCCTCTAAGAGTTTGATGGTTTCCGGCCTTACATTTAAGTCTTTAATCCATTTTGAGTTGATCTTTGTGCATGGTGTCAGGGTATGTTCCAACTTTATTTTCTTGCATGTAGCTGTCCAATTTTCCCAGCACCACTTGTTGAAGAGGCTGTCTTTGTCCCATTTTATATGTTCGCCTCCTTTGTCAAAAATAAGGTACCCGTAGGTGCGTGGGTTTATCTCTGAGTTCTCAATCTTGTTCCATTGGTCTATAGCTCTGTTTTTGTGCCAGTACCATACTGTCTTGATGACTGTTGCTTTGTAGTAGAGTCTGAAGTTCGGTACGCTGATCCCCCCAGCTCCATTTTTATTCCTGAGGATTGCTTTGGCTATTCGAAGTCTTTGTGTTTCCATATGAACTGTGTTATTCGTTGGTCTAGTTCTGTGAAGAATGTTATTGGAAATTTGATAGGGATTGCATTGAATCTATAGATGACATTTGGTAGTATGGTCATTTTCACAATATTGATTCTTCCGACCCAGGAACATGGAATATTTCTCCATCTGTTTAAGTCTTCTTTAATGTCTCTCATGAGTGTCTTGTAATTTTCTGTGTACAGTACTTTTGTTTCTTTGGGTAGGTTTATTCCTAGATATTTGATTCTTTTGGTTGCAATGGTGAAGGGGATTGCCACTTTGAGTTCATTTTCTGATTTTTCATTGTTTGTGTATAGGAATGCCAGTGATTTCTGTATATTGATTTTGTATCCTGCAACTTTGCTGAATTCGCTGATTAACTCTAGTAGTTTTCTAATAGTGCCTTTGGGATTTTCTATGTATAATATCATGTCATCTGCAAATAGAGAGAGTTTGACTTCTTCCGTTCCAATCTAGATTCCTTTGATTTCTTTCTCTTCTCTTATTGCTATTGCTAGAACTTCCAGGACTATGTTGAATAAGAGTGGTGAAAGTGGACACCCTTGTCTTGTTCCTGATCTTAGAGGAAATGCTTTGAGTTTTTCACCATTGAGGATAATGTTCGCTGTGGGCTTCTCATAGATGGCTTTCACTATGTTAAGATAAGTTCCTTCTATGCCCATTTTTTGAAGAGTTTTTATCATGAATAGGTGTTGTACATTGTCGAAAGCTTTTTCTGCATCTATTGAGAAGATCACGTGGTTTTTGTCTTTCAATTTGTTGATACGGTGTAACACATTGATTGATTTGCGGATGTTGAAGAATCCTTGCATGCCTGGGATGAACCCAACTTGATCGTGATGAATGAGCTTTTTGATGTGTTGCTGAATTCTGTTTGCTAGGATTTTGTTGAGAATTTTGGCATCTAGATTCATCAGTGAAATTGGCCTATAATTTTCTTTCTTTGTGTTGTCTTTGCCTGGCTTTGGTATCAGGGTGATGGCGGCCTCAAAGAATGTGTTTGGAAGTGTTCCTTCCTGTGCAATTGTTTGGAAGAGTTTTAGAAGGACAGGCATTAGCTCTTCTTTAAATGTTTGGTAGAATTCACTTGTGAAACCATCTGACCCTGGGCTTTTATTTTTGGGTAGATTTTTGATCACAAGGTCGATTTCTGAGCTTGTGATTGGCTTGTTCATAGTTTCTATTTCTACCTGGTTGAGTCTTGGGAGATTAATCTTCTCTAAGAAACGGTCCATTTCTTCCAGGTTGTCCAGGTTGTTGCCATATAACTGTTCATAATAGTCTCTTATAATCCTTTAGATTTCTGCATTATCTGTTGTAATCTCTCCTTTCTCATTTTTGATTTTGGTGATCTGGTTCTTCTCTCTCTTTTTCTTGACGAGTCTGGCCAGTGGTGTGTCGATTTTATTGACTTTTTCGAAGAACCAGCTTTTTGTTTTATTTATCTTTACTATTGTTTCTTTTGTTTCTTTTTCATTTATTTCTGCTCTGATCTTTATGATTTCCCTTCTTCTGCTGGCTTTGGGGTGTTCTTGTTCTTCTTTTTCCAGTTGTTTTAAGCGTAAGGTAAGGTCGTCTGTTTTAGATTTTCCTAGTTTCTTGAGGTGGGATTGAATTGCTATAAACTTCCCTCTTAGAACTGCTTTTGCAGTATCCCCTAGGTTTTGCACTGTCGTGTGTTCATTGTCATTTTCTTCTAGGAATTTTTTTATTTCTCCTTTGATTTCCTCAATGATCAGTTGGTTTTTTAGGTATGTGTTGTTTAATCTCCATGTGTTTGTGCTTTTAGCGGTTTTTTTCCTGTAGTTGATCTCTAGTCTTACTGCATTGTGGTCTGAGAAGATGGTTGATAGAATTTCAGTTTTCTTGAATTGACTGAGGATTGATTTGTGGCCCAAGATGTGGTCTATCCTGGAGAATGTTCCGTGAGCACTTGAGAAGAAAGTGTATTCTTCTGCTTTTGGATGGAAAGTCCTAAAGATAACAATGAGGTCCATTTCTTCTAGTGTGGCATTTAAGGCTTGTGTTTCTTTATTAATTTTCTGTTTGGATGATCTGTCCATTGGTGTGAGAGGAGTGTTAAAGTCTCCTACTATGATTGTGTTGCTGTCAATGTCTTCTTTTATGTCTGAAAGTGTTTGTCTTATGTATTGGGGTGCTCCTGCGTTGGGAGCGTAGATATTTATGATTGTTATGTCTTCTTCTTGGATGGTCCCCTTAATCATGATGTAGTAACCTGCCTTGTCTCTTAGAATCTTCTTTACTTTAAAATCTATTTTGTTTTGCCATTTGCATAGTTTCTATTTCTACCTGGTTGAGTCTTGGGAGATTAATCTTCTCTAAGAAACGGTCCATTTCTTCCAGGTTGTCCAGGTTGTTGCCATATAACTGTTCATAATAGTCTCTTATAATCCTTTAGATTTCTGCATTATCTGTTGTAATCTCTCCTTTCTCATTTTTGATTTTGGTGATCTGGTTCTTCTCTCTCTTTTTCTTGACGAGTCTGGCCAGTGGTGTGTCGATTTTATTGACTTTTTCGAAGAACCAGCTTTTTGTTTTATTTATCTTTACTATTGTTTCTTTTGTTTCTTTTTCATTTATTTCTGCTCTGATCTTTATGATTTCCCTTCTTCTGCTGGCTTTGGGGTGTTCTTGTTCTTCTTTTTCCAGTTGTTTTAAGCGTAAGGTAAGGTCGTCTGTTTTAGATTTTCCTAGTTTCTTGAGGTGGGATTGAATTGCTATAAACTTCCCTCTTAGAACTGCTTTTGCAGTATCCCATAGGTTTTGCACTGTCGTGTGTTCATTGTCATTTTCTTCTAGGAATTTTTTTATTTCTCCTTTGATTTCCTCAATGATCAGTTGGTTTTTTAGGTATGTGTTGTTTAATCTCCATGTGTTTGTGCTTTTAGCGGTTTTTTTCCTGTAGTTGATCTCTAGTCTTACTGCATTGTGGTCTGAGAAGATGGTTGATAGAATTTCAGTTTTCTTGAATTGACTGAGGATTGATTTGTGGCCCAAGATGTGGTCTATCCTGGAGAATGTTCCGTGAGCACTTGAGAAGAAAGTGTATTCTTCTGCTTTTGGATGGAAAGTCCTAAAGATAACAATGAGGTCCATTTCTTCTAGTGTGGCATTTAAGGCTTGTGTTTCTTTATTAATTTTCTGTTTGGATGATCTGTCCATTGGTGTGAGAGGAGTGTTAAAGTCTCCTACTATGATTGTGTTGCTGTCAATGTCTTCTTTTATGTCTGAAAGTGTTTGTCTTATGTATTGGGGTGCTCCTGCGTTGGGAGCGTAGATATTTATGATTGTTATGTCTTCTTCTTGGATGGTCCCCTTAATCATGATGTAGTAACCTGCCTTGTCTCTTAGAATCTTCTTTACTCTAAAATCTATTTTGTCTGATGTGAGGATTGCTACTCCAGCTTTCTTTTGATTTCCATTTGCATGGAATATCTTTTTCCAGTCTCTCACTTTCAGTCTATGAGTGTCTCTAGGTCTGAAATGAGTTTCCTGGAGGCAGCATATGTATGGGTCGTGTTTTTGGATCCATTCAACCACTCTGTGTCTTTTGGTTGGGGCATTTAGTCCATTGACATTCAAAGTAATTATTGATACAAATGATCCTATTGTCATCTTCTTAGATGTTATGATAGGTTTGTTTTGTGGATCTTCTCCTTTTATACTTGTTTTCTATATAAGTCCCTTTAACATTTGTTGTAAGACTGGTTTGGTGTGACTCAATTCTTTTAATTTTTGCTTGTCTGTAAAGCTTTTGATTTCTCCATCAATTTTAAATGAGAGCCTTGCAGGGTAGAGGATTCTTGATTGCAGATTATTCTCTTTTAGCCGTTTAAATGTGTCCTGCCATTCCCTTCTGGCCTGCAGAGTTTCTGTTGAAAGATCAGCTGTTAAACGGATGGGCTTTCCCTTGTATGTCACTAGTTGCTTTTCCCTTGCTGCTTTGAGAATTCTCTCTTTGTGTTTAATTTGTGTGAGCTTCATTAATATGTGTGTTGTTATGTTTCTTCTCGGATTGAGTCTGTATGGTACTCTTTGCACTTCCTGGACTTGATTGACTATTTCTTTTCCCATGTTGGGGAAATTTTCAACGATAATCTCTTCAAAAATTTTCTCATAGCGTTTCTTTTTTTTCTTCTTCTTCTGGAACCCCTATAATTCGAATATTGGTGCGCTTGATATTATCCCAGAGGTCTCTGAGGCTGTCCTCTGCTCTTTTCATTCTTTGAGCTAGAGTCTGTTTTTCAGCAGTTACTTCCACCATTTTATCTTCCAGCTCACTTATCCGGTCTTCTGTCTCAGATACTCTGCTCTTGATTCCTTCTACAGTGTTTTTCAGTTCAGCAATTGAGCTGTTTGTCTCTGTTACTTTTTTGGTAAGTTCTTGTATTTCTTTATTCAGTGTGTTAGTTGTATCTTGCAATTTCTCTGAAATTCTGTTTTCAGTGTCTTTGATCATCTTTACTATCATTCTTCTGAAATCACTTTCAGAAAGTTTGTCCAAATTCTCTTCATTAATTTGATCTTGTGTGTTTGTGGTTTGTCCAAATTCTCTTCATTAATTTGATCTTGTGTGTTTGTGGATTGTTCCTTCACTTGTGTGTTATTTCTCTGCCATTTCATTGTTGTTATTAATTTTTTAAAACTGACTCTGTTTGGGATTTCCTTTTCCCAGACTTTGAGTTATGTCTGTTGGTGTTTGTTGTTTGGATGGGGCTTCTTATTCTGGGTGATGCTGGTGATTGGGTGATGTCAGGACTTGCATACAAGTGATTACCTTTGTTGGCGTTCTCACTTGTATACTGCTCTTTTGTTGTAAGGCTGGTTTGGTGTGACTCAATTCTTTTAATTTTTGCTTGTCTGTAAAGCTTTTGATTTCTCCATCAATTTTAAATGAGAGCCTTGCAGGGTAGAGGAATCTTGGTTGCAGATTATTCTCTTTTAGCTGTTTAAGTGTGTCCTGCCATTCCCTTTTGGCCTGCAGAGTTTCTGTTGAAAGATCAGCTGTTAAACGGATGGGCTTTCCCTTGTATGTCACTAGTTGCTTTTCCCTTGCTGCTTTGAGAATTCTCTCTTTGTGTTTAATTTGTGTGAGCTTCATTAATATGTGTCTTGTTATGTTTCTTCTCGGATTGAGTCTGTATGGTACTCTTTGCACTTCTTGGACTTGATTGACTATTTCTTTTCCCATGTTGGGGAAATTTTCAACGATAATCTCTCAAAAATGTTCTCATAGCCTTTCTTTTTTTCTTCTTCTTCTGGAACCCCTATAATTCGAATATTGGTGCGCTTGATATTATCCCAGAGGTCTCTGAGGCTGTCCTCTGCTCTTTTCATTCTTTGAGCTAGAGTCTGTTTTTCAGCAGTTACTTCCACCATTTTATCTTCCAGCTCACTTATCCGGTCTTCTGTCTCAGATACTCTGCTCTTGATTCCTTCTACAGTGTTTTTCAGTTCAGCAATTGAGCTGTTTGTCTCTGTTACTTTTTTGGTAAGTTCTTGTATTTCTTTATTCAGTGTGTTAGTTGTATCTTGCAATTTCTCTGAAATTCTGTTTTCAGTGTCTTTGATCATCTTTACTATCATTCTTCTGAAATCACTTTCAGAAAGTTTGTCCAAATTCTCTTCATTAATTTGATCTTGTGTGTTTGTGTGTGTGTGGATTGTTCCTTCACTTGTTTGTCCAAATTCTCTTCATTAATTTGATCTTGTGTGTTTGTGGATTGTTCCTTCACTTGTGTGTTATTTCTCTGCCATTTCATTGTTGTTATTAATTTTTTAAAACTGACTCTGTTTGGGATTTCCTTTTCCCAGACTTTGAGTTATGTCTGTTGGTGTTTGTTGTTTGGATGGGGCTTCTTATTCTGGGTGATGCTGGTGATTGGGTGATGTCAGGACTTGCATACAAGTGATTACCTTTGTTGGCGTTCTCACTTGTATACTGCTCTTTAGTGTTAGGCGTTCTCTAGTATTGTAGAGTTTTGGAGTCAGTGCACCCTCCTTAAAACCCCGGGGTCTTGTTGCTTGACCAGGGAATGAAGATTTCACGGCTGGTTTGTTATGGCATTAAATGATATTAAAACATATATATGCAAATGAGAAACAGAAGGTATACCTTTGACAAATGGCAATTTAAAAATTATGCAAGTACTATCTAGCGTATTGAATTATACACATAAACATATACAACTGTAACATAACCCAAGCATTCCAATCAAAAATACAGTACAATACGTTAGCACGGCGAATAGAGAAACCCAGCAATGATATCCACCAGTTAATAAGCAAACTAAGTAGAGCACCAATTGGAGAATAATGCTAGAGCAGGATCCCCATTGTGGATAAGGCAATGAGGACAGAACAGACTAAGAAATACAGTGGGGAAAGGGAAAAAGAGAAAGGGAGGATAGAAGAGAAATGTAGAATAATATTTCAAAGTTAAATATAGGGATATAAAGATTTGTATGTATTAGAATTTAGTGCTATAGGAAAGGAGCTTCAGAGAAAGGAAAGAATTATAGAGGAAGTAGTAGTACAAATGAAAAATTTTTCAAAATTAAAAGAGCTATGTATATAGAAAAATATAGAAAAATAAAGCAAAAATAATAAAAACAAACAAAACCCCCACAGAACCTTAAAAGGCCAATGGGGAACCAGAAGTTTATACCATAATAAAATGTGTGGTTTAAAAGGAAAAAGAAAAAAAAAATTTTTTTTTTTGTTAACTTGAATATATTCAGTCTTACTGATAAGATTAGTAGCTTCAATAGAATTCAGTGAAGGAAATGAACACACCCACTCTCTCTCTCACACACACCCCCAAGAAAAGAAAAAAAAAAAAAAAGCGGTGGGTGCACTGAGTGGGTTTGGAAAAAAGAGAAAAAAAAAAAATTGAAACAAAGTAATACAATACAAAAAATGAAATTTTAAAGTCCAGCAGTAACTCCAGCTTCAGACTAAACGTGAAAATAGTGTTTATGTTCTTCTGTCTCTTGCTGACTATTCAGGAATTATCAGTCTTTTTCTTGCCTCTGGCAATTGTTGGATCTAAAGACCTCTTTGACTGCTTGTTTGTTTGGCCTATTCCAGAATTGAAAGGTTCGCCCAGGCTGGCCCTGGGAGTTTCTTAATCCAAGTCTCTTTTCTTGCTGGGTGGAGCTAAATTCCCTCCCTGTAGCTTGACCAGCAGCCCTGCAGTTTGACCAGCAGCCAGACTACAGTAGGGAAAATGGCGTCTGTCTCACAGAGGATTTATTCCCACACGCTCTATCGGAAGCACTTCAGCAGTGACCCCGACCCTGCTGCATGCCACCGTCGACCCCCGCCACCACGGGAGACGTCAGGTTACTCAGGGGTGAGTGTGGCTCAGTCTCATGCCGGACCTCTATTCCCCTCTCCCGGATCACAGTGCGCACAGACTTTCCAGTCTTCCTCGGTGACTCTGAGATTGGGTTAATGGTAACCTCCTCCAAAGGAAACTGAGTGCCGCCCTTCAGAGGCCTGCTCAAGGGCACTTCTAGCTCAAGGGGGCACCTGGACACTCCAAAGCAGGTCTGGCTCAGTCCCTTGTGGGTGTCAGTGCTCCTCTCCCGGGTTTTGATCTGCAACAGGCTTTGCGCCTTTGGCCCGCCTAGCCTCTCCGGAGGGTATGAGGTTTGACTTTTAAAAGTGCGATTGCACCCTTCCTACTGTCTTGATGCGGCTTCTCCTTTGTTCTTCGATGTGGGGTGTCCTCTCTGTGATCGGATCCAACCTCCTTTTGTCGATCGTTTCCCAGGAACTCGTCGCAATTCAGGCGATTTTGCAGGAGAGATGAGTGCACGTCCTTCTACGCCGCCATCTTAGCTCCACCTCCAATAATTCTTTTTCTAGCTATGAAATAAGTATGATATGAATTTTCTTTGTGGAAGTGAGGCAAGAATAAACCAGGTAATGCAATTAAGATTCACTCTGAAATTATGGGTAATTATCTATAGCTTGAAGATGATAAACCTAAAAACATGTGCTTTCTTGTCTCTGTGCTGTGCTGTACTTAGTTGCTCAATCACTCAATCGTGTCCAACTCTTTGCAACCTTGTGGACTGTAGCCCATCAGGCTCCTCTGTCCATGGGAATTCTCCAGGCAAGATACTAGAATGAGTTGTGATGCTCCCTCCAGTGGATCTTCCCAACCCAGGGATCAAACCCAGGTCTCCTGCATTGCAGGTGGTTTCTCTACCAGCTGAGCCACCAGCGAAGTCCTTTCTTACTTTTAGGGTTGTCTTTTTAGACTGATTATATAGCATCACCAATTAAATGAGCATAAGCTTGGGCAAACTCCAGGAGAAAACAAAAGACAGGGAAGCCTGGCCTGCTGCCGTCCATGGTTTCTCAGTCAGGCACAACTTAGTGACTGAACAACAACAGCAACTTACAGTTTGCTAATGATTAAAACTTAAAAACATGTGCTTTTTTACCTCTAGAGTTGTCTTTTAGATTGATTGTATACTTTTGTTTTCCTACAGATAACAATCTGAGTTGGTCACATTATTCTCTTACTCACATGTACTGTGATTAATCTCTACATAGTAATGACAAGAGCGGTGTGCTTGATTTTGTAGGAAAAAATGGGTTTAACTATGTAGAGTCCAAGGATTAATATGTCCACCAGACTAGAGTCTATGCTTTATTTTGCTTCAAATGTGATATGTAGTCGTATTCTTCTTCTACAAAGTGTACCTACATTCATAACATGACTCCAATATGTACTCCAGTGGCTTTACTTAAAATTGCAGCTAGAATTTCCCTGGTGGTTCAGTGGTTAAGAATCTGCCTGCCAATGCAGGGGACCTGGGTTTGACCCCTGCTCTAGGAAGATTCCACATGACATGGGACAACTAAGCCTGTGCACCACAACTACTGAAGCTGGTAACCACTAGAATCTGTGCTTCTCAACTAGAGAAGCCACTGCAAGGAGAAGACCAAACACCAAAACTAGAGAGCAACTGCACTCCCGACAACTAGAGAAAACCCATATTCAGTAACAAAGACCCAGAGCTGCCAAAAATAAATACACAAATTTTTAAAAATGATAGTAGTTTTAAAACAAAACTACTTAAAATATCCACACAAATCTAGATTGTCTTATCTCTACATTACCTCTAACTATATCTTAAACTGTACCCATCCTTGTGCTGTCTGATACTAGCATTATCATACTGGACCCATATGAGAGCAATATGACAACCTGTAAAACAAGAGAATTCAATAAAGTCTCAATGAATGAACTATTTACAAATACGTGACTGAAAGCACACCCCAAAGTTCTACTATCCTTAGAACCAAAACTATAGTGAGACAAGAGTATTTATGAAAATTGTGAAGAGAGATTCCATTGGAAAAGACTTAACCATGGCCTTTTGTGAAAAGACATTGCCTGAGGCAACCCCACAGAGAGGAAGTCAGAAAAATGAATATCTTGACTTCTTTATTCTCCCTTTAGTTTGTTTGTTTTTGGTTAGGGCTCCCTACTAACCAAAAACTAAAGAAGTTTAAGCCAGAGATTGTTGCAGCCTATTCAGATCAGCTCCTGAGGCAGAAAACTTGATGGTGAAGAGTATTTTGGAGGAACAAGTAGAAATGCCCAACAAATAGGGTATCCCTATGCTGTGTCTGAGACTTCCCCCATGGTTCAGACAGTAAAATATGGCTGCAATGTGGGAGATCCATGTTTTATCCCTGGGTCAGGAAGATCCCCTGGAGAAAGGAATGGCTACCCACTCCACTAGTCTTGTCTGGAGAATTCTATGGTCAGAGGATCCTGGCGGGCTACTGTCCATGGGGTCGCAAAGAGTTGAACATGACTGAGCAGTTAACACTTTCATGCTGTATCTGTCATGATCTCTCATGAGAAACTGTATTAACATATGTCATTTCTTCTCCCTGAGTATTCTTCTCTTCTAGCCACTTCTTTAAATCAATTTACTAATTCTTAATATCTTTGGATATTATTTTAGGAAGCCACTTCTTCAGTTAAATCTTCTTAAGTTCTTTACTAGTCAGGATATGTTAGATTATGCTCTGATAAAAAATTATCACCAAAATCCTAATTAATGTATTAATACAACACAGATTTAACTCCTGTTTAACAAGGTTAGCTTCATGGGTGTGCAACATATGCCATCAAAAAGGGCCCCACATTCAAGAGGACCAATGTTTGGTCTAAAACTGTGCTGTAATCATTTTAATGCTATTGATAAGTTTTTAAAATTGTGGTAAAATGTGCATAACTTGAATCTTGCCTTCCTTTTCTTTCTTTTTTTTTTCTTGACTTTGTCATATAGATTTGCAGGATCTTACTTCCTCTACTAGGGATTGAACTTTTAGCCTGGTTGTGAATGCAGCAAGTTCTAAACACAGGACGACCAGGGAATTCCCTAAATTTTTCCATTTTTCTATATAGTTACATGGCAACCAGCTCCAGTAGTCTTGCCTGGAAAATTCCATGGATGGAGAAGTCAGGTGGGCTCATAGGATCACAAAACAGTCAGACACAGCTGACCCACTGAGTATGATGATGAGCTCAGTGGTATTCAGTAGTGCACACTTGTATTAGGCCTTACACACTGTGCAATTTGTCCTGCTCACTAATGGTAGATACCCATCACAAAAATATATTGCATCTTGTTGTTTTTTAGGTGCTAAGTTGTGTCCAATCCTTGAGACCTCAGGTACTGTGAAGCTCAGCAGGCTCCTCTGTCCATGGGATTTCCCAGGTAAGAATACTAGACTGGGTTACCCTTTCCTTCCCCAGGGGATTTTCCTGACCCAGGGATCATACCTGAGTCTCTTGCTTAACAGGCAGATTCTTTATGACTGAGCTACCAGGGAAAGCCACTGTTATATCAGTCAGTGTTTTCCAGAGAAACAGAAAGAATAGGATATACAGAAAATATAGATATAGACATATAGAGACAGATATCTTATGATATTTATTAAAGGACTTCACTCATACAGTATTGGAAGCCAATAGGTACCATAATTTGCAGTCTCCAGTTGGAGAAACAGTTATGCTGGTGGAAAAATTAAATATGTATCAGAAAGCCTGAGAACCTGGAGGTCAATTGTGTAGTTCAAGTCTAAGACAGGAGTCTGAGAACCAGAAGTACCAATAAACAAGGAAAGGAGAAAATTGTGCCTCACCTCAAGCAGAGAAAGTGAATTCACCCTCTCTCTATCTGTTTTCTCTATTCAGGCAAATATTCTATTTGCTCAATAATATTTTGCTTGAAGTCTCGGGCTTACTTCTCTTTTTTTTTTCTTCAATCTGTCAAGTACTTCCAAATAGCTATTGTTTATTAGCATTTATTTTATTGTCTCTCCTTTTTAAAATTATAGTTGATTTACAGTGTTGTGTCAATCTTTGCTATATAGACAAGTGACTCAATTTTACACATATATGCATTCTTTTTAAATATTCTTTTCCATTTTTGGAAAGAATTACCATCTCTTATCCCAGAAGATTGGATATAGTTCCCTGTGCTATACATTAGGACCTTGTTGTTTATCCATTCTAAATATAATAGTTTGCATCTACCAAACCTAAATTCCCAATCCATTCCTCCCTCTTCCTCACTCCCCTTGGCAATCACAAGTCAGATCTCTATTTCTGTGAGTCTGTTTCTGTCTTGTAGATAGGTTCATTTGTGCCGAATGCTATATTCCACACATAAGTGACATCGTATGGTGTTTGTCTTTCTCTTTTGGCTTATCTCAGTACGATAATCTCTAGTTGTATCCATGGTGCTACAAATGGCATTGTTTTGTTCTTTTTAATAGTATTCCATTGTACTATATTTTCTTTTAAAGTAAATTTGTTTTTTTAAATGGCTAGCTCAGTTCCACATGTGTTTTATCTGGGACTCCCATTTATACACTAGTAGGGAGCAGAAGTGTTTCATAGGTACTCCCCATCCATTGATAACACAGAGTATTAAGATTAAGATTGAGATGGGGGGATTGAGGGATTGAGATTTTAAATTAATACTTTTAACTCTTCATCAAAATATTCTTATTTTTAATTTTAAAGATTGAATGATTAGAAAATACAGTATTGGAAGCCAATAGGTACCATAATTTGCAGTCTCCAGTTGGAGAAACAGTTATGCTGGTGGAAAAATTAAATATGTATCAGAAAGCCTGAGAACCTGGAGGTCAATTGTGTAGTTCAAGTCTAAGACAGGAGTCTGAGAACCAGAAGTACCAATAAACAAGGAAAGGAGAAAATTGTGCCTCACCTCAAGCAGAGAAAGTGAATTCACCCTCTCTCTATCTGTTTTCTCTATTCAGGCAAATATTCTATTTGCTCAATAATATTTTGCTTGAAGTCTCGGGCTTACTTCTCTTTTTTTTTTCTTCAATCTGTCAAGTACTTCCAAATAGCTATTGTTTATTAGCATTTATTTTATTGTCTCTCCTTTTTAAAATTATAGTTGATTTACAGTGTTGTGTCAATCTTTGCTATATAGACAAGTGACTCAATTTTACACATATATGCATTCTTTTTAAATATTCTTTTCCATTTTTGGAAAGAATTACCATCTCTTATCCCAGAAGATTGGATATAGTTCCCTGTGCTATACATTAGGACCTTGTTGTTTATCCATTCTAAATATAATAGTTTGCATCTACCAAACCTAAATTCCCAATCCATTCCTCCCTCTTCCTCACTCCCCTTGGCAATCACAAGTCAGATCTCTATTTCTGTGAGTCTGTTTCTGTCTTGTAGATAGGTTCATTTGTGCCGAATGCTATATTCCACACATAAGTGACATCGTATGGTGTTTGTCTTTCTCTTTTGGCTTATCTCAGTACGATAATCTCTAGTTGTATCCATGGTGCTACAAATGGCATTGTTTTGTTCTTTTTAATAGTATTCCATTGTACTATATTTTCTTTTAAAGTAAATTTGTTTTTTTAAATGGCTAGCTCAGTTCCACATGTGTTTTATCTGGGACTCCCATTTATACACTAGTAGGGAGCAGAAGTGTTTCATAGGTACTCCCCATCCATTGATAACACAGAGTATTAAGATTAAGATTGAGATGGGGGGATTGAGGGATTGAGATTTTAAAAATTAATACTTTTTAACTCTTCATCAAAATATTCTTATTTTTTAATTGTGTGTGATAGTGAATGTTATGGACTGAATTCTGTCCCTCTCAAATTCACATGTTGAATTTCTAAGCTCAGGTATCTTAAAATGTGACTGCAGATCACAGGTTTTTTAAAGAAGTAATTAAGTTAACAGTGAGCACATTAGAAAGGGTCCTAATTCATTATGATCGATGTCTGTATGAGAAGAGGATATTAAGACACAGAGGAAAGGCCATGTAAAGACACAAGAAGTCAGCTGTCTTCAAGCCAAGGAGAGAGGTCTCAGAAGAAACCAACCCTGTAAACACTTTTATCTTGGTTGACTGACAAGTCTCCAGAACTGTGAGGAAATAGATTTCTGTTTTCTAAACTACTTAGTCAGTGGTACTTTATTAAGAAATCTGCAAACTAATACAGTGGATATAATGGGGGGGGGGGAACCACAAAAAACAACAAAGCACAGTAACTACTGATATGGCTTGATGCTAGTAACTTGATCTGTGCTGAAGGAGTGGAAGGTTCATCCATCTCTACCTTGGCAGTATCATTGCAAATAGCAACCCAGTTTTAAAGACAAGTGACATCTTGCTATTATTATAAAAATAGTGTTGACTTCACAATATCTCTTCTGAAATTGTCTTGAGAACACCCAGGGTACTAAAAAGATACTTTGGGACCCAGATTATCCACATTAAAAAAAAAAAGTGTTAGTCCCTCAGTCGTGTCTGACTCTTTGCTGCCCCATAGACTCTAGCTTGCCATGATTTTCCTTTTCCAGGGAAGAATGCTGGAGTGAGTTGCACACATAAGTAGTAGGGCTTATCTCAGTACGATAATCTCTAGTTGTATCCATGGTGCTACAAATGGCATTGTTTTGTTCTTTTAATAGTATTCCATTGTACTATATTTTCTTTTAAAGTAAATTTGTTTTTTTAAATGGCTAGCTCAGTTCCACATGTGTTTTATCTGGGACTCCCATTTATACACTAGTAGGGAGCAGAAGTGTTTCATAGGTACTCCCCATCCATTGATAACACAGAGTATTAAGATTAAGATTGAGATGGGGGGATTGAGGGATTGAGATTTTAAAAATTAATACTTTTTAACTCTTCATCAAAATATTCTTATTTTTTAATTGTGTGTGATAGTGAATGTTATGGACTGAATTCTGTCCCTCTCAAATTCACATGTTGAATTTCTAAGCTCAGGTATCTTAAAATGTGACTGCAGATCACAGGTTTTTTAAAGAAGTAATTAAGTTAACAGTGAGCACATTAGAAAGGGTCCTAATTCATTATGATCGATGTCTGTATGAGAAGAGGATATTAAGACACAGAGGAAAGGCCATGTAAAGACACAAGAAGTCAGCTGTCTTCAAGCCAAGGAGAGAGGTCTCAGAAGAAACCAACCCTGTAAACACTTTTATCTTGGTTGACTGACAAGTCTCCAGAACTGTGAGGAAATAGATTTCTGTTTTCTAAACTACTTAGTCAGTGGTACTTTATTAAGAAATCTGCAAACTAATACAGTGGATATAATGGGGGGGGGGGAACCACAAAAAACAACAAAGCACAGTAACTACTGATATGGCTTGATGCTAGTAACTTGATCTGTGCTGAAGGAGTGGAAGGTTCATCCATCTCTACCTTGGCAGTATCATTGCAAATAGCAACCCAGTTTTAAAGACAAGTGACATCTTGCTATTATTATAAAAATAGTGTTGACTTCACAATATCTCTTCTGAAATTGTCTTGAGAACACCCAGGGTACTAAAAAGATACTTTGGGACCCAGATTATCCACATTAAAAAAAAAAAGTGTTAGTCCCTCAGTCGTGTCTGACTCTTTGCTGCCCCATAGACTCTAGCTTGCCATGATCCTCTGTCCCTGGAATTCTCCAGGGAAGAATGCTGGAGTGAGTTGCAATGCCCTTCTCCAGGGGATCTTCCTGACCCAGGGAAGGAATCTGTATCTCCTGAATTGCAGGCAGAGCCTCTACCATCTGAGCCACTGGGAACCACGCTTTATTTTATTAGCATATTCTTCTTCTGTCCCATCTGGGGGTCTAGTAACAACATCTTTTCTAAAATGTCTGATGATTCACCTAAATCTTAAAAGATCTCTTTCATAGCAAATGAAATGACTGGACTTTTTTAGAATCTGTATAAATCATAATTTCTTCCAAAATAATTGACATCACAGATAAGTCTCCTTTGTTTGACCATATCCTTAAGTGAAAAAAAAAAAATCATTCTGAATAAAGCTTTTAAACTCTATGCCATTTTTCTCTTGAACAAATTTAATTAGAAAGAGTAGGTAGGATTTGGGCAAGATTATTCCAAAACTAATTACATTTATTTGGTTGCCAACTCATTGACTGCAAATACTCTGGAACTATTTACCCATTGGCAGCTTGTAAAATTAAGTCTGTATTTTTAAGCTATTTCCTTTTGGGGAATATTCTGTTTCTTGCCTCCAAAAGCATTAACTAATACACAGGGGGTATCTTCTACTGAAATTTTTCAAATAAAACTATATTTTTTCTTTTAATTTACCCATGCTTTTAATATGGACCTTAATAATTTGGGTAAACAGGAAAAAAAGCAATGTATATCATATTATTATTATTATAAACAAGAAAAGAGAATTGAAATATTAATAATCTTAAAACCTGTTGCCCAATTTGTCCTATTAACTTCCACTGAGGAGTTGTTGTAGTGAGAAACAAGATATTGCCTGCCATATCTGTAAACCCAAAATGGCATCTGTCATCACATTGCAGCTGCAATGATGGGGAGCCCTGAGAGAACTTGGGAACAAAACAAACAATGCTCACCATTTCTAGCAGTTGACTCAAGCCACTCCATCCCTTCCTCACTCCCACACCCAATGTTGCACCCTCGGGAGACTCAGGATGAGAAAGTGTCAACAACCACAGTTCTTGGCCTTCCTTAATCAATACAAATTGATAGAAGGCCAGGCAAGAAATTTAGGTAAGGCTTTGTTGGGGCTCCTACTGGAGCAGAAGGAAAAAAATCTATAACAATGAACAGTTCCTCTTGCTTACTCTCTGAGGACAGGGCAAGCTGGATCTTTATATGAAGTAAAGGCATGTATTTAGGATTTCCTGATGGCTCAGATGGTAAAGAATCAAGTTGGGTTTATTCCACGTATGCAAAGATTGTTCAATATTCAATATATTTTTTCCTCAATCATATTTATTTTATTTTATTTTAAAAATTCTCCTCCTTCTCCCTGCAACAAATTCACAACCCTAAGCTTTCAAAGCCAGCTCTCTAACCACTACACAACTTGAGTGCTCGACTACACTTGCCTTTTCTTTCCCTCCTAGCCCTCAGAAGGCATCCTCCATTTAAAGATATATAGAGCCTACCATTCCTAACACTTGCCTAGTGTTCAGAAAACCACCACACTAATTAAAAAAAAAAAAAGCTTGGAGTGCATTTCTGCTGCGCATCACTATATGCTAATTCCCTACCTTAACACACTTCATCCCAGTTTTAGAACTCATAACTTTCTGATTTCTTCTATCTCTCCTGCATTTCCTATACTCATCTGCATGTCCTCTCAACTTTTCAAGACAAGATGCAGGTGGGGGTAGCAAATCTATGAGCAGATCTCTATAGGAGATTCAGGTGCCAGTAGTAGACTAGGATCTTGCCCATGTCCTCTCAACTGTTAAGACTTTTGGACCTAAAAAAAAAATGCATATCATATTATTATTATAAACAAGAAAAGAGAATTGAAATATTAATAATCTTAAAACCTGTTGCCCAATTTGTCCTATTAACTTCCACTGAGGAGTTGTTGTAGTGAGAAACAAGATATTGCCTGCCATATCTGTAAACCCAAAATGGCATCTGTCATCACATTGCAGCTGCAATGATGGGGAGCCCTGAGAGAACTTGGGAACAAAACAAACAATGCTCACCATTTCTAGCAGTTGACTCAAGCCACTCCATCCCTTCCTCACTCCCACACCCAATGTTGCACCCTCGGGAGACTCAGGATGAGAAAGTGTCAACAACCACAGTTCTTGGCCTTCCTTAATCAATACAAATTGATAGAAGGCCAGGCAAGAAATTTAGGTAAGGCTTTGTTGGGGCTCCTACTGGAGCAGAAGGAAAAAAATCTATAACAATGAACAGTTCCTCTTGCTTACTCTCTGAGGACAGGGCAAGCTGGATCTTTATATGAAGTAAAGGCATGTATTTAGGATTTCCTGATGGCTCAGATGGTAAAGAATCAAGTTGGGTTTATTCCACGTATGCAAAGATTGTTCAATATTCAATATATTTTTTCCTCAATCATATTTATTTTATTTTATTTTAAAAATTCTCCTCCTTCTCCCTGCAACAAATTCACAACCCTAAGCTTTCAAAGCCAGCTCTCTAACCACTACACAACTTGAGTGCTCGACTACACTTGCCTTTTCTTTCCCTCCTAGCCCTCAGAAGGCATCCTCCATTTAAAGATATATAGAGCCTACCATTCCTAACACTTGCCTAGTGTTCAGAAAACCACCACACTAATTAAAAAAAAAAAAAGCTTGGAGTGCATTTCTGCTGCGCATCACTATATGCTAATTCCCTACCTTAACACACTTCATCCCAGTTTTAGAACTCATAACTTTCTGATTTCTTCTATCTCTCCTGCATTTCCTATACTCATCTGCATGTCCTCTCAACTTTTCAAGACAAGATGCAGGTGGGGGTAGCAAATCTATGAGCAGATCTCTATAGGAGATTCAGGTGCCAGTAGTAGACTAGGAGGCTAGGGCTGTAATGAAGAGACCAGCACCCTCAGAGTCTAGCCTTCCCCCATCACCTTCAAGGCAGGGGCCACACTTGTACCCCTTCACTAAGGACACCTATTTGTGATTTTTTTGTGTTTTGTACATATTTGCTGCTCCTAACTGCTCGGGGTAGAGTTGTTTTTAGTCTCTCAGAATTTCTTATCACTTTCTTGCCCAAGAAGATGTTTGTCCAGGTGATGCACTACAGCAAAGGATCCCAGGTCCTAGCCTGTCTCACAAGCACAATAAGATACCAGCCTCAGATAGCTGATGGGCGTCTCAAAGGTATGATTTCAGTCAGATCTTTGCATCTTCCCATACGCAGAAAAGTGTTGAATTCCTTACCCTGAGATACCTGGTTTTCTTTTCTTAACACATCTTCTGTTCCCACTACCTGGCATTGCTGCAAAAATGGACATATATTCTGTATTAGCTACAAGTTAGAGCTTGCTCTACCTCAACAAGGATTAAGTTATACCCTGCTGCAGATACTAACTTTCCACACCGCTTGAAAGGATTTTAAGGTGGAAAGCAGAAAGACACTATACTCTGGTGCGGGGACCTTCCGCATAAAGGGAAGGCAGCGGGATTGCACCCGGCTGAACAGGGAGATCTCGGAGAGAGGCGAGTCTTGACTGCCCATCCCCAGTACCCTGGCTCAGGCAAGGGACAATCAGATGTGACAGGGGTTCCGTCGAAGCGGTTCCGGTTTATGGATACAGATCTACAGCTTTTATAGGCAAGTGAAGGGGGTTTTGCACGGGACATCCTCTAGATTACACCAATCAAACTAAAGGCCAAGCAATCATTCACGAGTGCGGAAACCAAGGGAACCAATCAGAAATTTTGACCATCAATTAACAATTTAGATCACTCCCTGTCTCTTCCTGTAGGTGCCATCTTAGCTGCAAACATGTGCTTAAGCTTCTTTAAACAATGTGCTTAAGTTTCCCTTCATTCGCATGTCACTTCCTGTAGGCGCCCTCTTAGCTCCAAACTGCAACAATGTACTTAAGCTTGCTTTCACTCCCACGTCCCTTCCTGTAGGTGCCATTTTAGCTTCAAACTGCAAACATGTGCTTAAGCTTCTTTATGCTTGCAACGGTCCTCCTTCAATTCAGAGCTCCACACTCTGGGAAAACCAGGCAGAAGAGGTCTTCAGATGGTTTGATATGTTCCAGATCCAATTTTATGGGCCCAATGCTTACATTACCCTTATCTAGAAAAGCACTAAAATCCTTCATGGTGACATTGTTCCTTGGGACTAGAAAAGACTTCACTAGACTAGTAGAAGCCTCTGGAAAAGTATGTGCTTGATTTCATGTACTCCCTCTTCAGCAAAAATCACACATACTGATCTTTCCTCTCTCTTTACAGCAGTTTCTCAGAGCTATCTGAGGTGCTGTCTCAAAGCTCCAATCCTCCTTTTTACCTCAATAAAACTAGACTTACAACTCTTATGTTGTGAGTTTTTTTAAAGTTGACCTCTGCTTCCACCACTTACTTCCTCTTTGGAGAAATTTTTTTAGGATTCGTTTAGATGCTGCCTCCTAGACTTGAAGTCCTAAGAATGTCTGCCCAATAAAACGTAACTCAACTTTTAGGTTCTGAATACTTTTTCTCAGTTGACAATACTAAATACAACCAATGTTGATATCACATTCATCAACATCTATATGAAGAACCCAAGATTCATGGGTTTAATTGATGACTTGCTTGTTTCATAAGTAGACTGGGGAATTTCTGGTGGGCTCAATCGATTGCAATATGTATTCCAGAGTTTGGCTGAATTTCCTTAGTATCTTTTATGGGAGAACATGTAGGAATCATTTTATGCTCAAGAACAATTCCTCCTACATAACACAGCATTTAGACATTTGCTAAATGCTGAAAATGATGCAAAGATCTTCTCAAAGAAAAATATTGACTCTCCTAGCTCCCTAAGTGTGTGTTGCTTAAGTGGATTGACCTCTCCAGGTACAAAATATTGGTCGACTGCCTACACTTTAACAGCACCAATAACATTCCCTTGAATAAGGTCATCTTTACTGTAACTTTCATCTTTGGCTTTCCCAAGGGGTTTATATTAAAAACCTGATCTATTTGAGACAGAGTTCTCTGACTTTTGCAAAGCTGTAGTCGAAGGTAGATCTACAGGGTTACCTACCTTTTATACAAAAACGTTTCCTAGTATACTTTTGCTTGGCTTGAGATTTCAGCAGAATAAATATGATTGTCTCTTCAGAGGAATTTCATTTTATTTACTTTGACATATAAAGGTAAAATGAGGTGCTCTGTTTTGCCCCTCCTAAGTGGGTTCTGGTCCCAAGGTTAACTATTCAACAACCATGTGGCTAACGCTTTCTAAATGCATTTTTACTGGCTTTTATTCTGTTTCCACTACTCATTCACTTATGTTGCAATAGAGTTAGACTTGCATCTCTTAAATAGGGTTTTTAGTCATATAAAATGAATGCTTTTACATGAAAAGTCATAATACTGTTTTACATAATACTGTTTGACTTAATGCAGTAAAATAATTCAGTGGGTGCCAATATAATTAAATCAATTTAGGCAACCTTTCCATTTAGTGTTGTGTCAGAAACCAGAAGTTACACAAAAAGCATAAGACCTGATGTTTCAGTGTTGCACATTTTAAAATAACTTTTATCAGGAAAATAAATACCTATGTTTTCAAGGGAAAAGTAACTCCTAACAACACTAAATTTAAACATGGAAAACTTGAAATCCTTGAGGACAAGCTATAATTAGAGAAAGATATCAAGTAGAGTGTTGAGCAGGTATAGTTTATGCCTGGGGAGTTAATTTGGCCAACTCACATTGAACAGTATGTTGAATATTTCCCAAAATCTCTTAGGCCAAATAGCTCTGCTTGCCACTTTTAAGTGTGTGTTCATGAATGTGTGCAGGTTTTACAAAATTAAAGATTCCTCCTACATAACAATTTAGACTTCAATGAAAATCTCAATACCAGATAAATTTGCTATCTAAAAGTGCAAAGTCTTGTGTTGCTTAAGTGGATTGACCTCTCCAGGTACAAAATATTGGTCGACTGCCTACACTTTAACAGCACCAATAACATTCCCTTGAATAAGGTCATCTTTACTGTAACTTTCATCTTTGGCTTTCCCAAGGGGTTTATATTAAAAACCTGATCTATTTGAGACAGAGTTCTCTGACTTTTGCAAAGCTGTAGTCGAAGGTAGATCTACAGGGTTACCTACCTTTTATACAAAAACGTTTCCTAGTATACTTTTGCTTGGCTTGAGATTTCAGCAGAATAAATATGATTGTCTCTTCAGAGGAATTTCATTTTATTTACTTTGACATATAAAGGTAAAATGAGGTGCTCTGTTTTGCCCCTCCTAAGTGGGTTCTGGTCCCAAGGTTAACTATTCAACAACCATGTGGCTAACGCTTTCTAAATGCATTTTTACTGGCTTTTATTCTGTTTCCACTACTCATTCACTTATGTTGCAATAGAGTTAGACTTGCATCTCTTAAATAGGGTTTTTAGTCATATAAAATGAATGCTTTTACATGAAAAGTCATAATACTGTTTTACATAATACTGTTTGACTTAATGCAGTAAAATAATTCAGTGGGTGCCAATATAATTAAATCAATTTAGGCAACCTTTCCATTTAGTGTTGTGTCAGAAACCAGAAGTTACACAAAAAGCATAAGACCTGATGTTTCAGTGTTGCACATTTTAAAATAACTTTTATCAGGAAAATAAATACCTATGTTTTCAAGGGAAAAGTAACTCCTAACAACACTAAATTTAAACATGGAAAACTTGAAATCCTTGAGGACAAGCTATAATTAGAGAAAGATATCAAGTAGAGTGTTGAGCAGGTATAGTTTATGCCTGGGGAGTTAATTTGGCCAACTCACATTGAACAGTATGTTGAATATTTCCCCAAAATCTCTTAGCAACTTTACGTTTTGTCAGCAAATAGCTCTGCTTGCCACTTTTAAGTGTGTGTTCATGAATGTGTGCAGGTTTTACAAAATTAAAGTTCTTGTGCCTTTTAAAATTATGAAGTCACATTGGAAGAGACATTTGCGGGGAATGGGTGATTAATTATATTTTGCCATTTCATAATTATCTATACTTTGTCTTATGCTCTAATTATTTTTCATGTTTCTGAGCTTTTCTGTTGTTCGTCTTTCATAAGACATAATCGACAACTCATTAGGCTCCTGGGGGAAGACTGGATGGTAAAACAGGAGAGCCACAGTTTGTTTTCAATTCCATTTTTCCCTACAAAGTTTTATTGTATATACTTACTTTGTTTGCATTCATCTATTGTTGCCAGGATCTAGTTTGATTTGTTTCTGTTCCTTTGGTGGCTGGTCCTCAGGCAGACTGTTGTGTACAATTTATACACATCATGTATTGTTCTTAATTTTCGCTAATGTAGTTCCTATTTGAGCCTTGGGATCTTGTTTGGCTTTGCTGCCTTCAATTGCACAAGTGTGGAAAGTCTCTCTGCCCCATTTAGGACACTATTCCTAATAATTGGTCTCATTCTGCTTCTGCCTGGTATTTCCTGTTGTTGTTTACATGAAACTGCATGCTTTCTAAGTGGGAATATTTCTATTATAATTGTGGTATTGATTTACTGTACAGACTTATGCTTATAGAGCATTCTTTCATTGGAAACTTATCTCATGCATGGCAAGTCTAAATACAGAAAAATTTAGCATAGAATTGAATTTTCCTATGTACAGAGGGAAAAAAATCCCCTTTGAGGGTAAGATGTCCTTATCTCTCCAGAATGGAGAAAGAAGCATGTGCTTTTGCAGAGGGAAAACGAAACAACGTTTAGCATCTTTATTTAGGAGGATTAGAGACTCTCTGGTACATTATTGGCCCTAGAAGGCTTGCCATGACCCCTAGAGCGTGAGTTAGGTGTCCACATTCCATAACCTCATGTAATTGATGTCCTTATCTCTCCAGCTAATGGAGAACCTGTGTTTTGCAGGAATATTTCCAAAATCTCTTAGCAACTTTACGTTTTTACCCAAATTCTAGCTTTCTTTTGTCAGCAAATAGCTCTGCTTGCCACTTTTAAGTGTGTGTTCATGAATGTGTGCAGGTTTTACAAAATTAAAGTTCTTGTGCCTTTTAAAATTATGAAGTCACATTGGAAGAGACATTTGCGGGGAATGGGTGATTAATTATATTTTGCCATTTCATAATTATCTATACTTTGTCTTATGCTCTAATTATTTTTCATGTTTCTGAGCTTTTCTGTTGTTCGTCTTTCATAAGACATAATCGACAACTCATTAGGCTCCTGGGGGAAGACTGGATGGTAAAACAGGAGAGCCACAGTTTGTTTTCAATTCCATTTTTCCCTACAAAGTTTTATTGTATATACTTACTTTGTTTGCATTCATCTATTGTTGCCAGGATCTAGTTTGATTTGTTTCTGTTCCTTTGGTGGCTGGTCCTCAGGCAGACTGTTGTGTACAATTTATACACATCATGTATTGTTCTTAATTTTCGCTAATGTAGTTCCTATTTGAGCCTTGGGATCTTGTTTGGCTTTGCTGCCTTCAATTGCACAAGTGTGGAAAGTCTCTCTGCCCCATTTAGGACACTATTCCTAATAATTGGTCTCATTCTGCTTCTGCCTGGTATTTCCTGTTGTTGTTTACATGAAACTGCATGCTTTCTAAGTGGGAATATTTCTATTATAATTGTGGTATTGATTTACTGTACAGACTTATGCTTATAGAGCATTCTTTCATTGGAAACTTATCTCATGCATGGCAAGTCTAAATACAGAAAAATTTAGCATAGAATTGAATTTTCCTATGTACAGAGGGAAAAAAATCCCCTTTGAGGGTAAGATGTCCTTATCTCTCCAGAATGGAGAAAGAAGCATGTGCTTTTGCAGAGGGAAAACGAAACAACGTTTAGCATCTTTATTTAGGAGGATTAGAGACTCTCTGGTACATTATTGGCCCTAGAAGGCTTGCCATGACCCCTAGAGCGTGAGTTAGGTGTCCACATTCCATAACCTCATTATTGACACATATATATTGATCAAATACTGGAGTTATCATTTGGACTGTTGGTTCAGTTCACTGGGTCTCTGATAAGACAGCAGTTTCCTATAGATGGAGACTACCTTGTGTCTGCTTCCTTTCTGCTAGGTTATCCTCTATCAATTCTTCCCATTTAAGGCCCAACTCAATACATTTTCTAAGTCTTACTGACCATAGTAACCCTCAGTGCTCTCTCCTATCTGGTAACTTCTAAAATGCATTTCTGCAACATTCGTGATTTTACATTGATAGTTTCCCTTTATATGCCTAACATAAATAAGGTTCATCGCTTCTAATGCTTTCAACTAGTTTATACTGAGATAGCATTATTTTTCACTGTCAGCTTCCCATGATATTGTGTCAAACACAGTACTGTGTATACATGTGTTTCTTCATTTTAAAACATTTGGTTACTCACACCACAAAATATCCATTCTTTCATGTTTATGTATATATAGTATTTATATAATATACATGATGCATATGATATATATGATATTATAAGTATAAATGTAAGTATATATCTAAGACTGAGTGTATGTCTACAGAAAAATGTAAAAGTGTTAGCCATTCAGTATGTCCAACTCTCAGTGACTCCATGAACTGTAGCCTGCCATGGGATTCTCCAGGAAAGAATACTGGAATGGGGAGTCATTCTCTTCTCCAGGGAATCTTCCTGACTTAGGGATCAAACCTAAGTCTCCTGCATTGCAGGAGTCCAGGGAAGACCATGTCTACATACGCACAAATAAAAATGCATATATATATATATATATATATATATATATATATATATAGACATGAGTATATGTAATATATACATATAAATATAAATAATTATGTAATTTTCCCAGGAGAAGCAGAGATAATGTAAAGCATTATTCAGTCTGGGATACTTGTCTTGATGCTTATGTCTTTGTTAGGTTCCTCTTTTCCATACTCCATAACTGTATTCATCATAACTTAGATTTTTGTTGTTGTTCACTCACTCAGTTATCTCCAACTTTTTGTCAACCCTCCATGGACTGCAGCAAGCCAGGCTTCCCTGACCTTCATCATCTTATGGAGCTTACTCAAACTCATGTCCATTGAGTTGATGATGCCATCCAACCATCTTGTCTTCCCTTGTCCCCATTCTCCTCCTCCTCTCAATCTTTCCCAGCATCAGGGTCTTCTTCACTCAGTTGGCTCTTCTCATCAAGTGGCCAAAGTGGAATTTTAGATTCTACTGAATTGAAAATCATTTATATATGTATATGTATAGGTGTGCATATGTATACATGGGTGTGTATCTCCTATTACATTTATTGGCTACAAAATACATTTTAGGTATTATAATTCTTTTTATTTGGTATATTACTAAACAGATCCAGAATATCCTCTTAAGTTTCAATTATAAAAACAGCCCTTATCATTATAAATTTCAACTTTTATAATAATTAGTCAAATAATTTTAATAGGAATCAAACAATATTGGACATTTAGCACATATATTTCCTTAAAATTATGCTTCCTTGGCATATGTTATGAGTGTGTATTTTATAGATTTTAGGTATAGTTGTAGTCTAAATGGCAGGAAATTGTTAGGAAAAATTAGCATCATCAACATTTATGAAGACAGATTTAATCTTTGAGTATCATTACTTGCACAAACATGCTGGTGAGTTTATTAAAAGTGTTTTAATCTCTTCTTCAGCTGTCAATTTCCTTTTGCGGTTTTCCCCCCAAGCTGCCTCCATTTGCATATTTCATATTTTTTATTAAACTATTACCCATAAGCAACTACTCTCAAATCAGAGATATTTTAATGTATTGATTGCATTCATCTACCATTATTCTAAATTTATCAAGTACATTTAAATCGCTATTCCCCCATTTCACTTCACTTTCCCTTACACTTACTTCTATTACACTTATTGCCAGTGAAAATTCATGAAACGGTTATCTTCAACTTCTCTTTGTGTTTTTATATTTATCCTTTTTGAGTATCTTGAATTTCGTTATTACTAATTAGCTGTTTTCCACATCTCACTGCAACTCAGTTCTGTATTGTCCCACTGAAACATTATAAGCTTTCTCTGTAAATTCTGTGATCCACTATTATTTTTATCAAAATTCCATTTGAAGTAGAACCTACCAAAAATGATAAACTATCCTTTTTTAAGAGTTGAGAATTAAAGGAAAGGAAGACAGTAAGTGTCTTCATGCTTTCACTTTAGCTTAATGTCTTGGAGATTTAACAACACACAGAAGAAATATGGAAAAGCTAATGAATATAGTGCAACCTTACCTGTTGCTTAAGTGCTTAACATTGATAAAAATTAAGTACTTGAAATTCTATCAAAATGGTGATGATACATGATTTTCTTTTTCTGAGTATATGTATTAGGTGTGCATATGTATACATGGGTGTGTATCTCCTATTACATTTATTGGCTACAAAATACATTTTAGGTATTATAATTCTTTTTATTTGGTATATTACTAAACAGATCCAGAATATCCTCTTAAGTTTCAATTATAAAAACAGCCCTTATCATTATAAATTTCAACTTTTATAATAATTAGTCAAATAATTTTAATAGGAATCAAACAATATTGGACATTTAGCACATATATTTCCTTAAAATTATGCTTCCTTGGCATATGTTATGAGTGTGTATTTTATAGATTTTAGGTATAGTTGTAGTCTAAATGGCAGGAAATTGTTAGGAAAAATTAGCATCATCAACATTTATGAAGACAGATTTAATCTTTGAGTATCATTACTTGCACAAACATGCTGGTGAGTTTATTAAAAGTGTTTTAATCTCTTCTTCAGCTGTCAATTTCCTTTTGCGGTTTTCCCCCCAAGCTGCCTCCATTTGCATATTTCATATTTTTTATTAAACTATTACCCATAAGCAACTACTCTCAAATCAGAGATATTTTAATGTATTGATTGCATTCATCTACCATTATTCTAAATTTATCAAGTACATTTAAATCGCTATTCCCCCATTTCACTTCACTTTCCCTTACACTTACTTCTATTACACTTATTGCCAGTGAAAATTCATGAAACGGTTATCTTCAACTTCTCTTTGTGTTTTTATATTTATCCTTTTTGAGTATCTTGAATTTCGTTATTACTAATTAGCTGTTTTCCACATCTCACTGCAACTCAGTTCTGTATTGTCCCACTGAAACATTATAAGCTTTCTCTGTAAATTCTGTGATCCACTATTATTTTTATCAAAATTCCATTTGAAGTAGAACCTACCAAAAATGATAAACTATCCTTTTTTAAGAGTTGAGAATTAAAGGAAAGGAAGACAGTAAGTGTCTTCATGCTTTCACTTTAGCTTAATGTCTTGGAGATTTAACAACACACAGAAGAAATATGGAAAAGCTAATGAATATAGTGCAACCTTACCTGTTGCTTAAGTGCTTAACATTGATAAAAATTAAGTACTTGAAATTCTATCAAAAATGGTGATGATACATGATATTTCTCACTACATATTTTTAATTCATGAGCTTCTCTGGTGAAGTTTCCCTAGTGGCTTAGTGGTAAAGAATTCACCTGGGGATTTCCCTGGTGGTCCAGTGGGTAAGATGCCATGCTCCCAATGCAAGGGACCTGGGTTTGGTCTCTGCTCAGGGAACTAAATTCCACATGCCATAATGAAGACCAATCACAACCAGATGAATAAAAATAAATAAATATTTAAAAAATAAGATATATGCATTCTAAAAAAAAAAGAATTCACCTGCCAAGGCAGAAGATGTAGGTTTTATTCCTGGGTTGGAAAGATCCCCTGGAGAAGGAAACATGGCAACCCACTCAAGAATTCTTGCCTGGGAAATCCCAAGGGCAGAAAAGCCTGGTGGGCTACAGTCCATGGGACTGCAAGAGTTGGACACAAGTTAGTGACTAAACAACATCATCTTCACAGAGTGTCTGGGATTCACATGTATCCTTCTCTTGACTTTATATTCACTTTAAAAAGACCACAGCAAGGTATGCTGTACATGCCTTGGGGGCCACTAGCATGGAGCCTAGGAAAAGTATAAAGTAGGAGTTTCTAGGAGAGCATTTTTCAAAGTGAGTTCACATACTACCATCTCACAAAATACCTTAAACAGATTTGAAAAGGAGTCAAGTAGCAAATAAATCTGTACATATTCAATCGTAGAGTTTTGACTCTCTTATACCTCTTGTATAGCTTTTAAATACCTATTAAAATTCCACTAACTATTTTGAGGAAAACTAGAACACTGGTTAAGGGATGGGGTGAAGGGGAAGTTAATGAAGCTAATACAGATTTTATTGCTTTTGAATTTTTTGGAAAGCCTAGCTTAATGCCTCTTTCCCTTTAGTTCAAAAACATTCATCAAAAGATATTTTTCTAAAGATCAGAGGCAGACTTCACAGAAGATACTAATCTATTGATGCAGGCAAAGCTATTTGTTTTAATTACTCTGAATGTTTAATTATTAGCATAGTATCTCAATGCTTGCTTGCAAAAGGAATGAGTAAGGAAGCAATGACAAAAAAAAAAAAATCTGGTTTGTCAGAAACAAATTATTCATAGCTGTTTTCTAGATAAACATCTAAAAGTGACCAAAAAATGTTGTGTACTGCTTACAAGCTGTATTCACCAAAGAATTTCTTTAATAGACAAAAGGTACTATGATCTAAGGGCAGTTACACGAGCCTACAAATTGGACATTGACCTGAGCCATTGACCAGTGACTGTATTCGAATTATAAAACAAAAGAATTCTTTCTTTATTAAGTATGAAGGCCTCTGAATATATACATTTCTTGTAGCTTGACAGCTGGAAGGAGAAAATGTGTTAAATGGAAGGGGTAAAGGGGTTCACTTTTGTAGTTCTTTATAAATTAAATACACAGTCATAAAATGGCCTTCATCTGTTACTGCGATTCTTGATAGCTTTGCAGCACTCTTGTGTATCACATTCCTTTCCCTGGGCCTGAAGAAAACGCTTTTTGAGAATGACACCCAAAACCAGATGTTACATTCATCCTGGTGAAAGAGCCCTTCAAAGTTTTTGGAGACTGCATATGACCCCCACCCCCACCCCCAACCCCACCCCAGGGCTTCCCAGGCGATGCTGAAAGGAGTCAGACACCTTACCAATCCTGCCCTTGTCCTTGCCCTTGCCCAGCCCCACACTTAGCAAGTCTCTGTATTTGCCTTTTCTTTTGAATTCTTGTGACAGTTCTCTATTATTACCTTGCTTCACATCTCTGCTGTTAGGTGAAATTTAGCATGAACTCTGCTGATTACTTCTTCAAAACAGATAAAACACAGTTTCTCAAGTTGACCACATTAAATATTATTTGTTGTTTAAAAGCTTTCTTGGACCACTGATATACCTTTGCTCTATCCCATGTATAATAATTAAGAGAGAATAGTATATTACTTTAATATACCTTTCTGATAACTGTACTTCTGCTATTTGTATGAGCTTCCATCAAATACTCAGATTCAACAGAGCAATAATTGTTTTGTAATCCCTGTACCATTTTTCATAATGGTAACCGGTAAATTTTGTCTTTAACCACATATAACTTGCTATTAATGTAGCATTAGTTTTAGTTGTTTTAACACTGTTTATTTTCTTATTGTTTAATTATTAGCATAGTATCTCAATGCTTGCTTGCAAAAGGAATGAGTAAGGAAGCAATGACAAAAAAAAAAAAATCTGGTTTGTCAGAAACAAATTATTCATAGCTGTTTTCTAGATAAACATCTAAAAGTGACCAAAAAATGTTGTGTACTGCTTACAAGCTGTATTCACCAAAGAATTTCTTTAATAGACAAAAGGTACTATGATCTAAGGGCAGTTACACGAGCCTACAAATTGGACATTGACCTGAGCCATTGACCAGTGACTGTATTCGAATTATAAAACAAAAGAATTCTTTCTTTATTAAGTATGAAGGCCTCTGAATATATACATTTCTTGTAGCTTGACAGCTGGAAGGAGAAAATGTGTTAAATGGAAGGGGTAAAGGGGTTCACTTTTGTAGTTCTTTATAAATTAAATACACAGTCATAAAATGGCCTTCATCTGTTACTGCGATTCTTGATAGCTTTGCAGCACTCTTGTGTATCACATTCCTTTCCCTGGGCCTGAAGAAAACGCTTTTTGAGAATGACACCCAAAACCAGATGTTACATTCATCCTGGTGAAAGAGCCCTTCAAAGTTTTTGGAGACTGCATATGACCCCCACCCCCACCCCCAACCCCACCCCAGGGCTTCCCAGGCGATGCTGAAAGGAGTCAGACACCTTACCAATCCTGCCCTTGTCCTTGCCCTTGCCCAGCCCCACACTTAGCAAGTCTCTGTATTTGCCTTTTCTTTTGAATTCTTGTGACAGTTCTCTATTATTACCTTGCTTCACATCTCTGCTGTTAGGTGAAATTTAGCATGAACTCTGCTGATTACTTCTTCAAAACAGATAAAACACAGTTTCTCAAGTTGACCACATTAAATATTATTTGTTGTTTAAAAGCTTTCTTGGACCACTGATATACCTTTGCTCTATCCCATGTATAATAATTAAGAGAGAATAGTATATTACTTTAATATACCTTTCTGATAACTGTACTTCTGCTATTTGTATGAGCTTCCATCAAATACTCAGATTCAACAGAGCAATAATTGTTTTGTAATCCCTGTACCATTTTTCATAATGGTAACCGGTAAATTTTGTCTTTAACCACATATAACTTGCTATTAATGTAGCATTAGTTTTAGTTGTTTTAACACTGTTTATTTTCTTATTGTTAACCTAAATTAATGGAACTCTGACATGTACTGTCCACTTACCATGTGTTTTTTAAAATATTTTTTTAGATGAATTATTTTGGAGTTAAAGTTTGCTTTTAACAATTTTCCTATTACTATTATTATTAATCTAAAGAATTCAAAAGCTCTTTTACTTTTAGAAAGCATTTGATCCTGTCACTGTACTTAGTGAAAAATGAAATATTTATGAAGTATCATAATTCAGAAAATTTTTCTTTTCTACTCAGTCCCTAAGATAACTGTTCAACATACATCATCTTAAAATATTTCTCATGAATCACTCTAAAGCAATTAAGAAATGCCCATTTTCTTCCAATTTTCACATTTACTTATATGTAACACATAATTTGAAAATAATTATTTACTTAAAAATATTTAAGTATTAAAAAAATAATTCGTTAAGTAATTTTGCAGCCGAATACTTTGTATTCTATCTATCAGGAGGATTTCACAGGGTCAGGAAGATCAGATCTCTAATGTGGTGCTGATAGAGTGGGATCTATACTTTTAAATGCTTTTAACATTCTTCATCAGTGACTTTCAGTCACTACTACACGTCAACACCAATGTCTATTAATCACCAACCAATCCATAGCCAAATGAGAAAATGAGATTATGCATTTTGTCATAAAATATTAATGCAGAATTCTAAAAGTGACAAAATGGTCTGTTTTTGACTTGTCTCCAAATCAAAGCATGCAAGTCTATTTTACAGAAATGGCTTTTTTACAAATTTGAAATGTGAATATATTTTATTTTTTCCCAGTGAGTACACAATACACAATTCTTTGACAATACTATTAACCAATTTTATGCCAATTTCTTTTCTGATCTAACAACATCAAATGAAATACTTTTTTTTGCTATTTGTATGAGCTTCCATCAAATACTCAGATTCAACAGAGCAATAATTGTTTTGTAATCCCTGTACCATTTTTCATAATGGAAACCCGGGTAAATTTTGTCTTTAACCACATATAACTTGCTATTAATGTAGCATTAGTTTTAGTTGTTTTAACACTGTTTATTTTCTTATTGTTAACCTAAATTAATGGAACTCTGACATGTACTGTCCACTTACCATGTGTTTTTTAAAATATTTTTTTAGATGAATTATTTTGGAGTTAAAGTTTGCTTTTAACAATTTTCCTATTACTATTATTATTAATCTAAAGAATTCAAAAGCTCTTTTACTTTTAGAAAGCATTTGATCCTGTCACTGTACTTAGTGAAAAAAATGAAATATTTATGAAGTATCATAATTCAGAAAATTTTTCTTTTCTACTCAGTCCCTAAGATAACTGTTCAACATACATCATCTTAAAATATTTCTCATGAATCACTCTAAAGCAATTAAGAAATGCCCATTTTCTTCCAATTTTCACATTTACTTATATGTAACACATAATTTGAAAATAATTATTTACTTAAAAATATTTAAGTATTAAAAAAATAATTCGTTAAGTAATTTTGCAGCCGAATACTTTGTATTCTATCTATCAGGAGGATTTCACAGGGTCAGGAAGATCAGATCTCTAATGTGGTGCTGATAGAGTGGGATCTATACTTTTAAATGCTTTTAACATTCTTCATCAGTGACTTTCAGTCACTACTACACGTCAACACCAATGTCTATTAATCACCAACCAATCCATAGCCAAATGAGAAAATGAGATTATGCATTTTGTCATAAAATATTAATGCAGAATTCTAAAAGTGACAAAATGGTCTGTTTTTGACTTGTCTCCAAATCAAAGCATGCAAGTCTATTTTACAGAAATGGCTTTTTTACAAATTTGAAATGTGAATATATTTTATTTTTTCCCAGTGAGTACACAATACACAATTCTTTGACAATACTATTAACCAATTTTATGCCAATTTCTTTTCTGATCTAACAACATCAAATGAAATACGTTAATTTGGACGCTGTTTGGTGACTTAAACTACAATTTAAAAAAATCCATCTATAAAACAAAGTATAAAAAGTCTACCCACGGCCACAAAATCCCTTATCTTGCAACACTTTAAAGTCACAATAAATGCTTTTGAAAAGTATGAGATAAGAAAAATTAGTAAATTGAACTTCATTTAAAAAAAGAAAAAGTACGGTGTTTCATTTGAAGTACATATCATAGAGAAGCAAAAAAAACCTAACTTCATCTCTAAGATAATGTGGAAAGATGTTGTTGCTTTACACCAGTTTTTATCAAGTAATTCTATAAACACAATATAGAGAAGCAGATGAACAAATTAGTGAATGTTATGGTTCTGCATATCTTTAATACTGACACACAATCACTTTCTAGTGGAAAGATAACAGTTTAGAGCTCCTTGGTATTATAATTACGTTGTCAATGGACAATTACAAATTTTTGTTGAATAGAAATTTGGAAGTATTCTATTAAACTCATATGAACTTTCACCTCAAATCCCATTGAAGAGAGCATGAGACTATGACACAGAATACCATTTAATGTTTTGTTACCCAGAGAAAGTCAACTTGCAATGTTTTTTCCTTGCGATGTTTTATCCTTTGATTATAGGTTATCTTAAATGCTGGTCTTGATTGTTCTATAGGCACCAATGAACTGCATTCAAATCCAGTGAAGAAATCAATTGTTTTCATGCCCCCTACTATCCCACCTTACTTTAACTTTGACCTGGGGGAGATCTGGAGAAGGGGTTAGGGAGACTTTGCTTGTGTACACTGAGGCATACATGAGTTGGGCACTAATTCGGCCACTGCCCCTGGGCAAGACCAAATGGAGCTACACTTGTGTGGGGCATGATTGCACAGCAGTGCTGCCTGTGAGTTCAAGATAAGATTACATTCTTCCACCCAGACTTCCTTCTAACAGCTTAGGCAGACCTCTGTTTAGATCTGCACAAGAATGAGTGCTGCAAATTTTGAATCAAAGTCATTTAATTGGCTGCCAAATTAAAAAGGTCATGATGGTTCTCATCATAGCTTTTTACCTATAGCCAGTTGAGAAAGATTTTCAATTTTGGTAGTGTTCCTGAATTCATGTGAGTAGTCACATGCTTTCTTCTTTTATATCTATGGGAGGAGAATATTTAGGTGCAATATTAGCCAATTTTTGTATCAGGGAATGTGAACTATTGCAAAAGAACATTCCAAGTAATCCTAAGGGCTGACATACTCTAACCAAAACAATTAATTTGTTTGAACTGTAGACAATCAGGAAGGTATGAAACCATGCCCTGCATTACTCCAGAAGTCACATACACATATTCTGTCTTGAAGTCTTGGTTTATTAGTTTTACATCTGCCAGTTACCAAGGGTAAAGGTCTATGTGTAGTATCTGCAATGAATTTAAGTTTTAGGTTAAATTGGGTTATAGAGGGAGCATAAAGAAGAAACAAAAAATGAACAAAACTTTGCTTTTAAATAGAAAGTGATGAATTAGGAGACTGGATAAATAAATTCCTCACATCCTACAGTTGCATATAGGTAGGTATTCACTCTTCAGAGAAACTTCTCATCATCCCTAGTCTGTCTCAGAGAAATCAAACTGCATTTAAATTCAGGCACTGATGGTAGAAAGATGCAAAAGGGATTAATAATGTATCTCAGAACTCTTTTTCTCTTCCGTGTAGAAGTGAACTACATGGGACCAAGATGTGGGGGCCCATAAAGAACATTATATTCCTTTATTCTTGCCTGTGTTCATGCAGCCTCAGGAAACAAAGAAGATGGAAACACTTCTAGTTCTCTTTGCTATAACAGAAGGGGTTAGGGAGACTTTGCTTGTGTACACTGAGGCATACATGAGTTGGGCACTAATTCGGCCACTGCCCCTGGGCAAGACCAAATGGAGCTACACTTGTGTGGGGCATGATTGCACAGCAGTGCTGCCTGTGAGTTCAAGATAAGATTACATTCTTCCACCCAGACTTCCTTATCACCGCTTAGGCAGCCCTCTGTTTAGATCTGCACAAGAATGAGTGCTGCAAATTTTGAATCAAAGTCATTTAATTGGCTGCCAAATTAAAAAGGTCATGATGGTTCTCATCATAGCTTTTTACCTATAGCCAGTTGAGAAAGATTTTCAATTTTGGTAGTGTTCCTGAATTCATGTGAGTAGTCACATGCTTTCTTCTTTTATATCTATGGGAGGAGAATATTTAGGTGCAATATTAGCCAATTTTTGTATCAGGGAATGTGAACTATTGCAAAAGAACATTCCAAGTAATCCTAAGGGCTGACATACTCTAACCAAAACAATTAATTTGTTTGAACTGTAGACAATCAGGAAGGTATGAAACCATGCCCTGCATTACTCCAGAAGTCACATACACATATTCTGTCTTGAAGTCTTGGTTTATTAGTTTTACATCTGCCAGTTACCAAGGGTAAAGGTCTATGTGTAGTATCTGCAATGAATTTAAGTTTTAGGTTAAATTGGGTTATAGAGGGAGCATAAAGAAGAAACAAAAAATGAACAAAACTTTGCTTTTAAATAGAAAGTGATGAATTAGGAGACTGGATAAATAAATTCCTCACATCCTACAGTTGCATATAGGTAGGTATTCACTCTTCAGAGAAACTTCTCATCATCCCTAGTCTGTCTCAGAGAAATCAAACTGCATTTAAATTCAGGCACTGATGGTAGAAAGATGCAAAAGGGATTAATAATGTATCTCAGAACTCTTTTTCTCTTCCGTGTAGAAGTGAACTACATGGGACCAAGATGTGGGGGCCCATAAAGAACATTATATTCCTTTATTCTTGCCTGTGTTCATGCAGCCTCAGGAAACAAAGAAGATGGAAACACTTAACTAGGTTCTCTCTTTGCTATAACAATGATACACAGTTGGTGACTGAGCCAATAATGCATAGAGTATGAACTGCCATTCGAACTGGTTCCATATTTTAGAACTAACCCTGATCATGACAGTGAATATTTTTCCAAGTATCAACTAATGAATACATCATAGGACAAACATGAGAAAGTATAACCAGAAATAGAATTTACAATTGTATAGGTAGCACATGGAAAAATGTGGGAATTTCAGGAAAATTCTCTTCTACTTGACTGATTGACTATACATGTACAGTAGCTAATATATATTTCAAAATCATATCCATTCGGACGACACATGACTGATGTTCAGGACGTCTGGTCCTTAAAGTCGTGAAAACAAATGAGGCAGGACACTTATTAATGTCCACTTATGAGGTTTGGTTTTATTTAAAAAGTATAGAAACATGCATTGTTTGTATTTAAAATTTTCCTTTTCAATTTACTCATTCAAAATGTGTAGAACATTTTTTAGTTGGTTGCCAATTTCTGAGAATGTACCATATAAAATACTTATTTCAATAAATCTACTTGCTGTGAACTGAACACACTGTGAACTGCTTTTTTAAGCACTTACAATTTGGCTATACATTTTGGTGGCATAAATCTCACTTCTTAATCAAATGAAACACCAAGTTGTAAATAGACTGCATTATTTTTAAAAAGTCATGAATTTAAGTGATGCAGCTCTATCCTCGAGTGTGTACTGTACATGTATTAGAAAGATGAAACAAGATATTGCAATCAAGTGTTTGTATTGGAAGCAGCCCGAGTATGTCCTAATAATAAATTGCATCTTTAACTATTTGCTAGATATTCTAGAGTTCATTTTGTTTATCTCCTTGGGGAACTTAATATATTATGCTGACTTACTGAGTTGGAGAGAGTAGTTATGGTAATTCAGACAATGCTTTAAAAAAAAAACTGTAATATAAATTTCCTTTTGCTTGTTGTAATTCTCAGACGGGTCAAATACAATGATAGGTAAAGTTGATTCTAAATATAACTTTCCTTTCCTTTTTTTGTTTTTTAAAGCAAGTTTAGTACATCATTGCAACCTGTATATTTCAACACCTATTCAATCTTAGGACTTAAACTTCCTTCTTTTAACCCCTTTTTTTTTGTCTTTAGTAAAAGCCACCTTACTGCTTTTGTTTCTTTCATTGACTCAGTCCCTGATGTTCAAAGACTTTGCCTACACCACTGTTCCTTTGTATCTTCCTATTTCTACATCCCAACAGAAAACCCTCTAACATCATTGGTTACAACCAGCATTATCCAACCTACCTTACAGTACAGAACCGCCCTTCACATTCAGTCTTTTTCTTCATGTCACGAGGAGTAGAGATTTGTGCTTATCACCAAATAAAATTGCAGTGCAAAATTTCAACATAAAAGTTACACAATTAAAAGTTAATATATGGCACCACAGCCTATTAATTCACATATAGTACAACAGACCAGTAAGAACAGACAATAATATGAACAGAGCTAAAAAGAGTGAGCTTGCATAGCAATGCACAAAAGAAATTATATACAGAGGAAAATCCTTTTCTTCCTGGAGGGCGAACTTTGTTTTCTTTTTCTTTTTTTTAATATAATCCTGACAAGAAAGTGTTAAGGTGGGTGGTGTACTTAAGAGAAGAACACAAGTAAAATATCTGTGGGATATGTGTGGCTGTGTGTCTTTACATTGCATTTACAGTTCTTTTAATAGTACATAAATAAATTGTTCATTGCACTGTTTAGTGTCATCACTTCCATGAGTTCAGACCTGATGGTCCTTCAGAGCAGCTTTGCATGTCTCCTCTCAGTTACTCTGTGAAGAGATTTAAAAACAAAATAAAAACAGAAATAAATTTGCATTTAAGTATTCTTTATCTGGATCAGCATAACAAAAAGCAAAGCAAACAGATAATTGATGAAGATAACATCTTGGGTTCTGTGAGGCTGTGAATTTACAAATATTTACTTATAGAAGGAACACTGTAAAATTTGGAGACTTTAAAATCTCAATAGATCACTTTTGCACTTACCATAAAAAAACTGTAATATAAATTTCCTTTTGCTTGTTGTAATTCTCAGACGGGTCAAATACAATGATAGGTAAAGTTGATTCTAAATATAACTTTCCTTTCCTTTTTTTGTTTTTTAAAGCAAGTTTAGTACATCATTGCAACCTGTATATTTCAACACCTATTCAATCTTAGGACTTAAACTTCCTTCTTTTAACCCCTTTTTTTTTGTCTTTAGTAAAAGCCACCTTACTGCTTTTGTTTCTTTCATTGACTCAGTCCCTGATGTTCAAAGACTTTGCCTACACCACTGTTCCTTTGTATCTTCCTATTTCTACATCCCAACAGAAAACCCTCTAACATCATTGGTTACAACCAGCATTATCCAACCTACCTTACAGTACAGAACCGCCCTTCACATTCAGTCTTTTTCTTCATGTCACGAGGAGTAGAGATTTGTGCTTATCACCAAATAAAATTGCAGTGCAAAATTTCAACATAAAAGTTACACAATTAAAAGTTAATATATGGCACCACAGCCTATTAATTCACATATAGTACAACAGACCAGTAAGAACAGACAATAATATGAACAGAGCTAAAAAGAGTGAGCTTGCATAGCAATGCACAAAAGAAATTATATACAGAGGAAAATCCTTTTCTTCCTGGAGGGCGAACTTTGTTTTCTTTTTCTTTTTTTTAATATAATCCTGACAAGAAAGTGTTAAGGTGGGTGGTGTACTTAAGAGAAGAACACAAGTAAAATATCTGTGGGATATGTGTGGCTGTGTGTCTTTACATTGCATTTACAGTTCTTTTAATAGTACATAAATAAATTGTTCATTGCACTGTTTAGTGTCATCACTTCCATGAGTTCAGACCTGATGGTCCTTCAGAGCAGCTTTGCATGTCTCCTCTCAGTTACTCTGTGAAGAGATTTAAAAAACAAAACAAAAAAACAGAAATAAATTTGCATTTAAGTATTCTTTATCTGGATCAGCATAACAAAAAGCAAAGCAAACAGATAATTGATGAAGATAACATCTTGGGTTCTGTGAGGCTGTGAATTTACAAATATTTACTTATAGAAGGAACACTGTAAAATTTGGAGACTTTAAAATCTCAATAGATCACTTTTGCACTTACCATGAGTCTATAGTTACTTCAATATAATAATGTAAAACCCAAGTTGTCCTAAATCAAATTAATGATAAACACACATTAATTCTAATTAGATTAACAGATAACAATAACTCCTATTAATTACAATTAGAGTAATTTACGGTTTGGAAGTACTTTCACTTTTATTATCTCATGGCATACCCAAGTTAGATGTGAACGTAACAGTAATGCAATGTGTTAGATAAGGAAATAGAGATTTAAGAAGTCGGTTTACTTTCTCTTACATAACTGGAGAAGGTTGAGAAGATTGGAACTCAGGGCTCTTCCTTCAAATAAACTGAATTCAGGGAACCAGTTGAAAATACTCAGCAAATATAATTCTCACACTGGGTGGTAAAACTGGTAAATTTCATGGTGAAATGACCTCAAACAGTTCAATGCACAGTTCAATGCATTTTACTGTGCGTGACAAACGGTGACATCCTATCCTTCTCTAGTATTTTATACTTAAAAAGTAATTATATTAACTATCAATGCCAGTTCTTTATCAAACAGCAGAATTTATTTTACTGCAATCAAAGTATTATACATTAATTAAAATCAAAGATGAACTTTCCAAGGTTGATGCCCTAAATATAAGAAATAAATGAAAAGCATTTAGGGAATGAGGAAGCCCTAAGAAGGTTCTTTGAAACTACCATTTGGCCAATATTTTCCTACTGTGTTCAGTTAAAAAGGCAAACTACAAGGCTTCCTCGGAGGTCCAGTGAGTGAAGAGTCTGCCTTGCAGTGCAAGGGGCACCAGCTGGATCCCTGACCAGGGAAGATCCCACGTGCCAAGGAGTGGCAGGACCGGTGTGTCCAATTAAAAGCCAGTGCTCTGGAGCATATGTGCCCAGAGTCAGTGCTCTGCAATGAGAGAGGCCACTGAAATGGGAGGCCCACACAGGTCAAAGAATTAACGTGGATGAAAAATAAATGATGACTTAGAGGCAAAAAATAAAATAAAATAAACTTAAAAAAAAGGCAAACTACAAACACTACATCTAATTAACTTGTAAGTACTTAAGGTAATTGCCTTCATTAACAGAAAAATCCAGCCTTGAAACAGAAGAAATGTTGATTTGACTGATGTAAATAGCAATGGTTTACATCAACGGTTTTGTTATAATCAAACCTATTGAAAATTATAATTTATTTTTTCTTGTAGTAAAGTAAGCTTTCTACAGTTTTGAAATTTGTTTACTGTGGCAACATTATTGATGGGATTCAGAACATGCTTACTTCAAAATATGGTACACCTTAGCATATAGAATATCTTAGAGAGAGGGAGGTTGGAAAGAAACAGCGGAAGCATAAAGATCACTCTGATCTCTCCCACCTCATCCTTCCCTGGAGGATGATCATAAAAAACTCCTATGTGACAAGGATCCACCCTGTACCAGGAAGAAGGAAGCTTTCTTGTCACCAGAGATGGGGAATGTTGGGCTAAGAAATCTGTACAAACAAACCTTGTTGAATTAACCCTTAGCTCCTTCTTCACCCTTTACCGCCCCTAGTGTAGACCTCTTATTCAATTCTCACACATCTAAAGTTTCCTGCTCTGGTTCTTTCCTTGCGGTTTCATTCTCTTGTGAAGGCTCTCATATTTGTGCAAAAAAATCAATAAAATTTCATGTTGTTTTTCCCTTGTTAATCTTTCTTGTTGGTTTGGTTTTCAGATCCAGTGAGAGATTCTAAGACGGTAAAGGAAAACTTTTCTCCCTTAAATGTTATTAACCCAATCTTTCTTTTGAATCACCATAACCTTTTAAATGCCCCAAAGTACTTACATAATTCACCTGTAAACTGTCCTTGACTATTTGAGCCCATATATCCTATATCAAGAAGGTCGCTGGCATTGCGCTGATGGCTTCCCTGACCAGGGAAGATCCCACGTGCCAAGGAGTGGCAGGACCGGTGTGTCCAATTAAAAGCCAGTGCTCTGGAGCATATGTGCCCAGAGTCAGTGCTCTGCAATGAGAGAGGCCACTGAAATGGGAGGCCCACACAGGTCAAAGAATTAACGTGGATGAAAAATAAATGATGACTTAGAGGCAAAAAATAAAATAAAATAAACTTAAAAAAAAGGCAAACTACAAACACTACATCTAATTAACTTGTAAGTACTTAAGGTAATTGCCTTCATTAACAGAAAAATCCAGCCTTGAAACAGAAGAAATGTTGATTTGACTGATGTAAATAGCAATGGTTTACATCAACGGTTTTGTTATAATCAAACCTATTGAAAATTATAATTTATTTTTTCTTGTAGTAAAGTAAGCTTTCTACAGTTTTGAAATTTGTTTACTGTGGCAACATTATTGATGGGATTCAGAACATGCTTACTTCAAAATATGGTACACCTTAGCATATAGAATATCTTAGAGAGAGGGAGGTTGGAAAGAAACAGCGGAAGCATAAAGATCACTCTGATCTCTCCCACCTCATCCTTCCCTGGAGGATGATCATAAAAAACTCCTATGTGACAAGGATCCACCCTGTACCAGGAAGAAGGAAGCTTTCTTGTCACCAGAGATGGGGAATGTTGGGCTAAGAAATCTGTACAAACAAACCTTGTTGAATTAACCCTTAGCTCCTTCTTCACCCTTTACCGCCCCTAGTGTAGACCTCTTATTCAATTCTCACACATCTAAAGTTTCCTGCTCTGGTTCTTTCCTTGCGGTTTCATTCTCTTGTGAAGGCTCTCATATTTGTGCAAAAAAATCAATAAAATTTCATGTTGTTTTTCCCTTGTTAATCTTTCTTGTTGGTTTGGTTTTCAGATCCAGTGAGAGATTCTAAGACGGTAAAGGAAAACTTTTCTCCCTTAAATGTTATTAACCCAATCTTTCTTTTGAATCACCATAACCTTTTAAATGCCCCAAAGTACTTACATAATTCACCTGTAAACTGTCCTTGACTATTTGAGCCCATATATCCTATATCAAGAAGGTCGCTGGCATTGCGCTGATGGCTTCCTCTCAAAGCCTCGGCTTTCCTGGGTCCAGTGGATCCTTTAGAAGAAGCCGTTCCTGATGAGCTGTGACCCCCTGGAGAGGGGAAACTGGGTTTGCTGTAGGGCACCAAGGTTTCCTCTGAAAAAAAGAAACATCATGGGTTTAGTTGAATGGCAACATACAGGCAATATAAATTTAACTTTAAATACAAAGCTCCAGCTGGGCTATTGTACATTTCACTCTTTAGTAAAACTACAGAGTTTAACAAGGTCTGAATATTAAAGGAATTTCCACGTGCAAGCAACATTTCTCACAACAGGAATTGAGGCAGGATTGAATTAAAAGAAATCTTGGGATAAATATATCATGTTATGTATTACTTGCAAAATTTAAGTTCATCATAAAACAGATTTGCATACAATGGCCATTTTGTTTGACAAAAACATTTCTGAGAATAATTTCTGGGTTCCATGAGCCTGAAATTTAATTTTTTTCATTAAGCCGGAAAGAACATGGTTTTTGTCAAATTATGGCAACATTTTCTCAATATAGGTAAAGAGCTATATGTTAGTTAATAAACTAAGCTCCTTACTTACATTTCTACTGCTTACTTGCATAAAAATACATTATTTGGAAAGCTGTTAATTTCCTTAAAAGGAAAAGAGAAACTCATTCATTTTAATAAATAATGCTCCTATTCATTTTATGTGCAATCTGTTTAAAAATAACTCATAATGTGCATTACTTAATACTTTAAATATTTTTTCTTTCTTTTTCTTTTTCTTTCTTCCTTCTTTCATTTTTTCTGACCTCTTATCCTCTCCACCCTTCTTTTTTTTTTTTTTTTTTTTTTTTACTTTCTTTCTTTCTAGGTATGAGTTATTCTTGCTGTGATTAGATGACTTAAAAAAAGGCTGACTGAATTTAGTATTTCTCTTCTCATACAGTTTTAATGACAAGGATCACATGCTTTTTCTTTTACAGCCTAAATGATGTAAGCTTCCTAAATGTTCCAATAGATACTAACATTATCATCTTTTGGCTCTTTCCTAACTATATTTTAAGCTAAAACTTTAAGCAGAAAGTTGTGACAAAATATACTTATTGAAAATTCAGGAGCAGAAGACATATACAGGAAAGACTGAGTCAAATGAATAAAAGAAAACTCTTTCAATTGTGTGTGTGTGTGTGTGTATGTTTTAATACTCAGTGAATCCTGACATAAGAAGAGATGTTCCATAAATACATTAATGCATTTCTGTAACTGGTTAAACATATCCCACCAAAACAACAGCAACAACAACAACTGCATACCATGAAACTTATCTTGTGACATTTCCAGGAAACTTGATTTATAAACAAAAACATTTCCCATTGAAGTGTGGGACAGTCAACTAAATTTATTCAGTTGAAGCAAGTACAGGTGCCAGTTTAACTGTTTCTAATATCAGAATTCTGTGATGGCCTATTTATCTACAACTTTATTTCCATTAATTTACTGATTTGACTGAAGTGAGTTCTCCTAAAATGACTAGTTGCTTCAGTCAAAATGGACAAACTGGTTAAAGGCAGAGATTCAACTGATACTAAAGATGAAATTTAGTGGTCTTTAAAGTACTCAATACAAACAAAAAATGTCATGGTTTTCTGAGCATTACAGATGAAACCTGGAGGTCTCTTGGGCTCAGAGACCTTATATAGAGGTTAATTTGAGGAACGACCCCTACTGGCTTCAGCCTTAAGGGATGCGCTCGATGAGCTTTGCTCTGAATTCCAACTTCAATTAGGGATTCAAGGTCAATGCATTTCAGATGCCTTTAGACAACTGGCACTTTGAAAATACCTGGTAGAAAAAAAATGGTAAAAGTCCACACTTTCTTGGGACTGTGCAGAACACACCTGGTCCGACACCTTGTTTGTGGAGGGGTTTCCGTATGTCTTCTTGGCGTTCAGTGGAGTTTATCCATTCCTGGGTTTGTCGCTGCCACTCTAGGGATGTTTTAGCTGGACAATCCAAAGAGCTCTTTGTGTCTTCTAAGTTGGATGACTGCTGTCTCTCCAGAGAGCTTCCTTTTCTCTCTGTTGAGTTTTCCACGTTACCAGCTTGCTGGCTCGAGCCTATCTGCTGCCTTAAACCCTGACCTGGAGGGGGATCTGGTGGTGGTGGAAGATCTAAAAATTTTGAATAATGTTTAGAATAAACTAAAATGTAATAAAAAATACAGGTTTTAATTCAAGATGAATAAAAAAAGGTTGCCCCCCTAAAGGTATCATCCATGCAAAATAAATTTTGTGGGGGGGGAAAGTCAGTTATTTATATCTGAAATGCATATCATTGATCTGTTTGTTATCTTTTGATCACAGTGCCTTTGAAAGGAAATCGACTGGTTTTATCCAACTATTGTATGTGGTGAGTAATTGCAGTTGTACACTGAGGCTGATGTTCAAGGTGTAAAGGTCAATTTATGATTTTTCCAAATTTAATCCTTTATCCACTACCACCTCCCCAAACCAAAAATACAAAGATACAAAACAAGTACAAATTCTAGCAGCTGTGTTAATAAAAGGCCTTTGGAAGAATAAAACCTGCCCTGCCAATCTCCCTAGGAAATGCTGCCCTTGGGAAATTAAGAACTGTATGCTGCATCATACACAGCATATGACTGCTCTTATTTGTGTATGTGACACATTTAGCAACAGTCAAATGGTTAAGCTAACATTTATTAAATGCCATTAACATTCTGCATGACAACCATTTCTGGCTGTTCGTTTCATGACTTAGTTAATGAGTTATAACTAATATAATCTTCCAATGTATTAATTTTAATAAATAATAATGGATGTTCAAAGTTTCAGTAGAATATGCTTCATGGTGCTAGAGTAGACAGTGCATCATGAAAATTTGAGATATAGTTAAATAGATAATTTTTCATAAAAGCTCTTTACATTAAATATCATATAGGACAAAATTAAAAGTTCAAATACCCAGCTAATTTTTCATTTACCTTTTCTTAGCTTTTCAGACCATGACACTTTTATATTTTGAATATCACTTGTGAAATCACAACCCCTGCTTTCATAGTTCTTTAAGGATTATAGTTCTAGTATATAATGTATAGTTATACTAGTCCTGAATTTGTTGAAGATTGTGAGATCTAAACATTCTAACATTCTTCTGGATTATTTCCTTCTCACTTTTCTGGAAAGCTGTTCTCAAACTCTTCATTTACCCTTAGAATATCAATATGTTGTATGTTCACAAAGATCAAATATCATGGACAATGTACATACTCATATATTTAACAGAGGATAATGTATATCATTGATCTGTTTGTTATCTTTTGATCACAGTGCCTTTGAAAGGAAATCGACTGGTTTTATCCAACTATTGTATGTGGTGAGTAATTGCAGTTGTACACTGAGGCTGATGTTCAAGGTGTAAAGGTCAATTTATGATTTTTCCAAATTTAATCCTTTATCCACTACCACCTCCCCAAACCAAAAATACAAAGATACAAAACAAGTACAAATTCTAGCAGCTGTGTTAATAAAAGGCCTTTGGAAGAATAAAACCTGCCCTGCCAATCTCCCTAGGAAATGCTGCCCTTGGGAAATTAAGAACTGTATGCTGCATCATACACAGCATATGACTGCTCTTATTTGTGTATGTGACACATTTAGCAACAGTCAAATGGTTAAGCTAACATTTATTAAATGCCATTAACATTCTGCATGACAACCATTTCTGGCTGTTCGTTTCATGACTTAGTTAATGAGTTATAACTAATATAATCTTCCAATGTATTAATTTTAATAAATAATAATGGATGTTCAAAGTTTCAGTAGAATATGCTTCATGGTGCTAGAGTAGACAGTGCATCATGAAAATTTGAGATATAGTTAAATAGATAATTTTTCATAAAAGCTCTTTACATTAAATATCATATAGGACAAAATTAAAAGTTCAAATACCCAGCTAATTTTTCATTTACCTTTTCTTAGCTTTTCAGACCATGACACTTTTATATTTTGAATATCACTTGTGAAATCACAACCCCTGCTTTCATAGTTCTTTAAGGATTATAGTTCTAGTATATAATGTATAGTTATACTAGTCCTGAATTTGTTGAAGATTGTGAGATCTAAACATTCTAACATTCTTCTGGATTATTTCCTTCTCACTTTTCTGGAAAGCTGTTCTCAAACTCTTCATTTACCCTTAGAATATCAATATGTTGTATGTTCACAAAGATCAAATATCATGGACAATGTACATACTCATATATTTAACAGAGGATAATGTATATAACATAGCTGATTGTTCCCCATGTGACTTTAATAATGGTGCACTTGTTTCTAATAATATTGCTCATGAAATTTACAAAGAGAAAGTATAAATTTCCTGTGTACAAAAGGTAGTTTCCTTTTTTTTTAAATTTTTTTTTTTTTGGCAGAGGGGTGGGGAAGAAGTGGGGCAGGTGGGCCACTTCTATTGGTCTTTCATTTCTCTATTTTCATCCATCTTTTGTTCTTTGGCCCGTGTGGGCCTCCCATCATGGTGGCCTCTGTTGACGCAGAGCACTGGCCCTGGGCGCATGCGCTCCAGAGCTCCAGCTCGGTTATTGGACACATCTGTCCAGCCGCTCTGCGGCACGTGGGATCTTCCCAGGCCAAGGATTGAACTGGTGCCCCTTGCACTGCAAGGCGGTGTCCTTACCAACTGGACCACCAGGGAAGCCCCAAAGGTAGTTTCTATAAGCAAAGCTAAGTTGCTCCTTTAAAAGACTTTCTTACAAAGCTTCATACTCTTATGATCAAACTAATACTGTCCTCATTGAACTGACAATGAAAATACCAGTATCTGCTTGGGGGGTTCCTACTTTGGGAAGCATTCCCAGTTCTTATCTACATCATCCTGTTAGATTATAAATTTCTAATTATTGAAAGGAACAGGGTTTCTATCTGGGAGAATATAATTGCAATTGCAACATTTCTTCCAAAATGAAGGGCTAATCCAATACTGACAGATCTGTTTGTTGAATAATTCACCAATGAATTTGGTGCTTCCTTTATATTTTGAATATCACTTGTGAAATCACAACCCCTGCTTTCATAGTTCTTTAAGGATTATAGTTCTAGTATATAATGTATAGTTATACTAGTCCTGAATTTGTTGAAGATTGTGAGATCTAAACATTCTAACATTCTTCTGGATTATTTCCTTCTCACTTTTCTGGAAAGCTGTTCTCAAACTCTTCATTTACCCTTAGAATATCAATATGTTGTATGTTCACAAAGATCAAATATCATGGACAATGTACATACTCATATATTTAACAGAGGATAATGTATATAACATAGCTGATTGTTCCCCATGTGACTTTAATAATGGTGCACTTGTTTCTAATAATATTGCTCATGAAATTTACAAAGAGAAAGTATAAATTTCCTGTGTACAAAAGGTAGTTTCCTTTTTTTTTAAATTTTTTTTTTTTTGGCAGAGGGGTGGGGAAGAAGTGGGGCAGGTGGGCCACTTCTATTGGTCTTTCATTTCTCTATTTTCATCCATCTTTTGTTCTTTGGCCCGTGTGGGCCTCCCATCATGGTGGCCTCTGTTGACGCAGAGCACTGGCCCTGGGCGCATGCGCTCCAGAGCTCCAGCTCGGTTATTGGACACATCTGTCCAGCCGCTCTGCGGCACGTGGGATCTTCCCAGGCCAAGGATTGAACTGGTGCCCCTTGCACTGCAAGGCGGTGTCCTTACCAACTGGACCACCAGGGAAGCCCCAAAGGTAGTTTCTATAAGCAAAGCTAAGTTGCTCCTTTAAAAGACTTTCTTACAAAGCTTCATACTCTTATGATCAAACTAATACTGTCCTCATTGAACTGACAATGAAAATACCAGTATCTGCTTGGGGGGTTCCTACTTTGGGAAGCATTCCCAGTTCTTATCTACATCATCCTGTTAGATTATAAATTTCTAATTATTGAAAGGAACAGGGTTTCTATCTGGGAGAATATAATTGCAATTGCAACATTTCTTCCAAAATGAAGGGCTAATCCAATACTGACAGATCTGTTTGTTGAATAATTCACCAATGAATTTGGTGCTTCCTTTATATTTAATACTGACTTCCTTCAGTTTGTATTATTATAAATGCAAATCAATTATTTCATTGGACTTAAGACTGCCAGTTGGGGGAAAATTATTATGTTTGCTTCTAAAATAACAAAACTTGCCATTGATTTTTATTTTCCATCAGGAGCCTAATTTTCAAAATGGCCAAAATGGCATCTGCTTATGCTAGCTAAAATTCTGATTACTCTTTAATTTAACCTGAAATTATATGGCTATATAATTAGGTAATATCCTTGGAGTTTGTATAGTCTAAGTAGAAAGAACATTGAAAGCACATTGAAATAAACAAATTGGAAAAAAAAAAAAAGACGAGATTAAGAATGGCTGTGGAAAAAATGAAAGAATGTAATCAAATGTTTACTTAAATTAAATTTATTATTCATTTCTCTGTTGATTCATTTCAACTAAATCAATTCAATAAAGAGACTCTTACTAGCCTACTGAGGATCTGCTATTGTCAGGCACACAACAATCCAATCATGTATGTCTCATTATTATACTCTTTTTTAGGTAAGAAAAATAAGCACGAAGAATTCTAGTGTCTCCAGCCTGGGTCTCTCCTTCCATGAACTCCATATTCGCCTTAACTAAATCCATACTGGAGAGTTCAAGTTTTATGTTAGAAAATATCTCAAATTTCACACCTGGAAACTGAACTCTAGAACTTCCTCTGCAACATATGCTTCTTCCTTAATGTTCCTCATCTCAATGACTACAAGTTGCCCATAACTCTGGAGTAATCTTTTGCTTTACACCTTTATTACTTTCATTAACAAACTCTGTGGAGTCAGCCTCCGTACTTAGAATTGAACCTTTCTTATGGCTTCCACTGATGCGAGCTTGGCATGTAACTCTAGCATCTAATCCCTACATTACTTTTATAGTTTCCCTTGTGGTTTCTATGATTTCAGAATCACATTCAGATTACCTCAACATAGCATCCAGAATGATTTATCTTTTAATAAAAACATAAGGAAAATCTGTCAGGCCTTTGCATTACATACTCTCACACATATATCTCCCCCCCGCCCCCACCATCAGTGGTTTCTCACAGTAAAGAACCAATGTCCTTAGAAATGTTTATACGTCCTACAGAATATTGGTCTTCTCTTATTAGCCTGGCTTCACATTATATTCTAATGCTCTCTCTGCTTCAACTAAGTTTATTGGGTTGCAAAGAGTCAGATATGACTGAGCAACTGAACACACACACATACACTGCTTCAGGCATACTGTTCCTCTTCCTTTTTATCAGCTATTTCAGGATTCCACTTGCTGTTCTCCTTTCCTGCAATGATTCTTCCTCATATATTAAACTTGCTCTTTCCCTTGTAATTTTCTAGTCTTTTCTCAAATGTTATCTTCTTGTTAAGGACTTCCCTGAGCATTCTACTTCAAAAATATCTCCCCCTCCCACGTCTATATATCTCAATTTCCTTCCTCTGGTTTGTTTTCTCCATGGCACTTACCACCATCTTGTATATCTTTAATTTTCACTTAAATATTTATGTTGGTCATTATGTTCTCTCACGAGCATGTAAGCTACAGAAGGGCAGGGGATTTTTGTCTATATGGTTCCCACTGTGCCTGTAATTTGGTATGAGCTTAATAAATATTTAACTGAACAGATTCATGAATAAATTAATGAACAGAATAAAGAATGATTTGCTCAGTGGTCAAAGTTTTCCATAACAGATCTGGGAAAGAGTCCTTTCTCTGAATAGACAGTAGGATGAGGAGAGGACAGGCTGGAAGGAGATGATTTAGGGAAAAAAGGCTGACAGATAGAGAACTACTTCTTTGCCTCCTCTGCTCAGCATTGGTTAATGCATTGGCTTTAAAGGCTATTCTTTTGCTGATACAAATAAAATAGATGATTTGGACTGGACAATGGCTGCTTACATGAGACTTTATCCAAGGGAGAAGAACATTCCTTAACATGTGTTTGGGTTTTTGTATAAGTCTTTGTGACAGAGACTGATAACTGCTTACTATTCCCAATTCTCCAGTACTTAGTTTGATGCCATGTGACAGAGTTCCTGCCCACGAAGGAGAAGTGAATGTACCACGTGCAGGATTTGCCATACAATCTCCCAAATAATCGTTTATGTTCTTTATTTCCCTCACTCAGAAACCATCAAGGTCCTATCTTGGAAATAATGGTGTCTCAATATTTAAGAAGCATACATTTTTACACTGGGCTTCCCTGGTTGCTCAGACAGTAAAGAATCTACGTGCAATGCAGAAGACCTGGTTTGATCCCTGGGTCAGAAAGATTCCTGGAGAAGGAAATGACAACTCACTCCAGTATCTTTGTCTGGAGAATTCCATGGGCAGAGGACCCCGGGAGGCTACTGTCCATGGGGTCACAAAAGAGTTGGACATGACTGAGCAACATTCAGTTTCACTAACACTAAAACTGACTTTCATAAATCACTGTGTCTGTGAGAAATAAACTTACACTGTGCTAAGACATGAAGGGGACAGAAGCTGATTGGTGCAGGAGTCAACAATAATTGCCCCAATTAATATATTCATAAAACATTTGTAAAATCTATAATGCAAAATTTTACTGTAAAATGTCTATACATTAAGTACTACTAAACTGCCCCAAAAGAATGGTTTTATTTTATATACAAATCTCATGAACTTGGGTGAAACCAACAAAATTCTGTAAAGCAGTTATCCTTCAATTAAAAAAAAAAACATTTAGAAATTTAAAAAATCTTATGAGTATAATACAGATGCATGGATTCATACCATATAAAAACTATGGCACAAAACATCTGCAGTGAAATAGCAATATCTTTTAAAGGCAACCTGTAGTGTTATATCCAAAATAAATGTCCTTGTGTCATAACTAAAATGCCTTTAGATCAAACACTTGTAAGTCAGAATGTGCTTTGCAATATCACTACTTCTTAAATGTGCCTACTAATAACACATCATCCATAGCCTTTTTTGGAATGCCGGTACATTTGAAATCATAGGAACCTATTTATTTTTTAGAGACATAAGCAATATATTGATCATGCTTTCAACTAGGAGTTAGCTTGCTTTAATTAAACATTCTGAAGAAACCTTGCAAGGAAAGTGTTCTAAGAAAAAAGAAAAGAGCTATTTTATTGATTTATATTTTATATCTTCCATATATTCTACATATGATGTTCAAACATTGTGGAAAAGCCACATTAAAAACCCATATAGTCCATGAGTTTTTCCCTTCCCTTCATGATATTCATAGCAGGAAATTATGCAAAATTAGACAACCCCAAACTCCCCAGTATCTTTGGAAATACTAATATTTAAGAAGCATACATTTTACACTGGGCTTCCCTGGTTGCTCAGACAGTAAAGAATCTACGTGCAATGCAGAAGACCTGGTTTGATCCCTGGGTCAGAAAGATTCCTGGAGAAGGAAATGACAACTCACTCCAGTATCTTTGTCTGGAGAATTCCATGGGCAGAGGACCCGGGAGGCTACTGTCCATGGGGTCACAAAAGAGTTGGACATGACTGAGCAACATTCAGTTTCACTAACACTAAAACTGACTTTCATAAATCACTGTGTCTGTGAGAAATAAACTTACACTGTGCTAAGACATGAAGGGGACAGAAGCTGATTGGTGCAGGAGTCAACAATAATTGCCCCAATTAATATATTCATAAAACATTTGTAAAATCTATAATGCAAAATTTTACTGTAAAATGTCTATACATTAAGTACTACTAAACTGCCCCAAAAGAATGGTTTTATTTTATATACAAATCTCATGAACTTGGGTGAAACCAACAAAATTCTGTAAAGCAGTTATCCTTCAATTAAAAAAAAAAACATTTAGAAATTTAAAAAATCTTATGAGTATAATACAGATGCATGGATTCATACCATATAAAAACTATGGCACAAAACATCTGCAGTGAAATAGCAATATCTTTTAAAGGCAACCTGTAGTGTTATATCCAAAATAAATGTCCTTGTGTCATAACTAAAATGCCTTTAGATCAAACACTTGTAAGTCAGAATGTGCTTTGCAATATCACTACTTCTTAAATGTGCCTACTAATAACACATCATCCATAGCCTTTTTTGGAATGCCGGTACATTTGAAATCATAGGAACCTATTTATTTTTTAGAGACATAAGCAATATATTGATCATGCTTTCAACTAGGAGTTAGCTTGCTTTAATTAAACATTCTGAAGAAACCTTGCAAGGAAAGTGTTCTAAGAAAAAAGAAAAGAGCTATTTTATTGATTTATATTTTATATCTTCCATATATTCTACATATGATGTTCAAACATTGTGGAAAAGCCACATTAAAAACCCATATAGTCGATGAGTTTTTGCCTTCCCTTCATGATAGTTATAGCAGGGAAATTATGCAAAGTTAGTAATGCTGAGATTTGTAATAGAATATTAGTGAAAGTACTCTCTTGTATTAAGAGGGAACAAGATCAACACTATAGACTGCTTTAAGTGCTCAACTCGTCTTCAGATCATTGGGGGAGAAAGGAGGTGGTACACATTTTTGCTCACCACAGGATATCCGCTTATGGAGAATCAAAATCTTGATTGTACCCTTACCCTCACACTTCACAGAAACATTTTCCAATGAAAACAAAGTAAGTAGGAAAGACAAGTAAACGTGAAGGCTTTTAGGCCAAGTTATTTTTGGCTCTTAAAGTCATCTTAGCATTGTACAATGACTAAAGAAAGTCCAACAGAGGCTGCCAGCTAAAGACCTACCCCCAGACCAATAGAGAACCAGTATTTCTTCTCCAGTGAAGCCTCATCCTGTCCTATAATGATAAGCCTAAGCGCCTGAGATGAGTGCCAAGAACTCAGTTACAGCATCTCAAAGCTGATTGCATATTAGATTCTCCTGTGGAGCTTTAAAAATACTCACGACTGGTTTTCACCCCAAAACAATTAAATCAGAACCTCCAGGGTGTATTTTCAAAGTTCCCCAGATGGTTCCAAATAGTTTGTGAGCTTGCAGGAGCAAGTGCAGAGAAGAGTGAAGAAATTTTCCTTTGGGTCTGACATTACACTGGGCTCTTCACATATATTATCTTACACATTCCTTAGGATAAAACTTTGGGATAAATACTTTTATTCCTATATGTAAACATGCAATGATTACATTGAATATGGAGTTGATGAACTATTCATTATTGAAAAAAGGTTACCTTCCAATAATAGCCTTTTTGGAATGCGGTACATTTGAAATCATAGGAACCTATTTATTTTTTAGAGACATAAGCAATATATTGATCATGCTTTCAACTAGGAGTTAGCTTGCTTTAATTAAACATTCTGAAGAAACCTTGCAAGGAAAGTGTTCTAAGAAAAAAGAAAAGAGCTATTTTATTGATTTATATTTTATATCTTCCATATATTCTACATATGATGTTCAAACATTGTGGAAAAGCCACATTAAAAACCCATATAGTCCATGAGTTTTTCCCTTCCCTTCATGATATTCATAGCAGGGAAATTATGCAAAATTAGTAATGCTGAGATTTGTAATAGAATATTAGTGAAAGTACTCTCTTGTATTAAGAGGGAACAAGATCAACACTATAGACTGCTTTAAGTGCTCAACTCGTCTTCAGATCATTGGGGGAGAAAGGAGGTGGTACACATTTTTGCTCACCACAGGATATCCGCTTATGGAGAATCAAAATCTTGATTGTACCCTTACCCTCACACTTCACAGAAACATTTTCCAATGAAAACAAAGTAAGTAGGAAAGACAAGTAAACGTGAAGGCTTTTAGGCCAAGTTATTTTTGGCTCTTAAAGTCATCTTAGCATTGTACAATGACTAAAGAAAGTCCAACAGAGGCTGCCAGCTAAAGACCTACCCCCAGACCAATAGAGAACCAGTATTTCTTCTCCAGTGAAGCCTCATCCTGTCCTATAATGATAAGCCTAAGCGCCTGAGATGAGTGCCAAGAACTCAGTTACAGCATCTCAAAGCTGATTGCATATTAGATTCTCCTGTGGAGCTTTAAAAATACTCACGACTGGTTTTCACCCCAAAACAATTAAATCAGAACCTCCAGGGTGTATTTTCAAAGTTCCCCAGATGGTTCCAAATAGTTTGTGAGCTTGCAGGAGCAAGTGCAGAGAAGAGTGAAGAAATTTTCCTTTGGGTCTGACATTACACTGGGCTCTTCACATATATTATCTTACACATTCCTTAGGATAAAACTTTGGGATAAATACTTTTATTCCTATATGTAAACATGCAATGATTACATTGAATATGGAGTTGATGAACTATTCATTATTGAAAAAAGGTTACCTTCCAATAATATTTTGTTTCCTGAAGCTAGCAGTATTTAAGCAAATATGCAAAGACTGGATCCTCTACATAAATGTATAAAAATTGAAATAAATCAGCAAGGGATTAAGTCATTGCCTGTTTGGCTAATAAAGTATTATTGAAAATCATTCATCTCCATTTGTTAACTTTTTTCTAAAGCTGCACAGACACTACAATGGCAGTGCCGAGCAGTCTTGATAGACTAGTTTGGCTTAGCTAAAGCCAAAAATGTGTACTATTTTGAATATTCAGAAAAGTTTACTAACCCATCAACTAGATGGTCTATAACATAATTTTAGACCCACGGTTCATGAAATTTAGATATCCCTAAATTGGAAATCACAGTCTTTTTCAAAAGTGAAATGCCAAAAAAAGTGAAATGCCACCTAAGATATCTTAATTCAATTTCAAAAATGATTCAACATCATGGCAACCGTACATTACTTATGCTTTTCTTCCTTAATCTTATACAGGGGTAGTCACTAGAAAGCATTAGTGGAAAAACGCCCGGATACTAGAAATATCAGTGCTGCAAAGCAGTATGGCATATATTTCGTGGGGTTGGTTAATGCAGAAAGTATTCCCAGTTATCAAAGAAAAGGGTTGGAACAAGATCACACTGCCAAGTGTTCAATTTAGTTACATAACGAGGTGATACCTGATCTACTACAGCATCATTAAGCTAAGTTTATGACTTCACAGAGCATGTCTCTTCAGTTAGGAGACAAGAGAGAAGAAAACAAACCTACCATCTGTCATTCCTTCCCTTCGGTGAGGCAATGCTGGCTGTGGGTCCGCTCGCCCTCCCTTGTGTTTTTTCGTGGGCCGAGACCTCTGATTTTGACTCAGAGCTGCACTGGTATTACTGTCAGTAGAAAACGGGCTCGTTGGTCGAGGTCTTTGAGAGGAGGCAAAGGCTTTGCCTAAAAAGTAAACAAAGGGAATGAGGCATAGAGAATGTTATTAACATGCCTTCTGTCTTGTATTTCTGCTTGAAGATTAACCTCTAAACCTGCCTGGAGATGCTATTTGAAGATACAAAATCTACTCCATCTCCAAGGAATGAAAATATGCCCCATTGCATTTTTTGGTCCATTTTTAAAAAAACATTATTGCTTTATTTATTTTAATTTGGCTGCACTGGGTCTTAGTTGTGGCATTTGGGATCTAGTTTTCTGACCAGGGAGTGAACCCAGGCCCTCTGCATTAGGTGCACAGAGTCTTAATCACTGGTCCACCAGGGAAGTCCTTTGCCCAGTTATTATAACCAAAATACTACTCATTGAAAAATGCAAACAAATAGATATAAAGCTAATCCACCAACCAAAAACTCAATTGAATTTCACCCTAAGATGGTCTATAACATAATTTTAGACCCACGGTTCATGAAATTTAGATATCCCTAAATTGGAAATCACAGTCTTTTTCAAAAGTGAAATGCCAAAAAAAGTGAAATGCCACCTAAGATATCTTAATTCAATTTCAAAAATGATTCAACATCATGGCAACCGTACATTACTTATGCTTTTCTTCCTTAATCTTATACAGGGTGGTCACTAGAAAGCATTAGTGGAAAAACGCCCGGATACTAGAAATATCAGTGCTGCAAAGCAGTATGGCATATATTTCGTGGGGTTGGTTAATGCAGAAAGTATTCCCAGTTATCAAAGAAAAGGGTTGGAACAAGATCACACTGCCAAGTGTTCAATTTAGTTACATAACGAGGTGATACCTGATCTACTACAGCATCATTAAGCTAAGTTTATGACTTCACAGAGCATGTCTCTTCAGTTAGGAGACAAGAGAGAAGAAAACAAACCTACCATCTGTCATTCCTTCCCTTCGGTGAGGCAATGCTGGCTGTGGGTCCGCTCGCCCTCCCTTGTGTTTTTTCGTGGGCCGAGACCTCTGATTTTGACTCAGAGCTGCACTGGTATTACTGTCAGTAGAAAACGGGCTCGTTGGTCGAGGTCTTTGAGAGGAGGCAAAGGCTTTGCCTAAAAAGTAAACAAAGGGAATGAGGCATAGAGAATGTTATTAACATGCCTTCTGTCTTGTATTTCTGCTTGAAGATTAACCTCTAAACCTGCCTGGAGATGCTATTTGAAGATACAAAATCTACTCCATCTCCAAGGAATGAAAATATGCCCCATTGCATTTTTTGGTCCATTTTTAAAAAAACATTATTGCTTTATTTATTTTAATTTGGCTGCACTGGGTCTTAGTTGTGGCATTTGGGATCTAGTTTTCTGACCAGGGAGTGAACCCAGGCCCTCTGCATTAGGTGCACAGAGTCTTAATCACTGGTCCACCAGGGAAGTCCTTTGCCCAGTTATTATAACCAAAATACTACTCATTGAAAAATGCAAACAAATAGATATAAAGCTAATCCACCAACCAAAAACTCAATATTCCTTGATTACATTTAACCCTGGAAATCTTAGCGACATTTTCACAGATATATGCAAATTTGTGCAGCTTTTACTCCTTAAAATTAAAGAAAGTTTTTCTGAAGTCAATTATGTACTACACTGCCTTGCTGAATCAAATTTCACCTTGGAATCTTACAGACTCTGAGTACAGAAAAATGTCCTATAGTAATTACATTTGAAATTTTACATGAAAGGTCTGCTCAGACACATATATTAACTTAACCTTACCACCAATACACATGCACAATGAATTCAACTTCTTTTAGCAGAAACTCAATAACATTAGTGTATAGTATAGGATAAATAGAGGGTTAAAATCACCTTGTAAAATCACCAAAGTGCACTAGGTGTTTTCTGATGAATAGTACTGTATCTGAGCAGACTCCGAATTTTCAATGAAAAATAAATAAAATGTCCTATGTTCTTTTCTTGTAGTTTAATGTACATATGCTGGGAACTACATTCTGGCAAAAGGTTAACTAATACATTTTCAACATCTTACAGTTTTAGTAGGATGCTTATTACCACATGAGAGGGTTGCTTTAAGTACATGTATTTATTTTCTTGTGCATGTTTTCCTTTCATTCAAAATTATTGTATGTGGTTACATTTTGTCAATGTGACATGATACTACTTAATGCTTTATTAGCTATTAGCACACATGCAAGAAATGTACTTATGCCTTCTAATTTATTAGTTTTCTTGCACTATGTTACTGCTTTGCTTATAGCTATGCCACAGAAAGCACTCAGGCAACATAAAGTTTTGATTTATGCCTTACAGCACAAAAAATTCAAAGAATGGTTATATTACAACATATTTTAGTTCACATGCTATATGAAAAATAAACCTCTGTAATGCTTGGAAAATCTTTTTTACTTTGTAGATTCCTAGTGCCTACTCAAAAGAGATAGTGAACTGTTATATGGTGGCATAATTCAAAGAAAGTTTCCAAGACTCATTTTTACAACCTGAGAGTTTAGTGAAGGGTCAAAGTCATTTGTCTTTCCTATCTGAATGCTATTAAGATTTTAAAAATGCATATGGAGCTTCATTAGTTTGTTTTGTAAGATAGCTCAGTTTAATTCATATGCCAGAGCGTTCTGCTCTGCACATTTAAGAAGTACATGTAGTCATGTATTAATAACAGGATCATGCCAAAATTATTTTCTTCAGCAAAACAAATGAATAAAACAAAATTACTGGTCGATTAATATAGTGAATCCCATATTTATTTTTTGGTTTAAGGATAAAAACACTTGAAAAAGTACATAATTGGTCTTTTCTGTGATTATTCTTTTTTCAGAGACCAAAATTAAATTGTGCTAAAGAACAATATACATCTTTTTATCCAATTTGCAAATTGCAGTGGGTGTATTTTTAATTAGCATCCTTTAAAACAAATAATAAAGTATTGGATTAAAATCTTAACAGCCAAATAACTACTAAGACCATCAGCCATCTGAACTGTTAGACTGACAGCCTCAGACACATTCCCCCCATGCTGAGAAAGCCTTCCCAGAAAATGCATTTGCAGAAAGAAATGGGGCAAAGGAAAGTGATGGAGATAAAAGCAGAATAATTTTAATCACTGGGGACATTATTGATTGTGTGAGAATTTTGCAAAGTGTGAGTTATCGAAAATTTAATGGCAATCTTAGTTGCAGCTTTGCTGTAATAGAAGTAGGAAGCAGATTCTAATTAATCAGCGGAGCTTTGAAGGGAAAGGGGAATTAAGGACGAAGGTGGTGAGTCGGAGCTTATTCTTGGCGCTGCAAAGGGAGTATCAGAAGAGAGTTCTGGGAACTGAGCAGCCAGACTGTCCATGCAGATGATAGAAAGCCCTACAGTTAGATGCACTGAGGAGAAAGAACAGGAGATCAATAGCTCAGTGTCCAAGGAGAAGATTCTCTCATGCAAAGAGTGTTGAGTCAGAGTCTACCAACCTGTTCTCGTAAGGCTGGTTCCATCCAGCCTAAAACCAGCTTTATCTGCTGCTGCCACCAGTGCTTGTGCAAAGCTGCGCTGGCAAGATGGAGCCATCTGAGGAGCTACCTGAGAGTTTAGTGAAGGGTCAAAGTCATTTGTCTTTCCTATCTGAATGCTATTAAGATTTTAAAAATGCATATGGAGCTTCATTAGTTTGTTTTGTAAGATAGCTCAGTTTAATTCATATGCCAGAGCGTTCTGCTCTGCACATTTAAGAAGTACATGTAGTCATGTATTAATAACAGGATCATGCCAAAATTATTTTCTTCAGCAAAACAAATGAATAAAACAAAATTACTGGTCGATTAATATAGTGAATCCCATATTTATTTTTTGGTTTAAGGATAAAAACACTTGAAAAAGTACATAATTGGTCTTTTCTGTGATTATTCTTTTTTCAGAGACCAAAATTAAATTGTGCTAAAGAACAATATACATCTTTTTATCCAATTTGCAAATTGCAGTGGGTGTATTTTTAATTAGCATCCTTTAAAACAAATAATAAAGTATTGGATTAAAATCTTAACAGCCAAATAACTACTAAGACCATCAGCCATCTGAACTGTTAGACTGACAGCCTCAGACACATTCCCCCCATGCTGAGAAAGCCTTCCCAGAAAATGCATTTGCAGAAAGAAATGGGGCAAAGGAAAGTGATGGAGATAAAAGCAGAATAATTTTAATCACTGGGGACATTATTGATTGTGTGAGAATTTTGCAAAGTGTGAGTTATCGAAAATTTAATGGCAATCTTAGTTGCAGCTTTGCTGTAATAGAAGTAGGAAGCAGATTCTAATTAATCAGCGGAGCTTTGAAGGGAAAGGGGAATTAAGGACGAAGGTGGTGAGTCGGAGCTTATTCTTGGCGCTGCAAAGGGAGTATCAGAAGAGAGTTCTGGGAACTGAGCAGCCAGACTGTCCATGCAGATGATAGAAAGCCCTACAGTTAGATGCACTGAGGAGAAAGAACAGGAGATCAATAGCTCAGTGTCCAAGGAGAAGATTCTCTCATGCAAAGAGTGTTGAGTCAGAGTCTACCAACCTGTTCTCGTAAGGCTGGTTCCATCCAGCCTAAAACCAGCTTTATCTGCTGCTGCCACCAGTGCTTGTGCAAAGCTGCCGCTGGCAAAGATGGAGCCATCTGAGGAGCTACCTACACTAGATCTATGACTAGAAAAGTTACGATCCTCATCAGATGCAGAGCCCCATCCATTTACCATTGAACCTAAAAACAAATGTAGTCGTCCAGTGAGTTGTATACATTGGAGAGCTCATTGGCTTGCACACACTATACTAATGAAAAAGTAGGCTTCTTCCACTCCTCCCTCTTCCTTGAGGAAAACCTGGTTTCACCCAGACTTCTACAGCTTTGGGCAAGCATCATCCATGGTTTAAACATTTCTAGCCCAGAAGAACTAAGTAAATGTAAACCCGTATCTATTTACAACACTGGAAACAGACATGTTCCCCATGATTTCATTCTTAGAATATTTAAATTGTTACATAATTATTTTCTTAAAGAGAATTATTATGTATATCTGAAAGGCTTGAATTCAGAGAATAACACATTAATTGACATAAAGTATAACATTTAAAATCAACTTATCAAAAGTTTAGTTGAAAAAAGTGTTGAATATATTTTGAATTTAGTGCAGACATGATAATCTTCATGAAATTTACACTTGCTTACTGAAGAAGGGCTAGAATTATTTCAAGATTTTAAAATAAAAATTTGACTACTCAGGAAATAAACACTAATACTTAAAACTGTAAATAATATCAGAGCAAATAGACCTAGAATATAACAAAATAATTATTTTTGTAAAGGTCTATTTTCTTCAAAGCTCAGTATGGTTTCTTTGTTTTTCTATTATTTGAAGAACTCCAGTTTTGTCTTTAATGCTCGTCTTTATTTTAGAAAATTAATCATTACAAGGAAAACCACTGACATTAATATGGATTCTTCTACAAACTGCAACATGGCAACAGAGGAGAAAAAATCACAGGTTTAGGTGTAAAGAGCTGCAGAACATGATGCTACTGAGAAATGATACTTACTCTTCACTTTAGCAAGTCATTTACACTTGTATCCTTTTTTCTTAGACCAAAGCACACTGAAATATTAGTCAATTACTTAATACAATCAATATTACAATATTTATTTTTGATTTACAATTAATCCATGAATACAATAAAAATACCAAGTGTTGCATATCCCAAATTTTTAAAAAGAGAGACACACAATATTCACAGAAAGCACATTTACTATTTATAAATAAACCAAATAGACATTCACATAAAAAGACTAAGGTTCATGTCATAGATTTTTCCCCCTTTTATCCAGTAGCTAGGAGACAACAGTTGCCATGATAAAGTAATTGTATTTTTAGCTGAGGTTCCAGGATACAGTAACACAGGTTTATGCACTTTCAAAACACAGAAACCATAGTCCAGAGGGGTTAGAAGGATCAGAGAAGCTACAAGGGGGTTAAGTGTATAAGAGAAAGACACAGTTTTGAGTCAATTTGCCAAAAGCATGGAGATGCACTTTTTACTTTTCAAACAAATTTCCTTGACACAGGTCACTGCAAGCAAGCCAAGATAACACCAGCAGCAGAGCCTTCTCTGAGAGAACCATTTCTGAGTTAATGACAAGTCAAGGACCAACAGCCCAAAATGAAAGGAGAAATGATGCAACCTGCTTTGCAACATAATTCTACAATAGATAAGAAAAAATCAAAGTGATTCAGCCAGTGATCACAAAAGAGTATGAAACCCAAGAAATGAGGATAGTTTCAAAACAGGGGAAAACTCAGTCTGCTCCTTCTTATGTCCTGTTTTTAGTATTTCCAAATGTCTGCTGAATATCTACCAATCAAGCTGTGCCCACTAGCTGAAATGCATTCTCCAAACAAGCATCTCCTTTTCTACATCTGAGGTTTCTTTCCTGATTTCCTTCTGGTCCCTTCTACCTTCCTCATTCTCATATGGAATTACTTTTTCTAAAACATTTATCAGATAATTCTGTTTTTCCATTCAAAGTCTTACTTAGTTTGCCCACACACTTAAACACCAACTGAGGTATCTGAGGCCCTTCAATACCAAGGGCAGCTCACCTTTCCAGTCCTATTCCCTCTAAAAGCCTGTGCAGACCTGTGGCCTTACCTGTATGGCATTTCCTCTCATTCCGTTAACACATCTCCAGATTGCTGCTAACTCTAGTCCCCACTGCCAAACTTTAAAGTCCAAATCAATATCATCTCTTTTATCACCCTGATTCGACTTCATCTTCAACCCTGTCTCAGAGAGACTCAGTCTCTCTGTTCTTTTCAAACAGTGTGCATACAACAACATATCATATCTCTGAAATGTAGCAGAACCCTATAGGCTTTGCTCTCCACGTCCTCTGCCTGCCTTCTGTCTGTGGAAAAATTTTAGCTGGAGAATAAGTTTAATTAGAGAAGTGAGAAAATGCAGAAACAAAGGAAAACTGCCAAAGGAGACCAAATAATAATAGTTTAGTCATTAAACACAGTCAGGGACCGTAACTTCCTTTTCAAGGGCTATAGATAATATTCTGAGTCATATCTTACGAACTGTCTCATAGATACTGAAACCCCCACAAGGTGACGAAGTTAACTACATAATGACCAGACTCTGGCCAGGACATAAACTGCCATAATTCTGAGAACTGGCCTCAAGAAATGGAAAACAATTGACCCTGGAATTGAAAATTAACTGTTCTTAAAGCAAACCAAGATGACACTGGTCAGACCACCAATGACCACTTTTGACATGACTATCAGAGCTGACTGAAATACATGGCTTTTCCTCATGTTTCCCCTGCCTTCAGCCTATAAAAGCTCTTGTCCACTGATTGTCAGTAGTGTGCAGTCAGCCTTTGGACAGGCGTCCATCCTCACCACCACCACACACAAAAAAGCAAACTTTCCTTTCCACTATGCCATCTTTTTTTGGCCACTTCTATTGAGCTTTCATTCACTTATCTTTTTTGTTCTTTGGCCTGTGTGGGCCTCCCGTTGCAGTGCTCTATCTTGTCGCAGAGCACCGGCTCTGGGTGGATGCGCTACAGAGCTCCGGCTCAGTAGCTAGACACATCGGTCCAGCCTCCGAGGCACGCGGGATCTTCCCAGGCCAGGGATCAAACCAGCACCCCTTGCACTGCAAGGCTGTGTCCTTACCCACTGCACAACCAGGGAGACCCCTACACATTCTTTTTATCAGCTTTTTTGAGTGATGGGCAGTCTGACCCTACTTCTAGTTACATCTTTACAAACTAGAGTTAGTTGCATATATGTTTTCTCTTCTAGGTAATGGAACTCTGGATACTAGGAACTATCTATTATGCATTGTAAAACCTTATGTACAAGGAAATTGCACAGTAAAAATTCAATAAAGATTGGCATAATGAATTAAATGTCTTCAATAATTTCATTTATTCAGTATAAATTATGTGTGTTATTTCATTCCATGTGTAATTTCCCTGCAACAGCCTTATTTCAGTTAAAGAAAGAACATACTCATAATACCTCCTGGAAAATGTATTAAAAAAGGAATATAAGGTCAGTCAACCCTTGTTGATTACTTGGGCAATAGGGAAAACAGCGATGTAATTAGTTTGAGGATTTTCACATGCAAATTTATTTTGCCTACAGTGGACAATAGGAAATCTCATCCCACCTAAACTAAAGAGGCTCAAATGCCCTCAGTTTAGCATAGTGAGTTTGCCTTCAAAATGGAAGGCAAGAAGGAAATAAATAAATAGAAGGAAAATTTTTTCTTTCTCTCTTTGTTCCTCTGTCTTTATTTTTCACAGTCTATCCCAAGATATGGCATATATATGATATATACATATATGTATGATATATGAAATGAGTGCATTTGTGGAAAATCTTTTTAAAGAAAATTGGCAATACATCATGAATAAAAAGTATATACCTGGGGGTTCCCTAGTAGCTTAGTGGTAAAGAGTTCGCCTGTCAATGCAGGAGACATGAGTTCGATCCCTGATCCAGAAAGATGTCACATGTGACAGAGCAACTAAGCCCACAAGCCACAACTATTCAGCCTGTTCTCTAGAGCCTTGGAGTCATAACTATTGAGCCTGTGTGTGCAACTGCTGAAGCCCGTGTGCCCTAGAGCCCGAGTTCCGCAACAAGAGAAGTCACTGCAACAAGAAGCCTGCTCACCTCAACTAGAGAGTAGCCCCCACTCCCTACAACTAGAGAAGAGCCTGCAGCAGCAGTGAAAACCCAGAATAGCAAAAAATAACTAAAAAAATAAATACAATTAATTATAAAAATATATAACTATTAAATTCCCTCCATATTGTAAAATTGTTAAAATTTATTTAATGATTATTGATTTCACCTCTTTATAACTACCATTCTTTCTTTTTTTAGATTTAAATGGCAAGAATTTTCTGAGGATTTGTGCAAATTATTTCAAAAAAAGTAGACAATGACTACAAGAAAAAAAAAAACAACTTTGATTCATCAGTTAGAAAGTAAGCCATTTTTACTAGTGAAAGTCCATGTGCTGCAACAAAGACCCAGCACAGCCAAAACAGGGAAGAAAAAGAAGTCATTTTGTGATAATTTTTTCTTCATAAATATAACCATGCAAATTGAAATGAACACTAGGTAAAACAGCTAAGGTAGAAATTCTTCACAAATTACAAGCAATCCATACAGATTTGACATGTTATAGCCCCAAACATAATCAATACATATTTAAACATCTAATGAGAAATGAATTTGTGTCACATCATCAGATTTATTTGTGTTTGCATCTTCTATTTTTCCAAATTTCTCATTTCAAAATTGCTGAGAGGACAAAAAAAAAAATTCTCAAATTTATTCAAGCTGTTAAAGAAGAACTGCCAATAGGTCATTAAGTTGTTGCTCAAATTTTACTGAGCAGTAAAATATCATGATAAAGTGGCATCTTGCTGTGTCTCCATTACATCTTTAGCACTAAAATTAATTTATGATCAGTCATCAATTCATTTACATGTCATTTTATGCTAAATCCTTCCTTGCTGATAGATGCTCATCCTTAGACCCATTAAGCTAGAGTAAAGTGTATTTTTATAATATGACCCTGCTAATTGTCGCATTACCATTTTTATGAGATACAAAAACTAGCTCTCTCCCATTTTTTTAACCTAACATTTAATCCAAGAACTTTTCCTGTTAAGTACAGTCTGTCTACCTATCTGTTAAATAAAATCTTCAGCTCTAAGTGTCTTCGAACAAATCAATTCAAATATTGACCTCTGTCTAGATGCAGAAAAACACGTCTAATATTTAGAAGCTTTTTCACTCGAACATATTGAATAGGCAACAATTCACCTAACATTCCTCAGAGAGAGAAATGTGTAACACAGAGGGAAAGCAAAATAAGAAATTAAAAACTCTCTTCCTTGGGACCTATGACACCTGTTCATTTGATCTACCCAGATAAAAGTGAAATATATGATATTATTCTTTTATCTGTTAACTTTGGAAGTTTGTATTTAATTTCTTTTTAAATATATCAGAGATGTGAAGAATATCTGAGAAAATTATTTAATGATTTTTATCGTTACCTCTGAAATTTCCCTGATGTGAAAATATTTTCAACAAAGCAAGGCATCAGGGGATGCCTTCAAGCAGCCAGTTCTTGAAAAGCTGTGTGATTGAGAAAGCTGGTGAGGCTACCAGGTTTTATTGTTTTCAAAATAATCTGCTTTGGGATTTCCAGCAAAAATCTACAGTGACATAAAATAAGGTACATATATAGCCCTGGTTTCCTTTTGACCACACTTTTTATGTGGGGGCCAGTCATCAAGAAGACTTTTATTTGATTCGCTTCACAGTACTCTCTCTCAGTCTTACTTTTTTTTGTGATCACTGAGGCAGTTAGAATCTTGGCTCCACATTCAGGACATTTTTCTCCTGCCCTCTCTCCTATTGCCTTCTGTTTCTTTTTTCCTGTGGTAGAGTCATTAAACACAGGAAACACTCACCCTTGACTCCCACTATAGAAGCCAAAGAAAAATGTATTAAAGGCTTCTCCCATCCTGCTACCCTAGAGTGGTGGGTTTGGCATTTCGAAAGAAATATTACAGACATACTCCTGAGGATGAAAACCATCCTCTATGCTTAATTTCTACACACAAAAAAAGTCTCATGTGCTGTAATCAAAACATTTTTGTCCTCTAATTAAAACCAAATATATTTAAATTGTAAGTATAAATTAAAATAATAAAAATGTGATTCCCTACAAAAAGTGGTGATAGAGTTGAATTTTTTTAACATGAGTAACTATAACTGAGCATAGAACTAAACATGGGAAAAACAAATAAAAAGAGTTACATCTAAAAATTAAAAATTTTGATCTTAAGTGTATAGGGGGTAAAAACAAACATTCCCAGAGATAAAATCAGAATATATCGTATAAATATATATTTGTTCATATATGTATACATGCACAGAAAGGAAGAGAGAAGACAGACCAGGAAATCATTTTCCTCTTAAATGTGCTAAATCCAAAGATTAGAAAAAAAGTTGATCATTTCCAGAGCAGGGATCATGATAATTTATCTTTAAAGTTGATTAATTCTGAATATTCTTCTGCCAGTTATCAGGTGGGTGATCTTAAAGTCTTTTAACCCCCTCTGTACCTCAATTTCCCTTATCTATAAAATGAGAATAAAAATAGGGTTGTAACAATTAAGTGAGTTAATACATGTTTAAATCTTAAAACAGGGATCAGCAAACCTTTTCTCTAAGGTGCCAGATGGTAAATATTTTAGGTTTTGTTGTATCCCTCATATATTTTTTCTTTTTGTTTCTTGTTTTCTTATAATCCTTTAAAAATATAAGAAACTTTCTTAGCTCACTAAGCCACTCATACCCAAAACAACCAACTGTTTAGAAGAGTGCCCTACACATACTAAGGGCTAGATATGTGTAAGTTGTTGTTATCATTATTATTACTATTATTATCAAATCTAAGCTTTAAGTCAAGCAGTTGGAAGCAACAGATTTTCAATAAATACCTGTCATGCATAGGGACATTGTGGGGAAGAAATAGGGAGGGGGAGGCATGGAGGGAGTAACATGGAAACCTATACTGTCATGTGTGGAAAAGATAGCTATTGTCATTGTGCTAAGGGAATAGGAGTGCTTAAAATGGCATGTGGCGATGGTCCGGAGGGGTGGGATGGGGGAAACTGGGGGGGTGGGGACCAGAGATATGCATATGACTGATCTGGGAACATACATGTCTGTGAACAATAAAACTCTGTAAAACCTTTAAAATAAAGAATAAAATAAAATAATAAATACCCGTCGTGGAAATAAATCAATAACAGAGTTTCAAATACATTATCCATTCCTGAATTTTGTGGACTGAACAATTATATCCCCCTAAAATTCATACTTTGAAGCTTTAACCTGTAATGTTATGGTATTCTGAGGTGTAGCCTTCAGGAGGTAATTAGGTGTAGAAGAGGTCATGAGGAGAGTTCATTATGGAGTGATCATGGACCTTATAAAATGAGACCAGAGAACTTGCTCTCCCTATCTGCCAAATGAAGGCACTGCGAGAAAAGGGCTCCTAACAGGAAGAGGGCTGGCACCAGAAACCCAGTTGGCCTTGGATTTCCCAGCTTTTCAGTATTTGTTGTTTAAGTCACCTACTCTGTGATATTTTGTTAAAACAACCCAACCAGACTAAGACTGAAATTATGGGCTACAGACTCACTGATCTTTTCTTTTTTCTTGGCTTTTTCCATTCATGAGCCATTGTTATAAAATTTTTATGTTCCCTCATAAATTGGTTGTTAAAAAAATATCCGAACATAATATATGTATTTGTTTACAAGCATAGGGTTCTGTACCTGGCTAATTGCTGATGTTTCTTAATGTGGCAGGTGTTGGAATGTGACATAATTCAGAAGTAAAATTCTAAATACTTTTATATACAGGCTTATTAGGCAATCTCTATGTTATCACTGAACTTTCATTTTGGATGGCTTTAATATTTAAAGACTGGAACATTACTGTTGGCTCTATTTCATGAAAATATAGTCATTAGGCTTTAAGTCAAGCAGTTGGAAGCAACAGATTTTCAATAAATACCTGTCATGCATAGGGACATTGTGGGGAAGAAATAGGGAGGGGGAGGCATGGAGGGAGTAACATGGAAACCTATACTGTCATGTGTGGAAAAGATAGCTATTGTCATTGTGCTAAGGGAATAGGAGTGCTTAAAATGGCATGTGGCGATGGTCCGGAGGGGTGGGATGGGGGAAACTGGGGGGGTGGGGACCAGAGATATGCATATGACTGATCTGGGAACATACATGTCTGTGAACAATAAAACTCTGTAAAACCTTTAAAATAAAGAATAAAATAAAATAATAAATACCCGTCGTGGAAATAAATCAATAACAGAGTTTCAAATACATTATCCATTCCTGAATTTTGTGGACTGAACAATTATATCCCCCTAAAATTCATACTTTGAAGCTTTAACCTGTAATGTTATGGTATTCTGAGGTGTAGCCTTCAGGAGGTAATTAGGTGTAGAAGAGGTCATGAGGAGAGTTCATTATGGAGTGATCATGGACCTTATAAAATGAGACCAGAGAACTTGCTCTCCCTATCTGCCAAATGAAGGCACTGCGAGAAAAGGGCTCCTAACAGGAAGAGGGCTGGCACCAGAAACCCAGTTGGCCTTGGATTTCCCAGCTTTTCAGTATTTGTTGTTTAAGTCACCTACTCTGTGATATTTTGTTAAAACAACCCAACCAGACTAAGACTGAAATTATGGGCTACAGACTCACTGATCTTTTCTTTTTTCTTGGCTTTTTCCATTCATGAGCCATTGTTATAAAATTTTTATGTTCCCTCATAAATTGGTTGTTAAAAAAATATCCGAACATAATATATGTATTTGTTTACAAGCATAGGGTTCTGTACCTGGCTAATTGCTGATGTTTCTTAATGTGGCAGGTGTTGGAATGTGACATAATTCAGAAGTAAAATTCTAAATACTTTTATATACAGGCTTATTAGGCAATCTCTATGTTATCACTGAACTTTCATTTTGGATGGCTTTAATATTTAAAGACTGGAACATTACTGTTGGCTCTATTTCATGAAAATATAGTCATTAGGCTTATAAAAATGAACATACAGAATTCAGATGAAAGGAATGACTGAATTACTCACACTACACAGAAATTTAGAAGTCAAAGTAATTGATAGTGAAATCAGAATCCTCTCTGTGGGCACTTATCATCTTAAAACCATAAAAAGATTATGGAGATAGTTTCTGTTTTATTGCCCACCTCATTTAGCACCATTAAACTAGCCTTGAGTGTCTAAATAAAACACAAACATGTTAGATCAAGTCACTAGCATGCTGGTCCATATATGCGTTCATATCAGGATAAACCCCAGGTACACGCACATGTGTGCACACAGGCTCTGCTAAACTCACAATCCTCTTTATGCTTATATACACACTCCTACACAGACTCACACACACTTTACACATAATCACAAACCCTATCGAGACCTTCACGTACACACACTTTTCTGTAAACAAACTTCCTTTTTTAAATTTGCCTTTACTTTTAACTTATATTTACTTAAATGACTCTTTCATCCTAGAGAGCAGATTAAATCTTTGATCATACCTTTCCCACAAAGTTATTGTGAAGTCAAAAAAAAAAAAAAAAAACAGAAGGAAGAAAAGACTTCCTACTTGACTACTTTAGTGTCGAGTGCAACTTCTTTTACTAAGGAGAAACATTATTCATGGGATAAATTTATAGTGAAATACATATGTAAGCACATTGAGAGTTTTATATATGGCAGTGAATTCAAGTAGAAAACAGACTCTTTCTTAGTAATAAAAGCTTCATTTGAAATGAACATTATACTTCATATAAATATATTATTTGAAGCAATAATATACAGAAGAATATAGAATATATGTGTATATATATATATATACACACTAATCTGAATTGTTTTTAACCACAGTCACATTGGATAGCACAATGCATTAGCAGGTAAGCATGTCTAAGTTAAAAATGACATTCTTTTGATGTATCGATATATTTCTCTTCCTTGACATTATAATATTTAATAAAAGAACTATATAGGCCATGGCTGACTTTTATCACTGCAATTTTTTACTGCATTCCTAATGGAAAAGAGTTCAGCATCATTAGTGAGATATGCAAAAATATGCAGAATTTTACCCTCAAGGAGATTATGCTAGAAATTCAGGCAAAGGGGCTTAATGTAATAGTGCACTAATAAGGTAGCTCTCTGCATTCAACGATTTAAACTTTTGCTCTGCCACCTTCAGTTGGATCTGGATTTCAAATCAGAGCAGTTCTTAAATCTTAATTAGCTCAGCAAGCACAGAAACCCCAGGTAAAAAGAAAACCTGAAAAGTGTAGACTGGTGCATTACACTGTGTAATTCAGGAAGTCACGCAGAGGAAACCTGGAGGTACTCATGCTTCTCCATCGCTGTCATAAAGCAGTTCCCACCAGTATTTCTGAACTGTAACATGCAGTGTAAAATCTGTGCAAATTAAGAAGCTGTTGGAGTAAAAATGAATTAACTGGAACTGTGGTAAAATGCCTCTTAGAATGAAGGATGTCATGAAGGTAAATATAGAAATAGCTGGTCTACTGAAGAACCAAAGACATGCAGAGCCTACACCTTTGTAGCAGTTATGTCTTTACGGCCATGTAAAAGGCATTTTAAGGAGCCCACCTGCCAATGCAAGAGATGTAAGAGAGGCGGGTTCAGTCCCTGGGCTGGGAAGATTCCCTAGGGGAGGAAATGGCAATCCACTCTTGTGTTCTGCCTAGAGAACCCCATGGACAGAGCTTAGCAGGGTACAGTCTGTAGGGTGGCAAAGTGTCAGACACGACTGAAGTGACTTCACACACACACACACACACACCACACACAAGGCATTTGTGTGTGTGTATCAAATATTTACTTGAATAGGACTGAAGTTTTACTTTTCTCAATAGTCACTGTGTATGCATTAGGATTTAAGGGTTTTTTCCCCCAATTTGATAAATTTACATCCTTAGAAATAGGCTGCAATCCTGGATCATCCTAGGAGAATACCAACTGCAACCTTTCAACTGGTGAAGGAGGCCAGAGGAAGGCAAAGGGATAAACAGCAAAAATACCTGTGTTTCTTGGGTGAGGAACAAGTACTGGATCAACAATATGAAGTGCATAAATGTATAGTTTATCTTGTTATACATCTTCTCCACTCTAAAAATAATACCTTTTTCAGCCTTAAAGAGGCTTATTCTGAAAACATGCTTATTTTCATCAGTGAATAATTTTACAGAGTGAGATACTAAGAAACATTTTAAGATTGTAGTCACTTCATACATTGCTCCCAATATACAAAATATATCATTTCTAAAAGTCAGGGTTTTTTATATAAGATTTGGTTCCCCATTAAAATGAACTTTTCATGAAAGCCCTGTATATAATTGAGTTTTCTTTCATGTCTTTAAAGCTTTTAAAATGCTTGAATTTTCGTATCATTTTGCAGCAAAGCAAAAGTATTTCCAAATCCTTTTTGAATTTTGTGTTTAATATTAACATATTAAACATGTTACTGAAATAAATGGAGTAGAATAAATCTTACATAAGAAAAGTATTTGATTTTTGAGACATTTTCATGTGACAAATGGGTCAGTTATTCCTATTAAATCAGTTTCGTACCTGTCACAGAGCTCTCTAGATTGTCCGTACTGGATCCAGGTGTCTGCTCTAGTGCTCTCAGAGGTCTAGGGATTTCTAAAGCTTCCTCTTCATCATGAGCCTACACCTTTGTAGCAGTTATGTCTTTACGGCCATGTAAAAGGCATTTTAAGGAGCCCACCTGCCAATGCAAGAGATGTAAGAGAGGCGGGTTCAGTCCCTGGGCTGGGAAGATTCCCTAGGGGAGGAAATGGCAATCCACTCTTGTGTTCTGCCTAGAGAACCCCATGGACAGAGCTTAGCAGGGTACAGTCTGTAGGGTGGCAAAGTGTCAGACACGACTGAAGTGACTTCACACACACACACACACACACACACAAGGCATTTGTGTGTGTGTATCAAATATTTACTTGAATAGGACTGAAGTTTTACTTTTCTCAATAGTCACTGTGTATGCATTAGGATTTAAGGGTTTTTTCCCCCAATTTGATAAATTTACATCCTTAGAAATAGGCTGCAATCCTGGATCATCCTAGGAGAATACCAACTGCAACCTTTCAACTGGTGAAGGAGGCCAGAGGAAGGCAAAGGGATAAACAGCAAAAATACCTGTGTTTCTTGGGTGAGGAACAAGTACTGGATCAACAATATGAAGTGCATAAATGTATAGTTTATCTTGTTATACATCTTCTCCACTCTAAAAATAATACCTTTTTCAGCCTTAAAGAGGCTTATTCTGAAAACATGCTTATTTTCATCAGTGAATAATTTTACAGAGTGAGATACTAAGAAACATTTTAAGATTGTAGTCACTTCATACATTGCTCCCAATATACAAAATATATCATTTCTAAAAGTCAGGGTTTTTTATATAAGATTTGGTTCCCCATTAAAATGAACTTTTCATGAAAGCCCTGTATATAATTGAGTTTTCTTTCATGTCTTTAAAGCTTTTTAAAATTCATGAATTTTCTTATCATTTTGCAGCAAAGCAAAAGTATTTCCAAATCCTTTTTGAATTTTGTGTTTAATATTAACATATTAAACATGTTACTGAAATAAATGGAGTAGAATAAATCTTACATAAGAAAAGTATTTGATTTTTGAGACATTTTCATGTGACAAATGGGTCAGTTATTCCTATTAAATCAGTTTCGTACCTGTCACAGAGCTCTCTAGATTGTCCGTACTGGATCCAGGTGTCTGCTCTAGTGCTCTCAGAGGTCTAGGGATTTCTAAAGCTTCCTCTTCATCATCAGCATCATCATCTGGAACATCTGTTTCTAAATCAGAAATCAAGGCTCCGGACATGTAACCTAATGGTGGAACTGGGGGCTGCGGAGGCTGGTTATTGCTTGGAACATGCCTATGATGCAAATAGGAAGGAAAAAAAGAAGAATGGATTAGCATTCCACAAAATTGTAATTAGAATTAAACAGCATGCTATGGTAACTCATTTTGTCTTAACTAATTTTGGAGCTTAATGTGCTTTTTTACATTTCAGCAGAGACAATGGGTAATGCATTTATCACTTGCCAAAGCAACAATATAGATTATTATACTCTTCTATAGGTATTTATGGAATGATAGAAGAAATACAGTCCCAGCATTTTTGTATAAATAAATTACACAAAGAAGAGTAGGAATATTCATCACAAATATCTATTTAAATCTGATTTTTTAAATTCAAAATGGATATAATTATGTTCCCAGTTTTCTGTAGAAGTTCTCCACAGCCAGTATAACCCACGTCCCCTGCTGGAAAAGACATTACACACATACACACACACACACACAATGTATTCTAAGGGCTATTTTATGGATGCATTTACTGTTACTGTTACTAATATTGCTCCTTTTTCCTGTCTCATTTAATTCAGTCCAAAGAAGGTCTTTTAATAACTGAAACTGACCATATGTGATTTGCAGAAGCTTATATTTACATATTCACAACCACATACAGAATTAATTACAGGCACTCTGAAGAATCTAAAAAGAGTTCTTCATTATGGTGTTGGAAGTGAGTTCAAGGATAAGCTAATCGAAGCTAAACTGTAAATTACAAAAGATTCTGGTGTAGCCTTTAAAGCACTTGAGTCTGAAATTCAGCAGGTCTTAAACTCTTGCTCCAATTCACTCTAATCAGCTGCGTGACTTTGGTTAAATTATTTAACATTTCTTTAGTCAATTTCCCTATCTAGATGATTCAGGTGTTGTACCAAAGCATTTCTAACCCCAGTGGTAGAGTTCAATGAGAACCTCTAGTAAATTCAATGCGAAAGAATGTTTCCTCTATCCATGTGTTGTATACATTGGTGCCCTGACCTAATGAGGACATTTACCATGTTTGCTTTGCTATATCAAACTGATAGGCCCTTGTTAACTCATCCAGGTGAGCCTGCAGCATGGGCTGCATCTCTTCCCGTGGGGAGGGAGTAAGAGTTGCCGTGGACTGCTGTCCAAAGGAAATAGCAGGAGAAGAAGCCACGCCTCGGACAGGAGGTGTTGGGACACGATCATCATCTTCTTCAAGTTCATCTTCCATACCCTGGTGTAAATAAGTTTGAACTGGTAATGGTGGACACCAGCTATCACTGTCATAGCTGAAATTAAATGAGACAAAAATTCACATCAATACATATGCACACACACAGAGTTCCACTGGCAATGAATGGCAATCACAATAGCATCTAAGATGTTCTCCCAGTTTATTTTCACCTGATTTCTAGTTGTTGGCACTATCACAGTAAATCATATAATTATTACCTTAATTTCCAATCATAGGTACATCTGTTATCTCAAAATCTCAATTTATACTTAAAAGGTCTTATTAGTTAATTATTACCCCACAGTTACCAAAGGCAATAACTTCCAACAAATGTACTCACGTGGAAAATCAAATTGGTAATTAAAGCCAATTAATGAACTTAGTGCTTGGAGATTTAACTATTTTCTTTGCTTGTTCATCTTTGCGCACCAACAGAATATGCCAATATTCGTCTTAAGAAGTGTTTGATAATTTTATCTACTTTTTGTCTAGATCTATGCCAACTTTCTGTTCCATGTGATAAGTCAATCATTTAGATTGTGTGCTACAAAATGTACTCAATAGCCTTTCAACTGTTCTAATGTACTTAAATTCTTCATTCGAAACTGATGCATCTCAACATCTAAAATTTCTAAAACAGAAGTTTAAAACTTAATCCTATAAAATATGCACTAAAAAGAAAAAATGACAATTTAAAAAAATACCCTCTTTTAGGGATTCTAGTTATGACATGTGGAAAATTAATCCCAAATGTTTGGCATTTGTTTATACCTACTCATAGTGCTATTATTTACATAAATCAGATAGATCTCTATGTACTGTAAAAAGGAGACTTAAGGATAAGATAGAGAATATTATTAGATCTAATTGTCCTGTATATTCTACACTTCACTTCTATCCCCACCATCACAGGATGGTCTCCTAATGTGAACCAGCCCATTAGATTTTCTACATCACCTACTGGGGTGTCATCTTCATCTCTTCTAGTCTATTTTCCATACAGACAATTGCATTATATTTCTAGAATCTTCATTCACATCACACTGAAGCTTAAGTTAGTCAGTAACACTGCTAATATAAGAAAAGTTCAAACTCATCAGTGGGGATTAAAAGACACTTCCCCACTTCAACAGCCTATTACTCTAGCTTAAATTCCCATTATTTCCCAGCACCAGCCTACTCAAATCTCCGTGTCTGTGTATGACTATTCTCAAATCATCTGACTGTGAGCTCCTGCCTCTCCTTCAAGACTCAATTCAAATATCCTTAGTTCTGTGAGCCTCCTATTTCTGGGCCATATGGAATTGATTACAACTTGATAATACTTATATCATACACTTCCCATATTGTGTTGGAATTATTTGTCTCATGTCTCTATTCTCCCACTATTCTGTGAGATCCTTAACTCAAGAAATCTGTAATCCTCAACTTTGCATTTCCAGCACCTACTACAGTATTCATCATATAGAAGATTATATATACTAAAGAAACTGAAAATAGAATGCTACAAATGTATACATTTAGTTTTGATATCCCTTACAAAATGGAAACCTGTAAATGCACAGATGATTCCTGAATAGTTTTACTCGAGTCTTTCCACTTATACTGTTTGAAAATGAATCTATCAAAAATAATTATATATGGATGCTTTATTTAAAATTGCTGAAACTTGGAAACAACAGAAACATCTTTCAGGAGGTGAATGAATAAATTAACTCATGGCATATCCAGATACTGGAATATTATTCAGTGCTAAAAAGAAAGGCACTATCAAATCATGCAAAAAAGGAAAAATGACAATTTAAAATACCCTCTTTAGGGATTCTAGTTATGACATGTGGAAAATTAATCCCAAATGTTTGGCATTTGTTTATACCTACTCATAGTGCTATTATTTACATAAATCAGATAGATCTCTATGTACTGTAAAAAGGAGACTTAAGGATAAGATAGAGAATATTATTAGATCTAATTGTCCTGTATATTCTACACTTCACTTCTATCCCCACCATCACAGGATGGTCTCCTAATGTGAACCAGCCCATTAGATTTTCTACATCACCTACTGGGGTGTCATCTTCATCTCTTCTAGTCTATTTTCCATACAGACAATTGCATTATATTTCTAGAATCTTCATTCACATCACACTGAAGCTTAAGTTAGTCAGTAACACTGCTAATATAAGAAAAGTTCAAACTCATCAGTGGGGATTAAAAGACACTTCCCCACTTCAACAGCCTATTACTCTAGCTTAAATTCCCATTATTTCCCAGCACCAGCCTACTCAAATCTCCGTGTCTGTGTATGACTATTCTCAAATCATCTGACTGTGAGCTCCTGCCTCTCCTTCAAGACTCAATTCAAATATCCTTAGTTCTGTGAGCCTCCTATTTCTGGGCCATATGGAATTGATTACAACTTGATAATACTTATATCATACACTTCCCATATTGTGTTGGAATTATTTGTCTCATGTCTCTATTCTCCCACTATTCTGTGAGATCCTTAACTCAAGAAATCTGTAATCCTCAACTTTGCATTTCCAGCACCTACTACAGTATTCATCATATAGAAGATTATATATACTAAAGAAACTGAAAATAGAATGCTACAAATGTATACATTTAGTTTTGATATCCCTTACAAAATGGAAACCTGTAAATGCACAGATGATTCCTGAATAGTTTTACTCGAGTCTTTCCACTTATACTGTTTGAAAATGAATCTATCAAAAATAATTATATATGGATGCTTTATTTAAAATTGCTGAAACTTGGAAACAACAGAAACATCTTTCAGGAGGTGAATGAATAAATTAACTCATGGCATATCCAGATACTGGAATATTATTCAGTGCTAAAAAGAAAGGCACTATCAAATCATGCATAGTAAGATATGGAGGAAGATAAAATGCATATTATCAAGTGAAAGATGTCAATTTGAAATGGCAATATATTTAATGATTCCAACTATATGATATTTTGGGAAAAAACAAAACTATTAAGACAGTTAAAAGATCAGCGATTGCCAGAGGTCAAGAGGAGGGAGGAATGAACAAACAGTACAGAGCATTTTACAGAAGTGAAACTACTCTGGAGGATATGGCAATGATGGTATATGTCTTCATCCAACGGTTCTTTGTACCTCTACACACAGAATGTACACCACCAAGGGTGACCCATCATGTAAACCATGAATGTTGGGTGATAATTATATGGCAAGGTAGCTTCATCAGGTTAACAAATGTTCCACTTTGGTGGGAGATATTGATAGTGGCAAAGGCTGCACATGTATGAGGACACGGGAAATTGGAAAATTATATATATATTTTTACTAAGTTTTGCTGTCAACCTATAACAGATCTAAACAATAAAGTCTATTTAATAAACAATAAAGTCTATTTAAAACTCCTGAATTTATCATCCTTTTATTTGACAATCATGTATCAGGCAACTGGATCTTTTTAGAGAGCACACAATCCAGTGGGGCAGATTGATACGAAACCAGTATTAAAGGAATAGAGCAGGGAGGCTAAAACTCGTTTGGGGATTGGGCGGGGCTATGCTGACCATTGGAAAAGGGGATATTCTAAGTAACACATGAGGGGGCCCAGAGGAAGAGAAAAAATAAAGTATCTGAAAAACTCAGGTCTCTAACATAAGACCTGGCATGTAAAGACGGCTGGTGGGAGAGGCTGTGCTAGAACACAAAGCACTTCATCAGCCCTGAGAGTTTGAAATTTTGCCTGTGGTTGATTAACAGTCACTGAGAGATTTTTATACAGAGTGTGATGACATTCTGGCTGTTCAATTTTCATCTCTTCTTGAGGGTACCTGAATAATCTCCTACCTCAATGAGTTGCAAACTGTAGACTGAGTTGCAAACAAAAAGGCTTGTTTCAGAAACCTTCTACAGCTTGATAGGAGTATCTCTTTTGAAATGTCTTTTACATCTTCATATCATGCATACAAATGTGTTACAAATACTGATTTTTATATATTAGGAAATACCACTGTTTATACTCATATTCCCATTTCTTGACTATATAAGGTACCAATACAGCATGAAAAAATATTCTGCTCTAAAACGATGGCATTAAAAAAAACTGTTTTACATATTAGAGATTATAGATTTCATTCAAATAAAAGAGCCTGTTGTATAAAAGGTTTGTAAGCTATATCCCTGTTGGAGTTACTGCTTTCAGTTTTTCTCATCTTGTTACCATCTTTCACATCACTTACACTTCTTGTCTATGAAAACATCAGGACTTTTGGAATAAAACATTCACTTCACTTCACAGCAGGGCTTCCCTGATGGCTCAGATGGTAAAGAATTTGCCTGCAATGCAGGAGACCTGGGTTCAATCCCTAGGTTAGGAAGATATCCTGGAGAAGGGACTGACTATCCATTCCAGTATTCTGGCCTGGAGAATTCCAAGGACAGAGGAGCCTGGAGGGCTACATTCCCTGTGGTAACAAAGAGTCAGACACTACTGAATGACTAACACTACACTTTACTTTTTTCTGTCCATTCAATGTGTCAAAGACTCAACCTATCTTTTCAGATATTTTCTCCAATTTCTCAACAAGCATCTCTTGCTTAAAAAAATTGGTTTGTTTTTTCCTTTCATTGTACCTTTTCAGCCTAGTGCATTAGAGAATTCACCTTATTTCAAATAAACTAGACTCCTCCACACTCACCTAGCTTACTCTTACAAATCCTTCAAATTACAGGCTAAATCCCATATCTTTTATAAAGATTTCTTCAACAAGGCCAAATAGCACTGATATATACTACTTTTGTGCACTAGCACTGACAATATTTTTGGACATTTACTTGAAATTGATTATATAGGGTCTTATGCCATTTCCAATGTTGATTTCTTTAACTGTGGCCCATTTTTAGTATTTAATCTTTCACATGTTAATAGCCTCTTTTTCTCAAGGGTATTTAAGCTACATTAAAATAATGACATTGAACTATTCCTATTGGCCACATCTGACATAATACCTTAAAAATAGTAGATGATTCACTCTACTATATAAACTAGTACATGTACCTTCCCTACTTACATAGGAGAGTACCAGGGAGGTTCTACCTTTGAGCAAAGAAACAGCATTTATGTATTCAATCATTTAAAAAGAAGTGGTTGATTATTTCCTAAAATTTTCCTACTTCATAAGTACCAAACTATTATTACTTTCAATAATTTAAAGGGTACACACATATGGAATGAACATACTATAGACTATAAGAGAATAAATGATGATATATATATATATGAGTGTGTGTGTGTGTATATATATCATGTGTTCAGATAGCACAGATAAAATTGCAATTAGTTATACTCAACTCATTTTTTATTATTCAAATACCATCAGGCAAAGGAGAGCCTAACCACCTAAATTTGATTTTTTAACATTATATAATTATATTGCATAACATAGTAAATGACTAAAACATACTCCAACTGCTATTCTATTTAATTAGAACAAGCATTTATCATCAATTATTTCAAGTCTTTTCTACAAAGATATTTTATTAATAGACCAAGAGTGAGCAAATTCTGTCCCCCTGTGGAACATAAGCCAAACTAAGAAAAACCCATGGATTTATCTCAGTTGTTTGTACAAGAAGTGGAAAATAGAGGGAGTGGGGGGTAAAAGAATGTCTAGGTGAAGCACTTGAGAGAACAGATGAAGAACTTTGGAGCTCGGTGCATATCATACAACGGGGAGAACTGTGTATCACTTCTGAGGTATTCATGTCTTAATTCATTCCAGAACAACACTTAGGTTTCCTGTAGTTTATGAAGAAGGGCAAGAAAGTAACAGATGATGCTTTGACTGTTATGAAAAGCATAGCTCTGTTTTTAGAGTTTCCTTCACATTTACAGATACACATCTTACTTGAATGACGGGAATTCAACTTTTTCTTGTAGTAACATAAAAAAGACTCTGTAAATGATTCTAATGCCAATCCAAAGGTCTTTTGGCCAACCTTTCCAAGAGAAGCTTTTGTTCTTTGACTTACTGTCATTGAAATATGAGTGATCATATTATCTGTCTTGACTGGTGAAAAATGAGCAGGATGACAACAAATCAATGTTGCATGTGAACTAACTTGTGAAAAGGCCAGATACAAATACCAAATTACTAATAAAAATACAATAAAGTTCACCACCCACAAATGCCTGCCAATTTCTGATTGCTGTAGCAAAACAAAACATTAGTTTTCTATTGAAGTACTATGGAATCCATCCTAGTAGTCTATGATTACATTAAAATACAGTATATTTATAGCCAAGAATAACTAAATTTTGATACATTTTTGCCTAGCTGAGAGAAGCATATCGATGAGAGAGAATTTTTACCATTGTTTATATAGTATTGAATTAACCAATTATTTTCTATTTGGACAATGATTTGATAACCTTGATATTTAATACTGTGGAGGGAAATGGCTCAAGAAAGCCTTAGAAAGAAAACTGATGATATCATGACTTCCCTTGTGGCCCAGTGGCTAAGACTCCACCTGCCAATGCAAGGGACACAGGTTTGAACCCTGGTCCAGGAAGATCTCACCCACATGCCACAGAGCATCTAGGCCTATGCGCCACAACATCTGAGCCTGAAGTCTAGAGCCCAGGAGTGGCAACTACCAAAGGCCATGCACCTAGTGCCTATAATTCCCAACAAGAGAAGCCACCTCAGTGAGAGGCCTGCACATCACAACAAAGAGTAGCCCTCACTTACCACAATGAGAGAAAGCTTGGAAAAAGCAACCATGACCCAGTACAGTGAAAGAGAGAGAAAGAAAGAGAAAATGAAAGAAAACTGATGATATTTAAGCTATTAGAAGCAATATTAAACACCATAACAAAGCAAGAGACAATGTTGTCAAGATGGTGACTGTACTGGGTGAGATATATTTTCAAAATGTACTCCTCTCTCTCCATCCTGCTGCTACTGCCTCATTTTATTCCCTTATCATTTTCATGGTACTGACCATTCTGCTACAATATCTCCTACATTTGTTACCTGCCTTGGCCTCATGTCCTCTAATCCATCTTCCATATCCAAAGATCAGAATTCCTATAACACATACAAGAGTTCAAAATGGGCCTCATGACACTTTCTCAGATGATCTTCTACCCTGCGCATTTGTTTCAAACTCAACAAACCATACAGCAGCTACCTACTTCAGAAAGATATAGACAAGCAATTAGAATGAGATGTGATGAGGACTGCCATAGAGAATTAAGCTTAATTAATAATGCCAAATAAAGGAATGGTGAGTAACCTTAACTAAAATAAGGTGGGGTTGCAAATGAAGAATGGGAGAAATACTAAAGAAAATGGGACTATTCCTCTTTTCCTCCACATCTTTTATTTCTATTTTTTGCCTTTGGCTAGGGAAATCTCTCTCCAACTGCAAAGCAAATGCTGACATTTTTTTGCCTAGCTGAGAGAAGCATATCGATGAGAGAGAATTTTACCATTGTTTATATAGTATTGAATTAACCAATTATTTTCTATTTGGACAATGATTTGATAACCTTGATATTTAATACTGTGGAGGGAAATGGCTCAAGAAAGCCTTAGAAAGAAAACTGATGATATCATGACTTCCCTTGTGGCCCAGTGGCTAAGACTCCACCTGCCAATGCAAGGGACACAGGTTTGAACCCTGGTCCAGGAAGATCTCACCCACATGCCACAGAGCATCTAGGCCTATGCGCCACAACATCTGAGCCTGAAGTCTAGAGCCCAGGAGTGGCAACTACCAAAGGCCATGCACCTAGTGCCTATAATTCCCAACAAGAGAAGCCACCTCAGTGAGAGGCCTGCACATCACAACAAAGAGTAGCCCTCACTTACCACAATGAGAGAAAGCTTGGAAAAAGCAACCATGACCCAGTACAGTGAAAGAGAGAAAGAAAGAGAAAATGAAAGAAAACTGATGATATTTAAGCTATTAGAAGCAATATTAAACACCATAACAAAGCAAGAGACAATGTTGTCAAGATGGTGACTGTACTGGGTGAGATATATTTTCAAAATGTACTCCTCTCTCTCCATCCTGCTGCTACTGCCTCATTTTATTCCCTTATCATTTTCATGGTACTGACCATTCTGCTACAATATCTCCTACATTTGTTACCTGCCTTGGCCTCATGTCCTCTAATCCATCTTCCATATCCAAAGATCAGAATTCCTATAACACATACAAGAGTTCAAAATGGGCCTCATGACACTTTCTCAGATGATCTTCTACCCTGCGCATTTGTTTCAAACTCAACAAACCATACAGCAGCTACCTACTTCAGAAAGATATAGACAAGCAATTAGAATGAGATGTGATGAGGACTGCCATAGAGAATTAAGCTTAATTAATAATGCCAAATAAAGGAATGGTGAGTAACCTTAACTAAAATAAGGTGGGGTTGCAAATGAAGAATGGGAGAAATACTAAAGAAAATGGGACTATTCCTCTTTTCCTCCACATCTTTTATTTCTATTTTTTGCCTTTGGCTAGGGAAATCTCTCTCCAACTGCAAAGCAAATGCTGACATTAGTAACATTTTGTTGTAGCTATTGGTTAGCAATCTATTCTGATTTGGAGACTACCTTATATTAGGGACATTGTTGTTGTTTAGTTGCAAAGTGTGTCCAACTCTTTGCAACCCCATGGACTATACCTGCCAAACTCTTCTGTCTATGGAATTTCCCAGGCAAGAATACTGGAGTGGGTGGCCATTTCCTTCTCCAGGGAATCTTCCCAAACCAGGGATTCAACCCATGTCCCCTGCCTGGCAGGCAGATTCTTTACCACTGAACCATCAGGGAAGTACTCATGTTAGGGGATACTTCTCATTGTCTTTATGCATTCTGCTTCTGGCTCAGATCCTGGCACCTAACAGTCACCCAACTCTGGGTACTATTATTTGTAAATATGTGATTCAAGATTCACTTCAAAACTTAGCTTCCATAGGCTAGCCTCAGCCTTGTCTGACATACATGACTATCCCTTCTGCATGCAAATTATTACTTTGTACATATATTTAGTTAGGGCTTGCCATACAAAACTGTGTGTGCGTGATTTCTGGTCTCTATCACTGACGCCTGTGAGTTTCCTAAATCAGGGACCAGATCATTATTAATAATTGTGCTTTTGTTTCTTTTCTTTTATACTCATTGTATTTTTACATTGGTGGAAAATTGTTTTACAATTTTGTGCTGGTTTCTGCCATACAACAACGTGAATCAGGGTTTTTTTATTTTTTTATTTGACCCTTGGCCTCATGTCCTCTAATCCATCTTCCATATCCAAAGATCAGAATTCCTATAACACATACAAGAGTTCAAAATGGGCCTCATGACACTTTCTCAGATGATCTTCTACCCTGCGCATTTGTTTCAAACTCAACAAACCATACAGCAGCTACCTACTTCAGAAAGATATAGACAAGCAATTAGAATGAGATGTGATGAGGACTGCCATAGAGAATTAAGCTTAATTAATAATGCCAAATAAAGGAATGGTGAGTAACCTTAACTAAAATAAGGTGGGGTTGCAAATGAAGAATGGGAGAAATACTAAAGAAAATGGGACTATTCCTCTTTTCCTCCACATCTTTTATTTCTATTTTTTGCCTTTGGCTAGGGAAATCTCTCTCCAACTGCAAAGCAAATGCTGACATTAGTAACATTTTGTTGTAGCTATTGGTTAGCAATCTATTCTGATTTGGAGACTACCTTATATTAGGGACATTGTTGTTGTTTAGTTGCAAAGTGTGTCCAACTCTTTGCAACCCCATGGACTATACCTGCCAAACTCTTCTGTCTATGGAATTTCCCAGGCAAGAATACTGGAGTGGGTGGCCATTTCCTTCTCCAGGGAATCTTCCCAAACCAGGGATTCAACCCATGTCCCCTGCCTGGCAGGCAGACTCTTTACCACTGAACCATCAGGGAAGTACTCATGTTAGGGATACTTCTCATTGTCTTTATGCATTCTGCTTCTGGCTCAGATCCTGGCACCTAACAGTCACCCAACTCTGGGTACTATTATTTGTAAATATGTGATTCAAGATTCACTTCAAAACTTAGCTTCCATAGGCTAGCCTCAGCCTTGTCTGACATACATGACTATCCCTTCTGCATGCAAATTATTACTTTGTACATATATTTAGTTAGGGCTTGCCATACAAAACTGTGTGTGCGTGATTTCTGGTCTCTATCACTGACGCCTGTGAGTTTCCTAAATCAGGGACCAGATCATTATTAATAATTGTGCTTTTGTTTCTTTTCTTTTATACTCATTGTATTTTTACATTGGTGGAAAATTGTTTTACAATTTTGTGCTGGTTTCTGCCATACAACAACGTGAATCAGTCATAATTATATATGGCCCCTCTAGGTCATCACAGAGCCCCAGGCCTGGGCTCCCCGTGTTACATAGAAATTTCCCATTAACTGTTTTACACATGACCATGTATACATATCAATGCTACTTCCTCAATTCATTCAGCTCTCAGCTTGCACCACTGTGTATACAAGCCTGTTCTCTACTAGGTTCATCTATTTCTCTAGATTACATACATATGCACTAATATATGATATTTATTTCTCTCTTTCTGACTGACTTCACTCTATGTAAGAGGCTTTAGGTTCATCCACTTCACTACAAGTGTTTTTGTTTCCTGTACCTCTTTTGCTTTCCTTCCTGGCTGTGGGCTTAACAGTTTTTATGTATTTGAAAAAAAATGTGTGTTGAGCAAGTTCTCTATTATGATACATTAAAACAATAAAACCAGGGCTTCCCTGGTGGTCCAGTGGGTAGGGACACCACCTTGCAGTGCAAGGGGCACTGGTTCGATCCCTGGCCTGGGAGGATCCCACATGCTGCAGAGTGGCTGGACCGATGTGTCCAATTACCGAGCCGGAGCTCTGGAGCGCATGTGCCCAGAGCCGGTGCTCTGCGACACCAGAGGCCACTGCGATGGGAGGCCCACATGGGCCAAAGAACAAAGATGGACGAAAATGAATAAATGAAAGACCAATAGAAGTGGCCCTCCTGCACCCCCCCAAAAATAAAATAAAATAAAACAATAAAACCAAAATCTACATAGAGACATAAGAAGTACACTGGCTGAATCCTTGATTGTTAGAAATAAAAATTATTAAAAACAGCTGCTTAAAGTTTTTGTCATTTGTATTTCAAGAAAACTTCAGATTTGCATAAGTGTCAATTGAAGGCCTATAAGCAATTCCATAAAAGCTCTTCTGTTAAATATTCAATGTTGATAACATGAATAGCATAATATAAATATAGAAAATATTCAAAAATATTTTTTCATATTACAAGGTTTTCACGCTAGAAAATGCAGAAGTATATATAGTAGATCAAGAATTAGACAAAATCATTTCAAACCTACTAATCAAGGTACCATATTATTTACAATTTTTTTTTTTTTACAATTTTAATCTCTTTTATTGGTTTATTTATTTATTTATTTTCATCCATCTTTATTCTTTGGCCTGTGTGGGCCTCTCATTGTAGTTGTCTCTCTCATTGCAGAGCACTGGCTCTGGACGCATGCCCTCCAGAGTGGTGGTTCCTAACTGGACATAATTATCCAGCCACTCCGGGGCACATGGGATTTTCCCAGGCCAGGGATCGAACTGGTGCCCCTTGCACTGCAAGGCGGACTCTTTACCCATTGGACCACGAGGGAAGCCCTACTTATAATTTTGATGTTATCTGAGTTAAAAGTCTTTATAAATACTTAATGGCACTACTTTTCGCTAGTTAGTTTCCAAGTTCTATTTTATTATTTTCCATCTACAGCCTTTAAAATACATATTTCTAGTGGGGTACTGGGAGGTTGTTGGAGGAAGGATGGGAGCCAGGGATGTACATATGACTAATCTGAGATTATACATATCTATAAACTATAAAACACTGTAAAAGTAAAAAAGCAAAGCTAAAATTTTTTAAAAAATACATATTTCTAAGCCCTGTATGTAATATTTTCTTATGAAGTACACATCTCTGTTCCCTCCTCCAACATACTTTACCATTGATATGTGTTACATAAGATCATGCAGAAAGTTTCATTATTAACTTGCTATTTCAGATGCAAACTTTTTAAACTAATTTGGACTCCTCAAAGTCAACAGTAATGCAAAATAAAAAGGAGATAGAGAAAAAAATTATAAGCATGTGCATATGATATTTAAGTAAAAAAGACAGGAAACAAAACTGTTATTTAAATAAACATGTATTCCCTGGTAGGTCAGTGGTAAAGAGTTTGCCTGCCAATGCAGGAGACACTGGTTGATCCCTGATCCAGGAAGATCCCACATGCTGGGTCTTCCCTGGTGTTCCACTGGGTAAGGACACCGCCTGGCAGTGCAAGGGGCACCGGTTTGCTCCCTGGCCTGGGAAGATCCCACGTGCCGCAGAGCAGCTGGACCGATGTGTCCAATTACCGAGCCCACCGCGATGGGAGGCCCATACGGGCCAAAGAACAAAGATGGATGAAGGTGGACAAATGAAGGACCAGTAGAAGTGGCCCGCCTGCTCCCCTCCCCCCCCACCCCACCCCTCTCAAATAAATAGATAAATAAATTTAAAAAAAAAAAAAAAAAAAGATCCCACATGCTGCAGAGCAACTAAGCCCATGAGTCACAACTATTGAGCCTGTGCTCTAGAGCCTCGGAGCTGCAATGATTGAGCCCATTTGCCACAGCTATTGAACCCCATGTGCCCTAGAGCACAAGCTCCACAACAAGAGAAGTCAAAGCAACAAGAAGTCTGCTCACCTCAACTAGAGAGTAGCCTCCACTCCCTTCAACTACAAAAGAGCCTGTGGCAGCAGTGAAAACCCAGAATAGCCAAAAATAAACAAACAAATGGTTTTTTTAAAAAACCCTAAATAAACAGATATTTTAGTATCTAAATACTTATAAAGAAAACTTTGGGGAAAAACTGCCTCTCTTCTATATTTTCAGTTTCAGTCAAAAGAATGGGTGACCTATGCATTTTGAGGAAGATGGAGCACTTAGAATTAATAAAGAGTATCAATATTTGCAATTAACACTTAAACTAACAGAGGAAAATAATATTTTCTTATGAAGTACACATCTCTGTTCCCTCCTCCAACATACTTTACCATTGATATGTGTTACATAAGATCATGCAGAAAGTTTCATTATTAACTTGCTATTTCAGATGCAAACTTTTTAAACTAATTTGGACTCCTCAAAGTCAACAGTAATGCAAAATAAAAAGGAGATAGAGAAAAAAATTATAAGCATGTGCATATGATATTTAAGTAAAAAAGACAGGAAACAAAACTGTTATTTAAATAAACATGTATTCCCTGGTAGGTCAGTGGTAAAGAGTTTGCCTGCCAATGCAGGAGACACTGGTTGATCCCTGATCCAGGAAGATCCCACATGCTGGGTCTTCCCTGGTGTTCCACTGGGTAAGGACACCGCCTGGCAGTGCAAGGGGCACCGGTTTGCTCCCTGGCCTGGGAAGATCCCACGTGCCGCAGAGCAGCTGGACCGATGTGTCCAATTACCGAGCCCACCGCGATGGGAGGCCCATACGGGCCAAAGAACAAAGATGGATGAAGGTGGACAAATGAAGGACCAGTAGAAGTGGCCCGCCTGCTCCCCTCCCTCCGCACCCCACCCCTCTCAAATAAATAAATAAATAAATCTTAAAAAAAAGAAAAAAAAAGATCCCACATGCTGCAGAGCAACTAAGCCCATGAGTCACAACTATTGAGCCTGTGCTCTAGAGCCTCGGAGCTGCAATGATTGAGCCCATTTGCCACAGCTATTGAACCCCATGTGCCCTAGAGCACAAGCTCCACAACAAGAGAAGTCAAAGCAACAAGAAGTCTGCTCACCTCAACTAGAGAGTAGCCTCCACTCCCTTCAACTACAAAAGAGCCTGTGGCAGCAGTGAAAACCCAGAATAGCCAAAAATAAACAAACAAATGGTTTTTTTAAAAAACCCTAAATAAACAGATATTTTAGTATCTAAATACTTATAAAGAAAACTTTGGGGAAAAAACTGCCTCTCTTCTATATTTTTCAGTTTCAGTCAAAAGAATGGGTGACCTATGCATTTTGAGGAAGATGGAGCACTTAGAATTAATAAAGAGTATCAATATCTTTCTACGTTAAAATCAATTAACACTTAAACTAACAGAGGAAAACAGAATAACTCTTGTGAGATGTTTGGGAAAGAAAAAGGAAACATTCAAAGACCCTTAAAAGAAATTTTCTAACTTAAAAAGGCTTGGTTACAGAGTGTGCATTGACTTGAACCTCTTTTATTGTTCCAACTCCTAAATTCCCATCAAAGCTGATGATTAAAGTTCTACACATGGGCCAGATCCCTACAATTATCCCATTGTGGTGGAGCTCAACAGTGGGCACCCTGCTATGGCCGGACAACAAGTCATTATAGAAACACGAAGGATGATGAAGAAGGTTGTTTTAATTTCCTTTTTCAGTCCTTCTCAGGAGTGCCTCTTTAGTTCACAGAGCTCTGGGTTACTTGCTTTCAAACTAACAAGCAATATTATAAATGGAGGCTACATTATCATGATTGCAGACAATCTAAGGCACTTGACCGCCAAGGATTCTAGGTCCTCAATATGTGCTGTGTTGTATTTATCAGCTAAAGGCCAACAATAAAAGGCGGGGGGTGTGTGTGGGGGGAGAAAAGGCTGGGAAGGGGGCAGGCAAACCAGTAAGAGAACACAGCATCAAGACAAAAATGCATAACAGAGACAGCAGTAAAGCCTTGGGCATTTTGTTGGTAGATGAAACATTTTTACCCGTTTTCTTGCTGTTCCACTGCATAGTGTTCCAGCTCTGTACCAGGCAGGGGCTGGACTGGGGGAGGAGGTAGTGGAACATTGGCCCAAGTTGATCCATTGTTTTTCTGTGGTTTGGAAGAGTTTTTATTTTTCTTCTTTTTTCCACCTTTCCCACCTGAAAGTAATAATATATTTATTCAGACACACCGAATATCAGAAGAAACAAGGTACATCAGATGGGAAGCTGTATTTATGTTTTCAAAACACCAGAATCAGTATGCTATGGTTTTAAAAGCTATAAACAATGAAATGATATAATCAGAAAACCATTCTTATAAATCACTCTATATTTTCAGTTTCAGTCAAAAGAATGGGTGACCTATGCATTTTGAGGAAGATGGAGCACTTAGAATTAATAAAGAGTATCAATATCTTTCTACGTTAAAATCAATTAACACTTAAACTAACAGAGGAAAACAGAATAACTCTTGTGAGATGTTTGGGAAAGAAAAAGGAAACATTCAAAGACCCTTAAAAGAAATTTTCTAACTTAAAAAGGCTTGGTTACAGAGTGTGCATTGACTTGAACCTCTTTTATTGTTCCAACTCCTAAATTCCCATCAAAGCTGATGATTAAAGTTCTACACATGGGCCAGATCCCTACAATTATCCCATTGTGGTGGAGCTCAACAGTGGGCACCCTGCTATGGCCGGACAACAAGTCATTATAGAAACACGAAGGATGATGAAGAAGGTTGTTTTAATTTCCTTTTTCAGTCCTTCTCAGGAGTGCCTCTTTAGTTCACAGAGCTCTGGGTTACTTGCTTTCAAACTAACAAGCAATATTATAAATGGAGGCTACATTATCATGATTGCAGACAATCTAAGGCACTTGACCGCCAAGGATTCTAGGTCCTCAATATGTGCTGTGTTGTATTTATCAGCTAAAGGCCAACAATAAAAGGCGGGGGTGTGGGGGGAGAAAAGGCTGGGAAGGGGGCAGGCAAACCAGTAAGAGAACACAGCATCAAGACAAAAATGCATAACAGAGACAGCAGTAAAGCCTTGGGCATTTTGTTGGTAGATGAAACATTTTTACCCGTTTTCTTGCTGTTCCACTGCATAGTGTTCCAGCTCTGTACCAGGCAGGGGCTGGACTGGGGGAGGAGGTAGTGGAACATTGGCCCAAGTTGATCCATTGTTTTTCTGTGGTTTGGAAGAGTTTTTATTTTTCTTCTTTTTTCCACCTTTCCCACCTGAAAGTAATAATATATTTATTCAGACACACCGAATATCAGAAGAAACAAGGTACATCAGATGGGAAGCTGTATTTATGTTTTCAAAACACCAGAATCAGTATGCTATGGTTTTAAAAGCTATAAACAATGAAATGATATAATCAGAAAACCATTCTTATAAATCACTCAAAATGATATTGTTTCTTTCACAATGCATCGGTTGCAGAGCTGAATAAACCGAAAACATGGCTGCAGCAGCAAAGCACATCTATTGATTTATTCACATTTGCTGCCTCCACGTTTTCATTGTTAGACGAAATAATGGGCCATAACAAATTCTTTCAAATGTCAGATTTTAGTGCATTTATAATGCTCTTTTGCATAATCTGTTTCAGTGGAAAATGCAGTGTCTAAGGATACAGGCCAAACTTTTCCATTAGAATTTACTCAGTTTAATTAATCCAACAGAGGAACAGTTTTCTCTCAAAAGTAACTTACAAAAATCAATCCGCTACAATCTGGAGGATACTTGTAAATCTTTCATAATGATGTTTTATAGAATTTTAAACTAATGAATGGCACAATTACTTTTGCATATAGTGAGAGTGGTTCCCAGTTGTTTAAGTATAACATATCTTAAAACATCAAATATGGGGGAAATTAATGGAAACAGAGTAATCAGTTTCGGTATTACTGCAATACAAATGAATTCATGCACAAAACATGAGCAGAAACTAACTTGGCAGCACTTAAGCCATATCTGGGATTACCAGAGCTTAATGAAATATAAAAATAAAGCTTATCATTTGTCCAATGCAGTACTTTTTACTGCTCCAAAATTAAGTACATCAAGTTTCTTCCTAGATGAAATAGGTTCTTCTGTCATCCCTACTACAGTCAATAGTTAGACTTTAAAAAAATGGTATTGACCCCTTGAACTATATCTAGAAGTAAAAGTTATGAGCATCAAATATTCGTAGCAGGACTATCTAGCAATAGAGATATCACTAAAAGCTTGCCTCAGCCCTTTTCTTCTATCAATCATTAACCTACAACAGCTAATTCAGATAACTGTTTAATTTAAAATAACATTGCGTGCCAGAAAGAGATGAAACTGTTTAACTAAATATATCCACTATTGCTAGTTATGAAATTATGTCTATTTTCTAGGTGGTATGTACATAAACACACACACACACAAAAGAGCATCCCTGAAAACTAAGTGCTTTTTCCCTTCCTTTCACCATTTATCTTTGGCAGAAGAATTATTAAGAGCAAGGAGAGCTGGTATCTTCTGCTTTGAGAATAAGACTTGGATCTCTGGGTTTGAAACTAATTTCTCACATGATAAGTTACTCGATAGATATCACCTCAATTTCCACACATGTAAAAAAGATATAAAGTCATTTATTGTTTGAGTTATTTTGAGTATTGCAAGAGACAAGGCATATAAAGGGTTTACAATATACAGTATGTTTAATAAATGCCAGTTCTGACCACTCTCTTCTCTTTCCTATAGCTCAGCACAAACTCAAGTCTACCTGTTTCCAAAGCCGATCTGTATCCAACTATTCCCGATCCCATGAATAGTCTGATTCTTCAGATAAAAATAAGCTGTCTAACTGATTTAAATTTGCTGTTTTTCTGTTTAAGGTAGGTGAGCCTTAAGCCTTTGTTTCCTGATAACCAACCAAAATCATAAACAAAGCTTGTATTTTTCTCGGTAGTATGAGAAGTATGCCTCAATACTTAAAAAGAAGAATTGGGTGGCCACGTGTTCTCTGTAGCTTTTCCCTAGTTGTACCTTTTTTATTCCTTATACGTTGATATGTGTGTATGATATTTTTTCATTTTTATAACACTTTTAGAAATGTTATATGATCTCCACCAGGCTTGAGTGACACAAGTAGGCAAAATTTTACATCTCTGTTTTATAGATGAGAAAATAGTGGTCCTTTCTGTGTTTGTGGTTCATAGTCACATTTTTAAGAGAACAAACAATTTAGAATGGAGCAGTGTTACTAGAAATTACAAATTCCGCAGCTCTGAACCAAGCTCTGTTGAAATTCTTATCCAAGGTTAAGAAAGTCATTACCAACATTTCCAGACAACTGACTTAAAAATGTACTGGGAAGCACAGCTGATTCATAGAGGGAATTTGTGAAGCTTTCCATCCCATGTCCCACTTTCCCCTCTTTGGGGGAAAGGTCTAGTTTCTCAGTGTGGGCACTCTTGGTAAGACTGTCAACCAGCACACTTTGTTTTCTCTAGAAGGTTAAGAGGTGGGCACTGAGCATTAGTGGCAAAAGACAAAAGCTAAGGAAATACATTCTCTATCTAAGATCTATATCTGGAGCTAAGTGAACCTAGTTTGCTGCTATAACTTGCAACCAAAGACCCTCAAGTATTTTTTTCTGTTTTTTTTGGCCATTTCTATTGGTCTTTTTTCTTTCTTTCTTTCTTTTTTTTTTTTAAAGATTTATTTATCTATTTATTTTGGGCGGGGGTCGGGTTGGGGAGGGAGGGGAGCGGGCGGGCCACTTCTATTGGTCTTTCATTTCTCGATTTTCATCCGTCTTGTGTTTGTTCTTTGACTCCTGTGGGCCTCCCATCGCGGTGGCGTCGGTTGCTGGAGAGCGCTGGCTCTGGGCGCATGCGCTCCAGAGCTCCGGCTCGGTGATTGGACACATTGGTCCAGCCGCTTTGCGGCACGTGGGATCTTCCCAGGCCAGGGATCGAACTGGCGCCCCTTGCACTGCAAGGCGGTGTCCTTACCCACTGGACCACCAGGGGAAGAGGGAGCCCCTTCCATTGGTCTTTCATTTATTTCCATCTTTATTCTTTGGCCTGTGTGGGTCTCCCATTGCAGCGGGCTCTTTCACTGCAGAGCACCGGCTCTGGGCTCATGCACTCCAGAGCTCCGGCTTGGTAGTTGGACACATTAGTCCAGGTGCTCCGCGGCACATGGAATCTTTCCAGGCCAGGGATCGAACAGGTGCCCCTAGCACTGCAAGGTGATGTCCTTACCCACTGGACCACCAGGGAAGCCCCCTCAAGTATTTTAAGGTGAGAACTGCCTGCACTATATTTTAGGGGAATATATATATATACATATATATATATATATTTGGCCACTCCTATTGATCTTCATTCATCTTTGTTCTTTGGCCTGTGCGGGCCTCCCACTGCAGTGGTCTCTCTCGCTGCAGAGCACCGGCTCTGGGCTCATGCACTCCAGAGCTCCGGCTTGGTAGTTGGACACATTAGTCCAGGTGCTCCGCAGCACATGGAATCTTTCCAGGCCAGGGATCGAACAGGTGCCCCTAGCACTGCAAGGTGATGTCCTTACCCACTGGACCACCAGGGAAGCCCCCTCAAGTATTTTAAGGTGAGAACTGCCTGCACTATATTTTAGGGGAATATATATATATATACATATATATATATATATTTGGCCACTTCTATTGATCTTCATTCATCTTTGTTCTTTGGCCTGTGCGGGCCTCCCACTGCAGTGGTCTCTCTCGCTGCAGAGCACTGGCTCTGGGCAGGCGCTCCAGAGCTAGGGGAACATATTTTGATGACTTGCAGGTATACTTGACACATTGCTCAACTGAAAAGGTAAATATTTGGATTTGCATTTATTTATGCTAAACAAATGATTTCTAAGTAAAGAAAATTGTGAAAACAGCTCAATTTCAAATTAAACTTATAGTGTTTTTTTTGAAAAAATACTGATTATAAAATATTTAGTTATTTCTACTGACATTATGCTATACATTTGTGTACTTACAAAATTTAAAGATTACCTTTAAAAAATCTAAAGTTTATATTTTGAATAGTTTTTTTAAGAGGTGCTAAGAACTTATATACTGAATAAATTATTATTATAATACTGTATAAATTATTATATAAAAGTATATCAGAAGGATGAGCAACTCACTCAATTTAGGAGTGTCCAATTTTATTGATTACTGTGATTATTTTAAATTGGTTTATCAGTACTCTGCACACATTAAGAAAATCTTAATGATATGATTCAGTATCCATAAGGCAGTCTGATCTTAAATCTAAGCTTTAAAAAACATATCTATGATTTTAAGAATTAAAAAAAAGCCTCTAGTATCAAACTAAATTTGACTAAACTGAGAAGAGAATAATCATGTCAGTCTTCTCTCTTAAAGAATCACCAATTTAAATAATTCTGTATTGAAATGCAGATGAAGTAGTTAATATAAATCATATATATATATATATATATATATATATATATATATATATATATATAAAAATGTCACTCAGGAGATTAATGGACTCAAAAATGCTGTAAGCACTATTGTGAATCATGTTTGCCTTAGAATTACTCAGAAAGTACTTTTAAAACTCAGTAGTAATGAACATATAAGAATATTTAATGAATGATTCATAGAAGGTTTTACACAATCCATGTTTTACAGTATATAGACTTTTGAAATATATATATTGATTTAGATTTTGCATATTTTGAATGAAATGAGCCTAGGAAAAGTTAATGTTTAAAATTTCCTGTACAATTATGGGATTCATCATAAATAAATGACAGTACAAATGACATATAAAGTTATTCTAAAAATTCTTCTATGTTATTAGGCCAGCTTAAATTCATAACAGATGGGGCCTCCCACTGCAGTGGTCTCTCTCGCTGCAGAGCACTGGCTCTGGGCAGGCGCCAGAGCTAGGGGAACATATTTTGAGTACTTGCAGGTATACTTGACACATTGCTCAACTGAAAAGGTAAATATTTGGATTTGCATTTATTTATGCTAACCAAATGATTTCTAAGTAAAGAAAATTGTGAAAACAGCTCAATTTCAAATTAAACTTATAGTGTTTTTGAAAAATACTGATTATAAAATATTTAGTTATTTCTACTGACATTATGCTATACATTTGTGTACTTACAAAATTTAAAGATTACCTTTAAAAAATCTAAAGTTTATATTTTGAATAGTTTTTTTAAGAGGTGCTAAGAACTTATATACTGAATAAATTATTATTATAATACTGTATAAATTATTATATAAAAGTATATCAGAAGGATGAGCAACTCACTCAATTTAGGAGTGTCCAATTTTATTGATTACTGTGATTATTTTAAATTGGTTTATCAGTACTCTGCACACATTAAGAAAATCTTAATGATATGATTCAGTATCCATAAGGCAGTCTGATCTTAAATCTAAGCTTTAAAAAACATATCTATGATTTTAAGAATTAAAAAAAAACCTCTAGTATCAAACTAAATTTGACTAAACTGAGAAGAGAATAATCATGTCAGTCTTCTCTCTTAAAGAATCACCAATTTAAATAATTCTGTATTGAAATGCAGATGAAGTAGTTAATATAAATCATATATATATATATATATATATATATATAAAAATGTCACTCAGGAGATTAATGGACTCAAAAATGCTGTAAGCACTATTGTGAATCATGTTTGCCTTAGAATTACTCAGAAAGTACTTTTAAAACTCAGTAGTAATGAACATATAAGAATATTTAATGAATGATTCATAGAAGGTTTTACACAATCCATGTTTTACAGTATATAGACTTTTGAAATATATATATTGATTTAGATTTTGCATATTTTGAATGAAATGAGCCTAGGAAAAGTTAATGTTTAAAATTTCCTGTACAATTATGGGATTCATCATAAATAAATGACAGTACAAATGACATATAAAGTTATTCTAAAAATTCTTCTATGTTATTAGGCCAGCTTAAATTCATAACAGATGTTTAAATTTTTCCAGATTCTGTAATATATCTAATTCTACCAATAGGTAAGTAAAGCAAATGGCTCATTTTGGAGGTAAAAGAGAACATTAACATTTTCAGACTGAAAGACTTCTATCTCTGAGGAAAAATCATTTAGTAAATGTTACCTAGTAATGTAAAAGAGTTAACTCTTTATGGCCTTGATGCTTCATAGCCTGTGACACATTGCAAATACACTACAATCTTTTACCAAGAAACAGAAGTTAAAAAAAAATTCATAAAAACAAATAGCATATCATTAGTATGAAAAAATAAGCAAATAAGTTCATCAATTAGCATCAATTAGAAATGAGAAGATAAAAGTATCAGTCATACACGATGTACATGTTATGTATGAAAGCTGAAATGTCTACAAGGACCATCTCATTTTAGAGATTCAGATCCTTGGGTCTAGAGATCACTGATATTCACTATCATAGGTATATATTTCTTTCCAGTAAAATGTGTTTCTCCCCACATGTGCTATACTATATCTGCATTATGGATTGGTAGTTCAGCTAATGTATCTTGAATGTATACTAAAGTTTATAGCATAAAAGAGTAACCAACATAAAAGATTGGGGGATTTTGGAAATCGAATGTAAAGAATACTGTCTCATGCAAACGTTCATATTAAGCAAGGTATGAGGACCTTTCTCTAAATAATATTATCCAATAGATAATAAATCTTATTACATCATACTTAGGAAAAATTGTCCAAAAATAGGAAGTCATATCACCAGACTCTTAATATTATGAACAATCTCCAAAATCATTTGCATTTTAGTTGAATTCATCTTTTGGTGTCCATGCATAGAAATGCTTTTTCTATATGATCATTTCATTGTACAGTTCTCTTGACTCCTAAGTAGAGTTCCAGGCAGATCAAACACATCTGCTCCTTAATACTCAGTATTTAGTAAAATGGCACTATTTTTTATTACCCATTTTTATTTTGCCAAAATGGCACTATTTTTAGTGAATACATCCTTGCATAATGGATACTTTAAAGAGTGATGGTGAATTTTATCTTCCGCCTCCCCCCAAATTTGATTTCATTAAGATGAACTCTTATTGTCATTTGAGAGCTAGAAGTCTGACAGTGAGTTGCGATCCAGTACTTCTCCATGGTTGCTATATCTAATTCTACCAATAGGTAAGTAAAGCAAATGGCTCATTTTGGAGGTAAAAGAGAACATTAACATTTTCAGACTGAAAGACTTCTATCTCTGAGGAAAAATCATTTAGTAAATGTTACCTAGTAATGTAAAAGAGTTAACTCTTTATGGCCTTGATGCTTCATAGCCTGTGACACATTGCAAATACACTACAATCTTTTACCAAGAAACAGAAGTTAAAAAAAAATTCATAAAAACAAATAGCATATCATTAGTATGAAAAAATAAGCAAATAAGTTCATCAATTAGCATCAATTAGAAATGAGAAGATAAAAGTATCAGTCATACACGATGTACATGTTATGTATGAAAGCTGAAATGTCTACAAGGACCATCTCATTTTAGAGATTCAGATCCTTGGGTCTAGAGATCACTGATATTCACTATCATAGGTATATATTTCTTTCCAGTAAAATGTGTTTCTCCCCACATGTGCTATACTATATCTGCATTATGGATTGGTAGTTCAGCTAATGTATCTTGAATGTATACTAAAGTTTATAGCAAAAAAGAGTAACCAACATAAAAGATTGGGGGATTTTGGAAATCGAATGTAAAGAATACTGTCTCATGCAAACGTTCATATTAAGCAAGGTATGAGGACCTTTCTCTAAATAATATTATCCAATAGATAATAAATCTTATTACATCATACTTAGGAAAAATTGTCCAAAAATAGGAAGTCATATCACCAGACTCTTAATATTATGAACAATCTCCAAAATCATTTGCATTTTAGTTGAATTCATCTTTTGGTGTCCATGCATAGAAATGCTTTTTCTATATGATCATTTCATTGTACAGTTCTCTTGACTCCTAAGTAGAGTTCCAGGCAGATCAAACACATCTGCTCCTTAATACTCAGTATTTAGTAAAATGGCACTATTTTTTATTACCCATTTTTATTTTGCCAAAATGGCACTATTTTTAGTGAATACATCCTTGCATAATGGATACTTTAAAGAGTGATGGTGAATTTTATCTTCCGCCTCCCCCCAAATTTGATTTCATTAAGATGAACTCTTATTGTCATTTGAGAGCTAGAAGTCTGACAGTGAGTTGCGATCCAGTACTTCTCCATGGTTGCTAGGAACACAGGTCATATGCTGGTGACAAACAAATATTTCTCCTTACTGTGATGAGACCAACCTGAGAGACTGCCACTCCTCTCTGAGCTGTTGTGAGAGCTGGTGGTGCTGAAATCCTGTGACTGGTTGTGTGGCATTCTATTAGACAATCCCTCAGCCAAGCGGTAGTCAGGGATGTAAAGTAAGGCTAAGGGTTAAAGGGCAGAGGTCATAGTGGCATCATGTGATTAGTTCACAGCACAAGCCCATGCAGAACATGCAGTTAGCAATTCAGAAGCAGATGTTGTAGGACAGTGGAGGAATGTTTTGTCTATCCTGCCTAATGGAGATCGAGATGGATTACTGATCACTATTGAAACAAGGGCTGAAAGGATGAAACCAGTTGGTGTTGGTGTGTGGTGATAGCGACGGTGGTGGTGGTGGGGATTGTGCAAGGTACTGAATACATGCCGGTATATTTCTTTAGTTTAAATAGTGCACCTGGTGATGAATCACTAAACCAAACAACGAATACTAATTTCTATCTCATGCAAAAATGACATGAAAATAACTCTTTCGGAAGTAAGGACTTGACTTACCATTGTTACCTTTGTTCTGATCGGGCAGAGAATAACCAAATCCCATCAGATCTGTTTTTTGCTGAATCGAGCTTTTCCACTGGGGATCAGGCAGATCGACAGCTAATTCATGTATGCTATTGGAATGCAATATCTGTGTCGTGGCATATGGGGTAGCCTGCGTTATTTGGCTGGAACTGTTGTAAGTGGTTTTGGTTGTGAAGTCAATGCTGCTATAAATGGCTCCATCTGAGAGCATCGTGGCCGTTTTATCCCCTTGGCCTGGAACTGGTGGCAGCACATCTGTGGTGAACATAGGGAGATGAAACAATTTAATGATGCACAGGAAGCCCAAAACTATCAGAACTGAAGATGAAAAATAAATGTGTCAGGCCGCACGTTTGCATTTCAGCCGAGATGGGCTTCATGAGCCAATGAAGGGTAGATGATGTACAACCGTCACCAAGCTATCAGCCTCGGTGACAGGCAGGCCGACCACTTGTCCTTCACGTCTCACTGCTTAACACACCCATCCCCCATTTTCTTCAACCATGAATGAGAAATCTGGAATATTTCACTACTAAAAAAATGTTTTCAGTTCTTCATTCTGGTTTAGAATCCATGAAATTGTTAGCTCTTTACAGAAGCAACAGCAAAAGCGTATGTGCAAATTGTGGATGAAAAGCATCTTTTTCCACTTTATCCCAAGAGACATGGAAAATAACTTTTAAAACAAACGCAAAACTTTCCAAAATTACACTCTCCAAACTATGAGGCACATTTTTTTTTTTCTGAAGTTTGAACTTACTGTTTATCTGAGTTGATTTCACAGCTCCAGAAATGGAGTGTTACTGATAGTAGCAATATTTTTTTTCTTGGATAACAATGGAAAATTTTCATGAATAAGTCATTTTCATAATACAGCAGGATTTAACTATAGCAAAAGCAATCTGGGTGATCAGTGAGCTTAATTTATGCTATCAGATCTTAGAAGTGGAGAATTATAGTTTCAAGTTGTAATATAGCAAGAGTAAAATTAGACTTTAGGAAAAACACTGAATATCAATCAGTCCATTTATCACTTTGGTGTGCTAAATTATCTTTACTTGATGCTTTTAATTCAGAACTGCCACCTCTCTCCTGAGCACTTACTTTCCTTCTCAGAATAAAGATACTAGAATCTAAAAAGAAATACACCTCAGTAGGTAATACTATTTTTAACCATGTAGAGTTAAAAGTGAATATAATTATATTATGCTCTTTAATAGTTTATGGCTTGAAAGTCAAATTTCATAGAACATGATGTCATCAGCCCACTTGATTTCTTCATTATGGGAAATTTTCAACTAGTTATAGCATCATAATAATACGCCAAATTATCTCAGTAACAAAACCAGCTTATCATCACTAAGAGAAAGCTGAAATTAAGTCCAAATACCCTAAAGCTTATAGGTGCTATTATATCCAACAGTACTTGAAAAATATTACTTTTGCTTTTGTATTTTATGAAAGTTAAAAGCGATCTTCTTTAGCAACAATAACAAGACACCTATAATACACTTTACACACTGTAGGTTTTTCTGAAGGTTTTGAGTCTGAAATTCCAACTTGTTTATATTCAGTATATATGTACTTTATTAAATATCTATGTAAAATATAGTATCTGTGAGATTGTTAAACATATTCACATTTATAATATTTTACCAAGTTGTATAACCAAGCAACTTATTTTTCTATTTAGAATTTTATAACTACTGTCTTGCCTTTCTTGTTTTTCGCTATAAACAATTTGGAAAATTTGACAACAAACAAATCTATTTCATTCTAAAGTATCAGGTCAGTATTATTTTTATTCTCCAGCATGTTTTATATCAATATATCAAAATTGTGAAAGCAGATCCTTTACTCTAGGGGTTTTTTGAGTTTTTCTTCTGCCTCCTCCACGATGTCTTTCACTGATGAACTGGATGGATATGCTTCTCCAACACTGACCCCCAATTTCCCAAAGTCTTAAACATGAGGTTCTACACAAAGCTCTGGATTTATATTGTGAGCCACTGCAAATTTTTGAAATGGTTGTGTGTTCAAATGTTTTAAAATGGAAAAAAAACAGACTAAAAATTGAATTGTTTATACTTTACACCAACTAAAGTTATGATTATAAAAATACAATCTCCCTCTGCTGGATTAAATTGGTCTTCAATTCTAAGTGCTTCTATACTGGTCTGGGGGCTGCATATTTTCTTCAAATTTTATTTGCTCACTGCTACATTTTCAAAAAATAAACTGAATTATGTCCCAACATGAAAATACCATAAGCATATACATGAATATTGCATGTGGGGGATTATCCTATAACATCAGATTGGGTCAGTCTTCCTCCCAACAGTCTGGACTCAAACAGATGCTGCCATCTTTAGACAGGCCTTTCCACTTTCCACTCTGAACAGCCCATACCAACCCCTTCTGAGTGCTTTAGGTTATCTGACTACCATTTGTTAACATTTGAGTCTGAAAGTTACAAATTTACAGAAATCCTTCTCTCTAGTTGGAATTACTCTTGATTTCATTCTTTACTGTTTTTGTACTCTGGTTACACATACATTTGTTTCTTTTTGCCAAGAATAATAACCTGTATGAATGACTGTCTCCTTCACTGTATCTTAAGTTACTTGAGAACAGAGTACCTGGGATTTAAATCTGTATTTCCATAATTCCTCACCTAGTGTTTTGCAAAGAGTAAGTACTTATCAAAAGTATATTTTTATAGTTTTATAATTTGTATTATCACAAATGCATACATGTGATAGTCACTTTATTATTCAAAATACTATTTTCATACATTTAAACATTTATTAGTAAAACATCTTAAAGGAAAAAATGTCAGTATCTATGATAATTCCTCTAAGTGAACATAGTAATACAATCATACACGTGAAGCCTAACTTAAGAATTGCAAAGCAGTGTACATAAAACAACACAAGTTTTCAAATCTGTTAGATCTGGATTCTACACATAGATCTCAAATTATTTACCTCAATAAACCTTAGTTTCTTGACCTCTAAGATGGAAATATGATTATCTATGTCTTACATTTATTGTGCAAAGAAAATAGAATTTGCAAAAAGTCCTGTCTTGGGTACACAATAAATGCTTAAAAACCTTATCACACTGAAAACAGATACAAAAAAACCCTGAGTAAACTTTGCCTTGGCCTTCATAGCTACCTGTGAAATATTTTCATGTCATGAAAATCAAGTGGAGATGGACCAAAAAACCTTGAAAATCAACAAAAGTACCCTTTGGCTAAATCAGGCTGGGATATTTTAGATGTTAATGTTATCTGCTAAAAACTGGAAAAAAGAAAAACCCAAATACTTTCTCCATCTTTGCACATTTATTTCTTGATATAAAGATAGGATGGTGTGTTATTCCAACACAAATACAAGAAAAACAGGCAGCTATTCCCTGACTGATAAAAGCTTTCAGAACAGAATTTCAGAATCAGTGGGTAGGACAGGGAGGAATTTTTTTTGATTTCGCTAAGGAATGCTTTAGGTTATCTGACTACCATTTGTTAACATTTGAGTCTGAAAGTTACAAATTTACAGAAATCCTTCTCTCTAGTTGGAATTACTCTTGATTTCATTCTTTACTGTTTTTGTACTCTGGTTACACATACATTTGTTTCTTTTTGCCAAGAATAATAACCTGTATGAATGACTGTCTCCTTCACTGTATCTTAAGTTACTTGAGAACAGAGTACCTGGGATTTAAATCTGTATTTCCATAATTCCTCACCTAGTGTTTTGCAAAGAGTAAGTACTTATCAAAAGTATATTTTTATAGTTTTATAATTTGTATTATCACAAATGCATACATGTGATAGTCACTTTATTATTCAAAATACTATTTTCATACATTTAAACATTTATTAGTAAAACATCTTAAAGGAAAAAATGTCAGTATCTATGATAATTCCTCTAAGTGAACATAGTAATACAATCATACACGTGAAGCCTAACTTAAGAATTGCAAAGCAGTGTACATAAAACAACACAAGTTTTCAAATCTGTTAGATCTGGATTCTACACATAGATCTCAAATTATTTACCTCAATAAACCTTAGTTTCTTGACCTCTAAGATGGAAATATGATTATCTATGTCTTACATTTATTGTGCAAAGAAAATAGAATTTGCAAAAAGTCCTGTCTTGGGTACACAATAAATGCTTAAAAACCTTATCACACTGAAAACAGATACAAAAAAACCCTGAGTAAACTTTGCCTTGGCCTTCATAGCTACCTGTGAAATATTTTCATGTCATGAAAATCAAGTGGAGATGGACCAAAAAACCTTGAAAATCAACAAAAGTACCCTTTGGCTAAATCAGGCTGGGATATTTTAGATGTTAATGTTATCTGCTAAAAACTGGAAAAAAGAAAAACCAAACACTTTCTCCATCTTTGCACATTTATTTCTTGATATAAAGATAGGATGGTGTGTTATTCCAACACAAATACAAGAAAAACAGGCAGCTATTCCCTGACTGATAAAAGCTTTCAGAACAGAATTTCAGAATCAGTGGGTAGGACAGGGAGGAATGTTTTGATTTCCTGGTAAGAAGATGCTTGGGCAGAGAACTACCCAAGGTAAAGTGATATGTACAATGTCAGGGCTCAGAGTTTATACACCTAGGGGAGGCAGCCACTTTCAGAGGGTCTGGGCAACTGAAAATTTAAATAGGGTAGACTGGTTTACAGAGGGAAAGCAAGACGCTAAGTCATACAACTTACTTTCCATGCTCTTTTATTAGTCATATGCCTGTTTGACACTGATGACACTGATTTTATGTCAAGCCATACTTTGGCTACCTGATGCAAAGAGTCAACTCATTGGAAAAGACCCTGAAGCTGGGAAAGAGCTGAAGACAGGAAGAGAAGGGGGAGACAGAGGATAATATAGTTGGATGGCATCACCAATTCAATGGACATGAGTTTGAGCAAACTCTGGGAGATAGTGAGGGTGATGGAAGCCTGGTGTGCTGCAGCTCATGGAGTTGCAAAGAGTCAGACATGATTTAGTGACTGAACAACAACAAAGAAGTGTAGAAAGCCTTCAGTGGATTCACACAAACTTCCTTAGATTACAGCACTATTCTAATTAATGAGCCAAATTTTTCACAGGCCTCTGTTCTCCACCCAGTAGCAAGATGCATAATTTAAAACAGCACTTGTATTCTTTTTTTAAGGCTTCTGATCATCCTCTGAACAAAGTTTAAAGTCTTTGTGTGGCTTAGAAGGTCCTCTGTTACTTGTCCTTCTGTAATTTTACCTGTTTTTCTGCCTGGCAATCTACACTCAACTCATTAGGAAATTCATTCATTTCTTAAATAGGTCAATGTTTCTCTTACTTTCTGAAATTTAAAACAGGTTTCTTCTCTACACACTTCTGATGCCCTACCTTTCCTTCATGTACCAGCTTAAATAATACTCTATTCATAGAATGTTCCTCCTCCCAGGGGACAGTTCCTTTATGTGGGGTACTGGCAAGGTAACAGTCCATTTGCTGTCTGCACAATCACATGCAAATGGAAAACTCATGTATTGGCTGAACTTTACTGGGGCCTGAGGCTTCATCAGTTCCATCTTTATCTAAACCCATCGTTCTCCTAATGACTGAATGAAAAGTTGGAGAGGGGAAGGTGGTGATTGTTTTAAAGTAATTCCATTCTGTTTCCTTATAAAGACCTATGGATAGGACTCTACTACCAAATTTTGAAGACCTTAGGATGTCAGTTACTTGGAATCTTTTTGTTTTTTTATTTGAGGTACAAATGATCAATTGTAGAGCTACAGAAAAGCTCTCTGTAAACATGTTTTTATATTTTGTCTGCTTCTTATATGATATTGTATTTTTACTCTCTGACATAGTGCCAGATACACAGGACATGCTCAATAAATATATATTGAATGAGAATAAGAGAAGTAAAATAACTAGTTTAAAATCATAAGCCCTGTTTGGCAGCAAAGTTCCTGGTTTAGTAATGATGTACTAATAGTCCTAAGAACAAAATGCATTATGAAAAGTTATCTTCTGGGTAGTAATGATATCCTTGAAAGCTTAGTTTTACTCAAGGTAATAGAACAGTTTTATAATAAAATGTTTAGCAAATGTACAGTACTATGAGTACACATACTTCATTAAATTATAGAAGAAACTACTTTTTCATATGTCCATTTCAAAACATCCAGGAAAGCCAAGAAAACAAGTAACAAGTGACAAGATTTTGAAAAATGTAACTTACCTCCACGCCCAAAGTTCGCAATCTCATTTGGGCCACTATTGCTATTGTTTACTGGCAAGCTCGTGGCTGGCCATGAGTCAGCAAGCCATGGGTAACTGGGATCGCCAGCATTTAGAAGACCTGGGCGGCTAAAACAGGAATTAAATAGAAATCAGTCCATGGAACTCAATGAGAGGTTTGAACATGTCTCAGGAACTATGATGGATTACTGAATTTAAGATTTTACTTCAATTCACTTTCAAGTTAAAATCTGGAGGCTCTCAAGAATTGAGGAACTTTGGCAGTTCAATTAGGCTCTGTATAGATCAACCCTGTCAAAGGAAGCAGAAGATTCCTGCCTGGGATTCTGCTGACATCCAAATGAATTCAGTCGTCTCCTCTGAAACTGGTGGGACACTGGTAACACAGCAGCATTCCAAAACAAGGTCTGATGATAAATTGGCACCTCAAGGGAACAACTGCTCAGGATGACTGCTCTGTATCAGCCATTTCTGGGGCTTTGGGCTATTGCTCCCTCAGTTTCTGCATCTCCCATATTTATCTGTCCCTATAGGCTAACCCCTGATATGAGCTCTCATGCTTGATTTAAAGGAAAGGAACTTAAGGGAAATTAATGAACAGTATTTATACTGTTCCATCAATAGCACATTTTCAAGTTCTCTAAATTTAAAGTGTTAGGAGAGTATTAAAGTAAAAGATCCACTGTGGTCTGATCCAATATGTACAGATAGTCTACAAAGAAAACTTCCTTTGTATCATATTTAATAAAAAATTCCTATCTTTAATATAAAAGATGGAATTCTGATCCCTTTCGAGATTATTACCATATTTACAAAGATAAAGCAACATCTATAATCATTGTGCTTTTTTCTTTTTTCCTGATAGACCCTTGGTGATACAATCCCTAAGAGAAACATGTGTTTCTATGGAAACTGCAATAAGAAGATCCAACTGCTTTCTGGCTACATCCACTAGCTCTCATTAGACCTAATCTTTTTGCTAAAATATTGATTAAATGGGAGATTCTATGGCAAAAACATCCAGGAAAGAAAACAAGTAACAAGTGACAAGATTTTGAAAATGTAACTTACCTCCACGCCCAAAGTTCGCAATCTCATTTGGGCCACTATTGCTATTGTTTACTGGCAAGCTCGTGGCTGGCCATGAGTCAGCAAGCCATGGGTAACTGGGATCGCCAGCATTTAGAAGACCTGGGCGGCTAAAACAGGAATTAAATAGAAATCAGTCCATGGAACTCAATGAGAGGTTTGAACATGTCTCAGGAACTATGATGGATTACTGAATTTAAGATTTTACTTCAATTCACTTTCAAGTTAAAATCTGGAGGCTCTCAAGAATTGAGGAACTTTGGCAGTTCAATTAGGCTCTGTATAGATCAACCCTGTCAAAGGAAGCAGAAGATTCCTGCCTGGGATTCTGCTGACATCCAAATGAATTCAGTCGTCTCCTCTGAAACTGGTGGGACACTGGTAACACAGCAGCATTCCAAAACAAGGTCTGATGATAAATTGGCACCTCAAGGGAACAACTGCTCAGGATGACTGCTCTGTATCAGCCATTTCTGGGGCTTTGGGCTATTGCTCCCTCAGTTTCTGCATCTCCCATATTTATCTGTCCCTATAGGCTAACCCCTGATATGAGCTCTCATGCTTGATTTAAAGGAAAGGAACTTAAGGGAAATTAATGAACAGTATTTATACTGTTCCATCAATAGCACATTTTCAAGTTCTCTAAATTTAAAGTGTTAGGAGAGTATTAAAGTAAAAGATCCACTGTGGTCTGATCCAATATGTACAGATAGTCTACAAAGAAAACTTCCTTTGTATCATATTTAATAAAAAATTCCTATCTTTAATATAAAAGATGGAATTCTGATCCCTTTCGAGATTATTACCATATTTACAAAGATAAAGCAACATCTATAATCATTGTGCTTTTTTCTTTTTTCCTGATAGACCCTTGGTGATACAATCCCTAAGAGAAACATGTGTTTCTATGGAAACTGCAATAAGAAGATCCAACTGCTTTCTGGCTACATCCACTAGCTCTCATTAGACCTAATCTCTTTTTGCTAAAATATTGATTAAATGGGAGATTGGAAGCTATTACCAGAGCCTAATTACAATCTCCATATCAGCAAAGGGAAAATAGATGAGGAAATATGGGTTTGTTACCAGTTTTTATCAATTTCAATTGAGTATCCAAAGTTGTGGAATCCAGTCCTATCAATCTACAGCCTATTCATCATCCATGAATCATTTACTATGTGATCGATTATGTGTAATTGCTCACTCACAGCAATTTGGTGAGAACCAATAAGGAGTCTTAAACAACAGCAACTTCATTTGCTAATGTCTAATTAATGCAATAAACATCTTGCTAACAAATGAACACATTCCTTGTGATATTTACGACTAATTTCTTCAGGGGCATCTGGGAGATATGAAACATCTGGACTTGATTCCTCTAAAGTGCACAACAGATAGATCATTAAACCTTGTGGTAAGCTGTTTAATTCCTTCTAGATTTCTCAGAGTTATAAGTGATCATTTATTACAATAATAGTTTCTTACTATAGTTTCCTCTGTCCTGATTAAAAAAAATAATAAAAATCTCCTAAGTATACCTTCCATTGCTCATTAGTCCTCCATCTCCTCTTTGAAATGTAACTGTGAAAATAAAAGAAACACACACAAGTAGTCAATATTAATTACAATTAATAACAGCTACATATTGGTCCTTCATTTAGAGCTGAAACCTCTGGGAATTTTAGCAAAATATAATCAACATAATTGTACAAAGAGTAAGAAGCAGTGGTTTGGCCTAAAGCAAAGCCAAAATTCCTCTAAGTTCAATAAGACTCTAAAAACTCAATAAGAATGCAAAAACTCTCCATGCCAAACATATAGTTAAGTCAAAGGGGCAATTTTTATTTGGGTGCCAATTGGTATATATATGGTACTGGAAGAACGACATGCATTAACAAGGAATTATCAAATCGTGACTTTCAATGCAGGTGACTTTTAATACAGGTATCTTAATTATTGGGATAATGCAAAAGGTACGTAATAGAAACTGAAACAGGATAGGTAATATCCTGGATATTACCAGGATAGGTTATATCAGGTCTAACAGGTAATATCCTTCCAATGAAACAAGTGAAACATGTACTGACTGAAAATATATGCCTCTCCATCACAGGTCCTTTTAGGAACACTGACAAGTACTATGAGTTCAAATATCACAATCACTATATAATAGATATGAACAGCAGTTAACAGAAAATATGTAACATATTGAGTGCTGTGCTTCATTTTCTAACCCTTACAAAAATGAAACTTTCAACTAATTGAAAATATTCCCATATTATGCAATGATTATACACCTTGAGTCCTTTTTAAAACTGTGAAACATATTAGCAACATCAATGAGCATCCAGTAAAGCCACAGCTGGAGAATCCACTCCCTCTGGTCACTATATTCCATTCTATAAAGCTAGTGACCTGAAAGTGGGCATTAAGGATTGGCAGAGAAGGTTAATATCAGTTTGGGTCCATCATCCCTTGCTTACAACCTTTGCAGCTAAACTTATTTAAAATTAAAATGCTCCAGATCTGAGATAGATAATATGATGCACACTGCAGAGAAGGTCAGAAACAGCAAATATACTCAAAATGATTCTTTTTGCCACGAGATATGAATATTCATGATTAGTGAAACAAAGTCTATAAATGATTTCATATTATCTTAGGTCTAACTTCGCCACTAAATTACTTAACTAGAAAATCAGTGAGAAAAATCTTTGGTGTTTATGGATTGCAAAATTGCAATTTGGACCAAAATTAATATGGATCAGCTAAATGAGTCCCTGAGAATGAAGGGAAAAAAAATCATTTCACAGCTGTGAATCCAACATACCCTATCTTTGGAAGACATTGATATACTTAGTATGATTACTTAGTGAGCAAAAGTAAAAATAAAATTTTATGAATTGATTCATATTTTGAATGAACTTGCTACTTAAAGTATACACATAGCAAATACTTTCTCATTTGGATAATCTCACCATAATTCACCTGTTTCTCAACTGTAGCTAACAAATATGATCACTTCTTAGATTTTATAGATTTCTAAATGTAGTTCCCCAGTCCCCTCCCTAAGGTCATCTAAGAATATAACCCTCATGGCATCAAAGTAGGCAATAGTATCATAATCCAAGGGTCTATCAGAAATTCATGAGGTAGCGCTTTCAGAAACAGTGTTTGGCACCTGAGGTACACTGCCTTATCAAGTTTTTAGGTAGCTTTTCAAGTGCATTAAAGAACAATCCTGACATAATATTTGCACCTGCTCAGGACGGGCTGTGGGGAAGATGAATACTGATCACTAACCTGCTTCATGATGGACTCACTTAAATGTTGGGAATAAGCAGTGTGTGCATAACATATTTGGCCCCTTTAATAACTGCTTTTAACAACAACAATAACAAATAACAAACTGATCTAAAACAATGACAGAAAAAAAACCTGAGCACTGATGGTCTTAAATAAAGGTCTGATTAGATGGATAAAAACACAAAAGGAAAAAACAGTACAGCTAATTAACTTTCCATCTGAATTGACTTTTTAGTAGGTGGTTTCTTAATGGACTATCAAGTGATTGTTTTATTCTAAGACAATGTTTTGAATATTAGCAGACATGTATGGGCTACACCTCCAAATGTGCTGTTTAGGAGATATGAGGGTAGATGCTGAATGTTTCTCTGCAATATGGATGCTCTTTTTTTCCTTACCCAAGTTTTCTGCTACTGGCAGAGCAATAATCAATATCAGAAAAACAGAAAACAACTGAAACCAAGGACAACTGAACAGAAATTAACTTGTGTGCTTACCAATGGTGATTTTTTCATAAACTGTAAATATCAAAGTACTATGATGCAACATTCAAAATATTATCCAAAGATGCTATTCAGATGCCAACAAGTGCATGAAAAGATGGTCAGCATCAGAAATCATTAGGCAGATATAAATCAAAACTACAATAAGATGTTACCTCATACCTATTAGGGTGGCCACTATGCAAGACACATAAAATAAGCATTAGGAAAAATGTGGAGAAAATGAAACCCTTGTGCACTGTTCTTAGAAGATATAATGGTACAGCTACAGTTGAAAATATCATATTTGTCCCTCAAAAAGTTAAAAACAGAATTACAATAAGATCCAGCAATTCCACTTCTTGATATGCACCGAAGAAGTGAAATCAGGATATCACATAGATGTTTGTACATCCATGTTCATTGTAGCATTATTCATTGTAGCTAAAATGTGGGAGTAAACCAAGTATCTGTCAACTACAAATGGGCATTTACCAATTACATTGCCAATGTCTGGACAACAAGGACGTTTGCCCTCTGTCTCTGCAGAGACCAGATCCTGTGTTATTGAGAGCTGCTGACCTTCAATACCCACTGCTGGAGATCAGGGTTGGGTAGACTCTGTGCTCCAGGGAATCTGGTGGGGAGTGTGTGCATAACAAGGCCCCTTTAATAACTGCTTTTAACAACAACAATAACAAATAACAAACTGATCTAAAACAATGACAGAAAAAAAACCTGAGCACTGATGGTCTTAAATAAAGGTCTGATTAGATGGATAAAAACACAAAAGGAAAAAACAGTACAGCTAATTAACTTTCCATCTGAATTGACTTTTTAGTAGGTGGTTTCTTAATGGACTATCAAGTGATTGTTTTATTCTAAGACAATGTTTTGAATATTAGCAGACATGTATGGGCTACACCTCCAAATGTGCTGTTTAGGAGATATGAGGGTAGATGCTGAATGTTTCTCTGCAATATGGATGCTCTTTTTTTCCTTACCCAAGTTTTCTGCTACTGGCAGAGCAATAATCAATATCAGAAAAACAGAAAACAACTGAAACCAAGGACAACTGAACAGAAATTAACTTGTGTGCTTACCAATGGTGATTTTTTCATAAACTGTAAATATCAAAGTACTATGATGCAACATTCAAAATATTATCCAAAGATGCTATTCAGATGCCAACAAGTGCATGAAAAGATGGTCAGCATCAGAAATCATTAGGCAGATATAAATCAAAACTACAATAAGATGTTACCTCATACCTATTAGGGTGGCCACTATGCAAGACACATAAAATAAGCATTAGGAAAAATGTGGAGAAAATGAAACCCTTGTGCACTGTTCTTAGAAGATATAATGGTACAGCTACAGTTGAAAATATCATATTTGTCCCTCAAAAAGTTAAAAACAGAATTACAATAAGATCCAGCAATTCCACTTCTTGATATGCACCGAAGAAGTGAAATCAGGATATCACATAGATGTTTGTACATCCATGTTCATTGTAGCATTATTCATTGTAGCTAAAATGTGGGAGTAAACCAAGTATCTGTCAACTACAAATGGGCATTTACCAATTACATTGCCAATGTCTGGACAACAAGGACGTTTGCCCTCTGTCTCTGCAGAGACCAGATCCTGTGTTATTGAGAGCTGCTGACCTTCAATACCCACTGATGGAGATCAGGGTTGGGTAGAGGCACTCTGTGCTCCAGGGAATCTGGTGGGGCAGGTCTTTAGATAGGTAAATGACTTTTAGGAATAGATTTTATTATCTCAATCCTTGCATCTCCCCACACCCAGAAAAGCGCTAGACAGACCCAAACTAGTTGCAAAACAAAAACCCTTAAACTTCCTCCTGTCAGACCCAAACCATTGGTAAAACAAAAACCCCTTTGGAAACCCCTTACTTGATGGCATTTGAATTTCCCCCACACTGAAACCCTTACATTGGCTTTCCTCCCCTGCCTCTGTGGAGAAGTCTCTCAGAGCTATCTGGGGTGTTGCCTCCCGGGCTGCAGTCGTAATTAGACCCCAAATAAAACTTAACCCACAACTCTCAAGTTGTTCATCTTTTTAGTTGACACATCTATTGATGGATGAATGGATAAGCAAAGTGTCTATGAAATGGAATACTATTCAGCTTTGAAAAGGAAGAAAACTCTGATATTAAAGCTTGGATGTACCTTGAGGACTTTATGTTAAGTGAAATAAGCTAGTCGCAAAAAGACCAACTATGTAGGAGTTTACTTATATGAGGTACACAGACTCATCAAAATTACAGAGACAGTAAAATGGTGGCTGTGAGGGACTGGAGGGAGAGGCAAATGGAGAGTTGTAGTTTATTGGGCATAGCTTTCCAGTTTTAAAAGATTTTGATTGTGTTCATGGCTGCACACCATCATCAAAGTACATTTTAAGTACATCAGTTGTGTACTTAAAATGATCAAGATAGTACATTTTATACAAAGCATATTTTACCACAATAAAAAGTTGGGGAAAAAATATTCATCAAGGTTAATTTACAGATGTGCTAGAGTATCAACTCTATGGTATAGTCCATATTTACCAAATGAGAATTAAATGTTGTGAATGAAAGAATTTTATCTTTCAAAGCATTCAAGACATATTTGTTTCCTATTTGTATTTCAAATCATTAAAATGTTTTCAAATGGATCTAGACTGTGAATAGATGTAAGAAAATTTCTTAAAGACATTTTGTACCTCTGCATATCAACCATACAAATGCAAAAATAACCATTATGCAAATACATAATTGACTTAAAATGGCCCATGGGCATGATTTGATATATAAGACAATCTTCAGTTTTGTGTGTCTCTATCTGGGAACAAAAATCAAACAGTACCCTTATGCAATGAGGTTGATTAGTTGTCTTTCTGAAGCAAGGGAAAAGAGAGTATACTTTTTCAAGTTTCCTTTTCTTTCCACGCTCCAAAACTTTTAGATTTGTTCCATTTTGAAAAGTAGACTAAAAGTAACTGAGCCCTATTAGACCATGAGATTAAAAACAGATGAGAAAGGATAAACAATTAGAACTCCTAAAATGGAAGTCATATTTGGTGTTTTGATCAACATTTTGTGTGTGTGTAGAGACAGAAAAACATAAATGCCGCAGCAAACTTGAAAGCCATTTTGAATAGCTCTCATTTTAGAGATGCTGAACTGCCTTAAAGCTGAAAGCAAGAGGGTATGGAGGGTAGGTCGCTGAATAATCTTGTTCTAGTCACAATTCTGATAATCATAGTGTAGTAACCATGCGCATGCCAGAATTTACTTTGAAATAAGTGAATCTATCAGGAGTTTCTGCTAACATCTAAAATTAAGAACTTTGAGGAGAGCAATATACAGGAGTTTTTATTGCTAAAACTGATGCGTCCTAAGGCTTCCAAAAAGCTCTACAGACACCACACTCTTAAATGTTTTAGAATTGTATTTAATATTCTGAATTTACTGCAGTATTTATAAAAGATATAAGGTAAAGAGATTTTGCAAGTTCAAATCATACATAAAGTACCTCTACTATTATCTGACAGGATTAATCCTAATCTCATGCCTGCTAGCACTGACGGGGAAAGGGAAATATAACTACATGGTAAATTGACATTTTGAGGTAAGGAAGCTTTCAGAGTGCCTATCTCTAGTAGGCCACATTTTCCTACTCTAAATGGAAACTTTAATGTTGCCAGTCAAGCCTCATTCTCTCTCCTGATAAGCTATTTCTCAACTATGAATGTAGATTAATCCTCTTCTAATAAGCATTAACTCAAGCCCAGATAATCAGAGTATAAAAATTCCATCAAATCTTTCAGCTGTCTTAGGATTGTTTTGTCAAATAATTTCAATGGTTTAAAACCTACATGTGAAGTGTTTGGTGTTTCACAGTTTGCTCACTCATTGAATTATTTACATTTACTGAGTTTAATAAAATGTTATTCTCAGAGGGGACATTTATAAAATATAACTTACCCATTTAAAAGTGTTAAAATATGTTTACTTTCATCAAAAAGTTGATGATTTAAAAATTGTGGGTAGAAATATGACCAACATTAGTTTGAAAAGCATCATGCAGCCGACAAGAAGGTTATAATATGATGTATAGAATTCTCGTGAATGCAGTATGCCTTTTATTCAAACTTACATTGTTCATTTTCTACTTATGAACACCATTAATGCATATGATCAAATATATACTCTAGATTCAAAAATCATCTAGTACTTTTTGCCCAGATATCTTCACAGTTCTATTTCACCCTATAAAAACTCAAGCAGTGAAATCTTCTGGCATTCAGGAAAGCTCACATGTACTGGGCAAGCAGACTGTTAGTGCTCAGGGAAGATCAAGATAACTAACAGTGCATGTTACTCTAGAAAACAATAAGCTGATTTCATGTAGAATATGAGATGGGAGAATACCTTTCTCGTTCCAGCTGCCCTTCTTTGAGCCACGAGTAAACCTGTCGTACATGTTTGTGTCTGAAGAATTTAAATAAAGAATAACTGATGCGTTCCAAAAGCTCTACAGACACCACACTCTTAAATGTTTTAGAATTGTATTTAATATTCTGAATTTACTGCAGTATTTATAAAAGATATAAGGTAAAGAGATTTTGCAAGTTCAAATCATACATAAAGTACCTCTACTATTATCTGACAGGATTAATCCTAATCTCATGCCTGCTAGCACTGACGGGGAAAGGGAAATATAACTACATGGTAAATTGACATTTTGAGGTAAGGAAGCTTTCAGAGTGCCTATCTCTAGTAGGCCACATTTTCCTACTCTAAATGGAAACTTTAATGTTGCCAGTCAAGCCTCATTCTCTCTCCTGATAAGCTATTTCTCAACTATGAATGTAGATTAATCCTCTTCTAATAAGCATTAACTCAAGCCCAGATAATCAGAGTATAAAAATTCCATCAAATCTTTCAGCTGTCTTAGGATTGTTTTGTCAAATAATTTCAATGGTTTAAAACCTACATGTGAAGTGTTTGGTGTTTCACAGTTTGCTCACTCATTGAATTATTTACATTTACTGAGTTTAATAAAATGTTATTCTCAGAGGGGACATTTATAAAATATAACTTACCCATTTAAAAGTGTTAAAATATGTTTACTTTCATCAAAAAGTTGATGATTTAAAAATTGTGGGTAGAAATATGACCAACATTAGTTTGAAAAGCATCATGCAGCCGACAAGAAGGTTATAATATGATGTATAGAATTCTCGTGAATGCAGTATGCCTTTTATTCAAACTTACATTGTTCATTTTCTACTTATGAACACCATTAATGCATATGATCAAATATATACTCTAGATTCAAAAATCATCTAGTACTTTTTGCCCAGATATCTTCACAGTTCTATTTCACCCTATAAAAACTCAAGCAGTGAAATCTTCTGGCATTCAGGAAAGCTCACATGTACTGGGCAAGCAGACTGTTAGTGCTCAGGGAAGATCAAGATAACTAACAGTGCATGTTACTCTAGAAAACAATAAGCTGATTTCATGTAGAATATGAGATGGGAGAATACCTTTCTCGTTCCAGCTGCCCTTCTTTGAGCCACGAGTAAACCTGTCGTACATGTTTGTGTCTGAAGAATTTAAATAAAGAATAAATAGGAAAAAAAAAACTGAATAGGAAGTTAGTGTTTAACTTTGCCCTGGGGAAATTGCCATGTTCTGCTGTGTAAAGAAGCAAAACACGTTCAGGCCAAATTCTCCTTTCAAATCATTTCAGTCTATAAGTTTACATGAGATTCCTGATAGTTGCTTTTACAATCTAAGCTGCTAATCCAAAGGATCATGATCAATACATTAGTGCCTATGAAACATAAGAAAAATAGCAACACTGAGTGGCATGTCATATTTTTTTAACCTTTCTTCTAAGCATTCAAATATACTTTTCCACGTGGAGATGGAGAGTCAAAGATTAGCCACAATAAAAATCAGTGGGTGAGCTTTTTGCCTATAGAGAATCACTAGAAGGCATCCTGTGGAGACTTAGACTCACTCTACAAGACATTTCTTCTCTCTACTATTTAAAGTCTTCCTTCTGGTGGTTAAAATCTACCTGTTATGGTTAAAAAGACTTGGAATGAAGTAGAAAAAGCAAGTGCTGGAATCAAATTCTACCTGCTTTTCAATTCTACTAGGGTCAGTCTACCATTATTAAAATGCATGTTTCTTAATTTACATAAATTGTAGCAGATGTTAAAGTATAATTCAAGATCACATTTGGGGTCTGAAGTAAATGAAGCCATCTTTTGGTAGAAATTAATTTAAATACTGATCCCAACATAGACTTAACATTTCTTTGGAAAAAAAAAAAAAAGCACTGTTATAAATCAATTAAGAAAATCTTGAAACTATAGAGATATTACTGTGTAGTAAAAAGCAGAAACATTAGACTTCTCATTTTCTGAGTAAAATTATATTGCTTTAAGAATACCAGGTTTAGATTCATACTTGTAAAATTGTATGTTTCCCACAGAAATTTTTGTGAAAACCAAAATATAAACAGAACCATTTCACATAGACTCTTTTCTCTGTAATTTTAATAAAACACTTCAGAGAAAAGGATCCCTGTATGAAATCTCTGTGCTCTTAAAACAGATTATTAGCTCATGCATGAAATATCAGAAATTTAAACACACAATAAATATACTCTGTACTATTCATGCCTATTTAAATCCTCATATGCTTTGAACTGTATACGAAAGTCAAGAATATAAAAATTCCAAAAAGGGGAAGATAGGATATTTATGGAGGGGAATGTGTAGAGTATCGCTAAGTCAGATCTGCAATGCTGAGTACCTGTGATTTTCATTTGCTTCTCACCTAGAAGAGAATAGCATTTGCTGGAAGGCAAATTTCCAGCTGAAGGTGAATCCACTCTGAGAATCGGCCATCTATCAATTAAATATAAAGGCTCAGAAAGGCTGCTCTGTGGCTTGGCCTGATTCCAAAATATTTGAAGGGCACAGTACCTTCTGAGTTAGCGGTTCTTATACAAGCAGATGGATATCAATCACAATGAGAAATGGTAACAGGAAATGTGCTATTCTTGTCAAGTGCAAAGACCAACAGATATTTTCCAATTAAATGCATAGGTTTTGCAAGGAACTGCTCTTTTCGAACAGGAGATGAAAGAGAAGGAAGGCTCTCTGACATAATTTTTCTAAAAACGTAAACTACTAATTACAAGAGCAATGCTCTTTGGAAGAAATGAGTGAATGCAGAGCCTACAGAAGTTTGCAACACGTCAAATGAGGCACTGAAGTGACTAACACTGTCAATCTACTATTTTCACTAAAGTCAAGCAAAGAGATAAACACAAAAATAGTCTTTTAATTAAATCAGTTCTTCCTTTTTATATGATTTATACGAATGTGTCATAGAGACAAAATGGAACATGGTGATTGACTAAACAGGTTAACAGACAATATCTTCAGGGAATGAAAGCAGGGGACTGGACTGCAAAACAAGAAGTTACATTAAAGGATCATTAATGTACATGACTGACACTCAGTAGTTACTGCCCAGCATCCTTTTCAGGAAGAATCTCTCAAGAGTAGGGTGATAAAGCACTCAGGTGGCAAAGTGTAAGGAAGCAGGCATCAGCAACTAACAAATGAGAATGGCAGAGCAATAGCAAGTCATAAAACGTGGAGGCCACTCTGCAATGGGTACACTATATCACCTTTTCTAGTCCTGGCAATTTATTCTAACTAGTAACTAACAAATTTTACTTGTACAAGTTATAGACATGAGCACAATGTGATTGTCAAATGATTGTATTTAAATGCTACACAATAACAAGAAAGACAACCAAGTGGGTGCTATTTCTTTCATACTGAACTATTCGCAGAAGCTTAGATGTCTACACTTTATAGCAGTTGATAAGATTAATAAGCAATGAAGCCTCTCTCAAAATCATTTATTAAGACATTTATGCTTTTTATTAAGATAGAAATTAGAAATAGAAGATGAATAAAATAACAAAAGATTTTTAAAATATTTATAGGACAATGGTAAATTAAAATTGTTCTTTTGTAAATTCCAGAAAATGCAAAATATTGTGAGACAATTTCTCTTGATGATAACCGTTAGAGAAAGTACTTGAAAGTAACTGAAACTGTAACCAAACATAGTTTCAGTATTGAGGTCATTTTTCACAAACTGCCTTGATATTTTTCTCTTTCTTTCTGCCATGGATATACTTTGAAGACCATAATTTTGGACATCCTTAAAATTTCTGTTTTGTATTCTAAGAAAACATTTTTGTAAACAAGCAGAACATCTAGGGTCTTTCTTTTCTTTTCTTTGTTTTGCTTCTGTTTTTTCTTCTTTTTAAGATGCTCATTGGTTATATTCTATATAAGTGACCAGTAAAGCAATTTGTGCCTCATCAGTTTTATCAAGCCTGGTGAAATATCTTGTTTGTATTTCATGAGACACAAGCAAAGAGATAAACACAAAAATAGTCTTTTAATTAAATCAGTTCTTCCTTTTTATATGATTTATACGAATGTGTCATAGAGACAAAATGGAACATGGTGATTGACTAAACAGGTTAACAGACAATATCTTCAGGGAATGAAAGCAGGGGACTGGACTGCAAAACAAGAAGTTACATTAAAGGATCATTAATGTACATGACTGACACTCAGTAGTTACTGCCCAGCATCCTTTTCAGGAAGAATCTCTCAAGAGTAGGGTGATAAAGCACTCAGGTGGCAAAGTGTAAGGAAGCAGGCATCAGCAACTAACAAATGAGAATGGCAGAGCAATAGCAAGTCATAAAACGTGGAGGCCACTCTGCAATGGGTACACTATATCACCTTTTCTAGTCCTGGCAATTTATTCTAACTAGTAACTAACAAATTTTACTTGTACAAGTTATAGACATGAGCACAATGTGATTGTCAAATGATTGTATTTAAATGCTACACAATAACAAGAAAGACAACCAAGTGGGTGCTATTTCTTTCATACTGAACTATTCGCAGAAGCTTAGATGTCTACACTTTATAGCAGTTGATAAGATTAATAAGCAATGAAGCCTCTCTCAAAATCATTTATTAAGACATTTATGCTTTTTATTAAGATAGAAATTAGAAATAGAAGATGAATAAAATAACGCAAAGATTTTTAAAATATTTATAGGACAATGGTAAATTAAAATTGTTCTTTTGTAAATTCCAGAAAATGCAAAATATTGTGAGACAATTTCTCTTGATGATAACCGTTAGAGAAAGTACTTGAAAGTAACTGAAACTGTAACCAAACATAGTTTCAGTATTGAGGTCATTTTTCACAAACTGCCTTGATATTTTTCTCTTTCTTTCTGCCATGGATATACTTTGAAGACCATAATTTTGGACATCCTTAAAATTTCTGTTTTGTATTCTAAGAAAACATTTTTGTAAACAAGCAGAACATCTAGGGTCTTTCTTTTCTTTTCTTTGTTTTGCTTCTGTTTTTTCTTCTTTTTAAGATGCTCATTGGTTATATTCTATATAAGTGACCAGTAAAGCAATTTGTGCCTCATCAGTTTTATCAAGCCTGGTGAAATATCTTGTTTGTATTTTCCATCTGAGACACATTTCCTTTTGCAATCTATTATGAAATACAAAGAATTACATTTCAAATCTTTTCTGACCATTGTATGAATGTTCTTGCTTAAACACACTTTTCAAATCATGGTGTCACAGCTTGCAAAGTCTATCTCTGTATGTATGTGTTTTGAATTAGTTGAGAAAATTGGCTAAGCACTTGATCAGTGTGCACTGTTCTTATGCTTCCTTGGAGGTACAGGAAAAAAAGATGGTTATAATGTGATGTGATAAAGAGCAGTGCATTAGGCATGTTATTCATAACTGTTTCAATCAAGCAAAACACATCCACTCATTCATTCATTACTTATTTGATTCCATTCCTTCTTTTGCATTTTGTCATATTTCTAAAGCTAAGACATTTTCTTAGCTGGAAATAGCTTCTTACCAGCATAATTACTGAGTCCCTTTCTCTTCTTTCTTCGCCAATACAACCAGATGCTAAAACCCATCAGAATTACCCAGCAGGCACCACCAATACCAGCTATAAAAGCTGGTTGCTTCACAACATCGGTGATTTGCTCAGTTATGCTGTTATTGTTCTCAGTAATGACAACTTCATTTCGTCCGCCTATGGAAGAAACAGTAGTGTTAGTGCTATTAAATAATAATAATACCAAAAACCCCACAGAAATACATGCATGGTGCATCTAAAACACAGAAGACTGGAATGTTCTTTGAAGCAGGTAATATTTCTTGTGTCTTGAATCTGTCACAATTTATTGGTAAGCATATTTTATAAGTTTCAACTGAAACATCAGATCATAAGTTTGGAATGTGATTAAGAACATTGTTCTTGCATTTTGTTTTCCTGTGACAGATTCTGAACCACTTCTTGGCTTATTGTCTCACATGTAAATACTAAAACAAGTGTTGTGAGCTGAAATAATAGCAACTTTTCTTCAGTTAGGCAAAGCATTTTGTAATACAATTCTCAGAAAAAGAAAAGCAATTACAACATTTAACTTGGGGGTATTTGTAAATTACCTTCCCTCTACAGCACTGTCTAAATACAAACGTTCAAAATATTGCCCTTAATATTCTACCAAATAACTTATTTTGATCAAATGTACTTTAACTTTTTGGAAGGTATTGAAGTTACTATATTAAATAATGACAGTTACATAAACATCTTTTCATAGAGATTAGTATCTACAGTTAAAATGTCACAAAAAGATAAAATCCGTAAATGTCCTTAAAGTATCTGAAACTAATTTGAAAATCCACTTGAGCGTCAGATACAAAACAACTTGAAAACATACTTGAAAGATGGATATAAAATCAGTTGAAAATTAATTCTAAACTTTACATAACAGAAACATACATTTAAACCTGAACTAATGGGCTTCCCTGGTGGTCCAGTGGGTAAGGACACCGCCTTGCAGTGCAAGGCACGCTGGTTTGATCCTTGGCCTTGGAGGATCCCATGTGCTGAAGAGCAGCTGGACCGATGTGTCCAATTACCGAACCGGAGCTCTGGAGCACATGCACCCTGAGCCAGTGCTCTGCGACAACAGAGGCCGCTGTGATGGGAGGTCCACACGGGCCAAAGAACAAAAAGATGGATGAAAATAGATAAATGAAAGACCAATAGAAGTGGACCGCCCGCCGCCCTCCCTTCCAACTTGCCCCCCACCACACACAAAAATCTGAAGTAAGATTATTCTAGAAGTAGTCACGTTTCTGATAGCTTAGCCCTTTCAGAGATAATAAAAGAAAATCTCAATCCACATTTTTAAACAGGTTTCAAAGTCACAGAATCGTACCACTGATGGGCAAAGGGTTCAGGTGCTTATGTAACAGATAATGAATTCAGAAACTGGAAATTTATAGGGATTTCTTAAAATAATATCATACATCATTAGTCACTAATCAAATATTTGAAAAAGGTAATTTTAAGCAAAATATAGGTGGCAGATTTCAGCATATCATATCAAAGGTATGTGTTAACTCTCATGTCTTAGTTACCATGGCATGCTAATATATTGGAAAGAGCAAGTTTTGTGAAGTTTCACATTTGAATATCATTTCTGTCACTTCCTACTTAGGAAAGAAGTGGGCTTATGTAAGACACTTAATCTTCTGGAATCCCTATTTCTCCCTGGTTTGTAGCTGGTGACATTCCATAGATTTGGGAGGATTAATTGAGATGATGTAGGGAGGCTGGGCTTCCCAGATAGCTCAGCAGTAAAGAATCCATCCAATGCAGGAGCCACAGGACATGATCCCTATCTCAGGAGATCCCCTGGAGGAGGGCATGGCAACCCATTCCAGTATCCTTGACTGGAAAATTCCATGGACAAAGGAGACTGGCAGAGTACAGTCCATGGGGTCACAAAGAGTTGGGCATGACTGAGCACATGTGCACACACATGTAAGGAGGTTACTAGGAAAACAATAATTTGTGATTCAAATTATGGCCCATGTAAGGTTAAGAGTTGCTTAAGACCCAGTCAGGTAGAAATAAAGTAAAAGTGGTCTTAGTCGCTTAGTTGTGTCTGTCTCTTCATGACCTCATGGACTATAGCCCGCCAGGCTACACTGTCTATGGGATTCTCCAGTCTAGAATACTTGAGAGGCCACTGTCTCCTTCTCCAGGGGATCTTCCTGACCCAGGCATTGAACCCAGGTCTCCTGCATTTCAAGCCCTTTTTTTTTTTTAACCATCTGTGCCACCAAGGAAGCCCCAGGTATATATATACACTGCAAATTATCTAGATGTGAGGGTCCTGCAAACCATAGGTGACTTATTTACCAAGCTTTCACCTTGTTTCCAGAGAAGAAGAACAGCCTGTGTCTCTCAGCCTCCCTTGTAGTTGAGTGCAACAAAGTTAACTTTCAGTTAACTTGGTCAGCAGTACAAAGGAATATGCATGCTACGTCCAGACCTGATCCATGTTAGCACTGTGACAAAACTTCACACTCTCTTTCCTAAGCTGTTAGATACAATGTGGGATCAGTTGCATGATTCTGAACCTGTGAGAGATGGTAGACCACTGAATGAAAGAATCCATGTTTAATAAAAATCTCTATGGGGTAAAAACCCTATTCTCTATTCTGCAAATGCCTATTAGGCTGGCTATGAATATGAAGGAAACTTTATTTTCTTAAACCAACCAGAATCCCCATTTGTTTGTTATCTGTTGTTCAGTCACTAGGTCAGGTCCAACTTCGGTGACTCTGTGAAATGCAGCCTGCAGCCTGCAGGCTCCTCTGTCCTTCACTATCTCCCAAAGTTTGCTCAAATTCCTGTTCATTGAGTTGGTGATGTTATCTAACCATCTCATCTTCTGCTACACACCTCTCCTTATGCCTTCAATCAGGCAAAGAGATCTTTTCCAAAGAGTCAGCTCTTCTCATTGGGTGTCCAAAGTATTAGAGCTTCAGCTTCAGCAACATTTCTTCCAATGAAGGAGTGATTTCCTTTAAGATTGACTTGCTTGATCTTCTTGTTGTCCAAGGCACTGTCAAGAGTCTTCTCTAGCACCACAGTTCAAAAGCATCATTTCTTCAGCACTCAGCCTATTTTATGGTCCAACTCTCATATCCATACATGACTCCTAGAAAAGCCATAGCTTTGACTATATTAACCTTTGTTGGTAAAGTGATGTCTGCTATTTTATATGCTGTCTAGATTTGTCATAGCTTTCCTTTCAAGGAGCAAGTGTCTTTGACTTTCATGGCTGCAGTCACATCTGCAATGATTTTGGAAACCTCCCACCCCTAAAATAAAATCTGTCACTTCTTCCACTTTTACCCCTTCTATTTGCCATGAAGAGATGGGACTGGATGCCATAATCATCATTTTTTGAATTTTAGTTTCAAGCCAGCTTTTTAATTCTCCTCTTACCGTCTTCAAGAGGCTCTCTCATTCCTTTTCAATTTCTGCCATTAGAGTGATATCATGTGCATATCTGAGGTTGTTCGTGTTTCTTTCAGTAATCTTGATTCCAGCTTGTGATTCAACCAGCCTGGCATTTCACATGAAGTACTCTGCATATAATTTAAATAATCAGGGTGACAATATACAGCCTTGTCATACTCCTTTATCAATTTTGAACCAGTCGTTTGTTCCATGTCTGATTCTTGCCTCGCATACAAGTTTCTCAGGAGACACACAGGGTGGTCTGATATTCCCATCTCTTTAAGGATGTTCCAGTTTGTTGTGATCCACACAAAGGCTTTCACATAGTCAATGAAGCCGAAGTACATGTTTTTCTCATATACCCTCACTTTCTCTATGATCCAACGGATGTTGGCAATTTGATCTCTTGTTCCTTTGTTATTTCTAAACTCAGTTTGTACATTTGGAAGTTCTCAGTTTGCATACTGTTGAAGTCTTGCTGGAAGGACTTTAAGCATAACTTTACTAGCATGAGAAACAAGATCAACTATACAGTAGTTTGAACATTCTTTGGCATTGCCCTTTTTTGGTATTGGAATGAAAACTGACTTTTTCCAGTCCAGTGGCCAGTGCTGAGTTTTTCTAATTTGCTGACATATTTAGTGCAACACTTTAACAGCATCATCTTTTAGCATTTTTAGTAGCTCAACTGCAATCCCATCACTTCCACTAGCTAGTTGACCTCATACTCAAGATGTCTGGCTCTCCATCACTGTTGTTATCCAATTTATTATGATGGCTTTTTTTTTTGTAGAGTTCTTAGGTGTATTCTTGCCACTTCTTAGTCTTTTCTGCTTCTGTTAGGTCTCTACTATTTCTGTCCTTTATCATGTCTATCCTTGAACGTAATGTTCCATTGATATGTCCATTTTTATACAGTCTAATATTCCATTTCTGAAATATCTTTTGCGCTAATTTTCAGATTTAAAAATCATCTTCACTTATGTAGTCAACTTGGCTTATTTTCCTAATCCATCTGCTCTGAATTATTATACATATAAACACAGTCTAAAATGTATTTAAAAGGGGGGGATATACATATGACTAATCTGGGAACATACCTATCTGTAAACAAAAAAAACTCTGTAAAAGTTAAAAGTAAAATAAAAGTAAAAAAAAAAAGAAAAGAATGCAAGAAAATTTCAAAAAAAAAAAGAAAGGAGTTATACTCATATATGGGGACTGTGCTAAATACTAGTAATTACTAAAAAAGTCACCTTATAGCACAAACAGAAAAGATTAATTTGTGTAAAAGACTCATAAATTATCATACTGAATGCAGTAGTATATTATTTACATTACCCAAACTGTATTAACATTTCTTGCACTGCAAGTATTTTTAAAACAATGTTGTCAGTTGAACTAATTAGAATACAGACATAGGATGTGTGCGACCTGTAATGTGCCATTGTTCTTTTAGACAAAAAAATATAATGAAATATAATGTCATCCTCCCATTGGAGAGTAATGAAGAACAAAACTAATTTGCTGGACTAAAAATTAATTAGACACATCAGATTTGATTGTACCTATTACTGTGAAAGTTTGCAGCTGTTCCACATATTATTACTAAGTATGTAAAGTAAGCGTGAAATGGCCAAATGATTAAAGAAACAGTAGTTATACTATTAAGCAAGATTACTGAGAATTTTAATTCAGTGTTAGTTTGTTCTATGACACGGTTGTTAGATGCTTATATATGTAAATGTATCTGGTTACATTTTTTCTGTGTGCAATTGCAAACATACAGAATTACAGATATTTTGATGTAAAAGTCAATTTACATCAGACAGCAGATAAAAGAACAATACTACTTTTATGCCTGTATAAGGTTTTTTATTACATTTATACAATATTTTCCTTAAGGGTCCCCTGATGTAGCTTTCTGGAATAGAAACGAAACTGAGGGTTTTCCCTGGTGGTCCACTGGGTAAGGCAACCACCTTGCAGTGCAAGGGGTGATGGTTCGATCCCTGGCCTGGGAAGATCCCATGTGCGGCTGGACCGATGTGTCCAACTACTGAGCCGGAGCTCTGGAGCGCATGTGCCGGAGTCAGTGCTCTGCAATGACAGAGGCCACTGTGACGGGAGGCCCACACAGGCCAAAGAACAAAGATGGATGAAGATGGATCGATGAAAGACCAATAGAAGTGGCCTCCCCCACAAAAAAAAAAAGAAAAAAAAAAAAAAACTAAGCTGAGAAAAAATAGATGAATAGTAATTGTCTGGCATAAGACAGATCTAAAATTATCAGCCAGAAATTACATCAAAGGCCAATACATGATTTAATTAAAGAAAGGGGAAATGAGGGAGAGCCCGAGTCACTCCAGTGCTGTTACCAGTACTGAGCAGACAACAGGGAAAGCATAAATTGAAAGAGAAGAGATTAGCCATCACTAAATCACTTCTCAGCTACTGGAAGAACCATTGTGTAGATAAGGTTATCAGACAAGATGTTAAGGTAGATATGCAGGAGTAATTAAAGAACCAATTAAACAGTACAACAGTAGATGTTAAAAAGATATAAATCTCTTGAGGACAAACAGCTTTTTCCAAGCTGAATTATGCTTGTGTCTCTGTTATGTTGTTTGTGTTTGTATATTACTTCAAGTAGTACAATTCTATTTTCTATAATTATGTTTTAGATATTGTGTATTATATTTACCTAAAGAGGAGACAGAAGTATTACTTGTTATTTTTGATTTCATAGAAAATTTGAGAAGCTGTGGAAATGAATTAAAAGTATTCATTATCTACTTGATCACTCAGCTTTTAAATAATATGAGTTAGGAAAAACTTTTTATTAGATTTAAAATAGAATAAGTTAACATTATTCTTTTAAGATACCATACAGTTGCTCATTTCTTAAATGTCAAATGAACTTGGGGAAATATTGTTGCAATAAATTCCCCAAATATTATTAAACAAAGGTGTATACATCAGACAGCAGATAAAGAACAATACTACTTTTATGCCTGTATAAGGTTTTTTATTACATTTATACAATATTTTCCTTAAGGGTCCCCTGATGTAGCTTTCTGGAATAGAAACGAAACTGAGGGTTTTCCCTGGTGGTCCACTGGGTAAGGCAACCACCTTGCAGTGCAAGGGGTGATGGTTCGATCCCTGGCCTGGGAAGATCCCATGTGCGGCTGGACCGATGTGTCCAACTACTGAGCCGGAGCTCTGGAGCGCATGTCCCGGAGTCAGTGCTCTGCAATGACAGAGGCCACTGTGACGGGAGGCCCACACAGGCCAAAGAACAAAGATGGATGAAGATGGATCGATGAAAGACCAATAGAAGTGGCCTCCCCCACAAAAAAAAAAAGAAAAAAAAAAAAAAACTAAGCTGAGAAAAAATAGATGAATAGTAATTGTCTGGCATAAGACAGATCTAAAATTATCAGCCAGAAATTACATCAAAGGCCAATACATGATTTAATTAAAGAAAGGGGAAATGAGGGAGAGCCCGAGTCACTCCAGTGCTGTTACCAGTACTGAGCAGACAACAGGGAAAGCATAAATTGAAAGAGAAGAGATTAGCCATCACTAAATCACTTCTCAGCTACTGGAAGAACCATTGTGTAGATAAGGTTATCAGACAAGATGTTAAGGTAGATATGCAGGAGTAATTAAAGAACCAATTAAACAGTACAACAGTAGATGTTAAAAAGATATAAATCTCTTGAGGACAAACAGCTTTTTCCAAGCTGAATTATGCTTGTGTCTCTGTTATGTTGTTTGTGTTTGTATATTACTTCAAGTAGTACAATTCTATTTTCTATAATTATGTTTTAGATATTGTGTATTATATTTACCTAAAGAGGAGACAGAAGTATTACTTGTTATTTTTGATTTCATAGAAAATTTGAGAAGCTGTGGAAATGAATTAAAAGTATTCATTATCTACTTGATCACTCAGCTTTTAAATAATATGAGTTAGGAAAAACTTTTTATTAGATTTAAAATAGAATAAGTTAACATTATTCTTTTAAGATACCATACAGTTGCTCATTTCTTAAATGTCATGACATGAACTTGGGGAAATGATATTGTTGCAATAAATTCCCCAAATATTATTAAACAAATAGGTGGTTACTACAAATCTAAGTTAAAACCAAAATAAATCATATTCCCCATGCTTGAGAATTACATTTATTAGTAAAGATAATAGAAAAGAAAAAAAAAAATGAAAGGGAAATACAGATGTTTGGTAATCCAACTGCCATTTGATTTAGAAAAATTACATTCAGTCTAACTTTTTATGTGTATATGCTAGAGGGGCAATGGAAATAAAAGCTTTATCTAGGAGCTCTCACAGAAGACTACCTTTCAAACATGTTTCACATGTCAAACATGTTTCACATTTTTAAAGTAAAAACTTACTACCTTATTTCTAAAAAGCATATTATAAATATTATTTAGAAAACATGTAGAAGTAAGAATGTGTATCTATATCTAAATCTGTTAAATCCTTTTGAGTGTACTTGTATTTCTTTCTTATTCCAATCTACTTTAGAAACTCTCAGAAGGGCCAAGATTACAGGTTTCCCTCAGGTTACAAAATTAATTCTGTCTGTATGACTAATTAAGAAAGGGAAGACAATTTAAAGAAAAGTTAATACTATAACTTTCTCAGTGCTTTTAATATATAAAAGAAAGAATACTTGGAAAATCTAAAAATTTTAACATCATGACTGAATGTTGCTTGTGTGCGTGCTTAGTTATATCCAACTCTGCAACTTCATGGACTGTAGCCTGCCAGGCTCTTTTGTCCATGGGATTTTATAAGCAAGAATACTGGAGTGGGTTGTCATTTCCTCCTCCAGGGAATCTTCCCAACCAAGGGATCAAACATGCATCTCCTGTGTCTCCTGTATTGGCAGGTGGATTCTTTACCACGGAGTCACCTGGGAAGCCCATGACTGAATGTTAAATCTCTTCATATACAATAAATGTTTTGTAATAAGAAACAACTTCCTAGAATTTGATAGTAGGGCCTATGAAAATTGTTTCAGAAAATAAACAGAAAAGCATGGGAATGGCTCATTTGTTTGTATAAACTCTGAACAAGTGTTTTTTAAAACATATAAACTCTAGGAAGAATATTTAAAAAACTGATGACATTGACCAACAAAATTGGGGTGAACCAAAGAAATCTGAATAAAACCACTCAAGGAAAAAAATCTGCATTTCTGAGTCTTTCTACTCCCTTAGAGAGCTCAATCCATGAAGTGCTAGAGAGCCAGAATACAACACGAAAATCTCAGCTGAATCCATGAAGTGCTAGGAAGCTAGAACATAACCTGAAAATCTCAATCTTATTTGTAGGAGACATTAGAGGACTGCATTCAGAGTGGTCAGTGTGACTGAAAACTAAGAGACAAACCATACGAAAGAGGGAGAGACAGGAAGGTGATGTTCTCAAATCTGTATATAAATTCTCCCTCGTCCTCAAGTGAACCCTGAATTGTGCATACAGAATGATGATTTCAAGGATCTGGTGATTTCAAGGATCTCCCAAGGTAAAAGGATCAAGAGGCTGATCAGACTCGCTCACTGCAGAGATTATAAAATTTAAATTCTATCAAATTAGGGAGATCAGATAAACATATTAGGCTTTTCATTGAAAGTTCAGCAACGGGCACCATGCCTTAGAAGTAAACAATCAAACTGAGGTTTTGCCTGAAGAATATTGCCAAAACATAAATAGTCCATACTAACAAAATGTAAAACAACGAAGCCACCACAAGATCAAGATGATAAGTCAGTAACATAAGTGCCTCTGGGGAAAAATGAACACACTTCAGAAGATCACAAAGTTCTATAGTATGTTATCTACAATGTTCCACACATAGTAAAAATTTACCAGGCATGTAAAAACAAGCAAAGCAATAATAACAATCACAAAAACAAGAATGAGGAAATGATGACCCAAGATCATAAAAAACAGTAACCAACAGAAATAGACCATGAGATGTCATGGATGTTCAAATCATAAGAAAAAGATTTTCAAGCAGCTATTTATAATATTTTCATGAAGTTAAGATAATAGTGTTAATGAATGAACATATGAAAAATTTCAAAAGGAAATGAAAAAATGAAAAAGGGAACAAATTAAAGCATTACATAAAATAAACAGAAAAGCATGGGAATGGCTCATTTGTTTGTATAAACTCTGAACAAGTGTTTTTTAAAACATATAAACTCTAGGAAGAATATTTAAAAAACTGATGACATTGACCAACAAAATTGGGGTGAACCAAAGAAATCTGAATAAAACCACTCAAGGAAAAAAATCTGCATTTCTGAGTCTTTCTACTCCCTTAGAGAGCTCAATCCATGAAGTGCTAGAGAGCCAGAATACAACACGAAAATCTCAGCTGAATCCATGAAGTGCTAGGAAGCTAGAACATAACCTGAAAATCTCAATCTTATTTGTAGGAGACATTAGAGGACTGCATTCAGAGTGGTCAGTGTGACTGAAAACTAAGAGACAAACCATACGAAAGAGGGAGAGACAGGAAGGTGATGTTCTCAAATCTGTATATAAATTCTCCCTCGTCCTCAAGTGAACCCTGAATTGTGCATACAGAATGATGATTTCAAGGATCTGGTGATTTCAAGGATCTCCCAAGGTAAAAGGATCAAGAGGCTGATCAGACTCGCTCACTGCAGAGATTATAAAATTTAAATTCTATCAAATTAGGGAGATCAGATAAACATATTAGGCTTTTCATTGAAAGTTCAGCAACGGGCACCATGCCTTAGAAGTAAACAATCAAACTGAGGTTTTGCCTGAAGAATATTGCCAAAACATAAATAGTCCATACTAACAAAATGTAAAACAACGAAGCCACCACAAGATCAAGATGATAAGTCAGTAACATAAGTGCCTCTGGGGAAAAATGAACACACTTCAGAAGATCACAAAGTTCTATAGTATGTTATCTACAATGTTCCACACATAGTAAAAATTTACCAGGCATGTAAAAACAAGCAAAGCAATAATAACAATCACAAAAACAAGAATGAGGAAATGATGACCCAAGATCATAAAAAACAGTAACCAACAGAAATAGACCATGAGATGTCATGGATGTTCAAATCATAAGAAAAAGATTTTCAAGCAGCTATTTATAATATTTTCATGAAGTTAAGATAATAGTGTTAATGAATGAACATATGAAAAATTTCAAAAGGAAATGAAAAAATGAAAAAGGGAACAAATTAAAAAGCATTACATAAAGTGAATAACTAACTGGATATTTTCATTTCTGCCCATGAAGGAATACCAGGAATGGGACATGCAACTCCACCAAAAACTAGTAAAAGCCTAGGCAAAGTATGTGAAATAAAAGCACAGAATTATGAGAACATGGGAATAAACCAGGGAAACTTTAGTAGAGTCATAGTTTTCTATCTGGAGACAATTTCTAAAATGTGATGCAGTGAAGGGAAGCTTCAAATAGCTGAGAAGCATTCCTGAATGAAAGTGATAGTGAAATCCCAGAAGACTGCAAGGATTGAATTCAAGAAATAGCAACAAGATAAAGATGAGTAATACAAAATATTATTTCTTAATTTTAATTTATTTTAAAGATTATCTAAAACAAAACTAACAATAATACTTTCTGTATTTTTCAGAACTGGGGTATAAAAGTTTTAAATGTTGTGTTAGATTATCCTGAACAAGTGAATCAGTCACATATATATATATGTCCCATCCCTCTTGGACCTCCTTCACACCACGCCCCCCATCCCACCCATCTAGGTTACCACCAAACATCAAGCTGGGCTCCCTGAGCTATAGAGCAGAATGATACAGCCACTATGGAGAATAATATAAAGGTTCCCTAGAAAACTAAAAACAGAACTACCACCTGACCCAGCAATTCCATGACTGGGCACATACCCTGAAAACCGTAATTCAAAACGAAGCCACCACAAGATCAAGATGATAAGTCAGTAACATAAGTGCCTCTGGGGAAAAATGAACACACTTCAGAAGATCACAAAGTTCTATAGTATGTTATCTACAATGTTCCACACATAGTAAAAATTTACCAGGCATGTAAAAACAAGCAAAGCAATAATAACAATCACAAAAACAAGAATGAGGAAATGATGACCCAAGATCATAAAAAACAGTAACCAACAGAAATAGACCATGAGATGTCATGGATGTTCAAATCATAAGAAAAAGATTTTCAAGCAGCTATTTATAATATTTTCATGAAGTTAAGATAATAGTGTTAATGAATGAACATATGAAAAATTTCAAAAGGAAATGAAAAAATGAAAAAGGGAACAAATTAAAAAGCATTACATAAAGTGAATAACTAACTGGATATTTTCATTTCTGCCCATGAAGGAATACCAGGAATGGGACATGCAACTCCACCAAAAACTAGTAAAAGCCTAGGCAAAGTATGTGAAATAAAAGCACAGAATTATGAGAACATGGGAATAAACCAGGGAAACTTTAGTAGAGTCATAGTTTTCTATCTGGAGACAATTTCTAAAATGTGATGCAGTGAAGGGAAGCTTCAAATAGCTGAGAAGCATTCCTGAATGAAAGTGATAGTGAAATCCCAGAAGACTGCAAGGATTGAATTCAAGAAATAGCAACAAGATAAAGATGAGTAATACAAAATATTATTTCTTAATTTTAATTTATTTTAAAGATTATCTAAAACAAAACTAACAATAATACTTTCTGTATTTTTCAGAACTGGGGTATAAAAGTTTTAAATGTTGTGTTAGATTATCCTGAACAAGTGAATCAGTCACATATATATATATGTCCCATCCCTCTTGGACCTCCTTCACACCACGCCCCCCATCCCACCCATCTAGGTTACCACCAAACATCAAGCTGGGCTCCCTGAGCTATAGAGCAGAATGATACAGCCACTATGGAGAATAATATAAAGGTTCCCTAGAAAACTAAAAACAGAACTACCACCTGACCCAGCAATTCCATGACTGGGCACATACCCTGAGAAAACCGTAATTCAAAAAGACATATGCACCCCAATGTTCACTGCAGCACTATTAACAAGAGCGGAAGCCACCTAAATGTCCATTAACAAATGGATAAAGAAGATATGCTTCATGTAAAAAATGGAATAGGGCTTCCTCTGGTGGTCCGGTGGGTAAAGACACCGCCTTGCAGTGCAAGGGGCGCCGGTTCGATCCCTGGCCTGGAAAGGTCCCACGTGCCATGGAGTGGCTGGACCGATGTGTCCAATTACCGAGACGGAGCTCTGGAGCGCATGCGCCCAGAGCTGGAGCTCTGCAGCAACAGATGCCACCGTGATGGGAGGCCCACAGGAGCCAAAGAACAAAGACGGATGAAAACGGAGAAATGAAAGACCAATAGAAGTGGCCCGCCTGCTCCCCTCCCTCCCCAACCTGACCCCCGCCCAAAATAAATAAATAAATAAATCTTTAAAAAAAAAAAAAGGAATACTACTCAGCTATAAAAATGAATGAAAGTGGGTCATTTATACAGGGATGGACGGACCCAGAGTCTGTCATACAATAGCAAAGTAAGTCAGAAAATTGTATTGGTTTGTATTACATGGATAGAAGTAAAAGGTGAAACCATAGCAAAAAAGTCTGAAAGGGAGGAAAAATTATATTTTCTAAGATCTGTATAGTTTAGGTTAATCCTAGAATAATCATTACAAAAGTAAGTATACTTAATAGTTCAATAGTGAGCATAAAATATTCTATAGAAAGTTATTCATCCAAAAATAATCAGTAAATCAGGAAATAGGAAAAAAGACACTTAAAAATATAAACACCAAAAGGGTAGTATTAAGCTCCAAAACATCAAAGATCACATTAAAGATAAGAAACATTCTAGTTAAAAGCCAAAGATTTTCATCTTGAATAAAATACAAAGCTTATTTATGCAATAAATACAATAGAAATGTACATGAAATACAGAGATACAGGAATATAAAGGAAATGGGAAAAAAAATCACAAAACATAAACACTTTATAAGGCTGTACTACCAATAGACAGAGTAAGTTCCAAGACAAAGAATCTTACTAGGAAACAAAGTGGGGCATTTCATAATGAAAAAAGCATAAGTTAATTTAGAAGACATAACAATACTAAAATGTACTTAGTTAAAACAGAGTATCAAAATACATGAAATAAACTTATAAACAAAAAGGAGAAATTTACAAATCTATAACTATAATAGATTTCCAGACTTTTTTCTTATTAATTAAAAGAATAAGTAAACAGAAAATAAGTACGGACTGAATACTACTACCAACTGATCTGACCTGAAGTTTATAGAACATTCCCTTCCAAAACAGAAAAACAAAAATTAACATAGTTTTTAAATACAAAGGAACATTCACTGAAGTGAAATTCTAGGTTATAAAATAAAAAATTTAAAAAGCTAAATTCATGCAAAATATGCTCTCTGATCTCAGTGAAATTAAATCAGAAATCAGCACAAAAAGCTATATGGAAAATGCCAAAACATTTGGAAACTTTACATAACATACTTCTAAATAACTTCTGAAAAAATGAAAAATTTTTACGCGAAGTAAAAAATGTTTTCAACTTTATGATAAATGAAAACAAAACACATCAAATTTGTAAATTTCAGCTGAAAAGCACTAGGAGGAAAACTTAAAACTTTAAATATTCACAGTAGAAGAGAATAAAGGTCCAAATCATTGAGTATATATTTCTATCTTAAGAAGCAACATTAAGGTTGCTTAAGAAAAAAGATCAGAAGAAAAAATATCAGAAATTGATTAATTAGAAAACAAAACAAAGCCAAAAGTTTGTGCATGAAAGTAGTAACAAAATTGATAAGCTCTTATTAAGATTAAAATTCAAGACAGAGTGAAGAGAGAGAGGGCAGGTGGTTGGAAAAGAAGAGAGAGAGCATCAATTCATAGTATTTAAGAACAAAAGAGATGGGATTACTGCTCCTCCTTCAATTAAAGACAATTAAATGGATCACAAATAAGGATTTATTACAAACAAACATGTAATAATTCAATAATTTAGATGGATTAGACAATTGCTTTGATGTACAAACACCAAAAAATCCATTTACCATAACCAACAGAGAAGAAAAAATATCTGAATAAATGTAAATTCATAACAATAAATATAATTCACAGAGAAAACTCTAGGCATAGATATCATCATTGAATTCTAGAAGTGTTTAAAGATGGAATAGTACCAGGCCTACCAAAACTCTTATAGAATGTAAAAGAGAAAGAAGTTATTTCCAGACCCATTAAAGTTGGCCTCTCTGATTCTGAAACCTGACAACGACATAAGGAGAAAAGTATCAATCAATATCCCTCATGAACAAAAGAAAGCAAAATTCTTTCCAAAACAGAAAACAAAAATTAACATAGTTTTTAAATACAAAGGAACATTCACTGAAGTGAAATTCTAGGTTATAAAATAAAAAATTTAAAAAGCTAAATTCATGCAAAATATGCTCTCTGATCTCAGTGAAATTAAATCAGAAATCAGCACAAAAAGCTATATGGAAAATGCCAAAACATTTGGAAACTTTACATAACATACTTCTAAATAACTTCTGAAAAAATGAAAAATTTTTACGCGAAGTAAAAAATGTTTTCAACTTTATGATAAATGAAAACAAAACACATCAAATTTGTAAATTTCAGCTGAAAAGCACTAGGAGGAAAACTTAAAACTTTAAATATTCACAGTAGAAGAGAATAAAGGTCCAAATCATTGAGTATATATTTCTATCTTAAGAAGCAACATTAAGGTTGCTTAAGAAAAAAGATCAGAAGAAAAAATATCAGAAATTGATTAATTAGAAAACAAAACAAAGCCAAAAGTTTGTGCATGAAAGTAGTAACAAAATTGATAAGCTCTTATTAAGATTAAAATTCAAGACAGAGTGAAGAGAGAGAGGGCAGGTGGTTGGAAAAGAAGAGAGAGAGCATCAATTCATAGTATTTAAGAACAAAAGAGATGGGATTACTGCTCCTCCTTCAATTAAAGACAATTAAATGGATCACAAATAAGGATTTATTACAAACAAACATGTAATAATTCAATAATTTAGATGGATTAGACAATTGCTTTGATGTACAAACACCAAAAAATCCATTTACCATAACCAACAGAGAAGAAAAAATATCTGAATAAATGTAAATTCATAACAATAAATATAATTCACAGAGAAAACTCTAGGCATAGATATCATCATTGAATTCTAGAAGTGTTTAAAGATGGAATAGTACCAGGCCTACCAAAACTCTTATAGAATGTAAAAGAGAAAGAAGTTATTTCCAGACCCATTAAAGTTGGCCTCTCTGATTCTGAAACCTGACAACGACATAAGGAGAAAAGTATCAATCAATATCCCTCATGTACATAGATGCAAAATTCTTTACTAAATGATAGCAAATCAGATTCAGAAGCATCTGTAAAAAGCATAATGTATGTCCTGACCAACTGGGATTTATTCCTGGAATGCAAAGTTTATTTACTTTTGAAACTACCCAGTAGAATTTACCATATTAACAAAAGGAGAAAAAAATAGATGAGCATCTGGATACACTCAGAAAAAATATTTTTTAACCAAGATGGTCATGATAACACACGCAGTGAACTTATGAAAAAACGGAGAATAGACATAAAGACATTGTGGAGACTGAACAGTGGGAGGGAGTAACATGGAAACCTATACTGTCATGTGTAGAAAAGATAGCTATCGTCATTGTGCTAGGGGAATAGGAGTACCTACAACCACTTGGAGCGATGGTCTGGAGGGATGGGAGGGGGGGAACTGGGTGGGGGGAGGGTCAAGGGATATGCATATGAATGATCTGGGAACATACATGTACAAAAATAAATAAAAAAAATAAACAAAAAAAATAAAATTGATAAGTGAGGGCTTTCCCTTGGTGGTCCAGTGGGTAAGGACACCACCTTGCACTGCAAGGGGCGCCGGTTAGATCCCTGGCCTGGGAAGATCCCAAGTGCCGCGGAGCTGCTGGACCGATGTGTGCAATTACCGAGCCGGAGCTCTGGAGCGCATGCGCCCAGAGCCGGTGCTCTGCAACGACAGACGCCACTGCGATGGGAGGCCCACAGGAGCCAAAGAACAAAGACGGATGAAAATAGAGAAATGAAAGACCAATAGAAGTGGCCCGCCTGCTCCCCTCCCTCCCCAACCCGCCCCCCGCCCCAAATAAATAAATAAATCTTAAAAAAAAAAAAAATAGTAATTTATCTAAAAAAAATAAATAAATAAAATTGATAAGTGAAGAAGCTAGTAAGGTCATAGGCTAAAAGGTAATACATAAAATTAAATTTACATATAAAGTTGAAAAAGGAAATTTTATAAATCTACTGATAATAGTCTAAAAAATTAACTATTGTGGAAAATGTTTAAGAAAACCTATGGTAAGGCCATACATTAAAAACTACAAAATATTGTTGAGAAAAATAAAGATAAATAATGGAGTTGTACATTATTTTCCCAGAGAGAAAGACTATTAAAATAGTTAATCTTTCCAATTCAGTGTATAGATTTACTGTGTTTTCAATCACAATGCCAACATAACTTTGAAGAAACTGACATGCAGATTTATAAAGCATATGGAAAAGGACAAGATCTGGAATAGTCAAAACAATTTTGGAGAAGAAAATGATGCAGTACTCACATGATCTGACTCCAAGACTTCCTAGAAGTTATTAGTAATCAAGACAGTGTGGTTTGGCTTATGGACAGACATATAAACAAGTGCAACTACATATGGAGCCCAGAATGGATTGACACATATATAGTTAACTGGGAAAAGGAAATCTTTTTCAGTGAAAGATGCCTATGCATTTTGATTTAACATATGGAAACAAATAAACCTCAAATCTGAAAACACTTGCAAATGCTCTAAAATGAATTATAGACCTAAGCATAAAATCTAAAACTGTAAAGCTTATGCAAAAAATACCTTTGCTATCTAGATGTAGGACATAGTGCCTTCGAAATCATTAAACATGAAAGAAAAAATAGTTAGATTATACATCATGTAAATTTAAAACTTTTTGCTTATCAAAAGACAATATTAAGAAAGGGAATAAGAAAGTCATACACTGGGAGAAAATATCTATGATACAATCTGTGACAGTGAATTTATATCAAAAATGTACAAATGACTCCTCTTAATTTATTCACTTCAGTTGCTCAGTCGTGTCCAACTCAGTAACAAGAGTCAAATGACACCATTTTAGAAAGGCACAGACTTGGACATTTTACAAAAGAAAATACGTGAATGGCCAATAAACACACGTGAAGTTACCCAACATCATCAGTCATGACATAAAACTGAAGTAAAAATGACAAAGAGGGACTCTTACACTCACTGGGATGGCTACAATGATAGATGGCAACATGAAATGTCAGTGAGGAAGCAGAAAAATAGGAAGTCATAGCCTTTCCGAGTGAGAGTACAAAATTAAACAATTTGAAGAAATGTTTAAGAAAACCTATGGTAAGGCCATACATTAAAAACTACAAAATATTGTTGAGAAAAATAAAGATAAATAATGGAGTTGTACATTATTTTCCCAGAGAGAAAGACTATTAAAATAGTTAATCTTTCCAATTCAGTGTATAGATTTACTGTGTTTTCAATCACAATGCCAACATAACTTTGAAGAAACTGACATGCAGATTTATAAAGCATATGGAAAAGGACAAGATCTGGAATAGTCAAAACAATTTTGGAGAAGAAAATGATGCAGTACTCACATGATCTGACTCCAAGACTTCCTAGAAGTTATTAGTAATCAAGACAGTGTGGTTTGGCTTATGGACAGACATATAAACAAGTGCAACTACATATGGAGCCCAGAATGGATTGACACATATATAGTTAACTGGGAAAAGGAAATCTTTTTCAGTGAAAGATGCCTATGCATTTTGATTTAACATATGGAAACAAATAAACCTCAAATCTGAAAACACTTGCAAATGCTCTAAAATGAATTATAGACCTAAGCATAAAATCTAAAACTGTAAAGCTTATGCAAAAAATACCTTTGCTATCTAGATGTAGGACATAGTGCCTTCGAAATCATTAAACATGAAAGAAAAAATAGTTAGATTATACATCATGTAAATTTAAAACTTTTTGCTTATCAAAAGACAATATTAAGAAAGGGAATAAGAAAGTCATACACTGGGAGAAAATATCTATGATACAATCTGTGACAGTGAATTTATATCAAAAATGTACAAATGACTCCTCTTAATTTATTCACTTCAGTTGCTCAGTCGTGTCCAACTCAGTAACAAGAGTCAAATGACACCATTTTAGAAAGGCACAGACTTGGACATTTTACAAAAGAAAATACGTGAATGGCCAATAAACACACGTGAAGTTACCCAACATCATCAGTCATGACATAAAACTGAAGTAAAAATGACAAAGAGGGACTCTTACACTCACTGGGATGGCTACAATGATAGATGGCAACATGAAATGTCAGTGAGGAAGCAGAAAAATAGGAAGTCATAGCCTTTCCGAGTGAGAGTACAAAATTAAACAATTTGAAGAAATGTTTTTCTTATAAACTCAAACTACATCAGTGCTATTACCCCGAAATTCCACTTCTACATAATTCTCCACAAGAAAAAAAAACATATGTCCCCCCAAAACTTACACATTCTCTCAAGAGAAAAACAAAGAAACAAAATATGATATGTTCACACGACTGAATACTGCTCGGAAATAAAACATATGAACTGTATAATACATATATGGGAGAATCTCAAAAAATACTACATTTAGTGAAGGAAGCCAGACACAAAACATTATATTCTGTATGATTCCATTTACATATATTTCAAGAAAAGTCAAACATAATCCATGGTGATAGGGAGTAATTTTCTGTAATGATGATAGTAGATTGAATAGGGATTTCTTCTTTGGGATAGTTTATTTGGATTACAAAGTTTCTTTTGGTCTGTTTCTGTTCAATTTTTGACATTTCTCTGGCTCAGATGAAGCATATAAATTTAAAACATAATGTGCCTTCTTCAGTAACTGTCTCATTTCCTACTGTATTTCAAAGGCATCAAAATTACAAATGAAAGTATTGATTAAAGATAATTTTCAAACTAACTTTCAGCATTTAAACTCTTAATGATTACGATTTTAAGAAGTTTGTAGAAATGTTAACAGCATTAACAATTGCTAAACATTTTTGTTAGAAACTCTAGTCAGTTAACTGCCTATATGATGCATATATTGTATTACTCATGATTTATAAAATAACTATTGTTGGGATGTAGATTCAAAAAACAAAATAATCCACCTTGTTACCAGTTGACTGATTCTAACGCACAGATCATACAGATGGTACTCACCAATTATTATTGGCTGTGGCTCACTTTTTACTCCAACTCCTGCACTGGTACTAGCTGCAACCTCTACCCGGTATTGAATACCAGGGAATAATCCACCAATGATTACAGATCGAATGGCTGCATCCACAGTTTTGTTGATGTGAAATCGTGTTTCATTCCCCAGACACCATATCTGTAGAAATGTAATGTGAATGTCAAAAAAATATTAAAACTATGTTTTCTGTTAATTAGTTCCCTATAATTGACGTAGTGACCAGTCTATTTTCAGGGCTAATGACATTTTCTAAAGCCTACTTTTGTCTGTATATATTTATATGTATGTATATTTGTGTGCATGTACTTGTGCATGGGTGTGTTAAAGGATGAACAACAAAGGAAGCTAAAACTATGCAGCATTTATATATATCTAACAATAAACACTGAATGCTTGGGACTTCCTTGGAGGTCCAGTGGTTGAGTCCACACACCCTGTGGGGAGTAGGGGACATGGGTTTGATCCCTGGTTGGGGAACTAAGATTCTACATGCTACACAGAGTAGCACCAAATAAATAAACCCACAGACTAAATGCTCATAGAACAATGACTCAATTCCCTTAACAACTATGCAAAGTCTGGAAAGTGGTCCTTGGCTGCAAACAGTACTTAGGTATGGATTAAAACACATAACTTCCCCTGGTTAACTTATTTATCAAGATTTATTAGGTATATAATTTATTAAAATATGATTATTTTCAGTTGTAGTATCCAACGAATGTATGTGAACATGAGTCATTTATATTTCATTTAAGAAAGTATTAACTTACACAGAAGTAGTTAACAAGATTAACTGACTAAAGTTATTGGTATTGACTGAGATAAAATTAAAGTCAATATTTCCACTGACAGTAATAAATCTTAATATTGATCAAAACATATCTATACATACATACACATGCATGAAAATGAACAGAGTGGCCGGAAGTCTTCACACACTGCTGTGAGGGATGCTAGGCTTGTGCTTCCGATAAAAATCAAGTTTTAAGTCATACTTTTTTTTTGGGATATGGAAATCTGTTACTGTAAAATCTGTTATAAAAATTCAAATAAAAAATACTTATTTTAATTTCTATTATCTACAGTATATAATCTGCATGGGGACACATAAGGAGGAATACCCACAATTTTTTTTTTTTTTTAATTTTGGCCCCTTTTATTGATTTTTTTATTTATTTTCATCTATTTTTATTCTATGACCTGTGTGGGCCTCCAGTTGCAGTAGCCTCTCTCGCTGCAGAGCACCGGCTCTGGGAGCATGTGCTCCACAGTGCTGGGTCTTAATTGGACACATAGGCCCAGCTGCTCAGCAGCATGTGGGATCTTCCCAGGCCAGGGACTGAACTAGTGCCCCTTGCACTGCAAGGTGGACTCTTTACACATTGGACCACCAGAGAAGCCCCCACAATTTGTTTTTCTTTAAATTAAAATAGTGACTTAGAATTTCAGAATTCTTTCATTTAGTTTATAAAACCCAAGTTACTAATGAAAGAATATTTAGCCTTTACCAAAATATACACATTTGTACCAAAACAGGATGATTTCATATGAGTGAGAAAATTTACAAGTTATTAAAAATTATCATGTTGCGAAAAAATTCAATATTTAAATAAATGGAAGTTGAAGATATTTAGTTCTAGATGACACGAAAGTAAAATCTGTAGTTAAAGCATAGACACACACACACCAGGGCAGATAATTATTTGCTTTTAAAAGAATGTATCCTAAAACTTATAAACATTCACAATTTATATAATTATACAATTTTAAAAACACTCTTATTTTCTTCTACACATTTTTTTATAAAGAGATGGGCATAATTTCAAAATAAATTCTTGCACAAATTTAGTCCATTTGATTCAGTAACTTAGCTATTACCTTGGGAAAATTCTACTTTATATTTCATATTTTTTCCCAGAAGTAATAATGTTTTGAATAAAATTATTTAGCTTAATTTCATATGCCAACTATGAATTTCTGGGGTGAGGTGGGGTGTCTAGTTTTATTTTCTAATAAATTTACCTAGTATGTTATTGTCAGAATTCTACAAATATTTATTAATAGCAAAAAAACATAGTTCTGGATTTTTACAAGATTTAATGAGGTGTTTTTACTCTTCCATGTGGTCTAATCACATCACAATTAATCAGAATCTTATTTCTCAAAGTTAGACAACTTATGCTTCTTGAATGATGTCTTTCAAAGATGGTGAAGAAACAATTGCTATATTCTGTTTCTAAATAGCAACAAATTCATCAGTTGAAGAATAAGAGTTTTCTAAAATCTGTTTTTTTCAATGGCTCACTTTTTTCAAGTGAAATATTTTCCAGAACCTCAATAACTTGGTATAGGCCAAATTTAGAGTGAGAACTCTTACTAACTACCTTCCTACTTCCACCCCAACATTTTAAAACCCTAAGGCATCTTTTTTATGAGAATACAGCTTTCAAATAGCTGGTCTAAAGTCTATGATGTTCTCCGTAGCTTAGTGATAAAGAATCCATCTGCCAAAGATTGCCAATATTTGTCAACGCAGGAGACAAGTTTGATCCCTTGGTCAGAAAAGAGGAAACAGCAACCCACTCCAGTATTCTTGCTTCGAAAATCCCATGGACAGAGGAGCCTGGCAGGCTATAGTCTACAGGGTAGCTAAGAGTCAGAGGACATGACTTAGTGACTAAACAACAACAAAGTCCCATTACACAGAAATCTAATAAAGACAAAGACACTTTCTAGGAGAGGGCTTCACTATCTATCCGGCATTTCATCTTTCTAAATCCCTGAGGTTCTGCAAGCACATTATAAAAATTAAACACTGCACTGTTATGCTTTACTTATCCAACTGAGTCTGTGTTGTTTGTTAGCTTGAATTTGGGTTCTATGCATTCTATGCAATTACATCTTTACATGTAACACAAACATACAGAATATTTCTTTACACTCAAACTCAGTAAGAGGGCAACAGAAATGTTCCCCATCCTCGTGATCCTGAGATTTCTCTTGGAACTTTTTTTTTCTTTTCCTTATCGTGTTTCTTTTATTTATATTTATTTTTATCCAACTTGTTCTGGGGTGAGGTGGGGTGTCTAGTTTTATTTTCTAATAAATTTACTTAGTATGTTATTGTCAGAATTCTACAAATATTTATTAATAGCAAAAACATAGTTCTGGATTTTTACAAGATTTAATGAGGTGTTTTTACTCTTCCATGTGGTCTAATCACATCACAATTAATCAGAATCTTATTTCTCAAAGTTAGACAACTTATGCTTCTTGAATGATGTCTTTCAAAGATGGTGAAGAAACAATTGCTATATTCTGTTTCTAAATAGCAACAAATTCATCAGTTGAAGAATAAGAGTTTTCTAAAATCTGTTTTTTTCAATGGCTCACTTTTTTCAAGTGAAATATTTTCCAGAACCTCAATAACTTGGTATAGGCCAAATTTAGAGTGAGAACTCTTACTAACTACCTTCCTACTTCCACCCCAACATTTTAAAACCCTAAGGCATCTTTTTTATGAGAATACAGCTTTCAAATAGCTGGTCTAAAGTCTATGATGTTCTCCGTAGCTTAGTGATAAAGAATCCATCTGCCAAAGATTGCCAATATTTGTCAACGCAGGAGACAAGTTTGATCCCTTGGTCAGAAAAGAGGAAACAGCAACCCACTCCAGTATTCTTGCTTCGAAAATCCCATGGACAGAGGAGCCTGGCAGGCTATAGTCTACAGGGTAGCTAAGAGTCAGAGGACATGACTTAGTGACTAAACAACAACAAAGTCCCATTACACAGAAATCTAATAAAGACAAAGACACTTTCTAGGAGAGGGCTTCACTATCTATCCGGCATTTCATCTTTCTAAATCCCTGAGGTTCTGCAAGCACATTATAAAAATTAAACACTGCACTGTTATGCTTTACTTATCCAACTGAGTCTGTGTTGTTTGTTAGCTTGAATTTGGGTTCTATGCATTCTATGCAATTACATCTTTACATGTAACACAAACATACAGAATATTTCTTTACACTCAAACTCAGTAAGAGGGCAACAGAAATGTTCCCCATCCTCGTGATCCTGAGATTTCTCTTGGAACTTTTTTTTTCTTTTCCTTATCGTGTTTCTTTTATTTATATTTATTTTTATCCATCTTTTTCATTCTTTGGCCTGTGTGGGCTTCCCATTGCAGTGGCCTCTCTCACTGCAGAACAATGGCTTTCAGTGCATGTGCTCCAGAGCTCTGGCTCATAACTGAACACATTGGTCCAGCCACTCCATGGCACATGGGATCTTCCCAGGCTAGGGATTGAACTAATGCCCCTTGCACTGCAAGGTGGACTCTTTACCCACTGGACCAGCAGGAAAGCCCTCTCTTGAAACTTTTATTTTCCTTCTTGATCCAGGCCTTACCTTGTATTCCTGGATGATTCCATTCTGATGATCTGGAGGAGGAGGATCCCAGGAAACACTAATACTTGTGCTATTGTGGCTTCCAACAGTCAACACAGTGACAGATTGTGGAGGGGCACTTGGGGCTGCAAAGGAAATAATTACAATAAACAAACTGTAAGTCTTGATGTGCCTTAATGCTCCTTACACATATGAATATAAAGACAAGATGCGAGGGTTTGGGTATATAAAGACAAAATGTAGGGTTTGGCTTCCAGTAGTTCTGAATTAACAGTTACAGTTTTTAAAAAATCCTCTAAATATAATGGATAGATTCAAAACAAATACAACAGCTATAGTAATATGTCCTCAACAATAAACCTAACAGCTAACATTAAAATGACTGCTTCCTATATGCTCAGAACTGAGGTAAGAGTAAGATTTAATTCTCACAATAATCTTAGAAAATAAAAACAACTCTTTTCTTAGTTTTACAGATAAGGAAACAGAAGGCTACTCTAATAGGCTTATCTAAGTCAAATAAGGAGGGAGAATTTGAATCTAGTTAGGTCTGATTCTAGAACTTTGATTCTTTGACTCTAATAGGCTCACCTTTTGAAAAACAAACAAATAAGAAAACAACAGCAACAATAAAAACATATCAAAAGCATTTTGAGAGGATGCATTCCAAAATCTCACCAGTCATTATCTCTGAGTGGTAGTATTCCTGACAGTCTTTTTGTTTTAGTTTGGTTTGCATTTAACACAAAAAAACAGAAACACAACTACAAATTTCACCAATACAGAAAAAAGACACTTCTGCTTTGATAATGAAAAAAACAGGACTGTTGTAAAGTGATCCATAATTTAAGATTTGAAACATTTCATATTGATGAATAAGGCACTCTGAAGATATAAATGAAAACAGTTCATGTTGGATTAAATGTGGAACAGACAGATTTTGATTTCCTATAATTCTCTTCCTTTATGATTTTTCCCATAACTAATTATATTACACTGAGAAAAGATGAATAAGAAAATAATTCATGATTATGCACTATAGTAGTATCTCCCATCCATTGTATTTGAGAGCCAAGTCACAATAATTTTGCCAGAAAAAATTAATTCTCAGTATATCTCTGAGTATAAGCCAAACGATGAAAAAACAAATCAAATTACTAATCCTTAAAGCAAAATTCAGAAAATCTTGAAGTAAGTAAGAATTTTTGCATATAAGGCCAATGATTTTTTTTTTTTTAATAACTACACAGTTTAGTTCTTGGAAAATCTGTACACTTTGGTCATAAAAGATACTTTAAAAGCTTACCAGTAAAGTTTCCCATGTTTGATAAATCTGTCATGACACATTTCACTGAGGTATTGGTCAGTGTACAACACATAGAGACGTTACCACAATACTGCTCTTTATTATTCCTCTGTGTGATAACATTGGTCTGACATGTGGCACAATGACATAAATCCAACCTTTTGCCTACCAGTTTTGTAGTAATTAAGTAGACTTCATTGAAAAGTAACACTTTGGAGAACTGGTCTCTCATTTCCCTTCCTAGTTGTCATGGCGAGAACATGGTGCTTATTTCCTGACAGGTCAATTACTATACAGACGTGAAAGAACCCACTCATCATTCCCAGACACAGCCTAGCTGAGTCCAATTTGTTCCCTTCAGAAGCCACAGAAAGAGAAGCTGAACATATACTGAATGGTGACAAAAGTCTATAGAGGAAAAGTCTAACTGCAGTGAAATTGCTTTTTGGACGTATGCTTCAAACATAGCACTGTGCATGAAACCCGCTCCACTCATTAGTTTTACACATTTTCCACATAAAGCAAGTTTTAATGGGGGGCAAAGAGCCCATTATTAATTTTTAGTAACTTTTTCTTTACAAATCTTGAGCATTAATTAATGATCTTTAAAAATATGCACTTCAGTCCATGTCAGTACAGCACACTGCAAATCAATATGATAACATCTCTGTGTGTTGTTTACTATAAGATATATATAATTTAAAGGCTATTTGGTCAGAGATGTATATCTGTAGGTTAGTGTGAACAATCTACACATATTTTCTGAAGGTTGCTTTTATACTGATTTATAAAAAAAATATTTAGAAAAGAAGGCTTACATCAAAAATGATACATAAAATATGTGGAAAAGCAGAAAAAAGATGGGGATTTATTATACTTTGTATAAGACTTTCTGTACTTTGATGATATCATTCCTTATCAACTTCTAAGTTTAGAAAATGGACTAGTTGAGACTATATTAATTTGATGTCCATCAAAGATTGATTTTAAAACTCTCTGCAACAAGAAAAGTTACAAAGGGAAAATGGAGAGGGAACATCATTAAGAAGAAGGCTATTGAAAACAAATAGTCTTTCAGATTAGAAAGAAAGAATCAGACTGGCAGAGACCATAGGAAAGGAAGCTTATAAAAGGAAATGTCATGCTTTACCACAACAAAAAAAGAGGAGTGACAAAGAACAGCCTGTGTACTTGAGTTTCCATTAGCCTGTCCTTTAAATGAAGCCAAATGAGCTAAAGCCATGTGTAAAAAAACAAAAATGGGAAAATACTACAATCAAATTCCAGTGTATAGACAAACAAGAGTTGAAGCAAATGTTTCCCTAAGAAAAATTCGAACTACTTTCGGTTTGTAACCCAGCAGGACCCTAAGAGGCCTTCCTGGGACAAGTATTTACATATATTCTTTGCTTTAGCCCCTCTCTGAAGCACTTAGATAACAGTACTTGATGAACATTACCTGAGTTGCTTTACAAATGCTAAGACTCCCCACAAAATGGGAGATGTTGACTACTTACTGATAATGAGCACATAGCCCCAGGACTACTGGAGTCAAAGGATTGATAATATTAACCCCTGTGATACCGCCTTGTTACCTCACCGTCAGCCAACCAGAGAACTGTGCATGAGCTGATCACAGACCCTGCAACAGGCCCTCTCCCTCCTGCTTCCCGGAAACCTATACTGTCATGTGTGGAAAAGATAGCTATTGTCATTGTGCTAGGGGAATAGGAGTACCTACAACCACTTGCGGCGATGGTCTGGAGGGATGGGAGGGGGGGAACTGGGTGGGGGGAGGGCCCAGGGATATGCATATGAATGATCTGGAACATACATGTAAATAAATAAATAAATAAATAAATAAATAAATAAAAATAAATAAATTTTAAAAAAAAAGAATCAAGGATGACAACAGAAAAAAAAAAAAATGCTTTGCTGAAACCCTTTGAGTAGGTCGGGGCTTTTTAAGGTATGAGCCGCTTATCTCCTTGCATGGCTCTGCAATAAACCTTTTCCTATTCCAAACTCCGAAGTTTTGGTATGTTTGGCCTCATTGCATCAACAATTTTTTGGAGCTGTTAGATTCTATGAAATTCTCAGAATAAAAGGAGAAAATGATTCTTCTCAGGTTCACTTTTGGATTCTCTTTTGGTACACTTCTAAGGAAGATGATAAACTAGAACTTCAACAGAAAATGATTTTGTCATGGTTTAAGTTTGGTTCAAGTTAGCAATCTGAATACTGACCTTCTTCAGTAGTACGGACTGTTTTAGATTCACTATCCATTCCTTGGAACTCATTAAAATATGGTCGAACTTTAATTTCGTAGGTCGTTCCCTTTTTTAGATTGACTAAGACAGCACTTCGCTCAGTTGGGACTTTGGCATCTAAATTCTGCCATGTTGTTGTGGCTTGCAGACCTGAAGTCTGGCGGTACATCACTCTGTAGCCTTGAATAAACTGGGGTTGGCGATCAACCTGAAAAACAAAGCCAAGAACTTTTGAAACCAAATGGAAGTGTCTGAGCTATACTATGGCTTTCGACTTCATCATGCTGCTTGTAAACCTCCTCTTTCAATTCTGAGTTCATATATTTCCAAGTTGTTAATTCCAAAAGGAACAGTGGACTAGGTTCTCTCCTGTTTAAAATACCTAATTGGAGGTAAGATGTTCAATTCATTCAAATTCTTTGGATTAGCCCAAAGGTTTATTAATGTTCCTAGCTTTGTTGCTCATCTGTTTGTCCTTCTATTATACTGAACAATTCTCATTTTTTGTGGTTTTATATGTAGTGTGCTATTTGTCGGGAATCTCCATTCTCATACTTTGCTCATTCACTAATACCTTCACTCACTCAAACGTTTTCTGAGTTCCTACTAAGAGGTGTCAGTTATTCTACTAAATGCTAAAGATAAAAATGGAGAATGAAAGGAGAGGCAGTAGTCCCTGGCCTCATGGTGCACCGAGTTCAGGTAGAAGGTAGGAATTATATAATGATCATTCAGATAATGGGCAAGTTACATTTGTAACAAAGAAACACATGCAGATATTATGAATGAGATGTACTAGCAGGTATGGAAGCCTAGAAGAGAGAGGAAGTTGATTGATCAGGCAGACAGTTTCTCAGAGGAACAAGTGCTGAGATCTGCATGGAAAGCGAGATTAATCCAGAGGAAGGAAAGTAGAAAGAGTACGTGTAAAATTTCTGTGGCCGGAGGAGACATATGAAAGAGATGCAGAGTTGTGGAACTAGAGCTTCTGTTTTTTTTTTTTTAAAGATTTATTTATTTATTTATTTTGGGCAGGGGTCAGGTTGGGGAGGGAGGGGAGCAGGCGGGCCACTTCTATTGGTCTTTCATTTCTCTATTTCATCCATCTTTGTTCTTTGGCTCCTGCGGGCCTCCCATCGCGGTGGCGTCTGTTGTCGCAGAGCGTCAGCTCTGGGCGCATGCGCTCCAGAGCTCCGGCTCGGTGATTGGACACATCAGTCCAGCTGCTCTGCAGCATGTGGGATCTTCCCAGGCCAGGGATCGAACCGGCGCCCCTTGCACTGCAAGGCGGTGTCCTTACCCACTGGACCACCAGGGGAAGCCCGAGCTTCTGTTTTAAAAGCATATGAAAAGCTTATACTGATTAACAAATATTAAATAAATACACTTTTAAGTTACCCATTTCAGGCTCCTTCAACAGTACCACTACTAGCACAATTTCACAGCTTTTTCGATCCTTTCATTCATTTGAGGTACAGAAGATAAACAGCTGTTTTTAACAAAACCCTGAAAATTTGAACCTGAAAACTACTATCAAAAACAAAATAAGTTTTAATGTTCCTAGCTTTGTTGCTCATCTGTTTGTCCTTCTATTATACTGAACAGTTCTCATTTTTGTGGTTTTATATGTAGTGCTATTTGTCGGGAATCTCCATTCTCATACTTTGCTCATTCACTAATACCTTCACTCACTCAAACGTTTTCTGAGTTCCTACTAAGAGGTGTCAGTTATTCTACTAAATGCTAAAGATAAAAATGGAGAATGAAAGGAGAGGCAGTAGTCCCTGGCCTCATGGTGCACCGAGTTCAGGTAGAAGGTAGGAATTATATAATGATCATTCAGATAATGGGCAAGTTACATTTGTAACAAAGAAACACATGCAGATATTATGAATGAGATGTACTAGCAGGTATGGAAGCCTAGAAGAGAGAGGAAGTTGATTGATCAGGCAGACAGTTTCTCAGAGGAACAAGTGCTGAGATCTGCATGGAAAGCGAGATTAATCCAGAGGAAGGAAAGTAGAAAGAGTACGTGTAAAATTTCTGTGGCCGGAGGAGACATATGAAAGAGATGCAGAGTTGTGGAACTAGAGCTTCTGTTTTTTTTTTTTTAAAGATTTATTTATTTATTTATTTTGGGCAGGGGTCAGGTTGGGGAGGGAGGGGAGCAGGCGGGCCACTTCTATTGGTCTTTCATTTCTCTATTTCATCCATCTTTGTTCTTTGGCTCCTGCGGGCCTCCCATCGCGGTGGCGTCTGTTGTCGCAGAGCGTCAGCTCTGGGCGCATGCGCTCCAGAGCTCCGGCTCGGTGATTGGACACATCAGTCCAGCTGCTCTGCAGCATGTGGGATCTTCCCAGGCCAGGGATCGAACCGGCGCCCCTTGCACTGCAAGGCGGTGTCCTTACCCACTGGACCACCAGGGGAAGCCCGAGCTTCTGTTTTAAAAGCATATGAAAAGCTTATACTGATTAACAAATATTAAATAAAGACACTTTTTAAGTTACCCATTTCAGGCTCCTTCAACAGTACCACTACTAGCACAATTTCACAGCTTTTTCGATCCTTTCATTCATTTGAGGTACAGAAGATAAACAGCTGTTTTTAACAAAACCCTGAAAATTTGAACCTGAAAACTACTATCAAAAACAAAAAAATAAGTTTTAATTTGACATTTATCAAACAATCTTTATCTGAGTTTTGCCACTGTTTCATTTCAGGGAGAAAAGGACTTTTAGTTTTTTAAACATTCGGATGTCCTGCTATTTTTCAGACATGCTTGACTTAAAATATAACTATCACAGCACCTTCCTCAACTAATATTTCATATACTATAGCTTAACAGACATATTCTAAGAAGTCTTTAACTTGACATATTTTACTGTCAAATATGTGCAAAATTCAATGGAGGTAGGATGGACTAACCTCATTTTAGGAAGGTTGAGAAGACACAGGAAATAATGAAGGTGATGACGGAAATGGTTATTTCAGTTTTTTTTTTTTTTAATGTCTATATTCAACTATTAGCACGTAATACACAAAAGATATTCTTTAATGTATTAGCTTCTGGCTTTTCTCCATTAGTTGCAGCATTTTAAAATATTTTTAAAGTGAATACAGAAAATGTAAAGATACAGAACCTCAATCAAAATACAGTGAAACAAAGGGACATTTTTTTTTTTTTTTGTATGCAGAATGTCCAAGCTAGAAAAATCCATAAAGTTGGATTTCCATGAGCATGTGTGTTTCTAAGTATAGCTAATTCTGGTTTCACAGATGAGACTCAACATGTAAGAATTTCTTCACCCACATGACAGCTTTTTAACCCTCTAAGATTTGTGGAATTAGTGCTACACTTGTATGAGTTTATGTCAAAGAAAAGTAAGCTCGGTTCTGATACCAAAGATCAAGATCTTTTAATCCTCATCCTTGCTACCAGTTTGTGTTCATACCAAAGCACATATATTTTGAAAAGCAGAAGTTATCCTGGCATTATAAAACAAGGCAATTAAAATGCAAAAAGCTAAATTTATAAGACCCAAAGACGTCTTTCATCAAAACTGTCAATGTTCAAAAAAAAATCCCTGCAACATATGTTAAAACAACATTAAGCTTTCATTTTATAAACTTCTCTGCATTCACTTTAAGGGAATTTATATACTGAAAGAAAGACATAACTCACAATAATAGCTTGTTAATACTGAAAGAAGCAAGCTGTGTTTTTAAGAACATTAGGCAGCTGTTTCCAGATGAAGGGAGTCCGTAAATCAGGATGAATTGGTTTTATCCATGTTTCATTTTCATTAATTAAGTGTTTTAGGACTTTATGAAGCTAATGTTTACTACACAATATTGCTTTGCTCACTTCAGTGTACACTACCTTCAATATTGTAATGGCCTACTTAATAGCTAAATAGTTTAACTTGATTTTGTGTAGTTGTTATACATACAAGGTATACATTCTTTCCAGAAGGAAATTTGTTGCTATAGTGAAAGCAAAAATGAAAATGCTGCAAATCACCTGTTGAAAAAATAGGGAAGACTTTTAGTGGACATGTACTCTACACCATAGACTTCTGAAACACCTTTTGACAAGTGGTCACTTTGGAGTTAAACCATATGTTTGTCACTAGTTTTTTTTAACATTCTAATTATACGAATGAGGAGTTTCTTTTAGAGTCGATGATAATCATGGTGGGATTCCTAGGTGGCTCAGTGGTGATGAATCTGCCTGCCATGCAAGAGACCTAGGAGCCACAGATTTGATTCCTGAATCAGGAAGATCCCCTGGAAAAGGAAATGACAACCACTCCAGTATTTTCACTGGGAAAATCCCATGGACAGAGGAGCCTGGTGGACTACAGAAAGTGCGGTTGTAGCGTGTCAGACGTGACTGAGCACGTGAACACACACAAACCATCTCCATGATCAGAGTTTGGCCACAAATCCATGGTTTATAAAATTTCCAAAATTGATATTTTCTTAAATCTGATTAAAAAAGAATTGTCTTAAGGAACAAGTGCAGAGCAGCTCAGTCTTTAGGTCATAAGGTCTCAACTGAGTGATGGTTGAGTTTTTTAAACACTTTGAATCTCAGTTTACTTAATTTACACAAACAATAGTTTAAAGCACTTTTCAAGTTTTAGAGCTGCACAATAATAAAACATTGTTATCTAAATATACTAAAAAAGGGAGTCCATACGTGACCCTTTCATGTTAATGAAATCTGAACTTTCATTAAAAGGTTAAAGCAAGATGTTCAGTATCTCTCATTTCATTTTTAAAAATTCCATTTATAAGGAAAATTTAAAATCAGTTTTCTTTGGTGGGTTGAGCCTGCTAAGTAACTGATCTGGGTTTAATTTATTTCTGAAATTCTAGTTTGCCAAAGCCCCCTCCAGTAGCTGGGATGTTTACAAAAGCGGCCTGTGATTCTTCTTGTACTTGAATAAAATAGCTCACTTCAGTGTACACTACCTTCAATATTGTAATGGCCTACTTAATAGCTAAATAGTTTAACTTGATTTTGTGTAGTTGTTATACATACAAGGTATACATTCTTTCCAGAAGGAAATTTGTTGCTATAGTGAAAGCAAAAATGAAAATGCTGCAAATCACCTGTTGAAAAAATAGGGAAGACTTTTAGTGGACATGTACTCTACACCATAGACTTCTGAAACACCTTTTGACAAGTGGTCACTTTGGAGTTAAACCATATGTTTGTCACTAGTTTTTTTTAACATTCTAATTATACGAATGAGGAGTTTCTTTTAGAGTCGATGATAATCATGGTGGGATTCCTAGGTGGCTCAGTGGTGATGAATCTGCCTGCCATGCAAGAGACCTAGGAGCCACAGATTTGATTCCTGAATCAGGAAGATCCCCTGGAAAAGGAAATGACAACCACTCCAGTATTTTCACTGGGAAAATCCCATGGACAGAGGAGCCTGGTGGACTACAGAAAGTGCGGTTGTAGCGTGTCAGACGTGACTGAGCACGTGAACACACACAAACCATCTCCATGATCAGAGTTTGGCCACAAATCCATGGTTTATAAAATTTCCAAAATTGATATTTTCTTAAATCTGATTAAAAAAGAATTGTCTTAAGGAACAAGTGCAGAGCAGCTCAGTCTTTAGGTCATAAGGTCTCAACTGAGTGATGGTTGAGTTTTTTAAACACTTTGAATCTCAGTTTACTTAATTTACACAAACAATAGTTTAAAGCACTTTTCAAGTTTTAGAGCTGCACAATAATAAAACATTGTTATCTAAATATACTAAAAAAGGGAGTCCATACGTGACCCTTTCATGTTAATGAAATCTGAACTTTCATTAAAAGGTTAAAGCAAGATGTTCAGTATCTCTCATTTCATTTTTAAAAATTCCATTTATAAGGAAAATTTAAAATCAGTTTTCTTTGGTGGGTTGAGCCTGCTAAGTAACTGATCTGGGTTTAATTTATTTCTGAAATTCTAGTTTGCCAAAGCACTCTCTCAACTCCAGTAGCTGGGATGTTTAAGGGGCAAAAGCGGCCTGTGATTCTTCTTGTACTTGAATAAAAGAAAAACACTCAGGCACAAACTAGAAAAATGATTTTGAAGTAAGAGATTTATTGCCACTTTGTGCCATTTTCATCATTTTTGCCCACGGTCATTCTCAGAGCAGTCATTTTCAGAAAGCAGCCTTTGCTAATTATTGTTGTTTTAAGATTAGATGTGTAGGACAGACAGATGGTCTTTCCAGTCCCAATGTTTATGTGTTTGGTAACAGAATCCTGCCAACTATTGATAAACTGTATCAGCTGACCCCTAATCAAAATACATGGGCTGGGGAATATATTTCTTCCTTCAAACATCAACATGCCTGAAATGTAAATACTAACAATAATATAACTCACAAAAAATAAACATTTAGCAAGTTGAAAACATGACCTGAAATATTTGGGCATAATTTCTTTGGTAACAGATCTGACCTCCAGCTTGTTCACAATTTACTGAATTTATTTCACTAAATTTGCCTCTAAAATACATACTTACCTCCTATGTAACTACAATTTCAATGAGAATTTGTGATATAGTCGAACACTTCCTTTTTTAAAAGAAAAAATTAATATATGAAGATGACTAATTTAATCATTCTATAGACAGTTACTGAAAAGAAGTATTTCATAATAAATGTGCTGCTCTGAAAAAACTATGGACTCAGAAAACTCAAGCTCATGAGGGAGATACTCAAACTGGCAATGACAAATTTCTTGGAATATAGAGAAGAATGTGACAAGGTCCCTCTCCCGGAGAACCTTAGACTACGAAATGATCTCCTTGTTAATCTAATTTCATTAAAAAAAAATTGTTATCTAAATATACTAAAAAGGAGTCCATACGTGACCCTTTCATGTTAATGAAATCTGAACTTTCATTAAAAGGTTAAAGCAAGATGTTCAGTATCTCTCATTTCATTTTTAAAAATTCCATTTATAAGGAAAATTTAAAATCAGTTTTCTTTGGTGGGTTGAGCCTGCTAAGTAACTGATCTGGGTTTAATTTATTTCTGAAATTCTAGTTTGCCAAAGCACTCTCTCAACTCCAGTAGCTGGGATGTTTAAGGGGCAAAAGCGGCCTGTGATTCTTCTTGTACTTGAATAAAAGAAAAACACTCAGGCACAAACTAGAAAAATGATTTTGAAGTAAGAGATTTATTGCCACTTTGTGCCATTTTCATCATTTTTGCCCACGGTCATTCTCAGAGCAGTCATTTTCAGAAAGCAGCCTTTGCTAATTATTGTTGTTTTAAGATTAGATGTGTAGGACAGACAGATGGTCTTTCCAGTCCCAATGTTTATGTGTTTGGTAACAGAATCCTGCCAACTATTGATAAACTGTATCAGCTGACCCCTAATCAAAATACATGGGCTGGGGAATATATTTCTTCCTTCAAACATCAACATGCCTGAAATGTAAATACTAACAATAATATAACTCACAAAAAATAAACATTTAGCAAGTTGAAAACATGACCTGAAATATTTGGGCATAATTTCTTTGGTAACAGATCTGACCTCCAGCTTGTTCACAATTTACTGAATTTATTTCACTAAATTTGCCTCTAAAATACATACTTACCTCCTATGTAACTACAATTTCAATGAGAATTTGTGATATAGTCGAACACTTCCTTTTTTAAAAGAAAAAATTAATATATGAAGATGACTAATTTAATCATTCTATAGACAGTTACTGAAAAGAAGTATTTCATAATAAATGTGCTGCTCTGAAAAAACTATGGACTCAGAAAACTCAAGCTCATGAGGGAGATACTCAAACTGGCAATGACAAATTTCTTGGAATATAGAGAAGAATGTGACAAGGTCCCTCTCCCCGGAGAACCCTTAGACTACTGACCTGCAATTCTGATCTCCTTTAATTTATTCTTTTAAACTCAGTGATTTTTAAAGTGATTAACTTCATAAACATAATGACTTTGATTCTTACCCAAATAATCCCCCTGTTTAGAAGCAGCTTAGAAAAGCAACTCTTCAAAATTCACCATAAAGTGAAGGAGACTTTTTTCAATTGAGAATGAGGAAAAATCTGCTGTTAAAAATATAACCATTTCCTTGGCTTTATTATTAAATAGTTTTGTATCCAGCCAAAGCTAGAGAAAGATGGAAGAGGCATGGCAGATAACACGCTTTCTGTGCCACTGGAAAAATGATGAGGCCATTATGTTCCCTAATGGAAGCAGAAAAATAGAAACCCTTGTATGCAAAACCCAGAATAAGTCATGTGAAATGATATGAAAAAATAAAATTAGAAACAATGCAATCTTAAATAACCATACTACTCTTAAAACATAAATTTAGTCTTATTTTTTGTTAAAACACTACCCACTTTTGTATTCTGTGGCCAAACATTTGACTAGTCTGATTTAAGAAGTAACAACATGCTCCATCCAAGCTCAGATGTCGAAATTCCACTATTAAAAGGTATTTCTTTCAACTTAATATTTGTCTACAATTAACAGTGGAAAAAAAGAGCAGGTTTTACGTAAAGAAATTCTGATCCCATTTTTACCAATGAACAGATGTAAGATCCTAGGAACATTGCTCAGCCTGTCTGCATTGGTTTCCTTTTTCAAATCTGTTGTTGGTATTAGTTGCTAAATTGTGTCCCACTCTTCATGACCCTATAGACTATAGCTCAACAGGCTCCTTCTGTCCATGGGATCTTCCAGGGAAGAATATTGGAGTTGATTACCATTTCCTTCTCCAGGGGATATGCCCAACTCAGGGATCAAACCTGCATTTCCTGCCTTGGCAAGTGGATTCTTTACCACTGAGCCACCAGGGAAGCCCTCTATGAATCTACAAAATTGAACTACAGAGCCTTAAATGTTAATTTAGTTTCTTCTGTTCCAATACAATAATGCCTCCATAATTCCCACATAGATGTAGAAAAGTGACAATGTTGTTTCTGATGCCCAATGATAGATTTATTTACTTCTTTGATTGAAGCCTCTATTTATAAAATGTGTATATATCAGATATGGCTCTTATCATTAAGTTCCATATTTTTCTGAAGTAGATTTGTGTCCCTTTCTATGTTTTCCATCTAGTCCAAAACTGATGTTCAAAAAATACTTATTTGAACTGTGTTTGCTCAATGGGTTTATTATTAAGAACACCCTGTAATAATTCTCTACATAGTGTTTTATATCTCAAACATGATTAATCAAGAACTGATGAAAAATAACAAGTTTTCCCTTCTCAACTTCTGTTGAGGGAACTGGTAGAAAAGGTGAAACAGTTATTAATCTAAAGACATTTGCATTCTAAGCAGGAAACATCCTTTTTTAAAAAACATGTTCTTTTACCACAAAAACAATATTACCAACAACAGCAAAAAATAATAGCAACATAATTATAAATACCTTTTAATTAATGTAATTCTTCCTAATCAATTATAATTGGTATAATTCTAATTCTATAATTAAAGTGAAAATTGTCTACATATCCATAACTCAAATTAGCATTACTTACACAATGTATGAGAACTATTTACATACAGGGAACTTTGAAAAGTTGTGCTTTTTTATCATTCTTATGGAATTTTAGAGGCCATAATAGAGAGATCTTAGACAAAAAATGTTGGCACAAACTGTATTAGGGCAGAGGAAAGCACATTATCTGGTTCTTCACAAAACACAGACACACAGAGACAAAAACTTATACAAAGGTTAACATCCCATAATATAAACAATACAGCTATTTTTATGCTATTTATTGTTTTCACTGTGTGACTACCATGCAATGAAAACGTTTTGCATTTTTGAAACAACAGTGGATAGGCTGCTATTTAATAATGAATAGAATGGGACAGTTCTGGCATATTTTAAAGTACTGATCTATTTCTTAAAATCCATTAATTTTTATTACATATATCAAATTCTTATATATATATTTTCACAATGCTGTATAAAATCAGCTAAAAGAATATAAAAAGGTGATTGATTTAAAATTAGAAGACAACTTCAAAATTAAAATAATTGGTGCTGCAAATCACATCATTAAGAAGTTAGAAACAACAATACACACACACACACACACACACACACACACAAGTTAGAAACATCTCACAGACTGGGAGAAAATACTCACAAATCGTATATCTGATAAAGCATCTATATATAACATCCACAGAACTCTTAGAAGACTATACTAAGAGGCAACTCAATTTAAAACTGGGCAAAGAATCTGAACAGACATTTCTCTAAGGAAAATATACAAACGCTCAATATGCACATGAAAGATTCAGAACAGTCATTAAAGAAATCTAAATTAAAATCATAGTAATATACCACTTATGGCCACAAGAATGGCTATAATCAAGAAGAAATAACAAGAAAGAAACTAGCAGAAAAGGTGAAACAGTTATTAATCTAAAGACATTTGCATTCTAAGCAGGAAACATCCTTTTTTAAAAAACATGTTCTTTTACCACAAAAACAATATTACCAACAACAGCAAAAAATAATAGCAACATAATTATAAATACCTTTTAATTAATGTAATTCTTCCTAATCAATTATAATTGGTATAATTCTAATTCTATAATTAAAGTGAAAATTGTCTACATATCCATAACTCAAATTAGCATTACTTACACAATGTATGAGAACTATTTACATACAGGGAACTTTGAAAAGTTGTGCTTTTTTATCATTCTTATGGAATTTTAGAGGCCATAATAGAGAGATCTTAGACAAAAAATGTTGGCACAAACTGTATTAGGGCAGAGGAAAGCACATTATCTGGTTCTTCACAAAACACAGACACACAGAGACAAAAACTTATACAAAGGTTAACATCCCATAATATAAACAATACAGCTATTTTTATGCTATTTATTGTTTTCACTGTGTGACTACCATGCAATGAAAACGTTTTGCATTTTTGAAACAACAGTGGATAGGCTGCTATTTAATAATGAATAGAATGGGACAGTTCTGGCATATTTTAAAGTACTGATCTATTTCTTAAAATCCATTAATTTTTATTACATATATCAAATTCTTATATATATATTTTCACAATGCTGTATAAAATCAGCTAAAAGAATATAAAAAGGTGATTGATTTAAAATTAGAAGACAACTTCAAAATTAAAATAATTGGTGCTGCAAATCACATCATTAAGAAGTTAGAAACAACAATACACACACACACACACACACACACACACACAAGTTAGAAACATCTCACAGACTGGGAGAAAATACTCACAAATCGTATATCTGATAAAGCATCTATATATAACATCCACAGAACTCTTAGAAGACTATACTAAGAGGCAACTCAATTTAAAACTGGGCAAAGAATCTGAACAGACATTTCTCTAAGGAAAATATACAAACGCTCAATATGCACATGAAAGATTCAGAACAGTCATTAAAGAAATCTAAATTAAAATCATAGTAATATACCACTTATGGCCACAAGAATGGCTATAATCAAAAAGACAGGATAATAACTGTTGGTAAGGATGTGAAAGAAACTAGCAAGGATATGAAGGAAACCAGAGCCTTCAAATATTGCTATAGGAAGATAAAACTGTGCAAGTACCCTGGAAAACATTTTGGTAGTTCACCCAAATGTTAAGCAGAGTTTAATTCCTGCTAAACATCAATTCCTAAGCCTACCTCAAGAGAAATGAACATACATGTCAATGTGTATGCAAGTGCTTATGGCACTGTAATTCATAATGGCCAAAAGTGCAAAGAATGCAAAGACAAATCAACTGATAAATGACTAGACAGATGTATGCGATACATCTATACAATGGAATTCTCTAAAATAAAAAGAAACAAAGGACTGATGCATGCTACCACATGGAAAGACCTCAAAAACATCATGCTGAGTGAAAAAAACCTGACACAAAAGGCCACATATTGCATGACTTCATTCACATGAAAGCAACAGGCAAATTTATACAGACAGCAGATTAGCGGTTGCAAAGGGCTAGTCAGGGGAATGAAGAAGCGACTGCTACAGGGCACAGTGTTTTACTCAGCATGATGGAATGTTCTAAAATAAGATTCTGGTAATGACTACACAAATCTGCGAAGATAAAAAGTATTGAGCTGTTACTTTAACTCAGGTGTTATATCTCAATAAGGCCATTTAAAAACTCAGGAAACAGAACATATTGTTTATATTACTATCTATTCTTACTCTGTTTATTTAATTTTTTCCCTTTTTGCCTTGTCTCTAAATGGCGAGGGTTTTTGCGACTGTTTTGCTGCTGTTTCTTTTCTGGTTTGTTTCCTCAGTGGAGTAACACAGAGTAGCATTAGGAGGGCGTTTAAACCCTTACCGTCCACGTGACTTGAACAGTGGTAGGGGTCAACACGACTGGAGTGTGAAGACGGACAAGGACATCTCCGAGTTCTTTCTGGACTTGTCTATGGTCCACTCCTTGTGCTGGTGGGCTGATATCTATAGGAATGAACAGTTTCAATTTTTAAAAACTCACAGAGCAATTCCAATACACATTTTATAACCCAATATTATACCTTTAGAAATAATTATAAGGGGAAAATTAAAAACCCTTACAAACAACACTAAAATATATTTATATACATACCATTTTAGGATATAATTTGAGAAATGAGATTATCTTCAATAAAATAATATTAATAAAAGTGTTTGCAACCCCTTATCCCCATTTAGTACACTGCTGTGAAAGTATTTTCATTTTCTATTAAGGGATGAAGTGAGTGCTGTAAGACTTCTTCAGAAAAATCAATTTAATATAAATGCTGACATACTGAAGGACTTTCCCTAGCAGTTAAATGGACCAGATCTGCTGTTCAGGAATTTCTTCACTCCCCTTTCCCAATTAGTACATTGTTTCCATATTCTTTGACCTATTTCAGCCTAGGAGTGTGGAAAGGAAAGTAAGCAGGGGGCTGGAAGTCAATTATGTCACTAAAGGTAAATAAACTGAGGGAAAGAAGGGGGAGGATCCTCCCAAAATCATAAAAATATTTTGACGACCAATTTAACGCACTGATAGAAATGTTTTATGTAATAAATTCTGAACAGTACTCTGATACTTGACAAAAATAATGCTGCTGCTTTTCAAAGTGATAGTGGGTGTTGGGGAGGGAGGAGAGAGAAAGAAATAAGATTCTGGTAATGACTACACAAATCTGCGAAGATAAAAAGTATTGAGCTGTTACTTTAACTCAGGTGTTATATCTCAATAAGGCCATTTAAAAACTCAGGAAACAGAACATATTGTTTATATTACTATCTATTCTTACTCTGTTTATTTAATTTTTTCCCTTTTTGCCTTGTCTCTAAATGGCGAGGGTTTTTGCGACTGTTTTGCTGCTGTTTCTTTTCTGGTTTGTTTCCTCAGTGGAGTAACACAGAGTAGCATTAGGAGGGCGTTTAAACCCTTACCGTCCACGTGACTTGAACAGTGGTAGGGGTCAACACGACTGGAGTGTGAAGACGGACAAGGACATCTCCGAGTTCTTTCTGGACTTGTCTATGGTCCACTCCTTGTGCTGGTGGGCTGATATCTATAGGAATGAACAGTTTCAATTTTTAAAAACTCACAGAGCAATTCCAATACACATTTTATAACCCAATATTATACCTTTAGAAATAATTATAAGGGGAAAATTAAAAACCCTTACAAACAACACTAAAATATATTTATATACATACCATTTTAGGATATAATTTGAGAAATGAGATTATCTTCAATAAAATAATATTAATAAAAGTGTTTGCAACCCCTTATCCCCATTTAGTACACTGCTGTGAAAGTATTTTCATTTTCTATTAAGGGATGAAGTGAGTGCTGTAAGACTTCTTCAGAAAAATCAATTTAATATAAATGCTGACATACTGAAGGACTTTCCCTAGCAGTTAAATGGACCAGATCTGCTGTTCAGGAATTTCTTCACTCCCCTTTCCCAATTAGTACATTGTTTCCATATTCTTTGACCTATTTCAGCCTAGGAGTGTGGAAAGGAAAGTAAGCAGGGGGCTGGAAGTCAATTATGTCACTAAAGGTAAATAAACTGAGGGAAAGAAGGGGGAGGATCCTCCCAAAATCATAAAAATATTTTGACGACCAATTTAACGCACTGATAGAAATGTTTTATGTAATAAATTCTGAACAGTACTCTGATACTTGACAAAAATAATGCTGCTGCTTTTCAAAGTGATAGTGGGTGTTGGGGAGGGGGAGAGAGAAAGAAATGCAATGTTTAGAATGATCTATTCTCAACCATAAATTGTTCTGACCCTTTATGCACCATTCACCTAAACAATATTCTTTTTACCATCTAACAGTTTATATTCTATGTGTCTAGTAAGGAAAAAAATAAAATAAATTACAGACACTCAAGTCCATCAACCTGATAGCAAACACTGAATTTCACACATACTTAAGTCAGATTCTTTAACTGGTGCACTACAATGTTAAGTTGAAGCTTCTTCTCTAATCATCTAACTTAAGGAAGGAAGTCCTACTTAAAATGATTAATTTTCTTAGTCATGTCTTCTATTTTCTCAGGACACAATGCAACACTATTGCAAAAATATTTTTAAGTTCCTGTCTCAACCGTAATTTAAATTGGGTGCACTAGTTTAAATTGGAACATAAGTAGTTGGGATCTGGGCTTTCCTCATGGTCCAGTGGTAAAGAATTCGTCTGAAAATGCAGGGGACACAGGTTCAATCCCTGGGTCAGGAAGATCCCCTGAGGGAGAAGGAAATGGTTAATCACTCCTATATTCTTGCCTGGGAAGTTCCATGGATGGTGGAATATGGAACACTACAGTCCATGGGGTTGCAAAAGAGCTGGACACAACTAAACAACAACAATAACTGGAAACTACATTTTGGTAATTTTATTCCAGTTCCATTTCTTTTTCACCTTTAATATAAGCAGCAGAGTGAGTTTCATTTGATTTAGGGGTTTCATAGACTGCTGAAAGTATTTTCATTTTCTATTAAGGGATGAAGTGAGTGCTGTAAGACTTCTTCAGAAAAATCAATTTAATATAAATGCTGACATACTGAAGGACTTTCCCTAGCAGTTAAATGGACCAGATCTGCTGTTCAGGAATTTCTTCACTCCCCTTTCCCAATTAGTACATTGTTTCCATATTCTTTGACCTATTTCAGCCTAGGAGTGTGGAAAGGAAAGTAAGCAGGGGGCTGGAAGTCAATTATGTCACTAAAGGTAAATAAACTGAGGGAAAGAAGGGGGAGGATCCTCCCAAAATCATAAAAATATTTTGACGACCAATTTAACGCACTGATAGAAATGTTTTATGTAATAAATTCTGAACAGTACTCTGATACTTGACAAAAATAATGCTGCTGCTTTTCAAAGTGATAGTGGGTGTTGGGGAGGGAGGGAGAGAGAAAGAAATGCAATGTTTAGAATGATCTATTCTCAACCATAAATTGTTCTGACCCTTTATGCACCATTCACCTAAACAATATTCTTTTTACCATCTAACAGTTTATATTCTATGTGTCTAGTAAGGAAAAAAATAAAATAAATTACAGACACTCAAGTCCATCAACCTGATAGCAAACACTGAATTTCACACATACTTAAGTCAGATTCTTTAACTGGTGCACTACAATGTTAAGTTGAAGCTTCTTCTCTAATCATCTAACTTAAGGAAGGAAGTCCTACTTAAAATGATTAATTTTCTTAGTCATGTCTTCTATTTTCTCAGGACACAATGCAACACTATTGCAAAAATATTTTTAAGTTCCTGTCTCAACCGTAATTTAAATTGGGTGCACTAGTTTAAATTGGAACATAAGTAGTTGGGATCTGGGCTTTCCTCATGGTCCAGTGGTAAAGAATTCGTCTGAAAATGCAGGGGACACAGGTTCAATCCCTGGGTCAGGAAGATCCCCTGAGGGAGAAGGAAATGGTTAATCACTCCTATATTCTTGCCTGGGAAGTTCCATGGATGGTGGAATATGGAACACTACAGTCCATGGGGTTGCAAAAGAGCTGGACACAACTAAACAACAACAATAACTGGAAACTACATTTTGGTAATTTTATTCCAGTTCCATTTCTTTTTCACCTTTAATATAAGCAGCAGAGTGAGTTTCATTTGATTTAGGAAACATATACAATATATGTACATATTCTTAATATCATGTGAATGCTACTAATCTTTGTAAATATATACCTATAGTCTACTGTGATACTGATGGTACAAATATTTTCTGCCTTGCTGAAATAAATTTCTAAATCCTATGGCATTAATATCTTTGAAAAATAAGAGCTCACACTGCAAAGTATTCTTTGCAAGGAAGTGTTTGGCAGAATGCAAGCTGCTGAAAGTCTGGTGTCAAAAATGATCCTGACATTCAGACACAAAACATGAGTTTTTCTATTAAATATCTGTTAAGGGAACATAAGTCTTTTGGTCTATATGGTCTCTCGACTGGAACAAGCTAGGTCACAAACAACTTTTCATTAATCTTTGTTGACCTTTTCACAGGGAAGCTATTTTATGTGTCAAGATTTAGTGACTGGCACTGTTATTGAATGATCAAGAAGGGCTGCCGGATTTAATCACACCAGAAGTCTTTCCCATTCTGTGATCTCCCCACCTTTCACTGTAGCTATGCACAAAAATGACTTCTATCTGCATAAGTAAAAATGATCTGAGTATTACAGTTTTCTGATTTAAAATCATACACCTCTAAGTTCAATAATTTAATTTACCTATTACATTTAGACACACTAAATACAAGTAGATCCAGGCAAGGTAAAATAGAACCAGTTTTAGGTCTTCAAATTCCGTGTCATATTTTTCTTTCTCTGGAGACAGGCTCTTTACCTACAGGCCCTTTATCATCATGGAAAATTAATCACATTACTGCTTAGAGAACAATAGCGAAGTGGCACCCCCTCCTTCCATGACTGTCATCATGTCAGCAGCGTTGCAAAATCACGTGGTGACTTGACTTGACTTGATTCCTTTAAGGCGTCCTTCTCTGTTATAATAGCATGCTAGTTACTATCACTGAACTACATTGTAATTATAACCATATTTTATGGCTGTGTAGTGCTTTTCATAGCATAAAAATACTACTTTGAATAATATCTTGTTCAAAACCTTTTACAAACAAGAAATAATTAACCCTTTCTCAAGAACCCTGTGGGAAGTAAGTTGTAAAAAATAATAAAACCACTATTTCTATTTTATTAATTTCCTTCATTACTACTAACAAGGGAAATTCAACATTCCGTATTAACCCCTAGACTCCAGGAACTTCTCAGTGTGAAGAGACAGGCTACTAAAGATGAGATGGGAAATCTTCCATTTTGATGTTATAATATTCTAGTTTTTTTTTTTTTCTTTTCTTTTTTTTTAGTCAAAAGCATCGCACACCTCAGGAAGGAAGCTTGATTTAATGATTCGTGAAACAAACTGTTCCTTCAAACATATAGTTTAACAAAATATACTGTAATGATGTTGGTCAGACTTGAGCATGAACATTCCTGGAGGGCACTTTAAGAGACTGCTGGATCCACCCTAGAGCTTCAGAGTCAGAGCCTGACAATTTGCATTTCTAACATGGCCCCAGGTGATCAGATGCTTGAGATCCACCTTAAATTCAAAACATAAGTCCTGAACCATAACAGGGCACACATTAAACATTACTTTTTTGTCATTACATAATTAATTTCAAAGAGAGAGAAACATTTTCCCTTCCATTGAAATACAGTAAGATCCCATCTCCATGCTTGCTCAGTGTGTCTAACTCTCTGTGATTCTACAGACTGCAGCCCACCAAGCTCCACTGTCCATCGAATTCTCCAGGCAAGAATATTGGAGTGGGTTGTCATTTCCTTCTCCAGGGGATCTTCTTGACCCAGGGATCAAACCCAAGATTCCTGCATTGACAAGCAGAGTTTTTACCACTGGGGAAGCCCTAGCCGTGTCATATTTTTCTTTCTCTGGAGACAGGCTCTTTACCTACAGGCCCTTTATCATCATGGAAAATTAATCACATTACTGCTTAGAGAACAATAGCGAAGTGGCACCCCCTCCTTCCATGACTGTCATCATGTCAGCAGCGTTGCAAAATCACGTGGTGACTTGACTTGACTTGATTCCTTTAAGGCGTCCTTCTCTGTTATAATAGCATGCTAGTTACTATCACTGAACTACATTGTAATTATAACCATATTTTATGGCTGTGTAGTGCTTTTCATAGCATAAAAATACTACTTTGAATAATATCTTGTTCAAAACCTTTTACAAACAAGAAATAATTAACCCTTTCTCAAGAACCCTGTGGGAAGTAAGTTGTAAAAAATAATAAAACCACTATTTCTATTTTATTAATTTCCTTCATTACTACTAACAAGGGAAATTCAACATTCCGTATTAACCCCTAGACTCCAGGAACTTCTCAGTGTGAAGAGACAGGCTACTAAAGATGAGATGGGAAATCTTCCATTTTGATGTTATAATATTCTAGTTTTTTTTTTTTTCTTTTCTTTTTTTTTAGTCAAAAGCATCGCACACCTCAGGAAGGAAGCTTGATTTAATGATTCGTGAAACAAACTGTTCCTTCAAACATATAGTTTAACAAAATATACTGTAATGATGTTGGTCAGACTTGAGCATGAACATTCCTGGAGGGCACTTTAAGAGACTGCTGGATCCACCCTAGAGCTTCAGAGTCAGAGCCTGACAATTTGCATTTCTAACATGGCCCCAGGTGATCAGATGCTTGAGATCCACCTTAAATTCAAAACATAAGTCCTGAACCATAACAGGGCACACATTAAACATTACTTTTTTGTCATTACATAATTAATTTCAAAGAGAGAGAAACATTTTCCCTTCCATTGAAATACAGTAAGATCCCATCTCCATGCTTGCTCAGTGTGTCTAACTCTCTGTGATTCTACAGACTGCAGCCCACCAAGCTCCACTGTCCATCGAATTCTCCAGGCAAGAATATTGGAGTGGGTTGTCATTTCCTTCTCCAGGGGATCTTCTTGACCCAGGGATCAAACCCAAGATTCCTGCATTGACAAGCAGAGTTTTTACCACTGAGCCACCAGGAAAGCGTATAAATTATGTATTTCTAAATTTCTATTATATAATTAAAATGATGACCAGTAGGTTTTGTGGTTGTTGTTCAGTCACTCAGTCTTGTCTGACTTTTCTGCAGCCTTATGGACTATAACCCACCAGGCTCCACCATCCTTGAGATTTCCCAGGCAAGAATATTGGAGTGAGTTGCTATTTTCTCCTCCAGGATATCTCCTTTACCCAGAGATTGAGCCCAAGATTGAGAGAGTTAATTCTTAGGCAGGTTGATAGGAAGGCTAGGGTTCTCCAAAAGGAGGAGGAAGAGAGGGAACAAACATTTTTTCAGTCAAGCTGCCTTCACCTTGGTCATCAAGCCAATGACAATATTTTGTCTAAGACTGTCTTTAAGTCCACAGTAAATGATTATAACAACACTTCAGGGCATGTTTCTCTTTCTTAACAGAAACCTGTTCCTTCAGGCTAATCTTATACCTATGTTGTCTAAAGATGTATGTTCTGGGTGTGGGTCTAGTAGGAACTTTACAACCTTAAGATATTCTTTTGATCTATTGTTAATCACCAACTCAAAAAGTACACAATGTCCAGCCTAAACTAGCGAAGCAGCATAGTCTCCTACCCTCTTCCAGTGACTTTTGCTGGAAACTTTCTCTATTCCTTTTTACCTTAATAAAACTTCTGCTGTATGAAGCTCTGAGTGACCAAAGCCAGGTCTTTTAATTCTGAAGTTAAATTTTCTCCTTCAGAGGTCACGAATCTGACACCGTTCACCGTAAGCTATCTACCATCATCAATCAGTATCCTGCATTGGCAGTGATCACCACTGAGCCACCTGGAAGTCCTAAACCATAACAGGGCACACATTAAACATTACTTTTTGTCATTACATAATTAATTTCAAGAGAGAGAAACATTTTCCCTTCCATTGAAATACAGTAAGATCCCATCTCCATGCTTGCTCAGTGTGTCTAACTCTCTGTGATTCTACAGACTGCAGCCCACCAAGCTCCACTGTCCATCGAATTCTCCAGGCAAGAATATTGGAGTGGGTTGTCATTTCCTTCTCCAGGGGATCTTCTTGACCCAGGGATCAAACCCAAGATTCCTGCATTGACAAGCAGAGTTTTTACCACTGAGCCACCAGGAAAGCGTATAAATTATGTATTTCTAAATTTCTATTATATAATTAAAATGATGACCAGTAGGTTTTGTGGTTGTTGTTCAGTCACTCAGTCTTGTCTGACTTTTCTGCAGCCTTATGGACTATAACCCACCAGGCTCCACCATCCTTGAGATTTCCCAGGCAAGAATATTGGAGTGAGTTGCTATTTTCTCCTCCAGGATATCTCCTTTACCCAGAGATTGAGCCCAAGATTGAGAGAGTTAATTCTTAGGCAGGTTGATAGGAAGGCTAGGGGTTCTCCAAAAAGGAGGAGGAAGAGAGGGAACAAACATTTTTTCAGTCAAGCTGCCTTCACCTTGGTCATCAAGCCAATGACAATATTTTGTCTAAGACTGTCTTTAAGTCCACAGTAAATGATTATAACAACACTTCAGGGCATGTTTCTCTTTCTTAACAGAAACCTGTTCCTTCAGGCTAATCTTATACCTATGTTGTCTAAAGATGTATGTTCTGGGTGTGGGTCTAGTAGGAACTTTACAACCTTAAGATATTCTTTTGATCTATTGTTAATCACCAACTCAAAAAGTACACAATGTCCAGCCTAAACTAGCGAAGCAGCATAGTCTCCTACCCTCTTCCAGTGACTTTTGCTGGAAACTTTCTCTATTCCTTTTTACCTTAATAAAACTTCTGCTGTATGAAGCTCTGAGTGACCAAAGCCAGGTCTTTTAATTCTGAAGTTAAATTTTCTCCTTCAGAGGTCACGAATCTGACACCGTTCACCGTAAGCTATCTACCATCATCAATCAGTATCCTGCATTGGCAGGTAGATTCTTTACCACTGAGCCACCTGGGAAGTCCCTAAAACCCTACAGTTAAGCCCTAACTGAATATGTAACTGTACCAAATGCTTTTGTTTCATGTTTTACTAAATAGACCCTGATAGCTCCAGAAAGAAGCCATATTCACTAAGGTGAACGACAGGCTTTCTCCTCTTTCACTGGACCAGGTCTAGTGAAAGATTTTGATATACATTACAGGTACATTTATCTTTGGGCCTGCAATCCCATTTTCCTTAAAGACCTGTTTAATGTCCTTCGAGAACTGGTCATGTTTACAGCTACTGGAATTACCTTGTGTGCGCACTGGATCTGACATAACACTCGGATCACTGAGACCTTGGGGGTTGATTGCTCTGACCATGAATAAGTAGATCGTATTGGGCCGCAGTCCTCTCACTGTATAGAGGGTGGTCTTTACGTGGTTTGCCACTGTCTGCCAGCTATTGCTCACCGATTGGCTGAAACAGGAACAGAAATTTTGTTTAAAGAAGAGTCATGAGGGTCTTGGAAATGGAGTTGGATATCAATGACAAAGGTTAATGGCTGAAAATTAAACACGCACACACACAACGCTTGAAGTGTTCAGCCCAATAAATGAAACATTTGGATGATTTCAGTTTATTCCACAACAAAGCCGAGCCCACCTAACGGAAGTGCCATGCACAACAAAATTAAACTCAGCCCAGAAGATGTGATAACCCTTTGCTAAAGCACAGCAGCCCACTAAATGAATACCTGTAAAAGGAACAGAGGCCAAGATCACAACATCAAGTTTATACAATAAATATGGTCCTCGTAAATGTATATATATATACCTTGAAAAGAATTAACCTGTAGAAAGAATAAATGGACTACAGAGTAAATTATGCCAATACATTTTCCTGTTATAAGTTGTGTTTTCTTTTGCATCAATTCCACATGCAATATTATAATAGAGCCTTCTAAAACTACATATCTGTAAAAGAAGAAAGGAAGCATGTAATGAATATTTTCCCTTGGTCACATTTTTAATAAAATTGCACATTATACAGTATTGTGATTTTGCATTTCGGGATGGTGGAATACCTCTGAATCTGTGTGTGTGGACCCCTTAACAGCCTCTACAGAGAGGATGCCCATTTGTATAAGGTCACATGCTACTTTTGTTTAGAATGAGAAGAAAATGTGATTTTCAGGGCTGTCTCTTTATTTTCAGAAGTTCTTATACATCAGTGCATGAAAATGATAGAAAAACACTGTTTTGACTTTTGAAAACTAGGTGATGATCATTAACTTTAATAGATTAGGGAAGCCTAAAATGACATGAAAGCATGCTATAATAATGTACAGTCCTTGGCAAAAAGAACTTGGTCATGTTTACAGCTACTGGAATTACCTTGTGTGCGCACTGGATCTGACATAACACTCGGATCACTGAGACCTTGGGGGTTGATTGCTCTGACCATGAATAAGTAGATCGTATTGGGCCGCAGTCCTCTCACTGTATAGAGGGTGGTCTTTACGTGGTTTGCCACTGTCTGCCAGCTATTGCTCACCGATTGGCTGAAACAGGAACAGAAATTTTGTTTAAAGAAGAGTCATGAGGGTCTTGGAAATGGAGTTGGATATCAATGACAAAGGTTAATGGCTGAAAATTAAACACGCACACACACAACGCTTGAAGTGTTCAGCCCAATAAATGAAACATTTGGATGATTTCAGTTTATTCCACAACAAAGCCGAGCCCACCTAACGGAAGTGCCATGCACAACAAAATTAAACTCAGCCCAGAAGATGTGATAACCCTTTGCTAAAGCACAGCAGCCCACTAAATGAATACCTGTAAAAGGAACAGAGGCCAAGATCACAACATCAAGTTTATACAATAAATATGGTCCTCGTAAATGTATATATATATACCTTGAAAAGAATTAACCTGTAGAAAGAATAAATGGACTACAGAGTAAATTATGCCAATACATTTTCCTGTTATAAGTTGTGTTTTCTTTTGCATCAATTCCACATGCAATATTATAATAGAGCCTTCTAAAACTACATATCTGTAAAAGAAGAAAGGAAGCATGTAATGAATATTTTCCCTTGGTCACATTTTTAATAAAATTGCACATTATACAGTATTGTGATTTTGCATTTCGGGATGGTGGAATACCTCTGAATCTGTGTGTGTGGACCCCTTAACAGCCTCTACAGAGAGGATGCCCATTTGTATAAGGTCACATGCTACTTTTGTTTAGAATGAGAAGAAAATGTGATTTTTCAGGGCTGTCTCTTTATTTTTCAGAAGTTCTTATACATCAGTGCATGAAAATGATAGAAAAACACTGTTTTGACTTTTGAAAACTAGGTGATGATCATTAACTTTAATAGATTAGGGAAGCCTAAAATGACAGTGATAATTTGTCCTTATGCTTAAAAAAGGAGAGAGGCTATTACTATATTTGTAACAGCAATCAGAAGCACATTGAAACTGAATATAAAGCTACATTTAATCATTGGCGTAACTTTTCTCAAATAATTCTCATAAGACAGTTACTAGTATTTGCAAATTTATACTCTACATCCTTGAGTTGATGGTAATTATTTCTAATAACAGCTGGACCTATATTCTCCTTTCAGTCCATCAGCAGTGCATGTAATCAATCACTTAATTGTAGCTTTTCATTTTCTCTTAGGCATAGCCAACACATGCAGTCAAATATATAACATGAAATGCCAAAATTATTTCAAATTCTGTTCAAATTATTAGGAATTAAAGTTCTAAGATTCTATGCCTCAACTTGCATAACTGAAAAGGTACCTGAGCCTAATTAAATTATGCTCTGCTTAGTTCTAAAGCCAAAATTCTCATCTTAAATCTCTACATTGGTCAAGCTAAAGAAAAGAGCAAAGTGATTATGTCATAACTAGATCCCTATGTACACAGCAAGTATAATGCATATTTAATCTTATAATTAAGATATGAATGAAAAGTAAAACTAAAGCCTATTCTTGGATAAAGTCAGATACCAAAGATAAACTCTTAAAATGCACTGATTAAACATATCCTTAGAATAAAAGAGCAGGAGAGCTCCCTTGTGATTTCAGGATATAGGAGCTATAGCAAAAACCCAATGGAGAAAAAGGAACTGTCTCATACCTGCAAGCCTCAATGATATATGCACTTGCTGAGAGGGTTCCAGGGGTACCTGGCTGCCAGGACAAGGTGACACTGTTCTTAGTAACATCAGTGACCTGTGGTTTAGATGGTGGTCCAGGCAGGTCATTTAAATCATAATTTTTACTGATTGTCGCTCCAGATTCTATAGAGGACAAACAGAAAATGTGATTTTCAGGGCTGATTCAATTTATACATCAGTGCATGAAAATGATAGAAAAACACTGTTTTGACTTTTGAAAACTAGGTGATGATCATTAACTTTAATAGATTAGGGAAGCCTAAAATGACAGTGATAATTTGTCCTTATGCTTAAAAAAGGAGAGAGGCTATTACTATATTTGTAACAGCAATCAGAAGCACATTGAAACTGAATATAAAGCTACATTTAATCATTGGCGTAACTTTTCTCAAATAATTCTCATAAGACAGTTACTAGTATTTGCAAATTTATACTCTACATCCTTGAGTTGATGGTAATTATTTCTAATAACAGCTGGACCTATATTCTCCTTTCAGTCCATCAGCAGTGCATGTAATCAATCACTTAATTGTAGCTTTTCATTTTCTCTTAGGCATAGCCAACACATGCAGTCAAATATATAACATGAAATGCCAAAATTATTTCAAATTCTGTTCAAATTATTAGGAATTAAAGTTCTAAGATTCTATGCCTCAACTTGCATAACTGAAAAGGTACCTGAGCCTAATTAAATTATGCTCTGCTTAGTTCTAAAGCCAAAATTCTCATCTTAAATCTCTACATTGGTCAAGCTAAAGAAAAGAGCAAAGTGATTATGTCATAACTAGATCCCTATGTACACAGCAAGTATAATGCATATTTAATCTTATAATTAAGATATGAATGAAAAGTAAAACTAAAGCCTATTCTTGGATAAAGTCAGATACCAAAGATAAACTCTTAAAATGCACTGATTAAACATATCCTTAGAATAAAAGAGCAGGAGAGCTCCCTTGTGATTTCAGGATATAGGAGCTATAGCAAAAACCCAATGGAGAAAAAAGGAACTGTCTCATACCTGAAAGCCTCAATGATATATGCACTTGCTGAGAGGGTTCCAGGGGTACCTGGCTGCCAGGACAAGGTGACACTGTTCTTAGTAACATCAGTGACCTGTGGTTTAGATGGTGGTCCAGGCAGGTCATTTAAATCATAATTTTTACTGATTGTCGCTCCAGATTCTATAGAGGACAAACAGAAAAGGCTTCATTTCTGCTCGCATAAGCTGACAACAATGCTTAAAAGACAGAATATAGTCTATGAAAGAATTTGAACAGTGAGCAACTCATCATCATGAATCAAAATTATATGTGAACATTTTTTCCTACATATTAGAAAATATGTACTTGCACATACGATCACTTGAATTTCTTGTTCTTTAGTAAGTAAGAGAAAATAAAATAATAAGGTTATCAAGGACAAATGCATCAAATTTCATATATGCAATGCTGTCAAGCAGGTAGAAATGAAAAAGTTACATAAAGCTTAATTTTTACACTCAATAAATTTAGAACATTGTTCTCTGTTTAACTTGTTATTTGATAATGAGGTAATCACTAAAACTGGCCCAAGATTTCTTCTGTTAAAATAACTGACAGATAACCTACCTGTCACATCCAGCACAGCACTCCAGGAGGTCTCCCCACTTGAACTTGTAGCCACACAAGTATAAGTACCAGTATCAGAAATCTAGTGTGCACAGAAGGGAGAGAATGAAACTGTTAACTGATTTAGAGAAAAATTACTCAGTCTTAACAAGGTCATACTTGATTTCCAAAATGTCACTTACAAATTGTACACATTAAAGTCAACCACATGTACATATAAAATATTAAAATAAGTTCCTATCATGTTTGGCTTCCCTGGTGGTTCAGTGGTAAAAAATCCACCTTCCAATGCACAGGTCATGGGTTTTATCCCTGGATCAGGAAGATGATCTGGAAAAGGAAGCGGCAACCAGCTACAGTATCCTTGCCTATGAATTCCCACGGACAGAGGAGCCTGGTAGGCTAATGTTACTTTATTCATAACAGTGGTTCAAAGGTTCTTAACATATTTCTAAAACTAAATGTTTTTTTATTAAATTTAATTGGTTTCCTATTTGCCTCCAAAATGATTCTCTTATCTGTTAACTGCATTTTATGCTGGGGCTTCACTATCAGATATGGATAACTCAGGACATAATTTTTCAGAATCCTATAAACATTCAGAGATTGGTCATGCAAAGCTATCCTCTTTTTCTTCAATAAGCTGTTTTTCCAGGATAAAATATACCCAGGAGTAACTAAACACTGATACAATGGGGGGGGGGGGGGCAGTATTTATTTTTTTAAAATATATAAAGGAAAGTGAAAAAGAAAAAAAATCCTAAATCTTTCCTTTTAAAGAGTACAGTACTCTTTAAAGTTTTAACAGTATAACAGGGAATGAAATAAAGTTGTATCATTAAAAACAAATGATTCCTATGGAATCACTATAATACAGAGTTGAAAGGGTCATAGAAATCATCTAATACATAACATTTTTTAAAGCACAATACTGTTATTCCTTGATTACTTAAAACGTTTTTGTTATTTGTTGACAAGCAGCAAAAGACTTTGGGAAATAGTTGATAATATAATCAAGAGTTCTCTTTATAAATGCGAAAGGCAGAAGATTCTGTGATTACACCTTGACAAAAACTCCAAGATCTCACACCTGTCAGAATGGCCATCATCAACAAATCGACAGACAATAAATGCTAGAGAGGGTGTGGAGAAAAGAGAACACTCTTGCACTGCTGGCTGGTGGGAGTGTAGATTGATACAGCCTCTATGGAAGACAGTATGGAGATTTCTTAAAAAACTAAAAATAGAAGCACCATATGACCCAGCAGTCCCACTCTTAGGCTTATACCCTGATGAAATTAAATCCGAAAGAAGCACCTGTACCCCAGTGTTCATGGCAGCTCTCTATACAATAGCTATAACATGGAAGCAACCTAGATGCCCATCAACAAACGAATGGATCCAGAAGCTCTGGTACATATATACAATGGAATACTACACAGCTGTAAAAAGAAGTGCAGAAGAATCAGCCCTAATGAGGTGGCTGGATCTAGAACCTATCATAAAAAGTGAAGTCAGTCAAGAGAAGGACAAGTACAATATACTAACACATATATATGGAATCTAGTAGGATGGTGATGATGGCACAAGAAGTGAAGCGAAGGAGAAACAGACATGGACAGTGGACATATGGACATTGTGGGGAAGGAACAGTGGGTAGGAGGCGTAAAGGAAGTAGCATGAAGGCCTGTACTATCATATGTGAAGAAAATAGCTATAGTCATTGCTCTGTGAGAAAAGGGGACCCTTCAGGGGTGCTGTGTGACGGTCTGGAGGGGTGGGATGGGGGTGATATGCAGAGGACTAATCTGGGAACATACATATCTGTAAACAACAAAACTCTGTGAAAGTTAAAAGTAAAATAAAAGTTAAAAAAAAAAATCCAAGATCAGTAGGACATAAATCAAAAATCTTCCCTGTGTTGGAGCCCTGTGGGCTCATACTGCAAAAAGCATTTATTTGCTGTTCAGGAGTGAAGGAAAAGTGAGATTGGGAAGAGAAACTGATGACCAAACAGAATAAGACAAAGCAGAAGATACAAATTAAAATTTTGAGATGAGCAGCACTTTTATTGTTGATAAAATATGAGAATTCATGGAATACAGTATCCGCTGGGTTCAAAATGTAAGTGTTTTGATGACTCAACTTTCCACAATTGATTCTTGGGTAAATCATTAGTGCCTGGATGTTACTGTGGTTCCACCATTTTAATTGACTTTAAATGTCATTATGTATTTTAACTTAAGTTTCAAATTGCTCTGGCATGTCATTCTTTGGCATATTATCTCTGCACAATTGTCTTCGATTATACCGATGGATGATGGGGGATAGCCACTGTAGAAAGAGCCATTTTTTTCAAATGTGGCTGTGCACGCATTAAAAAAAAATAATAAAGAAGCATCACTCACAAACCAAATATAATGAGCCAAGGCTAGATTTTAATGGGATGTTCATTTGAATATGGTCTGTGAAAGAGTAAAGAATTTGCATTTTATTATAGCAGTTGAACTAAAATGCAGCACTTGTTAATATGTGCAAATGCTAAAAGAAGAATAGGTAGGTAATGCTTCTTAACTGCCTCTCCTTGTCATTGTGTGGAGATACAAATATGACATTAGCTGTGGTAGGTATGTTTTAATGAGTATCAGAATATTCTACTTCTCAAAAGAAACAGATTCAGTTACCAATTAGCTGGACAATGAGAACACATTGTTCATCACACTGTTTTAGTCCCTTTGCATTAAGTGGTGAAAAAGAAAGTGAGACACAGGAATATGACCTATGGAAACTTCCTTTTGACTATATCAGTGAAGTACTATAAAACACTTTATTTGGTCTTAAATTCCATCATCTTAGAGAAAAAACAATGTTTTTATTATGGAGTTTTCAAAAGGCTTTAAAAAGCCTAAATATCATTACTAAAGCTCACTTTTAAGTTACCATCACCATTACTACATTCCTTTTTATTCCTTAACTTTAAATAATAACTTTTCTGGTCATGACTACCTCATATCCTTTCTTTTTTTTTTTTTAATATTTATTTTATTTATCTTTTTGGGGGATGGGGTGGGGAGGGAGAGGGACAGGAGGGCCACTTCTGTTGGTCCTTCATTTCTCTATTTTCATCCATCTTTGCTCTTTGGCTCCTGTGGGCCTCCCATCGCGGTGGCCTCTGTCATCGCAGAGCATTGGCTCTGGGCGCACGCGCCCCAGAGCTCTGGCTCAGCAATTGGACACATCAGTCCAGCCGCTCCGCGGCATGTGGGATCCTCCCAGGCCAGGGATCGAACCGGTGCCCCTTGCACTGCAAGGTGGTGTCTTTACCCACTGGACCACCAGGGAAGCCCATCTCATATCTTTTCTACCCTTCTCCTTTTATCTTTAACCAAGTGCTTTAAAAGGTAATGTGCTGGCACACTCATCTACTACTCTCCTTGTGTTTTGCTGCAGACAAGCCCCCAGGAGTAGGCATCGAAGAAAGACTACTCTGAAGCCTGACAGAGGGCTTGAAGTTTGTTTGACATCATCAAGTATCCACCTCTAATTGCTTCTTTTAAACACAATGGCGGTCTTGACTGTTCACGCATACCCTTTAATTCAACAGTACAGTGGAAATGCATTAACCTCCATGGCCCAAGAAATCTGTCTTCAGCTCAGAGAGAAAGGTTAAATTGTTTACTCAAGGAGAGCTAACATTTTTAATAACTATCTTTCTGTCCAAGAAGGTTTACAATTAATTTATAATACATAAAAATGGTGAAAACCCTCTATTAATCAATCTTTCTTTAAATTGGATTTGATGATATTTTGTCTACTTGGAACAACAATTAACGCCTGTCTCAAAATTCAAATAAAAAGCATATACATTCATTGTACTACCAAGTTAAAGATTTGTGTGTGTGCATGTGCACACTATAAAAAAGTAATTTTTCCTTTTTGTTAGGTGTCTATATTCTACACACCTGATAAATATGTAATTGTAAATACTTTACATTGTAAGAAGAAAACACTGCCTGTGGTGATCATTTGAAAATACATGTAAATAAAACATTTCACCTTCCTTCTCTGGATTTGGAAAGGGAAAATTCAACATTTTTTGTTTGCTTCTTTTTTAATCACCTTGGTTCCCAATTTATAACTAGATGCCAGATTTTATCAATTGTTTTTCCATTGAATCATTTTCAATCAACTTTTCTTCATGTATTATCACATCAATCACCCTAATTCAAACCCTCATTCCCAATCTTGTGACTATTCTGACATCCTCTTGAGCTTTGGAATAGTACTTGCTATATACAAGGGATGTTTTCTACATTTGGTTGAATGAACTGATTATACTTCTGTAGGGCAGGTGGCCCCCATGAAAATACCCTTCTGGGATTCACAACTTGAATGTGTGGGAGACGTGTTGACTTACTTCTGGCAAGAGAATACGGTATGAGTTACAAGATGTCACATTTGTGACTTTGTTATATAGGATTATAGTCTTAACTTGCTAAAAGACTTTCTTCCTTGCTGACTTTGAGGAAACAAGGACTCTTACTGGGAATTACCACATGGCAAGGAACCACAAGTAGCCTTCAGTCAACAGCAAGCAAGAAGCTGAGGTCATCAGCTGGAAAGCCATTAGAAACTGTAGGATAACAAGCATATTGATTGAAAGCAAAGTGATGCACAGTCAATTTTCAGATGAGACTACAACCCTGACTACAGCTTTGTGAGACACATAGGGCAGAAGGCCCTGCTAAATCATGCTCAGTCTCCTAACCAATGGAAGGGCTTCCTAGGTGGTGTTAGTGGTAAAGAATTTGTTTGCCAATGCAGGAGACATTGAGATATGGTTCAATCCCTGGATTGGGAAGATTCCCAGAGGGGGCATGGCACTGCACTCCAGTATTGTTGCTTGGAGAATTCCATAGACAGAGAAGCTTGGTGAGCAAGGGTCCACAGAGTCACAAAGAGTTGGAGATGACTGAAGCGTCTTAGCAAACACACATGAACAATAGAAGCTATGAGATCATAAATGTGTGTTGCTTTAAGCTTCTAAGTATTTGCTAATACTGTTACATAGCAGCAGATAGCTAACACAGTTTTCAGAAGCAAATGTTTATTTTGAGCTGTTCCTGAAATAAGTCTAATTTGGTTAGTTAGCAGGTAAGTTGGCAGAAATGATCATTTGCTGTCATCTTTTCCTGTTAGAAGACCAACAATGGCTTGCTGCTATCCACAGATTTAAATCTAAACTGAACAGCAACTTTGCCTAAACTGTAAGAAGTTTTTATGAACTAGTCAAACCCGCTTCCTGTGTACTCATCAGTCTCATCTCTTTCTTATTTTCCACATAAATTGTTTTGCTGAATCACTTTATCTACTTCCTCTTGAGCTTTGGAATAGTACTTGCTATATACAAGGGATGTTTTCTACATTTGGTTGAATGAACTGATTATACTTCTGTAGGGCAGGTGGCCCCCATGAAAATACCCTTCTGGGATTCACAACTTGAATGTGTGGGAGACGTGTTGACTTACTTCTGGCAAGAGAATACGGTATGAGTTACAAGATGTCACATTTGTGACTTTGTTATATAGGATTATAGTCTTAACTTGCTAAAAGACTTTCTTCCTTGCTGACTTTGAGGAAACAAGGACTCTTACTGGGAATTACCACATGGCAAGGAACCACAAGTAGCCTTCAGTCAACAGCAAGCAAGAAGCTGAGGTCATCAGCTGGAAAGCCATTAGAAACTGTAGGATAACAAGCATATTGATTGAAAGCAAAGTGATGCACAGTCAATTTTCAGATGAGACTACAACCCTGACTACAGCTTTGTGAGACACATAGGGCAGAAGGCCCTGCTAAATCATGCTCAGTCTCCTAACCAATGGAAGGGCTTCCTAGGTGGTGTTAGTGGTAAAGAATTTGTTTGCCAATGCAGGAGACATTGAGATATGGTTCAATCCCTGGATTGGGAAGATTCCCAGAGGGGGCATGGCACTGCACTCCAGTATTGTTGCTTGGAGAATTCCATAGACAGAGAAGCTTGGTGAGCAAGGGTCCACAGAGTCACAAAGAGTTGGAGATGACTGAAGCGTCTTAGCAAACACACATGAACAATAGAAGCTATGAGATCATAAATGTGTGTTGCTTTAAGCTTCTAAGTATTTGCTAATACTGTTACATAGCAGCAGATAGCTAACACAGTTTTCAGAAGCAAATGTTTATTTTGAGCTGTTCCTGAAATAAGTCTAATTTGGTTAGTTAGCAGGTAAGTTGGCAGAAATGATCATTTGCTGTCATCTTTTCCTGTTAGAAGACCAACAATGGCTTGCTGCTATCCACAGATTTAAATCTAAACTGAACAGCAACTTTGCCTAAACTGTAAGAAGTTTTTATGAACTAGTCAAACCCGCTTCCTGTGTACTCATCAGTCTCATCTCTTTCTTATTTTCCACATAAATTGTTTGGCTGAATCACTTTATCTACTTCCCTTGTTCATGAAAGTAGATCAGAAGCCTTTTTTCACCTACAAATTAGTTTATTTTTGTCAAATTTTACATGTACCATTAGTATCATTAACTTTGTGTGTTTAAATTTTTAGTTTCATTGGTTATATACATATGGGATTTAATGAAGGAATAAAAATTTTCTATGTCTGTTATGAACTTATGATTAATACAAGGACAATGGACATCCCACTAATTTCAATTTGTCATTCATAAAATAAGAAAAAACATGATCTATAATCAAATATACAGCAATTATGCAGGGATGTAAGATTTAATTTCATAACAGAGTTTTTCCTTAGGGAAGTACATACTTATGTTGAGATGAAGATTCAAATAGAAATCCAACATCACTTACCCTTAAGTTCTTAATCTGCAATGTTCCTTGTTCTTGTATAGTTGCTCTAGGATCTCTACCCAGAAAGGTAAATCCCTCCTTTAACCAGCTAATTACAGGAAGAGGGTCACCAGTAGCTTTACATTTCAGTAATGCTGTGCCATCCACTGCTAGCGTTTGGTTGGCAGGGCCTTGCAGAATTATAGGTGGAGGTCTATCTGTCAAAACTAAAGGACAAAGATATTTTCAGGACATTTTAACTTTTATGAAATTCAGTAGTCTTTACATCATCAGTAGTCATGCTGACAGTAAGATTAAAGCCCCAAAGTCATACATATTGCATATACTTTTTTCTGTATATACTATACTCATTATATATATCAATCATCCATACATACTATACATACATCTGTACCTATTTGACTGAAGTTTTTTACTGAGTTACCTAAAAAAAACTTATAGCAGCAGATAGCTAACACAGTTTTCAGAAGCAAATGTTTATTTTGAGCTGTTCCTGAAATAAGTCTAATTTGGTTAGTTAGCAGGTAAGTTGGCAGAAATGATCATTTGCTGTCATCTTTTCCTGTTAGAAGACCAACAATGGCTTGCTGCTATCCACAGATTTAAATCTAAACTGAACAGCAACTTTGCCTAAACTGTAAGAAGTTTTTATGAACTAGTCAAACCCGCTTCCTGTGTACTCATCAGTCTCATCTCTTTCTTATTTTCCACATAAATTGTTTGGCTGAATCACTTTATCTACTTCCCTTGTTCATGAAAGTAGATCAGAAGCCTTTTTTCACCTACAAATTAGTTTATTTTTGTCAAATTTTACATGTACCATTAGTATCATTAACTTTGTGTGTTTAAATTTTTAGTTTCATTGGTTATATACATATGGGATTTAATGAAGGAATAAAAATTTTCTATGTCTGTTATGAACTTATGATTAATACAAGGACAATGGACATCCCACTAATTTCAATTTGTCATTCATAAAATAAGAAAAAACATGATCTATAATCAAATATACAGCAATTATGCAGGGATGTAAGATTTAATTTCATAACAGAGTTTTTCCTTAGGGAAGTACATACTTATGTTGAGATGAAGATTCAAATAGAAATCCAACATCACTTACCCTTAAGTTCTTAATCTGCAATGTTCCTTGTTCTTGTATAGTTGCTCTAGGATCTCTACCCAGAAAGGTAAATCCCTCCTTTAACCAGCTAATTACAGGAAGAGGGTCACCAGTAGCTTTACATTTCAGTAATGCTGTGCCATCCACTGCTAGCGTTTGGTTGGCAGGGCCTTGCAGAATTATAGGTGGAGGTCTATCTGTCAAAACTAAAGGACAAAGATATTTTCAGGACATTTTAACTTTTATGAAATTCAGTAGTCTTTACATCATCAGTAGTCATGCTGACAGTAAGATTAAAGCCCCAAAGTCATACATATTGCATATACTTTTTTCTGTATATACTATACTCATTATATATATCAATCATCCATACATACTATACATACATCTGTACCTATTTGACTGAAGTCATGCTATTATCATTTATTCTGAGTTACCTATAATTAAGATGATGATATGAATTCTGACATTTTAGAAATGTTTAACCTTATTGAAAGACAACATATTAGAATGAAAATGTGGAGAGTTGATGGCAATCATTCATAAATAGCCAGTTTATCTCTTATACACATATTTAAGAAAGCCTGCAGATTATCACATAAGTAGAATCAATTTTCACTTTTGCCTTTACTCATATATATATATGAGTAGTGCATAATTTTACCTTCATAGTACCAGCTGCATGCTTTATATATATACATATAATATTTATATATATATATACATGTCATATTTTTGATATTAATACATTAGACTATAAACACTCTATTTTCCAAATTGTTTCATTGGGCTGTAAACTATGGCAATATAATTTGGGTGATATAATTTAATTAGTCTGCACAATTCAGCAAAAATATCTAGTTAAGGATATATGTATGACCTGACAAAAATAGGATTTTCATGAAAAATCTACGTTTACGAATATATAAATTCCTGTGTTGAAGTATATCTTCTATAATTTCATAAACTGAGTTCACTGTGTATTGCTTTACAGTAGTATTATCAGTATCTTTAAAAATATTATATAATGATTCAGAAAGTTTATCAAAATGTATAGTAATATGTAAAAGATGTGATGAAAACATGGAATCAATTAGAAGTAAGTTTCACATGCAACTCTTTGGAAGGCCATATCATATTGAAACAATACCCAGGTCCAAGGAAAACTTCTTGAGAGAGTTTTATAAAACTTCACATAGGACAACCAGCTAATTACAGGAAGAGGGTCACCAGTAGCTTTACATTTCAGTAATGCTGTGCCATCCACTGCTAGCGTTTGGTTGGCAGGGCCTTGCAGAATTATAGGTGGAGGTCTATCTGTCAAAACTAAAGGACAAAGATATTTTCAGGACATTTTAACTTTTATGAAATTCAGTAGTCTTTACATCATCAGTAGTCATGCTGACAGTAAGATTAAAGCCCCAAAGTCATACATATTGCATATACTTTTTTCTGTATATACTATACTCATTATATATATCAATCATCCATACATACTATACATACATCTGTACCTATTTGACTGAAGTCATGCTATTATCATTTATTCTGAGTTACCTATAATTAAGATGATGATATGAATTCTGACATTTTAGAAATGTTTAACCTTATTGAAAGACAACATATTAGAATGAAAATGTGGAGAGTTGATGGCAATCATTCATAAATAGCCAGTTTATCTCTTATACACATATTTAAGAAAGCCTGCAGATTATCACATAAGTAGAATCAATTTTCACTTTTGCCTTTACTCATATATATATATGAGTAGTGCATAATTTTACCTTCATAGTACCAGCTGCATGCTTTATATATATACATATAATATTTATATATATATATACATGTCATATTTTTGATATTAATACATTAGACTATAAACACTCTATTTTCCAAATTGTTTCATTGGGCTGTAAACTATGGCAATATAATTTGGGTGATATAATTTAATTAGTCTGCACAATTCAGCAAAAATATCTAGTTAAGGATATATGTATGACCTGACAAAAATAGGATTTTCATGAAAAATCTACGTTTACGAATATATAAATTCCTGTGTTGAAGTATATCTTCTATAATTTCATAAACTGAGTTCACTGTGTATTGCTTTACAGTAGTATTATCAGTATCTTTAAAAATATTATATAATGATTCAGAAAGTTTATCAAAATGTATAGTAATATGTAAAAGATGTGATGAAAACATGGAATCAATTAGAAGTAAGTTTCACATGCAACTCTTTGGAAGGCCATATCATATTGAAACAATACCCAGGTCCAAGGAAAGACTTCTTATGAGAGAGTTTTATAAAACTTCACATAGATTTGGTCCATTATCCAAATTTACTCTTTATTACATTTTACCATACATACATATGTATATTTAACTATATATATATATATATATAACTTACACAGAAAAAATAGTGAATTTGAATTATTGCTAAGTAACTGTGAAGTGTGTCTTTTCAAGCAAGTCATCTTGTATTATGATGTACATAATCAAAAAAAGTAATTTTGCTTATCAATGCTTTAGTCTCCTTTGTATATCAGTTTCTACAAATAGTAGTTTATATGATCATATATTTCTCAGTCTAAATGTATTTTTATTGCTAGACTTCACAGTTTTAGGGAAAGAAACAGAACCTTTCAGAACCTATCATGTAAATGCCAAACAATTTTGATTTAAAATAGAGGTTATGACATATGTGTCCTGCATGTCAAGACAGAGTGAACTTACAGTCAACCTAAATCTACAACATCAAAATATGTATTAAAATGTGTGCATATATAGAGAACCTTATAAAAACCTAGGGAAAGCAGAATTTTCTGTGTAGTTTTTACAAATAAATATTAGAACCATTTACTTCACTGATTATCTTGATCAAATTTTTACTTTAGAAGTAAATTAAGTGAGAGAGAATACAGAACTATAATATTATACCAGTTTTGACACATCTGGCAATAGGTGTGCAAACAGTTGAATTCAAGTTGATAGCTTCAGGGAATTTATTTTCTTTATAAGTTAAAAATGAAAGGCCAATTCTCCAAACAGTATGAATGATTTTAAAATCCAATGAGAAAAGTGCGTCTGCATCAACAGAGAAGAAGCTACTTATTAAATTTTATATAATGTTACTTCTTTGTGTCAAACTGAATGTGCATATAGAATTTAACTTCATATAACCTGCTTTTACTGTTATATCCCTGAAATCATTAGATATAGGCAAAGGACATCTGATTAGTTTCTTTTTCTCTCTTTTTACTGCCCATATGAGTAGCTCATTGTCTTGTAAATAGATTTGATCAATAAAGTAATTGAAAACCTCCTGGCCAGAAAGAACTTTCAGCTTCAAGGATGTTATGGGTGAAAGATGACCACCAGTTTCCATGACACTAAGGTCAGAGGTTAAATGAACATTTAGGGCTTCCAGTGATCTGTGAACAGTTGCATGGGTTTTTCTAACTACACATTATAAATCCTCAGTAAACCATTCATACAAGATCGTGATGTGACATCTGTTGTCAATGTAATATATAAATGCATTTCTTGTCTCCAGTCCTTATAGATTCTATTGGCATTACTCAGAATTCTCATTGCAATGTTCTATTTTTTCTGAGAAAAAAAAATGAGAAAGAAATAAACAGACTTAATGAATTAATGAGGTGTTTTAAAGGGATAATTTGAAATTCAAGTGTATTAAAACACCTGAACCCAGTCTACAATCAGTAAAATTATCACTCGACAGTACCTCTCATCTCCATTAATAATTTCACCTTACATGAATTCTTGAGTTAAAAGTACTTCCAAGAAATAAATCTAAAGCACAATAATGTAAGAACAGAAACACTGCTATAGATGTTTTGCTTGTTTTTCTAAACACGGCATATGCTTTCATTCTATACTGGAATTACATTTGGCTCTAAATTGCTCTAGATCATACCAAAAAATATGTTCAAAAGGAAAATGATGGCTTACATATTATTAAACTGTTAACTAATCTGAAAAATTCGAAACTAAGAATAAAAGCTGAAGTTTTCAGTCAATGTGTCATCGGAAAGTTAATATTTAGACACAGAGTTATTTATAATACAATGTGTGTGTGTGTGTGTGTGTGTGTGTGTGTGTGTGTGTGTGTGTGTGTGTGTATGCATGTTTAGGTCTGGAAAGGTCTAGAAGTTATATTGCTTTACTGTCAAAATCAATAGCTCTGTAACCTCCACACGGTGCTTTTACAAAACAATCTTGCCTTTGTGACTGCTTACTTAAGTAAAAATCAATATAGAAATTAAAACTCAAACAAGTTGTAACAAAATATTCAGAGCCTCCCAATTCAGGGTGAGGTGGAATGAACTGGGAGATTGGGATTGACATATATATACTACCAAGTATTACATAGATGACTGATGAGAATCTACAGGACAGCACAGGGAGCTCTGCTCCATGCTCTGTGGTTACCTAAATGGGAAGAAAATCCAACAAAGAGGGGATATATGTATACCTAGAGCTGACTCTACTATACAGCAGAAACTGACACAGCAGTGTCAAACAACTCTACTCCAAAACAGAAAAAAAGTCATTAGAATCAAGTTTCCCTATCATCTGACCACCGAAACAAAGCTATAATTATTACTGATTTGAAAGATTCAAAACCAACAAACATAATGCTTCAAAACAAACTTTGCTTTTCATTATTGCTGTTTAAACCCATTTTAAATGATAGAAATATAAGATAGTTTACTTATTTCCACCTCCCCCCACCCTTTTTCTTTGTTTTGTCTGTTCATTCTAATACTCTGTTAACCCATTCCATCAATTTTCTTTTTTTTATTCTTCTGGTACCATCCTGCTCCCATGCACGCTAGGTCACATCAGTCAAGTCCGAATCTTTGCAACCCCATAGCCTGCCAGGCTTCTCTGGCCATGGGATTTCCCAGGCAAGAATACTGGCATGAGCTGCCATTTCTTCCTCCAAGGGATCTTCCCAACCCAGGGATCAAATCCATGTCTCCTGCATTCGAAGGCAGATTCTTTATTACTGAGCCACATGGGAAGCCCTTCCTTTCCATTATATCAGGCATACTTTTGAACATCCACTTGTTTCATGAACCATATCAATCATATCAACTGGCTTTTCTATATCATGATTTTTTTTCCTACAAATGTTTTGCTTTCTTCATAACAGCTTCTTCGTTTAGAAACATTTAAAAGGCTGTCTTTTGTAAAATACTATGAGTAGCTAGATAATAGTAGAACTCTTAAGCATTATATTTGGAATGGTCCATAGTATAGAATGAAACTTAATCTTTTGTAAGAATACCTTATTTTCTAAGTACATGTGTCTTACACATTTTTCTAGTAGAAGAAAACATAGAACTTAAAAAAGATTAATGATTATATTTTATTTCTTTTAAAGAAATATGGAGGTTTGAAGGATCAAAGATATTGCCCATCTAAAGGAAGAATTTTTCTGCACTGTTAACCCTGAGCCTGACATCTTTCAGTTCCACAGTAGTAAATCTCTGCCACATCAGCAGGTGTGACTGTTAACGACTCATCGTCCCTGCAGCTAATGTTTGTCTGTTCTATTTATTTCCATTCCTGACATGGCTGGCGCCGAATCAGGCAATACCATGGGCAGACATTAAAAAATATTGTCTTTCTATTAATTTTAAATGACCTTTTAATCTACATGTAAATTTGAACTGTATGAAAGCTCAGCAGAGAAAGAAGAGAATCAGAGAGGTCACAGCCCAAAGCTCTTGGATCTCAGATGCTAGCATCTCGGGCAAAGATGGGCAGGGGTGGAATTAGAAACTTCACAAATATAAGAGAGCAAGAGAGTATTTTTAATTTAAGATATAAAAGAATGTGGCTTAAATTCATGCTCAGAGGTTCATAGAATATCTAAAACTCCCTATTTATCAACTGTCACAAAAGAAGCCCTTGGGGAAAAGACAAACCAGATAATGAAGAGCTGTACATCTTTTCCAACTTTCACTATGAATCCAGTGCTTCAGTTAAGATTTATAATACATACATGCAAATAAAAATAGCCTTAGCATCCACTCATAGTTTGGAAGGTATTTAATTAAACTCAGTGAATGCATAATTTTAAAAAAATCATAGGATGCCATAATGTGATTGTTGTTGTTCAGTTGCTAAATCATGTCCAACTCTGCAACCCCATGGACTGCAGCACACCAGGCTGCCCTGCCCTTCACTATCACCCAGAGTATTCTCAGACTCATTGAGTTAGAGATGCTACCCAACCATCTTATCCTCTGCTTCCCCCTTCTCCTTTTGCCTTCAGTCTTTCCCAGAATCAGGGTTTTTTCCAATCATTTGCCTCTTTGCATCTGGTGGCCAAAATATTGGAGCTTCAGCACCAGTTTTCAAATGAATATTCAGGATTGTGAAGTCATCAGCCAATGTGTCACCAGCAAGTTAATATTTAGAGTCAGGGTTACAGAGGTATTTATAATAAGGTAGGCACACACACGCACGTTTGTCTGTGAGTGTGTGTGTGTTTGTTTAGGTCTTGAAGTTAGATTTCTTTACTGTCAAAATCAATAACTCTGCAACCTTCAAACAAAATGATCTTGACTTTGTGATTGCTTACTTAAGTAAAAATCAATGTAGAAATTAAAATTCAAACAAGTTGTAACAATACGTTCAGAGCCATCTCAATTTGGGATGGGACAGGATGATGTGATTAGTTAACTTAAAAGTCATCTCTGTTTCCACTGATATTTAAGATGGTATCCTTTTATCCCCTAGTATAATAAAATTATCACTATCCTTTAGAGGCAATCATGTCAGCATAAGATTAAATAAAGGTATACAGATACCATTCCTATTTCTATTTCACTAAAATAATGCATTGCCATATTTTTAAAAATAAAACATTTTATTTGATGTTCTTCTTGGGAAAAATAAATAGCATTAGATCAAGAAGAATTACAAACTATTAAGAATGTGATTTTTACCTAGATACAAACTTAAAAGGTAAGCATTAATTTTAATGATTTAATTAACACATAGGTAAATTTCATCTTCTGAAATAAAAATCACTATTTTCAGAAAACAAATTTAATAATACTGCACCATCAGTAACTTCCAGTTGAGCTTTTGCTAAAATGCTTCCTGCCACGGTGAGGGCTTGGCAGATGTAGTAACCCGCATCTGAACGCTGAATGTTGGTAATTGTGCAACCAGTTGCTGATTTTACTTCACCCAGTCATTTAGATTTAACATACATGCAAATAAAATAGCCTTAGCATCCACTCATAGTTTGGAAGGTATTTAATTAAACTCAGTGAATGCATAATTTTAAAAAAATCATAGGATGCCATAATGTGATTGTTGTTGTTCAGTTGCTAAATCATGTCCAACTCTGCAACCCCATGGACTGCAGCACACCAGGCTGCCCTGCCCTTCACTATCACCCAGAGTATTCTCAGACTCATTGAGTTAGAGATGCTACCCAACCATCTTATCCTCTGCTTCCCCCTTCTCCTTTTGCCTTCAGTCTTTCCCAGAATCAGGGTTTTTTCCAATCATTTGCCTCTTTGCATCTGGTGGCCAAAATATTGGAGCTTCAGCACCAGTTTTCAAATGAATATTCAGGATTGTGAAGTCATCAGCCAATGTGTCACCAGCAAGTTAATATTTAGAGTCAGGGTTACAGAGGTATTTATAATAAGGTAGGCACACACACGCACGTTTGTCTGTGAGTGTGTGTGTGTTTGTTTAGGTCTTGAAGTTAGATTTCTTTACTGTCAAAATCAATAACTCTGCAACCTTCAAACAAAATGATCTTGACTTTGTGATTGCTTACTTAAGTAAAAATCAATGTAGAAATTAAAATTCAAACAAGTTGTAACAATACGTTCAGAGCCATCTCAATTTGGGATGGGACAGGATGATGTGATTAGTTAACTTAAAAGTCATCTCTGTTTCCACTGATATTTAAGATGGTATCCTTTTATCCCTAGTATAATAAAATTATCACTATCCTTTAGAGGCAATCATGTCAGCATAAGATTAAATAAAGGTATACAGATACCATTCCTATTTCTATTTCACTAAAATAATGCATTGCCATATTTTTAAAAATAAAACATTTTATTTGATGTTCTTCTTGGGAAAAATAAATAGCATTAGATCAAGAAGAATTACAAACTATTAAGAATGTGATTTTTACCTAGATACAAACTTAAAAGGTAAGCATTAATTTTAATGATTTAATTAACACATAGGTAAATTTCATCTTCTGAAATAAAAATCACTATTTTCAGAAAACAAATTTAATAATACTGCACCATCAGTAACTTCCAGTTGAGCTTTTGCTAAAATGCTTCCTGCCACGGTGAGGGCTTGGCAGATGTAGTAACCCGCATCTGAACGCTGAATGTTGGTAATTGTCAAGTCTCCAGTTGGCGAAACAGAACATCTACTGTTGGGCTGTTGGGGTTGGTTTGGGAAAAGCAGATTCTGTGGAAACAAACACAATTTTATCAATATTCTCTTCTCATTCAGGAGGAAAATCAGATTAACAGCTACTGCAATTAGAGATATGTTGGAAAAAGAAAATACAGAAATTTAAAAATATGGTACTGAACTGTTTAATTGCCACACAAGGAGCTTCATTGGGAAACTTCTTTCAAATAATAATAAAATGATGTGCTCTAAGAAGTGAAGCAACAATCATCTGAAAAAATATAGGTTTTACCGGGAAGTTTTATTCTCTCCCTAACTTTCTGTGAGTTACTGCATATTTTTGAAATGAAGTTTCATTATCTGTGAAATGGGCATGACACTTATCTGACTCAACTCAGACTGTAAGAGCCTGGAATGTAATATTAAATAATAGATTTTTTTTTTATAAACTGCATATTCTGTTGATCCTTTAGAATATTTGACGTAGTTAACTGAATTTCTTCTAAAGGTGTTCAAAAAGGTTGACTGAGGTTGCTGACAGAGACAGCTGAATATTCATCTGCTGTAAGGAGGAGCTAGGTATAAATGTTACTGTTTAAGAAAGAGGTTGCTGACAGACAGCTGAATCTTCATCTGCTGTAAGGAGGAGCTAGGTATAAATGTTACTGTTTAAGAAAGATTAACCAAACCAGTGAAAATAAAAAGAAGATGTGGGATGTTTCTTCAGGATGCATATGACATTAAAGAATTTTATAACACTACTCTTTTTAAAGATAGAAAGTTCTCTAGTTTACTATATATCTTGAATTACAACAAACAGCTAAATCACAAATTTGGCAAAGCCCTTATAGGAGAGCAGTAACGTTAATTTGGATGACCTATGTTGCTTTGTTGTTGTTCAATTAAGAAAAACATTTGGGTATAATAAATTATATTGAGATACGCTTCCATGTTGGATTATAAATAAGGATTATCAATTTTTATGTTGTATTTACTTACAAAAAAGAACATTATTACCCTCTGGGATCTGTTTCTCAATATAGTAATTAATTTTTCAGGTTTGTAATTAAACATTTCCAATACGTTACAATCAGGAGGTAATAACATTCAATTAAAGGCATAAGACACATTTTCACCTTAAAATGTTTTTACCCTTGAAGGAATACCAATGAAAGAGGATAAAATAGGGTATTAACACTTCTCAATTATACTAAATGACTTTAATCCTGCGAATGATGTCCTACTTTAATTAGAAGCTTTTCTCTTTATTGCAACATGATGGATGTCCACTTTATTAGATTCCAGTGTGACACTCTAAGCCCACTTTACATAAACATTACCATGTTATTAAACCCTTTCTAAAAGAAGTGATATTTGCTAGCATGTCAGGAACATAATTTCAAAAGGCTATTGCCCTCCCATAAAATTTGTATTATTTACCATTCATATATAAATCTAGACTTTTTCATATCTATGAAGCATAATTTGAGAAGAAGCTAATTCTCCTGTGGAGTTCAAATATATTACTAAAATAAACCATCGGAAAGAGAAGGGTCTAAATTTTAAAGCCACTTGAAAATGATACAATAACTCAAAGTGTGCACTTTCCTACAATTAGCCATTAGAACACTAATTTACATAGCACTAATACATCAGATGGGCTTAATTCTCTATGGGATCTCTTCCACTACAATGTATTATAAGCCCACCTTCTAAATGATTCGTTGACATGGAAAAATGGGATATGATTGAGGCTAACCTGTCATCTTTATTCCCTGCTTGTATGACACAGGCAAAAGGAAATGGATTAAAAGCAAAACCCCAAAATTCTACAGAGCTTCTTTTGCCTTGAAATGCCTGGGTATCCTATTAGCTAATTAGCATTATCAGCACATATTGAGGAATATGGACCATTAAGTCCAGGCTCTTAACTCCTCTCTACTGATGGATAGTCATAGATCACTGTAAAAATTGGGTACTGCAGACGTAAGACCAACTTATTTTTCCTAATGTCCCAATTCATTGATTTGGCTTTGCTTTGTTGTTGTTCAATTAAGAAAAACATTTGGGTATAATAAATTATATTGAGATACGCTTCCATGTTGGATTATAAATAAGGATTATCAATTTTTATGTTGTATTTACTTACAAAAAAGAACATTATTACCCTCTGGGATCTGTTTCTCAATATAGTAATTAATTTTTCAGGTTTGTAATTAAACATTTCCAATACGTTACAATCAGGAGGTAATAACATTCAATTAAAGGCATAAGACACATTTTCACCTTAAAATGTTTTTACCCTTGAAGGAATACCAATGAAAGAGGATAAAATAGGGTATTAACACTTCTCAATTATACTAAATGACTTTAATCCTGCGAATGATGTCCTACTTTAATTAGAAGCTTTTCTCTTTATTGCAACATGATGGATGTCCACTTTATTAGATTCCAGTGTGACACTCTAAGCCCACTTTACATAAACATTACCATGTTATTAAACCCTTTCTAAAAGAAGTGATATTTGCTAGCATGTCAGGAACATAATTTCAAAAGGCTATTGCCCTCCCATAAAATTTGTATTATTTACCATTCATATATAAATCTAGACTTTTTCATATCTATGAAGCATAATTTGAGAAGAAGCTAATTCTCCTGTGGAGTTCAAATATATTACTAAAATAAACCATCGGAAAGAGAAGGGTCTAAATTTTAAAGCCACTTGAAAATGATACAATAACTCAAAGTGTGCACTTTCCTACAATTAGCCATTAGAACACTAATTTACATAGCACTAATACATCAGATGGGCTTAATTCTCTATGGGATCTCTTCCACTACAATGTATTATAAGCCCACCTTCTAAATGATTCGTTGACATGGAAAAATGGGATATGATTGAGGCTAACCTGTCATCTTTATTCCCTGCTTGTATGACACAGGCAAAAGGAAATGGATTAAAAGCAAAACCCCAAAATTCTACAGAGCTTCTTTTGCCTTGAAATGCCTGGGTATCCTATTAGCGCTAATTAGCATTATCAGCACATATTGAGGAATATGGACCATTAAGTCCAGGCTCTTAACTCCCTCTCTACTGATGGATAGTCATAGATCACTGTAAAAATTGGGTACTGCAGACGGTAAGACCAACTTATTTTTCCTAATGTCCCAATTCATGATTTGAAGATTTACAATTTGCTCAAGCATTTCTCTTTTGTTCTTATTCACAATCTCCTTCTTCTCTTTCTCTCTATCCCCTTTCCTCCCTGCTTCCACCCCTCTGACTCGTACAAAAAAGATAGGGGAAGTAAAGAAAAGCAGACTTACGGTTATAATCAAATCAAATCACCAAACCGAAGTTTTTTCCCAGAGATTAATATCTCTGGAAAACATAAATGCTACTTTGTGAAATAACAGGAGAAATACTTTAATTTTATTTGACCTTTACTTATTTAATAAACATTAAAACACAATGTAGCATACTTAAATATCATGTTTATTGGGCCACAAGACCAATATACAATTTGTGTAATAGCAACATAAATCTGGAGCTATTTTAGAGCATATGATTTACATATGATATAGTTGTATCTACATGATAACAGACATAATGAGATTTGACTCACTACATGATTTACAGGTCCCTAGTGATTCAGATGGTGAAAAATCTGGCTGCAATGCCAGACCCATGTTCAATCCCTGAGTCAGGAAGATCTCCTGGAGAAGGGCATGACAACCCATTCCAGTATTCTTGCCTGGAGAATCCCATGGACAGAGGAACCTGGCATGCTACAGTCCATAGGGTTACAAAAAAATCACACATGACTGGTAAAATAACACACACATGATTTAAAGTGTGAATGCACAACAATCAAATGGATCTAAATCATTATATCTGCCTCATATATAAACAACATTTTCACATAAATACATTTACTATCAGTGGCTTGAGGGAGCAAATTTGATTCCATGGAAAAATGGGATATGATTGAGGCTAACCTGTCATCTTTATTCCCTGCTTGTATGACACAGGCAAAAGGAAATGGATTAAAAGCAAAACCCCAAAATTCTACAGAGCTTCTTTTGCCTTGAAATGCCTGGGTATCCTATTAGCGCTAATTAGCATTATCAGCACATATTGAGGAATATGGACCATTAAGTCCAGGCTCTTAACTCCCTCTCTACTGATGGATAGTCATAGATCACTGTAAAAATTGGGTACTGCAGACGGTAAGACCAACTTATTTTTCCTAATGTCCCAATTCATGATTTGAAGATTTACAATTTGCTCAAGCATTTCTCTTTTGTTCTTATTCACAATCTCCTTCTTCTCTTTCTCTCTATCCCCTTTCCTCCCTGCTTCCACCCCTCTGACTCGTACAAAAAGATAGGGAAGTAAAGAAAAGCAGACTTACGGTTATAATCAAATCAAATCACCAAACCGAAGTTTTTTCCCAGAGATTAATATCTCTGGAAAACATAAATGCTACTTTGTGAAATAACAGGAGAAATACTTTAATTTTATTTGACCTTTACTTATTTAATAAACATTAAAACACAATGTAGCATACTTAAATATCATGTTTATTGGGCCACAAGACCAATATACAATTTGTGTAATAGCAACATAAATCTGGAGCTATTTTAGAGCATATGATTTACATATGATATAGTTGTATCTACATGATATCAGACATAATGAGATTTGACTCACTACATGATTTACAGGTCCCTAGTGATTCAGATGGTGAAAAATCTGGCTGCAATGCCAGACCCATGTTCAATCCCTGAGTCAGGAAGATCTCCTGGAGAAGGGCATGACAACCCATTCCAGTATTCTTGCCTGGAGAATCCCATGGACAGAGGAACCTGGCATGCTACAGTCCATAGGGTTACAAAAAAATCACACATGACTGGTAAAATAACACACACATGATTTAAAGTGTGAATGCACAACAATCAAATGGATCTAAATCATTATATCTGCCTCATATATAAACAACATTTTCACATAAATACATTTACTATCAGTGGCTTGAGGGAGCAATTTCTGTGGACCCCTCACCTACCAGAGTGGGTGGGGGTAAGGGGCTACAGGCTTGAGGACAGAAGAGGCAGGCTTCCAGGGCTGTACAGGCTCAAGGCTTCCTGCCTACTCAGGCATGGGGTGGGTCTGGTGGCAGAGGTGACCAGAGTGGTACCCAGTCTCTGTTCCTGGTCAGAGGGAATCATAAGAGCCTGGCTTGAGCAAAAGCATGCACTTGCCACTTTAGCCAGGAACAAGGGGAGGCAGATGCATTCTGCATTTTCCCCATTTCTTATCTTCAAATGTGCAAAGCACTTTTACAGATAAACTAACTTAATCACATAATTTTCATAACTTATGGATAGTAAAATATATTATCCCAATATTTTAAATTAAGAAAATAGGCTTCAGTATAGTAAACTGCTACAAAGATTATAAAATCATAAGGAGGGAAAATAGTTTAGAATTCTTTCATTTTTTCAGGGTACATATGCATGCATGTGTTTGTATATGTTCAAGCATATCATGATAACTATATCATGTCACTTTACACTCACTTTAAAATTTGGGATACTTTAATTTGAAAGCAACTTTTAAGAGTCAAGGAATTCTGAGTAGAAAGCTGTTGTGTGTGGTATATGTATGTGTGGGTGTGTGTTAGTCTCTCAGGTGTGTCCAACTCCTTTGCGACCCCAGGCTCCTCTGTCCGTGGAATTCTCCAGCCAAGAATACTGGAGTGGGCTGCCATTCTCTTTTCTTGGGGATCTTCCTAACCCAGGGATCAAAGCCGGGTCTCTACAATGCAGGCAGATTCTTTACCATCTAAATCACCAGGGAAGCCCCATTGTATAGTTACGAACTGATTTAAAAAAAAAAGAGAGAGAGAGAGAGAGATGGCAATTAAGTCCTGGAACAATCCTGATGTGGGTATAAGGCAGGGCCAGAACTTTACCTTATTCTTCCTATTACTATTTTTACACCCCATAAAATATGGGGTAGGTGAATCTAACAAAAAGCATTAAGGAAATGGAGAAAGATAAATTTCCCATCACACTGTGATGCTAAAACTGAGAGCATGGGGGTGATACAGAGGTATGAAATCTGGAAGAATGAAAAATGACAGCTGAGGGGAATCTCCTGATGCCTACTTACCCAGATAATCATACAAGAGTTGTGATCAATATGTTCTCTTAATTTAGTCTAAAGCATTTTCTATCTCTGGCAAAGTTTTTAGACTGCCTGAGACTTTTAGTCATGGTTTCCATATTAGCCCAGGAAATTTTTCCAGAACTTGGATTAACAACAGAAGGTGCTGAGGAGGAACATCAGTGGGTCTCTTCCTAAGAACTATATGCCTCCTTGGGAATGCTTCTGGAGAGTCTAGAACAAAAATATCTCTAGGGAGTTCCCTAGATTCCCTTGGGAATGCACAGATAAATTCATAGACAAAGGACACAATTTCTGATCTGGTTTAAACTGGAAGTTCCATACCCTGCTTCAGAACCTAGAGGCTTGAGCTTATACAAGTTTGAACCAAGTTCTAAATGAGAAAAGTGGTGTATTTAATTCAATTTGCTTTTAGCAGTGTCTGAGATCATGTTGCCCAGAGAGAACAAAGAAGGGCACAAGAAAGACCAACCAGGTACTTCTCTTTTCTGGTATTTAACGTATTGTGTGCTAAGTTGCTTCAGTCGTTATCTGACTCTTTGCGACCTCACGGACTGTATCCTGCCTGGCTTTTCTGTCCATGGGATTCTCCAGGGCAAGAATACTGGAGTGGGTTGTCATTTTCTTTACCAATAGATCTTTATTTCCTATCTAATCCCGCAATGAGGGAATCCAGAAGGGATGATGGAAGAAAATATTTTTCCTACTCTTGAATGGCAGCATGTTTAAATTAATGATAAAGGAAAAATATTTATACGATCTATTGATGAAAGGAGGTTAAAGTTGGTTTCTAGGCTTTCTTAGATTAGTATTTCTATGCTTTCTTATAAATATTTTTTGACTATTTTACTTTACATGTGCCTAGGATGTTCTAAGTGTTATATATATATATATATATACACACACACACGTATATATGTATACTAACTCACTTAATTATCTAAATGCAAGCAGGGTAATCTTACCTTTCTATTAACGATATTTTAAATAGCTGCAGGTTAGACTTTTCCAGGTAATTTAGTTACACTATATTGTATCTCTTCTATGTAAGATCAAAATTTTAGAAAATTAACACTCAAAAATAGAATGTTCTTTTAAAATATCTCACTCCCACTTATTTCAGAGTTAACTGGTCTCTTTTTTAGAAATAAAATACATTCAACATTGATAAAAAGAAAGACAAGACAAACTTTGAGGACCACCAGAGACAGGGGAGTTCAGAGATTTCAGAAAAGCGGTCAAAGCTTACACTCACCTGGCTGCCTTCTTTTTGCCAAAAAACTGCTGGCTGTGGGTTTCCTTTAGTTTCACAGGAAATGTCACTGTTCGACCTTGAGCAACAATCTGATCTCTTGGCCTAAATTCATAGACAAAGGACACAATTTCTGATCTGGTTTAAACTGGAAGTTCCATACCCTGCTTCAGAACCTAGAGGCTTGAGCTTATACAAGTTTGAACCAAGTTCTAAATGAGAAAAGTGGTGTATTTAATTCAATTTGCTTTTAGCAGTGTCTGAGATCATGTTGCCCAGAGAGAACAAAGAAGGGCACAAGAAAGACCAACCAGGTACTTCTCTTTTCTGGTATTTAACGTATTGTGTGCTAAGTTGCTTCAGTCGTTATCTGACTCTTTGCGACCTCACGGACTGTATCCTGCCTGGCTTTTCTGTCCATGGGATTCTCCAGGGCAAGAATACTGGAGTGGGTTGTCATTTTCTTTACCAATAGATCTTTATTTCCTATCTAATCCCGCAATGAGGGAATCCAGAAGGGATGATGGAAGAAAATATTTTTCCTACTCTTGAATGGCAGCATGTTTAAATTAATGATAAAGGAAAAATATTTATACGATCTATTGATGAAAGGAGGTTAAAGTTGGTTTCTAGGCTTTCTTAGATTAGTATTTCTATGCTTTCTTATAAATATTTTTTGACTATTTTACTTTACATGTGCCTAGGATGTTCTAAGTGTTATATATATATATATATATACACACACACACGTATATATGTATACTAACTCACTTAATTATCTAAATGCAAGCAGGGTAATCTTACCTTTCTATTAACGATATTTTAAATAGCTGCAGGTTAGACTTTTCCAGGTAATTTAGTTACACTATATTGTATCTCTTCTATGTAAGATCAAAATTTTAGAAAATTAACACTCAAAAATAGAATGTTCTTTTAAAATATCTCACTCCCACTTATTTCAGAGTTAACTGGTCTCTTTTTTAGAAATAAAATACATTCAACATTGATAAAAAGAAAGACAAGACAAACTTTGAGGACCACCAGAGACAGGGGAGTTCAGAGATTTCAGAAAAGCGGTCAAAGCTTACACTCACCTGGCTGCCTTCTTTTTGCCAAAAAACTGCTGGCTGTGGGTTTCCTTTAGTTTCACAGGGAAATGTCACTGTTCGACCTTGAGCAACAATCTGATCTCTTGGCCTAACCACAAACTGTGGAGGAGCTATAATTTAAAAGGAAAGAAAGCGTGTAAATATAAATTGTTGACAAAGAAAAGTATATCAAAGAGAAAATCTGATACAAGGTGGACTGCTCAGTGCCAGACAGAAGCTATAGATGTTGATTTATTTTTAAGTATTTCTCAAAACACAATGGGGAAAGAAAAAGAGGACTCCATCAAATGTGAGGAAAGAAATAACTGTATTAGTAGACCCACTTTAAATGTACACTTTAAATCCTGCAGCCCATACAATTCCATACCAAAAAAAAAAGATTTTTAATGATATTCTAAAGTTTCTAATAAACAGACATGGTTTCCCAATATGGTTTTGTGTTTTGAATGAAGATAGAAAAGAATCACTATTTTTCTCAAACATTTCCTTCCTGTGAAATCAATCTGTTGACAAACATGAATTGTTCTTATAATATTCGCAAGACATGGTACTAGGCACAGGGATACAAGAAGGCACAGAATATGATCCCTATTCTTAAAGTGCTTATATTTTAGATTTCAAGTTGAAGTACTGACAACATCAGAGAAATTGAAGGGATGGAAATTGCATACAAAGATAATTAATAATAGACAAAAAACATATGAAAGTGGTTGATTTTAATTCATTTCATTTAGATTAATAATCATTTGGCAATTATTATGTTCCTCTACTGGGCAGCAAGCATACACAGATAAAAAACATCTGTACTGCAGTCAAGGAGGTACCCACAATATAAAATACAAAACATGATCACGATGACAACAGCAACAGCAACATTAAAACAACAGTTCCCTAAGACTGTGGTAAGTTGAATGACAGAAAATTAACACTCAAAAATAGAATGTTCTTTTAAAATATTTTCCCACTTACAGGTTAACTGCCTTTGAAAATACATTCAACATTGATAAAAAGAAAGACAAGACAAACTTTGAGGACCACCAGAGACAGGGGAGTTCAGAGATTTCAGAAAAGCGGTCAAAGCTTACACTCACCTGGCTGCCTTCTTTTTGCCAAAAAACTGCTGGCTGTGGGTTTCCTTTAGTTTCACGGGGAAATGTCACTGTTCGACCTTGAGCAACAATCTGATCTCTTGGCCTAACCACAAACTGTGGAGGAGCTATAATTTAAAAGGAAAGAAAGCGTGTAAATATAAATTGTTGACAAAGAAAAGTATATCAAAGAGAAAATCTGATACAAGGTGGACTGCTCAGTGCCAGACAGAAGCTATAGATGTTGATTTATTTTTAAGTATTTCTCAAAACACAATGGGGAAAGAAAAAGAGGACTCCATCAAATGTGAGGAAAGAAATAACTGTATTAGTAGACCCACTTTAAATGTACACTTTAAATCCTGCAGCCCATACAATTCCATACCAAAAAAAAAAGATTTTTAATGATATTCTAAAGTTTCTAATAAACAGACATGGTTTCCCAATATGGTTTTGTGTTTTGAATGAAGATAGAAAAGAATCACTATTTTTCTCAAACATTTCCTTCCTGTGAAATCAATCTGTTGACAAACATGAATTGTTCTTATAATATTCGCAAGACATGGTACTAGGCACAGGGATACAAGAAGGCACAGAATATGATCCCTATTCTTAAAGTGCTTATATTTTAGATTTCAAGTTGAAGTACTGACAACATCAGAGAAATTGAAGGGATGGAAATTGCATACAAAGATAATTAATAATAGACAAAAAACATATGAAAGTGGTTGATTTTAATTCATTTCATTTAGATTAATAATCATTTGGCAATTATTATGTTCCTCTACTGGGCAGCAAGCATACACAGATAAAAAACATCTGTACTGCAGTCAAGGAGGTACCCACAATATAAAATACAAAACATGATCACGATGACAACAGCAACAGCAACATTAAAACAACAGTTCCCTAAGACTGTGGTAAGTTGAATGACAGAGGTGCTTTCAGAGCACAGAGAAGCACTTAAATGGCACTACATATCATAAGGGTCATAAGAATTCAGGAGGGAGGGGTCCCTTTGCGTTATGGTAGCTGTGTTTTATGCAGGAGGTGGACATTATAGAGACTTGGAAGAAAAGGTGGCATCTAGAGAATGGAGAGATGAACAAAGTCTAAGAAAGGAACTAACTGTGGTGCTGGAGAAGACTTTTGAGAGTCCCTTGTACTGCAAAGAGATCAGATCAGTCAATCTCAAAGGAAATCAACCCTGAATACTCAAGGAATACTCAGGAGGGACTGATGTTAAGGCTGAAGCTCCATTACTTTGGCCTCCTGATGTGAACGTTGACTCCTGATGCTTGGAAAGATTGAGGGCAGGAGGAGAACCGAGTGACAGAGGATAAGATGGTTGGATGGCATCACTGATTTAATGGACATAAAATTGGGCAAATGCCAGGAGATGGTGAGTGATAGGGAAGCCTGGCATGCTGCAGTCCTTGGGGTTGAAGAGAGTCTCACACGACCTGGAGACTGAACAACAACTGAGCAAAGCACAAGAAGCAAGAACACATCTAGTATACATTGAGTAATCTGGCAGGAAAGGAGAGTCCCCATTGTAGAAACATCTTGGCTACAAATGATGAATATGTACCCAGTCTAAGAAAGGCCAAGAAGCCAAACTGAGGATTTTATCCTGACTCTTACTAAGCTAAGGAGTGATTAAGGTAAAGCAAAAAATTTGGAATCTTTAATCATGTAATGAATGTGGTGCAAATATTATGAGGGAAATGGATTAGTCAATAAAGTAGGGAGTCTGATTGGAAGACCAGTAAAACAGTGTAGGCAAAAAATAAGGAGATCTGGGTACAAGTAACTCCACTAGAAAATAAAGGAATGGGGTAAAAATGCTAAGAAAGTTCAGATTTAAATTTGGTGCTGATTATAAAGAGAAAGAATAAAGTGTGAAACAGTAGACTGTATAACTGGAAGTTTTCACAAGGACATTATCTTAATATCCAAGTCCACTCCTGCTGAAGAGAAAAGAGCAGGTTTACGACATGATGCTTCTAATCATCTGTTTCAGTGTAACTCCTTGCTTATATTAGAAAACTTAAGATCAAGAAACAAAGGTTTAAAATGAACTCCAATTTTTAAAAAGCAGTGTGCATGGCCACAACCCTAAAATGTGAACTCTGAAGAATTTTAACAGTAAGCACCATTCAGTAAAGTCCTTTACCCAGAATAACTACAGTTCTTTAAGATTAGATAACTGCAGGTGTAAGAATGGAGTCAATGTAGGGTAGTCTTAAACATGCAACCAATTACTCATCCTTACAAGAAGATTAGCATAAAAACAGCAGTCACATTTTTTTTCCAAAAAATTCAGTGAGATTTATTTTTTTAGTGTCCTATTATACAGTCTCCTAGTTCAACACACTCAACACATATCTCAGGGACAGATGGAATAAATCTACTAAGTGAATTTTTAACATGTCAGGTCGTCTAAGATAGAGAACCCAGACACTTTTTAAAAACTGACAGAGGATTGGGATGGCATCACTGATTTAATGGACATAAAATTGGGCAGGAGATGGTGAGTGATAGGAAGCCTGGCATGCTGCAGTCCTTGGGGTTGAAGAGAGTCTCACACGACCTGGAGACTGAACAACAACTGAGCAAAGCACAAGAAGCAAGAACACATCTAGTATACATTGAGTAATCTGGCAGGAAAGGAGAGTCCCCATTGTAGAAACATCTTGGCTACAAATGATGAATATGTACCCAGTCTAAGAAAGGCCAAGAAGCCAAACTGAGGATTTTATCCTGACTCTTACTAAGCTAAGGAGTGATTAAGGTAAAGCAAAAAATTTGGAATCTTTAATCATGTAATGAATGTGGTGCAAATATTATGAGGGAAATGGATTAGTCAATAAAGTAGGGAGTCTGATTGGAAGACCAGTAAAACAGTGTAGGCAAAAAATAAGGAGATCTGGGTACAAGTAACTCCACTAGAAAATAAAGGAATGGGGTAAAAATGCTAAGAAAGTTCAGATTTAAATTTGGTGCTGATTATAAAGAGAAAGAATAAAGTGTGAAACAGTAGACTGTATAACTGGAAGTTTTCACAAGGACATTATCTTAATATCCAAGTCCACTCCTGCTGAAGAGAAAAGAGCAGGTTTACGACATGATGCTTCTAATCATCTGTTTCAGTGTAACTCCTTGCTTATATTAGAAAACTTAAGATCAAGAAACAAAGGTTTAAAATGAACTCCAATTTTTAAAAAGCAGTGTGCATGGCCACAACCCTAAAATGTGAACTCTGAAGAATTTTAACAGTAAGCACCATTCAGTAAAGTCCTTTACCCAGAATAACTACAGTTCTTTAAGATTAGATAACTGCAGGTGTAAGAATGGAGTCAATGTAGGGTAGTCTTAAACATGCAACCAATTACTCATCCTTACAAGAAGATTAGCATAAAAACAGCAGTCACATTTTTTTTCCAAAAAATTCAGTGAGATTTATTTTTTTAGTGTCCTATTATACAGTCTCCTAGTTCAACACACTCAACACATATCTCAGGGACAGATGGAATAAATCTACTAAGTGAAATTTTCTTCTACAACCATAGATAACAGAGATTCAGTCTAACAGGATAGAGAACCCAGACACATGGATTTATTTGAATAGAACATGGTTTATGTTGCCCTGTACTTTTAGGAGATTACTTGCTTCTTATAATCTTTTGTTATTTCTACATAATTCCTCAAAATCAACAGATTAATTGATTTTTTTAAAAATTTTGGCCCTTTTATTGATTTTTTAAAATTTATTTATTTTCATCAGTCTTTATTCTTTGGCCTGTGTGGGCCTCCCATTGCAGTGGCCTCTCTGGTTGCAGAGCACCGGCTCTGGGTGCATGAGCTCCAGAGCACTGGCTGGTAAATGGACACACTGGTCCAACTTCTCCATAGCATGTGGGATCTTCCCAGCCCAGGGATCCAACTGGTGCCCCTTGCACAGCAAGGCTGATTTTTTCCCCACTGGACCACCAGGCAAGTCCCAGATTCATTGATTTTTGTTGTTTTCTAATGACACTTTAAAGCAATGTTACAAAATTACTTTAAGAATGACTCTTCAAACACTGTAGTGTCCACTTTTCAATAAAGACATTAAACTGTCAGATAGTCACACCAGAAAATAGTAAGATTGGCCTCTAGAATCTATAATATCTAAAGAAAAATTACATACATTAAGAAAAATTTAAAGATCAATATATACTTCTTTACTTCTTGATAATTCTATGAAAAAAAGTTTACTGACAAAATGTACACTAAGAAGTATACAAGTAACTGAGCTTTTATCTCACTAACAATAATTAAAACATCAATAAAGTAAAAATTAGTTAACAGTCTTTGATAAGAATCACATATACAGACAAAAATCACAAAAATCATTTGTATGGCTTTGGCCCAGAAATAATCTAAATTGGCTCTCGTACCTAGTTGATAAAACTAATTAGTAAGAATTTAAAGCCCTATATGCACTATAAAGTCCTTCTTCATATAATTTAAAAAATGTAATAGTTGAGAATATGCATAATTAAAATCATCAGATGAAATATCAAATGAAAGCAATGCAAATATATTTTACGATGCAAAGCATATTTGTTTTGTTATCTATCATTCATCTATCTCAGTGAAATTAACATCTATACTTTAAACATTTAACTACAGACTTCTTGCCTTTGATTTTTCAAGCTTTCAAAAACCTTTGGGTGGATGAGCGATTTTGCAAAATGCTTTTGGAATCCAGATCCTGCAATTTTAACATAACTGGTAAAATATCACCCCTAAAATAAGGATTGGTAAATAGCTGCATCTATCCACTTTCTGAAAAGATATGATTCACTTGTTTACTCATTCAAAATGTATTGATTGGCTACAAACCATGAGATATTCCACTTGATAGAGGAAATAAAAAAACAACAGTAAAAAACTGTTCATTGCCTATGGCAGAGACTTTCGGTTAAATAAATAAAAGCAAAAGGAAAAGAGCATGATTTGGATAATAGAAAAATGCAGATGACATAAAATAAAATAAAAATTCAGAGGACACTGGGGGCAAGTGTACAAGAGAACACACAGGATCAAGTGACTGTTAAGGAAAGAACAGAAAAGAAGTCAGGAGATGACTACATTTGAACTGTATTTTGAAGTCCAACTGAGAGTTCAGCAGATGGAGAGAATTCAGGTCACTGGGACTAAGAGAGGCAGACAGATCTGGGGAACCGCATGTGTTGGGAGACGTAAATGACTTTAAAAACAAAATCAGGGATGCCGAAGTGATATAGTAGGGTGTGATAATTTATACTAAAGGAGCTTCAATTTTTCCCTAGAAAGCATGGAGATCTGTACACAGATGTTTATATAAGAAAAATATAATAATACTTTTAGAAAGAATGTTCTTCCTAAAAGATAAAAAGCAAACATGAAGCTGAAAAATCTCAGCCAGTTGGGACAGAAAATCCAGCTGATAATTGCTATCTTCATAGTAGCACTTAAATATAATATTTTATAAGAACTCTTAAAGAACAAAGTAATTGAAATTCTGCACTATTTACAATTGATGACCTAATCTAAAAGATAAGAAAACCAGTTTCTTCAGTTTTTACCCAACACTGAATTTTTAAAGACCATTAATGAAAACTGACACTAACATGTGTATTATTCATGCTATGAAATATCCTTTTATGTGATATGTTTATATTCTGCTTTTATTCCAAGTTATTATAAATACAGCAAATGGTTTCTCATCATGAAAAGTAAAATCACACTGATTTTGTAGAAATTAAAATCACCTTTTCACTTTGAAATCTAAAAAATAAAATTAAAGCATTTAACAAAGCAAAAGATTTTAAAAGTATTCATGCCTCTGAAAATGTACATCCTTTCTTATTGTCATTGGAAGTTGAGCCACCAAAACGAATTGCATCTATCACTGACTTCTGTAGACTCTGCTTCTCTGCGCAAGATCTATATTGTAATCTTCTGTGAAGGGACTGCAGATGAAGGAATTTGTTTCTGAGAGATATTTTAAAGATTTATTTTTTTTTGGAGGGGGAGTGGGGAGGCAGGGGGACGGGTGGGTCACTTCTATTGGTCTTTCATTTATCTATTTTCATCCATCTTTGTTCTTTGGCTTGTGTGGGCCTCCCATCATGGTGGCCTCTGTTTTCCCAGAGCACTGGCTCTGGGCGCTTGTGTTGCAGAGCTCCAGCTGGGTAATTGGACACATGGGTCCAGCTGCTCCGCGGCACGTGGGATCTTCCCAGGCCAGGGATCGAACCGGCGTCCCTTGCACTGCAAGGTGGTGTCCTTACCCACTGGACCACCAGGGAAGCCCAGATTTTTTTTTTTTTTTTGATGTGGCCTATTTTTAAAATCTTTATTGAATTTGTTATGATACTGTTTTTTTACACTTGTGTGTTTTTTTTTTTTTTTCTGGCTACAAGGTATGTGGGGATTTGACCTCTCTAACCAAGGACCGGATCCTTATTCTCTGCATTGGAAGATGCATCCTTATCCATAGGACTCCCAGGAAAGTGCCTTTACGAGGTTTTAAAAAAAGAAAAACTGCATCAACAATTCTGAGCTGTGTGTCTAAGAGATCATACATGGGGGCTATGCGATGGCCTGGAGGGGTGGAATGGGGGGAATGAGATATACATATGACTGATCTGGATTATACATACCTGTAAACAACAAAGCTCTGTAAAATCAAAAAAAAAAAAAAAAAAAAAACCTTGGGATTGTGAGGAAAAAAAGAGAATAAAGGCATAACTTTCATAAAAAAATAATTCTTCTGATAATACTTCACAGTTTCAGTATTTCTTCCAGGTGGCTGTGAAAATGGTTTTTAAAAATAGTACTTGGCTCATGGCACCAATGGGAGCGAGGAGGAAGAGAGGTGGCATATTATCAACCAGCACAATAGCACAAAGTGTGCTCTACACAAAATGGATTTTCTATGATGATTCTCATTCAATATATGGAAAAAAATAAACACAGTTGGGTCCTCAAGATGACAATTCAATACACATGTTTAAACCCAAATGTGAACTAAAGAGTTAGAGTTATAAACTCCAGAAAAATATGCTAGTTATAAAAATGGTAATTCTCTTCTGTATTTCTAAGACAGAAGACTATAAAATACATATTTATGTCTTCTCTACAACCCAAAGCATTAAACAAATCTCATGCAACTACAATGTAACAATCTATTTGCTTAATCTGTTAAGTGATCATACCCTAATGCTTCAGTTATAACAAGAAAGACGGTGAAGAAAACAGAGGGGCATGATTCTGTGTTCAAGTACACAGGGACAAGTTAAAAATAATATATCTGTGTGGCCTCTGTTTCCCCCTTTTTACCCACTGGAACCAGGCCAGGACGTGGGATCTTCCCAGGCCAGGGATCGAACCGGCGTCCCTTGCACTGCAAGGTGGTGTCCTTACCCACTGGACCACCAGGGAAGCCCAGATTTTTTTTTTTTTTTTGATGTGGCCTATTTTTAAAATCTTTATTGAATTTGTTATGATACTGTTTTTTTACACTTGTGTGTTTTTTTTTTTTTTTCTGGCTACAAGGTATGTGGGGATTTGACCTCTCTAACCAAGGACCGGATCCTTATTCTCTGCATTGGAAGATGCATCCTTATCCATAGGACTCCCAGGAAAGTGCCTTTACGAGGTTTTAAAAAAAGAAAAACTGCATCAACAATTCTGAGCTGTGTGTCTAAGAGATCATACATGGGGGCTATGCGATGGCCTGGAGGGGTGGAATGGGGGGAATGAGATATACATATGACTGATCTGGATTATACATACCTGTAAACAACAAAGCTCTGTAAAATCAAAAAAAAAAAAAAAAAAAAACCTTGGGATTGTGAGGAAAAAAAGAGAATAAAGGCATAACTTTCATAAAAAAATAATTCTTCTGATAATACTTCACAGTTTCAGTATTTCTTCCAGGTGGCTGTGAAAATGGTTTTTAAAAATAGTACTTGGCTCATGGCACCAATGGGAGCGAGGAGGAAGAGAGGTGGCATATTATCAACCAGCACAATAGCACAAAGTGTGCTCTACACAAAATGGATTTTCTATGATGATTCTCATTCAATATATGGAAAAAAATAAACACAGTTGGGTCCTCAAGATGACAATTCAATACACATGTTTAAACCCAAATGTGAACTAAAGAGTTAGAGTTATAAACTCCAGAAAAATATGCTAGTTATAAAAATGGTAATTCTCTTCTGTATTTCTAAGACAGAAGACTATAAAATACATATTTATGTCTTCTCTACAACCCAAAGCATTAAACAAATCTCATGCAACTACAATGTAACAATCTATTTGCTTAATCTGTTAAGTGATCATACCCTAATGCTTCAGTTATAACAAGAAAGACGGTGAAGAAAACAGAGGGGCATGATTCTGTGTTCAAGTACACAGGGACAAGTTAAAAATAATATATCTGTGTGAGAAGTGCACTGGATGATTTCTAGAGTAGACCCAAATATTAAAAGGTCAATTAAGATGAGAGTCTGGTCCTGTTCACCCAAAACTGTATTTTTGAGAATTTAAACACAATGCACAGGAAATTAGATTTGATTTCTGCTAAATTATGCTTTGATACTGCTTTCAGCCCAAGCTGGCTTCAATCACAGTCACGCTACAGCTCTGTTATGTTAATACCTGCTGGTTTGAGTGAGTGGGTGATATGGAAATCAGATGGTTGAACACAGGCAGGAAGCATAGGCCATGCATGAACTAGGCTCGGAGAAGCAGGATGGGGGACCGTGAAGGTTAATCACATCATGTTCAGAGTTGTTTTTATAGGAAAATATGACTTTCTATGGCAGACGTGAACATGGAGACAGTCATGAAGCAGTTGCACACATTAACATGTGACAGGTTGCTTATGGGCACTTCACCTCTTTCTTTAAGTACAATTTTGTACCTGAGTGAGTAAGCTTTTCATTCTGTAACAATAAAGATTATGAATTTTGTATTTTAAACTCAGGTGTTATTTTAGGGGTATTTAATTATTTTGCTGGTTAAATTCTAGTATATTCTAAAGCATACTTGAAACACACATTCTTTCATCATTTGCTTATTTTAAAGAATTGCTGAGTCAGAAACTGCTTAATACAGTAACAATAATTAAAATTAACTAAGTACTCATTCAGTTCCAGGAGGTGTGTTAAACCCATATCAAATGTGCTCTACACAAGAAGGTGGCATATTATCAACCAGCACAATAGCACAAAGTGTGCTCTACACAAAATGGATTTTCTATGATGATTCTCATTCAATATATGGAAAAAAATAAACACAGTTGGGTCCTCAAGATGACAATTCAATACACATGTTTAAACCCAAATGTGAACTAAAGAGTTAGAGTTATAAACTCCAGAAAAATATGCTAGTTATAAAAATGGTAATTCTCTTCTGTATTTCTAAGACAGAAGACTATAAAATACATATTTATGTCTTCTCTACAACCCAAAGCATTAAACAAATCTCATGCAACTACAATGTAACAATCTATTTGCTTAATCTGTTAAGTGATCATACCCTAATGCTTCAGTTATAACAAGAAAGACGGTGAAGAAAACAGAGGGGCATGATTCTGTGTTCAAGTACACAGGGACAAGTTAAAAATAATATATCTGTGTGAGAAGTGCACTGGATGATTTCTAGAGTAGACCCAAATATTAAAAGGTCAATTAAGATGAGAGTCTGGTCCTGTTCACCCAAAACTGTATTTTTGAGAATTTAAACACAATGCACAGGAAATTAGATTTGATTTCTGCTAAATTATGCTTTGATACTGCTTTCAGCCCAAGCTGGCTTCAATCACAGTCACGCTACAGCTCTGTTATGTTAATACCTGCTGGTTTGAGTGAGTGGGTGATATGGAAATCAGATGGTTGAACACAGGCAGGAAGCATAGGCCATGCATGAACTAGGCTCGGAGAAGCAGGATGGGGGACCGTGAAGGTTAATCACATCATGTTCAGAGTTGTTTTTATAGGAAAATATGACTTTCTATGGCAGACGTGAACATGGAGACAGTCATGAAGCAGTTGCACACATTAACATGTGACAGGTTGCTTATGGGCACTTCACCTCTTTCTTTAAGTACAATTTTGTACCTGAGTGAGTAAGCTTTTCATTCTGTAACAATAAAGATTATGAATTTTGTATTTTAAACTCAGGTGTTATTTTAGGGGGGTATTTAATTATTTTGCTGGTTAAATTCTAGTATATTCTAAAGCATACTTGAAACACACATTCTTTCATCATTTGCTTATTTTAAAGAATTGCTGAGTCAGAAACTGCTTAATACAGTAACAATAATTAAAATTAACTAAGTACTCATTAAGTTCCAGGAGGTGTGTTAAACCATCCATATGCATTATCTCATTTAATATTTACAGAGCACTTTGTGTTAACTTCTATCATGATGATATAAGACCAGTAAAATGAATCTTATCAAAGGCTTTCTTTTTTCCAAGTTATTATTTTTTTGCCTCTAAGTCATCATTTATTTTTCATCCATTTTTGTTCTTTGGCCTGTGTGGGCCTCCCATTGCAGTGGCATCTCTCGATGCACAGCACCAGGTCTGGGCATATGCGCTCCAGAGTGCTGGCTCATAGTTGGACATACTGGTCCAGCCACTCTGCAGCATGTGGGATCTTCCTGGGCCAGGGATTGAACTGGTGCCCCCTGCACTGCAAGGCAGACTCCTTAGCCACTGGCCACATTATTAAAGGCTTTTAAAGATTAAAACATTAGGAAAACAGATTTGACTTCTGATCCACTGATAGTTAGACCTCTTAAACGTGTGGTTCACTTCAAATGACTAATGGAGAATTTATAACTATTACCAAACAAAAGGGTAAAAATTATATGCTATGATTACCAATATGGTATAATATGGTTAAAATCATAGCACATTTTCCTCAAATAATTGTTTTTTTGTGTTAAAGTACATAAAACCTATAATCTTGCTCTTTCTGTACTACCTGTAAGTACAGAATTTCTTAAGTACACTTATTTCAAGTCATTCTTCATTCAAGAACCTACCATGCCTTTTCTATTGCTTGTCACTGACATGCTTGTAAGTCCTTCTCTGTGGAGCACTTTGTTTTCCATCAGCTGTCCCAGGGCTTTATCATTGGATGCTCACCTGTGCTCAAACTGGTTCCAACTTTATCATTGGATGCTCACCTGTGCTCAAACTGGTTCCAACATTTCAGCTGACCAGTCTTTCAATAACTTGCATACGAATTTGCTTGTTCTAGTGATTAATCCTGCTTGATATCTATTATTCTTTGATCCACCTTGTCGACACTGATTAACCTAAACACACTATAATCTTGTACTTTTTTCCCATTCTTCTCACTTTAAGGTACTCACTCTTGCTTGTACTGTCTTGTTGCTCTGTTATCCCCCCCACTGCCTAGGTGTCTTGATTCTTCTGTTCCATTGTAAGCTCTTACTGGTATGACGTACTGACTACTATTTTGCAATGAAATGGTGTCTTTATTTGGTCTGGAAAATCTCCAAATAGTGAACACTAAAAGAACAATTTGGAATAGAAAATTTGAGAAAAAAATACTCTACTATTATAGTAACCTGGGTGGGGAGACATCAAAGAAAATGTGTTTGAAAATATTTCCTAATTGATTCTAATATGGCCCTATGCAAAGCATTCCCACTGAGCCCAAAACTTAAATACTGTAAGTGAATAGCCACCACTTCAGAGTGACAAAAGAAATATACAGAAAATGAAGGTACTGTCTAATAACCAATTCTAAAAGTTCTCGCTCACTCGTGCGCACACGCACACATACACACAAGAAATTAGTTAACAGGCTTAACCCCACTAACAAGAAACAGCAAGAATTCTTTTCATTAACATGAAATGTAGAGCAGGAGTTAAGAGATGAATGTTTACTTAGTAATAAGAACAGGTTGGCTCTTAATTGATAATGACTGTTTCTTCTATTTATTTAATTTTATTTAATTTTTACTATTTAACACTTCACTTGATTTCAAAAGAATTTCTGTTAATAATATTGGAAATGTATAATGCCATAAAATATTTGATTTTAAACTTATTAACACATAATCCATTTCAGAGGAAGCAATGCATTATAATAAGAAATATAATTTAGGAATATAGGATTTAAAATGATAACTTTTATAAACCCAATTTAGTCACATTATATTCATTTGTCACTGTTTTTAAGAAATACAAATGATTAAAGTGCTCGATTACCTACCTTTCTAATAAATCATTTTCTTATTGAGTTCATGGCAGTAACTGCTCTAGATGAGTGATGTGATTTCTTTCTAAGCCAATATTTTACTTCTAACTAATGCTAAAAAATTCTTATTCCATAATAAATAACAGTAACTATACCTTTTTTCAACAATAACTATCTCTACATGTGATTTCATTTTCTTGTACTTTTTCCCATTCCTGATTAACCTAAACACACTATAATCTTGTACTTTTTTCCCATTCTTCTCACTTTAAGGTACTCACTCTTGCTTGTACTGTCTTGTTGCTCTGTTATCCCCCCCACTGCCTAGGTGTCTTGATTCTTCTGTTCCATTGTAAGCTCTTACTGGTATGACGTACTGACTACTATTTTGCAATGAAATGGTGTCTTTATTTGGTCTGGAAAATCTCCAAATAGTGAACACTAAAAGAACAATTTGGAATAGAAAATTTGAGAAAAAAATACTCTACTATTATAGTAACCTGGGTGGGGAGACATCAAAGAAAATGTGTTTGAAAATATTTCCTAATTGATTCTAATATGGCCCTATGCAAAGCATTCCCACTGAGCCCAAAACTTAAATACTGTAAGTGAATAGCCACCACTTCAGAGTGACAAAAGAAATATACAGAAAATGAAGGTACTGTCTAATAACCAATTCTAAAAGTTCTCGCTCACTCGTGCGCACACGCACACATACACACAAGAAATTAGTTAACAGGCTTAACCCCACTAACAAGAAACAGCAAGAATTCTTTTCATTAACATGAAATGTAGAGCAGGAGTTAAGAGATGAATGTTTACTTAGTAATAAGAACAGGTTGGCTCTTAATTGATAATGACTGTTTCTTCTATTTATTTAATTTTATTTAATTTTTACTATTTAACACTTCACTTGATTTCAAAAGAATTTCTGTTAATAATATTGGAAATGTATAATGCCATAAAATATTTGATTTTAAACTTATTAACACATAATCCATTTCAGAGGAAGCAATGCATTATAATAAGAAATATAATTTAGGAATATAGGATTTAAAATGATAACTTTTATAAACCCAATTTAGTCACATTATATTCATTTGTCACTGTTTTTAAGAAATACAAATGATTAAAGTGCTCGATTACCTACCTTTCTAATAAATCATTTTCTTATTGAGTTCATGGCAGTAACTGCTCTAGATGAGTGATGTGATTTCTTTCTAAGCCAATATTTTACTTCTAACTAATGCTAAAAAATTCTTATTCCATAATAAATAACAGTAACTATACCTTTTTTCAACAATAACTATCTCTACATGTGATTTATGTTATATATATGTGTATATGCTTTTTAATGTCAAAATGAAAAAGTAAAACTACTAAATGGTTTACTATTTCTATATATATGGAAAGTAAAATGGTCAAAAAATTGAATGACATGAATCACAATCTTTAGATTCTTCATCTACTTAAATTTTATATTTTAATCTCTACCTATGAGAGGCTGCACATGTACAAATAGCATTCAAACTTTGTATGTAAGTAAAGACCTGTTCCAATTTTGCAGTTATACTTTTTTAACCACTGTTGTATAAATTACTGCTTGTGGGAAGACTAATTTTTTAGGTTCTTATAATATTGAAAACTAAAGGTAAATCATGATTATTTAAAATCTGATGACTAAAATAGGCCATGAAGCTAATCACACATGTTATATAATATATGTATAAAATAATGTAAGTATCCTTCTAAATTGACATTTATAGTAACTGGGAAACCAAGTTTTGGTGGCAAGTGGAACGTGCACACAAAAGTATGTGTATGTTTTGCAATAGTGATTAAAACCATTTTCTTTAATGTATAGTCACAGATAATTTACTATCCTTGTAAAAGAGAAATGTAAATATAGAAAATGAAATGATTCTACAATCATCTAGAAAAAATAGAATGTCTTTGTAAAGGATAAACTTATTTGTTTCAAAATATCCTGCACATTTAGATCTTATCGGCAAGCATATTAAAAACAGTCTTAAAATAAACAGCTCCACCACAAAGCCATTTTATACTTAGTTTTCTTTTTACTGGAAGCCCACAGTAATTCATTTGTACTAGAAAAATAAGAAATATAATTTAGGAATATAGGATTTAAAATGATAACTTTTATAAACCCAATTTAGTCACATTATATTCATTTGTCACTGTTTTTAAGAAATACAAATGATTAAAGTGCTCGATTACCTACCTTTCTAATAAATCATTTTCTTATTGAGTTCATGGCAGTAACTGCTCTAGATGAGTGATGTGATTTCTTTCTAAGCCAATATTTTACTTCTAACTAATGCTAAAAAATTCTTATTCCATAATAAATAACAGTAACTATACCTTTTTTCAACAATAACTATCTCTACATGTGATTTATGTTATATATATGTGTATATGTTTTTTAATGTCAAAATGAAAAAGTAAAACTACTAAATGGTTTACTATTTCTATATATATGGAAAGTAAAATGGTCAAAAATTGAATGACATGAATCACAATCTTTAGATTCTTCATCTACTTAAATTTTATATTTTAATCTCTACCTATGAGAGGCTGCACATGTACAAATAGCATTCAAACTTTGTATGTAAGTAAAGACCTGTTCCAATTTTGCAGTTATACTTTTTTAACCACTGTTGTATAAATTACTGCTTGTGGGAAGACTAATTTTTTAGGTTCTTATAATATTGAAAACTAAAGGTAAATCATGATTATTTAAAATCTGATGACTAAAATAGGCCATGAAGCTAATCACACATGTTATATAATATATGTATAAAATAATGTAAGTATCCTTCTAAATTGACATTTATAGTAACTGGGAAACCAAGTTTTGGTGGCAAGTGGAACGTGCACACAAAAGTATGTGTATGTTTTGCAATAGTGATTAAAACCATTTTCTTTAATGTATAGTCACAGATAATTTACTATCCTTGTAAAAGAGAAATGTAAATATAGAAAATGAAATGATTCTACAATCATCTAGAAAAAATAGAATGTCTTTGTAAAGGATAAACTTATTTGTTTCAAAATATCCTGCACATTTAGATCTTATCGGCAAGCATATTAAAAACAGTCTTAAAATAAACAGCTCCACCACAAAGCCATTTTATACTTAGTTTTTCTTTTTTACTGGAAGCCCCACAGTAATTCATTTGTACTAGAAATAAATCCAGATGTTTATTGGCATTGTAACTCATAATAGCACTTAATTATTTTAAGTAAACATTTACCAGTTTTATTTGATGTCAGGGTCAGAGAGTACAAAGATCTCAGTTCTCTGGAACTTACTGCCTATTAGAGGAAACTCACAGGAAAACGATTAAACATGACACAACGTGATGAACATGAGAAGTGTTGTAATTCAGGATGTCCCACCATTATGAATATCACTTGACTCAGTCTATCTTTGATAGTTGGGGAAAACATTGAAAGAGAAAAAGAGAGAGAGTGAGAGATAGATTTGTTCTTTTGAGATTAAGCAGGTAAGAAAAGAAAGAGGGTAAGGTTGTTCCTCAAAGAGATAAACATACATAGATCATGTTAGAGATAGAAGTTTTTGGACTGCACCAATGCATAATGCATCATTACCATCAACTGGCTTCACTGACACCTTTAGAAAATCAGATAATTTTGTTTTCTAAACTGAAGGATTATGCTGGTGGCACCACGTAGTTTTCTATGCGAATGGTCTTTACTGACTTTAGCATGTCCAATATACTCCTCTAATAGTATTAAATATTTCTATATTGCACTAAATTAATAGTTAACATAAACTAACTAAGTTGAATATGTTCACAGATCATTTTAAACTTTAGTGTATGTCAGATTCCTAAAATAGATTTACACTTCAATTATAGGCAAGAACAGGACATCATGTACCTATAGGAAATCATTCTACAATCATCTAGAAAAATAGAATGTCTTTGTAAAGGATAAACTTATTTGTTTCAAAATATCCTGCACATTTAGATCTTATCGGCAAGCATATTAAAAACAGTCTTAAAATAAACAGCTCCACCACAAAGCCATTTTATACTTAGTTTTTCTTTTTTACTGGAAGCCCCACAGTAATTCATTTGTACTAGAAATAAATCCAGATGTTTATTGGCATTGTAACTCATAATAGCACTTAATTATTTTAAGTAAACATTTACCAGTTTTATTTGATGTCAGGGTCAGAGAGTACAAAGATCTCAGTTCTCTGGAACTTACTGCCTATTAGAGGAAACTCACAGGAAAACGATTAAACATGACACAACGTGATGAACATGAGAAGTGTTGTAATTCAGGATGTCCCACCATTATGAATATCACTTGACTCAGTCTATCTTTGATAGTTGGGGAAAACATTGAAAGAGAAAAAGAGAGAGAGTGAGAGATAGATTTGTTCTTTTGAGATTAAGCAGGTAAGAAAAGAAAGAGGGTAAGGTTGTTCCTCAAAGAGATAAACATACATAGATCATGTTAGAGATAGAAGTTTTTGGACTGCACCAATGCATAATGCATCATTACCATCAACTGGCTTCACTGACACCTTTAGAAAATCAGATAATTTTGTTTTCTAAACTGAAGGATTATGCTGGTGGCACCACGTAGTTTTCTATGCGAATGGTCTTTACTGACTTTAGCATGTCCAATATACTCCTCTAATAGTATTAAATATTTCTATATTGCACTAAATTAATAGTTAACATAAACTAACTAAGTTGAATATGTTCACAGATCATTTTAAACTTTAGTGTATGTCAGATTCCTAAAATAGATTTACACTTCAATTATAGGCAAGAACAGGACATCATGTACCTATAGGAAATCATTCTAAAATCTAACATGTAAGTTTCATGAACTTCTGAATTCTATAAGCTATATATTGAGGAAAAAATTTAAACAAATTCTGTACTGTCAATCCCATTTTCCCATATTATTTGGTCCTTCACCAACAGTAGCTTTGCTTCTCTACTTTGCTTTCCCAAAGAAAATACTGCGAATACAATAAATAGTAAAATTTTGTTTTATTTAAAGGACAGTTCATTTTCAAGGAAAATATTATTAATTTAAAAACTAATGAAGTCTTAAGTGAGGAACTAGTTACATTATTCTTAGATCTCCTTTTCAGCAGCAGAAGGGAAACAGTTCAAGGAGTGGTGAAAAAAAAAATCCTCTCTAGTTACTAACAGAGGAAACTATTGAGTCCTCAGCATTTCTGGTAGAAGAGGTTCTAAGTGTGGAGGAGAGGGAAAACTATAGCTTGAAAATGGCTCTTCATGTGAATAGTGAGATGAGGCAGCCATTTTCACTCACTCAACCTGTCAACTTGCCAGAACCATCACGTCAGCACTCTAGCTAGCTAAACCATGAAGGCTGATCACATCCCATTATCTCATTTTTTTTAGAAAAAGATTGCACGGAGATGCCAATCAGAAGAGAAAAAAGAAAAAAAAAGAGGTGGGGAATTGCAACTAAGGAACAAATGTACTGATGCTGAAGTGCTGCTTAGTTAACGGAATTTTAATATGCAACTGCAATGTTTCTTAATAACATTAATTACACGCTTAGTAAGGCACCATCCTAACTCATTAGTGCCTTCTTTTTTGTTGTATTTTATCTCCTATGAGCAGAATGGGGACTATATGATTGGCCTGTTACCATTAATGTTGCTTAATCTTTTTATAGCACTATTTAAAGCTGCATGCATAAACATTTTCTAGGCAAGTACTACCTATGTATGCATACATGTGTACCAATTAACTGCACCAACATTTGGTGTACCCATACCACATGGAAATGTTATGCTAGACCTAGATGCGGCAGAAAGATAAACACAACAATGTATTTACTGACAAAGAGCTAATAGTTTTGTAGAGGACATGAAAATAATATTTTCAATTATAGGCAAGAACAGGACATCATGTACCTATAGGAAATCATTCTAAAATCTAACATGTAAGTTTCATGAACTTCTGAATTCTATAAGCTATATATTGAGGAAAAAATTTAAACAAATTCTGTACTGTCAATCCCATTTTCCCATATTATTTGGTCCTTCACCAACAGTAGCTTTGCTTCTCTACTTTGCTTTCCCAAAGAAAATACTGCGAATACAATAAATAGTAAAATTTTGTTTTATTTAAAGGACAGTTCATTTTCAAGGAAAATATTATTAATTTAAAAACTAATGAAGTCTTAAGTGAGGAACTAGTTACATTATTCTTAGATCTCCTTTTCAGCAGCAGAAGGGAAACAGTTCAAGGAGTGGTGAAAAAAAAAATCCTCTCTAGTTACTAACAGAGGAAACTATTGAGTCCTCAGCATTTCTGGTAGAAGAGGTTCTAAGTGTGGAGGAGAGGGAAAACTATAGCTTGAAAATGGCTCTTCATGTGAATAGTGAGATGAGGCAGCCATTTTCACTCACTCAACCTGTCAACTTGCCAGAACCATCACGTCAGCACTCTAGCTAGCTAAACCATGAAGGCTGATCACATCCCATTATCTCATTTTTTTTAGAAAAAGATTGCACGGAGATGCCAATCAGAAGAGAAAAAAGAAAAAAAGAGGTGGGGAATTGCAACTAAGGAACAAATGTACTGATGCTGAAGTGCTGCTTAGTTAACGGAATTTTAATATGCAACTGCAATGTTTCTTAATAACATTAATTACACGCTTAGTAAGGCACCATCCTAACTCATTAGTGCCTTCTTTTTTGTTGTATTTTATCTCCTATGAGCAGAATGGGGACTATATGATTGGCCTGTTACCATTAATGTTGCTTAATCTTTTTATAGCACTATTTAAAGCTGCATGCATAAACATTTTCTAGGCAAGTACTACCTATGTATGCATACATGTGTACCAATTAACTGCACCAACATTTGGTGTACCCATACCACATGGAAATGTTATGCTAGACCTAGATGCGGCAGAAAGATAAACACAACAATGTATTTACTGACAAAGAGCTAATAGTTTTGTAGAGGACATGAAAATAATATTTTCAATAAATCTAAGAAGCAATGTTTGCCTTGAGAGAGATTCAAAAAGGCATTCAGACATATTTTAATTCACACTTTAATTTAATTTTGTAGTTTATATATTTTTAATGACTCTAATTATGTAGTATTCCCCACAGTGATATTTCATACATTTAAATAAGAAGTATAGTAATTCAAATGTCATGCATATAATATTTAGGTGTAAGGTACATGATGGTATATGTTTTATAGTAAAGATATAAATATATATGGTGGTACTTTTATGTCAAGGAATTATTATAATTTATAAAAGTGAAAATTTTAACTTTCTTAGAAGGTGTGACTAAAATATTAATGGTATTTCTTTCTGACAATAGCTAGTGAAGTCTTTTAATACTAATCTCATAATACTGTTTCTCCTCATCCCTGTTGGCTCAGATTGTAAAGACTGCCTACAATGCAGGAGGCCTGGGTTTGATCCATGGGTCAAGGTGATCCCTGAAGAAAGGAATGGGAACCCGCTCCAGTACTGTTGCCTGGAGAATCTGGTGTACAGAGAAGCCTGGTGGGCTACAGTCTGTAGGGTTGCAAAGAGTCAGAAAATAATTTCACATTATTGTGATATTTGATATTTATAGTACTTTTAAATGTTAACATGTTAACTGTTTGTTTTCATTTGAATAGACTCCAAAAATAATGAATTTTTCAATATTTAGGTTAAAGTTATAAGTTTTTAATATTTAGGTTAATATCATTAAATAAAAGCTTATTGCTCTACCTTTCTCTGTTAAACACAACAAAAGAAATGAATAATATGGGAAAACTATCATGACCCTAAACCACAAATTGTGAAGTACTGTTGCTACACATGGTCAAATCTGAAGGAAAATGAGGACAGGAGATGAACAACTAGACTCAATTCACAATCCTCTGTCAATACCAATTTCACTAAAAATATCTGTTGACCTTATGAGAACCCATTCCATGATCCTTTGATAGGAAAAAAGATTGGGAGTTTAGAAGGAGTTTTGGGAAACATGAGACATGACTTTATAGTTTAACCAAGCAAAGAAGTCAGGAGAAAAAGTACGGAAGGAAAGAAAAAGTCAGGTCAGTTATGGATGGGGAAAGTTTAAGGTCGCTCCATGACCTTCACTTCCAGGAGTTACTCCCATGATTATGCTATGTCACAAAAGGGATTCTGTGGATGTCATTAAAGTCACTAATCAGTTGACCTTAAGGTAGATCTTAGGGACCTTAAGGTTAATTTAGGAGTCTAACCCAATCACAAAAGACCTTACAGTTGGGGAGTCTTCTCTAGCTGATAGCAGATCAGGAAGGGAGAGGCAAGTAAAGCACCTGAATGATTCAAGGGATCACTGCTGACTTTGAAGGCTGTGGCAAAGCTCTGTGAAGATTAACAAGTGAACTGGGAGCACCTTCTGGCTGGCAGTCAAAAGGGAAATGGGGATGTCAATTCTACAACCACAAAGAACCTAATACTGCCCTGTTGGCTCAGATTGTAAAGACTGCCTACAATGCAGGAGGCCTGGGTTTGATCCATGGGTCAAGGTGATCCCTGAAGAAAGGAATGGGAACCCGCTCCAGTACTGTTGCCTGGAGAATCTGGTGTACAGAGAAGCCTGGTGGGCTACAGTCTGTAGGGTTGCAAAGAGTCAGAAAATAATTTCACATTATTGTGATATTTGATATTTATAGTACTTTTAAATGTTAACATGTTAACTGTTTGTTTTCATTTGAATAGACTCCAAAAATAATGAATTTTTCAATATTTAGGTTAAAGTTATAAGTTTTTAATATTTAGGTTAATATCATTAAATAAAAGCTTATTGCTCTACCTTTCTCTGTTAAACACAACAAAAGAAATGAATAATATGGGAAAACTATCATGACCCTAAACCACAAATTGTGAAGTACTGTTGCTACACATGGTCAAATCTGAAGGAAAATGAGGACAGGAGATGAACAACTAGACTCAATTCACAATCCTCTGTCAATACCAATTTCACTAAAAATATCTGTTGACCTTATGAGAACCCATTCCATGATCCTTTGATAGGAAAAAAGATTGGGAGTTTAGAAGGAGTTTTGGGAAACATGAGACATGACTTTATAGTTTAACCAAGCAAAGAAGTCAGGAGAAAAAGTACGGAAGGAAAGAAAAAGTCAGGTCAGTTATGGATGGGGAAAGTTTAAGGTCGCTCCATGACCTTCACTTCCAGGAGTTACTCCCATGATTATGCTATGTCACAAAAGGGATTCTGTGGATGTCATTAAAGTCACTAATCAGTTGACCTTAAGGTAGATCTTAGGGACCTTAAGGTTAATTTAGGAGTCTAACCCAATCACAAAAGACCTTACAGTTGGGGAGTCTTCTCTAGCTGATAGCAGATCAGGAAGGGAGAGGCAAGTAAAGCACCTGAATGATTCAAGGGATCACTGCTGACTTTGAAGGCTGTGGCAAAGCTCTGTGAAGATTAACAAGTGAACTGGGAGCACCTTCTGGCTGGCAGTCAAAAGGGAAATGGGGATGTCAATTCTACAACCACAAAGAACCTAATACTGCCAACAACCTCCATGAATTTTGAAATGGATTCTTCTGGAGAGTCTGCAGGGAAGTGCTCAGCCTGATCAAGAGGTTTATTTGACCTGCCAGGTGCTAAAAAGAGCACAGAGTTGAGCTTGGTTGGACATTTAATCTACAAAACTGTGGTCTAAAAAATAAATGAGTACTGTTTAAGTCACTCAATTTGTGGTAACTTGTTATGCAGCTGTGGAAAACTAGTATACCTAAAAACCATCTCCATTACAAAGCAGGAAATATGAAGGAAGATGAAGAGGGTTTCACATGGAATAGAGGGAATAGGTAACCTAAAACGGTCTGCTGCGCACTACTAGAATCACTGGCATACCAAGAAGAAAGTAACGTATTTCTTGAGAAAATATTCAAGGCAAGAGTTTAAGTAGAGGTTACTGAATGACCCTGATATTTTTTACTTTCTCTTCTCCAAACATGTGAATTTTAGTTTTTAGCTTTAACTAGATGGTTAATCTAATAGGGACTAAGGCAAGACCTATACAAAACTCAACAATAAAACTATATATACAAAAAAAAGAAAAAAAAAAAACCTATATAACTAATTACTTAATGAATGAGAAAAGAACATAATCAATTAATCAAAGAGAGACAAAATATTTATATATTCCCACTGGAATTCAAGCGAACACAGAAATCCTTCAGAATACACAGTTGTGCATAGTCTAAATAGAATTATGTACAACAGGGTCACTCTTAAACAATAAACAAAAAAATCTCAAAAAATGGGGGTCAAGGGGCTAAAAGACAAGTGGAGAAGAAAAATACTTTGTTCAGCTTATCAAGGAAATGGACAAAAGTTAAAGACATATAATTGAGAAACAGGAAAAATGATAACCGTAACTGAAAAGTTAGGAAGGTGATAAAGGCATTAAGAAATCATACAATATAAAAGGCAAATTAAATAGTCTTCTCTAGCTGATAGCAGATCAGGAAGGGAGAGGCAAGTAAAGCACCTGAATGATTCAAGGGATCACTGCTGACTTTGAAGGCTGTGGCAAAGCTCTGTGAAGATTAACAAGTGAACTGGGAGCACCTTCTGGCTGGCAGTCAAAAGGGAAATGGGGATGTCAATTCTACAACCACAAAGAACCTAATACTGCCAACAACCTCCATGAATTTTGAAATGGATTCTTCTGGAGAGTCTGCAGGGAAGTGCTCAGCCTGATCAAGAGGTTTATTTGACCTGCCAGGTGCTAAAAAGAGCACAGAGTTGAGCTTGGTTGGACATTTAATCTACAAAACTGTGGTCTAAAAAATAAATGAGTACTGTTTAAGTCACTCAATTTGTGGTAACTTGTTATGCAGCTGTGGAAAACTAGTATACCTAAAAACCATCTCCATTACAAAGCAGGAAATATGAAGGAAGATGAAGAGGGTTTCACATGGAATAGAGGGAATAAGTAACCTAAAATGGTCTGCTTCGCACTACTAGAATCACTGGCATACCAAGAAGAAAGTAACGTATTTCTTGAGAAAATATTCAAGGCAAGAGTTTAAGTAGAGGTTACTGAATGACCCTGATATTTTTTACTTTCTCTTCTCCAAACATGTGAATTTTAGTTTTTAGCTTTAACTAGATGGTTAATCTAATAGGGACTAAGGCAAGACCTATACAAAACTCAACAATAAAACTATATATACAAAAAAAAGAAAAAAAAAAAACCTATATAACTAATTACTTAATGAATGAGAAAAGAACATAATCAATTAATCAAAGAGAGACAAAATATTTATATATTCCCACTGGAATTCAAGCGAACACAGAAATCCTTCAGAATACACAGTTGTGCATAGTCTAAATAGAATTATGTACAACAGGGTCACTCTTAAACAATAAACAAAAAAATCTCAAAAAATGGGGGTCAAGGGGCTAAAAGACAAGTGGAGAAGAAAAATACTTTGTTCAGCTTATCAAGGAAATGGACAAAAGTTAAAGACATATAATTGAGAAACAGGAAAAATGATAACCGTAACTGAAAAGTTAGGAAGGTGATAAATAGGCATTAAGAAATCATACAATATGAAAAAAGATGACTTCAAAATTATTTTAGAGAAGTTAACAAATGTGGCATTGAGACAAAGGAAAGCGAATATAATTGATGTATTTGAGGAACTGACCTGAGAGGAAAAATATTCATAGATAAAATGGAAGAAATCACATTGAAATAGAGTAAATTAAAACAGGAATCTGCAGATTTAAGGGGCTTGTGCTGTTCTAGGAACATCAGACACAGGGTGGTTAGGCTCAAGGTAAGTTACAGAAGAAGAGAATACATGGGTATTCAAATTGGTGTTCATAAAAGGGCAATCCCAGCTGAGGATAACAAATTTTTGTGAACCTTGAATTACACTACAAAACCATTCAATATGAAGACAATAAAACAGTTTCATCAGTCTGAGAAGAAATATTGACTCAGTAATTTTATACCTACCCTTCAAATTAGAGGCACGGAACAGTCAAACACAAAAGATGTTTTCAAAAGAATCAAGTCAGTGGCAAAAACCAGCCAAACATGAAAAGAAATCAGTACTTGATTTTCACTTTAAAAATTAGCATTAGCTAAAGATATTTTAAACATTTCACATTATGCGAACATTGTTAGAATAAACAAAACAGAAGGGATTTTTAACCTACTATTTGATCCAAACATATGGAGACACGAAAACGTGATGCTTAATAAAAATTAAACGGAAGTCGACATAAAGTAGATTTAAGGGCAAGACCTATACAAAACTCAACAATAAAACTATATATACAAAAAAAAGAAAAAAAAAAAACCTATATAACTAATTACTTAATGAATGAGAAAAGAACATAATCAATTAATCAAAGAGAGACAAAATATTTATATATTCCCACTGGAATTCAAGCGAACACAGAAATCCTTCAGAATACACAGTTGTGCATAGTCTAAATAGAATTATGTACAACAGGGTCACTCTTAAACAATAAACAAAAAAATCTCAAAAAATGGGGGTCAAGGGGCTAAAAGACAAGTGGAGAAGAAAAATACTTTGTTCAGCTTATCAAGGAAATGGACAAAAGTTAAAGACATATAATTGAGAAACAGGAAAAATGATAACCGTAACTGAAAAGTTAGGAAGGTGATAAATAGGCATTAAGAAATCATACAATATGAAAAAAGATGACTTCAAAATTATTTTAGAGAAGTTAACAAATGTGGCATTGAGACAAAGGAAAGCGAATATAATTGATGTATTTGAGGAACTGACCTGAGAGGAAAAATATTCATAGATAAAATGGAAGAAATCACATTGAAATAGAGTAAATTAAAACAGGAATCTGCAGATTTAAGGGGCTTGTGCTGTTCTAGGAACATCAGACACAGGGTGGTTAGGCTCAAGGTAAGTTACAGAAGAAGAGAATACATGGGTATTCAAATTGGTGTTCATAAAAGGGCAATCCCAGCTGAGGATAACAAATTTTTGTGAACCTTGAATTACACTACAAAACCATTCAATATGAAGACAATAAAACAGTTTCATCAGTCTGAGAAGAAATATTGACTCAGTAATTTTATACCTACCCTTCAAATTAGAGGCACGGAACAGTCAAACACAAAAGATGTTTTCAAAAGAATCAAGTCAGTGGCAAAAACCAGCCAAACATGAAAAGAAATCAGTACTTGATTTTCACTTTAAAAATTAGCATTAGCTAAAGATATTTTAAACATTTCACATTATGCGAACATTGTTAGAATAAACAAAACAGAAGGGATTTTTAACCTACTATTTGATCCAAACATATGGAGTCACGAAAAACGTGATGCTTAATAAAAATTAAACGGAAGTCGACATAAAGTAGCTAATTAGTGCCAGGTGTGGGAAACATTAAGAACTCCTAGGAGAGAGATGATCACCTCAGGTCGTGGGGTAACAGCTTGTCCAAAGAAGGGCTGCAGAGAATAAAAGGATAAGTTTCCTCCGAAGAGATACCTAGGATGCCTTTTGCAGAAAAGTAGACCTCGACATGAGAGACTTCACACATAATATCTATATAGTTTCTGATTTAAAAAACACCTGGAATATTTCCATTATTAAGTTAAATTATATCCAGCACATTGTTTTCTAAATTTCAAGGAGGGGTGGAGGGTGAGGGTATTGAAAAACAAGTTGCCTTATTTTGAAAGGACCATCTGTTTTATAGTATTTTCTGAGTGAATTTTTCCAAGTACTCACTTTTTTTAAAAAAATTTTTTTCTTTTTTGGCCACTTTTACTGGTCTTCCAATTATTTATTTTCTTTGGTCTTTGTCTTGTGTGGGCCTCCCATTGCAGTAGCCTCTCCTGGATCAGAGCACCGGCTCTGGGTGCATGCACTCCAGAGCACTGGCTTGTAATTGGACACACCTGTCCAGCCGCTCCGCGGAACGCCTGATCTTCACAGGCCAGGGATCAAACCCACGCCCCTTGCACTGCAAGGCGGTGTCCTTATCCACTGGACCACCAGGGAAGCCCTAGGTACTCACTTTTTATTGGACCTTTTGGTGGCTTCAATAAAATTCTTCAAACCATGATATATATGGCATTGAGACAAATATATCCACTTCAACTCAAAACAACTTTCTAAAGTAAGGCTATGTTAATTTCTGTGTTTAAACAGTTAAAAGATTGAAAAAATATGTTCCTATAGATTTCTGTTTAGAATACTGGGTATACCTTTAAAACAATAATAACAAGAATAATAAAAGATGGGAATTTTGCCAAAAACATTTATATGTCTCAGTACTTACATACTCTTGTGTGGCCAATTACATTCTAAAAAAGAAACATACTTTCAATCACTAAATTAGGAAATAATCAGAAGTTTTTATAATGTTGTCTATTGTCAATTTGTTGTTGATATGGTAAATGAGTTTCACCTGATATACTCAGATTTTGGTTTCCATACTGGAGGCAATCAGCATCTAGCATATGGTCCATAAGACACAAAACGTAACAGGCCTCACATCACAAGCAAGGCAGCTGGTAGATATGACAGTTCTTTTCCAAATTACTCATCATGTTTTGAGTTGCTGCTACGAAAAAATGTGTTGCCCATCTCGAAAATAGATGTTCTTTTTTATTTTTAAGCTTGGGAAAGACTTCCAGTAGAAAATAAGACAGATGGTGACAGGAAGCAAGATATTTATCTCTATTTAGCCTCTCTTCTGTCAGTTCCCTCATCAAAAGAGTCTATTTCCTTATTAATTAAATTAATCCAGCACATTGTTTTTAATTTCAGGAGGGGTGGAGGGTGAGGGTATTGAAAAACAAGTTGCCTTATTTTGAAAGGACCATCTGTTTTATAGTATTTTCTGAGTGAATTTTTCCAAGTACTCACTTTTTTTAAAAAAATTTTTTTCTTTTTTGGCCACTTTTACTGGTCTTCCAATTATTTATTTTCTTTGGTCTTTGTCTTGTGTGGGCCTCCCATTGCAGTAGCCTCTCCTGGATCAGAGCACCGGCTCTGGGTGCATGCACTCCAGAGCACTGGCTTGTAATTGGACACACCTGTCCAGCCGCTCCGCGGAACGCCTGATCTTCACAGGCCAGGGATCAAACCCACGCCCCTTGCACTGCAAGGCGGTGTCCTTATCCACTGGACCACCAGGGAAGCCCTAGGTACTCACTTTTTATTGGACCTTTTGGTGGCTTCAATAAAATTCTTCAAACCATGATATATATGGCATTGAGACAAATATATCCACTTCAACTCAAAACAACTTTCTAAAGTAAGGCTATGTTAATTTCTGTGTTTAAACAGTTAAAAGATTGAAAAAATATGTTCCTATAGATTTCTGTTTAGAATACTGGGTATACCTTTAAAACAATAATAACAAGAATAATAAAAGATGGGAATTTTGCCAAAAACATTTATATGTCTCAGTACTTACATACTCTTGTGTGGCCAATTACATTCTAAAAAAGAAACATACTTTCAATCACTAAATTAGGAAATAATCAGAAGTTTTTATAATGTTGTCTATTGTCAATTTGTTGTTGATATGGTAAATGAGTTTCACCTGATATACTCAGATTTTGGTTTCCATACTGGAGGCAATCAGCATCTAGCATATGGTCCATAAGACACAAAACGTAACAGGCCTCACATCACAAGCAAGGCAGCTGGTAGATATGACAGTTCTTTTCCAAATTACTCATCATGTTTTGAGTTGCTGCTACGAAAAAATGTGTTGCCCATCTCGAAAATAGATGTTCTTTTTTATTTTTAAGCTTGGGAAAGACTTCCAGTAGAAAATAAGACAGATGGTGACAGGAAGCAAGATATTTATCTCTATTTAGCCTCTCTTCTGTCAGTTCCCTCATCAAAAAGAGTCTTCCAAACAAACAAATGAATATTTCAGAATTCAGACTTAATTATGTCCTAGGATGTACTTTTGCTGCTCATATAAAGACTGCCTTTGGGACAGTAAAAAGTCAAATCCTCAGGAAGGGCTGGTGGATTTTTAATGATTAAAGTGGCATTTGTCTAGATTTTATGGTAAAGACCACTATGGAAGTCAGATTGCTGGACTCTTTTGGAGGTGTTGATGATATTGTAGATGAGTAAGTGAAATCTGAGTACTTTGCTCCATTGGCAACTATGTGATTGTTTGCTTTCAGTAAGGTTTCCCACATTGAGGATCCTCAAAACTGAGTTTTCCTTACACTATCAAAAGAACAGGCAAGAAAGTGTTTATTCCAACTGTAAACTGAATAGTTTCCAATTCTTTGATTCAAATGCAGCTTATAAGAGTTATCCAGTTTGGAGTTTACAATGATTTCTGAAAAGGCTTTCCACACAATCTACCAAGTTTCATCTCGTTTGTAATATAGTGACTGGTTTCTGAACCTGTAAAGTATTACAGAATTGACATATATTTCTAATTTTTTAACAAGGCTTTAGATAAGAACTACTGAGTTTTCTCTCAATTATATGCATTTGGTACATATTTTTTCACATAGCTTATACTAGCATCAGAAGATAGATTTTCCTCCACTTTCTGTGGTGTCTACTTTGTACAATATTATTTGATGCTACTGCTAAGTGCTTCAAAGTTTAAAAACATTTAGTCTAGTAACAAATATTAATGCTGTAGCTTTCTAGTATTTGAACATTTACTTCAAGATTTTACTTGAACTATATCTCATTGCTTTATAATAAAAGTGTCCCTGTATATACAATTCTTGAATTAAAATTGATGTAAAAAGTTGATGCAAAGAAAAAGCAAGCTAATTGCCTCATTATCAGTTTTCTTTGGTGATCCAAATAAAGCATATCAAACATTCAGTTTCTCAAATTAATAGTGGTTGTAAGTTTAAAGTACATTTCTTTATATTTCTGAGCATTGTCATAAGACATTCAAGAAAGATTTACGAAATTATAGTCTTTCCCAGAATAAAGAACTATGTGTTAAGAAGTTATTCTTTAGCTCCAGTCCAATGGGAAATTAAGAAATCATTTCAAAAAAGAATAAAAAACAGAAATAAAATTTGTAATGCCTTGTAGGTGATAAATACATCTAATATTTTATATTCATCATATTTTTTAATCAATGTATTTTTAATTCATGAGTTTCAACATACTGAAAATGATTACCATACTGTCCTATGTTCCAGGAACTAGGAAAATGATATAAATCAATTGGTCATGGTTTCTTGGCATAAGATTTATATATATATATATGTATATATATATAGATAGATCTATAGTTTAAATGTGATTCTTTTCTGTTAATTTGCAAAGTTATTATTTTATTCTTTCCCATTTACTTCTTAATTTTAGATGTCATATCATGATTATGTAAACTTGTCATTAATGTGAATTCCTACAAATGCAAAACCCATAATATATTCCTTAATCTTCTAATAGCATCAATTGTAAAAAGCACGATCAATTAAACTATGGTGTTTTAAGGAAAAAATGCCTGCAGTTTATGTTCAAATTAATCATAAGCCATAGTATATTTCAAAAATATTGAAATGTGAAATAATACATGTCTCAGAAGCTAGGAATGTGTTAACCAATGTTGACATACGTAACTTTTCATCTATATGGTCAATCTTGAATTCAATTCATTCCTACAGCAGTTCTGATAAGTCAGGGCTTTTCTCTCCATTTTATATAGGAATTGACGGGGGATTAGGAATGCTGAATAGCTGACAGAGGAAGTCCTGCTAGGAAAAGGCAGAGTGGAAATTCAGATCAGGAAGCCAAAGTTCTATTTACTGTATCTGCTATCCAAATAAGAAGATATGACATAACAATAATTTTCATGAATATTTCAACCAATGAGGGGGAAATGTTCTGGGTCTGGATGACTTTACATCAAATATCAACAATGTCAAGTCAGTATATTAACAAAGCTTTTGAAGTTAGGTGAATTTGACAGAACCATCAACTTTAATAACTTACTTAAGTATCTCTTGGTACATTAAAGAAGCAATGTACTTCTTTAATATTCCACCCACCCACCCATTTATGCATATATCTATTTATTTGCTGATAACACACTTGCCAAGATTTCTTTTATTCAAACATATTTCCTGATAGGTTAAGCTACACTTTAAAAGGATGCAGAAAGTTTATTAAAAATATTTTATCTTTGTTTATAAATAATTACCACTTAAATCAATGTAAGCACAAGGTGTTAACTTCAGTTTTGCAAAGCTGAAACAATGATATATAGTCAAACAAATTTTCATGCCAAAGAACACAGCTCATCCCTTTTCCTCTAGGTGTAAGCATCAATTTACAATAACTTGAAGCATTCTACTGAAGTTTAAGTGGCATGCAGATAGTAAGTGTACAGCAATAAAACTACCCTAACAAAGCAGAGACTCCAAGCAGCTTAAACTAAAAGTGCAATCTAGTTCATAATCTTTTTGTTAATAAATATTAAACATAATTATATTCACACATGAAAAACAAAGTATTGTAATTTTCTCAAGAAAAGCCGACAGTTAATAGTATTCATTGTTCATGTATTCTTTTACATGAAAATTCTTACCTATTCATTGCGAAGTAGCAAAACGTCACTACAACTCAGTTCAGTAAAGTGATGAAAAATTCAGGAGCAACTTTTACAGCAGAGAGTTCCTCAAGTAATATTTTAACAGGGGCAAACAAATGTATTTCATTCTGTCATATCCTACTATGTATGAGCTCTGAAGCATTGTACAAAGCCATGCGAAATGGAGAGAAGGATGGTTACTTACCAACAGGGCGAGCTGTACACATTACAATGGTGTGGTGAGAACATAAAAAAGAAATTTAAAAAAAAGAAAGAAAAGAAAATTATCAGAATGCATGATGTGTAATGTTACATTTAAGTATGGACAGTAGGGTGATTTCTAGTCTCATTATTCAAGTATGAACAGGGTGTTCTCACTTGATAAAAAACTGAACTTTATAAATAGAATTCTAAGAACATAATTACTTTGCATGCCTAGATTAACTCTAAGCAATTTGGCAGGTATTTTACATGAGGTCTTATCGTCGTCATCAGTTACGATAGTTAATATTTCAAAGATCTTTTTAAGAGTTAAACAGCTTTGTGCTATCCCAAAGTTAAGAACCTGATGAATATAACTATTCAAGTCACAGACTAGCAAATGTCATGTCAATAAAAGAAGGCCTCACTGTCTGATTTAAATAGCAATTGGATTTTAAGCATGGTTAGTCAGAACCATTACAGAGACTACAGAAAAGCCCCTGACACTGCTTTTCAGCCAGTAATAAGTTAAGATCACATCACTTTTCATCCGTGGACAGGGTGGATGAAAATATAACAAATAGGTTGGAACATCCTTAGAGATTTCAACTGAGTAGCTCTCTAACCACTGTTAAGCTCTTTTCTTTTTTTTTGGCAGAGGGCAGGAAACAATGGCTGACAAATTGAATCTTGCTCACACTGAGAATGGCTTTCAAACTGCTGCTTCAACAAATTTTATTTTTTATTATTCCATAACTTTCAATCACTAAAATCAGTTGAAATAGGCTGCCTCTTTCATTAATACATAGAAAATGAAAGAGACACACAAGAGTTTAATAATACTTTCTTAAAAAGAATAATGCCAAATCAATTTAGACAGTAAACCATTTTGTAGAAAAGCAATGGACAAATATAAAACATATGGTCCCATTATTAAAATGAAGTAGAAATAAAGTTAGTAGCGCTTCAACTTTTATGAAACTTCATATTCTGAAATATAAACTTATTCAACAAACAGGTATTTCACCGATATCCCAGTGGATAAAGCTCTAGTGTAAACACAATGTAACTCTTAAACTTATGAGTAGTTTTGTTGTGATGTCTTCTTGGGCATGGTGAGACTGATACAGTCATTGAAACCATATTTATAGACACTGATTCACTCAACAAATACATCATAATTCTAGCTCTATGCAATCTTTGTGCTGGAACTTCTTCTCTATGAGATTCATGGTCTTAGAGTACTATTCACAATTATAAGCACTGGGTAGGGCAACAATATTAAGAAGAGTAAAGCAATTACAGCTGAATGAAAATTCAACTTGGTGAAACTATCATGTGTCCCAGAGTCTATAGCAACAGACTAGCAAATGGGTATTTTACATGAGGTCTTATCGTCGTCATCAGTTACGATAGTTAATATTTCAAAGATCTTTTAAGAGTTAAACAGCTTTGTGCTATCCCAAAGTTAAGAACCTGATGAATATAACTATTCAAGTCACAGACTAGCAAATGTCATGTCAATAAAAGAAGGCCTCACTGTCTGATTTAAATAGCAATTGGATTTTAAGCATGGTTAGTCAGAACCATTACAGAGACTACAGAAAAGCCCCTGACACTGCTTTTCAGCCAGTAATAAGTTAAGATCACATCACTTTTCATCCGTGGACAGGGTGGATGAAAATATAACAAATAGGTTGGAACATCCTTAGAGATTTCAACTGAGTAGCTCTCTAACCACTGTTAAGCTCTTTTCTTTTTTTTTGGCAGAGGGCAGGAAACAATGGCTGACAAATTGAATCTTGCTCACACTGAGAATGGCTTTCAAACTGCTGCTTCAACAAATTTTATTTTTTATTATTCCATAACTTTCAATCACTAAAATCAGTTGAAATAGGCTGCCTCTTTCATTAATACATAGAAAATGAAAGAGACACACAAGAGTTTAATAATACTTTCTTAAAAAGAATAATGCCAAATCAATTTAGACAGTAAACCATTTTGTAGAAAAGCAATGGACAAATATAAAACATATGGTCCCATTATTAAAATGAAGTAGAAATAAAGTTAGTAGCGCTTCAACTTTTATGAAACTTCATATTCTGAAATATAAACTTATTCAACAAACAGGTATTTCACCGATATCCCAGTGGATAAAGCTCTAGTGTAAACACAATGTAACTCTTAAACTTATGAGTAGTTTTGTTGTGATGTCTTCTTGGGCATGGTGAGACTGATACAGTCATTGAAACCATATTTATAGACACTGATTCACTCAACAAATACATCATAATTCTAGCTCTATGCAATCTTTGTGCTGGAACTTCTTCTCTATGAGATTCATGGTCTTAGAGTACTATTCACAATTATAAGCACTGGGTAGGGCAACAATATTAAGAAGAGTAAAGCAATTACAGCTGAATGAAAATTCAACTTGGTGAAACTATCATGTGTCCCAGAGTCTATAGTGGATTTACTGCAGCAAGAGGAAGAAAGTAAGCTGAACTATGCATAGTAATGTCTTTCTTTTTTCAGAGGGGTACACAAAAATAACAACCAAGAACACTACAACAGACTAACCTAATAACTGTTATGCCATGATCTAACAGGTAAGAGTTCTCTTAATTTTGCCAGTGTGTAGTAGAAAAAGAACTTTGCTTCTCTTTTTAATTTGCATTTTTCAGGTGTCACTTTCAGCTTGATCTGAAACATAATGTTTCCATTAGAAACAAAAACGCATTTTGAGCTTCTAAAGAAGAAGGTAAAAAAAAAAAAAAACATGGTAAGAAATCATGTTTTAAAGAAAGAAAATATATTTCTGTTTCACTTAGTATAGGGTGATTTCAAGAAAATGGAAGGTTTATTACTCTAGAAACAGTTTTAGAAATTGTTATTGTTTTCCCAATGATTCTTTGATTTATGCAAAGCCAATTTAAGGAACTGAAAAATGGGAAAATGGATTTACACATTTGCAGTTGTGTTCACTTATTTTGGAGCCACTTTAAAAGGTTCTATCAAATCATGAATTACTTAATAAGAATACAAATACCAGGCTTACTGCTGTCTGGCACTATTTCTTTCTTATTTAATGTTTATTCTGTAGCAAAGGGAACTATTTGCTACTTTTCAGTCTATTTCACTATATTTCTGAAGTAGTAACCAACTGAGTAAGTCTCTTTCAGATTTTGATTATAAAACTTCTTTTTCTTTCCAAGGATTGACTAAAGTGAATATCATGATAAAATTTCAGCAGAAACATCACAATAAAACATATTCTCTTTGTATATAGCAACATTTCATCCTGGAAAAAAAAAAAAGAAACAGCAGGTGGATGTTTTCAAAATCAGCAAATTACACTAAACTGTGTCCCTGCATTAAATGGATGAAAATGGATGTGGCCTCTGGGGTCAGTTGACCCCATTCTGATAACGCATCCGGAGAAGAGCTGCACATTTCATTTTTGTGCATAGAAAAATGAGTGTACAAAACTAAGCTGTAAATAATGTGTTTTTTCCCTGTTAACTTCTTAACATGAGAAATCCCAACTACTTTTCCTAATGGTTTTTAAACAATTTTTACTCCACATCCTAATATATTATGGAGATTTTTATTCTTTAACCCTGCTTTTGACATTTCAGTCAGATGAGATACATTCCACATAGATTAAACTCTCTAAGCCATCTATAGGACACAACATTAGAGGAGCAATCATTAAGGTTTGCTGATTAAAAAAAAAAAATCCTATTGAAAACAAACAACTCTTTCTATTAGTTTTATAAGATAGCTTCACACATTCATCTAGGAGGAGCATGCTTTCTTAATGAAATAGTGATCCTGAAACTTAACAAATTATGAAGACAATTAGGTGGGAAAGTATTTTAAAGCAAACAGACCACTTCAAATCTCATTCATCCAACTATTCAAGTATAAAAGGAACCCTGTTGCTTCTATAAACAAACAACTCCTCACATTTCTTATCATTTGTTTAGTCAGCAAATATTTTTTGACTGGAGTATTTCTTGGTTAGTTTATTTTTTTCCATTTACTTCAGTAAAAGTAAACAAACAAACTTTGGAGGAAATATGGTTAAGTGATTTGCTTTTGCAAAGGGCTGACTAGATAAAAGAAAACATACATTATATCATCACTTACTGAAGAAGCTTACAAAGGCTTTCAGATTTTGCTCATGTATTATCAGTATAGATAGACAGATAGACAGATAGATAGATAGATAAATGTTTTAAAGCAACTGGCCTGTCAATTTTGTCTAAATTTATTTTGCATCTAAGTTCACTACAATATCTGCCTGGGGGAAAGTGAATTAAATGGAATAGGAATGGAGTAATTGAGAAGTTTGGAAAACACCAGTATTTTTCTAGGTGTCCAGAGTGAACGTCTCCTAATAGTTACCTGAAGGAAGATAATTTTTTAAATGACATGATGCTGGAATCATATATCTGGCAATCTATCTGGCATTTTTCTTACCAGATGGAAGATCAGTCTGAGAATCGCTGACATACTTCCTGCCAATCTAAATTCCTCCAAGCCTCCTAATTCCTCCTAATGTTATGTAAACTGTGAATAAAGCTACACAAGGCTAAGAGGTGTTTTCCCTGTTAACTTCTTAACATGAGAAATCCCAACTACTTTTCCTAATGGTTTTTAAACAATTTTTACTCCACATCCTAATATATTATGGAGATTTTTATTCTTTAACCCTGCTTTTGACATTTCAGTCAGATGAGATACATTCCACATAGATTAAACTCTCTAAGCCATCTATAGGACACAACATTAGAGGAGCAATCATTAAGGTTTGCTGATTAAAAAAAAAAAATCCTATTGAAAACAAACAACTCTTTCTATTAGTTTTATAAGATAGCTTCACACATTCATCTAGGAGGAGCATGCTTTCTTAATGAAATAGTGATCCTGAAACTTAACAAATTATGAAGACAATTAGGTGGGAAAGTATTTTAAAGCAAACAGACCACTTCAAATCTCATTCATCCAACTATTCAAGTATAAAAGGAACCCTGTTGCTTCTATAAACAAACAACTCCTCACATTTCTTATCATTTGTTTAGTCAGCAAATATTTTTTGACTGGAGTATTTCTTGGTTAGTTTATTTTTTTCCATTTACTTCAGTAAAAGTAAACAAACAAACTTTGGAGGAAATATGGTTAAGTGATTTGCTTTTGCAAAGGGCTGACTAGATAAAAGAAAACATACATTATATCATCACTTACTGAAGAAGCTTACAAAGGCTTTCAGATTTTGCTCATGTATTATCAGTATAGATAGACAGATAGACAGATAGATAGATAGATAAATGTTTTAAAGCAACTGGCCTGTCAATTTTGTCTAAATTTATTTTGCATCTAAGTTCACTACAATATCTGCCTGGGGGAAAGTGAATTAAATGGAATAGGAATGGAGTAATTGAGAAGTTTGGAAAACACCAGTATTTTTCTAGGTGTCCAGAGTGAACGTCTCCTAATAGTTACCTGAAGGAAGATAATTTTTTAAATGACATGATGCTGGAATCATATATCTGGCAATCTATCTGGCATTTTTCTTACCAGATGGAAGATCAGTCTGAGAATCGCTGACATACTTCCTGCCAATCTAAATTCCTCCAAGCCTCCTAATTCCTCCTAATGTTATGTAAACTGTGAATAAAGCTACACAAGGCTAAGAGGTGTGCCTAAACAAGGTGAGATACAACTGAGAGACAAGGCTGGAAACTTGCAGTCAAACTTCCTTATTTTAAGAGATGGAAGGAGGAGGCATCAATTAGGGGAAAAGAAGCTGAAAAACAGAGCAAGGAATGCAGCTCATCTCTGTTTAAAGTCCTGTGAGCATAAACAATGCTACAGGTAGCATCTCTTTGGCAAAGGTAAGTGTAACTGTGTACATGGTACTATTTGGTACCTTGGGCTATATAATTTACTCCTGTCGGTCAACATGCACCACGAGGAAGACAGCTAATTCATTCTAGTTCACTGTAGGGTTAAGAAATGCCTTCTTTCACTCATAAGCAATGGCAGGGAGTCTATAAACAAAAATTACTCCATGATTGAGACAGTGCACGACACCCAGAAAGTGAAAGTTATTACAGGAGCTGCACTGACTATTTCAATTATTTAAGGCCAATGAACTTCACAAATCACTCTTTAAATCAGGTTCCGCAATGTGGAAGCTGCTTTGTCCATTTGTCACCTTTGGAAGCAGCGTTAGGTTTTTTCAGATTGATTTTTTGAACACTGAAATAAAATAAGAATTTCAAAAAAATAGTCTCCTAGTATAAAGTGGCAACCTAGTAAACAGAAAACTGAATATCTTTAAAACTAGTGGCACTTAAAAGGGGTAAATAGACCAAAACAATGGAAACAAAAGATTAGTGTCAATCTTCTCTATTTTTAAGATTTACTCAAACTATATTAGCTGTTAGTTACTAAATAAAAATTAATCACTTCAAACGAGCATCCTTTCAAATCCAAATTTGGAAGTAACTTTGTAACTGAAAATGGAGAGGACACACAATCTAGGAATCTTACGTAATAATAAAACGGTGTAAGCTATTATTTTGATTGTGAGTTCACTTACCAATTTAACCAAAGGTTAATCTATGGATTCAATTATATTTCACATCTTAAGTCTCTTACCTCGAACTGTGAGGGTAGCAGAAGCTTCTACTTTTCCAACCCGATTCTCAGCAATACACATATATGTGCCTTCATCTGTACTCATGGCCTTTTTAATTCTCAGTGTGTAATCATCTTTGATGTCATACCTGTATAAAATAGGGAATGGTTTTATTAAATTAAATTGGTTGTATTTAGATAACACTAAGTATTTGGCTCCATTTTTCTCTTTAATATTGTATTAAGAGAATATTATTTGTTGTTTATTATGAGGTATTATTATTTATTACCTAAAATAAATCACACACACACATAATGTTCAGCCATAAAGTGTAACTGCTTCAATTAAAGGTATTACTAATAGGGTCATTAATTTCATACCTGATCTCTAGCTGCTTGATAATCAATTACCTATAACGTAGGTATCCAACAACTCTGGCTGTAACAAAACCATCAAAGGCATTATTAATACTTTGGCTTTTTCTGATGACTATTAGTAAGAGAAGAGTGTATGTTTCCATTTCCTGGTGAGTTATATTTTGTAAGTTACACTGCATTCGAATATATGATTTATTTTTAGGTATCTTGAATATAATACAGCTGAAATATATTAAAGGAGAAAATTCTCTTATTTCTTAGCAAATTGACAAAGGAGACATTGCCTAAAATAATTAAGAATAACAATTCTTTTTTTAAAATTAGCAACATTAACTCTTAAAACTACAACATGCCTTGGAGTGATTTCTGGAACTGTACATCCTCAGGTCTTTAACAAGTGTAACATTTATTATTACACTTCTTTTTTTTTTTTTTTTTTTAACAATTACAGACATACTAGTTCAGAAGAAAAATTCTAAAAATTTTAACAAGAATTTTTTAAGAGCTGGCATAAGAATATGCTCTTACTAGATTCTAAGAAATTATTCAAATAAAGAAGATATGTTTACATTTTTTTCATGTCTGATTTTTCTTCTTGATTTTCATTTGTGGTCTTTGTTATTCCACACACACATTTTTGCAATAGCTTCTAGTCAGTAACACAGTCATCTTCATATATACCACACTATTAAAGCTGTATTTCCAAAATATTACTTTAATTGGTTCCAGCCGCTAATAACTGACTGACTTCCTATTGCTTTAAGAACGAAAAAACTTCTTCCAGCTTCAGCTAAAAGAATAAAACAGCCTAACATGATTTCAAAATGAGGCACGGACCTAATAAAAGTTCTGTCTACAAACAGCGGTATCTATGAACCAAGCATGCCAACTAAACTTAACTATCCTTGCTCCTTCACCCTCCGTCCTCCAATTGTGGTGGTTCCTTTACTGTCTGCATGTTTTGGGTTAAGCATCCACTTCCATGTCATAAGTCATGAGGGAAGCTTTATTATCCACTACTTTTGTCTGAAGCTAATCCATTACCACACTAGAAAGCTATGATTATTCTCTCCTCAAAACAAAACAACCAACCCCCACAAAACAAACAGAAAAACATATTGCTACAACAATCATTTTGCACTTGCCCACATTCTGTATCATCTATTTTGATAAATGCAGAGATCCTCTCTGCTTCAATCACTTCTATATTCACAGCCCAAACGAAGTGATTAAGAGCACAGACTCTGGTCTTCGAGACTTTTTAATGACCTGTCCATCTTTTTGTTCACCTTCTTCTAACCACATGGCCCCTTCCCCTTTGCTCAACATAACTACCTAATTAAAACCGTGTCTTTGTACTTCTCTTGTACTTCAGGGCCTGCCCTTCCTTTAGAGTTTTCATTGTTGATCATTCCTGACGTTTGAGACAGCACAAATACTCCCTCAAAGATGTCTTCCTGTCCAAAAAATGTAAAGCAGGTCTCTGCTCATCAGTTACTTTTTACAGTTATTTTTAGTTGTTTTTATTTTCATATTTTTGTTACTTATAGTACTTTATATCTTCTTCACAAAACATACTTCTCTCAAGTTTTTGTTTGTATTTTATTGTCTTTCTAGTTTTCAAGAGCATGTATGCTCCCCACCAATCAGCACCTGACATCTTGAATGTGATCAATGAATGCTTATTGAGTGAATCATGAACCATACAACAAATGCTTAACATTTTTTTTAATGCTTATTGAGTGAATCATAGCTTCTAGTCAGTAAATAAAAACCACACTATTAAAGCTGTATTTCCAAAATATTACTTTAATTGGTTCCAGCCGCTAATAACTGACTGACTTCCTATTGCTTTAAGAACGAAAAAACTTCTTCCAGCTTCAGCTAAAAGAATAAAACAGCCTAACATGATTTCAAAATGAGGCACGGACCTAATAAAAGTTCTGTCTACAAACAGCGGTATCTATGAACCAAGCATGCCAACTAAACTTAACTATCCTTGCTCCTTCACCCTCCGTCCTCCAATTGTGGTGGTTCCTTTACTGTCTGCATGTTTTGGGTTAAGCATCCACTTCCATGTCATAAGTCATGAGGGAAGCTTTATTATCCACTACTTTTGTCTGAAGCTAATCCATTACCACACTAGAAAGCTATGATTATTCTCTCCTCAAAACAAAAAAACCCAAACCCCCCACAAAACAAACAGAAAAACATATTGCTACAACAATCATTTTGCACTTGCCCACATTCTGTATCATCTATTTTGATAAATGCAGAGATCCTCTCTGCTTCAATCACTTCTATATTCACAGCCCAAACGAAGTGATTAAGAGCACAGACTCTGGTCTTCGAGACTTTTTAATGACCTGTCCATCTTTTTGTTCACCTTCTTCTAACCACATGGCCCCTTCCCCTTTGCTCAACATAACTACCTAATTAAAACCGTGTCTTTGTACTTCTCTTGTACTTCAGGGCCTGCCCTTCCTTTAGAGTTTTCATTGTTGATCATTCCTGACGTTTGAGACAGCACAAATACTCCCTCAAAGATGTCTTCCTGTCCAAAAAATGTAAAGCAGGTCTCTGCTCATCAGTTACTTTTTACAGTTATTTTTAGTTGTTTTTATTTTCATATTTTTGTTACTTATAGTACTTTATATCTTCTTCACAAAACATACTTCTCTCAAGTTTTTGTTTGTATTTTATTGTCTTTCTAGTTTTCAAGAGCATGTATGCTCCCCACCAATCAGCACCTGACATCTTGAATGTGATCAATGAATGCTTATTGAGTGAATCATGAACCATACAACAAATGCTTAACATTCTTCTCTGGTTCTTTCATACCATGGTTATTCGTAAACCAATTGTATGCAAAATTGAAAGATAAGTTAATATGAAACATAGAACTATATTATACCAAGAGACAAAGTAATATTAATAATTTTATATATAAGCAATTAGTTCCAAATGATATATTATAAATCAAACAAAATATTATAAATGTTAAGACTCAGAAAATTTAATACATAAATGCTACTATGGAGATAGAGATAAAATAAAGTTAGCGAATCCTGAACAGCAATTTAGACATTTGATTTACATATTATCATAATTATCATATTATATTTATATACATTTCTCTATGTAAATTAGTAACATGAAAGACAAAACTCTCTGTACCAAAATAAATGAAATAACTCTAGAAGAATATTTTAAACCAGTGTGAGGACTACAGGGGAACAAAGTAAACATTTGTGTTTTGTTCAATTCTTTTGAGTATGTTAACTCATTATTTTGGCAAATAGAGTGGTCTATAATCACGTCATTACTCAATTATAAAATTAAATGAAAATAAAATGCATTTGCATAGTATTATTAAATATACTTTATAATGTAGTCTCATAAAACTTTTAGTAAGCAAGGAATGAAATTTTTACGTTTCTTATTTTAAAAATTAGACAATTTAGGCATATAAACTTCAATCAGAAATTACAGTTTATTTTTATACCTTTATAGAATATGGCATAGTGAAACCTGGAATATTATGTTCAGTTTTTCTCCATATTTATCAAGACAGGAATTACATACATAAAAATTGAAAAGGTGACATACATGGACTTGAATTCATGTGTCAAAATAATAACTTCAAAATTATTCTTTAAGTCTGGAAAACTATGAAGAACATGAATCTGTGATCATGGAAATACTCAGAAAAATACCCAAATATCAGTATTAAGGAAGAATACTTGAAGTTTATACAAAATACCTTTAGGATAAGAGGGAGAAAAGAATTTTCATTTCATATTTTGTTACTTATAGTACTTTATATCTTCTTCACAAAACATACTTCTCTCAAGTTTTTGTTTGTATTTTATTGTCTTTCTAGTTTTCAAGAGCATGTATGCTCCCCACCAATCAGCACCTGACATCTTGAATGTGATCAATGAATGCTTATTGAGTGAATCATGAACCATACAACAAATGCTTAACATTCTTCTCTGGTTCTTTCATACCATGGTTATTCGTAAACCAATTGTATGCAAAATTGAAAGATAAGTTAATATGAAACATAGAACTATATTATACCAAGAGACAAAGTAATATTAATAATTTTATATATAAGCAATTAGTTCCAAATGATATATTATAAATCAAACAAAATATTATAAATGTTAAGACTCAGAAAATTTAATACATAAATGCTACTATGGAGATAGAGATAAAATAAAGTTAGCGAATCCTGAACAGCAATTTAGACATTTGATTTACATATTATCATAATTATCATATTATATTTATATACATTTCTCTATGTAAATTAGTAACATGAAAGACAAAACTCTCTGTACCAAAATAAATGAAATAACTCTAGAAGAATATTTTAAACCAGTGTGAGGACTACAGGGGAACAAAGTAAACATTTGTGTTTTGTTCAATTCTTTTGAGTATGTTAACTCATTATTTTGGCAAATAGAGTGGTCTATAATCACGTCATTACTCAATTATAAAATTAAATGAAAATAAAATGCATTTGCATAGTATTATTAAATATACTTTATAATGTAGTCTCATAAAACTTTTAGTAAGCAAGGAATGAAATTTTTACGTTTCTTATTTTAAAAATTAGACAATTTAGGCATATAAACTTCAATCAGAAATTACAGTTTATTTTTATACCTTTATAGAATATGGCATAGTGAAACCTGGAATATTATGTTCAGTTTTTCTCCATATTTATCAAGACAGGAATTACATACATAAAAATTGAAAAGGTGACATACATGGACTTGAATTCATGTGTCAAAATAATAACTTCAAAATTATTCTTTAAGTCTGGAAAACTATGAAGAACATGAATCTGTGATCATGGAAATACTCAGAAAAATACCCAAATATCAGTATTAAGGAAGAATACTTGAAGTTTATACAAAATACCTTTAGGATAAGAGGGAGAAAAGGAGATTTAACTATGAAAATATAAGAAAACACATGGCTATTGGTTATTCCTAGGAACCAACAGGCTATAAATTCTGAGACACTTTTTATAGTTATAAAGACACAGGGAAACACTGAAAAGTTATCGGGTCCTGTCTAATATCCTAATTTTAAGATTATAAAAATAACAGTGTTATTCAGTCTGGGAATTCACTGGTAGCAAAAGTTTAGACCATATTAAATACTAGATCTCCTAGCACATTCTTCATCAATTGTATTACAGTGGTTACAACTTTCAACCAAGACAAAGTATAAATATTCATTTCTTTAAAAATCATGATGTATGCATTTATAGAGGGAAATTAAAGTAAGGAGATGTATTACCCAAATGGCAGCAAATTCCGCTAAATATTCCTAAACGGGCTCCATGAATAAATGGTCAATATCCCAATTAAGCCTTTTGTGGCAGAGTTCTTAGAACTTCAAGCCTCAACGTCTGGGGACAAAAGTTTACACTAGATACAGTAAAATTCTAATTGCAATGTGTCATTTGCAGACTGAAATCTGTATGAGAGCAAGGAGAGTGTGTGTGTGTGTGTGTGTATCTATGGCTCACTAATGTTTTAAAATTATTGAAGTAACTGATACTCAAAATATTGATACAATCCGAGTCACGGCACCAAAAAAAAAAAAAATATATATTGATACAAAGATACTCAGATTTCAAGGTCTGTCTTCCTCCAAAACACACTTTTTCATCTTCCTCACAGCTGCCTAGAGGGATCTAAAATGATACAACTGGAGACAGTGTTGCTCCTTCCAACATGACTGAACCACTGTGCCAGTCTGTAGCCTGAGACCTGACAATATACACAACCCAGGAGACTGAATTATGTCATAGTACCTTTGTCAGTTTCCACGAGTAAGATGCATCTTGGGTCAGAGAAATGATAAGCCCATAATAATGATCAAATTAGCTCTTTCTGCCAAAAATTTAAGATATATGAGGGCTGGTTTTAAAGAAACTCCATCTAAGTAGCTTCAAAACCCAGAAAGAAGTAAGTATTTGGCTCATCGCTACTTCCATATTTAGGCAATCTGAGGCAAAATATGACAAAACCGCTAAAGTCAGTGAGGAATTGTTATGGGTATTCACTACCAGCTTCTGCTTTCTCTAAGAGATCATGATGTCTCAGAGACAATAATTTGCTTCCTAAAATATATACGCAATTAGATGTCAAATATTTCCATAGGCTCAATAATTGTCACCTTCTTTTCATTTCTTTCTGGAAAAATTTCCTATTCATGGTTATTTGTGGTTAATATTAACCTCTTTCATGCTTTACACTATTACATTGGAGAACTGGGGAAATATTCATTTTCCCTAGTAAGCAAATATTACTGAGTAACAGAAACGATTATAAATAATAATTCCTCACATTTAAGGAGATCTTTAAAGTTTACAGCTGAGATTCATATAAGATTTCACCACAATAGATGACTTAGTGAAAATGCCTATTTCAAAACACCATTTCATAGAAGAAGATACTGAGACCGTTGTCTCAAGTTATAAATAGATTGAACTCAATGCCCTGTGCACTGGTGTCTCTTTATTTTTCTAACACAGAGCAACACACCTTTTTCATTTGATGTGTTTACCTCTCTGTGTGCATGTGCTTTGGGCAGGTCTGTATTTCTGCATCAGACTCTGTGTTCAGTCTCAAAAACTCCAGAAACTAACTTTATCAATATTTTTCCTCAGGATTATTCTAAGACCAACTGTAATCATAGGAGGCTGATAAATGTATTTCCCCAAATATACACACACTTCAAATTTATTATTTTATTGAATAATCTAGTGTACCTAAAATTTTCTCTGATTTACTCTTAGCCTTCTTTACATTGCTGCTGTTGGTATTTAGTTGTTAAGTTACATCTGACTTGCAGCCCCATGAACTGAAGCCCACTGGACTTCTCAGTCCATTGGATTTTCCAGGCAAGAATATGGGAGTAGGCTGACATTTCCTTCTCCAGGGCTTCTTCCCCGCCCAAGGATCAGACTGTGTCTCCTACATCTCCCCTACTGGAGATTTTATTTACTACTGAACGACCTGAGAAGCTCCTTATTCCAGAGTGGGATACATTTTAGTAACCAGAGGATACTTTGGTATAAAATAGCTAGTTTTCAAACATGGAATAGCATTCGATATGACAAAACCGCTAAAGTCAGTGAGGAATTGTTATGGGTATTCACTACCAGCTTCTGCTTTCTCTAAGAGATCATGATGTCTCAGAGACAATAATTTGCTTCCTAAAATATATACGCAATTAGATGTCAAATATTTCCATAGGCTCAATAATTGTCACCTTCTTTTCATTTCTTTCTGGAAAAATTTCCTATTCATGGTTATTTGTGGTTAATATTAACCTCTTTCATGCTTTACACTATTACATTGGAGAACTGGGGAAATATTCATTTTCCTAGTAAGCAAATATTACTGAGTAACAGAAACGATTATAAATAATAATTCCTCACATTTAAGGAGATCTTTAAAGTTTACAGCTGAGATTCATATAAGATTTCACCACAATAGATGACTTAGTGAAAATGCCTATTTCAAAACACCATTTCATAGAAGAAGATACTGAGACCGTTGTCTCAAGTTATAAATAGATTGAACTCAATGCCCTGTGCACTGGTGTCTCTTTATTTTTCTAACACAGAGCAACACACCTTTTTCATTTGATGTGTTTACCTCTCTGTGTGCATGTGCTTTGGGCAGGTCTGTATTTCTGCATCAGACTCTGTGTTCAGTCTCAAAAACTCCAGAAACTAACTTTATCAATATTTTTCCTCAGGATTATTCTAAGACCAACTGTAATCATAGGAGGCTGATAAATGTATTTCCCCAAATATACACACACTTCAAATTTATTATTTTATTGAATAATCTAGTGTACCTAAAATTTTCTCTGATTTACTCTTAGCCTTCTTTACATTGCTGCTGTTGGTATTTAGTTGTTAAGTTACATCTGACTTGCAGCCCCATGAACTGAAGCCCACTGGACTTCTCAGTCCATTGGATTTTCCAGGCAAGAATATGGGAGTAGGCTGACATTTCCTTCTCCAGGGCTTCTTCCCCGCCCAAGGATCAGACTGTGTCTCCTACATCTCCCCTACTGGAGATTTTATTTACTACTGAACGACCTGAGAAGCTCCTTTTTACAGAGTGGGGATACATTTTTAGTAACCAGAGGATACTTTGGTATAAAATAGCTAGTTTTCAAACATGGAATAGCATTCGATATGATCAACATGTAGGAGGTATTGTCTGACTTTAATTAAAAATAAGAAAAAAAAGAAACAGATGAAAAAACATTACTGGTGAGGAAATCCTAACAGAAATTGGGTGATTCCGATTGTGAAATCTACCCGTCTCAGACCTGCATAAATGCAGTCATTGTTGCCAGGTTTGATTAATGACAGTTGTACAATCATGTGCTGACAGTTCCCACTATAAAGATACCTTTTTTTTTCTTTCTTTCTGATATGAAACACTGCTGAAAAATGCAACCCAATCAGATCTGGCCCCTGGACAACATGTGCTATCATCACAGTACCGTGAATTGAGATTGATTGGTAACTAGCTGTGACGAAGTGGGAAAAGAAGCTTTGGTTTTTGTGTTGTTTCTTTTCCAAAAGGAACAAAAAAAAAAAAAGAAAGAAAGAAAAAGGAAAAAACAAGAGAAAAAGGGAACTGAATTGTGTCAAACCTTACCATCTGTTCAGCTAAATACTTAAAAAAATAATGTTTCTTTTAAATCTTAATAGTATGGTTTGTATTCAAGGTTCTGTTTGTGTATGATCTTATATTTACTAACACTCTTAAGAGTGTGTCAAAAGAGAAAATATTATTGAATTTTTTTTTAAAGAAACAGAGCACTATATGCTAAAATCACTTCCAAACTTAAGTGAAAGAAAGTATTTTATTTTTTCTTGCTAAACAAAACTTCTCTCATAAGTAGTTGGAAGATTTCCTATAAATCTAAATTTACTCTGAAAATGCCAAACAAGATTTTGCTTTTAACATAACTACTTTTTTCCACAAAGTTGTTTACAGCCTTACATCTGACTTGCAGCCCCATGAACCCACTGGACTTCTCAGTCCATTGGATTTTCCAGGCAAGAATATGGGAGTAGGCTGACATTTCCTTCTCCAGGGCTTCTTCCCCGCCCAAGGATCAGACTGTGTCTCCTACATCTCCCCTACTGGAGATTTTATTTACTACTGAACGACCTGAGAAGCTCCTTTTTACAGAGAGGGGATACATTTTTAGTAACCAGAGGATACTTTGGTATAAAATAGCTAGTTTTCAAACATGGAATAGCATTCGATATGATCAACATGTAGGAGGTATTGTCTGACTTTAATTAAAAATAAGAAAAAAAAGAAACAGATGAAAAAACATTACTGGTGAGGAAATCCTAACAGAAATTGGGTGATTCCGATTGTGAAATCTACCCGTCTCAGACCTGCATAAATGCAGTCATTGTTGCCAGGTTTGATTAATGACAGTTGTACAATCATGTGCTGACAGTTCCCACTATAAAGATACCTTTTTTTTTCTTTCTTTCTGATATGAAACACTGCTGAAAAATGCAACCCAATCAGATCTGGCCCCTGGACAACATGTGCTATCATCACAGTACCGTGAATTGAGATTGATTGGTAACTAGCTGTGACGAAGTGGGAAAAGAAGCTTTGGTTTTTGTGTTGTTTCTTTTCCAAAAGGAACAAAAAAAAAAAAAGAAAGAAAGAAAAAGGAAAAAACAAGAGAAAAAGGGAACTGAATTGTGTCAAACCTTACCATCTGTTCAGCTAAATACTTAAAAAAATAATGTTTCTTTTAAATCTTAATAGTATGGTTTGTATTCAAGGTTCTGTTTGTGTATGATCTTATATTTACTAACACTCTTAAGAGTGTGTCAAAAGAGAAAATATTATTGAATTTTTTTTTAAAGAAACAGAGCACTATATGCTAAAATCACTTCCAAACTTAAGTGAAAGAAAGTATTTTATTTTTTCTTGCTAAACAAAACTTCTCTCATAAGTAGTTGGAAGATTTCCTATAAATCTAAATTTACTCTGAAAATGCCAAACAAGATTTTGAAAACTGACAATGTTTTACAACATAACTACATTTTATGCATTCTCATACTTTTCAATCCCCAGTGTACCTTAGGCTTCTACGGTAACTTCTCATGATTTTCTCGCTTTTATGAATACAATTAAGATAATTTAGGGTTCATCCCCTCCAAATCTTCCCCAAGGGCTTTAGAATTTGGGAGAAGAAAAGACTACAGGATATAGATTACATTTTCTATTACAAATTAGAATTTTTCAAAGTTCAGTTCATATCCCTATATCTCATTGCCTTGTTTGAATTATGTGAGAGTTCTACACTAATAAAACTTCCTGAATGACTGTTCTCATCTCAAAAGCACCTTTGTTTTTTATGAAGGAAATTTATTTTCTCAGCATTTTTAGTTTTTGAAATCACCTACTACTTTTTATTATGAGATGTCTGGCTTCAATTCTGGAATGAATGCTTTGAATTAGCACTTACAATTTTATTACATATCTGCTTTATTAATCTTTAAGTTGGCCAATCAGAAAAACTATGAATTGAAGCAGGAAATATTTAATGTCTACACAAGTAAATGTTTCTTTCCTTTTGGGAGACTTGAAAAGTTTGTTTTCAATGTTCCAAATACTTTGCACTCAATCAAAAGGACTAAAGATCACCTGTCATCTTCTAGATTCTTGCAGAAAACAAGGAAATGTCTGCAATAATAGGCATTCGTTAATTCCAAATTCAATGAAAACTTAACTACGGAGCTTTTATATAACACTGTTACCAAGTTTATTGCCTTACTTTCAACAGAAGAAGTCTTATGATAAATAAAATAATGTTTCTTTTAAATCTTAATAGTATGGTTTGTATTCAAGGTTCTGTTTGTGTATGATCTTATATTTACTAACACTCTTAAGAGTGTGTCAAAAGAGAAAATATTATTGAATTTTTTTTTAAAGAAACAGAGCACTATATGCTAAAATCACTTCCAAACTTAAGTGAAAGAAAGTATTTTATTTTTTCTTGCTAAACAAAACTTCTCTCATAAGTAGTTGGAAGATTTCCTATAAATCTAAATTTACTCTGAAAATGCCAAACAAGATTTTGAAAACTGACAATGTTTTACAACATAACTACATTTTATGCATTCTCATACTTTTCAATCCCCAGTGTACCTTAGGCTTCTACGGTAACTTCTCATGATTTTCTCGCTTTTATGAATACAATTAAGATAATTTAGGGTTCATCCCCTCCAAATCTTCCCCAAGGGCTTTAGAATTTGGGAGAAGAAAAGACTACAGGATATAGATTACATTTTCTATTACAAATTAGAATTTTTCAAAGTTCAGTTCATATCCCTATATCTCATTGCCTTGTTTGAATTATGTGAGAGTTCTACACTAATAAAACTTCCTGAATGACTGTTCTCATCTCAAAAGCACCTTTGTTTTTCATGAAGGAAATTTATTTTCTCAGCATTTTTAGTTTTTGAAATCACCTACTACTTTTTATTATGAGATGTCTGGCTTCAATTCTGGAATGAATGCTTTGAATTAGCACTTACAATTTTATTACATATCTGCTTTATTAATCTTTAAGTTGGCCAATCAGAAAAACTATGAATTGAAGCAGGAAATATTTAATGTCTACACAAGTAAATGTTTCTTTCCTTTTGGGGAGACTTGAAAAGTTTGTTTTCAATGTTCCAAATACTTTGCACTCAATCAAAAGGACTAAAGATCACCTGTCATCTTCTAGATTCTTGCAGAAAACAAGGAAATGTCTGCAATAATAGGCATTCGTTAATTCCAAATTCAATGAAAACTTAACTACGGAGCTTTTATATAACACTGTTACCAAGTTTATTGCCTTACTTTCAACAGAAGAAGTCTTATGATAAATAAAATCACTCACGAATCTAATGGAATCATTCACTAATAATTAGAGACACAGTGAACAACTGATCAATACCACTGTACGAACTACAGTAAATGTGCAGATGCAGCCAGTCCCAATTAGAATTCAGTGATTTTTTTCAATTCCTCAAAAACAGTGCATTTTAGGAAACTCACCACTTTTCAAGGCACTTTTTATAAAACATAAACCTTCTTGGTGAAATTTAAAACTTTTGCTTCTTTCAGGCTTGGTAGCTGAAAACAGGAAAAGTGCTTCAATTTTCCTAAAACAATCTCTCTTCTCACAATTTTTCAAAGAAAATACTTCCACAGATAGTTCTTTGAACTGTTATTAGAACAAATTTAAGTACGTCTTCGTAGCCTAAAACCCAGGTGAATTTTTTTTTAATCTGTAATATTTCAGGTGTGTCTGAAAGTCGAACTCTTAAATCACAATTGAAAGCTAGGACCTTGAAATTGACACAACAAGCCATTATTTTGCTGTCAAAGGCATATCAAGTGAAGTTGATATCAACTATAGTTGACAGCCTATGAGGGTCACACTCTATAATTACAATGTAGGCTAATGTTTACAGCTTAGGTAGAGTAAAGTTTATTCCTTCAGGTTTTGTAAGGAAGACTGAGTAGGGCACTAAAGAGCAGTCTGAAGAACAGATATCTTTTAAAAATTACAATTCACATAGCATTCACTGGGGGAAAGGGAAAAATTTTGAGATTAAACTTGTTGGGAAATTGCAGAGAAAAGCAGTCCCCTAGGAGAACTTGCTGTTCTCTTTTGGAAGCTTATACTGAAACCCAAAAGAAACTTGAAATATGACACCATTCTGACTCTCTCATAACTAACCAAAGGGTACTTTATCTTTTTTTTCTTTTTGGCTTTACATAAATGCTATCCTTGTTATCTTCAGCTTAATTAAAGCTGGCTCCACCCTTGTATGCTTGAACCATCAATGGAAAACACTTCTTCTAGTCTCTCTTTAGCAAAGCTGAGAGAGTAAGGTATTTTCGAACTAAAAGCTAGAAATGTCTGCAATAATAGGCATTCGTTAATTCCAAATTCAATGAAAACTTAACTACGGAGCTTTTATATAACACTGTTACCAAGTTTATTGCCTTACTTTCAACAGAAGAAGTCTTATGATAAATAAAATCACTCACGAATCTAATGGAATCATTCACTAATAATTAGAGACACAGTGAACAACTGATCAATACCACTGTACGAACTACAGTAAATGTGCAGATGCAGCCAGTCCCAATTAGAATTCAGTGATTTTTTTCAATTCCTCAAAAACAGTGCATTTTAGGAAACTCACCACTTTTCAAGGCACTTTTTATAAAACATAAACCTTCTTGGTGAAATTTAAAACTTTTGCTTCTTTCAGGCTTGGTAGCTGAAAACAGGAAAAGTGCTTCAATTTTCCTAAAACAATCTCTCTTCTCACAATTTTTCAAAGAAAATACTTCCACAGATAGTTCTTTGAACTGTTATTAGAACAAATTTAAGTACGTCTTCGTAGCCTAAAACCCAGGTGAATTTTTTTTTAATCTGTAATATTTCAGGTGTGTCTGAAAGTCGAACTCTTAAATCACAATTGAAAGCTAGGACCTTGAAATTGACACAACAAGCCATTATTTTGCTGTCAAAGGCATATCAAGTGAAGTTGATATCAACTATAGTTGACAGCCTATGAGGGTCACACTCTATAATTACAATGTAGGCTAATGTTTACAGCTTAGGTAGAGTAAAGTTTATTCCTTCAGGTTTTGTAAGGAAGACTGAGTAGGGCACTAAAGAGCAGTCTGAAGAACAGATATCTTTTAAAAATTACAATTCACATAGCATTCACTGGGGAAGGAAAGATTTTGAGATTAAACTTGTTGGGAAATTGCAGAGAAAAGCAGTCCCCTAGGAGAACTTGCTGTTCTCTTTTGGAAGCTTATACTGAAACCCAAAAGAAACTTGAAATATGACACCATTCTGACTCTCTCATAACTAACCAAAGGGTACTTTATCTTTTTTTTCTTTTTGGCTTTACATAAATGCTATCCTTGTTATCTTCAGCTTAATTAAAGCTGGCTCCACCCTTGTATGCTTGAACCATCAATGGAAAACACTTCTTCTAGTCTCTCTTTAGCAAAGCTGAGAGAGTAAGGTATTTTCGAACTAAAAGCTAGGAGAAAACAAGCAAACAAAAAAGGATATATAAAATATCCATAAGAATATAACAACAGTTGGCTTAACACAGAGCACATTTCAGATCATAGGAAACTAGGCCTTGAATGACTGCCAGGGATCTCGGACATTGACCATGTTGGAACCAGAGCTCCTCTCTGGAGACTGGGCAATCAAACCAAACTACAGCTGAGTCCTTCCAAAAAGGTCAAGCCTCCTGCTCACTCCAAATTAAAGTTCTCCAAGGTTGAATACTAAGGCTATGATTGTCTTTTGAGTGTCCTTGTCTCTCCCATCTTCTACAACTATGGCAGATTTTGGAGATTCCAATGGTTAATTGTCCTGGGAAATCTGTGGACAAATGTGAAATTCATAGCCTGGTATCCCTGGTCATCACCCAAGTTTCTATCTTCTCCTGTCATCATATGCCCTCATTTCTACCATCTTTGCAGTGAGTTTTGCTTCCTGTGATATAACCCCTCATAATTTTTTTGTGGGCCTCTTTACAAAATTTTTCAGGTGTGCCTTCCAAATTACCTGTTTGCTGACTTGTAAAACTTCCTTCTGAATATTCATTGGAAGGACTGATGTTGAAGCTGAAGCTCCAATACTTTGGCCACCTGATGTGAAGAGATGACTCGTTGGAAAAGACCCTGATGCTGGGAAAGACTGAGGGCAGGAGGAGAAGAGAGCGACAGAGGATGAGATGGTTGGATGGCACCACCAACTCGATGGACATGAGTTTGGGCAAACTCTGGGAAATAGTGAAGAACAGAAAAGCATGGTGTGCTGCAGTTCACAGGGTTGTAAAGAGTCAGATATGACTTAGTGACTGAAAAACAACAAACTTCGATGGACATGAGTTTGGGCAAACTCTGGGAAATAGTGAAGAACAGAAAAGCATGGTGTGCTGCAGTTCACAGGGTTGTAAAGAGTCAGATATGACTTAGTGACTGAAAAACAACAAACTTTCCTTATCTTCTGTCTCTCAGATTTTCACCTTCACCACCATGCATTAATGGAAATCTAGCTCTTTACCATAGCTCTGGTTAGGATGGTCAAAGAGAGAAAGTGAGAACATCTTCCATTCATTCCAAACAGCTACCCAGAGCCTGAGTTACTCAATAAATCTTTTTGGAAAGAAATACATATTCTCAAAACAAACAAGGCAAAATTTTAAAAGCAAAACAAAAAGCCTTATTCCATTGAACAGCGATCATGCTATTTGGTTTTCAAATGGAATCTTTAGACTTTCTATTTGACAAACAGGACACTTAAATCATGACATACTTCATGGGGCTGTTTTAAAGATTAAATGAGTTAATACATTAAATGTTGAGACTTGAACCTGGCATACAGAAAATGCCCAATAGATGTCATGTAAAAATTTTCCACAGCAGCCCCTCATTTCTACATGTCTCCTTTCCAGGGCTATTGTCTCCATATCCCTTTGTCATTGTCTCATAGCAAGATCCTGGAACCAAAGGAATGGCTTTGCCTTTGAAAGGTGAAGTTCAAATATCTGATCTTTCCATAATTTTGGATGACTCCTACTTTCTTAATTTAGTTTACAAACTGAAACTCTTCCTCCATTTTGATCACTCCTCCTATCAACACTAATTTGTCTACCCTGCTTAGAATCCATGGCTCATATTATGCTTGTCCATATCTTCACTTTTCTGGTCCCACTGCCTTTTGGTTACATTTGACTAGGAAAACCTCAATCATGTATTGATACTGGGCTTTCCAGGTAGCACTAGTGGTAAAGAACCTGCCTGCCAGTACAGGAGACATAAGAGACACAGGTTTAATTTCTGGGTTTGGAAGATCCCTGGCTCAGGCAACCTACTCCAGTATTCATGCTTGAAGAACCCCATGTACGGAGGAGCCTAGTGGGCTACAAGTCGATATGATCTCAAAGAGACATGACTGAAGCAACTTAGCACATGCATGCATATATATGTATATACATACATATTATAAGCCCCATATTATATATATATGTGTATACATACATATATATGTATATACATACATATTATAAAGTCATATACTCTTCCTCCCATACTCATTAAATTCAAACCATTCCAGAGACATTGAGGTTTTCCTTTGGTTCATAATAACAAATTTTGTCAAGAAAACTGGAGATAGCAATGGAACATTTCATGCAAAGATGGGCACAATAGTGGACAGAAAACTCAGAACCTAATAGGAGCAGTAGAGATTAAGAAGAGGAGGAAAAATACATAGAACTATATGAAAAAGGTCTTCATGGCCTAGATAACCATGATAGTGTGCTCATTCATCTACAGCAATACATCTTAAAGTGTGAAGTCAAATGGGGCTTAGGAATCATTGTTACGAACAAAGCTAGTGGAGGTGATGGAATTCCAGCTGAGTTATTTAAAATCCTAAAAGTTGATTCTGTTAAAGCGCTACAGTCAATATGACAGCAAATATGCCGGCACTGGGCACAGGACTGGAAAATATCAGTTCTCATTTCAATTCCAAAGAAGGGCAATGCCAAAAAATGTTCAAACTACAGCAGGGTTGCACTCATTTCAAATGCTACATGTCTCCTTTCCAGGGCTATTGTCTCCATATCCCTTTGTCATTGTCTCATAGCAAGATCCTGGAACCAAAGGAATGGCTTTGCCTTTGAAAGGTGAAGTTCAAATATCTGATCTTTCCATAATTTTGGATGACTCCTACTTTCTTAATTTAGTTTACAAACTGAAACTCTTCCTCCATTTTGATCACTCCTCCTATCAACACTAATTTGTCTACCCTGCTTAGAATCCATGGCTCATATTATGCTTGTCCATATCTTCACTTTTCTGGTCCCACTGCCTTTTGGTTACATTTGACTAGGAAAACCTCAATCATGTATTGATACTGGGCTTTCCAGGTAGCACTAGTGGTAAAGAACCTGCCTGCCAGTACAGGAGACATAAGAGACACAGGTTTAATTTCTGGGTTTGGAAGATCCCTGGCTCAGGCAACCTACTCCAGTATTCATGCTTGAAGAACCCCATGTACGGAGGAGCCTAGTGGGCTACAAGTCGATATGATCTCAAAGAGACATGACTGAAGCAACTTAGCACATGCATGCATATATATGTATATACATACATATTATAAGCCCCATATTATATATATATGTGTATACATACATATATATGTATATACATACATATTATAAAGTCATATACTCTTCCTCCCATACTCATTAAATTCAAACCATTCCAGAGACATTGAGGTTTTCCTTTGGTTCATAATAACAAATTTTGTCAAGAAAACTGGAGATAGCAATGGAACATTTCATGCAAAGATGGGCACAATAGTGGACAGAAAACTCAGAACCTAATAGGAGCAGTAGAGATTAAGAAGAGGAGGAAAAATACATAGAACTATATGAAAAAGGTCTTCATGGCCTAGATAACCATGATAGTGTGCTCATTCATCTACAGCAATACATCTTAAAGTGTGAAGTCAAATGGGGCTTAGGAATCATTGTTACGAACAAAGCTAGTGGAGGTGATGGAATTCCAGCTGAGTTATTTAAAATCCTAAAAGTTGATTCTGTTAAAGCGCTACAGTCAATATGACAGCAAATATGCCGGCACTGGGCACAGGACTGGAAAATATCAGTTCTCATTTCAATTCCAAAGAAGGGCAATGCCAAAAAATGTTCAAACTACAGCAGGGTTGCACTCATTTCAAATGCTAGCAAAGTAATTCTCAAAATATTTCAACCTAGAGCTCAACAGTACATGAATGAAGAACTTCCAGATGTACAAACTAGATTTAGAAAATGCAGACATACTAGAGAGGTACCAAATGGCCAAAAGCCACTGGATCACAGAAAAAGCAAGAGAAATAGACAAAAACATTTGCTTCATTGACTATGCTAAAGGCTTTGATTGTGTGGATCACAACAAACTGTGGAAAACTCTGAAAGAGATGGGAGTATGAGACCACCTTACCTGCCTTCTGAGAAACCTGTATGGAACTCAAGAAACAACAGTTAGAACTCACATGGGACAATGAACTGGTTCCAAATTGGAAAAGGAGTACATCAAGATTGTATATGGCCACCTTGTTTATTTAACTTCTATGCACAGTTTGTCATGTGAAATGTTGGACTAGATGAATCATGATTGGGAATCAAGATTGCTGAGAAAAATATCAAACCCCCTGCAAATATCAATATGCATATGATACCACTCTAATGGCAGAAAGTGAAGAGAAACTAAAAAGCCTCTGACAAGGGTTACACACGAGAGTGAAAAAGGTGGCTTGAAACTTGACATTCAAAAAATTAACATCATGGCATTAGGTCCTACCACTTTATGGCATACAGATGGGGAAAACATGGAAAAAATGACAGATTTTGTTTTCTTGGGCTCCAGAATCACTGTGGATAATACAGTCATGAAATTAAAAGACGCTTGCTCCTTGGAGGAAAATCTATGACAAATCTAGACAGCATATTAAAAAGGAAAGAAATCAATTTGCCAACAAAGGTTCATATAGTCAAAGCTATGGTTTTTCCGGTCGTCATGTACAGACATGAGAGTTAGACCAAAAATAAGGCTGATGCTTTTGAAGAGTTCCTTGGACAGAAAGGGATCAAATCAGTCAATTCAGGAAGAAGTCAACTCTGATTTCTGAATAGTCAGTGGAAGGACTGATGCTGATGCTCCAGTATTTTGGTCACTTTATATGAAGGACTGACTCATTGGAAAAGACCCTGATAGACTGAGGGCAGGAGAAGATGGTGGTAACAGAGGATGAGTTGGTACGATGGTATCACTGATTTAATGGACGTGAATTTGAGCAAACTCTGGGATACAGTAAAGATCAGGGAAACCTGGTGTGCTGCAGTCCATGGAGTTGCGAAGAGTTGGACATGACTTAGGGACTGATCAACATAATATCAGAAAGTAATGTTTAATTATTATCCTTAATATGCAACCATTTTTGTGATAACTTTTATAATAATCTTTAGAAGACTCTTCAAATCATATCTGCCATAACTTAAAAACTTTATCTTAAATATTTTTTAAAATTTTGCAGGTATGGAAGGACGTGCACTCATCTCTCCTGCAAAATCGCCTGAATTGCGACGAGTTCCTGGGAAACCATTGACGAAAGGAGGTTGGATCTGATCACAGAGAGGACACCCCACATGGAAGAACAAAGGAGAAGCCGCATCAAGACGGTAGGAGGGGTGCAATCGCACTTTTAAAAGTCAAACCTCATACCCGCAGGAGAGGCTGGGTGGGCCAAAGGCGAAAAGCCTGTTGCAGATCAAAACCCGGGAGAGGAGAACTGACATCCTCAAGGGACTGAGCCAGACCTGCTTTGGAGTGTCCAGGTGCCCCCTTGAGCTAGAAGTGCCCTTGAGCAGGCCTCGGAAGGGCGGCACTCAGTTCCCTTTGGAGGAGGTTACCATTAACCTGATCACAGAGCCACCAAGGAGGACTGGAAAGTCTCTGCGCACTGTGATCCGGGAGAGAGGAATAGCGATCCTGCAAGACTGAGCCAGACTCACCCCTGAGTAACCTGACGTCTCCCGCCGTGGCGGGGGTCGACGGTGGCCTGCAGCAGGGTCGGGGTCACTGCGGAAGTGTTTCCCATAGAGCGTGTGGGAATAAATCCTCTGTGAGACAGACGTCATTTTCCCTACTGTAGTTTGGCTGCTGGTCAAACTGCAGGGCTGCTGGTCAAGCTACAGGGAGGGAATTTAGCTCCACCCAGCAAGAAAAGGGATTTGGATTAAGAAACTCCCAGGGCCAGCCTGGGCGGGCCTTTTAATTCTGGAATAGGCCAAACAAACAAGCAGTCAAAGAGGTCTTCAGATCCAACCACTGCCAGAGGCAAGAAAAAGACTGATAATTCCTGAATAGTCAGTAAGAGACAGAAGAACATAAACACTATTTTCACCTTTTGTCTGAAGCTGGAGTTACTGCTGGACTTTAAAATTTCTTTTTTTTATTGTATTACTTTGTTTCAATTTTTTTTTTTTTTTTCTCTTTTTTCCAAACCCACTCAGTGCACCCACCGCTTTTCTTTCTTTTTTTCTTTTCTTTTCTTGGGGGTGTGTGTGAGAGAGAGAGTGGGTGTGTTCATTTCCTTCACTGAATTCTATTGAAGCTACTAATCTTATCAGTAAGACTGAATATATTCAAGTTTACATAATTTTTTTTTTTCTCTTTTTCCTTTTAAATCACACATTTTATTTTGGTATAAACTTCTGGTTCCCCATTGGTCTTTTAAGGTTCTCTGGGGGTTTTGTTTGTTTTTATTATTTTTGTTTTGTTTTTCTATATTTTTCTATAAAATTTAGATCTTTTAATTTTTAATAATTTTTGATTTGTACTACTACTTCCTCTATAATTCTTTGCTTTCTATGAAGCTCCTTTCCTATAGCACTAAATTCTAATACATACAAATCTTTATCTCCCTATATTTAACTTTGCAATATTATTCCAAATTTCTCTTCTATCCTCCCTTTCTCTTTTTCCCTTTCCCCACTATATTTCTTAGTCTGTTCTGTCCTCATTGCCTTATCCCCAACAGGGATCCTGCTCTAGCATTATGCTCCAATTGGTACTCTACTTAGTTTGCTTATTAACTGGTGGATATCATTCTTGGATTTCTCTATTCGCCGTGCTAACGTATTGTACTCTATTTTTGGTTGGAATGCTTGGGTTATGTTATAGATGTATATGTTTATGTGTATAATTCAATATGCTAGATAGTACTTGCATAATTTTTAAATTGCCATTTGTCAAAGGTATAACTTCTGTTTCTCATTTGCATATATATGTTTTAATATCATTTAATGCCATAACAAACCAGCCGTGAAATCTTCATTCCCTGGTCAGGCAACAAGCCCCGGGGTTTTAAGGAGGGTGCACTGACTCCAAAACTCTACAATACTAGAGAACGCCTAATACTAAAGGGCAGTATACAAGTGAGAACGCCAACAAAGGTAATCATTTGTATGCAAGTCCTGACATCACCCAATCACCAGCATCACCCAGAATAGAAGCCCCATCCAAACAACAAACACCAACAGACATAACTCAAAGTCTGGGAAAAGGAAATCCCAAACAGAATCAGTTTTAAAAAATTAATAATCACAATGAAATGGCAGAGAAATACCACACAAGCGAAGGAACAATCCACAAACAGACAAGATCAAATTAATGAAGAGAATTTGGACAAACTTTCTGAAAGTGATTTCAGAAGAATGATAATAAAGATGATCAAAGACACTGAAAACAGAATTTCAGAGAAATTGCAAGATACAACTAACACACTGAATAAAGAAATACAAGAACTTACCAAAAAAGTAACAGAGACAAACAGCTCAATTGCTGAACTGAAAAAACACTGTAGAAGGAATCAAGAGCAGAGTATCTGAGACAGAAGACCGGATAAGTGAGCTGGAAGATAAAATGGTGGAAGTAACTGCTGAAAAACAGACTCTAGCTCAAAGAATGAAAAGAGCAGAGGACAGCCTCAGAGACTTCTGGGATAATATCAAACGCACCAATATTCGAATTATAGGGGTTCCAGAAGAAGAAGAAAAAAAGAAACGCTATGAGAAAATTTTTGAAGAGATTATCGTTGAAAATTTCCCCACCATGGGAAAAGAAATAGTCAATCAAGTCTAAGAAGCACAAAGAGTACCATACAGACTCAATCCGAGAAGAAACACACCAAGACACATATCAATGAAGTTAACACAAATTAAACACAAAGATAGAATTCTCAAAGCAGCAAGGGAAAAACAACTAGTGACATACAAGGGAAAGCCCATCCGTTTAACAGCTGATCTTTCAACAGAAACTCTGCAGGCCAGAAGGGAATGGCAGGACACATTTAAATGGCTGAAAGAGAATAATCTGCAACCAAGAATCCTCTACCCTGCAAGGATCTCATTTAAAATTGATGGAGAAATCAAAAGCTTTACAGACAAGCAAAAATTAAAAGAATTTAGTCACACCAAACCAGCCTTACAACAAATGTTAAAGGGACTTATATAGAAAACAAGTAAAACAGGAGAAGATCCATGAAACAAACCCATCATAACATCTAAGAAGATGACAAAATCACTTTAAAAAATTAATAATCACAATGAAATGGCAGAGAAATACCACACAAGCGAAGGAACAATCCACAAACAGACAAGATCAAATTAATGAAGAGAATTTGGACAAACTTTCTGAAAGTGATTTCAGAAGAATGATAATAAAGATGATCAAAGACACTGAAAACAGAATTTCAGAGAAATTGCAAGATACAACTAACACACTGAATAAAGAAATACAAGAACTTACCAAAAAAGTAACAGAGACAAACAGCTCAATTGCTGAACTGAAAAACACTGTAGAAGGAATCAAGAGCAGAGTATCTGAGACAGAAGACCGGATAAGTGAGCTGGAAGATAAAATGGTGGAAGTAACTGCTGAAAAACAGACTCTAGCTCAAAGAATGAAAAGAGCAGAGGACAGCCTCAGAGACTTCTGGGATAATATCAAACGCACCAATATTCGAATTATAGGGGTTCCAGAAGAAGAAGAAAAAAAGAAACGCTATGAGAAAATTTTTGAAGAGATTATCGTTGAAAATTTCCCCACCATGGGAAAAGAAATAGTCAATCAAGTCTAAGAAGCACAAAGAGTACCATACAGACTCAATCCGAGAAGAAACACACCAAGACACATATCAATGAAGTTAACACAAATTAAACACAAAGATAGAATTCTCAAAGCAGCAAGGGAAAAACAACTAGTGACATACAAGGGAAAGCCCATCCGTTTAACAGCTGATCTTTCAACAGAAACTCTGCAGGCCAGAAGGGAATGGCAGGACACATTTAAATGGCTGAAAGAGAATAATCTGCAACCAAGAATCCTCTACCCTGCAAGGATCTCATTTAAAATTGATGGAGAAATCAAAAGCTTTACAGACAAGCAAAAATTAAAAGAATTTAGTCACACCAAACCAGCCTTACAACAAATGTTAAAGGGACTTATATAGAAAACAAGTAAAACAGGAGAAGATCCATGAAACAAACCCATCATAACATCTAAGAAGATGACAATAGGATCATTTGTATCAATAATTACTTTGTGTGTCAATGGACTAAATGCCCCAACCAAAAGACACAGAGTGGCTGAATGGATCCAAAAACACGACCCATACATATGCTGCCTCCAGGAAACTCATTTCAGACCTAAAGACACTCATAGACTGAAAGTGAGAGGCTGGAAAAAGATATTCCATGCAAATGGAAATCAAAAGAAAGCTGGAGTAGCAATCCTCATATCAGATAAAATAGATTTTAATGTAAAGAAGATTCTAAGAGACAAGGCAGGTCACTACATCATGATTAAGGGATCCATCGAAGAAGAAGACATAACAATCATAAATATCTATGCTCCCAACGCAGGAGCACCCCAATACATAAGACAAACACTTTCAGACATAAAAGAAGACATTGACAGCAACACAATCATAGTAGGAGACTTTAACACTCCTCTCACACCAATGGACAGATCATCCAAACAGAAAATTAATAAAGAAACACAAGCCTTAAATGCCACACTAGAAGAAATGGACCTCATTGATATCTTTAGGACTTTCCATCCAAAAGCAGAAGAATACACTTTCTTCTCAAGTGCTCACGGAACATTCTCCAGGATAGACCACATCTTGGGCCACAAATCAATCCTCAGTCAATTCAAGAAAACTGAAATCCTATCAACCATCTTCTCGGACCACAATGCAGTGAGACTAGACATCAACTACAGGAAAACACCCGCTAAAAACACAAACACATGGAGATTAAACAACACATACCTAAAAAACCAACTGATCATTGAGGAAATCAAAGGAGAAATAAAACAATTCCTAGAAGGAAATGACAATGAACACACGACAGTGCAAAACCTATGGGATACTGCAAAAGCAGTCCTAAGAGGGAAGTTTAGAGCAATTCAATCCCACCTCAAGAAACTAGGAAAACCTCAAACAGACGACCTTACCTTATGCTTAAAACAACTGGAGAAAGAAGAACAAAAACACCCCAAAGCCAGCAGAAGAGGGGAAATCATAAAGATCAGAGAAGATATAAATGAAAAAGAAACAAAAGAAACAATAGTAAAGATAAATAAAACAAAAAGCCGGTTCTTCAAAAAGGCAAATAAAATCGATGCACCACTGGCCAGACTCATCAAGAAAAAGAGAGAGAAGAACCAGATCAAAAAAATCAAAAATGAAAAAGGAGAGATTACAACAGAGAATGCAGAAATCCAAAGCATTATAAGAGACTATTATGAACAACTCTATGGCAACAAACTGGACAACCTGGAAGAAATGGACAGTTTCTTAAAGATTAATCTCCCAAGACTCAACCAGGAAGAAACAGAAACTATGAACAAGCCAATCACAAGCTTAGAAATTGACTTTGTGATCAAAAATCTACCCAAAAATAAAAGCCCAGGGCAAGATGGCTTTACAGGTGAATTCTACCAAACATTTAAAGAAGAGCTAATGCATGTCCTTCTAAAACTCTTCCAAAAAATTGCTTAGGAAGGAACACTTCCAAACACATTCTACGAGGCCACCATCACCCTGATACCAAAGCCAGGCAAAGATATCACATAAAAAGAAAATTATAGGCCAATTTCACTGATGAATCTAGATGCCAAAATCCTCAACAAAATCCTAGCAAACAGAATTCAGCAACACATCAAAAAGCTCATTCATCACGATCAAGTTGGGTTCATCCCAGGCATGCAAGGATTCTTCAACATCCGCAAATCAATCAATGTGACACACCATATCAACAAATTGAGAGACAAAAATCACACGATCATCTCAATAGATGCAGAAAAAGCCTTTGACAAAGTACAGCATCCATTTATGATAAAAACTCTTCAAAAAATGGGCATAGAAGGAACTTATCTTAACATAGTGAAAGCCATCTATGAGAAGCCCACAGTGAACATTATCCTCAATAGTGAAAAACTGAAAGCATTCCCTCTAAGATCAGGAACAAGACAAGGGTGTCCACTTTCACCACTCTTATTCAACATAGTCCTGGATGTTCTAGCAACAGCAATAAGAGAAGAGAAAGAAATCAAAGGAATCCAGATTGGAAAAGAAGATGTCAAACTCTCTCTATTTGCAGATGACATGATATTCTACATAGAAAATCCCAAAGAAACTATTACAAAACTACTAAAGTTAATCAGCGAATTCAGCAAAGTTGCAGGATACAAAATCAATATACAGAAATCACTGGCATTCCTATACACAAACAATGAAAAATCAGAAAATGAAATCAAAGAGGCAATCCCCTTCACCATCGCAACCAAAAGAATCAAATATCTAGGAATAAACTTACCCAAAGAAACAAAAGAACTGTACACAGAAAATTACAAGACACTCATGAGAGACATTAAAGAAGACTTAAACAGATGGAGAAATATTCCATGTTCCTGGGTCGGGAGAATCAATATTGTGAAAATGACCATACTACCAAATGTCATCTATAGATTCAATGTGATCCCTATCAATCTTCCAATAACATTCTTCACAGAACTAGACCAATGAATATCACAGTTCATATGGAAACACAAAAGACCTCGAATAGCCAAAGCAATCCTCAGGAAGAAGAATGGAGCTGGAGAAATCAGCCTCCCCAACTTCAGACTCTACTACAAAGCAACAGTCATCAAGACAGTATGGTACTGGCACAAAAACAGAAATATCAACCAATGGAACAAGATCGAGAACCCAGAGATAAACCCACGCACCTATGGGTACCTTATTTTTGACAAAGGAGGCGAACATATAAAATGGGACAAAGACAGCCTCTTCAACAAATGGTGCTGGGAAAATTGGACAGCTACATGCAAGAAAATGAAGTTGGAACATACCCTGACACCATACACAAAGATCAACTCAAAATGGATTAAAGACTTAAATGTAAGGCCAGAAACCATCAAACTCTTAGAGGAGAATATAGGCAAAACCCTCAAGGACATCAATCAAAGCAAGATCTTCTCTGACCCACCTACTAGAATAGTGGAACTAAAAAGACAAATGAACATGTGGGACCTCATGAAACTTAAAAGCTTTTGTACAGCTAAAGAAATTACAAAAAACCTGAACAGACAGCCCACAGAGTGGGAGAAAATCATAGCAAATGAAACAACAGACAAATAATTAATCTCCAAAATCTACAAGCAACTCAGATAACTCAGCACTGGAAAAATGAACAACCCAATCAAAAAATGGGAAAAGGACCTAAAGAGACACCTCTCCAATGATGACATACAGATGGCCCCAAAACACATGAAACGATGCTGAACTTCACTAATAATTAGAGAAATGCAAATCAAAACTACAATGAGATATCACCTCACACCCGTCAGAATGTCCATCATCCACAAATCGACAGACAATAAATGCTGGAGAGGCTTCGGAGAAAAGGGAACCCTCCTGCATTGTTGGTGGGAATGAAATTGATACAGCCTCTATGGAAGACAGTCTGGAGATTTCTTAAAAAACTAAAAATAGAAGCACCCTATGACCCAGCAATCCCACTCTTAGGCTTATACCCTGACGAAATCAAAACTGAAAGAAGCACCTGTACCCCAATGTTCATTGCAGCTCTCTATACAATAGCTAGAACATGGAAGGAACCTAGATGCCCATCGACGAACGAATGGATCCAAAAGCTCTCGTACATATATACAATGGAATACTACACAGCTGTAAAGAGAAATGCAGAAGAATCAACCCTAATGAGGTGGCTGGATCTAGAACGTATCATAAAATGTGAAGTCAGTCAGAAAGAGAAGGACAAATACAGTATATTAACACATATATATGGAATCTAGTAGGATGGTGATGATGGCACACGCAGTGAAGCGACAGAAAGACAGACATGGACAGTGGACATATGGACACTGTGGGGAAGGAACAGTGGGTGAGAGGCGTAAAGGAAGTAGCATGAAGGCCTGTACTTTCATAAGTGAAGAAAATAGCTCTAGTCATTGCTCTATGAGAAAGGGGACCCTTCAGGGTGCTGTGTGATGGTCGGAGGAGGGAATGGGGGATATACATATGACTAATCTGAGAACATACATATCTGTAAACAACAAAACTCTGTAAAAGTTAGAAGTAAAATAAAGGTTTAAAAATTTTTTGCAGGTATTAAAATATGAAACATGTGGAAACCTCATGAAACTTAAAAGCTTTTGTACAGCAAAAGAAATTACAAAAAAGCTGAACAGACAGCCCACAGAGTGGGAGAAAATCATAGCAAATGAAACAACAGACAAATAATTAATCTCCAAAATCTACAAGCAACTCAGATAACTCAGCACTGGAAAAATGAACAACCCAATCAAAAAATGGGAAAAGGACCTAAAGAGACACCTCTCCAATGATGACATACAGATGGCCCCAAAACACATGAAACGATGCTGAACTTCACTAATAATTAGAGAAATGCAAATCAAAACTACAATGAGATATCACCTCACACCCGTCAGAATGTCCATCATCCACAAATCGACAGACAATAAATGCTGGAGAGGCTTCGGAGAAAAGGGAACCCTCCTGCATTGTTGGTGGGAATGAAATTGATACAGCCTCTATGGAAGACAGTCTGGAGATTTCTTAAAAAACTAAAAATAGAAGCACCCTATGACCCAGCAATCCCACTCTTAGGCTTATACCCTGACGAAATCAAAACTGAAAGAAGCACCTGTACCCCAATGTTCATTGCAGCTCTCTATACAATAGCTAGAACATGGAAGGAACCTAGATGCCCATCGACGAACGAATGGATCCAAAAGCTCTCGTACATATATACAATGGAATACTACACAGCTGTAAAGAGAAATGCAGAAGAATCAACCCTAATGAGGTGGCTGGATCTAGAACGTATCATAAAATGTGAAGTCAGTCAGAAAGAGAAGGACAAATACAGTATATTAACACATATATATGGAATCTAGTAGGATGGTGATGATGGCACACGCAGTGAAGCGACAGAAAGACAGACATGGACAGTGGACATATGGACACTGTGGGGAAGGAACAGTGGGTGAGAGGCGTAAAGGAAGTAGCATGAAGGCCTGTACTTTCATAAGTGAAGAAAATAGCTCTAGTCATTGCTCTATGAGAAAAAGGGATCCTTCACGGGAGCTGTGTGATGGTCGGGAGGGGAGGGAATGGGGGGATATACATATGACTAATCTGAGAACATACGTATCTGTAAACAACAAAACTCTGTAAAAGTTAGAAGTAAAATAAAGGTTTAAAAAAATTTTTTTTGCAGGTATTACTTGAATTAATTAGAACATAAAACTTTAGGGTAAAAATTGTAAATATATCACAGTTAAGGAGACCATTTGGAACAAATGAAATGTTGATGCAGGTTCAGTTATCCTTCAATTTATAAATAATTTTTTATTGGCATAAATGCATTTAAAACAATTTGGTTTTGAACAAGGATTAGACATTACAACATCAGACTCACAGAAGTGGATATAACTCATTGTTGTATGTTTGGTTAGAAACTCATCTTCACTTTAGGTCCTTTCAGAAAAGGGTTTTAGAGATTAAATTGCAAAGCATCCACAGAACTCAGAGCTTGGACCAGACTTTTTGATGAGCAGATTCCACTCTTCTTGATCTCTCTTGAGTTGGGAATGAACTCTGTGCAGTAAAGGACTGCACATCTGGGATAAAATTGATATTCAAATTTGCCATCTACTTAGTGGTCTAGCATAATGAATACCTTCACCACTGTACACTAGGCATATGAGAGGCTTCCACATCATCAAAGAAATGTTCATTCTGAGCAGTGCTATGGAAGGTTCCAAAGGCTTTCCCTTCCTGCCTTCTGATAACAGAACCTTCTTTGTGAAGTGTGGTATGGAATAATTTAGAAATTCAACATAGTGATATAGGAGTACTTATCATTAAATGTGTCATATAACTTGTGGGTTTGTAGGTCTATATGAAAATGAAGGTTCAGACATTTCTCTAATCAAGCTACTCAACTATGTTGTTTTTATCAATTCAGCAACTATTTAATGAGGAGACAATACGTATATAAATATATGGAATCTAGTAGGATGGTGATGATGGCACATGCAGTGAAGCGACAGAAAGACAGACATGGACAGTGGACATATGGACACTGTGGGGAAGGAACAGTGGGTGAGAGGCGTAAAGGAAGTAGCATGAAGGCCTGTACTTTCATAAGTGAAGAAAATAGCTCTAGTCATTGCTCTATGAGAAAAGGGGACCCTTCAGGGGTGCTGTGTGATGGTCGGGAGGGGAGGGAATGGGGGGATATACATATGACTAATCTGAGAACATACGTATCTGTAAACAACAAAACTCTGTAAAAGTTAGAAGTAAAATAAAGGTTTAAAAAAATTTTTTTTGCAGGTATTACTTGAATTAATTAGAACATAAAACTTTAGGGTAAAAATTGTAAATATATCACAGTTAAGGAGACCATTTGGAACAAATGAAATGTTGATGCAGGTTCAGTTATCCTTCAATTTATAAATAATTTTTTATTGGCATAAATGCATTTAAAACAATTTGGTTTTGAACAAGGATTAGACATTACAACATCAGACTCACAGAAGTGGATATAACTCATTGTTGTATGTTTGGTTAGAAACTCATCTTCACTTTAGGTCCTTTCAGAAAAGGGTTTTAGAGATTAAATTGCAAAGCATCCACAGAACTCAGAGCTTGGACCAGACTTTTTGATGAGCAGATTCCACTCTTCTTGATCTCTCTTGAGTTGGGAATGAACTCTGTGCAGTAAAGGACTGCACATCTGGGATAAAATTGATATTCAAATTTGCCATCTACTTAGTGGTCTAGCATAATGAATACCTTCACCACTGTACACTAGGCATATGAGAGGCTTCCACATCATCAAAGAAATGTTCATTCTGAGCAGTGCTATGGAAGGTTCCAAAGGCTTTCCCTTCCTGCCTTCTGATAACAGAACCTTCTTTGTGAAGTGTGGTATGGAATAATTTAGAAATTCAACATAGTGATATAGGAGTACTTATCATTAAATGTGTCATATAACTTGTGGGTTTGTAGGTCTATATGAAAATGAAGGTTCAGACATTTCTCTAATCAAGCTACTCAACTATGTTGTTTTTATCAATTCAGCAACTATTTAATGAGGAGACATATATAGAAAAATTTCTTGCCTCATATATTCTAGAAAATATGCAAAAATGTACATGCATTCAAGTCATTACTGAGAGAAAATGTCCTCTTGTGTTCAATGATGACATGTTTATGTCAAATCCAATCATTGTATTATTTGTCCACCTCACTGAGGTAGCTTTCATAGTTAAGGCAATAAGATGAGACTATTATCTTTGGAAGTTACTTCTTTGAACTATATTCTATTATTTTCGTTCTAACATTAAAACTAAAAAATAAAGACCATATAAAATAGCATTTAGATGAGCAATGCCGAGATTCAGCTTTTCCACTAAATGAAGTTTCTCAACCACAGCACTACCGACATTTTGGACAGATTTTTCTTTGCTGTGGGTGTCGTCCTATGGATAATAACAGGATGCTTAGTGCCATTCCTAGCTTTTCCCAGCTAGCCGACCATACCACCTAATCCCACAAATGCAGCAACCCAGAATGCTTCTGGACATTGCCATATGTCTTGCTGGAAAAGAGAGAAGCCTAAATGGCTCCAACTGAGAATTACTGTACTACAATGAATGTGTATTTGGTGAGCCCTACATGTTAGGATAGGACTGGATATTTGAGATGAGATGGAGATAAATATGGCAAAGGAAACTGGGACGTCCAGGAGAAAAGAGAAACAACTATAAAGATGATGTCAGAGAGACATAGGGATGGAATCCAACTCTGTCACCCGCAGGGCCTGTAACTTTGATTTCATAGTTCATTGACTATACACTTACAGTTGAGAAAGGAGGAGATCCATACTTTAAGATTTTTGGAAAGACTCATTATAAAACGTGTAACAACCTAACATGAAGCCAACACACCCTCAAAAATTATACTTTTTTGTTAATATCTTAATGTAATTGTCTTCAGAAATAAATGAACTAGTTTACTATAGTAGTTAAGGCAGTGGATTTTAGGACTAAAGTGTTTGAATTTAAATCTCTGTTGCCACTGAAATTTGTTCCTCAGATCACCCAGTTGTAAAATATAGTATAAAAATACCTCTTTCATGAGGCAGTTGTGATGACTGTTGAGTTAAAGCATCTGTAAACATTAGTTTTTACTCCCATAATCAATTTTAAGATACACATCTTTCATATTTTCAACCTCTGAAACTAGAAATCATCTACCAGCATTATTATGAACAAAGCTAGTGAAGGTGATGGAACTTAGCTGAGATATTTAAAATCCTTAAAGATGCTGTTAAAGTGCTGCACCAGAAATGACATATCGCAGTTGATTTGGCAATTTTTTTCTCCTTACCTGAGAGAAAAAAACTTTTGAATCTCACAAGTAAGTCTAACTTGAATTTAGTTGCATATGCTAATAAAGTAAAATGATTTACATTAAACCTTTTGACATCTTTCTTAAGGACATTATTCATCCATGTACCCAACCTTAGTATAAAATTCAGTGTTACTTTTAAACTTCTTTTTCCCCATAAACTCTGATGAAGAAACAGTTTCTAACTAAAATAACACTTTTCTTTATATGGACACTGGCATTAATACCCATGTTTATATATTTACCGGAAATACCCAAATTTACCCACTATCTTGTAAACAACTTGCTACCAGATATGACTACCCCCAAACTTTCTCTACTTCAAGCTACACTACATATAAATGTAAAATCAATTTTCTAAACTTAGATACAAGAATCTAATTCTATTCAATGTGCTGAGTGAATTCTCATTTCACAGTGTGTTCAGTATAAACACATCAGTTGGAATCAAGAGGCTTTCATAAAAAAGCCTCAACTAACCTTGCTGGCCTAAAGTGCCACTCCACTATGCTCCAGGGAAACTGAACCACTAATCGTTGGCCTATATCTTCCACCACCAAAGCCTTTTCATCCTGCTTCCATCTTTTGGAATAGTCATCTTTCCACTTATAGAATTTCTTTTCTTCCTTTCAAATCCATTCTCTAGTGTCACATGGGAATAACGAAGCTTTTATTTTCTGAAACTATAAAGAGTCTTGAATATCATAGTCTGTAAATAATTTTCCTTATTTAATAAGTAATGTATTTTTTTTTTAATTTTGGCTTCTTTCATTGGTCTTTCATTTATTTATTTTCATCCACCTTTGTCCTTTGGCCTGTGTGAGCCTCCCATTGCAGTGGCCTCCCCTGTTGCAGAGCACCGGCTTTGGGCACATGCACTCCAGAGTGCTGGCTTGTAATTGGACACACCGGTTCAGCTGCTCCATAGGCATGTTGGATCTTCCCATGCCAGTGATTGAACCGGCGCCCACTGCACTGCAAGGTGGACTCTTTACCCACTGGACCACCAAGGAAGCCCCAACTAATGTTTTTTATATCTTATTCATTGCTCTCAAAATCTTACCTTCCTTCTCAAATTATTAAGAGAAAACTCATTTTTGTTATGTTGAGATATTAACAGACAGAAATGGATTGATTAATGTCTTTGGTTACTTTTGAAAAAAAATATGGAAATATAATATTTTATTAGTCTACATTGAAGATCTATTATTTCTTTGAGGTAATTAATACCTTACTATAAATTGAATTTAGTTGCATATGCTAATAAAGTAAAATGATTTACATTAAACCTTTTGACATCTTTCTTAAGGACATTATTCATCCATGTACCCAACCTTAGTATAAAATTCAGTGTTACTTTTAAACTTCTTTTTCCCCATAAACTCTGATGAAGAAACAGTTTCTAACTAAAATAACACTTTTCTTTATATGGACACTGGCATTAATACCCATGTTTATATATTTACCGGAAATACCCAAATTTACCCACTATCTTGTAAACAACTTGCTACCAGATATGACTACCCCCAAACTTTCTCTACTTCAAGCTACACTACATATAAATGTAAAATCAATTTTCTAAACTTAGATACAAGAATCTAATTCTATTCAATGTGCTGAGTGAATTCTCATTTCACAGTGTGTTCAGTATAAACACATCAGTTGGAATCAAGAGGCTTTCATAAAAAAGCCTCAACTAACCTTGCTGGCCTAAAGTGCCACTCCACTATGCTCCAGGGAAACTGAACCACTAATCGTTGGCCTATATCTTCCACCACCAAAGCCTTTTCATCCTGCTTCCATCTTTTGGAATAGTCATCTTTCCACTTATAGAATTTCTTTTCTTCCTTTCAAATCCATTCTCTAGTGTCACATGGGAATAACGAAGCTTTTATTTTCTGAAACTATAAAGAGTCTTGAATATCATAGTCTGTAAATAATTTTCCTTATTTAATAAGTAATGTATTTTTTTTTTAATTTTGGCTTCTTTCATTGGTCTTTCATTTATTTATTTTCATCCACCTTTGTCCTTTGGCCTGTGTGAGCCTCCCATTGCAGTGGCCTCCCCTGTTGCAGAGCACCGGCTTTGGGCACATGCACTCCAGAGTGCTGGCTTGTAATTGGACACACCGGTTCAGCTGCTCCATAGGCATGTTGGATCTTCCCATGCCAGTGATTGAACCGGCGCCCACTGCACTGCAAGGTGGACTCTTTACCCACTGGACCACCAAGGAAGCCCCAACTAATGTTTTTTATATCTTATTCATTGCTCTCAAAATCTTACCTTCCTTCTCAAATTATTAAGAGAAAACTCATTTTTGTTATGTTGAGATATTAACAGACAGAAATGGATTGATTAATGTCTTTGGTTACTTTTGAAAAAAAATATGGAAATATAATATTTTATTAGTCTACATTGAAGATCTATTATTTCTTTGAGGTAATTAATACCTTACTATAAATTATGTTCAGTGATTTCTTTTACATTTTTATGAAATCTCTTAATAAAGGTAAAAGTTCTGATGAACATTTTGTTTCTGTTAAATGTGCATTAAATATTAGGAAAAAATTATTAGAAAATATGAGGTAATAAATGGATTACTCATAGTATTCAATTAACTTTTTTACAACAAGTGTTGTACAAATTGCAATGACAGAACACTAAACAGATATTCTTTATAAAGATGCTGAATGTCTATTCATTTAATGAAATGACTTTAAAGACATTATTATAATAAACCTTGTAATTGTCACAGTTATGCTCAAAATAATAACTAGCAAAATTTCTACACTCAGATTTTGTTTCAAAGAAACAAAACTGGGCTTCCCAGGTGGTGCTAGTGGTAAAGAACTCACTCACCAATGTGGGAGACATAAGAAATGTGGGTTCAATCCCTGGGTTAGAAAGATTCCCTGGAGGAGGGAACAACAATCCACTCCAGTATTTTTGTCTGGAAAATTCCATGGACAGAAAAGCTTGGTGAGCTACAGTCCAGAGAGTGAGAAAAAGTTGGATTTCAGTGAAGCCACTGAACACACACATACACATAGACGTATATATATATATATATAGGGGTGTGTGTGTGTGTGTGTAGGAATTATAAACTCTGGAACACAGTTCTGCCTTCCAATTCATAACTGTCCATGGAACCATTGATAATCAAATATTATCAAGAAAATATTCAAAAATATTCCTATTAAATTCAAAAGTAGCTTAAGAATGAAAAGATGAATTAAATTATCATGCCCAAGAAAAATTCATAGTTCTAGCATTTACACTTTACTCATGTTATTTAAGTCACCTGGAAAGTATTACTTTAGCTTCTGATTTGTTTCTTGTGACTTAATTTGTTTTTCAGATACACTGCTCAGAAGAACATGGGTATATAAAGTTAAAATGTTCTGTGAGAATAAAGAAAGTTGCAAATTCTATTTCAACTGGTAGTGGAAAGTACTAAATTTTTCAAAGCTGAAAATTTATTTGTTTGATATAATGGATTTATTGATTAAATGTATCTTTATAATGAAGATTACAAAATCTTTGTTGTATGCTTTACTACACATATATATTTTGTGACCCTGATGAAAGTGACATTTCTAAATGTTTCAAGCATTTACTAGGCTGTTTTTCTAATCTTTAGTCCTAAATGGAAAATGGACAAAAGTGGTTCCCATCATGTATCTCAAAGTAGTGGTAAAGAATGTGAACTTTGGAGTCAAAATTAGGATTTGGTCTGTAAGTGATTCTGTCATACTTAGTCTCATTAGGCCTCACTTCCCCCATTTGTAATATTAGAAGAATAACAGTATTTATATCATGTCCTAAGGAAAAGTATATTAATGTAAAATGCCTAAAGAAGGTCTGATATAGAATAACATGCTATATATATATATATATATATATATAATATATATATATATATATATATATATATATATATAATTTGCTAGTATTATATTTATCAGAAAGGAAGATGCAATTAAAAAATAACTCCTTTGAATCAGTAGTAGACTTTTTAGATAAACTCTAATAAATTTTAAATAAAATTCTTTTTTTTTAAATGAAGTTTTTAAATAGGCTATTTAGATAAACATTCAGGGTCAAAACTAATTTTAGACTAAAAGAAAAAAACTGATTTACACACAGAAATATGAGAAAATACAGCCAGAACATAAACAGTAGATGTAAGGGATTCCCTGGTGGTCCAGTGGGCAAGGATACCGCCTTGCAGTGCAAGTGACTCCGGTTCGATCCCTGGCCTGGGAAGATCCCACATGCCACTGAGTGGCTGGGCTGGTGTGTCCATTTACTACCCAGCACTCTGGAGTGCATGTGCCCAGAGCCAGTGCTCTGCAGGGACAGAGGCCACTACAATGGGAGGCCTACATGGATCAAAGAACAAAGATGGATGAAAATAGATAAATGAAAGACCAATAGAAGTGCCTCCTCCCCAAAATAGTAGATGTCATTGCTAATAGATATATAGGTAATTTACTACCCAGCACTCTGGAGTGCATGTGCCCAGAGCCAGTGCTCTGCAGGGACAGAGGCCACTACAATGGGAGGCCTACATGGATCAAAGAACAAAGATGGATGAAAATAGATAAATGAAAGACCAATAGAAGTGCCTCCTCCCCAAAATAGTAGATGTCATTGCTAATAGATATATAGGTAATTTTAATATTTCTTTTTAGGTTCATTCATTTCCAATCTTAAGGATTTTGTCCTATAAAAAACACTGTCATACATTTCAAATCATTTTGCATTTTTGCTCTTCATGGAGTCATACCATTTCATAATTTACAGTTACTGCAGAAGTTGTCCAGTGCAACCTACACATTTTGCAGAAGGAACTGTGGTACTCAGACATGTAATATATTCTTTAAAACAACTTGATAAATTATGCCAGAGCTCGGATAAGACTGTTGATCTACTAAATCCTGGTTTACCTTACAGCTCCACATTACAATTCAATTTACTAAGAATCACAACGACAAAAACAACCAGAAATGTGTCTTTGAAAAACCCATGGAGTGATTAATTCATCTAAGTAATTCTAACCACAAACTGTCTTACAAAGGCAAGGATCTGTGTTGATAAAGTTAATTATATAACTTTTTCCTTTTTATATCTTATTAGAGTAAGAACCCAGGTATGAGAAGGAGTGTCTCCAATTATAAGTGTCCAAGATACTCATCCTTGGGATATGGCATGACATGAGGACCACCTCCTGGTCAGCCTCTGGCTGGTCCTCCTGTTTGCGCTAAGGTCCCAACCCCAGCCCAGCTGAACACTCTGAACATGTGACACTTTGATGGGAGAAGTGCACCAGCTTTGGCTCCTGGTGGGATGACACTCACATGCCAATGACAGGTGGCACTCAGACAGATACTTGTGCTCTGCAAACTGGCACCTGGTCTTGGTTGCCCTCACACATCAGAGGAGCTGCCAGTTAATGGACAGCAGAGCATCTCTAACTTCAAGGCATTTCTTATTCCAAGTGTGTCCCAGCTTGTTGGTTGACCACTAGCCAGAACTCAAATGGCATGCCAGTTGCTGCATTGTCCTTGAGCAGAGATTCTCAACAGATGGGCCAACGTGGTCACAGGACGAGGCAACTTGCACTCCCCACCCTAGATGGCAATTTGTTTTGTGTTAACATCAACTATTAGCACCTATTTGATGCAAACACAGAGAAAGTACCATTTTGGCATCCCTCTGAAAATTGCTAATTAATTTTATTTATAAACAAAATCTGTATTTTCAGCTTCCAAGGAGGTAACCTTGACCTGGTCCAAGTTTATATTTTAAAAACACCAGGACACTTTATGTTATTTACAATATACTGATTCTAACAAATTACCTAACATTTAATCTGAAATGTGAAATTTGTAATTGGTTCATTTCCATAAACAATTCATAGTCACATAATTAGAGCACATTAGTTTAAAATACAGCCTTTATGTTGGACAGATTATAAGTCAAGCACTGGCCCCAAGATATTTTAATGCATGTGTTTGGAAACTTAACTTTAAGCTTCTTATTCCACATCCCTCAAATGGGAGTAATATTACGCTGGGATACTATGCTTTGAAATAATGAAATGAATATATATAAAAATCATTTAAGAGAATGTATGGCAAATAGTAAGTCTTGCTTTTATCATTATATAATTGTCTTACAAAGATTGTAATAAATGATGATTTTCTCTACTATCAGCAGACAAATGGTACCAAGTAATGTGCAAATTTTGAATCAGATATCTGATTATACTGGGGCTAGAATATAATATCTGAACCATGTACAATCTCTCAGAAGTAGAAAAAAGGGTAACAACTTTTAGGCCTGGCAAACTGGTGGGTAAAATTTATAAATAAGTCTATATGACTTAAAAGTAAAAGTGATATCTCTTAAATCAATACTATTTCGTCTGTGTCCATGGAAATCAATTAGTGAGAGAGAGGAGAATGTGCAATTATTTCATGAAAAACTATGTTTTCTTTGTGGTTATCTACATAACTAATAAACACCATCAATCAGCTTGATTTATAAAATGGAGATACTTATTATATGAACCCACTCTACAGTGTTTCCAGTACTCTGAATTAGTTATATCATTTTTAATAATCTTTTGAGTTAGAACGGATGGCAAAATTATTCACCCTGCACAAATGAGTCAAAGCATAGGTCAATCATTAGTCCCACAGCATTGCTGGTCCATATCTTCAGGATATAAAACATAAAGAGTTTAAATAGCTTCTTCAAGGTCACACTCCTTGTTAGTGGTAGAGAAATCTGTTTAACATCATTTCCAGAACATGTGAGTATAACTAAAGGGATAAATGATCAAACAGTATCAGAACAAGGATAAAACCCAACATCCCTGAGAATGACCTAAATATTCTTTATGTTACTGGTTGCTGTATTAAAAGAGCCCATAGAAATGGTTCAGGCAGCTCTAATTCTGTTCTCTGTTCTTTTTTCTTTTTAAGCAGAAACGGCAAAGGCATCTGTATAGCTAAAAAATCATAGAATTCTCATTTACACTTCGTATATTTCTGCATTTTAGGGATCAGTCTATTTTTTTTCCGAAAGCTTTTACATTTGTTTACATTGCTTTTCTCCCGCTCTCAGGTTTCCCCTGCATGTGTTTGGAAATAAGCTTCTTATTCCACATCCCTCAAATGGGAGTAATATTACGCTGGGATACTATGCTTTGAAATAATGAAATGAATATATATAAAAATCATTTAAGAGAATGTATGGCAAATAGTAAGTCTTGCTTTTATCATTATATAATTGTCTTACAAAGATTGTAATAAATGATGATTTTCTCTACTATCAGCAGACAAATGGTACCAAGTAATGTGCAAATTTTGAATCAGATATCTGATTATACTGGGGCTAGAATATAATATCTGAACCATGTACAATCTCTCAGAAGTAGAAAAAAGGGTAACAACTTTTAGGCCTGGCAAACTGGTGGGTAAAATTTATAAATAAGTCTATATGACTTAAAAGTAAAAGTGATATCTCTTAAATCAATACTATTTCGTCTGTGTCCATGGAAATCAATTAGTGAGAGAGAGGAGAATGTGCAATTATTTCATGAAAAACTATGTTTTCTTTGTGGTTATCTACATAACTAATAAACACCATCAATCAGCTTGATTTATAAAATGGAGATACTTATTATATGAACCCACTCTACAGTGTTTCCAGTACTCTGAATTAGTTATATCATTTTTAATAATCTTTTGAGTTAGAACGGATGGCAAAATTATTCACCCTGCACAAATGAGTCAAAGCATAGGTCAATCATTAGTCCCACAGCATTGCTGGTCCATATCTTCAGGATATAAAACATAAAGAGTTTAAATAGCTTCTTCAAGGTCACACTCCTTGTTAGTGGTAGAGAAATCTGTTTAACATCATTTCCAGAACATGTGAGTATAACTAAAGGGATAAATGATCAAACAGTATCAGAACAAGGATAAAACCCAACATCCCTGAGAATGACCTAAATATTCTTTATGTTACTGGTTGCTGTATTAAAAGAGCCCATAGAAATGGTTCAGGCAGCTCTAATTCTGTTCTCTGTTCTTTTTTCTTTTTAAGCAGAAACGGCAAAGGCATCTGTATAGCTAAAAAATCATAGAATTCTCATTTACACTTCGTATATTTCTGCATTTTAGGGATCAGTCTATTTTTTTTCCGAAAGCTTTTTACATTTGTTTACATTGCTTTTCTCCCGCTCTCAGGTTTCCCCCCTCCCCCTTTTTCTTTGAAAACCACTTTAATTGACCAATCTTGACCAGCCAGCCTAATCAGCATGGTTATTTATCATGAGTCCAAATTACCACATGTCCTTGAAGCTCACACTGTATGTGAAGAAGGCTGATCTCCTCAGCAGGGTAGCTTAGCACCTGTTCAGCATCTCTGTATCCCAGAGGCACATGCTTTAAACAATGGAGCTTCCAAACAATTAATATAAGAACATTTTCCAGGGCTAAGTGAAAAGAGCCACTTAGTGTAAAAAGGCAAGGAAAGGGGGAATTAGAAGTGGTTCCACACAGTTCCTTTTCTTAAGAAATTATGTATTTATGTGAATCTCATATTTTGTAGAACTAAGAATTCTAAAAAGACTCTCAAAACAGACTTGTATTTTAGAGAAATGAATTTGCCAGTGGTTTCAGGAAAACTGACAGAATTTTGCACTGTGCATCTTAACACTCCTTTTCTCTAGTCCCTTTCCTATTTTTATGAAATATTCATAAATTATATCCACAATTTGCAGGCTATCAACTGCATTCAGAATTGTCAGATATACATAAGAACATAAATAGCATATTCTCTCTTTTTTTTGTTTTTTACTGTGATAAGCTTTTGCTATCATGAACATTCCTTTCTATAGTCTAGTTTCTTATTGACTAAGTTAGTGTCACTTTAGTGTTAGTTCGGAAAATAAATAAAAATTAATTAAAAATATCCTGGTACAACCACTTGGGGTGATGGTCTGGAGGGATGAGAGGGGGGGACTGGGTGGGGGGAGGGTCCAGGGATATGCATATGAATGATCTGGGAACATACATGTTGCTGAACAACAAAACTCTGTAAAATCCTTAAAATAAAGGAAAAAAAAAATATCTTGGACCTAACTAATGGTGATATACTGATATATGACTGATGTCAGACGTTAAATTTCTAATTTACAGTCCTTTAAAGGATTGCTAATAATTATCTGAAATACAAGCGGTGGTGACAAGCCCAGATAGGAAAACAAAGTTAAACTAATCATACTACTTACCCAAATGCAGAGGATATATCTACTTAAGATATCTATCTATCTATCTATATATATATATCTAGATAAGATATTTTAATTCTCTTTATAAATATTAAACAGAATATTGTAGTTTCAGTATATTTCAATTTTATTGCTATCTCTTTGGTTGTGAATGTATAGCATTATGTTTCTTTTATATTGATATGTGCTATTTTTCATAAAGTTCCAACATGCATGTATATATATATATATATATATATATATCTTATATTATAAAATATAGAATGTTCCTCCATTATGATGGAACATGACAGAAAATGGAACACTGCCCTAATAACAGAAATTTCTAACACAAGAAATACTTTGTGAAAGGATGTATTGAAGGATTCAAATCATCAAGAGTGCTTGAGCAAAAAGTTCCAGGTCTGCCTGGGAAAAAAAGATGCAGCACCTAAGTAAGACACTAGAATTACTTCAGTTTTAACTTTCACTAATGTATTCAGTATGTGAATAATTTCCTGAAAACTTCATTTTTAACACAAAGTAAAGAATAATTGGGTTTCCCTGGTGGTCCAGTGGGTAAAGAGTCCACCTTGCTGTGCAAGGGGCACCAGTCTGATCCCTGGCCCAGGAAGATCCCACATGTGGCAGAGTTGCAGTACCGATGTGTCCAACTACAAGCAAGAGCTCTGGAGTGCATGCACCCACAGCCGGTGCTCAGCAGTGAGAGAGGCCACTGCAATGGGAGGCCCACAAAGAATAAAGATGGATGAAAAATAAATAAATTTTAAAAATCAATATTAAGAGGCCAAAATTTAAAAATAAATAAATAAAGAGTAATCAATAATAGCATACTTACCTTATTTTAAAGTGATTTTTAACAGACTATTAATGGCCACTATAAATACAATAGGTACTTAAGGAACATAGGTAACCTTAAAGTGTTTCTTCAGCAATTTAAATGACACTTTGAAAAAAACCTGCTTTCAAATCACACTCATTAGAAACTACAGAGTGTCCTTCCCTTTATCACCTCATTGTGTTCCCCCTACCTATTTTATTTTCACAGTCGTGTATAGAATTTTTGTGCCTAATAAGTGAGTTGGTGCCAGTTTATTTGAGCACATATGCTGGAGAATCTCTGGAAAAAAAGATATTGACACTTGGCACAGTCACAAAAAAAGTAATAATCTTTTTCTTGCTGAAATCTACAACTGTGAAACAGTGGTATCTTAAGATGTTTTTGCAAGTGTGACCAAACAGGACCCTATGGAGCCTACCAGGGTTGCCTTCCTGCATATCCCCTACTTTAGCTCCTCTCAGAAGTAGGAAGAAAAGTACTAAGTAATGCACATTTCCTGTGTTGTTTTACAGATGCTAAAATGCCCAAAAAATGGAAAATGTTACCTACTTGATGACCATAAGCATAGAGACTCAGGCCTCTGAAGTCTAAGGACTGATAATATTAACCCTTGTGACACTTCCTCTGTTACCTCCTCACCAGACAATTAGAGAGTTGTGTGTGAGCTGATCACCCATCCTGGGATCTGTGACCTCCCACTCCCATGAGCCACTCCTCCCAAGGCTCTGCAAAAAACATGTTTTCTGCTCCATAACTTCCATGTTTTTGTTTGTTTGGTCTCACTGCATGCTGGGCACAGGAACTTAGTATAACACAAGAAATTAACATCTTAACAGGAGTTTACATAAAATAAGAGCTTCCTTGGTGGCTCAGACCATTAAGGAATCCGCCTGCAATGCAGGAGACCTGGGTTCAATCCTTCAGTCAGTCGGGAAGATTCCCTGGAGAAGGGAATGGCAACCTACTCCAGTATTCTTGCTTGAAGAATCCAACGGACAGAGGAGCCATGGTATCGCAAAGAGTCAGACAAGACTGAGCCACTGGCACGTTCACATTTTTACCACTTATATAAAATGAAAGCTCCTGCTAGGCCAGCAGGGTCCTTGGGTCTGTGAGGATGGCCACTAATCAGATGGAAAGGACTATATTCAGGATCTTGGAAGTACTGCCAATATGTCTGATGTTCAAAAAGTCCTAACTATATCCTGGATGTGAATCTTTGTGAGAATCAGAATCCAAGTGAATGGCCCCAGAAGTGAGTCTGAGCATCTCCACATCACTACAATTTAAATGACACTTTGAAAAACCTGCTTTCAAATCACACTCATTAGAAACTACAGAGTGTCCTTCCCTTTATCACCTCATTGTGTTCCCCCTACCTATTTTATTTTCACAGTCGTGTATAGAATTTTTGTGCCTAATAAGTGAGTTGGTGCCAGTTTATTTGAGCACATATGCTGGAGAATCTCTGGAAAAAAAGATATTGACACTTGGCACAGTCACAAAAAAAGTAATAATCTTTTTCTTGCTGAAATCTACAACTGTGAAACAGTGGTATCTTAAGATTTTTTTGCAAGTGTGACCAAACAGGACCCTATGGAGCCTACCAGGGTTGCCTTCCTGCATATCCCCTACTTTAGCTCCTCTCAGAAGTAGGAAGAAAAGTACTAAGTAATGCACATTTCCTGTGTTGTTTTACAGATGCTAAAATGCCCAAAAAATGGAAAATGTTACCTACTTGATGACCATAAGCATAGAGACTCAGGCCTCTGAAGTCTAAGGACTGATAATATTAACCCTTGTGACACTTCCTCTGTTACCTCCTCACCAGACAATTAGAGAGTTGTGTGTGAGCTGATCACCCATCCTGGGATCTGTGACCTCCCACTCCCATGAGCCACTCCTCCCAAGGCTCTGCAAAAAACATGTTTTCTGCTCCATAACTTCCATGTTTTTGTTTGTTTGGTCTCACTGCATGCTGGGCACAGGAACTTAGTATAACACAAGAAATTAACATCTTAACAGGAGTTTACATAAAATAAGAGCTTCCTTGGTGGCTCAGACCATTAAGGAATCCGCCTGCAATGCAGGAGACCTGGGTTCAATCCTTCAGTCAGTCGGGAAGATTCCCTGGAGAAGGGAATGGCAACCTACTCCAGTATTCTTGCTTGAAGAATCCAACGGACAGAGGAGCCATGGTATCGCAAAGAGTCAGACAAGACTGAGCCACTGGCACGTTCACATTTTTTTACCACTTATATAAAATGAAAGCTCCTGCTAGGCCAGCAGGGTCCTTGGGTCTGTGAGGATGGCCACTAATCAGATGGAAAGGACTATATTCAGGATCTTGGAAGTACTGCCAATATGTCTGATGTTCAAAAAGTCCTAACTATATCCTGGATGTGAATCTTTGTGAGAATCAGAATCCAAGTGATAGAAAGTGGCCCCAGAAGTGAGTCTGAGCATCTCCACATCACTACTGGAGCCACTGTGCCTAGCGGTTTTGAGCAAACAGCTGCAGATAAAGGGAGAGAGAAATTGGGGTCATCATAAAAAATGAGCAAAGACTGGGGCAAGATATATTTTGACACTTCACTGGAAAGTCTGGCTTAGGTTCACTGTCTGAAATTAGTTGATAATTTGTGGTTGTTCAGAAGTTTAATGATTATCAGTTCAAAGAAACAAAGGAATAAATTCTAAAGGATTTTGAGGAATTGGCTGGGCAACTTCCATGGTCAGACCCTTTAAAAATATGGAAAATTAACATGTTTCAAAAAAAACAAAATGCAAAAAGATAAAACAGAATTTAAGTAGAGAAGAAGACTGATAATGAACAAGGAGACAAAACAGATGAGAGAGTTGTTAAAAATGAGTTCACTAATAGTGTCTCAGAGTCATAGCTCTTAGACTAATTTGAAAATACAGCCATCAAAGAGGAGATATCAACATCAGTAGATGATGATTTGACATCTTGCAAAGATAAGACTAAGGAAATCTCCAAAGAAGAAGCTGATTCTGAATTGTTGAAGTTTAGAGTCACATGCAACAGGGCAGGAGAGAAACACTGCTTTTCCTCAAATGATTTGGGGGTTGCTATTCAAGAGTATTTTAAGTAGAAGGCTGATATGACCAACTTTGACATGGAGGTTCTTTTGAATATCCATGAAAATGAAGTTGTCAGCACTGTGTTGACAGAATAGTCTCCACTGAAGAAATATCACACATTTTGGACCCATAATTCTTAGATCTACTCTTGCCTATAGCATGCTCAGGGTCTGTGTGCCTCAGCCAACCGATATAAGAGCTGATCTGATGTATGGAACAGGGGCAATACCAATGCAGGGGGCTACACAATGGTCTGTTATCATATTGCTGGTTATAATAATCCATTGGCTGTGAACAGAGCCCCCGAACAGGGCAATTCTTCGATTTACAGGATGGCCACTAATCAGATGGAAAGGACTATATTCAGGATCTTGGAAGTACTGCCAATATGTCTGATGTTCAAAAAGTCCTAACTATATCCTGGATGTGAATCTTTGTGAGAATCAGAATCCAAGTGATAGAAAGTGGCCCCAGAAGTGAGTCTGAGCATCTCCACATCACTACTGGAGCCACTGTGCCTAGCGGTTTTGAGCAAACAGCTGCAGATAAAGGGAGAGAGAAATTGGGGTCATCATAAAAAATGAGCAAAGACTGGGGCAAGATATATTTTGACACTTCACTGGAAAGTCTGGCTTAGGTTCACTGTCTGAAATTAGTTGATAATTTGTGGTTGTTCAGAAGTTTAATGATTATCAGTTCAAAGAAACAAAGGAATAAATTCTAAAGGATTTTGAGGAATTGGCTGGGCAACTTCCATGGTCAGACCCTTTAAAAATATGGAAAATTAACATGTTTCAAAAAAAACAAAATGCAAAAAGATAAAACAGAATTTAAGTAGAGAAGAAGACTGATAATGAACAAGGAGACAAAACAGATGAGAGAGTTGTTAAAAATGAGTTCACTAATAGTGTCTCAGAGTCATAGCTCTTAGACTAATTTGAAAATACAGCCATCAAAGAGGAGATATCAACATCAGTAGATGATGATTTGACATCTTGCAAAGATAAGACTAAGGAAATCTCCAAAGAAGAAGCTGATTCTGAATTGTTGAAGTTTAGAGTCACATGCAACAGGGCAGGAGAGAAACACTGCTTTTCCTCAAATGATTTGGGGGTTGCTATTCAAGAGTATTTTAAGTAGAAGGCTGATATGACCAACTTTGACATGGAGGTTCTTTTGAATATCCATGAAAATGAAGTTGTCAGCACTGTGTTGACAGAATAGTCTCCACTGAAGAAATATCACACATTTTGGACCCATAATTCTTAGATCTACTCTTGCCTATAGCATGCTCAGGGTCTGTGTGCCTCAGCCAACCGATATAAGAGCTGATCTGATGTATGGAACAGGGGCAATACCAATGCAGGGGGCTACACAATGGTCTGTTATCATATTGCTGGTTATAATAATCCATTGGCTGTGAACAGAGCACCAAATAACATCTTATATTTACTGACAAAAAGCTAAGTTAAAGAAGGCAAACTGTCTTCGGGATTGACTATAAATACTGTTCAATGGGATATTTGTAACCTTCCATTAAGAGCTGGCTTGGTGGACATTATTGTAACAGCCATGCCATTTGGAAAAAGAATAGGTTCTAAGAAGAGAAACTGGAACCTTTATCAAGCTTGACTAAGGGAGATGAGCTGCGTCTGTAGGCCAGGGACAGACCAAGCTGTACTACTGACTCAGGACAAGAAATGTTTTGCCAAGGTGTTATCTGGAATGGGATACCTATGGCAGAAGGTACATACTGTCTGGGTCAACATAGGGGGTCTTCATGATGTATTTTAGCTTCTGAATTGTACACCTCAAACTTCTGTTCACCCTTCCGAACAAGATGGAGAAAGATGTCCTCGGTAATGTAAGGATCAAAGACAATTAATAGTATCAGTGTTTCCTGCCACTGGAAATGGCAGCAAGAAAGACTTGCTTTGAGAGAAAAACTGTATTAATCAAAGTGCAATCCAGTGTAAGTCGTTTCACCATAGTTAGCAAAAGGTGTAAATGCAACAAATCTTATAGAAAGGAAAGCTTTTCTTAAGCCCTATTTGAAAGGGGCAATTAGTACTTTCTTCTTTTTGTTTTCTTTTTCTTTAGTACTTCTTTTAAAATGTGTTAATGATGCTAAGTCTACTAAAATGCTCTGGGTTTGGTTAATTATAGGCTTTATAGCAGTTTCTATTTGGGGTTGCTATTCAAGAGTATTTTAAGTAGAAGGCTGATATGACCAACTTTGACATGGAGGTTCTTTTGAATATCCATGAAAATGAAGTTGTCAGCACTGTGTTGACAGAATAGTCTCCACTGAAGAAATATCACACATTTTGGACCCATAATTCTTAGATCTACTCTTGCCTATAGCATGCTCAGGGTCTGTGTGCCTCAGCCAACCGATATAAGAGCTGATCTGATGTATGGAACAGGGGCAATACCAATGCAGGGGGCTACACAATGGTCTGTTATCATATTGCTGGTTATAATAATCCATTGGCTGTGAACAGAGCACCAAATAACATCTTATATTTACTGACAAAAAGCTAAGTTAAAGAAGGCAAACTGTCTTCGGGATTGACTATAAATACTGTTCAATGGGATATTTGTAACCTTCCATTAAGAGCTGGCTTGGTGGACATTATTGTAACAGCCATGCCATTTGGAAAAAGAATAGGTTCTAAGAAGAGAAACTGGAACCTTTATCAAGCTTGACTAAGGGAGATGAGCTGCGTCTGTAGGCCAGGGACAGACCAAGCTGTACTACTGACTCAGGACAAGAAATGTTTTGCCAAGGTGTTATCTGGAATGGGATACCTATGGCAGAAGGTACATACTGTCTGGGTCAACATAGGGGGTCTTCATGATGTATTTTAGCTTCTGAATTGTACACCTCAAACTTCTGTTCACCCTTCCGAACAAGATGGAGAAAGATGTCCTCGGTAATGTAAGGATCAAAGACAATTAATAGTATCAGTGTTTCCTGCCACTGGAAATGGCAGCAAGAAAGACTTGCTTTGAGAGAAAAACTGTATTAATCAAAGTGCAATCCAGTGTAAGTCGTTTCACCATAGTTAGCAAAAGGTGTAAATGCAACAAATCTTATAGAAAGGAAAGCTTTTCTTAAGCCCTATTTGAAAGGGGCAATTAGTACTTTCTTCTTTTTGTTTTCTTTTTCTTTAGTACTTCTTTTAAAATGTGTTAATGATGCTAAGTCTACTAAAATGCTCTGGGGTTTGGGTTTAGAACATTTTATTTTTAGGCTTTATAGCAGTTTCTATTTTCCACTGTAGGTGGAAAGTTGTTCTCACGGAAAGGCAGAGAGCCTAATGAAAAGGCAGAGAGCCTAATCAGAGCATGAGGTTACATTTCATTGCCTCTGCAGCTTTTCTATTTAGTTACTGAAGTTCTTTATCTCAGCTTTAAAAAAAATGAAGCAGTATTACACTTTGTAAAATAGTGTTTACTCCATGATAAGCTAAAATCTTACAAGACTTACAGCAAACTTTACTATCTGCCTTACCAGTTATAACATTCATCTGTTATTCAGATTAATACATAGACTAAATAAACATTTCTATTTATAAACAACAGCAAAGACACTGGAAGATTAAGTAAGAAACCAACAAGCCATAGTTAAAGAAACTTTATTTTTCTTTCAGTACACAAAGGTGGTGACGCTTCTCTAAAGGACTAGAAAAGTGATGTACCTTTGAATTAAAAACTTGATGCAAAATAACAAAAGCTCCTTCCAACTGTTTCTATGTCATATGGAAAATGTCCAAAGAAATAACTTCCTGGTTGGGTAACAAGGTTATTTTTATACATGGGATTTATTATTAACTAACCTCACCTACAACCACAGATATGTAGATGATACTGCTGTGAGGGAAGAAAGTGAAGAGGAACTAAAGAGTCTCTTGTTGAAGGTGAAAGAGGAGAGTAAAAAAATCTGGTTTAAAGTAAAAAACAAAGATCATGGCATCCAGTCCTATCACTTTATGGCAAATGTGGATATGGGGACAATGTGGAAACAGTGTCAGATTTCACTTTCTTGGGCTTCAAAATCAATGCAGATGGTGACTGCAGTCATGAAATTAAAAGACACTTGCTTCTTGGAAGAATAGTCATGACAAACTTAATGTGTTAAAAAGCAAAGAGATCACTTTGCTGACAAAGGAAGCAACAATCTTATAGAAAGGAAAGCTTTTCTTAAGCCCTATTTGAAAGGGGCAATTAGTACTTTCTTCTTTTTGTTTTCTTTTTCTTTAGTACTTCTTTTAAAATGTGTTAATGATGCTAAGTCTACTAAAATGCTCTGGGGTTTGGGTTTAGAACATTTTATTTTTAGGCTTTATAGCAGTTTCTATTTTCCACTGTAGGTGGAAAGTTGTTCTCACGGAAAGGCAGAGAGCCTAATGAAAAGGCAGAGAGCCTAATCAGAGCATGAGGTTACATTTCATTGCCTCTGCAGCTTTTCTATTTAGTTACTGAAGTTCTTTATCTCAGCTTTAAAAAAAATGAAGCAGTATTACACTTTGTAAAATAGTGTTTACTCCATGATAAGCTAAAATCTTACAAGACTTACAGCAAACTTTACTATCTGCCTTACCAGTTATAACATTCATCTGTTATTCAGATTAATACATAGACTAAATAAACATTTCTATTTATAAACAACAGCAAAGACACTGGAAGATTAAGTAAGAAACCAACAAGCCATAGTTAAAGAAACTTTATTTTTCTTTCAGTACACAAAGGTGGTGACGCTTCTCTAAAGGACTAGAAAAGTGATGTACCTTTGAATTAAAAACTTGATGCAAAATAACAAAAGCTCCTTCCAACTGTTTCTATGTCATATGGAAAATGTCCAAAGAAATAACTTCCTGGTTGGGTAACAAGGTTATTTTTATACATGGGATTTATTATTAACTAACCTCACCTACAACCACAGATATGTAGATGATACTGCTGTGAGGGAAGAAAGTGAAGAGGAACTAAAGAGTCTCTTGTTGAAGGTGAAAGAGGAGAGTAAAAAAATCTGGTTTAAAGTAAAAAACAAAGATCATGGCATCCAGTCCTATCACTTTATGGCAAATGTGGATATGGGGACAATGTGGAAACAGTGTCAGATTTCACTTTCTTGGGCTTCAAAATCAATGCAGATGGTGACTGCAGTCATGAAATTAAAAGACACTTGCTTCTTGGAAGAATAGTCATGACAAACTTAATGTGTTAAAAAGCAAAGAGATCACTTTGCTGACAAAGGTCCATATAGTCAAAGCTATGGTTTTTCCAGTAGTCATGTATGGGTATGAGAGTTGGACCATAAAGAAGACTGAGTGCTGAAGAAGTGATGCTTTCAAATTTTGGTGCTGGAGAAGACTCTTGAGAGTGCTTTGGACAGCCAGGAGATCAAACCAGTCAATCCTAAAGGAAATAAATTCTGAATATTCACTGGAAGGACTGGTGCTGAAACTGAAGCTCCAATACTTTGGCCAGCTGATGTGAAGTGCTGACTCACTTGAAAAGACTCTGATGCTGGGAAAGACTGAGGGCAACAGGAGAATGGGGTGGCAGAAGGTGAGATGGTTGGTTGGTATCACTGAGTCAATGGACATGAGTTTATGCAAACTCAGGGAGTAGTGAAGGACAGGGATGCCTGGCATCCTGCAGTTCATGGGATCACAAAGAGTTGGACATGACTGATCGACTGAACAACAACAAACTCACTGAAATGTTTATCTAAGTCAAAAAATGTCTCTGGTACAACTGTAAATTGTAAACTCACCAATGGTAAAATGTAATGACAGTTACTGAGAAATATCAGAGATTTAGGGCTAAATCAAAGAAAAAGTATATGGATACTATTTAAAAATATTTGCATAGTGAAGAAAAAATACTCCATTAATTCATCTCTGGTTACTGAAAGCTTGGCACAGATATCTTCATCTGTGTTGAAAGTTTAAATAGCTATCACAGCATTTCATAAATTTAAACTTGAATTGAAAAGCTTTTCTTATCTCCAAAAGAAAGTCACATATTACTTACATAGTAATTACAGGCTATGCAGCTGCCCTGCAAAGCTTTACTATAAATGTGTTAAGTAAGAGGATAACTGCTGTGAGGGAAGAAAGTGAAGAGGAACTAAAGAGTCTCTTGTTGAAGGTGAAAGAGGAGAGTAAAAATCTGGTTTAAAGTAAAAAACAAAGATCATGGCATCCAGTCCTATCACTTTATGGCAAATGTGGATATGGGGACAATGTGGAAACAGTGTCAGATTTCACTTTCTTGGGCTTCAAAATCAATGCAGATGGTGACTGCAGTCATGAAATTAAAAGACACTTGCTTCTTGGAAGAATAGTCATGACAAACTTAATGTGTTAAAAAGCAAAGAGATCACTTTGCTGACAAAGGTCCATATAGTCAAAGCTATGGTTTTTCCAGTAGTCATGTATGGGTATGAGAGTTGGACCATAAAGAAGACTGAGTGCTGAAGAAGTGATGCTTTCAAATTTTGGTGCTGGAGAAGACTCTTGAGAGTGCTTTGGACAGCCAGGAGATCAAACCAGTCAATCCTAAAGGAAATAAATTCTGAATATTCACTGGAAGGACTGGTGCTGAAACTGAAGCTCCAATACTTTGGCCAGCTGATGTGAAGTGCTGACTCACTTGAAAAGACTCTGATGCTGGGAAAGACTGAGGGCAACAGGAGAATGGGGTGGCAGAAGGTGAGATGGTTGGTTGGTATCACTGAGTCAATGGACATGAGTTTATGCAAACTCAGGGAGTAGTGAAGGACAGGGATGCCTGGCATCCTGCAGTTCATGGGATCACAAAGAGTTGGACATGACTGATCGACTGAACAACAACAAACTCACTGAAATGTTTATCTAAGTCAAAAAATGTCTCTGGTACAACTGTAAATTGTAAACTCACCAATGGTAAAATGTAATGACAGTTACTGAGAAATATCAGAGATTTAGGGCTAAATCAAAGAAAAAGTATATGGATACTATTTAAAAATATTTGCATAGTGAAGAAAAAATACTCCATTAATTCATCTCTGGTTACTGAAAGCTTGGCACAGATATCTTCATCTGTGTTGAAAGTTTAAATAGCTATCACAGCATTTCATAAATTTAAACTTGAATTGAAAAGCTTTTCTTATCTCCAAAAGAAAGTCACATATTACTTACATAGTAATTACAGGCTATGCAGCTGCCCTGCAAAGCTTTACTATAAATGTGTTAAGCATGAGCTACTACATAAACCTCTTTCAAACTGCATTAAATGTTAAGCCAAAGAAATGTCATCCTCCACACCACTCCACAGAATTACTTAGACAAGAACAATGGCCATCTCCCTAGGCTGAAATCTAAATAATGTAATAGAATCAATGTTGTTGATTTAAGCTATGGTTGGTTAAAAGTCATTACTGTTATTCCTTACCAAGGAAAGAGGTCTCCTTCCTCCTCATTATGCGTAAGTGAAGCTTATGCTAATGCACAAAAAGCTAAGAATGAGTAAGCTTCTTTGAAATATGTAAAGATTGAGATTTCAAGAAAAATTACATAGCTTCTATCATGATAAAAATACTGACCTCAATTTCTACATTGCATTGATCATTGTTTAAAGCCTTTCTAACATACAATTTAAAGCTTACACAGCATTTCCATTTGCCTAATACTTTAAAAATATTTATCTGGTCACACAAAGCATTGTAGTCATCTTGTACCAGTAAAAGAAGAATATAGAGGACAAGCCTATGAAATGTTGTAAGGGAAGTTAGTAGAAGTATGATACCAAAAATTTCAACCCTTTCTTTAGAGGCCTTTACATCAAATGTTCTAAAATGCAGTTTTAATGCAGTTGTTTCATTTGTATGCATCATTTTAGCTCTAAAGCAAATGAATATGGCAAGATTTGGAGAAATAGTAGGAAATATAATTTTCAGGTTTACAACCTAACACCTAGAGCAATCTATGAACAAATCAAGCAAGGCTTAAGCTGTATCTTACGGGAATTCAAACACACAGACTCATTAAAATGTAATACACCCTTACAACTTTCTATTTTTGCAACTTTTGTCCTTACCATTCTATTTAGTGATTAAAAATACCAAGATAACCGGGATGCAATGTGAATATTATATAATCCTTAATAATCATGTGACAAAAAGTGCATTCTTCATAGCTTTCTTCTTAAAGTCCCACAAAGGCAGTCTAATCATGAGAAATTACTAGCAACACTAGACCAATCCAAGTTCAGAAACATTCTTAGGATACCTGGCCAGAACAGATTAAGGTCATGAAACAAGAAAGATTTAGAACTTGTCATAGAACAGAGGAGACTGGAAATACATGACAACTTAATGCAATATTCAGTTAAAATATCCTAGATAGGATTCTGGAGAAAAAGGAAGACCGATGAAATCTTTCATCATCATGTATTAGCATTTGTTTATTAGGAGTTACAAATCTTTCATAGTTGTGTAATAATAGGAGAAATCTGGTATGCAGTATATGAGAATTCTCCAAACTATCTCTTTAGCTTTTCTGTGAATCCCAAATCCCCAAATGAGAGATTTTTATGGATAAACTGTTTATTTCTAGCAACTGAAAATTAATCTTGGTCTAAGCTAATTTTACAATATAATTAATTTCTTAGTCTTCCTTCCTTGAAATATGTAAAGATTGAGATTTCAAGAAAAATTACATAGCTTCTATCATGATAAAAATACTGACCTCAATTTCTACATTGCATTGATCATTGTTTAAAGCCTTTCTAACATACAATTTAAAGCTTACACAGCATTTCCATTTGCCTAATACTTTAAAAATATTTATCTGGTCACACAAAGCATTGTAGTCATCTTGTACCAGTAAAAGAAGAATATAGAGGACAAGCCTATGAAATGTTGTAAGGGAAGTTAGTAGAAGTATGATACCAAAAATTTCAACCCTTTCTTTAGAGGCCTTTACATCAAATGTTCTAAAAATGCAGTTTTAATGCAGTTGTTTCATTTGTATGCATCATTTTAGCTCTAAAGCAAATGAATATGGCAAGATTTGGAGAAATAGTAGGAAATATAATTTTCAGGTTTACAACCTAACACCTAGAGCAATCTATGAACAAATCAAGCAAGGCTTAAGCTGTATCTTACGGGAATTCAAACACACAGACTCATTAAAATGTAATACACCCTTACAACTTTCTATTTTTGCAACTTTTGTCCTTACCATTCTATTTAGTGATTAAAAATACCAAGATAACCGGGATGCAATGTGAATATTATATAATCCTTAATAATCATGTGACAAAAAGTGCATTCTTCATAGCTTTCTTCTTAAAGTCCCACAAAGGCAGTCTAATCATGAGAAATTACTAGCAACACTAGACCAATCCAAGTTCAGAAACATTCTTAGGATACCTGGCCAGAACAGATTAAGGTCATGAAACAAGAAAGATTTAGAACTTGTCATAGAACAGAGGAGACTGGAAATACATGACAACTTAATGCAATATTCAGTTAAAATATCCTAGATAGGATTCTGGAGAAAAAGGAAGACCGATGAAATCTTTCATCATCATGTATTAGCATTTGTTTATTAGGAGTTACAAATCTTTCATAGTTGTGTAATAATAGGAGAAATCTGGTATGCAGTATATGAGAATTCTCCAAACTATCTCTTTAGCTTTTCTGTGAATCCCAAATCCCCAAATGAGAGATTTTTATGGATAAACTGTTTATTTCTAGCAACTGAAAATTAATCTTGGTCTAAGCTAATTTTACAATATAATTAATTTCTTAGTCTTCCTTCCTTATCATTCAGTCATGTCTGACTCTTTGAAACACCATGGACTGCAGCCCACCAGACTCCTCTATCCATGGGGATTCTCCAGGCAAGAATACTGGAGCAGGTTGCCATGCCCTCCTCCAGGGGATCTTCCCAACCTAGGGATTGAATCTAGGTCTCTTGCACTGCAGGCAGATTCTTTACTGACTGGGCCACCAGGGAAGTCTTACATCAACATTTTAAAATTATATAGTAAATGCCCTCAAATTTATGGAAAGCTATTGAGTATTCACAGAAAACGTACTCCAACAACTCAAATTCAACACCTCTACTTGCTTTTTACAGGCTTCTCTACTGAGAAAATTTGAGGAGCTTCATATGCAACACACCTCTCCTGCAACATTCCTTTAAAACCAGGTATCTGACAGCAATGTGAAAAAAGAAATAGTCTACTTTCTCTACTATTTATGCTGAAAGCTAAGCAAATTAAAATTTTCATTTGTCTCATTTCTATGCTAGATTGCAAAGAACCTCTCACTATCTAAAATGTTTGGTCCATTTGAAGCCAGTGCTGTTGATGATGTGATTTTAGAAAGTAGAGTGTCATAGATCTAGGAATATATGAAACTGAGATTTTGAAATGAATGTATAAATTCAGGAATGAATTGATAGCAGTGTCAGTGAAAGCACACAAAAAAGGCAATTTTATTTCTTTGAAAGCATGTTTACACTCAGTTGATTAAAACCAATTTCCTTTTAACGAAAGAAAATAAGCAACAAAAGCAGGCTATGGAAATTTTTGGAGATCATGACTATAGTAGGTGATGACTGTAGTTTCATAAGGCAGGACTAGAAGGAAGGCAAAAGAAATTTCTACCTAAATTCACTTGTCAACATGGAAAAAAATAGCTTGACTGATTTATTTCATCATACAAGGCAAGGTCCTGGGAGAATTTAGACTACAAAAAGGTTTTATATTTATTTTTATAAAAGATAACAAGCATTTATAGGCTTACCATAGAGAGACAACAGAATAGATTATGGGTTTTGTGATAAGAATAGAAAAGAGTTGGAAGAGTTCTCCATGAAAAGATGTCAAACAAGAAAGTGACAGGACATCCTTAAATGAAAATATCCTATGTGGATAGTGATGCACATTTTCATTCTTCAAGAGATCTCTAGTTTATTGCAGACTCTACAGTTCACCACAGTCAGCAGCTTTCTGTCAGCCATGGCAACAGAACAGTCATTGAAGGGCATAGTTGTGGTGGAGGTGGTTAAGAATTCATCAGGAACAGAATGAAAGACCTAGTCAGGGCCATGATTAAGAGAGGGCTTCAGGAACCCTTGCTAATGGAGGATAATAAGTAGAGTGAATGTCAGGCATTTTTGTGAAAATTCAGTGAAAGAGTGGGACATCAAGAGCCTGGATGACTTCAGCATATAAAACAGCAGACACTTGGCTTGCGTATGTGTAAAAGTCATGTGTGAAAATAAAACACCAAGATATGTGATTTGGTGATATATACACCAAATGAATTTGGTGTATAGATAATACAAAGATGTACATTACTTACACCCCAAAATGTAAGAGTGTTTGGTGGTACAACTGATGCTGTCTTTTTCTTTTCTAATTATTCAATGGTTATAGAACAACTTTCCATACATAACATTCTTACCTTCCTCTTGGCAAGTCTGCATCATCCTTTTTCCACCGCACAGTTGGCTGAGGATCTCCCTGGACCTGACAACGGAACTCTACAGCTTCTTCCTCCAGCACCACCTGGTTAATTGGCCTTCTGAGAAATGTGGGTCGTTCTTAGAGGGAAAAAACCAAACAGTAAAATGAATAAATGTTGCCTGTATTTTAAGTGCATTATGAAAAAAACATAGAAAACATGTAGCTTATTTTTGGAGATCATGACTATAGTAGGTGATGACTGTAGTTTCATAAGGCAGGACTAGAAGGAAGGCAAAAGAAATTTCTACCTAAATTCACTTGTCAACATGGAAAAAAATAGCTTGACTGATTTATTTCATCATACAAGGCAAGGTCCTGGGAGAATTTAGACTACAAAAAGGTTTTATATTTATTTTTATAAAAGATAACAAGCATTTATAGGCTTACCATAGAGAGACAACAGAATAGATTATGGGTTTTGTGATAAGAATAGAAAAGAGTTGGAAGAGTTCTCCATGAAAAGATGTCAAACAAGAAAGTGACAGGACATCCTTAAATGAAAATATCCTATGTGGATAGTGATGCACATTTTCATTCTTCAAGAGATCTCTAGTTTATTGCAGACTCTACAGTTCACCACAGTCAGCAGCTTTCTGTCAGCCATGGCAACAGAACAGTCATTGAAGGGCATAGTTGTGGTGGAGGTGGTTAAGAATTCATCAGGAACAGAATGAAAGACCTAGTCAGGGCCATGATTAAGAGAGGGCTTCAGGAACCCTTGCTAATGGAGGATAATAAGTAGAGTGAATGTCAGGCATTTTTGTGAAAATTCAGTGAAAGAGTGGGACATCAAGAGCCTGGATGACTTCAGCATATAAAACAGCAGACACTTGGCTTGCGTATGTGTAAAAGTCATGTGTGAAAATAAAACACCAAGATATGTGATTTGGTGATATATACACCAAATGAATTTGGTGTATAGATAATACAAAGATGTACATTACTTACACCCCAAAATGTAAGAGTGTTTGGTGGTACAACTGATGCTGTCTTTTTCTTTTCTAATTATTCAATGGTTATAGAACAACTTTCCATACATAACATTCTTACCTTCCTCTTGGCAAGTCTGCATCATCCTTTTTCCACCGCACAGTTGGCTGAGGATCTCCCTGGACCTGACAACGGAACTCTACAGCTTCTTCCTCCAGCACCACCTGGTTAATTGGCCTTCTGAGAAATGTGGGTCGTTCTTAGAGGGAAAAAACCAAACAGTAAAATGAATAAATGTTGCCTGTATTTTAAGTGCATTATGAAAAAAACATAGAAAACATGTAGCTTATTTTTGGTACATAGGTACTTGAATTTATAGCTCAAATGTCTTGAAAAGACTTCATGGAACCTATTAATGTAACTGTATAAAATGAAATATTTTGGAACACACAAAAGGCATGGTTTGTATATAAATCCATACAATCTGTATGATATACACATATAAAATATAACTGATTTTTCTCTGAATTTCTGAGGTAAATCATGTGGATCTTGTCATAAAAATCTGAACACTGAATTCCATAAAAACAAGCTAAGAGATGAAAGATTATTTTAATCTACTGCAATGGGAGTGGGAAAACTGAAAGTAGAAACTCATGGAAATTATTAAAAAGAAAACAAATATTAATATTCTATCAACAATGCTAGGGAAAAACCAAAAAGCTGTGCTTTCAGCATAAGTATATATTTTCTAAATTTCTTACTAAAGTTATCCATTTGATAAGGACCTAATGTTTCCATGAATGTTTTCACTTCATACACAGAAAACTGTCTACTTGATCTTTTGTGTGTCTGAAAAAATATGTCAAACTATTTTTTCTTAAATTAAAAAAAACACCATATCATTATTAATTACTGTAAACTATTTACAGTCATACACTTTTTCCAAAGTGTTCCAGATATTTGCCCATTTTAAAAATCTTTACTTCATGCTTGTTTATTTCTCTATTATTCTGTTCAGTGTTTCTGTTTTTCATTCTCTGGTTGTTAATCTGTACCTAGCACTGTTAATTTGGATCCTAGCACCCTTCTAAATGAAGCCTGGAAAAAATAAATCCCTGTGCATAAGAATCTCACCACTGAAAAGAAATACAAAACAAAATGTAGTTTTACATATCTATAAATACTTAACTGTTTTGTCTAGTTTCCTCTCTTTTTTATAATGACCTGATATAGGAAATATTACCATTCAAATTTTTACTGGCCCATGTCTCTCAATTATAGGCAAGTACAGTATTACTATTATTGAAGTAGATTACTATTATTGAAGTAGAAAGGGAAGTCAAGGAAAAGAAAAATTAAATTCATAGGGAGTGGATACAATTTATCTGGTCATATGGCCATAGTTAGTCACTTAGAAATTTGGTTTCAAACCCAATTTAAAAATGTGAAAATAGTGGCACAAAAATTGAAACATGCTTAGCAAGAAATCTTTAAAGAAAATAAATCATATCAAATAATATACACTGAGTAAAGATGGGAAGTATATCATTTTATTGACTAAATAAAGCCCATATTTATAAAACAAATGTGTAAGCTACAAAAACATATTTAATTGCAAGGAAGTCAACCATCACTGGTATTCAGAAGGAGACAACTTTGTCTTGCCACAGTGACACTGACAGTAGGGATCAATTTCTTTAAACACAGATCTACATACACATGCTTGAGTATTTGCACCCTGGAGCTGCAACATCCCAAGCCAAAAAACAAGGCTCATGGAATTTTATCACAAAGAATTTTTAAATATAGCATTTAGAAACAATCCATTAAAACTTTTGGAAAAGTTTACTTCATAAGATTTTAGGTGGTCAGAATCAATCGGGAGCTAAGCGTGCTCCTTTGACAATAGAACAAATCTGAAAGTTGAGCAAAATTACTTAGTGTCATGCTTATATCACTGGACACTATGGGCACAAAACAACTATTTTAGTGCTAGGATAGTTCATATTGAGCTATTGTTTTGGGCAGTATATAGGCAGTAAGACCAGTGTCTTCTTATGAAAGTGGAATATTAATAGAAAAAAAATAACAAGTTGTTGGCAGAGAAAGGAGGATTGATTTCTTCTTCACTATTACTTGGGGATATTCAGCCAGTTCATTCAAAAGCAGTAATAACCCAATATTAAAACAAAAGCAGTAATAACCCAATATTAAAAGTGAGCCAGACCACTGTAGATTGAACAATCATCTGTCAGGTTATCTTTTTTGCTCTGTTCAATTTTCAAGAGGAAATTCTCCTAAAACTTGGCCTGTGGATGAGCAAGTCAAGAGAAACGTTTCCCTCATCCACCCCTTCATTCAGCATGTGTTAACACAACTTCTCCTATTCCAGGTTTTAAGTATGGTAGTTGGTGAAGAGCCAGCAACTTGGTTTCATCAGAAAAGTGGTGAGAGATGACAGTACTTAGTTGCTGAATGACAAGACCATGATGGGCCTTGAATGCCAGGTCAAGGAATGCAAACTTTGTCCGTAAAGAGATAGAGAGACATTGAAACTTTTTAAGTAACGAAGACCATTTAAAAATGTGAAAATAGTGGCACAAAAATTGAAACATGCTTAGCAAGAAATCTTTAAAGAAAATAAATCATATCAAATAATATACACTGAGTAAAGATGGGAAGTATATCATTTTATTGACTAAATAAAGCCCATATTTATAAAACAAATGTGTAAGCTACAAAAACATATTTAATTGCAAGGAAGTCAACCATCACTGGTATTCAGAAGGAGACAACTTTGTCTTGCCACAGTGACACTGACAGTAGGGATCAATTTCTTTAAACACAGATCTACATACACATGCTTGAGTATTTGCACCCTGGAGCTGCAACATCCCAAGCCAAAAAACAAGGCTCATGGAATTTTATCACAAAGAATTTTTAAATATAGCATTTAGAAACAATCCATTAAAACTTTTGGAAAAGTTTACTTCATAAGATTTTAGGTGGTCAGAATCAATCGGGAGCTAAGCGTGCTCCTTTGACAATAGAACAAATCTGAAAGTTGAGCAAAATTACTTAGTGTCATGCTTATATCACTGGACACTATGGGCACAAAACAACTATTTTAGTGCTAGGATAGTTCATATTGAGCTATTGTTTTGGGCAGTATATAGGCAGTAAGACCAGTGTCTTCTTATGAAAGTGGAATATTAATAGAAAAAAAATAACAAGTTGTTGGCAGAGAAAGGAGGATTGATTTCTTCTTCACTATTACTTGGGGATATTCAGCCAGTTCATTCAAAAGCAGTAATAACCCAATATTAAAACAAAAGCAGTAATAACCCAATATTAAAAGTGAGCCAGACCACTGTAGATTGAACAATCATCTGTCAGGTTATCTTTTTTGCTCTGTTCAATTTTCAAGAGGAAATTCTCCTAAAACTTGGCCTGTGGATGAGCAAGTCAAGAGAAACGTTTCCCTCATCCACCCCTTCATTCAGCATGTGTTAACACAACTTCTCCTATTCCAGGTTTTAAGTATGGTAGTTGGTGAAGAGCCAGCAACTTGGTTTCATCAGAAAAGTGGTGAGAGATGACAGTACTTAGTTGCTGAATGACAAGACCATGATGGGCCTTGAATGCCAGGTCAAGGAATGCAAACTTTGTCCGTAAAGAGATAGAGAGACATTGAAACTTTTTAAGTAACGAAGCACCATTTTTGAATAACCATATTAAAAAGATTGTATTGGTAAATCTGTGGAAGATGAATTAGAAGAGAATATGAAACAGTGAAGGTTAAACATTTATTGTGAGAAGCTATTTCAGTTTAGAACTGACATAGTGGTTGAAGGGATATAGAAAAGACATAGCATGAGGAGATATCAAAAATGGGAAGGAAAAGTCTAGAAAGATTCTAAAATTCCCATTTAGCAAACTGCAACAAAATGGCAGGTAATATATGGATCTGGTATGTGAGCATATAAATCCTTTCATCTCAGAAATGGTAGATGTGAACAAAAAAGCACACCCTTACACTTAAGCCATTGTTATCTTTCTGTTACTTGAAGTCAAATGCATTCTTAATTAATATGGTTAATATCTTACTGCCTCTAGGGAGGAAAAGATGAATATGCTCACAACTGTAGACATAGAGAACCTGCTGGATTAAAAAATCTTCTAAATGGGGCTTCCCTGGTGGTCCAGTGGGTAAAGAGTCTGCCTTGCAGTGCAGGGGGAACAGGTTTGATCCCTGGCCCAGGAAGATCCATATTCCTGGCCCAGGAAGATCCAACGTGCCACAGAGCGACTGGACGGGTGTGTCCAATTACAAGCCTGCACTGTGAAGCACATGTGCCCAGAGCCGGTACACTATAAGGAGAGAGGCCACTTACAATAGGAGGCCCATGCAGGCCAAAGAATAAAGATGGATGAAAATAGTTAAATAAAAACAATAAAAGAGGTTTTTAAAAAATTTAAAAAAAGGAATCACAATAAACTTCTTAATCATGATGAAGGCATTTTGAAAGTGAAACGTTTCCCTCATCCACCCTTCATTCAGCATGTGTTAACACAACTTCTCCTATTCCAGGTTTTAAGTATGGTAGTTGGTGAAGAGCCAGCAACTTGGTTTCATCAGAAAAGTGGTGAGAGATGACAGTACTTAGTTGCTGAATGACAAGACCATGATGGGCCTTGAATGCCAGGTCAAGGAATGCAAACTTTGTCCGTAAAGAGATAGAGAGACATTGAAACTTTTTAAGTAACGAAGCACCATTTTTGAATAACCATATTAAAAGATTGTATTGGTAAATCTGTGGAAGATGAATTAGAAGAGAATATGAAACAGTGAAGGTTAAACATTTATTGTGAGAAGCTATTTCAGTTTAGAACTGACATAGTGGTTGAAGGGATATAGAAAAGACATAGCATGAGGAGATATCAAAAATGGGAAGGAAAAGTCTAGAAAGATTCTAAAATTCCCATTTAGCAAACTGCAACAAAATGGCAGGTAATATATGGATCTGGTATGTGAGCATATAAATCCTTTCATCTCAGAAATGGTAGATGTGAACAAAAAAGCACACCCTTACACTTAAGCCATTGTTATCTTTCTGTTACTTGAAGTCAAATGCATTCTTAATTAATATGGTTAATATCTTACTGCCTCTAGGGAGGAAAAGATGAATATGCTCACAACTGTAGACATAGAGAACCTGCTGGATTAAAAAATCTTCTAAATGGGGCTTCCCTGGTGGTCCAGTGGGTAAAGAGTCTGCCTTGCAGTGCAGGGGGAACAGGTTTGATCCCTGGCCCAGGAAGATCCATATTCCTGGCCCAGGAAGATCCAACGTGCCACAGAGCGACTGGACGGGTGTGTCCAATTACAAGCCTGCACTGTGAAGCACATGTGCCCAGAGCCGGTACACTATAAGGAGAGAGGCCACTTACAATAGGAGGCCCATGCAGGCCAAAGAATAAAGATGGATGAAAATAGTTAAATAAAAACAATAAAAGAGGTCAAAATTTAAAAAAAAAGATCTTTCTGTAAAAAAAAAAAAATCTTCTAAATGAAGAAGGAATCACAATAAACTTCTTAATCATGATGAAGGCATTTTGAAAGTGAAACTTAAAGTCACTCAGTTGTATCTGACTCTTTATGACCCCATGGACAGTAGCTCACCAGGCTCCTATGTCCATGGAATTCTACAGGCAAGAATACTGGAGTGGGTAGCCATTCCCTTCAAGAGAGGATCTTTCCAAACCCGGGATCAAACTCAAGTCTCTGGCACTGGAGGTGAATTCTTTACCATCTGAGCCACCAGGAAAACCCTGAAGACATTTTATCAGAAATTAAATGCAAAAATGACTTCTTTTGAAATAATATACCAAAAGTCATGCTGTTACAGTTGGGAACATGCTGACTTTAGTAATCAAAAATAAAAAGAAGGAAAGTGTGAGTATTAGAGAAGAACTTACATACTCATTACTCACAGACACTCCACAACACAATTAATACAGAACAGTAACTTTGATCCTGTTAACTGAGACAAAAGACAAGAACAATATCATTTCAGTAATGCTGGCAGTACTGGAAAATTTGAGAATTTTAGGATACACTGAGATGCTAATACAATCTCTCTAACATGGAAAATTTTCATAGCATGATGCTGACTACAAAATAAATTGCATAAGAGTATATAGATTAGTTCCACTAAAATACACACAAATAGTTTTCAAGGAAAGTTTTTATATGGTTTCTTTAACATGCTACAAGTCATGAAACTGCAACACATGAGCATAATTACTTCAAAGAACAAATTTTACGTTAGACTTGTCACAAAAATTAAACTTGACTCTTTGTCCAGGGGACATCATCAAGGGTCCTTGAGGACTTTTTTGGTTATCATACTTGTTCTAAGTCCCACTGTTCTATATGGAGACACATGGAAGCACTTGATTTATAATTTTAAGAAGGAAAAATACAGGACTTCCTGCTGATGTTCTGATGAACTCAGTAGGGGTGGTGCACTTTGCAATGAACTTTATTTTTTTCTGCCCTCAAGTAGAGTTTAGTTGCCTAGCAACTATATAACCACATGAGAGCATTTGCTATAGAATTTTTGGAAGCCACACATTGGTTTGTGGGGGAAAATACAATTTGATTGATAAAAAAATGGAGAATGCCAAGAATAACCCAGAAGCCATCTGTATATATATATATATATATATATATGGCACATCAGAAAGGGTTTATACCTGAGTATACCTGAGATTGCGCCAGCCAACAGAGTAACATCAAAATTTACCAGTTTGATGGTGCTTGGTCACACCTTTTAAACAATTATTCTAAGAATTTCCATAGTACCTTTTGCAGCAATTATCTCTAAATTGTATTATTCATTCTTTCAGTTGTTTTCTGTTATTACTAAGTTCATTTTTACTTTGTAATTTTAACTGACGACAAAAATTAGTATATTCAAACTTGCAGCTTTGTTTAACATTTATTTAAATGGTAAGAACTGTTTTCTGTTTACTCAACTAGATTTTATATCTAGAAAATCTGAAAATCAAGCACATGAATATTAAAGACAAAAGAACTTGTAAAGACAGAGATGTACTTTACATGCTTTGCCTTTGCAAGAGCTACTATTATTACAGGCCAAGCAAAAGGTCATATATCCCTTTCAGACAAAAATTACAAAAGCTTCAAGGAATTACCTTGGAGTTTATTGTTTTGTGTTAAAATCGTCTGCAAATACATGTAGTCAGAAGGATTATAAAGTAAAATGAGGGCTTCCCTGGTGGTCCAGTGGGTAAGGACACCGCCTTGCAGTGCAAGGGCTGCCGGTTTGATCCCTGGCCTGGGAAGATCCCATGTGCCGCGGAGCGGCTGGACCAATGTGTCTAATTACCGAGCCAGAGCTCTGGAGCGCATGTGCCCAGAGCCGGTGCTCTGCAACAACAGAGGCCACTGCGATGGGAGGCCCTCATGGGCCAAAGAACAAAGATGGATGAAAATAGATAAATGAAAGACCAATAAAAGTGGCCCGTAAAAAAAAAAAAGAAAAAGAAAGTAAAATGATTTGAGAACCATCAAGTTGATAATTGACTACATTCAGTACTCATTAATGCCTCATGAAGTTTGTACTCCATGAAACTCTGAACAAGTAAAATAAATATACAAGAAACATCTTGAACTACTGACTAACAGGCAAACCTAATTTTAAGGCATGTCAAAATAAGGTCAATGATTTTTTTCCATGTTATCACCTTATGTCTGAACACATATTGAAACACAGGGGGAGAAATCTCAAGGGTTATCTGCTGACTGCTTATCAATTAGATTAGAATCACTCTGAATGGCCTTATTCCTAATTATATAGCCATAGAGTGATCCGAGACAATGTCTTTGCCAATGTAATCAACATTTTTTTAAATGTGAGATTAACTGGATTTGATTCACCTGTATAATTTGCTTACAAGAGTCATCTCTCTTGAGACAGACGTATTGTTTGGCAGCATTGAACAATGCTGAACAGTTAAAGTACACCTCTCAACAAGTCAGGTCAATTTATCTTCGTCTGAAAAACAAGCACATGAATATTAAAGACAAAAGAACTTGTAAAGACAGAGATGTACTTTACATGCTTTGCCTTTGCAAGAGCTACTATTATTACAGGCCAAGCAAAAGGTCATATATCCCTTTCAGACAAAAATTACAAAAGCTTCAAGGAATTACCTTGGAGTTTATTGTTTTGTGTTAAAATCGTCTGCAAATACATGTAGTCAGAAGGATTATAAAGTAAAATGAGGGCTTCCCTGGTGGTCCAGTGGGTAAGGACACCGCCTTGCAGTGCAAGGGCTGCCGGTTTGATCCCTGGCCTGGGAAGATCCCATGTGCCGCGGAGCGGCTGGACCAATGTGTCTAATTACCGAGCCAGAGCTCTGGAGCGCATGTGCCCAGAGCCGGTGCTCTGCAACAACAGAGGCCACTGCGATGGGAGGCCCTCATGGGCCAAAGAACAAAGATGGATGAAAATAGATAAATGAAAGACCAATAAAAGTGGCCCGTAAAAAAAAAAAAGAAAAAGAAAGTAAAATGATTTGAGAACCATCAAGTTGATAATTGACTACATTCAGTACTCATTAATGCCTCATGAAGTTTGTACTCCATGAAACTCTGAACAAGTAAAATAAATATACAAGAAACATCTTGAACTACTGACTAACAGGCAAACCTAATTTTAAGGCATGTCAAAATAAGGTCAATGATTTTTTTCCATGTTATCACCTTATGTCTGAACACATATTGAAACACAGGGGGAGAAATCTCAAGGGTTATCTGCTGACTGCTTATCAATTAGATTAGAATCACTCTGAATGGCCTTATTCCTAATTATATAGCCATAGAGTGATCCGAGACAATGTCTTTGCCAATGTAATCAACATTTTTTTAAATGTGAGATTAACTGGATTTGATTCACCTGTATAATTTGCTTACAAGAGTCATCTCTCTTGAGACAGACGTATTGTTTGGCAGCATTGAACAATGCTGAACAGTGTAAAGTACACCTCTCAACAAGTCAGGTCAATTTAGTACCAAATTGGTACTGTGGAAAATCCAACTTTGTATGCAACTGTAATAAAAATCAAATGCCAAGTCTCCTTGTAGTTACGTCAATAATGTTCAGAAAGCAAAAGACCTCTAAACTATAAATCTGAAATGTGGTTGCACAGAATCTCTTAAGTTTCCTACTTATATGCTACACTGAAGGAAATTAAGTGCCAAGAGGACAAATTTCTCCTTTCAACTGTATTCAGTCACTGAAATAGGACTTTAAAATTGGCAAAGGCTGTGCTGTGGCAGCTATTACTAGGACAACCTTAACAATTTAAATATGAGCTTTGCTTGACATTATAAAAGTAGCATTATGGCAGTAATTATATAGGTAGAGTCCTTGAAGTTCTCTAAGACCAAAGCTATGCAGTAAAAGCACATGAGACCTAACCACTGCTTGTAAACCTTATCTCGACTCCAGCTGACCCAAAATGATCTGTCACCCAGTTGTGCTTATTAAATTGGAAAGTCCTAGTGTGTCTTCTGTTATTCAAATGGGCATGTATGAGGGCAGAGGTTATGATAGCCATTGAATGTGAATTACTTTGCCCTTCCAAAAAACGCTGGATGATAACGATTAGTCTGCCTGACTGTGATTAAATATATCCTGGCAGCACTAATTTCTTTTCTTGCCAAAAATTTTCTTTGTTTGAGAGAAACCATCCTGTGAAGCAAACACAAACACAGGTAAACGTTCTCACAGGGGAAAATGCCTTTCTCACCATGTCTGAAAGACAACATGTTCAATTGTAATTGTTTCATACTCATGTAGCTCCATGAAACTCTGTAAAAGTAAAATGAAAATACAAGAAACATCTTGAACTACTGACTAACAGGCAAACCTAATTTTAAGGCATGTCAAAATAAGGTCAATGATTTTTTTCCATGTTATCACCTTATGTCTGAACACATATTGAAACACAGGGGGAGAAATCTCAAGGGTTATCTGCTGACTGCTTATCAATTAGATTAGAATCACTCTGAATGGCCTTATTCCTAATTATATAGCCATAGAGTGATCCGAGACAATGTCTTTGCCAATGTAATCAACATTTTTTTAAATGTGAGATTAACTGGATTTGATTCACCTGTATAATTTGCTTACAAGAGTCATCTCTCTTGAGACAGACGTATTGTTTGGCAGCATTGAACAATGCTGAACAGTGTAAAGTACACCTCTCAACAAGTCAGGTCAATTTAGTACCAAATTGGTACTGTGGAAAATCCAACTTTGTATGCAACTGTAATAAAAATCAAATGCCAAGTCTCCTTGTAGTTACGTCAATAATGTTCAGAAAGCAAAAGACCTCTAAACTATAAATCTGAAATGTGGTTGCACAGAATCTCTTAAGTTTCCTACTTATATGCTACACTGAAGGAAATTAAGTGCCAAGAGGACAAATTTCTCCTTTCAACTGTATTCAGTCACTGAAATAGGACTTTAAAATTGGCAAAGGCTGTGCTGTGGCAGCTATTACTAGGACAACCTTAACAATTTAAATATGAGCTTTGCTTGACATTATAAAAGTAGCATTATGGCAGTAATTATATAGGTAGAGTCCTTGAAGTTCTCTAAGACCAAAGCTATGCAGTAAAAGCACATGAGACCTAACCACTGCTTGTAAACCTTATCTCGACTCCAGCTGACCCAAAATGATCTGTCACCCAGTTGTGCTTATTAAATTGGAAAGTCCTAGTGTGTCTTCTGTTATTCAAATGGGCATGTATGAGGGGCAGAGGTTATGATAGCCATTGAATGTGAATTACTTTGCCCTTCCAAAAAACGCTGGATGATAACGATTAGTCTGCCTGACTGTGATTAAATATATCCTGGCAGCACTAATTTCTTTTCTTGCCAAAAATTTTCTTTGTTTGAGAGAAACCATCCTGTGAAGCAAACACAAACACAGGTAAACGTTCTCACAGGGGGAAAATGCCTTTCTCACCATGTCTGAAAGACAAAGTTTCATGTTCTGCTTATATGAGAGTCATACTGAGAGCAGGGCACCTGTCTATTCATTTCCCAACTTAATTTAAACACTTAGAGCTTGGCACACAGTAGGTGCCCAAGAGATATTTGTTAACTAGGTGAACAAGTATTTTATTGTTTTAAAGTTTGCAAGTTAATATTATTTAAAAGAAGTAAATTTATTTTGTCATCTTGATTTCACTAACACCTTATATTCTGAATTCTTAAATGAAGGCCACCCATTATCAATAAAACATAGATTCTTCCTAAGGTTCTGTTCTGAGATTTCTTCCCACATAGGCTTGTCTTACAGTATCCCCACTACACTCAGGCCATCAACCATTATCTCTCAATCAATAACTGAATATCAACATCACCAGCTCCTATCTCTAGCCTCACCCCACAACAGGATGGTTAGTTCCCCATCTGATTATCCTACTGTGAAAACCATTAGTTGACACAGTTTCCAATAGCCTTCTTAGTGAGCAGCAATTAAATATGAATGAACAACAGATATCTTGCCACTTGAAGAAAGCCTCCAGTGTAAAAGACAGAACAATGCAGGCAAGAGGGCAGGGAAAGGAATTTAAAAGAAAGAAGCGCAGGGATATATTATGAGACAATGTTACTTAAATAAGATTATAATTAAAATTCTGAGATGCAAGAGAAGTTAAAACATCCATGAAATGAGAACAAGAAGCTATAAATAAGAAATAACATTCAAGAAAAGAAAGAGCTAGGAGATTTAACATCTAATTAATGATTTTATGCTTGACAGAGAACTAGAAGAGAAAAAGTGGACAGTATATTACAATGAATTGCTTGAATACAGGAATTTTAGATTAAGATTGCTCACTAAGTGTTCAACAAGTACAAGAAAAGAATTCCCAAACCGAGGCATGGTACTGAAATATTTCAGAATCATGGGATAAAAAAAAGGTACTGAGTAAAGCTTTAAAAGAAAAAAAAAAAAAGAAAAATGATCATATAGGAATCAAAAAGTACAGTAGACTTTTCAAGAGTAACAGTGGAAGCAAAATGGTAATGAAGTGGCAATTTTAATATTCTAGGCAAAAATACTTTTTAAAACTGAAATTCTATAACCAGCCAAAGTATACATTAAATTTTGGATAGAATAAAGACAGTTTGGTAGGGAGTGTGCTCTAGGCTCCAGTCAAAGGGAAATGTGAAGAAACATATTATTCTAAATACAAGAATTAACTAATAAGAAAAAAACAAATAAAGGAAACAGTGAATCCAGCAGTAGAAGAAACAGGAAATGAATATCAGAATGAAGTTTCTGGGGTAGATCTAAAGAGCATCCAGCTGGTTGGACTGGTCAAAAAGTCTAAGGCCTCCAGGAAGGCTGTAGCAAGAGCAGACTTAAGAGCTAAATAGAATTTAGAGAATTTTGGTCTTCTACAAGAAGACCAAATATAATGCCAGAAAAATAATACTATTATAATAGCATAACACTTAGCTCACAGTCAATATATACAATATTACAACTTAAATTCTAAATATAAATATAAACAATGTTTCTGAAGCCAATATACTTAAAAGACAAAAAGAGAGAAGGTGTAGGTGAGAATCTGGGGAAGGGAGTATAAAGTGAGCCAAATCATCATCTTCCAAAATAAGAAATCAAAATAATATATAATTTTGCACAATAAGCACAAAGAAATACAGGAATAAATCTCAGAAGAAAAACACAAAACAGGCTTACAGAAGATGAGAAATGTGCGTGTGTGTCCATGTGTGGATATGTGCATTGTGAGGAGGAGTGGGTGCAAGATATTTCTATATTTTATTATAAGTTTTGTAAAACTTCTAATGTTTATTAGAAATGTAGCATATAAAATCACATTTATATATTATTTCTTTAAACATTTAAAAGTCATTAAGAAAAAAATTCTTATATTTTGATTCTTTTTTTAATGACAGTTAAATTCTGGATAACAGATATCTCAAATTTATCCATAATTGGAAATTTAATTATGGACTTCAACTCTAGTTTCTCTGTCTTCAGGAACTCTAGAAGCTAATTAACAGGTGTAAATTTTGAGACAGTATTTTTTATGAAGACTATGCCATTCCTTCCCAAGTGACTCAGTGATTAAAAAGCTGCCTGCCAAGTAGGAGATTCAAGTTTGACTCCTGAATTCAGAAGGTCTCCTAGAAAAAGAAATGGCACCCCACTTCAATATTCTTGCCTGGGAAATCTCATGGATAAAGGAGCTGGACAAGCTACAGTCCATGGTCACAAACAAGTTGGACACAACTTAGTGACTAAACAGCATCAGCAAACTGTGCCATAGATTTAGTGTTCTTCTACACTAGAACACCTACTTCTAATTTTTAGATCTGGTACTGCCACTTAACTAGGATGTAATTTTATAGTCAGCAAATATTAAAGAAGAACAAACAAAATAAAGGAATCACAGAGTATGGTATCAAATTAGGTCACATTGGTTATGTCTTTACTTAAAGGGTATATTTTTAAATACCATTTGTAATTTTCAACCGAAAAAAAATTCTAAGTCCAATTCTACTTGTTAAAGAATCAAAATATTTGCGAATGGTTATTATATTGGTCAAGATTCTTTATCCCTTTCATTGGTTTAATAGTCATTGAAAGTGAATTATATTTCTAAATGGTTAAATATCATCAGTTACTTTTTTCTGTATTATGTATCTCAGACTGAGTAGCAAAGGACATGTTAAAAGTTTCACTACCTGGAAGAGTGCAGAATGGTTATGGCAGGCAGTTTTAAAGGCAGAACTGACAGTACACGAAAACAGAATCGAGACAGGAAGGGCAAAATGAAACTAACCAGTTTTATATTTCCAAACCTCAGATCAGAAATGATAGTGCCTAATGAAGAAGAAATATAGATAGGTTTACCAGAGAACATTTTCTGGATATAGAGCAACAAAATAAAATAAAGGCCTCATTATATACAACACATTATTATATTATTTTCTCTAACATTTGGGATATAAAGGTACAGGAAGATGCTTTCTCATGAAATACTTGTCACAACCTTGACTTAGACCATCAAGATTTTTTTATGTTTTATTTCTTAGTTTGGATGTTGTTTTCAATTATGCAATTTTAGTTTTTCCGTAAACTTAACACTGTATTTATAACCCCTTAGGTCAGTTCTGACTACTTTATACCATGAGATAAATGCTTCTCTGCACCCTAAATCAATTGTTCCAGAAGAGCTGCCTGTAGACAAATTTAATCTCTTTGGTTTATAGCTATTTTCAAAATAATTTAGAAGTCTGCCCTGTAGCTCCTGACATATTTAGGGATATCTTGTAGTTCTCATCATATTTTACAGAAAGGAGGATAAATATTTCATAAGAGAGTCACATTTGGTAACTCTAATTACTTGGGTAATCACACTAAACCCTTTCAGTTTTCTTCTGAAGGCAATGTATACTGCTATAAGGCAACATATACTGCTATAAGGCAACATTTTTCTGTTCCAAAGCTGGTGGTAGCTACAGCAGAACAGAGATGAGTGTTTCTTTAAATAGAATAGCTGTAGATGTGGATCTTCAATAGTAGGATTCAGTGACCACTAATTCCATATCTTAGCAGGCAAACCTGTATTTTATTCATTACGAGTGAAGCACATTTTGAGACTCTCATAGATGACTGCATGAAATCTAAGGGCAGAAACTGATATATGCCTGAACTCTGCAGGACAGAAATTTAAACGCAAACTTGGAACTGTTTTGTTTTTACTATTCACTTCCTTTAATGAATTATGGGATTTCTCCTGGCTTGCTCCTTTGGGACTTCAAGTTGCTTAGTATCCACAAGGAGTATTACCCAAGATTACCTGGTGCTCAGAGCAATTGAAAAGAGAGGCCTGCGCTTTTGTGCTATTCATAAAGCACACCTAACCCTCTAAATGTAATGTAAATCATAGCATGGTTCTTTTTGGCATCATGGCATTCCCATTATACCATGGATGGAGCATTCCAAGTTGCCAATGTAGTTTCTTCAGGAAGGTATGCTAGACTCTGAAGCTATCCTATATAGAGCAACAAAATAAAATAAAGGCCTCATTATATACAACACATTATTATATTATTTTCTCTAACATTTGGGATATAAAGGTACAGGAAGATGCTTTCTCATGAAATACTTGTCACAACCTTGACTTAGACCATCAAGATTTTTTTATGTTTTATTTCTTAGTTTGGATGTTGTTTTCAATTATGCAATTTTAGTTTTTCCGTAAACTTAACACTGTATTTATAACCCCTTAGGTCAGTTCTGACTACTTTATACCATGAGATAAATGCTTCTCTGCACCCTAAATCAATTGTTCCAGAAGAGCTGCCTGTAGACAAATTTAATCTCTTTGGTTTATAGCTATTTTCAAAATAATTTAGAAGTCTGCCCTGTAGCTCCTGACATATTTAGGGATATCTTGTAGTTCTCATCATATTTTACAGAAAGGAGGATAAATATTTCATAAGAGAGTCACATTTGGTAACTCTAATTACTTGGGTAATCACACTAAACCCTTTCAGTTTTCTTCTGAAGGCAATGTATACTGCTATAAGGCAACATATACTGCTATAAGGCAACATTTTTCTGTTCCAAAGCTGGTGGTAGCTACAGCAGAACAGAGATGAGTGTTTCTTTAAATAGAATAGCTGTAGATGTGGATCTTCAATAGTAGGATTCAGTGACCACTAATTCCATATCTTAGCAGGCAAACCTGTATTTTATTCATTACGAGTGAAGCACATTTTGAGACTCTCATAGATGACTGCATGAAATCTAAGGGCAGAAACTGATATATGCCTGAACTCTGCAGGACAGAAATTTAAACGCAAACTTGGAACTGTTTTGTTTTTACTATTCACTTCCTTTAATGAATTATGGGATTTCTCCTGGCTTGCTCCTTTGGGACTTCAAGTTGCTTAGTATCCACAAGGAGTATTACCCAAGATTACCTGGTGCTCAGAGCAATTGAAAAGAGAGGCCTGCGCTTTTGTGCTATTCATAAAGCACACCTAACCCTCTAAATGTAATGTAAATCATAGCATGGTTCTTTTTGGCATCATGGCATTCCCATTATACCATGGATGGAGCATTCCAAGTTGCCAATGTAGTTTCTTCAGGAAGGTATGCCAGACTCTGAAGCTATCCTCAGCATGTTCTGCTGGAATGACATAGGCTCTTATATTATACACACACCAGAAGATTATTTCCTGGCACAAAAATATTAATTTGAAATTCACAATTATCTCTTGTATTTAAAAAAAAAATCCACATAACATCTGTAATAGTGACTCTTCTATTTAAATATATACATGCATATGTGTATGTGAGTATCCATATAATATATAACTCCATACAGATACTTGAATGGGATTTCAATATTTTCTAAAAGATGTTACACTTTTCAGTATCTTTAAGATGTCCATTTTCGCCAGATTTCTTTCACTGTATTAATATTACTCTTTCAGTTTTCCACAGCTGCTCTGTGTTATTTTCCTTCCTTTTATTAACTCGATCATCTTTATCCTCTCCAATTTTCTCCATTTTAATGCTTTCTCCACTACTTCTGTGATACCGATCTAGTCATGCTTTCACTAGTTAACTGAATTACTCCAGCAAAAAAGCCCCTTTGTTCTTAAAGCTGAAGAAACATGAATATCACAGCAAAATAGTTCATTAATTTTTTTCTAATTTTGATTCTGTGTGTATAACTAGCAGGCTTGTCTTTTTATCATGAGCTAAAGTTGCAAAGAGCTCAATTTGAAATTTTTTAATTAGAATTTTTTTAATTCTAGAATTAAAAAAATTCTAATTAAAAAATTAATTTTTTAATTAGTAGAAGAGAAGTGAAATGTCTTTACACTGCACTCTCTAATTTTTAAAAACTTTACTCTGTGTCATGCACATAATAAATATTTGATATATGAGTGATAAACTTCAGATGGATATAACCTCAAACAGATTTGGAGAAAGAGTAATTTTTAACATTTTGATGAAAGGCAAAATCCTATAAATACATATGAATAAAGCAGATAAACTGATGTTTCAAAAGTTTGATTTCATGTCAAAGATTTCATCTGAAAGACAGAACCAGAAAACAAGACAATTCTAGTCTACTGAGCTTACTACAAGTCATAAGTAACCGTCCCTAAATGGTCTGGTGTTTGGTATTAGCAAAAATTTTTAAAAGCAAAGAGAAAGTAGATGACAAGTAGCAATTTATAATTTAAAAGAGAGGTTTACCAAAGACAGTCAGCTCTGCGGGATCACTGTCTCTTTCTCCCACCATATTGGTGCCCACACAGGTATACATCCCTGCATCACTCTTCCTGGTATTGGAAATCATTAGTTTTCCACCACGGATCTGTTAAAATTGGGGGAACAAAGAAAGAAAATAGAAAAGAAAAGAAACAGAGAAAGAAAGGTCATTAATAAATAATTTTGAATATTTACTTTTATTTAAGCACATTTTTTTCTCCAAAAGAAAACTCTCTGATTCTTCTGGCATCTCATTCTCCCTCATGTAAGCCTCCAAATTCCATTTCTACAGAATGCTTCTTTAAGGCAGTCTTTCTCTTGCCTGATCTTTAACTTGGCCCCTGCTCATTTCTCCCTCTGAATGAATACTTTTCTCCTTTATTAACTCGATCATCTTTATCCTCCCAATTTTCTCCATTTTAATGCTTTCTCCACTACTTCTGTGATACCGATCTAGTCATGCTTTCACTAGTTAACTGAATTACTCCAGCAAAAAAGCCCCTTTGTTCTTAAAGCTGAAGAAACATGAATATCACAGCAAAATAGTTCATTAATTTTTTTCTAATTTTGATTCTGTGTGTATAACTAGCAGGCTTGTCTTTTTATCATGAGCTAAAGTTGCAAAGAGCTCAATTTGAAATTTTTTAATTAGAATTTTTTTAATTCTAGAATTAAAAAAATTCTAATTAAAAAATTAATTTTTTAATTAGTAGAAGAGAAGTGAAATGTCTTTACACTGCACTCTCTAATTTTTAAAAACTTTACTCTGTGTCATGCACATAATAAATATTTGATATATGAGTGATAAACTTCAGATGGATATAACCTCAAACAGATTTGGAGAAAGAGTAATTTTTAACATTTTGATGAAAGGCAAAATCCTATAAATACATATGAATAAAGCAGATAAACTGATGTTTCAAAAGTTTGATTTCATGTCAAAGATTTCATCTGAAAGACAGAACCAGAAAACAAGACAATTCTAGTCTACTGAGCTTACTACAAGTCATAAGTAACCGTCCCTAAATGGTCTGGTGTTTGGTATTAGCAAAAATTTTTAAAAGCAAAGAGAAAGTAGATGACAAGTAGCAATTTATAATTTAAAAGAGAGGTTTACCAAAGACAGTCAGCTCTGCGGGATCACTGTCTCTTTCTCCCACCATATTGGTGCCCACACAGGTATACATCCCTGCATCACTCTTCCTGGTATTGGAAATCATTAGTTTTCCACCACGGATCTGTTAAAATTGGGGGAACAAAGAAAGAAAATAGAAAAGAAAAGAAACAGAGAAAGAAAGGTCATTAATAAATAATTTTGAATATTTACTTTTTATTTAAGCACATTTTTTTTTTCTCCAAAAGAAAACTCTCTGATTCTTCTGGCATCTCATTCTCCCTCATGTAAGCCTCCAAATTCCATTTCTACAGAATGCTTCTTTAAGGCAGTCTTTCTCTTGCCTGATCCTATTTTGAGACTTGTGACTGCCCCATTAAAGCTCATGGTTGCTCTTCACTCTGAAATCCTGTTGAATGACTTTCTACTGACATTTGTCATCAGAAAGGAGCACTAGATATCGGCTTTGGATAATATAATGAAATTCAATTGACAGAAGAATTCAATGAGTATTTGTTGAGTACCTCTATGGGTTGTGCAGGCCCTTGAGAAACAGGAGTAAGCCAAATAGTAAAATCTCTGCCTTCACGGAGTATTTGTTGCTATTAAGATTATCTTTAAATAAAATAAATTCATTCTCTGTTATTGTGTACTGAATATAAAAATTACAGCAAGAACAATGTCAGAAGACTGAGGCATTATCTACTATTTCAGTGGCCAGCTCTCGAAAACCTCACACACTGATGTTGAGTAGATCCTTTGAAAAAATAAAATTGCTGCATGCCATTTCTCTACCTTTTACCATTTCTGGGTGTTTCATTTTGATATGACTCAACTGATTAACTAGATCATCAATTTCCTTTGAAAACAGACTATTTTTCCCTAAGGGTTACACTGCAGAACCTGGCAGTTATTTATACATTGATTTTACTTTACATCTCTTAATCTTTAAAATGAATTCTCATATAATATTTTAGTTATAAATATTACATTGGAAAAATTGGAAAAGAGCTTGAAATATTTATCACCACAAATTATTTCCTCTTATAATTTTGAAAGTAGTTTGCAAAGAAATGTTCTAGTACATACAGTTTATGGTCATCATTTACATTTTGACCCTTATGCACTGCATGATCAATAGATGCATCTAGAGATCTTAAAATAGCTTCGACATCAATATTCTACTGCAAACATATATTTGCAAATTCAGATTGGTTCAGCTACTAATATAAGATATACACTTGAAAGATATAATTTGTCTCTTTGAAGCCTCATTTCAAATTTTTTATTTTGGCTATTCTTTTTCAGTCTTTTCAGTGTGGTATAAGTAGTAATTAGCACTCAAAGTTCTATAACTTTTTACTGATAAATAATAAATATAAATAAAATATAAATAATAAAATAATATAAATAAAACATTACAAATAATACAAATAAATAAAATATATCCATTTTAAAGCTTGGTATTCAATTCCCCTGGACGTCCATTTAAATATAACTCACACTTATTCTTTCTTCCTTGTCATCAATTCGAATTTTGTCTTTTTTCCAGTAGATCGTAGGTTCTGGGTGTCCCCGGGGAGGCTGGCACTCCAGGATTGCAGGCTCTCCAGCTGCCACTACAACATCTGTGGGATTTTGCCGGAAGTCATCGCGTAACACTGAAGAAAAACAATTGCATTAGAAGAAAACTAAATGATAGTAACTTTAGCTTTCTCTTGAAAAAGGTAACTTCAAGTCTTAACCACACCCATCTTAAAATATTCCAGAGCCAACGTAAGTGCTCATCAACAGGGAAATAACTAGTTACATGATTATGAACTTTTGTTATAAAATCTGACTTTAAATTGAGATAAGCTAAAGGAAAATAAGAAACATTCATGATTTAGTTTTCAGGCTTAGTACAAAGTGAAGGTAAAAACCTGTTTCTGTGGTATGGTCCTATTTTCTGTTTAAAAAGCATATTTGCATACACACATGTACATAAATGCATCAAAATAAGTTGTTATGCTTGTTATCCTTAAAGCCCTAAAACAAGTCATATGCAAGTGGTCTGGGAGCACGTTTATGTGTTAGTCTGGGAGGGGAAGCTGGGTGAGAACTCTGAGAAACCTGTTCTGGTAACATGAATATGGACAAGATCCACACTGCTTTCATTATGCTTCCTAAGATAGATTTTCACCCTTATGCACTGCATGATCAATAGATGCATCTAGAGATCTTAAAATAGCTTCGACATCAATATTCTACTGCAAACATATATTTGCAAATTCAGATTGGTTCAGCTACTAATATAAGATATACACTTGAAAGATATAATTTGTCTCTTTGAAGCCTCATTTCAAATTTTTTATTTTGGCTATTCTTTTTCAGTCTTTTCAGTGTGGTATAAGTAGTAATTAGCACTCAAAGTTCTATAACTTTTTACTGATAAATAATAAATATAAATAAAATATAAATAATAAAATAATATAAATAAAACATTACAAATAATACAAATAAATAAAATATATCCATTTTAAAGCTTGGTATTCAATTCCCCTGGACGTCCATTTAAATATAACTCACACTTATTCTTTCTTCCTTGTCATCAATTCGAATTTTGTCTTTTTTCCAGTAGATCGTAGGTTCTGGGTGTCCCCGGGGAGGCTGGCACTCCAGGATTGCAGGCTCTCCAGCTGCCACTACAACATCTGTGGGATTTTGCCGGAAGTCATCGCGTAACACTGAAGAAAAACAATTGCATTAGAAGAAAACTAAATGATAGTAACTTTAGCTTTCTCTTGAAAAAGGTAACTTCAAGTCTTAACCACACCCATCTTAAAATATTCCAGAGCCAACGTAAGTGCTCATCAACAGGGAAATAACTAGTTACATGATTATGAACTTTTGTTATAAAATCTGACTTTAAATTGAGATAAGCTAAAGGAAAATAAGAAACATTCATGATTTAGTTTTCAGGCTTAGTACAAAGTGAAGGTAAAAACCTGTTTCTGTGGTATGGTCCTATTTTCTGTTTAAAAAGCATATTTGCATACACACATGTACATAAATGCATCAAAATAAGTTGTTATGCTTGTTATCCTTAAAGCCCTAAAACAAGTCATATGCAAGTGGTCTGGGAGCACGTTTATGTGTTAGTCTGGGAGGGGAAGCTGGGTGAGAACTCTGAGAAACCTGTTCTGGTAACATGAATATGGACAAGATCCACACTGCTTTCATTATGCTTCCTAAGATAGATTCATTGTTCACCCTTGTAACGCACTAGTACCCACATACACTGGGTTACATTTTCATTCTGTCTGCATCTCCACCTGCCGAGCGACATCTGGGCAGCGTGACATTCGAAGCAGAGATATCCCTTATAGCCACTTTGCCAGCCTGAATTTCCCCTCCTTTCATTAGGAGAACAGCAGGTTGGACCTCCGTTGTAACCTCCGAAAATCTGGCATGCCTGACTCTCCAAATGTCACCTATCTATTTGTGCACTTTTCTTCCCTTAGTGAGATAACAGCCTGGAGAAATGACTCCATCCTAGCAGACTGCAGAATGCTCGTTTATTTAGTAAATAAGGACTATATCTACTTTAGGGTAAACATTTGAAAAAGCAGTTGAGAAAACAAGTGAAGGAGACTAAGGGGTACAAACTACCAGTTATAAAAGAATCAGTTACAAGGAAGTAACAGCAAAGGAAATATAGTCAATATCTTATAATAACAGCTTTGTATGTTGTGTACATTATGGATTTTAAAAACAATGAATATAGATTTTTATAGATTATAAAAACACCGAATCACTATGTTGTATCCCTGAAATTTATATAATACCATAAGTCAATAATACTTCGATAAAAAATGTAGTTGAAATCAGTTAATATCCCATATTACATCACAACAGATTCTTCATTTTGTGAGTCCTTTAACTTATTCTAGTCTTTCATATTCTAACACTGACAAGTTTTTCCCAATATACGTGGGGTAAAACAAGCCGTCACACTGCCATACCTGCAAATACACACATTATATATATATATATATATATATATATATAAATTGGTCGAGCTATTAGAAACTGGTCAAGCTATTTGAAAACAAAATTGGGTAGCCTGTGTTAGGTTCTTATGTAAATCATCTGCTGCAAATGTGGATTAGGTCAAACCAAGGGAGACACATTTCAACACACTGCTTCTTGTTGGGCCAAGTCTCCAGGTTAATTGTCATTCTCCAAATAAATAAAAACCCCCGGTCCTGAAAATAGTTCCAGAGTGACAACAGAGTGACTTTTAGTGTTTTTCTTTTCTTACCTCTTGCAACAAGATGGTTTTCCATCTTAATGAAGTCATGGCCTTTTATGAGATTAAAGAATCTTGTCTCCTATTGAAGGAGCCCATCAGAAAGAATTCAGCACAAATTGCTCACTCTTGGCTTATAAGCTGATTAATTTACTGCTTTAACTGCTGTGGAAATGTGTTCCACTGAAGCAGAGTGAACTGCATATTTTTGAGTTCTCTTGTCTAACTGGCAAGAAAGATGTGATTCATATGCATAAGGGTGTGCTTCTGAATGGGCTGAGAGAAGTGTGCATTTAAATGTGATCTTAGACAGGAGGGTGAGAAGGGGTTAACACTGTGGTTCCCTATTGCAGGTAAATCCACAGGGAGAACAAGCTGGTGACTCATTTATATTGTAAATAGAGAACAGCTGCCTATTTATGCAATGTTAAGACCTGCAAAAATATGGTAACAGGGTGGTGAGCACCCCTACAATATCCGGTACTGGCAGCAAATGGTGTTTTGGCAGGCTCTCAATCTGTTCCAAAATGACACATCTGGCCAGTTGGAGGACCTTCTCCAGAGCTGGTCTCCTCACAAATCATAAGGCAAAAAGCCTCTGCTCAAAGGGCACTTACAACCACTGTAAATCATTCAGAAACACAGTATTACATCAATTTGCAACAAGCCAAATTACGACAAAAAAAAGAGGTCCTTTGACATGGGGGACAGAAAAGGAGAAAAATATCATAACAAACTAAGGGCTGCTACTCTTAAACAATATAACATGTGTTTATGGCATTCACAAAAAAAGAAAATGACTCCAATTTGCAAATGAAGCCAAGAAATCGAACATCAACTGTAATTTCAGGCTTTCAGACTATTCACCCAGAGAGCAGGGTGAGATAATAGTATAATTGGTACTGTACCCTCTTCAACTTGTAAAATGCTCTTTGGGGGTTTGTAGCATCATTCATTTTTGCTCAGTGACACCATTTCTTTTACCCTATGTCTTTGGGGGTAATAAAATATTTCCTTCTCTCTCAAATAAAACATTCAAGAGAAAAATAACCCTTTCAGCAGGATGGTAGCATGCTAGGCTCCTCTGTCCATTCTCCAGTCAAGAATACTGGAGTGGGTAGCCATTTCCATCTCCAGGGGACATTACCGACCCAGGGATCGAACCCAGGTCTCCTATGTCTCCTGCACTGGCAGGCAGGTTCTTTCCACTAGCACCACCGGGGAAGCCAAGATCTGTGTATGCCATTTGCAAATATAAACAAAGTAAAATGAAATATCATTTACCAATTTTTGGCTTTATTTCTGTCTTGGATTTTGCTCTGTGCTTTACTGCAAGTGATAAAAAACAGAAGGCATTCTTTACCATAATTGATTTGCATATGTTAAATAAATGGAACTAAAATAGTCCTGTAAATGAATAAAGCAAAGCAAGTCACGATGAGTCTATATAGAAAAACCTGAGAGCCACAGTTTCACTGTGGCATGACAAGTAAGCCAAAACAACATGCAGCAATATGTGTACTACCTAAACCTCCAAAAAAGACTTTAAATAGGGTGAAGAGAAATACATGTGAACTGAAAAGAATCTGGTTAGAATGACAAAAGCTGTGGATGGGGTAGTGATGAATTGTACTTCAAAGAAAAAAATGTAACAGGTAGATTTTTGATACAGTACTCGCTTGCAGATCTAAGTTTAGTATATAAGAGTTCAAATCTCCATGGGAAAAAAACAAAGCTAGCTGGCTAGAACCCAAATATTCATTTATGTATATGAGCTGATAAGTACAAATGATAGTTCACTGAGCTAAGTCATAACCTGAACCTGGATTAGACTTGAATTCTTTTTACATTGACATGCACAATGACTTAGAGAGTTATTCTGGAAAATCAGTAGATCCAGTATTAGTACTATGTTTGATATGACTGTGTTTCTATTCATGACATAAATATTTGTAACAAATTAATTCAATTCTACAGGTGTGCCTGCTCTGTTGTGTCTGATTCTTTGTGACTCCATGAACTGTAGCCTATCAAACTCTTCTGCCTGTCGGATTTCCCAGGCAAGAGTACTGGAATGGCTACCATTTCCTTCTCCAGGGGATCTTCCTAACCCAGAGATCAAATCTGAATCTCCTCTGGCTCCTGAATTGGCTGGCAGATTTTTTTCCCACTGAGCTACCTAGGAAGACCAAGAGATAAGACATCCTAAACTAGGGCCGTGGGGAAAAGATAGAGGCAGGAGATACTACAAATCACTGCAGCATAATAACCTTGTGTAGGTTCTAGAGTCAGATATACAGAGCTCAGTATACTTGGCACTGTCTTATAAAATGGTTAAGAAATACTGTAATAAACAAAGACAACATGATGGTGCCTGTTGTAGGCTTTGGAATAACCTATTTATTGTGGTAGATAAGTTCAGAATCGGAACTCTGTATATCTGCCTCTACATCCTACACACAGTTATTATGCTACAATGATTTGTAATATCACCTGCCTCTGCGTATCTTCTCCCCACTGCCCTAGTTTAGGATGTCTTATCTCTTCCTTAATTACTATTCAAACTTTTCCTCTGATTTCTCTTTTAATCCACTGTAGCTATTATGAGTTTGTTAAAGTGCACATATGATTACATTCATTACTATTTAACAACTTTTAAAATGACTCCTAAGAAAAAAAATTATCTTCTTAATATGATATCAAATGTATAGAATCAGGTCACCACTCCTATTTTCAGGCTCATGAGATATGTTCCTGCAATTCTCTGCTCTAGAATCATAGAAGAATAACTCATTATCAATGCATTTTAGCACATATAGTCTTTCCACTTGAAAATATCCCCGAGATACCTCTTTGCTCCCTTACATTTTCCTATTAATTTTTTCAAACATATATTGTCCCTTTGGTGTCAGCTCCAGATTCACTTAATCTTAAAATATTTTCTTTTTACATGTACATTGTACTAGGTAGTGGTGGTTTAGTCACTTAGCGGTGTTTGACTCTTTGTGGCCCTATGGACTGTAGTCCCCCAGGCTCCTCCGTGCATGGGCTACACCAGGCAAAATACTGGATTGGGTTGCCATTTCCTTCTCCAGGGGATATTCCTGACCCAGGCATCAAATCCATGTCTCCTGAAGTTCAGATGGATTCTTTAGTGCTGAGCAACCAGGGAAACCCCCACATTGGACTAGGCAAACCTTCAAAAGGCTTCCATCTTGAAAGGTATCAGATGAGTTCATCAAGTATACTTGACAGGTTGATCGAACTGATGTACTCCTCTTCAAGGGCTGTGTTGCCATCTTTTTCTTATTGTATAAAACAGACTATAATGTTTTAACTTGATTTCAAAACACCATTTCTAAAGAACAATTTCATTGCTAGGATTTAGGAGACAGAGCACTTGACTTGCCCACCTGCAAGCTCATATGTCTACCGTAAAAGCCAGGCAGTTCAAAAAGATCAGAAATCAATCACTTGAAGAAACAACATATTTTTGTAACCAAAAAAACTGTTAGCACAAATGATTGTATATTATAGCAAATATTACAATGGGCTAGGAAAAAAAGTGATAACCATTCCTACAACTGGTACACATTATTTTCCTGTCCTCACCATCAGCAGCCACAGTATCACCTCTCACTATGGGATGTGAGCACATGTAATCCCACCTTGACTCTGCTGCCTAGGGAAGAGCACTGTCTTTCCAGCTGCACTGACGTGGCTGTTGCTGGCAGCCATGCTGTGACCCCAGGGGGAGCTCCAGTCTTAGGATAAAACTAAGACTCTGCACACTAAAAAAAAAGAAAATCTGGGTTCTTGATGCCATCAATGAACAAATCAATTCTGAAGACTGTGCTAAATCAGGACTTTCTACTTATGTTATTCAAAGAAATTCTTTCATTAATAGGGCAGTATAAATAAAGTTTTATGTTCCCACCGAAACTTACCCAATTCCCTGACAAGAAAACTAAAGTTATAAAAGTCTTTCCACTTGAAAATATCCCGAGATACCTCTTTGCTCCCTTACATTTTCCTATTAATTTTTTCAAACATATATTGTCCCTTTGGTGTCAGCTCCAGATTCACTTAATCTTAAAATATTTTCTTTTACATGTACATTGTACTAGGTAGTGGTGGTTTAGTCACTTAGCGGTGTTTGACTCTTTGTGGCCCTATGGACTGTAGTCCCCCAGGCTCCTCCGTGCATGGGCTACACCAGGCAAAATACTGGATTGGGTTGCCATTTCCTTCTCCAGGGGATATTCCTGACCCAGGCATCAAATCCATGTCTCCTGAAGTTCAGATGGATTCTTTAGTGCTGAGCAACCAGGGAAACCCCCACATTGGACTAGGCAAACCTTCAAAAGGCTTCCATCTTGAAAGGTATCAGATGAGTTCATCAAGTATACTTGACAGGTTGATCGAACTGATGTACTCCTCTTCAAGGGCTGTGTTGCCATCTTTTTCTTATTGTATAAAACAGACTATAATGTTTTAACTTGATTTCAAAACACCATTTCTAAAGAACAATTTCATTGCTAGGATTTAGGAGACAGAGCACTTGACTTGCCCACCTGCAAGCTCATATGTCTACCGTAAAAGCCAGGCAGTTCAAAAAGATCAGAAATCAATCACTTGAAGAAACAACATATTTTTGTAACCAAAAAAACTGTTAGCACAAATGATTGTATATTATAGCAAATATTACAATGGGCTAGGAAAAAAAGTGATAACCATTCCTACAACTGGTACACATTATTTTCCTGTCCTCACCATCAGCAGCCACAGTATCACCTCTCACTATGGGATGTGAGCACATGTAATCCCACCTTGACTCTGCTGCCTAGGGAAGAGCACTGTCTTTCCAGCTGCACTGACGTGGCTGTTGCTGGCAGCCATGCTGTGACCCCAGGGGGAGCTCCAGTCTTAGGATAAAACTAAGACTCTGCACACTAAAAAAAAAGAAAATCTGGGTTCTTGATGCCATCAATGAACAAATCAATTCTGAAGACTGTGCTAAATCAGGACTTTCTACTTATGTTATTCAAAGAAATTCTTTCATTAATAGGGCAGTATAAATAAAGTTTTATGTTCCCACCGAAACTTACCCAATTCCCTGACAAGTTATAATATATCTGCATTTTTCTGAAGTTGCAATAACAGAAAGCCCTGATACATCTAAAGCGGAATCATCATTCCCAACAAACTACTTTATTATATTTGGTACAATCAAACAAGATATGATCAGAATGGACAGGCCAGCCATCAGATAAACAGACAATACAATCTGATATTTAGGAACAAGTCATAAGTGGTTTCTCCTGCACAGAAGGAGAATGTGAAAGAAAGAACTCAGTGGGGAGACATCCTGCTACTGCTGTGCAAGCTGATATCTCTGTAACCTGCTGACAATTCCAACAAGAGAAGCTTTCATCCCTCCTCATCCCACTAAGATTCCCCCTGTAGGCAAATCCACTCAGCAAATGGTCCAGATAAACCAGGGCTATGAATTGGAGCATGATGAATGAGCAAGGATACCCTGTGACTTGTTCATTTTCAAGCCACAGCATTTTGTGAAGCCTAGGATTCTGCAGGGAATAAAGCACACAAACACAGAACTCACCCAAGAGGAATGGTCAGTTCCAGATGTCTTAGCCAAGTCTCTATTCTTAAATCCTTTTTTTAGCCCTGTTCTGTCCTTACCAGCAGTATAATGTGAAGTCCCCCTAAGAGTGCCAAGTCTTCCTTAATGTTTTCCATTAATGTTTAAAATTTGCTGAAGGATTCTTAGAAATTGAATGGAAACATCGTGCTGTCTGTAATTTGGTTCTGTAACCTCTCTAATGCATATGTTCTCCATGGGGACCAAGTGTTGAGATCATTCATAAACTCTTGGATCACATGTGGCACTGCAAACTGGTGACATCTGACCATGGCAGGCTTGAGGCCTGTCTCTGGTAATCATTTCCTTTGGTTTGAGTCAAGGAGCCAGCAGTTGGCAGGCCTTCAGCACTTGGAAGTCCTATTTTTGGCATAGCCTAGCCTCTGATATTTGACAGAGATCTGCATACCCTATCCATTAGCTAGGGAGGAAGTTGTGGATTGAGGCTAATTAATGTTTAATCAGTTCCTCTTTTTTCTTCCCTTAAAGTGCCATTGCCCACAAAATTGGTCATGTGGGGTTGAAGTCTCTAGAATAACAGAAAACTTACAGACATGAGAGCTGCTTAGAGGTCGTGCCCACATATAATCTGTCAGAAGGAGGGTGGTGTGTAGGTTCCAGGGTATTGGTCTAAATGTGTTCAGCCTTCTTCCACCATAAAACAAAAACTCTCCACATTTTCAAAATGTTCTATTCTGCTACTCAACCTCCTTCAAGCCCTTGACCTTTTGCCAGTTTCAGTCTGGGCCACAGAAATGGGTATAACTCTAGATAATGGAAAAAACAATACATTGAATTTAACATTCAGAACTGACACAGACTAAGTCATAGAAAAAAAAAAAATCAAATGATGTTTATTGAAATGGTAACAAAGGGAAACACCAGATTATTTCAAACTAAAATACTACCTCCATCTTTCTCCAAATCTGGTTTGGGGCATAAATAAATAAATATTCACAACATTATACGATTTACATTCACGAGACAGTTACAAATAACCATCTGTCTGCTTCTTTAGTTCTTCAATCTGGTTCATGTCTCACGAGCCTCAAGCCTTCAGCTAAAGCAGTTAGGCTGTGAGGATTAGGAAGGCTTGTTACAGGTGTTGTAGAGTGTTTTTTTCCCACTAGTTCCCATGTCTCTCCCCATCCCTCTTTGGCTTTCATCTCATTTAGCTCTCACTGTTAGATCAAAGGAAACGAATAATTGAAAGGGACAAGTCACATATATATATATATATATATATATATATATATATATACACACACACACACACACACACACACACACACACATACATGTAAAACTTTAATTCAATATATTTATATATTATGTGTATTTTTAAATTTAAAAAATATATAAGTATATACCTGAATTCAAATTTCCATATTCATTACAGCCTTAACGCTACATCTGCCAATTTGAATAAAGGGATAAAGAGCACTATGGAGTAAATACTGATGTGTCGCTTTATGCTGCATCCCAATAGATTATGACCCTCTTCACCTTGTTAGTTTAGTCTGAAGGCATAGCCTAGCCTCTGATATTTGACAGAGATCTGCATACCCTATCCATTAGCTAGGGAGGAAGTTGTGGATTGAGGCTAATTAATGTTTAATCAGTTCCTCTTTTTTCTTCCCTTAAAGTGCCATTGCCCACAAAATTGGTCATGTGGGGTTGAAGTCTCTAGAATAACAGAAAACTTACAGACATGAGAGCTGCTTAGAGGTCGTGCCCACATATAATCTGTCAGAAGGAGGGTGGTGTGTAGGTTCCAGGGTATTGGTCTAAATGTGTTCAGCCTTCTTCCACCATAAAACAAAAACTCTCCACATTTTCAAAATGTTCTATTCTGCTACTCAACCTCCTTCAAGCCCTTGACCTTTTGCCAGTTTCAGTCTGGGCCACAGAAATGGGTATAACTCTAGATAATGGAAAAAACAATACATTGAATTTAACATTCAGAACTGACACAGACTAAGTCATAGAAAAAAAAAAAATCAAATGATGTTTATTGAAATGGTAACAAAGGGAAACACCAGATTATTTCAAACTAAAATACTACCTCCATCTTTCTCCAAATCTGGTTTGGGGCATAAATAAATAAATATTCACAACATTATCGATTTACATTCACGAGACAGTTACAAATAACCATCTGTCTGCTTCTTTAGTTCTTCAATCTGGTTCATGTCTCACGAGCCTCAAGCCTTCAGCTAAAGCAGTTAGGCTGTGAGGATTAGGAAGGCTTGTTACAGGTGTTGTAGAGTGTTTTTTTCCCACTAGTTCCCATGTCTCTCCCCATCCCTCTTTGGCTTTCATCTCATTTAGCTCTCACTGTTAGATCAAAGGAAACGAATAATTGAAAGGGACAAGTCACATATATATATATATATATATATATATATACACACACACACACACACACACACACACACACACACACACATACATGTAAAACTTTAATTCAATATATTTATATATTATGTGTATTTTTAAATTTAAAAAATATATAAGTATATACCTGAATTCAAATTTCCATATTCATTACAGCCTTAACGCTACATCTGCCAATTTGAATAAAGGGATAAAGAGCACTATGGAGTAAATACTGATGTGTCGCTTTATGCTGCATCCCAATAGATTATGACCCTCTTCTCACCTTGTTAGTCCTTAAGTCTGAAGGCATCAGCTTTTACAGCATTCTGACACTGCTCAGTTCATAGAGGTACACAGTTCAGCGGCCTCTTCCTGTCATTTCCCCCTCTCCTAGCACCAACGGGTTAGTGCTCTGATATTTCTCTCCCACGGTGTATTCTGATGTGCCTGATCAACACGAATTACAATGCCAAGTAACTGCCAGATGTCATGAGTTATAAACTCAATAGTCTAAGGATTATTACACATTAGGGCACCCTACAGTGTGAGGGTGTTCTGGAATTTATGTGTTATTTATTACCTATTGGCAGGGTCTCAGAGTAATCTCACCCCTGCTGATGAAATGAGGGTTGGAAGGAGAAGGAGGTCAAGGTCAACCTCCCTTGTCAAGAATGCCAGTTACTTTCAAACTACTGTTGCTCTATCTTTTTTTCCCTCTACCTGAAACTCAACAAATTTCTGAATAAGTGGACTATATATTATAATGCATCTATGGGCTTTCAACACAATTCTGCTGATTTTACAATTTCCATCACTTCACCTATTTTAACAACACATTTAGTAACCATAATCACTAGAGGTCTGATTTACAGTGGAACCATGAATCTCACCATAATTCATAAACATAAAAATGACCAATGGGAGAGAACGCTGTTTATTTCTCACTTTTACACAGTAACATAGACCAAAGCCTAACAGCATGAAACGTACTGAATTCTAATGTAATAACGAAAGTATTTTTCTAAACTTGTGGGGTGAGGAGTCTACTATGTATAGCTGTTGAACTATAATGCTGAATACCTAAGATTTTCATAAGGAAAAACACCATGTCCCACATGCTTGGGGGCTCTTCAGTCTTTCTCATCCAAAATTAAGATTTGCATACATCTACACTGAGAAATATGGCATTCCTGTAAACTGTCAGGAATTTTGTGGAAATAAATATAATTTGACACCCTATATTCTTCCAGAAACATTATGTTTGATAACTACATGACAAGAAGCTTGAAATGTTTCCTAATCCAGAATACAGCATATTTATTTTTAAATTGGCTGATTAAAACAGCTCCATCATCTCTCTACTCTATCCCAAAGACCCAGTAACCTCCTTCTCTTTAGCCACCAAATGAATTCTGAATGCTGCAGTTAACATTCAGAAATCTCATTACACAGTCTACCCTAAATCTTCAAAAGCATCACCATGTTTTGACAGCTAGGCAGCAGGAGGAAGCAAAAAGCATATTCAAGCACTTTTTATGAATGCAAATGTGCTAAAGATCACATTTAAATTATTTCAGAAAACTCATATTACATCACAGACAACAACCAGAAAACAATGTGCTTGAACCTATGAGCAGCACAACTTCTTTTATTCTTAATGTTAAGTTCACAGGCTCTCACCTCACTCATTCAATCTTGCAATTTTAGGGCACCCTACATGAGGGTTGGAAGGAAAGAAGGAAGGTTTTTTCAAGGTCAACCTCCCTTGTCAAGAATGCCAGTTACTTTCAAACTACTGTTGCTCTATCTTTTTTTCCCTCTACCTGAAACTCAACAAATTTCTGAATAAGTGGACTATATATTATAATGCATCTATGGGCTTTCAACACAATTCTGCTGATTTTACAATTTCCATCACTTCACCTATTTTAACAACACATTTAGTAACCATAATCACTAGAGGTCTGATTTACAGTGGAACCATGAATCTCACCATAATTCATAAACATAAAAATGACCAATGGGAGAGAACGCTGTTTATTTCTCACTTTTACACAGTAACATAGACCAAAGCCTAACAGCATGAAACGTACTGAATTCTAATGTAATAACGAAAGTATTTTTTTCTAAACTTGTGGGGTGAGGAGTCTACTATGTATAGCTGTTGAACTATAATGCTGAATACCTAAGATTTTCATAAGGAAAAACACCATGTCCCACATGCTTGGGGGCTCTTCAGTCTTTCTCATCCAAAATTAAGATTTGCATACATCTACACTGAGAAATATGGCATTCCTGTAAACTGTCAGGAATTTTGTGGAAATAAATATAATTTGACACCCTATATTCTTCCAGAAACATTATGTTTGATAACTACATGACAAGAAGCTTGAAATGTTTCCTAATCCAGAATACAGCATATTTATTTTTAAATTGGCTGATTAAAACAGCTCCATCATCTCTCTACTCTATCCCAAAGACCCAGTAACCTCCTTCTCTTTAGCCACCAAATGAATTCTGAATGCTGCAGTTAACATTCAGAAATCTCATTACACAGTCTACCCTAAATCTTCAAAAGCATCACCATGTTTTGACAGCTAGGCAGCAGGAGGAAGCAAAAAGCATATTCAAGCACTTTTTATGAATGCAAATGTGCTAAAGATCACATTTAAATTATTTCAGAAAACTCATATTACATCACAGACAACAACCAGAAAACAATGTGCTTGAACCTATGAGCAGCACAACTTCTTTTATTCTTAATGTTAAGTTCACAGGCTCTCACCTCACTCATTCAATCTTGCCATATACTTTATGAGAACAAACTGATACCAAGGAATAAACAAAGATAACACAAGGATATGTTTTAAGGTGTAAGTGATACTGAGTTCTCATGATGAAAATGTCCAAATCTTTTTCTTTGTGACTGCATGGACTACTGCACTCCAGGCACCTCTGTCTTTCACTCTCTTCCAGAGTTTGCTGAAATTCATGTCCATTGAGTTGGTGATGTTGTCTAACCATCTCATCCTCTGCTGCCTGTTTCTTGTTTTGCCTTCAATCTTTCCCACCATCAGGGTATTTCCCAATGACTCAGCTCTTTGCATCAGGTGGCTTAAGTACTGGATGGAGCTTCAGCTTCAGCATCAATTCTTCCAGTGAATATTAAGGGTTGATTTATTTTAGGCTTGATTGGTTTGATTTTCTTGCTTTCCAAGGGACTCTCAAGAGGCTTCTCCAGAACCACAGTTTGAAAGCATCAATTCTTCGGCACCCAGCCTTCTTTATGGTTCAACTCTAACCTCCATACATGACTACTGGAAAACTCATAGGTTTGGTTATATGGACTTTTTGTCAGAAAAATGATGTATCTGCTTTTTAATACACTGTCTAGGCTTGTCATAATTTTCCTTCCAAGCAGCAAGCATATTTTTTCTTTAATTTTAATTTATTTTTTTTTTATTTTTGACCACTTCTATTGATTTTTCATTTATTTATCTTTGTTCTTTCCCCTGTGTGGACCTCACACCACAGTGGCGTCTCTTGCTGCAGAGCACCGTCTCTGGGTGCATGTGCTCCAGACCTTCAGCTCCATAAAGTCCCCTGATTCTGAATGCTGCAGTTAACATTCAGAAATCTCATTACACAGTCTACCCTAAATCTTCAAAAGCATCACCATGTTTTGACAGCTAGGCAGCAGGAGGAAGCAAAAAGCATATTCAAGCACTTTTTATGAATGCAAATGTGCTAAAGATCACATTTAAATTATTTCAGAAAACTCATATTACATCACAGACAACAACCAGAAAACAATGTGCTTGAACCTATGAGCAGCACAACTTCTTTTATTCTTAATGTTAAGTTCACAGGCTCTCACCTCACTCATTCAATCTTGCCATATACTTTATGAGAACAAACTGATACCAAGGAATAAACAAAGATAACACAAGGATATGTTTTAAGGTGTAAGTGATACTGAGTTCTCATGATGAAAATGTCCAAATCTTTTTCTTTGTGACTGCATGGACTACTGCACTCCAGGCACCTCTGTCTTTCACTCTCTTCCAGAGTTTGCTGAAATTCATGTCCATTGAGTTGGTGATGTTGTCTAACCATCTCATCCTCTGCTGCCTGTTTCTTGTTTTGCCTTCAATCTTTCCCACCATCAGGGTATTTCCCAATGACTCAGCTCTTTGCATCAGGTGGCTTAAGTACTGGATGGAGCTTCAGCTTCAGCATCAATTCTTCCAGTGAATATTAAGGGTTGATTTATTTTAGGCTTGATTGGTTTGATTTTCTTGCTTTCCAAGGGACTCTCAAGAGGCTTCTCCAGAACCACAGTTTGAAAGCATCAATTCTTCGGCACCCAGCCTTCTTTATGGTTCAACTCTAACCTCCATACATGACTACTGGAAAACTCATAGGTTTGGTTATATGGACTTTTTGTCAGAAAAATGATGTATCTGCTTTTTAATACACTGTCTAGGCTTGTCATAATTTTCCTTCCAAGCAGCAAGCATATTTTTTCTTTAATTTTAATTTATTTTTTTTTTATTTTTGACCACTTCTATTGATTTTTCATTTATTTATCTTTGTTCTTTCCCCTGTGTGGACCTCACACCACAGTGGCGTCTCTTGCTGCAGAGCACCGTCTCTGGGTGCATGTGCTCCAGACCTTCAGCTCCATAGTTGGACACATCGATCCAGCCGCTCCGCAGCATGTGGGATTTTCCCAGGCAAGGGATTGAACCAGTGCCCCTTGCACTGCAAGGCAATGTCCGTGCCCACTGAACCATGAGGGAAGCCTGCGGCAAGCATATTTTAATTTCATAGCTGCAGTCACTCTCTGGAAGGATTTTGGAATGCCCAAAAAGAAAATCTGTCTTCCCATGATACCCTGGACTCAACTTTGGTCAGCCACAGAATATACACTCAGTTATGAGGAAATAAATCAAATTACCTCTGAGTCTTTGGTTACATTTTTATTCTCTGGGATCCATGGTCATTCCTAGGACTAAGACTCCATGTACTTTCACTCTCAAAATAGTCAGGGATGAAAAAATCAAAAAGCCACTTGCTTTCTTCTTGGTGATGTGTCAACTTCTCATATGGAGATAAACACCTAGTTGCCTGTGATTGTTTTGGCTTCTCTGCCAAAACTTGAGAAGTAATATTTATCAGAGAGTCTGCCAAACTTTCATTATTTAGTTTGAATCCAGGCTGCTTATGATGCCAGATTATTAAAATTCACAAATTCTTATAATGCCCAATTTTGGCCATTTTAATGCATCACACATCAGTCATTTCACCCCACATTTTCCTTCAACTTTCCACAAACAGTAAAATTAGAAACTTTTTCCTCGATACTCTCAGTGAATAAATTATAACTTCTGAATGTAAGGCAAAATACATGTCTAAAATGTGAGCCAAGAAAGAAAATAAATTGTTAGCAAATGGCTCAGTTTTCAAAATGAAAGAGTGGATCCGAAGTAATCATGTTCCATATATTTATCCAGTGATGACAAAAGAGCATGGCTAATACTGCCTTGAAATGGTTTTTCCATACTTAACTGAAAGGAAGACCTCTGTCTCAGTAAACTTCTAAGAGACATGGCTTCATTCAGTTCATTACTAGGATTTTTGTCAGTTCATGTAAGAGCTGGGTATGGAATTTGCACTAAAAGACTTCTCATTTCCCTACTAGTATCACAAGTTGTGGGGCTCTGAATTGAAAGAGGACTGTTTTAAGCATAAAGAAGCTTAAGCACATGTTTGCAGTTTGGCGCTAAGATGGCGCCTACAGGAAGGGACATGGAAATGAAGGGAAGCTAAAGTGCATTGTTTAAAGAAGCTTAAGCACATGTTTGCAGCTAAGATGGCGCCTACAGGAAGAGGCAGGGCGTGATCTAAATTGTTAATTGATGGTCAAAATTTCTGATTGGTTCCCTTGTTTTCCGCGCTCGTGAATGATTGCTTGGTCTTTAGCTTGATTGGTGTAATCTATAGGAAGTCCCATGCAAAACCCCCTTCACTTGCCTCTAAAAGCTGTGGATCTTCATTAATAAAGCGGAACTACTTTGATGGAACCCCTGTCGCGTCTGATTGTCCCCTGCCTCAGCCAGGGGGCTGTGGGGCGGACAGTTCAAGATTTGCCTTTCTCCGAGATCTCCCGGTTCAGCCGGGGGTAATCCCCGCTGCCTTCCCTTTCTGTGGAAGGTCCTGGCAACAAGTAGTTGGGGGGAAATTTATCGATTCCTTCTGAAATCCGAAATTTTTAACATAACCTCTGACTTGGATAACCCCATTATTTTATCCTCCATACTAAACATTTGGGAAACAAATGGAAGCATCTCTATAATTATGCCATGGCAGCTCCTGAAATCCAGGCAGTATGTTAACCTACACTCTTTTCTTCCTGTGTGCTTTGTCCTCTAATAGTCTCTACTGCTTTATCTTTGCCTCGTCAATCACAATTCTCAGCCACACTGGGCCTCCCTCAGGTCCTGAAATACAGCAAGCTCTTTTCTGTTTCAGGGCTTTCACACTATTTCATATTTCTAAATGAGCTCTAGTTCCTCTCTACCATTTGCTCAGTTCCTTTCCTGGGACGTGAAATTCCATTTAATAAATGGTTTTGGAACTATTCCTTTTTGCTTTATTTTTACAGAGTTTTCGATGCATGGCTAATACTGCCTTGAAATGGTTTTTCCATACTTAACTGAAAGGAAGACCTCTGTCTCAGTAAACTTCTAAGAGACATGGCTTCATTCAGTTCATTACTAGGATTTTTGTCAGTTCATGTAAGAGCTGGGTATGGAATTTGCACTAAAAGACTTCTCATTTCCCTACTAGTATCACAAGTTGTGGGGCTCTGAATTGAAAGAGGACTGTTTTAAGCATAAAGAAGCTTAAGCACATGTTTGCAGTTTGGCGCTAAGATGGCGCCTACAGGAAGGGACATGGAAATGAAGGGAAGCTAAAGTGCATTGTTTAAAGAAGCTTAAGCACATGTTTGCAGCTAAGATGGCGCCTACAGGAAGAGGCAGGGCGTGATCTAAATTGTTAATTGATGGTCAAAATTTCTGATTGGTTCCCTTGTTTTCCGCGCTCGTGAATGATTGCTTGGTCTTTAGCTTGATTGGTGTAATCTATAGGAAGTCCCATGCAAAACCCCCTTCACTTGCCTCTAAAAGCTGTGGATCTTCATTAATAAAGCGGAACTACTTTGATGGAACCCCTGTCGCGTCTGATTGTCCCCTGCCTCAGCCAGGGGCTGTGGGCGGACAGTTCAAGATTTGCCTTTCTCCGAGATCTCCCGGTTCAGCCGGGGGTAATCCCCGCTGCCTTCCCTTTCTGTGGAAGGTCCTGGCAACAAGTAGTTGGGGGGAAATTTATCGATTCCTTCTGAAATCCGAAATTTTTAACATAACCTCTGACTTGGATAACCCCATTATTTTATCCTCCATACTAAACATTTGGGAAACAAATGGAAGCATCTCTATAATTATGCCATGGCAGCTCCTGAAATCCAGGCAGTATGTTAACCTACACTCTTTTCTTCCTGTGTGCTTTGTCCTCTAATAGTCTCTACTGCTTTATCTTTGCCTCGTCAATCACAATTCTCAGCCACACTGGGCCTCCCTCAGGTCCTGAAATACAGCAAGCTCTTTTCTGTTTCAGGGCTTTCACACTATTTCATATTTCTAAATGAGCTCTAGTTCCTCTCTACCATTTGCTCAGTTCCTTTCCTGGGACGTGAAATTCCATTTAATAAATGGTTTTGGAACTATTCCCTTTTTTGCTTTATTTTTTACAGAGTTTTTTTATTTACTGCCACACATTGACTCAAATCCTCCATAATTATACACATGTTCTCCCCACCTGCCCCAAATCTCCCCCATTTCCCTCCCAATCGCACCCCTCCAGGTCACCACAGAGCCCTTGCTTGAGCTCCCCTAGTCCCACAGCATATTCTCCTCCCTCACTCCCACATCAATAAGACTGTTTTCCATGTCCTTCTCTCTATTGCTGCTCTGCATATTCATTTATCAGCACCATCTTTCTAAATTCTGTATGCATGTGTCAGTATACAGTATTTATCTTTTTCTCTCTGACATATTTCACTCTGTAAAATAGGTTCTAGATTCATCCACCTCATTAGAACTGATTCAAATGCATTTCTTTTTATGGCTGAGTAATGTTCCACTGCATATAGGAACTATTCCTTTTTGACAGGGAGGCAATATCACATTATGGATTAAATAAAATGCTTTGGCAGAGGCCTGGGTTTAACTGGATGGTCTTATTCAAGTCTCTCAGACATGTTAAACCTCCTGTTCTTCCTCTGTAAAATGGGAATATTAATATTTATGTCTTTGAATAGATATGAGTCTTCCCTGGTAGTTCAGACAATAAAGAGTCAGCCTGCAATGCAGAAGACGTGGGTTTGGTCTCCAGGTCAGGAAGATTCCTTGCAGAAGGAAATTTATCGATCCTTCTGAAATCCGAAATTTTTAACATAACCTCTGACTTGGATAACCCCATTATTTTATCCTCCATACTAAACATTTGGGAAACAAATGGAAGCATCTCTATAATTATGCCATGGCAGCTCCTGAAATCCAGGCAGTATGTTAACCTACACTCTTTTCTTCCTGTGTGCTTTGTCCTCTAATAGTCTCTACTGCTTTATCTTTGCCTCGTCAATCACAATTCTCAGCCACACTGGGCCTCCCTCAGGTCCTGAAATACAGCAAGCTCTTTTCTGTTTCAGGGCTTTCACACTATTTCATATTTCTAAATGAGCTCTAGTTCCTCTCTACCATTTGCTCAGTTCCTTTCCTGGGACGTGAAATTCCATTTAATAAATGGTTTTGGAACTATTCCCTTTTTTGCTTTATTTTTTACAGAGTTTTTTTATTTACTGCCACACATTGACTCAAATCCTCCATAATTATACACATGTTCTCCCCACCTGCCCCAAATCTCCCCCATTTCCCTCCCAATCGCACCCCTCCAGGTCACCACAGAGCCCTTGCTTGAGCTCCCCTAGTCCCACAGCATATTCTCCTCCCTCACTCCCACATCAATAAGACTGTTTTCCATGTCCTTCTCTCTATTGCTGCTCTGCATATTCATTTATCAGCACCATCTTTCTAAATTCTGTATGCATGTGTCAGTATACAGTATTTATCTTTCTCTCTCTGACATATTTCACTCTGTAAAATAGGTTCTAGATTCATCCACCTCATTAGAACTGATTCAAATGCATTTCTTTTTATGGCTGAGTAATGTTCCACTGCATATAGGAACTATTCCTTTTTGACAGGGAGGCAATATCACATTATGGATTAAATAAAATGCTTTGGCAGAGGCCTGGGTTTAACTGGATGGTCTTATTCAAGTCTCTCAGACATGTTAAACCTCCTGTTCTTCCTCTGTAAAATGGGAATATTAATATTTATGTCTTTGAATAGATATGAGTCTTCCCTGGTAGTTCAGACAATAAAGAGTCAGCCTGCAATGCAGAAGACGTGGGTTTGGTCTCCAGGTCAGGAAGATTCCTTGCAGAAGGAAATGGTTACCCACTCCAGTAATTTTGCCTGAAGAATTCCATGGACATAGGACAAAGTAATTACTACTGTTAAATAATATAAGAGTTTTTAACACGTATTTTTTAAAACTTGGTATGTAGGGACAATTTTGATGATGACATGTGCATTTTACTTATCACACTTAGAAGAACAAGATATTTCCAGTAAAACTCTTGCCCTCATTGTGCTAAAGGGACTTGGGAAAGTTAAAGATAACTCAAAAACCACAATCAGAAAGGAAAAGAAAAAGCATGCAGCACCAAAGAACAACATTGAAAATGCATTATAATACAGAAGATAAAAAGTGTCTTCAGCCAGGAAGGCATTTTAGCAGGGCCAGTTTTAGAATGGGTTTGGAATACACACTGTATGTTTTAATTAATTGCAAAAAAAAAAAAATCTGGAATATGCTTGCATGTACAAAAAACAATCTCTAGAAGGACTTGCAAGAAATTAATAATGACAAAGCCTCTGCACAGAAAAACAAAAGGGACTGAGGGATAAGAGAGAAAGACTTCACTATACCTAGTTTATAGATTTTGATTTTTGAACCCTATAAATGCATCAATTACATATTAATATACACATATTTTACAGTGTAAAAAGAACAAATAATTTTGACTCTGAGTGTTGTCAAACTACACCATATGCTCCACTGGATTCAACACAAAGAATTGCAAAAGGGTAGGGAAACCTGGTTTCTGTCAAGAGTCACTCAGTGATCCAAAGTACAAGTTTACTGAAGGATAGTGCCTTGAAATACAAATGTCAACAAAGTATCTATAGAATGGTAATAAGCCTGCCCATAGAGATCAAAATATATAGCTTGATTAATTAGTTATTTTCTAAGACAGAATAAACACTCAGAAAAAAAGTATCATTGAGGAGGTCTCTTTATTTAAGATGAAGTGAAAGGACATAAAGGTAAGATTACAAACTTCTAGAGGCTCCTGTTCTTCTTGTAAAATGGGAATATTAATATTTATGTCTTTGAATATGAGTCTTCCTGGTAGTTCAGACAATAAAGAGTCAGCCTGCAATGCAGAAGACGTGGGTTTGGTCTCCAGGTCAGGAAGATTCCTTGCAGAAGGAAATGGTTACCCACTCCAGTAATTTTGCCTGAAGAATTCCATGGACATAGGACAAAGTAATTACTACTGTTAAATAATATAAGAGTTTTTAACACGTATTTTTTAAAACTTGGTATGTAGGGACAATTTTGATGATGACATGTGCATTTTACTTATCACACTTAGAAGAACAAGATATTTCCAGTAAAACTCTTGCCCTCATTGTGCTAAAGGGACTTGGGAAAGTTAAAGATAACTCAAAAACCACAATCAGAAAGGAAAAGAAAAAGCATGCAGCACCAAAGAACAACATTGAAAATGCATTATAATACAGAAGATAAAAAGTGTCTTCAGCCAGGAAGGCATTTTAGCAGGGCCAGTTTTAGAATGGGTTTGGAATACACACTGTATGTTTTAATTAATTGCAAAAAAAAAAAAATCTGGAATATGCTTGCATGTACAAAAAACAATCTCTAGAAGGACTTGCAAGAAATTAATAATGACAAAGCCTCTGCACAGAAAAACAAAAGGGACTGAGGGATAAGAGAGAAAGACTTCACTATACCTAGTTTATAGATTTTGATTTTTGAACCCTATAAATGCATCAATTACATATTAATATACACATATTTTACAGTGTAAAAAGAACAAATAATTTTGACTCTGAGTGTTGTCAAACTACACCATATGCTCCACTGGATTCAACACAAAGAATTGCAAAAGGGTAGGGAAACCTGGTTTCTGTCAAGAGTCACTCAGTGATCCAAAGTACAAGTTTACTGAAGGATAGTGCCTTGAAATACAAATGTCAACAAAGTATCTATAGAATGGTAATAAGCCTGCCCATAGAGATCAAAATATATAGCTTGATTAATTAGTTATTTTCTAAGACAGAATAAACACTCAGAAAAAAAGTATCATTGAGGAGGTCTCTTTATTTAAGATGAAGTGAAAGGACATAAAGGTAAGATTACAAACTTCTGATCTAGACTCAGGCATCTTAAGCACCTCAGAGGACTGGATGAAAAATGAGAATGTTATAAGGGAAGGAGCAAGTAGTGATGACTATGCTATAGATGAGAGACGCTTAGAGCCATCACATAGATCTACTTTACAGGATAATCCATGAAAGCCAACATATTACTTTAAAAAAAAAAAATTCCTCTGTTCTCCCAAATTATAAGTTGGGATTCTACAAGCCCACTGTAAATAGATAAACCAAGAAAACAAGAAATGATTCCTCCTTTAAACATCAAAACTTACCTCCATTTGAAAGTTCTTCATAGCAACTTATTTATAGAAAATGTGAAAAACTTGATAAATATTTTGGTTTATTATTTATGTCTATGCCTTTTATACTCATGATTTTGAGTATATAAAGTCATCATGAGTTTTTTATTTTAAAACCAGGACAAAAGGATTCATGTTTACAGAGGCTAAGACTAATAATCTATTAATATAGTTTTTCTTATAGAACGAGTGTGGCATATCATAAAATGAATTATACTCCATCTTAAACAATATAATTAACTCTTAAGGAAAATTCAATTTTATCTAATTCTTAGGTTTATGATAAGGTCAGCTCATTAAAATGTTAGTTAAAATTCATTAAACCCATACTGAGAGGTAACAGCTTCATTACTGTAATATGATGCAAAGAAAAAGAGGATGCTTTATCATCATTCAATTGTTTTCAAAACAATGTATTTGCATAACAAAAGTTTCACTGTAAATATTCAGTTGTTAAGCAGCCATATAATTAAGCAGCCATATAATTTGAAAATGTATTTTCTAATAATAATTTTGCTCCTGCACAGTCCTTGTTATTACTGTATTTTTCCATTAGAAAAAGTGACCATATTTGACATAGTGGTTATTAAAAACAGAAAATCATTTGAGATAATATACAATACACTAACATAGTCTTTATTTCTTTCTGCATATGTTTAATGTTTAGTTAAAAAAGGATTTCTAGGGCTTCCCCTGGTGGTCCAGTGGGTAAGGACACCGCCTTGCAGTGCAAGGAGCGCCGGTTCGATCCCTGGCCTCGGAAGATCCCACGTGCCGCGGATCGGCTGGACCAATGTGTCCAATTACCGAGCCGGAGTTCTGGAGTGCATGCACCCAGAGCCGGAGCTCTGCAGCGACAGATGCCACCGCGATGGGAGGCCCACAGGAGCCAAAGAACAAAGACGAATGAAAATGGAGAAATGAAAGACCAATAGAAGTGGCCCGCCCGCTCCCCTCCCTCCCCAACCTGACCCTCGCCCAAAATAAATAAATAAGTAAATCTTAAAATAAATAAATAAATAAAAGGATTTCTAGGCTTCCTAGTTGGCTCATGTGGTAAAGAACCTGCCTGGCAATGCAGGAGACATAAGAGAGGTGGGTTCTGTCCCTGAGTTGGGAAGATCCCCTGGAGGAGAAAATGGCTATGCACTCCAGTATTCTTGCTTGGAGAATCCCATGGACAGAAGAGCCTTGCACGCTACAGTATATAGGGTCGCAAAGAGTTGGACATAGGGACATCTATTTTAAACAATAGTACATTAATAATCTATTAATATAGTTTTTCTTATAGAACGAGTGTGGCATATCATAAAATGAATTATACTCCATCTTAAACAATATAATTAACTCTTAAGGAAAATTCAATTTTATCTAATTCTTAGGTTTATGATAAGGTCAGCTCATTAAAATGTTAGTTAAAATTCATTAAACCCATACTGAGAGGTAACAGCTTCATTACTGTAATATGATGCAAAGAAAAAGAGGATGCTTTATCATCATTCAATTGTTTTCAAAACAATGTATTTGCATAACAAAAGTTTCACTGTAAATATTCAGTTGTTAAGCAGCCATATAATTAAGCAGCCATATAATTTGAAAATGTATTTTCTAATAATAATTTTGCTCCTGCACAGTCCTTGTTATTACTGTATTTTTCCATTAGAAAAAGTGACCATATTTGACATAGTGGTTATTAAAAACAGAAAATCATTTGAGATAATATACAATACACTAACATAGTCTTTATTTCTTTCTGCATATGTTTAATGTTTAGTTAAAAAAGGATTTCTAGGGCTTCCCCTGGTGGTCCAGTGGGTAAGGACACCGCCTTGCAGTGCAAGGAGCGCCGGTTCGATCCCTGGCCTCGGAAGATCCCACGTGCCGCGGATCGGCTGGACCAATGTGTCCAATTACCGAGCCGGAGTTCTGGAGTGCATGCACCCAGAGCCGGAGCTCTGCAGCGACAGATGCCACCGCGATGGGAGGCCCACAGGAGCCAAAGAACAAAGACGAATGAAAATGGAGAAATGAAAGACCAATAGAAGTGGCCCGCCCGCTCCCCTCCCTCCCCAACCTGACCCTCGCCCAAAATAAATAAATAAGTAAATCTTAAAATAAATAAATAAATAAAAGGATTTCTAGGCTTCCTAGTTGGCTCATGTGGTAAAGAACCTGCCTGGCAATGCAGGAGACATAAGAGAGGTGGGTTCTGTCCCTGAGTTGGGAAGATCCCCTGGAGGAGAAAATGGCTATGCACTCCAGTATTCTTGCTTGGAGAATCCCATGGACAGAAGAGCCTTGCACGCTACAGTATATAGGGTCGCAAAGAGTTGGACATGACAAGCGACTTAGCGTGAATGCACAGAATAGGATATTCATACAACAATCGATATCTTAATCAAATATAACACTTAACTGCTTTCACTAGTTATTATTCCAGTGTCTTTTAAGACCGAAAAGAATCAGATAGCAACTATATTGAAAATTAACCATATCTCCAATATAGATGTAATTATTTCATGTTTCTCTCAGGCAGTAATTTAGACATAGTAACTGCTTGACAAAATTGCTGAGGGTTACAATGTAGAAAATTCCTATAGTGATTCTCTTTGTATTCTTTCCCCAATCCTACATGATGAAACTAATAGCACAAAAGCACTGCAAAACATATCTAAGTATGTATTTCTTGTGTTCTGGAATACTCTCCTAAGTTTCCTCACACTAACCCATTGCTCTTTCCTATCTTTGCCAGAAACTACTTAAAACATAGTCAGGATCACTCAAAAATGGAATTCTCCTAGACACAAATTCTTCACAGTTAACCTCTGTTAGTCTTACTTCCATGCTGATAACTCTAAAATGAATGCCTGCAGTCTTGAATTCCCTGGAACTCCAGACATACACTCCCTTGCCTGTTTGACATCACCCCTTTAGTGTCTAATAGCATCCAAATTTAACATGACCAAAATTCTTTTTTTTTCACACAAATCTTTACTCCCCATTCTTCCATGTATTTGTGGTACAATAGTGTATAAATTATTCAACAAATTATTATTTTTCCTCCCTTTCTATCATCTGTGCCTCTTGAACAACCTTGCCCCCAAATATGCACACATCATTTTATCCATTAGTAAGGCCTAATGACCAAGGCAATTTTCCAGAATATTTTTTCTTTACTTCCAATCCAGTCACTTGGTCTCAGTCACTATCATTCCTCTTGGAATAAAATACTCCTCTTACAGTCAACTTTCCACAGAGTAGCCTCATTAAAATTATAAAACAGATCTTGTCATCCTTCTGTTTAAACGTCTCCAAAAGACTCATTACATCTACAGAAACATCCAAATCCATACTCTGGCTTGTAAAACACCTTGAGATCCAGACTCTAATCTCATGGCACACATTTCTCTTGCTCCCTTTCCCCCATCCACAAAAGTCCTTCTTTTCTAGAATGGTAAAGACTTTAGGCCTTTAAAAAAAAAATTATTCAATGTGGAGTATTCTTCTCCTATTACTTCCTTTTAGCTCTCCTCCTCTTGTCCATTGAATCTCAGTTTATGTATCAATTCGTCAAGTTCCTCTTTATGACTATCCCATTTAAAGAAGCAACAGGATAACACGTATCACACTCATCTGGTATTTTTCCCTGCCCCTTAAACAGCATTTTTTCACCCTTAGTAGACTGTAAGCCAGCTTGACAAAATTGCTGAGGGTTACAATGTAGAAAATTCCTATAGTGATTCTCTTTGTATTCTTTCCCCAATCCTACATGATGAAACTAATAGCACAAAAGCACTGCAAAACATATCTAAGTATGTATTTCTTGTGTTCTGGAATACTCTCCTAAGTTTCCTCACACTAACCCATTGCTCTTTCCTATCTTTGCCAGAAACTACTTAAAACATAGTCAGGATCACTCAAAAATGGAATTCTCCTAGACACAAATTCTTCACAGTTAACCTCTGTTAGTCTTACTTCCATGCTGATAACTCTAAAATGAATGCCTGCAGTCTTGAATTCCCTGGAACTCCAGACATACACTCCCTTGCCTGTTTGACATCACCCCTTTAGTGTCTAATAGCATCCAAATTTAACATGACCAAAATTCTTTTTTTTTCACACAAATCTTTACTCCCCATTCTTCCATGTATTTGTGGTACAATAGTGTATAAATTATTCAACAAATTATTATTTTTCCTCCCTTTCTATCATCTGTGCCTCTTGAACAACCTTGCCCCCAAATATGCACACATCATTTTATCCATTAGTAAGGCCTAATGACCAAGGCAATTTTCCAGAATATTTTTTCTTTACTTCCAATCCAGTCACTTGGTCTCAGTCACTATCATTCCTCTTGGAATAAAATACTCCTCTTACAGTCAACTTTCCACAGAGTAGCCTCATTAAAATTATAAAACAGATCTTGTCATCCTTCTGTTTAAACGTCTCCAAAAGACTCATTACATCTACAGAAACATCCAAATCCATACTCTGGCTTGTAAAACACCTTGAGATCCAGACTCTAATCTCATGGCACACATTTCTCTTGCTCCCTTTCCCCCATCCACAAAAGTCCTTCTTTTCTAGAATGGTAAAGACTTTAGGCCTTTAAAAAAAAAATTATTCAATGTGGAGTATTCTTCTCCTATTACTTCCTTTTAGCTCTCCTCCTCTTGTCCATTGAATCTCAGTTTATGTATCAATTCGTCAAGTTCCTCTTTTATGACTATCCCATTTAAAGAAGCAACAGGATAACACGTATCACACTCATCTGGTATTTTTCCCCTGCATATCACATATCACTATGTAGAATCATTCTTGTCTGCTTATTTGTTTATTAGCTATCTGTCTTTAGTAGACTGTAAGCCAGCTTCATAAAAGCAAGGAGTTCTTTCATTGCTTACTGCTGCATTCCCAAGGGTCTAAAAGAGTATTCTTGGTACATACCAAGTGCAAAGTAAATATTTACTGAATGAGGAATTTAAAATTATCATCAAGATAAGATGAAACTGGATACAGTTGATTGTGTGTCTTCAGTAGAAAGTTTCCTAACCAGGTTTAATGATTTCACTTATAAATGTACGGGAAGTTGCTAGGCCTTTGTTTCAATTAAAAAAATATATATGGCATGCTTTAAAAACAAACAAACAAACAAACAACTTTATTTTACTTTAAACTTTCAGAGTTTTGTTGTTTACAGATATGCATGTTCCCAGATTAGTCATATGTATATCCCCGCCTTCGCATCCCTCCTGACCATCACACAGCACTCCTGAAGGGTCCCCTTTTCTCACAGAGCAATGACTAGAGCTATTTTCTTCACTTATGATACTACAGGCCTTCATGCTACTTCCTTTATGCCTCCCACCCTCTGTTCCTTCCCCACAATGTCCATATGTCCACTGTCCATGTCTGTCTTTCCGTCGCTTCACTGCGTGTGCCATCACCACCATCCTACTAGATTGCATATATCTGTGTTAATATACTGTATTTGTCCTTCTCTTTCTGACTGATCCTGTTCTAGATCGTCGCTTAACTACTACTTACATCTCGAAAAATCATACTCTAGCAATCAACCGCTTGAAAACACCTTGAATCCAGACTCTAATCTCATGGCACACATTTCTCTTGCTCCCTTTCCCCCATCCACAAAAGTCCTTCTTTTCTAGAATGGTAAAGACTTTAGGCCTTTAAAAAAAAAATTATTCAATGTGGAGTATTCTTCTCCTATTACTTCCTTTTAGCTCTCCTCCTCTTGTCCATTGAATCTCAGTTTATGTATCAATTCGTCAAGTTCCTCTTTTATGACTATCCCATTTAAAGAAGCAACAGGATAACACGTATCACACTCATCTGGTATTTTTCCCCTGCATATCACATATCACTATGTAGAATCATTCTTGTCTGCTTATTTGTTTATTAGCTATCTGTCTTTAGTAGACTGTAAGCCAGCTTCATAAAAGCAAGGAGTTCTTTCATTGCTTACTGCTGCATTCCCAAGGGTCTAAAAGAGTATTCTTGGTACATACCAAGTGCAAAGTAAATATTTACTGAATGAGGAATTTAAAATTATCATCAAGATAAGATGAAACTGGATACAGTTGATTGTGTGTCTTCAGTAGAAAGTTTCCTAACCAGGTTTAATGATTTCACTTATAAATGTACGGGAAGTTGCTAGGCCTTTGTTTCAATTAAAAAAATATATATGGCATGCTTTAAAAACAAACAAACAAACAAACAACTTTATTTTACTTTAAACTTTCAGAGTTTTGTTGTTTACAGATATGCATGTTCCCAGATTAGTCATATGTATATCCCCGCCTTCGCACCCCTCCTGACCATCACACAGCACTCCTGAAGGGTCCCCTTTTCTCACAGAGCAATGACTAGAGCTATTTTCTTCACTTATGATACTACAGGCCTTCATGCTACTTCCTTTATGCCTCCCACCCTCTGTTCCTTCCCCACAATGTCCATATGTCCACTGTCCATGTCTGTCTTTCCGTCGCTTCACTGCGTGTGCCATCACCACCATCCTACTAGATTGCATATATCTGTGTTAATATACTGTATTTGTCCTTCTCTTTCTGACTGACTTCACTTTTGATGATACGTTCTAGATCCAGCCACCTCATTAGGGCTGATTCTTCTGCATTTCTCTTTACAACTGTGTAGTATTCCATTATATATATGTACCAGTGCTTTTGTATCCATTCGTTCATCAATGGGCATCTAGGTTGCTTCCATGTTCTAGATATTGTATAGAGAACTACAATGAATATTGGGGTACAGGTGCTTCTTTCAGATTTGATTTCATCTCGCTCTAAGCCTAAGAGTGGGATTGCTGGGTCATATGGTGCTTCTATTTTTAGTTTTTAAAGAAATCTCCATACTGTCTTGCATAGAAGCTGTAGCAATCTACATTCCCACCAGCAATGCAGGAGTGTTCCTTTCTCTCTGCACCCTCTCCAGCATTTATTGTCTGTCGATTTGTGATGATGGCCATTCTGACTGGTGTGAGGTGGTATCTCATTGTAGTTTTGATTTGCATTTCTCTAATTATAAGTGAAGTTTAGCATTGTTTCATGTGCTTTTGGGCCATCTGTATGTCGTCTTTGGCGAGGTGTCTGTTTAGGTCCTTTTCCCAATTTTTTGATTGGGTTGTTCATTTTTCCGGTGCTGAGTTGTCTGAGTTGCTTGTAGATTTTGGAGATTAATTCTTTGTCTGTTGTTTCATTTGCTATGATTTTCTCCCATTCTGTCAGGTGTCTGTTCAGCTTTTTGGTGATTTCTTTTCTGTACAAAAGCTTTTAAGTTTCATTAGGTCCCACATGTTCATTTGTCTTTTTAATTCTGCTTTCTAGTAGGTGGGACAGAGAAGATCTTGATTTGATTTCTGTCCTTGAGGGTTTTGCCTATAGTCTCCTCTAAGAGTTTGAGGATTTCTGGTCTTATATTTAGGTCTTGAATCCATTTTGAGTTGATCTTTGTGTATGGTGTCAGGGAAGGTTCCAACTTTATTTTCTTGCATGTAGCTGTCCAATTTTCCAAGTACCATTTGTTGAAGAGGCTGTCTTTGTCCCATTTTATATGTTCGCCTCCTTTGTCAAAAAAAAGATACCCATAGGTGTGTGGGTTTATTTCTGGGTTCTCGATCCATTGGTCTATATTTCTGTTTTTGTGCCAGTACCATACTGTCTTGACGACTGTTGCTTTGTAGTAGAGTCTGAAGTTGGGGAGGCTGATCCCTCAAACTCCATTCTTCTTCCTCAGGATTACTTTGGCTATTTGAGGTCTTTTATGTTTCCATATGAACTGTGCGATTCTTTGGTCTAGTTCTGTGAAGAATGTCATTGGTAGTCTGATAGGCATCACATTGAATCTATAGATGACATTTGGTAGTATGGTCATTTTCACAATATTGATTCTTCCGACCCAGGAACATGGAATATATCTTCATCTGTTTAAGTCTTCTTTAATGTCTCTCATGAGTGTCTTGTAATTTTCAGTGTCCAGTTCTTTGGTTTCTTTGGGTAGATTTATTCCTAGATATTTGATTCTTTTGGTTGCGATGGTGAAGGGGATTGCCTCTTTGATTTCATTTTCTGATTTTTCATTGTTTGTGTATAGGAATGCCAGTGATTTCTGTATATTGATTTTGTATCTTGTGACTTTGCTGAATTCGCTGATTAACTTTAGTAGTTTTGTAATAGTGTCTTTGGGATTTTCTATGTATAATATCATGTCATCTGCAAATAGAGAGAGCTTGACTTCTTCCTTTCCAATCTGGATTCTTTGATTTCTTTCTTTTCTCTTATTGCTGTGGCTAGAACTTCCAGGACTATGTTGAATAGTAGCGGTGAAAGTGGACACCCCTGTCTTGTTCCTGATCTTAGGGGAAATGCTTTCAGGTTTTCACCATTGAGGATACTGTTCGCTGTGTGCTTCTCATATATGGCTTTCACTATGTTAAGATAAGTTCCTTCTATGCCCATTTTTTGAAGAGTTTTTATCATAAATGGATGCTGTACTTTGTCAAAGGTTTTTTCTGCATCTATTGAGATGATCATGTGATTTTTGTCTCTCAACTTGTTGGTATGGTGTGTCACATTGATTGATTTGCGGATGTTGAAGAATCCTTGCATGCCTGGGATGAACCCAACTTGAACATGATGTATGAGCTTTTTGATGTGTTGTTGAATTCCGTTTGCTAGGATTTTGTTGGGGATTTTGGCGTCTAGATTCATCAGTGAAATTGGCCTATAATTTTCTTTTTTTGTGTTGTCTCTGCCTGGCTTTGGTATCAGGGTGATGGCGGCCTCATAGAATGTGTTTGGAAGTGTTCCTTCCTGGGCAAATTTTTGGAAGAGTTTTAGAAGGACAGGCATTAGCTCTTCTTTAAATGTTTGGTAGAATTCACTTGTGAAACCATCTTGCCCTGGGCTTTTATTTTTGGGTAGATTTTTGATCACAAAGTCAATTTCTAAGCTTGTGATTGGCTTGTTCATAGTTTCTATTTCTTCCTGGTTGAGTCTTGGGAGATTAACCTTCGCTAAGAAACTGTCCATTTCTTCCAGGTTGTCCAGTTTGTTCCATAGAGTTGTTCATAATGGTCTCTTATAATGCTTTGGATTTCTGCATTCTCTGTTGCAATCTCTCATTTTTCATTTTTGATTTTTTTGATCTGGTTCTTCTCTCTCTTTTTCTTGATGAGTCTGGCCAGTGGTGCATCGATTTTATTTGCCTTTTTCAAAGAACCAGCTTTTTGTTTTATTTATCTTTACTATTGTTTCTTTCATTTCTTTCTCATTTATTTCTGCTTTGATCTTTATGGTTTTCCCTTCTTCTGCTGGCTTTGATGTTTTTTTGTTCTTCTTTCTCCAGTTGTTTTAAGCATAAGGTTATGACGTTTCAGATTTTCCTAGTTTCTTGAGGTAGAATTGAATTGCTATAAACTTCCCTCTTAGAACTGCTTTTGCAGTATCCCATAGGTTTTGCACTGTCATGTGTTCATTGTCATTTTCTTCTAGGAATTTTTTTATTTCTCCTTTGATTTGCTCGGTAATCAGTTGGTCTTTTATGTATGTGTTGTTTTATCTCCATGTGTTTGTGTCTTTAGCGTAATCAGTTGGTTTTTTAGGTATGTGTTGTTTTATCTCCATGTATTTGTGTCTTTAGCGGTTTTTTTCCAGTAGTTGATCTCCAGTCGCACTGCATTGTGGTCCGAGAAGATGGCTGATATAATTTCAGTTTTCTTGAATTGACTGAGGTTTGATTTGTGGCCCAAGATGTGGTCTATCCTGGGAAATGTTCCATGGGCACTTGAGAAGAAAGTGTATTCTTCTGCTTTTGGATGGAAAGTCCTAACGATATGAATGAAGTCCATTTCTTCTAGTGTAGCATTTAAGGCTTGTGTTTCTTTATTAATTTTCTGTTTGAATGATCTGTCCATTGGTGTGAGAGGAGTGTTAAAGTCTCCTACTATGATTCTGTTAGTGTCGATGTCTTCTTTTATGTCTGAAAGTGTGTGCCTTATGTATTGGGGTGCTCCTGTATTGGGTGCATAGATAGTTATGATTGTTATGTCTTCTTCTTGGATCGATCCCTTGATCATTATGTAGTGTTCTGCCTTGTCTTTTCTAATCTTCTTTATTTTGAGGTCTATTTTGTCTGATATGAGGATTGCTACTCCAGCTTTCTTTTGATTTCCATTTGCATGGAATATCTTTTTCCAGTCTCTCACTTTCAGTCTATGAATGTCTCTAGGTCTGAAGTGAGTTTCCTGGAGGCAGCATACATATGGGTCATATTTTTGAATGCATTCAACCACTCTGTGTCTTTTGGTTGGGGCATTTAGTCTATTGACATTCGAAGTGATTATTGATACAAATGATCCTATTGTCATCTTCTTCGATGTTATGGTGGGTTTGTTTTGTGAATCTTCTCCTTCTTTTATACTTGTTGTCTATATAAGTCCCTTTAACACTTGTTGTAAGGCTGGTTTGGTGGTACAGAATTCTTTTAATTTTTGCTTATCTGTAAAGGTTTTGATTTCTCCATCCATTTTGAATGAGAGCCTTGCAGGGTAGAGGATTCCTGGTTGCAGATTATTCTCTTTTAGCCATTTAAATATGTCCTGCCATTCCCTTCTGGCCTGCAGAATTTCTGTTGAAAGATCAGCTGTTAAACATATGGGCTTTCCCTTGTATGTCATTAATTGCTTTTCCTTTGCTGCTTTGAGAGTTCTGTCTTTGTGTTTAATTTGTGTTTGCTTCATTAATATGTATCTTGGTGTGTTTCTTCTTGGATTGATTCTGTATGGTACTCTTTGTGCTTCTTATATGGTATGCTTTGAGGTGCATTATTGTGAAATGATCTCCCAGTTGTGAAATGCCAGTAGGTTCTCCTTTTCAAAATTTAAAACTAATTTACAAATTTTACATTACTCAAATAGTCAGAAAAACATATCTTAAACATATCTCAGTTGTCTAGTTGGGTGGGATGAATCGATGTCAAAGAATGGTCAAAATTTCTTGCCTAAAAGGTCAGTGGAAACGCCACAACGATCCTGTGGGGGAAGTGTTTTTTAAAGGGTGAAAATACAAAGGTTCCAAGATGCCGTTTCATCTAGTTGAGGAGGGACAATAATTTGAAAATAGATCCTTTTTTCTTTTCATTCTAGAGCTTACATTGTAAGATTGTTTTGATAGAAATTTAAGCACAACAGACATATTTTATAATTCCTTAACCGAATAATTAAAGCATAATAAAATAATTTAACTTGGAAATAATTTAACTCAAAGGTCCTCTTTATAATTAGTTATTGTATTATGCTGTAGGATGGTGACTTCAAACATTAGGGTAATTCTATTTTTAATTTAAAATTCATAATGAAACCTGCTTCTTTGAATGAATCTCTGATATGGGCTTGATTATGTACAAATGCTTTCTCATAAAGACTAGAGAACAGGGGCTTCCCTGTTGTTCCAGTAGGTAAGGACACTGCCTTGCAGTGCAAGGGGCACTGGTTTGATCCCTGGCCTGGGAAAATCCCACGTGCTGTGGAGCAGCAGGACCAATGTGTCCAATTACCAAGCCAGAGCTCTGGAGCACATGTGCCCAGAGCTGGTGTTCTGCAGCAAGATAGGACCACACAGGCCAAAGAACAAAGATGGATGAAAACAACTAAATGAAAGACCAACAGAATTCTTTTAATTTTTGCTTATCTGTAAAGGTTTTGATTTCTCCATCCATTTTGAATGAGAGCCTTGCAGGGTAGAGGATTCCTGGTTGCAGATTATTCTCTTTTAGCCATTTAAATATGTCCTGCCATTCCCTTCTGGCCTGCAGAATTTCTGTTGAAAGATCAGCTGTTAAACATATGGGCTTTCCCTTGTATGTCATTAATTGCTTTTCCTTTGCTGCTTTGAGAGTTCTGTCTTTGTGTTTAATTTGTGTTTGCTTCATTAATATGTATCTTGGTGTGTTTCTTCTTGGATTGATTCTGTATGGTACTCTTTGTGCTTCTTATATGGTATGCTTTGAGGTGCATTATTGTGAAATGATCTCCCAGTTGTGAAATGCCAGTAGGTTCTCCTTTTCAAAATTTAAAACTAATTTACAAATTTTACATTACTCAAATAGTCAGAAAAACATATCTTAAACATATCTCAGTTGTCTAGTTGGGTGGGATGAATCGATGTCAAAGAATGGTCAAAATTTCTTGCCTAAAAGGTCAGTGGAAACGCCACAACGATCCTGTGGGGGAAGTGTTTTTAAGGATGAAAATACAAAGGTTCCAAGATGCCGTTTCATCTAGTTGAGGAGGGACAATAATTTGAAAATAGATCCTTTTTTCTTTTCATTCTAGAGCTTACATTGTAAGATTGTTTTGATAGAAATTTAAGCACAACAGACATATTTTATAATTCCTTAACCGAATAATTAAAGCATAATAAAATAATTTAACTTGGAAATAATTTAACTCAAAGGTCCTCTTTATAATTAGTTATTGTATTATGCTGTAGGATGGTGACTTCAAACATTAGGGTAATTCTATTTTTAATTTAAAATTCATAATGAAACCTGCTTCTTTGAATGAATCTCTGATATGGGCTTGATTATGTACAAATGCTTTCTCATAAAGACTAGAGAACAGGGGCTTCCCTGTTGTTCCAGTAGGTAAGGACACTGCCTTGCAGTGCAAGGGGCACTGGTTTGATCCCTGGCCTGGGAAAATCCCACGTGCTGTGGAGCAGCAGGACCAATGTGTCCAATTACCAAGCCAGAGCTCTGGAGCACATGTGCCCAGAGCTGGTGTTCTGCAGCAAGATAGGACCACACAGGCCAAAGAACAAAGATGGATGAAAACAACTAAATGAAAGACCAACAGAAGTGGCAACAAACAAACCAACAAACAAAAAACTAGAGAAGAAAAGTTAATGGTGAGTGAACTGCTAATCAGTATTACACTGTTATCTTTCTCTATAATGAACTACTGCACCTTTTCTAATGGTAGCTCAAGCCCATAGGATTGCAGTGTTTTTTAAATGTATAAGTCAATTTCTCCTTCCAGTAAAAGCAAACCTTTAGTCAGACTCAATTGTTTTTCTGTTCACATTTATTTTTTCAGAACATCAAAAAATAAATGTAGAAATCTTGGAGACCATTCATTTCTCAGAGTTATATAATCATTATGAGACATTTTTTGCAGTTGTAAATACAGATAGAATGTTGTAACTTCAGATAATCTTTGTCTTCTGCAGGTTAATCCCATGGTTTTGGTGAATGAAAATCTTTGGTCTGAGTCCTGCCACTGTTGCTTATTAGTTATGGGAGTTGGAGCAACTTATTTACCCTCTATAAGCTTCTGCTTCTTCATATGCAAAATGGAGATAATGGTGCCTATCATCAAGGGTGACCATGAGGATTAAGTGAAAACAATTTTTGTCAATTAGCATATACCAAGAAAAGAGAAAGTATTCATTCATTTTCATGGTTTGCATAATCAAATAGACAATGATGTTTAAAGTTACATTCATAAAAACCCCAATGAAAATCTCTAGGCTAAACATAAATATAAAAGTTATAGACATAATACAATGAAATGGAAATTTCTGTTGTTGCCATAATACTAAAATATTAAATAACATCAAATAATATTTCAAATTCATAATGAAACCTGCTTCTTTGAATGAATCTCTGATATGGGCTTGATTATGTACAAATGCTTTCTCATAAAGACTAGAGAACAGGGGCTTCCCTGTTGTTCCAGTGGGTAAGGACACTGCCAAGCAGTGCAAGGGGCACAGGTGCGACCCCTGGCCTGGGAAAATCCCACGTGCTGTGGAGCAGCAGGACCAATGTGTCCAATTACCAAGCCAGAGCTCTGGAGCACATGTGCCCAGAGCTGGTGTTCTGCAGCAAGATAGGACCACACAGGCCAAAGAACAAAGATGGATGAAAACAACTAAATGAAAGACCAACAGAAGTGGCAACAAACAAACCAACAAACAAAAAACTAGAGAAGAAAAGTTAATGGTGAGTGAACTGCTAATCAGTATTACACTGTTATCTTTCTCTATAATGAACTACTGCACCTTTTCTAATGGTAGCTCAAGCCCATAGGATTGCAGTGTTTTTTAAATGTATAAGTCAATTTCTCCTTCCAGTAAAAGCAAACCTTTAGTCAGACTCAATTGTTTTTCTGTTCACATTTTTTTTTTCAGAACATCAAAAAATAAATGTAGAAATCTTGGAGACCATTCATTTCTCAGAGTTATATAATCATTATGAGACATTTTTTGCAGTTGTAAATACAGATAGAATGTTGTAACTTCAGATAATCTTTGTCTTCTGCAGGTTAATCCCATGGTTTTGGTGAATGAAAATCTTTGGTCTGAGTCCTGCCACTGTTGCTTATTAGTTATGGGAGTTGGAGCAACTTATTTACCCTCTATAAGCTTCTGCTTCTTCATATGCAAAATGGAGATAATGGTGCCTATCATCAAGGGTGACCATGAGGATTAAGTGAAAACAATTTTTGTCAATTAGCATATACCAAGAAAAGAGAAAGTATTCATTCATTTTCATGGTTTGCATAATCAAATAGACAATGATGTTTAAAGTTACATTCATAGAGTATTAATCTCCTCACAGTGATAATTCTCTAGGCTAAACATAAATATAAAAGTTATAGACATAATACAATGAAATGGAAATTTCTGTTGTTGCCATAATACTAAAATATTAAATAACATCAAATAATATTTCAAATAAGCAAAATCATGTTTACTGGGCCTAATTGATTTAAACATTTACACTAATTAGATTAGATAAAAAATTGTGGCACTTTAATTTTACTTTATATTGTTTAAGAAAAAAATCAATCATTTACTTTTAGAGGAGTCTTTCTTAAGGTAAAAACTCAAGGAATAAATGGGTCAAAATTTTCAGCAAAAGAAAGAATCATAATTATAACAGCAAATTGAAAGAATGACACTATTATAAAGCCGGGGGAGGGGGGAGGTTATGCCTAATTCTTAGTGAGCAATCACATAAGTTCAGTTTAAATGTAAATATTTTAACCCCAAACTTATCTGCTTAATACAAATTTTCATTACACTCAAATTTGTAATATATCTTCTCTCTTTATAGCTTTAATTGCTGAAGAAATATTTCTATTATTTACTAGATTGAATATCTGATTCTCAGTACTATATAGCTGGTGAGGCCTAAAGATTAAAATAAACCATTCTGAGAACAAAAAGAAAAAAATAATCTTGAAATAGTGAGAAGAAAAAATAAAACAGATCTAGGCCCTCAAAACCCAAAAATCACTTGTTCCTGACTGTTCCATCTTCCACTCTCCAAATGCCTGTTACTAAAAGAAAATCAGTCCAGCCCACCCCCTGACATCTTTAATTGACTTCCTAGAGAGTGTTATCAAGGGCTACTCAAGCGGGGCTAATAGTGCCTGCATATTGCTCACACATGGCAAAGCTGGGAGTGTTGGACTTTAAAAGGGCTGGAGGGAGAGCATAATCTCTACTCCACGTGGAAACAAGAACCAAGGGTTACTGAAAAGCAACAAATATTCCTTCAGCACTCTTGAGACAGAAGGAAGATGTATAATTGGGTGCTGGGAAAACTGGTCCCTACATGCAGACATCTTGAAGATGTTTCACATCACCCTATTTAGACTGTGATCCGGAACTATGTTTGAGGATGGGGAACTAAGTGACAGAAAAAGATGTGGGCCATACTGAGCCTTCCTTTTGACAGTTAATGCTGAGTCTTTTGAGAACATATTGTACCAAGAGAGCCATGTTACACTGAGAAAAAGCAAAAACAATCTGGCAGAATTTAGACAAGTGCGTCATTTTCAGTTATGTGTAAAATGTCATTCCTATTGAGAGGACAGCACACATTGTGCCCAAGATCTACTTTCTTGGACTGTTGCTTAGGCACAGTAGGAAGAAAAGAAGTTTGTCTTCTTTTCACTTTAGTTTTGCCACTAAATCTCTCACTTCTGTACATTAGAATTTGATATTTAATTGAAACAGAATGAAAGTGTGGCACACAAAAAGCAGCATGCTGTGTAGCTTTTATTAAAACACCATATTTTCACATAAATGTTTGCCTATCATTTCCAAGAGTATCCCCCACTTCCTCTCTACCAAGTTAAGATTCTTTACTTTGAAGTAGGGCCAAGCCTTCAGGTTTCTTTAATTAAAAAAACAACACAAAACCCCTATTTTTAAAATTTTGTTTCCCCTTGTAATATATCTCCTAAAACCCTAAAATCACTTTTTGCTGGTGAGGCCTAAAGATTAAAATAAACCATTCTGAGAACAAAAGAAAAAATAATCTTGAAATAGTGAGAAGAAAAATAAAACAGATCTAGGCCCTCAAAACCCAAAATCACTTGTTCCTGACTGTTCCATCTTCCACTCTCCAAATGCCTGTTACTAAAAGAAAATCAGTCCAGCCCACCCCCTGACATCTTTAATTGACTTCCTAGAGAGTGTTATCAAGGGCTACTCAAGCGGGGCTAATAGTGCCTGCATATTGCTCACACATGGCAAAGCTGGGAGTGTTGGACTTTAAAAGGGCTGGAGGGAGAGCATAATCTCTACTCCACGTGGAAACAAGAACCAAGGGTTACTGAAAAGCAACAAATATTCCTTCAGCACTCTTGAGACAGAAGGAAGATGTATAATTGGGTGCTGGGAAAACTGGTCCCTACATGCAGACATCTTGAAGATGTTTCACATCACCCTATTTAGACTGTGATCCGGAACTATGTTTGAGGATGGGGAACTAAGTGACAGAAAAAGATGTGGGCCATACTGAGCCTTCCTTTTGACAGTTAATGCTGAGTCTTTTGAGAACATATTGTACCAAGAGAGCCATGTTACACTGAGAAAAAGCAAAAACAATCTGGCAGAATTTAGACAAGTCGTCATTTTCAGTTATGTGTAAAATGTCATTCCTATTGAGAGGACAGCACACATTGTGCCCAAGATCTACTTTCTTGGACTGTTGCTTAGGCACAGTAGGAAGAAAAGAAGTTTGTCTTCTTTTCACTTTAGTTTTGCCACTAAATCTCTCACTTCTGTACATTAGAATTTGATATTTAATTGAAACAGAATGAAAGTGTGGCACACAAAAAGCAGCATGCTGTGTAGCTTTTATTAAAACACCATATTTTCACATAAATGTTTGCCTATCATTTCCAAGAGTATCCCCCACTTCCTCTCTACCAAGTTAAGATTCTTTACTTTGAAGTAGGGCCAAGCCTTCAGGTTTCTTTAATTACCAACACAGCATAAGTGATTATGTTTCATATCTACAGAGAATGCCTCCCATTCACTCCCAGCTTTGTATCTTTAATGACTAATTTTGTTTACTTCCTGCAGCAAACTTTGAAAATTTTTATGGTATAAGTAAAAATACTAAATGGCTATCAATACTTTTTCATTTCCTAGTTGGTATTCAGTTGCATTCTACTTATTTGTAATTCTATATAAAATGTAGTTCTATATAGAATATGCTATGATAGTACTTCTTAAAATCCATCCGCAAAAATGAGGACTTTGGCCACCTGATGTGAAGAACTGACTCACTGGAAAATACCCTGATTGTGGGAAAGATTGAGGGCAGGAGGAACAGGGGGGAAAGAGGACGAGATGGTTGGATGGCATCATCTACTCAGTGGACATGAGTTTGAGCAAACTCTGGGAGACAGTGAAGGACAGGGTAGCCTGGGTGTGCTGCAGTCCACAGCGTCACAAAGAGTCAGACAAAACTGACCAACTGAACAATAACAAAATGAGTATTTGGGAGTAACCCTTCTTATTCAACTCTACATTCCCAAAATCTAATACAATCATTAGAAAGTTATTCCATAAATGTTTAATGAATTAAAAACATAACATGAAATATTATTTATGAAGCAGACATTATATTTTTATTTTTTATAAGTATTTTTATCCAATTTGGAGCAGTTTAATAGGTAAGTTGGTACTTATATTTTTAGACAAATGAGAAAACAATAAAATATCTGTGAGACATCCAAGTTGCAATGGTGAGTTGGTTTCAACATGAAGATCTGTGATAGCTAGGCCGTAACTACTCACCAAAGAAATGTCAGCACTCATGTAATAACTGATGAGGACAGCACACATTGTGCCCAAGATCTACTTTCTTGGACTGTTGCTTAGGCACAGTAGGAAGAAAAGAAGTTTGTCTTCTTTTCACTTTAGTTTTGCCACTAAATCTCTCACTTCTGTACATTAGAATTTGATATTTAATTGAAACAGAATGAAAGTGTGGCACACAAAAAGCAGCATGCTGTGTAGCTTTTATTAAAACACCATATTTTCACATAAATGTTTGCCTATCATTTCCAAGAGTATCCCCCACTTCCTCTCTACCAAGTTAAGATTCTTTACTTTGAAGTAGGGCCAAGCCTTCAGGTTTCTTTAATTACCAACACAGCATAAGTGATTATGTTTCATATCTACAGAGAATGCCTCCCATTCACTCCCAGCTTTGTATCTTTAATGACTAATTTTGTTTACTTCCTGCAGCAAACTTTGAAAATTTTTATGGTATAAGTAAAAATACTAAATGGCTATCAATACTTTTTCATTTCCTAGTTGGTATTCAGTTGCATTCTACTTATTTGTAATTCTATATAAAATGTAGTTCTATATAGAATATGCTATGATAGTACTTCTTAAAATCCATCCGCAAAAATGAGGACTTTGGCCACCTGATGTGAAGAACTGACTCACTGGAAAATACCCTGATTGTGGGAAAGATTGAGGGCAGGAGGAACAGGGGGGAAAGAGGACGAGATGGTTGGATGGCATCATCTACTCAGTGGACATGAGTTTGAGCAAACTCTGGGAGACAGTGAAGGACAGGGTAGCCTGGGTGTGCTGCAGTCCACAGCGTCACAAAGAGTCAGACAAAACTGACCAACTGAACAATAACAAAATGAGTATTTGGGAGTAACCCTTCTTATTCAACTCTACATTCCCAAAATCTAATACAATCATTAGAAAGTTATTCCATAAATGTTTAATGAATTAAAAACATAACATGAAATATTATTTATGAAGCAGACATTATATTTTTATTTTTTATAAGTATTTTTATCCAATTTGGAGCAGTTTAATAGGTAAGTTGGTACTTATATTTTTAGACAAATGAGAAAACAATAAAATATCTGTGAGACATCCAAGTTGCAATGGTGAGTTGGTTTCAACATGAAGATCTGTGATAGCTAGGCCGTAACTACTCACCAAAGAAATGTCAGCACTCATGTAATAACTGATGATGTAAAATTAAAAGGCCTCACCCAAGGATATACTAGGAGTCCTTGAGGAGAACTCTAAGAAGTATCAAGTTTACAAAGTTGAAGAAATGGAAACTATAAAGAAGACTGTAATTTGATTGACACTGATTTACATCTGTGCTCTTTATAGTCAAACCTATTTTTGCAAGTTAAATGAACTTTTTCAATGATTCCTATAATTTATATTTTTATGGAAAAATTTATTTTGGTTTTAGGACACAAAAATCACACACATCATTTTAATCATTTAAAAACTAATCCTTTCACCTGTAAGTTGATCTATCAGTAATAATAGCTAACATTATTGAGACTTACTATGTACTAGTTACCTTTCCAAATTCTTGACAAGCATTATCTATTTTAATAGTAATACCAAACTATATCAATCTATAAAGACAAAAAATGGATACTGTTAAATTTCCATCTTACAAATGAGAATACCTAGCCATAAAAATATATACAACATATATTGCCCGCTGTTCTCATGATAATAAAGGATGACTGGAAGACTGGAATTTGCCTTCATTTTACCCAAAACATGCTCTTTATATTCACTATATATATGACTGGAACATGAAGCACGATGAAATTATATGAATTTAACTATACCTACTCCAAAGGAGGGGGCTTCTCAAGTGGCCCTATTGGTAAGGAACCCACCTGCCAATGCTGGAGACATAAGAGACACAGGTCTGATCCCTGGGTTGGGAAGATACCCTGGAGAAGGAAAATGGCAACCCACTCCAGTATTCCTGTCAGGAGAATCCCATGGACAGGTAAGTCTTGTGGGCTACAGTCCAAAAGGCACAAAGAATCTTTGTCACAACTGAAGTGACAGAGTGCACGCATGCACTCAAAAGGAGAGACTACTTCCACAATTCAGTATGTGCCAAACACTGCTCCTATGAAATAAGATTTGGAAACCTGTTCTCTAACACTCTCTGTTTCCACATGTAATGAGAGTATTTCATTATTCTCATTCCATTGAATGAATATGGTACTTCATGGATGATTCAGTGAATTCTTACAGATCAGTTTTTCATTATATTGCTATGAAATAACTTTAAATGTCAATTCCAAACTAAAATACAATTCAGTGAAGTGCTTATTGATTTTCTGGGGAAAATGGTAGAAGGTATGGAGTAGAAAGAATGTGAGGAAAAGAAATGCAGAAAGGCAGGAAAGAAACGCAGAAAGAATGAGGAAGAAATCAAATAGGGCACCTTGACTGACAATGTAGAATACTCAAATTTCAGAGTAAGCTCTTTCAATATTCTTCTCATTTATTCATTTAATAAATACTAAATACAATTCAACTTGGTCAAGAATTCCACTAGCATTACAATGCTGAGCCAAAACATACCTGAATTTTAGAAGCTTTCATTGAAATAGCTATACTCTCTTGTCAACAGGACATTAAGCTATACTCTCCTCAACAAGACAATAGCTATACTCTCTTGTCAATAAGACAATAGCTATACTCTCTTGTCAACAGGACATTGAGCCAAGTGGGTATGATTCAGATAGTGCAAAAGACAGTTCAGAGAAAAGTGCTATGAGATCATAATAATTTAGGAAAGATGTAGGAACAGGAGGATATAATTTTGATTGTTTGAAGTGTAAAGAATACTTTTTTTAATATATGAATTGAAAACTTTGGAATTTATAGACATGGACAAATGTTAAAACTTAAAAATTTATAAGAATTAAATGAAGAGAACTAGAAATTATAAATGTTTCTTAGTGGAACTTTTCTACACCAAAGCTCTAGCTCCTGAAGAAAACTGGCCCTATTGGTAAGGAACCCACCTGCCAATGCTGGAGACATAAGAGACACAGGTCTGATCCCTGGGTTGGGAAGATACCCTGGAGAAGGAAAATGGCAACCCACTCCAGTATTCCTGTCAGGAGAATCCCATGGACAGGTAAGTCTTGTGGGCTACAGTCCAAAAGGCACAAAGAATCTTTGTCACAACTGAAGTGACAGAGTGCACGCATGCACTCAAAAGGAGAGACTACTTCCACAATTCAGTATGTGCCAAACACTGCTCCTATGAAATAAGATTTGGAAACCTGTTCTCTAACACTCTCTGTTTCCACATGTAATGAGAGTATTTCATTATTCTCATTCCATTGAATGAATATGGTACTTCATGGATGATTCAGTGAATTCTTACAGATCAGTTTTTCATTATATTGCTATGAAATAACTTTAAATGTCAATTCCAAACTAAAATACAATTCAGTGAAGTGCTTATTGATTTTCTGGGGAAAATGGTAGAAGGTATGGAGTAGAAAGAATGTGAGGAAAAGAAATGCAGAAAGGCAGGAAAGAAACGCAGAAAGAATGAGGAAGAAATCAAATAGGGCACCTTGACTGACAATGTAGAATACTCAAATTTCAGAGTAAGCTCTTTCAATATTCTTCTCATTTATTCATTTAATAAATACTAAATACAATTCAACTTGGTCAAGAATTCCACTAGCATTACAATGCTGAGCCAAAACATACCTGAATTTTAGAAGCTTTCATTGAAATAGCTATACTCTCTTGTCAACAGGACATTAAGCTATACTCTCTCGTCAACAGGACAATAGCTATACTCTCTTGTCAATAAGACAATAGCTATACTCTCTTGTCAACAGGACATTGAGCCAAGTGGGTATGATTCAGATAGTGCAAAAGACAGTTCAGAGAAAAGTGCTATGAGATCATAATAATTTAGGAAAGATGTAGGAACAGGAGGATATAATTTTGATTGTTTGAAGTGTAAAGAATACTTTTTTTAATATATGAATTGAAAACTTTGGAATTTATAGACATGGACAAATGTTAAAACTTAAAAATTTATAAGAATTAAATGAAGAGAACTAGAAATTATAAATGTTTCTTAGTGGAACTTTTCTACACCAAAGCTCTAGCTCCTGAAGAAAACTTTGATAAAACTAGGAATTAAGAACTTACAAAATTCCACTTACATACTATCTGTTTTTCTTTGAAAGTCAGAAATATTCTCAAATGCATCTGAATTTCTGGAAAATTATATCTGTTTGACTTTAAAGGATACAACTATTAAAACTGATAAGTGTAATGAAATGCTTTTGGAAGGAGCTTTTTTTTTTTTTTAACATTTATTTATTTACTTTTTTTGGCGGGGGTGGGGTGGGAGGGGGGTGGGCAGGCCACTTCCACTAGTCTTTCATTTGTCTAGTTTCATCCATCTTTGTTCTTTGGCCCTTGTGGGCCTCCCATCACTGCGGCTGCTGTCGTCGCAGAGCACTGGCTCTGGGCGCATGCATTCAGAGCTCCGGCTCGGTAATTGGACACATTGGTTCAGCCACTCCGCGGCACATGGGATCTTCCCAGGCCAGGGATCGAACCAGCGCCCCTTGCACTACAAGGCGGTGTCCTTACCCACTGGACCACCAGGGAAGCCCTGGAAGGAGCTTGTAACTGTAGATTTTCAAATGTACACTCACAATTAATTTTTCACTATATTCCATGGTATAATCAATGAGTCAAACTTAATTCTCTACTTACTTAACTTGAATATTATCTCAAAAAATTATTCTGAAATATATAGCATATAACAAAGTAATTTTTCTCCGATTACAGTCATCTTTATCTTGCCTATTTTTATGATTATCATAAGAAATCCATAGTCTCTCTAAAAGATAAAGGTTTTAGTCTTTTTCTACTGATTCTATCATCTTTAATACTGAAAACATAAAAGCAAATGTACAAGTATCCATGAATAACATTTAAATTTTTTTTTTCATGTCAACTGTTGGGATACAAGGAATGAAAATAGAAGTGCATTAAATATGCCACTTCTAATCATCATTATCATAATCATTCTGCTACCTTGCAGACACCATATTGAATATGTAACCTCTCAAACATACAATATTTTTCAGGAGAGTATCTCCACTTCAAGAAAGTTTTGAAAATTGACTTTCCAAACATAATAATGTAGCTTAGAGTTAGAAACCTAGGACACTTTGTCTATAAGGCATGAATTTCATTCACTTCCTTTATAAGAAAAGGGCTCATGTTAAAGTTATATGATTAATATTTCATGCTAACAATAAGAAGTGAAGTGTCTCATTTAACAACAAAGTGGGAAAAGTCTAAAGTCTCAATTCCAAATAAAAACCAGCTGACTCTACAATGCAAGTATTTTAAAATATGCCCAGATCAAAATGTTGAGAGAGTATCTAAAGATTAGCAAGTAGATATTTCTCATATGGAAAGAAAAAGCTTATGGCACACATAAATATAGGACATTTTTGTTTTCTGTTTACAGACCACTCTGTTCTTTTTAAAGTAAAGCTGAATAGAAGCCGAAATAAAGAGTGGTTCTATTAAATGGTGTACACCCTCTTTTCATTTTTGCATCATTAAAAATAATAATAATAAAAAAAGCTCATTGTGCTTACCAAGAAGGTTTGTGTCTTACTTTGAGCAGAGTGAGAATAGCTCACTTCATAAAATGCTAGCCAATCCCCTTTGGTGTCTATTGAGGTCTGACTTTACTCACTTGAGAGACATCATTTTTTTCACTTGAATAATTTTGTATAAATAAACTCAGATTTTGCTAGCTAAGCACGTGGAAGTCATATAAAGCACACCTAATCACACAGTTTAAGCATTCAAAATGCAGCATATCGCAAAAACTGAAGGGCTGTTTCTGTCAAAACCTGTCACCTGATGCATAAAATTGTTGGTTTTATGAGTCATTTTTCAGTGAACTCTAATGGAAACACTGCTGATGGAGATTTTAATGAAAGATGCAGATTTCTTTCTTCCTTAGTTTCAATGATTTTCAAGCAAACTGTCCTCAAAAGTAACACATTTTTGGTAAATAGAGAAAATACCTTTACTAATATATTTAAAAATTTACAGACTTTACAGCTCATACATTATTCTTTCATTTCTCTAAAAATATATTTGCAAATCTAACCTTGAATTTAAGAGCCTAAAAATTCATTTGCTTCCATATGTGCCTTTTTAAAGTCAAAAGATAAAAATTAAAAGTATAGACACTTTCTATCTTCTTGTCACTATTTTGTTTTCATAATCATTTCATAACCATTTGCTATATCACTAAAAAATGATTGTTATATGCTGTGTACTTCAAGTCTTCTGCTGTAAAACTTAATTAATATTGAGTTATAGAGTATTTAATAAATGTTAATTTCAAAGAATATTCAAAGTAATTGTACTATGATTATTATTATACATTCACATTAAATCGATTGACACATCTGACTAAATGTCTCGTAATCTTAGAAATACCTTTCACACTTGTACCAGTAAAACTTCAAAAAAATTACCTTAGAGCTATTTAGGATGAGACAGATTTTTGACGATTTTTATTCACATTTCCTCAACTAGTTTATTTTCACATATATTTGTATATAAACAGTTTAGCCTGGATTTTATGTGATTTAATGATGAAAAAACTTAATGTGAACCTCAAGAACAGAACCCACAAGAGGATGGAGGTGATTCTCATAGGCACAAGTTCAGTAAATTATAAAGTTTCTGTTGCCCAATTCCCTAGTGAAGTTGTTTATTCTCTTAAAATGAAGTTTTCTTCTTGTTTCATTTGATTGAATAATTTCTCCTTACCATCCACTGTATTCTGGCAATATAAAATACATAACATCACTATTATCTGCCCTTTCTCTTAAGAGGTTTGTACATCAGCTAACGGTTTTTGCCTCACCACAACCTCAAAGCTTGGTTGTTTAAAAAAGTCAACTTAGTGACTTACAACATCTATTTCATTTGCTCACACTTGGGTGGGTCAGAAATGAAGGTTGGTCTTTGTTGAGTGGGTTTTCTGAATCTTGCTTGGACTCTTCCACCTATAGCTGTCTAGGGGCTTTCCTGGGGCTACATGGTCAAAAACAACCTCATCATCATCTCCAGGTGGTTGGTATTCGCTCCAATTACTGAGACAGCCATATGGCTGTAGAGTTGGGCCATTCTCCATTTTTGGCCTTTTGGTTTCAAAGGGTCTGGGTCATGGTACTTCACATGGTGGAATCACTGTTCCAAGAAGGCAATGTGAAATCAGTAAGCCCTCATAATATGCAGGATCCACATATCAATTCTACTATATTCTACTGGTTAAAGCAAGTGACAGGGTCAGCTCAACACAAGCAACAGAGAAATGGACTCCTCCTCTTGACAGAAGCAGTATTTGTAAAGAATACAAATGCAGTGATGGGAGGAATTCATGGACTCATCTCTGCACTCTACTATGGTTTTAAAAAATTAGTGTGACACTTTATAAGCATTGTGTACAATATGCAAGAGTTTATAGTCAACACAATTTCTCTTATACAGACCAATTAAAATAGCCCAACGCTGTCGGCATTTTTTCTCCACTCTTATAATCACTCAAGCAAAGATCTAAAAAATAAATAAAACAAGGCCACCAAAACATACAGGTCTAACAAACATTGGTTCTCTCTTTCTTTATTATGCTGTGCACTTTCTGTTTATCACTCAGTCTCTGACTCTTTGTGACCAGATGAACTGCAGCCTGCCAGGCTCCTCTATCCATGAAATTCTCCAGGCAAGAACACTTGAGTGGGTAGCCATTTCCTCTTTAGGGGATCTTCTGGAACTCGGGCCTCCTGCATTGCAGATGGACTCTTACCATTTGACCCACAAGGAAAGCCCTGTGCTGGGCACTAGAATTTCTCTATTAGGGAACTTGAATGTTTGAGCCAGCAGATGCAACTTCAGTTTTACTCTTAAATTTAAGAAAAATGCTTGCCTGTGCAAAAGGATACTATCCATGATGTTCCTACTGGAACCGTATGGATAAAAAACATGAACTCCATTCCAAGCAAAGTATAATGCCAAGTTTTCTCTATAATTTACACAATCCATCATTTACACAATTTACCAGACACTAGTTGTCTCTCCAGAGATATCCCACAAGCAGACTACATGAGTTTATATGGCAGAATAGGATTACTGAAGCTTATTATGTTAAAATTTCCTTAGTGTAAAAAAAGACCCTTCAATTTTAACACTTTTTATTTGATGTTCTCAGAATTTAACAGACGTTGACAATCCAACAACAATACTGAAAAGGAATCTCATCATTATTAATGGGCAAAAAAAAAAAAAAAAAAGCACAAGTACTGAATGCTTCAAGACATGGCAATCAGAATACTGCATTTCTTGGTAAAGCACGCTTCATCAAAAATGTTAATGATGCTTTCTTCCTGTATACATAAAAATGGCTAGGTATTCATAAACCATCAAGCAATATTACTAAGCAACTTATTAGTCTTGCCTGTTGTTATGAAACATTTTTGGGCACAGTATCAATTTAAATTTCAATATACTTCAAAGAAACTTCCCTCAAATAGCAATAGGTTACTAACAGGTTTTCCTATAGCAAAGTCTGATGTTACTCGTCTGAGAAAACTTCTGGTCTCCAGGAAAAAGGCATCTGATTGGCTTGTTTGCCCAACGCTGTCGGCATTTTTTCTCCACTCTTATAATCACTCAAGCAAAGATCTAAAAAATAAATAAAACAAGGCCACCAAAACATACAGGTCTAACAAACATTGGTTCTCTCTTTCTTTATTATGCTGTGCACTTTCTGTTTATCACTCAGTCTCTGACTCTTTGTGACCAGATGAACTGCAGCCTGCCAGGCTCCTCTATCCATGAAATTCTCCAGGCAAGAACACTTGAGTGGGTAGCCATTTCCTCTTTAGGGATCTTCTGGAACTCGGGCCTCCTGCATTGCAGATGGACTCTTACCATTTGACCCACAAGGAAAGCCCTGTGCTGGGCACTAGAATTTCTCTATTAGGGAACTTGAATGTTTGAGCCAGCAGATGCAACTTCAGTTTTACTCTTAAATTTAAGAAAAATGCTTGCCTGTGCAAAAGGATACTATCCATGATGTTCCTACTGGAACCGTATGGATAAAAAACATGAACTCCATTCCAAGCAAAGTATAATGCCAAGTTTTCTCTATAATTTACACAATCCATCATTTACACAATTTACCAGACACTAGTTGTCTCTCCAGAGATATCCCACAAGCAGACTACATGAGTTTATATGGCAGAATAGGATTACTGAAGCTTATTATGTTAAAATTTCCTTAGTGTAAAAAAAGACCCTTCAATTTTAACACTTTTTATTTGATGTTCTCAGAATTTAACAGACGTTGACAATCCAACAACAATACTGAAAAGGAATCTCATCATTATTAATGGGCAAAAAAAAAAAAAAAAAAGCACAAGTACTGAATGCTTCAAGACATGGCAATCAGAATACTGCATTTCTTGGTAAAGCACGCTTCATCAAAAATGTTAATGATGCTTTCTTCCTGTATACATAAAAATGGCTAGGTATTCATAAACCATCAAGCAATATTACTAAGCAACTTATTAGTCTTGCCTGTTGTTATGAAACATTTTTGGGCACAGTATCAATTTAAATTTCAATATACTTCAAAGAAACTTCCCTCAAATAGCAATAGGTTACTAACAGGTTTTCCTATAGCAAAGTCTGATGTTACTCGTCTGAGAAAACTTCTGGCTCTCCAGGAAATTAAATGGCATCTGATTGGCTTGTTTACACTTTCTCATTTCCCCAAACCATTTTGCTTCATTTACTGCATTCTGTCACAGTGAAGGTGATTTGGGGATTTAAAATGGATTCATTCTGCTCAAACAGATGTCAAAGATGAGGTACATTGGTTTTAACAACTAGTTAGGGGCCAAGAGAAGAATAGCTCTTCCCATGTAAAAGAGTATCAGGAGCATCCTAAGTAGTGTTTTCTGTTTTTCTCCAAAACTATAGTTCACTAAATTTGGTCAATTTTACTGAGCAATGGTTTTGTGTACCAGTGCAGAGAATTGACATGCATCTTTAATTTAAAACACCCTGCTGTTATGTTATAGAAATAATACATAGACATAGTTTCATCTTACTAGAAACCACAATACAGCATTGTTAGAAAAAAAAATATACAGTGCCTATTTTTATATCCATAAACTGACTTTAAATGAAAAACCAGGGTCTACTCCTTACATCCTGTTTCAAAGGATGTGACAACATAATCAACAGATGTGGACGTGTGTTTATATTTAGTTGTACTTTTTTGTGGTAGTGGCATTGGGATGCGATGAGAAATTTTAGTTGCCCAGCAGTTAGGACAGGCATGGCTAGAGCTGAGTGATGTACTAGTTTTGATATTAAAACTATCACTGATATTTAATGATATTGAAATAATCATTGTTTTAAAAATATATCATACAAATTGCAAAATATTACCAGATGAGGTGGAGAAGAAAGAAAATATTAACAGAGGGTGTCATCATTTCCTTTGTGTTTGTACGTATGTGTGTATGTGTGTGTCCACAATTTTGTCTTATTAAGTGATTCCTTGACAATTAGATAGTGCTTAAAAGTATTTAGTGACCTGAAGTATGATGCCATTAACATCAGCTAGAAAGACAGAAAAAAATCAATACAAATTTTGTTCACAATTAACAAATCATTCAATGATTTCTTGCTGGTTCTCTAGAGAGGAGGGTTGTGAAATCCTTGAATTCAAGGGAAGATACTCTGGATTTATTTCTACAGAAAAGCTTATCTCACAAACCTGATGAATAAAGGCATAAGTCTAAATGAGTCAATGCCTCATGGTAATTGGAGTTACAGACCCAATTACTACATGTCATCCTCAGTAATTATTTCACGTATGCAGTATATCAGACATAGTTTCAACTATTCCTGTGGTTTATATTTCAAAGAAAAGCTCATCTTACTATTTTTAAATTTGCAACACCACATTTCCATGCTGCTGAAAAGTAAGTTACCCTTTATTCTAGTACAATTAATTTAAAAAACCCACAACTTCATATATCATTTTTTTTCCTAAGAAACTTTCATAGAAATTCCAGCTTCCACAGTTACCAAGTTTAAGTCTATATTTATGCTGTGCACTTATCCTATTGAAAGACTTTGTGGACAAACTTATAAAATCTCTAACTTGGTTTTACAAAATTATTTACTATTATAAATAGCTTTTTTTTTCATTTATAAGTTTTGGTCAGAAGTCACTTTTAGGCAGCATATTTGATTGTTTTTTGTACAGATATTTTGTGGTACAACATAATCAACAGATGTGGACGTGTGTTTATATTTAGTTGTACTTTTTTGTGGTAGTGGCATTGGGATGCGATGAGAAATTTTAGTTGCCCAGCAGTTAGGACAGGCATGGCTAGAGCTGAGTGATGTACTAGTTTTGATATTAAAACTATCACTGATATTTAATGATATTGAAATAATCATTGTTTTAAAAATATATCATACAAATTGCAAAATATTACCAGATGAGGTGGAGAAGAAAGAAAATATTAACAGAGGGTGTCATCATTTCCTTTGTGTTTGTACGTATGTGTGTATGTGTGTGTCCACAATTTTGTCTTATTAAGTGATTCCTTGACAATTAGATAGTGCTTAAAAGTATTTAGTGACCTGAAGTATGATGCCATTAACATCAGCTAGAAAGACAGAAAAAAATCAATACAAATTTTGTTCACAATTAACAAATCATTCAATGATTTCTTGCTGGTTCTCTAGAGAGGAGGGTTGTGAAATCCTTGAATTCAAGGGAAGATACTCTGGATTTATTTCTACAGAAAAGCTTATCTCACAAACCTGATGAATAAAGGCATAAGTCTAAATGAGTCAATGCCTCATGGTAATTGGAGTTACAGACCCAATTACTACATGTCATCCTCAGTAATTATTTCACGTATGCAGTATATCAGACATAGTTTCAACTATTCCTGTGGTTTATATTTCAAAGAAAAGCTCATCTTACTATTTTTAAATTTGCAACACCACATTTCCATGCTGCTGAAAAGTAAGTTACCCTTTATTCTAGTACAATTAATTTAAAAAACCCACAACTTCATATATCATTTTTTTTCCTAAGAAACTTTCATAGAAATTCCAGCTTCCACAGTTACCAAGTTTAAGTCTATATTTATGCTGTGCACTTATCCTATTGAAAGACTTTGTGGACAAACTTATAAAATCTCTAACTTGGTTTTACAAAATTATTTACTATTATAAATAGCTTTTTTTTTCATTTATAAGTTTTGGTCAGAAGTCACTTTTAGGCAGCATATATGATAATTTTTTGTACAGATATTTAAGGGTGAAAATTCTAAAGATTATATATAGTTTTTAGGGGGAGGCAAAGCTTCTGTGGGTGCTTAACAAGCTCATATTACACCAAGTCAGCTTTAGTTTATTGTCACTTTGATAAGATTGATTTATAAAACCATATTAATGTTATCTTAAGTCGTCTTCATTTTAAAATCATATTTTTTCTTAAAAATGATGACAATTTTTTACAATATAGCTTTTTACTATTAGCATAGTGGCTAATGAAGCTGGTGGCCAGATGCCACCTTTCTGTTTTCACATCAGTCATTCTCCTAAGTTACTGAATTATTTGAGTCCTACAAAATGCTGTATTTAAAAAAGAAGCAAAATATGTCAGCAATACAGCAGGAGAGGTCATCAAACTGGTGTGATACATCAATCATTTACTGATTTTTGCTTGTCAGGAAAGAACAATATGCATTTAAAGAATGAGAATACGAAGTCAGCTCTGGACTCGGAACTAAGAAGCACTGCAGACACATGGCCCATCCTGACTAAGTCATAGCAATTAGGAAGGATGACTCTTGACACTACAAACACAGGTGACAGTTCTGCTGACAACACTTAACGGGAGATACTAGCCAATCTGATGTGAAATGTACGCCCTTCCTGTATACATTATATAACTGAAATAAAAGTCCTTACTAATTCCCAAAGCTCAAGATAGACAGACATGTTCTTTTTAGTAAGTGCCACCCTGTTCACATATAGTATTTCATATCTGATACACTCAGAGGCTTCATTCTTCAAGCAGCAATTATTCTTTGTAGGAAAGTCACCGCTGCAAGAAGTGCAGCAGAATTTTCTGCAGGTTGAAGCAGAATTTTCATGCTCTTTTTTGAACCTTTGTCTTTTCTCTTTAAAACTTATCACAGAGGCAAGATGTTAGTTTCAATTAAGTGAATGTAGCAAAGTATAATTTCTCTATCAAAGAGAAAACTAATACATCCCAACAGGCAGAAACTGGTATAAAATGACAGTCAAAAGAATTATTGGCAATGTTTAGATGGAGACCTAAGTTAATGTCTACAGAACGTCCATTAAAATATAACAGTTTTCTACATACATACCTACCTAATTGAATTTATCCAGGTGACGCTAGTGGGTAAGAACCCACCGATCAAAGCAGAGACTTAAGAGAGGTGGGTTCGATCAATGGATTGGGAAGATCTCCTGGAAGAGGGCATGGCAACCCATTCCAGTGTTCTGGCCTGGAGAACCTCATGGACAGAGGAGCTTAGTGGGCCACAGTCCATAGGGTCACAAAGAGTTGGACATGAGTGAAATGACTTAGCATGCATGCATCCTCCTAATCAGAGTAAAGGCCTAATAACATACTCAAATCTACCAAGCACCATAAAAAAAAAAGTTTATATTTTCTTAAACCTGTATTAATTAGGTTAGTCTTTCTAATAAAATATATAAACATATGAACCTAAACTAATTTATGCAAATGCATGTGTAGAAAGGAGAGATGTGAATATTAAAATTCTGTTCAGCAGTATTCTAGAATTTATTTATGTGTACTTTAAAGGTAACTGTTGAATAGATAGAAGATCTGAAGTGAAAGACAAAGGCATGATTGATAATAAATGAGAAACAAATGCAAAAGTAACCAGAGGAAGAAAAGAGGTGAGGAAAATTAGGGATGTTATCTGCTTAATTTGTAAAGTATACAGCCTGAGATATTATATACAGATCATTTTAGAATGCTGTGAGGTAGGTAATACTGACATAGGAATCAAGGGGGAAAAAAAAGATTTTGTGTAAAGGAGAGGCTCTGTATTAGGTAACTCATGTCACTTACCTTTATCTCTTATTTAGTCCAAGATGGCTGCCTCAATGTCATGCTTCCTGGCAGGGCACTTAGCTACAACTTGCATGGGGAAAAGAGAAAAAAAACTACTCCAAATAAAGTCAGTGGACCTAAATTATTTTTATTATCAATATGAGAAGCGATTAAGAGGCTAAAGTATGTGACAGTGTTAGTTGCTCAGTCATGTCCGACTCATTACAACCCAATGAACTGTAGCCCAACAGCCTCCTCTGTCCATGTATTTCCCCAGATAAGAACACTGAAGTGGGTTGCCATTACATTCTCCAGAAGATCTTCCTGACCCAGGGATTAAACCCTGCAGGTCTCCTGCATTTCAGGTAGATTCTTTACCATCTGAGCCAACAGGGAATCCCAAGGGACTAAATTATAGGCTATTTTTAATAGCATTTTATAAGGACATTGTAAAAATGCTTTGAAGGTAAAATGAAGAGAATTGCAGTATTTTTTTCTGAAATGGCTCTATGATTTTGTGAAATTCAATTTTAGTAGAACTATCCTGCCTCTAAAATAGCAGCTCCAAAAGCAAATAAATTTACCCTCCAGTACTGAGAAGTTGTTTCTGAGAAGGTGTTTCATGTTACTGAATACAGCTTAAAAGCTATAAAACTCAGTAGAACTGCACAACAAACTGTGGAAAATTCTTAAAGAGATGGGGATACCAGATCACCTTACCAGGTCTCCAAAGAAACCTGTATGGAGATCAAGGAACAATAGTTAGAACCAGACATGGAACAACAGACTGGTTCAAAATTGGGAGAGGAGTACGTCAAGGCGGTATACTGTCACCTTGATTACTTAACTTATGTGCATAATTATACACAAAATGCTGGGCTAGATAAATCACAAGCTGGAATCAAGATTACTGAGAAATATCAGCAATTTCATATGTAGATGATATCACTCTAATGGCAGAAAGTGAAGAGGAACTAAAGAGCCTCTTGATGAGGGTAAAAGAGAAAACTGAAAAATCTGGCTGAAAACTCAACATTCAAAAAAGAAGATCATGGCATCTGCTTCCTTCTTGTCATGGCAAAAAAAATGGGGGAAAAATAGAAATAGTGATAGATTTTATTTTTTTGGGCTCCAAAATCACTGAGAATGGTGACTGCAGCCATGAAATTCAGAGACATTTGTTTCTTGGAAGCAAAGCTATAACAAACTTAGCATATTAAAAACAGAGACACCACTTTGCTCACCAAGATACATATAGTCAAAGCTATGACTGCTCTAATAGGCATGTATAGGTGTGAGAGCTGGACCACAGAGACAGCCAAGTGGCAAAAAATTGATGATTTTGAACTATGGTGCTTGAGAAGACTCTTGAGAGTCCCTTGGACTGCAAGGAGATCAAACTAATCATTCCTAAAGGAAATCAACCCTGAAAATTCATTACTTTGCCCACCTGATGCAAACAGCCAAATTCAGTGGAGAAGATTCTGATGCTGGGAAACATTGAAGGCAAAAACAGAAGGGGGTGTGAAAGAATGGAATGGATAGGTAGGACACCTGCTCAATGGAAATGAGTTCAAGAAAATTACAGGAGATGGTGAATGACAGGGAAATTTGGCGTACTGCAGTCCATAGAGGTCACAAACAGTCAGCCACTACCTACTATTGTCTGAACAATAATAAAGTTTTTTGTTGTTTAGTCACTAAATGGTGTCCAACTCTTTCATGATCCCATGGACTGTAGCCTGTCAGGCTTCTATGTCCACTGGATATCCCAGGCAAGAATACTGGAGTGCACAGCTATTTCCTTCTCCAATGGATTTTCCTGATTCAGGGATTGAACATCTGTTCCCTGCATTGGCAGGCAATGAGCCACCAGTGAAGACAATAAAAATGAGTGAGACTTAGACGTCTGCCCACATATATAAATCATGTTGCAATATTCACCTAAGAAGTCTTAGAAATCTAAGATTTCAAAGGAAGAAACATTCATATTGAGCTGATTTTTCTTTGAGTCTGTTTCCTTTTCAGGAAAGAAGTGATAACTTTAACCAATCTATCTTGTATATCTGGTAAGACTGTTTTAAAGATTATTGAATATCATATGTGAGAAACTATTCTATAAACCCATCTGAACTGTACAAATGTTATCATAAGCAAAATTAAGACCTTGACTGTTACATACATATTTCTTCAGATTGCATTCCATCAAACTCTACAATTACACAGTATCTAAGGATTCCAACAATATTACATTTCAATTTCAAAAATTAAAATGACTGGGCAGCCATGAAATTCAGAGACATTTGTTTCTTGGAAGCAAAGCTATAACAAACTTAGCATATTAAAACAGAGACACCACTTTGCTCACCAAGATACATATAGTCAAAGCTATGACTGCTCTAATAGGCATGTATAGGTGTGAGAGCTGGACCACAGAGACAGCCAAGTGGCAAAAAATTGATGATTTTGAACTATGGTGCTTGAGAAGACTCTTGAGAGTCCCTTGGACTGCAAGGAGATCAAACTAATCATTCCTAAAGGAAATCAACCCTGAAAATTCATTACTTTGCCCACCTGATGCAAACAGCCAAATTCAGTGGAGAAGATTCTGATGCTGGGAAACATTGAAGGCAAAAACAGAAGGGGGTGTGAAAGAATGGAATGGATAGGTAGGACACCTGCTCAATGGAAATGAGTTCAAGAAAATTACAGGAGATGGTGAATGACAGGGAAATTTGGCGTACTGCAGTCCATAGAGGTCACAAACAGTCAGCCACTACCTACTATTGTCTGAACAATAATAAAGTTTTTTGTTGTTTAGTCACTAAATGGTGTCCAACTCTTTCATGATCCCATGGACTGTAGCCTGTCAGGCTTCTATGTCCACTGGATATCCCAGGCAAGAATACTGGAGTGCACAGCTATTTCCTTCTCCAATGGATTTTCCTGATTCAGGGATTGAACATCTGTTCCCTGCATTGGCAGGCAATGAGCCACCAGTGAAGACAATAAAAATGAGTGAGACTTAGACGTCTGCCCACATATATAAATCATGTTGCAATATTCACCTAAGAAGTCTTAGAAATCTAAGATTTCAAAGGAAGAAACATTCATATTGAGCTGATTTTTCTTTGAGTCTGTTTCCTTTTCAGGAAAGAAGTGATAACTTTAACCAATCTATCTTGTATATCTGGTAAGACTGTTTTAAAGATTATTGAATATCATATGTGAGAAACTATTCTATAAACCCATCTGAACTGTACAAATGTTATCATAAGCAAAATTAAGACCTTGACTGTTACATACATATTTCTTCAGATTGCATTCCATCAAACTCTACAATTACACAGAAATATCTAAGGATTCCAACAATATTACATTTCAATTTCATGTTAAACTTTTTAAAACTATCTTCACATATAATAAAAATCCAGCATTTGACAACCAACACATGTACTGCCCATACAACTGACTTGATTCAGAACTTACACAGACTCAAACTCTTTTCAAGTAATGAATAGAAAATAATAGTGTTTATTATTACCCATGTTTATATAACATTGCAAAGTTTTAAAAACCTAGGACATTACATTTTCATAACTCTTGAATCAGAAGTCTGGGATTTAGTATTAGACTTTATGATTTTTATTTATCAAATTTAAATCTTGTTTATTTGAAAGAAAAGATGATCATTGTTCCCTTGTGAAGTGGTAACAAGTGAGAATGCAACACACCTGACACTAAGGGGCATTTGCTATGTTGGACCAAGACACAGCACAGTATCAGAGTCCCTTGACCAACACCAAGTGGTATGTGGTATGTCATGTCAGCAGTTCTGGATACTTTTCAGACATCCACAATTGTGACATCTTTAAATGTTTAATTATATTCTAAATGTTAGAGTTCTGCTTTTGAAACTCTTTCCACAGGTTTAAAAGTGTTTGAAAATTTCACTGTTCTCTCTTACATAAAAGGATGATCTTACATAATGGGAATAATCTCTTTAAACTGGAAATAGCATAAAAGGATTCACGATTGTAAATTTTATATTATCCTTATAACTTAGAAATAAACTCTAAATTTTTTTGTGTTTAAGGCATAAAAAAAAACCCTTAAATTCAAATGTTTTAAAGCCATCTTTACCCCATAAACAAAATATTGACCAGCATCAGCAAATAGATCACTCCAAATTTGTGTTTTCTTTGAATTGCTAAAGAGAAGAATAGTTTAAAGTTTATTTGCCAAAATTGATTCTCAAGGTTTAGAAACTTGCAGGCTATTTTTACAAATGCATATTGAGCTGACTTGATTCCAGGAAAGAAGTGATAACTTTAACCAATCTATCTTGTATATCTGGTAAGACTGTTTTAAAGATTATTGAATATCATATGTGAGAAACTATTCTATAAACCCATCTGAACTGTACAAATGTTATCATAAGCAAAATTAAGACCTTGACTGTTACATACATATTTCTTCAGATTGCATTCCATCAAACTCTACAATTACACAGAAATATCTAAGGATTCCAACAATATTACATTTCAATTTCATGTTAAACTTTTTAAAACTATCTTCACATATAATAAAAATCCAGCATTTGACAACCAACACATGTACTGCCCATACAACTGACTTGATTCAGAACTTACACAGACTCAAACTCTTTTCAAGTAATGAATAGAAAATAATAGTGTTTATTATTACCCATGTTTATATAACATTGCAAAGTTTTAAAAACCTAGGACATTACATTTTCATAACTCTTGAATCAGAAGTCTGGGATTTAGTATTAGACTTTATGATTTTTATTTATCAAATTTAAATCTTGTTTATTTGAAAGAAAAGATGATCATTGTTCCCTTGTGAAGTGGTAACAAGTGAGAATGCAACACACCTGACACTAAGGGGCATTTGCTATGTTGGACCAAGACACAGCACAGTATCAGAGTCCCTTGACCAACACCAAGTGGTATGTGGTATGTCATGTCAGCAGTTCTGGATACTTTTCAGACATCCACAATTGTGACATCTTTAAATGTTTAATTATATTCTAAATGTTAGAGTTCTGCTTTTGAAACTCTTTCCACAGGTTTAAAAGTGTTTGAAAATTTCACTGTTCTCTCTTACATAAAAGGATGATCTTACATAATGGGAATAATCTCTTTAAACTGGAAATAGCATAAAAGGATTCACGATTGTAAATTTTATATTATCCTTATAACTTAGAAATAAACTCTAAATTTTTTTGTGTTTAAGGCATAAAAAAAAACCCTTAAATTCAAATGTTTTAAAGCCATCTTTACCCCATAAACAAAATATTGACCAGCATCAGCAAATAGATCACTCCAAATTTGTGTTTTCTTTGAATTGCTAAAGAGAAGAATAGTTTAAAGTAGCGCTCTTCCAGAATCTTCAAGTTTATTTGCCAAAATTGATTCTCAAGGTTTAGAAACTTGCAGGCTATTTTCTACAAAAGGCAAAAATGTCACTTGTTGATATGTCAACTGAGGACATTTATCTTGGAACTTTTACTCTGGGTGATCATTTTCTTCAGTTGGATTCCAAAGGTCTCACTTAGACCAGTGTACTCTGGAGTACTGATTTCTTACGCAGTATAACTCATAAAGGAATTCTTATCTTATTTAAATTCAGACATGAAGATACATATTTTCATAGTATCTATTATATTTAATCTTTCCAAAAATGCTTTTTAAGTACTGTTTTACAACAACATTAAATGTAACTGTGGTATTTTTAACTTAACAATCACTATCCTATTTTTACTCTATATTACCTTATGCACTGTACATGTATGCATATATATGCAATATATACATATTAATATAGATACACATTCCCGTCACTCTTTTCAAAACACTGCACATTTTACACAATATATTTCAAAACATATTTCTTGCATTAAATTAAAGAATGTGCTGTGCTCTATGCTATGCTCATTTGTTTCAATTATGTTCAGCTCTGCGACCCTGTGGACCATAGACTAACAGGCTCTGTCTACGTGATTTTTCTGGCAAGAACACTGGAGTAGGTTGCCATGCCCTCCTCTACGGAATCTTCCTGACCCAGGGATAGAACCCCCATCTCCTGCACCTTGTGCATTGCAGGTGGATTCTTTACCAATGAACCACTGGGAAGCTACCCACACACACTCAAAATAACGAATACAATGTTCAAATGCAAGGAAAATGGAAAAGAGCTACTCTATTGTAAAACCAGTTGGATGGTGAATATTACGTGGGGCCAATTCCCAAAATGAAAGAGAAAACATTTACAAGGAGAAGCTGACGTGTACAACAATACTCCACTCAACACTATAGAAGTGGTACCTTCTCCATTGGATATTCACTTTGTAGACTTAGTATGAAACCTTTTCCAGGAGAATTATACCAATTCTGGAGACTCTAAAAAAACCTAGAGTAATAAAGAGACAAGTAGAGAGGCAAGCTAGAAAAGAAGGTGGACTGAATGTTCTTTCAGGATCTGGGTAGCCAGTGAGAGAGCCTCTATTCACACTCCTTCCACTCACCCTCAAATATTAATGGAGAGGCCCTTTCCAAAATCAGGCCTGCTCACAATGCTACAAATGGAAAAGGGACACAGAAAAGGTGATCAATATCAAAGACTGAAAACTCGGCTGAGACTTTCCTTCTTTGCACATAAGAGTCAATACAGACAAATAAAATTGGCCTTTCACATACACACTGAGATTTGAGGGAATTGTAAGACCTTTTACCCAAAGTGAAACCATAGGAAACTAAATGCTTACTATAAACACAATAAATTTATTCCTGTTTGGCTGATTTTGCTTCTTAAAGAATAAAACATAAATGACATTTATATTTATCATGTCATGATCTATTTCTTTAGTTCTAATCTTTGTGCCCTGTTACCTGCGCTTAGTCATGCTGGCTTGAACCTTTGTAAAAGACTGTTGCCTATAGTCTGAAATACGCATGATATCCATTCTCAAGGCTCTGCCTCCCAGGTTTCACCTTTAAATATATAACACTCTTCATTCAGAAAAACTCATTTGTTTTGTTGGAGATTTACAGGAACTTTGTGACCAGATATACACGATCAGCTGCAAGAACAAAGGAGTCCAGTACCAAGAAGTTTGCAACAACCAAACACCCATGTTCCCTTTCATTATAATAGAAGCTGAACTCTAATTTGAGTAAGAAGGTTCTTTGGGACATTAGATTACCATCTTCTTGGTCTGCTGAGTTTCTGAATAAGATTGATACCCCTTGCTCAAACATCTCATCTCTCAATTTACTGGCCTGTTGCATGGCAAGCATATGAGCTTGGACTGAGGAACAGTATCACATTAAAAAAAACCTTTCATATCATAAACAAGATTATAGAAATCACAAATTTAAAATAATAATTTATCAATTATTCAAAGTATTTTAATGCTGACAGGCCAAATTAATGATTAACCATTTATGCTTCCACCACAAGGCATGACCACAACTTAAAAAAAACCCAAAAACCTGTCACTGCTTGTGAACTGTGAACAACAGATTTGGATCGTTTAAGTTATTCAAGAACAGATTTCCCTGTATGATTTACAACACATTAATATTTCATTACACTGAGTCAAAATGTACATAAAAGTTGAAAATCATATATAAAAAATCATCCAAGGATTGCTAGTATATAAGACTCATACTCAACACTAACGTAAGCTGTATAAACAAAGAGGATGAATATGCATTATGTGCTATTGCATAGGACTGAATTTTTAGAGTTCACAGGTATTTAGACATCAGTTATCATAGAGTTTTGTTATTCTTTACATATTAAGTCAAAATAGATATTTAAATTGGCATTTAGAACAAAGGTAATATCTACATAAGAAAACTCAAAACTGCAGATAATGCTCTGATTATTTTTATATATTATTTTCTTCTGAAATCCAGTATTTCTATATAAAAATTAGCTTCTATATTATTCTTCTATCTTCTCAGATGGTCACAGTTGACTGTATTAGAATCCTCAAATCCCCAAGACATTACGAATTAAAAGAGACTATTTTTATTCTTAGAGTAACAATGTTGAAACAGGTCTACCTGCGCTTAGTCATGCTGGCTTGAACCTTTGTAAAAGACTGTTGCCTATAGTCTGAAATACGCATGATATCCATTCTCAAGGCTCTGCCTCCCAGGTTTCACCTTTAAATATATAACACTCTTCATTCAGAAAAACTCATTTGTTTTGTTGGAGATTTACAGGAACTTTGTGACCAGATATACACGATCAGCTGCAAGAACAAAGGAGTCCAGTACCAAGAAGTTTGCAACAACCAAACACCCATGTTCCCTTTCATTATAATAGAAGCTGAACTCTAATTTGAGTAAGAAGGTTCTTTGGGACATTAGATTACCATCTTCTTGGTCTGCTGAGTTTCTGAATAAGATTGATACCCCTTGCTCAAACATCTCATCTCTCAATTTACTGGCCTGTTGCATGGCAAGCATATGAGCTTGGACTGAGGAACAGTATCACATTAAAAAAAACCTTTCATATCATAAACAAGATTATAGAAATCACAAATTTAAAATAATAATTTATCAATTATTCAAAGTATTTTAATGCTGACAGGCCAAATTAATGATTAACCATTTATGCTTCCACCACAAGGCATGACCACAACTTAAAAAAAACCCAAAAACCTGTCACTGCTTGTGAACTGTGAACAACAGATTTGGATCGTTTAAGTTATTCAAGAACAGATTTCCCTGTATGATTTACAACACATTAATATTTCATTACACTGAGTCAAAATGTACATAAAAGTTGAAAATCATATATAAAAAATCATCCAAGGATTGCTAGTATATAAGACTCATACTCAACACTAACGTAAGCTGTATAAACAAAGAGGATGAATATGCATTATGTGCTATTGCATAGGACTGAATTTTTAGAGTTCACAGGTATTTAGACATCAGTTATCATAGAGTTTTTGTTATTCTTTACATATTAAGTCAAAATAGATATTTAAATTGGCATTTAGAACAAAGGTAATATCTACATAAGAAAACTCAAAACTGCAGATAATGCTCTGATTATTTTTATATATTATTTTCTTCTGAAATCCAGTATTTCTATATAAAAATTAGCTTCTATATTATTCTTCTATCTTCTCAGATGGTCACAGTTGACTGTATTAGAATCCTCAAAAATCCCCCAAGACATGTTAACTTGAATAATTCATAAAAGAGACTATTTTTATTCTTAGAGTAACAATGTTGAAACAGGTTGACACCTAGTTTTGGTTCTAAAATGTCACAGGTGTCTACATATAAAAACTGTGGCAGTGGAGGGTAGGGAGCTAGGTTAGAAAGTTAAAGGTAGGCAATTTTTTCCATAGCTATAAAAATGCAATTAGCCTTGTCTGGCTGTTTAATACAGATTCAGACTATGCAAACAGAATTTTTTGCATATGCATAATTGAATATGTTACATTGAAATATTTACTCTACAGGAGGAATGCTGGTCATGTTATGAATAACTACTTTATGATTATGATAGAAAATATTTCTTCCATGTCTCAACTTTTTATCAGCCCAGCATGAGATATCTGAGGTTTTAAAATCTGAAACTTAAGAAATATCTGAAGATAATATAAAACATGCACTGGAGAACCTAAGAAGCAACTATATTACAAATAATGCACATTCAGCTAAGACCAAGCATAGCTATAGGAGCAACAGTTAACTGAAGAACTAGATCCAAAGTCACAGTACATGGCTATACTCAAAGTAATAGAGAAAAGGTATTTTACATAAATAAATTAAGATTTAAAAGTTAAAGATCAATAAAGAGCTAATCAAGCTATGAACTAAATAAATGTTTTTGCCTAGGAGGGGGTTGACCTGATGGGACCAAAATGTCATGTGACACAAGAGATGCATTGTATAATATTCCATTAAATTTTGTTGTCAGGTTGAAAGAATGTATGGCCATTGCAATAAAAACCCTAAGGAGGGGCTTCCCTGGTGGTCCACCCAGTAAAGACACTGCCTTACAGTGCAGGGGGCGCCGGTTCCATCCCTGGCCTGGAAGGATCCCACGTGCTGCGAGCGGCTGGACCGATGTGTCCAATTACTGAGCCGCAGCTCTGGAGCGCATGTGCCCAGAGCCAGTGCTCTGCGACAACAGAGGCCACTGCGATGGGAGGCCCACAGGAGCCAAAGAACAAAGATGAATGAAAATAGATAAATGAAAGACCAATAGAAGTGGCCCACCTGCCCCTCTCCCTCCCCTACCCGCCCTCCACCTCTCAAAAAACCCTAAGGAGACCAAAAGGTAAACTTGCATTTGGTTCCCAGAGGATTATATAAGCCAACCATTTGGACCTGAAATAAGGCCTCAAGGGAGATGTCAGGGAATTTACAACTTGATGGCATTTGAATAGTACAGGTGTTGGCTACACGGAATAGGAAACATTTTTTTATATGTTTTTTTAAAAAATCACATGTGGTGAAATGGGAGGAAGACTGAACAAGACAGTCTTTACCTCACAAATTCACTACAAAGTCATTCTTGATTAAGAACTGAGTCTTAATTCCTTCATAGTGGCTCCCATGATCCTTGTATGGTAGTTTTAGTCATTAAATATGAGCTTTTTACACACTAAACCCACAGAATTCCTTTATAAATGGCTATCAGATGAACTTTACGATACATTCATTGTATGGTCTCCAATAATCTCAGATACCTGATCTCTTTTGTGACCTTTTCCACCCTGTTTCATTCTTAACTGGTCTCTGCTGCACATACACATTGATCTGTAGACAAAGCATTGTCAGATGGAATCAATAGATCATTCCTTTGGTACTGAGACTGGTTCTTGCATAGTTTACTTTCATTTTTTTTAGCAGATCAATAGTGCTAAACTGATGCATTACAAATTGGGGGTACAATGAGTATCTGTCTTCAAGCTAGTTAACATGGGAATACAGCTTGATTGGTAGAATTTAGATGGAAAAAAAATCTTTTGAAACTTCTAAATTGTATTCAAAATTGCCTCTAAAATATGTTTTGAAAAGAAATTTTTAATTTCTTTAAAAACTACTGACACTTTTCACATTTCTTGATTTAAAAAGACATTTTCTTATTAGACTTGTTTTTAAATAAAATATGATTGGAAATAAAATACTTCCCATTGATGAATCAGGGAAAAGACTTCTTTTTGACTCCGTATGATTTAGGTATAGAAAGAAAATAATCAGATTCACAGAGTGTTCATTTATGAAACTTAAAAATAGATACATTAATCTTAAATGAATTTTCTCAGCTTTATTATCTACATAAAAATTCAAAGTTCTGGAATTCTTAAAAAAGAATGTTAAGAATTAAGTTTTTTACACTTAACAGTTGCTTTAAATTCCTCTTCTTGGTTTGTATTGAAGGTTCATCTCACTGGTGACAAAAGACAGTTGAGGCCATTCTCCTTCAATCTCATCAATATATTCATTAACAGGACTTCATCAATCTCTCTACATTAAGAAAATATTAAATCTTCCAAGCATATTAAAATTGATTTCATGATTTGAAGATCAAGTATTCATTATCAGGCTATCTTCACTTTATATATGAGTGTATCAAAAATAATAATAGTCAGACTCAGTGGCCTTAAAATAAAAGAGTGATATTCAGTGAAGCCATTATCTATGTAAGAGTAATAAGGTACACAATTTATTCAAGTTGACCCTTAACACCAAAAACACTGTTACATATTGATTTGTTCTTTCTTTACCTAGGATCCAGTAAGCAGCTGGACCTCATCAACTTTTCATTATACATGGCAATGTGAACCTTGGAGGAGAGCAAATAAACACTAAGCCTCCGTTGCAGCATATTTCAGTACACAGTATGAGGGTCTCAGTGGAGAAATAGAGCAATTTTACTGATTTATCACAAATGGCAATATTAATTAATATCTTACAAGTTTGTATGTATTAACGAGTTCATTTATTCAACCTGTCAGTCAGTAGGTTAATTTCTTTCAATATTTATAGAGTTATTGTATTGGGAGATGGAGACACAACACTAAACAGGGTATGTAACACTTATCTTCCAAGAGATTACATTTTAGTGAGGCTGACAGCTTTTACATAATGATGTACTAATTTAAAATTGTGATTATAGCTGCACATGGGCAATATAGGGTACATCACCTAGCCTGATCATTCTTGAAAGATTCACATTGAGGTGCTGACTTACATTCAGCTGAGAAAGATATCCAGGGATTGTTCGGTGAAAGAGAACTGGTGGCTTTTGCAGAGGAGGAGACAACACAATCAAAGACAGATGGCAGGTGGGAGGAACTGAGAAGGGTTATATAAGGATCATTCAGAGCCTTGTAGGTAATGTGAATGATACTAGACTTTTCTAAAAATAGATACATTAATCTTAAATGAATTTTCTCAGCTTTATTATCTACATAAAAATTCAAAGTTCTGGAATTCTTAAAAAAGAATGTTAAGAATTAAGTTTTTTACACTTAACAGTTGCTTTAAATTCCTCTTCTTGGTTTGTATTGAAGGTTCATCTCACTGGTGACAAAAGACAGTTGAGGCCATTCTCCTTCAATCTCATCAATATATTCATTAACAGGACTTCATCAATCTCTCTACATTAAGAAAATATTAAATCTTCCAAGCATATTAAAATTGATTTCATGATTTGAAGATCAAGTATTCATTATCAGGCTATCTTCACTTTATATATGAGTGTATCAAAAATAATAATAGTCAGACTCAGTGGCCTTAAAATAAAAGAGTGATATTCAGTGAAGCCATTATCTATGTAAGAGTAATAAGGTACACAATTTATTCAAGTTGACCCTTAACACCAAAAACACTGTTACATATTGATTTGTTCTTTCTTTACCTAGGATCCAGTAAGCAGCTGGACCTCATCAACTTTTCATTATACATGGCAATGTGAACCTTGGAGGAGAGCAAATAAACACTAAGCCTCCGTTGCAGCATATTTCAGTACACAGTATGAGGGTCTCAGTGGAGAAATAGAGCAATTTTACTGATTTATCACAAATGGCAATATTAATTAATATCTTACAAGTTTGTATGTATTAACGAGTTCATTTATTCAACCTGTCAGTCAGTAGGTTAATTTCTTTCAATATTTATAGAGTTATTGTATTGGGAGATGGAGACACAACACTAAACAGGGTATGTAACACTTATCTTCCAAGAGATTACATTTTAGTGAGGCTGACAGCTTTTACATAATGATGTACTAATTTAAAATTGTGATTATAGCTGCACATGGGCAATATAGGGTACATCACCTAGCCTGATCATTCTTGAAAGATTCACATTGAGGTGCTGACTTACATTCAGCTGAGAAAGATATCCAGGGATTGTTCGGTGAAAGAGAACTGGTGGCTTTTGCAGAGGAGGAGACAACACAATCAAAGACAGATGGCAGGTGGGAGGAACTGAGAAGGGTTATATAAGGATCATTCAGAGCCTTGTAGGTAATGTGAATGATACTAGACTTTTTCTAAAAAGCAAAAGGAGATCATTGAACAGTTTCAAGAACAACAAAGGCTAAGAGTGGCCTCAGTAGACCACTGTTTCATCTTCCAGTGAAAAAATGTTGATGCTTTGACAAGAATACTGGCAGTATGAATAAAAAGAAACAATAATTTGCAATGGTATTGAGGAGAGGAAATCCACTTGGCCTAGTGACTAATACAGGGAATAAAGAAAAGGAGACGGGCAAGATAGATAGACACAAGAGAACTTGCACTGAGAAATTTCATAAAGGTGGAGCCATTCATTAAGATAGATTATGATAAAAGAGTAGGATAAAAAGCAGACAAAAAACCAAACTAAGACTAAGCCCAAAGAAAATGTTTGCAAGTAGTCAGTTGGCAATCTAAAAGATAGGTCCAGGAAAGACTTACATATTTGAGTTATTGGTTTACAGAAGGCATTTGAAGCCATAAACCATCTGTAGATCATCTAAGAAGATATATGGAAATGAGATCACAAAGTGTTGGACACAACTTTTCGACTGAATAACAACAACAGAATGAGAGGATTAAGAGCACACACAAATTTATCTAGAAGAACTCAATTATTTAAAGATTAGATGATGAGGATTACATCTCAGAAGGAGGAGGAGCAGTTGCCAGAGAGGTAGAAGGAAAATTCTTTGAATGCTGAACATGTCAAGCACCCTGCCTGGACTATGGCAACATTACAGTTAAGTGTCATCTAGCAGTGGCACTGTCAATATAAGAATAATACAGCATGATACTAAACAGCACTGGGAATATAATACAGGATAGGTAAGAGCTAGATTATATTGATCTTTCCTAGCTAATATACTGAAATACCCAAGTATCCCAGGAACCCCCCTTTTTCTCCTCACAGCTGCTTTCAGTACCCTCTTTACTGCTCCCATTCTTGCTCTAATGGCTCCTGCCCAAGATAAAATCTTTTAAATTTCAACTCATGTCTACAGGGTACCTCACCTTAAGACCTAGCCTGAGCAGATCTGAGATATAGAGAGACCAGGTGGGAACAGTGGTACTGAGAGGGAAGAAAGGAAGCAGAGGAGATTCAACCCTGCAAAAGACGCCTTCATCACTAGTTCCCAATAGAAGGTAGTGTTCTCCCATCAAGCCACATGTCCTCACTTCTCCAAAGGACTTGCAACACCAGAAGAAATAACTCAGGCCCACTCTCTCATATCTCTAGCCTATGTCCTACTGGAGTTGCCTCTTTAGATATTGTGAATCAGTTCCTGACAATCACTAACTGCTAGGACAGGAAAGTACAAGAATAAAGTTCCAAAGCACAATATGTCTGCTTACTGCTTTGGTAAAGAATGATCCATGCATTCCTGCTCTTCAGAGTCAGAACTCAGAATGAATGAAATTTCATTCTTCTTGTGGTGTTAAAGACTGATTAAGAACTGAATATGAGGGAGGTTCACTAATCTCACTGTGGTAATCATGTCATGATGTAACCTTAAACTTACATAATTGCTGCTGCTGTTTAATCACTAAGTTGTGTCCAACTCTTTGCAAACCCATGGACTATAGCCTTCCAGCCTCCTCTTTCCATAAGATTTTCCAGACAAGACTACTGGAATGGGTTGCCATTTCTTTCACCAGGGGATCTTCTGGATCCAAGGATAGAACCCATGTCTCCTGCACTGGCAGGAGGATTCTGAGCCACCTGGGAAGCCCAAACTTATATAGTGTTGTGTGTTAATTATATATCAATAAACTAGAAGAAAAAACATTAATTAAAGACTCTCCATGGGTAAGGAAACTTTTTCATAAATTATTCATCTTTACAGGCCAAAAGGTCTCTGTTGCAACTCAAGTTTTTCAGCTTTGGTCCTCAATCAGCCATAGACATAGCAGTTCATGAATGGACTTGGTTGTGTTCTAGTAAGATTTACAACATTAGGTGGTGGACTGGACTTGACTCACCAACCATAGTTTGCCTCACAGCTGCTTTCAGTACCCTCTTTACTGCTCCCATTCTTGCTCTAATGGCTCCTGCCCAAGATAAAATCTTTTAAATTTCAACTCATGTCTACAGGGTACCTCACCTTAAGACCTAGCCTGAGCAGATCTGAGATATAGAGAGACCAGGTGGGAACAGTGGTACTGAGAGGGAAGAAAGGAAGCAGAGGAGATTCAACCCTGCAAAAGACGCCTTCATCACTAGTTCCCAATAGAAGGTAGTGTTCTCCCATCAAGCCACATGTCCTCACTTCTCCAAAGGACTTGCAACACCAGAAGAAATAACTCAGGCCCACTCTCTCATATCTCTAGCCTATGTCCTACTGGAGTTGCCTCTTTAGATATTGTGAATCAGTTCCTGACAATCACTAACTGCTAGGACAGGAAAGTACAAGAATAAAGTTCCAAAGCACAATATGTCTGCTTACTGCTTTGGTAAAGAATGATCCATGCATTCCTGCTCTTCAGAGTCAGAACTCAGAATGAATGAAATTTCATTCTTCTTGTGGTGTTAAAGACTGATTAAGAACTGAATATGAGGGAGGTTCACTAATCTCACTGTGGTAATCATGTCATGATGTAACCTTAAACTTACATAATTGCTGCTGCTGTTTAATCACTAAGTTGTGTCCAACTCTTTGCAAACCCATGGACTATAGCCTTCCAGCCTCCTCTTTCCATAAGATTTTCCAGACAAGACTACTGGAATGGGTTGCCATTTCTTTCACCAGGGGATCTTCTGGATCCAAGGATAGAACCCATGTCTCCTGCACTGGCAGGAGGATTCTGAGCCACCTGGGAAGCCCAAACTTATATAGTGTTGTGTGTTAATTATATATCAATAAACTAGAAGAAAAAACATTAATTAAAGACTCTCCATGGGTAAGGAAACTTTTTCATAAATTATTCATCTTTACAGGCCAAAAGGTCTCTGTTGCAACTCAAGTTTTTCAGCTTTGGTCCTCAATCAGCCATAGACATAGCAGTTCATGAATGGACTTGGTTGTGTTCTAGTAAGATTTACAACATTAGGTGGTGGACTGGACTTGACTCACCAACCATAGTTTGCCAACACTGGCCTATGATATCATTAATGTCTTCACAGATTTCAGGCAATGAGCTCAGTGCTCTCACTCATAAGCTCTGCCATATTAATACACATTATCTACCTCTTCCCGGAACCTCATTCCCCACCCCCTCGCCAATCCACTGAATTTGTTTCTCTCTCTCTCTCTCTCTCTTTCTCCAAAATGCTAGTAGTGGACACTGGAGCTAAGAGGCCATAATTTTCCAACTTGGATGGGGTCATTTCAAACCACAGGTCAACTGTATTAACAGAGAGAGCAGAGGCACCAACATGCAGAGAGAAACAGGGCATAGAGAGAATGGTGTGTTTCTTATAGAAGACTGCAATCTTGTTTTTCAATCTCACTACTTTCAACTTCACTTTTTGTCCTTGAATTTCATGAAATAATAAGAGCATCTTTGCCAATAAATTAGCTTTATACATGAGCAGATTATTAGGTTTTTTTTTTTTTTTTTCAACTACTTGCAGTGAAAAGATGCATGGACAGAACTGAACAGTAATGTCCTTGGTTTTTTATACTTCATTGAATTTCCCTTAGATATTAGCAGAGCAGAATTTTAACTGGTTGATCTCATGAAGGAAGAATTTCCCATCATATTTGGGGGTGGGAGTAACACTAGTTCACTACTGTTCGTTTCTATTGCATACTTTCTGACGACTTGGGTAACAGTTGGGGCCACCATGATGGCTTTAAAATATGTGGAAAAGCCTGGTAAAAGAAGTCAGGTGCATCTATAGGATGATAATAAAATGTAGCTCTGGCCTGTTTCCAGAATCAGTGAATGGAGCAATAAATCAAAGAGAAGCTTTATTTGTGACCTTTCATTCTCCCATATGCAAAAGTAGTTCAGGATAATTTCAAATTCATAGTCTGAGTTTAAATGGCTGATCTGCTACATGATAGCATATAATTAAACACTTCTATCTGTTGTCATGTATGTTTCTATTGTTTTCAGATTGGGTAAAATAAACCAAACTCACAGACTTAAAAATGTCTTAAGGATAAAATTTTTGATTTGTTCTTGCTCAGTTGCTCAGTTGTATCACACTCTTTGCAACCCTATGGACAGATACCTGTCCATGGGATTTCCCAGGCAAAAATTTTGGATTGGGTCCCAATTTCTTCCTCAGGGGATCCTCTTGACCCAGGGATCAAACTCTAGTCTCCAGTATCCCCTACATTGTTAGGGAAATTCTTCACAGTGAGCCACCTGGGAAGCCCATGATTTCAGATTAGTAATAATTATTTGGTTGGTTTCAATCTGAAAATAAATCAAAATTCACTAGTTTGCTTCTGACTTTTCTTCCACAGATATGTGTTTTTACACAATATGATTCTTCTTATTATACTGTTAAAATGAAAATGTCTGCATTAAAATTTTGATGGGCCTCCTGGGGTACAGTGGGTAAAGAGTCCACCTTGCAGTACAAGGGGCATCATTTTGATCCCAGGCCCTAGAAGATCCCACATGCTGGGGAGCAGCTGGACACAAGTGTCCAATTACCAAGCCAGAGCTCTGGAGCAATGTGCTCAGAGCTGGTGCTCTACAACGGGGGCCACTGCAATGGGTGGTCCACAACGAGAAATGTAATTGTCCTTGGTTTTTTTTCATACTTGCAGTGAAAAGATGCATGGACAGAACTGAACAGTAATGTCCTTGGTTTTTATACTTCATTGAATTTCCTTAGATATTAGCAGAGCAGAATTTTAACTGGTTGATCTCATGAAGGAAGAATTTCCCATCATATTTGGGGGTGGGAGTAACACTAGTTCACTACTGTTCGTTTCTATTGCATACTTTCTGACGACTTGGGTAACAGTTGGGGCCACCATGATGGCTTTAAAATATGTGGAAAAGCCTGGTAAAAGAAGTCAGGTGCATCTATAGGATGATAATAAAATGTAGCTCTGGCCTGTTTCCAGAATCAGTGAATGGAGCAATAAATCAAAGAGAAGCTTTATTTGTGACCTTTCATTCTCCCATATGCAAAAGTAGTTCAGGATAATTTCAAATTCATAGTCTGAGTTTAAATGGCTGATCTGCTACATGATAGCATATAATTAAACACTTCTATCTGTTGTCATGTATGTTTCTATTGTTTTCAGATTGGGTAAAATAAACCAAACTCACAGACTTAAAAATGTCTTAAGGATAAAATTTTTGATTTGTTCTTGCTCAGTTGCTCAGTTGTATCACACTCTTTGCAACCCTATGGACAGATACCTGTCCATGGGATTTCCCAGGCAAAAATTTTGGATTGGGTCCCAATTTCTTCCTCAGGGGATCCTCTTGACCCAGGGATCAAACTCTAGTCTCCAGTATCCCCTACATTGTTAGGGAAATTCTTCACAGTGAGCCACCTGGGAAGCCCATGATTTCAGATTAGTAATAATTATTTGGTTGGTTTCAATCTGAAAATAAATCAAAATTCACTAGTTTGCTTCTGACTTTTCTTCCACAGATATGTGTTTTTACACAATATGATTCTTCTTATTATACTGTTAAAATGAAAATGTCTGCATTAAAATTTTTGATGGGCCTCCCTGGGGGTACAGTGGGTAAAGAGTCCACCTTGCAGTACAAGGGGCATCATTTTGATCCCAGGCCCTAGAAGATCCCACATGCTGGGGAGCAGCTGGACACAAGTGTCCAATTGCGAGCCAGTGCTCTGGAGCAAATGTGCTCAGAGCTGGTGCTCTACAACGAGAGAGGCCACTGCAATGGGTGGTCCACACAGTTCGAAGAATAAATGTAGATGAAAAATAAATAAATAAAAAAACAGCAAAAAGAGGCCAAAATTAAAAAAAAAAATTGATGCCATGCATACATGCATTATGCAATATTATCCTTGTATGCAATGGTCCAACAAGATTACAAACAGTAAGTATTTCTTGATATTCAACTTTGACTAGCCAGGAAAAGACATAAAAACAAAATAAAATCTATAGGAAAAAAGTACTACTCTGAAAATATGCATGTGAATATTAATAGTAAAATATTACTTAAGCTTTGATGTGAATGTCTGAAATATAAAATATTTCAATTGTTGGATCATACAGGTTAAATTATTTATAGTCTGGGTCTCCTCCATTAAATTCAGTAACAAAATCACACATCTGCTATAGTTCTAACAGGAAAAAAGATTGATCTTCTAAATTAACAGAAATTAGAATTGTGTGTACTTGTATATTATAGACTGTGAAGGATGAAAATTTCAGTTATAGCACTAAGACTGCATCTGTTTCAAACCTATGCTGCAACTTTTTATTAAGAAGGTAACGTTTGTCTTGTGTGCTTTCTTAGTAATTCACAATATTTTCTTATTCCTGGAATGAGCTATCACAGTAAAGATTTCAATAAGATAAATGCCAAGTTTTTAATGAAAAACCAGCTCAGCTCCACTGTGCCAAAAGAAATGGCTAATAGTTGCCTGTAAAGTTAAAAACAGAATATAAAATTCATATTTTTATATCAATGATCAATGCACGCTGAATAGTCAAAATTATTTCTCCTTCTTAACCATTATCTTTAATGATTTATTGCATTCTTATTATACTGTTAAATGAAAATGTTGCATTAAAATTTTGATGGGCCTCCCTGGGGGTACAGTGGGTAAAGAGTCCACCTTGCAGTACAAGGGGCATCATTTTGATCCCAGGCCCTAGAAGATCCCACATGCTGGGGAGCAGCTGGACACAAGTGTCCAATTGCGAGCCAGTGCTCTGGAGCAAATGTGCTCAGAGCTGGTGCTCTACAACGAGAGAGGCCACTGCAATGGGTGGTCCACACAGTTCGAAGAATAAATGTAGATGAAAAATAAATAAATAAAAAAACAGCAAAAAGAGGCCAAAATTAAAAAAAAAAATTGATGCCATGCATACATGCATTATGCAATATTATCCTTGTATGCAATGGTCCAACAAGATTACAAACAGTAAGTATTTCTTGATATTCAACTTTGACTAGCCAGGAAAAGACATAAAAACAAAATAAAATCTATAGGAAAAAAGTACTACTCTGAAAATATGCATGTGAATATTAATAGTAAAATATTACTTAAGCTTTGATGTGAATGTCTGAAATATAAAATATTTCAATTGTTGGATCATACAGGTTAAATTATTTATAGTCTGGGTCTCCTCCATTAAATTCAGTAACAAAATCACACATCTGCTATAGTTCTAACAGGAAAAAAGATTGATCTTCTAAATTAACAGAAATTAGAATTGTGTGTACTTGTATATTATAGACTGTGAAGGATGAAAATTTCAGTTATAGCACTAAGACTGCATCTGTTTCAAACCTATGCTGCAACTTTTATTAAGAAGGTAACGTTTGTCTTGTGTGCTTTCTTAGTAATTCACAATATTTTCTTATTCCTGGAATGAGCTATCACAGTAAAGATTTCAATAAGATAAATGCCAAGTTTTTAATGAAAAACCAGCTCAGCTCCACTGTGCCAAAAGAAATGGCTAATAGTTGCCTGTAAAGTTAAAAACAGAATATAAAATTCATATTTTTATATCAATGATCAATGCACGCTGAATAGTCAAAATTATTTCTCCTTCTTAACCATTATCTTTAATGATTTATTGCATTCTTTATCGATAGCTTAAATTATTCCAGTGAGATAATTAGCAGCCCTTGCAAACACAATGAAGCTGACTGAATGATTCAGGTGAGATGAGTCAGCAATGGACCAGGTGCAGAAACTGCAAACCTTGCAGTTGGGAAAATTATGGTTTATGAATTAACAACGTGCTGTGTTCCTTCTTTTTTCTTTCCTATTTTGCCAGTGGGAGTCAGCAGGCCATCCACTCCAGCAACAGCTTGCTTTTCTTTCTTCTGGAATTGGAACCTTCCCCCACCCCCACATACCTCTCATCTCAAACAACAAATAACAGTTTTTCACACACACAGGAGTCTAAATCCTAGCTCAGTCACTTATAAGTTAAGTGAATTTAGGCAAATTATCTGAGCTCACCTCATTTTCTTCACTTAGAGATTTGCTATAAATGCACCCATTTATATGCCCATCTTTTTAACCATTACCTCAGGGTAAGACCCATCTTAGGGATCCTGTGAGAATCAAACAAGTATTCAAACACTATTCAGCATATCATAAATACAGTATATATTAGCTATTTTTATTATTAATTCAAGCTTCTTAAGATGGCTCAGCAGGTAAAGAATCTGCCTGGGGTGCAGGAAACATTCCAGGAGTCGTGGGTTCAATCCCTGGGTTGAGAAGATCCCCCAGAGAAGGAAATGGCAACCGACCCCAGTATTCTTGCCTGAAAAACCCATGGACAAAGAAGCCTGGCAGGCTACAAGTGAAAGGATCTCAAAGAGTGGGACAAGAGTAAGCACACAATATTAAAATTCACTGAATGGTACTGTTTTTGCTGAGGATGAAAATTTCAGTTATAGCACTAAGACTGCATCTGTTTCAAACCTATGCTGCAACTTTTATTAAGAAGGTAACGTTTGTCTTGTGTGCTTTCTTAGTAATTCACAATATTTTCTTATTCCTGGAATGAGCTATCACAGTAAAGATTTCAATAAGATAAATGCCAAGTTTTTAATGAAAAACCAGCTCAGCTCCACTGTGCCAAAAGAAATGGCTAATAGTTGCCTGTAAAGTTAAAAACAGAATATAAAATTCATATTTTTATATCAATGATCAATGCACGCTGAATAGTCAAAATTATTTCTCCTTCTTAACCATTATCTTTAATGATTTATTGCATTCTTTATCGATAGCTTAAATTATTCCAGTGAGATAATTAGCAGCCCTTGCAAACACAATGAAGCTGACTGAATGATTCAGGTGAGATGAGTCAGCAATGGACCAGGTGCAGAAACTGCAAACCTTGCAGTTGGGAAAATTATGGTTTATGAATTAACAACGTGCTGTGTTCCTTCTTTTTTCTTTCCTATTTTGCCAGTGGGAGTCAGCAGGCCATCCACTCCAGCAACAGCTTGCTTTTCTTTCTTCTGGAATTGGAACCTTCCCCCACCCCCACATACCTCTCATCTCAAACAACAAATAACAGTTTTCACACACACAGGAGTCTAAATCCTAGCTCAGTCACTTATAAGTTAAGTGAATTTAGGCAAATTATCTGAGCTCACCTCATTTTCTTCACTTAGAGATTTGCTATAAATGCACCCATTTATATGCCCATCTTTTTAACCATTACCTCAGGGTAAGACCCATCTTAGGGATCCTGTGAGAATCAAACAAGTATTCAAACACTATTCAGCATATCATAAATACAGTATATATTAGCTATTTTTATTATTAATTCAAGCTTCTTAAGATGGCTCAGCAGGTAAAGAATCTGCCTGGGGTGCAGGAAACATTCCAGGAGTCGTGGGTTCAATCCCTGGGTTGAGAAGATCCCCCAGAGAAGGAAATGGCAACCGACCCCAGTATTCTTGCCTGAAAAACCCATGGACAAAGAAGCCTGGCAGGCTACAAGTGAAAGGATCTCAAAGAGTGGGACAAGAGTAAGCACACAATATTAATTTTGCCCTGCCTTTTAATAGGAAACATCAATAGTCTGACAACGTTTGTACTAGATACTCGACTAGGAGTGGCAGAGGGTAGCCACCGTGTGTCTAAACCAAATCCAAAGACTTCATGTTTGACCTCCTCCCTGTTACACTGCCTACCCACACCTACAAATTGGTCACACCTCTTCCATACATTCTGCAAGACCTATTCAGTAATCCGAGTCACTCTCCTTGAGACAATGGCCTATCTAGAGGTTTTAGCTCAGGGTTAAGTAAAAACGTATAGGTGATTGTTAGGGCATAATAAAAGAATAGACTCTTGTGAGCAAATGCTCAAATGGTGAATCCTTTCAGAAATTTTGGAAGACAAGCTTATTCATATTTTTATTAGCTTTGTTTTACACATATATGCAGTTTTATTGTGGGAAAATAAACTGAATTAGGAAGTTATTTCAATTTTAAGTTGATTGGAACACAGCTTTCTTCAGGAAAGTAAAATCTCCCTCCTTGGCTTCCTTCCTGCCTCCCTTCCTTCTTACAGATTCAAATAGTATCAATTATTGTTTTCACTTCCTATTGGTATGCATGCATGCTTATTTTCATTTTATGTATGCATATATATTGACATTATGTGTGTGTGTGCTCAGTCTCCCAGTCATGTCTGACTCTTTGCAACCTCATGGACTGCAGCATGCCAGGTCTTTCTCTTCCCTCAGCATCTTCCAAATTTTGCTCAAGTTCACATCCTTTGCATAAGTGATGCCATCCAGCCATCTCCTCCTCTGATGCCCTCTCCTCCTTTTGCTGTCAATCTTTCCCAGACAACTTTTCCCATGAGTTGGCTGTGCACATCAGAAGACCATCAGATGTATATTAACATTATATACATATTCAAATAGGGTTTGACTTTTCTCACTTACAATCAAGAATAAAAAGGGAATTCTATAACTTAAATCATCTATAAATTCACATTGTTCAGAAGTGTCTCTGCCATCTAAATCTCAGTCCTAATTTCTAAACAGTTATGAAGTGTCAAAGTAATACAGTGTGTCAAAGCATGTAAACCCGACCACTCCTCACCCTTCTAACATGCTCAGCACAGTGGTCCCCATCTCTACTGACTGCTCTATCGATTCTGCTGCTGACATTAGAAGCTCTTGAGCTCTCCTGGGTCAGTCTCTTTTCTTCCCAAAGCCAGCAGGATATCAAGATTTCACAGCATTCTCTCAAGTATTCCTAGAATCTGCTAACTTCATTTCATTTCTGCCATCATCATTCTAGTCCAATCCACCTCTATTTCTTATCTGAACAGTTGAATAGCCTCCTAATAGACATTCTTGTCTTTCTCTTCCTTCTCTCCAATCCACCCTTGATACAATAATTGCAGGTATCTTTGAAAAATATGTACTCCCTTCCTTAAAAGTCCTGCACAGTTTCTCATCACACTAAGGATGCCATATGCATCCTTATGCATGGTTGGCTTGTCCCTGTAAGGTCTGGCTACTTCTGACCATTCCATCTTCCTCACACCCAGTCTCCTCCATTATAGTTTTTCTAACTCATCTACCACAGGTTTTGTAGCCCACAAGTTCTCACCTTAGGATCACTGCCTATACAGTTCTACTTCAAAGGGGACAGACCAGAAGTCAAAGAAGAAAAACAAACAAACAAACAAACAAACAAACAAACATGTTTATATTATCAGTGTGGAAAGCCAGTTGTTTTAGTAATATAAGCATACATTCATGTGCAAATCAAGTTTTAAAGTATGCCATTATAATTAGCGGTCAATCTTGTTCTAATCTGTCATGTGGAATACCTTTCCAAATTTGATATTTATTTTTAAACCTAGATGGAACAGTCTCTAAAATTTCACATGCATTATCTAATACAAAAGTCAGAAATCCAGAAAGAACTTGTCCCATGGCAAAAACCATACACTTTGTAAGGATGTAGGAATACCATTGATTATTTTAATATTCTCTTCCTAGATCTCTGCACATTTTAGGCCTTCCTATCTCATGTTTTGTTCATATTGTTCCATTCACATTCTTCTGTTACCGCCACTAAAACTCTGTTCATCTTTCAAGATTCGACTTAAATCCCAGTTCCTTTAGAACACCTCCACTGATCATCATTGCCTACAGTTCTTTCAGGGTTACTATTTCTTTGCTTGAATATCTGTGCCAATTACTTCCCAAGTATTAGAGATACCGGTTCCGTTAGGTAATCTAAAGCTGGTGTAAAATAAAATAGGAACTTAGTAGGCACAGATATTCAAGTAAATACATAAATTACAGATAGTTTTAATAGTTTGCTTGTACTATTTCAGCTCTAACTCAACTCTCTCTTTTTTTTAAAAGATTTACTTATTTATTTATTTTTGGGTGGGGGTCGGGTGGGGGGGGGAGCGGGTAGGCCACCTCCACCGGTCTTTCATTTCTCTGTTTTCATCCGTCTTTGTTCTTTGGCTCCTGCGGGCCTCCCATCGCGGTGGCGTCTGTTGTCGCAGAGCGCCAGCTCTGGGCGCATGCGCTCCAGCGCTCCGGTTCTGTGACTGGACACATCAGACCAGCCGCTCCGCGGCACGTGGGATCTTCCCAGGCCAGGGATCGAACCAGTCACCCTTGCACTGCAAGGCGGTGTCCTTATACACTGGACCACCAGGGAAGCCCTCTAACTCAACTCTTAAAGAACCATGAAAAACTCTTCATTTTCTGAGCCTCAGTTTTCTCAATCGTATAAGGACCAGAAGTATAAAAGCAGCAAGACCTCCCCTAGTTAAAACTAATGCTACTGAATCATTAATGCATTCACATATTCATTCATTCCTCATTCACTTAGCTACTGTTACATGCCAATCAGGTTAATAAGCTCTATAGACACACATATGTTATGACTTTACCCTGGAGATATTACTTTTGGGATAGCGGTGTATGAAATCATGTACTATAGGACAAATTCACTTAAAATTGAAATATATTAAAAGTGTTTTAAAAAAACCTAGATGGAACAGTCTCTAAAATTTCACATGCATTATCTAATACAAAAGTCAGAAATCCAGAAAGAACTTGTCCCATGGCAAAAACCATACACTTTGTAAGGATGTAGGAATACCATTGATTATTTTAATATTCTCTTCCTAGATCTCTGCACATTTTAGGCCTTCCTATCTCATGTTTTGTTCATATTGTTCCATTCACATTCTTCTGTTACCGCCACTAAAACTCTGTTCATCTTTCAAGATTCGACTTAAATCCCAGTTCCTTTAGAACACCTCCACTGATCATCATTGCCTACAGTTCTTTCAGGGTTACTATTTCTTTGCTTGAATATCTGTGCCAATTACTTCCCAAGTATTAGAGATACCGGTTCCGTTAGGTAATCTAAAGCTGGTGTAAAATAAAATAGGAACTTAGTAGGCACAGATATTCAAGTAAATACATAAATTACAGATAGTTTTAATAGTTTGCTTGTACTATTTCAGCTCTAACTCAACTCTCTCTTTTTTTTAAAAGATTTACTTATTTATTTATTTTTGGGTGGGGGTCGGGTGGGGGGGGGAGCGGGTAGGCCACCTCCACCGGTCTTTCATTTCTCTGTTTTCATCCGTCTTTGTTCTTTGGCTCCTGCGGGCCTCCCATCGCGGTGGCGTCTGTTGTCGCAGAGCGCCAGCTCTGGGCGCATGCGCTCAGCGCTCCGGTTCTGTGACTGGACACATCAGACCAGCCGCTCCGCGGCACGTGGGATCTTCCCAGGCCAGGATCGAACCAGTCACCCTTGCACTGCAAGGCGGTGTCCTTATACACTGGACCACCAGGGAAGCCCTCTAACTCAACTCTTAAAGAACCATGAAAAACTCTTCATTTTCTGAGCCTCAGTTTTCTCAATCGTATAAGGACCAGAAGTATAAAAGCAGCAAGACCTCCCCTAGTTAAAACTAATGCTACTGAATCATTAATGCATTCACATATTCATTCATTCCTCATTCACTTAGCTACTGTTACATGCCAATCAGGTTAATAAGCTCTATAGACACACATATGTTATGACTTTACCCTGGAGATATTACTTTTGGGATAGCGGTGTATGAAATCATGTACTATAGGACAAATTCACTTAAAATTGAAATATATTAAAAGTAAGAGGTTTGTGAAAATAAGCAGTGTCTAACTCATCCTGTGAATTTCAGAAAAGATACTCAGAGCATATAATGCTCAAGTTAAGACTGGACAGGTGAGAAGCAAGTGCCTCCTTTAGAAAAAGTGAAGAAGTCTCCACATAGATGGATCAATATGGACAGAGGTACAGAGTTAAGATAGAGTGGGATATGAGGTAAAATTATGAGAAGCTTGGAATTTATTAAGTCAGAGTTGAAGGTGACATATTTCTATTTAATATAACCTTAACTATTGTTTATTTTAAGCTTTCAGTTATAAAAGTTTACTTTTTGCTGTTTTGTCCTGTGCATAACTCTACAATTGCTTTGAAAGTCTGTGCTGTGAAAGATCTGTATCACATATAAGAAAGTCATTTAATTGGATACAACAACTTCTCAATAAATATGTAATTAATATGACATGGTAATTCATTTAGACTTTAAAAAAATATATGAATGACATCATATAGACTAACTAGTAAGGTCAAGTAAATCTTGTTTTAAAATATAGCATCCTCATTTCCTTAACTACCATATATTTTGATGACTTTGGTCTAATAAGTAAATACTAGAAAAAGTAGTTATTTGTGTCAGCATAGCATTACATTGTATCTATCCCAGGAAATCTGCTTTTCTATTGATTTAACTTCTAAATTGTACAATTCTGACTGCCACAGAGAATATACTTAGACTTTGTATAGGGCACCTGGGAATTGATAAATAATGAAAAATAGTAATTTACATAAAAGACCCAATGATAGGCTTCCAGGGGCATATCATATCACTAAAAGCAAGCAAAGCATATTATTCAAAGGGTACTTGAGTATTCATAAAATGAGGGCACATTATTTCCTAAGCCTTCTGCGCTTTTATAAAATGTCGTATAATTATATAATGATAGGCTGACGTGTTCATGAAAAATAGGTGCAAATCACTGTGAGTGTCTAAAGCAGTGCCACACTCTTCAGCAGCAAATATGGAGCAGTCCAATGAGGGGTGATAAGGAAAATGCAGAGACACACATTAGCTATGTTTTGCAGAAAAACATTAAGATAATGACTTTTAAACCCATGCTTGAAATGCAGTTCTATTTAAACAATTCTGTGGTTCAATATCATTGAACGGACTAAGTTTTTGACATAGCAGCTTAGGAACAGATTGATGCTAGAATGGTTCTTCTATCTTAGAAAGACGTGGTAAAAATATTTTAAACAATGTGTGCTGAGTGCACACCACAGGAAAATGTGTGCCAGGAATAACTTAAGATGCAAAGATAGCTAAGACATAATCATCTTGTAGGGTAGAAAGATACAGATTAGCTATAAATATCTTAGTCTCATGTCTACTTCTAGGGAAGACTGTCTTGACATTAAAAAATATAATGAGAATAGTTGGGAAGTACAAGTTATAAAATATGGAATATAAGAAACTGCCAATCCACTATCTAATTCTATATCAGTTTGATTTTGCTTTCACATACCAGTACCATTCAAGTGCATATAGGCTACTGGGCAGTTTAAGACTGCAATTAGGTAAATGGCTTCTTAACTTTCCTGACTAGTTTGCCGATGTTGGCATATTCTACTGTGCTGCTTCAGCGTTTAAAATTACTAGAAGAGTATAAAGCAAAGTGCCCATTAAATGCAAGAATACAAATCAGCACATGAATCTAATTTTTTCATAATATTATTGGATTTATTCAAATGAATTTCAATGAACTCCAAATTAAAGGAGTCTAAAATAATGGCATTCGTGTACAATGGGAGATAACATCTTTTAACAGCAGATAATCATTTTTAAACTTAAGATTATTTAAGGTTTCAATAAATTATTTTTCATTATATTTTACTTTACTGAAAATAGGAGAATCAATGAATAATATTTTAAATCCTATGACCCAGTCCTATGTCTCTATTTCTTATTGTCTTTTTCACTTTTATATTTACTTCAATTAACTTGCTTTGGTTTCAGTTTTCTACATTCAATGTTTTGATTATGAAAAATAGGTGCAAATCACTGTGAGTGTCTAAAGCAGTGCCACACTCTTCAGCAGCAAATATGGAGCAGTCCAATGAGGGTGATAAGGAAAATGCAGAGACACACATTAGCTATGTTTTGCAGAAAACATTAAGATAATGACTTTTAAACCCATGCTTGAAATGCAGTTCTATTTAAACAATTCTGTGGTTCAATATCATTGAACGGACTAAGTTTTTGACATAGCAGCTTAGGAACAGATTGATGCTAGAATGGTTCTTCTATCTTAGAAAGACGTGGTAAAAATATTTTAAACAATGTGTGCTGAGTGCACACCACAGGAAAATGTGTGCCAGGAATAACTTAAGATGCAAAGATAGCTAAGACATAATCATCTTGTAGGGTAGAAAGATACAGATTAGCTATAAATATCTTAGTCTCATGTCTACTTCTAGGGAAGACTGTCTTGACATTAAAAAATATAATGAGAATAGTTGGGAAGTACAAGTTATAAAATATGGAATATAAGAAACTGCCAATCCACTATCTAATTCTATATCAGTTTGATTTTGCTTTCACATACCAGTACCATTCAAGTGCATATAGGCTACTGGGCAGTTTAAGACTGCAATTAGGTAAATGGCTTCTTAACTTTCCTGACTAGTTTGCCGATGTTGGCATATTCTACTGTGCTGCTTCAGCGTTTAAAATTACTAGAAGAGTATAAAGCAAAGTGCCCATTAAATGCAAGAATACAAATCAGCACATGAATCTAATTTTTTCATAATATTATTGGATTTATTCAAATGAATTTCAATGAACTCCAAATTAAAGGAGTCTAAAATAATGGCATTCGTGTACAATGGGAGATAACATCTTTTAACAGCAGATAATCATTTTTAAACTTAAGATTATTTAAGGTTTCAATAAATTATTTTTCATTATATTTTACTTTACTGAAAATAGGAGAATCAATGAATAATATTTTAAATCCTATGACCCAGTCCTATGTCTCTATTTCTTATTGTCTTTTTCACTTTTTATATTTACTTCAATTAACTTGCTTTGGAGTTTTTAACAGTGTTATGCTCACTAGTTCAATGTTTTTGATTATGAAAACCTGAGGCCCACTGAAAAGTACATGCATAGAACATTTTCCTGAAATTGTTAAACAAAATCTTGTATTTTTCCTACTTATTATATGGTAAGCTTTACATGGCATTAATCCTTTATCATTACAACATATTCTTACAAATTAATATTTCAGTTGCATCAGTCTGCATATACTGAATATGGCAACAGGAACAAAATATGTTATATATGGTCAGATTGGTAAAATGAGATAAAACTTGTTTTCCTAGGTGTTTGTCATAATGTATTGACAGATATCAATGGGAGAGATAATTGCATAAAACATAAATCTATCAAAATAACAAAAATCATAAAAAGAGATAATACGAAATATTTACATAAAACAAATGTGCTGTGTCACTTCTAGAGGTGCTTTCCCCACAAATTAATCTGATTTAACAGATAACTAAACTAAGCTCAGAGGGGAAAAGTGGATGCCAATGGAGGAAATTATGGTTGATGCCAACTTTCATACTGCATCCAGGCAACTGAAAGGCCTATGAATATTTTTTGTTTACTTTCTATGTTGTACTGTTTCACCTTTAGACTGTTTTGAAAGAATTATAGAGACTGAGAAGGGAAGTGGGGTGAGTTGAAAATTCTAATGGGAATTTGACACCTAATGGGAATTTCGTAGGACTGGAGACATATATAATCACATGTTAAAGGTAAATTCTCAACGGGGAAAAATGTACCCACATCTACTTAAGAGTAGACTAAGGCGATAACACAGCCTCAGAGTACAATAATGTAGCATGCCATAAAGGACACATCCTGTAACGTCTCATTTTCCTCTCTAAACCATCTCTACTCTTCATATTAGAAGGGGTCTCCCAATCAGTGGAATAGGGTCAGCTAAAAAGAACCTCAAGCACAGCAGGAGCTAACAAACAGGACATATTTTCTATATGAATATCTGACCTGTTTAATTTCCTTTTGAAAACTGAATCAGAGTGACAGACAACACATTTGGTAAAGCTTCAAACCCGCCTGCTTGGCTGAAACCATTACAGGAGCAGGTGGCTTTTATTCTGTTGGACGTTTCCCAGTTGTACAGCTGCTAAATGGGAAGTGAAGAGAGCAGACACTCCCAGAAGGCTGTGTGCCCAGGAAATCTGGCCCTGGGTAGAGCGAGTCTCATGAAATGTGAAGGCTTCGTTCTGAATGGCCAAAAAGAACATGCATAGAACATTTTCCTGAAATTGTTAAACAAAATCTTGTATTTTTCCTACTTATTATATGGTAAGCTTTACATGGCATTAATCCTTTATCATTACAACATATTCTTACAAATTAATATTTCAGTTGCATCAGTCTGCATATACTGAATATGGCAACAGGAACAAAATATGTTATATATGGTCAGATTGGTAAAATGAGATAAAACTTGTTTTCCTAGGTGTTTGTCATAATGTATTGACAGATATCAATGGGAGAGATAATTGCATAAAACATAAATCTATCAAAATAACAAAAATCATAAAAAGAGATAATACGAAATATTTACATAAAACAAATGTGCTGTGTCACTTCTAGAGGTGCTTTCCCCACAAATTAATCTGATTTAACAGATAACTAAACTAAGCTCAGAGGGGAAAAGTGGATGCCAATGGAGGAAATTATGGTTGATGCCAACTTTCATACTGCATCCAGGCAACTGAAAGGCCTATGAATATTTTTTGTTTACTTTCTATGTTGTACTGTTTCACCTTTAGACTGTTTTGAAAGAATTATAGAGACTGAGAAGGGAAGTGGGGTGAGTTGAAAATTCTAATGGGAATTTGACACCTAATGGGAATTTCGTAGGACTGGAGACATATATAATCACATGTTAAAGGTAAATTCTCAACGGGGAAAAATGTACCCACATCTACTTAAGAGTAGACTAAGGCGATAACACAGCCTCAGAGTACAATAATGTAGCATGCCATAAAGGACACATCCTGTAACGTCTCATTTTCCTCTCTAAACCATCTCTACTCTTCATATTAGAAGGGGGTCTCCGAATCAGTGGAATAGGGTCAGCTAAAAAGAACCTCAAGCACAGCAGGAGCTAACAAACAGGACATATTTTCTATATGAATATCTGACCTGTTTAATTTCCTTTTGAAAACTGAATCAGAGTGACAGACAACACATTTGGTAAAGCTTCAAACCCGCCTGCTTGGCTGAAACCATTACAGGAGCAGGTGGCTTTTATTCTGTTGGACGTTTCCCAGTTGTACAGCTGCTAAATGGGAAGTGAAGAGAGCAGACACTCCCAGAAGGCTGTGTGCCCAGGAAATCTGGCCCTGGGTAGAGCGAGTCTCATGAAATGTGAAGGCTTCGTTCTGAATGGCCAGAGACAGAGCAAAATATACCTTTTATTTGTTTTAGCTTGAGAGAAAACCATACACACCATATACATACACATATTCAGGCTTATTTAAATATATTTCTTAAAATGACCTTCTGAATATTTGATTTGATTAACAAAAAGTAGCCTGTAAAATATTCACCTTGAATATTCACTCAACACAATACCTTTGCACTGGAAATATATGGAAGCACTGCAAGCTGAAACACGCTTTCATTTTGTGCCCTTCTCTTCCATCCCACTTGCTTCAGAGCTTTATACATTAAATTAAAAAGTAAGAGACAGGCTTGTAAAAAAGAAATTGGGGGATATTTTGAATATTCAATACAGACCAATGATTCTTAGGTATGAATATTAAAAAATTATCCTAAATACTTGCTGAAAATGCAGATTTTCTCATTCTGTTTCCTGAGACTCACAGATTTTAAAGGTGTGCATTTGCGCCCAGTAACGTAAATTCGTAATCATTTCTCCAGCCTCCATTTTCAGGAATACCATATGGAGATCATACTTGAGAAATACCAGCCTGAGAAAGAAACTTAAAAGCTTCAGTCCTAGCATAAAGATAAAGTCATTTATAGAGGAGTTCTTGGATTTATTTTCTTTTTAACAAATATCAATTTATTTTTAATGATATTTTATATTAAACTCTATTAAGCAGATAGTTTTAAATACCAAACAGGGTTTTAAAGCTATGTGTACTGTAGCTTTTGCTTTTATTTTCATAGTAAATGAGCGCCTAAAACTTTTTATATTGTGACAGCTTTACTTGTAACACATAACTCCGTATCTTCTGTCACATACCACACTATGGTTATATCATTTATGCCCCATGTAGTGTTTCTTTTAAAAAATGTTCCTAGTAATATCTGACCTGTTTACGAACTGAAAAAAATTGAACTTAACCGCTTGGCTGAAACCATTACAGGAGCAGGTGGCTTTTATTCTGTTGGACGTTTCCCAGTTGTACAGCTGCTAAATGGGAAGTGAAGAGAGCAGACACTCCCAGAAGGCTGTGTGCCCAGGAAATCTGGCCCTGGGTAGAGCGAGTCTCATGAAATGTGAAGGCTTCGTTCTGAATGGCCAGAGACAGAGCAAAATATACCTTTTATTTGTTTTAGCTTGAGAGAAAACCATACACACCATATACATACACATATTCAGGCTTATTTAAATATATTTCTTAAAATGACCTTCTGAATATTTGATTTGATTAACAAAAAGTAGCCTGTAAAATATTCACCTTGAATATTCACTCAACACAATACCTTTGCACTGGAAATATATGGAAGCACTGCAAGCTGAAACACGCTTTCATTTTGTGCCCTTCTCTTCCATCCCACTTGCTTCAGAGCTTTATACATTAAATTAAAAAGTAAGAGACAGGCTTGTAAAAAAGAAATTGGGGGATATTTTGAATATTCAATACAGACCAATGATTCTTAGGTATGAATATTAAAAAATTATCCTAAATACTTGCTGAAAATGCAGATTTTCTCATTCTGTTTCCTGAGACTCACAGATTTTAAAGGTGTGCATTTGCGCCCAGTAACGTAAATTCGTAATCATTTCTCCAGCCTCCATTTTCAGGAATACCATATGGAGATCATACTTGAGAAATACCAGCCTGAGAAAGAAACTTAAAAGCTTCAGTCCTAGCATAAAGATAAAGTCATTTTTAGAGGAGTTCTTGGCTTTATTTTCTTTTTAACAAATATCAATTTATTTTTAATGATATTTTATATTAAACTCTATTAAGCAGATAGTTTTAAATACCAAACAGGGTTTTAAAGCTATGTGTACTGTAGCTTTTGCTTTTATTTTCATAGTAAATGAGCGCCTAAAACTTTTTATATTGTGACAGCTTTACTTGTAACACATAACTCCGTATCTTCTGTCACATACCACACTATGGTTATATCATTTATGCCCCCATGTAGTGTTTCTTTTTAAAAAATGTTCCTAGTAACATGTTTTCATGTTCAATTTATTTCATTATTACTCTGCTTATGACATGTAAGTCATGACAAACAGAGTAATAATGATGGTATTTAGAGATAAATATCTGTATTTATTTAGAGATACCATCATTAATTAAATTATTTATCCTTCCATTTTCTTATTTCTACCAAGAATATGCTAGTATTACCATAAGAGTAAGGATTAAATGAGATAATATGTCAAACATTTCTTTCTTTATCTGTGTCTAATACATGAAAGCTACTGTTAATAATATTTGTGATTATAGTATGTTAGAAGGTCAATGTTGCTCTGTAAGCTGACAAAGGATGATTTAAGTTTTTCTATGATAAGGTGTTACTAAAACCACACATTCATATGTTAACTAAGAAGATTTTTACATTGTTTGTTTATTTCCCTTTCAAAAATAAATGAAAACAACAAATACTGAGAAATTTGTTATTTTTCAGGGTCAAGCATGGGGCAGCTTCACCCTTACACCCTCCTGAAGAAAACAAACCTTGATTTTGGCAATAAACTTCTGTTTTAAACCAACCAGCATAAGCTAATTTATGACGGTAGCTCTAGGAAACAGTCTCATTATGTCCATTATTTCCAACCTTCTTTTTTCTACCTATAAATAGTTCCTCTTTCTCTCTTCATGGTGACTCTTTTTTTCTCAGCACTCCACAGCTTAGTTTTTTTTAAAATTTTTTTCCAAATTTTATAACAAAAAGTGCTGTGGTGTATCTTGTTCTGTTATTTACAAGTCTCTTTCTGTCATATTACTAGCTCTTGGAAAAGGTAGGTGGGTCTTTCCTTTTTAAATTTTCTAATTTCTAGTAAAACAATAATTTCCATAAAAACATCTATCAGAATTTATGAATCAAAATACTTTTCTTCATGGCGTTTAAAGAGATTTCTGATCAAACAGTGTTCTGAATTGTGACTCTCACAGAAAAATAAGAAATTGAGAAATATAGATGAAAGTGATAGAATAAATTGTAACTTGCAAAATTAAGAAGTAACTTTTTGCTTTAGTAACACATAACTCCGTATCTTCTGTCACATACCACACTATGGTTATATCATTTATGCCCCATGTAGTGTTTCTTTTAAAAATGTTCCTAGTAACATGTTTTCATGTTCAATTTATTTCATTATTACTCTGCTTATGACATGTAAGTCATGACAAACAGAGTAATAATGATGGTATTTAGAGATAAATATCTGTATTTATTTAGAGATACCATCATTAATTAAATTATTTATCCTTCCATTTTCTTATTTCTACCAAGAATATGCTAGTATTACCATAAGAGTAAGGATTAAATGAGATAATATGTCAAACATTTCTTTCTTTATCTGTGTCTAATACATGAAAGCTACTGTTAATAATATTTGTGATTATAGTATGTTAGAAGGTCAATGTTGCTCTGTAAGCTGACAAAGGATGATTTAAGTTTTTCTATGATAAGGTGTTACTAAAACCACACATTCATATGTTAACTAAGAAGATTTTTACATTGTTTGTTTATTTCCCTTTCAAAAATAAATGAAAACAACAAATACTGAGAAATTTGTTATTTTTCAGGGTCAAGCATGGGGCAGCTTCACCCTTACACCCTCCTGAAGAAAACAAACCTTGATTTTGGCAATAAACTTCTGTTTTAAACCAACCAGCATAAGCTAATTTATGACGGTAGCTCTAGGAAACAGTCTCATTATGTCCATTATTTCCAACCTTCTTTTTTCTACCTATAAATAGTTCCTCTTTCTCTCTTCATGGTGACTCTTTTTTTCTCAGCACTCCACAGCTTAGTTTTTTTTAAAATTTTTTTCCAAATTTTATAACAAAAAGTGCTGTGGTGTATCTTGTTCTGTTATTTACAAGTCTCTTTCTGTCATATTACTAGCTCTTGGAAAAGGTAGGTGGGTCTTTCCTTTTTAAATTTTCTAATTTCTAGTAAAACAATAATTTCCATAAAAACATCTATCAGAATTTATGAATCAAAATACTTTTCTTCATGGCGTTTAAAGAGATTTCTGATCAAACAGTGTTCTGAATTGTGACTCTCACAGAAAAATAAGAAATTGAGAAATATAGATGAAAGTGATAGAATAAATTGTAACTTGCAAAATTAAGAAGACGTAAGTCAATTTGAAGGATAGTTGATAGGTTGAGCCATGATTAATAAAAATACCTGATAATTTAAAACATTACTATCTACAATAAAAATGTTTACTTGTTTTGGGATATGGATGTAGCCATCGAACCCATGTTTCTTGTGTCTCATGCATTGGCGGGCACATTCTTTACCACTCTGCCACCTGGCAACCCCCGCTCCTCTCCGTTCAAGTACTATAGCCGTTTCATGCTAGATAAAGCTGGCATCTCTTCAGAGACAGCAGAAATGTGTGTCATAAATGCTGCTAGTCATAGCAGCCTACCTCTCCACGAATAAAAAGATCATATAATGATGTAAGTTTTAGTGGGTTACTAACATTTTTCAAGGTAAGATTGAAAAAAAAAAAAAAAAACACAACTTCAGGTAGCAACAGGGTCTATTTGTTAGATCAGTTTGCACATTTATTCATTCTTTCCTTCAGCTTTTTTGTTGGCTCCAAAGCACATTAGGTAAATAAAAAAGTCATTTATTTAATAAAAAATAGAACTAAAATAGATCTAAAATGTTTTAAACATGTAAGCATGAGAAAATTATAAATATATTAACAATGAAGGCAATTAATGTATTTTACGTGATGATGCATTGAATTTAACCAAGCTTCCAGGAAGGAAAGCACTGCATTGAATACATATTATCTCATGATAAAATATAATGCTAGTAAATTCCTGTGATACTCTACCTGTTGTTGGTACTATTTTCTAGTGTGAGAATGCTATGATTGTGTAAGTTAAAAACATAAAAAAAAAAAAATCATGGCACATCACGGCATTCTTTAGTTTGTTAAAGAACAGATTTACTAATTTTGATGTTTTACAGTGTATTGAAACCATAGAGTCACATATCAATGAGGTCTATGAGGACTGGTCAAATAAGCATTCATTTTGTCATGAAATGCTCTTGGTGTATAATTAATGACTTGAACTATGCAATAGGGGTTTTGATGCATTTATTACATATGTTTTACTGAAGTTTTAGAAATCTTAAAACTATACACCAAAGCATTTTTCACTGGGCACATAACCTGGAAGGAAAAGGGCATCTCCAAGCAGAGTATCCTTCTCTTTATGGTGTATTCTTTTTTCTTTCTTTCTTTCATTTTTTTTGTAGTTTCTTGTAGGTTATCCACTTAATTTTTTTCCTTTTTTTGAGGGGGAGGGGGGCACTTCTATTGGTCTTTCATTTATCTATTTTCATCCATCTTTGTTCTTTAGCCTGTATGAGCCTCCCATCACTGTGGCCTCTGTCACTGCAGAGCACTGGCCCTGGGCGCATGCATTCCAGAGCTCCGGCTCGATAGTTGGACATATTGGTCCACGTGGGATCTTCCCAGGCCAAGGATCAAACCAGTACCCCTTGCACTGCAAGGCAGTGTCCTTACTCACTGGACCACTAGGGAAGCCCTATGGTGTATTCTTTATCAATTCCTTTTTAACCATCTTTCTAGTGTCTTTCTTTTTTAAATCAATTGATTGATTCAATGTGAATACTCAGTAATAAATTAGAAAGTAAAATAATTCTGGAAAATCTTAATAACTTTCAAAAAAATATTCCAATCAAGAAAATGTAGTTACCCTGCACTAAAAATACTGGGAACCTTTGATTTTGGTATGTAATGAATTTGTCCTTTAGCATTGAATGCCCTTCAAATCATTTTAATTGTAACTAATTATTGCTATTTTTTTCTTCTGCTGAGTTCAAATGATAAATCCAATGTCCACTAAAAGAAAGGAAAAATGTCAGAGAAACAAATCCCAGACTTTCCAGCTGTTTAGAATTATCTAACACTCAACATGCACATAATGAACTCATTATGTTTGCTCACCTCCTGATCAAAACTGCCCATCCTCAGTACTCTATATCTTGACAGAAAACATCAAAGTGTTTAAAAAATTTTACCCCAAACAGAACCCTTGTAATCATTGCTATACTCTTGCTTTTTATTTCCTACTTTTCCAGTTGAAATGCTCTTGGTGTATAATTAATGACTTGAACTATGCAATAGGGGTTTTGATGCATTTATTACATATGTTTTACTGAAGTTTTAGAAATCTTAAAACTATACACCAAAGCATTTTTCACTGGGCACATAACCTGGAAGGAAAAGGGCATCTCCAAGCAGAGTATCCTTCTCTTTATGGTGTATTCTTTTTTCTTTCTTTCTTTCATTTTTTTTGTAGTTTCTTGTAGGTTATCCACTTAATTTTTTTCCTTTTTTTGAGGGGGAGGGGGGCACTTCTATTGGTCTTTCATTTATCTATTTTCATCCATCTTTGTTCTTTAGCCTGTATGAGCCTCCCATCACTGTGGCCTCTGTCACTGCAGAGCACTGGCCCTGGGCGCATGCATTCCAGAGCTCCGGCTCGATAGTTGGACATATTGGTCCACGTGGGATCTTCCCAGGCCAAGGATCAAACCAGTACCCCTTGCACTGCAAGGCAGTGTCCTTACTCACTGGACCACTAGGGAAGCCCTATGGTGTATTCTTTATCAATTCCTTTTTAACCATCTTTCTAGTGTCTTTCTTTTTTAAATCAATTGATTGATTCAATGTGAATACTCAGTAATAAATTAGAAAGTAAAATAATTCTGGAAAATCTTAATAACTTTCAAAAAAATATTCCAATCAAGAAAATGTAGTTACCCTGCACTAAAAATACTGGGAACCTTTGATTTTGGTATGTAATGAATTTGTCCTTTAGCATTGAATGCCCTTCAAATCATTTTAATTGTAACTAATTATTGCTATTTTTTTCTTCTGCTGAGTTCAAATGATAAATCCAATGTCCACTAAAAGAAAGGAAAAATGTCAGAGAAACAAATCCCAGACTTTCCAGCTGTTTAGAATTATCTAACACTCAACATGCACATAATGAACTCATTATGTTTGCTCACCTCCTGATCAAAACTGCCCATCCTCAGTACTCTATATCTTGACAGAAAACATCAAAGTGTAACTTTTACCCCAAACAGAACCTTGTAATCATTGCTATATGTTCTCCTACTTTTCCAGTATGTTTCAGAATCCTGCTTTTCTTCCCCTAAAAGAAACACACATTAGGATCTACCTCCTCGTCTCAATCACTCTTGCCATCTCTTCTGTCATTTCCTTGTTATATTCTGCCTGGGCTATTTCAGAGGACACAATGATTTGAAACTTTTAGTCTCTACTCCACATAGCTACTAGATCTGTCTTTCTACAATTCAGACATGATTGTGTCACCACCGATGGCTAGAGAATAATAGTCACACACTCTATTTAGAATACAATTAATTCACTCTCATCTACCTGCCCAGGCTTTACTCCTGCCTCTCCCTTTGTATCAGGACTTTTCCAAGCCATCACTTTGCTTTCCCACACCTCTCAGATAAAGTTGAACATTCACTCTTCAATTCTCCTATAACACTCTTTATTTCTCTAGTTTAACACTTGAAAACATCTGATACTAATTACAATAATGGCAAACATATGCCCTGACTATCCGTGGATGGCCCACATGTTAAATATTCTCTTCTGTTTTCAGCCCATGGGTGGGGTCATCAGTTCTGATATTTATTTAGAAAAAATATGGTCACCATACTATGGGGCTTATCACACCAGATGGGCAGCTCCCTGAAGGCAGGGGTGTGGTCCTAGCAATCATGAACACTCAAGGCTTCATTGCTTAATTAAACCAAATTGGAAAAGGAATTCTCTATTTATACAAGTTGACTATAAAAAAGAGCCATATGTAACAGATTATCCGTAGTCTCGACACTGTCTGGAAATCTGTTCTCTTTCAACACAATTCATTGTTTCTCTACAAAACAATGTAAGCCAGTGTTCCCATTTTATCTTCAAATGTTAATGTGAAATAAAATAGTCTTGTACCATGAATTGCACCCTATGAAAATCAGATAGACATGATTATCTACATCCTTTACCCTAAGTCATTTGAACCAGCTAAGCATTCTCTCCAATTTTAAATATTTATTTCAATTGAACTATACATAAGATACTCATTCAGCTTTCTGCCTACTATTTTTAACACTCTTTTCCTCAGTGCTCTTTGCTAGATCCTCTTCACCTTCTCAACCTTTAAAACTAAAGTAACCCCAAAGCAACCCTAATCATCGGCATTCTTTCACTTTCATAGACTCCTGCTTTTCTTCCCCTAAAAGAAACACACATTAGGATCTACCTCCTCGTCTCAATCACTCTTGCCATCTCTTCTGTCATTTCCTTGTTATATTCTGCCTGGGCTATTTCAGAGGACACAATGATTTGAAACTTTTAGTCTCTACTCCACATAGCTACTAGATCTGTCTTTCTACAATTCAGACATGATTGTGTCACCACCGATGGCTAGAGAATAATAGTCACACACTCTATTTAGAATACAATTAATTCACTCTCATCTACCTGCCCAGGCTTTACTCCTGCCTCTCCCTTTGTATCAGGACTTTTCCAAGCCATCACTTTGCTTTCCCACACCTCTCAGATAAAGTTGAACATTCACTCTTCAATTCTCCTATAACACTCTTTATTTCTCTAGTTTAACACTTGAAAACATCTGATACTAATTACAATAATGGCAAACATATGCCCTGACTATCCGTGGATGGCCCACATGTTAAATATTCTCTTCTGTTTTCAGCCCATGGGTGGGGTCATCAGTTCTGATATTTATTTAGAAAAAATATGGTCACCATACTATGGGGCTTATCACACCAGATGGGCAGCTCCCTGAAGGCAGGGGTGTGGTCCTAGCAATCATGAACACTCAAGGCTTCATTGCTTAATTAAACCAAATTGGAAAAGGAATTCTCTATTTATACAAGTTGACTATAAAAAAGAGCCATATGTAACAGATTATCCGTAGTCTCGACACTGTCTGGAAATCTGTTCTCTTTCAACACAATTCATTGTTTCTCTACAAAACAATGTAAGCCAGTGTTCCCATTTTATCTTCAAATGTTAATGTGAAATAAAATAGTCTTGTACCATGAATTGCACCCTATGAAAATCAGATAGACATGATTATCTACATCCTTTACCCTAAGTCATTTGAACCAGCTAAGCATTCTCTCCAATTTTAAATATTTATTTCAATTGAACTATACATAAGATACTCATTCAGCTTTCTGCCTACTATTTTTAACACTCTTTTCCTCAGTGCTCTTTGCTAGATCCTCTTCACCTTCTCAACCTTTAAAACTAAAGTAACCCCAAAGCAACCCTAATCATCGGCATTCTTTCACTTTCATAGACTCCATGTACAGTCCCCTCAAATCTCATGGCTTTAATTACTACATGTACACTAGTAGCCAAATTTATATATCCAGGTCAGACCTCTTCTTTTGATTCATTCCTCCAACTGCCCACTTAACATCTCCATTTTTTGATGTCAAATAGACACATTAAATTTGAGTTGCTCATCAAGTCTTTACTTCTTACAGTCTTTCCATCCCACTGTAAAAGGCAATTCCCTTCTTCCAGTTAAGCTGATGAAGTTGATCCTCCCTTAGCTCTTGCTCTTTTCTCATAATCTCACATAAAGTGACCTAACCCTGATAGCTTTAATTTCAGAACATATCACGTTACAGCACCTTGACTGTCTCTACCTGATTAGCTCTCACGTGGATCATAGATCTCCCTGCTTCAGTCCCAATTTACAAAATTCTCAATTAAATGTCTGGAATCATCTTCTGAAAAACAAAACACAGACTATATCTCTTCTTTTTTTACGAAACTTTTCAATAGATTCAACGTAAAACCCAAAGTCCTAAAGGTACTACATGATCTGGTCTCTGCCCATTTCTCCTGTGTCATCTCATTCTGGTCAGTCTCCCTTACCCCTGCTCACACTCTGTTCATGTTAACCTCCAGGCATTTCCTAACTTAAGACCCTTTTCCTAGAAAATTTTCTACCTCACCCCTCATTCCCACAAACAGGTTATCTTCATTTGTTTATTTTTGTTTTTAATTTCCCTTAGGGCTTCACTGAAACTTCATCTTCTCAGGTAGACCTTCCCAGGTCTACAACCTCTTTCAATCTCTCACCTGTCCCCCTACCCAATGTTCATACACACTTTTTTGACCAGTTCATGCATTTTCTCTTTGTTATAGAACCTGATTACCTGAATAATGTGCTTTACTTGCTCTCAAAAACCATTTCGTTAAAAAAATTTTTAAAGTAAACAGATAGACATGATTATCTACATCCTTTACCCTAAGTCATTTGAACCAGCTAAGCATTCTCTCCAATTTTAAATATTTATTTCAATTGAACTATACATAAGATACTCATTCAGCTTTCTGCCTACTATTTTTAACACTCTTTTCCTCAGTGCTCTTTGCTAGATCCTCTTCACCTTCTCAACCTTTAAAACTAAAGTAACCCCAAAGCAACCCTAATCATCGGCATTCTTTCACTTTCATAGACTCCATGTACAGTCCCCTCAAATCTCATGGCTTTAATTACTACATGTACACTAGTAGCCAAATTTATATATCCAGGTCAGACCTCTTCTTTTGATTCATTCCTCCAACTGCCCACTTAACATCTCCATTTTTTGATGTCAAATAGACACATTAAATTTGAGTTGCTCATCAAGTCTTTACTTCTTACAGTCTTTCCATCCCACTGTAAAAGGCAATTCCTTCTTCCAGTTAAGCTGATGAAGTTGATCCTCCCTTAGCTCTTGCTCTTTTCTCATAATCTCACATAAAGTGACCTAACCCTGATAGCTTTAATTTCAGAACATATCACGTTACAGCACCTTGACTGTCTCTACCTGATTAGCTCTCACGTGGATCATAGATCTCCCTGCTTCAGTCCCAATTTACAAAATTCTCAATTAAATGTCTGGAATCATCTTCTGAAAAACAAAACACAGACTATATCTCTTCTTTTTTTACGAAACTTTTCAATAGATTCAACGTAAAACCCAAAGTCCTAAAGGTACTACATGATCTGGTCTCTGCCCATTTCTCCTGTGTCATCTCATTCTGGTCAGTCTCCCTTACCCCTGCTCACACTCTGTTCATGTTAACCTCCAGGCATTTCCTAACTTAAGACCCTTTTCCTAGAAAATTTTCTACCTCACCCCTCATTCCCACAAACAGGTTATCTTCATTTGTTTATTTTTGTTTTTAATTTCCCTTAGGGCTTCACTGAAACTTCATCTTCTCAGGTAGACCTTCCCAGGTCTACAACCTCTTTCAATCTCTCACCTGTCCCCCTACCCAATGTTCATACACACTTTTTTGACCAGTTCATGCATTTTCTCTTTGTTATAGAACCTGATTACCTGAATAATGTGCTTTACTTGCCTACTTTGTTGTCTGTGTCCAATTGCAGAAAGAAAGCTCCCTTTTAGTTTCTTTTCTGTTGTTCCCTTCTGAATTCCCAGTGCCTAGAAAATTGCTGGGCTCAAAAGTTGTGCTCCATAATTTTTTATTTTAGTGAATGAATAAAGTTTCAAGAATCCATGGCACTGACTCATTCCCCCCAAACCACAAGGCATTAGTTATGGTGGGAGAGGAACACACTTCACCAGCCCAGTGTCCCCGGTCGGAGGACAATGCTGAGTATAAAGCAAGAAGTGTGGGGCTGGGTCAGGATTGAATCCCCAGGAAATGGATTAGAAAAGTATTTCTGGGATGAGGTCCAGGCAGGATGAGACTTTAAAGCTCTTTTCAAAGTGTTTCAGATCTTTTACTCAGAAAACTCTGGATGTGGCTGCTCAAAGATTGCTAAGGGGCTTCAGTACTTCAGGAACAAACACTTTGGGTTTGATATCCCATTCTCACCAGTTACTGGGAGAGGGAAAACTGGGAGATTAAGTCATGAAGTTGCAATACTCAAATGGAGGTTCTTCTCTAGAGTCTGGTTGTATAGATCTTAGAAAAGCTGGGGTCTCTGGAGTTTTCAATTTTAGCAAAGATCTCTACATAAATCAAATGTCAAATGTTTTTGTAATACACGGGTCATAAGCACCATATAAGCTATGCTGCTTTAAAGCTCAGCAGTTTTGTATTTGAACTCGACACTCTTAGCTTTCCAACAGGCAGTTCCCAGGCTAAGGCCTACCTTTTGCTATAATGCCGTGTCATCCCCATTCTTGGTCAGTCTCCCTTACCCCTGCTCACACTCTGTTCATGTTAACCTCCAGGCATTTCCTAACTTAAGACCCTTTTCCTAGAAAATTTTCTACCTCACCCCTCATTCCCACAAACAGGTTATCTTCATTTGTTTATTTTTGTTTTTAATTTCCCTTAGGGCTTCACTGAAACTTCATCTTCTCAGGTAGACCTTCCCAGGTCTACAACCTCTTTCAATCTCTCACCTGTCCCCCTACCCAATGTTCATACACACTTTTTTGACCAGTTCATGCATTTTCTCTTTGTTATAGAACCTGATTACCTGAATAATGTGCTTTACTTGCCTACTTTGTTGTCTGTGTCCAATTGCAGAAAGAAAGCTCCCTTTTAGTTTCTTTTCTGTTGTTCCCTTCTGAATTCCCAGTGCCTAGAAAATTGCTGGGCTCAAAAGTTGTGCTCCATAATTTTTTATTTTAGTGAATGAATAAAGTTTCAAGAATCCATGGCACTGACTCATTCCCCCCAAACCACAAGGCATTAGTTATGGTGGGAGAGGAACACACTTCACCAGCCCAGTGTCCCCGGTCGGAGGACAATGCTGAGTATAAAGCAAGAAGTGTGGGGCTGGGTCAGGATTGAATCCCCAGGAAATGGATTAGAAAAGTATTTCTGGGATGAGGTCCAGGCAGGATGAGACTTTAAAGCTCTTTTCAAAGTGTTTCAGATCTTTTACTCAGAAAACTCTGGATGTGGCTGCTCAAAGATTGCTAAGGGGCTTCAGTACTTCAGGAACAAACACTTTGGGTTTGATATCCCATTCTCACCAGTTACTGGGAGAGGGAAAACTGGGAGATTAAGTCATGAAGTTGCAATACTCAAATGGAGGTTCTTCTCTAGAGTCTGGTTGTATAGATCTTAGAAAAGCTGGGGTCTCTGGAGTTTTCAATTTTAGCAAAGATCTCTACATAAATCAAATGTCAAATGTTTTTGTAATACACGGGTCATAAGCACCATATAAGCTATGCTGCTTTAAAGCTCAGCAGTTTTGTATTTGAACTCGACACTCTTAGCTTTCCAACAGGCAGTTCCCAGGCTAAGGCCTACCTTTTGCTATAATGCATAAATTTACATGTATACTGTTATTTTGCATACGTACAGATATTTATATGCAAGACACATTTACACAAGTAAATGCCAGATCTAAAACAACTTTAATTCATACTACTAAATTTTCCTCAGTAAAGGTTTTATTAATTTGCACCCACATCATTACAGAGAATGAGAGGGCTTCTGCAACGACTTAGAATAAGCATGCAAGCAGCCTATTGTCACTTCTTTCCTGTGGAGAGTGCAATGAATGAGCACCAGGAGTTAGGAGAACGCTAAAACTGGTGCTAAACTGTTTTTATATCTGCTCTGTGGTTATGAGAAAATACAAATTATTGAGCACTTTGTTGTATATAATTGCTGAATCAGCCCCTACCAGAATCAATGCAGACCAAGAAAATGAGCTATATACTTTTCTAATACACTTTACATGAAAATTTAAGACTAATAATTAGAACAAGCATTTCAGAAATGGAAGCCTTATATGAAGGGTGGGTACAGTGAGATCAATCCAGTCAATCCTAAAGGAAATCAACACTGAACATTCACTGGAAGAACTGAAGCTGAAATTCCAGTCCTTTGACCACCTGATACAAAGAGCTGACTCACTGGAAAAGATCCTGATGCTGGGAAAGACTAAAGGAGAAGAGGGAGACAGAGGATGAAATGTTTAGATGGCATCACTGACTCAATGGATATGAGTTTGAGCAAACTCCTGGAGATAGTGAAGGACAAAGAAGCCTGGTGGATTCATGGGGTCACAAATTGCTGGACACAACTTAGCGACTGAACAACAACAATTTAAATAGCAGTAGATACACTAAAAACTTGAATATACAGAAAAATATCTCACAGACACATATTAATCCATTTATCTGTCATGTCTGAAGAATTCTGAAGATATCTGCATTCAGTGTTAATTCAAAACCTATTTTTAAACACCAGTAGGTACTCATACCTAACATCATCAAGTACCACCTTTCTAGCAGAACATGCAGATTAGTTATCTGATCACTTAGAAAGTGAACTAATTAAAGGAAGTGAAGTCTAGCATATATAAATTTAACTACATAAGGAATAACTTTGGTTGTATACGTATATTTACTCTGTTATTCTAAATATGAGTATCTCTAGACTTCCATTTCAATCTTCACACTAAAAAACTATGAGATCTGAGTTGGTGTATGTGTGTATATGCGTAGGGCTGTGGGGGTGGGGTGGTATGCATGTTTTACCTATTATTTACTCTGGTCCTTTCCTTGGCCTGAGAATCGGAAACGTTAGCTAGAGATACATTGTAGATGAACTCTATAACTTCATCAGAATCAACTGAGTTACCAGAACATTTTTATATCTATCTGAAACTATTAATGACAAAGACTCATTTACTTAACCACGGTCCAGTATTTCTCCAGTGAAAATTACTGGTCATGAATCTGGTGAACATTTACAGGAATCTGCAAATGAAACAGCTAAATCCTTGATGACAGGGAGCCTCATAAACGCAGCTCATTTATTCTCTCAGGGCATTCATCCTTGCCATGGGAATCAATAGAAAATCTCCTCTGATATATCCTTGAATGCCACAGAGAAAAAGCTCTCTTTGCAGTTGTGCAGAGAAAAGGTCCCACTTTCACTTTAAGGAACTAATGTCAAATTCACTAAAGACAACTCCCCCCCACCCCCCACACACACACTCACATACAATCTCACTCCGTGTTTCCATTAGCCTTAAAACCTAAACCTGTAGAATGAAAATATCTTTTCTCTCATCAAAATCAGTAAGACTCAAGACGCTTGGAAGTTTCATAATTAACTACTAAATAAGAGTTTATGATTTGGCCACATATCCAGCCACCTAAATATTAACTGCTTCAGAGGCACAAATAGAAGATATGAATTAGTAACTGGTTGCAGTACAGCTGCTCTGTAATCTTTAGTGGTTTATTCCACAGAAATGATTTTAATCTTAGTAAAATCTTAAAAATTCATATATATTCAAGATGCCAGCACAAAAATCCTTCTAAAGTACACCTAAAAAGATAGAAAATGAGAGATCAATATAGTCTAAACAGAAGTTAAAACTCTGATGGAAATTGGGAAAACAAAAATAAATTTATGGTAACAGAGTTTTTTAGCCCAGGATCTGATAGGATACTCTAAAATATGACAGAAGAGACTTTAGTCTTTCTGTAAGAGCACCCCCTTTATAAATGCCATGACTTATTAGTAATTTGCTGTTTAATTAATATAGTGGGTCTGTCAATTCTAAAATCTTAATAACCTAATAAAATGCCTTTTGGCAAGAGTACAGATTCTATTATGGTTGGTAAATTAGAAGACTAGGGTTTCTATAAAGGGGCATGTGCCTCCTTGCAATTTAGAGAAGCTCAAGAATGTTAAATCTCTATTATTTCCTTCAGTGAGAAAGCAAATAGAATAAACCCAAATTACTGACAAAGACTCATTTACTTAACCACGGTCCAGTATTTCTCCAGTGAAAATTACTGGTCATGAATCTGGTGAACATTTACAGGAATCTGCAAATGAAACAGCTAAATCCTTGATGACAGGGAGCCTCATAAACGCAGCTCATTTATTCTCTCAGGGCATTCATCCTTGCCATGGGAATCAATAGAAAATCTCCTCTGATATATCCTTGAATGCCACAGAGAAAAAGCTCTCTTTGCAGTTGTGCAGAGAAAAGGTCCCACTTTCACTTTAAGGAACTAATGTCAAATTCACTAAAGACAACTCCCCCCCACCCCCCACACACACACTCACATACAATCTCACTCCGTGTTTCCATTAGCCTTAAAACCTAAACCTGTAGAATGAAAATATCTTTTCTCTCATCAAAATCAGTAAGACTCAAGACGCTTGGAAGTTTCATAATTAACTACTAAATAAGAGTTTATGATTTGGCCACATATCCAGCCACCTAAATATTAACTGCTTCAGAGGCACAAATAGAAGATATGAATTAGTAACTGGTTGCAGTACAGCTGCTCTGTAATCTTTAGTGGTTTATTCCACAGAAATGATTTTAATCTTAGTAAAATCTTAAAAATTCATATATATTCAAGATGCCAGCACAAAAATCCTTCTAAAGTACACCTAAAAAGATAGAAAATGAGAGATCAATATAGTCTAAACAGAAGTTAAAACTCTGATGGAAATTGGGAAAACAAAAATAAATTTATGGTAACAGAGTTTTTTAGCCCAGGATCTGATAGGATACTCTAAAATATGACAGAAGAGACTTTAGTCTTTCTGTAAGAGCACCCCCTTTATAAATGCCATGACTTATTAGTAATTTGCTGTTTAATTAATATAGTGGGTCTGTCAATTCTAAAATCTTAATAACCTAATAAAATGCCTTTTGGCAAGAGTACAGATTCTATTATGGTTGGTAAATTAGAAGACTAGGGTTTCTATAAAGGGGCATGTGCCTCCTTGCAATTTAGAGAAGCTCAAGAATGTTAAATCTCTATTATTTCCTTCAGTGAGAAAGCAAAAATAGAATACACACACAGAACTTATTATGGAACTAACAGTCAGCGTACACAAAACTTAGTGTGAAATAAACATACTCAACACAGAGAAGCATATTCATTCTAAGGAGAAGTCAGTTACTAGCTAACAGACCTATTTATTACATCATAAGGGCTAGAATGGGCCTCAACAATGAAACACCTGAAGGCAGTTTGGGGTAGGTTTGGGTTGTTTTTTCACCCCCTACCCTCCACCATTCAATTTCAATGACACATTCCTAAATTAATAATTCATCAACAAATCTGTTAAAGGAAGATAATTTGGGGACAAGGCCATAACTTTCAGGCATAATCAAAACTAAAGATAGATACTACTTTAAATTTCACTTAATCTATAAACAACCTGTAATGTGGCCAATATAACTCTATAATCTTGTCAGTGACTAAGTATATGTTAGTAAAATAGCCCTTTATTTTAAATCAAAACTAGAAGAACATGATCATTTTAACAATGTTTCTGGGCAAAGACTCTGTTTTAAAAAAGTAATAGTCCTACAGATTAGGAATCATCTCAAAAAAGAAGCGTGACCGTCAGTTTTACAAAAATCTTCTTTTCTTTCTTAAACACCTTTTGGTTCAGGCAATAGCCTAGTAGGCAACAGACCAGCAGGAGGCCAGTAGGATTAGCTCTAATTACGTCATGTTTCACCTTAATTAACTCCTGATACAACAAGTAAATACTTCAGGAAGAAAAGCAACCCTAGGCAAGTATGCAAGATATCTAAACTCTCATTGTTTGCACATGATAATCTTTCTTTAGGATTTGCCTTAATTCCCCCCAAAAGATCAATTGATGGACACACACTGCAGTGTGATTAGCTGTGCTACACAGATCGAATGATACTTTTTATATGTGTTCTTGGCATGGAGACCACACTTCCCACAAAATGACACATTATAATGAATTGTCACAATGCCTTTGTTATATCTGTTTATCAGGCCATAATAAATAGCTAAAAACTCTCTTCTACAAGGCCCAGAGCAAACTATTCTGTGGCTGATATAGTAATCATTTCAGGAAATATCTGACCAACCCAACAATAACTTAATCCACCAAAAATCCAATTTTCCAAATATCCCTACACCATCTTCCTTGAGAGCAGGAGGCAATGTGAACCCTACCTGGTGCCTCATCACTTAGGAATGGTAAACTCTCATAAGTAAGATCTTCCTAGAGTTTCACAGGGGGTGCAGTGGTAAGGAATCTGCCTGCCAGTGCAGGAGAGGCAGGAGATGCAGGTTTGATTCTTAGGTTGGGAAGATCCCCTGGAGAAGGGAATGGCTACACCCACTCCAGTATTCTTGCCTGGGAACTCGCATGGACAAAGGAACTTGGCAGGCCGTGGGGTCACAGTACATGGGGTCACAAGGAGTCAGACACGACAGAGCACACACACAAATACCTACAAATATAAAAGGAGTGATAGCTTTCCAAAGCAATGAAGTCTTTTCTCCTCTCCTTCCTTATAAACAGCCTCATTACTGGGCATATATTACTGAGTACTTAATGCAAGCTAAACTTTTTTTTTTTTTTTTTTTTTGGCCTCTTTTATTTATTTATTTTCATCCATCTTTACTCTTTGGCATCTGTGGGCCTCCCCTTGCAGTGGCCTTTCTCGTTGCAGTGCGCCGGCTCTGGGCGAATGTGCTCCAGAGCACCAACTTGTTACTGGACACACCATCTCAACCACTCTGCGGCACGTGGGATCTTCCTGGGCCAGGGATCGAATCGGTGCCCCTTGCACTGCAAGGTGGGCTCTTTACCCAGTAGACTACCAGGGAAGCCCAAGCTAAACTTTACATAAAGTTCAAATATTTGGTAAATTCAAAATATAAACTTTGAGAAACGAACGCACTGTATATTTCCGCCAGGGATCCAATGATGCTGAAAAGTAGCAGAAATAATCCAAAGAAAAGAATAATTACAAATTGTGACTTGATTTTAGAAATGAAAAGGATGAGGGTGGATAAGAGGTAACATATGAAGATTAAAACTTTAAAAAAAGTGTAAAAGCCAAGTGAACCACTTACAGTCATATTTTTTAAACGTGTGAGTGTGTGTGTGCAAGCGCGCGTGTTCGCACGCATTCAGTTGCATCTGTCCGGTCAGACTTTTTGTTACCTTATGGACTGCAGTCCTTCATGCTCCTCTATCCATAGGATTTTCCAGGCAAGTATACTGGAGTGGGTTTCCATGCCCTTCTTCAGGGGATCTTCCTGACCCAGGGATCAAACCCACCTCTCATGTCTCCTGCACTGGCAAGAGGGTTCTTTACCACTGTGTCACCTGGGAAGCCTTTCAACTTATACATAAACATAATTTTAAAATCCTAGAAATAAGTAAAATAAGACAAGATCTAGGGTCAGATTAATTATTATTACTATTCATAACTGTCAATCAGTGAACATTATCAAACATGTTAAAATGCTATATGGCCATGGTGATAGAAAAAAATTTAAAGCTATGACTTCAAACCTCTCCTTATAGGACCCAAGAAAAGCAACTGCTTCATTAATTTCTGACCCAATCATTTTAACCTTAATTTTTCTTTGAAAGACAAAAATTACTATATCCAATAACAAGTACGGTGGTTGTTGTTTAGTCTTTAAGTTGTGTCCTACTCTCTGCGACACTGTGGACTGTAGCTCACCAGATTCCTCTGTCCACAGAACTCTTCAGAGAAGAATAGTGGAGTGGATTGCCATTTCCTTCTCCAGGCAATCTTCCCAACCCAGAGGTCTAACCTGTGACTCCTGAATTGTGAGGAAGGTCCTTTACCCCTGAGCCATCTGAGACGCCTCAACAAGTATGGAGGCCTCTAATTTTGCCAGTCAGCAAACAGTTTTGGAAATAGCCAGAACGTACTGTTTCCAGCATTGGGTAGGGCTGGATTTCGCCCAAGGGGACATGTTGCTGACCTCTGAACCATTAAATTGTATTTCTTACATTCCATGGACAATTGTTTTCATTTCCTCCTTTCCCCTTAAACTCCCTAATTTTTAAAGCTCTCCAATCCTGTACTAGATGGAAAAATTGGTATTTTGCATAAGTTTGTACTTTTTATAACTAATATTTATTCTAAGCTGAGTAACTGCAATTCTGACTTCTGCACATTTGCCATCATTGCCTTTTTTTCACCCTGCAATGTTAAGTTATACTTCGAGCAGAATACTGCCACACACTCATGTTGAAAGCTTACTAGTTATTTAAGGCTTAATTATAAGAAAAATACGAAACCATGAAAGATATTAAGATAATTGGACTTTTTTGTTAGTTAAACCCAACTGTGATACTGAAGCAATTTAAGTATCTTTTACAGAAAAACTTTATTTTATTCCTATGAAAAAGTACACATTCTACCTTCTCTAGTGATTAAAATGGAAACGTTTCAATCAAAATTAGTACACGTCTGTGTAACATTTATATACTAATGTGTGCTCTTACTCATTTTTTTCTTTAAAATACAAATTCTTATTTATCATTTACTTGGAACTCTCAGCCCTGACCTAGTAGTACATCAAATAGGAAGTACCTGATGAGTCAAAAATAACTGGGAAGGCAAAGATGTATTTAAGAGATGTCTTTGCTTTCAAGAAACTCCTAGTCTGGTAAGACAGTGAGTAAGCAAAAATAATTTTGTGAATTTTGCTCTCAGAGAGATGTGCAAGTATTTATATATGAATTGAACAAGTGAAAAAAGAGAAACAACATCACTTGAGGAGGGTCTGAGAAAATTTCAGAGCAGAAACAATACCAGTACTAAGGCTTTACTCCTCACACATGGAAATCAGTCCTTCAAAAACAGTTTCAAAAACTTGAGGATATCATTTTCTGTCATGCTTTCATTTGAATAAAATTAATTTCCACTAAATGAACTAGCTCTCATCTTTTTTTTTTTTTTTTGACTTTTACAAATTCTCGTAACACATATCAAGTAGTTATAACAAGAAGAGAGAACAAGTATTTCACTTCCATTTTGCCAAATTTCCCATAATTGATTCCAGGTAAGTTCCCCCTCCCCCACTAAATTCTAGGAACACACATATGTCCTTGTAAAATGTTGCATTAATCATTTGGAGAGTTTCTCTTCTTTCATATTTCATTTGAACATATGCAAAGAATGACATGCTTTGTACTCCAGAATACGTTTTTCATTTTAGAAACATGCACTAGAATTCCATGTTTATACTGTGCCATATTGCTGACCTTTATGATCTCTTGTTATTTATGTGTTTATTTCTAGATTGATTAGTAAGTTTAATTATGACATCTGTAGGCTCTTAAAATGTCAAAGCTTGTTGTTCAACAACTGTGAGAAGAAATACTGTAAGTGACACACAGAGTAAGAAATAAAATCATGAAATTATCTATTTTATATAAACACAACTAAAAGTCTGTTTTGTCTCCTTACATATTATACACACACACACACACACACGTTTATATAGAAGGACTATGTACATAAACTTACACATGAAATATTACATTTCAAAAGGCTTTACTCTCTTTTAATGATTTCCCCATGGCTGATGCTTATTTTAAAACCAAGACCCCATGGGTAATGATATTTTATAAAGAAATTATCATGTAAAATTCTTGTAGTCTCAATATACGGAGGAGTTATCCCCCAATTCCTTCAGAGTTGTCCAGGGACTTTAGTCCTTGGGTACCTTTAATTGAATGCACCCATTTGCTAGTCTGGATTGATTACCGGAGAATGCCCAGTGAATCTGCAAATAACAAAACTCTGTAAAATCAAAAAAGCAAAATAAAAAAAAAAAACTTGTGATTGTGGGAAAAAAAAAAAAAAAAAAAGAATTCCCAGTGAAAAGTCAGGCATTTGTAAGCATAAAGCCTAATTAGAACACTGATCAACTCCTGCCAATCCAGGCCTGAGGACCAAGTGCCAACTGCCAACTCTAAAACCTTGTTTGCTTGGTCTGATTCAAACTCCACTATTCTTACTTGGGTTTGTTAATCCATTGAAATGTTAAGTCTCTCCTTGCAAACTAATTCCACAGAATATGTCCTTTTAAGAGCTTTCTTTCCAATACTTCAATGCTCTAGGAAGGATATACCAATCCACCGAGTGTTTCAGCGCCCTTGCCAAATTTCCCATAATTGATTCCAGGTAAGTTCCCCCTCCCCCACTAAATTCTAGGAACACACATATGTCCTTGTAAAATGTTGCATTAATCATTTGGAGAGTTTCTCTTCTTTCATATTTCATTTGAACATATGCAAAGAATGACATGCTTTGTACTCCAGAATACGTTTTTCATTTTAGAAACATGCACTAGAATTCCATGTTTATACTGTGCCATATTGCTGACCTTTATGATCTCTTGTTATTTATGTGTTTATTTCTAGATTGATTAGTAAGTTTAATTATGACATCTGTAGGCTCTTAAAATGTCAAAGCTTGTTGTTCAACAACTGTGAGAAGAAATACTGTAAGTGACACACAGAGTAAGAAATAAAATCATGAAATTATCTATTTTATATAAACACAACTAAAAGTCTGTTTTGTCTCCTTACATATTATACACACACACACACACACGTTTATATAGAAGGACTATGTACATAAACTTACACATGAAATATTACATTTCAAAAGGCTTTACTCTCTTTTAATGATTTCCCCATGGCTGATGCTTATTTTAAAACCAAGACCCCATGGGTAATGATATTTTATAAAGAAATTATCATGTAAAATTCTTGTAGTCTCAATATACGGAGGAGTTATCCCCCAATTCCTTCAGAGTTGTCCAGGGACTTTAGTCCTTGGGTACCTTTAATTGAATGCACCCATTTGCTAGTCTGGATTGATTACCGGAGAATGCCCAGTGAATCTGCAAATAACAAAACTCTGTAAAATCAAAAAAGCAAAATAAAAAAAAAAAACTTGTGATTGTGGGAAAAAAAAAAAAAAAAAAGAATTCCCAGTGAAAAGTCAGGCATTTGTAAGCATAAAGCCTAATTAGAACACTGATCAACTCCTGCCAATCCAGGCCTGAGGACCAAGTGCCAACTGCCAACTCTAAAACCTTGTTTGCTTGGTCTGATTCAAACTCCACTATTCTTACTTGGGTTTGTTAATCCATTGAAATGTTAAGTCTCTCCTTGCAAACTAATTCCACAGAATATGTCCTTTTAAGAGCTTTCTTTCCAATACTTCAATGCTCTAGGAAGGATATACCAATCCACCGAGTGTTTCAGCGCATACCCCATTTTTAGGTCTAATAAGTTTAACTCTGTCTCTCTCTGTTTAAAGAGAGAGGACAGTCTTCAAAAATAAATTACAGTGCAAAATCTAATTCAGTAAGTATTGGGACAATGTTCTGAGTTCCATAGAGCATATATGCAAAGCAAGATAAAACATGTTAGCCCTATAAGAAGAGGAGACTTGAATTTTTGAAAAAGTCCATAACACTGAAAGAATAATGGGTGCTGAATTTCAGAACATAAACAAAGTCAGTTTGTATTTAAGGGCTGAGATTCCCTTCCCAGAGTTATGCAGTAGCACATGACCAGGACAAATGACATGAAGTATAAACTCATAATCCAGCTGCCAAAATCTAGATTTTCAGTACACGGTAGAGACTGAAAAAGAAGCACTCCAAGCAAAGGCACACAATTTCTGGATATACATAGATCCTTCTACCATGTTTTTGTATTCCCCACAGCTGTGACTTATTTCAGGAAATAAGCAATAATCCAAAGAAAAATCTGAAAAAGTCACACAGTTCTGCATTTTTATTATTACAAGGGATCCTCACAGAGAATGTAGGAAAGATCAAAGAAACTGTCCACATAATTAAAAGTCACTTCAAACAGAATAAGGCATAGAGTTTAACAAACAGATTCATTTTGTAGCAAGAGAAAAGTTAAGCTGTAATTCGAAATTTACCACTTACTGGTTGTAGAATTTTGAAGATTCACCTAACTGGGATCTATCTAATTTACCTCATCTTTCAAATGAAAATTGAGGGCTACTGTGAGAACTAAATTCATCTGCATTTAGTTCACTCTCAAATGCATAACAAGCTATCTACTTAGTCTGCATAAAAGCATTCTCAAGGGGAATCACAAACCAAGAAGTTTACTCAGGAACCTCAGAATTCCCTTGTAGCTCAGCTGGTAAATAGTCCACTGGCAATGCAGGCTTGGTCTGATTCAAACTCCACTATTCTTACTTGGGTTTGTTAATCCATTGAAATGTTAAGTCTCTCCTTGCAAACTAATTCCACAGAATATGTCCTTTTAAGAGCTTTCTTTCCAATACTTCAATGCTCTAGGAAGGATATACCAATCCACCGAGTGTTTCAGCGCATACCCCATTTTTAGGTCTAATAAGTTTAACTCTGTCTCTCTCTGTTTAAAGAGAGAGGACAGTCTTCAAAAATAAATTACAGTGCAAAATCTAATTCAGTAAGTATTGGGACAATGTTCTGAGTTCCATAGAGCATATATGCAAAGCAAGATAAAACATGTTAGCCCTATAAGAAGAGGAGACTTGAATTTTTGAAAAAGTCCATAACACTGAAAGAATAATGGGTGCTGAATTTCAGAACATAAACAAAGTCAGTTTGTATTTAAGGGCTGAGATTCCCTTCCCAGAGTTATGCAGTAGCACATGACCAGGACAAATGACATGAAGTATAAACTCATAATCCAGCTGCCAAAATCTAGATTTTCAGTACACGGTAGAGACTGAAAAAGAAGCACTCCAAGCAAAGGCACACAATTTCTGGATATACATAGATCCTTCTACCATGTTTTTGTATTCCCCACAGCTGTGACTTATTTCAGGAAATAAGCAATAATCCACAGAAACATCTGAAAAGTCACACAGTTCTGCATTTTTATTATTACAAGGGATCCTCACAGAGAATGTAGGAAAGATCAAAGAAACTGTCCACATAATTAAAAGTCACTTCAAACAGAATAAGGCATAGAGTTTAACAAACAGATTCATTTTGTAGCAAGAGAAAAGTTAAGCTGTAATTCGAAATTTACCACTTACTGGTTGTAGAATTTTGAAGATTCACCTAACTGGGATCTATCTAATTTACCTCATCTTTCAAATGAAAATTGAGGGCTACTGTGAGAACTAAATTCATCTGCATTTAGTTCACTCTCAAATGCATAACAAGCTATCTACTTAGTCTGCATAAAAGCATTCTCAAGGGGAATCACAAACCAAGAAGTTTACTCAGGAACCTCAGAATTCCCTTGTAGCTCAGCTGGTAAATAGTCCACTGGCAATGCAGGAGACCCCAGTTATATTCCTAGGGTCAGGAACATCCCATGGAGAAGGGATAGGCTATCCACTCCAGAGTTTTCCAGCCATTTTCCTTTACAGGCCACACAAACATGTAGTCTAGAAAAATGGTCTAATTCTCATTAAGGTGTGGTTTATTCCTTAAGGAATTTCAAAACTTAGGGATTTAGGATTTGGTTGGAGTAGAATTGTAAGGGCTAGGAGGGAAAGGGGCAGGGCACAATTTTTGAAAAGAATGACAGCCGAAGGACACAGCATAAACTCATTAGAATCAAATGGGTCCAAGATTGCAGACCAGACCTTGATCCTCAGTCAGCAAGCTAACTGCCACAGTCAGAGGCGCCATGACAGTTTCACTTCTTCCCTAAAAGAGCTGGAATAATCCTCCCACTCATTAGCATATGGAATTACCCAGTTTATAAAAGCTAAGAACACCATGTTTTCGGGGCCACTGGATTTACTCTGCCATGGCTCACACGCTGTCTGTGGAGTGTGCTTTCTCCGAATCTGAATAAATCCAAATCTTACCTATCACTTTGACTCTTGCTGAATTCTTCTCTGCAAAGAGACATGAAGAACCTGAACCTCAGTGGGTCCAGACATTGGGTGAGTGATTTTAATTAACAGGGTTTAGGCTGGATTCGAGTCCCGGCTGCGTGGGTTTAAGTTCCAAACAGGGTTTAGGCTGGGTTTGAGTCCCGGCCTGTGGGTTCAAGTCCCAAACAGGTTGATTAAGTTTGGGTCCTGGGTTTATGTCTCAAATTAAGGTTGAATACTTTCAGAATCATTGTATATTTCAAAAGGTAAAATTTGAAATCTGTGCCAAAGAAAAAAGGTTTCAGCTCCCCAGTCCAGCAGCTTAAGGTGTGTTGAATTATGATTTAAAACAAGAAAACAAAATACTGTTTTGTCAAACCATATAGTGTGACAAAAGCATTAAGAGACTTTCATAAAATGTGTTTTGACTACAAAACCAGGAATTAACGATCTCTTGTCACCATAGAATGTTTTCATTAGGGTGTTCTGTCTACAGAATTCTGACGGAATATTTTAGATATTAAGAGATGTTACCAAATAAACTTAACTCTATCATTCATTCAAAAATTTTAACTAGAATACTCTCATAGTTAATAGTTTTGAGAACATCTCTAGAACTGAACATTGCAATTCATTTAAATATTTTCCCAAAATCTTATAAAAGGGGCTATCCACTCCAGAGTTTTCCACATTTTCCTTTACAGGCCACACAAACATGTAGTCTAGAAAAATGGTCTAATTCTCATTAAGGTGTGGTTTATTCCTTAAGGAATTTCAAAACTTAGGGATTTAGGATTTGGTTGGAGTAGAATTGTAAGGGCTAGGAGGGAAAGGGGCAGGGCACAATTTTTGAAAAGAATGACAGCCGAAGGACACAGCATAAACTCATTAGAATCAAATGGGTCCAAGATTGCAGACCAGACCTTGATCCTCAGTCAGCAAGCTAACTGCCACAGTCAGAGGCGCCATGACAGTTTCACTTCTTCCCTAAAAGAGCTGGAATAATCCTCCCACTCATTAGCATATGGAATTACCCAGTTTATAAAAGCTAAGAACACCATGTTTTCGGGGCCACTGGATTTACTCTGCCATGGCTCACACGCTGTCTGTGGAGTGTGCTTTCTCCGAATCTGAATAAATCCAAATCTTACCTATCACTTTGACTCTTGCTGAATTCTTCTCTGCAAAGAGACATGAAGAACCTGAACCTCAGTGGGTCCAGACATTGGGTGAGTGATTTTAATTAACAGGGTTTAGGCTGGATTCGAGTCCCGGCTGCGTGGGTTTAAGTTCCAAACAGGGTTTAGGCTGGGTTTGAGTCCCGGCCTGTGGGTTCAAGTCCCAAACAGGTTGATTAAGTTTGGGTCCTGGGTTTATGTCTCAAATTAAGGTTGAATACTTTCAGAATCATTGTATATTTCAAAAGGTAAAATTTGAAATCTGTGCCAAAGAAAAAAGGTTTCAGCTCCCCAGTCCAGCAGCTTAAGGTGTGTTGAATTATGATTTAAAACAAGAAAACAAAATACTGTTTTGTCAAACCATATAGTGTGACAAAAGCATTAAGAGACTTTCATAAAATGTGTTTTGACTACAAAACCAGGAATTAACGATCTCTTGTCACCATAGAATGTTTTCATTAGGGTGTTCTGTCTACAGAATTCTGACGGAATATTTTAGATATTAAGAGATGTTACCAAATAAACTTAACTCTATCATTCATTCAAAAATTTTAACTAGAATACTCTCATAGTTAATAGTTTTGAGAACATCTCTAGAACTGAACATTGCAATTCATTTAAATATTTTCCCAAAATCTTCACCTAGTGAGAGTGGAGAGGAGGGAAATATGAAGAAACAAATCAACACAAAATGAACTTGACAATTTAACTTGTCCTCTCAAAGACATTCTCAAAGGCATTTGTTAACAACCAACTACTAAAAAGTAATTTGTCATCTTTGATCATTTCTGACACAGGAGCTTAAATGATATCACTATTAGAAAGGGGATAAAATCTTTTTAACTCCAGGCTATTTTACAAGACTTGACTTTAATAAAGTTATTAAAAAGAGGTCTAGTAAAAAAAAAATCTATGCTGTCTATAAGCTTGACCCAGGGAAATTTCTTTACCAAGGAAACTATTTTCTTTTCATGTAGGTATTACATTGCACCAAATATAGACTAAATAGAAGCTATTTGGTTCAATCTTGTTTCCCTTCAAATGTCAAGAACAGAATAACATCATTGACAAAATTAATAAAGTAAAAACAAAATCCTAGCTTGGCATCAAGATCTCCCACACTTACTTTTCAGTCTGAACATTCACTTGTCCCCACTAACATTCCAAACTCCTGTGCCTTCCCTGAAAATCCCCTATTTTAGTTTTCCTTAGTCAGATACAAACCATGCAAATGGTTTGGATGTCTGAAGTCAATTAGGTACTGAAAGAAAGGTGATGTAACTGGCTTATAAATGAAAGTTATTATTTCATTACTGAAATGAACAATAGTGTATATTATCTATATAAAATAAATTATATAATAATAAAATATTTAGTACCTCCTGCTTAGAAACTATAAAGAACACTATACACTTAAGTGTTAAGAACATTCTTTTGGAACTAGTATTCAGAGTGTTTAAAAATTATCTTTCTCTCTCTGCCTGTTTCTCTTCTTCCTGTTTCTTTTTACCACTTATTTTTTTCTAAACATAGCATATATTACCAAAACCAAGTATCACTAGAATAAAGTATTACCATATAGAAAAGCCTCAATGAGTATTTCCCTTCAAAGCCCAATAACCCAAGGGCTTTGCAGCGAAAACCAAGAAATTAGCTCAAAAAAATTAGGTAAAGAAAAAATTCTTAAAAATTATAATTTATAAATTTTAATTTACTGCCAGTAGATATTAAATTTTGAACATTCGAACTAATTGCAATTCATTTAAATATTTTCCCAAAATCTTCACCTAGTGAGAGTGGAGAGGAGGGAAATATGAAGAAACAAATCAACACAAAATGAACTTGACAATTTAACTTGTCCTCTCAAAGACATTCTCAAAGGCATTTGTTAACAACCAACTACTAAAAAGTAATTTGTCATCTTTGATCATTTCTGACACAGGAGCTTAAATGATATCACTATTAAAAAGGGGGATAAAATCTTTTTAACTCCAGGCTATTTTACAAGACTTGACTTTAATAAAGTTATTAAAAAGAGGTCTAGTAAAAAAAAAATCTATGCTGTCTATAAGCTTGACCCAGGGAAATTTCTTTACCAAGGAAACTATTTTCTTTTCATGTAGGTATTACATTGCACCAAATATAGACTAAATAGAAGCTATTTGGTTCAATCTTGTTTCCCTTCAAATGTCAAGAACAGAATAACATCATTGACAAAATTAATAAAGTAAAAACAAAATCCTAGCTTGGCATCAAGATCTCCCACACTTACTTTTCAGTCTGAACATTCACTTGTCCCCACTAACATTCCAAACTCCTGTGCCTTCCCTGAAAATCCCCTATTTTAGTTTTCCTTAGTCAGATACAAACCATGCAAATGGTTTGGATGTCTGAAGTCAATTAGGTACTGAAAGAAAGGTGATGTAACTGGCTTATAAATGAAAGTTATTATTTCATTACTGAAATGAACAATAGTGTATATTATCTATATAAAATAAATTATATAATAATAAAATATTTAGTACCTCCTGCTTAGAAACTATAAAGAACACTATACACTTAAGTGTTAAGAACATTCTTTTGGAACTAGTATTCAGAGTGTTTAAAAATTATCTTTCTCTCTCTGCCTGTTTCTCTTCTTCCTGTTTCTTTTTACCACTTATTTTTTTCTAAACATAGCATATATTACCAAAACCAAGTATCACTAGAATAAAGTATTACCATATAGAAAAGCCTCAATGAGTATTTCCCTTCAAAGCCCAATAACCCAAGGGCTTTGCAGGGAAATCCAGAACTAAGCTAGAAAAATACTTAACAGTTTCTTCTGCTTCAAAACATCTTACAGCTCTAAAATTTTATAAATCCCATTAGGTAAAGAAAAAAATTCTTAAAAAAATTATAATTTATAAATTTTAATTTACTGCCAGTAGATATCTTATGAATTATATACTCATAGACCTCTATAGGCAAATATCATAGATGTAATATAAATAGACATAGCTATATAGATATACACTGCCTAAAGAAAGACATACATTTTTGTGAAATGGTCTGGCTACTAAATACACAGGAATATATGAAGAGATTTCTTATTCCAGATTTTCAGTCAAAGTAACTTACTGTATTCTCACCTATAAAGCTTCCTCACCAACTTGGGCTCTTAACCAGAAAGTAAACAGAGCCTTCTAGATGAGAGATGTGATGATGGATAAATTCTAGAGCAACCCTCTTTAGAAATTATTTTTTTATTATTACTGTCAGATATGACTGGTTTAAGTGTATCTACATGCAGATTTCTATGTATTTCTGAACTCACAGAATTTCTTGATTGGTAGGGGGCAAAAGACAGGCCATGATCAATCTCACTGATTAAGTTTATCAGTCATTTACTCATTATGCTTAGATATCTTTTGGATTAACTAATTTTTTTCAGAAATGTGATTATTTCTATGATAACACTGTGAATATTTTCTTTGAAAAACTAGGTACTATAATGATGCGTGTGTTACTCATACAGCTAGATCCTTTCTAAAATTTAGATATGTCATATCTTAAAATATTCTTAAAGTATTTGTCAACATAAAATTTTAACATGTATTTATATATGATCTACGGCTTCCCAGGTCATGCGATGATAAAGACTACATTTGTCAATGCAGGGGATGCAAGAGACACACTTTCTATCCCTCAGTTGGGAAGAACCCCTGGAGAAGGAAACAGAAACCCACTCCAGGATTCTTGCCTGGAAAATTCTATGAACAGAGGAGCTTAGCAGGCTACAGTCAATGAGGTCACAAAGACTTGGACATGAATAAAGTATTACCATATAGAAAAGCCTCAATGAGTATTTCCCTTCAAAGCCCAATAACCCAAGGGCTTTGCAGGGAAATCCAGAACTAAGCTAGAAAAATACTTAACAGTTTCTTCTGCTTCAAAACATCTTACAGCTCTAAAATTTTATAAATCCCATTAGGTAAAGAAAAAAATTCTTAAAAAAATTATAATTTATAAATTTTAATTTACTGCCAGTAGATATCTTATGAATTATATACTCATAGACCTCTATAGGCAAATATCATAGATGTAATATAAATAGACATAGCTATATAGATATACACTGCCTAAAGAAAGACATACATTTTTGTGAAATGGTCTGGCTACTAAATACACAGGAATATATGAAGAGATTTCTTATTCCAGATTTTCAGTCAAAGTAACTTACTGTATTCTCACCTATAAAGCTTCCTCACCAACTTGGGCTCTTAACCAGAAAGTAAACAGAGCCTTCTAGATGAGAGATGTGATGATGGATAAATTCTAGAGCAACCCTCTTTAGAAATTATTTTTTTATTATTACTGTCAGATATGACTGGTTTAAGTGTATCTACATGCAGATTTCTATGTATTTCTGAACTCACAGAATTTCTTGATTGGTAGGGGGCAAAAGACAGGCCATGATCAATCTCACTGATTAAGTTTATCAGTCATTTACTCATTATGCTTAGATATCTTTTGGATTAACTAATTTTTTTCAGAAATGTGATTATTTCTATGATAACACTGTGAATATTTTCTTTGAAAAACTAGGTACTATAATGATGCGTGTGTTACTCATACAGCTAGATCCTTTCTAAAATTTAGATATGTCATATCTTAAAATATTCTTAAAGTATTTGTCAACATAAAATTTTAACATGTATTTATATATGATCTACGGCTTCCCAGGTCATGCAATGATAAAGAATACATTTGTCAATGCAGGGGATGCAAGAGACACACTTTCTATCCCTCAGTTGGGAAGATCCCCTGGAGTAGGAAACAGAAACCCACTCCAGTATTCTTGCCTGGAAAATTCTATGAACAGAGGAGCTTGGCAGGCTACAGTCAATGAGGTCACAAAGACTTGGACATGACTGAGTGACTAAATGCAAACCCACGCATATGTAATCTAAACTTGCCACTGCTTTCTCAATGCATTCACTTTTACTATGGACCTCAGAGATGAAACCTTCATTTCTTCCACAAAGAAAAGCTAAAAACTGTTTTACTCATGGCTTCACAGTATTATAGAATAAACTGATGAGGTAAGTGTGGTCCTTTGTTTACCTTTTATTAATGAAATATTAATAAAATGAAATAGATAAGGTTTAAAGAAATGACAAAAATGTACTTTTGCTAATTGCAAAACTTAAACCATTCATGAAATCAAAATTGAAAAAGATACCTGTACCCCAATGTTCATTGCGGCATTCTATACAATAGCTAGAACATAGAAGTACCCTAGATGTCCATCAATGAATGAATGGATAAAGAGGCTCTGGTACATATATACAATGGAGTACTTCTCAGTCATAAAAAGAAATGCAGAAGAATCAGTCCTAATGAGGTGGATGAATCTAGAACCTATTATACAAAGTAAAGTAAGTCAATAAGAAAAGGACAAGTACAGTATACTAACACATATATATGGAATCTAGTAAGATGGTACCAATAAATGCCCATGCAGAGCAGCGATGGAGAAACAGACACAGAGCACAGACCTATGGACATTGTGGTGAGGGAAGATCAGCTGAGAGGTATGGAAAGAGCAACAAGGAAACCTACACTATCATATGTAATAGAGATAACCACTGGGATTAAGTTGTAAGACTTAAGGAACCTGCCTGGGGACTAAGCATCAACCTGTGGGGGTGGAAAGGGGGAAAAGGGAGGGAGGGCCCAGGTGAGAGGGGTCAGGGATATACCTATGACTGTTTGGGGATTATGTATACCTGTAAACAAGAAAGCTCTGTAAAAATGTGTAACAGTAACTTCGCTGTACACCTGAAGCTAATGCAGCATTGTAAAACAAATATACCTCAATTAAAAAAAGAAAAAAAACTTAAACCATTGATTATCAACTTGGAGTAGACAAACATATAACTGAGACTCTCAAGAGTAGCAATATAATTATGGGAGAGTTTAACAGGATGGCTGTGTCCAAAGATAGTTATCACTCTAGGTGGGGGTGGTAGGTTGGGGAATTTAGTAGATGTCAACACCTGTAAACAGATACAAATGTTTAAGTACAACAGATTAAACATCAATGAGTTTCCATAATTGTGCTGAATTAGTTTATAGTGGCCATAGTAACTATAATGGTAATAAAATAACATAATTTTAAAGAATCAAGTGTTTCACTTAGTTACTATTTTGTCACTACATGGTCAGGGGAAGATAATGAGGATGCTCTCAGAAATATAGGAAGAAATACATTTATTTAGTGTATGTAACAATATGTCTAGTCTTAAAATTTTGATTCTTCTGTAATTTTCTTAAAAACTATGAATCTTCTCTGAATAGTATGTGAAAAAGCCCTATTTATCATATCATTTAGGATGCATAAATTCAAATTAAAGCCTAAAATGTAGATGAGACAAAAATAAGAATTTTAATTTTCGGATGTATGGATGAATCTAATTAAGAATGCAAAAACATTTTCTTTCAAATTTATCTATCAAATGTAACTTTTAAACCTTATGGCTAGATTGGAAAATACACAATTTTCTTGATTATTTGAAGGTCCCAAATGATTATTATTGCAGAATGATATCCTAGTAGCTGAAATTTCCAACATGCTTCTGAAATGAATGGAGAAGATCATTGTGGTGAGGGAAGATCAGCTGAGAGGTATGGAAAGAGCAACAAGGAAACCTACACTATCATATGTAATAGAGATAACCACTGGGATTAAGTTGTAAGACTTAAGGAACCTGCCTGGGGACTAAGCATCAACCTGTGGGGGTGGAAAGGGGGAAAAGGGAGGGAGGGCCCAGGTGAGAGGGTCAGGGATATACCTATGACTGTTTGGGGATTATGTATACCTGTAAACAAGAAAGCTCTGTAAAAATGTGTAACAGTAACTTCGCTGTACACCTGAAGCTAATGCAGCATTGTAAAACAAATATACCTCAATTAAAAAAAGAAAAAAAACTTAAACCATTGATTATCAACTTGGAGTAGACAAACATATAACTGAGACTCTCAAGAGTAGCAATATAATTATGGGAGAGTTTAACAGGATGGCTGTGTCCAAAGATAGTTATCACTCTAGGTGGGGGTGGTAGGTTGGGGAATTTAGTAGATGTCAACACCTGTAAACAGATACAAATGTTTAAGTACAACAGATTAAACATCAATGAGTTTCCATAATTGTGCTGAATTAGTTTATAGTGGCCATAGTAACTATAATGGTAATAAAATAACATAATTTTAAAGAATCAAGTGTTTCACTTAGTTACTATTTTGTCACTACATGGTCAGGGGAAGATAATGAGGATGCTCTCAGAAATATAGGAAGAAATACATTTATTTAGTGTATGTAACAATATGTCTAGTCTTAAAATTTTGATTCTTCTGTAATTTTCTTAAAAACTATGAATCTTCTCTGAATAGTATGTGAAAAAGCCCTATTTATCATATCATTTAGGATGCATAAATTCAAATTAAAGCCTAAAATGTAGATGAGACAAAAATAAGAATTTTAATTTTCGGATGTATGGATGAATCTAATTAAGAATGCAAAAACATTTTCTTTCAAATTTATCTATCAAATGTAACTTTTAAACCTTATGGCTAGATTGGAAAATACACAATTTTCTTGATTATTTGAAGGTCCCAAATGATTAACTTATTGCAGAATGATATCCTAGTAGCTGAAATTTCCAACATGCTTCTGAAATGAATTGGAGAAAAAAAAAAAAAAAAAGTCCTGAGAAGCCACCGGAACCCTGAGCGAGAAGCCGCCGGAACCCTGAGCGAGAAGCCGCCGGAACCCTGAGCAAGAAGCCGCGGAACCTTGGGCGAGAAGCCGCAGGAAGCCAGAGCGAGAAGCCGCGAGAAGCGCCTCATCGCGGGTAAATTCAGCTACTCAAACTGGAGGGCTTGCTGAACATAGAGGGGAAGTCTCCCATGGATTGCTGACAAGGGACCGGGCACGAGCTGGATGGGAAAGCTCCCGCCTGCCTTTGGGACTTAGACACGTAATCAGCAGTGAGCGTGTGACAGTGGCGGAGGAGCCTGCGCACCCCTAAAGCTACAGCAGCAGCAGCGGAGGAAGCTTGGGAAACAGCAGGAATTGGAGATTACTGGCGGGTGCACGGTTGAGCCGGGGCGCCCCCCTCCAACACGGGACTGCGTGCACCGCGGCCCCCGCCCAAAGGACTGGGAACAGCGCACCATCCCGGCCAGCACCCAGGATGGCAGCAAAGCCCTCATTTTGCTGAACACTAAAACAGAAACCATAGCAAATGGTGCTATAGGGAAAGACTACGCCATCAAGACACCACCTTCAAGAGCAGATGGGTTTCCAACAGGCAGATGAGAAGATAAAAACCAGGAACAATATTTAGCTTTTTTTTTTTTTTTTGCTTGTTTATTTGTGGAGGACTATTATGCTTATTCAGTTGACTGGTTTGGGGTTTATTAGTTTGTTTGTTTATTCTGTTTTTTGTTTGTTATTTTTTTTCATTTTCATTCGTTTTGTTTTTTGTGTTTTTTTGTTTGTTTTTTGGTCTCATTAATTTTTTTCTGCCCTTTTTAATTTTTAATTTATTTTTTGACTTTTATTTTATTGTTTTTTTTTTTTTTAATTTTAATTCTTGGAAACCTCTAATTCTCTTTCCTCTTTCCCACTGCTTTCTCCCTCTATGTTCTAAATGCAAAACCTTTTCCTATCTACCAATATCCTCTAGATAAATTATTTCCTATCTTCCTGTCTCCACTATTCTCTTCCAACTGCACTAAACAATACACACACTAATCCTTGCTACCTGACCCTATAAAATCCTTCCAAGATGAATCTATTCTTTCTCATTACCTATACACTCTCCTCCTCCAATCTCACTGATGAATTTAGATGCCAAGATCCTCAACAAAATCCTAGCAAACAGAATTCAATGACACGTCAAAAAACTCATACATCACAATCAAGTCGGGTTCCACCCAGGCATGCAAGGACTCTTCAATATCTGCATATCAATCAATGTGATACACCATATCAACAAATTGAAAGACAAAAACCAAATGATCATCTCAATAGATGCAGAAAAAGACTTCGACAAAGTACAACATTTATGATAAAAACTCTTCAGAAGGCTTTCTGCTGATGGCCTAGTGGGTAAGGACAATGCCTTGCAGTGCAACTGGCACCAGTTCGATCCCTGGCCTGGGAAGATCCCATGTGATGTGGAGTGGCTGGACTGATGTGTCCAATTACCGAGCCGGAGCTCTGGCGTGCATGTGAACCCGGAGCCGGCGCTCTGTGACGACAGAGACCACCGCGATAGGAGGCCCACAGGAGCCAAAGAACAAAGACGGATGAAAACAGACAAATGAAAGACCAATAAAAGTGGCCCGCCCGTCCCCCTCCCTCCCCACCTCCCCTCCCAAAAAAAAGAAAAAAAAAAGAAAAAAAAAATCTTCAGAAAATCAGCACAGAAGGAACCTATCTCAACATAATAAAAGCCATCTATGAGAAGCCTACAGCGAACATTATCCTTAACGGTGAAAAACTGAAAGCATTCCCTCTAAGATCAGGAACAAGACAGGGGTGTCCACTTTCACCACTACTATTCAACATAGTCCTGGAAGTTCTAGCAACAGCAATAAGAGAAGATAAAGAAATAAAGGGAATCCAGATTGGAAAGGAAGAAGTCAAGCTCTCTCTTTTTGCAGATGACATGATATTATACATAGAAAATCCCAAAGACATGGTTACAAAGCTACTAGAGTTAATTGATGAATTCAGCAAAGTCGCAGGATACAAAGTCAACACACAGAAATCACTGGCATTCCTATACACAAACAATGAAAAATCAGAAAACGAAATCAAAGAGGCAATCACCTTCACATTTGCAACCAAACGAATCAAATATCTAGGAATAAACCTACCCAAAGAAACAAAAGAATTGTACACAGAAAATTACGAGACACTCATGAGAGACATTAAAGAAGACTTAAACAGATGGAGAGATATTCCATGTTCCTGGGTCGGAAAAATCAATATTGTGAAAATGACCATACTACCAAATATCATCTACAGATTCAATGCAATACCTATCCAACTACCATTGACATTTTTCACAGAACTAGAGCAAAGAATCACACAGTTCATATGGAAACACAAAAGACCTCGACTAGCCAACGCAATCCAGGGAAAGAAAAATGGAGCTGGAGGGATCAGCCTCCCTAACTTCAGGCTCTACTACAACGCAACAGTCATCAAGACAGTATGGTACTGACACAAAAACAGGACTATAGACCAATGGAAAAAGACAGAGAACCCAGAGATAAACCCACGCACCTATGGGTACCTTATTTTTAACAATGTAGGCGAAACTATAAATTTGGACAAAGACAGCCTCTTGTTCAACAAGTGGTGCTGGGAAAATTGGACAGCTACATGACAAAAAAATGAAGTTGGTCATTCCCTGACACCATACACAAAGATCAACTCAAAATGGATTCAAGACCTAAATGTAAGACCAGAAACCATCAAACTCTTGGAGGAGAATATAGGCAAAACGCTCAAGGACATCAATCAAAGCAAGATCTTCTCTGACCCACCTACCAGAATAGTGGAACCGAAAAGATAAATGAACACGTGGGACCTCATGAAACTTAAAAGCTTTTGTACAGCAAAGGAAATTACAAAAAAAGCTGAACAGATACCCCACAGAATGGGAGAAAATCATAGCAAATGAAACAACAGACAAAGAATTAATCTCCAAAATCTACAAGCAACTCAGACAACTCAGCACAGGAAATACGAACAACCCAATGAAAAAATGGGAAAAAGTTCTAAAGAGATGCCTCTCCAAAGAGGACATACAGATGGCCCAAAAACACGTGAAACGATGCTCAACTTCACTAATAATTAAAGAAATGTAAATCAAAACTACAATGAGATATCACCTCACACCCGTCAGAATGGCCATCTTCAAAAAATCTGCAGACAATAAATGCCAGAGAGGGTGCGGAGAAAAGGGGACCCTCCTTCATTGCTGGTGGGAATGTAAATTGATACAGCCTCTATGGAAGACAGTATGGAAATTCCTTAAAAAACTAAGAATAGAAGCACTCTATGACCCAGCAATCCCACTATTAGGCTTATATCCTGATGAAATGAAAACTGAAAGAAGCACCTATACCCCAATGTTCATTGCAGCTCTCTATACAATAGCCAGAACATGGAAGCAACCTAGATGTCCATCACACAGTTCATATGGAAACACAAAAGACCTCGACTAGCCAACGCAATCCAGGGAAAGAAAAATGGAGCTGGAGGGATCAGCCTCCCTAACTTCAGGCTCTACTACAACGCAACAGTCATCAAGACAGTATGGTACTGACACAAAAACAGGACTATAGACCAATGGAAAAAGACAGAGAACCCAGAGATAAACCCACGCACCTATGGGTACCTTATTTTTAACAATGTAGGCGAAACTATAAATTTGGACAAAGACAGCCTCTTGTTCAACAAGTGGTGCTGGGAAAATTGGACAGCTACATGACAAAAAAATGAAGTTGGTCATTCCCTGACACCATACACAAAGATCAACTCAAAATGGATTCAAGACCTAAATGTAAGACCAGAAACCATCAAACTCTTGGAGGAGAATATAGGCAAAACGCTCAAGGACATCAATCAAAGCAAGATCTTCTCTGACCCACCTACCAGAATAGTGGAACCGAAAAGATAAATGAACACGTGGGACCTCATGAAACTTAAAAGCTTTTGTACAGCAAAGGAAATTACAAAAAAAGCTGAACAGATACCCCACAGAATGGGAGAAAATCATAGCAAATGAAACAACAGACAAAGAATTAATCTCCAAAATCTACAAGCAACTCAGACAACTCAGCACAGGAAATACGAACAACCCAATGAAAAAATGGGAAAAAGTTCTAAAGAGATGCCTCTCCAAAGAGGACATACAGATGGCCCAAAAACACGTGAAACGATGCTCAACTTCACTAATAATTAAAGAAATGTAAATCAAAACTACAATGAGATATCACCTCACACCCGTCAGAATGGCCATCTTCAAAAAATCTGCAGACAATAAATGCCAGAGAGGGTGCGGAGAAAAGGGGACCCTCCTTCATTGCTGGTGGGAATGTAAATTGATACAGCCTCTATGGAAGACAGTATGGAAATTCCTTAAAAAACTAAGAATAGAAGCACTCTATGACCCAGCAATCCCACTATTAGGCTTATATCCTGATGAAATGAAAACTGAAAGAAGCACCTATACCCCAATGTTCATTGCAGCTCTCTATACAATAGCCAGAACATGGAAGCAACCTAGATGTCCATCGACAAATGAATGGATACAGAAGCCCTGGTACATATATACAATGGGATACTACTCAGCTGTTAAAGGAAATGCAGAAGACTCTGTCCTAACGAAGTGGCTAGCTCTAGGACCTATCATAAAAAGTGAAGTAAGCCAAAAAGAGAAAGACAAATATAGCATACTAACACACATATATGGAATCTAGTAGGACGGTCTTAATAACACACTCAGTGAACTCATGGAAAAACAGACAGAGCATAGACATATGGACATTGTGGGGAAGAAATAGGGAGGGGGAGGCATGGAGACAGTGACATGGAAACCTATACTCTCATGTGTGGAAAAGATAGCTATTGTCATTGTGCTAAGGGAATAGGTGTACCTACAATCACTTGGGGCAATGGTCTGGAGGGGTGGGAGATGGGGAACTGGGTGGGGGGAGGGTCCAGGAATATGCATAGGACTGATCTGGGAACGTACATGTTGGTGAACAACAAAACTCTGTAAAATCTTTAAAATAAAGAATAAAAAAAAAGTCCTATAAACTGGCAAAATTACAGCACTTTCAAAGTTGTGACAGTTCATATCTTAAAGAAGTATATAACAATTCATGTAAAATATAATTCAACAAAACTAGGTTTAAACGCTAGATTAATGCATCACACAAGACACATTAAACTCCTTTAAAAACTCTAAAAATAAAATAACCTACTGAGTTGTTACTAATAATTAGTCTTATAAGAGAGGAATTACATTGTACTATAGTATATTACAATTAGGTTTTTTACAGAACTAATTCTGATGCCATTTTGATAAAACTTCCAAAAAAAGTTGCTGGATTGACAAACAATGATAACAGTTACTTAGTATCAGGTTAGAACATGGGCTTTTATTAACTGCACATATCTAAAATCAAATTTAAATAAAATACTAAGAATAAACTCTAAGAAAAGCCTGAATTTAAAACTGGATTGAAAAACCATTCTAAAGCAAATTTCCACCCTTTTTATTTATCCTGATGAAATGAAAACTGAAAGAAGCACCTATACCCCAATGTTCATTGCAGCTCTCTATACAATAGCCAGAACATGGAAGCAACCTAGATGTCCATCGACAAATGAATGGATACAGAAGCCCTGGTACATATATACAATGGGATACTACTCAGCTGTTAAAGGAAATGCAGAAGACTCTGTCCTAACGAAGTGGCTAGCTCTAGGACCTATCATAAAAAGTGAAGTAAGCCAAAAAGAGAAAGACAAATATAGCATACTAACACACATATATGGAATCTAGTAGGACGGTCTTAATAACACACTCAGTGAACTCATGGAAAAACAGACAGAGCATAGACATATGGACATTGTGGGGAAGAAATAGGGAGGGGGAGGCATGGAGACAGTGACATGGAAACCTATACTCTCATGTGTGGAAAAGATAGCTATTGTCATTGTGCTAAGGGAATAGGTGTACCTACAATCACTTGGGGCAATGGTCTGGAGGGGTGGGAGATGGGGAACTGGGTGGGGGGAGGGTCCAGGAATATGCATAGGACTGATCTGGGAACGTACATGTTGGTGAACAACAAAACTCTGTAAAATCTTTAAAATAAAGAATAAAAAAAAAGTCCTATAAACTGGCAAAATTACAGCACTTTCAAAGTTGTGACAGTTCATATCTTAAAGAAGTATATAACAATTCATGTAAAATATAATTCAACAAAACTAGGTTTAAACGCTAGATTAATGCATCACACAAGACACATTAAACTCCTTTAAAAACTCTAAAAATAAAATAACCTACTGAGTTGTTACTAATAATTAGTCTTATAAGAGAGGAATTACATTGTACTATAGTATATTACAATTAGGTTTTTTACAGAACTAATTCTGATGCCATTTTGATAAAACTTCCAAAAAAAGTTGCTGGATTGACAAACAATGATAACAGTTACTTAGTATCAGGTTAGAACATGGGCTTTTATTAACTGCACATATCTAAAATCAAATTTAAATAAAATACTAAGAATAAACTCTAAGAAAAGCCTGAATTTAAAACTGGATTGAACCATCTCATATTCTTATTTATTCTAATTCTTCTCATCTCCTAAAGCATAAATCTCCTGCCACTCCTTCTAAAATGTTCAATTTTTAATAAAGTAACATCTGGTTTGGGGATGAGGCTCTGCTACCTGCTGTTCCCCACCCCTCCGGGAAAGTGGAAAAGTAAGCAGTTATTCAGCATCACTTTTGTTATCCTAGTAACAGCTGTGATTTTTAAAGGGCTAAAGCAAGAGAAATTAGAAATGAGAGTACCTGAACACTGTAGGAGGATTCTACTGTGATATGTAACACAGTACAGTAAAACTAACATATCCTAATGAAAATTAGACTGTTGTACTCATAAAGGGGAGGACAGAGTGAAAAGAGAGGAAATATTGGATTATGTGTTAATCTATTGTCATATATGTAAATACATTAAAATAGCCAGTGAAACTACTGAGTAAATTATTTTTCTATGTAATTTGATTTTGTTTGTCTAAGCATCCTCTTAGTACACGAAAAGGAGAAATATTGTTCCTATTTATGCAAGATGGACCTTACATTCCAAATTGAATCAATTATTACTGAAGAACTGTCACTGAATTTCAAAGGTGGTGTAATATGGTTAGAAGCTTGTTGATACCTTGATATCCACACTATTCCTGACATTCTTAAAACAGACCATTTGGCAAGGAAAGATTCTCCCTACTACTATAAAAGCTACAATAAAAATTATTAGAAGAAACATTCAAATCTAGGCATTCTTGGTTCTTTTTTTTGTTGGCCACGTCTGTTGGTCTTTCATTTATCTATTTTCATCCATCTTTGTTCTTTCGCCTGTGTGGGCCTCCCATCACAGTGGCCCCTGTTGCTGCAGAGCACCGGCTCTGGGCTCATGTGTTCCAGAGCTCTGGCTCAGTAGTTGGACACATTGGTCCAGCTGCTCCATGGCACATGGGATCTTCCCAGGCTAGGGATTGAACCGGCGCCTTTACTGATATAAACTTCCAAAAAAGTTGTTTTGGAAAAATATTCTTATTAAAATTTTCTGCACATATCTAAAATCAAATTTAAATAAAATACTAAGAATAAACTCTAAGAAAAGCCTGAATTTAAAACTGGATTGAACCATCTCATATTCTTATTTATTCTAATTCTTCTCATCTCCTAAAGCATAAATCTCCTGCCACTCCTTCTAAAATGTTCAATTTTTAATAAAGTAACATCTGGTTTGGGGATGAGGCTCTGCTACCTGCTGTTCCCCACCCCTCCGGGAAAGTGGAAAAGTAAGCAGTTATTCAGCATCACTTTTGTTATCCTAGTAACAGCTGTGATTTTTAAAGGGCTAAAGCAAGAGAAATTAGAAATGAGAGTACCTGAACACTGTAGGAGGATTCTACTGTGATATGTAACACAGTACAGTAAAACTAACATATCCTAATGAAAATTAGACTGTTGTACTCATAAAGGGGAGGACAGAGTGAAAAGAGAGGAAATATTGGATTATGTGTTAATCTATTGTCATATATGTAAATACATTAAAATAGCCAGTGAAACTACTGAGTAAATTATTTTTCTATGTAATTTGATTTTGTTTGTCTAAGCATCCTCTTAGTACACGAAAAGGAGAAATATTGTTCCTATTTATGCAAGATGGACCTTACATTCCAAATTGAATCAATTATTACTGAAGAACTGTCACTGAATTTCAAAGGTGGTGTAATATGGTTAGAAGCTTGTTGATACCTTGATATCCACACTATTCCTGACATTCTTAAAACAGACCATTTGGCAAGGAAAGATTCTCCCTACTACTATAAAAGCTACAATAAAAATTATTAGAAGAAACATTCAAATCTAGGCATTCTTGGTATCTTTTTTTTTTATTGGCCACGTCTGTTGGTCTTTCATTTATCTATTTTCATCCATCTTTGTTCTTTCGCCTGTGTGGGCCTCCCATCACAGTGGCCCCTGTTGCTGCAGAGCACCGGCTCTGGGCTCATGTGTTCCAGAGCTCTGGCTCAGTAGTTGGACACATTGGTCCAGCTGCTCCATGGCACATGGGATCTTCCCAGGCTAGGGATTGAACCGGCGCCCCTTTCACTGCAAGGCAGTGTCCTTACCCACTGGACCACCAGGGAAGCCCTCTTGGTATCTTTTTTGTTACTTGTAAAAATGATTTAAATACTTTTCTGTGTTATTCTAACATATAAATGAATATTCAGCTGAAAGGAAAGTGACCCAAAGTAAAATGAGTTACAAAATCACTTACTCTTTGCATTCTCAAAACACATTTTCTTAAATGGTGCAAGAAATGAAGAAATTAATCTCTTCTGAACACAAAATAGGAAACTGTGTTACTGTGTTAGCCTCTTAATAATCAGTATAGAAATATGTGTTCATTGAATTCTTTTAATAGTAGTTCAATATTTCAACCTTCTTTTAACTGGTGTTTCTTCTTCCCTTTATTATCCTTAATATATTCCACTGAGAGTTTTCTTCTACTTCAAGAATAGGGAGGCGACGGGCCAACGGCATCTGCCTCCCAGAAGCCATTGCCATGAAAACCTGCACGCTAATCAGAAGTGGGTCAAATGGTCTTAACATGAAAGCATCTAACAAGGTCCCCAAGGAAGCCCTTCTAAGTGGCAGCAGGGAAAAGCACGATTGCTTCTTTATGAAAGACGAATGCGAGCTTCCATTGGCCCATCTTAAAGTACAGATGCTGGCTGCTTTGAAGTTACTATAATTATGGTTGCTTTTGAAAGATTATTATGGTGTTGGAAACAAATTCCTTGAGATTTGGGATCAGAAGCAGTTACGAGGACTTGTGATATAGGGAAAGACTGCACACATAAAATAACAACAATTTTTTTGGTCACCAGTTGGTCAAACAAACACTTGTAACCTTTAATTTCTCAGCTTCCTGTTGCAAATATTTATGCTAACTCTGACTTTGATAAAGTCTACAATAGATTTTAATCAATTAGTAGAAAAAGGTATAATTATCTTCTATAAGCATGCTATATCAAGTGAAGAACTCCAAATTTGGTTTCAAAGGACAACAAAATTGACCAAGTCAAATACTCAACAGCTCATATATTAATAGTAAAGCAGTGACCATTAAATAATAATATTAGGTAATTTGGATCAGTAAGGGTGGCAATCAATCTTCTCTGCACATGAATATTCTGGATTACCAGAAACTGTCCTCGCTAAAGAGCTATCATCATCAAATATCACTCTTTATAGAAGTTTATCATAGAGTATGATTGTTAATTCGTCCACAAATTCATTCATAGATTTGTAAGCAACTTACTACATGATGGGCAGTCACAGGCAATTTTTCTCTTATTCTTGAGAAAAGATATTTGAGCATTGAAAATGAGGTAAGTTAGCTACAGTAATTTTGTCTTCTAGAAGTTTTGGTTTAGCTTCTAGAGCCTTACACTACACTTTTCCAAAAAAAAAAAAAAAAGGGCAAACAAAACCAAATATAAACTCCCATTCAAAGCTATCTTGCCACGCTGCTTAACACACTTTTGCAATTATCAGGAGACTGAGAAGGGAAATTGATACATCATTCAATTTCTATAGGTAAAAGAAAAATATGTTAACTGAAACTATGTCAATGAACAAAGGCAAATATAAAAGAGACTTTGTTAAGAAAATCTGAAGTAAGTCCAAATGTATTGTTTAATATGGTTTGAAATATAGGGCAAAAATCTCTTAACAGGAAAAAAAAATTCTACTAATAAATGTGCTTCAATTTAAATTAAAAATGGTATTAAAATCTTCTGAACCTATCATCTTATGAACATTCATGGCAAATTTTCTAATATCAACACAAAATAATGAGAAAGGTCAAATTTTAGTGGTATCACAAACTTGTTTTGTCCAAGATTTACTTTGTATGTGCAACATAAACAGACCAAAGTTCATAATACTTCTGCAAATTCAGAAGGAAAAAGACAAAGGAGCAGCCTCCTTTAGGAATAAAAAAATTGTACTGTGTTTAAATCCCACAAAATTAATGTTTAGCTCAAGGATTTGCTGTTCATCTAAGAACCCCTCAAGCCTGAGGCAGGATTAGGTCAGACTCATGTTCGAACAACTGGAGGAAATCAATGGATTTCACTTTATTAATAATTAAAGGGCTAATGCAGACTGGCAAGTGATTAAAAACATGTAGAACATGTATTTATTACCTCAATTTCAAATACCTCCATAATATATAATTTTAAATTGGGCCATACCAGAAAGAAAGAGGTTCCGTTCAATAAGAACAAGTAACAAAAAAAAGAGGCAAGAATTTCCAAGTCCAACGTAGACTGAACAAAGTTTCTGCCTGCAGCAAGAAAAGCAAATCTTGGACCTAGTCTGGATCCATGACAGAATCCTGGGAAACTGTTGCAGCCTACTCTGTCACCCGTAACTAAATTAATCCTTATTAGGATTTGTCAAGGGTGACAGAAACAAAGTTTGCACAATGAAGGACACTAAGGCTCTTCTGACATGGTCAAATAGGTTGAATTTTAACAATTCAAAACCAGAGTTTATTAAATATACATGTTAGATCACACTAGCAATTCCTCATTTCCAGAATCCAAGCTATCTTCATTACTATAGCTACTAGTCATTTAAATACAATTTACGAAGTCAAAGAATAGATGAACACACTTCTAAACTAAAATGCCAACCTTCAATCTGTCCGCAAACCTTCCTTAAATATCACTGCTTTGACAGTTCTTATTTCACGCTGCCATTTCTTCCATAGATAAAATCTGTTATGCATGGTCAGGCTAAAATTAAGTTTTTGAAGTAGTAAGTCTCTAGGGAAAAAAAAAGAATATGGACAATAGGTCTTAGGAAGCAAAAAAAAAAAAAAAAAAAAAAATCCGAACACACTAAGGTACACATACTTTTCACCTTATAAAACAGAAGGCTTTGTGGCTTTATACTTACATATCATATTATAATATAAATTCAGGGAATTCTAATGGAAACAACTTTGAACAAATACTTTGAATTATTTGCTAGGAAACAGTTTTGTCTTATGCCTCCTTTTTTTGCAACTGCTAGTACAATATCTGACATTATGAATAAATTTATCCATAGAATATATAGAAAATAATATTCTCGTAAACATGCATAAGCCTCTGCACCCCAAGAGAGGGAAAGATTCTGAAAGGTCAAATTAAATCCTTTAGGGTAGACATAGTAGACTCAAAACTATAAGACACAGAACTCTGGAGGGTGTGTAAAGTGAAGCCAGACTTTGAATCCAAAGGGACTGGGACACACCCAGAAAGTATTGGGGAGAGAGGAAGCATGTGTTTATCTGCAAGATGGACATGGTTCTAATGAGAAGTGGAGACAGGAAAAATATCCAGCATTTCAGAGATATTGAGGACTCAGCAGGGCAACTGACCAAAGGAGGACTTCTTCCAACACTACAATGAATGTGACACTTGCAAGAATAACTGATAGTCTGGATTGTCACACGTCTTTAAAATATAAATGATCCCACTGGTTTTAAAAAATATAGCATTCACTCTTACCACATTTTGATGATAGATGTCATAGATCAAAGAAAAAACAGAAGCACTTGACTAGAATATTTTCATACGCAATAACTTTAGATTCCTAGGAGGAGGGTAATCAATATACAGATTATCTAGGTAAACTAGGATTACCTCAGAGCTACCTGGTTGGTGAAGTACCTCAGAGACTGACCTGAGGACCTAGCTTTCCCTAATATCATCCCACTGATTCTCACCACCTCTCTAAGTGGCCCAGCCCTAGACTGATATTTGTGAAAATCCACTTTCTCTCTTATGGATATAGGCCATTGCATTTAGTATACTCTCTCAGGGAAAACCACAATGGTGCAATCTTCTTTATATTCCTTTCTATTTTGAATGCGTTCAACATTACGAAGTGTAAATTAATAGTATAATCCAGTCCTGCCATGGCCTGGTGAAGCACGTCTCTGAATTTGAGAGTCATACTAGCTCAAATACTACTATAAACACAAACCTATGTGGATATAAGGAGACAGCCAACATGCTCTTATTGAAATATCCAAAAAATGCATTAGGTCAAAATGTAAATTATTCAAAGAGAGGAGAAAAACATGAAAAGAGAAAGAGAGAGAGAGAGTGTGTGTACACACATACTTTCTGATTTTTCTGTATTAGTTCAATATCGATTCTCTTGGACAGTGATATCAACAATTCATAATCTGTAATGATGGACATTCTCTACACTTGTGCTGTCTTACAGAGTCACCAACAACTGCAGGTGGTTCTTAAGCAGATGCAATGTGGACACAGAACTCTGGAGGGTGTGTAAAGTGAAGCCAGACTTTGAATCCAAAGGGACTGGGACACACCCAGAAAGTATTGGGGAGAGAGGAAGCATGTGTTTATCTGCAAGATGGACATGGTTCTAATGAGAAGTGGAGACAGGAAAAATATCCAGCATTTCAGAGATATTGAGGACTCAGCAGGGCAACTGACCAAAGGAGGACTTCTTCCAACACTACAATGAATGTGACACTTGCAAGAATAACTGATAGTCTGGATTGTCACACGTCTTTAAAATATAAATGATCCCACTGGTTTTAAAAAATATAGCATTCACTCTTACCACATTTTGATGATAGATGTCATAGATCAAAGAAAAAACAGAAGCACTTGACTAGAATATTTTCATACGCAATAACTTTAGATTCCTAGGAGGAGGGTAATCAATATACAGATTATCTAGGTAAACTAGGATTACCTCAGAGCTACCTGGTTGGTGAAGTACCTCAGAGACTGACCTGAGGACCTAGCTTTCCCTAATATCATCCCACTGATTCTCACCACCTCTCTAAGTGGCCCAGCCCTAGACTGATATTTGTGAAAATCCACTTTCTCTCTTATGGATATAGGCCATTGCATTTAGTATACTCTCTCAGGGAAAACCACAATGGTGCAATCTTCTTTATATTCCTTTCTATTTTGAATGCGTTCAACATTACGAAGTGTAAATTAATAGTATAATCCAGTCCTGCCATGGCCTGGTGAAGCACGTCTCTGAATTTGAGAGTCATACTAGCTCAAATACTACTATAAACACAAACCTATGTGGATATAAGGAGACAGCCAACATGCTCTTATTGAAATATCCAAAAAATGCATTAGGTCAAAATGTAAATTATTCAAAGAGAGGAGAAAAACATGAAAAGAGAAAGAGAGAGAGAGAGTGTGTGTACACACATACTTTCTGATTTTTCTGTATTAGTTCAATATCGATTCTCTTGGACAGTGATATCAACAATTCATAATCTGTAATGATGGACATTCTCTACACTTGTGCTGTCTTACAGAGTCACCAACAACTGCAGGTGGTTCTTAAGCAGATGCAATGTGGCCAGCACAAATGAGGAATTAAAATTATTTTATTTAACTGTTAATAATTTAAATGTAAAAGGATACGTGCCTTAGGTTACCAACTGGTAGCATACATCAAGGGAAGAGGAAAGAAATTAAATAAGAAAGTAAAATGGCAAAAAAGAAACTGCAGCAAATTTTGATTTTGCTGTACATTCTATAATTAATAATGCTAAATCTTGTTTCCATTTAAAATTACTTTTAGAGAACATTGCTCTTTCAAAAAACATTGTAGGAGAAGCCGCACGGCAGTGCGCGTGTGCTAGCGGCAGAGGAGCCCGTGCACCCCTAGAGCTGCAGTAGCAGCGGAGGAACCCGAGGAAAGAGCAGAGATTGGAGACTACTGGCGGGTGGGCGGTAGAGACGGGGCGCCCCCCTCCAATATGGCACAGCGCTGTCGGGGCCTCCGCACAACGGACTGGGATCAGCTCACCGCCCCGGCCAGCACCCAAGCTGGCAGCAAAGCCCTCATTTTGCTGAACACAAAATCAGAAACCACAGCAATTAGGGCTATAAGGGAAAGGCAACACCATCAAGACACCACCATCAAGAGCAGATGAGTTTCCAACAGGCAGATGAGAAGATAAAAACCAGGGACAATATATAGCTTTTTTTCTTGCTGATTTGTTGTGGACTATTTTGTATATTCGATTGACTGGTCTGGTTTGGGGTATATTTGTTTGTTTATTCTATTCGGGTTTTTTTCATTTGTTTTTGTTTTTGATCGTTTGGGGTTGGTTGTTGTTTGCTTTGTTTTTTGTGCTTTTTGTTTGTTTGTTTTTTGGTCTCATTAATTTTTTCTGCCCTTTGTAATATTTAATTTCTTTTTTTGACTTTTATTTTTATTTATTTATTTTTTTAATTTTAATTCTTGGAAACCTCTAATTCTCTTTCCTCTTTCTCACTGCTTTCTCCCTCTATGTTCTAAATGCAAAACCTTTTCCTATCTACCAATATCCTCTAGATAAATTATTTCCTATCTTCCTGTCTCCACTATTCTCTTCCAATTGCACTAAACAATACAACACACTAATCTTTGCTACCGAACCCTATAAAATCCTTTCAAGACGAATCTATTCCTACTTACTACCCATACACTCTCCTCCTCGTCACTCCCAACATATGTCGTAATTAATAATTGCTCTCATTGTAATTATCCAAGTCAGGACCTGGCGCTGGATCTATTTATTCAGTCACTATTTTAATTAATTCAAAGCTTAACGGGCAAGTATCAGCTATGATTGCGTGATCTGCCAGAAAGATTTCCTGTGCCTTATCTCTGTAAAACTGGTCAGTTGTGGGGATTGCTGTGTAAGTATGTATATCTTACAATTATGTTAGAAAACACCTGCATGCTTTTACGACTGTCACCCATCAGGGATGCACCTCTTGTTCCTCAGATGCTAGTATGTGAACTAATATCACGGAACACCATAGCAAACCAGACATAGAGCCTACACCCCCTGACCAATCATCAAACCAAGGATCCTCAGAGTGGAAGCCCTGATTCCAAGACCCCACACTATCAAAGAACGCACAACACTGGAGATTATTCATCTGTAAACAAGACCTAACAACATCCAAGACACAAACCACTGAACCCTTCTAGAAGGACAGAAACCCAAAGGAAGGGAGAATTCAACCAAGAAGCCTAGTGGGGGAAAAAGAACTCCACACACACAGACACAAACAGAGAAACAAAAATTAACCTAATAATGAAACGTCAGAGAAACACTGTACAAATGAAGGGCCAAGCTAGAGAAACACCGCTTCAAATGACAGAGGAGGAGATAGACAAACATTCTGAAAGAGAATTCAGAAAAGCTATACTAATGAGGATGCAAAACACTGAAAACAGAATATTAGAGGAAATTAGTGCATTGAGAAGAGACATGCAAGAAATGAAAAATAAGCAAATAGAGACCACCAACTCAATTGCTGAACTCAAAAATACTATAGAAGGTCTCAACAGTAGAGTATCAGAGGCTGAAGAATGGGCAAGTGAGCTGGAGAACAGAATGGTGGAAATAAGTGCTGAAGAACAGAAGAAAACCGAAAGAATTAAAAGAACTGAGGATAGCATCAAAGACCTATGGGACAAGTTTTAATCCTTCCTATCTTCCTGTCTCCACTATTCTCTTCCAATTGCACTAAACAATACAACACACTAATCTTTGCTACCGAACCCTATAAAATCCTTTCAAGACGAATCTATTCCTACTTACTACCCATACACTCTCCTCCTCGTCACTCCCAACATATGTCGTAATTAATAATTGCTCTCATTGTAATTATCCAAGTCAGGACCTGGCGCTGGATCTATTTATTCAGTCACTATTTTAATTAATTCAAAGCTTAACGGGCAAGTATCAGCTATGATTGCGTGATCTGCCAGAAAGATTTCCTGTGCCTTATCTCTGTAAAACTGGTCAGTTGTGGGGATTGCTGTGTAAGTATGTATATCTTACAATTATGTTAGAAAACACCTGCATGCTTTTACGACTGTCACCCATCAGGGATGCACCTCTTGTTCCTCAGATGCTAGTATGTGAACTAATATCACGGAACACCATAGCAAACCAGACATAGAGCCTACACCCCCTGACCAATCATCAAACCAAGGATCCTCAGAGTGGAAGCCCTGATTCCAAGACCCCACACTATCAAAGAACGCACAACACTGGAGATTATTCATCTGTAAACAAGACCTAACAACATCCAAGACACAAACCACTGAACCCTTCTAGAAGGACAGAAACCCAAAGGAAGGGAGAATTCAACCAAGAAGCCTAGTGGGGGAAAAAGAACTCCACACACACAGACACAAACAGAGAAACAAAAATTAACCTAATAATGAAACGTCAGAGAAACACTGTACAAATGAAGGGCCAAGCTAGAGAAACACCGCTTCAAATGACAGAGGAGGAGATAGACAAACATTCTGAAAGAGAATTCAGAAAAGCTATACTAATGAGGATGCAAAACACTGAAAACAGAATATTAGAGGAAATTAGTGCATTGAGAAGAGACATGCAAGAAATGAAAAATAAGCAAATAGAGACCACCAACTCAATTGCTGAACTCAAAAATACTATAGAAGGTCTCAACAGTAGAGTATCAGAGGCTGAAGAATGGGCAAGTGAGCTGGAGAACAGAATGGTGGAAATAAGTGCTGAAGAACAGAAGAAAACCGAAAGAATTAAAAGAACTGAGGATAGCATCAAAGACCTATGGGACAAGATCAAACACACTAACATTAGAATTACAGGAGTTCCAGAAGAAGAGGGGATGAAAGGCTATGAAAAAATTCTTGAAGAGGTTATAGTTGAAAACTTCCCCAGCATGGGAAAGGAAATAGTCAACCAAGTCCAAGAAGCACAAAGAGTTCCATACAGGAGAAACCCCAGAAGAAACACACCAAGGCACATTCTAATCAAACTAACGCAGACTAAATATAAAGACAGATTACTAAAAGCAGCTAGGAGCAATAACAAATAACATATAAAGGAAACCCCATACATTTAACAGCAGATCTTTCAACAGAAACCCTGCAGGCCAGAAGAGAACGGCAAGACACATTTAAATGGCTAAAAGAGAAAAACCTCCAACCAAGAATTCTCTACCCAGCAAGAATCTCATTCAGAATTGATGGTGAAGTCAAAAGCTTCACAGACAAGCAAAAACTAAAAGAATTCTGTACCACAAAACCAGCCCTACAACAAGTGTTTAAGGATCTGATATAGCCAAGAAATAGAATAGAAGAAGCCTTACAAATCAAACCCCAAATTTCTAAGAAGATGACAATAGGAACATTCATATCATTAATTACTTTAAACGTAAATGGACTAATTGCTCCAACCAAACGACACAGGCTGGCTGAATGGATCCAGAAGCAAGACCCATATATATGCTGTTTACAAGAGACCCACTTCAGACCTAGAGACACTCATAGACTGAAAGTGAAAGGCTGGAAAAAGATATTCCATGCAAATGGAAATCAAAAGAAGGCTGGAGTACCAATCCTCATATCAGACAAAATAGACTTTGAAGTAAAGAAGATTCTAAGAGACAAGGCAGGTCACTACATCATGATTAAGGGATCTATCCATGAGGAAGACATAACAGTCATGAATATCTACGCACCCAACACAGGGGACAGGTTTTACTACAATCATGAATAACAGTGAGTCAGAGGCTGAGGGGCATCGGAGAACAGAATGGTGGAAATAAGTGCTGAAGAACAGAAGAAAACCGAAAGAATTAAAAGAACTGAGGATAGCATCAAAGACCTATGGGACAAGATCAAACACACTAACATTAGAATTACAGGAGTTCCAGAAGAAGAGGGGATGAAAGGCTATGAAAAAATTCTTGAAGAGGTTATAGTTGAAAACTTCCCCAGCATGGGAAAGGAAATAGTCAACCAAGTCCAAGAAGCACAAAGAGTTCCATACAGGAGAAACCCCAGAAGAAACACACCAAGGCACATTCTAATCAAACTAACGCAGACTAAATATAAAGACAGATTACTAAAAGCAGCTAGGAGCAATAACAAATAACATATAAAGGAAACCCCATACATTTAACAGCAGATCTTTCAACAGAAACCCTGCAGGCCAGAAGAGAACGGCAAGACACATTTAAATGGCTAAAAGAGAAAAACCTCCAACCAAGAATTCTCTACCCAGCAAGAATCTCATTCAGAATTGATGGTGAAGTCAAAAGCTTCACAGACAAGCAAAAACTAAAAGAATTCTGTACCACAAAACCAGCCCTACAACAAGTGTTTAAGGATCTGATATAGCCAAGAAATAGAATAGAAGAAGCCTTACAAATCAAACCCCAAATTTCTAAGAAGATGACAATAGGAACATTCATATCATTAATTACTTTAAACGTAAATGGACTAATTGCTCCAACCAAACGACACAGGCTGGCTGAATGGATCCAGAAGCAAGACCCATATATATGCTGTTTACAAGAGACCCACTTCAGACCTAGAGACACTCATAGACTGAAAGTGAAAGGCTGGAAAAAGATATTCCATGCAAATGGAAATCAAAAGAAGGCTGGAGTACCAATCCTCATATCAGACAAAATAGACTTTGAAGTAAAGAAGATTCTAAGAGACAAGGCAGGTCACTACATCATGATTAAGGGATCTATCCATGAGGAAGACATAACAGTCATGAATATCTACGCACCCAACACAGGGGCACCTCAATACATAAGACAGGTACTTTCAGACATAAAAGAAGAAATCAACAATAACACAGTAATAGTAGGAGACTTTGACACTCCTCTCACACCAATGGACAGATCAACAAAACAGAAAATTAATAAAGAAACACAAGCCTTAAATGCCACACTGGAAAAGATGGACCTCATCGATATCTTTAGGACGTTCCATCCAAAAGCAGAAGAATACATTTTCTTCTCAAGTGCTCACGGAACATTCTCCAGGATAGACGACATATAGGGCCACAAATCAAACCTCAGTCAGTTCAAGAAAACCGAAATTCTATCAACCATCTTCTCGTACCACAATGCAGTGAGACTAGAGATCAACTACAGGAAAAAAAAACAGCTAAAAATACAAACACATGGAGATTAAACAACACAGATCTAAAAAACCAACTGATCACTGTGGAAATCAAAGGAAATATTTAAAAATTCGTAGAATAAAATGACAATGAACACACGACCGAGCAAAACCTATGGGATACTGCAAAAGCAGTTCTAAGAGGGAAATTTATAGCAATACAATCCTACCTCAAGAAACTAGGAAAATATGAAGCAGATGACCTAACCCTCCGCGTAAAACAACTGGAGAAAGAAGAACAAAAGCATCCCAAAGCCAGCAGAAGAAGAGAAATTATAAAGACTAGAGCAGAAATAAATGATAAAGAAATGAAAGAAACAATAGTAAAGATAAATAGAACAAAAAGCTGGTTCTTTGAAAAGGGAAACCAAATTGAAAAGCCACTGGCCAGACTCATCAAAAAAAAGAGAGAGAAGAACCAGATCAACAAAATCAAAAATGAAAAACGAGAAAATACACCAGAGAATGCACAAATCCAAATGATTCAAAGAGACTATTATGAACACCTCTATGGCAACAAACTGGACAACCTGGAAGAAATGGACAATTTCTTGGGGAAGATTAATCTCCCACGACTGAGCCAGGAAGAAACAGAAACTTTGAACAACCCAATCACAAGCTCAGAAATCGAATTTGTAATTAAAAGTCTACCCAAAAATAAAAGCCCAGGGCCAGATGGCTTCACAGCCGAATTCTACCAAACATTTAAAGAAGAGCTAGTGCCTGTCCTTCTAAAACTCTTCCAAAAAATTGCACAGGAAGGAAAACTTCCAAACACATTCTATGAGGCCACCATCACCCTGATACCAAAACGAGGCAAAGACAACACAAATAAGGAAAACTATAGGCCAATCTCACTGATGAATTTAGATGCCAAGATCCTCAGCAAAATCCTAGCAAACAGAATTCAACGACATGTCAAAAAACTCATACATCACAATCAAATCGGGTTTCACCCAGGCATGCAAGGATTCTTCAATATCCGCAAATCAATCAGTGTGATACACCATATCAACAAATTGAAAGACAAAAACCAAATGATCATCTCAATAGATGCAGAAAAAGACTTCGACAAAGTGCAACATCCATTTATGATAAAAACTCTTCAGAAAATGGGCATAGAAGGAACCTATCTCAACATAATAAAAGCCATCTATGTGAAGCCTACAGCGAACATTATCCTTAACGGTGAAAAACTGAAAGCATTCCCTCTAAGATCAAGAACAAGACAGGGGTGTCCACTTTCACCACTACTATTCAACATAGTCCTGGAAGTTCTAGCAACAGCAATAAGAGAAGATAAAGAAATAAAGGGAATCCAGATTGGAAAGGAAGAAGTCAAGCTCTCTCTTTTTGCAGATGACATGATATTATACATAGAAAATCCCAAAGACATGGTTACAAAGCTACTAGAGTTAATTGATGAATTCAGCAAAGTCGCAGGATACAAAGTCAACACACAGAAATCACTGGCATTCCTATACACAAACAATGAAAAATCAGAAAACGAAATCAAAGAGGCAATCACCTTCACATTTGCAACCAAACGAATCAAATATCTAGGAATAAACCTACCCAAAGAAACAAAAGAATTGTACACAGAAAATTACGAGACACTCATGAGAGACATTAAAGAAGACTTAAACAGATGGAGAGATACTCCATGTTCCTGCATCGGGAGAATCAATATTGTGATAATGACCATACTACCAAATATCATCTACAGATTCAATGCAATACCTATCCAACTACCATTGACATTTTTCACAGAACTAGACCAAAGAATAACACAGTTCATACGGAAACACAAAAGACCTCAAGAATAGCCAAAGCAATCCTGAGAAAGAAAAACTGAGTTGGAGGGATCAGCCTCCCTAACTTCAGACTCTACTACAAAGCAACAGTCATTAAGATAGTATGGTACTGGCACAAAAACAGGACTATAGATCAATGGAACAAGATAGAGAACCCAGAGATAAACCCACGCACCTATGGGTACCTTATTTTTAACAATGTAGGTGAAACTATAAAATGGGACAAACACAGCCTCTTCAACAAGTGGTGCTGGGAAAACTGGACAGCTACATGCAAAAAATGAAATTGGAACATTGCCTGACACCATACACAACAATCAACTCAAAATGGATTCAAGAACTAAATGTAAGACCAGAAACCATCAAACTCTTAGAGGAGAATATAGGCAAAACCCTCAAGGACATAAATCAAAGCAAGATCTTCTTTGGCTAACCTACTAGAATAGCGGAAATGAAAAGAAAAGTGAACACGTGGAACCTAATGAAACTTAAAAGCTTTTGTACAGCTAAAGAAATTACAAAAAAGCTGAACAGACAGCCCACAGAGTGGGAGAAAATCATAGCAAATGAACCAACAGACAAAGAATTAATCCCCAACATGTACAAGCAACTCAGACAACTTAGCACTGGGAAAAAAAAAAAAAAAAATCAAAAAATGGGAAAAAGTTCTAAAGAGATACCTTTCCAAAGAGGACATACAGATGGCCCCAAAGCACATGAAACGATGCTCAACCTTACTTATCATTAGAGAAATGCAAATTAAAACGACAATGAGATACCACCTCACACCCGTCAGAATGGCCATCATCAATAAATCTGCAGACAATAAATGCTGGAGAGGTGCAGAGAAAAGGGAACCCTCTTACATTGCTGGTCGGAATGTAAACTGATACAGCCTCTATGGAAGACAGTATGGAGATTTCTTAAAAAGCTAAAAATAGAAGCACCCTTTGACCCAGCAATCCCACTATTAGGCCTATATCCTGATGAAATCAAAACTGAAAGAGACACCTGTACCCCAATGCTCATTGCAGCTCTCTATACAATAGCCAGAACATGGAAGCAACCTAGATGTCCATCGATGAATGAATGGATAAAGAAGGTGTGGTACATATATACAATGGAATACCTCTCAGCTGTTAAAAGAAATACAGAAGACTCAGTCCTAATGAGGTGGCTAGCTCTAGAACCTATCATAAAAAGTGAAGTAAGTCAAAAAGAGAAAGTACAGTATACTAGCTCATATATATGGAATCTAGTAAGATGGTCATGATAACACATGCAGTGAACTGATGGAAAAAGAGAGAATAGATATAAGGACATTGTGGAGAATGAACAGTGAGAGGGCGGCATAGAGGAGGTAACATCGAAACCTATACTGTCATGTGTGGAAAAGATAGCTATTGTCATTGTGCTAAGGGAATAGGAGTGCCTGCAATCACTTGAGGTGATGGTCTGGAGGTGTGGGATGGGGGGAACTGGGTGGGGATGGGGGGTCCAGGGATATGCATATGACTGATCTGGGAACATACATATTGGTGAACAACAAAAGTCTGTAAAATCTTTAAAATAAAGAAAAGAATAAAATAAATAAAATAAATGAAGCATGGAAAACAACAACAACATTGTACAGATTTTACTGGTGTATTAAAATTCCTCATTGATTTACAATTAATTAGCTATGGATTCAAAAGGCCACAAAATTGAGGAGTGCTGATAAAGTACTTAAGACACGTCACTGGTTCCCAACACAAAGTAGAACTTAATGTTAATTGTGAAAGAAAAGAAGGGAGAAAAAGTGAGAGAAATGGGGAGGTGGGGGAAGGGAACCCCAAAACATTTTCATATGTACAATATGGCTGACAAAAGAACCGACATTCTTTATATTTTAGTAAAATGATGACTTTACAGGAAAATGTATGTGGGCATGCGGTGTGTGTGCAGAGGGGGTACAAAAGGAAATTTTTAAGGAAACCCCAAGTTATGGAGATTCCTTAAAAAGCTAAAAATAGAAGCACCCTTTGACCCAGCAATCCCACTATTAGGCCTATATCCTGATGAAATCAAAACTGAAAGAGACACCTGTACCCCAATGCTCATTGCAGCTCTCTATACAATAGCCAGAACATGGAAGCAACCTAGATGTCCATCGATGAATGAATGGATAAAGAAGGTGTGGTACATATATACAATGGAATACCTCTCAGCTGTTAAAAGAAATACAGAAGACTCAGTCCTAATGAGGTGGCTAGCTCTAGAACCTATCATAAAAAGTGAAGTAAGTCAAAAAGAGAAAGTACAGTATACTAGCTCATATATATGGAATCTAGTAAGATGGTCATGATAACACATGCAGTGAACTGATGGAAAAAGAGAGAATAGATATAAGGACATTGTGGAGAATGAACAGTGAGAGGGCGGCATAGAGGAGGTAACATCGAAACCTATACTGTCATGTGTGGAAAAGATAGCTATTGTCATTGTGCTAAGGGAATAGGAGTGCCTGCAATCACTTGAGGTGATGGTCTGGAGGTGTGGGATGGGGGGAACTGGGTGGGGATGGGGGGTCCAGGGATATGCATATGACTGATCTGGGAACATACATATTGGTGAACAACAAAAGTCTGTAAAATCTTTAAAATAAAGAAAAGAATAAAATAAATAAAATAAATGAAGCATGGAAAACAACAACAACATTGTACAGATTTTACTGGTGTATTAAAATTCCTCATTGATTTACAATTAATTAGCTATGGATTCAAAAGGCCACAAAATTGAGGAGTGCTGATAAAGTACTTAAGACACGTCACTGGTTCCCAACACAAAGTAGAACTTAATGTTAATTGTGAAAGAAAAGAAGGGAGAAAAAGTGAGAGAAATGGGGAGGTGGGGGAAGGGAACCCCAAAACATTTTCATATGTACAATATGGCTGACAAAAGAACCGACATTCTTTATATTTTAGTAAAATGATGACTTTACAGGAAAATGTATGTGGGCATGCGGTGTGTGTGCAGAGGGGGTACATGAATGAAGGAATACAGATTTTTGGGCTGCTTATAGATATTCAAAGAATATAACTAAATTTGCTACAAACATCTGACCACTTGGTAGCACTAAGCCGTGGGACAGGCAATATTCATTTTCACAAATAAAGCAAAAGTACTTCACACTCTGACCCTCCAAATTTTCCCTTTTGCACAAGCAAGACTAACTGATAAATGATAACAATCTAGTTGAAAAAATTAACTATTAATTAATTGGTTGTTATGACAACGTGTGTAATGGGCTTTCCAAGTGGCACAGTTATTAAAGAATTTGCCTGCCAATGCAGGAGACACAAGACACATGAATTCAATCTCTGGGTCAGGAAGATTCCCTGGAGAAGGAAATGGCAACCCACCCAAGTAATTTTGTCTGGAAAATTCTATGGGCAGAGGAGCCTGATGAACTACAGTCCATAGAGTTGCAAAGAGTGCGACATGACTAAATGAGCACTTGTGTGCACATATGCACACACTCACACAGGCATACTCACACACACACACACGTGCACACACATTTTAATGAAATACCCTGTGATTCTTCTTCAAGTGTTGATGCAAATGTACCTGATATGACACTAGAGGAAATGCTGCTACAGTGATTCTGTTCTAGAATGTTTATAGTCCAAATAGTAATTTGGTGTCATTTTGTGTTTGTGTTAAATGTATTTAAAATGATTTGTGTGTTTTAGAAAATTATGCTTTCTTTTAAAAGTAAGAGACAGCTCTTTGGTAGACTTTCAATAATGTTTCAGTTATGACAACAAGCTCTGAGGCAAAAATCTGAATCAACTCCTACTGGCTATGCAACATAGGACAAGTTATTTACATCTTCAAATTCTAACCACTAGACCACCACAGAATTATCTGCTAGAATTTTTTTAGGTAAGTGTTCCAACTACAGCCGCTTTCCCTTCCCAAATAAATACGTATAAAGCCCTGGATTTTTAGTGATTTCATCTGAGTTCAAAATACTCAGTTCATCTTTATAATAAACATCTATGAAACAGTAAAGCTTATATAATGGATGATCTCCTTTGTTGAAAAGAAGCACGAATGAAGTCAAGAGAAAGAAAATAACCCAAATCTTAAACTTTCCACAGGTGACACCCTCCCAGTCTCCTTATTTTCCAAGGCAAATTGTGGAAGAGTTCTTGAATTATTAGCTTTTAGATCAAAAATCAATATATCTACCAAAAATTAATATATCTAGTCTAAATGAAAAAGCAGTAAACTTTCATTCCTAACTTTCAGCTATCCTAACACGAGGCCTTGAAATTATATACAGTTGAATGTAGAATTAAGCAAAGACAACTTTAAAAGTGATAATTAAAAAAATCTTAGGGCTTCCCTGGTGGTGTAGTGGGTAAGGACACCGCCTTGCAGTGCAGGGGGCACCGGTTCGATCCCTGGCCTGGGAAGATCCCACGTGCCGCGGAGCGGCTGGACCGATGTGTCCAGTTACCGAGCCGCAGCTCTGGAGCGCACGTGCCCAGAGCCGGTGCTCTGTGACAACAGAGGCCACCGCGATGGGAGCCCACATGGGCCAAAGAACAGAGATGGATGAAAATGGACAAATAAAGGACCAACAGAAGTAGCCTGCCTGCTCCCCTTCCTCCCCACCCCACCCCTCCCAAACAAATAAATAAATAAATCTTTAAAAAAAAAATCTTAGATTTACAATAGAACATAAAAGGAGAAGAAGGTTAGAAATGCTGATATATATGTTTCCTTAGAACAATTTATTTTAAGGATTGTCTTATAAGCTCTTGATTTGCTCTTTGGATTGGTGATGAATCACTTCCATGTCTAATGAGCTCTCAGATGGTGATGATCCTAATCGTCTAAGGAGGACCCTTTGAGAACCACTGTATTGAGGGAAGAGTCCTTATTGGATGTGCTCAGACTTCCAATTCCATGAAGCTTGAGTGTGAACTGCAGAGCTTCTAGTTGGCTAAGAAAAAGCTTTATGGAAGAAGTCATAAAGCCATAAGACTCCAAAGACAGCAACTGGAAGAGTTAGGTGGGCAAAAAGTAAGATAGAGAAAAAAACAAAGGAGCATTCTAGGCAGAGAATTCTGTCTGAATACTAGAACAGAGATGAAGAAGAGAGGCTTAAGACGGTGAAAGAAAAAGCTTTTGTACAACTGAAGGGTTAAATTTCAGAAGGAATAACTGGTCAGAGTTAGTGCCTAAAATGGGGGAACAGTTTGGGCCATCACTGTAGAATATTAAGCACACTGTCATTCTTTTAAAGAAGCAGAATTAGAAAATAACCCAAATCTTAAACTTTCCACAGGTGACACCCTCCCAGTCTCCTTATTTTCCAAGGCAAATTGTGGAAGAGTTCTTGAATTATTAGCTTTTAGATCAAAAATCAATATATCTACCAAAAATTAATATATCTAGTCTAAATGAAAAAGCAGTAAACTTTCATTCCTAACTTTCAGCTATCCTAACACGAGGCCTTGAAATTATATACAGTTGAATGTAGAATTAAGCAAAGACAACTTTAAAAGTGATAATTAAAAAAATCTTAGGGCTTCCCTGGTGGTGTAGTGGGTAAGGACACCGCCTTGCAGTGCAGGGGGCACCGGTTCGATCCCTGGCCTGGGAAGATCCCACGTGCCGCGGAGCGGCTGGACCGATGTGTCCAGTTACCGAGCCGCAGCTCTGGGCGCACGTGCCCAGAGCCGGTGCTCTGTGACAACAGAGGCCACCGCGATGGGAGCCCACATGGGCCAAAGAACAGAGATGGATGAAAATGGACAAATAAAGGACCAACAGAAGTAGCCTGCCTGCTCCCCTTCCTCCCCACCCCACCCCTCCCAAACAAATAAATAAATAAATCTTTAAAAAAAAAATCTTAGATTTACAATAGAACATAAAAGGAGAAGAAGGTTAGAAATGCTGATATATATGTTTCCTTAGAACAATTTATTTTAAGGATTGTCTTATAAGCTCTTGATTTGCTCTTTGGATTGGTGATGAATCACTTCCATGTCTAATGAGCTCTCAGATGGTGATGATCCTAATCGTCTAAGGAGGACCCTTTGAGAACCACTGTATTGAGGGAAGAGTCCTTATTGGATGTGCTCAGACTTCCAATTCCATGAAGCTTGAGTGTGAACTGCAGAGCTTCTAGTTGGCTAAGAAAAAGCTTTATGGAAGAAGTCATAAAGCCATAAGACTCCAAAGACAGCAACTGGAAGAGTTAGGTGGGCAAAAAGTAAGATAGAGAAAAAAACAAAGGAGCATTCTAGGCAGAGAATTCTGTCTGAATACTAGAACAGAGATGAAGAAGAGAGGCTTAAGACGGTGAAAGAAAAAGCTTTTGTACAACTGAAGGGTTAAATTTCAGAAGGAATAACTGGTGCGAGATAAGGCTCTAAGTAGATCACGCGCCTAAAATGAAGGGCACGGATTGAACAGTTTGGGCCATCACTGTAGAATATTAAGCACACTGTCAGTTTGGTTCTTAGAAATAAATATTAAAAAAAAGTCTTGGAGCCACAGCAAGCCTAGTCAGGAGGTTGGAACTGAAATTTGTAAGACTAGAAAGAGGTATAAAGTAGTTGCTGAATGGTGAAGAGAAGCAGAAAACCTTGAGGGAAGTAGAGAAGAATCACTGTAATTTAATAGTTGGGATAGTGTGGTAGAGAGAAAGAGGACTAGAATGTGGTTCTGAAGCAACTTGGTGTTGACACACACTGAGATATTATTTTATTTAATAAAAGCAAACCAGCATGCTGCTGAGAGCTGACTCTATTGCAAGCCCAAGTCCACTCCATTCATTCAATGAGCATGAAATAATAAAATATACACAATAATGAAGAAAGAAAAATGGCTTTAAAACTAGTAAAAGGAAAATGTGGAAAATGAGTTTCAGAATTGAATAAGCTGCTTAGCTCCCTGTGTAGCTTTCCCAATAGCAAAATAACAGCAACAGCTATTTCACCACTGAGGTCCCTGCACATCTACAACATGTGTCCATTTAATCCTCAGTTGAGCCCTCTGAGTTTCCTACTATTATGATCTTCTTTTTAAAAATGAGAAAACTGAGGTTAAACAATGTGTCCAAGGAGACATGGTTAATAATAAGAAAAGAGACTCTGTAACCTCTTAACTGTACAGAGTATGGTAATAATAACATTTACATAAGTAGAGACAGCATGAAAATTAATTAAAAATATTTTAAAGCTATATGCATATACAATGCTTGCCTGTTTTTTCCTTTTCAACAGCTTGAAACTTTCAGATTAAATACATCTGTGCAAAGGAATAAAAGCAAAAATCCAATATCAATTTTAAATCCTCAGGCAGAATAACGTTATTTTGTTGATATATTAGCAATATATAAATGAAGAAATATTAATACTTCATATTTTTAAAGAGCATCTTTACTATCTTATAAAGAAAAGCTTTGTTGTACAACTGAAGGGTTAAATTTCAGAAGGAATAACTGGTGCGAGATAAGGCTCTAAGTAGATCACGCGCCTAAAATGAAGGGCACGGATTGAACAGTTTGGGCCATCACTGTAGAATATTAAGCACACTGTCAGTTTGGTTCTTAGAAATAAATATTAAAAAAAAGTCTTGGAGCCACAGCAAGCCTAGTCAGGAGGTTGGAACTGAAATTTGTAAGACTAGAAAGAGGTATAAAGTAGTTGCTGAATGGTGAAGAGAAGCAGAAAACCTTGAGGGAAGTAGAGAAGAATCACTGTAATTTAATAGTTGGGATAGTGTGGTAGAGAGAAAGAGGACTAGAATGTGGTTCTGAAGCAACTTGGTGTTGACACACACTGAGATATTATTTTATTTAATAAAAGCAAACCAGCATGCTGCTGAGAGCTGACTCTATTGCAAGCCCAAGTCCACTCCATTCATTCAATGAGCATGAAATAATAAAATATACACAATAATGAAGAAAGAAAAATGGCTTTAAAACTAGTAAAAGGAAAATGTGGAAAATGAGTTTCAGAATTGAATAAGCTGCTTAGCTCCCTGTGTAGCTTTCCCAATAGCAAAATAACAGCAACAGCTATTTCACCACTGAGGTCCCTGCACATCTACAACATGTGTCCATTTAATCCTCAGTTGAGCCCTCTGAGTTTCCTACTATTATGATCTTCTTTTTAAAAATGAGAAAACTGAGGTTAAACAATGTGTCCAAGGAGACATGGTTAATAATAAGAAAAGAGACTCTGTAACCTCTTAACTGTACAGAGTATGGTAATAATAACATTTACATAAGTAGAGACAGCATGAAAATTAATTAAAAATATTTTAAAGCTATATGCATATACAATGCTTGCCTGTTTTTTCCTTTTCAACAGCTTGAAACTTTCAGATTAAATACATCTGTGCAAAGGAATAAAAGCAAAAATCCAATATCAATTTTAAATCCTCAGGCAGAATAACGTTATTTTGTTGATATATTAGCAATATATAAATGAAGAAATATTAATACTTCATATTTTTAAAGAGCATCTTTACTATCTTATAATTTAGAATGTTTTCTAGTAGTGTTTTTAAAGGGCCTGTCAAATTTTATGATTTTCTTAATCACAAAATTTATCTAAAATTTTAATAACTGTTTCATGTCTTTAGCTAGTTTTTATGTCATGTAATGTTTTCCACATACTTCCAAGTCGAGTTTTAGTGTACATAACTTTGTATTCAATCAACAGGCTTGCTGTTTACTTCTCCACTTAGGAAATAAAGTCAAGAATACTCTTTTCTTCATATGTGTTTGTTTTTTGGTATGTGCCTAAAATATCTGATTCCACCGAGAATTTTGAGTTCTCTGCTAACCATCAGAAACAAATTCAGCTTGGGCATTTAATGCATATTATCCAAGGGAAAAAAATAAAAATTAAAATCTCCTAGACACCTTAAATTCCTCTCCAGAAAAAACAGATTCCATGTCAAGATGGTATAATGTTTCATATACTCCTTCATCAACAAATTAGAAACTTTCCCATGATGAACTTACTCTAATTTAAAAATAACAGAGACAAAATCCAAGAAAAATGAAATAACAATAGCAAGAATTAAAAAAAGAACATGTGAGAGGGAAACTAACTACTCACATATGTGAATACATGCAAATGGAATTTTCTGAGTTTTTCTGTGATTATGTTGACAAGTATCACTGCCTGAAGTCATTTTTCTTCTTCAGAACCTAAGCATTCACAAATATCTAAACTTGTGATTATCTAACCATGGGTAGTGTGTGTACTATAATATCTGCCTCAAGGGAACTGTAAAGGTCAGGAAGATGCAGAAATAGTCAGAGTGTGAAGTCATCAAAGGGATACTGGAAGTTTAGAAGCTATCATCTGAAAGGCCCGGCATGCAGAGTTTCTCTGTTGAAAACAGCTCTGCTTCAGATTTCTGAATATCTAAGTTAAGCTCAAGAGACTGGAAATCTGATAATGATTTCACAGGCTAACAGGGCATCCTGGATATTTTCAACCTTCTATAGATTCCATGGAAACAGGAAATGTAAGAATGCTCTCTTGATTATTCTAAATGAAGAAATATTAATACTTCATATTTTTAAAGAGCATCTTTACTATCTTATAATTTAGAATGTTTTCTAGTAGTGTTTTTAAAGGGCCTGTCAAATTTTATGATTTTCTTAATCACAAAATTTATCTAAAATTTTAATAACTGTTTCATGTCTTTAGCTAGTTTTTATGTCATGTAATGTTTTCCACATACTTCCAAGTCGAGTTTTAGTGTACATAACTTTGTATTCAATCAACAGGCTTGCTGTTTACTTCTCCACTTAGGAAATAAAGTCAAGAATACTCTTTTCTTCATATGTGTTTGTTTTTTGGTATGTGCCTAAAATATCTGATTCCACCGAGAATTTTGAGTTCTCTGCTAACCATCAGAAACAAATTCAGCTTGGGCATTTAATGCATATTATCCAAGGGAAAAAAATAAAAATTAAAATCTCCTAGACACCTTAAATTCCTCTCCAGAAAAAACAGATTCCATGTCAAGATGGTATAATGTTTCATATACTCCTTCATCAACAAATTAGAAACTTTCCCATGATGAACTTACTCTAATTTAAAAATAACAGAGACAAAATCCAAGAAAAATGAAATAACAATAGCAAGAATTAAAAAAAGAACATGTGAGAGGGAAACTAACTACTCACATATGTGAATACATGCAAATGGAATTTTCTGAGTTTTTCTGTGATTATGTTGACAAGTATCACTGCCTGAAGTCATTTTTCTTCTTCAGAACCTAAGCATTCACAAATATCTAAACTTGTGATTATCTAACCATGGGTAGTGTGTGTACTATAATATCTGCCTCAAGGGAACTGTAAAGGTCAGGAAGATGCAGAAATAGTCAGAGTGTGAAGTCATCAAAGGGATACTGGAAGTTTAGAAGCTATCATCTGAAAGGCCCGGCATGCAGAGTTTCTCTGTTGAAAACAGCTCTGCTTCAGATTTCTGAATATCTAAGTTAAGCTCAAGAGACTGGAAATCTGATAATGATTTCACAGGCTAACAGGGCATCCTGGATATTTTCAACCTTCTATAGATTCCATGGAAACAGGAAATGTAAGAATGCTCTCTTGATTATTCTAAATGTCTGCTTTAAGAAGAAATGGGGAGAAATGCCAGCTTCTTTTTCAAAGGGAAAAGAGGAAAAAAAAAAAAAAAGAAACTATTCTGATCTTACTGACTTCAACTTTCGGCCTGGAGTAGGGATGCACAAGTGGCATCCAAAGATCAGGGTTTATCACACTTGCCATTTGGGATGGTACTCATCTGTGCAGAGAATGAGAGAAACATTCATCATCACACTGGTTCACTACCGAAACAATCTCTCTAACACTCACTGCTCCAACCAAAAAAAAAAAAAAAAAAAACAAGAAAGAGAAATAAGGGGCTCTTCAGGCTAAGAACTTTAGAAAGTATATAAGAAAATAAAGCACTATCAATTCTATTTAGTGACTGAATTTTTAAAAAAATTTCCCACCTGTGAATTATTATTATTACCTTTTTATTTTCATGTTTGCCTTTTGCATGGATATGTCTTCTCATGGTTTAAAATGTTTTAACAGGATGCTACCCATCAGAGAATAGAGAACTATTGACGATGGAGGCCTCGGTCATGCCTGCCTCTCTCATCTGCCTGTCTGGCTAGGAGGGAAGAAAAGGAACTTGCAAGCTGGTGAAGGAGGACGCTGGGTGGGATAACAGAGAAACCTAGAATAAAAAGCAAGCCAGTCCAAGGTATCCTGCAGGCTGTGAAATGCAGTTTAATCAGAGCAGCATTCTTTTGTGGTTCAAATGATTTTAATTACTGGCAGGCACAATTTTAAAATATGCAAATAAACAGTTTTAAAACCTTAAAAAAGTAAACATTATAATGTTTTCCTCCACCTTTCCATTCTCCTCCATCTCTATGACAGTCGGAGATGCAAAATGATAAAGCAGCATTCCATGAAGGTCCACACCATCTAGCTTCCAATAAGAAATATAATTCAAAAGAAGTTTAAACAACTCACTGTGCTACTGTGTCCCAGATTCTGAAGTAAAAATTGCATTATTTAGATTTCTTATGGAAAAGTAGGAATTTTTGGCTGGCTGCTAATGATAAGCGAAATATTCAAATTCAGGTTGTTCATTGATGATCTCTATTTTGATAATGTTTCTTGTTTCATACATAATATTAGTAGCCTCCACATCTCTAACTACACAGATGCTCAAAGTGAGCGTATTAGCACAGAAAACATGCTTTAGAAGTCTATTAAGTCCTTATGAGTGTTTTAGGGCGATCCACATAACTTTGCTTTTCCCTGGGGATAAGAGGACATATCACTGGTCAGACTGAGAGGTGGACTGTGAACACTAACAACTGAAATGATACAGGATTCAGACCCTCTCCTGGGACTCAGAAAGGTGAATGGCAGCCTGCCTGAAGCTCACTGTCACCTAGGGGAAGAGCAGGAAGCAGCAAGGCCAGGAAAGGACTGAGGGACCGAACACGGAGAGAGATGCTGATGGAGCAAAGAGCAGACTCCACAGGAGTGGCGCGCCCTGGAAAGAGGTATTCAAAACCAGAAATTCTAGAGCAAACCATACCTCATTTTACTGTGCTTTGCTTTAATGTGCTTCACAGTTTTTCCAAATTTTGTTCTTTAAACTGAAGGACTATCGCAAGCCTGTGGCAAGTCAATCTACTGCTATAATTTTTCCAACAGTATTTGCTCAACTGGAGTCTCTGTGTCTTATATTTGCAATTCTCCAAATATTTCAAACTTTTTCATTGTGACATTATTTGCTATAGTAATCTGTGGTCAGGGATCTTTGATGTTACCATGCAATTGCTCAAAATCACTCTTTAGAAATGCAGTTTAATCAGAGCAGCATTCTTTTGTGGTTCAAATGATTTTAATTACTGGCAGGCACAATTTTAAAATATGCAAATAAACAGTTTTAAAACCTTAAAAAAGTAAACATTATAATGTTTTCCTCCACCTTTCCATTCTCCTCCATCTCTATGACAGTCGGAGATGCAAAATGATAAAGCAGCATTCCATGAAGGTCCACACCATCTAGCTTCCAATAAGAAATATAATTCAAAAGAAGTTTAAACAACTCACTGTGCTACTGTGTCCCAGATTCTGAAGTAAAAATTGCATTATTTAGATTTCTTATGGAAAAGTAGGAATTTTTGGCTGGCTGCTAATGATAAGCGAAATATTCAAATTCAGGTTGTTCATTGATGATCTCTATTTTGATAATGTTTCTTGTTTCATACATAATATTAGTAGCCTCCACATCTCTAACTACACAGATGCTCAAAGTGAGCGTATTAGCACAGAAAACATGCTTTAGAAGTCTATTAAGTCCTTATGAGTGTTTTAGGGCGATCCACATAACTTTGCTTTTCCCTGGGGATAAGAGGACATATCACTGGTCAGACTGAGAGGTGGACTGTGAACACTAACAACTGAAATGATACAGGATTCAGACCCTCTCCTGGGACTCAGAAAGGTGAATGGCAGCCTGCCTGAAGCTCACTGTCACCTAGGGGAAGAGCAGGAAGCAGCAAGGCCAGGAAAGGACTGAGGGACCGAACACGGAGAGAGATGCTGATGGAGCAAAGAGCAGACTCCACAGGAGTGGCGCGCCCTGGAAAGAGGTATTCAAAACCAGAAATTCTAGAGCAAACCATACCTCATTTTACTGTGCTTTGCTTTAATGTGCTTCACAGTTTTTCCAAATTTTGTTCTTTAAACTGAAGGACTATCGCAAGCCTGTGGCAAGTCAATCTACTGCTATAATTTTTCCAACAGTATTTGCTCAACTGGAGTCTCTGTGTCTTATATTTGCAATTCTCCAAATATTTCAAACTTTTTCATTGTGACATTATTTGCTATAGTAATCTGTGGTCAGGGATCTTTGATGTTACCAGTGCAAAAATGACAACTCCTTAAAGACTCAGACGATAGGACTTCCTTCTTAAGGAATCAAGCATTTTCTTAAATTAAGCTATATACATTATTTAAGCATAAAGCTGCTTCACACTTAATAAAGTATACACTATAGTAAAAACATAACTTTCATATGCACTGGAAAATTTGTGTGACAATTTATTACAATATTCACTTTATTCTAGTGGTCTGGAATCAGTTGAAATATCTTCAAGGTATGCCTGTATCACAGTTTAAAGGCAAAAAATAATTGATTCACATGTGGTGAAAAGAGATAAAAATCATTGAAGCTATTATTTAAAAAAATTTTTATCCAAATCAAGAGCATACAAATATATTATTTTATATTTTACTTTATCAATACCATGTTTCTTCAAATTATATAGCTTGAAATCATTACAGTTAAGCAAATATTAAGTTAGACCAATTTAGGAGATTTTTCAGTGTTTTTATTGAGTCCCTACTAGAATTCCACAACACTGTGTATACTTTGGACATAAAAATCAAACTGGCATATTTTAGTTTAGTGGTATCACAGATTAACAAAAGATGAACATGTATAAGTAGATGCATACAATAAAGTTTGGTAAATTCCTTAATTAAGTTATGCAAAAGAATACAGAAATAGATAACCTTGACTTGTTCTCCATACTTGGTCTAAGGATGCATGACCACAGAAAATGTTATAGAAGAATTGAAAATTGAACAGGTCTTCAGGAGTTAAAGTTCTAAAAGGATGAAAACCATGAACGGAGAGAGGCTGATGGAGAAGAGCGATGCACAGGAGTGGCGCGCCCTGGAAAGAGGTATTCAAAACCAGAAATTCTAGAGCAAACCATACCTCATTTTACTGTGCTTTGCTTTAATGTGCTTCACAGTTTTTCCAAATTTTGTTCTTTAAACTGAAGGACTATCGCAAGCCTGTGGCAAGTCAATCTACTGCTATAATTTTTCCAACAGTATTTGCTCAACTGGAGTCTCTGTGTCTTATATTTGCAATTCTCCAAATATTTCAAACTTTTTCATTGTGACATTATTTGCTATAGTAATCTGTGGTCAGGGATCTTTGATGTTACCAGTGCAAAAATGACAACTCCTTAAAGACTCAGACGATAGGACTTCCTTCTTAAGGAATCAAGCATTTTCTTAAATTAAGCTATATACATTATTTAAGCATAAAGCTGCTTCACACTTAATAAAGTATACACTATAGTAAAAACATAACTTTCATATGCACTGGAAAATTTGTGTGACAATTTATTACAATATTCACTTTATTCTAGTGGTCTGGAATCAGTTGAAATATCTTCAAGGTATGCCTGTATCACAGTTTAAAGGCAAAAAATAATTGATTCACATGTGGTGAAAAGAGATAAAAATCATTGAAGCTATTATTTAAAAAAATTTTTATCCAAATCAAGAGCATACAAATATATTATTTTATATTTTACTTTATCAATACCATGTTTCTTCAAATTATATAGCTTGAAATCATTACAGTTAAGCAAATATTAAGTTAGACCAATTTAGGAGATTTTTCAGTGTTTTTATTGAGTCCCTACTAGAATTCCACAACACTGTGTATACTTTGGACATAAAAATCAAACTGGCATATTTTAGTTTAGTGGTATCACAGATTAACAAAAGATGAACATGTATAAGTAGATGCATACAATAAAGTTTGGTAAATTCCTTAATTAAGTTATGCAAAAGAATACAGAAATAGATAACCTTGACTTGTTCTCCATACTTGGTCTAAGGATGCATGACCACAGAAAATGTTATAGAAGAATTGAAAATTGAACAGGTCTTCAGGAGAGGTTTAAAGGTTTCTATGCAGAAGAGGCTGCCTAATTGGCCACAACATAGAATTATAAAACAGTTCAAAGAATCTATGATTGGTCTAGTGAAAGCAAAGAAAAAATTCACTTTACTTTTATATTTATATCTATACCTATATTTATCCATGTCAATCTATACATAGATTTTAGTCTAAGAATTGATTCAAATCCAGGCTTCGGCACTTAATAGGTACATGGCTGTGAGCTTTTTGAACTGATTTCCTCATTTGAGTGGCTACATAAATTCATTGGTTAAAAAATGTAATGGCACTAGAGCTAAATTCATTGTGTCCTTTGTTTGTGGCTTAAATTCTGTCTTAAACCTGCTCCTGTAGCAGGAGGGAAAGGGACAGAGTGTAATATTTGAATGAATGACAGTCCAAGGACACAACAGAAACCCATTAGAATCAAATGGGTCCAAGATGGCAGACTAGACCTTGATCCTCAATCAGCAAGCTAAATGACACACTCTGAGGCGCCATGACAATTCCATGCCTTCCCCAAAAGATTTGGAATAATCCTACCACTCATTAACATCTGAAATTACCCAGTCCATAAAAGCTCAGCACACCACATTTTCAGGGCCACTGGACTCACCGTCTGAGATGGCCCACACTGTCTATGGAGTGTGCTTTTCTTTGAATCTGAATAGATCCATTTCTTACCCATCACTTTTTCTTTCACTGAATTCTTTTCTGAAAAGAGACATGGAGAACCTGAGCTCCATTAGGTCCTGAAACCAGGTATGATGTGTTTTGGCTGGGTTCGAGTTCCAGCCAAATGGATTTGACTCCCAAACTCGATTATGGGTTTATGTTCCAAATCTATGGTAAACGGTTTCCATCCTAGTCCTGTTTTCTTAAGCAAGCTCTTAAATTCTCTGATTCCCAGATCCCCTTGTCTGAAAGTGGGGATATTACCTACCTCACAGAGGTGTAGAGTTAAGACTTCTAGTGTAGAGTTAAGACTCATAAACTTTACCTGATGAAGACAGAGTTCTCATAAAATATTAGCTACATCATCAAGCTGGGGAGAATAATATTTATTAATTGATTTGCAATAAGATTATATCATTGTCAAAAATGTTACTTCTCTTCCCAAATGAGGAAGAATACCTCTTACATATGCATTTTAAAAAATTTTATAAAGTCTGAGATTTATTCAATTTTCTCAAGTTCTATTGCTAAGAACTAGATTGTTGGCACTACCATTTGAAGAACTCAACAGATAAAGCTTTCCAGTAAATGTAGACATAACCTAAATTACTGCAAAGAGAAAACTCCAAAAGGTCAGAGCAAAGAAAATACAAAAGTATCCCTCATCTATGGCAAGAGCTGATTGTATCTTTCTGATTAATTCTTAACTGCTTTGTTTTGCCACCAGGCTGAAGAATCACTGCCATTAGTCATTGATATTAAGTACTATTTATGTCCAACCTAACTACAAAGGGTTAAAGTAAGGAACACAAAGGATTAAACATCAAAAATCCTGGGTTTTCCTTTGAATGCTCCTGTAGCAGGAGGGAAAGGGACAGAGTGTAATATTTGAATGAATGACAGTCCAAGGACACAACAGAAACCCATTAGAATCAAATGGGTCCAAGATGGCAGACTAGACCTTGATCCTCAATCAGCAAGCTAAATGACACACTCTGAGGCGCCATGACAATTCCATGCCTTCCCCAAAAGATTTGGAATAATCCTACCACTCATTAACATCTGAAATTACCCAGTCCATAAAAGCTCAGCACACCACATTTTCAGGGCCACTGGACTCACCGTCTGAGATGGCCCACACTGTCTATGGAGTGTGCTTTTCTTTGAATCTGAATAGATCCATTTCTTACCCATCACTTTTTCTTTCACTGAATTCTTTTCTGAAAAGAGACATGGAGAACCTGAGCTCCATTAGGTCCTGAAACCAGGTATGATGTGTTTTGGCTGGGTTCGAGTTCCAGCCAAATGGATTTGACTCCCAAACTCGATTATGGGTTTATGTTCCAAATCTATGGTAAACGGTTTCCATCCTAGTCCTGTTTTCTTAAGCAAGCTCTTAAATTCTCTGATTCCCAGATCCCCTTGTCTGAAAGTGGGGATATTACCTACCTCACAGAGGTGTAGAGTTAAGACTTCTAGTGTAGAGTTAAGACTCATAAACTTTACCTGATGAAGACAGAGTTCTCATAAAATATTAGCTACATCATCAAGCTGGGGAGAATAATATTTATTAATTGATTTGCAATAAGATTATATCATTGTCAAAAATGTTACTTCTCTTCCCAAATGAGGAAGAATACCTCTTACATATGCATTTTAAAAAATTTTATAAAGTCTGAGATTTATTCAATTTTCTCAAGTTCTATTGCTAAGAACTAGATTGTTGGCACTACCATTTGAAGAACTCAACAGATAAAGCTTTCCAGTAAATGTAGACATAACCTAAATTACTGCAAAGAGAAAACTCCAAAAGGTCAGAGCAAAGAAAATACAAAAGTATCCCTCATCTATGGCAAGAGCTGATTGTATCTTTCTGATTAATTCTTAACTGCTTTGTTTTGCCACCAGGCTGAAGAATCACTGCCATTAGTCATTGATATTAAGTACTATTTATGTCCAACCTAACTACAAAGGGTTAAAGTAAGGAACACAAAGGATTAAACATCAAAAATCCTGGGTTTTCCTTTGAAATGGATATACCCAACTAAACCAGATATCTGACTCCCATTACAGTAAGTCAATAACCTTCAGTCACTTTAACAACATGATACAATGGCTAGACACTCTTGCCATGGATCATGATCTCATATCTTTCTTATGATCTTGAAGACATAATTGACTTCTTTGTAAATGCCTATTGAATTTTAATTCCAAAAATGAAATGTGACAAACAAAACTCAGCTTGTACATGACATAAAATGCAATGGAAATTAAGCCATAAAAATGAGAGTGTTTTTTGGTATGAATACTAAAGAATCACCATAATATACTCAGGGAAATTTTCAAAGGTTCAAAAAATCATGTATAGTAAATTGACTTTTGTATAAAAGGAAGAAAAATGAATGTTATATATATATATATATATATATATATATATATATATATATATATATACAGTTGTTATGTTGTGTCCCACTCTTCTGCAACCCCATGGACTGTAGCCTACACGGCTCCTCTTCCATGGGATGTTCCTAGCAAGAATAGAAGAGTGGATTGCCATTCCCTTCTACTAAGTATTCCTACATAATGAAAATGAGGGAATAATTGGGGTGAAATTTTCTCTTATTATAGTAACTTATTTCAAGAAACATATTTGAATTTGCCAAAAAGTATTATACTAATTGAACAGTAGAAATGGTAGAGTTAACAAGTGAATGGTCACAGGGTACTACGATAGCCAAAATCAACATGCACAGCACTATGCTAGTACTCAGTATATGCCTCAAGGGTTGTTGTTGTTCTTAAGTCAATAAGTTGTACCAAGTCTTTGCAACCCCATGGATTGCAGCACACCAGGCTCCTCTATCCTCCAGTTTATCTCTCAAAGTTTGTTCAAATTCACGTCCACTGAGGTGGTGACAGTATTTAACCATCACCCTCTACTGTCCTCTTCTCCTTTTGCCTTCAGTCTTTCTAAGAATCAGGGACTTTTCCAGTGTCTCATCTCTTCGCATCAGGTGGCCAAAGTATTGGAGCTTCAGTTTCAGCATTAGTTCTTCCAATGTATATTCAGAGCTGATTCCATTAAGATTGACTGGTTTGACTTCCTTGCTATCTCAAGAGACTCCTCCAGTACCACAATTTGAAAACATCAATTCTTTGGTGATCAGCCTCCTTTGATTAGCTTGCCTCCCTGTCTAATGCTGGGAGGGCTGTAAGAGCTGCATTAAGTAGACAGGTAATTAAATTCAGCAAAATTAAGGCAAATTAAGCACCTTAGAACTCGTGCTCTGTAACAAGAGAATACTACTCTGAAACAAGAAAAGCCACTGCCATGAATCAAGTAGGCCCTGCTTATGGCAACTGAAGAGTAGCCCCTGCTTACTGCAGCTAGAGAAAATCAAAGTACCATAATATACTCAGGAAATTTTCAAAGGTTCAAAAATCATGTATAGTAAATTGACTTTTGTATAAAAGGAAGAAAAATGAATGTTATATATATATATATATATATATATATATATATATATATATATATATACAGTTGGTATGTTGTGTCCCACTCTTCTGCAACCCCATGGACTGTAGCCTACACGGCTCCTCTTCCATGGGATGTTCCTAGCAAGAATAGAAGAGTGGATTGCCATTCCCTTCTACTAAGTATTCCTACATAATGAAAATGAGGGAATAATTGGGGTGAAATTTTCTCTTATTATAGTAACTTATTTCAAGAAACATATTTGAATTTGCCAAAAAGTATTATACTAATTGAACAGTAGAAATGGTAGAGTTAACAAGTGAATGGTCACAGGGTACTACGATAGCCAAAATCAACATGCACAGCACTATGCTAGTACTCAGTATATGCCTCAAGGGTTGTTGTTGTTCTTAAGTCAATAAGTTGTACCAAGTCTTTGCAACCCCATGGATTGCAGCACACCAGGCTCCTCTATCCTCCAGTTTATCTCTCAAAGTTTGTTCAAATTCACGTCCACTGAGGTGGTGACAGTATTTAACCATCACCCTCTACTGTCCTCTTCTCCTTTTGCCTTCAGTCTTTCTAAGAATCAGGGACTTTTCCAGTGTCTCATCTCTTCGCATCAGGTGGCCAAAGTATTGGAGCTTCAGTTTCAGCATTAGTTCTTCCAATGTATATTCAGAGCTGATTCCATTAAGATTGACTGGTTTGACTTCCTTGCTATCTCAAGAGACTCCTCCAGTACCACAATTTGAAAACATCAATTCTTTGGTGATCAGCCTCCTTTGATTAGCTTGCCTCCCTGTCTAATGCTGGGAGGGCTGTAAGAGCTGCATTAAGTAGACAGGTAATTAAATTCAGCAAAATTAAGGCAAATTAAGCACCTTAGAACTCGTGCTCTGTAACAAGAGAATACTACTCTGAAACAAGAAAAGCCACTGCCATGAATCAAGTAGGCCCTGCTTATGGCAACTGAAGAGTAGCCCCTGCTTACTGCAGCTAGAGAAAATCCCCGAAGCAACAAAGACCTAGCACAGCCATAAATAAATAAATAAAATTGTTAAAAACAACGACTCTTCATCATAATTAGCTTGACCCCAGCAATTACTAGTTTGAATAGCTTCATAGCAAAGGTCCAGACAGATGGGTTAAACAAAAATTTCCAGTCATCAGGAGTGTATTTATCATGAGTGAATAGAAAAATTCAATGAATCAGCTCCATCATTAGGAAACCACTGAAGGTAAAGTTCTACTCTATGTTAAAGATGGAATCCTTTACAATTAAAGGCAAAAAGATGTTTTATTTTAATGCTCTTTACTTAAATATCAATATTTTTATGTCAGCTGCTTGATATGATATAAGGGAAAACAAAAAAATGAGAAAACAAACAAACCATCCTACAGTCATTGGGAACTAAATGGAGGTTAAGTACATATTCTATAAAGTACATATTCTATATATTCTGTAAAGCCCCGAAGAAAATGTTTTAGTTGCATTCCCGTATCTTACAGTATGAAAAGGCTGTTTCAAAGAAATTTTAAAATATTATTTCATAGTGAAAACCTAGGCTTAAACAAGAAGATGAGAAGTTACTGAGGCCTATATGGTTATTGAATTATTGTTGGATTAGCAAAGGATTTTATAGTCAGGATGCAAGAAACACTTAAGGTTCAAAACTACTGTGTATGTGTCTGTGCGTTTAGTAGCTCTGTTATGTCCAACTCTTTGGAACCCTATGGACTGTAGCCCACCAGACTCCTCTGGCCATAGAATTTTCCAGGAAAGAACACTGGAGTGGGTTGCCATTTCCTCCTCCATCAAAAGTTACTAACTCACACTAATTCAATTAACACACACCAGCTACTGTATTAGTACACTGGAAGCAAAATATATTTAAACCAATAGAGCAAAGTCTCTAAGGGAAACAAAAAATGAGTGATCAGCCTCCTTTGATTAGCTTGCCTCCCTGTCTAATGCTGGGAGGGCTGTAAGAGCTGCATTAAGTAGACAGGTAATTAAATTCAGCAAAATTAAGGCAAATTAAGCACCTTAGAACTCGTGCTCTGTAACAAGAGAATACTACTCTGAAACAAGAAAAGCCACTGCCATGAATCAAGTAGGCCCTGCTTATGGCAACTGAAGAGTAGCCCCTGCTTACTGCAGCTAGAGAAAATCCCCGAAGCAACAAAGACCTAGCACAGCCATAAATAAATAAATAAAATTGTTAAAAACAACGACTCTTCATCATAATTAGCTTGACCCCAGCAATTACTAGTTTGAATAGCTTCATAGCAAAGGTCCAGACAGATGGGTTAAACAAAAATTTCCAGTCATCAGGAGTGTATTTATCATGAGTGAATAGAAAAATTCAATGAATCAGCTCCATCATTAGGAAACCACTGAAGGTAAAGTTCTACTCTATGTTAAAGATGGAATCCTTTACAATTAAAGGCAAAAAGATGTTTTATTTTAATGCTCTTTACTTAAATATCAATATTTTTATGTCAGCTGCTTGATATGATATAAGGGAAAACAAAAAAATGAGAAAACAAACAAACCATCCTACAGTCATTGGGAACTAAATGGAGGTTAAGTACATATTCTATAAAGTACATATTCTATATATTCTGTAAACCCCCGAAGAAAATATTTTAGTTGCATTCCCGTATCTTACAGTATGAAAAGGCTGTTTCAAAGAAATTTTAAAATATTATTTCATAGTGAAAACCTAGGCTTAAACAAGAAGATGAGAAGTTACTGAGGCCTATATGGTTATTGAATTATTGTTGGATTAGCAAAGGATTTTATAGTCAGGATGCAAGAAACACTTAAGGTTCAAAACTACTGTGTATGTGTCTGTGCGTTTAGTAGCTCTGTTATGTCCAACTCTTTGGAACCCTATGGACTGTAGCCCACCAGACTCCTCTGGCCATAGAATTTTCCAGGAAAGAACACTGGAGTGGGTTGCCATTTCCTCCTCCATCAAAAGTTACTAACTCACACTAATTCAATTAACACACACCAGCTACTGTATTAGTACACTGGAAGCAAAATATATTTAAACCAATAGAGCAAAGTCTCTAAGGGAAACAAAAAATGAGTCACACTAAACTGAGAATCAGGCCACACAGAAAACTCTCAGAAAATAAATTCAGAGCAACTTTAAGGAAGCATAGCGAGTTATATGGAATGTACAGCAATCTGTATAGAGGCTTATATGACAGTATTTTCCGTGGAATATGTTTAACTCTTTAAGGCTACAAAAATGTCTACAGATCTTAATTAAAGATAAATAAACTCCTGACACTGCAATCATATATGCTTTTAATAACTACTTAGTATTTACTTTTAAACCATAATCTATAACTTTAGAAAAGTCCCTCAATTTCATTCCTTCATGGAGTTAATTCTAGCCACTCCAACATATTATTTTCTTCTTGACTCATACCTAAATTTCTAAGGTTACAATATTTTTGGTGAAAACACCTAGAGAACTAATAGAATGCACATGCGGTCTCATAATATTGGGAAAAGGAGACTCTGTTTTTTCTGTCCAACTTTTTTACCTTCTTTAGTGTTAAGGCTAATATAATCATTTCTGAGAGACAGAATGAGAATGCCAAGTGCAGGCCCAGACAAGAGCAAGGCAGGGGAGATGACCCTTTCTCCTACCTTTAGATAAACCCACGCGGTGAACTGTCTCCCTGGAGTGACGGCTGCTGGCAGCTATAATTTCTCTGATAAACACAATCAAAACATACTATATTTTTCCAGTTCTCCTTTTCACCAAGGTTTAGCTGTTGTGGAGAGAAATAATTCACTTGACACTTGCTGTACTTGCTTTCAATTTTGATATTAATACTACTATTTTTAGGGAGTGTAATTTCTTTACATGCTAAGAACTCCCTATAATGGAAATATACTATTAACAAGCAGAAAAGAAAGGTCAAGGCTTTTTTTCATTTAAGAAAAACTAAGTCAATTAGATACATAGATAGATAGATAAATAGAAAGAAAAAATGTTGAGATATAAATATATTGAGATGTATAGACACAGCTTTATGTAGAACTATTTCAGTTCAAGAAAAGCTAAAATAAGCCCCAGAGGCAAAATCATTTGTATCTAGTTAATTTACCATAAATATATAAATTACTAAGTATGAATAGTATTAGAAAACATATTATTAAATATTGGTTGATAGTTTCTGCAAATTCTTCCTCTAGTCAATGCTGCCCTACGTGTTCCAGATTTTTTTTTTTTTTAATTTAAAATCGAAAGGATCTCTTGCTTTGGTTATAATTTTATGACAATAAATTATTTTCTCATCCATGATCTTAACATAACTGGTTAGGTCAGCAGGAAAAGTATATTCCCTCTCCATCTAAACAGAGAACTTTCATAGTTAATACAGTAGGGTATACACTTCTTGAACTGTCAGCTTTCAAAAACACCATTAATGAGTAAGGGAATAGATATTATTCATAAAAAGGAGCAGCTTGGCCTAGGACTTCTTTAGTAGTAAAGTCCCTCAATTTCATTCCTTCATGGAGTTAATTCTAGCCAAAATTATTTTCTTCTTGACTCATACCTAAATTTCTAAGGTTACAATATTTTTGGTGAAAACACCTAGAGAACTAATAGAATGCACATGCGGTCTCATAATATTGGGAAAAGGAGACTCTGTTTTTTCTGTCCAACTTTTTTACCTTCTTTAGTGTTAAGGCTAATATAATCATTTCTGAGAGACAGAATGAGAATGCCAAGTGCAGGCCCAGACAAGAGCAAGGCAGGGGAGATGACCCTTTCTCCTACCTTTAGATAAACCCACGCGGTGAACTGTCTCCCTGGAGTGACGGCTGCTGGCAGCTATAATTTCTCTGATAAACACAATCAAAACATACTATATTTTTCCAGTTCTCCTTTTCACCAAGGTTTAGCTGTTGTGGAGAGAAATAATTCACTTGACACTTGCTGTACTTGCTTTCAATTTTGATATTAATACTACTATTTTTAGAGTGTAATTTCTTTACATGCTAAGAACTCCCTATAATGGAAATATACTATTAACAAGCAGAAAAGAAAGGTCAAGGCTTTTTTTCATTTAAGAAAAACTAAGTCAATTAGATACATAGATAGATAGATAAATAGAAAGAAAAAATGTTGAGATATAAATATATTGAGATGTATAGACACAGCTTTATGTAGAACTATTTCAGTTCAAGAAAAGCTAAAATAAGCCCCAGAGGCAAAATCATTTGTATCTAGTTAATTTACCATAAATATATAAATTACTAAGTATGAATAGTATTAGAAAACATATTATTAAATATTGGTTGATAGTTTCTGCAAATTCTTCCTCTAGTCAATGCTGCCCTACGTGTTCCAGATTTTTTTTTTTTTTAATTTAAAATCGAAAGGATCTCTTGCTTTGGTTATAATTTTATGACAATAAATTATTTTCTCATCCATGATCTTAACATAACTGGTTAGGTCAGCAGGAAAAGTATATTCCCTCTCCATCTAAACAGAGAACTTTCATAGTTAATACAGTAGGGTATACACTTCTTGAACTGTCAGCTTTCAAAAACACCATTAATGAGTAAGGGAATAGATATTATTCATAAAAAGGAGCAGCTTGGCCTAGGACTTCTTTAGTAGTAAAGCCTTAATCCCTGCCAATCATTCTAGCTTAAGGAGAAGGAACTGCATTTAATGAAAATCTAATGGTAACAATCTTCAACCAAACAACAAGCAACCCCAAGATCCTCCTGCAAGGTTGCACTGATTGCCTCCAGTAAGAGAGAGGACTTCATCTTTCTATTCAAAGCAGATAAACGTTCATCTGTGATTTATGTTTTATATAAGAATAGTTTACTGTTACTTTTCAAAGCAATACTGCACACAATGAAAAGATTGGTTTTTTCCAATAAAATTATAGTTTTCAGCTATAAAATGGACCCCCATTACTTATTTCCTTCTTGGTACAAATGTATAAATGTATACAATGTAATTAAAATGTATTGTGGGAAAAGAAATCTTATCATTAAAGACAGAGATGGAAAGAAACTTGAGGCTTCTGTTGGTAACTCTGCAAACTGACTGTGCCTTCTGTTTAGTATCCTTTTTCTCTTGACTATGCATAGATCTGGCACTTTCCAAAACTTCTTTCTTTTCCTTTGGTCATCTCTACCTCCTTCTCCCTCCCTTTACCATCTCCTCCTTTACTCTTGCTCCTTCCTTCATTGTTTCTCTCCTTCTCTTTCTTCCATTCACCTTCAGTACAGTTTGTACTGTCGTCACTTTTTTTCTCTTGCTGTGGATGTATATAGAAGGACAATCCAGACTCAGGAATGTGGATTAAGATTCTGTGGTTCATAAGAGGTGAACTGATTCAGTTATTCACCCAACTCAAATCCTGGAGTGGTATTATTAAATATTGGTTGATAGTTTCTGCAAATTCTTCCTCTAGTCAATGCTGCCCTACGTGTTCCAGATTTTTTTTTTTTTAATTTAAAATCGAAAGGATCTCTTGCTTTGGTTATAATTTTATGACAATAAATTATTTTCTCATCCATGATCTTAACATAACTGGTTAGGTCAGCAGGAAAAGTATATTCCCTCTCCATCTAAACAGAGAACTTTCATAGTTAATACAGTAGGGTATACACTTCTTGAACTGTCAGCTTTCAAAAACACCATTAATGAGTAAGGGAATAGATATTATTCATAAAAAGGAGCAGCTTGGCCTAGGACTTCTTTAGTAGTAAAGCCTTAATCCCTGCCAATCATTCTAGCTTAAGGAGAAGGAACTGCATTTAATGAAAATCTAATGGTAACAATCTTCAACCAAACAACAAGCAACCCCAAGATCCTCCTGCAAGGTTGCACTGATTGCCTCCAGTAAGAGAGAGGACTTCATCTTTCTATTCAAAGCAGATAAACGTTCATCTGTGATTTATGTTTTATATAAGAATAGTTTACTGTTACTTTTCAAAGCAATACTGCACACAATGAAAAGATTGGTTTTTTCCAATAAAATTATAGTTTTCAGCTATAAAATGGACCCCCATTACTTATTTCCTTCTTGGTACAAATGTATAAATGTATACAATGTAATTAAAATGTATTGTGGGAAAAGAAATCTTATCATTAAAGACAGAGATGGAAAGAAACTTGAGGCTTCTGTTGGTAACTCTGCAAACTGACTGTGCCTTCTGTTTAGTATCCTTTTTCTCTTGACTATGCATAGATCTGGCACTTTCCAAAACTTCTTTCTTTTCCTTTGGTCATCTCTACCTCCTTCTCCCTCCCTTTACCATCTCCCTCCTTTACTCTTGCTCCTTCCTTCATTGTTTCTCTCCTTCTCTTTCTTCCATTCACCTTCAGTACAGTTTGTACTGTCGTCACTTTTTTTCTCTTGCTGTGGATGTATATAGAAGGACAATCCAGACTCAGGAATGTGGATTAAGATTCTGTGGTTCATAAGAGGTGAACTGATTCAGTTATTCACCCAACTCAAATCCTGGAGTGGGAACTGGCAGAAAATATTAATCACCTGTAAGTGTTGATACCTCAAGTGGGCGTATTAACTAGAAATTTGATGTAATCTTTTCTGAACACTAGTATGAATATACTCTGCAAAGTGTAATTTTAAGTATAGTATGTTCAGAGAATTATCAGCTAATGGACAATTTCTGGAATTCCATAAAGTTGCTGGCTGCAAATAAAAAGACTCAATGCTCATATTTTTTTCTATTTCAATCTCATATCAGAGGTAAACTCACTTTGTACTCTCCCAAACTGTCATTATATGCACAGAGTTTTAAATATATAGGCACACGGTAAGTGTGCATATTTCACATACACATGTGCACATAAACACATAAAAGTGGATAATAAATAACAACAGTTAAATGTGCTCTTGGATAATTAATATTGGTTTTCTTTTTAAAAACAACAAAGAACAAAATGTATTTAAGTCTACAAAAGGTTGCATACAAGAAAAATAACAAATATTAGAAATTTAATACAGACAAAACATGAATGTAGAATTCAATATGTCTGAGTATTGAAAGCAGTGCCTTTTAAAGACTTATAACCAGAATCAGTTTAATAGACACTTAATAGCCATATTATGAACACTCAAAGAAAATGTGAAGAGAAATGTATGATGAGCAAACCACTAAAAACACTGCCCTATTAGTAAAATACCTCCAGTAATTTCATAGGTTAATATGAAACAGAAGAAAACACAAGTTCCCGTAAGACTATATTATCAACCCAAATCTCATTTGCCATCTCTACTGGAGACTTTTATTAAATTCTGAGGCTCACTTGTCAAATATTCACATAAAGAAGCACAAGTGAAGTACTGAAGTGTCAGACCTTGGTAAATCTCAGCACTTTAAGAGTTAGCATGAAAGTGAATCCCTTTGAGAGGATAAACAGAATAAAACTCTAAAAGCTAGAGGTAATATTTCAACCACAGAGTTTATTACACACAGTTTCGTTGCTAAGCATAGCATGTCCCATGGAACCACAGAAAATTATTATTGCTGATTTCAAAGGTTGAGACACCATCTCCTTCTGATAATTTCTTAGTAAAATGAAGAAAATATTTCTTGGCATCTTCACAACGACCTTCAATTTTTTATGTTGAATGTCCTTTCTTTTATTACTCATCTAAGAAAACTATGAAGAACTCAGCTATTAATATTAACTTTACTGAATTACTATTATTCCCAAAGTGGGGATGATGCTTAGATTGTGTATTACAAACTATAATTTACTGAGTAGGAAGTGGGGGAAGGGGAGAAAGGAAGGGCAGGTTATACTTCAAAGATACTTAAAAGGATATGGATATAAATGAATACAATAGTCCTCTCCTTGGAAAATGGCACTTGTACCTAGTCATTTTTTCACTTTAGTTAATCACCAGTTCAATAAGAATTGTGCACAGATTTCCTAGGGTGTTTAATACATATATCCTCACAAGAACACAATCATAAAGCACCCTGGTACTATTTGTACTCCAAAGTGTAGAGTGTCCACAAGATCAACAATGGATTGTTGCTGTTCAGTCCTTAAGTCTGACTCTTTGCTTCTCACGAACTGCAGCACTCCAGCTTTCCATAGTCTTCCCTATCTCCCAGAGTTGGCTCAAATTCATGTCCACTAAGTTGGTGATGCCATCCAACCATCTCATTTTTGCTCTTCTCTTTTTGCCTTCAATCTTTCCCAGCATCAGGGAGCCATCAATGGGATGGCTCTTTGCATCAGGTGGCCAAAGTATTTGAGCTTCAGCTTCAGCAACAATTCTTCCAATGAATATTCAAGAATGATTTCCTTTAGGATTGACTGATTTGATCTTCTTGCAGTCCAAGGGATTCTCAAGAGACTTCTCCAGCACCACAGGTGGAAGGTATCTTGTCTTCAGCCACACCCAGGTGGTGCTAGTGCTAAAGTACCTGCTTGCCAATGTAGAACACCATAAAGAAGCACAAGTGAAGTACTGAAGTGTCAGACCTTGGTAAATCTCAGCACTTTAAGAGTTAGCATGAAAGTGAATCCCTTTGAGAGGATAAACAGAATAAAACTCTAAAAGCTAGAGGTAATATTTCAACCACAGAGTTTATTACACACAGTTTCGTTGCTAAGCATAGCATGTCCCATGGAACCACAGAAAATTATTATTGCTGATTTCAAAGGTTGAGACACCATCTCCTTCTGATAATTTCTTAGTAAAATGAAGAAAATATTTCTTGGCATCTTCACAACGACCTTCAATTTTTTATGTTGAATGTCCTTTCTTTTATTACTCATCTAAGAAAACTATGAAGAACTCAGCTATTAATATTAACTTTACTGAATTACTATTATTCCCAAAGTGGGGATGATGCTTAGATTGTGTATTACAAACTATAATTTACTGAGTAGGAAGTGGGGGAAGGGGAGAAAGGAAGGGCAGGTTATACTTCAAAGATACTTAAAAGGATATGGATATAAATGAATACAATAGTCCTCTCCTTGGAAAATGGCACTTGTACCTAGTCATTTTTTCACTTTAGTTAATCACCAGTTCAATAAGAATTGTGCACAGATTTCCTAGGGTGTTTAATACATATATCCTCACAAGAACACAATCATAAAGCACCCTGGTACTATTTGTACTCCAAAGTGTAGAGTGTCCACAAGATCAACAATGGATTGTTGCTGTTCAGTCCTTAAGTCTGACTCTTTGCTTCTCACGAACTGCAGCACTCCAGCTTTCCATAGTCTTCCCTATCTCCCAGAGTTGGCTCAAATTCATGTCCACTAAGTTGGTGATGCCATCCAACCATCTCATTTTTGCTCTTCTCTTTTTGCCTTCAATCTTTCCCAGCATCAGGGAGCCATCAATGGGATGGCTCTTTGCATCAGGTGGCCAAAGTATTTGAGCTTCAGCTTCAGCAACAATTCTTCCAATGAATATTCAAGAATGATTTCCTTTAGGATTGACTGATTTGATCTTCTTGCAGTCCAAGGGATTCTCAAGAGACTTCTCCAGCACCACAGGTGGAAGGTATCTTGTCTTCAGCCACACCCAGGTGGTGCTAGTGCTAAAGTACCTGCTTGCCAATGTAGAACACCAAGAGACACAAGTTAAATTCCTGGGTTTGGAAGATCCCCCAGAAGATGCCATGGGAATCCACTCCAGTATTCACGCCTAGAGAAGAGTCCATGCGGTCACAAAGAGTTGGGCATGACGAAGCAACTAATGCTGTGCTAAGTCACTTCAGTCATATCTGAATAGTGACTATTTCTCAGCAAATACAGAATGCCTGTGCCTAGCAGAGCCTTAAATAAATAAATTTGTATATTAAAAAAAAACTGGTACTTCCAGAAAAAATGAATAAAGAGGCTGTTTTTTAACATGAAAGCATCATACAGTGGATAGTACAATGAGTGGTGATGGTGAGCTGTGCTGAGAATAACCAGAAAAAGTGTAAATAAGGTAAACAAAATTTCCAGAAAGTGGAATAAAGAAAATACTCAGAATGGGGAAGTGTCTGAAAGACTTCAAAAGTAGTACAAAAGTCAGTCTGCAGGCTTCACTTGCTAATTGTGACTACCCATTTTTTTATTTCTAGCTGAAGTATTTTCAGATGCTATTCAATATCTCCATACGGATGGCCCAAAGAGAAAACTCAGCATCTCCCAACTCATGACTTCTCTCTTCAGACTACTTCACCTGTTTTAAGGTATGATATACCATCCATCTGGCCAAGTAAGCCAATTAGAAACTTGAGAGGTCTTTGGACACTTACCTTCCTCAACCCCAATACTTAAGCTGTTACCATTTCTTTTCATTTTACCTCCAGAACAGCCCTTAAAGCCATCTTAATGTTTAGTTGCTCAGTCAACTCTGTGACACTCTATGGGTCCTAGCCCGCCAGGCCTCTGTCCATGGGATTTCCCAGGCAAGAATACTAGAGTAGGTTGCAATTCCCTTCTCTATGAGATCTTTCTGACTCAGGGATCCAATCTGTGACTTTTGCATTGCCAGGAGGATTCTTTGACCACTGTGGAGCCCCCTTTTGAAAATTCCTTTAGGATTTTGACTGATTTGATCTTCTTGCAGTCCAAGGGATTCTCAAGAGACTTCTCCAGCACCACAGGTGGAAGGTATCTTGTCTTCAGCCACACCCAGGTGGTGCTAGTGCTAAAGTACCTGCTTGCCAATGTAGAACACCAAGAGACACAAGTTAAATTCCTGGGTTTGGAAGATCCCCCAGAAGATGCCATGGGAATCCACTCCAGTATTCACGCCTAGAGAAGAGTCCATGCGGTCACAAAGAGTTGGGCATGACGAAGCAACTAATGCTGTGCTAAGTCACTTCAGTCATATCTGAATAGTGACTATTTCTCAGCAAATACAGAATGCCTGTGCCTAGCAGAGCCTTAAATAAATAAATTTGTATATTAAAAAAAAACTGGTACTTCCAGAAAAAATGAATAAAGAGGCTGTTTTTTAACATGAAAGCATCATACAGTGGATAGTACAATGAGTGGTGATGGTGAGCTGTGCTGAGAATAACCAGAAAAAGTGTAAATAAGGTAAACAAAATTTCCAGAAAGTGGAATAAAGAAAATACTCAGAATGGGGAAGTGTCTGAAAGACTTCAAAAGTAGTACAAAAGTCAGTCTGCAGGCTTCACTTGCTAATTGTGACTACCCATTTTTTTATTTCTAGCTGAAGTATTTTCAGATGCTATTCAATATCTCCATACGGATGGCCCAAAGAGAAAACTCAGCATCTCCCAACTCATGACTTCTCTCTTCAGACTACTTCACCTGTTTTAAGGTATGATATACCATCCATCTGGCCAAGTAAGCCAATTAGAAACTTGAGAGGTCTTTGGACACTTACCTTCCTCAACCCCAATACTTAAGCTGTTACCATTTCTTTTCATTTTACCTCCAGAACAGCCCTTAAAGCCATCTTAATGTTTAGTTGCTCAGTCAACTCTGTGACACTCTATGGGTCCTAGCCCGCCAGGCCTCTGTCCATGGGATTTCCCAGGCAAGAATACTAGAGTAGGTTGCAATTCCCTTCTCTATGAGATCTTTCTGACTCAGGGATCCAATCTGTGACTTTTGCATTGCCAGGAGGATTCTTTGACCACTGAGCCACTTGGGAAGCCTAAAATCACATAATCCTCTCTTAAATACACTTCCCAAACTAGAACATTGAATTGTATATCTTCTTGTATAGCCCACAAGATAAGAATTTTACATCTTGTAATGCTTAAAAACAATCAGACTATGATATCATAGCCCATGAAAATTATATGAAACTCAAATTTTAGTATCAATAAAAATTGTTTTACTGGAATGCAGCCATCCTTCCTCATTTACATATCATCTATGATTGCTTTGGCAATACATCAGAAACCTTGAGTGGCTGCAACAGACACTGTCAGGACAGCAACTCCTGGAAACATTTACTATATGGTCCTTTATAGAAAAAATTACCCATCTGTTGTAGATTGCCTTTGGTCTTTTGGCTTAAGGGTTATACTGTCAACTCAGGAAATGGTTTACAAATCTTCCAGTCAGCTTAATCTTTCCTTCAAGCAGCTAGAGCTATCTTTTCAAATGCAAATCTTATCACTCCCTTGAAGCTTTGCAGAGTCTTATTGTTTTTTTGTTTTACAATGAAGATTAAAATGGCCTGCTGGGTACAGCTTTATCTGGTTACAGACTGCCTCAACTGCCTCTTTAGTCACACTTACCACCCACTGGAATTCAACCTAAAATGCCAGTTTTCAATTCCTTTGCTCAGGATGCCCTCATTTACATGGAAATTCACTTTATTTTCTTACCTGCTCTTTGCCCCAAGTTAGTCCCATTTAGGATTTGGTTTTAGCTCAACTATCACTTGTTCTGGGAAGTCTTACCACACCCTCCCTGTCCTATAAAGCTATTGTCAACTACAAAATGGCACTTACCAATTACATTGCTGATGACTGAATAACAAGGGCCTTTGCCGTCTACCTCTGTGGAGATTGACCCCTGTGCTCTGGCAGCTGTTGACCCTCAACAGTCTCTGAGGGAGCTCAGGGTGCAGTAAGGCACTCGGAGTTCCAGAGAATCTGGTAGGACAGGTCTTTGGACAGCAGATGTAAGAATAGATTTTATGATCTCAATCCCTGCATCTCCTCATACCTAGAAAAACACTAAGTCCCTCAAGACTAACCAGAAATTCATTTTGTAAAATGAATGTTTAATGGCCTGGAAAACCTCCCTTCATCGAAATCTTATATACTGAATTTCCTCCTGCTGCCTTTTTGGAGCAGCCTCTCAGAGCCATCTGGGATGCTGCCTCCTGAGCTGCAGGCCTAATTATGCCCCAAGTAAAACTTAACCCAAAACTCTCAAGTAGTTTACCTTTTTTAGTTGACAGTATCATTCTCCTTTACTGGACTTAATACAATTTGTTACGTATTTGTAAGATTATTTAATTAATACTCTTCTCCATTGTTATAAATTCTGCAAAGGCAAGGATTATGCTTACATTGTTCATCCCTTTTGCCTGCTATTTTAGGTACTCAGTGAACATTAGTAAGATGAATAAATAAATGAATATTACCAAGATCCTAAACTTATGTTTATTCCTGCCTAGCAAACCATGAAAGTGTACCTGGGTTAGTTATACACATAGTTGGCTCAGATTGTAAAGCATCTGCAGGCAATGCAGGAGAGCAGGGTTTATTCCCTGGGTCAGGAAGATCTCCTGGAGGAGGGCACGGCAACCCACCCCAGTATTCTTGCCTGGAGAATACCCATGGACAGAGGAGCCTGGTGGGATGTTACTTAAATAAAAGTCAGTATGAAACAGACTCTTACCATTCTCAGTGCTTATATAAGGCTTGCACTAAACTATTACAAAGGAAAAACACAGATAACTGTCATTATCTCTACAAGCTCAGGGTTTTCCCAGCGGCTCAGCAGCAAAGAATCCACCTACAACACAGGAGACTAAGAGGATGCAGATTCTGTACCTGGGTCTGGAAGATCCCCTGGAGAAGGAAATGGCAACCCACTCCAGTATTCTTGCCTGGGAAATTCCATGCACAGAGGAGCCTGGTGGGATACAGCTGACGGGATTGCCAAGGGTTGGCTGGACACGAATGAGCAATTTAGCAGGCACACAAAGCATACAAGCTCAAGGTAACACACACAGAGTATTTAACAATAGCATGCTAATAATGTTCCTTCATTTTAATTACCTGGACAAATTTTTTTACCTATTCACCACCTTACCTCTCCAGCTGCATCTCAAAAAATAAAGTGCAGTCAATGACTTTTTTTCGTTTGTTTTAAAGAATCTAATTTTCTGCATGTGTCAAATTCATGGCTCCTTCTGGGTAAAATAAATCCTTCCAAAGGCTTCAAAATCTTGATGAGATTTAATTATGTTCTGATTCTTGCAAATTAGTATATTTGCAACTAGAATATCTAAGCAGCCTGCCCTTGCGTATCTCAACACCCATCTCCACCCATCTTCTGCATTCAGGAGGGGTTGGTCAGGCCACCGGATGCTAGTGAGTATTACCATGAGTGTTCAAGTGGAATTGTGGGGATTCCATCCGTAGTATACTGGGAATATAGCAGAGATTTGGTACTTCAATTTCTACACTTGGCAGCTGTGTACATTCCCTTTTCTTTGCCTGGAGAACTGAATTAAGAACACTGTATTTAAAACGCTTTATCTGAACTGTCTATAGTTGTCTTCCTTGCAACCCAATGCAACACATATTCACAATCTCACAGTGATCTTTGATTTCTGAAGGCTCCCTGGACAGGAATAATTGCAGAATACTTTGAAAAGGCATGTTTGAGGTCTCTACATCAGCATAGGTAAATTTTATTTTTCCAAAACAGATGCTTTTTCCCTGAAAGGACAGACACACACATTCATCTGTTTTTAACATTGTATTGTTAAGCTATAAGTTTCTGAAATAATCTCTCTTTTGAATTTCACTTGGTCACACTCCAACCACAGCGTATAATCGTTCCCAGCCCTCTCAGCTGACACAGAAATGCACTTTCCATTACTGTTCACATCCCTGCCTGCCTGGACAGATTTCTCCAGGTGCTTCAGTTTTTGCAGTTCAATGAATGTGCCCCTGAGAAGCGAATAAAATTCAGTTGTTTTCTTATTTCTCTTGCATTGTTTCCCCAAGAACATTTGATTCTTATTTAGATATTCAGGCACAGATTTTTATTCCAGATTGGGTAGGAAGTCAGGATGAGAAACAGCACCAATCATTACACATGAGAAAAATAACTTTGTTTACATTAAGGCTTTCTGCCGAAGCAAACAAAAAAACAAAACAAAACTGGAAGAACCGGATAAACAAGGAACACAAAATGTACTCATCAACAGCTTTTTGTACAATGCTTTTGCACCCCCACTATCATTTACACAATAATCTTTTTCGTTTGTTTTAAAGAATCTAATTTTCTGCATGTGTCAAATTCATGGCTCCTTCTGGGTAAAATAAATCCTTCCAAAGGCTTCAAAATCTTGATGAGATTTAATTATGTTCTGATTCTTGCAAATTAGTATATTTGCAACTAGAATATCTAAGCAGCCTGCCCTTGCGTATCTCAACACCCATCTCCACCCATCTTCTGCATTCAGGAGGGGTTGGTCAGGCCACCGGATGCTAGTGAGTATTACCATGAGTGTTCAAGTGGAATTGTGGGGATTCCATCCGTAGTATACTGGGAATATAGCAGAGATTTGGTACTTCAATTTCTACACTTGGCAGCTGTGTACATTCCCTTTTCTTTGCCTGGAGAACTGAATTAAGAACACTGTATTTAAAACGCTTTATCTGAACTGTCTATAGTTGTCTTCCTTGCAACCCAATGCAACACATATTCACAATCTCACAGTGATCTTTGATTTCTGAAGGCTCCCTGGACAGGAATAATTGCAGAATACTTTGAAAAGGCATGTTTGAGGTCTCTACATCAGCATAGGTAAATTTTATTTTTCCAAAACAGATGCTTTTTCCCTGAAAGGACAGACACACACATTCATCTGTTTTTAACATTGTATTGTTAAGCTATAAGTTTCTGAACTAATCTCTTTTTTGAATTTCACTTGGTCACACTCCAACCACAGCGTATAATCGTTCCCAGCCCTCTCAGCTGACACAGAAATGCACTTTCCATTACTGTTCACATCCCTGCCTGCCTGGACAGATTTCTCCAGGTGCTTCAGTTTTTGCAGTTCAATGAATGTGCCCCTGAGAAGCGAATAAAATTCAGTTGTTTTCTTATTTCTCTTGCATTGTTTCCCCAAGAACATTTGATTCTTATTTAGATATTCAGGCACAGATTTTTATTCCAGATTGGGTAGGAAGTCAGGATGAGAAACAGCACCAATCATTACACATGAGAAAAATAACTTTGTTTACATTAAGGCTTTCTGCCGGAAGCAAACAAAAAAAAACAAAACAAAACTGGAAGAACCAGATAAAAAAGGAACACAAAATGTACTCATCAACAGCTTTTTGTACAATGCTTTTGCCTATCTTTCTGGCCTACTATAACATTTAACCTCACCAAAAGGTTAGTTATCAATAATTGTTTGATTTGAATATTTTAAGCAATCCTGAATAAGAAATCTGAGAAAATGTAATAAAGTTTTGTGCCACTAGTCTCTTTATCACAGTGATATTTTAAAAGTCTGCCTCTCTAGAGAGATTATTAACTAGATATAAAAATCTCAGTGCATAATAATAGATGCTAATGATTTAAATTATATATTATGCAGAAATAAACATAGCATATATATAAATGCTTTGTATATACACATCAATTTACACTTTAATGTAATTTTAATTTTTCATTAATGCTAAATATGTACTGAGGTCAAGAATATAATCTGAAATTTGTAATTTTATTTTCCTGGTTGATATGGGTTGATCTGTGTCTTACAAAAACATGTTTTAATCATTGGTAATTCAGAATATGATCTTACTGGAAATAGGTTTATAGCTAAGGTTATAAAGTAAAATGAGGGGAAAATGGAAATACAGTGAATTCTTAATCCAATATGATCAGTAACGCAAAAAAAATGAATATATAAGAAAAGACTACCATCTGAAGAAGGACGCAGAAATTATAGTTATGTAGCTACAAGCCAAAAGCACCAAGAATTGAGTGCTACACATCAGAAACTAGGAAAAGTCAATGATGGATTCTATTCAGACTCTCAGAGGGAACATGGCCCTGCTAACAACTTAACTTCAATTTTCTAGACTAAAGAACAGTGAGAGAATGCATTTTTAAGTCATGAAGTTTATTGTACTTAGTTTTGAAAACTAACATACGTATTTACATTGCAAAATTTCGATTTGGGATAATATCTGAAATACTATCTGCTTGAGAACACAGTTTCTTAGACTTGAACTAGCAGGTCAAAAGTGCAAATGCAGATGGAGAAGCGATCAGGACGGCATCAGGAGAAAAACCTTCTTATTTAGATATTCAGGCACAGATTTTTATTCCAGATTGGGTAGGAAGTCAGGATGAGAAACAGCACCAATCATTACACATGAGAAAAATAACTTTGTTTACATTAAGGCTTTCTGCCGGAAGCAAACAAAAAAAAACAAAACAAAACTGGAAGAACCAGATAAAAAAGGAACACAAAATGTACTCATCAACAGCTTTTTGTACAATGCTTTTGCCTATCTTTCTGGCCTACTATAACATTTAACCTCACCAAAAGGTTAGTTATCAATAATTGTTTGATTTGAATATTTTAAGCAATCCTGAATAAGAAATCTGAGAAAATGTAATAAAGTTTTGTGCCACTAGTCTCTTTATCACAGTGATATTTTAAAAGTCTGCCTCTCTAGAGAGATTATTAACTAGATATAAAAATCTCAGTGCATAATAATAGATGCTAATGATTTAAATTATATATTATGCAGAAATAAACATAGCATATATATAAATGCTTTGTATATACACATCAATTTACACTTTAATGTAATTTTAATTTTTCATTAATGCTAAATATGTACTGAGGTCAAGAATATAATCTGAAATTTGTAATTTTATTTTCCTGGTTGATATGGGTTGATCTGTGTCTTACAAAAACATGTTTTAATCATTGGTAATTCAGAATATGATCTTACTGGAAATAGGTTTATAGCTAAGGTTATAAAGTAAAATGAGGGAATATGGAAATACAGTGAATTCTTAATCCAATATGATCAGTAACGCAAAAAATATGAATATATAAGAAAAGACTACCATCTGAAGAAGGACGCAGAAATTATAGTTATGTAGCTACAAGCCAAAAGCACCAAGAATTGAGTGCTACACATCAGAAACTAGGAAAAGTCAATGATGGATTCTATTCAGACTCTCAGAGGGAACATGGCCCTGCTAACAACTTAACTTCAATTTTCTAGACTAAAGAACAGTGAGAGAATGCATTTTTAAGTCATGAAGTTTATTGTACTTAGTTTTGAAAACTAACATACGTATTTACATTGCAAAATTTCGATTTGGGATAATATCTGAAATACTATCTGCTTGAGAACACAGTTTCTTAGACTTGAACTAGCAGGTCAAAAGTGCAAATGCAGATGGAGAAGGGATCAGGATGGCATGAGGAGAAAAACCTTGAAATCACCTTCTCCCATGGACACACCAAAGTTAAAACTACTAAGAATACTGATAGTTATTTGCTTCTAATCAATTAATAAGTCACTGCATAAATAACAGAGGAAATCAAAAAAAGACTACTTGGAGACAAACTAAAATGGAAACACAATACTCTGAAATCCCAATGGGACATAGCAAAAGCAGTTCTAAGCGGTAAGTTTATAGTGACAAAGGCCTACCTTAGGAAACAAAAAATTCAAATAAACAACTTAAAATTATATATAAAGGGGACTTCTCTGGTGGTCCAGTGGGTAAGAACACTGCCTTGTAGTTCTGGGGGTGCCGGTTCTATCCTGGCCTGGGAAGATCCCACATGCCGCAGAGTGGCTGGACTAATGTGTCCAACTACAGAGCCGGAGCTCTGGAGCACATGTACCCAGAGCTAGTGCTCTGCAACCAGAGAGGCCACTGTGATGGGAGGCCCACACAGGCCAAAGAACAAAGATAAATAAATGAAAAATCAACAGAAGTTGCCAAAAAAAAGAAAAAAACTTAAAAAAAAATTATATCTAAGGAAACCAGAAAAAGAACATAATCTTAAATTAACATGATCCTAAATTAGCTTAAAAGGAAGGATATAATAAAGGTTAGAATTAAAATAAATGAAATAGCCTTTTAAAAGAAAGGTGAGTAAAACTAAAGAGTTCATTCTTGAAAAGATAAACAAAATTGATAAGCCAGACTAATATGAAAGGACAAAAGAGGAGGCTCAAATAAAATCAGCAAGGTAAGAGTAGATATTATAACCAATACCACAGAACCACAAAAGATCATAAGAAATTACTATAAACAATGATATGCCAACAAACTAGACAACATAGAAGGAAAAACTGATCAATTCTTAGAAATGAGGCTACATCAAATGAAAAATCTTTTGCACAATGAAGGAAACCATCAAGAAAATGAAAAGGCATCCTACTGAATGAAAGAAGATAATTGCAAACAACGTATATCATAAGCAGTTAATATCCAAAATATATAAAGATCTCATCTAATTCAAAATGAATAATAAATATCTTTAACAGACATTTTTCTACGGAAGACTAAACAGACAATGAAAAGACGCTGAACATCGCTAATCATCAGGGAAAGGCAAATCAAAACTTCAGTGAGATATCATCTCATACTTATCAGAATAGCTATCATGAAAGAGAACCAATAACAAGTGTTGCCAGGGATGTGTGGAAAAGTGAACTTCTGCACTTTCTTGGTGGGGCTATAAGTTGGTACAGCCACTGTAGAAAACAGTATGGAGTTTCCTCCAATAATTAGGAACAAAACTAACATATGATTTATCAAGTTCAATTCTGGGTATTTACCTAAAAGAAAAAACCTAATTCAAAAAGATATATGTACCACTATGTTCACTGGAGAGTGAAGCCCAGCAAGCTTCAGGTCATGGGTTTGCAAAGATTCAGACATGAATGGATAACTGAACAATAATGTGTTCATTGCAGGAATATTTACAAATAACCAGGACACAGAAGTCACCTAAGTGTGCAGAGATGGATGAATTGATAAAAGTTTGGATCTAGATAGACAGATATGTATATACACAATGGCATGTTACTCAGGCATAAAAACGAATAAAGTCTTGCTATTTGAAATAACCTGAATGGCTCTAGAGGGTATTATGCTAAGTGAAAAAAGTCAGATAGAGAAAGACAAATATCATATGACCTAATGTATATGTAGAATCTTAGAAACAAAGAGACAAAAAAAAAAAAAAATCACACAGAAAAGAGACCCACAGACACAGAGAATGAAAGAGCGGCTGCCAGAGGGGAGGTGGGCAGGAGGAATGGTTGAAATAGGTTAAAGAAATTAGAGGTATAACTTTCCAGTTGTAAAATAAGTCACAGGGATGTATTCACATATATCACAAGAAGTATGTCAATAGTGTTATAATAAATTTGTATGGGGACAGATGGTTACCAGACCTAACATGATGATTATTTACAAATGTATGCAAATGTCAAATCATGATGTTATATACCTGAAACTAACACAATATTGTTCATCAACTGTATTTGAATGAAAAATAATTTTAAAAAATTTTTCATATGTTATAGAGAACAGACTTGTGGACAAAGTGTGGGAAGGCATGAAAGTGAAAGGGGAGTGACTCAGTCATGCCTGACTCTGAGAATCCCTGGACCCGTAGGCCCGCCAGTGGATTGTCATTGCCTTCTCCAGGGACTTTTCTCATACTTATCAGAATAGCTATCATGAAAGAGAACCAATAACAAGTGTTGCCAGGGATGTGTGGAAAAGTGAACTTCTGCACTTTCTTGGTGGGGCTATAAGTTGGTACAGCCACTGTAGAAAACAGTATGGAGTTTCCTCCAATAATTAGGAACAAAACTAACATATGATTTATCAAGTTCAATTCTGGGTATTTACCTAAAAGAAAAAACCTAATTCAAAAAGATATATGTACCACTATGTTCACTGGAGAGTGAAGCCCAGCAAGCTTCAGGTCATGGGTTTGCAAAGATTCAGACATGAATGGATAACTGAACAATAATGTGTTCATTGCAGGAATATTTACAAATAACCAGGACACAGAAGTCACCTAAGTGTGCAGAGATGGATGAATTGATAAAAGTTTGGATCTAGATAGACAGATATGTATATACACAATGGCATGTTACTCAGGCATAAAAACGAATAAAGTCTTGCTATTTGAAATAACCTGAATGGCTCTAGAGGGTATTATGCTAAGTGAAAAAAGTCAGATAGAGAAAGACAAATATCATATGACCTAATGTATATGTAGAATCTTAGAAACAAAGAGACAAAAAAAAAAAAAAATCACACAGAAAAGAGACCCACAGACACAGAGAATGAAAGAGCGGCTGCCAGAGGGGAGGTGGGCAGGAGGAATGGTTGAAATAGGTTAAAGAAATTAGAGGTATAACTTTCCAGTTGTAAAATAAGTCACAGGGATGTATTCACATATATCACAAGAAGTATGTCAATAGTGTTATAATAAATTTGTATGGGGACAGATGGTTACCAGACCTAACATGATGATTATTTACAAATGTATGCAAATGTCAAATCATGATGTTATATACCTGAAACTAACACAATATTGTTCATCAACTGTATTTGAATGAAAAATAATTTTAAAAAATTTTTCATATGTTATAGAGAACAGACTTGTGGACAAAGTGTGGGAAGGCATGAAAGTGAAAGGGGAGTGACTCAGTCATGCCTGACTCTGAGAATCCCCTGGACTGTAGCCCGCCAGGTTCCTCTGTCCATGGGATTCTCCAGGCAAGAATAACGGAGTGGATTGTCATTGCCTTCTCCAGGGGATCTTCCTGATTCATGGACTTAACCTGGATTTCCTGCACTATAGGCAGATTCTTTACCATCTGAGCCACCAGGGGGAAGGAAAAGGAAATGGTGGGTCTAACTGAGAGAGTACCATGGAAACATATACCTTTCCATATGTAAAATAGACAGCCAGTAGAAATTTTCTGTATGATGCAGGGAGCTCAAATCAGGTGTTCTGTGGCAACCTAATGGGGTGGGAGATGGGAGGAAGGTTAGAGAGGAAGGGGACATATGTATACATATGGCTGATACATGCTGAAGTATGGCAGAGACCAACACAGTATTTATTGTGAAGCAATCACCCTCGAATTAAAAATTTTTTAAAAATTTAAAAATACTTCATGAGCTTCAGCCACTGTAAAAAAAAAAAAAAGTGAAAATACAAGTATTTTACATCCATTCCCATGAAACATTATTTTAAAGACTGAATTCTCTAGTGAGTCTATTTTCAGAGAAAAACGTAAATCTTTCTTTGGAATTGTTTTCTACTTTTCTTCAAATCTTGCTTTTACTTCCTGCCTCATCTCATATCTGATTTAGGACTAGAACCAGGCATCCCTGTTTCTTCTCGTGATAGTATTTGGTAACAGAACATGAAGGTTAAAATATGGTACTACAAAAGGGATCATAAATCTAAGGTTCAAACATTGGTTCTATTCCTTGATTACTGAATGACTGTGGATAAGGTTCTAGACTCATCTCAGTTCATTTTCCACATGTATCATACATAAAACTGTTCAAAGAAATCAATGATAAAATGAATAAAAGGCATTTGCAAAGTGTTTAGCATAGATGTGTGCATGCTAAGTCACTTCAGTTGTGTCTGAGTCTTTGTAACCCTATGGACTGTAGCTTGCCAGGTTCCTCTGTCCATGGGATACTCCAGGCAAGACTACTGGAGTAGGTTGCCATGCCTTCCTCCAGGGGATTTTCCTGACCCAGGGATGAGATTTGTGTCTCATATCTCCTGCATTTGCAGGTGGATTCCTTACCATTAGTGACACCTGAAACCCTTAGCATATATTAGCTTTTTAATAGATATGGCTGATTATTTGTAATATGATAATTCAAGAAAATCACAATGAGGTCACTTCATTCCAGACTTCCCTCCCCGTCCCCAATTTTAAGCCATATTTAAGATATTTGCTCAAGGTGGTCCTCTGTTTTTCCTTCAGTCTTCATCTAAGCAAAATACTCTCTTTTCTTCGATGAAAAATAATTAGAGAATAATGTAAGAGGTCTCCATATTTTATTTATTCATATTTAGTGAACATATTCTTTAGCAAACATGTTTACATGTCATATATGCTTTATATGTTTTAAAGAGTCCAATATTATAAAGACAAAGCCCCAACTCTAATCATCTCCTCCAGAATTAACCATTCTCTTGAAGTTGTGTGGTATTGTTCCTTGCATATTTTAATCATTTACTAAAATGTATTTTCCCAAAATAATATATAAAATCAGTTTTATGAAAAAAGTTCATAAGTGATATACTATGAGATCTCAATTAATTCAAAAATTTTTTTTTCTACATTGCTACATGTGTCTCTAGATTATACAGATTAGTGCTATAAAGTATCACTATGTATGATCATTCCAACTGTTTCTGTACTTCTTCCCTGTGGATATTCAGTAAGTGAGAAAAATCATACATCTTTAATTCAACTGTTTCAATTTTAGATAAATAACTGAGAGAAATTATTGATGCATATTTACAAGATGAAATGAATAAGCACAGTCATTATAATAATGTCTGCAAGAGCATTATTTTAAAGCTTAAAAACTGCCAAGCCTTATAAAAAAGGAAGAAAAGGTAAAATATTTTATTTATAATCATATCCAATCCCTGAAGTAGGAAATGGCAACACACTACAGTATTCTTGCTTGAAAAGTACCATGGACACAGGAACCTGGTGGGTTACAGTCCATGGGGTTGTGCGGAGTTGGAGTAAATGAGCACAACACCCAGTGCAACATTCTCTGCAGAAATGCTAATGTTAGCCTTTTAACCATGTAGTGTGAATCCAGTTGCTTTTCTTTCTATTCACTCTCTCTCTCTCTCACACATACAATCAAAAAGTCTCTTTAAATTTTCAGCCTTTTCATTTAACATAGAACTTTCCATGATATACAGATTGGGCTCATTCTTTTTAATGGCTGTATAATGTTTCATTGGACCCATGAGCCAACATCTACATATTTATTCCCCTGATGCAAAATAATCTATGCCCACATATAGATGTATTACTGTAGAACATAATCTCAGATGTGAAATTGCTGAATCAAATAGTAATGACAATAAGCTTTTTTTTATATGTATATTGGACAATTTTTTCAGTAGTCCTTTTCTATGTTTTGTCCATGTATTTTTTGAGTTATTTGGTCATTACATAGTGTATATAGCGACACTTGGCTATGAAAGTAAAAGTGTTAGCTGCTCAGTCATATCTAACTCTTTGTGACCTGAAATTCTCCAGGCAAGGATACTGGAGTGGATTGCCATTTCCTTCTCTAGGGCATCTTCCTGACCCAGAGATCAAATGTGGGACTCCTTCATTGCAAATTGAGATCTCATAGTATATCACTTGTGAACTTTTTTCATTTGCAGATTTTTTTTTACCATCTAAGTCACCAGGGAAGCTGATACTTGGTTATCTATGTTATTAATCTTTCTGCCTGGAAGGCACTTAGTTTTACAAGTTCAATTATGGCATCTTTCACCTTATACAAGTTTTAATTTTTTTCATATTGATAACTTTCCTAATTCTGTTATTTGGTTTTTGTTTGCAAAACTTTTTCATTCTAAATTTATACTAAATAAGTCTCCTAAGAAATTTTAGTGTTCCATTGTTTTACATTAAATTTTTAAAAAAATGTCTAATACTATTTTTTCAAGTTGTTACTTTTCATTCCTACTCTTACCTTATAATTACTAGCATCCCTGTCAGTCAAACTTCAAAGTATTTCTTAAATCAACCATTTCTTAGAATTGCACTGCTGCCACCATAGAAGCCATCATCATTGTCTTTGCCTGGTACAATCATCTCTTAACAACCATGAAACTTAGATTGCCATCACAGAAACTGACCTTGTTTCATGAAGCACAGAGTCGTTTGTTTCATCTCCCTGTTTGAAGCCCTCTGCATACTTGGAACAGCATGAATGAAAGCCAAGTGAATTTTGTTTAGTGAAAGAAACCAGACTCAACTGTTACATATGGTATGATCTAATTTATAAGATATTCTTTAAAAGAAAAACTATAGCAACAGAGAGCAGAACCATGGTTTCCCAAAGGTGGAGGAATGGCTGAGTTTCAGAGAGACATTATGGACCTTGTGGAAGCAATCTGATGCAGCCAACATCTACATATTTATTCCCCTGATGCAAAATAATCTATGCCCACATATAGATGTATTACTGTAGAACATAATCTCAGATGTGAAATTGCTGAATCAAATAGTAATGACAATAAGCTTTTTTTTATATGTATATTGGACAATTTTTTCAGTAGTCCTTTTCTATGTTTTGTCCATGTATTTTTTGAGTTATTTGGTCATTACATAGTGTATATAGCGACACTTGGCTATGAAAGTAAAAGTGTTAGCTGCTCAGTCATATCTAACTCTTTGTGACCTGAAATTCTCCAGGCAAGGATACTGGAGTGGATTGCCATTTCCTTCTCTAGGGCATCTTCCTGACCCAGAGATCAAATGTGGGACTCCTTCATTGCAAATTGAGATCTCATAGTATATCACTTGTGAACTTTTTTCATTTGCAGATTTTTTTTTACCATCTAAGTCACCAGGGAAGCTGATACTTGGTTATCTATGTTATTAATCTTTCTGCCTGGAAGGCACTTAGTTTTACAAGTTCAATTATGGCATCTTTCACCTTATACAAGTTTTAATTTTTTTCATATTGATAACTTTCCTAATTCTGTTATTTGGTTTTTGTTTGCAAAACTTTTTCATTCTAAATTTATACTAAATAAGTCTCCTAAGAAATTTTAGTGTTCCATTGTTTTACATTAAATTTTTAAAAAAATGTCTAATACTATTTTTTCAAGTTGTTACTTTTCATTCCTACTCTTACCTTATAATTACTAGCATCCCTGTCAGTCAAACTTCAAAGTATTTCTTAAATCAACCATTTCTTAGAATTGCACTGCTGCCACCATAGAAGCCATCATCATTGTCTTTGCCTGGTACAATCATCTCTTAACAACCATGAAACTTAGATTGCCATCACAGAAACTGACCTTGTTTCATGAAGCACAGAGTCGTTTGTTTCATCTCCCTGTTTGAAGCCCTCTGCATACTTGGAACAGCATGAATGAAAGCCAAGTGAATTTTGTTTAGTGAAAGAAACCAGACTCAACTGTTACATATGGTATGATCTAATTTATAAGATATTCTTTAAAAGAAAAACTATAGCAACAGAGAGCAGAACCATGGTTTCCCAGGAAATGGAGGTGGAGGAATGGCTGAGTTTCAGAGAGACATTATGGACCTTGTGGAAGCAATAACAATTTTTCTTTGTTTTGATGGTCAAAGATAGTTACCTATGTATTTATCAAAATTCACAGAACTATACATTAAAAAAAGGGAATTTTGCTATGTATCAACTATATCTTAATAAACTTGACAAAGAACTCTCTGACAGCCCTCAATTTTTGTTGGAATAAAATGTGACTTATCATAATTCATAAGGCTCTATCTGAAAATTCAGCCTGTGTGTTTTTCAACTTTATCTCCCACACCTTTCCATTCAATACCTTCTGACCCATGTGGGCAAGGCCTTTTACTCTGTGGAACAATGCCAAGTTTGTTCCCTTCACAAGGCACTGCATTTGCTCTTCAATAGTCCAGAGACGCTTTTCTTTTTGATTATACCATGGAAAATTATTAGCTTCTAAAAAAATCTATGCTCAGGTATTGGACACAGAAATTCTAATTCAAACAACATACTTCCATGCAAGGAGACTTCATGAAGATATGGCTATTTCATATGAAAATCAAGTTCCTAATCTAAGAGGGTAGCTTGGCCTTTAGTAATATTAATAAACTAGTTTGCTTATTTACACTCTGCCTTTATCAAAGATTTTTGATGGCTTACAAAATACACACAACAAAATCAAATAAAACTGAGTTGATGAATATATTGGGTTCTCCTGGTGGCTCAGTGGTAAAGAATCTGTCTGCCATGCAGGAGATGAAGGAGAAGTGGGTTTGATCCGTGGGTCTGGAAGATCTCCTGGAGGAGGAAATGTCAACTCATTCTCATATTCATGCTTGAAAATTCCACGGACAGAGGAGCATGGGGTTCGACAGTCCTAAAGATGCATAGTTGGACATAACTGAGAAATTATAGCATACTCACACATACAGAGATGAATATATCTAGGTGAAAGAAAATAAAACAGGAAAATCAAAAAAAATGTTAAGAGAGACCATCACAAAAGAGCTGTAATACTCTCTTCTGATCACAGAGTTGTGCCCTAAATTTCTGTTTTCTAGTCCCTAGCAAACAGGAAAACAATCATTTTTATATCTCTCAGTGTCCATGAGACCAATACCCACTTACTAAAGAAAGAAAAGACTATTTTTGGCACTGAGTCTGGAGATATATTTCTCCAGGGGGATCTCACATGTTGTCCACAGGGTAATGTAGACAACAACATCCTCAACAAAATTCTTGCAGTAAATACAGTAATGAGTCTCACAGAGTTACTTCCTCTAATGATCCCCAGTGTGGCCCAGGGGCATAATTCCAAAATATAATTCTGTAAAAACAATTCAGGCATGGAGCTACGGGAGAGCTGGTTGGTGGTACCAGACAGTGATTAGTCTAATTCATCTACACATTTTTTCATACTTATGATTTAATCTAAGAAGAGATTTCAGAATATCTTTGGCTCTGATGCTGGGAAAGACTCAAGGCAGGAGGAGAAGGGGGCAACAGAGGATGAGAAGATGCCATCACCAACTCAATGGACATGAGTTTGAGCAAACTCCAGGAGAAAGTCAAGGACAGGGAAGCCTGTTGTCTGTGCTGCTGTCTGTGGGGTCACAAATAGTTGGACATAACTTTGTGTCTGAATAACAACAAGCAAAATGTTTTCCAGGGTATGTTTTGAGAAGTGTTAATAGCTACTGAGTTTAGGAAATAAGTCTCTATTGTAAATTACCTAATGCATGAAAGAACGATTCTGAAGCATACTGAAAAAACTGATGCCAGACACTCGCAATTCAAGTAAAATGAATGGATTCAAACAGAAATATACCATACTCTTTCTGGTGCTTAACTGCATCTAAAAGTATGCTCTCTTCCCATCACCCTTTACCTAAAATGTGGACTTGTGATAAAGTTACCCCTCCTGAAGCAGCAGTCTGTCTAGTCATTAAAAAAACCTCCAGATTTGTATGTACCCAGTATAGAACAATATCATTTGACAAAGGGAATTTCTCAAAGAAGACATTGAAACTGGAGCCCAGAGCTCATATCAGGGGCTTAAAAGATCATCTTTTTAAAATTAAAATTAATAATGGCCTGAAAAACCCCGAGCTAGTAAACATTTTTCCTTCATCACAGAATTTAAAGGAACAGTTCTGAAAACAAGTCTATTGATAGCCTGCAAACAAAGACATTCAACCAAACACAATCTATGATTCAGAAGATTAAAAAATCTGTTGAGACAAATGAAAAATATTTCATTTACAATAACTTTGTCATGGGCCATATGAAATGAGCTGTTTAAATCCAGAAATACACTGCATCCACATTTTCTCTGATCTCCTCATCTATCCATGTCATCACAGAGAGAAAGAGCTTATAATATCCTGTGTCTGAGCAAATTAACATAAGATCAACTTAATAAAAAGACTAATTCACACTGATAACTTCTTGGTTACCACATAAATGCTACTGTTGTGAAATCCATAGAAATTAAGATAAGGGTAAAACTCAATGAACTATTTTTTTAAAGAGTTTTGAAATTTTTGTATTATTCAATCCATATCATTTTCTTCAGTTAAAAAACTCACATCCTAATTTCTTCATGGATTATCAGATGAATAAACAAAGCACACTATAACCTTGTAGCTTCTACTATAAGGTGGTTGTACAATGGGAAAAAATAGCACTGTTTCCTGTAATTGATGTTGTCTTCTTTCGTTAATGATGCAGTGCACAGGCACATGTCAGGCAGCCCATCTGAGAATATCCTCTACAATACAGAATGATGTCCAAATTATAATGAATCCCTAATCAAGAAGTTTGGCAAAACACTAGTCATACTTATCCATGCAGTTAAATCCCAGGCCTTTTCTGATACCTTAAAAGTCCAGATTTTCATTACACAATTAGTAAAATGAATGGATTCAAACAGAAATATACCATACTCTTTCTGGTGCTTAACTGCATCTAAAAGTATGCTCTCTTCCCATCACCCTTTACCTAAAATGTGGACTTGTGATAAAGTTACCCCTCCTGAAGCAGCAGTCTGTCTAGTCATTAAAAAAACCTCCAGATTTGTATGTACCCAGTATAGAACAATATCATTTGACAAAGGGAATTTCTCAAAGAAGACATTGAAACTGGAGCCCAGAGCTCATATCAGGGGCTTAAAAGATCATCTTTTTAAAATTAAAATTAATAATGGCCTGAAAAACCCCGAGCTAGTAAACATTTTTCCTTCATCACAGAATTTAAAGGAACAGTTCTGAAAACAAGTCTATTGATAGCCTGCAAACAAAGACATTCAACCAAACACAATCTATGATTCAGAAGATTAAAAAATCTGTTGAGACAAATGAAAAATATTTCATTTACAATAACTTTGTCATGGGCCATATGAAATGAGCTGTTTAAATCCAGAAATACACTGCATCCACATTTTCTCTGATCTCCTCATCTATCCATGTCATCACAGAGAGAAAGAGCTTATAATATCCTGTGTCTGAGCAAATTAACATAAGATCAACTTAATAAAAAGACTAATTCACACTGATAACTTCTTGGTTACCACATAAATGCTACTGTTGTGAAATCCATAGAAATTAAGATAAGGGTAAAACTCAATGAACTATTTTTTTAAAGAGTTTTGAAATTTTTGTATTATTCAATCCATATCATTTTCTTCAGTTAAAAAACTCACATCCTAATTTCTTCATGGATTATCAGATGAATAAACAAAGCACACTATAACCTTGTAGCTTCTACTATAAGGTGGTTGTACAATGGGAAAAAATAGCACTGTTTCCTGTAATTGATGTTGTCTTCTTTCGTTAATGATGCAGTGCACAGGCACATGTCAGGCAGCCCATCTGAGAATATCCTCTACAATACAGAATGATGTCCAAATTATAATGAATCCCTAATCAAGAAGTTTGGCAAAACACTAGTCATACTTATCCATGCAGTTAAATCCCAGGCCTTTTCTGATACCTTAAAAAATCCAGATTTTCATTACACACTTCCATAGTGCTTTGGTCTGAGCTTAAAACAAGCTCTTCTAGAAAGCTAGGAAATGCGGATACCTGCAATTCTTGCTTCCCGAGACTCCAAATTATATTGGAGTCTTTCTACTTACAATGTTGACATAATGTGTTTTTCCTGATTCACTCCTAGCAACTTTAGGCTGATGAGAAAACATGATTAATTACTAGAGCTATCCTCCCTTTTACCTGCAGATAAGTGCTGCCCACCCCCTTGTCATTCAGCATGGATGATTCTGCCCCCTTGTACAGGGAAAATACACACGATGACTAGGGAAGTACCTTAACCACAGAAGTCTTTATCCTAGTTTACCTCATCCCCCATTCCTGCCAGTTCTGGTTCCTGGCCAGGGGATAACCTTTCTATTTACTCCTTTTTATTCCCTTCACCTGCCATCCTAAGTCATTTCATTCTCTCCACATAAAAACCATAAGACCTTTTTATAACTCACCTTCCACTAGTCATTTTTTTCCTTCAGTAGTAACTAAATTGTATTTTGATTTCAAAAAAAAAAGCTCTATAAGTAAAATTCAAATGTTATTTAAACACAATGCCACTACGATTTGACATGTTTATGTTGCTATTTGTTCTGTAAAATTAATTATTTATTCAAGACCTGACTCTGGGACAATAGAAACTTGAAGTTGTCACAATAAACCTTCTTAAGATTTACTTTCTATGATGAAATAAATTAAAAAGGCAAGTAAGGAATAAAACAAACAAATAATTTGATTTTATTCAATCCATATCATTTTCTTCAGTTAAAAAACTCACATCCTAATTTCTTCATGGATTATCAGATGAATAAACAAAGCACACTATAACCTTGTAGCTTCTACTATAAGGTGGTTGTACAATGGGAAAAAATAGCACTGTTTCCTGTAATTGATGTTGTCTTCTTTCGTTAATGATGCAGTGCACAGGCACATGTCAGGCAGCCCATCTGAGAATATCCTCTACAATACAGAATGATGTCCAAATTATAATGAATCCCTAATCAAGAAGTTTGGCAAAACACTAGTCATACTTATCCATGCAGTTAAATCCCAGGCCTTTTCTGATACCTTAAAAAGTCCAGATTTTTCATTACACAATTCCATAGTGCTTTGGTCTGAGCTTAAAACAAGCTCTTCTAGAAAGCTAGGAAATGCGGATACCTGCAATTCTTGCTTCCCGAGACTCCAAATTATATTGGAGTCTTTCTACTTACAATGTTGACATAATGTGTTTTTCCTGATTCACTCCTAGCAACTTTAGGCTGATGAGAAAACATGATTAATTACTAGAGCTATCCTCCCTTTTACCTGCAGATAAGTGCTGCCCACCCCCTTGTCATTCAGCATGGATGATTCTGCCCCCTTGTACAGGGAAAATACACACGATGACTAGGGAAGTACCTTAACCACAGAAGTCTTTATCCTAGTTTACCTCATCCCCCATTCCTGCCAGTTCTGGTTCCTGGCCAGGGGATAACCTTTCTATTTACTCCTTTTTATTCCCTTCACCTGCCATCCTAAGTCATTTCATTCTCTCCACATAAAAACCATAAGACCTTTTTATAACTCACCTTCCACTAGTCATTTTTTTCCTTCAGTAGTAACTAAATTGTATTTTGATTTCAAAAAAAAAAAAAGCTCTATAAGTAAAATTCAAATGTTATTTAAACACAATGCCACTACGATTTGACATGTTTATGTTGCTATTTGTTCTGTAAAATTAATTATTTATTCAAGACCTGACTCTGGGACAATAGAAACTTGAAGTTGTCACAATAAACCTTCTTAAGATTTACTTTCTATGATGAAATAAATTAAAAAGGCAAGTAAGGAATAAAACAAACAAATAAGAGGGCAGGAGCTTTGTTGTAGGAAATACAATAGTTTCCCTAAATTTGTTAGCTATTAACTATTATTTGACACTTTAAGATGGAGCAACGATCAAAACACAACTTAATGAAACATATAAATGTATAAATGCTAGAATTAAAAACAATTTGGGAACAAATGTGCTTGATCAATCAGGATGTCAATGAAAGTGTATTTAGTTCTAAGCCTGGTGGACATAGAAAGCTAGTATTCATGTCTAACACATGACAAGAGAGAGAATTTTCCATTTGGTGTATCTTGTGTCCTGTTGTCTGTAGATGTTTCTTTCTTCTCTTTCACAGGTTACCTTAGCTCCAAGTGCCCTGTCTTAATGCTCTTTATAGAAATACAAACTGCTAAATTTCTTCTAATCTACAAGAACAATGCCTCCCTCTTTTGAGGACAAGAGTTGTCTTCAACCAACTAATTATTCCCTAAAGTAGCTGAACTTCAGTTTATGTGTCCTGATAATGCTGTATTAAAAAGAAAAGGCCCTCCTCCCTAAGACAAGACTCTCCTTCAGAGTTGTCTCTAGCACAGCATTTCAAGTAGCAGTTGACACTTGGGAGGCTCTAGCTGATTTTCTTCCACAGCTGAAATGTTAAGAGCATCTTCATATTCAGCAGAAGTGGGAAAAGGTGCAGAAGAGATTCATATTCAATTATTCAAGTTCAGGAAATTAATAAATAAAAATCATAAACAGATTTTTTTAAATCCTTAGGCTATAAATCAGAATATGTGTATCAGTTACATGTCTGTTTACAGAAGACAAGTTATAATCCTAAGGTCAATTCATTAAGTTTTACTAAGATATAGTTAACATCAGGACAAGACTGCAAGGAATACATTTGTCTTCTGCAGAAAGAGCTGCATGGAGTATCAGTTATTAATCATAATGTTTGGTAATTATAGAATCAGAAAAATAATGAGTAAGTGAGGTGAATCAATTGGGCATTGGCACAGACTAAGAGAATGTGAACTGAACTGAAGAGAATCTGACTCACTCATAGACAAAGAGGCTCTGGAGTTCTCATCTCTGGCTGAATAAACCTTCTTAAGATTTACTTTCTATGATGAAATAAATTAAAAAGGCAAGTAAGGAATAAAACAAACAAATAAGAGGGCAGGAGCTTTGTTGTAGGAAATACAATAGTTTCCCTAAATTTGTTAGCTATTAACTATTATTTGACACTTTAAGATGGAGCAACGATCAAAACACAACTTAATGAAACATATAAATGTATAAATGCTAGAATTAAAAACAATTTGGGAACAAATGTGCTTGATCAATCAGGATGTCAATGAAAGTGTATTTAGTTCTAAGCCTGGTGGACATAGAAAGCTAGTATTCATGTCTAACACATGACAAGAGAGAATTTTCCATTTGGTGTATCTTGTGTCCTGTTGTCTGTAGATGTTTCTTTCTTCTCTTTCACAGGTTACCTTAGCTCCAAGTGCCCTGTCTTAATGCTCTTTATAGAAATACAAACTGCTAAATTTCTTCTAATCTACAAGAACAATGCCTCCCTCTTTTGAGGACAAGAGTTGTCTTCAACCAACTAATTATTCCCTAAAGTAGCTGAACTTCAGTTTATGTGTCCTGATAATGCTGTATTAAAAAGAAAAGGCCCTCCTCCCTAAGACAAGACTCTCCTTCAGAGTTGTCTCTAGCACAGCATTTCAAGTAGCAGTTGACACTTGGGAGGCTCTAGCTGATTTTCTTCCACAGCTGAAATGTTAAGAGCATCTTCATATTCAGCAGAAGTGGGAAAAGGTGCAGAAGAGATTCATATTCAATTATTCAAGTTCAGGAAATTAATAAATAAAAATCATAAACAGATTTTTAAATCCTTAGGCTATAAATCAGAATATGTGTATCAGTTACATGTCTGTTTACAGAAGACAAGTTATAATCCTAAGGTCAATTCATTAAGTTTTACTAAGATATAGTTAACATCAGGACAAGACTGCAAGGAATACATTTGTCTTCTGCAGAAAGAGCTGCATGGAGTATCAGTTATTAATCATAATGTTTGGTAATTATAGAATCAGAAAAATAATGAGTAAGTGAGGTGAATCAATTGGGCATTGGCACAGACTAAGAGAATGTGAACTGAACTGAAGAGAATCTGACTCACTCATAGACAAAGAGGCTCTGGAGTTCTCATCTCTGGCTGAATGAGTCTCCCTCCCCTTGGATACAATTTACTAACTTTTGCTTTTGAGTAACCTTTTAAATTGCCTCTAGAAAGTCTGCCTTTTCTTATTAAAACAGTCTTTCCTTAGGAATGTTAAGTCATTTAATAGGTAAGGGTCCCTTTGGTTTAAAAGCAATTCTAGTTCTTTAGAGTAACTGATTCATTATATGTTGATTTTATAGAGTAACTCTCAGAAGGCAATCTTATTTCTTTATTTCCATGTTCTTGAGGGACACTGCACTGTGGCTCCCAAGAAGAGACAACATATTTTTAGCATCTATAGTAGTGGGAAGAAAACCAGGTTAGGAGTCAGGAGAGTTGAGTTTTGGTTTAATCTCTGACACTTAACTAGTTTTGTGACCTTGGGCAAGATAACTGTCTTCATTTGTAAAATAAAATAATATCTGTTCTATTTATCTTATAGGGGTGTGACCAAATGCATATATGTAATTATCCATATATACATATTTTATATATATAAAACTTTATATCAATGTACTTTATCTTTCTTCTCCACCTTTACACATTAACTGACCTCTGATGTATTACATATCCCATGCTTGCTGTAAGCACTGAAACAGTGGCGAAAATGCAGACAAATATATCAGCCCACATGGAGTTTATAGTCTAGGTAAATGATAGATAAATTATAAGAAGAAAGAAACACAGGAAAAAATGCAGACAAATATATCAGCCCACATGGAGTTTATAGTCTAGGTAAATGATAGATAAATTATAAGAAGAAAGAAACACAGGAAAGGCCAATAGGAAATGTCAAGTGCATGTAAGAGTATTGCAACTGAAGAGGAGTGACAAGGGAAGATCTCCCTTAGAAGAAGCTTTTTGAGAACAGAATGGAAGAAAGAGTCAGAGAGATATGCAGTGGAAAAGCTAATGAGACAGAACCAATAGCTAGTTCATGGACTCTGAAGTAAAAGCCAGGATGACTTGAAAGAAAAAGCGAGAAAAGTAAATGGGGGCTGGGCAGGTGTATTAGAAGAGGGGCCAGAGATGTGTTAGGCACTGATGTTGACATGAGAATGACCTGAATGGGGCAAGGAGAGAATTAGAGAGACCTGCTGTGATGATTTTCACATAATCCAGATGAGTGCTACTGACTGACTAAACTTCTGACCTTGGACAGTGGCAAAAAAGATGAATAAAACCTAGATATATTCAGAAATTACAAGACTTCTGTTCTCACCAAAAATGGGGTAAGAGATTAGAACAAGAAAAATTCTATCAAAGCTCTTAGGCCTAAGTAAATGAAACACTATGGCTGGAGAGGGAAGGAAAGTAGAAATATGAGTTGTTCCAGCAGGAACATATTAATTCTGAGATTCCTCTTGGACAGTCAGTAGTTTTGGAAGTTAAGGGAAGACAGCCAGGTTGCAGATATAAGCTTGGTGACTATCAGCAGAGAGAGCAGCTAAAAGCATCCATGAGGACAACTGCAATCACCTGGGAGAACGTATGGATGGAAAATGAGGAAATTCAAGTACCATGAGTAGGGACACTTCAAAGTACAGGGTTTAGGTGCAAAGGTGAATCTACAACACTTATCTAAGAAAGAATAACTAGGGCTTCCCTGGTGGTCCAGTGGGTAAAGACTCTGCCTTGCAGTGCAAGGGGCACTGGTTAGATCCCTGGCCCAGAAGGATCCCACATACCATGGAGCGGCTGGAGCGGTATGTCCAATTACAAGCCAGTGCTCTGGAGCACATACACCCAGAGCCAATGCTCTGCGATGAGAGAGGCCACCACGATGGGAGGACCACACAGGCCAAAGAATAAAGATGGGTGAAAATAAATGCCTAAAAAAAAAATAAAAGAGGCCAAATTTTTTTTTAAAAAAAGAGAATAGTAAGACAGGAAAAAAACAATGCAAGAATAATGTCTTGGAAGCCATCAAGGAAGGAAGTATATTAAAGAACATGCATCAAAGTATATCATCTGGATCAAATATGATCATGGGCCTATTAGTATGGATACTCAGACACGGCCACCAGATTTACTCATGTGGAAATCATCACATTTCATGCTAAGGGCAGTTTGGAATAAAAGTTTGGGGGGGAAAATGCTGGATTTTAGAGTGGCCTCAGGAAAATAATTCAGAAAGAAATTTCAGACAAAAATTATAAGGAGAAACAAGGGGAGAATTGTTAAAATAAAAAGTTCTTGTGTGTGTATATGTTTAATGAGAAAAATAAGCATAATCATGTACTGGAGGGAATGATCAAGCTAAGAGCGAAAGGGAGAGGAACACTGCTGTAGCAGTATTTTCAGAACAAGGACAGGGCAAAGTATGATGTTTGGTTTAGTTATTAATATATACTCAAGTATCTTAAGGTGTGGAGTATAATTTATTTATATTGCAATTATTTGGTTTGTGATGGAACCTGTTTTTCCAGACAGGACAAAAGATGAATCAAATATGGAACTCAAGATGTATATGAAGATCTTTTACTTTTATCTAGTTTGTTTTACTTTTTATATTTTGTATTCAATGCTCCCATCTAATTTAGTCTATATTTTCCAATTTCTCCATCTCTTCCTTTTTTTTTGATGTTTTTTCTCAAGTCTTTATCAAGCATAGTACAAAAAAGCTTTTGTATGCATATATATATATATATATATATATATATATATATAGTATATATAATATATACATTAGGAAATATGAATTTCTGCCCAATTGAAAACTTTGACATTTTCATTCCACTTGTTTGACTTAGTATGAATAGAATGCAAGATTTCTAACTAATAAAACATATATGCAATAAGCAACAAAAGTTTACTGTATAGCAAAGGGAACTATACTCAGTACCTTGCAGAAGGTTTTCCCCACATACCATGGAGCGGCTGGGCGNTATGTCCAATTACAAGCCAGTGCTCTGGAGCACATACACCCAGAGCCAATGCTCTGCGATGAGAGAGGCCACCACGATGGGAGGACCACACAGGCCAAAGAATAAAGATGGGTGAAAATAAATGNCTAAAAAAAATAAAAGAGGCCAAATTTTTTTAAAAAGAGAATAGTAAGACAGGAAAAAAACAATGCAAGAATAATGTCTTGGAAGCCATCAAGGAAGGAAGTATATTAAAGAACATGCATCAAAGTATATCATCTGGATCAAATATGATCATGGGCCTATTAGTATGGATACTCAGACACGGCCACCAGATTTACTCATGTGGAAATCATCACATTTCATGCTAAGGGCAGTTTGGAATAAAAGTTTGGGGGGGAAAATGCTGGATTTTAGAGTGGCCTCAGGAAAATAATTCAGAAAGAAATTTCAGACAAAAATTATAAGGAGAAACAAGGGGAGAATTGTTAAAATAAAAAGTTCTTGTGTGTGTATATGTTTAATGAGAAAAATAAGCATAATCATGTACTGGAGGGAATGATCAAGCTAAGAGCGAAAGGGAGAGGAACACTGCTGTAGCAGTATTTTCAGAACAAGGACAGGGCAAAGTATGATGTTTGGTTTAGTTATTAATATATACTCAAGTATCTTAAGGTGTGGAGTATAATTTATTTATATTGCAATTATTTGGTTTGTGATGGAACCTGTTTTTCCAGACAGGACAAAAGATGAATCAAATATGGAACTCAAGATGTATATGAAGATCTTTTACTTTTATCTAGTTTGTTTTACTTTTTATATTTTGTATTCAATGCTCCCATCTAATTTAGTCTATATTTTCCAATTTCTCCATCTCTTCCTTTTTTTTTGATGTTTTTTCTCAAGTCTTTATCAAGCATAGTACAAAAAAGCTTTTGTATGCATATATATATATATATATATATATATATATATATAGTATATATAATATATACATTAGGAAATATGAATTTCTGCCCAATTGAAAACTTTGACATTTTCATTCCACTTGTTTGACTTAGTATGAATAGAATGCAAGATTTCTAACTAATAAAACATATATGCAATAAGCAACAAAAGTTTACTGTATAGCAAAGGGAACTATACTCAGTATCTTGTGATAACTTATAATGGAAAACTGGAGATGGAAATGGAAAATTCCATGGATGGGGAAGCCTGTTAAGCTACAGTACATGGGGTCTCAAATAAGGCTTCCCTGATGGCTCAATACTAAGGAATCTGCCTGAAAATCAGGAGATCTGGGTTCCATCCTTGGGTTGGGAAGATCCCCCTGGAGGAGGGCATGGCAACCCACTACTTATCTTGAGAATTCCATGGACAGAGGAGTCTGGCAGGCTGCAGTCCATAGGAACACATAGTCAGACATAACTGTAGCAACTAAGCAGCAGCGTAATGGAAAATTATTTCAAAAATAACATGTCTATATAACTAAATCACACGCAGGATAAAGAATTCTAAATTTTGAAATTTAGGACTGTTTATCTTTTTGCCAGTTTTTCTAAATGTTTTATTCTATTTTTTCTTCATCTCATAAAGTATTCTAAGAGCAATCAAAATAAATCTTATTGATTATATACTTTTTTGTTTTTCTTCTTCTGATTTGTGCTTTATGTATCTTTGTTTCTTGGTTGCTAAGGTATCTAATGGTTTATGATATCTATCTTCTTTGGGAATTGTACCTTTTATCCTTAAAAATATTGGTCTTTGTTTCATTTTAAAAAATTAACATACTGTACATCTTAGCTTACGCAGTGCTAAACTAATATATTTCAATAAAAGACAACCAAAACTGAAAAAAACACACACACAAAACTCAAGATTCTGTGGTCCACTTTGAATCAGAGCAGTCATTTCCTGTGTTTTCTCTCCATATCTTCCTGGACTCTTTCTCTTGCTCAGGACTCAACTGAAACAGAACGTTTCCAAGAGGACTGACTCAGGTTACATCACTGTAAGCTTCTCACCAACTAATAACCCTATTTGTTGTTGTTGTTTAGTTACTTAGTCATGTCCAACTCTTTTCAACCCCGTGAACTGTAACCCTCTAGGCTCCTCTGTCCATGGGATTTCCCAGCCAAGAATACTAGATTGGGTAGCCATTTACTTCTCCAGGGGATCCTTCCAGAACCAGGGATAAAACCCTCTTCTCCTGCACTGGCAGGCAGGTTCTATACCACAGAGTTACCAGGGAAGCCTAAGAACCCTGTAGGGGGAGCATTCTAAAAGCATCTCAAAAGATTTCCTTCACCTGGTTAATCAGGCAGGTACTGCTGTGGAAGGACTTCGCAGGTGGAACTAAGGTTATAAACTGATCTAGACATAGACAATTACCCTGAATTATGTAACTTCCCAATCTCATCTCATGGGTTTATTTGAAGAGAAGGCTAAGTTGATAGAAGTAGATTCAGAGAGATTCTAAGTTTGAAAGGACTGACACCCTTGTGCCTGGCTTTGTAAATGGAGTAAATGGGCCACAATACAAAGAATGCTGGCAGCCTCTAGAAGGTTAGAAGCACCCCTTGCCCACCACACACACCCCTCCATTCCTATTGTCAACAGCCACCAAAGCAATGTGAAGTTCATATATGCAATGGCAAGAAATAGAGTTCTGCCATGAAAGTGAAGGATCTAAAACACAGATTCATTCCTAGAGGTTCAAGAAGGAAGTGCAGATTTGCCAACATCTTGAATGGAAAAGAACATGTAAAACCCAGAACTAGTTGAGAGAACCAGTTGAGCTAGACTTCTGACCTATGGAATTGTGAAATAATAAATATATGTTCCATCCATACATCTGTGTTAATCCATTATCTAGCGATAGAACATTAATAACATCCTGTTTTCCAAATGCGGCTCAATGGCACTGAAAAAATAGCTGATGTTGTACAAGTGGAATAGGGGTAATAAAACTAGACCCAGGAACTAAATAAGCTGCTACTTCATTCCATTAGCAGTAGAGTTAAAGGAATAATCATCATTGTATTTATGATTGTAGCCCTTATGAAGCTTAAATGAACATTTAACTTAAAATTACAACTTGCATTTGTTGTAAAGGATATTATGCTCTGACCTACAAATATTTAAAATATATTGCAGCCTAAATATACCAAATGCAAGCTAAAACTCAAAGATCATTACCTATTTAATCATGCAAACTACTCCTAAATACAAAGTATCTAATGTTTGATTGAAAGCATGTAAGACTGGTAATTTTGTTTTAAATGACACAGTATATGATGTGCTTACACTAAAAATAGTACAAAAAATAAATAAGGAAAAGGGGCCCCCCCTTACGACTGGGCATCTGCAAAAGATTTCCTTCACCTGGTTAATCAGGCAGGTACTGCTGTGGAAGGACTTGCAGGTGGAACTAAGGTTATAAACTGATCTAGACATAGACAATTACCCTGAATTATGTAACTTCCCAATCTCATCTCATGGGTTTATTTGAAGAGAAGGCTAAGTTGATAGAAGTAGATTCAGAGAGATTCTAAGTTTGAAAGGACTGACACCCTTGTGCCTGGCTTTGTAAATGGAGTAAATGGGCCACAATACAAAGAATGCTGGCAGCCTCTAGAAGGTTAGAAGCACCCCTTGCCCACCACACACACCCCTCCATTCCTATTGTCAACAGCCACCAAAGCAATGTGAAGTTCATATATGCAATGGCAAGAAATAGAGTTCTGCCATGAAAGTGAAGGATCTAAAACACAGATTCATTCCTAGAGGTTCAAGAAGGAAGTGCAGATTTGCCAACATCTTGAATGGAAAAGAACATGTAAAACCCAGAACTAGTTGAGAGAACCAGTTGAGCTAGACTTCTGACCTATGGAATTGTGAAATAATAAATATATGTTCCATCCATACATCTGTGTTAATCCATTATCTAGCGATAGAACATTAATAACATCCTGTTTTCCAAATGCGGCTCAATGGCACTGAAAAAATAGCTGATGTTGTACAAGTGGAATAGGGGTAATAAAACTAGACCCAGGAACTAAATAAGCTGCTACTTCATTCCATTAGCAGTAGAGTTAAAGGAATAATCATCATTGTATTTATGATTGTAGCCCTTATGAAGCTTAAATGAACATTTAACTTAAAATTACAACTTGCATTTGTTGTAAAGGATATTATGCTCTGACCTACAAATATTTAAAATATATTGCAGCCTAAATATACCAAATGCAAGCTAAAACTCAAAGATCATTACCTATTTAATCATGCAAACTACTCCTAAATACAAAGTATCTAATGTTTGATTGAAAGCATGTAAGACTGGTAATTTTGTTTTAAATGACACAGTATATGATGTGCTTACACTAAAAATAGTACAATAATAATGAGGCACATGAATATAAGACAGGCAAAGAAACAACCAATGATAAGTACAATTGCAGGATGTACCATGTTAGTCACTATAGAACAGCATAATTAACATTTAACCTACATTAACTGGCAAATAATGGGGCTAACATTTCAACATAACAGACTAAATTAACTGTTAATTGGTTGAAAAGATAATTGCAGTAATGAACCGAAGAATATGCTGGAAAACAATCACCAAAATTATGCTGGACAAAGTCTTCATAATTTATTCTCTGTATACATTTTTACCTTTTGATTTACAAAGTTCTTTAATATCATTATTCTATTAAACAAAGTTAATTTAAGTACCTGGTCAAAAGAAGGACATCATTAAATAAGTGTCTACTCTAGAAAATAAACGTGGATATTGAGGTTCAATGATAATTATGCCAGTTACTAGTTGAAAACCATTAGAAATTTTATTTTTCTTTTTGCCATTAATTCCATGAGCACAATATCAAAATTATTTGTTTAAATACTGAAAGTACTCTTTCTCCCTGTAGTGCTAACCCTCAAGATGGCCATCAATTATCTTCATACCCCAGTATTTAAGTCCTTGGATAGTCCCCTCCCACCCTGAATAGAGTGGAACAATATCATAATGCAGACATAAGGGTATGTTAGACGACATTGTAGTTTCCACCTGATCTTGGATTGCTCTAGGAGAAGGCAGGTACCACACTATGAAGACACACCAGAAGCCCTGTGGGGCTGCCCCCAAGGAAGCAAATGACTAGCACCAACTCAGCAGTCATATGAGTAAGCCATGTTGGATATAGCCTTTATGATTGTAGCCCTTATGAAGCTTAAATGAACATTTAACTTAAAATTACAACTTGCATTTGTTGTAAAGGATATTATGCTCTGACCTACAAATATTTAAAATATATTGCAGCCTAAATATACCAAATGCAAGCTAAAACTCAAAGATCATTACCTATTTAATCATGCAAACTACTCCTAAATACAAAGTATCTAATGTTTGATTGAAAGCATGTAAGACTGGTAATTTTGTTTTAAATGACACAGTATATGATGTGCTTACACTAAAAATAGTACAATAATAATGAGGCACATGAATATAAGACAGGCAAAGAAACAACCAATGATAAGTACAATTGCAGGATGTACCATGTTAGTCACTATAGAACAGCATAATTAACATTTAACCTACATTAACTGGCAAATAATGGGGCTAACATTTCAACATAACAGACTAAATTAACTGTTAATTGGTTGAAAAGATAATTGCAGTAATGAACCGAAGAATATGCTGGAAAACAATCACCAAAATTATGCTGGACAAAGTCTTCATAATTTATTCTCTGTATACATTTTTACCTTTTGATTTACAAAGTTCTTTAATATCATTATTCTATTAAACAAAGTTAATTTAAGTACCTGGTCAAAAGAAGGACATCATTAAATAAGTGTCTACTCTAGAAAATAAACGTGGATATTGAGGTTCAATGATAATTATGCCAGTTACTAGTTGAAAACCATTAGAAATTTTATTTTTCTTTTTGCCATTAATTCCATGAGCACAATATCAAAATTATTTGTTTAAATACTGAAAGTACTCTTTCTCCCTGTAGTGCTAACCCTCAAGATGGCCATCAATTATCTTCATACCCCAGTATTTAAGTCCTTGGATAGTCCCCTCCCACCCTGAATAGAGTGGAACAATATCATAATGCAGACATAAGGGTATGTTAGACGACATTGTAGTTTCCACCTGATCTTGGATTGCTCTAGGAGAAGGCAGGTACCACACTATGAAGACACACCAGAAGCCCTGTGGGGCTGCCCCCAAGGAAGCAAATGACTAGCACCAACTCAGCAGTCATATGAGTAAGCCATGTTGGATATAGATCCTTTACTCAGTAAAGCTACTTTAGATGTAATCAGCCCTCACTGACATTTTGACTAATATTTCATTACAGTTTTTATGCTTTTATTGGGAAAGGGTTCCCAAATTAGAACTCTAAATTTTTGACCCATATAAACCATGAATGAGTACTTTGAGATACATGTACCCCAAATGTTCATTGCAGCACTTTTTACAATAGCTAGAACATGACAACAACCTAGGTGTGCATCAACAAATGAATGGATAAAGAAGCTGAGGTATATGTATACAATGGAATATTTCTCAGCCATAAAAGGAAATGCATTTGAGTCAGTCCTAATGAGGTGAATGAACCTAGAACCTATTATACAAAATGAAGTAAGTCAGAAAGAGAAAGATAAATACAGTATACTAACAATAATGTGTGGAGTCTAGAAAGATAGTACTGATAAATGTATACACAGAGCAGCGACAGAGAAACAGACATAGAGAACAGACTTGTGGACATTAGGAGGAAGGAGGAATGGGTGAGATGTATGGCAAGAGTAACATGGAAACTGACATTGCCATATGTAAAAGAGACAACCAATGTGAATGTGCTGTAAGACTAAGGGGACTTCTACAGGGGCTATTCAACAACCTGGAGGGGTGGGATGGAGAGGGAGGAGGGAAGGGTACACCTATGACTGATTTGGGTTTCTGTATAGCAATAAACAACAAAACTCTTTAAAAGTAAAATAAAAATAAGTAAATAGTAATAAAAATAAGCATAAAAAAAAAGAATGAATACTTATTGCTTTTGGAAGCTGCCAAGCTTTGGAATGATTTGTCATGCCTGGATAGGCAAGAAATACACTTGCATTCTAAAACAAATGATCATAATCCTCTTCGGGATAGTAATAATACAATGTAATGAGTAAGAAGTAATACAATAACAAAAAAAACCCCAAATGTTAGAGCATGCATGAGGCATGCTAAGCCACTTCAGTCATGTCTTAATCTTTTGAACCCTTTGGACTGTAGTCCACTGGGCTCCTCAGTCCATGGAAAGAATTCTGGACTGGGTTACCACTGCCTTCTCCAGGGAATCTTCTCAATCCAAGGATCCAACCTGCTTCCCTTACGTCTCTGTTCTTTATGACTAGAGCCAACTGGGAAGTCCCATTTTAGAGTATAAAGCAAGTTAAAATCAAGTTTTTAGTATAGACATTTTCAAATGTACATGACATTACAGAGAATCCTATACCAGCCTCTCAAGTACCTACTAACCATCATTAACATCCATTAAACTTCTTATGGATCTAGTATCCCTCTATGCATCTCACTTATTGCTCTTGTTTCTTTTATCAAACCACCTTTTTGTTGTGTATTTTAAAGCAAGGTCCACATATCCTATCATATTTTAAGAAAGAATATTCTTATTTATTAAGGAAATTGTTCCATTTGTTTGGTTCTTTACATGGCTAATTCTTTCCTGCCATTCCAATTTTAAGTCCAACATCAGTTACCCTCTTCTAGGAAAGTCTCTCTGACCATCCTAGGAGAAGCACTGTATCTCTCAACAAAGGTCATTTTTTAATAGTCTTTGTATTTACAACTTTTGATCATTTGTGCTCAGGGATGCTCAGTTGCTCAGTCATTTCCCACTCTTTTCAGCCCTCTGGACTCTAGCCTGACAGGCTCCTCTAACCATGAGATTTTTCAGGCAAGAATTCTTGGGGTGGATCACCATTTCCTTTTCCAGATGATCTTCCCTACCCAAGGACAGAACCTGCATCTTCTGCATTGCAGGGGAATTTTTTACCACTGAGCCATTGGAAAATCTCCCTTTGATCACTTGATATTTATTATCTCCTCCCTCTAAAAAATCAGCTGAGAAAAAGGATTTTATTCTTGTCTACTACTAAACATCAATCCACATAACCTGGTACATGATCTACACAGTAGAAGGTCAAGTAAAGAACAACTTAAGAACACTTTGGGCTTCCCTGGTGGTCTAGTGGGTACAGTCTGCCTTGCAGTGCAGGGGGCACCGGTTTGATCCCTGGCCCTGGAAGATACTGCGTGCTGCGGAGTGGCTGTACCGGTGTGTTCAATTGCGAGCCAGCACTTTGGAGCGCATGCACCCAGAGCCGTTGCACTCCAGTGAGAAGAGGTCACTGCGATGGGAGGCCCACACATGCCAAGGAATAAAGACGGACAAAATAATAAATAACTAAAAAAAAAGCTCATGGCATGAAGTTAAAAAAAAAAAAAGAAAAGAACACTTCATTGTCTTCATCCCATTCAGCACACTGATTCTCAGTGCCGCAGTGATAACTCCCTGTTGCATCCATGTGTTTGCTTTGAACTTGCCATTCTCTTTGCCTTCTGTTTACCCCCTTTCTTTAACTGCAATCTTACTCTCATGATAGAATGGTATTTCCATTAAAAAGTTACTAATATACAGAGGATGGTGGGCATTGCTTTATATTTTTATTTCACTAGCAAATTATGTTAAACACTTCACATACTGCTCTGAAACTCTCTTTCTGGACAATTATGAGTTGCTAAGGGGCAGAATGCTGTCAGGTTGCTTTACTCACCGATTAAACCCTCTTCCTTTAGGAAAGTCTCTCTGACCATCCTAGGAGAAGCACTGTATCTCTCAACAAAGGTCATTTTTTAATAGTCTTTGTATTTACAACTTTTGATCATTTGTGCTCAGGGATGCTCAGTTGCTCAGTCATTTCCCACTCTTTTCAGCCCTCTGGACTCTAGCCTGACAGGCTCCTCTAACCATGAGATTTTTCAGGCAAGAATTCTTGGGGTGGATCACCATTTCCTTTTCCAGATGATCTTCCCTACCCAAGGACAGAACCTGCATCTTCTGCATTGCAGGGGAATTTTTTACCACTGAGCCATTGGAAAATCTCCCTTTGATCACTTGATATTTATTATCTCCTCCCTCTAAAAAATCAGCTGAGAAAAAGGATTTTATTCTTGTCTACTACTAAACATCAATCCACATAACCTGGTACATGATCTACACAGTAGAAGGTCAAGTAAAGAACAACTTAAGAACACTTTGGGCTTCCCTGGTGGTCTAGTGGGTACAGTCTGCCTTGCAGTGCAGGGGGCACCGGTTTGATCCCTGGCCCTGGAAGATACTGCGTGCTGCGGAGTGGCTGTACCGGTGTGTTCAATTGCGAGCCAGCACTTTGGAGCGCATGCACCCAGAGCCGTTGCACTCCAGTGAGAAGAGGTCACTGCGATGGGAGGCCCACACATGCCAAGGAATAAAGACGGACAAAATAATAAATAACTAAAAAAAAAGCTCATGGCATGAAGTTAAAAAAAAAAAAAGAAAAGAACACTTCATTGTCTTCATCCCATTCAGCACACTGATTCTCAGTGCCGCAGTGATAACTCCCTGTTGCATCCATGTGTTTGCTTTGAACTTGCCATTCTCTTTGCCTTCTGTTTACCCCCTTTCTTTAACTGCAATCTTACTCTCATGATAGAATGGTATTTCCATTAAAAAGTTACTAATATACAGAGGATGGTGGGCATTGCTTTATATTTTTATTTCACTAGCAAATTATGTTAAACACTTCACATACTGCTCTGAAACTCTCTTTCTGGACAATTATGAGTTGCTAAGGGGCAGAATGCTGTCAGGTTGTCCTTAATATCCTATAGTTCTTGGTCTGTAATTCTTATGCACATGGTTGGGCATTTCATCAGTCAGTGGGAAATATATAAATACGTGGATTCATGAATGATGAATGAAATCAGTGCACAGTCTGTGGCATTCATTTAAGATGATTAGAGAAGAGATCATAGCTAGCACATACGATAGTTTTATATTGTAAATATAAACTATTTTTACATTTTAATATTTAAAATGCATTTGTAGTTTACTGGATTTAATATGAGCATACGATGAGGAGTAAAAAATACTTCAACTCATGGTTGAAGATACAAGTGGTCTAACTCTACAAATACCTCTTATAGCTTCATGTGAAAATACAACAAAAAATTCATCCTCTCTTTTGTTTACACAAATCAAGTTGCATCAATCCTGTTAAAGACTGAACTGTATCAACCCCCTCCCCCCAACAATTCATATGTTGAAGATCTAACCCTCAATGTGATTGTATCTAAAAATTACTTTTTTAGGAATTAATTACAGTTAAATTAGTTCACGGGCTAGGTACTCTTCCAATAGCACCATGTGAGGGCACAGGGAGAAGGCTCTGTCTGCAATGTAGGAGGAGATCTCTCACCAGAATCTGACCACACTTGGAAGACCACACACTGATATCAGATTTTCAACGTCCAAACTATGAGGAAAAGAAATTTCTGCGGTTTAAGCCACTCAGTCTATGTTCTGCCACAGCAAACAGAGCTGAGTGCAAGTTCCCAGTCTCTCAGTTATGTCTGACTCTTTGCGACCCTATGGACTGTAGCCCACTAGGCTCCTCTGTTCATGGGATTCTCCAGGCAAAAATATTGGAGTGGGTTGCCATGCTTGCCTCCAGGAGAATCTTCCTGAATTAGGGATCCAACCCATGTCTTCTGGGTCTCCTGCATTGCAGGCAGATGCTTTACCCACTGAGCCATCAGGGAAGCCCAGAGCTGACTAATACAGGACTTTAAAGGCAACCACTGTATGAGAAACACAGTGATGGGTTTTGTGGAACAGACATACAGTCCCCAACACAAAGACAATACAAGCAGGGACAGAGTGACTGCATCAATAAGAATCATGTGTGGGGACATTGGGTACTGGGGGATGTGTTCACTGAAACTGATTACAAAAGGGGTCAGTGCAGAGTCAGCAGAAAGGTTCATCAAGGGTGTGACACCATGAGGACCAACAAATGGGAAGTGAATTTTCTGGACTTCAAAGAGGATCCTGGTTTCCCTCAGGGTAAAACAGTGAGATCATGAGATGCAAACATGTTTAAACAGATATGTAACTGTATATTCATACGTGTATGTAGTATATTGTTACAAAGTAATACTTCTCTTTACAATTATGGGTTATTTTATTTTTTAAAATCAACTCTGGAAATTCCAACTAGAGCAGACAGTCTGTTTTTGTCTTACAGTGACCTCACATCATACTTTTAATCCAGGTGTTGCGAGAACAGAGCTGACACATCCTACAATTCTGAGACTTTAATGATGCCCAGAGCTTTCATTTTCTTTTATGCACTGACAATGGAAAACATGGTCTCCTTATGTACAACATAAAACCTAATAAAGTACCCAGCTGTTCTTTCCCTGGTGATTCCTGCTGCTTCTAGCAGAGGTACAGTAATGTCAAATTTTCACGAAAAAGGTTAGAAAACATACTGTATAATTGTAACATGTCAGAATATCCATAGCACATTTGCCTTTCTCTTTGTGCCTGCCTTTATATATCAAATACACGCACAGAAGTTTTATTTCCCAGTGGCCTAAACCTAGAAGATAATCCTTATTCCTAATATTCAGCTTTTTCTACATGGCTATCTCCAAATATTCCAAGAACATAATTTCTTTGTTCTCTTTTATTGTTTTCTGTCCAGACTACAAATCCACCTGATTCTTATAAATGCAGAGACAAAAAGAATAATATATATATTATATATATTATGTATTATATTATATATATTACACACATATATATATTTATATATTATATATTATCTTTTTATAGTATAATATATTATACATATATATATATTTTTATAATGATTTTTAAGAGTGCTTTAATAAGAAGAAGAATATAACCACTCATAGTTCACATTGGTTCTGAAGAATTCTGCAAAGTGTATTTCACAATACACAGCCAATTTACCCGCACTGTTTTAGGTATGATACTGGATTACAATGATCAATACTACACTTTGCCAGCACTAGCACATCAATTCAGAAGGGCCAGTATCTACAGAATGTTAGTATTCTCTCAGGTAAAACAAATCCCTGAGAAATATTTAAAAGTTTGAGAAAATTATCTCTCATTATTTGATGTGCCAATGCTTCACCCAACACAAAACTTCACTTCCCTAGTCCCATCAACTTTGTATTTGAATGTCTGTGGACAAACCCAGAGATCCAAAGGCAGTAAAAAAATAAAATTAGATTTAATGTGTAAAATGTCTTAGAGCTCAAAAGTATAAGATATATAACTATGTAAAAAGCTGTTTGGAGGAAATGTAAATCTACAATCAAGCTCTTCTTTTCCATTTTCTCTTAACTTGTTAATTTTAGGTATGGTAAATTCCTATGGTGACTGAAGATAAGGCAAGATACATAATGATTTTTGTTCTTATCAGTATCCCCAATAACTTGGGAGGACTTGAGAATTTACCCCTTGTACTCTGGTACTCAAGCAATAGAGTCAGCAAGCATTTTCTGTTAAGAATCTGTCAGTAAATACTTTAGGATTTGGGAGCCATACAGTTGTACCACAAATCAGTCTTAGACAATGTGCAAAGTAAATCCCTTTGGGGTACCAAAATTTAAATTTCATATAACTTTCCTATGTTACAGAGTAAGATTCTTCTTCTGATTTTATGTCTGCCATTAAAAAAATAAAAGATGGGGACCATGGATATGCATATGACTGATCTGGAAACATACATGTCTGTGAACAACAAAACTCTATAAAACCTTTAAAATAAAGAATAAAAATAAATTAAAAAAAATAAAAAAATAAAAGAGCATTCCTAACCCATGGTTGGCCAGTTTGGCCCACAGACTTCAATCTAACAATCCAAGCTCTACCACTGAGTAAGTGACAATACCTCAGAATTGAAATCTGTATTTTTTATATCCTAGGTATCTTTGAGACCATCAAAATGGTTAGTTATTGTCAAACTGTCATGAGCTACCATATGGAATGCAGTATTACAGCTGAGTCAGTATTAACATTTAGCCACCTGTCAATTATGACCTGGGACTTCCTAAGAAAGATCTGACAGCTCATTTATAAACAAAAGCTAGTCAACAAAACAGACTTATATGAATTTACACATATGGTACCTGTAGACAGAATAATCTGAACTGGGTCTTCTTAACAGTTTGTACCTCAGATCAGTTAATGAAATAGAACTTAAATATGCTTCTGAAAAAGGTGACTTATCTTTTATGTCCAATTTTTACCTCATTTTACCAGCAAACTCAACAGTGAAAACTGGCGATCAGCAATGATTTAAAAATATAACCATGGATCTCTACAAGTATCAAAGAATCAAAATTACTTACCTAATTGGAAAACAAGAGTGAAGTTATTTGGAATCAATCGTCAATCAAGTTTTCAAATTGATATGAGAAGACATGAAAGAAAAAGAAAAAGAATAACTCAGTAAGACATTCTCTTCATAAAACAGTCATATTACTAATTCTATTGCTACACCACTGTTTGGAAAACCAACTGGAGGCATTCTTTTATTGTTCCCTTTACCACTCATTACAAAGAAATAACTTTAGAAATATCTGATAAAAACCTGTACAGCACTTGTATAGCTAATATGAATTGAGCAATCTTACCACTTATGATAGCAAGTAACACGGGACAGTTCTGAAAATCACTTGAATGAAATCTTTATCTGAATATCAGCAGGGGAAGGGCTAGGGTGGAAATTATACAATGAGAAGGAAATTGAACAATTCAGATATGTTTATGGAAAGCTTGCAACTTGGGGCATCTCATTTGCCATCAAATAAAGCTGTTATTCATGATGTGCAGCAACAATAAAAAGTAGCTGTCTGGTATAAAATTTTGCCAGCAGGGCAAATTCAGGCAAATAAGCAGTTTACAAATAAATGCACTGAAGAGGAAAATAAAAAAAATAAGCCTATAAAATGCTTGTATGTATGTTTGTCTCTCCGACTCTGTCTTTAATATACATGATGATGCCAAAACCAGCAATTCATGAGTAGGTCATTATTCCCTAAGATACATATTTTTGTTCGATGTAAAGGCTGTGGTAATGATGGTTTATTTTTGCAGACATAAAAAATGACATAGATTTTAAAAGACTACCCAAAGATAAAAGAAAACTGACCAGTGTCTTTTCTTTCATTTCAGTGTATTACTTTAATGCTATACTAACCAAATTCATCTCTTGCATTTGATGTGCTCAAGATGTTATCCACAGATGTAGGTTTTTAAAAGACTGGTTTATTTTGAGACTCAAGATCAGTTAATGAAATAGAACTTAAATATGCTTCTGAAAAAGGTGATTTTTATGTCCAATTTTTACCTCATTTTACCAGCAAACTCAACAGTGAAAACTGGCGATCAGCAATGATTTAAAAATATAACCATGGATCTCTACAAGTATCAAAGAATCAAAATTACTTACCTAATTGGAAAACAAGAGTGAAGTTATTTGGAATCAATCGTCAATCAAGTTTTCAAATTGATATGAGAAGACATGAAAGAAAAAGAAAAAGAATAACTCAGTAAGACATTCTCTTCATAAAACAGTCATATTACTAATTCTATTGCTACACCACTGTTTGGAAAACCAACTGGAGGCATTCTTTTATTGTTCCCTTTACCACTCATTACAAAGAAATAACTTTAGAAATATCTGATAAAAACCTGTACAGCACTTGTATAGCTAATATGAATTGAGCAATCTTACCACTTATGATAGCAAGTAACACGGGACAGTTCTGAAAATCACTTGAATGAAATCTTTATCTGAATATCAGCAGGGGAAGGGCTAGGGTGGAAATTATACAATGAGAAGGAAATTGAACAATTCAGATATGTTTATGGAAAGCTTGCAACTTGGGGCATCTCATTTGCCATCAAATAAAGCTGTTATTCATGATGTGCAGCAACAATAAAAAGTAGCTGTCTGGTATAAAATTTTGCCAGCAGGGCAAATTCAGGCAAATAAGCAGTTTACAAATAAATGCACTGAAGAGGAAAATAAAAAAAATAAGCCTATAAAATGCTTGTATGTATGTTTGTCTCTCCGACTCTGTCTTTAATATACATGATGATGCCAAAACCAGCAATTCATGAGTAGGTCATTATTCCCTAAGATACATATTTTTGTTCGATGTAAAGGCTGTGGTAATGATGGTTTATTTTTGCAGACATAAAAAATGACATAGATTTTAAAAGACTACCCAAAGATAAAAGAAAACTGACCAGTGTCTTTTCTTTCATTTCAGTGTATTACTTTAATGCTATACTAACCAAATTCATCTCTTGCATTTGATGTGCTCAAGATGTTATCCACAGATGTAGGTTTTAGTATAAGATTTCCCACTCAGAATATCAATGTTGCTCCAAATTTTTTTAGTAGTAAAGGCTGATATTCAAGTGCCTAAAATCTCATTTCTTCATGAAGAAGACAGTGAAACACATTTGTAACTTTCAAGCTCACCACACTTTTCTTCATTATCTGAACCTCTCAACATTTTCTTGGTTAAACTTAGCACTAGAGCCAAATTAACTCAACAATAGAGTCATGCTCAGATTCTCTTTGTTTATTTATTTACAGTCAACATTTAGTATATTAATTGCAGATTATTGTCTAACCCTAACCTAGTACCAGGGACAGCAAAGAGATCAAATCAGTCAATCCTAAAGGAAATCAACCCTGAATACTCATTAGAAGGACTGATGCTGAAATTGAAGCTCTAATACTTTGGCCACCTGATGCAAAGAGTTCCCTCATTAGAAAAGGCCCTGATGCTGAGAAAAACTGAAAGCAGGAGGAGAAGGGAGCAATAGAGCATGAGATGGTTGGATGGCATCCCTGAATCAATAGACAATGGTTTGAGACAACTCTGGGAGATAATGAAGGACAAGGAAGCCTGGCGTGCTATGGTCCATGGGGTCACAAAGAGTCAGACATAACTTAGTGACTGAGCAACAGCCTACACAGTCCTGGATGCACATACCTTAGCAATATGGACCACATTCAAGTTTTGAAAAAGTGTGAGTTTTTAAAAATCTATTTTCTGTTATTTGCCAAAAACTAAAGGAAAGAAAAGCTGTCTCTGTGTCCCCATCCTCACACCAGGAAAAAGTAAATATATTATCAATAATTAAGTGTCTAACAAATGATTAAGTAAATGCATTATAAATGACTAAGTAACCTGGCATTTTTTCAACCAGTATAATCCTCTACTATGAAAAATTAAACAAGCATTTTGGGATGGTACTAGGAATTCACCTCTAGAGCTATTTCTATCATTAGATATGCAATTTCAAGACAAATCAGTTCTTTTAACATAGTAGCTTCATTATTCTAGCCTCATTTATTAGTGAAATAACAATCAAATGCATATACAAACAATTTACTCAACAGAAAAGCAAATTCATCTCTTGCATTTGATGTGCTCAAGATGTTATCCACAGATGTAGGTTTTAGTATAAGATTTCCACTCAGAATATCAATGTTGCTCCAATTTTTTTAGTAGTAAAGGCTGATATTCAAGTGCCTAAAATCTCATTTCTTCATGAAGAAGACAGTGAAACACATTTGTAACTTTCAAGCTCACCACACTTTTCTTCATTATCTGAACCTCTCAACATTTTCTTGGTTAAACTTAGCACTAGAGCCAAATTAACTCAACAATAGAGTCATGCTCAGATTCTCTTTGTTTATTTATTTACAGTCAACATTTAGTATATTAATTGCAGATTATTGTCTAACCCTAACCTAGTACCAGGGACAGCAAAGAGATCAAATCAGTCAATCCTAAAGGAAATCAACCCTGAATACTCATTAGAAGGACTGATGCTGAAATTGAAGCTCTAATACTTTGGCCACCTGATGCAAAGAGTTCCCTCATTAGAAAAGGCCCTGATGCTGAGAAAAACTGAAAGCAGGAGGAGAAGGGAGCAATAGAGCATGAGATGGTTGGATGGCATCCCTGAATCAATAGACAATGGTTTGAGACAACTCTGGGAGATAATGAAGGACAAGGAAGCCTGGCGTGCTATGGTCCATGGGGTCACAAAGAGTCAGACATAACTTAGTGACTGAGCAACAGCCTACACAGTCCTGGATGCACATACCTTAGCAATATGGACCACATTCAAGTTTTGAAAAAGTGTGAGTTTTTAAAAATCTATTTTCTGTTATTTGCCAAAAACTAAAGGAAAGAAAAGCTGTCTCTGTGTCCCCATCCTCACACCAGGAAAAAGTAAATATATTATCAATAATTAAGTGTCTAACAAATGATTAAGTAAATGCATTATAAATGACTAAGTAACCTGGCATTTTTTCAACCAGTATAATCCTCTACTATGAAAAATTAAACAAGCATTTTGGGATGGTACTAGGAATTCACCTCTAGAGCTATTTCTATCATTAGATATGCAATTTCAAGACAAATCAGTTCTTTTAACATAGTAGCTTCATTATTCTAGCCTCATTTATTAGTGAAATAACAATCAAATGCATATACAAACAATTTACTCAAAAGAAAAGCAACAGTTTAGGAAAAAAATGGCATTGCTCTTTTAGTATCAAGTACCTAATCCTACTGATTTCTTGATCTATAACTAACTAGTATTTTTTTTTAAAATACTGACTATTGTCATTGCAGATAATAACTGAAGTATGTTCAAACTGATATTTTATCCAGTAGCTATATTCTGTCATTGCTTAAGGATCTTTACTTTTTTTCTCTTTTCCTTTTACAAGGCATAATAAATTATTGAAAAATAATCACCACCACATTGCCTCATTGTTCTATATCAGTCATGTTCATATGTTTTGCTTTCTGCATTTTACCTTTGGAGCAATTTATCTGAAATGCATGAGCTTAGACTTCTTGATGTTCATTTGCTCATTTTTCAATCTCGCTCTAGTGAGATCATGATGATTATGTCTGAGACCTCATGAACAAGTCCAAAACAACCAGATGTAGGGACTCACCAAAGCAAGAGAAGAGCTGATGGCTATCTAAAAACAAAACACATTTCCATAAAAAGAAAAAAAAACAATTCCAGTGAGAACTACACTAAACCCAATATAGAAACTCTGAAGTTAAATGTTTCCTCCAAACAAAGATTTTTCCTAATCCTCTTGATCAAAATAAAATATGTGCTCTAGTTTATTTGAACATTAAAAATAGGTCTGTGTTCCTCCTTCTCTGATGCCTGTTTTCTAAAAATTAGTTTTAGAATGGGAAATAACCACATTTTCTTTGTTTTACTCAAATATATTATTACTAACCATGGTTGTTTCTTAGAAATCTGAAAGTTCAGTGTAATGTTTCAAGGACACTGGGTTTAAACTTCAACCAGTACTTAAAGATTTATTAGGCAGTAAAACAATCTTGATTACATTGGTTTGTGGAGTACCATCTGAGGGTTTTCTTGCACAAAAAAAAAAAAAAAAAACAGAAACTTGACTAATAAAAATCATTTGGTATAAACACCTTTACTGATTATGCATACATTTAAAGGATTCTACTTTTGATACAAGAAAGTAATACAAAGTTCCCCCCCCTAATTTTTGCAACATATTCCTTAAAAGAAATTAATTCATCACTGAGATTAGTAAAAGCTTATGTGATCCCAAAATCAATTTTCTTTGTGATGTTCTTATTTAATGTTTTGTGTGAACCTAAGGAATAGCTTATCTGGACAGGATTTGTATCTGCAAGTTAATTGTTAGGTTCAAATAAAATAAAGTAACAAACACAGGAAACATAATTCCACCTCATATAAAGTATTTTATTGTTATAATATTTTAAGTGCTTTTTCAAACTATAGTAACTTCAACTCAAGCTCTGTTCACATGATATATTCCAATATGACCAAAATTTCTGGTTCAGACTCATCAACTTTAAACATGAATAGTCTAATAGACTATTTTTAAAAAGTTAGGCTTGTTAAAAAAAAAATTGCTGATTTTCTTTCTGATCATAATCATAAACAGAATTGGCTGCCTCATTCCCAGCCTAATATTTTAGGGGGCTAATATTGGAGAAGAAATTTCATTCTTAGAGAAAAGCTTTTACTTCTTCAAAAGAAAAAAAAAAAGCAATATGCCGTCTAACAATTGGGCTCGCTCCATGGATGGAAACACATTTGAAAGAAAAAAGAGACATTTAGGCCTCTCTAACTGATCTTTGTGACAGTGCCTCTTCAGAAATAGCTGCTGACATTCTAATGGCTAAAAATTGCTGGTGTTTGTTCAGAAAGTAAACAATTTCCCCTGGACATAAAATCAACACTTTAAATCATTTGTCCCATACAAACTGATGAAGAAACATCATCTCTCAGAGATCATTACTCCTCCTTTCCTTTTTCACAGAACTTATATTTTTAAGTATTTATTGAAAGAGATACCACTCATTCTGGGACATGTTAAACTTACCAAAGCAAAAATGGAACTGGTTTCTCTCTTTTTCTTCTCACATATATTATCAACGTCCTTTTTTCTTTGACCCTGGTAAAAGGCACCACCAATTCATTTTGTAACTCCAACTCAATATGATTTTATTCACTAGTATGCTTTTTATTCACTGGTGAAATAAACCTTGCAAACTGACTATATGGTACTTTTGATACAAGAAAGTAATACAAAGTTCCCCCCCCTAATTTTTGCAACATATTCCTTAAAAGAAATTAATTCATCACTGAGATTAGTAAAAGCTTATGTGATCCCAAAATCAATTTTCTTTGTGATGTTCTTATTTAATGTTTTGTGTGAACCTAAGGAATAGCTTATCTGGACAGGATTTGTATCTGCAAGTTAATTGTTAGGTTCAAATAAAATAAAGTAACAAACACAGGAAACATAATTCCACCTCATATAAAGTATTTTATTGTTATAATATTTTAAGTGCTTTTTCAAACTATAGTAACTTCAACTCAAGCTCTGTTCACATGATATATTCCAATATGACCAAAATTTCTGGTTCAGACTCATCAACTTTAAACATGAATAGTCTAATAGACTATTTTTAAAAAGTTAGGCTTGTTAAAAAAAAAATTGCTGATTTTCTTTCTGATCATAATCATAAACAGAATTGGCTGCCTCATTCCCAGCCTAATATTTTAGGGGGCTAATATTGGAGAAGAAATTTCATTCTTAGAGAAAAGCTTTTACTTCTTCAAAAGAAAAAAAAAAAAAAAGCAATATGCCGTCTAACAATTGGGCTCGCTCCATGGATGGAAACACATTTGAAAGAAAAAAGAGACATTTAGGCCTCTCTAACTGATCTTTGTGACAGTGCCTCTTCAGAAATAGCTGCTGACATTCTAATGGCTAAAAATTGCTGGTGTTTGTTCAGAAAGTAAACAATTTCCCCTGGACATAAAATCAACACTTTAAATCATTTGTCCCATACAAACTGATGAAGAAACATCATCTCTCAGAGATCATTACTCCTCCTTTCCTTTTTCACAGAACTTATATTTTTAAGTATTTATTGAAAGAGATACCACTCATTCTGGGACATGTTAAACTTACCAAAGCAAAAATGGAACTGGTTTCTCTCTTTTTCTTCTCACATATATTATCAACGTCCTTTTTTCTTTGACCCTGGTAAAAGGCACCACCAATTCATTTTGTAACTCCAACTCAATATGATTTTATTCACTAGTATGCTTTTTATTCACTGGTGAAATAAACCTTGCAAACTGACTATATGGTACCACTCAATGGTGGGATACATGAGGCTTACAGAGGGAAAATGAGGTCTTTCGTTATCTTTGCTCTCCAGTTTGTACAGAAGAGGTCCTGCTTTTTATATCAGCTACTTTCTTCTGGGAGACCCTCAGTCATTTCCTAGTAGGCCACTGCTAAATTTTCTAATTATTTCACATACCAATAGTCTCCCCTAGTCCTGGTCCAGCCACCATGCTGCTACTTGAAGGGTTATCCTCAAATTAAGTACAAAAGGGAGAAAAAGGAAGAGGAGGAGAAGAGGGAAAAGGAAGAAAAACAGAAGGATGGGTATAGGAAAGTAGGAAGAGAAGGTGAAAGAGAGAGACAGAGAAAATACTTCCTCTTGGTCTCCTGTTGCTCACAAGATTAAAAGAAAAATTTTTTTAAATCATAGAAGGCCTTTGTCTCTGATATCCATTGAACCATTTAGTCTTACTAGCATCTTTATGAAGGTCCATCTCTCTCTCTTACTGCCATAGACTTGAAAATGTCAAATGTAATGAAAGAGATACCCTTACAAAATAGATACATGTCTTTCTCTTACTATACTACAGGCAATTCTCTTATGGGCTGTGTAGAGTTTTCAGGATCACAAGTAAACGTGAGTTAAAAGGCTTAATAATTGCCATCTTTGCTGTGGATTTTGTTCAGAAAGTAAACAATTTCCCCTGGACATAAAATCAACACTTTAAATCATTTGTCCCATACAAACTGATGAAGAAACATCATCTCTCAGAGATCATTACTCCTCCTTTCCTTTTTCACAGAACTTATATTTTTAAGTATTTATTGAAAGAGATACCACTCATTCTGGGACATGTTAAACTTACCAAAGCAAAAATGGAACTGGTTTCTCTCTTTTTCTTCTCACATATATTATCAACGTCCTTTTTTCTTTGACCCTGGTAAAAGGCACCACCAATTCATTTTGTAACTCCAACTCAATATGATTTTATTCACTAGTATGCTTTTTATTCACTGGTGAAATAAACCTTGCAAACTGACTATATGGTACCACTCAATGGTGGGATACATGAGGCTTACAGAGGGAAAATGAGGTCTTTCGTTATCTTTGCTCTCCAGTTTGTACAGAAGAGGTCCTGTTTTTTATATCAGCTACTTTCTTCTGGGAGACCCTCAGTCATTTCCTAGTAGGCCACTGCTAAATTTTCTAATTATTTCACATACCAATAGTCTCCCCTAGTCCTGGTCCAGCCACCATGCTGCTACTTGAAGGGTTATCCTCAAATTAAGTACAAAAGGGAGAAAAAGGAAGAGGAGGAGAAGAGGGAAAAGGAAGAAAAACAGAAGGATGGGTATAGGAAAGTAGGAAGAGAAGGTGAAAGAGAGAGACAGAGAAAATACTTCCTCTTGGTCTCCTGTTGCTCACAAGATTAAAAGAAAAATTTTTTTAAATCATAGAAGGCCTTTGTCTCTGATATCCATTGAACCATTTAGTCTTACTAGCATCTTTATGAAGGTCCATCTCTCTCTCTTACTGCCATAGACTTGAAAATGTCAAATGTAATGAAAGAGATACCCTTACAAAATAGATACATGTCTTTCTCTTACTATACTACAGGCAATTCTCTTATGGGCTGTGTAGAGTTTTCAGGATCACAAGTAAACGTGAGTTAAAAGGCTTAATAATTGCCATCTTTGCTGTGGTTTTTGTCTCACTAGGGCATACACCATCAAAAAAATCCTGAAAAATAGCTTGTCTCAATTTTTTTTCCTGCCAGGCTTAAAAGCATGTGTCACTCCTATGAGCACGACCAAAGAGCCATTGCCTCCACTACCACAAAGCCTATTATATCACAAGAAGTATCCTAGAGCTTCAGAAGGGCCTATGTATCTAAGAGAATGAGGAAGGGAAGGTGGGAGAGAAGTGGATCTGTGATGTATGAGTGAATGAAGCAACGAATGCTTCATCTTATGCTGAGCCTGCGTCAAAAAAAAAAAAAAAAAGGAATCCCCCATCAGGCCTGAAAAACTACAATGATGTTTAATGGATTGGATTGAGCGAGTACAGAAAATTAGTGCCCGAAGCTAAGCACAGGCAATCTGGGACGGTCTACCAAAGATGTCACTGGAGATGATGTTCAGCTCATATGGGTCAAGAGCGCCCAAGGCAGAATTACACAAGGAAAGTGCGTCTTTGGCCTTTTCTCACTTTGTGCTCTGCCTCTGTCCTCCCAAGACTTTTAACCATACTTCTTTCATTCCTTACTCTCAATGTTCTTAATTTTCTGCTTGATTGCCTGTGGAATCCGAGTATAATTTCAATGTTCTGAAATTATCACTTCCTACATACCAGTTAAAACTTCCATGCTTCCAGGATAGCTGAGTTCATTAATGCATTAAGAGAAAAGTAACTACACTCTTTATCAAGATAATTCACCCTACAGTTTAAGTGTGGATTGGACAGTGAATATTAGATTCCATCTTCAAAAAAAAAAAAAAAAAGAAAGAAAGAAACACTACATCTGGATAAAGTTTTCAGTAGGGTGTTTGGAACAGACATTCTAATAAGAAGCCTGCTGGTTCCTGTTTCCTAAGATGAATAATATCCTTTCTGTACATATTTTAGAAAAAACTTGTCTCCAAAATGTGTGTGCGTGTGTGTATGAGCGTGTGTATTACTCACTCAGTCATGTCTATTTTGCGAACCCACGGACTGTAGCCCACCAGGCTACACTTTTAAAAGTGTCTCATTGATGTGTTGTTCAAACGTTAACTCGTATCTGACTCTTTGCTGTGGTTTTTGTCTCACTAGGGCATACACCATCAAAAACATCCTGAAAAATAGCTTGTCTCAATTTTTTTTCCTGCCAGGCTTAAAAGCATGTGTCACTCCTATGAGCACGACCAAAGAGCCATTGCCTCCACTACCACAAAGCCTATTATATCACAAGAAGTATCCTAGAGCTTCAGAAGGGCCTATGTATCTAAGAGAATGAGGAAGGGAAGGTGGGAGAGAAGTGGATCTGTGATGTATGAGTGAATGAAGCAACGAATGCTTCATCTTATGCTGAGCCTGCGTCAAAAAAAAAAAAAAAAAAAGGAATCCCCCATCAGGCCTGAAAAACTACAATGATGTTTAATGGATTGGATTGAGCGAGTACAGAAAATTAGTGCCCGAAGCTAAGCACAGGCAATCTGGGACGGTCTACCAAAGATGTCACTGGAGATGATGTTCAGCTCATATGGGTCAAGAGCGCCCAAGGCAGAATTACACAAGGAAAGTGCGTCTTTGGCCTTTTCTCACTTTGTGCTCTGCCTCTGTCCTCCCAAGACTTTTAACCATACTTCTTTCATTCCTTACTCTCAATGTTCTTAATTTTCTGCTTGATTGCCTGTGGAATCCGAGTATAATTTCAATGTTCTGAAATTATCACTTCCTACATACCAGTTAAAACTTCCATGCTTCCAGGATAGCTGAGTTCATTAATGCATTAAGAGAAAAGTAACTACACTCTTTATCAAGATAATTCACCCTACAGTTTAAGTGTGGATTGGACAGTGAATATTAGATTCCATCTTCAAAAAAAAAAAAAAAAAGAAAGAAAGAAACACTACATCTGGATAAAGTTTTCAGTAGGGTGTTTGGAACAGACATTCTAATAAGAAGCCTGCTGGTTCCTGTTTCCTAAGATGAATAATATCCTTTCTGTACATATTTTAGAAAAAACTTGTCTCCAAAATGTGTGTGCGTGTGTGTATGAGCGTGTGTGTATTACTCACTCAGTCATGTCTATTTTGCGAACCCACGGACTGTAGCCCACCAGGCTACACTTTTAAAAAGTGTCTCATTGATGTGTTGTTCAAACGTTAACTCGTATCTGACTCTTCATGACCCCATAGATGGCAACACACCAGGTTTCCTGGTTCTTCACTATCTCCCAGAGATTGCTCAAATTCATGTCCATTGAGTTGGTTACACTCTTTAACCATCTCATCCTCTGCTACCCACTTCTCCTATTGCCTTCAGTCATTCCCAGCTCAGGGTTTTCTCCAATACATTGTGTCTTTTCATCGTGTGACCAAAGTATTGGAACTTCAGCTTCAGCAATACCCTTTCCAATGAATATTCACGGTTGATTTCCTTCAGTATTGACCTCATCCCAAACTACGCATAATTGTTTCAAAAAACACACGGTGATGATTTTCATTAGTGAAGACAATAGTTATACAAACTGGTCTTTGTTTTGAATAACATATTTGATTGCAGATGGTTATAACAACCTAGGGGACTCATAGTTATAAAAATCTAGGCATATGTGATGGTGGATCCTGAATACATGAGATATAATTTAATGCCAGGTTTCTTTTCTAGAATCATGTGGGCAATGGTTTCCCATGATTTATTGTAACAACAAATATACTTCTCTTTATCAACAGATGAAATGAAATTCAAATCACCAGTTAATACAAAAAATATAAGTATAGATTTTTGTTCATGTCAGTTTTTCACTTATAAGCTTCCATATTTGAATTCTGTCCATAATAATCAATCTAATAAAATTAAAATCTAGGATTCTTTACCTTGTCAACTTCATAGAAGCAGAAAGCTTCACTTCTAACAGTAAAATTGCAAATATAGTGGAAGAAGTGGCTGATGAAAGTTAGGAACAGCCAAGTTTAATTAAGGTGTCTGGGACATCATCTTAAGAATGCATGATTGAATCAACAAACCTAAAGCTATAACCTCTTCACAGATAATAAAATGGCTGAGGCTGGAATCTAACCAAGTCTCAACTGAATCCATTATAATAAACTGGCTTAAGCTATCAGAACTGAAATCACATTCACTGTATCCTGTGAAATAATTCTTTTGGAAGGGGAAAGAGAGAAAACTGTACAGATACACAGAAAAGAGTCTAGAGTGAGGATTCAGTAGATTTCAGTGAACGCTAACTAGAAATGGGAAAGAACAAATGATCAGAAACATTTCCTGACTAAAACAAGGAAGTTTATCAAAGTCCGGGTGAAAGTTGCATTAAGACTCTCTTTCTCCCACTGTATGCAGTATTTAGATTTAGTATTTAACAAGCATCTTCCTGATACAAAATTGTAGTCACACTAATGGTGCTTACTATCAATATTCGTTTTGTGTCAAACATAGGTTTGTTTGATTTGAGCATGTATTTTTTTAATCACATGATAATCTAAGAACATACAAATAGGTACTGCTCATTTTGGAATCAGGCTTAAGGAAATACATTACTAGAACAAAGACTGTTGTAGTTTTGTCACTAAATCATGTCTAACTCTTTGAGACCCCATGGACTGTAGTCCACCAGCCTCCTCCGTCTATGGGATTTCCCAGGCCAGAATACTGGAGTGGGTTGCCACTTCCTCTTCCAGGTTAAGAATACAGCGTAAGAAGCTGATAGGATCAAGATTCAAGGCTACAGCGTTCAACTCCAGAACTTTTAACTGTATAATCTAGAATGCGATCTCTGGAAAAGCAACACACAAAGTTGAGGAATATATTTGATCAAGAAGCCACAGCCACCATGGTCCCACCCGGACAGACTGGCTCACCTGCCACCATATCTGTGTCATAGTTCTATAACTTTAACAAATTCAAGTTGATCACACACATCTCAAAGGGAAACACAGGCAAGAATGAAAATATCACCTGTTTTTTTCATTTTAAAAGTTTCAGGTAATAGATGTGAATATATATAATGTCTATGAGTGCAAAATAAAGAGATTTTTTTCAACACTGGGGTGGTTAACTAAACAGCAATCTCAATTTAATTTCTACTGTAGGAATGTCTCAAGCAATTTCAAGTTTTTATTATAAATACAGAGAACACAAAATATCAACCATTATACAAATATGACATGTAACCAGAAAAGTAGCCACTTCAAGCTTGTAAAAACAGTGGGAACAACCTTTAGTTTAAGAGCAAATCTGGGATTCTTTGAATCTCAGAAAATCCAGGTATCAGATTTGTGACAGTATTCTTACTTTCTTTAAAATTTTATTAATTAAAATTTTAGTTGCTAAAAAAATTTTTTTTGGTAGTAGAAATGCGATTACTGGTCAAATTTGATACAACACTCTGGGGCTCTGGGGCACATAAACCACATCCAAGAAAATACCCAGCTTTATTGTTTTCCAGTCTACCCAACTGCAACGGCAAGTGTCCTCAAAATGTCATCAACAATAAACTGCAAAGGGCTTCACATTTCCTCATTAAACAGACTCCCTAGCAAAATGTTTGCTTACTATCAATATTCGTTTTGTGTCAAACATAGGTTTGTTTGATTTGAGCATGTATTTTTAATCACATGATAATCTAAGAACATACAAATAGGTACTGCTCATTTTGGAATCAGGCTTAAGGAAATACATTACTAGAACAAAGACTGTTGTAGTTTTGTCACTAAATCATGTCTAACTCTTTGAGACCCCATGGACTGTAGTCCACCAGCCTCCTCCGTCTATGGGATTTCCCAGGCCAGAATACTGGAGTGGGTTGCCACTTCCTCTTCCAGGTTAAGAATACAGCGTAAGAAGCTGATAGGATCAAGATTCAAGGCTACAGCGTTCAACTCCAGAACTTTTAACTGTATAATCTAGAATGCGATCTCTGGAAAAGCAACACACAAAGTTGAGGAATATATTTGATCAAGAAGCCACAGCCACCATGGTCCCACCCGGACAGACTGGCTCACCTGCCACCATATCTGTGTCATAGTTCTATAACTTTAACAAATTCAAGTTGATCACACACATCTCAAAGGGAAACACAGGCAAGAATGAAAATATCACCTGTTTTTTTCATTTTAAAAGTTTCAGGTAATAGATGTGAATATATATAATGTCTATGAGTGCAAAATAAAGAGATTTTTTTCAACACTGGGGTGGTTAACTAAACAGCAATCTCAATTTAATTTCTACTGTAGGAATGTCTCAAGCAATTTCAAGTTTTTATTATAAATACAGAGAACACAAAATATCAACCATTATACAAATATGACATGTAACCAGAAAAGTAGCCACTTCAAGCTTGTAAAAACAGTGGGAACAACCTTTAGTTTAAGAGCAAATCTGGGATTCTTTGAATCTCAGAAAATCCAGGTATCAGATTTGTGACAGTATTCTTACTTTCTTTAAAATTTTATTAATTAAAATTTTAGTTGCTAAAAAAATTTTTTTTGGTAGTAGAAATGCGATTACTGGTCAAATTTGATACAACACTCTGGGGCTCTGGGGCACATAAACCACATCCAAGAAAATACCCAGCTTTATTGTTTTCCAGTCTACCCAACTGCAACGGCAAGTGTCCTCAAAATGTCATCAACAATAAACTGCAAAGGGCTTCACATTTCCTCATTAAACAGACTCCCTCAGGCACTGGGTTGTAAACAGAAATCGCCTGGTTTCCAAAACGGCATTTATGAATTCAGGCACAGACACCAGCACTTCCACGAAATGCAAAAGTTTATATATTGAAGCCTGTTTATGTAGCAATCAGTTTATGGTACATAGAAGCAAAGAGACACTCTAGATAATTACCATATGAATGGGCTTAATATTTTTCTGACACACCCCAAACATTTACTGCACAATGTGAAATCTAGATTGGAAAATACGTACTCCTGGTGCCCTGGGCTTTTTTTTTTCTTGTGAGATTACACAGCATACCCTCAAGCGACAGAAGACACAGCTATCCTTTTCACATTGAATGACAAAGTTTATTTCATATAGAATACTATACGGTGTATAAAAAATGGATGAGGCAAGTCAACTGAATATTGAGAAAACAATTTTACTTGGAAATTTATTTCATGTTGGAACTGAGAATTTCTAACACTTTGCTTTTTTAGAACAAACACACAACTTCTTTACCAAATAAAGAATATCACTAAAGAGGGACAAGATGGTGTTCAGTAAGTATAACACAACAGAAAACAAGCAAAGTTAACAACATGCCATCAACTCAAGACCCACAGTTCTTCGGTAGTCTTTCAAAGCTTTCTAAGAGCTTCCAACAATTTTTTCATTTTTTTAGGCCCAACTTTTACTGATCTAAGAATCCCTCAAACACATTCCATAAATGTAGCCACTTCAAGCTTGTAAAAACAGTGGGAACAACCTTTAGTTTAAGAGCAAATCTGGGATTCTTTGAATCTCAGAAAATCCAGGTATCAGATTTGTGACAGTATTCTTACTTTCTTTAAAATTTTATTAATTAAAATTTTAGTTGCTAAAAAAATTTTTTTTGGTAGTAGAAATGCGATTACTGGTCAAATTTGATACAACACTCTGGGGCTCTGGGGCACATAAACCACATCCAAGAAAATACCCAGCTTTATTGTTTTCCAGTCTACCCAACTGCAACGGCAAGTGTCCTCAAAATGTCATCAACAATAAACTGCAAAGGGCTTCACATTTCCTCATTAAACAGACTCCCTCAGGCACTGGGTTGTAAACAGAAATCGCCTGGTTTCCAAAACGGCATTTATGAATTCAGGCACAGACACCAGCACTTCCACGAAATGCAAAAGTTTATATATTGAAGCCTGTTTATGTAGCAATCAGTTTATGGTACATAGAAGCAAAGAGACACTCTAGATAATTACCATATGAATGGGCTTAATATTTTTCTGACACACCCCAAACATTTACTGCACAATGTGAAATCTAGATTGGAAAATACGTACTCCTGGTGCCCTGGGCTTTTTTTTTCTTGTGAGATTACACAGCATACCCTCAAGCGACAGAAGACACAGCTATCCTTTTCACATTGAATGACAAAGTTTATTTCATATAGAATACTATACGGTGTATAAAAAATGGATGAGGCAAGTCAACTGAATATTGAGAAAACAATTTTACTTGGAAATTTATTTCATGTTGGAACTGAGAATTTCTAACACTTTGCTTTTTTAGAACAAACACACAACTTCTTTACCAAATAAAGAATATCACTAAAGAGGGACAAGATGGTGTTCAGTAAGTATAACACAACAGAAAACAAGCAAAGTTAACAACATGCCATCAACTCAAGACCCACAGTTCTTCGGTAGTCTTTCAAAGCTTTCTAAGAGCTTCCAACAATTTTTTCATTTTTTACTTTTAGGCCCAAACCTTACACTTCAAACTGATCTAAGAATCCCTCAAACACATTCCATAAATGTCCACCTCTATTCATTTTATCTAGATAGTCTGCTTCACCAAAGACCCTGAGTTCAGTCATAACTGACTTCTATTCAAATCTAAGTATTACCCTTAATGACATACTGAGTACTTATCCATAAATCAGGCCCAGTTCTTGGTCATTCTCTAACACAATATAGACACCAAATCACCAAAAATGTAGTACCTAGTAATATGCCTTCTACTTGAACTTTGGATGAAGTAGGAGGCCAACAGTTTAAATTATTGGGTTGTCCAAAAAGGTTTTTCCATGATGTTTTATGGAAACTTACATAAACTTTTAGGTCAACCTAATATATTGAGAGGCTTAAAAAAAAAAAAAAAAAAAACTGGTGGAGAAGGGATTCAGTTTGTCTAATGCTTTCATCTGTCTAATGCTAAATTTCATGCACTTAAGGCTAAGTGAACATCCATCATCTCTACAAATTCTTCCTTCACAACACTAAATTCCAGAGTTGTGAGCATTAAATAATATATGTCAAGTGCAGTAACCATTATATAAGTATTAGTTACCATTGTTTATGTCACTGTGCTTCCCCATGTATGACACTAAAGATAGAGACAAATTGTAATCTGGTTAACAAATTCAGCGTATATCAACTGCTTGGCTTCTTAGATGGACTGCAAAAGTAGATAAAGGCACATCACTTCAGCCTTGTGCAAGTGTAAACCCAATGAGAGGTACACGAAAGTCGAGACTGAGAATTAAGGTTAAATACCCTGAATGAAATGGCTAAAGAACTTATAATAAGAGAAGTGTCACCGTAAAGAATTCTCTGTTTGGAATTGACTCTATTTGACTAAAGAACAGCCAGGTAGGATATTTATGTTCCATAAATGATATGAGATCTCTTTTAATATAAAAGGGTCCTCTATAAACTAGAGTTATGTTATTGTCCATTAGCCTGAACATGAGAATCAGAGTGGCATGTGTTATATTTTGCCATGTAAGAGAGAAGAGAATCTTAAACCTCCAAGGACTAGAAGAAGAATAAAAATAGAAACAGAAGTTTCCAGAGTCCTACCTGGTCAAGTCTCAAGAGAATCTTATTCACATGCCTCCCTCTAGGAAGTCTCACAGCTAGTACTCCCTATTCCATCATTGCTCCTTTTCGTCAAAGCTTTGTCTCTAATTACACAGTGCTTAACTAGCTTCAGATCATTTATTTTTGTCCTTAAAAAACTACACCAATATCAATATTGAATAACTAATGAATGGGGGGAAATTCAACTGCCAAACTCTGTGTATGCACTGACCTGTGCTGTCGGGAGACTCAGATCAACACATGAGAAAGCAACACAGGACAAGGACATTCGGTGTGTTTGACAAAAGAATGTGAGGGAAAGGAAAAATAAAGAGCTGAGTTGTGGCATTGTTTCTGCAATTGCTGCCAAACTATCACAGATCTCAGCAGTTTATGAAAACAGTATTTTGTGTTTTCAAATATGCTCTTAAATTTTTCACAGGATGTATCAGACGGGATGCATTCTTGTCATTTTTGGAGAAAGTGGAGCAAACAGGCATGCCAAGGACCAAGAACAGCATGTGAAAATAACACTTTACATGCTATTTAGTGCCACTCTTTTCCAAAGTGTAAAGTGTTGTGAAACATTAGCAGGGGCAATGCAATGTCAAAAGGCTTCCAACTATATATCCATTGCTTTTATTCCATTAAGGCGCCCTGCTCCATTTTTAACATATGCCATTATTATTAATGTCAGCTCATCATCTTTACTGTAAATTAAACAACAGATCAATTATCCCATAATAGCATAACAAAGGTACATAGGAAAACGATGGAGTGTTGGCAGGCAATTTATATAATTTATATAAGAAGAGCTAGGTTACAACTTTAGATGTGGTTACCTGCTGTCAATCAATCAATTCTGGTTTGATAGTGTGGTACCACCGAGTATAAGTGAGTACACTGTTGTTGTAGTTTGTAAGCATTTCCGTAGTCCATGTCTTAAAATGGGGTGTGTGTGCGTGTGTGTGTGTGTGTGTGTGTGTGTGTGTGTGTGTGTTAGTCACTCAGTCATGTCTGACTCTTTATGACCACATGGACTGTAGCCCACTGGGTTCCTCTGTCCATGGGATTTTCCAGGCAAGAATACTGGAGGGGGTCACTATCTTCTTCTCCAGGGGATCTTCCCAACCCAGGGACTGAACCTGGGTCTCCTGTATTTCAGGCAGTTTCTTTACCATCTGAGCCAGCAGGGAAGCCCTTAAACCATAAATGCCCTTTGAAATGTGGCCTAAACTTTATTATTAAACTCAGTGGTGGCATGTGAGTGTCGTGAATTGTTCAACTCGATGTGTCCTTATAGTATGTGTCTCATCATCAAGGCACTAAGATTCCTGGCAATTCCGGCAGGGTGGGGGTAGGGTGTAGGAAAGGGGGGAGTGTAGGCAGGGAGGAAGGAGAAGAATGAGGGGTACAGCAGCAACATCTCCAACGTTTTACTTTTGATCACAACCTCTATGGGTAGACACTCATCACAGTTTCATAAACATTGCTATAAGACCCAGTCCAGATCCTGGAGTATATTTCTAGCCTTTAAAACTTGGGATCCCCTCATGAGCCTTAGTATTCCCTTCCCCAAGTGTAGTTCCTATTCTCAAAGGTATAGTCTTAATCTGCAAAACAGAGATGCAGAGGGGGAAGGAAATACAGAACATCTTAATTTATAAATTATCCCCAACCCAGTTCTCTTTCTCCTTTTTCAGAAGATAAAAGCCTGCCTTTCTCTCTGATCCTAGGAATGGCACATGGTGAATAAAGTGAATCTGAAGGCATTGCCAGACAAAGATGGTGTTTCCCCCTCTACTATAACATGAATTAGAATTATTCTCCTAGAATTGTTGATATAAATAGAGACTGGAAGTTTATACTAATAGTTACAAGTACAGCAAGCTACATTATGGGTTAAATAGGGTTTGGAGGGTTGAAACGTTATGGAACAATGTTTCTACTGCAAATTTCATCCCAAATTCCAAACTGTCTGTGATTTACCCATGGTCTTTCAGAATATGATTCAATTGTGAATTGAGAACTGTCTCCACTCTGTTGCTTTATGACACAAAGCACATTTCATTGTTTCAGTTGACACAAAACTGGCTAATCCTTGGTTCTTGGAAAACAGAATGAATTAAACAGGCTTCCACGCAGAATTCATGTTGAGGAAGATTTTAAATAGAACTCAATAAGGAGGAAAAATAGCAAATGAGGGGTGTGTCTCCAGCACCACCAGGGAGAATTTGCAGGAATTAGCTGGTGTTGTGTTAGTTCTTATCCCTGAAGAAGCACTGCTAAGCTATTTGAAGCTGCTTTCTCAAAGGGATTATCTCCTTCAATCTGTCTTAATCACAACTAAATGCTTTCAGTCGCTAGATACTGAGCTAGAATTAGAGAATCAGAATTCCTCTAGATCTCTGTGATTTGCTTGAGAAAAAAATGCACATGCTCACACACACGCATATGCTCAAGCAAATAAACTGTCACTTGCCATTGTTCAGGTCAATTAGGAAAAGTAAAAGGCTTATATTTTTAAACAACATAAAACTAGCATACATAAAATATTTTACATGAGAATGCTTTAGAGATTAGAGGTGATTTTCAAAAGCAATAAGATACATTCTTTAGAAAAATGGCTACATTTGAAGAAGACTACTATAGCTAAAAGTAAATGAAATGAAAAACAGAATGGTAGAACTGAGGTACAATTTGTAGGTTACATAACTCTTCAGTGCTTACTTTACTCACTGCTGAGATTTAGTATTCATGAAGACATCCCCACAAACTTACCTATTACATTATTAGTGTTGAACGTTCTCAAAGAATGAATTAGTCTACAGAGCATGACGTAAAAGATAAAAGCCTGCCTTTCTCTCTGACAATAAAAAGTGAATCTGAAGGCATTGCCAGACAAAGATGGTGTTTCCCCCTCTACTATAACATGAATTAGAATTATTCTCCTAGAATTGTTGATATAAATAGAGACTGGAAGTTTATACTAATAGTTACAAGTACAGCAAGCTACATTATGGGTTAAATAGGGTTTGGAGGGTTGAAACGTTATGGAACAATGTTTCTACTGCAAATTTCATCCCAAATTCCAAACTGTCTGTGATTTACCCATGGTCTTTCAGAATATGATTCAATTGTGAATTGAGAACTGTCTCCACTCTGTTGCTTTATGACACAAAGCACATTTCATTGTTTCAGTTGACACAAAACTGGCTAATCCTTGGTTCTTGGAAAACAGAATGAATTAAACAGGCTTCCACGCAGAATTCATGTTGAGGAAGATTTTAAATAGAACTCAATAAGGAGGAAAAATAGCAAATGAGGGGTGTGTCTCCAGCACCACCAGGGAGAATTTGCAGGAATTAGCTGGTGTTGTGTTAGTTCTTATCCCTGAAGAAGCACTGCTAAGCTATTTGAAGCTGCTTTCTCAAAGGGATTATCTCCTTCAATCTGTCTTAATCACAACTAAATGCTTTCAGTCGCTAGATACTGAGCTAGAATTAGAGAATCAGAATTCCTCTAGATCTCTGTGATTTGCTTGAGAAAAAAATGCACATGCTCACACACACGCATATGCTCAAGCAAATAAACTGTCACTTGCCATTGTTCAGGTCAATTAGGAAAAGTAAAAGGCTTATATTTTTAAACAACATAAAACTAGCATACATAAAATATTTTACATGAGAATGCTTTAGAGATTAGAGGTGATTTTCAAAAGCAATAAGATACATTCTTTAGAAAAATGGCTACATTTGAAGAAGACTACTATAGCTAAAAGTAAATGAAATGAAAAACAGAATGGTAGAACTGAGGTACAATTTGTAGGTTACATAACTCTTCAGTGCTTACTTTACTCACTGCTGAGATTTAGTATTCATGAAGACATCCCCACAAACTTACCTATTACATTATTAGTGTTGAACGTTCTCAAAGAATGAATTAGTCTACAGAGCATGACGTAACAACCGGTCATTGACTAACTCCATTTATTATTAGAATCAGTCCACTAGACATACACTGGCTGCAGAGAAACTACCAGGATGATTAAAAAATGCTTTCTTTCAGTAACTGTCAAGACAATTGATATTTTCTTAGATGAAAGTAACAATTATCTTCTTGCATTCAAACCAAAGAATAAAAAACAAAGGTGGCTCAGTGTAAGAATTTCATCAATCCAGAATATTCAATTCCATAGGAGAAGCACAAATACTCAAGGTGAAAGCCTGGATCCTGATACTAGACTGTCTGTATTTGAATCTGGGGACTACCACCTTCTAGGAGCATAATCCGTCCTGCCAAATGAGGTTAAAATAATACTATGTGTCCTGTAAAACTGAAGTGAGGATTTAATGAGCAGGTAGCTCAATGTGTGCAACCAGTATGTGCCCAACAGTTTGTTACACTTCATGTCAACCAAATTTAAAACAAAGGATTACATAACAATAAGCCAGATGAGTTTTTACTCTCTATCATCCATGCCCCTCCCACCCAATCCAAAGACTCTGATGGATATTTTATTGACATCAATAGGTTCACATGTTGTCCAAGAGGTAGAGCGATCAAATAATTTTATCCTGACATCAGTTGCCTCCTGATAGTTTCAAAATAGGAAATAACAAGTAGTCAATGTCAGCAATGTCTTAAATCAAGCCCAGGGGCCTCCACGGCCCCAGACAGTAGCAGCTTGTTACTGCTAAGGGTAGCCTCCAAACCGGGTTGTGCCTGCCCTGATGTAATACAACATAAACTAAGTCCATACATAAAATATTTTACATGAGAATGCTTTAGAGATTAGAGGTGATTTTCAAAAGCAATAAGATACATTCTTTAGAAAAATGGCTACATTTGAAGAAGACTACTATAGCTAAAAGTAAATGAAATGAAAAACAGAATGGTAGAACTGAGGTACAATTTGTAGGTTACATAACTCTTCAGTGCTTACTTTACTCACTGCTGAGATTTAGTATTCATGAAGACATCCCCACAAACTTACCTATTACATTATTAGTGTTGAACGTTCTCAAAGAATGAATTAGTCTACAGAGCATGACGTAACAACCGGTCATTGACTAACTCCATTTATTATTAGAATCAGTCCACTAGACATACACTGGCTGCAGAGAAACTACCAGGATGATTAAAAAATGCTTTCTTTCAGTAACTGTCAAGACAATTGATATTTTCTTAGATGAAAGTAACAATTATCTTCTTGCATTCAAACCAAAGAATAAAAAACAAAGGTGGCTCAGTGTAAGAATTTCATCAATCCAGAATATTCAATTCCATAGGAGAAGCACAAATACTCAAGGTGAAAGCCTGGATCCTGATACTAGACTGTCTGTATTTGAATCTGGGGACTACCACCTTCTAGGAGCATAATCCGTCCTGCCAAATGAGGTTAAAATAATACTATGTGTCCTGTAAAACTGAAGTGAGGATTTAATGAGCAGGTAGCTCAATGTGTGCAACCAGTATGTGCCCAACAGTTTGTTACACTTCATGTCAACCAAATTTAAAACAAAGGATTACATAACAATAAGCCAGATGAGTTTTTACTCTCTATCATCCATGCCCCTCCCACCCAATCCAAAGACTCTGATGGATATTTTATTGACATCAATAGGTTCACATGTTGTCCAAGAGGTAGAGCGATCAAATAATTTTATCCTGACATCAGTTGCCTCCTGATAGTTTCAAAATAGGAAATAACAAGTAGTCAATGTCAGCAATGTCTTAAATCAAGCCCAGGGGCCTCCACGGCCCCAGACAGTAGCAGCTTGTTACTGCTAAGGAAATGTCAGTCCAGTCAAAGTGTGGAGGAGTTGTCAAGATCCGGGTTGTGCCTGCCCTGATGTAACTAGCATTGTGTAAGGTAATATTCATAAAGATGCTGTTAGGTTGCCAAAAACTCTAAAATGTAATAGCCAAGGAGACTCTCAGAGTTCAGGAAGTTGTTTGACTTCTTCAATTACTGGAATTCCTCCCTCCAGTAGACATGCTTATTTTCTCTGTAGGCACAGCATTTAGGATGAGAGGTCACATGTCTCCCTGTGAATGTTACAAGATTTGTATCAAGCCAGACATCAGTATACACATGACAACTGCCTTTTCGTCTGCATTCACAAGCAATACTTCTGAACTATCACTTGTTAATTTCTTAAATGCATTGGCTTTTAGAATTCTTTATGTCTGCCCCCTTATACCATAACTGGATTTTAATTTCCTTTGACTGGCACTGATTCTGATAGCCCGCTATTATCCACTCTCAGTCACAGTATCTCTGCCATGACAGGTATCACTTCTAAGATAGCACACTGGTTGAATCCAAGTGTCTTGTTAGACATTTTCAATTTCCACTTAATGTTAAGAATAGCTTGCAGGTAACACAGATGCTGGTTTAAAACTTCATTTTCTTGCTATTCCTATTATAATGTACAGTGGCATTTTGATTGTGTTTCAACTTTCTCATCAACAAGCCCATTTCTAGGCTCTATGCCACAAAAAAGTAATAGAATGTGCTGGCTGTTCGCAGTCCTATTTTGCCAGTAAATACCAGTGCTCATTGATCTAGTTTTTCATTACAGTTGGTAAAGGCCTTTAGCAACATTTAAGGGCTTCAACCCTATAGTGCTATACAAGCACCAATCAGACCTCCATCTTTTAAGCCCATGCTAGGAATGTTTTCATTTATCATAACAATAAGCCAGATGAGTTTTACTCTCTATCATCCATGCCCTCCCACCCAATCCAAAGACTCTGATGGATATTTTATTGACATCAATAGGTTCACATGTTGTCCAAGAGGTAGAGCGATCAAATAATTTTATCCTGACATCAGTTGCCTCCTGATAGTTTCAAAATAGGAAATAACAAGTAGTCAATGTCAGCAATGTCTTAAATCAAGCCCAGGGGCCTCCACGGCCCCAGACAGTAGCAGCTTGTTACTGCTAAGGAAATGTCAGTCCAGTCAAAGTGTGGAGGAGTTGTCAAGATCCGGGTTGTGCCTGCCCTGATGTAACTAGCATTGTGTAAGGTAATATTCATAAAGATGCTGTTAGGTTGCCAAAAACTCTAAAATGTAATAGCCAAGGAGACTCTCAGAGTTCAGGAAGTTGTTTGACTTCTTCAATTACTGGAATTCCTCCCTCCAGTAGACATGCTTATTTTCTCTGTAGGCACAGCATTTAGGATGAGAGGTCACATGTCTCCCTGTGAATGTTACAAGATTTGTATCAAGCCAGACATCAGTATACACATGACAACTGCCTTTTCGTCTGCATTCACAAGCAATACTTCTGAACTATCACTTGTTAATTTCTTAAATGCATTGGCTTTTAGAATTCTTTATGTCTGCCCCCTTATACCATAACTGGATTTTAATTTCCTTTGACTGGCACTGATTCTGATAGCCCGCTATTATCCACTCTCAGTCACAGTATCTCTGCCATGACAGGTATCACTTCTAAGATAGCACACTGGTTGAATCCAAGTGTCTTGTTAGACATTTTCAATTTCCACTTAATGTTAAGAATAGCTTGCAGGTAACACAGATGCTGGTTTAAAACTTCATTTTCTTGCTATTCCTATTATAATGTACAGTGGCATTTTGATTGTGTTTCAACTTTCTCATCAACAAGCCCATTTCTAGGCTCTATGCCACAAAAAAGTAATAGAATGTGCTGGCTGTTCGCAGTCCTATTTTGCCAGTAAATACCAGTGCTCATTGATCTAGTTTTTCATTACAGTTGGTAAAGGCCTTTAGCAACATTTAAGGGCTTCAACCCTATAGTGCTATACAAGCACCAATCAGACCTCCATCTTTTAAGCCCATGCTAGGAATGTACATTTATCACCATATTGCAGTACCTGGATCTCATCCTTTGCTGACACTTATAGACAGTCCCCTGTGGCTTTTATCATGAAGAGTGTGTTGGGGTTAGAAATGGGTTATAGTCTGCGGTCATTAATCTAAAGTCTCACTGTGGACTTTCCTGTGCCTCAAATTGCAAGTCTCTCTCACCCTCTTTATACACCAGTGTCAAAGGAAATACTTACATCTGTGCTATAAATCAATTTGAATATATGGTAACAGAAACAAACATATGGGTTAAATTTCCTTGAAATTACACATGGTTATAAAAATTGACCTAAAAAAAGTACTTGGAAAAACATGTTTGGGGTTTGCTTGAACAAAAAATATTTTTTAATATCTCAAGTTGTTTGGCAAATTTCAAAAACGCCAAGTGATTTCCAAGTGTTCTTACAACATCCTTTGTCTAACCCATGAGCCTTTCAAAGCATGAAAATGTGTGTATGTCTGTTGAAACAATGGGCTTTGTAACCATCTTCAGGAGTTTCATTCTATAGAAACAGATTAAAGAACAACACTGCACAACTGTTTAGGAACTACATTATCTGTACTGCAAATACTTATCAGCTACAGGTTCAGTTTGACACACAAACAGAGTCCTAAGTTACGTACTTCATGCGATTAAGTGATGTCACCAAAGTTATCTGGCACTTATTTTCTTAAATAGCATGTTTTCTGCAGAAAAGCTATTTGTTTCAGTTAATTTGGGAAGAAACATAGGCTAAAATGCAAATGTGTTGCTCCATTAGCAGGGAATAACACACACATTCCACACTTGATCTCTTCATATACTTGATGTCTGGAGGTTGAGATAAGGGTTGTAAAAAACAATTAAGTCACAACTCAGAAAAGCAGATAAGAAAAGTCAAGAGCATGAGGGCGCTGCCAAGAAGGGATGATGTGCGTGGGGGCCTGAAGGCCAAAGTCTGGGGCAGCTGGAAATCCTTTGGTCTGTAGAGGTGGGGCTAGCATGGCTGGTTTCCAGCACTGAGAATGTGTTTAGGGACATGGTGATGAAACGTCATTGGTTGCATGGAATTATACTTGTTTTTATGCTTATAATTATATACATAATGTTTACATATATGATGTATATGCTTTATATATGGTACATACACTATATGAGTATATATATATATATATATATATATATAAACATTATAATGGCCTCCCTGCAGCTCAGTGGTAAAGAATTCACCTGTAACACAAGAGACATGGAGATGCAAGTTCAGTCCCTGGGTCAGAATGATTCCCTGGAGGAGTAAATGGGGACCCACTCCAGTAATCTTGCCCCGTAAATCCCATGGGGTCACAAAAGAATCAGACAAGACTGATCGATGAAAGGACAGACATTTTATACAATGTATAGTTTATATCTTTATTCCTACTGTAATACCAGTATTTTATGTACCTTAGAGACTCTATAATATTCAAGTTTGGGAATGGTCACAGAAAATGTATGAAATATAGCCAAACTAATTAAGTATATTATCTAAATAAGTGCTGATCCGTCTCATGACTTCCCCATTTCTTTACTTATGGGTGCCTTTCTCTTGGTCATCAATTTCCTTCTTATCTCATCTTCCAAGTTTTATGTTCCTTCAAATCACTGTGCAACTTGATCACCAAAAGCTTTCTGAAGAATTATCTAAGGCAAACTACACTTCTATTTAGAACTGATAACTTCCAATTTACTTCAAAATGAAGCCAAAACTTTTGAGACTGCTTCATTCTTCCATCGAGGTGATATCCCTTGAAGCAAATTTTCCCATTAACACTTCCCAATTTGAGCACCTCCTCATCACGTGTCCCTCAACTTATTCAATAGAGTGCCAAACTAATTTCCTTCAAGAAAGACTACGCTAATCAATCAAACTTAAATACAAACACATCACTTCATCACAAGATTCTGGACTACCTGGTGTTATCTGAATCATCTATAATTCCTGTAAGATTGATTCATATTCATCATGTGCATGACTTGGGATCAAAACCTCAAACTCTCCTTTGACAATTTGTCATGGTATAAAACACAGTGTCTGCTAAAGGTGCTCCAGGTAAATTATGCAGTGATGTGACCCCTCAGGTCTGCCTAGATGAACCCTCCATTCTTGAAGCCCCTTTTCTGATGGTTGTTCAGAAGCACATTCTCTACAGTACCTTCTGCATAGGTAACCCCACAGCACTCTGCCCAGTCTCTTCATTTCACCTCCTCTTCTAGGCTTAACTGTGTTCCCCAGCCCTCCGCACCTGGGCATGCTCCCCTGGTTCTTTACACATATTTCTTCCAGGACTTTTTCACCAATTAGTCATCTCTTCAGTAGCCTGAGACATGTACTGTTTGCCTTTGTATTTCTTTCACACTGTCTGGAATGTAGCATGCTCTTGGTATTGCTTAAATACTTTCAAAGTAGATAATAAACACAAACAAATAAACTCAAATTACAATTACAGCTGTCAACTGATCTCTAGTGCCATTTAAGTTTTAATCTTAAATTTTAACTATGAGGTAACAACATCTCTCTAAATTTTTTCTCATTATGAAATATTTCAAATTATAGAGAAACAGAGGGATTATACTCACCAAACAACTTTGTATCTATACTTTTCAAATTTCTCCAGCTAGGTAGCAAACCTATCTTTTTAATCAATTATAAGTCTTTCATTTGGAATTGTGATGCTGTGTTTGGATGGGTGAATAGTAAAGTACCTTTGTCTACTCTCACACTTACAATTCTGACTCTCATAATTAAAATATTTCTGATTTTTTTAAGAGTTGAATTTAGGTTTTAAGACACATTCACCGATATCTATAATAAATAACTGCCTATATCACATAATCTTTTGAAAATGAAACAATAAAAAAAAAAAGGTGCCATAAAAGTTTGGATAGTAGCCTGTGAGTGAAGTACTATTTTTGGCCACTAGAGGGTAGCGACCTTCAAACTCATCAGAGATACTGGTTTGTTTTGGGGATATTTTTTGTCTTTGCTTACCTTAGTTAAAGTCCCTTGCCTTGTTTAGTCACCCATGTGGTCAATAAACTAATCAGAATGCTTTATTAACAATATGCTTAATGACAGTGTTTAATCAAACAAAAGCTCTTTTTTTCTAAGAGCTAGAAACAAGGAACCATAACTGCTAACTGCTATCTGTGTCCCTTTAGAGGCAAAAGGAAATCTATAATTTGCCTTGAGAAAGTGGAAAGGGATCAAGAGGCAACGACAGAGGCAGAACCAAAGTGCAATCTTATTCCTTTACCATCTGTCACAATCACTGTCATTCCCCAAAGGCCATTTTTAAAGATGAAACAAGAGAGAAGTTCTTGAAAAAAAAAAGTAAGAGTTCTCAATCATGTGCTGGCTCAGTCACTCATTTGTGTTCAATTCTTTGCAACTCCAGGGACTGTAGCCTGCCAGGATTCTCTGTCCATGGAATTTTCCAGGTAAAAATGGGAGTGGGTTGCCATTTCTTACTCCAGTTCTGAATCACATTGAATTATTAAAACTCAACAGTAGCAGCTAGCAACTGCTAGAAATCAAGATGAAGAAAACATCTTTTAATATAAGCGCAAAGCAGGAGGAGTTCTTTAAAACAGGTAGAGAAGAAAAGAATGATTCAAATAAAACCTTTAGAAATAAGCTTCTTGAAGTTCGGCTGTATGTAAAGTTTATTTACTTGCTGTACTGAACTAAAATGTACAGTCACACTTCCAAGAATTATTATATGGCTGTGATTTGAACAGGTGAATTTGTATTACATGTAAATTTCTAATTGTTCAGCTGTTACATACCAACAAAAATCAGTGAGGCACACCATTGCAGCAGTAAGTCAAGGACTGACCACATTGCTACGTTTTCAGGTTCTTGGGCTCTCACCACTTGGGGGCAGACTTAGCAGCAGCAGGAAAGGGAGGCTGAGCCAAGAGATTGCCTAAGTGCTTTTTAAAATATGAATGGGTGAATGAAAGCCACTTAACTTTCATTTAGATCAATTTCTTATATAACTAGAGAACACAGACATTATGACACAGAGTATAATTTGAATAATTTCATACTAAAATTTTACATAAAAGAAAAGGCATGTTCAACATTCCCACTCAGTACCACTGACATGCCCAGAGGATTTTGGCTTTATTAACAATATGCTTAATGACAGTGTTTAATCAAACAAAAGCTCTTTTTTTCTAAGAGCTAGAAACAAGGAACCATAACTGCTAACTGCTATCTGTGTCCCTTTAGAGGCAAAAGGAAATCTATAATTTGCCTTGAGAAAGTGGAAAGGGATCAAGAGGCAACGACAGAGGCAGAACCAAAGTGCAATCTTATTCCTTTACCATCTGTCACAATCACTGTCATTCCCCAAAGGCCATTTTTAAAGATGAAACAAGAGAGAAGTTCTTGAAAAAAAAAAGTAAGAGTTCTCAATCATGTGCTGGCTCAGTCACTCATTTGTGTTCAATTCTTTGCAACTCCAGGGACTGTAGCCTGCCAGGATTCTCTGTCCATGGAATTTTCCAGGTAAAAATGGGAGTGGGTTGCCATTTCTTACTCCAGTTCTGAATCACATTGAATTATTAAAACTCAACAGTAGCAGCTAGCAACTGCTAGAAATCAAGATGGAAAACATCTTTTAATATAAGCGCAAAGCAGGGAGGAGTTCTTTAAAACAGGTAGAGAAGAAAAGAATGATTCAAATAAAACCTTTAGAAATAAGCTTCTTGAAGTTCGGCTGTATGTAAAGTTTATTTACTTGCTGTACTGAACTAAAATGTACAGTCACACTTCCAAGAATTATTATATGGCTGTGATTTGAACAGGTGAATTTGTATTACATGTAAATTTCTAATTGTTCAGCTGTTACATACCAACAAAAATCAGTGAGGCACACCATTGCAGCAGTAAGTCAAGGACTGACCACATTGCTACGTTTTCAGGTTCTTGGGCTCTCACCACTTGGGGGCAGACTTAGCAGCAGCAGGAAAGGGAGGCTGAGCCAAGAGATTGCCTAAGTGCTTTTTAAAATATGAATGGGTGAATGAAAGCCACTTAACTTTCATTTAGATCAATTTCTTATATAACTAGAGAACACAGACATTATGACACAGAGTATAATTTGAATAATTTCATACTAAAATTTTACATAAAAGAAAAGGCATGTTCAACATTCCCACTCAGTACCACTGACATGCCCAGGAATTATTAATAGTGGAAAAAGACAGAGTGTCTTTTTTTTTTTTTTTTCCTGTTTTCCTTTACTCTTTAGAGGTTTCAATTAAAGCTGTCTTACTCACAGCACAGTTAGTTGTAGTATAAACTTCCCAGTCAATGGACAGACCTCAAATGGATAAATCCCAATGAACAAAACAAAGGCCAGACTACTGATGCAGTCAACACTTGTCTTGTCACTCAACATGAGCAATTAGGTTATTAGTTTGCAGCATTTCTAGGCAGTTCCAAAGACAGTTCCTTCTTCTTCCTTAAATTAGGAGACTTCTGCACTAGATCTGATCAATGAATAAAGCTACTGCAATTAAAAAAAAAAAGTCTGTATTTCCAGGGATAGGAGAAGTTTAAAATACAAATGAGAAGGACTAGTTATTTCTCTACTCATTATTAGATTGCTGTATGTATAAAATATATCAGACTTCTATGGTTTCATCTTTTGCCTTTTTTTTTTTTTTCTGAAAATTTGAAAGGGAAACTTCTGAATACCATTGGCTCATAATAGACTTGACCAAAGTGCATACTGTTGATGTGATAAGACCAGATTAAAATGAAAAGTAGAAACATAATTACTTTCCAGGTATTACAATATTGGATAAAGAGCATGGGCTAATCAAAATCATTGACTTGGACCTATCTGTAGATGAATCCACAGATATAAAATGGAAAAACAGACATTGATAGAAGATGAATCATAACCACTGTCATCTTAGAGAAGAACCTTAAAAGTACTAAAGCAAATCTGATGACCTGAAGCACAGTAATTTGATAAATATTATTACCTTGACATTGATTTCAATAAAATATAAATCATCTTTAATTTCTCAATCATAAAAGTGCACTGGGTGGTTGGTGGCAGCCTCTACTACATACAGAGTGATTAGTATATTTTAGGTATTGTCTCTTAGGTATTGTACTTCACAGGTAATAGCTAATTTAGAACTTGAACTTGTGAAGGAGGTGCCATTGTATCTTACAGAAAACTGAGGTTTAAAGATGCAATGTTTGCAAAGGATGGGGCCCTGGTTTGAATCTATGTCAGTTTCACTTTCAGAATCTGTAATTTTAATTTACAGTGGTTAATTACACTCATTTGCTGAGATTCCAGCCCATCACGCTCGCAAATATAAGTCAGATCAATGCTGTAACATTATTTTGTATAAGGAAAACAGGTCTTTGTGGCAGAGACCACCAGTTTCTGGTGCAATATCTGTATTCTCCTTGTGTGTGTGTGTGTGTGTGTGTGTGTGTATTGATAGAACCTTAGTTTTGAAGGAGGGAGACATAACATGATCAGTGATAAAACTGCACTGCCCAGTCTTGTTGCAATGTGGGGCCTGGTCATCAAATGCTGGGCACAGAGCTGTAAGCAAAACATACTGGCTCTGGTCTTCTTAAGAGCAGACAGACTCACTAGCCACTTACCCTCTAGCCTTCTGTCCTTCTTAGAAGAGTATGCAGACTTTCTTCAAAACATGGACACAGTCATGAGAGGAAGGCCCTGCTAACACCTTGGGTGCATAAATTGATAATTAATATATGACACTAACTTTCAGAAATCTTTAACTACTAGTTGAATAAAACCTCTAACTGGTAATAGGTGAGTTTTCTTAAATGTAAGTAAAGGGATTGAAGGATATAAACTTGAAGTCACTTCTAGCTCTTAACTTTTATGATTTTATTAGATTAAGTACCCCAAAGGAAAAGAGAAAAGAACAAGAGAACTTCACAAGCATTCACTCTTTGATCCAACACTGTCCAATTTGATCAAGTAAAGCCTAGACTTGTTGGAATTCATTGCAGAATGCCATTCACTTGCAGACTTTGTAACGCAAATATGTGAGAGCAGTTAGATCAGATAAAATCAATGTGGCCTGAACAATGAAGTTTACTTTCCATTTAAAATTATGCACTTGAGAGGGTGAGATGAACAGGGAGAGTAGCTTGGAAGCATATACACTAACATACACAAACATATAGCCAATGGGAAGGTGCTGCATGACTCAAGGAACTCAAACTGGGGCTCTGTAATAGCCAGGAGGGGTGGGATTAGGTGGGAGGTGGAGGGAGATTCAAGAGGGAGGGGGCATATAGACACCTTATGCTTAATTCAAGTTGGTGTATGACAGAAACCAAACCAATATTGTAAAGCAACCATCAATCAATTAAAAAAATAATAAATAATTTAAAAAGAATAAAATCATGTACTTGTTTAAATATCATTACACTTACGAAGCTTCTATTTATGTAGTTATGCTAAGAGTGTTCCACAAATAAAAACCTTGGTGTAGTTTCAAGTGCATACTATTGTTTGTGAAAGGTCTATTTTGTTTTCTCCATTTTACAAAGGAGGAAATGGAGGTTTTGGAGATATTACGTAAACTTTGTAAATCACAGTAATATAGTTCAGCACTCTTCTGCCTATACCACACTCTCTTCATTATTATTATTATTGTTTGTTTGTTTGACTTTTATTTTACTTTTAAATTTTACAGAGTTTTGTTGTTTACAGATATGTATGTTCCCAGATTAGTCATATGTATATCCCCCCATTCTCACCCCTCCCGACCATCACACAGCACCCCTGAAGGATCTCCTTTTCTCACAGAGCAATGACTATAGCTATTTTCTTCACATATGATAGTACAGGCCTTCATGCTACTTCCTTTACATCTCCCACCCACATATGTTAGTGTATATGCTTCCTTTACATCCTTCCCCACAATGTCCATATGTCTATTAATATTATTATTATATCAAAATCTCTATGAGCTTACAAAATAATGATGATTTATTAATACCTAAACAGATACTTATAAAATTCGAACTTGTTGTAAAAGAGTAAATGTGCTACTGAAATCTAGTCCCAAATACAGAAAGATTAGCTTATTTTTAATAAGACAACCTGTAGGCACATTTCCTACAGAAGGTTACATGATAGCCTTGCTCTTCAATGAACTGAAAAACCAATCTCAAGATAATTTTCTGTCTTCTTTCCCGTCCTGAGTCCCCTGATGTATAATGCTTTCTGTATAACCTTGTTGAAATATAAGCAATAAATGATACATTTAACAATTCTCTATCAGCCTCTGATATTAGGACTCTATGATACAAAATTTCATGAGGTGCTGCAGAGGAACTCAAACTGGGGCTCTGTAATAGCCAGGAGGGGTGGGATTAGGTGGGAGGTGGAGGGAGATTCAAGAGGGAGGGGGCATATAGACACCTTATGCTTAATTCAAGTTGGTGTATGACAGAAACCAAACCAATATTGTAAAGCAACCATCAATCAATTAAAAAAATAATAAATAATTTAAAAAGAATAAAATCATGTACTTGTTTAAATATCATTACACTTACGAAGCTTCTATTTATGTAGTTATGCTAAGAGTGTTCCACAAATAAAAACCTTGGTGTAGTTTCAAGTGCATACTATTGTTTGTGAAAGGTCTATTTTGTTTTCTCCATTTTACAAAGGAGGAAATGGAGGTTTTGGAGATATTACGTAAACTTTGTAAATCACAGTAATATAGTTCAGCACTCTTCTGCCTATACCACACTCTCTTCATTATTATTATTATTGTTTGTTTGTTTGACTTTTATTTTACTTTTAAATTTTACAGAGTTTTGTTGTTTACAGATATGTATGTTCCCAGATTAGTCATATGTATATCCCCCCATTCTCACCCCTCCCGACCATCACACAGCACCCCTGAAGGATCTCCTTTTCTCACAGAGCAATGACTATAGCTATTTTCTTCACATATGATAGTACAGGCCTTCATGCTACTTCCTTTACATCTCCCACCCACATATGTTAGTGTATATGCTTCCTTTACATCCTTCCCCACAATGTCCATATGTCTATTAATATTATTATTATATCAAAATCTCTATGAGCTTACAAAATAATGATGATTTATTAATACCTAAACAGATACTTATAAAATTCGAACTTGTTGTAAAAGAGTAAATGTGCTACTGAAATCTAGTCCCAAATACAGAAAGATTAGCTTATTTTTAATAAGACAACCTGTAGGCACATTTCCTACAGAAGGTTACATGATAGCCTTGCTCTTCAATGAACTGAAAAACCAATCTCAAGATAATTTTTCTGTCTTCTTTCCCGTCCTGAGTCCCCTGATGTATAATGCTTTCTGTATAACCTTGTTGAAATATAAGCAATAAATGATACATTTTAACAATTCTCTATCAGCCTCTGATATTAGGACTCTATGATACACAATATAACTTCTCTAATACTTAAAAAATGACACACAAAACAGACTCCACATAGTCTCAAGGAATGATCAGAAATACCTTTGAACTCCTGGATACAGAATCTTATTTTCAAAGTTTAATTTTATTGAATCAATGTTATAATCACTGAGTTGAGTTACTAATAACATATTCATTAATGTTTGTTTTGACCTATGATAAAAATCATATAAGTGATATATGGAAAAGAACTCTGTTGAAAGAAAAAAGAGGCCAATGTAAGATGCAGGTTTTGAAAGGTCAACACATCAAATATGGAGTCAAATAAACATCTAAACTAAATGAGGTTGGTAGCAATGGTTCTGTATTGAGACTGGAGACTTTAGTTAATATTTGTATAATCATTATCATGCATGCGTGGGTGCTAAGTTCCTTCAGTGGTGTCCAACTCTTTATGACCCCATGGACTGCAGCCCATCAGGCTCCTCTGTTAATGGAATTCTCCAGGCAAAAATACTGGAGTGGATAGACATTCCCTTCTCCAGAGAATCTTCCCAACCCAGGGAATGAATCCATGTCTCCTGCAGTGCGGGCAGATCTGTTACAGAAATTTAATGCCTATGTCATACCAAGGCTCTAGCCGATCTTTGGTAGGCATATAGCTCAGGAGAGTAACATTTTTTTTTCTCTTTTTCTTTTAAAACAATTGAAAACTTTGAATTGTCTGTTACCACAGAATTTCTGAACCATCCTGACTAACATAGTAAAATTTGGTGCCCAAAGCAATGAATGTAGACATGCATTATCTCATTCTTTAGATCTTTTCATTGATGGAGGGAGGAGCAGGCTATACCATATTCACGTAGAGGCATTTCCTTTTTATTGAAAACAGCTGCTAAGTTCCAATTAGACATTTTAAAAAATGAAGATAAGCTTTGTACTGTCAGCTGTGAAATTAAGCATGACTCTAAAAGCCATCAGGCAAGAAGAATAAAGGTCATAGATTCAGAGATTTGGTGACAATTAAGATTTCTGAATTTTAAAAACTGTCTGCAGTCATTTCCGTGAGTAAATGGCGCAGTGAGTTCTGAAGTACAGTTTTCTATTTCACTCTCCTGGTAGCATAGGACTGTTTCCCTCTTTGGGTCAAGGTAGATATTTTCACAAACTTGTAATATAAACTTGTATGCTTCTCACTTAAGACATTTAAGGCTTAACAAAAGAGACTATATAGTTATTAAACTCTCTAGTTTGAGAGAAGAATCTATCTTATACTTTATGCCTGGGGAACAAATGATGAATTACCAGACTTGTCTAGACACTCACTCAAAAATTTTAAAAGAGTTATGGATTTACATTTTACTCTCTTACTACTTCCATCATGGTTTATGTGTGAACTGAATGATAAGTCAAGAAGAAATCATTCATTTTCTGTCCTGATTTGGATTATATATAGGAATGTGAATTTTTCTGTTTCTTTAAGGGCATTCATAAACCTGGTTTCATAAAAGGCTTCTAGATAATACAGATGATGGTCATCATTTGTAAACAACACATGAATGATATGATACACATTAGGGATGAAAACATATCTGAAACCACTGACAAGTTGCTTAAAAATGGCCTAGGGCTTCCGTAGTGGTCCAGTGGGTAAGCACACCACCTTGCAGTGCAAGGAGAACCAGTTCCATCCCTGGCCTGGGAAGATGTCATGTGCCGCAGAGGGGCCGGACGGGTGTGCCCCTCTATTGAGTCAGAGCTCTGGCACATGCGCCCAGAGCTGGTGCTCTGCAACGAGAGACTGTGGTGGGAGAACCAACTTTGAATTGTCTGTTACCACAGAATTTCTGAACCATCCTGACTAACATAGTAAAATTTGGTGCCCAAAGCAATGAATGTAGACATGCATTATCTCATTCTTTAGATCTTTTCATTGATGGAGGGAGGAGCAGGCTATACCATATTCACGTAGAGGCATTTCCTTTTTATTGAAAACAGCTGCTAAGTTCCAATTAGACATTTTAAAAAATGAAGATAAGCTTTGTACTGTCAGCTGTGAAATTAAGCATGACTCTAAAAGCCATCAGGCAAGAAGAATAAAGGTCATAGATTCAGAGATTTGGTGACAATTAAGATTTCTGAATTTTAAAAACTGTCTGCAGTCATTTCCGTGAGTAAATGACGCAGTGAGTTCTGAAGTACAGTTTTCTATTTCACTCTCCTGGTAGCATAGGACTGTTTCCCTCTTTGGGTCAAGGTAGATATTTTCACAAACTTGTAATATAAACTTGTATGCTTCTCACTTAAGACATTTAAGGCTTAACAAAAGAGACTATATAGTTATTAAACTCTCTAGTTTGAGAGAAGAATCTATCTTATACTTTATGCCTGGGGAACAAATGATGAATTACCAGACTTGTCTAGACACTCACTCAAAAATTTTAAAAGAGTTATGGATTTACATTTTACTCTCTTACTACTTCCATCATGGTTTATGTGTGAACTGAATGATAAGTCAAGAAGAAATCATTCATTTTCTGTCCTGATTTGGATTATATATAGGAATGTGAATTTTTCTGTTTCTTTAAGGGCATTCATAAACCTGGTTTCATAAAAGGCTTCTAGATAATACAGATGATGGTCATCATTTGTAAACAACACATGAATGATATGATACACATTAGGGATGAAAACATATCTGAAACCACTGACAAGTTGCTTAAAAATGGCCTAGGGCTTCCGTAGTGGTCCAGTGGGTAAGCACACCACCTTGCAGTGCAAGGAGAACCAGTTCCATCCCTGGCCTGGGAAGATGTCATGTGCCGCAGAGTGGCTGGACTGGTGTGTCCATCTATTGAGTCAGAGCTCTGCAGCACATGCGCCCAGAGCTGGTGCTCTGCAACGAGAGAGGCCACTGTGGTGGGAGACCCACACAGGCCAAAGAACAAAGATGGATGCAAACAAATAAATGAAAGGCCAATAGAAGTGCCCCCTCCACCCAAAAAAAAAAACAGGGCCTAGGTACTGAAAGGGTGCAAAATGGGTGAAGGAGGTCAAAAAATACAAAGTGCCAGCTAGCAAATGCACAGTCATGGGAACATAACATACTGCAAGGTGACAAGTTAATAATATAGTACTGCATGTTTGAATATTGCTAAGAAAGTGAATATGAAAAGTCCTCATTGCAAAAAAAAAAAAAAAAAAAAAACTGTCACTAAGTATGGTGACTGATGTTAACCAGTGTCATGTCATGTTATGGTGACCATTTTCCCACGTGCACAAATACCAAACCATTATTCTGTATATCTCAAAATGATATATTTCAACTATTCCTTAATAGAACATTTAAACACTTTAAAAATAAAAACAGCCTAGGCCCATAAAAACAAAAATATTCAATAAATGAAACATTTCTGTATCTGTTTTTATCTATACAGTATCAAGCATTATCTGATTTCTGTCCATCTACATCATCCATCTACAAAAGCAGCTGGAACTCAATAGGCATTCTTATACATGAATAACTTAAATACAGGTACGAATTCTAAAGAGTATAAAAGTTTTGTGAATCATTTCTTTTGAGAGATGAGGATAAGAAAGTGAGATAGCTGTTTGAAACAGAGAACAACTGATTGTGCAAAGAATTAGGGATCTTTACTAGACCATATCATGCTATCTAATATAGAGCAAGAACCTTTAGAAGCTAAGAAGTGGTTAAACCCACACATTTGGTTGTTTTTTGGGGTCCCCGTTTTCTTCCCGGTACCAGAATGAAAACATATCTGAAACCACTGACAAGTTGCTTAAAAATGGCCTAGGGCTTCCGTAGTGGTCCAGTGGGTAAGCACACCACCTTGCAGTGCAAGGAGAACCAGTTCCATCCCTGGCCTGGGAAGATGTCATGTGCCGCAGAGTGGCTGGACTGGTGTGTCCATCTATTGAGTCAGAGCTCTGCAGCACATGCGCCCAGAGCTGGTGCTCTGCAACGAGAGAGGCCACTGTGGTGGGAGACCCACACAGGCCAAAGAACAAAGATGGATGCAAACAAATAAATGAAAGGCCAATAGAAGTGCCCCCTCCACCCAAAAAAAAAAACAGGGCCTAGGTACTGAAAGGGTGCAAAATGGGTGAAGGAGGTCAAAAAATACAAAGTGCCAGCTAGCAAATGCACAGTCATGGGAACATAACATACTGCAAGGTGACAAGTTAATAATATAGTACTGCATGTTTGAATATTGCTAAGAAAGTGAATATGAAAAGTCCTCATTGCAAAAAAAAAAAAAAAAAAAAACTGTCACTAAGTATGGTGACTGATGTTAACCAGTGTCATGTCATGTTATGGTGACCATTTTCCCACGTGCACAAATACCAAACCATTATTCTGTATATCTCAAAATGATATATTTCAACTATTCCTTAATAGAACATTTAAACACTTTAAAAATAAAAACAGCCTAGGCCCATAAAAACAAAAATATTCAATAAATGAAACATTTCTGTATCTGTTTTTATCTATACAGTATCAAGCATTATCTGATTTCTGTCCATCTACATCATCCATCTACAAAAGCAGCTGGAACTCAATAGGCATTCTTATACATGAATAACTTAAATACAGGTACGAATTCTAAAGAGTATAAAAGTTTTGTGAATCATTTCTTTTGAGAGATGAGGATAAGAAAGTGAGATAGCTGTTTGAAACAGAGAACAACTGATTGTGCAAAGAATTAGGGATCTTTACTAGACCATATCATGCTATCTAATATAGAGCAAGAACCTTTAGAAGCTAAGAAGTGGTTAAACCCACACATGGGTGTGTGCTCAGTCTCTCAGTCATCTTAGACTTTTTGGGACCCCAAGGACTGCAGCCCACCAGTCTCCTCGGTCCATGGGATATCCCAGGCAAAAATACCAGAATGGGTTGCCATTTCATCCTCCAGGGAATCTTTCCGTCCCAGGGGGTTGAACCTGCATCTCCTGAGGCTCTTGTGTTGGCAGCTGAATTCTTTACCACTAAGCCAACTGGAAAACTAAAACCCCACACACTTAGGGTCAATTAATCCATGAAAAAGGAGGCAAGAATACACAAAGGAGAAAAATATAGTCCTTCAATAAATGACTCTGAGAAAACCGGACACCTATATGTAAAAGGATGATATTAGAACATTCTCTAACACCATATACAATAATAAACACAAAAGGGATTAAAGACCGAAATGTAAAACCAGATACCATAAAACTCCTATAGGAAAACATAGGCTGAATGCTGTTTGACATAAATTATAGCAATATGTTTTAAGTTACATCTCCTAAAACAAAGGAAATAAAAGCAAATATAAATGAACAGGACCTAATAAAACTTAAAAGAGTTTGCACTATAAAGGAAACAACTGACAAAATAAAAACACAGCCTACTGACCGGGAGAAAATATTTCCAAATAATAAGGGGTTACTATACAGCATATATAATCAGCTCATACAACTCAACATGAAAAAAAAAAAAGCCTTGATTAAAAAAAATGAACAGAAGAACTGAACAGATACGTAGACATATTTCCAAAGAGGACATGCAGATGGCTAAGCAGGCAGGTGAAAAGAGTCTCCACATCACCAATCATCAGCGAAGTGAAAAACAAAAGTTAGTGGCTTCAAAATATTTTCAGGGACTATATTCTTATGAAAGATGATGATAAGAAAAAAACAGTAAAAGTCAAATTAAATAGCCATAGATACACCTAATTGACTGTCTTTATACAACCCACTTGTGCAAAAATATGGCTCATCTATGAAATCTGAGAAATCAAAGATACAGTTGATCAGAGCTACTGAAAACACTAGAGTATTTCAAGTGTACATGTAACCCTAGAATATTATTGGAAACCATTGGATGTAATTCTACAGTTTGAGCAAAAACCAGAAATGAAGCTTTAGAGAATTGTTGCACAAAGAACAGTCCGGTCAACTTATGAGGAAAAGAAACAAGTAGAAATGGACACATATATTGAGGGACATCTGTTATTACCAAAATCGATTTTTTCATGCATCTTAGGTTTTGTTTTGATTACATAAATTAAATGAGTCAGAAAATGAATTTGAATCTACCCACAGAAATGCATAGCAAATGTATGGTGGTTAATTCTGCCATGACATTTCAATTCATTCATCAGAAGACATCTGATTACTCATGAGTGCTTATATTACGTTAGCCTCTTTACTCATAACAAAAAAGCTATATCAGACCTAATCCATTATGTTGGTTTTTGTTGCTTTTTTTTTTTTTTTCATTTAAAACTCATCACTACTCTACACATTGAATTTTATATTTAAATATCAGATACTGAACTGGTAAATTACGGTGACAGGATATAAGGCTGCCTTAAATTATTTTTTTATCCACCATTATATTGAATAATTAATTGTTCTGATACCAGATTTTCAATCTTTTTTTTTAACATTTTTAATTTATTATTTATTTATATCCATCTTTATTCTTTGGCTTGTGTGGGCCTCCTATTGCAGTGACTTCCCTCGCTGCAGAGCACTGGCTCTGGACACATACGCCCCAGAGCACTGACTCGTAATTGGACACACCGGCCCAGCTGCTCTGCCGCACGTGGGATCATCCCTGGTCAGGCATAGAACCAGTGCTCCTTGTATTGCAAGGCGGACTCTTTACTCACTGGACCACCAGGGAAGTCCCAGATCTTGAGTGTTCAGTGAAAAGAGATTATATAAATTCTGGTAATATCATATAATTTTAAGATACCTCATCTGGAAAGAAATTCAGTTTTTTTTTTTTTTTTCCTGAAAGACACAATTTTTCCAACTTGGAATTAATGTTTTATGCCTTTTTTTTTAGAACCATATTTGAACTGACAAACAGGATAAGTAGGCACAGACAAAATCTTTTCTAGTCATATATCCCAATTGCAGAGATTTTATACTCCAAATAGGAATGGAGCCACTGTCCTGTTTTCTCATCTGCTCTAGTGGTCTTAGAACACAGAAAACTCACTTCTCCTGGAAAGTATTTCCAGAATTACCTTTCTCATTTTAATCTCTCATAGGTTTTCAGCTACATACAATTGTCCATTTAGAGATACATAGATATAACTTAATCTAAAACTTTTCTCAGATTATAAATCCTCAATTTTATTCCATGTTTATATTTAGCTTTGTACAAAGACAATTTCACATAGATGTGTGCTCTACACTTGAGTTTCTGTATACTGAAAATTTGGTATGTGACCCACTGAAATTTAAAATAAGGGGAAATTTTCTTTCAGTTACTGGAATCATAGGAGAAGCTATCTTACTCCACATAAAGAATCTCTAAAAGTCCTTCCTAGTACATAGAAAATGAACTTGAAGTCCTTACACACTTAATAAAGGAAAGAGTTAAGGCTGGATATCACTTTGTCCATTTTGATTTACTATGAATTGTCTAGAGGAGGAATTTATATTCAGGACGGAAGAAATCACTTTTAATACTGACATCTAAGCCTTAGTCTTGCTGCTTTGCAAGTATTGCTGTTTTGCAGGTAAGAAGACTTTAAATATCACAGGCATCTCCTAGGGTCCATCCACTGAACCACATGTGCCAACGTGGTTTCTGCAGATAATAATGTTTTGACTCTTCCTGGGATTGTCCAGAGGGTGGTTTCAGCTAGGCTGCACGCCCCAGAGCACTGACTCGTAATTGGACACACCGGCCCAGCTGCTCTGCCGCACGTGGGATCATCCCTGGTCAGGCATAGAACCAGTGCTCCTTGTATTGCAAGGCGGACTCTTTACACACTGGACCACCAGGGAAGTCCCAGATCTTGAGTGTTCAGTGAAAAGAGATTATATAAATTCTGGTAATATCATATAATTTTAAGATACCTCATCTGGAAAGAAATTCAGTTTTTTTTTTTTTTTTCCTGAAAGACACAATTTTTCCAACTTGGAATTAATGTTTTATGCCTTTTTTTTTAGAACCATATTTGAACTGACAAACAGGATAAGTAGGCACAGACAAAATCTTTTCTAGTCATATATCCCAATTGCAGAGATTTTATACTCCAAATAGGAATGGAGCCACTGTCCTGTTTTCTCATCTGCTCTAGTGGTCTTAGAACACAGAAAACTCACTTCTCCTGGAAAGTATTTCCAGAATTACCTTTCTCATTTTAATCTCTCATAGGTTTTCAGCTACATACAATTGTCCATTTAGAGATACATAGATATAACTTAATCTAAAACTTTTCTCAGATTATAAATCCTCAATTTTATTCCATGTTTATATTTAGCTTTGTACAAAGACAATTTCACATAGATGTGTGCTCTACACTTGAGTTTCTGTATACTGAAAATTTGGTATGTGACCCACTGAAATTTAAAATAAGGGGAAATTTTCTTTCAGTTACTGGAATCATAGGAGAAGCTATCTTACTCCACATAAAGAATCTCTAAAAGTCCTTCCTAGTACATAGAAAATGAACTTGAAGTCCTTACACACTTAATAAAGGAAAGAGTTAAGGCTGGATATCACTTTGTCCATTTTGATTTACTATGAATTGTCTAGAGGAGGAATTTATATTCAGGACGGAAGAAATCACTTTTAATACTGACATCTAAGCCTTAGTCTTGCTGCTTTGCAAGTATTGCTGTTTTGCAGGTAAGAAGACTTTAAATATCACAGGCATCTCCCTAGGGTCCATCCACTGAACCACATGTGCCAACGTGGTTTCTGCAGATAATAATGTTTTGACTCTTCCTGGGATTGTCCAGAGGGTGGTTTCAGCTAGGCTGCTGTCTCTAGGGGTGGGAAAGATGACACTGTGTCTTTCGCAGTCAGGGCAGTTGCCTCTACTCAACTGGGAAGGAAGCTAAAATCACTGGTTCAGAGATTAATTTGAAAGCCAAGTGGTTAGGAATAGGGTGGTCAGATAAATAAATTCAGTTCTAACATCTTTATTTGTTACTGGAGATCTAAATTATGAACCTCAAACATCATCCGGTGGTTTCTTCCAGGGCAGTGTGCAAGAAGGAATCTCTCTGTAAGCACTCAACACAACGCAGACAATCAATAGAAACTTTTACACTGCCTCTAGGTTCAAACATCAGAAGCAAGGAAAATAACACAAACACACACACACACACACAAAAGAAGCATCTTTCCCATCAGACAGCCCTATGGGTATCTATAAAGCTAGAACATACCCTCACTCCATACACAAAGATAAACTCGAAATATCTTAGAGACTTAAATACAAGCCATTATAAAAACTTCTAGAAGAGAATACAAGCAAAATGTTCTCTGTTTCCTTCAGTCAGTATCCCAAGACAATGGAAATAAAAGCAAAAATAAACAAATGTGCAGGAGATGTGAGTTTGATCCTTGAGACAGGAAGATCCTCTGGAGAAGGAAATGGCAATCCACTCCAGTATTCTTGCCTGGGAAAACTCATGGACAGAAAAGCCTGGTGGGCAAGAGTCTACAGGATCACAAAAGAGTCTGACAGGACTTACCAACTAAGCAGCAATCAAATGAATAAGCTTGTGCACAACAAAGAAACTATAAACCAAACAAAAAGACAACTTATGAACTGAAAATATTTTCAAATGATGCACTGACAATAGCTTAATGTCCAGAATATACAAATAGCTCCTAAAGCTAAGTAGCAAATGAACAACTCAATTGAAAACTGGGCAGAAAATCTAAAATAGCCATTTTTCCAAAGAAGACATATAGACGGCAAATAGGCACATGAAAAAAATATAGATACATATAGATATATATTCACATATCGACAAAATAAAAATAGACTCACGGATATAGAGAAAGGACTTGTGTTTGTCAAGAGGAAAGTGGGTGGTGGAGGGAAGAATTGGAAGTTTGATATTAGCAGATGCAAACTATCATATACAAAATGGATGAAAAACAAAATTGCACTGTATAGCACAGGGAACTCTATTCATTATCCTGTGATAAACCATAATGGAAAATAATATGAAAAATAATATATATGCATAACTGAGTCACACTGTTGTATAGCAGAAATTAAACACAATATTGCAAGTCAACTAAATTTCCATAAAATTAAAAAAAAAATCCCTCTCCTCCTAAAAAAGGAAGCATCTTTCCTACCTTCTCTTTTAATTGGGTGCAGATATTACATTTCTCCTGCATCTCCTAAATTTGCATTTGGGAAGAGTAATTAAACACAGAAATTGTATTTGTGTAAAGGATATATGTATTTATTTATATGTTGTCAATACATAATATATGGCTTAATAGCAACCAATGCCTTCGTTCTTTGGCCTGTGTGGGCCTCCCATCGCAGTGGCCTCTCTTGCTGCAGAGCACCAGCTCTGGGTACACGCACTCCAGAGCTCTGGCTCAGTAGTTGGACACATCGGTCTATCCACTCCGCGGCATGTGGAATCTTCCCAGGCTAGGGGTTGAACCAGCACCCCTTGCACTGCAAGGCAGTGTCCTTACCCACTGGACCACCAGGGATACACCTCTATAATATTTAAATGCCTGTCTTTGTTTACAGAGGCATTATGTCATCTGTCCTGTTCAAAATTTGTAGGTAATTTGGGAATATTGCATTTTTCTCAAGATTAAGAAACTGAATATCTGGAGAAGTCAAAAAAGCTGACTACATGGCCATGTGTCCAGTAAATAGCTGATTTGGGATTGGATCCAAGGTCTTTAGTCTAATATTATTTCCACCATAAATCAGGAAGATAAATGAATACTGGGTCCTAATTCTGACTCTGCTTAAGTGGCCCAAAGGTATATACTTGTAAAGTAGGCTGACAGTACTGTCTGCAATAGTGGCTCTTAACCTTGACAGCACATTAGAAGTACTTAGGGGGCTTTCCTGGTGGTCGATTGGGTAAAGAGTCCGCCTTGCAATGCAAGGGGCGCCGGTTCCATCCCTGGCCTAGGAAGATCCCACATGCCACAGAGTGGCTGGACCAGTGTGTCCAACTACCGAGCCAGAGCTCTGGAGTGCATGTGCCCAGAGCCAGTGCTCTGAGGCAAGAGAGGCCACTGCGATGGGAGGCCCACACAGGCCAAAGAACAAAGATGGAAATGAAAGACCAATGGAAGTGACCAAAAAAAAAAAGAAAAAAAAATCATTGAAATTACAGAATTCCTTGGTCAGTCTCGTCAAATTTCACCAAAGTTGACAATCACTGATCATCTTTCCTAGTCTGTCTTAGTGCCATAATGTTAGGTTAACACAGGTATGCTCAGGAACAGCACCATCTAAATTCTTCAGCATCTATACCTTTTATCTTGCATCTAGCAGTTTCTGTTTTTCTTTCCAGGTCCTCTTTACTCCAGTGTATGTTAAAAATTACACGGTTTTAATTGTATTTATTTATATGTTGTCAATACATAATATATGGCTTAATAGCAACCAATGCCTTCGTTCTTTGGCCTGTGTGGGCCTCCCATCGCAGTGGCCTCTCTTGCTGCAGAGCACCAGCTCTGGGTACACGCACTCCAGAGCTCTGGCTCAGTAGTTGGACACATCGGTCTATCCACTCCGCGGCATGTGGAATCTTCCCAGGCTAGGGGTTGAACCAGCACCCCTTGCACTGCAAGGCAGTGTCCTTACCCACTGGACCACCAGGGATACACCTCTATAATATTTAAATGCCTGTCTTTGTTTACAGAGGCATTATGTCATCTGTCCTGTTCAAAATTTGTAGGTAATTTGGGAATATTGCATTTTTCTCAAGATTAAGAAACTGAATATCTGGAGAAGTCAAAAAAGCTGACTACATGGCCATGTGTCCAGTAAATAGCTGATTTGGGATTGGATCCAAGGTCTTTAGTCTAATATTATTTCCACCATAAATCAGGAAGATAAATGAATACTGGGTCCTAATTCTGACTCTGCTTAAGTGGCCCAAAGGTATATACTTGTAAAGTAGGCTGACAGTACTGTCTGCAATAGTGGCTCTTAACCTTGACAGCACATTAGAAGTACTTAGGGGGCTTTCCTGGTGGTCGATTGGGTAAAGAGTCCGCCTTGCAATGCAAGGGGCGCCGGTTCCATCCCTGGCCTAGGAAGATCCCACATGCCACAGAGTGGCTGGACCAGTGTGTCCAACTACCGAGCCAGAGCTCTGGAGTGCATGTGCCCAGAGCCAGTGCTCTGAGGCAAGAGAGGCCACTGCGATGGGAGGCCCACACAGGCCAAAGAACAAAGATGGAAATGAAAGACCAATGGAAGTGACCAAAAAAAAAAAGAAAAAAAAATCATTGAAATTACAGAATTCCTTGGTCAGTCTCGTCAAATTTCACCAAAGTTGACAATCACTGATCATCTTTCCTAGTCTGTCTTAGTGCCATAATGTTAGGTTAACACAGGTATGCTCAGGAACAGCACCATCTAAATTCTTCAGCATCTATACCTTTTATCTTGCATCTAGCAGTTTCTGTTTTTCTTTCCAGGTCCTCTTTACTCCAGTGTATTAGAACGTGTCCAAAGTCATTAGCACAATTTTTAAAGCCGTAGGTCACTTAGAGGTTCTCTCTCCTACCTAGATGTTCTCCTATAAACACCTAACTATGTGCTTGTGTTTTTCTTTGAATACAATTTTATTCATCTATCACTAGAAACCTGATAATGGTAGTATGAATCAAAATCCCTCCAAATCCAGGGAATTTAAATGAGATATTTCTGCCTACATAGCACATGACTTAACACTTGCTTAGACATATTAGCTCCATCATGAAAAAAAAAAAAACATATTTTCTAAAATTTTCAAAGTGATATTTACATTTAACGTTCCTTTTGTGCCTATTGAATATATATTCTTTGTATGAATGCAGTTTCATAGAAGAAAAACTGAAATGTTCTCCTTTAATCAAGTTAAAATCTCATTTACTCAACTCACTTATAGTGATTACTTTTATTCAGGTTGTTTCCAAAATAAATTTTGCATGGTTCCCAGATTTGACAAAAATATTTCTACTTCCGTCTTTACTGAAGATCCTCATTAGTTGTATAAAGAATGATTAGAACCTCATGAGGATGTCTGAAGTGGGAGCCTGAGTACGTTTCACACAAGGTTTTTAAAAGACAATGTGTCTGGGCTTCCCTGGTGGTCCAGTGGGTAAAGAGTCTGCCTTGTAGTGTAAGGGGCGCCAGTTCCATCCCTGGCCTGAGAAGATCCCACGTGCTGCATAGCAGCTGGACCGGTTATGTCCAATTATGAGCCAGCGCTCTGGAGTGCAACGGGAGGCCCACACAGGCCAAAGAATAAAAATATGGATGAAAATAAATAAATTTTTTTAAAAAAAGCATTAAGGAGAAAAGACAGAAAAAAAATAAGACAATGTGTCCATCTTCCTTTAGGACATAGACTGTCCAATTCACTGCAGTCACTCACATTAACTTCACTCACTTGGTCCATGTGTGCTTTTTAGTTTGCAACCACTAGGCCAGAATGATATATACAGTTTTGAAATAGCTGACTTAAACTCTACAAATATATTCTAATCTATAATTTTATGATATTAAGAGATAATACTAGTGTCAGGTTATTTGGATCCAACAGAATAATTCTATCTGAACACAGATAAAACCATCCAAACATACATGAATTAAATCTGTAAGCTGAGACAAGGCTGCAAAAGTAACTTGATTTCTCATCGAAGAAATTTAGTTGTCAGGAAATGCTATTATACATCATATCACAGGAAATACAAATGTAGCATAGTATAATAGAAGAGACAATCTGTGTGCTGTGTGTTCAGTCACTCAGTCATATCTGACTCTTTGTGACCCTTTGCACTGTAACCCACCAGGTTTCTCTGTCCATGGAATTTTCCAGGTAACAATACTGTAGTAGGATGTCATTTCCTACTCCAAGAGATCTTCCCAACCCAGGGATCGAACCCATGTCTCCCATGTCTCTGCACTTGAGGTGGATTCTTTACCACTCAGCCACCAAGCAAACACAAAATGTACTGTATTTTCCAGACAGCTGTTACACATGTTTAGAACTGTGACTATTTCGTAAAATAAGATATTTAAGGTGATAGGATATCCATTTTTGCAGCTGGGGATGAGGTGGCAAGGATACATTTATTGAACATTTTTCAATGACAACTAGAATGAAAAGCACTACTCTATATTGTCAAATATGGACAGAATGTCCTTCATAAACAGTGCCTTTGTTACTCATAGGAGCAAAACAATATCAGTATGACATACGATCTTCAGGCTAAGGTTTCTAAATAAATGGTCTAATGACTTGAAAACAAAGCTTCTAGGATTACACATTCCTCTAATTCTTGAACTAACCTAAGAGATGTCATTTAAAAATTTTTTTATTATAGAACCATAGGAAGATAAATTTATTTACATACAGACTGACACAAATAAGGTTTATATTGGATGATTTATATTTCCAACTTTTAAAAGAATATTTATTTTCAAAACTCGATAGTTCATTGGTCTAGTAATGAATTTCTTAAAATAGTCACATTGAATTTTATGGTATTTTATAGTTTAATGAGATATATTTCATCATATTAATGATCATACTTTATAATTTTGAGTTTATACATAAACATCACCCAAATTATTGAATACTTTAAAAGCTATAAACATGTATTTATATGTTATTAATCAAATTGTATTCCTAATTTGATGCATACTAATAGACATCTCAAAAATGTTATAGATTATTGAAAGGTAGTTTCTATCCAATTAGAATACAATAATATTTTGAAGTATTTAAAGAGGTTTTAAAATTAGACTTAAATTGATATTACAGGAAATCAAATGGAAAAAAGGCATAGTATAATAGAAGAGACAATCTGTGTGCTGTGTGTTCAGTCACTCAGTCATATCTGACTCTTTGTGACCCTTTGCACTGTAACCCACCAGGTTTCTCTGTCCATGGAATTTTCCAGGTAACAATACTGTAGTAGGATGTCATTTCCTACTCCAAGAGATCTTCCCAACCCAGGGATCGAACCCATGTCTCCCATGTCTCTGCACTTGAGGTGGATTCTTTACCACTCAGCCACCAAGCAAACACAAAATGTACTGTATTTTCCAGACAGCTGTTACACATGTTTAGAACTGTGACTATTTCGTAAAATAAGATATTTAAGGTGATAGGATATCCATTTTTGCAGCTGGGGATGAGGTGGCAAGGATACATTTATTGAACATTTTTCAATGACAACTAGAATGAAAAGCACTACTCTATATTGTCAAATATGGACAGAATGTCCTTCATAAACAGTGCCTTTGTTACTCATAGGAGCAAAACAATATCAGTATGACATACGATCTTCAGGCTAAGGTTTCTAAATAAATGGTCTAATGACTTGAAAACAAAGCTTCTAGGATTACACATTCCTCTAATTCTTGAACTAACCTAAGAGATGTCATTTAAAAATTTTTTTATTATAGAACCATAGGAAGATAAATTTATTTACATACAGACTGACACAAATAAGGTTTATATTGGATGATTTATATTTCCAACTTTTAAAAGAATATTTATTTTCAAAACTCGATAGTTCATTGGTCTAGTAATGAATTTCTTAAAATAGTCACATTGAATTTTATGGTATTTTATAGTTTAATGAGATATATTTCATCATATTAATGATCATACTTTATAATTTTGAGTTTATACATAAACATCACCCAAATTATTGAATACTTTAAAAAGCTATAAACATGTATTTATATGTTATTAATCAAATTGTATTCCTAATTTGATGCATACTAATAGACATCTCAAAAAAATGTTATAGATTATTGAAAGGTAGTTTCTATCCAATTAGAATACAATAATATTTTGAAGTATTTAAAGAGGATTCTTTTAAAATTCAGTACTTACATAAATATAGCATTGGTTACTAGATATATAAATACATCATTGTAGTAAATTTACTATTTTAGCAAACTTCAAAACTGAACAAAATATACATATTTTATTTACTATTTAAAATCATTCTTCTATTTCTATTGCTACTGTGTGGAAGAAAAGGGAATAGGACATTTCCCATATTATTTCCAAAACCTAAAATATCCCCATGCCTTATTAATATATTTTTAGAACAAAAAGAAGTTATTGAAATAAATATACTTAGGTTAATTCCTGAAGAAGTATAATTCCCACACAAACACTGATAAATTCTTTGGTAGATATTCTAATTCACTCTCATTTAAGTACTGTAAAGCTACTTTCATACTAACTTAATTTTTTAGTATTATTTTCACATGCAAGTCTAGTTAGTAGTTTTTCAAAACTCAAAGTCCTTTTTTGCTTTATTTTTCTTCTTCTGTAACCTTTTTATACACTTATGACAAATGATCATTTTAAAATAGATACTGAACTCAGAGAAAGATGTGATCCTTCAGGCTGAGTATGCTTTCTATCATGGGCTTTAATTTAACTTTGATAATGCTAGGTGAACATAAGTGAATTCACTGATTATAGTTTAACATTTTAAATTTGAAGCTAAAGGAGGAAACTGACAATATCTCAATACCATAGACTGTACTCTTTCGTCCTTTCTACATCTCAACTGACAACACCAGCCCCAAAGGTGTCAGCATATAGTGCTAACATATTGCTGTGCATTGCACATTCTGGGACTTGGATATGCAGGCAACCTACTGCTTTATAGTCTTAACACTCAGAAAAAGCAATCACAGTGATTTGCTAGGAAATCTAGTGAAGAGAGCTTCCACAAGGGCAGAGGAACGCCGTGTGTAACCTCTCTTATGAATGCAGTGTTTAAAAATTCCACTTTAACAATATGATGTTTACTGTGTATTTTAACAGCTATACTCAAAGATTATTTATATTTGAAATGCTGATAACCATGGGTCAAAATTTCCAAAACTCAAAGCAAAACAGTCACCTAATTTTATTACACAACTTTTTAATTATAACTGTGCTTAAATTATACTCATGATGGAGGATGACTGATAAGAGTCCTTACAGGCAAATAAATATTCCCGAAGGGGTCTAACAACCGGAAGGTAGATTATTTAAAGGCCAGTTGTACCAAAACCCAAAGAGAAATAAATAATGCAATATAGAGAACTTCATCTGAGCATTTCAGTGTGAAATACTGCAGGCTAACAAATGTATTTGCCCCAAACTAGAGCCTACCTAGGTATCCTCTTCCCAACTGACCTATTACAAAATAAATTTACTCTCCTTGTAAGAACAATTTCCTAAGCACAATACATAGATGTACATCCCAAATTTATCACACTGCAATTCGACCAGAAAAAGATCAAATTTTCTAATACAAATAAAGTGAAAATGATTCTTCCAATTTAAGCTCCATAAAGCACTTACTAAAGATAAAAGTGGGTTATTTAGCAATATTGCACTTCGTGAGATGCAGTATGTGCCACAGAATGAAAAAGAAATTTCAGTGATGGAAAATCATCCTCCTTCCCTCGTGATAGTATAATAACCTTTTAAATCATGTTTGACATTTGTAAGTCCAGTGAGCTGGCAGCCCCGCAAAGCCTATGTGGTAATATATGTGGTAAGCCCTTTCTGGGGCAGTAATCTCATTGCTGTTTCTAACGGCTCTCGCTTCATGTGGCCCACTGGGCCCCCAGAGACTTATTTGACTCTGCCTTTCTCAAGCCACTGGTTGCTAATGTTCCTTATTATGAGGAAAGCAGAAATGTGCCTTCAGGCAATGGCCACTGGGCTACAGGAACACCACCAGCCAACCTTCTGCTGAGTTGTTTTGTTTTCAACTATTAAATATGCACATGTGTTTTACAAAGGGGGCTCTTTGTGCTTCAAGAAAACAATATGACAGCGATATTTACTCTGCTCCAATTGCTAATCTGACAAGCTCCATCTGGTAAGCAGACCCTTTATCTTTCCATCACCCTAAATCTCTGATGGAAAGTGTACAGTCATGGCATATGTCCATGGCTGGTCCTTATGCTTAATGAGGTAGAATATTTATACATTTAAGCTATAAGAACACCTATAAGAGGGGCTGGCCTTCCCTTTTGTTGGCCCTAATGAAAGAACTGTGAGTTCAATTCCTGGATTGGGAATCCCTCCCTAGACTTGCAGTAATCCATGGAAAACGGTAGATATTTAAAGGCCATACAAACCCAAAGAGAAATAAATAATGCAATATAGAGAACTTCATCTGAGCATTTCAGTGTGAAATACTGCAGGCTAACAAATGTATTTGCCCCAAACTAGAGCCTACCTAGGTATCCTCTTCCCAACTGACCTATTACAAAATAAATTTACTCTCCTTGTAAGAACAATTTCCTAAGCACAATACATAGATGTACATCCCAAATTTATCACACTGCAATTCGACCAGAAAAAGATCAAATTTTCTAATACAAATAAAGTGAAAATGATTCTTCCAATTTAAGCTCCATAAAGCACTTACTAAAGATAAAAGTGGGTTATTTAGCAATATTGCACTTCGTGAGATGCAGTATGTGCCACAGAATGAAAAAGAAATTTCAGTGATGGAAAATCATCCTCCTTCCCTCGTGATAGTATAATAACCTTTTAAATCATGTTTGACATTTGTAAGTCCAGTGAGCTGGCAGCCCCGCAAAGCCTATGTGGTAATATATGTGGTAAGCCCTTTCTGGGGCAGTAATCTCATTGCTGTTTCTAACGGCTCGCTTCATGTGGCCCACTGGGCCCCAGAGACTTATTTGTCTCTGCCTTTCTCAAGCCACTGGTTGCTAATGTTCCTTATTATGAGGAAAGCAGAAATGTGCCTTCAGGCAATGGCCACTGGGCTACAGGAACACCACCAGCCAACCTTCTGCTGAGTTGTTTTGTTTTCAACTATTAAATATGCACATGTGTTTTACAAAGGGGGCTCTTTGTGCTTCAAGAAAACAATATGACAGCGATATTTACTCTGCTCCAATTGCTAATCTGACAAGCTCCATCTGGTAAGCAGACCCTTTATCTTTCCATCACCCTAAATCTCTGATGGAAAGTGTACAGTCATGGCATATGTCCATGGCTGGTCCTTATGCTTAATGAGGTAGAATATTTATACATTTAAGCTATAAGAACACCTATAAGAGGTGCTGGACTTCCCTTGTGGCTCTGTGGTATAGAATCCTCCAACGCAGTATTAGGCTTAACTTAATGAAAGAACTGTGAGTTCAATTCCTGGATTGGGAGGATCCAACAGAGAAGGACATGGTAACCCACTCTAGTATTCTTGCCTGAGCAATCCCTTGGAAAGAGAAGCTTGGTGGCTACAATCCATGGGGTCTAAAAAGAGTCAGATACAGCTAACCAAAATCAATAAATACATAAATAAAACGTGTTATTTAGTGTGGGTATGGAAAGTTATTCCATTACAGTGAGGTAAACAGTCTATTACCTGTTACTCTACATTTCATCTGAAAAGAGATCTTAGCACTATACCTCCTTATAAAGATGAAATGGAGATTTAATTCTTCTCAAAATATTTAACGATCTTAAAATGTTACCTTCGGTGTCTCCAGTGTAACCTCACCTTTTCCTGAGCTCTTGCCTATTCCAATTGACTTCTTATTTATCTTTCTTCCCCACTCAATTGTAGGTAGTACAAAGGTAAGAAATACAGATCAGTTAAGTCTACACTGTAAATTCTTTCTATTAGACACAGGCATAAATGTATACATTTTCATTCTGTTGTACATATGGAATGTTTACATTTTCCCTAGGAATAAAAATGACGATAAAACAATCCTTGGACTTTACAAAATCAAACATATGAACTGGCTGTTTTGGCCTTCCACAGAGTACCAGCTTCATTTATCTTGCCTTCTGTTACTCATTGAAAAACACATGCCCTGGGTGTCCACTCTGAGCAATCCATATTGCAACATGAAAAATACTCTAGAAATCTAGTTTTCAATTCAACATGGTATTCAATACATGCAATTGAACTTAACATACTTTGCAGCAACATAGAAAGAGCATGGCATGGAAGTACTGTTTTATCTTAATGTCCAGAATCAAAATAACTGTGAAGGAATTACTAAAACCTATTTTTGAGGTTGGTAGCATAGTAAATCCTATGAATTCTATCTATGAAGGAATTAACAATAAAGGATATTTGTTCATTTTAAGGAAACAAATATAACTGCTTCTTTCTATTAGATGGCTGATGAAAATATCTGAACAGAATAGACACAACATTCCCTTACTCAATGGTATTTCATAAACAATCCAAAGCCAGCTTTCTCCAATGGGGATTTAAAGGCATCTAAGACTTTTGTCTAGAAGTGGGAAATCTCCTTGTCAATTTTCTGGGTCACTTTTTTGATAAAAAGTTCATAGTTGGCTGCTATTGCTGCCTTCCAAGTATATATTTTCAGCTATATTAATATGTTATTTTATCTTTTATCATTTACAGAATAGGGAGTATATTTTCCATTAGGTATTTGAAACTATGGTTTATTTCAAATCTTTCGAAATAATACAGTGACCTAGAACATAGTAGAGAAAAGACTTGGAAACCTGGCCTTATCATCTAGATTTGGATAAATCTTAAAGTTTAAATCACCATAAATTTTAAGAATTTCTATCCCAAGTATATGCATTAAATATAAAAAAAACAGGTATAACTATTTGTTTATTGATATTACTTTCTTAGTTAATAAAACTCAATTATTTAGGAGTGATTATGAAAGATGGGGAAGTTAAGCTTAATGCTTATATAGCATAGTGAACAGAAACCAGCTTTAATCAGTTCAGTAACAATTAAATGATCATTATGAATAAGACACTGTTCTAATTAATTTATACAGAAATTAGTTCAGTCTTTACAGCCATTCTGTGATATAGGTACTGTCATTCTCCTGATTTTCAAAATGAGAAGACTGAGGCTCAGACAGGTGAAGTAACTTGCTTGAGGACACACAGCTACGATGTGACGAAACTGGGCCATTCAGTTTGAAGCGTGTATTTAACCACCACATGGCGTCTCCAGTCACAATCAAAGATTTAAAGTGTGACTTGTAAGACCTGAAAGAAAGGTCTCATTTTAACTATTATTCAGAGTATGAGGGCTAGAAAAGCGAGTTTTTCACCTGATTGTTGGTGCCTCCTTCTGCAAATGAATGGTATGGAAAAACTTATTGTTTCTGCTCACACATGAATTTAGATATCCACAATTATATGTATGATAGAAACTCATTAAATATTTATGAAATGGATAGATTGACAAATGAATAAATGCATGGATCTCTGTATAAAATATATGTATATAATTCTGTCATTTTGAAGTAATGTATGTGCACGTAAACACAGAAGAATAAATGCAAGCTACAGAGAATTAGTCAGGAGTCATTGTTGAGCATCACTTATAAATTGCACTTTGCTAATGCAATTTATTATATCATCAGCAATGATGAGAATTTGCTTTGCCCCTCTCCCAGCACTGTTATAACTATTCTGACAATAATAATTGTAATAACAATAAAATTCACTGGGAAATTGGACTCTTTAAAAATATTATGAAAAGTGTGATTAAATGCAAATTTTGAAAAGTTTATCATTTTAAATCAGTGACATATCCAAGTTGTTGTTTTTTTTTTAAGTTTTATTTATTTGGGTCGGGTTTGGGAGGGAGGGAGGGGCGGGCCACTTCCATTGGAACCATAAATTTTAAGAATTTCTATCCCAAGTATATGCATTAAATATAAAAAAAACAGGTATAACTATTTGTTTATTGATATTACTTTCTTAGTTAATAAAACTCAATTATTTAGGAGTGATTATGAAAGATGGGGAAGTTAAGCTTAATGCTTATATAGCATAGTGAACAGAAACCAGCTTTAATCAGTTCAGTAACAATTAAATGATCATTATGAATAAGACACTGTTCTAATTAATTTATACAGAAATTAGTTCAGTCTTTACAGCCATTCTGTGATATAGGTACTGTCATTCTCCTGATTTTCAAAATGAGAAGACTGAGGCTCAGACAGGTGAAGTAACTTGCTTGAGGACACACAGCTACGATGTGACGAAACTGGGCCATTCAGTTTGAAGCGTGTATTTAACCACCACATGGCGTCTCCAGTCACAATCAAAGATTTAAAGTGTGACTTGTAAGACCTGAAAGAAAGGTCTCATTTTAACTATTATTCAGAGTATGAGGGCTAGAAAAGCGAGTTTTTCACCTGATTGTTGGTGCCTCCTTCTGCAAATGAATGGTATGGAAAAACTTATTGTTTCTGCTCACACATGAATTTAGATATCCACAATTATATGTATGATAGAAACTCATTAAATATTTATGAAATGGATAGATTGACAAATGAATAAATGCATGGATCTCTGTATAAAATATATGTATATAATTCTGTCATTTTGAAGTAATGTATGTGCACGTAAACACAGAAGAATAAATGCAAGCTACAGAGAATTAGTCAGGAGTCATTGTTGAGCATCACTTATAAATTGCACTTTGCTAATGCAATTTATTATATCATCAGCAATGATGAGAATTTGCTTTGCCCCTCTCCCAGCACTGTTATAACTATTCTGACAATAATAATTGTAATAACAATAAAATTCACTGGGAAATTGGACTCTTTAAAAATATTATGAAAAGTGTGATTAAATGCAAATTTTGAAAAGTTTATCATTTTAAATCAGTGACATATCCAAGTTGTTGTTTTTTTTTTAAGTTTTATTTATTTTGGGTGGGGGTCGGGTTGGGGAGGGAGGGGAGCGGGCGGGCCACTTCCATTGGTCCTTCACTTCTCCATTTTCACCTGTCTTTGTTCTTTTGGCTCCTTGTGGGCCTCCCATCGCGGTGGCGTCTGTCGTTGCAGAGCACCGGCTCTGGGCGCATGCGCTCCAGAGCTCTGGCTCGGTGATTGGACACATCGGTCCAGCCGCTCCGCGGCATGTGGGATCTTCCCAGGCCAGGGATCGAACTGGCGCCCCTTGCACTGCAAGGCGGTGTCCTTTACCCACTGGACCACCAGGGGAAGCCCGATATCCAAATTTTTAAATGCATCTATTATCCCGATGTAGGTTTAAGACAAGTCTCCCAACCTCTATTTAGATTGTAGCCCCTAAACTTCTCCTGTATAGAAATTCTAGATATACCGATTATAAAGTGCTGAGGTTTTAATGAAAAAAAAAGGAAAGAAAGAAAAACTGAAGCAGAGAAGAGAAAGTAAAAGATCATGTGATTTATTTTAAAAGTAAGGACTGTCACCTAAATAGGAAAATAACTAGGCTTAATGTACCACAATTTCTTCATCTTAAAAACAATTTGTTTTCTTTCACCCTGCTGGCATCAGTATTATTTGTAGCAGAGCAAAAGAGAACTAAAAATTCCAAAGTAATTTGGATGTAAAATTAACCTCTTTAAAATTAGAGAGGAAAAAAAGAACAGATGGGTTGGGCTGCTACGTTTATGTTCCCTACATTGTATTAATTGAATTAGAAGGAATAACCATCTCTTTCTGTCCCTGTCTAAATACCTAGAGTTTGAATAGTAAGTTACTCTTTTTTTTCTTTTTTTATTTATTTACTTTGGGCGGGGGTCGGGTTGGGGAGGGAGGGGAGTGGGCAGGTCACTTCTATTGGTCTTTCATTTCTCTATTTTCATTCGTCTTCGTTCTTTGGCTCCTGTGGGCCTCCCATCGCGGTGGCGTCTGTTGTCTCAGAGCACTGGCTCTGGGCGCATGCGCTCTAGAGCTCCGGCTCGGTGATTGGACACATCAGTCCAGCCACTCCGCAGCACGTGGGATCTTCCCAGGCCAGGGCTCGAACCGGCGCCCCTTGCACTGCAAGGCGGTGTCCTTATCCACTGGACCACCAGGGAAGCCCTAAGCTACTCTTGATTATATGCAATCCTGAATGGTTGCTCTATAGACTAAATTAATTCTCTAAACTTTTTCTTAGAATATGTTTTGGAATATATAAGGCAGTTTTGCAAATGATAAAACTCTAGGAAGAACTGGTAGCTTGAACAAGAGTGATAATAAAAATGTGACTTCATTACTGTATATTTAATTCTGTATCAATTTCTTTGTGGTTGTGAATCTATGTAAATCTGCAAACTGATTAAAGTTACAGCATAGACATTGGGGTCTATGCTATGTATATACAATATTTAATATGTATGGCAGATTTATATGTTTATGGGAGAAAGAATGTGGGTTTTTTTTAAGTAAAAAGATATGATGACTGTTATAGAAATATCTGCATTGCATATTTACTTCATGATTCTGCCTTCTTTGATGTCACCCAGGCTCAGGATCTTTGAAGTAACCTGGAGTCCTCATCTCCCTTCGTTTACTTCCATCTAGCTGGCAGAGCTTGCTTGCTATTTTCCTGCAAGGTCTTCTGTGTCATAATCTTTACTCCTGCTGCCGCTAAGTCACTTTAGCCATATCCAACTCTTTGTGACCCAATGGGATACAGCACACTAGGCTTTCTTTTCCTTCACTAGGAACTCTCCATTAGCCTGAAGTTTTCTTTCACCCTGCTGGCATCAGTATTATTTGTAGCAGAGCAAGAGAACTAAAAATTCCAAAGTAATTTGGATGTAAAATTAACCTCTTTAAAATTAGAGAGGAAAAAGAACAGATGGGTTGGGCTGCTACGTTTATGTTCCCTACATTGTATTAATTGAATTAGAAGGAATAACCATCTCTTTCTGTCCCTGTCTAAATACCTAGAGTTTGAATAGTAAGTTACTCTTTTTTTTCTTTTTTTATTTATTTACTTTGGGCGGGGGTCGGGTTGGGGAGGGAGGGGAGTGGGCAGGTCACTTCTATTGGTCTTTCATTTCTCTATTTTCATTCGTCTTCGTTCTTTGGCTCCTGTGGGCCTCCCATCGCGGTGGCGTCTGTTGTCTCAGAGCACTGGCTCTGGGCGCATGCGCTCTAGAGCTCCGGCTCGGTGATTGGACACATCAGTCCAGCCACTCCGCAGCACGTGGGATCTTCCCAGGCCAGGGCTCGAACCGGCGCCCCTTGCACTGCAAGGCGGTGTCCTTATCCACTGGACCACCAGGGAAGCCCTAAGCTACTCTTGATTATATGCAATCCTGAATGGTTGCTCTATAGACTAAATTAATTCTCTAAACTTTTTCTTAGAATATGTTTTGGAATATATAAGGCAGTTTTGCAAATGATAAAACTCTAGGAAGAACTGGTAGCTTGAACAAGAGTGATAATAAAAATGTGACTTCATTACTGTATATTTAATTCTGTATCAATTTCTTTGTGGTTGTGAATCTATGTAAATCTGCAAACTGATTAAAGTTACAGCATAGACATTGGGGTCTATGCTATGTATATACAATATTTAATATGTATGGCAGATTTATATGTTTATGGGAGAAAGAATGTGGGTTTTTTTTAAGTAAAAAGATATGATGACTGTTATAGAAATATCTGCATTGCATATTTACTTCATGATTCTGCCTTCTTTGATGTCACCCAGGCTCAGGATCTTTGAAGTAACCTGGAGTCCTCATCTCCCTTCGTTTACTTCCATCTAGCTGGCAGAGCTTGCTTGCTATTTTCCTGCAAGGTCTTCTGTGTCATAATCTTTACTCCTGCTGCTGCCGCTAAGTCACTTTAGCCATATCCAACTCTTTGTGACCCAATGGGATACAGCACACTAGGCTTTCTTTTCCTTCACTAGGAACTCTCCATTAGCCTGAAGTAATCTTGCAATTGCACCCTACCCTCCTTCTAAACTTTTTTTCTTTAGTCTTTGCAAATAGTCCTTGACTCTCTCCTAAACCGCTTTTCCTAAAATACCTCCCAATAATAACCCTGCCATCTGTATCTATTTCAGTGTCTCCTGCCACCCATTTCAATAGCATTTTAAGTCTACGTAGTCCAATACTTTAGGTTGTGTTGATGTTCAGTTGCTCAGTCATGTCCGAGTCTTTGCCACTCCACAGACTGCAGCACACCATGCTTCCATGTCTTTCACTAACTCCTGGAGCTTGCTCAGATTCATATTCATTGAGTTGATGATGCCATCCAACTATCTTACCCTGTTGCCCCCTTCTCCTCCTGCCCTCAATCTTTCCCAGCATAAAAAGTCTTTTCCAGTGAGTTAGCTCTTTGCATCACATGGCCAAGGTATTGGAACCTCAGAATCAGTCCTTCCAATGAATATTCAGGATCGATTTGCTTTAGGAGTTTTAGGTTTGCCTAGATCTAATTCCAGGTCCCTTTCCCAATCTTATTTTCAATAATGTTTCACAATTCAGTGAAAGAGCACTAATTTTATTCATGCATTCTTCTCTTTTTGCTCGTTCTAAAATGCTTTCTCCCTATTCCCTGCTGTATGCATCCTACCTAGTATTCAGAATGTAGTTCAAATTCTATATTTTCTATAAAATTTCCTTGACTCTGCAATTGCCCTGGTCTGAGGGCAGCAGATACAAAGCAAAAGGCCTTTGAGTTAAGCAGCCTGGATACTAGGGGCATTTAGAATTTTTTTGGGTTTTTAAGTAAAGATATGATGACTGTTATAGAAATATCTGCATTGCATATTTACTTCATGATTCTGCCTTCTTTGATGTCACCCAGGCTCAGGATCTTTGAAGTAACCTGGAGTCCTCATCTCCCTTCGTTTACTTCCATCTAGCTGGCAGAGCTTGCTTGCTATTTTCCTGCAAGGTCTTCTGTGTCATAATCTTTACTCCTGCTGCTGCCGCTAAGTCACTTTAGCCATATCCAACTCTTTGTGACCCAATGGGATACAGCACACTAGGCTTTCTTTTCCTTCACTAGGAACTCTCCATTAGCCTGAAGTAATCTTGCAATTGCACCCTACCCTCCTTCTAAACTTTTTTTCTTTAGTCTTTGCAAATAGTCCTTGACTCTCCCCTAAACCGCTTTTCCTAAAATACCTCCCAATAATAACCCTGCCATCTGTATCTATTTCAGTGTCTCCTGCCACCCATTTCAATAGCATTTTAAGTCTACGTAGTCCAATACTTTAGGTTGTGTTGATGTTCAGTTGCTCAGTCATGTCCGAGTCTTTGCCACTCCACAGACTGCAGCACACCATGCTTCCATGTCTTTCACTAACTCCTGGAGCTTGCTCAGATTCATATTCATTGAGTTGATGATGCCATCCAACTATCTTACCCTGTTGCCCCCTTCTCCTCCTGCCCTCAATCTTTCCCAGCATAAAAAGTCTTTTCCAGTGAGTTAGCTCTTTGCATCACATGGCCAAGGTATTGGAACCTCAGAATCAGTCCTTCCAATGAATATTCAGGATCGATTTGCTTTAGGAGTTTTAGGTTTGCCTAGATCTAATTCCAGGTCCCTTTCCCAATCTTATTTTCAATAATGTTTCACAATTCAGTGAAAGAGCACTAATTTTATTCATGCATTCTTCTCTTTTTGCTCGTTCTAAAATGCTTTCTCCCTATTCCCTGCTGTATGCATCCTACCTAGTATTCAGAATGTAGTTCAAATTCTATATTTTCTATAAAATTTCCTTGACTCTGCAATTGCCCTGGTCTGAGGGCAGCAGATACAAAGCAAAAGGCCTTTGAGTTAAGCAGCCTGGATACTAGGCCTACATCTCCAAAAAACACTTAGCTTAGCAAATCACTTACTCTTACTTTTCTCATTTGTTAGACGAAGGGTTTGAGCTGGACGGTTCAGGAGTTCATTTCTAGCTCTGAAATTTAGTAGAGGTAAAAGGCACAATCTTACCAAGTTTGACCTTTAGAAAATCATTTTACACGGTTGAGTTCCATGGATTATTATTAAATGATCCTCTGTTCTCCCAGTACAGGCTGGTATGGTTCTAACGTGCATTGTAAGCTCTAACTTTCAAACTTTGCTTGAATATTGTTCAATTGATGGTACAAATATCCCCATGTCCGTGTTGCAGTCTTGAGGATTTCCCTGAATTCGTTGCACAAAAGGCTTCATTTCCCTATCACTGAAGCCTTTGATGGTTCTAATGCTATTTGTTCTTTGGTTGGGGAGGCAAGGCTTCACTGAATAGCCCATGTAAGTTTAACATCCTGCCTCTCTGGATAGCCTTCCATTGACAAGCTCCTGCATCCGTGGCCTGGTTTTTCAGTCTTCTTGGCATTTGTCCAGTGACTCTTCCTGCTCTGTCTGACCTTCATAAATATGCCTCTTCATGTCAATGTGCCTTCTATCCCATGGTCTGTGTTTCTCCTTTCTACCCATACTCAACATCTGTATCCTTCTCTTTCTGCTCTGTATAAATTTCTTTAACTTCCTTTGTTTGCCAGATTCTTTGTCTTCCCTTAAATGTATAGACTCTGACTGTTAACTGAAGGCTAGAAAATCAGAGGCTTTGATAAAATGAAGTGTACTTCACATAACTGGGAAAATAATCAGAACCAAGCAACAGAAGTGTAGGCATTTAACATTAGATCCTAGATGACAGACTATTGAAATTGCAACATGGCAAATGTGAAACTGTCTATGGCAAATTTCCAAAGGAGGCAGGGATTCTGTCATTTCATCACCATGCATTCTGGGAGCTGTTTCCTTTCACTGAATCGGCCCTGAAAGAACTTATCTCTATTCTCTGAAGAGAGTGCATTTAGACAAAACACCTCAGGGTGGTCACTTTTAACTTCCCTTCATTTCCAAAATACCAGTATTGCAGTTCAGCCCACAGATCAGTATGTCCAAAGTTCCATTAAATTTGAAAGCATTCATTCAGTAGATCAGTGGTTATTAACTCTGGTTAAACATTAGAATCACCTATGAAAGCTCAAACATTATGCTCACCTATCACCCCTACACTGACTAATTTGAGCCTGGACATCAGTATTAACACAAATTTCCCTCCAGCAATCAAGCTCCTTGGTCTTTACCAAAGCTGCTAAGAACTTATATTCAAACAGAAACCTACACACAAATGTTCATAGCAGCTTTATTCATATCTGCCAAGGCATGGAAGCAGCCAAGATTTTCAGTAGGTAAATGGACAAATGAAGTGTGATACATCTAGATAATGGAATGTTACTCAGAATTAAAACAAGAAACGGGACTTTTCTAGTGGTCCAGAGGTTGAGAAATCACCTCCCAATGAAGAGAACATGGGTTCAATCCCTGGTCTGGGAAAATTCCACATGCCACTGGGCATCTAAGCCAGTGAGTTTACTCAACTATTGAAAAATTCATGCTCCTGCATCCGTGGCCTGGTTTTTCAGTCTTCTTGGCATTTGTCCAGTGACTCTTCCTGCTCTGTCTGACCTTCATAAATATGCCTCTTCATGTCAATGTGCCTTCTATCCCATGGTCTGTGTTTCTCCTTTCTACCCATACTCAACATCTGTATCCTTCTCTTTCTGCTCTGTATAAATTTCTTTAACTTCCTTTGTTTGCCAGATTCTTTGTCTTCCCTTAAATGTATAGACTCTGACTGTTAACTGAAGGCTAGAAAATCAGAGGCTTTGATAAAATGAAGTGTACTTCACATAACTGGGAAAATAATCAGAACCAAGCAACAGAAGTGTAGGCATTTAACATTAGATCCTAGATGACAGACTATTGAAATTGCAACATGGCAAATGTGAAACTGTCTATGGCAAATTTCCAAAGGAGGCAGGGATTCTGTCATTTCATCACCATGCATTCTGGGAGCTGTTTCCTTTCACTGAATCGGCCCTGAAAGAACTTATCTCTATTCTCTGAAGAGAGTGCATTTAGACAAAACACCTCAGGGTGGTCACTTTTAACTTCCCTTCATTTCCAAAATACCAGTATTGCAGTTCAGCCCACAGATCAGTATGTCCAAAGTTCCATTAAATTTGAAAGCATTCATTCAGTAGATCAGTGGTTATTAACTCTGGTTAAACATTAGAATCACCTATGAAAGCTCAAACATTATGCTCACCTATCACCCCTACACTGACTAATTTGAGCCTGGACATCAGTATTAACACAAATTTCCCTCCAGCAATCAAGCTCCTTGGTCTTTACCAAAGCTGCTAAGAACTTATATTCAAACAGAAACCTACACACAAATGTTCATAGCAGCTTTATTCATATCTGCCAAGGCATGGAAGCAGCCAAGATTTTCAGTAGGTAAATGGACAAATGAAGTGTGATACATCTAGATAATGGAATGTTACTCAGAATTAAAACAAGAAACGGGACTTTTCTAGTGGTCCAGAGGTTGAGAAATCACCTCCCAATGAAGAGAACATGGGTTCAATCCCTGGTCTGGGAAAATTCCACATGCCACTGGGCATCTAAGCCAGTGAGTCTCAACTATTGAGTCAGGGTGATCTAGGACCTAGGCTCTGCAACAACAGAAGCAGTTGCAATGAGAAGCCGAAGTACCACAGCTAGAGGAGCCTCCACTGGCTGAAACTAGAGAAAATCCTGTGTGGAGCAATGAAGAGCCAGTACAGCCAAATATTAATTAAGTAAAAAATAAAGAGAAAAAGCTTGAAAAGAGAGAAATGAGCTACCAACCTATGAAAAGTCATAGAATTAGCTTAACTGCATACTTAGATTGGTGGAAGGAACCAATCTAAAAAATTATATCCTGTATGATTCCACCTATATGACATACTGGAAAAGGCAAAACCATGAAGACAGTAAAAAGATCAGTGGTTGGCAGGGGTAGGTAGTGGAGAAAAACAATTGCAGCACTGAGGATATTTAGGGCAATGAAAATACTTTGTATGATACTACAACTGATGGACACATGTCATTATATATTTGTCCAAACACACAGAATGCAGAACAAGAGTCAACTATAACGTAAACCGTGGATTCTGGAAGATAACGATTGTCAATGTAGGTTTACCAACTGTAACATATGGTGGAGGGTGGATATTGACTATGTTCCCATTTGTGTAGGTAGGTAGGGCATGGAAAATCTCTGTTGCTTCCTCTTGAATTCTACTATGGAAGCAAGACTGCTCTAAATATTAAATTCATGCATATATACATGGATGTATGTATATATTCCCAATGATCATAATCTGCAGCTAAATTCATATGCTACTACCCTGCCAAAGGCAATCAAGCTCCTTGGTCTCTACCACAGCTGCTAAGAACTTATATTCAAACAGAAACCTACACACAAATGTTCATAGCAGCTTTATTCATATCTGCCAAGGCATGGAAGCAGCCAAGATTTTCAGTAGGTAAATGGACAAATGAAGTGTGATACATCTAGATAATGGAATGTTACTCAGAATTAAAACAAGAAACGGGACTTTTCTAGTGGTCCAGAGGTTGAGAAATCACCTCCCAATGAAGAGAACATGGGTTCAATCCCTGGTCTGGGAAAATTCCACATGCCACTGGGCATCTAAGCCAGTGAGTCTCAACTATTGAGTCAGGGTGATCTAGGACCTAGGCTCTGCAACAACAGAAGCAGTTGCAATGAGAAGCCGAAGTACCACAGCTAGAGGAGCCTCCACTGGCTGAAACTAGAGAAAATCCTGTGTGGAGCAATGAAGAGCCAGTACAGCCAAATATTAATTAAGTAAAAAATAAAGAGAAAAAGCTTGAAAAAAGAGAGAAATGAGCTACCAACCTATGAAAAGTCATAGAATTAGCTTAACTGCATACTTAGATTGGTGGAAGGAACCAATCTAAAAAATTATATCCTGTATGATTCCACCTATATGACATACTGGAAAAGGCAAAACCATGAAGACAGTAAAAAGATCAGTGGTTGGCAGGGGTAGGTAGTGGAGAAAAACAATTGCAGCACTGAGGATATTTAGGGCAATGAAAATACTTTGTATGATACTACAACTGATGGACACATGTCATTATATATTTGTCCAAACACACAGAATGCAGAACAAGAGTCAACTATAACGTAAACCGTGGATTCTGGAAGATAACGATTGTCAATGTAGGTTTACCAACTGTAACATATGGTGGAGGGTGGATATTGACTATGTTCCCATTTGTGTAGGTAGGTAGGGCATGGAAAATCTCTGTTGCTTCCTCTTGAATTCTACTATGGAAGCAAGACTGCTCTAAATATTAAATTCATGCATATATACATGGATGTATGTATATATTCCCAATGATCATAATCTGCAGCTAAATTTGAAAACCTGCTGCAGTATCGTCCAGCTCATCTGCCTTTGTTGGGTGGAAGCCAAAAGCATGGGAGGTTTATCTAATGGTTAGTTTAAGAACCATTTTGATATTTTTACACATTTCAAGCTTTGTGGTAACTGAAGACAGGAAAAAAAAAAAAAAAGCTTTCAGTTTAATCATTCTTGATCTCAAAAAATGTACTCTTACTCATGTAAAGGTACAGAAAGGTCATAATATGCAAAAAAAAGAAAAAACAGCAGTCCACCATGTTTATGGGAGAGAATGTTGGGGGAACATGTCTAGAGAAAGACATGAGTGCCTGCCCATTACCATGCAGCAAAGATCTAAATTTGTATCTTAGTCAACAGAACCCTACATGGGCTACTGCTTCTTTCTCAGCCCTTCAGTTTCCTGTTGCACATGCATCTCCCCAGCTTTGCCCTCTCAGCAGCCACTCAGCAGACCTGGACCTTTTAAGTTTTGCTACTATTCTGCCAAGTTTCACCTTACCACAGGCCTTCTCATGGTTCTCAAACTTGGTTGCACATTGAAAACACCTGAGAGTATTCCAAAATTCTCAGTGCCCTGGGTCCTACTGTGAACAATCAAGGCGGATTTTCTAGCAATGGGACCCAGGTCTCAGTAATTTAAAAAATTTCTAGGACTTCCCTGGTGGTCTAGTGGGTAAAGAGTCTGCCTTGCAGGGTAAGGGGCACCGGTTTGACCTGCAGCATGGGAGGATCCCACATGCCACTAGAGCCACTGGACCAGTGTGTTCAATTATGAGCCAGCACTCTGGAGCACATGCACCCAGAGTTGGTGCTCAGCAGCAAGAAAGGCCACTGCAATGGGAGGCCCACACATGGCAAAGAATAAAAAAGATGCATGAAAAATAAACGATGACTTAGAGGCACACACAGAAAATTTTTTTTTAAATTTCTACAAAAGAAAAAAAACCCTAAAAAAGAAAAAAATAAATTTCTTCAAGTGCTTATGATGTGCAGCAAAGTGTGTGATCTAGTGTTCTAACTTCTTGAACTCATCTGCTTAACCTCCAATTTGACTTCCAGGTCTCTCCTATTTTTCACTTCCTAAGGAAAACTCCCACAGTTCACAATCTGATCAACTACCTTTTTAACAATTACACAGCATCAAGCATCTTCCTTCATATTATTTTTTTCTAAAAAAAATGTGATTTTACTAAAATTCACAAACTCCCAAGTTGTTAGCACTAGTTACTGTGAAATTTTACAAAAACAAATACAGCACATGCTTTATGAAAACTATTTCTCACCATTAAAATGCCTTGTAGCTATTTTCAGGAACCTTAAAGACTTCAGTGTCTTTAAGGCTTGTAGCATGGCTTTCTTATTTTCCTTCATATTACAATGCTAATTTCATATTTATTGGTTGAGACTATAGTCTCTATTACAAACTAAAAATGAGACTTTACAATCTATATAGCCAGTGACTATGTCTGATTTTGTTAACAAGAGTATACTCAGTCCCACAACAACAGAAATAAACAAACCAAAACAAAAACTGCCTATGTCTAGACTCTTATATTCATTTCATATATAGATTCAATAAATCAGTGGAATATCATAGAGGTCCATTAGGGTGCTGTATATATTGACAACTCTGCTTCTAATCTTTAGTGATACTTTTGCTATATCTGATTTTACTGTTAAAATTAGAATGTCTGTGATAGTATAACACAGTGCTATCACACTTCAATTCTGGATCCAAGGTATAGTCAATTTGTGTGAATAGGCCTAAATCGCCCCGAGTCTCCTTTATTTTTCCTCCAGTATAAATGTATGCAATCCACTAATTGCAGATCTGCTGTAACACATTCTGTTAATGCAGTTGTTCAGGAAAAGTGTGATTACATTTTTGTTTGGGTGTATTTTGTAAAAAATCTGCCACGTTGAAAATTTCCTCAGCTGTTGGTTCACAGAGGGTGTCAGACCTGTGGGCTGTCACATGGTCAAATAAGGAAAACAGAACATCAGGCATGTTAATTAGTATTGCATAAGCACAACCATAATGAAGTCTACTGCTATGCAGTGGCAGTTACTGGGAGACTCAAAGCCCATAGTAGTCTTCCTTCTGTAAGAAAAAGACAAAAAAAAATGTTTGCCCCAAAATTTATATGCTTCTAAGAATGCTGGCATGTAAACACTTGACTGAAATGCTTGCCACTTGAATGTTTTTGTTTTACGTTAATACTTCTCTACTTTTAAGCTTCCCTATCCATTATCATCATCCTTTCCACACACGTATTTTTACTAACAACTGTTCATCTGATTCTTGCCATCTAAACTAGCTCTCACAATTTCTAAAAACAATTTCATGCTCAGTCAGTTTCACAGTCTGTATATGATGCTAGTGTAAAAAAGAGAAAGAACAAAATTCATCACTACACACAAAAAATATCCCGTTCTTCCATAAACACAAGAACTAAATGGGAAACCTAACAGTTTCTCATGATCCTAAATTACTGCACACCAAAATATTCAGTTTTAATCAAATCTGGAATAATTCAATGAAGCTCTAATAGCCAAATGCCAATGTTATGCATAATATTGTCACTAATCCTAAAGGAAAAACTCATAATAAAGATGATAGTATGTGGTTATCTGACCAGCTTCATTCATGCTTATGTTAATTTAAATTAAAGTTTCCAAGGAACAATGACTGTCAATTAAGTTAAATTATACTCTAGGGGGACGCCTTCTGAACATGTGGATTACAATCTGCAAAAGGAAAAACAAGACAGCAAAGCACTTTAATGATCTAAATTGCAGTCATCTTTTAAAATGGTATCCTAAGGAATTTTGAAGGCAAACTCTATGAATGGCTCTTCTGAAATATCTAAAATCCTCTCGCCTAATTTCCAAGGTATAGTCAATTTGTGTGAATAGGCCTAAATCGCGAGTCTCCTTTATTTTTCCTCCAGTTTTTGCAATCCACTAATTGCAGATCTGCTGTAACACATTCTGTTAATGCAGTTGTTCAGGAAAAGTGTGATTACATTTTGTTTGGGTGTATTTTGTAAAAAATCTGCCACGTTGAAAATTTCCTCAGCTGTTGGTTCACAGAGGGTGTCAGACCTGTGGGCTGTCACATGGTCAAATAAGGAAAACAGAACATCAGGCATGTTAATTAGTATTGCATAAGCACAACCATAATGAAGTCTACTGCTATGCAGTGGCAGTTACTGGGAGACTCAAAGCCCATAGTAGTCTTCCTTCTGTAAGAAAAAGACAAAAAAAAATGTTTGCCCCAAAATTTATATGCTTCTAAGAATGCTGGCATGTAAACACTTGACTGAAATGCTTGCCACTTGAATGTTTTTGTTTTACGTTAATACTTCTCTACTTTTAAGCTTCCCTATCCATTATCATCATCCTTTCCACACACGTATTTTTACTAACAACTGTTCATCTGATTCTTGCCATCTAAACTAGCTCTCACAATTTCTAAAAACAATTTCATGCTCAGTCAGTTTCACAGTCTGTATATGATGCTAGTGTAAAAAAGAGAAAGAACAAAATTCATCACTACACACAAAAAATATCCCGTTCTTCCATAAACACAAGAACTAAATGGGAAACCTAACAGTTTCTCATGATCCTAAATTACTGCACACCAAAATATTCAGTTTTAATCAAATCTGGAATAATTCAATGAAGCTCTAATAGCCAAATGCCAATGTTATGCATAATATTGTCACTAATCCTAAAGGAAAAACTCATAATAAAGATGATAGTATGTGGTTATCTGACCAGCTTCATTCATGCTTATGTTAATTTAAATTAAAGTTTCCAAGGAACAATGACTGTCAATTAAGTTAAATTATACTCTAGGGAGACGCCTTCTGAACATGTGGATTACAATCTGCAAAAGGAAAAACAAGACAGCAAAGCACTTTAATGATCTAAATTGCAGTCATCTTTTAAAATGGTATCCTAAGGAATTTTGAAGGCAAACTCTATGAATGGCTCTTCTGAAATATCTAAAATCCTCTCTTACACATATATAGTGATTTCCTGAATGTTTCCTTACTCTCATGGAATGAACAGTTTAGATTCTGATAACCTTAAATACACTGCTTCAAGATTTGAGGAAGGAAAATAAACTTGAGGTACGGAGGCATGATGAGTTTCAAAAATAATTTCAGCTTTATTTTTTTAACTAAAAAATGTCTTAAAGAAATAAGGGATTATTATTTTTTTAAGGAATAAGAGCAATTCCTGTGGCTAGATTCAGAAATCTATTAAAAGATAATGTTAAAATAGTATCTGGGGTTACCCTGGTGGTCAAGTTGTTAAGACCCATAGACACTGGTTTGATCCACAGTCCAGGAAGACCCCACATACCAGGGGGCTACAAAACCCATGTGCTGCAACTATGAAGCTCATGTTCTAGAGCCTGTGCTGTGCAACAAGAGAAGTCACCACAAGGAGAAGCCTGCACAGCACAGCTGGAGAGTAGCCCTTGCTAACCACAACTAGAGAAAGCCTTCGCAAAGCAATGAAGAACCAATGCAGCCAACAATAATAAATCAATAAAAATTTAGAAATCAACTAATTAAAAAAAACACTATAAAAAGCAATGCTGCCAATTTGAAACCCATTGTAATTCCACTTTATCTTTTGCAAAGGCACAAATTCCTAAAGAGAGCATATACACACAGAGGAGTTTGTGGGTGTTTATGTGGAAGTGAGAATGGGTGCTAGTGTGCATACAGCATCTTAATCAATTCCTAAAAGCTTATTTCAAGAGTAGTAGGGATTGTATGATGAATCAATTCCATAAAAAAATTTGCTTATGTACTCCAGATGTAATGATTTTGCACTTTAGCTAATAAGCAAACGGTTTTTACTCTTCCTTTTTAAGAGAACCCAAATGAATAGCAACCTCTATTTTTAATCTGTTTAGAATTCCAAGTTGCCTTTCACTTGTACAAAGGAATCAAGAGTGAAACCATTTGCACTTATATCTTAATGGGCTATTACTAAACATCTGGTAAGATCATAAGTTCTGAACAACAATTTAAACAAAGTTCTGGCTAGAATGCAACAAATAAGTAAAAAAAAAAACTGGGAATGACTGGCATATTTTTCAGAGTATACTTCAAGAATAATAGACTAAATATTTACACAATACACTTTTGTGAAGGATAAGGGAAACCCACACAGACAAAGTGGAAAAACAATTTTTAGCATAGTTCAATACATAAATATTATTTTAAAAATTTACCTCAAAGCTGCAGAAATAATTACCAGAATAGTCTATACTCATGATGTCAATGTGGAACTTTTATAGTATTTTCAAATTTATTCAGTTAAAATATGGCACTGCACTGCCCCATAATTTCATATTTCTATACTTTCATAACTTCTTTGGATACTAATTCACTTTATCAATATGGAAGATTTTAAGATATATGATTCATTTAATGAAACAGTATAAGGGAATATCTACAATAAGGTACCATTTTTGTAATGCACAAACCTATATGAATATGTAGATTACTCATATATTAACAGAGATTTGTACAAGAAAAGCAGCAACATTTGCTATTTCTAAGTTTGGAATGGGACGCTTCTGGGTTAGGCATACAAAGACAGTTCATTTCCTTCAACAGTTTATAATTTTTGGTTTTGTCTAATAGAGCATTTTCTTTAAAAAATTAAAGTCTTCCTAAAACAATATATTTGATTTCCACTATAAACCCATGTTTCAATTTAAGATCTCTTTTGCCTTACCTTTGGTACATGTTATATATTTTGGGAAAATGAATAATATGGACAGGAAAAACAATATGCAAACAAAAGTTTGGAAAACAGCACAATGAGTATGATATGCAGCAGACGTGATCTATGAGCCCCATAAAAGATATGATGCCGTAAGGCTTCAGGCAAAACTGGAGGTTGCAAGATTTGTAGAGAAAGAAAAATGAAAGGGCAATTCTGTCAAAAATCACATATTTGAAAAACCATATGGAGACAAAGTTGGCCAAAGCTGAGTCCCATTTGATTACAGAGGAATGTGTGTGTGTGTGTGTGTGTGTTGGATGTGTATGTGTTGGAATAACATGAGTACACTGAATGGCAGGAATTCTGAAAGCAGGAAGGTAGTTGTTCTTAATTGGTTTCTCTCTTTTACTTTTCCTGCAGTTAATTTTAAATTCAAGTATAAACACACCTACAGTTAAGTTCCCTGATGGCACTAGTGGTAAAGAGCCTGTCAGCCAATGCAGCTTAGAAGTAAGAGACTCAGGGGTTTGAGTCTTGTGTCAGGAAGATTCCATGGGGGAGGGCATGGTAAGCCACACCAATATTATTGCCTGAAGAATCCCATAGACAGAGAAGTCTAGCAGGCTGCAGTTCATAAGGCTGCACAGAATTAGATGTGACTGAACTGACTTAACATGCACATATGCCAGTTAGGTTTCATTAGGACTGATTTCTCATACTTTCATAACTTCTTTGGATACTAATTCACTTTATCAATATGGAAGATTTTAAGATATATGATTCATTTAATGAAACAGTATAAGGAATATCTACAATAAGGTACCATTTTGTAATGCACAAACCTATATGAATATGTAGATTACTCATATATTAACAGAGATTTGTACAAGAAAAGCAGCAACATTTGCTATTTCTAAGTTTGGAATGGGACGCTTCTGGGTTAGGCATACAAAGACAGTTCATTTCCTTCAACAGTTTATAATTTTTGGTTTTGTCTAATAGAGCATTTTCTTTAAAAATTAAAGTCTTCCTAAAACAATATATTTGATTTCCACTATAAACCCATGTTTCAATTTAAGATCTCTTTTGCCTTACCTTTGGTACATGTTATATATTTTGGGAAAATGAATAATATGGACAGGAAAAACAATATGCAAACAAAAGTTTGGAAAACAGCACAATGAGTATGATATGCAGCAGACGTGATCTATGAGCCCCATAAAAGATATGATGCCGTAAGGCTTCAGGCAAAACTGGAGGTTGCAAGATTTGTAGAGAAAGAAAAATGAAAGGGCAATTCTGTCAAAAATCACATATTTGAAAAACCATATGGAGACAAAGTTGGCCAAAGCTGAGTCCCATTTGATTACAGAGGAATGTGTGTGTGTGTGTGTGTGTGTGTTGGATGTGTATGTGTTGGAATAACATGAGTACACTGAATGGCAGGAATTCTGAAAGCAGGAAGGTAGTTGTTCTTAATTGGTTTCTCTCTTTTACTTTTCCTGCAGTTAATTTTAAATTCAAGTATAAACACACCTACAGTTAAGTTCCCTGATGGCACTAGTGGTAAAGAGCCTGTCAGCCAATGCAGCTTAGAAGTAAGAGACTCAGGGGTTTGAGTCTTGTGTCAGGAAGATTCCATGGGGGAGGGCATGGTAAGCCACACCAATATTATTGCCTGAAGAATCCCATAGACAGAGAAGTCTAGCAGGCTGCAGTTCATAAGGCTGCACAGAATTAGATGTGACTGAACTGACTTAACATGCACATATGCGCACAGTTAGGTTTACAAATCATAATTGCTCACATGAATAAAGACATACAGAATGAACATATCCATGTAACCTGTACCTATAGGTAAGGATCTACATTACCAGCCTCCCAGAAACCTTTTCCCCATATGCACACACACAAAATGTAACCAATATTCTTTTCCATTACCAAAGATTGGTTTCACTAATTGTGGAAGGTTAACTAAAGAGGTTAATTGTGTGCCTTTTTCTGCATCTGGCTTCTTTCCTTCATTATGTGTACAAGGTTCATCTCTGTTTATGCATATGGCAAATCTTGACACAAAAAGGATAATCTTGAGTTCTTTGGATAAATAATTACAAATATTCACTACCCAAAGTGCAGACATAGAAGCAAGGTAAGGTTAATAGGCATTAAAATCATTGATTTGTATTGCACCTTACAATTTACACTGCTACATTTTTCTTATTCCATTTGCCTTTTATAAGAAATAGAAGCACCCTATTACCCAGCAATCCCACTATGAGGCTTATACCCTGATGAAATCAAAATTGAAAGAGACACCTGTACCTTAATGTTCATTGCAACACTACACAACAGCTAGAACATGGAAGCAAACCAAGATGCCCATCGATGAACGAATGGATAAAGAAGCTCTGGTACATATGTACAATGTAGCACTTCTCAGTCACAAAAAGAAATGCCAAAGATTCAGTTCTAATGGGATGGATGAATCTAGGACCTACTATACAAAATGAAGTAAGTCAAAAAGAGAAGGACAAGTATAGTATGCTAACACATATATATGGAATCTAGTAAGATCATACTGATATATACATATGCAGAGCATTGATGGGGAAACAGTCATAGAGAACAGACTTAAGGACATTGGGGAGAGGGAAGAGTGGGTGAGAGATATGGAAAGAGTAACATGGAGCCCTGTACTAGCATATGTAAAAGAGCTAACTATTGTCAATGTGCTGTGGGTTCAGGGATCTTACATGGGGGCTATGCGATGGCCTGGAGGGGTGGGCTGGGGGGGGGGATGGGATATACATATGACAAATCTGGGATTATACATATCTGTAAACAACAAAACTCTGTAAAAGCGAAAACACAAAATAAAAACATGGCAAAAAATAAAAGAAACTAATAATCTATTAGAAGACATGATTATTATATTATTACTATGATGATGATGATGATTAGGAAGTACACATTAAAGAGTTTGCAATTAGTGAAGGTCTTATTTAAACAGCAACTAAGGAGTTAATTGGGATTCCCAGGTGGCACTAGTGGTAAAAAACCCATCTCCCATTGCAGGAGACTGCAGGAGACATAAGAGATGCAGGTTTGATCCCTGGGTTGGAAAGATTCCCTGGAGAAGGGAATGGCAATCCACTCAGGTATTCTTGCCTGGAGAATCCCATGCTTTTTGGAGGAGCCTGGCAGGCTACAATTCATAGGGACACAAAGTCAGACAGGACTGAAGCAACTTACAAGCACATACACACACACACAAGGTGTTAATTGTCATTTGTATGCAGAGCTTCTACCCTCAAAGTCTTTGATCTTAATACAAACCCACATTACCTCCATTATTTTCTTTTTGGAACTTTATGTATTGTATTGGGGGTATAGCCGATTAATAATGTTGTGGTATTTTCAGGTGAATAGTGAAAGGACTCTGTCATACATATACATGTATCCATTCTCCCCCAACCCCTCCTATTAAAATAGGGAAAATGGAAAAAAAAAACACAGTAATATAGTTTAAAATCTATTTCTCAGCTTTGATGACCTAGCATCATTCGTTAGGCAATACGATACTGATGCTGATACTTTGGGGCAGGTCTTTTCCTAAAAACTTTTATAATTCCAATTAATCATCATAAAAGCCATGTGAAGTAGGTATCATCACTATCCTTATTTTACAGATAAGGGAACTAAAGTCTAGAGAAGTAAGACAACTTGACTGAGGTTACACAGTGTGTTAGTATGTCTGGGTTGTAAACTTCTCCCCGAAAGAACTAGAGAGTAAATACTTAGATTTTATGGGCAATACGGTCTCTGTTATGACTACTTTTCTTTACATCACAGCACAAAAGCAGCCATAGGTAGTAGGCAAATTAATGAACATGGCTGTACTACAAACAGACCTCATTTTCAAAAACAGGCACTAGGTCAAATGCAGCCCACTGGCTGCAGCTTGCTGACTCAGGATATCAGTGTTCATAGAATGCTTGAAAACACCAAAATATGAATTCTAAGTGACACTGAAGTTATGAGTGAAGTTTTAGAAACTTTCAAGATATAAAAATTTAAGTATGTTGCAAAAGCATAGTACATCTGAACTCAGCAACATAAGTTAGCTAGGTTCCTTATTAACTACTGATTCCACAGTGGGTAGCTCAGACTTATCAGTACAAATGCGGACTTCAAGGCAGAATCAAATGACAAGTGAAAATGAGTTTCCCCACCAAAAAGTTAACTTTCATGGTTCCTTTCTTACTCTTCATATGGAACAGTCTTTATTCATGGAGTTGAATAATCAAAATAGCAAAAACATTACATTATGCAATGTAGGCAAATGCTGAGTTTCATTGATCTAGGGGTTAATAAAAGAAACCAGTCAGGTAGTTCAATAGCTCCAAATAAATACAGCAAAATTAAAATGCACGAACATACTATCCTCTGTGAATGTAAATACATAACATTTATCATTTTTAAAGAGTGGCTGGTATGTGTATTTTCAATTCAGAGATAAAAATGTGCCCTTCCTCATATTTTTTAAGAGTTCCAATAATAAAACTCTGTCATCTTTGTAAATTGTATGATTTGCTTGTCCTTGTCTTAGAATTGAGTTTATTTTTAAAATAAACATTCTGAAAATCTTTGATACCACATTCAGCAATCCATCTGCTCCAATGTAAATTCTTTCAAGTGCAGGTGGCCTGTAACGTTGTGTGAGAGCAATTAATGAAGTTTTGAATCTCTTCTGCTCTTTCACGCTTGGCTGAATGGTAAAAAGGGGTTATCATCTTTAATTCTTCAGCTTCACAGTACACACAATTAGATACTTTCATGCATTTTCATTTCCTTTTAGATACATATATTATACATGTTTTCTGGTTTTTCTAGATACAGACCAAATAAACTCACCAATAATTTGCAGAATGGATAAATATCTGAAGCCCTAGCAGAGGTTTTTTAATGCTTTCAAAAATTTAAAGAAAATATTTCAATCTGTCAGAAATGTCATTGATATTCTCAGCTTTAAAAAATAAACTAAAAAGCTGAAAACTTTTTCAGTAACATCAGTTGTCTAATGAAAAATTCCAAAATTTGAATTCTAAGTGACACTGAAGTTATGAGTGAAGTTTTAGAAACTTTCAAGATATAAAAATTTAAGTATGTTGCAAAAGCATAGTACATCTGAACTCAGCAACATAAGTTAGCTAGGTTCCTTATTAACTACTGATTCCACAGTGGGTAGCTCAGACTTATCAGTACAAATGCGGACTTCAAGGCAGAATCAAATGACAAGTGAAAATGAGTTTCCCCACCAAAAAGTTAACTTTCATGGTTCCTTTCTTACTCTTCATATGGAACAGTCTTTATTCATGGAGTTGAATAATCAAAATAGCAAAAACATTACATTATGCAATGTAGGCAAATGCTGAGTTTCATTGATCTAGGGGTTAATAAAAGAAACCAGTCAGGTAGTTCAATAGCTCCAAATAAATACAGCAAAATTAAAATGCACGAACATACTATCCTCTGTGAATGTAAATACATAACATTTATCATTTTTAAAGAGTGGCTGGTATGTGTATTTTCAATTCAGAGATAAAAATGTGCCCTTCCTCATATTTTTTAAGAGTTCCAATAATAAAACTCTGTCATCTTTGTAAATTGTATGATTTGCTTGTCCTTGTCTTAGAATTGAGTTTATTTTTAAAATAAACATTCTGAAAATCTTTGATACCACATTCAGCAATCCATCTGCTCCAATGTAAATTCTTTCAAGTGCAGGTGGCCTGTAACGTTGTGTGAGAGCAATTAATGAAGTTTTGAATCTCTTCTGCTCTTTCACGCTTGGCTGAATGGTAAAAAGGGGTTATCATCTTTAATTCTTCAGCTTCACAGTACACACAATTAGATACTTTCATGCATTTTCATTTCCCTTTTAGATACATATATTATACATGTTTTTCTGGTTTTTCTAGATACAGACCAAATAAACTCACCAATAATTTGCAGAATGGATAAATATCTGAAGCCCTAGCAGAGGTTTTTTAATGCTTTCAAAAATTTAAAGAAAATATTTCAATCTGTCAGAAATGTCATTGATATTCTCAGCTTTAAAAAATAAACTAAAAAAAGCTGAAAACTTTTTTCAGTAACATCAGTTGTCTAATGAAAAATTCCAAAATTTTAGATATGTACTGTTTCATTTAATATATACTTTTCTTCATATGTAGCATAGCATTTACTTTATTTAAATAATAATTTGATAACTGACATAAATTATTTGATTAAACCCTCAATTTTCTGATTATCATATTAGCTCTGAGCCTAATGATGACTCAGATTAAATTGTACTTACAATAAGATGTATTTATGAGAGCTTATGTCGTTATCTGTGAAGATACAGTGCTTTGCTAAGTGCATCAAGAATTTATTTATCTGAAAATAAACTTAGATTTTATAAGATATGATTGGTTGTAGATAGCTATGTATGTATCACACTTGTTTCTATTTACCTTTAATACAAATTGTGTGTTTCTGCTTTACTGGGGAATCATTCAGATCTACTCTCTTTTTATAGTAATAATTGTGGAAACATGCTAAATATTATAAACTAAAGACTAGAATCTGTGAAGGCAGCAGTCATGGAATAAGTCTTGTCATTCTGACCACTTAGTAAAATTTTATATATAATGCCAGGGAGTTAACATACATTAACGATAGTATAGTCCATATACCCCTAAAATTATATAAAAACTGTGTTTTCATGTTTTAACTCAGTTATTTAAAAAATCAGTCATAGAAAGTGGGAGGAGAAATCAGAAGAATTTGCCTGCCAAGCAGCAGAGAAGAGTTTGATCCCCGGGTTAGGACGATTACCTGCAGAAGAAAACGGCAACCAACTCCAGTATTCTTGTCCGGAAAATTCCATGGACAGAGGAGATTGGCAGGCTGCAGTCCATGGGGTCACCAAAGTCAGACAGGACTGAAGAACTGAGAATATTTACAAAAATCTTAATATAGAGACTTATAAGTTATTGTCTAGCTGGAATCTTTCTAAATTGAAGTCAGAAAAATATCTGTACTAAACTGTCTATAAGAAAAACTTCTACTCTTTTGTTTTCGTGAAGATATATATATATTTTTTTCATCTATCTTTATTCTTTGGCCTGTGTGGGCCTTCCATTGCAGTGGCCTCTCTCATTGCAGAGCACCGGCTCTGGGCACATGCGCCCAAGAGCTCTGACTTGTAATTGGACACACCGGTCCAGCGGCTCCACGGCACGTAGGATCTTCCCAGGCCAGGGATTGAACGGGTGCCCCCTGCACTGCAAGGCTGACTCTACCTACTGGATCACCAGAGAAGCCCATGAAAATACAATTTTTTTAAAAAAGTGAAAGCGTGGTATTTTAATAAAAGAAAGAATGAAAATGTTCTCAGGGCAAAAAAAAAGACAATATAAAGGGCAAATACAGTCTGGACAATACAAGCTGAGTGCAGGTTTGGAACTCATCGATTGTCAACCAAGGTCATGCTCAATAAGGTAAATCAATGATTGCAAACATCTAGGGTTAACTATTGAACCACTGACTAGCTACTTTTTTGAGTAGGTTACATGGAAAAGAATAAGCACAATCCATTAATCTTAAAGAAAATCAACCCTGAATATTCATTGGAAGGACTGATGCTCAAGCCGAAGCTCCAATGCTTTGGCCATTTAATGCAAAGAACCATCACATTAGAAAAGACCGTAAATGAGTGGCACTAGACATGTGATAAAGTACTGGAAAAGGAAGTCATTCAAATAATAGGGTAAAAAATTTTTCCATATACCCCTAAAATTATATAAAAACTGTGTTTTCATGTTTTAACTCAGTTATTTAAAAAATCAGTCATAGAAAGTGGGAGGAGAAATCAGAAGAATTTGCCTGCCAAGCAGCAGAGAAGAGTTTGATCCCCGGGTTAGGACGATTACCTGCAGAAGAAAACGGCAACCAACTCCAGTATTCTTGTCCGGAAAATTCCATGGACAGAGGAGATTGGCAGGCTGCAGTCCATGGGGTCACCAAAGTCAGACAGGACTGAAGAACTGAGAATATTTACAAAAATCTTAATATAGAGACTTATAAGTTATTGTCTAGCTGGAATCTTTCTAAATTGAAGTCAGAAAAATATCTGTACTAAACTGTCTATAAGAAAAACTTCTACTCTTTTGTTTTCGTGAAGATATATATATATTTTTTTCATCTATCTTTATTCTTTGGCCTGTGTGGGCCTTCCATTGCAGTGGCCTCTCTCATTGCAGAGCACCGGCTCTGGGCACATGCGCCCAAGAGCTCTGACTTGTAATTGGACACACCGGTCCAGCGGCTCCACGGCACGTAGGATCTTCCCAGGCCAGGGATTGAACGGGTGCCCCCTGCACTGCAAGGCTGACTCTACCTACTGGATCACCAGAGAAGCCCATGAAAATACAATTTTTTTAAAAAAGTGAAAGCGTGGTATTTTAATAAAAGAAAGAATGAAAATGTTCTCAGGGCAAAAAAAAAGACAATATAAAGGGCAAATACAGTCTGGACAATACAAGCTGAGTGCAGGTTTGGAACTCATCGATTGTCAACCAAGGTCATGCTCAATAAGGTAAATCAATGATTGCAAACATCTAGGGTTAACTATTGAACCACTGACTAGCTACTTTTTTGAGTAGGTTACATGGAAAAGAATAAGCACAATCCATTAATCTTAAAGAAAATCAACCCTGAATATTCATTGGAAGGACTGATGCTCAAGCCGAAGCTCCAATGCTTTGGCCATTTAATGCAAAGAACCATCACATTAGAAAAGACCGTAAATGAGTGGCACTAGACATGTGATAAAGTACTGGAAAAAGGAAGTCATTACAAACAAAGAAAATGAAAGAATCTAAATCCATGGCCTCACAATATTGGCGGAGACTTCATGTCACTGCTAAAAATTATCTTATTTTCTAGATAAGTCAATGGAAATTTGCCATATGGCTCGAGGAACTTAAACTGGGACTCTGTAAAATCTTAGAAGGGTGGGATAGAAAGGGAGATGGGAGGGAGGTTCAAGAGGGAAGGCACATAGTGTAAGAAAAGTGTTGATAAAAGAGAAAAAGACACCAACCTCAGACAGGCAGGATGAGGGTTTATTTGAGTTGTGTGAAGAGAGATGGTCAGGAGTCCAAAGAGAGCGTGGTGCAGGGGGAAGGGTGTTTTAAGCAGCTGGATGAGGCAGCGGGTAAGGAGTGGAGGTTCAAGGAGGGGAAAGGGTGGTGCCAGGTGATCTCGTGGGCGGAGAGCTTTGTGGGGGTGGAGACTCCAGGAAGTTGTGGCCCCAAGGGATGATGGGATTGCCTCAACTCTTTGGGACCTCTCAATTCCATCACATAGGTGTACTTTATGGGTGATTCCTGTTGATGTTTGGCAGAAATGCAATATTACAGACCAATTGTCCTTCAATTAAAAATAAATAAATTATATTTAAAACTTTAAAAAAGGAAATTATCTTATTTTCTAGTACTGGGTTATAACCAAAACTAGTATGGGGAAAAGTTTTCCCTGATTTTATAAGTCGGTAAGTTTGATTATTCTTTCTGATTATAAGATGATAATGAACATACAAGTTAAAAAGAGCTGATTAGAAGAAGGAATGAGACAAGTCAAATTGGTCCTTAGCTGCTTACTGGAATTTTATGGGGTCAAGCAAACCAACAGAAGACATGATTCCTTTTTTCTAGCTGGAAAGAAAAAGCTTCACTATTGAACCACTGACTAGCTACTTTTTTGAGTAGGTTACATGGAAAAGAATAAGCACAATCCATTAATCTTAAAGAAAATCAACCCTGAATATTCATTGGAAGGACTGATGCTCAAGCCGAAGCTCCAATGCTTTGGCCATTTAATGCAAAGAACCATCACATTAGAAAAGACCGTAAATGAGTGGCACTAGACATGTGATAAAGTACTGGAAAAAGGAAGTCATTACAAACAAAGAAAATGAAAGAATCTAAATCCATGGCCTCACAATATTGGCGGAGACTTCATGTCACTGCTAAAAATTATCTTATTTTCTAGATAAGTCAATGGAAATTTGCCATATGGCTCGAGGAACTTAAACTGGGACTCTGTAAAATCTTAGAAGGGTGGGATAGAAAGGGAGATGGGAGGGAGGTTCAAGAGGGAAGGCACATAGTGTAAGAAAAGTGTTGATAAAAGAGAAAAAGACACCAACCTCAGACAGGCAGGATGAGGGTTTATTTGAGTTGTGTGAAGAGAGATGGTCAGGAGTCCAAAGAGAGCGTGGTGCAGGGGGAAGGGTGTTTTAAGCAGCTGGATGAGGCAGCGGGTAAGGAGTGGAGGTTCAAGGAGGGGAAAGGGTGGTGCCAGGTGATCTCGTGGGCGGAGAGCTTTGTGGGGGTGGAGACTCCAGGAAGTTGTGGCCCCAAGGGATGATGGGATTGCCTCAACTCTTTGGGACCTCTCAATTCCATCACATAGGTGTACTTTATGGGTGATTCCTGTTGATGTTTGGCAGAAATGCAATATTACAGACCAATTGTCCTTCAATTAAAAATAAATAAATTATATTTAAAACTTTAAAAAAGGAAATTATCTTATTTTCTAGTACTGGGTTATAACCAAAACTAGTATGGGGAAAAGTTTTCCCTGATTTTATAAGTCGGTAAGTTTGATTATTCTTTCTGATTATAAGATGATAATGAACATACAAGTTAAAAAGAGCTGATTAGAAGAAGGAATGAGACAAGTCAAATTGGTCCTTAGCTGCTTACTGGAATTTTATGGGGTCAAGCAAACCAACAGAAGACATGATTCCTTTTTTCTAGCTGGAAAGAAAAAGCTTCACATATTTACCAACTCTAGATTTAAATTAGTTATAAATAGCTATACAATCAATGTGTAGGGAATGTAATAAACCAACCGTAAATAGGGTATGAATTCAGCAATGGAAAATATCATTCTGGCCCAAGCAAGTTGGGTAAGGCTTTATGGAAGATTTGTTTGCTGAAATACGTGGGTGGTGGCAAAGGAAAGTTTTAATTTACGGGCCACATAAGAAACAGTACAGCAACCAGGTAAGAATAGAACATCTCAGGAAAGGAGGGCAAGATAGATACTTTGTACTGAAAAAACCAAATTCAATGCTTAAAGATTTGAGATCACATAAAATAGTTAAACAAGAATTAATACAGTCTCTTAAATAAGGGAAGAAAATAACCTACATACAGTAATACTTAAGAAAATACAGTTAACACTACATGGAAGCAAATATTTTTATACTATTTGAAGCAAATACATAGGATAGATTTTTTTAAAGTAATCTCAGGGTATTCTTTCACTCCCCATTAATAACTGAACGTCTGTGTGTGACAGCAAAATCCAAACAACCCCCAGCAATACAATTTAACATACAAAACAATGAAGCCTTAACCACTGCATTCTAATGCAGAGCACAGTATATACTTCATAGGAAAAGGCAGATAGTTATTTTTCTTAAAGTTGTTATTTTCACCCACATTGAAGTCATAATAAACAGAAAGTATTTAATTCTGTGTTCTTAATGTTCAAGAAAATACTACAGCAAAAAGAAGATTCCAAATATTACTATGGATATTCATTTAGCCTCACTTATAATGTTAGCCATTTAACTGAAAAGAAAGAAAAGATGAGTCAGATCTGGACTGGTCTACTAAGGTTTTGACTATTTGCATGTCAAAAAATGCATATTCATGAATTCTGAAGTAATCATTATGAACACACCCCACAAGTTAAGTAGAATTTTCTACTATGCATATTCAAAATGTCTTTTCAAATGCTAAGTTTGATTATTCTTTCTGATTATAAGATGATAATGAACATACAAGTTAAAAAGAGCTGATTAGAAGAAGGAATGAGACAAGTCAAATTGGTCCTTAGCTGCTTACTGGAATTTTATGGGGTCAAGCAAACCAACAGAAGACATGATTCCTTTTTTCTAGCTGGAAAGAAAAAGCTTCACATATTTACCAACTCTAGATTTAAATTAGTTATAAATAGCTATACAATCAATGTGTAGGGAATGTAATAAACCAACCGTAAATAGGGTATGAATTCAGCAATGGAAAATATCATTCTGGCCCAAGCAAGTTGGGTAAGGCTTTATGGAAGATTTGTTTGCTGAAATACGTGGGTGGTGGCAAAGGAAAGTTTTAATTTACGGGCCACATAAGAAACAGTACAGCAACCAGGTAAGAATAGAACATCTCAGGAAAGGAGGGCAAGATAGATACTTTGTACTGAAAAAACCAAATTCAATGCTTAAAGATTTGAGATCACATAAAATAGTTAAACAAGAATTAATACAGTCTCTTAAATAAGGGAAGAAAATAACCTACATACAGTAATACTTAAGAAAATACAGTTAACACTACATGGAAGCAAATATTTTTATACTATTTGAAGCAAATACATAGGATAGATTTTTTTAAAGTAATCTCAGGGTATTCTTTCACTCCCCATTAATAACTGAACGTCTGTGTGTGACAGCAAAATCCAAACAACCCCCAGCAATACAATTTAACATACAAAACAATGAAGCCTTAACCACTGCATTCTAATGCAGAGCACAGTATATACTTCATAGGAAAAGGCAGATAGTTATTTTTCTTAAAGTTGTTATTTTCACCCACATTGAAGTCATAATAAACAGAAAGTATTTAATTCTGTGTTCTTAATGTTCAAGAAAATACTACAGCAAAAAGAAGATTCCAAATATTACTATGGATATTCATTTAGCCTCACTTATAATGTTAGCCATTTAACTGAAAAGAAAGAAAAGATGAGTCAGATCTGGACTGGTCTACTAAGGTTTTGACTATTTGCATGTCAAAAAATGCATATTCATGAATTCTGAAGTAATCATTATGAACACACCCCACAAGTTAAGTAGAATTTTCTACTATGCATATTCAAAATGTCTTTTTCAAATGCTAATTTGTTAATTACAAACTTTTTCTTGAGCTTAACTAAACTCATAGGCTTTACTGCAATCATCTGCATAATGTTTCCTACATAAGCAATAGCATCATTAAGCTACTGAACATTATCAAATGAAATACACATTTTATTAAAGCCCCAAGAATTAAGTTTGTCATTGAGGGCAATTATATTCAAAAAATATATAAAGTTCCAAAAATTTAAGCACTGAAAAAACAGATGGAATATTCCACTCATTTTATATTGTAGTAACTTTCCTAAAACATTTTCATATCCTTTACACCTCTCACACCAACAAATAATAAGGAGAATCATCAACAAAACTGGGGCATGGCTTCTAAGCCTTCTCAGTAAAGAAGTCTCACTAGTTGTTCTCTTTTTCCTTAATCATAGGACTGAACTTAAATTTGTTAATTTTAATAGAATCTGCCCTCAGGAGGAACAAATATTGTGGAAAATAACATAAATTGTTCTTGTTCATATATATGTGTGTGTATATATATATATATATATATATATATATATATATATATATTTCCATTTCTGTCATGCTTGGAGGACTACTAAATGTTATGTCTAAGATAAAAAAAAATCTGTGATGATATAGTATATGTAATGTTATCAGGATTATGACAACTGTAGTTTCAAAACTGCCAATTCAGAAGTTCTGACTAAAATAACAAGCTTTAGTCATCTAGTTCATAACTATTCATTACGGTTTAATGAAGCCTTAACCATGCTTCAATCGGGTTTTGGAAAAGGCAGATAGTTATTTTTCTTAAAGTTGTTATTTTCACCCACATTGAAGTCATAATAAACAGAAAGTATTTAATTCTGTGTTCTTAATGTTCAAGAAAATACTACAGCAAAAGAAGATTCCAAATATTACTATGGATATTCATTTAGCCTCACTTATAATGTTAGCCATTTAACTGAAAAGAAAGAAAAGATGAGTCAGATCTGGACTGGTCTACTAAGGTTTTGACTATTTGCATGTCAAAAAATGCATATTCATGAATTCTGAAGTAATCATTATGAACACACCCCACAAGTTAAGTAGAATTTTCTACTATGCATATTCAAAATGTCTTTTTCAAATGCTAATTTGTTAATTACAAACTTTTTCTTGAGCTTAACTAAACTCATAGGCTTTACTGCAATCATCTGCATAATGTTTCCTACATAAGCAATAGCATCATTAAGCTACTGAACATTATCAAATGAAATACACATTTTATTAAAGCCCCAAGAATTAAGTTTGTCATTGAGGGCAATTATATTCAAAAAATATATAAAGTTCCAAAAATTTAAGCACTGAAAAAACAGATGGAATATTCCACTCATTTTATATTGTAGTAACTTTCCTAAAACATTTTCATATCCTTTACACCTCTCACACCAACAAATAATAAGGAGAATCATCAACAAAACTGGGGCATGGCTTCTAAGCCTTCTCAGTAAAGAAGTCTCACTAGTTGTTCTCTTTTTCCTTAATCATAGGACTGAACTTAAATTTGTTAATTTTAATAGAATCTGCCCTCAGGAGGAACAAATATTGTGGAAAATAACATAAATTGTTCTTGTTCATATATATGTGTGTGTATATATATATATATATATATATATATATTTCCATTTCTGTCATGCTTGGAGGACTACTAAATGTTATGTCTAAGATAAAAAAAAATCTGTGATGATATGAGTATGATGAATCAGTAGTTAACTCATGTCAGATGTTATCAGGATTATGACAACTGTAGTTTCAAAACTGCCAATTCAGAAGTTCTGACTCAAAACTACATTTCATGTATGGCTTTTTTAGTCCTAGTGTCTTTCTACTTTTATACTTATTGCCAATATCTCCACAAGTGACTGGGGACACTGAAAGAAGAGTAAAACAAATTAGTCAGCTCTTGTATGATCTCTCATTGAGACCATCAATAAAATCAGCTACAAAAACCAATTTTATCAAGAAAATAGTGATAAAATATCTACTTTATAGGTTTATTTTGAGGATAAAATTAGAAAGTTTATATAAAGTTTATAGCACTGTACCTGGCTACTAGGTACAAGCATTTAATATGTGTAATAACAAGTCATAAATTCCAGTCATCCATGTATCAAATTTATATAAATTATTCTAATTTATAAAATTAGTATCCATATTTTTAAATTATAGTTATTTCCTAGGAAAACTATCCTTCTTCTCAGGATATAATCCCTAAATACACATATTTTTATACAATTTTGAGGTGACATAAGTTACAGTGGTACTAGGAAGCCTGAAGTTGGATGTAGGATACTCATGTTACTGAGTCCAAACTCACTCTGCTGACTGCATGACAGGCCAATGAATCCGAGAGATGAGGTGTTGAGGCAAGGAAAACAACTTTATTTGGAAAGCATATAACCAAGAAGATGACAGGTTAGTGCCTTAAAATAATCATCTGATTAGGGTCTGGATGCCAGGTTCTTTTTTAGATCAGAGATTGGGGGAAGTGAGGAAGCAAAGTAAAAAGGCCATTCATCTTCCACACATCTCCTAGGTTGGCAAGCCTGAGGAAGGGTATGTGTTAATTTCCTCCTTCCTGCCATCCACAGGTGGACAGGGTTCTGAACTAAGGCACTTTAATTTGCAGTCAAGCAGAAGGGCAGATTTCTCCAGGCAAGTCACTAAGTATAATTATAAAAGTGAAAACAACCAAAAAGCAAATCAAAGAAACAGTCTGCAACAGAGAGTCAGAATTAGTTTCCACCCTGGATACTCACACCACCAATAACATAGTGTAAGTCCACAGGAGCTACTGCAGTTGATGGTGACAAACAACCTCAATCTGTCAGCATGGCTTTTTCCAGTTTACATGGCCTTTCATTTAGGGAACAAATATTAACTTTACATATATCAGTTATAAGATAAAATCTAAATTTTTGCTTAAAGGGAATATTTTATTCTTGTATCTTCCCGTCTTCACTATTCTCTCTGAAATAGGCAAAGAATATTGCCTTCTTCTGAGTGGTCTAATTACTGAAGCTTTAAATTCAGTTCAGTCACTCAGTCGTGTCCGACTCTGCAGCCCCATGGACTGCAACACACCAGGCTTCCTGTTCTTCACCATCTCCCAGAGCTCGCTCAAACTCAGTGAACCTTTAGAACAGAAAAGAAAAATTCCTAGACATGAGAATGTGTCTTGGCTATAGGTATCTCCTTTGACTGACAGGGCTGAATATGTTTATATAAAGTTTATAGCACTGTACCTGGCTACTAGGTACAAGAAAAGGAAAAGAAACATAAGTTAAAAAAAAAAATTTTTTTTTTGTATTTCCTAGGAAAACTATCCTTCTTCTCAGGATATAATCCTAAATACACATATTTTTATACAATTTTGAGGTGACATAAGTTACAGTGGTACTAGGAAGCCTGAAGTTGGATGTAGGATACTCATGTTACTGAGTCCAAACTCACTCTGCTGACTGCATGACAGGCCAATGAATCCGAGAGATGAGGTGTTGAGGCAAGGAAAACAACTTTATTTGGAAAGCATATAACCAAGAAGATGACAGGTTAGTGCCTTAAAATAATCATCTGATTAGGGTCTGGATGCCAGGTTCTTTTTTAGATCAGAGATTGGGGGAAGTGAGGAAGCAAAGTAAAAAGGCCATTCATCTTCCACACATCTCCTAGGTTGGCAAGCCTGAGGAAGGGTATGTGTTAATTTCCTCCTTCCTGCCATCCACAGGTGGACAGGGTTCTGAACTAAGGCACTTTAATTTGCAGTCAAGCAGAAGGGCAGATTTCTCCAGGCAAGTCACTAAGTATAATTATAAAAGTGAAAACAACCAAAAAGCAAATCAAAGAAACAGTCTGCAACAGAGAGTCAGAATTAGTTTCCACCCTGGATACTCACACCACCAATAACATAGTGTAAGTCCACAGGAGCTACTGCAGTTGATGGTGACAAACAACCTCAATCTGTCAGCATGGCTTTTTCCAGTTTACATGGCCTTTCATTTAGGGAACAAATATTAACTTTACATATATCAGTTATAAGATAAAATCTAAATTTTTTGCTTAAAGGGAATATTTTATTCTTGTATCTTCCCGTCTTCACTATTCTCTCTGAAATAGGCAAAGAATATTGCCTTCTTCTGAGTGGTCTAATTACTGAAGCTTTAAATTCAGTTCAGTCACTCAGTCGTGTCCGACTCTGCAGCCCCATGGACTGCAACACACCAGGCTTCCCTGTTCTTCACCATCTCCCAGAGCTTGCTCAAACTCAGTGAACCTTTAGAACAGAAAAAGAAAAATTCCTAGACATGAGAATGTGTCTTGGCTATAGGTATCTCCTTTGACTGACAGGGCTCGCATTCCCAACGAAGTTGAGGGAGCAATATCAACCCCAAGGGGTAAATAGGCTCTCATGACTCAGTGGAGTGAAAAAGTGCTTTTTTTATATACAAACAGACATACAGTACATAAACAAATATAGAGTTTATTTGTTGTATTAAAATTTCATGGGGATAGCTCATATAAGGAAGCAATAATGAAAAGAGGAGAGAAATCCTATGCTAATATCATCGGAGAGGTTTTTAAATACAATCTATTAATTATTAACATGCAAGAACATACCTAGAAAATCATGGATACAGTGAAAATGTGCAAAGACAGGGGCATATACACAACTTTGTGTAGTATGTTTAGGAACTTTTGCAACCTCTCCAGAGGTTGTAAAATCAATCTAAATTACACAGTGCAAGACTAGCACATGGGTATGTTTGCCCTACGCATAGAATACGTCAATAACACCCAAGTGCGGGGAACACAATTAGATGTCATCATCCAGAAAATGTATCCTTCAGTTTGCTTAAACATTTTCATATAGACAGAGTAAAAAACTTCAAAAAAGAAGGGTGATTTAAGACAGTCTTTTCAAAAACCACAACAGTTCTCATGTCTCTAGAGCCAAACTAAGGAAAACAACTTTTAGAATATAAATTTTTATCATAGTGTATAGCACACTGTGGTCCTGGCACTCTTGCACCCATTTTTTGGCAATTGATACTATAAAAGCTTATCTGGCATTTTATTTTGCTATCTGGCTTGATACCATAATTTTTATTACTGCAATGTGAAGAGAAAAAAAATATTTAATAAAACAAGAATCAACTAGGATAAAGAAGAGATGCATGAAAAAATAAAGATATTTGCATTTAGATACCAGTCATTCTTGCAAAGTTTCATATTTCCTCACCAGTTGTACATTTTATAAAGATAACATATAGGTGAAGAACAAATACACTGGAAAAAGAGAAATATCTTTAGCCACATAAGTAATGATTTTTCAAAAAATGTGCTCATTTTAGGTTCAATGGATACATTCAAGTTTCTCAGTGATCATACATTCCGAAATGCTGATATTATACCCAAAGCTTTATCATCATAAAAAGCTCTGACATATGCCATCGATGAATGAATGAATAAAAAACTCTGGTACATATATACAATGGAGTACTACTCAGCTGTGGAAAGAAATGCAGAAGAATCAGTCCTAATGAGGTAGATGGATCTAGAACCTATTATAAAAAGTGAAGTAAGTCAAAAAGACAAAGAGAAGTATAGTATACTAACACATATATATGGAATCTAGTAAGATGGTAATGATGACACACGCAATGAAGTGTTGGAAAAACAAAAATAGAGAACAGACATATTGACATTGTGGGAAATGAACAGGGAGTGGGAGGCGTAGAGGGAGTAACATGGAAACTTATACTATCATATATGAAAAAGATAGCTATTGTCATTGCACTGTAGGAACAGGTGATCCTGCAGGGGCTCTGTGAGATGGCCTGGAGGGATGGGACAGGGGGGACTGCGAGAGGGATGGAGGAGGGATGGCAGCCAAGGATATGCATACGACCAAGCTGGGATTATACATATCTATAGACAACAAAACACTGTAAAAGTAAAAAGTAAAATAAAATTTTTTTAAAAAAGTTCACAAAAAAGCTCTGACATATGATGGCTGTCAATAACAGAATATTTAGATTTTATTTCAAGTTTATAAAAACTGTCTCATCACACTGGATGTTTCCTCAGAACTTTGTCTAAATGATTTGTCCTTAAAACAATCCAAGTGTTTCAAGTCAACTAGATATGTCCGTTGGTTGACATGTATGCACATACATATGTATGTTTTATATATGCATATGTATATCTATTGAATTATGTGACATATTTTGACATTTCAAATAGGAAATTTTATAATTTAAAAGTGTTCCTTATCAAATCCTTCAGTTACTTCTTTAATTACAATGTAAATCTGAGAGAAATATCAGAAGCTTAGATAATGAAAAAATACCCTTGTCTTAATAGAGTATTTTTTTAATATATAAAAGCATTCTCCACTTTTTCAAACTCTTAGTACCAAATTCTAATGAACAAATACAGACAACTAATTTTCATTTTTAAATCAATCTTTCTTTTCATTCTAATATAAAACAGAAGAACATTTTGACTGTCTGCTGTGTCACAATGACTTTAAAATCATCTGGTTCATCTTATTAATCCACAAAATGATGCTTAATGATGACTCACTATAAGTACAGATTTTCAAACTGATCATAGAGGGAGGAAAGTACTTATTAAAAACTATTTGATAATGCTTGAACTCCTCTATTTTCCCAAACCAATTTATGAGATACTATATCCTGACATTCATTCTCTTCATCTATTTAAATTCCTAACCTATGATTTCTTTCATTTTTAAAGATGCAGACTATTCAAAAACATCACTAAAATAAACCTGAATCATAGAATATTCATTAGGTAGCCAACCATGCTGCAACATATTTCAAAGCAGCTAGAAACTGACAGGTACATTTGTTTCTCACCCTTATGACAGAAAGGTTTTGCTAGTTTTAAGTGACAGTTCTAAAAATTTTATTTTCATGAGTAAATATAAAACATTCTACCAATATATACAAGTGTAATTTTAATAGGTAGCTAGCACTCCCCATCTGCCACAAAATAAAAAGCCATTTAAAAGACTAAACCTAGAAAAATCCTGCCAAGTTATTTTGATTTTAGTGCTTCTTAGACAATAAAAAAGAAAAAAAGAAAAAGAAAAAAAAAGGGACCATATGCTTCCTAATGTTCTCACAACACTTTATATGCAAATATGGACATGAAATCCAGGTATTTTATATGCAGTTGTATGATAAATGTTTCTTAGAAAAAGGGTGTTTAGTTTTGGTTAAAAATTGTACTTCATTTTGTCCTACTCAATTGCTTACAAAGAAACCAGAGGTAAAATCATACAATGCTAAGATTATATTAGGGCTATAAATGAGTTTCATAATAATTTTATTAATAAACCCATTATAGCTTTAATTTATGGAAAACTTCATCAAATTATTTAGATGAGATTTACATCAAAGTGAGATAATATATTTTAAAACTTTTTAGATATAATTTCATGTAATAAAATTGACCAATTCTAATAAAGGATTGGATAATTTCTGAAATATGCACATAGTCATATAATTACCACCATACTCATGATGCAGTGGTGATGCAAACATTTCTATAGCATCTGAAAACTCCCTCTGATCTTTGCAGTTATTCTCCCCCTAACCCCACTAATGAAGTTATTGATCAGCTTTCCATCAGCACACCAGTCTTACCTTCTCAAAAAGTTCATATAAATCAAATCATGAAGTGTGTAATTGAATCATGCTTCTCTAAATTAGTATGTTTTAAAGAGATCTTCAGCAATGCTAGCAAACCATCCTTTATTGACATGTATTAGTCCATTGTATACATATAATGTATTTCTTTCATTTTTAAAGATGCAGACTATTCAAAACATCACTAAAATAAACCTGAATCATAGAATATTCATTAGGTAGCCAACCATGCTGCAACATATTTCAAAGCAGCTAGAAACTGACAGGTACATTTGTTTCTCACCCTTATGACAGAAAGGTTTTGCTAGTTTTAAGTGACAGTTCTAAAAATTTTATTTTCATGAGTAAATATAAAACATTCTACCAATATATACAAGTGTAATTTTAATAGGTAGCTAGCACTCCCCATCTGCCACAAAATAAAAAGCCATTTAAAAGACTAAACCTAGAAAAATCCTGCCAAGTTATTTTGATTTTAGTGCTTCTTAGACAATAAAAAAGAAAAAAAGAAAAAGAAAAAAAAAGGGACCATATGCTTCCTAATGTTCTCACAACACTTTATATGCAAATATGGACATGAAATCCAGGTATTTTATATGCAGTTGTATGATAAATGTTTCTTAGAAAAAGGGTGTTTATTTTTGGGTTTAAAAAATTGTACTTCATTTTGTCCTACTCAATTGCTTACAAAGAAACCAGAGGTAAAATCATACAATGCTAAGATTATATTAGGGCTATAAATGAGTTTCATAATAATTTTATTAATAAACCCATTATAGCTTTAATTTATGGAAAACTTCATCAAATTATTTAGATGAGATTTACATCAAAGTGAGATAATATATTTTAAAACTTTTTAGATATAATTTCATGTAATAAAATTGACCAATTCTAATAAAGGATTGGATAATTTCTGAAATATGCACATAGTCATATAATTACCACCATACTCATGATGCAGTGGTGATGCAAACATTTCTATAGCATCTGAAAACTCCCTCTGATCTTTGCAGTTATTCTCCCCCTAACCCCACTAATGAAGTTATTGATCAGCTTTCCATCAGCACACCAGTCTTACCTTCTCAAAAAGTTCATATAAATCAAATCATGAAGTGTGTAATTGAATCATGCTTCTCTAAATTAGTATGTTTTAAAGAGATCTTCAGCAATGCTAGCAAACCATCCTTTATTGACATGTATTAGTCCATTGTATACATATAATGTAGCCTGCATACTTATTCACCAATTTGTGGGTATTTGGGTTATTTCCAGCTGTTCACTACAATTACTAAAGGTGTTATTACAATATTTATAGAGAAGTGTTTCTTCAGACACAGATCATCATTTCTCATGGGTAAATATCTAGGTATTGAAATGCTAAGTCATAGGATAAGTGTGCCATTCAGTTTATGAGAAATCGTCAAATTCCCCAACTGTACCATTTGCCTTTCCAATAATGTATCAGAGTTCCAGTTGCTCCAAATTCTCAACAGCATTTGATGGTGTCAATCTTTGTAATTTCATCTAATTTACTGTGTATGTAATATATCTCATTATGATTTACCTTACACATCCTATAATAAAAATGAGCACTTTTCCAGAAGATTATTTGCCGTGAATGTATGTTCATTGGTGAAGTGACTATTCAAAATAAAAAGAAGTATTTTAAATAACTTAAATTCATTTATTTTTCAATTGAATGATAACTACTTTGCAGAACTGTGTTGGATTCTGCCAAACTCAAATTCTGCCTATTCAAAATAAAAAACAATTTTTTTGAGTTGCATGTTTTTTTCTTATTGAGATGTGTTCTTTACATATTCTGTACGTAAGTCCTTTATTAGAGATACATTTTTTAAAATAGTCCTTTGAAGAACAAAAGCTTTTAATTTTGATGAATTCTTATCTATCAATCTTATGGTTTATAGGAAGCCTTTGTTTACCCCAAGGTTACTTGATTTTCTCTCCTGTTTTTCAAGAAGTGTTACAGTGTTAATCTCTTTCATTTAAGCTAGGATTCATATAAACTCAATACTTACATGAGGCACCTAGTAATGGTGAAGTTTCTTTTGATATTTTTTAAATTTAAATTTTTTTTGCCTTCTGTGATATTATGTGTTGAAAGACGGTCCTTTGCTACATTGAATTACCTTCCCATACTTCTAAAACATCAGCTGCCCATATACATGTGGGTTTATGTCTGGACTCTATTCTATTCCATTTCTTTTTATGTCTATCTAGTCAACATCACAGTCTTGGATACTGTAGCTTTATAATAAGATAACCTGAGATGTGTGAGTTCTCCATCTTTGACCCCAAAATGACAGGTAAATCATTTTGTAGGTGTTTTATTTCTTTCAGTAATGTTAAGAAATCGTATGACAGTTACATACTTTCTGGAGAGAATTTCCATTCATTATTGTCTTCGCTCTTTTTTAAAATATTGAGTATTTATATATTCTTCAAGATTCTTTCTCTATCACTGGTTTTCAACAATATTGATGTATTCTATGATGATCCTTCAAGCATTTTTCTCTATCCAGATTTTTTTTTTTGTTCTCAACAGCATTTGATGGTGTCAATCTTTGTAATTTCATCTAATTTACTGTGTATGTAATATATCTCATTATGATTTACCTTACACATCCTATAATAAAAATGAGCACTTTTCCAGAAGATTATTTGCCGTGAATGTATGTTCATTGGTGAAGTGACTATTCAAAATAAAAAGAAGTATTTTAAATAACTTAAATTCATTTATTTTTCAATTGAATGATAACTACTTTGCAGAACTGTGTTGGATTCTGCCAAACTCAAATTCTGCCTATTCAAAATAAAAAACAATTTTTTTGAGTTGCATGTTTTTTTCTTATTGAGATGTGTTCTTTACATATTCTGTACGTAAGTCCTTTATTAGAGATACATTTTTTAAAATAGTCCTTTGAAGAACAAAAGCTTTTAATTTTGATGAATTCTTATCTATCAATCTTATGGTTTATAGGAAGCCTTTGTTTACCCCAAGGTTACTTGATTTTCTCTCCTGTTTTTCAAGAAGTGTTACAGTGTTAATCTCTTTCATTTAAGCTAGGATTCATATAAACTCAATACTTACATGAGGCACCTAGTAATGGTGAAGTTTCTTTTGATATTTTTAATTAATTTTATTTGCCTTCTGTGATATTATGTGTTGAAAGACGGTCCTTTGCTACATTGAATTACCTTCCCATACTTCTAAAACATCAGCTGCCCATATACATGTGGGTTTATGTCTGGACTCTATTCTATTCCATTTCTTTTTATGTCTATCTAGTCAACATCACAGTCTTGGATACTGTAGCTTTATAATAAGATAACCTGAGATGTGTGAGTTCTCCATCTTTGACCCCAAAATGACAGGTAAATCATTTTGTAGGTGTTTTATTTCTTTCAGTAATGTTAAGAAATCGTATGACAGTTACATACTTTCTGGAGAGAATTTCCATTCATTATTGTCTTCGCTCTTTTTTAAAATATTGAGTATTTATATATTCTTCAAGATTCTTTCTCTATCACTGGTTTTCAACAATTTGATTATCATGTGCCTTAACATGTTTTTCCTTAGTTCTATTCTGCTTTAGATTTGCTGAGGTCCCTTCAGTCTATCAGATCAGTTTCCATTAAATTAGAAAATTTTCTATCTACTATTTTCTCAAAGATTTATTCCTTTTTATCTCTTCTTTACTTCTGGTACTCTAAGCAATATACAAAATTTTTTGGTATAAACCCACTAATAAGTGACACATTATTCACTTTTGCCATTTTTTTCTTTCTGTGCTTATTAGTTCTGAATAGTTTCATGTTATTGGTCTTCTGGGTAGTCTGCTTTAAAAAAAAAAAATGCTGTAATCCCCATTCAGTATATTTTTCATTTTATTTTTTATTGTTTGAGATTTTCAACTTACTTTTTAAAACTTTTTTTTTCCGAGCAATTTTAGTTTCTCAGCAAAATGGAGAATAAGGTTCAGAGATTTCTGATCTACCTCCTACTCACATGCTGCCTCTCACATTCAATATCCCCCTCTGATGTGGGACATCTGTTAAAACCGATGAACTTACATTGACAAATCATCATCATCGAAGTACATAGTTTGCATTGTGGTTCACTCTCATTGTAAGTTATATGGATTTTAATAAATGTATACTGAGATCTCTCCATTTTAATGGTGATGTGCATGCATGCTCATTCATGTTCAACTCTGCAACACCATGGACTAGAATCCACCAGGCTCCTCTGTCCATGAAATTCTCCAGGCAGGAATACTAGAGTGGGTTGTTGTTTCCTACTCCAAGGGGTCTTCTCTACCTAGGAACCGAGCCCACATCTCCTGTATCTCCTGCACTGGCACGGTTGTTAACACTGTGCCACCTGGGAAGGTCATCCATTGCAACGGTATCATGCAGAGTATTTTCACTGCTCCATCTATTCATCCCTTGCCATCCACTAACCTCTAGCAGTCATGGGTCTTTTTACATGTTTTACTTATTCCAGAATGTCACATGGGAAGAGGAAAGTGCCAAGAGGCAAAATAGAAGTAGGGGATTAAGAGACTCAAACTTTCATGCAAAAACAGATAAGCATCAAGGATATATTGTAAGGCACAGGAAATTGGAGCCATTATTTTATAATAATTTTGAATGACATATAATTTGTGAGAATAATGAATCACTATGCTGTACACATGAAACTAATTACAATACTGTAAATCAACCAATATAATTTGAAAGGTAGGATTTCACATCAGTGGCACTTCAAGTCACGTTGGGACAGTCATCCATTAAAAATAAGTCTTAACACTATATATCTATTAGAATGGTTAAAATCTAGAACACTGACAATATCAAATGCTGACAAAGAGGAAGAGCACAGGAACTCTCATTCATTACAGGTAGAAATATAAAATATACCTACTACTACTACTACAATGTACAGCTACTTTGGAGAGCATGTTGGTGATATTGATAAAATTAACCCACTCTTACCATATAACTCAGCAATCACAATCCTTGGTATATACTCAAAGGAATTAAAAACTTAAGTTCACACAAACACTTGCACATGAATGTGCATTAGCAGCTTTATTCATAATTGTCAAAACTTGAAGCAAAAAAGAGGTCATTTAATAGGTGAAAGGATAAATAACCAGTCATTTAGCACTAAAAATGAAGTGAGTTATCAAGGAGTAAAAACACATCGACAAACCTTAAATGCATATCACTATGTGAAAGAAGTCCATTTGAGAAGGTTGTATACTACAAGATTCCAACTAATATGACATAGTGGAAAAGGCAAAACTATGGAAATGATATTTTTCATTTTAGACATCATACTTTTCATCTAAAAGATGTATCTTTTTTTATATCTTCCATGTTCCTCATCATGCTTTCTTTACTTCCCAGAACATATGGAACCTATTTATAATAACTGTTTCTACTTCACTGTCTGCTAGTTATATTGCCTCTGCTATGTCTAGGATTTCTTTTCAGAGTTGACATTTATTTTGAATATTGATAATATTTACCTGCATCTTTTATGTTGTATAATTTTTGATTAAATGATCACCATTGTTAACTTTACATGATTTCATGCTAATTTTTCATTGGATTCTTTTAAATAACATTAAATAACATTAGGCTTTTAAATAACATTAGGCTTTGTGTGTATTTAAGTTAGAGAGAATCAGCTGACTCTCTCTGAAGTTTGCTTCTAACCTCTGTCAGGACAACTTCAGAGCAGTTTTAGTGTAAAGCGGACTCATGCCCACTACTAAGGTGATACTTGTCTCAGGATTCTGTCCATTGTCTACATGGATGCCAAGATTTGTCATCAGATAGTTTCTTTGCATTTACAAACAGATCAAAATTCAGCGAAAGATTTTAGGGGATTTCTTTGCAGTTTCTCTGTGTTTCTCTCATAGAGTTTCTTCTGCAGTACTTTACCCTTCAAATTCTAGATACACCTACTCTCCAAACTGTGTGTGACCTCTCTGTTTTACATCTCAGTGAGAGGACATCCAGGCTCTGTGTGGACTCCCCTTTTACACAGTAGCATGGAAAATGCCTCCAGGAAGAAAGCTAGACCAACTAAAAGGGTCATCCTTCTTGCTTCCCCTTTCTAAACTGACTGCTATTCAATGCTCGAAAAATAACACTATTTATTTTGTCTGGTTTTCTAGTTGTTTAGGTAGGGTAGGAGGATAAATCCTAATCATTACTCCATCTCAGCTGGTGAAATTGATTTTTATACAGCACCAAGATATTGATACCTTGTGTACATTTAATAATTTGACATTTTATTTACAGCATTTTCTTCCTTAAAGTTGAATAATTTATAAATAATTATATTCTTCCTTAGTATCTCATGACTTATGATTTTTAATAAAAATGACATCTATTTTGCTCATATCAAATATGATCTTAAAATCTTCCATTGTGTGCTTATATACATTTACCAAAATAGTATCTTTTTGGCTTAATGAAATTTTTAAAAAAGACACTATCAAATGTATCTTTTTTTATATCTTCCATGTTCCTCATCATGCTTTCTTTACTTCCCAGAACATATGGAACCTATTTATAATAACTGTTTCTACTTCACTGTCTGCTAGTTATATTGCCTCTGCTATGTCTAGGATTTCTTTTCAGAGTTGACATTTATTTTGAATATTGATAATATTTACCTGCATCTTTTATGTTGTATAATTTTTGATTAAATGATCACCATTGTTAACTTTACATGATTTCATGCTAATTTTTCATTGGATTCTTTTAAATAACATTAAATAACATTAGGCTTTTAAATAACATTAGGCTTTGTGTGTATTTAAGTTAGAGAGAATCAGCTGACTCTCTCTGAAGTTTGCTTCTAACCTCTGTCAGGACAACTTCAGAGCAGTTTTAGTGTAAAGCGGACTCATGCCCACTACTAAGGTGATACTTGTCTCAGGATTCTGTCCATTGTCTACATGGATGCCAAGATTTGTCATCAGATAGTTTCTTTGCATTTACAAACAGATCAAAATTCAGCGAAAGATTTTAGGGGATTTCTTTGCAGTTTCTCTGTGTTTCTCTCATAGAGTTTCTTCTGCAGTACTTTACCCTTCAAATTCTAGATACACCTACTCTCCAAACTGTGTGTGACCTCTCTGTTTTACATCTCAGTGAGAGGACATCCAGGCTCTGTGTGGACTCCCCTTTTACACAGTAGCATGGAAAATGCCTCCAGGAAGAAAGCTAGACCAACTAAAAGGGTCATCCTTCTTGCTTCCCCTTTCTAAACTGACTGCTATTCAATGCTCGAAAAATAACACTATTTATTTTGTCTGGTTTTCTAGTTGTTTAGGTAGGGTAGGAGGATAAATCCTAATCATTACTCCATCTCAGCTGGTGAAATTGATTTTTATACAGCACCAAGATATTGATACCTTGTGTACATTTAATAATTTGACATTTTATTTACAGCATTTTCTTCCTTAAAGTTGAATAATTTATAAATAATTATATTCTTCCTTAGTATCTCATGACTTATGATTTTTAATAAAAATGACATCTATTTTGCTCATATCAAATATGATCTTAAAATCTTCCATTGTGTGCTTATATACATTTACAAAGAAAAATACTGAATATATCATTTCCTGTATAATACCTTTTATGGCTAAATTGAAGATTAGGAAAGAACTATCACATCAAATAACAGTAGAAATTAAGACACGAAAAGAGTTCAACATTTCAAATAAGATTTAAGCAAAAGTAGATTGAAAATATCATTAGTGCAGATTAGAAAATAAGAGAAAAGTCTTGATGAGAATAGGAACTATAAAAAAGAAGATATTGGGCAACTAGCTGTCAGGTAGGAAGTTAGGCATGACAAATGAGGGTGGCCTAGCCAAAGAGAGTGCAAGCTCATCTCTAAACCCAGACAGCCCCAGCAGACCACACAGCAGATATAACCTAACCACAGGGGCTTCCTCAAGTAACCTTCTTCTACTAAGAGCCCATAAGTGTTCATGCATATTCTATACACATATGAAAGGGGTGAATAGGAAAACTTGATAAGGAGGCCAGCAGGTCCCAAAGAGGAGGGGGAGGAACAAATACTTTCTAGCCTAAAATGTTTGCCATGTTGAAGACCTAGTCCGAAGCTAAGTTTATTGTCTTATAGAGACAAGCTATTTTTCATTGGAATGTCTCATCTAGCCTTGAAGCCTGGAGGCCATCCTCTGGCTAAACTTATGTTAATGTTGTGGGTGTGGGCCTAGCAAGACCTTTACCTTGGAATATCACATCTAGTCTAAAGGCTGGAGACCATTCCTGGCCAATCTTATATAAACGTTATAAAAAAAGTAGGCCTAGAAATGCCTTACAACCTTTAAGGGTCATCCTTCTTGCTTCCCCTTTCTAAACTGACTGCTATTCAATGCTCGAAAAATAACACTATTTATTTTGTCTGGTTTTCTAGTTGTTTAGGTAGGGTAGGAGGATAAATCCTAATCATTACTCCATCTCAGCTGGTGAAATTGATTTTTATACAGCACCAAGATATTGATACCTTGTGTACATTTAATAATTTGACATTTTATTTACAGCATTTTCTTCCTTAAAGTTGAATAATTTATAAATAATTATATTCTTCCTTAGTATCTCATGACTTATGATTTTTAATAAAAATGACATCTATTTTGCTCATATCAAATATGATCTTAAAATCTTCCATTGTGTGCTTATATACATTTACAAAGAAAAATACTGAATATATCATTTCCTGTATAATACCTTTTATGGCTAAATTGAAGATTAGGAAAGAACTATCACATCAAATAACAGTAGAAATTAAGACACGAAAAGAGTTCAACATTTCAAATAAGATTTAAGCAAAAGTAGATTGAAAATATCATTAGTGCAGATTAGAAAATAAGAGAAAAGTCTTGATGAGAATAGGAACTATAAAAAAGAAGATATTGGGCAACTAGCTGTCAGGTAGGAAGTTAGGCATGACAAATGAGGGTGGCCTAGCCAAAGAGAGTGCAAGCTCATCTCTAAACCCAGACAGCCCCAGCAGACCACACAGCAGATATAACCTAACCACAGGGGCTTCCTCAAGTAACCTTCTTCTACTAAGAGCCCATAAGTGTTCATGCATATTCTATACACATATGAAAGGGGTGAATAGGAAAACTTGATAAGGAGGCCAGCAGGTCCCAAAGAGGAGGGGGAGGAACAAATACTTTCTAGCCTAAAATGTTTGCCATGTTGAAGACCTAGTCCGAAGCTAAGTTTATTGTCTTATAGAGACAAGCTATTTTTCATTGGAATGTCTCATCTAGCCTTGAAGCCTGGAGGCCATCCTCTGGCTAAACTTATGTTAATGTTGTGGGTGTGGGCCTAGCAAGACCTTTACCTTGGAATATCACATCTAGTCTAAAAGGCTGGAGACCATTCCCTGGCCAATCTTATATAAACGTTATAGAAGTAGGCCTAGAAATGCCTTTACAACCTTAAGATATGCTTTTGCTCTATTGTTAAAAACCAACTGGAAAGTACAAAAATGCCTTACCTGAACTGGCATCTGGGAGTATTCTTCCATCTCTCCCTGCCAGTACCTATGTTAGAGCTTTCTCTATCCCTTTCTTCTTTAATAAACATTTTACTGCACAAAGCTCTGAGTGACCAATGCCAAGTCTTCTCAATCCCAGTGCTCTGAGTGACCAATGCTAAGCCTTTTTGATCACAATGTGAATTCTTCAAGAATTCAACACTTCCCAGTAAGCTATCTAACATCATCTATCATATATACATCTGATTATAACAGACTGAATTACAGGAAGACATATACAACAGAGTCTGTTGTTACATAACTTGCAACTCTCAGTGAGTCTGCAACACCATGCCCATTAAGATTCCCTTTCTTGATGGGTGGTGGGTACAAGCCCTATTTTGCACAGGGCACAACCAAAAGGAGGAGACAGAATATATAAAAGGGCGATGCCAAGAGGGACCCTTATGAGAGCTCCTTTGGGCTCAGCCTGCTCTCATGTCTTGGGAGTGTTTGTTTAACAAAAGATCTGTCTGCTTGAGCTGTAACAGCTGTAACTTGTCTACTGTTTTAAACTCTTTAGTCCCTCATTTTGAATTTTTGTTGCAATGAGACAAGAACTAAGGGAAAGAAATAAACTGACCTGACATCGAGAAATGAAAATGTTACTACCTGCTATACTTACACATAATGCATTACCTGTAAAGGCTTAGTAAATTTACTACATTTATTTGTCTGTATCTAACACTCAGATTTATGAAAATTCTTCAGGTATAGTTGAAATTATCTAGCTATGACTCTGGTATTTCAACAAGGTTATTCATGTTAAATCTGCCTGATAAAAGTCATTTATAGGCACCTACCCTACAAGAAAGGACTCTGATTTAAAAGTTGCCAAGTATACATGTGTCCCCTCCCTCTTGAATTTCTGTCTCATCTCCCTCCCCATCCCAATCCTCCAGGTTGTTACAGAGCCCTATGGCTGATTCACGCTGATGTTTGCCATGAAAACAACAAACAACAAAATTCTGTAAAACAATTATCCTTCAATAAAAAAAACATACTAGAAAAAAAAGTTGCCAAGTAATAAGACTATTTCATCAGTAACTGTGAAGAGTTTTCATAAAGATAGCACAATTACACTAACGAAATTGCAATAAATAATGGTAAAGTTATAGTTGCAATAGAGTAAGCAGTAGATGACACTGCCACTTTTATATTCACTTGAACGCTAAGTTTATACATCTTTCCCCATCAGTAATAATTTTACTTTGATTATAGAAAGCTTAGATTCCATTTCAAGGTCTTTCAAACTAGTTCATCAATTTAAAATAACAATTGCTCTAATTCCTCATGTACGGATTTAAGATGACAAAACAAGGAGGCTGAGAGAGAAAGAAGAAGTTTTTCACTCACTTGGTATAAAATTATAGCTCCCTGCTTTATGTTTGCAATGTGACTAAACCAAATAAAGAGCTCAGAACTAAGTATTCATTTCTTCTACACTCTACAGAGAAGAGTGTCTTATAGCAGGAAAGAAGCCAATCTCCACCATTTACAGAGGCTTGCTAAAAACATCACTCAAACCTTCCCGCTGTAAGAACTTGTTCAGAAGATGAAAAGGCTATTGTTGGTTAACCATAAGGAAAAATGCTTGCAATGATGAAACCACGTGGAAAGGGTAAAGTCAGGGCTCATGAGGGCATATAATACTGCTGCTAGGTAGTTTTCTATTAATATGTAATTCGTGCCTGTGTGGTAAGTCGTTTCAATTGTGTCCAGCTCTTTGCAAGCCTATGGACTATAGCCTACCAGCTATTCCATCCATTGAATTCTCCAGGGAAGAATACTAGAGTTGGTTGCCATGGCCTCCTCCATGGGATCTTCCTGACCCAGGGATCAAACCTGTGTCTCTTGTGTCCCCTGTATGGGCGGGTGGGTTCATTACCACTAGTGCCACTTGGGAAGTCCAGTACGTAACTTAGGGCACTCCAAAGGCTTTTCTAGAGTATCGCCGTGGTAAAGTATCCACCTGCCAATGCAAAAGAGGCCAAAGTAGGAAGGTGGGCTTCACCCTTGAATCAGGAAAATCCCTGGAGAAGGCAATGGCAACACACTCCAGTATTCTTGCCTGGGAAATCTCATGGACAGAGGAGCCTAGCTGATTACAGTTGATGAAATCACAAAGAGTCAGACACGAATGAAGCCACTGAGCACCACCAGCAGCAGCAGCAGCAGCAGCAGCATGCAGACAATGACAGATTTCTCAAGACTGAAAATGTAATCCTGCACATACAATGATAAAATGATGTTTCTGGACTTTGCTGGTGGCCCAGATGTTAAGAATCTGTCTTCCAATGCAGAGGACGTGGGTTCAATCCCTGGTCTTGGAACCAGGATTCCATATGCTGTGGGACAACTAAGCCTGCTCACCACAGATAGCGACTCTACACATCACAACAAAGATCCAGCACAGCCAAAAATAAATAATTTTAAAAAGTATGAAAATAGATATTTCTTACATAAAAAGCACAAAATAAATCTTTATCACTTTCAACTAAAATATATAAGCTGTATTTTAGATCTCGTAGTTTTTGTTAAAACTTTTAATTTTGTATTGGTGTACAACTGGTTAGTAATGCCTGTGGTAGTTTCAGGTGAACAGTGAAGGGACACAGCCATACATACACACGTGTGCATTCTCCCTCAAACCCCATCCTATCCAGGCTGGCACACAACACTGAGTAGAGCTCTATATGCTATCCAAATAAATTCTCATTAGTTATCCACTTTGAATATAACAGTGTGTACATTACCTTCTCAAACTCCCTTACTGTCCCTTGCCCCTGGAAATCATAAGTTTGTTTTCTAAGTCTCTTTCTATTCTGTAAGTTCATTTTTGCCTTTTCTTTTTAAATTACACATATAAGGGATGTCATATGATTTTTTTCTGACTTCCAGAATTTTAAAAAAAAACTCTTAATTTTAATTAAACACCCTTTCCGATCATAGGCAACTCCCCTGTATGGGCGGGTGGGTTCATTACCACTAGTGCCACTTGGGAAGTCCAGTACGTAACTTAGGGCACTCCAAAGGCTTTTCTAGAGTATCGCCGTGGTAAAGTATCCACCTGCCAATGCAAAAGAGGCCAAAGTAGGAAGGTGGGCTTCACCCTTGAATCAGGAAAATCCCTGGAGAAGGCAATGGCAACACACTCCAGTATTCTTGCCTGGGAAATCTCATGGACAGAGGAGCCTAGCTGATTACAGTTGATGAAATCACAAAGAGTCAGACACGAATGAAGCCACTGAGCACCACCAGCAGCAGCAGCAGCAGCAGCAGCATGCAGACAATGACAGATTTCTCAAGACTGAAAATGTAATCCTGCACATACAATGATAAAATGATGTTTCTGGACTTTGCTGGTGGCCCAGATGTTAAGAATCTGTCTTCCAATGCAGAGGACGTGGGTTCAATCCCTGGTCTTGGAACCAGGATTCCATATGCTGTGGGACAACTAAGCCTGCTCACCACAGATAGCGACTCTACACATCACAACAAAGATCCAGCACAGCCAAAAATAAATAATTTTAAAAAGTATGAAAATAGATATTTCTTACATAAAAAGCACAAAATAAATCTTTATCACTTTCAACTAAAATATATAAGCTGTATTTTAGATCTCGTAGTTTTTGTTAAAACTTTTAATTTTGTATTGGTGTACAACTGGTTAGTAATGCCTGTGGTAGTTTCAGGTGAACAGTGAAGGGACACAGCCATACATACACACGTGTGCATTCTCCCTCAAACCCCATCCTATCCAGGCTGGCACACAACACTGAGTAGAGCTCTATATGCTATCCAAATAAATTCTCATTAGTTATCCACTTTGAATATAACAGTGTGTACATTACCTTCTCAAACTCCCTTACTGTCCCTTGCCCCTGGAAATCATAAGTTTGTTTTCTAAGTCTCTTTCTATTCTGTAAGTTCATTTTTGCCTTTTCTTTTTAAATTACACATATAAGGGATGTCATATGATATTTCTACTTCTCTGACTTCCAGAATCTCTATTTTAAAAAAGAAAACTCTTAATTTTAATTAAACACCCTTTCCGATCATAGGCAACTATCCTAATATTTTTTGCATAATTTTTGTCTTACTAGTAAATATATAGCAGCAAATTTCAAGCATCAATGATTATGGATTCTTACTTGCATTATCATATTTTGATATCAGTTCAATATTAAGGCTTTCCATAGATATGCCAATGTTATAATTTAATGCAATATCAGCTTCCCTGGTAGACCAGCTGGCAAAGAATCTGCCTGGAATGCAGGAGACCCAGGTCCAATAAATACTTGGGTCAGGAACATCCCCTGGAGAAGCGATAGGCAACCCACTCAGTATTCTTGGGCTTCCCTGATGGTTCAGACAGTAAAGAATCCACCTGAAATGCTCGACCTAGGCTCCATGCCTGTGATGGGACGATCCTCTGGGGGAGGGCATGGCAACTCACCCCTGTATTCTTTTTTTTTTTTTTTTCCCATCATGCCTCTTTTTAATTTTTATATTTATTTTCATCCATCTTTTATTCTTGGGCATGTGTGGACTTCCCATTGCAGCGGCCACTCTCATTGCAAAGCACTGGCTCTGGGCACACGCACTACAGAGTGCTGGCTCATAATTGGACACATTGGCCCAGCTACTCTGCTGCACATGGGACTTCCCAGGCCAGGGATGGAACTGGTGTCCCCTGTACTGCAAGGTGGACTCTCTACCTACTGGACCGCCAGATAAGTCCTCACTCCAGTATTCTTGCCTGGAGAATTCCCAAGGACAGAGGAGCCTGGTAGGCTATAGTCCAGTGGGTGGCAAAGAGTTGGACAAACTGAGCAACACACACACACATATATAGGGAAAAATGGACTCAGTTTTCGTATCAAGGGTGATGCTATAAAAAATGTGGCAGTATGTCAGTCTAATGATAGCAAGATTACTATGTAAGCCAACATAAACAATTTCAGTCAATAAATGACCACAGGTATTTTTAAGCTGAGCCAAGAGAGTTTAATTTTTAAAATAGTATATATCTGAGCATTTTAGAAGGTTTTAAAGAGAACATTAGTCTGTTGGCTGTTTCCAAGGAGTACAAACTTATTATAGTTACATTATTTAACTAAGTAAAGAACTGGGAAAAGACATGATGAGAAAAATGGAAAAAATGAAGGAACTACATTCTTAATCTTCATTTGCACCAACTCTAATTGGCACATTCAACTTTTTAAAGCTTGACATTTAACTTAAACCATGATTTTTAATTTTGAGATGAATCATGTGCCATTTGTTGCTATGTTTAAATTTTAATTAGAGGATTTTTAAAAACTAAAATTAATATAATTTGCAATATAGCTTTCACTTATTTTTAAAATACACAATGATTTCTAGCTGCCAAATCATAATTGAGGAGAAGTCACATCAGGCCAGAGAAAAGCACTTCTGCCAACACATTTTCTGAAAACTCTCAAAACTTTTTTTAGATCATAAAAAACAGAGTATCACTGATTCACTCTTGCTTGTTATTAACCTCAGGAATATATATTATAGATGATCATCCCTTGTGCATTGCCCATGTAGAACAGTTGGCAATTTATGTTTCAAAATGCTGGTCCCCTTTACAGGCAGATAAATTGACCCTCTATCTTGGAAAACCCCTTGCCAACCATGTTTTCATTAGAATTCCTTAAATTACGGAACAATAACCTCACAGGAGATTGTTTATTAGAGGCTTCTAGGCACCCCATATACTTGTGATTTGCAAAGGAACTTTAAATGAAGGCTCGGAGGGCCAAAATCCAAAAGAAATGACTGAGGAGCCTGGTAGCCCCTATTTATTTTCCTGGAGAATTCCAAGGACAGAGGAGCCTGGTAGGCTATAGTCCAGTGGGTGGCAAAGAGTTGGACAAACTGAGCAACACACACACACTATATAGGGAAAAATGGACTCAGTTTTCGTATCAAGGGTGATGCTATAAAAAATGTGGCAGTATGTCAGTCTAATGATAGCAAGATTACTATGTAAGCCAACATAAACAATTTCAGTCAATAAATGACCACAGGTATTTTTAAGCTGAGCCAAGAGAGTTTAATTTTTAAAATAGTATATATCTGAGCATTTTAGAAGGTTTTAAAGAGAACATTAGTCTGTTGGCTGTTTCCAAGGAGTACAAACTTATTATAGTTACATTATTTAACTAAGTAAAGAACTGGGAAAAGACATGATGAGAAAAATGGAAAAAATGAAGGAACTACATTCTTAATCTTCATTTGCACCAACTCTAATTGGCACATTCAACTTTTTAAAGCTTGACATTTAACTTAAACCATGATTTTTAATTTTGAGATGAATCATGTGCCATTTGTTGCTATGTTTAAATTTTAATTAGAGGATTTTTAAAAACTAAAATTAATATAATTTGCAATATAGCTTTCACTTATTTTTAAAATACACAATGATTTCTAGCTGCCAAATCATAATTGAGGAGAAGTCACATCAGGCCAGAGAAAAGCACTTCTGCCAACACATTTTCTGAAAACTCTCAAAACTTTTTCTAGATCATAAAAAACAGAGTATCACTGATTCACTCTTGCTTGTTATTAACCTCAGGAATATATATTATAGATGATCATCCCTTGTGCATTGCCCATGTAGAACAGTTGGCAATTTATGTTTCAAAATGCTGGTCCCCTTTACAGGCAGATAAATTGACCCTCTATCTTGGAAAACCCCTTGCCAACCATGTTTTCATTAGAATTCCTTAAATTACGGAACAATAACCTCACAGGAGATTGTTTATTAGAGGCTTCTAGGCACCCCATATACTTGTGATTTGCAAAGGAACTTTAAATGAATGCTCGGAGTGCCAAAATCCAAAAGAAAAGCCCATGTGGAAAAATGATGTATCAAAGCCTACAGGATTTATGTTTAAATTATTGAAATTCTGTGGATGCATGGTTTATTTATGCTGATTTGCTTTCTGGCTGCACTGTACACTCTTTAAGTCTACTGGGTTTAGGACAAAAGACCATGACTTCTTTTCTGTATATTTTAATATATTTTCTACATCACTTGCCCATGTTGATAAGACTAGTGACTCAAATAAAGAAAAATTTCCATGTAGTGCAGGTGTAAGTCACCTTTCCTTTCACCTGTCTTTTAATTGGCTTAGAGATCTGGGTTTTCATGTAGAGTGAGAAAACTATTCATTAGTTAGAAGAAGAAAACATATGAAAATCTTCTTTTCATACCAATAAAGGAAATGAAACCAAATCATACTATGAAAACATTTAACTATCTCTAATATGATACATCTATTACTTAAACTCAACCTGTATACACCATAAACATTGTAGTAGCAAGCTACCAAGAAGATGAACTGTTTCATAAGAATCCGATTATTATAACAGAATACAGCCACCTATACCTATCTCTTACTACTGTTTCTAAAGATGGGCAATGTGGAATCCCCTGGTGGTCCAATGCAATGGTTTGGGTTCGATCCAAGGTCAAGGAGCTAAGATCCCACATGCCCGCATGGCATAGCCAAAAAATAAAAACATAAAGATGGGCAATGCCTAGGGGAAACCTAGGGATCAAACCAAAGATATATGTCTCCTTTGAATCTTCCCACGTGTCTCTGGCCTCTCTTCAGTGTTGTCAAATCTGTCAATAGCTGGGCACCAAAGAAGACAAATAAAGTAAATATGAAAATACCACAGTAGGCTCTGGATTAGTAAAGAATGTATGCATGTTGCCTGCAATAAGATTTTCTTAGAATTCTAAAGGAGATCCTTTTCCCTCCTTCCTCCCAAGTGATGGGAATGATCCTATATCAACTTTACTAAAATTAAGCCAATTGTATTCCTAAGCCTGCCATCGAATACTGTTTCTTCAGTTTTCCTGCTTGATGGGTAAAAATTACACAAACACAACATAAAAGCAGGAACATTTTAGAGTCTCAGTGTCACTGTGTTTCCCTCTTCCCCATCTCCAGGTAGCAAACAGGCCTTAGAAAACATACATGATGAGAAGATCCCAGTGTGGAAGATGAGAATTAATATTTTCATGACTTAAAGTCTTTCTGATGGCACTGACTGTTGCAAAAAACTGGAGTAACAAGTATTTAAAACATGCTCTGTAATTTTTTTCATATATTTTCTACATCACTTGCCCATGTTGATAAGACTAGTGACTCAAATAAAGAAAAATTTCCATGTAGTGCAGGTGTAAGTCACCTTTCCTTTCACCTGTCTTTTAATTGGCTTAGAGATCTGGGTTTTCATGTAGAGTGAGAAAACTATTCATTAGTTAGAAGAAGAAAACATATGAAAATCTTCTTTTCATACCAATAAAGGAAATGAAACCAAATCATACTATGAAAACATTTAACTATCTCTAATATGATACATCTATTACTTAAACTCAACCTGTATACACCATAAACATTGTAGTAGCAAGCTACCAAGAAGATGAACTGTTTCATAAGAATCCGATTATTATAACAGAATACAGCCACCTATACCTATCTCTTACTACTGTTTCTAAAGATGGGCAATGTGGAATCCCCTGGTGGTCCAATGCAATGGTTTGGGTTCGATCCAAGGTCAAGGAGCTAAGATCCCACATGCCCGCATGGCATAGCCAAAAAATAAAAACATAAAGATGGGCAATGCCTAGGGGAAACCTAGGGATCAAACCAAAGATATATGTCTCCTTTGAATCTTCCCACGTGTCTCTGGCCTCTCTTCAGTGTTGTCAAATCTGTCAATAGCTGGGCACCAAAGAAGACAAATAAAGTAAATATGAAAATACCACAGTAGGCTCTGGATTAGTAAAGAATGTATGCATGTTGCCTGCAATAAGATTTTCTTAGAATTCTAAAGGAGATCCTTTTCCCTCCTTCCTCCCAAGTGATGGGAATGATCCTATATCAACTTTACTAAAATTAAGCCAATTGTATTCCTAAGCCTGCCATCGAATACTGTTTCTTCAGTTTTCCTGCTTGATGGGTAAAAATTACACAAACACAACATAAAAGCAGGAACATTTTAGAGTCTCAGTGTCACTGTGTTTCCCTCTTCCCCATCTCCAGGTAGCAAACAGGCCTTAGAAAACATACATGATGAGAAGATCCCAGTGTGGAAGATGAGAATTAATATTTTCATGACTTAAAGTCTTTCTGATGGCACTGACTGTTGCAAAAAACTGGAGTAACAAGTATTTAAAACATGCTCTGTAATTTTTTTTCATTATTTCATACAAATGTCTTAATATTTTTTTAAAAAACTTGCCTCTTTGTGGTAATTAAAATATATGCATTTTTCATGGGGCATAGCTTCCATATTTTATTAGAAAAAAAGAAGACCCAGACAAAAGAAGCTAATTAAAAAATACTAAATGTTTCTCTAGTGTGGTGTATTAACAGTATTTAAGAATTATGTTATAACAGTAAGCTGTAATTATAACATGGGAGAATAATGATATAATTCAGCAAGCTCAAAGCAATTCTGCTACATCCAGATACAGTGAATCCCCAGCAGGGAATGGCATTTCACAACTTGCTCACATAGTCTATGCAAGTCATATAATATTTATCTTTTATTTCACCGGGTGTGATCATGATGCAAAATAATGTGCTTCGTTGTGTAGAAAGGGTTAAGTTATGGCCTTTGTGAGCCATTCGGTGGAGATTTATTGGAGGAGTTAGTCAGTCTATAGTTCAATATGTGGTGATGGAACAAGGATCATAGGTGCACAGACAGAGAGAGGAAAAGAGCTGAGGCAAATGGCATCCCTAGGGCTTTACAACATATGGCCCATCAGTCAAGGGTCAAGCCCCCTCACAAATTGCATGCACTTTACATAGCCATCTGCATCAATAAATTACTAGTCTCCTTTAGCCAGACACTAATGCATGAGCAAGAGGAATCAGTCCCACTTAGAAATAAACTGTTTTTATTTATTCTTATTCATTTTGCCCCAATACTGCAACCCATCATTTCCACCCAAGACTCTGCCCCCATAGTCAGGCCTAATGTTTAAAACACACATCTGTCTTTTCCAGAGCCTTGAAATATATCTTACAGAGTAACTAAGGTACAGGAGAAGCAGGTCCTTTATAACCTAGGAAGATGAAATTTCAACACATTTATTTATCTTATTTCATTCTGCTGAGTTTCCCTTTGATGCTCAATGACTGGCTTGCTACAGAAAACTTCCTAGAATACTATAGTTTGTGTTTTTGACATTCTTCAGTCACAGACTAAAAGTATCAGCACTAAAGCAACTAGTTATTTCATGACCATGTATATGTGGAGAGAACTTTTGAAACTGGTAGTTCTGGGGCACATTCAAGCAAGCATACAAAACAGAGCTCAACTAAGATTTGTGTGTATGAAAATTCCATGGCTATTTTAACTGCATAATCTTCAAGCTTTTACATTTTAGTGCTATTGTACAAAAAATTGAAGCTTTGGGATTCTTAAACTATCTTTCATACCTGACAGACAAAATTATAGTATAATACTCGGCATCCAACAAGAAGCAAAGACACATGTGAAAGAAATAAATATTGGAAAAGTTAATCACTTTGGAGCCACGTTATTGACTAGTGGTACACTTAAAAAGTCAACCTTTCTCACAAAAGCAGGCATTTGGGAGGGAAAATAGGAAAAGAAAAGACAGTAAAGAAGAATAAGTACCACTTCATTTAATCCTTGCAATAATTCTCTGATATCAGTAATTATTATGTCACAGATTTTTAAAAAATGAGGACTGGACAAGTTAAGTGATCACACAGTGAGAAGACATAGAACAGGGATTTATAGACAGTCCTGCCTCATGCAAAGTTCACTGCCATCTCAATTCAAGAAAGGAGAAAGAACGATAGATAGAGGGAGTTATGATATCCATAGTAGGGCTGTGAAGTCATGGGATTCTAGGACATGAAGTCCCTTTTGTATGCTCTTGCTTAACCACTTTTCTGCTACTTTAAACAGGACACTCTCACTGGAAGCAGAGAAGGGGAGCAGCACCAGTTCAAGAAGAAAAAGTAATACAGGTAAGAAAAGATAATCACTGTTGGTGGGAATGTAAATTGGTACAGCATGGAGGTTCCTCGAAAGATTAAAACTAGAACTACTATATGATCCAGCAACTCCATACCAGGTACTGGTTCAAGGAAAACAAAAAAACTTACTCAAAAGATATTTGCACGCCTATGTTCACTGCTCCATTATTTGCCATAACTAAGACATGGAATCAACCTAAATGTCCATCAATGGGTGAATAGATAAATAAAATGTGGTTTGTATTTACACAATGGAATATTATTCAGTCATAAAGATGAAGAAAAACCTTCCAGTTGTTACAACGTGACAACATGGACAGAACTAAGCAAAATAAATCAGAGAACGACAAACACCATATGATCTCACTTATATTTGGACCTAAAAACAAACAATTCATAGATACAGATAACAGATTAGTGGTTGTCAGAGGCAAAAAAAAGGAGGTCAAAGGAAACTAAGCAAAACTAAATCAAAAACGAAACGAAAAAAATTCTAACTTCCTATGGCTATTTTAACTGCATAATCTTCAAGCTTTTACATTTTAGTGCTATTGTACAAAAAATTGAAGCTTTGGGATTCTTAAACTATCTTTCATACCTGACAGACAAAATTATAGTATAATACTCGGCATCCAACAAGAAGCAAAGACACATGTGAAAGAAATAAATATTGGAAAAGTTAATCACTTTGGAGCCACGTTATTGACTAGTGGTACACTTAAAAAGTCAACCTTTCTCACAAAAGCAGGCATTTGGGAGGGAAAATAGGAAAAGAAAAGACAGTAAAGAAGAATAAGTACCACTTCATTTAATCCTTGCAATAATTCTCTGATATCAGTAATTATTATGTCACAGATTTTTAAAAAATGAGGACTGGACAAGTTAAGTGATCACACAGTGAGAAGACATAGAACAGGGATTTATAGACAGTCCTGCCTCATGCAAAGTTCACTGCCATCTCAATTCAAGAAAGGAGAAAGAACGATAGATAGAGGGAGTTATGATATCCATAGTAGGGCTGTGAAGTCATGGGATTCTAGGACATGAAGTCCCTTTTGTATGCTCTTGCTTAACCACTTTTCTGCTACTTTAAACAGGACACTCTCACTGGAAGCAGAGAAGGGGAGCAGCACCAGTTCAAGAAGAAAAAGTAATACAGGTAAGAAAAGATAATCACTGTTGGTGGGAATGTAAATTGGTACAGCATGGAGGTTCCTCGAAAGATTAAAACTAGAACTACTATATGATCCAGCAACTCCATACCAGGTACTGGTTCAAGGAAAACAAAAAAACTTACTCAAAAGATATTTGCACGCCTATGTTCACTGCTCCATTATTTGCCATAACTAAGACATGGAATCAACCTAAATGTCCATCAATGGGTGAATAGATAAATAAAATGTGGTTTGTATTTACACAATGGAATATTATTCAGTCATAAAGATGAAGAAAAACCTTCCAGTTGTTACAACGTGACAACATGGACAGAACTAAGCAAAATAAATCAGAGAACGACAAACACCATATGATCTCACTTATATTTGGACCTAAAAACAAACAATTCATAGATACAGATAACAGATTAGTGGTTGTCAGAGGCAGGGGGTGATGGGTGAGTAAAATGGATGAAGGAGGTCAAAAGGTACAAACACCCAGTTCTGAAATAAATAAGTCATGGAGACATAATGTGCCATGGTGACTACAGTTAATAGCAGCATAGGGAGTAGATCTGAAAAGCTCTCATCCCAAGTAGAAAAAAAAAAATTCTAACTTCCTATGGTGACAGAAGTTAACTAGACTCACTGTGGTGATCATTTTACTATATATATGTGTGTGTGTGTGTGTATATATATATATATATACAATCATTATGTTGTACACCTGAAACTAATGCAACCTTCTATGTTCATTTACAACTTAATTAAAAATAATTTTTTTTAAAGAAACAAGGAGGAATAACTGCATATAAGTACAGTTCTGAAGCTGGAATGTTGCCCAGAATAGGCTCAGTAATTGTGTGGATCAAGAATAGGTTTCAACTTACATATTTTCTGAAGCACTGAGTAGAGCAGGGTTCTGAGGGATGCCCAAGATCAATGGGAAAAGACACAAAGCCAGAACAGCTTAGAAATAAATAGCACTATTCTAGTAGGTGGGTCAGAGAAGATCTTGCTTTGATTGATGTCCTTGAGGGTTTTGCCTATATTCTCCTCTAAGAGTTTGATGGTTTCTGGCCTTACATTTAAGTCTTTAATCCATTTTGAGTTGATCTTTGTGTATGGTGTCAGGGTATGTTCCAACTTCATTTTCTTGCATGTAGCTGTCCAATTTTCCCAGCACCATTTGTTGAAGAGGCTGTCTTTGTCCCATTTTATATGTTCGCCTCCTTTGTCAAAAATAAGGTACCCATAGGTGCGTGGCTTTATCTCTGGGTTCTCGATCTTGTTCCATTGGTCAATATTTCTGTTTTTGTGCCAGTACCATACTGTCTTGATGACTGTTGCTTTGTAGTAGAGTCTGAAGTTGGGGAGGCTGATCCCCCCAGCTCCATTCTTCTTCCTGAGGATTGCTTTGGCTATTCGAGGTCTCAATACCAGATCCTTCCAGTTGTTACAACGTGACAACATGGACAGAACTAAGCAAAATAAATCAGAGAACGACAAACACCATATGATCTCACTTATATTTGGACCTAAAAACAAACAATTCATAGATACAGATAACAGATTAGTGGTTGTCAGAGGCAGGGGGTGATGGGTGAGTAAAATGGATGAAGGAGGTCAAAAGGTACAAACACCCAGTTCTGAAATAAATAAGTCATGGAGACATAATGTGCCATGGTGACTACAGTTAATAGCAGCATAGGGAGTAGATCTGAAAAGCTCTCATCCCAAGTAGAAAAAAAAAAATTCTAACTTCCTATGGTGACAGAAGTTAACTAGACTCACTGTGGTGATCATTTTACTATATATATGTGTGTGTGTGTGTGTATATATATATATATACAATCATTATGTTGTACACCTGAAACTAATGCAACCTTCTATGTTCATTTACAACTTAATTAAAAATAATTTTTTTTAAAGAAACAAGGAGGAATAACTGCATATAAGTACAGTTCTGAAGCTGGAATGTTGCCCAGAATAGGCTCAGTAATTGTGTGGATCAAGAATAGGTTTCAACTTACATATTTTCTGAAGCACTGAGTAGAGCAGGGTTCTGAGGGATGCCCAAGATCAATGGGAAAAGACACAAAGCCAGAACAGCTTAGAAATAAATAGCACTATTCTAGTAGGTGGGTCAGAGAAGATCTTGCTTTGATTGATGTCCTTGAGGGTTTTGCCTATATTCTCCTCTAAGAGTTTGATGGTTTCTGGCCTTACATTTAAGTCTTTAATCCATTTTGAGTTGATCTTTGTGTATGGTGTCAGGGTATGTTCCAACTTCATTTTCTTGCATGTAGCTGTCCAATTTTCCCAGCACCATTTGTTGAAGAGGCTGTCTTTGTCCCATTTTATATGTTCGCCTCCTTTGTCAAAAATAAGGTACCCATAGGTGCGTGGCTTTATCTCTGGGTTCTCGATCTTGTTCCATTGGTCAATATTTCTGTTTTTGTGCCAGTACCATACTGTCTTGATGACTGTTGCTTTGTAGTAGAGTCTGAAGTTGGGGAGGCTGATCCCCCCAGCTCCATTCTTCTTCCTGAGGATTGCTTTGGCTATTCGAGGTCTTTTGTGTTTCCATATGAACTGTGTTATTCGTTGGTCTAGTTCTGTGAAGAATGTTATTGGAAGTTTGATAGGGATCGCATTGAATCTATAGATGACATTTGGTAGTATGGTCATTTTCACAATATTGATTCTCCCGACCCAGGAACACGGAATATTTCTCCATCTGTTTAACTCTTCTTTAATGTCTCTCATGAGTGTCTTGTAATTTTCTGTGTACAGTTCTTTTGTTTCTTTGGGTAGGTTTATTCCTAGATATTTGATTCTTTTGGTTGCGATGGTGAAGGGGATTGCCTCTTTGATTTCATTTTCTGATTTTTCATTGTTTGTGTATAGGAATGCCAGTGATTTCTGTATATTGATTTTGTATCCTGCAACTTTGCTGAATTCGCTGATTAACTCTAGTAGTTTTGTAATAGTGTCTTTGGGATTTTCTATGTATAATATCATGTCATCTGCAAATAGAGAGAGTTTGACTTCTTCTTTTCCAATCTGGATTCCTTTGATTTCTTTCTCTTCTCTTATTGCTGTTGCTAGAACATCCAGGACTATGTTGAATAGTAGTGGTGAAAGTGGACACCCTTGTCTTGTTCCTGATCTTAGAGGGAATGCTTTGAGTTTTTCACCATTGAGGATAATGTTCGCTGTGGGCTTCTCATATATGGCTTTCACTATGTTAAGATAAGTTCCTTCTATGCCCATTTTTTGAAGAGTTTTATCATAAATGGATGCTGTACTTTGTCAAAGGCTTTTTCTGCATCTATTGAGATGATCATGTGATTTTTGTCTTTCAATTTGTTGATATGGTGTATCACATTGATTGATTTGCGGATGTTGAAGAATCCTTGCATGCCTGGGATGAACCCAACTTGATTGTGATGAATGAGCTTTTTGATGTGTTGCTGTATTCTGTTTGCTAGGATTTTGTTGAGGATTTTGGCATCTAGATTCATTTTGAATTTTTTTTGTTGCTTTGGTATCAGGGTGATTGGCTGTTTTAGGCTTGCATGTATGTCCAACTTCATTTTCTTGCATGTAGCTGTCCAATTTTCCCAGCACCATTTGTTGAAGAGGCTGTCTTTGTCCCATTTTATATGTTCGCCTCCTTTGTCAAAAATAAGGTACCCATAGGTGCGTGGCTTTATCTCTGGGTTCTCGATCTTGTTCCATTGGTCAATATTTCTGTTTTTGTGCCAGTACCATACTGTCTTGATGACTGTTGCTTTGTAGTAGAGTCTGAAGTTGGGGAGGCTGATCCCCCCAGCTCCATTCTTCTTCCTGAGGATTGCTTTGGCTATTCGAGGTCTTTTGTGTTTCCATATGAACTGTGTTATTCGTTGGTCTAGTTCTGTGAAGAATGTTATTGGAAGTTTGATAGGGATCGCATTGAATCTATAGATGACATTTGGTAGTATGGTCATTTTCACAATATTGATTCTCCCGACCCAGGAACACGGAATATTTCTCCATCTGTTTAACTCTTCTTTAATGTCTCTCATGAGTGTCTTGTAATTTTCTGTGTACAGTTCTTTTGTTTCTTTGGGTAGGTTTATTCCTAGATATTTGATTCTTTTGGTTGCGATGGTGAAGGGGATTGCCTCTTTGATTTCATTTTCTGATTTTTCATTGTTTGTGTATAGGAATGCCAGTGATTTCTGTATATTGATTTTGTATCCTGCAACTTTGCTGAATTCGCTGATTAACTCTAGTAGTTTTGTAATAGTGTCTTTGGGATTTTCTATGTATAATATCATGTCATCTGCAAATAGAGAGAGTTTGACTTCTTCTTTTCCAATCTGGATTCCTTTGATTTCTTTCTCTTCTCTTATTGCTGTTGCTAGAACATCCAGGACTATGTTGAATAGTAGTGGTGAAAGTGGACACCCTTGTCTTGTTCCTGATCTTAGAGGGAATGCTTTGAGTTTTTCACCATTGAGGATAATGTTCGCTGTGGGCTTCTCATATATGGCTTTCACTATGTTAAGATAAGTTCCTTCTATGCCCATTTTTTGAAGAGTTTTTATCATAAATGGATGCTGTACTTTGTCAAAGGCTTTTTCTGCATCTATTGAGATGATCATGTGATTTTTGTCTTTCAATTTGTTGATATGGTGTATCACATTGATTGATTTGCGGATGTTGAAGAATCCTTGCATGCCTGGGATGAACCCAACTTGATTGTGATGAATGAGCTTTTTGATGTGTTGCTGTATTCTGTTTGCTAGGATTTTGTTGAGGATTTTGGCATCTAGATTCATCAGTGAAATTGGCCTATAATTTTCTTTTTTTGTGATGTCTTTGCCTGGCTTTGGTATCAGGGTGATGGTGGCCTTGTAGAATGTGTTTGGAAGTGTTCCTTCCTGTGCAATTTTTTGGAAGAGTTTTAGAAGGACAGGCATTAGCTCTTCTTTAAATGTTTGGTAGAATTCACTTGTGAAACCATCTGGCCCTGGGCTTTTATTTTTGGGTAGATTTTTGATCACAAGGTCAATTTCTGAGCTTGTGATTGGCTTGTTCATAGTTTCTATTTCTTCCTGGTTGACCTACTAGAATAGTGGAACTCAAAAGACAAATGAACATGTGGGACCTAATGAAACTTAAAAGCTTTTGTACTGCTAAAGAAATTACAAAAAAGCTGAACAGACAGCCCACAGAGTGGGAGAAAATCATAGCAAATGAAACAACAGACAAAGAATTAATCTCCAAAATCTACAAGCAACTCAGACAACTCAGCACTGGAAAAACGAACAACCCAATCAAAAAATGGGAAAAGGACCTAAACAGACACCTCTCCAACGATGACGTACAGATGGCCCAAAAACACATGAAACGATGCTCAACTTCACTAATAATTAGAGAAATGCAAATCAAAACTACAATGAGATATCACCTCACACCCGTCAGAATGGCCATCATCCACAAATCGACAGACAATAAATGCTGGAGAGGCTGCGGAGAAAAGGGAACACTCCTGCATTGCTGGTGGGAGTGTAACTTGATACAGCCTCTATGGAAGACAGTCTGGAGATTTCTTAAAAAACTAGAAATAGAAGCACCATATGACCCAGCAATCCCACTCTTAGGTTTATACCCTGATGAAATCAAAACTGAAAGAAGCACCTGTACCCCAATGTCCATTGCAGCTCTCTATACAATAGCTAGAACATGGAAGGAACCTAGATGCCCATCGACGAATGAATGGATCCAAAAGCTCTGGTACATATATACAATGGAATACTACACAGCTGTAAAGAGAAATGCAGAAGAATCAGCCCTCATGAGGTGGCTGGATCTAGAACGTATCCTAAAAAGTGAAGTCAGTCAGAAAGAGAAGGACAAATACAGTATATTAACACATATATATGGAATCTAGTAGGATGGTGATGATGGCACATGCAGTGAAGCGACAGAAAGACAGACATGGACAGTGGACATATGGACATTGTGGGGAAGGAACAGTGGGTGAGAGGCGTAAAGGAAGTAGCATGAAGGCCTGTACTATCATAAGTGAAGAAAATAGCTCTAGTCATTGCTCTGTGAGAAAAGGGGATCCTGTGCTGTGTGATGGTCGGGAGGGGAGGGAAGGGGGGGATATACATGTGACTAATCTGAGAACATGCATGTCTGTAAACAACAAAACTCTGTAAAAGTTAAAAGTAAAATAAAGGTTTAAAAAAAAAAAAGAAATAAATAGCACAAGGAAAAAGAAAGATTTTAGAGAGAAGTTTTAATGAGAGATTCTTCAGCTTATCTGAAAAACTGGTTGAAACCTCAGTTTGCTTCTTATACTTTGTAAGTCTAGATCCAGATATCCTTTTGGAAAACTTCTGTTTCTGAATCTTTCAGAATACATAGAATACCTCTTAATGTACAAAAGTATTGAGTCATATATCCATGAAAGATTCTTTCTCTACGATGACGTAAACAAAAATGGGAAAAGGACCTAAACAGACACCTCTCAACGATGACGTACAGATGGCCCAAAAACACATGAAACGATGCTCAACTTCACTAATAATTAGAGAAATGCAAATCAAAACTACAATGAGATATCACCTCACACCCGTCAGAATGGCCATCATCCACAAATCGACAGACAATAAATGCTGGAGAGGCTGCGGAGAAAAGGGAACACTCCTGCATTGCTGGTGGGAGTGTAACTTGATACAGCCTCTATGGAAGACAGTCTGGAGATTTCTTAAAAAACTAGAAATAGAAGCACCATATGACCCAGCAATCCCACTCTTAGGTTTATACCCTGATGAAATCAAAACTGAAAGAAGCACCTGTACCCCAATGTCCATTGCAGCTCTCTATACAATAGCTAGAACATGGAAGGAACCTAGATGCCCATCGACGAATGAATGGATCCAAAAGCTCTGGTACATATATACAATGGAATACTACACAGCTGTAAAGAGAAATGCAGAAGAATCAGCCCTCATGAGGTGGCTGGATCTAGAACGTATCCTAAAAAGTGAAGTCAGTCAGAAAGAGAAGGACAAATACAGTATATTAACACATATATATGGAATCTAGTAGGATGGTGATGATGGCACATGCAGTGAAGCGACAGAAAGACAGACATGGACAGTGGACATATGGACATTGTGGGGAAGGAACAGTGGGTGAGAGGCGTAAAGGAAGTAGCATGAAGGCCTGTACTATCATAAGTGAAGAAAATAGCTCTAGTCATTGCTCTGTGAGAAAAGGGGATCCTGTGCTGTGTGATGGTCGGGAGGGGAGGGAAGGGGGGGATATACATGTGACTAATCTGAGAACATGCATGTCTGTAAACAACAAAACTCTGTAAAAGTTAAAAGTAAAATAAAGGTTTAAAAAAAAAAAAGAAATAAATAGCACAAGGAAAAAGAAAGATTTTAGAGAGAAGTTTTAATGAGAGATTCTTCAGCTTATCTGAAAAACTGGTTGAAACCTCAGTTTGCTTCTTATACTTTGTAAGTCTAGATCCAGATATCCTTTTGGAAAACTTCTGTTTCTGAATCTTTCAGAATACATAGAATACCTCTTAATGTACAAAAGTATTGAGTCATATATCCATGAAAGATTCTTTCTCTCGGTTTGGTATTTATTAAAAGGACAAACTTGGATTCCCATAAACCCTGAATAGTTCTTTAAATACTCTAAAGTAGTCTATCAATGCAAAACTTAATTAATTATCTTTTAAGCTGAGAGCAAATAGACACAGGCATGATTAGTATGAGAAACACAGATGTGTACTTCACATCTGAGGTTGGACTCTAGTTCATGAAACATATTAGAGTGGACACAAGACCAAATTCTTTTGATTTAGATGGAAAGTATACAGTAAGATTTGCATTGTAATGGATCCACTGACCCCTGGTCAAGATGGAATTGTCAATAGAAGTGTCTTATGTATGGTATGAATCATATCTAATGGTTCTATTAACATCATATTGAGATTGAAGTCTCAAGAAGCATGACTTGGAATAATGGAAATGGAAGAAGGCTTTATTTATTATTTTCATTTCATCTCTGTAAGTGTATTTTTTCACTTTTAAATCATCTCTCATAAAAAACAGCCAATGATACACTTATTAAAATTATATCAAAACACACAAATTTGTAAAAGTCATCTGATTTTAAAAAATACAAGATCCCCCTACACGACCCATTTCCTAATGAGCTGCACCTTACAGAAGAAGGAGGGTAACGCCTAATGGAGAAAAGGGTGGATTGACAGTGAGCAAGCAGCATTCTTTTGCTATTTCTGAGTCTGAGACACTTGTGAAACCAAGGGCAAGTGGCTCTATTTTCCTCTCTCAGATTCTTCAATTGGAAAATGGGGATAACACAATGCCTGCCTTTCGTTCACGTCACAGGTTGTAAGGATGAATCAGATAATATAAATGAAGCTTTTGGAGCATATTAGAAGAAACTGGTTCTTGAATTACAACAATCATTTAGTGATTTCTTATTCCAGTTATATTAGATTAAGTGACCAAATTCAGTATTTATGCAGTAAAATGGGAAATCATCAATCTAGACAATTTTCTAATGGTTCAAGGTAGTTTAGCAGGAACAAGAATAAGATATTTTACAGTGGCATACTTGAAGTAATACTCCGTCTTATATACCATCTTATATTTTAAAATGTTAAAATATAGTATCTGAATTATACTCTCCATTTATTTAACAGTTAAATGGGAAGGAAGCTCTTTCTTCAGACTTGTGTGAATTAACATAATGACTAATAAAACTGTCAAAGAAACAGAGGATGCTAAAGGGACAAAGAGAGAAAAACGTTTGTCTTACTATACGTTCACCTATACACTGGAAACAGCCATAATGTAAGGCTGTGATTCTAGAAAACTGTGAATAGTAATGGGAGGTCATGATAAAACAAAACAACATTGAATTCTCTAGAAGGATCAAGTTGAGAAACTGCAGGATACTCCTCCCAACAGACACTGGCCATTTTCAGAATGGGAAAAAATCATAAAAATATAAATTTAATATTCCTATGATGGTAGAGAATAAATTTGAGTAAAGTAGAATAAATACAGATGGAAACTATAACCTTTCCCCAACTTTCTGCAAGAAGAAAAAAATACTCTAGAAGTTCATGTGAAATGGCAGTTGCTACAAAATCAGTTTGGTGTAAAAAGAAGTTGAATGGATATAACCAATAATGAACAATCAAAAAGTCTTCTTGGAGATTTACTCATAACTGAAACCTGAACTTTTTCCCTGGATCTTTTAACATTCAGTTTAGACTTACACGAGGATTTATAAACAAACAAACATGGTTTTGCCATTCTACACACACATCATGGCTGTACTCCCTATTGGTTATATGCAGTCAATTTTGAACTTTAGAAATTATATATTTTAAAAATTTTTATTTTTTTAAATTTATCTTTGGCTATTCTGGGTTTCCACTGCTGCCACAGGCTCTTCTCTAGTTGCAGGGAGTGGGTCCTACTCTCTAGTTGAGATGAGCAGGCTTCTTGTTGTGGTGACTTCTCTTGTTGAGGAACTCAGGCTCTAGGGCACACGGGTTTCAGTAGTTGCGGCACATGGGGTCAATAATTGGGGCTCTGAGGCTCTAAAGTCCAGCCTCCATAGTTGTGGCTGACAGGCTTAGTTGTTCCACATCATGTGCGATCTTCCCAGATCAGGGATCGAACTCATGTCTCCTGCATTGGCAGGCGAACTCTCTACCACTGAGCTACCAGGGAAGCCCTAGAAATTCTGATTTTTAAAATCAAAAGTAAATGGCTTAAAACCTAGCTTCACTTTCTTCAAAACACACTTATATTTGGTATGAGAGTTTTTTGACTACCTTTATCATAATTCAAGATTTTCAATTTCCATACCTGATCAGTGTGACCCTACAAATCATTTTGCAACTTGTTCAGAGAGATCCACCCTAACACAAAAAATGAAATCTTGAGCAGTCTATTCAAGCCCCGGGCCTCAGTTTTTCTAGATGTAAAATGGGGATAGTATAGAATCGTTGTGAGGGTCAAATGCATTAATTACCACACTATTTAATAGTCTGTCATAGCAGTGTATAACAGCACTCAGTTCACAGCAAAACTAGCTATCCCCATCTTCATCATCACAATCATCATCCTTCTCTGCCTTCCCTCATCATCAAGATCATCTTCTCCCTCAAAGAATTCATATAATACTTATCTATTTTATGATATCACAACTTTGATTTATGATGTTAAATGGTAATGGTTAAAATATGCATGACTTTCAAAGTAGCTTTTAACAATTTTTTAGTATACTTTATCTGGGGAGGTTTTTGTTAGACATTTTGGAGTCTTTTGCGTGTGCATGTTCCCGCCTGGCTATAGCCTTGTACATATCCTCTGCCCCCAAAGTCACCATCAAAGTTTGCTCTCCATTTTCAGGTTCAACTTGAAGCTGGCCCTTCAGAACAACCCCGAAGGGTTTCTTCACTTGTAATCCATTACTCACAAAGATGTATAACCAAGGCCCATCCAAAGACTTGTATAAAGATAATGTTCTCTCACTGTGATGGCACTAGTCCCTGTATACCTATCAGCACAAGTGCCCTTTTGTGAGTCTTTCATGTAATAAATATGTGGTTCAAATTGATGATGAACTCACTATTTTTTGACCTCTTGCATGTCTTAACCACAATGCTGCCATTTTTCAATTTGCAAAATATACATATCAAAAAAAGGTAAAACAACAGAATCCTCTGATATGTCTCTCAATCACTGGATATTATCCACCACATGTCACTTATTGGTTCACTTGAGAACATCTGTTTGTGCTTCCTCTCAAAGATATCCTCTAGCTACTGTATGAAGAAAATGATTGAGCGAATGATGCACTTGTTCCCAACCATAACAGTTCTATGAAATATTTATTTTCCAACAAGCAAAATAATGTACAAAATTGAAGCAGAGAAAATTACTAGCTGGGTAGTTGCAAACTACTGTTTTTTGGAAGGCCTGAGAATGTGTCAATCAGTGTAAGGATATTTTGGAGTACTATAAACTTTTCTCCTATCTTATTCACACAAAGGATGAAACTGCAATGCATTCCTTCTACAACAGAGCAACCAAAGGTTCTGTAGTAGTTGTGTGCCTTTCTTCCAACCAAGTTTTAAAAAAGTACATATGCAAATATACATACAGAAGCATATATGTATGTGTATCTTAGGGTTTCATTGCAGATATATGAATAGTAACACTGTTGTGATTTCCAATTAAAACACATCCTTGTATATAAAAGCAGAGATTCTCCAGAACAAAGGAGTAAGCCACAATAAAAGCTCCCTTTTGTGCCATTTCCTTAGAGAACTGACAACACAGTATAGCAATATGTTTTGTTCTTTCCAATGCTAAACATCATTTAAGAAGATCTATTCTCAGTCTACAGAAAAGCTGAATAGCTCATTCCTATTTAAAGCCATCTTTGGAAAGAATATCATCCTTTCCTTGGATCTAATTTTCGTTATTTTCTTAGTGGCTGTATAACTTGTAAGGCTGTTTTCATGAACCACTGGGCATTTCATAAGCACACATTTGCCATTTGGGTAGACGTGAGGATGAGGGTTCTTTGTCTCCCTACCTGGCTTTATTTTAAATGAACCACTTTGTTCCCACTGCAGATGAAGACTGCAGAAGCAGATCTCCAGCTAAATTGCCTTCCCGCATTCTCCCTCTGCCCAGAGATACCTCTTCAGATACGTGACAGGTCGATTAGAAACCAGGAGCCTGGGAGTGCCTCATCACTAATTCTGGGTCTGCAGACTCTCAGTCAAAAATGAAGCTCAGATGCCAGAAATCAAACCAGTGTCGTTTCCTTCATGTTTCTGCCTGTATAGCTGCTATCCTCAAAGCTACCACCATAGGTGAGCTTACCCACCAGGGCAGCACACGTGTCAGAGCCGGGAAAGTGAGGGGGACGGTGCACAATTATTAGGTCATTTAATCATTGCAGGGATTCGATTATCATGATTGACTCTCCTGTCAGCCCTACTGTCATCAAATAATTGCACTAACTGCATCTTCACCTTCTTTCTGGATCTATGGCTTGTGTGACCTTGGGTAAGTCATTTAAACTCTCAGAGCCAATTCTTCTTGCCAGATACAACACGTTAAATGATTGTTTTGAGCTGAATCTTCTTTATGCTGTATTGTCTCATTTCAAATGATGGGTTTACTGCAATTCAAACAGTGATTTCACTTGGTTCACCTTCAAGAAAATTCTTAAAGCACAGTTCTAAGGATCATGAAGACCCATTTTATTCAACCTGAATGGCCAGGGAATCTTAAAAGGACTCAATCCACTGATGATTGAGAAAGAGGGCAGTTGTGCTGTGGAGTATTATGACCTCGATTTAGAGATGAATATGCTATTTCAGAAAGTGGGATAAAGAGTCATCATAAAGTATATCTTCCCTTTCTATGGCAATTGTGTCCAACCATATATCCAATAAATCAGATGGGTATTCATACTTTCTCTAAATTCACAAACAAGTTGCCACGAACCCATGGAAGACATCCTAACCCGGTGCTGTGAAAACAACCCTCCTCTTTCTTAAACTCAAGTGCCACCTGTTTTATGACTTTTGTAGGACATCACAAATACATTAAGAGGCATAAGTTGATAGCATATGAGAGTAGTTTAAAGGGAAATTCTAACCAGAATGATAAGAGGATCTCATAAACAGCCTGACCCTCAGCATGTCCCACAGGTAGTGCCACAGCTCAGCAAAGCCATTAGTATAAACATCCAAGAGACAATAAAGAAGGCTGGCCAGAGCCCCAGATGGTGCTGCTGTAAAAATACATTCCAAAGCTTGGCATCTGGATTTTGCAGCTGCCCATGCACAGGCCATATGTGGCAATAAATATCGGTTCTGAGGGTGGAACAGCTCGAGGTGAGGGTCAAATGGAACCATCTGAACCATCACAATGGGACAAACAGACAAAGCACGGAAGTAATTGTGAAATGGCATGTGATTTTTCATATCCTTTACTGCGAGTATTATTGTCAGCTGCTGAAATGAAATCCTAAGGTAAACTTTCAGCAAATAAGGCTTTGTCAAAGAACAACAGCCAGCATATAATCATCCTCTTTTTGCCGCTGTTCTTTATATTGCTAATTCCTAATATTAAGCTCTGTCTATTCTAATCTTTTTTATACCTCTTTGGGGACACAATTTAATTTTTATTTTTAATTAAGAAAGTCTTATAATACATTTATTTTGGAAAAATAGACCTTCAGGGACTAAATTCTTCAAATTTGCATAAATTTTTTCTAAGGTATTGTCTCATTTCAAATGATGGGTTTACTGCAATTCAAACAGTGATTTCACTTGGTTCACCTTCAAGAAAATTCTTAAAGCACAGTTCTAAGGATCATGAAGACCCATTTTATTCAACCTGAATGGCCAGGGAATCTTAAAAGGACTCAATCCACTGATGATTGAGAAAGAGGGCAGTTGTGCTGTGGAGTATTATGACCTCGATTTAGAGATGAATATGCTATTTCAGAAAGTGGGATAAAGAGTCATCATAAAGTATATCTTCCCTTTCTATGGCAATTGTGTCCAACCATATATCCAATAAATCAGATGGGTATTCATACTTTCTCTAAATTCACAAACAAGTTGCCACGAACCCATGGAAGACATCCTAACCCGGTGCTGTGAAAACAACCCTCCTCTTTCTTAAACTCAAGTGCCACCTGTTTTATGACTTTTGTAGGACATCACAAATACATTAAGAGGCATAAGTTGATAGCATATGAGAGTAGTTTAAAGGGAAATTCTAACCAGAATGATAAGAGGATCTCATAAACAGCCTGACCCTCAGCATGTCCCACAGGTAGTGCCACAGCTCAGCAAAGCCATTAGTATAAACATCCAAGAGACAATAAAGAAGGCTGGCCAGAGCCCCAGATGGTGCTGCTGTAAAAATACATTCCAAAGCTTGGCATCTGGATTTTGCAGCTGCCCATGCACAGGCCATATGTGGCAATAAATATCGGTTCTGAGGGTGGAACAGCTCGAGGTGAGGGTCAAATGGAACCATCTGAACCATCACAATGGGACAAACAGACAAAGCACGGAAGTAATTGTGAAATGGCATGTGATTTTTCATATCCTTTACTGCGAGTATTATTGTCAGCTGCTGAAATGAAATCCTAAGGTAAACTTTCAGCAAATAAGGCTTTGTCAAAGAACAACAGCCAGCATATAATCATCCTCTTTTTGCCGCTGTTCTTTATATTGCTAATTCCTAATATTAAGCTCTGTCTATTCTAATCTTTTTTTTATACCTCTTTTGGGGACACAATTTAATTTTTATTTTTTAATTAAGAAAGTCTTATAATACATTTATAGGAGATTTGGAAAAAATAGAACAAGGTTACATATAGTTCAACTATATACTACAATTATTTTTAGGTAAAGTAATATTTTACTTGGAGTTTAAATATCAAACTCTCAAAAATTAATAGAACACACACAGAGAAGTAGGATATAGTAAACCTGAAAAGCACTGTGAACCAATTCAACATAATTAAGATTTATACAATTTTCACACAATAGTAGGATATGAATTCTATTCAAGTTCCCATAGAATGTAAACTAGATGAGATTGTAACATATCCAGGGACATAAAACAGAGTACAAAAATTTCATAGTCTACAGGTATTGAAATCACACACACCCTTTTCTTTTATCATTGTGGAATTATATTAGAAATCAATCTCAAAATCAAAAGATACGTGAAAATAACCCACATATTTTTAAAGGCAATGCAACATTTACCAAGAGAGATCTCTGACTTAGCCATTGAAAGCCTAAATAAAGTTAGACTGAAAAAACAGAGCGACTGCAGAGAAGAAAGCATTTAAATGAGAGAAATTATTATCAAAATGAGAAATTAATATTGAAAACATTTTAAACAAAATCCTATATATTTAGAAATTAAATGTCTACTTTTAAATGATGGGTGTATCTAAGAAACCATAACAAGGAAAATTAGAAAATATTTGTAATAGAATAAAAATGAAAAGAGAATTCATCAGAATTAAATACAATGTGGAGTTTTGAATATGATATAAAAAATGAACAATGGACATTAACATAAAGTTTTGTGAAATTAGAATAAAATCTGTGCTTTAGTTAATAATAGTATGTTACTTGTTAATTTCCTTTTTTTTCTTTTTTATAACATAGTCTTTATATTCATAGAACTGGATCACAAATTTCAAGCGTTTAAAAATCAAACAAAAATTTCTATACTTTTAGCAGTGATATTCTACGCAAAAATCAAAAAATTCAAAGAACAACCAGCCGCAGCATATAATCATCCTCTTTTTGCCGCTGTTCTTTATATTGCTAATTCCTAATATTAAGCTCTGTCTATTCTAATCTTTTTTTTATACCTCTTTTGGGGACACAATTTAATTTTTATTTTTTAATTAAGAAAGTCTTATAATACATTTATAGGAGATTTGGAAAAAATAGAACAAGGTTACATATAGTTCAACTATATACTACAATTATTTTTAGGTAAAGTAATATTTTACTTGGAGTTTAAATATCAAACTCTCAAAAATTAATAGAACACACACAGAGAAGTAGGATATAGTAAACCTGAAAAGCACTGTGAACCAATTCAACATAATTAAGATTTATACAATTTTCACACAATAGTAGGATATGAATTCTATTCAAGTTCCCATAGAATGTAAACTAGATGAGATTGTAACATATCCAGGGACATAAAACAGAGTACAAAAATTTCATAGTCTACAGGTATTGAAATCACACACACCCTTTTCTTTTATCATTGTGGAATTATATTAGAAATCAATCTCAAAATCAAAAGATACGTGAAAATAACCCACATATTTTTAAAGGCAATGCAACATTTACCAAGAGAGATCTCTGACTTAGCCATTGAAAGCCTAAATAAAGTTAGACTGAAAAAACAGAGCGACTGCAGAGAAGAAAGCATTTAAATGAGAGAAATTATTATCAAAATGAGAAATTAATATTGAAAACATTTTAAACAAAATCCTATATATTTAGAAATTAAATGTCTACTTTTAAATGATGGGTGTATCTAAGAAACCATAACAAGGAAAATTAGAAAATATTTGTAATAGAATAAAAATGAAAAGAGAATTCATCAGAATTAAATACAATGTGGAGTTTTGAATATGATATAAAAAATGAACAATGGACATTAACATAAAGTTTTGTGAAATTAGAATAAAATCTGTGCTTTAGTTAATAATAGTATGTTACTTGTTAATTTCCTTTTTTTTCTTTTTTATAACATAGTCTTTATATTCATAGAACTGGATCACAAATTTCAAGCGTCATTCAAAAAAATTCTAAATCAATTATTTAATAAATTTTCTATACTTTTAGCAGTGATATTCTACGCCAAAATACATGGGACTATATAAAAATTTTGAGCAAATATAAATTAAAAACCTAGCACTCTATTTCTACTAAGTAAAACAAGTGGAATAGGAATCAAAATGTCTTGCCTTTTTTTTTTTAGCTAGGCAAAAATTCATAAATTTAATATATATGTCATAATTGTTTTTCAGTCACAAAGTCGTGTCTTACTATTTGTGACCTCATGATCTGAAGCAAGTTACGCTTCTCTACCATGCACTATCTCCCAGAGTTTGTTCAAAGTCATGTCCATTGACTCAGTGATGTCATCCAATCGTCTCATTCTCTGTTGTCCCCTCCTCCTGTTCCCCTCAATCTTTCCCAGCATCAGGGTTACACACAATGGAGAAGGGCATGGCAACCTGCTCCAGTATTCTTTTTTTTTTTTTTTAGATTTATTTATTTTATTTATGTATTTTGGGCGGGGATCGGGTTGGGGAGGGAGGGGAGCAGGCGGGCCACTTCTATTGGTCTTTCATTTCTCTGTTTTCATCCGTCTTTGTTCTTTGGCTCCTGTGAGCCTCCCATCGCGGTGGCGTCTGTCGTTGCAGAGCACCGGCTCTGGGCACATGCGCTCCAGAGCTCCGGCTCGGTGATTGGACACATCAGTCCAGCCGCTCTGTGGCATGTGGGATCTTCCCAGGCCAGGGATCGAACCGGTGCCCCTTGCATTGCAAGGCGGTGTCCTTATCCACTGGACCACCAGGGGAAGCCCTGCTCCAGTATTCTTGCCTGGGAAATCCCATGGACAGAGGAATCTGTATGTACTGGCAGAATACAGTACAAAGGGTTGCACAGAATTGGACATGACTGAAGCAACTGAAAACACACACACAAAAGCTTTTCTACTACGCTTGATAAAGGCTTAAAAAAGAACAACAATAAACCAGAAAGTTGGAAAATATAAACTAAATGAAATGAGAACACTTTATATGAAATAGAAAAAGTGAAATGAACTAGACAAAAGTAAAAGATCATCATATAGTACAGCTGTTTTTAAACATGGCTCCTCATTAGAAACACATCTGGAGATTTGGAGAAGAATAGCAATATCTGCGGATTTTTTTTTACAAAAATGCTAAGATAATTTTGTTGTACATCTGAATTTTAAATGGTGATTACATGTACTTCTATGAAATGTGAGTTTTTAGTGATATAGAATTCTATTATTTTCTGTTAATCAATCATGATACAATAGCTTTAAGCAAATACTAGTTACTTAATCACAAAATAAAAGATGTTTATCAGTTTTTATAATCAATAGCCACACCAAAAACGACTGTTACAATTGCAAGCCATAATGGAATCATGATTAACATTATAAAATAATCACATATAATTTGGGGGGTAGAGTGATGTGGTAAGTGGAAGGGCATGTACACAAATGTTCTCATATGCCCAGCTAGTCTATGTCATTTGGCTGGTGCATTTAATACAGTGCAATTAAGGCAATTATTGATATCTATGATCCTATTACCATTTTCCTAATTGTTTGGGGTTTATGTTTTGTAAGCCTTTGTCTTGTGTTTCCTGCATAGAAAAGTTCTTCTAGTATTTGTTATAAAGCTGGTGTGATGGTGCTGAATTCTTGTAACATCTGTTTATCTGGAAAGCTTTTGGTGTCTCCATCAAATTGAATGAGAATCTTGCTGGACAGTGTATTTATTCTTGGCTGTAGGTTCTTTCCTTTCATTACTTTAAATACATCATTCTATTCCCTTCTGGCTCTTAGATATTTTGTTGAGAAATTTGCTGATAACCTTAAGCAAGTTCCCTTGTATGTTACTTGTCATATTTCCCTTGTTGCTTTCAATATTTCATCTTTGCCATTCATTTTCATCATGTTGATTATTATGTGCCTTGTGCTCCTCCTTAGCTTTATCTTTTGGAACTCTCTGTGCTTCCTGACTTGGTTGACTATTTTCTTTTACATGCTAGGGAAGTTTTCAGCTATTGTTTCTTCAGATATATCCTTGAGTCTTTTCTCTCTCTCTCTCTTCTCTTTCTAGGACTCCTATTATCCAAATGTTGGTGCATTTACTGTTGTTCCAGAGGTCTCTCAGGTTATCTTCATTTTTCCTTTTTTCATTCTTTTCTCTATCTTCTATTTTGCAGCTGTGATTTCCACCCTTGCTGTCACTTATCCATTTTAGCTATTCTGCTAGAAACACATCTGGAGATTTGGAGAAGAATAGCAATATCTGGATTTTTACAAAAATGCTAAGATAATTTTGTTGTACATCTGAATTTTAAATGGTGATTACATGTACTTCTATGAAATGTGAGTTTTTAGTGATATAGAATTCTATTATTTTCTGTTAATCAATCATGATACAATAGCTTTAAGCAAATACTAGTTACTTAATCACAAAATAAAAGATGTTTATCAGTTTTTATAATCAATAGCCACACCAAAAACGACTGTTACAATTGCAAGCCATAATGGAATCATGATTAACATTATAAAATAATCACATATAATTTGGGGGGTAGAGTGATGTGGTAAGTGGAAGGGCATGTACACAAATGTTCTCATATGCCCAGCTAGTCTATGTCATTTGGCTGGTGCATTTAATACAGTGCAATTAAGGCAATTATTGATATCTATGATCCTATTACCATTTTCCTAATTGTTTGGGGTTTATGTTTTGTAAGCCTTTGTCTTGTGTTTCCTGCATAGAAAAGTTCTTCTAGTATTTGTTATAAAGCTGGTGTGATGGTGCTGAATTCTTGTAACATCTGTTTATCTGGAAAGCTTTTGGTGTCTCCATCAAATTGAATGAGAATCTTGCTGGACAGTGTATTTATTCTTGGCTGTAGGTTCTTTCCTTTCATTACTTTAAATACATCATTCTTTTCCCCTTCTGGCTCTTAGATATTTTGTTGAGAAATTTGCTGATAACCTTAAGCAAGTTCCCTTGTATGTTACTTGTCATATTTCCCTTGTTGCTTTCAATATTTCATCTTTGCCATTCATTTTCATCATGTTGATTATTATGTGCCTTGTGCTCCTCCTTAGCTTTATCTTTTGGAACTCTCTGTGCTTCCTGACTTGGTTGACTATTTTCTTTTACATGCTAGGGAAGTTTTCAGCTATTGTTTCTTCAGATATATCCTTGAGTCTTTTCTCTCTCTCTCTCTTCTCTTTCTAGGACTCCTATTATCCAAATGTTGGTGCATTTACTGTTGTTCCAGAGGTCTCTCAGGTTATCTTCATTTTTCCTTTTTTCATTCTTTTCTCTATCTTCTATTTTGCAGCTGTGATTTCCACCCTTCTGTCCTCCAGGTCACTTATCCATTCTTCTGCATCAGCTATTCTGCTAGTCATTCCTTCCAGTGTGTTCTTCATCTCTGCTTGTTTGCTATTTAGTACTTTTAGATCTTTGGTAAACATTTCTTGCATCTTCTCTGTCTTTGGGGGGCTTTATCGTGTCCTTTCATCTGAGACAATACCCTCTGCCTTTCATCCCAGTTAATTTTCCGTGTTGCGGTTTTGCTTCTAGCCCCATAGGAGTGTGGTTTACCTTTCTTCTCTGTCTGCCTTCTGGTGGATGAGGCTAAGAGGATGTGTAAGCTTCCGGATGTGAGGGACTTGTGGGTGACAAAAACTGGGTCTTACTATGGTGAGCAGGGCCAGTGTTCAGTAAAACTTAAATCCAATTCTCTACTGATGGGTGGGGTTGTGCTTCCTCTCTGTTAGTTGCTTGGCCTGAGGCCACCCAGACCTGGGGTCCTCAGGCTCTATGATAGGGTTAATGGTGACCTCCAAGTTGACTTACATCAAGTGGCCCCTTCCAGGACTGCTGTTCCCAGTGCCACTATAGCCACATTGAGCCACTGCCAACCCATTCCTCCACAGAATGCCCTCCATCACCTGCGGGTAGGTCTAGTTCAATCTCCAGTGGGGTCACTGCTTCTTTCCCCTGGGCCTTGATATGCCCAAGTAGATTTTGTTTGTTTCCTCCAAGGGTGGAGTCTCTATTTCTCCCAGTTTTGTGGAAGTCCTATAATCAAATCCCATTGGCCTTTAAAGACAAGATTCCCTGGGGATTCCCAATCTCTTGGCAAGATCCCCAAGTTGAGAAGTTTGATAGGAGGCTCAGAACCTTCACAACAGTGGGAGAACTTCTTTTGGTTGTGTTTTCTAAGGCTATTCCCTTGGTGAATACCTTCTAAGCCTTCCATGCGCAGCTGAGGTCTCTCTTCCTTTGAAAAGTCCTTCCTGGTACTTTCCTCATATTCATTTCTGTTATCTGGTATTACTGTTATCCAAAGTGTGGGTCAACCACCAGCTGGGTATGGGATTTGATTTTGTGTGTGTTTGTGCTCCTTGGGCCATCTTGTTGTGACTTCTTCTTTGTCTTTGGAGGTGGGGTATCATTTTTTCCTGAGTTTCAGCATCCTTCTGTCAATGAGTGCTCAATAGGTGGTTGCAATTTCCGTGTTCCTACAGCAGGGGATGAGCAAAAGTCCTCTTCCTTCACCATCCTGAGCCAGAAGCTTTCATCTATCTTTTTGTCATCATTTAATGTATTAGTGCTTCCATTCTGCTTCAACTATCATTTATAACTTCATAGTAACTGTTTTCTCTTTAAAATGTACAAAATTTTGATCCATTTATTAGTTTATTCATGCAACAAAGATTTTATTGAATACTTCTTTCTGGCCAGGCGCTTTTTCAAGCAGGAGAGGTATAGGACCATACAAAACAAAATCGCAACTCTCACGATGCTTATATTCTGCTAATGTTAATTCATATAGCTGTTCCTCAATATTTATAGCAGACTGACCATTTGCCATATGGTTCTCATCTCAAAGACAGAGGAAATTCTGTCCACAGAAACAGATAAGAAAATAGGTAATAAAAGCCTGTGAAATGTGAACTACAACAGTAGAAAGTAATTTTCTGAGAACACAGAGAAGGGTCATTAAAATGGAAATGAATATGAGCAAAGTATCAGAAAGGGCTTTTCAAAGGAAGAGAGACCTCAGCTGAAAACTGAAGACTTAGAAGGGATTTGCCAAGGAAATCTCTTGGCAAATTTGTCTTGGAAAAAGACAAGTCTTGGAAAAAGCAACCAAAAGAAGAAGAAGAAAAAGTAAAGAGAAATATTTGAGTGTTCTGAGCTCAGTCAATTATTTAGCAGCCCTGGAATATAAAGTGGTAGGGAAATATGGAAAGAAATAAAGATAGAATGAGAAGCAATGACCAATCATAAAGGGCTTTTGCAAAGCATCGATGAATTGAAAAAAAATTTTTTTTGTCCTCAAGTCAACCTAATTGGGGAGATTTAGAGATACATAAGGGCTTTCCCAGTGGCTTAGCAGTAAAGAATCCACCTGCACTGCAGGAGCCTCAGGAAACTTTGGTTCGATTCCTGGGTCAGGAAAATCCCCTGGAGAAAAAAATGACAACCCACTTCAGTATTGTTACTGGAAAATTCCATGGATGGAGGAGCCTGGTGGCTACCGTGGCAAAGAATCAGACATGACTAAGCACACACACCCTGTTTCATTGTTTACACACAGACTACTTTTCCCTTTATTTTTACTGAGAGTTTGCACTTTCCAAAAAGTTAAATACTTCCATTCCTTTTAAGTCAATATACAGTGATTTCCTATTGGGTCCAGCAATCATTCTTTTTGAAATACTGTTCTAGTTTTCTTTGCACATTCAAAGTGCCTGCCCATTTTCATGGTCTCTGCATTTGACCAGAACAGCTTGCCAATTAACTTTTACCAGGTCCTGTTGTCTCAACATTTAAAAGAGTGCCTAAAGTCCCACCTGTTTTGTGAAGCTTCTCAGAAACAAAGATTGTCCAAAGAGTTGTTTGTTCTGCCTATTCATAACCTTTGGGCTACATCCTGTGTGCTGAAAAGCCAATCTTTTCCCTGATATGGTTTGCTGAGTGCCCAGTCTGTTTTGTGCACTATGTATATATAGTTAAATAATAAAAGAGAAGCTGGTGATCACAAGGACCCTCATTGCAGATTACCAAGTGTAAATTAGCCAAGTGTTTTCCTAGCTCTTAATTATTGACAACAGACAGATTCATGGAGGAGTCGGCATAAGCCACATATCTAGATAATATGAAACCTTGCACCACTCCTGGCCAATTACATCTCTGCTGAGATATAGGGAGGGAAAGGGGACCACCAGGTGTCCGCCAAGAAGGACAGAATTCGTGGATTAGCAAAAAGCAAGAGCTAATGAGGTTGTAGTCCAGGAGGGCTTTCATTAGCAGTGCTATGTTAGTACATAATTTGGAGACCATTTTCAAAACCATCTAAGAATTCCCTAGGAAATCACTGGTACCAATCATAAAGGGCTTTTGCAAAGCATCGATGAATTGAAAAATTTTTTTTGTCCTCAAGTCAACCTAATTGGGGAGATTTAGAGATACATAAGGGCTTTCCCAGTGGCTTAGCAGTAAAGAATCCACCTGCACTGCAGGAGCCTCAGGAAACTTTGGTTCGATTCCTGGGTCAGGAAAATCCCCTGGAGAAAAAAATGACAACCCACTTCAGTATTGTTACTGGAAAATTCCATGGATGGAGGAGCCTGGTGGCTACCGTGGCAAAGAATCAGACATGACTAAGCACACACACCCTGTTTCATTGTTTACACACAGACTACTTTTCCCTTTATTTTTACTGAGAGTTTGCACTTTCCAAAAAGTTAAATACTTCCATTCCTTTTAAGTCAATATACAGTGATTTCCTATTGGGTCCAGCAATCATTCTTTTTGAAATACTGTTCTAGTTTTCTTTGCACATTCAAAGTGCCTGCCCATTTTCATGGTCTCTGCATTTGACCAGAACAGCTTGCCAATTAACTTTTACCAGGTCCTGTTGTCTCAACATTTAAAAGAGTGCCTAAAGTCCCACCTGTTTTGTGAAGCTTCTCAGAAACAAAGATTGTCCAAAGAGTTGTTTGTTCTGCCTATTCATAACCTTTGGGCTACATCCTGTGTGCTGAAAAGCCAATCTTTTCCCTGATATGGTTTGCTGAGTGCCCAGTCTGTTTTGTGCACTATGTATATATAGTTAAATAATAAAAGAGAAGCTGGTGATCACAAGGACCCTCATTGCAGATTACCAAGTGTAAATTAGCCAAGTGTTTTCCTAGCTCTTAATTATTGACAACAGACAGATTCATGGAGGAGTCGGCATAAGCCACATATCTAGATAATATGAAACCTTGCACCACTCCTGGCCAATTACATCTCTGCTGAGATATAGGGAGGGAAAGGGGACCACCAGGTGTCCGCCAAGAAGGACAGAATTCGTGGATTAGCAAAAAGCAAGAGCTAATGAGGTTGTAGTCCAGGAGGGCTTTCATTAGCAGTGCTATGTTAGTACATAATTTGGAGACCATTTTCAAAACCATCTAAGAATTCCCTAGGAAATCACTGGTACACAATGTAAATTACTTGGGTAGGCAGGTTGTCTTCCTCAGATGGTGCCAAGGTTTGTTTGTTTCTCAGCTCCCTGTGAGCCTTGGTTTCATCCTTTGCTCTTAGCAAAAGGCTGTCTTGGGAGTAGCTTATTCTGCTTGACTCCTCTCTACATCAGTATTTTCCACAAATAGAGTGCTTCAGAATACTAATTGATGAATCGTGGAAACTGTTTCTACTAAACTTTTGTGTTAATGCTTACCTTCCTACTGTCTTTAAGCTAAATAAGGTATGAGAGGATGTCAAGATGTTAAAACTAGTAAAAGAGAATTTTTTTGATTATTGTTTTCAACCACACAGACTTATGGAAAAGCAAACTAAGGATTTTGCTTCTATGACCTCTGTTTATACTTTATGATCTTGATGGTATCCTTACCATGCACACAAGGACAGAGACTAAATGATTTTCCCACTTCACTTATCTTATAAATAGGTACAGACCTGTTTTTAGTGCAAAGGTGCACCACAACATTCTTCAATATTATAGAATATAATAACAGTAATAATACTGAAGTACTGGCTTTTAAAATTTTTCTAGGGTAATAAAATAGTGCCTTAGATTGGTCTTTTTTGTCATTAATCCTTTTTGCTCTGTTAGCCCCGTTTCTGCTAGTGAAATTAAAGCTAGAGGATCGCTGGCAGCTAAAGAGAATTTATCCAAAGACAAACCAAATTCTGATCAACTGTTGACAATTAAGTGGTTTCATTGGGTTAATGAGTTTATAGGCACATTAGCTATCACATACAGGGCGGGCTTCAGTAATTGATCATTTCGGAATCAAAGATTTTTTTTCATGTGATAATTGAAACACATGCTCAAGGCTGACAACAAAGCTGGCAGACAACCTGTAGGAAACGTTCACCCTCCAGACAGAAACACTGGTCAGTTTTCTGAATACAGCTAAATGTGAGAAGAAACTGGAAGCTTTCCACTCTCATACACCCATAGAATTCCACTTTCTACAAAGTAAATTAAAATATATTTTTCCAGATGAAAAATATATTTGATGTTTGAGATCTGCTTAAAAATCAGAATCTTTTCTTCTTCCATGAATACAAAAGAATCTAAAATGCAATTTAGTTTCTATTCTTCCTCGTGTTTTCTCTCCTGCGGTATCTATAAAATAGCTTTGCTCTCCAAATCTCTGGGGTTTCTGAATTACTATAGGAACACTTTGGATAGTAACTGTCCCTCCAAGGGCTTCCCACGTGGTGCTAGTGGTAAAGAACACACCTGCCAATGCAGGAGACAAAAGAGACCTGGGTTAGATCCCTGGGTGAGGAAGATCTCCTGGAACAGGAAAGGGCAACTCCACTCCAGCACTCTTGCCCTGAGAAGCCCATGGGACAGAGGAGCCTGATGGCCTACAGTCCATGGCATCACAAAGACTTGGGCATGCCTGAAGTGAATTAGCATATGTGTGTCCCCTCGAACTATTCATTTCCTGAGTTCAGAACCAGCCAGGTCTTGTACTGTTATTCAGTACCTCACAGGTTAATTTTTCTATCAGACAGGTAGCCTATCTTGGAAATAGACTTCTAACCACAAGGTGGCAGTAGAGATTTGTGGTCACATGGTCTAACCCCAAAGATTGGAACTTAAATACATTTATTATCTATGCTATATCTACTCAGTAAATGTAGTAAATTGTTTTTAAAACGGAGACCACTTTACACTTAGCTTGTTTTACAAATTTTTATTTTCCCAAAACTCTTCTTTAAACTTACAGGTACCTTTCAGGAAGGTTTTCTTTACTTTCAGACTCATTTAACTGAATTTTATTCCAAAACTTCCAAAAGGGTCTTGTCTCCGCTAATGTCCTGAGGTAATATCACATTTGTACCATTCTTTCATAGAAAAAAAAAATTCCACTCTCCCCAATGTTAAACTCAATCCTCCATGCCTAGATATTTGGAATAATAACGAGTCTTACTTTCTCTTGTTTTCCCATCAAAGGTATAGTTTGAACTTTGCATTTCAGTATATTTTTTATCTCTAAGACACAATAGTCTGCTTCCACGATGCACAAAATTGGCAACTGAAGTTTAATATGTAACTGAAATAAGTACTGAAAACAGAGTAGGTCTTTAACAAATACTATCCTAGAAGTGCTTTAATTTCTCCTTCTAATCTGGCAGCCAAAAAAGCGATTTATCATACAAATTACTTGCAATAAAATCAGACTTCAAAATGTGCTACAGTTCCCTCCTCTTTTATGGCCGTTTTGAAAGGCGTTCTATCTCAGCATCATACAAGACTAATGGCAAGAAACTTCAGTAGATTTGTTTGCAGATTTTATGTTCTCCACTTAGCTAAAGGAGACAAAATCATGATTCTCTCAGAAAGTCCCCAAAAGAAATATTTTAATTATTAGCTACATTGTGTTTTAAGTATTTTTACTTCCTGGAAAATAGCAACCACATTCAACAAAGTAAATTTTACATTGATCAAAATAATATGTGAGTATTCACGCTTATTAGAACTGATGATGATATCTTCAAAAGGAAAATCAAAGCAATAGATGCATTATCTCCTCAGACAAAATCAAAAGTAACTACTGAGCTAAATTCTCTTTAAATACAGTAACTAAACCAAGTACATAAATAGTACATGAAAAGAAAAATCATGTTCAGTAGGTGTCCTTTTGAGGCTTTCTTACTGGTAAAGAATCCACCTGACAAGCGGAACACCAGAGATCAATCCCTAGGACAGGAAGATCCCCTGAAGAAGGAAATGGCAACCCACTCCAGTATTCTTTCCTGGGGAAATCCCCTGGACAGAGAAGCCTGGCAGGCTACAGTCCATAAGGTCACAAAAGAGGTGGGAGATGAATTATTGACTAAAAAACAAATGTCTGTTTATTATTTTTAACACTATATTCAGATACAATAGATTAGGAGTTGTTTTTTTTTTTTTTATGCATGGTTCTAGGCTATTATTTTACTATTACTTGCAGTTAACAGTCTGCAGAGTTTAAAACCCACATCTGTGTCTATGAAAGCCACAATCTTCTTATGGAAAGAAACCCCAAATATTTACATAGAAGAATATGCCATTGCCATGATGCCAACAAATGCTGTCATTACTCAGTGGCAAAAAAAAAAAAAAAAATCTGATTTTCCATCATTTGAAACTCATTTAGGATCAAACTTTATGACTTTTAATGCCCAATCAGATTTTAACTTTTTTCCATCTGGGACAAAAAGCGATTTATCATACAAATTACTTGCAATAAAATCAGACTTCAAAATGTGCTACAGTTCCCTCCTCTTTTATGGCCGTTTTGAAAGGCGTTCTATCTCAGCATCATACAAGACTAATGGCAAGAAACTTCAGTAGATTTGTTTGCAGATTTTATGTTCTCCACTTAGCTAAAGGAGACAAAATCATGATTCTCTCAGAAAGTCCCCAAAAGAAATATTTTAATTATTAGCTACATTGTGTTTTAAGTATTTTTACTTCCTGGAAAATAGCAACCACATTCAACAAAGTAAATTTTACATTGATCAAAATAATATGTGAGTATTCACGCTTATTAGAACTGATGATGATATCTTCAAAAGGAAAATCAAAGCAATAGATGCATTATCTCCTCAGACAAAATCAAAAGTAACTACTGAGCTAAATTCTCTTTAAATACAGTAACTAAACCAAGTACATAAATAGTACATGAAAAGAAAAATCATGTTCAGTAGGTGTCCTTTTGAGGCTTTCTTACTGGTAAAGAATCCACCTGACAAGCGGAACACCAGAGATCAATCCCTAGGACAGGAAGATCCCCTGAAGAAGGAAATGGCAACCCACTCCAGTATTCTTTCCTGGGGAAATCCCCTGGACAGAGAAGCCTGGCAGGCTACAGTCCATAAGGTCACAAAAGAGGTGGGAGATGAATTATTGACTAAAAAACAAATGTCTGTTTATTATTTTTAACACTATATTCAGATACAATAGATTAGGAGTTGTTTTTTTTTTTTTTTATGCATGGTTCTAGGCTATTATTTTACTATTACTTGCAGTTAACAGTCTGCAGAGTTTAAAACCCACATCTGTGTCTATGAAAGCCACAATCTTCTTATGGAAAGAAACCCCAAATATTTACATAGAAGAATATGCCATTGCCATGATGCCAACAAATGCTGTCATTACTCAGTGGCAAAAAAAAAAAAAAAAATCTGATTTTCCATCATTTGAAACTCATTTAGGATCAAACTTTATGACTTTTAATGCCCAATCAGATTTTAACTTTTTTCCATCTGGGACAAAACTTTATTTAATGTCAAGACATACATTTCATAATACATTGGTAATAGTAGATCTAACATTTTAAAAAAGACAAAATTCAAGAAGATTTCTTCTGAAATGGAGCTATCCAATGAATATTAAATTTACTTCTTCAGCTTACAGCACACAGTTATTTATGTAAATTACTTCTAGAGAAGTTAATTTTTCTCCACTTTATGTAATTTTAAATACCTCTGCTCTGCAAGTACATTTAAACGTTTGACTCAAATGGTAAAAATACTTCTTTGGCTTGCATGAACTTATACTGTTAATTTATAAATTCACCTTTTAAAAAAGTCTCCTAGGAACAACAATTGCCATTCTAATATACTTATTAAAGTCAAAATTTTAGTGCTGAAATTGTGTACTTCAGAGGCAATCCCCTTTTTACACAATCAAATATGAACATCTGCCGGCCATCTGGAGAAACAGAGACATGCCAGCTGAGGACTCCTATACTATACTTCTCAAAAATTTGTTTGAAACATTTCCTAGTTCGCTTTAGGTTGGACCTTAAAATTTTCCATATACATCTCTAATGCGAACTTCAGTGTACCCTTATGTTTCAAAACAACATAGTTGTTCATACAACTAGCTATACAAATGAATGTAATGCTATTTTGTCCAACAGAGTAATATACCTTTTCTAAACAGGTGCTCAGTTAGAATTCTTTTATGAAAAATTTTTGTTTATCCCGTATTTAAAAATAAGACACAATCCATTTATTCTCTGGGGAAAAAAACAAGGTCACTGAAAATGAGTGGATTATGAATAAGCCATGCACACAGTGGTCACTCTGGGTTGATATATTGAGCACCATGTTTGGTTTTATTTTTAAGGTAGAGTGACCTTTCCTCATTTATGAATCACAGATATAAAAAAGCAAACACCAAAAGCCATTAGCCCTTATGGGTGAGTCATTAACACACACCCAGGTGTATCATGAAGTAAGTAAAAGGACTGTAATGTGGATCACATCAGAGAGAGTGCCGCTGCCAGTCAGTTCACACTTCCATGTTTAACTCTGAAGGAAAAGACCTCAGTTGCTATTTTACTAGCAGAACTCAGTCATGGCCCACAAACTCTAGGTACTTCGACTAGTTTGACTAACTTACTTTTAAAAAGGGATTATTAAAATCAAGTTTAAACCTAAAAAGTAAAATCATCTGCTACAGTTAGGGTAGATTTCTGTCTGAGATACACCCCATTTAGGCACATGTCCCCAGCTCCACCTTGCCTCCAGCAGGAAAGACCAAGGAGATCAAATATTGAAGGGGAAAGGAAGAAGACATTTCCATCTATAGGATGATAGAATGGGGAAAGGCTGAGCATTTATTGAAGGCCCAATAGGAACCAGCCTACTCCAGGCATTTTTTACCATTACCAGACACAAAGATTTTGTTATCTTGGACTCCAAAATCACTGTTGATGGTGACTACAGCCATGAAATTAAAAGATACTCCTTGGAAGAAAAGCTATGAAAACCTAGACTGAATATTGAAAAACAGGGGCATCACTTTTGATGACAAATGTCCATATAGTCAAGGATATAGTTTTACCAGTAGTTATGTACAGATGTGAGAATTGGACCCTCAAGAAGGCTGAATGCTGAAGAACTGATGCTTTCCATTTATGGTGCTGTAGAAGATTTTTGTGAGTCCCTTAGACAACAAGAAGATCAAACCAGTCAATCCTAAAGAAATATCAATCCTAAATATTAATTGGAAGGAATGATGCTGAAGATGAAGCTCTAATACTTTGGCCACCTGAAAAGAGCCAAGTCACTGAAAATGACCCTGATGCTGGGAATGACTGAAGACAAAAGGAGAAGCGAACGACAGAAGATGAGATGATTGGACGGCATTACCGACTCAACAGACATGAATCTGAGCAAACTCCAGGAGATAGTGAAGGACAGGGAAGCCTGTTGTGCTGCAGTCCGTGGGGTCACAGAGTCAGACTCACATGAGCAACTGAACAACAACAAAGACTCCAAGTAATATTCCAAGGCAGATTGAAGGTCTGCATTTTACAAATGAGGAGACTTAAAATGACCCAAGTTACATAACCTGATCAAGGTTACAAAGTAAATCAATCAAAATCTAAGACAATTCAATTCTAGGCATTTTAGACTCTAAAATTGATATGCTACTCTGAATTACAGTGATTCTGGAAGTAGACTAATCATTTTACTTGTAAGTTTTTTATATAGCAGCAATATTTTAAGCCTCTAATCTGACCTCTCACGTATAGAAGATTAGTATGCCATGATATAACAAAGATTTTTTCTGTATTATAGTAGAAAAAAATTCCTTGGAATGTTTCCTTAGAAGGGTTGTTCCTTAATTAAAACTGACATATGGAAAATCGGGAAAAAACACTAACTTTAAAACTTTGGAACTTTAAAGCCAGCTCTTAGCTTTCTGTGGCTATGGATGTAGATCCTATATAACATCATCATTATCATCATACTGGGATGTTGTTGTTGTTTAGTCATTAAATCATGTCTGATTCTTTGAAACCCCATGGACTGTAGACTACCAGGCTCCGAGCCCACGGGGTTTCTTAGGCAGGAATACTGGAGTGGGTTGCCATTTCCTTCTCCAGGGCCCCTTCTCCAGAGCATCTTCCTGACCCAGGTGATGATCAAACCCCTGTCTTCTACACTGGCAGGCAATTCTTTACTGCTAAACCGCCAGGGAAGTCTCACATATATGGCTGGTATCTTCAAATTTGATTAGTGTAAGAAATATTTTTAAAAGAAACATTCTCTTTGACTCCTAATGTTAATCAATTATTTGTTTTATATTACTTAAATACATCTATGAATTTACAGATAAAAAATTGTAAGTTTATATCCTTGGGGAACTATAAAAATTTTAGGTATAAAACTATGTAACTTCTAAATTTTAGATAAACAACCTAATTGTAATTTGATAGAGGATGTTATCCAGCTGACACTAAATGTTCCTTGCAATGTTAATATGATCTGTGAATACAGCCTGTTGTGCAGTCCGTGGGGTCACAGAGTCAGACTCACATGAGCAACTGAACAACAACAAAGACTCCAAGTAATATTCCAAGGCAGATTGAAGGTCTGCATTTTACAAATGAGGAGACTTAAAATGACCCAAGTTACATAACCTGATCAAGGTTACAAAGTAAATCAATCAAAATCTAAGACAATTCAATTCTAGGCATTTTAGACTCTAAAATTGATATGCTACTCTGAATTACAGTGATTCTGGAAGTAGACTAATCATTTTACTTGTAAGTTTTTTATATAGCAGCAATATTTTAAGCCTCTAATCTGACCTCTCACGTATAGAAGATTAGTATGCCATGATATAACAAAGATTTTTCTGTATTATAGTAAAAAAATTCCTTGGAATGTTTCCTTAGAAGGGTTGTTCCTTAATTAAAACTGACATATGGAAAATCGGGAAAAAACACTAACTTTAAAACTTTGGAACTTTAAAGCCAGCTCTTAGCTTTCTGTGGCTATGGATGTAGATCCTATATAACATCATCATTATCATCATACTGGGATGTTGTTGTTGTTTAGTCATTAAATCATGTCTGATTCTTTGAAACCCCATGGACTGTAGACTACCAGGCTCCGAGCCCACGGGGTTTCTTAGGCAGGAATACTGGAGTGGGTTGCCATTTCCTTCTCCAGGGCCCCTTCTCCAGAGCATCTTCCTGACCCAGGTGATGATCAAACCCCTGTCTTCTACACTGGCAGGCAATTCTTTACTGCTAAACCGCCAGGGAAGTCTCACATATATGGCTGGTATCTTCAAATTTGATTAGTGTAAGAAATATTTTTAAAAGAAACATTCTCTTTGACTCCTAATGTTAATCAATTATTTGTTTTATATTACTTAAATACATCTATGAATTTACAGATAAAAAATTGTAAGTTTATATCCTTGGGGAACTATAAAAATTTTAGGTATAAAACTATGTAACTTCTAAATTTTAGATAAACAACCTAATTGTAATTTGATAGAGGATGTTATCCAGCTGACACTAAATGTTCCTTGCAATGTTAATTTGATCTGTGAATACAGCTCATCCTTTTCAATTCAAATACCTGTAAACACTTTGTTCTTACAACCTACTCTGCTGTATAGTCTTTGTTTTTCACTAATGCCTCACATAACATTAAAAGTTTATTGACCTCTAGATCACACAGATTAAAGAACTATCATCAGGAGCAAAAATGATTATTAAAAAAACACACACAGAAGTCACAACTGAATGCCTTGTCTTTGGTGTGTTCCAGGTAATCCAGCAAAAGTGCCTTAGTTTTGTTCCACTAGTTATCAATGAACTAAAAACCCAAATTAAAAACTTTTTTTGACAGTGAATCTTCACTTATGGGGATAAAACTCTAGGACTCAAGTTCCAGAACACTTACATCAAATAATCTCCTAAACTCACTTTATTAAATAATTTTTCTCTGACAAAATTTAAGGAAGTGCTATTACTACTTTAACAACATAATTGTATTTGTTTAATGTCAAGTGGCTGATAAGTAGCATATCTGGGATTCAAATCCATAATGATGAAATGGTTTGAAAAGCTAAAATAAAGAGTAAAACAAAATACTAAAATTCAAAGAAAATGAAGATAGAACATAACATTTCCAAAGTCAGCAATATATGCCTTTCTGTTAAGGAAGATAATTCTATCATTCATAATTTCTGATTGTAGGGGAAATGCTGTAAGTAGCACAATTACTCTTACTGAAGAGAAGCCAATGTGTTTGTGAGAGGATAACAGAAGGGTGACAACTGGTCTCATATTTGGGATGTGAATATGGAATTACCCTCATCACTACCAACAAACCTAAACGGGTCCACATATACACAGTACTCTCTGTTAGGCATTCAGACTAATGCCCTAGCAGTACAGCCTAATTCTAAAATCATATAGAAACAAGGCAGTCTCCTCTCACCTAAATCATAAATAGAGTCTACTGATTTCTCCCCTAGTTCCATGACAACCTACTCTTGCCAGCTCCAAGAATAAAGAGCAGACTCAAAGCTTGGGAGCTATTCTGAGCTTCTCATGGGAGAAGCATTACACAATTCCACAGCAAGTATCATTAAGTGATACATTTACATTAAATAAAGCAGTTCTAACCTTGGAATCTATAAGTGGAGACAAAGACTAAAGGCTTCAGTCTGTTCAGAATGATTCCTCTCTTGGTATATCACTACTACAATAATAAATGCAACTGTTTACTGAGAAGGAAATACTTTAAAATGTGTTCTCTTGTTTTATTCTTCATTAGTATTTGCCTTAAGTCTTTCATAAAGTTGAATATACATCATTCATACCACCCACATTCAACTTTCAGCACCAGTTATCAATGGCCAGTTAAGCAATGTTTGGAAACAGATAAACATTCAAATTAAACAGCCAATAAATCTTCCTATTTCTTTGACTGAAAAATTCTGCCCCAAAGAGACAGATTGTGTAAAATAAAATTAAGTCCAGCTATAATCAAGAAGCAGATTGTCTGCAAGGAATGAATTTATTTAAATTAAATTCATTGTTTGCTCAGAAAAGTGCTAAAGTGCTTTCTTAAAGTCTTTCAGAATATTTTAGGAAACCTATACATTATTGCTTTTGAGTTCCATCAGAAATAAAAATAAAATGTCAAATGCCAACATGCCAAAAGACAGTTGATACCTCATGATTCATGTTTCTTGAGAATGTTAAAATGTGCAGTACTTTCCACACAGGGCTGAGCTCATTTTGCTATCTCATATTTCACATTTATTTCTTACATGGTGGCTTAGTATCTAATGACTTAGACCTCGCCTTACTACTAAATTATCCACCATGGAACTGACGATTGATCCAACCTATATAGTTGGAATTAGAATGAATGTAACTACACAATCTCAAGGTTAAACTTCTCCGCCATAGTCTCTTCTTTACTTACCCAGCCAACACACACCTATCTACCTACCTACCTACCTATCTATCTATCTATCTGTGTGTGTGTGTGTGTGTGTGTGTGTATACATACATATATGAGATACTTTATAAAGTCAAACTCAATTTTTAATCCTAGCTCAGGGTTTTTTTTAGAATTCAAGGTAGAGCTAATGGATTCCTCTTTGTGCACAAGAAGCCACAAACTCATTACAAATTGGTTTAGACGATTTCTTTTTGTTTTACCTGAGAGGCAGGATATTCCAAATAATAAGGTTAGAAGAGCTGACCAACAAATTCTTGACTCTGTTCACAGTACATGTTATCTGATGTAACTGTACCATATTTACCTGTTTTAAGTTCTCATTATTTAACTTAACTCCCTATGTTATTGTTGTTTAGTCGCTAAGTCACATCCAACTCTTTGTGACCCCATGGCATATCAGGCTTCCTTGCCCTTCACTATCTCCCAGAGTTTGCTCAAATCCACATCCAATGAGTCAGTGATACTGTCTACCCATCTCATCCTCCGTCATCCTCTTCTCCTTTTGCCTTCAATCTTCCTCTGTGGTAACTACTAAAAAATAGAACTTAACTCAGTGTTAATTAACAAAACATTAGCAGTGCTTATTCCTGTTATTACAACAGCATACTTATATAAGGTTCATGATTAATTTTTATGCCTCAGACAGATCCTTCAGCTAACTACGACTTCCAATTTTATAAATAATTATAAGCAATAGTAATAAGATCATTCTGTGATATCTGGTTTTACTTAAAATTCTTTAAAATATTATGGTTCCCTTTAAATGCTAACATACTATGATTCTATTCTAAAGTCCCATTGTACTAAACAACAACTTGAAAGAACTAAGCAGCAAATGGCAGTCTTCCCCTCACCATAGATGAGAATCAGAAAGCACACTTGTTTGCCAATTTCTCTGAAATCTCCATTGTATTCACAGGGCCTCATCCTATGGAGAGTTGAGCTAAATGAGTCAGTATGTTAATTATCTGCTCTGGGAGCACAAAGAAGAAATAAAGAAGTTATTACCTTACCAAGTTTCTCAGGTAATGAGACCCACTTCTAGAGATATGTGGCACTCTACCAGAATCTATCATGAGAATGAGCTTTGCAGTCAAATGCACAGAATTAATTTTTTAATGAAAACCCTCTACTGGTTTTCTGAGTCGAATACACCTGACAATTGTCACTGGGCAATGTCATTACTAGTTAACCAGCACAAGACCTTTAGAACAGATGGTGGAGCGATACCTTTTCAGAAGTCAGGGTTGGCTAATTTCAGTCACAACCCCAATCCCCTGAAAAGGAAATAAAATTGGCTCCATGTCACTCAAACATGACAGTACTTTGGATTTCTCCCCCATGATGTTTTTTAGCCTTGAGGCAGATATGACAGGCACCTTATTAAATTCCAAAAATAAATGTGGAGCAAGGAGGCAGTGCATTCCAATGAGACATCCAACTTGTTAAAATGCAACATGCATAAAACTGGGCTCATTTTATTTTTAGCCATCATTCTCATTATTTTAATTCAAAATGGAAATATACTATTTGTTACTATAATCAAACTAAGTTAGTACTGAGATCTGTTATTTTTTTAATAAAATTAGCTATTCATTTGTTCACATGTACTTACGTTGGAATTTTCCCAAAATATCTCCATCAATATCCAGAAATAGGTTAAGAAGTAAAAAGATTTACCGAAGATTTCTCACTCTATATTTTATCATCCCCCACACATCTCCTAACATTGCCTTAGTCTCAGTGATATTTATGGATCCCTGCCTTTGTGCTTGCTGTATATTTTCCTATCTGTATTTTTGTCTCTCAAACTATTACAATTCCACTTGGGTCCAACAGCTTGATTTTCACCATTGTTTCCTGACATCTATCCTCTTTTCCCAAACCATTATAAATAATTACTCCTGATTTCTTACAATATGTGTCTTGTTCGTCTCCTTAACATTTAATTCATTTATTTAATCTGCTTCATGTGTTAACAAGTTTCCTCTACTAGAAATATCTGTATTCCCCAGGAGTTCCTATATATCCTTATATAACCGACAGCATCTCACTTGAGGCATGATATATAGCAGGGATTCAATAAACGTTAAAAAGGGAAAAAAAACAATAGGGCCAATTGCACACATCAAAAAGATACAACCATTGTAATTTGTCATTGTTTTACTACCACGACTCCAAGAAATCTGAATTGATCCCAAGAAGAAACCCAGTCTTGAAGTCCAAATATGTGTATATTCTGTATTATAAAACACAACAGAATTTCTGAACATGGTCTTTATATTCAAAAAGTTTTAATATATAGTGTAGGGACCAGGCTTTGAGCAGAACTCTTGGGACATCTCTATGACTCACTCCTTACCAGCATTTGCCTTGAAATTAATCATATCTAACATATTTTAATGCATCATTTAGTATTAAAACATCACCATCAAGGAGGTAATACTAACCCAGTGCTTTATATCTGAAATCAAAGATTCATAGAGTTGAAATCACTTGTAGGAGGCCACCTACCTGCCAAGAAACAGCAATACTGAGGTTCAAGGTCACATATGTTAGTGTCAAAAACCACACACCTTTCAATAGTTCCACAATTTTTTCTTTTTTTTTTTTTTTTTTTCTTAATTATTTCACCAACCCAAAGCCCCAGGAATCCGAGGAAACTAGACTAGCAAAATCCATGAGCTATTCATTTGTTAAAGACTTACGTTGGAATTTTCCCAAAATATCTCCATCAATATCCAGAAATAGGTTAAGAAGTAAAAAGATTTACCGAAGATTTCTCACTCTATATTTTATCATCCCCCACACATCTCCTAACATTGCCTTAGTCTCAGTGATATTTATGGATCCCTGCCTTTGTGCTTGCTGTATATTTTCCTATCTGTATTTTTGTCTCTCAAACTATTACAATTCCACTTGGGTCCAACAGCTTGATTTTCACCATTGTTTCCTGACATCTATCCTCTTTTCCCAAACCATTATAAATAATTACTCCTGATTTCTTACAATATGTGTCTTGTTCGTCTCCTTAACATTTAATTCATTTATTTAATCTGCTTCATGTGTTAACAAGTTTCCTCTACTAGAAATATCTGTATTCCCCAGGAGTTCCTATATATCCTTATATAACCGACAGCATCTCACTTGAGGCATGATATATAGCAGGGATTCAATAAACGTTAAAAAGGGGAAAAAAAAAAAAACAATAGGGCCAATTGCACACATCAAAAAGATACAACCATTGTAATTTGTCATTGTTTTACTACCACGACTCCAAGAAATCTGAATTGATCCCAAGAAGAAACCCAGTCTTGAAGTCCAAATATGTGTATATTCTGTATTATAAAACACAACAGAATTTCTGAACATGGTCTTTATATTCAAAAAGTTTTAATATATAGTGTAGGGACCAGGCTTTGAGCAGAACTCTTGGGACATCTCTATGACTCACTCCTTACCAGCATTTGCCTTGAAATTAATCATATCTAACATATTTTAATGCATCATTTAGTATTAAAACATCACCATCAAGGAGGTAATACTAACCCAGTGCTTTATATCTGAAATCAAAGATTCATAGAGTTGAAATCACTTGTAGGAGGCCACCTACCTGCCAAGAAACAGCAATACTGAGGTTCAAGGTCACATATGTTAGTGTCAAAAACCACACACCTTTCAATAGTTCCACAATTTTTTCTTTTTTTTTTTTTTTTTCCTGAATTATTGCACAAACCCATAGCCCAAGGAATCCGAGGAAACTAGACTAGCAAAATCCATGATGCTGTATCCACTTTACCTAGATGATTTTTCTTAACATCTAAGGAAGGGACCCACTTTCCATGCCAAGCTCCAGGGAGCTCTGATAGAGCTCCCTTCTTTCTAGACCAGTGTGTTCCCATAGATACATCTAAGGCTTCCCTGGTTTTCATAATAATAATCACTTTACTTAGTATCATGGTACAGTTAGCAGTCATGACCCTAATGATGGTTCATGGTGCTAAAATTTAGCTCATTTTTACTTTATTCTATTTCTCATGCAAGATGCAAATTAGTACTTTGCAATATGATCTGGTATAATCCGAAATGTGTTATACAAACCATCATTATTTCTAAGAAAAGAAATAAGGTTAACACAAGATCATAAAAAGGAGGAGGAGGGGATGATAGAGGATGAGATGGTTGGATGGCATTATCGACTCAATGGACATGAGTTGGAGCAAGCTCCAGAAGACAGTGAAGGACAGGCAAGCCTGGCATGCTGCAGGTCATGAGGTCACTGTGAGTCAGACATGACTTAGCAACTGAAGAGCAACAAAAGATCATAAAGATGGGAGGGACTTTCCTATAACTAAAATCCCTACAGAGTTTCCCTTGCAACATCCTAGATCATCCTAGATCAGAAAGTTGACTAAGACAGGTCGGAGCAGGTATCAGGGTTCTAATTCTCTCCCTCTTTTTCTTTCTCTCTATCCTCTCTATCTCTTTCTATCTGTATACTATCTTCCTCTGTCTCCCATTGTTTGACTTGTTAGTTAATTTCAATATAATATATTGAAAGATTTAGGTATATGAATAATAGGTCATATATAACCTCCCAAACACTGAGGATAGTATCCAACATGAGGGTCCTTCCTTCACAGCAGTAAACTAATTTTTTTTTTCAAAAGCAAACCATAAAGACACTAGCAGCCACTCTCCTTTCCCTTTGTTTGACTCTACATGTTCAAGATTATTTCCTTCTGTTCTCTCGTCTACATTTCTTCTCCCTTTTCTGTTGAAGTTCAACAAGAAAGCTGTCTTAAGGGAGAACATTTGCTGTTTATATCACCCTCCTGTAAACAAGTCATGTCACTGTTGTCATGATGTTGTATCTATAATAGAGCTGGATGCAAAGGAAATTTCAACACACTGTAGAAACTATTTCAGTAAACTTCAATAGACAGCATATTCCCAGTAACAATAGCATGGCACAAGTGTCTGCTTTTCCACTAAATACCTTCCTACACCTTAGATTTAATTTGCTTTGTCTATATAATTATGTTCCTTCTCAGAGTTAGAGATGTGAACGAAGACTATCTCCTACACACATACCAAAAAGAATTTTTGCTTGCCAAATCTTTGGTTAGAAAACTGAGCCTTAGAGAAAAGAACCTCAGTATGGAAGAACACAGCTCTCTCTTAAGCCAAATACTATGTTTTGTCTTTTGGTAACACTTTCACTTCTTAGAATCTATTATTTCTTCTCCTGACACAAATATAAATGTATCCAATCTTACTTGAAATGTGTGAATCTTTAACACTACCAACCCCTGCCAACCACAATCCATAAGGCAATACATATTTCACCACATAGCTGAGTCTTCTCTTAGCATAAAAAAAGTAAATCCAGATCAGTTGTTAAAAAAGCTTTTTTCTCATATGTTAACAGAATATCTACAAAGTAGTTTACAGAATTGGGCATGGTACATGTCTGTGTTTATTATCAAATCTAATTCTAAATAAAGACTGTTCAAAAGCCACAAAATAGGCAAAGCATCTGACTTTTGATTCCTTATGCACTTGGTATTTTAGATTCCAACCACATAAAGGAAACACTGATACACATGGATGATCTATTCTTGATAATTGGTTTGCTTCCTGGGATTGACTGATCACACTGCAGTTGTGGAAATCCCCAACTAGAAGGTCAGAAGACTGATGTTTCTATACTAGCTTAGCCGCCATTTATCTCCTCTGTAAGCCTGCTGACTAAACTTGTCTGTTTCCTAATTTTCTGCTCTGTCATTTGGGATCTGTAATAATTTACCTCTATTCCTATCGACATTAAATGGATACTGATTATTGTTTTGACTTATTAATAGCATTCTTGTCAGATAAAGGAAGAAAGGCTAAAGTCTAAAGTTGTATTGGAAATAGTGTTATTACTAAGTAGCACAAACTGAATTGGAAAGAAACAAGAAAATAACATTCATTTATTTTCTTAGTCTAATTATTTTAGTTTTTGATTTGTGTACTTAAATGTTTGAACCAAAACTAGAAATAGAAATGTGAGATCATTATTATGTTAGTATAATTCCAGAAAAAAAGTATAGTTTTCAAAAGTGCTTCTATTTCACCAGACTAAGAGAGTGTTACATTGTTCAAATTTGACTTATAAGCATATGGAAATTTTTAAATATTCCTCTTATCCAGCCTTTGCTATTTTGCTGTTACTGTCTCTGACAACCAGTATATTTGGTGAATAGATGTGTCTACAAAATGCCAACCGAAGAACCAATGATCGAATATGTACACAGTACAGAGATACCTATGTAAAAATAGAAGCATTTTATTTACTCAGTCATCAAAACATTTTTTATCAAGAGATGCTTGTGTGGCCCTTGTGCAATATTTTCTTTTTAACTGGTACATCTGCCAGTCATCCCTAAATTCTCAGTTATACATCGGACAAGAAGAAAAATCAAAGAAAGTTTCTGAACAAGTGGTAGCTGAAACTTAAAATTACTGCAATCTGCTGTTCATTTCTGGTTGTGTTTGCTCACAATTTCATGAGACGCCTAAGCCATATGGAAAGTTATATTATTCGGTTTTCCCTCCATACAGCCATTCAGCTCTCATTTTTCCTATTCCAGCTGGATACAGATTAGTAACCCATCTTCTTCAGAAATATCAACATTTTTTCTAAAGTTATTAGAGATATGTAAAAACTTAATCAAAAAACTATATATTGGGGGAGAACACTAGGAAAAATTATGGAATCTTTCAGGATATCAATTACTTTCTCTATCTGCAAGTAGAAAGAAAACAAGAATTAGCCTGAGTAAAGGTTCATGTCATTAGGAAACTTCTGCACTGTACATCATGATGATTCAACACAGAGGCAAAAGAAATACTTATTGACAAACAAGGTAGCCTGTTTGTTAAAAAAGGCCCAGAGATACACGAATTTGCTTTAGGAAGAAGCATAAACTATGGTCATAATGAGCAACAGAGCAGTAGTTTTAGTCTACTAAATGCAATGTTTACATAAGAAAAATATCGCAGAAGTTATCATTAAAAGCTCATTGACTCCACTAAAGCCTTTGATTGTGTGGATCACAGAAAACAGTGGAAAATTCTGAAACAGATGGCAATACCAGACCACCTTATCTGCCTCCTGTGAAACCTGTATGCAGGACAAGAAGCCAGTTAGAACCAGACACTGAACAACAGACTGGCTCCAAACAACGAAAGGAGTACATCAAGACTGTATGGTGTCACCCTACCTATATAACTTACATGCAGAGTACAAGATGTGAAATGCTGATCTGGATGAAGCACAAGCTGGAATCAAGATTTCCGAGAGAAATATCAATATCCTCAGGTATGCAGATAACATCACCCTTACGGCAGAAAACGAAAAAGAACTAAAGAACCCCTCGATGAAGGTGAAAGAGAAAAGTGAAAAAGCTGGCCTAAAACTAAACACTGAAGAGACAAACACCATTGAATCCGGTCCCATCACTTCATGACAAATGGAACAGTCTTTGTTTACTTGGGCTCCAAAATCACTGCAGATTGTGACTGCAGCCATGAAATTAAGACGCTTGCTCCTTGGAAGTAAAGCGATGACAAACCTAGACAGTGTATTAAAAAGCAGAGATATCACTTTTCCAACAAAAGTCCGTATAATCTGAGCTATGGTTTTCCCAGTAGTAATGTATGGATGTGAGAGCGGGAACATAAATAAGGCTGAGTGCCAAATAACTGATGCCTTTGAACTGTGGTGTTATAGAAGACTCTTTGAGAGACTCTTGGACTGCAAGAACATTGAACCAGTCAATCCTAAGGGAAATCAACCGTGCATACTCATTGGAAGGAATGATGCTGAAGCTGAATACTTTAGCCACCTGATGCAAAGAGCTGACTCATGATGGAAAAGAGCCTGATGTTGGGGAAAACAGAAGGCAGAAGGAGAAGCAGATGACAGAGGACTAGATAGTTGGATGGCATTAGTGTGTCAATGATTATGAGTTCAAGCAAACTCTGGGAGATGGTAAAGGAAGGGTAGCCTGGTGTGTTGTGGTCCATGGGATCACAAAGAGTTGGACACGACTGAGTGACTGAATTGGATAATTAAAAGCACATATTTAGAAATAAAGCAAATGTTCTTCAACAAAATTTTTTTATTTCAAATTCATTTTACTTTTAAAAGCAAACAATTAAGAAATTTTTAAGTAACAAGTATTCTCAGTAAATGGTTTCCCCTAGTGGTTCAGTCAGTAAAGAATCTGCCTACAATTCAGGAAGCTAGGGTTCAATCCCTGGGTCAGGAATATCCCCTAGAAAAGAAAACGGCAGTCCACTCCAATATTCTTGCCTGGGAAATCACATGGACAGAGGACCCTGGTGGCTACAGTCCATGAAGTTGCAAAGGGTCAGTCATGACTTAGCAACTAAACCACCATCAACTAAACACAAATTCGTAATAAAACTGGCAAAATGGGAAGAAGTAATAATGATATGGACTTTATTTTTACAGATAAGCAGGATCAAAAAGGAATAAAAACTAATACCAGATTATTCTAGCAGAAAGAAGTTTAATTATCCAAATAAATGCTTTTGAATTACATTGCACTTATGGCAGAAAGCAAGAAATACATTAAAATAAATTTTCTTAAATCTCTGAGTTTTTGTCTAATATATAGCTGAACTGATTTTTCTGCTGACATATAACATCACAATTTTGTTCATTTTACTTGTTTCTTTTACAGTTTTGATGTTTACAAATATATATAATCCCAGATTAGTCATGTATATCCCTGACATCACAAGTTTTGAGTTTGCATTAAGTAAGAATATATGTGGTTCAAGTTAATATTTTATATTTTAGTAAATTCTACTCACATCATTAATATCTTTTTTCTTTCACATAACTGAATGTATAAAGTTGAGAAGCTGGAAAAAAATTTCATTTCATACAACATTTGTTCAATTTTAGAGATTCACGACTTCCCTGGTGGTCCAGATGCTATGACTGTATACTCCATAAGCACAGACTATAGGAGTTGATACATGGTCAGGAAAGGAGATTTCAGATGCTGCAACTAAGACCTGGTGCAGCCAAATAAATAAATAAATATCTTTAAACTTGAGAGATTAAAAATCAGCATTTATGCTATTCAGTAATATTTAGTCATCACTTCATGTGTGATTTTTTTCTCTCAAATACATTGTGCAATTGCACTGAAGTTTATTTATCTATTGTTTGATGAAATAGATTATAAAATCTACCCAAATATGTTACAAACCCATTGTTTTTCCATTGGTCATATTTTGGTGAGAAGATATAATAACAACCTGTTCATTTTGTCTGACTGATCTGTAAGGGACAGGGAAAGGGGCAGAGCACAATTTTTGAAAAGAATGACACACCCAGAGGTGCGACAGTTTTTGAAAGGCAGAAATCACATGGACAGAGGACCCTGGTGGCTACAGTCCATGAAGTTGCAAAGGGTCAGTCATGACTTAGCAACTAAACCACCATCAACTAAACACAAATTCGTAATAAAACTGGCAAAATGGGAAGAAGTAATAATGATATGGACTTTATTTTTACAGATAAGCAGGATCAAAAAGGAATAAAAACTAATACCAGATTATTCTAGCAGAAAGAAGTTTAATTATCCAAATAAATGCTTTTGAATTACATTGCACTTATGGCAGAAAGCAAGAAATACATTAAAATAAATTTTCTTAAATCTCTGAGTTTTTGTCTAATATATAGCTGAACTGATTTTTCTGCTGACATATAACATCACAATTTTGTTCATTTTACTTGTTTCTTTTACAGTTTTGATGTTTACAAATATATATAATCCCAGATTAGTCATGTATATCCCTGACATCACAAGTTTTGAGTTTGCATTAAGTAAGAATATATGTGGTTCAAGTTAATATTTTATATTTTAGTAAATTCTACTCACATCATTAATATCTTTTTTCTTTCACATAACTGAATGTATAAAGTTGAGAAGCTGGAAAAAAATTTCATTTCATACAACATTTGTTCAATTTTAGAGATTCACGACTTCCCTGGTGGTCCAGATGCTATGACTGTATACTCCATAAGCACAGACTATAGGAGTTGATACATGGTCAGGAAAGGAGATTTCAGATGCTGCAACTAAGACCTGGTGCAGCCAAATAAATAAATAAATATCTTTAAACTTGAGAGATTAAAAATCAGCATTTATGCTATTCAGTAATATTTAGTCATCACTTCATGTGTGATTTTTTTCTCTCAAATACATTGTGCAATTGCACTGAAGTTTATTTATCTATTGTTTGATGAAATAGATTATAAAATCTACCCAAATATGTTACAAACCCATTGTTTTTCCATTGGTCATATTTTGGTGAGAAGATATAATAACAACCTGTTCATTTTGTCTGACTGATCTGTAAGGGACAGGGAAAGGGGCAGAGCACAATTTTTGAAAAGAATGACACACCCAGAGGTGCCATGACAGTTCTGCCCCTTCCCTGAAAGAGCTGGAATAATCCTCCCACTTATTAGCATATAGAATTACCCAGCCTATAAAAACTAAGAACGCCATGTTTTCGGGGGCTCCTGGCTTCACTCTGCAACAGCCCATACTCTGTGGAGTGTGCTTTCTCTGAATAAATCCATTTCTTACCTATCATTTTGTCTCTGGATGAATTCTTCTCTGCAAAGAGACATGAAGGGGCTTCCCTGGTAGTCCAGTGGGTAGGGGCACTGCCTTGCAGTGCAAGGGAAGCTGGTTCCATCCCTGGAGTGGGAAGATCCCATGTATGTGGAGCAGCTGGACCAATGTGTCCAGCTACCCAGCATGGAGCTCTCTGGAGCACATGCTCTCAGAGCAGGTGTTTTGCAGCGACAGAGGCCACTGCATGGAAGGTCCATACAGGCCAAACAACAAAGATGGATGAAAACAGATAAATGAAAGACCAATAGAAGTGACCAAAAAAAAAAAAAAAAGAAGAAGACATGAAGAACCTGAACCACAATGGGTCCAGACATTGGGTGAGAAATTTTAATTACCAGGGTTATGGCTGGGTTCAAGCCCCGGCTGCATAGGTTCAAGTCCCACAACCAAGGTTTTGGCTGGGTTCGAGTCTTGGCCGAGTGGGTTCAAGTCCCAAACAGGGTTTAATTAGGTTTGGGCCCTGGGTTTAAGTCTCAAATTGAGGTTGAACACTTTCAGATCTGTTTTCTAATTTAAACACTTACACAGAAAGGCATTACATTTTGAATGTGACAGTAAAAAAATATGCATTAAATCACCAACCACCAGAAACTCTGAGAATTAAAGTAAGGCCCCTTCTTGATGCTCATCACCTGAGCATCAAGGAACCAATCCCAAAAGTCCCCAAACAATAACCAGAAAGCCCTGATCCTGAGAAGATAAGCCCTAGACATACTCTATTAGAACCTCTGTCATTGAATTTTTAATCCTATTTCTTTTTCGATAAACTTATCGCATCTGATGACTCTCACAAACAGAGTGAGCGTTACATGAACAAAGCACTTACATAAGCCAAAATAAAAAATCCAAAAGGAAAAAGGATAAAGAGATTGTAACATTTGATTGAAAATATTAATAAAAGTCTTACTTCTTTTAAGTAGTTTCCTTATTCCTTGGGGGATAAGTATCCCTTTCATAAGCCAGATAACCTTTAAATAGATGCATCTTTCATTTCAAAGAATGCTCTAGAAAAGCAGATTGTCTCTGTGATTCACCTAATTGTACTGTTCTCTGTGCACATCCAACGACTGCACTATAATTCTTGAAGCCAAAACAATTTCACTGCCTGAAAATAACAGACGTCTAGGCATGATTAGTACTCTGATATTTGACGCAGATCTCCTAGAACCCTAATCTCACTTCATTTTAACATGAACAATAACCCTACGGGTTCTGAGATGGTAATGATGTCAGGATCCCAAGGGCTGAAGTGGGAGATGGGAGGGGCAAGGAGTCAGGTTTGATTTCCATAGAGAATGTGAGTTGTTGCTCTTCTATGAATTTTGACATTGCCTTAGAAGGAAGGAAGGATTCTGTTCAAAGCCAGCCCAGACAAAGCAATATTAAATATTTAATTTCCAAAGGCAAAACCCCAAGGTCTCAAAGCTCCAGGAAACTTAATGGTCCTTCCCTCGTTAGGCTGAAAGGAGCAAATACCAAACTCACTTCTAATCCAGTTGTAAGATACAAGGACTTTCCTCAGAAATATTTATAAATCTCAAGAGTGTTTACAGAAACACAAAAGCATGCATATTTTTAAAATCTGCAAGTATTAATATATATATATTTTCACACTAAGAGGATTCACTAACTTTGTTTTATATATAGATGTTAAAAGCAGATAATTTAGTTTCATTTAAATGATGTTCTTTTGGAAAAAATAATTTAAGGTAAATTATAGGAATTAATTTCTCATATTTTAAAAAATTAATATAAGCATCTAATCACAATAATATTAATTTAAAACATATAAAATATATAAACACTGATTTAAGATTTGGTAACAATTCTTAAACATTACTTATTAGCGACATGTATGTGTATATATATATATATGTATATATGTATATATATATATATATATATATATATATACATAGTTAACATGGGATAGTGTTTCAAAAGTATTATAACAGTACTATACTAAAATTTGAAATGCAGTTAAATCCCCATTAACTTCTAAACCCTGCTATGGGCCTTCTATGCACTGGATAATGTTCTTTTGCCTATAATGACGGGCAGGGTTTCCCTTTTTTCTACCAGAGAAAGCCTAGGGAGCAGATGTCATCTTTGTTCTTTGACACCAGGGCTTAATAGTATACTCTTGTAAATCATACTGCCTTTACAATGCATCACTGCTTCAGATTCATTACCTATAACTCAGAGGACTGCTTAAGACCAAAAAAAAAAAGCAAGGATTGTTCTTTTTCACTTTATTGAAATCCCTTTGCAAATGTAATAAATACAAAGAAGGATTCACCTCCTTTATATTACCGAACTGTTCATAGTATTATTAATTTGGAATTTTCAGGCACACTACTTGATCAGGTGACAATTAATCAGATTAGCTTTGCAGAGATAAAAACTTCTCATGAATATAGGTAAAAGCTATTATATGACCCTGTTGTAGACTTTTGCTTTATTTACTTTTTCCACATATATAATGTATTTCTTTATATTTGTTGGTTTATTATATTATAAGCAACGACCTCAAATACAATGATTTGGGTTTGAGAAATTGTAAAATATGTGTCAGATACAAATTGTGCTGGTAAATTAAAAGTTATTCTTTAAATTAAATAATGTACAACTTGAAAATTAAATATTATTGTAGCACAAATGCAGAAGCACTCTGAAATTCAAATTCAAATTGGAAACATTTCTTACTAGACTCATCATTCCTGCATCTGGGCCTTCTCTTTTTATTTTTCTCTTCCAGGCTTCCTCTTACTCTGGTCATAATAGAAGTTAGCTTCTCTTTAGGAGAGAACCTTCCTGATCATACCAGGTAAATAGTTCTCTCTGATTCAGTTACAATATCATCATTGTTGTCTTGTTTTTTTCAGTTGTAAGATTTAACTATTATTTGAAATTACAGTTTGGGATGGACATGTACACAGTGCTATATTTAAAATGAAAAAAGCAACTACCTACTGTATAGCACAGAGCACTGTGCTTGATGTTATGTGGCAGCCTAGATGGGAGGGGAGTTGGAGGGAGAATGGATGCATACATACATATGATTGAATCCGTTGACTGCTGACCTGCAACTAACACAATATTGTTAATCAGCTGGACTCTGATAGAAAATCGAGAAGTTTAAAAAAACAATAACGACAAGGTCCTATTGTATAGCCCACAGAGCTATATTCAAAATCCTATGATAAACCGTAATGGAAAAAGAATATGAAAAAAGAATGTATATGTGCATAAACTGAATCACTTGGCTATACAGTAGAAATTAATACCACACTGTAAATCAACTGTATTCCAAAAAATAAATTTCAACAAGAAAATAAAAATTACATTATTTGCATATTTCCTAATTCATTTTCTCTTTCCACAGAACGCAACTCCAAGATAGTTGGGATATTTTCTTTCTTGGCCACTTTTCCTCTAACGTTGTTCAACTCATGAAGACATGCAATAAACTGAGGAAAGACCACTGGATTTGAGAAAGAAGGAACAACACAGCAAGGCGGAAGATAGGCAGAGAACCCCAAAAGTGCATTTTCGAAATTGAAGAAAGATAAACATTCAAGGTAAACAAACTGTCAATAATTTGAAAGCTACAAAGAGAAAGAATTGGGTAAAGCATTAAGAGTCATTGAGGGGGGGATAGTTTCAGTAGAGCCATAGGACAGACTAGACCCTAAGAAGATATAGAGAGGACCAGGATAGTCTATTTCTACAAAGTGTGTAGAAGAGATAGAGAGTGAGGACACAGAATTCGTGGAAAGAAAAGAAACAGAGCTATGAAAGAGAGCCATAAAAGATAAAAATTACACACAAGGGAAGTGTGACAGAATTAGAAATAAAACACCATGTTAGGGTTTTAGACTGGCAAAGAGTGAATGCAAGTCTGTCCTTGAAACTCTAAAAACAGAGAAAAAAAATAAGATAACACATTAAGAATTCATAGATTAAAAACCTATACTAGCATGGAACTATCTAGTTTCTTTCCAAGTAGGAGGCGAGATTTTAAGAACTCAGATAACAGGGTAGGGCAAAAGCATTAGCATACCCAATAAAGCAAATGAACCTCATCAAGAGTCAGAGTATCTGTTTCCACATTTTAATATAAGGCTTTCTTACTGTATAGCACAGAGCACTGTGCTTGATGTTATGTGGCAGCCTAGATGGGAGGGGAGTTGGAGGGAGAATGGATGCATACATACATATGATTGAATCCGTTGACTGCTGACCTGCAACTAACACAATATTGTTAATCAGCTGGACTCTGATAGAAAATCGAGAAGTTTAAAAAAACAATAACGACAAGGTCCTATTGTATAGCCCACAGAGCTATATTCAAAATCCTATGATAAACCGTAATGGAAAAAGAATATGAAAAAAGAATGTATATGTGCATAAACTGAATCACTTGGCTATACAGTAGAAATTAATACCACACTGTAAATCAACTGTATTCCAAAAAATAAATTTCAACAAGAAAATAAAAATTACATTATTTGCATATTTCCTAATTCATTTTCTCTTTCCACAGAACGCAACTCCAAGATAGTTGGGATATTTTCTTTCTTGGCCACTTTTCCTCTAACGTTGTTCAACTCATGAAGACATGCAATAAACTGAGGAAAGACCACTGGATTTGAGAAAGAAGGAACAACACAGCAAGGCGGAAGATAGGCAGAGAACCCCAAAAGTGCATTTTCGAAATTGAAGAAAGATAAACATTCAAGGTAAACAAACTGTCAATAATTTGAAAGCTACAAAGAGAAAGAATTGGGTAAAGCATTAAGAGTCATTGAGGGGGGGATAGTTTCAGTAGAGCCATAGGACAGACTAGACCCTAAGAAGATATAGAGAGGACCAGGATAGTCTATTTCTACAAAGTGTGTAGAAGAGATAGAGAGTGAGGACACAGAATTCGTGGAAAGAAAAGAAACAGAGCTATGAAAGAGAGCCATAAAAGATAAAAATTACACACAAGGGAAGTGTGACAGAATTAGAAATAAAACACCATGTTAGGGTTTTAGACTGGCAAAGAGTGAATGCAAGTCTGTCCTTGAAACTCTAAAAACAGAGAAAAAAAATAAGATAACACATTAAGAATTCATAGATTAAAAACCTATACTAGCATGGAACTATCTAGTTTCTTTCCAAGTAGGAGGCGAGATTTTAAGAACTCAGATAACAGGGTAGGGCAAAAGCATTAGCATACCCAATAAAGCAAATGAACCTCATCAAGAGTCAGAGTATCTGTTTCCACATTTTAATATAAGGCTTTCATTTGATTCTAAGGTCCTTGTCACCAAAAAATTATCTGATTCTATTAGGTAGGATTTAGAGAAGGCAGAGGAACTGGTGATCAAATTGTCAACATCTGTTGGATCATAGAAAAATCAAGGGTATTCCAGAAAGACATCTACTTCTGCTTCCTTGACCACGCTAAAGCCTTTGATTTGGTGGATCACAACAAACTGTGGAAAATTCTTCAAGTGATGGGGATACCAGACCACCTTACCTGCCTCCTGAGAAAACTGTATGCAGCTCAAGAAGCTACAGGTAGAACCCGGCATGGAACAACAGACAGGTTCAAAATTGGGAAAGGAATACATCAAGGTCATATACTGTCATCATGCTTATTTAAGTTATAAGCAGAGTATATCATGTGAAATGCCAGGCTGGATGAATCACAAACTGGAATCAAGACTGCCAGGAGAGATATCAACAGCTTCAGATATGCAGATAATATGACTCTCATGGCAGAAAGTGAGGATGAAAGAGCCTCTTGATAAAGGTGAAAGAGGAGATTGAAAGATTTGGTTTATAACTTAGCATTCAAAAACTAAGGTCATGACATGTGATTCCGTCATCTCATGACAACATAGAAATAGTGACAAACTTTGCTTTATTGGACTCCAAAATAACTGTAGACAGTGACTGGAACCACAAAATTAAAAGATATTTATTTACTCCTTGGAAGAAAAGCTATGACAAACCTAGACAGCCTATTAGAAAGCAAAGACATCACTTTGCTGATAAACGTCCATATAGTAAAGCTATGGTTTTTCCAGTTGTCATATAAAGATATAACAAAACTATAAAGAACGTGTCTGGAGAAGACTTTTGGGAGTCTCTTGGGCAAAGAGTGAATGCAAGTCTGTCCTTGAAACTCTAAAAACAGAGAAAAAAAATAAGATAACACATTAAGAATTCATAGATTAAAAACCTATACTAGCATGGAACTATCTAGTTTCTTTCCAAGTAGGAGGCGAGATTTTAAGAACTCAGATAACAGGGTAGGGCAAAAGCATTAGCATACCCAATAAAGCAAATGAACCTCATCAAGAGTCAGAGTATCTGTTTCCACATTTTAATATAAGGCTTTCATTTGATTCTAAGGTCCTTGTCACCAAAAAATTATCTGATTCTATTAGGTAGGATTTAGAGAAGGCAGAGGAACTGGTGATCAAATTGTCAACATCTGTTGGATCATAGAAAAATCAAGGGTATTCCAGAAAGACATCTACTTCTGCTTCCTTGACCACGCTAAAGCCTTTGATTTGGTGGATCACAACAAACTGTGGAAAATTCTTCAAGTGATGGGGATACCAGACCACCTTACCTGCCTCCTGAGAAAACTGTATGCAGCTCAAGAAGCTACAGGTAGAACCCGGCATGGAACAACAGACAGGTTCAAAATTGGGAAAGGAATACATCAAGGTCATATACTGTCATCATGCTTATTTAAGTTATAAGCAGAGTATATCATGTGAAATGCCAGGCTGGATGAATCACAAACTGGAATCAAGACTGCCAGGAGAGATATCAACAGCTTCAGATATGCAGATAATATGACTCTCATGGCAGAAAGTGAGGATGAAAGAGCCTCTTGATAAAGGTGAAAGAGGAGATTGAAAGATTTGGTTTATAACTTAGCATTCAAAAACTAAGGTCATGACATGTGATTCCGTCATCTCATGACAACATAGAAATAGTGACAAACTTTGCTTTATTGGACTCCAAAATAACTGTAGACAGTGACTGGAACCACAAAATTAAAAGATATTTATTTACTCCTTGGAAGAAAAGCTATGACAAACCTAGACAGCCTATTAGAAAGCAAAGACATCACTTTGCTGATAAACGTCCATATAGTAAAGCTATGGTTTTTCCAGTTGTCATATAAAGATATAACAGACTATAAAGAAGGCTGAATGCCAAGGAATTGATTCTTTTGAACTGTGATACTGGAGAAGACTTTTGGGAGTCTCTTGGGCAACAAAGAGATCAATCCAATTAAACATAAAGGAAATCAACCCTGAATATGCATTGGAAGAACTGATCCTGAAGCTGAAATTCCAATACTTTGGCCACCTGATGTGAAAGGCTCTCTCAATGGAAAGACGCTGATGCTGGGAAAAATTGAGGGCAGGAGAAGAAATAGGTGACAGAGGATGACATTGTTGGACAGCATTCACCAACTCAACGGACATGAGTTTGAACAAACTCTGGGAGATAGTGAAAGACAGGGAATCCTGGAATATTGCAGTCCACATCCATGGGGTCACAAAGAGTTGGACATGGCTTAGTGAGTGAAAAAGTAAACAGGATAATTCCTAACTAGTAAAAAAATAACTGGGCTTCCCCGGTGCTCCAGCGGCTAAGGACACCGCCTTGCAGTGCAGGGGGCACCAGTTTGATCCCTGGCCTGGGAAGATCCTATGTGCCATGGTGCAGCTGGACCAATATGTCCAACTACCGAGCCTGAGCTCTGGAGCACATGAGCCCAGAGCCAGTGCTCTGCAGCAACAGAGGCCACTGTGAAGGGAGGCCCATAAGGGCCAAAGAACAAAGATGGATGAAAATAGATAAATGAAAGACCAATAGAAGTGACCAAAAAAAAAGCACCTCACAACATTAAGTAAAGCAGTATCTTTTACCAAACCTTCCAAGCAGATGTTTAATTACATAAATTATGTTACTTATTAATGAAAATTAAATTGCATGTTGAGTAAATATTTTAGAAACAAACTTACAATAAAGCACTACTTAAAAATCTAGAGAATCTACAGAACAGCCTAAGACAATGATTTTCATGAAAAAGAAACAAATAATTCTGTATTCAAAAAATCTGCTTTTAAGTATAACCAGAATTATTGCTTGAAATGTTCTCTGGGAGTGAGTGACAGTTGCTCAGTCATGTCCAACTCTTTTCAGCTCCATGGACTATAGACTGCCAGGCTCCCCTGTCTATAGAAATCTCCAGGCAAGGATACTGGAGATTCAATATTGTTTTTCTTTTATTTTTTATTTTTTTGACTAATTTGTGGCTTAGGGAAACTATAGTTTCTCTACAATTTATGTGCAGCTAACCTTCCAGTTTTCTCACCAACAGAATTTGAAAAACAAACTAGTTTTCGATAAGTATTTAGAGATTTGTTTGAAGGATTCTAATACAAGAACAAACTAATACAAAATTAATGTACTCTAACAGATAGGTCTCCACTTGATACAGCCACATGTATAAAATATTCATATTAATATTCTAATAATAAGTTATAATATTCACTTAATTTTCTTTTCTTATTGCCTTTTACAGAGCCTACTGCATTCACCTCTGTCCCCAAATAAACCTAGGTTAACATTACACCTGTGGAGTAGTTTACTTTTTATACTAATTACTGCTGTTGTCACTCTGTTTTAAAAAAGTAGTCTAACATGATGATTTAAATCGAGTTCTCTGACACAGATAAAAGATATATTTCCCAGCACCAACAGGAAATCCTTTAATAAAGCTCACAATTTTAATTCACCATGTAAAACAAGAGTTTTACTTTCATAAAAGCCTTCTCCATTAAACTTAAGACAACCCTGTTAAACAATTTGTATTATTGTACAAATAGCTCTGAAGTAAAAAAAAAATGATCTAACTTTTGTCACAGAAGAGACACTAAATAAAAATCATAAGGGAAACTAGTAACCTCCTGTTTTTAACCGGTTAAAATAGCCTAAAAGGAACAAAGACATACAGCCCTACAGAAACAGGGCAGCAAGCACCGGACTCCATTACCTATCAATTACTTATGAGCTACCTCAACTTGACCCATTCCTTTAACTGCCCAAGACCCAGTGCAGGTATCAGTCCAATTGTTTTAATAGGACTCACAATGCTTATTTCTGAGGGGGTTTCTGAAAAGCAAACTAGATAATGTACATAAAACAATCTCAAACTATACACAGTTCCTTGATTTAAATTAGTATTAAATCATAAACACATACATACACACTAATCAAAAGGTGTATCCTTTTCATCATCTGTTATTTGAGAGAAATATGCAACACAAATGGAGATGAAAACTTAGAAAAAAAATCAGGTCTTGAATATGAAAACAGTTTCTTAGAGCTTAATTTCACTGCTTTAGCCAATATATTAACAAAGCATGCCAAATGAACCTAGTTGACTGAAATTATGTTGTGTCACATAAAGTGCATGAGACCTAAAAATGAGTAATCCAACTATTTTAAAATTTGCATCCTGTCAGCTAGTTTATTGCTTGATAAACTTAATTTTGACCTAAGCATTTCAAAAGAGGGACATCTGATCAGAAATAATTAGATCTTTCATTGGCTCAGTTCTGTGGTTCTCTCCTGATTTTATTAAGATTTTATTTTTAATCTTGCAAGCAATGTTTTAAAATTAAAAACATATATATGTATGTGTGACTGAACTACAGCATCTGCTCTCCTAGCTATTTAATGAAAACCCTCATTAAAATTCCAGAATTATTGCTAATTTGAATCCAACAATACAGAGAAAATATGGCTGTTTTGATAAAGAAGCAGTTTAGTTGTGGCTTTACCAATCAATACAGACTGGTTAAAAACTGTCATATATTAAGAAAATACCTCAAAAAAAGAGAAAACTATATCATTGAATTTAACTTCAGCCTGGTTTCTCTCCTAACATACATGCACACCCATTAACATTTGTATAGGTTTCAATATGATGACTAAACTATCTGTTATGGAGGTCATACATACAAAACTAGTATACATGCAAAAACTAGTTTCACTACTTTGACAGACTCAGAGTCAATAACAGGGGAAAGCAGCTGAAGGAACAATCATAATATCTGATTAACTTGAAAGGATAGTATAACCTGTCTCCTCTCCCTCACCCACCCAATATTCCACCTTAACCCGATCCAACCTATCAGGCATATTCATCACCGACAAACTGGTCGGTTCATGTAGACATTAGTCTGGGTTGGGCCAGTACTGTTTTACTTCCTTAAAGGGGTTTAAAAAATTAGTACTCTAAACTATACACAGTTCCTTGATTTAAATTAGTATTAAATCATAAACACATACATACACACTAATCAAAAGGTGTATCCTTTTCATCATCTGTTATTTGAGAGAAATATGCAACACAAATGGAGATGAAAACTTAGAAAAAAAATCAGGTCTTGAATATGAAAACAGTTTCTTAGAGCTTAATTTCACTGCTTTAGCCAATATATTAACAAAGCATGCCAAATGAACCTAGTTGACTGAAATTATGTTGTGTCACATAAAGTGCATGAGACCTAAAAATGAGTAATCCAACTATTTTAAAATTTGCATCCTGTCAGCTAGTTTATTGCTTGATAAACTTAATTTTGACCTAAGCATTTCAAAAGAGGGACATCTGATCAGAAATAATTAGATCTTTCATTGGCTCAGTTCTGTGGTTCTCTCCTGATTTTATTAAGATTTTATTTTTAATCTTGCAAGCAATGTTTTAAAATTAAAAACATATATATGTATGTGTGACTGAACTACAGCATCTGCTCTCCTAGCTATTTAATGAAAACCCTCATTAAAATTCCAGAATTATTGCTAATTTGAATCCAACAATACAGAGAAAATATGGCTGTTTTGATAAAGAAGCAGTTTAGTTGTGGCTTTACCAATCAATACAGACTGGTTAAAAACTGTCATATATTAAGAAAATACCTCAAAAAAAGAGAAAACTATATCATTGAATTTAACTTCAGCCTGGTTTCTCTCCTAACATACATGCACACCCATTAACATTTGTATAGGTTTCAATATGATGACTAAACTATCTGTTATGGAGGTCATACATACAAAACTAGTATACATGCAAAAACTAGTTTCACTACTTTGACAGACTCAGAGTCAATAACAGGGGAAAGCAGCTGAAGGAACAATCATAATATCTGATTAACTTGAAAGGATAGTATAACCTGTCTCCTCTCCCTCACCCACCCAATATTCCACCTTAACCCGATCCAACCTATCAGGCATATTCATCACCGACAAACTGGTCGGTTCATGTAGACATTAGTCTGGGTGGCAGTACTGAGTGCCATTCTGAAAGAGAAGAGAACCATCACATATGTTCAACTCTCTGTTATTATCCTTAACTTGTTCCTTCCTTAGAAATGGGCTGTCCTGGGGTATCTGTTGAATAGTATTCTGGAAAGGAATCAAATCGCTAATTATTTAATCAAAGTCCTGTTTCATTAGTCACAGCATATCACAGTAAAGTTTTCTTCAATAATCATTGTTTTCAAAACCTTGATCAAATCCATTTAAGAGAAAAATAATCTATTTGAAAATATTTTTTCTTGATCATCCTAAACATAAACAGAGATATAAGGCAAACTGACAAACCTATATATTTGATTCTTACATGATTATTTGAAAAGCTATTTGATGTTGTTTTTTCCCACTGAGGATTATAACCTCTTTAAATGCCATTTTTTAACTCAGAGCTTCTAAAATTTATTTTTTACTAATATTTTTGGCCAGATATAATAACATTATTCAGAAGGATGGCTTTTGTACTCTGCAGAAAAGAAATCTAAAACCTGTGTGCTTCCCTACTTAAAGAGAAAATCCTAGCCCAAATGCTTTTAAGCTGAAACTTTTTCATTGTATAAAAATGTCAATAATTTGTTGAAAAAAAATGAATTTTACATTGGCCTAAAATTTCAAGATTTTAATAAAAATCATCATGTTAAGCACCACTGGTTTAATCAAGTAATCTTGTCTTGATCAGTCAGAATGTATGGAAGCAGGCTCAACCCCAACAATTCGGTTTAGGCACCAGACTCAACAAGCAGCTCTGAGCCATGTAGTTATGATAAACAGCAGAAAGGAGAAGAAGGAAATAGGAGGAGGTGGTGAGGAAGTGGTGAGTGAGAAAAAACCGCCATCAATTATTATCCAATACAAACTAAAGAGAATACAAGTGCTTTCCTGGTAGTCGAGCGGTTAAGAATCTACCTGCCAACGCAGGGATATAGGTCTGGTCCCTGTTCTAGGAAGATTCCACAGGCTGAGAGATTTCTAAGACCCTGAAAACTATCAAGTCAAGATGCCAAGAGGCTGTGCTCTACCAAAATGAGAAATCACTGAAATGAGAAGCCCACATACCACCACTAACAAGTAGCCTGCTCTCTGCAACTAGAGAAAAAAATAAAGACCAATGGAACAAGATAGAGAATCCAGAGATAAACCCACACACCTATAGGTACCTTATTTTTGACAAAGGAGACAAAAACATAAAAAGGGACAAAGACAGCCACGTCAACATATGGTGCTGGGAACACTGGTCAGCCACATGCAAAAAAAATGAAGTTGGAACATTCCCTGACACCATACACAAAGACCAATTCAAACTGGATTAAAGACCTAAATGTAAGACCAGAAACCATCAAACTCTTAGAGGAGAATATAGGCAAGACACTCAAGGACGTAAATCAAAGCAAGATCTTTTCTAACCTGTCTACTAGTATAGCGGAACCCAAAACAAAAATTAACATGTGGGACTTACTGAAACTTAAAAGCTTTTTAACTCAGAGCTTCTAAAATTTATTTTTTACTAATATTTTTGGCCAGATATAATAACATTATTCAGAAGGATGGCTTTTGTACTCTGCAGAAAAGAAATCTAAAACCTGTGTGCTTCCCTACTTAAAGAGAAAATCCTAGCCCAAATGCTTTTAAGCTGAAACTTTTTCATTGTATAAAAATGTCAATAATTTGTTGAAAAAAAATGAATTTTACATTGGCCTAAAATTTCAAGATTTTAATAAAAATCATCATGTTAAGCACCACTGGTTTAATCAAGTAATCTTGTCTTGATCAGTCAGAATGTATGGAAGCAGGCTCAACCCCAACAATTCGGTTTAGGCACCAGACTCAACAAGCAGCTCTGAGCCATGTAGTTATGATAAACAGCAGAAAGGAGAAGAAGGAAATAGGAGGAGGTGGTGAGGAAGTGGTGAGTGAGAAAAAACCGCCATCAATTATTATCCAATACAAACTAAAGAGAATACAAGTGCTTTCCTGGTAGTCGAGCGGTTAAGAATCTACCTGCCAACGCAGGGATATAGGTCTGGTCCCTGTTCTAGGAAGATTCCACAGGCTGAGAGATTTCTAAGACCCTGAAAACTATCAAGTCAAGATGCCAAGAGGCTGTGCTCTACCAAAATGAGAAATCACTGAAATGAGAAGCCCACATACCACCACTAACAAGTAGCCTGCTCTCTGCAACTAGAGAAAAAAATAAAGACCAATGGAACAAGATAGAGAATCCAGAGATAAACCCACACACCTATAGGTACCTTATTTTTGACAAAGGAGACAAAAACATAAAAAGGGACAAAGACAGCCACGTCAACATATGGTGCTGGGAACACTGGTCAGCCACATGCAAAAAAAATGAAGTTGGAACATTCCCTGACACCATACACAAAGACCAATTCAAACTGGATTAAAGACCTAAATGTAAGACCAGAAACCATCAAACTCTTAGAGGAGAATATAGGCAAGACACTCAAGGACGTAAATCAAAGCAAGATCTTTTCTAACCTGTCTACTAGTATAGCGGAACCCAAAACAAAAATTAACATGTGGGACTTACTGAAACTTAAAAGCTTTTGTACAGCAAAAGAAACTACAAAAAGGCTGAACAGACAGCCCACTGAATGGGAGAAAATCATGGCAAACGAAACAACAGACAAAGAATTAATCTCCAAAATCTACAAGCAACTCAGACAACTCAGCACAGGAAAAATGAAAAACCCAATCAAACAATGGGAAAAAGACCTAAACAGACACCTCTCCAAAGAGGACATAGAGATGGCCAAAAAACACATGAAATGATGCACAACCTTGCTTATTACAGAAATGCAAATCAAAACTACAAGGAGACATCTCCTCACACCCATCAGAATGGCCATCATCAAAAAATCGACTGACAATAAATGCTTGAGAGGGTGTGCAGAAAAGGGAACACTCTTGCATTGCTGGTGGGAATGTAAATTGATACAGCCTCTATGGAAGACAGTATGGAGATTCCTTAAGAAACTAAAAACAGAAGCACCATACGACCCAGAAATTCTACTCTTAGGCTTATACCCAGATGAAATCAAAACTGAAAGAGCACCTGTACCCAAATGTTCATTGCAGCTCTCTATATAATAGCTAGCACAGGGAAGCAACCTAGATGTCCACTGACAAATGAATGAATAAAGAAGTTCTGGTACATATATACAATGGAGTACTACTCAGCTGTAAAAAGAAAAGCAGAAGAATTAGCCCTCATGAGGTGGTTGGATCTAGAACCTATCATAAAAAGTGAAGTAGGAATCCGGAGCAAGAAGCCGTGGGAGCCGGAACCCGGAGCAAGAAGCTGCGGGAGCCAGAAGCCAGAACGAGAAGCCGGGGGAGCCGGAACGCAGCGCAAGGAGCCACGGCACCCGCAAGGATCTGCGTCGCCATGTCGCGTGTAAGTTCAACCACTCCAACCGGAGGGCTTGCTGAACGGAGAGGGGAAGCACCGCGTTGAGGGTAAGATCAACCACTCCAACTGGAGGGCTTGCTGAACGGAGAGGGGAAGTCGCTAACGGGTTGCTGACCAGGTTCCAGGCATGAGCTGGCCGGGAAAGCTCGTGCCTGCCTTTTGGACTTAGACACATAACCGGCAGTGCACGTGTGCCAGTGGCGGAGGACCCCACGCACCCCTAGAGCTGCAGCAGCAGCGGAGGAAGCCAGGGAAAGAGCAGGAATTGGAGACTACTGGCGGGTGCGCTGTAGAGATGGGGCGCCCCGCTCCAACATGGGACTGTGCCTGTCGCAGCGCCCACCTGACAGACTGGGATCAGCCCACCATCCCAGCCAGTATGGCAGTAAAGCCCTCATTTGCTGAACACAAAAACAGAAACCATAGCAACCGGCGCTATAAGGGAAAGACTACGCCATCAAGACACCACCATCAAGAGCAGATTGGTGTCCAACAGGCAGATGAGAAGATAAAAACCAGGAACAATATTCAGCTTTTTTTTTTTTTTTTTTTTGCTTGTTTATTTGTAGTGGACCATTTTGCTTGTTCAATTGACTGGTCTGGTTGGGGGTTTATTACTTTGTTTGTTTATTCTGTTTATTTTGCTTGCTTTTTTTTTTTTTTTTTTGGTTTTCATTTGTAGTGCTTTTTGTTTATTTTTTGGTCTCTTATTAATTTTTTCTGAACTTTTTAATTTTTAATTTCGTTTTTGACTTTTATGTTATTGTATATATATATATATTTTTAATTTTAACTTTAATACTTGGAAACCTCTAATTCTCTTTCCTCTTTCTCACTGCTTTCTCCCTCTATGATCTAAATGTAAAACCTTTTCCTATCTACCAATATCCTCTAGATAAATTATTTCCTATCTTCCTGTCTCCACTATTCTCTTCCAACTGCACTAAACAATACACACACTAATCTTTGCTACCGAACCCTATAAAATCCTTCCAAGACGAATCTATTCCTTCTTATTACCTATACACTCTGTGACTCATCACCCCAACACATGTCCTAGTTAAACATTGCTCTCATTGAAATTATCCAAGCCAGGACCTTGCGCTGGATCTATTTATTCAGGCACTATTTTAATTAATTCAAAGCTTAACAGACAAGTATCATCTACGATTGCATGATTTGCTAGAAAGATTTCCTGTGCCTTATCTCTGTAAAACTGGTCAGGTGTGGGGATTGCTGTGTATATATGTATATCTTACGATTATGTTAGAAAACATCTGTATGCTTTTATGACTGTCACCCATCAGAATGCACCACTTGTTCCTCAGATGCTAGTATGTGAACTAATATCACGGAACACCATAGAAAACCAGACATAGAGCCTACACCTCCTGACCAATCATCAAACCAAGGATCATCGGAGCAGAAGCCCTGATTCCAAGACCCAACACTATCAAAGAACACACAACACTAGAGATTATTCATCTGTAAACAAGACCTAACACCATCCAAGTCAGAAACCACTGAACCCTTCTAGAAGGACAGAAACCCAAAGGAAGGGAGAATTCAACCAAGAAGCAAGGTGGGGGGGGGGGGGGAACTCCACACACACAGACACACACAAAGAAACAAAACTTAGCCTAATAATGAAACGACAGAGAAACACTGCACAAATGAAGGACCAAGCTAGAGAAACACCGCTTCAAATGACAGAGGAGGAGACAGACAAACATTCTGAAAGAGAATTCAGAAAAGCTATACTAATGAGGATGCAAAACAACGAAAACAGAATATTAGAAGAAATTAGTGCACTGAGAAGAGACATGCAAGAAATGAAAAATAAGCAAATGGAGACAACAAACTCAAATGCTGAACTCAAAAATACTATAGAAGGTCTCAAGAGTAGAGTATCGGAGGTTGTAGAACGGATAAGTGAGCTGAAGAACAGAATGGTGGAAATAAGTGCTGAAGAACACGAAAAAACTGAAAGAATTAAAAGAACTGAGGTCAGCATTAGAGACCTATGGGACAATATCAAATACACCAACATTAGAATTATAGGAGTTCCAGAAGAAGAGGGGAAGAAAGGCTATGAAAAAAATTCTTGAAGAGGTTATAGTTGAAAACTTCTCCAGCATGGAAAAGTAAATAGTCAACCAAGTCCAAGAAGCACAAAGAGTTCCCTATAGGAGAAACCCAAGAAGAAACACACCAAGGCACATTCTAATCAAACTAACGCAGACTAAATATAAAGACAGATTACTAAAAGCAGCTAGGAGCAGACAACAAATAACATATAAAGGAAACCCCATACATTTAACAGCAGATCTTTCAACAGAAACCCTGCAGGCCAAAAGAGAATGGCAAGACATATTTAAACGGCTAAAAGAGAATAACCTGCAACCAAGAATTCTCTACCCTGCAAGAATCTCATTCAGAATTGATGGTGAAGTCAAAAGCTTTACAGACAAGCAAAAACCAAAAGAATTCTGTACCACAAAACCAGCCCTTAACAACCAAAAATGGTTAAAGGTTCAAACCAAGGATCATCGGAGCAGAAGCCCTGATTCCAAGACCCAACACTATCAAAGAACACACAACACTAGAGATTATTCATCTGTAAACAAGACCTAACACCATCCAAGTCAGAAACCACTGAACCCTTCTAGAAGGACAGAAACCCAAAGGAAGGGAGAATTCAACCAAGAAGCAAGGTGGGGAAAAGAACTCCACACACACAGACACACACAAAGAAACAAAACTTAGCCTAATAATGAAACGACAGAGAAACACTGCACAAATGAAGGACCAAGCTAGAGAAACACCGCTTCAAATGACAGAGGAGGAGACAGACAAACATTCTGAAAGAGAATTCAGAAAAGCTATACTAATGAGGATGCAAAACAACGAAAACAGAATATTAGAAGAAATTAGTGCACTGAGAAGAGACATGCAAGAAATGAAAAATAAGCAAATGGAGACAACAAACTCAAATGCTGAACTCAAAAATACTATAGAAGGTCTCAAGAGTAGAGTATCGGAGGTTGTAGAACGGATAAGTGAGCTGAAGAACAGAATGGTGGAAATAAGTGCTGAAGAACACGAAAAAACTGAAAGAATTAAAAGAACTGAGGTCAGCATTAGAGACCTATGGGACAATATCAAATACACCAACATTAGAATTATAGGAGTTCCAGAAGAAGAGGGGAAGAAAGGCTATGAAAAAAATTCTTGAAGAGGTTATAGTTGAAAACTTCTCCAGCATGGAAAAGTAAATAGTCAACCAAGTCCAAGAAGCACAAAGAGTTCCCTATAGGAGAAACCCAAGAAGAAACACACCAAGGCACATTCTAATCAAACTAACGCAGACTAAATATAAAGACAGATTACTAAAAGCAGCTAGGAGCAGACAACAAATAACATATAAAGGAAACCCCATACATTTAACAGCAGATCTTTCAACAGAAACCCTGCAGGCCAAAAGAGAATGGCAAGACATATTTAAACGGCTAAAAGAGAATAACCTGCAACCAAGAATTCTCTACCCTGCAAGAATCTCATTCAGAATTGATGGTGAAGTCAAAAGCTTTACAGACAAGCAAAAACCAAAAGAATTCTGTACCACAAAACCAGCCCTACAACAAGTGTTAAAGGGCCTGATATAGCCAATAAATAGAGTAGGAGAAGCCTTACAAATCAAACCCCAATCTTCTAAGAAGATGACAATAGGAACATTCGTATCATTAATTACTTTAAACGTAAATGGACTAAATGCTCCAACCAAACGACACAGGTTGGCTGAATGGATCCAGAAGCAAGATCCATATATATGCTGTTTACAAGAGACCCACTTCAGACCTAGAGACACTCACAGACTCAAAGTGAAAGGCTGGAAAAAGATATTCCATGCAAATGGAAATCAAAAGAAAGCTGGAGTAGCAAGCCTCATATCAGACAAAACAGACTTTGAAGTAAAGAAGATTCTAAGAGACAAGGCAGGTCACTACATCATGATTAAGGGACCTATCCAAGAGCAAGACATAACAGTCATGAATATCTACGCACGCAACACAGGGGTACCTCAATACATAAGACAGGTACTTTCAGACATAAAAGAGGAAATCAACAATAACACAGTAATAGTAGGAGACTTTAACACTCCTCTCACTCCAATGGACAGATCATCCAAACAGAAAATTAATAAAGAAACACAAGCCTTAAATGCCACACTAGAAAAGATGGACCTCATCGATATCTTTAGGACGTTCCACCCAAAAGCAGAAGAATACACTTTCTTCTCAAGTGTTCATGGAACATTCTCCAGGATATACCATATCTTGGGCCACAAATCAAACCTCAGTCAGTTCAAGAAAACCGAAATTATATCAACTATCTTCTCGGACCCCTACGCAATGAGACTAGAGATCAACTACCAGAAAAAAAACCGCTAAAATCACAAACACATGGAGATTAAACAATACTTACCTAAAAAATCAACTGATCATTGAGGAAATCCAAGGAGAACTTAAACAATTCCTAGGAGAAAATGACAATGAACACACAACAGTGCAAAACCTATGATACTGAAAAAGCAGTTCTAAGAGGGAAATTTATAGCAATACAATCCCACCTCAAGAAACTAGGAAAATATGAAGCAGATAACCTAACCCTACACTTAAAACAATTGGAGAAAGAAGAACAGAAACACCCCAAAGCCAGCAGAAGAAGAGAAATTATAAAGACTAGAGCAGAAATAAATGAGAAAGAAATGAAAGAAACAATAGTAAAGATAAATAAAACAAAAAACTGGTTCTTTGAAAAGGTAAACAAAATTGACAAGCCACTGGCCAGACTCATTAAGAAAAAGAGAGAGAAGAACCAGATCAACAAAATCAAAAACGAAAAAGGAGAGCTTACAACAGATAATGCAGAAATCCAAAGGATTCGAAGAGACTATTATGAACAGCTATATGGCAACAAACTGGACAACCTGGAAGAAATGGACAGTTTCTTGGAGAAGATTAATGTCCCAAGACTGAGCCAGGAAGAAACAGAAACTTTGAACAACCCAGTCACAAGCTCAGAAATCGAATCTGTGATGAAAAATCTACCCCAAAATAAAAGCCCAGGGCCAGATGGCTTCACAGGCGAATTCTACCAAACATTTAAAGAAGAGCTAATGCCTGTCCTTCTAAAACTCTTCCAAAAAATTGCACAGGAAGGAAAACTTCCAAACACATTCTACGAGGCCACCATCATCCTGATACTCAAACCAGGCAAAGACAACACAAAAAAGGAAAACTATAGGCCAATTTCACTGATGAACTTAGATGCCAAGATCCTCAACAAAATCCTAGCAAACAGAATTCAACAACACGTCAAAACACTCATACATCACGATCAAGTAGGGTTCATCCCAGGCATGCAAGATTCTTCAATATCCGCAAATCAATCAGTGATACACCGTATCAACAAATTGAAAGACAAAAACCACATGATCATCTCCATCGATGCAGAAAAAGCCTTCGACAAAGTACAACATCCATTTATGATAAAAACTCTTCAGAAAACAGGCATAGAAGGAACCTATCTCAACATAGTAAAAGCCATATATGAGAAGCCTACAGCGAACATTATCCTTAATGGTGAAAAACCGAAAGCATTCCCTCTAAGAGCAGGAACAAGACAGGGTGCCCACTTTCACCACTACAATTCAACATAGTCCTGGAAGTCCTAGCAACAGCAATAAGAGAAGAGAAAGAAATCAAAGGAATCCAGATTGGAAAGGAAGAGTTCAAGCTCTCTCTTTTTGCAGACAACATGGTATCATACATAGAAAATCCCAAAGACACGGTTACAAAGCTACTAGAGCTAATCGATGAATTCAGCAAAGTCGCAGGATACAAAATCAACACACAGAAATCACTGGCATTCCTATACACAAATAATGAAAAATCAGAAAACGAAATCAAAGAGTTAGTCCCCTTCACCATTGCAACCAAAAGCATCAAATACCTAGGAATAAACCTACCCAAAGAAACAAAACAATTGTACACAGAAAATTCAAGACACTCATGAGAGAAAGAAGACTTAAACAGATAGAGAGATATTCCATGTTCCTGGGTCAGAAGAATCAATACTGTGAAAATGACCATACTACCAAATATCATCTACAGATTCAATGCAATACCTATCCAACTTCCATTGACATTTTTCACAGAACTAGACCAAAGAATAACACAGTTAGTATGGAAACACAAAAGACCTCGAATAGCCAAAGCAATCCTGAGAAAGAAAAACGGAGTTGGAGGGATCAGCCTCCCTAACTTCAGACTCTACTACAAAGCAACAGTCATTAAGACAGTATGGTACTGGCACAAAAACAGAACTATAGATCAATGGAACAAGATCAAGAACCCAGAGATAAACCCACGCACCTATGGGTACCTTATTTTTGACAAAGGAGGCGAAACTCTAAAATGGGACAAAGACAGCCTCTTCAACAAATGGTGTTGAGAAAATTGGACAGCTACATGCAAAAAAATGAAATTGGAACATTCCCTGACACCATACACTAAGATCAACTCAAAATGGATTCAAGAACTAAATGTAAGACCAGAAACCATCAAACTCTTAGAGGAGAATATAGGCAAAACCCTCAAGGACATCAATCAAACCAAGATCTTCTCTGACCCACCTACTAAAATAGTGGAACTGAAAAGAAAAGTGAACACGTGGGACCTCATGAAACTTAAAAGCTTTTGTACAGCAAAAGAAATTACAGAAAAGCTCAACAGGCACATGCACAGAGTGTGAGAAAATCATAGTAAATGAAATAACAGACAAAGAATTAATCTCCAGTATGTACAAGCAATTCAGACAACTTAGCACAGGAAAAACGAACAACCCAATCAAAAAATGGAAAAAAGATCTAAAGAGACGCCTCTCCAAAGAGGACATACAGATGGCCCAAAAGCACATGAAACGATGCTCAAACTTGCTTATCATTAGAGAAATGCAAATCAAAACTACAATGAAATACCACCTCACACCCTTCAGAATGGCCACCATCAACAAATCGACAGACAATACATGTTGGAGAGGGTGCGGAGAAAACTCTTGCATTGCTGGTGGGAATGTAAATTAATACAACCTCTATGGAAGACAATATGGATATTCCTTAAAAAACTAAAAATAGAAGCACCCTATGACCCAGCAATCCCACTATTATGCTTATATCCTGATGAAATCAAAACTGAAAGAGGCACCTGTACCCCAATGTCCATTGCAGCTCTCTATACAATAGCCAGAACATGGAAGCAACCTAGATGTCCATCGATGAATGAATGGATGAAGAAGGTGTAGTATATATATATACAATGGAATAATACTCAGCTGTTAAAAGATATGCAGAAGACTCAGTCCTAATGAGGTGGCTAGCTCTAGAACCTATCACAAAAAGAGAACTATAGATCAATGGAACAAGATCAAGAACCCAGAGATAAACCCACGCACCTATGGGTACCTTATTTTTGACAAAGGAGGCGAAACTCTAAAATGGGACAAAGACAGCCTCTTCAACAAATGGTGTTGAGAAAATTGGACAGCTACATGCAAAAAAATGAAATTGGAACATTCCCTGACACCATACACTAAGATCAACTCAAAATGGATTCAAGAACTAAATGTAAGACCAGAAACCATCAAACTCTTAGAGGAGAATATAGGCAAAACCCTCAAGGACATCAATCAAACCAAGATCTTCTCTGACCCACCTACTAAAATAGTGGAACTGAAAAGAAAAGTGAACACGTGGGACCTCATGAAACTTAAAAGCTTTTGTACAGCAAAAGAAATTACAGAAAAGCTCAACAGGCACATGCACAGAGTGTGAGAAAATCATAGTAAATGAAATAACAGACAAAGAATTAATCTCCAGTATGTACAAGCAATTCAGACAACTTAGCACAGGAAAAACGAACAACCCAATCAAAAAATGGAAAAAAGATCTAAAGAGACGCCCCTCCAAAGAGGACATACAGATGGCCCAAAAGCACATGAAACGATGCTCAAACTTGCTTATCATTAGAGAAATGCAAATCAAAACTACAATGAAATACCACCTCACACCCTTCAGAATGGCCACCATCAACAAATCGACAGACAATACATGTTGGAGAGGGTGCGGAGAAAACTCTTGCATTGCTGGTGGGAATGTAAATTAATACAACCTCTATGGAAGACAATATGGATATTCCTTAAAAAACTAAAAATAGAAGCACCCTATGACCCAGCAATCCCACTATTATGCTTATATCCTGATGAAATCAAAACTGAAAGAGGCACCTGTACCCCAATGTCCATTGCAGCTCTCTATACAATAGCCAGAACATGGAAGCAACCTAGATGTCCATCGATGAATGAATGGATGAAGAAGGTGTAGTATATATATATACAATGGAATAATACTCAGCTGTTAAAAGATATGCAGAAGACTCAGTCCTAATGAGGTGGCTAGCTCTAGAACCTATCACAAAAAGTGAAGTAAGTCAAAAAGAGAAAGACAAGTACAGTATACTAACTCATATATATGGGATCTAGTAAGAGGGTCATGTTAATACACGCAGTGAACTCATGGGAAAACAGAGAACAGACATAAGGTCATTGTGGAGACCGAACAGGGTGAGGGAGGCATAGAAGAAGCAACATCGAAACCTATACTGGCACGTGTGGAAAAGATAGCTATGGTCATTGCGCTAAGGGAATAGGAGTACCTACAATCACTTGGGGCGATGGTCTGGAGGGGTGGGAGGTGGGGAACTGGGTGGGGGGAGGGTCCAGGGATATGCATATGAATGATCTGGGAACATACATGTTGGTGAACAACAAAACTCTGTAAAATCTTTAAAGTATAAAAACAAAATTTAAAAAAAAAACGTGAAGTAAGTCAAAAAGAGAAGGACAAGTGCAATATACTAACACATATATATGGAATCTAGTAGGAGGGTAATGACAACACAGGCAGTCAAGCGATGAAAAAAACAGACATGGAGAATAATATATGGACATCGTGGGGAATGAACAGTGTGTATGAGGAGTAAAGAAAGTAGCATGAAAATCTACACTACCATATGTGAATAAAAAAGCTATTGTTGGGGCTTCCCTGGCGGCCCAGTGGGTAAGGACACTGCCTTGCAGTCCAAGGGGCGCTGGTTGGATCCCTGGCCTGGGAAGATCCCACGTGCCGCGGAGCGGCTGGACTGATGTGTCCAATTACCGAGCCGGCGCTCTGCGACAACAGAGGCCACCGCGATGGGAGGCCCACACGGGCCAAAGAACAAAGATGGATGAAAATGGACAAATGAAAGACCAATAGAAGTGGCCCGCCCGCTCCCCTCCCTCCCCACCCCACCCCCACCAAAATAAATAAATTAGTAAATCTTTAAAAAAAAAAAAAAAAACTATTGTCATTGCACTGTGAGAAAAGGGAATTCTGCAAGGGCCCTGTGTGACGGCCTGGAGGGTGGGATGGGGGGGGATATACATGTGACTAATCTGGGATCATACATATCTGTAAACAACAAAACTCTGTAAAAGTAATAAGTTAAATTTAAAAAATAATGAAGAGAGAAAAGCCAAAAAACAAACAAACAAAAAAAAGACTTCACACAGCCCAAGCATGTTGCTGAAGATGAGTTTCCTCTGAGAAACAGAATATAAGAGCTCTTTAAAAAAATAAAACGGTATGTTTCCATCATGATACAGCATGTAAGATTTACTGGACTAGAATCCATTGATGAAAGCAAAATAAGGGAAAACATCACTGAAAAGATATCCTGTCACTGTTTTCAATGAAATGGAATAACATGAGCATAGCAATCTCAATTATTCTATATCTCCTATTAAAGTAAAATACATAGAGTAAATTTCATTAGTTTTGTAAGGAAAGCCTATATATACTATGAGAGATGCCGACATAAACATCTAGTAGTCACTCAAATTCCCTTTAGATCCTTCAGAGCAATGAAAAGAAGGAATGATTAAACACTATAGCAAAGTATCGCCATGGTTATGCATCAGGTCATTATACTAATCATCTATAACTTTGTTTATTTGAAAATTTTCCTAGGGAGAAATAATTTCAAATGGATTCTCCTACCTTTTCTAGGACCATGACATTTTTTATCATTTTAGAAGAAACGTATCTGTAACTAATAAATTCAGGAGTTTAAAATTAAAAAAGAATACATTTCCCTCAAAAAATCAAAAAGAAAAGCAAATTTTAAGATAAGGTCTAAAATGAACATGGTTTTAATTCATCAATACAGCAAGTCCAATGAACGTGAATATCCATAGTGATAGCACTGAAGCATTACAAAGCCATACATCCGAAGAATATTAAATGTAAGTTCTTTGCATTTTGTTAATGCATTTTTAAGGCAGTTAAGAATTTCTTTGTGAATTTGTAAGCCAAGAATGCCATTTTACATACTAGTAAATTAGCAAGATATTTTTTCCTCAAGCATCCTTTAAATTTTTATGTGTGGGAGGGGGAGGGGGAAGTGCTTGTGTGTTCAGTCATGTACGACTCTGTGACACCAGTGACTGTAGCCTGACAGGCTCCTTTGTTCACGGAATTTTTAAGGCAAGACCACTGGAGAAGGTTGTCACTTCCTGGTCCAAGGGATCTTCCTGACCTCATGCCTCTTGCATCTCCCGCATTGGCAGGCAGAATCTTTACCAGTGCTCCAGCTGTAAAGTCCATCCTATAAATACTGTAGTTTATTTAATTAGGCAATCTCTCAGCTCTAGTATTCAAACCTTTGTGGTTTGTGAAAAATCAAGTCCACTGTCTGTGAATTTGGACTATACATTAAGTAAAATCAGAAATTTGTGTCAGGGTTCAAAATTCCTCTTACTTTCCTCTAGTGAAGGGGCTGTCTTCTCATGGGCTTTTGACTGAAAGCACATTAATGAATAAATGTCTATCATGAACCTACAGAAGGCAGAGCAGGTGGCATTTGAAGTATAACCTTTTTGTCATGGAACACAAAGCGGATAGGTAAGTATAAATAATTACCATTCTTTGGGGAAATTGTTGTGAAATGTGCATAAAAACCTCATAAAAACAAATTGACATTAAATCTGTACCGTTTGGGAAAAAATAGCTGGCTCAAATGCCCTGTTTAGGTGTTTCCTTCTCTTATGAAAACAAGTTATCAATATTTAGTATCCTTAAATGTGACTATTTTTACCTAGAGTTGCTTAGGTAACCGTATTTTTATTTAAATGTGAAGCCCTTGCCAAACTCATATCAGTGAAGACAGAGGTATTCGTTTCTTAGGCCTAATTTTGTCAAAGCCTAAAAATTAATTGCTTGCAGTTGAACTATTAAAAGCCCACAGAGCCACCCTTACCAGTAAAACACTACAGCTACTAATAAAGAAGATTCATCTAAACTTTCAGCTTGTTTAAGGGTAAGGCCTTTGACTGTGAAGAAAACAGAAAGTGAAGGCTTCTGTACATTGTACACCTCAATGATCTTGGAAGTCATTTTCCCAGGGTAGAAGGGGAAGAGACCACATATACGTTCTATTTGATTCTATTTTGACAGGGTGAAGTGGATTACCAAAACAACAGTTCATACATATTTAAAGAGGAAGGATAGTACTCCTTGGGAGCTACAGCTTTAAGTGCTTTCTACACCAGATGTCTGCTTTTTAATGGATCTGCTTATTTAGGAAATGAAAATGAAATTACGAATAGACCACATTTTCCCACTGATCAAATGTGCATATCACATGGAACACATGGACATATCACCATGCTGTCTCATCAGCTTAAAAAACAGGAAAACATTTAAGTGGAAAGAAAATACTCTAAAAAAGTTTTATTTATAAACATATATAGAGATACTTTTGAACAGCAGTTGTTTCCAATGATCTAAAGAAATGTTAAGGAAAATGGACCAATAAAGATAATATTAAGGGAAAAACAGACTCTATTTTGCAAAGTTCATTCTTACATTCCTTCATACTGAAAAATGTTACGTTTTCTTGAAAATCACTGCTAGAAAATTCTCTCATCTCCTTATTACTCAGTACTTGCCAATTTGAAAATCTTCTATGATGTACCAAAGATACACACACAAACACACATATTTATGCATATGTGTATACACACACACACACACACACACACACATAAATATAATCCACTGGAAAATGAATATATCAAATTGGTGAAATAAAAGGATCTTGAGCAGATACTGGTCCTTATATTTAATTCTTCACACTGACAAAAATTTCTGTACCAGTTGCTTAGGTAACCGTATTTTTATTTAAATGTGAAGCCCTTGCCAAACTCATATCAGTGAAGACAGAGGTATTCGTTTCTTAGGCCTAATTTTGTCAAAGCCTAAAATTAATTGCTTGCAGTTGAACTATTAAAAGCCCACAGAGCCACCCTTACCAGTAAAACACTACAGCTACTAATAAAGAAGATTCATCTAAACTTTCAGCTTGTTTAAGGGTAAGGCCTTTGACTGTGAAGAAAACAGAAAGTGAAGGCTTCTGTACATTGTACACCTCAATGATCTTGGAAGTCATTTTCCCAGGGTAGAAGGGGAAGAGACCACATATACGTTCTATTTGATTCTATTTTGACAGGGTGAAGTGGATTACCAAAACAACAGTTCATACATATTTAAAGAGGAAGGATAGTACTCCTTGGGAGCTACAGCTTTAAGTGCTTTCTACACCAGATGTCTGCTTTTTAATGGATCTGCTTATTTAGGAAATGAAAATGAAATTACGAATAGACCACATTTTCCCACTGATCAAATGTGCATATCACATGGAACACATGGACATATCACCATGCTGTCTCATCAGCTTAAAAAACAGGAAAACATTTAAGTGGAAAGAAAATACTCTAAAAAAGTTTTATTTATAAACATATATAGAGATACTTTTGAACAGCAGTTGTTTCCAATGATCTAAAGAAATGTTAAGGAAAATGGACCAATAAAGATAATATTAAGGGAAAAACAGACTCTATTTTGCAAAGTTCATTCTTACATTCCTTCATACTGAAAAATGTTACGTTTTCTTGAAAATCACTGCTAGAAAATTCTCTCATCTCCTTATTACTCAGTACTTGCCAATTTGAAAATCTTCTATGATGTACCAAAGATACACACACAAACACACATATTTATGCATATGTGTATACACACACACACACACACACACACACACATAAATATAATCCACTGGAAAATGAATATATCAAATTGGTGAAATAAAAGGATCTTGAGCAGATACTGGTCCTTATATTTAATTCTTCACACTGACAAAAATTTCTGTACCAGTTTTTGGCTAGGACCTATATATGCAATCAATATAACTTCTCTTTTCTACATAGGAGGATAAAGTAAGATAGCATATTCATAGTCCAATGGATTATCTATCTTTAAAAAATGTACCATTCATTTGTTGGGCCTATTGTCTCTCATCATAAGACTCTTTGGGAAATCCTATTCTGTAATTCTTGTCCAAGTAACCACATTTTTACGTCTAAATAGACTGGTGCATAGATGAGCAGTTGATCTAAACTAGAATGTGAGTCCTTTTTATTTAGAAGCCTTCTATAGCATGAATTATAAAAAGTTGCATGAGAAGGTTAGCCTCGGAGAAGAGAGAGACAAACGGAAAGATAGACAGACAGACATGGGGAGAAAGACATGAGAGACCCAAGAAAGATTTGACCTCTCAGTGCTTCTGTTAGGCTTATCTTTTTTGCTGTGCCTTGGATGAGTGACACACCCTACCAGCTTTGTAAAAAAAGAAAAAAACCCTTTTCAACTCAAATTGACTGAAGTTTTATTTTTGTTATATTTAATTAAAGACTACAAAATAATTCACTGTAAGCTTGTAAACTGACTTTAAAAGAGTAAACACTTTATGTGGGCTAATTTGCTTTAGTCATGTCGGACCTCATGAACTATAGTCCAACAAGCTGCTCTATCTATGGGATTCTCTATGAAGGAATATTGGAGTAGGCTGCCATTCCTCCTCCAGGGGATCTTCCCAGCCCAGGGATCAAACCTGCATCTCCTGTGTCTCCTGCATTGTAGGCTGATTATTTCCAACTTGAGTCATCAGCGAAACCCATGAAACTGGCCTGAGTGATGGGATTTCTGCTTACAGAGCCCTGCAGTGCTGTACTGCAGAGCACCAGGGGGCATCTCCTCAATGGCAGAAGGAGCCAAGTCAAGACCCAGTGCCCTCAGATGTCTAAATCAGTAAGCCGTGGGAAGACAAAGCTGTGCACCAGTGATGTTTAGGTCTGCAGTGTTCATGTAACTGACTTCTCCTTGCCGAAAATGTTTAGAAGATGTAAAACCTGAGATGCACCTGGAAAGCTTTACCATCACAAACCTGAAAGTCACTAAACACTGTACCTACACTAAATGCTACCTCTGACTGTCTCAATTGAATTATATATTCTAGAATCTCCTTCCCCCAGTTTTTATAACAGAAAAATATGTGATTTCTCCTATTATACAACATCATAACACTTAGGATTCAAGTTAAACAATAATTAATCTTTTCCCGAAAGATGGATGGGTAACTCTGCTGTGTAAGACTGAAAGTTCATTAATGTCTAAATGATGAAAGAGATACTAATCTCTCTTCATTAGTCAGGTGACATTAGTTACACCTCCTGTGAAAGAGTATTCAGAACTTACATGATTTTAAATATACACTGCAAGATTTCATGGTTCAATTAGAACATTAGGAAAACTGTCCCTTTAATCATTTTGACAGATTCATGCCTTCATTATTTTTAAGAATCACTTATAATTTCTATAAAGAATCAAACTTAACTGAATTTAAATAAGACATAATCATATTCTAATATTTTATATTTATGAGGAAATAACTATAAATGAGCATGTTTTAATATATAAACAGCACTGAGTTAAAAGCTGATATTCTCTATAAATAGTGACACAATTTTATAATAAAATTTCTAGGAGAAAGTATATCCATATTTTCAGCTGAGGCCTAAATGTAACTTTTATGTGAAGTTTCCAGTTTGTGAAGTTTAGTCATGTCGGACCTCATGAACTATAGTCCAACAAGCTGCTCTATCTATGGGATTCTCTATGAAGGAATATTGGAGTAGGCTGCCATTCCTCCTCCAGGGGATCTTCCCAGCCCAGGGATCAAACCTGCATCTCCTGTGTCTCCTGCATTGTAGGCTGATTATTTCCAACTTGAGTCATCAGCGAAACCCATGAAACTGGCCTGAGTGATGGGATTTCTGCTTACAGAGCCCTGCAGTGCTGTACTGCAGAGCACCAGGGGGCATCTCCTCAATGGCAGAAGGAGCCAAGTCAAGACCCAGTGCCCTCAGATGTCTAAATCAGTAAGCCGTGGGAAGACAAAGCTGTGCACCAGTGATGTTTAGGTCTGCAGTGTTCATGTAACTGACTTCTCCTTGCCGAAAATGTTTAGAAGATGTAAAACCTGAGATGCACCTGGAAAGCTTTACCATCACAAACCTGAAAGTCACTAAACACTGTACCTACACTAAATGCTACCTCTGACTGTCTCAATTGAATTATATATTCTAGAATCTCCTTCCCCCAGTTTTTATAACAGAAAAATATGTGATTTCTCCTATTATACAACATCATAACACTTAGGATTCAAGTTAAACAATAATTAATCTTTTCCCGAAAGATGGATGGGTAACTCTGCTGTGTAAGACTGAAAGTTCATTAATGTCTAAATGATGAAAGAGATACTAATCTCTCTTCATTAGTCAGGTGACATTAGTTACACCTCCTGTGAAAGAGTATTCAGAACTTACATGATTTTAAATATACACTGCAAGATTTCATGGTTCAATTAGAACATTAGGAAAACTGTCCCTTTAATCATTTTGACAGATTCATGCCTTCATTATTTTTAAGAATCACTTATAATTTCTATAAAGAATCAAACTTAACTGAATTTAAATAAGACATAATCATATTCTAATATTTTATATTTATGAGGAAATAACTATAAATGAGCATGTTTTAATATATAAACAGCACTGAGTTAAAAGCTGATATTCTCTATAAATAGTGACACAATTTTATAATAAAATTTCTAGGAGAAAGTATATCCATATTTTCAGCTGAGGCCTAAATGTAACTTTTATGTGAAGTTTCCAGTTTGTGAAGAAATGCAAGCATGTTTTCTGAAGTCATGTTCTGAATATTTTCTATTGTCATCTATAATTCTGATTAGATATGCTATTGCTCCCATATTACCAACAGATTTCTACATAAAGTAATTGAAATTTGCGATTCTTTTCTATACAAAAAATACGTTAGTATCAGACGTCTAAAACCTTTCTGCACAGTTGGGACTTTTTATATGATGTAAAATTAGTAAAAGTCTTTAACACATTAATCATTTTGATTGCTATATCTAATTTTCAAATGTGATTTAGTGAGGACAAACTTAATCACTTTATATATCAGCTAACAGATTCTCACAGAAGCTAAATGATTTGCTTAAAAACCACAATTCAAAATCTTCAGTTTCTTATCCAAATCTATTACCCCCAAAGGAAGGCACCAAACATTTCATATATATATACACATATATGTGTGTGTGTATATACATATATATATATGTATATATATGTATATACACACATTTATGTATATATATATACATTTCATATATATATATACATATATGTAAATACATATATATATACACACACACACATGAACATACATATACACTTAGGTAGTCAATATGGTTCTCTCAAAAATTTTACTCATAAAATATACTAGTAAGTTTGGTTATAATCATTTAACAAAATGTGGAGTGAGGGGAGAGAGAAGGTTTAAAATAAATGAAAAGGTGTAATAATGGCCACTGTACAAAAAGAAGTTGATGAAAATAATGCTAAACATATTGGAAAGATGAGATAGTCATTCACTTATGTACATTTAAACACTCAAACATTTAGAAAGTAAAAATATATATATATATAAAGACCTTTTTAATCTGTCATGTTTTGTGGCACATTAATCTGTAGCATATAAAAACATGGCACTTGGTAATTCCAATATTAAAAACACAAATAAATGTATTACTATAACTGGAGGAAAATATAAAGGAAATAATGGTATGGTATCATAACTTAGTGAACTTCTATAAGGAAGAATTTCAGTTAATTCTGAAAGATAAAGAAGAATTGGTCGATCAGGGGCATCCCTGGTGGTCCAGTGGGTAAAGAGTCGGCCTTGCAGTGCAAGGAGCACCGGTTTGAACCCTGGATGGGCAAGCTCCCCCGTGCAGCAGAGCTGCTGGCCTGGTGTGTCCAATTACCAGTCAGCGCTCTGCAGCGCATGTGCCCAGAGCAGTAGCTCTGCAATGAGAGAGGTCACTGCAATGGGAGGCACACAGAGGCGGAAGAATAAAGATGGATGAAAATAAATAAATAAAAAACAATAAAGGAGGCTAAAATTAAAAAAAAAAAAAAAAAGGCAATCAAAAACTAGAGAAATCCAGGCAGAAGAGAAACAAGGGAAAATTTAGTGTGTAAAAGAGCTTGGCATATTAAAAGACCAAGGTAGGGAAGATGGCCAAGGTAAGGATGAGATCATGAAGGTCTTATAAGAACTTGCTTTGAATGCCCACTCCACTAGGAAAGCATAGTGGACAAGGGGGCTTAATACATTCATACATGATGATTCAACTCTACAAACCATCAGAGATTTCCATACCCTTAAATCTCTGGTATAACTTTCTTGGAATCTAATAAGTATGTATATATTTACTTCAAAATCCCTTCATGGAAATCCAAAGTTGTCCTTTGCATGGACGCTGACAATGTAACCCAAATGGACCAAAGATACCTAATTTCAAAATAATGAAATATTAACTCATTTAGATAGAAAAATATCCCAGCCTGTTACATAAATTTATTCTTCTGTATTCTATTGTTCTTCTTTATGAAATAAGAGTTAAGCCTAGCCCTTGGCTTTCCAATATGAATCCAAAAGTTGTAAAGCGTAATCAAATTAATAAAAGAAAATTCATCTAGATTGCTAGATCACAGAAGTGCAATACCCAAAGTACTACCTCTTACAATTTTTATGTAACTAGTTCCCTTCAGGTGTCATGTTTTGTGGCACATTAATCTGTAGCATATAAAAACATGGCACTTGGTAATTCCAATATTAAAACACAAATAAATGTATTACTATAACTGGAGGAAAATATAAAGGAAATAATGGTATGGTATCATAACTTAGTGAACTTCTATAAGGAAGAATTTCAGTTAATTCTGAAAGATAAAGAAGAATTGGTCGATCAGGGGCATCCCTGGTGGTCCAGTGGGTAAAGAGTCGGCCTTGCAGTGCAAGGAGCACCGGTTTGAACCCTGGATGGGCAAGCTCCCACGTGCAGCAGAGCTGCTGGCCTGGTGTGTCCAATTACCAGTCAGCGCTCTGCAGCGCATGTGCCCAGAGCAGTAGCTCTGCAATGAGAGAGGTCACTGCAATGGGAGGCACACAGAGGCGGAAGAATAAAGATGGATGAAAATAAATAAATAAAAAACAATAAAGGAGGCTAAAATTAAAAAAAAAAAAAAAAAGGCAATCAAAAACTAGAGAAATCCAGGCAGAAGAGAAACAAGGGAAAATTTAGTGTGTAAAAGAGCTTGGCATATTAAAAGACCAAGGTAGGGAAGATGGCCAAGGTAAGGATGAGATCATGAAGGTCTTATAAGAACTTGCTTTGAATGCCCACTCCACTAGGAAAGCATAGTGGACAAGGGGGCTTAATACATTCATACATGATGATTCAACTCTACAAACCATCAGAGATTTCCATACCCTTAAATCTCTGGTATAACTTTCTTGGAATCTAATAAGTATGTATATATTTACTTCAAAATCCCTTCATGGAAATCCAAAGTTGTCCTTTGCATGGACGCTGACAATGTAACCCAAATGGACCAAAGATACCTAATTTCAAAATAATGAAATATTAACTCATTTAGATAGAAAAATATCCCAGCCTGTTACATAAATTTATTCTTCTGTATTCTATTGTTCTTCTTTATGAAATAAGAGTTAAGCCTAGCCCTTGGCTTTCCAATATGAATCCAAAAGTTGTAAAGCGTAATCAAATTAATAAAAGAAAATTCATCTAGATTGCTAGATCACAGAAGTGCAATACCCAAAGTACTACCTCTTACAATTTTTATGTAACTAGTTCCCTTCAGGTGTCATGTTAATAAGCTTGGATCATTAATAACTGTAATTGAAGCTGAACATAATTAAGCATTTAATTTTGAATTGTTCAAGTATAATTCCATTAAAGTCTCATCATGAAACTAGGGCAAAATAAAAAATTATTGACAAAAGGTGTCCAGAAATGAAAACCCTTTGCCAGGCAGTGTTGCATGACTTAATAAGATCCAAACTGACTACTAAGTATGTGTATCTTCAAGTCAACATTAGAAAAATGAGGAGACCCACACATATATGAATTTCTGGCTGTTTACTACTTACTTTCCCCTCAAAAATGACCCCCTATATTCTGAAGCTCTGACATTTGTTACATAGTGTCTCAAATAGTTCTTTACATTTTTAGGTTAAAAATAAACTAAAAGCCTCTATGCCACTGGTCTCCCTTCAACCTTTCATACATTGCCACTGGAGACTTAAAATACTAGAAACATACATTTTAAAGAAAATATGTCAGTCTAAACCAAATGAAACAGAAAAATAACTTTCATAATTCCACCTCTCTCAAGATAGAAGAAACAGCTCAATATTGGGAAGTATTTTGCATTACTGGCTTTTTTTCCCCTCTTGCACATGGGAGATTTTATTTTGGTCTGTTTACAAAAATGAAATAATACCATTTAGAAAGTTCAATCTTTTACTGAATAGTATTTAGTGAGCATTTTGCACATCAATGGCTTCCCATGTGACCTGCAATGTAACCCAAATGGACTTCAAAAAGTATGTATATATTTACTTCAAAATCCCTTCATGGAAATCCAAAGTTGTCCTTTGCATGGACGCTGACAATGTAACCCAAATGGACCAAAGATACCTAATTTCAAAATAATGAAATATTAACTCATTTAGATAGAAAAATATCCCAGCCTGTTACATAAATTTATTCTTCTGTATTCTATTGTTCTTCTTTATGAAATAAGAGTTAAGCCTAGCCCTTGGCTTTCCAATATGAATCCAAAAGTTGTAAAGCGTAATCAAATTAATAAAAGAAAATTCATCTAGATTGCTAGATCACAGAAGTGCAATACCCAAAGTACTACCTCTTACAATTTTTATGTAACTAGTTCCCTTCAGGTGTCATGTTAATAAGCTTGGATCATTAATAACTGTAATTGAAGCTGAACATAATTAAGCATTTAATTTTGAATTGTTCAAGTATAATTCCATTAAAGTCTCATCATGAAACTAGGGCAAAATAAAAAATTATTGACAAAAGGTGTCCAGAAATGAAAACCCTTTGCCAGGCAGTGTTGCATGACTTAATAAGATCCAAACTGACTACTAAGTATGTGTATCTTCAAGTCAACATTAGAAAAATGAGGAGACCCACACATATATGAATTTCTGGCTGTTTACTACTTACTTTCCCCTCAAAAATGACCCCCTATATTCTGAAGCTCTGACATTTGTTACATAGTGTCTCAAATAGTTCTTTACATTTTTAGGTTAAAAATAAACTAAAAGCCTCTATGCCACTGGTCTCCCTTCAACCTTTCATACATTGCCACTGGAGACTTAAAATACTAGAAACATACATTTTAAAGAAAATATGTCAGTCTAAACCAAATGAAACAGAAAAATAACTTTCATAATTCCACCTCTCTCAAGATAGAAGAAACAGCTCAATATTGGGAAGTATTTTGCATTACTGGCTTTTTTTCCCCTCTTGCACATGGGAGATTTTATTTTGGTCTGTTTACAAAAATGAAATAATACCATTTAGAAATTTCAATCTTTTACTGAATAGTATTTAGTGAGCATTTTGCACATCAATGGGCTTCCCATGTGACATAGTGGTAAAAAAACCACCTGTCAATGTAGGAGACACAAAAGACTCAGGTTTGCACCCTGGGTCAGGAAAATCTCCTGGTGGAGGAAATAGCAACCCACTCAAGTATTCTTGCCTGAAAAATGCCATGGAAAGAAGATCCTGGTGGGCTACAGGCCATGAGTTCACAAAGAGTCAGACAACTGAAGTGACTGAGCACACATGTGCATACACATTTTAATCTCTCCAATATATAGTACTGTACAATTTTACTAAGATTCTTTTAAACAAGTTTCTTTTTTTTGATATCTATGATATTTTAATTTCTATGACAAAGTATGCTGCAAAGAATATCCTTATCCATAAATCTTTGAACACAATTTAAGATCAGCTCATAGAAGAAAACTGCAAGGCAAAAGCATATTCAATAGATATTTTAAAAACATTTTACAAATTAAAGGGTGAAGGGTGATGTTTTGAGATTATCTGTATAGGATACTGCTAAACTCTTAGAGAGCAAACTTACTTCCAAAGAAAAACGCCTAAGAACCTGATCATCAAGTCCATGAATGTGGCCAAATTTATGAGGTAAAGATTCTTGGAAACAGCTTTCGAGAGACATAAAGTTTATAAACATTTCTTTTTTCTTTTACTGTGGAGAAACCTTTAGGAATCAGGTGCTCCAATTGTCCTGAAACATCTGAATCACCTGGGTTCTTTGGGTAAATAATTGTCAGTGAGGACATCCTGGAGTAAACAGATAATTAGTTCTGAGTATGGCACCTGGAGATGAGTGGTATTTACAACTTTTCTAAACGATTCTGATGTGGCCAGCCTGACATTTGTTCTTTTGGATCTAACTCCCTCTTCTAATCCTCTCATTTTGTAGATTACGAAACTGACTCAACACACATTCTGTAGTTTGGCAAACTCTCTAGTTCAACAGGCAGACAGAGATCTCTAAATCTCAAACCAGTGTTCTTTCCACTATATTAATTTGCTTTAATTGTTGGCAATATGGCATGCCCATAGATAACCAACTCTTTGGATCTACAGTTAGAAGACCAATCAGTAAAGAAATGGATTACTTACTAGCCTTATTTGCATTATCTCACAATGTGGAATGAACACCTTATGAATACTGTTTACTGCTATTTTGAAGTTACTGCCTTTTTTGACATTGAATTTACTGAAAATTAAATGAAACTATCAAATTAAAACAGTCAAGACAACATTACCTTCAGTTCAGATGTCCTTATGTGACATAAATCCACTAAAATAACCATCAGTCAGCAAAAACAATGTTCTTGTTCAAGGCAAATAAATAGCTATTTTTTCTATAAAGTATCTGATCTTATATTTATAGGCCATGAAACAATAATATTGAGTTCTATTCACTTTACTAATATTCATATTTGCTGCACAGAACATTACCAAATTATTTCTGGAGCAAAGTTTTTAATAAATAATAGACTAGTGTCTTTTGAAAAGTTTCATTAACTTCACAAGACCATGAGTATTTGCTGAAGAATCAAATGAGAGATGTATTTCTAGAATCATACAAAGCTTGATTAAAATAGAAGGAACCTATCTCAACATTGTGAAAGCCATATATGAGAAGCCCACAACGAACATTATCCTCAACGGTGAAAAACTGAAAGCATTCCCTCTAAGATCAGGAACAAGACAGGAATATCTGCTTTCACCACTATTATTCAACATAGTCCTGGAAATTCTAGCAACAGCAATAAGAGAAGAGAAAGAAATAAAAGGAATCCAGATTGGAAAATAAGGAGTCATGCTCTCTCTTTTGCAGATGACATGATATTATACATAGGAAACCCCAAAGACACTATTACAAAGCTACAAGAGCTAATCAACGAATTCAGTAAAGTCACAGGATACAAAATCAATATACAGAAATCACTGGCATTCCTATACACAAACAATGCAAAATCAGAAAACGAAATGAAAGAGGCAATTCCCTTCACCACTGCAACCAAAAGAATCAAATATCTAGGAATAAACCTACCCAACAAAACAAAAGAACTGTACACTGAAAATTACATGACACTCATGAGAGACATTAAAGAAGACTTAAACAGATGGAAAGATAATCCATGTTCCTGGGTAGGAAGAATCAATATTGTGAAAATGACCATATTACCAAATATCATCTATAAATTCAATGTGATCCCTATCAAACTACCAATGACATTCTTAACTGAACTAGACCAGGAATACTGTTTACTGCTATTTTGAAGTTACTGCCTTTTTTGACATTGAATTTACTGAAAATTAAATGAAACTATCAAATTAAAACAGTCAAGACAACATTACCTTCAGTTCAGATGTCCTTATGTGACATAAATCCACTAAAATAACCATCAGTCAGCAAAAACAATGTTCTTGTTCAAGGCAAATAAATAGCTATTTTTTCTATAAAGTATCTGATCTTATATTTATAGGCCATGAAACAATAATATTGAGTTCTATTCACTTTACTAATATTCATATTTGCTGCACAGAACATTACCAAATTATTTCTGGAGCAAAGTTTTTAATAAATAATAGACTAGTGTCTTTTGAAAAGTTTCATTAACTTCACAAGACCATGAGTATTTGCTGAAGAATCAAATGAGAGATGTATTTCTAGAATCATACAAAGCTTGATTAAAATAGAAGGAACCTATCTCAACATTGTGAAAGCCATATATGAGAAGCCCACAACGAACATTATCCTCAACGGTGAAAAACTGAAAGCATTCCCTCTAAGATCAGGAACAAGACAGGAATATCTGCTTTCACCACTATTATTCAACATAGTCCTGGAAATTCTAGCAACAGCAATAAGAGAAGAGAAAGAAATAAAAGGAATCCAGATTGGAAAATAAGGAGTCATGCTCTCTCTTTTGCAGATGACATGATATTATACATAGGAAACCCCAAAGACACTATTACAAAGCTACAAGAGCTAATCAACGAATTCAGTAAAGTCACAGGATACAAAATCAATATACAGAAATCACTGGCATTCCTATACACAAACAATGCAAAATCAGAAAACGAAATGAAAGAGGCAATTCCCTTCACCACTGCAACCAAAAGAATCAAATATCTAGGAATAAACCTACCCAACAAAACAAAAGAACTGTACACTGAAAATTACATGACACTCATGAGAGACATTAAAGAAGACTTAAACAGATGGAAAGATAATCCATGTTCCTGGGTAGGAAGAATCAATATTGTGAAAATGACCATATTACCAAATATCATCTATAAATTCAATGTGATCCCTATCAAACTACCAATGACATTCTTAACTGAACTAGACCAGGAATAATACAGTTCATATGGAAACACAAAAGACCCCGAACAGCCAAAGCAATACTTAGAAAGAAAAACGGAGCTGGAGGAATCAGCCTTCCTAACTTCAGACTCTACTACAAAGCAACAGTCCTCAAGACAGTATGGTACTGGCACAAAAACAGAACTATAGATCAATGGAACAAGATAGAGAACCCAGAGATGAACCCATGCACCTATGGGTACCTTATTTTTGACAAAGGAGACAAAAACATAAAAAGGGACAAAGACAGCCACGTCAACATATGGTGCTGGGAACACTGGTCAGCCACATGCAAAAAAAATGAAGTTGGAACATTCCCTGACACCATACACAAAGACCAATTCAAACTGGATTAAAGACCTAAATGTAAGACCAGAAACCATCAAACTCTTAGAGGAGAATATAGGCAAGACACTCAAGGACATAAATCAAAGCAAGATCTTCTCTGACTCGCCTACTAGTATAGCAGAACCAAAAACAAAAATTAACATGTGGGACCTACTGAAACTTAAAAGCTTTTGTACAGCAAAAGAAACTACAAAAAAGCTGAATAGACAGCCCACTGAATGGGAGAAAATCATAGCAAATGAAATAACAGACAAAGAATTAATCTCCAAAATCTACAAGCAACTCAGACAACTCAGCACAGGAAAAATGAACAACCCAATCAAACAATGGGAAAAAGATTTAAAAATGACATCTCACCAAAGAGGACATAGAGATGGCCAAAAAGCACATGAAACGATGCTCAACCTCACTTATAATTAGAGAAATGCAAATCAAAACTCCAAGGAGATATCACCTCACACCCATCAGAATGGCCATCATCAAAAAATCGACAGACAATACATGTTAGAGAGGGTCGGGGAAAAGGGAACCCTCTTCCATTGCTGGTGGGAAAGTAAATTGATACAGCCTCTATGGAAGACAGTATGGAGATTCCTTAAGAAACTAAAGACAGAAGCACCATACGATCCAGAAATCCCACTTTAGGCTTATACCCTAACTTCAAAAAAAATGTGATCCCTATCAAACTACCAATGACATTCTTAACTGAACTAGACCAGGAATAATACAGTTCATATGGAAACACAAAAGACCCCGAACAGCCAAAGCAATACTTAGAAAGAAAAACGGAGCTGGAGGAATCAGCCTTCCTAACTTCAGACTCTACTACAAAGCAACAGTCCTCAAGACAGTATGGTACTGGCACAAAAACAGAACTATAGATCAATGGAACAAGATAGAGAACCCAGAGATGAACCCATGCACCTATGGGTACCTTATTTTTGACAAAGGAGACAAAAACATAAAAAGGGACAAAGACAGCCACGTCAACATATGGTGCTGGGAACACTGGTCAGCCACATGCAAAAAAAATGAAGTTGGAACATTCCCTGACACCATACACAAAGACCAATTCAAACTGGATTAAAGACCTAAATGTAAGACCAGAAACCATCAAACTCTTAGAGGAGAATATAGGCAAGACACTCAAGGACATAAATCAAAGCAAGATCTTCTCTGACTCGCCTACTAGTATAGCAGAACCAAAAACAAAAATTAACATGTGGGACCTACTGAAACTTAAAAGCTTTTGTACAGCAAAAGAAACTACAAAAAAGCTGAATAGACAGCCCACTGAATGGGAGAAAATCATAGCAAATGAAATAACAGACAAAGAATTAATCTCCAAAATCTACAAGCAACTCAGACAACTCAGCACAGGAAAAATGAACAACCCAATCAAACAATGGGAAAAAGATTTAAAAATGACATCTCACCAAAGAGGACATAGAGATGGCCAAAAAGCACATGAAACGATGCTCAACCTCACTTATAATTAGAGAAATGCAAATCAAAACTCCAAGGAGATATCACCTCACACCCATCAGAATGGCCATCATCAAAAAATCGACAGACAATACATGTTAGAGAGGGTCGGGGAAAAGGGAACCCTCTTCCATTGCTGGTGGGAAAGTAAATTGATACAGCCTCTATGGAAGACAGTATGGAGATTCCTTAAGAAACTAAAGACAGAAGCACCATACGATCCAGAAATCCCACTTTAGGCTTATACCCAGATGAAATCAAAACTGAAAGAGCACCTGTACCCCAATGTTCATTGCAGTTCTCTATACAATAGCTAGAACATGGAAGCAACCTAGATGTCCATCGATGAATGAATGCATAAAGAAGCTCTGGTACATATATACCAGAATACTACTCAGCTGTAAAAAGAAATGCAGAAGAATCAGTCCTAATGAGGCGGTTGGATCTAGAACCTATCATAAAAAGTGAGGTAAGTCAAAAAGAGAAGGATAAGTACAGTATATGGAAACATATATATGGAATATACTAAACAGGTAATGATAACACACACAGTGAACCCATGGAAAAATATACATGGAGAATAGATATATGGACATTGTGGGGAATGAATAGTGGGTGGGAGACAGAGAGGGAGTAACATGGAAACCTGTACTATTACATGTGGAAAAATATAGCTATTGTCATTGCGCTAAGGGAATAGGAATTTCTACAAGGGCTTGGTGCGACAGCCTGGAGGGGTGGGATGGCGGGGGCTGTGTGGGGGAGGGGACCAGGGATATGCATATGCCTGATCTGGGAACATACATGTCTGTTTACAACAAAACTTTGTAAAAAGTTAAAAAATAAATAAGTAAATAAATAAGAACATAGGGAAAAAATAAAGCAAAACTGTCTATAACACATCAATGATAATGATTTCTCAAAAAATATCTATCAAGCCACTATTATAACAATTTCTTTTTTTCTTTTTTTTTTTTGGCCTCTTTTATTTATTTATTTTCATCCATCTTTTTCCTTTGGCTCGTGTAGGCCTCCCACTGCAGTGGCCTCTGTCCTTGCAGAGCACCGGCTCTGGGCGAGCGTGCTGGCTCGTAATTGGACACACTGGTACAGCCATTCTGCTGCCCGTGGGATCTTCTCTTGCCAGGAATTGAACCAGTGCCCCTTGCACTGCTAGGCGGACTCTTTACCCACTGGACCACCACATAAGCCCCCAGTGGCTTCTTTTTGCATTAGAAAATCCAAATGCATAACTGTGTCTTAAACAGCCCACTGTCACTCGAACATGCACTTCTCTTTGAACTTACCTTCTGTAATTTTTCTCCTCACCTATCACCACCAATCATGCTAGCCTGTTTTGTCTTCTTTATTCTATGAGGTTCTCCTAAACATGTTCATCCTGGAACTTGGCAGGATCTTCTGTAGTACCATATTCTAGCTCTAGAGAGCTCCATGATTCTCCCAAATGCCTCCTTTTCAGAAAGAACTTCTCTGTCAGTCATGTCTAAAATGGCACTGATAAACATATACCTGCAGCAGATTTTAACTCTCTACAACAGTTCTGATGATCTAATGCTTTTTCTAATGCAGTTACTTTGACTGCAGAACGAAATCATCATGAGAGTGTGGGCCATGTCTCTCTTGTTCACTGATATGCTTCCATAAATATGTGCTGAGAAGTATGAATGAATGGGTTTGCAGAATAATAGAGAGCAAATGAATTTTGCAGTTAACATTTAATTTTAAAATGCTCTTTCATTATTTGAGAGAAATTTGTTAATCTGTGATTGTGAAAAATTCAAGATATCTCTGTATCTCATGAGATATTAAAATATGGTTCTCTTATATAAAACCCCAATTTTAGATCACACGAGTAACTCACTGAGCCACTGTCATAAGCCAAGTGGCCATAAGCCTTTGTCCATCTTCTAACAAATATGGGAATGATTTCTCATTCATGGCTGTAAAATAACAGTGCCTGCCCATTAGCATGAATTTCTTCAGCCTAATAGGTTTTCAGGGGCTAAGTTTTAATAGGTCAAAAGTCAATGAAAACAAATTGATAATTCTGACACTATTCGTTATCAGCTATCAACATACTGTCTGTCATGCCAGCTTGTGAAACTGTATTAATTAGTGTCCATTCAATCTCTGCATTCTTTAAAATAAAACAAAAATCTTTATGATAAAATCAGTTGACACAATGTACAGCTTGATCAATCAAAATTCTTCCCAAATACTACATTTCATCCAAAGCAAAATACAGTTCTATTAACCGAGAGAGTAATATAGTCATAACTTCAGAATTCTTAGGGAGCTTTGAGTTCCAGGTGAGATAATTTTTTAAGAAACACAAATGAATGGGCAAGGTCATGAGATGAATATGTTTTCCTAATCAGTCTGCTCACACTAGGTAGAGCTTTGTTAAATGGTTTAGAAACATAGAAAAATTCTAATGCACAAACCTTACTTTTAATGGAGACAGTTCATGATAGATTCTTTATCTGAGCCAGTTGCTGCCCTCAGATATTCACAGACAATTCCCACCATGGGAGAGAATCCATCACAAGCTCCTGTTGAGTATGAAATCAATTCTCAGGAGTAAGAAGACATCTTTAGTACCCAAGCATTTTGAAAAGCAGCAAGGATCTTAAAATGTCAGCTACATGGAAAGCATATCATTAACAGACTCCACTGAAAGGATTCAGAGGTTCAAACACAGAGCCAGTGAACCTAAAATTGCCTCACATGAATCGAGGATACTGTCTTAAAACTGTTCTACACACTAAAAGCCTACGGATTATCCTTTTGTCATCACGAGAGCAAATGAATTTTGCATTACATTTAATTTTAAAATGCTCTTTCATTATTTGAGAGAAATTTGTTAATCTGTGATTGTGAAAAATTCAAGATATCTCTGTATCTCATGAGATATTAAAATATGGTTCTCTTATATAAAACCCCAATTTTAGATCACACGAGTAACTCACTGAGCCACTGTCATAAGCCAAGTGGCCATAAGCCTTTGTCCATCTTCTAACAAATATGGGAATGATTTCTCATTCATGGCTGTAAAATAACAGTGCCTGCCCATTAGCATGAATTTCTTCAGCCTAATAGGTTTTCAGGGGCTAAGTTTTAATAGGTCAAAAGTCAATGAAAACAAATTGATAATTCTGACACTATTCGTTATCAGCTATCAACATACTGTCTGTCATGCCAGCTTGTGAAACTGTATTAATTAGTGTCCATTCAATCTCTGCATTCTTTAAAATAAAACAAAAATCTTTATGATAAAATCAGTTGACACAATGTACAGCTTGATCAATCAAAATTCTTCCCAAATACTACATTTCATCCAAAGCAAAATACAGTTCTATTAACCGAGAGAGTAATATAGTCATAACTTCAGAATTCTTAGGGAGCTTTGAGTTCCAGGTGAGATAATTTTTTAAGAAACACAAATGAATGGGCAAGGTCATGAGATGAATATGTTTTCCTAATCAGTCTGCTCACACTAGGTAGAGCTTTGTTAAATGGTTTAGAAACATAGAAAAATTCTAATGCACAAACCTTACTTTTAATGGAGACAGTTCATGATAGATTCTTTATCTGAGCCAGTTGCTGCCCTCAGATATTCACAGACAATTCCCACCATGGGAGAGAATCCATCACAAGCTCCTGTTGAGTATGAAATCAATTCTCAGGAGTAAGAAGACATCTTTAGTACCCAAGCATTTTGAAAAGCAGCAAGGATCTTAAAATGTCAGCTACATGGAAAGCATATCATTAACAGACTCCACTGAAAGGATTCAGAGGTTCAAACACAGAGCCAGTGAACCTAAAATTGCCTCACATGAATCGAGGATACTGTCTTAAAACTGTTCTACACACTAAAAGCCTACGATTATCCTTTTGTCATCACTGGAACTTCTCTTTAATCTCCACTGGGTAGTGTAAATAATTTTGTGTTTCATATTGTCACAACCTACAAGAATGTCAATATGAATTACACTCTCACTTTTTATCTCTCCTTTATCTAAAAATGATGAGGTCACATTCAGCTAATATGTATTTTTAAGCTTGTTCTTAAAAATGAACTGATGGCTAAAGGGAATAAAAGGTAGAAACACCTGTAAAACCATAAATTCATAAGTGGGTGTTCAATTTAAATATCTAAATGTAAAATACAGATCAAAAATAGTTTGACTCACTTAATATAAAATTGGGGTGAAAGATGATTCTTAATATGAATAGTGAAACTTCCAGAAAGGGTCCTTTTTAATAACCTATAAAGTATATATTTTTGAATGATCTTTACTAACTAAAATAGACATCTAGCAATCAATGTTCCATTAAGCCCTCTAATACTCCAAAGTCTTTTTAAATCTTAGACTTCTGATGGGATAAACAGGAGTCAATATAAGAGAAAAATCATACACGTATGATATTCCTTGCTTTTCTCAGTTGCTCAGTCATGTCCAGGTCTTTGCGACCCCATGGACTGTAGCCCACCAGGCTCTGCTGCCCATGGGATTCTTCAGGCCAGAATACTGGAGTGGGTTGCCATGCCCTCTTTCAGGGGATCTTCCCAACTCTGGGGTCAAACCCATGTACTCTTGCATCTTGTGAATTAGGCAGGTGAATTCTTTACCACGTGCCACCTGGGAAACCCAAGAATACTCCCTATATTCTTTATGATCATAGTCTGTATTAAAAAAAATGGATCAATTAAATTGACATAATGCCTATATTTAAATAAAATTACTTAAACTGTATTCTATATTTGTAGTTTACAGACATGTCTAATATAGACAGAATGTCTACCATGGGAGAGAATCCATCACAAGCTCCTGTTGAGTATGAAATCAATTCTCAGGAGTAAGAAGACATCTTTAGTACCCAAGCATTTTGAAAAGCAGCAAGGATCTTAAAATGTCAGCTACATGGAAAGCATATCATTAACAGACTCCACTGAAAGGATTCAGAGGTTCAAACACAGAGCCAGTGAACCTAAAATTGCCTCACATGAATCGAGGATACTGTCTTAAAACTGTTCTACACACTAAAAGCCTACGATTATCCTTTTGTCATCACTGGAACTTCTCTTTAATCTCCACTGGGTAGTGTAAATAATTTTGTGTTTCATATTGTCACAACCTACAAGAATGTCAATATGAATTACACTCTCACTTTTTATCTCTCCTTTATCTAAAAATGATGAGGTCACATTCAGCTAATATGTATTTTTAAGCTTGTTCTTAAAAATGAACTGATGGCTAAAGGGAATAAAAGGTAGAAACACCTGTAAAACCATAAATTCATAAGTGGGTGTTCAATTTAAATATCTAAATGTAAAATACAGATCAAAAATAGTTTGACTCACTTAATATAAAATTGGGGTGAAAGATGATTCTTAATATGAATAGTGAAACTTCCAGAAAGGGTCCTTTTTAATAACCTATAAAGTATATATTTTTGAATGATCTTTACTAACTAAAATAGACATCTAGCAATCAATGTTCCATTAAGCCCTCTAATACTCCAAAGTCTTTTTAAATCTTAGACTTCTGATGGGATAAACAGGAGTCAATATAAGAGAAAAATCATACACGTATGATATTCCTTGCTTTTCTCAGTTGCTCAGTCATGTCCAGGTCTTTGCGACCCCATGGACTGTAGCCCACCAGGCTCTGCTGCCCATGGGATTCTTCAGGCCAGAATACTGGAGTGGGTTGCCATGCCCTCTTTCAGGGGATCTTCCCAACTCTGGGGTCAAACCCATGTACTCTTGCATCTTGTGAATTAGGCAGGTGAATTCTTTACCACGTGCCACCTGGGAAACCCAAGAATACTCCCTATATTCTTTATGATCATAGTCTGTATTAAAAAAAATGGATCAATTAAATTGACATAATGCCTATATTTAAATAAAATTACTTAAACTGTATTCTATATTTGTAGTTTACAGACATGTCTAATATAGACAGGCTAGAATACCTTCACCAGTTCTTTGATGAAAGGAAGAAAAATAAACAAGAGCACAAGTAGTATGCTATATGTGAGATCTATAACTGAAGAGTACACAATTATGTAACAATTCCAGAATACTGCAAAGTATATTAAATGTCCATGAAAAAATACAAAATATTCAGTAGACCATACAAATATTTTCTTATAAGAGAGCATTAAAAAATCATCCCACCAAATTTATTTCAATATTTCCTTCTTATCAAACCAAAGTTATTATTCTTTAAAGTCCACATTTTCAATAAAATCAGGAGTCATTTTCTTGTGCTTTATACAGTAAATGTATAATTCCTCCAATGACCCAACACATTAAAATAGTTTAAAACTACATGCAATTGAGCTATTGGTATGATTCTCCACACATTCCTACCTCTCCACCTAAGATCTTACTAATTAGACTGGTCAGCATTAGATATGTTCTTGATCGAGAAAAATATGAGTAATTTGATTTGGAGGGTTTTATTTGGTTCGTTGCTTGTATACACATTTCCCGAGAGAAAATATTAAACTACAACATGTGCTAGCAGGTAAACCACTGGATAGTCGATCAGACTTCAAGAAAAATGAACATTGCACAGTCTAGGAAAAATATGAACTTTTTCAACTTTTAAATCTTAGACTTCTGTGGGATAAACAGGAGTCAATATAAGAGAAAATCATACACGTATGATATTCCTTGCTTTTCTCAGTTGCTCAGTCATGTCCAGGTCTTTGCGACCCCATGGACTGTAGCCCACCAGGCTCTGCTGCCCATGGGATTCTTCAGGCCAGAATACTGGAGTGGGTTGCCATGCCCTCTTTCAGGGGATCTTCCCAACTCTGGGGTCAAACCCATGTACTCTTGCATCTTGTGAATTAGGCAGGTGAATTCTTTACCACGTGCCACCTGGGAAACCCAAGAATACTCCCTATATTCTTTATGATCATAGTCTGTATTAAAAAAAATGGATCAATTAAATTGACATAATGCCTATATTTAAATAAAATTACTTAAACTGTATTCTATATTTGTAGTTTACAGACATGTCTAATATAGACAGGCTAGAATACCTTCACCAGTTCTTTGATGAAAGGAAGAAAAATAAACAAGAGCACAAGTAGTATGCTATATGTGAGATCTATAACTGAAGAGTACACAATTATGTAACAATTCCAGAATACTGCAAAGTATATTAAATGTCCATGAAAAAATACAAAATATTCAGTAGACCATACAAATATTTTCTTATAAGAGAGCATTAAAAAATCATCCCACCAAATTTATTTCAATATTTCCTTCTTATCAAACCAAAGTTATTATTCTTTAAAGTCCACATTTTCAATAAAATCAGGAGTCATTTTCTTGTGCTTTATACAGTAAATGTATAATTCCTCCAATGACCCAACACATTAAAATAGTTTAAAACTACATGCAATTGAGCTATTGGTATGATTCTCCACACATTCCTACCTCTCCACCTAAGATCTTACTAATTAGACTGGTCAGCATTAGATATGTTCTTGATCGAGAAAAATATGAGTAATTTGATTTGGAGGGTTTTATTTGGTTCGTTGCTTGTATACACATTTACAGAGAGAAAATATTAAACTACAAAATGTGCTATCAGGTAAACCACTGGATAGTCGATCAGACTTCAAGAAAAAAGAAAATTGCACAGTCTAGGAAAAATATGAACTTTTTTCAACTTTTATTAGAACTGTAGGGAAGTCTAGCCATCTAAATAGTTACAAAAGACAAATTTAAACAGATCAACCTTTTAAAATTATGAATTACATAACAAAAGCATGGCACTTAAAGTATAAAGTTTTTATAAAGCATTATCATAAATGCTTTCTAAAACTTGTTTCATGTATTTGTTGGGAAAAAAACTGCTCCTAATTTCAGGTTATCTTGGAGTTTACAACCAAAGATCATTTATTTGAAATAAAAGAATCTTAAAGGTTCAAATAATGTAAAGAAGTATTTTGCTAACAAGAAAATGATATTTTTAAATTGTGCCCACTGAATTCAATGTTAAAATTAGTGTAACTTCAGGAATATGCCATCCAGTTGTATTTATTAGTTGTGAAGCAGGAAAAACTGTAGAGTACAGAGCAACTGTTACATATGGATGACTAACCACTGAGCTTTGCCACTAGTCCTTCATCTCTACCTCTTCCACCGAAATCCTGCCAAATTAAGCCAAGCTGGCTGAGAGCTCTGCCTCAAAATGAATGCTCCAATATATTTTAAATGATACAGGCATCATTCTTATTTACCTTCTACCGTAAAACAGGTTCATCTCCTATTTACATTTTTTAGATGAGATTAGGCCACGCCAATTTATGCATCACATTTTGTCCTAGGAGAGGAAGTATCCAAAAAAGAAAGACCCTAAACTTATTCAAGTTGCTTTTTCATGCAGACATAGTTTTGTACTGTGGCTGAGAGCTCAGGTTTTAGAATCTTGCCCCTTTACCGACTAGTTTTGCAGTCATGACAATATTACTAATTCATTTGTGTTTTAGCTGGCTCACCTACAGAAGAGGGACAATTCTAGCTCAAATCTCACAGCGCTGCTATTCAGGACTGAGCAAGAAAATACAGGTAAATCACTTCTAACAGTCAGTTTCAGTCACCATTATCAACACAATCACCACCAAACTATATTGAAGAGAAGCCATGAAGCCTCTTTCAATAAAAAATATGAACAGTAAAAGAGAGTAAATTAAATATATGTAAATAATAAACTGGCATTTGTTTTCCTGAAAAAGACGTTTGATTTAGTAACTTTTACACAGCAAGTATATTCAAACACTTTGAAATGAACATTTTAATGTCAGCCCATCATCAACCTCTTGCTACACATCAATTTTACCTAATCTCCTTTTCCCTCCCAAGAAAACAGGAAACTTGATTTATTTTTATAAGTCTTTTCGGGAAAAACATAGATTCTTAGCCTAAGATTACTTGCAAAGTCTCAAAATGTCATGAAGTTTTACCCCACCCCCAAAAGCAGAGTGCAATCAATCATTCCCATAATATATTTGCACTAAGGATTGCTTAATCCCTTTAAGCAAAACTGTAAGGAAAGTAGGTGAGGTAACTTTCTGGCAAAAACTATTCTACAAATTGCACAATCCTTCATACAGCTTAGTACCTTTACATGTAATGTTTTGTCTTATAAGTGGAATTGGAGAGATATATTACTTGGTTTGATTCTTTAGGTACAGCAGGACAATACAGCAATGCCAAGAAAAGGAGATAGGTCGTCTTCCAAATCCCAAATGACTTTATGGCATGACTGGGCATTCAGAACTCTCTGCTGCCAACCTCTCATGCCATATTCCTATGAGTGGTTGACAGATTCTATGGGAAAAGCAGCTCTGTTGGAGAAGCTATCAGCCACAGTCGGCCAGAAACATCCCTTGCTGAGAATCTCCTATCCCAAGGCCTTTCGGTTACTTTTGGTTATGTAATTCTGAGGAGGTGAGTAATGTGATTTCATGGAGCTGCTACAATCACCCAAGGAGTCACTTGATAAGCATCAAAATACATATTTGATGAATGCAAGAAAAGAAAGTTAAACCGAAGAGGGTGAGGCAATGGGGCAAGCAAGAGAGTGGGGGAGGGGCACAGAAGGAGAGGTTAAGAAATTAGAGAATAAGGGAAGGAGGGCAGAAGAAAGGAAGGAAGATGGAAGGAAGGATAAAAATTAAGTAATAATTTGAGGACTTTCTTACATCATGATTCCATTACTATGCTGCTAAGGAAAATGAAATCGCCTGTGAAGAATAATTTTTAAAACAGTAAAAGAGAGTAAATTAAATATATGTAAATAATAAACTGGCATTTGTTTTCCTGAAAAAGACGTTTGATTTAGTAACTTTTACACAGCAAGTATATTCAAACACTTTGAAATGAACATTTTAATGTCAGCCCATCATCAACCTCTTGCTACACATCAATTTTACCTAATCTCCTTTTCCCTCCCAAGAAAACAGGAAACTTGATTTATTTTTATAAGTCTTTTCGGGAAAACATAGATTCTTAGCCTAAGATTACTTGCAAAGTCTCAAAATGTCATGAAGTTTTACCCCACCCCCAAAAGCAGAGTGCAATCAATCATTCCCATAATATATTTGCACTAAGGATTGCTTAATCCCTTTAAGCAAAACTGTAAGGAAAGTAGGTGAGGTAACTTTCTGGCAAAAACTATTCTACAAATTGCACAATCCTTCATACAGCTTAGTACCTTTACATGTAATGTTTTGTCTTATAAGGGGAAATTTGGGAGAGATATATTACTTGGTTTGATTCTTTAGGTACAGCAGGACAATACAGCAATGCCAAGAAAAGGAGATAGGTCGTCTTCCAAATCCCAAATGACTTTATGGCATGACTGGGCATTCAGAACTCTCTGCTGCCAACCTCTCATGCCATATTCCTATGAGTGGTTGACAGATTCTATGGGAAAAGCAGCTCTGTTGGAGAAGCTATCAGCCACAGTCGGCCAGAAACATCCCTTGCTGAGAATCTCCTATCCCAAGGCCTTTCGGTTACTTTTGGTTATGTAATTCTGAGGAGGTGAGTAATGTGATTTCATGGAGCTGCTACAATCACCCAAGGAGTCACTTGATAAGCATCAAAATACATATTTGATGAATGCAAGAAAAGAAAGTTAAACCGAAGAGGGTGAGGCAATGGGGCAAGCAAGAGAGTGGGGGAGGGGCACAGAAGGAGAGGTTAAGAAATTAGAGAATAAGGGAAGGAGGGCAGAAGAAAGGAAGGAAGATGGAAGGAAGGATAAAAATTAAGTAATAATTTGAGGACTTTCTTACATCATGATTCCATTACTATGCTGCTAAGGAAAATGAAATCGCCTGTGAAGAATAATTTTTAAAACAGTAATGAAGTTAGAGGGACAGGAAGGAAAAAGTATATTTCAGAAAAAAAGCACTACCCTGTTCATCTCTGTAAGTTTTAAGAATGACAGGACAGGAGCACGTTAGAAGTGTTTGTTGCTGTTACTGGGTCATCTGTCCTGAAATAACCCCAGTTTGTTTCTTACTCAAATTACGGAGCATTTTTCTGTTACTCTAGAAGACGGACATGTGATCAGATGGAACAAATTAGAATAAAGTACCATAGGCAGCAGTGCTCTCGACTGCAGAAAATGTTGTCAATAAGCAGTTTGAAACATGGTCAAACTTGGAGAAAAGCCCAACAACTAGTAATTTCGTCGTTGGCCAGCTTCTGCCTGATCTGTGATACTACTTTTGACTTTCTTTGACTTTGAAGAATGTGCATACCCATTTGGGCATGCTGAAATTAAAGTTACTACTTTAATCAAAATGCAGATTAGGTAGGAATCACACCCACACCCCTATTAGCTGTTACTAGCTTTTACGTACTCTTTGTTCAAGTCCTAAGAATTTCTGAGTAAGCTAGATGTACAATTTATAAATTAGTAAAACTCATTATGTCATCGATAATTTGTCACTGACGATCAAGGTGTGATCTTAAGGTAAACAATATTTAAGGAAATTGGCTATTATCAGTTACACAACATTCCATTTTCAGGTAAATCTCAGAATAAGTCTTTTTTTTAATCATAAAAATAATGTCAGTAACTTCGAAACCACGATCAAAAGAATACAAAAGTTTTATTACATTTTATTAATTGCTATAAAAATATAGAAATACAACAGAAACTTTCAGTGAAAATCCAGGAGAAAGATATTTATTTTCCTTGACATTATCCTCATTCATGGTTTCATAATTACTTTCTGTGTCTACTTTTTCTTACATAGTTTAGTTTGATTTATATTCTCTTTTTTATCATTTCAAAGCCTATAAGTATTACTCATGGTATGTACCTATATTACAGTTTTCATAGATTCAAAATTTCAAAGATTACATTTCTTTTTTTTTTTTTCTTAATTTAGGCCTCTTTGATTGGTTATTTATTTATTTATTTTCATCCACCTTTATTCTTTGGCCTGTGTGGGCCTCCCAGTGCAGTGGCCTCCCCTATTGCAGAGTGTACTGGCTCTGGGCACATGTGCTCCTGAGTGCTGGCTTGCAACTGGACACACCCGTCCAGCTGCGTCGCGGCACATGCGATCTTCCCTGGCCAGGGAATGAACTGGGACCTCTTGCACTGCGAGGCGGACTCCTCACCCACTGGACCACCAGGGAAATCCGAAAGGTTACCTTTTAACTCACTCATTTGTCCCTCAAAGTCAGGTTAACCACTTACTACTGATTTTTTTTTTTTTTTTTTTTTAAAGGGAGTTTCCTAGATTTTGTCCCTTTCTCACTAAATCAGAATCACTGGGAGTAGTTCTATGAATCAGAATTTTTAACAAATTCTTCAGTGATCCTTTGAGTATTTCTGCCCTAACCTTATATGTCCAGATATGGGTTCAGTCATATGTAAAATCCACCCCCCCAAATTTTAGGTAACAAATGCAGTGGATGTACATTATCTAAGTTCAAGATGAGCATGCCAAGACATAGAGAAGTAAATACTATATTCTTATAACACACAGAGGTGAAACAAAGCAGTCCAATATAATTTTATGTAGAATTTAATGATAGAAAAATTGGTATGATATATTCAGTTATTAAAAAATATGTTTCCTTGATCTATTCAAAGTTCAGAACACTTGCTACAAAGAATACAAATAACATAAAGATAAGAAAAAGTATAATTGTCATATTATATTGGCATTATATGATGCTCAAATTCCAATTTAAGCACATTGGCTGGAATGGGGAAGATTTTGTCCCTCCATTTTTCTATGAGAAAATGAGTGTTAGTTGCTCAGTCATGTCCAACTCTTTGCAACACCATGGACTGTGTAGCCTTCCAGGCTCCTCTATCCATGGAATTTTCCAGGTAAGAATATTTGAATAGGTAGTTATTCCCTCCTCCTGGGGATTAAACCTAGGTCTCTAGCATTGCAGGCAGAGTCTTTACCTTGTGAGCCACCATGGAAGTCCCCCATTATTCTATAATTTTTCCTTAAACAATGAATTGATGAGGTGCTACTTCATGAAAGAAAAGAATGTGATGTTGTAGAAAGAGCAGAGTCCAGAAAGACCTGGCTTCAACTCTAGGCTGTTCTGTCTTATGATAGATATAAACTTAAGCAAGTTACTTAAAATCTCTACAGCTTTGTTTTTCTACATTTTGCATAATGAGGATAATGCTATTTTAATCTTCAAGACTGTCATAAAAATTAAGTAAGTAATAAAGCTCTAATAGAGGGCTTCCTAGATGGCACAGTGTTAAAGAGTCTGTCTGCCAAATTTATGAGACAGTTTTGATGCCTGGATCAGGAACATTCCCTGGAGAAGGAAATTAACCCACTCCAGTATTTTGCCTGGGAAATCCCATGAACAGGCGAGCCTGGTGGGCTACAGTTCATGGGGTCACAAAGAGCAGACACAACTTAGTGACTCAACAACTTGGCTCTCTATTTCTATATGAGGGCCCCACATCAAAAAAAAAATTTTTTTAAGAAAAGTTGTTAAAAGTCTCCTAATCTTATATTTCCAGATATGGGTTCAGTCATATGTAAAATCCACACCCCCAAATTTTAGGTAACAAATGCAGTGGATGTACATTATCTAAGTTCAAGATGAGCATGCCAAGACATAGAGAAGTAAATACTATATTCTTATAACACACAGAGGTGAAACAAAGCAGTCCAATATAATTTTATGTAGAATTTAATGATAGAAAAATTGGTATGATATATTCAGTTATTAAAAAATATGTTTCCTTGATCTATTCAAAGTTCAGAACACTTGCTACAAAGAATACAAATAACATAAAGATAAGAAAAAGTATAATTGTCATATTATATTGGCATTATATGATGCTCAAATTCCAATTTAAGCACATTGGCTGGAATGGGGAAGATTTTGTCCCTCCATTTTTCTATGAGAAAATGAGTGTTAGTTGCTCAGTCATGTCCAACTCTTTGCAACACCATGGACTGTGTAGCCTTCCAGGCTCCTCTATCCATGGAATTTTCCAGGTAAGAATATTTGAATAGGTAGTTATTCCCTCCTCCTGGGGATTAAACCTAGGTCTCTAGCATTGCAGGCAGAGTCTTTACCTTGTGAGCCACCATGGAAGTCCCCCATTATTCTATAATTTTTCCTTAAACAATGAATTGATGAGGTGCTACTTCATGAAAGAAAAGAATGTGATGTTGTAGAAAGAGCAGAGTCCAGAAAGACCTGGCTTCAACTCTAGGCTGTTCTGTCTTATGATAGATATAAACTTAAGCAAGTTACTTAAAATCTCTACAGCTTTGTTTTTCTACATTTTGCATAATGAGGATAATGCTATTTTAATCTTCAAGACTGTCAAAAAAATTAAGTAAGTAATAAAGCTCTAATAGAGTGCTTCCTAGATGGAACAGTGTTAAAGAGTCTGTCTGCCAAATTTATGAGACAGTTTTGATGCCTGGATCAGGAACATTCCCTGGAGAAGGAAATTAACCCACTCCAGTATTTTGCCTGGGAAATCCCATGAACAGGCGAGCCTGGTGGGCTACAGTTCATGGGGTCACAAAGAGCAGACACAACTTAGTGACTCAACAACTTGGCTCTCTATTTCTATATGAGGGCCCCCACATCATATAAAAAGTTGTATTAAATAAATCTATATGTTCTTCTTTTATCTGTCATTTCTCACGAAACCCTGGACAAGGTCCTAAAATGTCTAGGGAAAAGATGTTTCCTCCTAAACATATTAAGCATATGGTATACCTGTTAAGAAAATCATGTGGCTTTCAAGGACTTCTAATTTTAAGGTCACTTATTTTTGCTTAATCTTCAGTCTGGTACTGACTAATAAATAAGCCTGAACTATACTTCTGATAAAACCTTAGCCTAACATCTAGTCTGCACGTAGACTAGGAGCATCCTCTCCACTAGAGAGAAACAGACCCACTGCAACTTAAACAAATCATAGCACAATATAAATGCCAGTCTGAAAAAAACTTTTATAGGATAAATGAGAAGTAATAACTGATTTAATTTTTCTTTTCTAACTTGCATTTACTGTGTGAGTCTTTGTGGCTCTGAAATTGGTATAATACCATGGACAACTACCAAAAATAAAGATATCTGGAATCTTTGTAGCCTAAATTAGATTACATATAACAGCTTACATAGGTTACACACACACATACAAATGAATTATTAGTCTGTATTTCATTACTACTATCTCCCATGTAGATAGCTAAAATAATAATATTAAAATGAAAGTGATTCAGAGTAGATTCTAAAATGCAAGCCCTCTTTCCAAGAGTAAATAGGTTTGTGGGTGCATTTTCCACACCATTTCATATCCATACATATATATGTAAAAGTACAAAAATTAAATATTTTATCTAAATAATGTCATGTTCTGTTTTCTACTACTCTTCTTTACATTCAACTCTATGTGATGGGATATTTCCATTTCAGTTTATAAATCTCTACAGGCACCTCTACAGGTACACTACTTATATGTGATGCAAAAAACACTGAGACTAAATAAGAAGAGACTACATCACTGCCTGCCTGCTGTGAAGAAATCAGCTGAGGAACAAGAGGTCAACCATTTTGACTAAGGAATCACTGTTTTCATAACCCATCATGAAAACAGTTGAATTAGCCTTCATGTTTTGTTTTGTTTTGTTTTGTTTTTCTGAAAATATTGTCTCTGGACTTTATTCCCCAACTAGTCATCAACCAGGTTCTCTACGTCAGTTTCAAAGAGAGAAAGGCAAAGAACTTATGATCCAAGCTACCTGAGATAAAGACCCTAATGCGTAGTAAAATAAGAAGGAAAACAATTGCATTAAAGGAAGCATCAAGAACTGTATGATACCATTAGGATATGAAAGCCTAGAGTGCAATCTTGAAAGAGATTACAAAATATTCTCACCAAAGAGGCTAATACTTCACTTTATCAACCTCTGAATAATACCCTTCTGGGAATCATTACTATTGATTACCATGTCACTTGTATGTATTACACTGTATGGTAATTATCTGTTTATCTGTCTCCCTAGAGTCTGGGTTCTTTTAGAGCAGGGACTACTTAAAGCTTATCAATGAAGACCAAGCACTTGACCATAGAGCATACTTTTATGAACTACTTGTTGAAATGAAATGCCTTCTGAAGAAACATTTGGGGGCCTAACCAAAGAAGTCCTATGTGCAATCTGAACTCTTGACCTTGGTCCTCAAGGCCACGGTGGCCTTTCCACCCTTCCATTTGATAATTCTAACTATGTGTTTGCTCCTCTCCAGCCACTGGGTATTCTTAAATCGGAAAACTACTTTTTCAACTCAGGAACTTTAGGCAAGTGATTAATTGAAATTCTCTTCCCCCAGCTCTTTATGAGAGCAATCCCTCCTTACTCTCAAGTTTCAATTCAAAATTATCCTCTCACAGCTGACTACCACCTATTCTCAGGGCCTCCCTGCTGTTCACTATCTTAGCATGCTGTTTATTTATTTTTAAGATTTCATATCCATACATATATATGTAAAAGTACAAAAATTAAATATTTTATCTAAATAATGTCATGTTCTGTTTTCTACTACTCTTCTTTACATTCAACTCTATGTGATGGGATATTTCCATTTCAGTTTATAAATCTCTACAGGCACCTCTACAGGTACACTACTTATATGTGATGCAAAAACACTGAGACTAAATAAGAAGAGACTACATCACTGCCTGCCTGCTGTGAAGAAATCAGCTGAGGAACAAGAGGTCAACCATTTTGACTAAGGAATCACTGTTTTCATAACCCATCATGAAAACAGTTGAATTAGCCTTCATGTTTTGTTTTGTTTTGTTTTGTTTTTCTGAAAATATTGTCTCTGGACTTTATTCCCCAACTAGTCATCAACCAGGTTCTCTACGTCAGTTTCAAAGAGAGAAAGGCAAAGAACTTATGATCCAAGCTACCTGAGATAAAGACCCTAATGCGTAGTAAAATAAGAAGGAAAACAATTGCATTAAAGGAAGCATCAAGAACTGTATGATACCATTAGGATATGAAAGCCTAGAGTGCAATCTTGAAAGAGATTACAAAATATTCTCACCAAAGAGGCTAATACTTCACTTTATCAACCTCTGAATAATACCCTTCTGGGAATCATTACTATTGATTACCATGTCACTTGTATGTATTACACTGTATGGTAATTATCTGTTTATCTGTCTCCCTAGAGTCTGGGTTCTTTTAGAGCAGGGACTACTTAAAGCTTATCAATGAAGACCAAGCACTTGACCATAGAGCATACTTTTATGAACTACTTGTTGAAATGAAATGCCTTCTGAAGAAACATTTGGGGGCCTAACCAAAGAAGTCCTATGTGCAATCTGAACTCTTGACCTTGGTCCTCAAGGCCACGGTGGCCTTTCCACCCTTCCATTTGATAATTCTAACTATGTGTTTGCTCCTCTCCAGCCACTGGGTATTCTTAAATCGGAAAACTACTTTTTCAACTCAGGAACTTTAGGCAAGTGATTAATTGAAATTCTCTTCCCCCAGCTCTTTATGAGAGCAATCCCTCCTTACTCTCAAGTTTCAATTCAAAATTATCCTCTCACAGCTGACTACCACCTATTCTCAGGGCCTCCCCGCTGTTCACTATCTTAGCATGCTGTTTATTTATTTTTAAGATTTACCCTAAACTTCATTTTGAAAACGGATTCTTCTTACCTAGTGTCTTCTTGTTGTTTAGTTGCTAAGTTGTGTCCAACACTTTTTGGACCTCAAGGACTATAGCCTGCTAGATTCCTCTGTCCATGGGATTTCCCAGACAAGAATACTGGAGTGGGTTGTCATTCTCTTCTCCAGGGGATCTTCCCAACCCAGGGATCGAACTTGCACCTCCTGAATTGCAGGTATTCTTTACCATTGAGCTATCAGGGAAGCCCGTATGTCTTCTTTACTTCACTACTGTTTTTAATCTCAGCTGAACGTCTGAATACAAGATTTGCAGATATTTGAATATGGCACCCAAGAGGGAATTCATCTAGACTGGCTTGGGGAAAGCTTAGATCCATTGAAAATAAAGGGCTTTTCTCTCATTGCTAATGTACCATGAATATACATCATTTCTAAATAGTTAATATAACTAGGAGATCATGAGATTTGTTTCTATGGGCCATCAAAATTTGAAAAAATGTGTCCTATAGCATTGATTTCATTGTTCATTTGTTTATTCATTCAATCAAATATCTTTAGAGCACCTGTTCAAACAGTACTGAATCTGTCTGCAATGTAGGACATCCAGGTTCAATTCCTGGATCAGGAAGATACCCTGGAGAAGGGAACAGCTTCCCACTCCTATATTCCTGTCTGGAGAATTCCATGGACAGAGATGCCTAGAGGGCTACCGTCCTTGGGTTGCAAAGATTCAGACATGATTGAGTGACTACCATCTTGTGAGGGCTACTTGTTGAAATGAAATGCCTTCTGAAGAAACATTTGGGGGCCTAACCAAAGAAGTCCTATGTGCAATCTGAACTCTTGACCTTGGTCCTCAAGGCCACGGTGGCCTTTCCACCCTTCCATTTGATAATTCTAACTATGTGTTTGCTCCTCTCCAGCCACTGGGTATTCTTAAATCGGAAAACTACTTTTTCAACTCAGGAACTTTAGGCAAGTGATTAATTGAAATTCTCTTCCCCCAGCTCTTTATGAGAGCAATCCCTCCTTACTCTCAAGTTTCAATTCAAAATTATCCTCTCACAGCTGACTACCACCTATTCTCAGGGCCTCCCTGCTGTTCACTATCTTAGCATGCTGTTTATTTATTTTTAAGATTTACCCTAAACTTCATTTTGAAAACGGATTCTTCTTACCTAGTGTCTTCTTGTTGTTTAGTTGCTAAGTTGTGTCCAACACTTTTTGGACCTCAAGGACTATAGCCTGCTAGATTCCTCTGTCCATGGGATTTCCCAGACAAGAATACTGGAGTGGGTTGTCATTCTCTTCTCCAGGGGATCTTCCCAACCCAGGGATCGAACTTGCACCTCCTGAATTGCAGGTATTCTTTACCATTGAGCTATCAGGGAAGCCCGTATGTCTTCTTTACTTCACTACTGTTTTTAATCTCAGCTGAACGTCTGAATACAAGATTTGCAGATATTTGAATATGGCACTCAAGAGGAATTCATCTAGACTGGCTTGGGGAAAGCTTAGATCCATTGAAAATAAAGGGCTTTTCTCTCATTGCTAATGTACCATGAATATACATCATTTCTAAATAGTTAATATAACTAGGAGATCATGAGATTTGTTTCTATGGGCCATCAAAATTTGAAAAAATGTGTCCTATAGCATTGATTTCATTGTTCATTTGTTTATTCATTCAATCAAATATCTTTAGAGCACCTGTTCAAACAGTACTGAATCTGTCTGCAATGTAGGACATCCAGGTTCAATTCCTGGATCAGGAAGATACCCTGGAGAAGGGAACAGCTTCCCACTCCTATATTCCTGTCTGGAGAATTCCATGGACAGAGATGCCTAGAGGGCTACCGTCCTTGGGTTGCAAAGATTCAGACAGGATTGAGTGACTACCACTTTCACTTGTGCTATGTGTCAGAGGGACATAGCAGTGACAAGACCAAACCCTGGTCCCAATGAAGCTTGCATTCCAGCTGCAGAACAGGAAAATAAACAAATTAAGAGACTTGGTAGTGGCTAATTTCTCTATCTTCAAAGCTTGCAATGTTGCATCTCTCCAATCCACCTCTATTGTCACATCTTCCTCGAAGTACAGCAGGAAAAGGTTCTCAGCTCTACAGGATTCATGTGATTAGATTGCGCTCAGTTGCTTCAGTTGTGTCCAATATTTTGAGATCCCCCTGGACTGTAAGTTACGAGGTTCTTCTGTCCATGAGATTCTCCAGGCAAGAATTATGGAAATGGGTTGCCATTTCCTTCTCCAGTGGTTAGACTAGTTCCACCCAGATCATACAAGATAATCTACCCATTTCAAGATCCTGAATCTCCTTGTCCTGTAACGTAGCATAGTTACAGGTTTAGGGGATTAAGATGTAGATAACTTTGGCTGTCCACAATTTTTCCTACCAAGCTAAAGGAAGCTAAATAAATTACTCCTCATCACCTTTTGCATTTGAAGTGTGGCTCTTTGATTTACTCTCACTCCATGCTTGAAAGCAGAAATATAGAGGTCAGCGGGGTTAGATCAATTTCCCTTTCATTCAACCATCTTTTGACTACCCTCTATCTTCACTGGAACCAACAGACCCCATGATGAAACCTGTTTTTTAAAGAACATAATAATACAACCATCTCATTTTTCCTCATCCACGATGCTTTATATCCAGATGAGTTTCACCACTGTGTCATACAGACCTTTACGCAAATTTTTTTTTTTGGTTTATTGGATCATTTTCAATCAAATTAAATTCTTTAGTTCATTTGTTTATTCATTCAATCAAATATCTTTAGAGCACCTGTTCAAACAGTACTGAATCTGTCTGCAATGTAGGACATCCAGGTTCAATTCCTGGATCAGGAAGATACCCTGGAGAAGGGAACAGCTTCCCACTCCTATATTCCTGTCTGGAGAATTCCATGGACAGAGATGCCTAGAGGGCTACCGTCCTTGGGTTGCAAAGATTCAGACAGGATTGAGTGACTACCACTTTCACTTGTGCTATGTGTCAGAGGGACATAGCAGTGACAAGACCAAACCCTGGTCCCAATGAAGCTTGCATTCCAGCTGCAGAACAGGAAAATAAACAAATTAAGAGACTTGGTAGTGGCTAATTTCTCTATCTTCAAAGCTTGCAATGTTGCATCTCTCCAATCCACCTCTATTGTCACATCTTCCTCGAAGTACAGCAGGAAAAGGTTCTCAGCTCTACAGGATTCATGTGATTAGATTGCGCTCAGTTGCTTCAGTTGTGTCCAATATTTTGAGATCCCCCTGGACTGTAAGTTACGAGGTTCTTCTGTCCATGAGATTCTCCAGGCAAGAATTATGGAAATGGGTTGCCATTTCCTTCTCCAGTGGTTAGACTAGTTCCACCCAGATCATACAAGATAATCTACCCATTTCAAGATCCTGAATCTCCTTGTCCTGTAACGTAGCATAGTTACAGGTTTAGGGGATTAAGATGTAGATAACTTTGGCTGTCCACAATTTTTCCTACCAAGCTAAAGGAAGCTAAATAAATTACTCCTCATCACCTTTTGCATTTGAAGTGTGGCTCTTTGATTTACTCTCACTCCATGCTTGAAAGCAGAAATATAGAGGTCAGCGGGGTTAGATCAATTTCCCTTTCATTCAACCATCTTTTGACTACCCTCTATCTTCACTGGAACCAACAGACCCCATGATGAAACCTGTTTTTTAAAGAACATAATAATACAACCATCTCATTTTTCCTCATCCACGATGCTTTATATCCAGATGAGTTTCACCACTGTGTCATACAGACCTAGTTAAAATGAACATATGACTGAATATTCATCACAAGGTAAAGTAAAATCATGTGTCGCTCAGTAATGAAGCTTTCCACAGAAGTTCAGCCAATATTGGAAGTCGTTGTTTACTGCATATATCATCCTCATTAAAACTTGTGAATGTGAAAGGTGTGAAATTTAAGCCTGGGTACTTAGAGAAAATAAGATTTCAAAACAGGATTGATGATCTTTCTCCAGAAAAATCACATGGAAGCATTCTTGTCCAGTAGAAATATCATTTCATGCTACCATAAAATATTTTAGGAGACAGTCAATGTTTTCATGTACGAGGACATTGCAATTCTCTGAACAGTTGGAGGTTTTGCTTTATCATTTTAGTTTTTCTTTTTCCTCTCGTTTCCCTTCTCTGCTTTCCTCTTTATACTGTAATAAGGAATTTCATTAAGCCATTTTTCTTTTTAATTAACCCTTTTTTTCCTCCAAATTTTGCCCTTCCAATCTTTTCAATTTTACATAGTTATTTGGCTCAGTATATAAGCTAAATTTTCCAATGAATAAATCTAGTCATTTAAATTTATTTCCTATTTGTTCCTGAACTTGCTTAATCAAGTACATGCAGGAAATAAATATCAAATTTTTGCGTTTTCCTGAGGCACACAAGTTTGCTTAACCATTATCATTTGGATATCTAGTTATGACTTAACTAGAATGATTTTTATCAATATAAAAGATTAAACTTAAATGAATATGTGCCTATATACTAATAATAAAATGTGTAATATGAACTCAAACTATTATAATATATTTAAGCATATTTTGATAGAAGATGTACTAAATCAATTTATTAGATAAAAACATAAAAATATAAAAAGGCCAAATTGTTGAATAATGCAAGAGGAAAATGAGATGCTCTCTGCTCCATCAAATTTTGCTAATTCAGTAACATAAAACATTAACCATCTCCTCAAATGATCTCTTACAAACTTACAAAAACACAAGACTAATTAGCAATCTCCAAAGGATTTGGGTTTGACGATTCTGATTCTTTACAATGAAGTTCTTAATTTTTTGGATAAAAGTATGATGTATCAAAGTTACATGTTTAATGAAATATTCAAGTACAGATATTATTGGACTAATCCACACACACACATTTGTACTACAAGGTACAACAGCCAAGGTGATATAAGAGGCTTTTAAACGGATTTCTCACATTCCTAAAAAGCAAGCAGAGTACTGCACTACCTGTCGGCTGCTCCCTATTAGCCTGCTACCACTGCTCTCCAGCAAGGTGCCAGGGAAGGCTCTAAATATATTTGATTAGTTTCAGGCCTTCATTTTTAGCGAGTCATCACCCTCTTAACAGCAGATGATGCCCCCTAGTTCGAATCAATGTGAGTGGCCCTGGTTACAATGGGCTGGATTAATGATGAAAAATGTGTCGTCAGCCTAGAGGTCCTTGGACATTTATCACCCAATGGGTCTGCCAATTGGTGGGCTGCCCCTGGCTCATCAGTACAATACCTTCCCAGCCTTAAAGAGATAATGTTCTTTTCAGATTAATTTAATGAGGCCAGGTAGGTGGGGAAAGGGACACAGAAGACAGTTAACTTGACAGGTTTATGTTCTATGTGTTTCAGTACTTTTAGAACAACTGAGCTTCCTTTTGAAGTTTCCTAGGCAAGTATATGCAATTATTAAAAGCTATTATCATAGCTGGAAATCTATAATAGTTGTTGTTTCATTTTAAATTTTTTTCTTATGAAACAAACCTTCAAAATGTTATTAATTTACATAGGATAGATTTAAAATGTTTGCTGTTAACTCTAATATTTCCAAAAACCTTAATGCCTGATTAATTTTCAAAATGAAACAAGTATGACCTTTAAAACTGTTTTATCTTATTTACTCTTTTTTCCCTGAGTTCATTTATTTTTTTACTATAAGCCTAGAACTTTCTTTTCTGATTGTGATCATCATTGTATTCTGTATTTACTTTCATTTAAAAGACAGACAATACTGTAAGGAAGCCATTTAAGTTTTCTTACAATACAATTTACATTCATCCTGTATTCATATATGCTTACTCAATATTTCATTGACCAACTTACCATCCTTCTGGAGCTCACCAAAGTAGCGCACACGTGGAAACCAACAATAGAAGCCATTCTAGGTTTTTTTTAGCCAAGTCAAATATATTTGGCAAAATGAGCCAGGAAAAGGATAGATGCCAAGTATAATCTGTATACTTTATTTGAATTTAATAAAATATTTAAAAAAACACTTAAAAAATAATTCTCACTGAAAGGAAACACACATATCATGGCTTAAGATTTAGGGAGGGGAAGATGATGATGACTTTTAATGTCATTGTTAACACTGAAAATTCCTAATAGTATCTCCTCTTAATTCTGAAATTCCTTCTTCCAAAGGCCACCCAATGTTCAATTTCTGATAAATTAAGATGATTGGCAAGAAAAAATAACATCCTAATATAAATCAAACATTACAAATCAAGCTTTATACTATAATCAGTCCTTCATCCATTGCCATGTTTCTAACTAACCCAATAATGCATTCTTATTTTTTTAAATTTTGGTCTGAAGGACAAAAACTTGTCATTTAATGAGAAGCTCTAAGTAACACAGCAACTCAAGGTAGTAGAAGCTAATAATAGCAGGTAACCTAATGCTGATTTCAGAAAATCGAGGAATATTTTTTTGGATGAGTAAAAGAGACTTGTAAGCGTAATTTACCCTGTGAGAATTCAATTCTGGCAATTAAGTTCTCAGGAAACACATACTGAGTTCAACGCATTAACCCAATTTTCTGCAATTAGCGAAAGAAATTTAAATATAAACCTGCAAAATGTTATTAATTTACATAGGATAGATTTAAAATGTTTGCTGTTAACTCTAATATTTCCAAAAACCTTAATGCCTGATTAATTTTCAAAATGAAACAAGTATGACCTTTAAAACTGTTTTATCTTATTTACTCTTTTTTCCCTGAGTTCATTTATTTTTTTACTATAAGCCTAGAACTTTCTTTTCTGATTGTGATCATCATTGTATTCTGTATTTACTTTCATTTAAAAGACAGACAATACTGTAAGGAAGCCATTTAAGTTTTCTTACAATACAATTTACATTCATCCTGTATTCATATATGCTTACTCAATATTTCATTGACCAACTTACCATCCTTCTGGAGCTCACCAAAGTAGCGCACACGTGGAAACCAACAATAGAAGCCATTCTAGGTTTTTTTTAGCCAAGTCAAATATATTTGGCAAAATGAGCCAGGAAAAGGATAGATGCCAAGTATAATCTGTATACTTTATTTGAATTTAATAAAATATTTAAAAAAACACTTAAAAAATAATTCTCACTGAAAGGAAACACACATATCATGGCTTAAGATTTAGGGAGGGGAAGATGATGATGACTTTTAATGTCATTGTTAACACTGAAAATTCCTAATAGTATCTCCTCTTAATTCTGAAATTCCTTCTTCCAAAGGCCACCCAATGTTCAATTTCTGATAAATTAAGATGATTGGCAAGAAAAAATAACATCCTAATATAAATCAAACATTACAAATCAAGCTTTATACTATAATCAGTCCTTCATCCATTGCCATGTTTCTAACTAACCCAATAATGCATTCTTATTTTTTTAAATTTTGGTCTGAAGGACAAAAACTTGTCATTTAATGAGAAGCTCTAAGTAACACAGCAACTCAAGGTAGTAGAAGCTAATAATAGCAGGTAACCTAATGCTGATTTCAGAAAATCGAGGAATATTTTTTTGGATGAGTAAAAGAGACTTGTAAGCGTAATTTACCCTGTGAGAATTCAATTCTGGCAATTAAGTTCTCAGGAAACACATACTGAGTTCAACGCATTAACCCAATTTTCTGCAATTAGCGAAAGAAATTTAAATATAAACCTGCTGCATTCAATCAAAAAATGTTAATAGTCAAAGGGTCTGGAGTCTGGAATGACCAAAGTTATTATGCTTATAAGAACTTGAGCAACATCCTGAGAAAGGAGTCACTAAAGGTAATAATCACGTTAAGTTTGGCACAAGTGAACTTATATGAAGAATAGATGGTCCAAGAACACAGGAAAGTAAGTTGTTAGCAGTGAATAAGGCTAGGAGCAGAAGATAACTCCCATGGAGAGCCCCCAGAGACTCTGGAGGGCAGCTGTAAACTGATCTATTGAATTAAGCTCCCATGGACCTCACTATCAACTGAAACTAGCTGTAACATTTAGGAAATTTTTGTGGGTTAGATCTAAAATAACAAAAACAAAATCTTTAAATTAGTATTTCAAGTTCATTGTTGTTCACTATTAGCTTTCACCTCACCTAAGTTAGTCTTAGCTTGCTTTTCCCTTTGAAAGCTGTTCAGGGACAAAAATAAAAAATAAAAATAAATAAAAATAAAAAGCTAATCTGTATCTGAAAATGTAGGTCCCCAACTTCTACATTATAAAACAGACACAAACACATGGGTCAAATAAATAACTTCTAGCTAAACTCAATAACCAGAATGTCAAAAAAGGGAGAGCTTTACTTTTATTCTTGAAAATTTACATTGGTAGATATTTTCATAAATTTTAGAAGATATACTAGGTTTGGGTATCATTCAAAACAAGAATGTTTTCATACCGGGGTTATGATATAATTTTGTTCACACTTGCAATAAAAAAAAATCCTAATATAAATCAAACATTACAAATCAAGCTTTATACTATAATCAGTCCTTCATCCATTGCCATGTTTCTAACTAACCCAATAATGCATTCTTATTTTTTTAAATTTTGGTCTGAAGGACAAAAACTTGTCATTTAATGAGAAGCTCTAAGTAACACAGCAACTCAAGGTAGTAGAAGCTAATAATAGCAGGTAACCTAATGCTGATTTCAGAAAATCGAGGAATATTTTTTTGGATGAGTAAAAGAGACTTGTAAGCGTAATTTACCCTGTGAGAATTCAATTCTGGCAATTAAGTTCTCAGGAAACACATACTGAGTTCAACGCATTAACCCAATTTTCTGCAATTAGCGAAAGAAATTTAAATATAAACCTGCTGCATTCAATCAAAAAATGTTAATAGTCAAAGGGTCTGGAGTCTGGAATGACCAAAGTTATTATGCTTATAAGAACTTGAGCAACATCCTGAGAAAGGAGTCACTAAAGGTAATAATCACGTTAAGTTTGGCACAAGTGAACTTATATGAAGAATAGATGGTCCAAGAACACAGGAAAGTAAGTTGTTAGCAGTGAATAAGGCTAGGAGCAGAAGATAACTCCCATGGAGAGCCCCCAGAGACTCTGGAGGGCAGCTGTAAACTGATCTATTGAATTAAGCTCCCATGGACCTCACTATCAACTGAAACTAGCTGTAACATTTAGGAAATTTTTGTGGGTTAGATCTAAAATAACAAAAACAAAATCTTTAAATTAGTATTTCAAGTTCATTGTTGTTCACTATTAGCTTTCACCTCACCTAAGTTAGTCTTAGCTTGCTTTTCCCTTTGAAAGCTGTTCAGGGACAAAAATAAAAAATAAAAATAAATAAAAATAAAAAGCTAATCTGTATCTGAAAATGTAGGTCCCCAACTTCTACATTATAAAACAGACACAAACACATGGGTCAAATAAATAACTTCTAGCTAAACTCAATAACCAGAATGTCAAAAAAGGGAGAGCTTTACTTTTATTCTTGAAAATTTACATTGGTAGATATTTTCATAAATTTTAGAAGATATACTAGGTTTGGGTATCATTCAAAACAAGAATGTTTTCATACCGGGGTTATGATATAATTTTGTTCACACTTGCTAATTAGGTCATGGCCTGCCCTCACCTTCTGTGACTCCAAGGTCATGGCCCTATACGCAAATAAGGAAATTTGTCCATAAAATTACTTTGTTGACTTAAATACATGAAGATTCCAAAGGTCCACACATCTATCAAAAACCTCTCCCCTGTCATCTCAGTAAACCCTCATTCCAAGAGGAATACTTTCCATGCAGATTTCACATACAATAAAATAGGACTCTTTCCTGGAAACTGACATCTTCTCTGAATCAAAGTTAGCTATACCATGACAATTTCTGTTCTGAGAACCATTTTTACTCCTAGAACTATTAATCTACCAGCCTAAAAATCAAGCTAAGGGCTTCCCTAGTAGTCCACTGGTAAAGAATCTTCCTGCCAATACAGGATTCATGGGTTCAATTCCTGATCCAGGAAGATTCCTCATGCTGTGGAGCAACTAAGCCCATGAGCCAGAACATTATGTCTGTATTTTAGAGCCTGGGAGCTGCAACTACTGAGGCTCAAACTCCCTAGAGCCTACGTGCTATATGCCCTGCAACAAGAGTAGGCACAGCAATGAGAAGCCCATGCACTCTTTCCACAACTAGAGTGGAGCAATGTAGACCTAGCTTAGCCAAAAATAAATAAATAAATAATCTTTTTTCTTTTCCCCATCATGCCTCTTTTCATCTATATTTATTTTTCATCCATCTTTTTATTTGTTGGCATGTGTGGGCCTCCCATTGCAGTGGCCAGTTTCACTGCAGAGCACTGGCTCTGGGCTCATGCACTCTAGAATGCTGGCTCATAATTGGACATACTGGTTCAGCCGGTCCACAGCACATGGGATCTTCCTGGACCAGGGATCAAACTGGTGCCTCTTGCACTGCAAGGAGAACTCTTTACCCACTGGACCACCAGGGAAGCACAATAAATCAATAAATAATATTTTTAAAAATAAAACCAAACTATACCTAAACAACATTGGCTTTTTAATGTCAGCATGTCGCTTACAGACCAGACAAGTCTATAAATATATTGTAGAAATGTATTCTAATATTTGTTAAACAGAGTAAGTGTCAAAATGGAAGTGTGCTCTGTTATCTAGAAGAGAAAGAACTCTACAATTTAATGAGAAACAACTTAGTTTAGGATACCTTACCTTTTGTAGCAAAAAATACTCATTAGCTAAGAAGAGATATCCAGCAGTTATAATTATCTGGCAGATAATTTGTATTGCTAACATTAAAATTATGACTAAAACTGAATAGTTGTCGTCAGTATTTAAAGGTATCTTCATCCTATAAGAATCAGTCCCAAAAAATGTATAAAGATAACTTAGAAAAATTTAGGAATGTGTGGTAATCAAAAACTATTCAATGACTTTATGAATTGGAGGATTTCCATTTTAAATTTTTAGCAAAATTGTCTTTCCCTTTTTTTTTCTTTTTAAAAAACCATGGCCAGTATTTTAAAGCATACTTATAAAGCAGAACACATTTTTTATGAACTTATAAAGACAGGTTACCTGTGATATAAATATAAATATAAATTAATCTCATTCAAGATGTACTGGCATTTAAATTTTACTTTTGAACTATTTTGGTAAAAAAATACAAGAAATAAAATGATAAGCCCAAATGACACATTTTTCCCAAGGATCAAAAACTGCATACTCAACTCTTTTAAATGATATTAAATTACTGACTTCTTCCAATGCATAGTTTACCACTCTATTTAGATTTTACTACTCATTCACACAGTTTCTTCCCCAAACAGAATCACATTCATTTTATGGCCATTCTGTGTACTATCTACAATCATCTAACATTTAAAGGAAAGTGCAATTTATAATGTTTATCATGCTTGCCAGTATAGTTTTACAAGTCTTTGAAATGTCAACATGAAAAATTTATAGGTATACAATAAAGCCCCATTGTAAGGATTTTCAAATAAACTAAGATGCATTTGGTGTTTGTCTAAAAGGCTCAGTAATGAAGCCCTGGGGACTTGTTTATGCATAGTGTTTTCCCAGCAGGAGAACCGATATTGGTCAGTTCTTTCGTCCTCAGAGGCTTTTCTCACTAAATGGAACAGCATTAGCTTTATTCTTTAAGTCTAATTAACAACCAAATCATAAATTGTAGGCTTTGTCCAATTGAATTAATCTTTTACCATTATGTGTGTTAAAAAAATAATCCTATTGTCTTGAATTTTATTAGGTAAAAAGAAAAAGCTAGGGCAAAATAGTGAATAGGAAAAGCAAGATGGTATACAAGTTTAATGCATTAGTCTCTTATCCCCAGAGATCAGGGTTTCTATCAGGCTTAGGTCACATTTTAAAAGAGTTGAATGATCTGAAGAAATCCCTCATGAGTATTTAGCCCTATCACTGAGTCCCCGAACAATTAAGACTCTCTGCTCAATTTATGGCTCTCTACTGGTCAAACTGGTGGCACAACAGGTCAAAAATTAAGGTGCACACACTAATTTGTTCTCTCAGTAAACTTACATTGCCTATTAGGGTTATCTCAGGACTAAATGAAATAATACACTCAAAGTACAATATCTGTCACCCAGTAAGTCATATTAATATATGGCCCCTCGTAGTACAGTGCTTTCTATTATTTTATTTTACTACCTATTACTATAATTGACCACAAGAACTTAGATAAATATCACAAGCATATAATGTATTTATTTAGCCTATAAGAAAATCCTATATTTGAAAGGTAAGGTTGGTCGTTTATTCTTATCTTCCAGAATAAGTTAGGAAGTGTCTTTCTTTCTTTCTTTTTTATTGCTTATACTGTTTGATATATAAGGCTACCCTGGAAAGAACCTGCCTACCAGTTGAGGAGATATGAGACATGGGTTCGATCCCTGGGTTGAGAAGATCCACTGGAAGAAAGTATGGCAACTTACTCCAGTATTCTTGCCTGGAGAATCCCATGGACAGAGGAACCTGGCAGACTACAATCCATGGTATCACAAAGAGTTGATCATGATTGAAGTGACCTAGCACACACACACACACATTTGATACAGCTCAGGGAGTATCTCTACAAAATATAATTCCAAAACGCCAACACATGTCCTGAGTTTCACATTGGTGTTTCTGGACAGCAGGGCCATTTACCTTAGCAGTTTTGTACATTGCTATAGATTATATAAAACACAAACATTACCATTTCAGAAGTTCCTTCAAGGGGCTTCCCCTGGTGGTCCAGTGGATAAGGACACCGCCTTGCAGTGCAAGGGGCGCCGGTTCGATCCCTGGCCTGGGAAGATCCCACGTGCCTCGGAGCGGCTGGACTGATGTGTCCGGTCACCAAGCCGGAGCTCTGGAACGCATGCGCCCAGAGCTGGAGCTCTGGGGGGACCCGAGCCAAAGAACAAGTTTAATGCATTAGTCTCTTATCCCCAGAGATCAGGGTTTCTATCAGGCTTAGGTCACATTTTAAAAGAGTTGAATGATCTGAAGAAATCCCTCATGAGTATTTAGCCCTATCACTGAGTCCCCGAACAATTAAGACTCTCTGCTCAATTTATGGCTCTCTACTGGTCAAACTGGTGGCACAACAGGTCAAAAATTAAGGTGCACACACTAATTTGTTCTCTCAGTAAACTTACATTGCCTATTAGGGTTATCTCAGGACTAAATGAAATAATACACTCAAAGTACAATATCTGTCACCCAGTAAGTCATATTAATATATGGCCCCTCGTAGTACAGTGCTTTCTATTATTTTATTTTACTACCTATTACTATAATTGACCACAAGAACTTAGATAAATATCACAAGCATATAATGTATTTATTTAGCCTATAAGAAAATCCTATATTTGAAAGGTAAGGTTGGTCGTTTATTCTTATCTTCCAGAATAAGTTAGGAAGTGTCTTTCTTTCTTTCTTTTTTATTGCTTATACTGTTTGATATATAAGGCTACCCTGGAAAGAACCTGCCTACCAGTTGAGGAGATATGAGACATGGGTTCGATCCCTGGGTTGAGAAGATCCACTGGAAGAAAGTATGGCAACTTACTCCAGTATTCTTGCCTGGAGAATCCCATGGACAGAGGAACCTGGCAGACTACAATCCATGGTATCACAAAGAGTTGATCATGATTGAAGTGACCTAGCACACACACACACACATTTGATACAGCTCAGGGAGTATCTCTACAAAATATAATTCCAAAACGCCAACACATGTCCTGAGTTTCACATTGGTGTTTCTGGACAGCAGGGCCATTTACCTTAGCAGTTTTGTACATTGCTATAGATTATATAAAACACAAACATTACCATTTCAGAAGTTCCTTCAAGGGGCTTCCCCTGGTGGTCCAGTGGATAAGGACACCGCCTTGCAGTGCAAGGGGCGCCGGTTCGATCCCTGGCCTGGGAAGATCCCACGTGCCTCGGAGCGGCTGGACTGATGTGTCCGGTCACCAAGCCGGAGCTCTGGAACGCATGCGCCCAGAGCTGGAGCTCTGTGACAACAGACGCCACCGCGATGGGAGGCCCGCAGGAGCCAAAGAACAAAGACGGATGAAAATAGAGAAATGAAAGACCAATAGAAGTGGCCCGCCCGCTCCCCTCCCTCCCCAACCTGCCTCCCTCCCCCCGCCCAAAGTAAATAAATAAATAAATCTTTTTTTTAAAAAAAAAAAAAGAAGTTCCTTCAAGTTACATTAGTATAATAATTTTGGGTATAGACTTCACATTTCTTATAGTCTAAGAGTCTAACCACTGAATAAAACTAATAAAACTCTTCTTTTCAAAATCAAGAATAGAGCAGCAGAAACAAACTTTTTTAAAGCATGTTCTCTTAAAAAGGCTTTAGCTAAGATAAAAGTACCAAGTTATGTTTGGCCAAAATATAATGCTTCCTCACTAGGTGCTGCCTGCCAAGATCCGGTGTGTTTCACAGATTATAATGCTCCATTTCACTGTTTTCTCTAAAAAGAAGTTACACAGTTCTTGTTTGAAAAGAAAATAGAATTCATTTTATCTGATAAATTGGGAGGAATGCAAAGGAGGCATTCGGGTCAGGATTTGTTTACAGAGCTCTGAGATGGTATCTTTTATTCTGAGAAACATCTGGCAGAACAGTGAGTAGTGGAGGTCAGAATTCATGTCTGCTATTTTACACATTGATAATGCCATCCTCAACAAGCTGCAAATAAACTAAAGAAAAAGAGAACTTTCTAGCACACTTAGAATTCTCCAGTAAGTTCAATAATTTTATTCTAGTCTTTCATGAACACTTGGAATAAAAGTGGTGTTTAACAGAGATATGGATCTTCTTTGCAAACATTTCATGCATTCCTTAGGAAGAAGGGTCAAATTTTCCACAGAATTATATTTCATGACACAGAAAGACAGATAAATGGTTTCACACTCAATACTAAACCAGCCTAAATCATTCTTTTTTTTCATGAAGATATAAGGAATACGAACAAGAGTGTAACTTAAATTGATTTTAGCATCAAAAAACTCAACTGTTTTAAACAAATGCCCTCATATTCTATTTAAGATACAACTATAGATAATGCTGTTTAATTCAAATAATTTGTATATTAAATTAAATTTTTATCTGAAATTTAATTTTATATTAAAATAGTATATCTTGTGCATTTTCACATATCTTTTTCTATGTCTTACAAAATCTTACCTTAAAATAAGCATATTTTAAGGACTGCTTAACTGTGGAATAATATTATTGAGAATAAACTCAGCTTCCAATAAAAGTAGATTGAACAGGCTCTGTTTTGACATGTTCAAGGTTTGCTATTTCTTTATGTCATAGTGATTGAACGCTTGTTAAGTGATAAATTTTCTCATATCCTCCATATAAAAGGGCACAGATATCTTCTTTAAAAATCAGATATCATGACATATGAGGTAAATATCATTTATCATCTTTCCATGGTCACTTTTAAAAGGGTTTGCTACTAATCTTATCATCAGTGGCTTTGTCTCAGCAAAACTATAACTCCTTCAGTTTTCATGTAATCTTCAAGATGTTCCACACTTTAACCCTAACTGATACAATGTCAAAGCAAAGCACATTAGCACAATAACCTTTAACAAAATCTGTCACACCAGGAAACTTAAGAAATTGAAAATATATCTGGAAATTTCATTGGATAGGCATTCGGGTCAGGAGAATGGTATCTTTTATTCTGAGAAACATCTGGCAGAACAGTGAGTAGTGGAGGTCAGAATTCATGTCTGCTATTTTACACATTGATAATGCCATCCTCAACAAGCTGCAAATAAACTAAAGAAAAAGAGAACTTTCTAGCACACTTAGAATTCTCCAGTAAGTTCAATAATTTTATTCTAGTCTTTCATGAACACTTGGAATAAAAGTGGTGTTTAACAGAGATATGGATCTTCTTTGCAAACATTTCATGCATTCCTTAGGAAGAAGGGTCAAATTTTCCACAGAATTATATTTCATGACACAGAAAGACAGATAAATGGTTTCACACTCAATACTAAACCAGCCTAAATCATTCTTTTTTTTCATGAAGATATAAGGAATACGAACAAGAGTGTAACTTAAATTGATTTTAGCATCAAAAAACTCAACTGTTTTAAACAAATGCCCTCATATTCTATTTAAGATACAACTATAGATAATGCTGTTTAATTCAAATAATTTGTATATTAAATTAAATTTTTATCTGAAATTTAATTTTATATTAAAATAGTATATCTTGTGCATTTTCACATATCTTTTTCTATGTCTTACAAAATCTTACCTTAAAATAAGCATATTTTAAGGACTGCTTAACTGTGGAATAATATTATTGAGAATAAACTCAGCTTCCAATAAAAGTAGATTGAACAGGCTCTGTTTTGACATGTTCAAGGTTTGCTATTTCTTTATGTCATAGTGATTGAACGCTTGTTAAGTGATAAATTTTCTCATATCCTCCATATAAAAGGGCACAGATATCTTCTTTAAAAATCAGATATCATGACATATGAGGTAAATATCATTTATCATCTTTCCATGGTCACTTTTAAAAGGGTTTGCTACTAATCTTATCATCAGTGGCTTTGTCTCAGCAAAACTATAACTCCTTCAGTTTTCATGTAATCTTCAAGATGTTCCACACTTTAACCCTAACTGATACAATGTCAAAGCAAAGCACATTAGCACAATAACCTTTAACAAAATCTGTCACACCAGGAAACTTAAGAAATTGAAATTTCTTAAATCTCATATATCTGAGAAATTTCATTGGAATATCAAACAAATGTGAGATACCAAGAGCTGCTGTGCTCTGCTTAGTCACTAAATTGTGTTTGACTCTTCGTGACCCCATGGACTACAACCCACCAGGCTCCTCTACTCATGTAATTCTCTGAGCAAGAATACTGAAGTGGGATCTTCCCAACCCAGGGATCCAACCCACGTCTCTCACATTGCCAAAGATTCTTCAGCATCTGAGCCACCAGGGAAATCCAAGAATACTGGAGTGGGTAGCCTGTCCCTTCCCCAGAGGATCTTCCTGATCCAGGAATAGAATCGGGGTCTCCTGCATTGCAGGAGGATTCTTTACCAGCTGAGTTACCATGAGAAGATTCTAAGTCAGCTAGAATAACACAGGCAAATTTTAGAAAGAATCTGATATAATATTTTTACTTTTAAAAATGTATTATTTATATACAGGGAAAATGTTGAACCAGAAAGTTAAGTCCCCTTTTCTCTCTCTCATCCTATTTCTCAGACAGACACAAAGATTACACTAGTAATCTGGCTTCAAGTTTTAAATATTTGTTCTTGAACTAGAAATGTTATCTTTCACCACCATGCATCACACAAAAATATATCAAGAGAATTCATTTCTTCTAGACTGCTTTCTTTGGTTCTGTGAAGACCAGAGTTATAGAGAGTTCCCTAGCTATGCAGTGGTTAAAAAAAAACGGGCTCTGCACTTCCAACTGGTGGGGGCCCGGATTCAATCCTTGGTTGTGGAACTAATATCCCACAAGCTGCATTGGTAATGCCAAAAAAAAAAAAGGGAATTTTTAAATTTCATAACTAATTTTTAAAAATTTCTGTTGAATATAAATGCAACTAGAGGAATGCAAGACTATAAAGATACACATCAGAAATGTTCTCTTACAGCATAATAAAATGCTATTGCCAGTTTTAATCTAAAATGAGTACATTATGTATTAGCACTACATATTATACTTTTAGTGGTAGTTTTTCTGCCTTCAACTAATGAAGGGCACATAGATAGGTGTGAAAATGGCATGCAAAAGCATCAGCACTCCCAGACAAATCCAATAAGCAGTCCAATCACATACCCAGGAACCTATGTCTTCACTTTTGTTTCTAGAGAACTGATGAGGAGCCCGATGTCAGAAATTTTTTCCATAATCTTGACAGGTCATTTTGAATATAAAACAAAAAAGAAGTGCAAGTATTAGTTGCTTATTAATATAAGCCTATTTTATTTCAGTCTCTCTGTGTCCCTTTTTCTTTTTCTTTTTTTTTTCTTGGTAGTCCTGATAGATCGAAGGAAGAATCTCCATTAATTCTTCACAGTATTAATATCTAGTCAAAGCACAACAGAAACAACTCATGCTTCTGGCTGTAAAATGTACACTCTTAATCATATATCCCATGTGAAAATATTATTTTGTTGTTTTAATCACTAAGTCATGTCTGACTCTTCTGGGACATCATGGACTGTAGTCCATTAGGCTCCTCTGTCCATGGGATTTCCCAGGCAAGAATACTGAAGTAGGTTGCCATTACTTCTCCAGGGTGTGAAACTATTACCCCAATATTTTATCATATTTGAGGTTGGAAGTCATCTTGTTCACAGCATATATGTAATAGAGTCAGTTCTCTGGTTGCTGGATCTGATCAATTATATTTAACATTTTTTATAATTTCCTGAGTCTGTCCTGTACTCAGTTCTAAAATGAAGAAGATAGGACATTCTTTGGCATTTATTTCAATGAATTATGATGAAAGAAAATGCACACATATCAATTATAAATGTATAAATTAATTTTAAACATAGCACATTATATTATTTTTTTCATTTTTGTAACAGTTGAGATTTGGAACTTAAAAGAATTTCAGAACTGCTTTTTCCTATAATTCACTATGAAGAAAGACTCTAAATGCAGACATAAATGCAGACTGGAGAGGATGTAGCATTTTTGAAAAGAAAAGAAGTATTCATATGTTGAACTGTTCAAGAAACAATGAATGTGAAATTCTACCAATTTTTCAGTGGGTCTAATGTATCTTGTAAGGCTGGCAAGCCATACATTATGTATTAGCACTACATATTATACTTTTAGTGGTAGTTTTTCTGCCTTCAACTAATGAAGGGCACATAGATAGGTGTGAAAATGGCATGCAAAAGCATCAGCACTCCCAGACAAATCCAATAAGCAGTCCAATCACATACCCAGGAACCTATGTCTTCACTTTTGTTTCTAGAGAACTGATGAGGAGCCCGATGTCAGAAATTTTTTCCATAATCTTGACAGGTCATTTTGAATATAAAACAAAAAAGAAGTGCAAGTATTAGTTGCTTATTAATATAAGCCTATTTTATTTCAGTCTCTCTGTGTCCCTTTTTCTTTTTTTTTTCTTGGTAGTCCTGATAGATCGAAGGAAGAATCTCCATTAATTCTTCACAGTATTAATATCTAGTCAAAGCACAACAGAAACAACTCATGCTTCTGGCTGTAAAATGTACACTCTTAATCATATATCCCATGTGAAAATATTATTTTGTTGTTTTAATCACTAAGTCATGTCTGACTCTTCTGGGACATCATGGACTGTAGTCCATTAGGCTCCTCTGTCCATGGGATTTCCCAGGCAAGAATACTGAAGTAGGTTGCCATTACTTCTCCAGGGTGTGAAACTATTACCCCAATATTTTATCATATTTGAGGTTGGAAGTCATCTTGTTCACAGCATATATGTAATAGAGTCAGTTCTCTGGTTGCTGGATCTGATCAATTATATTTAACATTTTTTATAATTTCCTGAGTCTGTCCTGTACTCAGTTCTAAAATGAAGAAGATAGGACATTCTTTGGCATTTATTTCAATGAATTATGATGAAAGAAAATGCACACATATCAATTATAAATGTATAAATTAATTTTAAACATAGCACATTATATTATTTTTTTCATTTTTGTAACAGTTGAGATTTGGAACTTAAAAGAATTTCAGAACTGCTTTTTCCTATAATTCACTATGAAGAAAGACTCTAAATGCAGACATAAATGCAGACTGGAGAGGATGTAGCATTTTTGAAAAGAAAAGAAGTATTCATATGTTGAACTGTTCAAGAAACAATGAATGTGAAATTCTACCAATTTTTCAGTGGGTCTAATGTATCTTGTAAGGCTGGCAAGCCATACATGGATCAGCCTGTTGAAACAAAGCCAAAGACAACTGTAAAGTCAAATATCTTCATCATAAAGCAAAAATATACTTTTATTAAATATTGTAAAATTCATTTAATTTCAAGTATATTTATTTTAAACTGGTATTCAGCTACTTTGGGTACAATTTGGATGTTGGATAAATGAGCCCTTTGGGCACCAATCAGAACTTTCACATTGCCAAGGATGGCAAAACCAAATTTTATGCATATTATTTTTTTATTTAAAGTTAAAGAATTAAATACAGTCAATAACTATCTGATAACTTTGTTATGTGATATATTATAACTAAACTTAGCAAGGTGATCAGTTTGAAATGTATAGAAATATAGAATCTCTGTGTTGTATAACAGGAAACTAATACAGTGCTATACATCAATTATAAACAGACAGAAAAAGAGACCAGATTCGTGGTTACCACAGGTACGGGGACAGGGAGAGGGAGAATTGGATGAAATATTCCATATATAAATCCTATGGACGATGTACAATATGATAAATATAACTAACACTGCAATATGTTACATAAGAAAGTTCTTAGAAAAGGAAAATCTGAGTTCTCGTGATAACTTTTTTCCACTTCTTTAATTTTGTATCTAGATGAGACCATGAATGTTCACTAAATTTATTGTGATGATCACTTCATCATGTACATGAATCAAATCATCATGCTATATACCTTGTTATGGTGCTCTATGCCAATTTCAATGAAACTGGAAGGAAAACAATAAAAATAATGAGATAGTTTGCACTTCCATTAAAGGCCAATGTTTACAGTTAATGTAAACATGCACATTATCTAAGACTGACAAGTGTTTCAGCATTATCTATGGCTCCCTATTATTTCCAGGTTATTAACTTCACTTCATCATTCGAAACAGATAACTCTTCCACTTTATCTACATTTAAGTCTAAGATGCCCATCCTGGAGCATTTCCAACACTAGCTCTCCAAATGAAAATATTCTATTGCACAGAAACTTACTCTTACCCTCACTCTTTCTGGTGGGACCCATCATTATGGTAGCCTTGAACACATACAAACACTTGTCAAGTTTTCAAGCATTTCCTTCATCTATTATGCTCTATTTCTACGGCTACTTTTCTATTTCTGGCTGTTTATAATTAATTCATTAACAAGTTCTATAAGCTAGTGTCAAGCTTTAAATCAGATACTTCACATAAAGCAAAAAAATTTTATGCTTTATTAAGTATATTTATTTTAAACTGGTATTCAGCTACTTTGGGTACAATTTGGATGTTGGATAAATGAGCCCTTTGGGCACCAATCAGAACTTTCACATTGCCAAGGATGGCAAAACCAAATTTTATGCATATTATTTTTATTTAAAGTTAAAGAATTAAATACAGTCAATAACTATCTGATAACTTTGTTATGTGATATATTATAACTAAACTTAGCAAGGTGATCAGTTTGAAATGTATAGAAATATAGAATCTCTGTGTTGTATAACAGGAAACTAATACAGTGCTATACATCAATTATAAACAGACAGAAAAAGAGACCAGATTCGTGGTTACCACAGGTACGGGGACAGGGAGAGGGAGAATTGGATGAAATATTCCATATATAAATCCTATGGACGATGTACAATATGATAAATATAACTAACACTGCAATATGTTACATAAGAAAGTTCTTAGAAAAGGAAAATCTGAGTTCTCGTGATAACTTTTTTCCACTTCTTTAATTTTGTATCTAGATGAGACCATGAATGTTCACTAAATTTATTGTGATGATCACTTCATCATGTACATGAATCAAATCATCATGCTATATACCTTGTTATGGTGCTCTATGCCAATTTCAATGAAACTGGAAGGAAAACAATAAAAATAATGAGATAGTTTGCACTTCCATTAAAGGCCAATGTTTACAGTTAATGTAAACATGCACATTATCTAAGACTGACAAGTGTTTCAGCATTATCTATGGCTCCCTATTATTTCCAGGTTATTAACTTCACTTCATCATTCGAAACAGATAACTCTTCCACTTTATCTACATTTAAGTCTAAGATGCCCATCCTGGAGCATTTCCAACACTAGCTCTCCAAATGAAAATATTCTATTGCACAGAAACTTACTCTTACCCTCACTCTTTCTGGTGGGACCCATCATTATGGTAGCCTTGAACACATACAAACACTTGTCAAGTTTTCAAGCATTTCCTTCATCTATTATGCTCTATTTCTACGGCTACTTTTCTATTTCTGGCTGTTTATAATTAATTCATTAACAAGTTCTATAAGCTAGTGTCAAGCTTTACACTACAATCTGAGAAAGTAAAAATGAGCACTGTATTATCTCAATACTATCTGTCCAACTACAGGACCTAAAATAACGTCTAAAACCTTCTCTCCCCCAATTCATTCTTTATACAAAATAGGCAGAATATTTTCATGTGAGACTCATATCATAGAAAATATTTATGTCTATTCTTATCATATATTTAAACTGACACTGAAGGATTACCTAATGTAAAAAAAACTTATTTCAACAGTTTCTTTCATTTAGTTTTACATGTATTTTACATGTATTTAAGAATATACATGTAGTTTCTTACCTGTGTTTTTATTCACATTATCCCCCCAACTTGAAATGCCTTTTCTCTTCAAATCTTTGATGTACAAGCCTAAATCCCACCATCTTTTTTATACATGGTACATCTGCCCACTTCCTATCAATCCCTGTTTGGTTTCCACAGATAGAAGTGATCCTCTGAGCTCTTAATATTTTATCTGTATCACTTCTTGATTGCATATTTTCCATTCTATTTAGTTCCTTATCTTCACCTAATATTTCCCTTATTAGCATATAAGGTCATTAATAGAAAAATCTACATTTACTTCATATCCCCCTCTCAGAGTGCCTTATACATGGGGGATGTTTCATGTTTTATCTATCAAATGGCTGCATTTCTAGTTTTGAATTTCTGTTCAAAAGATCAAATACTTTATGAATATCAGAATTCAAAAATCAAAGCTGATGCAAGATTTATATGGATAAAACGCATCAACTTTATAATTAGTCAAGATCAGCTCTGGAGATTCAAGTTATGCTGTCCAGCAGTAAGGAAATCTCTTGAGCTTTCATTCATTACACCAGCCTTAAAAACATGCTCCTAATCATTCAGTGAACATAATCAATTCAACAGAGATTTACTGAATGTTTACTATGTGACTGGTGATCTTCATAATGTTCTAAATATGATCAAGAGGTTCTAGTTCAGAATAAAAACCAAGACCACTAAACGGGCAACATACACAAACAATCTCTTTTTTAATTACTGCATTAGTTTGTAGGGCTGACAATAAGAAAATGTCACATTTTAGGGGGGTTAGCAGAAATATATTGTCTCACAATCCTGGAGGCTAGAAGTCTAGAAGTCTAAGATCCAGTGCTCAGCAGAGCAGGCTCATTCACAGACCTCTTGCCTTAGTTTACAGATGGCTGTCTTTTCCCCGTGTCTCCATATGATCTTCCCTCTGTACATAGCTGTTTTCTAATCTCCTCTCTAGAAGGACATGCCTCATGTTGGATGAGGCCCCCTCTAATGACCTTGTTTTAGTTTAACCACTTCTGTAAAGACTATCTCCAAATACAGTTACATTCAGAGATATCTGGAGGTAAGACTTTAGCATATAAACTTGCAGTGGACTTCCCTCCCAAAACAATTACTACAATGTCCAGTAAAGGAACTAATCCCAGTGATAACACTTGAGAAGAGGAAACTCTTAGACCCCTGAAATTCTTAAAGATTTATAGAAGAAAATAAAAGGAAACACACTCACCTTGGGAAGTTAGAACAAACAAGGTTTCTGGTTTTTGTTTTTTTTTGTTTTTTTTTTTTGTTTTTTTTTGAGAACACTTACTGGGTTAATAACAATAAACACTGAGTTGGCACTGGTGAAAGACAGTTTGCAGAGATAATTTGGAATTTGATTAGGCAGATGACAGCAACTCAGGGATGGAACAAGACCAAAGATACTTCTTTTTTTGGCATTTTTTGTTTTTAACACCAAAGGCATTTTGTATTGAGGAACAGTCAATTAACAATGTTGTGGGAGTTTCAGGTGAATAGTGAAGGGACTACCCATAATTTTAAGTTTCATTTTCGTTCATTCCTCCTACCCTCTAAGATAGGAAGAACTCTTTGCAAAATATTAAGAAATATTAAAGTAACATTTTCACTCAAAGACAGACTTGGTGACTCATATCTGATCACAGATATGACAGATAATGTAATTCATAGCATGGTGTACATGCATGCATGTTAAGTCGATTCCATCACGTCTGACTCTTTGCAAGCCTATGGACTATAACCTGCTGGGCTCCTCTGTTCATAGGATTTTCCAGGCAAGAATAATAGAGTGGGTTACCATGCTCTTCTCCAGGGGATCTTTCTTTTCTTTTCTTTTAATTTTTTTGTCAAGGCTAACTTTCAATAGATCACAGCAAGGGAGCTGCTCTGTTATGTATGAAACCCCATCTCCAGGGTATCTGTCTAACCCCGGAATCGAACACGTCTTTCACGTGTCCTGCACTGGCAGGCAGGTTCTTTACCACCAGCACCACCTGGGAAGCCCACAGCATGGCTACATACATCTTTAGACATTCTTTACTAATACCTTTTTTAAAATGCTTCCACTGTGAAACCGCCTTACATACATCTTTAGCCTTGAGCTAAGACTGAGCCCCTCTAATGCCTTTTAGTTTAACCACTTCTGTAAAGACTATCTCCAAATACAGTTACATTCAGAGATATCTGGAGGTAAGACTTTAGCATATAAACTTGCAGTGGACTTCCCTCCCAAAACAATTACTACAATGTCCAGTAAAGGAACTAATCCCAGTGATAACACTTGAGAAGAGGAAACTCTTAGACCCCTGAAATTCTTAAAGATTTATAGAAGAAAATAAAAGGAAACACACTCACCTTGGGAAGTTAGAACAAACAAGGTTTCTGGTTTTTGTTTTTTTTTGTTTTTTTTTTTTGTTTTTTTTTGAGAACACTTACTGGGTTAATAACAATAAACACTGAGTTGGCACTGGTGAAAGACAGTTTGCAGAGATAATTTGGAATTTGATTAGGCAGATGACAGCAACTCAGGGATGGAACAAGACCAAAGATACTTCTTTTTTTGGCATTTTTTGTTTTTAACACCAAAGGCATTTTGTATTGAGGAACAGTCAATTAACAATGTTGTGGGAGTTTCAGGTGAATAGTGAAGGGACTACCCATAATTTTAAGTTTCATTTTCGTTCATTCCTCCTACCCTCTAAGATAGGAAGAACTCTTTGCAAAATATTAAGAAATATTAAAGTAACATTTTCACTCAAAGACAGACTTGGTGACTCATATCTGATCACAGATATGACAGATAATGTAATTCATAGCATGGTGTACATGCATGCATGTTAAGTCGATTCCATCACGTCTGACTCTTTGCAAGCCTATGGACTATAACCTGCTGGGCTCCTCTGTTCATAGGATTTTCCAGGCAAGAATAATAGAGTGGGTTACCATGCTCTTCTCCAGGGGATCTTTCTTTTCTTTTCTTTTAATTTTTTTGTCAAGGCTAACTTTCAATAGATCACAGCAAGGGAGCTGCTCTGTTATGTATGAAACCCCATCTCCAGGGTATCTGTCTAACCCCGGAATCGAACACGTCTTTCACGTGTCCTGCACTGGCAGGCAGGTTCTTTACCACCAGCACCACCTGGGAAGCCCACAGCATGGCTACATACATCTTTAGACATTCTTTACTAATACCTTTTTTAAAATGCTTCCACTGTGAAACCGACTCTCTAGGGAGATAATGAGCAGTATGCCAAGCCGCTGTAGTTTCAGGGATAAAGTCACAAATGGCAGCCAGGCCTGCTTCTGTCAGCTCAGTATTCATTGAGGCCTACGGTCTGACTTCTCATCAGCTGATCGATAGGTTGGCAGCTCTCTTTGGCTAAACTACTCAATTTAGGAGCATGGACTGTTGCTCTCATGAATTATTCAGAAGAATGGGCTCAAATTCAACCCCTCTCATACCCTACCTCTGAAAGAATTAATCACTCCCACCTTCAGAATTACTATTTCAGCTTGTACATACCACTATTACTGTGCTGATCACACTCTATTCAACCATATTACAACAATTTATTTGCATGTCCTTCTCTCCTCCTGGACTCCTTTATGAAGAGAATCATGTAGATCTTGATTGTCCCAATACAAAGTACAAGGCCAGTACTCTAGAGCCCTCAACCAGTTTGTTGTATGGATGAATGAAGGAATGAGTGGTCTGGCTCTCTCCACCACATAACTATTAATTATTACTATTGCATATGATACCAATATGAGTTGTCCATGTATTCAGTCTTAGTCTTTGGAAATTTCTTGATAGACAGCACTGTAAATCTCAGTTAGCCTTATTAAGGATGGCTATAAAAGATCCCAAATATAAATTTAGACTTTACAAATGAATACAATAAAACTCTACACATGAAACAAACATTTACTAAGAATCAGAAGGAGACTCACAATTTTCTTATCAGCAGGGTATATACAGTTAAAACTATATTAAAGTTTGTAGCTCATAAAGGATTTAGGTTACTCTAACTAAACTCAATCACTGCACCAATAAGAGAAGTATTAATAGTTCTTCTTACTTAAGAAATGATTAATTTAATCAACTTTATTGTGCTTTCCACAAAACTGTTAATCAACTTATGTGTGATTTTGCATTTTAAAATACTTTCATTCTAATTAAATGTTTAATAATTTATGTATTCTAAAATGAGTACAGCACATTATTAAGACATTCTTAAACTATCATATTTATACAACATTCTTTTTTTTTTTTTAATTATTTATTTATTTATTTTGGCGAGGGTGGGGAGGGAGGGGGGTGGACGGGCCACTTCCACTGGTCTTTCACTTCTCTAGTTTCATCCATCTTTGTTCTTTGGCCCGTATGGGCCTCCCATCGCGGCGGCCTCTGTTGTCGCAGAGCACCGGCTCTGGGTGCATGCGCTCCAGAGCTCTGGCTCGGTAATTGGACACATCGGTCCAGCCGCTCCGCGGCACGTGGGATCTTCCCAGGCCAGGGATCGAACCGGCGCCCCTTGCACTGCAAGGCGGTGTCCTTACCCACTGGACCACCAGGGAAGCCCTATACAACATTCTTATTAGTTACAGTATGCAACAATGCATTTTCAGTCTGAACATTTTATATTCTAAAAGACTTAGTTAAGCTATATTACTTTACCTATTTAATTTCTGCAAGACTTTAGTAAGAGTGCTTTACTTTATACATCTACCTTAGGGGGCCTAGGCATGTGAGACAGTATGAGCTAAATATTACACAGATGTCTTGTTTTTGTTTTTTTTTTTTTTTTTTTTCAGTTTACATTGTTAAAATTATATACTGAAATCAAATGCCTAATGTGGCAGAGATATTCTATCTGAATAAATTCAAACTTATATTCTCAATCACAGGTAAATCCCTCTCGCAAAAAGACACACCCATCATTCTGGAAGGCATATGGAAATTAGTAAAGAACCCCTTCTATCAGCTTCTCCTGGAAGTAAGGGCCCTATCTCATCCCCTGTACTACAGCCACTAGCCCCACAGCATGTCAGATAATCTTGGTAGGTCATCCTATCGAGCCCAACACTAGTACCATGGGGATTCACTATAAAACCCTAAGCTGTTCCTGGCACAACCTGAAGGCATTTCAGTTTATCTTTGGCAGTCTGTCTATTACCACAGGTGGGCAACATTAAACACTGGCAACCACATGAGATTTAAACTGCTCTAGTACTGTATTTCTGAATGCTACCCTTATTTAATTAGATCTGAAGGTCACATGTGTTGGATTATTTGAATGTGTAGTAATAACTATGTGCAAATGTTTTAATGGCGTCTACTGAGTTCTGGCATTAAGGTAAGTGCAACACAGTAGAATCTGGACCAGAAGTAACACTTCCCAAAGATCATTTTACTGGAGAGTTCTAAAGGTCAGTATTAAAATCAAAGTGCTTTTGTGGATTTCTGTGTGTGGCTATCACAGGCCACAACAAACAGCACACATAACAGTATCCATTAAAATTTCATCATAGTATTTCTCTCTTCATATAATACACACAGATACACACACACACAATATACCCTTCTATGTAACAAGTTTCAAAAATACCTGGGAAGTATTTAAGAAAAGCTCGCTTTTAAGCAGAAGTATGAAATGAGATCTTCAATTCTACAGATATAATACGCATTTAATGTGAATATAATCTTCACAGCATTTCCTTTTATTCCTTTGCATTTTCTTTCATTCAACTGATATGGTATATAGAAAAACATATAAAGGATTCCTAAACATAGTTTGAGCTTTCCAAGTGGCTCAGTGGTAAAGAATCTATCTGCCAATGCAGGAGATGTGGGTTCAAACCCTGGAAGAGCTCCTGAAGAAGGAAAAGGACTCCCCACTCCAGTATTCTTGCCTGAGGATTCCCACAATCAGAGGTGCCTGGTGGGCTAAAGTCCATGGGATTGCAAAGAGTCAGACACAATTTACCAAATATGACAATAACAACAACAGACAGTTTCTACCTATCATTTTCTACTATCCATCATTTTCTACTTTTTACTGCTTCCTATATAATCCAATGCTTTCATTTTGATCGATTTGTCTTCTTTGTTTTGTTAACCTGTTCCTTCCACACTTGCTTTAATGATTCAAATGAGGTTTGCTTTTTTAGATCGTGGCTGCACCACAGAATTCATACAAAATATGCTCCCCATTCCATTTCCTCTTTGTGGTGCCTTATACCACTTACAAGTGTTTTTAGTGGTAAACTGAAGATTAAACGTTAAGTGTTAGATCCCATCAACACTAAACATGGGGGGAAGAATGTCTGTGGCTCTTTTCCAGGCGGCAAATTAAAGCAGTGCTGGCAGTGGTATTTCAAACAAGCCCTGATGCTTTTTATTGAATGTGTAGTAATAACTATGTGCAAATGTTTTAATGGCGTCTACTGAGTTCTGGCATTAAGGTAAGTGCAACACAGTAGAATCTGGACCAGAAGTAACACTTCCCAAAGATCATTTTACTGGAGAGTTCTAAAGGTCAGTATTAAAATCAAAGTGCTTTTGTGGATTTCTGTGTGTGGCTATCACAGGCCACAACAAACAGCACACATAACAGTATCCATTAAAATTTCATCATAGTATTTCTCTCTTCATATAATACACACAGATACACACACACACAATATACCCTTCTATGTAACAAGTTTCAAAAATACCTGGGAAGTATTTAAGAAAAGCTCGCTTTTAAGCAGAAGTATGAAATGAGATCTTCAATTCTACAGATATAATACGCATTTAATGTGAATATAATCTTCACAGCATTTCCTTTTATTCCTTTGCATTTTCTTTCATTCAACTGATATGGTATATAGAAAAACATATAAAGGATTCCTAAACATAGTTTGAGCTTTCCAAGTGGCTCAGTGGTAAAGAATCTATCTGCCAATGCAGGAGATGTGGGTTCAAACCCTGGAAGAGCTCCTGAAGAAGGAAAAGGACTCCCCACTCCAGTATTCTTGCCTGAGGATTCCCACAATCAGAGGTGCCTGGTGGGCTAAAGTCCATGGGATTGCAAAGAGTCAGACACAATTTACCAAATATGACAATAACAACAACAGACAGTTTCTACCTATCATTTTCTACTATCCATCATTTTCTACTTTTTACTGCTTCCCTATATAATCCAATGCTTTCATTTTTGATCGATTTGTCTTCTTTGTTTTTGTTAACCTGTTCCTTCCACACTTGCTTTAATGATTCAAATGAGGTTTGCTTTTTTAGATCGTGGCTGCACCACAGAATTCATACAAAATATGCTCCCCATTCCATTTCCTCTTTGTGGTGCCTTATACCACTTACAAGTGTTTTTAGTGGTAAACTGAAGATTAAACGTTAAGTGTTAGATCCCATCAACACTAAACATGGGGGGAAGAATGTCTGTGGCTCTTTTCCAGGCGGCAAATTAAAGCAGTGCTGGCAGTGGTATTTCAAACAAGCCCTGATGCTTTTTATCGACTCCCCTCACCATCTCAAACACAGTCCAGTGTTCAGTCAATACTTGTCATTCCATGGGAGCCACTAAGCCACTGTTGCTGTCAGTTTTCCTTATCTAATTACAAACGGGCTCCTGTTCATGAAAGTATCTTCTTAATAGAGTACACTCAGGACTGCAACTTGTTAAGAAACAATTTAACCAACTTTAGCAGTTGAGATTGTCCTAAATTCACATATATTTTCTTAATAACTATATTTTCCAGTACTGTTTATATTTGATTGTGTTTTTCTGGAAGGCAACTAGATTATATATTTATGTATGGAATAAAAAAACTAGATATGGATAGCAACAACAGAGTATCAGTGCATTCCTCTTAATGCTATTAATTTTTATTACCTTGATGCTGCTAATTTAAAATGTGACTTTATCCTGCTCCCTACTTTTGATTAGATTTTTCCTGATACCAACATTTTCACATAAAATATTTACAATTTTAAATTTATCATGTTTTCAAAACATACACATTCACATGATACCAAAACATAAAATGCATTTGCATTAATAACAGGGAATAGCATTAAAAATGATACCGGTACAGAGGCTCTTTTTTTAAAAATTTTGGCCTCGCTTATTGATTTTTTATCCATCTATTTTCATTCATCATTATGCTTCGGCCTGTGCAGGCCTCCATTGCAGTGGCCTCTTGCCACGGAGTTCTGGCTCTGGGCACATGCACTGCAGAGCACTGGCTCCTAAGCACTGGCTCGTAATTGGACACATTAGTCCAGCCACTCTACAGCACATGGGATCTTCCCAGGCCAGGGATTGAATCGGTGCCCCTTGCACTGCAAGGCAGTGTCTTTACCCACTGGACCACCAGGGAAGCCCAACTTTAAACATTTATTAGGTAAACTTGCCTATAGGAACCCAATCTCCTGAGAAGTGAAGAGTTCTTAGCAAATAACCAGGAGTTTTGCAGCTCTTTGTGGTGCCTTATACCACTTACAAGTGTTTTTAGTGGTAAACTGAAGATTAAACGTTAAGTGTTAGATCCCATCAACACTAAACATGGGGGGAAGAATGTCTGTGGCTCTTTTCCAGGCGGCAAATTAAAGCAGTGCTGGCAGTGGTATTTCAAACAAGCCCTGATGCTTTTTATCGACTCCCCTCACCATCTCAAACACAGTCCAGTGTTCAGTCAATACTTGTCATTCCATGGGAGCCACTAAGCCACTGTTGCTGTCAGTTTTCCTTATCTAATTACAAACGGGCTCCTGTTCATGAAAGTATCTTCTTAATAGAGTACACTCAGGACTGCAACTTGTTAAGAAACAATTTAACCAACTTTAGCAGTTGAGATTGTCCTAAATTCACATATATTTTCTTAATAACTATATTTTCCAGTACTGTTTATATTTGATTGTGTTTTTCTGGAAGGCAACTAGATTATATATTTATGTATGGAATAAAAAAAAACTAGATATGGATAGCAACAACAGAGTATCAGTGCATTCCTCTTAATGCTATTAATTTTTATTACCTTGATGCTGCTAATTTAAAATGTGACTTTATCCTGCTCCCTACTTTTGATTAGATTTTTCCTGATACCAACATTTTCACATAAAATATTTACAATTTTAAATTTATCATGTTTTCAAAACATACACATTCACATGATACCAAAACATAAAATGCATTTGCATTAATAACAGGGAATAGCATTAAAAATGATACCGGTACAGAGGCTCTTTTTTTAAAAATTTTGGCCTCGCTTATTGATTTTTTATCCATCTATTTTCATTCATCATTATGCTTCGGCCTGTGCAGGCCTCCATTGCAGTGGCCTCTTGCCACGGAGTTCTGGCTCTGGGCACATGCACTGCAGAGCACTGGCTCCTAAGCACTGGCTCGTAATTGGACACATTAGTCCAGCCACTCTACAGCACATGGGATCTTCCCAGGCCAGGGATTGAATCGGTGCCCCTTGCACTGCAAGGCAGTGTCTTTACCCACTGGACCACCAGGGAAGCCCAACTTTAAACATTTATTAGGTAAACTTGCCTATAGGAACCCAATCTCCTGAGAAGTGAAGAGTTCTTAGCAAATAACCAGGAGTTTTGCAGCCTATTGTTAATGATGGAAAAGGATACTGATAATCTACACCTAAAGTCAATTAATAAATATTAAAGCTCTCTACATTTTCATCATGCAGAGGGCAATTTAAGAAAAACTCTTTTATTTTCAGCATTTCAAAGGAATATTTTTTACCGACTAATAATGAAAACAATTAATTTATACATAAAAGGAAATACATACATATAGTAAGCAGGCACATATTATGATATGTTAATACATATCTAAAATATCCTAAATACATAAGAATGAATTATCTTAGAACTACTAGTATATACCAAAGTCATCCAAAATTATCAGTATTCAAGCACACCCAGCATCAGCCTGGTGTCTGACCAACAGAAGTAACAGAGAGAACAAGATGAGCATTTCTGTTCCAGCTCAACTTCAAACTTGACACTCTGAAAAAAGATAAAGTTTGCTCTACTATAAGTAACCTTCCTATTTTCAAGATATTTCTGCAAAGTACTGAAGAAAACAAATGCAATGTCTTAAAAAAATGTTGATAAGAAAATCTAATCATGAGGCAATATAATCCTAAGTATACATATATGTTTTTGTAAATATATAAATATAAATATAAGCTCATATATATATGCATACATATACATACATATATATAGGGCTTTTTCAGTGGAAAGGACCTGCATAGAATAGGAGATATGGCAAAAGCCACAGGTCTGTCCCCTGGAGAAGATCCCCAGGAGGAGAAAATGGTAACCAACCCCAGTTCTTGTCTGGGAAATCCCATGAACAGCCCACAGAGTCTCAAAAGAATATACACACATTATGTATATAGTGACCAAAAAAAAAAAAATTATATATATATAGTGACAAAATATCAGCGTAGTTCTATATCAGATCATTATACTATGTTCAATTATGTATGTATCTATATTTAAATGTATATATATATATATTACATTTACATGTAGGTATTAAAATGCATATGTATTACATTAAACAGATATATTACATTAAAATGTATTACACGTACACAATAATGTATATGTTTAACATTTCTCTGAGGGAGAAATAAATGTCTAATAATATAAAGTGTATTTTTATCTAGAGTCCATACAGTCAACAATTTCAACTGGTTTATTCTAGCTTTTCTTGGGCTATGGCAGTTTCTATTATTTTAGAAGAAATATATCTGTAACTGATAAACTCAGGAGAAGTTTGATTTAAAAATCTATTCCTCCCCAAAAACTCAGTCAAACAATAAAACAAATTTTAGTATGCAGACTAAAAGTAACATAATTTTAATTCATCAATACAGTAGGTCCAATGAACACTAATACCCATAATGATAGCATTGAAGCATTCAAGCCATACATCTAAAGAATAGTAAATGATGATCTCTGTATTTTGTTAATGCATTTTTTTAGGCAGTAAAAATTTCTTTGGGAAAGTATGTCAAGAATGTCATATTATATATATGATTTTTCTAAATCTTTTTCTGATTTTTTCCTGTTAATATTTATTATCAAACTAGTAATTGTCAGTTCAGATAGTATGAAAATCTAATTTTCCTCTTGATTTTCCAGTTTTCATTAATGATACATCCTTTTTCTCAATCAAGTCATTTCTCTCCACCCTTGCCTGTGATCCTAAGATCCATGACTATTATAGCTTACCAATCCTGAACATTCTACCTAAACCAGACTGACTAATTTCTGTCCTCATTACACTATCCCTTTCCTGGTTTCGGCATCATGATTCCTCACTATACTGTACCAATATTTTCAAGTAATTAACTACTCATTTTATCAGTGATTCCCATGTCAATTTATCCTACACTTACTAACATGTACCTGTAAACTGTCACTTCATGTTCAAAACTTTCAATGACTAGTTATTGTACATTTCCGAATCAAGTCAGGATTTTTCAGTCTAGAATTCAAGAAACTCTCCAGTATAGTTTCAATTTACATTTCTATTTCTAACTCATGCTATGGCTCTCTAGATGCTCTGAAAAGGAAACAACAAATTTTGAAAACAGATTTGGAAATTTTATAGAGCTAACAGTTTTGCAGTTAATAATATGTGCAAGTACGGTGTGGAGAGGCAGTAAGGACAGTCATTGGGGAAATACTCCCACACTTTGACTCTAGCAGCGACACCTACTTAGACGTACGACTTCAGGCAAGTTATTTAATCTCATTGACTCATTTTCCATGTCTTAGAATAGTAATAGTAATAGAACTTATCTTACAAGGTTGTAGTGAGTGAAAATGTATGGACTGTAAATGTAAATTATGGAAAAGATTTTAAGACCCCTTGTATGCCTTAGCTATTAAAAGTGATCAGAATTTAATAACAGTTCACTCAGTCTTGTCTGACTCTTTGCAATCACATGGACTGCATGCCAGGCTTCCCTGTCCCTCAGCATTTTAAAATTCAGAATGACAATTAATGTTATGTAGGTTATGATAGTCTAAGTACTTAAGAACATCTTTAAATAACAACACCTTATGAAGTCCCTTTATTTTCCAAAACTAAATATAATCTTTTTAATGAAATTCTATAGAAATTTTCTGTTTGTTTATATTGTTCTATGTTTGACATGGAGAGATGTTCAATATGTTTCTATTTTAAGGGACTCAGTAAAGAGTAAAGCATATCGTTATCTGTCAGATACAGAAAATGGGAGAAATGAAAAACATAAACATAATGAAATAGGTTAGTATTAATGGAGCTTTGCTATGTAGAAGATGAAGAATGAAGTTTTGGAGAAATCTTAAGATAAAGAAGAGGGAAAAAGAAATAAATCACATATAAATAACTCAATCTTACTTCATGAAATTCAGATTAAAGTTATTGTCTAACAATGAAAGCCAAAGATGATACGGGAGAACAGGGATTCATGTCAATGGTATAGAGGGAAATGAATGAATAAAAATTTAAAAACCAGCAAGTAGTATGGAAGGTAAAGTTGAAATGTGTTGGTTTGGGTATTGGTAATATAACAGTTTCTAGAAGTATTTTTCCTTTCAAGAAATATTTTTACTTTGCAAGAGCAATTTATATATTAAAAAGTTCCAAATCATTTTAATCGTTCTCTAAGCTCAATCCCAAAGAAGGACAATGCCTATGAATGTTCAAACTTTGGAAATTTTATAGAGTTTAACAGTTTTTTGAAAAATTTTAATAATATGTGCAAGTACGGTGTGGAGAGGCAGTAAGGACAGTCATTGGGGAAATACTCCCACACTTTGACTCTAGCAGCGACACCTACTTAGACGTACGACTTCAGGCAAGTTATTTAATCTCATTGACTCATTTTCCATGTCTTAGAATAGTAATAGTAATAGAACTTATCTTACAAGGTTGTAGTGAGTGAAAATGTATGGACTGTAAATGTAAATTATGGAAAAGATTTTAAGACCCCTTGTATGCCTTAGCTATTAAAAGTGATCAGAATTTAATAACAGTTCACTCAGTCTTGTCTGACTCTTTGCAATCACATGGACTGCATGCCAGGCTTCCCTGTCCCTCAGCATTTTAAAATTCAGAATGACAATTAATGTTATGTAGGTTATGATAGTCTAAGTACTTAAGAACATCTTTAAATAACAACACCTTATGAAGTCCCTTTATTTTCCAAAACTAAATATAATCTTTTTAATGAAATTCTATAGAAATTTTCTGTTTGTTTATATTGTTCTATGTTTGACATGGAGAGATGTTCAATATGTTTCTATTTTAAGGGACTCAGTAAAGAGTAAAGCATATCGTTATCTGTCAGATACAGAAAATGGGAGAAATGAAAAACATAAACATAATGAAATAGGTTAGTATTAATGGAGCTTTGCTATGTAGAAGATGAAGAATGAAGTTTTGGAGAAATCTTAAGATAAAGAAGAGGGAAAAAGAAATAAATCACATATAAATAACTCAATCTTACTTCATGAAATTCAGATTAAAGTTATTGTCTAACAATGAAAGCCAAAGATGATACGGGAGAACAGGGATTCATGTCAATGGTATAGAGGGAAATGAATGAATAAAAATTTAAAAACCAGCAAGTAGTATGGAAGGTAAAGTTGAAATGTGTTGGTTTGGGTATTGGTAATATAACAGTTTCTAGAAGTATTTTTCCTTTCAAGAAATATTTTTACTTTGCAAGAGCAATTTATATATTAAAAAGTTCCAAATCATTTTAATCGTTCTCTAAGCTCAATCCCAAAGAAGGACAATGCCTATGAATGTTCAAACTACCATATAATTGTGCTTGTTTCATACTCTAGCAAGGTAATGCTCAAAATCATTCAAGCTAGGCTACAGCGGTATGTGAACCAAGAACTTCCAGATGTAAAACTAGATTTAGAAATGGTTGAGGAACCAGAGATCAAATTTTCAACATTCGTTGGATCATACAGAAAGCAAAAGTATTCCAGAAAAACATCAACTTCTGTTTCACTGACTACAATAAGGTCTCTGAAAAGTTCTTAAAGAGATGGGAATAGCAGACCACCCTACCTGCCTCCTGAGAAACCTGTATGCAGATTAAGAAGCAACAGTTAGAACCAGACATGGAACATTAGACTGGCTCCAAATTTGAGAAGGAGTACATCAAGGCTCTATACTGTCACTCTGCTTACTTCACTTATAGGCACAGAACATGATGCAAAATGCTAGGATGGATGGATCAGAAGCTAGAATTAAGATTGCCAGGGCAAATACCAACAACCTCAGATATACAGATGATATCACTCCTATGGCAGGAAGTAAAGAGCCTCCTTAAAGAGAAGAGTGAAAAAGCTGAATTGAAACTCAACATTCAGAAAATGAAGATCATGGCATCCAGTCTCATCACTTCATGGCAAACATATGGGGAAAAAGTGGAAACAGTGACATACTTTATTTTCTCGGGCTCCAAAATCACTGTGGATGGTGACTGTAGCCATGAAATTAAAAGATGCTTCCTGCCTGGAAGAAAAGCTATAACAAATCTAGAAATCATATTAAAGAGCGGAGACATCACTGTGTCAACAAAGGTCCATATAGTTGAAACAATGATTTTTTCCAGTAGCCATTTATGGATGTGAGAGTTGGATCACAAATAATGCTGAAAAACTGATGCTTTCAAACTGTGGTGTTGGAGAAGACTCTTGAAAGTCCCGTGGACAGCAAGGAGATCAAATCAGCCAATCTTAAAGGAAACCAACCCTGAGTATTCACTGGAAGGACTGATACCTGAAGCTGAAGCTCCAATATTTTGGCCACCTAGTATGAAGAGATGACTCGTTGGAAAAGACCTTGATGGTGGGAAAGATTGAGGGCAGAAGAAGGGGATGAAAGAGGATGAGATGGTTAGAGGCCATCACTAATTCAATGGACATGAGTTTGAGCGAACTCCAGGAAATAGTGAAGGCCAGGGAAGACTGGAGTGCTGCAGTCCATGAGGTCTCAAAGAGTCGAACACAACTTACTGACTGAACAACAAGGCTTGAGGCAATGCTAATAACACTGCAAATTTTGACTTAAAATTACTAATTAGGATTCTTCATAGTCAAGCCATGCTATGGGGATGGGACACCCATGGCCCAATTAAAAGCTTAGTTGAAAGGTGTCATTGTATTATAAACTATTATAGGAAATATAGCTTGAGGACAGAATTTTACTCATTAGGAGTAAAAAAACTGAGTGACAAGAAATGAAGAGTTAGGAAAGTACTCCTGAGGATTTTGGTTATTCCATTTATTTACATTGCTATTATTATTTTGGGTAACAAATAAATAACAACCATCTGAAAAAGTCCAGGATACATCACATACTTAACTTTTAGAATATGTACATAATTGTATATCACAGTGAGAAGACAGAGTATGCCAGATGGTAGTTGTTGGGTATCAAGAGCAATTTCCCTTATGGGCGATTCCAAAAACAACACAGGTTGTAGTTTCAAGTCTCAAGAGAATTAGGGGAGATAATATTACCTTTATAGCCAATGGATCTTTTAAAACCCTTTAGGTGTAATACCTTCAGAAACACAATATGCATTCCTAACTAATTACAATTTTTGAAATGATTAAATATAAATAATTCTTTAGGGTGAATTTACATATCTTATGGATATGTAAAGATATTTAGGATACATTTATGTCTTCTATTAAAAAAAAATAACAGTGGCAAGTCTGTGTTCAGTGCTATATATGTGTATGTTTCATGATTTCAGTGTTTATGAAAACTCTTTGGAATGGGCATTAATCATCTCTATTTCATAAATGAGAAAAGCAAAGGTCATAAAAGCTGAAGTAACTTACTCAAAATTATATAATCATTGTGTAGCTAAACAAAGCCTCTCAGACCTCAACTCTGAGTCCAATATTTTGGCCACCTAGTATGAAGAGATGACTCGTTGGAAAAGACCTTGATGGTGGGAAAGATTGAGGGCAGAAGAAGGGGATGAAAGAGGATGAGATGGTTAGAGGCCATCACTAATTCAATGGACATGAGTTTGAGCGAACTCCAGGAAATAGTGAAGGCCAGGGAAGACTGGAGTGCTGCAGTCCATGAGGTCTCAAAGAGTCGAACACAACTTACTGACTGAACAACAAGGCTTGAGGCAATGCTAATAACACTGCAAATTTTGACTTAAAATTACTAATTAGGATTCTTCATAGTCAAGCCATGCTATGGGGATGGGACACCCATGGCCCAATTAAAAGCTTAGTTGAAAGGTGTCATTGTATTATAAACTATTATAGGAAATATAGCTTGAGGACAGAATTTTACTCATTAGGAGTAAAAAAACTGAGTGACAAGAAATGAAGAGTTAGGAAAGTACTCCTGAGGATTTTGGTTATTCCATTTATTTACATTGCTATTATTATTTTGGGTAACAAATAAATAACAACCATCTGAAAAAGTCCAGGATACATCACATACTTAACTTTTAGAATATGTACATAATTGTATATCACAGTGAGAAGACAGAGTATGCCAGATGGTAGTTGTTGGGTATCAAGAGCAATTTCCCTTATGGGCGATTCCAAAAACAACACAGGTTGTAGTTTCAAGTCTCAAGAGAATTAGGGGAGATAATATTACCTTTATAGCCAATGGATCTTTTAAAACCCTTTAGGTGTAATACCTTCAGAAACACAATATGCATTCCTAACTAATTACAATTTTTGAAATGATTAAATATAAATAATTCTTTAGGGTGAATTTACATATCTTATGGATATGTAAAGATATTTAGGATACATTTATGTCTTCTATTAAAAAAAAATAACAGTGGCAAGTCTGTGTTCAGTGCTATATATGTGTATGTTTCATGATTTCAGTGTTTATGAAAACTCTTTGGAATGGGCATTAATCATCTCTATTTCATAAATGAGAAAAGCAAAGGTCATAAAAGCTGAAGTAACTTACTCAAAATTATATAATCATTGTGTAGCTAAACAAAGCCTCTCAGACCTCAACTCTGAGTCCTTGCATCATGTATGTGAAGAGGAAAACCTAATTAGGATAAAAAAAACCCTAAATATCACAGTAACTTCTTGTTTATATAACAATATGCTTGCCAAATTGCTAACTTGGAAAAAAAAGGAAGAAAATTGTTTGTGAAATACAGAGAGCTCTCTGGGGCTAAAAAATGAAAATACATAAAGTTTAAAAATAAATATTTGATAGTCATTTTTCAAATCAAACTTCTAAATGATATAAAATTATAATGTAGGCTTACATATACATATATTTTTAATACATTATCAGTTCTTAAAATTTTCCTGTGCTTTCTTCTAAATCTTTTATTCCTGTAACAAGTACTTCCCAAAGTCATTAAAGTTATGCGCCAAGCCTGGCTAAATAAAGATGGTCCTTCCGAGGTATTGATTTTGCCTTGTTGCTTTACCTTGTCTATCTACCTGACATCTCCAGTCCATTCAGACTTCATCAAATTTAAACATTCTTTAGATTAATGGCTAATTTATTATTTGCCTTGCAAATGTTTATCTGTTGGGAACTGGGATAAATACTTCAGTTCTGACAAGTAGGAGGGCCACTATGCTAGGCCTGATGGAATGTCAGTTGATGGCATCCCGGAGGACCTGAGCCCTGCCACAGTTTTCTGAGACAATCTTCTGAAAACCTAAGCATCTATTTTTAATGAGTGCAATGGAAAATCAATTAGCTAGTGGTTTATGGGAGGAAAGTAATGATAACTTTTGGATGGCATCTTACAAGCCCAATCACAAAAAAACCTGCATATGTCCTCACTTGGCAATATTGTAACCTACTTACTTAAAATAAAAAGACACCACCACAATCACAGATTTAAGTGCATATTCACCAAACTCAAAAAACATAGCACAGAAAACACGTAAAAACACACCCATATATACAATATTTAATATCTTAAACCAAAAGCCAAAATGGACCAATACAAAAATGTTAACAACTGTCTTCCACTAAATGGTAAGTGATTTTTATTTTACTGTTTGTGGTCGTTAATGTTGTCAAACTGTGTAATAAAAATACATTCCTTTAAAATTACATAAATCATATTTAAGAAAATATTTCTCACAGAGAAGAAATAAATTAAATGTAAGTCATGAATGCCTCATAGATGCTAGAAAATCAATACCATATACATAATTATTTTACATCTCTGCAGTGACTAATTCTGTGGAAAGCAACCTCATGAGACAATTGAGTACAAGCCTTGGAAATGTTCTCATTCTATCTTGTTGGGATATAGACAAAAATCTGTTTGTCTATGTATGTACAAATATTCTAACTATGATGTTAAGAAAACCTGAAGTAGGACAAGATATCTAATTCCTACAAAATAAATACTTGTAAGTTTGACTATGCAAAACTATAAATTTTTCCAAACATTAAAATTCCAGCAGAATATACTGTAGCCATAGATTGGATTAGTGAAGTTACTCATTGTGGTATAATTAAATAAATGACATTTTTGATCTAACAGGAAGAAAAGCCTCCTGCTGAGAAAGAAATGCAGCTAACTGACCATTCTTATGCTCCCAGTCATCTGACTAATTTAGGTGTTGGTTTCTCTAAAACAGAAGATTGGCATTGGAAAGAGTGTTCTTTTTCTTCAAATTTATTTTAAGTTATTAGACTGTAAAACAGAATGCTATGGAAAATGTGAAACTGACAGAGAAATCTTTTTACAAAGTCTGGTAGAAAATGCACCCTTCCTAGAAGATATTCCACATTTTAAATGATGCTTTTCTGCTAAAATGATGAAATTAATTGTCTCATCCTAAATCTTACTGAGTAAAATTCACTAGCTGTGCTCATTAGCATGAACACTGGAGGAAAAACTACAAAAGGTATCAAATCAGGAGGACACATAAGACAATGCAATCATTTTTGTAAAGATTTTCAAGCCCTCTTGAATTAGAGAAAATGGGAAAAGAATGCTTTGTTCTGATATTAACTTTCAAAAAAACGTAAAACACACCCAAAACAATATTTAATATCTTAAACCAAAAGCCAAAATGGACCAATACAAAAATGTTAACAACTGTCTTCCACTAAATGGTAAGTGATTTTTATTTTACTGTTTGTGGTCGTTAATGTTGTCAAACTGTGTAATAAAAATACATTCCTTTAAAATTACATAAATCATATTTAAGAAAATATTTCTCACAGAGAAGAAATAAATTAAATGTAAGTCATGAATGCCTCATAGATGCTAGAAAATCAATACCATATACATAATTATTTTACATCTCTGCAGTGACTAATTCTGTGGAAAGCAACCTCATGAGACAATTGAGTACAAGCCTTGGAAATGTTCTCATTCTATCTTGTTGGGATATAGACAAAAATCTGTTTGTCTATGTATGTACAAATATTCTAACTATGATGTTAAGAAAACCTGAAGTAGGACAAGATATCTAATTCCTACAAAATAAATACTTGTAAGTTTGACTATGCAAAACTATAAATTTTTCCAAACATTAAAATTCCAGCAGAATATACTGTAGCCATAGATTGGATTAGTGAAGTTACTCATTGTGGTATAATTAAATAAATGACATTTTTGATCTAACAGGAAGAAAAGCCTCCTGCTGAGAAAGAAATGCAGCTAACTGACCATTCTTATGCTCCCAGTCATCTGACTAATTTAGGTGTTGGTTTCTCTAAAACAGAAGATTGGCATTGGAAAGAGTGTTCTTTTTCTTCAAATTTATTTTAAGTTATTAGACTGTAAAACAGAATGCTATGGAAAATGTGAAACTGACAGAGAAATCTTTTTACAAAGTCTGGTAGAAAATGCACCCTTCCTAGAAGATATTCCACATTTTAAATGATGCTTTTCTGCTAAAATGATGAAATTAATTGTCTCATCCTAAATCTTACTGAGTAAAATTCACTAGCTGTGCTCATTAGCATGAACACTGGAGGAAAAACTACAAAAGGTATCAAATCAGGAGGACACATAAGACAATGCAATCATTTTTGTAAAGATTTTCAAGCCCTCTTGAATTAGAGAAAATGGGAAAAGAATACTTTGTTCTGATATTAACTTTCAAAAAGAAATAACGTCAACAACCAGTGTTATCCCCCTAAAAACTACCCCACCTTTACTTTTCTACGTGGGATGAAGTCGACTCCATGTTTCTTCAGCAAGTAAACGTGATGTGCTGGGCCTGTAATTCAGACATCATATATGTAACCAGCCCTGACAACTGCTGATTATATCTTTCTTACAGGAGTGCTTTCCTCCTTTTTGTTTGCCAGTTATATCCTCCAGTGTATATGCCGATGCAGGCACCGTCCCATCACCGGTAATTGTCACCAGGCTGTGTGTCAGAGACGAGGAGGGTGACAGCCTTGACAGCCCACCAATCACTCCCCTGGAAAATTGATATTGTCCTTCCCAGTAAACAACAGCTCACGCATCGACCAGTCCCACTGGCACATCCCCGGACAATCAGCCTCCATTAAGGACAGAAGCCACACATTTATCCCACCACAGTCCAATCAATAGGAAACTGACTTTTTCTGTCCCTTTTAAGAACCCTCTACTTGTATTTTGCACTTAATACCCTCCAATTACAAACGCCTTGCGGTCCTTGTTTGCGTCACTAGAATTCACCATAAGATTTAAAACATGCATTTGGGAGGGAGCAGAGTGATTCCCATCTGCAATGAACATTTTATTTTTAACATGAAAAGAAAAACTTCTGCTCCTTTTTATTTGTGATTCACAAAATGTGTACATTTTCTATCACCTCTTTCTACAGGCTAAAGAATTCTATTATGCCATCTACATATAAAGTAAATGACGACAAAATAAAACCAGGTAACAGGATGGTTCATGCAGATGTGGCTTTTTAGTACAGGGATACATATTGTTTAACAGAAATAAATAACCAATGGTTACTGACTTAATTAATGGTGATGGTTCCAGTCTGATGGTGTTAAAGTTGCTTTCCTCAACTCACAGATTCTTAAAAGTTCTTATCATTTAAAATGGTCTGGAATATTTTTTGTAAGATCATTCTCTGAAATATGATTACAAACACATGTTCATATATATGTGTATATATATATATATATATATATATATATACATACATATATACATATATATATATATATAGAGAGAGAGAGAGAGAGATAGAAATATATAAAATACCTGTAGGGTTCTGTTTGGTTGTATCCTCAATGTTTACATGGAAATTCCAAGCTTTTAGCTCATAAATTTAAAAACTCCCTTGTCCATGTGACAGTGATTTTGTAATACATGGGCAGCCACCCTGAAAATACCACCTAGGCAGAATATGAGAGTGGATTTAAAAAAAAAAAAAAGATAGGCCTCAGCTACAGTGACAGAGAAAGCTCACTCTTTAAAAGGTGACAGGTGTCAGCTCTGGAGGGAAGACAGTGGCTAAAGGATCATGCCGGAACACTCACTGGCTGATTTATGAAGCTTCCCTGATGTCAATCTGGAGGCATGATGTGCTGCTCTATTTTTGGACCTGAGTCAGGTACAAAGGAAGGAACCAGTCAAGGGAAGTCCATCACCTTCAGATCCCATCTCACCCCCCCAGAGCCTCCAGGAGGACTACAGTCGGGAGGTTTCTGCCTGCTTCCGGTGTAATCTCTAACCTTGTGGAACACCTTTTACTCCTGAACTACCTTCTTAGCACGACCTTTATCTTTAGAATATAAAAAAAAAAAAAAAGAAAAAGAAAAAAGAAGCAGGGCTTCCCTGGTGGTCCAGTGGGTAAGGACACCGCCTTGCAGTGCAAGGGGCGCCAGTTCCATCCCTGGCCTGGGAAGATCCCACTTGCCGCGGAGTGGCTGGACCGATGTGTCCAATTACCGAGCCGGAGCTCTGGAACGCATGCGCCCAGAGCTGGTGCTCTGTGACGAGAGAGGCCACTGCGATGGGAGGCCCACAGAAGCCAAAGAACAAAGATGGATGACAATGGATGGATGAAACACCAATAGAAGTGGCCCACCCGCCCCCCTCCCTCCCCAACCCGCACCCACCCACCCCCCGCAAAAAAAAAAAAAAAAGAAGCAAGCATCAAGGTAGTTATTACTAGAACAAGTTTGTAGTTTAAGCACTCATAGATAGGAGTCATCATTGAAACAGTGTGGATGTGTAGGTTTGATTTGCAGGTCGCACCACAGTTTTCAGATACATTTGTCACAAAATTCCAACTACATATGTTTGAATCCCATTTAACATGAAATTTTTATTCATATTAATGAAAACATTCTTTCACGGAGCTTAAATCCAATGTTAATACCAGTTAAAGATAATTTACAAGCAACTCAGCAAGTCAGGAGGTCTTATGGTGTCTTTTTATTTTGTTTTCATTTAGAGCTTCTGTCTGGTAAACAAAAATAAGGGGACTACTAAGGTTTGCTAAATTTGAAGACTAAAAACAAAACAGAAGGCTATTTCAGTCATACATACCTACAACATCCCAGTAGGAACATTAAAGAAGCTGCAATTACCCAGGGGAAGCTTTTAAATTAGCAAAATGCTAAAACAAACCTTTTACCTGTAATAAGACTAATGACTTGTTCATAAGCTCAAAGAACACATACATTTTATATAGCCACAGTGTTAGAAATTGGAATTGGAATGCTTTCCACTTGTATACCTGCAGGCACAATCAAAACATTATACAGGTGGAGGAAGTAAAAACCCTTATTGTGCGCTTTGTTAAGTCTTCTTGGACACTGGAAATAGAATCACTCCCCACCTTCTTTTGTTACTTAAAGAGAACCATTGGGCAAAAACATAGTTATCTAAACCTGCGAGAAAATAGTCACATAGATGAGAGAAGGTAAGTTTGCACACTCCAGCACCAATCTCTGTGCATCCCTGAGATTGATCCTGCAACTCCTTCTAGGTGACATGAGAAAGACTCCATGTGGAAAGAAGAAGGAACCCTGTGTGAGAGGGAAATGGACGAATCTGTTCATTCAATCATTAGAACATTCCCATGGAACAGATGTTTTGCTTGCTTTAAATTCCTTACTATAAATTATGTGAGGAAATGGCAACCCACTCCAAAATTCTCTCCTGGAGAATCCCATGGACAGAGGAGCCTGCTAGGCTACAGTCCACTGTGTAGCAAAGAGTTGGACACAACTGAGAAACTAAAGACACATATGAGATATGTACTTATTAGGTGCTATGGCAAAACATTACAACTGAATGGTATCTTATATGTAGATATAATGTGCTAGAACAAGTGGTCATTGATGTAGGGGCAGGTCGCACCACAGTTTTCAGATACATTTGTCACAAAATTCCAACTACATATGTTTGAATCCCATTTAACATGAAATTTTTATTCATATTAATGAAAACATTCTTTCACGGAGCTTAAATCCAATGTTAATACCAGTTAAAGATAATTTACAAGCAACTCAGCAAGTCAGGAGGTCTTATGGTGTCTTTTTATTTTGTTTTCATTTAGAGCTTCTGTCTGGTAAACAAAAATAAGGGGACTACTAAGGTTTGCTAAATTTGAAGACTAAAAACAAAACAGAAGGCTATTTCAGTCATACATACCTACAACATCCCAGTAGGAACATTAAAGAAGCTGCAATTACCCAGGGGAAGCTTTTAAATTAGCAAAATGCTAAAACAAACCTTTTACCTGTAATAAGACTAATGACTTGTTCATAAGCTCAAAGAACACATACATTTTATATAGCCACAGTGTTAGAAATTGGAATTGGAATGCTTTCCACTTGTATACCTGCAGGCACAATCAAAACATTATACAGGTGGAGGAAGTAAAAACCCTTATTGTGCGCTTTGTTAAGTCTTCTTGGACACTGGAAATAGAATCACTCCCCACCTTCTTTTGTTACTTAAAGAGAACCATTGGGCAAAAACATAGTTATCTAAACCTGCGAGAAAATAGTCACATAGATGAGAGAAGGTAAGTTTGCACACTCCAGCACCAATCTCTGTGCATCCCTGAGATTGATCCTGCAACTCCTTCTAGGTGACATGAGAAAGACTCCATGTGGAAAGAAGAAGGGAACCCTGTGTGAGAGGGAAATGGACGAATCTGTTCATTCAATCATTAGAACATTCCCATGGAACAGATGTTTTGCTTGCTTTAAATTCCTTACTATAAATTATGTGAGGAAATGGCAACCCACTCCAAAATTCTCTCCTGGAGAATCCCATGGACAGAGGAGCCTGCTAGGCTACAGTCCACTGTGTAGCAAAGAGTTGGACACAACTGAGAAACTAAAGACACATATGAGATATGTACTTATTAGGTGCTATGGCAAAACATTACAACTGAATGGTATCTTATATGTAGATATAATGTGCTAATAAAAGCACAAGAAAGTAAGATTAATTATAACGTGCATAAACACATCCCTATGAGAATTAGAGTGAGGAATGTAACTGTGTCCAGTACTTCCATTGACTGGGTCTTTGGTGTGGAGGAAATGGAAAGGAAGATCAAAACTTACATGAGATTTGATATATTCTATTCTTCCTGCCAGTTTCTAAAGCTATGACTTCACACATGTAAACGAGTAGATAAATACTCCCTATGAAGGCCAGATAACTCCATTTAAAAAGATATACACAGTGAAATTCCTTTCAACTATCATGATATTTTTCTTCATAATCAAATTTCATGAGACCAAGAATAATATCAAGTGTAAGAACCATACTGGTTACACAGCCAATCTGCCATTGACTTAATCTTATATTTAGGAGCAGGAGGTATGTTAAGCACTATGTTTGCAATATTTATTAATTATACCTGAAGAAATGCCAAGCCATTGGGGAGTAACTGCACCTTCATTCTTACTAAATGGATACAATACCTTAATGGGCATGTTTGGAATCAAACTTATGAGAACCAAATTGGCACATTACAACAGGTTTTTCAGTCTGAGCATTAAGTTAATTTCCTTTTCTCATTTGGTTTACAAATTTCATTTCTTCGACATTCAAAAACATTATCTCCTGGAAATGTACGGAGAGAGGTAAGTTTGCACACTCCAGCACCAATCTCTGTGCATCCCTGAGATTGATCCTGCAACTCCTTCTAGGTGACATGAGAAAGACTCCATGTGGAAAGAAGAAGGAACCCTGTGTGAGAGGGAAATGGACGAATCTGTTCATTCAATCATTAGAACATTCCCATGGAACAGATGTTTTGCTTGCTTTAAATTCCTTACTATAAATTATGTGAGGAAATGGCAACCCACTCCAAAATTCTCTCCTGGAGAATCCCATGGACAGAGGAGCCTGCTAGGCTACAGTCCACTGTGTAGCAAAGAGTTGGACACAACTGAGAAACTAAAGACACATATGAGATATGTACTTATTAGGTGCTATGGCAAAACATTACAACTGAATGGTATCTTATATGTAGATATAATGTGCTAATAAAAGCACAAGAAAGTAAGATTAATTATAACGTGCATAAACACATCCCTATGAGAATTAGAGTGAGGAATGTAACTGTGTCCAGTACTTCCATTGACTGGGTCTTTGGTGTGGAGGAAATGGAAAGGAAGATCAAAACTTACATGAGATTTGATATATTCTATTCTTCCTGCCAGTTTCTAAAGCTATGACTTCACACATGTAAACGAGTAGATAAATACTCCCTATGAAGGCCAGATAACTCCATTTAAAAAGATATACACAGTGAAATTCCTTTCAACTATCATGATATTTTTCTTCATAATCAAATTTCATGAGACCAAGAATAATATCAAGTGTAAGAACCATACTGGTTACACAGCCAATCTGCCATTGACTTAATCTTATATTTAGGAGCAGGAGGTATGTTAAGCACTATGTTTGCAATATTTATTAATTATACCTGAAGAAATGCCAAGCCATTGGGGAGTAACTGCACCTTCATTCTTACTAAATGGATACAATACCTTAATGGGCATGTTTGGAATCAAACTTATGAGAACCAAATTGGCACATTACAACAGGTTTTTCAGTCTGAGCATTAAGTTCATTTCCTTTTCTCATTTGGTTTACAAATTTCATTTCTTCGACCAAGAAAAGATCTCATTTACAGGCTCAGAGTTTGGGCTTGTTAATGTTTTACAAGGAACAATAAAGCTAATATAGCAGAGAAACATAATGTCTCCTCTCTTGGTAGGAAATTAGAAAATGGGTTACATATTTCAATAATTCTGATGGAAGTGACACAGGACCTCCACAGACATATGAGAAAATTAGGAAGGGAATAGATTCAAGTGTTAATACATAATAATTTGTTAATGTTTGAGATGCAAAGCTATGGTACATCAAAACCAGGATACTGACATCCAGATATCATTTTATCTATATAGTTCTATTTTTGAGTGGATTTTCTTTATCAGACTACCTCTATGAAGTAGGGAATTAATATAATTGATTCACATATATTCATCTTAGGAAAAGAATCTGTTTGTATATGAGTGTGTCTGCACTGGTCTAAGTCTTTCTAGTTACCCATTTATCCTGCAAGAGAAACCATTTTTGATATGCCAAAAATAAATTTAAAATATAAATGAAATTTCTAAAAAAGTAACAGTAAGATATTTAAACTATTAAAAGTCTTGCAAATTCATCGTAACCTTCTTAAGCTCTAACTTTGTGCCCCAGATCATGTATAAGTATATGGTGCAAGTTGTTGAGAAAACAAAGTTGTCAGTCAACTTGAGAAAACAGACATTAAACAAGTGAACATCCAGATATGATTTCAAACTGTGATAAAAACTATAACATAGAATGACAGGGTGCTATAAAAAGAAAGTATCAGGAGGACCCTAAAAAGATGCCAGCAAGTACAGGAGACCTCTACAATTAAGGAATTTTGAAATACAAAGCATTGTAAGCATTGTGCAATGAATAGTCTAGAACACAGTGTATGTCATTGGACTACTGGAATCTCTGTAGGTTAACAGTTTAATGATTAGCAAGACTACTGTCAGAATCAGTTAGGTCCCTGCCTTTCAGCAAAGATTAATTCTCACTCAAAGATATTTGGGGACAAGTCATATAATGGAATATCATCTTTGTAATATTCACGTATCAGTTCTTTATTCTTACAGCATCTGTAGACTGCAAGAGGAATGCCTTTGTTATATATACATTGTCAGAACTAGTGAATATCACTGACATGAGAAATTATAAAATCTTTGTTCAGACTCAAAAGAAGCAAAACTTGTAATACCAATTTTACAAAAATTTCCAAAATAATTATCTTAAGTCCTAAGACAGAGAATTTGAAGTGTCTCTCACCTCTAGGGCCAATCCTCATCACCCTGCCCACTCCTCCACTGCCACTTCCCCTAGCCAAAATTTCTTTGAATCCTTATTAGAGGAAAGGGGGAATATGCACGTTTTATAAAGGATACATTATTTAATTCATATAAAAGGAAGGTTGCTTTACTGACATCCAGATATCATTTTATCTATATAGTTCTATTTTTGAGTGGATTTTCTTTATCAGACTACCTCTATGAAGTAGGGAATTAATATAATTGATTCACATATATTCATCTTAGGAAAAGAATCTGTTTGTATATGAGTGTGTCTGCACTGGTCTAAGTCTTTCTAGTTACCCATTTATCCTGCAAGAGAAACCATTTTTGATATGCCAAAAATAAATTTAAAATATAAATGAAATTTCTAAAAAAGTAACAGTAAGATATTTAAACTATTAAAAGTCTTGCAAATTCATCGTAACCTTCTTAAGCTCTAACTTTGTGCCCCAGATCATGTATAAGTATATGGTGCAAGTTGTTGAGAAAACAAAGTTGTCAGTCAACTTGAGAAAACAGACATTAAACAAGTGAACATCCAGATATGATTTCAAACTGTGATAAAAACTATAACATAGAATGACAGGGTGCTATAAAAAGAAAGTATCAGGAGGACCCTAAAAAGATGCCAGCAAGTACAGGAGACCTCTACAATTAAGGAATTTTGAAATACAAAGCATTGTAAGCATTGTGCAATGAATAGTCTAGAACACAGTGTATGTCATTGGACTACTGGAATCTCTGTAGGTTAACAGTTTAATGATTAGCAAGACTACTGTCAGAATCAGTTAGGTCCCTGCCTTTCAGCAAAGATTAATTCTCACTCAAAGATATTTGGGGACAAGTCATATAATGGAATATCATCTTTGTAATATTCACGTATCAGTTCTTTATTCTTACAGCATCTGTAGACTGCAAGAGGAATGCCTTTGTTATATATACATTGTCAGAACTAGTGAATATCACTGACATGAGAAATTATAAAATCTTTGTTCAGACTCAAAAGAAGCAAAACTTGTAATACCAATTTTACAAAAATTTCCAAAATAATTATCTTAAGTCCTAAGACAGAGAATTTGAAGTGTCTCTCACCTCTAGGGCCAATCCTCATCACCCTGCCCACTCCTCCACTGCCACTTCCCCTAGCCAAAATTTCTTTGAATCCTTATTAGAGGAAAGGGGGAATATGCACGTTTTATAAAGGATACATTATTTAATTCATATAAAAGGAAGGTTGCTTTACTGTTCCACACCTTAAAGCTTAGGGAGAGAGTGACACACAGGCTGTGTACACTGTTTGCATTAGCACTGTTTCAAGAATTCATTAAGACACTAAACCTAGCCATGAGATGCTACTTCTTGGATCTTGCCAATGGAAACAACTGTTGCTCATCTGTTTGAAAGGTATTTTAATTAAATGCAGAAAACAATGGTAGCTTTTTTCCCAACACAATACTTTTCTATTCATTCATTGCATGGAGGCTATCTAAATATGTAAGGTCAGTATTTGCTAAGCCATGATTATTATTTTTGAGGGGGTTGATAGGTGTCTTGTGTTTTATTTTTTGATGCAATGTACCATCATAGACAATCTAGCAATATATCTTCAAGAACTGTTTTATGATTTAATAATTTCCATCCAGATATACAAAGAACTTAGACTTAAGTCAAATACCAGACACTAACACAGGAAAGAATGTGGACTCTTTAGGTGTTAAGATGCTGAAGGATTTCGGCTTTTCATTAGTGAAATACCAAAGCACTTTATAATATTTTTTAAGATGCAAAAGATATCTAGAATATACTGAGTACAAAAAACAATATATCTTTAGAGCACACTTGGTTCTAAATATAATGTTGTAAGGAAAATTTATCTAGAATGGATAGGAGTAACTTTCAAAAGTAAATCCATATTTATCAATAGCAAGATTTGGGGACAAGTCATATAATGGAATATCATCTTTGTAATATTCACGTATCAGTTCTTTATTCTTACAGCATCTGTAGACTGCAAGAGGAATGCCTTTGTTATATATACATTGTCAGAACTAGTGAATATCACTGACATGAGAAATTATAAAATCTTTGTTCAGACTCAAAAGAAGCAAAACTTGTAATACCAATTTTACAAAAATTTCCAAAATAATTATCTTAAGTCCTAAGACAGAGAATTTGAAGTGTCTCTCACCTCTAGGGCCAATCCTCATCACCCTGCCCACTCCTCCACTGCCACTTCCCCTAGCCAAAATTTCTTTGAATCCTTATTAGAGGAAAGGGGGAATATGCACGTTTTATAAAGGATACATTATTTAATTCATATAAAAGGAAGGTTGCTTTACTGTTCCACACCTTAAAGCTTAGGGAGAGAGTGACACACAGGCTGTGTACACTGTTTGCATTAGCACTGTTTCAAGAATTCATTAAGACACTAAACCTAGCCATGAGATGCTACTTCTTGGATCTTGCCAATGGAAACAACTGTTGCTCATCTGTTTGAAAGGTATTTTAATTAAATGCAGAAAACAATGGTAGCTTTTTTCCCAACACAATACTTTTCTATTCATTCATTGCATGGAGGCTATCTAAATATGTAAGGTCAGTATTTGCTAAGCCATGATTATTATTTTTGAGGGGGTTGATAGGTGTCTTGTGTTTTATTTTTTGATGCAATGTACCATCATAGACAATCTAGCAATATATCTTCAAGAACTGTTTTATGATTTAATAATTTCCATCCAGATATACAAAGAACTTAGACTTAAGTCAAATACCAGACACTAACACAGGAAAGAATGTGGACTCTTTAGGTGTTAAGATGCTGAAGGATTTCGGCTTTTCATTAGTGAAATACCAAAGCACTTTATAATATTTTTTAAGATGCAAAAGATATCTAGAATATACTGAGTACAAAAAACAATATATCTTTAGAGCACACTTGGTTCTAAATATAATGTTGTAAGGAAAATTTATCTAGAATGGATAGGAGTAACTTTCAAAAGTACAAAGGTCTTCCTACTGAATTTCATCTCATCCAAACTAAGAAGACCACTTTGTTCATTTGCTTATGTGTATGTGATGTGCTCAGTCACTTCAGTCATGTCCAACGTCCTGCAACCTCATGGACTGTAGTCCGCCAGGCTGTAAAAAGCCATGATTATTTTAATATCCATCTTCCAATCAAAATTGCATATTTAAACCATCCAACATTTTCAAAATTTAACTGTGAAAAAATACATAGCACAAATCATACTGTGTTGCTATTACTTGGTATGGACATAGTATTTATTCTTAAACTGTTTTTTTTTTTTTTTTCATTTTTAGTTATTGTAGTTCAGAGTATGTTTTCGGCTACATGGCCTATTTTTTAACACTGAAGAGTTATGACTTACAAAAGTTTGCTAATGTTCCAAGTTAAAACATTCAAGGTTTTATACACTGAGTTTGAAAAGAGATGAAATGTATTTATATCTTTCTAGAAACAAGTTATTTTTAAAATGTATTGCTGGTGTAACTGAATTGGCAGTGGAGAAGTCCTAACCCTACAACATATTCAGACCATGACTATGTATGTCATTTGGATGAAGCTATTAATTTGACAGTGATATGGCTTGTGAAATATTCTTATTTAGAAAGGAAGCTAGATGTTTCAATAAGGACAGTAGAGAATGGGGCAAGAAAGAAGAGAAAGGAGGTAGAATGGAATAATCGATGCTGAATGATAAGAGAGACAAAGAGAAGAAAATACATTTTCGCAAGATACATGAAAGTGAATGAAAGCTAACTTAGTAATTTTAAAATTTATTTTTTTTATTTCTAAATTCAATTTCTTAAGAGGAACCAAAAATAGAGTATCTTCAATTTTAAAATTGAATTTTTTTATTTCTAAATATGGTTTCTTGTGTGTTACTCAAAATACAATAGCTATTTTTCAGAAAAATATAAACTGCTATGGAATCATTCTCTCAATACGCAAAGGTCAACTCTACTTTATTAACAGAAAATTTTAAGAAGATAATACATTACTCTGAAACGGAAGATAATTAAAAATCTTCTGCCTTACTTTTAATATCAACTAAAGATCGTGTAAACATATTTGTCCTTAATAGAGGTGAAATGTTGCTTAAGGAGTGGTCGCCAAGAACATATAAGACGACAATGAATTAACAGTAGTCAAAAGAAACAGCCGAGTCAAATGAAGGCTACATTTGAATACTCTTGCCTCCATATGCAAATGAAGCATCATAAAAATGATGCTGAGGTTGCATTTTATGGAAGACAGAACCTTGTACTGCAGATGCAAAAATCCAATTCCAAATACGTAATTATTATTATGGTCATAATGTGTTTCTCTCAAGACCTAAACAAACAGCTAAACCCCCCTGAGCTGGAGACGACCCAGGCAGTCATGTTCCATCAGCTCCGTCTTCCCAAGAAGAACGGGCCATGAAGTTTACAGTGAGGGAGGGTGGTAATTAGCAGCTTCTTCCAACCCACTGGAGTACTCCTTTTACCTGTCTTTGGAATCAGTTAACCATTCAGTCATAAAGGGCTTTAATAACACTTTACATATTTTAATTCCATAGAAAATTGGAGAACTTACCATAGCAATAAATTATTCTTCGGCAGCCCAAACTCACAATAAAATCCATTCAAAACCAACATCCAATTTCACATTCAAGTTCTACTTATTAGTTTAAAATTACAGTTATCAGTATTTAATCCCTTTAGAGTCAATTTGACAGTGATATGGCTTGTGAAATATTCTTATTTAGAAAGGAAGCTAGATGTTTCAATAAGGACAGTAGAGAATGGGGCAAGAAAGAAGAGAAAGGAGGTAGAATGGAATAATCGATGCTGAATGATAAGAGAGACAAAGAGAAGAAAATACATTTTCGCAAGATACATGAAAGTGAATGAAAGCTAACTTAGTAATTTTAAAATTTATTTTTTTTATTTCTAAATTCAATTTCTTAAGAGGAACCAAAAATAGAGTATCTTCAATTTTAAAATTGAATTTTTTTATTTCTAAATATGGTTTCTTGTGTGTTACTCAAAATACAATAGCTATTTTTCAGAAAAATATAAACTGCTATGGAATCATTCTCTCAATACGCAAAGGTCAACTCTACTTTATTAACAGAAAATTTTAAGAAGATAATACATTACTCTGAAACGGAAGATAATTAAAAATCTTCTGCCTTACTTTTAATATCAACTAAAGATCGTGTAAACATATTTGTCCTTAATAGAGGTGAAATGTTGCTTAAGGAGTGGTCGCCAAGAACATATAAGACGACAATGAATTAACAGTAGTCAAAAGAAACAGCCGAGTCAAATGAAGGCTACATTTGAATACTCTTGCCTCCATATGCAAATGAAGCATCATAAAAATGATGCTGAGGTTGCATTTTATGGAAGACAGAACCTTGTACTGCAGATGCAAAAATCCAATTCCAAATACGTAATTATTATTATGGTCATAATGTGTTTCTCTCAAGACCTAAACAAACAGCTAAACCCCCCTGAGCTGGAGACGACCCAGGCAGTCATGTTCCATCAGCTCCGTCTTCCCAAGAAGAACGGGCCATGAAGTTTACAGTGAGGGAGGGTGGTAATTAGCAGCTTCTTCCAACCCACTGGAGTACTCCTTTTACCTGTCTTTGGAATCAGTTAACCATTCAGTCATAAAGGGGCTTTAATAACACTTTACATATTTTAATTCCATAGAAAATTGGAGAACTTACCATAGCAATAAATTATTCTTCGGCAGCCCAAACTCACAATAAAATCCATTCAAAACCAACATCCAATTTCACATTCAAGTTCTACTTATTAGTTTAAAATTACAGTTATCAGTATTTCCCTAGGTCAATCTGTAACTCTTGAGTAATTACATGACAAGAATGCAGTAATTATATGCTCAGTGTCTAACTCCAACTAGCAGTAATAAAACCAGAGTTCAGATGGAATTTTCTATACCTCTTATTGGTAACTGTTTACATATAAAGTGCATGGCATTCCAATTTCATCCTAATTACTGAAATACATTACATATATCAGTAAGTATATGAAATAATTCAGGTATGCAATAACTATTTCTCTCTTTTTTTATTGTATCAATATCATCTTTTGGAACTATATTATTAAATGAGTATATTTAAATAGCTAATGCATCCAATGCATTACCCCAATGAAAATATCTCATGATGGTGTAAACAGAATAGCGTCAATCTATTTACTTTACAAAAATAGCTTTATAGTTTATAAGAATAAGTATTTCCCCTGGTGGTCCAGTGGGTAAAGAGTCTGCCTTGCAGTCTAAGGGGCACCAGTTCGATCCCTAGCCCAGGAGTATCCCACATGCCACGGAGTGGCTGGACTGGTATGTCCAATTTCGAGCCAGTGCCCTGCAGCGCATGCGCCAGGAGTGGGTGCTCTGCATTGAGAGAGGCCACTGCAATGGGAGGCCCACACAGGTCAAAGAATAAAAATGGATGAAAATAAAATTAAAAAAAAAACAATAAAAGTGGCCAAAATCAAAATATATATCTATATCTCTATCTAACTATCTATCCATTTATCTATCTATAAAGACCTTCTGGTATTAGCACCAAATATTTTTTCAAAAAAAGAATTTTCCAAGGCAAACCTTGTAGATAAGAGTTGTAAAAAGGGATTCCTTGCCAAAATGCAGTGAGGGAGGGTGGTAATTAGCAGCTTCTTCCAACCCACTGGAGTACTCCTTTTACCTGTCTTTGGAATCAGTTAACCATTCAGTCATAAAGGGCTTTAATAACACTTTACATATTTTAATTCCATAGAAAATTGGAGAACTTACCATAGCAATAAATTATTCTTCGGCAGCCCAAACTCACAATAAAATCCATTCAAAACCAACATCCAATTTCACATTCAAGTTCTACTTATTAGTTTAAAATTACAGTTATCAGTATTTCCCTAGGTCAATCTGTAACTCTTGAGTAATTACATGACAAGAATGCAGTAATTATATGCTCAGTGTCTAACTCCAACTAGCAGTAATAAAACCAGAGTTCAGATGGAATTTTCTATACCTCTTATTGGTAACTGTTTACATATAAAGTGCATGGCATTCCAATTTCATCCTAATTACTGAAATACATTACATATATCAGTAAGTATATGAAATAATTCAGGTATGCAATAACTATTTCTCTCTTTTTTTATTGTATCAATATCATCTTTTGGAACTATATTATTAAATGAGTATATTTAAATAGCTAATGCATCCAATGCATTACCCCAATGAAAATATCTCATGATGGTGTAAACAGAATAGCGTCAATCTATTTACTTTACAAAAATAGCTTTATAGTTTATAAGAATAAGTATTTCCCCTGGTGGTCCAGTGGGTAAAGAGTCTGCCTTGCAGTCTAAGGGGCACCAGTTCGATCCCTAGCCCAGGAGTATCCCACATGCCACGGAGTGGCTGGACTGGTATGTCCAATTGCGAGCCAGTGCCCTGCAGCGCATGCGCCAGGAGTGGGTGCTCTGCATTGAGAGAGGCCACTGCAATGGGAGGCCCACACAGGTCAAAGAATAAAAATGGATGAAAATAAAATTAAAAAAAAAACAATAAAAGTGGCCAAAATCAAAATATATATCTATATCTCTATCTAACTATCTATCCATTTATCTATCTATAAAGACCTTCTGGTATTAGCACCAAATATTTTTTCAAAAAAAGAATTTTCCAAGGCAAACCTTGTAGATAAGAGTTGCATTATCTTTTTCAAATGTGGCAAAATTTTTGAAGCTTTTTGTCTCTTTCACACATAGAGTGTTACTGTATGTAAAATGCTTTTCTTAATCACTGGGGAAGCTCATCTCTATTTACCTAGGAAATAAATATGTTTCTGAAAAATGTCATTGAGAAGAAGATCTTGTGTGTTTGCCCTCCACAATTACTATTAAGATAACAAGCATCAGAGAAAATATGATTCATGTTCTGTTGGAAATGAGCACACACACATGCACAAATCTGTCATCTCTGTAAGTTGACATTTCTTTCTCTGTCTCTTTTTCTCCCTTATTTTTCACTCCCAGACTAATGACGAGGTGGGGAGATAACTTCAGAAGGGACCAAGACCTGCTATAACACATCCCTGGCAATAAAATGTTTACATACCTAATTCCATCACTGAAGAAACTGAAAATATACGGATAGGATTAAGTACAGGAATTTGAACTGCACCCTGAGTTCTCTCAGCTTTCAGTTGAGCCCAAGTAGGAACGCCCCCTTGTTCTAAAACATGATTTTTTTTAATTGACACACATTCATAGTTTCACACATTTATAGGTCACTCTGAATTTTACATTCTTACTAAACTATCCAAGTTTGGCCACAGATGATGGAGAACTACTAGGATGCCTCTTTTCACACCAGGTTTTCATACTTTGAACAGGTAGACACATTTTGTTTTCATTTTCCAGACAATATTAAACAAACCGATTCTTCTTTACAGGTGCCACTGATAACTAAAGAAAGTACCGAATGTTACTTACATTAACCAGGCATTCACCACAGCAAACATCCACTAGGGAAGAACTATGCAAGGATCACTGCCAAGTCTGCATTAGGAAAACGAGGGAACTTGAGAAAACACCCCCTAGTGCAATACTGGGAAATTCATTACTAAAATGTAGTAATCATCTTGCAAAAGTACCAGCAGATTGCACACATTACCTCCTGCCGATTGAAGTGGGAATAACTAAAAGAAAAAGGGTAATGATGGTCGGGGGAAATTGAATTTTCATGGCACTTATCTCCTGTGTCATTCTATTTGCATGAGAACAATGTTAGCCACACACATTACAGGACCCTAATGAGAATAGGAGCCTCTCCCAATGGGCAGGAGCCAGGATGGGTGTTGATGAAACCAATCTATCAATGAGATTTTAAAAGGTGCAATAGTCCCTGCTTTGCTCAGAGCCCGGGTGGGTGGGCCTTCCATCTGAGAAGAGAAGAAATTAAGAATGATGACTTGAGAGAGTTCAGAGCACACTCGCCTCTGTCAGCTGGTCCCTAATGATAACATACTACTGCTTTCCTTAAAGAGCTTCATGTCTTATTCAGGGTAAATGGTGAAAATGTGGCATTTTAGAACCCATGATGTGTTTTTCTATTGATACTGTCAGTGTGACCGGCTGCTAAAGGAAGAGTTGTTTGTCAGTTTCCATTCTCTTTGGTGATTCATCAAACAGTGGCAGTTCATGCATGCAGTATCGGAAGAGGAATAAATAACTTAACAGCCCCATACTGAACACTCACATATTTTACTACGCTGCCACCAACCCACGGGGCAATTCAGCATGTCGGAAGGCAAACTTGTCTAGGGGAGTCTCTGAACACATACTCTTAGTTACAAACTACTACCTGCCTTGAGCATTTATTTATCAAAATATGAAAATATCTTTGGAGTTGCAAAGGCAAAAGATGCATTTTATCTCTTGGCTCTATTCTTTATGCCATGAGTAAATCAGTAGTACTGTTCACTATTAATGTATTCAATATGTAAGCTCACTTTTTCTCCAAAGAATTCATCTCACAATCTCCCCAGTTATATGTATTAACTTATCTCATGTGGTGAGCCGTCTGTTTTTTACATGCTGAACTACATTAGTGTCTGAGTGGTACCTCTATAAATCATAGCTATTTAAGAGCAAGTAATTGTTTGAAAACATCAGTAGCACAGCCCATTCCCACATAGCCTGGAAAGACCATAGAGAAAGGTTCCAGTAACCAATCTCTACCCAACGTTGAAACAGGGGTTTACTGGGTCCTGCCATGTGTTCAACTGATACACTGCATGTTACCAATTTAAATCTTCAGTTTTTCACTGTTAACCTTTTTCAACCTGGGTCAGTCTGCAGAAAAACAACACATAACTATGCTTTCAGTGACGGCTTTTACAGGCTAGGCAACTTGAATGAGAATTTTATATGGAATTTTGAGTTGTATATCATGTTTCTCTTATCTTTCTTATATATCAAACAACTGAATTACGAATCCTTGGCTAAAAGTAAGGCCAACCACAGTTACATTTCAGGATTTCCTCTGTGTACTGTTACCTGCCTCTCTCCCACAACTCTCGTAAGAATTTTAGTAAATATGTACTCACTAAAATTTAATATTTAAGTAGCAATGTTTACTCCCCAGAATCAAATATAGTTAATCTCTAATATAGAAACAAATTGTGTCCCAAAAGTTCATTCAGAGTTGGATTCAGAACACAGAATGCAATTCCTAGTAAGCAAAGTGTACAAGTCGCTTCAGTCATGTCTGGCTGTTTGTGACACTAAGGGCTGTAGCCCACCAGGCTCCTCTGTCCATGGAATTTTCCAAGCAAGAATACTGGAATGATTCTTTGTCTGTTGTTTCATTTGCTATGATTTTCTCCCACTCTGTGGGGTGTCTGTTGAGCTTTTTTGTAATTTCTTTTGCTGTACAAAAGATTTTAAGTTTCACGAGGTCCCATATGTTCATTTTTCTTTTCAGTTCTGCTATTTTAGTTGGTGGGTCAGAGAAGATCTTGGTTTGATTGATGTCCGTGAGGGTTTTGCCTATATTCTCCTCTAATCTCCAAAATCTACAAGCAACTCAGACAACTCAGCACAGGGAAAACGAACAACCCAATCAAAAAATGGGAAAAAGACCTAAAGAGACGCCTCTCCAAAGAGGACATACAGATGGCCCAAAAGCACATGAAACGATACTCAACCTCGCTTATTATTAGAGAAATGCAAATTAAAACTACAATGAGATATATCAACTCACACCCGTCAGAATGGCCATCTTCAAAAAATCTGCAGACAATAAATGCTGGAGAGGGTGCGGAGAAAAGGGAACCCTCTTGCATTGCTGGTGGGAATGTCAATTGATACAGCCTCTATGGAAGACAGTATGGAGATTTCTTAAAAAACTAAAAATAGAAGCACCCTATGACCCAGCAATCCCAATCTTAGGCTTATATCCTGATGAAATCAAAACTGAAAGAAGCACCTGTACCCCAATGTTCATTGCAGCTCTCTATACAATAGCCAAAACATGGAAGCAACCTAGATGTCCATTGACGAATGAATGGATCCAGAAGCTCTGGTACATATATACAATGGAATACTACTCAGCTGTTAAAAGAAATGCAGAAGACTCAGTCCTAATGAAGTGGCTGGCTCTAGAACCTATCATAAAAAGTGAAGTAAGTCAAAAAGAGAAAGACAAGTACAGTATACTAACACACATATATGGAATCTAGTAGGACGGTCTTGATATCACACACAGGGAACTCATGAAAAAAAAGACAGAGCATAGACATAGGGACATCGTGGCGAAAAAATAGGGAGGGGGAAGCATGGAGGAAGTAACAAGGAAACCTATAGTGTTATGTGTGGAAAAGATAGCTAGTGTCACAGTGCTAAGGGAATACGAGTGCTTACAATGGCTTGGGGGAAAGGTCTGGAGGGGTGGGATGGGGGGATCTGAGTGGGTGGGGACCATGGATATGCATATGACTGATCTGGGAACATACATGTATGTGAACAACAAAACTCTGTAAAACCTTTAAAATAAAGAATAAAAATAAATTAAAAAAAAAAAAAAAGAATACTGGAATGGGCTGCCATGACCTCCTTCAGGGGATCTTCCATAAACAATAGTTTCCTTCAAACTTCAGTATAGTGAAGTGAGAATGTCCTAATCAACTTAAGAACAGCACGTCAAAAACAAAGGCATGTACAGCTTCTTCACCTATTACTTATTGCTAACAATTGCCACTTCTTGGCTTTCAACAACCTTCAAGGTTACCTTATCCATTTTATTGAGAGTAAAGCAAAAGTGTAAAGAGAACTACTACACAACCACACAGAGAGCAAGAGAATTCCCTTCCAACTATAAACCTGTTATATTTCTTTCTTGGGCAATTCAATCTGGAAATTAGAGAATCACTAAGCTCCTATAATGAAATAAAATAAAAAGTGTTAGCACAGGGCATTGAAGTTAAACATAGTTTACAGCAAGAGCATTCCATTTTAGACATTTGAAACTTTTAGTTTTATGTTACCCTGAATTTAATTGGGGGTGGTAAGTGTTAAGGATTCCCAGGTGGTGCTAGTGGTAAAGAACCTGCCTGAGATATAAGAGACCAGGATTCGATCCCTCGGTCGGGAAGATCCCCTAGAGGAGGTCAATGGCAACTCACTCCATTATTCTTGCCTACAGAATCACATGGACAGAGTCTGGTGGGCTACAGTCCAGGGGGTCACAAAGAGTCATACATGACTGAGTACAGCACAGCACACAGTAACTACACTTTCATGAATTACTGTATTAAACAAAGAGTACAGCCATTAGAAACAAAAGCACTCTATTCAGATCCTAGGCTTTTTACTCACTAGTTAACTTAATCCCTGTAAATTCTAATGAATCAATAAACAGGAATACTAAATACCAGCATGAAGTTGTGAGGATCAAATGAAGTATTATAAAATAAAAAACTTGTACTATTGCAAGAGTTTAATAACTTTAAGAATGTAATGTGCAAACAATACTGAAATCTCTGAAAAAATTCTGCGATAATTTCTCAAACAACCAGCTATATACAGGAAAAATTTTCCCATTGAATTTCTAATGACTGATATGTGTGACAACTGACCCAACTAATAATGGTTTCCCAATGTCATGAGCAGAGAAGGAATTGGCAACCCACTCCAGTATTCTTGCCATCGGATCACAAAGCATAGAATACGACTGAGCAACTATCACTCACACTCATTCAATGTCATTGGTATGTGCTAAGTCATTTCAGTCATGTCTGACTCTGTGCAAACCTAAGGACTGGAGACTGCCAGACTCCTCTTCCCATGGAATTCTCCAGGTAAAGCACATGAGTACATTTACAACTCAATCAGACAGCCAGTGCAAAACCAGTCGACATTTGGGTTGCAACTAAATTGGCAACTGGTATCAGTTGTCATCAATTTAAATGTGAAAAATATGCAAAATTATTTACCTGCAAAAAAATACAATCTTACCTTATTTAACATCTCAAATAACATCAGATCTGACTGGATCTTCAGCATATCTTCTAACCTAAAGCAACCATCTGCAACTCCTTCCAAAGGAGGGTCTACCTTTACTTTCTCAATCAATCCAAAAAGACACTTGGCACTTGACTAGTCCAAAAAAAAAAAAAAAAAAGACACTTGAATAACTCAAAACAATCTCCCTATCTTAGGAGCAGCTTGATAAGCAATCTTAATTCTATCTGCAAACTTAATTCTCGATTTGCTATGTAACCTACCATATTCACAACTTGAGGGGATGAGGACATGATAACATTTGATGTCCATTATTCTGCCTTCCATATCAAAGTTGTTTAATATTTACTGATCACTGACCATACGTTCAGTAATCTCCTTCATTTTCATCAAAACAAGACATTTTAAAATAAACACTTTGAGGAGATATTTTGCTAGGTAAATCTGTTTTCTATTTGAATCTACAGAAACATACCTCATTAACTAGTTTTTCTCTGTACATATTTACTATTCCTTTTTTGGGGGCGAGGGGCAGGGGAGGGAGGGGCGTGAGCAGGCCACTTCTATTGGTCTTTCATTTGTCTGTTTTCACCCATCCTTGTTCTTTGGCCCGTGTGGGCCTCCCATCGCAGTGGCCTCTGTTGTCACAGAGCTCTGGCTCTGGGTGCATGTGCTCCAGAGCTCCAGCTGGGTAATTGGACACATCGGTCCAGCCGCTCCGCTGCATGTGGGGCCTTCCCAGGCCAGGGATCAAACTGGCGCCCCTTGCACTGCAAGGCAGTGTCCTTACCCACTGGACCACCAGGGAAACCCCTTTACTATTCCTTTTATGTCACACTGAATATGTCAAGAAAGAAAAGCATAGAGTTATTAAATTGTAGGAGATACATTAAATTATGTATATTGTTTCAAGAGAAAGTTCATTGGGAATTTAAAATGTTGATTATATTCTGAGAATTTAAGTTTGATCCACTATATTTATGTTAGAAATCCACTGAATATGAAAAGTTTTGCTGCCTTATGTCATGAAGAGCTGTCAGTTAGATAAAGCAAATCTGTTCCATAATTTTCATGTTGAAATGCCAGCCTGGGTGAAGCACAAGCTTGAGTAAAAAAGGAATAACCTCAGGTATGCAGATGACACCACATTTACGCCAGAGAGTGAAGAGGAACTCAAGAGTCTCTTGATGACGGTGAAAAAGCAGAGAGAAAAAGTTGGCCTAAAACTCAACATTGAAAAAATAAAGATCATGACATCTGGTCCCATCACTTAAAGGCAAATAGATGGGCAAAACCAATGACAGACTTTCTTTTCTTGGGCTCCTAAATCACTGTGGATGATGACTGCAGCCATGAAATTAAAAGATGCTTGCTCCTTGGAACAAAAACTATGACAAATCCAGACAGCATTTTCAAAAGCAGAGACATCACTTTGTGGACACAAGTTCAGACAGTTAAAGCTATGGTTTTCCCCAGTAGTCATGTATATATGTGAGAGCTGGACCATAAAGAATGATGAATGTTGAGTGCCAAAGAATGGATGTTTTGAACAGTGTTGTTAGAGAAGAATGTGCTGGAGAAGAGTCTTGAAAATTACTTGGATTGCAAGATCAAGCCAGTCAATGCTAAAGGAAATCAACCCTGAATGTTCATTGGAAGGAATGATGCTGAAGCTCCAATACTTTGGCCACCTGATGTGAAGAGACACCTCATTGGAAAAGAGCCTGATGCTGGGAGAAATAGAAGGCAGAAGGAGAAGGGAACAACAGAGGATGAGATGGTTGGAAGGCTTCATTGAGTCAATGAACATGAGTTTGAGAAAACTCTGAGAGATGATGAAGGATAGGAAGGCCTGGTGTGCTGCAATCCATGGAGTTGCAAAGAGTCAGACACAACTGAGCAACTGAACTTTCATGTTGAGAGAATCAGAAGTATAACCAAATGTGCCTACCTTAGGAGGCAGTTTTCTGTTTAAAATAAAAAATACCCTCCTAAATATTAGACATTTCTAATGACAAAGAGATTATTTTAGTAGAGGTGATTAGCTTGTGAGTTTAAGCATTTAAAGAAAGTGTAAAGGACTACCATCTCATCAAAAATTAGAAACGAAAAGAGTCACGTTGGTTGGAAGGGTACACTAAATCATGATCACGTTTCTTCCAAAATGTAGTCTATGGATTTAACTAAATATGATGTATACCGTGAAAATGCAGCTCTGGTCTTTTGTGTATTGTTATATGTCATCATTTGGGGGAGTTACTTACATTCATTACTTTGTTACTGGTGCTATCCTTTTTCTGCTTAGTTATCTCTTATTATCTATTATGTGACTATTGTGGAGGAGTAAGAAGTCAACTGTAAATAAAAAAGATCTTGTTTCATTGTCTACTGTAATTCAAATATTAAATTCACAAACTATATACTTCAGCCATGAAATTAAAAGATACTTGCTCCTTTCAAGAAAAACTATGAACAAATCTAGACAGCATTTTCAAAAGCAGAGACATCACTTTGTGGACACAAGTTCAGACAGTTAAAGCTATGGTTTTCCCCAGTAGTCATGTATATATGTGAGAGCTGGACCATAAAGAATGATGAATGTTGAGTGCCAAAGAATGGATGTTTTGAACAGTGTTGTTAGAGAAGAATGTGCTGGAGAAGAGTCTTGAAAATTACTTGGATTGCAAGATCAAGCCAGTCAATGCTAAAGGAAATCAACCCTGAATGTTCATTGGAAGGAATGATGCTGAAGCTCCAATACTTTGGCCACCTGATGTGAAGAGACACCTCATTGGAAAAGAGCCTGATGCTGGGAGAAATAGAAGGCAGAAGGAGAAGGGAACAACAGAGGATGAGATGGTTGGAAGGCTTCATTGAGTCAATGAACATGAGTTTGAGAAAACTCTGAGAGATGATGAAGGATAGGAAGGCCTGGTGTGCTGCAATCCATGGAGTTGCAAAGAGTCAGACACAACTGAGCAACTGAACTTTCATGTTGAGAGAATCAGAAGTATAACCAAATGTGCCTACCTTAGGAGGCAGTTTTCTGTTTAAAATAAAAAATACCCTCCTAAATATTAGACATTTCTAATGACAAAAGAGATTATTTTAGTAGAGGTGATTAGCTTGTGAGTTTAAGCATTTAAAGAAAGTGTAAAGGACTACCATCTCATCAAAAATTAGAAACGAAAAAGAGTCACGTTGGTTGGAAGGGTACACTAAATCATGATCACGTTTCTTCCAAAATGTAGTCTATGGATTTAACTAAATATGATGTATACCGTGAAAATGCAGCTCTGGTCTTTTGTGTATTGTTATATGTCATCATTTGGGGGAGTTACTTACATTCATTACTTTGTTACTGGTGCTATCCTTTTTCTGCTTAGTTATCTCTTATTATCTATTATGTGACTATTGTGGAGGAGTAAGAAGTCAACTGTAAATAAAAAAGATCTTGTTTCATTGTCTACTGCTTAAAAATTCATGAAGTATTAAATGTCACAAACTATATACTTCTCAAGGCTCATTTTGGCTCTACTGTTGCAATGCTAACCAAAGGGAATTATCTTTGCTGCATATTATGGGTGGCAAAGGAAACAGTGTTTGACTTCCTCCATTCACACAATAACCACATTTCATTCATGAAATGGCTATGCCATTTTTTAGAAGGACACAACCCACTAAACCGGATTCCAGAAGAAAACAAAATATCTGGACAGAAACAAAACAAGCAATGAGAATGAATTTCTAACCACATAAACCACCCACAAAGAAAATACCTTCTACTACTAGATAATTATACTAAATGTTTAAAGGAAATATCATACCCATGTACCTAAATGTTTCCAAAAACAGGAAGAGGAAGAGACATTTCTCAGCTTATTTAAGGAACCAGTATTACTAGAATACCTAACTAGACAAAGATATCACAAGAAAAGAATACGGCAGGCCAATATCTCTTATGTAGATACAAAAAATCCTCAGCAAAATACCAGAAAGGTGAATCTAGCAACATATGAAAAGTATTATATCACATAATCTAGTGAAATTTATATCAGAAATGCAAGATTGGTTTTTAACATATGAAATGTAATCAATGTAATAACCCAATTAATAGAATAAATGATCAGTTCATATGATCATTCCAAAAGATGCAGAAAAAATTAGAAAAAAATCCAGTATCTCTTAACATAAAAAAAAAAAAAAAAAATTCAGCCAACAAGGAAGAGAAACTTCTTGACCTGACAGTAGTCATTTAGTAAAATTCCATTGCTAACATCACACTAAATAGCAAAAATAAATAAATAAATAAACTGAATGCATTTTCCCGTATGATCAAGAAAAACACAAGGATGTCCAGTGTCATCATTTTCATTTAACACTATACTGGAGGTTGTAGCCTGATCAATTAGGCAAGAAAAAGTATGCAGACTGGAAGGAAAATACACAAGAGTAATACATGTTACAACATGGAGTGAACTTCAAAGACGTTTTTCCAAGTGAAAGAAACTGGAAAAAAAGGGCCATGCTAAAGACAGCAGCGTAGAAGGACGTGCACTCATCTCTCCTGCAAAATCGCCTGAATTGCAACGAGTTCCTGAAAAGCCATCCACAGGAGGAGGTTGGATCTGATCACAAAAAAGATACCCCATAGCGAAGAGCAAAGGAGAAGCTACAACAGGACTGTAGGAGGGGCGCAATCTCGCTTTTAAAACTAAAACCTCATACCCGCCAGAGAGGCTGGGTGGGCCAAATACACAAAACCTGTTGCAAATCAAGACCTGGGAAAGGAGCAGTGACCCCCAGAAGGGACTGAGCCAGACCTGCTTTAGAGGGTTCCAGTGGCCCCTTAAGCTAGAAGTGCCCTTAAGCAGTCTTTGGAAAGATGGCACTCAGTTCCCTTTGAAGGAGGTTACCATTAACCAGATCATAGAGCCGCCGAGTAGGACTGGAAACTGTGCACACCGAGATCCGGGAGAGGGGAAGAGCAATCCTACATGAGACTGAGCCAGACTCACCTCTGAGTAATCTCATGTCTCCCATGGTGGCGGTGGTAGATGGTGGCCTGCAGCAGGGTCAGGGTCACTGCGGAAGTGTTTCTCATAGACCGTGTGGGAATAAATCCTTTGTGAGAGGCATGCCATTTTCCCTACTGTAGTTTGACTGTTCCTCAAAATACGGGGAAGGAATTTAGCTCCACCCAGCAAAAAACGGGACCTGGATTAAGGATTAAGAAACAACTAGTGCCAGCCTGGGGGAGCCTTTTAGTTCTGGAATAGGTGGAAGTAAACAAGCCGTAAAAGAGGTCTTCAGATCCAACCACTGCCAGAGGCAAGAAAAAGACTGATAATTCCTGAATAGTCAGCAAGAGACAGAAGATAAACACTCACTATTTTCACGTTTTGTCTGGAGCTGGAGTTACTGCTGGATTTTTTAAATTTCATTTTATTTCTTATTCTTCTTATTGCTTCTGTTTTCTTTTGTCCCACTTGTTCTTTTTTCTTTTTTTACTTTTTTTCCAAACCACCTCAGCTCCCCCATTTTTTTTCTTTGTTTCCTCCATTGAATTCTATTGAAGCTACTAATGTTATCAGTAAGACTGAATATATTCAAGTTTAGATAATGTTCTTTTCCTTTTAAATCGCACATTTTATTTCAGTATAAACTTTTAGTTCCACATTGACCTTTTATGGTTCTGTGGGGGTTTTATTTCTTCTTATTGTTTGTGCTTTGTTTTTCTATATTTTTCTATATACTTATTTTTGTTTTAATTTTTGCATTTTTTACATATATTTTTAGTTTTTTACATATTTTTTAAATTTTTTATATTTTTTTATAAAAGTATTACTACTTCTATTCTATTACGACAACCATTTCTTTGCTTTCTCTGATGCTCTTTTCCTACAGCACTACACTCGAATACATACAAATCTGTATCTCCCTATATTTAACTTTGCAGTATTATTCTATATTTCTCTTCTATCCTCCATTTCTCTTTATCCCTTTGCTCACCATATTTCTTAGTACACTCAGTTCCCTTTGAAGGAGGTTACCATTAACCAGATCATAGAGCCGAGTAGGACTGGAAACTGTGCACACCGAGATCCGGGAGAGGGGAAGAGCAATCCTACATGAGACTGAGCCAGACTCACCTCTGAGTAATCTCATGTCTCCCATGGTGGCGGTGGTAGATGGTGGCCTGCAGCAGGGTCAGGGTCACTGCGGAAGTGTTTCTCATAGACCGTGTGGGAATAAATCCTTTGTGAGAGGCATGCCATTTTCCCTACTGTAGTTTGACTGTTCCTCAAAATACGGGGAAGGAATTTAGCTCCACCCAGCAAAAAACGGGACCTGGATTAAGGATTAAGAAACAACTAGTGCCAGCCTGGGGGAGCCTTTTAGTTCTGGAATAGGTGGAAGTAAACAAGCCGTAAAAGAGGTCTTCAGATCCAACCACTGCCAGAGGCAAGAAAAAGACTGATAATTCCTGAATAGTCAGCAAGAGACAGAAGATAAACACTCACTATTTTCACGTTTTGTCTGGAGCTGGAGTTACTGCTGGATTTTTTAAATTTCATTTTATTTCTTATTCTTCTTATTGCTTCTGTTTTCTTTTGTCCCACTTGTTCTTTTTTCTTTTTTTACTTTTTTTCCAAACCACCTCAGCTCCCCCATTTTTTTTCTTTGTTTCCTCCATTGAATTCTATTGAAGCTACTAATGTTATCAGTAAGACTGAATATATTCAAGTTTAGATAATGTTCTTTTCCTTTTAAATCGCACATTTTATTTCAGTATAAACTTTTAGTTCCACATTGACCTTTTATGGTTCTGTGGGGGTTTTATTTCTTCTTATTGTTTGTGCTTTGTTTTTCTATATTTTTCTATATACTTATTTTTGTTTTAATTTTTGCATTTTTTACATATATTTTTAGTTTTTTACATATTTTTTAAATTTTTTATATTTTTTTATAAAAGTATTACTACTTCTATTCTATTACGACAACCATTTCTTTGCTTTCTCTGATGCTCTTTTCCTACAGCACTACACTCGAATACATACAAATCTGTATCTCCCTATATTTAACTTTGCAGTATTATTCTATATTTCTCTTCTATCCTCCATTTCTCTTTATCCCTTTGCTCACCATATTTCTTAGTATGTTTGTTCCTCATTGCCTTATCCCCAACTGGGACCCCGCTCTAGCATTATTCTCCAATTTGTGCTCTAGTTAGTTTGGTTATTAACTGGTGGATATCATTCTTGGTTTTCTCTATTAGCCAAGCTAACGTATTGTACTGTAATTTTGGTTGGAATGTTTGGGTTATGTTTTGGCAGTATATGTTTGTGTGTATAATTCAGTATGCTAGATAGTATTTACATGATATTTTAATTGCAATTTATCAAAGGTATACCTTCTGTTTCTCATTTACAGATATATGTTTTAATGCCATTTAATACCATAACAAATCAGCATGAAATCTTCATTCCCTGGTCAGGCAACAAGCCCAGGGGCTTTAGAGAGGGAGCACTGACTCCAAAACTCTACAATACCAGAGAACACCTAACACTAGAGAGCATTAAACAGAGAGAACGCCAACAAAGGTAAACACTTGTATGCAAGTCCTGACATCAACCAACCACCAGCATCACCCGGAATAAGAAGCCTTATCCAAACAACAAATACCAACAGACATAACTCAAAGTCTGGGAAAAGAAAATCCCAAACACAGCTAGTTAAAAAATTAATAGTAACAATGAAACAGCAGAGAAATACCACACAAGTGAAGGAACAATCTACAAACACACAAGTTCTAATAAATGAAGAGGAATTAGACAAAATTTCTGAAAGCAAATTCAGAAGCAGGATAGTAAAAATGACCCAAAACACCAAAAACGAATTTTAGAGAAATTGCAAGAAACAATTAAGACACTTGAATAAAGAAACTCATTAACTTAAAAAACAACCAACAGAGACAGACAACTCAGTTGCTGAACGTAAAAACACTGTAGAAGGAATCAAGAGCAGAGTATCTGAGACAGAAGACCGGATAAGTGAGTTGGAAGATAGAATGGTGGAAATAAAGGCTGCAGAACAGAATCAAGGTAAAGAATGAAAACAAAAGAGGATAGCCCCAGAGACCTCTGGGATACTATCAAACGCACCAATATTTGGATTATAGGGGTTCTAGAAGAAGAAGAAAAAGAGAAAGGCCATGCGAAAATTTTTGAAGAGATTATAGTGAAAATTTCCCCAACATGGGAAAAGAAATACTCAAGTCCAAGAAGCACAAAGAGTACCATACAGAATGAATCGGAGAAAAATCACACCAAAACACACATTAATTAAGCTAACCACAAAGACAGAATTCTCAAAGCAGCAAGGGAAAAGCAACTAGTGACATACAAGGGAAAGTCCATGTATTTAACAGCTTATCTTTCAACAGAAACTCTGCAGGCCAGAAGGGAATGGCAGGACACATTTAAACGGCTAAAGAGAATAACCTCCAACCAAGAATCCTCTTCTGGCCCAGGACACATTTACATGATATTTTAATTGCAATTTATCAAAGGTATACCTTCTGTTTCTCATTTACAGATATATGTTTTAATGCCATTTAATACCATAACAAATCAGCATGAAATCTTCATTCCCTGGTCAGGCAACAAGCCCAGGGCTTTAGAGAGGGAGCACTGACTCCAAAACTCTACAATACCAGAGAACACCTAACACTAGAGAGCATTAAACAGAGAGAACGCCAACAAAGGTAAACACTTGTATGCAAGTCCTGACATCAACCAACCACCAGCATCACCCGGAATAAGAAGCCTTATCCAAACAACAAATACCAACAGACATAACTCAAAGTCTGGGAAAAGAAAATCCCAAACACAGCTAGTTAAAAAATTAATAGTAACAATGAAACAGCAGAGAAATACCACACAAGTGAAGGAACAATCTACAAACACACAAGTTCTAATAAATGAAGAGGAATTAGACAAAATTTCTGAAAGCAAATTCAGAAGCAGGATAGTAAAAATGACCCAAAACACCAAAAACGAATTTTAGAGAAATTGCAAGAAACAATTAAGACACTTGAATAAAGAAACTCATTAACTTAAAAAACAACCAACAGAGACAGACAACTCAGTTGCTGAACGTAAAAACACTGTAGAAGGAATCAAGAGCAGAGTATCTGAGACAGAAGACCGGATAAGTGAGTTGGAAGATAGAATGGTGGAAATAAAGGCTGCAGAACAGAATCAAGGTAAAGAATGAAAACAAAAGAGGATAGCCCCAGAGACCTCTGGGATACTATCAAACGCACCAATATTTGGATTATAGGGGTTCTAGAAGAAGAAGAAAAAGAGAAAGGCCATGCGAAAATTTTTGAAGAGATTATAGTGAAAATTTCCCCAACATGGGAAAAGAAATACTCAAGTCCAAGAAGCACAAAGAGTACCATACAGAATGAATCGGAGAAAAATCACACCAAAACACACATTAATTAAGCTAACCACAAAGACAGAATTCTCAAAGCAGCAAGGGAAAAGCAACTAGTGACATACAAGGGAAAGTCCATGTATTTAACAGCTTATCTTTCAACAGAAACTCTGCAGGCCAGAAGGGAATGGCAGGACACATTTAAACGGCTAAAAGAGAATAACCTCCAACCAAGAATCCTCTTCCCTGCAAGGATCTCATTCAAAATGGATGGAGAAATCAAAAGCTTTACAGATAAGCAAAGATTAAAAGAATTTAGTAACACCAAACCAGCCTTACAACAAGTGTTAAAGGGACTTATATAGACAACAAGTATAAGAGAAGAAGAAGATTCACAAAACAAAGCCATCATGCAATCTAAGAAGATAACAACAGGATCATTTGTATCAATAATTACTTTGAATGTAAATGGACTAAATGCCCCAACCAAACGACACAGGCTGGCTGAATGGATTCAAAAACAAGACCACACATATTCTGCCTACAGGAAACTCACTTCAAACCTAGAGGCACTCATAGACAGAAAGTACAAGGATGGAAAAAGATATTCCATGCAAATGGAAATCAAAAGAAAGCTGGAGTAGCAATTCTCATATCAGACAAAACAGACCTTAAAATAGAGAAGATTAGAAGAGACAAGGCAGGACACTACATAATGATCAAGGGATCGATCCAAGAGAAAGACATAACACTCATAAATATCTATGCACCCAAACCAGGAGCACTATAATATACAAGACAAACACTTTCAGATATAAAAGAAGACATCAACAATAACACAATCATAGTAGGAGACTTTAACACTCCTCTTACACCAAGGGACAGATCATCAAAAAAAAAAAAAGAGGATAGCCCCAGAGACCTCTGGGATACTATCAAACGCACCAATATTTGGATTATAGGGGTTCTAGAAGAAGAAGAAAAAGAGAAAGGCCATGCGAAAATTTTTGAAGAAATTATAGTTGAAAATTTCCCCAACATGGGAAAAGAAATACTCAAGTCCAAGAAGCACAAAGAGTACCATACAGAATGAATCGGAGAAAAATCACACCAAAACACACATTAATTAAGCTAACCACAAAGACAGAATTCTCAAAGCAGCAAGGGAAAAGCAACTAGTGACATACAAGGGAAAGTCCATGTATTTAACAGCTTATCTTTCAACAGAAACTCTGCAGGCCAGAAGGGAATGGCAGGACACATTTAAACGGCTAAAAGAGAATAACCTCCAACCAAGAATCCTCTACCCTGCAAGGATCTCATTCAAAATGGATGGAGAAATCAAAAGCTTTACAGATAAGCAAAGATTAAAAGAATTTAGTAACACCAAACCAGCCTTACAACAAGTGTTAAAGGGACTTATATAGACAACAAGTATAAGAGAAGAAGAAGATTCACAAAACAAAGCCATCATGCAATCTAAGAAGATAACAACAGGATCATTTGTATCAATAATTACTTTGAATGTAAATGGACTAAATGCCCCAACCAAACGACACAGGCTGGCTGAATGGATTCAAAAACAAGACCACACATATTCTGCCTACAGGAAACTCACTTCAAACCTAGAGGCACTCATAGACAGAAAGTACAAGGATGGAAAAAGATATTCCATGCAAATGGAAATCAAAAGAAAGCTGGAGTAGCAATTCTCATATCAGACAAAACAGACCTTAAAATAGAGAAGATTAGAAGAGACAAGGCAGGACACTACATAATGATCAAGGGATCGATCCAAGAGAAAGACATAACACTCATAAATATCTATGCACCCAAACCAGGAGCACTATAATATACAAGACAAACACTTTCAGATATAAAAGAAGACATCAACAATAACACAATCATAGTAGGAGACTTTAACACTCCTCTTACACCAAGGGACAGATCATCAAAACAGGAAATTAATAAACACAAGCCTTCAATGACACACTAAAAGAGATGGACCTCATGGATATTTTTAGGACCTTCCATCCAAAAGCAGAAGAATATATTTTCTTATCAAGTGCTCACGGAACATTCTCCACGATAGATAACATCTTGGGCCACAAATCAAACCTCAGTCAATTCAAGAAAACTGAAATTATATCAACCATCTCCTCTGAGCACAATGCAATGAGACTAGAGATCGACTGCAGGAAAAAAAAAAACGCTAAAAACATAAGCACATGGAGATTAAACAACACGTACCTAAAAAATCAACTGATTACCAAGCAAATCAAAGGAGAAATAAAAAAATTCCTTGACGAAAATGACAATGAACATATGACAGTGCAAAACCTATGGAATACCACAAAAGTATTTCTAAGAAGGAAGTTTATAGCAATTCAATCCCACCTCAAGAAACTAGAACCAACAACATAACCTTAAGTTTAAAACAACTGGAGAAAGAAGGACAAAAATACACTAAAGTTAGCAGAATAATAGAAATCATAAAGATCAGAGCAGCAATAAATGAAAAAGAAATTAAAGAAACAATAGTAAAGATAAATAAAACAAAAAGCTGATTCTTTGAAAAGGTCAATAAAATCGACAAACCACTGGCCAGACTCATCAAGAAAAAAAGAGAGAAGAACCAGATCAACAAAATCAAAACTGAAAAAGGAGAGATTGCAACAGATAATGCAGAAATCCAAAAGATTATAAGAGACTATTATGAACAACTCTATGGCAACAAATTGGACAACCTGGAAGAAATGGACAGTTTCTTGGAGAAGATTAATCTCCCACGACTCAACCAGGAAGAAACAGAAACTTTGAACAACCCAATCACAAGCTCAGAAAATGAATCTGTGATCAAAAACCAACCCAAAAAGAAGAGTCTAGGGCCAGATGGCTTCACAGGTGAATTCTACCAAACATTTAAAGAAGAGCTAATGCCTGTCCTTCTAAAACTCTTCCAAAAATTCCACAGGAAGGAACCCTTCCAAACAAATTCTATGAGGCTGCCATCACCCTTATACCAAAGCCAGGCAAAGACAACACAAAAAATGAAAATTATAGGCCAATTTCACTGATGAATTTAGACACCAAAATCCTCAACAAAATCCTAGCAAATAGAATTCAACAACACATCAAAAAACACATACATCATGAACAAGTCAGTTTCATCCCAAGCATGCAAGGATTCTTCAATATCCACAAATCAATCAGTGTGATACACTGTATCAACAAATTGAAAACAAAGACCACATGATAATCTCAATAGATGCAGAAGAAGCCTTCCACAAAAGCCAACACCCATTTATGATGAAAACTCTTCAAAAAATGGGCATGGAAGGATCCTATCTCAACATAGGAAAACTCCAATGAAAGTGCAAAACCTATGGAATACCACAAAAGTATTTCTAAGAAGGAAGTTTATAGCAATTCAATCCCACCTCAAGAAACTAGAACCAACAACATAACCTTAAGTTTAAAACAACTGGAGAAAGAAGGACAAAAATACACTAAAGTTAGCAGAATAATAGAAATCATAAAGATCAGAGCAGCAATAAATGAAAAAGAAATTAAAGAAACAATAGTAAAGATAAATAAAACAAAAAGCTGATTCTTTGAAAAGGTCAATAAAATCGACAAACCACTGGCCAGACTCATCAAGAAAAAAAGAGAGAAGAACCAGATCAACAAAATCAAAACTGAAAAAGGAGAGATTGCAACAGATAATGCAGAAATCCAAAAGATTATAAGAGACTATTATGAACAACTCTATGGCAACAAATTGGACAACCTGGAAGAAATGGACAGTTTCTTGGAGAAGATTAATCTCCCACGACTCAACCAGGAAGAAACAGAAACTTTGAACAACCCAATCACAAGCTCAGAAAATGAATCTGTGATCAAAAACCAACCCAAAAATAAGAGTCTAGGGCCAGATGGCTTCACAGGTGAATTCTACCAAACATTTAAAGAAGAGCTAATGCCTGTCCTTCTAAAACTCTTCCAAAAATTCCACAGGAAGGAACCCTTCCAAACAAATTCTATGAGGCTGCCATCACCCTTATACCAAAGCCAGGCAAAGACAACACAAAAAATGAAAATTATAGGCCAATTTCACTGATGAATTTAGACACCAAAATCCTCAACAAAATCCTAGCAAATAGAATTCAACAACACATCAAAAAACACATACATCATGAACAAGTCAGTTTCATCCCAAGCATGCAAGGATTCTTCAATATCCACAAATCAATCAGTGTGATACACTGTATCAACAAATTGAAAAACAAAGACCACATGATAATCTCAATAGATGCAGAAGAAGCCTTCCACAAAAGCCAACACCCATTTATGATGAAAACTCTTCAAAAAATGGGCATGGAAGGATCCTATCTCAACATAGGGAAAGCCATCTATGAGAAGCCCACAGCAAACATTATTCTCAATGGTGAAAAACTGAAAGCATTCTCTCTAAGATCAGATGTAAGACAAAGGTGTCCACTTTCACCACTATTATTCATCATAGTCCTGCAAGTACTAGCAACAGCAATAAGAGAAGAGAAAGAAATAAAGGGAATCCAGATTGGAAAAGAAGAAGTAAACCTGTCTCTATTCTCAGACGACATGATATTATACATAGAAAACCCTAAAGGCACTATTAAAAAGCTACCAGAGCTAATCAGTGAATTCAGCAAGTTGTGGGGTACAAAATCAATATACAGAAATCACTGTCATTCCTATACACGAACAATGAAAAATCAGAAAACAAAAGCAAAGAGGCAGTCCCCTTCACCACTGCAACCAAAACAATAAAATATCTAGGAATAAACCTACCCAAAGAAACAAAAGAACTGTACACAGAAAATTACAAGACACTCATGAGAGAAATTAAAGAAGACATAAACAGACGGAGAGATATTCCATGTTCCTGGGTCGGAAGAATCAATATTGTGAAAATAACCATACTACCAAATATCATCTACAGATTCAATGCAATACCTATCCAACTACCAATGACATTCATCACAGAAGTAGACCAAAGAATAGCACAGTTCATATAGAAACAGAAAAGACCTCAAATAGCCAAAGCAATCCTGAGGAAGAAGAATGGAGCTGGAGCGATCAGCCTCCCGAACTTCAGACTCTACAAATCACAAACACGGAAGGAACCCTTCCAAACAAATTCTATGAGGCTGCCATCACCCTTATACCAAAGCCAGGCAAAGACAACACAAAAAATGAAAATTATAGGCCAATTTCACTGATGAATTTAGACACCAAAATCCTCAACAAAATCCTAGCAAATAGAATTCAACAACACATCAAAAAACACATACATCATGAACAAGTCAGTTTCATCCCAAGCATGCAAGGATTCTTCAATATCCACAAATCAATCAGTGTGATACACTGTATCAACAAATTGAAAAACAAAGACCACATGATAATCTCAATAGATGCAGAAGAAGCCTTCCACAAAAGCCAACACCCATTTATGATGAAAACTCTTCAAAAAATGGGCATGGAAGGATCCTATCTCAACATAGGGAAAGCCATCTATGAGAAGCCCACAGCAAACATTATTCTCAATGGTGAAAAACTGAAAGCATTCTCTCTAAGATCAGATGTAAGACAAAGGTGTCCACTTTCACCACTATTATTCATCATAGTCCTGCAAGTACTAGCAACAGCAATAAGAGAAGAGAAAGAAATAAAGGGAATCCAGATTGGAAAAGAAGAAGTAAACCTGTCTCTATTCTCAGACGACATGATATTATACATAGAAAACCCTAAAGGCACTATTAAAAAGCTACCAGAGCTAATCAGTGAATTCAGCAAGTTGTGGGGTACAAAATCAATATACAGAAATCACTGTCATTCCTATACACGAACAATGAAAAATCAGAAAACAAAAGCAAAGAGGCAGTCCCCTTCACCACTGCAACCAAAACAATAAAATATCTAGGAATAAACCTACCCAAAGAAACAAAAGAACTGTACACAGAAAATTACAAGACACTCATGAGAGAAATTAAAGAAGACATAAACAGACGGAGAGATATTCCATGTTCCTGGGTCGGAAGAATCAATATTGTGAAAATAACCATACTACCAAATATCATCTACAGATTCAATGCAATACCTATCCAACTACCAATGACATTCATCACAGAAGTAGACCAAAGAATAGCACAGTTCATATAGAAACAGAAAAGACCTCAAATAGCCAAAGCAATCCTGAGGAAGAAGAATGGAGCTGGAGCGATCAGCCTCCCGAACTTCAGACTCTACTACAAAACAACAGTCATCAAGACTGTATGGTACTGGCAAAAAAACAGAACTATAGACCAATGGAACAAGATTAAGAACCCAGAGATAAACCCACGAACCTATGGGTAATTTATTTTTGACAAAGGAGGCGAAACTATAAAATGGGACAAAGACAGCCTCTTCAACAAATGGTGCTAGGAAAACTGGACAGCTACATGCAAAAAAATGAAGTTGGAACATTCCCTGACACCATACACAAAGATCAACTCAAAATGGATTAAAGACCTAAATATCAGACCAGAAACCATCAAACTTAAAAGCTTTTGTACAGCAAAAGAAACTTAAAAAAGCTGAACAGACAGCCCACAGAATGGGAGAAAATCATAGCAAATGAAATAACAGACAACGAATTAATCTCCAAAATCTATAAGCAACTCTGACAATTCAGCACCAGAAAAATGAACAGCCCAGTCAAAAAATGGGAAAAGGACCTAAAAAGGCACCTCTACAAAGAGGACATACAGATGGTCAAAAAACACATGAAACGATGCTCAACCTCACTTATAATTAGAGAAATGCAAATCAAAACTACAAGGAGATATCACCTCACGCCCGTCAGAATGGCCATCATCAACAAATTGACAGACAGTAAATGCTGGAGAGGGTGCAGAGAAAAGGGAACACTCCTGCATTGTTGGTGGGAATGTAAATTGATACGGCTTCTATGGAAGACAGTATGGAGATCCCTTAAGAAACTAAAGATAGAAGCACCATACGATCCAGAAATCCCACTCTTAGGCTTATACCCTGATGAAGTCAAAACTGAAAGAAGCACCTGTACCCCAATGTTCATTGCAGCTCTCTATACAATAGCTAGAACATGGAAGCAACCTAGATGTCCATCAACAAATGATTGGATAAAGAAGTTCTGGTACATATATACAATGGAACACTACACAGCTGTAAAAAGAAATGCACAAGAATCAGTCCTAATGAGGTGACTGGATCTAGAACCTATCATAAAAAGTGAGGTAAGTCAAAAAGAGAAGGACAAGTACAATATACTAACATACATACGGAATCTAGTAAGATGGTAATGATAACATATGCTGTAAAGTGATGGAGAAAGAGACATGGACAGTAGACATATGTACACTGCAGGGAATGGACATTGGGTGGGAGGTGTAAAGGAACTTACATGAAAACCTATACTATCACATGAGAAAAAAAATAGCTATTGTCATTGCACTGTGAGAAAAGGAGATCCTGCAGGGGTGCCGTTTGACAACCTGGAGGCGTGGGATGGGGGGGACATACATATGAGTAATCTGGGAACATACATATCTGTAAACTACAAAACTCTGTAAAAGTAAAAAGTAGAATAAAATTTTAAAAAAGGGTCATGCTAAGTGATAGAAAGCAAATCAAAACAGCCAATATATTTGATATATTGTAGTTCCACTTATATGGAATGTCTAGAACTGCAAAATTCATACATACAGGAAACATATTAGTGGTTTCAAACAGTGGGTCTAAAAGGGAATCAATGGTGGTATCTAATCAGTATAGGTTTGGTTTCTGAGCTAAGAAAAACTCTGTAAAACTAGACAACGTTGGATTGTGCCACTGTGAATTTATGAAAAATCACTTAACTGTACACTTTAAAAAGGTGTTATTGTATGTTAATTATATATCAGTAAAGTTGTTATAAAAAGTAATCTACAGGGCTTCCCTGGTGGTCCAGTTCGTAAAGAGTCAGCCTTGCAGTGCAAGGGGTACCAGTTCGATCCCTGGCCCATGAAGATTGCACATGCCACTGAGTGGCTGGATCAGTGCCTCCAATTAAGAGCCAGCACTCTGGAGCACATGTGCCCAGAGCCAGTGCTCTTCAGTGAAAGAGACCAATGCAATGGGAGGCCCACACAGGCCAAAGAATGAAGACGGAAGAAAATAAATAAACAAAAACCAATAGTGGAGGCCCACACAGGCCAAATGAATGAGACGGAAGAAAATAAATACAATGGAACACTACACAGCTGTAAAAAGAAATGCACAAGAATCAGTCCTAATGAGGTGACTGGATCTAGAACCTATCATAAAAAGTGAGGTAAGTCAAAAAGAGAAGGACAAGTACAATATACTAACATACATACGGAATCTAGTAAGATGGTAATGATAACATATGCTGTAAAGTGATGGAGAAAGAGACATGGACAGTAGACATATGTACACTGCAGGGAATGGACATTGGGTGGGAGGTGTAAAGGAACTTACATGAAAACCTATACTATCACATGAGAAAAAAAATAGCTATTGTCATTGCACTGTGAGAAAAGGAGATCCTGCAGGGGTGCCGTTTGACAACCTGGAGGCGTGGGATGGGGGGGACATACATATGAGTAATCTGGGAACATACATATCTGTAAACTACAAAACTCTGTAAAAGTAAAAAGTAGAATAAAATTTTAAAAAAGGGTCATGCTAAGTGATAGAAAGCAAATCAAAACAGCCAATATATTTGATATATTGTAGTTCCACTTATATGGAATGTCTAGAACTGCAAAATTCATACATACAGGAAACATATTAGTGGTTTCAAACAGTGGGTCTAAAAGGGAATCAATGGTGGTATCTAATCAGTATAGGTTTGGTTTCTGAGCTAAGAAAAACTCTGTAAAACTAGACAACGTTGGATTGTGCCACTGTGAATTTATGAAAAATCACTTAACTGTACACTTTAAAAAGGTGTTATTGTATGTTAATTATATATCAGTAAAGTTGTTATAAAAAGTAATCTACAGGGCTTCCCTGGTGGTCCAGTTCGTAAAGAGTCAGCCTTGCAGTGCAAGGGGTACCAGTTCGATCCCTGGCCCATGAAGATTGCACATGCCACTGAGTGGCTGGATCAGTGCCTCCAATTAAGAGCCAGCACTCTGGAGCACATGTGCCCAGAGCCAGTGCTCTTCAGTGAAAGAGACCAATGCAATGGGAGGCCCACACAGGCCAAAGAATGAAGACGGAAGAAAATAAATAAACAAAAAACCAATAGTGGAGGCCAAAATTTAAAAAAATAATAACCTACAGCCTAAAGAGAAACCTTAACATTAATTTAAGAAATCAGAAATGTCACGTCAATTTTAGAGTATTGCCCTTCAGTCTTCAGTGTGCCTCCAATCACTTGAGGATATTTTACAAAATAAAGCTATTGATCCAGTAAGTCTGGATAGGATCTAATATTCTGTGCCTGTAACATGTTCACAGAAGATGTCAATGCTGTTTGTTCCAGAGGCACATTGTGAATAACAAGCTCCTAGATGTCACTGTCCAATATGATAGCCACTAGCCACAAGTGGTTACTGACCATTGAAAGGAGGCTAGTTTGAATTAATGTGTCTCAAGTGTAACAGAATCACTGGATTACACTGCAAAACAGCATTAAGAAAAGAATTTAAAGAAAACTTATGCCAATTATATACTCATATGTAAATCTGCATATCATGCTTAATCTTACTAAATTAATTGCCCTGTTTTTATATTTTATTGCCTTCTGAATATGGCTTCTAGAAAACTTTGAATTATTTGGTTTACATTAAATTTCTAGACAGCGCTATCCTAGAGTATTTTCTCAGTATTATCAACAAACTCAACTGCTGAACTTTAAAGGCTGAACTCAGTATGAAGTTGTCATCACCTGTAAATAGGCAGTTCATAGTTATAGCTGAAATGTACACTGCTGAATGAATATAATGAATAAATAACAGGAATATTCCTCAAAATATTGCTGTATGCTGATCCTAAGAAATGCTACCAGAAGCAGAAGGGTAGAAGAAAATTATTTGAAATGCACATCTCCTAAGAGAATAGACTTTTGAAAGTAATCTACAGGGCTTCCCTGGTGGTCCAGTTCGTAAAGAGTCAGCCTTGCAGTGCAAGGGGTACCAGTTCGATCCCTGGCCCATGAAGATTGCACATGCCACTGAGTGGCTGGATCAGTGCCTCCAATTAAGAGCCAGCACTCTGGAGCACATGTGCCCAGAGCCAGTGCTCTTCAGTGAAAGAGACCAATGCAATGGGAGGCCCACACAGGCCAAAGAATGAAGACGGAAGAAAATAAATAAACAAAAAACCAATAGTGGAGGCCAAAATTTAAAAAAATAATAACCTACAGCCTAAAGAGAAACCTTAACATTAATTTAAGAAATCAGAAATGTCACGTCAATTTTAGAGTATTGCCCTTCAGTCTTCAGTGTGCCTCCAATCACTTGAGGATATTTTACAAAATAAAGCTATTGATCCAGTAAGTCTGGATAGGATCTAATATTCTGTGCCTGTAACATGTTCACAGAAGATGTCAATGCTGTTTGTTCCAGAGGCACATTGTGAATAACAAGCTCCTAGATGTCACTGTCCAATATGATAGCCACTAGCCACAAGTGGTTACTGACCATTGAAAGGAGGCTAGTTTGAATTAATGTGTCTCAAGTGTAACAGAATCACTGGATTACACTGCAAAACAGCATTAAGAAAAGAATTTAAAGAAAACTTATGCCAATTATATACTCATATGTAAATCTGCATATCATGCTTAATCTTACTAAATTAATTGCCCTGTTTTTATATTTTATTGCCTTCTGAATATGGCTTCTAGAAAACTTTGAATTATTTGGTTTACATTAAATTTCTAGACAGCGCTATCCTAGAGTATTTTCTCAGTATTATCAACAAACTCAACTGCTGAACTTTAAAGGCTGAACTCAGTATGAAGTTGTCATCACCTGTAAATAGGCAGTTCATAGTTATAGCTGAAATGTACACTGCTGAATGAATATAATGAATAAATAACAGGAATATTCCTCAAAATATTGCTGTATGCTGATCCTAAGAAATGCTACCAGAAGCAGAAGGGTAGAAGAAAATTATTTGAAATGCACATCTCAAATAATGTGATATGACTGAGGATTGTGTAGATGTCATAGTACTTTTGAAAGTACATATACTAGAACATGGCAAAGTCAATGGACAAAAAATATCTAAAAAACAGAACTTAAAAGGGAAAGATACTGTGAAAATCAAGAATATATTCATGGAAAATGATAAATTTTACCTATATTTATCATGGAAAGACCCAATTAATATCACTTAATTTCTGCAGCCTCATCTAAATGTGTAAATTGCAAATTTTAAAGTAAGAGATAAAAAAAATGTCATTATTTTTGATGGGCTGGGCATGGAAAACAAAAATGATTTTTCAGTGATTTAAGATGCATTGAGTATTTATATCATTAAATAAACATAAGGTAGAATTATTTGAGATGAATCATAAACTTTGCCAAAGACAATCTAAACAGCAAATTAAAGTGTGATCTTTCAAAATAATATAAGCTGAGAGATAACTGTTCACCTAAAACTATTCCAGAGTTCTGAAAGAGAAGATTCACCAAGAATTCATTCTTGTAAATTAGATGAACTAAACCTTGAATTTGTAACTGACTATACTCTTGAGGTCAAAATAGTCCAGGTAATAATAGAAAGCCAGGCAAAGATAATAAGAACATTAATTTATCTTCCATTTTTGTTTTATTTTTTTCTCTAAGACTTCAGATCATTTTGAAAGACAAGCAATGAACTATGTGATATTATACCTAAACATCTAACTATAAAGTCAGTATAAAGTTAACTTTCAATCTAAAACTGAAAATAATGAAAGAGAGAGAGAGCAAAAGTCGCTCACTTGTATCCAACAGTTTGTGACCCATGGACAAGCCAAATTCTCCAGGCTAGAATAATGGAGTGGGTAGCTTTTCCCCTCTCCAAAGGATGTTCCCAACCCAAGGACAGAAGTCAGGCCTCAATTTACTGATTACACACGTTGTGAGGTATATTTACTATCAACATGCATGACGAATATTCACTATCAGTTTCACTACAAAAAATAAAGGACACCTCATGTGGCAACTATGAATAATAGTATCTTGATATACTTAGAAAAGGGAATCTAATAAGCAAGTCAGACATTAAACAAAGAATGCCAGTAATATATATAAATTTACCCCTGTGAGAGTTGGTCAAGAGGAAGATGTATGCTGCATCAAATGGGCATACTATGTGACTTATTTTAGCCTGGGGGAAAGGGGAGGGTGGTCAATGCAGTAGTGACTTTGAGTTGACATATAAAAGATGAACAGATGAACATACACCTTTATGGAACTGAAAAACATTACAAGCCAAATACATAGCATGTGCAAAGGCTCTGGGCAGGAGGAAGCTTGATGAATTTACAGAACTTAAAGTATGAGGCTGGGAGATTCCTGGGTGGCTCAGTGGTGGAGAGTCCGCCTGCCAATGCAGGATACACGAGTTCAATCCCTGATCTGGGAAGATCCCACATGCTGAGGAGCAGCTAAGCCCATGAGCCACAACTATAGAGCTTGTGCTCTAGAGCCCCAGAGTGGCAACTCTTGAGCCCATGTACCACAATTACTGAAGACCGTATGCCCTAGAGTTGAGTTTCACAACAAGAGAAGTCACCTCAACAAGAAGCCTGCTCACCTCAACTAGAGAGTAGCCCCCACTCCCTGCAACTAGAGAAGGGCCTGCAGCAGCTGTGAAAACCCAGAATAGCCAAAAATAAATTAATTAAATTTTAAAAAATATAAGGGTGAACCATAGAAAGAAAAGATAATTAGGAGAAAATGCATGGGACTCAATCAATATAAGTCCTTTTAGACAAGAAGAAGCCACTCAAGGCATTTAATCCAGGTTTCATTTTGATCCATTGTTGAGAATGTAATAAAGAGAAAAATGAATTAGAAATTACAGTAGCTCAGGTAAGATATGATGATTGATGGAAATAAGAGAAGTGAGATCATGAGAGAGACTGCCTAAAGTTAAAATCAATAGTAATTGGTTCTGGGTTAGATTTGGGGAGGTCAAAACAGGGAGTCAAAGAGCTGAAGTAAACTTCTTGGGCGAGAGCATCTGAAGAGGGGTCCTTTTCAATACTGAGAGACACCATCAGTAAATAACATTTTAGACATTTTGAGTTTGAAGTGACCCTGAGACATTTAAGAAGCGTCAAGTACACTGTGGCAACTATGAATAATAGTATCTTGATATACTTAGAAAAGGGAATCTAATAAGCAAGTCAGACATTAAACAAAGAATGCCAGTAATATATATAAATTTACCCCTGTGAGAGTTGGTCAAGAGGAAGATGTATGCTGCATCAAATGGGCATACTATGTGACTTATTTTAGCCTGGGGGAAAGGGGAGGGTGGTCAATGCAGTAGTGACTTTGAGTTGACATATAAAAGATGAACAGATGAACATACACCTTTATGGAACTGAAAAACATTACAAGCCAAATACATAGCATGTGCAAAGGCTCTGGGCAGGAGGAAGCTTGATGAATTTACAGAACTTAAAGTATGAGGCTGGGAGATTCCTGGGTGGCTCAGTGGTGGAGAGTCCGCCTGCCAATGCAGGATACACGAGTTCAATCCCTGATCTGGGAAGATCCCACATGCTGAGGAGCAGCTAAGCCCATGAGCCACAACTATAGAGCTTGTGCTCTAGAGCCCCAGAGTGGCAACTCTTGAGCCCATGTACCACAATTACTGAAGACCGTATGCCCTAGAGTTGAGTTTCACAACAAGAGAAGTCACCTCAACAAGAAGCCTGCTCACCTCAACTAGAGAGTAGCCCCCACTCCCTGCAACTAGAGAAGGGCCTGCAGCAGCTGTGAAAACCCAGAATAGCCAAAAATAAATTAATTAAATTTTAAAAAATATAAGGGTGAACCATAGAAAGAAAAGATAATTAGGAGAAAATGCATGGGACTCAATCAATATAAGTCCTTTTAGACAAGAAGAAGCCACTCAAGGCATTTAATCCAGGTTTCATTTTGATCCATTGTTGAGAATGTAATAAAGAGAAAAATGAATTAGAAATTACAGTAGCTCAGGTAAGATATGATGATTGATGGAAATAAGAGAAGTGAGATCATGAGAGAGACTGCCTAAAGTTAAAATCAATAGTAATTGGTTCTGGGTTAGATTTGGGGAGGTCAAAACAGGGAGTCAAAGAGCTGAAGTAAACTTCTTGGGCGAGAGCATCTGAAGAGGGGTCCTTTTCAATACTGAGAGACACCATCAGTAAATAACATTTTAGACATTTTGAGTTTGAAGTGACCCTGAGACATTTAAGAACAGCTGTCAAGTACACTGTTGGAAACATGGTGTGTAAGCTTAGCAGCATGACCTGCCTTCAGAGACATAAATTTGTTAGTGATTAGCATATGAGTTATAATTAATGCTATGTGTATAGAAGCAATAGTTTAGAAAACATGTATAGACTGTGAGAAGGACTCAGAATTGAGAATTAATGAATTCAAAATTTTAATAACCTAGGTATACAAGAACACTCTTGCAAAGAGGGAAGAGAAGGAAAAACTAGAGATGTCAAAAAATATTTCCTTACTTATGTCACTAGGAATACAGTATTGTTTTGAAGGGTAATTCCTATTTATCCTTGAAGACACAGATAAGTTACTACTTTATTTCTGTGGCATATTCCTAACCCACTAGCTTCACTGAACATTTGCCTACATATTCTTCTTTGGTTCATATATTGTTGTAATAATCTTTTTACATTCTTACATGTACTTTTGAGGACAATACATTATTAAAGACAATAGAAACTAACTTCTAAACTGGAAATTTTCTTTTCAAATTTAAAATACATCTAATTTAATTCTTTTGATAGAAAGATGGTAAGTTCTCAGTTCATATTTGACTGTCTTTTAAAGCCTGAAGTGTTACATTTTCTAATAACAAAATTATGATAATGAAATTTGATTTTAATTGGAAAAATAAACTGTATACTGTGAAAAAGTTGACTATACTTGCAGCTCTAACTGGTAACTACTATGTCTTGACAGCATCTGTTCCTAAAGTTAATTAAACTTGACATTCACATGGCCAAATCCTGCCAATCAGTTTCCAAATAATTTTCGTTCTCGGTAACACTCAGCCATAGGATCACATCCATGTTTGTTTTGCTGGCACTGCTTTGTAATAACTATCCTTAAAAAGTGGAAGGATGAGGAACCAGTGTCCTTTTGGATCAAAAATCATCTCAGGATTTCTTTGATGTAGCCAAATATGTTTATAATTTATAAGGCTTTTTCATTCTGGCTTTAAAGTACGATTATCTTCAGTTACCTTTCTGTTGTTCTCTACAGAAAGAGCTGGGAGAAAAATAAACCATCTTTCCTGGCTAGAAACACTGTATTTGACAACCGTCTTGCTTTTGATATATAAACAATAGGAAGAAAAAGAAAAAAGAAACAGTTTGAGATATAAATGTTCCTCTTAACTTTCAAAGGCTTTTTAAAGGTAAAAAGGGCTACAGAAATGAATGAGCTACTCATCTGTCCTTCTCCACATTTTACTATAAAGAATTTGTCTTTTGTTCTCAATGCAAATGGTCATTGGTTCATTTCTCTCACCCAGGATAGTTATGTCACATCTCTTGACTAATACGCATGCATTTGCCACTAAAAGACACTTTAACTGAGAGCTGTCACATCCGTCATCTCCACTCGACCTGGTTAAAAATTTTATCTGCCGTCTTGAATTAATTTCAGCTTGCCTGAGCCCAGCAGGGGAGTTCAGAGTGGCTGAGTTAAATTCTTCATTTTAAAAGGATATTATGGTTCCCTATTTAGAGTTTTACTCCACATCTAATTTTTGTTTCACGTTACAGAAACAACATTATAATGACATATCCACTAAAAAAGGAAACAATCAGGAACAAAAAAATAATAAAATAATCACCCAAGTGTGACATTTTCCTGAGGAAGCATTTTCTTGAAGAAAGATGGTAAGTTCTCAGTTCATATTTGACTGTCTTTTAAAGCCTGAAGTGTTACATTTTCTAATAACAAAATTATGATAATGAAATTTGATTTTAATTGGAAAAATAAACTGTATACTGTGAAAAAGTTGACTATACTTGCAGCTCTAACTGGTAACTACTATGTCTTGACAGCATCTGTTCCTAAAGTTAATTAAACTTGACATTCACATGGCCAAATCCTGCCAATCAGTTTCCAAATAATTTTCGTTCTCGGTAACACTCAGCCATAGGATCACATCCATGTTTGTTTTGCTGGCACTGCTTTGTAATAACTATCCTTAAAAAGTGGAAGGATGAGGAACCAGTGTCCTTTTGGATCAAAAATCATCTCAGGATTTCTTTGATGTAGCCAAATATGTTTATAATTTATAAGGCTTTTTCATTCTGGCTTTAAAGTACGATTATCTTCAGTTACCTTTCTGTTGTTCTCTACAGAAAGAGCTGGGAGAAAAATAAACCATCTTTCCTGGCTAGAAACACTGTATTTGACAACCGTCTTGCTTTTGATATATAAACAATAGGAAGAAAAAGAAAAAAGAAACAGTTTGAGATATAAATGTTCCTCTTAACTTTCAAAGGCTTTTTTTTAAAGGTAAAAGGACTACAGAAATGAATGAGCTACTCATCTGTCCTTCTCCACATTTTACTATAAAGAATTTGTCTTTTGTTCTCAATGCAAATGGTCATTGGTTCATTTCTCTCACCCAGGATAGTTATGTCACATCTCTTGACTAATACGCATGCATTTGCCACTAAAAGACACTTTAACTGAGAGCTGTCACATCCGTCATCTCCACTCGACCTGGTTAAAAATTTTATCTGCCGTCTTGAATTAATTTCAGCTTGCCTGAGCCCAGCAGGGGAGTTCAGAGTGGCTGAGTTAAATTCTTCATTTTAAAAGGATATTATGGTTCCCTATTTAGAGTTTTACTCCACATCTAATTTTTGTTTCACGTTACAGAAACAACATTATAATGACATATCCACTAAAAAAGGAAACAATCAGGAACAAAAAAATAATAAAATAATCACCCAAGTGTGACATTTTCCTGAGGAAGCATTTTCTTGGACTTTGTTTTCTTCACCAACTTCCCTGTTATTTCACAAACTAGCTATAGCCTTGCCTAAATAGTACACAATTAAGAATATGCAGAACTGAGGGAAAAGAAATGAGAACCACAGTACTGACTGACAGGCACATCATCAAAGCAAAGGAAAAAAGCAAAATAGGAATAGGGCTTTAAACACCAACATGTCTAATACAGATCATATGCGGGACAAGGCTGAATACAATCAAATCAACATTCTCCTTAAAGCAGTCCTTCAACAGTTTGTGTTTCTGGCAGCCAACACAGACATGGGTTGGTGAGGAAGTTCAAGCTGTGAGCTGAATAAGAAGAATGTTTGAATGCCAACCAAAGTATCTAAATCTCCTATAAACTACTCCTGATCTGTGGGAATACAAACCCCCATGACAACTCCTGAACTTGGGACAAATTTACAGTCTTAAAGATTGCAAGTTGAGTTTTCCAACCCTGGAGATAGCTACAGTACTAGAAGACTTAATATGGGCATACACAGAGATCCCCCAGCCAGGATATCTAACCTACTACATCTGTTTACAAAATAGCATTAGAATTCACAGTATCTCCAAGCTTTCAATTAATATACTCTGGTCAGTAAGTCAGTAGTAATTTTAATACCTTAAATCAGAAAGAATCATCAGAATCACTATTAAGTAACTATAACCCCAACATCCAACTTTCACAGGCATTCTGCAACGTTACTTATCTATTTTATAAAGAATTTGTCTTTTGTTCTCAATGCAAATGGTCATTGGTTCATTTCTCTCACCCAGGATAGTTATGTCACATCTCTTGACTAATACGCATGCATTTGCCACTAAAAGACACTTTAACTGAGAGCTGTCACATCCGTCATCTCCACTCGACCTGGTTAAAAATTTTATCTGCCGTCTTGAATTAATTTCAGCTTGCCTGAGCCCAGCAGGGGAGTTCAGAGTGGCTGAGTTAAATTCTTCATTTTAAAAGGATATTATGGTTCCCTATTTAGAGTTTTACTCCACATCTAATTTTTGTTTCACGTTACAGAAACAACATTATAATGACATATCCACTAAAAAAGGAAACAATCAGGAACAAAAAAATAATAAAATAATCACCCAAGTGTGACATTTTCCTGAGGAAGCATTTTCTTGGACTTTGTTTTCTTCACCAACTTCCCTGTTATTTCACAAACTAGCTATAGCCTTGCCTAAATAGTACACAATTAAGAATATGCAGAACTGAGGGAAAAGAAATGAGAACCACAGTACTGACTGACAGGCACATCATCAAAGCAAAGGAAAAAAGCAAAATAGGAATAGGGCTTTAAACACCAACATGTCTAATACAGATCATATGCGGGACAAGGCTGAATACAATCAAATCAACATTCTCCTTAAAGCAGTCCTTCAACAGTTTGTGTTTCTGGCAGCCAACACAGACATGGGTTGGTGAGGAAGTTCAAGCTGTGAGCTGAATAAGAAGAATGTTTGAATGCCAACCAAAGTATCTAAATCTCCTATAAACTACTCCTGATCTGTGGGAATACAAACCCCCATGACAACTCCTGAACTTGGGACAAATTTACAGTCTTAAAGATTGCAAGTTGAGTTTTCCAACCCTGGAGATAGCTACAGTACTAGAAGACTTAATATGGGCATACACAGAGATCCCCCAGCCAGGATATCTAACCTACTACATCTGTTTACAAAATAGCATTAGAATTCACAGTATCTCCAAGCTTTCAATTAATATACTCTGGTCAGTAAGTCAGTAGTAATTTTAATACCTTAAATCAGAAAGAATCATCAGAATCACTATTAAGTAACTATAACCCCAACATCCAACTTTCACAGGCATTCTGCAAAAAAATCTGAGGCATAGGATATGGTACATGCTTTTGCTTTGATTTAATCAAGATTAAGGAAATTATACTTTTAATTAAACTAAATCAGTAGTTTAAAATGTTATATTAGATTTGTTTTTTAGTCAAACTATTTTAGGAAATGGTCAATATTTTGTTTCACATTTAATGGCATGTTTTTGACATAATGAATATTTATAAAATCTCATCCAATATAAATTATTTTTGTGATGCACCCTGGGAAAAACTGTGAAAGCTGCAACATCAGTAATCTCTTCGAGATTATCTTCCCTTAAAGTTGCATTGAAAGTGTTTTTAGTAAGGACTCAGAATATGAGAAATGAATAGAATGTAATTCTTTTGTGTATTATTTTAACTTTGTATAAGAAATAAGAAGTTCAGGTAATATTTCTTTTCCATTAAATATGGGTGAGTAAAGACTTAAACATAATTTTCATTCATATATTTCCAGGCACAGGGAATGCACATGGAGATGCCTATTCATACATGGGTCACCCCAACTAGCAGTGAATCATAGTATGTCCTGTGCTAAAATAGGCAATGCAATATTATTATGTATTAAAATCCTTTTAATCAATAGGAATGATGAACATGGCTAAATCAAAAGAGGTAACCAAAACAGTTACTGCCATGGGATTGAGGAGAGGGGGAGAGCATTAAAGGAGGAAGGACAGAAGTGTTTTAAGTTTATATCCTTTAAAATTTACTAATTCAGCCATCTGGCAAGTTTACTGCTATTGTTATAAATTCTTATTTAAATGATAATAAAATCACTTGCTGACAGGAAATTAGTCATGCAAGGACCTGCAGATGCACTGCCTTCTGCCCAGGCTCTGGAACTCTGTGTCAAGTTCAAGGTTGCTCATTTGCTCAAACCACATGGGGTAGTGAAATGCTGACAGCTTTAAGTCTTTCAAGGTATCCCCAAATAGCATTAGAATTCACAGTATCTCCAAGCTTTCAATTAATATACTCTGGTCAGTAAGTCAGTAGTAATTTTAATACCTTAAATCAGAAAGAATCATCAGAATCACTATTAAGTAACTATAACCCCAACATCCAACTTTCACAGGCATTCTGCAAAAAAATCTGAGGCATAGGATATGGTACATGCTTTTGCTTTGATTTAATCAAGATTAAGGAAATTATACTTTTAATTAAACTAAATCAGTAGTTTAAAATGTTATATTAGATTTGTTTTTTAGTCAAACTATTTTAGGAAATGGTCAATATTTTGTTTCACATTTAATGGCATGTTTTTGACATAATGAATATTTATAAAATCTCATCCAATATAAATTATTTTTGTGATGCACCCTGGGAAAAACTGTGAAAGCTGCAACATCAGTAATCTCTTCGAGATTATCTTCCCTTAAAGTTGCATTGAAAGTGTTTTTAGTAAGGACTCAGAATATGAGAAATGAATAGAATGTAATTCTTTTGTGTATTATTTTAACTTTGTATAAGAAATAAGAAGTTCAGGTAATATTTCTTTTCCATTAAATATGGGTGAGTAAAGACTTAAACATAATTTTCATTCATATATTTCCAGGCACAGGGAATGCACATGGAGATGCCTATTCATACATGGGTCACCCCAACTAGCAGTGAATCATAGTATGTCCTGTGCTAAAATAGGCAATGCAATATTATTATGTATTAAAATCCTTTTAATCAATAGGAATGATGAACATGGCTAAATCAAAAGAGGTAACCAAAACAGTTACTGCCATGGGATTGAGGAGAGGGGGAGAGCATTAAAGGAGGAAGGACAGAAGTGTTTTAAGTTTATATCCTTTAAAATTTACTAATTCAGCCATCTGGCAAGTTTACTGCTATTGTTATAAATTCTTATTTAAATGATAATAAAATCACTTGCTGACAGGAAATTAGTCATGCAAGGACCTGCAGATGCACTGCCTTCTGCCCAGGCTCTGGAACTCTGTGTCAAGTTCAAGGTTGCTCATTTGCTCAAACCACATGGGGTAGTGAAATGCTGACAGCTTTAAGTCTTTCAAGGTATCCCCCAAATTCAACAGACTTTTTATGACTTTCAGGGAGGTAAGTACGGGGTAATGGGAAGAACTGTATGCTTATAAATGTCAGATACTCTCCCCAAGATTTTTCATCTTTTCTTGTTAGACTAAATGTTAGAAACCCAAAGAAAAAAGGGTACATCAGAGGATGAGATGGTTGGATGGCATCATGGACTCAATGGACATAAGTCTGAGCAAGTTCTGGGAGAATGGTGAAGAATAGAAAATCGTGGGGTGTTGCAGCCCATGGGTCGCAAAGAGTAGGACACAACTGAGTGACTAAACAACAACAACAACTTTTGCACTAATTCTTGTTGCAATAAAATAAGAGTAAAGTGTGATATTAGCAATATTATATTAAAGATTTGATTTTGGTTCTCTAGAAGTATTTTATAGATTATATATAATAGCAAGGTATATAATAAAAACATTTTAACACAGAAAATTGCTTTAACCCAGGAAATATATCCTGGTAACTTTTATCACTATGGTCACAAATTGTTACTGAAAATACTTTGTCCTTAAAAGGAAAAATTTATTTAGTAAACCAAGTATTTTATCTCATGGAGATGGAGACTTATGATTAAAAAGTAACACTATTAATTATATTATATTATAATTAAATTATATTATAATTAAAAGTAACACTATTTAATACAGTAATTTGACAGGTTCTAGCTTGAAAAAAACCTATCAATATTTTATTAAATTTTCACCTTTGGAGTCTTCTCCAGTGGGCACCAGTTCTCCCTTTTTTACAGGTGAAAATACTGAGCCTCAGTCAGATTAAAAAGCCATCCAAGGAAAACAGAACTAAGAAATACCAGTTTCAAGTCTTCTGATTCAAAAACCCTGCAGTTTAAGCAAACAAGCTTAAAAAGAGAGCCAATAGTATTGTGTCTTGCTAGCTAAATAACTTTCTAACGCAAACAGGTGTATATCACATACAGCATAGATATTACAAATGTACTAAAACTGTCACTTGTATGCATGCCTGAATTTCATATTTTTTCTTTGTCATGTTAGACTAATTTAACTACCTTTTTTGCAAGGACATCATTTAACATCCTTAAGGAAAGGCAACTTTGGAAAAGATTTCAGGTAACAGAATTCACCACTGTATTTACAATTCTCTATGCAACTGAAGAAAACACTTATTGATCAATAAGACCATCAAAATAAGTATTAACCTGTTTTAACTAAAATCCTCCTTTATTCAAATCATACAGGAAAATGAATATTTCCACAGAGAAAATTCAACTTTCATCAACCAAAACTGTTCAATCTTGCCTCCCTCCCTCTCTCCCTACAAGCTGGTTCTGGCTCTTCTGCCCACAGTAATGAACTGCTACTGACAGACTCATCACCCTTCCCACCTTGCTCCACTTCCCTGCATGTATTTAAATTCAAACATGCATAGCTCATGTATAAGCAAACAGGTGCAGGGATCAGGGGGCAGCCAAACCCAGAGCAGGCAGGAGGTACATGTGTATCTCACTGATTGTGGCCTGCTACTGATAGAAGAAGACAAGCCCAGACAATGAGGGGGGTCAGTAGGTGGCTCTTTGATTTCTCTGGCTTCCTGACATGGCAGCAGCCCCAGGAGTCTGCAGTTTGTGGAAGAGTTAATGTTCTCTACCCTATAACATTTAAATGTCAGGAATGAAATGTTTAGATGACCTGAACAGCAGCTTTCTGCATTTTCTAATCACCACCTCTAGCAGTTAAAGTGCATAAGGTTGCTCCCCAGAACCTCAACATATTAACACCACATGTCCCAAACCAGTGACTCTTCTTCCTCAGAACCGTCAACAAACAAACAGGAATAATATCATACAGTATGCACAAAGGGAAAAGCATGCTATCAGAGTTTGAAAGTAAATCTCTGGAAGAGTATTAAATAGAAAAGAAGAATGTTGACAGGCTGCTTCTAGTACACGCTAAGGTCATCTTTGCTGTCAACACTTAAACCAACACAAATTTATGCCATATTTATCTGAGGTCACCTAACACTAATCACATTCCATTGAGAGGCGGTGGAGGCAGAAAGATGATATAAAGCAGGAAAACTGTCCCCTTGTCATATTTAGTTTTAAATATCCCTCGAGGTTTTATACTTTTTCTCCTTTTAGAGTATTTGGGGATATTCTGAAACACATAAAAGTTTAAGCAATATTTTATTAACATTTTAAATCAGTGTCTCTCAACTTGTTAAGGCAGTGCAGAGCTTTTAACTTTGATGCCTTATAGAAGTATATATACTAAAACACTTTACTTCTCCTTTAGAATATTTGCTGCAAGGATCACAGTAATATACCTGCAAATTTAAACATATATTTTTTGTAACCCTAATTGTTATAACCTAAAGGCTTAATTTTCAAACATGTCTCCCATGAGTCATTATTCATATTATTTTGCCATAATACTTTTTTAACATATTAAAAGGTCAAGAATTTCTTTTACTTAGAACTTCTTTTCTGACTTATTAGCTCCTAAAGAAATGAATTCTCTACATTATCCATGTAGCTCATGTTCACCCAGCTAAATTGTACTCTTCTTATAATCACTGTGGACATGTAGAATTTTAAACTATTAAAGTCAATGAACTTCTCATATTCATTTTCAGTTTGAATCAAAGTACCTTCATTATATATGATATTAATATTTAAAAGCAAATGATAAAAGATGAATGTACCAGGGCCTAATTCAATGATCGCAGCCCCAAGGGTCGGGGCAGTTTGTGGAAGAGTTAATGTTCTCTACCCTATAACATTTAAATGTCAGGAATGAAATGTTTAGATGACCTGAACAGCAGCGTTCTGCATTTTCTAATCACCACCTCTAGCAGTTAAAGTGCATAAGGTTGCTCCCAGAACCTCAACATATTAACACCACATGTCCCAAACCAGTGACTCTTCTTCCTCAGAACCGTCAACAAACAAACAGGAATAATATCATACAGTATGCACAAAGGGAAAAGCATGCTATCAGAGTTTGAAAGTAAATCTCTGGAAGAGTATTAAATAGAAAAGAAGAATGTTGACAGGCTGCTTCTAGTACACGCTAAGGTCATCTTTGCTGTCAACACTTAAACCAACACAAATTTATGCCATATTTATCTGAGGTCACCTAACACTAATCACATTCCATTGAGAGGCGGTGGAGGCAGAAAGATGATATAAAGCAGGAAAACTGTCCCCTTGTCATATTTAGTTTTAAATATCCCTCGAGGTTTTATACTTTTTCTCCTTTTAGAGTATTTGGGGATATTCTGAAACACATAAAAGTTTAAGCAATATTTTATTAACATTTTAAATCAGTGTCTCTCAACTTTTTAAGGCAGTGCAGAGCTTTTAACTTTGATGCCTTATAGAAGTATATATACTAAAACACTTTACTTCTCCTTTAGAATATTTGCTGCAAGGATCACAGTAATATACCTGCAAATTTAAACATATATTTTTTGTAACCCTAATTGTTATAACCTAAAGGCTTAATTTTCAAACATGTCTCCCATGAGTCATTATTCATATTATTTTGCCATAATACTTTTTTAACATATTAAAAGGTCAAGAATTTCTTTTACTTAGAACTTCTTTTCTGACTTATTAGCTCCTAAAGAAATGAATTCTCTACATTATCCATGTAGCTCATGTTCACCCAGCTAAATTGTACTCTTCTTATAATCACTGTGGACATGTAGAATTTTAAACTATTAAAGTCAATGAACTTCTCATATTCATTTTCAGTTTGAATCAAAGTACCTTCATTATATATGATATTAATATTTAAAAGCAAATGATAAAAGATGAATGTACCAGGGCCACTGGCAACTTCCTTTCATGATCCAGATTTTTACATTTAGAGAGATTAAAATAAGGTAAAACAAATGCTCATAGATGTATCTACTGCCCATTTTCATCAGCATGCTCCACTGAACAAGGCATTAATAAATAATTATTTCAAGGCTTTTGCTATCGCTGATGTTTGAGGCCTGACTGAGAGGCAAATTATACCTGAGTTTATCACAAAACATTCATGTTGAAATTAATGAAAGTTCTACTTGCTTCACATCCTTCTCCTAGTTAGTTTTTTATACTTTCTAAAAATGAGTGATGCAACCTCATATAAAAACCCCAGAGCTATGTATCCTGTATTTTTCATCTATGGTGTTCACTGGAATATGAAATACTATCTTTGATTCAATATTTTCATTCAAAGTTTATAAAGTGTTAATAAATTTGTTTTATATTGCATTTTCAAGCAATGTGATGTATATATGTACACTGCATCTATATACAGTACAGATATAATATTTATATGTAGTCACATTCATATATAGCATAGATAATATATCTATTTGAAGTATAAATATATATAAAAGATAAAAAATATATTGTGTTAAGCAACATGTTGGGACAAATACTACCATGGGACAAATCATACCTTCATATGTTCTGAAGAAACTTAAAATTTTTAAAGTCAAAATTTCCTCATAAAAAATATTCATGGGGGGCTTCCCTGGTGGTCCAGTGGGTAAGGACACCGCCTTGCAGTGCAAGGGGCGCCGGTTCGATCCCTGGCCTGGGAAGATCCCACGTGCCGCGGAGCGGCTGGACCCATGTGTCCAATTACCGAGCCGGAACTCTGGAGCGCATGCGCCCAGAGCCAGCGCTCTGCGACGACAGAGGCTACTGTGATGGGAGGCCCACACGGGCCAAAGAACAAAGATGGATGAAAATGGACAAATGAAAGACCAATAGAAGTAGCCCGCCTGCTCCCCTCCCTCCCCACTCCAGCCCCCCCAATAAATAAATAAATCTTTAAAAAAAAAAATATTCATGGGAAAAATATGGGACCAGTGATTACCAAGTTAACTTACACAAAAAGTACCCTATAAGTCCAATGGGATTTGAAAGGACAAAAAGGCCAAGAGAATCTGGATTTGTACGGCGTGAGGTTTGATTAATTTTCACCTTGCAGTACATTTAAGCAGGAAAGAAAATACACAGCAAACTGGTTAAACAAGTAGGAAAAGCCACAGGGTAAGAAATAAATATTAACATAAGTGAGAGACTGAAGGTTTTGTCTATGTAGAGAAGATACTTCCTGATGGGAATTATCAAATGGAAGGGTTTCTAAATAAGGTGGATTCACAGCAAGTAGGAAATTGAGAGAAATTCAGTAAAGGGTGGCCTTTGTTTTTAATCTGACACCCGATGAGCTCTAAGAAGAGCCATGTGCCACGCAGAAAGTAAATATTTTAAAACAATTAAATTACTTAATGAATATGGTGTTCACTGGAATATGAAATACTATCTTTGATTCAATATTTTCATTCAAAGTTTATAAAGTGTTAATAAATTTGTTTTATATTGCATTTTCAAGCAATGTGATGTATATATGTACACTGCATCTATATACAGTACAGATATAATATTTATATGTAGTCACATTCATATATAGCATAGATAATATATCTATTTGAAGTATAAATATATATAAAAGATAAAAAATATATTGTGTTAAGCAACATGTTGGGACAAATACTACCATGGGACAAATCATACCTTCATATGTTCTGAAGAAACTTAAAATTTTTAAAGTCAAAATTTCCTCATAAAAAATATTCATGGGGGGCTTCCCTGGTGGTCCAGTGGGTAAGGACACCGCCTTGCAGTGCAAGGGGCGCCGGTTCGATCCCTGGCCTGGGAAGATCCCACGTGCCGCGGAGCGGCTGGACCCATGTGTCCAATTACCGAGCCGGAACTCTGGAGCGCATGCGCCCAGAGCCAGCGCTCTGCGACGACAGAGGCTACTGTGATGGGAGGCCCACACGGGCCAAAGAACAAAGATGGATGAAAATGGACAAATGAAAGACCAATAGAAGTAGCCCGCCTGCTCCCCTCCCTCCCCACTCCAGCCCCCCCAATAAATAAATAAATCTTTAAAAAAAAAAATATTCATGGGAAAAATATGGGACCAGTGATTACCAAGTTAACTTACACAAAAAGTACCCTATAAGTCCAATGGGATTTGAAAGGACAAAAAGGCCAAGAGAATCTGGATTTGTACGGCGTGAGGTTTGATTAATTTTCACCTTGCAGTACATTTAAGCAGGAAAGAAAATACACAGCAAACTGGTTAAACAAGTAGGAAAAGCCACAGGGTAAGAAATAAATATTAACATAAGTGAGAGACTGAAGGTTTTGTCTATGTAGAGAAGATACTTCCTGATGGGAATTATCAAATGGAAGGGTTTCTAAATAAGGTGGATTCACAGCAAGTAGGAAATTGAGAGAAATTCAGTAAAGGGTGGCCTTTGTTTTTAATCTGACACCCGATGAGCTCTAAGAAGAGCCATGTGCCACGCAGAAAGTAAATATTTTAAAACAATTAAATTACTTAATAAATAACAACTTAAATAAATAAGTTTATAGGATGGAACAGAGAAGCAAGAAGCCTAGACTGAGTAAGAATAAGTTCTTCTAAAAATAGTCCAAGCATCCTTCATGGGGGAACACAAAAAGATAAATACAAAAACATGGAAAACTATCAGAAAATTTAGAAAGAATACTAATATTGGGGCAACCATGAATTTAGCAGTCATATGCAAATATTAGATCCAAGTGGGAAAAATACCATTTATTTCCTTTATCTAATTTAAAGAAAAAAGTCTTCAGCCCATAATTATTAAACAAAGCTGAAAAATCACTATATTAGACTGATTTTATAGCAGTTATAAATATGAAATGCTCTTTAACACTACAGACAGCCAATTGTATGGTATGTGAAGAATACCTTTAAAAGCCTTTGTTTAAAAAATGTTGTCTGGGAGACTATTTGCAAAGCTGTCATAAAGCAATACAGCTTGAGGGGCTTCCCTGGTGACTCAGTGTTAAAGAATTTGCCTGGCACTGCTGGAGAGTCCAGTTCAATCCCTGGGTCAGGAAGATCCCCTGGAGAAGGAAATGGCACCCCACTCCAGTATTCTTGCCTGGAAAATCCCAAAGACAGAGCTTCCTGGCCAGCTACAGTCCATGGAGTCACAAAAGGGTAGGAAAAGACAATGACTAAACAAACACTGAGCTAGAAGCTTGCTTTTCTTTGCGTGCCTGCTTCTATTAAGATGGAATGGGTGCATGTTCAGGCTTATCCGAACTGAACTCAAGTCTCTTGCATCTCCTACTCTGGCAGGCTTCCCACCATCTGGGAAGTCCAAGATACATGGAGCCCCGGTTCAAATCTGGTTTTGCTGCGCTTCAATTACTGTAACTTTAGGTGAGGACACCTGGCCTTACCCATTTTTTTGTCTTTGGGGCCCAAATACTTCCTGATGGGAATTATCAAATGGAAGGGTTTCTAAATAAGGTGGATTCACAGCAAGTAGGAAATTGAGAGAAATTCAGTAAAGGGTGGCCTTTGTTTTTAATCTGACACCCGATGAGCTCTAAGAAGAGCCATGTGCCACGCAGAAAGTAAATATTTTAAAACAATTAAATTACTTAATAAATAACAACTTAAATAAATAAGTTTATAGGATGGAACAGAGAAGCAAGAAGCCTAGACTGAGTAAGAATAAGTTCTTCTAAAAATAGTCCAAGCATCCTTCATGGGGGAACACAAAAAGATAAATACAAAAACATGGAAAACTATCAGAAAATTTAGAAAGAATACTAATATTGGGGCAACCATGAATTTAGCAGTCATATGCAAATATTAGATCCAAGTGGGAAAAATACCATTTATTTCCTTTATCTAATTTAAAGAAAAAAGTCTTCAGCCCATAATTATTAAACAAAGCTGAAAAATCACTATATTAGACTGATTTTATAGCAGTTATAAATATGAAATGCTCTTTAACACTACAGACAGCCAATTGTATGGTATGTGAAGAATACCTTTAAAAGCCTTTGTTTAAAAATGTTGTCTGGGAGACTATTTGCAAAGCTGTCATAAAGCAATACAGCTTGAGGGGCTTCCCTGGTGACTCAGTGTTAAAGAATTTGCCTGGCACTGCTGGAGAGTCCAGTTCAATCCCTGGGTCAGGAAGATCCCCTGGAGAAGGAAATGGCACCCCACTCCAGTATTCTTGCCTGGAAAATCCCAAAGACAGAGCTTCCTGGCCAGCTACAGTCCATGGAGTCACAAAAGGGTAGGAAAAGACAATGACTAAACAAACACTGAGCTAGAAGCTTGCTTTTCTTTGCGTGCCTGCTTCTATTAAGATGGAATGGGTGCATGTTCAGGCTTATCCGAACTGAACTCAAGTCTCTTGCATCTCCTACTCTGGCAGGCTTCCCACCATCTGGGAAGTCCAAGATACATGGAGCCCCGGTTCAAATCTGGTTTTGCTGCGCTTCAATTACTGTAACTTTAGGTGAGGACACCTGGCCTTACCCATTTTGTTTTCCATTTGCATGACTGTTGGAGGCCAAGTCCTCTGCTGAATCTGAGGAAAACATTTCTCAGCTATAAAAAACAAGGCTAATGACCACATCTCTGTGAGTCACGATGAGGCTGCAACACAATTCTACATGTACATAGATAATACAGCGTCTGACCCAGCTCATGCCCTCAGAAAAGGTATTTGCCTCCCATCCTTCTACAGCAAGCTTCAAAGGGCTTCCTTTAAAGGAAATTCTGAGTTGACAGAACCTGTGTTCCTTGACGGAGCTCATGTGTAAGTAGTATGAGAAGGAAATTAGCCGAAAGAACTCTATCCACCATTAATCCTGGTAGGGCGGTCCAACAACTTTCCTGTTACTTGTGCAACTTATTTTCTATTCCATGTGTACAAGCAACAGACTCAAAGAGCAAAGGGGGCAGATTTTACAAAACTGCCTGACAAGTTACACTTGAGTCTTTACAATTTTTTCTTTTTAAGGTTATTTTCATTTAATTAATATTTTATTACAGTATTTATAATATACTAAAGATGTGGTTATCATATATTAGCACTAAGTAGAAGTATCACTTTGAAGGCCAAATCTCAGCCTCCATTTGAAGACACAGACATACAGGTCTTTACAAGTGAGTGTATGTGTTCTTAACCTCTAACTACATATTTAAATATACTTGTCCATACAAGTGTGTTTTTACTGCATATTCAATGTTGGGGTTTCCCAGGTGGAGCTAGTGGTAAAGAATCTGTCTGCCAATACAGGAGACAAAACAAAGCTTTATCCCTGGGTCAGGAAGATCTTCTGGAGAAGGGGATGACAAACCACTTAGGTATATATATATTTTTTAATTTGGCCTCTTTCTTTTCTTTTTTTAATCTATTTTCATCCATCTCTACTCTTTGACCTGTGTGGGCCTCCCACTGCAGTAGCCTCTCTCGCTGCAGAGCACTGGTTCTGGGTCCATGCGATCCAGAGCACTGGCTCCTAACTGGACACACCTTTCCAGCCACCCACAGCACATGGGATACTCCCAGGCCAAGGATTGAACTGGCACCCCTTGCACTGCAAGGCAGACTCTTTACCCACTGGACCACCAGGGAAGTCCCACTTCAGTATTCTCGTGTAGAGAATCCCATGCAGAGAGGAACCTGGCAGCTTAACAATCCATTGGGTCATAGAGTCAGATACAACTGAAGCAACTTAGCATGCACATTCAAAATTGAAGATATATTAAGAATTTATGACTTTATCAAATATATAAGAATATTAGTTAGGTGTTTCTTGGCGAGATTCTCTTTTAAAATCAATCTTTTAAAATTTGAACGTATATCTTTAAAATTGAATAAAGGTATTCTCAAGATCTAAGTGTGTATACACACTTGGAATATTTCTAGTAGGCTTTAAATATAGACATGAGAAGCAGAGGCAAAGTAGGAGTGAGACAAAGAATTTTTTTGAGTTTTGGTATCCACATTCCAAATACCAATAACTATTCAACTTAGAATACACTAGCGTGGAAACTGGAGCATGTATTTTTCATTATGTGTTATTCACTTATTTTAAAACTAGATTAACTGAATAATTTTCTAGCCTGTAGTATCAATAAGAGTAGTATCATCCAGCAGTAGGAAGATACAGTGGTGTTAGCACAATTTCTACAACAGAGTTTCACACAAGGTTACAAAATAAATGAAAAAATCATTCATTCAGCATAAGCCTGTTTGGCCTCCCTCTAATTTATCAGAGCTTACATCTCTTGCCTGCCAGCAGAGCTGGATTCATATGTTATTGTCCCAAACCTGTCACTTCCTGGACTGCTTTTTAATCTTCCTTCCTGAATTACATTCAGAAAGGTCACCACTATCCAATTAGAACCTTATCAAAGATGCACACGCAGTCCAGATTCATGCTTATCAAGAATGGGTCATAAATCCAGAAACTGCACATCACCAAGTGCCATTACCATAATGAATAACTGAGGACAGGATGAAAAAGAAGTGACAAAACACCTGTATATTAGCCAGTCTTTGACGCCATTCTTGGCGGGGAGGAGGTGTCATGAAAAGTGAACCACTGGAAGGTGGACAACAGGGCAATGGAGAAAAAAGAAAGAAAACCACAGCAGTGAGCTTCAAGAGTGTCACCAAGGGGCTTCCCTGGTGGTGCAGTGGGTAAAGAGGCTGCCTTGCAGTGCAAGGGGCACCGGTTCAATCCCTGGTCTGGGAAGATCCCACATCCAGTGGAATGGTTGGATTGGTGTGTCCAACTACGAGCCAGCTCTCTGGAGCACATGCATCCAGACTCGGTGCTCTGCAACGAGAGAGGCCACTGCAATGGGAGGCCCACACAGGCCAAAGATTAAAGATGAGTGAAAATTAATAAGTTAAAAACTGATAAAAGAGGCCAAAACTTAAAAAAAAAAAAAAAGTGCCACCAAGAGCACAGCATTCTGCTTGAGGAGAAGAACCTATGATAAAATAAGCGCATCTATTATAAGAGCTCAAGTCTTGCACTTTGGGCTTCCCAGGTGGTTCAGTCTTAAAGAATCCGCTTGCCAAAAGAAGAGACTCGGGTTCCTTCCCTTGGTTGGGAAGAACCCCTGGAGAAAGAAATGGCAACCCACTACTCCAGTATTCTGGCCTGGGAAATTCCATGGACAGAGGAGCCTGGTAGGCTATGATTCATGGGTCACAAAGAGTTGGACATGACTGAGTTTGCACACATGCATATTACACCTTAGAATATAAAGGAACAAGTAAGTGTTGCTTAACTAGATGGAATTACGTGTCCACAACACATTGTATGCATACACAGGCTTAAATTATTAATAATCTTGGAAAAATACTATTTGTTATAATTTAAAATAGATCTTGTTAGTTTATTGAACTTAATTACCTGTCACTTCCTGGACTGCTTTTTAATCTTCCTTCCTGAATTACATTCAGAAAGGTCACCACTATCCAATTAGAACCTTATCAAAGATGCACACGCAGTCCAGATTCATGCTTATCAAGAATGGGTCATAAATCCAGAAACTGCACATCACCAAGTGCCATTACCATAATGAATAACTGAGGACAGGATGAAAAAGAAGTGACAAAACACCTGTATATTAGCCAGTCTTTGACGCCATTCTTGGCGGGGAGGAGGTGTCATGAAAAGTGAACCACTGGAAGGTGGACAACAGGGCAATGGAGAAAAAAGAAAGAAAACCACAGCAGTGAGCTTCAAGAGTGTCACCAAGGGGCTTCCCTGGTGGTGCAGTGGGTAAAGAGGCTGCCTTGCAGTGCAAGGGGCACCGGTTCAATCCCTGGTCTGGGAAGATCCCACATCCAGTGGAATGGTTGGATTGGTGTGTCCAACTACGAGCCAGCTCTCTGGAGCACATGCATCCAGACTCGGTGCTCTGCAACGAGAGAGGCCACTGCAATGGGAGGCCCACACAGGCCAAAGATTAAAGATGAGTGAAAATTAATAAGTTAAAAACTGATAAAAGAGGCCAAAACTTAAAAAAAAAAAAAAAGTGCCACCAAGAGCACAGCATTCTGCTTGAGGAGAAGAACCTATGATAAAATAAGCGCATCTATTATAAGAGCTCAAGTCTTGCACTTTGGGCTTCCCAGGTGGTTCAGTCTTAAAGAATCCGCTTGCCAAAAGAAGAGACTCGGGTTCCTTCCCTTGGTTGGGAAGAACCCCTGGAGAAAGAAATGGCAACCCACTACTCCAGTATTCTGGCCTGGGAAATTCCATGGACAGAGGAGCCTGGTAGGCTATGATTCATGGGTCACAAAGAGTTGGACATGACTGAGTTTGCACACATGCATATTACACCTTAGAATATAAAGGAACAAGTAAGTGTTGCTTAACTAGATGGAATTACGTGTCCACAACACATTGTATGCATACACAGGCTTAAATTATTAATAATCTTGGAAAAATACTATTTGTTATAATATTAGATCTGTTTATTTTAGAAAATTACTCAGCATACTTTGTTTAGTCTTAAATTATCATCTTAGGTCATAACTTTCTTGGAAGGTAATGGTTTCTTTCATTTTGAGGGAGTCTCATTAACAATTTATCACAACACGCCACTGTTAACTCCGTGACACTCAGTGAAGGCAGCAAATAAAAATTTTGATTTAACAAGTGAAAAGTGAGAAGGTAATAATTTTTACAGTTTTATTGAGATAGAACGGCATACAGCACTGTAAGTTTAGGGTGTATAGCATAATGACTAGAGAGTAATGATTTACCGTACAAAGGGATTTATTACTTTCCAAGAAGTTAAAGAGGAATTTCTAAAGGTTCCCTTTCAACAGAAAACCATTAAGTTTTTAAAATCACTGAAGTTTAGCAAAATGTTTGATTGTACAAAGTAAGTCCCAACATGAGTGGATCCTAAATTGGGTCCCTGGACTCAATTTTAACCTCACACTATATTCTCTTAAATCAAAGTGCTGGGATCATTGAAAACATGTATGAAGTTAACATGCTGACAGGAGTGTAATATACTCTGTTTATGTTTCCAAGGTCAGTTACCAGCAGACTCAATATATTCCTACGAATGCTGATTTTAGGGAGACAAAGAGGTACTGTATAATTAAATGTAAATGAATCTCTGAATCTGACATAATCTCAGCAGTACAAGCTTAATATCATATTTCATAGTGTAAAGAACCCTGAAAAAAAGCTAAGAGCTCAAGCCATTTGGACATCCGCTTGCCAAAGAAGAGACTCGGGTTCCTTCCCTTGGTTGGGAAGAACCCTGGAGAAATGGCAACCCACTACTCCAGTATTCTGGCCTGGGAAATTCCATGGACAGAGGAGCCTGGTAGGCTATGATTCATGGGTCACAAAGAGTTGGACATGACTGAGTTTGCACACATGCATATTACACCTTAGAATATAAAGGAACAAGTAAGTGTTGCTTAACTAGATGGAATTACGTGTCCACAACACATTGTATGCATACACAGGCTTAAATTATTAATAATCTTGGAAAAATACTATTTGTTATAATATTAGATCTGTTTATTTTAGAAAATTACTCAGCATACTTTGTTTAGTCTTAAATTATCATCTTAGGTCATAACTTTCTTGGAAGGTAATGGTTTCTTTCATTTTGAGGGAGTCTCATTAACAATTTATCACAACACGCCACTGTTAACTCCGTGACACTCAGTGAAGGCAGCAAATAAAAATTTTGATTTAACAAGTGAAAAGTGAGAAGGTAATAATTTTTACAGTTTTATTGAGATAGAACGGCATACAGCACTGTAAGTTTAGGGTGTATAGCATAATGACTAGAGAGTAATGATTTACCGTACAAAGGGATTTATTACTTTCCAAGAAGTTAAAGAGGAATTTCTAAAGGTTCCCTTTCAACAGAAAACCATTAAGTTTTTAAAATCACTGAAGTTTAGCAAAATGTTTGATTGTACAAAGTAAGTCCCAACATGAGTGGATCCTAAATTGGGTCCCTGGACTCAATTTTAACCTCACACTATATTCTCTTAAATCAAAGTGCTGGGATCATTGAAAACATGTATGAAGTTAACATGCTGACAGGAGTGTAATATACTCTGTTTATGTTTCCAAGGTCAGTTACCAGCAGACTCAATATATTCCTACGAATGCTGATTTTAGGGAGACAAAGAGGTACTGTATAATTAAATGTAAATGAATCTCTGAATCTGACATAATCTCAGCAGTACAAGCTTAATATCATATTTCATAGTGTAAAGAGTTTATCTCCTCCTCACTCCTTCAGTGTGCAGTGTCTTTTTAAGCCTATAATGGTCCTAGCTGAGTTTTTAGTTCACGCGGAAACTGGTTATACAAAGAACACTATTTGATCCCCTCTCAGCACTAAGCCATTTTATCTTCGTCTAACTAAGCTGGCTTCAGAAAACAATGCCACAATAAAAGTACAACCTCTGTCTAAGACACTACGAGGTCATGCTGTTAACAGAAGTATTCGCATTCTGTTAGGATGCTCCCAAGTCCATGTTTAACAAGCGCAATGTAATTGTCCCTTTGTGAAACTTAAAATTATGAATATCTCCCTAGAACTATACCTTTGCCGTTGACAAATGCAGGGACCATGGCCACCCTTTCTTATCCCCTCCTGTCTCTGGTATTCTGTGGGGTTTTGACTTTCAACTGGTTATGAGGGAGTAAAGATACACTCCTGTTTTTTGATGTTGACAAGCATGTTCTCTATAACCTAGGCTCTGATAAGTGGGTTGTCAGGATTTGCCTTGATGGGGAAGTGAATGACCCTTACTCATAATTATCAAAACAAGGGGAAGAAAAGTGACTCATGAAGCAGCTGCTACTTCGGCTTCAGTACAACTTCACAGAAAGTGCCGATGAGAGGTCTCTTTAAATCTGACTGCAGAGGACAGAGTCTACAGGAACACAAAGCTTTACTGTAAAGTGGGAATCTGTGCGAATACTGATGCACTCTGAAGAAGTGTCCTTTGCTGAGGATATGCTGATCTTTATAGCTAGGAACTGTTAGGTTATTTAACTGGTTTCATATCCATCATATATGACACTTCCAAATCACTCAAGTGATGGAAGATTCAGTATACTAACACATATATATGGAATCTTTTCCGAAATACACGATCCCTGGACTCAATTTTAACCTCACACTATATTCTCTTAAATCAAAGTGCTGGGATCATTGAAAACATGTATGAAGTTAACATGCTGACAGGAGTGTAATATACTCTGTTTATGTTTCCAAGGTCAGTTACCAGCAGACTCAATATATTCCTACGAATGCTGATTTTAGGGAGACAAAGAGGTACTGTATAATTAAATGTAAATGAATCTCTGAATCTGACATAATCTCAGCAGTACAAGCTTAATATCATATTTCATAGTGTAAAGAGTTTATCTCCTCCTCACTCCTTCAGTGTGCAGTGTCTTTTTAAGCCTATAATGGTCCTAGCTGAGTTTTTAGTTCACGCGGAAACTGGTTATACAAAGAACACTATTTGATCCCCTCTCAGCACTAAGCCATTTTATCTTCGTCTAACTAAGCTGGCTTCAGAAAACAATGCCACAATAAAAGTACAACCTCTGTCTAAGACACTACGAGGTCATGCTGTTAACAGAAGTATTCGCATTCTGTTAGGATGCTCCCAAGTCCATGTTTAACAAGCGCAATGTAATTGTCCCTTTGTGAAACTTAAAATTATGAATATCTCCCTAGAACTATACCTTTGCCGTTGACAAATGCAGGGACCATGGCCACCCTTTCTTATCCCCTCCTGTCTCTGGTATTCTGTGGGGTTTTGACTTTCAACTGGTTATGAGGAGTAAAGATACACTCCTGTTTTTTGATGTTGACAAGCATGTTCTCTATAACCTAGGCTCTGATAAGTGGGTTGTCAGGATTTGCCTTGATGGGGAAGTGAATGACCCTTACTCATAATTATCAAAACAAGGGGAAGAAAAGTGACTCATGAAGCAGCTGCTACTTCGGCTTCAGTACAACTTCACAGAAAGTGCCGATGAGAGGTCTCTTTAAATCTGACTGCAGAGGACAGAGTCTACAGGAACACAAAGCTTTACTGTAAAGTGGGAATCTGTGCGAATACTGATGCACTCTGAAGAAGTGTCCTTTGCTGAGGATATGCTGATCTTTATAGCTAGGAACTGTTAGGTTATTTAACTGGTTTCATATCCGCATCATATATGACACTTCCAAATCACTCAAGTGATGGAAGATTCAGTATACTAACACATATATATGGAATCTAGTAAGATGGTACCGATAAATGCACACACAGAATGGCAAGGGAGAAACAGAATTAGAGAACAGACGTATAGTCACTGGGAGAAGGGAAGATCAGACGAGAGGTATGGAAAGAGCAACAAGGAAACCTACACTAACATATGTAATAGAGATTACCACTGTGATTAAGCTGTAAGACTAATGGAACCTACATGGGGACTAAGCATCAACCTGGGGCAAGCAGGAAGAAAGAAAAGGGAGGGAGGGCTCAGGGGAGAGGGGTCAGGGACATGCCTATGACTGTTTGGGGATTATGTATAACTGAAAACAAGAAAACTCTGTAAAAACATGTAACAATCACTTCACTGTACACCTGAATTTAATGTAACATTATAAAACAAATATATCCCAATAAAAATAAAAATTAAGAAACTAGGCATTAAATCTTATCTTCAATAAAGCTCTTAAAGTGCTGCAACATGTGGTTACAAGGTTTCATAGTATTAATATACCCTAGGTAAGTTTTTTTTATTTTTTTTTTAAAGATTTATTTATTTATTTATTTTTGGGCGGGGGTCAGGTTGGGGAGGGAGGGGAGCAAGCGGGCCACTTCTATTGGTCTTTCATTTCTCTATTTTCATCCGTCTTTGTTCTTTGGCTCCTGTGGGCCTCCCATCGCGGTGGCCTCTGTCATCGCAGAGCGCCGGCTCTGGGCGCATGCGCTCCAGAGCTCCGGCTCGGTAATTGGACACATCGGTCCAGCCGCTCCGCAGCACGTGGGATCTTCCCAGGCCAGGGATCGAACTGGCGCCCCTTGCACTGCAAGGCGGTGTCCTTACCCACTGGACCACCAGGGGAAGCCCCCCTAGGTAAGTTTTGAAGTACCATTCCAAGTACAATTTATTATTGGATTTGCAATTCAATAATTTTTAAATGTCAACAGAGTATTTCAATGGAATAAAATGCATAGAGGGAGATTTCTTATTATATCAAAATACTCAGAATATTTTTGTCTCACACCAGGTTTTCAGAGTCAGGAAATTATCGAACTGTGACTAAAAGTTGTCTGTTGGTAGAGGCAGCGAAAAGAGGCTTCTCTTCACTCCATACTCGAGAATGACTCAATCAACTCCTAGTAACATTTTAAATGTAAACTTTTTAACTTTTTCTCTATTGTTCATTTGTCTATTCTCTACTATCTGTTTTCCTGTACATCCAGAGATGAACAATGCTCAGATTTCACCTCATCATTTTCCTTCTGAAAATAGAAAGTATTAGTCACTCAGTCATGGCTGACTCTTCGCGACCCCATGGACTGTAGCCCATCAGGCTCCTCTGTCCTAGGAACTCTCCATGCAAAGATACTTAAGTGGGTTGCCATACCCTTCTCCAGGATCAAACACTCAGTCTTTACTGTCTGTGCCACCAGGGGACTAAGCATCAACCTGGGGCAAGCAGGAAGAAAGAAAAGGGAGGGAGGGCTCAGGGAGAGGGTCAGGGACATGCCTATGACTGTTTGGGGATTATGTATAACTGAAAACAAGAAAACTCTGTAAAAACATGTAACAATCACTTCACTGTACACCTGAATTTAATGTAACATTATAAAACAAATATATCCCAATAAAAATAAAAATTAAGAAACTAGGCATTAAATCTTATCTTCAATAAAGCTCTTAAAGTGCTGCAACATGTGGTTACAAGGTTTCATAGTATTAATATACCCTAGGTAAGTTTTTTTTATTTTTTTTTTAAAGATTTATTTATTTATTTATTTTTGGGCGGGGGTCAGGTTGGGGAGGGAGGGGAGCAAGCGGGCCACTTCTATTGGTCTTTCATTTCTCTATTTTCATCCGTCTTTGTTCTTTGGCTCCTGTGGGCCTCCCATCGCGGTGGCCTCTGTCATCGCAGAGCGCCGGCTCTGGGCGCATGCGCTCCAGAGCTCCGGCTCGGTAATTGGACACATGGGTCCAGCCGCTCCGCGGCACGTGGGATCTTCCCAGGCCAGGGCTCGAACCGGCGCCCCTTGCACTGCAAGGCGGTGTCCTTACCCACTGGACCACCAGGGGAAGCCCCCCTAGGTAAGTTTTGAAGTACCATTCCAAGTACAATTTATTATTGGATTTGCAATTCAATAATTTTTAAATGTCAACAGAGTATTTCAATGGAATAAAATGCATAGAGGGAGATTTCTTATTATATCAAAATACTCAGAATATTTTTGTCTCACACCAGGTTTTCAGAGTCAGGAAATTATCGAACTGTGACTAAAAGTTGTCTGTTGGTAGAGGCAGCGAAAAGAGGCTTCTCTTCACTCCATACTCGAGAATGACTCAATCAACTCCTAGTAACATTTTAAATGTAAACTTTTAACTTTTTCTCTATTGTTCATTTGTCTATTCTCTACTATCTGTTTTCCTGTACATCCAGAGATGAACAATGCTCAGATTTCACCTCATCATTTTCCTTCTGAAAATAGAAAGTATTAGTCACTCAGTCATGGCTGACTCTTCGCGACCCCATGGACTGTAGCCCATCAGGCTCCTCTGTCCTAGGAACTCTCCATGCAAAGATACTTAAGTGGGTTGCCATACCCTTCTCCAGGGGATCAAACCCCTGTCTTCTGCACTGTAGGCAGATTCTTTACTGTCTGTGCCACCAGGGTGTGAACTTATGATCTGAAATGGAAATCCTTGTGTTTAATACAGAACCAGACATTCATTTTTCTTTTTCCACATCCAGACACTTCCAGTTTTGTATGCTTCCATGTGTCTTCTCCTCACTAAGTGCAGAAGCTACGACTGGCCAAAGCCTCCATAAACTCTGAGGTAGTTCCTATTATGCCACATTCTAAATCTTGCCTTTTTTTGGCTATTTTCTGGCATAAAACAGAACACAAAAATAGTCTCTCCAAATCTTTTCTCGTCTGCTATTAGTTATAATGTCAACTTAGAACTAAAACAGAACTTTAACTAAGGGGTAGACACACATACAAAAAACATCTTTAAAACTCATTCTTAAACATTATTATTAAATTTTGTAAAGTTTTTAAACATAATATTGTTTTTTTGGCCATCTATTTCTTCATAGAACAATTAGTCTCTCTTTTTGCTAATCATATCCCATGCTCTACTTTTAAAATGAAAATATAGTTTTGAATATTCTGAGATAGATACACAAAAGATTCTATGACAATTATACAGATTACTCAGAAAGAACTTCTCTACTTGCAATTTGCTTAACGTCTTGAAAGAATGTATCCAGGAGAGGAAATTCCTTATGCCAGATTGAGGCAGTTTCGTGAATTGAAAAATACATTTAAAGTATGACGTCGTTAAATTATCGAACTGTGACTAAAAGTTGTCTGTTGGTAGAGGCAGCGAAAAGAGGCTTCTCTTCACTCCATACTCGAGAATGACTCAATCAACTCCTAGTAACATTTTAAATGTAAACTTTTTAACTTTTTCTCTATTGTTCATTTGTCTATTCTCTACTATCTGTTTTCCTGTACATCCAGAGATGAACAATGCTCAGATTTCACCTCATCATTTTCCTTCTGAAAATAGAAAGTATTAGTCACTCAGTCATGGCTGACTCTTCGCGACCCCATGGACTGTAGCCCATCAGGCTCCTCTGTCCTAGGAACTCTCCATGCAAAGATACTTAAGTGGGTTGCCATCCCCTTCTCCAGGATCAACCCCTGTCTTCTGCACTGTAGGCAGATTCTTTACTGTCTGTGCCACCAGGGTGTGAACTTATGATCTGAAATGGAAATCCTTGTGTTTAATACAGAACCAGACATTCATTTTTCTTTTTCCACATCCAGACACTTCCAGTTTTGTATGCTTCCATGTGTCTTCTCCTCACTAAGTGCAGAAGCTACGACTGGCCAAAGCCTCCATAAACTCTGAGGTAGTTCCTATTATGCCACATTCTAAATCTTGCCTTTTTTTGGCTATTTTCTGGCATAAAACAGAACACAAAAATAGTCTCTCCAAATCTTTTCTCGTCTGCTATTAGTTATAATGTCAACTTAGAACTAAAACAGAACTTTAACTAAGGGGTAGACACACATACAAAAAACATCTTTAAAACTCATTCTTAAACATTATTATTAAATTTTGTAAAGTTTTTAAACATAATATTGTTTTTTTGGCCATCTATTTCTTCATAGAACAATTAGTCTCTCTTTTTGCTAATCATATCCCATGCTCTACTTTTAAAATGAAAATATAGTTTTGAATATTCTGAGATAGATACACAAAAGATTCTATGACAATTATACAGATTACTCAGAAAGAACTTCTCTACTTGCAATTTGCTTAACGTCTTGAAAGAATGTATCCAGGAGAGGAAATTCCTTATGCCAGATTGAGGCAGTTTCGTGAATTGAGAACACACCAGGACATACTGTATTATCATTGGTAGATGAGTAATTAGTGATATTTCCTTAAAATAGAACCTGAAAAAAAATGAACTAATGTACTTCAATAGCTTATCTGTGTTTCATTGCAGAACGTGAGGAGCAAAATAAAACTAGTAAGAAAACTATAATCCCTTATAGTATTGGCCTGAAGAACTAGACAATATCTCCAAATAATCTATCATTACAATACTCTGGTCACCTGATGAGAAGAGCCCATTCACTGGAAGACCTTGATGTTGGGAAACTTGGAGGTGTCAGAGGATGAGATGGTTAACTGCCATCACCGACTCAATGGACATGAAACTGAGCAAACTCCAGGAGATACTACAAGAAAGACAGGAGCCTGCAGTGTTACAGTCCATGGAGTTGGACATGACTTAGTAACTGAGCAACAATTTTAAGAGTTAAGAAACTGCAAGGGAAATTCTGGAGGATAATGAAGGTTCAGGGTAGTCAGATTTAAGGTGTTGGAGCCATTTTTATGTTCCAAATTTTCTATGGTGTCTGAAATATTCTGAACAATTTTTGTTATATTTTACAACATTAAATTTAATTGCTTGTGCTTAGAAGCACTCCACAGAGCGCTTCTCTGTCAAAGTCACTGTCCAGCTCTAAGAGAGATCTGTCTTAATACGGTGAGGTGTATTCATTAAATGTCCAACTTTGGCAGATAGGTGCGAGCAAAGCACTTGTCCACATCTCCTCACTGGATGATCGACTCTTATGGTCGGAGAGTTTCTCTGAAGCACAGACGTGTTTGTGCTCACTGGACTGAACAATTAGCATCCCCTGAATAACAGGAGAAAAATTTCCCTGAAAACTAGTAGGAGTAGAGGCAGAGTTTTAATAGCTTTCATCACCATTTAGTTTACTTCTCATGTCATAAAATATAAAATGCAAATGAAAGCCAAATTAAACTTATTTAGATATTACATATACCTTGTCATTAAATATAACTGTGATGGCGAAATGATTACTCAGAAAGAACTTCTCTACTTGCAATTTGCTTAACGTCTTGAAAGAATGTATCCAGGAGAGGAAATTCCTTATGCCAGATTGAGGCAGTTTCGTGAATTGAGAACACACCAGGACATACTGTATTATCATTGGTAGATGAGTAATTAGTGATATTTCCTTAAAATAGAACCTGAAAAAAAATGAACTAATGTACTTCAATAGCTTATCTGTGTTTCATTGCAGAACGTGAGGAGCAAAATAAAACTAGTAAGAAAACTATAATCCCTTATAGTATTGGCCTGAAGAACTAGACAATATCTCCAAATAATCTATCATTACAATACTCTGGTCACCTGATGAGAAGAGCCCATTCACTGGAAGACCTTGATGTTGGGAAACTTGGAGGTGTCAGAGGATGAGATGGTTAACTGCCATCACCGACTCAATGGACATGAAACTGAGCAAACTCCAGGAGATACTACAAGAAAGACAGGAGCCTGCAGTGTTACAGTCCATGGAGTTGGACATGACTTAGTAACTGAGCAACAATTTTAAGAGTTAAGAAACTGCAAGGGAAATTCTGGAGGATAATGAAGGTTCAGGGTAGTCAGATTTAAGGTGTTGGAGCCATTTTTATGTTCCAAATTTTCTATGGTGTCTGAAATATTCTGAACAATTTTTGTTATATTTTACAACATTAAATTTAATTGCTTGTGCTTAGAAGCACTCCACAGAGCGCTTCTCTGTCAAAGTCACTGTCCAGCTCTAAGAGAGATCTGTCTTAATACGGTGAGGTGTATTCATTAAATGTCCAACTTTGGCAGATAGGTGCGAGCAAAGCACTTGTCCACATCTCCTCACTGGATGATCGACTCTTATGGTCGGAGAGTTTCTCTGAAGCACAGACGTGTTTGTGCTCACTGGACTGAACAATTAGCATCCCCTGAATAACAGGAGAAAAATTTCCCTGAAAACTAGTAGGAGTAGAGGCAGAGTTTTAATAGCTTTCATCACCATTTAGTTTACTTCTCATGTCATAAAATATAAAATGCAAATGAAAGCCAAATTAAACTTATTTAGATATTACATATACCTTGTCATTAAATATCACTGTGATGGCTTTCTTGGGAAATGCTAAGAAATAAAATAATAATAAAGTTAAAGATAGTAGACTCTTCAGTAATGGTATCTAGAATAAAGTGAATCTCACTAGTACATTTTTAAAACTAGAAAAAGGTATACTTTCTCATTCTTTCTTAGTAATACGCAAAGGTGAAAGGTATCAAGATATAAATTATATAGATTAATTTTTCTTAATATAACTAGATTATTCTTCAGTGGAACAACAGCTGAGAAGAACAATTTAGTGTAGTCTAATAGAAAACATCACAATGGTATTTGATGATGAATCTATTTTTTTTAATCCTAAGCCTGATTCATTCAAAATAAAATTTTACTAAAAATGCATCTATTATTTTCATAATGATAACCCTGAAGTCTATTTTCAGTGTTTCTCATAATTATGCTACTGCCTCCATAACATGCCTATAATTCCTTACTCTGTAATACCACATTCTGTGTAGAGCACAGAAATAAGAGTTATCTGCTGGGTACTACCAGTGTACACAAAGCACCAAACCCACATTAGTTTACACATAAAAGGATTGAAGAAAACATCTTTATCACTTCCACTGTCTCTGCATACCATGCCATATGAAATACTCTTTAGTCATCAAGGTAAGAACTTACTGTATTTTTAACTATAGAAACATTCAATTGCAAGCTATCCAGAAAAGTTTATATGAAAATTCTCAGCAATTATAAGTATGTTGTGATAGAATAGGTAGCTTTCCTTTCTTTGCCCACAGATGTTAAAGTACCAAGTAAAGTACCAGGAGTTACCATATGAAGCAAAGAAAGAATCATCAAAATAAAACCAATCACCTTGCGCTTCCCTGGTAGTTCAGTGCCCGTCAATGCAGGAGACATGGGTTTGATCCCTGATCTGGGAGGATCTCACATGCTGTGGAGTAACTAAGCCTGTGAGCCATAATTATTGAGCCTGTGTTCTAGAGCCTCGGGTCACAACTCCTGAAGCCCGTGTGCCCTACGGCCCAAGTTCCACAACAAGAGAAAGTCACCATAACAAGAAGCCTGCTCACCTTAACTAGAGAGTATCCCCTACTCCCTGCAACTAGAGAAGAGCCTGCAGCAGCAGTGAAAACCCAGAATACCCAAAAAATAAATATAATTAAAAAAAAAACCAATCACCTCAAGATGGGAGTGCCATGAAAGAGTGGAAGAGTACAGTACATAAGATCAAATTTCCACCATGAACATTACTATCTTCAGGCACTCCTTTATCTGGAAATCTATTAACAACTACTAATAACATACACACACAATAGACTTCAGAGAAGGAGAGGATTCTGTTAGAACCTTGGCAGTGTATTACACAGCTCCCATACTGGCTCCCATACAACTTTTCATATTACAAGTACAGAGTTTCAACTCCCTCATTCCCACGCATCCTGTTTTGTTCCCATACTTCCAATCAAAGATCATGAGCCAGTAGCTCTGTGTGTCGAAAGCTTCGCCACCGCTTTATGCCTGTATTTGTTCCCAGCGTAACGTTCCAATCAAAGTGAATTCCTTACTCTGTAATACCACATTCTGTGTAGAGCACAGAAATAAGAGTTATCTGCTGGGTACTACCAGTGTACACAAAGCACCAAACCCACATTAGTTTACACATAAAAGGATTGAAGAAAACATCTTTATCACTTCCACTGTCTCTGCATACCATGCCATATGAAATACTCTTTAGTCATCAAGGTAAGAACTTACTGTATTTTTAACTATAGAAACATTCAATTGCAAGCTATCCAGAAAAGTTTATATGAAAATTCTCAGCAATTATAAGTATGTTGTGATAGAATAGGTAGCTTTCCTTTCTTTGCCCACAGATGTTAAAGTACCAAGTAAAGTACCAGGAGTTACCATATGAAGCAAAGAAAGAATCATCAAAATAAAACCAATCACCTTGCGCTTCCCTGGTAGTTCAGTGCCCGTCAATGCAGGAGACATGGGTTTGATCCCTGATCTGGGAGGATCTCACATGCTGTGGAGTAACTAAGCCTGTGAGCCATAATTATTGAGCCTGTGTTCTAGAGCCTCGGGTCACAACTCCTGAAGCCCGTGTGCCCTACGGCCCAAGTTCCACAACAAGAGAAAGTCACCATAACAAGAAGCCTGCTCACCTTAACTAGAGAGTATCCCCTACTCCCTGCAACTAGAGAAGAGCCTGCAGCAGCAGTGAAAACCCAGAATACCCAAAAAATAAATATAATTAAAAAAAAAAAAAACCAATCACCTCAAGATGGGAGTGCCATGAAAGAGTGGAAGAGTACAGTACATAAGATCAAATTTCCACCATGAACATTACTATCTTCAGGCACTCCTTTATCTGGAAATCTATTAACAACTACTAATAACATACACACACAATAGACTTCAGAGAAGGAGAGGATTCTGTTAGAACCTTGGCAGTGTATTACACAGCTCCCATACTGGCTCCCATACAACTTTTCATATTACAAGTACAGAGTTTCAACTCCCTCATTCCCACGCATCCTGTTTTGTTCCCATACTTCCAATCAAAGATCATGAGCCAGTAGCTCTGTGTGTCGAAAGCTGCCAGTACTGTTGTCAGGAATGTCTAACTGCTGTGCAAGGCTTTTATGACTGGCTTCGAGCTGATCTATGGAACCACTCAATTCCACAGCTGTCAAAGCGCTGATATCAACTGAAGTTAATGACACAGCATCGTCCTCTAGCTCGTTTACCTGCCTCCCTGCAAACAAATGGACACTGGCAGTAAGAGGGGGAGCATGGTGAACAGTAGAACCATATTTATCATAATGACTATGATCCACGGTAGAGGAAAATCAATTTCTCTTAATCGAGTAGAGTGACTTATTAAGGGTTATGAGTCCTGGCTGGATAGCTGTGCTGATTTGATTTTGTTGGGAGGGAAATTAGCACTGGCCTCCTACACAGTCTTTCCTTTTGTCTTCTGGCTCAGAGTTTGTTATTAAATTATTATCTTATGAAATAAGCCTTAGTGAGCAGGTCATGCTTTGATCAAGATAAGGCTGAGAAATAGGGTGCTGAAAAGGTTTCAGAAGTGTTGACAGGTAGAGATGTGAACACTTAAAATATCCTCACTGCAGAGCTACTGGCTTATAATTAAAAGGGCATGCCTGCTCAGTCATGTCCGACTCTTGGTGACCCCATGGACTGTAGCCCACCAGGCTCCTCTGTCCATGGGATTTACTCAGCAAGAATACTGGAGCAGATTGCCATTTCCTGCTCCACAGGAGATCATCCCAACTCAGGGATTGAACCCACGACTCCTGCGGCTCCAGCACTGGCAAGATAATTCTTTATCACTGAACCATCTGGGAAATGTGTATATAGCCTTAACCTGTACCAACACTGAAACTTTCTTGAAAGACTTCTCATAAGTTAACCCTTGTCTTTCTTCCAGTTTCACTTCCTTCTTTTTGATACCATAGTCTCAAATACTTGGAAAGCAAAGTACCTTGTTACGCCAAGATGAGTAAGATCATTAGGTTAAAAGTCATGCACATGTTTTTAATTTTTAAAGATTCTTTGACCAGAAACAGTAGTAGAAAAATAAAGTTAAATGTGTACTAATTTTCTTTAACTCTCAAGGTTTTAAAAGGTCCCAAGTCATGGGAAAAAAAAGAAGTCGAAAAGTTTCTGTGAAGAAAACTTTAAAATATTCTCTCACAAGAACCACTTTTCTTTACCATCCTATGTCTCTGATGCAATTTTGGGAGAAAGAAAATAGAACAGATCAGTTGTTTTCTGAACAGTTTTTAAATAGGAATTCTGTAAACATATGGGCACTGTGAGATTTACTTCCCTCTGAATAAAATTTAAAAATACCATTATGAGATGTCTATTCCAGCATATTTAACAACCAAATATGGCAGTTTAATAAAAAATACTATCCTGTTTAAATAGTACTATTAGAAATTGTCCATATATATAACCAAATGCATACAATTTTTCTTAGTAATACTATTGAAAGTACCAAACAAAATAATTGTGTCAATTTTTCTGAGAAGCAATTATAGAAAATGAAGGAATCTCAAGACGGAACATTCTTTAGTTGAGCAGAACAAGAAGTTACTTTTTATTTGTCTTCTGCAAAACATATAACCCAGTAGATGTACGTGATTCCTTTAATAAGCCAATAATACATGTAATCACATATTTGAGTCATACACATATTAGGTTTCAAATATTTGATAAATATAATGCCAAGATTTCTTTGATGGTTTCAAAGTTCTTAATAGAGTTGTTATCTGACTTCCTTTTGAGGAGCATTTCATTGTGAGTACAATGATTTCAACAAAAGAATGATGCAATCCTTAGAAATAAGACAGTCTGGGTTCCATAATTTTGTGTCACCTTGAAAATCACACATGTACTCTGAACTCTCTCTCCAGTGGCCTCATCAATGTCCCTTCAAAAATTACCTGACACATAGCGGAAAATTTTTATTGTACAATCTTTCTTCACTTTTCAAGTCTCATTTAAATGGTTTTTTGGTCTCAATGACCCAAAATGTTTGAAATTGCAATTACAATGTCCCAATTATGCATTTTACCACATAAGTAAATAAGCACAGAGGGACACCACAAAATTAAAGGAAACAGAAAAGGTAAAATTCACTTTTATGCCTCCATTCTTGACTACCAGAACAGTTGAAAAATAAAGTTAAATGTGTACTATTTTTTAACTCTCAAGGTTTTAAAAGGTCCCAAGTCATGGGAAAAAAAAGAAGTCGAAAAGTTTCTGTGAAGAAAACTTTAAAATATTCTCTCACAAGAACCACTTTTCTTTACCATCCTATGTCTCTGATGCAATTTTGGGAGAAAGAAAATAGAACAGATCAGTTGTTTTCTGAACAGTTTTTAAATAGGAATTCTGTAAACATATGGGCACTGTGAGATTTACTTCCCTCTGAATAAAATTTAAAAATACCATTATGAGATGTCTATTCCAGCATATTTAACAACCAAATATGGCAGTTTAATAAAAAATACTATCCTGTTTAAATAGTACTATTAGAAATTGTCCATATATATAACCAAATGCATACAATTTTTCTTAGTAATACTATTGAAAGTACCAAACAAAATAATTGTGTCAATTTTTCTGAGAAGCAATTATAGAAAATGAAGGAATCTCAAGACGGAACATTCTTTAGTTGAGCAGAACAAGAAGTTACTTTTTATTTGTCTTCTGCAAAACATATAACCCAGTAGATGTACGTGATTCCTTTAATAAGCCAATAATACATGTAATCACATATTTGAGTCATACACATATTAGGTTTCAAATATTTGATAAATATAATGCCAAGATTTCTTTGATGGTTTCAAAGTTCTTAATAGAGTTGTTATCTGACTTCCTTTTGAGGAGCATTTCATTGTGAGTACAATGATTTCAACAAAAGAATGATGCAATCCTTAGAAATAAGACAGTCTGGGTTCCATAATTTTGTGTCACCTTGAAAATCACACATGTACTCTGAACTCTCTCTCCAGTGGCCTCATCAATGTCCCTTCAAAAATTACCTGACACATAGCGGAAAATTTTTATTGTACAATCTTTCTTCACTTTTCAAGTCTCATTTAAATGGTTTTTTGGTCTCAATGACCCAAAATGTTTGAAATTGCAATTACAATGTCCCAATTATGCATTTTACCACATAAGTAAATAAGCACAGAGGGACACCACAAAATTAAAGGAAACAGAAAAGGTAAAATTCACTTTTATGCCTCCATTCTTGACTATCTCATATATCATATTCTAGAAAGGATGAAAAGCCATTTCTTCTCTATTCATCTTTCTTTTAGCATATATTCATTTTTGTAACCTGCCATCTAGCACGCAGTCTAACATACAGAAAATGTTGAAAAGATATTTGTTGAATTAAAGTAAACTATACTAGACAGATATCAATACACTGCTTTACATGGATTACTTTATTTCTTAGCTCATTTTCTCATTTTTCCAGCACTTCCCATTATTGGAGGCCTTTTCATAATTAAGAGAATAAATGCAGTTGTACAGAAGTCAAAAGAGATTCAGTAACTGAATAAAAACTTACATTAGCTTATTAAGAAGGATTATAATTTTCAAAATCTGTGGAAACACAGTTCATTTTTTCACTTAATATGTATAAAGGTATTTTTGGCTAATCAAGTAGTTACCAAAGGTAACTCTTCATAAGGACTCTTCCAGTGGTATAAACAATCTTGTTTGTGAATATAATAATAACTCAGTCAAAATAGCTCTTTCCAAGAGGTGAAGCTACTGTAGGTAGTTTGATGATAAATTTGAATCTGATAAAATTGACATATTACACCAAAAAGACCATATTAATCAGAGGGAGTTGCAGAAACATTTGCCACTGAGCACCCTGTAGGATCATTTTATTGGTTATCAGTCAATAATCACCAAACACATTCAAGTACCCTGTCTCCTGGCTCAGAGAAATTAAAACTACAATAATTGTAAGTCATACACATATTAGGTTTCAAATATTTGATAAATATAATGCCAAGATTTCTTTGATGGTTTCAAAGTTCTTAATAGAGTTGTTATCTGACTTCCTTTTGAGGAGCATTTCATTGTGAGTACAATGATTTCAACAAAAGAATGATGCAATCCTTAGAAATAAGACAGTCTGGGTTCCATAATTTTGTGTCACCTTGAAAATCACACATGTACTCTGAACTCTCTCTCCAGTGGCCTCATCAATGTCCCTTCAAAAATTACCTGACACATAGCGGAAAATTTTTATTGTACAATCTTTCTTCACTTTTCAAGTCTCATTTAAATGGTTTTTGGTCTCAATGACCCAAAATGTTTGAAATTGAATTACAATGTCCCAATTATGCATTTTACCACATAAGTAAATAAGCACAGAGGGACACCACAAAATTAAAGGAAACAGAAAAGGTAAAATTCACTTTTATGCCTCCATTCTTGACTATCTCATATATCATATTCTAGAAAGGATGAAAAGCCATTTCTTCTCTATTCATCTTTCTTTTAGCATATATTCATTTTTGTAACCTGCCATCTAGCACGCAGTCTAACATACAGAAAATGTTGAAAAGATATTTGTTGAATTAAAGTAAACTATACTAGACAGATATCAATACACTGCTTTACATGGATTACTTTATTTCTTAGCTCATTTTCTCATTTTTCCAGCACTTCCCATTATTGGAGGCCTTTTCATAATTAAGAGAATAAATGCAGTTGTACAGAAGTCAAAAGAGATTCAGTAACTGAATAAAAACTTACATTAGCTTATTAAGAAGGATTATAATTTTCAAAATCTGTGGAAACACAGTTCATTTTTTCACTTAATATGTATAAAGGTATTTTTGGCTAATCAAGTAGTTACCAAAGGTAACTCTTCATAAGGACTCTTCCAGTGGTATAAACAATCTTGTTTGTGAATATAATAATAACTCAGTCAAAATAGCTCTTTCCAAGAGGTGAAGCTACTGTAGGTAGTTTGATGATAAATTTGAATCTGATAAAATTGACATATTACACCAAAAAGACCATATTAATCAGAGGGAGTTGCAGAAACATTTGCCACTGAGCACCCTGTAGGATCATTTTATTGGTTATCAGTCAATAATCACCAAACACATTCAAGTACCCTGTCTCCTGGCTCAGAGAAATTAAAACTACAATAAATCTTCTGACATGCAGTATTACAGTATTATTAAACACCATCATTCAATACTAGGACACTGGATAAAAATCAAACCCTGTAATAAATCATATGTATTTTGAAGGTAGAGATTAAAATATACTTATCTTTTTTCTCATAATTTTATGAGTGAGTCACAGGAGTACATAAGGTTCTATTCTAAAGGAAATATACACACTAATTCATTTAAATACATTTTAAATGACAGATTTCATAGAGTCACCCAATAATATGCTTTCCAAAACTTTGATCACCAAGTTTAGAATATTATTCTTTCTGAAAACATAGCAACACATAAAAAATACAAGGAAATACTTTATCAGAAAGTAGTAAGTAATTTTTTCCAGTTAAGTTTATATTTCAAATCTGATAGAAACTAAAGATTTGGTCCTAAGCTCCCCAGTCTCACAGGTAAATTATTACAAAGATTATGGAAACTATACTGTATTATTTTAATAAATTATACATCATAGATTTTAAACAATAATGAAACACACAGTTATGCCCCATTGAGCTTAGAGCTTAACATTTACTTTTCATATTTGTGGATCCCTAACATTATGCTTTTCCCCTTATGTGACTGAAGACTTTAATAGCTCCTAGAGCATCAGACTTATAAATCTTTTAACAACTGGCATTTTTTATCATCGGTCTTTAGCCACTAATGCATCTGTCTTAAACTTACATTCCAGCTGGGTCTAACAAAATAGATATGAGTAGATCATTCAAGGTGCTGATAAACCTGGTTTGTAGAACCTCTGAAATCTACTCATTTAAAAGCATACATGCAGTTGGAACACAAAAGGAAAACACTAGAAGGGTTAAGCCTGTCTATATTTAGCCTTTTGGTTGCCTGTATTAAAATAAGAAAAATAAGGAGAATATTCAGATACCCCCAGCCTATCTCTACCGAGGAGCGGAGTGTGAGATTATAGGGGGATATGTTTCATCCAAAGACTCAATGAAGACATAGGGTTCCACCAAGGCAATAGAACTGGGAGGTGGAAATGACAAACTATGTAAAGAATACACTGCATCTGTACATCTCAGGCCCTTTAATGCTATTTTCTTTTTTTGCTAGTAGTGTCTAAAACTGTTCCAATGATATACATCAAAGAGGAAGCTAATAAGAGACTCTCACACTCTAAAAGGAAAAAAATAAATTTCTGCAACTAGTTAATATAAGAAGATCACACATAAGCAATCTTACATGAATACTATAAATGTAACAGATTAGTAAAGAATGATAACAATTCATTTGTTTCAATCTTGAAGTAGTCACTAGGAAATCATGGATGTTTCTTCAACAGTTTTGCTGTATAAAAATGGAAAACCTTTAGTTACGTACAGGCACCAAGTTTAGAATATTATTCTTTCTGAAAACATAGCAACACATAAAAAATACAAGGAAATACTTTATCAGAAAGTAGTAAGTAATTTTTTCCAGTTAAGTTTATATTTCAAATCTGATAGAAACTAAAGATTTGGTCCTAAGCTCCCCAGTCTCACAGGTAAATTATTACAAAGATTATGGAAACTATACTGTATTATTTTAATAAATTATACATCATAGATTTTAAACAATAATGAAACACACAGTTATGCCCCATTGAGCTTAGAGCTTAACATTTACTTTTCATATTTGTGGATCCCTAACATTATGCTTTTCCCCTTATGTGACTGAAGACTTTAATAGCTCCTAGAGCATCAGACTTATAAATCTTTTAACAACTGGCATTTTTTATCATCGGTCTTTAGCCACTAATGCATCTGTCTTAAACTTACATTCCAGCTGGGTCTAACAAAATAGATATGAGTAGATCATTCAAGGTGCTGATAAACCTGGTTTGTAGAACCTCTGGAAATCTACTCATTTAAAAGCATACATGCAGTTGGAACACAAAAGGAAAACACTAGAAGGGTTAAGCCTGTCTATATTTAGCCTTTTGGTTGCCTGTATTAAAATAAGAAAAATAAGGAGAATATTCAGATACCCCCAGCCTATCTCTACCGAGGAGCGGAGTGTGAGATTATAGGGAGATATGTTTCATCCAAAGACTCAATGAAGACATAGGGTTCCACCAAGGCAATAGAACTGGGAGGTGGAAATGACAAACTATGTAAAGAATACACTGCATCTGTACATCTCAGGCCCTTTAATGCTATTTTCTTTTTTTGCTAGTAGTGTCTAAAACTGTTCCAATGATATACATCAAAGAGGAAGCTAATAAGAGACTCTCACACTCTAAAAGGAAAAAAATAAATTTCTGCAACTAGTTAATATAAGAAGATCACACATAAGCAATCTTACATGAATACTATAAATGTAACAGATTAGTAAAGAATGATAACAATTCATTTGTTTCAATCTTGAAGTAGTCACTAGGAAATCATGGATGTTTCTTCAACAGTTTTGCTGTATAAAAATGGAAAACCTTTAGTTACGTACAGGAACAAGAAAAGAGGACAATATTCTTCATATATAATAAGCTCTCAAGTGTCAAAAAAAAAGAGCACTCCAAAAGTAAAAACATTTAAACAATATGAACAAACGATTCACAAAAGGAGGAAAAATAAGCCAATACTCACTCAATAAAATCGCTAGCCTCACTAAAAATAATGTAAGATTATTTAGTTCAGTTCAGTCACTCGGTCATGTCCGACTCTTTACAACCTTATGAAGGGAGATAACAATTTTATCTATTATATTTGAAAAAAAAAATGTCCAGAAGGAAGGGTATTAGTAAACTTGGACTCTCAAGCATTATTGATGGGGGTTTCAACTGAAATAGCCTTAAAGAAGAAACTATAAAAATAACTATAATCATGATTCAACTATTCTATAAATTGAATATATTGGAAAGAAATAATCAAGAATGTACATAAGAATCCTCATCACAGAATGTTCTGCATAGTTCATATATTAACATACATTCTTAAACTGGTAACAACTTAAATACTCAATGATAAGGAGTAAGAAAATCAGTATACAACACGGCATCAAAAGTATATCATTAAACACTATGGTGAGGAACAATATGGTATGAGAAAATATTTCTTAAATCAAACAATAAAGATGATACAAGCTACAATGTTAATCTGAAAAAAAAGGCAAAACACAGATTCTCATAAAAACATGGAAAAATACAGTCATCCACAACCATTAACAGCAGACTTCTGAGTGGTTTTATTTTGGTAAATTTACATTCATATCTTCCGAGTTTCTGCCCTGAATATGCAATTACTGAGAATGTAAGCTCCATGAAACCATGATTTTTTTCTTGCTTATTCACTGACACATCCTGGAATTGAACCTAGAACGCAGGAGGTACATTATAATCATTTGCTTAAATGAAAATATGTTTAATATTTGAAACAGTTCCAATATTTATGACTCACAAATGAATCAATCTTGTATACCTATAAAAATTAGATGTGCACGTATCAAAGCAACCTTGTAAGATTAGAATCTTCATCCAGTGTTATAGCTGAGAAAACCTAAGACTTAAAAGTTAAATAATTTGCCTGAGATTGTAAAGCTAACAGGTAATTTATGGGAAGAAATTGATCTATAGCTACGATTAAAAGCAGCGCCCTTTGTTCCCACTTAAACAGGCTTGGTCCCTCACCTCAATGACAAAACTTCAACTGAGTTCTACTAGTTAGGATCTTACCAAAAAGAGAAACTTCCAAAAAAGTAAGAAAAACACTCCAAAAGTAAACATTTAAACAATATGAACAAACGATTCACAAAAGGAGGAAAAATAAGCCAATACTCACTCAATAAAATCGCTAGCCTCACTAAAAATAATGTAAGATTATTTAGTTCAGTTCAGTCACTCGGTCATGTCCGACTCTTTACAACCTTATGAAGGGAGATAACAATTTTATCTATTATATTTGAAAAAAAAAATGTCCAGAAGGAAGGGTATTAGTAAACTTGGACTCTCAAGCATTATTGATGGGGGTTTCAACTGAAATAGCCTTAAAGAAGAAACTATAAAAATAACTATAATCATGATTCAACTATTCTATAAATTGAATATATTGGAAAGAAATAATCAAGAATGTACATAAGAATCCTCATCACAGAATGTTCTGCATAGTTCATATATTAACATACATTCTTAAACTGGTAACAACTTAAATACTCAATGATAAGGAGTAAGAAAATCAGTATACAACACGGCATCAAAAGTATATCATTAAACACTATGGTGAGGAACAATATGGTATGAGAAAATATTTCTTAAATCAAACAATAAAGATGATACAAGCTACAATGTTAATCTGAAAAAAAAGGCAAAACACAGATTCTCATAAAAACATGGAAAAATACAGTCATCCACAACCATTAACAGCAGACTTCTGAGTGGTTTTATTTTGGTAAATTTACATTCATATCTTCCGAGTTTCTGCCCTGAATATGCAATTACTGAGAATGTAAGCTCCATGAAACCATGATTTTTTTCTTGCTTATTCACTGACACATCCTGGAATTGAACCTAGAACGCAGGAGGTACATTATAATCATTTGCTTAAATGAAAATATGTTTAATATTTGAAACAGTTCCAATATTTATGACTCACAAATGAATCAATCTTGTATACCTATAAAAATTAGATGTGCACGTATCAAAGCAACCTTGTAAGATTAGAATCTTCATCCAGTGTTATAGCTGAGAAAACCTAAGACTTAAAAGTTAAATAATTTGCCTGAGATTGTAAAGCTAACAGGTAATTTATGGGAAGAAATTGATCTATAGCTACGATTAAAAGCAGCGCCCTTTGTTCCCACTTAAACAGGCTTGGTCCCTCACCTCAATGACAAAACTTCAACTGAGTTCTACTAGTTAGGATCTTACCAAAATGTATTTTTTAATTCAATTTCCTGGACAATTCAAAACTTCAGTCTTTACAGATAATCCAACATAAGAAGCACCATCCTAAAGTTTCTCTTAATTTATTTCCCAGGACAGATAAAATGTCAGTCTCGTGTAGATTCACTATCATACAACATCGTTAAATTTATAGACAATCAATATACAATCGGGGGTTCCCTGGTAGCTCAGATGGTAAAGAATTCGTCTGCAATGCAGGCAACCTGAGTTCAGTCTCTGGGTTGAGAAAATCCTGTGGAGAAGGGAAAGGCTACCTACTCCAGTATTCTTGCCTGGAGAATTCCATGGCTCATCCATGGGTCACAAAGAATCAGACATGACTGAGTGACTTCACTTAAATATATAATTGACTTATCCCAGCTATGAAAACCTTTTCCTAAAGGTACTTTTTCAAAAAATTAGGGACAACCTGAAATCAAGTCTGCAAGAGTCTTCTTATAAAATGAGCATCTCTTTCGATATGAGAGAATTTTAGAATTCATGATGAATGAGAAGCACGAGAAAGGCATAGTGGTGACTGTAAGGAGCCCAAGGAAATATGTAGCATATAAGAGACCGTGCAAATGAGAAAAGCAAAGGGATAACCATGCACAAGACTGAACCAGAAATGAGAAGTGATAAAATATATTGGGCTTTAGATGTGAAATATTAGACTCTATTATCGAACTTATAACAAAAAAGGATATCTATGAGGATATTTCCAAATGTAATAAATTCTAGAGAAACATTCCGATATTGTTTTAAGAAGACTGTGGGAAGATATAAGTTTTCTTAGGTTAAAATTTCTATACTAAATAAAAGTTAAAATTAGATGTGCACGTATCAAAGCAACCTTGTAAGATTAGAATCTTCATCCAGTGTTATAGCTGAGAAAACCTAAGACTTAAAAGTTAAATAATTTGCCTGAGATTGTAAAGCTAACAGGTAATTTATGGGAAGAAATTGATCTATAGCTACGATTAAAAGCAGCGCCTTTGTTCCCACTTAAACAGGCTTGGTCCCTCACCTCAATGACAAAACTTCAACTGAGTTCTACTAGTTAGGATCTTACCAAAATGTATTTTTTAATTCAATTTCCTGGACAATTCAAAACTTCAGTCTTTACAGATAATCCAACATAAGAAGCACCATCCTAAAGTTTCTCTTAATTTATTTCCCAGGACAGATAAAATGTCAGTCTCGTGTAGATTCACTATCATACAACATCGTTAAATTTATAGACAATCAATATACAATCGGGGTTTCCCTGGTAGCTCAGATGGTAAAGAATTCGTCTGCAATGCAGGCAACCTGAGTTCAGTCTCTGGGTTGAGAAAATCCTGTGGAGAAGGGAAAGGCTACCTACTCCAGTATTCTTGCCTGGAGAATTCCATGGCTCATCCATGGGTCACAAAGAATCAGACATGACTGAGTGACTTCACTTAAATATATAATTGACTTATCCCAGCTATGAAAACCTTTTCCTAAAGGTACTTTTTCAAAAAATTAGGGACAACCTGAAATCAAGTCTGCAAGAGTCTTCTTATAAAATGAGCATCTCTTTCGATATGAGAGAATTTTAGAATTCATGATGAATGAGAAGCACGAGAAAGGCATAGTGGTGACTGTAAGGAGCCCAAGGAAATATGTAGCATATAAGAGACCGTGCAAATGAGAAAAGCAAAGGGATAACCATGCACAAGACTGAACCAGAAATGAGAAGTGATAAAATATATTGGGCTTTAGATGTGAAATATTAGACTCTATTATCGAACTTATAACAAAAAAGGATATCTATGAGGATATTTCCAAATGTAATAAATTCTAGAGAAACATTCCGATATTGTTTTAAGAAGACTGTGGGAAGATATAAGTTTTCTTAGGTTAAAATTTCTATACTAAATTTCAAGAAAAATGTTTCAAAATCAAATATACAGAATACATACCCCACAAATATTTTAACGTCTTTCACAAGGAAACAAATAATTATTGTGCACTCATCTTCCTTCTTTCTTCTCAACCACATAACTTCAAAATGTTGATCAAATTCCCTTGAGTACTTGTGCTGAAAGCCTGACATTAAACTACTAGGGAACATACAAATGAAAAGTGCTGAATAATTTATCACAAATTGGTGATTGTGGACAGAAATGTCTAAAATAAACTGATACAGACTTAATGATCAAGAAGAAAACAACTAAAGATATGAGCTGGAAATACCAAACCACAAGGGATAATGATTTTAATCCAGTGTTTGCTCCTGCATTTCTCTTCCATAAATTGGAATCTGTAAATCTGATTTGCGAATTTTAAGTAGGCCAATTACAGATCAAACAGATGATTACTTCATTGCTTCTATAATAACACTGCTAGGTAACCAATTCAAACATATATTTAATGGTCATATATTTTCCTTTAAATCATTTTCTGAATACATTTTGGAAATGGACTGTGACAATGGTTTAGAGCCTTATTCCTCTCTTAAGCTCAAAGTCATCACAATTCTGACTGTAATGAGGTTACTCTGCATCTGTCTGTCACAAATAACCTAGTAACAACTAAATGGATTGCCATCAATCTTTCAATTAGAATGTATAACTTTATTAGCACAATATTTTTTGAACTGATTGTATTACTTTGAAAAAGGGCTTTCATTTACTTTGTCATTTAGGGTCAAATGTGTGCAATCGCTGGGAGCTGAATAAATAATAATAACCTACTTTGAATTTACAGGCTGTAGCCTTCGCTAACATGTTTTCCTTTAATTATGTAAGCTACAACAACTCCTAGTATTTCAGAAGTAGAAATGAACTAAATGTAGACAGATATTTACGACAGTTCTGCACATGTCAGTTCGTAACAACTTCACTCTGTAGACTGAAACTCAGAAATGAGAAGTGATAAAATATATTGGGCTTTAGATGTGAAATATTAGACTCTATTATCGAACTTATAACAAAAAAGGATATCTATGAGGATATTTCCAAATGTAATAAATTCTAGAGAAACATTCCGATATTGTTTTAAGAAGACTGTGGGAAGATATAAGTTTTCTTAGGTTAAAATTTCTATACTAAATTTCAAGAAAAATGTTTCAAAATCAAATATACAGAATACATACCCCACAAATATTTTAACGTCTTTCACAAGGAAACAAATAATTATTGTGCACTCATCTTCCTTCTTTCTTCTCAACCACATAACTTCAAAATGTTGATCAAATTCCCTTGAGTACTTGTGCTGAAAGCCTGACATTAAACTACTAGGGAACATACAAATGAAAAGTGCTGAATAATTTATCACAAATTGGTGATTGTGGACAGAAATGTCTAAAATAAACTGATACAGACTTAATGATCAAGAAGAAAACAACTAAAGATATGAGCTGGAAATACCAAACCACAAGGGATAATGATTTTAATCCAGTGTTTGCTCCTGCATTTCTCTTCCATAAATTGGAATCTGTAAATCTGATTTGCGAATTTTAAGTAGGCCAATTACAGATCAAACAGATGATTACTTCATTGCTTCTATAATAACACTGCTAGGTAACCAATTCAAACATATATTTAATGGTCATATATTTTCCTTTAAATCATTTTCTGAATACATTTTGGAAATGGACTGTGACAATGGTTTAGAGCCTTATTCCTCTCTTAAGCTCAAAGTCATCACAATTCTGACTGTAATGAGGTTACTCTGCATCTGTCTGTCACAAATAACCTAGTAACAACTAAATGGATTGCCATCAATCTTTCAATTAGAATGTATAACTTTATTAGCACAATATTTTTTGAACTGATTGTATTACTTTGAAAAAGGGCTTTCATTTACTTTGTCATTTAGGGTCAAATGTGTGCAATCGCTGGGAGCTGAATAAATAATAATAACCTACTTTGAATTTACAGGCTGTAGCCTTCGCTAACATGTTTTCCTTTAATTATGTAAGCTACAACAACTCCTAGTATTTCAGAAGTAGAAATGAACTAAATGTAGACAGATATTTACGACAGTTCTGCACATGTCAGTTCGTAACAACTTCACTCTGTAAAATCATCTTTTCATCAAATTTACACACCAGGAAAATTTCATAAAAATATTATCCACTAAATAACTGCTACATTTTTAAAAGCTTGTAATTATAGTGAGGGAAATTCTATACACAAAATATCTTTTTAATATTTCCTTGCAATGAAAAGTTAAGGTTCATTCACATCAACCCTTTAATCAAGCATAATGACACAGGTACACATGAGCAGCCTGGACAGTATCAGTTTTCTTTCAGTTCTCAATCTTTTCTTTGTTGAGAAGAAAGAGTAGTAAAATAAGTAATAGAGACTTGGAGCCTGAGATTAGCAGAATTAATATTAATCCATTAAAACAACAGCACTACATCTGAATGAAGCAAGAATTAATTAACAAAACCAACACCAATTCACTATTCAAATCCCTGGAAAAGTGAGGCGCAGTGATTTCTGCTTCAAAGGCAAAACTCTTCCCTCAACAAAACCACCTGGATTGACCTAAACAGCATTCTGAGAGACAGAAATCCAGAAACACTCGTGCGATCCTGATTGTGACATTGTGCAGACAGAGCACAGCTGTTATAGTTAATATGGTTTTTTCACTATGTGTGGATATCTGGCCGACAGTTTATTATATTCCAAGGTTTCATAGCAAATAAAGGTTGCATCTAAACACTACCGGGAAAATGAGTAAAAACAGGACCTCTCATTATTTAAACCAAGTATGTGAAAAGTGCCTGGATTCTCCTCTTTCAACCCTGTATCTTAAAATTTATTATATTCCAAGTTTTTGACTGTAATGAGGTTACTCTGCATCTGTCTGTCACAAATAACAAAACTAAATGGATTGCCATCAATCTTTCAATTAGAATGTATAACTTTATTAGCACAATATTTTTGAACTGATTGTATTACTTTGAAAAAGGGCTTTCATTTACTTTGTCATTTAGGGTCAAATGTGTGCAATCGCTGGGAGCTGAATAAATAATAATAACCTACTTTGAATTTACAGGCTGTAGCCTTCGCTAACATGTTTTCCTTTAATTATGTAAGCTACAACAACTCCTAGTATTTCAGAAGTAGAAATGAACTAAATGTAGACAGATATTTACGACAGTTCTGCACATGTCAGTTCGTAACAACTTCACTCTGTAAAATCATCTTTTCATCAAATTTACACACCAGGAAAATTTCATAAAAATATTATCCACTAAATAACTGCTACATTTTTAAAAGCTTGTAATTATAGTGAGGGAAATTCTATACACAAAATATCTTTTTAATATTTCCTTGCAATGAAAAGTTAAGGTTCATTCACATCAACCCTTTAATCAAGCATAATGACACAGGTACACATGAGCAGCCTGGACAGTATCAGTTTTCTTTCAGTTCTCAATCTTTTCTTTGTTGAGAAGAAAGAGTAGTAAAATAAGTAATAGAGACTTGGAGCCTGAGATTAGCAGAATTAATATTAATCCATTAAAACAACAGCACTACATCTGAATGAAGCAAGAATTAATTAACAAAACCAACACCAATTCACTATTCAAATCCCTGGAAAAGTGAGGCGCAGTGATTTCTGCTTCAAAGGCAAAACTCTTCCCTCAACAAAACCACCTGGATTGACCTAAACAGCATTCTGAGAGACAGAAATCCAGAAACACTCGTGCGATCCTGATTGTGACATTGTGCAGACAGAGCACAGCTGTTATAGTTAATATGGTTTTTTCACTATGTGTGGATATCTGGCCGACAGTTTATTATATTCCAAGGTTTCATAGCAAATAAAGGTTGCATCTAAACACTACCGGGAAAATGAGTAAAAACAGGACCTCTCATTATTTAAACCAAGTATGTGAAAAGTGCCTGGATTCTCCTCTTTCAACCCTGTATCATAAGGATATAATTCTATATTAGAATTTAATATTTATACTAATTAAAAGACCAGTACTCTGTGTGACAGAAAGATACATAGAAAGAAGAAATGAAGGAAAAAATAAACAGAAGATAAACACAGAAAATAAGAGATGAAGGGAGGGATGAAAGGCAGAAAAATTTGAGTCCTTAAAAGCCGTAAGAAATTATAAGGATAAATCAATTTTCTACTTTAATTGGAACTAAAAATGGTTGCTTGAACCAGATGTATGCTGAGATATACACTTAAGGACTAATATATCAAGCAGAAATAAAGGTAACTGCACTACTATTCACAAATTCAGTATTTATTTTAAGAAAATTGAACACAAGAATCATCTCCAATCTCAGCTCCTACTTTTGATTTTATTTTGTACAATAACTTATATTCATAAATCCACCAAACATTACAGTACATAAACATTGATTTCATTGTGTGTCCTGTCATTTTAAAAGCTTTCTGAACATATTCATTTTGCCTCCTGGACACTTCAAAAAATTTCTGCCTGGAATCTGTGGTTTCTGTTAACTTATAACCAGACCTAGGCTCCTCTTTAAATCAATATTATAAACTCTACTTCTGCCAGGTTGGCAAGTCCTTCAGATAACCCTGTCCCTTTCTAGCTTCAAGTTTCTGTCTTGGCCATGTTCTTCCCTTCCAATATGCCCCATTTTCCTCTCATTCCATTTTTTCATATATTACTGAATTCAAAAAGCATCTCCCCGGTCTTCCCTGGTTGTCCAGTGGGTAGGGACACCACCTTGCAGTGCAAGGGGCGCAAGTTTGATCCCTGGCCTGGGAGGATTCCGTAAGCCATGGAGCAGCTGGACCGATGTGCCCAACTACTGAACCAGAGCTCTGGAGCGCATACACCCAGAGCCGGAGCTCTGCAATGAGAGAGGCCACTGCAATGGGAGGACCACACAGGCCAAAAAACAAAGATGGATGAAAAATAGACAAATGAATGACTAATAGAAGTGGCCAAATTAAAAAAAAAAAAAAAGCATCTAGCCAACAAGGAAGGCTGCGACTTCTCATAGCCTACGTTCAGCTCAGGCCTCCCTAGTATCCTATGAAAACGGTTCTTAACAATTTGAACTCTGTAGATTCGAAAAAGGAAAGAATCAACAACCTCTGGTTTCATCCGACCTGGACTGTAGACACTGGGGTTTCAGACAAGATTTTAAGAAAGTATTTCATTCAGATGTTTTACGCGCATAAACACATGCATACACATTTGTATACATGTGTGTATGTCTACCCACATATTAAAGCTGTTGTCCTATCGTATTACCTATGTTTACTTATAGTATTACTTACATTTACTACTTTGTTCCTATCTAGCTAGAATTGACAATATCTTCACATAGGTATGTCTAAATTCTTCCAGTTAGTACATAAACAATCAAAAAGCTAAGGCTATACCTTCAAACACATTGAAACCAGTTAAATTCATGATAAATTCTAGTAAGTACTTCACTTATTCAGAATAACTTAACAAAAACTCATAAACTTTTCTAATTACCAACCTCAATTATTTCTAAATTCTCTAAGTTATTTTCATACATCTTTGTAAAAGCAAGAATTGAATAAATTACCTTGAATGATACAGCCTGAGAAGCAAGACTTTTGACTCAGTAGAAAAGCCGCAGCAGAAGATATGTGCCTGGAATCTAAAGTCTTGCTTTCACACATTGTTAATCATCTTCCTTATTATCACTGTATAATACAGTGCAGAACTACGAATTCACAAAGTAAATTTTTACCTTTATTTTTCTCAGGGCTGTTGCTCCATATATGTTTATGAAAATCAACTGGCTAACTTCGTTATTAAAGTGTTAAATTGTACATATATGTCTAATATCCTTATCAGCAAAATGCTATTCGGAGTTCAGACTCTGAACTAGCTTTTGTTTTTATTGCTGATTCCTCTCCATTCTTCTCCTTTTATAACAAAGCAATATGGCTTTGATAAAACCATCCTTTGCAGCCTGAGAAAAGACCCTCACCAGCTGTTCCCAGACTTACCATGGAAGACTTACTATGGTGGAAGAAGTGAAATTGCACATTGACTCAAAGGCCATTAGGCACAAGCTAGGGATAAAAAGGAGGGCATTCACTTTTAATTTTGAATCTATCAGACATGGCCTGTCGACATTATATCATTGGCCTGTCAGAATGAAAGAACACAAGACAAAACTGTTTTAATACTTCACTGCTCACAGTATTACCACAACACCACATGTGGAAGAGATCCGAGAAGGAAGCACTACAGAAGCAGCATAGCTTCATTTTTTTACATTGTCACTGCCGTAAAAAAGATATTTGACTTGACTTCAGCCTTTTGAAGGGCTATTCCCTACAAGTTTAGCACTGGTGTAGCAATAATCTGTTTAAAATAGCTAACATTTTGGATTCTGCATATTATTAGACTATGAATGCTAATGAAAAATTTACGTTATTTTAGTCCACACAAAAGGAGAGGGGCAGTGATAGTTAAATTATAATTTCAACTTTTGGCACGTGTCTGTGTACTTAGTCACTCTGCTATGTTGGATTCTTTAGCAACTCCATGGACTGTAGTCTACCAGGCTCCTCTGTCCATGGGATTCTCCAGGCAAGAATACTGAAGAGGGTTGCCATGCCCTCCGCCAGGAAATCTTCCCAACCCAGGGACTAAACCCACATCTCTTGCATCTCTTGCAGTGGCAGCCGGATTCTTTTCCTTTATTGCGCCTGGGAAACCCATACATCTGTATGGAATATCACCAAATTTACAACTGCAGCTTTAGATGGCAAAGGACACTAGCTTTAACCTTAAAATCAAACAAAAATGCATATGTTATGGCCACAAACCAAATAATCCACATTTCTATTTTGGAGACAGATTAGTATTGAATAATACTTTTTCTCTCTCTTCTAACATATAAACATACACACACACACACATACACACACATGTTATGAACAATTATCTACTTCATATACAGAGAATGAGAGTTGTACCTCAATAAAATTAGATTCTGAATTCACAAGATCAGAATTGCTTGTTGTACTTCATACTCACAAAAAGATCAGCCCTAAAAAATCTCCCTTAGTTCAAAAAGTCCAGATATTGTTTTAAATGGAAAAAAATACAGATCGGAGAACTGACACATAGTGATCCAAAAATCCCCTCTGATAAGCTGTATGGCTTTTGGTAAAGTTTTTGCTCAATTTGCCATTTAATTTCCTCACAACAACAAAAAAGAAAATAACATCCTAAACATCAGTGGCTCAAAGCAAAGATGGAATTGTGTATGAAATGCTTCCAGAATACCAGGAGTGTACAACTTATGTAAAGGAAAGGCTAAATTTTTCACTGTACAAAACCACAGCACATTTAAGACTTCATATTTTGTTTACAATAATTAGCCTGAGGCCTTACTCACCCAAGAAATTTAAACTAATACATAATATAAAATCAATGTTTTAATAACAATTTCAAACAGAGCATCATTGCTTATACAAAACAAGTCAAAAGAATCAGGCTTAACTGAGTTAACTGGAAAAAAATCTAAACTACAATGTCCCATTTCTCCCTCGGTTTCAAGCATTGAAGGACTTAACATAGACAGACAGTAAAACTAGTTAAATTATTAGACAAATTACTAACAGAATAACAAAATTTTTAAATAAGTTAAAAAGAGTATCATCAGGTCTTCCCTGGTGGTGCAGTGGGTAAGGACATCACCTTGCAGTGCAGGGGGCGCAGGTTCAACCCCTGGTCTGGGGATATCCCATGTGCCGTGGGCAGCTGGATCAATATGTCCAACTCCCCAGCTGGAGCTCTGGAGCGCATGCACCCAGAGCTAGTGCTCTGCAGCTACAGAGGCCACTGCGATGGGAGGCCCACACGGGCCAGAGAACAAAGATGGATGAAAACAGAAAGACCACTAGAAGTGTCCCCCCCCACAAAAAAAGAGTATCAACTGCTGAATATATATTCATGTTGGCATAAAGCAGCTGAATATCTGCATTGTGTCACCCATTAATTAGAACAAACCTAGGTTTACAAGAAATTCTGGGATTCTTACATATAAGAATTGTGTCAAATAAGACTGGCGAGGTACAATTGCCCATTTTTGCATTGCCTCCTCAACTCAGTATAAAAATATCGCTCAGTCACTGTTTCTTAATTGCTTTTCATGTCTCTGTTTAGACTAAGCTGAAATGCATAATATTCTGAATACAGAGGAGGGTAATATAATTAGCTGGCAAAGTTGGAATTTTTTTCAAAGTCAACATGATCATTATAATTTCAGCTCCACCACTGAATGTTATCTTTATTCCTGTTAGAAATTAGAATTATGCTGGTCTAATCACAAATTCAAAGAACAAAGGTAAAATTTTCTTCCATACTTTGTGTAGCTACTCCACATTTAAAATTTTATTATCAACTTAAACTATCAATTGAATACTAACATACAGTTTGTTGAGAGGTTAATTATGACTCAATCCAGATCAGGAGTATAATGTGATTTAGTGCAAATCCCTTCAGCATACATGTTAGAAGTTTTATAATTTGCCAAATTCCCACAGTATCTGCATCCTTTTAGGTTATCAAAGCAAATCTATCAGATTGCTACATCAACATCATTGACTTAGTTCTTTTCCATATCTTCCCCCAATGTCCTATACATTTGGGAAGAACCTTACATGCTAGACTAAATGTTGGTTGATGTTACGAGTTAAAATAATCCTATTTTCATTTAATTGTTACCATGATCATTCATCACATAACCCTGGATCTGGTTATCATCAGGTCTTCCCTGGTGGTGCAGTAAGGACATCACCTTGCAGTGGGCGCAGTTTTGGTCTGGGGATATCCCATGTGCCGTGGGCAGCTGGATCAATATGTCCAACTCCCCAGCTGGAGCTCTGGAGCGCATGCACCCAGAGCTAGTGCTCTGCAGCTACAGAGGCCACTGCGATGGGAGGCCCACACGGGCCAGAGAACAAAGATGGATGAAAACAGAAAGACCACTAGAAGTGTCCCCCCCCACAAAAAAAGAGTATCAACTGCTGAATATATATTCATGTTGGCATAAAGCAGCTGAATATCTGCATTGTGTCACCCATTAATTAGAACAAACCTAGGTTTACAAGAAATTCTGGGATTCTTACATATAAGAATTGTGTCAAATAAGACTGGCGAGGTACAATTGCCCATTTTTGCATTGCCTCCTCAACTCAGTATAAAAATATCGCTCAGTCACTGTTTCTTAATTGCTTTTCATGTCTCTGTTTAGACTAAGCTGAAATGCATAATATTCTGAATACAGAGGAGGGTAATATAATTAGCTGGCAAAGTTGGAATTTTTTTCAAAGTCAACATGATCATTATAATTTCAGCTCCACCACTGAATGTTATCTTTATTCCTGTTAGAAATTAGAATTATGCTGGTCTAATCACAAATTCAAAGAACAAAGGTAAAATTTTCTTCCATACTTTGTGTAGCTACTCCACATTTAAAATTTTATTATCAACTTAAACTATCAATTGAATACTAACATACAGTTTGTTGAGAGGTTAATTATGACTCAATCCAGATCAGGAGTATAATGTGATTTAGTGCAAATCCCTTCAGCATACATGTTAGAAGTTTTATAATTTGCCAAATTCCCACAGTATCTGCATCCTTTTAGGTTATCAAAGCAAATCTATCAGATTGCTACATCAACATCATTGACTTAGTTCTTTTCCATATCTTCCCCCAATGTCCTATACATTTGGGAAGAACCTTACATGCTAGACTAAATGTTGGTTGATGTTACGAGTTAAAATAATCCTATTTTCATTTAATTGTTACCATGATCATTCATCACATTAAAAAATGGAATTTCAAGGCTGAAACCAAGGTTGTCGATGAAAAATGCTAACGCAACAATATAAAAAGAGTGAAAAAAATCTTTGACACTTATTTAAATAGGGTTTATGAAAAAAAGAAGGTTGAGGATGAAAGTCACCCCAAATTACTGATTCAAATACTTACAAGAGAAATGTAAAGGGCAACATTTTGAAATGGTGTTTCTGGGCATTCTCATGCATTATATTTTAGCATGTGAAATTGGCCAAAGTTAATGCCCTTGAATGAAAAATAATTACATATCAATATGAAATCTGTAAAACATTAAGTCTTAGGTTTTTAGCACAGAAGGCTCTACAAATGGATAGTTTTCTATTTTCTACCTTACCATCTCTGCTCCAACAAACACACACAACATTAAAATAACATACTTCATATTATTAGAGCTCTTTACAGTTTATAGGACACTTTCACATTCACTTTTTCATTTATCTCCTTAATTTCGCAATCTGTGTGGTAACAGTCAATAGCATCCCTTCCTATACGAGATCTACCTGGCAATCTAATACATGAGCACCTTTTATCCAAAGTAGCTTTGACACATAATTCATATTAATGAATTAAGTTATTTCATTTTTATTAAATCACATGTTTCCTTGTAATGAATATTTGCTCCAAAATAATGTGTATCACTTTGCCATTGTTGTTTGCTTGTTTTATTTCTGTTGACTTGCTCCTAGTAACTTATATACAGTTTATATGCCAGAAGCTCCCAAGGAAAAAGAAACTTATTATTTCTGAAAGTAGATGGTATAGGATAAAAAAGGCAAACATAAGCAGCTAAGTCAAAATATGATAAACATAGAGAACATTCCCGATTTTAAAAGCACAAATCTTATTTAAGGTCTTAGAGCAAATGTCAGATGTGAAATGTTTCGATATTTAGAGGGGTCAGTCTTTAAGGAAAAAACTAAAATGGCTTCCTGTGTTTGTTCAAAACAACTTTTCAGATCAAATTCAAATAACCTAAACTGATCACTCTCATTTTTCAACTGCATCTGATCACTCTCATTTTTCACTGGGTGTTGATATACATTTGGGAAGAACCTTACATGCTAGACTAAATGTTGGTTGATGTTACGAGTTAAAATAATCCTATTTTCATTTAATTGTTACCATGATCATTCATCACATTAAAAAATGGAATTTCAAGGCTGAAACCAAGGTTGTCGATGAAAAATGCTAACGCAACAATATAAAAAGAGTGAAAAAAATCTTTGACACTTATTTAAATAGGGTTTATGAAAAAAAGAAGGTTGAGGATGAAAGTCACCCCAAATTACTGATTCAAATACTTACAAGAGAAATGTAAAGGGCAACATTTTGAAATGGTGTTTCTGGGCATTCTCATGCATTATATTTTAGCATGTGAAATTGGCCAAAGTTAATGCCCTTGAATGAAAAATAATTACATATCAATATGAAATCTGTAAAACATTAAGTCTTAGGTTTTTAGCACAGAAGGCTCTACAAATGGATAGTTTTCTATTTTCTACCTTACCATCTCTGCTCCAACAAACACACACAACATTAAAATAACATACTTCATATTATTAGAGCTCTTTACAGTTTATAGGACACTTTCACATTCACTTTTTCATTTATCTCCTTAATTTCGCAATCTGTGTGGTAACAGTCAATAGCATCCCTTCCTATACGAGATCTACCTGGCAATCTAATACATGAGCACCTTTTATCCAAAGTAGCTTTGACACATAATTCATATTAATGAATTAAGTTATTTCATTTTTATTAAATCACATGTTTCCTTGTAATGAATATTTGCTCCAAAATAATGTGTATCACTTTGCCATTGTTGTTTGCTTGTTTTATTTCTGTTGACTTGCTCCTAGTAACTTATATACAGTTTATATGCCAGAAGCTCCCAAGGAAAAAGAAACTTATTATTTCTGAAAGTAGATGGTATAGGATAAAAAAGGCAAACATAAGCAGCTAAGTCAAAATATGATAAACATAGAGAACATTCCCGATTTTAAAAGCACAAATCTTATTTAAGGTCTTAGAGCAAATGTCAGATGTGAAATGTTTCGATATTTAGAGGGGTCAGTCTTTAAGGAAAAAACTAAAATGGCTTCCCTGTGTTTGTTCAAAACAACTTTTCAGATCAAATTCAAATAACCTAAACTGATCACTCTCATTTTTCAACTGCATCTGATCTGAACATTCATGACATTCTTACTGACCCATACAGTAAGATTCCAGAGAGGAGCCTACAGTGAGAATTCATACAAGCATTTCTCAAGCCAACTCACAAACAGTGGAGAGATGAGTTGATTAAACACTACAGTCAACTGCTAAAGGTTTACACGAAATAAGAGAAATAACCTCACTTATTTTCAGGGCAAATCAGAAAGTCTTTAGCAATAAATAGTGACGTATTATGACCTGTAATACTGCCAAGTTATCACACAATGTGATAGACATTGCAAAGAGCCTATCAATTTTATGTTAAATAACTCTGGTGTGGATTTTGTGAATAAATTAAATTATATTGTCAATGAGTTCAATCTTTATTTTGTGAACAAAGGTAACATTTCTAAGTTCTTACCAGTTTATAGATTAAAAAGAATGAGTGAAAATGAACACTTTGAAAATTAAGAATCATTTCAGCTTTACAAATATTTTTATGACAGCACACATAAATATTAAATGTAGAATCACTGGAAAGTAGGACATTAGACACATGGGATACAAGAATATAAGGATAATCGCATGAAATATTTACAAATGAGAGTAACGCTGAAATAAAAGCTAGAGCTTATTATCTATCATGATCTATTTCTTTACAATTGTGACCAGTTTCAAACTATATAAATATACCTTAAAACAAACTGCTAACCTGAATCATCTTTGCTTGAAAAACTAAACAAGATTATATTAAATTCTTATATGAAAATCTGAAATAAGGATGTGAAGAAGATAGCACTAGAATAAAGTTTAGTCACATGGTCAGAGGAGTGGAATTATTTTCATGTTCAATTGCTATTTGCTACAAAACTCATTAGAATTTACTTAGGATAAAAAATCACTTGACTAGTAAAAAGACAAGAAAGAAAGGCTTTTATAAATCCTATTTGAAATATTCTTGATAATTAAAAAGAATTACAATGGAAAAGTGTCTGATTTGGGGTTTTATATTGGAAATTCCATTCAATAGTCCAAAACTTTAGCCCATTTTTTATTCCATTACAATTTATAAAGAAAATATTTTGACATGAGTGAATTGTTTACATGTATTATTGTTTCCAAAGTGTTTCCAAATAGCTATTTCATAAATTCCAAAATGTGCTTGTTAAAGACATTATAAAAACAGTACGCAAATCAGCAAAGCCTATCTAAAGTACAAGGTGGTTTTGATCCCATCCTCAAACTGTGAGAAAATATTGGCTGTTTCTAGTTTTCAAGTGTAGATGCAGAGATTTCCTAATTTCTGTGTTATTAATTCTGCACAAAATATCCCCATTTTCCCACTCTGTGATCACACAGGTAGCTGAGCGTGTTATTGTCCAAGCAAATATGTTATGAGTCCTCAGATGATGGACTACATAGAGGCCAGATGTCAGAGGTGCTGAAATTGATAATCCATCAGTAATTTTCTATCTGTCGCAATAGCTCTGACCCATTGAACTAAATAAATATGTTTAATCACTGACTGGTCAACTTATCAAATGGTGCCCTGGGCAGAGGGGAAAGACTTGTCAAATGTAGAACAGATAAAGCAAGAACCAGAGCCAAAGGCAAGAAAATAATGCATCCTTAATCTCTACCTTTTCTGCCTCACTTTGAGAAAATGGACTTAGGAGGAAATCATCCTAGGAAAATAGCTTTTAGGCTAAAAAAAACATAGAAAACATTAATTTTTTGTAGAATCACTGGAAAGTAGGACATTAGACACATGGGATACAAGAATATAAGGATAATCGCATGAAATATTTACAAATGAGAGTAACGCTGAAATAAAAGCTAGAGCTTATTATCTATCATGATCTATTTCTTTACAATTGTGACCAGTTTCAAACTATATAAATATACCTTAAAACAAACTGCTAACCTGAATCATCTTTGCTTGAAAAACTAAACAAGATTATATTAAATTCTTATATGAAAATCTGAAATAAGGATGTGAAGAAGATAGCACTAGAATAAAGTTTAGTCACATGGTCAGAGGAGTGGAATTATTTTCATGTTCAATTGCTATTTGCTACAAAACTCATTAGAATTTACTTAGGATAAAAAATCACTTGACTAGTAACAAGACAAGAAAGAAAGGCTTTTATAAATCCTATTTGAAATATTCTTGATAATTAAAAAGAATTACAATGGAAAAGTGTCTGATTTGGGGTTTTATATTGGAAATTCCATTCAATAGTCCAAAACTTTAGCCCATTTTTTATTCCATTACAATTTATAAAGAAAATATTTTGACATGAGTGAATTGTTTACATGTATTATTGTTTCCAAAGTGTTTCCAAATAGCTATTTCATAAATTCCAAAATGTGCTTGTTAAAGACATTATAAAAACAGTACGCAAATCAGCAAAGCCTATCTAAAGTACAAGGTGGTTTTGATCCCATCCTCAAACTGTGAGAAAATATTGGCTGTTTCTAGTTTTCAAGTGTAGATGCAGAGATTTCCTAATTTCTGTGTTATTAATTCTGCACAAAATATCCCCATTTTCCCACTCTGTGATCACACAGGTAGCTGAGCGTGTTATTGTCCAAGCAAATATGTTATGAGTCCTCAGATGATGGACTACATAGAGGCCAGATGTCAGAGGTGCTGAAATTGATAATCCATCAGTAATTTTCTATCTGTCGCAATAGCTCTGACCCATTGAACTAAATAAATATGTTTAATCACTGACTGGTCAACTTATCAAATGGTGCCCTGGGCAGAGGGGAAAGACTTGTCAAATGTAGAACAGATAAAGCAAGAACCAGAGCCAAAGGCAAGAAAATAATGCATCCTTAATCTCTACCTTTTTCTGCCTCACTTTGAGAAAATGGACTTAGGAGGAAATCATCCTAGGAAAATAGCTTTTAGGCTAAGAAACAATAGAAAAAAAATATTTCCTTAAAGTTCTACTGCATTCTTCTATTCTTTTCTACATAAACCAGACTGTTCATATGTTTCAGTCTGACTGAAGTTATAATAAGGAAATCTCAAGTTCAATGACAGGTAACACATTGAATGCTAATAATGGGAACAAGTCAAGGAAAAGCTATATCACATAGTTACCATGCCATGTTGCAACAGTAATTTCAAATAAGGGCACCCAATCCCTAAGCTAAAACTCCTGTCTGTTCAAGTAAGCCAAGGAATTGAAAACTGCTGAATATGAACAGTTACATGACAAGCCCATTCCATACAAACATTAATCATAGTTAATGAGATAAAAGCCTTAGTAATGTGTGACACTGGGTAAGTGATAGATCAACTATTCTTTCATTGAACGTGCCAACAGCTACATGATTATAAAGGCCAAACACCACCACTGTCCAGAAATGGAGCAAACTGAGATTAGATGCACTGCACGGACCACAGACACTAGTGGTTTCTCCAATAGGATTTGTGGAGGTATACAAAGAGCATTCTCAGTATTAAGTTCTCTGTTTCTTATTTTGCCACTTTCATGTGCTGGCAGCCATGACAGCAAACTCTTGAACTTGTTTATTCACACTTGTTTAATCCTGATTCTACACCCTGATTCAGCCTGTGGAGTTAAGAAGATGGATGAGAAGAGCTGGGGCCACAGAGGGGTCAGGGTCATGATGTCAGGAGATCTCATTAACTACATCACTCACGACACCACTCACTCCAATCCATTTGGACTAAGCATCGTAGAGGTGCTGAAATTGATAATCCATCAGTAATTTTCTATCTGTCGCAATAGCTCTGACCCATTGAACTAAATAAATATGTTTAATCACTGACTGGTCAACTTATCAAATGGTGCCCTGGGCAGAGGGGAAAGACTTGTCAAATGTAGAACAGATAAAGCAAGAACCAGAGCCAAAGGCAAGAAAATAATGCATCCTTAATCTCTACCTTTTTCTGCCTCACTTTGAGAAAATGGACTTAGGAGGAAATCATCCTAGGAAAATAGCTTTTAGGCTAAGAAACAATAGAAAAAAAATATTTCCTTAAAGTTCTACTGCATTCTTCTATTCTTTTCTACATAAACCAGACTGTTCATATGTTTCAGTCTGACTGAAGTTATAATAAGGAAATCTCAAGTTCAATGACAGGTAACACATTGAATGCTAATAATGGGAACAAGTCAAGGAAAAGCTATATCACATAGTTACCATGCCATGTTGCAACAGTAATTTCAAATAAGGGCACCCAATCCCTAAGCTAAAACTCCTGTCTGTTCAAGTAAGCCAAGGAATTGAAAACTGCTGAATATGAACAGTTACATGACAAGCCCATTCCATACAAACATTAATCATAGTTAATGAGATAAAAGCCTTAGTAATGTGTGACACTGGGTAAGTGATAGATCAACTATTCTTTCATTGAACGTGCCAACAGCTACATGATTATAAAGGCCAAACACCACCACTGTCCAGAAATGGAGCAAACTGAGATTAGATGCACTGCACGGACCACAGACACTAGTGGTTTCTCCAATAGGATTTGTGGAGGTATACAAAGAGCATTCTCAGTATTAAGTTCTCTGTTTCTTATTTTGCCACTTTCATGTGCTGGCAGCCATGACAGCAAACTCTTGAACTTGTTTATTCACACTTGTTTAATCCTGATTCTACACCCTGATTCAGCCTGTGGAGTTAAGAAGATGGATGAGAAGAGCTGGGGCCACAGAGGGGTCAGGGTCATGATGTCAGGAGATCTCATTAACTACATCACTCACGACACCACTCACTCCAAATGCCACTTCTTCCGAGGACCAGGGCATAGGTAAAGTACAACTAGTTGGATGAGATCAACACATTTTTCTTAGAACTGACATCACATATGTAAACAAAATTGTTCTAAATTTACTGTCTATTCCCATAAATATATAAAATTTAAATGTAAGTAGTTTTAGGAAATGAAGAATAAATGACCTCTAAACTCCCAAGCAAAAATACATACATATTTTCCAAGGGTCTAGAGAAATTCAGTTAGTCCATGAATTAACAATTATTTTGTTGACTTTTTAAAAAATTTTTATTTTACTTTTTACTTTTACAGAATTTTTTTTGTTTACAGATATGTATATTCCCAGATTAGTCATATGTATATCCCCGCCATCCCACCCCTCCAGGCCGTCGCACAGCACCCCTGCAAGATCCCCTTTTCTCATAGCACAATGACAATAGCTATTTTTTACACATATGATAGTACAGGTTTTCGTTCTACTTCCTTTACGCCTCCCACCCACTGTTCATACCAAGTAAAATTTGGAATATTATATATAGTACTTAGTTTTAAAAGTGGAAACAGAGCTGGTATTCACAAATCTGTCACCACAATTAGAAAGCTAAAGAAAACATTTTGTGGCAGAAAGATTAACTTATTGTGTAACTGATTGTAACTTATTTTACAGAGATGATATAAAGTATTTAGCAGTAAAACTATGATATGAAAACTTTTCCAAAAAGGGACAATGTCAAAATTTATAAGGACTTATTAAACATTTTTGCAATTTAGATTATTCCTACTTCCTGAGCACAGTATGTGTAGCCATTGTTATAAGATTTCTAAACGGACAAATGTTTTCAAAATTTATAAGGAAAATTTTATAACTGAATTTCAGAAATAGTGGTTTCTCCAATAGGTTTGGGAACAAAGAGCATTCTCAGTATTAAGTTCTCTGTTTCTTATTTTGCCACTTTCATGTGCTGGCAGCCATGACAGCAAACTCTTGAACTTGTTTATTCACACTTGTTTAATCCTGATTCTACACCCTGATTCAGCCTGTGGAGTTAAGAAGATGGATGAGAAGAGCTGGGGCCACAGAGGGGTCAGGGTCATGATGTCAGGAGATCTCATTAACTACATCACTCACGACACCACTCACTCCAAATGCCACTTCTTCCGAGGACCAGGGCATAGGTAAAGTACAACTAGTTGGATGAGATCAACACATTTTTCTTAGAACTGACATCACATATGTAAACAAAATTGTTCTAAATTTACTGTCTATTCCCATAAATATATAAAATTTAAATGTAAGTAGTTTTAGGAAATGAAGAATAAATGACCTCTAAACTCCCAAGCAAAAATACATACATATTTTCCAAGGGTCTAGAGAAATTCAGTTAGTCCATGAATTAACAATTATTTTGTTGACTTTTTAAAAAATTTTTATTTTACTTTTTACTTTTACAGAATTTTTTTTGTTTACAGATATGTATATTCCCAGATTAGTCATATGTATATCCCCGCCATCCCACCCCTCCAGGCCGTCGCACAGCACCCCTGCAAGATCCCCTTTTCTCATAGCACAATGACAATAGCTATTTTTTACACATATGATAGTACAGGTTTTCGTTCTACTTCCTTTACGCCTCCCACCCACTGTTCATACCAAGTAAAATTTGGAATATTATATATAGTACTTAGTTTTAAAAGTGGAAACAGAGCTGGTATTCACAAATCTGTCACCACAATTAGAAAGCTAAAGAAAACATTTTGTGGCAGAAAGATTAACTTATTGTGTAACTGATTGTAACTTATTTTACAGAGATGATATAAAGTATTTAGCAGTAAAACTATGATATGAAAACTTTTCCAAAAAGGGACAATGTCAAAATTTATAAGGACTTATTAAACATTTTTGCAATTTAGATTATTCCTACTTCCTGAGCACAGTATGTGTAGCCATTGTTATAAGATTTCTAAACGTTCTTTTAAATAAAGACAAATTTTGTTATAGCTTATCCAATTTGAGCAAATTATATTTACTTACATGTGTAGCATTTTCAACATTTATTTTATTGAAGTATTAAAACTGAATCCATTTCATGGATAACCTATTATTAAAGTAACAGTGTTGATAAATTTTAAAAAAAACACTGAAAATAATGATGTTTATTTCTGGTGGTAATTTTTTTTCTCTTTTGTAATTTCCAACATTTCAAAAATAAGAATGCATTTATAGCCAGAAGAAAGGTAGAAAAATAAAAAGCAAAATAAGGAAAAATAAAACAAAGAAGCAAAAAGACACACACAACATAAAGGTTTTTACAGTAATTTAGATAGCATGAGTTCAGAACGAAGACCAATGTTGTGCTAATATATGCCCACTTAAGTGTATAATTATGAAATAAATTTCATATAATTATAAAAATATTTTAGTAAATGGCAAGCATAATTTTTCACCTAATAAAATATTTTCGATACTAAGTTTAAGTCAAATAAATCTCAAAACTGTGCTTATTTGCTTTATATATTTCTTTTAGAGAAACTAAACAAGATTCAATTTATATACTAGAAACATATATTTGCTTACATTAAACTTCACAAGATCACAAATTCTGAATGTACACAAATTTTCAAAACAGTTTTACCTAAGACCTGAATGCCTAATTGAAAAAAGAAAGATGACTTAATTAGATGGTGACTGCATAAATGTAGATCAGTTAAATCCTCAAAAGACATTGATGAGTAAAGAAAGTCTTCATTTTATCAATAATATTATCAATTACTTGTTGTCAGCCAAAATTTGCATGGAGAAAGGGTGGAAAAAAGAAAAAAAATTATTATCTGGGATAAGAAGAAAAACTTTTTTTCACAGACTAGCGGAATATCCAATTACAAAAACTGCTGCTAAATTCACTTAATATCCAAAGTTCGCTCTCAGTTTCTGGAATCAAACATAAATGATATGGTGGGAATTTCCTTTTTCAATGAAATTAAACCAGTAACTGCATATAAACCCTCTATAGAAGCTCAGTTAGACTTTCACTTTTCTGGAGGAAAAATGATCTAGTCTGATCTCCTCACTTTAAATTCAAGAAAAGAGACCCTAAGAGGTTAAAAGGTTTGCCAAAATCATACAACTACTTCAGAGGAGAAAAGGACCAGAGTCTTTTCTGGGAAAAGAAATTCCTCAAATTATCTTTTCCCTACACTGCTGTCTGATGAAACTGGCTCCCTCATTTGTCATTTCAAGCCTGCCTCTCATTAGCTGGGGGCTTTGATTAAGTCAGTCCACCTCAAAAAGCCTCAGCCTCTACAACTGAAAAAGAAGAGTGACGATCTCTAACGTTCCTCTAACCTGCCAGCTTCTACACACACAGTTTTATGATGACCTGACTCACCCCAAGGTTTTTTTTTTCCCCTGATATAATCCTACATCCATTTCTTATGAGAAAGCTTCCATTAATACCCCCTGTAATTAACATCAAACCCAAATGGAATGAATGAGAGATTTTCTTATGCACAGGATAAGGACCCTTAAATAAGAATGAATAATGATAATATTTCCCAGAAGACAACTATGGCAGCCCTCAAGTATGATTAACTAGACCGCTCCTTGTCTTTCTTTCTCCACAGAAATAGAACAGTTCATTTGCATGTCATCTGATATAAAGAGAGATCCTAGCATATAATGGGTTATTACAATTGGGTACTTCATTAGTAAAGCTTTTCCTTATGATGTGACAGAAAAGAGAAAGACAAAAGTAAATTGAGATTCTTACATCTCTATTAATGACATACACATATGAAGATTAGAGTCTATCAGCTTATCCATCAACCCTAAAGAACCAAACAAGTAGTTAGGAAGGATTTTGTAAGTTGACCTCTTTCTAGATAGTCCCGTTTAACAATAGGCTTTTGAGACGCTTTTAAAAAAAATCCTATATGAATATTAAATCCTCAAAAGACATTGATGAGTAAAGAAAGCTCAATCAATTTTTCAATTACTTGTTGTCAGCCAAAATTTGCATGGAGAAAGGGTGGAAAAAAGAAAAAAAATTATTATCTGGGATAAGAAGAAAAACTTTTTTTCACAGACTAGCGGAATATCCAATTACAAAAACTGCTGCTAAATTCACTTAATATCCAAAGTTCGCTCTCAGTTTCTGGAATCAAACATAAATGATATGGTGGGAATTTCCTTTTTCAATGAAATTAAACCAGTAACTGCATATAAACCCTCTATAGAAGCTCAGTTAGACTTTCACTTTTCTGGAGGAAAAATGATCTAGTCTGATCTCCTCACTTTAAATTCAAGAAAAGAGACCCTAAGAGGTTAAAAGGTTTGCCAAAATCATACAACTACTTCAGAGGAGAAAAGGACCAGAGTCTTTTCTGGGAAAAGAAATTCCTCAAATTATCTTTTCCCTACACTGCTGTCTGATGAAACTGGCTCCCTCATTTGTCATTTCAAGCCTGCCTCTCATTAGCTGGGGGCTTTGATTAAGTCAGTCCACCTCAAAAAGCCTCAGCCTCTACAACTGAAAAAGAAGAGTGACGATCTCTAACGTTCCTCTAACCTGCCAGCTTCTACACACACAGTTTTATGATGACCTGACTCACCCCAAGGTTTTTTTTTTCCCCTGATATAATCCTACATCCATTTCTTATGAGAAAGCTTCCATTAATACCCCCTGTAATTAACATCAAACCCAAATGGAATGAATGAGAGATTTTCTTATGCACAGGATAAGGACCCTTAAATAAGAATGAATAATGATAATATTTCCCAGAAGACAACTATGGCAGCCCTCAAGTATGATTAACTAGACCGCTCCTTGTCTTTCTTTCTCCACAGAAATAGAACAGTTCATTTGCATGTCATCTGATATAAAGAGAGATCCTAGCATATAATGGGTTATTACAATTGGGTACTTCATTAGTAAAGCTTTTCCTTATGATGTGACAGAAAAGAGAAAGACAAAAGTAAATTGAGATTCTTACATCTCTATTAATGACATACACATATGAAGATTAGAGTCTATCAGCTTATCCATCAACCCTAAAGAACCAAACAAGTAGTTAGGAAGGATTTTGTAAGTTGACCTCTTTCTAGATAGTCCCGTTTAACAATAGGCTTTTGAGAGAAGCTGCTTTTAAAAGAAAATCCTATATGAATATTAAACACAACATCTTCCTCCTTCTTTTAAGAATATTCAAAGCAGATCCAGGAAGAAAACAAAAATAAATCAACCTATCAAGCTACACTTGAATCTGGACAAGAGGGTCCTGGGGAATTACATGTAATAAACAAGTGGTTGGATACAAAATGCAATTAATTTAATTGCTTATATTCTCAAAGGATTTCAAGATAAGATGTGTAAGACATATGCATAAGTGAGATTTTTCCAAGGACTTTTCATAAATGTGATAAATACTAAATTTAAGGCATCATTCCTACTGTATGGAACTCGTTGGAATAAGTAAGTGATGAGGCTAAATAAGTCAGCAGTGCTTAACTTTTGTTATCTTGTTTCATTACCATGAAGAGTGATTTTTCCTTTGAGGGAAATATACAGCAAAGCTAAAACAAAATATATAGTTGTATATAATTTTTAGGTTCTCTTCTGACCACATCCTCATAATGGTCTTGGTTTGCCTACAATTCCTTAAAATCTCAGAAAGAAAACATACCCCATAATTACTGTCTGGCATATTGAGGCAAAAGCTGTAACATCCACATACTGGTCCTTTTCTTTCCTCAAGGGTCACATGGAACAAATACATTCTCTCTTTGTTATCACAGTTCTTGATGTGCTTGGTGGGAGCCCATTGCTTCTCAAAAATAATGCCAATTCCTTCTACTTCTGCTAACTTAATCACAGGATAAGGACCCTTAAATAAGAATGAATAATGATAATATTTCCCAGAAGACAACTATGGCAGCCCTCAAGTATGATTAACTAGACCGCTCCTTGTCTTTCTTTCTCCACAGAAATAGAACAGTTCATTTGCATGTCATCTGATATAAAGAGAGATCCTAGCATATAATGGGTTATTACAATTGGGTACTTCATTAGTAAAGCTTTTCCTTATGATGTGACAGAAAAGAGAAAGACAAAAGTAAATTGAGATTCTTACATCTCTATTAATGACATACACATATGAAGATTAGAGTCTATCAGCTTATCCATCAACCCTAAAGAACCAAACAAGTAGTTAGGAAGGATTTTGTAAGTTGACCTCTTTCTAGATAGTCCCGTTTAACAATAGGCTTTTGAGAGAAGCTGCTTTTAAAAGAAAATCCTATATGAATATTAAACACAACATCTTCCTCCTTCTTTTAAGAATATTCAAAGCAGATCCAGGAAGAAAACAAAAATAAATCAACCTATCAAGCTACACTTGAATCTGGACAAGAGGGTCCTGGGGAATTACATGTAATAAACAAGTGGTTGGATACAAAATGCAATTAATTTAATTGCTTATATTCTCAAAGGATTTCAAGATAAGATGTGTAAGACATATGCATAAGTGAGATTTTTCCAAGGACTTTTCATAAATGTGATAAATACTAAATTTAAGGCATCATTCCTACTGTATGGAACTCGTTGGAATAAGTAAGTGATGAGGCTAAATAAGTCAGCAGTGCTTAACTTTTGTTATCTTGTTTCATTACCATGAAGAGTGATTTTTCCTTTGAGGGAAATATACAGCAAAGCTAAAACAAAATATATAGTTGTATATAATTTTTAGGTTCTCTTCTGACCACATCCTCATAATGGTCTTGGTTTGCCTACAATTCCTTAAAATCTCAGAAAGAAAACATACCCCATAATTACTGTCTGGCATATTGAGGCAAAAGCTGTAACATCCACATACTGGTCCTTTTCTTTCCTCAAGGGTCACATGGAACAAATACATTCTCTCTTTGTTATCACAGTTCTTGATGTGCTTGGTGAGAACAACCAGCACTGCCCATTGCTTCTCAAAAATAATGCCAATTCCTTCTACTTTTTCCATTTGCAACAGTATAAATCCTTACTCTTAATCTACTAGTAGTATTCCAATCTTAATGGTGACTTTAAACTGGTACTCAGAACTATTAACGATATTCCACCCATATTTTTCGCTGCAAAAAAATCAAGCCAGATGACATTCCTTAATCTGATCTATTAATACAGTTTAGAATAAGAGATTCTTTCAGCTTTATCATAGACCCTGTTCATTGAGTCAAGTACTGGGGACTCTATTCTTAGCAATACCCGTATCTCTCTTATTCTAACCTCCACCCGTTTCTTCCCTTCATTAAAAAATCCTATAACTAGGGGCTTCCCTGGTGGTCCAGTGGGTAAGGACATCGCCTTGCAGTGCAAGGGACGCCGGTTCGATCTCTGGCCTGAGAAGATCCCACATGCCACAGAGCGGCTGGACTGATGTGTCCAATTACCGAGCTGGAGCTCTGGGGCGCATGTGCCACCGCGATGGGAGGCCCACAGGAGCCAAAGAACAAAGACGGATGAAAATAGAGAAATGAAAGACCAATAGAAGTGGCTCGCCCGTCCCCCTCCCTCCCCAACCCGACCCCCGCCCAAAATAAATAAATAAATAAATAAAATAAAATAAATGTTTTTTTAAAACATCGTATAACTAAATGCAAAAATCCATGAGGGAACAAAAACCAAAAATAGGAAAAGAAATTCTCATGACTGCATGCAAAACATACCACAAGTTGAATTCATTCATTTCAGTGAATCGGTGAATCTGAATAAGTGAATTTTAAGGAAATCTGGACACAACACAAAAATATGAATTTCATTAAAGTTTAAGCAATACACCTAATAGTTAAAAGCCATAAAATAAATCACTGGTTTTTAATGAAGACATTGTATATACTTATGTCTACTTAATGTAGTTGGCTTATTTGTTTTAGCCTTTTGTTTTGAAATAATTTTAGATTCATAGGAAGTTTTAAAGCTACAGATGTCCCCTGTATTCTATTGTCAGTTTCTGCCCAGTGGCTAGATTATATATAAGCATAGTACAATACCAAAGCCAGGAATTTGACATTGGCACAATAAGTGTGCTTCTATATCATTTTATCAAATATGTACATTTATGTAACCATTATCAGAAACAACATATAAAACCATTTCATCACTGGAAAGATTGCTCTCTTGCTCTCCTCTTAAACACACCCAGGCCTCTCTCCCTCCTTACCATCTCTAAACCTAGGCAATCAGTAACCTCCTTTCTATCACTATAAATTTGTCATTATGAGGAGGTTATATAGATGGAACTCTACAGTATGTGACCTTTTGAAATGGCTTTCTTCATTCAACATAATTCCCTTGAGATCTCTCTAATCCATTGTGCATATCAATAATTCATTCCTTTTTATTGTTGAGTAGTATTCCGTAGTACGTACATAAGGTGATTTGTTTAAGCATTCACCTATCCAGGGACATTTTAATTGCTGCTTCCATTTTTATGGCTCTTATAAATAAAACTGCTCTTAATGTTATATGCTGGCTTTTGAGCAGATTTAAGTTATCACTTCTCTTAGAAAAATGACCAACAGTGCCAATGTGTGGTAAGTGTACCTTCATTGTATTAAAAAACTATCAAACTATTTTCAAAGTGACTATACAGTTTCACACACCTAACAGTAGTGAATGAGGTATAACAAATTTTGTTTATCTTGGCTGTTGTAAACAATGGGTAGTGGTAGCTCAACTGATTTTTAACATCTCTTCAAGTGCTTATTTGATATAATCTTTTTGGTGAAAAGTCTCTTTATGTCTTACCACTTTTATTCACTGGATTGTCTCATTAAATGTTGGCCTTTGAGAGATCTTTACACATTTTAGGTATGATGTGTCTTTGATCTACTAATCTAAATAAGTGAATTTTAAGGAAATCTGGACACAACACAAAAATATGAATTTCATTAAAGTTTAAGCAATACACCTAATAGTTAAAAGCCATAAAATAAATCACTGGTTTTTAATGAAGACATTGTATATACTTATGTCTACTTAATGTAGTTGGCTTATTTGTTTTAGCCTTTTGTTTTGAAATAATTTTAGATTCATAGGAAGTTTTAAAGCTACAGATGTCCCCTGTATTCTATTGTCAGTTTCTGCCCAGTGGCTAGATTATATATAAGCATAGTACAATACCAAAGCCAGGAATTTGACATTGGCACAATAAGTGTGCTTCTATATCATTTTATCAAATATGTACATTTATGTAACCATTATCAGAAACAACATATAAAACCATTTCATCACTGGAAAGATTGCTCTCTTGCTCTCCTCTTAAACACACACAGGCCTCTCTCCCTCCTTACCATCTCTAAACCTAGGCAATCAGTAACCTCCTTTCTATCACTATAAATTTGTCATTATGAGGAGGTTATATAGATGGAACTCTACAGTATGTGACCTTTTGAAATGGCTTTCTTCATTCAACATAATTCCCTTGAGATCTCTCTAATCCATTGTGCATATCAATAATTCATTCCTTTTTATTGTTGAGTAGTATTCCGTAGTACGTACATAAGGTGATTTGTTTAAGCATTCACCTATCCAGGGACATTTTAATTGCTGCTTCCATTTTTATGGCTCTTATAAATAAAACTGCTCTTAATGTTATATGCTGGCTTTTGAGCAGATTTAAGTTATCACTTCTCTTAGAAAAATGACCAACAGTGCCAATGTGTGGTAAGTGTACCTTCATTGTATTAAAAAACTATCAAACTATTTTCAAAGTGACTATACAGTTTCACACACCTAACAGTAGTGAATGAGAGATAACAAATTTTTTTTATCTTGGCTGTTGTAAACAATGGGTAGTGGTAGCTCAACTGATTTTTAACATCTCTTCAAGTGCTTATTTGATATAATCTTTTTGGTGAAAAGTCTCTTTATGTCTTACCACTTTTATTCACTGGATTGTCTCATTAAATGTTGGCCTTTGAGAGATCTTTACACATTTTAGGTATGATGTGTCTTTAGACAAATATGGCTTTTACAAATTTGTTCTCATAGTATTTACCTTTTTTTTTTTTATCCTTTCAACAAGTTCTTTCAGAGAATACAAGCTTCTCATTTTACAAATGTCAAATTTATTTAGCTTTTTGGTTTGTGCCTTGATATCATGTCTAAGGACTCTTCACCAACCCAAAGTTTTTGTTCTATTTTCTAAAAGTTTTATATATTTTATGATCTATGTTTAAATACTTAGTCCATTTTTAAAGCATGTTTGTATAATGTTTGAACTGTAAGTTGACCTTTGTCTTTGAATATAAAATTGCTCCAAGTTATCACTTACTGAGAAAATAATTCTTCTTAAATTTTAAATTAAATATAAAAATATAGAGTTATTTGAAAGCAAAATTGAAGACTGTTAACATTATGTACTGAACTTCATTCTACAAATATACATGCCATGAGATAATACATGTAAATATGTTAATGATTTTCAAAGAACTGCAGAAAGTTTTATAAGGATATCATTGCTATTATCAAACTCCTTTTCCTATAAAGCTTAAGTTAACTTATCTTTAGATATTTGATGATAGATGATTCTTCTTATTAATTTGATTCATAAGCTCCAAGCTGCTTTGACCTGCAAACATGTCAATAAGAGCTGAAAGTGATGGATTTTCCTGATACTGCTACTTGACAACTAGGAACTGCATAGACAAAATCAAATTACCTGAATAAACTAATGAGCTCTCAAATGTCAATACATAGCTAAATAAAAAAAGAAAAGCTTACTCTTTCTGTTGTTTGTTTCCTTTAGTATCCCATGAATCACAGAATTATAGTACCAAAATGAAGCTGTAAACTTCATACAGTCCAGCACTCTCAATATATATATTCAACTGGGTACTCAATTTCTGGGTAGAATACCTAAGACAAATTCTAATGGCTTCTTCTCAGTGTCAAATGATTTTGTTTGTTTAAATGAATCAATGAGACCATTTAGCATGGTGGTTTAAGAAAGCAAACTCTAGGCAAGGGCTGTCTGGGTTCAAATCCTTCTCACTATGAAAAAACTGTTAAGTTAAAGAAATGGGCTCAGATATGATAGAGAGAAAACAATAAATTGTTTCAAGAATTACCTTCAAAATAAACTGAGAATATAAGCTACTTAAAATTTATGGCATTTAGTAAACGTCAGTGATTATTTTCACTAGCTTTCCACCTACAAAAATTATTTCCCCTGGTCCATAATTTTCGGCAAAATCAACTGTCCTCTGAATTTCAATATTTTCACTCTAAGATTTACACTCTATATCATCTTGCTGAGCACTCATTGATGGCACGAGTCATGCCCTCTTCTGCTTTTTGTTTTAGAGGTAAAAAAGCACAGACAACATAAAATATACCCTCTCAAACATTTTTAAGTTTATACCTCAATAGTGTTAAGTATATTCATGTTGTTGTGCAGCAGATTTCTAGGGCTTTTTCATCTTATAAAACTGAAACTCTATACCCATTTAACAACTCTTATTTTAAGTATTAGTATCCTCAGTTTCTGTAAAATAAAACTTCCCTGGTGGTCCATGGTATACATGCCATGAGATAATACATGTAAATATGTTAATGATTTTCAAAGAACTGCAGAAAGTTTTATAAGGATATCATTGCTATTATCAAACTCCTTTTCCTATAAAGCTTAAGTTAACTTATCTTTAGATATTTGATGATAGATGATTCTTCTTATTAATTTGATTCATAAGCTCCAAGCTGCTTTGACCTGCAAACATGTCAATAAGAGCTGAAAGTGATGGATTTTCCTGATACTGCTACTTGACAACTAGGAACTGCATAGACAAAATCAAATTACCTGAATAAACTAATGAGCTCTCAAATGTCAATACATAGCTAAATAAAAAAAGAAAAGCTTACTCTTTCTGTTGTTTGTTTCCTTTAGTATCCCATGAATCACAGAATTATAGTACCAAAATGAAGCTGTAAACTTCATACAGTCCAGCACTCTCAATATATATATTCAACTGGGTACTCAATTTCTGGGTAGAATACCTAAGACAAATTCTAATGGCTTCTTCTCAGTGTCAAATGATTTTGTTTGTTTAAATGAATCAATGAGACCATTTAGCATGGTGGTTTAAGAAAGCAAACTCTAGGCAAGGGCTGTCTGGGTTCAAATCCTTCTCACTATGAAAAAACTGTTAAGTTAAAGAAATGGGCTCAGATATGATAGAGAGAAAACAATAAATTGTTTCAAGAATTACCTTCAAAATAAACTGAGAATATAAGCTACTTAAAATTTATGGCATTTAGTAAACGTCAGTGATTATTTTCACTAGCTTTCCACCTACAAAAATTATTTCCCCTGGTCCATAATTTTCGGCAAAATCAACTGTCCTCTGAATTTCAATATTTTCACTCTAAGATTTACACTCTATATCATCTTGCTGAGCACTCATTGATGGCACGAGTCATGCCCTCTTCTGCTTTTTGTTTTAGAGGTAAAAAAGCACAGACAACATAAAATATACCCTCTCAAACATTTTTAAGTTTATACCTCAATAGTGTTAAGTATATTCATGTTGTTGTGCAGCAGATTTCTAGGGCTTTTTCATCTTATAAAACTGAAACTCTATACCCATTTAACAACTCTTATTTTAAGTATTAGTATCCTCAGTTCTTAGCTGAGTACCAAGAAGTTAGAAAGTGGACTTCCCCTGGTGGTCCAGTGGGTAAGGACACCGCCTTGCAGTGCAAGGAGCGCCGGTTCAAGCCCTGGCCTGGGAAGATCCCACGTGCCGTGGAGCGGCTGGACTGATGTGTCCAATCACTGAGCCGGAGCTCTGGAGCGCATGCGCCCAGAGCCGGTGCTCTGCAACGACAGACGCCACCACGATGGGAGGCCCACAGGAGCCAAAGAACAAGGACGGGTGAACTGAGAAAAATGAAAGACCAAGCTCCCCTCCCCAACCCGACCCCCGCCCAAAAATAAATATATAAATCTTAAAAAAAAAAAAAAGAAGTTAGAAAGTACTTGCAAAAATGTAACAAATTAAATTTATATCATCTCTAGACAATAAATTCATTTCTTAAATTTACAACAATTTTCCTTTGAAACCCATTTCTTGTCTTTCTTCTAGCAACTTAATTCATCAAATTAACTCAGCCTTCCTCTTTCCATACCTGAGTTTGTAGCAGATATCATACCTTCACATTCTTCCATGTTCTAATCCACCTTACACTGCCCACATCTCCTTTTATAACTTAGAAATAGAAATCCCCCCAAAATTGAAGTCTCCCTTAGGTCTTAAAGGATAACATGTAAGCTCCTTAGTTTGGTATTGCTCAATTGCTCAGTCATGTCTGACTTTCTGCAGCCCCAAGGACTATGACCCATAAGAATCCTCTGTATGAAATTTTCTAGGTAAGAATACTGGAGTGGGTTGTCATTTATTGCTCCAGAGCATCCTCCCAGGCCAGGGACTGGACTCATACCTCTTTTATCTTCTACACTGTCAGGCAGATACTTTACCACTGCACAACCTGGGAAACCGCCAGTCTCATCAATTTATGATAAACAGAAAGGGAAAAGTGAAAGCAGTCACAGATTTCAATTTTTCAGGTTCCAAAATCACTGTGGACAATGAGTGATGTCATTAAAAGATGCTTGCTCCTTGAAAGAAAAGATATGATGAAACTGGACAAGATATTAAAAAGGAGAGACATCAATTTGCCGACAAAGGTCTGCATGGTTAGAGCTATGATTTTTCCAGTGGTCATGTAAGAATGTGAGAGGTGGACCATAAAGGTTGAGCACTGAAGAATTAATGCTTTGAATTGCAGTGTTAGAGGATACTCTTGGGAGTCTCGTTGAAGGAGATCAAGCCAGTCAATCCTAAAGGAAATCGACCCTGAATATTCATTGGAAAGATTGATGCTGAAGCTGAAGTTCCAATACTTTCGCCACCTGATGGAAAGAACCAACTTATTGAAAAAGACCCTTATGCTGGAAAAGACTGATAGCAGGAGGAGAAGGAGTCAACAAAGGATGAGATCATTGGATGACATCACTGACTCAATGGATATGGCCTTGAGCAAACTACAGGAGATAGTAGAGGACAGAGAGGCCTAGTATGCTACAGTTCATTGGATTGCAAACAAGTCGGACATGACTTAGCAACTGAACAACGATTCTAGGCCCTACTTGTGATGCTACTCAGTGGGCCAATAGCTTGGACCAGTTGGACCTTTCTTGCTGCCTATAAGCCAGGCTAACATGCTTATCTGCAGGTTTTAGGAAGATCAGTTTTGTAATGGGCTTAGTCTAATGAGTGAATAAGTAACCATGGACTATTATGGCTAGTAAAATTTCTGCAAAAGCAAAAATGTAAAACAAATTAAACATACAAACATCAATTGGAATTCACCAGATTCTCAGCATCTGTCTTATCATCAAAACACCTGCCTCTCTTACAATTCTTCCTTGACTTCTCTACAAAGGTCGGAGACACTACTGATATCTGAGCAGCCCAGAAAGGTATTGCTAGGGAACTCCAGAGAGTTCGTAGAAATCCTAAACAGGGGCCCAATATTGTTTTCCTAGATTATTTCTTATAAAACAAATGCTTTACTGACAAAAAGTATAAGCACCTCCTAATTAAGAAAGAGGTGACTGAAAATGTTGTTTGCATTTGAAAAAGAGGTTGCAATTCACAGATTTCAATTTTTCAGGTTCCAAAATCACTGTGGACAATGAGTGATGTCATTAAAAGATGCTTGCTCCTTGAAAGAAAAGATATGATGAAACTGGACAAGATATTAAAAAGGAGAGACATCAATTTGCCGACAAAGGTCTGCATGGTTAGAGCTATGATTTTTCCAGTGGTCATGTAAGAATGTGAGAGGTGGACCATAAAGGTTGAGCACTGAAGAATTAATGCTTTGAATTGCAGTGTTAGAGGATACTCTTGGGAGTCTCGTTGAAGGAGATCAAGCCAGTCAATCCTAAAGGAAATCGACCCTGAATATTCATTGGAAAGATTGATGCTGAAGCTGAAGTTCCAATACTTTCGCCACCTGATGGAAAGAACCAACTTATTGAAAAAGACCCTTATGCTGGAAAAGACTGATAGCAGGAGGAGAAGGAGTCAACAAAGGATGAGATCATTGGATGACATCACTGACTCAATGGATATGGCCTTGAGCAAACTACAGGAGATAGTAGAGGACAGAGAGGCCTAGTATGCTACAGTTCATTGGATTGCAAACAAGTCGGACATGACTTAGCAACTGAACAACGATTCTAGGCCCTACTTGTGATGCTACTCAGTGGGCCAATAGCTTGGACCAGTTGGACCTTTCTTGCTGCCTATAAGCCAGGCTAACATGCTTATCTGCAGGTTTTAGGAAGATCAGTTTTGTAATGGGCTTAGTCTAATGAGTGAATAAGTAACCATGGACTATTATGGCTAGTAAAATTTCTGCAAAAGCAAAAATGTAAAACAAATTAAACATACAAACATCAATTGGAATTCACCAGATTCTCAGCATCTGTCTTATCATCAAAACACCTGCCTCTCTTACAATTCTTCCTTGACTTCTCTACAAAGGTCGGAGACACTACTGATATCTGAGCAGCCCAGAAAGGTATTGCTAGGGAACTCCAGAGAGTTCGTAGAAATCCTAAACAGGGGCCCAATATTGTTTTCCTAGATTATTTCTTATAAAACAAATGCTTTACTGACAAAAAGTATAAGCACCTCCTAATTAAGAAAGAGGTGACTGAAAATGTTGTTTTTGCATTTGAAAATCTCCTAAGGCTTGCCTCATGGTTCAGATGGTAAAGAATCTGCCTGCAATGCACAAGATGGATCTGGATTCAATCCCTGGGTTGGCAAGATTTCCTGGAGGAGGGAATGGCAACCCACTCCAGCATTCTTACCTGGAGAATCCCATGGACAGAGGAGCCTGGTGGGCTATAGTCCATGGCGTTGCAAAGAGTGGGACATGACTGAGAGAGTAGACACAGAAAAGGAAAACCAATTCAAATGATTTAGAGTGGAAAGTTGACATTACAATTGAACCTCTAATGCTTTAGCAGTAAAGTCACAGGCTGTTAACAAATTCTACAGAAAAGAAATTTCCAGAGTTTAACAAGTTTCACCTGCTGTTTTCACTTCTGTACTTTTCTGAAAAGCTTAACATATATACTGATTCATGCACGGAAAAAGTACAACCTTCATTATGTAATTATGAAAACCTTATGGGAGTTGCTTAAGAACTGAATGATGTGTTTTATAATTATCAGGAACAAACTCAATCTAAAGAAGAAAAATTGGAAACCTGTCATTCTGATGAAACACATATCTTCAAAAGAAAAGCATATAAGTTGCTGTACAAAATTATGCTTCCTAACTACAGTGTCAACCTATATACATTTTCAATAGAATCAACTTTTATTCACAAACCACCTGAAATTGAACAGATTGAACATTTGTAAGTGGGAAACTTTCAAGCCTTAAACAGACATTTTTAGTGTATGCTAAGTCACTTCAGTCATATCTGACTCTTTGCAGCCCTATGTTGTACCCCGCAAGGCTCCTCTTTTCATGGGATTCTCCAGGCAAGAATATTGGTTAGGTTAGACATTTCTTACATTTACCTAAAAAATTCTAAGAATGAAAACAAGAGCTAGACTCAACATATTTTTATCTTAATACACCTTAATATCACTATAAATATTTTTGACTCTCATTCCATGCTTAGGATTTACATGTTTTCAGAGCTCAGGATTAAAATGATTTTGGAAATAATCTTTTGAAAAGAAGAGGACATAAGTATTTCTCTCTTTCTTCTTTGTGTGCTTTCCTTGGAATCAGAATTAATTCAAGCTAATTTGAGTGAATGGCAACCTGAGACTTGAAAAGGGAAGAGAGGAATATAGTTAATTCAATCAACAGAAACCTGATATAAAAATACAGTACTGTGTGCTAAGTCACTTCAGTCCTGTCAGTTCTTTGCAACCCCATGGACTGTAGCCCACCAGGCTCCTCTGCCCATTGGATTCTCCAGGCAAGAAGACTAGAGTGAGTTGCCATGTCCTCCTCCAGGAGATCTTCCTGACCCTGGGATTAAACCCACATCTCTTATGTCTCCTACACTGGCAGGTGGGTTCTTTACCAAAAGTTGAAACATGTAAGCAACTTCACACCTTCATGTGTTAAGATTAAAGGAGAGATTTCCAGAGTTTAACAAGTTTCACCTGCTGTTTTCACTTCTGTACTTTTCTGAAAAGCTTAACATATATACTGATTCATGCACGGAAAAAGTACAACCTTCATTATGTAATTATGAAAACCTTATGGGAGTTGCTTAAGAACTGAATGATGTGTTTTATAATTATCAGGAACAAACTCAATCTAAAGAAGAAAAATTGGAAACCTGTCATTCTGATGAAACACATATCTTCAAAAGAAAAGCATATAAGTTGCTGTACAAAATTATGCTTCCTAACTACAGTGTCAACCTATATACATTTTCAATAGAATCAACTTTTATTCACAAACCACCTGAAATTGAACAGATTGAACATTTGTAAGTGGGAAACTTTCAAGCCTTAAACAGACATTTTTAGTGTATGCTAAGTCACTTCAGTCATATCTGACTCTTTGCAGCCCTATGTTGTACCCCGCAAGGCTCCTCTTTTCATGGGATTCTCCAGGCAAGAATATTGGTTAGGTTAGACATTTCTTACATTTACCTAAAAAATTCTAAGAATGAAAACAAGAGCTAGACTCAACATATTTTTATCTTAATACACCTTAATATCACTATAAATATTTTTGACTCTCATTCCATGCTTAGGATTTACATGTTTTCAGAGCTCAGGATTAAAATGATTTTGGAAATAATCTTTTGAAAAGAAGAGGACATAAGTATTTCTCTCTTTCTTCTTTGTGTGCTTTCCTTGGAATCAGAATTAATTCAAGCTAATTTGAGTGAATGGCAACCTGAGACTTGAAAAGGGAAGAGAGGAATATAGTTAATTCAATCAACAGAAACCTGATATAAAAATACAGTACTGTGTGCTAAGTCACTTCAGTCCTGTCAGTTCTTTGCAACCCCATGGACTGTAGCCCACCAGGCTCCTCTGCCCATTGGATTCTCCAGGCAAGAAGACTAGAGTGAGTTGCCATGTCCTCCTCCAGGAGATCTTCCTGACCCTGGGATTAAACCCACATCTCTTATGTCTCCTACACTGGCAGGTGGGTTCTTTACCAAAAGTTGAAACATGTAAGCAACTTCACACCTTCATGTGTTAAGATTAAAGGAGAGACCTGTATATCAAAGAATTTGATGGAGCATTATAAAATGAAAAGGTACACAAACAAAACAGCCCAAATAACACAGATGTGTGTATTGGCACACACATATACCTTCTAACATTGTTCTCTAATACCCAAAAAGACAAAACATTTGCTACTTTATTTGTTTCTAGTTAAAGACATTTTGGATTGATTTCTCTTGTCTATATATTCTTGGTTTTTAACACTGTCAACTGCGTTTACAAATTTGTTTTAAAACAGGCTCTCAGACCAAATTGTGGAAGCAGGGCAGTACAAGATCTATAGAGCACAAACAACATAGGATTCTTATCAGTGTTATTTTCTTAAGACAGTCTCTTACTAGTGACTACTCTTGCTTTAAGATAATGGCCTGTATTAATTTGCTAGGGTTGCCATCACAAAATACCACAGTCCATGTGGCTTAACAGTCACATGCTATTTTCTCAGAGTTCTGGAAGCCAAAAGCCTAAGATTAAGGTGTTGGTGATTTTCCTGTCTTCTTCCTTGAGAAGGATGGCCCACCTTCTTATGGTGTCCTCATATGGTCTTCCCTCTTTACACATGCATTGCTAGTATCTATGTGTCCAAATGCCCTCTTCTTAGAAAGGCACCAGTTAGAACAGCTTAGGATCTACCCTAACTGCTATATTTTAATTTATTCCTTTAAAGATCCAACCTCCCAACACAGTCATATTCTGAGATACTAGGAATTAGAGCTTCAGTATATGAATGTGGGGGAACATTATTCAGTTCTCTACATGGTCCAAGTATGTAAAGGTATGAGTGTTTTGGGTGGTTGTTTCTATAGCCTCCCCACAAAATCTCTGAATTTGCTACTGAAGTTTGTAAAACTACAGAGGATTCATGAAAAAGCCAGTGAGTAGCTTCTATATTCTTTCTGGTCAAAGTCTATGAAAATCTGTTCCAACTGACTAGTTGCCTCTTATATGTTTAAATAGAAAGGTCTGTTTTAGGAAAGTTATGTCATGATAGCAGTTCTTTGTTTTTCCTTGGAATTACTTAACTTTTATCGTAATTGCCATGCATTTCTTATTCGGTGGGTTCTTTACCAAAAGTATGTAAGCAACTTCACACCTTCATGTGTTAAGATTAAAGGAGAGACCTGTATATCAAAGAATTTGATGGAGCATTATAAAATGAAAAGGTACACAAACAAAACAGCCCAAATAACACAGATGTGTGTATTGGCACACACATATACCTTCTAACATTGTTCTCTAATACCCAAAAAGACAAAACATTTGCTACTTTATTTGTTTCTAGTTAAAGACATTTTGGATTGATTTCTCTTGTCTATATATTCTTGGTTTTTAACACTGTCAACTGCGTTTACAAATTTGTTTTAAAACAGGCTCTCAGACCAAATTGTGGAAGCAGGGCAGTACAAGATCTATAGAGCACAAACAACATAGGATTCTTATCAGTGTTATTTTCTTAAGACAGTCTCTTACTAGTGACTACTCTTGCTTTAAGATAATGGCCTGTATTAATTTGCTAGGGTTGCCATCACAAAATACCACAGTCCATGTGGCTTAACAGTCACATGCTATTTTCTCAGAGTTCTGGAAGCCAAAAGCCTAAGATTAAGGTGTTGGTGATTTTCCTGTCTTCTTCCTTGAGAAGGATGGCCCACCTTCTTATGGTGTCCTCATATGGTCTTCCCTCTTTACACATGCATTGCTAGTATCTATGTGTCCAAATGCCCTCTTCTTAGAAAGGCACCAGTTAGAACAGCTTAGGATCTACCCTAACTGCTATATTTTAATTTATTCCTTTAAAGATCCAACCTCCCAACACAGTCATATTCTGAGATACTAGGAATTAGAGCTTCAGTATATGAATGTGGGGGAACATTATTCAGTTCTCTACATGGTCCAAGTATGTAAAGGTATGAGTGTTTTGGGTGGTTGTTTCTATAGCCTCCCCACAAAATCTCTGAATTTGCTACTGAAGTTTGTAAAACTACAGAGGATTCATGAAAAAGCCAGTGAGTAGCTTCTATATTCTTTCTGGTCAAAGTCTATGAAAATCTGTTCCAACTGACTAGTTGCCTCTTATATGTTTAAATAGAAAGGTCTGTTTTAGGAAAGTTATGTCATGATAGCAGTTCTTTGTTTTTCCTGTTCTTGGAATTACTTAACTTTTATCGTAATTGCCATGCATTTCTTATTCTAAACCCTTCTAGTAAATGGAAAAAAAAAAGACTTTTAAGATTTTTCAAAGGAAAATAACATAGGACCAGGAAAAGTTATATCAGGTATTCACAGGAAAGATAATGGCATCTCCTGAGAAACCAGAATATTGTCCTCTTCCAGGACAAATAAATATGTGGCAGAAAGTGAAGTAAGAGTCAAACAGGAAGATTATCCAGCTTAACTGGGGAGAAAATCAGCATGGTTTGGGAAGAAATTTTTTAAGGGGAAGTGATTTCAGAATTTATTTCATCATTCATACATACCTGGATTAAATAACTAGGTAAAAAAAAAACCCAGAAACTTCATGATCACTCAGTGACTTCATAGAGTAAATTAATGTTGTTTAATTCAATCTTATATTAAGATATGTATATATAATACAAGGAAGTATAACATGCCAGCCAGTTAATAATATTTACCAAATACTGACAATGCTTCATAGCTGTGCTTTATACGAAGAGGGGAGTTGGATACAGTTAATTCAATGACACTACTAAATATTGTTTTATCTACACTTAAAAGTTACATATAAGTTTCCTAAAAAAGTTAAGAGTCACCATATGACTAATCAGTTTCACTCTTAGATATACACCCAAGAGAATCCCCAAATGAAACCATATCTCACACAAAAACTTATACAAGAGTATTCATAGCATTATTCATAACAGACAAAAAGAAGAAACCCAAATTCCTATCAATATATAAGAGAGTGGATAAAATGTGATATATTAGAATATTATATAGCAGTATACAAAAATAATGTACTGATATATGCTATAATATAGAGGGTCCTTGAAATCATTATACTAAGAAAAGGAGCTAGTAAAAAAAGACCATATACTGAATGATTCCACTGACATGACATTACAAATAGGCAAATATACAGAGACAGATAGTGACCAGTGTTTGCTTAGGGTTATAGCAGAAGGGTTCCAGGAGAATGAGAACTGGCTGCTAATGGGTACAGAGTTCTTTAGAAGTGACAAATATGTTCAAATTAGACTGTGGTGCAGGTTGCACAACAAAGTGAATATATTAAAAAAAAAGAAAAACAATTAAATTGTATATTTTAAATGGGAAAATTATATGTGAGCTAGTGGCAGAGAATGAGGTGGTTAGATAGCATCACTGACTCAATGCACATGAATTTGAGCAAACTTTAGAAGATCATAAAGGACAGAGAAGCCCAGTATGCTACAGTCCATGGGGTCACAGAGACCTGAACATGATTTAATGACTGAATAACAGCATATCTCAATAAAGTATTTTTTAAAGTTATCCATGGCTTAGCCATTTCTCATTTATTTTATCCCACATGTTTTGGAGCATAAAGGTATTTTTCCTGGATAATGTCCATTTACAGCCAAAAGTAAAGAAACAAAAAAAACTACACATTTCAGTAACTTTGAAATATCAATGAAATAATTCAGCTTGTGTTCATTTTTAAAGCCACCTGTGACCTTTGTTACTAAAGTCAGACTACTTCTATAAACCTCTTTCTTGTACAGATAAAACATCAATTTAGTTTTGGATTTAAAGCAAACAGGATCATTATGTTTCTAGAGTATTCCATAGCTTGCTCTTCTAGCAATCTGTGGCCTATAAATAATGCAAGACCTTTTTCTTCTCTAAATGACTTTCTTGTGGCACAAGTCTTCATACATAGAAACAAAAGGAAAAAAGGAAGAAATAAAGAAGAGAAAAAAACCACCCTGCAGTTATGGAATTCAATCTATTTCTAGTTTCCCAACTGAATTACGAACCACATCTGTTCTCTTTTGTAGATGTATCAAAAGCCAACTTTCAAACATTTAGCTATTTTTTTTTAAATCAAAACAAAGGTAAATTGTAGCTAATCTGAAAAGTTTTTGTGTTTCAGTTTTGCTTTCTAAGTAAGGAAAGGGGGAAAAAAAAAAGATCGGTTTCTAAGTGACCCCTGACCTCTGAACCACAACCTCCTTGCCACTAAAGGGTTCAGCACCTCATTTAATCTCCCCTCTCTGCACTGGCATAGTGCAAACGAAAAGGAAACGGAAAAAATAATCTGAGGACTTCATCAATTTTTCATGAATTTTCATTTAGGCCAGAACCCCGTCTTACCCTGGTCGATAGATCAAGCTGCTGTCATATATTTACCACCTGGGGCTACAGCTGCCATCTCTAGGGGCTGCCTCTGACTCAAGCTGCATCACAGGCAGCCACAATCTGTGTGAGGACCCTGTGTTCCTTCTGCCCAAACCCAGGGAGCAGTGGAGTTCAAACTGAAACCCTATCTGCACCCGTTACGCCTCAGCTCTCTTGGTGGTCCCATTGGAAAACTACCTATTAAACTCTTTGGTGCCAAGTGCCTTGCTCATACACCCTGCAATTCTGTGTTCTAAATATATAAAAATCAAGTTTTTGCCTAAATATCTTCTCTGAGTTCAAGTGATTTTAAAAGTACTTTCTAAATTGCCTTTCTTCCCAAAGCAAGAGGGGAAAATAACAAATACGACTTAAGTAATTCAAAGCTCCACTTTAGTTCTTCCTTCCATTATGTTATTCCCTTACATAAAACTCAATTATGTATTTAAGAAAAAAAAAAAGAGAGAATAAACACAGTATGATAAAAAGAGGCTAATGTCAATATAGCCAGTTAAGACAGATGATTATCAATAAAACTGCACACTTCATATGACAGTAGAAAGCACAATTGATGAAATTTGAAAAGAAAATCAAGATGGATCAGTCAAAAATTCTAGACATTTTATCAATGATTGTTTCACAATAAAAGTCATATTTGTTGACTAACAAGTATCCATATACTCTTTAGCACCTAGATATCCCTATATATACCTAAAATCAATTCTCAACTTTTTAAATTTGGACCCCCTCCTAGATGTATCAAAAGCCAACTTTCAAACATTTAGCTATTTTTTTAAATCAAAACAAAGGTAAATTGTAGCTAATCTGAAAAGTTTTGTGTTTCAGTTTTGCTTTCTAAGTAAGGAAAGGGGGAAAGAAAAAAGATCGGTTTCTAAGTGACCCCTGACCTCTGAACCACAACCTCCTTGCCACTAAAGGGTTCAGCACCTCATTTAATCTCCTCTCTGCACTGGCATAGTGCAAACGAAAAGGAAAGGGAAAAAAATAATCTGAGGACTTCATCAATTTTTCATGAATTTTCATTTAGGCCAGAACCCCGTCTTACCCTGGTCGATAGATCAAGCTGCTGTCATATATTTACCACCTGGGGCTACAGCTGCCATCTCTAGGGGCTGCCTCTGACTCAAGCTGCATCACAGGCAGCCACAATCTGTGTGAGGACCCTGTGTTCCTTCTGCCCAAACCCAGGGAGCAGTGGAGTTCAAACTGAAACCCTATCTGCACCCGTTACGCCTCAGCTCTCTTGGTGGTCCCATTGGAAAACTACCTATTAAACTCTTTGGTGCCAAGTGCCTTGCTCATACACCCTGCAATTCTGTGTTCTAAATATATAAAAATCAAGTTTTTTTGCCTAAATATCTTCTCTGAGTTCAAGTGATTTTAAAAGTACTTTCTAAATTGCCTTTCTTCCCAAAGCAAGAGGGGAAAATAACAAATACGACTTAAGTAATTCAAAGCTCCACTTTAGTTCTTCCTTCCATTATGTTATTCCCTTACATAAAACTCAATTATGTATTTAAGAAAAAAAAAAAGAGAGAATAAACACAGTATGATAAAAAGAGGCTAATGTCAATATAGCCAGTTAAGACAGATGATTATCAATAAAACTGCACACTTCATATGACAGTAGAAAGCACAATTGATGAAATTTGAAAAGAAAATCAAGATGGATCAGTCAAAAATTCTAGACATTTTATCAATGATTGTTTCACAATAAAAGTCATATTTGTTGACTAACAAGTATCCATATACTCTTTAGCACCTAGATATCCCTATATATACCTAAAATCAATTCTCAACTGATTTTGACCCTCCTCCACCCCATACTTCACCCCCATCAAGAGGACATTTCCCAAAGCCTGGAGACAGTTTTTGTGGTCATAAATTGGGTCGTTGTTACTTAGTCACTTAGTTGTGTCTGACTCTTTGCAACCTCATGGACTGTAGCCCACCAGGTTCCTCTGTCCATGGGATTTCCCAGGCAAGAATACTGGAGTGGGTTGCCAGTTCCTTCTCCAAGAGGTCTTCCAGACCCAAGAATCAAACCTGTGTCTCCTGCTTTGGCAGGTGGATTATTTACCAATGAGCTACCTAGGAAGCCCACAGCTTGGGTTGCATGAGTCCTATTGTCATCTATTCGGTAAAGAACAGATGAGAGATGTTGTTACAAAGTCTATGATGCATACCCCCGACAACATAGAATTACCCCATCACAAACAGCAATAGTGTAGAAACTGGAGTACACTGCTGTGGTTCCTCATACCCAACTCAGAACTGAATTCTTGAAAGAAAAGGCACTTGCTATTTGCCACTCCACGTCCACCACCTACTCATTATTCAGCTACTGTGCTTACTTTCCAACTCTGGAGCCCACAGATAAGACCATTACATGGCATATGCATTGCCAACTACTTTTCTTCCTTAAAATTCTTTGCTTATTTTTCTTGCCACTCCTCATGTCTTATTCTAGCTCAAAGATACCTTCTTGAGCCTCCAGTACTAGAATTATTTGCTTTGCCCTCTATTAAATATCGGGTTCCAAACAGTGGGAGTGACCTCAGTCCTTATCAACCACTGCCTACACTCAGTTTGCCTTAGCAATCACATCTATGTCCATCCACTCCCATGGCTTCAACTTCTATCTGGGAAAGAACTTTCGATTCCAGAAGCTCTTTTCTTTAAAACCATAGCATACTTTTACCTTGCTATTTTTATTGAGTATATAAACCTAAAATTCAAAAATCCTCAACTAAAAATTTGAAATTTGAAAAGAAAATCAAGATGGACAGTCTCTCTTTATCAATGATTGTTTCACAATAAAAGTCATATTTGTTGACTAACAAGTATCCATATACTCTTTAGCACCTAGATATCCCTATATATACCTAAAATCAATTCTCAACTGATTTTGACCCTCCTCCACCCCATACTTCACCCCCATCAAGAGGACATTTCCCAAAGCCTGGAGACAGTTTTTGTGGTCATAAATTGGGTCGTTGTTACTTAGTCACTTAGTTGTGTCTGACTCTTTGCAACCTCATGGACTGTAGCCCACCAGGTTCCTCTGTCCATGGGATTTCCCAGGCAAGAATACTGGAGTGGGTTGCCAGTTCCTTCTCCAAGAGGTCTTCCAGACCCAAGAATCAAACCTGTGTCTCCTGCTTTGGCAGGTGGATTATTTACCAATGAGCTACCTAGGAAGCCCACAGCTTGGGTTGCATGAGTCCTATTGTCATCTATTCGGTAAAGAACAGATGAGAGATGTTGTTACAAAGTCTATGATGCATACCCCCGACAACATAGAATTACCCCATCACAAACAGCAATAGTGTAGAAACTGGAGTACACTGCTGTGGTTCCTCATACCCAACTCAGAACTGAATTCTTGAAAGAAAAGGCACTTGCTATTTGCCACTCCACGTCCACCACCTACTCATTATTCAGCTACTGTGCTTACTTTCCAACTCTGGAGCCCACAGATAAGACCATTACATGGCATATGCATTGCCAACTACTTTTCTTCCTTAAAATTCTTTGCTTATTTTTCTTGCCACTCCTCATGTCTTATTCTAGCTCAAAGATACCTTCTTGAGCCTCCAGTACTAGAATTATTTGCTTTGCCCTCTATTAAATATCGGGTTCCAAACAGTGGGAGTGACCTCAGTCCTTATCAACCACTGCCTACACTCAGTTTGCCTTAGCAATCACATCTATGTCCATCCACTCCCATGGCTTCAACTTCTATCTGGGAAAGAACTTTCGATTCCAGAAGCTCTTTTCTTTAAAACCATAGCATATTTTTACCTTGCTATTATTACACTGCTTTGTCAAACAATACAACCTAGTTGAATGCACTCTTCTATTCCCAAGAGCTATTTCTCCTGTATCTGCCATCCCTTTGAACGGTAGGTATCATAATACACCCAGTCACTCCACCAAAACCACCTGGGAATCACCTTTATCTCCCAAACCAACCACAAAGTAATATAGTTTGTAAATAAAATTCAACAATCCTTCTTTCAGTCCTCACTGTTTCATTCAACTTAACTAACATATACTTTTCTCTGAATGACTTTACAGCTTCTTAAACTCCACTCCGATTTCAATCATTATCACTTTAACTACATCTTCAATTTTCTTTCAAAGATTCTCCTTCTCCACAAAAAGTCTAGATTTTACGATTCACCACATAACTATCTTTCTAACTTGTGCTTCCCATCAACCTCATATCAAGCTACCTTCAGTTCTCCAAATACAGTGTTTTCAGGCTTCTATAATTTCCTTTAAAAGATTTATAAATGAATGTGCCATAATTATGTTGTGTCCTAAAATATGAAGGTCATTTACATGACCACCCATGGCAGTTCTTATCATTTTATAAAAATAAACACCTTGGTTAACAATAGTATTGATAAATCACAATGCTTTGACCTAGATTTCCATATTAACACATTTTCTGAAACACACAAGGAACGGAAAAAGACTGATGAGCTAATGTGAGAAAGATGAGCAGCATATAAATGGATATTATTTGATCTTGTGTTGCCTCAAAAGGCATGAACTGTTGACACGGGTATTAGAAGAAAGAATTTTATTCACTAAATCCAATTTAGAACCCTTTGTGTTTTCCTCTTTAGGTCAGAAGTACTTCTTGATTTTTTAGCTCAAAGATACCTTCTTGAGCCTCCAGTACTAGAATTATTTGCTTTGCCCTCTATTAAATATCGGGTTCCAAACAGTGGGAGTGACCTCAGTCCTTATCAACCACTGCCTACACTCAGTTTGCCTTAGCAATCACATCTATGTCCATCCACTCCCATGGCTTCAACTTCTATCTGGGAAAGAACTTTCGATTCCAGAAGCTCTTTTCTTTAAAACCATAGCATATTTTTACCTTGCTATTATTACACTGCTTTGTCAAACAATACAACCTAGTTGAATGCACTCTTCTATTCCCAAGAGCTATTTCTCCTGTATCTGCCATCCCTTTGAACGGTAGGTATCATAATACACCCAGTCACTCCACCAAAACCACCTGGGAATCACCTTTATCTCCCAAACCAACCACAAAGTAATATAGTTTGTAAATAAAATTCAACAATCCTTCTTTCAGTCCTCACTGTTTCATTCAACTTAACTAACATATACTTTTCTCTGAATGACTTTACAGCTTCTTAAACTCCACTCCGATTTCAATCATTATCACTTTAACTACATCTTCAATTTTCTTTCAAAGATTCTCCTTCTCCACAAAAAGTCTAGATTTTACGATTCACCACATAACTATCTTTCTAACTTGTGCTTCCCATCAACCTCATATCAAGCTACCTTCAGTTCTCCAAATACAGTGTTTTCAGGCTTCTATAATTTCCTTTAAAAGATTTATAAATGAATGTGCCATAATTATGTTGTGTCCTAAAATATGAAGGTCATTTACATGACCACCCATGGCAGTTCTTATCATTTTATAAAAATAAACACCTTGGTTAACAATAGTATTGATAAATCACAATGCTTTGACCTAGATTTCCATATTAACACATTTTCTGAAACACACAAGGAACGGAAAAAGACTGATGAGCTAATGTGAGAAAGATGAGCAGCATATAAATGGATATTATTTGATCTTGTGTTGCCTCAAAAGGCATGAACTGTTGACACGGGTATTAGAAGAAAGAATTTTATTCACTAAATCCAATTTAGAACCCTTTGTGTTTTCCTCTTTAGGTCAGAAGTACTTCTTGGCATTTCTCAAAGCTCACTGATTTAAAAATAAAAATGCTACAGCCATATTTCATGAAAAAAATCATGGTTTAAAATTTTCCTTCTCCAACAGTTTATCATTAATAATGAAATTAGCAAAGAGAGAAGTCCTTTCAGTTAAATAAAAGTGCAAGGTGAATATCTGTTGAAAGTAATTTTCACAAAACTAAGGCTCAGAAAAAAAGATAAGTTTATACCTGTCCAACAATAAAATGATAGGCCATTATATAAAATTTAATATTAAGAAGAAAGTTAAGGATTAAAAATAGTTATTTGCTTAACATAAAAGTCATAAGGATATATAGTACAACACAGGAAATATACCCCATATTTATAATAACTATAAGTGAAATTTAACCTTTAAAAATTTTGAATCACTATGTTGTAAACTTGAACTGGATATAATATTGCACATCAACCATATCTTTATTTTAAAAAATTTTTAAGTTATTTGCTATTATGTAGATAAAAGAAAAATGTTTAATTAAAACTTCTTTTCTTTAAAAAAAAAATAGTCCAGGTTTCAGTTTACAGTTTTGTGAAATATGGCACTATTCTCTAAAACTTAAAATCAAAACAATCATGGTCTGATCCTGAATTCCCCATTAACTTATGGTCTGTCGTAGTCACCTAACCATCATGAGTTTCATTCTATCTATAAAAGGAAAAAAGAATGCCTGTTATATATACTATAAAGTGATCTGGTGGGGGAAAAAATCAATAGAACTGACTTTGAAATAGTTTTATATGTTTGAAATGTTCCAGAAATAATATAATTCAAAATAAAAGTGGGCAGTTAAGAACATCTGTACTCCTGAGGATTTTCTGTGTGTATTTAATCTACATGCTTTTTCTGAAGTTAGAATAATGAAATTACCTAGTTTTTTGTTGTTGTTTTAGTCTCCAGGTCACCTATGACTTTTTTTCTTTATTTTTTTTTACAACCCTAAGGACTGTGGTCCCAACCAGGGAATTTCCCACGCAAGGATAGTGGAGTGGGTTGCCCTTTCCTTCTCCAGGGAAACTTCGACCCAACCCAGGGATCTAACCTGATCTGATGCAAATGGTATCACTAGCAAAAGTTCTAATGCTCATACCTCAAAGTACAAGTACTTCACTGAATAAATTAGGGTTTTAGAAATTCCTGTAGTCTTTTTCTATTGGACTTACACATTTCAAGCACTGAACAAGTTCCAGATTTCCTAGAACAAACAATAAATCAGAAGACAGGATACTTAAGAGCAAAAGCTTTCAATAGGACAGCTGAGAAAGACACTGCATGACTGTGTTTACTAAAAGATGCTTTCATATATAATGGTAGTGATACCCTGTTGAGAATTTCAATATACATATACACAAGTTTTATAATCTACTGTGATACGATATAGCATGTACATATAATTGCAAACATGAAACCATGAGCTATTATCTAGGTATGTAAAGAAAAAATTTAAGAAACTCATGTATCCTGAAATATTTGAATTATCTTATCTATAAACACCTACTGGCACATACAGAAAGTTGAGGAGCACAGATTTTTGAAAGTTCAATTACTGTCATCTTATTCACAAACAATTCTTGATAAAATTTTTCTTTAAAATATAGAATACCAAAGTTATACGGTATTCTTTAAATTATAACTCCAAATCCTCACTTATAAAGGAGAAAACAAAATGTACTTTGCAATTTGTTCTGGAAAACCATTCAGAAAGATAAAGGTAAGGAGTTGATCAAACAGATGCAAATCCTTGATATCTTGATTTACTAGTGCTATTTGGGCTATCTGATTAATACTAAGGTTCTTAAGTGTCAAAGGCAGGGCAGATCCTTAACCACTACTGATTTTAAAAATAGCAAGATCTTCCTGTATATGAACATTTTGACCATAAACAGAAAACAGTTCTCATATCTAATGATTTTTTTATAGAAAAATATAACTGCTGCTGTGAGTATATTTCCCCCATGCCTATTAATGATCTCTGAATATAACCTGGAGGTCAAACAGTTAACATAACCTAACTAATATATTCTTTTAAAGTTGTCCAAAAAGATAAACCCTAAGGACTGTGGTCCCAACCAGGGAATTTCCCACGCAAGGATAGTGGAGTGGGTTGCCCTTTCCTTCTCCAGGGAAACTTCGACCCAACCCAGGGATCTAACCTGATCTGATGCAAATGGTATCACTAGCAAAAGTTCTAATGCTCATACCTCAAAGTACAAGTACTTCACTGAATAAATTAGGGTTTTAGAAATTCCTGTAGTCTTTTTCTATTGGACTTACACATTTCAAGCACTGAACAAGTTCCAGATTTCCTAGAACAAACAATAAATCAGAAGACAGGATACTTAAGAGCAAAAGCTTTCAATAGGACAGCTGAGAAAGACACTGCATGACTGTGTTTACTAAAAGATGCTTTCATATATAATGGTAGTGATACCCTGTTGAGAATTTCAATATACATATACACAAGTTTTATAATCTACTGTGATACGATATAGCATGTACATATAATTGCAAACATGAAACCATGAGCTATTATCTAGGTATGTAAAGAAAAAATTTAAGAAACTCATGTATCCTGAAATATTTGAATTATCTTATCTATAAACACCTACTGGCACATACAGAAAGTTGAGGAGCACAGATTTTTGAAAGTTCAATTACTGTCATCTTATTCACAAACAATTCTTGATAAAATTTTTCTTTAAAATATAGAATACCAAAGTTATACGGTATTCTTTAAATTATAACTCCAAATCCTCACTTATAAAGGAGAAAACAAAATGTACTTTGCAATTTGTTCTGGAAAACCATTCAGAAAGATAAAGGTAAGGAGTTGATCAAACAGATGCAAATCCTTGATATCTTGATTTACTAGTGCTATTTGGGCTATCTGATTAATACTAAGGTTCTTAAGTGTCAAAGGCAGGGCAGATCCTTAACCACTACTGATTTTAAAAATAGCAAGATCTTCCTGTATATGAACATTTTGACCATAAACAGAAAACAGTTCTCATATCTAATGATTTTTTTATAGAAAAATATAACTGCTGCTGTGAGTATATTTCCCCCCACATGCCTATTAATGATCTCTGAATATAACCTGGAGGTCAAACAGTTAACATAACCTAACTAATATATTCTTTTTAAAGTTGTCCAGATAAAGTAAGATATAAAATTATGTATATGTATATATAATAGTTATAAATAAACACTAACAGAACTAAGTACAATAAGGAATTTATGCCTTGCATTTGATCCCATGCTACATATAAATTTATTATTTTAACACTACCAATCTTAATACTAGATTTTGTCTCTCATTAAATGTTCAAATTTCAAATATGACTAGCATCATTGCCCCCTTGTTTTAATATAATAAGCTAATACCCACACTGTTTCAAAATATTGCCCAAAAATTTCATTCAGGATTCTATATAATGAAATGGAAAAACTCGAACGAACTTTTTGGCCAACTCAATAAATCAATAAATAAACTTATTGCAATACCTTGGCTATACATTATTTTGAGGAGTTTTCTCCTCAAAGCTTGAGGATAAGCCACAGTAAAATCAGGCAATATGCTGACTGTTTTATTCTTTAGGTATTAAACATCTATGGGAGCAAATCAAAGCTCACTAAAATTAAATCAAAGTGCATGGTATTTATGACATCTGTTATGTTTACTTACATGCCACTTCCAGAGATGCATTTCGACTCACTGCTTCACCAAGATAGTTCCTTGCAACACACACGTAGCTTCCTTCATCAGGTTTACTCCTGCGTCCATGCACAATGCGTAAGAAGAATAAGGATCCGCTGGGCAGAAGCATCCGATGCGACCGGGGATCATCCTTGTCAGTCTCCACTCGCTCACCATCCTTGTACCACTCAATGGTGGGCGTGGGCCGGCCCTCAGCCTTACAGTTCAAAGTAGTGGGCTCTCCCTTCGAGACAATGACATCGGAAGGGTGCTCCACAATCCTCGGGGGAAAGTCTTCCTGGCGAAGACGAGATCCTACAAAATGTGACAGAATGAAGACAAGCTTTAATACTTCCTTATCTAAAGCTTTTGCTTGACTTGGGTTCTCATTGATGAAATTAGACTACTCAATTACTCAAAGTGCACTTACTGCTACTTTATTTATGTTTCAGTATTTTTTTCTTTATGCATCTCATAAGTTATCCCAAGTTACTTGTGGAGAAAGACAATATAGCAATAAATTAATATTTTGTTTTATTATTTTATTAATGAGTTAAGTTTAACATGTTCCATGAGTCATGCCAAACAAAAGTTTGGCATGAAAATTTCTTTTGGAATCAGTAGAATGAAATGGATGCTAAGAGGAGTGAGGTTCATTTCCTGTCCTCAAAGTGCTTACTATTTACTGAGGGAGAAAACCAAGTGAGCAAATACCTATAGTCACACACAGAAACCATTTACCATTGTGCTATTAGACCTAACAAAGAAAAAAAGACCTGAACATTATGTACAAATAGTAACCCCATTCAACAGATGAGGAAGAAGTTTAATGACCTCAATTGCCTGAGACTGTGGAAGAAGTAAGCAGCAGAGGCAGGATTTGAACCTAGGTATCTCTGACTGAGGAACTCAAGATAAATCACAATGTTGAAATAAGTGCTGCATAGCAGTCTAAGAAGTGTATTGTAGTACAAGATTTGGAAAAGTAATCTCAACTCTAACTAGAGCATAGTAAGAGACTTCCCTGGAAGAACATAGCATTTAAATTGGGTTATAAAGACAACACTCAGGATGAAAGAAAACATGCACCAATGAAGCAACTGACAAGGGATTAATCTCCACTATCTACAAACAGCTCATGTAGCTCAATATCAAAAAACAGACAGCCCGGTGAAAAATTTGGCAGAAGACCTAAACAGACATTTCTCCAAAGAAGACATACTGATAGGAAACAAACATATGAAAAGCTGTTCAACATCAATTATTATTAGAGAAATACAAATCAAAACTACAGTGAGCTTATCACCCCACACCAGTCAGAATAGCCATCATCAAAAAAATCTACAAATAATAAATGCTGAAGAAGGTGGGAAGGAAAGGGGATCCTCTTATACTGCTAGTGGGAATGTAAACTGATACAGTCACTATAGAGAACTCTATGCAAGTACCTCAAAAAAGTGAAAGCGAAACTACCATATGACCCAGCAATTCCATTCCTAGACATACACCCAGAGAAAACATTTATTTAAAAACATGCATGCACTCCAGTGTTCATTCTAATACTATTTACAATAGCTGTGACGTGAAAGCACGCTAAATGTCTATCAACAGAGAGATGGATAAAGAAGATGTGGTACAGATATACAATGGAATATTACTCAGTCATAAAAAGTAATGAAACTATGTCATTTGCAGAGAAGTGGATGGACCTAAAGACTGTCATGTAGAGTGAAGTCAGAATAAATAAATTTATATATATATATATACATATATATATATAAACACCTATATGTGGAATCTAGAAAATGATATAGATGATCTTATTTGAAAAGCAGAAAGACACAGATGTACACAACAATTGTATGAATACCAAGAGGGAAAGAGGGGGTGGAACTGGGAGATTGGCATTGAGATAAACATACTACTATGCATAAATATGCTGCTATGCACAACTAATAAGATCCTACTATAGCACAGGGAACTCTACTTAATATTCCAAAAAACAATAAAAATGAACCTGACCTTGAGAAACAACACAACGTATAAAAAAGGAAGAAAATATAAGGTACATCATAAAAAAAAGCACTTGACAGTATTTGGTATTCCACAGAGTAAGGGAGAATAATAGAGTCCAATAACCTTCTTTTGACTACAATAAAAGCATAGCCATTAAAAGTTAGAAGAAACAGAAACAGAAGGGACCTGTTTGGTACTTTAAGATGAAAATTTTCCATAATGTTTTGAGTATTTTAATGTCAGAAGTCATTATTCATGGAAAGGTCCTGCCAGCTCCTGAAGACTAAAAGTTGGCAGAAGACCTAAACAGACATTTCTCCAAAGAAGACATACTGATAGGAAACAAACATATGAAAAGCTGTTCAACATCAATTATTATTAGAGAAATACAAATCAAAACTACAGTGAGCTTATCACCCCACACCAGTCAGAATAGCCATCATCAAAAAAATCTACAAATAATAAATGCTGAAGAAGGTGGGAAGGAAAGGGGATCCTCTTATACTGCTAGTGGGAATGTAAACTGATACAGTCACTATAGAGAACTCTATGCAAGTACCTCAAAAAAGTGAAAGCGAAACTACCATATGACCCAGCAATTCCATTCCTAGACATACACCCAGAGAAAACATTTATTTAAAAACATGCATGCACTCCAGTGTTCATTCTAATACTATTTACAATAGCTGTGACGTGAAAGCACGCTAAATGTCTATCAACAGAGAGATGGATAAAGAAGATGTGGTACAGATATACAATGGAATATTACTCAGTCATAAAAAGTAATGAAACTATGTCATTTGCAGAGAAGTGGATGGACCTAAAGACTGTCATGTAGAGTGAAGTCAGAATAAATAAATTTATATATATATATATACATATATATATATAAACACCTATATGTGGAATCTAGAAAATGATATAGATGATCTTATTTGAAAAGCAGAAAGACACAGATGTACACAACAATTGTATGAATACCAAGAGGGAAAGAGGGGGTGGAACTGGGAGATTGGCATTGAGATAAACATACTACTATGCATAAATATGCTGCTATGCACAACTAATAAGATCCTACTATAGCACAGGGAACTCTACTTAATATTCCAAAAAACAATAAAAATGAACCTGACCTTGAGAAACAACACAACGTATAAAAAAGGAAGAAAATATAAGGTACATCATAAAAAAAAGCACTTGACAGTATTTGGTATTCCACAGAGTAAGGGAGAATAATAGAGTCCAATAACCTTCTTTTGACTACAATAAAAGCATAGCCATTAAAAGTTAGAAGAAACAGAAACAGAAGGGACCTGTTTGGTACTTTAAGATGAAAATTTTCCATAATGTTTTGAGTATTTTAATTTATAAAGTGTCAGAAGTCATTATTCATGGAAAGGTCCTGCCAGCTCCTGCAAGTAATTCTCCAGGAGATTCTAAGATAAATCTATCTGGAGACATAATGATAAGCTAGATATGAGCTTTTGAAAGTTAGCTCTTACAATTTCCCAATCACCCCATAATAGCACGTTTCTGCTCAATAAACAGAAGTAATATTTATTCATCAATCTTATTCTAGTTTATTTTCAATATTAATTTAAAATTTGTATTTTAATTTAATAAAGGGAATTTAATTTGGTAGTGAATGAACCTTTCCTCTTCTGATGAGGATTAACTTTTAAAGGCTGCTGATTCCCATTTGTTATCTCATTATATTCAAGAAGGAACTTAGTACCAGTGCTAGGTATTTAAAGCAAGAGTAATTTACAGTACACATGTCACAATTAAAAAAAAAAAAACAACATATACTCAAACCATTTAAATGTGGACAGGAAATCACATCCTATATCACAATAATAAAGGCTACAAACTGTAAGTACTAAAGTCCTAACAGGTTTCCCAGGTGGCTCTAGTGGTAAAGAACCCACCTGCCAACTGCAGGAGACATGTGAGACATGGGTTCAATCCCTGGGTTGGGAAGAGCCCACTCCAATCTTCCTGTCTGGAGAATGCCCATAGACAGCGGAATCTGGTGGGCTATGGTCCATATGATCACAGAGTCAGACACAAGAGAAGTGACTTATCCCACATGCACCCGAGCCCCTAACACAAATGAATAATTTGTAGAATATATAAATAATTATTTCAAAAACTAGTAATCAAATTAGATTTCAAAGTGATTTAAATATGAATAATTAGTCACAGCTGGCAAATCAGTAGCATTTTTCTAAATGAAAAGGTCTGAACGCACAACCATAGAAACTGATGTTGTAGTTTAGTAAGAGTTAAACGTCACTTTTCATGTAACAGGCATATTATATCCAACCATCTTGCTTGGATATCATCTCTGCTCTTCTCAATCTTCCATTTGCAGTGATCTACATTTTCCCTAATGCCAAAACTGTTCTATTATTAAAACTAAGCAAGTTAACCAACCATGTTTTTACAGTGCTATTTAGTACATTATAGTTCAATGCCTTATTAGGCAGTTGGCCTGGATAAGGCCTGAACAGGACATGAAATATACTAACACTTTAAATAAAATAAAAGATAATAGACTAGTAAGAGAGCAGGAAGCAAACCATATAGACTACTTAACAAGAGAATTTAGAATCCACCATGCCCAATAACCACTCAGAAAATTCTATTCACTCATTATTATAACAAATGTAAACTATTCTAGTGCTGTCGTATATAGGTATTCTTCTAGTAACTTTTCTCCATTACTATAAAAAATTCAAAAGAATATCTACAATTTAAATGTAATATTTGAAATTATCAAACAATTGAAAAATTATTGGAGAAAAATTTTATGACTTGAGTTTGTCAAAACTTCATGAACATGAACCAAAAGCACATGCAACAAATACATCTTCTCTTGAAAGAAAAAAAGGAAAAACAACCCACAGAATCAAAAAATTTTCAAATCATCTATCTATACTGTATAAAGAACTCTTACAATAAAAGTAAAGATAACCTAATTTTAAAATGGGCAGAGAATTTGAATAGACATTTATCCAGAAAAGACAGACAGAAGGCCAGGGAGCTATGAAAACATGCTCAACATCATTAGCTACGTGGCAAATGCAAATCGAAACCATGAGATATACTTCACAGTCCCTAGGATGGCAATAATCTGAAAGATGTAAAATGAATAGTATTGTCTGGGATAAAAAATTGAGAGATTCATACACTGCTGGTAAGAATTTACAATGATTCAGCCACTTTGGAAAACTATCTGGAGTTCCATGAAATGTTTTGAAATTAACATATGACCCCAAAATTCCACTGCCCGGCACATAACCCAAGAGAAACGAAACCTTACATCCACACAAAAATCTGTACATGAATGAACTATGACATTCACAGTAGCATTACTCAAAATGATTTTTTTAAAATGTAAAGAATCCAAATGTCCCTTAACTAATGAATATATAAATAAATGTTATAACCACATAATGGAATATTATACAGCAGTGAAAATGAGTGAAATACTGATGCACACTATATTATATGTGAATCCTGATAATATTATGCTAAGTGGAATAAGGTAATCACAAAATGATTCCACTTACATGAAAATTTCAGAATATTTAAATACATAGAAACAAAACATTTGTGGTTGTCTAGGGTAGGAAACAGGGATGAGAGGTAAAGGGGAACTGGAGAATCTCTGGGGAATGATGAAAATATTCTATAATTGACTATGGTGAATGTTGGACAGCTCCATGAATATAATAAGAAAACTATTAGATTTTATACTTGAATGAGTAAAGTATGTATGAATTATATCTCAATAAAGTAGGTTTTGTAAAGGTGCTGTGAGCAAATTAACACAAGGTATTGTAACAATTCAGGTTCATTCTGACCAACAACTAGGTTACTTTCCTTATTCATAATTTTAAGTTGTAAATGTAATCATCACGTTAGCAATGACCATGAAGGCATAAATCAAAGCTAAAAGGTCGTACCAGTCAGATAGGTGACTGATAGACATGTGGACAGGGAGATGGGTAGAAAGGTATGGAAATATGCAAAAGCATTGTTGTGGTTTAGCTGATCAGTTGAGATCTCACACTTTTGCGACACCATGGACTGTAGCCCACAAGGCTCCTCTGTCCGTGAAATTTCCCAGGCAAGAATACTGGATTGAATTACCATTTCCTTCTGCAAGGGATCTTCCCAAAGCAAGGATCTAAACCCATGCTTCCTGCATTGGCAGGTGGATTATTTACCACTGAGCCACCAGGGAATCCCATGCAAAAAGATAGTTTCATTGTAAATTTTAAATGTAAATGTAAAATTGTAAATGTTATTAAAACTGAGGGAATTAACTTTGAACTCTCTTAAATTCAGACATTATACAACTATAGAAGTGATCTGTAAAGTAAATAAGTCTTTAAATAGGTCTGTGAATTCTTATGAAATTATAAATAAAAATTGGTATTCTTTTGTGGGCAGGATGGAGCGGTGATTAGTGGGACAACAACAGTCATTAAATTTTCAAAGAGATCTGAGGTTTTAAAATTATGAAGAATCACTAAAATACTATGACCAAAACAATTCCATTTTGTTTTGATAGAGGGGGCTCTTCATTATACAAAATGCCTTTAGCCTTTTCTAAATCTTTGATATCCAAGGGCATATGACAAACACAGGGACCCCAGCCCAATCCCAGACCTACAGTAACAGAATCTACATTTTATGTGGGTTAAAGTTTAAGAAGCACAGTTCTGAACGGTTTTAGCATGGCCTTGAGCTAAGCATGGCTTAACATTTTTAACCTTGTGTTTAAAACAGAGGACACAGAAAAAAGAAGCAGAAGGTAAAGACAGAAACCATACATTGTTTAAAAGTTTGAAATATTGTAATCTGATTCTCTGTAGAAAAAGCTTACCAACTCTGCTCTAGAGGACCTGTTTACCAATTTCTAATAATAATTGAATTGAATTAAAGAAATTTTTAAAGGACTTTTAAAGGACTACAGAACCTTTTTCCAGATTTTACATGAAAGAGAAAAATACTTACACAGCAGGAAAAAAAACACTTTGCATATGTCCTGGGAAATATTCAGAATCATTATTGGTCAGACAAGCTAAGAATTGTATTATAATTTGCAATTCTAACTTTGCTGGCAGTTAATAGCAAGTCTGAACATCATTTGATATCTCAGTTATGAACTTCAATAAAAGTCAAGCTTTCATTTGTATTCAACTGTCCTTAATTATTCAGAAGAAATAATGAGTCACAGTATACTATAGGTGAATATCCAAATGTTTGTTTTTACTGTACAAGCAAGGAGACATTTATATTAAATAGTCAAGTGACTTGTCCCTGACTGAATATCTAGCAGAGGCAGAATTAGAATTCCAGGCCTTTCCTCTAAAATGTACCAGGCTTCTGAAAATGCTGGAAGTTTAAGTGAAGAACGCACACAACAATGCGAATAACTGTAAAACTCCTCCTAAAACTTATTTAAATAAAATGAGTCAAATTAATGACTTCAACCGCAATATAAGGTCTTCCCAGGTGGCACAATGCTGAAAGTAATCAAGCACCGCTAATGCGAAGGTCGTGGGCATTGATTAGTGGGACAACAACAGTCATTAAATTTTCAAAGAGATCTGAGGTTTTAAAATTATGAAGAATCACTAAAATACTATGACCAAAACAATTCCATTTTGTTTTGATAGAGGCTCTTCATTATACAAAATGCCTTTAGCCTTTTCTAAATCTTTGATATCCAAGGGCATATGACAAACACAGGGACCCCAGCCCAATCCCAGACCTACAGTAACAGAATCTACATTTTATGTGGGTTAAAGTTTAAGAAGCACAGTTCTGAACGGTTTTAGCATGGCCTTGAGCTAAGCATGGCTTAACATTTTTAACCTTGTGTTTAAAACAGAGGACACAGAAAAAAGAAGCAGAAGGTAAAGACAGAAACCATACATTGTTTAAAAGTTTGAAATATTGTAATCTGATTCTCTGTAGAAAAAGCTTACCAACTCTGCTCTAGAGGACCTGTTTACCAATTTCTAATAATAATTGAATTGAATTAAAGAAATTTTTAAAGGACTTTTAAAGGACTACAGAACCTTTTTTTCCAGATTTTACATGAAAGAGAAAAATACTTACACAGCAGGAAAAAAAACACTTTGCATATGTCCTGGGAAATATTCAGAATCATTATTGGTCAGACAAGCTAAGAATTGTATTATAATTTGCAATTCTAACTTTGCTGGCAGTTAATAGCAAGTCTGAACATCATTTGATATCTCAGTTATGAACTTCAATAAAAGTCAAGCTTTCATTTGTATTCAACTGTCCTTAATTATTCAGAAGAAATAATGAGTCACAGTATACTATAGGTGAATATCCAAATGTTTGTTTTTACTGTACAAGCAAGGAGACATTTATATTAAATAGTCAAGTGACTTGTCCCTGACTGAATATCTAGCAGAGGCAGAATTAGAATTCCAGGCCTTTCCTCTAAAATGTACCAGGCTTCTGAAAATGCTGGAAGTTTAAGTGAAGAACGCACACAACAATGCGAATAACTGTAAAACTCCTCCTAAAACTTATTTAAATAAAATGAGTCAAATTAATGACTTCAACCGCAATATAAGGTCTTCCCAGGTGGCACAATGCTAAAGAATCCACCTGCTAATGCAAGAGATGTGGGTCTGATCCCTGGTTTGGAAAGACTCCCTGAAGGAGGAAATGGTACTCCACTGAGAAAATTCTCACCAGGGAAAATCTACAGACAGAGGAGCCTGGTGGGCTACAGTCCATGAGGTCTCAAAGAGTCCGACATGAGTGAGCAACTGAGTATAATAGCAATATCGCCAGAAAACATCTTCCTTGTGTTTTCCAAGCGTGATTCTCAGAATACCGACATCAAAATCACCTAGAATATTTCTTTAAAATGAAGATTTTTGGCCTCTACAGTGAACAGAATACATCAGAAAGTAGAAAGGTTTGAAAAGCTGTAGTTATAGCACGCCAACTAAAAAAAGGGCAGGCACTTAGACCTCCTTAGATGCCATGACGTCACAGAAATATCAAATTAGTAGGCTGAATGAACTGCATCTTTTTACGCAATGGATTATTTCTGCTTCTCAGAGACTCCCAAACAATGATTTTAGTAAAATAATTAGTAAAAAACATATTTAGTAAATAAATATAATATAATAATATATAATATTATAATAAATATAATGATATTTAGCAAAAATGAATAGTTTATTTGCAGCTAAACTTTAAAAAATTAAAGGTGAAGTACAAAGTCGTTAATTCATGAATATATTTAAAATTAATTTTAGTTAGTCAAGAGTCACTCATAAGTAATTTTAAATATATAATAAAATAGAGGATAAAACACCTAGAGCACCCGTTGATTTCATTTCTTATATTTGAATGTAAACAACTTCTACCTCATTACTCAGTTGGAAGACAATATTTCCTGACACTAAGCTTTACATTTCATTCATATACTCAATAGCCATACCTAGTTAGGCAACACATTTCAAACTTCTCTATATTTCACCTCCAATAAAATTTCTATGCAGTGACTATTTTTACTAAATATATAATAAATATTTTATTCTAATATTGTATGGTAGCTGTGGCTCAGATGCTAAAGAATCCTCCTGCAATGCAGGAGATCTGGGTTTGATCCCTGGGTCAGTAAGATCTCCTGGAGAAGGAAATGCTTCACACACCAGTATCTTTGGACATATCTTTGGACATACCATGGACTGAGAAGTCTAGTGGGCTACAGACCATGGGGCCACAAAGAGTCAGACATGACTGAGCAACTAACTGTTTTACTTTCATAATAAGTATGTTTGTTTTAACAAAATATTTTCTAAAAAATTTACATGTAGGTAAAATAAGGCAGGAAGAGTTTTCTATGATTACTCCAGTTCTGAGTGTGACCAGAGCTACTTCCTGAAGATACACCCCTACTAGTTTGGGAGATACCTGGTAGAACGTGAAAAAGTAAAGACAGGATGACCTATTACAAAAAGAGATGGTGAGGCAGAATTACAGGAATGGGTTACTGATTAGCAAATGTTTATGTCTCACTTTTACCAGATACAAATCAGATGACAGATGTCTCATTAGCTGATTTAGATGATTAAAGGAAATCATCTCTGGGACAGGTAGCAAGCATCCAGTGAATATTTCTCTTCAATAAACTAGTACAGATATTCTTTCCAAAATGTGTTCCTTAAAATGAATCACACTGACAAGTATCTCTTTTCTGAGGTCACTCTTATGTTAATTTTTTTCTGCATGGTAAATTTTAGCTAGATCAGGTGGAACGCTTTACACTAGATTTCAAAAGGATTAAAGCCAGTATTTATTTCATCTAAATAATCCCTAATTCAAAAATTTAGTATGTTTCTCAAAATTCTTTCTGAGAAACATACTGGTACCATTACTAATGCTATCCACATTGATTAGTGACCTATTCAAATCTGTACTTAAAACTTCACCATCCTTTAATTCTTCCTAATGATAAAGTTCCAGTGTACTTACTATATGAAGGAGGGGGAATAGAAAAGGAATATTAAAAAACTTTTTGTTTCCCCTTAGGGTTGAATGATGCTATCAGATGTGGTGAGAAAGCTAATGTTTGGAAAACGCAAAGATTGTTTTATCTATTCGAACCCTATTAAAACTCTCTCAGGAGATGATGTAATTTGGCAATGAACTAAAGACACATAAAATTCTTATTTCTTCTGGAAGTACAGCAGTGTTTTTTTAAAGAAGTTGAAATTAGAAAAGACATCAAAATTAAATTGAGACCTAGAAATACTACTTATTTATTACAAAAATTCTAAATGGCTATTTAACGTAAGAAAACTAAAGGGCCAAGGATATGAAAGGGAATTGACAACGACTGAAGACATTTCTTGTCAAACTAGCCAGCCTTAATCCTGAAAGTCTCAGTTGTACAGTACAGCATCTAGAATGACTCCATGTTTACAGTCTTCCAAGTTCAACAGGTAAAACACTGAGCTACCAGAGACCCTCTTTTCCCAAACCCCATTTTATATTTGAGAAGGAGGGAAAAAAAGAGAGAAGCAATAATTAAAGTTTCTTTCCCCAAATCTGAGACTAGAACACTTTGACTTAGCTGTGAGCCCAAGCACTGTATTTCTTCTCTGTCACTCCTTCTTCTTACCCATATTTTGGATTAGTCTACAAATTACAGTAGGATAAGTCTACATATACATTACCATATTTTGTAGAAAGTCTACAATGAGAAATCACCTCACACCAGTCATTGGCCTTCATCAAAACATCTATGGACAATAAATGCTGGAGAGGGTGTGGAGAAGAGGCAATCCTTTTGCACTGTTGGTGGGGATGTAAATTGATAATCACTATGGAAAATAGTATGGAGCCTCCTTAAAAAACTAGGAATAAAACTACCATATGATTCACCAAACCATAGTTCAAAAAAACACATGTACCCCAGTGTTCACTGAAGCTCTATTTACAATGCCAGAACATGGAAACAACCTATATGTCTACTGACAGATAAATGGATAAAGATGATGTGATACATATTGATATATATAATGGAATATTAGTCATAAAAAGGAATGAATTTCAATTTGAGTCTGTTGAACTGAGGTAGATGAATATGCACCCTGTTGTCCAGAGTAAAGAGAGAAAACCAAATATTGCATATGAACTCATACATATGTAATCTAGAAAAAGGGGCAGGAATAGAGACACTGGGGGAAGAAAGGGTGGGAAGAATTGAGAAAGTAGAACTGAAACTTACACTTTACCATATGTAAAACAGATAGCCAGTGGGAACATGCTGTATCACACAGAAGCACAACCCATTAAAAAGGACAGCAAAATAAAATTCTTATTTCTTCTGAATACAGCAGTGTTTTTTTAAAGAAGTTGAAATTAGAAAAGACATCAAAATTAAATTGAGACCTAGAAATACTACTTATTTATTACAAAAATTCTAAATGGCTATTTAACGTAAGAAAACTAAAGGGCCAAGGATATGAAAGGGAATTGACAACGACTGAAGACATTTCTTGTCAAACTAGCCAGCCTTAATCCTGAAAGTCTCAGTTGTACAGTACAGCATCTAGAATGACTCCATGTTTACAGTCTTCCAAGTTCAACAGGTAAAACACTGAGCTACCAGAGACCCTCTTTTCCCAAACCCCATTTTATATTTGAGAAGGAGGGAAAAAAAGAGAGAAGCAATAATTAAAGTTTCTTTCCCCAAATCTGAGACTAGAACACTTTGACTTAGCTGTGAGCCCAAGCACTGTATTTCTTCTCTGTCACTCCTTCTTCTTACCCATATTTTGGATTAGTCTACAAATTACAGTAGGATAAGTCTACATATACATTACCATATTTTGTAGAAAGTCTACAATGAGAAATCACCTCACACCAGTCATTGGCCTTCATCAAAACATCTATGGACAATAAATGCTGGAGAGGGTGTGGAGAAGAGGCAATCCTTTTGCACTGTTGGTGGGGATGTAAATTGATAATCACTATGGAAAATAGTATGGAGCCTCCTTAAAAAACTAGGAATAAAACTACCATATGATTCACCAAACCATAGTTCAAAAAAACACATGTACCCCAGTGTTCACTGAAGCTCTATTTACAATGCCAGAACATGGAAACAACCTATATGTCTACTGACAGATAAATGGATAAAGATGATGTGATACATATTGATATATATAATGGAATATTAGTCACAAAAAGGAAAGAATTTCAATTTGAGTCTGTTGAACTGAGGTAGATGAATATGCACCCTGTTGTCCAGAGTAAAGAGAGAAAACCAAATATTGCATATGAACTCATACATATGTAATCTAGAAAAAGGGGCAGGAATAGAGACACTGGGGGAAGAAAGGGTGGGAAGAATTGAGAAAGTAGAACTGAAACTTACACTTTACCATATGTAAAACAGATAGCCAGTGGGAACATGCTGTATCACACAGAAGCACAACCCAGGACTCCGTGACAACTTCAAGGGGTGGAATGGAGTAGGGTGGGAGGGAGGTTTAAGAGGGAGGAGATATATATATGCGCAAGGTTGATTCACACTATTGTACAGCAGGAACCAATACAACACTGTAAAACAATTATCCTCAAATTAAGAATAAATTTTTTAAAAGAGAAAGTCTAAAATAAAAATCCCAGGACTTTCAAAGCAAATATTGTGTTCCCAGTGCAGGGGGTCGAGGTTCAATCCCTGATCAGAAAACTAGATCCTACATGCCCCAACTAAAGATTTCACATGCCACAACTAAGACCCAAGATGGCTAAATAAATATTAAAACAAAATAGAAAGCCTCAAGTACTAGATTTCAGTTATTGGGTGTTTTTGTTTGTTTGTTTTGCTTTGCTTTGCTTTTTTCCCGGTTGACATTTTGTGATTAGGTATGTGACTTTGAGCAAATGACCTAAACTTTCTTATGGTGCTATTTCTTCACCTCAAAATTGAAGCAACCAAAAGCATAAATTGCTACAAGTTCATTCTTTTATAACATGATTACACTCTTTATGGCTGCTACATCAGAATGGACATACCTATTGCTAATAGGTAGCAATCTAAATTTATTACCACAGATCAAATTTTTAAAGATATACACTATAGATTAATGTTCATACTTTTAATATAAGTAGGAATAAAACTACCATATGATTCACCAAACCATAGTTCAAAAAAACACATGTACCCCAGTGTTCACTGAAGCTCTATTTACAATGCCAGAACATGGAAACAACCTATATGTCTACTGACAGATAAATGGATAAAGATGATGTGATACATATTGATATATATAATGGAATATTAGTCATAAAAAGGAATGAATTTCAATTTGAGTCTGTTGAACTGAGGTAGATGAATATGCACCCTGTTGTCCAGAGTAAAGAGAGAAAACCAAATATTGCATATGAACTCATACATATGTAATCTAGAAAAAGGGGCAGGAATAGAGACACTGGGGGAAGAAAGGGTGGGAAGAATTGAGAAAGTAGAACTGAAACTTACACTTTACCATATGTAAAACAGATAGCCAGTGGGAACATGCTGTATCACACAGAAGCACAACCCAGGACTCCGTGACAACTTCAAGGGGTGGAATGGAGTAGGGTGGGAGGGAGGTTTAAGAGGGAGGAGATATATATATGCGCAAGGTTGATTCACACTATTGTACAGCAGGAACCAATACAACACTGTAAAACAATTATCCTCAAATTAAGAATAAATTTTTTAAAAGAGAAAGTCTAAAATAAAAATCCCAGGACTTTCAAAGCAAATATTGTGTTCCCAGTGCAGGGGGTCGAGGTTCAATCCCTGATCAGAAAACTAGATCCTACATGCCCCAACTAAAGATTTCACATGCCACAACTAAGACCCAAGATGGCTAAATAAATATTAAAACAAAATAGAAAGCCTCAAGTACTAGATTTCAGTTATTGGGTGTTTTTGTTTGTTTGTTTTGCTTTGCTTTGCTTTTTTTCCCGGTTGACATTTTGTGATTAGGTATGTGACTTTGAGCAAATGACCTAAACTTTCTTATGGTGCTATTTCTTCACCTCAAAATTGAAGCAACCAAAAGCATAAATTGCTACAAGTTCATTCTTTTATAACATGATTACACTCTTTATGGCTGCTACATCAGAATGGACATACCTATTGCTAATAGGTAGCAATCTAAATTTATTACCACAGATCAAATTTTTAAAGATATACACTATAGATTAATGTTCATACTTTTAATATAAGTAGACACTAGAAAGGCTGGCCCTTGATAGGTTATATGTCTGCTATCAAAAAGCAATGGTTGTCAAAATGCTTTCTTAGAGCAAAGGTTATCAATGATTATGTTTAGAAACCCGCTCATGTAACATCTGGCACTTTCTCTTAAATTTCTGCTAATTTTTTTAAAAATTCCCAATAAATACATGGTGTTATAAATCATTTAAACCAAAAACCAACAGGTAAATCATAGGTAATTGTCTTAAAATAAATTTTTTATCAATTATTTAAAATATAAACTTACTGAAAGGTATTTTAAACTTCCTTCCTTAGAGTAAGTAGTTACTACTTCAGGATAAGGTAACTAACACAGACTTCATAAAATGTATTCTCTGAAATTCACAATTTATTTCATGTTTTTGTATATTCTTAGTAGAAATTACTGAAAACATTGAAAGTGAAACACGTATTCTCTCTTCTGTTCTCCACCACTTCCATGTTCTTCAGTGTCTTAATTACAAATGTTTTCATTGCCTTTTATAATATTTCATTTTCTGGCTGCCGATATCCAATGCACTTAGACTCTGACCTCCTTTAAGCCAGTGGGCCCAAGTGACAGACCAGAATCCAGAGGGAAGGGAGGACTGGTTTGGGTAAGTTAAAACCAAGAGCAATGTAAATTGATACAGCCTCTATGGAAGACAGTCTGGAGATTTCTTAAAAAACTAAAAATAGAAGCACCCTATGACCCAGCAATCCCACTCTTAGGCTTATATCCTGATGAAATCAAAACTGAAAGAAGCACCTGTACCCCAATGTTCATTGCAGCTCTCTATACAATAGCCAAAACATGGAAGCAACCTAGATGTCCATTGACGAATGAATGGATCCAGAAGCTCTGGTACATATATACAATAGAATACTACTCAGCTGTTAAAAGAAATGCAGAAGACTCAATCCTAATGAAGTGGCTGGCTCTAGAACCTATCATAAAAAGTGAAGTAAGTCAAAAAGAGAAAGACAAATACAGTATACTAACACACATATATGGAATCTAGTAGGACGGTCTTGATATCACACACAGGGATCATGAAAAAAAAAAAAAGACAGAGCATAGACATAGGGACATCGTGGTGAATAAATAGGGAGGGGGAAGCATGGAGGAAGTAACAAGGAAACCTATAGTGTCATGTGTGGAAAAGACAGCTAGTGTCACAGTGCTAAGGGAATAGGAGTGCTTACAATGGCTTGGGGCAAAGGTCTGGAGGGGTGGGATGGGGGGATCTGGGTGGGTGGGGACCATGGATATGCATATGACTGATCTGGGAACATACATGTATGTGAACAACAAAACTCTGTAAAACCTTTAAAATAAAGAATAAAAATATAAAAAAAAAAAAGAAAAAAAAAAAAACCAAGAGCAGAAAGCAGTCAAAACAGGGGTTAAACACATGCAAAAATCTATATAAAACTGAAGAGAAATTTTGAGACCACAAGTCTCTAAGTATCCAGTAAGTTTACAGTAGTGATTTCCTCCTGAGAAATAAAAAATTAATCTCCTACATTATAAATTCATTTTCCAAGAGTTCGTGAGAAGCCAAAGTATTTTTTTCTCCACCACTTCCATGTTCTTCAGTGTCTTAATTACAAATGTTTTCATTGCCTTTTATAATATTTCATTTTCTGGCTGCCGATATCCAATGCACTTAGACTCTGACCTCCTTTAAGCCAGTGGGCCCAAGTGACAGACCAGAATCCAGAGGGAAGGGAGGACTGGTTTGGGTAAGTTAAAACCAAGAGCAATGTAAATTGATACAGCCTCTATGGAAGACAGTCTGGAGATTTCTTAAAAAACTAAAAATAGAAGCACCCTATGACCCAGCAATCCCACTCTTAGGCTTATATCCTGATGAAATCAAAACTGAAAGAAGCACCTGTACCCCAATGTTCATTGCAGCTCTCTATACAATAGCCAAAACATGGAAGCAACCTAGATGTCCATTGACGAATGAATGGATCCAGAAGCTCTGGTACATATATACAATAGAATACTACTCAGCTGTTAAAAGAAATGCAGAAGACTCAATCCTAATGAAGTGGCTGGCTCTAGAACCTATCAAAAAAAGTGAAGTAAGTCAAAAAGAGAAAGACAAATACAGTATACTAACACACATATATGGAATCTAGTAGGACGGTCTTGATATCACACACAGGGATCATGAAAAAAAAAGACAGAGCATAGACATAGGGACATCGTGGTGAATAAATAGGGAGGGGGAAGCATGGAGGAAGTAACAAGGAAACCTATAGTGTCATGTGTGGAAAAGACAGCTAGTGTCACAGTGCTAAGGGAATAGGAGTGCTTACAATGGCTTGGGGCAAAGGTCTGGAGGGGTGGGATGGGGGGATCTGGGTGGGTGGGGACCATGGATATGCATATGACTGATCTGGGAACATACATGTATGTGAACAACAAAACTCTGTAAAACCTTTAAAATAAAGAATAAAAATATAAAAAAAAAAAAAAAGAAAAAAAAAAAAAAAAAACCAAGAGCAGAAAGCAGTCAAAAACAGGGGTTAAACACATGCAAAAATCTATATAAAACTGAAGAGAAATTTTGAGACCACAAGTCTCTAAGTATCCAGTAAGTTTACAGTAGTGATTTCCTCCTGAGAAATAAAAAATTAATCTCCTACATTATAAATTCATTTTCCAAGAGTTCGGTGAGAAGCCAAAGTATTAACCTGGACATTGATCCAAAACTATTTCAAATCAATCTGTTACATCTTACCATGGTTGAAGGCATTCTTTAAAGAGTGATTTGCTACCAAATAAGAGGTTTTCATGGGTTATTCAGATTTCCCTTACAGTGACAAGAATTACTGAAATTTAACTTACTGTCGTATTTATATTTTCATGTGGTTTAAAATTGCATTTGACTTCACAGAAGATGATGCAAAAAAATAATCTCCAAAAACTATTTACTAGTGTTTAATTTTCCAAAGACGATCGATACATATTTAGTGAAGAACATGAAGGGGCTTCCAGAAAAACACATTCTACTGACATAAACCCTAAATGGACTGATACCATTCTGGCCTTCTATTTCCTAAGCACTATATTCTGAAAATTCTGTGGCAGTAGCATTCATTCTAGTAAAGGAAGAACCAAAGGTACCAGGGTCAGTGTCACGAACATCAGTCCAACCAGTATTGACATTTGACACCTGTACAAAGTTTTGTTAAGTATTTAGTTTCTGATGAATTTGCCTAAAACAGGACGCATTTTCCTCTAATCTGAACAATTTTATTTTAAAGTTAAACTGAGATTCAATACTCATAGTTAGACTATACAGTAAACTTTAGAGTTTCACTAAGGATTTTTTAAACAGAATATAGAATGCTAATATAATCCAGAAATTTTCTTAAAAGAATGATGGTAAATCATTACCACCAAATTACAACCTGCCAATGAACCATGTGTGATTTTAGCTTTTTTGGGGAAATAAGAGGGGATGGGGATCTGGGTGGGGACCATGGATATGCATATGACTGATCTGGGAACATACATGTATGTGAACAACAAAACTCTGTAAAACCTTTAAAATAAAGAATAAAAATAAAAAAAAAGAAAAAAAAAAAAAAAAAACCAAGAGCAGAAAGCAGTCAAAAACAGGGGTTAAACACATGCAAAAATCTATATAAAACTGAAGAGAAATTTTGAGACCACAAGTCTCTAAGTATCCAGTAAGTTTACAGTAGTGATTTCCTCCTGAGAAATAAAAAATTAATCTCCTACATTATAAATTCATTTTCCAAGAGTTCGGTGAGAAGCCAAAGTATTAACCTGGACATTGATCCAAAACTATTTCAAATCAATCTGTTACATCTTACCATGGTTGAAGGCATTCTTTAAAGAGTGATTTGCTACCAAATAAGAGGTTTTCATGGGTTATTCAGATTTCCCTTACAGTGACAAGAATTACTGAAATTTAACTTACTGTCGTATTTATATTTTCATGTGGTTTAAAATTGCATTTGACTTCACAGAAGATGATGCAAAAAAATAATCTCCAAAAACTATTTACTAGTGTTTAATTTTCCAAAGACGATCGATACATATTTAGTGAAGAACATGAAGGGGCTTCCAGAAAAACACATTCTACTGACATAAACCCTAAATGGACTGATACCATTCTGGCCTTCTATTTCCTAAGCACTATATTCTGAAAATTCTGTGGCAGTAGCATTCATTCTAGTAAAGGAAGAACCAAAGGTACCAGGGTCAGTGTCACGAACATCAGTCCAACCAGTATTGACATTTGACACCTGTACAAAGTTTTGTTAAGTATTTAGTTTCTGATGAATTTGCCTAAAACAGGACGCATTTTCCTCTAATCTGAACAATTTTATTTTAAAGTTAAACTGAGATTCAATACTCATAGTTAGACTATACAGTAAACTTTAGAGTTTCACTAAGGATTTTTTAAACAGAATATAGAATGCTAATATAATCCAGAAATTTTCTTAAAAGAATGATGGTAAATCATTACCACCAAATTACAACTGCCATGAACCATGTGTATTAGCTGCATCATTTCCGAATCATATAGACAATGACTGATTTTAGACATGTTCACTTCTAAATGCCATCTGACTACTGAAGAAGTTGCACTGTTGTCTTTTTAAAATATGGTTCTTAAAACATGGATTACCTTCTGTGGAACAGAAGTAAGATGTGGAATGGAGGACAACACCTCAGATTTGGGGGGCAAAATTCTGTTTGCATGTATATATGTGTTTAAGAAATAATAAAGCATAACTTTGACAGTGAATATAGATTCTCTGTCTTTAAAAGTAGTCTGATTTGCAATTAGTCTTGTCCAAATGCAAGACATGAATATACAAGCAGGCAATTTTCTCACCCTCTGCACATCTTGGATTCCATATATAAGAAACACCGCAGTACCAACTTAATATTGTTATGAAGACCACATGAGACTACTCCCTGGTAGCTCAGATGATAAGGAATCTACCTGTGAGGTAGGAGACCCAGGTTCAATCCCTGGGTCAGGAAGACACTCTGGAGAAGGGAGTGGCAATCCACTTTAGTATTCTTTTTTTTTTTTTTTTTTAAGATTTATTTATTTATTAATTTTGGGCAGGGGTCGGGTTGGGGAGGGAGGGGAGCGAGCGGGCCACTTCTATTGGTCTTTCATTTCTCTATTTTCATCCATCTTTGTTCTTTGGCTCCTGTGGGCCTCCCATCACGGTGGTGTCTGTTGTCAGAGCACCAGCTCTGGGCGCATGCGCCCAGAGCTCCGGCTCGGTGATTGGACAATGGTCCAGCCGCTCCAGGCACGTGGGATCTTCCTAGGCCAGGAATCGAACCGGCGCCCCTTGCACTGCAAGGCGGTGTCCTTACCCACTGGACCACCAGGGGAAGCCCCACTTTAGTATTCTTGCCTGGGAAATCCCATGAACATATGAGCCTGGTGGGTTATTGTCTATGGAGTCACAAAGAGCTTGACTTGGCTAAGTAAATAACACACAATGTGTAACTGTTTATTATATAACTTCACAGGAATTTGTGACCCCACAAAGCCAAAGACTACCATCTACAAGTCAGATTAGTCAATAAAAGCTATTACCACCAAATTACAACTGCCATGAACCATGTGTATTAGCTGCATCATTTCCGAATCATATAGACAATGACTGATTTTAGACATGTTCACTTCTAAATGCCATCTGACTACTGAAGAAGTTGCACTGTTGTCTTTTTAAAATATGGTTCTTAAAACATGGATTACCTTCTGTGGAACAGAAGTAAGATGTGGAATGGAGGACAACACCTCAGATTTGGGGGGCAAAATTCTGTTTGCATGTATATATGTGTTTAAGAAATAATAAAGCATAACTTTGACAGTGAATATAGATTCTCTGTCTTTAAAAGTAGTCTGATTTGCAATTAGTCTTGTCCAAATGCAAGACATGAATATACAAGCAGGCAATTTTCTCACCCTCTGCACATCTTGGATTCCATATATAAGAAACACCGCAGTACCAACTTAATATTGTTATGAAGACCACATGAGACTACTCCCTGGTAGCTCAGATGATAAGGAATCTACCTGTGAGGTAGGAGACCCAGGTTCAATCCCTGGGTCAGGAAGACACTCTGGAGAAGGGAGTGGCAATCCACTTTAGTATTCTTTTTTTTTTTTTTTTTTAAGATTTATTTATTTATTAATTTTGGGCAGGGGTCGGGTTGGGGAGGGAGGGGAGCGAGCGGGCCACTTCTATTGGTCTTTCATTTCTCTATTTTCATCCATCTTTGTTCTTTGGCTCCTGTGGGCCTCCCATCACGGTGGTGTCTGTTGTCGCAGAGCACCAGCTCTGGGCGCATGCGCTCCAGAGCTCCGGCTCGGTGATTGGACAAATCGGTCCAGCCGCTCCGCGGCACGTGGGATCTTCCTAGGCCAGGAATCGAACCGGCGCCCCTTGCACTGCAAGGCGGTGTCCTTACCCACTGGACCACCAGGGGAAGCCCCACTTTAGTATTCTTGCCTGGGAAATCCCATGAACATATGAGCCTGGTGGGTTATTGTCTATGGAGTCACAAAGAGCTTGACTTGGCTAAGTAAATAACACACAATGTGTAACTGTTTATTATATAACTTCACAGGAATTTGTGACCCCACAAAGCCAAAGACTACCATCTACAAGTCAGATGCAGCAGTAAGTCATTTTTTATGCAGTAGTAAGTCACTCAAAAAAGCTCCTACTTATCTCTCTGTAGTGATTTCCTATTACTGTCTGTTCTTACCCACAAATCAAAGGTCATACTGAATAATATACCTTACCAACATTTCCCTAAAGTCTCCATGTTTTCCGTACCTTAGATTTGTCAAATACTCTTATCAAGTTCCAAAGATGAAAATATTGGATGTTCAGTCAGTATTTTATATAAATGTATGCCTATATCACTTTAGGGACTCTATCAGTGGAGTTCTAGGTAGCTAGATTTTGACAGAAGAACTCTGTAACCACTGCAGGCTACTTCTACTGTGTTTCATGACAGATTGGATGGGTGGGGCTTCAGAACCAAGTATTCCTGTCTAGGCATGCTGAAGAAGTCACCTATCAATTATAGTCATTGGAATTTAATTAAATATCAGTACTTAATATTTTTGTGTCTCCTTAAATATTCTATTGAAATAGGTTATACCAATACTGATAAAATTTCTTTATGTTCATTTTGAAATCATTATGTGATTATTACATGGGAAGAATCTATCTTTGCTTATTTTTCCACTATCAATTTGATAAGAAATAAGGACTATTAAAAGAATTTTTTGAGGAAACAACAACATAAGCTAAGTTATATACCAAACAGAAAAGGAATATTATCAGAACACTATCTGAAATTAACCCTTACCTAGTTTAAAGGGGTGGTAATAACAAAACCATTTTCTCCCTTTTAAAGCAACATATTTCTCCCTTGAAGTCTTTAGATTACAGTTTTTTGAAATTGTGTATGTTAAAATAAGGCTAAGGCTTCTTGCAATTAAAAAAGAAAACAAATGAAAGATTAAAGGTTGTCTCTTGCATAGTGGGAACAGCGTATTGTATTTAGTTTTCCTTCCTGCTGTACAATGGAATGGGTGGAAGTCTTTTTCTGAGGCCAATCCCTTGGAGAGTAAAAGAGGTTTATAAAGGCATCTGAATACAACTTACACTCACTGCTTTGTCTCTGATGATCAAGCTTCACAGGAATTTGTGACCCCAGAAAGCCAAAGACTACCATCTACAAGTCAGATGCAGCAGTAAGTCATTTTTTATGCAGTAGTAAGTCACTCAAAAAAGCTCCTACTTATCTCTCTGTAGTGATTTCCTATTACTGTCTGTTCTTACCCACAAATCAAAGGTCATACTGAATAATATACCTTACCAACATTTCCCTAAAGTCTCCATGTTTTCCGTACCTTAGATTTGTCAAATACTCTTATCAAGTTCCAAAGATGAAAATATTGGATGTTCAGTCAGTATTTTATATAAATGTATGCCTATATCACTTTAGGGACTCTATCAGTGGAGTTCTAGGTAGCTAGATTTTGACAGAAGAACTCTGTAACCACTGCAGGCTACTTCTACTGTGTTTCATGACAGATTGGATGGGTGGGGCTTCAGAACCAAGTATTCCTGTCTAGGCATGCTGAAGAAGTCACCTATCAATTATAGTCATTGGAATTTAATTAAATATCAGTACTTAATATTTTTGTGTCTCCTTAAATATTCTATTGAAATAGGTTATACCAATACTGATAAAATTTCTTTATGTTCATTTTGAAATCATTATGTGATTATTACATGGGAAGAATCTATCTTTGCTTATTTTTCCACTATCAATTTGATAAGAAATAAGGACTATTAAAAGAATTTTTTGAGGAAACAACAACATAAGCTAAGTTATATACCAAACAGAAAAGGAATATTATCAGAACACTATCTGAAATTAACCCTTACCTAGTTTAAAGGGGTGGTAATAACAAAACCATTTTCTCCCTTTTAAAGCAACATATTTCTCCCTTGAAGTCTTTAGATTACAGTTTTTTGAAATTGTGTATGTTAAAATAAGGCTAAGGCTTCTTGCAATTAAAAAAGAAAACAAATGAAAGATTAAAGGTTGTCTCTTGCATAGTGGGAACAGCGTATTGTATTTAGTTTTCCTTCCTGCTGTACAATGGAATGGGTGGAAGTCTTTTTCTGAGGCCAATCCCTTGGAGAGTAAAAGAGGTTTATAAAGGCATCTGAATACAACTTACACTCACTGCTTTGTCTCTGATGATCAAGCTTAGAGTGAATGAGCTTTCACAGTTCACCAAACTGAAAGGAAGTGACAGCATCACTTTTCTCTGGAGGTATTTGCAAGAGAGGCATCTAAATTCACTTCTTCAGTGTTGACTCCACTAAAAACACCTTGGACAAGATTTTGATCCAGAATAGGTTGAAAAAGAGACCATGCTTAATCAGCTGCAAATAGTTCTTAGGTTTGGAATTAAACCTGTTTTCAAATCATTAGCATACCTTTTAAAAAATTCAAAGTTCTCATTTTGTCCCTCACTTCATGCACTACAGTCAAATAACAAAGAAACAAATGTAAATCTAAATTAGTCCCTCTTTAAGAAAAACCATTTGATTTAGCAAATCATAATGATTGATAAGATTTCTCTCGTAAGGCATACATATGGTTAAGTTAAATTTAGATTGAAAATCAGAGGAGTTTTAGCCTAGAAGATCAAGAATAGGAGTTACATTAATTATCGGGATATTTTTCACTTGGGAATCTACTTTCTCTTAATTTTTGTCTATTTATGCTATCTGTTGATGCCTGTTTAAAATTGAGTGATTTAATAAAACTTTAAATTTCCTTTCAAAGGATGTCTTCTGTTTCAGAGCAAAATGACCACCAGATAGCATCATTGCTGCAACAGAAATACTGAGTGTAGTTTTCAGTTAGAAGAATTTGTCTGCATAGAGAAAAATGAGCTTGTTTTTCTGCTGAATGGAGAAAAATAGCAAATGGGAGTGCTAACAATGTTTTAAAATGATCTTTTTCTGCTTGAATTATGTTCCGCTAAAAGACATAAGGGACTCAATTCTGGGGTTTGTCAAAAATGTCTGCAGTTCCCAGAAAACTTAAGAAAAATGTTATTTTCCACTCAGTTCATTTACTTTGAAGTCTTATCAGATGAAGAATCAAATGAAACCAATCATCCCCAGGTTTTCCCAGGTTATTACCATGTGGACATGGAATTAACCTCCATCCAGCCACTCTCAAAAATGCAATGCTTTCTTATCACAAAGCAAAAGGAGTGGAACACAAAGAATTATACTGGATTATGTCGAAGGGAAAGAAAATGCTGACAGGCAGAGGAATAAGAAAGTATAGAGTTAGTTACAGTAATTGTGAGAGACATGAATAACAATAGTTTAGAATAGAATAGTTAATTTTTTTTTAATTAGAAAGTTGCTTTTATAGTCAAGTGATCAATACATCAAACTCGGACAAATTGAATTTTATAAACAAGAAGCAACTGAAAATCTGGAAGAAAAATGAAAGGTGTGTGAATTTTAAAAGAGTTTAATGATGTTTGCTTAATATTCCATGTAGATATCCTACTTTCAAAAGAGGTAATAGTATTTTTTTTTTGGTAAGAGATGTACAAACCGCTGTTGACATATAAAAAAAACAAAGAACATTGTTACTGGTTATTTTTGTTATAAATTTTTACCACTCTGGAAAAAGTGATCTTTGATTTATACTGCACTGTAAGTCGAATTAAGTCAAATAACATCTGACTCAGTAGTGAAGGCCTCCTAAGGTACTGTGGGGGCTTCCGGGTTGGCACTAGTGGGAAAAAACCCGCCTGTCAATGTAGGAGACATAAGAGATGTGAGTTCGATCACTAGGTGGGGAAGATCCCCTGGAGGAGTACACGGCCACTCACTCCAGTATTCTTGCCTGGAGAATCCCACAGACAGGGGAGCCTGCTGGGCTACATGGGCTCACAAAGTCGGACACAACTGAAGTGACCTAGCATGCATGCACGGAAGGCGCTGCAGACTTCAGTTCTTCTCTTCAGCATTTTCTATGGGGAACTCATTCCCTCTCACTGTGCCAGGTCTCATTCCTATGACAACAAGACCCAAATCTCTGCTTTAGTATCTTGAGTCAAGGAAAGCCCTAGGCTTGGTTCAGGTGCCTGCTTGAGTGCTCATTCATAACCTGAAACTGTGTCTCTCAAAATGAACCCTTAGCCTTTCTTCTGTCCCATACCTCATCCCTCTCTTCTTAGCCACATAATTCCACCTTTCTTCAGGTCCCTAATACTAAAAACCTTAGTTTCAGGGTTTAACCCCTCAATGTCTTTCATATCCACTTAGGCACAGATTCCTGTAGAGTCTTCCCTCCTCTCACTTAAGGTCTCCTGCTCACCTCCATCCCACTCTAGACTCATCTTCACACCATCAGTGCTCCAAAAGCCTTAAAATTTCGCAGTATCAAACACTTTCCTATTCCTCTCTCTCATCCATCACTCCCTACCTAGCAAAATATATATGGATTTTAGAGAGAGAGAGAGAGAAAGAGATGTAACTTTCCTTTACACAAAAAAGTAGGATAGTCAAGTAAATTCTCTCAAACTTTGCATTCTGCTCTAAATTCTTCTCACTCCCTTGGCCCATAGAAACCCATTTATTCAGCCAGCTAAATTACAAATTGCACTTTTCTAACTCCAGCTTATGCAACCAGGATTAAGCAAATTGCCTTGTGAGTTTTATGATGAAGGACAGGACTGTGAACCATCCTGCCAAGGCTGGGCATTTATTTGGACAGCATTTACTCATGTTCCCGCAATGTCTCTGCAACACTGATTTATAGTCAAAGGTGCCAGAACATCACTTACTGGATTAAAACTTGGCTGTGTTTCTCCATTTTCCGAATTCACTGCAAATTTGAAAAATATACATATATTGACTGGAGGGGAAAAAAATGAGATGCAAAACCCTTACTTATCAAGGTAGCTTATACCTGATAAAAGTATCCAAACTGCCCACACTAAAATCAGGCCTATGGGACATCTTCCTCATATGAATCCTGAAATGATGATGTAGGCATTGATAAAACCAGGCCTATTTTCATTTTCTATTTTTCTCATGAGTACCTCTAAATATAAAACAAAGGAATACCACCTCGTGACTCAGAGCCTTCATTTAATTTCTAAGCATTCCTTGCAAGATTATTAACAAAAAATAATGAAAAAATAAAAAGAGAAAGCATAAAGTGTATAGTAGCTCCACGGTAGTTAACAGGCCTTCACTAACCTCAGTATTTATACATCTACTATGTGAAATTTGAACTCCAATGTACAAAAATCAATGAAACACAATTCACAGTGAAATACACCCACTTGTTATTAGCCTTTCTGTCCCATACCTCATCCTCTCTTCTTAGCCACATAATTCCACCTTTCTTCAGGTCCCTAATACTAAAAACCTTAGTTTCAGGGTTTAACCCCTCAATGTCTTTCATATCCACTTAGGCACAGATTCCTGTAGAGTCTTCCCTCCTCTCACTTAAGGTCTCCTGCTCACCTCCATCCCACTCTAGACTCATCTTCACACCATCAGTGCTCCAAAAGCCTTAAAATTTCGCAGTATCAAACACTTTCCTATTCCTCTCTCTCATCCATCACTCCCTACCTAGCAAAATATATATGGATTTTAGAGAGAGAGAGAGAGAAAGAGATGTAACTTTCCTTTACACAAAAAAGTAGGATAGTCAAGTAAATTCTCTCAAACTTTGCATTCTGCTCTAAATTCTTCTCACTCCCTTGGCCCATAGAAACCCATTTATTCAGCCAGCTAAATTACAAATTGCACTTTTCTAACTCCAGCTTATGCAACCAGGATTAAGCAAATTGCCTTGTGAGTTTTATGATGAAGGACAGGACTGTGAACCATCCTGCCAAGGCTGGGCATTTATTTGGACAGCATTTACTCATGTTCCCGCAATGTCTCTGCAACACTGATTTATAGTCAAAGGTGCCAGAACATCACTTACTGGATTAAAACTTGGCTGTGTTTCTCCATTTTCCGAATTCACTGCAAATTTGAAAAATATACATATATTGACTGGAGGGGAAAAAAATGAGATGCAAAACCCTTACTTATCAAGGTAGCTTATACCTGATAAAAGTATCCAAACTGCCCACACTAAAATCAGGCCTATGGGACATCTTCCTCATATGAATCCTGAAATGATGATGTAGGCATTGATAAAACCAGGCCTATTTTCATTTTCTATTTTTCTCATGAGTACCTCTAAATATAAAACAAAGGAATACCACCTCGTGACTCAGAGCCTTCATTTAATTTCTAAGCATTCCTTGCAAGATTATTAACAAAAAATAATGAAAAAATAAAAAGAGAAAGCATAAAGTGTATAGTAGCTCCACGGTAGTTAACAGGCCTTCACTAACCTCAGTATTTATACATCTACTATGTGAAATTTGAACTCCAATGTACAAAAATCAATGAAACACAATTCACAGTGAAATACACCCACTGTTTAAAGTCTATCAACAATCAGGAAATGAGGTTGTATATCTGTTGTCATTAGTTTACAATCAAGCGATTTCTGTAATTATCCTCACTGGGCTCAACAATGTCTTAAACACCCAATGACCAGTCACGGAAACAAAGGCATGAATAAGAGCACAATGTCTGACTTCGCCAGGTTCAGTGAGCACCACCTTGATGTACTGATGGCGCTTAATGAAGACAACCGCCACCAATTAGACAACTGACAATTAGATTGAAAACCAAAGTGTCAAAACAGGGACAAGAGACTGACCTCTGAATACTAAATTATTTTTTAGGTGGTATTTAATCACTCTCACAACAACAAAAGACAGATTTTAGGGGTTGCTCTTTACTGCAATGAGAAATTCTGCTTCACACTTTACATGTTAGCTTTTTTTCACTCCGTGAAATTTTGCGGGAATCTAGCTTAATACATTCTTTCACTATGATTAATATGCATTGATGAATATAGTAAACAATTAGAAAGATGGACCACAAACAGTATTTAAACATAAGACCTAAGCAGATAGTACAGACTCTAGATTTAGACAGACCTCAGGTTTAGTTCTGCTCATAAAGAGCAGCCTATTTCTTAACTAGAAGATAGAAGCAACACATTATTTAGCCAATATTTATAATGACTGAAAAAGCTACTGAGCAACTCTTTGTGACCTGATGGACTGTAAGCCCAAGGTTCCTTTATCTATAAATTTCTCCAGGCAAGAATACTGGAGTGGGTTGCCATGCCCTCCTCCAGAGGATTTTCCTGACCCAGGAATCAAACCTGAAGTCTCCAGCATTGCAGGCAGATTCTTAACCGCTGAGCCATCAGGGAAGTTCATATGTATCATATCCACATATATATACATGTGTATATATATATATATATGTATATATATATATATACACACACACACACATATACGTATATATTCAGGTATATATATCTTATTCCTGCATTAAGAACACTACCTGAAGAGATCACTGCCCACAGAATTTTCTTCAAAAAGACAAAAAATTTCAAATACTTAACACACTTTTGTACTAGCCACTGCCTTTCCTGACATTAAAATAGAAAGTTTTCATATTTGTACACTGGCAGGTATCCCATATTGCCTGTACTGTGATTATTCCTGAATGACTTGGCACAACCTTGAATGATATTCTTCTTGCATCACAGGATTCGATGTTCCGTTTTTACCCGTCTCATTACTCCAGTCTCTAGAAGCTGTATTTGCTTGATTATTATGAATACACAGGGGCATTTCTGCATGGCTATCCTTAGGGTCCATGCACTTGGGCTGCCTAAGAGGTGACATCACCTTTGACTCTCCACTGGCTTTGTTCCCTTGGATGGAATCCAAGCCTGAACTGCCTTCTGCTGAGTTTCATTGCTGTGGCCAGTGGAGTAATAATGAGCTTCCCATGTCAGTAAACTGGATTTCAAAGGGTCATATTTCCAATATAAGAAAAGGCATTTAAAATGATGAGGCTTTCTTTCTTTTTCTTTTTGTTGATGCGTTTTTTTTTTTTTTTGCTGTTGTTGTTAATTCCATTTCATTCAGCTTTTTTCTCTAAGGATCATGTTCAAACACTATACTATACACCAAAATGCACAACAATGTCAACAACTTAAAATTTCCCATAAACTAGCACATTGAAATCACACACACACATATACACACACATATATTGGTATAAGCACAATCACAGAATTATGTGAAAAATTCTTTTCTCTTTTTTCCCTCCAAGAAGGCATCTGCCACTCGATATTAATGTCAAATATTTGAGTCATTAAACATATAACTCCAATGAATATCTTATGAAAACAGAATGTAAAGTTTACATAATTTTATTATCAAATTAACAGTTACTCATTTTTAGTGGAACCATGCCTAGTCATTAACGCAAAACTTCAAGTAACTATGTATTTATGAACAGAAATATAAGAGCAAAGATTTTTCAAGCCTACTGCACTCCTGCCAAAGGCAGTTAGTTGTATGCATGAGGAAAAGGACATGGGTCTGCCCTCAGAGTCAACTGTAGCTAGCTCAGCTGAAGAGAGCTTTCCAATTCTTGGCAGAATAGCAAATTCTCAAGCAAAGAGGGGATAGGGGTGAGATTTTTTCTTCTGTAAGTAACTTAATGAATGAAGTACTAATTAACATTATGGCATTGATAAATGGAGAGAGAGATTAGGAATGTACTCGATATTCAGACCTTCGCAGATGGACTGTCAAAGCCACATTAATTCCTATCTCATTGGAGCATCTGCTTCTCCCATAATCCACTGCCCCTTGGTACGAACAACACAAACTGTTGTGACTCAATTCGATTTATATCAATCTAATTTCTTTTAATCCAATTTGTATTCCAATCTACTACCTTCTAATCACTTAAATCTTCAGCCTCCATCTGGTAAATTTTCTCTCAAAATTAACAGAGCAGATGCCTCTGCGATTGTCTTCCACAGTCAAGCTAATCAGACCCTCGCAGTGGCCTATAGAATCTGTTGAATAGGTACGTGACTTACGGTGTTGCCCTTCCAGTTATGAACTCTGTGAGGTAGGAAGAGCATTTAATATGTCATTAAGTGGTTCATTTGCATAACACTGCTTGGGAAGACACACCAGACATGAAAGCCAAGAGAGGAAAATTCTTGGAAAAGAGCAAAAGATGCTTATTTCTCAAATAAGCTTTACAATTCAAACACTATACTATACACCAAAATGCACAACAATGTCAACAACTTAAAATTTCCCATAAACTAGCACATTGAAATCACACACACACATATACACACACATATATTGGTATAAGCACAATCACAGAATTATGTGAAAAATTCTTTTCTCTTTTTTCCCTCCAAGAAGGCATCTGCCACTCGATATTAATGTCAAATATTTGAGTCATTAAACATATAACTCCAATGAATATCTTATGAAAACAGAATGTAAAGTTTACATAATTTTATTATCAAATTAACAGTTACTCATTTTTAGTGGAACCATGCCTAGTCATTAACGCAAAACTTCAAGTAACTATGTATTTATGAACAGAAATATAAGAGCAAAGATTTTTCAAGCCTACTGCACTCCTGCCAAAGGCAGTTAGTTGTATGCATGAGGAAAAGGACATGGGTCTGCCCTCAGAGTCAACTGTAGCTAGCTCAGCTGAAGAGAGCTTTCCAATTCTTGGCAGAATAGCAAATTCTCAAGCAAAGAGGGGATAGGGGTGAGATTTTTTCTTCTGTAAGTAACTTAATGAATGAAGTACTAATTAACATTATGGCATTGATAAATGGAGAGAGAGATTAGGAATGTACTCGATATTCAGACCTTCGCAGATGGACTGTCAAAGCCACATTAATTCCTATCTCATTGGAGCATCTGCTTCTCCCATAATCCACTGCCCCTTGGTACGAACAACACAAACTGTTGTGACTCAATTCGATTTATATCAATCTAATTTCTTTTAATCCAATTTGTATTCCAATCTACTACCTTCTAATCACTTAAATCTTCAGCCTCCATCTGGTAAATTTTCTCTCAAAATTAACAGAGCAGATGCCTCTGCGATTGTCTTCCACAGTCAAGCTAATCAGACCCTCGCAGTGGCCTATAGAATCTGTTGAATAGGTACGTGACTTACGGTGTTGCCCTTCCAGTTATGAACTCTGTGAGGTAGGAAGAGCATTTAATATGTCATTAAGTGGTTCATTTGCATAACACTGCTTGGGAAGACACACCAGACATGAAAGCCAAGAGAGGAAAATTCTTGGAAAAGAGCAAAAGATGCTTATTTCTCAAATAAGCTTTACAATTCAATATGTCTTCTGTTTGACCTGACAAACATGGGGGAGAATATTATTTAACATTGCATGGTCTAAAAAGCTACCTACCCTCTGTAGGGTATGGAATTAGAGGAGTTCTGTCTAGTCATCACAAAGTCATACTGAGACATAACTCTAGTTGACAAATAATAATAAGCTTCTGAATTTTGGAACTATGCACTAATTTATTCACAGGAGCATATGTAATATAAACAATACAGCCCCTGGCTAGCATTGACTTTCACTCCCACAGAAGTTCCAGTGTGATCCATAATTAATGCCACCGGTTAAACATTCCCCTATGAGCAAGTTGGACAGCACTACCTGTGGAATAAATATCATTCAGGAGATAGAGTAATTAATAAAAATATAAGTAAATAAAAGGGACCAAGACACAAACACAAACACCATACTGAAATACTTTGAAATGGAATTGATTTTCATAGGAGACTCAGTTTCATCAACTTATACTTACATGCAAAGCATGCTTTGATAATGTTTTTAAATTATTTTTCAAATTTCAAGATTATCAGAAATACTAAAATATTCAATATGCCCACATAAAGATTTAGCCTCAGGAAGACTATTGTTGTTGGAAAAATTTGAAAACTTAGCCTAGAAAAACACATTAAATCCAAAACATAATCTCAGAGTGAAGAATTCTTTTTATGAATTGTTAATAAATCAGTAATAAATCTTAAAAAATAATAAATCTTAATAAATCAGTCTTATTATCATTAAGTATGAAACAAAAAAATCAAAATACCCTCATAAACCATAATATAAAGCATAAATAGATTAAAAAATGGAATGTAGAATATATTTTTACAAATTTGGCTAGAGCCAGATATAAAAGGAAGGCTTCTAGGAGGCTGGGTTGCTGGGTATTCAAAATAACCAGAGAAATCCAGTTGGAGAAAAGTCAGAGGGCACAGAACTGGATCTTCTGGGAAACTAGCAGTATTCAAAATAATCCAGTGAAATGAGAAAACTATTGTAGTGGTCATTTTTTTGCATAACACTGCTTGGGAAGACACACCAGACATGAAAGCCAAGAGAGGAAAATTCTTGGAAAAGAGCAAAAGATGCTTATTTCTCAAATAAGCTTTACAATTCAATATGTCTTCTGTTTGACCTGACAAACATGGGGGAGAATATTATTTAACATTGCATGGTCTAAAAAGCTACCTACCCTCTGTAGGGTATGGAATTAGAGGAGTTCTGTCTAGTCATCACAAAGTCATACTGAGACATAACTCTAGTTGACAAATAATAATAAGCTTCTGAATTTTGGAACTATGCACTAATTTATTCACAGGAGCATATGTAATATAAACAATACAGCCCCTGGCTAGCATTGACTTTCACTCCCACAGAAGTTCCAGTGTGATCCATAATTAATGCCACCGGTTAAACATTCCCCTATGAGCAAGTTGGACAGCACTACCTGTGGAATAAATATCATTCAGGAGATAGAGTAATTAATAAAAATATAAGTAAATAAAAGGGACCAAGACACAAACACAAACACCATACTGAAATACTTTGAAATGGAATTGATTTTCATAGGAGACTCAGTTTCATCAACTTATACTTACATGCAAAGCATGCTTTGATAATGTTTTTAAATTATTTTTCAAATTTCAAGATTATCAGAAATACTAAAATATTCAATATGCCCACATAAAGATTTAGCCTCAGGAAGACTATTGTTGTTGGAAAAATTTGAAAACTTAGCCTAGAAAAACACATTAAATCCAAAACATAATCTCAGAGTGAAGAATTCTTTTTATGAATTGTTAATAAATCAGTAATAAATCTTAAAAAATAATAAATCTTAATAAATCAGTCTTATTATCATTAAGTATGAAACAAAAAAATCAAAATACCCTCATAAACCATAATATAAAGCATAAATAGATTAAAAAATGGAATGTAGAATATATTTTTACAAATTTGGCTAGAGCCAGATATAAAAGGAAGGCTTCTAGGAGGCTGGGTTGCTGGGTATTCAAAATAACCAGAGAAATCCAGTTGGAGAAAAGTCAGAGGGCACAGAACTGGATCTTCTGGGAAACTAGCAGTAATGGTGAAGTGGGGGCACCGGGAGAGACAAGATCCAACTTATCATCTCAGCCTGAAGACAGAAGGTGACACAAAACAATGAATTAAAAGACGGAGCACTTTGGACCACACTCAGTCTCTGATTAGCTGCTGCAAGCGTCAGGTGTTTCATCTGCAAAATGGACTGAAAAGCATGACTGTTTTGAGACACTGTGTTAAGAAAGAAATGACATCATTTGCAAAAAGTACAATTTTTGCATTCTAAGGCACCATATAAATAAATGTAAGATCCCAGAGTAAGGCCACTTTAAGATGTGGACTTTGGACTCAAATTTGAGATCCAGACTTAGACTTGGGATAACTTTAAATAAATTACTAATCTTTCAATAGTTCAACATCAAATATTAATGATAATGTCTCCTACTGACATTATCAGAAAAAAGATGAAATGCGTAACATGTCTAAATGAGTAGCAAGAACAAAGTGCCTCATAAAAACACAAACAGGTTAGAAGATAAAAGCTAAAAACTTTGTACCACAATTTCTCAAATGAATCTAGGACTGCAATAATAGCTCAGTAGCTAAAGAGTAGTGCCTATTTTCTCAATTGCATTCTTCTTTAAAATAAGAGAGGCAAACAATTGTTAAGAATATAACTGTTTCGAGTGCTGCAATGAGGTCTACCTATAGAGTGAAAAGAAAACATTATTATTGTACTTTAAACTGACTTTCATATGAAAATAGTGACCTCAATGGTATCAGTAATGTTATTAATTACTGAAACAAACACTTACTATATGTTACGTGCTAAGCATTATTCTAAAATGAGGGCATCCTACACTTGAGGAGTTCAGAGTCTTGGGCCCTGGAAACCTGATGAAAAACTTTTCCTCCCTCTCCCTAGGCAGTAAAGTATCTGAAGCAGACATTCCATGTCCTTCCTTGAATGCGGATGCTCATGCAACTGACTCACAATAGTAAATAGCTTAAAAAATGGAATGTAGAATATATTTTTACAAATTTGGCTAGAGCCAGATATAAAAGGAAGGCTTCTAGGAGGCTGGGTTGCTGGGTATTCAAAATAACCAGAGAAATCCAGTTGGAGAAAAGTCAGAGGGCACAGAACTGGATCTTCTGGGAAACTAGCAGTAATGGTGAAGTGGGGGCACCGGGAGAGACAAGATCCAACTTATCATCTCAGCCTGAAGACAGAAGGTGACACAAAACAATGAATTAAAAGACGGAGCACTTTGGACCACACTCAGTCTCTGATTAGCTGCTGCAAGCGTCAGGTGTTTCATCTGCAAAATGGACTGAAAAGCATGACTGTTTTGAGACACTGTGTTAAGAAAGAAATGACATCATTTGCAAAAAGTACAATTTTTGCATTCTAAGGCACCATATAAATAAATGTAAGATCCCAGAGTAAGGCCACTTTAAGATGTGGACTTTGGACTCAAATTTGAGATCCAGACTTAGACTTGGGATAACTTTAAATAAATTACTAATCTTTCAATAGTTCAACATCAAATATTAATGATAATGTCTCCTACTGACATTATCAGAAAAAAGATGAAATGCGTAACATGTCTAAATGAGTAGCAAGAACAAAGTGCCTCATAAAAACACAAACAGGTTAGAAGATAAAAGCTAAAAACTTTGTACCACAATTTCTCAAATGAATCTAGGACTGCAATAATAGCTCAGTAGCTAAAGAGTAGTGCCTATTTTCTCAATTGCATTCTTCTTTAAAATAAGAGAGGCAAACAATTGTTAAGAATATAACTGTTTCGAGTGCTGCAATGAGGTCTACCTATAGAGTGAAAAGAAAACATTATTATTGTACTTTAAACTGACTTTCATATGAAAATAGTGACCTCAATGGTATCAGTAATGTTATTAATTACTGAAACAAACACTTACTATATGTTACGTGCTAAGCATTATTCTAAAATGAGGGCATCCTACACTTGAGGAGTTCAGAGTCTTGGGCCCTGGAAACCTGATGAAAAACTTTTCCTCCCTCTCCCTAGGCAGTAAAGTATCTGAAGCAGACATTCCATGTCCTTCCTTGAATGCGGATGCTCATGCAACTGACTCACAATAGTAAAAGCATTCAATAAAAAGCCAACTTTCACAATCCTGGCCTCGAAAAGAAAGTAGAGATAAAACTGAGTAGGGATTCCAGGGCTTCCCTGGTGATCCAGTGGGTAAAGAGTCCTCCTTGCAGTGCATGGGGCACCAGTTTGATCCCTGGCCTGGGAAGATCCCACATTCCACAGAGCGGCTTGAGCAGTGTGTCCGCTTAGGAGCCAGCGCTCTGGAACTCATGCGCCCAGAGCCAGGCTCTGCAGCGAGGGGGGCCACTGCAATGGGAGGCCCACACAGGCCAAAGAATAAAGATGGATGAAAATAAATAAATAGAAAACCAATAAAAGAGGCCAAAAATTTTTTTAAAAATAAGTAGGGATTCCAAAATCATTCCAGACAATGATTCTTTATTTGACTAAGTCATCTGTACACTGTGGCACATCTCTGGTAAGGCAAAGAATTGAATTGGATGGATAATAATAACATGTCATTATTGATATATATTATTATTATTAATGCATATATATGTGTGTGTATATATATATACACATACAAAATCCCATGGACAGAGGAGTCTGGTAGGTTACATGGGGTCACAAAAGAGTTGGGCATGACTTAGTAACTAAACAACAATAACAAATATATGTATATTTTTCATATATATACATATATACTTGATATATATGTATACGCTTTCACTACCTCTCTCTCTCCCCCTCAACACATATGGGCTTCCCTGGTGGCAGGAGGTACTGGGGTTTAATTCCTGGGTCAGGAAGATTCCTGGGGGTGAGAACAGCAAACCACTCCAGTATCTTGCCTGGGAAGTCTCATGGACAGAGGACCCTGGCGGGCCACAGTCTACAGAGTCACAAACATTTGAACACAACTCAAGTTACTGAACACCCAGCACTTGTAGACACACATACGTATATGTATTATAGAAGAATAACCAAGGGGAGGGTGCAGGTGCTACTCTGAAGCAAAAAGCCTTGAAAATCTAAAGAAAACCGGAAGGTTCAGTTGATGAAGGGCTAGAGTCCCAGCTTCTTCCATATTACCACAGTCCTAGCTGCTTCCAACCATTCTTCCTCTGATCTTTTACCAATGACCATTCAGTGCCAAGTTCATGCCCTGAAATTATTCACTCAAATGGAACCCATAACTGACCAGGCTTATCAGCAATCTGCAAATAAGTGTACAGGACGCATTTTATCAATGGCTATTCTACCATTTTAGTTATTTATATGTATCTTATTTCCCCTGCAACTTTGAACTGAGTCTTTCTGGAGCCTAGCACAGTGCCCTGCACATTTTTAACAATCTTTAACTCATTTTCAAAAATTCTACTGTTCAATAATAAAAATTATAAATATAGTTACACTATGTCAAATTTTTAGCAGCAGATGTTTTACAAAGACTATTTTATTTCATTCTCAGTACAACATTTGTTATTATCCCTGTTTTATAGGGAAGAAATACAAGAGTTTAAATAGTCTGTGTAGATCCATATGTACAGAACAAGATTTTGAAAACATAATAGAAAATGGTGTGTCTTATTTTTCAAAAGACAAGAATGTGTATCTTAAACATCATGCATCATTGTGCATTTCTGCCCAAGACTTTAGCAGACAGTACATTTATCAGCAAAGAGTTCCAGTTTGTTTAAGTGAGCTGTTTCAGCACCATCTTACAGGTGACTCATCATGAAATCCTTTCCTCAAAAACTTTAGCATTATCATTTTTAAACAGTTAACGGTGTTCAGAATGGGCTCCTCCCAAAAAGGGCATTTTTTAAATGAATTTTTTAAATGAAAGATTTTGACAAATGGCCAGTACAAGGACTTTGTGCTCTTCCCCTGAAGGTCATAATACCCTCATCTGACAGATGCCCTCCCTACATCTGGAAGGAAGGAATATTCTTATCTACAAAGACTAGGGGACATGGAAAGAGATGTAAAGGAACAGCCTTTCCTACATCCCTCAGTTTTCTACACTTCCTCTTATCCTTTGTCCTATCACATTCTCCCAGGACACTCCATTCTTCATCAAACCTAGTACAGAAACACTTTGGTTTAACCATTTTGGGGTTTTCATTTCCATATTAAGTCTCCCGTGCTGTGTACAACTTATATTAAATAAATATGCATGCTTTTCATTTGTTAACCTGCATTTTAGTATAGGAACTGCAGGCAAGAAACTCAATGGTTCAGCAGAAAAATATTTGTCATCCCATACACACAGTCCATTACAAAATTTGCACCAATCAGTATCCATTTGCTGAAATCATCAAAGTAAAATTGAAAGCTTATAATTTTGAGTTCTTTTTTGGAAAATAAGAAAATTCAAAATTTTCCATAACTGCCAAAGGCAAACTGTTAGTGCTTCATATAGATTTATCTGTACAAGAGAGTAAGCTGTAGATGATGCACAGCGCTACATTATTTATATTAGAAAATATAACTAATGTTTATAAGAAAAGCCTTACTTAATTTTAAGGTAATCATTCTTAAAGAGCTCATATAGTTTCATCTTGAAATAATTTATAGGTGGTTGGTGGTGAAATATAGTTTAATAAGACAAGACAGACCATCTGTCTTCTCTCCAGTTTTACTTGTTTTCTTTACCTCTTAAAAGCTATATAACTTAAAAAAAGCTAACTTTAAGCAAAAATTCAGAAACACAAATTGTTGTCAGACGCCTGTTTTATAGGGAAGAAATACAAGAGTTTAAATAGTCTGTGTAGATCCATATGTACAGAACAAGATTTTGAAAACATAATAGAAAATGGTGTGTCTTATTTTTCAAAAGACAAGAATGTGTATCTTAAACATCATGCATCATTGTGCATTTCTGCCCAAGACTTTAGCAGACAGTACATTTATCAGCAAAGAGTTCCAGTTTGTTTAAGTGAGCTGTTTCAGCACCATCTTACAGGTGACTCATCATGAAATCCTTTCCTCAAAAACTTTAGCATTATCATTTTTAAACAGTTAACGGTGTTCAGAATGGGCTCCTCCCAAAAAGGGCATTTTTTAAATGAATTTTTTAAATGAAAGATTTTGACAAATGGCCAGTACAAGGACTTTGTGCTCTTCCCCTGAAGGTCATAATACCCTCATCTGACAGATGCCCTCCCTACATCTGGAAGGAAGGAATATTCTTATCTACAAAGACTAGGGGACATGGAAAGAGATGTAAAGGAACAGCCTTTCCTACATCCCTCAGTTTTCTACACTTCCTCTTATCCTTTGTCCTATCACATTCTCCCAGGACACTCCATTCTTCATCAAACCTAGTACAGAAACACTTTGGTTTAACCATTTTGGGGTTTTCATTTCCATATTAAGTCTCCCGTGCTGTGTACAACTTATATTAAATAAATATGCATGCTTTTCATTTGTTAACCTGCATTTTAGTATAGGAACTGCAGGCAAGAAACTCAATGGTTCAGCAGAAAAATATTTGTCATCCCATACACACAGTCCATTACAAAATTTGCACCAATCAGTATCCATTTGCTGAAATCATCAAAGTAAAATTGAAAGCTTATAATTTTGAGTTCTTTTTTGGAAAATAAGAAAATTCAAAATTTTCCATAACTGCCAAAGGCAAACTGTTAGTGCTTCATATAGATTTATCTGTACAAGAGAGTAAGCTGTAGATGATGCACAGCGCTACATTATTTATATTAGAAAATATAACTAATGTTTATAAGAAAAGCCTTACTTAATTTTAAGGTAATCATTCTTAAAGAGCTCATATAGTTTCATCTTGAAATAATTTATAGGTGGTTGGTGGTGAAATATAGTTTAATAAGACAAGACAGACCATCTGTCTTCTCTCCAGTTTTACTTGTTTTCTTTACCTCTTAAAAGCTCTATCACTTAAAAAAAAAAAGCTAACTTTAAGCAAAAAAATTCAGAAACACAAATTGTTGTCAGACGTTTTTGTACCATATATGTTAAAACATAACCTCCTGCCAAATAAGTTTTAAACATTCAAATTAAATCCTGCTTTTAAGAACCAGTTTAATTTAATCCATAAAAGATTAAAATGTGTTAATAAGACAAAGCTGGAAGCACAAGAAAACACAATAAAATCAGCCCCATAGTGTAGAAGAAAAAATACAAAATTTATATATTAAATCTTACATCTTACAATATAGTCAAAAATGAAAAATTATGGAAAAAATAAGTCCTTCTAAATAAAACTACAAGATAGCAAAAGATGCTTGAGTTTTTCAAGCTGTTTTCAAGCTACCACTATTTCCTGACCTCAGCAAAGAACAGTAATTGTTAATTTGCAATTGTCCCATTCGTGTGCCAGAAGAAACAACGGTACATAATTAAAGCATCCCTCCTACAGGAAAAATATTGACCATAGTTTGGTATATATATCAACACAAAAATGCAAAACAGTTATCTTCTTTGTTAGTTATTCTCATCAGGAATTTACTGATTAAAGGAAGTAGAGTTGGCCCAGTCCAGACACAGCAAGTATCTAAGGTCTTCCCTACTGACCTTCATTATTGAAGAAATATGAGGACAGGAATCCTAAATTATCTCAAAAACTTATCCAGCCTTGGTGAGAGACGGAAAACATTACTTTAAAATCTTACTGGTGTTCCTAATTTCCTTTATTAATCTAATTCATCAGTATGTTCATCTAAGGTATTGCTGTGTCTATACAGGCGCCCCTTCCCATCTGTGTGTCAATGCATAGTTGACTGAATTCACGGAAAATCTGTGGATAGAGATGTCTCATAAGAACTTTAGTCTTCTATAGTTTACTTGGGTTTTGCCCTTTACCTCTTAATTTTAAGGTAATCATTCTTAAAGAGCTCATATAGTTTCATCTTGAAATAATTTATAGGTGGTTGGTGGTGAAATATAGTTTAATAAGACAAGACAGACCATCTGTCTTCTCTCCAGTTTTACTTGTTTTCTTTACCTCTTAAAAGCTCTATCACTTAAAAAAAAAAAGCTAACTTTAAGCAAAAAAATTCAGAAACACAAATTGTTGTCAGACCTTTTTTTACCATATATGTTAAAACATAACCTCCTGCCAAATAAGTTTTAAACATTCAAATTAAATCCTGCTTTTAAGAACCAGTTTAATTTAATCCATAAAAGATTAAAATGTGTTAATAAGACAAAGCTGGAAGCACAAGAAAACACAATAAAATCAGCCCCATAGTGTAGAAGAAAAAATACAAAATTTATATATTAAATCTTACATCTTACAATATAGTCAAAAATGAAAAATTATGGAAAAAATAAGTCCTTCTAAATAAAACTACAAGATAGCAAAAGATGCTTGAGTTTTTCAAGCTGTTTTCAAGCTACCACTATTTCCTGACCTCAGCAAAGAACAGTAATTGTTAATTTGCAATTGTCCCATTCGTGTGCCAGAAGAAACAACGGTACATAATTAAAGCATCCCTCCTACAGGAAAAATATTGACCATAGTTTGGTATATATATCAACACAAAAATGCAAAACAGTTATCTTCTTTGTTAGTTATTCTCATCAGGAATTTACTGATTAAAGGAAGTAGAGTTGGCCCAGTCCAGACACAGCAAGTATCTAAGGTCTTCCCTACTGACCTTCATTATTGAAGAAATATGAGGACAGGAATCCTAAATTATCTCAAAAACTTATCCAGCCTTGGTGAGAGACGGAAAACATTACTTTAAAATCTTACTGGTGTTCCTAATTTCCTTTATTAATCTAATTCATCAGTATGTTCATCTAAGGTATTGCTGTGTCTATACAGGCGCCCCTTCCCATCTGTGTGTCAATGCATAGTTGACTGAATTCACGGAAAATCTGTGGATAGAGATGGTCGCCTGCACTGCAAGGGTCTTAGGCATCCCCCGATTTTGGTCTCCACAGGGGTCCTGGAATTAATCTCCCACAGTTACGGAGGAAGCAACTGGGTGGCATTCCATATATTATACCCTCAGATTCAGTTATGACTGCCAAAATTCTCAGCTGAAATGAGGAAAGAACTATGCAGCTACCAATAAACCTGGTTGGCCATTCTACAATGCTGTGCACATATTTGTGTGTATTTATACTGACCACAAGCAAAGTGACTTCTCCCTTTCTACATATGGCCCATTTCCCGAAAGTCAGGTTTTAATGTACTTAACTTTCCATTTATGGAAATATAAGTGATGTGACATGAACATAACAAAACCTTTATTTAAAAACGGTGAAAATACAGAATTAGGCATTTTTAAGTCTTTCAGGGTTGGGAAAAATACAGCACTTTAAATACTCAGGAAAGAATACTTCCTTTGGTGGAAAAGACTGGCTACACTATCATTTCACCCTGCCCTTAGAGACATTTATGCTGGGCTGAAATAACTGGGCTTCTTCAAAGGATTAAAGTTATTCACCCATTCATCATTTATTTATTTATACTGACTAATGCACTTCACAGCAGGAACAAAAAACAATAAAGGAGATGCTTTCTCTAGGAAGAGTTACTTTAAAAACCAGAGAGAAACGCAAAGTCATGAACTCACCTTGGGCGTGACATTTTTTTCTTAATTGAACTAGCTGTATTAGTTCTTCTTCCATCTTAAAGGAACCATCTGTCAGCATACCAGCTGAACTAATAAACACCCTAATGTGTTAAACAAGAGCATGACTTGATTTGTTCAAAATATAATAAATACAAGTATCTAAGGTTATCTTCCTCATCAGGAATTTACTGATTAAAGGAAGTAGAGTTGGCCCAGTCCAGACACAGCAAGTATCTAAGGTCTTCCCTACTGACCTTCATTATTGAAGAAATATGAGGACAGGAATCCTAAATTATCTCAAAAACTTATCCAGCCTTGGTGAGAGACGGAAAACATTACTTTAAAATCTTACTGGTGTTCCTAATTTCCTTTATTAATCTAATTCATCAGTATGTTCATCTAAGGTATTGCTGTGTCTATACAGGCGCCCCTTCCCATCTGTGTGTCAATGCATAGTTGACTGAATTCACGGAAAATCTGTGGATAGAGATGGTCGCCTGCACTGCAAGGGTCTTAGGCATCCCCCGATTTTGGTCTCCACAGGGGTCCTGGAATTAATCTCCCACAGTTACGGAGGAAGCAACTGGGTGGCATTCCATATATTATACCCTCAGATTCAGTTATGACTGCCAAAATTCTCAGCTGAAATGAGGAAAGAACTATGCAGCTACCAATAAACCTGGTTGGCCATTCTACAATGCTGTGCACATATTTGTGTGTATTTATACTGACCACAAGCAAAGTGACTTCTCCCTTTCTACATATGGCCCATTTCCCGAAAGTCAGGTTTTAATGTACTTAACTTTCCATTTATGGAAATATAAGTGATGTGACATGAACATAACAAAACCTTTATTTAAAAACGGTGAAAATACAGAATTAGGCATTTTTAAGTCTTTCAGGGTTGGGAAAAATACAGCACTTTAAATACTCAGGAAAGAATACTTCCTTTGGTGGAAAAGACTGGCTACACTATCATTTCACCCTGCCCTTAGAGACATTTATGCTGGGCTGAAATAACTGGGCTTCTTCAAAGGATTAAAGTTATTCACCCATTCATCATTTATTTATTTATACTGACTAATGCACTTCACAGCAGGAACAAAAAACAATAAAGGAGATGCTTTCTCTAGGAAGAGTTACTTTAAAAACCAGAGAGAAACGCAAAGTCATGAACTCACCTTGGGCGTGACATTTTTTTTTTCTTAATTGAACTAGCTGTATTAGTTCTTCTTCCATCTTAAAGGAACCATCTGTCAGCATACCAGCTGAACTAATAAACACCCTAATGTGTTAAACAAGAGCATGACTTGATTTGTTCAAAATATAATAAATACAAAGATACTCTCGGGCATGTAAATATTGCCTTAGTAAATATTTGCAAGGAAACAAGACACATAAAAAGAATGGTTCATAACTACTTCTTTTATGTCCTACAATTATAGTACAGGAGGAAGGGGGCACATTTTAAAACTCAATCTTATGGAAATAAAGATGAAAGAATGTAAGTCAAAATGATACTGTGCCACATTAGAAATAGCCTTCAGTAAAGAATGGAAAATTCAATTATATTACACTCTAATATTTGTTGAGAAAAGAGCAAAAGTGAGTATTTATGCCATTTCTAAATTTGAATCAGGATTTATAATTCATCAATGTTCATAGTGATAGTGGTACAAAGTAATATTATCATTACCTGTCTCATGAGAATGCATGCATTTTTATTACACAGGATTTTAGACTGTAATGTGTCATATACTTTTGCATTTAGCGCTATAGATATATCAAAAATGGCTCTCAAGAAAGCCACTTTTTAAGATGAAATTCAAGATCCAGTTAACAAACTTCATTTATGCTCTTTCTTTGTGCATATTTGCAGGGCATAATCTCCAACTAGGCATAAAGCCACATGAATCTGCATAATTTCACATTTAAAGAGAACATCATGACCATAGGACAATTCTATCGGTTCACCCTCGGTGGGAAGGTCAAGCTGTATAGTCCAGAAAGTAGCGTTAAACAAGACAACTTAATAATGCACCAGAGAGGAAATCACTTAATATGCATGTTGACAGAAGAGAAGATTAATCACGGGGCCTTCGTGCTATCAAAGAAGACTCAAGAAGGCCCTAGGTTCCAGTTCCAGGAAAGCTGATTGCTTTAAAGTAGTTCACAAGCAACCCTTTGATGAAATAACTGGGCTTCTTCAAAGGATTAAAGTTATTCACCCATTCATCATTTATTTATTTATACTGACTAATGCACTTCACAGCAGGAACAAAAAACAATAAAGGAGATGCTTTCTCTAGGAAGAGTTACTTTAAAAACCAGAGAGAAACGCAAAGTCATGAACTCACCTTGGGCGTGACATTTTTTTTTTCTTAATTGAACTAGCTGTATTAGTTCTTCTTCCATCTTAAAGGAACCATCTGTCAGCATACCAGCTGAACTAATAAACACCCTAATGTGTTAAACAAGAGCATGACTTGATTTGTTCAAAATATAATAAATACAAAGATACTCTCGGGCATGTAAATATTGCCTTAGTAAATATTTGCAAGGAAACAAGACACATAAAAAGAATGGTTCATAACTACTTCTTTTATGTCCTACAATTATAGTACAGGAGGAAGGGGGCACATTTTAAAACTCAATCTTATGGAAATAAAGATGAAAGAATGTAAGTCAAAATGATACTGTGCCACATTAGAAATAGCCTTCAGTAAAGAATGGAAAATTCAATTATATTACACTCTAATATTTGTTGAGAAAAGAGCAAAAGTGAGTATTTATGCCATTTCTAAATTTGAATCAGGATTTATAATTCATCAATGTTCATAGTGATAGTGGTACAAAGTAATATTATCATTACCTGTCTCATGAGAATGCATGCATTTTTATTACACAGGATTTTAGACTGTAATGTGTCATATACTTTTGCATTTAGCGCTATAGATATATCAAAAATGGCTCTCAAGAAAGCCACTTTTTAAGATGAAATTCAAGATCCAGTTAACAAACTTCATTTATGCTCTTTCTTTGTGCATATTTGCAGGGCATAATCTCCAACTAGGCATAAAGCCACATGAATCTGCATAATTTCACATTTAAAGAGAACATCATGACCATAGGACAATTCTATCGGTTCACCCTCGGTGGGAAGGTCAAGCTGTATAGTCCGCAGAAAGTAGCGTTAAACAAGACAACTTAATAATGCACCAGGGAGGAAATCACTTAATATTCATGTTGACAGAAGAGAAGATTAATCACGGGGCCTTCGTGCTATCAAAGAAGACTCAAGAAGGCCCTAGGTTCCAGTTCCAGGAAAGCTGATTGCTTTAAAGTAGTTCACAAGCAACCCTTTGATGAAATGCTAAGGTTTACTGCAAATTGGCACTCGGTGACAAATGAGAGACCTTCCTTACTTTAACTCCAAATTAATCATATTGTCCCATTGATCTTTGTTTTCTGTAATGCGCTTCTCACAACCTTTTCTCCTCTTTTGTAGAGAAGAGCAATCTTTTCGGGGAATTTCAAACAATTATTCTCTCTCATATTTACTTCACCCTACATCCAGGTGATTTCAGAAACAGCATGCCTTTTTTCTCTTAGCAAATATAAATGTGTTCCTCTTCCTCTGCTCACTTCATATGGAAAAGTAAATATTGTAAAAATAATGCTCTGTATTTACCTGGTCTTCAGAATGCTGAGTTAAAAGCATTCAACCTGTTAAAGACTATTTTTAATGACAGTGATTAAATATAATTACAACTCTTTCCCCTTGAGAAATTTATTAACCCCCTTTGGATTAAATACTCATTTGCTATAATTTTTAAAGGGCAATTGTTTTCATATCTATTAAGTGTTTTCCTCAAAATCTACTTACAAAAATTGCTCAAAAGACTGCAATATTACAAACATAATAAAGGCTTAGTTGATTCATTTCCTGTTTGTATGTTTTAAATCACTTTCCTTTTGATTTCTAGTAATCATTCTTTTGAATTAAATCATGTGCTTCAGTCCTTCCATGAAAAACAGCAGAGTTCACTATTATATTTATAGTAAATAGTATAAATGCAATTCTGAATTTAAATAAAAACAGATTAACATGGGACACAGACTCAAAGAACACAAACTTTAGGGATGATGAATGTTTATAATCTCTACTACATGTTAAACATAAAGTATACTCATTCACAAACATCTATGTTGAATATTATTACCGGCTCACACAGGTATATACTAATGAACAAACCAGAGACACACAGAGATTGGTATCTCTTGAATATAAGTACATAGCATATAAACAGAGTTTTCAAATTGTGGAGAATGCTATAAATAAAGAGGCAGCAAAAAGAACTAGTTTGGATTATTAGGCAAGAACGTCTTCTAAGTGACTAAAGCACAGTCTTGATAAAGTTAACCAAAGTAAGAACTGGAAAAGAACATTCCTGACAGAATACCCAACACATCCAGGAAAGCTGATGTTTAATGCACAAGCAACCCTTTGATGAAATGCTAAGGTTTACTGCAAATTGGCACTCGGTGACAAATGAGAGACCTTCCTTACTTTAACTCCAAATTAATCATATTGTCCCATTGATCTTTGTTTTCTGTAATGCGCTTCTCACAACCTTTTCTCCTCTTTTGTAGAGAAGAGCAATCTTTTCGGGGAATTTCAAACAATTATTCTCTCTCATATTTACTTCACCCTACATCCAGGTGATTTCAGAAACAGCATGCCTTTTTTCTCTTAGCAAATATAAATGTGTTCCTCTTCCTCTGCTCACTTCATATGGAAAAGTAAATATTGTAAAAATAATGCTCTGTATTTACCTGGTCTTCAGAATGCTGAGTTAAAAGCATTCAACCTGTTAAAGACTATTTTTAATGACAGTGATTAAATATAATTACAACTCTTTCCCCTTGAGAAATTTATTAACCCCCTTTGGATTAAATACTCATTTGCTATAATTTTTAAAGGGCAATTGTTTTCATATCTATTAAGTGTTTTCCTCAAAATCTACTTACAAAAATTGCTCAAAAGACTGCAATATTACAAACATAATAAAGGCTTAGTTGATTCATTTCCTGTTTGTATGTTTTAAATCACTTTCCTTTTGATTTCTAGTAATCATTCTTTTGAATTAAATCATGTGCTTCAGTCCTTCCATGAAAAACAGCAGAGTTCACTATTATATTTATAGTAAATAGTATAAATGCAATTCTGCATTTATATAATAACAGATTAACATGGGACACAGACTCAAAGAACACAAACTTTAGGGATGATGAATGTTTATAATCTCTACTACATGTTAAACATAAAGTATACTCATTCACAAACATCTATGTTGAATATTATTACCGGCTCACACAGGTATATACTAATGAACAAACCAGAGACACACAGAGATTGGTATCTCTTGAATATAAGTACATAGCATATAAACAGAGTTTTCAAATTGTGGAGAATGCTATAAATAAAGAGGCAGCAAAAAGAACTAGTTTGGATTATTAGGCAAGAACGTCTTCTCTAAGTGACTAAAGCACAGTCTTGAAAGATACACGGAGTTAACCAAAGTAAGAACTGGAAAAGAACATTCCTGACAGAATACCCAACACAGGCAGTCTCTTAAATGGGACTGACCCTGCTATGTTCTAGAGAATGAAATAGCATCAATGTAGCTAGAATATATGGGAAAGAAAAGAACTGTGAAATAAAGTTTAAAAGCTAGATAGTGAGACCAAGATTATGTAGGAACTTATATTATAATCAGTCGCTTAGCCATGTCTGACTCTTTGCAACCCCATGGACGTAACCCGCCAGGCTCTAAGAACTTGTAAGGAGGCCATACGATGATTACACTCCTTTCATAAGTGCAACAGAAACCACAGAGATATTTGAAACATCTCAGGAAGTTAACATGATCTGATGCACATTTTCAAAAAAAAACACCCTGCCATCTCTAAGAAGAGTCAAGGCATCTCTTGGGATAACCTAGTTAAGAAATGCTAGCAACGTGTGAGAATGGGAAGTGAGCAGATTCATTATTTACACAGGAGACAAAAATCAGCAGGTTATAGCTCAGCTTCATGGAAGCAAGGAAACTCAAGTTCAATGTCCTTGACACAAGCAGCTTAAGATTCCTTACTCAATTTTTAAATGGCCTAAAAACACCCTGAAATAAGGAGGAAAAGAGCAGTCTTCACAAAAGGGACCATCTAAACATATTACCAACCCCAGGCTCCTCCTCAATTGGACTTTGCCAGGGATTCCCCAGGCCCCTTAAGCAAGTTGCTTAATGGCCATGCTTTCTAAAACATCATCAGTCATTTCTAAAGAGAGGAGAAAGAATGGAAAGAGAATTCATTTCATTTTTCATTTATGATTTTTGCTAAGGAGAGAGAAGGTGCTTTTCTTATTTCTAGGGAAAAGCTTAGGCCATGAAGTCTTAGGTAACTTCACAAGCATTCATTATACAAAAATCATAAGGGACATTTATACTAAAACTACTGGTTTAAATTTCATTCTATTTTAGAATTTATTGACATTTTTTGACTGAATGAACAGCTGCTTTTAAAAAGTTAAGTTTTCTGGTCTGAAAACTTTCTCACTAACTGGATTTTAGAGAAAAAGAACTAACTTAAAAGGAGACATATGCCACCTTAGAGAAGATTCTACACAGAATATTGCCTCGGAATAACGTAGATAAAAGTGGGGTTCGCTCCTAGAGTAGAAATGGGGAGACAGGACTGGTTGGGAGACTTTCTTTTCACAGCAAAGCCTTCTGGAGCTTTCAAAAGATTTATAGTCTGCTAGTACTATGAAATTAAGAATAAATAAGTAGTGAGAAGCTGCTGTGGAAGCACAGGGAACTCAGCTCAGTGCTCTTTGATAACCTAGAGGTGTGGGATCCTGGCGAGGAAGGGAGGCTGGTTCATCAGGAAGGGGATGTACGTGTACATACATAGCTGAATCACTCTGTTGTACAGTAAAAACACAACACTGTAAAGCAATTATATTCCAGTAATTAAGTAAATAAGCAGACAAACAATAAGAAAACCACTCATGATTTCTCCCCACTCTGTGACGTATCATTCATGAACATTTTGGTTTATATCCATTCTACCAGCAAGTCTTCCAGACTTGGCCCCAGTCCTTTCCATTTGTGCTCAGCACCTGGAACCCCTCTCCACAAGGGCCAGATACGATTCTCCTTGCTTCCACTCTTGCCCAATTACAGCCCATCCTCTCCACAACAACCAAAGATACCTCTGTTCAACTACAAAGAAATCATTCTACTTATGTGCTTAAAACCATCCAAGGGACTTTCTTTCTATTTAAAATAAAATCTAGACTCCTCGCCAGGATGTACAATATCCAGCACCTCCCATCCCTGGTCTTCTTTAACTTCTTTTTGTACCATCCCATCCTCTCTGTTGACAACTCTCTTGGTATATCAGCTATGGGCTACTAATATTCCCCAAAATTCACGGCACCCAAAGCTCCAATATGTGACCTTATTTGGAAGTAGGATCTGTGCAGAAATAATTAAAGTAAGGGTGGAGATATGGTCACAATATATTATAGTTGTCTCTAAATGCAGTGAAAATCTCCTTACAAAAGACAGAAAAAGATACATAGAGTTGCAAGGGAGAAATCCATGTAAGGACAGAGACAAAGATTGTAGTTATGCTGCTAGAGACCAAGAAATATGTGGGACTATCAGAAGTTGGAAGAGGCAAGGAATGGATACTAGTTTCCTAGGATAGTTGAAACGAAGTATTGGGTGGTTTAAATAACAGAAACGTATTACCTCATAGTTCTGGAGGCTAAAAACCCAAATGCAAGATGTTGGAAGGATTGATTCCTTTTGCAGACTATAAAAAAAACAAGAATTTGTTCCTGCCTCCTAACCTAGCTTCTGGTGCTTTGCTGGCAATCTTTGGCATTCCTTGGCTTGTAAATTACTCCAATCTCAGCCTTCACCTTCTCGTGGACTCTCCTTGTATCTATGTGTCCCAAGCTCCCCCTTTAATAAGGATATTTAGTCATACTGTCCTTGGACAAAAGCCACCTTAATGGCTTCATTTTAATTTAACTATCTCTATAAAAACACTATCTCCAAAAAAGATCACATTCTGAGATACTGAGACTTAGAATTTTGACAGATCTTTTTAGCGATCACAATTTAATCTACATCAAAGTCTTCTATTTTTGATTTTGGACTCTCCCCTCCAGAACTAGGAGACAATAAATTTCTTTTGTTTGTTTCCCAGACATTTTACCCATACGACTATCAAAGGCCAACATTTCTATTATTTGAAAGCTAGGAAGTTTGTATTGTCAGTCAGGAAGCTAATACACCAACTTTCCTCTCTGGTTCTTTAACATGAGTTCTTTTCCACTTTAGGGGCCATGTGTAAGTCCTTCCCTCTCCTGGCATGCTTTTCCTACGTATCTTTGCAAGGCTGGCCCTATTTCCTCCTAACAAGTCCTCTCCTGATGACTCTTCCAAAGAATGCCTGGCCTGCCTGGCACAGTCATAACTATACTGTATCCTCACAACATCGATTTATCTTTAAAAATTACGTAACAACTGATTTGATTCCTTGCATATTGTCTCTCTCTGCCTCCAGAAGAACAGGCCTAGGTCTGGGTTGCTTACCCTCTAACTTTACTGCCTGTAAGAGTGTTTGAAACAAAGGAGGTTTCAATGCATGTTCGTTGAATTAATTAATGAAAAAAAAAGAAAGTCACTCAATCTAACTTGTTTCAGTCATTCTGATCAAGGGTTTAATATACTCTGTGGCTGAATAATCAAAGTAGTAGCAGTCACTGATGCACAAGGAAAATAAAAAGTTCATTATAAAAGCATACTTTTATTAGTATATTCTTCCCCCCCCCCCACATTGAATCAACATACCTTTCAGCAAAACTCCCACCTACTGCTCCTAACTCCAGCTTTACCCTTTGTGTTAAATATAATAAGACTAATCATTTTCCCATGTGATAGCAGATAGGTAAAGATAACTGTGATCCCAATCAACTGCTTTTTCTGGCAAAGCATCATCATTTTTTCAACTGTGTCTCATATTAGGTTTTAAAACCCATCTCAGCCTCCCTCCTGTCTCCTAAGCAAACTTCTAGCATGACATTTTCTTCTGCCTTAATGGCTCTTAATTTAACTATCTCTATAAAAACACTATCTCCAAAAAAGATCACATTCTGAGATACTGAGACTTAGAATTTTGACAGATCTTTTTAGCGATCACAATTTAATCTACATCAAAGTCTTCTATTTTGATTTTGGACTCCCCTCCAGAACTAGGAGACAATAAATTTCTTTTGTTTGTTTCCCAGACATTTTACCCATACGACTATCAAAGGCCAACATTTCTATTATTTGAAAGCTAGGAAGTTTGTATTGTCAGTCAGGAAGCTAATACACCAACTTTCCTCTCTGGTTCTTTAACATGAGTTCTTTTCCACTTTAGGGGCCATGTGTAAGTCCTTCCCTCTCCTGGCATGCTTTTCCTACGTATCTTTGCAAGGCTGGCCCTATTTCCTCCTAACAAGTCCTCTCCTGATGACTCTTCCAAAGAATGCCTGGCCTGCCTGGCACAGTCATAACTATACTGTATCCTCACAACATCGATTTATCTTTAAAAATTACGTAACAACTGATTTGATTCCTTGCATATTGTCTCTCTCTGCCTCCAGAAGAACAGGCCTAGGTCTGGGTTGCTTACCCTCTAACTTTACTGCCTGTAAGAGTGTTTGAAACAAAGGAGGTTTCAATGCATGTTCGTTGAATTAATTAATGAAAAAATAAGAAAGTCACTCAATCTAACTTGTTTCAGTCATTCTGATCAAGGGTTTAATATACTCTGTGGCTGAATAATCAAAGTAGTAGCAGTCACTGATGCACAAGGAAAATAAAAAGTTCATTATAAAAGCATACTTTTATTAGTATATTCTTCCCCCCCCCCCACATTGAATCAACATACCTTTCAGCAAAACTCCCACCTACTGCTCCTAACTCCAGCTTTACCCCTTTGTGTTAAATATAATAAGACTAATCATTTTCCCATGTGATAGCAGATAGGTAAAGATAACTGTGATCCCAATCAACTGCTTTTTCTGGCAAAGCATCATCATTTTTTCAACTGTGTCTCATATTAGGTTTTAAAACCCATCTCAGCCTCCCTCCTGTCTCCTAAGCAAACTTCTAGCATGAATTTCAGTTTGTCTGTTTCTGCCTTAAAATCTAGCACTTTTATATATGATCTAAAAACACACATCCTAGTGGTCTACCACAAGGATATCCCACAAGGATGATCCCTTTTAAGTCAAAACTCAGCAAACTTTTTTCTTAAGAGCAACACAGTTCTTATTTAGGGTTTGTGAGCCACACCTTGTCTGTCACAGGGACTTAACTCTGCTCTGTAGTAGGAATGCAGCTATGGAGAGTGAGTGAATCAAGGGCAGGCTCCAGTGAAACACTGTGGACAAGAAATCAGATTGATTAAAACGGTCACCTATCATGAAATATTCTACTCTTGATTTTTATTCAATTACTTTAAAATGTAAAAAAAAATAATAAAGAATTATAATAGTTTGGGGGTTACACAAAAACAGTTGGCAGACTAAATTTGGCTCACAGGCTGCAGGGCGCCCACCTCTATTCTAGGTCAAGTGTTCTGTAAGGAAGCCTAGGAAAACAGCAGCCCGTGGCCGTGGGCTGCTGTACTGTGCAACTGCACTGAATTCAATGGTCACAAAAATCACTGCAGTCTTTATTCACATAGTCTCCTTCTGATTCCACTTTCTCTCATGCTGTTTTGACATCATTATCCTCTCCTACAAATGAATAATGTGTTTGAATTACATTTTCAAGATGTTTTTCTTTGGAATGAATATTAAATGGGATTCTTAAGTGACTGGTTGGTAGGAGGTCTTGGATGTTAGCAATGGGAAAAAAAAAGATTATGCTTTATTCTATACAATGTTCATCTAAACAATGATTATTCTCAATAGGGTGATTTGTTTATTCTCATTTTAAAAAGTGAAAACAAAATGGCTGCTATTGCTCCCCTTGGGAAATGATGCCAGAGCTGAAGGAAACATCTTGGCAAATGCTCTCTTAATTTTATTCTTTGTTTCTAACACATAAGACTGACAGCTTTCTCTCATCACAAAAATATGTTTTCTCCTATCAAATTAAGGTTCACACCCTTAGCATAAACATCAACCAAGAAGCCTCCACATTCCCAGTGGTGAGAAAGCAGCAGAACTTCAAAAATAAAACAGCTCATTCCCTCTAATTATGACTGTAAAACAACACAATGGCTAACAGTGTCTTTTGGACATTTTTGCAAATATACACTTGTAAGTATTTTGAGAACAATTAAAATAATGCCAAGAACAAAAAGGGGGGAAGAAAACTCTAAGAAAAACAGAAACAGAACAAAGATTCAGATATGACTGTTTAGAGTTGAAGAATACATCTTTAAGTAATCTACCATGTAAGAATTAGAATTGATTTTTAAAAATTAATATATGTAATTGTCACTGATAAAATGAAAAAGTAAAAAAAGTTTTTGAAGAATCCTCTACATCCTCTTTAAACACTGAGCTTCTCTGGTAAGGGAGAATGGAAAAATGACAAGTAGGATTAATTTCCAAGAATTTCATACTAACAGCCATTTCTATTCTCTCACCTACTTCCTACAAAAGGTCTGTATCCTGAGGCTCACAATAATATGTCAGTAAGGAACAGATGACCTTCATCAAAGAAGTTATGAAAAGAAAGAACAAATACTCAATTCAGCACTGGGCGCATGCCAAGCCCAATGCTAGCTGTTTTCATGTGTTATCTTAGTTACTGTTCTCATAGAAATTCCATGATAGCTTCTCCTATCTTTTGAGGCTATTACTCATCTTCAGCTCAAAAGGTGTTTATTTCAGAGGCATATATACCAATTCTCTTTTTTATTTTTGTTGTTTTTTTCCCTATTCTTTTTAATTTGGTATATATGGCTAAAATTCCTCTCTTTTTTTTTTTTGTACTCTGGCTTAACTTAAGATCTGGCTTAAGAGGTGGCTTAACTTAAAGTAGCCTCTTCAAAATTATTTCAATTTTTCATTATGCCATTTACTGTACCAGTTCCCATCTTAGTAAATGTATTAAACTGCTATGGTGCTATTACCGACTATCAAACTGATGATGATGAAACATAACTCTCCTTTCTTAAAAAAGAACAGACTTTTCTAGGACATTTTTATAAACATTACAAAGAAATCCATGATCTATACAAGAATCTTCCTTTGTAACAAGAAATAGCTCCAGCTTCACTGCCAACAAAATCCTAGGAGAATGCCAATTATGCCAATTTTGCAAAAAACAGATGTATGGTGATTTTGTGATATGGACTATTTTACACAAGGGACACAGGCCATACCATTCATCTCAATTTACTTAGGGCCCAAGGCTTAATTTGAACTCTGACCTGACAGTAAAAAGGTCATCTGTATATCCAATAGTGCACAAGGCACTATTTTCAAAGAGAAACATATATATTTACCTTCATATTCCATTAATTTTTCAATTAATTATGCAAACAATGACATAATTTTATTATTTTAATGGTTTCTTAAAATTAATCAATTCTAAGAAATGTCTAAAATTTGGGTCATTACTAAGGTAATAAAGTGTTTAATCAATAGTATGGACGGTAGACATTGATTGAAACTCCCCATTTAAGATGCTCTCAATCTTGATCACCAATAGTCAAATGACACCTGACTACAGATTGCTAGAATCTTGTTACTTGCTGACTTTAATGGAATTTCGAAAATAGGTCATAGGAATGACAGGTAATTGGGTTTAAGTGAAAATACAATGGGAAACAATGAGCTGTTTTTCAAAATTAACTTTAAAGAAAGTATTTCTTTGGTCATTCATGTCTTTTAATTATAAAAATGCATACTTATGGTGGGTTTTGGTCAATGTGTGGAAGTTAACAAGAAATCCCTGTTAAAAAAAAATAATAAAATTTGTATGAAAAAATAAAAACTCTTACGGATTTTAGTCTGTAATAAAGAAAATAATAAAATAAACTTGATTATAAAAAAGCATATTTCCATAAAAATGAGGCAAAACTTTTGCTGACCAATATGTACGGACTAAAAATCCAGCTATTTCTAAGTATCCAATTTAAAGAATCTTCTCTTCAACAGATGATTGTCATACGCTTTCCCAGAAAGCTTCTGAGAATTAATGAGATATAATACCCAAGTGCTTGAAGCTCCTTAGGGAAAAACTTGAATAATATTCTTAAACATTATTGTTATTATTACTATTACTTTATATGCAGTTCTTGCAAATGTTTTTTTCCTTAAATTATTGTAGTGGCCTTGATCAATCTAGACTAACCTTGCATTTAAATCACTGAATAAAAACACTTTGTAACCACTCCTGCCTCCCAAATCTGGGAGACACATAATTCTGCTCACTTTCCAGAAAACTATTTCTTGCCTGAAGCATTAATGTTATCAAGCTGAGCATTAATTCTATCAAGACTTCCGTATTCTCCAGGTGGTCATCAAACTTAGGGAAAAATCGGAAGTGAGACCAAGAAATAATGATTAGTGAAAATATTTTATCATAGAAAATAATTCACCCTCCTTTTTTCATCAGGAAATGAAACCAAAATATTTGAGTGAAAAAGCGTAAATCATTATTATATAAATTTTGGTATTACTGATTTTAGTATTTAAAAGATCATGTGTTTTTAAGCTATTACAAAATTCTGCACTTTTCACTCTGGAATAAAATGTTTTATTATACTTTGAAATAGCATTAGTATTCAACTATTAACTTTATTAAATTATATAAATATAAATTTCAATTTATATAAAATATTTTTACTAAAATCTTTCCATACACTTAAATTTTGCTTCATAAACTCTCAAATTAGTCTTTACACTTTAATCCTTTTTCTTTGAAAGGGTAAACTGACATAATATATTCTCCTTTTAAGGTTAATTTTTTTTGTTTTGGTCATCCAAAAGATATGTGGGGTCTTAGTTTCCCTACCAGGGACTGAACCCCAGGACCTCAGAAGTGAAGTGAACCCCAAGAACTCAGAGTCCTCACCAATAGACTGTCAGGGAATTCCCTCTAGGTAATTTTTAAATAAAGTCAACTCTTTACAGAAAAACACATGAAAATTAATAAAAAAAAAAAAAAAACAAAACCTAAAATATCAAAATTTCACATTATATAACAGTAAGCTTAATAACAGTAATATAAGCACATAATTTCTATGCAAGCCTTTAATGTGAACCAAACAGGTCTTCCCTTTCATCCAGGTAAGTAAACTAACAATTACATAAAGATGTATATTACAAATATACTTAAGTGAGAAAGAAATTTAATCACACAAATATAAATAGTGGATAGCCCACTCAAATTCAGAATACATGCATAGTATATATTCAGGAAATAATGAATAGATCATGTGCAATTTGCACACATTATTGATGAATTCAGCAAAACCAAGGGAAAAGGGTAACTTTTAGTGTTTCTAGAACAAGGACAAAGACGACTTGAATTAAGTGGGCCATTTTAACTCAACAAATACATACTGCACACTTTTTAAATGTGATTCTCTTGCCTCCCACAAGAAATAATACCAAGTCAGGAGAAAACAACTCCTGACATGAAGCAGCCTAACGTGTGACTCATAAACTTTATACATAAATTATTACAGTTCAAGTAAAATAAGATGTAATCCAAGGAGAGGAAGAAATAGTTATGGGAGTTAATGGGATAGTAGATCTGTCAATCATCATTTGCTTCCCTCATTTCAGCATGTATTTAAACTTATCTTATTTATATTTTTATTTTTGGCCCGAATCCTAGATATACAGTCAACGGGTCACAAAGAATCAGACACGACTGACGCAGCTTAGCACACCTTCTGAACTCAGCCCAAGCTATGCCCTTCAGAACCTTCCCTCACCACCCCACCTCTCCACACACACATCAGGAATGATTTTTATTCAATATGCTTTCATAGCCTCCTGAGGCCATCTCTAGTTAACAGCTAACCACAGCTAAAAGCTAACTACACTCTATAGTATTCAGATTTACCACTGGATCTCTTCCACAAGCCTGGAAATTCCTCTAGGAGCAAAAGAGTCCTCCAATGTCTTCTCATTGTCTTGAGATACAGTTTAAAATCCCTTCCTATAAAATATACACCATCCAGTCTAGCCTTCTTCCTCCTTTTCTTGGCTCACAAGTGCCCCCTCTACTGTTTTTGTAGATTTTCAAAGATGACAAATCGCCCCTCCCACCCTCTTCAGGACCTTGACTATCTCTCATCCACAAGTCTCAGCATAAATATTACTTCCCCAAGAAAACTTCCAAGATCAACAAAGTAAATCTTGTAAATTTTTTAATCTATTCATGACATTCTGTTCTTTTGCTTTATAATACTTAGTCAACTATTAATACAAGCTTATGCAATGTGATTATCTATCTTTCCCACTAAATTGAAAGTTCAGCACACTCTTACAAGTCCCCAGAATAATCCAGATGTACAGTAAATATTTTTTCAAAGAACCAGTGAATAATGTGCATCTGTGCTATCATCTAATAATAATAGTCATATAATAGTTGTAAACTTGGAAATAGCTAAGTAAGATGGAATTTTTTAAAAATAACAACTCATCCCTTAGTGTCATATTCCATATATCTGTTTTTTTTTCCTTTACTTTTTAAAGAATACTATGAATATCACTTGAACTATTCACTAGCCGTTAGAGGAGTTACCAGTTCATTCTTAGGGACGCTATGGAAGAGAAGACAGAATATGCTAGACAGCGTACAGTGGTCTCTGTCTTTTTAAATTACAATAACAAGGTTACTGGGGATATTACTTACATTTGGTTGGAACTTTCAAGTAACTGAATATTAAAGTATTGAAATTTTAATTTTCATGAATTTTGCCTCGAGGCAACTGAATAAAACGAGTTTGCTATTAAGCTAAAAGCATCTGTGCCCAAAGGTTTTTATTCACTTATTCTATTCAGGTGATATTTGAAAGCTTAATAAAAGACATTAAAGACCTTTATACTCCCAATATTCTAATGGAAATTTCTTAATACTGTAGTAAATTAGAAAGAAATGGAAATGTTCTTTGAATTCGTGATGGTAAAAACAGCACAGGGGCTTCCCTGGTGGTCTAGTGGGTAAGGACACCGCCTTGCAGTGCAAGGGGCGCCGGTTCGATCCCTCGCCTGGGAAGATCTCATGTGCCGCAGAGCGGCTGGACCGATGTGTCCAATTACCGAGCCGGAACTCTGGAGCACATGCGCCCAGAGCCGGTGCTCTGCAACAACAGAGGTCACTGCGATGGGAGGCCCACATGGGCGGAAGAACAAAGATGGATGAAAATAGATAAATGAAAGACCAATAGACAAGGCCCACCAACCCCGCTCCCTCCCCAAAATCCCACCCCACAAAATAAATAAATACATAAACTTAAAAAAAAAAAAAAAACAGCACAGACATACACGTATATTCAATGAAAAAATTCAGTTGTAATCCCAATCCAAGTTCATATTAAACAGAAAGACTATAACAAGAAAGGATGGTTTATATGCTAGTAACTAACTCACATGACTGTTAAGTAAAAAGGATAGAAGTGGCAGAGCCTGTCAACCTATTTGTATAAATTTTAAACTACACTGTAAATATGTTATGTGTATGGATGGATGGATGCATTTGTGTGTATATGTGTGCACATATATGCATATTTATACATACATATATGACACATATACATGTATATGTATATTTCCTAATCTATAAAACAGATTGTATGGGTTATGGACTATGATTATGGCTTCAACCATTTTATTTTTCATGTTAGAAATATTAAACAATACATTTAAAAGAAGTTATTTTTATGTTATTGAATCTGCAATCCTTAACACAATTGCCGAAAAATTGTATGTCTTGTACCTAAGCTTTGAGTTACCTATATATTTAGAGCTGTGAAAATTATACTAAATATACTATACAGTTTTTCCTAAATGCTCAGTTTCTGATATTTCCCAGTCTTTAATGTTTTAAATTGCTCATATAATTTCAAGAAATGAGAGGTTGCTTAGTTGTTCACAATTCAAAATAAAATGTTACACAGTGCTCAAGTCTTCTGATGAATAAAAGTAAATCTTGAATTAAGATATTAACAATAAGCTAGAGAATATTTCACTTATAAATATACATCTTTATTTTATTCTTTAAAGGTTTTACAGAGTTTTGTTGTTCACAGACACGTATGTTCCCAGATCAGTCATATGCATATCCATGGTCCCCACCCGCCCAGATCCCCCCATCCCACCCCTCCAGACCTTCGCCCCAAGCCATTGTAAGCATTCCTATTCCCTTAGCACTATGACACTAGCTATCTTTTCCACACATAACACTATAGGTTTCCTTGTTACTTCCTCCATGCTTCCCCCTCCCTATTTCTTCGCCACGATGTCCCTATGTCTATGCTCTGTCTGTTTTTCCATGAGTTCCCTGCGTGTGATATCAAGGCCGTCCTACTAGATTCCATATATGTGTGTTAGTATACTGTAATTGTCTTTCTCTTTTTGACTTACTTCACTTTTTATGATAGATTCTAGAGCCAGCCACTTCATTAGGACTGAGTCTTCTGCATTTCTTTTGACAGCTGAGTAGTATTCTATTGTATATATGTACCAGAGCTTCTGGATCCATTCATTCGTCGATGGACATCTAGGTTGCTTCCATGTTCTGGCTATTGTATAGAGTGCGGCAATGAACATTGGGGTACAGGTGCTTCTTTCAGTTTTGATTTCATCAGGATATAAGCCTAAGAGTGGGATTGCTGGGTCATAGGGTGCTTCTATTTTTAGTTTTTTAAGAAATCTCCATACTGTCTTCCATAGAGGCTGTATCAATTGACATTCCCACCAGCAATGCAAGAGGGTTCCCTTTTCTCAGCACCCTCTCCAGCATTTATTGTCTGCAGATTTTTTAAAGATGGTCATTCTGATGGGTGTGAGGTGATATCTCATTGTAGTTTTAATTTGCATTTCTCTAATAATAAGCGAGGTTGAGTATCGTTTCATGTGCTTTTGGGCCATCTGTATGTCCTCTTTGGAGAGGCGTCTCTTTAGGTCTTTTTCCCATTTTTTGATTGGGTTGTTCGTTTTCCCTGTGCTGAGTTGTCTGAGTTGCTTGTAGATTTTGGAGATTAATTCTTTGTCTGTTGTTTCATTTGCTATGATTTTCTCCCACTCTGTGGGGTGTCTGTTGAGCTTTTCTGTAATTTCTTTTGCTGTACAAAAGCTTTTAAGTTTCATGAGGTCCCATATGTTCATTTTTCTTTTCAGTTCTGCTATTTTAGTTGGTGGGTCAGAGAAGATCTTGGTTTGATTGATGTCCTTGAGGGTTTTGCCTATATTCTCCTCTAAGAGTTTGATGGAACACAAAAGACCTCAAATAGCCAAAGCAATTGAGAAAGAAAAACGGAGCTGGAGGGATCAGCCTCCCTAACTTCAGACTCTACTACAAAGCAACAGTCATCAAGACTGTATGGTACTGGCACAAAAGCAGAACTATAGACCAATGGAAAAAGATAGAGAACCCAGAGATAAACCCACGCACCTATGGGTACCTTATATTTGATAAAAGAGGAGAAACTATAAAATGGGACAAAGACAGCTTCTTCAACAAGTGGTGCTAGGAGAATTGGACAGCTACATGCAAAAAAATGAAACTGGAACATTCCCTGACACCATACACTAAGATCAACTCAAAATGGATTAAAGACCTAAACATCTTTATTTTTATTGCCTAACCCAAGTCAATCTCACCAAACAAAATTAGGTCTTTATAAGCTCTACCAGATTTATTAAACACAACCTCCTTTGAAAAAAGGAAGGGAGAGAACGGGTTTTTACACAAATGAATAGAGAAAGGATGACTTCATCAAAGAGCATCTTAGCTACATTAAAGATCTGGGAAATAGTAATAGGTCTTTGTGGCCATTCCCTTTATTATTCTGAAGTCTTTATCTTGCTGGAACTTGTTCTGAGTGTAGCTTCACAATGTTGTTACCCAACTAGTTCAGGTCTTCCTGTGATCTAATGTTTTCTCACGGAAGGAAACGTTCCTCTTATTGTGAGGTAAATACCTATCAAATATGTCCTAAATCCTATCCCAAAAGATCTTATTAGCACTATGCACTCACTTATGAGGACAGTTCAAAGACTCTTACCTTTTTAATGTAATGCATTCATGCTACTTTAAATGATTGTGTTATAACAATCACCATTTTGCCAAACCGAATTCACCTCATAAACATTCTTTAGGTTAACTTGACCCTACTTTCAAAACTTGAAATTAGAGAGGGCAAAGTAAAAAGTGATCTGTCAGTTACATACATTTACAGAAATAAACTGATGGGGACTGGGTGTAATAAAGTTACCCCATTGGTTTTGATTACTTCCTACGGTTTTGGATTAGTTGGTGGGTCAGAGAAGATCTTGGTTTGATTGATGTCCTTGAGGGTTTTGCCTATATTCTCCTCTAAGAGTTTGATGGAACACAAAAGACCTCAAATAGCCAAAGCAATTGAGAAAGAAAAACGGAGCTGGAGGGATCAGCCTCCCTAACTTCAGACTCTACTACAAAGCAACAGTCATCAAGACTGTATGGTACTGGCACAAAAGCAGAACTATAGACCAATGGAAAAAGATAGAGAACCCAGAGATAAACCCACGCACCTATGGGTACCTTATTTTTGATAAAAGAGGAGAAACTATAAAATGGGACAAAGACAGCTTCTTCAACAAGTGGTGCTAGGAGAATTGGACAGCTACATGCAAAAAAATGAAACTGGAACATTCCCTGACACCATACACTAAGATCAACTCAAAATGGATTAAAGACCTAAACATCTTTATTTTTATTGCCTAACCCAAGTCAATCTCACCAAACAAAATTAGGTCTTTATAAGCTCTACCAGATTTATTAAACACAACCTCCTTTGAAAAAAGGAAGGGAGAGAACGGGTTTTTACACAAATGAATAGAGAAAGGATGACTTCATCAAAGAGCATCTTAGCTACATTAAAGATCTGGGAAATAGTAATAGGTCTTTGTGGCCATTCCCTTTATTATTCTGAAGTCTTTATCTTGCTGGAACTTGTTCTGAGTGTAGCTTCACAATGTTGTTACCCAACTAGTTCAGGTCTTCCTGTGATCTAATGTTTTCTCACGGAAGGAAACGTTCCTCTTATTGTGAGGTAAATACCTATCAAATATGTCCTAAATCCTATCCCAAAAGATCTTATTAGCACTATGCACTCACTTATGAGGACAGTTCAAAGACTCTTACCTTTTTAATGTAATGCATTCATGCTACTTTAAATGATTGTGTTATAACAATCACCATTTTGCCAAACCGAATTCACCTCATAAACATTCTTTAGGTTAACTTGACCCTACTTTCAAAACTTGAAATTAGAGAGGGCAAAGTAAAAAGTGATCTGTCAGTTACATACATTTACAGAAATAAACTGATGGGGACTGGGTGTAATAAAGTTACCCCATTGGTTTTGATTACTTCCTACGGGTATAACCATGTAGTTGGTTATATTTTTTTTTACCCCAGTTACAGTCCAACCCAATTTATATTAGTTTTTATGTGAAGCTATTGTACTACAATGAGTTTGCTAAATATATATGTATTTCCCAAACTCTTTATAACACTTAGATAGATATAAATCAACAGTACTGAGAAACATCATGATAGGACACGTTAGGAGATGACAATGAAGAGGTAAAAGAGGAGAATGAGCCTAGTGTACTTCGTTTTGCAGCATTATGACACCTCCTATAGTTCTAGTCACTTATATATCCCCTGAATGAGTCTGCTGAATTTTCTTTAACAGCCATCTATTTTTCTATTCTAGAATCATTATGAGGCTTTCTCTAGTTCCAGGCATTTATATATGCCTTGTCAGCAAACTAGTCCCTCCTGAGTTCACAGACTATTTTGAGAGTCCCTTCCTAAATACAATATGCAATTTACTGGCTTAATAACAAGATCGGGAGAATGAATTTTACACAGAGACCCCTAATAACAGGAGCATCCTTTTCAATATTATATGCTGTTACAGAATGAGGAACACTACATGCAAAAGTGTTGAATGTTAAAGACACTAAAGAAACTGGATGAAAGAGAAAAATCTTTTTTAAAAAGTCATACTAAAAAGGCAGCATACAATCATTTAAGGCTGAGTTCCAGGGGAATATGTTTTTGTATCTGATATTTCTAAATATGAATGGATACCATAAATCCAAATTTATGTACCATAAATCCAAATTTAACATGTAGGCACTCAATTATTGGTATATTATGGTTTAAGCTAAGATACACATAGATATATAAACACATACAGATTGATGAAATTGTAGAGTTGGCCTCTTCTCAATCACTGGATATAGGTACTATGGCACAATGTCCATATGCTTTCAGCTGTTAGCTATGATATAACCCCACAGCATGCCAGTAACATAAAATTGACAAGATAAAGTCAATTAGTAACTCTAGGAATTGCCCTTCATCACCTCACTGTCTATCTTATTTTTTACTTTCAAATGTACTGGTGATCTGTCAGTTACATACATTTACAGAAATAAACTGATGGGGACTGGGTGTAATAAAGTTACCCCATTGGTTTTGATTACTTCCTACGGGTATAACCATGTAGTTGGTTATATTTTTTTTTACCCCAGTTACAGTCCAACCCAATTTATATTAGTTTTTATGTGAAGCTATTGTACTACAATGAGTTTGCTAAATATATATGTATTTCCCAAACTCTTTATAACACTTAGATAGATATAAATCAACAGTACTGAGAAACATCATGATAGGACACGTTAGGAGATGACAATGAAGAGGTAAAAGAGGAGAATGAGCCTAGTGTACTTCGTTTTGCAGCATTATGACACCTCCTATAGTTCTAGTCACTTATATATCCCCTGAATGAGTCTGCTGAATTTTCTTTAACAGCCATCTATTTTTCTATTCTAGAATCATTATGAGGCTTTCTCTAGTTCCAGGCATTTATATATGCCTTGTCAGCAAACTAGTCCCTCCTGAGTTCACAGACTATTTTGAGAGTCCCTTCCTAAATACAATATGCAATTTACTGGCTTAATAACAAGATCGGGAGAATGAATTTTACACAGAGACCCCTAATAACAGGAGCATCCTTTTCAATATTATATGCTGTTACAGAATGAGGAACACTACATGCAAAAGTGTTGAATGTTAAAGACACTAAAGAAACTGGATGAAAGAGAAAAATCTTTTTTAAAAAGTCATACTAAAAAGGCAGCATACAATCATTTAAGGCTGAGTTCCAGGGGAATATGTTTTTGTATCTGATATTTCTAAATATGAATGGATACCATAAATCCAAATTTATGTACCATAAATCCAAATTTAACATGTAGGCACTCAATTATTGGTATATTATGGTTTAAGCTAAGATACACATAGATATATAAACACATACAGATTGATGAAATTGTAGAGTTGGCCTCTTCTCAATCACTGGATATAGGTACTATGGCACAATGTCCATATGCTTTCAGCTGTTAGCTATGATATAACCCCACAGCATGCCAGTAACATAAAATTGACAAGATAAAGTCAATTAGTAACTCTAGGAATTGCCCTTCATCACCTCACTGTCTATCTTATTTTTTACTTTCAAATTACTGGCCCACCTATTTCTATCAGTCTCTCACATGAGGGACAACAAATACAGAGAATTCTACAGACTGGGGGAAAGCAGCCAGCACACACTGTACAGCAAACAGAGAGTCTCACTTACACATTCTCCCACTGAGTGCAAAAGTTTGCTATTTGTGTCTCCTTTGCTGCCCTGTACGCAGGATAGTTGGTACTGTCTTTCTAAATTCCATATACAAGCATCAATATACAGTATTTGTCTTTCTCTTTCTTACTTAGTATAATAGGCTCTAGGTTCATCCATCTCATGAGAACGAACTCAAATACCTTCCTTTTTATAGCTGAGTAATATTCCACAGAGTGCATGTATCACAAGTTCTTTATCCATTCATCTGCTGATGGACCCCAGGTTGCTTCCATGTGCTACTTATTGAAAACAGTGCTGCAGGCAGATTCTTTACCATTAGCAACACCTGGGAAGCCCATGCTGTTAACATGGGCCTGTTATATACTGATAGGCAGTAACAATTTCTTGGAGAGCTTTGTAAAATTATTTTTGATTTTGAAGACACTGCATTCTCTATGAAAATGGGACTCTATGAAGAAAAATCTCTCATTTAGTCTAAAAGATAAATAAGATAAATAGAACTGAGGTGTTTTAATTTTGAGTTACCAACTTAAATTTAAACTGCTTGGAATACTTTCTCCCGAGCTTTCTCTTTCTTTTGTTCTACCATGAACAGTCAAAATCCGTCAGAATCTACCTCAATAGCTTTTGAATCTGTTTCACATCTACTGACAATTTGTTTGTTTATGCTATCATTTGATCCCTAAAGGACTGTCTCTGTCTTTGGTCTTTGCACCTTAACAATACCTTCATACTGTATTTTTGAACAACATTAAACAAATTTAAAACCTACAGATGAGTTTTTATTGCTTTCCTTCCATGACTGAGCCTTTCTCAAGAAATCCTCCAACCAACCCCACTTCAGGAAGGAATTTCCTCTTTGTACATTTATTTCAACCAGAAACACCATATCAAATAAACTCGTGCCTTAAATACCTTTTCCGCCATATGCATAAGCACTATGACCATTGTCCAAATGGCAGTCACAACAATCCTTTTCTTCTTAAGATTGTGCTTGTTACTCAACAAGTGTGAAGTGGGCTTTGCTGTCACCTGCTGTCACCTTTTCAAGAGGAAAGTAAAATGGAATATAGGTGATAAGATAAGGTCTAATCTCTTCCTTGGACTTTCAACGGGGCTCAGTCGTGAAGAATCCACCTGACGACACAGAAAATGCAAGAGAGGAGGGCTCAGGTTTCCCTGGTGGTCCAGTGGGTGGGGACACCGCCTTGCAGTGCAAGGGACGCCAGTTCCGTCCCTGGCCTGGGAGGATCCCACATGCCGCGAAGCAGCTGGAGCGATGTGTCCAACTACGGAGCTGGAGCTCTGGAGCGCACGTGCCCAGAGCTCTGTGCTCTGTGATGAGAGAGGCCCCTGAAGCGGGAGGCCCACACAGGCCAGAGAATAAAGATGGATGAAAATGAGTAAATGAAAGACCAATAGAAGTGGCAAAAAAAAAAAAAAGAGAGAGACGAGGGCTCAATGCTTGCATTCAGAAGATCCCCTGGAGAAAGTAATGCCAACACACTCCAGTATTCTTGCCCCCCCAGAAGCCCACAGACAAAGGAATTGGTGGGCTGTTTATAGAACTGTAAAAAAGTCAGATATGACTGAGCACTCACGCATGACCTCTTCCTTGATGCTCAGTCTAGTCTCACTTGCTCATCAGGTGCCATATGTCATGGCCTGGCACCAGGCCCTTCAGACCAGAGTTTCTGGTACAAAACTGCTGCTCTGAAAGCTCAGCTCAGCAACTGAGGGCAGACCAAACGCACAACACAGCAATCTAAGATGGCGTCAGCAGGCTGTTTGCTGCCAAGGCACTATGAGCTGGAGACTGAGCAGCACAGCTGAGTCCATTTCATGAGAACTCTGACCACTCCTCTCCCTGCTGATGGCATCCTGTAAAGCAGCTCCACCCACTGCCTATTGTGCTCTGGAGCAAGTGCCCACTTCTCCATTCTCTGATCAGAGATCAAAGCTTAAATATATATGCCCTCTCTCTTGTATACATGAATGTGTGCTCAGTTTCTCAGTCGTGTCTGACTCTCAGCAACCCTATAGACTGTAGCCCGCCAGGCTCCTCTGTCCATGGGACTCTCCAGTCAAGAACACTGAGGTGGAATGTCTTGCCCTCCTTCAGGGGCTTTTCCCAGCCCAGGGATCCAAACCTCTGTCTCTTACGTCTCCTCTCTTCCTTGGACTTTCAACGGGGCTCAGTCGTGAAGAATCCACCTGACGACACAGAAAATGCAAGAGAGGAGGGCTCAGGTTTCCCTGGTGGTCCAGTGGGTGGGGACACCGCCTTGCAGTGCAAGGGACGCCAGTTCCGTCCCTGGCCTGGGAGGATCCCACATGCCGAAGCAGCTGGAGCGATGTGTCCAACTACGGAGCTGGAGCTCTGGAGCGACGTGCCCAGAGCTCTGTGCTCTGTGATGAGAGAGGCCCCTGAAGCGGGAGGCCCACACAGGCCAGAGAATAAAGATGGATGAAAATGAGTAAATGAAAGACCAATAGAAGTGGCAAAAAAAAAAAAGAGAGAGACGAGGGCTCAATGCTTGCATTCAGAAGATCCCCTGGAGAAAGTAATGCCAACACACTCCAGTATTCTTGCCCCCCCAGAAGCCCACAGACAAAGGAATTGGTGGGCTGTTTATAGAACTGTAAAAAAGTCAGATATGACTGAGCACTCACGCATGACCTCTTCCTTGATGCTCAGTCTAGTCTCACTTGCTCATCAGGTGCCATATGTCATGGCCTGGCACCAGGCCCTTCAGACCAGAGTTTCTGGTACAAAACTGCTGCTCTGAAAGCTCAGCTCAGCAACTGAGGGCAGACCAAACGCACAACACAGCAATCTAAGATGGCGTCAGCAGGCTGTTTGCTGCCAAGGCACTATGAGCTGGAGACTGAGCAGCACAGCTGAGTCCATTTCATGAGAACTCTGACCACTCCTCTCCCTGCTGATGGCATCCTGTAAAGCAGCTCCACCCACTGCCTATTGTGCTCTGGAGCAAGTGCCCACTTCTCCATTCTCTGATCAGAGATCAAAGCTTAAATATATATGCCCTCTCTCTTGTATACATGAATGTGTGCTCAGTTTCTCAGTCGTGTCTGACTCTCAGCAACCCTATAGACTGTAGCCCGCCAGGCTCCTCTGTCCATGGGACTCTCCAGTCAAGAACACTGAGGTGGAATGTCTTGCCCTCCTTCAGGGGCTTTTCCCAGCCCAGGGATCCAAACCTCTGTCTCTTACGTCTCCTGCACTGGCAGGATGGTTCTTTACCACTAGTGCCACCAGGGAAGCTCTCTCTCTTGGATACTTATGGCTGATTCATGTGGTTGTGTGTCAGAAACCAACGAAACATTGCAAAGCAACTACCCTCCAATTAAAAATAATTTTAAAAATGAATGAGGTACAAATACCTCAACTGTATCAGGACTTGAGGGCAGTAACAGTATTTAAGTCAGTTTGGGATCGAAAGAGCTTAATCCACAGCCCATAGTGGGAACACACCAAATATTTCCTGAAAGAATGGGGAGTGACAGAAGTGGAGAAATAATATGGGTAGGGTGCGGAGTGTTTTTCCTGTGGCTCCATCTGCCTCTTGCCCCATTCCATCACCTTCTTTCTTCTACCCCTACTAATGAAAAAGGAATACTTTTTATTCTACAGCAAATCACAGCCCTCAGGCAAAAGCTGGCCTGCCTCTTCTTCTGCTAGGATCCATAATTGTGATTTTTTTTTTTTTCAAAAAAGAAAAGTCAAAAGAAAAATGTTATTTTTGTGACATGGAAAAGTCTTAAATAAAAGTTAATGTGTCCATCAATAAACTATTATTGCAACAAAACTCCGCCATTCATTTATATTTGGTCTATGGCCACTTTCTCCTACAAAGGCAGAGTCGAGTAGCTGTGACAGAGGGAGTCTCATGGCCAAGCACAGCAAGAACTAGTCACACTACCTGGCTCTTGAAGTTCGAAGGCACCCAATTCACAGCATTATGCTCCCTTTCCTAGCACAGGTACCAGGAGACTATAATGGGATGGCTCTGACTTGGGCTTATCATTAATGATATAAAATAATCACCAAAGCCTCAGTATTAGTTTGTATGTGATGCCTATCAAAAAACTAAGAATGTCTGAAACATAGGAAGATGACTTTAAATCCAGTAACAGGATGTTGTTCTGCCCTCTCATAATAATTTATTCAAAATAATGAGACCAGAAGAAAAACACAAAAAAGAATTTCAACTCATGAAGCCAATCTTACCTATTATCTTCCACTCCTGCTATCATTTCGCTCACTATGAAACAGAGAGGAGGTTTCCCAGGTGGTACGGGTGGTAAAGAACCTGCCTGCCAATGCAGGAGATGTAAAACACATGGGTTTGATTTCTGGGTGGAGAAGATCCCCTAGAGGAGGGCATGGCAACCCACTCCAGTATCCTTGCCTGGAAAATCCCATGGACAGAGAAACCCGGCAGGCTACAGTCCATAGGATCGCACAGAGTTGGACATGAATGAAGCAACTTAGAATGCACACATGCATAGAACAGAGACTATCAAATAGTTCACATTTCTCTTAAACCGTATAGCCCAGAAAAGTGCATGTCTAATAAGAGCTTAGTGATACTGAAAGCAATTAAGAGGATTATGTTCTGGATCCTACTCAGCCAATGAATCTGATTACAATTTTTGTCTATTTACATAGCGAACCCACTGTTTATGACCTTTCCTTTGGAAAACAATGTAACTTTGCTTTAAGCGTCTCCTATCATTTAAATCAAGAAAATCTTAAAGCATGAGTATTTTTCTCCTGAGCATAACTCATTGCTTTCAGGTTTTTCTGAGTTAGCTATGAAAGTGGCTGGTGAAACATTTTAAACATGGTTACATGATCCTAATCTTTTCCCTCAATTAACGTTCTGAAGTCATAAAAAAACTATTATTGCAACAAAACTCCGCCATTCTTTTTGGCCACTTTCTCCTACAAAGGCAGAGTCGAGTAGCTGTGACAGAGGGAGTCTCATGGCCAAGCACAGCAAGAACTAGTCACACTACCTGGCTCTTGAAGTTCGAAGGCACCCAATTCACAGCATTATGCTCCCTTTCCTAGCACAGGTACCAGGAGACTATAATGGGATGGCTCTGACTTGGGCTTATCATTAATGATATAAAATAATCACCAAAGCCTCAGTATTAGTTTGTATGTGATGCCTATCAAAAAACTAAGAATGTCTGAAACATAGGAAGATGACTTTAAATCCAGTAACAGGATGTTGTTCTGCCCTCTCATAATAATTTATTCAAAATAATGAGACCAGAAGAAAAACACAAAAAAGAATTTCAACTCATGAAGCCAATCTTACCTATTATCTTCCACTCCTGCTATCATTTCGCTCACTATGAAACAGAGAGGAGGTTTCCCAGGTGGTACGGGTGGTAAAGAACCTGCCTGCCAATGCAGGAGATGTAAAACACATGGGTTTGATTTCTGGGTGGAGAAGATCCCCTAGAGGAGGGCATGGCAACCCACTCCAGTATCCTTGCCTGGAAAATCCCATGGACAGAGAAACCCGGCAGGCTACAGTCCATAGGATCGCACAGAGTTGGACATGAATGAAGCAACTTAGAATGCACACATGCATAGAACAGAGACTATCAAATAGTTCACATTTCTCTTAAACCGTATAGCCCAGAAAAGTGCATGTCTAATAAGAGCTTAGTGATACTGAAAGCAATTAAGAGGATTATGTTCTGGATCCTACTCAGCCAATGAATCTGATTACAATTTTTGTCTATTTACATAGCGAACCCACTGTTTATGACCTTTCCTTTGGAAAACAATGTAACTTTGCTTTAAGCGTCTCCTATCATTTAAATCAAGAAAATCTTAAAGCATGAGTATTTTTCTCCTGAGCATAACTCATTGCTTTCAGGTTTTTCTGAGTTAGCTATGAAAGTGGCTGGTGAAACATTTTAAACATGGTTACATGATCCTAATCTTTTCCCTCAATATTTGAACGTGTCTGATAGGCTCCATCCATGTCGCTTCTCCCCTGTATAGGTAAGGATATACAGAGACAATAAGTACATTCCTCTCTAGTTTTAAGTGGACAGACACCCTCCACAAGAATCTGTTTGTACTCACTCCTGCTTCTATGCTGCCAAAATCTCTCTCCCACTCTCATGTTCTGGTAATGAAGTGCAAAATGAAAGAAGTATTTCAACTGCACTTAAGCCACTGTCAATGAAAGAGAATCTCCACCGTTAGTGATGCAATGCTCCCTAAATGGGCAGTATAATCTCCTGACCTTTAAAAGTGGCACATTATAGCCCTAATGTGAATCCCATTTTCTCCTTGCCCTCACTCCCGTATTTATCCCCTGGGTCCTTTCACTTTTATTACTTTGCTAGTTTCTCTCTCCAGCTAGATATCTAGATTTCTGAATATTTCCCTGAAGAATTACGGTGTGTGTATATACCAAATAAGGCATTAGTTCATAATATGCTAACTTGCTGTTTAAAGTTTTCTAACTCATTTCTATATTCATTAGGGTCTATGGGTAAGTAGTTGTGGCAGAAGTTCCTGATTGCTTCCTATTGTTGAAACATGAAAATTTCTCTATCGCTTTATTCTCTTCTTTACATAACTAATAAAGATGTTAAATCAGACCTCACTGGAAGCTGATCTCTAGACAACACCCACCAAATCGTTACATTTCCATCTCTGATTGCCCCTGGGTATTACCGTTTCTTAACAAGATAATTTCACTTTCACAGAATGCATCTAATAAAAGACCCTTAAAGTGATACTGAAAGCAATTAAGAGGATTATGTTCTGGATCCTACTCAGCCAATGAATCTGATTACAATTTTTGTCTATTTACATAGCGAACCCACTGTTTATGACCTTTCCTTTGGAAAACAATGTAACTTTGCTTTAAGCGTCTCCTATCATTTAAATCAAGAAAATCTTAAAGCATGAGTATTTTTCTCCTGAGCATAACTCATTGCTTTCAGGTTTTTCTGAGTTAGCTATGAAAGTGGCTGGTGAAACATTTTAAACATGGTTACATGATCCTAATCTTTTCCCTCAATATTTGAACGTGTCTGATAGGCTCCATCCATGTCGCTTCTCCCCTGTATAGGTAAGGATATACAGAGACAATAAGTACATTCCTCTCTAGTTTTAAGTGGACAGACACCCTCCACAAGAATCTGTTTGTACTCACTCCTGCTTCTATGCTGCCAAAATCTCTCTCCCACTCTCATGTTCTGGTAATGAAGTGCAAAATGAAAGAAGTATTTCAACTGCACTTAAGCCACTGTCAATGAAAGAGAATCTCCACCGTTAGTGATGCAATGCTCCCTAAATGGGCAGTATAATCTCCTGACCTTTAAAAGTGGCACATTATAGCCCTAATGTGAATCCCATTTTCTCCTTGCCCTCACTCCCGTATTTATCCCCTGGGTCCTTTCACTTTTATTACTTTGCTAGTTTCTCTCTCCAGCTAGATATCTAGATTTCTGAATATTTCCCTGAAGAATTACGGTGTGTGTATATACCAAATAAGGCATTAGTTCATAATATGCTAACTTGCTGTTTAAAGTTTTCTAACTCATTTCTATATTCATTAGGGTCTATGGGTAAGTAGTTGTGGCAGAAGTTCCTGATTGCTTCCTATTGTTGAAACATGAAAATTTCTCTATCGCTTTATTCTCTTCTTTACATAACTAATAAAGATGTTAAATCAGACCTCACTGGAAGCTGATCTCTAGACAACACCCACCAAATCGTTACATTTCCATCTCTGATTGCCCCCGGGTATTACCGTTTCTTAACAAGATAATTTCACTTTCACAGGGTAGAAAACAGACTACAGGAAGTATCACGCAGTTTTTTAAATGTTTGTTCTCATATTTAAAACACAGGAGAGGTTTTTTTAATCAAACATGAGCAAATAGTGAAGAGTCAGACTAGGTGCTAGATCAAAAATAAATTTTAAATATGAAATGAATAGAAAAATGAGAATAATTTTAAAAGAACACTGAGGCCTGATTTAAACTGCCACCTAAATACTAACACCCTGAACGACATCAGAGTCATGCTGAAAAACAATATGAAGAAGCATCACTCTACATTTTCTAGTTGCCTCCACAGACCATCAAAACCAGAAGTTTTTCTATCTATACATCTCAGATGACTGACAAGCTTCCTAAATGTTAAAGAGATTTTATTTGAGCCATTCTATGGGCCCAATGCAATCAAAAGATTTGAAGAGAGGTCACAGGGATGGATTATAATGATAACATCCCAAACCCTTATGCTAATCTAAGCTATAGGTGTAAACATACATCTATAACAACTTCTTTGTAAATCACAGGCCATCTCTTATATTCAAGTGCTCATGGGAAACAAACACCTGCCACCCTTAACACTTTCTCATTAGATGCTTCTCTAAAAATCTCAAGAGTGTTGTAATTAGTTTCTTTATCAAACAAACAAAAATGTGATTTCAATAGTGTGAAATAGATCAGCCTAGACAACATTTTGAATATGATCACTTAACATCATGTTTTTATTTTGACAGTCATCATAAAATATTCCAAAATCCCTGGGTCCTTTCACTTTTATTACTTTGCTAGTTTCTCTCTCCAGCTAGATATCTAGATTTCTGAATATTTCCCTGGTAGTGTATATACCAAATAAGGCATTAGTTCATAATATGCTAACTTGCTGTTTAAAGTTTTCTAACTCATTTCTATATTCATTAGGGTCTATGGGTAAGTAGTTGTGGCAGAAGTTCCTGATTGCTTCCTATTGTTGAAACATGAAAATTTCTCTATCGCTTTATTCTCTTCTTTACATAACTAATAAAGATGTTAAATCAGACCTCACTGGAAGCTGATCTCTAGACAACACCCACCAAATCGTTACATTTCCATCTCTGATTGCCCCTGGGTATTACCGTTTCTTAACAAGATAATTTCACTTTCACAGGGTAGAAAACAGACTACAGGAAGTATCACGCAGTTTTTTAAATGTTTGTTCTCATATTTAAAACACAGGAGAGGTTTTTTTAATCAAACATGAGCAAATAGTGAAGAGTCAGACTAGGTGCTAGATCAAAAATAAATTTTAAATATGAAATGAATAGAAAAATGAGAATAATTTTAAAAGAACACTGAGGCCTGATTTAAACTGCCACCTAAATACTAACACCCTGAACGACATCAGAGTCATGCTGAAAAACAATATGAAGAAGCATCACTCTACATTTTCTAGTTGCCTCCACAGACCATCAAAACCAGAAGTTTTTCTATCTATACATCTCAGATGACTGACAAGCTTCCTAAATGTTAAAGAGATTTTATTTGAGCCATTCTATGGGCCCAATGCAATCAAAAGATTTGAAGAGAGGTCACAGGGATGGATTATAATGATAACATCCCAAACCCTTATGCTAATCTAAGCTATAGGTGTAAACATACATCTATAACAACTTCTTTGTAAATCACAGGCCATCTCTTATATTCAAGTGCTCATGGGAAACAAACACCTGCCACCCTTAACACTTTCTCATTAGATGCTTCTCTAAAAATCTCAAGAGTGTTGTAATTAGTTTCTTTATCAAACAAACAAAAATGTGATTTCAATAGTGTGAAATAGATCAGCCTAGACAACATTTTGAATATGATCACTTAACATCATGTTTTTATTTTGACAGTCATCATAAAATATTGCCAAAATGGCTACCTGATTTTTTTTTAAGTGTTGCCCTTATTTTCTTTTTTTTTTTAAACCTTTATTTTACTTTTAACTTTTACAGAGTTTTGTTGTTTACAGATATGTATGTTCTCAGATTAGTCATATGTATATTTATCATTTCAATTGTATCTGATAGTAGGCATAATTAACAGTTCAGGAAACACTATTTTTTCTTAAGACTACTGCAGGTACTGAAAATTTAGCAACTTCTTTGTCAAAAGTGTTGACAATGTATAAGACCTAATTTGCAAAAGAGCAAAAGTAGTATGAAGACCTTTCTTGTCTGCCTTTTCCCCCATTAAAAACAGAAGGTATTAATCACTCAATTTCCAAAGCAGCTGACTGATGCTATTCAATGGGCAGGGCATTCTCACTAATGTGGCCCCATGAATAACTCTCAAGGCTTTTATTATGGCTCTAAGTGGACTCTTAGCAGCACAGCCTCCCTTTAGCAGTCCTCTTTCCCTCAGGCTCCAAAAGGATTATAGATAGCAGCTGAAAGAAACCATCATTGGTAAAAAGAAAAGTTTTTAAAGGGGAAAAAAATGGGAGCAAAGTGGACCCACTGGAGACAAGTCATGATTCATGGCCTGTGCCATGTTCCGCCTCTCCTTCTCTTACTCAATACACTCTTTAGTTTTACAGCTGGATAAGAGGAGGCCGGACCAGTGCACTTCTCCTAGCAACCAATATCAGTCAGCGAAGAAGGCATGTCATCTGCTCAAAGGAAAATGGAAGAATTTGGGGTCATACAAAGCCAGACACATGTTCTTTTGCATTTGATCCCAAATTGATTATCAAAAAGGATTCAGTAAATGCTAAATGATTCTCTTTTATGTGAATGTTAACAATCCACAGAACTAAATATCAGCTTGTCCACTTGCTATATAGTAGCATTTCAAATGCTGGTCCAATTCATTTCATTCACATGGTCAGTTTTTCACTTTTCCAACACCCCCACATCCCTTATTGTTCATAGAGACTGCCTCTCCCAGGTATATGTGCACCCTTGGACTATTTCAAATGCAAAGCTCATGCATAAACTCCTATAGCATCCTAGGTTTGGAAAGCTAAGAATTTCATCTTGATGAAGACTATAAAACCAGTTGCCTATGCACAAGCCACGTTTAGCCGCTGCGGAAAAAGATAAAAAACCCCTTTCTGAAAACTTAAACAACCTTGGAATTTGAATTTAACGTGATGAGACACTTTTACAGAGCAGCTCAAATATGTGGAGAATTTCATAAGATCCAAGTGGTGAACATTACAGGTATTCCAGTTTAGAAGAAATGTACAATCATAATTCACAGCCCAGGACATGTTCTTCATAAAATAAAAGACGTCTGTTGGACTGTGAGTAGAGCGCGAGCAACAAACAACTACAAAGTTTATTCATATTTTACAACCCGGTGTGTGTGAGGTGAGGGGATAAGAGCTATCTTTGCCCAAAATATGTTACCCACATGGTGTACAGATTTTTCCCATTCTTTTTCTTTCATTTTGTATCACAAGTTGACATTATCCAGGCTTTCAAATCGCAAAGGCAGATTGTACCACTTAAAAACGTACTTAGCTACAAAATTACCTATGGTGTTTTCAGGACAGCCAGTAAGAATGCCTCAGTTCAATCTGTTAGCACTTCCTTTCTTGTAAAGTTATTAAATAGCATTTCTGAGAAGAAAAGAAGACTGCAAACTTCAACTGAATGACAGCTTAAAGATTTGTGAGTACAGGGCTCAGGTACCCTGGACATCCTTTTTCATTGTTGATTTTGAACTCTTGGGATTATCATTGCAGCTAAGAAGAATTGTCCTCAAACCATCAAGTGGATAAGAGGAGGCCGGACCAGTGCACTTCTCCTAGCAACCAATATCAGTCAGCGAAGAAGGCATGTCATCTGCTCAAAGGAAAATGGAAGAATTTGGGGTCATACAAAGCCAGACACATGTTCTTTTGCATTTGATCCCAAATTGATTATCAAAAAGGATTCAGTAAATGCTAAATGATTCTCTTTTATGTGAATGTTAACAATCCACAGAACTAAATATCAGCTTGTCCACTTGCTATATAGTAGCATTTCAAATGCTGGTCCAATTCATTTCATTCACATGGTCAGTTTTTCACTTTTCCAACACCCCCACATCCCTTATTGTTCATAGAGACTGCCTCTCCCAGGTATATGTGCACCCTTGGACTATTTCAAATGCAAAGCTCATGCATAAACTCCTATAGCATCCTAGGTTTGGAAAGCTAAGAATTTCATCTTGATGAAGACTATAAAACCAGTTGCCTATGCACAAGCCACGTTTAGCCGCTGCGGAAAAAGATAAAAACCACTTTCTGAAAACTTAAACAACCTTGGAATTTGAATTTAACGTGATGAGACACTTTTACAGAGCAGCTCAAATATGTGGAGAATTTCATAAGATCCAAGTGGTGAACATTACAGGTATTCCAGTTTAGAAGAAATGTACAATCATAATTCACAGCCCAGGACATGTTCTTCATAAAATAAAAGACGTCTGTTGGACTGTGAGTAGAGCGCGAGCAACAAACAACTACAAAGTTTATTCATATTTTACAACCCGGTGTGTGTGAGGTGAGGGGATAAGAGCTATCTTTGCCCAAAATATGTTACCCACATGGTGTACAGATTTTTCCCATTCTTTTTCTTTCATTTTGTATCACAAGTTGACATTATCCAGGCTTTCAAATCGCAAAGGCAGATTGTACCACTTAAAAACGTACTTAGCTACAAAATTACCTATGGTGTTTTCAGGACAGCCAGTAAGAATGCCTCAGTTCAATCTGTTAGCACTTCCTTTCTTGTAAAGTTATTAAATAGCATTTCTGAGAAGAAAAGAAGACTGCAAACTTCAACTGAATGACAGCTTAAAGATTTGTGAGTACAGGGCTCAGGTACCCTGGACATCCTTTTTCATTGTTGATTTTGAACTCTTGGGATTATCATTGCAGCTAAGAAGAATTGTCCTCAAACCATCAAATAAATTCACTGTTCAATTCTTTCCAGTCTATTTTGAATGTAAAAAATGCTGAGGAATGTTAAGGTATGGGCCATGTTGTTTCGGAAAGGTTACCTTCTTTTTACTCTGTATTTCCTCTCATCAATGACCCAGTTGGGGAAGTGTTCCCCCAATTGGCATTTGGGTGACAGCTTCTTGTTTCAGTTGCTGATGTGCAAAGGTGTTTTGGAACAGACAAGTTAGTGCATATTTAAGGTTGGGGAAGCAGAAATGCTGGCTATTGTTTTACTAGATCAACAATTAATTCAGTTTCCAGTAATTATACTACTATTTGACAATACATTAAAGTTCACTTTAAAATAAAGACACAAAACACAACTTAAAATGCTTGTTGCTAAGTTCATCTTGAAGATGCCTTACTTTACTGTAACCTTGAAAACTATCTTTTATAATTATCACCTGTACTTTAACATATTAGTGTACCATATTCCAGTATTTGTTAGTATTTGGAAGTACATATTGTTAAACTTTAAAGTTTGGCTATAACATTGATTTAGAAATTTATAACCTTTTCTTTATAAAGAAACCTTTTTGACATAATTTCTTAAAAGTCAAAAGTTCTCCCATTTTGATCATACTTATGAAAACTGTAATTGATTGTAACCCTTGCACAGGTTATGGAAAATTTCTTTAAATTCCAAATGGCTTCCTGGTTCTTGGTTTAATGTTGAAAAGCACAGTAAAGAAAGAGGTTAATATTCCATGTTCTCCAGCTCACTTCTAAAAAGGCTTGGGATCAAAAACTAGGAAAAGAGATCCCATATCAGTCCTTAAAACAGAAATTAAAAACTGGTTGAGCTAAATGAACTCTCTCCTTCTGAGCTAAAACTGCTCTGTCACATATGTTTCTAGTTACAGTCGCCACAAACTAATAAATTCATTGGCTTAAAACTATTGTTTTAGTACTACATGTTTAATCCCATTTATTCATAAAGAAACAATAAATACCACTGGTCATGAAATGAACACAAGTGGATGTGAATCCTAAGAGTAGTGTATCTGGACTATCACGGACTATTATCCATGTTCTCATCATCAAGGTCACATCAAAATACAGCCCCAAGTAGATCAAACAATAAATCATGATTATTTTCAAAGATAGACATTTATGGTTTGGGATAATTCCTTTCCAGGCTAAATTTTCCCCTTTAATTGTACTCAAACATAATGCAAATGATAGGGCATTTAACTAAATGACTTGCAATAATAGAATTTAACTAAGTGAGGCAGCTTCTTGTTTCAGTTGCTGATGTGCAAAGGTGTTTTGGAACAGACAAGTTAGTGCATATTTAAGGTTGGGGAAGCAGAAATGCTGGCTATTGTTTTACTAGATCAACAATTAATTCAGTTTCCAGTAATTATACTACTATTTGACAATACATTAAAGTTCACTTTAAAATAAAGACACAAAACACAACTTAAAATGCTTGTTGCTAAGTTCATCTTGAAGATGCCTTACTTTACTGTAACCTTGAAAACTATCTTTTATAATTATCACCTGTACTTTAACATATTAGTGTACCATATTCCAGTATTTGTTAGTATTTGGAAGTACATATTGTTAAACTTTAAAGTTTGGCTATAACATTGATTTAGAAATTTATAACCTTTTCTTTATAAAGAAACCTTTTTGACATAATTTCTTAAAAGTCAAAAGTTCTCCCATTTTGATCATACTTATGAAAACTGTAATTGATTGTAACCCTTGCACAGGTTATGGAAAATTTCTTTAAATTCCAAATGGCTTCCTGGTTCTTGGTTTAATGTTGAAAAGCACAGTAAAGAAAGAGGTTAATATTCCATGTTCTCCAGCTCACTTCTAAAAAGGCTTGGGATCAAAAACTAGGAAAAGAGATCCCATATCAGTCCTTAAAACAGAAATTAAAAACTGGTTGAGCTAAATGAACTCTCTCCTTCTGAGCTAAAACTGCTCTGTCACATATGTTTCTAGTTACAGTCGCCACAAACTAATAAATTCATTGGCTTAAAACTATTGTTTTAGTACTACATGTTTAATCCCATTTATTCATAAAGAAACAATAAATACCACTGGTCATGAAATGAACACAAGTGGATGTGAATCCTAAGAGTAGTGTATCTGGACTATCACGGACTATTATCCATGTTCTCATCATCAAGGTCACATCAAAATACAGCCCCAAGTAGATCAAACAATAAATCATGATTATTTTCAAAGATAGACATTTATGGTTTGGGATAATTCCTTTCCAGGCTAAATTTTCCCCTTTAATTGTACTCAAACATAATGCAAATGATAGGGCATTTAACTAAATGACTTGCAATAATAGAATTTAAAGCTAAGTGAGACACTGGAGAGTACACAGTCAAATATCTATTTTTTACAGGAATCTAAGGTCATATAATTAATTAGTAGTACAGCTTATACTACTGGAGCCCACAGCTTCTGGACATCCACAACATATTCCCTCCACAGTAGTGATGATATTCCTTTATTCAGGTTATCTTTGAAATACAGAACAACTCAATATGCAAGTCTGATTAATGAATAATTATAACAAATATTAGAATCAATGATGTCTATACTGGATGAAAGAAAGATAACTCGGCTACTTAGGAAAAAAGTTGAATGGAGACTGAAAGTTAATTTTTTTAAAAATATCTCACAATCTAGAGGGGTGGGATGGGGAGGGAAAGGGGAGGGAAGTTCAAGAGGGAGGGGACATATGTATACCAATGACTGATGCAGGTTGATGTGCAGCAGAAAACAACAAATCTTTGTAAAAAAATTAAACATTAAAAAAATACTGAAGAATGAAAAATTGAAGAATAGTGACTATTGGGGAAAGCTGAATAGCTAAAAGAATGTGGAAAATGTAACATTCAAGTACTTTGTAGCATCAGTATTTAGTACACTCAGTTTTGCTTAATGATGATTCTGGAAAAATATATTTTAAAAAAGTTTTAAAATCCTGTACTAGGAATGATTACTTCAAATCAAGCAGCCTTTGTCTCCTCTAAGATTTATCTTCATGGTACTTTATATTAAAAGCACCAAGGAAAAAAATATTCTGGATAAAATATCCAGAATGTTGGATAAAACATCCAGAAAACATTCAGATTTTTGTATAAAACATTCAGAATGTTTGGTTTATTCAGTCAACGTGTACCAAAATGTAGGATTTTACAAGCATGTTCTGTTGGTTAAGTTTGCTATTTGTAGTATGCCTATCTTGTTTACTCCTTCCATTCATAATACCACTCACTTGGGAATTCCATTTGCTCTGTGATCAGCACATGATGCAATGGAAACACACATGTCATAGCACACTGTCACAGTTGCATAGGTGTGGCCTTAGATGAGTCCTCTTAGTGGCAATAGAGTTTGTATTCAGTCACCTGAAGACTCATACTTAAAAGGTTATATGAAAATCATCATAAAACACATCTCAAATACAGTTTATAATTAGCCTGATAGAAATCATCCACTTAAATTTACTTCTACTCCATACTAGAAAGAGAATAACAGTAGAATAAAAATATTAATATATACCAATATATGCATATATATACATACATATATATTCACATATATGTCTATGTACATTATTATATAAGCATACATATATAATGTACCTAAATATATGTGTCCCATATATATATATATATGTATTTATGGGCTAATATACAAATGCGTCTATTCCTCATATCAACTGAGAAGACCGTATCAATTTAAAAGATAAGGACACTGAGGATGGTTAAACTTTTGCTCTAACTCACTCAGTAATGTTTTCTGACTGTGTTTCAGTAATCATCTTACACTTCTTCCCTTCTGGACAAATTCTGTTTAATTGCTAAGTCGTGTCTGACTCTTTGTGATTCCAAGTACTGCAGCACACCAGACTCCTCTGTCCCGAACTTACTCCTGGAGTTTGCCAAAATTCATGTCCACTGAATTGATGATGCTGTCTAACCATGTCAACCTCTACAAACTGCCATACACTCACACAAGACTCCTAGCCTTGCGCTAGTACACCTTTGTCATCTCCATGCTATTCCTTCTGTATTCCTTTTGCTGGAATGCAGTTTTCAAACTTTCCGTCTATTAAAACTCTACTATTCCTCTAAGACCCACATTAAGTAAACCATTTGCTTTTGACCCTTCCCAGACTGCACCAGCTGGAAGCCATCTAGCCTTTCTCTGGGTCCCCAGACTACTTCGTGCGCTCCTTCAACAACTCCCATTCCACTTACCAGATATTACTTTTGTTTTAGCAACTTGAATATTTGGTATCGTCTCTACTGAAGAATGATTTCCTTGAGGATGAGAACTACTTAACTTCATTATGCTCCTCCCAATGTCCTCAGGAAGGTGCTCTGTAAGCATATGCTGAATCAAATGGAAAATCTCAATGGATCTCAAGCCAACTCTCTAGTCGACATGTTCAGAAAACAGCTGGTCATTTTCAGTTACAAGGAGTTCCAGGGTTGATAAGCCATAAAAAATCCTTCAAGAGAGACATGGTATAGTGATAAAAACGTCCCTGGACTCTAGTGCCAGCTCTTACCCATTAAGCAACAACAGCCTCTGTGACAAGGCGGAGAAAAACTTCGAGTGCCAGTCCTCCATCTGTCCATCCAATGAAAGAGTTGGACCGCATGACTGCAGAAATGTCTACCTCTGAGATGTCATCATACCATCACTGATATCTAGTATTGTTGAAGTTCCGCTAAAAGTGACAAATTTAATTTGGGTTGATTTCACTTGTAAAACTCTACGTGGCAACTAAAGAAGAATTATAAGACAATCGCTGAAAGGATAAGAAATTAGGATTACTGGGAATTCAAAGCATATTATTATCATTTAAAACTGTGTCACTACAAACCTCATATCTACCTTGTAAAGGCCATTCAGCATCTTCTTTTCAAGGTAAATTACAAGAATATATTTACCTCATACATAGCTAGTGGCAATGTAAAATGGTATAGTTGCTTTGGGAACAGGTTTGCCATTCCTCAAAAGGTTAAATACAGAATTATCATACGGTCCAGCAATTCCACTCCAGTTATACACCCAAGAGAAAGGAAACCATACGTGAATATTAATACACAAATGTTCATATCAACAATCTTTATAACAGCCACAAAGTGGAAATAACCTAATGTCCATGAACTAGTAATTCAAAAGCTAATTGATGTGGAATACTATTCAGCAATAAAAATGAATGGAGGGGCTTCCCTGGTGGTCCAGTGGGTAAGGACACTGCCTTGCAGTGCAAGGGGCACCGGTTTGATACCTGGCCTGGGAAGATCCCACGTGCTGCGGAGCAGCTGGACCGATGTGTCCAACTACCAAGCCGGAGCTCTGGAGTGCATACACCCAGAGCCCGTGCTCTGCAACAACAGAGGCCACTGCAATGGGAGGCCCACATGGGCCAAAGAACAAAGATAAATAAATGAAAGATCAATAGAAGTGGCCCCAAAAAATAAAAAATGAATGAATGGAGTACTGATATACATTACAACATGGATGATCCTTGAGAATATTAGGTGAAGGGAAAGAACCCAGTCATGAAAGACCATGTATTATATGATTCTATTTAAATGTGATTTCCCAAATAGACAAATCTATAGAGACAGAAAGTAGACTAAATGCTTCCTAGGAGACGAGAAGCAAAATACAGGGCTTCTTTTCTTGGATGACAAAAAGTTCTAAAATTAGATATAGTTATGGTTGTACAATTCAGTGAATACACTAAAAATCACTGAACTGTACACTTTACTTTGACGGGAAAAACTTGAGTGCCAGTCCTCCATCTGTCCATCCAATGAAAGAGTTGGACCGCATGACTGCAGAAATGTCTACCTCTGAGATGTCATCATACCATCACTGATATCTAGTATTGTTGAAGTTCCGCTAAAAGTGACAAATTTAATTTGGGTTGATTTCACTTGTAAAACTCTACGTGGCAACTAAAGAAGAATTATAAGACAATCGCTGAAAGGATAAGAAATTAGGATTACTGGGAATTCAAAGCATATTATTATCATTTAAAACTGTGTCACTACAAACCTCATATCTACCTTGTAAAGGCCATTCAGCATCTTCTTTTCAAGGTAAATTACAAGAATATATTTACCTCATACATAGCTAGTGGCAATGTAAAATGGTATAGTTGCTTTGGGAACAGGTTTGCCATTCCTCAAAAGGTTAAATACAGAATTATCATACGGTCCAGCAATTCCACTCCAGTTATACACCCAAGAGAAAGGAAACCATACGTGAATATTAATACACAAATGTTCATATCAACAATCTTTATAACAGCCACAAAGTGGAAATAACCTAATGTCCATGAACTAGTAATTCAAAAGCTAATTGATGTGGAATACTATTCAGCAATAAAAATGAATGGAGGGGCTTCCCTGGTGGTCCAGTGGGTAAGGACACTGCCTTGCAGTGCAAGGGGCACCGGTTTGATACCTGGCCTGGGAAGATCCCACGTGCTGCGGAGCAGCTGGACCGATGTGTCCAACTACCAAGCCGGAGCTCTGGAGTGCATACACCCAGAGCCCGTGCTCTGCAACAACAGAGGCCACTGCAATGGGAGGCCCACATGGGCCAAAGAACAAAGATAAATAAATGAAAGATCAATAGAAGTGGCCCCAAAAAATAAAAAATGAATGAATGGAGTACTGATATACATTACAACATGGATGATCCTTGAGAATATTAGGTGAAGGGAAAGAACCCAGTCATGAAAGACCATGTATTATATGATTCTATTTAAATGTGATTTCCCAAATAGACAAATCTATAGAGACAGAAAGTAGACTAAATGCTTCCTAGGAGACGAGAAGCAAAATACAGGGCTTCTTTTCTTGGATGACAAAAAGTTCTAAAATTAGATATAGTTATGGTTGTACAATTCAGTGAATACACTAAAAATCACTGAACTGTACACTTTACATGGGTAAATTGTATTGTGTGTGACATATTTCAACCATTTCAATAAAGCTGTTGGGGGGAAATATTTCAAGTAGGAAAATTTAGTGCTTGCCTTTCTCTCAGTTTTAAAAAATACATTTTCTAGTTAAGGCTCCTTCAAGTTATTTTCTTAAAATCAAAAGCAAGTCTGTAAAGAGGGTCCTACTTGCCAAATTCCTATGTATATCTTGGTTTAGCATTTATGATGGTAAACAGGGCTCCATACATTATGATTACAATGGCAGACAGGGTAGGATAATGCTAATTGCTGCAGATATTTTCATCTTCTTTTTCAATTCTAGAGCTATATACTTGGAAATCGATTATACAAGTATTCTTTTTAATTCTATCCCTGAATTAATGTAATCATTTTTATCTGCTGTTAATGCGTATATGAAAAGCTGAGCTACATTTGAAGAAAAGTCTTAATTTCTAGGCTAGAAATCATCAAATAATTCAACATTCCTTAGTCAGATGAGGGTGGGATCCTATGAAAGCACAAGAATTGTTTAAAGGATTACCCTGTCAAAATATACACACCACTCAACAGTGTGTTAAACCACACAACAGTGTTAGCATGAGAATAAGGAGTAACCATGTAAGACACCATGGTAGAAAGTCAAAGAAAATAGTACATTCTATATATACTGACAGGTGAAAGGTGCAATATTAAATTTCATCAGAAATCATGATGCCATTTATGTCAAAATATGCTTCGGGGCTTCCCTGGTGGTCCAGCGGTTAAAGAGCCTGTCTTGCAGCACAAGGGGCACCAGTCTGATCCCCGGCCCAGGAAGATCCCACATTCCATGGAGCAGTTGGACCAGTGTGTCCAATTATGAGCCAGCACTCTGCAGCGCATATGCCCAAAGCCTGCGCTCTGCAGTGAGAGAGGCCACGGCCATGGGAGGCCCACACAGGCCAAAGAATATAAAAAAATGGATGAAAATAAATATAAATAAGAGAGGCATGCTGGGGAAAAGAAAAAAATGCATGTTTGATAACCTTCTTTCTAGATAAAGAGAATAAGTCAGACACACAGAAATATATACCCCCAAATAAATAAATAAACATCTCAAACAGTAAACATTGCATGTGTTGGCTAGGGCACGAAAATAAACACCACAAAAGAACTCCATAAGCACCTCTTCATTGATTCAACAAATATCTGAATCTACTATGTAGCTAATTGCTGCAGATATTTCTTTTCTTCTTTGTCTCAATTTTTTCTTAAAATCAAAAGCAAGTCTGTAAAGAGGGTCCTACTTGCCAAATTCCTATGTATATCTTGGTTTAGCATTTATGATGGTAAACAGGGCTCCATACATTATGATTACAATGGCAGACAGGGTAGGATAATGCTAATTGCTGCAGATATTTTCATCTTCTTTTCAATTCTAGAGCTATATACTTGGAAATCGATTATACAAGTATTCTTTTAATTCTATCCCTGAATTAATGTAATCATTTTTATCTGCTGTTAATGCGTATATGAAAAGCTGAGCTACATTTGAAGAAAAGTCTTAATTTCTAGGCTAGAAATCATCAAATAATTCAACATTCCTTAGTCAGATGAGGGTGGGATCCTATGAAAGCACAAGAATTGTTTAAAGGATTACCCTGTCAAAATATACACACCACTCAACAGTGTGTTAAACCACACAACAGTGTTAGCATGAGAATAAGGAGTAACCATGTAAGACACCATGGTAGAAAGTCAAAGAAAATAGTACATTCTATATATACTGACAGGTGAAAGGTGCAATATTAAATTTCATCAGAAATCATGATGCCATTTATGTCAAAATATGCTTCGGGGCTTCCCTGGTGGTCCAGCGGTTAAAGAGCCTGTCTTGCAGCACAAGGGGCACCAGTCTGATCCCCGGCCCAGGAAGATCCCACATTCCATGGAGCAGTTGGACCAGTGTGTCCAATTATGAGCCAGCACTCTGCAGCGCATATGCCCAAAGCCTGCGCTCTGCAGTGAGAGAGGCCACGGCCATGGGAGGCCCACACAGGCCAAAGAATATAAAAAAATGGATGAAAATAAATATAAATAAGAGAGGCATGCTGGGGAAAAGAAAAAAATGCATGTTTGATAACCTTCTTTCTAGATAAAGAGAATAAGTCAGACACACAGAAATATATACCCCCAAATAAATAAATAAACATCTCAAACAGTAAACATTGCATGTGTTGGCTAGGGCACGAAAATAAACACCACAAAAGAACTCCATAAGCACCTCTTCATTGATTCAACAAATATCTGAATCTACTATGTGTCATCGTGTGCTCCAGGCACTGAAGGCACACAAGCAAACATCAAAGACACAGCTAAGTCTATGCCCTAGGAGCTCAGTAAATAGACAACCATATGCATACAGCAAAAATCTAAAATATAGATGGCCTCCCTTAAGAAGAGAAAGCAGATTGGTTTACTAACTAATATAGTCATGACATTTCCCTCTATGCCAAAGGTTATGTAGTTTCCCATATCACCCATAATAAAATATCCTGTTTCCCAAGCTCAGGGTTCCTCAGCTGTGGGGTCAACCCAATTGGTGTGTGCATCATCTACTGGGGCCCTATTGCATTGTCGCTAAGGGTTTTCAGGGGGAAAGGAAATCTAAACATGAAGTCATGCTGCTAGCTGTGGCATGACTAACATACGCATGTGCTTTCCCTGCATTCATAAAGTTGTAGCAGTCTAACTTAGTTTACAAGCAGAGTAAAATGTAGGTTTATACAATTGCATGTGTGAGCGTGCACACACATACCACACACACACACACACACACACACACACACACATTAAGGATGTGGTAATAGCTAAGAAAGAAATTAAGATAGGGAAGAGGGTAGCCCAATAATATTTTAAGGGAAGAAATTTTGCATAAGGTGATTCATGTATTTGAAGAGTTGATAGAGGATAAAGTAAAAAGTGAAAGTATTAGTTGCTCAGTCGTGTCTGACTCTGAGATGAACGGTAGCCCACCAGGCTCCTCTGTCCAGTGGACTACAAGTAATTTTTTCCCTAGTTGGGCTCAGTCCAACATGAGCCATGAAGGCGCTCTGCAATGACAGATGCCACCGCGATGGGAGGCCCACACAGGCCAAAGAATATAAAAAAATGGATGAAAATAAATATAAATAAGAGAGGCATGCTGGGGAAAAGAAAAAAATGCATGTTTGATAACCTTCTTTCTAGATAAAGAGAATAAGTCAGACACACAGAAATATATACCCCCAAATAAATAAATAAACATCTCAAACAGTAAACATTGCATGTGTTGGCTAGGGCACGAAAATAAACACCACAAAAGAACTCCATAAGCACCTCTTCATTGATTCAACAAATATCTGAATCTACTATGTGTCATCGTGTGCTCCAGGCACTGAAGGCACACAAGCAAACATCAAAGACACAGCTAAGTCTATGCCCTAGGAGCTCAGTAAATAGACAACCATATGCATACAGCAAAAATCTAAAATATAGATGGCCTCCCTTAAGAAGAGAAAGCAGATTGGTTTACTAACTAATATAGTCATGACATTTCCCTCTATGCCAAAGGTTATGTAGTTTCCCATATCACCCATAATAAAATATCCTGTTTCCCAAGCTCAGGGTTCCTCAGCTGTGGGGTCAACCCAATTGGTGTGTGCATCATCTACTGGGGCCCTATTGCATTGTCGCTAAGGGTTTTCAGGGGGAAAGGAAATCTAAACATGAAGTCATGCTGCTAGCTGTGGCATGACTAACATACGCATGTGCTTTCCCTGCATTCATAAAGTTGTAGCAGTCTAACTTAGTTTACAAGCAGAGTAAAATGTAGGTTTATACAATTGCATGTGTGAGCGTGCACACACATACCACACACACACACACACACACACACACACACACATTAAGGATGTGGTAATAGCTAAGAAAGAAATTAAGATAGGGAAGAGGGTAGCCCAATAATATTTTAAGGGAAGAAATTTTGCATAAGGTGATTCATGTATTTGAAGAGTTGATAGAGGATAAAGTAAAAAGTGAAAGTATTAGTTGCTCAGTCGTGTCTGACTCTGAGATGAACGGTAGCCCACCAGGCTCCTCTGTCCAGTGGACTCTCCAGGCAAGAAACTAGAGTGGGACCACTCCCTTATTTTCCTGGCCCAGGGATCGAACCGGTCTCCTGCACTGCAGGCAGTCTCTTTACCATCTGGTCCAACAGGGAGGTCCAATATTGATAGGGACTCATTAAATCAATCGAAAGACTCACCTATGCAAAGATCTAAGGAAGTACATTTCAGGCAGAAGAAAGAACAAATGCAAAACCCCGAGTCAGGAATAAAACACCAAAAAGAAAAGTCTGAACCCAGGTTCCAGTTGGGAGTGTGGACAGAAGAGGTCAGAGAGGCAACGAGGGACCTGAACTTGAAGAGTCGTTTAAACTACTGTGATGAGTTCTCAGTGGGAGCTATTAAAAGCTTCAGAGCAATGAGCTGCCATTTTCTTATGTACAGGCTTTCAAAAGGTCTCTGTGGCTACTGAGGAGAAAACTAACTGCCTAGGAGAAGGTGTGGGGATAAGAAGAACAGGAAGGGAAGAGGATGACTATTTCTCAGGCTATCTTTGATCAGGATGGTAGTAGTTGAATTAGTAAGAAACATTTGGAATCTAATTATTTGAAAATGCATCAGAAACACATAAGATGAATTAATGGATGCCTAGAGGAATGGAGCTACAGATAAATATGTGGTAACCAAGGATAGTAAAACAACAGTATAGTCTAGGTAGGAATACAAGTGTTCATTGTGCCATACTTTCAGCTTTGGTGTATGTTTGAAAATGCCTATATCAAAATGTTGGGGATAATTCACAAGCACACACATAAACTTGTAAGTATCAGTGTTTACCAAAGGCCTTACCACGATGTCATATATGAGCTGTGAGATCAAGTCAAAAATGATTTCTAATTTTGGATCATGAACACTTTTGTGAATGGTGATGCCATTTACTGAGTTGGTGATGGCTGGAAAGAGAAGTAAATTCTATCCTGGGCTTGAGTCTGATATATTCATTAAGTTATTTTCTTAAGATATAATTGCTATATAACATTACATTATTTCCAGGTGTACAACACAATGGCTCGCTATTTGTATATACTGACAAATGATCACCACAATAAATTCAGTTACCATCCAAGTTTTTGATATAAAATCTTACTGTAAGAGTGAAAGTATTAGTTGCTCAGTCTCTACTCTGAGATGAACTCCACCGTTATGCCAAAAAATCCACTCCTTATTTTCCTGGCCCAGGAACCGGTCTCCTGCACTGCAGGCAGTCTCTTTACCATCTGGTCCAACAGGGAGGTCCAATATTGATAGGGACTCATTAAATCAATCGAAAGACTCACCTATGCAAAGATCTAAGGAAGTACATTTCAGGCAGAAGAAAGAACAAATGCAAAACCCCGAGTCAGGAATAAAACACCAAAAAGAAAAGTCTGAACCCAGGTTCCAGTTGGGAGTGTGGACAGAAGAGGTCAGAGAGGCAACGAGGGACCTGAACTTGAAGAGTCGTTTAAACTACTGTGATGAGTTCTCAGTGGGAGCTATTAAAAGCTTCAGAGCAATGAGCTGCCATTTTCTTATGTACAGGCTTTCAAAAGGTCTCTGTGGCTACTGAGGAGAAAACTAACTGCCTAGGAGAAGGTGTGGGGATAAGAAGAACAGGAAGGGAAGAGGATGACTATTTCTCAGGCTATCTTTGATCAGGATGGTAGTAGTTGAATTAGTAAGAAACATTTGGAATCTAATTATTTGAAAATGCATCAGAAACACATAAGATGAATTAATGGATGCCTAGAGGAATGGAGCTACAGATAAATATGTGGTAACCAAGGATAGTAAAACAACAGTATAGTCTAGGTAGGAATACAAGTGTTCATTGTGCCATACTTTCAGCTTTGGTGTATGTTTGAAAATGCCTATATCAAAATGTTGGGGATAATTCACAAGCACACACATAAACTTGTAAGTATCAGTGTTTACCAAAGGCCTTACCACGATGTCATATATGAGCTGTGAGATCAAGTCAAAAATGATTTCTAATTTTGGATCATGAACACTTTTGTGAATGGTGATGCCATTTACTGAGTTGGTGATGGCTGGAAAGAGAAGTAAATTCTATCCTGGGCTTGAGTCTGATATATTCATTAAGTTATTTTCTTAAGATATAATTGCTATATAACATTACATTATTTCCAGGTGTACAACACAATGGCTCGCTATTTGTATATACTGACAAATGATCACCACAATAAATTCAGTTACCATCCAAGTTTGATATATTCTTACTAGATATCAAGTAAAGATGTCATGTAGTCAGCTGGAAATGTCAAGTAATGTATTGCCACTGGAGGTAACAATGGTATACAGAAGAGCCAAATCCTAATCTCATAAAACTTATATTCTTCCACAAATGATTAGGACCATTTGAGAAGCATCAGCATAAAGTATTTAAAACACAGCTGATCAAATGAAAAATATTAACGATTAGATACAAATGGAGGAGAAGGAGAAAACACTAAGGATTGAGGCCTAGATTACGCCAATGTTGATTTGAGTTTAAGACAGTTTTTGAGGGGGTGAATATGCTACACCTGGGCTTCCCAGGTGGTGCAGTGGTAAAGAATCCACTGGCAAATGCGGAAGATACAAGAGGCACAGGTTTGCTCCCTAGGTCAAAAAGATCCTGTGGAGTGGTAAATGGAAGCCCATCCCTGTATTCCTGCCTGGAAAATTCCATGGAGAGAGGAGCCTGGAGGGCTACAGTCCATGGGGTCACAAAGAGTCAGACATGAGTAAGCACACACACCTACATATGCATATGGTACACTTTATATGTCATGTTAAGATTTCTACCATGCTGAAACATCGTAAGTGTTATGGAAATTACCCTTAAAATACTTTGTGTCATCATTCACTCATGCTTTCTTCAATAATTTAAAAGAAGAAAATCACTATCAACATCAACGTATTGATTTAGGCTGACAGGCCTACACCTATAAACACTATAAGAAACATCAACAACACTTCCCTTTGAAAACAAATCTATAAAATAGCACTACATAACTTTCTGCTTGAACTCAGATCTTAGACTTCCATCTATCTAAACTGGAAAAAGAACTACATAAATTTGCCTAAAGCTATATAGGACTGTAAAAGTAAAACGATGTCAAGACCCCAACTGAGATATCCAAAGTTAAAATTTTATTAACATCATCTCCTTTACATGCATATTTTCTAAAATGTTATCCAAGAAACCCTCTTTTCTTCATCTTCAACTGTTTTTGTAATCCTTACACTGGTTCCAAAAAGGAAGAAGAGAAAGGAGGGGAAGGAAGAAATGAAGGAGGGGAAGGAGGAGGGGTACAGGAGAAGGAAGGGAACTAGGAGAAGAAATAAGCAAAGGAAAATATTTTTTTAACTCTTCATAAACCAAATTGCACATAGGAAGTAAATAAATATCTCCTATAGACTGCAGGAAATACTGAGGCAGATATAATTGGACACACACACTCTACATACACAATCTCCTGTCATTACTATGTATCTAACCAAATGGAAGCAATGTCCTTACACATCCATAGGTTTATTAGCAAAGATGCTACTTTATACAACTTGCTCAAGGATGCAATGACTAGAATTTTGTTCTTTTTGGACAATCACGATCCTTTGTCCTTTAATATACCCTTTTTTCTATGTTTTAAGAAACTCTTTTGGTTTATGGTCCACATGTTGTCTAGAATCAAAGGTTATTCAAACAAAGCCAATTCAAACATGATATTAGTGCATAGTTCCAAGAAGAAATTTCAGGTTACTTATAGGCAATTTAGGTACTGAAATGGACTACATATGGCTAGGATAATGAGCCCAAAATTCAAAACTAATTAGTGCATGAAGAAGATCAGTTCTTTTATGAGTAAGCACACACACCTACATATGCATATGGTACACTTTATATGTCATGTTAAGATTTCTACCATGCTGAAACATCGTAAGTGTTATGGAAATTACCCTTAAAATACTTTGTGTCATCATTCACTCATGCTTTCTTCAATAATTTAAAAGAAGAAAATCACTATCAACATCAACGTATTGATTTAGGCTGACAGGCCTACACCTATAAACACTATAAGAAACATCAACAACACTTCCCTTTGAAAACAAATCTATAAAATAGCACTACATAACTTTCTGCTTGAACTCAGATCTTAGACTTCCATCTATCTAAACTGGAAAAAGAACTACATAAATTTGCCTAAAGCTATATAGGACTGTAAAAGTAAAACGATGTCAAGACCCCAACTGAGATATCCAAAGTTAAAATTTTATTAACATCATCTCCTTTACATGCATATTTTCTAAAATGTTATCAAGAAACCCTCTTTTCTTCATCTTCAACTGTTTTTGTAATCCTTACACTGGTTCCAAAAAGGAAGAAGAGAAAGGAGGGGAAGGAAGAAATGAAGGAGGGGAAGGAGGAGGGGTACAGGAGAAGGAAGGGAACTAGGAGAAGAAATAAGCAAAGGAAAATATTTTTTTAACTCTTCATAAACCAAATTGCACATAGGAAGTAAATAAATATCTCCTATAGACTGCAGGAAATACTGAGGCAGATATAATTGGACACACACACTCTACATACACAATCTCCTGTCATTACTATGTATCTAACCAAATGGAAGCAATGTCCTTACACATCCATAGGTTTATTAGCAAAGATGCTACTTTATACAACTTGCTCAAGGATGCAATGACTAGAATTTTGTTCTTTTTGGACAATCACGATCCTTTGTCCTTTAATATACCCTTTTTTCTATGTTTTAAGAAACTCTTTTGGTTTATGGTCCACATGTTGTCTAGAATCAAAGGTTATTCAAACAAAGCCAATTCAAACATGATATTAGTGCATAGTTCCAAGAAGAAATTTCAGGTTACTTATAGGCAATTTAGGTACTGAAATGGACTACATATGGCTAGGATAATGAGCCCATTACTGAAAGAAGCACTTTAGCAAAATGTATAAACCTATATGAGAGTATTCATCTGCACTACACACACAGATCATCTTTATATCCCCAAACATCACATGTGCCATTTTCATCTCAGAATAGTTAAGGACAAGAAACTATTTTCATCTTAGAAGATTTTCACCAGTATTGTCAAATTATCAAATTGACACAATGTATGGAATGTGGATGTAGTCAGTCTTGTGATGGTTCCTATTAGTTCCCTGCAAATGATCACAAAACCATATTCTTCTTTAAAAATACAGAAAATGTGAGGCACAAAGGCTAAACTGAATACCTACTCACATATATAACAATAAAAGAAAAATCTGCATCTGGTTAATTAATCTGCTTTGAACGAGATAATCTTTATTTACAGTCCAAATAGAGAAGTTTGTCTGTAGTTCTCAACTAACTTAATTTTTATTCTCTGCAGGTTCCTACAGACATAAAATACAGAAAAATCAGAAATAGTATTTGCACATAACTTCCATGAAGATGCAAAACTCTTAACATTTTTCATATACTATAAAAATGCACATATAAATAACCCACCAAGCAAATTTCTATGCAAATCTATGTATCATTTGTCACTGAATAAAATTAATTTCTGTGTCTACCACAAGGAGAGTCAGTATATCTTTGAAATGGTACAAGCTTCTCTAAATTTGAAATTCATGGGGAGAATAAGCCCATCCTTCTAAGAAGGATAATAAGTAAACAGAAATCATAGAGCCCTGGACAAGTGAGAAAGCTGAGAAATCCTACAAACCAAACCCCTCATTATAAATGTGAACATAGAATCCCAGTGTGCTCAAACAGCCTAGAGGGCAGTGTTGTCCACATCACAAATTTTCAACAATCCCTGTGGAGGGCCGTCATCACTCAGGAGCAAACCAAAGGCAACCCAATGTCAAATATATGACCTACATATTAATTCAGTAAGTGTCCACAGTCTCCTTGCAACATGTTTTAAGAAACTCTTTTGGTTTATGGTCCACATGTTGTCTAGAATCAAAGGTTATTCAAACAAAGCCAATTCAAACATGATATTAGTGCATAGTTCCAAGAAGAAATTTCAGGTTACTTATAGGCAATTTAGGTACTGAAATGGACTACATATGGCTAGGATAATGAGCCCATTACTGAAAGAAGCACTTTAGCAAAATGTATAAACCTATATGAGAGTATTCATCTGCACTACACACACAGATCATCTTTATATCCCCAAACATCACATGTGCCATTTTCATCTCAGAATAGTTAAGGACAAGAAACTATTTTCATCTTAGAAGATTTTCACCAGTATTGTCAAATTATCAAATTGACACAATGTATGGAATGTGGATGTAGTCAGTCTTGTGATGGTGCCTACTAGATCCTGCAAATGATCACAAAACCATATTCTTCTTTAAAAATACAGAAAATGTGAGGCACAAAGGCTAAACTGAATACCTACTCACATATATAACAATAAAAGAAAAATCTGCATCTGGTTAATTAATCTGCTTTGAACGAGATAATCTTTATTTACAGTCCAAATAGAGAAGTTTGTCTGTAGTTCTCAACTAACTTAATTTTTATTCTCTGCAGGTTCCTACAGACATAAAATACAGAAAAATCAGAAATAGTATTTGCACATAACTTCCATGAAGATGCAAAACTCTTAACATTTTTCATATACTATAAAAATGCACATATAAATAACCCACCAAGCAAATTTCTATGCAAATCTATGTATCATTTGTCACTGAATAAAATTAATTTCTGTGTCTACCACAAGGAGAGTCAGTATATCTTTGAAATGGTACAAGCTTCTCTAAATTTGAAATTCATGGGGAGAATAAGCCCATCCTTCTAAGAAGGATAATAAGTAAACAGAAATCATAGAGCCCTGGACAAGTGAGAAAGCTGAGAAATCCTACAAACCAAACCCCTCATTATAAATGTGAACATAGAATCCCAGTGTGCTCAAACAGCCTAGAGGGCAGTGTTGTCCACATCACAAATTTTCAACAATCCCTGTGGAGGGGCCGTCATCACTCAGGAGCAAACCAAAGGCAACCCAATGTCAAATATATGACCTACATATTAATTCAGTAAGTGTCCACAGTCTCCCTTGCTCTGGACATAGTAGATGCTAAATACAAAAACTAGTTTCACATGCACAACAATTCACTGTTACGTTTTCAACTCCGTCCACCCTGGACATTTTTCACTATATTACTCTGAATTTTGCTGCACAATAACGGCTCAGGCACAAACTTCCCCCTTTATCCTATAATATTAAATTAGAACAAAGGACCTAGGTGTATGTATGAGATTGTAGGGGTGAGGTGGGGAGAGAAGGAAGAAAGCATTGGAGAGAGGAAAAGGGTGGGGGCTAGGTTAGGAGGGAGGGAGAGGAGGGGGAAATGATGTCTTGCTACTGCTGTTCCAGCAAACTGGTTAATTGCATTCGTTTCATATATCTCCAAACACCCCAGTACATTAATTACATTCTGTAACACCAAGCTCTTCTGATTCCCTCTGTCACTTCCACTGAGCAATTTAATTGTATTCCTCCTAGCTACACAATGACTCAAAACAAAAAAGAACTTGGGTGATAATTCTGAAGTATAATATGTAGTTTATACATACATTTCTGGTATTGAAATATAAAAAATCATGACCTATGAAGCTATATTATCGAAAAAGTTATATCAAAGACTTCTTATGATGATAATCAGGAAAGACACTTGGGACAAATCAGTAAACCTTTTTGTTCTGGTCATGTAAATATACTACAAAGGTAAATGTACTGAAAAAGAAAATGTCTGGTGAATGATCAGATATGATTATAGACATTACCACTGTATAATCCAAAGTGATTAATTCCTATGCATCTACAACTTAGAAGGGAAAAATGAAAAACGGCAATGTGTGCACATGAATGCCTTGCCTACTAAATTTGAAATTCATGGGGAGAATAAGCCCATCCTTCTAAGAAGGATAATAAGTAAACAGAAATCATAGAGCCCTGGACAAGTGAGAAAGCTGAGAAATCCTACAAACCAAACCCCTCATTATAAATGTGAACATAGAATCCCAGTGTGCTCAAACAGCCTAGAGGGCAGTGTTGTCCACATCACAAATTTTCAACAATCCCTGTGGAGGGCCGTCATCACTCAGGAGCAAACCAAAGGCAACCCAATGTCAAATATATGACCTACATATTAATTCAGTAAGTGTCCACAGTCTCCCTTGCTCTGGACATAGTAGATGCTAAATACAAAAACTAGTTTCACATGCACAACAATTCACTGTTACGTTTTCAACTCCGTCCACCCTGGACATTTTTCACTATATTACTCTGAATTTTGCTGCACAATAACGGCTCAGGCACAAACTTCCCCCTTTATCCTATAATATTAAATTAGAACAAAGGACCTAGGTGTATGTATGAGATTGTAGGGGTGAGGTGGGGAGAGAAGGAAGAAAGCATTGGAGAGAGGAAAAGGGTGGGGGCTAGGTTAGGAGGGAGGGAGAGGAGGGGGAAATGATGTCTTGCTACTGCTGTTCCAGCAAACTGGTTAATTGCATTCGTTTCATATATCTCCAAACACCCCAGTACATTAATTACATTCTGTAACACCAAGCTCTTCTGATTCCCTCTGTCACTTCCACTGAGCAATTTAATTGTATTCCTCCTAGCTACACAATGACTCAAAACAAAAAAGAACTTGGGTGATAATTCTGAAGTATAATATGTAGTTTATACATACATTTCTGGTATTGAAATATAAAAAATCATGACCTATGAAGCTATATTATCGAAAAAGTTATATCAAAGACTTCTTATGATGATAATCAGGAAAGACACTTGGGACAAATCAGTAAACCTTTTTGTTCTGGTCATGTAAATATACTACAAAGGTAAATGTACTGAAAAAGAAAATGTCTGGTGAATGATCAGATATGATTATAGACATTACCACTGTATAATCCAAAGTGATTAATTCCTATGCATCTACAACTTAGAAGGGAAAAATGAAAAACGGCAATGTGTGCACATGAATGCCTTGCCTACTATCGCTGGAGGGTATAGGTACTCCTGTAGTCCAGGGCCGAAAACAGCCACTTGATAGTATGCAAACTCATCTGTATTGCCTCATGTTTATAGAAAAGCTTCCTTTTTGAGTCTGATACACCACGCTCTGGACAGCAGCAGCAGCTGCCAGAAACAAAGTTAGCTCCTACAGGCGCGCAAAAATAGGCAGTGTCCCAAATAATGACTTCGTCCACCATGCAAATGCTGGGGGAAAGTTGATGTACCAACAAGCTACTATAATGGCTCAAATATCTGGACCATTACACCTCAGGTTCTTCATACATACAGTCATTAAAAATCTAAAGTATGACAATCCACGCAGGCAAGCAAAAATATCATACTCTAATCTCTTGTAAACCAATTCTTTGCAGCAATGTGAAAATTAAAGTCACCAGAAGGTGAGTATCAAATGTTCTTTTGGCTTTCTTCTTTGCAACAAACAGAAAAGGCGTGTTAATGATTACTTCAATCCCTCATTCAAACGAGCTACAAAAAAAGATTTTGCAATCCTCCCACAGGAAACTGACATCCTGTGAAAATATCCCAGGAAACCAAATCTGAACAAAAGACAGGAGAAGCAAAGGCAGAAAGATGTCTGCTTGACAGGCTGACTCAACCCAGAGGGAGACACCTAGAGCACCTGTTTCAGATCCCCATTGTGTTTGCCCCTGGGGACTGAGTTGAGTGTTCCAAGCCCAGGGCCAGCCCACAGCTTCTGCTTCCCTCTTCCTGGAGCCTCGCCCAGTCGCACTTTTGGCAGTTTTCTCTCTATGATCTAAATCTTCTTTCTGATAATCACCCTAGGAGAGCACGCATCAACACACAGGTGATACACATTGATCCCCAAGACAACTGAGTCTCAAATTCCTAACGCACTGAACCTTCATGGAGTGTCTATGACTTACTTCATTTGAATCTCCAAGCCAAAGTTGAGATACAAGAACAAACCAACACGAAACGGAGAGCAAAGCACAAGAGTATTAGTGGTTAAAGAGACTTACTTTCATATTTCTTTTCATAACAAAACTGAGAGCCAGTCATTTATGACCCAACTCCTCAATTAATTAAATTACAACCAAAGGTGAGTCCTAACACGTTCCACTTTGCAGCAGTTTAGAAACAAAAGACTTAAAACCTCTGCTCCCCAAAAGCTCCCAATGCCTGTCCAAAAGTCACCAACAAATTCAATGTCATTTTATTTACAGCCCATTTTCCACTCAGAATGAAATGTTCTGGGGCGGGGGTGAGGGTGGGGGACAAGAAAGAAGCATTTTAACTTACCATCAACCCGAACATATAAAAATCCACAGAGCAGTAGTTGTGTAAACATCAGCCAACTCATTTTGACATATTAAAAAGGATCCAGATTGCTTAAGAAACCAATCCCAGAGAGCAAAAGTACAAAAATAAGTATAAAAAAAAAGAGGTAGGTCCAAAGTTTAGACTCTCCTAGCTGCTAATTAAAGTCGAGAAGAGCAAATGGCAAGATCAGAAGGGGTTAGTGGAGAGGTCTTGAAGGGGGCACATTTGGATCCATCCAAATTAAGCGAGGGCACGCCAAAGGCTGCTGTATTTCCACTCTGGCTTCCTAAATTCCCACGAATTCAGCCCAGCCGGAGGGATTATTCAAGTACGTCTAACCCTCTCTCCTTAGGCTCCATGGCAATCCAAAGCCAAGTTCTTTCTTCAGAAGTCAGGAAGATGAAGGAGGAGGAAAGAGACCTAATTCCTAGAAAGTGTTCCACAAACTTGCCAGCGCGCAGCCGAAAAAACATTGGCCTGCCTGCTGGTTTCCTCTCCCCTGGTCTCCGTCTCGGTCGCAGCTCCACGTCCCGAGTTTTTTCACTTAACTTCCATAATAAGGATGTGTCAAAGCAACACTTAGCAGGCGGGCCCACTTGGCGGGCCTCTCCTCTGCCACCTCGTTGCCTCCCTCCACCTCTCCCGTTTCCGAAAGAGAGGCAAAGGGAAATCGGGACGAGTCGGGTGGAGAATCGGAACTCCTACGTGGTGGGGCGGCGGGGAGAGAGGGAGGGAGGGAGGGAGGGGCAGGGCTGGGGCTGCGGCCACCCCCCGCGGGGCCGCCTCCGAGCGCCGGGGAGCCCGGGCGGCGGAGGGCGGGAGCGGAGCGGGGCGGGAGCGCGAGGGAGCGCGCGGTCCAGCCGGCCGCCCGGGTCCAGCCGCCTGTCCCCCTGGTCCGGCCGCCGCCGCCGCTGCCGCTGCTCCCGCGGCCCCGCAGCAGAGGGTCCGCCTCCTCCAGCAGCTGCCGCGGGTGGAAGGACTCAGAGGAGGGAAGCCGAGGAAGCGGGAGGCGGAGGGGAGGGGAGGAATGAAAGCTGCTAAGAGTCTGCCCGGGGGCGGGGGCGGGGTGATGAGGGGGTGCACCGAGCCTCCACCTCGACACTCCGCCACCCGCGCGCACAGGGGGCGGCAGGCCCCTGGGCAGTGGGGGGATGGGGCCGGGGAAGCCGAGAGTCCTAGCGGGACGGAAATTAACAAATTCGGAGCCGAGGCCACCGGTCAACTCCTTCCCCTTCCCTGCTCCTCTCCGCGTCCCGTTTAATGGGCAGGTAATTTTCTCGGTGAGTGATTTCATGGAAGCCCTTCCTAATTATTCATCCCTCCGTCTGCCACGCGCTTTCTGGAAAAAGATCATCCTCCAGGACCCAGGGCGCAGCCTCATTACCCGTTAAAATCACACCAACATTCACTGTTCACCTTTTAGCAAAACGAGAAGCTGAGCCTGAGGGAGGAAAGGTAACAATATAACCACCTTTTGGAGCGGAAAGGTTGTGTGGGGGTGCTTTCTCGGTGGTTGAAAAGGCACAAGAAAGAAACCGGGTGCTGATGAGGGGTGTGTACAGAAATCTCTAGCCTCTCCCGATTTGTTTTAGCCAAGATCTACGGCCCCCTGAGGAATCCCCGGGGCGGGGGAAGGGTGATATCCCCTCTTCTGTTACTCCGTTGCTTTATGACCCCTCAAAGATGAGTTTGACGTGAGATTGTAGGATGCTAGGGGTTCGGCAGAAAACGCTTGGGATGGAGAGAAGAGAGGGGATCAGAGAGCCAAGGGGCGGGAGTCGGTACCCGAAGTCCTTACCCTCCAGAGACTAGTACCTCTGAAAGGAAATTCGGAAAATACAGTATTGGGGAAAGCTGAAAATCCAACTGAGCTAACGAAGCTCAAAAACAGCCGAATTCCAGCCCAAAGATGACAAAATCCTGAAAATTAAGGCAGAACCCACCAAGTGACTGCCATTCAGGACCGGGATGATTAAGGCAGGCCACGTTAGATCAAAGGGGCCCTAGTGTCTGCGAAGCCGCCGGTGTGGCCGTGCGGCCCGGCCCACGTGTGATCACAGGTTCGCTGGTAGCTGTTTGATGCTTGTTCGGATGATTACAAGGCGGGTTATAAGAACTCACGCAGGTTCCGGAGCCGCGGTAAAAAGCTGGATGGTGAATCTTTAGTTCCCCCTACTGGAAAGCATTAGAAAAGGTTCTCTGTCTGTGGCCTTGCGAAGCAGTTGGAAAAGAGCCTTTGTTTGGTTGGTGCATTTTGGTGTTGCCGCTCCGTTTAGCTCTCCCTTGCCTATTATGGATGTGAAATTATGTGTTTCAAAAAAATGGCCAGTGACACTCAAGTAATTTGGAGAGTTTTTATGGCATCTCTGCATGCTCGAAAATTATGATAATGAAATAGTCTTACAAAAGAATGGAACAAGCCACTTTTCTTGTGAAGCATTAAGAGTAATTTCAGCACACTTTTGATATACATTATTTAGTTGCTTTAAAAAAAAAGTGCATTAGTGTACTGAAGTTAAATCACTAGAATTCCCACAGTAATGTGGTGAATGTATTATTCTTTTACCACTCTATGGAAAAAAAAAGTGTGTGTGGAGGGGAGGCTAGACAAGTTAGCATGCTTTTTTTACGCCCCAAAGGGATGATGTCGTCATGGAACAATCTCAAAATTCATTGACTAATATTTCTCTTATCTGTCCTTAATATTGCTAAATAATTGAGAACTCTTTCAATTTTTCATTTTAAACATTCTCACTAGGTTTAAAGTCAGGAATTACGAAGTCTACTTCATTCTTCCAAATAAGGTACCACCACCACCCCTTGCCAATCTCTGAGTCAAATTTGCTTTCTGTTGTGGTTTAATTGCTAAGTCTAGGCCTTGCAACCCCATGGACAGTAGCCCTCCAGGCTCCTCTATCCATGGGATTCTCCAGGCAAGAATACTGGAGTGAGTTTCCATTTCCTTCTCCGGGGGATTGCCTCCCATACACCTCTCTTGCATTGCAAATGGATTCTCTTATTGCTGAGCCACCAAGGAGACCTAAGTCAAATTTCCTTACATGGGCATGATAAAAAATATTCTGAAAGTAAAGTCTCTCTAATAATAATGCAGAAATTAACAAATTATATTGACTTAAAGCTCTTTAATTTAAAATAGATCTCAGAAAGATATTGTGACATTTCCTCTGGAAGAGCTTTCTCATGGCTCTTCATTTGGAGGTCAAAAGATAGATTTCCAATTTGGAGACTTTTGGTCATAAATTTTGCTAGATGGTGAATCTTTAGTTCCCCCTACTGGAAAGCATTAGAAAAGGTTCTCTGTCTGTGGCCTTGCGAAGCAGTTGGAAAAGAGCCTTTGTTTGGTTGGTGCATTTTGGTGTTGCCGCTCCGTTTAGCTCTCCCTTGCCTATTATGGATGTGAAATTATGTGTTTCAAAAAAATGGCCAGTGACACTCAAGTAATTTGGAGAGTTTTTATGGCATCTCTGCATGCTCGAAAATTATGATAATGAAATAGTCTTACAAAAGAATGGAACAAGCCACTTTTCTTGTGAAGCATTAAGAGTAATTTCAGCACACTTTTGATATACATTATTTAGTTGCTTTAAAAAAAAAGTGCATTAGTGTACTGAAGTTAAATCACTAGAATTCCCACAGTAATGTGGTGAATGTATTATTCTTTTACCACTCTATGGAAAAAAGTGTGTGTGGAGGGGAGGCTAGACAAGTTAGCATGCTTTTTTTACGCCCCAAAGGGATGATGTCGTCATGGAACAATCTCAAAATTCATTGACTAATATTTCTCTTATCTGTCCTTAATATTGCTAAATAATTGAGAACTCTTTCAATTTTTCATTTTAAACATTCTCACTAGGTTTAAAGTCAGGAATTACGAAGTCTACTTCATTCTTCCAAATAAGGTACCACCACCACCCCTTGCCAATCTCTGAGTCAAATTTGCTTTCTGTTGTGGTTTAATTGCTAAGTCTAGGCCTTGCAACCCCATGGACAGTAGCCCTCCAGGCTCCTCTATCCATGGGATTCTCCAGGCAAGAATACTGGAGTGAGTTTCCATTTCCTTCTCCGGGGGATTGCCTCCCATACACCTCTCTTGCATTGCAAATGGATTCTCTTATTGCTGAGCCACCAAGGAGACCTAAGTCAAATTTCCTTACATGGGCATGATAAAAAATATTCTGAAAGTAAAGTCTCTCTAATAATAATGCAGAAATTAACAAATTATATTGACTTAAAGCTCTTTAATTTAAAATAGATCTCAGAAAGATATTGTGACATTTCCTCTGGAAGAGCTTTCTCATGGCTCTTCATTTGGAGGTCAAAAGATAGATTTAGCTTCATATTTGTTAGACTCGCCACCTACAAATGCCTTTCCTTAGGTGATCTATAAAATCACTCTGAGGCAGAAGAGAGTGAGTGTGGCAAGTTTCAGGACAGGAGGTTGAAGGAGAATGACCTAGCAATTGTTCTCTAGGGCAGAAAAATGTTACCTCATATCTCATACCAATTGTCCTTGTATAGAGTATGATGAATCACCTCACACAGAGAAAAGGTTGAAGAGACATTCATTTGACTGTATTTATTTGTTTTTTTTTTATTTTATCATCATTTTTAAGTAATTTAATGATTTGGGGAGGGGAGTGTGCCTTATGAAATGCAGGATCTTACTTCACGACCAGGGGTGGAGCTCAGGCTCCCTAAGTGGAAGCTCAGAGTCTTAACCACTGGAATTGCCAGGGGAGTACCCACAGAACATGGCTTCACCTTCATACTTTTCTTAATAAAGTGACAAGGCACTCTACTGATTTTAATCTCGTGGCATCATTTTGTAATACGCTACCTACATTATGTAATAATGTCTGTAATAAGGAATTTGGGAGGAGATCTATGTTTTGTGATTTTTCTTAAATGTAAGCTCATAAATGACGCTTAAAAGAATACATTTCCTCAGTGTATCACTAGATATAAAATGTGACCAAGGAAAACTAATGATTTTACATATAGAAATCTCATACCAAGCAATGGTTCAGGATTATGACTAAAATTCTCACACTAAGAGTTACTGTTTGAGTCTACAGACAAAAATGTAATATGGACAAAATAAGTCCAAAGAACATGACTTTCTGGAAAGTTTGATAAGATCTGTATTAGACAAAGTTTATATTTCTATTAAATTTAAAAATTAGTAAGCTAGGTTGAGTCTTTCCATTTCCTTCTCAGGGATTGCCTCCCATACACCTCTCTTGCATTGCAAATGGATTCTCTTATTGCTGAGCCACCAAGGAGACCTAAGTCAAATTTCCTTACATGGGCATGATAAAAAATATTCTGAAAGTAAAGTCTCTCTAATAATAATGCAGAAATTAACAAATTATATTGACTTAAAGCTCTTTAATTTAAAATAGATCTCAGAAAGATATTGTGACATTTCCTCTGGAAGAGCTTTCTCATGGCTCTTCATTTGGAGGTCAAAAGATAGATTTAGCTTCATATTTGTTAGACTCGCCACCTACAAATGCCTTTCCTTAGGTGATCTATAAAATCACTCTGAGGCAGAAGAGAGTGAGTGTGGCAAGTTTCAGGACAGGAGGTTGAAGGAGAATGACCTAGCAATTGTTCTCTAGGGCAGAAAAATGTTACCTCATATCTCATACCAATTGTCCTTGTATAGAGTATGATGAATCACCTCACACAGAGAAAAGGTTGAAGAGACATTCATTTGACTGTATTTATTTTTTTTTTTTAATTTTATCATCATTTTTAAGTAATTTAATGATTTGGGGAGGGGAGTGTGCCTTATGAAATGCAGGATCTTACTTCACGACCAGGGGTGGAGCTCAGGCTCCCTAAGTGGAAGCTCAGAGTCTTAACCACTGGAATTGCCAGGGGAGTACCCACAGAACATGGCTTCACCTTCATACTTTTCTTAATAAAGTGACAAGGCACTCTACTGATTTTAATCTCGTGGCATCATTTTGTAATACGCTACCTACATTATGTAATAATGTCTGTAATAAGGAATTTGGGAGGAGATCTATGTTTTGTGATTTTTCTTAAATGTAAGCTCATAAATGACGCTTAAAAGAATACATTTCCTCAGTGTATCACTAGATATAAAATGTGACCAAGGAAAACTAATGATTTTACATATAGAAATCTCATACCAAGCAATGGTTCAGGATTATGACTAAAATTCTCACACTAAGAGTTACTGTTTGAGTCTACAGACAAAAATGTAATATGGACAAAATAAGTCCAAAGAACATGACTTTCTGGAAAGTTTGATAAGATCTGTATTAGACAAAAGTTTATATTTCTATTAAATTTAAAACAATTTTAGTAAGCATTGTCTATGGAAGAAATGAATTCCTCACTGTTTTTTCTGAAAGGAAAATCTTTAAAACCTAAACATTATAATAGAAGTTTGAAGTTCAATTTTAGTAGTGCTTTAGCTGAAAAGTCTTTCTAAGGATTTCATTAAGACAAACCCAGAAATAGCTTAGAACAATGAAGAACCCCACCACCAAATTAGAAGATTTAAGATACAGAAAATAAAATGAGAACTTGACTTTATTATCTTTCCAAATACCAATTGTTGGGGTTTTTTTTTTTCATTTTTTCTTCTCTGAACAAGCAACTGAATAGAGAAATATACCTGGAAATCTAGGTTCCTTTTATTTAAAGCTTGGAATGGTATTATTATGTGCTCAAAATCTGCATACCAGATAAAAATATATTTTAATACATTTAAAGACATCTATGTATAAGAGGCTATAATTAACCCTAATTGGAGTAAGGTGATTAAATGGACTTCTTTGTGATTGTACTTTCGAGTTGGCATTCCTAGAGAACCATAAAATACTCATCTGAGGAAATCTGTACAATAAAAGTTATAAAACATTTAATATTTCTTTTCCATAACAGAGTCTTAAAGGATGTGATATAATTTGAAAAACCCTAATCTGTTTTTTTTTTAACTTTTTCCAGCATGCCCTCATTATAGTTGCAAGTTTGCATACATAGGCAAATTGATCCATGCTAATAATTTTAATATCTACTAAGATGTGGTAAGCACTTGCTATACGTCAAGAATTATTGTAGTCTTTAAAAATTTATTGATTCATTTAAGTCTTATGAGTAATTTATGTGGTTGATATTACTCCCATTGTACAGAGGAGCAAACAAGCTTAGATATCTAACCTAAATTAATAAAAAGTGCAATCTTCCTTTGAATCCAAATATCTCTATAAAACCTATGCTTCTCAGAGTGTTAAAACATCTTCCACATTGTAAAAACACTGTAACACTTTAATAAATTGCTTTGATTGATTGATTTAAGATCTGGTACACTAAAACACACAGAAATACGTAATCAATTTTTGTTTCCAAAATTGAAGAACCCTCTTACAGCCAAAAGACCATCCGTTATCTGTTCAGTTTGAAACTTTTCTATATAAGATTGTCTTACCATACTATGCAGAAACACCACATTTACATGAAATGTATGGATTACTAACTACAAAAGGATATAGGACAATTAAAATAAGTGAAGCATTAAAAATCCAGATTGGAGAATTATTCATTTGCTCTTAGGTTTCTTTTTTTATATATAATGCACTCCAACTTGTCTCAAAATGTTTTGAGGGAGCCAAGATAAATTACATATTGCTCTGATATATTTTCTAAGTATTATATTTCAATCAATTCATTTTCAATATTCATTCATACTTCTTTGTATGTAATCAATCTGTCTCTGTGTGTGTCTATGATTAGTACTTTTGCTACATTACATGGAATTTTTTAAATATTCCATTTTTAGAAATATAAAATTTAAGTGACTGAAATGTAACAATATTTCACAAAACAAAGTATTTTCTACCAAATACCATCATTTGCCATTGAGAAGAATTTATCTTTTTTTAGAATTGAAATCAATTTGGAAAATCATGTTTTGTCTTGATTGAAACTTCACCTTCAAACTTAACATAGCTCTTAAAATACTACAAAAAGTAATAAATAATATCAAGGCATAATTTCTCTAAATGTGTACATCTTAAAATTTAGAATTTTAAAAACACACATAGGTATCTCAGAGTTCACTGATGAAGTTTTATCTCCTTAATGTCAGTAAACCTCATTCTGAGGCTATTTCCCCTTCATTTGTATAAGTAATCTAAGAAATCACATCTTCTGTCATATATTTAAATGTAGCTCTCTGGTGGGGAAGATAAACCCTCATCTAGGTTGGGAAAGTGTTTTTAGAAAGAAGCAACGTTGTCAGTCTCGCAAAGTTGTCAATTATTTAGATATCTAACCTAAATTAATAAAAAGTGCAATCTTCCTTTGAATCCAAATATCTCTATAAAACCTATGCTTCTCAGAGTGTTAAAACATCTTCCACATTGTAAAAACACTGTAACACTTTAATAAATTGCTTTGATTGATTGATTTAAGATCTGGTACACTAAAACACACAGAAATACGTAATCAATTTTTGTTTCCAAAATTGAAGAACCCTCTTACAGCCAAAAGACCATCCGTTATCTGTTCAGTTTGAAACTTTTCTATATAAGATTGTCTTACCATACTATGCAGAAACACCACATTTACATGAAATGTATGGATTACTAACTACAAAAGGATATAGGACAATTAAAATAAGTGAAGCATTAAAAATCCAGATTGGAGAATTATTCATTTGCTCTTAGGTTTCTTTTTTTATATATAATGCACTCCAACTTGTCTCAAAATGTTTTGAGGGAGCCAAGATAAATTACATATTGCTCTGATATATTTTCTAAGTATTATATTTCAATCAATTCATTTTCAATATTCATTCATACTTCTTTGTATGTAATCAATCTGTCTCTGTGTGTGTCTATGATTAGTACTTTTGCTACATTACATGGAATTTTTTAAATATTCCATTTTTAGAAATATAAAATTTAAGTGACTGAAATGTAACAATATTTCACAAAAACAAAGTATTTTCTACCAAATACCATCATTTGCCATTGAGAAGAATTTATCTTTTTTTAGAATTGAAATCAATTTGGAACATCATGTTTTGTCTTGATTGAAACTTCACCTTCAAACTTAACATAGCTCTTAAAATACTACAAAAAGTAATAAATAATATCAAGGCATAATTTCTCTAAATGTGTACATCTTAAAATTTAGAATTTTAAAAACACACATAGGTATCTCAGAGTTCACTGATGAAGTTTTATCTCCTTAATGTCAGTAAACCTCATTCTGAGGCTATTTCCCCTTCATTTGTATAAGTAATCTAAGAAATCACATCTTCTGTCATATATTTAAATGTAGCTCTCTGGTGGGGAAGATAAACCCTCATCTAGGTTGGGAAAGTGTTTTTAGAAAGAAGCAACGTTGTCAGTCTCGCAAAGTTGTGAATTATTTACAGGTGTCCCTCTATCTTTGTAACCTCTGATCATGACAGGCCAGGCTTCCTATCCCTGCATGGTCTTTTTCTGCTCCATACTTTATCATCTCTATTTAAAGCAATCAAGTTCTGTTTTTAGTATACAACCTAATTTCAATGATGTTAAATAATACAGTTTTTGCTGTTTTTGTACCACAACATCATGAACCCATGAAAATCCCTTTGACTCTTTGCCAAACTCTTTCCAGTCCATCTACTCCAATCTGGGCTTTGTATAATTGAATTTTAGCAACACATAACTATAATCCTAATAAGAAGTTTTGTTTCTTTTTTTAATTCAAAACAGAATTTTTGATTTTCTTAAGAAGAAAAAATTTTCAAAGAATATGGAAAAGATTCAAGAGGTCACAAATTTTTTAGCTATCAGCTCACTGAGTTGTCTTTTAAACTATTTAACAATGAATTGTTCTAATTCAAAGAAGTTGCTTATTGTCTCTTGCAATAATATCATGGATTTAATCCAAGGGAACATGTAATCCAATTGAACTGCCTACAGTTCTCCCATACAGAAGAACTAATCTGTTTGGGTGCAGATTCTGATTTTCTTCCAATATCCAAATTATCTTATTTCTGCCTGATAAAATAACTTCTGACCACCTGCAGAGTTCTGGAAGTCCTTTTACAGCAAACATTGTGTTTTTAGTTATTACATACCAACAGGGAGTCTAGGTAACATAATTTTTCTTTAAAAAAAATGAGAGATGTAAGTATGCATTCTTTTACTAAAGTGAAATATCTGGAAGAATTGTCAGGGTCCAAGTTTAGAAACAAACCTAAAATGAAGGAATAATATGACATAGAAAGTACTTCATATCAAAATATTTCAATCCAGAAAAAAATGCTCTCTTAAGCAGTTTCTACTGATTAATCATTTAAGGATAAGTGTAAGTTATTTTTTTTTTTAATTTTTTATTTTATTTATTTATCTTTTTTGGGGAGGGTGAGGAGGGAGGGGGATGGGCAGGCCACTTCTATTGGTCTTTCATTTCTCTATTTTTATCCGTCTTTGTTCTTTGGCTCCTGTGGGCCTCCCATCCCCGTGGCCTCTGTTGTCGCAGAGCACTGGCTCTGGGCGCATGCGCCCCAGAGCTCCAGCTCGGTAATTGGACACATGGGTCCAGCCGCTCTGCACGTGGGATCTTTCCAGGCCAGGGATTGAACCGACGCCCCTTGCACTGCAAGGCGGTGTCCTTACCCACTGGACCACCAGGGGAAGCCGCGTTATTTTTATTTTCTGAGTAATTTTGGCTTTTTCAACATATAATAATTAATACTAATGTAAAGGGATCCAAAAATCAAATCATTGAAACTGGAAAATGCTAGTGTAGTCTTTTTATAAATGCATACAAATGGTCCTCCTATCACATTATCTTGTTTTAATTTTTAATATACCTTATTTTCAATGATTAGTTCTTTATACTTGGTAGGAATATAAATTTAAATATGTTTCCATTGTACCTAATATAAGATCTAAACATCTAAAAATTAACTTACAATTTTTAGAGAAAATGAGAGAAATGTTTCACCAAACTTCTTTAACTTTTCATTTTTTAAAGACTCCTCATCTTTTCCTCCAGCAATCTGGCAAACATAAGTGTATGAGGCAATTTCTGGTATAGACAGGGTCAATAAAAAATTATATATCATGATGAGTACTGAGAAATTTATTTTTAGCTTGTCTCTACATCTGCCTTATGTTCAAGTTATTACTTAGCATATTATTTTGTTCCTCTCTTCTCTACTTCCCACCAAACACGTACATTAAAAAAAATTACATCACAGAGCTGAAACAGCGTTTATAGGGACAGTGGTCATCTAGTTTCTAGCCTTGGTTCTGAATCATGTTTAAATTGTCAGAAAATAAATGAAAATATTTTATTTTAATACTTTCATGGAATTTTTACATTCACTCATCATTGGGAAAATTTTAGTCTTCTCCAATCTAACTGTGAAGTATCATTTCTATTTCATTATCCCTGGGAGGAGAAGGATTGATGAATGAGCACCTGGTTGGGGAAGTTTTCGAGCATGTGCTCTGGAACAAGTAGATCTGGACTCTAATCTTTCGAGGGAGGGATGGGCGGGCCACTTCTATTGGTCTTTCATTTCTCTATTTTTATCCGTCTTTGTTCTTTGGCTCCTGTGGGCCTCCCATCCCCGTGGCCTCTGTTGTCGCAGAGCACTGGCTCTGGGCGCATGCTCTCCAGAGCTCCAGCTCGGTAATTGGACACATGGGTCCAGCCGCTCTGCACGTGGGATCTTTCCAGGCCAGGGATTGAACCGACGCCCCTTGCACTGCAAGGCGGTGTCCTTACCCACTGGACCACCAGGGGAAGCCGCGTTATTTTTATTTTCTGAGTAATTTTGGCTTTTTCAACATATAATAATTAATACTAATGTAAAGGGATCCAAAAATCAAATCATTGAAACTGGAAAATGCTAGTGTAGTCTTTTTATAAATGCATACAAATGGTCCTCCTATCACATTATCTTGTTTTAATTTTTAATATACCTTATTTTCAATGATTAGTTCTTTATACTTGGTAGGAATATAAATTTAAATATGTTTCCATTGTACCTAATATAAGATCTAAACATCTAAAAATTAACTTACAATTTTTAGAGAAAATGAGAGAAATGTTTCACCAAACTTCTTTAACTTTTCATTTTTTAAAGACTCCTCATCTTTTCCTCCAGCAATCTGGCAAACATAAGTGTATGAGGCAATTTCTGGTATAGACAGGGTCAATAAAAATTATATATCATGATGAGTACTGAGAAATTTATTTTTAGCTTGTCTCTACATCTGCCTTATGTTCAAGTTATTACTTAGCATATTATTTTGTTCCTCTCTTCTCTACTTCCCACCAAACACGTACATTAAAAAAAATTACATCACAGAGCTGAAACAGCGTTTATAGGGACAGTGGTCATCTAGTTTCTAGCCTTGGTTCTGAATCATGTTTAAATTGTCAGAAAATAAATGAAAATATTTTATTTTAATACTTTCATGGAATTTTTACATTCACTCATCATTGGGAAAATTTTAGTCTTCTCCAATCTAACTGTGAAGTATCATTTCTATTTCATTATCCCTGGGAGGAGAAGGATTGATGAATGAGCACCTGGTTGGGGAAGTTTTCGAGCATGTGCTCTGGAACAAGTAGATCTGGACTCTAATCTTGGTTACGCCGCTTAAGTGTGATCTTAACAATCATCTCAGCCATAAAACAAAGATTAAAATAGTGCCTGATCAGAAGGGTATATAAATGATGGTTTTAAAGAACTTGATACAGTGTATCAAGTGTACCAGTCTTAACTGGTTTCCAACACTTAGAGTGTTGGAATATCCTATTGAATCTCCATCATGGTGGCAGAGACAATGCTGTTTGCCACCCTGGAATCATTTTTTTTCCTTCTTCCACAAAAAGCTTGGTTAAACTGCCCAGTTCCCTAGCAAGTAGATATCATGTGACTGAGACGTGGCCAATGAAATGCAGGCACATCTAGGACAGGCCTCGAAGGTACCTCCAGTACCACCCCAGACACTTTATTCTTTCACTGGATGGCCAGAGCCTGTGGAAAACACCAAGCCACCGGATGAGATAAATGAATCCCACAGTAAGTACGTAGAACGAATGATCACACTCTCTCCCTAAGGCTTTACACTGAGTCAAAAAATAAATAACTTGTATTAGTAAAGTCAACAAATTATTGAAGTTTTGTTTTCTTGATTTTAGCACTGAACCTATTCTGACAAATATAATCAGCTACCCTGAATATCACCTAACGTTTAAATAGAAATGTGTCATTTTATTTCCTAATTTTTAATAACTATGTGGTAAGCCCTGCAGTAAGTCTTTTATATTGATTGTCTTATTTAATTATCACAAAGCTTGTGATGGTGATATTAATTTTAGCACCATAGTTCAGATTAATTCATAAAAACTTTAAAAAAAACTTTGAAAATGTCATAATTTGAAGCTCTGACTCATCTAGTTCAACAAAGACTATGATATGAGCCAGGATAGAATAGGTTTCCCTATGGTAGAGTTTCTCAATCTTTTTTCATTGTTACTTTCCTAAGATGCATTTTTAGATATTTTTGTCCTAATCAGCTCCCCATGGAATTTAATAAAAATACTGTACATATGTTAAAGGACTGCATATGTATGTATGTATGTAAAAGTGTTAATTGCTCAGTTGTGTCCAATTCTTTAAGACCCCATGGACTGTAGTTCAGTAAGCTCCTCTGTCCAAGGAATTCTCCAGGAAAGGATACTGGAGTGGGTTGTCATTCCCTTCCCGAGGGGATCTAACCTGGGTATCCCACAGTGTAGACATATTCTTTACTGTCTGAGCCACCATGGAGGTCCTGTGTATGTATATACTTTATATATTAAAAGAGTAAGATTTTGTGTGCCCCCCAAACCAGTTTCACATCATTGCCATTGAGGATATGTATTTTACAAATAAAGGCAATTCCCAATTCTTAAGCAACAAGGATTATTTCCTGCTATATTATGAGTCTATTGGAGACTACTGTATATCATCTTCATTCTAGGATGTAGGTTGCTGTATCACTCACTTTCTGAAAAAATGGAAAAACAGAATATGGTTGTTAAATACCTTGGCTGGAAACAAAGTATGCTATTTCTTATATCTAGTTGCCAAAGCAAAACCCAACATCCACCCCATTCCCTTGTTATGGATGGGAAGAAGCTGGAAAGAAACTGCTACCCTCTGCAGACCTTCTTGCTTTTGGAAGGAATTAGATTCATGATGGCAATATAGCTTATTGCAAGCAAAAAAGAAGCTCTAATGTATTATTGTATGTTTGCATACTAGGTTGAATGGTGTCTCCCCAGAATCTCAGAACATGACCTGTTTGGAAATAGGGTCTTTGCAAATTTAATCAAGTTAAGATAAACTTATACTGGAATAGAATGGGCCCTAATCCAATGTCTAGTGTCCTTAGAAGAAGAGGGAAATTTGAAAGCAAACACAGAAAAAGACAGCTATGTGTGGACAATGGCAGAAATTCCTAGCTCTACACCAAAGAATGCCTGGAGCCACCAGACTCTGAAAGAAGTCAGGACAGATTCTTCCCTACAGTCTTCAGAAAATGGACCTGACTTTCCAGCCTCTGGAAACAACTTTGTTGTTTAAGCCATCAAATTTATGATACTTGTTATGGTAGTCCTGAGAAATTAATATAATCATTATGAGTTTTAATAAATTAAAAATGAGAAAATAACTTTTCTTTTATTAGAAGCCAAGAAGATGAATGACAGATTAGAAATCTTGGGAAATTATAGTTTTATACATTCAAAGTCTACTTAAATCAAAAGTTTATTATATATATATGTGTGTGTGTATATATAAACTCAAATAGACACTTATATATCTAATACTAAAAAGAGACAAAAATTTAAATTTAAAAAGTTAACTTTGTATGATCCATTTTAGAATTTCACAATTCAATGTTAACTTTAAGATAATCTATTAGGGTCGTCTCATTTATCTCAGGAATAGGAGGCCGATTTAAATGAATAATAGATACTTTATCTTATTCATAAATTAAGTTCTTAAAAATATATTTAACTAAGAATTTTACAAATGGTCCCAATTCTTAAGCAACAAGGATTATTTCCTGCTATATTATGAGTCTATTGGAGACTACTGTATATCATCTTCATTCTAGGATGTAGGTTGCTGTATCACTCACTTTCTGAAAAAATGGAAAAACAGAATATGGTTGTTAAATACCTTGGCTGGAAACAAAGTATGCTATTTCTTATATCTAGTTGCCAAAGCAAAACCCAACATCCACCCCATTCCCTTGTTATGGATGGGAAGAAGCTGGAAAGAAACTGCTACCCTCTGCAGACCTTCTTGCTTTTGGAAGGAATTAGATTCATGATGGCAATATAGCTTATTGCAAGCAAAAAAGAAGCTCTAATGTATTATTGTATGTTTGCATACTAGGTTGAATGGTGTCTCCCCAGAATCTCAGAACATGACCTGTTTGGAAATAGGGTCTTTGCAAATTTAATCAAGTTAAGATAAACTTATACTGGAATAGAATGGGCCCTAATCCAATGTCTAGTGTCCTTAGAAGAAGAGGGAAATTTGAAAGCAAACACAGAAAAAGACAGCTATGTGTGGACAATGGCAGAAATTCCTAGCTCTACACCAAAGAATGCCTGGAGCCACCAGACTCTGAAAGAAGTCAGGACAGATTCTTCCCTACAGTCTTCAGAAAATGGACCTGACTTTCCAGCCTCTGGAAACAACTTTGTTGTTTAAGCCATCAAATTTATGATACTTGTTATGGTAGTCCTGAGAAATTAATATAATCATTATGAGTTTTAATAAATTAAAAATGAGAAAATAACTTTTCTTTTATTAGAAGCCAAGAAGATGAATGACAGATTAGAAATCTTGGGAAATTATAGTTTTATACATTCAAAGTCTACTTAAATCAAAAGTTTATTATATATATATGTGTGTGTGTATATATAAACTCAAATAGACACTTATATATCTAATACTAAAAAGAGACAAAAATTTAAATTTAAAAAGTTAACTTTGTATGATCCATTTTAGAATTTCACAATTCAATGTTAACTTTAAGATAATCTATTAGGGTCGTCTCATTTATCTCAGGAATAGGAGGCCGATTTAAATGAATAATAGATACTTTATCTTATTCATAAATTAAGTTCTTAAAAATATATTTAACTAAGAATTTTAGAATGTAGGTACTGTCTTTTGTTAATTATTATTACAACTGCTTGTGATTTATGATTAAAATTTAATTACATACATATTAGCCCATTTAAATGTTCTCGTATAATTAAAATCTTATCAAAATTTAAAATAACCATAAAAAGTTAGAAGAAATACTAAATAACTATAGTCTCTATGTGGAAATACTAAATAAAAATATTTGGTCCTGGTTTTATTGATGGTTATTACAGAATGCCTCTTGCAGCGTATAGCAAAGGTTATCCCAGAACCAGATTTATACAACTGCCCATGGCAGTAAATAGAAGACTTAAGTTGTTTCCTCTGCTGATTTATTTGATGTACCTTTAGAGGAAAGGCTTAACACTCATCTTTTTTCATAGCTTTTCTGTTTTAAAATAAAGGAAAGAATGAATCAAATCTCACTTTTTATGTCACTAGTCCATTTCCCACATCAGTTTTTTTCTATATTCAACTTTTTAATCCAAGAAAGAAAATGCTCTCTAAAACTTGGAACTCTCCAGATTTATGAAACAAGATTTTTGACAATTTTTTCATTTGTTCTGTAGCCTCAGCAGAAGCCAGCCAAGCACCATAATCATTAACAAGTAGCAGCACATGTACACACAGACACACATGCTCATGCATGTACACACAGATGCTGGGTCTCTTATATTAAGCTGAAGGAACACAGTCTCGTCAGTGTATTAGCTTTCAGTCTGAAGCAACACCCATAATAAAGATTAAAACATATCACATGCTATATTCATACAGAGAAACATCTATGATATCAAGACCAACATCTGAACCAAACTCACAGACATGTTATTACACTACACTCACTCCTATGTACTGCCCAATGTGAAAGGCGGAGGGCAGCGAAGTCATAGTATTAATTTAAAACATTCAAAGTCTACTTAAATCAAAAGTTTATTATATATATATGTGTGTGTGTATATATAAACTCAAATAGACACTTATATATCTAATACTAAAAAGAGACAAAAATTTAAATTTAAAAAGTTAACTTTGTATGATCCATTTTAGAATTTCACAATTCAATGTTAACTTTAAGATAATCTATTAGGGTCGTCTCATTTATCTCAGGAATAGGAGGCCGATTTAAATGAATAATAGATACTTTATCTTATTCATAAATTAAGTTCTTAAAAATATATTTAACTAAGAATTTTAGAATGTAGGTACTGTCTTTTGTTAATTATTATTACAACTGCTTGTGATTTATGATTAAAATTTAATTACATACATATTAGCCCATTTAAATGTTCTCGTATAATTAAAATCTTATCAAAATTTAAAATAACCATAAAAAGTTAGAAGAAATACTAAATAACTATAGTCTCTATGTGGAAATACTAAATAAAAATATTTGGTCCTGGTTTTATTGATGGTTATTACAGAATGCCTCTTGCAGCGTATAGCAAAGGTTATCCCAGAACCAGATTTATACAACTGCCCATGGCAGTAAATAGAAGACTTAAGTTGTTTCCTCTGCTGATTTATTTGATGTACCTTTAGAGGAAAGGCTTAACACTCATCTTTTTTCATAGCTTTTCTGTTTTAAAATAAAGGAAAGAATGAATCAAATCTCACTTTTTATGTCACTAGTCCATTTCCCACATCAGTTTTTTTCTATATTCAACTTTTTTTAATCCAAGAAAGAAAATGCTCTCTAAAACTTGGAACTCTCCAGATTTATGAAACAAGATTTTTGACAATTTTTTCATTTGTTCTGTAGCCTCAGCAGAAGCCAGCCAAGCACCATAATCATTAACAAGTAGCAGCACATGTACACACAGACACACATGCTCATGCATGTACACACAGATGCTGGGTCTCTTATATTAAGCTGAAGGAACACAGTCTCGTCAGTGTATTAGCTTTCAGTCTGAAGCAACACCCATAATAAAGATTAAAACATATCACATGCTATATTCATACAGAGAAACATCTATGATATCAAGACCAACATCTGAACCAAACTCACAGACATGTTATTACACTACACTCACTCCTATGTACTGCATCAAAACCACAGTGTGAAAGGCGGGAGGGCGGAGCTAAAAAGCAAAAAGAAATGATCAAATATCTACCAACACCAAAGTAAGAAAACAGAGCTGTTAGATATTAGAAGGTTTTGAAAAGGAAAAAAACAAACAAACACTCCACAACTGTCAAATCCCATGCATGGTAGGCATGGAGCCAGAGTTGCAGGTAAATGAGAAGCTTCACATGTATAGAATCACAATAAAAGTGAACAAGATATGTCAGATGGTTTGGTAAAGTTCTTGGGTAACTTAGATCAGAAAGAAAAGACAGTTCATTATAAACAACAAAAATTGAGATTCTGAGAAGTTAAATAACTTTCACAAAAGAGTACAAAAATAAAAGTGCTGAAAACTGATTGACATCAGGAATGCACTTCATTTCCAGTAAACTGCATCAACCAATTTAATGATAATTATTGGCTTCTGAACAATTTTTCTCTTGAGAAAAGGATTGGCAGTTAGTGAACTAGGGGATTTCAAGAGTAGATCCTTGTTTATTTGCCTCAATCGGTCATGAAAATGAGTAAGGAAATAAATAGAAGAGAAAGAAAACAAAGATGGGAAGACAGAAAAACAGAAAGGTAAAGAAGGGCAGATGAGTTTTTCATAATCTTGCTTTCAGTAAAAAAAAACAACAGCTAGAGAAAGCCATGTGATTTGATAGTCTTTGGGCTTCTAACTTTGCTTTGTAGCTCTTATCAAATATTCTTTCTGCTTTGTTTCTACCCACTTGGCTTTTGTCTTCAAAGAAAACAGAGACGCAGCTGCATTGGTTCACAAACTTTGGAGCCAGCTTAGCTGTAATGTTTCCCTCCACTTAATATGCAAAGTGAGTTAGAGAGAAGTATTTGACACACACTCTTCCTAGAGTTCTGACTTTGACCCTGCTTGGTTCTTTTTGTTTGTTTGGTTGGTTGGTTTTTTTTTTAAACCTTTCTTTTGCTTGTATATCCCCCCTTCCCACCCCTCCCAACCATCACACAGCACCCCTGAAGGATCCCCTTTTCTCACAGAACAATGACTAGAGCTATTTTCTTCACTTATGATAATAAAGGCCTTCATGCTACTTCCTTTACTCCTCCCACCCTCTGCTCCCTCCCCACAATGTCCACTGTCCATGTCTGTCTTTCCGTCGCTTCACTGCGTGTGCCATCATCACCATCCTACTAGATTCCATATATATGTGTTAATATACTGTATTTGTCCTTCTCTTTCTGACTGACTTCACTTTTTATGATATGTTCTAGATCCAGCCACCTCATTAGGGCTGATTCTTATGCATTTTTCTTTATAGCTGTGTAGTATTCCATTGTATATATGTACCAGAGCTTTTGGATCCATTCGTTCGTCGACGGGCATCTAGGTTCCTTCCATGTTCTAGCTATTGTATAGAGAGCTGCAATGAACATTGGGGTACAGGTGCTTCTTTTTTTAGGATTTGGGAATTTCTTCAGGGTATAAGCCTTCATTTCCAGTAAACTGCATCAACCAATTTAATGATAATTATTGGCTTCTGAACAATTTTTCTCTTGAGAAAAGGATTGGCAGTTAGTGAACTAGGGGATTTCAAGAGTAGATCCTTGTTTATTTGCCTCAATCGGTCATGAAAATGAGTAAGGAAATAAATAGAAGAGAAAGAAAACAAAGATGGGAAGACAGAAAAACAGAAAGGTAAAGAAGGGCAGATGAGTTTTTCATAATCTTGCTTTCAGTAAAAAAAAACAACAGCTAGAGAAAGCCATGTGATTTGATAGTCTTTGGGCTTCTAACTTTGCTTTGTAGCTCTTATCAAATATTCTTTCTGCTTTGTTTCTACCCACTTGGCTTTTGTCTTCAAAGAAAACAGAGACGCAGCTGCATTGGTTCACAAACTTTGGAGCCAGCTTAGCTGTAATGTTTCCCTCCACTTAATATGCAAAGTGAGTTAGAGAGAAGTATTTGACACACACTCTTCCTAGAGTTCTGACTTTGACCCTGCTTGGTTCTTTTTGTTTGTTTGGTTGGTTGGTTTTTTTTTTAAACCTTTCTTTTGCTTGTATATCCCCCCTTCCCACCCCTCCCAACCATCACACAGCCCCCCTGAAGGATCCCCTTTTCTCACAGAACAATGACTAGAGCTATTTTCTTCACTTATGATAATAAAGGCCTTCATGCTACTTCCTTTACTCCTCCCACCCTCTGCTCCCTCCCCACAATGTCCACTGTCCATGTCTGTCTTTCCGTCGCTTCACTGCGTGTGCCATCATCACCATCCTACTAGATTCCATATATATGTGTTAATATACTGTATTTGTCCTTCTCTTTCTGACTGACTTCACTTTTTATGATATGTTCTAGATCCAGCCACCTCATTAGGGCTGATTCTTATGCATTTTTCTTTATAGCTGTGTAGTATTCCATTGTATATATGTACCAGAGCTTTTGGATCCATTCGTTCGTCGACGGGCATCTAGGTTCCTTCCATGTTCTAGCTATTGTATAGAGAGCTGCAATGAACATTGGGGTACAGGTGCTTCTTTCAGATTTGATTTCTTCAGGGTATAAGCCTAAGAGTGGGATTACTGGGTCATAGGGTGCTTCTATTTTTAGTTTTTTAAGAAATCTCCAGACTGTCTTCCATAGAGGCTGTATCAATTTACACTCCCACCAGCAATGCAGGAGTGTTCCCTTTTCTCCGCAGCCTCTCCTGCATTTATTGTCTGTCGATTTGTGGATGACGGCCATTCTGACGGGTGTGAGGTGGTATCTCATTGTGGTTTTAATTTGCATTTCTCTAATTATTAGTGAAGTTGAGCATTGTTTCATGTGCTTTTGGGCCATCTGTATGTCCTCTTTGGGGAGGTGTCTGTTTAGGTCCTTTTCCCATTTTTTGATTGGGTTGTTCGTTTTTCCAGTGCTGAGTTGTCTGAGTTGCTTGTAGATTTTGGAGATTAATTCTTTGTCTGTTGTTTCATTTTGCTATGATTTTCTCCCACTCTGTGGGCTGTCTGTTCAGCTTTTTTGTAATTTCTTTAGCTGTACAAAGCTTTTAAGTTTCATTAGGTCCCACATGTTCATTTGTCTTTTGAGTTCCGCTATTCTAGTAGGTGGGTCAGAGAAGCACTTGCTTTGATTTATGTCCTTGAGGGTTTTGCCTATATTCTCCTCTAAGAGTTTGAGGGTTTCTGGCCTTACATTTAAGTCTTTAATCCATTTTGAGTTGATCTTTGTGCATGGTGTCAGGATATGTTCCAACTTCATTATTTTGCATGTAGCTGTCCAAGTTTCCCAGCACCATTTGTTGAAGAGGCGGTCCATGTCTGTCTTTCCGTCGCTTCACTGCATGTGCCATCATCACCATCCTACTAGATTCCATATATATGTGTTAATATACTGTATTTGTCCTTCTCTTTCTGACTGACTTCACTTTTTATGATATGTTCTAGATCCAGCCACCTCATTAGGGCTGATTCTTATGCATTTTTCTTTATAGCTGTGTAGTATTCCATTGTATATATGTACCAGAGCTTTTGGATCCATTCGTTCGTCGACGGGCATCTAGGTTCCTTCCATGTTCTAGCTATTGTATAGAGAGCTGCAATGAACATTGGGGTACAGGTGCTTCTTTCAGATTTGATTTCTTCAGGGTATAAGCCTAAGAGTGGGATTACTGGGTCATAGGGTGCTTCTATTTTTAGTTTTTTAAGAAATCTCCAGACTGTCTTCCATAGAGGCTGTATCAATTTACACTCCCACCAGCAATGCAGGAGTGTTCCCTTTTCTCCGCAGCCTCTCCTGCATTTATTGTCTGTCGATTTGTGGATGACGGCCATTCTGACGGGTGTGAGGTGGTATCTCATTGTGGTTTTAATTTGCATTTCTCTAATTATTAGTGAAGTTGAGCATTGTTTCATGTGCTTTTGGGCCATCTGTATGTCCTCTTTGGGGAGGTGTCTGTTTAGGTCCTTTTCCCATTTTTTGATTGGGTTGTTCGTTTTTCCAGTGCTGAGTTGTCTGAGTTGCTTGTAGATTTTGGAGATTAATTCTTTGTCTGTTGTTTCATTTTGCTATGATTTTCTCCCACTCTGTGGGCTGTCTGTTCAGCTTTTTTGTAATTTCTTTAGCTGTACAAAGCTTTTAAGTTTCATTAGGTCCCACATGTTCATTTGTCTTTTGAGTTCCGCTATTCTAGTAGGTGGGTCAGAGAAGCACTTGCTTTGATTTATGTCCTTGAGGGTTTTGCCTATATTCTCCTCTAAGAGTTTGAGGGTTTCTGGCCTTACATTTAAGTCTTTAATCCATTTTGAGTTGATCTTTGTGCATGGTGTCAGGATATGTTCCAACTTCATTATTTTGCATGTAGCTGTCCAATTTTCCAAGTACCATTTGTTGAAGAGGCTATCTTTGTCCCATTTTATATGTTTACCTCCTTTGTCAAAAATAAGGTACTCATAGGTTCGTGGGTTTATCTCTGGGTTCTCGATCTTGTTCCATTGGTCGATATTTCTGTTTTTGTGCCAGTACCATACTGTCTTGATGACTGTTGCTTTGTAGTAGAGTCTGAAGTTGGGGAGGCAGATCCCCCCAGCTCCATTCTTCTTCCTGAGGATTGCTTTGGCTATTCGAGGTCTTTTGTGTTTCCATATGAACTGTGTGATTCTTTGGTCTAGTTCTGTGAAGAATGTCATTGGAAGTTTGATAGGGATCGCATTGAATCTATAGAAGACATTTGATAGTATGGTCATTTTCACAATATTGATTCTTCCGACCCAGGAACATGGAATATTTCTCCATCTGTTTAAGTTTTCTTTAATGTCTCTCATGAGTGTCTTATAATTTTTTCTGTACAGTTCTTTTGTTTCTTTGGGTAGGTTTATTCCTAGATATTTGATTCTTTTGGTTGCAATGGTGAAGGGGATTGCCTCTTTGATTTCATTTTCTGATTTTTCATTGTTTGTGTATAGGAATGCCAGTGATTTCTGTATATTGATTTTGTATCCTGAGACTTTGCTGAATTCGCTGATTAACTCTAGTAGTTTTGTAATAGTGTCTTTGGGGTTTTCTATGTATAATATCATGTCATCTGCAAATAGAGAGAGTTTGACTTCTGAGTTGCTTTTTGGTAATTCTTTGTCTGTTGTTTCATTTTGCTATGATTTTCTCCCACTCTGTGGGCTGTCTGTTCAGCTTTTTTGTAATTTCTTTAGCTGTACAAAGCTTTTAAGTTTCATTAGGTCCCACATGTTCATTTGTCTTTTGAGTTCCGCTATTCTAGTAGGTGGGTCAGAGAAGCACTTGCTTTGATTTATGTCCTTGAGGGTTTTGCCTATATTCTCCTCTAAGAGTTTGAGGGTTTCTGGCCTTACATTTAAGTCTTTAATCCATTTTGAGTTGATCTTTGTGCATGGTGTCAGGATATGTTCCAACTTCATTATTTTGCATGTAGCTGTCCAATTTTCCAAGTACCATTTGTTGAAGAGGCTATCTTTGTCCCATTTTATATGTTTACCTCCTTTGTCAAAAATAAGGTACTCATAGGTTCGTGGGTTTATCTCTGGGTTCTCGATCTTGTTCCATTGGTCGATATTTCTGTTTTTGTGCCAGTACCATACTGTCTTGATGACTGTTGCTTTGTAGTAGAGTCTGAAGTTGGGGAGGCAGATCCCCCCAGCTCCATTCTTCTTCCTGAGGATTGCTTTGGCTATTCGAGGTCTTTTGTGTTTCCATATGAACTGTGTGATTCTTTGGTCTAGTTCTGTGAAGAATGTCATTGGAAGTTTGATAGGGATCGCATTGAATCTATAGAAGACATTTGATAGTATGGTCATTTTCACAATATTGATTCTTCCGACCCAGGAACATGGAATATTTCTCCATCTGTTTAAGTTTTCTTTAATGTCTCTCATGAGTGTCTTATAATTTTTTCTGTACAGTTCTTTTGTTTCTTTGGGTAGGTTTATTCCTAGATATTTGATTCTTTTGGTTGCAATGGTGAAGGGGATTGCCTCTTTGATTTCATTTTCTGATTTTTCATTGTTTGTGTATAGGAATGCCAGTGATTTCTGTATATTGATTTTGTATCCTGAGACTTTGCTGAATTCGCTGATTAACTCTAGTAGTTTTGTAATAGTGTCTTTGGGGTTTTCTATGTATAATATCATGTCATCTGCAAATAGAGAGAGTTTGACTTCTTCTTTTCCAATCTGGATTCCTTTGATTTCTTTCTCTTCTAAAGTAAAGAAGATTCTAAGAGACAAGGCAGGCCACTACATCATGATTAAGGGATCGATCCAAGAAGTAGACATAACAATCATAAATGTCTATGCACCCAAAGCAGGAGCACACCAATACATAAGACAAACACTTTCAGACATAAAAGAAGACATCAACAGTAACACAATCATAGTAGGAGACTTTAACACTCCTCTCACACCAATGGACAGATCATCCAAACAGTAAATTAATAAAGAAACACAAGCCTTAAATGCCACACTAGAAGAAATGGACCTCATTGATATCTTTAGGACATTCCATCCAAAAGTAGAAGAATACACTTTCTTCTCAAGTGCTCATGGAACATTCTCCAAGATAGATCACATCTTGGGCCACAAATCTAACCTCAATCAGTTCAAGAAAACCGAAATTCTATCAACCATCTTCTCGGACCACAATGCAGTGAGACTAGAGATCAACTACGGGAAAAGAACCACTAAAAACACAAACACATGGAGATTAAACAACACATACCTAAAAAACCAACTGATCACTGAGGTAATCCAAGGAGAAATAAAAAATTCCTAGAAGAAAATCACAATGAACACACGACAGTGCAAAACGTATGGGATACTGCAAAAGCAGTTCTAAGAGGGAAATTTATAGCAATTCAATCCCACCTCAAGATACTAGGAAAATCTCAAACAGACGTTGTAACCTTACACTTAAAACAACTAGTGAAAGAAGAACAAAAACACCCCAAAGCCAGCAGAAGAACGGAAATCATAAAGATCAGAGCAGAAATAAATGAAAAATAAACAAAAGAAACAATAGTAAAGATAAATAAAACAAAAAGCTGGTTCTTCGAAAAGGTCAATAAAATCTATACCCCACTGGCCAAACTCATCAAGAAAAAGAGAGAGAAGAATCAGATCACCAAAATCAAAAATGAAAAAGGAGAGATTGCAACAGATAATGCAGAAATCGCTGATTAACTCTAGTAGTTTTGTAATAGTGTCTTTGGGGTTTTCTATGTATAATATCATGTCATCTGCAAATAGAGAGAGTTTGACTTCTTCTTTTCCAATCTGGATTCCTTTGATTTCTTTCTCTTCTAAAGTAAAGAAGATTCTAAGAGACAAGGCAGGCCACTACATCATGATTAAGGGATCGATCCAAGAAGTAGACATAACAATCATAAATGTCTATGCACCCAAAGCAGGAGCACACCAATACATAAGACAAACACTTTCAGACATAAAAGAAGACATCAACAGTAACACAATCATAGTAGGAGACTTTAACACTCCTCTCACACCAATGGACAGATCATCCAAACAGTAAATTAATAAAGAAACACAAGCCTTAAATGCCACACTAGAAGAAATGGACCTCATTGATATCTTTAGGACATTCCATCCAAAAGTAGAAGAATACACTTTCTTCTCAAGTGCTCATGGAACATTCTCCAAGATAGATCACATCTTGGGCCACAAATCTAACCTCAATCAGTTCAAGAAAACCGAAATTCTATCAACCATCTTCTCGGACCACAATGCAGTGAGACTAGAGATCAACTACGGGAAAAGAACCACTAAAAACACAAACACATGGAGATTAAACAACACATACCTAAAAAACCAACTGATCACTGAGGTAATCCAAGGAGAAATAAAAAATTCCTAGAAGAAAATCACAATGAACACACGACAGTGCAAAACGTATGGGATACTGCAAAAGCAGTTCTAAGAGGGAAATTTATAGCAATTCAATCCCACCTCAAGATACTAGGAAAATCTCAAACAGACGTTGTAACCTTACACTTAAAACAACTAGTGAAAGAAGAACAAAAACACCCCAAAGCCAGCAGAAGAACGGAAATCATAAAGATCAGAGCAGAAATAAATGAAAAATAAACAAAAGAAACAATAGTAAAGATAAATAAAACAAAAAGCTGGTTCTTCGAAAAGGTCAATAAAATCTATACCCCACTGGCCAAACTCATCAAGAAAAAGAGAGAGAAGAATCAGATCACCAAAATCAAAAATGAAAAAGGAGAGATTGCAACAGATAATGCAGAAATCCAAAGGATTATAAGAGACTATTATGAACAACTCTATGGCAATAAACTGGACAACCTGGAAGAAATGGACAGTTTCTTGGTGAGGATTAATCTCCCAAGACTGAGCCAGGAAGAAACAGAAACTTTGAACAACCCAATCACAAGCTCAGAAATCAAATCTGTGATTAAAACTCTACCCAAAAATAAAAGCCCAGGGCCAGATGGTTCCACAAGTGAATTCTACCTAACATTTAAAGAAGAGCTAATGCCTGTCCTTCTAAAACTCTTCCAAACAATTGCACAGGAAGGAACACTTCCAAACACATTCTACGATACACCCTGATACCCTGATACCAAAGCCAGGCAAAGACAACACAAAAAAAGAAAATTATAGGCCAATTTCACTGATGAATCTAGACACCAAAATCCTCAACAAAATCCTAGCAAACAGAATTCAACAACACATCAAAAAGCTCATTCATCACGATCAAGTTGGGTTCATCCCAGGCATGCAAGGATTCTTCAATATCCACAAATCAATCAATGTGATACACCATATCAACAAATTGAGAGACAAAAATCATATGATCTCAATAGATGCAGAAAAAGCCTTTGACAAAGTACAGCATCCATTTATGATAAAAACTCTTCAAAAAATGGGCATAGAGAGAACTTATCTTAACATAGTGAAAGTCATATATGAGAAGCCCACAGCGAACATTATCCTCAATGGCGAAAAACTCAAAGCATTTCCTCTAAGATCAGGATCAAGACAAGGGTGTCCACTTTCACCACTCTTATTCAACATAGTCCTGGAAGTTCTAGCAACAGCAATAAGAGAAGAGAAAGAAATCAAAGGAATCTTGACCCTGCTTGGTTCTTAAGCATGCCCTCAAGCCTTAGTTGACTCCGCTAGCTGCTCTACTTTAATAAAGTACCATGCCATCATGAATGTGACAAAGATTGTTTTCAGCAGTTTCTTTCATATGATCTTGAAAGAGTTAAAGCAAATTAGCCACTGCAGGTAACAATTTCCTACTCACAATCTGGCTTTAAATGTATCGTCCAGTTTATTTTAAATGGTGTATAATTGTATTACAATATTGTGCTACTTTCTGCTGTACAATGAAGTGAATAAGCAAATGTACACAGATATTACCTTCGTCTTGAGCCTCCTTGCCACTCCACTGCCCCAATCCCACCCATCTTCATAACCACAGAGCAACAAGCTGAGCTTGCTGTGCTATACAGCAGCTTCCCACTATTTTACACATACTGGTGTTTATATGTCAATCCCAATATCTCAATACATCCCATCCCCCACCACCCTCACATGAATGTAAGCTAACAGAGAAACTATCGAAAAGTGTATGGAGGTCCCTTAAAAAAATAAAAATAGAACTACCATATGATCTAGATTTCCCTGGAGAATGAAATGGCAGCGCACTCCAGTCTTCTTGCCTGGAAAATCCCATGGACAGAGGAGCTACAGTCCATAGTAAAGAAAAGAGTCAGACAATAATGAGCAACTGGGCATGACCGAGCAATCCCACTACTGGGCACATACACTGAGAAAATCATAATTCAAAATGTGCACGTACCCCCATGTTCACTGCAGTACTATTTACAGCATCCAGGACATGGAAGCAGCCCAGATGTCCATCCACAGACGAATGGGTAAAGAAAATGTGGTACATATATACAATGGAATATTACTCAGCCATAAAACTTGTCCAGTGTATTTTTCCTGTTATATATGATCTGTAGAATGTCCAAACACGAAATGTCTGTGTATGCTTTTGATGAGTTTTGGACGTTGTGCTGAGCAGTTTAGTATCAGCCCTTCTAATATACACAGAACCAGCCTCCTGGAGACGTCCCTTTCTGAGAGTTTGTTTGATCATTCTGTCAAGAGACCTAACTGCATTAGGGGCTTCAGGGGGAATTCTTTCCTGCTTCCCTTAGACTGAAATTTCTTTTGGGAATATGATATTGTCATCACTGTTGTCATTAGAAAGACATATAAAGGGATTTATTAAAATTACTTTGGTCATGCTTCTACATTATTTTTCCTTAAAATGGTATTTCCCCAACTGAAAAAGACAATTATATTTTTTGTGCAACTTTCTGCTGTACAATGAAGTGAATAAGCAAATGTACACAGATATTACCTTCGTCTTGAGCCTCCTTGCCACTCCACTGCCCCAATCCCACCCATCTTCATAACCACAGAGCAACAAGCTGAGCTTGCTGTGCTATACAGCAGCTTCCCACTATTTTACACATACTGGTGTTTATATGTCAATCCCAATATCTCAATACATCCCATCCCCCACCACCCTCACATGAATGTAAGCTAACAGAGAAACTATCGAAAAGTGTATGGAGGTCCCTTAAAAAAATAAAAATAGAACTACCATATGATCTAGATTTCCCTGGAGAATGAAATGGCAGCGCACTCCAGTCTTCTTGCCTGGAAAATCCCATGGACAGAGGAGCTACAGTCCATAGTAAAGAAAAGAGTCAGACAATAATGAGCAACTGGGCATGACCGAGCAATCCCACTACTGGGCACATACACTGAGAAAATCATAATTCAAAATGTGCACGTACCCCCATGTTCACTGCAGTACTATTTACAGCATCCAGGACATGGAAGCAGCCCAGATGTCCATCCACAGACGAATGGGTAAAGAAAATGTGGTACATATATACAATGGAATATTACTCAGCCATAAAAATTGTCCAGTGTATTTTTCCTGTTATATATGATCTGTAGAATGTCCAAACACGAAATGTCTGTGTATGCTTTTGATGAGTTTTGGACGTTGTGCTGAGCAGTTTAGTATCAGCCCTTCTAATATACACAGAACCAGCCTCCTGGAGACGTCCCTTTCTGAGAGTTTGTTTGATCATTCTGTCAAGAGACCTAACTGCATTAGGGGCTTCAGGGGGAATTCTTTCCTGCTTCCCTTAGACTGAAATTTCTTTTGGGAATATGATATTGTCATCACTGTTGTCATTAGAAAGACATATAAAGGGATTTATTAAAATTACTTTGGTCATGCTTCTACATTATTTTTCCTTAAAATGGTATTTCCCCAACTGAAAAATACAATTATATTTTGCCTTATCTCCAGAAATGCTTTTTAAATTAGAATTGATGTTTGAGCTACATGACTTTTCACTACTGATGTAATTTGCTTTTTTATTTGAACGTTTGATAAGTAGAGTATGACTTGATTCTTCTAGTTATAAATCCATTAACCTCTTCCTTAAGAAGCTGTTGCTTTATAGTAGTAGTTTTTACATCAAAGACAGCCCCCAAATATATCATCTTAGTCAAAATGCCCACACCTATTTCTGGATACTTCTTTTAGATGTGACAAGGTACATTAATTGAAATAAAGACAACTGGGGTAAAAGGATTTATTCATTCACTCAAAAATTTTTGAGTGCTGTTATATGCCAGCCTATAACAGGAATGTCTCTCTCATAAACACACATTGCCTTTCTGAATTTTAGTTCATCTGTAAAATGAAAGAGTTGGTTGAGTAACTTCTAAAGATTAGTCCTGCTAGCAGCAGATATTCTTTCTTACTTTGCTCATGTTGAAAGTATGGATTCCAGCTCTTGTAGCAGTAAGCAGACCTGAGTTCTTTGTAAAAGATAAAGAATCATTGCCTCAAGTCTCAGATTCTGTGATACCAGATTACTTTGAAAGCTATAGTATGAAGTGGTATTTATTTGTTTAGTCTTTCTTTGGCACATCTGGTCTAATCTATCATACTTGTATTTATATGAAGCTGTTGGGATGTTAACAGTTGTTCTCAAGTGTAGCTTAGAAAGTTACGGCGATTCCTGGTAGCTGGTTCATCTCTGTTACATTACATATGTAGAAGGAACCTGCCTTATTCTAATATCCCAACCTGTTGACATAAAGGATGATACTAGGTGACAGAGTGGTAAAGAATCTGCATCCCCCCACCCGCCCATTGCAGAAGACATAGGAGACACTGGTTCAGTCCCTGGATGGGAAGATCCCCTGCAGAAGGAAATGGCAATCCACTCCAGTGTTCTTGCTTGGAAAATTCCATGGACAGAGAAGCCTAGTGGGCTACAATCTATGGAGCCTCAAAGATTCCGACGCGACTGTGTGACTGAGCACACACATGATGCCTGATATAACACAGGTTATAATGGTACAGATATGGATAGCATAAAGGTCAAAGTTTACTGCTAGATGTTAGGTGGTTGGAGGGGTTCCATGAAGTTTTATTATTAAGAACCTATAGGACTGCAGAAAACTACAGTAGGCTTTCACCATTAAAACAAAAGCCAGAGATTTAAAACAAAGCATATGCACATACAGAGTTTTTAAAAGTCCCTTCGATAGTTTTTTTATAATGAATATTTAGTTTTGACTACTGATTTGATGGTGGTTGAGGCAACCCGGTGAAGGCAATTTTTAAATAAATAAATGAAAACCTTGAGGTGCTCATGGAAGAAGTGTGTCTGCCTGTAGATATCGTTGAAGCTATTTCTTCATCAGATACTTCTTAAGAAATGAAACTGTAAAATGTTGAGCCAAAAACAGCAACAAGGAAAATGCCTCTCAAGGACTAAGGCAGAGATTTATGTGGCATATTCAGTAAGTGCTGCAGGGATTTCCACGTTAGTCTCCAAACACCAAGACTGCAATACTTTCTGTTAGCACCCCACCAGCCCAAGCTAAGACCTCCCTCAATACAAATGATACCACCCAGGAGATTTTTTTCCTAAGAGAACTCTAAAGACTTTTGAGGTTGTTTGCATTTCAAAAGAAATTCGCTTAAACCATGAATCTTTTGTCTAACCTTATGCCATCCCCTTTTATGTTCAGTGGAGAGCAATTTGTCTATTCTTCTAGAAACTTTTGTTAGTTATCATGTTAACTAAATTTCCAAGTCACTGCAGGGCATTGCTTTGATTTTGCCCTCAGCAATAAAATTATATCTGAATTTGTTACACCAAGAAAACTGGAAAGCTTCACAATTTAATGATTGAAGTAATTTGGGACATGCTTGATTATATTTTGTTTTCAAGACACAACATGATAACAGAATCCTAAAAAGAAAGAAAATTTTGGAGGAGTCTTATGAGCTGATGGCATATTTAAGTAATCATTTGGAAAGATCAAAATACTAACTAAGAGTTGGAATGTAAATGACATCAATTGATCTAACATATCTGCTAGCAAAAACTGAAGAATATTTTCTATTGTAGCTAAATATTTTGTTAGAGTTTTATGGTCCCTTCCTTTTCATATGACCATCACACACTCTGAGGAGTGGAATCAGCCACCCAGTCTCTTGCTTTTTAAGGAAGGCACACTAAATTAATTTATTGCCAAGGACAGACCTTCTGTCTTTTTAGGCTTTCACCATTAAAACAAAAGCCAGAGATTTAAAACAAAGCATATGCACATACAGAGTTTTTAAAAGTCCCTTCGATAGTTTTTATAATGAATATTTAGTTTTGACTACTGATTTGATGGTGGTTGAGGCAACCCGGTGAAGGCAATTTTTAAATAAATAAATGAAAACCTTGAGGTGCTCATGGAAGAAGTGTGTCTGCCTGTAGATATCGTTGAAGCTATTTCTTCATCAGATACTTCTTAAGAAATGAAACTGTAAAATGTTGAGCCAAAAACAGCAACAAGGAAAATGCCTCTCAAGGACTAAGGCAGAGATTTATGTGGCATATTCAGTAAGTGCTGCAGGGATTTCCACGTTAGTCTCCAAACACCAAGACTGCAATACTTTCTGTTAGCACCCCACCAGCCCAAGCTAAGACCTCCCTCAATACAAATGATACCACCCAGGAGATTTTTTTCCTAAGAGAACTCTAAAGACTTTTGAGGTTGTTTGCATTTCAAAAGAAATTCGCTTAAACCATGAATCTTTTGTCTAACCTTATGCCATCCCCTTTTATGTTCAGTGGAGAGCAATTTGTCTATTCTTCTAGAAACTTTTGTTAGTTATCATGTTAACTAAATTTCCAAGTCACTGCAGGGCATTGCTTTGATTTTGCCCTCAGCAATAAAATTATATCTGAATTTGTTACACCAAGAAAACTGGAAAGCTTCACAATTTAATGATTGAAGTAATTTGGGACATGCTTGATTATATTTTGTTTTCAAGACACAACATGATAACAGAATCCTAAAAAGAAAGAAAATTTTGGAGGAGTCTTATGAGCTGATGGCATATTTAAGTAATCATTTGGAAAGATCAAAATACTAACTAAGAGTTGGAATGTAAATGACATCAATTGATCTAACATATCTGCTAGCAAAAACTGAAGAATATTTTCTATTGTAGCTAAATATTTTGTTAGAGTTTTATGGTCCCTTCCTTTTCATATGACCATCACACACTCTGAGGAGTGGAATCAGCCACCCAGTCTCTTGCTTTTTAAGGAAGGCACACTAAATTAATTTATTGCCAAGGACAGACCTTCTGTCTTTTCAAAAAAAAAAAAAGTCCAAAGATAAAAGGGCAAAATAAAATAGGAGAGGTCAAACTAGTGGTCAGTGCACTAATTCTTCAATGTCCTCACTTCATGGAATTCAGATATCTCAAGTCATGTATTTCTCTCTTTCAATACTGTATAAAGTCACAAATTCAAAAGAAATATATGCATGTTTGAAGCAACAGTTAACATAAGAAAATACTCCAAAATAGAAATACTAAGATTCGTATTTTAAAAGCAAATTTCAAGTTTCTTTTCCCTCTTCTTTTACATTATTACTACTATTCAAAATAAAATCCACAACTGGTATGTGCAGTCTCAACAGCTCCAAACTTTAGTTATTTCTTTCAGTGCAGAGTTCAGCATTTGTATCTCTTAGTTTCTCTCAGTACACTATAGATTCAACACGAGTTTTACTTTAAGTGTATCACTGTTCTAAACATTGGACAGAGTATTCTGTTTGCATTAATGGCATACAGAAACAAATCCTTTTTGTAACTGATATCACTCTCTGCTTTATTGATCCTTCTTCCTTTCCATCAGTTTTTCAAGCTGCCCATTTTACTGCTCACTTTGCACAAGATTTCACCTACGGCCACAATGGTTTCTGCACTGAAACTAGTTTTCACAGCAGTAGCACACAATGATATCCATGGGTCTCAAATATACTCAATGAGCATTCTTTCCCATCTGGTCCCCTCTTAAAGATTTCTGAGTTGATAATTCATCTATGAAATAATCACACCATTTTTTGGCCTCACCTAAGTTCAGAAGTTTAACTGGGTAGAGGTGCACTAAGCTAATTAATAAAACTACCTCAGAGCAATGGTGAAAACTTACAACAACTAAGTGAGTCCATGTCACTCTGTGTGCTCCCTCTATGCAGAACTGACCTGTAGATATTACAGGCTATAGACACGTTAAAATAAAAAGTCAGTGCTTTGCATTAAAATTTCACTAGTAAAAGCAGTTTTTCATTTTTTCTGTCTAGTTTATGTTTGAAAGAAATATTTTAAAATAATTTAATGTTGGTAAGTGGGTCATTAGGTTTCTTTGCACTCCTGTCCCCTAAGACGTTGCATCTTTCCAACAGGGTCTAAAATCCCTGAACTCTAAAAATATTAAACTCTTTGACATACTCTTTAATGAAAAATTTATTCAAACTAGTGGTCAGTGCCCTAATTCTTCAATGTCCTCACTTCATGGAATTCAGATATCTCAAGTCATGTATTTCTCTCTTTCAATACTGTATAAAGTCACAAATTCAAAAGAAATATATGCATGTTTGAAGCAACAGTTAACATAAGAAAATACTCCAAAATAGAAATACTAAGATTCGTATTTTAAAAGCAAATTTCAAGTTTCTTTTCCCTCTTCTTTTACATTATTACTACTATTCAAAATAAAATCCACAACTGGTATGTGCAGTCTCAACAGCTCCAAACTTTAGTTATTTCTTTCAGTGCAGAGTTCAGCATTTGTATCTCTTAGTTTCTCTCAGTACACTATAGATTCAACACGAGTTTTACTTTAAGTGTATCACTGTTCTAAACATTGGACAGAGTATTCTGTTTGCATTAATGGCATACAGAAACAAATCCTTTTTGTAACTGATATCACTCTCTGCTTTATTGATCCTTCTTCCTTTCCATCAGTTTTTCAAGCTGCCCATTTTACTGCTCACTTTGCACAAGATTTCACCTACGGCCACAATGGTTTCTGCACTGAAACTAGTTTTCACAGCAGTAGCACACAATGATATCCATGGGTCTCAAATATACTCAATGAGCATTCTTTCCCATCTGGTCCCCTCTTAAAGATTTCTGAGTTGATAATTCATCTATGAAATAATCACACCATTTTTTGGCCTCACCTAAGTTCAGAAGTTTAACTGGGTAGAGGTGCACTAAGCTAATTAATAAAACTACCTCAGAGCAATGGTGAAAACTTACAACAACTAAGTGAGTCCATGTCACTCTGTGTGCTCCCTCTATGCAGAACTGACCTGTAGATATTACAGGCTATAGACACGTTAAAATAAAAAGTCAGTGCTTTGCATTAAAATTTCACTAGTAAAAGCAGTTTTTCATTTTTTCTGTCTAGTTTATGTTTGAAAGAAATATTTTAAAATAATTTAATGTTGGTAAGTGGGTCATTAGGTTTCTTTGCACTCCTGTCCCCTAAGACGTTGCATCTTTCCAACAGGGTCTAAAATCCCTGAACTCTAAAAATATTAAACTCTTTGACATACTCTTTAATGATTATTAAAATTACTGTACATCACTACATTTTTTATCCAGTCATAATATATTGCAACAATTTTACAACCTTTTGGAGCCTGTTGGACCTTTTATGATTTTATTTCTTTATCTACTACTTGATTTGCTTTCTAGTGTATTTCTGGAGAGGAAAAAAATAAATTTTCAAAAATATTAATTATCAGGTTAGTCCCTAAAAGACAAATGCTATAAGATTTCACTATATAAGGTTTCTACAGTAGTCGGAATCAGAAAGACAGAAAGTTGGATGGTGGTTGCCAGGGTCTGAGGAAAGGGGAGATTGAGTTATCATTTAATGGGTATAATGTTTCTGTTTTGGAAATGCAAAAAGTTGTGGTGATTGATGATAGTTGCACAATAACATGAATGTTTTTAATTCACTGAAGGTTATATTTTAAAATGGTTAAAATAGTAAGTTTTAAAAAGATAAAATCAAAATGACTCTTTTATGGTACATTTTATAGTTTATTATGATTAAAAATATTACTTTGGATGTTGTGTTTTTAAAGCAGTTCATACACTGGTTATTATAGAAAATGTTCAAATACTAAAATGTATAAAGAAAAAAATTCAACAACTCATAAATTACTGCTCATCTTTCAACCAATAAACATATTTTCATGTATTTCCATTTTATTTCATATATTACTTTATATTTCATATTTATGATTCTCTATCCTGCTTTTCTTCAAAAAACTTTCACCATTTTTGGCCTCACCTAAGTTCAGAAGTTTAACTGGGTAGAGGTGCACTAAGCTAATTAATAAAACTACCTCAGAGCAATGGTGAAAACTTACAACAACTAAGTGAGTCCATGTCACTCTGTGTGCTCCCTCTATGCAGAACTGACCTGTAGATATTACAGGCTATAGACACGTTAAAATAAAAAGTCAGTGCTTTGCATTAAAATTTCACTAGTAAAAGCAGTTTTCATTTTTTCTGTCTAGTTTATGTTTGAAAGAAATATTTTAAAATAATTTAATGTTGGTAAGTGGGTCATTAGGTTTCTTTGCACTCCTGTCCCCTAAGACGTTGCATCTTTCCAACAGGGTCTAAAATCCCTGAACTCTAAAAATATTAAACTCTTTGACATACTCTTTAATGATTATTAAAATTACTGTACATCACTACATTTTTTATCCAGTCATAATATATTGCAACAATTTTACAACCTTTTGGAGCCTGTTGGACCTTTTATGATTTTATTTCTTTATCTACTACTTGATTTGCTTTCTAGTGTATTTCTGGAGAGGAAAAAAATAAATTTTCAAAAATATTAATTATCAGGTTAGTCCCTAAAAGACAAATGCTATAAGATTTCACTATATAAGGTTTCTACAGTAGTCGGAATCAGAAAGACAGAAAGTTGGATGGTGGTTGCCAGGGTCTGAGGAAAGGGGAGATTGAGTTATCATTTAATGGGTATAATGTTTCTGTTTTGGAAATGCAAAAAGTTGTGGTGATTGATGATAGTTGCACAATAACATGAATGTTTTTAATTCACTGAAGGTTATATTTTAAAATGGTTAAAATAGTAAGTTTTAAAAAGATAAAATCAAAATGACTCTTTTATGGTACATTTTATAGTTTATTATGATTAAAAATATTACTTTGGATGTTGTGTTTTTAAAGCAGTTCATACACTGGTTATTATAGAAAATGTTCAAATACTAAAATGTATAAAGAAAAAAATTCAACAACTCATAAATTACTGCTCATCTTTCAACCAATAAACATATTTTCATGTATTTCCATTTTATTTCATATATTACTTTATATTTCATATTTATGATTCTCTATCCTGCTTTTCTTCAACTTACTGAGAAAAATAAAACTTTCATGAGTCATTAAACTTATAAACATCATTTTGATACAGTTTGTGATATTACACATTTTGGATGGACCACATGTATTTAATATTATTTTACTATTAGGTATTTAGTTTATATCCAGAATTATTCTGGACATATTATATACTGTTCTTTGTTTTGTCTTATGAACAACACTGACTTAGACATATTTTTCTGTAAACCATTGTGCACATTTTTCATTTCTTCATTACAACATAAGTGTTCATTTATATAGATTGATTTGCTGACTCAATAAGCATGAATACTTTTAAGGTTATTAATAGACACTGCAAAAATACTTCTGAGAAAAACAAAAAAGAATTCACATCCTCACCACCATGAATACATGTCTTTTTCACTAATGCTTTTATAGATAGAAAGCTCACCCCATCCAGATATTTGATAAATTATTCAGTTCTCAATTTTTATTGCTCTGTTTGTGGTTTTATTTTTACATTTAACCATAAAAATCAAGATGTATTTTTCATTTTAGTATAGAGTGAGGTGAACATCTGAATTATTTTTCCCCAAACGTATTCAATTTTCCTTTATTCATAAATTTTCCTTTTTTTAGTGTTTATAAGCAGCAAGTTTCTAAGTTGTTTTAATGATATATTGAAAATAATAATGATCACAATTAGTGACTGTGCTTTATGTTTGTTCTGCTGAACATTTTATATACATGAACTCGGTGGTGATCTTTTGGGTTACCATTTCAAAGTCTTCACTTGGTTCTCAAATTACCTTATATACCCTTAACAAAGTGTTCCCAAGTGACGCTAATGGTAAAGAATCTGCCTGCCAATGCAAGAGATATGAGACTTGGGTTCTGTACTTGGGGTCTGCAGGATCCCCCAGAGAAGGCAACAGCAATCCATGACAGTACCCTTTCCTGGAGAATCTTATACACAGAAAAGCCCGATAGGCAATGGTCCATAGGGTCGCAAAGTGTCAGTCAGGACTGAAGGGACTTAGTACATACTCTTTACCAAATTAACGAACTGGAAGCAGTAGAGTTGGGGTTCAAATTCAAATCTCTTTGAATGTAGTGCTCAGTCTTAAACCATAAGAGGTCATATAAAACTATCATTTTGAAGAAAATAACCAGTCTCTTTAGGCTTGTTTTTCAAAGTTTTCTATAGAATGTTGAAGCAAAGTTACAGATACTCACAGATAAAAGGGTCGTTCAAAAATCATTTAAAGTAAAAGAAAATCCTGGAACGGCAGAGTCTGCTTGGGCATTCCTGTCTCTATTTTTTCCATGTGACATTTCCTTTTCTGCAATTCCCTTCCTTTTCTATTCACCTTCTTCCTTCCATTCCCTTCAGGGCACATTTGTTCATGAAGAACTTCCTGTGGTCTTCAGCCAGAGACAACTTTTTCTGCTGTTTAATACTTAATTTGGGGTGCTCTCATTTGAATGTATCCTAAGCTCTTTGAGGTCCTAATAAATGACCAGTGCTGTGTGATCATTGATCTAAGGAAGACGTTCTATTTTGGAAGTATGTCATTGTTGGTCCACCAGCCACATACGAAAGGATGCTCATGATCAGAGACAGGTGGCACTGCTTTTTCTTGATAATCCAGACTGGTAAAATCAACTGTGACAATTATTTGATGATGGGAGATGCAGCTAGATGATCCTTACATCCTATTATTTTTTTAAGGTCTCTGTAATGAGTTTACACATGTTAGTAATAGAACATATTTAAAATGTTGTTCTAAATTGTGCTCATTTCCCATGCTAGGAAAATCCTCAAAATCCTTCAAGTTAGGTTTCAGCAATACATGACTGGAGAACTTCCATATTTAGAAGCTGGGTTTAGAAGGGGCAGAGGAACCAGAGATCAAATTGCCAACAGCCACTGGATCATAGAAAAAATAACAGTGTTCCAGAAAAACATCTACTTCTGCTTCCTTAACAATGTCTTTGACTGTATGGATGACAATAAACTGTGAAAAATTCTTAAAGGGTGGGAATACCAGACCACTTTACCGGCCTCCTGAGAAGCCTCTATCCAGGTCGCAAAGTGTCAGTCAGGACTGAAGGGACTTAGTACATACTCTTTACCAAATTAACGAACTGGAAGCAGTAGAGTTGGGGTTCAAATTCAAATCTCTTTGAATGTAGTGCTCAGTCTTAAACCATAAGAGGTCATATAAAACTATCATTTTGAAGAAAATAACCAGTCTCTTTAGGCTTGTTTTTCAAAGTTTTCTATAGAATGTTGAAGCAAAGTTACAGATACTCACAGATAAAAGGGTCGTTCAAAATCATTTAAAGTAAAGAAAATCCTGGAACGGCAGAGTCTGCTTGGGCATTCCTGTCTCTATTTTTTCCATGTGACATTTCCTTTTCTGCAATTCCTTCCTTTTCTATTCACCTTCTTCCTTCCATTCCCTTCAGGGCACATTTGTTCATGAAGAACTTCCTGTGGTCTTCAGCCAGAGACAACTTTTTCTGCTGTTTAATACTTAATTTGGGGTGCTCTCATTTGAATGTATCCTAAGCTCTTTGAGGTCCTAATAAATGACCAGTGCTGTGTGATCATTGATCTAAGGAAGACGTTCTATTTTGGAAGTATGTCATTGTTGGTCCACCAGCCACATACGAAAGGATGCTCATGATCAGAGACAGGTGGCACTGCTTTTTCTTGATAATCCAGACTGGTAAAATCAACTGTGACAATTATTTGATGATGGGAGATGCAGCTAGATGATCCTTACATCCTATTATTTTTTTAAGGTCTCTGTAATGAGTTTACACATGTTAGTAATAGAACATATTTAAAATGTTGTTCTAAATTGTGCTCATTTCCCATGCTAGGAAAATCCTCAAAATCCTTCAAGTTAGGTTTCAGCAATACATGACTGGAGAACTTCCATATTTAGAAGCTGGGTTTAGAAGGGGCAGAGGAACCAGAGATCAAATTGCCAACAGCCACTGGATCATAGAAAAAATAACAGTGTTCCAGAAAAACATCTACTTCTGCTTCCTTAACAATGTCTTTGACTGTATGGATGACAATAAACTGTGAAAAATTCTTAAAGGGGTGGGAATACCAGACCACTTTACCGGCCTCCTGAGAAGCCTCTATCCAGGTCAATAAGCAACAGTTAGATCAGACAAAGAATAAGGGACTGGTTCAAAATTGGGAGAAGAGTATGAAAAGGCTGTATATTGTCACCCTGCTTATTTAAATTACATGCATAATACATCATGCAAAATGCGAGCCTAGATTAAACTCAAATTGGAATCAAGATTGCCAGAAGAAATATTGCTAACCTCAGATATGCAGATGATACCACTCTAATGGCAGAAAGCAAAGAGGAACAAAAGAGTTTCCTGATAAAGGTGAAAGAGGAGAGTGATAAATCTGACTTAAACCTCAACATTCAAAAAATCAATATCATCACATCAGAACCCATCATTTCACAGCAAATATTTGGGGAAACAATGGAAACAGTGACAGACTTTATTTTCTTGGGCTCCAAAATCACTGTGGATGGTAACTTCAGCCATGAAATTCATAAACACTTGTTCCTTGGAAGAAAAGCTATGGCAAACCTAGACAGAATATTAAAAAACAGAGACATCACTTTGCCAACAAAAGTCCAAACCGTCAAAGCTATGGTTTTCCCATAGCTAGTTACGTATAGATGTGAGAGATGGACCATAAAGAAGGGTGAGCACCGAAGAATTGATGTCTTTGAACTGTGGTGTTGTAGAAGTCTCTTGAGAGTCCCTTGAACTGCAAGGAGATTAAACCAGTCAATCCTAAAGGAAATCAACCCTGAATATTCATTGGAACAAATGATGCTGAAGTTCAAGCGCCAGTATTTGACCACCTGATGTGGAGAGACGAGTCATTGAAAAAGACCCTGATGGTGGGAAAGACTGAGGGCAGGAGCAGAAGTGGAGTACAGAGCATGAGATGGTTGGATGGCATCATCAACTCAATGGACGTGAATTTGAGCAAACTCTGTGAGATAGTGAGGGACAGGGAAGCCTGGTGAGCTGCAGTCCATGGGGTCATAAAGAGTCAGACATGACTGAGTCGCTGAACACCGCCAAAACTGAGATCTTTCTCTCACCACATGCATCTTGTTCATAATCTTTTCCATAGGAAGGCAACATAAAACTTTGGATCTAGGTTATTGATGGTGTATTAGTATAAATTTAGAATAAAACAAACTTAGAAATGTCTATGCCTATTGTATAATAATTTTGATTATCTGACGGCAAATCAAGAAGAAAATGAAAAGAATTTTTTTCCAAAACTGAGTGAATCAGAGCATATATTTAAAATAATATTGGAATCTTCACATAAATGTCTACAAAAAGTAATTAAGTAAAAGCATGCAATGAATACAACAAGGACTATGAGAATCTTCAAGTGTTTTTTTTTTCCTGATGCATCTCATTTTCACTTTTGCCTTTTCAAATAAAATTTACCATAGCCTAAGAATCTTTTTCTAAGGAAAGATCAAAATGTTATAAGTTTTTAAAATTTCTCAATTTTTTCCAGCTTATGCAGCATAAATACTTTAAACTAATATTCTGGAATGATTGTGAGAGAAAGCCATGGTCAGTCTAATGCTTCATATATACTGTAATTTTTTGGATCGGCCATAGTAGCCATTTGATGCTATTTCTGACAGGGTCAAATAATCTTTTCATGAATCAGCATCTCTTCCACCATCTACTTATGTTATCTTCCTTTTACAGTAGAGAGTTTTCCACTGTGACTTTTTGTTTTTAACTAATTTCCTTCGAATTTGAAAGATGAAAGTTCTTAGGCACACGGTCTGATTATTTTTCCACCTAACAGTTTCTGAAATTGGATACAAATTCCAAGGCACCGGTCTCAGATTTTAATAGCCTTGCTTTGTTATTTTTTGATTTACTATGTTTATTATTTTAGTTCAGCATCCTAGACAAAATAAAGATCTTTGGGTCTGACCCTAAGATGAGGAAGTGTTATTGTGCATAAGAGCTAGTGTAAATTAAATGGGATTGATAGCTGATTGATGTAGCTGTGAGCTTAAGAGGTAGCCAAAAAGATAATCTGTACTACTGATCACTGATCACAATTTTAGTAAATATTAATATATGAATCTTAGCTTAGTTCATAAAGAAATATATTCTACATGATTAATGTTTCCCACTTTCAGGAACCCACTGAACTAATATATGCTTTGAACAATTTGCTCTCTTTATACATTCATGTGGGCGGAGCATGTGGAGCAACTTCCTGCAAGAGAGAAGGCCTGAGATTTTGAGAGATTTGTATGCTGGCCCCTACTCTAACACTCCTGGCACTATGGCCTTGGGCAAAGCTCTTCTTTGTGAACTTCAAGTTCCTCACCTAGAGAATAGGGACAAAGGACTACTGGAAGGATGACAAGTTGTATTACGTTAAACCACAGGAACATATTTTTGTAGCTTAAAATGTTCGATTATTGATGATTTCATTTGATTCAGCCTAATGTATATGAAGGTACTATCTCACTTCCTTGATGACTATTGATACTAACATTGCTACTACCAGGAACTGGATTTACAAAGATAAATATGATGTCGTTTTTGGTGGTTGTGAGTCATAGTTGATGGTGAAACGTGTGCAGTTGACAATTGACAGTAGAGCATTTTCAGTCTGTTTTGTTTTGTTTGAGGAAAAGACTCAGATTTTTTTTTGTGGATCCGGTTTGCAGCAGCACCATGATCTGAGAAAGCAAACTAATATAAAAGGTAAAACTCTCCAGGTTAAAAACAACCTAATAAAACATGAATAGTTAGAGATAATGTAAATAAATTTTTAAAATCATGGTATTAATGCCATACTTGAGTATGAGTATTTCAAATGAGTGAATGTACAGTGCTGACATAGACAAAGCATTTAACACATTCAGTTTCAGTTTCTTATTATGTTAAGATGTCATTATATCATTTTCAAACTATGGTCTTTGGGCTGTGTGGGGGGAGTTGTGATATTGGCAAAACCCAGTAGGCACAATTTAGATAATCCATCCCTTCAGTCAAAGCAAGGTATTTGAAATTTCAAGCAGGTGTATATATTGTGGCTCTTACAAAAAAGAACACTGTTAAAAATTGTTTGAAAATTACTGACCTATATTGTTTCACTCATTCTTATTCTAAAATTCATTGATTTTTTATGATTCTACGTAATATCAACATTGCTAAATGTCATCCTAGAATATAATTTGCATAGAGTTGTTTTAATCCTGGGTGGTTATAGGTTAAGTATTTCTTGATCCTTCAATGACCTTTTGGGAGACATTCCAAGGAGACACAGTAAAAATGGAGTGTTCTCTTAAAATATCAAAGGCAAGGAAAAGATGTAATCACTAATACCACATTAAATTTCTGTGCTTCCCATAAATCCCATACGTGTACACAAAGGCTCTTTCATTGCAAACTGGTCACACTTTTTAGAAATGACACCACTAATAACAACCCCTAAATGATATTAATCATCTTTAAAGAAAAGAGAGCTTGCTTTAGTAAAACATTAGCTAACTCTTGTTAAATTGATTTTGGCCTTCTTGGTTAATTGATTTTAAACACTATTTCCTTACAGCTTTTATGATGAGCAACACTGGAGGGAAATGACAAGATTTCTCCTGAAATACTGGCTAGAAATACATTTCCTTTTTTATTTCAATGAATACTTTTTTGAGAGACTTATTAAAAGTTGAACTTATAACATGTAGGAATGAACTATTAAGAAAACAAATATGTATCTTTAAGATTAGTTTATTAGGATTCACTAGATATTTATGATTATAGTCTATGATTTCTTATAAATGTAAAGTATTTAATAGAAACATAAGGAATAAGGTGAAAGATTCAATATTCAGCAAAGTCTAAGAAAACAGGAGTGCAATTGCTGAATAAGGCTTTCTTTCCTTCATTTAGGCTTCCACTACTCTCCTCCCCTTTCTAATGGCTACCATCAACCCACAACTCCTTTGCTTCTCTGTGACAACAGAGTAAAACTTAGGTGGTCTTTTGACCACCCCCAATCTCCAGCTGCTCCTGATTGTTAACTCCCTTAACAAAACCAGGTCTTGCCTGATGCAGCACCTCACATTTCAATTGAACTGGCTACTCAACAGTTTAAATAGAGCTGGAGGAGATGAATGTTGAAAATTTCTTACCCAATATCATGTTCTCGGGGGTCTCACATCTTAGAAACTGAGTGTGAAAACTGCTGGGACCTGTCTCATGTGGCTGTAGCCCCATTTGGAACCTGGATTCATTCTAAATCATTGTTATGTCATTCCTTAAGAAATATAATTTGCATAGAGTTGTTTTAATCCTGGGTGGTTATAGGTTAAGTATTTCTTGATCCTTCAATGACCTTTTGGGAGACATTCCAAGGAGACACAGTAAAAATGGAGTGTTCTCTTAAAATATCAAAGGCAAGGAAAAGATGTAATCACTAATACCACATTAAATTTCTGTGCTTCCCATAAATCCCATACGTGTACACAAAGGCTCTTTCATTGCAAACTGGTCACACTTTTAGAAATGACACCACTAATAACAACCCCTAAATGATATTAATCATCTTTAAAGAAAAGAGAGCTTGCTTTAGTAAAACATTAGCTAACTCTTGTTAAATTGATTTTGGCCTTCTTGGTTAATTGATTTTAAACACTATTTCCTTACAGCTTTTATGATGAGCAACACTGGAGGGAAATGACAAGATTTCTCCTGAAATACTGGCTAGAAATACATTTCCTTTTTTATTTCAATGAATACTTTTTTGAGAGACTTATTAAAAGTTGAACTTATAACATGTAGGAATGAACTATTAAGAAAACAAATATGTATCTTTAAGATTAGTTTATTAGGATTCACTAGATATTTATGATTATAGTCTATGATTTCTTATAAATGTAAAGTATTTAATAGAAACATAAGGAATAAGGTGAAAGATTCAATATTCAGCAAAGTCTAAGAAAACAGGAGTGCAATTGCTGAATAAGGCTTTCTTTCCTTCATTTAGGCTTCCACTACTCTCCTCCCCTTTCTAATGGCTACCATCAACCCACAACTCCTTTGCTTCTCTGTGACAACAGAGTAAAACTTAGGTGGTCTTTTGACCACCCCCAATCTCCAGCTGCTCCTGATTGTTAACTCCCTTAACAAAACCAGGTCTTGCCTGATGCAGCACCTCACATTTCAATTGAACTGGCTACTCAACAGTTTAAATAGAGCTGGAGGAGATGAATGTTGAAAATTTCTTACCCAATATCATGTTCTCGGGGGTCTCACATCTTAGAAACTGAGTGTGAAAACTGCTGGGACCTGTCTCATGTGGCTGTAGCCCCATTTGGAACCTGGAGCTCATAGGCAGTTCACCTTGTGAGTATCTCAGTCAGCTCCCTATTCAAGCACAGCTAGGGAAGGGCTGAATTCTCTTGTCTGCTATTGTGAGCTGAATCAGAGTTTCACCAAGGTCTTCCCCTGGACAAATTACCTAAGTTGTTTGGGAGGGAAGAATGTCAAATGAAAAAGTAATCCATTAGGTGGTTGTGTGGGGAATGTTGAATGAGAGACAGGGCCAATTTAGAAGCCATTATATAAAACTTTAATTCATTAGAAGTATAGAGTCTGTCAGACCAAATGTTTATCTCCACTAAAACTGGGGCTTAACAATAAAGAAAATGAGATTTCACACAACTGTAATCATACTCCAAGTATTTGGGCAGACCTTTCTGAAAGGAAATTAACCATAAAGAAACCAATGTTTATCAAAATATTAAATTTGGGTAAATTATGCTACAAAATGTTCTGGGCTATTGGAAATGCATAAAAATAAAGCTTTTCAGATTGAGGATACAGTTATATACATAGTATATGAGTATATAGATATCATAATTATATACCATAGCCTTGGATATTATAGTCCAAGTATAAGATTGAGGCATCAGTGTTATTTAAGATTTAAGGTTAAGGTCTTTAAACAGTTCATACTTGCTAGAAATACAGAGACAATAGATTAACTCCACAGTAAGGAAGCAACCAAATGCTTTATCTAGTCCACTTCTCATTATAGCCTTTGTATTCTTCTAGAGCTTTAATTGCATGGGGTTGAGGTGCAGTATTTTTTAATCTGTTTAAGTATTATTTTATCAACAGCTATAATTTATGTTTAAATATATAATTTCAAAGTAAGTTTTACATTTAAATTATCTTTTTTTTCTTTTAGCCTAAAGACCACATTTTCCTTTGTACCCCACTCTAAGAATCATGCCTCTGCAATTATAAATCCAAGTTAATGAGAAAATATAATTTAGTTAGTAGAAATTACCTTGACATCTAATCTTCTGAAACACATCTATCTTATAAATTAAGGTGCACATATAATCTAATTTATTTTATCATTATTTTTCTACTTTCTTTTAAAAATATTTCAATTCTAATTAGATTAGTGATGTGAAGCCTCGTGATTGCAAATTGTATTAAGGCACTAATGTTGGCTAATGCTTAAAGATAAAAGGATTTTAACAGAAATGTGGACTTCTTCTTCTTAGGTGAATATACCTTTAGTCAACTATATTTTCTAATTCTTACTTTCACACATGAAATCATACTAGAAACACTTCTTTTAAAAGAAGGTGCTATTAAAGACACTGAAACAGGTAGTAACAGAAATCTAAAAATGAAAAAGGTGGAATCAGTAGAAATCTGCCCATGCAAAGGAAAATAGAGCTGAACTGGGTTTAGGAGGATGCTGCCAAAAATAATCCATTGTAGGTGATCATCAGAAAAACCTTGCTTTATTGGAATAAAGAATAATAGGACAACTCCTGGGTATTTGTTGTTTTTCAGTCACCAGTTGTGTCTGACTCTCTGTGACCTCATGGACTCCAAAACACCAGGCTTCCCTGTTTTTCACTATCTCCCAGAGTTTGTTCAGACTCATGTCCATTGAGTCATTGATGCCATCCAACCATCACATCCACGTCACCTCCTTCTCCTCTTGCCCTCCATCCTTCCCAGATCTGGGTATTAGAGCTCAGTATTTCTTGGCTCATGCTGAGAACCTATATTTTTTAAAAAATTATTGGGTAATTCTAATAATCAGCAATAGTTGGTAATCACTGATTTGTAAGCCTCTGTAAGACCAGTTTTGACAATGAAAACTTCTCACCCAATAGATATCTTTCTATCTGCTCATATAACTGAAATTCCTATTATGAGATGGCTCAAAGTTATAACAAAGGAAACATATTATTTTCAGAGGGCTAAATTCATATATGTTTTTCAAGTTTGTGTGATAATGTCTTAGAATTGTTTAACATTTGTTGTTTGTTAACATGAACTTGATGTCAGGAGAATCATGCCTCTGCAAAACATTGAGAAAATATAATTTAGTTAGTAGAAATTACCTTGACATCTAATCTTCTGAAACACATCTATCTTATAAATTAAGGTGCACATATAATCTAATTTATTTTATCATTATTTTTCTACTTTCTTTTAAAAATATTTCAATTCTAATTAGATTAGTGATGTGAAGCCTCGTGATTGCAAATTGTATTAAGGCACTAATGTTGGCTAATGCTTAAAGATAAAAGGATTTTAACAGAAATGTGGACTTCTTCTTCTTAGGTGAATATACCTTTAGTCAACTATATTTTCTAATTCTTACTTTCACACATGAAATCATACTAGAAACACTTCTTTTAAAAGAAGGTGCTATTAAAGACACTGAAACAGGTAGTAACAGAAATCTAAAATGAAAAAGGTGGAATCAGTAGAAATCTGCCCATGCAAAGGAAAATAGAGCTGAACTGGGTTTAGGAGGATGCTGCCAAAAATAATCCATTGTAGGTGATCATCAGAAAAACCTTGCTTTATTGGAATAAAGAATAATAGGACAACTCCTGGGTATTTGTTGTTTTTCAGTCACCAGTTGTGTCTGACTCTCTGTGACCTCATGGACTCCAAAACACCAGGCTTCCCTGTTTTTCACTATCTCCCAGAGTTTGTTCAGACTCATGTCCATTGAGTCATTGATGCCATCCAACCATCACATCCACGTCACCTCCTTCTCCTCTTGCCCTCCATCCTTCCCAGATCTGGGTATTAGAGCTCAGTATTTCTTGGCTCATGCTGAGAACCTATATTTTTTAAAAAATTATTGGGTAATTCTAATAATCAGCAATAGTTGGTAATCACTGATTTGTAAGCCTCTGTAAGACCAGTTTTGACAATGAAAACTTCTCACCCAATAGATATCTTTCTATCTGCTCATATAACTGAAATTCCTATTATGAGATGGCTCAAAGTTATAACAAAGGAAACATATTATTTTCAGAGGGCTAAATTCATATATGTTTTTCAAGTTTGTGTGATAATGTCTTAGAATTGTTTAACATTTGTTGTTTGTTAACATGAACTTGATGTCAGGGGAGACAATTTTCATGCAGGAAGTTTAATGAAGCCTTGTAACAGAAAATCAACAAAAGAAGTAAAATCCATGAAATGAATTTGAAAATTTTCATTTTTTGGTATCTCTATACTCTGAAGTCATATATCTCAAAACGGACCATGAGTAATTTTAAGATACGCAGTAATAGATACTGGGGTACAGAAAACCGTGGTGTAAATTGTGCATATTTCTGAAGTATCAAATTTATTTATATTGTAACAAACACAAAAGTAAGTTAAAATACTTCATATATTCATGTATCCTCATGATCACAGGATAAGAAAATTCTTATGTAAGAATGTATAATGAATATATATATATATATGTGTGTGTGTATATATATATACACACACATATATGCTCATTCTTGAGTTAGAGAGGGAGAAGAAGATATTCCAAGAAAATTTCAAGCCTACATTAATTTTCTTTAAAGTGGGTGCTTATGTCTCTTTTATACCATGCCAACAAATGATGAATATATTTATTATTTTTAAAATCTGGTTAAAAAATCCTGGGCTTCCCCTGGTGGTCCAGTGGATAAAGACACCGCCTTGCAGTGCAAGGGGCGCCGGTTCGAGCCCTGGCCTGGGAAGATCCCACGTGCCGCGGAGCGGCTGGACTGATGTGTCCAATTACCGAGCTGGAGCTCTGGAGCGCATGTGCCCAGAGCCAGCGCTCTGCGACAACAGACGCCACCATGATGGGAGGCCCACAGGAGCCAAAGAACAAAGACAGATGAAAATAGAGAAATGAAAGACCAATAGAAGTGGCCCGCCCGCTCCCCTCCCTCCCCAATCCGACCCCCACCCAAAATAAATAAATAAATAAGTCTCTAAAAAAAAAAATCCTTTTGATTGAAATTTAAACAAAAGATTTTAGACATACATATCAGATGGCATACTCTGAAATTTTGAGTCTAGTAAAGGAAGTATTTACAGACGTCAATGCAAAAGCCTAAGGAAGATTACCCTAGGTCTAATCACAACAAGGAGCTGTTATAACTCCTAAGTCTGAAAAAAAATTAGCTGTATAAAAATATCCATCTGATAGGACTGTGACCTTTTGTAGAGGGCTAGAAGGGTGCACCGACTCAGGTTAATATGGTGGGAAGGGAGTCTGGTAAAAAATTCTCAAGTTCACCTCTTCCTGCTTTACAATCACCTCCAACTACCCCTCAATGGCCCAACTCAAGTATAACGTAAATTGTTGACCTTGTCCAAATGGTCAGTTTGCCAGAGCAGAAAACAAGGTGAAGGGTGGTGGATTTTGAAGAGCAAGCAAGAAGATACCCACCACAGGGAACAAATCCTTTTGATGCTATATATATATATATATATATATATATATATATATATATATACACACACACATACATACATATATACACACCTATTTTGGTTTGCATGTAATAATTTTCATTCATTCATTTGACAAATATTTATTGAGTATATACTATAGATGAACTCTGTGGGAGGCACCAAAAATACAAATAGTAAGCAAAATAGATACTATTCTTACATTCATAGGGATTTCATTCTGTATATGAACAAATACAGAGAGAAAGAAAGAAAATTATAGTTGCTAGGTTTTATAAAGAAAACAGTGCAAAAAGGGAAAGGGGAGGATATGGTTAAAAATCCTGGGCTTCCCTGGTGGTCCAGTGGGCAAAGGGTCTGCCTTGCAGTGCAAGGGGCGCCGGTTCGAGCCCTGGCCTGGGAAGATCCCACGTGCCGCGGAGCGGCTGGACTGATGTGTCCAATTACCGAGCTGGAGCTCTGGAGCGCATGTGCCCAGAGCCAGCGCTCTGCGACAACAGACGCCACCATGATGGGAGGCCCACAGGAGCCAAAGAACAAAGACGGATGAAAATAGAGAAATGAAAGACCAATAGAAGTGGCCCGCCACTCCCCTCCCTCCCCCACAAAATAAATAAATAAATAAGTCTCTAAAAAAAAAAATCCTTTTGATTGAAATTTAAACAAAAGATTTTAGACATACATATCAGATGGCATACTCTGAAATTTTGAGTCTAGTAAAGGAAGTATTTACAGACGTCAATGCAAAAGCCTAAGGAAGATTACCCTAGGTCTAATCACAACAAGGAGCTGTTATAACTCCTAAGTCTGAAAAAAAATTAGCTGTATAAAAATATCCATCTGATAGGACTGTGACCTTTTGTAGAGGGCTAGAAGGGTGCACCGACTCAGGTTAATATGGTGGGAAGGGAGTCTGGTAAAAAATTCTCAAGTTCACCTCTTCCTGCTTTACAATCACCTCCAACTACCCCTCAATGGCCCAACTCAAGTATAACGTAAATTGTTGACCTTGTCCAAATGGTCAGTTTGCCAGAGCAGAAAACAAGGTGAAGGGTGGTGGATTTTGAAGAGCAAGCAAGAAGATACCCACCACAGGGAACAAATCCTTTTGATGCTATATATATATATATATATATATATATATATATATATATATATATATATATATATACACACACACATACATACATATATACACACCTATTTTGGTTTGCATGTAATAATTTTCATTCATTCATTTGACAAATATTTATTGAGTATATACTATAGATGAACTCTGTGGGAGGCACCAAAAATACAAATAGTAAGCAAAATAGATACTATTCTTACATTCATAGGGATTTCATTCTGTATATGAACAAATACAGAGAGAAAGAAAGAAAATTATAGTTGCTAGGTTTTATAAAGAAAACAGTGCAGATTGAAGGATAAAGAGTAAATGGGGCTGGATATACATGGTGTTGTTAGTTAAAAGTTCAAGGAAAGTAAAATACACAGGAACTGAGAGGAGCCAGTCATGGGGTAGTCTGAAGAAGAACATCTCTGGAAGAAACAGCTAAGCTAAAGTTCATGAGACTGAAACAGGCTTGATGTATTCAAGGACGAAAACGAAGGATGAAGAAGGAGCCAGCAAGTTAGGATAGTTGAGGTGGGATCAGTAACGTGTAGTCTGCTCATGCAAAGAATTATGGTTTAAAGTGAAGAGTGTTTCTTTCATTATAGAAGGAGAGATGTATTTGGAAGTTTTAAGGAGAGTTGTGATATAATTCGAATTCTTTAAAAGATTGTTCTGGTTAATCTTTCTTTGTGAGGAAAAGCAGGCATAAGATCATAAAAACTATGCAATAGTTCAGACTAAAGAACATAGTGATCTGTATTGGTGGTAGTAGTGATAATAAGAACCTTTCAACTTCAGCATCTTCAAGGTACTAGTGGTTGGGGCATAGATGTGGATTGCTATGATGCTGTACAGTTTGCTTTGGAGGTGAACAGAGAACATTCTGTCATATAAAATTGGGAAAAGAGTACATCAAAGCTATATATTGTCACCCTGTTTATTTAACTTACATGCAATGTACATCATGTGGAATGCCACATTTTGCTGGATGAAGCAAAAGCTGGAATCAAGATTGCCAGAAGAAATACCAATATTCTCAGATATACAGATGATACCACGCTAATGTCAGACAGCAAAAAGGAACTAAAGAGCTTCTTGATGAAGGTGAAAGAGGACTGGTGAAAGAGAAAAAGCTGGCTTAAAACCCGCATTCAAAAAATGAAAATCATGGCATCCAGTTCCATTACTTTATGGCAAATAGATGGGTCAACAATGGAAACACTGACGCACTTTATTTTCTTGGGTTCCAAAACCACTACAGACAGTGATTGCTGCCATGAAATTAAAAGATGCTTGCTCCTTGGAAGAGAAACTATGACAAACTTAGATAGAATATTATAAAGCAGAGACATCACTTAACTGATAAAGGTCCATATAATCAAAGCTATAGCTTTTCCAGTGGTCATGTAAGGATGTGAGAGTTGGATCATAAAGAAGGCTGAGTGCTGAAGAATTGATGCTTTCAAGCTGTGGTGCTGGAGAAGACTCTTGAGAGTCGCTTGGACAGCAAGGAGATCAAACCTGTCAATCTTAAAGGAAATAAACCCTGAATATTCATTGGAAGGATTTATGCCAAAGTTGAAGCTGCAATAGTTTGGTCACCTGATGTGAAGAGACAACTCATTGGAAAAGACCTTGATGCTGGGAAAGATTGAGGACAGCAAAAGAAACAGACAACAGAGGATGGGATGGTTGGATGGCATCATCAGCTAAATGGAAATGAGTTTGAGCAAGCTCTGGGAGAGAGTGAAGGACAGGAAAGTCTGGTGTGCTACAGTCCCACAAGTCCAAAAAGAGTGGGCCATGACTGCATGATAGTAAGAATAGACTGTGCCATGTGTTGAAGCTCATTCCTCTAAATGTATTTCAATTTTATTAAAATCATAAAAACTATGCAATAGTTCAGACTAAAGAACATAGTGATCTGTATTGGTGGTAGTAGTGATAATAAGAACCTTTCAACTTCAGCATCTTCAAGGTACTAGTGGTTGGGGCATAGATGTGGATTGCTATGATGCTGTACAGTTTGCTTTGGAGGTGAACAGAGAACATTCTGTCATATAAAATTGGGAAAAGAGTACATCAAAGCTATATATTGTCACCCTGTTTATTTAACTTACATGCAATGTACATCATGTGGAATGCCACATTTTGCTGGATGAAGCAAAAGCTGGAATCAAGATTGCCAGAAGAAATACCAATATTCTCAGATATACAGATGATACCACGCTAATGTCAGACAGCAAAAAGGAACTAAAGAGCTTCTTGATGAAGGTGAAAGAGGACTGGTGAAAGAGAAAAGCTGGCTTAAAACCCGCATTCAAAAAATGAAAATCATGGCATCCAGTTCCATTACTTTATGGCAAATAGATGGGTCAACAATGGAAACACTGACGCACTTTATTTTCTTGGGTTCCAAAACCACTACAGACAGTGATTGCTGCCATGAAATTAAAAGATGCTTGCTCCTTGGAAGAGAAACTATGACAAACTTAGATAGAATATTATAAAGCAGAGACATCACTTAACTGATAAAGGTCCATATAATCAAAGCTATAGCTTTTCCAGTGGTCATGTAAGGATGTGAGAGTTGGATCATAAAGAAGGCTGAGTGCTGAAGAATTGATGCTTTCAAGCTGTGGTGCTGGAGAAGACTCTTGAGAGTCGCTTGGACAGCAAGGAGATCAAACCTGTCAATCTTAAAGGAAATAAACCCTGAATATTCATTGGAAGGATTTATGCCAAAGTTGAAGCTGCAATAGTTTGGTCACCTGATGTGAAGAGACAACTCATTGGAAAAGACCTTGATGCTGGGAAAGATTGAGGACAGCAAAAGAAACAGACAACAGAGGATGGGATGGTTGGATGGCATCATCAGCTAAATGGAAATGAGTTTGAGCAAGCTCTGGGAGAGAGTGAAGGACAGGAAAGTCTGGTGTGCTACAGTCCCACAAGTCCAAAAAGAGTGGGCCATGACTGCATGATAGTAAGAATAGACTGTGCCATGTGTTGAAGCTCATTCCTCTAAATGTATTTCAATTTTATTAAAATCATACAACTAATGTGACTTGTGAATAATCAGATTTACTTACTTCTTATGTCTAAAATTAACCATGTTTTGTGAAAACAACATAGGATCAAATCCAAAAACTCAACCCTCAGTAAGCTTTCTAATTATGCTTGCATAAACAGTTTATGGCTATCAAATGAATTTGTTTCTGAATTAATACCAATTAAATTTAAAAACTAAATGAATATATCTGTAAATCAAGATCTGACTTTGTTTTAAGACTACTTTTTAGAAAATCAGTAATTGTTTGGTATAGGGGAATAATTTTAAAATAAATCTTTTCATAAGGATTTTGTCATTTCAGTTTGTTAGTTAAACAATAACTAAATTGTGAAGACCATCTAAGACCAAATTTCATTGCCATTATGTTATATTTAAGCATTGTTCCTTCACAGTCACAGATAAGCTGAACAGACTTGTAGTTGCCAAGGGGAAGGGAAGGATTGGAAGTTTGGGATTAGCAGATGTAAACTGTTATATATAGGATGGATAAACAACAAGTTTCTACTAGCCCAAGGAACTATACAGTATTCAATATCTTGTGACAAACCATAATGAAAATCTTATAAAAATAATAATGCAAAAAGTAATATGAAAAAGAATATATTTATATATATATATATATATATATGTATAGCTGAATCACTTTGCTGTACAGCAGAAATTAACATTGTAAATGAAATATGCTTGAATAAAAATTTATTTCTGAAATAGTTTAGTATTACAAACACAATTTTATGCAGGAAAGAAATGAGAATTATCAAGAATGTAAAATCATTGAATTTGAGTTTTATTTTTAATTTTTTAAAAATGAGGTTTGATTTATTGTTAAAAATATATTTTTAAAATTTAAATTATGTTTGTTTAATAGTGATGTACTCAAAAGGAAAAATCTATTTAAACCATTAATGAATTTTTTAAGCATTTGAGTAAAATTATTGGTAGAATGAAGACAAAATTTCATAAACTCTGAATACTTGATCCACAATTTAATGTTAATAATAATGGCAATCATTATTACTGTGCTTATTATGCATCAGTTCCTAGGCTAGGTACTTTAAATAGTTTATCTGGTTTAGTCCTACTTTTTAAAAGAAAGTGTTAATTTATTCACTTTAGAATGAGAGAATTGACCACGTAGCAACATGCTTTATGTCCCCACTGATAATTTTTGTATGATGCGTTTATCATAACTTTTTAATAACATCCTAAATAAAGGATGTCTGTTTACTATTGTTTATTTACATTTATTATTAGACATCTATTTAGAACGTATTTATTAAATTTCTACATTACACGTAATTCCAGATGCTAGGGATAAAGTAATGGACAAAACAACAATAAAATGTCCCTCAAATATTTGAAATGTCCCATACAGGATCTTTAAATTTCCTGTTAAGTTTTTTTTATGTTTTCCTTCTAAGTAATTTCACATAAATTTTGACAAATGTTTTCCAACACTGTATCTCTAGCTTGGACCTGATAGGCTGAGAAATGAAAACCAACAGGTATTTTTCTAAAACCATGAACAACTTTCTATGGTTTATGTTGCTTAAGCTATTCTGTTGTCATTACTTTCCAAAATATGCTTTCCTTCAGTTTATATTCTTGGAGATCATGAGTGGAGATTGTCTCTGTTTTATTAATTAGTATAATTTCAGTGCTTAGAAATGTTCTTGGCTCATCTTTGGTAAAAACCATTAACGACTATTTCTAAACAAGCACTGAACTATCGGTTTATATGATGCAACATCTTAAGAGATATAAGGGCAAAGTCCAAAATCTCCTTTTGTGTCAGTTATTTCTGAAATAGTTTAGTATTACAAACACAATTTTATGCAGGAAAGAAATGAGAATTATCAAGAATGTAAAATCATTGAATTTGAGTTTTATTTTTAATTTTTTAAAAATGAGGTTTGATTTATTGTTAAAAATATATTTTTAAAATTTAAATTATGTTTGTTTAATAGTGATGTACTCAAAAGGAAAAATCTATTTAAACCATTAATGAATTTTTTAAGCATTTGAGTAAAATTATTGGTAGAATGAAGACAAAATTTCATAAACTCTGAATACTTGATCCACAATTTAATGTTAATAATAATGGCAATCATTATTACTGTGCTTATTATGCATCAGTTCCTAGGCTAGGTACTTTAAATAGTTTATCTGGTTTAGTCCTACTTTTTAAAAGAAAGTGTTAATTTATTCACTTTAGAATGAGAGAATTGACCACGTAGCAACATGCTTTATGTCCCCACTGATAATTTTTGTATGATGCGTTTATCATAACTTTTTAATAACATCCTAAATAAAGGATGTCTGTTTACTATTGTTTATTTACATTTATTATTAGACATCTATTTAGAACGTATTTATTAAATTTCTACATTACACGTAATTCCAGATGCTAGGGATAAAGTAATGGACAAAACAACAATAAAATGTCCCTCAAATATTTGAAATGTCCCATACAGGATCTTTAAATTTCCTGTTAAGTTTTTTTTATGTTTTCCTTCTAAGTAATTTCACATAAATTTTGACAAATGTTTTCCAACACTGTATCTCTAGCTTGGACCTGATAGGCTGAGAAATGAAAACCAACAGGTATTTTTCTAAAACCATGAACAACTTTCTATGGTTTATGTTGCTTAAGCTATTCTGTTGTCATTACTTTCCAAAATATGCTTTCCTTCAGTTTATATTCTTGGAGATCATGAGTGGAGATTGTCTCTGTTTTATTAATTAGTATAATTTCAGTGCTTAGAAATGTTCTTGGCTCATCTTTGGTAAAAACCATTAACGACTATTTCTAAACAAGCACTGAACTATCGGTTTATATGATGCAACATCTTAAGAGATATAAGGGGCAAAGTCTCAACCAAATATATTCTCCTTTTTTTGTGTCTGAATCAGTAGACTCACTATTCTCTCAATTGCAACAGAAAGAAATTTTGCTTCTGAGGGAATACAGAAAATGAGGGAAAAAGAAAAAGAAGTTTGGAGTTGCAGTGACATACAATTCTCCCTCATCCTACTTATATAATTGGCCATAAATCATGTACATTTTACTACCCTTATATATAATCCTTTTGAAATATACATTATACATACGCTCATACATACAGAATTAGAGTAATCATACATGGATGCCACAAATGACGCTATTTAGAATATCAATTTCTACATATGAACACTCATTTCAAATGAAAAGATAAAGCTCTCTCTCCTACACTTATAGTTTCAGTTGACTTTTTTGTGACACCAATTGTGCAAAGGCCGTATTTAATTTGGATTTTTGGCTGTTTTAGATTATAAGTTCAAGAAACTGAACTTTCCTACTACTTTTATTTATTGAGAACAATTCAGAGTAATGTTCTTAAAACACAGTGATGCTATAATTTTGATAAAGCGTGCTAGAAGCACCAAGGTCATGCTTGGACTGAATCTTTCTGAAGGGTCCTGATGGAAAAAAAAATTCCATATAAAAATTTCAAAAACATGTAATTTTAGCATAAACCATACATTCTGATGATAATATATGTCAGATTGGATTAAATCATGCAGTGCTTAAATCCATTTAAAATAATAATGTTTTCAGGACTTCCCTGGTGATTCAATGGTAAAGAATTCCCCTGACAATAAGGGACATATATTCAATCCCTGATTCAGGAATATCCCACATGCTGTGAAGCAACTAAGCTTGTGGGCCACAACTGCTGAGCCTGTGGCTGGGATCCACAACTACTGAGCCCACGTGCCACATCTACTGAAGCCTGAGTATCTAGAGCCCATGTATTGCAACAAGAAAAGTCAGCACAATGAGAAGCCTGTGTACTGCAACTAGAGAGTAATCCGTGCTCACTGCACCTAGAGAAAAGTGGCTCATCTTTGGTAAAAACCATTAACGACTATTTCTAAACAAGCACTGAACTATCGGTTTATATGATGCAACATCTTAAGAGATATAAGGGGCAAAGTCTCAACCAAATATATTCTCCTTTTTTTGTGTCTGAATCAGTAGACTCACTATTCTCTCAATTGCAACAGAAAGAAATTTTGCTTCTGGGGGAATACAGAAAATGAGGGAAAAAGAAAAAGAAGTTTGGAGTTGCAGTGACATACAATTCTCCCTCATCCTACTTATATAATTGGCCATAAATCATGTACATTTTACTACCCTTATATATAATCCTTTTGAAATATACATTATACATACGCTCATACATACAGAATTAGAGTAATCATACATGGATGCCACAAATGACGCTATTTAGAATATCAATTTCTACATATGAACACTCATTTCAAATGAAAAGATAAAGCTCTCTCTCCTACACTTATAGTTTCAGTTGACTTTTTTGTGACACCAATTGTGCAAAGGCCGTATTTAATTTGGATTTTTGGCTGTTTTAGATTATAAGTTCAAGAAACTGAACTTTCCTACTACTTTTATTTATTGAGAACAATTCAGAGTAATGTTCTTAAAACACAGTGATGCTATAATTTTGATAAAGCGTGCTAGAAGCACCAAGGTCATGCTTGGACTGAATCTTTCTGAAGGGTCCTGATGGAAAAAAAAATTCCATATAAAAATTTCAAAAACATGTAATTTTAGCATAAACCATACATTCTGATGATAATATATGTCAGATTGGATTAAATCATGCAGTGCTTAAATCCATTTAAAATAATAATGTTTTCAGGACTTCCCTGGTGATTCAATGGTAAAGAATTCCCCTGACAATAAGGGACATATATTCAATCCCTGATTCAGGAATATCCCACATGCTGTGAAGCAACTAAGCTTGTGGGCCACAACTGCTGAGCCTGTGGCTGGGATCCACAACTACTGAGCCCACGTGCCACATCTACTGAAGCCTGAGTATCTAGAGCCCATGTATTGCAACAAGAAAAGTCAGCACAATGAGAAGCCTGTGTACTGCAACTAGAGAGTAATCCGTGCTCACTGCACCTAGAGAAAAGCCAGAGAAGCAGTGAATTCACAGCACAGTCAAAACAAAATGAACAAATATAAAAGTATCAAAAATAATAATGTTTTAGATAATTCTTTAATAGCAAATATAAACATTATAATATAAGTTAGCAATGGCCATTTGGAGAGTAATTTTAGAATTAACTAAAATTGTAAGAAAAATAGTGTAGATTCTCAGATCCAGTGATTTCCCTCCTAGGAACGTATCTTACAGAAATGACTCTTGCAGATATGCTTAAAGATACTACAAAGATGTTAAGGGAATTTTTTGTGTGTGTTCAATAGAGAAAATTGGATCAAATTTAAAATACAGAGGTACAGAAAAAGTAAATGATGAGACATACTTAGCATGGAATACTATGTGTGTGTCCAATTGCTTCATCAGTGTCTGACTCTTTGCCACACCATGGACTGTAGCATGCCAAGCTCCTCTGTCAGTGGGATTACCCAGGCAAGAATATGGGGTGGGTTGTAATTCCTTTCTCCAGGGAGTCTTCCCCACCTAGGGATAGAACCTGTGTATTCTGCATTGCAGACGGATTCTTAACTACTGAGTTACCAGGCAAGCCCATGGAATACTATGCAGATACTTTTGTTAGCATTTTACATTTTTTTTTTGTCACTTCTATTGATCTTTCATTCATTTATCTTCTTTGTTCTTTGGCCTGTGTGGGCCTCCCATCACAATGGCCTCTCTCGTTGCAGAGCCCCGGCTCTGAGCACATGCCGCTCCAAAGCTCTGGCTTGATAGTTGGACATATATTTCTAGCCGCTCCGCAGCACATGGGATCTTCCCAGGCCCGTGATCGAACTTGTGTCCCTTGCACTGCAAGGCAGTGTCCTTACCCAATGAACCACCAGAGAAGCCCTGAAGACACTTTTTAAAAAAGCAAGTTGCAGGATAAGCTCTCTAGTAAAACTTCAATTTTGAAGTTTGGGTGGGAAAAATGGAAGAAAACATTTTTAATAAAAGTTTTAAAAACATAGAAATAGATTCAGATTTTGTGAACTCATAATTACTATTGCTTAAGTTTAATAAATGTTTGTTTTATATGCGTGGTTATATATAATGTTAACAGTCATAAAATTACTTTCATTTTTGGCCACACTGTATAGCATATGGGATCTTAACTTCTTGAGTGATCAAACCCTTACCCTTTGCATTGTAAGGTGGAGCTTTTACCACTGGATCACTGGGAAAGCCCCCCAAAATCACATATTTTAATAAAGGATTAGAGTTGGAGTACATATATTTTCTTATCTCAGGTTTACAAGTATCATTTGGAAGGAAACAATCTCCACTTTCATTAACATGGCTCTTCTAGCCAATGGGTATACATTTTGTTCTCTCATAAGAGCTTTCCATGTTGAATTTAAAAAATATAGTTTCTATTTTTGGATTTGAATTAATTCATATTTGTTTTACTTATGATAATCGTATTAAAGTTTTAATAGATTAAGGTATAAAATTCCTTTGACCTTTCCCTTAACCTTCAAGTATTTTCTTCATCATTCCTAAGCAAGTTATATTATCTTTTTGAACTTTTTTAAAAGTAATAAATGTCTTAAAAATTACTAGCTATAATTTATAATATATTTAGTAATATTTAGCTTTCTATAGTTATAATTTTATTACACATTTTTACCACTTATGCCTTTATTCATTTTTATGATGTTAGCTGAAACTTTTATTCCTCCTCGGTAGTTTTGATTCTCTTATGCCTACAATTTTGAATTCAAATGTCATTGTTCTATATTTCCTTTCTTCTATCAGTGAGGAGCAATGGTTATACATATTTTAGGACTGTTTTATCATTTATAATGTGTGGGCCTCCCATCACAATGGCCTCTCTGCAGAGCCCGGCTCTGAGCACATGCCGCTCCAAAGCTCTGGCTTGATAGTTGGACATATATTTCTAGCCGCTCCGCAGCACATGGGATCTTCCCAGGCCCGTGATCGAACTTGTGTCCCTTGCACTGCAAGGCAGTGTCCTTACCCAATGAACCACCAGAGAAGCCCTGAAGACACTTTTTAAAAAAGCAAGTTGCAGGATAAGCTCTCTAGTAAAACTTCAATTTTGAAGTTTGGGTGGGAAAAATGGAAGAAAACATTTTTAATAAAAGTTTTAAAAACATAGAAATAGATTCAGATTTTGTGAACTCATAATTACTATTGCTTAAGTTTAATAAATGTTTGTTTTATATGCGTGGTTATATATAATGTTAACAGTCATAAAATTACTTTCATTTTTGGCCACACTGTATAGCATATGGGATCTTAACTTCTTGAGTGATCAAACCCTTACCCTTTGCATTGTAAGGTGGAGCTTTTACCACTGGATCACTGGGAAAGCCCCCCAAAATCACATATTTTAATAAAGGATTAGAGTTGGAGTACATATATTTTCTTATCTCAGGTTTACAAGTATCATTTGGAAGGAAACAATCTCCACTTTCATTAACATGGCTCTTCTAGCCAATGGGTATACATTTTGTTCTCTCATAAGAGCTTTCCATGTTGAATTTAAAAAATATAGTTTCTATTTTTGGATTTGAATTAATTCATATTTGTTTTACTTATGATAATCGTATTAAAGTTTTAATAGATTAAGGTATAAAATTCCTTTGACCTTTCCCTTAACCTTCAAGTATTTTCTTCATCATTCCTAAGCAAGTTATATTATCTTTTTGAACTTTTTTAAAAGTAATAAATGTCTTAAAAATTACTAGCTATAATTTATAATATATTTAGTAATATTTAGCTTTCTATAGTTATAATTTTATTACACATTTTTACCACTTATGCCTTTATTCATTTTTATGATGTTAGCTGAAACTTTTATTCCTCCTCGGTAGTTTTGATTCTCTTATGCCTACAATTTTGAATTCAAATGTCATTGTTCTATATTTCCTTTCTTCTATCAGTGAGGAGCAATGGTTATACATATTTTAGGACTGTTTATTATTTATCATTTATACATTTTTAAACATTATTCTGTGGAATATTTCTATCAGTTCTTGCAAAAAGTTATATTTATACACACTTTACAGAAAGGAAACTGATACTCAGAGAAATCAGATATTTGTACTTAATTACAGTAAATAACTGGGAAACTTAGATTATCTGAATCTAAATTACTTCATCTATATTTTTTTCTGCTCTGTCACATTGCGCAGCCTTCTTTCTGGTTTCCTCTGGTCACTTTCACAAGTTAGATAACTTTCTAACATAACTTTAAAAACCTTAGGTTCCTGTAGCATCTCTTCTATTTCCCTCATTTTTTTTCTTTTAGTTTTCTTCAAACTTAAGTACATACTTAAACTTTTCAGGGAGAATTTTAAATTATACAGTTCTCTCAGTTGGCCACCGCTCCCACTTTATTAATACTATCATTTTTTTCAAAGATTTTTAATAGGGACTATTTCAAAAGTCTTTATTGAATTTGTTATAATATTTCCTCTGTTTATGTTCTAGCTTTTTGGTCATGAGATATGTGTGATCTTAGCTCTCTGACAGTGATCAAACCTTTACCCCTTGCATCAGAAGGCAATATCTTAACTGCTAGACCACCAGGAAAGTCCTCACACTTAATCATTAAATTTTCATCACCAACATTTGGCCAGGAAATGTCTGTATTTATATCTGTATCTGTATCTCTCTACTTATGTGTGTGTGTGTGTGTGTGTGTGTATTTATCATTCTGTGAATGCTGTCACTTCAGTCATGGTTGACACTTTGCAACCCTATGGATTGTAGCCTGCAAGGCTCCTCTGTCTATGAGATTATCCAGGCAAGAATACTGGAGTGGGTTGCCACTTTCTCCTCTAGGGAATCTTCCCAACCCAGGGATTGAACCCCCATCTCTTATATCTCCTGCACTGTCAGGCAGGTTCTTTACCACCGGTATCACCTGGGAAGCCTATATATATATACATGTAGTTATGTATACACACACACACATGTATCAATCACATGAGTTTAACTTATAACTCTCTATCCTTATTGATTCTATACATAGTCCTGTTTGGATAATGTTTTTATCTTAAGGTATAGTAAATCTTAAGCAACATGCAGTCAGGACAGGAGATTGTCTACATTAATAGTGAGGTCTCCATGACATATCTGAACACTTTCAGAGATCACTTTCTTATGAACCATAGTTCAGGGTAAGTTGTTTCCATCAAAAACAGAACAGGTCTGAACTAACTCCTTCATAATCATACTTTAAGTCTCATAATAGTCTCACTATCTAAAAGGAGCTTCCTAACATTATTAACATTATTAAAGGAGGGCCAGAATGACTGATTATGTAAATTAGCCTTACTCATTTACGATCTTTTGAGTAAACAGTAGTTTTTTTTTTTTTGGTGATCATTTTCCTCTTAAACTCATGTGCTCCCTTACCACTGCTGAACCTATCAATACCTACCTTTTGAAACTGGGATATGATATGTTGTCTGAGACGCAACAAGTGCCTCTTACAACCATGAAGAAATTTCTATGGTTTGTTTTGTTTAAGCCATTCTGCTGCCGTTGTTTTCCAGAATAGGCTTTCCTACAGTTTATATCCTTTGAGATCATAGACCTGATTTTGTCTGTTTTATTAATTACTATAATTCGATGCCAAGAGATGTTCTTGGCTGATCTTTAGATAACAACTGCTAAAAACCTGCTCAGGCTGTTCACATCGGGGTGATTGGAGACTGACTGCCTTCATATTTTATGTGGTAAAGAGTAACTGAAAATCTAAAGAACCTGAGAAAAGTTTGAAAGGAAATATATTTAAAAACTACTCTGCTTTTCTTGCATACAGTATAGCAGAAGTTGTGAAAGATAACTTGGCACTTGCTGTCTGCCTCTGTCTCTTTAGACCAGTGGGTAAGGACACCGCCTTGCAGTGCAAGGGGCGCCGGTTCGAGCCCTGGCCTGGGAAGATCCCACGTGCCACGGAGCGGCTGGACTGATGTGTCCAATACTGAGCCGGAGCTCTGGAGCGCATGTGCCCAGAGCCGGTGCTCTGCAACGACAGAGGCCACTGCAATAGGAGGCCCATAGGAGCCAAAGAACAAAGACGAATGAAAATAGAGAAACTAAAGACCAATAGAAGTGGCCCGCCCGCTCCCCTCCCTCCCCAACCCGACCCCCGCCCAAAGTAAATAAATAAATTAATCTTTAAAAAAAAAAAAAAGAATCAATGGTTAAAAAAAAAAAAAATCTGAGGGTAGGATGGCTACAGAAACCCAATTCCCATTCTTGGACAGATTTTGTAAACAATAAACAATCAAGTAGCCAAAAAAAACAATCTGAGGGTAGGATGGCTACAGAAACCCAATTCCCATTCTTGGACAGATTTTGTAAACAATAAACAATCAAGTAGCCTGATAAAATCAATAACATCCTCCTAAAAATATACTTGTTGCTATACTTGTCTCCTTTTAGCCTTCTACTGTCATTTATGTCATTCTTCTTTAGTTTCCTTTTCTCTACAAAGTATATTTTTATTAGTTCTAACAGCATCTATAGGTGTATGAATACCTTCAGCATAACTCTTTTCCTTTTCATCTGCTCATCAACACTATCAAAATAAAAAGTCCTTTTGAAACTGATTGAATTTCTGAGACGCAACAAGTGCCTCTTACAACCATGAAGAAATTTCTATGGTTTGTTTTGTTTAAGCCATTCTGCTGCCGTTGTTTTCCAGAATAGGCTTTCCTACAGTTTATATCCTTTGAGATCATAGACCTGATTTTGTCTGTTTTATTAATTACTATAATTCGATGCCAAGAGATGTTCTTGGCTGATCTTTAGATAACAACTGCTAAAAACCTGCTCAGGCTGTTCACATCGGGGTGATTGGAGACTGACTGCCTTCATATTTTATGTGGTAAAGAGTAACTGAAAATCTAAAGAACCTGAGAAAAGTTTGAAAGGAAATATATTTAAAACTACTCTGCTTTTCTTGCATACAGTATAGCAGAAGTTGTGAAAGATAACTTGGCACTTGCTGTCTGCCTCTGTCTCTTTAGACCAGTGGGTAAGGACACCGCCTTGCAGTGCAAGGGGCGCCGGTTCGAGCCCTGGCCTGGGAAGATCCCACGTGCCACGGAGCGGCTGGACTGATGTGTCCAATACTGAGCCGGAGCTCTGGAGCGCATGTGCCCAGAGCCGGTGCTCTGCAACGACAGAGGCCACTGCAATAGGAGGCCCATAGGAGCCAAAGAACAAAGACGAATGAAAATAGAGAAACTAAAGACCAATAGAAGTGGCCCGCCCGCTCCCCCCCCCCCCCCAACCCGACCCCCCCCCAAATAAAAAAAAAAAATTAATCTTTAAAAAAAAAAAAAAGAATCAATGGTTAAAAAAAAAAAAAATCTGAGGGTAGGATGGCTACAGAAACCCAATTCCCATTCTTGGACAGATTTTGTAAACAATAAACAATCAAGTAGCCAAAAATAGGATCTGAGGGTAGGATGGCTACAGAAACCCAATTCCCATTCTTGGACAGATTTTGTAAACAATAAACAATCAAGTAGCCTGATAAAATCAATAACATCCTCCTAAAAATATACTTGTTGCTATACTTGTCTCCTTTTAGCCTTCTACTGTCATTTATGTCATTCTTCTTTAGTTTCCTTTTCTCTACAAAGTATATTTTTATTAGTTCTAACAGCATCTATAGGTGTATGAATACCTTCAGCATAACTCTTTTCCTTTTCATCTGCTCATCAACACTATCAAAATAAAAAGTCCTTTTTGAACTGGAAATGGTATTAGTTTATCCCATACTAAATGACACCTACCTTTTCAGTGTAAGTCCACTCTACTTGTAAAATACATTGAGTAATAAATACATGCCAAGCAAATAATATACTGCTGTCCTTTAGGATAATTGCTGTTATTTAGTTGCTAAGTCACGTCTGACTCTTTTTCCACCCCATGGACTGTAGACATTCAGGCTCCTCTGTCCACGGGATTTCCATGCAAAAATTCTGAAGTGGGTTGCCATTTTTTTCCAGGGGTTCTTCCTGATTCAGGAATCGAACTCATGCTTCCTGTACTTGGCAGGTAGATGCCTTACCACGAACCTACCTGGGAAGTCCATTTAGGATAATAGAGAGTGTCAAATCTGTTAGAGAAACTATGCTTCATGCTGTCACTATGATTGTAACAAAGGCTTAGGTTTGCCCTCAAGAAGCTCCTGAAAATGTTGGAAGGGTATTATGTCACCAGATACTTACAATGCAGCACCAGGCACAAAAGTAGGGCAACTGGCAATGGGAATTAGGAAACACTTCCTATTGGTGGTGTCATTTGAATGTATAGAGGTGTGATAATATTAGAGTAAATGGGAAGAAGTTGTCATCAGTGGAAAAATCTATGCAAAAGACGTGATTTGGGGAGAAATGTTGCCTCTGAAATGTATAAGATGAGAATTGCCTGGGGAAAGGCTTTTATAGCTGTAGAGAAAGATGATGTCTATAAAAAGAAAAGTTTATGTCATTACCATAATTTCACTTTAGATAAGCATTGCAAAATATCTGAAGAAACAAATAAGAGCACCAAAATTTTTTACTGAAGGTAAAAGCCTATAAGTGGGGCTTTCTTCTGACTCTGCCACATTTCTTTCAATAATCGTCTTGGTCCCAAAAGCATGAATGAGAATTTTGATGATAAACAGCTTTCAACTGAATTCAGGCATTTGGTTTAGATTCTCTAATTTATCCTCTAGATAAGTTAGAAATATCATGGATTCTGTGTCGCTCCTGGCAAGTGACTGACCTAACAGGGGTTCCTAGTCTCTGAAGGAGTAAAATGTGGGAGTTGATGGAGCTTCAATTACACTTTCTTTTTCTACTTTCAATTCTAAACTATTACTCAACCACTTGCCAGCAAGGAACAAAGAAATACAAGCTGAAAGTATTGTTGCCTGTGAATTTTCTTTATATCTTTTTCCTCTTTTTTTTATACCATTGGCAGAATTACAAACCACAAAGTTTGTTCCTATATTAGAGAAGCCAAGCTATGAAGATTTTATTAATGCCAATAGCTATTAAATCCTGAGGTTTCTAAAACTTTTATTATGATAACAAAATAACTGTTATTGATGCACATTTAAAAGTGCCCAGATTTTATTACAAAGGACCTTATTATAAACATCTCAAAAAGATTTAAGTATTTTCGAAATGCTTCCTGTACTTGGCAGGTAGATGCCTTACCACGAACCTACCTGGGAAGTCCATTTAGGATAATAGAGTGTCAAATCTGTTAGAGAAACTATGCTTCATGCTGTCACTATGATTGTAACAAAGGCTTAGGTTTGCCCTCAAGAAGCTCCTGAAAATGTTGGAAGGGTATTATGTCACCAGATACTTACAATGCAGCACCAGGCACAAAAGTAGGGCAACTGGCAATGGGAATTAGGAAACACTTCCTATTGGTGGTGTCATTTGAATGTATAGAGGTGTGATAATATTAGAGTAAATGGGAAGAAGTTGTCATCAGTGGAAAAATCTATGCAAAAGACGTGATTTGGGGAGAAATGTTGCCTCTGAAATGTATAAGATGAGAATTGCCTGGGGAAAGGCTTTTATAGCTGTAGAGAAAGATGATGTCTATAAAAAGAAAAGTTTATGTCATTACCATAATTTCACTTTAGATAAGCATTGCAAAATATCTGAAGAAACAAATAAGAGCACCAAAATTTTTTACTGAAGGTAAAAGCCTATAAGTGGGGCTTTCTTCTGACTCTGCCACATTTCTTTCAATAATCGTCTTGGTCCCAAAAGCATGAATGAGAATTTTGATGATAAACAGCTTTCAACTGAATTCAGGCATTTGGTTTAGATTCTCTAATTTATCCTCTAGATAAGTTAGAAATATCATGGATTCTGTGTCGCTCCTGGCAAGTGACTGACCTAACAGGGGTTCCTAGTCTCTGAAGGAGTAAAATGTGGGAGTTGATGGAGCTTCAATTACACTTTCTTTTTCTACTTTCAATTCTAAACTATTACTCAACCACTTGCCAGCAAGGAACAAAGAAATACAAGCTGAAAGTATTGTTGCCTGTGAATTTTCTTTATATCTTTTTCCTCTTTTTTTTATACCATTGGCAGAATTACAAACCACAAAGTTTGTTCCTATATTAGAGAAGCCAAGCTATGAAGATTTTATTAATGCCAATAGCTATTAAATCCTGAGGTTTCTAAAACTTTTATTATGATAACAAAATAACTGTTATTGATGCACATTTAAAAGTGCCCAGATTTTATTACAAAGGACCTTATTATAAACATCTCAAAATTAAGTATCTTTTACACAGATAGGAGTTTAAATTTTTCAGAGCTTTTTAAACAGTGATTTATCAACCGAAACACAGTTGAAGAAGTGCACATTAATTTCTACATAAGAACACATTTTTAGGTTTGGCTGCATATTCTAAGGTGCCCAAGTTTACAGTGAGTGGACTAGTACCCCATCCTACTGGATAAATTAAAGTCTGAGAAAACGTGTATTTTCCAAGCAAGCTCCACCAGATCTAATTAAAGACTCTGCAGCTCCAGAAAGCCTGCCCTGTATTCAGTCTCACAGGATAGAGAATAGCTTGAAAGCTAAAGACTGATGGTGATAATAATTATTCCTTTTGTTGAGCATTTAGTAAGTACAACATATTTTTTCTAATTATTTAACAAGTCTTATTTATCCTCACAGCACTATGAGTTATGTGACATCATTATAATATTCCTCTGAAAGAAATGTCTTATTATATTGCCCTGCTGGATTATTTCTGAATATGAACATTTATTGGTTCTATCTTTTCTCCAGCTGTAGAGATAGTACTTACTGTCTTATGGGATTGATGCACTTCTGGAACTCTGGAAGTGATGTGCTAAAACTTATTTTATAGGGGTTATTACTTCCAAGCAAGTTAAGGAGCTAAAAAATGCTACATAACAAAAACAATTTTGATGCATCTACCGTGTTCACAGGTTTGTTGAGAAAGATATTAGACACTCTCTGAAGGGAGATAAAAAAAGTAGAGAATAATGTAGTCAATAAATTCAAATAATAGCTTGTTTTTTTCTTTTATTTTTTCCATGCGGTTATATAATAAAAGATTCTGCAGGGCTCTGTTCTTATACTTTAACTAGAGTATATATCTGGACATATGGTCCACCATCAAAATGTTTTGATCTTGTCATTATACACAAATATTTGAGTAGGTATTTCCCTCCTCCTTTCATATGTATTCTGGACCTGTCCTAAGTAAATATCATTGCACTATTTCTCTGGCTTTTGAGGGAGCGCCAGATCAAAAAGAAAAACATAAAAAGGTAACATAAACCACAACTAAATTAATAATTATCTACAGCTTATACTTAAATACAGAGACAAAAAGATATCATTGAAAACTAAAACACAAATTGAAATCCTTTGCCTGTGTTTAGACAAGACTTGAAACTTCAAAGTTGAAATGAATTCTTATATTTTTCTGTTACATATACTCAGTAAATAAAACTGTTACCACAATGTTCCAGGAATAATCATGACTATCTTATAATTCTAGTATGTTTTCTAGTATTAATTGGACTTTTAATACTCTGAGATACTTTAATACAGCACCAGAATTTTAGAATTTCGAATTTTCAAACTTGAAATAATCATCTTTTACTCTAAAATAGATGTTAGAATATGACAATCATTTTAGTACAAATAGTGCATCAGCCCTGAATAGTCATTGGAAGGACTGATGTTGAAGCTGAAGCTCCATACGTTGGTCACCTGAGAAAAGAACCTACTCATTAGAAAAGACCTTGTTGTTGGGAAACATTGAGGGCAAGAGGAGAAGCGGGTGGCAGAGGATAAAATGGTTGAACGGCATCACTGACTAAATGGACATGAGTTTCAGGAAGCTCCAGGAGACAGTGAAGACAGGGAAGGGCGTGCTGCAGTCTATATGGTCACAGAAAGTCAGACATGACTTAGCGACTGAATAATAACAACAAAAATGTATTATTGATACAGTTTATATATATGATAAGAATCAGAGCCACTTATATTTTGATGATATAAAGTTTTAAGTTAAAATGTTGAAGTGGGACTTCCCTGGTGGTCCAGTGGGTAAGGACATCGCCTTGCAGTGCAAGGGGCACCGGTTCGATTCCTGACATGGGAGGATCCCACGTGCATGATAAAAAGTAGAGAATAATGTAGTCAATAAATTCAAATAATAGCTTGTTTTTTTCTTTTATTTTTTCCATGCGGTTATATAATAAAAGATTCTGCAGGGCTCTGTTCTTATACTTTAACTAGAGTATATATCTGGACATATGGTCCACCATCAAAATGTTTTGATCTTGTCATTATACACAAATATTTGAGTAGGTATTTCCCTCCTCCTTTCATATGTATTCTGGACCTGTCCTAAGTAAATATCATTGCACTATTTCTCTGGCTTTTGAGGGAGCGCCAGATCAAAAAGAAAAACATAAAAAGGTAACATAAACCACAACTAAATTAATAATTATCTACAGCTTATACTTAAATACAGAGACAAAAAGATATCATTGAAAACTAAAACACAAATTGAAATCCTTTGCCTGTGTTTAGACAAGACTTGAAACTTCAAAGTTGAAATGAATTCTTATATTTTTCTGTTACATATACTCAGTAAATAAAACTGTTACCACAATGTTCCAGGAATAATCATGACTATCTTATAATTCTAGTATGTTTTCTAGTATTAATTGGACTTTTAATACTCTGAGATACTTTAATACAGCACCAGAATTTTAGAATTTCGAATTTTCAAACTTGAAATAATCATCTTTTACTCTAAAATAGATGTTAGAATATGACAATCATTTTAGTACAAATAGTGCATCAGCCCTGAATAGTCATTGGAAGGACTGATGTTGAAGCTGAAGCTCCATACGTTGGTCACCTGAGAAAAGAACCTACTCATTAGAAAAGACCTTGTTGTTGGGAAACATTGAGGGCAAGAGGAGAAGCGGGTGGCAGAGGATAAAATGGTTGAACGGCATCACTGACTAAATGGACATGAGTTTCAGGAAGCTCCAGGAGACAGTGAAGACAGGGAAGGGCGTGCTGCAGTCTATATGGTCACAGAAAGTCAGACATGACTTAGCGACTGAATAATAACAACAAAAATGTATTATTGATACAGTTTATATATATGATAAGAATCAGAGCCACTTATATTTTGATGATATAAAGTTTTAAGTTAAAATGTTGAAGTGGGACTTCCCTGGTGGTCCAGTGGGTAAGGACATCGCCTTGCAGTGCAAGGGGCACCGGTTCGATTCCTGACATGGGAGGATCCCACGTGCAGCAGAGTGGCTGGACCAGTGTGTCCAATTACCGAGCTGGAGCTCTAGGGCGCATGCACCCAGGGCCGGTGCTCTGCGACAACAGAGGCCACTGCGATGGGAAGCCCGCAGGGGCCAAAGAACAAAGATGGATGAAAATAGATAAATGAAAGACCAATAGAAGTGGCCCGCCCGCCCCACTCCCTTCCCAACCACCCACCCTGCAAAAAATAAAAAATAAAAAAAAATTAAAAAAAGAGAAAGTGTATCTTAAAAAAAAATGTTGAGGGAAAGAAACATTTATTGATACGCAAATTAAAGTAAATAATAATTACATTAATAGATTTAGAATTAATTTCTCAAGTCCAAATATGGAATGTAATGGTGTTTCCAAGAGCTTGGAAGTAGTAATCTAAGGGCAAATAAAACATTAACTTTAACATTATGAAATTTAAAAGCCATGCTTTAGTGTGGTTAAAAGGTAAAATTCATTTGAAAAGATACATTCATCCATGGTAATTAGTAAATAGGATATATATTTCTATAAATATATTTACTATACTCTCTTCAATGATATAATAGATTTGAAAATGCCTTCATTCATTTAAGTAATACTTACTGATGTTCAGTTTTGGTCTAGACATTGTGCTAGATGCTTCCCTGGTTGTTCAGTGATAAAGAGTTCACCTCAATGCAGGAGACCTGGGTTCTGTTTCTGGGTGAGGTTTTTCTCCCTGCAGGAGGAAATGGCTACCCATGCCAGTATTCTTGCCTGGAGAATTCCATGGACAAAGGAGTCTGGCAGGCTACAGTCTGTGGGATCGCAAAGAGTCTGAATGACTAAGTGACTGAGCACATTGTGTTAGATGTCTTTTGAAGATCAGTAAGGTAGTTAGAGGGGGCACAAAGAGAAGACAGGACTCTTAATTGAGTAGCTCATGCTCCAGACAGGAATATTGTCACCCACATGTGTTAGAAAACATATTAAAGACAAGTATTTTGGGAGCAAAAAGTCAGGAGTAACTTCTTAGTTCTAAAACTGTTAACTCATTTAGAACTAGAAAGATGTTCATAGTGACGTTTTTGTTTGAGTTTGCTTTTAAGAGGACAACTTTGTCCACACATGAAGAATCTTGGTACCACTAGGCCAATTTAGAATTCTGGTCTAGAATGATCATGTATTTGGAACAGGAGGGTATTTAACATAACCTTATGAAATGGAGACAGTACAATTTTTGCTCTTTAGAAAACCTGGAAAATTTCCATTCAAAAATCTCCTTTCAAAACCCCCTCCACATGTGTTGGCAGTGTTATCCATCATTGATCATATCTGAAAACGTCTGCTGCTCTTTGAATACAAATTATGTTTCTACTGCGGCTTGAGGTATTTCCATTGTGATACTCACAACTATTTTTAATATTTATCGGATGGTGCTTCAGTCTGTTGCAAATTCAGAGCATATGTTCACCAGTGACAAGAACCAGAAAATACCATTTTATGAACTGTTAATAAGTCCGTAAACTGACTGTTTTGTAGCCAAAACTCTGTTACAACGGGCATTAGCCGACGTTCCAATTTGGATTTTTGCTTAAAAATGAGTCTGTTTGAAAGTAATAGCTCATTTCTTGCCCTACTTTTGCTCAAAGTCATATAAGATTTCACTTACAGAACATAATTTTTGGAGGAAAGAGAAATGGGGCTGCACTGTTGGTTATGTCTTTGTTATTAGGTAAAGACGACAGTCTTTGTTTTAGAGTTTGTGTGTATTTCTAGAAAGTTAGCAGGCACACAATGTCTGTTGAGTAAACTTGTCAAGCTTAGCTTTGCCTTTTAAATATATGGTGGTAACATGGATGTATTGACACTCATGACATATCATGTCAGGCTTTAGGAATTATCTCTGTACCAAAAGCAATTCATTATTTAGATATCACTAATGCTGCAACAAATCTGATAGTATCTGGAAATGTTTGCTCAAACTAAAAAGCATTTTAGATTGAAACCTTTTTAAATTTATTTTCATTTTATGTTTTATATGGAGTTTCTATCTCTCATTTTGCCTCCTTACATTGAAGATACCTTTCCCCAGTACATCAGTGTTGTCATTAACAAACGTTTATCAATTGTCTGCTATACTCAAAGTTCTGGTTTAGGAATTGTGCATATAAAAACACATAAGATGTGTGCATATAGGACATGAAAGCTTCTACAAGAAGTGTTTATTTTCTTTTCATCCAAAGTCCATAGTTTATATTAGAGTTCATTCTTGTATTGCACATTCTATGTATTTGACTAATGTATCATGACATGTATTTTCCATCTCTACTATAATGACATGTATTCTCTATAATACTATTAAATATAGAATATTTAAACTGTCCAAAAATTCCTTTGCATTCAGACTCCTTATCCTTCCCTTTTCCCAAACATCTGGTTCAGGAGCTTTCCTAACATATGAAGAGGCCATGCATAGTGAAAATGTAACTTTCAGCCAAGCATTTCAACTATTTTTAATATTTATCGGATGGTGCTTCAGTCTGTTGCAAATTCAGAGCATATGTTCACCAGTGACAAGAACCAGAAAATACCATTTTATGAACTGTTAATAAGTCCGTAAACTGACTGTTTTGTAGCCAAAACTCTGTTACAACGGGCATTAGCCGACGTTCCAATTTGGATTTTTGCTTAAAAATGAGTCTGTTTGAAAGTAATAGCTCATTTCTTGCCCTACTTTTGCTCAAAGTCATATAAGATTTCACTTACAGAACATAATTTTTGGAGGAAAGAGAAATGGGGCTGCACTGTTGGTTATGTCTTTGTTATTAGGTAAAGACGACAGTCTTTGTTTTAGAGTTTGTGTGTATTTCTAGAAAGTTAGCAGGCACACAATGTCTGTTGAGTAAACTTGTCAAGCTTAGCTTTGCCTTTTAAATATATGGTGGTAACATGGATGTATTGACACTCATGACATATCATGTCAGGCTTTAGGAATTATCTCTGTACCAAAAGCAATTCATTATTTAGATATCACTAATGCTGCAACAAATCTGATAGTATCTGGAAATGTTTGCTCAAACTAAAAAGCATTTTAGATTGAAACCTTTTTAAATTTATTTTCATTTTATGTTTTATATGGAGTTTCTATCTCTCATTTTGCCTCCTTACATTGAAGATACCTTTCCCCAGTACATCAGTGTTGTCATTAACAAACGTTTATCAATTGTCTGCTATACTCAAAGTTCTGGTTTAGGAATTGTGCATATAAAAACACATAAGATGTGTGCATATAGGACATGAAAGCTTCTACAAGAAGTGTTTATTTTCTTTTCATCCAAAGTCCATAGTTTATATTAGAGTTCATTCTTGTATTGCACATTCTATGTATTTGACTAATGTATCATGACATGTATTTTCCATCTCTACTATAATGACATGTATTCTCTATAATACTATTAAATATAGAATATTTAAACTGTCCAAAAATTCCTTTGCATTCAGACTCCTTATCCTTCCCTTTTCCCAAACATCTGGTTCAGGGAGCTTTCCTAACATATGAAGAGGCCATGCATAGTGAAAATGTAACTTCAAAATATCAGCCACCTATAAGTACATTTCCAATCAGTGTTTGCAGACATAAATAGGGAAAGGGTTCAGAAGACAAAGTGTGGTCTAAAATGATCAGAAAAGGCTTAACTTATGTGGAATTAAACTGAATGGGCAGGACCTTGATTAAGTAGAAAAATAGAGGGAAAACTGATCAAATTGAGAGACTGGCAAAGGGAAATTCTGGAGGTAGGTATGCTTTGGATTGGTCTTCAACATTTAATAGTTGAAGTTTTAATAATTTTGTAGGATTCAAAGACCTTTAGTGACCTCCAGGAACACATCTGAATCATGCATGCTCAGTATAGATGGAGGTGAGATCCACTTTCCCTGACTTTGAGAGAGTAATCAATATCTGACCATGGTTCATACACATTTCTTGCTCAAATGTGGGTCTTTTCTGTTCTTAGTCAAGAACAGAAATTCCTATAATTATTGCTAGAGGGAATACCATGAACTAAAGTACAGTTTCTCCAGGGAATAAAACAAAAGTGACATTTCTCAATGACCTAATGTTATTTTAACAAGGGGGTCCTTGGATGAGAGCATTGAACTGCTGAGTTGTAAAGACACAGGCTAAAAAGGACATGTCATAACAGTGGACACATTGGATATTTTTCACTTTAAGTAAAAGGGTACTGTTATCTGGGATGAGGATCTTAGAGGTATCCTCAGTTATCTACAACAGGGTTATGGCCTTTATTTGTGATAACGTGAGTACAGACTTCAATTCACACAACTTGGCATCCCTAGTGGTTCAGTGATAAAGAATCTATCTGCCACTGCAGGAGACACAGGAGATGTGGGTTTGATCCCTGGATCAGGAAGATCCTCTGGAGAAGGAAATGGTTGTCTACTCACTTCCATATTTTTGCCTGGGAAATCCCATGGTTAGAACAGCCTTGTGTGCTACAGTCCATGGGGTTGCAAGGAGCTGGACACAACTGAGAAACTGAGCACACATACAGATGGAAAGTTGTCCAGGCTATAAGTGACAGTGTTAATCCAAAGTCCGAGTGGAGAAAACAAAACTACATTTCATAACAAATAAATAGGCATTTGGGATCGTTATCTGTTTTATAGTAAAAAGAAATCTTCTCCTCCCCCTCAATAGATGATTAAAAATATACTTAGATGCAACATCATTACTCTAAGCAGTAAGCCTAGACACAGAAAACCTGGTAGACTTGGACAAATTTGGAGGAAGGCCAGTATGAACTTTAATATAGTTTTATTGATTTTGAATATAAATATTAATTTGAGCTAAAAGCAAATGTAATACTTATAAGTTGAAATCTTGCTGGGACTGCTTCAATAAATATGTTTATTAAATTCCTTTAAAAACTGTTTTATTAAACAAATAAAAATGTTCTGTGCCATCAGACTTACACCCTCAATATACTTGGCAAAACATTCTGCAGTGTGTGCAAGGTGTGCCTAATTCAATCCTTCCAGAAAACTTCCAAACTTTTGGCTACATTAATCACCCAAGTCCCCTGGGCAGGAAAATTAGTCATAGGCTAGTTGTGGACTCTCTTGAGAGTACCAAGATGTGAAGAGTTTAACACTCAATTACCTGTATAACTTTTTCTTAAATAAAACAAAAGTGACATTTCTCAATGACCTAATGTTATTTTAACAAGGGGGTCCTTGGATGAGAGCATTGAACTGCTGAGTTGTAAAGACACAGGCTAAAAAGGACATGTCATAACAGTGGACACATTGGATATTTTTCACTTTAAGTAAAAGGGTACTGTTATCTGGGATGAGGATCTTAGAGGTATCCTCAGTTATCTACAACAGGGTTATGGCCTTTATTTGTGATAACGTGAGTACAGACTTCAATTCACACAACTTGGCATCCCTAGTGGTTCAGTGATAAAGAATCTATCTGCCACTGCAGGAGACACAGGAGATGTGGGTTTGATCCCTGGATCAGGAAGATCCTCTGGAGAAGGAAATGGTTGTCTACTCACTTCCATATTTTTGCCTGGGAAATCCCATGGTTAGAACAGCCTTGTGTGCTACAGTCCATGGGGTTGCAAGGAGCTGGACACAACTGAGAAACTGAGCACACATACAGATGGAAAGTTGTCCAGGCTATAAGTGACAGTGTTAATCCAAAGTCCGAGTGGAGAAAACAAAACTACATTTCATAACAAATAAATAGGCATTTGGGATCGTTATCTGTTTTATAGTAAAAAGAAATCTTCTCCTCCCCCTCAATAGATGATTAAAAATATACTTAGATGCAACATCATTACTCTAAGCAGTAAGCCTAGACACAGAAAACCTGGTAGACTTGGACAAATTTGGAGGAAGGCCAGTATGAACTTTAATATAGTTTTATTGATTTTGAATATAAATATTAATTTGAGCTAAAAGCAAATGTAATACTTATAAGTTGAAATCTTGCTGGGACTGCTTCAATAAATATGTTTATTAAATTCCTTTAAAAACTGTTTTATTAAACAAATAAAAATGTTCTGTGCCATCAGACTTACACCCTCAATATACTTGGCAAAACATTCTGCAGTGTGTGCAAGGTGTGCCTAATTCAATCCTTCCAGAAAACTTCCAAACTTTTGGCTACATTAATCACCCAAGTCCCCTGGGCAGGAAAATTAGTCATAGGCTAGTTGTGGACTCTCTTGAGAGTACCAAGATGTGAAGAGTTTAACACTCAATTACCTGTATAACTTTTTCTTGAAAAGTAAATATCACTATATTAAAAAAAAACAAAAACAAAAACAAAAACACTATGCACAGTATGTTATGGGCCTGTAAATTGTGAATAATACTATTTGACCCACTATTATGAGGAATACATGTATATTACTTTTGTCATATTAGGACTGAATATGTTTGGAAGTTTCTTTTAAACTCTATAAAGTACTATATGTATTTAAGCATTATTGTTAACATTATCTGAGACTATGACCTTCGTCCTCACATTGCCAGTAGAGATTTCTTGAAAAGTATCATCAATTTCTCTTTTGTTCTCCCCTTGGGTTAACATTTTATACAATCTAAATGAGTCACTTGATTTCTTTTCCTCTTTTCCTTCTTTCTTCCATCTCTTCCTCCTCCTCCTCCTTTTTTGGTTCCTTACTTTATTTTTCTTTGTTTCTTTCCCTCCCTCCCTCCCTCCCTCTCTCCCTTTCTTTCTTCCCCTACACTTATCTTCAGTAATTACAATACATGAGTACAAGTATCAGTCAAATGGTCCTCCTAAGCAACTGTCAACCCTCCGTAATATGTAGGCCTTTACTTGGCTAGATTGAAAAACTGACCACAACTCTCTGTAGTGTTATGGACAAGTAAAGACATGTTGATTTCTCACAAGAAAAATTAAGAAAAGATATCTGGGCTGAACAGACAATTTTCTCCTTACACTAACAATAAGTGCTGCCTGCAAGCCTTGTTTCTCTGAAAACTCCTCCGAGGATGAATAAGTAGCTAGTTACTGATAAAAACCCTGGGCCTGAATAGTGCCACTCATAAGATTAGCAGTTTCAAATTATTGCCTTTAGCAAACACTGATAGAAGTGCTAATGCAGAGCACAAAATCTCTTCCTCTTGCCCCTTTTAAATGCTAATGAAACACACTTTTTACAACTCTGGTTCCCTTGGTAACTAAGAATTGTAAAAATGTTTTTTTCTATAAACAAATGTTTCCCCTTGAGACAAAGGTGTTGGTAGAAGAGCAAAGGGCTCCGATGATGACCTCTTTTACATCTCTAGAGAGATAAAAAGCTTCTTCATGATTATTAATTAGCTTGACATTTCTAGTTGGAAAAAATATAAAAAAGGTAAAAAAAGATTTTACAGAAGCTTGCTCATGAGACTCAGCTGTGACTGAGATGGGAAGCTCTCCAGCTCTGGGGTAAGAACATCTGTTTACATTTGATTGAGTTCTGATTATTCTGATTACTTGTGCTTGCCTTTATTTGATGATTAATAAACCCACTCTTGGTTTGACAGTACTTGAGACCATGATACTTTATTGTCGAGGTGCAAGGCTCACACCCTGAGGGGACCACGCCGTGTTTGCATAAAGGTCTCTGAGCTATTTAATGTAGGTTCTCTTAGCAAGAACTAGTGAGAATAGTAATCAGAGTAAACTCCAACGCGGTGCCCACGACAGTAGAATCTTCCACAAAAAGATGGACTCTCCTGACTCCTTGCATCTGAGCTGGTTCTGTGACTTGCTTTGACCAACAAAATGTAGTAGAATTGGTGTTGAATCTATTTTGAGGTTAGGACTCAAGATGCCTTACATTATTTTGTGCTCCCTTTCAGAAACCTTCATTGAAGTGTGTCTCAGTCCTGATTAGCCTCCTGGATGAACAGGTAAGCCCTCACAATTACATCCATTTTGGGCCATTTCTCAGCTTACAGTGCAGTCGTCTATAGTGTGTGAGTCAGCCTTGCCTAGATCAGAACACCCACCCAGTTGAGGTTGTGCCAAATTGCTGGTCTATGCAGTCATATACAAAGTTAAATGGTTATTGTTTTGAGCCACTAAATTTATTAATCAATAGTTAGGCAGCAAAAATTAACTGATAGGGCTTCCCTGGTGGTCCAGTGGGTAAGAACACCACCCTGCAGTGCAAGGGGCACCGGTTCCATCCCTGGCCTGGGAAGATCCCACGTGCCGCGGAGCAGCTGGACCCATGTGTCCAATTACCGAGCTGGAGCTCTGGAGCGCATGCGCCCAGAGCCGGTGCTCTGCGACAACAGAGGCCACCGAGTTGGGAGGCCCACACGGGCCAAAAGAACAAAGATGGATGAAAATGGACAAATGAAAGACCAATAGAAGTGGCCCGCCTGCTCCCCTCCCTCCCCACCCCACCCCCCCAAAATAAATAAATAAATCTTAAAAAAAAAAAAATTAACCAATAAACCCTACAGATGATAGATTATATAGAATTTAGACATCAAAAGCCCAAATCATAAAATCACTCTCATGTGATTCTTGATGTGATATTGAATATTTTTCTTTTGTTTTTCATTCCATAAGTATTTATTTCCATTCACCCATTATATTAATAATTACACTGTTATCAGAAATAATGATCCTTCTGGAAGATCACTGGAACTGTCTTCATGTGCTCTAAGATATTAGAAAACTCTGAGATTTAGGGAGTGAGCATGTTCTCAATTAGCAAACACATTAAAGATCTTTAAACCTGCATAATTGCTTTGATCAATGAATGCTGTTGAAGTAATGTTGAATCCCTTCTAAGCCTAGGATTCAAGAGGCCTTACAGTCTTCTGTGTTCTCTCTTGGAACCCTGCGTCAAATGTAACAAGCCCTAGCTAGCTTTCTGGGGATTGAATCTCCCTGGTGGCTCAGATGGTAAAGAATCTGCCTTCAATCTAGGACACCAGGGGGTTTGAACCCTGGATCAAGCCCTGAGGAAGACCCTGGATAATTATTTTGTGCTCCTTTCAGAAACCTTCATTGAAGTGTGTCTCACTAAATTGTAATTAATCATTTTTTAGTTAGTGCAGCCCAAAAGCCTTGCCTAGATCAGAACACCCACCCAGTTGAGGTTGTGCCAAATTGCTGGTCTATGCAGTCATATACAAAGTTAAATGGTTATTGTTTTGAGCCACTAAATTTATTAATCAATAGTTAGGCAGCAAAAATTAACTGATAGGGCTTCCCTGGTGGTCCAGTGGGTAAGAACACCACCCTGCAGTGCAAGGGGCACCGGTTCCATCCCTGGCCTGGGAAGATCCCACGTGCCGCGGAGCAGCTGGACCCATGTGTCCAATTACCGAGCTGGAGCTCTGGAGCGCATGCGCCCAGAGCCGGTGCTCTGCGACAACAGAGGCCACCGAGTTGGGAGGCCCACACGGGCCAAAAGAACAAAGATGGATGAAAATGGACAAATGAAAGACCAATAGAAGTGGCCCGCCTGCTCCCCTCCCTCCCCACCCCACCCCCCCAAAATAAATAAATAAATCTTAAAAAAAAAAAAATTAACCAATAAACCCTACAGATGATAGATTATATAGAATTTAGACATCAAAAGCCCAAATCATAAAATCACTCTCATGTGATTCTTGATGTGATATTGAATATTTTTCTTTTGTTTTTCATTCCATAAGTATTTATTTCCATTCACCCATTATATTAATAATTACACTGTTATCAGAAATAATGATCCTTCTGGAAGATCACTGGAACTGTCTTCATGTGCTCTAAGATATTAGAAAACTCTGAGATTTAGGGAGTGAGCATGTTCTCAATTAGCAAACACATTAAAGATCTTTAAACCTGCATAATTGCTTTGATCAATGAATGCTGTTGAAGTAATGTTGAATCCCTTCTAAGCCTAGGATTCAAGAGGCCTTACAGTCTTCTGTGTTCTCTCTTGGAACCCTGCGTCAAATGTAACAAGCCCTAGCTAGCTTTCTGGGGATTGAATCTCCCTGGTGGCTCAGATGGTAAAGAATCTGCCTTCAATCTAGGACACCAGGGGGTTTGAACCCTGGATCAGGAAGATCCCCTGGAGAAGGGAAGACTCCTGGATAATGAGAGACTGCAGGGGGCATACAGTATTCAAGAAATCCTGTTCTTTAGCACAAAAATACAAAAAAAGAAGTAAACATTCATAATAAAGTATAAAATTATTGACTTTACTATTGGATAAAATGTTTCAGGTCCCTTAACATACTTTTACATATATTAAAATTATCACATTTTTCAAGTGAAAGATATATATGAAAATGTGTTTTTCGTGTATACTTGGAATAGCACTAATTAAAAAAAAATTATACTACCAAACAAAAGTTTCTGCAAAAACAGGAGTGCATGTAAGTATAGAATTTTAAAAGCCTGAAACATTGATGTTTAAATAAGTAGAATGAAAGATTGTATAAAACCTAAACAACTTGAAAACACATTTTTTATATTCATATTTGCTTTTCACTCATATCATTACTTATTCCCAGGTGGAGCAGTGTTAAAGAATCCACCGGCCAACGCAGAAGATGCAAGAGACCTGGTTTCGATCTCTTGGTGGGGAAAATCCCTTGAAGAAGTAAATGACAACCCACTCCAGTATTCTTGTCTGTCGAGTTCTGTGGACAGAGGTATGTGGTGGGCTGCAGTTCATGGGGTCACAAAGAGTTGGACATGACTGAGCACACATGCATTGCTTGTTCATCAGAAGACAATAAGAATGAGAAAGACGTGCATGTGTGAGGCAGGGGATATGTGGAATATCTCTGTACCTTCTGGTTAATTTTTCCATGAACCTAAAGCTGCTTTAAAGAGTTTCCAAGTGACTCTGTGGTAAAGAATCTGTCTGCCAATGCAGAAGATACAGGAGATGGGGGTTTGATCCCTGAGTCAGAAAGATCTCCTAGAGGAGAAAATGACAACTCACTCCAGTATAGCTGACTGCAGTTCATAGGACCACAAAGACACAGACATGAAGACTGAGCACACATGCAAAGCTGCTTTAAAAATACAGTCTTAATTTAAGAAAAAAGAAGGCAATAAGACAATTCATAATTGTGGGCAGACACATTGGTAGTCAAATATTAGACTATGCATCATAATGATGGTAGAAACTGTTAGTGGTGCTTTTTCCAATCATACAGTAACATTAGGCCAAGATGCCACCAAAAGAGAATAATTATGCCTGATTCGTAAAATAAAATAAGGAACGTCTAGATTACTTTGTTAAAGTTTCTTTTGTGATCCATCAAAGTTTAATGGGAAAATACTCAATTAAAACCAACTGTCAATCTGAATTAACAATGACTGATAGCAAATTGTTTTCAAAGAAACTATTTTCAAATGCACACAGAAATTTAGAATGTGTCTTATGGTGCCGCCTTCAAAGACTGTTGTAAACAATTATCATTTTGATTACTAATTTTGCTTATATATATATATATATATATATATATATCTAATGTAACAGTAGCCTTTTACCTTATGCTCAGTATATTAATAATTCTAAATTAATTTAAGCATTACCAATATTAACATCTGGTATAGATTTTCCAGTAATATTTTAAAATTAAAAAAAAAATGGAACTCACTGGTTGACATCAGGTTTTGTGGATTTAGGTATGTTTTTATTATAGTGCTCATTGTAACACTTATTGATGAAATAGAGAAATTTCTAGCACATTTCTGTGGCTTGTTGCAGAGTGAGGACAAACTATTAACATAAGTTTCTCTGAGAAAACTGAGGATACAGATTCATAAGAGTGTATCTCTAAGGGCATGTACCAAATTACGTATTTCTCTGCATGTTATCTTACAGAAATTTGTATACTATCAAAACATAATCCACCCTTTATAAAGATTTGCTAATGATATAATAAACAATTTCTTACTGGGTATTTTGATTCAGTCGCTGAGTAGGCTTCATATCAGATTTTCAGGGAAAGTTATGACAATTCTTTTATGATCACATTGTTATCCTCTTTCCCCTTTGCAGTCATTTAAGAAGTTTCGAACTTACACAATGCATTCAATTTTAAAGTCTATTTGGGAACTCCAAATGTGCTTTTTCATAGAAACAACATTAGAAATAATTAGGTTTTGCAGCTAACTGCAGTTCATAGGACCACAAAGACACAGACATGTAGTAAGCTGCTTTAAAAATACAGTCTTAATTTAAGAAAAAAGAAGGCAATAAGACAATTCATAATTGTGGGCAGACACATTGGTAGTCAAATATTAGACTATGCATCATAATGATGGTAGAAACTGTTAGTGGTGCTTTTTCCAATCATACAGTAACATTAGGCCAAGATGCCACCAAAAGAGAATAATTATGCCTGATTCGTAAAATAAAATAAGGAACGTCTAGATTACTTTGTTAAAGTTTCTTTTGTGATCCATCAAAGTTTAATGGGAAAATACTCAATTAAAACCAACTGTCAATCTGAATTAACAATGACTGATAGCAAATTGTTTTCAAAGAAACTATTTTCAAATGCACACAGAAATTTAGAATGTGTCTTATGGTGCCGCCTTCAAAGACTGTTGTAAACAATTATCATTTTGATTACTAATTTTGCTTATATATATATATATATATATATATATATCTAATGTAACAGTAGCCTTTTACCTTATGCTCAGTATATTAATAATTCTAAATTAATTTAAGCATTACCAATATTAACATCTGGTATAGATTTTCCAGTAATATTTTAAAATTAAAAAAAAAATGGAACTCACTGGTTGACATCAGGTTTTGTGGATTTAGGTATGTTTTTATTATAGTGCTCATTGTAACACTTATTGATGAAATAGAGAAATTTCTAGCACATTTCTGTGGCTTGTTGCAGAGTGAGGACAAACTATTAACATAAGTTTCTCTGAGAAAACTGAGGATACAGATTCATAAGAGTGTATCTCTAAGGGCATGTACCAAATTACGTATTTCTCTGCATGTTATCTTACAGAAATTTGTATACTATCAAAAACATAATCCACCCTTTATAAAGATTTGCTAATGATATAATAAACAATTTCTTACTGGGTATTTTGATTCAGTCGCTGAGTAGGCTTCATATCAGATTTTCAGGGAAAGTTATGACAATTCTTTTATGATCACATTGTTATCCTCTTTCCCCTTTGCAGTCATTTAAGAAGTTTCGAACTTACACAATGCATTCAATTTTAAAGTCTATTTGGGAACTCCAAATGTGCTTTTTCATAGAAACAACATTAGAAATAATTAGGTTGCCAGGCCAGAACACGAAATCCTATTTGATCATTAATGTAGCTAAATTATACTATGGATGGAACAAGTCTGAGTTCCAAGTTTTGATAGTTGACAGATATAAGAGAAGCAAGAAAAATACTTTTTCCTCCTTTTCTTCTGCAGAGTTGGCCAATGGTAACAGTCCAAAATACACATAGGTTGTATTTGGAGCTCATTTATCAGCTTTTTTTTTTTTTTTTTAAGTTTTCCCTTACTTTGGGGCCCCAAGAAGTCTCAGGAGCCCTACCTAACAAACTGAGGCAGGTAGCTTACCTTTCTTTCCTCTTCCTGTTTAAACAGAGCAATTAGGATGGGAACATGCTAATTAAACTAGTTCACACTGAGGTATAAATGACCAAAAGCCTTTTAACTAGATTCAAGAGAAAGATTTGCATTTTTTTTTTTTTAAAAAGCAGCCATTAACCAAGCTAAACTTCAGTTGAAAGAATTCAAGCACTATTTTAAAATAAAGTTTAAAAACATAGTTAAAGGGAGTGAAGACATTTTGGGGGATTTAACTAGAATTAATAAAGGTTTATTTTGAATAATTAGTGTGTGATTTTTAGGATCATTTTCTTGAAGGTAACTTTGAATTTCACAGTCATTATTCTTATAGTTTTAAGGCAGAGTTGTGAAGAGTCCATGTTGTTAATTTTTTTTTTAAATTTTTGGCCACTTTTATTGGTCTTTCATTTATTTATTTTCATCCGTCTTTGTTCTTTGGCCTGTGTGGGCCTCCCATTGCAATGGCCTATCCTGTAGCAGAGCACTGGCTCTGGGCACATGAGCTCCAGAGTGCTGGCTCGTAATTGGACACACCTGTCAAGCAGCTCCGTTGCATGTGGGATCTTCCCATGCCAGGGATGGAACCCGGGCCCCTTGTACTGCAAGGCAGACTCTTTACCCACTGGACCGCCAGGGAAGCCCCATGTTGTTAATTGTATACAATTTTATTATTTAAAAATAATAATACTTTGCATTGAAAAGATATCAGTAGCTCTTTTTAGAAAGTAGGTAGAACAAAAACTGATGAACAGGCGATTATAAATCAGAAGTTTTGAAATCAAAGGAATACTTGGATTTTTTCTCATAATACTTTTCTAGTCACAATAAGATTTCAGTTCTCATTTTTTAGAATAATCACAACAAAAAATTGGTCTCTTTAAAAACTGAACACCAAATCTGCACACTATATTGTTTCTAATGTTTCAGATCTCTTCAGGAATAGGGATACTGAGCCCTGTGTATGAAAACAACTTTTCTCTATATTTTTAGGAAAAAATTTGATGTTTACACCATGACTTCATACAATTCTCTCTCATGAAAAATTGGTCCAAGTACATTGTATTTTCTCACCGTGTGTCTCAGAATGTGTGATATTTAATAAGCCACTGCTATTTTTATCAGGATGCTGTTACATTTTCTTCACTGATGTTTCTTAGCAATTGTGATGTCTCATCTGACATTTAGGAGAGAAGAGCTTTAATTCTGGAGAAGGAAATGGTAACTCCCTCCAATATTCTGGCCTGGGAAATCCCAAGGACAGAGGAGGCTAGAGTCTATGGAGTCATAAAAGAGTAGAACATGGCTTAACAACTAAATAACACTCACACCACCAAGAGATTTAAAGTCGTTCACAATTTTTGAAGTTAAAAAATATATATATATATACTAATATATGGATATAAAAGTATTGATAGAATATGCGAGAGTATTGGGGATAATGATCTTGAGAGTGAAAATATATTCATGCCCCTGTTCTATGTATTCTCTCTCTTATAGACTCTTACCTGACTTACTTTTGGCAGAGAATGAATAATTCTGTGGGAGGTTGAATCTATTTCTAACAATATGTTTTGCTTACTTTGGATACTAAGTAATTTTTCTTGGGAGAGGAAGGTCTATGTTCTGTGTGGCATAAATTTCACATTCATAATAAAAACAAGCATCAGTACAGAAGACCTGGAAGCTCTGATTGGGTATGGAAATTTATAAGGGGCAACCTCTTTAAATCTATAAGTTTTCCATGTTTACAGCAGAGTGAATATCTGATTAAAAGCTTTCAAATAACCCTGCTTTTGAAGATATATGTCCACCAGGCTGGGGTCATTAGCCTTACTGCAATGAAACACACAAATTCAGAGCTTTCTGAACTCTGCCATACTTTATTTCCTCTGATAGTTAAAACCTTTCTACCTCCACTAACAATCTATTCACTTGGTTCCTTATTGCAAATCAATAGATGTCAGGATATTCATGCTCTGCATATTAATACACTAAAAGCATTATATGATAATTTAATATTAGGCTTTGTATCTTCTACGGTGAAGATGATTGTTTTCGTTATATTTTTAGGAAAAAATTTGATGTTTACACCATGACTTCATACAATTCTCTCTCATGAAAAATTGGTCCAAGTACATTGTATTTTCTCACCGTGTGTCTCAGAATGTGTGATATTTAATAAGCCACTGCTATTTTTATCAGGATGCTGTTACATTTTCTTCACTGATGTTTCTTAGCAATTGTGATGTCTCATCTGACATTTAGGAGAGAAGAGCTTTAATTCTGGAGAAGGAAATGGTAACTCCCTCCAATATTCTGGCCTGGGAAATCCCAAGGACAGAGGAGGCTAGAGTCTATGGAGTCATAAAAGAGTAGAACATGGCTTAACAACTAAATAACACTCACACCACCAAGAGATTTAAAGTCGTTCACAATTTTTGAAGTTAAAAAATATATATATATATACTAATATATGGATATAAAAGTATTGATAGAATATGCGAGAGTATTGGGGATAATGATCTTGAGAGTGAAAATATATTCATGCCCCTGTTCTATGTATTCTCTCTCTATAGACTCTTACCTGACTTACTTTTGGCAGAGAATGAATAATTCTGTGGGAGGTTGAATCTATTTCTAACAATATGTTTTGCTTACTTTGGATACTAAGTAATTTTTCTTGGGAGAGGAAGGTCTATGTTCTGTGTGGCATAAATTTCACATTCATAATAAAAACAAGCATCAGTACAGAAGACCTGGAAGCTCTGATTGGGTATGGAAATTTATAAGGGGCAACCTCTTTAAATCTATAAGTTTTCCATGTTTACAGCAGAGTGAATATCTGATTAAAAGCTTTCAAATAACCCTGCTTTTGAAGATATATGTCCACCAGGCTGGGGTCATTAGCCTTACTGCAATGAAACACACAAATTCAGAGCTTTCTGAACTCTGCCATACTTTATTTCCTCTGATAGTTAAAACCTTTCTACCTCCACTAACAATCTATTCACTTGGTTCCTTATTGCAAATCAATAGATGTCAGGATATTCATGCTCTGCATATTAATACACTAAAAGCATTATATGATAATTTAATATTAGGCTTTGTATCTTCTACGGTGAAGATGATTGTTTTCGTTTTCCTTGGATTGCCAATTTATTATCTCTTCAAAAATCCTCAAAACAATAAATTCCATGATAAAACAGAATGAAACAGCATTGTGGAAACATGATTTATACAGCTCCCCCGAACAAACACAGAGATTCTAGCCTATGGTGGTTGTAAAAATATGAGCTACATCTCATTGTAATTGGTATTGATGACTTCAAACTGCACACAGAAAGTGAAAACTAGAAAACAGTGCATACTGTGGGATGATATTGCATTTATATTAATTACTTATATGATTTAGAATGTTGCAATACACCATATTATACCATGGCTTGAATTAACTGGTAGCCATCATCCTCCATAGGAATAAATAACCATACATTTCAATTGCTGTTTTTTGGCAATGTTAATAGCATTGAGTTATATATAGTGAATATCATGTTTAAATAATTGTCAATGTTGGGCGGAGTTAGTCTTTATTAACTTTAATATATTGATTACTAAATTGTTACATTTGTGACAGACTTACAGCACTGATAATTTTGTTACTTCAGAAGTTCTATGTTTCCATTATTAATGATTTTGCACATGAAGCATATTCTTGTGTTCATATGTCTTGACTGGAAATTCATGAGCAAATCTTAGACCTCTGCCTAAGACTTTCAGAATGGTAATTTAAGAGAGATGAAGAAGAAACTAAATCAAGATGAATCCAATAGAGTTGGTAATAGGTATTCTAAGTTGGATATGATTTAGCAACTGAACAACAGCAACAAGCTTCCTTATCACATTTTTACATTTTATTTTTTAACTAAGTGGGGGAAAGGAAGGGAAGTTAAAACAAAATTCTTTTTTCATTAAATCTTGTAAAATAAATTATTGGGATTGGGAAGGGAAAAAATGGTGTTGCCATTCTGAGATCTATTAGATCTGAAAAGAAAAAAGTATACATTCAAACCATTCATTAATTGAAATCCATAATAGCTTTATTTCCTCTGATAGTTAAAACCTTTCTACCTCCACTAACAATCTATTCACTTGGTTCCTTATTGCAAATCAATAGATGTCAGGATATTCATGCTCTGCATATTAATACACTAAAAGCATTATATGATAATTTAATATTAGGCTTTGTATCTTCTACGGTGAAGATGATTGTTTTCGTTTTCCTTGGATTGCCAATTTATTATCTCTTCAAAAATCCTCAAAACAATAAATTCCATGATAAAACAGAATGAAACAGCATTGTGGAAACATGATTTATACAGCTCCCCCGAACAAACACAGAGATTCTAGCCTATGGTGGTTGTAAAAATATGAGCTACATCTCATTGTAATTGGTATTGATGACTTCAAACTGCACACAGAAAGTGAAAACTAGAAAACAGTGCATACTGTGGGATGATATTGCATTTATATTAATTACTTATATGATTTAGAATGTTGCAATACACCATATTATACCATGGCTTGAATTAACTGGTAGCCATCATCCTCCATAGGAATAAATAACCATACATTTCAATTGCTGTTTTTTGGCAATGTTAATAGCATTGAGTTATATATAGTGAATATCATGTTTAAATAATTGTCAATGTTGGGCGGAGTTAGTCTTTATTAACTTTAATATATTGATTACTAAATTGTTACATTTGTGACAGACTTACAGCACTGATAATTTTGTTACTTCAGAAGTTCTATGTTTCCATTATTAATGATTTTGCACATGAAGCATATTCTTGTGTTCATATGTCTTGACTGGAAATTCATGAGCAAATCTTAGACCTCTGCCTAAGACTTTCAGAATGGTAATTTAAGAGAGATGAAGAAGAAACTAAATCAAGATGAATCCAATAGAGTTGGTAATAGGTATTCTAAGTTGGATATGATTTAGCAACTGAACAACAGCAACAAGCTTCCTTATCACATTTTTACATTTTATTTTTTAACTAAGTGGGGGAAAGGAAGGGAAGTTAAAACAAAATTCTTTTTTCATTAAATCTTGTAAAATAAATTATTGGGATTGGGAAGGGAAAAAATGGTGTTGCCATTCTGAGATCTATTAGATCTGAAAAGAAAAAAAGTATACATTCAAACCATTCATTAATTGAAATCCATAATAGGATTCAGGTGGAAGAAAGATGAGTAACAAATCTGTTAGGTCTAAAGGAAACACAAGCCTGTTCATGCATGGCCCAATATATATGTCCACAAATACACACATACACTATGTAAGAAAATTTTATCTCATTTACCATTAACTCCCTGAAATGTCTCGTCCCAAATATTCTGCCAGACTTTTCTCCATAGGTTTGCTTATACCAATGTTCCAGTACCAAAATGCCAAGTCTTATTAAAATATTGGGGTGGTAATAAGGTGGAAAATCAGAGTACATAAGAGGAAACACTATCCCAACACAGAATAATTTAAAAATTTAAATTGTTTTGTTTTGGTAGGATAACATTTATTCTGTTTTTTCAAATGTTATCATTTTAATAGCAAACGTTTCAGCCAAATGTTTCTGAAAATACGAACCAACATTAAAACAAAATAACTATTTTATAAAATATGATAGTGGGAAATAGAAATTAGTTTTCTTAGTCTTACCATATTATATGTTATTTATATTTACTGAATTCCCCTGGTGGCTCAGATAGTAAAGAATCTGCCTGCAATGTAGGAGACCTGGGTTCAGTTTCTACAACAGGAAGATCCCCTGGAGAAGGAAATGGCAACCCACTCCAGTATTCTTGCCTGGTGAATCCCATGGACAGAGAAGACTGGAGGGTTACAGTCCATGGGGTTGCAAAGAGTCAGACACAACTGACTAACACACATTTATACTGACTAGATCATAAAAGAGTGATTAAGAGTGGATTCAACCTGCACAGATTCAAAAGCTACTTGGTTTCATTGATTAGTTTACATAACTTTTCTGTGCCTCAGTTTCCTAACCCATGAAATGAATGCAATATCTCATATAAAGTGCTTATGACAAGTTTATATAGGTCCTCAGAAAAACTACCTATTATTCACACTCTGCAACTTTTTTTCTTAGCATTTTAGCAGTTTCACATTAAATAATCTTTCTTTTTTGTTGTTAAACTATCAGTTTTTTTGGTGGTCAGTGAAAGCAGAATGGAAAAATATTGGTCTTCAGTGAGTGCTTAGTTATCATCTTACTAATAAGGATTTTAGGAACTAATAAATATCAAAAGACAGAATTAATATCTTTTCTAGGATCCTGTTCATGCATGGCCCAATATATATGTCCACAAATACACACATACACTATGTAAGAAAATTTTATCTCATTTACCATTAACTCCTGAAATGTCTCGTCCCAAATATTCTGCCAGACTTTTCTCCATAGGTTTGCTTATACCAATGTTCCAGTACCAAAATGCCAAGTCTTATTAAAATATTGGGGTGGTAATAAGGTGGAAAATCAGAGTACATAAGAGGAAACACTATCCCAACACAGAAAAATTTTAAAAAATTTAAATTGTTTTGTTTTGGTAGGATAACATTTATTCTGTTTTTCAAATGTTATCATTTTAATAGCAAACGTTTCAGCCAAATGTTTCTGAAAATACGAACCAACATTAAAACAAAATAACTATTTTATAAAATATGATAGTGGGAAATAGAAATTAGTTTTCTTAGTCTTACCATATTATATGTTATTTATATTTACTGAATTCCCCTGGTGGCTCAGATAGTAAAGAATCTGCCTGCAATGTAGGAGACCTGGGTTCAGTTTCTACAACAGGAAGATCCCCTGGAGAAGGAAATGGCAACCCACTCCAGTATTCTTGCCTGGTGAATCCCATGGACAGAGAAGACTGGAGGGTTACAGTCCATGGGGTTGCAAAGAGTCAGACACAACTGACTAACACACATTTATACTGACTAGATCATAAAAGAGTGATTAAGAGTGGATTCAACCTGCACAGATTCAAAAGCTACTTGGTTTCATTGATTAGTTTACATAACTTTTCTGTGCCTCAGTTTCCTAACCCATGAAATGAATGCAATATCTCATATAAAGTGCTTATGACAAGTTTATATAGGTCCTCAGAAAAACTACCTATTATTCACACTCTGCAACTTTTTTTCTTAGCATTTTAGCAGTTTCACATTAAATAATCTTTCTTTTTTGTTGTTAAACTATCAGTTTTTTTGGTGGTCAGTGAAAGCAGAATGGAAAAATATTGGTCTTCAGTGAGTGCTTAGTTATCATCTTACTAATAAGGATTTTAGGGAACTAATAAATATCAAAAGACAGAATTAATATCTTTTCTAGGAATCCTGATTTATGGCCTAATATTCTAGGCTAGATACATTCATTTTCTAAGTTTTTCATTAGAATGGGTTTCTAAATGAGCAGCATGGTGACAAGACTGGGGATAACCATTTCTTTTCTAGACTAACTCTGTTCAAATGTTCTGTGAGGCTCAGTGTCACTATCTATTCACTTCTAGATTACAGAGAACAAACTGCAGTCGAAAAGGAAGTTGTTGTATGTTTTGTTGTCAGTTACAACAGAAAATCAGAAGTATACAGGTCTGAGGTCTAAAGCAACAAAGAAAATTACTCTGCTGGGAATAACAGGGTAGTGGAAGGTCTACACCAGCAGAATGAAGTAGAAAATAAAGACACTTATCAAGGTAACTTAAAGGAAAAGCAAGAAAGAAGAAAAAGAGGAAGAATGCAAGGAAAGAAGGAAGGAAGGGAACACAGAAGGGAAGGACAGACAGAGGGAGGGAGAATAAAGGGAGGGAAGGAGTAGGAAGGAAGGAAGGAGAAAGAGAACAAGAATATTCTATTATTTTCTAGGCTTCTGACCTTGATCATGACCCAAACTCCCACAACACAATTTAGGTAAATTATTGATAGAGTTCTTTGGAAAGTGCTTTTTAGTCTGTCTTATTCACATAATTGACTCAATTCTCAATTTACTACTTCACTTGGGTGGTGGGGACGGGGCCAAAGAGGGTTTTTGGCCACCATCCATTCCCTTGCTGACCTCTTCTTAATCAGGTTAACCACAGATGGAAAGAGTTGATTGAAACTGTATTTTTATTTGGTCCTTGGTGAAACTGGAAAAAACAGGTCTAATAGCCCTACTTTTGGATTTGGTACAAATGAGCGCTTAATGTGATTATTTCAAAAGTTGCTTTTTCTAACAGAAATTAAGATGAGCAATGCCTGTTAGGATGGGGAAAAGGGGGGGCTCAGGTTGGAGGGTCAGGGGTATACCTATGAGATTATGTATAGCTGTAAACAACAAAACTCTGTAAAACTGTGTAACAATAACTTCACTGTACACTTGAAACTAATGCAACATTGTAAAACAACTAAACCCCAATTAAAAAAAGACAGAATTAATATCTTTTCTAGGAATCCTGATTTATGGCCTAATATTCTAGGCTAGATACATTCATTTTCTAAGTTTTTCATTAGAATGGGTTTCTAAATGAGCAGCATGGTGACAAGACTGGGGATAACCATTTCTTTTCTAGACTAACTCTGTTCAAATGTTCTGTGAGGCTCAGTGTCACTATCTATTCACTTCTAGATTACAGAGAACAAACTGCAGTCGAAAAGGAAGTTGTTGTATGTTTTGTTGTCAGTTACAACAGAAAATCAGAAGTATACAGGTCTGAGGTCTAAAGCAACAAAGAAAATTACTCTGCTGGGAATAACAGGGTAGTGGAAGGTCTACACCAGCAGAATGAAGTAGAAAATAAAGACACTTATCAAGGTAACTTAAAGGAAAAGCAAGAAAGAAGAAAAAGAGGAAGAATGCAAGGAAAGAAGGAAGGAAGGGAACACAGAAGGGAAGGACAGACAGAGGGAGGGAGAATAAAGGGAGGGAAGGAGTAGGAAGGAAGGAAGGAGAAAGAGAACAAGAATATTCTATTATTTTCTAGGCTTCTGACCTTGATCATGACCCAAACTCCCACAACACAATTTAGGTAAATTATTGATAGAGTTCTTTGGAAAGTGCTTTTTAGTCTGTCTTATTCACATAATTGACTCAATTCTCAATTTACTACTTCACTTGGGTGGTGGGGACGGGGCCAAAGAGGGTTTTTGGCCACCATCCATTCCCTTGCTGACCTCTTCTTAATCAGGTTAACCACAGATGGAAAGAGTTGATTGAAACTGTATTTTTATTTGGTCCTTGGTGAAACTGGAAAAAACAGGTCTAATAGCCCTACTTTTGGATTTGGTACAAATGAGCGCTTAATGTGATTATTTCAAAAGTTGCTTTTTCTAACAGAAATTAAGATGAGCAATGCCTGTTAGGATGGGGAAAAGGGAGGGGGGCTCAGGTTGGAGGGGTCAGGGGTATACCTATGAGATTATGTATAGCTGTAAACAACAAAACTCTGTAAAACTGTGTAACAATAACTTCACTGTACACTTGAAACTAATGCAACATTGTAAAACAACTAAACCCCAATTAAAAAAAAAGATGAACAATGCTATACTGATCATGTCAATAAATGCACTGAATAAAATTTGTAATTACCTTTCAGCCAAATAAAGAATAGGCTATATACATGCATTTTTAAAAGCAAGGTTTGCATAATTTAAAAAATAAAAGCATATATGCTGACCAATGATCATTGTAGATTAATAATGCTATGTTCTTATTTCTGCATTTTCAATATGTGGCAGAATTAAAATTTGTAAATATTAATAAACACACTTTTGATGTATTAGATGCTTGCTATGGGTAAAATTTTCTGTATGCTAAATGCATATGTGGGGAAACTTCAATTTTACCTATTCTCAGAAAGATACCTATTTATACACAGATTAGCTTCATGATCAACAGTGACACAAAGAACATGTAAAAACTGGTTTATCATTTTAGGAGTGGGGTATAGAAGAGATGAATTTAGAATTACCAATGTGAACACAAAAGAAAACTGACTTTTTGAGAAATGAAAAGATCAAGCTAATTTTTTAAGTGCATGAATTCTTTTTGGCATTAAAACCCTTGCAATATCCCTAAACTATATGTAGGTTTTGCCTCATCTTTTGTGTTTTCCCCAAAGAGAAATAGAGCCAAGTAAATATTTCTGGAAGACAAGGAATTCAGCTATAAACCCTGATGAAGATTTCAATCAAAGGAACTACAGCACTGAGAATGAAAATAATCTTGTGACCTAAAAGCCTCCCTTCTCTACCCATGCCCCACTGTCTCAACAGTGTGGAATTTAAACAAAACGAATAGAGTAACCAGGTCTGTAAGAGCATGTTCTTTGTACATAGTCAAGCTCTCTAGAAGTCAGTGTATTATATTGTAGATTTTATCTAGCTAAACTCCAAATCATAAAAACATGAAATTAGTAATTGACTCAATTTGCCTCATTTATTAGTAGCTGAGACCTCTGCTTGAATTAATATTGCCCAATGGAGTTTCAAGTAGTGGTGACATGGCATATCATGACAGAGATTAGTGCTTGCTTCTTTTTTTTTTTTTTTTAGTGCTTGCTTCTATTACCGTATTTCAAACATCTCCCATACTCCAATTAAGTTAGCTCTAATCTGACATGCATACTGTTGGCCTTTTATTGTCAGTAGGATGTGGCATCAGTTGTTTATAACATCGTGTTTATTTTAGGTAGTGAGGGATTCATTCTGCCTTAATATGGCATGGTCTCTACAGTTACTTTTGCATCATCTCTTAGCTAGGCATTTATTTACTATATACTCTGTTGGTTTCAATAATATATATCAATTAAAGATGGAAGTTACTTATCTATACATATGTATTATAAAAAGTGTTAATATACTGAGCTTCATTCTATAATGTAAATAGCATGACCAAGTATAAGTATGTATTTTTATTATATATTTCCATTAATGATGGCTGTTCATAGAATGCACATTAAAGCTGCAATTATTATTGTTTACAATTATTATTATTTTACAATTATTGTTATTATTACAATTACAATTATTTACATAGCATCTTTTTAAAGAATTTTATTCATGTTATTTTAGTAATAACTAAACTATTTTCTTATCTCTGAGAATTAAAAAATTTAATTTATAATAGACTATTACTACCTTCATGAGCATTATGGCAATGAATCATGGGAAATGAGATACTGTTTTCTGTTATTAAATAACTGAAAAAATATTTTTCGTCAAAATCATACCTGACAAAACCCAAATAAGGCTAGATACCAGAACCCTACTCTGAATTTGACCTGAGTCTTGAAAGGAATAACATGAATTTTTAGAGCAGTGGCAACTCCTCAGAAGTTTAATCTCTAGGAAACAGCCCTGAAGATGATTTCTCTGCATTCTGTAACTTGGATTTTTGTAAATTTCATCATTGGCCAGTGCATAGTATACCAAAAATCATTTAAATAGGTGCTTTGCTTTAAAGTACTTGGCGCCATTTGATTAATGAAGATACAATACATCTTTGAAATTGTGGAATGAAAGGAAAAGAAAACAATGCCAAAATATATTGGCACATGAAATACTATAATCTGAATCTGCTTCAAATGCTTATCATAAAGTCAATGATTTTTTTTCATGGTCAGTGTGCAGCAAAAGTGCATCTTTGAAAATGAAAAGATTTAAAAATTTTTGCCCAAAAATTTTATTAAGAGAAGGGAAATAATTGTTACAAATGTCTTTGTTGTAAGATGTTTCAGACAGAATTAATGACCACACAGAGTTAATGGCCCTAAGACTACAAACTCTTCCAGTTAATCATTAATCCTCAGGAAATACTGGCATCGTATATGTTATTGTTGAAACTATATATAGCAAAGAGTTCCACTTTGTTCCTTCATTTCTACTTGAGTTATAACCCACCTGTTGAGTTCAAGTGGAGTATCCAGTGGAAAAAGTTCTGAAGGACATTAGCTATTACCAACAACAATTACCAAATTGATTATGTCCCCCTAGAGAGAATCAACTGCTCTAATTCTATGTAAATATAAATTACATTCATTTTACAAATTTCCAGGCCACATTTTCTGCAAGCATGTATTTTAAATATTCAATATAGCATATATTTTAAATGATAGAGTATAGTAAAATTCTGATTAATTATAACTGTTCACTTGAAGTTTAAAATGGAAAATGCTGATCCCAATAAATTCAGTGTATTAGGGCTTCTATAATTCTATGAACTTAAAAAGAAATCAAAGCCATAGAAAGCCATGTTCCAATACAAACAAATTTATTCACGTATTTCTATATTGATTAATGTTTGTATCATTATTTAATTTTAATTAATTCTATATTGGTTAATAAATCAGAATGTCTTATTTCACTTTAGAGTTAAATTATACACAATATTGTGTTATATACTTAAAAGTTGCTAAGGGAGTAGCACAAGGTTTTTTCCTATTTACACCACAAACACAGAAAATGTAACTATGTAAGGTGATGAATGTGTTAGTTAAGCTTATTGTGGCAGTCATGAAGCAATATATATGTGTATCAAATAATCATGTTGTATACCTTCAGCTTATACAATGTTAGAAGTTAATTATATCTCAATAAAGCAGGAAAAAATGACAGGAATAACACCAAAAAAGAGTCCATTACTGGGGCTTCCCTTATAGGTCAGTGGTAAAGAGTTTGGCTGCCAATGGGAGACATGGGTTCTATCCCTGATCCGGGAAGATCCCACATGCTGCGGATCAACTGAGTCCGTGAGTCACAACTATTGAGACTGTGCTCTTGAGCCTCGGAGCTGAAAAGATTTTATTAAATTTGAAAAGAAGGAAATAATTGTTACAAATGTCTTTGTTGTAAGATGTTTCAGACAGAATTAATGACCACACAGAGTTAATGGCCCTAAGACTACAAACTCTTCCAGTTAATCATTAATCCTCAGGAAATACTGGCATCGTATATGTTATTGTTGAAACTATATATAGCAAAGAGTTCCACTTTGTTCCTTCATTTCTACTTGAGTTATAACCCACCTGTTGAGTTCAAGTGGAGTATCCAGTGGAAAAAGTTCTGAAGGACATTAGCTATTACCAACAACAATTACCAAATTGATTATGTCCCCCTAGAGAGAATCAACTGCTCTAATTCTATGTAAATATAAATTACATTCATTTTACAAATTTCCAGGCCACATTTTCTGCAAGCATGTATTTTAAATATTCAATATAGCATATATTTTAAATGATAGAGTATAGTAAAATTCTGATTAATTATAACTGTTCACTTGAAGTTTAAAATGGAAAATGCTGATCCCAATAAATTCAGTGTATTAGGGCTTCTATAATTCTATGAACTTAAAAAGAAATCAAAGCCATAGAAAGCCATGTTCCAATACAAACAAATTTATTCACGTATTTCTATATTGATTAATGTTTGTATCATTATTTAATTTTAATTAATTCTATATTGGTTAATAAATCAGAATGTCTTATTTCACTTTAGAGTTAAATTATACACAATATTGTGTTATATACTTAAAAGTTGCTAAGGGAGTAGCACAAGGTTTTTTCCTATTTACACCACAAACACAGAAAATGTAACTATGTAAGGTGATGAATGTGTTAGTTAAGCTTATTGTGGCAGTCATGAAGCAATATATATGTGTATCAAATAATCATGTTGTATACCTTCAGCTTATACAATGTTAGAAGTTAATTATATCTCAATAAAGCAGGAAAAAATGACAGGAATAACACCAAAAAAGAGTCCATTACTGGGGCTTCCCTTATAGGTCAGTGGTAAAGAGTTTGGCTGCCAATGGGAGACATGGGTTCTATCCCTGATCCGGGAAGATCCCACATGCTGCGGATCAACTGAGTCCGTGAGTCACAACTATTGAGACTGTGCTCTTGAGCCTCGGAGCTGCAACTATTGAACCCATGTGCTACAATTACTGAAACTGGATTGCCCTAGAACCCGAGTTCCACACCAAGAAGATTATTATTTACCTCAACTAAAGAGTAGCCCTCACTCCCTGAAACTAGAGAAGAGCCTGAGGCAGCAGTGAAAACACAGAATACATCAGAAAAAAAAAAAAAAAAGAATCCATTACTGGCATTAGAATAAACATATAAATAAATGGAAAAATATCTGAGAGTACAAAGAAACCTCTACATCTGCAATATATTGATTGTCAATAATGGTATAATATATTTAACTGGAAAATAATTATTTTTTAACAAGTGATGCTAGAACAACTTGTAGTCAATATGCAAACGAACAAAATTTGATATTTTACTTCATACTATATACAAAAACTAACTTGAAATAAAGATCTAAACATAAAAGATAAAGAGAGAAAACATAGGGGTAAATTTTAGTGATTTCAATTTTGGTAGTTTCTTAGATTTGATCCCAAACCAAAAGCAACCATAATAAAAAATATATAATGGGGTCTTTATCAAAATTAAAAATTTTGTACTTTAAAAGAAATCATCAAGAAATTGAAAAGACAGCCCACAGGATGGGAGAATTTTTTTTTGTAGATCATATATCTAAGATACATCAGGGGTAGTTATAAATCCAAATGAAAACCCCAAGAAGGCACCACTTCGTACCTACTAAAATGGTTATAAGAGGAAGTATGGTTGAGGATGTGAAGAAATTGAAACACTTATCAACATTTGGTAGAAATATTAATTGGTTCAGCCACTTTGGAAAAGAGTTTGGTCATTTATCAAAAGACTAAACAGAGTTATCATTTGACCCAGCAATTCAACCTTACTATAAATATTCATAACAGTAATTTTTGTAATAACTAAATTGTGAAAACAACTCATGTGTGTGTGTGTGTGAGCTCAGTTGCTCAGTCATGTTAGACTCTTTGCCACCCTGTGAACTGTAGCCCACCAGGCTCCTCTGACTACGGGATTTTCTGGGCAGAAATATTGGAGTGGGTTGCCATTTCCTACTCCAGGAGATCTTCCAGACACAGGGACTGAACTTGCATCTCCTGTGTTTCTTGCATTGGTAGGCAGATTCCTTGCCACTGAGCCACCTGCAAAGTCCCGAAAATAACCCCAATGCTGGGCTTCCCTGGTGGTCCAGTGGGTAAAGACATGGCCTTGCAGTGCAAGGGGCACCAGTTTGATTCCTGGCCTGGGAAGATCCTATGTGCCGTGGAGCAGCTGGATCGATGTGTCCAAATACCGAGCTGGATCTCTGGAGCACGTGCACCCAGAGCTGGTGCTCAGTCACGAGAAAGGCCACTGCTTTGGGAGGCCCACACAGGCCAAAGAACAAAGATGGATGAAAATACATAAATGAAAGACCAATAGAAGTGGCTTAGAAAAAAAGTTTAAAAAATATTTAAAAAAACCTCACAACCTATATGTTCATAAACTTTTGAATAGATACACAAAATGTGTTATATTTGTACAATAGACTATTACTGTATTATGTAAAAAAAGGAATGAAATAATGACTTATGTCACAGCATAGATGTCTCCTGAAAAAGTCACTCTCAGAGAAAAAATCTAGTCCAAAAAATGGCATATTATGTGAATCCTTTAAATGAAATGCTTTTGTTCTGACTATAAATCTGATTCTTAAAGTAAACTTAATTACATTTCACTTACTGATTTCCCATCCTCACCCCGAAAATACACTTATAATGTAGGATAGAAACATGAACCAGAATCTTGAAGGTTTCTTCCTATCTGGGCCTAGATCACTTGCTTTATTTAGGTTTGGATTTTTAATCACTTTATCAATGTTATTAATTTTTAACATAGTTTTGAAATTAATGATAGGAATCATCAAGAACATTTTCAGAGGCATGTATAAATCAATCTTGCTGGTTCATATTCAAATAGAAGAATGCTCAGACTTTGAACCTTGGTCTTTGAGTGGATGCATAGAAATACATTTGAGAACATCACCAAAGAATTTTCTAGGATAACTTTGAAATACAATCTAGTCTTTGTTCAACATACTCATTATTGAACACATGTTTATTCTCTGATGAGGATATATTATTATCTGAAATTTACAGATTATTTTCCAATCTTTACAAAGTACTATCTTTAGAAAAATACTGAATTTGATCCTAGGTCTATGTGAAAAACAGTTCACATCAAATGGGACATGCTATATATGAACCAATTTAACGTCAGTGTTTGGCAATGTAGAAAACTCTTTAAGTGCTTGGCTAAACTCTGGTCATGTTATAGTTTTCCCCATCATTAGAAGTTTAATAAACAGTTTTAAAGAAATATAAGAAATATGAGGTTAGTTGTATTGTCTTTTAAGTGACTCAAAGCTTGCTCCTACTGAGTTTTATCTTCATTTCTAAATAGTCTCAAAGTGAAAGTTGCTCAGTTGTGTCTGACTCTTTGCAACCCATGGACGAGCCACGGAATTCTCCAGGCAAGAATACTGGAGTGGGTAGCCATTCTCCAGGTAATCTTCCCAATCCAGGGATTGAACCTAGGTTTCCTGCATTACAGGTGGATTCTTTATTGTGGGGCCCTAGATGAAGGAGGGCCTTTGCAAGCACAGGGAAGCTTAAGCACATATTTGTTCATAAACTTTTGAATAGATACACAAAATGTGTTATATTTGTACAATAGACTATTACTGTATTATGTAAAAAAAGGAATGAAATAATGACTTATGTCACAGCATAGATGTCTCCTGAAAAAGTCACTCTCAGAGAAAAATCTAGTCCAAAAATGGCATATTATGTGAATCCTTTAAATGAAATGCTTTTGTTCTGACTATAAATCTGATTCTTAAAGTAAACTTAATTACATTTCACTTACTGATTTCCCATCCTCACCCCGAAAATACACTTATAATGTAGGATAGAAACATGAACCAGAATCTTGAAGGTTTCTTCCTATCTGGGCCTAGATCACTTGCTTTATTTAGGTTTGGATTTTTAATCACTTTATCAATGTTATTAATTTTTAACATAGTTTTGAAATTAATGATAGGAATCATCAAGAACATTTTCAGAGGCATGTATAAATCAATCTTGCTGGTTCATATTCAAATAGAAGAATGCTCAGACTTTGAACCTTGGTCTTTGAGTGGATGCATAGAAATACATTTGAGAACATCACCAAAGAATTTTCTAGGATAACTTTGAAATACAATCTAGTCTTTGTTCAACATACTCATTATTGAACACATGTTTATTCTCTGATGAGGATATATTATTATCTGAAATTTACAGATTATTTTCCAATCTTTACAAAGTACTATCTTTAGAAAAATACTGAATTTGATCCTAGGTCTATGTGAAAAACAGTTCACATCAAATGGGACATGCTATATATGAACCAATTTAACGTCAGTGTTTGGCAATGTAGAAAACTCTTTAAGTGCTTGGCTAAACTCTGGTCATGTTATAGTTTTCCCCATCATTAGAAGTTTAATAAACAGTTTTAAAGAAATATAAGAAATATGAGGTTAGTTGTATTGTCTTTTAAGTGACTCAAAGCTTGCTCCTACTGAGTTTTATCTTCATTTCTAAATAGTCTCAAAGTGAAAGTTGCTCAGTTGTGTCTGACTCTTTGCAACCCATGGACGAGCCACGGAATTCTCCAGGCAAGAATACTGGAGTGGGTAGCCATTCTCCAGGTAATCTTCCCAATCCAGGGATTGAACCTAGGTTTCCTGCATTACAGGTGGATTCTTTATTGTGGGGCCCTAGATGAAGGAGGGCCTTTGCAAGCACAGGGAAGCTTAAGCACATATTTGTAGTTTGGTGCTAAAAGGATGCCTACAGGAAGAGACAGAGCATGATCTAAGGTCCATTGTCAAAACTTCTGATTGATCCCTTTGGTTTCCTCGCTCTGGGCAATGCATGCTCACCATGAGTTCCTACCCTATTGCAATGTAAATACATAACTGCTCGACCTTTAGCTTGATTAGTGTAACTATAGGAAGTCCCTTGCAAAACCCCCTTCGTTTGCCTGTAAAAACTGTTAGTCTACACTAATAAAGTGTAACTGCTCTGACAGAACCCCTGCCGTGTCTGTATGTCTCTGGCATGCACCGACAGGCTGGGGGGCCAGCAGCAAAGATTCACCTCTCTCCGAGATCTCCCTGTTCAGCCGGGGGCAATCCCGCTGCCTTCCCTTTCTGTGGAAGGTCCCCCGCACTTTATTAGCTGTGCCACAAGGAAAACCCAAATAGTCTCAAAGAATACTTTACAGTCTATTATAATTTTCTTTGCATCAGCACTGAATTTAGCACAGTTTTCCATAAAATCATTTTATTGTTTACATCATTAAATAGTGAAAAAATACTCCAATTTTCTACAATTTATTGGTAAAATTTCTAGAAAAATCAATTATAATTTTCAGAAATCAATAACCCAAAATTTACTTTCTAGAACAATCATATAATTTTCAGAAATCATAACTATTCACTGTGACTCCTCATTTAATCACTTTCCCCTGTGAAGTTTTCATTTAAAATGTTTGTCATAATGCAATGCAATCCATAGTGGATAGTGAACTTTAAAGAAATATAAGAAATATGAGGTTAGTTGTATTGTCTTTTAAGTGACTCAAAGCTTGCTCCTACTGAGTTTTATCTTCATTTCTAAATAGTCTCAAAGTGAAAGTTGCTCAGTTGTGTCTGACTCTTTGCAACCCATGGACGAGCCACGGAATTCTCCAGGCAAGAATACTGGAGTGGGTAGCCATTCTCCAGGTAATCTTCCCAATCCAGGGATTGAACCTAGGTTTCCTGCATTACAGGTGGATTCTTTATTGTGGGGCCCTAGATGAAGGAGGGCCTTTGCAAGCACAGGGAAGCTTAAGCACATATTTGTAGTTTGGTGCTAAAAGGATGCCTACAGGAAGAGACAGAGCATGATCTAAGGTCCATTGTCAAAACTTCTGATTGATCCCTTTGGTTTCCTCGCTCTGGGCAATGCATGCTCACCATGAGTTCCTACCCTATTGCAATGTAAATACATAACTGCTCGACCTTTAGCTTGATTAGTGTAACTATAGGAAGTCCCTTGCAAAACCCCCTTCGTTTGCCTGTAAAAACTGTTAGTCTACACTAATAAAGTGTAACTGCTCTGACAGAACCCCTGCCGTGTCTGTATGTCTCTGGCATGCACCGACAGGCTGGGGGGCCAGCAGCAAAGATTCACCTCTCTCCGAGATCTCCCTGTTCAGCCGGGGGCAATCCCGCTGCCTTCCCTTTCTGTGGAAGGTCCCCCGCACTTTATTAGCTGTGCCACAAGGAAAACCCAAATAGTCTCAAAGAATACTTTACAGTCTATTATAATTTTCTTTGCATCAGCACTGAATTTAGCACAGTTTTCCATAAAATCATTTTATTGTTTACATCATTAAATAGTGAAAAAATACTCCAATTTTCTACAATTTATTGGTAAAATTTCTAGAAAAAATCAATTATAATTTTCAGAAATCATAACAAATATTCACTGTGACTCCTCATTTAATCACTTTCCCCCTGTGAAGTTTTCATTTAAAATGTTTGTCATAATGCAATGCAATCCATAGTGGATAGTGAACTTTAAACTGGTGAGGAAACTAAATGTCTATATGGTGAACTGCCAAAATTGTTGCATTACATACGGCTTCTGTATATGAGACTGATTAGGGCAATGCTGCTAAGTAGCTTCCATCGTGTCCAACTGTTGGTGACCCCCTGGACTTTAGCTCGTCAGGCTGCTCTGTCCATGGGATTCTCCAGGCAAGAGTACTGGAGTGCGTTACAATTTCCTCCTCCAGGGGGTCTTCCCAACCCAGGTATTGAACCCACATCTCCTGCATTGCAGGCAGATTCTTTACCCACAGAGCTACCAGGGAAGCCTACCCTTAGTTATTCATGCATTAATTACTCCCCTCTCTGGTATTTGGCTTCGTCAAATCTGCATAGAAACATTTACTTAGGAATGTCATTTCCAAATTGAATACCAAATGAAGTTACTTGCAAAAGTGATTTTGTTGTTTAGTGCAGGGCTGAACACTGACTTTATATTCTGATTCAATACTGTAAGGTGAAGTTACTAATCACTTTTCATACAGGTTCAACATGATATTCACATATTCTGCATGGCCTGGTGTGAAATTCCTCTTAGGAATAGGATTTATAAAACAAAAAATATTTTGGTTTGTTTTCATGTATTAACTTTTTTAAACTTTTATCCTATATATTCTGATCAATCATTCATTAAACAGCTTGTAAGGTTGGAAAGCACAGGTGACTCAATGGAAGTTAATATATTGAGTCCAGGTTGGGGCCTGAAGCAGAGGGCAGGAGTATTCTGTTGTATACACAAGGTTAGTAATTATTACAAAATGTCACCATTCATGTTACATGTGAATTTGCTTACTAGCCGTTCTGTGTAATATTTTCAGTGAACATACTAAAACCTCAATCTAACAGTCATTCTCATGTTATTTTCATGATTTAGAGAAAATTCCACATTTCTCATTATATGATTAAAACAAGCAAACTAATCAACACAAGTTATGGTAGTAGAATCCACGTATATATGCTCATGTGAAAGAAAATGATATTTAATCTGTAAAGGGATTTTTTATATTTTCATAAAATAATAATGATCCAACATTACGGGATATTTTGACATGAACTCTCAAATATCATGTAGATCTCAGTTCTATATATTTTCATGATTCAGCTACCTAGATAGTATCTGTTTTGCATGTTGTCACAGAATTTTAAAATTTTTTTTTTTGCTTCTTTTAAACATTCTTTATGTGACACATTGCCAGTTTAAATTCTGTGTGAATTTTAGTTTCGTCAGGCTGCTCTGTCCATGGGATTCTCCAGGCAAGAGTACTGGAGTGCGTTACAATTTCCTCCTCCAGGGGGTCTTCCCAACCCAGGTATTGAACCCACATCTCCTGCATTGCAGGCAGATTCTTTACCCACAGAGCTACCAGGGAAGCCTACCCTTAGTTATTCATGCATTAATTACTCCCCTCTCTGGTATTTGGCTTCGTCAAATCTGCATAGAAACATTTACTTAGGAATGTCATTTCCAAATTGAATACCAAATGAAGTTACTTGCAAAAGTGATTTTGTTGTTTAGTGCAGGGCTGAACACTGACTTTATATTCTGATTCAATACTGTAAGGTGAAGTTACTAATCACTTTTCATACAGGTTCAACATGATATTCACATATTCTGCATGGCCTGGTGTGAAATTCCTCTTAGGAATAGGATTTATAAAACAAAAATATTTTGGTTTGTTTTCATGTATTAACTTTTTTAAACTTTTATCCTATATATTCTGATCAATCATTCATTAAACAGCTTGTAAGGTTGGAAAGCACAGGTGACTCAATGGAAGTTAATATATTGAGTCCAGGTTGGGGCCTGAAGCAGAGGGCAGGAGTATTCTGTTGTATACACAAGGTTAGTAATTATTACAAAATGTCACCATTCATGTTACATGTGAATTTGCTTACTAGCCGTTCTGTGTAATATTTTCAGTGAACATACTAAAACCTCAATCTAACAGTCATTCTCATGTTATTTTCATGATTTAGAGAAAATTCCACATTTCTCATTATATGATTAAAACAAGCAAACTAATCAACACAAGTTATGGTAGTAGAATCCACGTATATATGCTCATGTGAAAGAAAATGATATTTAATCTGTAAAGGGATTTTTTATATTTTCATAAAATAATAATGATCCAACATTACGGGATATTTTGACATGAACTCTCAAATATCATGTAGATCTCAGTTCTATATATTTTCATGATTCAGCTACCTAGATAGTATCTGTTTTGCATGTTGTCACAGAATTTTAAAATTTCTGCTCTGTTCTTTCAGATTCTGTGAAGTGATTCTTTACTTTGAAACATTCTTTATGTGACACATTGCCAGTTTAAATTCTGTGTGAATTTCTAGTGACAACACTATGAAAAAATACTATACTTTGACCCTGGTAAAGGTCTAAGAGCTTAAATTCAATGACAGACAAGACACTCTATGCTCACCCACTTCTTGTTCAATTTAAGAATGTCTGTTCTATAGCCAGTAATTGATCACATATGAGTTCTAGTTACATCTGTATCACTGTTAAATGGTGTCTTCAACTGCAACATCAATATATGTATATCATTTAAAACATGTCTGTAGAGTTTTAGAGGCATCCAGTTTGGAAACACTGATTTCTTAAATGTTAAGAGAACAAATTTCATTTAAAATATGATTGACTTTCAAAGATTATTGATGTTCTGACAATGAGAGTGATCAAATGTGATTAATTGAAAAGGACAAAATTTTAAACTATATCAGAACATTCGTGATACAGTGTAATAATTTTCTCCAAGAGTAAATTAGGAAAGAAAGCTTGGGGAAAATAGAGCAAAAAACTTTAACACTGGGGCTTCCCCTGATGGTCCAGTGGGTAAGGACAACCCCTTGCAGTGCGGGGGGCGCCGGTTCAGTCCCTGGCCTGGGAAGATCCCATGCACCGCAGAGCAGCTGGACCGATGTGTCCAATTACTGAGCCGGAGCTCTGGGGCGCATGTGCCCAGAGCCGGCAATCTGCAACAACAGAGGCCACTGCGATGGGTGGCCCACAGGAACCAAAGAACAAAGATGGATGAAAGTGGATGAATGAAAGACCAATAGAAGTGGCCTGCCCGCTCCTCTCCCTCCCCAACCTGTCCCCTGCCCTAAATAAATAAATAAATAAATAAATCTTTTAAAAAAAAAACAAAAAAACTTTAACACTGGGGTTCCCTCATGGTCCAGTGGGTAAAGAGTCTGCCTTCCAGTGCAAGGTTCACCGGTTCGATCCCTGGCCAGGGAAGATCTCACATGCGGCGGAGTTGCTGGACTGCTGTGTCCAGTTATGGGCAAGCACTGTGGAGCACATGTGTCCAGAGTCGGTGCTCTGCAATAAGAGAGGCCACTGCAATGGGAGGCCCACACAGGCCAAAGAATAAAGATGGATGAAAATAAATAAGTAAAAAACCAGTAACAGAGGCCAAAATTTAAAAAAAAAAAAAAGATTAAAAAAATTTAACACTGTTGTTGCTGTTACATGAAAAGTCAAGACAATTGAATAAAAAGACATGGAGCAACAGTGTCAGTATCAGTCATTCACAACACGTGGTCTGAGGAGGAGTGCTGAGAATTGTTGCATAGACCAAAGAACACACATGCATAGCATGACGGTCAACCACCAAACCATGTATTTCCCACCTATATGTTACTGATTTGCAGCTGTATGTTACATAACATGGTACCAATTCATATTAAAGTAAGTCTAGAGAATTCCCTGGTGATCAGTGGTTAGGACTCTGTTTCCATTGTCAGGGTCTAGGTTCAGTTTCTGGTCCGAAAAGTAAGTCCTGCAAGTCACATCATGGTGTGGCCAAATAAATTTATAAACTTAAAGAAAAATATATAATCTTAAAAAATGTATGTCTGCATTAGAAGCATCTTGTTGTTTCATATAAAGTACTGTTACTATAAAGTACTGGTGGCATAAATCAGGCTGAGAGTTGAATAATTGATGCTTTTGAACTGTGGTGTTAGAGAGTCCCTTGGACTGCAATGAGATTAAGCCAGTCAATCCTAAAGGAAATCAAGCCTGAATATGCAGTGGAAGAACTGATGCTAAAATTGCAATACTTTGGCCACCTGATCTCAAGAGCTGATTCATTGGAAAAGACCCATATGCTGGGAATAATTGAAGGCAGTAGGAGAAGGAGATAACAGAGGATGAATTGGTTGGATGCTATCACTGACTCAGTGGTCTGAATTTGAGTGACCTCTGGGAGATGGTGAAGGACAGAGAAGCCTGGTGTGCTGCAGGTCACGGGTCATGAAGAGTTGGACACAACTGACTGACTAAACAACAACAAACTGTTACTATAATAAATTAAAAAGGAATCTTCTTACAGGGTGAAAACGAACCATTATGGAAGAAGAGAAAAAGAAAACATATTTTAACTGCCCTTAAGCTATGCACTATTTTTGCTTTTCACATGGTATTATTTAGCCAACTGTAACAAACTATTACCATCCTGCAAAACCCTTGAAGGGCTACCATTCGGTGGGGAAGAGAAGCCAAAATCATGCCTAAGAATAGACGGTTCTGAAGACTAAGTAAATCAAGCACATTTCTATCAACAGATATTGTAAAGATTTAGACACTAAAATTTACAATGAAGTTCATGAAAGCCAAATGCAATAATGAGGAAGTTCCTGGGACACTACAAGAAGACCTGTCAGAGAAGAATAAATAAGTAAAAATAAATTACAAAGGCTTTGAGAAATAGGAGCTCAGTAACCAGATCACTGGCACTACAATTCTTCTGGCTTCTCCACTTACTAGATAGTCCACCCTGAAGAAGTTCCTTTCTTCATCTCTAAGCCCAAGTTTAAAATAAAACCTATTTCTTGAAGACAAAATTAGTGAATTCATGGTACTTTATGAGATTATGACAGTTTCTGGCCAGGTGTCCACTAAACCGTTTTTCTTTACCAAGTGATAGAATGTTGAAAGATTTTAAAAATGAAGGGATTGAAAGGTTTTAAAAGCAGTTAAAAAATGTTTGCCCCCAGTTTTAATTATGTTAAAACAGACATTATTACAGTTTATTTTTCTTTTCAATGTTGCTCTGAATTATTGTCTTTCAAATAATTAAAATTAGATAAAAATGTCCTCTTGTTCTGTTAATATAAAAAGGCTAATTTATGCAAGGAATATTCTTCTGGAAATAAAAATTATGCAATTTGCTAACAGAATCATCAGTATTAATATCTGTCCATTATCTGATCAAAAGAGCCTTGACATTTCTTGTACTGGCATATCTTATTCTAACTTCACATACTCCAATACTTTGGTCACCTGATGCAAAGAGACAACTCACTGGAAAAGACGTTGATACTGTGAAAGATTGAAGTTAAAAGGAGAAGAGAGTGACAGAGAATTAGATGGTTGTATAGCATCATCAACTCAATGGACATGAATTTGAGCAAACTGGGAGATGGTGAAAGACAAGAAAATCTGGAGTTCTGAAGTCTATGGGGTTCCAGTGAGTTGGATATGACATGGTGACCGAAAACAATAACATTTTAAATTCATATGACAATTTTGGCATATCCTTATTCCTTGAGTTTATCATACCCTCCTCCTGTACTCTACCTAGAACTGCAGCTTAGTAAACAGTGAAAGTTCTTTACAAGATGATATTGTTTATTGCATTTTGAACTAGACTGGGAACCCTTTGGAAGAATGAGGTGAGGACAGTGTCTAATTCATCTCTTATTACCTTACTGTTTTTATTCCTAGAACAAAATCTCATTCACAGTTCAAATTCAGTAAATGTTCATTATTACAAGAACCTGTCAGAGAAGAATAAATAAGTAAAAATAAATTACAAAGGCTTTGAGAAATAGGAGCTCAGTAACCAGATCACTGGCACTACAATTCTTCTGGCTTCTCCACTTACTAGATAGTCCACCCTGAAGAAGTTCCTTTCTTCATCTCTAAGCCCAAGTTTAAAATAAAACCTATTTCTTGAAGACAAAATTAGTGAATTCATGGTACTTTATGAGATTATGACAGTTTCTGGCCAGGTGTCCACTAAACCGTTTTTCTTTACCAAGTGATAGAATGTTGAAAGATTTTAAAAATGAAGGGATTGAAAGGTTTTAAAAGCAGTTAAAAAATGTTTGCCCCCAGTTTTAATTATGTTAAAACAGACATTATTACAGTTTATTTTTCTTTTCAATGTTGCTCTGAATTATTGTCTTTCAAATAATTAAAATTAGATAAAAATGTCCTCTTGTTCTGTTAATATAAAAAGGCTAATTTATGCAAGGAATATTCTTCTGGAAATAAAAATTATGCAATTTGCTAACAGAATCATCAGTATTAATATCTGTCCATTATCTGATCAAAAGAGCCTTGACATTTCTTGTACTGGCATATCTTATTCTAACTTCACATACTCCAATACTTTGGTCACCTGATGCAAAGAGACAACTCACTGGAAAAGACGTTGATACTGTGAAAGATTGAAGTTAAAAGGAGAAGAGAGTGACAGAGAATTAGATGGTTGTATAGCATCATCAACTCAATGGACATGAATTTGAGCAAACTGGGAGATGGTGAAAGACAAGAAAATCTGGAGTTCTGAAGTCTATGGGGTTCCAGTGAGTTGGATATGACATGGTGACCGAAAACAATAACATTTTAAATTCATATGACAATTTTGGCATATCCTTATTCCTTGAGTTTATCATACCCTCCTCCTGTACTCTACCTAGAACTGCAGCTTAGTAAACAGTGAAAGTTCTTTACAAGATGATATTGTTTATTGCATTTTGAACTAGACTGGGAACCCTTTGGAAGAATGAGGTGAGGACAGTGTCTAATTCATCTCTTATTACCTTACTGTTTTTATTCCTAGAACAAAATCTCATTCACAGTTCAAATTCAGTAAATGTTCATTATTACATTGAATTTGAAATCTTAAAGTTCAGAAAAAGTCAAACCATGCCTACAGTTATATCTATAGTTAATAGGTAAGATGTTGTTTATTTGTAACATAGTAAAATACGGCGTCCATCACAGATGAAGGCAATATAATTGATAAGGAATAAGATATGATGAGTTTTTTCCTTTATAGTAGAGGTATGGTTTTGTGTTGTACATTAATCATTACACTGAATAAAATCTTAATATTATAATTATTAATTTTGTGTTATTCTTGTTTACATAATGTTATATATACTGACTTCTAATTTTAATGCCTTCTTTTTTCAAAGCATTTTTAATGCTTTTCCTCTCTCCAGTTGCTCTATGTTAGGAAAAAATTTATAGATAATCAGGTTAAAGCAGGTAATAGATTAAGTAATAATTATCAGTGGAGCACTGACTCACATGTTGCCCAGTGAGTTGCTGGGATTAGGCCCAAGCTTTTTCCACTAAGACCAGACAGAGTTTACATATGATTGGAAAAATAAATGGAGAAAGAAAGTTCAAGCTTGAGAAATACAAACTTTAGGTTTCAGCATAGCTGAACTTGGATCTCAGCTTATCTTCTGAAGATGAGACAAATAAACTCTTTTTACAGAGGTCCCTCAAGTCCATAGGCCAAGGTTATGTTAGTCAAGTATTTGCTCTGTAACTTGCGAAATCCAAACACAGTTTCTATATTGAACAACTAAATAGCTCTTAGTAAATTTTTTAGGATAAGAAAAAGTGAAAACACAGAACCATTAATTACCTTACTGGTTGATATTTTCTTCTTTGCTGTCAGTCATCACTAATGTAAGAAAACATCACTTAACATTTATGCCCTTAGTATACATGCATGTACTCACATACATTCATGAATGTATACAGAGTCATATTCAGTACTACTAATAAAATATAATTAACACTCTTCTATATATTAAAATAAATCAGCAACAACTGACAAATCAGAGTACTTTTCCAGTTATGAGAAGATCTTAAAAAATGTTTTTTTCAACAACCCATTTCTACAAAGGAAGTCAATACAGAGAGTTTTTTCTTGAATGGCAGGTAGTAAAATGTAGTCTGTTCACAAACACAGTAGACTCTGTAGCAAAGGGGCCAACCAGGCAAATGAGATATCCGTGAAGACTCTGGAAACATATCAAGTTTTTGTTTTACAGCTCATTGAGTAAGAAATACAGTTCCTCCAACAATTTCCCCTAACGTATTTGTTAATGTGTTAGTCATGACACTTGTGGGGTTCTTGAGCAAGATATAGAAAGGGTAGAAATATAGTCTCTGTTAAGGCTGTTAGGAAAGGTTAAGTATCAGATGCTTAACAGTGAAATTGTCAGAGCTTGCATTTAGATATGATAAAAAGCTCTAAAGTATATTATTAGAACCAGTTAATCAGCCTAATGATTGAATTGCCAGGTTAGATCCTGTTCATCTCTGCACCTCTGCCATATATCTTCTGTTTATTGCTAAGGATCTAATGCACAACTGTGTTGAGTTGAAAGAAGACAGTAAGATCTTAATAGAATCTTATATCTCTTAGTTTTATTCAATAATGTCTTCAAAATCATATGTGATTTGAACTATAAACCACACACAAAAATGTAAACATAATGATTTTCATTTATGCTCTCTATCATGTGTCTAATTAATCTAAAGCAAGTAATACATATCTAAAGACACGCTCTTTTGCCAACTAAAGAAAAATTGATATCCTCGATTTTAATTGGGTAGTCTTTTAATTTTTATTGATAATAGAAAATGGAGATGTCAAGTATTTGCTCTGTAACTTGCGAAATCCAAACACAGTTTCTATATTGAACAACTAAATAGCTCTTAGTAAATTTTTTAGGATAAGAAAAAGTGAAAACACAGAACCATTAATTACCTTACTGGTTGATATTTTCTTCTTTGCTGTCAGTCATCACTAATGTAAGAAAACATCACTTAACATTTATGCCCTTAGTATACATGCATGTACTCACATACATTCATGAATGTATACAGAGTCATATTCAGTACTACTAATAAAATATAATTAACACTCTTCTATATATTAAAATAAATCAGCAACAACTGACAAATCAGAGTACTTTTCCAGTTATGAGAAGATCTTAAAAAATGTTTTTTTCAACAACCCATTTCTACAAAGGAAGTCAATACAGAGAGTTTTTTCTTGAATGGCAGGTAGTAAAATGTAGTCTGTTCACAAACACAGTAGACTCTGTAGCAAAGGGGCCAACCAGGCAAATGAGATATCCGTGAAGACTCTGGAAACATATCAAGTTTTTGTTTTACAGCTCATTGAGTAAGAAATACAGTTCCTCCAACAATTTCCCTAACGTATTTGTTAATGTGTTAGTCATGACACTTGTGGGGTTCTTGAGCAAGATATAGAAAGGGTAGAAATATAGTCTCTGTTAAGGCTGTTAGGAAAGGTTAAGTATCAGATGCTTAACAGTGAAATTGTCAGAGCTTGCATTTAGATATGATAAAAAGCTCTAAAGTATATTATTAGAACCAGTTAATCAGCCTAATGATTGAATTGCCAGGTTAGATCCTGTTCATCTCTGCACCTCTGCCATATATCTTCTGTTTATTGCTAAGGATCTAATGCACAACTGTGTTGAGTTGAAAGAAGACAGTAAGATCTTAATAGAATCTTATATCTCTTAGTTTTATTCAATAATGTCTTCAAAATCATATGTGATTTGAACTATAAACCACACACAAAAATGTAAACATAATGATTTTCATTTATGCTCTCTATCATGTGTCTAATTAATCTAAAGCAAGTAATACATATCTAAAGACACGCTCTTTTGCCAACTAAAGAAAAATTGATATCCTCGATTTTTAATTGGGTAGTCTTTTAATTTTTTATTGATAATAGAAAAATGGAGATGTTCATGTCTGCCAAACATGTATTTACCCTTCACATTTTAATGCATCATCCCACATATAAAATCTAACTGAAATTAATTTGACTATGCTCAAATCAATCAAAAGCATGGGTATATATGTTGAATTTACATAGATGTTAAGCAACTGAATCTTTCGCAAATTTAATATACTTAGATTTTAAATTCTGAAACATTCATTATATTTTTCAATAGAGGAATACTTTTTAATAAAAGGACTTTTAATCCTATTACACTCATCACCATATTAATGGAAGTAACATATTTATGCCAGTTACAGTTTGAGAGGGAATATTCAAGAGGAAATGATGGGCAATTAATAATGGAAGATTAAATTAAAATAAAAAAAGCCCATTGTCATCAATCTAAATGCACAGAAAATATTTTCCTCAAATGTAATTTTTCTTGAGTAGTAAGTAATATTGCTATAAGCAACTATACACAAATAAGTGAGTATACATTAATCATATATACAGGTAAATGGCAGAATTTCATAGTTAAAATGAGAAATGTATAGACTGAGAGTAACACAGATGAGAACCTGAATCCTGAGTAACAAGTTAAATATGTAATGTCAGCCAAAGTTTTTTAATTCTTGTCTGACTCGGTTATTCTTATTCATAAAATGGAAATAGCAATGACAAATTTTACAGTTTCTATAAAAATAATGATATGATTTCTGTGGCATGATGTAGTTAAGGGACAGAATGAAAATAATTAATTAAATCTAGACACCAACTCATGAAGTATAAATAGTCTTTATGAATTCTTCCTTTAGAAATTATTGTTTTACTAAGTCATGCCTGACTGTTTTGTGACCCCATGGACTGCAGTCCTCCAGGCTTCTCTGTCCATGGTTTTTCTTGTCAAGATTACTGGATTGGGGTGCCATTTCCTCCTCCAGGTCAGGGGTTGAACCTGAGTCTCCACATCTCCTGCATTGCAGGTAGATTCTTTACTTCTGAGTCACCAGGGAAGTTCTTCAGAAATTACCTAGTCCTAAATATTCTTAGGCCTTTGTGGATTTCAGTGAAATCCTATTGGTTTATTAAATACTCTTAACTAAGCCATTTAAAACACAAATACTAAATTTACTGCATTGATTCACAGCCTGAGCCAGGCACAATCCTTATACATCTAGCCAGATTTGTTTCCTGGAAAAACTCTTCTGTCACTTTCCATTTAGATTTAAGCTGGTGAACAATGGAAACCGACCAAATGCTTGTCACCCAGCCAGGCCACAGGGCTCCCTGGTATGAAGACATCAGTTTTTCATCATGTTTAGAAGGGTATTTCTAGTACTGATTTGACAATGAAGTGAAGTCACTTCTCAAATATGAATTAAATAACTGAATTCTGGCTAAAATTATCTCTTGGTAATTTTCTTTCTTTAAATGATATATTACACTTCTTTTTAAAGAATAAATTGTGGTCACACAGTGGCATTTTCTGAAAATCTCCTTTCCCAAAAGTAAAGAAAATGGTAGAGTTAGGTCCTTGAGAAAGTGATTAATCCCCTGACCACAGAGAAACAAAATGACAACGTGGATAAATACCTTGTCTTTTAACGCAAGTTTTAAGTGACTGTGGCCAGTCACAGAAGAAATCGTAATGAGAGGTCTGTGGAGAATGGTTCTTTAGAACAAACCAGCAAAGCATTGGTGGGAATGTAAAAAAATGATAGTGGTCTCAAAGGAATTTCCTCTTTTTCAGGCTTACACTTTGAAGCTTTGGATCCTGAACTTTTGAACTCTGTTGGCTTTATCTTGTCCCTTTGGAGAGATTTATGAGGTACACTTATAACACTTGATATAATTATATTCTTAAAAATTAATGAAACAGTGACTGTTAAATAAAAAAAAATCTGCTTCAAAATATTCTAAAACTAGTAAATGCACACACAGAGACACACAGACACACAAAGCCCTCTGATATGATTTATTCTATCATAGCTTAAGAAATAACAGTCCTCTTTGTTACATATCTCCAAAGCCCCCAATAATTTATAATACTGCTTGCAAGTCATTATCAGAGGCTGAAATGTTCTCTTTATAACTAAGAGAAGACACAAAGGGAAAGCTAAAAGGGTAGAAATCAAGAGAGAAACCCAGCATGTGGCCAGCCGAGGATATACAATTGAGACTGAATATATTTTTCAAAAGAATTATTTTAAAAAAATCTCCTCTCAGTTTGATATATGATTCAGCAAATGTACTATCTTGGGTTTTGTGGTGCTTTGGTACTTTAAAGCCAGAGTACGTTGGATTCTTTAAAATAATAAAATTAGGTTATTGGGACAAATTACTAGAGCTTAGAGAGTCTCTTGCAAGGAAGCTCAGTCTCTCAAAGGCCTTCTATGTGTCTTGCAGTCCAGTTCAATTTCTGATCTAGGATAATGAGAGAAACCACACTCTCAAAAAAGGGACCTGGTATTTCAATTAGTCATTAAATATTAAAGATTCATTATTTTCCACAAGGAATACTTTAACATTTTTTTTCTGTATTATCATGCTTATATATTGATTATAAAATCTGCAATAGGTAAGGTCAAATTTCCTAACCACTTTATTGAATTCTGCTATTTTCACTTGTTTTCAAAGCTCACTGAACCAGTTGATCGCCCTGACTTACAAATAGTTAACAGAATGACTTAAGTCTCCATGTGCTGTAGTATCAAGACAGACATTACCTAGATGAAAACATAAATTAATGAAAAGCTATCCATCCTGAGGAGAATAAAATTGAAACTGATTACACAGTTACAGAGCTGTCACTAAATTAACTTTTAAAAAGGATTAAATTGGAAATATCAACTTCTGAAAAATGTAAGCCACTGAAACAACATTCTAAAATATAAACCTTATTGTAGAAAGAATAACCTGCACACCAACAGAGAATATCACACATTTAGCTGACAGTATCCATCAATCATTCATGAAATTATAATATTTATGACAGACTCCTGGCAAACAATACAAATCTGATGAAAACTTGCATATAATAGTATACTATCTGCAATTTTAAAAATTGAAATATTCAAGATTTAACCTTCACTAGATGCTAGTAGAGTAAGTACACATTGGAAGATACTTCAAGGAAACACAAAAACTTGATTCTTTGCCATAATCACTGACATTTAACTAGAATATCAGTTATTCTGTTATTTGAATTATATATATATATATATATATATATATATATATATATATATATATGACTCACAATAATGAGAAATAAGAACTTAGCTATTGGTTTTATGCACGTCGTGCCTGCGTGAGTGCCAAGTCACTTCAGTTGTGCCCAAGTCTTTGTGATCCTGTGGAATGCAGCCTGCCAGGCTCCTCTGTTTATGCATGTTATATCTGTGTAAATTCCCTAAAAGGACATGTTGATGAGGTCATTGTGAGAGATCTATAGTGCATTAATATATGTTAACCATATATGCCATTCAGAGTTGTTAAAGTTAAATTAAAAACTTACAGGTGGGATCTTCCCTGGTGGTCCAGTGGGTACAGTCTGCCTTACAGTTCAAGGGACATTGGTTCGAGCCCTGGCCCAGGAAGATCCCATGTGCCAAGGAGCCACTTAACTGGACCTGTGGGTCCAATTACGAGCCAGCGCTCTGGAACGCATGTGCCCAGAGCCGGGGATCTGCAACGAGACAGGCCACTGCAATGGGAGGCCCACAAAGACCAAAGAATAAAGATGGATGAAAATAAATCAATAAAAACCAAAATAACATATGCCAAAAAAATAAACCCTGTAGGTGTTTATTGGAATACATAGTTACACATAAGGATGATAGAGATTTCATAAATATAAGACACATTTACAAAATCAATCTATCAATAGATGTTTAATAAATGGTAGATTGAATCTAACTTCACTCTGCTTGTTATATGAATGAGTGTTGTCTGAACACTGCACATAATGCAAAGCCTTAATAACAAAATGTCTCAAGCAAAATTGTGATGTGAGATGAAATTTTTCCTCCACACATAAAATCTCCTCTTTTTGGACTCATGATAAATATACCCAATATTATTTGAATGTTTACTGTGTCCAACATATTTTATCTCAATGAATCCTCACATGAGTCCCAAGATGGCATAATTATGTATTTTTAACAATTTTAAAAATTGAAATATTCTATCTGCAATTTTAAATTGAAATATTCAAGATTTAACCTTCACCAGATGCTAGTAGAGTAAGTACACATTGGAAGATACTTCAAGGAAACACAAAAACTTGATTCTTTGCCATAATCACTGACATTTAACTAGAATATCAGTTATTCTGTTATTTGAATTATATATATATATATATATATATATATATATATATATATGACTCACAATAATGAGAAATAAGAACTTAGCTATTGGTTTTATGCACGTCGTGCCTGCGTGAGTGCCAAGTCACTTCAGTTGTGCCCAAGTCTTTGTGATCCTGTGGAATGCAGCCTGCCAGGCTCCTCTGTTTATGCATGTTATATCTGTGTAAATTCCCTAAAAGGACATGTTGATGAGGTCATTGTGAGAGATCTATAGTGCATTAATATATGTTAACCATATATGCCATTCAGAGTTGTTAAAGTTAAATTAAAAACTTACAGGTGGGATCTTCCCTGGTGGTCCAGTGGGTACAGTCTGCCTTACAGTTCAAGGGACATTGGTTCGAGCCCTGGCCCAGGAAGATCCCATGTGCCAAGGAGCCACTTAACTGGACCTGTGGGTCCAATTACGAGCCAGCGCTCTGGAACGCATGTGCCCAGAGCCGGGGATCTGCAACGAGACAGGCCACTGCAATGGGAGGCCCACAAAGACCAAAGAATAAAGATGGATGAAAATAAATCAATAAAAACCAAAATAACATATGCCAAAAAAAATAACCCCTGTAGGTGTTTATTGGAATACATAGTTACACATAAGGATGATAGAGATTTCATAAATATAAGACACATTTACAAAATCAATCTATCAATAGATGTTTAATAAATGGTAGATTGAATCTAACTTCACTCTGCTTGTTATATGAATGAGTGTTGTCTGAACACTGCACATAATGCAAAGCCTTAATAACAAAATGTCTCAAGCAAAATTGTGATGTGAGATGAAATTTTTCCTCCACACATAAAATCTCCTCTTTTTGGACTCATGATAAATATACCCAATATTATTTGAATGTTTACTGTGTCCAACATATTTTATCTCAATGAATCCTCACATGAGTCCCAAGATGGAGGCACAGATTGATTGGGGGTGTGGTAAAAGGACTAGCTCGAAGACATGTAGACAGCAAATGAAAACTGGAGATTTGAATCCAGTCTAATAGCAATGACTAAGCCCTTATCCATTAAAATGTAACCTCGTTCACTTCTTAACACTTCCATTCATTAGTTTGGCTTTGGCTCATTATTCTCTCTTCTCTCTTTTTAATCAACTAATTTATTTATTTATTTTTGGGCAGGGGTCGGGTTGGGAGGGAGAGGAGTGGGCAGGCCACTTCTATCAGTCTTTCATTTCTCTATTTCATCTGTCTTTGTTCTTTGGCTCCTGTGGGCCTCCCATCGCTGTGGCATCTGTCGTTACAGAGCGCTGGCTCTGGGCGCATGCGCTCCAGAGCTCCGGCTTGGTGATTGAACACATCAGTCCAGCCGCTCTGCGGCAGGTGGGATCTTCCCAGGCCAGGGCTCCAACCAGTGCCCCTTGCACTGCAAGGCGGTGTCCTTATCCACTGGACCACCAGGGGAAGCCCATTCTCTCTTATACTTATTTTTATGTCTCTAACATCAGACAGATGTTGAGGCATTATAGTAGACAGATTTAAAGCATATTTGGTCTCAAGCTTTGGCTCTGCCATTTACTAGCTTATGACTTTGGGAAATCATATTTAACTATGCTATGACTCAGTTTCTCATTGTAAATGGAAAAAAATGAAATAACACAGGTAAAACTCTGAGCACAGTGCCTGGAACATGCTAGAAGGTCAAAAATGTGGATAATATTTTTGAAACAGAGCCGGGACTGCAACAGAGCCACTGCAATGGGAGGCCCACAAAGACCAAAGAATAAAAATGGATGAAAATAAATCAATAAAACCAAAATAAAATATGCCAAAAAAAAAACCCTGTAGGTGTTTATTGGAATACATAGTTACACATAAGGATGATAGAGATTTCATAAATATAAGACACATTTACAAAATCAATCTATCAATAGATGTTTAATAAATGGTAGATTGAATCTAACTTCACTCTGCTTGTTATATGAATGAGTGTTGTCTGAACACTGCACATAATGCAAAGCCTTAATAACAAAATGTCTCAAGCAAAATTGTGATGTGAGATGAAATTTTTCCTCCACACATAAAATCTCCTCTTTTTGGACTCATGATAAATATACCCAATATTATTTGAATGTTTACTGTGTCCAACATATTTTATCTCAATGAATCCTCACATGAGTCCCAAGATGGAGGCACAGATTGATTGGGGGTGTGGTAAAAGGACTAGCTCGAAGACATGTAGACAGCAAATGAAAACTGGAGATTTGAATCCAGTCTAATAGCAATGACTAAGCCCTTATCCATTAAAATGTAACCTCGTTCACTTCTTAACACTTCCATTCATTAGTTTGGCTTTGGCTCATTATTCTCTCTTCTCTCTCTTTTTTTTAATTAACTAATTTATTTATTTATTTTTGGGCAGGGGTCGGGTTGGGGAGGGAGAGGAGTGGGCAGGCCACTTCTATCAGTCTTTCATTTCTCTATTTCATCTGTCTTTGTTCTTTGGCTCCTGTGGGCCTCCCATCGCTGTGGCATCTGTCGTTACAGAGCGCTGGCTCTGGGCGCATGCGCTCCAGAGCTCCGGCTTGGTGATTGAACACATCAGTCCAGCCGCTCTGCGGCAGGTGGGATCTTCCCAGGCCAGGGCTCCAACCAGTGCCCCTTGCACTGCAAGGCGGTGTCCTTATCCACTGGACCACCAGGGGAAGCCCATTCTCTCTTATACTTATTTTTATGTCTCTAACATCAGACAGATGTTGAGGCATTATAGTAGACAGATTTAAAGCATATTTGGTCTCAAGCTTTGGCTCTGCCATTTACTAGCTTATGACTTTGGGAAATCATATTTAACTATGCTATGACTCAGTTTCTCATTGTAAATGGAAAAAAATGAAATAACACAGGTAAAACTCTGAGCACAGTGCCTGGAACATGCTAGAAGGTCAATAAATATTATATGTGGATAATTTATAGCTTTGTGTGAATAAAACACGAGTATCTGCATTTTAAGTCATCTTTATGAGTCAAATAAAAGATTTGTCTAGTTAAATAAATGTAAAAAAGGGCAAGTAGGAAAAATTTACAGATATGAGTGGCCACAAAGGAATAATAATTAACATTAAAATAATAATGGTATAGCAACTACCTTTTGAATAACGATATTGTGTAAGTTTCATTACAGTCATCTATAATTCTTATAACAACAAAGAACTGTTTTTCATCCTTTATAGATGTGAAAGGCCAAATGCTGAGAATTTAACTAAGATTACATAGCTATTCAAGTACAAGAATTTCCATTTGGTTGGGAGTTGTTCAGTGGTACAGCTATGACTGAGGAATAAGAGATAGAATCTCTGCAGATGCCTATGGATCCAATGCAAACACTAAGCCAAGGTCAAGAAGGTTGAGGCAACTGATCTCCAGGGTGTAGGTTAGAGGCATACCTTGCTCTATGTCTATACTGGAGGTTAGCATGCATGCGTCATCTCTGCCTGTGGCGATGATATTCAAATTTTCTGAATGTGCAGAGGGTCTGAGGGATACCTCCACTATAACTCAGAAGATGAGTGAGCAGACTAATAAACAGTCAATTCACCTTTCCATTCCTGGCCCACCAAACTCATTCAAACTCACTGTCAGCTCATGTCTTCTGCTGACCCACTGATGATGTTTACTTCCTGCATCTACTTTATGATGTGACTCCTGTGATTTGCACAGCAGTAGAACCTTTTTTTTTTTTTTTAAAGATTTATTTATTTATTTATTTTGGGTGGGAGTCGGGTTGGGGAGGGAGGGGAGCAGGTGGGCCACTTCTATTGGTCTTTTGTTTCTCTGTGTTCATCCGTCTTTGTTCTTTGGCTCCTGTGGGCCTCCCATCGCGGTGGCATCTGTCGTTGCAGAGCGCCGGCTCTGGGCGCGTCTGGCTCGGTAATTGGACACATCAGTCCAGCCGCTCCGCGGCACGTGGGATCTTCCCAGGCCAGGGATCGAACCGGCGCCCCTTGCACTGCAAGGCGGTGTCCTTACCCACTGGACCACCAGGGGAAGCCCAGTAGAACCTTTTTTGAAATACCAAATAAAGGAGCTTAAGATCCATTTGGGAAATCAAAGGCATTTAGATGTTATCTCAATAATAATTAATTACAAAGTGGCCCATGGAAATATTTTCCAGTCATTAAATAGGAAACCTAGTGACTGGCTGATTTCTAGGGTGTAATAACCTAGAACAATAAGTTAATGATCACAAGTACAAATCAATTGCTGCCCATGAGTTTAGGTCATATTCATTGTTATGTACAGATATGAGTGGCCACAAAGGAATAATAATTAACATTAAAATAATAATGGTATAGCAACTACCTTTTGAATAACGATATTGTGTAAGTTTCATTACAGTCATCTATAATTCTTATAACAACAAAGAACTGTTTTTCATCCTTTATAGATGTGAAAGGCCAAATGCTGAGAATTTAACTAAGATTACATAGCTATTCAAGTACAAGAATTTCCATTTGGTTGGGAGTTGTTCAGTGGTACAGCTATGACTGAGGAATAAGAGATAGAATCTCTGCAGATGCCTATGGATCCAATGCAAACACTAAGCCAAGGTCAAGAAGGTTGAGGCAACTGATCTCCAGGGTGTAGGTTAGAGGCATACCTTGCTCTATGTCTATACTGGAGGTTAGCATGCATGCGTCATCTCTGCCTGTGGCGATGATATTCAAATTTTCTGAATGTGCAGAGGGTCTGAGGGATACCTCCACTATAACTCAGAAGATGAGTGAGCAGACTAATAAACAGTCAATTCACCTTTCCATTCCTGGCCCACCAAACTCATTCAAACTCACTGTCAGCTCATGTCTTCTGCTGACCCACTGATGATGTTTACTTCCTGCATCTACTTTATGATGTGACTCCTGTGATTTGCACAGCAGTAGAACCTTTTTTTTTTTTTTTAAAGATTTATTTATTTATTTATTTTGGGTGGGAGTCGGGTTGGGGAGGGAGGGGAGCAGGTGGGCCACTTCTATTGGTCTTTTGTTTCTCTGTGTTCATCCGTCTTTGTTCTTTGGCTCCTGTGGGCCTCCCATCGCGGTGGCATCTGTCGTTGCAGAGCGCCGGCTCTGGGCGCGTCTGGCTCGGTAATTGGACACATCAGTCCAGCCGCTCCGCGGCACGTGGGATCTTCCCAGGCCAGGGATCGAACCGGCGCCCCTTGCACTGCAAGGCGGTGTCCTTACCCACTGGACCACCAGGGGAAGCCCAGTAGAACCTTTTTTGAAATACCAAATAAAGGAGCTTAAGATCCATTTGGGAAATCAAAGGCATTTAGATGTTATCTCAATAATAATTAATTACAAAGTGGCCCATGGAAATATTTTCCAGTCATTAAATAGGAAACCTAGTGACTGGCTGATTTCTAGGGTGTAATAACCTAGAACAATAAGTTAATGATCACAAGTACAAATCAATTGCTGCCCATGAGTTTAGGTCATATTCATTGTTATGTCATTTCCTGAAGCACCAGAAAACAATGAAGAAAAACAAACAGAAACAAAATGAAAATACTAGAACCTGTTATTATACTGGGTTTCCCAGGTGTCTCAGTGGTAGAGACTCTGTCTGCTGAACCGGTGACATAGGTTCAATTCCTGGGTCAGGAAGATCCCATGGGGGAGGAAATGTTAACCCACTCCAGTATTCTTGCCTGGATAACCGTATGGACAGAGTAGCCTGATGGGCTACAGTCCATGAGGTCATAAAGTGTCCAGCATCAACTGAGTGAACACACATGTACATGCTATTATACAGTGGGGATTAGCAGACTCTGAGAAAATGAATAGCCTTTATTAGTCATTTAATCAAACCTTAAAATTTTACTTAGAGGATAACTAAGGCAATGAAAATTATACATTTTGAGGGTATTATGAGGTTAATGAAATTCAAAAGGTCATCAAATAATCTTACCTAACATTTAAACCTAAATGGGAAATAAAACCAATGTGATGCCAATTGTAGTACTGTCCATTTTTTCCTTGATGGCCACACATATAAGGAGCAATCCTGGATTCTTAAAAGTTTTCCAAAGAATACTGACAACTTTCCACAATGTTATACTTTACTTTTTAACTTGTTATTCTATGGGGAAAATTCTCTAATGTGATAGCCACCCTTCAAGTTGAAGGCTAAATCAAATTTTCTTTCTCTATTCTATTTGCTGTGAGTGAAGGGACTAGTCCTTTGTCTCTGTATTGAATTCATTTGGTTCTGGACACAGGACGAAAATAAAGTAAATGTAAGAGAACTGAAAATCCACACTGATTTTTTTCCCCTCTGGCTGTTCTTCGTAAATACTTTTGCTTAAAAAGTTAATTTTTCAGTTTTAAATCTATTTATAGCTACTTGTAGCACTTTGATAAATCTGTTTTTTTTTTCCCACTTTTTAATTTGCAGGGTTTTATCTCTAGGGACTACTTAGAAAAGAAAATATGAACAGAACAAAATTTATTGGGGAAGTTTTATTGCTGTCTGTTACCATACAGTCTGCTTCTATATTGTCTGTAAAAGTTTAAGAAGTACTAATATGGGAATCTCCTTCAGGGACCATAGCCTTTTTGTGGCAAAAGGGCTTGTGTGACTCAATAAAACTATGAGCTATGTTGTGCAGGGCCACTCAAGACAAATAGGTCATAGAGGAGAGTTATGGCGTCAAGAGAAATGTCTGAATGCATGAATTACAAGCTGGAATCAAGACTGCTGAGAGAAATCAACAAACTTAGATGTACAGCTGATGCCATTCTAATGGCAAATAGTGAAGAGGAACTAAAGAGCCTCTTGATGAGGATAAAGAGGAGAGTTATAAAGTTGGCTTGAAATTCAGCATTCAAAAAAACTAAGATCATGGCAGCTGTTCCCATACTTCATGGCAAATTAGAAGTGGAAAAAGTGGAAGCAGTGACAGATTTTATTTTTAAGGACTCTAAAATCACTATGAATGGTGAGTACAACCTAAAGAAGATGTTTTCTCCTTGGAAGGCAATGAAAATTATACATTTTGAGGGTATTATGAGGTTAATGAAATTCAAAAGGTCATCAAATAATCTTACCTAACATTTAAACCTAAATGGGAAATAAAACCAATGTGATGCCAATTGTAGTACTGTCCATTTTTCCTTGATGGCCACACATATAAGGAGCAATCCTGGATTCTTAAAAGTTTTCCAAAGAATACTGACAACTTTCCACAATGTTATACTTTACTTTTTAACTTGTTATTCTATGGGGAAAATTCTCTAATGTGATAGCCACCCTTCAAGTTGAAGGCTAAATCAAATTTTCTTTCTCTATTCTATTTGCTGTGAGTGAAGGGACTAGTCCTTTGTCTCTGTATTGAATTCATTTGGTTCTGGACACAGGACGAAAATAAAGTAAATGTAAGAGAACTGAAAATCCACACTGATTTTTTTCCCCTCTGGCTGTTCTTCGTAAATACTTTTGCTTAAAAAGTTAATTTTTCAGTTTTAAATCTATTTATAGCTACTTGTAGCACTTTGATAAATCTGTTTTTTTTTTCCCACTTTTTAATTTGCAGGGTTTTATCTCTAGGGACTACTTAGAAAAGAAAATATGAACAGAACAAAATTTATTGGGGAAGTTTTATTGCTGTCTGTTACCATACAGTCTGCTTCTATATTGTCTGTAAAAGTTTAAGAAGTACTAATATGGGAATCTCCTTCAGGGACCATAGCCTTTTTGTGGCAAAAGGGCTTGTGTGACTCAATAAAACTATGAGCTATGTTGTGCAGGGCCACTCAAGACAAATAGGTCATAGAGGAGAGTTATGGCGTCAAGAGAAATGTCTGAATGCATGAATTACAAGCTGGAATCAAGACTGCTGAGAGAAATCAACAAACTTAGATGTACAGCTGATGCCATTCTAATGGCAAATAGTGAAGAGGAACTAAAGAGCCTCTTGATGAGGATAAAAGAGGAGAGTTATAAAGTTGGCTTGAAATTCAGCATTCAAAAAAACTAAGATCATGGCAGCTGTTCCCATACTTCATGGCAAATTAGAAGTGGAAAAAGTGGAAGCAGTGACAGATTTTATTTTTAAGGACTCTAAAATCACTATGAATGGTGAGTACAACCATGAAATGAAAAGATGTTTTCTCCTTGGAAGGAAAGCTATGATAAACTCATTAAAAAGAAGAGATGTCACTTTGCCAACAAAGCCTGAATAGTCAAAGCTGTGGTTTTTCCAGTAATCATATACAAATGTGAGAATTGGACCATAAGGAAGGCTGTACACTGAAGAACTGGAGAAGACTCTTGAGGGGTCCTTGGGCAACAAGGAAATCAAATGAGTCAGTCCAAAAGGAAATCAACCATAAATATACACTGGAAGGACTGATACTGAAGCTGAATCTCCAATACTTTGATCACAAAAAGCCGATCATTGGAAAAGATCCTGATGCTGGGAAAGACTGATAGCAAGAGGAGTAGGATGTTGCAGAGAATGAGATGCTTAGACAATATCACGGATACAATGGACATGAATTTGAGCCAACTCTAGGAGATAGTGAGGACAGAGCAGCTTGGCAGGTTGCAGTACATGGGATTCCACACAGTTTGACACAACTTAGTAACTGAGCAACAACAAAATATGAGAATACAGATTAACATTTCAGTGATCAAATTTGCCAAATTCTATGAGACAGCTCAATAGAAATGGGTCTAGAAAAGAAGTTTGTATTCCATAGAACTTCTTTCTTTAGAGTTCCTGTATATGGTCACAGAGCTTCATCAATTCTGTGGCTAACTGAAAGTGTAAAATGTATTAAACCAAATGTTTTAAAGATGAAACATATAAACTAAGACAACTGATTTAAATAACCATGTATATAAAACCATGTTTTTACACATTTTATGATCCTATTACTGTGAACATAGGTTTCAGGGAAAGTTAAAAATAATCTGTATTACAGGGTCCAGAATGCTTTGTTTTGACCCCAATATACAGAAGTTAATGTTCTGAACAATGTTCTTCTTCCCTTTATCTTTCTAGATTAATATGAGGAGAAACACAGGAGTATGCTTTTTTAATTAGGAAGTAGCTATCTGATAGATTCAGGTAATGATATCTGGATCCAGCCACTTCCCTGGTAGCTTAGCTGTTGAATCTACATGCAATGCAGAAGGCCCCAGTTTGATTCCTGGGTTGGGCCATTCCCCTGGAGAAAGGATAGGTTACCCATTTCAGTATTCTTGGACTTCCCTGGTGGCTCATATGGTTAAGAATCTGCCTGCAATGCAAGAGAGCAGAGTTGGATCACTGGGTTGGGAAGATCCCCTGGAGGAGGGCATGGCAACCTACTCCAGTACTCTTGCCTGGAGAATCCCCATGGACAGAGGAACCTGGCAGACTACAATCCATGGGGTTGCAAAGAGTTGGATGGGACTGAGTGACCTAGCACATGTGCACACGCACACACACACACATATGCATCTGCATCTAGGCACAAAAATGTTTCTGTGAAACATACCTGAAAAAAATGAAAAACTGACATTGGTTCCTTAACCATCATATATATGGATTTATTTTACATTTCCCTTCATGGTCCCAAGAAAATCTAAGCTGGTTGCTTAGACATATTCACATCCATAAGGTGAACGAGAGAAGATAAAAAAAAAAAATCAGTATATTGCTGAAAGTCAAGTGTTTGAAAATGATTACCAACCCACATCAGCAAGAAATAAAAGATTTTCTATTATAACCACTTGTATGGTCACTGTGTAGGTGTTTAGATAGAATGTGTTTTTTATAATAATTATCACCTAAAATAAGTGAATCTTATTTAGGGTTTTGTATGGCAATTTTGCATCCTAACCTCAAAGATTAACCTCTCGTTCAGACTGTCCAATTGATGAGAAAACTTAAGAACAATTTTTGAAAAAATTTTCTACTCTATAGGCAAGCAAGTTATATCATTTAAAATTTTGCTTCTCTGAGATATTCAGAAAACTGTCACATCTTAGTTTTCTCTAGCATATCCTTAGACAAAGTATAGAAAGCAAAGCATTAAGAAATTATTTTAAAGAAATATATAAAAAGTTAATGAAACAAAAAGAAGTGATAAACTATGAGTAATATGAAGTGTAATTGTTCTGAACAATGTTCTTCTTCCTTTATCTTTCTAGATTAATATGAGGAGAAACACAGGAGTATGCTTTTTTAATTAGGAAGTAGCTATCTGATAGATTCAGGTAATGATATCTGGATCCAGCCACTTCCCTGGTAGCTTAGCTGTTGAATCTACATGCAATGCAGAAGGCCCCAGTTTGATTCCTGGGTTGGGCCATTCCCCTGGAGAAAGGATAGGTTACCCATTTCAGTATTCTTGGACTTCCCTGGTGGCTCATATGGTTAAGAATCTGCCTGCAATGCAAGAGAGCAGAGTTGGATCACTGGGTTGGGAAGATCCCCTGGAGGAGGGCATGGCAACCTACTCCAGTACTCTTGCCTGGAGAATCCCCATGGACAGAGGAACCTGGCAGACTACAATCCATGGGGTTGCAAAGAGTTGGATGGGACTGAGTGACCTAGCACATGTGCACACGCACACACACACACATATGCATCTGCATCTAGGCACAAAAATGTTTCTGTGAAACATACCTGAAAAAAATGAAAAACTGACATTGGTTCCTTAACCATCATATATATGGATTTATTTTACATTTCCCTTCATGGTCCCAAGAAAATCTAAGCTGGTTGCTTAGACATATTCACATCCATAAGGTGAACGAGAGAAGATAAAAAAAAAAAATCAGTATATTGCTGAAAGTCAAGTGTTTGAAAATGATTACCAACCCACATCAGCAAGAAATAAAAGATTTTCTATTATAACCACTTGTATGGTCACTGTGTAGGTGTTTAGATAGAATGTGTTTTTTATAATAATTATCACCTAAAATAAGTGAATCTTATTTAGGGTTTTGTATGGCAATTTTGCATCCTAACCTCAAAGATTAACCTCTCGTTCAGACTGTCCAATTGATGAGAAAACTTAAGAACAATTTTTGAAAAAATTTTCTACTCTATAGGCAAGCAAGTTATATCATTTAAAATTTTGCTTCTCTGAGATATTCAGAAAACTGTCACATCTTAGTTTTCTCTAGCATATCCTTAGACAAAGTATAGAAAGCAAAGCATTAAGAAATTATTTTAAAGAAATATATAAAAAGTTAATGAAACAAAAAGAAGTGATAAACTATGAGTAATATGAAGTGTAATTCAGGCACCGAAGTATTTTGGGGGGGTCGGTTTGGGAGGGAGGGGGGCGGGTGGCCACTTCTATTGGTCTTTCATTTATCTATTTTCATCCATCTTCATTCTTTTGGCCCATGTGGGCCTCCCATCACAGGGGCCTCTGTTGTCGCAGAGCACCGGCTCTGGGCGCACGTGCTCCAGAGCTCCGGCTCAGTAGTTGGACACATCGGTCCAGCTGCTCCGTGGCACGTGGGATCTTCCCAGGCCAGGGATTGAACCAGCGCCCCTTGCACTGCAAGGTGGTGTCCTTACCCACTGGACCACGAGGGAAGCCCACACCAAAGTATTTTGATCTCGTTATTTCTAGTTTACTTTTTCTGGCATTTTCCATCATAACCTTATCAGCAAAGAATTGTATTATACTTGTAAGTAAACATTCTTTTACTCACTTTTACATAAATTCAGAGACAAGTTAATTTTGAAGAATCAGAAGGAAGTATTTTAGTTAGGAGTTTTTCTTTCTTTTTTAACATCCATTGCTTATTTAAAGTCAGGATATGAATGGCAAATGTACATAGGAAAAGCACACATTCATGTGACTGGGAGAAACCTATCATTAACCTCTGATGAGAGAAATGTAGAATCCTTGAATACTGTATTTATCAATTTCCTGAAACAGAAAACTACCTTTAAGCACTCTCTGTAGACACTGTATTTGCTGTGACTTCTCTGCTACTCACACAAATGGCGTCACTTCAGTACTCAATGAACCAGCCACTAAATTGGTCCACCACAATGGGTCTGAGATCAATAACTAATTTTGAAAACTGATTATTTCACCAGAGTAGTAGACAGTTCCGAATTTTGCCAGAGGACATAATCAGCCAGTAAATAGAGCTCCCTACTCTTTATAAAGATTAACCTCTCGTTCAGACTGTCCAATTGATGAGAAAACTTAAGAACAATTTTGAAAAATTTTCTACTCTATAGGCAAGCAAGTTATATCATTTAAAATTTTGCTTCTCTGAGATATTCAGAAAACTGTCACATCTTAGTTTTCTCTAGCATATCCTTAGACAAAGTATAGAAAGCAAAGCATTAAGAAATTATTTTAAAGAAATATATAAAAAGTTAATGAAACAAAAAGAAGTGATAAACTATGAGTAATATGAAGTGTAATTCAGGCACCGAAGTATTTTGGGGGGGTCGGTTTGGGAGGGAGGGGGGCGGGTGGCCACTTCTATTGGTCTTTCATTTATCTATTTTCATCCATCTTCATTCTTTTGGCCCATGTGGGCCTCCCATCACAGGGGCCTCTGTTGTCGCAGAGCACCGGCTCTGGGCGCACGTGCTCCAGAGCTCCGGCTCAGTAGTTGGACACATCGGTCCAGCTGCTCCGTGGCACGTGGGATCTTCCCAGGCCAGGGATTGAACCAGCGCCCCTTGCACTGCAAGGTGGTGTCCTTACCCACTGGACCACGAGGGAAGCCCACACCAAAGTATTTTGATCTCGTTATTTCTAGTTTACTTTTTCTGGCATTTTCCATCATAACCTTATCAGCAAAGAATTGTATTATACTTGTAAGTAAACATTCTTTTACTCACTTTTACATAAATTCAGAGACAAGTTAATTTTGAAGAATCAGAAGGAAGTATTTTAGTTAGGAGTTTTTTTCTTTTTTTTTTTTTAACATCCATTGCTTATTTAAAGTCAGGATATGAATGGCAAATGTACATAGGAAAAGCACACATTCATGTGACTGGGAGAAACCTATCATTAACCTCTGATGAGAGAAATGTAGAATCCTTGAATACTCGTATTTATCAATTTCCTGAAACAGAAAACTACCTTTAAGCACTCTCTGTAGACACTGTATTTGCTGTGACTTCTCTGCTACTCACACAAATGGCGTCACTTCAGTACTCAATGAACCAGCCACTAAATTGGTCCACCACAATGGGTCTGAGATCAATAACTAATTTTGAAAACTGATTAGTTTGCACCAGAGTAGTAGACAGTTCCGAATTTTGCCAGAGGACATAATCAGCCAGTAAATAGAGCTATTAGGGCACTAGTAATAGGTTGGTAATACAGTCCAAATCTTCCATAAACTCTTTTCCACAAAGGGTGATTGGAGTCTTTCTAAGCAACTTCACTTGTAAATTAAACTTTTTTTTGATGTTGAAATTAAGCTGTTTCATTATGCTACATTGCTGGTTAATAAGAATTATTTGTAAATGAATTCTAATAAAGCAAGCAAGCTCAGCCTTGGGTAACTCTTACAGAGCCAAAGACATTTTTATACATCTTGACAAGTTGTGAATTCCAGATGTTTTCAACATGAAAAATGTTATGTTCTAACAGTTAATGCTGTATTGCTAGCCATTCAGAAGATGTATCTTTCTATTAGATGGAAATGTTTCTATGGAGCTAACTGTGAAAGTCTGACCTAAGAGGTGGGGAGGGAACTGGAACAAAGGAAAGGGGAATATCAATTATGCCAGTAATTGAAAAGGTAAACATCTTATCCATAACTCCTTCCACAAGCAAATGTAAATATAAAATGCACACAAAGGTGGTTGTGGTAGCCTCTTGCATTGCCTTTGTGCTTAGCTGCGTCACGTGAAAATTCCATTATCATATGAATTGGTACTAAACTGAACACACACACCTTTATAAATCCTTCCAATTGCATAAGCTATGTATGGACAGTTGCTCAAGCGTTCATGGTAAGGGTGTGATAAAATGTAACATCAGAAAGTTGTGTTAATATATGCCCTTCTTAAAACTCTGAGGCAGCTGGGATTCCACAAGCAAGGCAAGTCTAGAAATGGGTGATATGAAGCTGATATAATTTAGCATTCTAGATTGAATTGCAACTGCAGAGGTGCAGCATTGACACTGGGATTGTAAATGTATATGCTCTGGCAGTTGGATGCCTAATCTTGAGCTGAGGGAAGAAGAATAGACAGAGAAAAATTCTAAGCTACATTCTGAAGAGAGATTGCTTTACTCTGAGGTGGGCTGCAAATACGTACAAAATCAATTGTAATTAGAAAGCTCGGGGCATCTTTGTGCGTTCAGTGGATAAGAAGGCAAATTGCGGTGATTGTCTTGAGATTTTAGCACACAATGATAGCAACACTCCAACAAAGCACTTAGTTTGGAATACTTAATTCATTGCAATAAATAAATTAATGTTTATTATTTTGGGTTTTATTTTATGTTCTAAAGGGCAGCATTCACCCCCTATTTCCACTTTTGAAGGCAAACTCTCAGGAAGAAAGAAGGAAAGGAGAGAGGGAAGAGAAACAAAAAGAGAGAAGCTTTTTCATGTGGGGCTCAATGCCCCACAGAAGACTTCCAGGTAAATAAGGCTCATTCTTTCTTCTAACCTGTGGTCATGAACAGAATGTCTGCAGGCTCATTTGAGTTCATCCGGAATTAAATTTTATTACTTTCTTAACCAAAATAGTTGATCCTATCAAAGGCAGTAGATACCTGTCTACATTAGCTACTATTGATACTTTTTGAGTTAGTTGGAAAAACTCACAGTTAACGTTGTCATAATAGAAACGATTGATATCCCAGTAAAAGATGCAAGAGATGCTCTAATGTTACATCATCTTTAATAGTGGAAACATAATATTTATAAGTGGCAAATCAGGGAAAGGGAGTCATCAGAAAATTCTATGTAACAGAACTATATTGAGTTTCCTTTTATGAACAAGAGAATACTGAAAGCAAAGTGGACATAAGGGAATAAAAATTACAATACTGAGATATTTTTCTACCATTTATCTGTCAGAAATACACTTTTGTTTCTAGCATGGGAAACAAACAAACAAAAAGAGTAACAGGCTAAAACATTCCAATAGTTTCTTCACAGAAATTTCAGCATTGGGTTTCCCTGGTGGTCCAGTAGGTAAGGACACCGCCTTGCAGTGCAAGGGGCACCAGTTGGATCCCTGGCCTGGGAAGATCCCACGTGCTGCGGAGCGGCTGGACCGATGTGTCCAATTACCGAGCTGGAGCTCTGGAGCACATGCACCCAGAGCCGGTGCTCTGCGACGACAGAGGCCACAGCGATGGGAGGCCCACATGGGCCAAAGAACAAAGATGGATGAAAAACAGACAAATGAAAGACCAATAGAAGTGGCCCGCCTGCTCCCCTCCCTCCCCACCCCACCCCTCAAAAGTAAATAAATAAATCTTTAAGAAAAAAAAAAAAAGAAATTTCAGCATTTTGCAAGGAGATGCAGTATTTAAATTTAGGTGCTGATCACAATTATGCTCAAACACAGGATTGTAAACAAAGGCCTAGATTCTCTATTTTCAGGACACAGTAGCTGATATTTTGAAAACTCAATTTAAAAATCTGTTTCATAGGAATTATAAATCCCTAGTTGTTAAGACTAGCTTAGAGCTTCTCACAGCCCTCCCTTGTTTCCCAAACTTGGCCAATCATGCGACTTTTTAGTGGTATTAAGAATGTGGCAATGGATGCTCTATTTGAGTTCATCCGGAATTAAATTTTATTACTTTCTTAACCAAAATAGTTGATCCTATCAAAGGCAGTAGATACCTGTCTACATTAGCTACTATTGATACTTTTTGAGTTAGTTGGAAAAACTCACAGTTAACGTTGTCATAATAGAAACGATTGATATCCCAGTAAAAGATGCAAGAGATGCTCTAATGTTACATCATCTTTAATAGTGGAAACATAATATTTATAAGTGGCAAATCAGGGAAAGGGAGTCATCAGAAAATTCTATGTAACAGAACTATATTGAGTTTCCTTTTATGAACAAGAGAATACTGAAAGCAAAGTGGACATAAGGGAATAAAAATTACAATACTGAGATATTTTTCTACCATTTATCTGTCAGAAATACACTTTTGTTTCTAGCATGGGAAACAAACAAACAAAAAGAGTAACAGGCTAAAACATTCCAATAGTTTCTTCACAGAAATTTCAGCATTGGGTTTCCCTGGTGGTCCAGTAGGTAAGGACACCGCCTTGCAGTGCAAGGGGCACCAGTTGGATCCCTGGCCTGGGAAGATCCCACGTGCTGCGGAGCGGCTGGACCGATGTGTCCAATTACCGAGCTGGAGCTCTGGAGCACATGCACCCAGAGCCGGTGCTCTGCGACGACAGAGGCCACAGCGATGGGAGGCCCACATGGGCCAAAGAACAAAGATGGATGAAAAACAGACAAATGAAAGACCAATAGAAGTGGCCCGCCTGCTCCCCTCCCTCCCCACCCCACCCCTCAAAAGTAAATAAATAAATCTTTAAGAAAAAAAAAAAAAGAAATTTCAGCATTTTGCAAGGAGATGCAGTATTTAAATTTAGGTGCTGATCACAATTATGCTCAAACACAGGATTGTAAACAAAGGCCTAGATTCTCTATTTTCAGGACACAGTAGCTGATATTTTGAAAACTCAATTTAAAAATCTGTTTCATAGGAATTATAAATCCCTAGTTGTTAAGACTAGCTTAGAGCTTCTCACAGCCCTCCCTTGTTTCCCAAACTTGGCCAATCATGCGACTTTTTAGTGGTATTAAGAATGTAAATCCTTTTGTGTTTTAATTCAGTGGTTCTGCGGTTGAAGAATGAGGAGCAATTGCTTAAAGTTTATAGAATTTTGCTCGGGGTGCAGAAAACCTCTGGAAACAGACAGTTATGATATGATGGTTGCATAACATCATGAATGTAATTAATACCACTGAATTGTACACATACAAATGATTAAAATAGTAAGTTTTAAGTCACGCGTATGTATTTTTCCCTTATGTGTCCATGGAAATTGCAGTTATAGGCTTCCTGATTTCAGTGGAAAAGCTAGGCTTGTGATTATTTTGTCTATCATGAAAATGATAATATTATATTCCCAGATTTCAAGGTCATTTGCATAATGTTATTGTCTTTATTGCTTTAATGACAGTTAAATCATTTTGAGAACTAGTGGAAACTATAGACAATATTCTTTGGTTAGCTTATCCATACAACATTGTTATAAGCAGAGACTTAAAACCTTTGTTTATTCTCATCGTGATTTTGCGCCAACATGTTTTTTAAGCTTTTGTTTTTAAGCTTTTGTTTTCTGGATAGGTCATAAGCAATTTTTATTTATTTATTTATTTATTATTGGTTGGGGGTGGGGTGTGGAGGGAGGGGAGCAGGCGGGCCACTTCTATTGGTTTTTCATTTATCTATTTTCATCCATCTTTGTTCTTTGGCCCGTGTGGGCCTCCCATTGTGGTGGCCTCTGTTGTCACAGAGCACTGGCTCTGTGCGCATGCGCTCCAGAGCTCCAGCTCAGTAATTGGACACATCGGTCCAGCCGCTCCGCGGCACATGGAATCATCCCAGGCCAGGGATCCAACTGGTGCCCCTTGCACTGCAAGGCGGTGTCCTTACCCACTGGACCACCAGGGAAGCCCCCCATAAGCATTTTTTAGCTAATCTTCTCATAGTGTGTAGACACAGCTATTTTGTTACACATGATGAGAGAATTGTATGAACATACTCTTCAGATGTGGCAATTAACAATACTAGATCTTTGGACTGGAATAGAATGAGAAAATATATTCAGATGATTTCTTGTGCTGTAAAACTGCACAAAATGATTAAAAAGTGTAGCTGCATAAAATTTATGGTTTATGGGGTGCTATTTCAATAGCACTGTCCTAAAATACGACAGAAGTTTTCAAAACAAACTTGTAGCCTATGAAAACCCATTGGAACATCTAAATGTGCCCTTCTCTGTAGGGCACATTTGTAGGCAAATTTCCCTAGGCCTGGGCCCCTGGGTTTATGTTTTATATATTGAAAGAAAGGTGGTTTCAAACTTGATAAACATTTTCCAATTTAATTCTACTGCCTAAATATTTACTCTGTTGAATAAATAAATGAATCAGTTGGGACCTGTAAATGTCAAGTCACTGAATTTTCTTTCACTTCGTTGTAAGTCACTCAGCACATATAGCTGAATAGATGTTTGAGAATGAAAGACAGTCAAGGTTAAGACTATAGCTATATGGCTTTTAAAAATTCCTTCTGGCAAAGAGGTACTTGAGTACAGACTTACCCTGGTGAAATAGAAGTTGCCAGCCTTTAAATGTAAATGGTAATACACACACACCAATTAAGAGAGGACCATATGACATCGTTTGTTGATTTAGGGAGACTTCTGTATGAGGGGAAGTGTTTATGCTTGTGTAGGTGCCTGTGTGTGTCATTGTGCGTACTTCTTGGCCTGTATCTCCTCACTTCTAACCAAACTCCCTACCAAACATAATTATGTAAAATGATGTCTGATATATTTTATACTTACTTAACCAGAAATACAGATTGAAAGCACCAATTTACTATGAACATTCATCTCCAAAGAGAAATTCAACATTCCATCAGGGGAGAGTACTTATTGAATTGGATCTACTCTACTGAATTATATGAATACTAGCAAGACATTGGTGTCCTTGAGTATACAGAACAGATTTGCAGTTTTTTAGGCTGATCCTTGTTATTCAGAATAAAATTAAGTTTCAGTTACATGTCCTCATGGCCTGATTGTTTCCTAAAGTAGCTGAGGTACACCATGATAGGAACTGTGTCTCTGCCCTTTCCTTGTCATATTAAACACCCTGTAACTAGACTGTTTCATCTAGATGCTTACAACCACCTTCCTTGATGGCAATATTCATATCTGTTTGTTTCAAACTAAAATACACACTTACCAAACATTTTTTGGTGACATTCAAGCTGGTTGGCATTTCTAAGCAGCAGACAGTTGAAGTTAGCAGCATCAATCTTCCACTAACTTGTCTATTAGAGTAAAATATATTTTTTCAAAGATGAAGAGATGCTAATTCAGAAGCAATTTTTAAAAAGCTGGATAACATTTCTATTTGATTTTTCTCTCTAGAAATTGGTAAAAACTTTAGCATTAGTATATTGTCATAGTTTTTGTCAGAATGGTACAGAATGGCAACATTTTCTCCAGGTTTTGTGATGAATACTGTCAAAAATCCCTGGTGCTTGATTGCATTAAAATTCTAGAATTACTAACTGCCATTTGGCAGAGGTTTATGTAATGTGTGCAAATTCTAGTCAATAAATAAAAAACCTGACATCTGTACAAATTAAAATAGAATCTGAAAGTTTAGTCTAATTAAATTTTCCCTGTTGATCATACTAGGAGAGAAGTAATATAGCTTACAAGTTGTGTTATTTATTATTACAAACATAACTACTGAATATTTTGTACATAAATATATATGTAAACATGCACTAAGATAAGAAAATTGTTATAACTGACTCTACAAAAGTTTATTTCACAGAATAGACCTAACAGTATCCTTTAATAGGAGAGTTGTTTTGCCATGTCTTGATACAGAAGTTATTTATGTCCATTGATAATCAACCGTTGTACAAGATGACTTAAAAATATTAGCAGACATGGGCAATCATAACGTGGACTTACATATTTATATACTTATATATTTATCTACTGTCTGATTGGAGGCCTCCTGAAATTCATTACTCTATTATTGACTCACACAGATTCAGAGGAACACACTACTTGACAAAATAGGCTACTAGATATGATCCGCTAAGGTTATATAATCATAGGTCACCCATACTAAAGACTGCATTTTATATCTTGCAAAACAAAGCTGGTAAAATGTTGCCAGTACAAACTTGATGAGATAATTAGAGAACTTGAGAGTTTCATGGTAAAAATGCCTATTTATATGTACTGTTTAGGTCTTTGGAAATGAGGAAAAAGATTTGTGAGTATAGTGGTTGGTTATGTGAAAAATGAAAATGGGACAACTTTTAACATACTTTATAGTAGTTTAGGAATGACTCAAATCTCATGGAGAATATGTTATTTAAAAGATCACTGATTTTAATAAGAAAGATTTAATTAATTTAAAATTTTAATTAAGAAAGAGCAAAGAAAACACACTTGTATAGTACATTCTTTCTATTCTATGGGGAGTAGTAAGCATTTGGTGGTTGTTGTTCAGTCATTAAGTTGTGTCTGTAGCAAGCATAATGACAAGGAAATATACATAATGGGTCACTTTAAAAAATCAGGAATGTATTAAAATGGTGTTTTTGTCTCTATTTCTCTTTTTCCCTATCTTCATATAAATGCATATTTAATCACATACCTGGTCTTCCCTTGGAGGCTCAGACAGTAAAGAATTCCCTTTCTTTACTGAGGAATATGTAGGTTTAGTCCCTAGGTCTAGAAGATCCTCTGGAGAAGGGACTAACCACCCACTCCAGTGTTCTTGCCAGACAAAGCCAATGAACAGAGGAGCCTGGTGGGCTACAGTCCAAGTGACCAAAAAGAGTCTAACACACACACATATTTGTTTTTGTTGTTTAGTTCTTTTTTTTTTATTTTTTGGAGGGCGGGTGGGTTGGGGAGGGAAGGGGCGGGTGGGCCACTTCTATTGGTCTTTCATTCATGTATTTTCACTCATGCCTAGGCCTCCCTCTTGTCTCTGATACAGAAGTTTTTATCATTGAAAATCCCTTACATGTTTCTGGGCAATCATAACGTGGACTTACATATTTATATACTTATATATTTATCTACTGTCTGATTGGAGGCCTCCTGAAATTCATTACTCTATTATTGACTCACACAGATTCAGAGGAACACACTACTTGACAAAATAGGCTACTAGATATGATCCGCTAAGGTTATATAATCATAGGTCACCCATACTAAAGACTGCATTTTATATCTTGCAAAACAAAGCTGGTAAAATGTTGCCAGTACAAACTTGATGAGATAATTAGAGAACTTGAGAGTTTCATGGTAAAAATGCCTATTTATATGTACTGTTTAGGTCTTTGGAAATGAGGAAAAAGATTTGTGAGTATAGTGGTTGGTTATGTGAAAAATGAAAATGGGACAACTTTTAACATACTTTATAGTAGTTTAGGAATGACTCAAATCTCATGGAGAATATGTTATTTAAAAGATCACTGATTTTAATAAGAAAGATTTAATTAATTTAAAATTTTAATTAAGAAAGAGCAAAGAAAACACACTTGTATAGTACATTCTTTCTATTCTATGGGGAGTAGTAAGCATTTGGTGGTTGTTGTTCAGTCATTAAGTTGTGTCTGTAGCAAGCATAATGACAAGGAAATATACATAATGGGTCACTTTAAAAAGTCAGAAAGGTATTAAAATGGTGTTTTTGTCTCTATTTCTCTTTTTCCCTATCTTCATATAAATGCATATTTAATCACATACCTGGTCTTCCCTTGGAGGCTCAGACAGTAAAGAATTCCCTTTCTTTACTGAGGAATATGTAGGTTTAGTCCCTAGGTCTAGAAGATCCTCTGGAGAAGGGACTAACCACCCACTCCAGTGTTCTTGCCAGACAAAGCCAATGAACAGAGGAGCCTGGTGGGCTACAGTCCAAGTGACCAAAAAGAGTCTAACACACACACATATTTGTTTTTTTTGTTTAGTTCTTTTTTTATTTTTGAGGGCGGGTGGGTGGGGGAGGGAAGGGGGCGGGTGGGCCACTTCTATTGGTCTTTCATTCATGTATTTTCACTCATCTTTGTTCTCTGGCCCTTGAGGGCCTCCCATCGCAGTGGCCTCTCTCGTCACAGAGCACCGGCTCTGGGCGCATGCGCTCCAGAGCTCTGGCTCGGTAATTGGACGCATCAGTCTGGACGCATCAGTCCAGCCGCTCCATGGCACGTGGGATCTTTCCAGGCCAGGAATCAAACCGGCGCCCCTTGCACTGCAAGGCGGTGTCCTTACCCACTGGACCACCAGGGAAGCCTTCTTTAGTTCTTAAACACACATATACATGCATCATTTCATTTTTCCTAAAGTTACATATATACTGAGAAAATGAAGATTTCATGTAGAAGTGTCTTAGTCAAACAGGAATTAAGGCTAACAAAGAGTAAACAATGGAAATATTAATTTGATTCTGTTAGAGAAGAAAAAAACAGGAAAACTTTCTCTTTGAGTAGGAGCTGATATGGATGGAGAATTCCTCAATTGCCGCTTTCTTAACTGTCAAAGATCAGAATCTGTAAGCATAGCACAATGGAAAAAATATTGATATTTTAATTGATTTTTTTAACATTTCTTTAAAAGATGTCTCATCTTTATTTGCTTTTTTTGCCTCTAAGTCATCATTTATTTTCATCCATCTTTATTCTTTGGCATTTGTGGGCCTCCCATTGCAGCAGCCTCTCTCGTTTCAGAACACTGACTCTGGACGCATGTGCTCCAGAGTGCTGGCTGGTAATTGGACACACAGGTCCAGCTGCTCCATGGCACATGGGATCTTTCCGGGCCAGGGATCGAACTGGTGCCCCTTACACTGCAAGGCAGACCCTCTACTCAGTGGACCATCAGGGAAGTCCTTTAATTGATTTTTAATATTGATATTTTAATATAAATTTTAATTGATTTATTATTGATATCATAATTAAGGAATTTTAATCCTCCCAATGTTAGAAAATATAAAGAGGTCCCCACGAGTATAAATTCATTAAAGCCACCAACCCCTGTAAATTGCAAGTGTATTGAAAAGATGATCACTAAGCCAATTTGAGGAATTTTGGAGAATTCATGAAAAAAAGAAAAATATCAAAAATGTCTCTCTAGTTTTATAAAATAGATGAATATAAGTTCAGCTAATCTTATTAACATGGTTCATGAACTTATTGAGAAAGCAATTATTACTGTCCCCTATATGATTCACTAAAAAAAGCAGTTTTAGAATCTTTTTTCTTTGCAGTGGTTTTAGATGGAACATAAAAAGAGGGCACATAGTGCAGGGAAAACTGCTGATTTTTCTAGCACTGTATTCCTTGTTGTAGTAACAGACTCAGCTCTTCTTTGAGGACTCTTTCCTGCCTCCCCTTTTAATTCATGTTATTTTGATAGGACCATCCCTGTACCCTAGATTCAGGAATTCACATTTTACCCAGACAGTAAAAGACAGTGATACATGGGATTTTTCTCTTTCCCTGGAACTGTAAGAAAATATCTACTACTGCAGCAAATTTGTGAGAGTAAACTCATTATTCTATCAAATTTGAGGGAAAAAAAAGTGAAACCAATGTGAGAAAAGGAAATCAGAGATAAAGATAATTCTGACAACATCCATTAGGGCACCTGAAATTTGCTCTTTTAACTACTAAACTTTTTATGAACATCATTAAAAAAACCCTTACTTCTGGCTTAAGAAACTAATAGTTTGACTTGAAATTATATGATTAAAAGAATACTGACTTTACATTCAGTTTATCTGAACATGAAATCTGTTTGTTTATACCTGGGACAATATGAAGAAAGATGAGCTTATTGTAAAGACCATTAAGTGGCTTCCCTGCTGGTCCAGTGGTTAAGGACACTACCTTGCAGTACAAGGGTCACTGGTTTGATCGCTGGCCTGGGAAGATCCCACATGCTGTGGAGCGGCTGGAGGGATGTGTCCAACTACCCAGCCGGAGCTCTGGAGCACGTGTGCCCAGAGCCAGTGCTCTGCAGTGAGAGGCCACTGCGATGGGAGGCCCACACAGGTCAAAGAACAAAGATAAATAAATGAAAGATCAATAGAAATGGCCAAAAAAAAAAGGAAGAAAAAGAAAAAGACCATTAAGTTATTTGGAAATCAGTAGAATGGTTGTAGTTGAGCTTTGTAATTATTATTAAACAGCACAGAGTTCTCAGTTAAATACCATATGGTACTTCATCTTTGTCTTTGTCACGGTGAGTGTGTTTTTGAATGGAAGATTTTGGAACAGTGTGCCTGCGTGCATGCTAAGCTGCTTCTGTCGTGTCTCTTTGTGATCCCATAGACGGTAGCCCACTAGGTTCCTCTGTACATGGGCTTTTCCAGGTAAGAATACTGGAGTGGGCTGCTGTCTCACTTACTATGCTCATAGCGCAGTTGTCTTGTTGCCTGTCTCACTTACTATGCTGGGTCCCTATATGTTCACAAAAGAGTTTAGAATCTTTTCTTTGCAGTGGTTTTAGATGGAACATAAAAAGAGGGCACATAGTGCAGGGAAAACTGCTGATTTTTCTAGCACTGTATTCCTTGTTGTAGTAACAGACTCAGCTCTTCTTTGAGGACTCTTTCCTGCCTCCCCTTTTAATTCATGTTATTTTGATAGGACCATCCCTGTACCCTAGATTCAGGAATTCACATTTTACCCAGACAGTAAAAGACAGTGATACATGGGATTTTTCTCTTTCCCTGGAACTGTAAGAAAATATCTACTACTGCAGCAAATTTGTGAGAGTAAACTCATTATTCTATCAAATTTGAGGGAAAAAAAAGTGAAACCAATGTGAGAAAAGGAAATCAGAGATAAAGATAATTCTGACAACATCCATTAGGGCACCTGAAATTTGCTCTTTTAACTACTAAACTTTTTATGAACATCATTAAAAAAACCCTTACTTCTGGCTTAAGAAACTAATAGTTTGACTTGAAATTATATGATTAAAAGAATACTGACTTTACATTCAGTTTATCTGAACATGAAATCTGTTTGTTTATACCTGGGACAATATGAAGAAAGATGAGCTTATTGTAAAGACCATTAAGTGGCTTCCCTGCTGGTCCAGTGGTTAAGGACACTACCTTGCAGTACAAGGGTCACTGGTTTGATCGCTGGCCTGGGAAGATCCCACATGCTGTGGAGCGGCTGGAGGGATGTGTCCAACTACCCAGCCGGAGCTCTGGAGCACGTGTGCCCAGAGCCAGTGCTCTGCAGTGAGAGGCCACTGCGATGGGAGGCCCACACAGGTCAAAGAACAAAGATAAATAAATGAAAGATCAATAGAAATGGCCAAAAAAAAAAGGAAGAAAAAGAAAAAGACCATTAAGTTATTTGGAAATCAGTAGAATGGTTGTAGTTGAGCTTTGTAATTATTATTAAACAGCACAGAGTTCTCAGTTAAATACCATATGGTACTTCATCTTTGTCTTTGTCACGGTGAGTGTGTTTTTGAATGGAAGATTTTGGAACAGTGTGCCTGCGTGCATGCTAAGCTGCTTCTGTCGTGTCTCTTTGTGATCCCATAGACGGTAGCCCACTAGGTTCCTCTGTACATGGGCTTTTCCAGGTAAGAATACTGGAGTGGGCTGCTGTCTCACTTACTATGCTCATAGCGCAAGTTGTCTTGTTGTGTCTCACTGTGCTGACAGCTGCGAAACCCAGGGTAGACAGGCATGAACTAAGATGCTGGAAGAAGATGCAAGAAGTGGTAGGAACTGCAGAGATGTTTATTCTCTCCTGGCTGAGGCAGCAGCCTAGCAGCAGCCATAATATCACCTAAAGGAGCCATAAGCACAAGGGCTTTTTCAGGTGAAGCTTACATATCCTTACAGAAAAAAAAGCCAAGCGAGTACCTTGAAATGTGTATGCCCAGTGCTATATAAGTGATCACAGCTGTTACATAATCATTATTTACAAAATGTGGCCCAAGAGCGAGAGAGTTGTGGTGAGAGAGCCTGGCCATGCCATTTTAGCTAATTTGTTCTTACCCTACAATTTCAGTGCCTTCCTACAGGGAATTTTCCTGATCCAGTGACCCAACTCATGTCTCTTACATTTCCTACATTGAGAGGCAGGTTCTTTACCACTAGCACCACCTGGATAACTCATTTTGGAGCTAATAAACCTGAAAACCTTTCCCAGTAAAGAAATTTGGAACCATCCACTAAAATATTTTAATCATTATTTTAAAATGCTTGTAAGAAAGAAAAGGTAGTCTGCAAAGACCAAAAACAAAGCAGCAAGAGAGGTGACTACAAATCTCTTCATGGGAGTTACAGTCGCCTGGTAAATGTTTAACAGCCTCAGAACCCTAAAGTGTCATGTTTTAACGACCATCTTGGGGACAAGAGGCAAAGTGCTGGGCGCCACAGGTAAACAAGTTGATTCCATTAATGTCAGGACCTTTGAAGGACTATACCTTTGGTGAAAAAGTACATTAGAAGCAAAGTTCACTTTCTAACAAATGGAAACAGGTGAGAAGCCTGTCAGACTCAACCCAACCTTAAAAATAAGGCTGACAAATCATAATTACATCCTTGCCTTCCATCTAGTTCAGAGTTCAAATATACTCTGCTTCATCTAGAAAACTGCAAATCAAAAAATTAATTGAAAGCTTTCTTTATTTTAGTGGTACTTTGGAGATGATGTAGAGCTAGGGAAAAAGAAAAACCCTGCATTCTCTGGAAAAACACCCCTTCAACATAGACCTTGAAGGATTCTGATAAAACACAGCATGCTAAACCCCAAACTGCAAAACATACAAAGAAACAGAAACCAACATGAGTTAAGTGCTGAGTGTTGACCACCACTAGACTGTCAGGGAAAGAAATCCTGTAAGTGTTCCTCAAAAATAAAGGAAAATTATCCTATAAAGAATTTCTAAGATGCAGTAAATAATAATGAGCACAACTATTTGAAAACATATGGGAAAATAAAAGCCAACACTGACTATAAAATTTCTAACCTTTGAGGCTAAAAACTTCAGCAGAAGAAAAAAACAATGACAGGATTTGAAGCTAAAAGTATTGTTTTCAGATAAGAATGGTGAGAGAGAAAAAAACTGTATCACAAGCAATTGATCAGAGAAATTTAATATTATTAAAACTGTTAGCTATAAGATGACACAACTTTGGGAAAATAAAACTTACTTTAGATAATTATAAATGCTGTCATGTAACTGCAACATTTATGTTTTATTCTGAATATTACTCGACAGTAGTTTAAGGAACAATGAAGTAAAAATTTTACTGAAATATAAAGAAAATGTTTTGTTCTGTCAAGACTATTCTATGAAGGAATGAATTTCCTCAGAAATAAGTAATTTTCTAATCTCTATAGGTATCATACACAGGCTGCTTAAATATGTTCTTGTAGAAAGAATTCAAAGTACTAAGCAGATTCACTAAATATATTGTAATATTTTCTTCCAAACAGATTATTCTTGTACTATGCTGCTAATATGGGCTTCCCATGTGGCGCTAGTGGTAAAGAACCTGCCTGCCAATGCAGGAGATTTTAGAGAGGTGGGCTGGATTCCTGGGTTGGGAAGATCCCTTGGAGGAAGGCAGGGCAATCCACTCCAGTATTCTTGCCTAAAGAGTCCCATGGACAGAGGAACCTGGTGGGCTAAAATTCATAGTCTTGCAAAGAGTCAGACACAACTAAAGTGACTTAGCATGAACACACATGATCCTAATATAAATATCTTCTTTTTCTGGATTGTGAAAAAGAAGTACATCACTTAACCTCAAAAGCCAAACATTTTAATCTTATGGTGATTTTTGAATGGTAAGAATAACAGTTTTCAAATTCTGCCTCTATTTAAGATGGAGTAACAGAAACTTGGTGGCATCCCAGGTGGCTCAGTGGTAAAAAAATTGCCTGCCAATGCTTAGAGACTGGCAAGTTACAGTCTCTGGGGTTGTAAGAGTAACACAACTGAGTGAGTAAACAACAAATAGGAATTGAATATACTCTCCAGCCTGTAACAATTAAAACATTATATTGAATATATAAAACAATCATTTTCAAGACACTGGTCATCAGGCAAAGAAAGACATTAATTTCTGAGTGATAAGAAAAAAAAAATTCTTATGTTTGCTCCCAGCATACAGCTGGAGAGGATTTGAAGACTATACATGGAAAGGTAACCCAGGTGGAACTAAGCAATCTCCCTAAATTGAGGATTTGGAACTGAGAATTTAGGAAGACTAGTGGCTAAATTTCATAGGAAAAATTCCCAGCAATAAAAAAATTGTACATAGAATTTGGGAGATCTGCAGAGTGTTCTTTTCAAGTATTAAAACTTACTTTAGATAATTATAAATGCTGTCATGTAACTGCAACATTTATGTTTTATTCTGAATATTACTCGACAGTAGTTTAAGGAACAATGAAGTAAAAATTTTACTGAAATATAAAGAAAATGTTTTGTTCTGTCAAGACTATTCTATGAAGGAATGAATTTCCTCAGAAATAAGTAATTTTCTAATCTCTATAGGTATCATACACAGGCTGCTTAAATATGTTCTTGTAGAAAGAATTCAAAGTACTAAGCAGATTCACTAAATATATTGTAATATTTTCTTCCAAACAGATTATTCTTGTACTATGCTGCTAATATGGGCTTCCCATGTGGCGCTAGTGGTAAAGAACCTGCCTGCCAATGCAGGAGATTTTAGAGAGGTGGGCTGGATTCCTGGGTTGGGAAGATCCCTTGGAGGAAGGCAGGGCAATCCACTCCAGTATTCTTGCCTAAAGAGTCCCATGGACAGAGGAACCTGGTGGGCTAAAATTCATAGTCTTGCAAAGAGTCAGACACAACTAAAGTGACTTAGCATGAACACACATGATCCTAATATAAATATCTTCTTTTTCTGGATTGTGAAAAAGAAGTACATCACTTAACCTCAAAAGCCAAACATTTTAATCTTATGGTGATTTTTGAATGGTAAGAATAACAGTTTTCAAATTCTGCCTCTATTTAAGATGGAGTAACAGAAACTTGGTGGCATCCCAGGTGGCTCAGTGGTAAAAAAATTGCCTGCCAATGCTTAGAGACTGGCAAGTTACAGTCTCTGGGGTTGTAAGAGTAACACAACTGAGTGAGTAAACAACAAATAGGAATTGAATATACTCTCCAGCCTGTAACAATTAAAACATTATATTGAATATATAAAACAATCATTTTCAAGACACTGGTCATCAGGCAAAGAAAGACATTAATTTCTGAGTGATAAGAAAAAAAAAATTCTTATGTTTGCTCCCAGCATACAGCTGGAGAGGATTTGAAGACTATACATGGAAAGGTAACCCAGGTGGAACTAAGCAATCTCCCTAAATTGAGGATTTGGAACTGAGAATTTAGGAAGACTAGTGGCTAAATTTCATAGGAAAAATTCCCAGCAATAAAAAAATTGTACATAGAATTTGGGAGATCTGCAGAGTGTTCTTTTCAAGTATTCAACAGAGTAGTAATCAGTGCATGTGTGTGAGCACACCTTCATCACTGGGCAAAAGAATCATCTAAAAGAATTCAAGGGAAAACTCCTTGAGTATCACAAAGGACTAGGAACAGTTATTGATCTGGCCTGCTTGAGTGGAAATCTTCACAGTTCAAGAGATATTTGGTAGAGAACTAAACAGAATCTTGCTTTGCTAGGGCAGTAATTAACCCGGGACCAAACACTGCTATAGTCCTACTTAATTAACAAAGCTTAAAAACAAGACCAGAAAGGACTGAGCTATTTTCAAGTAATTCAGCCACATCTCAGAACATATCTCAAGATTTTTAGGTATATAAAAATACCTAGCACCTAGAAAGGTAAAAATGTCAATGTCTAGTGTCCAGTAACACATTAGCAGACATGGAAATAAGAACAGGAAAATGCAACCCATAATATATGGAACAAAAATAAAAAGAGAAACCATCAAAATCATCCCAGAAATGATATAATAGATGGTAGACTTAGTATATGAAGACATTAAAGCAGTTATAATAACTATCCCATACATTCAAATTCCAGAGGAAAAATTGAACATATTAAGAGTAGTCAAGGAGGATATGAAACAAGTACAATAATTTGAACTTGTAGAGATGAAACTACAATGTATGAGATAAGAAGAGCCCATAAGATATTGTAAAAGAAAAGATTAATGACCTTGAGGACATAACAGTGAAAGTACTCAGAGTAAACAACAGAAATAGGAAAAAAAGACTAAAATCAACAATTTTACTGTCCATCAGTGTCCATCACTGTTTTATCAGTGACCTGTGGAACAACTTCAAATGGCCTGATACACATGTAATTGTAGTTCATCTAAAAAAGGAAGTATGTTACAGGAGGGGCAAAATAGATGTTTAAAGAAAATATTGGAAATATTTTAAAATATTGGATGAGAAGTATAAATTCATTGATCCAAAAAGGCTTAATAAACTCCAAGCATATATTGACAGTCTAACAAATACCAAAATTTGTAGTAGGACACTCCAGTTTCCCATTTAGATTTCATAAGCATTAGAAAGATAATAAACTCAGTTTTCCCATTTAGATTTCATAGTAAAAGCATTTCTGCAGAGTGTTCTTTTCAAGTATTCAACAGAGTAGTAATCAGTGCATGTGTGTGAGCACACCTTCATCACTGGGCAAAAGAATCATCTAAAAGAATTCAAGGGAAAACTCCTTGAGTATCACAAAGGACTAGGAACAGTTATTGATCTGGCCTGCTTGAGTGGAAATCTTCACAGTTCAAGAGATATTTGGTAGAGAACTAAACAGAATCTTGCTTTGCTAGGGCAGTAATTAACCCGGGACCAAACACTGCTATAGTCCTACTTAATTAACAAAGCTTAAAAACAAGACCAGAAAGGACTGAGCTATTTTCAAGTAATTCAGCCACATCTCAGAACATATCTCAAGATTTTTAGGTATATAAAAATACCTAGCACCTAGAAAGGTAAAAATGTCAATGTCTAGTGTCCAGTAACACATTAGCAGACATGGAAATAAGAACAGGAAAATGCAACCCATAATATATGGAACAAAAATAAAAAGAGAAACCATCAAAATCATCCCAGAAATGATATAATAGATGGTAGACTTAGTATATGAAGACATTAAAGCAGTTATAATAACTATCCCATACATTCAAATTCCAGAGGAAAAATTGAACATATTAAGAGTAGTCAAGGAGGATATGAAACAAGTACAATAATTTGAACTTGTAGAGATGAAACTACAATGTATGAGATAAGAAGAGCCCATAAGATATTGTAAAAGAAAAGATTAATGACCTTGAGGACATAACAGTGAAAGTACTCAGAGTAAACAACAGAAATAGGAAAAAAAGACTAAAATCAACAATTTTACTGTCCATCAGTGTCCATCACTGTTTTATCAGTGACCTGTGGAACAACTTCAAATGGCCTGATACACATGTAATTGTAGTTCATCTAAAAAAGGAAGTATGTTACAGGAGGGGCAAAATAGATGTTTAAAGAAAATATTGGAAATATTTTAAAATATTGGATGAGAAGTATAAATTCATTGATCCAAAAAGGCTTAATAAACTCCAAGCATATATTGACAGTCTAACAAATACCAAAATTTGTAGTAGGACACTCCAGTTTCCCATTTAGATTTCATAAGCATTAGAAAGATAATAAACTCAGTTTTCAGTTTTTTGTTGTTATTATAGTGATAACAAAATCAAGAATAAAATTAATAATTAGCATTCACTGAATGCTTATCATATGTAAAATTGTTCTGATTTCCTAAGACCTGGGCTCCTAAACTGGGTGATCACCATTGAAACTATATTTCTTGTTAAAAATCATCAAAGCACCTACCAAAGTTCAAGAGGAGACATTGACCTTCATCTCCTGATGCAAAAACTATTAAAAAATATGTAGCCATAATTAGCATGCCTGTCAATTCGCATTGCACTGTAATATTAATATCTGCTATTATGATTGGATAATCCTAAGTTCAGGAATTTGTTAGAGGTAATCAACCATCAGAAAGAAATTTCGATTATACAAATGTGTGAACTTTGTCCATTCATTAAAACATTTGCATCATTTCTCTGACTTTTATATTATCATGAGAAAATCCTATTCACTTGATTTTGGAAACAATAGAAGAAAGGGGACAACAAAAGCTTCCAAAAACAAAATATGCTTTAAAACTCAACGGCTAGGGCTTCCCTGGTGGTCCAGTGGGTAAAGAGTCTGCCTTGTAGTGCAAGGGGCACCGGTTCAATTCCTGGCCTGGGAGGATTCCACATGCCCCAGAGGGCTGGACTGGTGTGTCCAATTACAAGCCAGCATTCTGGATTCCAGCGCATGTGCCCAGGGCCAGTGCTCTGTAATGAGACAGACCACTGCAATGGGTGGCCCACATGTGCCAAAGAATAAAAAAAAAATTGATGAAAATAAATATAAAATAAAAGAGGCATGATGAGGAATAAAAAAAAAAGTTAAAAAAATCAATGGATAAAATCTTTAAAGATGTAATTTATAGCTATAGTATCTATGGATTTATTAAAAAATAAATCTTATTTTTATATAACCATGAAAATTGTAGTTCATCTAAAAAAAGAAGTATGTTACAGGAGGGGCAAAATAGATGTTTAAAGAAAATATTGGAAATATTTTAAAATATTGGATGAGAAGTATAAATTCATTGATCCAAAAAGGCTTAATAAACTCCAAGCATATATTGACAGTCTAACAAATACCAAAATTTGTAGTAGGACACTCCAGTTTCCCATTTAGATTTCATAAGCATTAGAAAGATAATAAACTCAGTTTTCAGTTTTTTGTTGTTATTATAGTGATAACAAAATCAAGAATAAAATTAATAATTAGCATTCACTGAATGCTTATCATATGTAAAATTGTTCTGATTTCCTAAGACCTGGGCTCCTAAACTGGGTGATCACCATTGAAACTATATTTCTTGTTAAAAATCATCAAAGCACCTACCAAAGTTCAAGAGGAGACATTGACCTTCATCTCCTGATGCAAAACCTATTAAAAAATATGTAGCCATAATTAGCATGCCTGTCAATTCGCATTGCACTGTAATATTAATATCTGCTATTATGATTGGATAATCCTAAGTTCAGGAATTTGTTAGAGGTAATCAACCATCAGAAAGAAATTTCGATTATACAAATGTGTGAACTTTGTCCATTCATTAAAACATTTGCATCATTTCTCTGACTTTTATATTATCATGAGAAAATCCTATTCACTTGATTTTGGAAACAATAGAAGAAAGGGGACAACAAAAGCTTCCAAAAACAAAATATGCTTTAAAACTCAACGGCTAGGGCTTCCCTGGTGGTCCAGTGGGTAAAGAGCCTGCCTTGTAGTGCAAGGGCACCGGTTCAATTCCTGGCCTGGGAGGATTCCACATGCCCCAGAGGGCTGGACTGGTGTGTCCAATTACAAGCCAGCATTCTGGATTCCAGCGCATGTGCCCAGGGCCAGTGCTCTGTAATGAGACAGACCACTGCAATGGGTGGCCCACATGTGCCAAAGAATAAAAAAAAAATTGATGAAAATAAATATAAAATAAAAGAGGCATGATGAGGAATAAAAAAAAAAGTTAAAAAAATCAATGGATAAAATCTTTAAAGATGTAATTTATAGCTATAGTATCTATGGATTTATTAAAAAATAAATCTTATTTTTATATAACCATGAAAATTGTGTGTCATTTCTTCTCGAGAGTGTGGGATCAGTATTGTTTGTGAAAACTATTATTTAAAAATACTAAATATTTATCTTTGCTAATTAAATAAATATAATTTATTTTATTTGTTTCTAATATAATTAACAGTGCTCATTTGTACTTTTAAAATTTGTCATAGGGCTTCCCTGGTGGTCCAGTGGGTAAAGAGTCTGCCGTGCAGTACAAGGGGCACCAGTTCAATCCCTGGCAAGGGAAGGTCCCACATGCCATGGAGTGGCTGGACTGGTGTGTCCAAATATGAACAAATGCTCTGGAGCACATGCACCCAGAGCCGATGCTCTACAACCAAAGAGGCCATTTCAATGGGAAATCCACACAGGTCAAAGAATAAAGGTGGATGAAAATAAATAAATAAATAAACCAATAAAGGGTTTCCCTGGTCGTCTAGTGGGTAAGCACATCACCTTGCAGTGCAGGGGGCGCTGGTTTGATCCCTGGCCTGGGAAGATCCCACGTGCCACAGAGTGGCTGGACCAATGTGTCCAACTACCGAGCCAGCGCTCAGGAGTGCATGTGCCCAGAGCCGGTGCCCTGCAGGGGGCAAGGCCGCTGCGATGGGAGGCCCACAGAGGCCAAAGAACAAAGATAAATAAATGAAAGATCAATAGAAGTGGCCAAAAAATAAAATAAAATAAAATAAAATAAAATAAAATAAAGTAAATAAACCCCAACAAAAGAGGCCAAAATTAAAAAAAAAAAAAATTGTCATAATTCATTCAGGGTAAAACTAGAATTTATCTTTCCACTATCTATAAAAATATACTTGCTAAATAAAGTAAAAGTATAATAGGACTCTACAGTATATACAAGCTACTAAAAGAAAAATTGTGATTTCCTTATTGACTCAGATGGTAAAGTGTCTGCCTATAATGCAGGTGACCTGATTTCAGTCCTTGGGTTGGGAAGATTCCCTGGAGAAGAAAATAACAACCCACTCCAGTATTCTTGCTTGGAAAATCCCACAGACAGGAGAGCCTGCCTGTACAGTTCATCGGATTGCAAAGAGTCAGACATGACTGAGCAACTGGGAGTTTAACATAAACATAGCTTTTTATTGAAAAATGTCTTTAATGTCTAAGTTAACTATAACTACATGTATTTTAAAGTTTAAAACTATATGTTCAAAAATAATAGGCTTTCTATAAATTTATCAAAGTGTTTTTTCAATTAGTCTGTATTACTCTTTAAATAAAAAATAAAAATCTTTGAATAGGTGACTAAGCCTAGCTTGAAATATTATCTCTCAATTTATTAGCTGCATTATCATAATTTCAGTTTACTGCTCTTTTGTAAAGTGGGAGGTATACTACCTGTCTTATGTGTACTTCTAAGGATCTAATCCCACAGCGTTATATCAACTAACAACATTCAACACACTGTAGCAGAATGTGTATTGTGAGAAAAAAAGAAAACAAAAAAACCCTAGACTAAACTTAGTCAAATATTCTAACTTCTTAGGAAACCAGGTAGAATAAAGTATTGGTAATAAATGTTGGTTTCTCTCTTTTTGCTTCTTAGAATAACTCTATTATTTAAATGAAAGTGTGTATTTCAGCTACCAAAATATATCATACAAAACCTAGTTATAAAATATGGTCATCATTTTCTAGTATGGTAATTGATTTAGGTATAAATAATCAGTAAATTTTAAATGCTACTTTCCCATATGTTTTATAGACTTAGTACGTATTTTTCTGACTTCCTCAAAGACCTTTTTCAACATTTGAATCTCTGGAAGGTTTGAGATCACAAATAGAAGGTTGAAAATACAAGAACAATTATAGCCGAATGACAGCCTTAATAAACATGAAAGGGTTAGATGTTCTTGCCAGGTCTGCAGACACAGCTACTAACACAGATAGCAATGAATGGTATGTAACCTCAAGATAAATAAAGTAGGTCTGAGGACCATGGAAGGGAATTTCCCAAACACAAATACCAGTCCTCTGAGGTAGCTCTCTCAATAGGCCATGATACGGATTTCCTAGAAAGTACCAACTCAATACTAAAAACCTGAATATACAACTCCAGTATTCTTGCTTGAAAATCCCACAGACAGGAGAGCCTGCCTGTACAGTTCATCGGATTGCAAAGAGTCAGACATGACTGAGCAACTGGGAGTTTAACATAAACATAGCTTTTTATTGAAAAATGTCTTTAATGTCTAAGTTAACTATAACTACATGTATTTTAAAGTTTAAAACTATATGTTCAAAAATAATAGGCTTTCTATAAATTTATCAAAGTGTTTTTTCAATTAGTCTGTATTACTCTTTAAATAAAAAATAAAAATCTTTGAATAGGTGACTAAGCCTAGCTTGAAATATTATCTCTCAATTTATTAGCTGCATTATCATAATTTCAGTTTACTGCTCTTTTGTAAAGTGGGAGGTATACTACCTGTCTTATGTGTACTTCTAAGGATCTAATCCCACAGCGTTATATCAACTAACAACATTCAACACACTGTAGCAGAATGTGTATTGTGAGAAAAAAAGAAAACAAAAAAACCCTAGACTAAACTTAGTCAAATATTCTAACTTCTTAGGAAACCAGGTAGAATAAAGTATTGGTAATAAATGTTGGTTTCTCTCTTTTTGCTTCTTAGAATAACTCTATTATTTAAATGAAAGTGTGTATTTCAGCTACCAAAATATATCATACAAAACCTAGTTATAAAATATGGTCATCATTTTCTAGTATGGTAATTGATTTAGGTATAAATAATCAGTAAATTTTAAATGCTACTTTCCCATATGTTTTATAGACTTAGTACGTATTTTTCTGACTTCCTCAAAGACCTTTTTCAACATTTGAATCTCTGGAAGGTTTGAGATCACAAATAGAAGGTTGAAAATACAAGAACAATTATAGCCGAATGACAGCCTTAATAAACATGAAAGGGTTAGATGTTCTTGCCAGGTCTGCAGACACAGCTACTAACACAGATAGCAATGAATGGTATGTAACCTCAAGATAAATAAAGTAGGTCTGAGGACCATGGAAGGGAATTTCCCAAACACAAATACCAGTCCTCTGAGGTAGCTCTCTCAATAGGCCATGATACGGATTTCCTAGAAAGTACCAACTCAATCTACTGAAAAAAAGCCAGAATAAATTTGAAGGTCTATTTTATCACCAACATGATATAAATGATATAAATGTTGGTGATAAAATATATTCCCTCTCTACAAGCAGCTGAAGAGCTCACATGAAGTTAAGCATACATGAAGGAGGAGCACTGCATTAAAGTCTGTGTCTACAAAATAGCTTTGATAGGTAGGAATAAAACAAAGTCACAAAAATATGATTGCAAAGGTAGATATCTTAGGAGTCTGAAAGGTACGGAATCTGACCTTCTAGTCACTGTTTGATTAATAAAATAAAATGTAGATTTCAATATTGTTACTGTTCTTTTCAGTTAGAAAACTAGTGTAATAGAGAGATGAAAGAGTTATCAACTTCACGTTTTATAGATGAGGGAATGAAATGGAGAATTAAGACAGCTTTTCAATATCAAGGAGGGAATCGGAGTTGGAACCAGCCCTAAATCTGGGCTTCCAGACTCCCAGAGATCAGTGTTTACTCTGAGCTACGTTGAGGTGTTTCTGTATTGTTAATCTCCTGGAGTTGAGGAGATGGGTAGGTGCAGCCAGTGGAATTGCAGGTAGAGGCACCCATGAGCTTCTGCACTTGCACAAGCAGTTGTCATGGACACATTGATAAGTGAGGCCAACACTTTAAACATCAGTGGTCGATTTTATTGACTTTTTCGAAGAACCAGCTTTTTGTTTTATTTATCTTTACTATTGTTTCTTTTGTTTCTTTTTCATTTATTTCTGCTCTGATCTTTATGATTTCCTTTCTTCTGCTGGCTTTGGGGTGTTTTTGTTCTTCTTTCTCCAGTTTTTACGTAAAACTGTTCCTTTTTGTATCAGAATGGTCTTGCCAGAGGAAAAATTCCCAATGACAGCCTTAATAAACATGAAAGGGTTAGATGTTCTTGCCAGGTCTGCAGACACAGCTACTAACACAGATAGCAATGAATGGTATGTAACCTCAAGATAAATAAAGTAGGTCTGAGGACCATGGAAGGGAATTTCCCAAACACAAATACCAGTCCTCTGAGGTAGCTCTCTCAATAGGCCATGATACGGATTTCCTAGAAAGTACCAACTCAATCTACTGAAAAAAAGCCAGAATAAATTTGAAGGTCTATTTTATCACCAACATGATATAAATGATATAAATGTTGGTGATAAAATATATTCCCTCTCTACAAGCAGCTGAAGAGCTCACATGAAGTTAAGCATACATGAAGGAGGAGCACTGCATTAAAGTCTGTGTCTACAAAATAGCTTTGATAGGTAGGAATAAAACAAAGTCACAAAAATATGATTGCAAAGGTAGATATCTTAGGAGTCTGAAAGGTACGGAATCTGACCTTCTAGTCACTGTTTGATTAATAAAATAAAATGTAGATTTCAATATTGTTACTGTTCTTTTCAGTTAGAAAACTAGTGTAATAGAGAGATGAAAGAGTTATCAACTTCACGTTTTATAGATGAGGGAATGAAATGGAGAATTAAGACAGCTTTTCAATATCAAGGAGGGAATCGGAGTTGGAACCAGCCCTAAATCTGGGCTTCCAGACTCCCAGAGATCAGTGTTTACTCTGAGCTACGTTGAGGTGTTTCTGTATTGTTAATCTCCTGGAGTTGAGGAGATGGGTAGGTGCAGCCAGTGGAATTGCAGGTAGAGGCACCCATGAGCTTCTGCACTTGCACAAGCAGTTGTCATGGACACATTGATAAGTGAGGCCAACACTTTAAACATCAGTGGTCGATTTTATTGACTTTTTCGAAGAACCAGCTTTTTGTTTTATTTATCTTTACTATTGTTTCTTTTGTTTCTTTTTCATTTATTTCTGCTCTGATCTTTATGATTTCCTTTCTTCTGCTGGCTTTGGGGTGTTTTTGTTCTTCTTTCTCCAGTTGTTTTAAGCGTAAGGTAAGGTCGTCTGTTTGAGATTTTCCTAGTTTCTTGAGGTGGGATTGAATTGCTATAAACTTTCCTCTTAGAACTGCTTTTGCAGTATCCCATAGGTTTTGCACTGTCATGTGTTCATTGTCATTTTCTTCTAGGAATTTTTTTATTTCTCCTTTGATTTCCTCAATGATCAGTTGGTTTTTTAGGTGTGTGTTGTTTAATCTCCATGTGTTTGTGTTTTTAGCAGTTTTTTTCCTGTAGTTGATCTCTAGTCTCACTGCATTGACACTGGCCAGACTCATCAAGAAAAAGAGAGAGAAGAACCAGATCACCAAAATCCAAAATGAAAAAGGAGAGATTACAACGGATAATGCAGAAATCCAAAGGATTATAAGAGACTATTATGAACAACTCTATGGCAACAAACTGGACAACCTGGAAGAAATGGACCGTTTCTTAGAGAAGATTAATCTCCCAAGACTCAACCAGGAAGAAATAGAAACTATGAACAAGCCAATCACAAGCTCAGAAATCGACCTTGTGATCAAAAATCTACCCAAAAATAAAAGCCCAGGGCCAGATGGCTTCACAGCCGAATTCTACCAAACATTTAAAGAAGAGCTAATGCCTGTGCTTCTAAAACTCTTCCAAAAAATTGCTTAGGAAGGAACACTTCCAAACACATTCTACGAGGCCACCATCACCCTGATACCAAAGCCAGGCAAAGACATCACAAAAAAAGAAAATTATAGGCCAATTTCACTGATGAATCTAGATGCCAAAATCTTCAACAAAATCATTCATCATGATCAAACAGAACCAGCCCTAAATCTGGGCTTCCAGACTCCCAGAGATCAGTGTTTACTCTGAGCTACGTTGAGGTGTTTCTGTATTGTTAATCTCCTGGAGTTGAGGAGATGGGTAGGTGCAGCCAGTGGAATTGCAGGTAGAGGCACCCATGAGCTTCTGCACTTGCACAAGCAGTTGTCATGGACACATTGATAAGTGAGGCCAACACTTTAAACATCAGTGGTCGATTTTATTGACTTTTTCGAAGAACCAGCTTTTTGTTTTATTTATCTTTACTATTGTTTCTTTTGTTTCTTTTTCATTTATTTCTGCTCTGATCTTTATGATTTCCTTTCTTCTGCTGGCTTTGGGGTGTTTTTGTTCTTCTTTCTCCAGTTGTTTTAAGCGTAAGGTAAGGTCGTCTGTTTGAGATTTTCCTAGTTTCTTGAGGTGGGATTGAATTGCTATAAACTTTCCTCTTAGAACTGCTTTTGCAGTATCCCATAGGTTTTGCACTGTCATGTGTTCATTGTCATTTTCTTCTAGGAATTTTTTTATTTCTCCTTTGATTTCCTCAATGATCAGTTGGTTTTTTAGGTGTGTGTTGTTTAATCTCCATGTGTTTGTGTTTTTAGCAGTTTTTTTCCTGTAGTTGATCTCTAGTCTCACTGCATTGACACTGGCCAGACTCATCAAGAAAAAGAGAGAGAAGAACCAGATCACCAAAATCCAAAATGAAAAAGGAGAGATTACAACGGATAATGCAGAAATCCAAAGGATTATAAGAGACTATTATGAACAACTCTATGGCAACAAACTGGACAACCTGGAAGAAATGGACCGTTTCTTAGAGAAGATTAATCTCCCAAGACTCAACCAGGAAGAAATAGAAACTATGAACAAGCCAATCACAAGCTCAGAAATCGACCTTGTGATCAAAAATCTACCCAAAAATAAAAGCCCAGGGCCAGATGGCTTCACAGCCGAATTCTACCAAACATTTAAAGAAGAGCTAATGCCTGTGCTTCTAAAACTCTTCCAAAAAATTGCTTAGGAAGGAACACTTCCAAACACATTCTACGAGGCCACCATCACCCTGATACCAAAGCCAGGCAAAGACATCACAAAAAAAGAAAATTATAGGCCAATTTCACTGATGAATCTAGATGCCAAAATCTTCAACAAAATCCTAGCAAACAGAATTCAGCAACACATCAAAAAGCTCATTCATCATGATCAAGTTCGGTTCATCCCAGGCATGCAAGGATTCTTCAACATCCGCAAATCAATCAATGTGATACACCATATCAACAAATTGAGAGACAAAAATCACATGATCATCTCAATAGATGCAGAAAAAGCCTTTGACAAAGTACAGCATCCATTTATGATAAAAACTCTTCAAAAAATGGGCATAGAAGGAACTTATCTTAACATAGTGAAAGCCATATATGAGAAGCCCACAGCGAACATTATCCTCAATGGTGAAAAACTCAAAGCATTCCCTCTAAGATCAGGAACAAGACAAGGGTGTCCACTTTCACCACTACTATTCAACATAGTCCTGGAAGTCCTAGCAACAGCAATAAGAGAAGAGAAAGAAATCAAAGGAATCCAGATGGGAAAGGAAGAAGTCAAGCTCTCTCTTTTTGCAGACAACATGATATTATACATAGAAAATCCCAAAGACATGGTTACAAAGCTACTAGAGCTAATTGATGAATTCAGCAAAGATATAGGCCTAATAGTGGGATTGCTGGGTCATAGGGTGCTTCTATTTTTAGTTTTTTCCTTATAATTTTAAAATTGCTCTGTCCTTGAAAATTTCTTTCAAAAAAGAAAATCAGGAATTAATCTCCAAAATCTACAAGCAACTCAGACAACTCACCACTGGAAAAACGAACAACCCAATCAAAAAATGGGAAAAGGACCTAAACAGACACCTCTCCAACGATGACATACAGATGGCCCAAAAACACATGAAACGATGCTCAACTTCACTAATAATTAGAGAAATGCAAATCAAAACTACAATGAGATATCACCTCACACCCGTCAGAATGGCCATCATCCACAAATCGACAGACAATAAATGCCCAGGGCCAGATGGCTTCACAGCCGAATTCTACCAAACATTTAAAGAAGAGCTAATGCCTGTGCTTCTAAAACTCTTCCAAAAAATTGCTTAGGAAGGAACACTTCCAAACACATTCTACGAGGCCACCATCACCCTGATACCAAAGCCAGGCAAAGACATCACAAAAAAAGAAAATTATAGGCCAATTTCACTGATGAATCTAGATGCCAAAATCTTCAACAAAATCCTAGCAAACAGAATTCAGCAACACATCAAAAAGCTCATTCATCATGATCAAGTTCGGTTCATCCCAGGCATGCAAGGATTCTTCAACATCCGCAAATCAATCAATGTGATACACCATATCAACAAATTGAGAGACAAAAATCACATGATCATCTCAATAGATGCAGAAAAAGCCTTTGACAAAGTACAGCATCCATTTATGATAAAAACTCTTCAAAAAATGGGCATAGAAGGAACTTATCTTAACATAGTGAAAGCCATATATGAGAAGCCCACAGCGAACATTATCCTCAATGGTGAAAAACTCAAAGCATTCCCTCTAAGATCAGGAACAAGACAAGGGTGTCCACTTTCACCACTACTATTCAACATAGTCCTGGAAGTCCTAGCAACAGCAATAAGAGAAGAGAAAGAAATCAAAGGAATCCAGATGGGAAAGGAAGAAGTCAAGCTCTCTCTTTTTGCAGACAACATGATATTATACATAGAAAATCCCAAAGACATGGTTACAAAGCTACTAGAGCTAATTGATGAATTCAGCAAAGATATAGGCCTAATAGTGGGATTGCTGGGTCATAGGGTGCTTCTATTTTTAGTTTTTTCCTTATAATTTTAAAATTGCTCTGTCCTTGAAAATTTCTTTCAAAAAAGAAAATCAGGAATTAATCTCCAAAATCTACAAGCAACTCAGACAACTCACCACTGGAAAAACGAACAACCCAATCAAAAAATGGGAAAAGGACCTAAATAGACACCTCTCCAACGATGACATACAGATGGCCCAAAAACACATGAAACGATGCTCAACTTCACTAATAATTAGAGAAATGCAAATCAAAACTACAATGAGATATCACCTCACACCCGTCAGAATGGCCATCATCCACAAATCGACAGACAATAAATGCTGAAGAGGCTGCGGAGAAAAGGGAACACTCCTGCATTGCTGGTGGGAATGTAAATTGATACAGCCTCTATGGAAGACAGTCTGGAGATTTCTTAAAAAACTAAAAATAGAAGCACCATATGACCCAGCAATCCCACTCTTAGGCTTATACCCTGACGAAATCAAAACTGAAAGAAGCACCTGTACCCCAATGTTCATTGCAGCTCTCTATACAATAGCTAGAACATGGAAGGAACCTAGATGCCCGTCGATGAACGAATGGATCCAAAAGCTCTGGTACATATATACAATGGAATACTACACAGCTGTAAAGAGAAATGCAGAAGAATCAACCCTAATAAGGTGGCTGGATCTAGAACGTATCATAAAAAGTGAAGTCAGTCAGAAAGAGAAGGACAAATACAGTATATTAACACATATATATGGAGTCTAGTAGGATGGTGATGATGGCACACGCAGTGAAGCAATGGAAAGACAGACATGGACAGTGGACATATGGACATTGTGGGGAGGGAACAGAGGGTGTGAGGCGTAAAGGAAGTAGCATGAAGGCCTGTACTATCATAAGTGAAGAAAATAGCTCTAGTCATTGCTCTGTGAGAAAAGGGGATCCTTCAGGGGTGCTGTGTGATGATCGGGAGGGGAGGGAAGGGGGGGATATACATGTGACTAATCTGAGAACATGCATGTCTGTGAACAACAAAACTCTGTTAAAGTTAAAAGTAAAATAAAGGTTTAAAAAAAAAAAAACAAAACATCAGTGGTGCTTCCCATGCAAAGAATCAGAAGCAAACTCAGTGGAAAACCTTCCCCTTCTAAACTGAAATAAATTCCACCTATGTAACACATTTGCCTTATGAGAATTCCCACTCTATGGGAAAGGGGAATCAGAAAAATAAAGCCCAGCAGTCATCGGGTTTGTATGCGCTGCTCAGCCCATGGTGTTTCACTTGTAAAAGTGAAATGGTGTTTTACTTGTAAAAGTGAGGTGTGCTTTGCAAATGAAACCCAGGCATTCCACTGGGGTGATAAAAATGTCAAACTTAGACCTGCTTTGTTGAAAGATGAAAAGAAAAACAAACCAATGAGTTTCAACAGAAAATGCTTAAAGTAAAAACTACTAACAGTTTAAATTTCCAATTAATTATAATTGTCCACGTAATAATCTGAGTAACTTTTGTGTGCATGAAATTCTCTCATATTATAATGACTTGATATGATTTTCAGAAATAAAATAGGATCTTTCTAGACAATTGAACTAGAGTTTTATTAAAAATAAGTAAACACTTACAATGGTGGAAAAACCTAAGAAGTTATTTGAAAAACTCTCCCATTTTTGGTTTTAAAGAGATAGTAGTAAAGGGGGACAAGAATGGAAGCAAAGAGGCCAAATAAACTATATTGTCATATTGAAGAGAGTGTTAGTCACTCAGTCATGTCCGACTCTTTGCAACCACATGAACCGGGGCCTACTAGACTCCTTTATTCATGGGATTCTCCAGGCAAGAATACTAGAGTGGGTAACCATTCCCTTCTCCAGGGAATCTTCCCAACCCAGGGGTCAGACCTGAGTTTCTTGCATTGCATGCACATTCTTTACCATCTGAGTCAACCAGGGGAGCCCTGACTTGAAAAGGGTGATGGTAAAATAGACCAAGAAAAATCTGTTCAGGTGAAAGCATGATGAAGTCAAATTTATATTTTAAGACAGAACAAAAAACAGTTAAATGTAAAAATCTCTGTGTGTGTGTTTGTTTGGGTCTCCTCCATCCCAAATATAGAATGTGCATTTATATTACACAGAAACCAAAACCCCTCAAAGATGTGAGTGTCTGCTCAACCATAAAGTTTTTTTTTCTTTTTTCTGATGCTAGTAATGTACCTTCTTAAAAGAATGGTGTTCTTTCTTAGTTCTGTAGGGGGCCATGGTGACTTGCTGCTCACTTTGGATGTGCTTACCTGGACTATGCATTATTAGTGAACTTTTTGTAAAATATCAATATGTCATTCTGATATGTGATCTTTTGTTTCAAAAAATGTACAGTATATGAGTGTACCTTCAACTTCTAACAGGTGTAACAGTTCTCAAAGCTTTCTGAGAATCAACTTCTCGGGTTACAATGCCTGGTTTGGCTCCAATACTCCCTTTTATTTTTCCTTTGTTGTTATTATTTAATTGTTCAGTCCTGTTCAACTCTTTTGTGACCCCATGGATTGGGAATATCCTGGCAAGAATACTGGAGTGGGTTTGCCATTTTCTTTCTCCAGGTGATCTTCCTGATCCAGGCATTGAACCTGCATCTGTGCCTGTATCTCCTACATCACAGGCAGATTCTTTATCACTGAGCCACTGGGGAACTTTCTAGTTAATGGAATTCTTGTCAACAAGTATAATTTTCTTAGAAATAAAAGTTAGGGATAAGAATATTTGGGGGAAAATCAGCAGAATATGTTAAACTGAAAAGAGGGTTATTTGAAAAACTCTCCCATTTTTGGTTTTAAAGAGATAGTAGTAAAGGGGGACAAGAATGGAAGCAAAGAGGCCAAATAAACTATATTGTCATATTGAAGAGAGTGTTAGTCACTCAGTCATGTCCGACTCTTTGCAACCACATGAACCGGGGCCTACTAGACTCCTTTATTCATGGGATTCTCCAGGCAAGAATACTAGAGTGGGTAACCATTCCCTTCTCCAGGGAATCTTCCCAACCCAGGGGTCAGACCTGAGTTTCTTGCATTGCATGCACATTCTTTACCATCTGAGTCAACCAGGGGAGCCCTGACTTGAAAAGGGTGATGGTAAAATAGACCAAGAAAAATCTGTTCAGGTGAAAGCATGATGAAGTCAAATTTATATTTTAAGACAGAACAAAAAACAGTTAAATGTAAAAATCTCTGTGTGTGTGTTTGTTTGGGTCTCCTCCATCCCAAATATAGAATGTGCATTTATATTACACAGAAACCAAAACCCCTCAAAGATGTGAGTGTCTGCTCAACCATAAAGTTTTTTTTTTCTTTTTTCTGATGCTAGTAATGTACCTTCTTAAAAGAATGGTGTTCTTTCTTAGTTCTGTAGGGGGCCATGGTGACTTGCTGCTCACTTTGGATGTGCTTACCTGGACTATGCATTATTAGTGAACTTTTTGTAAAATATCAATATGTCATTCTGATATGTGATCTTTTGTTTCAAAAAATGTACAGTATATGAGTGTACCTTCAACTTCTAACAGGTGTAACAGTTCTCAAAGCTTTCTGAGAATCAACTTCTCGGGTTACAATGCCTGGTTTGGCTCCAATACTCCCTTTTATTTTTCCTTTGTTGTTATTATTTAATTGTTCAGTCCTGTTCAACTCTTTTGTGACCCCATGGATTGGGAATATCCTGGCAAGAATACTGGAGTGGGTTTGCCATTTTCTTTCTCCAGGTGATCTTCCTGATCCAGGCATTGAACCTGCATCTGTGCCTGTATCTCCTACATCACAGGCAGATTCTTTATCACTGAGCCACTGGGGAACTTTCTAGTTAATGGAATTCTTGTCAACAAGTATAATTTTCTTAGAAATAAAAGTTAGGGATAAGAATATTTGGGGGAAAATCAGCAGAATATGTTAAACTGAAGGTCTGTTTGGAAAATCCAAATGCAAAAAGTCAAGTAGGGAGTTGTTTATACGAACTGGAAACTCAAAAAAGTAGTTTGGATGAAAATTGCAAATTTGGGAATCATTAGCTTGTAGATGGATTTAAAACCATTAGAATGGCAGGGGTCATTTGGGGGAAAGAGTGAAGAAGGAAATAAGAGCCTAGTGAGATGAGCTGAATAGAAACCTATGACTATTTTGTATGAATGTTATTGAAGATGTTCAAGTTGCTTTCAAATCTGAATACCTAGAACTCTGCAGATTGGTGAGCTCTGTAGTAATCTTGGGATGTACTAGAGCCTTTCTTTGAATGACGAAGAAAGCATTACCCATCTAAATTGCATACAATCAAAGAAAAAAAATCTTTTGGTAAAATATATCCAGTAATTTCAGTGAAACAAGCAGACAAATAGAGCTTTTGTTTCACTGAGAACTATAATAGTGCCCTGACTTGACCAAATCATTGTTGGCCCTGTATTGAGAAAATGTTTAAGAATGACAATTAGATTAACAGCCACTTAATTCTTGATTTTACTAAATAGAAAGCCTTTTAAAGGCTACAGTTCTAGTGTTTGGCAGTTTCATAATTTTGTATTGCTCCATCCCTCATGCCAGCCCTCTGATCAGTTTAAATGTTAATATGCAAACCAGTCTAGAAACTCACACAGTCTTAAAATTGTCCAGAAACAGATTCAGTTCACTGCAGAACTGGTTGGGGTGCAACTTGTTTTGTATAATGGTTAGAAAGTGGGGATATAGAACACTCTGTTCTGTGTTCATGAGTCTTTAGATGTTTGAAGAAAAAAAAGATTATTTCACAAGAAAGAAATCATATGGTACATCACTGATATTGATGATTGTATTAGAATTTTTTACCCACTACAAGCTTTACCAATGTTAAAAACTAAGATTCTGACAATACATTCCATGAAATTACAGAGAAAACACGTTTGCTTTCACATATGTTACCATGAAGATTTATCAAGAAGTATCTAAATAACCTCAACAAAGGTTAGTGGAAAAATAAACATATTTGAAAACCTAATTAGTATACGAAGGTCATTTCTTTTCCTTCATTTTTATCATCAAAAAGTATCTAAAACAGAACCATGCACTGTTAACTGACTCTATGAAATCAATAAGATCTCATCTTTCAGTTTTCTGCCTTTCCCACCTCCCATTCTGCCTTACACTATTCTGTACATTGCCTTCTACCCAGAGAAAAACACTGGGCTTTTTGTTTGTTTGTTTTGTGCAGTGATGTGACTGTTGATTGATCTGCACGTGGCCAACATTTTTCAGAAAAAGAACTGGAATATTAGCAGGCCAGCCATCTGTGATCTATGTGGTGTGTGTCACTTATACGAACTGATCAACTACTAATTTATAGAACTCTGAAAATTCTATGACGACAAGGTCATCTGAGAATAGTAGAGTGCAGCCTTGTAGGGCTATATCTTAAGAGATTAAGCAGAGTAAACCAAGTGAGGTGGGAAGCATACCAATAAAAGAGTAGAGAGAGGCTTCCCTGGTGGCCCAGTGGGTAAGGACACCGCCTTGCAGTGCAAGGGGCCCCGGTGCGATCCCCAGCCTGGGAAGATCCCATGTGCCATGGAGCGGCTGGACCGATGTGTCCAATCAACGAGTCAGAGCTCTAGAGCGCATGCGCCCAGAGCCAGCGCTCTGCGACAACAGACGCCACTGCGATGGGAGGCCCACAGGAGCCAAAGAACAAAGACGGATGAAAATAGAGAAATGAAAGACCAACAGAAGTGGCCCGCCCGATCTCCTCCCTCCCCAACCCAACCCCCGTCCAAAAAATAAATAAATTAATTTAAAAAAAAAAAAGAGTAGAGAGATATTGAGACGAGAAAGAACATGTGGCTCAAAACAAAGAGAAATTGCCTTATACCTTCCTTGATTGCTGACTAGCTTCCAGATGCCTGTTTTGTGAGGTCTGTCAGTACTTCCCACCTGTGAATTCTGTATTTCCATGTTGACAACAGGGTGCAGTACCACTCTAGCTTTTACTTGAGGTAATCTGAGTTTATTGATGATTGTATTAGAATTTTTTACCCACTACAAGCTTTACCAATGTTAAAAACTAAGATTCTGACAATACATTCCATGAAATTACAGAGAAAACACGTTTGCTTTCACATATGTTACCATGAAGATTTATCAAGAAGTATCTAAATAACCTCAACAAAGGTTAGTGGAAAAATAAACATATTTGAAAACCTAATTAGTATACGAAGGTCATTTCTTTTCCTTCATTTTTATCATCAAAAAGTATCTAAAACAGAACCATGCACTGTTAACTGACTCTATGAAATCAATAAGATCTCATCTTTCAGTTTTCTGCCTTTCCCACCTCCCATTCTGCCTTACACTATTCTGTACATTGCCTTCTACCCAGAGAAAAACACTGGGCTTTTTGTTTGTTTGTTTTGTGCAGTGATGTGACTGTTGATTGATCTGCACGTGGCCAACATTTTTCAGAAAAAGAACTGGAATATTAGCAGGCCAGCCATCTGTGATCTATGTGGTGTGTGTCACTTATACGAACTGATCAACTACTAATTTATAGAACTCTGAAAATTCTATGACGACAAGGTCATCTGAGAATAGTAGAGTGCAGCCTTGTAGGGCTATATCTTAAGAGATTAAGCAGAGTAAACCAAGTGAGGTGGGAAGCATACCAATAAAAGAGTAGAGAGAGGGCTTCCCCTGGTGGCCCAGTGGGTAAGGACACCGCCTTGCAGTGCAAGGGGCCCCGGTGCGATCCCCAGCCTGGGAAGATCCCATGTGCCATGGAGCGGCTGGACCGATGTGTCCAATCAACGAGTCAGAGCTCTAGAGCGCATGCGCCCAGAGCCAGCGCTCTGCGACAACAGACGCCACTGCGATGGGAGGCCCACAGGAGCCAAAGAACAAAGACGGATGAAAATAGAGAAATGAAAGACCAACAGAAGTGGCCCGCCCGATCTCCTCCCTCCCCAACCCAACCCCCGTCCAAAAAATAAATAAATTAATTTAAAAAAAAAAAAGAGTAGAGAGATATTGAGACGAGAAAGAACATGTGGCTCAAAACAAAGAGAAATTGCCTTATACCTTCCTTGATTGCTGACTAGCTTCCAGATGCCTGTTTTGTGAGGTCTGTCAGTACTTCCCACCTGTGAATTCTGTATTTCCATGTTGACAACAGGGTGCAGTACCACTCTAGCTTTTACTTGAGGTAATCTGAGTTTATTTTTTCAAATAGTAAATATAATAAAGTAGAGAATACAAGCTTCTAATAGACTATGATTATGCTATGATTTAAAAATTCATAGGCAAACAACTATAAGGAAATACTTTCATATGACTCCAGTAAATTTTTATGGTGGTAGATTAGGGAATTTATTTTATTTTTTGGTCTTTTCACTGTTCCATATAGTTTTTCTCATAACATTTAATTTACCAGGTAGTATTATCTGCCACAGATCTGCCATTGATATGGTAGCCATTTGAATTAGATAGATATAATTATTCAATAGAAAAATTACCTGACTCTTACATGGACAGCTATATATTTTAACTGCCACTAACTTGTATTATAAAGATCAGCTGATGAAGTAAGAAAGAAGTCCCTCACTTCTGCTTTTCACTTTAGGATTTACTAAGAGAAAAATGGAAGATCAATCATCGTGGGTGGGTTGAGGATAAGGAGGGACTGTTGTTGTTTAGTTGCTAAGCTGTATCTGACTCTTGCAACTCCATGCTGTACAGGAGTACAGATACCATGGAGCCACTAGGCTCCTCTGTTTATGCTATTTTTCTAGGTAAGAATACTGGAGTGGGTTGTCATATTCTTCAAGATACTCTTTCTGAGCTTGCATCTCCTACATTGGCAGGTAGTCACCTAGCCACTTAGCCACCAGGAGATCCATAAGAAAGAATAAACCAACATGAATACCAATTTATGGTGTCGGTGAACACTACATTGGAATAACTAGTCAATATAGATGCTAATCTTGATTTTAATACTCCTTAGCAAACTTCCTAGCAACCTCAGTGATTGTCTTCAATAAATGTTTCAAACAACCAGCTCAGGATCAAATATACTCCTATGTGGTAAGGGAGATACCTCTCTCTCTCTCTCTCTCTCTCTCTCTCTATCTAAGGAAGGTGCTACATTAAGAGAAAAAAAGACTAAAGTTAAAGGCAGAAAGTAGAATTGAGTTAAATACCAAAATATAATTGCTATATAGTCTAAAAGGACCACAGCTGCTGTTATTAAAAAGAATCCTTTAAAATTGTTTTGTCCACCAGTGTTATAAGAATGATCCCAATTTAATAAATGACATCATTTATTTAATAAACACGTGCATTTATAAATAAAACCTACTAATGTCAATGTGATGGAGCTAATTTTCATATATTGGCTCCAGAGAAAAGTTAACTTTCCTTATGTTTACTACCTCTTAAATTCTTCAAGTCACACCTCTCACTTGGAGTATCAACTCTAGTAATATTTTCACTTTCTGCCTTAAAGTTGAAACATGGAATCCTTAGATATTAAAATCAGTCACAGGTTTAAATGGAATTTGTATTTAACTCAGCAACTTTAAGAGTTACATACAATTAGAGGCTACACGGATATTTTCTATATAATAATAATTGCACAAAGCATGGTCAGAGGAGGACATATAAAAATGATTCTTCTATGACATAGATGTTCACATTAAATTGGAAAGTTATGGCATAGCTATGATTTACTGAACTTAGATTTTTGTTCTGAAAAGTATCTTCTTTTTAATGAGCATATAAAGTCACCTGTGTGTTTTGTATCTATAATTTCTACCTCCTCCTCCCTTCTTTTTCCAGATGGACATCATACGCCTTGTAAGTCATGTGATGAGATGAACACAAATCACTTTTGTGATAGTCTTACTAAATGCAGTACTTCAGTTTAATCATGAGGAAATGTCACAACAGACTTGGATAATTGAAGGATATTTTAAAAAAATGTACAAGTACTCTCATAAATGATGAGGCTATGAAAAATAAAGACTGAAAAAAATTTAAAAAGAAAGATTGTGCCACTATTGGAGACTGGTGGAGGCTAAGAAGACATGATGGCTTCCCAGGTGGCACTAGAGGTAAAGAATCTGCCTGCCAAAGCTGGAGATGCAAAAGAATGTTTGATCCCTGGGTCAGGAAGATCCCCTGGAGGAGGAAATGGAAACCTACTGTAGTATTCTTGGCTGGAAAATTCCATGCACAGAGGAGCCTGGTGAGTTACAGGGCCACAGAGAGTCAAACATGACTAAGCAACTAAGCATGCAGATGCATGAAGACATGAGACCCAGCTGCAATGTAATGGCCTAGACAGGACATTGGGCTTGAAAATTAACATCATCAGGAGAATTGGCAAAATTTAAATTAGCTCTCTACATTTGACAGTAGTATTGTACTGTTAATTGTAGCTAATTAAGGCGAAAGACGAGTGTAGACAGGGGGAGTAAAAAACAGTGGGCACTATATTTTGCTAATATTTTTGTAAGTATAAAACTATCTTAAAATAATATAAAAAATAAATTACATATTCTGTGTCAAAAGTGTCCAAATTTTCATTTTATGTTTGTGAAAAATAAAACTATGCTGTTAATTCCTACAAACAATCTTGGCACAGAAGAAAATTTTACTAGTGAAACAATACTTTGGAATCTTTCTGTAACTTCCAAGTTGAAGCTACTATACTTTCTCCATGTAATTAGGACACTATGTTTAATTTGTGTATTTATTTTTTTAAAATCAAGCAAATCATAAATCACAAAAGTCTGATATTCTAAAATTTATATCTTTTAAATTTAACAGTTATAAACTTTAGTAACATATAATCATCACATTTTAAAACAAGTATTTTGATTCAGGGCCTTAAAATCTATAAAATTGTTGTTTCATTCTAATTTTAAAGGTGGCTTAATGTATGAATTTTTTTTCTTACTTTTATCTCATAACATATGCAGGTCAGTTGCTAGGAGTATGATAATATGGCAATGAGGCAACAATTTATATTGACTGAATGAAATTGTCATTGTGCTCAATAATCATTCTCAAAGCCAAGTTTCTAGGATACACTACAGCAAAATCTTTTAAATAAATGAACTGTAATGCTAGATATTTGTTAGAGAAAATTTTATGCTACTGAATATTAAGCACCTGAAAATAGCAATTGACATGGCAATATAGGCAGCATTCGATCTATTTTCTATATAGATAATATTTCTTCAATAAAGTATTTTGGGAAGAGATGAGATTGCGATTTTATGATGGAGACACATATAATGATAGCTTATGTCTTTTTGGAATGCCATGCACAGAGGAGCCTGGTGAGTTACAGGGCCACAGAGAGTCAAACATGACTAAGCAACTAAGCATGCAGATGCATGAAGACATGAGACCCAGCTGCAATGTAATGGCCTAGACAGGACATTGGGCTTGAAAATTAACATCATCAGGAGAATTGGCAAAATTTAAATTAGCTCTCTACATTTGACAGTAGTATTGTACTGTTAATTGTAGCAAATTTAAAAGCGAAAGACGAGTGTAGACAGGGGGAGTAAAAAACAGTGGGCACTATATTTTGCTAATATTTTTGTAAGTATAAAACTATCTTAAAATAATATAAAAAATAAATTACATATTCTGTGTCAAAAGTGTCCAAATTTTCATTTTATGTTTGTGAAAAATAAAACTATGCTGTTAATTCCTACAAACAATCTTGGCACAGAAGAAAATTTTACTAGTGAAACAATACTTTGGAATCTTTCTGTAACTTCCAAGTTGAAGCTACTATACTTTCTCCATGTAATTAGGACACTATGTTTAATTTGTGTATTTATTTTTTTAAAATCAAGCAAATCATAAATCACAAAAGTCTGATATTCTAAAATTTATATCTTTTAAATTTAACAGTTATAAACTTTAGTAACATATAATCATCACATTTTAAAACAAGTATTTTGATTCAGGGCCTTAAAATCTATAAAATTGTTGTTTCATTCTAATTTTAAAGGTGGCTTAATGTATGAATTTTTTTTCTTACTTTTATCTCATAACATATGCAGGTCAGTTGCTAGGAGTATGATAATATGGCAATGAGGCAACAATTTATATTGACTGAATGAAATTGTCATTGTGCTCAATAATCATTCTCAAAGCCAAGTTTCTAGGATACACTACAGCAAAATCTTTTAAATAAATGAACTGTAATGCTAGATATTTGTTAGAGAAAATTTTATGCTACTGAATATTAAGCACCTGAAAATAGCAATTGACATGGCAATATAGGCAGCATTCGATCTATTTTCTATATAGATAATATTTCTTCAATAAAGTATTTTGGGAAGAGATGAGATTGCGATTTTATGATGGAGACACATATAATGATAGCTTATGTCTGGAAGGTATTAGATTGTGGTTCTAATAACCACTATAAATGTTAACAGTTCATGGTAGCTCAACTGCACAACTATTCTTCATTTGTGCCTAAACTAATTTATTCTACATATGAATATATAACACTCATCAATCTAGAGTGCCATCTCTTGGCTATGTGGGTCATTAAGGGAAATACATAATGTATGAGTTCAACAATCCAAACTTAGAGTGGGAAAGGCTTTTTAGCCAAGTGTGAAAGCATGGCTACAGCTGACTTCTGAAATTTAATCAGAGTCACATCATGATCACAAAGACTATCAGTCAATTCCAGTGTTATTCATATATTCTGTTTTGATCAAAGGTGCTTCATTCATAATTTTGACTCCAATATTCATCATTAAAACAATTGACATCAGCAAATTATATACACAGCTCTATAAAGTTTTCTGTAAGGCACTGCTTTTCCAAAAGACAAAGAATCAAACTCTAAGAACTGCTGAAGCTACTGGATCCAGTTCATTTAAGGAACACAACTCCATATCTGGAATGAGAGGATAAGTACTCAATCTGCTGTGACAGAAAGTCACAGACCAGTTAGGTTGAACAACTCTGTTTTAGATTAGTACTCTTCTTGGGGGGGGGGGGGGTATATGCTGTATATGGAGTATGAGAAATCAATGAGAATTGGGGAAGGATTACAACATATTTCATGGCTATGTTAATACTATAACATTCTTGACTACTTAAAATATTCTATTTGAATTAGTCATTGTCATTTTACATTTCACTTCCTATCCACTTTCTCAAACCTGGTTTCAGTTGTATAGTCTTAGAAAGAATATCCTTATGCATACATATTTTTAAACACTTAAAATATATTTGTCTAGGATCACTCTAGCTGAAGCCTTTAATAGTAAGGGTAATAGATTTTTCAGGGAGATGGGTTCATTATCTTTATCTAAGTATCTTCCCTCTGTGAACATCTGAGAGTAGATGGAATTCAGAACTTTGGGGACTTGGAAGATTATTTTAGGAATATGCCTGTTTCAATAAATGAACAGTTCATGGTAGCTCAACGATGCACATAAAACTAATTTTTGGGGCGATTTTATGATGGAGACACATATAATGATAGCTTATGTCTGGAAGGTATTAGATTGTGGTTCTAATAACCACTATAAATGTTAACAGTTCATGGTAGCTCAACTGCACAACTATTCTTCATTTGTGCCTAAACTAATTTATTCTACATATGAATATATAACACTCATCAATCTAGAGTGCCATCTCTTGGCTATGTGGGTCATTAAGGGAAATACATAATGTATGAGTTCAACAATCCAAACTTAGAGTGGGAAAGGCTTTTTAGCCAAGTGTGAAAGCATGGCTACAGCTGACTTCTGAAATTTAATCAGAGTCACATCATGATCACAAAGACTATCAGTCAATTCCAGTGTTATTCATATATTCTGTTTTGATCAAAGGTGCTTCATTCATAATTTTGACTCCAATATTCATCATTAAAACAATTGACATCAGCAAATTATATACACAGCTCTATAAAGTTTTCTGTAAGGCACTGCTTTTCCAAAAGACAAAGAATCAAACTCTAAGAACTGCTGAAGCTACTGGATCCAGTTCATTTAAGGAACACAACTCCATATCTGGAATGAGAGGATAAGTACTCAATCTGCTGTGACAGAAAGTCACAGACCAGTTAGGTTGAACAACTCTGTTTTAGATTAGTACTCTTCTTGGGGGGGGGGGGGTATATGCTGTATATGGAGTATGAGAAATCAATGAGAATTGGGGAAGGATTACAACATATTTCATGGCTATGTTAATACTATAACATTCTTGACTACTTAAAATATTCTATTTGAATTAGTCATTGTCATTTTACATTTCACTTCCTATCCACTTTCTCAAACCTGGTTTCAGTTGTATAGTCTTAGAAAGAATATCCTTATGCATACATATTTTTAAACACTTAAAATATATTTGTCTAGGATCACTCTAGCTGAAGCCTTTAATAGTAAGGGTAATAGATTTTTCAGGGAGATGGGTTCATTATCTTTATCTAAGTATCTTCCCTCTGTGAACATCTGAGAGTAGATGGAATTCAGAACTTTGGGGACTTGGAAGATTATTTTAGGAATATGCCTGTTTCAATTTTATGTTGAAAGTGAAATGTTAATCTTTCCATGTCTTCCTCGAGGGAGGACATCTTAATACTGACTTAATTCAAAATCTGGTAACTTTTGTTTAGGTAGTTCTCAAGAAATTTTTGAATGAAAGTGTTTTTTCTCTAGAATTGAAGTTTTTTGGTGTGTATGTTTTTGTGAAATAATCAGAAATAAGTTGCTTTTTTTGGCGGTGAGATTCTTTGTAGTTCAAACGAAGAGGAAAAACATAGGTACAGCATGGGAAGATGGGAGGCATTACATAATACACTGGGGATTGCAATGGCAATATAGACTATGCTTTTAGGAGTGTGTGTGTGTGTGTGTGTGCGGTAAGTTCCTAAATATATGTTAGAATTATAGGAGATAGGATCTTTTCCTTTTTGTGGTAACACAATATGCTTTCTATTTATTTGGGACAATTTCTCAAATTGCTCAAATAAAAGTACAAGTTAAACATATAGACTTAATGTTTATTTTAAATTATGTGAAGATGAGCTATTTATTGAACATTTATGCATAAAATATTTTCAGTCTTTTATTGTTTCTCTATGATAAAAATTTTTTGTATTCCTTCTTATGTCTTCTAGTAGAATACTGATTCCAAAACAAGAGTACAACTAGAGTTCATATTTTTCACATGCTTTACATTTTTCATTTGTATTTTATGTTAAGAAGTACTGAGAAAAGTTGAAAAAAACATTTTGGTGTTGAAAGTCACTACAACCCTATAGACCACTTTAAAAGCTTTGCATGATGATTCTCGGTGAAGATCTGGGGCATTTATATGTAGCTTAAAATATAGGTTTAACCTCCTTTTTCTTTTTTTTTAAGTTTTTATTTATTTATTTATTTATTTTGGGCGGGGTCAGGGGGGGAGGGGAGCGGGCGGGCCACTTCTATTGGTCTTTCATGTCTCTGTTTTCATCCGTCTTTGTTCTTTGGCTCCTGCGAGCCTCCCATCGCGGTGGCATCTGTTGTGGCAGAGCGCCGTCTCTGGGCGCATGCACTCCAGAGCTCCGGCTCGGTGATTGGACACATTGGTCCAGCCGCTCTGCGGCACGTGGGATCTTCCCAGGCTGGGGATCGAACCGGCGCCCCTTGCACTGCAAGGCGGTGTCCTTACCCACTGGACCACCAGGGGAAGCCCTAACCTCCTTTTAAATAGAGTATAAACCTAATAAAATTTTTGAAAATATTGCTGATAACACTGACAATGTTTAAAACTAAATGCTCTAATATATGTGTGTGTATACATACATGTGCTCGATAAAGCATATAAATATATGATGGTATAATATTTAAAAACTGTAATATAAATATTTAAGTAAATTATGTAAGTTAATAAAAGAATCAAGAATTTTATGTGTTTTCTTGGGTGGGAAAAAGGCATATGTTTGACCTGTAGTAAATGTGTGTTGAACCAAAATCAAATGAAAACTAGTAGCTTTCACTATTTTACTTTCTAAGTAAAACAAAATAAAAATTAAACAGAACAGGGCATAGATTTTTAAACATAAAAATGCAAATTGATTTCAGTTTATTTCAGCATTCTAAAGTGCTACCTTAATGGGTTTAAAGTCTTTTTTTTTTTTTTAAGAAAACAAAACTTTGAATAAATCAGTGATTTTTAAATATCATTTGAACTTTAACCAGAAACTAGAGTGGCAGCAAAACTAGAATCCGCTGAGCTCTGTAAGACCGCAACAGAAAGCTTTCTTCCTCTCTGTTCATTTCTACAGTCCTTGCCCTTGCTTTCATTCATTCATCCATGAAACTCCTACTGCTTTTGCCAGGTCCTGTTCTCAGTACCAGGAACACTGCAGAGAAAACACAGACAAAAGTCCCAACACTCATAGAGCTTACATTGTAGTGTGTGTGGTGGGGATCTATAAGCCTGATAATTAGGAAGAATGTATGATGTTAGTGATTTAAAAAAATAAGCAGGTAAGATGGATAGGAAGTGTTTGGGAGCAAAGTCTGTGATTTTGCAGATGGCGGACATTTGAGAATTGGTTGGAGGGAAGAGAGGGAAAGCCATGAATATGGAAAAGTGAGGAGTATTTCTTTTAGGAATAATCTCTGTGTTATTCACACTTAAAGAACAGTAAATAGGCTGATGTAAAGAGAGTGAGAGGAAGATGAGTAACAGACAAGGAGATTGGAAGGGACACTTATTAAAGGTTTTAACTTTTACTCTAAATGAAACCCAAAGCCACCATAGTGTTTGCAACAGTGCTTCCTCGCCGTAGTATGTTTCTAAGGGGGTTGTCTTGACTGTTATTTTGAAGGAAGCCGGGAGCAGTGGTGGAAACATGGAAAATCATTGGGAAGCTACCTTAAGAACCAAGGAGAGAGATAAGTATGGCTTAGGGTATGTTGATAGTGGTGGATGTTATTAGAAGTAACTGCATTCTGGATATATTTTGAAGAGCGTGTCAAAAGCATTTGCTGATAGAAAGGTATTGTTCATAAAAGGAAAAGCGAATGACTCTGAGGTTTCTGGCCTAAGAACTCAGAAGAATGGAGTCCTTCCTTACTGAGATGGGGACAAGGAAGAAATCAGTAGCTCGGTTTTGAGTATTTTATGTTTGAGATGCCCATTAGACATCTGTGTGAGATACTGAACCACTGTCAACAATTCAGAGGTGTAATTTAGGAAGAAATCTGGCCTAGAAAGGTGCAAATCATAAGAATATTGAATGGATATAAAACAGGTAGTCCAGATGAGTTCCCTTAGGAGATGAGAGAAGATTAAAAGATAGGAAGCCCAAGGACTCCCCTCGACACTGTAGGGGTTGAGGGGAGACTAGGAAAAAGAGACAGAGGGGGAGTGGCTGGTTGAACAGAAGAAAACCAGAAGAGAAACTGTGGAAGTCTAGCTAAGAGAATCTGCATTAGTAGAGTTATTGAGACCCCTGAGAAAATTAAAAGGATAGACTCAGAGAAGAGGTTGTTAGTGTTGTTCAGCCTCTAAGTTGCGTCCAACTCTTTGCAACCCCATGGACTGTAGCCCATCAGGCTCCTCAGTCCTCCACTATTACCCAGAGTTTGCTCAACTTCATGTCCAGCTGAGTAATTGGAGACAGAGAAGGCTCCTTATAGCCTTTGCTGAGGATTTTGAAAAAGACTTTGTAATAGGCTAAAATGCTTTGGACAGGAATTGGAAAGCTGTTATGTATTAGATTTTTATTGCTGCTATAAAATTATCACAAACCTAGTAACTTAAAAACTTCCCAAACATTATATATAATCTTACAGTTCTATTGGTCAGAAGTCCGATAAAAGAATCACTGAGCTAAAGTCAAGGTGTTAACAGGGCTGCATTTCTTTCAAGAGGCTCCGGAGGATGATGTGCGCTCTTTTGCCTTTCTTAGCTTTCAGAGGTCACACGCATTCCTTGACTTATGGTCCTCTTTTTTGTCCATTCCATCAGCATTGCATCTCTCTGAGCATTCTACCATTGTTACATCTGATCTCACTTCTGCTTTCCTCTTCCTTTTATAAATAACATTGGGTTCACCTGACTAATCTTGGATAATCTTCCTATTGAAATGTCAGCTGACTAGCAACTTCATTTCCTTCTGTACCCTTAGTTCTCTTTTGTCACGTAAACTACCATATTCACAAATTCTGGAGTTTGGGGCATAGATATCTTCAGGGGGCAATTATTCTGCCTACCACAGGGAGAATACACCTTGCTGTTGGATAAGAAATTAATTTTTCTTCTTATTAGCATCACATATTTATTTTTCCACTAAGCCCAATATCTTTTGCTAAGTAAACAAACCAGCACAATAGACACCTGGTTACTTGATCAATTATGTCTACCTTCTTGAAACAGAAGAGTAAGGTACACACAACAGATGAAGTAAAATTCTAAAATCAATAGGTGAAAAGAAGTTTAGTTTGTAAATAGATAACGTACACAAAGTGTGACTTTAGAAATGTGCAATTGGGACACATTATGCAATTGCCCAGTTTTTGTTATGTGTTGAGGAAGTAAAGTAAAATCCCAATGACAGTAGATTGTGTTAAATGAGGAGATAGAAGTAGAGAGGCATTGGTTGTGAGGCAGAAGCAAAGTAAAGAAACATGATTAGGAACCGATATTCAGAAAATCTTACAAGAGCTTAACAAAACCCAATGAGATAAATATGAGATACAAAATATCTCTGTCAATCTTGAGTCAAAATCAGAAAGAACTGATGCACAGATGGAAAGATGTGGAACCTAAATTTTAGAGATGGCCTTTGGAAGAAGATAGGCTCCTTTGCATGACACTAAAACTTCTCATGTTGTTAACAATTGTCTTACACTTCCTGTATCTCGAAGCATAACATAATACACATCTCTTATAAGTATTTCTTAAAAATTCTCATTATAAGAAAAAATTGTAACTATATGAGGTGATTGGTTCTAACTAAACTTGTTATGGTAATCATTTCCATATATATATAAGTATATATATATGAAATTTTGTGTTGAATATCTTGGGCTAATGTCATATGTTAACTTTATCACAATAATGCTCAATGTTTCTAACACCTGTTAGAAAATTCTCTGCCTTCTAAGATAACTAGAGGTTTTTTTGGGAGGGCCACTTCTATTGATCTTTTCATTTATATGTTTTCATACATTTGCGTTCTTTGGCCTGTGTGGGCCTCACATCGCAGTGGCCTCTCTCACAGCACAGCACCAGCTCTGGGCACATGGGTTCCAGAGCTCTGGCTCAGTGGTTGGACACATCAGTCCAGCTGCTCCGCAGCTAGTGGGATCCTCTCAGGCCAGGGATCAAACCAGTGCTCCTTGAACTGCAAGGCAGTGTCCTTTCCCACTGGACCACCAGGGAAGTCCCTCTGCCTTCTAATGATTATTTACTAAACTTATGTTCATTTACATTATATTTAATGCAAAAACTTAGGTTCTGTGGTAATATAAAAATGCTGCTCTTTAGCATTTTATATTATATGAGTAGATAGAGGATAAATATACAAAAATCTTAAATAAACAGGCAAATATTGAATACTAATATATTAATTACTGATTATGTGATTTCATAAGACCAGCGTGTAGGCTTCTATTAGGAAAAATAACTGAATAAAAAAGCAGATTTTGTTTGTTGGTTTGTTTTTATCTGTCTAGGTAAAAAGTCAGTTTAAGTCTGAGTGGGAGTTCAGTAATAGTGACTTATTACAGGTTTTTAAGAGTAAATGAGATGATCAAAGCATTGCTTGGAAGACTAGTCCAACATAGTAAATAGAATAAATTATGCAAGGTAAAGATCAAAGGCATAAAGACTTGTTAAGATTTTATTTTAATCATTCCAAATCAATGTAAAGAGAATCACTGTGTTTAATTGAAGGCTTAGATGGGACAGAATGTTTGAAAGTAAAACAGACAAAGTGAAGTGAAAAATAAGAGTATTTGATCATAATGGATACACAAATGATAGAAGATAAAATTTGATGATAAATAAATGACCTCAAGATAGTGAGTGTACGATCACTCTATAACATAAATAGCAAAATTAAGTTGAAAAATCATTTGGGGGTGGTGGTAAGAGAGATGAAGTGGTTGTATAGGGAGGGGTTGAGGTATATAATGAGTTAGTTTCCTCAGAAGTTTCAAAAATAGAAGGAAAAAAAAATTCATGCTATTTCATAACCCAGAGAGGATCACTGTAATTTTTAATACATTTGCTTTCATATTTCTATACACTTTTGAAGAAATGTTTATTTTAAAAAATAAGCTATACTCACTGTTTATTGGCCAAGTTAAAGAGGCTTTGATGAATAAAAGCATTCTTATGCATGGTTTATACAAAATGGTATTCCCCTAGCACAGAGCAACTTGGCAGCCATGTAGCAAGACCCTTAAAAATATTTAAGACTTTGTTTAGTAATTCTCATTATAGGAATTACTATTAGAAAATAATCAGAGATTTCAATGATTTATGTACAAATGTGTTCACTGACATGTTGTTGGGAAAATTGGAAGAAAACTATGTATAGATTTGCATAATTCCTACTGTATAGGAATTATCTTAAAATATTTTTAGAAATTTGGAAGAATTTACTGGGAAAACTTTTTTGTGGCTAAGATTGTTTCTTTGGGAGAGCTTGGTAATCTTTCAATCTTATGGAGACATATTTGATACTGCTATTTCTGTGGATATACTGAAGTTCTGTTCACTTGAATCAAAAGACAGTGACAGCTATCTGTTAAGTGTTGTTCTGTATAATGTTAGAGAAGTCTTTTTAAAAAATTAGAACCACCAACTCAGTGTCCAGAAATGTTCCCATCAATACTGCTTCATTCTCAGTATTTCTTAAGTTCAGCAAAGATTTAATCTAATGGGAGGCTGGGTAATGAAAATTTTTATTACAATAATATCTTTAGTATAAAAACAGTTATTTTCTTTCATCTGCTGGTTGGCTTCAACTATCTGAAAAATCTCCTTTTTTAAAAAAAATTTGGCCTCTTTTATTATTTTTTTATCCATTTATTTTCATCCATCTTTATTCCTTGGCCTGTGTGGATCTCCCATTGCAGTGGCGTCTCTCATTGCAGAGCACCAGTGCTGGGCCCATACGCTCGAGAGACCTGATTTGTGATTGGACACACTTGTCCATCCGCTCTGCAGCATGTGGGATCTTCCCAGGCCAGGGATCAAACTGGTGTCCCTTGCACTGCAAGGTGGACTCTTTACCCACTAGACCACCAGGGAAGCCCCTCTCCTTTAGTTTTTAAATGAAATGAGTTAAGAAAGAGATTACAATGGTGTTTCTTTGAGTTGAGTTGTCCTCAACAGTTATTTGGGGTAGTTATTTCTGTTGAGTTATTCAATGGCCCTCTGAGGATCTTTAGTGCAATTCACACTGTTGGCAATTTCAAACTAATCAAGTTTCCTGTATTATCAATTGCAGGATTTAGTTTCATCTCTTAAAAGAACTACCCAGATTCTCTCTTTACTTGCTATCACGTGTTGACATTCTGTCATTAAGACCAGTACTTACACATCCACTTCAGTGAAGTGAATTACTGATGAATATGAGATAGATAATAAGAAAGAGAACTTTATGAAACAAATAGTGAGACTATTAGTGACAGTATACTTCTGTAAATACTATAAATGCATTATCCTGGTGACTTTTTTGAAGGAAAATTTAGGCAAATCTACAAATCTCCAAAAGACCCAGAGAGATCTGTAGATGAACAGGGTTTCTGTGGAAAGTTTCTATGAAGACATTTCCATAAATAGCTCTTGGAATCACTTATCTCTGATTCTTCATAAACTGCCAAAATGTTATAATCCTTTTGTGTTAATGTCTTTATTTAAGCATCCCCATGGTCAACAAGAAACTAAAATTTTAATATCGTTAGAGGAAATTCAAAGCAGGAGTCTAGGGGCCTCCTGGTGGTCTAGTGGGTAAAGACATCACCTTGCAGTGCAAGGTGCACCAGTTTGGGTCCCTGGCCTGGGAAGATGCCCATGTGGGGCCCTGGAGAGGCTATTTTTATTTTTATCCATTATTTTCCATCTGCTGGTTGGCTTCAACTATCTGAAAAATCTCCTTTTTTAAAAAAAATTTGGCCTCTTTTATTATTTTTTTATCCATTTATTTTCATCCATCTTTATTCCTTGGCCTGTGTGGATCTCCCATTGCAGTGGCGTCTCTCATTGCAGAGCACCAGTGCTGGGCCCATACGCTCGAGAGACCTGATTTGTGATTGGACACACTTGTCCATCCGCTCTGCAGCATGTGGGATCTTCCCAGGCCAGGGATCAAACTGGTGTCCCTTGCACTGCAAGGTGGACTCTTTACCCACTAGACCACCAGGGAAGCCCCTCTCCTTTAGTTTTTAAATGAAATGAGTTAAGAAAGAGATTACAATGGTGTTTCTTTGAGTTGAGTTGTCCTCAACAGTTATTTGGGGTAGTTATTTCTGTTGAGTTATTCAATGGCCCTCTGAGGATCTTTAGTGCAATTCACACTGTTGGCAATTTCAAACTAATCAAGTTTCCTGTATTATCAATTGCAGGATTTAGTTTCATCTCTTAAAAGAACTACCCAGATTCTCTCTTTACTTGCTATCACGTGTTGACATTCTGTCATTAAGACCAGTACTTACACATCCACTTCAGTGAAGTGAATTACTGATGAATATGAGATAGATAATAAGAAAGAGAACTTTATGAAACAAATAGTGAGACTATTAGTGACAGTATACTTCTGTAAATACTATAAATGCATTATCCTGGTGACTTTTTTGAAGGAAAATTTAGGCAAATCTACAAATCTCCAAAAGACCCAGAGAGATCTGTAGATGAACAGGGTTTCTGTGGAAAGTTTCTATGAAGACATTTCCATAAATAGCTCTTGGAATCACTTATCTCTGATTCTTCATAAACTGCCAAAATGTTATAATCCTTTTGTGTTAATGTCTTTATTTAAGCATCCCCATGGTCAACAAGAAACTAAAATTTTAATATCGTTAGAGGAAATTCAAAGCAGGAGTCTAGGGGCCTCCCTGGTGGTCTAGTGGGTAAAGACATCACCTTGCAGTGCAAGGTGCACCAGTTTGATCCCTGGCCTGGGAAGATCCCATGTGCCATGGAGAGGCTGGACGGATGTGTCCAACTACCAAGCCTGAGCTCTGGAGCGCATGCACCCAGAGCCGGTGCTGTGCAGCAAGAGAGGCCACTGTGATAGGAGGCTCACACAGGCCAAAGAACACAGATAGATGAAAATAAATAAACAAAAGACCAATAGAAGTGGCCAAAAACAAACAAGCAAAAGCAGGAGTCTAAGAAAATGTAGACACATTGGACTGTGAATTTCATATCATTTAGACATAGTCACACTTCTCTGAGATGGAAACTTTAGGACCCTGGAAAGAGGAAAATAATTTAAATCAAACTGAATAAAACACAAAATTCTCAGATATGAGTTAAAATTAATGTTACCAGATTTAACTGTGACAGAAATCAAAGATATTGTCTCACAACAAAGTAGTAGCGTGGCAGTTTTTATAACAATCACAACAGAAGAGGAATGCATAACAACTTAAGACAAACATGTTCCTGTCACCATTTCACTGGTCCATCTCTGGACAGTTTGATCTTTTCTTTGTTAAGAAGAATATAGATTTTTTGTAATCTAGTTTTATCCCTATGAATCTATTGAACATAGTTGTTGTTTGTCACTAAGTTGTGTCTGATTCTTTTGTGACTCCATTGACTATAGCCCACCAGGCTTCTCTGTCCATTGGATTTACCAGGTAAGAATACTGAAGTGGGTTGCTATTTCCTTCTCCAGGGTTCTTCCTGACCCAAGGAATGAACCAGGGTCTCATTCATTGCACAGAGATTCTTTACTGCAGGGTCACTGGGGAAGCCCAAACCTATTTGCTTCTCATTAACCATTTTTGAATGAAAATTTAGGCAAATCTACAAATCTCCAAAAGACCCAGAGAGATCTGTAGATGAACAGGGTTTCTGTGGAAAGTTTCTATGAAGACATTTCCATAAATAGCTCTTGGAATCACTTATCTCTGATTCTTCATAAACTGCCAAAATGTTATAATCCTTTTGTGTTAATGTCTTTATTTAAGCATCCCCATGGTCAACAAGAAACTAAAATTTTAATATCGTTAGAGGAAATTCAAAGCAGGAGTCTAGGGGCCTCCCTGGTGGTCTAGTGGGTAAAGACATCACCTTGCAGTGCAAGGTGCACCAGTTTGATCCCTGGCCTGGGAAGATCCCATGTGCCATGGAGAGGCTGGACGGATGTGTCCAACTACCAAGCCTGAGCTCTGGAGCGCATGCACCCAGAGCCGGTGCTGTGCAGCAAGAGAGGCCACTGTGATAGGAGGCTCACACAGGCCAAAGAACACAGATAGATGAAAATAAATAAACAAAAGACCAATAGAAGTGGCCAAAAACAAACAAGCAAAAGCAGGAGTCTAAGAAAATGTAGACACATTGGACTGTGAATTTCATATCATTTAGACATAGTCACACTTCTCTGAGATGGAAACTTTAGGACCCTGGAAAGAGGAAAATAATTTAAATCAAACTGAATAAAACACAAAATTCTCAGATATGAGTTAAAATTAATGTTACCAGATTTAACTGTGACAGAAATCAAAGATATTGTCTCACAACAAAGTAGTAGCGTGGCAGTTTTTATAACAATCACAACAGAAGAGGAATGCATAACAACTTAAGACAAACATGTTCCTGTCACCATTTCACTGGTCCATCTCTGGACAGTTTGATCTTTTCTTTGTTAAGAAGAATATAGATTTTTTGTAATCTAGTTTTATCCCTATGAATCTATTGAACATAGTTGTTGTTTGTCACTAAGTTGTGTCTGATTCTTTTGTGACTCCATTGACTATAGCCCACCAGGCTTCTCTGTCCATTGGATTTACCAGGTAAGAATACTGAAGTGGGTTGCTATTTCCTTCTCCAGGGTTCTTCCTGACCCAAGGAATGAACCAGGGTCTCATTCATTGCACAGAGATTCTTTACTGCAGGGTCACTGGGGAAGCCCAAACCTATTTGCTTCTCATTAACCATTTTTTGAATGAATGAACAAATTTAAAGGTGATCCTCAACTTGTGACGGTTCAATTTATAATTTTTTGACTTTAACATGGTACAGAAGCAATATGCAACCAGTAGAAACTGTACTCTGAATTTTGATCTATTTCCTGGCTGGTGATTTGCAGTATGAGTCTCTCTTGTGATGCTGGTCAGTGTCAGCGAGGCACAATTCTCAGTTTACCCTTGATGACCAGGTTAAACAATTCACACTTACAACCATTCTGTATCCACATAGCCATTCTGTTTTTCATTTTCATTATGATATACAATAAATTACATATTGGCACTGTATTATAGAATAGACTTTGTCCTAGATGATTTTGCCCAATTTTGGTTAGTGTAAGTACTCTGAAATGTTTAAGGTAGGCTAGACTAAGATATATTGCTCAGTACTTTAGGTGTATTAAGTCCATTTTCCCAATGAAATATATTCAATGTACAATGGGTTGCTAGGTGAAACTCCATCATGAATCCAGGAGGATCCATACTATGATCTGGTGATACATGTTTCAGTCATGAAAGCTTTGAAATTGCAGTTAGTTCTCTTTCCTAAGTGGCTTTGTTTTATAGGATTTGATTCGCTCTGGCTCATGTAGCACTCTGGCGTCCCTTTCTGATCGTCGTCTTCTCTCTCCTGCATCACAGACTTAAGAGCACATCTGAATGTGAGAAGAGCGTTGTGAGCATGAAAACAGTATTCTACTCTTTTAGCAAAATATGGATATATCTGCTTGTCAAGCATCCTTCCCCAAAACATGTGAGGCCATTTTAACACTTTGGTATGTTTAATGAGTCAGACATTACTTAGCAACTAAACAAAAACAACGACAACAACAGCAAACAGTTACCATTATGATACTGAAGGGCGTCCCAGGTGGCTCACTGATTAAGAATCTGTTAGCCAATGATGGAGATGTGGGTTTGATCCCTGGGTCAGGAAGATGCTTTGAAGGAGGAAATGGCAACTCACTCAAGTATTCTTGTTGGAATAATCCAACGGACAGAGGAGTCTGACAGTCTACAGTCCACAGGGTTGCAGAGTCAGACATGACTGAGCCATTGAACACACATACTTGATAACAAAGACATTTAATATCCTACTATTTTGGTAGAACTGGCTTTAAGAAATATTTATAATTTTACTCATATTCAAATGTAAAATTTAGAGAAAACTTTTACAAAACTACATTATCCTTGATATGCTATTATTAGGCAACTATGTAAAGTAACCTAAGGACAAGCCAGAACCTGTAAGGCCTTTGTGATGCTGGTCAGTGTCAGCGAGGCACAATTCTCAGTTTACCCTTGATGACCAGGTTAAACAATTCACACTTACAACCATTCTGTATCCACATAGCCATTCTGTTTTTCATTTTCATTATGATATACAATAAATTACATATTGGCACTGTATTATAGAATAGACTTTGTCCTAGATGATTTTGCCCAATTTTGGTTAGTGTAAGTACTCTGAAATGTTTAAGGTAGGCTAGACTAAGATATATTGCTCAGTACTTTAGGTGTATTAAGTCCATTTTCCCAATGAAATATATTCAATGTACAATGGGTTGCTAGGTGAAACTCCATCATGAATCCAGGAGGATCCATACTATGATCTGGTGATACATGTTTCAGTCATGAAAGCTTTGAAATTGCAGTTAGTTCTCTTTCCTAAGTGGCTTTGTTTTATAGGATTTGATTCGCTCTGGCTCATGTAGCACTCTGGCGTCCCTTTCTGATCGTCGTCTTCTCTCTCCTGCATCACAGACTTAAGAGCACATCTGAATGTGAGAAGAGCGTTGTGAGCATGAAAACAGTATTCTACTCTTTTAGCAAAATATGGATATATCTGCTTGTCAAGCATCCTTCCCCAAAACATGTGAGGCCATTTTAACACTTTGGTATGTTTAATGAGTCAGACATTACTTAGCAACTAAACAAAAACAACGACAACAACAGCAAACAGTTACCATTATGATACTAAAGGGGCGTCCCAGGTGGCTCACTGATTAAGAATCTGTTAGCCAATGATGGAGATGTGGGTTTGATCCCTGGGTCAGGAAGATGCTTTGAAGGAGGAAATGGCAACTCACTCAAGTATTCTTGTTGGAATAATCCAACGGACAGAGGAGTCTGACAGTCTACAGTCCACAGGGTTGCAGAGTCAGACATGACTGAGCCATTGAACACACATACTTGATAACAAAGACATTTAATATCCTACTATTTTGGTAGAACTGGCTTTAAGAAATATTTATAATTTTACTCATATTCAAATGTAAAATTTAGAGAAAACTTTTACAAAACTACATTATCCTTGATATGCTATTATTAGGCAACTATGTAAAGTAACCTAAGGACAAGCCAGAACCTGTAAGGCCTTTGTAGTCATTTATTTATTTATCCAACAAGTATTTACTGAGGTTTGGAAGAGGATAAGTGAACTAGGCATCTTTTTAAAAGTTGTGGGTCAATACATTTTGCATTTCACACACACAAACTCATTTCATCGTTTTAATGCTTTTTGTTGTTGTCCAGTCATTAACTGTGTCTGACTCTTTGGTTATCCATGGACTGCAGCATGCCAGGCTTCCCTATCCTTCACTATCTCCTGAAGTTTGTTGAAATTTACGTCCATTGAGTTGGTGATGCCATCCAGTGCTTCTAGGTATAACTTATTCTCAAGATTTCCAGGTGGTACTAGCAGTAAAGAATCTGCCTGACAATGCAGGAGATGCCAGTTCAATCCCTGGGTCAGGAAGATGCCCTGGATGAGAAAATGGCAACCTATTCCAATATTCTTGACTGGAAAATTCCAAGGACAGAGGAGCCTGGCCAACTATAGCTACCTGACTCTACGTGGTCACAAAGATTCAGAAATGACTGAACACACATGTATGACTTATTCTCATTTTGTAGATGAAGAAATGTAGACTGTAAGTGTCTGAGGGGACACAGCTGACAGGTGGCTGAATTGGGATGTCCATTTATGGCGTTTTTTAATCCAAAGATCCTGAATATAAGTAGAATGATGCCTCAATGATTCACTGAGCTTGTGCAAATGGCTAGTCACATGCAATGAGAAAATTCTAAAATAGCTTGAATGTGTATTCTGCATTAGGTAGTTTTTAGTTTGTAAAAATGAAAATATAACTACAGAAACCACCATAATACATAATAGAATGTTAAGGAACAAAAATAGGTATGTCTATTATAATTTATATGATAAAATCTGTAGGTGAAATTATAACTTGAAGGTTTGCATACCTTTGTTTAAATACTTAAATGTTTTATCCATTGAGACATGGAAAAAGAAGATTGAACCTAAGTGACAGTAATAAATAAATGACAGTAATAATTTGACAGTAGTCAAATACAATCACGACTTGTAATATTGTGTTTATAATTACCCCATTTTCAGTTTATGAACAGTATGTTAAGAAGGTCATACAAACTCGTGCTCACATTTTTTATTTTTTTATGAAGTGTATTTCCTTACTCATCTTTTACACTTAAACTTGGAGTAGCACAGGAGGAAGGGTCAGGCTGCCAGAAATCCTTTCAGTGTGCTTTAGAAGCACAACTGCTTAGTCTTAGGCTGTTGGCACACTAGTAGACAGGACACAGTGCTTCTGTAATTAATCTTCCTGATGTACCAATGATACTTTGCAGAACAGAATGATTACCACTAGTTACTTGCTCTTTTCACTCATTCTTGGCTGATGAACTGGGCCAAGGAGCCTTAAGAACTCTGACAGAAAAACCAAAAAGAGGCTGGAGCTATTAGCATTTACCTCTTCTCATTATGGTCATTTCCTCCAGGTCACTGAATTTAGATGGATCCCATTTTATAAAATAGAGTCTCTATATTATTATCTATGATTATATACATATACATATATACATATATATAATTCACTGACATACCCATATGCTGCATTAGCTACATACTTCCAGTTATAATATGTGTTTGTTTACATACATGTGTACCCATCTAGAGCAAATCACAGCAAAATTTAAAACACAGAAATTGACTTTCCAAAGTAGATCATTATGAAAGAGCATTATCATCTGTTTTTAGAAAGGACAATCATGGTGTTCAGAAGTAAAACAGCAGGGAGCCATTCCCTCTGGGCCTCCAGCAATTATTCATATTTTTGCTAGCTCCGAGGGAGTTAAGCTTTGTTGTTATCATAACAGCTTCTTTACATCTGGATGAAGATATAAATCCTGTGGGCACCAGCAAGAATGGAGCCCATAAACTCTGACCTTTATGCAAGAAGCAAGTGTGTAAAAGCCAGAAACAGAAATGAATGTAAACATCTCCACTGTTAGTGTGTTCTTCAGCAAACAAAGCTTTATTTTATCGAGTTACCTTGACGGGGAATAAAAATGTATTCCTGATCACGAGAAGATTTGAGAACATTTTACTTTTGCATTGTCAGGAAAGTTGGAAAACCTAGTCTTAGTCATGAAATAAAACAGTAGTAGCTCAATGTTCAGCATTGTATAAAAGCTCTGTGTAGAGCAAGGAGGCCCTTACAATGAGTCTGGGTCTCTGGACGGCTCCTGGCTCAAAAGTCTGTCCATTCAGAACAGGGAATAGGAGAAGTGATGAGAACTGAATGCCAGCTTCTGCCTCTCAAGCTCTGTGAGATGTTGAGACAAATAACACCTCACGTTCCCAATAGGCTGGGGTGGGGAAAATACGTCTTCACTTTAGAAGCACAACTGCTTAGTCTTAGGCTGTTGGCACACTAGTAGACAGGACACAGTGCTTCTGTAATTAATCTTCCTGATGTACCAATGATACTTTGCAGAACAGAATGATTACCACTAGTTACTTGCTCTTTTCACTCATTCTTGGCTGATGAACTGGGCCAAGGAGCCTTAAGAACTCTGACAGAAAAACCAAAAAGAGGCTGGAGCTATTAGCATTTACCTCTTCTCATTATGGTCATTTCCTCCAGGTCACTGAATTTAGATGGATCCCATTTTATAAAATAGAGTCTCTATATTATTATCTATGATTATATACATATACATATATACATATATATAATTCACTGACATACCCATATGCTGCATTAGCTACATACTTCCAGTTATAATATGTGTTTGTTTACATACATGTGTACCCATCTAGAGCAAATCACAGCAAAATTTAAAACACAGAAATTGACTTTCCAAAGTAGATCATTATGAAAGAGCATTATCATCTGTTTTTAGAAAGGACAATCATGGTGTTCAGAAGTAAAACAGCAGGGAGCCATTCCCTCTGGGCCTCCAGCAATTATTCATATTTTTGCTAGCTCCGAGGGAGTTAAGCTTTGTTGTTATCATAACAGCTTCTTTACATCTGGATGAAGATATAAATCCTGTGGGCACCAGCAAGAATGGAGCCCATAAACTCTGACCTTTATGCAAGAAGCAAGTGTGTAAAAGCCAGAAACAGAAATGAATGTAAACATCTCCACTGTTAGTGTGTTCTTCAGCAAACAAAGCTTTATTTTATCGAGTTACCTTGACGGGGAATAAAAATGTATTCCTGATCACGAGAAGATTTGAGAACATTTTACTTTTGCATTGTCAGGAAAGTTGGAAAACCTAGTCTTAGTCATGAAATAAAACAGTAGTAGCTCAATGTTCAGCATTGTATAAAAGCTCTGTGTAGAGCAAGGAGGCCCTTACAATGAGTCTGGGTCTCTGGACGGCTCCTGGCTCAAAAGTCTGTCCATTCAGAACAGGGAATAGGAGAAGTGATGAGAACTGAATGCCAGCTTCTGCCTCTCAAGCTCTGTGAGATGTTGAGACAAATAACACCTCACGTTCCCAATAGGCTGGGGTGGGTAAAATACGTCTTCACTTTACATTGCAAGGAAGGTCTTCCTGACCCACTATTTTCCCTCCTAAAATATGGCTATTCCCATTTCAAAGTCACACTTTTTCACCCTTCTCATGCTTTAAAATTTGTTGAATGTTTTAGATTGGGTCTCAGTTTTACTACTTTTGCCAAAATGGTGCCTAAAGCTATGATTAGTATTTCTGCCTTGTGTTCTTGAAGCACTGAGCTAGTAGAAGAGTGGGTTTTGAGCTGAGTGCAGGACTATGTCTCATTCCACTTTATGCTTCCCACTTTCTACCACAGTACCTTGCACATTATGCTTTCTGCAGTAGTTAAATAATTTGCTCTGATTTTATTTTATATGTATTTCTATCTAGTCACAGAAAAGTATTTTGGACTTTAATTCTGGTTTGTAGAAAACCATGATATTTCATGATTCTTCTAGTATATACATACTCAACATTTCAACACATTTTAAGGCCAAAATTTGGATCATTACACAAGCTCACACAATTCCAGAAAGTCAGACGTGATTCTATCATCTTTCAGAACTACAGCAACAACATGACAGTCTTGTAATTGAGTTGTGGTCTGTTTTTGTTCACTGAAGTATCTCAAGTGCCAAGAATAATGCTTGGCATATAGAAAGGATTCAATGCTTTTAAAATTGTCACTAGGAATATTTAAGGTGGCACATAGCAAAAATTAGACACTCACAATGGATATTTCTCATTTATTTTTTTCATTTACTTTTTATAATTAAACAATTCACAGGAGGAATTCTTAATGGGTCAAATACATATCCAAATGTAATACATCCTAAATCATATACCATAGAAGGCATATAAGTCAAGTGATGACATCAATAAATTTATTATGGATCAATTTGCAGCCAAGCAGTCCCTTAAACCTGTCTAATGCTTTGGCTATAAAAGCTCTGTGTAGAGCAAGGAGGCCCTTACAATGAGTCTGGGTCTCTGGACGGCTCCTGGCTCAAAAGTCTGTCCATTCAGAACAGGGAATAGGAGAAGTGATGAGAACTGAATGCCAGCTTCTGCCTCTCAAGCTCTGTGAGATGTTGAGACAAATAACACCTCACGTTCCCAATAGGCTGGGGTGGGTAAAATACGTCTTCACTTTACATTGCAAGGAAGGTCTTCCTGACCCACTATTTTCCCTCCTAAAATATGGCTATTCCCATTTCAAAGTCACACTTTTTCACCCTTCTCATGCTTTAAAATTTGTTGAATGTTTTAGATTGGGTCTCAGTTTTACTACTTTTGCCAAAATGGTGCCTAAAGCTATGATTAGTATTTCTGCCTTGTGTTCTTGAAGCACTGAGCTAGTAGAAGAGTGGGTTTTGAGCTGAGTGCAGGACTATGTCTCATTCCACTTTATGCTTCCCACTTTCTACCACAGTACCTTGCACATTATGCTTTCTGCAGTAGTTAAATAATTTGCTCTGATTTTATTTTATATGTATTTCTATCTAGTCACAGAAAAGTATTTTGGACTTTAATTCTGGTTTGTAGAAAACCATGATATTTCATGATTCTTCTAGTATATACATACTCAACATTTCAACACATTTTAAGGCCAAAAATTTGGATCATTACACCAGCTCACACAATTCCAGAAAGTCAGACGTGATTCTATCATCTTTCAGAACTACAGCAACAACATGACAGTCTTGTAATTGAGTTGTGGTCTGTTTTTGTTCACTGAAGTATCTCAAGTGCCAAGAATAATGCTTGGCATATAGAAAGGATTCAATGCTTTTAAAATTGTCACTAGGAATATTTAAGGTGGCACATAGCAAAAATTAGACACTCACAATGGATATTTCTCATTTATTTTTTTCATTTACTTTTTATAATTAAACAATTCACAGGAGGAATTCTTAATGGGTCAAATACATATCCAAATGTAATACATCCTAAATCATATACCATAGAAGGCATATAAGTCAAGTGATGACATCAATAAATTTATTATGGATCAATTTGCAGCCAAGCAGTCCCTTAAACCTGTCTAATGCTTTGGCAAGATGCTTGAAAGGACTCACTAAAAATTTATTAGTGCAGCTTGAAATAGTTTTTTTTTTTCCCTTCTTGTGCTTAACAAAGAGGATACTGTTTGCCCTGTGAACATATACATTTTATAGTTTAACATAGTAATCATTATGTTTGCCAAGAATCACAGCTTTAAAAGACTTTTTATTAAAACCACTGCTGTGTTTTAGCTTTCATTTTTCATACTACATTCTTATTTAAAATCTATTCTATTTAAATTTGCCTAACTCTTTCATAATCAAAACTTAACTTGAGTTCTGCTTTTGAAATGTATTTTGTATCACTTCACATATTCTTTGCAATGAATCTAGTATTTTCAGTTAATTGATACTGATTTTGAACTTTCCAAACAGAATTCACATTAGGGTTAGAAAGCATGCTTCTTTCATATGTAACATATTTAAGTACTATACCATTTTTAAAGACTAAGTTTTTCAGACAGTGTTTCAGACTTCAAAATTACTAGCTTAGTGCAGTAGCCACAGCACCAAATGAAGGACTTTGTAGCTTACTATATGTTATGAATTTAAGGATTACGTAAGGTTTATAGAAGACCTAAAACAGTAAATTTTAAACTGAGAAAAGGAAAAGGTTAACTTTAAATTCCTATTCTGTACACAAGAGAAACGTATTTATATGGGCCAAAACTATAAAAACTTTACAATTCAAAGGCCAAAATTTGGATCATTACACCAGCTCACACAATTCCAGAAAGTCAGACGTGATTCTATCATCTTTCAGAACTACAGCAACAACATGACAGTCTTGTAATTGAGTTGTGGTCTGTTTTTGTTCACTGAAGTATCTCAAGTGCCAAGAATAATGCTTGGCATATAGAAAGGATTCAATGCTTTTAAAATTGTCACTAGGAATATTTAAGGTGGCACATAGCAAAAATTAGACACTCACAATGGATATTTCTCATTTATTTTTTTCATTTACTTTTTATAATTAAACAATTCACAGGAGGAATTCTTAATGGGTCAAATACATATCCAAATGTAATACATCCTAAATCATATACCATAGAAGGCATATAAGTCAAGTGATGACATCAATAAATTTATTATGGATCAATTTGCAGCCAAGCAGTCCCTTAAACCTGTCTAATGCTTTGGCAAGATGCTTGAAAGGACTCACTAAAAATTTATTAGTGCAGCTTGAAATAGTTTTTTTTTTTCCCTTCTTGTGCTTAACAAAGAGGATACTGTTTGCCCTGTGAACATATACATTTTATAGTTTAACATAGTAATCATTATGTTTGCCAAGAATCACAGCTTTAAAAGACTTTTTATTAAAACCACTGCTGTGTTTTAGCTTTCATTTTTCATACTACATTCTTATTTAAAATCTATTCTATTTAAATTTGCCTAACTCTTTCATAATCAAAACTTAACTTGAGTTCTGCTTTTGAAATGTATTTTGTATCACTTCACATATTCTTTGCAATGAATCTAGTATTTTCAGTTAATTGATACTGATTTTGAACTTTCCAAACAGAATTCACATTAGGGTTAGAAAGCATGCTTCTTTCATATGTAACATATTTAAGTACTATACCATTTTTAAAGACTAAGTTTTTCAGACAGTGTTTCAGACTTCAAAATTACTAGCTTAGTGCAGTAGCCACAGCACCAAATGAAGGACTTTGTAGCTTACTATATGTTATGAATTTAAGGATTACGTAAGGTTTATAGAAGACCTAAAACAGTAAATTTTTAAACTGAGAAAAGGAAAAGGTTAACTTTAAATTCCTATTCTGTACACAAGAGAAACGTATTTATATGGGCCAAAACTATAAAAACTTTAACCCCATATTTTTTTCCTAAATGAAATATAAGTGATGATAGCGTATTTATTACTAATGTGATTTTAAACTAGCTGCTTTTGAGAATATCAGGAATGATGACATTATTCTTTTTATGAATAAGGTAGAAGAAGTGAACTTTAGTTCCTGAAAGTGTCACTTTTTAAAAAAGATACTATTTCTTTTTAAGCTGTGTTGAAGTAAAACTGATATACAAAACATCACATACATTTACTGTTTACAGTGTGCAATGTTTTGACCCACACATATACCTGTGATACCATCATTACAATCAAGATAGTAAACATACTCATCATCTCCCAAAATTTCCTTATGTTCTTGTGTATGTGTGTGTGTGTGTGTTTATGTTTCATGGTAAGGACACAATATGAGACCTAGCTTCTTAATATATATTAAAGTGCCCAATACCATATTGTTAACTACAGGCACCATATTTTACAGTCAAGATTTGGAAAAAACCCAAATGTCTATCAACAAATGAGTGGATAAAGAAAATATGGTATATAGATAGATAGATAATGTATATCTATATCTATATACATATATAGATAGATATGATAGCCTTCAAACAAGAAGAAAATTCTTTCATTTGCAACAACATGGATGAAACAAGGATATTATGCTAATGGAAGTAAGTCAGTTACAGAAGAATAAAGACGGTAAGTGTGGGTGTGCTTAGTCACCCAGGCATGTCCGACTCTTTGCAAACCCATGGAGTGTAGCCCACCATATGCCTCTGGTCTTGTGATTATTGCAGGAAGAATACTGGAGTGGGTTGCCATCACATACTCCAGGGATTTTCTTGACCCAAGGATTGAATCCGCATCTCCTGAGCATCTTGCATTGGCAGGTGGATTCTTTACCACTAGCACAACCTGGGAAGCTCATAGAATATTGCATGATTCCAGTTAAATGAGGTATCTACTCAGAGAAGTAAATTTTAGATAGACATGAGACAAATTAGTAGCAGTAGCCACAGCACCAAATGAAGGACTTTGTAGCTTACTATATGTTATGAATTTAAGGATTACGTAAGGTTTATAGAAGACCTAAAACAGTAAATTTTAAACTGAGAAAAGGAAAAGGTTAACTTTAAATTCCTATTCTGTACACAAGAGAAACGTATTTATATGGGCCAAAACTATAAAAACTTTAACCCCATATTTTTTTCCTAAATGAAATATAAGTGATGATAGCGTATTTATTACTAATGTGATTTTAAACTAGCTGCTTTTGAGAATATCAGGAATGATGACATTATTCTTTTTATGAATAAGGTAGAAGAAGTGAACTTTAGTTCCTGAAAGTGTCACTTTTTAAAAAAGATACTATTTCTTTTTAAGCTGTGTTGAAGTAAAACTGATATACAAAACATCACATACATTTACTGTTTACAGTGTGCAATGTTTTGACCCACACATATACCTGTGATACCATCATTACAATCAAGATAGTAAACATACTCATCATCTCCCAAAATTTCCTTATGTTCTTGTGTATGTGTGTGTGTGTGTGTTTATGTTTCATGGTAAGGACACAATATGAGACCTAGCTTCTTAATATATATTAAAGTGCCCAATACCATATTGTTAACTACAGGCACCATATTTTACAGTCAAGTTTTGGGAAAAAAACCCAAATGTCTATCAACAAATGAGTGGATAAAGAAAATATGGTATATAGATAGATAGATAATGTATATCTATATCTATATACATATATAGATAGATATGATAGCCTTCAAACAAGAAGAAAATTCTTTCATTTGCAACAACATGGATGAAACAAGGATATTATGCTAATGGAAGTAAGTCAGTTACAGAAGAATAAAGACGGTAAGTGTGGGTGTGCTTAGTCACCCAGGCATGTCCGACTCTTTGCAAACCCATGGAGTGTAGCCCACCATATGCCTCTGGTCTTGTGATTATTGCAGGAAGAATACTGGAGTGGGTTGCCATCACATACTCCAGGGATTTTCTTGACCCAAGGATTGAATCCGCATCTCCTGAGCATCTTGCATTGGCAGGTGGATTCTTTACCACTAGCACAACCTGGGAAGCTCATAGAATATTGCATGATTCCAGTTAAATGAGGTATCTACTCAGAGAAGTAGAGAATAGAATGGTTGTTGTCAAGAGATAGGAGAAGGAGGAAATGGATAAAGCACTTCTTCAAATGCAAGATGAAGAAGTTCTAGAGACTTCACATATTTTCTATCACAACACTGAGACTTTAGGTTAGGCTACTTTATCTTCTAAAAATATAATCTTAAATTATAGAAAAAATGATAGACCTGAAAGCCAAATGAAACATTTATTGATGAGAGTTCCCTGAATTTACTTGATTTTGAATTACTGCATTTTTCTCCTGCTTTTTGAAAAAGGACTTTTTCATTCCCATTTACAGTTCAGTTCAGTTGCTCAGTCATGTCCGACTCTTTGTTACCCCAAGGACTGCAGTGCAGCAGGTTTCCCTGTCCTTCACCATCTCCCAGAACTTGCTCTAACTCATGACCCTTATGTTAGTGATGTGATCCAACCATTTCATCCTCTGTCTTCCCCTTCTCTTTCTGTCTTCTATTTTTCCCAGCATCAGGGTCTTTTCCAGTGAGTCGTCTCTTTGTAACAGGTGGTCAAAATATTGTAGCTTCAGCTTTAGCATCAGTTCGTCCAATGAATAGTCAGAGCTGATTTCCTTTAGGATTGACTGGTTTGATCTCCTTGCAGTCCAAGTCCCATTTTACTGGGCTTTATGTAACTATTTCTGATCACAGCAGTGTGTCTTACTTTCTTAATTAAAATAAATTTTAAAAATGAAAAAAATAAATTAGAAGTTAATTTTTCTACTTCCCTTAACATTTAGAAAAGATAATTACTCAGACAGTAAACTTTTTTACTAAATTATTTAAGAATAAATGCATACACTTGACATTGCAATAAGGCATATTATGCAGTTATTGGAACTTTTTAGAGTTCAGGTTCTCCTTTTGAAACCTGCTGCAACATTCCAAAGTAAATAGCCATAGACTAAAAAATATAAATTAAATGTAAAGATAGATGATCTGGGTGAAAGAACTGTATTTAAATATTCAGTTTTTGGTGAATTAATTATTATCTTTTTAATTTTGGCCTCTTTTATTGATTTTTTATCCATTTATTTTCATCCATATTCATTCTTTGGCCTGTGTGGGTCTCCTAAGGAATTGAAGTAGAGAATAGAATGGTTGTTGTCAAGAGATAGGAGAAGGAGGAAATGGATAAAGCACTTCTTCAAATGCAAGATGAAGAAGTTCTAGAGACTTCACATATTTTCTATCACAACACTGAGACTTTAGGTTAGGCTACTTTATCTTCTAAAAATATAATCTTAAATTATAGAAAAAATGATAGACCTGAAAGCCAAATGAAACATTTATTGATGAGAGTTCCCTGAATTTACTTGATTTTGAATTACTGCATTTTTCTCCTGCTTTTTGAAAAAGGACTTTTTCATTCCCATTTACAGTTCAGTTCAGTTGCTCAGTCATGTCCGACTCTTTGTTACCCCAAGGACTGCAGTGCAGCAGGTTTCCCTGTCCTTCACCATCTCCCAGAACTTGCTCTAACTCATGACCCTTATGTTAGTGATGTGATCCAACCATTTCATCCTCTGTCTTCCCCTTCTCTTTCTGTCTTCTATTTTTCCCAGCATCAGGGTCTTTTCCAGTGAGTCGTCTCTTTGTAACAGGTGGTCAAAATATTGTAGCTTCAGCTTTAGCATCAGTTCGTCCAATGAATAGTCAGAGCTGATTTCCTTTAGGATTGACTGGTTTGATCTCCTTGCAGTCCAAGTCCCATTTTACTGGGCTTTATGTAACTATTTCTGATCACAGCAGTGTGTCTTACTTTCTTAATTAAAATAAATTTTAAAAATGAAAAAAATAAATTAGAAGTTAATTTTTCTACTTCCCTTAACATTTAGAAAAGATAATTACTCAGACAGTAAACTTTTTTACTAAATTATTTAAGAATAAATGCATACACTTGACATTGCAATAAGGCATATTATGCAGTTATTGGAACTTTTTAGAGTTCAGGTTCTCCTTTTGAAACCTGCTGCAACATTCCAAAGTAAATAGCCATAGACTAAAAAATATAAATTAAATGTAAAGATAGATGATCTGGGTGAAAGAACTGTATTTAAATATTCAGTTTTTGGTGAATTAATTATTATCTTTTTAATTTTGGCCTCTTTTATTGATTTTTTTTATCCATTTATTTTCATCCATCTTTATTCTTTGGCCTGTGTGGGTCTCCTATCACAGTGGCCTCTCTCATTGCAAAGCTCTGGCTCCATGCACATGCACTCCAGAACGCTGGCTCCTAACTGGACACATGGGTTCATCTGCTCTGCGGCACATGTGATCCTCCCAGGCCAGGGATGGAACCGGTGCCTCTTGCACTGCAAGGCAGACTCTTCACCCACTGGACCACCAGGGATGTCCTGGTGAATCAATTATTAAGGAAAAAGAAAAATATTTGCTTTTCTTGTAGTTAAAAATATAGTAATAGAATACATAAGCAAATGTTTTAAACTATTTACAAATCATAAAGTCATTTTTGGTTTCTTATATGAGCTCTATAAGCTACAGGAAATATCAGAGGAAAAGGCCATTATATATATTTACTTTGAAAATTAAATTCAGGGTAATATGATATTGATTTGTATAAAAAGATAAATATTTTTATAAAAAGTTTTCCACAAGAATCAACAACTCCATGTGAATTAAAACTTATACTGTGAAATAATTTATAAGAAATGTATTCCAAAATTGTCAGCCTATAAATTACCCTTAAGAACTTTAGTTGTGTCTCCATAATGACACTTTTAGCTTTAAAAATACCAAAAGTGTTTGCTGTCAAGCATCTGCCTAGCATAACTGACATCATTTGTAACAATACTGATTGAATGTGGAATTTTCAAAAATATGAATTTTGGTAACAGTAAATAAACTCATTGAAAATGAGCCAAGGATATTTTATGGTCAGTTGATACCATGTTAATAAATGATAACTGTATTTTATAAAGTTATGAAACCAAAATATACTGTTTTACATTTATAAGTTATTACTCATATGTTCTTTCATCATCTTTTATAATAACAAAATATTTTTTAAAAAGTAGCTTTATACATTAGTACCTTTGACTGTACTTTTCCCCAGCTGTTTGAATAAGGATCTCCACATTCTCATTGTTTCATGGGGTCTACACATTATTTTTGGGTGAAGAACTGTATTTAAATATTCAGTTTTGGTGAATTAATTATTATCTTTTAATTTTGGCCTCTTTTATTGTTTTTTTATCCATTTATTTTCATCCATCTTTATTCTTTGGCCTGTGTGGGTCTCCTATCACAGTGGCCTCTCTCATTGCAAAGCTCTGGCTCCATGCACATGCACTCCAGAACGCTGGCTCCTAACTGGACACATGGGTTCATCTGCTCTGCGGCACATGTGATCCTCCCAGGCCAGGGATGGAACCGGTGCCTCTTGCACTGCAAGGCAGACTCTTCACCCACTGGACCACCAGGGATGTCCTGGTGAATCAATTATTAAGGAAAAAGAAAAATATTTGCTTTTCTTGTAGTTAAAATATAGTAATAGAATACATAAGCAAATGTTTTAAACTATTTACAAATCATAAAGTCATTTTTGGTTTCTTATATGAGCTCTATAAGCTACAGGAAATATCAGAGGAAAAGGCCATTATATATATTTACTTTGAAAATTAAATTCAGGGTAATATGATATTGATTTGTATAAAAAGATAAATATTTTTATAAAAAGTTTTCCACAAGAATCAACAACTCCATGTGAATTAAAACTTATACTGTGAAATAATTTATAAGAAATGTATTCCAAAATTGTCAGCCTATAAATTACCCTTAAGAACTTTAGTTGTGTCTCCATAATGACACTTTTAGCTTTAAAAATACCAAAAGTGTTTGCTGTCAAGCATCTGCCTAGCATAACTGACATCATTTGTAACAATACTGATTGAATGTGGAATTTTCAAAAATATGAATTTTGGTAACAGTAAATAAACTCATTGAAAATGAGCCAAGGATATTTTATGGTCAGTTGATACCATGTTAATAAATGATAACTGTATTTTATAAAGTTATGAAACCAAAATATACTGTTTTACATTTATAAGTTATTACTCATATGTTCTTTCATCATCTTTTATAATAACAAAATATTTTTTAAAAAGTAGCTTTATACATTAGTACCTTTGACTGTACTTTTTCCCCCAGCTGTTTGAATAAGGATCTCCACATTCTCATTGTTTCATGGGGTCTACACATTATGTAAGCAACCTTAATCACAGTTTTGTATGCCCAATTTTCTTAAAATGAACAAATGAGAGGTTTTCATTTCTGTTTATCTTAATATTTAGAAACAATAACATAACAATATCTTCTTATGTGATACATTTTTGCTCTCTTTTTCCAGTGCTTTGGTTCTCATTGATAACATAACTTTCTTTGCACCTGCTTATTTTCTAAAGCAATGAGAGACTGTATTTTTCCTTAGAGTAAAACCCTGGGTTAAGATCTAAATCATGGTTTTCTAGCTCATGATATATTTTCCGCTTACTTGACTATCAGGAACCAGACTTTAAAACGAAATTTTTTCTTCAACAAGAAGGTCCCACCAGCCATCATTTGCCATATTTGACACAGCTGGTGAATGAGCAAAAGACATAAATTGTTACAGAATCCCAAAACGGACTGCACACTTGTTTCAGCACCACCTGGGGCCTCTTAATGTATGAAGCAGAAAAAGGAAATATGCAAATTTTGGTTTTCATTTACATAGAGCTGATTCCACTGAATAGTTTTCTAGTGTTTCCTAATGTTTTCATGATTTCCTCAGCATATACTTATCAATCATTTTTCTTGTCAGTAAGATCCTCATTTTTTTGTGTGTATCCATGTTAAGTGATGCCTGCAGGTATTGCAATTTCTGAATCCTCTCAAGGTAAGAATTTCTTTGGAAAGTCTATAATTCTTGACAGAAAAGAAATCACCATTACTGAAAAGCAAATAGCAGAGATGCTAGTGCATAATAAGCAACAGACTACCAGACTTCATTCTTTACTTTAATGGGACTCTCAAATTAACTTTTAAAAGTAAATAAACTCATTGAAAATGAGCCAAGGATATTTTATGGTCAGTTGATACCATGTTAATAAATGATAACTGTATTTTATAAAGTTATGAAACCAAAATATACTGTTTTACATTTATAAGTTATTACTCATATGTTCTTTCATCATCTTTTATAATAACAAAATATTTTTTAAAAAGTAGCTTTATACATTAGTACCTTTGACTGTACTTTTTCCCCCAGCTGTTTGAATAAGGATCTCCACATTCTCATTGTTTCATGGGGTCTACACATTATGTAAGCAACCTTAATCACAGTTTTGTATGCCCAATTTTCTTAAAATGAACAAATGAGAGGTTTTCATTTCTGTTTATCTTAATATTTAGAAACAATAACATAACAATATCTTCTTATGTGATACATTTTTGCTCTCTTTTTCCAGTGCTTTGGTTCTCATTGATAACATAACTTTCTTTGCACCTGCTTATTTTCTAAAGCAATGAGAGACTGTATTTTTCCTTAGAGTAAAACCCTGGGTTAAGATCTAAATCATGGTTTTCTAGCTCATGATATATTTTCCGCTTACTTGACTATCAGGAACCAGACTTTAAAACGAAATTTTTTCTTCAACAAGAAGGTCCCACCAGCCATCATTTGCCATATTTGACACAGCTGGTGAATGAGCAAAAGACATAAATTGTTACAGAATCCCAAAACGGACTGCACACTTGTTTCAGCACCACCTGGGGCCTCTTAATGTATGAAGCAGAAAAAGGAAATATGCAAATTTTGGTTTTCATTTACATAGAGCTGATTCCACTGAATAGTTTTCTAGTGTTTCCTAATGTTTTCATGATTTCCTCAGCATATACTTATCAATCATTTTTCTTGTCAGTAAGATCCTCATTTTTTTGTGTGTATCCATGTTAAGTGATGCCTGCAGGTATTGCAATTTCTGAATCCTCTCAAGGTAAGAATTTCTTTGGAAAGTCTATAATTCTTGACAGAAAAGAAATCACCATTACTGAAAAAGCAAATAGCAGAGATGCTAGTGCATAATAAGCAACAGACTACCAGACTTCATTCTTTACTTTAATGGGACTCTTGATTACCATACGTGGAACATAAAAATGAAGCAGAAACATTATAGCACTAATGCAAAGCCGCAGTGTTCTTCCCTCTTGGTATGGATGCCATCATGTCCATGGATCCCTGTGTCCCTTAGTAGATCATTACCAATGAGTGACTTAAAGAGACACTAAAATTTAAAGGTCCCTTGTCAAACTAAGGGATATCTGCCTTTCTGGTGAATATGCTGTCTTCAGGAGATGATGATCCAAAATATAACTAGAAAATTAAGCCAATATCTATGTGTTCCTCAAATGACTTGATATTTTTATCATTATAAACCTCTACCAACCGAAAAAAAGTATGTAGTGGCTCATAGTAACAGTGTGGGAGACAAGATCTTTTGGACCTTTGAACTCAATTTCTAAGGTTTTTTTATTGTTTCATTTTCTTGTTTGAACAGCCTTTAGAAAGAGATGCCATGGTGTTAGATTATTTGTTCTTTCTTACTTCAAATGTCCATATAAAAGGGCTTCCCAGGTGTCAGAGTGGTAAAGAATCCACCTGCCAGTGCAGGATATGTAGGAGATCAGGTTTGATCCCTGGGCCAGGAAGATCCCCACAAGTGAGAAATGGGAACCCACTTCAGTAATCTTGCCTGGAGAATCCCATGGACAGAGGAGCCTGGTCGGCTGCAGTCAAAGGGGCTGCAAAGAGTCAAAAGAGACTAAACACTCACACATGTCCATATCAAAATCTGCTTCACAAGGATTTTGAAATTGTAATCAGGCTAACAAAAATAGTATTTAACAAAAATGCTTCCATCCATAAAGTCTCCTTTATTTCCATTTTATAATAATTTTATTTTTCTTTATCAGGTTTTATTAACCACAGTTAAGATTACTGGAAGAGAATGCCTCATTCAAGTGCATATGTCTGTGTAATTTATATCAAAAGGTCAAATGAAATATGTGCATGTTAAAACTATTCTGTCTTTTTTCTAAATAACTAGCAGCAACTGTAACACTCTATAACTTATTCTAAACCTGTTATGGAGTGAATGCCACATAAGAGAATTATAAGTAGGTATCTTAAAAGAGGGGAAGGAAATATTGTCTGAAAAAATGATATTGAATAGAGAGGCTAGGTTTCTGTCTCCATAGTTACCTCAAATTTGGGGCTTCCCCTCTGGCTCAGTGGCAAAAAATCCACCTGAAATGCTGAAATCACAGGTGATGTGGGTTTGGTTCCTGGGTCAAGACTATCTCCTGGACTACCCACTCCAGTATTCTCATATGGAGAATCCCATGGACAGAGGACCCTGGTGGGCTACAGTCCATGGAGTTGCAAAGAGTCAGACACGACTGAAGTGACTTAGTTTTCATGCACAAGTTTGGCAGTAGTCAACCCCATCAGACCCAAGAAAGCCCTTTCCTCAGTGAGAATATGATAGTGCTCCTGCCTCCCTTTTTTCTTTAGAAGACAACTGCTCTGATTTTTCACCTGTTGAAATTCTTACTCTCTGCTTTTTCTTCTTCCAAAATGTGCACCAATCTCCTTCCTCTATAACCAAACAGAAAACAAACTATAATAAGAATACAGGACTTCCCTGGTGGTCCAGTGGGTAAGGACACCACCTTGTAGTGCAAGGGGTGCTGATTCGATCCCTGGCCTGAGAAGATCCCACATGCCGTGGAGCGGCTGGACCAATGTGTCCAATTACCGAGCCAGAGCTCTGGAGCACATGTGCCCAGAGCCAGTGCTCTGCAACAACAGAGGCCACTGCAATGGGAGGCCCACATGGGCCAAAGAACAAAGATGGATGAAAATAGATAAATGAAAGACCGATAGAAGTGGCCCGCCCACCCCAAAATAAAAAAATAATAAAAAAATAAGAATATTATCTTTTTCTTCTTGTTCTTGATATAGTCAATATTACAGCATATTGAAATGTATACCAAAAAATCCTGTACAATTGTGTAAATTTGTTTCAATCCCTGCCCTCAGACTCCAACCAACTCTAAAAGGAAAAGATACAAGATTGACCAAAAGTTAGGTAAAAAATATCCTAGCTACTAAGAAGTGATGAAGATTTTCTTGGCACCAAGAACCAAGAATTATTTCTCTTGCGGTTCTTCAGAAAAGTGAGCATTCATGACGTCACCATAGGACAGATACACTAAACAGAAGCTAAGTTTTCCTTTTTCGCTTCTACTCTCTCTTATGTATATGTGAGTAGGAAATTTCTGAGTTTATGTTCCACCCTTGCATTTTAATTCTAAACGGTTAGTCAACATGGAAGGATTTTACTCTTGCTGATAAATTCATGAGATAACTCTGCCTAAAACTGATAATCTTAAAATTGGAGGTGAGGGTTAACCTATGTGGCACAGTCCACGAAACTTAGGATACATCTTAGCAATTCTCACGAATACACAAATTTAAGAAGTTCTCATGAGTAGGCATACTCCCAACACAAAATGGTTTGGTAGAAGTTTTCCCTTCCAAACCATTATTCTCATTCACACAATTATGTCAAGAACCCCATTGAATTTCCATCTTTTCCGTATTCACTAATCTTAAGAGTGCTATTCACCAGTGAGAAAGGTTAGAAAAGGCCAGTAGTGGCCCAGAAAATATGTGGCTAAATTGATGTAACTGCCACAGTGCTTCTGGGCAGAATAAAATCAATCTGTTAAAGATACACAGTACATTGATTTATGTATCACTAGACATAATCTCTCCTAACAAAATCTTATTAAAGATTTTAACAATCTTTGTAATAAAAAATGACTTTATGATGTTCAATCACAGATTGCTTGACGTTATTGGAGTGCTGATAATATACAGAAATAATATTTAAAGAAGAATTCATACATAAAATATACACACATAATGCAGGTGGAAACATGATCCTAACTGAAGCTAAATAACAGAGCCAAATAATTTATAACTTAAATAAACACGAGTGAGTAATTGCCAGCTATGCCCTTAGAATGTCTTGCATGCTTTCATGAGTGGGAGAGCCTGACTCCTTCCATAATGGTGATCTTCCACACAGGTAAAATAACTAGAGAAATGTCTCTTTAAGACCTCTCCCACCACTTAAAATACTCATTCATACATCAACTCAGGCAGTTTCATGGGGAGAGGTTCATTCTGAAAGAGGGTCAATGCTTCAGATTATTGAGTCAGAAGGTTCATCATGCTTTGCCTTTTCCTTTATCATCCCATTTAAAAATTTTCACAAAGATTGGCAGTAATTAGAACTGTTTTGGACCAACACTAAGATTTTTTTTTTATCAAATTTCTTTCTTGTTTATGTTTGAGTTACTCAGAAGTTATCTGTGTACCGACATATAGGATCTATTATTTTTAAACTCCCTCTGAACAAAGAATGTAATCTTAGCTCCCTGAGCTCTGGATTATATCATTGTATTTCTCTATTTCAACTGAGAAATCTCAGAGTAAAAAGTGAAAGTTGCAATTCATCATAATAATTTCCTCTTTCCAATTCAGAAAAAAAAATCTTTGTGTAAAAGACTTCATTGCCTAAGTTTGAATATATGATGCCTAATTAGCTTTAGTTCAGTCAAATTGAAGTTTTATCTATAAATTATCCTCTTATGAAATGATTAAGGAATTGTTTCTGATATGATAATTTTCATTTCTTTTTGAAGTTACATTTGGGTCATTAATTGGAGACTCATTAATTGAAAAATAGAGCAATCAGCTGTTATTGATGGAGAATATAAGAACATCTAGGAAGTTAATTGGCTGCTAATTATTGTGTGAAAAAGTGGACAGGTTTGTAAATTATTTTATATACCAAATGGAATTATAGCCTTCTAAACAACTTATGATCCTTTCTAGATATTCTTGGACTATTTGTGTTGCCTGTGGTTTTTGTTATTTTGAAAAATTATAAGAATTATTACTTAAAGAAGAATTCATACATAAAATATACACACATAATGCAGGTGGAAACATGATCCTAACTGAAGCTAAATAACAGAGCCAAATAATTTATAACTTAAATAAACACGAGTGAGTAATTGCCAGCTATGCCCTTAGAATGTCTTGCATGCTTTCATGAGTGGGAGAGCCTGACTCCTTCCATAATGGTGATCTTCCACACAGGTAAAATAACTAGAGAAATGTCTCTTTAAGACCTCTCCCACCACTTAAAATACTCATTCATACATCAACTCAGGCAGTTTCATGGGGAGAGGTTCATTCTGAAAGAGGGTCAATGCTTCAGATTATTGAGTCAGAAGGTTCATCATGCTTTGCCTTTTCCTTTATCATCCCATTTAAAAATTTTCACAAAGATTGGCAGTAATTAGAACTGTTTTGGACCAACACTAAGATTTTTTTTTTATCAAATTTCTTTCTTGTTTATGTTTGAGTTACTCAGAAGTTATCTGTGTACCGACATATAGGATCTATTATTTTTAAACTCCCTCTGAACAAAGAATGTAATCTTAGCTCCCTGAGCTCTGGATTATATCATTGTATTTCTCTATTTCAACTGAGAAATCTCAGAGTAAAAAGTGAAAGTTGCAATTCATCATAATAATTTCCTCTTTCCAATTCAGAAAAAAAAATCTTTGTGTAAAAGACTTCATTGCCTAAGTTTGAATATATGATGCCTAATTAGCTTTAGTTCAGTCAAATTGAAGTTTTATCTATAAATTATCCTCTTATGAAATGATTAAGGAATTGTTTCTGATATGATAATTTTCATTTCTTTTTGAAGTTACATTTGGGTCATTAATTGGAGACTCATTAATTGAAAAATAGAGCAATCAGCTGTTATTGATGGAGAATATAAGAACATCTAGGAAGTTAATTGGCTGCTAATTATTGTGTGAAAAAGTGGACAGGTTTGTAAATTATTTTATATACCAAATGGAATTATAGCCTTCTAAACAACTTATGATCCTTTCTAGATATTCTTGGACTATTTGTGTTGCCTGTGGTTTTTGTTATTTTGAAAAATTATAAGAATTATTACTTCAGAAAAGAAATAAATATAATTTTCTTATCTTTACTATTTCTGAAGATAAGCCATACTGTATTACTAGACCTAAAATCTTTTTAATTGTGATTTGGGGATAGGACACTTTATATCATGTTGTTATTGTTCATTTGTTAATCTGTATCCAACTCTTTGAGGCCCTGTGGACTGCAGCACACCAGGCTTCCCTGTTCTTCACTATCTTCTGGAGTTTGCTCAAACGCAAGTCCATTGAATCTGTGATGGTCTCCAACCATCTCATTATCTTTCTCCCTCTTTCTCTCCTGCCCTCAGTCTTTCCTTATATAACAGTATTTTCCAATGAGTCAGGAGCACTCTAATAATTTAAGAAATTTGGGCAGCATTTAACTCAGGAATTTCTCATCACAGAGGAGAAGGCAAATGCAGAGATTAATTTGCTCAAGTCACAAAACTCTTGACTCAGTTAGCATAAGTAACTTTTATTATGTCTAATGTTTAGTATTTTATCCATTATGCTTATAGGATTGGCTTTTGGTTTTATAATCTTTACATTTAATGGCAATTTTTTCTACCTATGCATCATGTCTTCTTAGAGACTAATTAGAAGAGTTTTTAAGTTCTTTTTTTTTTTTTTTGAAGTCTTATAGGACATTCACATAGGTACATCGTATACATTGTTGATCAAGATATTTCCTAATAATTCATTAATGACTTTGTGTGCATGTTAAGTCACTTCATTTTTGTTTGACTGTGACTCCATAGACTATAGCCTGTCAGGCTACCTTGTCCACGTAATTCTTCAGGTAAGAATACTGGAGTGGGTTGCTATGCCATTGCTAATCAGGGATCAAATCCACTTCTCTCATGTCTCCTGCACTGGCAAGCAGATTCTTTACTGCTAGTGCCACCTGGAAAGCCCAAAACCTATATCACTTGGTAATCCCAGGTTGTCTCTCATCCAAGCACTAACCAGGAACAAATTTGCTTAGCTTTTGAGATCAGACAAGATTGGGTGCATTTAGGCTAGTTTGCCATAAACATGTCCGTGGAGGATTAAAAAACAAACAAACAAAACAAAACAACTTTCAAATTTAGAACAGTAATAGCACATATTTTGAGGATCTGGGAGGACTGCAATTTTTAACTAAAGAATATTTGTAGTTATAGGCACTGTTGTAAAACTTGACAGAGTTTTAACTTTACAGTTTTACATAAGTAACTGGAATTTGAATGTACCCTTTCTGATTTCCTCACGTACTCTATTAATAATTTTTAAAAATTTTCGCCTCTCTCATTGATTATTTATTTATTTATTTAAATACATCTTTATTCTTTGGCCTGTGTGGGCCTCCCATTTCAGTGGCCTCTCTTTTTGCAGAGGACCGACTCTGGGTACACGAATACCAGAGTGCTATCTCATAATTGGACACACCCATCTAGCCACTCTATGGCCTGGGATCTTCCCAGGCCAGATATCGAAATGGTGCCCCTTGCACTGCAAGGCACACTGTACCCACTGGACCAAGGGTGAAGCCTGCACATATTCTATTCTTGTAAGCTTCATTTCCCCCCTCTCACTTAATCATCATTAGATTTCCCTGCCTCAGTTCTAACCCATTTCTTGTTTCTTGAATATATTCAACTCAATTTCCTTGTGTTTTCTTGTTTAAATTTGAAATTCACTGCCACACTTTCCTCGTGATTTTAAGAGAGTAAAATAGATATTCAGAGAGAGCTCTCCAGTTTCCTTGCAGATACATAGAGGCAATGCATTTTACCGAGAGACTGAAATACATCGTTAAAAGACAGAAAGAAAAGATTACATCAGATTAATGACAGTTGTGACTCATAGACTATAGCCTGCTCAGGCTACCTTGTCCACCGTAATTCTTCAGGTAAGAATACTGGAGTGGGTTGCTATGCCATTGCTAATCAGGGATCAAATCCACTTCTCTCATGTCTCCTGCACTGGCAAGCAGATTCTTTACTGCTAGTGCCACCTGGAAAGCCCAAAACCTATATCACTTGGTAATCCCAGGTTGTCTCTCATCCAAGCACTAACCAGGAACAAATTTGCTTAGCTTTTGAGATCAGACAAGATTGGGTGCATTTAGGCTAGTTTGCCATAAACATGTCCGTGGAGGATTAAAAAACAAACAAACAAAACAAAACAACTTTCAAATTTAGAACAGTAATAGCACATATTTTGAGGATCTGGGAGGACTGCAATTTTTAACTAAAGAATATTTGTAGTTATAGGCACTGTTGTAAAACTTGACAGAGTTTTAACTTTACAGTTTTACATAAGTAACTGGAATTTGAATGTACCCTTTCTGATTTCCTCACGTACTCTATTAAAAATTTTTTAAAAATTTTCGCCTCTCTCATTGATTATTTATTTATTTATTTAAATACATCTTTATTCTTTGGCCTGTGTGGGCCTCCCATTTCAGTGGCCTCTCTTTTTGCAGAGGACCGACTCTGGGTACACGAATACCAGAGTGCTATCTCATAATTGGACACACCCATCTAGCCACTCTATGGCCTGGGATCTTCCCAGGCCAGATATCGAAATGGTGCCTTGCACTGCAAGGCACACTGTACCCACTGGACCAAGGGTGAAGCCTGCACATATTCTATTCTTGTAAGCTTCATTTCCCCCCTCTCACTTAATCATCATTAGATTTCCCTGCCTCAGTTCTAACCCATTTCTTGTTTCTTGAATATATTCAACTCAATTTCCTTGTGTTTTCTTGTTTAAATTTGAAATTCACTGCCACACTTTCCTCGTGATTTTAAGAGAGTAAAATAGATATTCAGAGAGAGCTCTCCAGTTTCCTTGCAGATACATAGAGGCAATGCATTTTACCGAGAGACTGAAATACATCGTTAAAAGACAGAAAGAAAAGATTACATCAGATTAATAAGACATGTGTTAGGGACAAATATCACATCAATTGCTGACGATTATTTCCATTTCCTCAGAACGTACCTTGCTGTGGGCTATGACTGTGTTTTTAATCTTGAAAATGAAATCAACAGCAAGAACTATATTTTTCCGTTTCTTAAAATTAATTTATACTTAGTTTCTCATCTCTGTCAATTGTATATTATAGAATACCATCATAGAATCTTTCCAAATGAACATCAACATATACATCATTAAAATTATGTATTTTTCTCAGAATTATTTAGGGAACAATTTTGTGGAGAGTATTTAAGAAGGCTACTTAAAACAGTATCAAACAATGAAAAAAGAATTGTTCTCCAATGATATTTTTGTGAAGTAAATTCGTGATACTTTTTAAGAGGAAATACCATGGAAAAGGTTTTAATAATCAATGCTCTGTGATATATGTTCTTTCACTACAGACATTAATGTGTATAGTCACAAAGTTTATGATTTCTAGAAGGTTCTACTTTCATAGCCCATTTAAATCCATTTTTCCCTGCTTTCTCATTTCATAAATGTGTAAAAAAAAAAAAAAAAACCTTAAATAGTTTCATGTTTATCAAAATTCAAAATTCAAGGGACTCAACTACAAGGGGTTCAGGTTGTAACCATTTCTTTACACTTAATAGTTTTTGTAGCAGCTAATGAGTGAATAAATGCCACAGATTTTTGGAACAGTGCCCCAACTAGACTAGGTGGTTGAAACATTTAAAATAAGGCACTGAAATAATGTTTCTCTTAGAAAACTGATGGGTATACAAGATGAGGAAAGCTTATAATAACCACTCTGACCTACCTTTACATATATATTACTACTGATGATAGTAAATTTGCACCATTGCTTAATAAACATGATTTGATATTGATTTTAGGGCTTCATAAAAACAGTAGGAAGAAAAGAAAGTTTGGAGAAGTTAAGATACTTGCTTAACTTTGCACAGCCTTTGTGAGGAAAACTGGGACCTTACATCCCATTTCTTGATTTCAAATCCAGGGCTCCTTTCCTCACAGCATGCTGCTTCCCAAGTAAATTATGTAACATAGAGGAGGAAATATGAAATCCAGACTTTCTCATTGCCTTCACTTTTTGCTTCTACTATCTTGGAAAGGCCAAATGAGAGTTTTATGTGAGGTGAAATTTGCCTTAAATTTTGAGTTTAATAATCTAGAATTAGAAAACTATTAACTATGAATAAGAAAATTCAAATATTAAAAGGATTCAAAAGATGCTAGGCTAAAATGTCAATCTGAAAAGAATCCACTAAGCATCACTGAATCGAGAAGGATGTTTCAATGAGATGAAATTTATTTAAGTCATATCCCAGTAATCTTTATACTTTCATTGTCTCACCATATTACTGTTACTCTGCATGTGATTTAATAAATGAAAATCTTGTTGGATTCATTTCCATCTGTTTAGTTAAGACAATAAAAGGTCAGTATCTCAAAGGTTTGGGGGTAAGTAGCTCATTATGTTTCAAAAATGTAAAAATCAAACTAGAAAAATGTTGAAGATGAGTAAGATTGCGTATAATTTTAGCTTTGTCAAACTGAGGAAATAAATCAATTATCTTGATAGCATGCCCCAAGTCTTTCACTGGAGCACTGACAACTTTGAAAGGTATGCCTTCACGATTGCTAAGTCACTTTAGTTGTTTCTGACTTTTTGTGACCCTACGGATTATAGCCCACCAGGGGTTCAGGTTGTAACCATTTCTTAACACTTAATAGTTTTTGTAGCAGCTAATGAGTGAATAAATGCCACAGATTTTTGGAACAGTGCCCCAACTAGACTAGGTGGTTGAAACATTTAAAATAAGGCACTGAAATAATGTTTCTCTTAGAAAACTGATGGGTATACAAGATGAGGAAAGCTTATAATAACCACTCTGACCTACCTTTACATATATATTACTACTGATGATAGTAAATTTGCACCATTGCTTAATAAACATGATTTGATATTGATTTTAGGGCTTCATAAAAACAGTAGGAAGAAAAGAAAGTTTGGAGAAGTTAAGATACTTGCTTAACTTTGCACAGCCTTTGTGAGGAAAACTGGGACCTTACATCCCATTTCTTGATTTCAAATCCAGGGCTCCTTTCCTCACAGCATGCTGCTTCCCAAGTAAATTATGTAACATAGAGGAGGAAATATGAAATCCAGACTTTCTCATTGCCTTCACTTTTGCTTCTACTATCTTGGAAAGGCCAAATGAGAGTTTTATGTGAGGTGAAATTTGCCTTAAATTTTGAGTTTAATAATCTAGAATTAGAAAACTATTAACTATGAATAAGAAAATTCAAATATTAAAAGGATTCAAAAGATGCTAGGCTAAAATGTCAATCTGAAAAGAATCCACTAAGCATCACTGAATCGAGAAGGATGTTTCAATGAGATGAAATTTATTTAAGTCATATCCCAGTAATCTTTATACTTTCATTGTCTCACCATATTACTGTTACTCTGCATGTGATTTAATAAATGAAAATCTTGTTGGATTCATTTCCATCTGTTTAGTTAAGACAATAAAAGGTCAGTATCTCAAAGGTTTGGGGGTAAGTAGCTCATTATGTTTCAAAAATGTAAAAATCAAACTAGAAAAAAATGTTGAAGATGAGTAAGATTGCGTATAATTTTAGCTTTGTCAAACTGAGGAAATAAATCAATTATCTTGATAGCATGCCCCAAGTCTTTCACTGGAGCACTGACAACTTTGAAAGGTATGCCTTCACGATTGCTAAGTCACTTTAGTTGTTTCTGACTTTTTGTGACCCTACGGATTATAGCCCACCAGGCTCCTTTGTCCATGGGATTATCCAAACAAGAATACTGGAGTGAGTTGCCATTTCCTTCTCCAGGGGATCTTCCCCACCCAAAGACTGAATCTGTGTCTCCTGTGGTTTCTGCATTGCAGGTGGATTCTTTACCACTGAGCCACCAGGGCAGCCCCTTTGGTAGGTATAATTTCCCTCAGCTTTTCTAGTAAAAGTTTATCTTAGCAAGTGTATATGAAGCAGGAAGAAAAGAATAACTTTCCTGAGGAGAAAGTTTAATTATACTTTTCACTCGTGTTTGTGATTTATTAAGTCTTATTTATCTATTTAACCTTTCATCCTTTCTAGTGATCTCTGTTTCTCTTGAGCAGCAGCTGCTCATAAAAGGATTACCTAGGTATAGTGCTTAACTCATGGTTTTAGATGTAAGTACCACAAGAAGAAAGACAGGGTGAAGATGTGTTGACAGACCTGACATGGCTGTGGGTGTGAGAATCATTCTGCTCTGACATTTAATTAAACCAAACATCAGCTTGTTTCCTAAAAGATGGTGCCAGACCAATGACTGATATATCTGTGTCTATGTTGAGAATGCTTCTTCGTAGGTGAGCTGCATTCTAGTTAAGAATTAACACTGGAACAATAACAGAATATCTGGACTACCAAGTTGGAGCTGCGTATTAAAATTTCAGTGCTGACTTTTCACATGAATATTCAACTATGTCCAAAGAACAGAAGGGAATTAATATTACAAAGACACATACACTAATGAGTATATAGTATTTATACATATATATACATATATGTATACACATGTATACATAAGCTTTCACAGTTGAAAATTTATCAATGTCTTTTGACTTATTTGAAACACTGTGTTAAAACAGAAAAGCTATGTACCAACATCTGTGAAGGTCATTTCCTTCAGATGTTCAATTAATGACTATATTCCCCATTAGGCTGCAAATTTTTTCACCCCACCCCCACCCCAAATTCAGTACCTAATAGACTTTGGCACATAGTAGACACCAAGAATATTATTAAATTATTAAGTGAATCTTAGAAAGCTCAATAATTTCTATTTCATCTCAGTTATTTATCTATGGCAGAAGATTGCATTTTTTATTCTTGTTAGCTTGATTAAATATATTCACTGTTGGTTACAAACTGAGAGATTGAAAGAGAGGAGGAACAAAGGATGAGTAAAGTTAAAAAGTATAGAAATTCAAACTCACTTTATAGTAACAATCTAAAATGTTTGCTTTACCTAGGAAAACTCTATCATCCTCATGTAGGAAAGGCATAAAATTAACTTAAACACTAACATTTCTATAAAAACTAAATTACTTTCAAATCTAATGGGATCCTAAGCAAATAGACTTATAAAATCACCATTAATCATTTACTACACTTGTAATCAAACTGGAAGATATCAGTATAGAGATAAGAGCATAAAGTAAAGTCTACTGAGTAGTAATCCCTTTTCTGGGTCAGGAAGATTCCCTGGAGAAGGGCAGGAAAGAGGATGAACATTTAAATAATTATATTATCAGAGAACGTGTAGCAACATGGATAAGAATACAGATTCTGGAGCTTAGACTGCCGAAGTTCTAACTCCAAGTGGATGTTTACTTTTTGTGCCCTGAGCCAAAAACTAACTTAACTTCTCTGTGACATAGCTTCATCCCCTACAAACTGGATAATAATGACAGTATTTATCATATATGGTTATTATGAGGAACAAATAAATGAGTTTTATAGGATTTTATAAATATAATTATCAATATTGTTATCAGATAAATTCAATGAATTTTCAGCTGGGTATACAGTGTGTTTGTGTGGCTAAATTACCTAATGAATTAAAAGGCTCTTTTGAAATCTCTATTGCCTTCAGAGTATCTTTTGTTAAAGTTACATATGCTAAAGTGAATATATATGTAGACATAGGGCTTCCCAGGTGGCGCCATGGTCAAGAACCCACCTGACAATGCAGAAGACAAAAGAGGTGTAGGTTTGATGCCTGGGTGGGAAAGATCCCTTGTAGGAGGAAATGGCAACCCTCTCCCGTATTCTTGCCTGCGGAATCCAATGGACAGAGTTGCCTGGCGAGCTACAGTCCGTGAGGTCACAAAGAGTTGGACATGACTGAAGCAACCTAGCATACACAGACATGGAGATATACCCAACACCTATGCATGTTGCATTGAGTTATGTATAGGTAGTTTAATCTATCTCATACATTCTTATAAAACATACATAAATATTTAAATAAAATTATATAATTTTATACAAATATATTATCAAAAGTAAATGTTTATTTCCAGTGCTAAGATTTTATTTCTCATAAGAAAAATCTTCCAAGGCAAAAATGAGTGATGTTTGTTTGTGACATGAGAATTACTAGTAGGTTTTATAACAGGCCTTTATAATTATATGTGAAATACAATAATAAGCCACTGTTATGCATGTTTTAAAAATTTCATATAATCTCATCACATACTCAACCTGAATTTAAAGAAGCAGTTCATTTTCTTCCTGACTGCAATAACAAATGCCAGCCATGGAGAGGAAAACAAATTGTTTTTATTGGTATCTATCAATCTTTCTTCATACTTGTCTTCAAAACTATGACTTGATGAGAAAAATAAAGCTATTAAGAGTTGAAAAATTGAGGAAGATTCCCTAAGGAAAGAGGATGAACATTTAAATAATTATATTATCAGAGAACGTAGCAACATGGATAAGAATACAGATTCTGGAGCTTAGACTGCAGTTCTAACTCAAGTGGATGTTTACTTTTGTGCCCTGAGCCAAAAACTAACTTAACTTCTCTGTGACATAGCTTCATCCCCTACAAACTGGATAATAATGACAGTATTTATCATATATGGTTATTATGAGGAACAAATAAATGAGTTTTATAGGATTTTATAAATATAATTATCAATATTGTTATCAGATAAATTCAATGAATTTTCAGCTGGGTATACAGTGTGTTTGTGTGGCTAAATTACCTAATGAATTAAAAGGCTCTTTTGAAATCTCTATTGCCTTCAGAGTATCTTTTGTTAAAGTTACATATGCTAAAGTGAATATATATGTAGACATAGGGCTTCCCAGGTGGCGCCATGGTCAAGAACCCACCTGACAATGCAGAAGACAAAAGAGGTGTAGGTTTGATGCCTGGGTGGGAAAGATCCCTTGTAGGAGGAAATGGCAACCCTCTCCCGTATTCTTGCCTCGGAATCCAATGGACAGAGTTGCCTGGCGAGCTACAGTCCGTGAGGTCACAAAGAGTTGGACATGACTGAAGCAACCTAGCATACACAGACATGGAGATATACCCAACACCTATGCATGTTGCATTGAGTTATGTATAGGTAGTTTAATCTATCTCATACATTCTTATAAAACATACATAAATATTTAAATAAAATTATATAATTTTATACAAATATATTATCAAAAGTAAATGTTTATTTCCAGTGCTAAGATTTTATTTCTCATAAGAAAAATCTTCCAAGGCAAAAATGAGTGATGTTTGTTTGTGACATGAGAATTACTAGTAGGTTTTATAACAGGCCTTTATAATTATATGTGAAATACAATAATAAGCCACTGTTATGCATGTTTTAAAAATTTCATATAATCTCATCACATACTCAACCTGAATTTAAAGAAGCAGTTCATTTTCTTCCTGACTGCAATAACAAATGCCAGCCATGGAGAGGAAAACAAATTGTTTTTATTGGTATCTATCAATCTTTCTTCATACTTGTCTTCAAAACTATGACTTGATGAGAAAAATAAAGCTATTAAGAGTTGAAAAATTGAGTTAACTCTAGTATCTAAATTTGGTAGATGTGGGTATCAGATTTTTACTGCATTGATACTGACAGATATTTCCGTGAGTGCCTAGGAACAGCATTCTTGTTTTTCTGAGCACATAAATGATGGTCGTATATAAAACTATACAGGAAGCATGTGAAACATCCATAGCAACTTGTGCTTGGAGAAGAAAAATATTCTCTATATGCATCTTGGGCTTTGCATATGAATCATAATTTTTCAGCAATGGTAGTACAGTGGGGAAAAGGACAACAGATACAGTTTTTAATTAGAAAATCATCAACAGGAGTCAGCAACAAAAAGGCACTGAAGTAGGAACCTGGAAATATGCGTTTGGGTCACAATTCATCTTCTCCATTGGTTGTGAGCCTTCTGTCTTTTTGGAAAAAGGTAGGATTTTATATTTTGGACTGGTGAGAACTTACTACGATTCTCAAGATAATCTGAAAATGTAAATATTAAAAAAACACATTATATATTCAAGTGTCAGTGTATGAAACTCTACACTAGCTTCACTTGCCATTCTTCTACTTCTTGTCTTTCACATGCCACCAATACACGGCTATCTCACCCTTTCTCTTCTCATTCCTCTTACTTTATCTCAACTATAACACCTTCCTTTTCCAGTGTGTAGGGTCTGTGATGGAACAACTTAAGGGCACAGAGGAAAATCACGGCTCCCATTTCTGCTGTCGTACATAGCAGCTGGGGTGAAACATTGGTCTCCTCAGTACATTCCTCCTTCATATATCTCACCCAAATCTTTGCAAGTATTGTCTAGGATAACCTAGAGTTAAGAAAAACACTGCAATTCAGTCTTCCTTTCAGGGGTATTTGCCTTAGGAAAAAGAGGTAGCTTGCCTGTTTCTAAAAAATATATATTTTTGATGGGGCTTCCCTGGTGGCCCAGTGGGTAAAGAGTCTGCCTTGCAATGCAAGGGGCACCAGTTCGATCCGGGCATGGAAAGATCCCGCATGCCACAGAGTGGCTGGACCTATGTGTCTAATTACAAGCACTGGCATCCAGAGCCAGTACTCTGCAATGGGAGAGGCCACTGCGATGGGAGGCCGACACAGGCCAAAGAATTAAGATGGATGAAAATAAATAAATGAAAAACCAATAAAAGAGGCCAAAATTAATACACATATATATATTTGAGGGTTTTGAAACACCAAAGAAGCAGTACTTCAAAACTCTCAAAGAATGCACTTGGAAGAAAAGGTAAAGAAATATAAAGAATACTACTAACAGAGTTAGTCATGGGCAAAAATAACAGTTGATGGCAGAAAAAATTCAGTCATAAACTCATACTAGGCAAAGTAGTGTTCTTGGGCATACAAAGCATGAGATTTTTCTCAGCTCTTGGAGGCTTATACTCACAGGGTAAATTCAGGGAGAAGAACAGGCACATCAAAGATTCAGGATTAAACTAAGATGTATCCTTAGACTAAAGGAGTACAGGACCCAGTTCTTAACTGCAGACCCTCTGAGCTAAGGGATGGAGAATTTTCAAGCTCACTTGACAGCATGTGAAGGAAGTGAGAAAGGTATGGAATTGCTCATACCTATTGGGCTCAATCCCTGGGTTGGGAAGATACCCTGGAGAAGGGAATGGCTACCCACTCCAGTATTCTTGTCTGGAGAATTCCATGGACAGAGGAGATTGGCAGGTTATAGTCCACGGAGTTGCAAAAAGTCAGACATGACTGAGTGACTAAAACTGTCACTTTTCATGACTCCAAAAAAAAATTTTTAAAATTTTTGTCTGGAATTAGAATGCATTGGTTGACTTCATTTACATTAAAAATCACGGCTCCCATTTCTGCTGTCGTACATAGCAGCTGGGGTGAAACATTGGTCTCCTCAGTACATTCCTCCTTCATATATCTCACCCAAATCTTTGCAAGTATTGTCTAGGATAACCTAGAGTTAAGAAAAACACTGCAATTCAGTCTTCCTTTCAGGGGTATTTGCCTTAGGAAAAAGAGGTAGCTTGCCTGTTTCTAAAAAATATATATTTTTGATGGGGCTTCCCTGGTGGCCCAGTGGGTAAAGAGTCTGCCTTGCAATGCAAGGGGCACCAGTTCGATCCGGGCATGGAAAGATCCCGCATGCCACAGAGTGGCTGGACCTATGTGTCTAATTACAAGCACTGGCATCCAGAGCCAGTACTCTGCAATGGGAGAGGCCACTGCGATGGGAGGCCGACACAGGCCAAAGAATTAAGATGGATGAAAATAAATAAATGAAAAACCAATAAAAGAGGCCAAAATTAATACACATATATATATTTGAGGGTTTTGAAACACCAAAGAAGCAGTACTTCAAAACTCTCAAAGAATGCACTTGGAAGAAAAGGTAAAGAAATATAAAGAATACTACTAACAGAGTTAGTCATGGGCAAAAATAACAGTTGATGGCAGAAAAAATTCAGTCATAAACTCATACTAGGCAAAGTAGTGTTCTTGGGCATACAAAGCATGAGATTTTTCTCAGCTCTTGGAGGCTTATACTCACAGGGTAAATTCAGGGAGAAGAACAGGCACATCAAAGATTCAGGATTAAACTAAGATGTATCCTTAGACTAAAGGAGTACAGGACCCAGTTCTTAACTGCAGACCCTCTGAGCTAAGGGATGGAGAATTTTCAAGCTCACTTGACAGCATGTGAAGGAAGTGAGAAAGGTATGGAATTGCTCATACCTATTGGGCTCAATCCCTGGGTTGGGAAGATACCCTGGAGAAGGGAATGGCTACCCACTCCAGTATTCTTGTCTGGAGAATTCCATGGACAGAGGAGATTGGCAGGTTATAGTCCACGGAGTTGCAAAAAGTCAGACATGACTGAGTGACTAAAAACTGTCACTTTTCATGACTCAGAAGATATGAGGTTGGTATCCAACAGGGAAAAGCAATCACAATACATAATCTTTTACAGAATCACTCTTTTTGATAGATTTTAAGTCCAAAATATTAATAGGAGGGTAAAATATCTCAATGATATCTTGCTTCAATAGGTTCTGTCAGTTTACCTATAGCTGCAATTGCTATATTTATCAATAAATTTATTGATAGCAATATTGCATGAGAAAACACATTGAAACAAATGTGAAGAATTGATGTTTCCATAACCAACATAAACTACACACACTTGTTGTAGTCTCTGTATGATGAGCTAATTCCTTTAATTTCTATAATTCCATTGTTGAATCATAAATTTATACTAGCAAAAAATATGGGTTTCCCAGGCAGGACTAGTGGTAAAGAACCTACCTGCCGATGCAATAGACATAAGAAATGTGGGCTTGCTCCCTGAGTTGGGAAGATCCCCTGGAGGAGGGTATGGAAATTCTCTCCAGTATTCTTGTTTGGTAAATCTCATCAACAGAGGAGCCTGGTGGGCTACAGTCAATGGGGCTGCAAAGAGTTGGACACAATTGAAATGACTTAACAGCAGATGCATACATAAAATGAATTTAAAAATTAATTTTTTTTTAAGATTTATTTATTTATTTATTTTGGGCGGGGGTCAGGTTGGAGAGGGAGGGGAGCAGGCGGGCCACTTTCATTGGTCTTTCATTTATGTTTTCATCCGTCTTTGTTCTTTGGCCCGTGTGGGCCTCCCATCCCAGTGGCGTCTGTCGTTGCAGAGCGCCGGCTCTGGGCGCATGCGCTCCTGAGCTCCAGCTCGGTGATTGGACACATCGGTCCAGCCGCTCCGCGGCACGTGGGATCTTCCCAGGCCAGGGATCGAACCGGCGCCCCTTGCACTGCAAGGCGGTGTCCTTACCCACTGGACCACCAGGGGAAGCCCTAAACATTAATCTTAAAGAAACTTTAAATATAATAAAAAAGGCATGATTTTTCTCCATATAAATTATCCTGTGCTTGGGGGAGAGTTCTGTGAGTATTCTTTTTTTTTTTTTAATTTTTATTTTACTTTTTACTTTTACAGAGTTTTGTTGTTTACAGATATATATGATCCCAGATTAGTCATAGATATATTCCCCCCATCCCACCCCTCCAGGCTGCTGCACAGGTGCCTATGGTGAGAGACAGGAGGGAAGAGTAAGAAAAAGTTCAGTGTTGAGACAAACTAAGCAGAAAAAAGATCACTAAAAATGTACATGTGATCAAATGTATGCATGAATATGTATCACATATATGAACATGCTTCTTAAATATTAAATTATATTAAAATATCCATAAAAAGTTATATTTCTCAAGCATCTGAGTAAAAGAATAATGAATTATTACCAAATCTATTTTTAGGACTCAAAATAGTTTTCATTATTTAGAATGTGTCTGAAATAAATAGTTGTTGCATAAGCCATCCTATCCCCTGTATATTTAGAGTTGCAAGATAATTCTTGTTGTGTGTTAAAATGGAACAAAATGTTCCAAAATCCTTGCCCTTGTGAAGCTTATGTTCCAGTGCCAGGGAAATAACATAAAATAAAACATTAAATATATAATGTGTTATTTAGTAATACATTCATAGATAAAAATAAATTAGGGAGAGAGGTAGAGAATACTAGGAGTGTTGCAATTTCATACAGGGTAGAAATGGAAAAATACGTATTAACCCTTTTTCCTGGTACTGTTAGCATTAGCTTCTTGCTTTTCAGGCAAGTTGAATTAGCTCAGGCTATCACTGCTGTGAGACATTTCCCTTGAGTATGTCTAATTTATGTTGGGACTCTGTGTTATTCAATATTTAATTTATTACTAAGTAATAATTTGGCTTAGAGTATCAGCCTAAACAACATGAGACTGTGAATGTAGTTTCTCTTTCATTCGATTTCTCTTTAAGAGTAACTGTGAGCATAGCTGCTGTAAAACACCAGATGGAAAGGAAACAGTTCGACACCATCTTTTCTTCATCTGCATTGCTGTAGCACTCAGTTTCTCATTGCACACAGGAACTTGAAAATTCCAAGCTTCAGATGTGGTTGCATGTATTCTCTGCTGACTACTACAGATTTACCTTCAAATGAACCACAGGAATGTTTATTTCTTAATAACCAACAGCAGTCTCTCTTGTACTGTGTTGCTTTTGTTTTCACATATAGGCTAGCAGCATTGGTCCCAAATTTTAGCCTTAGTTGGCAGGCTATTCCCCTATGCGAGTTTTAAAATCATTGTATTAATTGCTTCTAGCTCCTGTCAAAAGCTATGGGAAAAAAACAATCTTCTTCCAGAGTCTCAAGAAAATGACAATCCAGAATCTGTTTATATTGATAATACTTTAATGGAGTTGGCCTGACTTTCTTACTAGTCACGTTATGAAATTATGACGCCACCTTAAGTGACATTGTTCAGTCGCTAAGTCACATTTGACCCTTTTGTGACCCCCTGGACTGTATAGCCCACCAAGTTACTCTTTCCATGAGATTTCCCAGGCAAGACTACTGGAGTGGATTGCCATTTCTTCTCCAAGAGATCTTCCCGACCCAGGGATCTAACCCAGGTCTCCTGTTTGGCAGGTGGATTCTTTATCACTAAGCTACCTGGGAATCCTGTTTAAGTGGCATGCCTTTTAATGAACTGTGATGGAAAGGTGTTCTGCCAGCAATCTGAGCTTAGCATCAAATTTAAAATTAGTCAGTCAAACTTCTGGAAAATGATCCACTTACATTTCACAGTAACAACAGGTCACAGAATCTGCCACCACATTGTCCCACAGGTATAATCCCTGATGCTTCTGATAAAATAGATTTTGATATACTGAGATATAAGACTGTCATTCTGGATTATACATGAGTTAACTTGAACTTTATACTAACTAAAGGAGCTGGTTTGTGGCCTATCAATCCAACATTGTACATCTTCTTTAATTATCTAAGAAATGGACACTTTGACCAAAATCAAAGAATTGCCCATCTTAAAAATAAAGATTAGGACTTCCCTGATGGTCCAGTGGATAAGGACACCGCCTGGCAGTGCAAGGGGAACCGGTTGGATCCCTGGCCTGGGGAGATCCCACGTGCTGTGGAGCGGCTGGACCGATGTGTCCAATTACCCAGCCAGAGCTCTGGGGCTCATGCGCCCAGAGCCAATGCTCTGCGACAACAGAGGCCACTGCGATGTGAGGCCCACACAGGCCAAAGAACAAAGATGGATGAAAAATAGATGAATGAAAGATCAATAGAAGTGGCCCGCCTGCTCCCCTCCCTCCCCCACCCTCTCCCCCCCAAAAAAATAAAACAATAAAAAAAAAGGAAAAAAAAAGATTAAATGCCTCTTTCTATGATATCAATGCTGGCCCTCCTTTGATGATGACTCCCTTCCCAGGTGCCAAGGCTATGCTGACTTACTCTGTACATGCTGGACTGCTTTGTGTTCGGGAACCTTGAAGACATTAAACCCTGACTTGTTTAATCTTTTTATGCTCTCATAAGTTGTAAAACTGTGTGGAAGATCCTACTTCTCCAGAGCAGTTTCTCAGAATAATCTGAGAAGTAGGCTTCTGGCCTAGTCCTTGGTTGGACTCAAATAAAATTCTTTTCTATTCTTATTATTGATTGTTTATTAATTATTTTCACTGATGTCAAAAATATATAAATGTATATCATCTAATTATAATCATTAATATTCTTATAATTCTAAATAACTTTAAGTATATGACTAAACAGCAACTAGATGTGAAATTATTCCCACTCCAAAAAGAGACTGTGAAGAGAATGCAAGCTTAATAAAGATGAGGGTTTTGTTTAAGAAATTCACCTTGAACAATGTCTCACACTCAATAGGTATTCAATAAATGATTGATTCAATAAATGAAGAGAAGGTACCTATGTCAAATACATCTATGTAGATGTTAAATTAATTGCAAATTAAAGGATCAACCTTTCCATGGAAAGATGGAAAGAACATGCCTATCAAAGAAACTAATTTAAAATCATACTTTAAATGTATTAGTGTTGCATAGAAAGAGCTTCATCAAATATTTGTGAAATAAAGCATAAATCTAAGAGAATTCTCAGATTTTTGGTGGGAGACATTTAAGTCCAAATACATTTTTATGGTAATTATTATACTATGGTATTTTCTTCACTTAATGTACTTCTCCAAATATATGAACTTCCATGTTTTTGACCTAGGAACTAGATTAGGTCTTTGCTTTTCTAAGTACCCTACTTTTTTCTAAAGATAACAATTGAGATAAAAATTGTGAACAGATTTTTAAATGCCAGATCAAGAGCTCTATGAAAACTTTTCCCTCCCCCTTTGAAAAAATCTGGTTTTGTTTATAGTGCTACACTAGATTGTCTATAAAAAAAGAGATTTTTCTTTGAAGAAAGCAGAGGAGTGGTTGATTATATGCTGCATCTGGCACTGGTGATCTTGAAAACACATGCAACGGCTGTCCAATTACCCTTCTTCCACTTCTTAGGGTTATCATATGATGCATTCTTCTTTCTTGACAAACACATGGACAACAGGGCTCTGTTCTGGAATGTCCACTGTTCTTGGCTTGGATTCCATCCTTCTATCCATAATTGGAATGTAATAAATGCCAACTAGCAAGACTGTAGTTTTCCTTTGTATGCTGTATATGGTAGAGCATGTATTTCCAAGAAATATTTGTATTAGACCTTCCAAGACCTTTTTGATGACTCTTACCTTAATATATAATGATTGTTTATTAATTATTTTCATTCTAATTATAATCAAAATTAATATTCTTATAATTCTAAATAACTTTAAGTATATGACTAAACAGCAACTAGATGTGAAATTATTCCCACTCCAAAAAGAGACTGTGAAGAGAATGCAAGCTTAATAAAGATGAGGGTTTTGTTTAAGAAATTCACCTTGAACAATGTCTCACACTCAATAGGTATTCAATAAATGATTGATTCAATAAATGAAGAGAAGGTACCTATGTCAAATACATCTATGTAGATGTTAAATTAATTGCAAATTAAAGGATCAACCTTTCCATGGAAAGATGGAAAGAACATGCCTATCAAAGAAACTAATTTAAAATCATACTTTAAATGTATTAGTGTTGCATAGAAAGAGCTTCATCAAATATTTGTGAAATAAAGCATAAATCTAAGAGAATTCTCAGATTTTTGGTGGGAGACATTTAAGTCCAAATACATTTTTATGGTAATTATTATACTATGGTATTTTCTTCACTTAATGTACTTCTCCAAATATATGAACTTCCATGTTTTTGACCTAGGAACTAGATTAGGTCTTTGCTTTTCTAAGTACCCTACTTTTTTCTAAAGATAACAATTGAGATAAAAATTGTGAACAGATTTTTAAATGCCAGATCAAGAGCTCTATGAAAACTTTTCCCTCCCCCTTTGAAAAAATCTGGTTTTGTTTATAGTGCTACACTAGATTGTCTATAAAAAAAGAGATTTTTCTTTGAAGAAAGCAGAGGAGTGGTTGATTATATGCTGCATCTGGCACTGGTGATCTTGAAAACACATGCAACGGCTGTCCAATTACCCTTCTTCCACTTCTTAGGGTTATCATATGATGCATTCTTCTTTCTTGACAAACACATGGACAACAGGGCTCTGTTCTGGAATGTCCACTGTTCTTGGCTTGGATTCCATCCTTCTATCCATAATTGGAATGTAATAAATGCCAACTAGCAAGACTGTAGTTTTCCTTTGTATGCTGTATATGGTAGAGCATGTATTTCCAAGAAATATTTGTATTAGACCTTCAAGACCTTGAGATGACCCTAGATACACAGAGAATTTTTGTTAATGTAGTAATGATTCTCTTCACTGCTATACATACTGCTGGAGGAAAACTGGCTCTTCTCAAATGCAGGGAAAATAACCAAAGTGATTAAGACTAAGTAAAATGAACCTAAAACTAAATTTGGGGCAGAGGAGTAGGTCTGTTTTTTTAATCTAAATTTGCAATTGTCAATGCTATTATTAAAAAATGACAAAATAAGATTATGAGTACAAAATATTAGATCTTAGTCTGATATTTCACAGTTTGCTGGTAATATAGCAATTATATATATGTATACAATGAATCTGACTTTATGTATATTCAATTTCTACCAAGTTATCTATAAGCTCTATTTGCCTTCTTTTTCCCTTTAGCATAGGTACTTTACAAATATAAGTTAATAGTTTAGATGAATTTTTTGAATCACACTTATAGGTATTGTTCATTTATTTAATACTTCAAGGTAATTTCTGTGATTTAATTAGGTTAGAAATGGACTAAAATTATAAAGTCAGTTCAAATTATAAAAAAACAGTTAAAAATATGCCCTTTATATAACAGGACATACATGTAATTGCCAGAATATAAACTCATTTTATAAGAATCTTTTATCCTAAGTTCTCTCCGTTAGATACAATAATTTAAATTAAATAGTTAAGGACATCAAAGGTTCAGCAACATGTATATGTTGCTAATTCCATGGATGCCCCCCTGGGCAATGCCCACATTTCTACTCAGGCCCTTTAGTGATAAGGAAGTTCTCACACCATAAAGTCTTGAGTGGGCAAGAGGAGTTTTCTTTGAAGAAAGCAGAGGAGTGGTTGATTATATGCTGCATCTGGCACTGGTGATCTTGAAAACACATGCAACGGCTGTCCAATTACCCTTCTTCCACTTCTTAGGGTTATCATATGATGCATTCTTCTTTCTTGACAAACACATGGACAACAGGGCTCTGTTCTGGAATGTCCACTGTTCTTGGCTTGGATTCCATCCTTCTATCCATAATTGGAATGTAATAAATGCCAACTAGCAAGACTGTAGTTTTCCTTTGTATGCTGTATATGGTAGAGCATGTATTTCCAAGAAATATTTGTATTAGACCTTCAAGACCTTGAGATGACCCTAGATACACAGAGAATTTTTGTTAATGTAGTAATGATTCTCTTCACTGCTATACATACTGCTGGAGGAAAACTGGCTCTTCTCAAATGCAGGGAAAATAACCAAAGTGATTAAGACTAAGTAAAATGAACCTAAAACTAAATTTGGGGCAGAGGAGTAGGTCTGTTTTTTTAATCTAAATTTGCAATTGTCAATGCTATTATTAAAAAATGACAAAATAAGATTATGAGTACAAAATATTAGATCTTAGTCTGATATTTCACAGTTTGCTGGTAATATAGCAATTATATATATGTATACAATGAATCTGACTTTATGTATATTCAATTTCTACCAAGTTATCTATAAGCTCTATTTGCCTTCTTTTTCCCTTTAGCATAGGTACTTTACAAATATAAGTTAATAGTTTAGATGAATTTTTTGAATCACACTTATAGGTATTGTTCATTTATTTAATACTTCAAGGTAATTTCTGTGATTTAATTAGGTTAGAAATGGACTAAAATTATAAAGTCAGTTCAAATTATAAAAAAACAGTTAAAAATATGCCCTTTATATAACAGGACATACATGTAATTGCCAGAATATAAACTCATTTTATAAGAATCTTTTATCCTAAGTTCTCTCCGTTAGATACAATAATTTAAATTAAATAGTTAAGGACATCAAAGGTTCAGCAACATGTATATGTTGCTAATTCCATGGATGAAATAAACCAACCCTCATATCCTTTATGAGAGACAATGCCCACATTTCTACTCAGGCCCTTTAGTGATAAGGAAGTTCTCACACCATAAAGAATGTGCCGATATGCAACCATGTGTCTGATATACAGGTACAATAACTATACAGGTCTAAAATAACTATACTGAACATTTTTGTAAATGGCGAGTCAGTTAAAAGCAACTTTCCTGTTGTTCATTATCCATTGTTCAATTAACAGTAGATAAAATACAGGCCAACATGTCAATATTGGGCTTCCCAGGTGGCTCAGTGATAAAATAATTTGCATACCAGTGAAGAAGATGTATGAGACATGGGTTTGATCCCTGGATTGGGAAGATACCCTGGAGGAGGAAACGGCACCCCACTCCAGTATACTTGCCTGAAAGATTCCATGGACAGGAGCCTGGCAGACTGCAGTCCATGGGGTCAGAAAGAGTCAGAAATGACCCAGCACACAAGCACATTATCAACATCGGATTCCTCCACTGAATGCCCAACTGAAAAGAGAGCTTCTGTATTAATTACTTATTAACTTATTCAACAACATATAAATTATATATTTCAAATTCAACTCTTGATAAAATGGAGGCTACTTTGTCCTTGAACAATTATTTCAGTTCTGGTCACTAGGACATGCTTTCACAAAGGGAAATCTGAATATTGATAGTGTCCATTTGATCTCTAGGACTCTCTAACTGGTACTTTGATTCTCTTCAGCATAAAATCATGTAGATTGGTTTACTGTGTCTGTACTTTATAGGGACATCTGCCACTGTAGCAGGGCATGCTTTTTATACGTGCTTAGTATTGAGGTCAGTATCATACCCTCTGCTTTGCTCTTTTGAGATGAGCCTCCTGTGCCTTAGGCAGTGTCATGGATAAACTTCCCAGGCCTCATACAAATCATCCAAAAATGCACTGGGGTGTTCCAAAGTTTTACAAAATTGCTGAAACTCTCTTTAGTGTAAGTTAAAGCCAGCATTTTTGTAAAGGCAGCTGTTTCCTGATGTTGTTATGCAGTTACACAAGAATATAATTAGCATTTGTAATGTGTATCTAAATTTCAGTCCTATTCCAACTACTGATAGATCCATCATACATACGAAGTGAAAATGCAAATTGCTTTGCACAGGGTTTATGTATCACATGCAAACTAGATTCTCAGATTTTGGACACTTTGTCCACCGTGTTTTAGACTCCTCTAGAACTAAAAGACCTGGAAGGACTCTAAGAGTATGCTTCATTTTGATATGTAGTAGTGACAGCTGTCCACACTGGACTGAATCCTAAGCATAATTTAGCACCCCACCTCACTCATCAGTAATATAGTGACTTACAGAAAAAGGTCAGGATTGGACATTGGCATATTTCAAATTTAAAGCTTAAGAAATAAATATTTTAGAAGTACCCAGAAATGCCCTAAAAGCTAAACAATAATTCTAAATATCCTCTAGTGTTTATCATCAAGATCATTGGGCCAAAGGCCTAGTAAAGTTTAAGGTTGAGACTGCTTTTGCCTTTTTGACTGGAAAGATCATTTTGTTCAGTTTTTGTGGTAGATGCAATAGTTTGATTTCTTATATTCAAATGTAGACAATATTAAATGACATAATAGAATTCTCTAAATAGAAATATTAATGTCTTATACTCTGAAAATGTACAAAATGTTTATAGTAGAGACTAGTAAGTTCAAAGTAGATGAAAAGTTAGGAAAGGACCTTTCTGTCTTTTATAGATAGAGGCGACAGTCCAGTTCTTCAAATATATCAAACTGACAGAGACATTGCAATTAAATCACTGAGCTCCTGGGGGTGTGTCATGTACAAGATTCCAGCCAGAAGTGAGGCCTCCCTATGTGGTTATGAGGGATTAGAAGGCATGTCAAGCTGCCGCAGGAGGAAAAGGAAAGATTCTTTTTGTTCCCAAGTGCAATAGGTCAAGAGACCAAAAGCTGCAGTTTTGCCAAAGTGAGGAATACCTACGCCTGGGGGTCATTTGAGCTGCCAAAATGAAGTTAATTAATAACATCTTACTCTTAAGTCAGAAAATAAAATACCTGTAATACAACCAAGTTTGAATAAATGAAAACTCTTCTTGAACAGGTGCTCTTCTATTCTCAGGGGTTCTATGATATAATCATCTATTGAAACTATTTTTGTTCTTCTCAGCTTAATATTGCAGACTCCCAAGAACCTGAGTTTTAAGAACCTAAAGAAAAGCGATTTTCCTTTTCTGAACCATCCTGCTATTGTTCTTACAGTTGTCTGTAAACCATTATCATTATATAAACATATAGTTGGTCTTAATTAGGTATATGTAGCAATTACTAAAGAAATTATATAGCACTCAGTTATAAAAATATATGCTCTTAAAGGTTAATGAGTAATGAAAATATTATAACTTAATTTTAGTAACTGTAAATAGAATAGAAAATATGTTTTTGGCACAAAATGTACATTGCTGTGGCCTCTTAACTATCATAAATTTCAAATTATCTGAAAATTTATCATGCTGTGGGTACAATGCATTTTAATTAGGGAAAAAAAATAGACCAATATCTAAATCCTCTGGGATCATAATAGGCCTAGTAAAGTTTAAGGTTGAGACTGCTTTTGCCTTTTTGACTGGAAAGATCATTTTGTTCAGTTTTTGTGGTAGATGCAATAGTTTGATTTCTTATATTCAAATGTAGACAATATTAAATGACATAATAGAATTCTCTAAATAGAAATATTAATGTCTTATACTCTGAAAATGTACAAAATGTTTATAGTAGAGACTAGTAAGTTCAAAGTAGATGAAAAGTTAGGAAAGGACCTTTCTGTCTTTTATAGATAGAGGCGACAGTCCAGTTCTTCAAATATATCAAACTGACAGAGACATTGCAATTAAATCACTGAGCTCCTGGGGGTGTGTCATGTACAAGATTCCAGCCAGAAGTGAGGCCTCCCTATGTGGTTATGAGGGATTAGAAGGCATGTCAAGCTGCCGCAGGAGGAAAAGGAAAGATTCTTTTTGTTCCCAAGTGCAATAGGTCAAGAGACCAAAAGCTGCAGTTTTGCCAAAGTGAGGAATACCTACGCCTGGGGGTCATTTGAGCTGCCAAAATGAAGTTAATTAATAACATCTTACTCTTAAGTCAGAAAATAAAATACCTGTAATACAACCAAGTTTGAATAAATGAAAACTCTTCTTGAACAGGTGCTCTTCTATTCTCAGGGGTTCTATGATATAATCATCTATTGAAACTATTTTAGCTCTTCTCAGCTTAATATTGCAGACTCCCAAGAACCTGAGTTTTTAAGAACCTAAAGAAAAGCGATTTTTCCTTTTCTGAACCATCCTGCTATTGTTCTTACAGTTGTCTGTAAACCATTATCATTATATAAACATATAGTTGGTCTTAATTAGGTATATGTAGCAATTACTAAAGAAATTATATAGCACTCAGTTATAAAAATATATGCTCTTAAAGGTTAATGAGTAATGAAAATATTATAACTTAATTTTAGTAACTGTAAATAGAATAGAAAATATGTTTTTGGCACAAAATGTACATTGCTGTGGCCTCTTAACTATCATAAATTTCAAATTATCTGAAAATTTATCATGCTGTGGGTACAATGCATTTTAATTAGGGAAAAATATTAAGTGGATTTTTTCATACAACCAATAGCACATACTTATTTTATTTGAGAGATTGGTTTAGTACATTTATTTTTTATGTTTAGAAAGTTTGAATGCTCACTAAAATACTTCAAGAAGAGAATAGACAAAAGAGGAAGAAGATCAGAATAATGGTGGCAGGAAAGAAATAGAAAAAAAAAGCAAAAACAGAATGAACAACAAAAAATAGTTTTCTATGTCAGGAATACTTCAATTTGGAGCTAAAACTGTACTTTATGTTTTTACTTTTAGAATTTAAATTTTTACTAACATACTCATTATGAAAAGAATGAACATAATGTTTTTTAGCATAATTCTAGAAAGGCAAAAACCTAAACTAAATTAAGTAAAAGAAAACTGTCCTGAGTCTTCCACAGAAATGCAATTCCATTTATTTCAGTTGAGCTAAAAAAATTAAGCTTCTCTGAGTTAATTCAATTGGATTAAGTCAGCCCTGTCAAATGATTCAGAAAATGAAAATTAAGTGAGTAGAGTTAGATGAGCATGTTTTCTTCAGACACTCTAGTTCTGATATACTGAGAAAGTAAGTGTTTAGTCTGAACAAGATTAAAATTGACTAGAAAAACATTCTAGTTAGTAGCAATTTACAAGCCTAAAAGTATTCAAATGTGAACTCACTATGATAATTTACTATGACTACTTCAGCACAAATCACTAAATGTTTCATTCTAAGAGATCTCTTTCATAAAAAACACAGCCAATGGCATGCCAAACAGAAATACATCTGTTTTTTAAAGACATGGTGCCATCATTCTTTAATTGAAAGAAAATTATATAATAATAACTGAAGATAACCTGACCTACAAAAATACATCAAAATAATAACTTTCTTATATATTTTGACATGCCAATCAAGATAGTAAGATACACTAAATCACAGGTATCTATGATTTGAACAGACAGCTAACAGTTTAAGAAGGCCACAGCCTGAGCTACAGCAATATCAGTTTGCTAAGTAATTCAGTTAAGCACATTTGATCCACAGAGATGAAATTTTGCAATACCAAAACATGTCAAGACCATATTTATATACCGAAAGCTTAATGGAATCTGAAAATTTATCATGCTGTGGGTACAATGCATTTTAATTAGGGAAAAATATTAAGTGGATTTTTTCATACAACCAATAGCACATACTTATTTTATTTGAGAGATTGGTTTAGTACATTTATTTTTTATGTTTAGAAAGTTTGAATGCTCACTAAAATACTTCAAGAAGAGAATAGACAAAAGAGGAAGAAGATCAGAATAATGGTGGCAGGAAAGAAATAGAAAAAAAAAGCAAAAACAGAATGAACAACAAAAAATAGTTTTCTATGTCAGGAATACTTCAATTTGGAGCTAAAACTGTACTTTATGTTTTTACTTTTAGAATTTAAATTTTTACTAACATACTCATTATGAAAAGAATGAACATAATGTTTTTTAGCATAATTCTAGAAAGGCAAAAACCTAAACTAAATTAAGTAAAAGAAAACTGTCCTGAGTCTTCCACAGAAATGCAATTCCATTTATTTCAGTTGAGCTAAAAAAATTAAGCTTCTCTGAGTTAATTCAATTGGATTAAGTCAGCCCTGTCAAATGATTCAGAAAATGAAAATTAAGTGAGTAGAGTTAGATGAGCATGTTTTCTTCAGACACTCTAGTTCTGATATACTGAGAAAGTAAGTGTTTAGTCTGAACAAGATTAAAATTGACTAGAAAAACATTCTAGTTAGTAGCAATTTACAAGCCTAAAAGTATTCAAATGTGAACTCACTATGATAATTTACTATGACTACTTCAGCACAAATCACTAAATGTTTCATTCTAAGAGATCTCTTTCATAAAAAACACAGCCAATGGCATGCCAAACAGAAATACATCTGTTTTTTAAAGACATGGTGCCATCATTCTTTAATTGAAAGAAAATTATATAATAATAACTGAAGATAACCTGACCTACAAAAATACATCAAAATAATAACTTTCTTATATATTTTGACATGCCAATCCAAGATAGTAAGATACACTAAATCACAGGTATCTATGATTTGAACAGACAGCTAACAGTTTAAGAAGGCCACAGCCTGAGCTACAGCAATATCAGTTTGCTAAGTAATTCAGTTAAGCACATTTTTGATCCACAGAGATGAAATTTTGCAATACCAAAACATGTCAAGACCATATTTATATACCGAAAGCTTAATGGAATCTGAAATGCACTGAAATAACACATTTTCCTGCAAATAATGGTAATAAACTTAGTGAAAGAGGAGAAATGGAATTTTTTCCCTAAAAGATAAGGGACATTCTTAACTAAACATCAAAGTGTAGGTCAATAGCTCTAAAAGAAAAATCAACACTCAAGGGAATTCTTTACTAATATCTAGATTGAAAACTTGAACTTCTTTCATATCAGTTAGAAAGAAATTTTATCAACTTGTAGGTTCATATGCTGTGATAATTTCTTAATTTTTGTTTAAAAAATAAAAATGAACAAATTGAAATAGTCCAATTGGTGTGTTCCGTTAAGACATTATTATCATTTTGAGTGATTTCTCCTTTTCTATCTTCAAGGTTACCCTGATCATTCTGCTCCTCTCTAACAATAGAGAAATGAATTAAATGAATCCATGCCTTCAAGTGTCTGGTCACACTGTGAAGGGGCATAATTGCTCTGCAAAAATAACTCAAAGGATAATGTTTATTTTTAAAAAGATAGCAAAAATTTTAATTTTCCTTAATAAAAGTGTCAGATATACCTAGGGAGGGCATAGCATGTAGTGTTTCAATTGGAGAAGCGGATCTTAGGTAGAACCCAGGATAGTTATATTTGAAGGTAGGAGGTTAGTCATATTATGCAGGTGAAGAGAAAAGTAGGTTGAAGAACTGTTGGAAATTCTCTTTAATTGCTTATATTGCCTCAATGAATTAACAAGAAAAACAACAAGTTTTGAGAAAGAGGGAAAAGATGTCATGTAAATTAGAGGAGAGTAAGAAAGGATTGAAATACTCATCTTATAAAGAGAGAAAATGAATTGGCTCATGAAACAGAGGAGAGGAGTTTCTGGGTCCACTGGAGGTCATTCATTGGTCACAGACCTAAAACAAGTCAAACCAGTCTAATTGTGTGTTTCTCTACAACTGTGCAAGTGAAGAGTAAGAGAGGATGAAAAAAGAAAACAGCCATTCCAGCCTGAGCTACAGCAATATCAGTTTGCTAAGTAATTCAGTTAAGCACATTTTGATCCACAGAGATGAAATTTTGCAATACCAAAACATGTCAAGACCATATTTATATACCGAAAGCTTAATGGAATCTGAAATGCACTGAAATAACACATTTTCCTGCAAATAATGGTAATAAACTTAGTGAAAGAGGAGAAATGGAATTTTTTCCCTAAAAGATAAGGGACATTCTTAACTAAACATCAAAGTGTAGGTCAATAGCTCTAAAAGAAAAATCAACACTCAAGGGAATTCTTTACTAATATCTAGATTGAAAACTTGAACTTCTTTCATATCAGTTAGAAAGAAATTTTATCAACTTGTAGGTTCATATGCTGTGATAATTTCTTAATTTTTGTTTAAAAAATAAAAATGAACAAATTGAAATAGTCCAATTGGTGTGTTCCGTTAAGACATTATTATCATTTTGAGTGATTTCTCCTTTTCTATCTTCAAGGTTACCCTGATCATTCTGCTCCTCTCTAACAATAGAGAAATGAATTAAATGAATCCATGCCTTCAAGTGTCTGGTCACACTGTGAAGGGGCATAATTGCTCTGCAAAAATAACTCAAAGGATAATGTTTATTTTTAAAAAGATAGCAAAAATTTTAATTTTCCTTAATAAAAGTGTCAGATATACCTAGGGAGGGCATAGCATGTAGTGTTTCAATTGGAGAAGCGGATCTTAGGTAGAACCCAGGATAGTTATATTTGAAGGTAGGAGGTTAGTCATATTATGCAGGTGAAGAGAAAAGTAGGTTGAAGAACTGTTGGAAATTCTCTTTAATTGCTTATATTGCCTCAATGAATTAACAAGAAAAACAACAAGTTTTGAGAAAGAGGGAAAAGATGTCATGTAAATTAGAGGAGAGTAAGAAAGGATTGAAATACTCATCTTATAAAGAGAGAAAATGAATTGGCTCATGAAACAGAGGAGAGGAGTTTCTGGGTCCACTGGAGGTCATTCATTGGTCACAGACCTAAAACAAGTCAAACCAGTCTAATTGTGTGTTTCTCTACAACTGTGCAAGTGAAGAGTAAGAGAGGCATTTAACATGAGTTGTGTTCTTGCCAGATGAGTAGGGCAGATGAAGGGAAACATAGTAGAACAGGAGAAGATGTATTTGAGGAATTGCTTTCTATGTTAGAGCAGAAGATTTCAGTCAAGTAAGAACAGAATTGAAGGGAGTTTGGAGTGTCAGACAATGAACTGACAGTCTGAGAGGTCTACAGATTTTGTTGGCATTTGGGCACTAGATGGGGCTAAACTGGATAGGTTGAAAATGACAGCTAAGAGTAGAATATGTTATTTGAGATTATGGTGATGACTATGTCAAAAGGTCATAATAACTGGAGTCATAGTCCAAGAAACCAGAACTCTTCAGTGGTGGATGTATTAAGTTTGTAGAAAGTCATAATCACAGAGATTCAAGATAGCCAGAAATGTTCTTGGTGAGATTGCAAAGGACCCCAGAGCTTTGTGTACTATTGTTGTTTTTCCTTTTGTGGTCTCCACACAGGGACTGGGTGGGGGTAAGCCAGAGACTGACAGAGTTCTGCCTGTTCCTACAAAATGTTTCCCACCTCGTCATCCCTTTAAAAAAAATTGTCAATACTTATAGTTTCATTTTATCACACTCTACCTAAACATCTCTCAGGTCTGATTCTATCAGTGCCACTCAGCTCCAGGGCATCTTTCAATACAGAGACTTTCAGCTTTGCATGTATTCTGTAAATTCACAGACTCTTTCATCTCTCTGGTCCCACAGACACTTCTAGAGCACTCTCTGGAATTTATGTGCCCTTATCATCAAAATCCTTCAGGATTATCACCTTCTCTGAATGTTATAGTACTGAAATAACTATTTCTGGTGAGAATATTGCTTCTGCTTCTAGCCTATGAAGTGGAGGAAATTTCACCACCCACAAACTTTTTCACTGAGCTCAGTATGCTTTAGATGTTCTCCTTCTTCCTCAGTGGCATCTGGACAATTATTTCCTCTCTTCTTTTCACTAATCTCTTTTACTTCTATGAGGCTTATACAAGTAAATTCAACCCTCTACCAATAGTTATTTTGGTCATCCTGAATCCTTTCTGTAATTCTCTTCTCTGTGTGGAAATACTATCAACTACATCTTATTTAAATACTCTCCTTCCCTCCAATATTGCTCCTGTCATGTTAACATCCATATCAGCTCAAGAAGAGGTGAAAGTCTCAATAGACATACGATCCTAGAGAACAATAAAAAAGTAGTCAGATATTCACTCCTAAATGATATTGTTTTAGTTTTAATAGTTTTATACTTTTTTTGATTAAAAATCAAACTAATGATTCCTAAATTATTTAAGCTTACCCAGGGCATAGAAAATTATAGAAATAACTCCAATTTATTCCACAAAGTAGTATATTCTAGATAACAAAACTAGAAAATATTGACACAAAGAAAATTTAATGTTCAATCTTATGACAACTCTTGTGAATTAAGAAGATAAGTATAAAATTGCAAACAAAGTACTGGCAAAGAAAATCTAGAAATATTAAAAAAGGATATCATGAGAAATGTATCTTAGCAATTATATAAATTTCATCAGCCATATTTCTGAGGGATTCTTACATATCTTCCTAACTGGTCTCTCCATTGCATCCCTCAGGTCCCTATGAGCCTTGTCTATGTTTATTTCTATGGCCAATGCAGAGTGACCCTGCTAAACAGTAATTCAGAAGATGATAATCTCCACCTCTATATCCTTATATGACTTCCTATCACAGGCAGAGTGAAGCAAAGCCCTTCCAGTGATGTAAATGCACCCCCTTTTTTGGAATAGTCCCTTGTTCCCTCTCTTCTACTCTATTTCCACTTCTTTCTCACAGGGATCTAGAATTTGTTGTTCTATCTGTTTGGAGCACTCTGCCCTAAGTTTGTTCCCTCACCTCCTTTTTCTCTTTCTTCAAGTGTCCTCCTTTGGTAAGCAATTTCTCTGACAATCCTATCTAAAATTAAAAAAAAAAAAGGGACCCCATAAAAGTCCCAAACCTTCCCTCGGATCACTCTCTTTCTCAATTTCCTTTTAAAATTATTTCTCCATTGTGTGTATTCCATGTACTGTCAGTTGTGTCCAACTCTTTGCAACCCCATGGACTGCAGCCCACCAGGTTCCTCTGTCCATGGAATTTCCCAGGCGAGAATACTGTAGTGGGTTGCCATTTCCTTCTCTAGGGGATCTTCCCGAGACAGGGGTCGAACCTGTGTCCCTTGAGCCTCCTTCATTGACTGGTGGGTTCTTTGTCAGCTGAGCCACCAGGGAAGCAGGTTATATTCAATAAATAGTCATTGCATGACTATAATGTCTATTATTATAATGGCACAACTATTAAATGGAGTCATTGATTTCATTTCCATGTGTTAAATATGCTGGCTTTAAAATATTAAAAGTTTTCATTGTACTTCATCATGCTATTTTATAGTGAATTTTTTCATTGTATGTCTGTTGCTTCCTAGTATAGGAAAGCCACCTTCCAGTTGTGGGGGCCCTTAATTATCCTGATCTATGATTTTTGATAATATCTCAGGTAGATCTCTCACAAACATTTCTTGATATCCATTTCTTTAGGATCCTATACTGTAACAAACTACAAATCTTAAAAAAAAAAAAAAAAAGAAAAAAGCTTACATTTCAAATCTCTTTCCCATGAGTTCCTTTGAAATCAAATACCAATACCAAAGAGAACAGCTTTAATGACTACACTGAGCAAATGAGCCCATCCAATCTCAGTCAGCAATTTGGCTCAGTAAAGGCTTCTCTCTCTCACTCTAAGTATGAATCTGATTCTCAACACCAATCATCAGTCAAACCTTGGGGGCACAGCTAGAATTTGGAGAAGTTCATAGGAAGTTGTGTAGGCCTGGCTCCAACAGAGAAGCCACTGTGTTGTATAAACAGAGTGAAGAATGAATAAAAATGATGAAGGACTTTCTCAAACTCTTGACCAAACAATCTGTCCTTTTAGGGATTACAAGAGCCAAACCTTCCCTCAGTTTTTCACTTTTCTCTGCCCTAAGTTTGTTCCCTCACCTCCTTTTTCTCTTTCTTCAAGTGTCCTCCTTTGGTAAGCAATTTCTCTGACAATCCTATCTAAAATTAAAAAAAAAAAAGGGACCCCATAAAAGTCCCAAACCTTCCCTCGGATCACTCTCTTTCTCAATTTCCTTTTAAAATTATTTCTCCATTGTGTGTATTCCATGTACTGTCAGTTGTGTCCAACTCTTTGCAACCCCATGGACTGCAGCCCACCAGGTTCCTCTGTCCATGGAATTTCCCAGGCGAGAATACTGTAGTGGGTTGCCATTTCCTTCTCTAGGGGATCTTCCCGAGACAGGGGTCGAACCTGTGTCCCTTGAGCCTCCTTCATTGACTGGTGGGTTCTTTGTCAGCTGAGCCACCAGGGAAGCAGGTTATATTCAATAAATAGTCATTGCATGACTATAATGTCTATTATTATAATGGCACAACTATTAAATGGAGTCATTGATTTCATTTCCATGTGTTAAATATGCTGGCTTTAAAATATTAAAAGTTTTCATTGTACTTCATCATGCTATTTTATAGTGAATTTTTTCATTGTATGTCTGTTGCTTCCTAGTATAGGAAAGCCACCTTCCAGTTGGGGGGGCCCTTAATTATCCTGATCTATGTTTTTTGATAATATCTCAGGTAGATCTCTCACAAACATTTCTTGATATCCATTTCTTTAGGATCCTATACTGTAACAAACTACAAATCTTAAAAAAAAAAAAAAAAAGAAAAAAGCTTACATTTCAAATCTCTTTCCCATGAGTTCCTTTGAAATCAAATACCAATACCAAAGAGAACAGCTTTAATGACTACACTGAGCAAATGAGCCCATCCAATCTCAGTCAGCAATTTGGCTCAGTAAAGGCTTCTCTCTCTCACTCTAAGTATGAATCTGATTCTCAACACCAATCATCAGTCAAACCTTGGGGGCACAGCTAGAATTTGGAGAAGTTCATAGGAAGTTGTGTAGGCCTGGCTCCAACAGAGAAGCCACTGTGTTGTATAAACAGAGTGAAGAATGAATAAAAATGATGAAGGACTTTCTCAAACTCTTGACCAAACAATCTGTCAACTTTTGAGGGGATTACAAGAGCCAGGAAAAATTGTCTTTTATGTTAAAGGTTATTAGTCCTCAACAGATAATATTTTCTGGAGAAAGTCTGAACTAAAGAGGCTTCACAGAGATTAGAGGACTTTAAACATTACACACATGTGAACATTTGCAGCAGAAAATGAGCCAATAAATCAGTTTCCTTAACTCTTACTGGCACTGATTAAAACCTGGAGTCAAAGTCCTCCAGTGGTGTGAGATAATCAAAGGCATTTTCTTAGAGTGATGTGTAGAAGATGATTTATAAACTGTAAAACTGCCATGTCATATGGTAAACAAAATCTGGATAACACAATTATTTCCATATATTGCTTCAGTTATAATCCTGATGGAATAAATATATTGGTTTGGTTGAAACTGTTATACAATTTTACCTAATTCATATTCATAAGTATGTGCTCAGTCATATACAACTCTTTGCAACCCCTATCAGGCTCCTCCCTCCATGGGATTCTCCAGCAAAGAATACTAGAATGTGTAGCCATTCCCTTCTCTAGCATTTCTTATTGACCCAGGGATCAAACGGGGGTTTCCTGAACTGCAGGTGAACTTTTTACCATCTGAGGCACCAGGGAATCCCATTCATATTCATATTTATTTTAATTGTATTTTCATACTTATTTTGTGATCAGCATGTTGGAAAATCAGTATTGACTGGTTCTGCTGATATTCGCCATCATAAACTTAACTAGATTCACCTAAAAGCCTCTCTCTGTTTGGGATCTTAATATCCAGTGAATATAGTATTTTGATTTGAGTATAGGGCAAAATCAATAAAGTATTTTGTATTCTCTAGTGTCAGATGAATATTAATCTATAGTAACAAAACTTCTAGATATACTTGTTTGGTAATAGTTCCAACACTCAGGATTTGATCGAGTCCTTAGATAATATATTTTATCCCTCCAACTACTCAATAGTTCCAGTTTACACAGATAATAATGGAGTGAGAGGATTTCTCCAGTGGTGGAGTGGTAAAGGATCTGCTTACCACAAAGGAGCCATAGGAGATGTGGGTCCAATCTCTGAGTTAGGAAGATCCCCTGGAGGAGGTATGGCAACCCACTCCAGTATTCTTGCCCAGAGAGCCCCATGGACAGAGGAGCCTGGCAGGCTATAGTCCAGGGGATCACAAGAGAGTCAGACATGACTGAAGTGACTGAGCATGCATGCACTCACGCACAATGGAATGAGAATATGACAAGACTCTCAGACCACGATTATATGGCTAATATGGCTTCCTGAGGTTTGACAAAGAAACGCATCAGATAAAAGCATGCACTTGAGTTTATCCATAATTTGATTCCAGGGGTATACTGGTGCTGAAATCCAGGTTTCCTTCAACCAGAGTATCTCAGAAAAGATTTTGGAGAGAACTAGGTTTATTGGCTTTAGTAGCAGAACAGTTTATTTTCCACTTCTATTGGTCTTTCATATCCATCTATGTTCTTTGGCCGGTGTGGGCCTCCCATCGCAGTGGCCTCCCTTGCTGCAGAGCACCAGCTCTGGGCACATGCAATCCAGAGCTCCAGTTCGTTAGTTGGACACATCGGTCCAGCCTCTCCACAGCATGTGGGATCTTTCCGGGTCAGGGGTCGAACCGGTGCCCCTTGCACTGCAAGGCGGTGTCCTTACCCACTGGACCACCAGGGGAAACCCCAGAACAGTAATGCAATAATACTAGGAGTCTCAATGTAATAACCCAAGCTTCTTTGATTGAAGTGTAGAGATGGGTGAAAAAGACAGGGTGAAGACCATCCCACCACCACCACCACGCCCAATGCACATGTAGCTCTGTTGCTTCTGACACCCCTCTTGCACCTTAGGGCTCAGTTGAGGCTTCTTTTTAAAAAAGACTGCTTAGGAGGAGCCACCGGAACCCGCTGTCGCGAGGAGCTGCGGGCGCGGATGCTAGTATGTGAACTAATATCATGGAACACCATAGAAAACCAGACATAGAGCCTACACCCCTTGACCAATCATCAAACCAAGGATCCTCGGGCCGAAGCCCTGATTAATAGTTCCAGTTTACACAGATAATAATGGAGTGAGAGGATTTCTCCAGTGGTGGAGTGGTAAAGGATCTGCTTACCACAAAGGAGCCATAGGAGATGTGGGTCCAATCTCTGAGTTAGGAAGATCCCCTGGAGGAGGTATGGCAACCCCCTCCAGTATTCTTGCCAGAGAGCCCCATGGACAGAGGAGCCTGGCAGGCTATAGTCCAGGGGATCACAAGAGAGTCAGACATGACTGAAGTGACTGAGCATGCATGCACTCACGCACAATGGAATGAGAATATGACAAGACTCTCAGACCACGATTATATGGCTAATATGGCTTCCTGAGGTTTGACAAAGAAACGCATCAGATAAAAGCATGCACTTGAGTTTATCCATAATTTGATTCCAGGGGTATACTGGTGCTGAAATCCAGGTTTCCTTCAACCAGAGTATCTCAGAAAAGATTTTGGAGAGAACTAGGTTTATTGGCTTTAGTAGCAGAACAGTTTATTTTCCACTTCTATTGGTCTTTCATATCCATCTATGTTCTTTGGCCGGTGTGGGCCTCCCATCGCAGTGGCCTCCCTTGCTGCAGAGCACCAGCTCTGGGCACATGCAATCCAGAGCTCCAGTTCGTTAGTTGGACACATCGGTCCAGCCTCTCCACAGCATGTGGGATCTTTCCGGGTCAGGGGTCGAACCGGTGCCCCTTGCACTGCAAGGCGGTGTCCTTACCCACTGGACCACCAGGGAAGCCCCAGAACAGTAATGCAATAATACTAGGAGTCTCAATGTAATAACCCAAGCTTCTTTGATTGAAGTGTAGAGATGGGTGAAAAAGACAGGGTGAAGACCATCCCACCACCACCACCACGCCCAATGCACATGTAGCTCTGTTGCTTCTGACACCCCTCTTGCACCTTAGGGCTCAGTTGAGGCTTCTTTTTAAAAAAGACTGCTTAGGAGGAGCCACCGGAACCCGCTGTCGCGAGGAGCTGCGGGCGCGGATGCTAGTATGTGAACTAATATCATGGAACACCATAGAAAACCAGACATAGAGCCTACACCCCTTGACCAATCATCAAACCAAGGATCCTCGGAGCCGAAGCCCTGATTCCCAGACCCCACACTATCAAAGGACATACAACACTAGAGATTATTCACCTGTAAGCAAGGTCTAACACCACCCAAGACACAAACCACTGAACCCTTCTACAAGGACAGAAACCCAAAGGAAGGGAGAATTCAACCAAGAAGCCTGGTGGGAAAAAGAACTCCGTACACACAGACACCCACAAAGAAACAAAAACTAACCTAATAATGAAACGTCAGAGAAACACTGTACAAATGAAGGACCAAGCTAGAGAAACACCGCTTCAAATGACAGAGGAGGAGATAGACAAATTATCTGAAAGAGAATTCAGAAAAGCTATACTAATGAGGATGCAAAATACCAAAAACAGAATGTTAGAGGAAATTAGTGCATTGAGAAGAGACATGAAAGAAATGAAAAATAAGCAAATGGAGACAACTAACTCAATTGCTGAACTGAAAAATACTATAGAAGGTCTCAACAGTAGAGTATCAGAGGCTGAAGAATGGATAAGTGAGCTGGAAGACAGAATGGTGGAAATAAGTGCTGAAGAACAGAACAAAGCCCAAAGAATGAAAAGAACTGAGAATAGCATCAGAGACTTATGGGACAATATCAAACGCACCAACATTAGAATTACAGGAGTTACAGAAGAAGAAGAGGAGAAGAAAGACTATGAAAAAATTCTTGAAGAGGTTATAGTTGAAAACTTCCCCAGCATGGGAAAGGAAATAGTCAACCAAGTCCAAGAAGCACAAAGAGTTGCATACTAGGAGTCTCAATGTAATAACCCAAGCTTCTTTGATTGAAGTGTAGAGATGGGTGAAAAAGACAGGGTGAAGACCATCCCACCACCACCACCACGCCCAATGCACATGTAGCTCTGTTGCTTCTGACACCCCTCTTGCACCTTAGGGCTCAGTTGAGGCTTCTTTTTAAAAAAGACTGCTTAGGAGGAGCCACCGGAACCCGCTGTCGCGAGGAGCTGCGGGCGCGGATGCTAGTATGTGAACTAATATCATGGAACACCATAGAAAACCAGACATAGAGCCTACACCCCTTGACCAATCATCAAACCAAGGATCCTCGGAGCCGAAGCCCTGATTCCCAGACCCCACACTATCAAAGGACATACAACACTAGAGATTATTCACCTGTAAGCAAGGTCTAACACCACCCAAGACACAAACCACTGAACCCTTCTACAAGGACAGAAACCCAAAGGAAGGGAGAATTCAACCAAGAAGCCTGGTGGGAAAAAGAACTCCGTACACACAGACACCCACAAAGAAACAAAAACTAACCTAATAATGAAACGTCAGAGAAACACTGTACAAATGAAGGACCAAGCTAGAGAAACACCGCTTCAAATGACAGAGGAGGAGATAGACAAATTATCTGAAAGAGAATTCAGAAAAGCTATACTAATGAGGATGCAAAATACCAAAAACAGAATGTTAGAGGAAATTAGTGCATTGAGAAGAGACATGAAAGAAATGAAAAATAAGCAAATGGAGACAACTAACTCAATTGCTGAACTGAAAAATACTATAGAAGGTCTCAACAGTAGAGTATCAGAGGCTGAAGAATGGATAAGTGAGCTGGAAGACAGAATGGTGGAAATAAGTGCTGAAGAACAGAACAAAGCCCAAAGAATGAAAAGAACTGAGAATAGCATCAGAGACTTATGGGACAATATCAAACGCACCAACATTAGAATTACAGGAGTTACAGAAGAAGAAGAGGAGAAGAAAGACTATGAAAAAATTCTTGAAGAGGTTATAGTTGAAAACTTCCCCAGCATGGGAAAGGAAATAGTCAACCAAGTCCAAGAAGCACAAAGAGTTGCATACAGGAGAAACCGCAGAAGAAACACACCAAGGCACATTCTAATCAACCTAACGCAGACTAAATATAAAGACAGATTACTAAAAGCAGCTAGGAGCAAACAACAAATAACATATAAAGGAAACCCCATACGTCTAACTGCGGATCTCTCAACAGAAACCCTGCAGGCCAGAAGAGAATGGCAAGATACATTTAAACGGCTAAAAGAGAATAACCTCCAACCAAGATTTCTCTACCCAGCAAGAATCTCATTCAGAATCGATGGTGAAGTCAAAAGCTTCACAGACAAGCAAAAACTAAAAGAATTCTGTACCACAAAACCAGCCCTACAACAAGTGTTAAACGGCCTGGTATAACCAATAAATGCAAGAGTAGGAGAAGCCTTACAAATCAAACCCCTAATTTCTAAGAAGATGACAATAGGAACATTCGTATCAATAATTACTTTGAACGTAAATGGGCTAAATGCTTCAACCAAACGACACAGGCTGGCTGAATGGATCCAGAAGCAAGACCCATATATATGCTGTTTACAAGAGACCCACTTCAGACCTAGAGACACTCATAGACTGAAAGTGAAAGGCTGGAAAAAGATATTCCATGCAAGTGGAAATCAAAAGAAAGCTGGAGTAGCAATCCTCATATCAGACAAAATAGACTTTAAAGTAAAGAAGATTCTAAGAGACAAGGCAGGTCACTACATCATTTTTAAGGGCTCTATCCAAGAGGAAGACATAACAGTCATGAATATCTACACACCCAACATAGGGGCACTTCAATACATAATACAGGTACTTTCAGACATAAAAGAAGAAATCAACAATAACACAATAATAGTAGGAGACTTTAACACTCCTCTCACACCAATGGACAAATCATCCAAACAGGAAATTAATAAAGAAACACAAGCCTTAAATGCCACACTAGAAAAGATGGACCTCATCAATAACTTTAGGACGTTCCATCCAAAAGCAGAAGAATACACTTTCTTCTCAAGTGCTCACGGAATATTCTCCAGGATGCACCACATCTTGGGTCACAATCAAACCTCAGTCAGTTCAAGAAAGACTATGAAAAATTCTTGAAGAGGTTATAGTTGAAAACTTCCCCAGCATGGGAAAGGAAATAGTCAACCAAGTCCAAGAAGCACAAAGAGTTGCATACAGGAGAAACCGCAGAAGAAACACACCAAGGCACATTCTAATCAACCTAACGCAGACTAAATATAAAGACAGATTACTAAAAGCAGCTAGGAGCAAACAACAAATAACATATAAAGGAAACCCCATACGTCTAACTGCGGATCTCTCAACAGAAACCCTGCAGGCCAGAAGAGAATGGCAAGATACATTTAAACGGCTAAAAGAGAATAACCTCCAACCAAGATTTCTCTACCCAGCAAGAATCTCATTCAGAATCGATGGTGAAGTCAAAAGCTTCACAGACAAGCAAAAACTAAAAGAATTCTGTACCACAAAACCAGCCCTACAACAAGTGTTAAACGGCCTGGTATAACCAATAAATGCAAGAGTAGGAGAAGCCTTACAAATCAAACCCCTAATTTCTAAGAAGATGACAATAGGAACATTCGTATCAATAATTACTTTGAACGTAAATGGGCTAAATGCTTCAACCAAACGACACAGGCTGGCTGAATGGATCCAGAAGCAAGACCCATATATATGCTGTTTACAAGAGACCCACTTCAGACCTAGAGACACTCATAGACTGAAAGTGAAAGGCTGGAAAAAGATATTCCATGCAAGTGGAAATCAAAAGAAAGCTGGAGTAGCAATCCTCATATCAGACAAAATAGACTTTAAAGTAAAGAAGATTCTAAGAGACAAGGCAGGTCACTACATCATTTTTAAGGGCTCTATCCAAGAGGAAGACATAACAGTCATGAATATCTACACACCCAACATAGGGGCACTTCAATACATAATACAGGTACTTTCAGACATAAAAGAAGAAATCAACAATAACACAATAATAGTAGGAGACTTTAACACTCCTCTCACACCAATGGACAAATCATCCAAACAGGAAATTAATAAAGAAACACAAGCCTTAAATGCCACACTAGAAAAGATGGACCTCATCAATAACTTTAGGACGTTCCATCCAAAAGCAGAAGAATACACTTTCTTCTCAAGTGCTCACGGAATATTCTCCAGGATGCACCACATCTTGGGTCACAAATCAAACCTCAGTCAGTTCAAGAAAACTGAAATTATATCAACCGTATTCTCGGACCACAATGCAATGAGACTAGAGATCAACTACCAGAAAAAAAAAAAAACCCTAAAAACACAAGCACATGGAGATTAAACAATACATACCTAAAAAACCAACTGATCATTGAGAAAATCAAAGGAGAAATTAAACAATTCCTAGAAGAAAATGACAATGAACACACGACAGTGCAAAACCTATGGGATAATGCAAAAGCAGTTCTAAGAGGGAAATTTATAGCAATACAATCCCACCTCAAGAAACTAGGAAAATATGAAGCAGATGACCTAACTCTCCGCTTAAAACAATTGGAGAAAGAAGAACAAAAACACCCCAAAGCCAGCAGAAGAAGAGAAATCATAAAGATCAGAGCAGAAATAAATGAGAAAGAAACAAAAGAAACAATAGTAAAGATAAATAAAACAAAAAACTGATTCTTTGAAAAGGTAAACAAAATTGACAAGCCACTGGCCAGACTCATTAAGCAAAAGAGAGAGAGAAGAACCAGATCAACAAAATCAAAAACAAAAAAGGAGAGATTACAACAGAGAATGCAGAAATCCAAAGGATTCTAAGAGACTATTATGAGCAACTCTATGGCAACAAACGGGACAACCTGGAAGAAACGGACAGTTTCTTGGACAGGATTAATCTCCCAAGACTGAGCCAGGAAGAAACAGAAACTTTGAACAACCCAATCACAAGCTCAGAAATCGAATCTGTGATTAAAAATATACCCCAAAATAAAAGCCCAGGACCAGATGGCTTCACAGCCGAATTCTACCAAACATTTAAAGAAGAGCTAATGCCTGTCCTTCTAAAACTCTTCCAAAAAATTGCACAGGAAGGAACACTTTCAAACACATTCTACGAGGCCACCATCACCCTGATACCCAAACCAGGCAAAGACAACACAAAAAACACATTACAGACTCTTAAATGCCACACTAGAAAAGATGGACCTCATCAATAACTTTAGGACGTTCCATCCAAAAGCAGAAGAATACACTTTCTTCTCAAGTGCTCACGGAATATTCTCCAGGATGCACCACATCTTGGGTCACAAATCAAACCTCAGTCAGTTCAAGAAAACTGAAATTATATCAACCGTATTCTCGGACCACAATGCAATGAGACTAGAGATCAACTACCAGAAAAAAAACCCTAAAAACACAAGCACATGGAGATTAAACAATACATACCTAAAAAACCAACTGATCATTGAGAAAATCAAAGGAGAAATTAAACAATTCCTAGAAGAAAATGACAATGAACACACGACAGTGCAAAACCTATGGGATAATGCAAAAGCAGTTCTAAGAGGGAAATTTATAGCAATACAATCCCACCTCAAGAAACTAGGAAAATATGAAGCAGATGACCTAACTCTCCGCTTAAAACAATTGGAGAAAGAAGAACAAAAACACCCCAAAGCCAGCAGAAGAAGAGAAATCATAAAGATCAGAGCAGAAATAAATGAGAAAGAAACAAAAGAAACAATAGTAAAGATAAATAAAACAAAAAACTGATTCTTTGAAAAGGTAAACAAAATTGACAAGCCACTGGCCAGACTCATTAAGCAAAAGAGAGAGAGAAGAACCAGATCAACAAAATCAAAAACAAAAAAGGAGAGATTACAACAGAGAATGCAGAAATCCAAAGGATTCTAAGAGACTATTATGAGCAACTCTATGGCAACAAACGGGACAACCTGGAAGAAACGGACAGTTTCTTGGACAGGATTAATCTCCCAAGACTGAGCCAGGAAGAAACAGAAACTTTGAACAACCCAATCACAAGCTCAGAAATCGAATCTGTGATTAAAAATATACCCCAAAATAAAAGCCCAGGACCAGATGGCTTCACAGCCGAATTCTACCAAACATTTAAAGAAGAGCTAATGCCTGTCCTTCTAAAACTCTTCCAAAAAATTGCACAGGAAGGAACACTTTCAAACACATTCTACGAGGCCACCATCACCCTGATACCCAAACCAGGCAAAGACAACACAAAAAAGGAAAACTACAGGCCAATTTCACGGATGAACTTAGATGCCAAGAACCTCAACAAAATCCTAGCAAACAGCATTCAACGACACGTCAAAAAACTCATACATTATGATCAAGTCAGGCTCATCCCAGGCATGCAAGGCTTCTTCAACATATGCAAATCAATTAATGTGATACACCATATCAACAAAATGAGAGACAAATATCACATGATCATCTCAATAAATGCAGAAAAAGCCTTTGACAAAGTACGACATCCATTTATGATAAAAACTCTTAAGAAAATGGGCATAGAAGGAACCTATCTCAACATAATAAAGGCCAGCAATGAGAAGCCCACAGTGAACATTATTGTTAATGGTGAAAAACTGAAAGCATTCCCTCTAAGATCAGGAACAAGACAGGGGTGTCCACTTTCACCACTACTATTCAACATAGTCCTGGAAGTTCTAGCCACAGCAATAAGAGAAAAGAAAGAAATCAAAGAATCCAGATTGGAAAAGAAGAAGTCAAACTCTCTCTATTTGCAGACAACATGATATTATACATAGAAATCCCAAAGATACGGTTACAAAGCTACTAGAGCTAATCAATGAATTCAGCAAAGTCACAGGATACAAAATCAACACACAGAAGTCACTGGCATTCCCATACACAAACAATGAAAAATCAGAAAACGAAATCAAAGAGGCAATCCCCTTCACCATTGCAACCAAAAGAATCAAATATCTAGGAATAAACCTACCCAAAGGAACAAAAGAATTGTACACAGAAAATTACAAGACACCCATGAGAGAAATTAAAGAAGACTTAAACAGATGGAGAGATATTCCATGTTCCTGGGTTGGAAGAATCAATATTGTGAAAATGACCATACTACCAAATATCATCTACAGATTCAATGCAATACCTATCCAACTACCATTGACATTTTTCACAGAACTAGACCAAATAATAACACAGTTCATATGGAAACCCAAAAATAAAAGCCCAGGACCAGATGGCTTCACAGCCGAATTCTACCAAACATTTAAAGAAGAGCTAATGCCTGTCCTTCTAAAACTCTTCCAAAAAATTGCACAGGAAGGAACACTTTCAAACACATTCTACGAGGCCACCATCACCCTGATACCCAAACCAGGCAAAGACAACACAAAAAAGGAAAACTACAGGCCAATTTCACGGATGAACTTAGATGCCAAGAACCTCAACAAAATCCTAGCAAACAGCATTCAACGACACGTCAAAAAACTCATACATTATGATCAAGTCAGGCTCATCCCAGGCATGCAAGGCTTCTTCAACATATGCAAATCAATTAATGTGATACACCATATCAACAAAATGAGAGACAAATATCACATGATCATCTCAATAAATGCAGAAAAAGCCTTTGACAAAGTACGACATCCATTTATGATAAAAACTCTTAAGAAAATGGGCATAGAAGGAACCTATCTCAACATAATAAAGGCCAGCAATGAGAAGCCCACAGTGAACATTATTGTTAATGGTGAAAAACTGAAAGCATTCCCTCTAAGATCAGGAACAAGACAGGGGTGTCCACTTTCACCACTACTATTCAACATAGTCCTGGAAGTTCTAGCCACAGCAATAAGAGAAAAGAAAGAAATCAAAGAATCCAGATTGGAAAAGAAGAAGTCAAACTCTCTCTATTTGCAGACAACATGATATTATACATAGAAATCCCAAAGATACGGTTACAAAGCTACTAGAGCTAATCAATGAATTCAGCAAAGTCACAGGATACAAAATCAACACACAGAAGTCACTGGCATTCCCATACACAAACAATGAAAAATCAGAAAACGAAATCAAAGAGGCAATCCCCTTCACCATTGCAACCAAAAGAATCAAATATCTAGGAATAAACCTACCCAAAGGAACAAAAGAATTGTACACAGAAAATTACAAGACACCCATGAGAGAAATTAAAGAAGACTTAAACAGATGGAGAGATATTCCATGTTCCTGGGTTGGAAGAATCAATATTGTGAAAATGACCATACTACCAAATATCATCTACAGATTCAATGCAATACCTATCCAACTACCATTGACATTTTTCACAGAACTAGACCAAATAATAACACAGTTCATATAGAAACACAAAAGACCTCGAATAGCTAAAGCAATCCTGAGAAAGAAGAATGGAGTTGTAGCGATTAGCCTCCCTAACTTCAGACTCTACTACAAAGCAACAGTCATCAAGACAGTATGGTACTGGCACAAAAACAGAACCATAGATCAATGGAACAAGATAGAGAACCCAGAGATCAACCCATGCACCTATGGGTACCTTATTTTTGACAAAGGAGGCGAAACTCTAAAATGGGACAAAGACAGCCTCTTCAACAAATGGTGCCGGGGAAATTGGACAGCTACATGCAAAAAAATGAAGTTGAAACATTCCCTGAGCCCATACATAAAGATCAACTCAAACTGGATTAAAGACCTAAATGTAAGACCAGAAACCATCAAACTCTTGGAGGAGGATATAGGCAAAACCCTCAAGGACATCAATCAAAGCAAGATCTTCTCTGACCCACCTACTAAAATAGTGGAACTGAAAAGAAAAGTGAACATGTGGGACCTCATGAAACTTAAAAGCTTTTGTACAGCAAGAGAAATCACCAAAAAGTTGAACAGATACCCAACAGAGTGGAAGAAAATCATAGCAAATGAAACAACAGACAAAGAATTAATCTCCAAAATCTATAAGCAACTCAGATAACTCAGCACAGGGAAAACGAGCAGCCCAATCAAAAAATGGGAAAAAGATCCAAAGAGACACCTCTCCAAAGAGGATATATAGATGGCCCAAAAGCACATGAAACGATGCTCAACCTCGCTTATTATTAGAGAAATGCAAATTAAAACCACAATGAGATACCACCTCACACCTGTCAGAATGGCCATCATCAACAAATCGACAGACAACAAATGCTGGAGAGGGTGAAGAAAAAAGGGAACCCTCTTGCATTGCTGGTGGGAATGTAAATTGATACAACCTCTATGGAAGACAATATGGAGATTCCTTAAAAAATTAAAAATAGAAGCACCCTATGACACAGCAATCCCACTCTTAGGCCTATATCCTGATGAAATCAAAAATGAAAGAGGCACCTGTACCCCAATGTTCATTGCAACTCTCTATACAATAGCCAGAATATGGAAGCAACCTAGATGTCCATCAACAAATGAATGGAGTTGTAGCGATTAGCCTCCCTAACTTCAGACTCTACTACAAAGCAACAGTCATCAAGACAGTATGGTACTGGCACAAAAACAGAACCATAGATCAATGGAACAAGATAGAGAACCCAGAGATCAACCCATGCACCTATGGGTACCTTATTTTTGACAAAGGAGGCGAAACTCTAAAATGGGACAAAGACAGCCTCTTCAACAAATGGTGCCGGGGAAATTGGACAGCTACATGCAAAAAAATGAAGTTGAAACATTCCCTGAGCCCATACATAAAGATCAACTCAAACTGGATTAAAGACCTAAATGTAAGACCAGAAACCATCAAACTCTTGGAGGAGGATATAGGCAAAACCCTCAAGGACATCAATCAAAGCAAGATCTTCTCTGACCCACCTACTAAAATAGTGGAACTGAAAAGAAAAGTGAACATGTGGGACCTCATGAAACTTAAAAGCTTTTGTACAGCAAGAGAAATCACCAAAAAGTTGAACAGATACCCAACAGAGTGGAAGAAAATCATAGCAAATGAAACAACAGACAAAGAATTAATCTCCAAAATCTATAAGCAACTCAGATAACTCAGCACAGGGAAAACGAGCAGCCCAATCAAAAAATGGGAAAAAGATCCAAAGAGACACCTCTCCAAAGAGGATATATAGATGGCCCAAAAGCACATGAAACGATGCTCAACCTCGCTTATTATTAGAGAAATGCAAATTAAAACCACAATGAGATACCACCTCACACCTGTCAGAATGGCCATCATCAACAAATCGACAGACAACAAATGCTGGAGAGGGTGAAGAAAAAAGGGAACCCTCTTGCATTGCTGGTGGGAATGTAAATTGATACAACCTCTATGGAAGACAATATGGAGATTCCTTAAAAAATTAAAAATAGAAGCACCCTATGACACAGCAATCCCACTCTTAGGCCTATATCCTGATGAAATCAAAAATGAAAGAGGCACCTGTACCCCAATGTTCATTGCAACTCTCTATACAATAGCCAGAATATGGAAGCAACCTAGATGTCCATCAACAAATGAATGGATACAGAAGCCCTGGTACATATATACAATGGAATACTACTCAGCTGTTAAAAGAAATGCAGAAGACTCAGTCCTAATGAGGGGGCTGGCTCTAGAACCTATCATAAAAAGTATAGTAAGTCAAAAGGAGAAAGACAAGTATAGTATACTAACTCATATATGTGGGATCTAGTAAGATGGTCATGATAACACACTCAGTGAACTCATGAAAAAACAGAGAATAGACATAAAGACACTGTGGAGACCGAACAGTGGGAGGGAGGCATGGAGGGAGTAACATGGAAACCTATACTGTCATCTGTGGAAAAGATAGCTATTGTCATTGTGCTAGGGGAATAGGAGTACCTACAACCACTTGGGGCGATGGTCTAGAGGGATGGGAAGGGGGGAACTGGGTGGAGGGAGGGTCCAGGGATATGCATATGAATGATCTGGGAACATACATGTTGATGAACAACAAAACTCTGTAAAATCTTTAAAATAAAGGAAAAAAATAAAATTAAAAAAAAAGGACTGCTTAAGCCGCCAACCTCTTAAAAATCATTGTAAATTTTATTTATTTGATTTTAAATTATTACATAAGAATTATTTTAAAGTATTACCTAAAGGTTAGAACAAATGGGCATGACAGTTTAATGCCTTTATTTACTATTTATTTTTCACTTTTAATTAATTGGTATTGCAGTGTATTTGATTTGCAATGTTGTATTAAGTTTCAGGTATACAACAAAGTGAATCATTTATACATCTACATATATCCACTCTTTTTTTAGACTCTATTCTCATATAGGTCATTCCAGAGTATTGAGTACAGTTCCCTGTGCTATATAAGCAGGTTCTTATTAGTTATCTATTATATATATAGTAGTGTGCTTGCCTGCATGCTTGCTAAGTCACTTGATTCATGTCTGACTCTTTGTGACCCTATGGACTGTAGCCTGCCAGGCTCATCGTTCCTTGGGATTCTGCAGGCAAGAATTCTAGATTAGGCTGCCTTCAGGGGATCTCCTGACCCAGGGATTGAAACTGTATCCTGTGACCTAGATGAAATCAAAAATGAAAGAGGCACCTGTACCCCAATGTTCATTGCAACTCTCTATACAATAGCCAGAATATGGAAGCAACCTAGATGTCCATCAACAAATGAATGGATACAGAAGCCCTGGTACATATATACAATGGAATACTACTCAGCTGTTAAAAGAAATGCAGAAGACTCAGTCCTAATGAGGGGGCTGGCTCTAGAACCTATCATAAAAAGTATAGTAAGTCAAAAGGAGAAAGACAAGTATAGTATACTAACTCATATATGTGGGATCTAGTAAGATGGTCATGATAACACACTCAGTGAACTCATGAAAAAACAGAGAATAGACATAAAGACACTGTGGAGACCGAACAGTGGGAGGGAGGCATGGAGGGAGTAACATGGAAACCTATACTGTCATCTGTGGAAAAGATAGCTATTGTCATTGTGCTAGGGGAATAGGAGTACCTACAACCACTTGGGGCGATGGTCTAGAGGGATGGGAAGGGGGGAACTGGGTGGAGGGAGGGTCCAGGGATATGCATATGAATGATCTGGGAACATACATGTTGATGAACAACAAAACTCTGTAAAATCTTTAAAATAAAGGAAAAAAATAAAATTAAAAAAAAAGGACTGCTTAAGCCGCCAACCTCTTAAAAATCATTGTAAATTTTATTTATTTGATTTTAAATTATTACATAAGAATTATTTTAAAGTATTACCTAAAGGTTAGAACAAATGGGCATGACAGTTTAATGCCTTTATTTACTATTTATTTTTCACTTTTAATTAATTGGTATTGCAGTGTATTTGATTTGCAATGTTGTATTAAGTTTCAGGTATACAACAAAGTGAATCATTTATACATCTACATATATCCACTCTTTTTTTAGACTCTATTCTCATATAGGTCATTCCAGAGTATTGAGTACAGTTCCCTGTGCTATATAAGCAGGTTCTTATTAGTTATCTATTATATATATAGTAGTGTGCTTGCCTGCATGCTTGCTAAGTCACTTGATTCATGTCTGACTCTTTGTGACCCTATGGACTGTAGCCTGCCAGGCTCATCGTTCCTTGGGATTCTGCAGGCAAGAATTCTAGATTAGGCTGCCTTCAGGGGATCTCCTGACCCAGGGATTGAAACTGTATCCTGTGACTCCTGTATTGTAGACAGTTACTGCTGAGACACCGGCGAAGCCCCCATTTCCACCTACAAGGAATCTTCCTGACCAAGTGTGTATATGTCAGTTCTAATATCTCATTTTATCTCTCCTATGCAACCCCCTCCCCCACTTCCCCCTTGGTAACTATAAGTTTGATTTAACATTGGTGACTCTATTTCTGTTTTGTAAATAATTTCATTTGTACCACGTTTTTAGATTCTATATTAAGAAATATCTTATGATATTCATTTCTCTGACTTGCTTCAAACTGAAAAAAAAACAGAGAAAGCAGGAACCCAGGTGATTACCTAGAATCACATGGCTAGTGTTTAGACTGAAACATAGGCCAGTGCTTTTCTTATTACATTAATCCTTAAAAAAGTGCTGTCTGAAGCAAAGGCAAAGCAACCTCACTAGTACCAAAAAACATTCAAAACAGGAAATTTAGGGGCTTCCCTGGTTGTCCAGTGGGTGAAGAGTCTGCCTTGCAGTGCAAGGGGCACTGTTTCGAAGTGTATTCATTCTCAAACCCTTTTCACTCTTTACCTTATATTGACACCATCTACCTAAAGTTGTTTGCTGTTTAGTTGTTAAATTATGTTCAATTCTCTTATGACCCCATGGGTGGTAACCCACCTGGGTCCTCTGTCCAAGTGATTTCCCAAGCAAGAATATTGGAGTGGGTTTCCATTTCTTTCTCCAGGGGATCTTCCCAACCCAGGGATTGTACCCACATCCCTTGCATTGGCTGGTAAATCCTTTCCCACTGAGCCATCAGGGAAGCTCTCCACCTAAGGTAGACAGCACATAATCTACTCGAGTGCAATTATATTTTTACTGGTTCTTTCCACCTATGAGATATATAGTAGTGTGCTTGCCTGCATGCTTGCTAAGTCACTTGATTCATGTCTGACTCTTTGTGACCCTATGGACTGTAGCCTGCCAGGCTCATCGTTCCTTGGGATTCTGCAGGCAAGAATTCTAGATTAGGCTGCCTTCAGGGGATCTCCTGACCCAGGGATTGAAACTGTATCCTGTGACTCCTGTATTGTAGACAGTTACTGCTGAGACACCGGCGAAGCCCCCATTTCCACCTACAAGGAATCTTCCTGACCAAGTGTGTATATGTCAGTTCTAATATCTCATTTTATCTCTCCTATGCAACCCCCTCCCCCACTTCCCCCTTGGTAACTATAAGTTTGATTTAACATTGGTGACTCTATTTCTGTTTTGTAAATAATTTCATTTGTACCACGTTTTTAGATTCTATATTAAGAAATATCTTATGATATTCATTTCTCTGACTTGCTTCAAACTGAAAAAAAAACAGAGAAAGCAGGAACCCAGGTGATTACCTAGAATCACATGGCTAGTGTTTAGACTGAAACATAGGCCAGTGCTTTTCTTATTACATTAATCCTTAAAAAAGTGCTGTCTGAAGCAAAGGCAAAGCAACCTCACTAGTACCAAAAAACATTCAAAACAGGAAATTTAGGGGCTTCCCTGGTTGTCCAGTGGGTGAAGAGTCTGCCTTGCAGTGCAAGGGGCACTGTTTCGAAGTGTATTCATTCTCAAACCCTTTTCACTCTTTACCTTATATTGACACCATCTACCTAAAGTTGTTTGCTGTTTAGTTGTTAAATTATGTTCAATTCTCTTATGACCCCATGGGTGGTAACCCACCTGGGTCCTCTGTCCAAGTGATTTCCCAAGCAAGAATATTGGAGTGGGTTTCCATTTCTTTCTCCAGGGGATCTTCCCAACCCAGGGATTGTACCCACATCCCTTGCATTGGCTGGTAAATCCTTTCCCACTGAGCCATCAGGGAAGCTCTCCACCTAAGGTAGACAGCACATAATCTACTCGAGTGCAATTATATTTTTACTGGTTCTTTCCACCTATGAGATTATAAATTTCCATGGAAAACATTGTGCTAATCACAGCACTTGATTTGGCACATGTATTTTGAACAAATTTATATATAAATGGATCAGTGAATATTTAAATATCTACTTAAATGTATTAACTATATTTTTGAAAGTTAGGCAAAAAACAAAGAAAAAAGATGCTACATGGAGAACTATTGTCATCTCTCAAACAGAATGATAGACAAACTCCACATTTCAGTCCAACAGTAGTATGATGAACTAGAAATATATTTGAATAGTCAGCAATGATGTAACGGTACTCTGGACTACAGGCATTTAAGTGATTATGGAAAAGAATGTGTATGTCTAAAAGGATCCATAACCTACAGGATCTATATAAGAATTTTTTGTGATAGGTTATTGTCTTAGCCATTAAGGTATAGACTCACACAAACATTTTATGCCAATACTGTATTAGGAAGTGCTTTTCCAAAGTCCCAATGAGGGAAAAGTGCCAATTGGTGCATTGCCAATCTCCTTATACTTTGTATCAAGCACATTTTTGGTCATCTTTAAGAGGTAGCATGAATCACTGTATTTCAATCTACCTTGGTATAAGGAAAGCAGAAAAATGCATCCATCATTTCGCATTTCTATTCCTATTTCACAAGTTTGCTTCATGGGCTAACCCAGAGTCAACACACATACTTCCAGGTTTCAGACAAGCATCTCTAAAGTGTCCCATGATATTTCATGTTTCAGAGATCCTGGGATAGTTTGAGCAGGAGAGTGATCTGACTCACTTATTAACTCTGATATTAATAAATTATGGTGATTTTTATACTAGCTTTACCTTTGAACTTTTATACTCACTAGATAAATATTTTTATTTTTGTTAGATAAACATGTACTTCATCAACCTGATGTCGCCTTTTGCCTTTTTGACCAACAAAATCTCATGAAACCCCAGGCTCAATTCAAAAGTCACCTTTTGTCAAAGCTTAAGTTCCTTTTTAAGGCAAAAATTGAAGACAGTCCAAATTACCCATGAATGTTATTCAAATTACCAAATAGGAACAATATTAAATACATACACATACCTCTACCTATCCATATAGGTATGTATATGGTTTCTCTTTGGTTCAGTCAGTAAAGAATCCACCTGCAATGCAGGAGACCCAGGTTTAATCCCTGGACTGGGAACATCCCGGGATAAGGGAATGGCGACCCATGCCAGCATTCTTGATGGGATAATCCCATGGAGAGAGAAAGTCTGTGGGCTCACAAAGATCATGAATTGGGCACGACTGAACAACTGATTTCACACTGCACATCTGTATGTGTGTGTGTTAAGTTTCTTCAGTTGTTCTTGACTAATAGTTTGTCTATACAACCAAGTGTAATTCAATATATCTTGGCTACTCAGTGTTGTTTGTGTGGCTCCAAGTCTCAAGGAAACCTTAAAATTAGTCACATATCTTCTATCAGTTTTGCTTTTTAGTTTCAAGTTTACTTGTATCCAACATTTATTCAATAGAAATAAACTGTGAGACTCAACTCCACTGATCCAGACCTTCTCAAAAAAATTAATCGTCTCTCTCTGTGCTTTTATTTCATACCATTTTATGCCATTGGCAGGCACATTATCATGTTTATCATTTTTATTTGGTGACATGCAATAGTGCAGAATTCTCTACAGCTCCCATTTGTTTATAACATTTTGTCTTCTTAGATAGGCACTAACATTAGAACTAATACTAGGAAAGATTTAAGTAGAATATAATAGAAAAGTATTATAAATAATAGCATTAAAAATTGCCACAGCTCTAGATTTCTTAGGTTTACTTAGTAATGTGCTAAGTAGAAATCTATTCCCTAATTTGATCTTTTAGTTGCAGACAGCTTGCTACTGGGTCACAAAACTGAGAACTGAAGCTCACAGCAGTTATGGTTCTAGGGGAATGCTGCTTGGTAAATCCTTTTCTGCTAATGTTCTCTAGAGTCTTTTTTAGGCAAAATGAGCTTCCTTTTACCCAAAATTCTCATGAAACCCCAGGCTAAATTTAAAAACCTTTTCAAAGCTTAATTCCTTTACATAAAATTTGTTATTCAAATTACCAAATAGGAACAATATTAAATACATACACATACCTCTACCTATCCATATAGGTATGTATATGGTTTCTCTTTGGTTCAGTCAGTAAAGAATCCACCTGCAATGCAGGAGACCCAGGTTTAATCCCTGGACTGGGAACATCCCGGGATAAGGGAATGGCGACCCATGCCAGCATTCTTGATGGGATAATCCCATGGAGAGAGAAAGTCTGTGGGCTCACAAAGATCATGAATTGGGCACGACTGAACAACTGATTTCACACTGCACATCTGTATGTGTGTGTGTTAAGTTTCTTCAGTTGTTCTTGACTAATAGTTTGTCTATACAACCAAGTGTAATTCAATATATCTTGGCTACTCAGTGTTGTTTGTGTGGCTCCAAGTCTCAAGGAAACCTTAAAATTAGTCACATATCTTCTATCAGTTTTGCTTTTTAGTTTCAAGTTTACTTGTATCCAACATTTATTCAATAGAAATAAACTGTGAGACTCAACTCCACTGATCCAGACCTTCTCAAAAAAATTAATCGTCTCTCTCTGTGCTTTTATTTCATACCATTTTATGCCATTGGCAGGCACATTATCATGTTTATCATTTTTATTTGGTGACATGCAATAGTGCAGAATTCTCTACAGCTCCCATTTGTTTATAACATTTTGTCTTCTTAGATAGGCACTAACATTAGAACTAATACTAGGAAAGATTTAAGTAGAATATAATAGAAAAGTATTATAAATAATAGCATTAAAAATTGCCACAGCTCTAGATTTCTTAGGTTTACTTAGTAATGTGCTAAGTAGAAATCTATTCCCTAATTTGATCTTTTAGTTGCAGACAGCTTGCTACTGGGTCACAAAACTGAGAACTGAAGCTCACAGCAGTTATGGTTCTAGGGGAATGCTGCTTGGTAAATCCTTTTCTGCTAATGTTCTCTAGAGCTGTAACAGCACTGTGGTTTGTTCTTTCCAGGCCATGCGCCCTCCTAGAAGGTGAGTTCCATGAAAACAGGGATTCTCTACCTTTGTAATCCTAATGTCCAACAGTTTAGAGAATAATGTTTCTTTAAAAATGTATAAGAGAAACATTTAAAATTTAGCTTGCTTCCACATAAAAATCTTATCAATTCTTAAAATTTTTGCAAAATATACTATATTAGATTAAGTTTCATTAACTCACAATGAGGATAATTTGTACTTACTCTGCATTTGTAATTGTTATATTGTAAAACAGAATAATGATGAATTTAAGCTTCATTCCTCATAAGAAGGTTTTTATCTATCATTAAAAAATGATGTGCCCCTTAGATGATTCATAATATTGCTTATGCCCATACTAAACTAGAAGCGATAATTATACCCCCTAGTGTGCTCACACGGAGGGTTGGTAAATGTTTATTAATTTTTATGGGTGAGATGAAGATAACAAAAGATAATATATAATGGGTCATTTAAAACCATCTAGTGTCAAGCTCTAGAGATGAATATTTCCCATTGCACTGCTCCATAGCCTTAAGACAGCTTCAACTCGAAATTAAATCTAGGACTCTCTTAAACAAAACTCTCTAGTATGATCTTGAAAGAGAACATTGTTGAACAATGAGTTGCATCACAAACTCTACACTGAATATTTCTAACAGTTTTAGGAAACCATTGGTTTGATAATAGTTACTCCTTGGACATCAGAATTTAATTAAGCAATCTAGTATTGGACACCAGATAAAGTAAATGGATAGTTAGCAACGTTAGGTCATATGGCATGAAATAAATCATAATACAAGCCTTCTTCCATTTACTGTCTTCTACAATGTGGTACTAAATTGTTGGAGATAAATGGTTTCTATCATATGCCTCTCTGTTCAGGATATAAACCAGAAAATGATACTATTAATATACTGAAGTCGCCTCATTATTCAGGAAGATTAGAATAAAGAACTGAGATAACAAGTCTGTAGATTGTTTTCTGAGCATATTAAAGGGGATTGCTAATGATTATAATGTTTAGGATCATTTATATAAATCAAAAAATGTGAACATAATAGTGGTGCAAAGCAATTAGAAATGTGTTTCAATGATATTTTAAGATTTCTTACATGCTTAAAATAGTTTTCCTCTTACAAGCTCATGAAGTAATGAATTTGGTGTTATGGACTTATTTAATATATTAAAAATATAAGAAAATTTCAATAATAGTTTTAATTCAGCCATTTTTATTTATATGTATGATGGAGTAAATTACACACATGATAAATTATACATGTGATCTTTTCATGATTCTAGGCAATTATTTTAGGAAGAGTAATTAAGTTGCCTACGAAATGCTTATAGTATGGCTAATAAATGCTTTATAAAATTTAGAGCAACTCTAAAATAAGTAAACAAGAAGGTGATGATAATATTTTTTTTGGGGATCATGCAAGCAAAAGAGGTCATTTCCTTCCTTTAGACAAAATCCAGGTTAATATCCTTCTAGAGATATGAGCTTCCTTAACATGGACATAGCAAATTGATATTGGAAATCAAATAAGAATGTGAACCCCACCCTGTTTTAAGTATCATGTTTAAGTGTTATTTATCTTCCAAATTCTCCTTCCCTGGCAGAGTGACCTACAACTTCTATGCAAGAGTTGAGTTTCCAATGTAATACAATTTTAGTTTCCCAAAAAAGAAAGAATCAATTTTTTCAAGTTCATAGGTGGCAGAAAAATGAAACAATTAGTAAATATAATAAATAATTGTGAATAAGTTAATGCAAATAACTTCTTTTATAAGAAAGTTACTGATAAATTTTGAAAATTACATAACCATACCCTGTTTTTACATTCACCAGACCTATTTTTGCTAATTTTATTTTTTGTTATTTGAAGGGTTTTGCTTAGCATGCTCCAGGTAACAGATGCTGAAAGTACTAAAATACTAATGCTATTTTCAAAGAAAACAAATACAAAGTGTTTTTAAAAGCTATTTTGATACTCTGTTAGAAATAAAGGGTGGCCAGCAGTAGTCAAAATGGAAGTGAAATGAATTATTGTGACAGAGAAGTGATACTATTAATATACTGAAGTCGCCTCATTATTCAGGAAGATTAGAATAAAGAACTGAGATAACAAGTCTGTAGATTGTTTTCTGAGCATATTAAAGGGGATTGCTAATGATTATAATGTTTAGGATCATTTATATAAATCAAAAAATGTGAACATAATAGTGGTGCAAAGCAATTAGAAATGTGTTTCAATGATATTTTAAGATTTCTTACATGCTTAAAATAGTTTTCCTCTTACAAGCTCATGAAGTAATGAATTTGGTGTTATGGACTTATTTAATATATTAAAAATATAAGAAAATTTCAATAATAGTTTTAATTCAGCCATTTTTATTTATATGTATGATGGAGTAAATTACACACATGATAAATTATACATGTGATCTTTTCATGATTCTAGGCAATTATTTTAGGAAGAGTAATTAAGTTGCCTACGAAATGCTTATAGTATGGCTAATAAATGCTTTATAAAATTTAGAGCAACTCTAAAATAAGTAAACAAGAAGGTGATGATAATATTTTTGTTGGGGATCATGCAAGCAAAAGAGGTCATTTCCTTCCTTTAGACAAAATCCAGGTTAATATCCTTCTAGAGATATGAGCTTCCTTAACATGGACATAGCAAATTGATATTGGAAATCAAATAAGAATGTGAACCCCACCCTGTTTTAAGTATCATGTTTAAGTGTTATTTATCTTCCAAATTCTCCTTCCCTGGCAGAGTGACCTACAACTTCTATGCAAGAGTTGAGTTTCCAATGTAATACAATTTTAGTTTCCCAAAAAAGAAAGAATCAATTTTTTCAAGTTCATAGGTGGCAGAAAAATGAAACAATTAGTAAATATAATAAATAATTGTGAATAAGTTAATGCAAATAACTTCTTTTATAAGAAAGTTACTGATAAATTTTGAAAATTACATAACCATACCCTGTTTTTACATTCACCAGACCTATTTTTGCTAATTTTATTTTTTGTTATTTGAAGGGTTTTTGCTTAGCATGCTCCAGGTAACAGATGCTGAAAGTACTAAAAATACTAATGCTATTTTCAAAGAAAACAAATACAAAGTGTTTTTAAAAGCTATTTTGATACTCTGTTAGAAATAAAGGGTGGCCAGCAGTAGTCAAAATGGAGGGGTTGCTGAGTGAAAAATGAATTATTAGTGACAGAGAAGTGATGATACTGTGTTTTCAATTGTACTAAATATTAACTTTATATCAAGAAGTAAAATCTGGTCAGATAAATGAAGTTACATAACCTCATAGGTTATAATAATTCTGATTTTGAACGTGACATACTGCCAGCTCACGTATTTCACATCTACGAGAATATATACTTGTTAAAACTATGATTACTTTAAAAATGTTATCAAAGGATAGTTGATTCACAATGTTTTGCTAATTTCTGTTATACAGCAAACTGACTCAGTTATACATCTATATGTACATATATATGAGTGTATATATATATATATGTATATGTATATATATATATACATACATATACATATATATATATATTGTTGTGTTGTGTTGGTTTTGTCACTAAGTCATGTCTGAGTCTTGCAACCCCATGGACTGTAACCTGCCAGGCTCTTCTGTCCATGGAATTCTCCAGGCAAGAATACCAGAGTGGCATCTCCAGGGGATCTTCTTGATCCAGGAAATAAACCTGGGTCTCCTGCAATGCAAGCAAGTTCTTTGCCAAGTGAGCTATGAGGGAAGCCCCATATATACATGTATATTCTCTTTTTTTTAGTTGGAGTGTAACTGCTTTACAATGTTGTAATAGTTTCTACTGTATAATGAAGTGAATCAGCTATATGTATACATAGATCCCTTCTCTTTTTGATCTCCTTCCCATTCCATAACATATTCTTTTTCATATGCTTTCCCATTACATGTTGTCACTGGATATTGAATACTGAATCTAGAACCTTGTTCTTTACTCATCCTAAATGTACTGGCTTTCATCTGCTAATCCCAAACTCCCAATCCTTGCCATCCTACCCCTCCTTCCCCTTGGCAACCACAAGTCTGTTTCCTATATGAGTCTGTTTCCATTCTATAGATATGTTCGTTTGTGTTGTATTTTTAGATACCACGTGTAAGTGATGTCATATGGAATTTCTTTATCTTTCTGACTTACTTTGCTTATAAAACTGTGATTCTAATAGCAACAGCAATAACAATATCCTAACTTGCAACCAACAAATCAAAAACAAAACAAAATAAATATTACCCACAAAGAAAGCCAGCCTGCCACACAACAAATGCCCTGGTAATCCTGCTAAGTCAAACCAAATAGTAATTATGAGGGCGGGCACGGAAACCAGCAGACAGAGTTACATCTGATCACACATCAGGCCTTGCCTCCAAGTTTTCTGCCACAGTCATGGCCGTAATCATAGTACCCCATTTAGATGCCACATCTGGGTCAAAAGACATATTCAGAGATCCAAATAAGCACTTCGAGTAGGAGCAAACTATTGACCTATGAACATCTTTCTTTGCATGTTGATTTTTATTCAACATGTAATCTATTTTAATTTGAAATAGAAGATACATAGTTTTAGTTCTAGAATAATTTTGCAGCAGAAATATGTTCTATCGGCATTACTCCAATTTGACATAATCCTGAAAATTTGGAAAACGGCAAATGGGAAGTTTGTGGTCAATTATGAGAATAGAAGCCATTGCAACTATGCCAGGCTCTTCTCTCCATGGAATTCTCCAGGCAAGAATACCAGAGTGGCATCTCCAGGGGATCTTCTTGATCCAGGAAATAAACCTGGGTCTCCTGCAATGCAAGCAAGTTCTTTGCCAAGTGAGCTATGAGGGAAGCCCCATATATACATGTATATTCTCTTTTTAGTTGGAGTGTAACTGCTTTACAATGTTGTAATAGTTTCTACTGTATAATGAAGTGAATCAGCTATATGTATACATAGATCCCTTCTCTTTTGATCTCCTTCACCATAACATATTCTTTTTCATATGCTTTCCCATTACATGTTGTCACTGGATATTGAATACTGAATCTAGAACCTTGTTCTTTACTCATCCTAAATGTACTGGCTTTCATCTGCTAATCCCAAACTCCCAATCCTTGCCATCCTACCCCTCCTTCCCCTTGGCAACCACAAGTCTGTTTCCTATATGAGTCTGTTTCCATTCTATAGATATGTTCGTTTGTGTTGTATTTTTAGATACCACGTGTAAGTGATGTCATATGGAATTTCTTTATCTTTCTGACTTACTTTGCTTATAAAACTGTGATTCTAATAGCAACAGCAATAACAATATCCTAACTTGCAACCAACAAATCAAAAACAAAACAAAATAAATATTACCCACAAAGAAAGCCAGCCTGCCACACAACAAATGCCCTGGTAATCCTGCTAAGTCAAACCAAATAGTAATTATGAGGGCGGGCACGGAAACCAGCAGACAGAGTTACATCTGATCACACATCAGGCCTTGCCTCCAAGTTTTCTGCCACAGTCATGGCCGTAATCATAGTACCCCATTTAGATGCCACATCTGGGTCAAAAGACATATTCAGAGATCCAAATAAGCACTTCGAGTAGGAGCAAACTATTGACCTATGAACATCTTTCTTTGCATGTTGATTTTTATTCAACATGTAATCTATTTTAATTTGAAATAGAAGATACATAGTTTTAGTTCTAGAATAATTTTGCAGCAGAAATATGTTCTATCGGCATTACTCCAATTTGACATAATCCTGAAAATTTGGAAAACGGCAAATGGGAAGTTTGTGGTCAAAGAGTGCAATGTACCGCATGAAACAAAGAAACAAACTCTTCTTTAGGCTGAAGTCCATTGCAACTATACTTTTCTCATTTTAAACTGCAAAAACTAGTATATTTCTAAGAACATTGAACACTTGAAAATTCAGTGACTCTACCCATTTTTATATACACTTCAAATTTCAGATTTTTGAATATAGGAATAAGTTTCCATTCCTTAATTTGAATATCCTAAAGACTAAGGATCATTAGACATGTCTTAGAGCTTAGTCTCTTAAATTTTAACAATTGCCTCTTGTATAACTCTATACAGTCTGATCCAATTTAATAACAGAGAAAGAGATACAGGGAACTGTGGTTAATTGTAGAAAATGATTGTCAATGACTGTTTTCTGAGGTCTGGGAAACCATCTGAAAGATCAAACAGTACACAAAACTAGGTACAGTGTGCCATAATTAAGCATCACAGCTAATGGCCCTCAAACAAAACTCTGCTGGAAGACACAGTGATTAGAGACACCTGCAGGTTAATAATTAGAAGCATCTGAGCACAGAAGCAATTAATACAGGGAAACTCTCCCAGGAGGAAAGGCTGAGCAATAAACAAAATAAGCTTCCTTCCAAATTCCCACTATAAAAAGTCTGTATTAATAAAGTGTCACCAAGCCCAAACTTTTAAGAATGCATGCAAATACTTTCCCTTAGTTTTTTCTGTAGCATCTCTTAAATTCACTGACTGCACTTACAGAGGTCTTTATTCAATGTAATTAGGAATAATTGCTTTCCTTCATTTACTAAGTGAGTATCAAAAAACTTGAAGCTATTCAGGATCAGGTATGATAATCAGTAGTAATGATCTGCTAGGTAAAACAAAGACCACCAACACTGAATTTATGTCTAAAGTTTGAGAATTTTTTAAAATGAAAGCCTCCAAAATCCTATTTTTTTTAAATTACAGGTCATATTAATATGTTGAATAAAGTATTTCTAAGTGAAAATGTTCTAATTTTTAAAGTGTGAAACTGCTTTCTTTCATCTTCATATATAAACACTTAGTCATTGTGGCACAGCAAGATTTTTTACATTCAGTAAGTACTTTTGGTACACATCAAAATACAGTCAATTGGCATACATTCTTCTGTTTAGTGCTGATCATCTCTTAATGTTTATGTGTATATGTATATGCATTTTAAGTTTCTAAACTATGTTCATTTTAGCCATCTTAAATACATGTTGTTCAGTTAGATCCTACTGTTCATTTTCTGTTCAAAGCTGATTGCAAAAGTAAGTGTTTTGAGGGTATGAAGCAAAGGCTAATGTATTCCTAAGCAAAATGGAAAAATGATAAACCAGGAAAGAGAGAGATATTAAAGGACTGTTCTGACCATGTGACCTAATCATTAAAATACACTTCCAGGGGAAAAAAATCTCAAACATTACACAAATACAGATTCATGAATTATGTATAGTCATAAAGGCCCTTGGAAAACATGTAAAATTCAAGCCTTAAATCATTACTTTGAGAACTACTTCTATTATTTTTCTTTGTCTTATAATGAATAATTTGCATCAGAATCCCAATACATTTATATCCTACAGCAAAATTTACTTGGTCAAATATGAAAGGTATAATATCCCATTTTCAATTTGTTTTTGCTTTCACCTTTCTACTAGTATTATCCTTTGTTCATAGAGGTAGATGTTGAATAGTTTAAAATGCAATGGTTCAGATTTCTACTAATTATAATCCAAGTCAATTATGAATAAACATTGTAGACAGTAAAGATACTATAAAATATTAGCTTCATTATTAATATCATATAATTATTATTAAATGACTGAGTCAGAACACCTCTCCTCAGACATAATCCATATCAGGTGTGTTCCATTACTATAGCTTGACTTCTTGAACTTGTTCATTAGCTTTTATCTTCTAGATCTGAAATAACTTCAGAGACCTTTTAAAGATGTATTCTCTTCACTGAGTTTATCCTATTGCAACACATTTTTTGTTGTTTAAAATTTGATTTTATTCCCCTTATTTCTTCTGAGGAAGATGTTACACTTACTGGAATTGTTTATATTTTCTCCACTACCATCAGTTCTCTAGCACTTTCCCACAAAAGTGATGTCCCATGGGACTCACTGGGAGCTTGTTAAGATGCAGTTTATTAGAACTCTATCCCAGACTTATTAAATCAGAAATTTCATTTTAACTAGCTTTTAGATGATTCAAATGCACATTAAAGTTTTAGAAGCATTGTATAAGGCACCACAAAGACATAGACATACAACTTGAAGATTTTGTGCATTTGGTTTTAGACTACAGCAATAAAGCAAATATCACAATAAATCAAAGCCATGTGTATTTCTTTGTTTTTCAGTGCATATAAAAGCTATGTTTCCCCTACATTGTAGTCTAAGATGTGCAATAGCATTATGTCTGAGAAAGTATATGCCTTAATTAAAAAATATTCTGTTGCAAAAACATTCTATCATCTGAGTCTTCAGTGAGTAGATCTTTTTGCTTCTGGAGGGTTTTGCCTTAATGTTGATGGCTGTTGACTGATCAGATCAGGGTTACTGTACTGATGTGGCTGTGAATATTCCTTAAAAGACAATAATGACTTACTTTCATGAATAATTTTCCGGAGGCATAAAATGCTGTTTGATAGCATTTTATTCCTAGTAGAACTTCATTCAAAACTGGAGTCAGTACCCTTAAGTCCTCGTGCTGCTTCATCAACTATGTTTATATAAGGTTCTAAATACTTTGTTGTCATTTCAACAATCATTGCAGCCATCTTTTCCAGAAGTTTTAGTAATCATTCTCTTTCTTAGTGTTGAAAAAAATGCAATGGTTCAGATTTCTACTAATTATAATCCAAGTCAATTATGAATAAACATTGTAGACAGTAAAGATACTATAAAATATTAGCTTCATTATTAATATCATATAATTATTATTAAATGACTGAGTCAGAACACCTCTCCTCAGACATAATCCATATCAGGTGTGTTCCATTACTATAGCTTGACTTCTTGAACTTGTTCATTAGCTTTTATCTTCTAGATCTGAAATAACTTCAGAGACCTTTTAAAGATGTATTCTCTTCACTGAGTTTATCCTATTGCAACACATTTTTTGTTGTTTAAAATTTGATTTTATTCCCCTTATTTCTTCTGAGGAAGATGTTACACTTACTGGAATTGTTTATATTTTCTCCACTACCATCAGTTCTCTAGCACTTTCCCACAAAAGTGATGTCCCATGGGACTCACTGGGAGCTTGTTAAGATGCAGTTTATTAGAACTCTATCCCAGACTTATTAAATCAGAAATTTCATTTTAACTAGCTTTTAGATGATTCAAATGCACATTAAAGTTTTAGAAGCATTGTATAAGGCACCACAAAGACATAGACATACAACTTGAAGATTTTGTGCATTTGGTTTTAGACTACAGCAATAAAGCAAATATCACAATAAATCAAAGCCATGTGTATTTCTTTGTTTTTCAGTGCATATAAAAGCTATGTTTCCCCTACATTGTAGTCTAAGATGTGCAATAGCATTATGTCTGAGAAAGTATATGCCTTAATTAAAAAATATTCTGTTGCAAAAACATTCTATCATCTGAGTCTTCAGTGAGTAGATCTTTTTGCTTCTGGAGGGTTTTGCCTTAATGTTGATGGCTGTTGACTGATCAGATCAGGGTTACTGTACTGATGTGGCTGTGAATATTCCTTAAAAGACAATAATGACTTACTTTCATGAATAATTTTCCGGAGGCATAAAATGCTGTTTGATAGCATTTTATTCCTAGTAGAACTTCATTCAAAACTGGAGTCAGTACCCTTAAGTCCTCGTGCTGCTTCATCAACTATGTTTATATAAGGTTCTAAATACTTTGTTGTCATTTCAACAATCATTGCAGCCATCTTTACCAGAAGTAGATTCCACCTTGAGTAATCATTCTCTTTTCTTATCCCTAAGAAGCAACTCATTTATTAAAGTTTTATTATTAGAGTGCAGCAAATGACACATCTTAAGAATCTACTTCTCAATCTAGTTCTATTGTTATTTAATCTGCAGTTATTTTCACCACTAAAATCTTGACCCCCTCAAAGTCATCCCTGAGGGTTAGAATCAACTTCTCAGAAACTCGTGCTAATGTTGACATTTGGATCATTTTCAGTGTATCATGAATGTTTTTAATGATGTCTAGAGGTGTATCCTTTCCAGAAGGTTTTCAATTGTTTCGTCCAGATGCATCTGATGAATATTTATGGTGGCTATAGTTTTATATATAAGACATACTAAGACTTGAAAATCAAAATGATTCCTTGATCCATGGGCTGCAGAATGGATGTTGTGAAAATGACATTAATTTTGTCATACATTTCCATCAGAAGTCTTGGATGATCAGGTGCCTTGTCAACAAGCACTCATATTTTGCAAGGAATCTTTTTTTCCAAGCAATGCATCCCACAGTGGGCTTAAAATATTCAGTAGACCATGTTGTAAACAGATGTGCTGTCATCCAATCTTTGTTGTTTCATTTATAGAGCACTGGCAGAAGAGATTTAGCATAATTCTTAGGAGCTCTAGAAATTTTGGAATAAGTGAGCATTGCTTCAGCTTCAGGTCACCAGCTATATTAGCCCCTATCTAAGGAGTCAACCTGTCCTCTGAAGTCTGGAAGTCAGGCACTGACTTCTCCTTTCTAGCTAATGAAGCCTTAGATGGCATATACTTCTGATGTTAGGTTGTTTCCTCTACATTGAAAACCTGTTGTTCAACTACCTTATTTATCTTTGCTAGAACTGGCTAACTTGCTGAAGCTTCTACTTCAGCACTTGCTCCTTCATCTTGCATGTTTATGCTACGAAAAGGGCTTCTTTCCTTATTTCTCATGAACCAATATCTGCTGTCTTCAAACTTTTGTTCTGTACCTTCTCACCTCTCTTAGCCTTCATAGAATTGAAAAGAGCTAGGGCCTTGCTCTGGATTAGGCTTTGCCTGAAGGAAATGTTGTGGCTAGTTTTATCTTTTATCAAGACTACTAAAATTTTCTCTGAATAATCAATAAATCTCTTTTGTTTGCTTATAATCCATGTGTTCAACAGAGTAGTACTTAAAAATTTCAAGAATTTTTCCTTTACATTCACAACGTGAAGGCTGAGCTTCTAATCTAGTCTAGCTTCCAATGCTAACCTTAATCATTTTTATCATTTGATTTAAAGTAAGAGACTGTGACTCCTCCTTTTACTTGAACACTTAGAGGTCATTGTAGGATTATTAATTGCACTGATTTCAATATGTCTCAGGAAGTAGGGGACTCTGAGGCAAGCTATAGAAAAATGGAGAACAGCTGGTAGGCATAGCAGTCAAAATATACACATTTAATGCTTAAATTCACTCTCATATACAAGCATGATTTGTGGTGCTCAAAAATAATTATGACAGTAAATTAAAGATTATTGATCACAGATCAACACAGCAACTGTAATAACAATGAAAAAGTCTGAAATTGTGTGAGAATTGCCAAAATGTGACATGGGGGCCAAAAAGTGAGAATAAGCTGTGTGAAAAATGGTGCCAATTGACCTACTGAACACCGTGTGACCACAGATCTTCAATTTGTAAAAAAGAAACAATAATGATATCTGGTAAACACAGTAAATGAGGTATGTCTGTTCTGGTTTAAAAATGAACGTATGGTGTATTCATCTCTTCTGCACATTTCCTTTGACTGTACTTTTAGTATAAAAAAGTCAGTTCAACATGGCATGTAAATTCAACAGCACAATGGCAGTGCACATGAAAGGAGAACTAGAGGATCACCTGATGGATCTTTGGCCAAATAAATCTTATGGATGGATTCAATTGAAATTTACATTTAAAAGGAATCAGCCTCTGAAGTCTGGAAGTCAGGCACTGACTTCTCTTTTCTAGCAATGCCTTAGATGGCATAACCTGTGTTGTTTCCTCTACATTGAAAACCTGTTGTTCAACTACCTTATTTATCTTTGCTAGAACTGGCTAACTTGCTGAAGCTTCTACTTCAGCACTTGCTCCTTCATCTTGCATGTTTATGCTACGAAAAGGGCTTCTTTCCTTATTTCTCATGAACCAATATCTGCTGTCTTCAAACTTTTGTTCTGTACCTTCTCACCTCTCTTAGCCTTCATAGAATTGAAAAGAGCTAGGGCCTTGCTCTGGATTAGGCTTTGCCTGAAGGAAATGTTGTGGCTAGTTTTATCTTTTATCAAGACTACTAAAATTTTCTCTGAATAATCAATAAATCTCTTTTGTTTGCTTATAATCCATGTGTTCAACAGAGTAGTACTTAAAAATTTCAAGAATTTTTCCTTTACATTCACAACGTGAAGGCTGAGCTTCTAATCTAGTCTAGCTTCCAATGCTAACCTTAATCATTTTTATCATTTGATTTAAAGTAAGAGACTGTGACTCCTCCTTTTACTTGAACACTTAGAGGTCATTGTAGGATTATTAATTGCACTGATTTCAATATGTCTCAGGAAGTAGGGGACTCTGAGGCAAGCTATAGAAAAATGGAGAACAGCTGGTAGGCATAGCAGTCAAAATATACACATTTAATGCTTAAATTCACTCTCATATACAAGCATGATTTGTGGTGCTCAAAAATAATTATGACAGTAAATTAAAGATTATTGATCACAGATCAACACAGCAACTGTAATAACAATGAAAAAGTCTGAAATTGTGTGAGAATTGCCAAAATGTGACATGGGGGCAAAAAAGTGAGAATAAGCTGTGTGAAAAATGGTGCCAATTGACCTACTGAACACCGTGTGACCACAGATCTTCAATTTGTAAAAAAGAAACAATAATGATATCTGGTAAACACAGTAAATGAGGTATGTCTGTTCTGGTTTAAAAATGAACGTATGGTGTATTCATCTCTTCTGCACATTTCCTTTGACTGTACTTTTAGTATAAAAAAGTCAGTTCAACATGGCATGTAAATTCAACAGCACAATGGCAGTGCACATGAAAGGAGAACTAGAGGGATCACCTGATGGATCTTTGGCCAAATAAATCTTATGGATGGATTCAATTGAAATTTACATTTAAAAGGAATCAGCTTTATATTTAAGAATATTTTTAAATAATCCTTCCTTACATTTTTGTTATTCTGAGCTGAATATTATTATTATTATTTAAGCTAAATATCTTCTTTAAAAACTTTTTGAAACTATATTTCTTTTTCAGCTTTATTTCTATTTTAATAATATCTGTGGGTATCTGAATAAATGCAGAATGTTTATGTGCAGATGAGGTCCTAAACTCCTTCCTCAATTATAAGAGGTTTCTTCTCCACTGAGTAACTGATTAAAAAAAAACAGAGGTGTTTGCTAAAAATTTACTTGGCAATCTTGATTTACAATTTTTAATATTGGTCTTAGCTTAGATTTTGATTTTTTAGTGTTATATTCTAGTAATGGTTTAAATGTTATTGAATATAAAACAAAGTTCAGGCTGTCAGGATGTTGGGTAGAGACTAGGGTCATGGGTTCAATTAAAAAAAAAAAAAAAAAAAGCTCTTGCCAATTTTAAATAAAGAAAAATTACACATGATTTACTTTTCACCAGTCTGTCTAGCATGATATCTAATAATATCAGAATCACCTTGGATCAGTGATAGCCAATGTGCATACTCTGTAGTATTTTCCACATGCTGTGCCCACTTCAATATTATTGCCACTGTAGTGATGGATACCAGTTTTAGCCAACAAGGCATAAAACTCTATTTCAGATTTCCTCGAGACTGGGCAGTTGTTGGTGATGATAACCGGTTTTTCTTTGCCTTCTCTGATCATTTTCAGAGTCTGCTTGTATTCCAGCATATAGTTTCCACTTTTAAAAGGTGAGAATAAGCTGTGTGAAAAATGGTGCCAATTGACCTACTGAACACCGTGTGACCACAGATCTTCAATTTGTAAAAAAGAAACAATAATGATATCTGGTAAACACAGTAAATGAGGTATGTCTGTTCTGGTTTAAAAATGAACGTATGGTGTATTCATCTCTTCTGCACATTTCCTTTGACTGTACTTTTAGTATAAAAAAGTCAGTTCAACATGGCATGTAAATTCAACAGCACAATGGCAGTGCACATGAAAGGAGAACTAGAGGGATCACCTGATGGATCTTTGGCCAAATAAATCTTATGGATGGATTCAATTGAAATTTACATTTAAAAGGAATCAGCTTTATATTTAAGAATATTTTTAAATAATCCTTCCTTACATTTTTGTTATTCTGAGCTGAATATTATTATTATTATTTAAGCTAAATATCTTCTTTAAAAACTTTTTGAAACTATATTTCTTTTTCAGCTTTATTTCTATTTTAATAATATCTGTGGGTATCTGAATAAATGCAGAATGTTTATGTGCAGATGAGGTCCTAAACTCCTTCCTCAATTATAAGAGGTTTCTTCTCCACTGAGTAACTGATTAAAAAAAAACAGAGGTGTTTGCTAAAAATTTACTTGGCAATCTTGATTTACAATTTTTAATATTGGTCTTAGCTTAGATTTTGATTTTTTAGTGTTATATTCTAGTAATGGTTTAAATGTTATTGAATATAAAACAAAGTTCAGGCTGTCAGGATGTTGGGTAGAGACTAGGGTCATGGGTTCAATTAAAAAAAAAAAAAAAAAAGCTCTTGCCAATTTTAAATAAAGAAAAATTACACATGATTTACTTTTCACCAGTCTGTCTAGCATGATATCTAATAATATCAGAATCACCTTGGATCAGTGATAGCCAATGTGCATACTCTGTAGTATTTTCCACATGCTGTGCCCACTTCAATATTATTGCCACTGTAGTGATGGATACCAGTTTTAGCCAACAAGGCATAAAACTCTATTTCAGATTTCCTCGAGACTGGGCAGTTGTTGGTGATGATAACCGGTTTTTCTTTGCCTTCTCTGATCATTTTCAGAGTCTGCTTGTATTCCAGCATATAGTTTCCACTTTTCACAATCAGTTGGAGCCTAGAGTTGATTGCCTCCAGTGACTTTTTTTGTCTTCTTTTGCATCCACCGTCTTCCTGCCTTAGGTGCAGGACACTCCCAACCAAGAGCAGTTGCCAGGATGACAGGGGAGCAAATAAGGAAAGAGTGCCCACAATGCCAAGCTCTTCGCTGTAGGGCCGTGACCAGGAACCAGTCTTTTCTTTTCTTTTTTCTTTTGTAAATGCATTTCACTATATCATAAAGCAGTGTTCCCAACCTTCCAATGATATAGCATGCCCTAAGGGTGGAGAATTAATACCCAAGCACACTTGGGACCCTAATGAGAAAGCTCTAGTGTAGAAAACCAGAGTACTATCTTCATAGCAGAAAACAATCTGCTTCATAGGAGTGTAGAAGCATAGGAGTGTGCCAGAGCTAATGGTCCTCATTAGACTCCTGAAGATGAGAAACATGGAGCCAAGATCCACCTCCTCAGGGGCTCCCATGCCCCTCCTGACCTCCCAGACCCTGCCTTGGATCACTCAATTACCAGTGGTGGCCCTGGCTGTTGTCTCTGCCCAGACCCATCTCTCCAGGGGGGACCCCAGACACCCAAGGTCCACAGCTCCTCCAGGGGTCGCATGGGCCCTCTACTTCCATGGGCAGGTTCTGTGGATAAGAAACATGTAGGAACATAGGCTCCTCACACTAATTATTCATTTATTGATTTATTCATTCACTGATTTCCTTACTTAATTTTGGAAATCGTTTGTTTTACTCTGAAATCTCAACCCTGACAACTCTCATCAGGTTGTCATTTCTCGTCATTTCTCATGTGCATATGTTCATTTGGCATGGACAGACGGGGCATAACATAAGTTTCCTTCTGTTGAATGACTTCTGTTTGTGGATAATCCTAGAGAGTCCAGGTCTATGGCTATGATCATGTGGATTAAGTGGATTCTGTGGATTAATGGGTTTTCTATGGCTATGTGGGAAAAAGTTGATGGGCCAATGTGCATACTCTGTAGTATTTTCCACTTTTGGCCCACTTCAATATTATTGCCACTGTAGTGATGGATACCAGTTTTAGCCAACAAGGCATAAAACTCTATTTCAGATTTCCTCGAGACTGGGCAGTTGTTGGTGATGATAACCGGTTTTTCTTTGCCTTCTCTGATCATTTTCAGAGTCTGCTTGTATTCCAGCATATAGTTTCCACTTTTCACAATCAGTTGGAGCCTAGAGTTGATTGCCTCCAGTGACTTTTTTTGTCTTCTTTTGCATCCACCGTCTTCCTGCCTTAGGTGCAGGACACTCCCAACCAAGAGCAGTTGCCAGGATGACAGGGGAGCAAATAAGGAAAGAGTGCCCACAATGCCAAGCTCTTCGCTGTAGGGCCGTGACCAGGAACCAGTCTTTTCTTTTCTTTTTTCTTTTGTAAATGCATTTCACTATATCATAAAGCAGTGTTCCCAACCTTCCAATGATATAGCATGCCCTAAGGGTGGAGAATTAATACCCAAGCACACTTGGGACCCTAATGAGAAAGCTCTAGTGTAGAAAACCAGAGTACTATCTTCATAGCAGAAAACAATCTGCTTCATAGGAGTGTAGAAGCATAGGAGTGTGCCAGAGCTAATGGTCCTCATTAGACTCCTGAAGATGAGAAACATGGAGCCAAGATCCACCTCCTCAGGGGCTCCCATGCCCCTCCTGACCTCCCAGACCCTGCCTTGGATCACTCAATTACCAGTGGTGGCCCTGGCTGTTGTCTCTGCCCAGACCCATCTCTCCAGGGGGGACCCCAGACACCCAAGGTCCACAGCTCCTCCAGGGGTCGCATGGGCCCTCTACTTCCATGGGCAGGTTCTGTGGATAAGAAACATGTAGGAACATAGGCTCCTCACACTAATTATTCATTTATTGATTTATTCATTCACTGATTTCCTTACTTAATTTTGGAAATCGTTTGTTTTACTCTGAAATCTCAACCCTGACAACTCTCATCAGGTTGTCATTTCTCGTCATTTCTCATGTGCATATGTTCATTTGGCATGGACAGACGGGGCATAACATAAGTTTCCTTCTGTTGAATGACTTCTGTTTGTGGATAATCCTAGAGAGTCCAGGTCTATGGCTATGATCATGTGGATTAAGTGGATTCTGTGGATTAATGGGTTTTCCTATTATGTGGCTATGACTGGAGTGTATCCATTACAGAGGCAGCATTGTTGTGATTCTCATACAGACCACTCAGTTCATCCTGGGTCCTCACAGTGTTTATTTCTTTATTTCTTTAATTTTCAAAATCATTGTTTTCTTTTTGACTATAAAATCTAAGAGTCTGTTTTCAGGTTGTCGTTTGTTGAGTCATATATGTATGTTCCCTTGGCATGGATATACAGTGCAAACCATAAGCTTCCTACTGGTGAATGCCTTCTGTTTGTATGTCAGTATGACTTGTCTTTGTATGACCCTACAGTGTCAATAGAGGAGAACCTGGAGACTCAGGACATGTGGCCATGCATGGTCAGGATGAGTCACTGCTGTATGCAGTGAGTTGCTAGGCACTCAGGAGCCTGGGTATAGAATCCTGATGAGAGGAAAAGAGAGTCAGGCTTCCAAGTAAGCTCTAGGACTGCTATCCTAGGTTTACTACCCTCACCTGCCTTTCCTCCCTTCTCCTAGGTCTCCTATGCTCACCTACCTCTGCTATCCTCTCCTAGGTTTCCCACACTCACTGGCATCTTGTTTTGCTGAGGTCAGAGAGGAGATGTAGGTAAAGATAGGAAAGGCAGGAAAGATAGGAGTTATTAGACTAAAAGATGTGTGTTAAGGGAGGGAAAGAACACAGAGTGCTGGGGAGGAGGTGCAATTCAGGGAGAACTTACTGGGCCAGACACCCAAGGTCCACAGCTCCTCCAGGGGTCGCATGGGCCTCTACTCTGGCAGGTTCTGTGGATAAGAAACATGTAGGAACATAGGCTCCTCACACTAATTATTCATTTATTGATTTATTCATTCACTGATTTCCTTACTTAATTTTGGAAATCGTTTGTTTTACTCTGAAATCTCAACCCTGACAACTCTCATCAGGTTGTCATTTCTCGTCATTTCTCATGTGCATATGTTCATTTGGCATGGACAGACGGGGCATAACATAAGTTTCCTTCTGTTGAATGACTTCTGTTTGTGGATAATCCTAGAGAGTCCAGGTCTATGGCTATGATCATGTGGATTAAGTGGATTCTGTGGATTAATGGGTTTTCCTATTATGTGGCTATGACTGGAGTGTATCCATTACAGAGGCAGCATTGTTGTGATTCTCATACAGACCACTCAGTTCATCCTGGGTCCTCACAGTGTTTATTTCTTTATTTCTTTAATTTTCAAAATCATTGTTTTCTTTTTGACTATAAAATCTAAGAGTCTGTTTTCAGGTTGTCGTTTGTTGAGTCATATATGTATGTTCCCTTGGCATGGATATACAGTGCAAACCATAAGCTTCCTACTGGTGAATGCCTTCTGTTTGTATGTCAGTATGACTTGTCTTTGTATGACCCTACAGTGTCAATAGAGGAGAACCTGGAGACTCAGGACATGTGGCCATGCATGGTCAGGATGAGTCACTGCTGTATGCAGTGAGTTGCTAGGCACTCAGGAGCCTGGGTATAGAATCCTGATGAGAGGAAAAGAGAGTCAGGCTTCCAAGTAAGCTCTAGGACTGCTATCCTAGGTTTACTACCCTCACCTGCCTTTCCTCCCTTCTCCTAGGTCTCCTATGCTCACCTACCTCTGCTATCCTCTCCTAGGTTTCCCACACTCACTGGCATCTTGTTTTGCTGAGGTCAGAGAGGAGATGTAGGTAAAGATAGGAAAGGCAGGAAAGATAGGAGTTATTAGACTAAAAGATGTGTGTTAAGGGAGGGAAAGAACACAGAGTGCTGGGGAGGAGAGGTGCAATTCAAGCTTTGTGGGATTCATGTAAAGGCTCCTTGAGCACTGGGCCAGAGTCAGGAAGGGTAGGATCTATACCTCTTTCAAAGGAGGGTCCCTTCTGACAGCTAAGAGGAAAGTAGAGGCAAGAGCTGTCAGGAAGTTAGGTAGAGTAGTGCTTAGGGAGTAGCTTCTAAGAGCCTAGGACCATGGGTTCAATTCAGGAGTGTAGGAAAACTTTAAATTTATTTCCATAGGAAATATTTGAAAAGAGCCTAAATCCTTTCCATTGTATGCCAATAATATAACGTTATAGTTAATGAATAAATTTTAATGACCTTTTCTTTAGACTTTTCTTTTCTTTTGACTAGCCATTAATGAAGAGGCGATAATGAATAAATCTCTTTTGCATCAATTTTTATCTTATTTTATTTAAGAGCAGGTTCCATCCCTAGGTCAGGAAGATCCCTTTGAGCAGGAAATGGCAACTCACGCTAGTACTCTTGTCTGGGAATTTCCATGGATAAGGGAGCCTAGGCTACAGCCCATAGGGTTGCAAACAGTCAGACACAACTCAGTTACTGAACATAAACAACAACAAATTGCTTAAGGGACTTTCCGCAAACCCCAACTGTTAAAATTGCTTTAGTAAAATTAAAGAGTTTAAAAGTGTTAGTTCCTCAGACACATCAGACTCTTTGTAACCCCAAGGACTGTACCCTGAGAGACTTCTCTGTCCATGGGTTTCCACAGGCAAGAATACTGGTGTACATAGCCATCCCTTCTCCAGGGAATCTTCCCAACCCAGGGATCATACCAGATTTCCTGCAAGGCAGGCAGATCCTTTATCATCTGTGCCTCCAGGCTTCCCATGTGGTGCCAGAAGTAAAGAATCAATCCAACAATGCAGTTCTACTGGCATCCTTTGGGGGTTTTGCTGGATCCTAGGTTTACTACCCTCACCTGCCTTTCCTCCCTTCTCCTAGGTCTCCTATGCTCACCTACCTCTGCTATCCTCTCCTAGGTTTCCCACACTCACTGGCATCTTGTTTTGCTGAGGTCAGAGAGGAGATGTAGGTAAAGATAGGAAAGGCAGGAAAGATAGGAGTTATTAGACTAAAAGATGTGTGTTAAGGGAGGGAAAGAACACAGAGTGCTGGGGAGGAGAGGTGCAATTCAAGCTTTGTGGGATTCATGTAAAGGCTCCTTGAGCACTGGGCCAGAGTCAGGAAGGGTAGGATCTATACCTCTTTCAAAGGAGGGTCCCTTCTGACAGCTAAGAGGAAAGTAGAGGCAAGAGCTGTCAGGAAGTTAGGTAGAGTAGTGCTTAGGGAGTAGCTTCTAAGAGCCTAGGACCATGGGTTCAATTCAGGAGTGTAGGAAAACTTTAAATTTATTTCCATAGGAAATATTTGAAAAGAGCCTAAATCCTTTCCATTGTATGCCAATAATATAACGTTATAGTTAATGAATAAATTTTAATGACCTTTTCTTTAGACTTTTCTTTTCTTTTGACTAGCCATTAATGAAGAGGCGATAATGAATAAATCTCTTTTGCATCAATTTTTATCTTATTTTATTTAAGAGCAGGTTCCATCCCTAGGTCAGGAAGATCCCTTTGAGCAGGAAATGGCAACTCACGCTAGTACTCTTGTCTGGGAATTTCCATGGATAAGGGAGCCTAGGCTACAGCCCATAGGGTTGCAAACAGTCAGACACAACTCAGTTACTGAACATAAACAACAACAAATTGCTTAAGGGACTTTCCGCAAACCCCAACTGTTAAAATTGCTTTAGTAAAATTAAAGAGTTTAAAAGTGTTAGTTCCTCAGACACATCAGACTCTTTGTAACCCCAAGGACTGTACCCTGAGAGACTTCTCTGTCCATGGGTTTCCACAGGCAAGAATACTGGTGTACATAGCCATCCCTTCTCCAGGGAATCTTCCCAACCCAGGGATCATACCAGATTTCCTGCAAGGCAGGCAGATCCTTTATCATCTGTGCCTCCAGGCTTCCCATGTGGTGCCAGAAGTAAAGAATCAATCCAACAATGCAGTAACTTAAGAGACTCAGGGTCTAGTCTCTGGGTTTGGAAGATCCCCCTGGAGGAAGGCATCACAACTAATTCCGGTCGTCTTGCCTAGGGAATCCCATGGACTAAGAAGTCTGGCAGTTCACATGGTTGCAAAATTCATACGCTACTGAAATGATGAAGCACACTGGGTTAGAAAATTTCTTTCATTTAACTCTGTATCCATCTTCTCTAAGTTTTCTTGAAGTCTCCCTAAATAAGGAAATATATAAAGTATTCCATGAATCATAAAGATAGAATGATCTGGTCTGAACTGTGTGAAATATATGAAATTCACGTACTGAAACTCTCACCTCCAATGTGGCTGTCTTTGGAGATAGAGCTTTTAGGAGGAAATTAAGGTTAAGTGACATTGTGAGGGTAGGATTCTAAGCTGACAGGATTGGTGTCCTTCTATAAAGAGAAAGATAAAAAACTCTCTCTCCACTCATATACAGTGAGGAAAACCTATGTGAATCCATTAGAAAGGCTGTGTTTTCAAGTAGGAAGGGTGTTCTCACTACAATCCAACCATGCTGTACTCTCATCCTGGACTTTCAGCCTCCAGAAGTACAAGAAAATAAATTTCTGTTGTTTAAGTTACCCAGTTTATGGTATTTTGATATGTCAGTGATACGGTTCAGGGCAGGCCACCCCAAAATATACCACTCTGACATATTGATTCTTTTGAATTAAAGTTACTTGAGAAATAGCCAATCTAAGAAGAACATGTTGAGGGAGCCTAGGCTACAGCCCATAGGATTGCAAACAGTCAGACACAACTCAGTTACTGAACATAAACAACAACAAATTGCTTAAGGGACTTTCCGCAAACCCCAACTGTTAAAATTGCTTTAGTAAAATTAAAGAGTTTAAAAGTGTTAGTTCCTCAGACACATCAGACTCTTTGTAACCCCAAGGACTGTACCCTGAGAGACTTCTCTGTCCATGGGTTTCCACAGGCAAGAATACTGGTGTACATAGCCATCCCTTCTCCAGGGAATCTTCCCAACCCAGGGATCATACCAGATTTCCTGCAAGGCAGGCAGATCCTTTATCATCTGTGCCTCCAGGCTTCCCATGTGGTGCCAGAAGTAAAGAATCAATCCAACAATGCAGTAACTTAAGAGACTCAGGGTCTAGTCTCTGGGTTTGGAAGATCCCCCTGGAGGAAGGCATCACAACTAATTCCGGTCGTCTTGCCTAGGGAATCCCATGGACTAAGAAGTCTGGCAGTTCACATGGTTGCAAAATTCATACGCTACTGAAATGATGAAGCACACTGGGTTAGAAAATTTCTTTCATTTAACTCTGTATCCATCTTCTCTAAGTTTTCTTGAAGTCTCCCTAAATAAGGAAATATATAAAGTATTCCATGAATCATAAAGATAGAATGATCTGGTCTGAACTGTGTGAAATATATGAAATTCACGTACTGAAACTCTCACCTCCAATGTGGCTGTCTTTGGAGATAGAGCTTTTAGGAGGAAATTAAGGTTAAGTGACATTGTGAGGGTAGGATTCTAAGCTGACAGGATTGGTGTCCTTCTATAAGAGAAAGATAAAAAACTCTCTCTCCACTCATATACAGTGAGGAAAACCTATGTGAATCCATTAGAAAGGCTGTGTTTTCAAGTAGGAAGGGTGTTCTCACTACAATCCAACCATGCTGTACTCTCATCCTGGACTTTCAGCCTCCAGAAGTACAAGAAAATAAATTTCTGTTGTTTAAGTTACCCAGTTTATGGTATTTTGATATGTCAGTGATACGGTTCAGGGCAGGCCACCCCAAAATATACCACTCTGACATATTGATTCTTTTGAATTAAAGTTACTTGAGAAATAGCCAATCTAAGAAGAACATGTTGACCCTTCTTTGTCCTCCTGAAAGCAGGAAATAAATTTCTCATCTGAAGGTGTCCTCCCCATGCCAGGAGGATGGAAGGCATTTTATTGCCAGAGATAGGGAATTCAAGGCCATATAAACAAACTTTATTACTTTGCTATCCCAAGCAAAACCTCTTTGTTTTGTGAAATCTTTGAAAATAATTGTTTATCTAAAAGGCATAAGAGCTGCTTGCTCTGGTCATTTCTTTCAGTCTGATATCTTTGGAGTTCAGTATGTATAAAATTAAGATTGACAGTTTTCTCTTGTTGATCTGTTTTATGTCAGTTTAATTATTAGACCAGAAAAAAAGAGAAAAAAGATCTAAAAGGTTAAAGGAAAAGTTTTTTTCTCCCCTACAGCAATGTGAACAGGCTAAGACAGATTTTGGTACTGGGAAGGGAGGTGGCACTGTAACAATAATCTAAAAATGAGGAAGCAGCTTTAGAATTGGGTGATGGGTAGAGAATAGACGGATAGATTTTGAGGTTGGTACTAGAGTATAGACATAAAAAGTAATTCTAATAAGACCTCAGACAGAAAGGAGAATGTGTGGTGCTAAGAAAACGGGTCTGATTGCATTCAGAATGTGTGGTGGTCTGTCATGTCCACCTTTTTGTGACCTCACGGACTGTAGTTTGCCAGGCTCCTCTGTCCGTGGAGATTCTCCAAGCAAAATACTGGAGTAGGTTGCCATTTCTTTCTCCAGGGGATCTTTAAAACCCAGGGATGGAACCCCTGTCTCCTGCATCTCTTGCACTGGCAGGTGGATTCTATATCACTGTGCTACCTGGAAAGCCAAGAAATGAGAAACATTGGAAACTGAAGGAAAGGTGACCCTGTTATAAAGCAACAAAGACCTTCACTGAACTGTGTTATATTATTGTGGAAGGTAGAACTGCAAGCTATCATTGCTAAGTCCAAACTCTGCACTCTGCTCTCTGCATGACATCCCAGTGAAACTGAGACAAGGTATTGAGATAAGGAAGAGAATTTACTAGGGAAGCTGTCAGACTGAGAAGATGACAGGTTAGCACCTCAAGACGACCATATTATCAGAGTCTGGATGCCTGGTTCTTTTATAGATCAGAGATGGGGATGTGGAGGTGAGGAAGCAAAATAAAAGGCCATTCATCTTGCAAACATCTCCTAGAATGGAAAGCCAAAGGCAGGGGATATGCTAATTTCTCTCTTCCTGCCATCCATAAGTGGACAGGGTTTTGAACATAGGCACTTTAACAATCAGACAGAGGGGCAGGATTCTCTGAGGCCAACAATTCTGCATGATTAGAATAACAAAAACAACAAAAAGCAACTCAAATAAACAGTTTCATCAAGGGGTCACTGTTGGTTTCCTCACAGCCATTGAATGAAATTGAATATTTAGCTGTCCAAGCTACAGCTTGGTTTCTGATGGTTGCTTATAGTAAAATGTGAAAGGACAGAAGTGGATTAACAAAGAATTATTAAGCAAAAAGAAACTTGAACTTGAAAATTTGGAAAATTCTTAGTTGACCTGCATTACCAAAAGAATGAAAAAACTATGAACAGGCTAAGACAGATTTTGGTACTGGGAAGAGGTGGCACTGTAACAATAATCTAAAAATGAGGAAGCAGCTTTAGAATTGGGTGATGGGTAGAGAATAGACGGATAGATTTTGAGGTTGGTACTAGAGTATAGACATAAAAAGTAATTCTAATAAGACCTCAGACAGAAAGGAGAATGTGTGGTGCTAAGAAAACGGGTCTGATTGCATTCAGAATGTGTGGTGGTCTGTCATGTCCACCTTTTTGTGACCTCACGGACTGTAGTTTGCCAGGCTCCTCTGTCCGTGGAGATTCTCCAAGCAAAATACTGGAGTAGGTTGCCATTTCTTTCTCCAGGGGATCTTTAAAACCCAGGGATGGAACCCCTGTCTCCTGCATCTCTTGCACTGGCAGGTGGATTCTATATCACTGTGCTACCTGGAAAGCCAAGAAATGAGAAACATTGGAAACTGAAGGAAAGGTGACCCTGTTATAAAGCAACAAAGACCTTCACTGAACTGTGTTATATTATTGTGGAAGGTAGAACTGCAAGCTATCATTGCTAAGTCCAAACTCTGCACTCTGCTCTCTGCATGACATCCCAGTGAAACTGAGACAAGGTATTGAGATAAGGAAGAGAATTTACTAGGGAAGCTGTCAGACTGAGAAGATGACAGGTTAGCACCTCAAGACGACCATATTATCAGAGTCTGGATGCCTGGTTCTTTTATAGATCAGAGATGGGGATGTGGAGGTGAGGAAGCAAAATAAAAAGGCCATTCATCTTGCAAACATCTCCTAGAATGGAAAGCCAAAGGCAGGGGATATGCTAATTTCTCTCTTCCTGCCATCCATAAGTGGACAGGGTTTTGAACATAGGCACTTTAACAATCAGACAGAGGGGCAGGATTCTCTGAGGCCAACAATTCTGCATGATTAGAATAACAAAAACAACAAAAAGCAACTCAAATAAACAGTTTCATCAAGGGGTCACTGTTGGTTTCCTCACAGCCATTGAATGAAATTGAATATTTAGCTGTCCAAGCTACAGCTTGGTTTCTGATGGTTGCTTATAGTAAAATGTGAAAGGACAGAAGTGGATTAACAAAGAATTATTAAGCAAAAAGAAACTTGAACTTGAAAATTTGGAAAATTCTTAGTTGACCTGCATTACCAAAAGAATGAAAAAGTATGTTGTGAAGAAAACAAGCGTACAGCCGGATGAGTGCTTGATAAAATTTTATAAGACTATATTTGATAAAGAGCCAGTTTGAACTAGACAGGACAAAATAAAGGATGATTGTTAGGTTTGACAGGATAAAATGATAGACCTATTTGGCTGGGAATTATCTCTTTTCCTAAATATAAGAGGGAAATCACCCTGAAAGTGATTCAGAGATCATTGAGGCATCTCCTTGGTTTCAACAGGCCAGACCGTCTTTGGGCCTGGACTTCACCCTAGCAGAGCTGTAGGAATGAGACCCATGCCTAGAGTGTGTGTGTGTGTGTGTGTGTGTGTGTGTGTGTGTGTGTGTGTGTGTGTCTGTGATGCTGCAGCCACAGTGGGTCCGGAGGGCAAAGAATATGGCCAAAGATTATTCTTGAACCTTAAGATCTAAAGGAATTTGCCTTGCTAGTTCTTTTACTTACTTGAGACTGGCCACTTCTTTTTTGCTTATGATTTCACCCTTTTGGACTGCAAATGTCAAACCTATTCCTTTTCCATCTTTGCATTTGGAGGTAACCACTTGTCTTGTTTCACCAGTTCACAGCTGGAGAGAAATTTTGTCTAAGAATGAATCATATCTCTGGTCTCACTCATATCTGACTTAGATATTTAGACGAGACTTCAGATTTTAGAGTTGATGCTGAAATGAATTAAGAATTGTGGAACTGTTAGGTTAGAATGAATGTGTCTTGCATGTGAGGAGGACATGATCGGGGTGGGGCTGGAGGATGGAGTACTATGATCTGAATTATCAATCAAAATCCATGTGTTTCAGCCCTAGCCCTCAATATGCCTGTATTTGAACATAGGCACTTTAACAATCAGACAGAGGGGCAGGATTCTCTGAGGCCAACAATTCTGCATGATTAGAATAACAAAACAACAAAAAGCAACTCAAATAAACAGTTTCATCAAGGGGTCACTGTTGGTTTCCTCACAGCCATTGAATGAAATTGAATATTTAGCTGTCCAAGCTACAGCTTGGTTTCTGATGGTTGCTTATAGTAAAATGTGAAAGGACAGAAGTGGATTAACAAAGAATTATTAAGCAAAAAGAAACTTGAACTTGAAAATTTGGAAAATTCTTAGTTGACCTGCATTACCAAAAGAATGAAAAAGTATGTTGTGAAGAAAACAAGCGTACAGCCGGATGAGTGCTTGATAAAATTTTATAAGACTATATTTGATAAAGAGCCAGTTTGAACTAGACAGGACAAAATAAAGGATGATTGTTAGGTTTGACAGGATAAAATGATAGACCTATTTGGCTGGGAATTATCTCTTTTCCTAAATATAAGAGGGAAATCACCCTGAAAGTGATTCAGAGATCATTGAGGCATCTCCTTGGTTTCAACAGGCCAGACCGTCTTTGGGCCTGGACTTCACCCTAGCAGAGCTGTAGGAATGAGACCCATGCCTAGAGTGTGTGTGTGTGTGTGTGTGTGTGTGTGTGTGTGTGTGTGTGTGTGTGTCTGTGATGCTGCAGCCACAGTGGGTCCGGAGGGCAAAGAATATGGCCAAAGATTATTCTTGAACCTTAAGATCTAAAGGAATTTGCCTTGCTAGTTCTTTTACTTACTTGAGACTGGCCACTTCTTTTTTGCTTATGATTTCACCCTTTTGGACTGCAAATGTCAAACCTATTCCTTTTCCATCTTTGCATTTGGAGGTAACCACTTGTCTTGTTTCACCAGTTCACAGCTGGAGAGAAATTTTGTCTAAGAATGAATCATATCTCTGGTCTCACTCATATCTGACTTAGATATTTAGACGAGACTTCAGATTTTAGAGTTGATGCTGAAATGAATTAAGAATTGTGGAACTGTTAGGTTAGAATGAATGTGTCTTGCATGTGAGGAGGACATGATCGGGGTGGGGCTGGAGGATGGAGTACTATGATCTGAATTATCAATCAAAATCCATGTGTTTCAGCCCTAGCCCTCAATATGCCTGTATTTGGAAATAGGGCTTTTAAGAGGTAATTAAGGTGAGATGAGGTCATAAGGGTAAGGTCTTAATCCAATAGGATTACTGGCCATTTAAGAAGAGGAAGAGAGAGATCAAGCTCTCTCCTCATGTGTACACATCAAGGAAAGCCTGTATGAGAAGAGACGGGAAGATGAACACCCATAAGCCAGCAAGAGAGTTCTCGCCAGAATCTGACCATACTGAAATTCAGATCTAAGATTCCCACCCTTCAGAACTATGATAAAATAAAATTTTGCTGTTTAAGCCACCGTATCTACTGAATTTTGTTATGGTAACTGAAGTTAAGATATCAGAGTATACAATAACTATCCTATGTTATAGAACTTTTGAAGATACAAAGTAGAAAAGAATGCTTAAAACCCAAACAAACAAATCTGTCTCATAAGCTACTTCTTATAAGGAGTCAAAAGGTTCTAGGTTTATATAGCAATGACTAGGTTTCAATTTGTCTCCTCTTCTCCACCAGACTCATATTCTAAAATGTTTGTTTTCTTTCCTTCTTGACTGCTCGATATTCTAGAACTTCTACAGAGCCTTGAGAACAGAATACAAAATGAATGAAGTTTGGTTGCTGGCCTAACATATTATACTGACAGAGAAATGCATTTACATGTGTATTGTTTGCATATAATTCAGATAACTATCATTTGACCAGAGCCAGAATATTTCTAAGAGCAACCTTTAAACTAACAACATTAAGTTACTCTCTGCAGAAGAATTCTTGTCCTTTTGCTTATGATTTCACCCTTTTGGACTGCAAATGTCAAACCTATTCCTTTTCCATCTTTGCATTTGGAGGTAACCACTTGTCTTGTTTCACCAGTTCACAGCTGGAGAGAAATTTTGTCTAAGAATGAATCATATCTCTGGTCTCACTCATATCTGACTTAGATATTTAGACGAGACTTCAGATTTTAGAGTTGATGCTGAAATGAATTAAGAATTGTGGAACTGTTAGGTTAGAATGAATGTGTCTTGCATGTGAGGAGGACATGATCGGGGTGGGGCTGGAGGATGGAGTACTATGATCTGAATTATCAATCAAAATCCATGTGTTTCAGCCCTAGCCCTCAATATGCCTGTATTTGGAAATAGGGCTTTTAAGAGGTAATTAAGGTGAGATGAGGTCATAAGGGTAAGGTCTTAATCCAATAGGATTACTGGCCATTTAAGAAGAGGAAGAGAGAGATCAAGCTCTCTCCTCATGTGTACACATCAAGGAAAGCCTGTATGAGAAGAGACGGGAAGATGAACACCCATAAGCCAGCAAGAGAGTTCTCGCCAGAATCTGACCATACTGAAATTCAGATCTAAGATTCCCACCCTTCAGAACTATGATAAAATAAAATTTTGCTGTTTAAGCCACCGTATCTACTGAATTTTGTTATGGTAACTGAAGTTAAGATATCAGAGTATACAATAACTATCCTATGTTATAGAACTTTTGAAGATACAAAGTAGAAAAGAATGCTTAAAACCCAAACAAACAAATCTGTCTCATAAGCTACTTCTTATAAGGAGTCAAAAGGTTCTAGGTTTATATAGCAATGACTAGGTTTCAATTTGTCTCCTCTTCTCCACCAGACTCATATTCTAAAATGTTTGTTTTCTTTCCTTCTTGACTGCTCGATATTCTAGAACTTCTACAGAGCCTTGAGAACAGAATACAAAATGAATGAAGTTTGGTTGCTGGCCTAACATATTATACTGACAGAGAAATGCATTTACATGTGTATTGTTTGCATATAATTCAGATAACTATCATTTGACCAGAGCCAGAATATTTCTAAGAGCAACCTTTAAACTAACAACATTAAGTTACTCTCTGCAGAAGAACTTCGTTATTACATTTCCTGGTCTATGCTACTGTTATTAGAGGCTCTGCTTTTCAGATACCAATAAAATAATAATATTTTATGTTACATGTTCATGTACAAAATATTTGTGCAATTTGAATGTCTAGAAAATATTCAGATGTGGGGGCTTGATTTTTACTTTTATATAAAATATAAAATATCCTCTTAGGATTCTGAATATTTTTTTTCTCAATATGAATATTTTCTGAAAGAACAGTGTCTGGTAGAAGATCTTCCCCTACAGCTAAGCAGGCAAAGAATCTACTTGAAATGCAGGAATCACAGGAGACACAGGTTTGTTCCTTGGCTCAAAAAGATATCCTGAAGGAGGAAGTGGCAACCTACTCCAGTATTCTTGCCTGAAAAATGCCACGGAGAGAACTTGGCAGGCTATAGTTCAAAGGGTTGCAGTCAGATGTGAGTAAGCACACACACACAGTCTGGTAGAAATCCATTTATTTACATTTTAGGATACCAAAGAGCAACTATTTATAGTTTGATTATGCCAAATTTATTATGCTGGGGGGAGGGGGAGAAAGCATTAGCAGTTTCTAGAGGTAGTGAAATAGCAAGAATTTGGAAAATTTTACTTCCTGCAGGTAATTGTTCTGTTTAAGGTCTTATTCCATTGAATAAAGAGTAATAAACCACTAAATTTGCAACAATGTGTTATGCCAGCAATGGAAAATTACTACACTATGCATAGCCAGGAAAAGATACTCATGTAAATCATTGAGCAGTGAAATCACTGCTCACAAGTTACTTCTCATGAAAGAACGAATCCTGTTACATATGTAGTATTTCAATCAAGTGTTCCCACTGGGTCAAATAATCTGTGGTCTTGTCTTAGATTCATCACTGTATCATATGTCTTCTTATTCTATTTTTAAATTAATTTTAATTGAAGGATAATTACTTTTCAATACTGTGATGGTTTCTGAATACATCAACATGAGTCAGCCGTGGGCAGACTTGCATTCCTCCATCCTGAACCCCACCCCCTGCATCCCGCCTTCTTCTTCTATTGACTGAATGAATTAAACAGAATTATCATCTCAAATTATCTTTACTGGTCCTATGTTCCTTTTAAGGCTTTCCCCATTCATCTTCTATTTAAATTTAACAAATTTTTACATTTGGTTGCTTGGATTATTGGAAAACAGGTATGTTGAAAATGTCTTTTCAAATAATTACCATTTGTTCTCCCCTACAAGACCCCTGCCTCATGTATGAACTTCTGTGAAGGGCTGTGGAGAAGTGGAGGCAACATGGCCCCTCCACTGGCTAAGTATCAGAGTATAAAGACCCTCTTGACTTTGGCCATCTGATTTAAAATGAAACCATACCAAGTCAATCCCTGGAACTTTTTATAAAGTAGTTTGAGAGGAAATCACAAAGACCTTGGGATTTCTTAGTATGATTTCTGGACAATAATGCATAATTAACTGAAGGGAAAGAAAGAAAGAAAGAAGCTTGATGGTAGCTTGAGGATGAAATAATATGTCACCCAGTTTGGCTTTGGAAATCTCTTAATGGGTGGGATGAAGTATGGGCTGACAGAAACAGAGTTAATGGTTCTTAGAAGTCAAAGGCAGTTTTTCTTTTATTGGTCTGAAAACAAACAACTGACTTTTACATCGAGTATTTAACCTAAAGCCTTTGTTTAACCTAATAGCACTTAAATTCCTTTTCTCAGTTTCTCAGAGTGACTTATCTCCTCAGTCAATCAGCTCTGGCTGGCCCACTCTCCTGCTCTCCTCTCTAACCAGGGGCGTCTCAGGGAAACAGCCATTCTTTGGCTAGCTTCTGTTACGCTTCTGTTTGGTTCTTTCTCCATTCTATTTATCTTAGCTAGTGCCATTCTCTATTTCAAGGCCACCAGGGTCAATAATCAAATTAGGAGGTGACCAAAGCCTTTACTTTCTGGGTGGTAAACTTCAGAATACCCAGTCTGTCTCTGGTAATTGGAAAGAAGAACTGATAGAGACTCTTTCCTCACATTGACAGGTTTTCTGTCAAATGAACAAATCTTGTCAGAAAGCTTTCAGGACAAAGCATATATTCAACATGTATGTTGCAACTCCTGTTGTTTTAATTCTTTCCATTTCTGAAACTGGCAGTACAAGGTGCCCTGTGGAAGTGAGAAGTGCCACAAGTGTCCAGAAAATAAATTGTTCAGTTCATCTCCCAATTTGAACATAATTTTATGAAAGAAATAGGAAATTTAAACAAAAAGGTTTTTCTTTTCTGTTTTTTGCTGATTATAGAAGGGGATTTTTTTTTTTTTTCTAAAACACTAAATATCCTTAGTAGGCTGTAGTGATTCCAGACACAACATTAAAAAATAAAGTAATTTCCATGATTTACAAGTCTTTCAGTATACCTTTCCTCCAGATTTGAAATAATTCAAATATTTATGAAGTTTTTTCCCTTGCCCTAGAGCATGTGAACTTTACCTTTGAAGAGGCTTAAATATTGACTGATCCATTGTAATGTGACATTTATTAACTTTTGCAATATTTAATGTGCACTAAAAGTAATCTTAGTTTAACATGCTTCTGAAGAGTAAGAAGTTTTTGGCTATTCTTTAGTCAAGTAAGAGTTAAAAATACAAGATTTGTTTTTCTTGTAAAAGATATTTAAATTTCAAGATTCATACAAATCCTTTGAATGGACAGAGCAGAACACTACTTTTATATTATACATTCTTGAAATTGTCAGCATCTAAGAATATTTAGGACTTTCATGTTGTTGCTGTTCACTTTGATATAATGAAAGTAATTTTTTTTGTTGTTGGCCAGGAACACTGCTAATTCTGGTCTACATAAACAGAAAATCTTGACACATATAAAGAAAAGCAACAAAAGAAAGCATGGAAGAAGCCCTAATAGTAAATAATTTACTTTATAAAAACTGATATGTATACAATTCCACACTTAGATCTACAAGCATGAATATTTTTAATGCAAGTAAATTTAGTGTTAAAGATGCACTTAATTCTAATTTAAACATTATAGCAAATACATGGAAAAATTTCCTGATGCCATAGAATTTATTTCTCACTAGGCCAGGGTCAATAAACAAATTAGGAGGTGACCAAAGCCTTTACTTTCTGGGTGGTAAACTTCAGAATACCCAGTCTGTCTCTGGTAATTGGAAAGAAGAACTGATAGAGACTCTTTCCTCACATTGACAGGTTTTCTGTCAAATGAACAAATCTTGTCAGAAAGCTTTCAGGACAAAGCATATATTCAACATGTATGTTGCAACTCCTGTTGTTTTAATTCTTTCCATTTCTGAAACTGGCAGTACAAGGTGCCCTGTGGAAGTGAGAAGTGCCACAAGTGTCCAGAAAATAAATTGTTCAGTTCATCTCCCAATTTGAACATAATTTTATGAAAGAAATAGGAAATTTAAACAAAAAGGTTTTTCTTTTCTGTTTTTTGCTGATTATAGAAGGGGATTTTTTTTTTTTTTCTAAAACACTAAATATCCTTAGTAGGCTGTAGTGATTCCAGACACAACATTAAAAAATAAAGTAATTTCCATGATTTACAAGTCTTTCAGTATACCTTTCCTCCAGATTTGAAATAATTCAAATATTTATGAAGTTTTTTCCCTTGCCCTAGAGCATGTGAACTTTACCTTTGAAGAGGCTTAAATATTGACTGATCCATTGTAATGTGACATTTATTAACTTTTGCAATATTTAATGTGCACTAAAAGTAATCTTAGTTTAACATGCTTCTGAAGAGTAAGAAGTTTTTGGCTATTCTTTAGTCAAGTAAGAGTTAAAAATACAAGATTTGTTTTTCTTGTAAAAGATATTTAAATTTCAAGATTCATACAAATCCTTTGAATGGACAGAGCAGAACACTACTTTTATATTATACATTCTTGAAATTGTCAGCATCTAAGAATATTTAGGACTTTCATGTTGTTGCTGTTCACTTTGATATAATGAAAGTAATTTTTTTTGTTGTTGGCCAGGAACACTGCTAATTCTGGTCTACATAAACAGAAAATCTTGACACATATAAAGAAAAGCAACAAAAGAAAGCATGGAAGAAGCCCTAATAGTAAATAATTTACTTTATAAAAACTGATATGTATACAATTCCACACTTAGATCTACAAGCATGAATATTTTTAATGCAAGTAAATTTAGTGTTAAAGATGCACTTAATTCTAATTTAAACATTATAGCAAATACATGGAAAAATTTCCTGATGCCATAGAATTTATTTCTCACTGAAGATTGCACATACTGTGACATCATTGATTTTAAAGTTCATAAACTCAGAAAGAAGTTGACTATCGAAATCTCTATTTGGGATATAATAAATTATTTGAAAATATTTAAATATTTTAAATAAATAAATAAAAACTTAAAAGTGTCAACCTTGAGCACTTTACATGTCTGTTCTTAATATGTAGAGTTTCTTAACTTCTATAAATTAAAATGAAAATAAAATGTTTTTAATCCATAAATATAACTTCATGTAATGTAAATGTTTTTCTGAGTATTAAGATTATGGATAATTTATAATTTCATTCTATTTTCTATATTTTTGTAGTTCCTTACAAGTTTAATTTGCTTCTGTAGTAGATTTTTCACGTTATTGTAGAAATATGTTTAAATTATATTTTAAGTGTTTTTAGTAAGGACATGCTGACTTCTCATCTAAAAAATAAATCAGAAAAAAATCAGAAGAATAGTTTAGCTAGGTAGAGTTTATGCCTCAATTTGTAAATACCATTTTTCAGATATGCTCCTAAATTTAAGAGAGAAGATTTTTACAGAATGTAAGAAAATCAGAAGTTGTTATTTTCTGTTGGTGCCTTGTTCATATTTCAATGATATTTACCAAAAATTCCCAGGTGTTACAATTTTCCAAGTTTAGAGCTTTCATTTAAAAATGAATGAAAGAAAATTTTTAAAAACTGGGACGACTTACTGCTGAGTTGTAGCCCTGTCCTTATTTCCACCAGGTTTACATCCCTACAGCCATCTGCAGCCACAGCCCTTCAGTGCTAATTATATCTATGGTCAACTCAATTCTGATGTAACCAAAAGCTAGTCCTTTTCAGACCTACTGCTGTCACAGTTAGCCAGACACAGTCTTCTCGTGAAACAAGCTGGCTGCCATTCACAATCACAAATCTCCAGATAATGGGTAACGATCACAGGCATGGTTCTGAGCTCCCAACTAATTTCCTTCATTTCTCTAAAAATGTGCTTTATCTTCATAGACACTACTAATCATTTCCTGAAGTGAGTCAGTGATTGCTTGAATTTTCAGCTAAATAGATATTTTTCACAGACTGAATCCTGAATTAAGTTAGATAAAACACCACAGAGTGCAGAGGAAGTAAAAAAGAAACTAAAATTAAAAAAAAAAAAGCTAAAGGTATAGTCATATAGAAAATTCAAAATAGTAGATGATGACCTTCAGCCACTAATTTAAAGAATGATTTTAGAGAAAACATTTGCAACTCCAGAGGACAGCAGATAGCCACATGCCACAAAACAAAAATAGTCACTAGGTCATATGTCATTTCAAACTCCAAAACCATTGAATAAGCTTAATGCCTTCAACATTGTTGCTTGACTCTATGAATATAAGATATTTAGAAATGTTTATATATTCTATCTACTCTACAAACTTTCTCCTAGTTAATTTTATAATTCATATGCTTAACCAAATGAAAACTAAAAAGCTAAATATAGTTTATAATCCAATTTTTATTCTAGATATGTTGGGTAAGGGAGCAATTGGCAGAGTTCCTTTCATTTTTTTTTTTCATTCCAATGCCAAAAGAAATGAAACTTTAATATTATGTCTTTAAAGCAGAAAAGAAACAGTGAGACTAATTGAAAAGGAGAGGATGTGACAAGGTATAGGAGACAGAGGCTAGATTATAACTCAACTAATGATTTTAACTCAACATATGAACATGTAAGGCTTCTCCGATTGTTCAGTGATGAAGAACTCGCCTGTCAATGCAGGAGATTGTCTGCAGTGGAGTAGACATATGTAAGTTTGATCCTTAGGTCAGGAAGATCTCGTGGAGCAAGAAATGGAAACACACACTAGAGTTATTGCCTGGTAAATCCCATGAACAGAATCTCTGGTGGGCTATAGTCCATGCTCACAAGACAGTCAGACACAACTTAGCAACTCAACAACAACAATGGACATTTAAGGTCTAGTGTATCTTGTGCCATTTTGCCTTATTCTTGAGATAACTACGTTTTGAAAACTAGGTAAGTTTCTTTCTCTGTTACATAAAGTGTTTTACTTATGGATTTCTCTTTGCTTAATGTAAGAAGTTGTGTTGATTTCTTGGTATATTTGATTTGTTAAATTAATATTGACTGAATGCCGAACACATTCCTAGACCTTGGATAACAGGAATGAATGAGACCTCAATGCTCAGAGTTCAGAGTGTAGTGAGAAACTGTAGCTTAGTGTAGAGAACCCCCCTGAATATACACTAGAGACAGAATTCTCCTGGCAAGAATACTGGAATGTGTGGCCCTTCCCCGTTCCAGGGGATCTGACACATTTCAGGAGGATACTTTACTGCACAAATAAGTGACTAATAAATAGGATGTATCTATCTATCTAACCTAAATGAAAATACTCTGGCTAAAATGAAAAGTTTTCAGACAGGCATAATATTACTGATAGAGATAATTATTCCTAATAGTGTTTAGTGATACATCTAAGAGAGGCAATACACTTCAGCATGATATATGCTATTCTTCTGAAGTGTTTTTTTAGTTCTTACTTTGTGCTTAGAAGAGTGATTTTTAGGTGCTTTATGAGCAAACATGATATTTAAAGGCTATTTGGATACTTTCTTTTCATTCCAGTATTGTACCATTTATTGTTAATCCAATTATTGTTATAAAACAAAATCTGGTGCTAGTGGTTTCTTATTGTGATTTTTAGCTGAGATTTTTATGTTCAATATATTTAGTCATTTAGACAACAGAGGCAACTTTGAATGTCATCTGATGACTATCTGGATATAATTTCCTAAAATGCTATCAGAAACCAGAGTAGTTTGTCCTACTTTAAATATTGAAGGTTATATTATTTATTGTTTTAAGCATAACTCAAAGTTTAATGAATTAATGAACGTAACAAATGTGGACATGAGAAGTAAAGTTCCATTTCCAAAGAGAATTTGTGGTTAGCTTTTCATTAACAGGCAGTGACTTAAGACAAATATGCTTAAAAAAGACAGAATGGTAGATGAGAGGAAGAGAAAAAAGTATTTAGAAGAGCCTAGTTGTTGTGTAGACAGCTAATAAATTTACAATCTGAAACTGAAGAAGAACCATAGATGTCTAAGGGAAGCAAAAATTCGGAAATTAGGGATGTTGCCAAAAGAATCCTCATTGATTTAAAAATATAATAGTAACTTACAAAATTGATATATGCATGCATTTGTTTTATCCTGTCTGTTGAAGAGGTTGTATCTACACTTATACCCACTGTCTAAAAAATACCTTGAGTATTAGAGGTGTAGAATAGTCCTAAAATGGACTACTGTACTAATATGATACCTTGTGAGCTTAGAGTTCAGAGTGTAGTGAGAACCCCCTGAATATACACTAGAGACAGAATTCTCCTGGCAAGAATACTGAATGTGTGGCCCTTCCCCGTTCCAGGGGATCTGACACATTTCAGGAGGATACTTTACTGCACAAATAAGTGACTAATAAATAGGATGTATCTATCTATCTAACCTAAATGAAAATACTCTGGCTAAAATGAAAAGTTTTCAGACAGGCATAATATTACTGATAGAGATAATTATTCCTAATAGTGTTTAGTGATACATCTAAGAGAGGCAATACACTTCAGCATGATATATGCTATTCTTCTGAAGTGTTTTTTTAGTTCTTACTTTGTGCTTAGAAGAGTGATTTTTAGGTGCTTTATGAGCAAACATGATATTTAAAGGCTATTTGGATACTTTCTTTTCATTCCAGTATTGTACCATTTATTGTTAATCCAATTATTGTTATAAAACAAAATCTGGTGCTAGTGGTTTCTTATTGTGATTTTTAGCTGAGATTTTTATGTTCAATATATTTAGTCATTTAGACAACAGAGGCAACTTTGAATGTCATCTGATGACTATCTGGATATAATTTCCTAAAATGCTATCAGAAACCAGAGTAGTTTGTCCTACTTTAAATATTGAAGGTTATATTATTTATTGTTTTAAGCATAACTCAAAGTTTAATGAATTAATGAACGTAACAAATGTGGACATGAGAAGTAAAGTTCCATTTCCAAAGAGAATTTGTGGTTAGCTTTTCATTAACAGGCAGTGACTTAAGACAAATATGCTTAAAAAAAAAAGAATGGAAGATGAGAGGAAGAGAAAAAAGTATTTAGAAGAGCCTAGTTGTTGTGTAGACAGCTAATAAATTTACAATCTGAAACTGAAGAAGAACCATAGATGTCTAAGGGAAGCAAAAATTCGGAAATTAGGGATGTTGCCAAAAGAATCCTCATTGATTTAAAAATATAATAGTAACTTACAAAATTGATATATGCATGCATTTGTTTTATCCTGTCTGTTGAAGAGGTTGTATCTACACTTATACCCACTGTCTAAAAAATACCTTGAGTATTAGAGGTGTAGAATAGTCCTAAAATGGAACTGAACTTGTATAATATGATTATTTACAATGAAGAAAAGTAATTTATATTTGCAGGGAGGGGATGATATTGTCAAACTTTTAATATCATAAGAAAGCATAAACCTTTGGGTGGCAACAGGGGCCAAATTGTATCAAGTAGAGTTCCTGTAATGGAGTACACATCGGATATTTTGATAATCTACTTTAAGTATTATTGACAGCCTTGTGGTATCTAAAATCCTAGAGAGAAAACAATGTGCTAGCTTCTTGGAAGCACTTTTACCTTTCCCTTTCTCACACAATGAGTTAAAATTTCCCAGTAAAATGTAAGTATTTTCTGGAACAGAATAAGCATGTGCTTTTTCCTGAATAAGTGTTTATTTTATTTTTAGAATTCCTTTCTACTTTGACATAGTTTAAATAGAAGAATGGAGCTGCTAATGCATTCCATTGGAAATTGATGCCACTATTTTATATTAAAAAGAAAGACAATGGATACTCAAGTCTGTCCTGGTTGTCTTTCTGTATTATTGAACGGTACTGAACAAAAAATGCCCTCAAAATTGAGCTTAAATAATAATGGTCTTCAAAAGTCAATTTTTATGGGATAAATTTTTCTTAATTCCAAGCTAAAACAAAAACTAACAAAGCAGGCTTCCCTGGTGGTCCAGTGGGTAAGGACACCATGCTGCAGTGCAAGGGATGCCAGTTCGATCCTTGGCCTAGGTAGATGCCATGTGCCGCAGAGCGGCTGGACCGATGTGTCCAACTACTGAGCCAGAGCTCTGGAGTGCATGCGCCTAGGGCCAGTGCTCTGCAACGAGAGAGGCCACTGTGATGGGAGGCCCACACAGGCCAGAGAACAAAGATAAATAAATGAAAGATCAATAGAAGTGGCCAAAAAAAAAAAAACCCAACAAAGTAACATAAGCAAAATTAACATACACATCTCACAATGTATATAAACTTCCCATAAAATGCTCTCTTCTTCAAGATGATCCCTGATCATATATGTGTCAATAGTGGGAGGGTGAGAATAGTGTCTGTGTAATGTATGATGTCTGCTTAACCTATATTCTTCGCTAAAATAAGAATTGGATGCCTTATGACAGCCCAAATTAAAAGTTCTTCACTGAACAAGACCTTCCTGGAAAACAAAGGCCAAGTTGATAGTCTATTTTATGCCATCTCCTCTTGTCTTACAAAATAACAGTAATCTAGGCTAAGTTAATGCTCTCCAACATATAAACACTTACTGAATGTCTGTTGAACTGAAACGGCGCCCTCTTTTTCTTGCTTAAAAATAAGCGGTAGTTGGGCTTTTCAGTTAAAATGTAGCTACTATCTGACTGTGAGACAGTACATTATGTATCCCAAGTCATTTAGTTACTTAACCTCGGTAAGTCACGAGAAATGGCTGAACAATTAACATACAGTTCATTAAATGAGGAAGATCAGGCCCTTGAGAAAATTCTAGCTCACTAGGAAGTAGCAGTTGAGATGTGCAGGTGCATCTACTTACAGCTAGTGTGGCTTGTGAAAATTATCTTACTTTTCTGTTCTTTAACTTGATTATGTACAAACAATCATTCTCATTCTTCATTTGTTTCTTACTTGCTAAAAATAAAATACTAAAGTTGAATAAAATACCAGATCTATAGTAGCAAAAATTCATAGCACACATACTGTTTTAGGATTAAAAACTTAAAATGCTGTTTGAGAAACAAACAGAAAGAAGAGATATAGAAGAGAAATGTGAATGATTAAAAAAAGCAATGACAAATATTTCCTTAATCATGGAATCTTGGAGAGCATTAAATTGATCATTCTTATTCCCCAAGTGGATAGTTCTGTTTTAATGTAAATTAATAAAACCAACTTTTCAGCATATACTTGAAGTTTGGCAACCATAATATTTAAAAATCATCATTATCATTATTGCCATCATGATCATTATCACCGTGGAATAGAAATTTAAATACAAAATAATTTTAAAGAGAGTAAGACTTAAGGCACAAATACTATGTAATTGATAATAATGGAACTGTGGCACATATTAGCAGTATTCTTTCAAGCATGATGTTTTATCTTTGAAACATGAAATTGAATAACTTTATTGCAAAACTAAACACTATGTACATCCTTTTCTTTTTCCTCCTTTTCTTCCTTTTTTAAAATCTGTATAAATTACTTGTCCATATGGAGTAGTAAAAATAGAATATTCTTTACCACTTCAAATCTGGAAGTTCTTTGAAAAACTCATGGAGTTCTCTTTCTTTGATTAAAGTAACTGGAGAGAAACATGCACCCCCACAAGGCAGTTTTTAGATAGGAAAAGATCAAATAAAAGCAATTACAGTGTAATTTGATGGGTAAAGCTTCAAATAAGGAGGCTATTGAGAAGCACTTTCATACTTCAACTCCTGCATAAGTAGCCTGATTTTTATGTTTAAATTAATATAATCATGTGAAGTACCTACTAAAATACAAGGTAGCTATAATTGATCCTAAAATTCTACCCACAGGAATAAAATGCCTCTTAACTCATGTAACATAACATTTGAACAGGAATGAATTAGATTCATCTTGTTTTAGATAACCTTTGTGTGTATAGCAGGATATTCCTTATAGTTTTTAAAATTTCATTCAATACTGGTAATTTTTTTTTTTTTTTTACCTACCATGGGCCAAATTGATCAATATTAGTGACAAAAATATCAGTGACCTTAATTTGGTAATCTGGAAAAACAGTGAAGATAGTGTAACAGATCTGGTTATGACCTTGGAGATGTGATTTAGACTTTTAAATAACCTAGACTATAGTAGAATATAGAAGATGGACTCAGAGTCAGTTTGGCACATTGTGATAGTGCAAAGCAGTGCAACTCAAAGTGTGGTCCTTGGACCAATGCTGGTCCACAGAGTACTTGTTATCACTCCACACTGTGTTAAGCTACAGAACTTGAGAGTAAGCTTTGGTAGAAATTAGGCAACTGTGTGGTGCTAATGAATCTAATCATCACTCTAAGAATTGGTGGCTTTAATATATATGACTATGCCTTTTCAAATTTTTGCTAATTCATTTTTATTATATTGTACAAAATTTTTGAATAAAACTATGATGCAAAAAAACCCAAATTGCAAACAACAATGTAGGTGATATGCTTGTCTATATTTTTTGATATATTAAAAATAAAAGAAAAAGCACAGAGTGGAATTAGAATATTCTGTGAAATGTCCCTAGGGAAAGTACACTTCATGCTTGACATTTTTAATGACAGCTCTGTTACTCAATAATTTCAATTCTGACTCTCTGCCATTCTAACAGTGCTTTCAATTTAGCTATGCTAAATTTGTTAGACAACTCTTATATTGTGCATTATTAAAATTTGTCCTGACCTTCAAAAAACTGCAAAGACTAGTTCCATGCTATATCACTTGCCATTTTAAGTTTTAGATAGGAAAAGATAAAAAAGCTTACAGTGTAATTTGATGGGTAAAGCTTCAAATAAGGAGGCTATTGAGAAGCACTTTCATACTTCAACTCCTGCATAAGTAGCCTGATTTTTATGTTTAAATTAATATAATCATGTGAAGTACCTACTAAAATACAAGGTAGCTATAATTGATCCTAAAATTCTACCCACAGGAATAAAATGCCTCTTAACTCATGTAACATAACATTTGAACAGGAATGAATTAGATTCATCTTGTTTTAGATAACCTTTGTGTGTATAGCAGGATATTCCTTATAGTTTTTAAAATTTCATTCAATACTGGTAATTTTTTTTTTTTTTTTACCTACCATGGGCCAAATTGATCAATATTAGTGACAAAAATATCAGTGACCTTAATTTGGTAATCTGGAAAAACAGTGAAGATAGTGTAACAGATCTGGTTATGACCTTGGAGATGTGATTTAGACTTTTAAATAACCTAGACTATAGTAGAATATAGAAGATGGACTCAGAGTCAGTTTGGCACATTGTGATAGTGCAAAGCAGTGCAACTCAAAGTGTGGTCCTTGGACCAATGCTGGTCCACAGAGTACTTGTTATCACTCCACACTGTGTTAAGCTACAGAACTTGAGAGTAAGCTTTGGTAGAAATTAGGCAACTGTGTGGTGCTAATGAATCTAATCATCACTCTAAGAATTGGTGGCTTTAATATATATGACTATGCCTTTTCAAATTTTTGCTAATTCATTTTTATTATATTGTACAAAATTTTTGAATAAAACTATGATGCAAAAAAACCCAAATTGCAAACAACAATGTAGGTGATATGCTTGTCTATATTTTTTGATATATTAAAAATAAAAGAAAAAGCACAGAGTGGAATTAGAATATTCTGTGAAATGTCCCTAGGGAAAGTACACTTCATGCTTGACATTTTTAATGACAGCTCTGTTACTCAATAATTTCAATTCTGACTCTCTGCCATTCTAACAGTGCTTTCAATTTAGCTATGCTAAATTTGTTAGACAACTCTTATATTGTGCATTATTAAAATTTGTCCTGACCTTCAAAAAACTGCAAAGACTAGTTCCATGCTATATCACTTGCCATTTTAAGTTATTTTAGTACAAGTCTTTCCTTAGGTCATTTAATGCCTTAAATGGAAAGTAGTTTTTCTGATCATTATATTTAGAATTTAGATCATTATAAAGATTGATTTTCATAATTTATATTCCCACATATACACCAGATGATAACCTATACAAGTAATTATTAGGCAACAAACATTATTTTTTGGCTACAGATGTCAAACTCAAGCACAAATTGTTATCAAAGTATAGATGCACTCTTCTGATTTATTTATGGAAAATTGATTCTCATGCCTACAGACCTGCATGTACTTACAGGTGTACAGTGGCAAAGTTTTTGATGAATGCCAAAATAAAGACACATGCTGGCACTAAGAAATGTTATGATGTCAACTTGAGTTTCTGACAATTCTACCTTAGAGACATAATGGATGGGAAAAAATTGAACGTGAGACATGAAATGCAGAGACTAAAAGATTCTCATGATTAGTTCTGTGATGTCTGCGGAATAATTTTCCTATCCATCAAGAAAAGTGAAGGAAGTTTGGTACCTTAACAGATATTCCAGAACAAAATGATTGAAGTTAAAAATTATTCAATCTACTTTCTTTCATATAGAGAGGAACATTTTACTGAAAATATAAATCAAGGGATACATTCACAATAGTATGAAACAATGATAATCTGTAAACTGAAATAAAACACAGATGCATAAGCATCAAATAAAATATATGGTGAATGATACAGTTCCCAGGTGTATCTTAAATATTTATAATATTTTAAATCTATTGACCCAGATCCTATCGAATAAGAGTCCACTCTGGAAAATGATTTGGTTCAACTCAGTAGAATGACATATAGTGAATTACTGCACCAGAGAACATACTGGCTCCTAGGAAATGCTCACTCACATGGAAATATGAAACTTTTCTGTACTAGAAAAATTAACATCTCGTGATGGTGGAATTCCTTAAGTCTCATCAGGATAACTTTTATTCATAGAACAAAATCTTGATACATGTCAACAAAGGACAATCTAGTAAAAGGTAATTTAATTCATATTTTTCCAAAGAAGATTTAGATAAATAACCTATAAAATTTAGTGTCTTTATTGCTTAAGATGTTAATTAGTGTAGATAGTTGTTAGATTCCTGACATACATTCTTCTAGTAATTATTATATACACTAACATGGTTAATTTCATATATTTAGCAATTCATGAAATCTTTATTGAGTACCTATAATTTCATACTAGTGTTGCAGACAAACTTATGTCCCACAACATTCACAGTTTAAGTGGAAAAACAGATATATAAAATTATACTTATAAAACAAAGAATAAGTTTTACACTAGAATGTGTAATGTATACAAGATACAAATCTATAGGAGTATGAAGGTACAAGTACAAAAATTAATCTGATTTAAAACATTAATAAGAAAGTTATATCTGAGTTGGACCTTAAAGGGTCCTTATGCATATATATATATATTCATAAGACTGCCAGGAGAGAGAAAATACTTCATGCAAAAGAAACAGCATGTACAAACCCATCAAGACAAATAGATGAACAACAAATTTAAAAGACTGCAAATAATTTGATGTTGTGAAGACAAGGTAAAAGGACTGTTGGGAACTAACATTATATAATTCAGTTGATTTGCTTTACAGAGAATGTTTTCCCATTAAAAAAATGCAAATGTTATAGTTTGGGACAGTTAAGGAAAAAATTTGAGGTGAGAGGTTAAATGATCAGTTTTGTGTTCTAGACAGCTGACTCAGTCATTTGGTAAAATATATTCAATCTACTTTCTTTCATATAGAGAGGAACATTTTACTGAAAATATAAATCAAGGGATACATTCACAATAGTATGAAACAATGATAATCTGTAAACTGAAATAAAACACAGATGCATAAGCATCAAATAAAATATATGGTGAATGATACAGTTCCCAGGTGTATCTTAAATATTTATAATATTTTAAATCTATTGACCCAGATCCTATCGAATAAGAGTCCACTCTGGAAAATGATTTGGTTCAACTCAGTAGAATGACATATAGTGAATTACTGCACCAGAGAACATACTGGCTCCTAGGAAATGCTCACTCACATGGAAATATGAAACTTTTCTGTACTAGAAAAATTAACATCTCGTGATGGTGGAATTCCTTAAGTCTCATCAGGATAACTTTTATTCATAGAACAAAATCTTGATACATGTCAACAAAGGACAATCTAGTAAAAGGTAATTTAATTCATATTTTTCCAAAGAAGATTTAGATAAATAACCTATAAAATTTAGTGTCTTTATTGCTTAAGATGTTAATTAGTGTAGATAGTTGTTAGATTCCTGACATACATTCTTCTAGTAATTATTATATACACTAACATGGTTAATTTCATATATTTAGCAATTCATGAAATCTTTATTGAGTACCTATAATTTCATACTAGTGTTGCAGACAAACTTATGTCCCACAACATTCACAGTTTAAGTGGAAAAACAGATATATAAAATTATACTTATAAAACAAAGAATAAGTTTTACACTAGAATGTGTAATGTATACAAGATACAAATCTATAGGAGTATGAAGGTACAAGTACAAAAATTAATCTGATTTAAAACATTAATAAGAAAGTTATATCTGAGTTGGACCTTAAAGGGTCCTTATGCATATATATATATATTCATAAGACTGCCAGGAGAGAGAAAATACTTCATGCAAAAGAAACAGCATGTACAAACCCATCAAGACAAATAGATGAACAACAAATTTAAAAGACTGCAAATAATTTGATGTTGTGAAGACAAGGTAAAAGGACTGTTGGGAACTAACATTATATAATTCAGTTGATTTGCTTTACAGAGAATGTTTTCCCATTAAAAAAATGCAAATGTTATAGTTTGGGACAGTTAAGGAAAAAATTTGAGGTGAGAGGTTAAATGATCAGTTTTGTGTTCTAGACAGCTGACTCAGTCAGCAATGTGAAGATTAAGATTCAAAGCATTTGCTTCTTTGGAATGATGACTTTAAACTAGGGCAGTGCAATGGTGTTGGAAAAGAGGCATAAGATGTTGAATTAGAATTTATAAAACAATAGATACCAGAGACCACACATTAAATTACCAAAAACATGTGAGGTGATTGATTTACTAATCAACGAAGTGAGAACAAACCTTTTTCATGGTATATACATATTACTATGATACATACTTCACATTTCTTATCATTTTATATGTCAATTATACTTCCTTATAAAGGTTAAATTAAAAAAATGAAAGTATTATTGTCTTCTTCTATATTGAAATTTAGATGGGAACAGGGCCATCCAGAATAAAGACATCATTTCCTAGTCTCTTTGTGGTTACATGTAACTATGTGACTAAGTCCTGGATTATGGGATGTAAGAAAAATTATATTGTGTAGCTGTTTGAGGAAGGATTCCTACTTATAAAATAGAGGGTAAAATAACCTTCCTTTTAACTGCTACCAGAACTATAGGCATGACTGCTGGAGTTCTTTGTGAGCATGTACAATAGTGGATTACAAGAGTAACTCTCTGAGATATAAATAAAATAAAACAAATGATTACATTTAAGACTTTCCTACCTGAGGTCTCTGGTGCATGAAAATTTAAATCGTCTACTTTTTTAAGAATTTACAAGATTAAACAAATCTATAGGAGTATGAAGGTACAAGTACAAAAATTAATCTGATTTAAAACATTAATAAGAAAGTTATATCTGAGTTGGACCTTAAAGGGTCCTTATGCATATATATATATATTCATAAGACTGCCAGGAGAGAGAAAATACTTCATGCAAAAGAAACAGCATGTACAAACCCATCAAGACAAATAGATGAACAACAAATTTAAAAGACTGCAAATAATTTGATGTTGTGAAGACAAGGTAAAAGGACTGTTGGGAACTAACATTATATAATTCAGTTGATTTGCTTTACAGAGAATGTTTTCCCATTAAAAAAATGCAAATGTTATAGTTTGGGACAGTTAAGGAAAAAATTTGAGGTGAGAGGTTAAATGATCAGTTTTGTGTTCTAGACAGCTGACTCAGTCAGCAATGTGAAGATTAAGATTCAAAGCATTTGCTTCTTTGGAATGATGACTTTAAACTAGGGCAGTGCAATGGTGTTGGAAAAGAGGCATAAGATGTTGAATTAGAATTTATAAAACAATAGATACCAGAGACCACACATTAAATTACCAAAAACATGTGAGGTGATTGATTTACTAATCAACGAAGTGAGAACAAACCTTTTTCATGGTATATACATATTACTATGATACATACTTCACATTTCTTATCATTTTATATGTCAATTATACTTCCTTATAAAGGTTAAATTAAAAAAATGAAAGTATTATTGTCTTCTTCTATATTGAAATTTAGATGGGAACAGGGCCATCCAGAATAAAGACATCATTTCCTAGTCTCTTTGTGGTTACATGTAACTATGTGACTAAGTCCTGGATTATGGGATGTAAGAAAAATTATATTGTGTAGCTGTTTGAGGAAGGATTCCTACTTATAAAATAGAGGGTAAAATAACCTTCCTTTTAACTGCTACCAGAACTATAGGCATGACTGCTGGAGTTCTTTGTGAGCATGTACAATAGTGGATTACAAGAGTAACTCTCTGAGATATAAATAAAATAAAACAAATGATTACATTTAAGACTTTCCTACCTGAGGTCTCTGGTGCATGTATCAAGTCTTCTAATGACACAGGGATCAGAGGTGGACGGAAGACAAAAAGTAAGCTGAAATTTGTTATTTGGAAGATTATTCATTTTAACAAGTCTCTTAAGAATCATATTGAGAGAAGATACTGACCTATTTAGAAATTTTGACTTTAAAATACCAGTGACATCAATATAGTTGTCTGAAGGTAGTTAAGTATATTTGCCTGAAATTCATGTGAGCAGATGGAGGTAAAGATTTGAGAGGCATAAAAATATATAAGGTGGTGGGCTTCCCTGGTGGTCCAGTGGGTAAAGAGTCCGTCTTGCAGGGGAAGAAACACTGGTTGGATCCCCGGCCCGGGAAGATACTATGTGACCCAGAATGGCTGGGCCAGTGTGTCCAATTATGAGCCAGCGCTCTAGAGCTCATGCGTCCAGAGCCAGTGCTCTGCAAGGAGAGTGTCCACTGCAATGGGAGACCCACATAGGCCAAAGAATGAAGATGGATGAAAATAAATGAATAGGAAACTAATAAAAGAGGCCGAACTTACATATATACATATATGGTGATGTGAAAATTTGACAGACGTGATGGCCCTTCCAGAACATTCAGAGGAGATAAGATATCTGAGAAAAGAGCTCTATGGAGCATCAATACCTAGACTATGAGTGAAAGAAAAGAGGAGGAGCAAGAGGAAGAGGAATAAGGGGAATGGTGGCGGAGATCACAGCTATTAGCAGTAACACAATAATTTATTAAGCAGCTATTATTTGCCAGCTATTGTTAAAATGGTTTACGTGTATTACTTAACAATTTTAATCCTCAAAACAATCCTCTAAAGTACTATTTAGGGCTTCCCCTGGTGGTCCAGTGGGTAAGGACACCGCCTTGCAATGCAAGGGGCGCCGGTTCGAGCCCTGGCCTGGGAAGATCCCACGTGCCGCGGAGCGGTTGGACTGATGTGTCCAATTACCGAGCCAGAGCTCTGGAGCGCATGCGCCCAGAGCCGGTGCTCTGCAGCGACAGATGCCACCGCGATGGGAGGCCCACAGGAGCCAAAGAACAAAGACGGATGAACAGAGAAAAACGAAAGACCAAGCTCCCCTCCCTCCCCAACCCGACCCCTGCCCAAAAATAAATAAATAAATCTTTAAAAAAAAAAATAAAGTACTATTTAACCCACAAGGTAGGTACTATTTTTATCCATATTTTAAAGGAAATTGGCATTTGTGGACACAGAGGGGAAGGAGAGGATGCACTGAGAGAGTAGCATTGACACACATAAACTACCGGGAAACATAACAGCTAGTGAGAAACTTGTGTATGGCCCAGCGAGCTCAGGTCTGTGCTCTATGCTCTGTGTTGATCTAGAGGGATGAGACAGGGGCGGTGGGGCTCAAGAAAGAAGGGATATATTGATACTTGCAGCTGATTCACATTGTTGTATACCAAAAAATAACATAGCACAGTAAAGTGATTATACTTCAATTAAAAATAAAGTTTAAAAAGGGAGCAGAGGGGTAGAAAGAAGGGAAAAGGGATGGGGGGAAGGCTCAAGAGGGAATGGATATACGTATACTTAAAGATCCTTTGGAAGAGAACATGGCAACCAATTCTAGTGTCTTTGCCTGGAGAATCCCTGTGAATAGAGGAGCCTGGCAGGTTACAGTTCATGGGGTCCCAAAGAGTTAGACACAACTGAGCAACAGAAGACAGCACAGCATAGCCAATGAACATTATTGTACAGAAGAAATTAACACAACATTGTAAAGTGATTATACTCCAATTAAAAAAAAAAATTAAAAGAAGAGTAAATTAAACATCCTTATCACAAGATAAAAAATTGGTTTTGTAACTATGTGTAGTTACATAGTTACAAAATGCATTGGCAAAGAGCCTGATGTTGGGGAAAATGGAAGGCAAAAGGAGAAGGGAATGACAGAAGACGAGATAGTTGGATGGCATTCCTGAGTCAATGGACATGAGTTTGAGCAGGCTCTAGGAGATGGTAAAGATTAGGGAAGCCTGGCGTGCTGCAGTGCATGGGGTTGCAAAGAGTTGGACATGTCTAAGCAACTGATCTGAACTAAACTGAAATATGTATGATGGTGCTATTGGTAAAGAACTCGCCTGTCAATACAGTAGTCAGAAGAAAAGGTGGGTTGATCCCTGGATTGGGAAGATCCCCTGGAGGAGGGCACAGCAACCCACTCCAGCATTCTTGCCTGGAGAATACCTTGGACAGAGAAGCCTGGTGGGGTACAAGTCCATGGGGTCCCAAAGAGTCCAACATAACTGAAGTGACTTAGCATACACGCATGGTGGCAGAAGTTAACCGGACCTATTGTAGTGATCATTTCACAGTACATACAAATACTGAATCATTAAGGCCATAAAATAATATATGGTATATTTCAATTGTACCTCAACAAAAATATTTGAAAAATAAAGGAAAATGGCATAAGGGAGTTAAATAAGTTCACACACTATTATACTCTTGGCAGTGGTGTCCAGTGGACTAGCTCCAAAGCTTCTTCTCTTTACTATTCTATCCTATTTCCTCAAAATAGATTGAGAAATTCAAAGGATAAGAAGAAACAGAATGTCAGAGAAAGGCTAAGTACTTTGAAATGATGAAGTTGTTGGCTATTACCAATGTTCAGAGATATCAAGAAAGAGGGCCTGGTAGACTTAACTGGATTAGAAACATTGGAGATCATCACTGATTTAGCTGAAATCCTCTTAATGGAATAGTGAGTCAAAGTTTGATATGAATACGATAGGTTGAAAAGAAGGTCTATATCTTCTGTTAGCACACACACAAAGACACACAATAAGTGTAGTTTTTAAGAAGTGAAAGGCAGATGAGGAAATGAAGAGAAAGTGCATATCACTCATCTGTGCATTAAAGGTGAGAGTTTGTGAAAAAAAAATCTAAAGAAAAAGATTTTTTTGTTGTTGTTCTCTGTTAGACAGAAGACACAACTGTGATTTATCCTGTATAGTGAAGATCTCAGTGGACTGCTCAGAAGGAAGGTGAAAAACTAACGGACCAAGCAGCAAGAAATGTGAAGGACAATGCCATCAGAAGGTCCTGTGGCAGGATTAGCCTGGAGTACATGGATGTCAGTGTCCTCATGGTTTAGTAGAAGGTAGCAGAAAATAAAAATAAATAAACCCGAAATTAAAGAAGTAAGAAACTTCTAAGAACAAAGAAACATAACAAAAAGGACCCAAAGCACAGTTTCTATCAAAACAGTATAATTATTTAAAAGCTTTGCTTATAATATTAGCTCTGCCCAAATTCATTGATGTAATTCGTCTTCTTTAGTATTATGACACTTTAATTTTCTATGTTGTCATTGCGATGTGGGAATAGGGGATCCTACAGGTGGGCTGTGCGATGGCCTAGAGGGGTGGGATAGGGGGACTGGGAGGGGACTGGAGGGGAGGAGGGGACAGCGATATACATATGACTAATCTGGGATTATACATACCTGTGAACAACAAAACCGGACCTATTGTACATTTCACAGTACATACAAATACTGAATCATTAAGGCCATAAAATAATATATGGTATATTTCAATTGTACCTCAACAAAAATATTTGAAAAATAAAGGAAAATGGCATAAGGGAGTTAAATAAGTTCACACACTATTATACTCTTGGCAGTGGTGTCCAGTGGACTAGCTCCAAAGCTTCTTCTCTTTACTATTCTATCCTATTTCCTCAAAATAGATTGAGAAATTCAAAGGATAAGAAGAAACAGAATGTCAGAGAAAGGCTAAGTACTTTGAAATGATGAAGTTGTTGGCTATTACCAATGTTCAGAGATATCAAGAAAGAGGGCCTGGTAGACTTAACTGGATTAGAAACATTGGAGATCATCACTGATTTAGCTGAAATCCTCTTAATGGAATAGTGAGTCAAAGTTTGATATGAATACGATAGGTTGAAAAGAAGGTCTATATCTTCTGTTAGCACACACACAAAGACACACAATAAGTGTAGTTTTTAAGAAGTGAAAGGCAGATGAGGAAATGAAGAGAAAGTGCATATCACTCATCTGTGCATTAAAGGTGAGAGTTTGTGAAAAAAAAATCTAAAGAAAAAGATTTTTTTGTTGTTGTTCTCTGTTAGACAGAAGACACAACTGTGATTTATCCTGTATAGTGAAGATCTCAGTGGACTGCTCAGAAGGAAGGTGAAAAACTAACGGACCAAGCAGCAAGAAATGTGAAGGACAATGCCATCAGAAGGTCCTGTGGCAGGATTAGCCTGGAGTACATGGATGTCAGTGTCCTCATGGTTTAGTAGAAGGTAGCAGAAAATAAAAATAAATAAACCCGAAATTAAAGAAGTAAGAAACTTCTAAGAACAAAGAAACATAACAAAAAGGACCCAAAGCACAGTTTCTATCAAAACAGTATAATTATTTAAAAGCTTTGCTTATAATATTAGCTCTGCCCAAATTCATTGATGTAATTCGTCTTCTTTAGTATTATGACACTTTAATTTTCTATGTTGTCATTGCGATGTGGGAATAGGGGATCCTACAGGTGGGCTGTGCGATGGCCTAGAGGGGTGGGATAGGGGGACTGGGAGGGGGACTGGAGGGGGAGGGAGGGGGACAGCGATATACATATGACTAATCTGGGATTATACATACCTGTGAACAACAAAACTCTGTAAAAGCAAAAAGTAGAATAAAGATAATTAATAAAAAATTATCAGGATGCTGACAGACTGTTAGTGTACCTGTCCTACAAAAAAAGAAAGAAAGAAAAACAGTCCTACTGAAGCAATATACTTTTTATGAAAAATTGAAATAAACAGGCTTTGAGGAAAAAATAAATTTCATGAATGTATCACTATGAAGAGAAACATAAATAAGGAAGTCACCCATTTGTTGTAATAGGAATAATCCCAGCCGTGGGTCAGCTCTACCACATCTATACGGTGTCTCTGAGGAAATCACACAGCCTCTCTGAACTATGAACACTTCCTTTATAAAATAAGGATAATTATCCTTATATCTGAAACTTGCTCAAGGATCAAATCTGATTCATCTGAAATCGATTTATACTACAAATAACTACAGAAAGCAACTACTTGGAAAGTCATGAAATTGCAACTGTAATCAAAGATAATAATACCAACAAGAGATGCTGAACAGCCCAAGCATCTTCGTGGGGGTTAGAGGTGGACTTGTTGCAGAAGTCACATCTGGTTTCTTCTGTATTCCAGTGAGTCACACTTAATTTTAAACAGCAAGGCAGCACTGTGAACAAGGGAAGTGGTCTAGGGGATCATGACTCTGCTGGACAGAGAATGGTTAACTACCATATGCTACCCAGCAGATTTGAGAGATGTGTGGCCACCACATTAGGGTGGGAAAAAAGATGTTGCCGGAGGTTGTGGCTGAGGAAATTTCTGCTCAGTTATGGGAAATCTTTCTGCTTTCCCCATGTGGTCTCACCACATCCTCAGGGACACCCATGGTGGGGCTCTCTGGAGAGATGTAAAGAAATAGGCAAGGTAGGAAGGCAGTCAGAAGGGAGGAAAGAGATAAGCCAAGAAGCATCAAGGGAAGAAGAGCTTGAACTAGGAGGGAGGGAGCAGAGCTGTAGGGAGGCAGAAATCATCAGCAGGCGTAGTTGGATCTACTCTACTGGAGATGGAATATCAGTCCTGATGATACTGAAATTTCCTCTCTTGAAAGTCACATGTTCTTTGGTCAGCATCTCTTTTCTCTCTATTCTGCCAGAATTCCTTGCTTTCTGACTTCTCTTTTTGCTATTTTTATCTAACAAAGAGGACACTCAATGTTGACTGTCAACCCCACCTGATGCCCATTTTCAGAATTTGGGCCTTAGGATTTCATTTGGCACCATGGACTCTTAATTGCTTATAGTTTTTTTTTTATGACTTTCCACTGACCTCTATGTAAACATGATTTCTCAAAAATCTCATCATCCTCCATGAGACAAATAGTTCTTCTTCTTAGCACTCTACTTCCAAAGTATTGTTGTCATACTTTTTATCTTCTAGGAAAGAAATCCTTGTGTTATCAAAGTGAAAGTGTTAGTGACTCAGTCACATCTGACTCTGTGACCCCGTGAACTGCAGCCCACCGGACTTCACTGTCCATGGGATTCTCCAGTTAAGAATACTGGAGTGGCCTGCTATTCCCTTTTCAAGCAGGTCTTCCCAATCCAGGGAGTGAACCTGGGTCTCCTGCATTGCAGGCAAGGTTTTTACCATCTGAGCCACCAGGGAACACCAATAAAGGGAAAAACAAGGCACCCCTGGGTGGGGTTATCAAGCCCTGTGTAAAACATATCTCTCACTGTTTCACCAACATTAACGTAACACAAATGTATACTATTCTCATCCCACATTTGAACTACTGTAACAGCTTGAATATGTTCTCTTAGCCCCCTGTTAATCATTCTCGTCAATTTGAGAGATGTGTGGCCACCACATTAGGGTGGGAAAAAAGATGTTGCCGGAGGTTGTGGCTGAGGAAATTTCTGCTCAGTTATGGGAAATCTTTCTGCTTTCCCCATGTGGTCTCACCACATCCTCAGGGACACCCATGGTGGGGCTCTCTGGAGAGATGTAAAGAAATAGGCAAGGTAGGAAGGCAGTCAGAAGGGAGGAAAGAGATAAGCCAAGAAGCATCAAGGGAAGAAGAGCTTGAACTAGGAGGGAGGGAGCAGAGCTGTAGGGAGGCAGAAATCATCAGCAGGCGTAGTTGGATCTACTCTACTGGAGATGGAATATCAGTCCTGATGATACTGAAATTTCCTCTCTTGAAAGTCACATGTTCTTTGGTCAGCATCTCTTTTCTCTCTATTCTGCCAGAATTCCTTGCTTTCTGACTTCTCTTTTTGCTATTTTTATCTAACAAAGAGGACACTCAATGTTGACTGTCAACCCCACCTGATGCCCATTTTCAGAATTTGGGCCTTAGGATTTCATTTGGCACCATGGACTCTTAATTGCTTATAGTTTTTTTTTTATGACTTTCCACTGACCTCTATGTAAACATGATTTCTCAAAAATCTCATCATCCTCCATGAGACAAATAGTTCTTCTTCTTAGCACTCTACTTCCAAAGTATTGTTGTCATACTTTTTATCTTCTAGGAAAGAAATCCTTGTGTTATCAAAGTGAAAGTGTTAGTGACTCAGTCACATCTGACTCTGTGACCCCGTGAACTGCAGCCCACCGGACTTCACTGTCCATGGGATTCTCCAGTTAAGAATACTGGAGTGGCCTGCTATTCCCTTTTCAAGCAGGTCTTCCCAATCCAGGGAGTGAACCTGGGTCTCCTGCATTGCAGGCAAGGTTTTTACCATCTGAGCCACCAGGGAACACCAATAAAGGGAAAAACAAGGCACCCCTGGGTGGGGTTATCAAGCCCTGTGTAAAACATATCTCTCACTGTTTCACCAACATTAACGTAACACAAATGTATACTATTCTCATCCCACATTTGAACTACTGTAACAGCTTGAATATGTTCTCTTAGCTTAAATACATTCTCTTAATTTAATTTTCCTAAATCACTGTTTGCATTGTGTCAATTTCCAATTCAAAATTCTACCATAGTTCTCTACTAATTATCACATTGAAAATCACACTTCTCTGTCTGACTTAGTACATCCTCTATGATATTCCTTTATATATTAAATCTGACTTCTCATTACTCTTGATATGATTAGTAAATTATTTTTTTAATCTAGTCATTGTTGCTGTTCAGTTTTTAAGTCATGTAGAACTCTTTGCAATTCCATGGACTACAGCTCTCCAAGATCCTCTGTCCCTCACTATCTCCCAGAGTCTGCTCAAATTCATGTCTGTTGAGTCTGTGATGATATCTAACCATCTCATCCTCTGCTGCCCCCTTTTCATTTGCCTTCAATCTTTCCCAGGATCAGGGTCTTTTCCAGTAAGTTGGCATTTCACATCAGGTGGCCAAAGTATGGGAGCTTCAGCAACAGACCTTAGAAGTCGCTGTTATATGTTGGCTTCATGATAAACGTAAATATATATGACACAGCTCATATTTTCCAAGAGCTTAAGATTTACAGTCAGGCCAATGCACAGTGTCCTTAGTCTATATTACAATTATGTAAGTAGTATGCTTCAAGTATGGGAGTTTAAAGAATAAGAACGTAATAGGAACCACAAAGGAAAACTTCCAAAAGAGGTGGAAAAATGAGGTGAATCTTAAAAGAGAGAGAGTAAGGTGGAAAAGATAAGGAATGAAGATACTTTAGGCATGAGTTAAGTGGCTTGAAAGCCTCATGATATATTTAAGAACTCCTAAATTGCTTTGATAGGATTAAAAGATTTAGCTACAGGACTTCCCCTGGTGGTCCAGTGGGTAAAGACACCGCCTTGCAGTGCAAGGGGTTCCGGTTTGATCCCTGGCCTGGAAAGATCCCACGTGCCGCGGAGCGGCTGGACTGATGTGTCCAATTACCGAGCCAGAGCTCTGAAGTGCATGCGCCCAGAGCCGGTGCTCTGCAACGACAGACACCACCGCGGTGGGAGGCCCACAGGAGCCAAAGAACAAAGACGGATGAACATAGAGAAATGAAAGACCAATAGAAGTGGCCCTCCTGCTCCCCTCCCTCCCCAACCCGACCCCCACCCAATATAAATAAATCAATAAATCTTTAAAAAAAAAAAAAAGATTTAACTACAAAATGAAACAGGTAGGTTGGGGTCAGATTATAAAGGGCCTTGTATGCAAGGCTAAAAATGTTCATTTATGCTGAAAGCAATGAGAAATTATTGAAAGATTTTGATTAAGTTAATGAGTTGCATGATCATATTTGTGTTTCAGAAAGATGCTTGGCAGCAAAGTTGAAAATACTTGGAAGGCAATGAGAGTGAAGTAGAAAAAACAAGTTAGAAAGTTTTGATCTCTCATAACACATTGAGAAAACAGTTACTGCTTAAAAAAAACCTGCCACCACCACCACACGCACTTTTCTTTACCATCAGTGCTGAAACTCTATAGCCTAGTGAAATTGGATTTGATGATAAAGATGTATTAAAATAAAAAGTATTTCAAGAAAAAATGAATCTACTTTGCAAAATATAGAGATGAGCATTTCATAAATCGCAAATAAAACATACCCTTTGTGTTGCAGAGCAAATTGAGGAAATGTCCTCTAATCTGCATGGTTTACTAAACTTTTAGATATATTTCCCCCACATTTACTTACAGATAATCAATATTACAGATACATTAATATACTGTCACATTATTGTTTGTTTTTGAATAAAAAGTGGGAAATGTAGATTCTAGTTCATAAGAGGATTAAAAAACTAAATTCTTAGTTTTAACTCCTTACATATAAAATATCCCACATGCAAGTATATAGTACAGAACAGGAATTAGAGAAAAGCTTGCTGTGTTGGATTACTGAATGTATATATGGTTCTGAATCCTCCTCCCTGCACCAAATTTCTGCAATGTGTCTGCCATTACAGCAAATTCTTAATGATTTGCTGATCTATGTGTTTTGGGTTTTTTTTTTTTTTTTTTTTTTTTAAATCTGGAAGATTTGTGTATTAGACCAAGGATAGCCAAAGGAAAATAATTGGGCCATAACACAGCTATACCAATTAGGAATAACGTAGACTATGGCCCTGAAACCTATAATTTGGTAAGCTTTCCAAATTATTCCTGTGCTGCTGCTGCTTAGTCACTTTAGTCATGTCCAGCTCTGTGTGATTCCATGGACTGCAGCCTCCTCTGAGGAGTGAGGCTCCTCTGTCCATGGAATTCTACAGATAAGAATACTGGAGTGGGTTGTCATGCCCCTCTCCGGGGATATTCCCTGATCCAGGGACTGAGCCCTCATCTCTTAAGTCTCCTACATTGGCAGGCTGTTTTTTTACCACTAGCACCACCTTTGGCAGATAATCACAAATATCCACTAAAATTGTATCAATCCTGAGTTGCCTCTGGTTGAACCAAGTCTTCTTGCTCATATAATAATGATGCATGTATATCCCATTAAAGTCATGTTGTCTCTTCATGGGACTCATATCACCAGAGACCCCATCAACTCATTCAGCAAGGAATATTATCATACACCATAGATGATGGGCTTCCCTGGTAGCTCAGTGGTAAAGAATCCACCAGCAACACAGGAGACACATGAGACAGGTTTGATCCCTGCATTGGGAACATCCCCTGGAGAAGGGCATGACAATCCACTCCAGTATTCTTGTCTGGAGAATCTGATGGACAGAGGAACCTGGCAGGCTACAGTCCATGGGGGCACAAAGGACTAGACATGACCCAAGTGACTTAGCATGCACACACCATAAATGATATACTAGGACAGAAAATAAAGGTGCATAGTGTGGATTAAAAACTAAATTCTTAGTTTTAACTCCTTACATATAAAATATCCCACATGCAAGTATATAGTACAGAACAGGAATTAGAGAAAGCTTGCTGTGTTGGATTACTGAATGTATATATGGTTCTGAATCCTCCTCCCTGCACCAAATTTCTGCAATGTGTCTGCCATTACAGCAAATTCTTAATGATTTGCTGATCTATGTGTTTTGGGTTTTTTTTTTTTTTTTTTTTTTTAAATCTGGAAGATTTGTGTATTAGACCAAGGATAGCCAAAGGAAAATAATTGGGCCATAACACAGCTATACCAATTAGGAATAACGTAGACTATGGCCCTGAAACCTATAATTTGGTAAGCTTTCCAAATTATTCCTGTGCTGCTGCTGCTTAGTCACTTTAGTCATGTCCAGCTCTGTGTGATTCCATGGACTGCAGCCTCCTCTGAGGAGTGAGGCTCCTCTGTCCATGGAATTCTACAGATAAGAATACTGGAGTGGGTTGTCATGCCCCTCTCCGGGGATATTCCCTGATCCAGGGACTGAGCCCTCATCTCTTAAGTCTCCTACATTGGCAGGCTGTTTTTTTACCACTAGCACCACCTTTGGCAGATAATCACAAATATCCACTAAAATTGTATCAATCCTGAGTTGCCTCTGGTTGAACCAAGTCTTCTTGCTCATATAATAATGATGCATGTATATCCCATTAAAGTCATGTTGTCTCTTCATGGGACTCATATCACCAGAGACCCCATCAACTCATTCAGCAAGGAATATTATCATACACCATAGATGATGGGCTTCCCTGGTAGCTCAGTGGTAAAGAATCCACCAGCAACACAGGAGACACATGAGACAGGTTTGATCCCTGCATTGGGAACATCCCCTGGAGAAGGGCATGACAATCCACTCCAGTATTCTTGTCTGGAGAATCTGATGGACAGAGGAACCTGGCAGGCTACAGTCCATGGGGGCACAAAGGACTAGACATGACCCAAGTGACTTAGCATGCACACACCATAAATGATATACTAGGACAGAAAATAAAGGTGCATAGTGTGGATTACTTTTCAAAATAAATTATGTAAAAAAAAAGCAAAAAGATTGTTTTCAGTGAGTTTGTAAGATTTTTCTTAGTCACATTGCTTTTCTGGATCATAACAAATATCCTTATTTTATAAACTAGTTGTTTGATACAGACAATTGTAATAACTTAACTAGTGGTATAATGTGCCAAAACTGATTAGGATACATTTAGAATTAAGAAACAAAGTATTTCTTTTTCTGATGGAAATCAAATAAAAATGTCAAACTGCTGCAGTCAGACATCCCAGATATGAATATTCATTGGCAACTGTTCATGGCAGATTTATGAATTCTTTCACCTGCTGTTAGAAGGAAAAGGAAAACATTAAGTTGCCAAATAAAGCCATTAACATAAGCTAAAAGAAAAAAATATATACACAGATGGATGCTGATCTTGGAATTGTGCAATCTTATCAAAAGAGACCTATTTCTTTTATATTTTGAAAGCATTTGTTTTGTACATGCAGATTGCAAAGGTCTAAGATTTGAACTAGGTATCTACTAGCAGCACTGTCTCTTCTGGTTTATGGAGAACAGCGAAACCAAACATCTATCAACTTGTCATGGAATAGCTATGTGTAAAGGTACTCATTAACAGTCTGAGTCGTACTTTACCCGTCTGCCCCATTCCTTCAGCACCATTTTCATCAGCATCCCCACACATTGGACTATTTTGCCCTAAAGAAAAGATTTTGATTAAATTTGAGGGTATAATTTAAATGGATGATAAAAAATGACTTCTGTGAATTTGTTTGGATAATGAGAAACCATATAAAATGTTTACTTAGGCATGTTAGGCTACTTATTTAACCATGGGTGAATTTCCGTTAATTTGTGGATTACAGTTTTCCTGAACATTTTTAGTGCTTCCTGCTTCCCTGAGAAGGCATAAATCCACTCCAGTATTCTTGTCTGGAGAATGGCAGAAACCGCAGTACTTGTCTGGAGAATCTGATGGACAGGACCTAGGCTACAGTCCATGGGGGCACAAAGGACTAGACATGACCCAAGTGACTTAGCATGCACACACCATAAATGATATACTAGGACAGAAAATAAAGGTGCATAGTGTGGATTACTTTTCAAAATAAATTATGTAAAAAAAGCAAAAGATTGTTTTCAGTGAGTTTGTAAGATTTTTCTTAGTCACATTGCTTTTCTGGATCATAACAAATATCCTTATTTTATAAACTAGTTGTTTGATACAGACAATTGTAATAACTTAACTAGTGGTATAATGTGCCAAAACTGATTAGGATACATTTAGAATTAAGAAACAAAGTATTTCTTTTTCTGATGGAAATCAAATAAAAATGTCAAACTGCTGCAGTCAGACATCCCAGATATGAATATTCATTGGCAACTGTTCATGGCAGATTTATGAATTCTTTCACCTGCTGTTAGAAGGAAAAGGAAAACATTAAGTTGCCAAATAAAGCCATTAACATAAGCTAAAAGAAAAAAATATATACACAGATGGATGCTGATCTTGGAATTGTGCAATCTTATCAAAAGAGACCTATTTCTTTTATATTTTGAAAGCATTTGTTTTGTACATGCAGATTGCAAAGGTCTAAGATTTGAACTAGGTATCTACTAGCAGCACTGTCTCTTCTGGTTTATGGAGAACAGCGAAACCAAACATCTATCAACTTGTCATGGAATAGCTATGTGTAAAGGTACTCATTAACAGTCTGAGTCGTACTTTACCCGTCTGCCCCATTCCTTCAGCACCATTTTCATCAGCATCCCCACACATTGGACTATTTTGCCCTAAAGAAAAGATTTTGATTAAATTTGAGGGTATAATTTAAATGGATGATAAAAAATGACTTCTGTGAATTTGTTTGGATAATGAGAAACCATATAAAATGTTTACTTAGGCATGTTAGGCTACTTATTTAACCATGGGTGAATTTCCGTTAATTTGTGGATTACAGTTTTCCTGAACATTTTTAGTGCTTCCTGCTTCAGATTTGAAATGCTCCCCAAACAGAAGACTTCCTGAAGCAGTTCAGCATTTTCATTCATAGGCAAGGAGGGGACACATAGAAATAATAAAAACTGCCCTTTGAATATTTGATTATTCTCTCACATACAATTCACTTCTTATTTGTGTCTGATATTTTTAGGCCTACCTTTTAGTTACTTTTGTTGCAATCTTTTAAATACATATAGTAATCTTTTCCCTTTTAGCTTATAGTTTAAATAAATAGATAGTTAAAACTAACTTTTAACTAATAGTTAATACTAACATTTCTATCTTAATTAATTGAATACATTAGTAATGGAACTATGAGACCAAGAAGAATTAGGTTGCATTTTACCCAGTAAACTTAAGATTTCAATGGAATTATTTGGCAAAACAATCACTGCATTTTTCCACAAGAAGAGGCATCTGAAGAGTCTCGTAGAGATCTAAAACAAGAAGCCCCCATTTACTGTTCCTGAACTATGCCAAGATGTTAAATAGAAAAACTGAATCCTCAATCTACTGGGCTTGGTAGACAAAACTAAACTGAATGGTGCTGAGTTTTCAAAAGTGTGCATTATCTCACTCATCAATTGTTGGTGGAGGTATAAATTAAAGTTGTCTGTTGAGGAAAATTTGCTAACATTTTTATGGAGGATAATTCACTTAATATTTGAAAATTAAATATTATGTACCACTTAAGCCAGTAATTTCACTTCTAGGCATTGAATCTATAAAAATTTACCACATTCAAAACTATTCATTGCATCAGAACTGTGGTTACATATGACTGGCAACAATTTAAATGTCTGTTAATACAGGACAGGTTAAATAATTTTGGTCCAACCATACAATGGATTATGTGTAGATGTTAAAAGAATGAGGTAGTTATATAGGTACTGATATGGACTAATCTTTGAAGTATATTCTTAAATTAAAAAAACAAGGCACACAATTTTGTATATAATATGCTATAGTTTTAATGTGAGAGAGACAGAGAGAAAAGAGAGAGAATCTATTTCTCTGTTTGTTAATTTATCTATTCATCCATTCAGAAGGATACACAAGAGACTCAAAATAGTGATTGTCCCGTTTTAGGTGACTAGTGTGAGAATATATTTCATTCTAAATCTCTTTGCCTTTTAAAAAATACTTACCACATATTGAGTAAATATACTGAGCAAATAAATCTTAAAAAATACATTTTAATTGCAAATAATTCATTGCCAACTATACCACATTTATGAAGTATGAGTCTTTGCCTTTGAATATTTGATTATTCTCTCACATACAATTCACTTCTTATTTGTGTCTGATATTTTTAGGCCTACCTTTTAGTTACTTTTGTTGCAATCTTTTAAATACATATAGTAATCTTTTCCCTTTTAGCTTATAGTTTAAATAAATAGATAGTTAAAACTAACTTTTAACTAATAGTTAATACTAACATTTCTATCTTAATTAATTGAATACATTAGTAATGGAACTATGAGACCAAGAAGAATTAGGTTGCATTTTACCCAGTAAACTTAAGATTTCAATGGAATTATTTGGCAAAACAATCACTGCATTTTTCCACAAGAAGAGGCATCTGAAGAGTCTCGTAGAGATCTAAAACAAGAAGCCCCCATTTACTGTTCCTGAACTATGCCAAGATGTTAAATAGAAAAACTGAATCCTCAATCTACTGGGCTTGGTAGACAAAACTAAACTGAATGGTGCTGAGTTTTCAAAAGTGTGCATTATCTCACTCATCAATTGTTGGTGGAGGTATAAATTAAAGTTGTCTGTTGAGGAAAATTTGCTAACATTTTTATGGAGGATAATTCACTTAATATTTGAAAATTAAATATTATGTACCACTTAAGCCAGTAATTTCACTTCTAGGCATTGAATCTATAAAAATTTACCACATTCAAAACTATTCATTGCATCAGAACTGTGGTTACATATGACTGGCAACAATTTAAATGTCTGTTAATACAGGACAGGTTAAATAATTTTGGTCCAACCATACAATGGATTATGTGTAGATGTTAAAAGAATGAGGTAGTTATATAGGTACTGATATGGACTAATCTTTGAAGTATATTCTTAAATTAAAAAAACAAGGCACACAATTTTGTATATAATATGCTATAGTTTTAATGTGAGAGAGACAGAGAGAAAAGAGAGAGAATCTATTTCTCTGTTTGTTAATTTATCTATTCATCCATTCAGAAGGATACACAAGAGACTCAAAATAGTGATTGTCCCGTTTTAGGTGACTAGTGTGAGAATATATTTCATTCTAAATCTCTTTGCCTTTTAAAAAATACTTACCACATATTGAGTAAATATACTGAGCAAATAAATCTTAAAAAATACATTTTAATTGCAAATAATTCATTGCCAACTATACCACATTTATGAAGTATGAGTCAACGTATACATAGAATAAATAATAATATCCTAAATGTTCAGCAAGGAGATCAAACCAGTCAATCCTAAAGGAAATCACCCTGAATATACATTGAAAGGACTGATGCTGAAGCTGAAGTTACAATAGTTTGACCACCTGATGCAAAAAGCCGACTCACTGGAAAAGCCCCTGATGCTGGGAAAAATTGAAGGTAAGAGGAGAAGGGAGTGATAGAGGATGTGATGATTGGATGGCATCATTGACTCAATGGACATGTGTTTGAGCAAATTCAGGGAGATAGTGATGGACAGAAAAGCCTGGTGTGCTGCAGTCACAAAGAGTCAGACACCACTGAGTGAATAATAACAACAATCCTTTCCCCTCATATTTCCCCACTGGCAACCGTAAGTTCTTTTCTAAGTCTGTGTGTCTATGTTTTGTATATAACAACTCTTTATTTTAATAATGACATAAATGTGGATGTATTGTTCACCCTTAAATCAAGTACAGAGATTCTAGTAATCACTTTGAACAAGACTTTAAAAATAAATGCAATGTGTTAGACTGAAATTTGTGATTACAATCTAAGCCAGAGTAACTCTTGAAAAGCAATATATTTAGAGTTCCAAGTAGCCATCTCGCTAACTACTTTTTTGGTCATTTTGTATCCTAGCAGCAATTCATCATTGTGGAAATGTTTTTAAAAATATTAGCCAAAGGAAAAAAAGAAACTAAATGTTAAGAAAGTGTTAGTACATTTCAAGAGAGAACTAATAACAATGTGAGATTTAAAAAAAAAAATTTGGTCTCTTTCTATTAATTTTTTATTTATTTTTATTTTTCATCCATCTTTATTCTTTGACCAGTGTGGGCCTCTCATTGCAGTGGCCTTTCTCTTGCAGAGCACTGGCTCTGGGTGCATGTGCTCCAGAGCACTGGCTTGTAATTAGACACATGGTTCAGTCGCTCCACGGCATGTGGGATCTTCTCTGGCCAGGGATGGAACCAGTGCCCCTTGCACTGCAAGGCAGACTCTACCCACTGGACCACCAGGAAAGCTCCCAGCATGGGGTTTTTGCCATTAAAAGTTTACTTGAGGGGCTTCCCTGGTGGCCCAGTGGGTAAGGACACCACCTTACTGTGCAAGGGGCACCGGTTCCATCCCTGGCCTGTGAAGATCCCATGTGCCACAGAGCAGCTGGACTGATGTGTCCAATTACTGAGCCGGAGCTCTGGAGTGCATGTGCCCAGAGCCAGTGCTCTGCAACGACAGAGGTCACTGCAAAGGGAGGCCCACACGGGCCAAAGAAAAAAGATGGATGAAAATAGATAAATGAAAGACCAATAGAAGTGACCTGCCCCCCGCCCCCCCCCCCCCAAAAAAACACTAACAACAACAACAACAAAAGTTTACTTGATACTAGTTTCAAAGGTGTGATGAGGCCTTATTCTTTTTTAAAATACAAATCTTTGTATCTATTACTTCGAAAATAAGCATTATTGATAAGCAGTTACAAAGAAACTACCTCTTTGAATACACAAAGTTCCTTAATAATTACTCTCACTTGTTTATGCATCAACAGCTATGATGGTGTTTCTATATATATATGTATATAGATTTTTATAGTATTATATTTACAGTAATCACCACACTATTTTAAAATAATAGTTAATACAAGTCTAATTGCTTAGCACACAAACAGGATACATGAAAGATTTGTCAATATAAATTTTGTAATTGCTTACAAATAAGGAAACATATTAAATCACTTCGTAAATATGTTCTTCTTAGCATAGTATCACTATGCATTCAGATTTGGTTTTTGTATTTGGAGATTTTCATCAGTTATTTTCATGGGTTTGTTTGAACTCATTCTCTCTCTTAAAATATTTGAAAAGTAGCATAACATCTCTTTCCTTTGACCTCTTCTGACAAATTAAATATTCAACAACCCTCAAGCATCCATTAATTTTTATTTATTTATTTTCATCCATCTTTATTCTTTGACCAGTGTGGGCCTCTCATTGCAGTGGCCTTTCTCTTGCAGAGCACTGGCTCTGGGTGCATGTGCTCCAGAGCACTGGCTTGTAATTAGACACATGGTTCAGTCGCTCCACGGCATGTGGGATCTTCTCTGGCCAGGGATGGAACCAGTGCCCCTTGCACTGCAAGGCAGACTCTACCCACTGGACCACCAGGAAAGCTCCCAGCATGGGGTTTTTGCCATTAAAAGTTTACTTGAGGGGCTTCCCTGGTGGCCCAGTGGGTAAGGACACCACCTTACTGTGCAAGGGGCACCGGTTCCATCCCTGGCCTGTGAAGATCCCATGTGCCACAGAGCAGCTGGACTGATGTGTCCAATTACTGAGCCGGAGCTCTGGAGTGCATGTGCCCAGAGCCAGTGCTCTGCAACGACAGAGGTCACTGCAAAGGGAGGCCCACACGGGCCAAAGAAAAAAGATGGATGAAAATAGATAAATGAAAGACCAATAGAAGTGACCTGCCCGCCGCCCTCCTCCCCCCAAAAAAACACTAACAACAACAACAACAAAAGTTTACTTGATACTAGTTTCAAAGGTGTGATGAGGCCTTATTCTTTTTTAAAATACAAATCTTTGTATCTATTACTTCGAAAATAAGCATTATTGATAAGCAGTTACAAAGAAACTACCTCTTTGAATACACAAAGTTCCTTAATAATTACTCTCACTTGTTTATGCATCAACAGCTATGATGGTGTTTCTATATATATATGTATATAGATTTTTATAGTATTATATTTACAGTAATCACCACACTATTTTAAAATAATAGTTAATACAAGTCTAATTGCTTAGCACACAAACAGGATACATGAAAGATTTGTCAATATAAATTTTGTAATTGCTTACAAATAAGGAAACATATTAAATCACTTCGTAAATATGTTCTTCTTAGCATAGTATCACTATGCATTCAGATTTGGTTTTTGTATTTGGAGATTTTCATCAGTTATTTTCATGGGTTTGTTTGAACTCATTCTCTCTCTTAAAATATTTGAAAAGTAGCATAACATCTCTTTCCTTTGACCTCTTCTGACAAATTAAATATTCAACAACCCTCAAGCATCCATTACCCTTCAGATGACATCATGATCTCAATAACAGTCCTTTAGGCTAATCAACATAATTGCCACACATCTAGAACTTGCAGAGATCCTTCTTAGACAAAGGTAGCAGCAGAGCCTCTGTTATTAAGGGGTCAGAATTTAGGTTTAAATGGCTCAGGGTCTTAGATTCAGCACTTTATTTAATATCTGGGCAAAAACATGCTTTCTCTTTAATTAGCAAATTAAGACACATGAAGCAAGAAATTCATATTCACAGGGTATGTGGGAAGGAATATTCTATAACATCTAATTTGGATAACAAAGCCTTCAACAAAATACTTTGCGAATTTTTTTAGGGAAATAAGGCCTCTGACAGGTAAAGTGAAGAGCTTCCTAATATGTGTCCCATCAGGGTACAAGAGGATTTGCTCTCTCATTATCAATCATATTTTACTGGTTCTTCCGATTATATAGCTGGAAATCTTAACACAGGCTTTGTATGTAATGGATCTCAGATAGCCTAATGAGTATATGAAAACAATAATAAAACAATAACATTATTCACAAACACTTACTATGCCCCAAACACTGTTCTAAGAGTCTTCAGACTACCTAGTTTTACTCCTTACAGCCAACTTATGATGTAGGCAGTACAATTAACTCTTTTATAGATGAGGAATTTGAGGTTAAGAGGTGTTTACGTATTATGCTCAAGGTCATGTAACTGGGTGGGGAATTTGAATTCAAAACAAGGAAATTTACACATTTAAAGACTACTAAACTGCATTGAACATTAAGGAAATGTTTTAGTGTAGTGTTATTTGCTCAGTTGTGTCTGACTTTTTGCGACCTCATAGAGTGTAGCTCACCAGGTTCCTCCATTCATGGAATTCTTCAGGCTAGAATACTGGCGTGGGTAACTGTTCCCTTCTCCAGGGAATCTTCCTGACCCAGGGATCTAGCCCTGGTCTCCTGCATTGCAGGCAGATTATTTACCCCTCTGACCCACCAGCCAAGCCCATTAATGCATATACGGGGAATCTAGAAAGTTGGTACTGATGAACCTATTTGCAAGGCAGCAATGGAGGCTCAGATGTAGAAGTAGAGAGTGCCATGAATGGAGAAAACATCACTGACATATACACACTATCACGTGCAGAAAAAATAGCTAGTGGGAATAACAGTCCTTTAGGCTAATCAACATAATTGCCACACATCTAGAACTTGCAGAGATCCTTCTTAGACAAAGGTAGCAGCAGAGCCTCTGTTATTAAGGGGTCAGAATTTAGGTTTAAATGGCTCAGGGTCTTAGATTCAGCACTTTATTTAATATCTGGGCAAAACATGCTTTCTCTTTAATTAGCAAATTAAGACACATGAAGCAAGAAATTCATATTCACAGGGTATGTGGGAAGGAATATTCTATAACATCTAATTTGGATAACAAAGCCTTCAACAAAATACTTTGCGAATTTTTTTAGGGAAATAAGGCCTCTGACAGGTAAAGTGAAGAGCTTCCTAATATGTGTCCCATCAGGGTACAAGAGGATTTGCTCTCTCATTATCAATCATATTTTACTGGTTCTTCCGATTATATAGCTGGAAATCTTAACACAGGCTTTGTATGTAATGGATCTCAGATAGCCTAATGAGTATATGAAAACAATAATAAAACAATAACATTATTCACAAACACTTACTATGCCCCAAACACTGTTCTAAGAGTCTTCAGACTACCTAGTTTTACTCCTTACAGCCAACTTATGATGTAGGCAGTACAATTAACTCTTTTATAGATGAGGAATTTGAGGTTAAGAGGTGTTTACGTATTATGCTCAAGGTCATGTAACTGGGTGGGGAATTTGAATTCAAAACAAGGAAATTTACACATTTAAAGACTACTAAACTGCATTGAACATTAAGGAAATGTTTTAGTGTAGTGTTATTTGCTCAGTTGTGTCTGACTTTTTGCGACCTCATAGAGTGTAGCTCACCAGGTTCCTCCATTCATGGAATTCTTCAGGCTAGAATACTGGCGTGGGTAACTGTTCCCTTCTCCAGGGAATCTTCCTGACCCAGGGATCTAGCCCTGGTCTCCTGCATTGCAGGCAGATTATTTACCCCTCTGACCCACCAGCCAAGCCCATTAATGCATATACGGGGAATCTAGAAAGTTGGTACTGATGAACCTATTTGCAAGGCAGCAATGGAGGCTCAGATGTAGAAGTAGAGAGTGCCATGAATGGAGAAAACATCACTGACATATACACACTATCACGTGCAGAAAAAATAGCTAGTGGGAAGGTACTTTGTAGCACAAAGAGCTCAATTCAGTACCCTATGACCTGGAGAGGTGGGAATGGGGGAAGAGAGGAAAGCTCAAGAGGATGAGGATATATGTATACATATGGCTGCTTCAGGTTGTTGTACAGCAGAAAATGACACAATTTTGTGAAGCCATTATACTTCCATTAAAATAATCCAAAAATAAATTTAAGATCATGATATTTTTAGGTTATTCCTAAACATGTAGATTTCTCCTTTTTGTTGAGGACTGGAAAATTCACATAATTGTCAAAAAAACTGATCAGAGAAAGAGTTAGGAAAAAAAAAACAACAAAAACTTAATGGAAACAGACTTTAAAAATCCAGGGGTAGATGTTTTAATTCACCTTATATTTATTTTTTTTTAAAAAGGTCATAATAAGAGAAGGGTGATGATTATGTATGGATTCATCCAGATATTTATCAGTTACTGTTTGGCAATTTTGTAGAAAAAATTAAGAAAGATGTGAGTGAAAAACAAAATGAAGCTGAAAAAACTTAATACAAAGATAAGTTTTATTTTTAGACTCTACTATTCTAGTTTCCAATTATATCAATAAAGTTAAAATCAGACCAAAAAACTGTCAATTGTTCCTGTATTTCTCATCTATATATTCTTACAATCACTATATTTAAAAGAGTTTTGAGTAAAATTATTGAAAGAAGGGCTTCCCTGGTGGTCCAGTGGGTAAAGAATCTGCTTTGCAGTGCAAGGGGCACCAGTTCGATCCCTGGCCTGGAAAGATTCCACAAGCCATGGAGCAGCTGAACTGGTGTGGCCAATTATGAGCCAGTGCTCTGGAGTGCATGTGCCCAGAGCTGGTGCTCCAAGAGAGAGTCCACTGCAATGGGAGGCCCACACAGGCCAAAGAATAAAGATGAATGAAAATAAAGATAAAAAACCCAATAAAGGAGGCAATTTTTTTTTTCCTTGTTGAAAGGATATATTTAAAGAAGTGCTATTAGACTAGTCTATGATTTTACTGTATGTAGCTTTTTTTCCCCCTCTGTCAATGTAAGTCTAATCAATAGCATCTAAAATTTTATCTGCCCTGTTTCTATTCAACTATATAATGACTGCAATGACCCACTTTTCTGATTAACCTTCAGATTCTCTGTCTACCATGAAGTCTTCCCTGAAAATTTACATTTAAAGGATTTTTAAACTGTGTGGTTGAAAAATGTCCAGTAGGTATCAACAATAGCCAATCATCTATTAACATCTTACTGAATTTTTAGGCATTATTTCTTGAAAACTAGTTGTCTGGTTTGATTTTTTGTCATTCAAAGTAGCTCTGTCTAATATAGTTTCTATAGTGACAGGCATATCCCATAATTATGTGGCCTGAAATAGTAGTCATTAGACACGTATGGCTATTAAGCACTTGAAATGTGGTTAGAGGGACAGAGTAATTGAAATTTTACTTTTATTTAATTCAGCAAATCAAATTTAAATGAAGTCACATGTGGATACTGGCTACCTATTGGACAATGTAGATCTACCATGATATATTGAGAGCTAATATTTAATAGAAATGAATGAATGCATACATAAAAGTTCTCAGGTTATTAAGATATACCCATTTGCACTTAAAATTTTATTTTGAAAAGTATTAGAAAATACCTATTAAGGCAAACATTCTAGGGATACATAATTCTAGAATTAAAGTTGGCTTGGGGAGAGACTATGGATCATTTAATCATCCAAACTTTTACTTAACAAATAAGAGACAACTGAGTCCAGGGCAACAAATGTCCTCATTTCAACTAGTCTTTAAAGAGGCAAGGACTAGAGCCCAGGTGTCTGTTTCTCTAGATAGAATTTTGGATAAAATATTCTGGAATTTTCTGAGTCATTAAACGGCCTGGAAAGATTCCACAAGCCATGGAGCAGCTGAAGGGGCTTCCAAGAGAGAGTCAAAACCTGCAATGGGAGGCCCACACAGGACAAAGAATAAAGATGAATGAAAATAAAGATAAAAAACCCAATAAAGGAGGCAATTTTTTTTTTCCTTGTTGAAAGGATATATTTAAAGAAGTGCTATTAGACTAGTCTATGATTTTACTGTATGTAGCTTTTTTTCCCCCTCTGTCAATGTAAGTCTAATCAATAGCATCTAAAATTTTATCTGCCCTGTTTCTATTCAACTATATAATGACTGCAATGACCCACTTTTCTGATTAACCTTCAGATTCTCTGTCTACCATGAAGTCTTCCCTGAAAATTTACATTTAAAGGATTTTTAAACTGTGTGGTTGAAAAATGTCCAGTAGGTATCAACAATAGCCAATCATCTATTAACATCTTACTGAATTTTTAGGCATTATTTCTTGAAAACTAGTTGTCTGGTTTGATTTTTTGTCATTCAAAGTAGCTCTGTCTAATATAGTTTCTATAGTGACAGGCATATCCCATAATTATGTGGCCTGAAATAGTAGTCATTAGACACGTATGGCTATTAAGCACTTGAAATGTGGTTAGAGGGACAGAGTAATTGAAATTTTACTTTTATTTAATTCAGCAAATCAAATTTAAATGAAGTCACATGTGGATACTGGCTACCTATTGGACAATGTAGATCTACCATGATATATTGAGAGCTAATATTTAATAGAAATGAATGAATGCATACATAAAAGTTCTCAGGTTATTAAGATATACCCATTTGCACTTAAAATTTTATTTTGAAAAGTATTAGAAAATACCTATTAAGGCAAACATTCTAGGGATACATAATTCTAGAATTAAAGTTGGCTTGGGGAGAGACTATGGATCATTTAATCATCCAAACTTTTACTTAACAAATAAGAGACAACTGAGTCCAGGGCAACAAATGTCCTCATTTCAACTAGTCTTTAAAGAGGCAAGGACTAGAGCCCAGGTGTCTGTTTCTCTAGATAGAATTTTGGATAAAATATTCTGAAATTTTCTGAGTCATTAAACGTTTTGCTCTTTCATTATCTGTAAAATTGTAACCTGTTTTAATGTTTTGTTTTAGGGTTGCCTGGAGGCTGTAAATTCAGGATTAGAATTGCTCAGTCACTAAGTCTTGTCAGACTCTTTGTGACCCCATGGACTGCAGTATGCCAGACTTCCCTCTCCTTCTATATCTCTTGTAGGTTTCTCAAATTAAGCAAGTGATGCCATCCAACAATTTCAACTTCTGTTGCCCCCTTGTCCTCCTTCCCTAAAACTTTCCCAGCCTCAAGGTCTTTTCCAATGAGTCAGTTCTTTGCATCATGTGGCTTCAGCATCAGTCCTTCCAATGAATATTCAGGATTGATATCCTTTAGAATTGACTGGTTTGATCTCCTTGTAATCCAAGGGAATCTCAAGAGTCTTCTCCAGCACCCCAATTCAAAAGGATCAATTCTTTGGCACTCAGCCTGCTTTATAATCTAACTCTCACATACAGGTAGTTTGGGAGGTGTGGAGAACATTAGCAGTAGAGCAACATGGAGAAGCCTAGGTAGAAAGAAGAATATTATCAAGCCAGATCCTGTGGGCCTCAAAGCTTAATCTCAGAAAGAAAATTCTGGAACATAATTTAATCACGCATACTTCAGAGTTATCCCAGTTTGGGATGATGGGGTAATGTTACCCGAGATAGCTGGAATTCCCATTAGTTCCTGGGCATATGGAATTAAGTAGATTGCAATGATGAGGTAAGGTAGGAGGGATTTGGGTGACTGAGGGTTTTCTAGCTTGCATTTTTGCATGAGGTAAGGTAGGAAGGGATTTGGTTATATGCTACTTTCATTTACATATATTCTAGAAATGAATGAATGCATACATAAAAGTTCTCAGGTTATTAAGATATACCCATTTGCACTTAAAATTTTATTTTGAAAAGTATTAGAAAATACCTATTAAGGCAAACATTCTAGGGATACATAATTCTAGAATTAAAGTTGGCTTGGGGAGAGACTATGGATCATTTAATCATCCAAACTTTTACTTAACAAATAAGAGACAACTGAGTCCAGGGCAACAAATGTCCTCATTTCAACTAGTCTTTAAAGAGGCAAGGACTAGAGCCCAGGTGTCTGTTTCTCTAGATAGAATTTTGGATAAAATATTCTGAAATTTTCTGAGTCATTAAACGTTTTGCTCTTTCATTATCTGTAAAATTGTAACCTGTTTTAATGTTTTGTTTTAGGGTTGCCTGGAGGCTGTAAATTCAGGATTAGAATTGCTCAGTCACTAAGTCTTGTCAGACTCTTTGTGACCCCATGGACTGCAGTATGCCAGACTTCCCTCTCCTTCTATATCTCTTGTAGGTTTCTCAAATTAAGCAAGTGATGCCATCCAACAATTTCAACTTCTGTTGCCCCCTTGTCCTCCTTCCCTAAAACTTTCCCAGCCTCAAGGTCTTTTCCAATGAGTCAGTTCTTTGCATCATGTGGCTTCAGCATCAGTCCTTCCAATGAATATTCAGGATTGATATCCTTTAGAATTGACTGGTTTGATCTCCTTGTAATCCAAGGGAATCTCAAGAGTCTTCTCCAGCACCCCAATTCAAAAGGATCAATTCTTTGGCACTCAGCCTGCTTTATAATCTAACTCTCACATACAGGTAGTTTGGGAGGTGTGGAGAACATTAGCAGTAGAGCAACATGGAGAAGCCTAGGTAGAAAGAAGAATATTATCAAGCCAGATCCTGTGGGCCTCAAAGCTTAATCTCAGAAAGAAAATTCTGGAACATAATTTAATCACGCATACTTCAGAGTTATCCCAGTTTGGGATGATGGGGTAATGTTACCCGAGATAGCTGGAATTCCCATTAGTTCCTGGGCATATGGAATTAAGTAGATTGCAATGATGAGGTAAGGTAGGAGGGATTTGGGTGACTGAGGGTTTTCTAGCTTCTATGCATTTTGTATTTAGCATAGGAGTAATTTATAGTAGTTGTCGGTATTTGTTTTATTGAATATACATAATAGAAAAGATATTATGCAGCCTAAAAAGACAAAGTTCCAAATAGCTGCTTTTAGTCATAAAGTCTTAATGGCCACATTGACTCAGTGGACATGAGTTTGAGCAAACTCCTGGAGGTAGTGAAGAACAGGGAAGCCTGGTTGCTGCAGTCCATGGGGCTGCAGAGAGTCAGACATGACTGAACGACTGAACAGCAACAAGGTAATAAGAACAATAAACTGAAAACGATTATATCCAGCCTTTAACAATGTTGAGAGTGTTGAAGTTGCCAGACAGAATACCTAATCATACAAATACCGTAGAGTGTCCATGGAGTTCTTAGTTTAGGATTTACTAAATTATTTACATTCCTTGCTTCCTTCTCTACTCATAAAGAAAGTTTTTTCAGGGTTACTTTTCTTCAGAGAAAATGTGACCACATATATGTGGCTCCTTACCAGTTGTCACTCAGTAAAATTTAGAAGCTCTTTAATGTCTCACTCTGAATCATTCATGAGTTTCTAGTACATTGCACTGATGCTGATAATCCTGGGTATCATGTGTAGTTTGATAATGAACAAAAATGAGGACTCTTACTAGAGACAAGATGAATACTAGATTTAATCTTGGCTTCATCAACTGCTGTTCTGATAGTTGTTCTGGACACCCTGGGATCAACATTTCCCACGTTCTTCAATCTGTGCTAAATAATATTTCAACTTAAAAAAATGTTCACTTATTTTCAAGTCATGTCAGACATCATTATCCCTTATGTAGTTATTGCTAGTAAGTTACTGCAAACGTATGTAAATGTTATTTCTCTCACTTCAAAAACTGTGAGAGGAATAGTATATTTTATGTTACCTCTTCTTCTAATCAAAAGATTGATACATGGGAGTAAACCTAAACTCTTGTATAGTAGCAAGTCAAGCAAGCAGGCCCAGTCAAGTGTGTGTTTGGCATATTTAACAAAGCCAACCAACTGACAACTGTAAATTAACCATGAATTTGTTTTTGTAAAGGAGAATTGCTATTGAAATTTTCAGCTTGAGGGGCCACTGAGAGTGAATAAGTTGATTGCTCTTCAATTATTTAGTTAAGTTCCAGGAAAGATGTGAACCACAAGGTCAGCCAGTATCTGAACTGAATTAAAGAAACAAAGTGGTGTTGGTCAAAAGGCAGACTGCAGTGATCACTGAGAATGATCGATAGCTAAATATACTGACAAGCGAAAATGCAGAAAACTAATTTTGAACTTATGAATTAAAATGCAGAGAGTCAGACCATGAACTGAACGACTGAACAGCAACAAGGTAATAAGAACAATAAACTGAAAACGATTATATCCAGCCTTTAACAATGTTGAGAGTGTTGAAGTTGCCAGACAGAATACCTAATCATACAAATACCGTAGAGTGTCCATGGAGTTCTTAGTTTAGGATTTACTAAATTATTTACATTCCTTGCTTCCTTCTCTACTCATAAAGAAAGTTTTTTCAGGGTTACTTTTCTTCAGAGAAAATGTGACCACATATATGTGGCTCCTTACCAGTTGTCACTCAGTAAAATTTAGAAGCTCTTTAATGTCTCACTCTGAATCATTCATGAGTTTCTAGTACATTGCACTGATGCTGATAATCCTGGGTATCATGTGTAGTTTGATAATGAACAAAAATGAGGACTCTTACTAGAGACAAGATGAATACTAGATTTAATCTTGGCTTCATCAACTGCTGTTCTGATAGTTGTTCTGGACACCCTGGGATCAACCTTTCCCACGTTCTTCAATCTGTGCTAAATAATATTTCAACTTAAAAAAATGTTCACTTATTTTCAAGTCATGTCAGACATCATTATCCCTTATGTAGTTATTGCTAGTAAGTTACTGCAAACGTATGTAAATGTTATTTCTCTCACTTCAAAAACTGTGAGAGGAATAGTATATTTTATGTTACCTCTTCTTCTAATCAAAAGATTGATACATGGGAGTAAACCTAAACTCTTGTATAGTAGCAAGTCAAGCAAGCAGGCCCAGTCAAGTGTGTGTTTGGCATATTTAACAAAGCCAACCAACTGACAACTGTAAATTAACCATGAATTTGTTTTTGTAAAGGAGAATTGCTATTGAAATTTTCAGCTTGAGGGGCCACTGAGAGTGAATAAGTTGATTGCTCTTCAATTATTTAGTTAAGTTCCAGGAAAGATGTGAACCACAAGGTCAGCCAGTATCTGAACTGAATTAAAGAAACAAAGTGGTGTTGGTCAAAAGGCAGACTGCAGTGATCACTGAGAATATGATACAGACTGACTCTTTGCTGGAGAGTATACTGACAAGCGAAAATGCAGAAAACTAATTTTGAACTTATGAATTAAAATGACTTAAAAAAGAATAAGGAGTGACAACTAGTTTAGTGAATTTACACATATAGGCTACTTTACCTTATGTGATCTCACAAGACCCAGTTAATAGGTACAAACATACAGAAAAGTTTTTCCAAAACCACTTGCGACACAGACAACAGTAAATGAGTATTGAGAATCACAAGGTATCACAGCATTCATAGCAAATAAAAGTATTGACTCTTTGAACTGTCATTGAAAAGCACAAAAACACAAACAGAGAATGTTCATTCATCATTCAGATTTTTAGATTTCTCAACATGTGAAGGGGCTTCCCTGGTTGCTCAGGTAGTAAAGAATCTGCCTGCCAGGGTTCCATCCTGGGTCACAAAGATCCCCTGAAGAAGGGAATGGCTACCCACCCCCAATACTCCTGCCTGGAGAATTCCATGGACAGCAGAGCTTGGCAAGCTACAACACATGGGGTCACATAGAGTCAGACGTGACTGAGTAACTAACACACACAAGTGAAGATGTTTACCATATACGTATTATGAACATAATCTAACAAGTATAAATTTAAATTCAGAGTGAGATTTGGGTAGAATATGATACTCATTTCAATAAGTTATAAAGATCTAAATAAAATCTTTCTGGGACTAGTATATGTGCAAAGAGTAACTATTCTATTAATTACCAGTGTGGAAGAATAATTACTCTGTTGATTCCCAGTAAGGTATATATATTCTTTATGATTAATTTCATCTCTGATAGAATGACAGGCTTGACTAATTGAGGGAAAGCAGTAGATCCAATGCAGTTTTTTTCTTTTTCCACAAAGGTTTTGGTTCTGTACCACATGCCAAAAGCCATCAATAAATTGAAATATATTGTCTTGCTTCAACCACCATTAAGTTACAGCACAGAGCTATAAGATTATAGTCAATGAGTTGTATTTGATGGATCATTGCCAAGTTCAGGTGACATAAGTAATGTCCCACAGTGGTTGGTCCCAGGCCTATTGTTGGGCATTTTAATCAGTGATTTTGATGATTGAATTGTGAGCATGATCATTAATTTTGCAGGTAAGTTTCTGGGAGTGACATCTTGAGCACTTCAGAGGAAAAGAATGAGAATATAAAATAACTTTAGGAAATTTCACAAATTTTCACAATTATTTATGATGAAATTCAAGAACAAATAAAGGTTATTAAGTTGACTGAACAAAAGCAAGGAGGTAGAAGAGTGACGAAAAGATGTCAATGCATAAACATGATTAAAGAAAGTCTGAATTACCACAGAGAAAGGATTAAGAAGTCAAATCTGGGTATACAAATGTACTGCAAGGATTAAAGGGAGTAAGAGACTTGGTTACTTGAATGAAGTAATAACAGTATGGCACCATGAACATGAAATCTGGGATAGGAGACGTGGACTGAATCCAAGATCATACTTACTAACTCTGAGATCTTGGACAGAATGATGCTGTAGCTCTGAATCTCATTTGCAAGATGGAGGTGATAATAATATTGAGTTCAATAAAAATTATTAGGATAATCTGTGAAAAACATCGTGAGTTTTTAATCACTATACTCATGTTGGCTTTTGGAGATAATTCCTCTCCCAAATACAGATACTTTATTCACATTTTGTAGGATTTTGGGAGGGCTTAAAAATTTAAAGGATCTAGACTACATTATTAGAAATGTTATCTATTAGAAAATAGAAAACTTCACTTGAATTCTTAATTTTTAAGCAAAGTATAATAGTTTCAACAGTTCTAGAGCATAAAAGGGAACTAAGAATTTCTAAATAAAATCTTTCTGGACTAGTATATGTGCAAAGAGTAACTATTCTATTAATTACCAGTGTGGAAGAATAATTACTCTGTTGATTCCCAGTAAGGTATATATATTCTTTATGATTAATTTCATCTCTGATAGAATGACAGGCTTGACTAATTGAGGGAAAGCAGTAGATCCAATGCAGTTTTTCTTTTTCCACAAAGGTTTTGGTTCTGTACCACATGCCAAAAGCCATCAATAAATTGAAATATATTGTCTTGCTTCAACCACCATTAAGTTACAGCACAGAGCTATAAGATTATAGTCAATGAGTTGTATTTGATGGATCATTGCCAAGTTCAGGTGACATAAGTAATGTCCCACAGTGGTTGGTCCCAGGCCTATTGTTGGGCATTTTAATCAGTGATTTTGATGATTGAATTGTGAGCATGATCATTAATTTTGCAGGTAAGTTTCTGGGAGTGACATCTTGAGCACTTCAGAGGAAAAGAATGAGAATATAAAATAACTTTAGGAAATTTCACAAATTTTCACAATTATTTATGATGAAATTCAAGAACAAATAAAGGTTATTAAGTTGACTGAACAAAAGCAAGGAGGTAGAAGAGTGACGAAAAGATGTCAATGCATAAACATGATTAAAGAAAGTCTGAATTACCACAGAGAAAGGATTAAGAAGTCAAATCTGGGTATACAAATGTACTGCAAGGATTAAAGGGAGTAAGAGACTTGGTTACTTGAATGAAGTAATAACAGTATGGCACCATGAACATGAAATCTGGGATAGGAGACGTGGACTGAATCCAAGATCATACTTACTAACTCTGAGATCTTGGACAGAATGATGCTGTAGCTCTGAATCTCATTTGCAAGATGGAGGTGATAATAATATTGAGTTCAATAAAAATTATTAGGATAATCTGTGAAAAACATCGTGAGTTTTTAATCACTATACTCATGTTGGCTTTTGGAGATAATTCCTCTCCAAGTACAGATACTTTATTCACATTTTGTAGGATTTTGGGAGGGCTTAAAAATTTAAAGGATCTAGACTACATTATTAGAAATGTTATCTATTAGAAAATAGAAAACTTCACTTGAATTCTTAATTTTTAAGCAAAGTATAATAGTTTCAACAGTTCTAGAGCATAAAAGGGAACTAAGAATTTCTAAATTGCTAACTAATCCATAAATTGTATTCTGTTATCTATAGTTTTAAAGATTTAACTTTTTTAAAGCCAGGGTCATTAGGTTATGGGAGGTTATTAAATATTCAATTTTGCATCTTTCAAAAGAAAAAAAATGAGATAACCACTTTTTCATCTAAGACTAGATATAGGGGCTTCCCTGGTGGCTTAGGTGGTAAACAGCCTGTCTGCAATGCAGGGGACCTGGGTTCCATCATGGGTTGGGAAGATCCCCTCGAGAAGGAAATGACAATCTGAAAATCACACGGACATAGGAGCCTGGAAGGCTACAGTCAAGAGGTAACAAAGAGTAGAACACTACTGAGTGACTAACACATAAGACTAGATATGGCTTCCCTGGTGGTCCAGTCGGTAGAGAATCTGCCCGCGAACATAGGGGTACAGGTACATTCATTAGGACGAGAAGCTCCCTAGAGAAGAAAACAGCAACCCACTCCAGTACTCTCATCCATAGGGAAAACCCTATGGAAAGAGAATCTGGCGGGTTACAGTCTGTGAGATTGAAAGAGTATGACACAACTTAACAGTTAAACCACCATACGATTATATAAAGTCCAAGCTAAAAACAGTTTGTATACTGTTTAAAAGATCTTTCAGAGGGCTTTCCTGATTTATTAGTAGGTCTTTTTTTCCCCTTCTTTTTAAGTTTTTTAAATCTCCAATTCATTGTTTTTACTAGCCTGATGTCACTACTCTGCTGATTTTTCTAATGCAACAAGTAAATTTTTATTTTGCTAGTATTTAAAGATTTAGGTTTTTTTCTCCTCTTTTAGCTGTAGTCAGAAAGACATAACAGAGAGGAGGGCAAAATTCTGGTTTGAGTGCTGTGACAGGAATCTAGAATCCTATACACGTAGAAGAAAAAAGTATATGCAGATAGAATCCCAAATATCTATTTCCATAACACTCATAGGCCTTATATTTTAAGTGGGGTCCAGGTTAAAACAAACCTCAGACAGAAACCACTGAGGAAAAGGTAAGGGCTTAAGTATGCCACAATGTTAAAAAATAATTGAAGCATTTTTCATAAAAAGATAGTTTCCACATCCTACTGTTTCTTGATGTGAAACCAACAGCCTTAATGTGAGAAACTATTTCTCCTGATTATGTAGTTGAATTTGCATATGTGGTTTACTATATTCATAGATCTTTCGATATGTTTTAATTTACTGATCTGAAACACTCACTGACTCAGGAAAATTTACATTAAGATTGCTTGGTAATGTGAAATCTGTGCAGGAAGATTGGAAAACTATATCATATTCCCAGTAGATTATGCTATCAGTTTTTAACAGTTACTTCAAAACAAACTCGTATTTACTCAATTGCAAACAATGTTGCATGAAGCATTTTGACCCTAGATAAACATACTGTTTATTTAAATATTTAAGTGTTGGAGGAAACAAAACATCTGATTCCAAAGTCCCTTAGCGACCAAGAACATGAATGATTTTAAAAAGAGTAATAGCACTAAATCTCTAAAATAACTTAAACCTGTTAAAATTTAGAACCCGTATATTTAATGATGATGCAATAACAATTTCACCTTATTTTGTTTTTCACTTGAAAGAATGCCAGCTCTTTCTTCTTTTTTCTTCTCTTGCAATTCTATTCCTCTTGATACAAGATCAAGGTAACCTAACCCTCCTGCTGTCACCATGTATGAACAACATGTCCAGCAAAATCACAGTGTTTTACTATTTATGGTTTCTAGAACAATGCTTCTTAAAACCTTACTGTGTAGACTCTATGGACATCAATTTGAGCCAATTCTTAAATTAGTAGCTTTTTTCCCCTTCGTTTTAAATCTCCAATTCATTGTTTTTACTAGCCTGATGTCACTACTCTGCTGATTTTTCTAATGCAACAAGTAAATTTTTATTTTGCTAGTATTTAAAGATTTAGGTTTTTTTCTCCTCTTTTAGCTGTAGTCAGAAAGACATAACAGAGAGGAGGGCAAAATTCTGGTTTGAGTGCTGTGACAGGAATCTAGAATCCTATACACGTAGAAGAAAAAAGTATATGCAGATAGAATCCCAAATATCTATTTCCATAACACTCATAGGCCTTATATTTTAAGTGGGGTCCAGGTTAAAACAAACCTCAGACAGAAACCACTGAGGAAAAGGTAAGGGCTTAAGTATGCCACAATGTTAAAAAATAATTGAAGCATTTTTCATAAAAAGATAGTTTCCACATCCTACTGTTTCTTGATGTGAAACCAACAGCCTTAATGTGAGAAACTATTTCTCCTGATTATGTAGTTGAATTTGCATATGTGGTTTACTATATTCATAGATCTTTCGATATGTTTTAATTTACTGATCTGAAACACTCACTGACTCAGGAAAATTTACATTAAGATTGCTTGGTAATGTGAAATCTGTGCAGGAAGATTGGAAAACTATATCATATTCCCAGTAGATTATGCTATCAGTTTTTAACAGTTACTTCAAAACAAACTCGTATTTACTCAATTGCAAACAATGTTGCATGAAGCATTTTGACCCTAGATAAACATACTGTTTATTTAAATATTTAAGTGTTGGAGGAAACAAAACATCTGATTCCAAAGTCCCTTAGCGACCAAGAACATGAATGATTTTAAAAAGAGTAATAGCACTAAATCTCTAAAATAACTTAAACCTGTTAAAATTTAGAACCCGTATATTTAATGATGATGCAATAACAATTTCACCTTATTTTGTTTTTCACTTGAAAGAATGCCAGCTCTTTCTTCTTTTTTCTTCTCTTGCAATTCTATTCCTCTTGATACAAGATCAAGGTAACCTAACCCTCCTGCTGTCACCATGTATGAACAACATGTCCAGCAAAATCACAGTGTTTTACTATTTATGGTTTCTAGAACAATGCTTCTTAAAACCTTACTGTGTAGACTCTATGGACATCAATTTGAGCCAATTCTGGGAAGTAGTGAAGTACAGGGAAGCCTAGCATATACATGGGGTCGCAAAAGGTTGGACATGACTTAGTAACTGAACAACAACAAAGACAAACCCCTTAGAGACCTTGTAAAAATGCATACTTTTAATTCAGCAGGCCTGGAATTGGGCCACAGATTCCATATTTTTAATAAACCATCAGATCATGTCCATTCTGCTTGCAAATAGCAGCAATATTCCAAAACACATAGAGAAGAAATACTTCACCAAATCTTTGAACTACTGCAAAGTTCTTTTTTTTTTTTTCATAAAATCCTGCAAACACGAATACTCCAATAAGAATACTAATATAATGTAGTGGAATTATGACTCTGACCCCAACAAGTAGCTGAGAAATCTAAACTAAGGAAAATGGCCCCAACCACAGAGGTCAGTGCTCCTGTATACCTACAAAAGGTAGTAAGGCTTTAAATTTCTTGTTACTACTTATAGACTATTTACTATACCAGCAATGCAACAGACTATAGATGCACTGGTACTCTATTCTGAATCATATGGTGCCTCTTCAATCTTAACCTGGAAGTAGATTTTGAATCACACGTGATATTAATGAATACGGTATATTTTTAAAACCTGATAGTGAATCATCATAAAGAACAAAATTGTGAGCTAAGGCTATGATTGATGGCATTTAAAAAACAAAAAAAGTAACTACTTAGAGGATAGCTTCTATATGCTGCCAATGGAAATGCCATAAAGATTGACTCACCTTCTGCTTGTTAGATTCATAGAAAACAATGCCATTTATTTTTGGTGTCTTTAAATTCAAAAAAAGGATTGGAGAACGAGAAGCTCTATGCACTTCTCTAAAATAACTTAAACCTGTTAAAATTTAGAACCCGTATATTTAATGATGATGCAATAACAATTTCACCTTATTTTGTTTTTCACTTGAAAGAATGCCAGCTCTTTCTTCTTTTTTCTTCTCTTGCAATTCTATTCCTCTTGATACAAGATCAAGGTAACCTAACCCTCCTGCTGTCACCATGTATGAACAACATGTCCAGCAAAATCACAGTGTTTTACTATTTATGGTTTCTAGAACAATGCTTCTTAAAACCTTACTGTGTAGACTCTATGGACATCAATTTGAGCCAATTCTGGGAAGTAGTGAAGTACAGGGAAGCCTAGCATATACATGGGGTCGCAAAAGGTTGGACATGACTTAGTAACTGAACAACAACAAAGACAAACCCCTTAGAGACCTTGTAAAAATGCATACTTTTAATTCAGCAGGCCTGGAATTGGGCCACAGATTCCATATTTTTAATAAACCATCAGATCATGTCCATTCTGCTTGCAAATAGCAGCAATATTCCAAAACACATAGAGAAGAAATACTTCACCAAATCTTTGAACTACTGCAAAGTTCTTTTTTTTTTTTTCATAAAATCCTGCAAACACGAATACTCCAATAAGAATACTAATATAATGTAGTGGAATTATGACTCTGACCCCAACAAGTAGCTGAGAAATCTAAACTAAGGAAAATGGCCCCAACCACAGAGGTCAGTGCTCCTGTATACCTACAAAAGGTAGTAAGGCTTTAAATTTCTTGTTACTACTTATAGACTATTTACTATACCAGCAATGCAACAGACTATAGATGCACTGGTACTCTATTCTGAATCATATGGTGCCTCTTCAATCTTAACCTGGAAGTAGATTTTGAATCACACGTGATATTAATGAATACGGTATATTTTTAAAACCTGATAGTGAATCATCATAAAGAACAAAATTGTGAGCTAAGGCTATGATTGATGGCATTTAAAAAACAAAAAAAGTAACTACTTAGAGGATAGCTTCTATATGCTGCCAATGGAAATGCCATAAAGATTGACTCACCTTCTGCTTGTTAGATTCATAGAAAACAATGCCATTTATTTTTGGTGTCTTTAAATTCATGGAAAGGATGAATTAGATGAATGAGCACTGGATTGGAGAACGAGAAGCTCTGAATTAGGACCAGTTTTAGTGTTAGTCTCTCAGTCATGTCTGACTCTTTTGCAACCCCACTGTCTGTCCATGGAATTCTCTAGGCAAGAATATTGAAATGGGTCACCATTCTGTTCTCCAGGGCATCTTCCAGACACAGAGATCAAACTGGGGTCTCTTGAAATGCAGGTAGATTTTTTATGTCTGAGCTACTAAGGAAGCCCAAAGTACCTGTGTTATCTAAACTTCCATAAGACTGTTCGCTTTGAGTGCCTAAATGGGACTAATAACTCATACAAATTGGGGCTGCAGTGGGCGGCAGCTTCCCAGTGGCTCAGTGGTAAAGAATCTATCTGCCAAGCAAGAGATATGGGTTCAATCCCTGGGTCAGGAAGATCCCCTGGATAAGGAAACAGCAACCCACTCCAGTATTTTTGCCTGGGGAACTCCATGGACAGAGGAGCCTGAAAGAGGAATCCATGGAGTTCCAAAGAGCTAGACAGGGCTTAGAAACTAAACAACAGCAACAATAGAACTGGAACAAAGTAATGAGATAATGTATGGAAGATTCTTAGCACTGTGTTTTTCTGTGTTTGGTTGGCAACCTAAAATACTAGCATTGAATATTAGTACTCTTAATAATCTGACTTGCTGCCAACATTATATAAATGAGAAAATACTTACAAAACACCTTTCACTGTGTCATTCCTAATAACAATAATAATTCAGTACCTTTTAAAAAAATCTCAGGGTTTCCCTTGTCTACAAAGGTAGTAAGGCTTTAAATTTCTTGTTACTACTTATAGACTATTTACTATACCAGCAATGCAACAGACTATAGATGCACTACTTTCATCATAATCTTAACCTGGAAGTAGATTTTGAATCACACGTGATATTAATGAATACGGTATATTTTTAAAACCTGATAGTGAATCATCATAAAGAACAAAATTGTGAGCTAAGGCTATGATTGATGGCATTTAAAAAACAAAAAAAGTAACTACTTAGAGGATAGCTTCTATATGCTGCCAATGGAAATGCCATAAAGATTGACTCACCTTCTGCTTGTTAGATTCATAGAAAACAATGCCATTTATTTTTGGTGTCTTTAAATTCATGGAAAGGATGAATTAGATGAATGAGCACTGGATTGGAGAACGAGAAGCTCTGAATTAGGACCAGTTTTAGTGTTAGTCTCTCAGTCATGTCTGACTCTTTTGCAACCCCACTGTCTGTCCATGGAATTCTCTAGGCAAGAATATTGAAATGGGTCACCATTCTGTTCCCCAGGGCATCTTCCAGACACAGAGATCAAACTGGGGTCTCTTGAAATGCAGGTAGATTTTTTATGTCTGAGCTACTAAGGAAGCCCAAAGTACCTGTGTTATCTAAACTTCCATAAGACTGTTCGCTTTGAGTGCCTAAATGGGACTAATAACTCATACAAATTGGGGCTGCAGTGGGCGGCAGCTTCCCAGTGGCTCAGTGGTAAAGAATCTATCTGCCAAGCAAGAGATATGGGTTCAATCCCTGGGTCAGGAAGATCCCCTGGATAAGGAAACAGCAACCCACTCCAGTATTTTTGCCTGGGGAACTCCATGGACAGAGGAGCCTGAAAGAGGAATCCATGGAGTTCCAAAGAGCTAGACAGGGCTTAGAAACTAAACAACAGCAACAATAGAACTGGAACAAAGTAATGAGATAATGTATGGAAGATTCTTAGCACTGTGTTTTTCTGTGTTTGGTTGGCAACCTAAAATACTAGCATTGAATATTAGTACTCTTAATAATCTGACTTGCTGCCAACATTATATAAATGAGAAAATACTTACAAAACACCTTTCACTGTGTCATTCCTAATAACAATAATAATATAGATTCTACCACTTATGGAATACCTACTTCATGTCAAATATTGTATTAAAAACAATAATCTCAGGGTTTCCCTTGTGGTCCAGTGGGTAGGGACACCGCCTTGCAGTGCAAGAGGTGCCGGTTCGATCCATGGCCTGGGAAGATCCCATGTGCCTCGGAGCAGCCTGACCGATGTGTCCAATGACCTAGCCGGAGCTCTGGAGTGCATGTGCCCAGAGCCAGTGCTCTGTGACAACAGAGGCCACTGCGATGAGAGGCCCATGACGGCCAAAGAACAAAGATGGATGAAAAAAAAAAATGCATAAATGAAAAACCAATAGAAGTGGCCCACCCACCCCCTCCCTCCCCAACCCTCATCCCCCCCCAAAAAACTCCCAAAAACAATAATCTCATTCAATCCTGGTACATATATGAAGTTTATGTTATTTAAGAATAATCAAGTCCAGAAAAATCAGTGGTTTGTTTAAAGTGCCTAGAGTTTATTATCAGCAGAACTGGTATTTCAAGTTAGAGTTTCTAGCTCCAAACTTCACAATTATTGGTTGTTCTGCTACAATGATGTACAAACCTGTTCCCTTGAGTGTTTTCATCTATTAATTGGGATTACTAATGTAGACCACACACACTTTAAAACTTGTACCAAATCACAAGTATTGCAAGGACCACATAAGGCCTGGCACAAAGTTAGCAACACATACACAGTCCCTGTGCACAGCCATCACTGTAGGTAATACTTCTGCATACCATGTGTACAACTGTTTTCCCAGTAGACTCATGGGTATATAGGGGGAAATCTATCTGCCAAGCAAGAGATATGGGTTCAATCCCTGGGTCAGGAAGATCCCCTGGATAAGGAAACAGCAACCCACTCCAGTATTTTTGCCTGGGGAACTCCATGGACAGAGGAGCCTGAAAGAGGAATCCATGGAGTTCCAAAGAGCTAGACAGGGCTTAGAAACTAAACAACAGCAACAATAGAACTGGAACAAAGTAATGAGATAATGTATGGAAGATTCTTAGCACTGTGTTTTTCTGTGTTTGGTTGGCAACCTAAAATACTAGCATTGAATATTAGTACTCTTAATAATCTGACTTGCTGCCAACATTATATAAATGAGAAAATACTTACAAAACACCTTTCACTGTGTCATTCCTAATAACAATAATAATATAGATTCTACCACTTATGGAATACCTACTTCATGTCAAATATTGTATTAAAAACAATAATCTCAGGGTTTCCCTTGTGGTCCAGTGGGTAGGGACACCGCCTTGCAGTGCAAGAGGTGCCGGTTCGATCCATGGCCTGGGAAGATCCCATGTGCCTCGGAGCAGCCTGACCGATGTGTCCAATGACCTAGCCGGAGCTCTGGAGTGCATGTGCCCAGAGCCAGTGCTCTGTGACAACAGAGGCCACTGCGATGAGAGGCCCATGACGGCCAAAGAACAAAGATGGATGAAAAAAAAAAATGCATAAATGAAAAACCAATAGAAGTGGCCCACCCACCCCCTCCCTCCCCAACCCTCATCCCCCCCCAAAAAACTCCCAAAAACAATAATCTCATTCAATCCTGGTACATATATGAAGTTTATGTTATTTAAGAATAATCAAGTCCAGAAAAATCAGTGGTTTGTTTAAAGTGCCTAGAGTTTATTATCAGCAGAACTGGTATTTCAAGTTAGAGTTTCTAGCTCCAAACTTCACAATTATTGGTTGTTCTGCTACAATGATGTACAAACCTGTTCCCTTGAGTGTTTTCATCTATTAATTGGGATTACTAATGTAGACCACACACACTTTAAAACTTGTACCAAATCACAAGTATTGCAAGGACCACATAAGGCCTGGCACAAAGTTAGCAACACATACACAGTCCCTGTGCACAGCCATCACTGTAGGTAATACTCCTCGTTACAGGTCAGTGATCCAGTGAATGTTATTTTTGAGGTCAGCTCTGCTTACCATAGACACAGCACGGCAAAGCTTTCCATCTATGACTCTGTTATCAGCTTCTATGGTATCCTTTGCTCCTGTCTCTGCAGTGTTTTCCATCAAACCATTCATTCGATTTATCCAGATATAACATAACACAATTGTGGCAAAATAAGCATTCTGCCTTTTTTGGGTTCCTGGCAGAATGCTCCAAACACAACTTTCCTTTTGCTGATGCTGTTAATTGCACAAATGCTCATGTCAACTTGTTTAGACTGTGGTTTCATCCTGTTTTGACTATCATGTTGCCCTTATGCTGGTCTTCCTGTTGACAGACTTCAGCTGGTACATACTGCGCCTTGCAGGCTGATAGGCGTCAGCTGCAACAAGAAGACGATTTCTGCTTCAGCTCACTGCCAGACACACATTTCCATTAAACTGTAATTTTAATTCTCCTTAAGAAAATATTTTTAGCTTTACGTATGAAAGATATCCTTCCTTCTTGAGTATTTACAAATCCTCTCACCTCTCCTATGTGCTGAATTAGGTGGTATAAAAAAAAAATCAAAGGCCCTTTCCATGTTCTTAATCGGTGTGCCTTTTACAAAGCTACCATTTATCTTTTATTAGCACTTTTCAGGTTGACGAAGTTGGATTTATTACATGTCAGAATTCAGAATTGTTAATATTCTCTCTCTCTCCAAGTTACCAACCCTCATCCAAATTCCATGCCAGTTCAATGCAGAGTTTTTTCCTAAAAATATGCATTCCATATATTACACCTTGCTTCTTCTATATTTGTGGCTTTAGCTTGTGTAAATTACAAAGACCAAAATTTACAGACTGAAGAAATGCAGTAGAATCCTGGTCAGGTAAGAAGGCGAGTGCTAGAAATTTGTGTCTGAAAACCAGAAGTTCTGTCAGTCCCCTGGAGCCATGCATGTCTTTGGGTCCAGGGCATTATTACCACATCCAGCTTTGCCTGGATGGTGTGTGGTATGTCTGTAACTGCTTCTATCTGATTCTTCCTGATCCGATGGCTCTTGCACGGTGCTACAGACTTTAGTTCCCCAAAATGTGGTTTTCCTTATGCTGTGGATATTTTCTTTGTTGAACACCTGGTGCACAACCCCTCACCTTTGTTCCTAACTGCACTCCTGCTTCTGTCTGGAGAATTAGTTCTGCTTTACTTCGTATAGTCTTGGTACTGTGAAAAGGCAGGCAAATTTTCTCTCCTGCTCTAAGAGAAAGTATCAGTCTTCTCACTTCTGAGATATCCTCAAGGAGTGGATGTGTAGCCTTTATTTCATTCATCAGATGTTCCTGCTGGGACATAGAATCTTGAGGGAAGTTCATATAGAGAGCTTCCCAGGTGGAACAGTGGTTAAAAATCTGCCTGCCATGCAGGAGATGTCAGGGACGCAGGTTTTATCTCTGGATCAGGAAGATCCCCTAGAGTAGGAAATGCCACCCTCCACAGACAGGGGAGCCTGGAAGGCTACAATTTATGGGGTTGCAAAGAGTTGGACATGACTGGGCAACTGAGCACACACACACACACAGAGTTAGAATAGTTGGGAGTCTGTTTCCTTAATTAGAAACACCCCAGACAAAGGAGGATCTCAATACATATATTTATTATAAGTCATCCCTTACAATTCCTATCCCTCCTTTATGTGGGGCAACCCAAATTTTGCCATTTTGAGATCTAACTACTTACAAATATTTTCTTTGACTTATTTTAGCAAAACTTTAATCAAAGAACATTGAATGCCTATAACTTAAAAACTGTGCATGATAATACTCTCCTACTTTGAATGTTTTCATGAGCATGATTGTTTGAAGAATTGAAATACCAATCACTTAAAATCTGACTCAGTTCTGATCTCCAGCATTGTCAGTTTTAGTGGCTTTAGCTTGTGTAAATTACAAAGACCAAAATTTACAGACTGAAGAAATGCAGTAGAATCCTGGTCAGGTAAGAAGGCGAGTGCTAGAAATTTGTGTCTGAAAACCAGAAGTTCTGTCAGTCCCTGGAGCCATGCATGTCTTTGGGTCCAGGGCATTATTACCACATCCAGCTTTGCCTGGATGGTGTGTGGTATGTCTGTAACTGCTTCTATCTGATTCTTCCTGATCCGATGGCTCTTGCACGGTGCTACAGACTTTAGTTCCCCAAAATGTGGTTTTCCTTATGCTGTGGATATTTTCTTTGTTGAACACCTGGTGCACAACCCTCACCTTTGTTCCTAGCTGCGCTCCTGCTTCTGTCTGGAGAATTAGTTCTGCTTTACTTCGTATAGTCTTGGTACTGTGAAAAGGCAGGCAAATTTTCTCTCCTGCTCTAAGAGAAAGTATCAGTCTTCTCACTTCTGAGATATCCTCAAGGAGTGGATGTGTAGCCTTTATTTCATTCATCAGATGTTCCTGCTGGGACATAGAATCTTGAGGGAAGTTCATATAGAGAGCTTCCCAGGTGGAACAGTGGTTAAAAATCTGCCTGCCATGCAGGAGATGTCAGGGACGCAGGTTTTATCTCTGGATCAGGAAGATCCCCTAGAGTAGGAAATGCCACCCTCCACAGACAGGGGAGCCTGGAAGGCTACAATTTATGGGGTTGCAAAGAGTTGGACATGACTGGGCAACTGAGCACACACACACACACAGAGTTAGAATAGTTGGGAGTCTGTTTCCTTAATTAGAAACACCCCAGACAAAGGAGGATCTCAATACATATATTTATTATAAGTCATCCCTTACAATTCCTATCCCTCCTTTATGTGGGGCAACCCAAATTTTGCCATTTTGAGATCTAACTACTTACAAATATTTTCTTTGACTTATTTTAGCAAAACTTTAATCAAAGAACATTGAATGCCTATAACTTAAAAACTGTGCATGATAATACTCTCCTACTTTGAATGTTTTCATGAGCATGATTGTTTGAAGAATTGAAATACCAATCACTTAAAATCTGACTCAGTTCTGATCTCCAGCATTGTCAGTTTTACCTGAACAAATGCTTTGCTGATGTCTGCTATTGTGTGAGTGTATGTGTATGCGTTCTTATCTATCTTCACCACCCTAAATGGAATGCCCAGTACTAGTCAGTTCCTAACTTTTTCTTTTCCCTCTTTATTTGAATCTTGTCTATTTTCAAAGTCCAAATCAATTCTGCAAGTCCTTTATAGGGTCTTTTTTCAACCCTAAATCTATGATGGGATCTCTGTTCAGATTTGGGAATAATTACTATTATGTAGTTACAGCATTCAATAAGTACTATTCAATGAATTCTATTAACTGAAATTATTATGTTTTCTGCATGCTTTATTTCATCAGCTATCATGGATGGATCCAAGACATATCTCACTGATTTCCAAGTGTGTTTAGCATATTGTCTTATGAGGTGATTTTTTTTTTATCAAATTAGCATTTTAGTTCTCAACATTTAATTTGTCTTTACTTTTGGAGAATTCTTACTGTGACATTTTTTCCTTTGTTTGTATTAGAAAGTCAGACTTTGAGTGACTCTCTTATGTTCTGTAATATATATGTATTAAGTAAATTAAGAGTTAAAAAGATTTCTGCCTCTGGAAACTTAACCCTGAACAACAATACTAAAATGGCATTGTTGCAATTTCTGGAAACAGGTCAAGCACAGGAAACTTTAAAATATATACATAGTAATTTAAAGTGGCTCCTAATGATTACAGAATAATTTAGTTTATGTGTTTGCCTATACAATTCAATTTTGAAAAGAGCCAAAAGGACTGACTGACTGTAAAACACCAGGGGAGGTTCACTGTCAGATGCTCTAAAAGACTCCCAACTATTATTCTTGCATTTAAGAACATATTTGAACAACTTAAATGCTAGAGTTTCCACCCAAAATAAAACATTTTTTTTCCTAATCCCTCCTTTATGTGGGGCAACCCAAATTTTGCCATTTTGAGATCTAACTACTTACAAATATTTTCTTTGACTTATTTTAGCAAAACTTTAATCAAAGAACATTGAATGCCTATAACTTAAAAACTGTGCATGATAATACTCTCCTACTTTGAATGTTTTCATGAGCATGATTGTTTGAAGAATTGAAATACCAATCACTTAAAATCTGACTCAGTTCTGATCTCCAGCATTGTCAGTTTTACCTGAACAAATGCTTTGCTGATGTCTGCTATTGTGTGAGTGTATGTGTATGCGTTCTTATCTATCTTCACCACCCTAAATGGAATGCCCAGTACTAGTCAGTTCCTAACTTTTTCTTTTCCCTCTTTATTTGAATCTTGTCTATTTTCAAAGTCCAAATCAATTCTGCAAGTCCTTTATAGGGTCTTTTTTCAACCCTAAATCTATGATGGGATCTCTGTTCAGATTTGGGAATAATTACTATTATGTAGTTACAGCATTCAATAAGTACTATTCAATGAATTCTATTAACTGAAATTATTATGTTTTCTGCATGCTTTATTTCATCAGCTATCATGGATGGATCCAAGACATATCTCACTGATTTCCAAGTGTGTTTAGCATATTGTCTTATGAGGTGATTTTTTTTTTTTATCAAATTAGCATTTTAGTTCTCAACATTTAATTTGTCTTTACTTTTGGAGAATTCTTACTGTGACATTTTTTCCTTTGTTTGTATTAGAAAGTCAGACTTTGAGTGACTCTCTTATGTTCTGTAATATATATGTATTAAGTAAATTAAGAGTTAAAAAGATTTCTGCCTCTGGAAACTTAACCCTGAACAACAATACTAAAATGGCATTGTTGCAATTTCTGGAAACAGGTCAAGCACAGGAAACTTTAAAATATATACATAGTAATTTAAAGTGGCTCCTAATGATTACAGAATAATTTAGTTTATGTGTTTGCCTATACAATTCAATTTTGAAAAGAGCCAAAAGGACTGACTGACTGTAAAACACCAGGGGAGGTTCACTGTCAGATGCTCTAAAAGACTCCCAACTATTATTCTTGCATTTAAGAACATATTTGAACAACTTAAATGCTAGAGTTTTTCTACCTTACAAAGTATGTGGCATCTTAATGGCAAATCTCCTAATGTGGACTTCAGCTAAGATATTTATTGAATACTATATGAATACTGAAATGTTTCATTAGATGAAAGAGTATTGCCTCTTTAGCTTAATGATCAACTTTACCTATATAGTTTGGGGATATGCTCCAGATTAAAGAACAGGAGGCAAGATGGAAAAAAAAAGCCATAATATATATTATTGGCAAGACTTGTATATAGACTGTATACTATAGTGTGGCATAAAAAGTAAATATTCAGAACTACAAAGTGAATTGTACTCGTTTTCAGGCAATAAACATTGAATTATTTAGCACAAGAAGATATGCCATCTGTGATTTTCTATCAAATGAGACAACAACAATAATAATAATAATATAAAACATAGAGGATGCTAAATCAGTCATGCCCAAAAGTAGAGACTGCAAAGAGAGCTATGTTAGAAAATTTTATCAACACACTTGAATAAGCATTCATAATAGGAAAATCTTGCATTGAATATAGTTCAGGGCAAGTGAGAACAAATTAAAAATACTGAATACAAATCATGTTTTCCTAGAAAAAATATAACTAAGAGTCATTGTGGTGAATGTCAAATTAAACAGAAATATAAAATGATCATTTTGCAAAAATAAAAAAAAAAAACGAGTATGTACTTCTGTGTGTGACTGTGTGTATATCTGTTAGTGTTTGCTTATAATTAATATATTATATGTTATATGATTGTATAACTATGTTTGTGTATTATGTGTTTATATGCATTAATAGAAGCTTATCCTTGTTCTCTTTTGGGATTCTCTGGTAGCTCAAATGGTAAAGATTCTGCCTGCAATGAGAGGAGACCCAGATTTAATCCTTGGATTGTTAAAATCCCCTGGGGAAGGAAACGACAACCGACTCCAGTAGTCTTGCCTGGAGAATCCCATGAACAGAGGAGCCTGGAGGGTTACAGTCCATGGGGTCATAAAGAGTCAGACATGACTGAGAGACTTTCACTTTCATCCTTATTTAAAAAAATGATTCATAATGTATTATATAGAATATAATATGAAAAATATTAAAGCATTGCCAATACTGCCATATTAAAAACCAACTTTTCAAAATTATCTTTAAATTTCTCATCATATGATTGTTATAAGTTTGTTTTGAACATGTAGAAGAGATAAGTTAAAAGGACTCTTTAGTATCAAGGAAATCTAACTTGTACCTTGTTTTTTGTGCTCAACTCAATCACACGCATATGAAGTATTCAATTATGCCAAGAAGTTTGCTTCATATATTGACAATCATTGTATAATGGTTTCTTGCTTATATTTGTTTTGTGTACAATTGTGAAAGCAAAGACAGTTGAATATTTCTAATTGATGTTAAAAATTATTTTCAAATTTTTGGTTCATGAGAACACTTTAAATAGTCATGACAAATCTAAACACAAATCTATATGTATTAACAATTTGGATTGCCTGAAGAATTGGAAGAATGGAATGCTTTGGCCAATGAAGAGATTACGTGTGTGTGTGTGTGTATAGAAGTGTGTGTATGTATATATATATATATTCTCATTAAGGAGTGTCACAGAACAAACAATGCAGAGTAAATTCAGAGTCTAGATAAATTCCATTAAAAAAAGACAGTGGGTAATTTGGTATCTCTACTGTCTGGAGGACAACAGGAACAATGCCATTATCTCTGGAGACCTAAATCTAGACAGCCAAGAACAAAGTAGGCACTTTCATTTAATTCCAACTAATGGAAAGAAGTAGAATTGAAACTCCAGTTTCCTTTAGGAGTGGATGTGTTGTTTGTGCATTTTCAATTTCAAGAGAGAAAGGAGGAAGGGAGGGAGACAGGAAAAGTGAAGATGAGCAGAAGAGAATAACTGGCTAGGAGGTAAGAAAAAGACAGTACAGGAGTATTTGAGGCTAAGTGTTTATGTAGTTGATTACAGACACTGTTCTCTGTGAGCTCACTTTTGGTATTTCCCATTATCATGTCAAAATATAGTTGACATCTATTAAGTATATCCATACAATACCAATCAAAGCCCAGTGAAAAATACAGGCTTCTCTTAAATGCTCGTGTTTCCAATACCTTTTATATAGTTTTTCATAATCCTTAGATAAAACACTCTAGAAAGTTTACATATCTCTCTAAATGTGGCACTTTTGTTGTAATATCTGATGCCTGGTGGCAATCATCTATTACTACATACTAATCTTTTCTTTTGGATTCATGTGTGATACCAATAACCTTTGCCACTCATTTCAGAGTAAACAAAATAGGAGGATAAAAGAAATCATTTTGTTGACATATTTGCTATCTGCAGACTGTATATTCAGATCTAATAAGGATTTGAAACCCACCCTGAGTCACAGATTGAATCATATTCTAATTGAATTGTTAAATATTTTGTTTGTGTACAATTGTGAAAGCAAAGACAGTTGAATATTTCTAATTGATGTTAAAAATTATTTTCAAATTTTTGGTTCATGAGAACACTTTAAATAGTCATGACAAATCTAAACACAAATCTATATGTATTAACAATTTGGATTGCCTGAAGAATTGGAAGAATGGAATGCTTTGGCCAATGAAGAGATTACGAGTGTGTGTGTTTTATAGAAGTGTGTGTATGTATATATATATATATTCTCATTAAGGAGTGTCACAGAACAAACAATGCAGAGTAAATTCAGAGTCTAGATAAATTCCATTAAAAAAAGACAGTGGGTAATTTGGTATCTCTACTGTCTGGAGGACAACAGGAACAATGCCATTATCTCTGGAGACCTAAATCTAGACAGCCAAGAACAAAGTAGGCACTTTCATTTAATTCCAACTAATGGAAAGAAGTAGAATTGAAACTCCAGTTTCCTTTAGGAGTGGATGTGTTGTTTGTGCATTTTCAATTTCAAGAGAGAAAGGAGGAAGGGAGGGAGACAGGAAAAGTGAAGATGAGCAGAAGAGAATAACTGGCTAGGAGGTAAGAAAAAGACAGTACAGGAGTATTTGAGGCTAAGTGTTTATGTAGTTGATTACAGACACTGTTCTCTGTGAGCTCACTTTTGGTATTTCCCATTATCATGTCAAAATATAGTTGACATCTATTAAGTATATCCATACAATACCAATCAAAGCCCAGTGAAAAATACAGGCTTCTCTTAAATGCTCGTGTTTCCAATACCTTTTATATAGTTTTTCATAATCCTTAGATAAAACACTCTAGAAAGTTTACATATCTCTCTAAATGTGGCACTTTTGTTGTAATATCTGATGCCTGGTGGCAATCATCTATTACTACATACTAATCTTTTCTTTTGGATTCATGTGTGATACCAATAACCTTTGCCACTCATTTCAGAGTAAACAAAATAGGAGGATAAAAGAAATCATTTTGTTGACATATTTGCTATCTGCAGACTGTATATTCAGATCTAATAAGGATTTGAAACCCACTCTGAGTCACAATAATTGGACACAAAACAGTAACTAAACCACCACCACCCATTTTATCAATAAAGGAACTAAAATGACAAGAAATAAATTTACTTTTTTCAGGTTCATACCTTGTAAGATTTAAAAGGTTCTAATCTCATTTACATGCTTCTTGACATGAAACTGATTTTGGCTAAGGCACTTGAATTTACCCTTTCTTGAACGTTAGATTTAAGATACATATGCTCCATCCCCAAACTGAACCTTAACCCGTCTCTTCTTTTTCACTGTGTCTGAATTTGTATGTCTAAGACAGATACACTTTTAAAGACTACTGTTTGATCATGTTTTCCCTCATATGAAGACTTACCAATTTTTCTGAAACCTATCCTTATGCCAGAATTTCATGTATAATCTCTCCTCATCTTAACCACAAAAGGCCCTCTAATGTTAATCTTAAAGACCATTTCTCAGGGCAGACTCTTTCTTGTTCTTTGTGATGTACCTGATTCAAGCTCCATCACTCCTGTACACACTCAAGTCTTTCAAATGAATGCCTTCCAAAACCTTTTTGCATTTACTTGTTACCTTTACCTTGAATCGATTTTTCTGCCTTTTTCTACGTATCCAAATTATACCATCTTTCCAGAGTTATATCAATTACTGACTGTTTGTAGAAGTCTACTCTCTTACTTCTGGTTGACAAAGACAACTCCCTTTCATGAGGAAGAATTTATTTTGTATCATAAGTCTATTATCTATTGCACTTCATGATGCACTAAATGCTCGTGTTTCCAATACCTTTTATATAGTTTTTCATAATCCTTAGATAAAACACTCTAGAAAGTTTACATATCTCTCTAAATGTGGCACTTTTGTTGTAATATCTGATGCCTGGTGGCAATCATCTATTACTACATACTAATCTTTTCTTTTGGATTCATGTGTGATACCAATAACCTTTGCCACTCATTTCAGAGTAAACAAAATAGGAGGATAAAAGAAATCATTTTGTTGACATATTTGCTATCTGCAGACTGTATATTCAGATCTAATAAGGATTTGAAACCCACTCTGAGTCACAATAATTGGACACAAAACAGTAACTAAACCACCACCACCCATTTTATCAATAAAGGAACTAAAATGACAAGAAATAAATTTACTTTTTTCAGGTTCATACCTTGTAAGATTTAAAAGGTTCTAATCTCATTTACATGCTTCTTGACATGAAACTGATTTTGGCTAAGGCACTTGAATTTACCCTTTCTTGAACGTTAGATTTAAGATACATATGCTCCATCCCCAAACTGAACCTTAACCCGTCTCTTCTTTTTCACTGTGTCTGAATTTGTATGTCTAAGACAGATACACTTTTAAAGACTACTGTTTGATCATGTTTTCCCTCATATGAAGACTTACCAATTTTTCTGAAACCTATCCTTATGCCAGAATTTCATGTATAATCTCTCCTCATCTTAACCACAAAAGGCCCTCTAATGTTAATCTTAAAGACCATTTCTCAGGGCAGACTCTTTCTTGTTCTTTGTGATGTACCTGATTCAAGCTCCATCACTCCTGTACACACTCAAGTCTTTCAAATGAATGCCTTCCAAAACCTTTTTGCATTTACTTGTTACCTTTACCTTGAATCGATTTTTCTGCCTTTTTCTACGTATCCAAATTATACCATCTTTCCAGAGTTATATCAATTACTGACTGTTTGTAGAAGTCTACTCTCTTACTTCTGGTTGACAAAGACAACTCCCTTTCATGAGGAAGAATTTATTTTGTATCATAAGTCTATTATCTATTGCACTTCATGATGCACTAAATGGTCTCATTTCTCAATTATTTTATGTGTTTCGGTGTTTTCTTCACAATCAAAGTTGTTAATTTTCTGAGGACAAAGACCAAGGCTTTATATGGCAAAAAACTGGACAACCTGGAAGAAATGGACAATTTCTAAGTGAAGTTCAAACTCCCAAGACTGAACCAGGAAGAAACAGAAATTATGAACAGCCCAATCACAAGCTCAGAAATCAGGCTTCCCTGGTTGCCCAGTGGGTAAAGAGTCTGCCTTGCAGTACAAGGGGCACCGGTTTGATCCCTGGTCCAGGAAGACCCACGTGCTATGAAGCGACTAGACTGGTGTGTCCAAAAATGAGCCAGCATTCTGAAGCACATGTGCCTAGAGCCAGTGCCCTGCAGTGAGAGAGGCCACTGTGATGGGAGGCCCACACATGCCAAAGAATAATAAAAAAAAAAAAAAGGTGGATGAAAATAAATATAAATAAAAAGAAGCATGATGGGGAAAAAAGAAAAAAAAACTGACAAGCTCAGAAATCGAATCCACTATCAGAAAGCTACTGAAAAGTAAAGGCTCAGGGCCAAATGGCTTCACAGGTGAATTCTACCAAACATTTAAAGAGCTAATGCCTAGCCTTCTGATACTCTTTCAAACAATTGCACCAGAAGTAACACTTCTAAACACATTCTATGAGGCCACCATCATCCTGATACCAAAATTAGGTAAAAATAACACAAAAAAAGAAAATTATACACCAATTTCACTGATGAATTTAGATGTAAAAATCCTCAACAGATTTCTAGCAAACAGAATTCAACACCACATCAAAAAACTCATACATCATGATCAAGTAGGGTTTATCCCAGGCATGCAAGGAGTTTTCAATATCCACAAACCAATCAATGTGATACACCACATTAATAAATTGAAAGAAAAAATCACATGACAGTATCAATAGATGCCGAAAGAGCCTTTGACAAAATCCAGCACCCATTTATCATAAAAACTCTTCAAAAAATGAGCATAGAAGGAACTTATCTCAACATAGTGAAAGCCATATATGAGAAGCCCACAGTGAATATTATTCTCAATGGTGAAAAACTGAAAGCAATGCCTCTAAGATCTGTAACAAGACAGGAGTTTCCACTTTCACCACTATTATTCAATGTAGTCCTAGAAGTTTAGCTACAGCAATAAGAGATGAAAAAGAAATAAAAGAAATCCATATTGGAAAAGAAGAAGTAAAACTCTCTCTATTTGCAGATGACATGATACTATACATAGAAAACCCGAAAGTCACTATTAGAAAACTACTAGAGTTAATTAATGAACTCAGTAAAGTCACAGGATACAAAATCAATACACAGAAATCACTCACATTCCTATATACAATGAAAAATCAAAAAGAGAAATCAAGGATGCCATTCCATTCACCACAGCAATCAAAAGAATAAATTATCTAGGAATAAACATATCCTAAAGAGACAAAAGAACTGTACACAGAAAATTACAACACACTGATGAAAGATATCAAAGATGACATAAACAGATTGGAGAGATGTTCCGTGCTCTTGGGTCAGAAAAGTCAATATTTTGAAAACAACCTTGCTGCCGAATGCCATCTACAGATTCAATGCAATCCCTATCAAATTACCAATGACACTCTTCACAGAACTAGACCAAAAAATAACACAGTTCATATGGAAACACAAAAGATCCCAGATAGCCAAGGCAATCCTAAGAAAGAAGAATGGAGGGATCAGCCTCCCTAACTTCAGACTATATTACAAAGCAACAGTCATCAAGACAATATGGTACTGGCACAAAAAACAGAAATATTGACCAATGGAACAAGATAGAGAACCCAGAGACAAACCCACACACTTATGGGCACCTTATTTTTGATAAAGGAGGCAAAAATCTAAAATGCGACAAAGACAGCCTCTTCAACAAATGGTACTGGGAACATTGGACAGCTACATGCAAAAAAATGTAGTTGGGACATTCCCTGGCACCATACACAAAGATAAACTGAAAATGGATTAAGGACCTTGACAAGCCATAAACCATGAGAAATGGAAAAACACTCAAAACTGAGCATAGAAGGAACTTATCTCAACATAGTGAAAGCCATATATGAGAAGCCCACAGTGAATATTATTCTCAATGGTGAAAAACTGAAAGCAATGCCTCTAAGATCTGTAACAAGACAGGAGTTTCCACTTTCACCACTATTATTCAATGTAGTCCTAGAAGTTTAGCTACAGCAATAAGAGATGAAAAAGAAATAAAAGAAATCCATATTGGAAAAGAAGAAGTAAAACTCTCTCTATTTGCAGATGACATGATACTATACATAGAAAACCCGAAAGTCACTATTAGAAAACTACTAGAGTTAATTAATGAACTCAGTAAAGTCACAGGATACAAAATCAATACACAGAAATCACTCACATTCCTATATACAATGAAAAATCAAAAAGAGAAATCAAGGATGCCATTCCATTCACCACAGCAATCAAAAGAATAAATTATCTAGGAATAAACATATCCTAAAGAGACAAAAGAACTGTACACAGAAAATTACAACACACTGATGAAAGATATCAAAGATGACATAAACAGATTGGAGAGATGTTCCGTGCTCTTGGGTCAGAAAAGTCAATATTTTGAAAACAACCTTGCTGCCGAATGCCATCTACAGATTCAATGCAATCCCTATCAAATTACCAATGACACTCTTCACAGAACTAGACCAAAAAATAACACAGTTCATATGGAAACACAAAAGATCCCAGATAGCCAAGGCAATCCTAAGAAAGAAGAATGGAGGGATCAGCCTCCCTAACTTCAGACTATATTACAAAGCAACAGTCATCAAGACAATATGGTACTGGCACAAAAAACAGAAATATTGACCAATGGAACAAGATAGAGAACCCAGAGACAAACCCACACACTTATGGGCACCTTATTTTTGATAAAGGAGGCAAAAATCTAAAATGCGACAAAGACAGCCTCTTCAACAAATGGTACTGGGAACATTGGACAGCTACATGCAAAAAAATGTAGTTGGGACATTCCCTGGCACCATACACAAAGATAAACTGAAAATGGATTAAGGACCTAAATGTAAGACCAGAGACCATAAAACTCATAAAGGAGAATATAGGAAAAACACTCAGTGACTTAAATCAAAGCAAGATCTTCCATGACCCACCTACTAGAATAATGGAAATAAAAATAAAAATAAATGTGTGAGACCTAATGAAACTTAAGAGCTTTTGTATATCAAAAGAAACTACAAATAAGGTGAACAGACAATCCACAGAATGGGAGAAAATAATAACAAATGAAACAATAGACAAAAAACTAATCTCCAAAATAAACAAGCAGTTCAGATAGCTCAATTCTGAAAACACAAGCAACCCAATCAAAAATTGGGAAAAAGACCTAAAGAGACATTTCTCCAAAGAAGATATACATATGGCTAAAAAACACATGAAAAGACGCTCAACGTTGCTTATTATTAGAGAAATGCAAATCAAAACTACAATGAGATATCACCTCACACCAGTCTGAATGGCCATCATCAAAAAATCTACATATAATAAATGCTGGAGAGGGTGTTGAGAAAAGGGAACACTCCTACATTGTTGGTGGGAATGTAAATTGGTAAAACCGCTATGGAAGACAGAATGGAGATTCCTCAAAAAGTTAAGAATAGGAGCACCATTTGACCCAGCAATCCCACTATTAGCCTTATACCCAGACGAAGTCAAAACTGAAAGAAGCACCTGTACCCCAATGTTCATTGCAGCACTCTACACAGTAACTAGATCATGGAAGCAACCTACATGTCCATCGACAAATGAATGGATAAAGAAGCTCTGGTACATGTATACAATGAAATACTTATCAGCCGCTAAAAGAAATGCAGAAGATTCAGTCCTAATGAGATGGATGAATTTGGAACCTATTATACACAGTGAAGTAAGCCAAAAAGAGGACTGATAAAGTATAGTAACACATATATATGGAATCTAGTAAGTTCATACTGATAGAGAACCCAGAGACAAACCCACACACTTATGGGCACCTTATTTTTGATAAAGGAGGCAAAATCTAAAATGCGACAAAGACAGCCTCTTCAACAAATGGTACTGGGAACATTGGACAGCTACATGCAAAAAAATGTAGTTGGGACATTCCCTGGCACCATACACAAAGATAAACTGAAAATGGATTAAGGACCTAAATGTAAGACCAGAGACCATAAAACTCATAAAGGAGAATATAGGAAAAACACTCAGTGACTTAAATCAAAGCAAGATCTTCCATGACCCACCTACTAGAATAATGGAAATAAAAATAAAAATAAATGTGTGAGACCTAATGAAACTTAAGAGCTTTTGTATATCAAAAGAAACTACAAATAAGGTGAACAGACAATCCACAGAATGGGAGAAAATAATAACAAATGAAACAATAGACAAAAAACTAATCTCCAAAATAAACAAGCAGTTCAGATAGCTCAATTCTGAAAACACAAGCAACCCAATCAAAAATTGGGAAAAAGACCTAAAGAGACATTTCTCCAAAGAAGATATACATATGGCTAAAAAACACATGAAAAGACGCTCAACGTTGCTTATTATTAGAGAAATGCAAATCAAAACTACAATGAGATATCACCTCACACCAGTCTGAATGGCCATCATCAAAAAATCTACATATAATAAATGCTGGAGAGGGTGTTGAGAAAAGGGAACACTCCTACATTGTTGGTGGGAATGTAAATTGGTAAAACCGCTATGGAAGACAGAATGGAGATTCCTCAAAAGTTAAGAATAGGAGCACCATTTGACCCAGCAATCCCACTATTAGCCTTATACCCAGACGAAGTCAAAACTGAAAGAAGCACCTGTACCCCAATGTTCATTGCAGCACTCTACACAGTAACTAGATCATGGAAGCAACCTACATGTCCATCGACAAATGAATGGATAAAGAAGCTCTGGTACATGTATACAATGAAATACTTATCAGCCGCTAAAAGAAATGCAGAAGATTCAGTCCTAATGAGATGGATGAATTTGGAACCTATTATACACAGTGAAGTAAGCCAAAAAGAGGACTGATAAAGTATAGTAACACATATATATGGAATCTAGTAAGTTCATACTGATAAATATGCAGACACAGCATTGATAGAAAAACATAGGCAACAGACTTGCGAACATTGGGGAAAGGGAAAAGTGGGTGAGAGATATGGAAAGAGCAACATGGAACCTTATACTATTATATGTAAAAGAGATAGCTATTGTCAATGCACTGTGAGACTAAGGTTCGTGCATAGGGGCTATTTGACGGCACAGAGGGGTGGGATGGGGGGGCATGGGATATACATATGACTAATCTAGAATTATACATACCTGTAAATGACAAAACTCTGCAAAATCAAAAAAGCAAAATAAAAATTTGTGATTGTGGGGGGAAGAAAAAGACCAAGGCTTATATAAATTCTGTAATCCTTGTCATCAGTAGCTTCATATTGGTTTTGACAGAGAGCAGGAAATAGTCTGGCATAATATCCAATAGTCCTCAAATTCTATGCTTATTTAGAGACACTTTACATTGAAAATTAGTTTAATAAGTCTTTACTTTCTTTGGATATAACACGGAAGTACTTTAATTAATTCATTGATTTGTGTTAAAGTTCTTCACACTTTTATGTAGAACACTGCACAATGAAAACATTCAATGAAGTCAATGTTATTAATTAATCTTATTGGTTGTCATTGTACTTGTCTTCCCAACATTAATTCTATCAATTTCACCCTCTCCATGTATAACAATCATGTAATTTGAAAGGTATTGATTTCTTCTCTCCCATTTTTAAAAACAATCATTTTGGGAATGTAAATTGGTAAAACCGCTATGGAAGACAGAATGGAGATTCCTCAAAAGTTAAGAATAGGAGCACCATTTGACCCAGCAATCCCACTATTAGCCTTATACCCAGACGAAGTCAAAACTGAAAGAAGCACCTGTACCCCAATGTTCATTGCAGCACTCTACACAGTAACTAGATCATGGAAGCAACCTACATGTCCATCGACAAATGAATGGATAAAGAAGCTCTGGTACATGTATACAATGAAATACTTATCAGCCGCTAAAAGAAATGCAGAAGATTCAGTCCTAATGAGATGGATGAATTTGGAACCTATTATACACAGTGAAGTAAGCCAAAAAGAGGACTGATAAAGTATAGTAACACATATATATGGAATCTAGTAAGTTCATACTGATAAATATGCAGACACAGCATTGATAGAAAAACATAGGCAACAGACTTGCGAACATTGGGGAAAGGGAAAAGTGGGTGAGAGATATGGAAAGAGCAACATGGAACCTTATACTATTATATGTAAAAGAGATAGCTATTGTCAATGCACTGTGAGACTAAGGTTCGTGCATAGGGGCTATTTGACGGCACAGAGGGGTGGGATGGGGGGGCATGGGATATACATATGACTAATCTAGAATTATACATACCTGTAAATGACAAAACTCTGCAAAATCAAAAAAGCAAAATAAAAATTTGTGATTGTGGGGGGAAAAAAAAGACCAAGGCTTATATAAATTCTGTAATCCTTGTCATCAGTAGCTTCATATTGGTTTTGACAGAGAGCAGGAAATAGTCTGGCATAATATCCAATAGTCCTCAAATTCTATGCTTATTTAGAGACACTTTACATTGAAAATTAGTTTAATAAGTCTTTACTTTCTTTGGATATAACACGGAAGTACTTTAATTAATTCATTGATTTGTGTTAAAGTTCTTCACACTTTTATGTAGAACACTGCACAATGAAAACATTCAATGAAGTCAATGTTATTAATTAATCTTATTGGTTGTCATTGTACTTGTCTTCCCAACATTAATTCTATCAATTTCACCCCTCTCCCATGTATAACAATCATGTAATTTGAAAGGTATTGATTTCTTCTTCTTCCATTTCCTGGATTGCTTTCGCTGCTTTAAACAAATAAATGTTCTTTTCTGTTCTGGTAAATCCCAGTAATCCTGCCCTAAAACAATCAGCACATGGTATTCCCCTGGCCACAAGCTACAAGTTGACCCATTTAATACAAAGATTAGCTAAATCTGCCAGCCCAAATCTTTTCCATTTTAGGTACATGATCAAAAAAGTATTCCAAAAATTTCAAGGCAATTTATTTTGGAGTTTCTAATAAATATACCTCAAACATCCTAACAATAGTTTATGTTTGTGATACTTTAAGAGACTAATTACAGAAGACAGTAGTATGTTTTATCTCATATAGAAATACATGCTAACAAGGAAACAAATGATTGAAAATAGGTAACACAAATTCATAAATGTGAAACAAGCACCAGTTGTTGTAATGGCTTCCCACAATAAGCTGAGTCTTAGGGAAAGGTAGGTGCATTTAGTATTATAGGTAATTTTAAAGGAACTTGAAAAAAAGGCCCTTTCACTTCAAAGAAACACTTCATGTAATACTACACCTAAAAGTATGATTCTGTATAAATGTATACCTTTAGATATTCTAGGAGATTTTTTCACAATAATCCATATTGCTTATGGGCTAAGTCTACCTTGTAGATTTATTAAAATCTGCAAGTGATTTCAAAGATCTTTAAATAGTTGAATTTATCATATTATAACATTTCATATTTTTATTTGAACATACTTATTTTATTATATCCCTAAATAGCATGGAGGGAAAGTTCATGATTGAAAGATAAATAAAACAACTCCCCCCTTACCCCCAATTCTTACAAACTTTCGAGGATGTTTTTAGCCCAGGATGAGTCTCTTCTATACATACATTATATTTCTAGGTGTTATTTGTCACACCATGTAGTAACTCAGCTTAAATATTCCAAAACGGGGTGGAAAAAATTCAAGCACTTTTTTTTGTTTGTAGAAGAAACACATGATGCAAAGTTGTCATTGTACTTGTCTTCCCAACATTAATTCTATCAATTTCACCCCTCTCCCATGTATAACAATCATGTAATTTGAAAGGTATTGATTTCTTCTTCTTCCATTTCCTGGATTGCTTTCGCTGCTTTAAACAAATAAATGTTCTTTTCTGTTCTGGTAAATCCCAGTAATCCTGCCCTAAAACAATCAGCACATGGTATTCCCCTGGCCACAAGCTACAAGTTGACCCATTTAATACAAAGATTAGCTAAATCTGCCAGCCCAAATCTTTTCCATTTTAGGTACATGATCAAAAAAGTATTCCAAAAATTTCAAGGCAATTTATTTTGGAGTTTCTAATAAATATACCTCAAACATCCTAACAATAGTTTATGTTTGTGATACTTTAAGAGACTAATTACAGAAGACAGTAGTATGTTTTATCTCATATAGAAATACATGCTAACAAGGGAAACAAATGATTGAAAATAGGTAACACAAATTCATAAATGTGAAACAAGCACCAGTTGTTGTAATGGCTTCCCACAATAAGCTGAGTCTTAGGGAAAGGTAGGTGCATTTAGTATTATAGGTAATTTTAAAGGAACTTGAAAAAAAGGCCCTTTCACTTCAAAGAAACACTTCATGTAATACTACACCTAAAAGTATGATTCTGTATAAATGTATACCTTTAGATATTCTAGGAGATTTTTTCACAATAATCCATATTGCTTATGGGCTAAGTCTACCTTGTAGATTTATTAAAATCTGCAAGTGATTTCAAAGATCTTTAAATAGTTGAATTTATCATATTATAACATTTCATATTTTTATTTGAACATACTTATTTTATTATATCCCTAAATAGCATGGAGGGAAAGTTCATGATTGAAAGATAAATAAAACAACTCCCCCCTTACCCCCAATTCTTACAAACTTTCGAGGATGTTTTTAACCCAGGATGAGACTCTTCTATACATACATTATATTTCTAGGTGTTATTTGTCACACCATGTAGTAACTCAGCTAAATATCCATCGATGGATATTCAAGCACATTGTAGTGAGTGCTAGGAAGAAGAATGACTACAAGATAATGCAAATAATTCAAATTAGGCTATGCCATGATATGATTTTGACCTGTGGTTTTGAAATATGAGTAGACTAAATAGATAGAAAAAGGAAACAACATGAGCAAAGTCATGAAGGAGAGAAAATTCTTGAACTGTCTGGATTTGGAATATGGCAAAGTTCATATTGTGAAAAATGCTAAAAATATTTCACTTTCTCATATAAGCAGTATGGAGTAAGCAAATGTTTATTGACTAGTGAATACTGCTAGATTTTTCTCTGGAGAGGATATCATACAGGAGTTGTGAAAGCTGGATTATAAAAGAAGTAAATAGAAAAGGGAGAATCTTCCACAAAGGAATCTGAAGAATATCACCAAAAACAGTCCAGGGTATGTGTGTGTTAGATATTTCTAAGGTGGTACTTATAGAACTGATAGAAGCCAGTCAGTTGTGGGGATGAGGGAAACATGAATGTTACTGAAGAAAGTCTATAAATATGCAATTATTTCTTACAGTAATCAAGAAAGTAAATACAGTAGACCCTCTATCCTCTGGTTCTGCATCTTACAATTCAATTAACTGCTGATTGACAATAATTAAAAAATTCCAGTAGGTTCCAAAAAGCAAAATTTGAAGTTGCCACACACCAGTAACTATTTGTATAGCACTTATATTGTCTTTACATCAACTTACATACCATTTACATTGTATTAGGCATAAAAAGTAATCTGTGCATGCTCAGTCACCAAATTGTGTCCAACTCTTTGCAAACCCATCTATTGTAGCCCAGCAGGCTCTTCTGTCCATGGGATTTTAAAAGCAAGAATACTGGAGTGGATTTTCATTTCCTCCTCTAGGGAATACTCCCAACCCAGGGACTAACCCACATCTTCTGCATCTCCCGCATTGGCAGGCAGAATCTTTACCACTGAGCCACCTGGGAAGCCTCACAAGTAACCTAGAGATGATTTAAAGTATACAGGAGGATGTGTGTAAGTTATATGCAAATACTATACTATCTTACAAAAAAGACTTGACCATCTGCAGATTTTGGTGTCCATGATGGGGAGTGGTCTCAGAGCCAATAGTCCATGGATGCCCAGGGAAGGCTGTACTGAAGAAAGAACACTTGTAAGAAAACAGATTCAGTTATAGATGTTCTGGAAACCACTGAAAGCTCTAGGCTGAGACATCAGAAAAGAGGGGTCAGGACAGGATAAATGATATTTGTAAAAGTTCCTTATTATACTTGAAAAAAATTTTACTGAGGATGGTTCCTTAGAATGCACAGTATCTAAGGGTTTGTAGAGCATAATGAATCTGAGAGGGTATGAAGATAGGACATACATGTAAGAGGAGAATGAGGAAAAAGTTTAGGGAAAGTCATGTGGAGGAGAATTTTATAGACTGAAGAAAGAGATGCCATTAAATGCTGCAGGAACATTAACTAAGGTAAAGTCTAAAAAGACATAACTTGATTTAACAATCAATAGCATTTTTGAGAGGACCTTCTTGAGCACTATTCTGAGAAAAAAGATGAGAACTTGTTGCCTTCTAAAGGTGAAGAAGAAACTGCTAACATAGACTAAATGAATTCTGCAGGTTAGAAGAATAAAACAAAAGGGAGGGCAATTTTGAGAACGTAAGATTAAGAAATAGTCTTTATTCAAATGGAAAGGAACCAGGTTGTTTTTCAGTCTAACGGGAATAGAAAGTGAGGATGTTGAAGTGTAAAATAATTTTAGGGAAAAAACATACTATTGAATATAGACCAGTAAAAAACAAAAGGAAGGGGCTCAGTGGTAGTGGACTGTGAAGGGGACGGATGATGAGAGGGGGTACAATGCAAGTTTCATTGGAAAGTTATCAGACCATGCAAGGATCATGAGCTACACAGGGATAAGAGATGATAAGAATATGAAGGTGATTGTACATACTCAGATTATTTTATGTCAGTTATATGGAAATATATGTCCCCATAACAAGGACTTTATTATGAAAGTGAAAATTTTCTGATGTTTAAAAGAGTCTAGAATTATTACCTAATAATGGGAGAGTGTTTCTAAGATCCTAATTTATAAATAAATTTTCAAACAAGTCATGTTTTTTAGTAATACTTACCTTATGCTCTACTTATTTCTGCTCATTAATAAACTTTATGAAGTGCTTTCCTCTTCCCATATGACTGTTAAGTTTGGGCTAAGTGCAATACAAAAGAATGTTATACATATTTGTACATAGTATATAACATATTTAACTAATTATATATGTTATTATGTTATATACTATGTACAAATATATATATAAATTATACTAACCATAACATTATAGTATATATATTTTCATGTAGACAGTGTCTAGGTGGAAGAGTAACATAAATCATATTAATTTAACATTTATATTATATATATTATAATGTTATATATAACATTATGATATATATGTTATATTTATGTTATAATGTTATAATATATATAATATAAATAGCATATAAATAAACTAAAAATATAAATCATTTATTGACCATTTACCCTGTGTTAACCTTTTGATAGATAGGGAGTTTGATATTATTTAATTAAATCCTATTCTACAGTGAATTAGAAACTGAAACATAGTTTCACCAGTTTATCTAAAGAAACAAAGCAAAGACAAGATGTAATCTCAGGTCTCTCAATATTGCATGCAGGTTGTTGTTTTAACTATGGTCTGTGACCATGTCTACTGACATCATTTTATTTCTAGGTCTATGATGGAGGTAAAGAAATATTGATTCTTATCTTCTTTTTACAACTCGACGCTAAGACTTTCTGCTCAGTATTTACTATTATTTCTTCCAATAAACAAGTCTAATTTCTTAATGGTCCTCCATATTTTATTTCTTTTCTGCTTGGTTGGTACAGATACTTTATTATCCTTCACTAATCTGTGAGGTCCTCAAATCATGGCAATTTTAAGTACAAAATGTTAGGCATAGCAACATTTCCCTAAGATACCACATTAGGAGGCAAGCAATGTTTGTGGATGAGACAGGAAAATAATCTGAAATATTATTCAATAGCACAATAATGAATCTGGAGGATACTCTGTAGAGTATTCACCTTAGCCAGAAAGAATCCTTAAACTAAGTTGTGAAAATGGTTTTGTGATAAAACTACTGAACCGCAAGTATGAACACCAAGAAGTTATTTATGACTGCACCATTAAACATGACCTTGTCAAGTTCCTTAAATGTTTGATGCTGCTCTTTTCCTCAAATAGAGAAGAAAGAATTCATTAAACAACCTTTCAGATCCCACATAGTCAATAAAGCTGGTGAACTGAGCTCTGTTTAAGAATATCTTGGAAGTAAGACTTTCTTTAAAGGAATGGGTTATGGAGGGAAAACAAACAAATCACTTTCTTTTGGCCTTTAACACAGAGACTAACTTCTCAAACGCAAGCCATCAGAAGCCAGAAGGGAAAAACAAAGACTCGATGTATCCATTCACTTTTGACATACTATAAAAATCCGAAATACTCACCTGAACTCAGTGAAGTCCAAAAAAGGTTTTGTTTTCTTAAGAGGAGTTAAAATTAAAATCACACCAAATGTCCCAAGAGTTAATGCTGCTATTCAGATATCTTAGCTCAAATCTCTTGTGATTTACTGTCAGAGAAATTTCAGAATGATACTTAAGCAACTCTACCTAACAAACAAAAGAGAAGCCATAACCGTATATTGTCATGTGTGACAAGTTAATATGGAGCATTTTCTAGTGCTGCCCTCTCCAAAGGTTCCAACACACAAACATCAGTCTGAGTGTATTTAAACAAGCAGTGTTTGGATTCATTCCAGCCTCTCCATTTACAACAGTTTAAGACTTGTATTCAGGAAACAAAATAACAGGGGACAGCTGTTTCTCCACTTTGCTCTTACTTCTATGCTATTTGAAAATACTTTGACAAGTTAAAGGTATAAAAGATGATCATCTTTATAATTGAGGATATAAATAAATCAGGCAAAATTACAGAGATTAGCATAAAATCAATAGTTTCTTGTTTAAACCAACTTTACTAACAGAGAACTAGCTTATATTCTGGAATACAGGCAATATGCTAGGTGCTTAAAATGTCATATCTTCAATCTTAAAAGAGTCAAGAATAAGCCTATACAAGGGCAGAATCTTACCCATGGGTGGTCCTCTATATAGCTAGCACTATGAAGCAAATATTTAGAGTTTTGGTTTGGAAAATGGTTTTGTGATAAAACTACTGAACCGCAAGTATGAACACCAAGAAGTTATTTATGACTGCACCATTAAACATGACCTTGTCAAGTTCCTTAAATGTTTGATGCTGCTCTTTTCCTCAAATAGAGAAGAAAGAATTCATTAAACAACCTTTCAGATCCCACATAGTCAATAAAGCTGGTGAACTGAGCTCTGTTTAAGAATATCTTGGAAGTAAGACTTTCTTTAAAGGAATGGGTTATGGAGGGAAAACAAACAAATCACTTTCTTTTGGCCTTTAACACAGAGACTAACTTCTCAAACGCAAGCCATCAGAAGCCAGAAGGGAAAAACAAAGACTCGATGTATCCATTCACTTTTGACATACTATAAAAATCCGAAATACTCACCTGAACTCAGTGAAGTCCAAAAAAGGTTTTGTTTTCTTAAGAGGAGTTAAAATTAAAATCACACCAAATGTCCCAAGAGTTAATGCTGCTATTCAGATATCTTAGCTCAAATCTCTTGTGATTTACTGTCAGAGAAATTTCAGAATGATACTTAAGCAACTCTACCTAACAAACAAAAGAGAAGCCATAACCGTATATTGTCATGTGTGACAAGTTAATATGGAGCATTTTCTAGTGCTGCCCTCTCCAAAGGTTCCAACACACAAACATCAGTCTGAGTGTATTTAAACAAGCAGTGTTTGGATTCATTCCAGCCTCTCCATTTACAACAGTTTAAGACTTGTATTCAGGAAACAAAATAACAGGGGACAGCTGTTTCTCCACTTTGCTCTTACTTCTATGCTATTTGAAAATACTTTGACAAGTTAAAGGTATAAAAGATGATCATCTTTATAATTGAGGATATAAATAAATCAGGCAAAATTACAGAGATTAGCATAAAATCAATAGTTTCTTGTTTAAACCAACTTTACTAACAGAGAACTAGCTTATATTCTGGAATACAGGCAATATGCTAGGTGCTTAAAATGTCATATCTTCAATCTTAAAAGAGTCAAGAATAAGCCTATACAAGGGCAGAATCTTACCCATGGGTGGTCCTCTATATAGCTAGCACTATGAAGCATGCCCATATTACTATGGGCACTCAAGCTGAAGACCACTCAGCTGATATGCATGGGAATTACCTCCACATTCACCATCAACATTTCATACTGTAAAAATGTTATGACATGATAATAAATTACCCCATCCTCTGATTACTAGGTGGAAATCTGATATGGCTACTACAGTCCTACCACTGAAGCAGTGGACAGCATTAAACTCACAACCTTAAACTCTCTTCATTGTTTTCAACCAAACAAAGAAGGTATGTGTAAGGGTCTAGGGTATGCCTTGCACCATTCTATCCCCATGGTAGATGTTAGCATCATGCTCAAAGAGCTGCAGTTTTGAGGGCTTGTTGGACTACACACAGTCTGCTTTCAAAGATGATCATAGCCTATTGGAAATCTACCTTTCAAAAACTCTGCAAAGGAAGAAATTAGTTTGGAATCAAACTCTAAATTGCTACTTCAAAATATGACACTATTACATCTACTTAAAGGAAAAAACACAAACTCGCTGATTGAATGTGCCTAAAGGAATGCTTTTGATTAAAAAAAAAAAAATCTCATCAACAGATTTTTTCCTGCTTCCTAGGATGTGTGAGAGTTGCTTCTTTTCCTCAGATACCACATATGAATATTAACAAAAGAACAGTATGCATGGGAGAAATGCTGTTTTTGTAAATCCAATGGAATGAATGTGAACAGTTTTAGGAATACGTTAGGGTAAGGGTGGGGGGAGGTTGTATGCATATGATTATTTTTAGGTAGTAAATTACCTTCCAAAGGAGCCAGATGGCTCTAGAAACACATCTGCAGCTTTGGTTTTCGTTTTCTCACTACTCACACTGATAATGACAGGGTCACTGAGGAGATGGTCACAAGCAATCCTATGAAACAGACACTACCTTGTGTGAAAACAGGAGAAAATGAATCCTAAGTTTGTTGCTGTTGTTGTTTTTAGCTAAGACAATATAAAGTTTGACTTGCATCATTGTTCAGCCATAGCTTATATTCTGGAATACAGGCAATATGCTAGGTGCTTAAAATGTCATATCTCTCAAAAGAGTCAAGAATAAGCCTATACAAGGGCAGAATCTTACCCATGGGTGGTCCTCTATATAGCTAGCACTATGAAGCATGCCCATATTACTATGGGCACTCAAGCTGAAGACCACTCAGCTGATATGCATGGGAATTACCTCCACATTCACCATCAACATTTCATACTGTAAAAATGTTATGACATGATAATAAATTACCCCATCCTCTGATTACTAGGTGGAAATCTGATATGGCTACTACAGTCCTACCACTGAAGCAGTGGACAGCATTAAACTCACAACCTTAAACTCTCTTCATTGTTTTCAACCAAACAAAGAAGGTATGTGTAAGGGTCTAGGGTATGCCTTGCACCATTCTATCCCCATGGTAGATGTTAGCATCATGCTCAAAGAGCTGCAGTTTTGAGGGCTTGTTGGACTACACACAGTCTGCTTTCAAAGATGATCATAGCCTATTGGAAATCTACCTTTCAAAAACTCTGCAAAGGAAGAAATTAGTTTGGAATCAAACTCTAAATTGCTACTTCAAAATATGACACTATTACATCTACTTAAAGGAAAAAACACAAACTCGCTGATTGAATGTGCCTAAAGGAATGCTTTTGATTAAAAAAAAAAAAATCTCATCAACAGATTTTTTCCTGCTTCCTAGGATGTGTGAGAGTTGCTTCTTTTCCTCAGATACCACATATGAATATTAACAAAAGAACAGTATGCATGGGAGAAATGCTGTTTTTGTAAATCCAATGGAATGAATGTGAACAGTTTTAGGAATACGTTAGGGTAAGGGTGGGGGGAGGTTGTATGCATATGATTATTTTTAGGTAGTAAATTACCTTCCAAAGGAGCCAGATGGCTCTAGAAACACATCTGCAGCTTTGGTTTTCGTTTTCTCACTACTCACACTGATAATGACAGGGTCACTGAGGAGATGGTCACAAGCAATCCTATGAAACAGACACTACCTTGTGTGAAAACAGGAGAAAATGAATCCTAAGTTTGTTGCTGTTGTTGTTTTTAGCTAAGACAATATAAAGTTTGACTTGCATCATTGTTCAGCCAATTCACCAAATTTTCCTTCATGGTTTCTGTATGTGGTGGTGAGGAATTTGTTGTAAGTCTTTACAAAACATGAGAAATAGGAGAGGATTTTGCAGGTTAACTATTATCTATGAATTAAAAGCAACCCTCCTCTTTCTTTTGAGAGTTTTTGTGTTTATATTGCCTCTGCATAGCAAAGGAAACCACTTTCAAAATGAAAAGGCAACCTACTGAATGGTAGAAAATATCTGCAACTCACATATCTAATAAAGGGTTAATATGCAAAATGCATAAAGAGTTCATATAACTCAACAACAAAAAAACAAGCAACCTGATTTTAAAAATGGTCAATGGATCTGAATAGAGACAGGAAGACATCCAGGTGGCCAACAGGCACATGAAAAGATGCTCAACATCACTAATTGTTAGGGAAATGAATGAGAAATCACAATGAGAAATCACCTCACACCTGTTGGAATGGCTGTTAACAGAAAAGACAAGAAATAGCAAATGTTGGCCATAGCATGGAGAAAAGGGAATCCTAGTACTCTGTTGATTGACTATCAAATTTTCCATCTCATTCCGTTCTAAAATGAGGAAATTTATTGTGATAAAGCAGTCAGGATATAAGACAACAATTTCCTGTCATGGCCCTGCACCAGTCATCAGTTTATTGTTTTCCAGCTTCAAATCTGCCTTCCTTGCCCTGTTTCATAATAGTGGGGACTGCCCTGGTGGCTCAGATGGAAAGAATCCATCTGTAATATGGGAGACACAGGTTCAAGCACAGGGTTGGGAAGATTCCCTGGAGAAAGGAATGGCTACCCACTCCAGTACTGTTGCCTGGAAAATCCCATAGACAGAGGAGCCTGGTGAAAGCCTTCCTAGGATGTGTGAGAGTTGCTTCTTTTCCTCAGATACCACATATGAATATTAACAAAAGAACAGTATGCATGGGAGAAATGCTGTTTTTGTAAATCCAATGGAATGAATGTGAACAGTTTTAGGAATACGTTAGGGTAAGGGTGGGGGGAGGTTGTATGCATATGATTATTTTTAGGTAGTAAATTACCTTCCAAAGGAGCCAGATGGCTCTAGAAACACATCTGCAGCTTTGGTTTTCGTTTTCTCACTACTCACACTGATAATGACAGGGTCACTGAGGAGATGGTCACAAGCAATCCTATGAAACAGACACTACCTTGTGTGAAAACAGGAGAAAATGAATCCTAAGTTTGTTGCTGTTGTTGTTTTTAGCTAAGACAATATAAAGTTTGACTTGCATCATTGTTCAGCCAATTCACCAAATTTTCCTTCATGGTTTCTGTATGTGGTGGTGAGGAATTTGTTGTAAGTCTTTACAAAACATGAGAAATAGGAGAGGATTTTGCAGGTTAACTATTATCTATGAATTAAAAGCAACCCTCCTCTTTCTTTTGAGAGTTTTTGTGTTTATATTGCCTCTGCATAGCAAAGGAAACCACTTTCAAAATGAAAAGGCAACCTACTGAATGGTAGAAAATATCTGCAACTCACATATCTAATAAAGGGTTAATATGCAAAATGCATAAAGAGTTCATATAACTCAACAACAAAAAAACAAGCAACCTGATTTTAAAAATGGTCAATGGATCTGAATAGAGACAGGAAGACATCCAGGTGGCCAACAGGCACATGAAAAGATGCTCAACATCACTAATTGTTAGGGAAATGAATGAGAAATCACAATGAGAAATCACCTCACACCTGTTGGAATGGCTGTTAACAGAAAAGACAAGAAATAGCAAATGTTGGCCATAGCATGGAGAAAAGGGAATCCTAGTACTCTGTTGATTGACTATCAAATTTTCCATCTCATTCCGTTCTAAAATGAGGAAATTTATTGTGATAAAGCAGTCAGGATATAAGACAACAATTTCCTGTCATGGCCCTGCACCAGTCATCAGTTTATTGTTTTCCAGCTTCAAATCTGCCTTCCTTGCCCTGTTTCATAATAGTGGGGACTGCCCTGGTGGCTCAGATGGAAAGAATCCATCTGTAATATGGGAGACACAGGTTCAAGCACAGGGTTGGGAAGATTCCCTGGAGAAAGGAATGGCTACCCACTCCAGTACTCTTGCCTGGAAAATCTCATAGACAGAGGAGCCTGGTGAGCTACAGTCATTAGGGTTGCAAAGACTCAGACAGGACTGAGTGACTAACACTTTTACACTTTCATAATAGTGGAGCTGAATCCTACAAACACAGCTCCTTTGTCAGTTGGGAGGTTGGTCAACCTTTGTGGTAGAAGGTGCTGAGAGAACTCTTATATAGGGAAAGGGAAAAACAGAGGTCTTTCTCTTGCTTCAGATGAAGTTTATTATTATTTCTCCTAGTGCACAACCACCACCATAGTGGTGGACATCCAGTGGTATATAAATTCCAGGCAAGCTTCACCAGCATTTCCAAGGGAAGCTGACTAGTGTGTTCTGCAGGTTCTTGATTTGGCATTTCTCCAGGTAGTCTCAGTAGCAGGCAGGCAGATGGCTTCATGCTAGCTGCCTCTGGTCTGCATCACCTCAACACACTCTACCATCCAAGGGTTATTGCCACACCCTCTTCAGCAAAGGCTGAATCTCAGTTTTGGGTGGTAGGATGGGCAATAAGATGTCAGGGCTCTTTCATATTTGTAACTTCCTTGGGTCTCTTCTGTCTGCCCTGGGAATGGTGACTAACTATATTTGCTAATTCTTAATTTGTTAAAGTTATCTTTACCTCTAAGTGGTTAATATCCTGATAGTAGTTAATAATAATATTAAAATTTCCAAGTTCAAACTATTGTAAAAAGTAGATTCCATATTCTGATTGGATCTTGAGTGATACAGTTAGTTAAAATATTCAGGAAGGAGGATGAAGAGGTGTATTAATTAAAGAAACACATGAAGCAACTGAAAGTTTATGACTTTAGTAGTTTGGAAAACTATGAAAACACACAAATTTCAGAGCTGTGAAAAAGAAAAGATGAATATGGCAGAAACTATTAGCTCTTTTCTCAAATCTGCCATCTTGCTCTTTGATATTCACAGGATTATAGCCAGACCCATGACTTCCCAGTCAGTCTGCACTTACCCCCTGCCTTGTCATTGTGTATGACCATCTCACCAAGTTCTCATCAATAGAATATGAATGGAAATAACCCATTTCACATTCTTCTTTGGGAATTCAGAGATCACGAATGTCTGTACTACATTCTTTCCCTCCTTTCTGCCTGAAATCCAGATGTAAAGTGACTCAGTTTTGACCATGCAGAAAGGAATCTAGTTGATTCTGAAAAGCAGAGATGCCCCACAAAATGGAGCCATTCATCACAAATCTGTTTAACAGAATGAACTTATTTTAAACCACTATAATTTAGAGTCTCTTTGTTATAGTAGCTTAGTTTTGCCCTACCAGAACTGCCCACAAGGGAATTCACTATTGTTCTTATGTCTTATGGCTCTATCCAATATAGATGTAATTGTTTAATTATACTTGTTCATAAATACTCATTCCCCTATTTTCATACCAAATGTGTTTTCAATCCAAGAACTTTCTGTCCAATCTCTAGAACATCATCTTGGTCTTCTCTGTCATTCTATAAGCTTGGAATATTTTTACTTTCTATCACTTCAATTTCTAAAACCTCCCACCCTTCAAAAATCATCTCATTTACAAATAATACTTATTAGTCAGACTAATCTGAAGTAAACTCTACTTTTGTGACTATGAACACAATTATTTGCTGAGCAAGTCACAAGACCAAGTATCTCTTCTGAAATGCAATCCTTTCTGTTTAGAATACTTAAGATAGGCATTCGTTTCTACTGTAGGATCCTCCTTGTGTTTACTTTTAATCTCATCAGTGTCTAAATTCTTTGGCATTGAGCATTGTAACTTTCAAGTCTAACCCAATGCTCTAAACAAAGAAAATATTAAAAAACTCATGGTTTTAAATTTTATTCTGAACTATTAGTAAAAGGAACCAGCATTCTGTGGATTAATGGATTTGTTGTGTAAGTCAGAAACGTAAAAGATGAGATTGGAACTTGTTGACAATCAGAAATCAAGAATGCAATCAAATATTATTAGTGATTTATCAAAAGAAACTAATCGGAAGAGGATCCCACTTACCAAAAATGGAACAGTTTAAGTCTCCAGATGCTCAAAATTTTGAAATAGGTGGATGCATGTATGTTTATCTTTCTATTTTATAGATAAACACATTTAAAATAGACACAGAAAAAGAAGGTAACTTGTCAAAGTTCTTCCACTTGTAAGGTCTTATTTAACCACCATTCTCCAATGGCTCAGCAAAGAATCTCCACACAACGCAGGAGACACAAGTCTGATCCCTAGGTCAGGAATATCCCCTGGAGGAGGAAATGGCAACCCTATTCCAGTATTCTTGCCTGAAAAATCCTGGGGACAGAGATGCCTGGTAGGCTACAATCCATGGGGTCACAGAGTTGGACACCTCTGAGTGACTGTGTACTCTATAACTTTATAGGATCAAGGCAGAGCTAACAGAAAAAATTTTTTTCTGCCTCATTTATTCTAAGAAGTAATATTACTGCTGCTTTGAGGGTGGATGAAAAACAAAGGAAAGACAAGAAGTACAGAAAGGAAAGGAGTAAAGAAGAACTGAAGTTAAGTAGGTAGGAAATCTGTATCCTATTTTTAAGCTTTAGGGGTCCTTCAAAATTTGGTTCTTTCTTTCAACTTTTCAATCTATATTCATTTTTTTCTTTAACTCTTACTCTACCATACTTTTTACCTTTGCATAGCACATTATTCTATTCTTACACTATTTATAATGCTTCATCAATGAAAATGATTATTCATAAAAAAGGGTTCATTATCTGTAAATTGGGAATGATAAGTATGAAGACTGAAGAAGTCTAGACATATAAAGTGCATGGAATATAGCTTAAGAATAGTAAGGGCTCAATAAATTTTGGATATTGTTACTGTTCTTGTTACTAATTCCAGTTTGTCTTCCATCTATCAATAGCACATGAACTAAAAATGGAACTCAGAAGTTCTCTCAGTATTGCATTAGGAAAATGAAAGTTTATGGCTTACAACTAGAGTTATATCACTTAAGAAGTCAAAAATGGAACAGTTTAAGTCTCCAGATGCTCAAAATTTTGAAATAGGTGGATGCATGTATGTTTATCTTTCTATTTTATAGATAAACACATTTAAAATAGACACAGAAAAAGAAGGTAACTTGTCAAAGTTCTTCCACTTGTAAGGTCTTATTTAACCACCATTCTCCAATGGCTCAGCAAAGAATCTCCACACAACGCAGGAGACACAAGTCTGATCCCTAGGTCAGGAATATCCCCTGGAGGAGGAAATGGCAACCCTATTCCAGTATTCTTGCCTGAAAAATCCTGGGGACAGAGATGCCTGGTAGGCTACAATCCATGGGGTCACAGAGTTGGACACCTCTGAGTGACTGTGTACTCTATAACTTTATAGGATCAAGGCAGAGCTAACAGAAAAAATTTTTTTCTGCCTCATTTATTCTAAGAAGTAATATTACTGCTGCTTTGAGGGTGGATGAAAAACAAAGGAAAGACAAGAAGTACAGAAAGGAAAGGAGTAAAGAAGAACTGAAGTTAAGTAGGTAGGAAATCTGTATCCTATTTTTAAGCTTTAGGGGTCCTTCAAAATTTGGTTCTTTCTTTCAACTTTTCAATCTATATTCATTTTTTTCTTTAACTCTTACTCTACCATACTTTTTACCTTTGCATAGCACATTATTCTATTCTTACACTATTTATAATGCTTCATCAATGAAAATGATTATTCATAAAAAGGATTCATTATCTGTAAATTGGGAATGATAAGTATGAAGACTGAAGAAGTCTAGACATATAAAGTGCATGGAATATAGCTTAAGAATAGTAAGGGCTCAATAAATTTTGGATATTGTTACTGTTCTTGTTACTAATTCCAGTTTGTCTTCCATCTATCAATAGCACATGAACTAAAAATGGAACTCAGAAGTTCTCTCAGTATTGCATTAGGAAAATGAAAGTTTATGGCTTACAACTAGAGTTATATCACTTAAGAAGTCAAAAAATATCTGTCCTTTCATTATCAGTTTCTGAAGCTGCATACCAAACGGAGTAGGGGTGTGGGAATGGTTGATCTCTGCAGAGGAGAATATTTTTTCACTGACAAGTGTTTAGAATTGCCTGCACAGAGTTACAGTTAAAGGGCTGACCAACATTTAGTCAGTTTTATGATTGCTTTAAATCTATATCCTATCCCATCTACAGGCTTCCCAGGTGGCTCACTGGTAAAGAATCTGCCTGCCAATACAGAAGATGTGGGTTCAGTTTTTGCGTTGGAGAAGGAAATGGTAACCCAATCCAGTATTCTTTTTTAGATTCTTTTATTTTCTTTTCTCCATCATGCCTCTTTTATTTATATTTATTTTCACCCATCTTTTTATTCCTTGGCATGTGAACCTCCCTTGTAGTGAACTCTCTCACTGTGGAACACTGGCTCCTGGTGCATGCACCCCAGTGTCCGCTCGCTATCAGACACACTGGTCCAGCTGCTCTGCAGCACGTGGGATCTTCCCAGGCCAGGGATTGTACAGGCGCTGTCTGCACTGCGAGGCGAAGCCTGCACCCACTGGACTGCCAGGAAAGCGCTAATCCAGTATTCTTGTCTGAAAAAATCCCATGGAGCCCATAGTCTATGGGGTTGCAGAGTCAGACATGGCTGAGCCACTGAACAATAACAACATCCCATATACAGAGTACCCAATATTGAAGGTTCCCCGAGGAAGAACACTCCTATTCTCCCTATCCTTTGCAATGACACTGATTTCCTGCAATACTTTTAGAATCATGTAAGCAGTCATACTATAGACCAAGGGTTCCCAACCGGTGGGATCTAAAGCTTGATGATCAGTGGTGGAACCAAAGTAATAATAATGGGAGTAGAGTGCACAGTAAGTATAATGTACTTGAATCATCCAGAAAGCACCCTCACCCTATTTTTTCCATGAAATTGATCACTGGTGCCCAAAAGGTGAGGACTGCTTATAGAGAATAATGAAAGAATCAAAAATATCTGTCTTCATTATCAGTTTCTGAAGCTGCATACCAAACGGAGTAGGGGTGTGGGAATGGTTATATCACTTAAGAAGTCAAAAAATATCTGTCCTTTCATTATCAGTTTCTGAAGCTGCATACCAAACGGAGTAGGGGTGTGGGAATGGTTGATCTCTGCAGAGGAGAATATTTTTTCACTGACAAGTGTTTAGAATTGCCTGCACAGAGTTACAGTTAAAGGGCTGACCAACATTTAGTCAGTTTTATGATTGCTTTAAATCTATATCCTATCCCATCTACAGGCTTCCCAGGTGGCTCACTGGTAAAGAATCTGCCTGCCAATACAGAAGATGTGGGTTCAGTTTTTGCGTTGGAGAAGGAAATGGTAACCCAATCCAGTATTCTTTTTTAGATTCTTTTATTTTCTTTTCTCCATCATGCCTCTTTTATTTATATTTATTTTCACCCATCTTTTTATTCCTTGGCATGTGTGAACCTCCCCTTGTAGTGAACTCTCTCACTGTGGAACACTGGCTCCTGGTGCATGCACCCCAGTGTCCGCTCGCTATCAGACACACTGGTCCAGCTGCTCTGCAGCACGTGGGATCTTCCCAGGCCAGGGATTGTACAGGCGCTGTCTGCACTGCGAGGCGAAGCCTGCACCCACTGGACTGCCAGGAAAGCGCTAATCCAGTATTCTTGTCTGAAAAAATCCCATGGAGCCCATAGTCTATGGGGTTGCAGAGTCAGACATGGCTGAGCCACTGAACAATAACAACATCCCATATACAGAGTACCCAATATTGAAGGTTCCCCGAGGAAGAACACTCCTATTCTCCCTATCCTTTGCAATGACACTGATTTCCTGCAATACTTTTAGAATCATGTAAGCAGTCATACTATAGACCAAGGGTTCCCAACCGGTGGGATCTAAAGCTTGATGATCAGTGGTGGAACCAAAGTAATAATAATGGGAGTAGAGTGCACAGTAAGTATAATGTACTTGAATCATCCAGAAAGCACCCCCTCACCCTATTTTTTCCATGAAATTGATCACTGGTGCCCAAAAGGTGAGGACTGCTTATAGAGAATAATGATTCATTTTAATCTGGATATTTTGTGATCTATTCTTATGTTTATAGAGCATTTATTATACATTAGTCATAGTACTTCATATATATTAATTCCAAGATCACTCATAACAACTTTTAAGAAAGATAAAAATATATTTTAAATAATTTAAAGATTTTTAATTCAAACACTACACTTCAAAAGAGTCAATACTGCTTTTCTATAAGCAAAGATACTGGTAAAATGAAAAAAATTGTTTTGTACTATAGAACTGAGTTTTACTTTGTAGACTGAAATAACAGCCTAGTGTCTGAGAGGGAATTAATTTGACCTCTTTGAAATGCTAATTGAATTCTTATCTACAAACCCAATATTTGCATTGTTGAGCCATGTAAAGGAAATATAAAATCCATAAGCCTGATAAAATGATAAAAGATTTATTTAATGAAATAATTAAAAAGAAACAGTCACTTTTATTCTAGGTCTATGTTCTGCCCCAAGTGTAACAACAAAACAAAATAATACTAAAACACTCAACTATATAGCAGCACTTGTTATTTAGGTTGTTTTCACAATACACTTAGGAATATTTTCCAAATTAAAAAAATTGGAACAAAAGCATTCAAATAAATGATTTCAGGAATCTTAAAAATTTTTATCAACTTACAGGTGTTCATTGCTGTAAGTCAAGCATCATTTATGCTTTACCTATTCCTATCAAAATATTCCAATTTTAATTATAATTTTTAATAAAAATATTTTTTGGTAGGAAATTTTGTGACATAATTTCCATTGGAGCGGATCAGTGGTAAGGATTCTTAATGAAACAGACACACAATCATCCATATCACACTACATTTTGTAACAATAGCTGCATATTTTTAGACTCTGTCCGCCTGAGGAAATCTTACTTTAAAGTACATGACATAGGTGCTAACCTGTCTTAGTCATGTGCAAGTCTTTGTGACCCCATGGACTGGTAGCCCAGCAGGCTCCACTGTCAGTGGGGACTCTCCAGTTAAGTACTGAGTAGGGCTTCTGGAACCGGTAATAATGGGAGTCTAAAGCTTGATGATCAGTGGTGGAACCAAAGTAATAATAATGGGAGTAGAGTGCACAGTAAGTATAATGTACTTGAATCATCCAGAAAGCACCCCCTCACCCTATTTTTTCCATGAAATTGATCACTGGTGCCCAAAAGGTGAGGACTGCTTATAGAGAATAATGATTCATTTTAATCTGGATATTTTGTGATCTATTCTTATGTTTATAGAGCATTTATTATACATTAGTCATAGTACTTCATATATATTAATTCCAAGATCACTCATAACAACTTTTAAGAAAGATAAAAATATATTTTAAATAATTTAAAGATTTTTAATTCAAACACTACACTTCAAAAGAGTCAATACTGCTTTTCTATAAGCAAAGATACTGGTAAAATGAAAAAAATTGTTTTGTACTATAGAACTGAGTTTTACTTTGTAGACTGAAATAACAGCCTAGTGTCTGAGAGGGAATTAATTTGACCTCTTTGAAATGCTAATTGAATTCTTATCTACAAACCCAATATTTGCATTGTTGAGCCATGTAAAGGAAATATAAAATCCATAAGCCTGATAAAATGATAAAAGATTTATTTAATGAAATAATTAAAAAGAAACAGTCACTTTTATTCTAGGTCTATGTTCTGCCCCAAGTGTAACAACAAAACAAAATAATACTAAAACACTCAACTATATAGCAGCACTTGTTATTTAGGTTGTTTTCACAATACACTTAGGAATATTTTCCAAATTAAAAAAATTGGAACAAAAGCATTCAAATAAATGATTTCAGGAATCTTAAAAAAAATTTTTTATCAACTTACAGGTGTTCATTCCTGTAAGTCAAGCATCATTTATGCTTTACCTATTCCTATCAAAATATTCCAATTTTAATTATAATTTTTAATAAAAATATTTTTTGGTAGGAAATTTTGTGACATAATTTCCATTGGAGCGGATCAGTGGTAAGGATTCTTAATGAAACAGACACACAATCATCCATATCACACTACATTTTGTAACAATAGCTGCATATTTTTAGACTCTGTCCGCCTGAGGAAATCTTACTTTAAAGTACATGACATAGGTGCTAACCTGTCTTAGTCATGTGCAAGTCTTTGTGACCCCATGGACTGGTAGCCCAGCAGGCTCCACTGTCAGTGGGGACTCTCCAGTTAAGAATACTGGAGTAGGGCTTCCCTGGTTGTCCAGTGGGTAAGGACACTGCCTTGCACTGCAAGGGGCGCCACTTTGATCCCTGTCCTGGGAAGATCCCACATGCCGCTCAGCGGCTGGACCGATGTGTCCAACTACCAAGCCGGAGCTCTAGAGTGTATGCTCCAAGAGACGGTGCTCCACAGAGGGAGATGCCACTGAGATGGGAGGCCCACACAGGCCAAAGAACAAAGATGGATGAAAATAAATAAATGAAAGACCAATAGAAGTGGCCAAAAAAAAAAAGAATACTGGAGTGGGTTGCCATGCCCTCCTCCTGGGGTTCTTCCCAACTTGAGGATCAAATGTGTGGCTCTTGTCTCCTGCATTGGCAAGTAGGTTCTTTACCACTAGCACCACCTGGGAAGTATATTTAAGTACATTAGTGCAGGTAATTTTGTCTACTTCCCACTTGAATTTTCTGATATAAACTAGCTCTGACCAAGCAATGATTATCATTTTGTTTAATTCATTTGACCATAGCTAAAGGTTTTTGTTTTTAGATTTTTAAAGGGGAACTCTATATCTAACAAGATTATCTTTCTTCCTTACTGTGGCCCTACCATAAATTACATATAATCATTGAATACATGATTATATTACATGGCCATAAATTATATATAATCATAGAATACCAGATTATGTGTTACATCTTAATTATTTAATTCAAATTGAAAGAGAAAAAGAGTAAGTTTTCACTACTGAATCTGTAATGGATTTTTGTGTACATAAGAGAACATTTTTCATACTGGAGTATCATGCCTGAAAAAGTTTTATAAGTAAATTCCTGTCTTATGATAAGAAATATACATACTGATGTGTGTGGAAATGAAAGAAAGTGAGTGAGAGAGAATGCTTGAGGTGTTGATTTAGACAGAATATAACTGTACTTGCAATCTGATGCTTAAAATCACTGTGAATCAAAATAATGTATACATGAAACAAATCGATCAACAGAACTTCTCCAGTAACTGACATGTTAGCAGGGTGCTATCGAACCAGGACTGAACTCAAGTCAGGCTGTCAGTCATGATTTAGTTGGTGGAGCATTTTGTTTGAGTGAAAGTGAGTTATGCCTTTGATTAGAACATACAGAAAAATAGAGTCATCAGACAGAATCAGACAGAATAGAGACTGACTTGCTTATAAACTTCCACTGAACCAAAGCCAGGTTTTAGCCTCATTCTCCTAGCGTAGGCTCACACCCACGGGTCTTAATTGAAGTAGCAGGATAGTAATATGAGTAGAGAGTTAGTTACTGCTCTGAATATGCCTACCAGTATTAAGGAAGATTCAGTTCAGCAAGGGATCAGGGAGACAATATTTGTCTAGAAGAATGTATTCAAAGGGATAGCAGAGTCCTTTGTGGCCTAATTTACCTAATCCTTGCTTCCTTCTTTCCTTTGCTAACTCTTACTTGTGCTTTAGATCCCAAGTTCAATATCATTTGTACAGAGATGTCTTCCCTACCCTCTGACTAGGTTAAGTACTGCATTATATACTCATACTACTCTCCATTTTTCCTTTGTGACTTCACTGTTACTTATTTACCTGTGTGGCTGTGTTCAGCTAATTTTGATCTAAATCTCAAGTGCCTTGGTTATAGTAGTGTTAGTCACTCAGTCCTGTCCAACTCTTTGCAGCCTAGTGGACTGTAATCTACCAGGTTCCTCTCTCCATGGAATTCTCCTGGCAAGAATATTAGAGCTGGCAGCCATTCCCTTTTCCAGGGATCTTACCAATACAGGGTTGAACCAAGGTCTGTTGCATTCCAGGCAGATTCTTTACCATTTCTGTCACCAGGGAAACCTGTCTTGCCTATAACAAGTATGTAAACATATTTTTTAAACATGAATAAAGAACTGAGAGCAGTGAAAGCAGTAGGATATGGATATGGGTAATATCCATATATTTTACAAGACAGTTTGAGGTTGATGAGTCAATCCTGGAACACTTATTTACTCTTTTACTGGTTTTTATTTATTTGTTTGTGGGAAATGAAAGAAAGTGAGTGAGAGAGAATGCTTGAGGTGTTGATTTAGACAGAATATAACTGTACTTGCAATCTGATGCTTAAAATCACTGTGAATCAAAATAATGTATACATGAAACAAATCGATCAACAGAACTTCTCCAGTAACTGACATGTTAGCAGGGTGCTATCGAACCAGGACTGAACTCAAGTCAGGCTGTCAGTCATGATTTAGTTGGTGGAGCATTTTGTTTGAGTGAAAGTGAGTTATGCCTTTGATTAGAACATACAGAAAAATAGAGTCATCAGACAGAATCAGACAGAATAGAGACTGACTTGCTTATAAACTTCCACTGAACCAAAGCCAGGTTTTAGCCTCATTCTCCTAGCGTAGGCTCACACCCACGGGTCTTAATTGAAGTAGCAGGATAGTAATATGAGTAGAGAGTTAGTTACTGCTCTGAATATGCCTACCAGTATTAAGGAAGATTCAGTTCAGCAAGGGATCAGGGAGACAATATTTGTCTAGAAGAATGTATTCAAAGGGATAGCAGAGTCCTTTGTGGCCTAATTTACCTAATCCTTGCTTCCTTCTTTCCTTTGCTAACTCTTACTTGTGCTTTAGATCCCAAGTTCAATATCATTTGTACAGAGATGTCTTCCCTACCCTCTGACTAGGTTAAGTACTGCATTATATACTCATACTACTCTCCATTTTTCCTTTGTGACTTCACTGTTACTTATTTACCTGTGTGGCTGTGTTCAGCTAATTTTGATCTAAATCTCAAGTGCCTTGGTTATAGTAGTGTTAGTCACTCAGTCCTGTCCAACTCTTTGCAGCCTAGTGGACTGTAATCTACCAGGTTCCTCTCTCCATGGAATTCTCCTGGCAAGAATATTAGAGCTGGCAGCCATTCCCTTTTCCAGGGATCTTACCAATACAGGGTTGAACCAAGGTCTGTTGCATTCCAGGCAGATTCTTTACCATTTCTGTCACCAGGGAAACCTGTCTTGCCTATAACAAGTATGTAAACATATTTTTTAAACATGAATAAAGAACTGAGAGCAGTGAAAGCAGTAGGATATGGATATGGGTAATATCCATATATCCTGGGCTTCTAAGGAGAAAATACAAGACAGTTTGAGGTTGATGAGTCAATCCTGGACCATCTTTCTCTATCACTTTTTTTTTTTAATTTTGGACTCTTTTACTGGTTTTTTATTTATTTGTTTTCATCCATCTTTATTCTTGGCCTGTGTGGGCTTCCCATTCAGTGGCCTCTCTCTTTGCAGAACATTGGCTCTGGGCACATGTGCTCCAGTGCGCTGGCTCCTAATTGGACATACTGGTCCAGCTGCTTCACAGCACACAGGATCTTCCCAGGCCAGGGATTGAACCAGTGCCCTTTGCACTGCAAGGTGGACTCTTTACCCACTGGACCACCAGGAGAGCCCTCTATCACTTCTTAAAAATTTCTTCCTCTGGTTTGGAGTCACAGCTCTGAGTTTATTTTTACATCAAGAAAATAATGATGTCTTAACTTTATATTACACATTCTACAATTCAACCCATAATTTTTACCAGCTCAATGAATTGACGATATAGCAGCCATTTGAGTATTTGACTCATACCTTGTTTATATACTTGGAGACTCCAAGTGCTGCCAGTTCCTCCATATTATTTTTAATAGGCCAATGGTTGACATTGGAACAAACCACATGCACTTGTGCATAATAAACATCGTATTAAAAATGTTGCTAGGGAATTCCTTGGTGGTCCAGTGGGTAAAGAGTCTGCTTTACAGTGCAAGGGGCACCAGTTCAATCCCAGGCCCAGGAAGATCCCACATGCTGTGGGAGTGGCTGGACCGGTGTGTCCAATTAGGAGCCAGCAGTCTGGAGCGCATGCAACCAGAGCTGGTGCTCTGCAATGAGAGAGGCTGCTGCAATGGGAGGCCCACACAGGCAAAAAGCAAAGATGAATGAAAATAAATAAATGAAAGACCAATAAAAGAGGCCAAAACTGGGCTTCCCTGGTGGTCCAGTGGGCAAGGACACCGCCTTGCAGTGCAAGGTCTGCTAGTTTGATCCCTGGCCTGGGCAGATCCCACGTGCCGTGGAGTGGCTGGACTGTTGTGTCCAACTACCGAGCCAGAACTCTGGAGCGCATGCGTCTAGAGCCAATGCTCAGCAGCAACAGAGGCCACTGCGATGGGAGGCCCACACAGGCCAAAGAACAAAGATGGATGAAAGTAGATAAATGAAAGACCAACAGAAGTGACCCCCCCCCCCCAAAAAAAAAGCCAAATTTAAAAAAAAAAAAAAGGCAATTTTTGACTTTAAAAAAATGAACGTTGCTAATATCATATCTATCTCACATATTAGAATGACCTTGCACTTCAATAGCAAACCAATTATGGTCACTGTAATAGTCACATACTTTAGCTCACTCTATGATTAGACTTAGTCACGGAGAATTTCCTGCTGAGGATTTTCGACTCATTCAATTGAACACTACAAGACAAAATCTGTCATGCAAACTCACTTTTAACATTAACTAGATTTGGAAAAATGCATTTTAGTAAACATATTGCATCATATGACATTCTTCTTTAGAGTATCACTGATAACAAATTCTCAATCTTTGGTCTTCATACGCCAGTGTTCTGTCACTACATTAGGGACTTTGTTTTCAATTATTCAGCACTTGCACAAATCTTTTCCATCTCTTCTTACTCCCTATTTGAGTAACCAAGAGAAGAACACATATCATCATATTAAAATCCTCTCTGATGGTATCCAGAGGCAGTTAGTCAGAGAGCTTTCTAAAGAAAAGTCCTCCCCAACAGAAAAGCATGCTAATGTATTTTGTAAGGGCACCAGTTCAATCCCAGGCCAGGAAGATCCCACATGCTGTGGGAGTGGCTGGACCGGTGTGTCCAATTAGGAGCCAGCAGTCTGGAGCGCATGCAACCAGAGCTGGTGCTCTGCAATGAGAGAGGCTGCTGCAATGGGAGGCCCACACAGGCAAAAAGCAAAGATGAATGAAAATAAATAAATGAAAGACCAATAAAAGAGGCCAAAACTGGGCTTCCCTGGTGGTCCAGTGGGCAAGGACACCGCCTTGCAGTGCAAGGTCTGCTAGTTTGATCCCTGGCCTGGGCAGATCCCACGTGCCGTGGAGTGGCTGGACTGTTGTGTCCAACTACCGAGCCAGAACTCTGGAGCGCATGCGTCTAGAGCCAATGCTCAGCAGCAACAGAGGCCACTGCGATGGGAGGCCCACACAGGCCAAAGAACAAAGATGGATGAAAGTAGATAAATGAAAGACCAACAGAAGTGACCCCCAAAAAAAGCCAAATTTAAAAAAAAAAAAAAGGCAATTTTTGACTTTAAAAAAATGAACGTTGCTAATATCATATCTATCTCACATATTAGAATGACCTTGCACTTCAATAGCAAACCAATTATGGTCACTGTAATAGTCACATACTTTAGCTCACTCTATGATTAGACTTAGTCACGGAGAATTTCCTGCTGAGGATTTTCGACTCATTCAATTGAACACTACAAGACAAAATCTGTCATGCAAACTCACTTTTAACATTAACTAGATTTGGAAAAATGCATTTTAGTAAACATATTGCATCATATGACATTCTTCTTTAGAGTATCACTGATAACAAATTCTCAATCTTTGGTCTTCATACGCCAGTGTTCTGTCACTACATTAGGGACTTTGTTTTCAATTATTCAGCACTTGCACAAATCTTTTCCTTCTCTCTTCTTACTCCCTATTTGAGTAACCAAGAGAAGAACACATATCATCATATTAAAATCCTCTCTGATGGTATCCAGAGGCAGTTAGTCAGAGAGCTTTCTAAAGAAAAGTCCTCCCCAACAGAAAAGCATGCTAATGTATTTTGTAAGGGACATTGTAGAGATGGAAATAAATGGGAAAATACAAGCCAACGAATTCACTCCCCTAATGTGTATTTGCTGTCACAGAAGCAGAATTTAATTCAAAACTGAACATCACATTGGAAATGTGCTTTTCTCAAGAAAAGTACAGGCTTGAAGAGAAAGTAATTACTAAATATGAGTGATGAAAAGGAACAAAGGGCTGAAGCCTAAACAGATCATTATAGTTGTTACCAGAGGGTTTCAGAGTCAGGAAGAGGAAGAAAATTGTAGGTACATTTTAATATTACATCCTTATTGGCTGCTTTCTAAACTCTGAAATGTTTGGCATATAATTTAATTTCTAAGAAGACAGGCCATCTCTATCCATCATAGAACAATTCTGTTTAAAACAGAAAAGAACAAGAGAAGAAAAAGAAGAAGTAAAAGAGTAAAACATTTTATGTGATTGCAGTTTTCAAAGCTTAGAGAAAATGGTTGAAAATACAACGATTATCATTTGAGATGATCTGGAGCCACCTTTAATATTTTTAATACAAGTTGAGTTTCTCACTACTGATTTTATCGACATTTTTAATTTTTCTAGACGTCATTCTTGCTGTTGACTGAAGAGAGGTTGCAAACACTTAAATATTTGTGCAAATTTAAGTCTAAAATAGCTCTTGATGAGCTTTTGAATATTTACCATAACTCACATAAATTCCACAGAGATAAATGTTGATGATTTTTGAAAGTATTCAAAAATTTCCACGAGAGATTTAAATGTTGATGATTTTAAAATTTTCACTCACTTTAAGACAAAATCTGTCATGCAAACTCACTTTTAACATTAACTAGATTTGGAAAAATGCATTTTAGTAAACATATTGCATCATATGACATTCTTCTTTAGAGTATCACTGATAACAAATTCTCAATCTTTGGTCTTCATACGCCAGTGTTCTGTCACTACATTAGGGACTTTGTTTTCAATTATTCAGCACTTGCACAAATCTTTTCCTTCTCTCTTCTTACTCCCTATTTGAGTAACCAAGAGAAGAACACATATCATCATATTAAAATCCTCTCTGATGGTATCCAGAGGCAGTTAGTCAGAGAGCTTTCTAAAGAAAAGTCCTCCCCAACAGAAAAGCATGCTAATGTATTTTGTAAGGGACATTGTAGAGATGGAAATAAATGGGAAAATACAAGCCAACGAATTCACTCCCCTAATGTGTATTTGCTGTCACAGAAGCAGAATTTAATTCAAAACTGAACATCACATTGGAAATGTGCTTTTCTCAAGAAAAGTACAGGCTTGAAGAGAAAGTAATTACTAAATATGAGTGATGAAAAGGAACAAAGGGCTGAAGCCTAAACAGATCATTATAGTTGTTACCAGAGGGTTTCAGAGTCAGGAAGAGGAAGAAAATTGTAGGTACATTTTAATATTACATCCTTATTGGCTGCTTTCTAAACTCTGAAATGTTTGGCATATAATTTAATTTCTAAGAAGACAGGCCATCTCTATCCATCATAGAACAATTCTGTTTAAAACAGAAAAGAACAAGAGAAGAAAAAGAAGAAGTAAAAGAGTAAAACATTTTATGTGATTGCAGTTTTCAAAGCTTAGAGAAAATGGTTGAAAATACAACGATTATCATTTGAGATGATCTGGAGCCACCTTTAATATTTTTAATACAAGTTGAGTTTCTCACTACTGATTTTATCGACATTTTTAATTTTTCTAGACGTCATTCTTGCTGTTGACTGAAGAGAGGTTGCAAACACTTAAATATTTGTGCAAATTTAAGTCTAAAATAGCTCTTGATGAGCTTTTGAATATTTACCATAACTCACATAAATTCCACAGAGATAAATGTTGATGATTTTTGAAAGTATCTTCCAGAGAAGAGGTGATATTTGCTATCTTATTCTCTGTTGACTGTTTAATGTTTGATGTTTAAAAACACCCTGTTTGGATCTTTATAAAATATTATATACTAAATATTTTAGACAGAAATTCTTCAACATAAATATTATTGTCAAGCAGCAAGATCAGTAGCTTGATTACTTTATCAAATGGGAAGAATCCAGTTAAGGAGCCTGTTGATCTGCTCTTATTTCAATTCATGTTTGAAAATTAAACGTGAAGATTGTAAGCAAATAAAAAATATTTTTAAATTAAAGCATTATTTGTCCCTCTCCAGTATTTTAAGTTTTCTTAAAGCAAAAAACCTTTTAACAATGAAGGAAATTATTCATGTTCATAAATAAAATTACTTAAAATTTAAAAAAAGTTTTGACAAGAAAGAATGGACAAAACAATGACCTCAAACGCATCTGATGATTACATTTAAAGGAGAATTATGTCCGAAGGCCGAGGCCTGCATTATCTATAGATTAGTACATTTTTGTGGTACTTTAATTTTGGGTTGTTTTGGCAAAAGATCAACTGAGAAAAAGTTTCAGAAAAGCAATGTTATTTAAACATGTCATATATATTAAAATTATTCTGGTCTTGCATATGTATATGTACTTGGGGAGAGGAGCTGCAGGCACAATTTTCTTAATGAGGTATAACTATGCTTAAAAGAGCCTGTGTTCTATGCTAATTCAAATTTCCTGATAAGAATGGGTTTAATATTTTTCCAAGTTTTAAAATTTGCCCAGTACAAACAATGAGAGGCATTTATTTATTCATTCTTCTCTTTGAGGAATTGCCTAAGCAAGTACTTTTCTTTTTAATTATGTAGTATATATGATAGTATTTAGAAAAAGAGAAGATCCTTACAAGATTACTTTGAGTTTGAGCTCACTACTGATTTTATCGACTTTTATTTTCTAGACGTCATTCTTGCTGTTGACTGAAGAGAGGTTGCAAACACTTAAATATTTGTGCAAATTTAAGTCTAAAATAGCTCTTGATGAGCTTTTGAATATTTACCATAACTCACATAAATTCCACAGAGATAAATGTTGATGATTTTTGAAAGTATCTTCCAGAGAAGAGGTGATATTTGCTATCTTATTCTCTGTTGACTGTTTAATGTTTGATGTTTAAAAACACCCTGTTTGGATCTTTATAAAATATTATATACTAAATATTTTAGACAGAAATTCTTCAACATAAATATTATTGTCAAGCAGCAAGATCAGTAGCTTGATTACTTTATCAAATGGGAAGAATCCAGTTAAGGAGCCTGTTGATCTGCTCTTATTTCAATTCATGTTTGAAAATTAAACGTGAAGATTGTAAGCAAATAAAAAATATTTTTAAATTAAAGCATTATTTGTCCCTCTCCAGTATTTTAAGTTTTCTTAAAGCAAAAAACCTTTTAACAATGAAGGAAATTATTCATGTTCATAAATAAAATTACTTAAAATTTAAAAAAAGTTTTGACAAGAAAGAATGGACAAAACAATGACCTCAAACGCATCTGATGATTACATTTAAAGGAGAATTATGTCCGAAGGCCGAGGCCTGCATTATCTATAGATTAGTACATTTTTGTGGTACTTTAATTTTGGGTTGTTTTGGCAAAAGATCAACTGAGAAAAAGTTTCAGAAAAGCAATGTTATTTAAACATGTCATATATATTAAAATTATTCTGGTCTTGCATATGTATATGTACTTGGGGAGAGGAGCTGCAGGCACAATTTTCTTAATGAGGTATAACTATGCTTAAAAGAGCCTGTGTTCTATGCTAATTCAAATTTCCTGATAAGAATGGGTTTAATATTTTTCCAAGTTTTAAAATTTGCCCAGTACAAACAATGAGAGGCATTTATTTATTCATTCTTCTCTTTGAGGAATTGCCTAAGCAAGTACTTTTTCTTTTTTAATTATGTAGTATATATGATAGTATTTAGAAAAAAAAAGAGAAGATCCTTATATGCTAGAATAATTTTAGTGTGGGAAAAATTATATTTAATTAGATCACTGGCCATTATTATGCCATGAAAAATACTTGTGAAAAGCTCCCTTGTTTTACTAAATTTGTCCTACATATTTTAGGTTTTTAAAAACATTTTTGGCCTCTTTTATTGATTTGTTATTTATTTATTTTCATCCATATTTATTCTTTTGGCTTGTGTGGGCCTTCCATTGCAGTGGCCTCTCTCGTTTCAGAGCACCAGCTCTGGGCACATGCACTCCAGAGCGCTGGCTTGTAATTGGGCACACTGGTCCAGCGGCTTTGCAGCACGTGGGATCTTCCTGGGCCAGGATGGAAATGGTGCCCCTTGCACTGCAAGGTGGACTTTTTACCCTACCCACTGGACCACCAGGGAAGCCCTGTCCTACATATTTCAGACTCACATGTCTCATATTTAAAAAGGGTGTATTAAATAAAAATACCTATTAATATATGATGAATGTATTTTAGAAAGCTCTACTGTCTTATTTGAATTACAAATATCTTCATTTGAGAACTGAGAGTTGGTTTCTAAGCTTCCTCTGTGGCTCAGCAGTAAAGAACCTGCGTGCGATGAAGGAACTGCACAAGACGTGGGTTCAGTCTTTTGTTTGGGAAGATCCTTGGAGGAGGATAGGCAACCCACTCCAGGATTCTTGCCTGGAGAATCCCATGGATAGAGGCATCTGGCAGACTACAGTCCATAGAGTCACAAAGATTCTGGCACAACTGATATGACTTAGCATGCATTCTTTTAGCCTAAAATTAAAACCCACCATTTTCCCCAATCCCATGGATAAAGATCAACTGAGAAAAAGTTTCAGAAAAGCAATGTTATTTAAACATGTCATATATATTAAAATTATTCTGGTCTTGCATATGTATATGTACTTGGGGAGAGGAGCTGCAGGCACAATTTTCTTAATGAGGTATAACTATGCTTAAAAGAGCCTGTGTTCTATGCTAATTCAAATTTCCTGATAAGAATGGGTTTAATATTTTTCCAAGTTTTAAAATTTGCCCAGTACAAACAATGAGAGGCATTTATTTATTCATTCTTCTCTTTGAGGAATTGCCTAAGCAAGTACTTTTTCTTTTTTAATTATGTAGTATATATGATAGTATTTAGAAAAAAAAAGAGAAGATCCTTATATGCTAGAATAATTTTAGTGTGGGAAAAATTATATTTAATTAGATCACTGGCCATTATTATGCCATGAAAAATACTTGTGAAAAGCTCCCTTGTTTTACTAAATTTGTCCTACATATTTTAGGTTTTTAAAAACATTTTTGGCCTCTTTTATTGATTTGTTATTTATTTATTTTCATCCATATTTATTCTTTTGGCTTGTGTGGGCCTTCCATTGCAGTGGCCTCTCTCGTTTCAGAGCACCAGCTCTGGGCACATGCACTCCAGAGCGCTGGCTTGTAATTGGGCACACTGGTCCAGCGGCTTTGCAGCACGTGGGATCTTCCTGGGCCAGGATGGAAATGGTGCCCCTTGCACTGCAAGGTGGACTTTTTACCCTACCCACTGGACCACCAGGGAAGCCCTGTCCTACATATTTCAGACTCACATGTCTCATATTTAAAAAGGGTGTATTAAATAAAAATACCTATTAATATATGATGAATGTATTTTAGAAAGCTCTACTGTCTTATTTGAATTACAAATATCTTCATTTGAGAACTGAGAGTTGGTTTCTAAGCTTCCTCTGTGGCTCAGCAGTAAAGAACCTGCGTGCGATGAAGGAACTGCACAAGACGTGGGTTCAGTCTTTTGTTTGGGAAGATCCTTGGAGGAGGATAGGCAACCCACTCCAGGATTCTTGCCTGGAGAATCCCATGGATAGAGGCATCTGGCAGACTACAGTCCATAGAGTCACAAAGATTCTGGCACAACTGATATGACTTAGCATGCATTCTTTTAGCCTAAAATTAAAACCCACCATTTTCCCCAAGCTCTTACCAATGACTGGGTACATCTCAGAAACATCTGATTACAAATCACAAACACTGGGCTCCTCTCTTGAAGCCAGTGGACTATGTTAACCTAAGAGTGGTCTTTTCCCCCAAAATTTGAATGTTATAGAATTCACAATAATGAAAAACAATTTTAAATAAAATGACGTCTACTTATTAGTTATGCAGCACTATGAGTTTGTCCACCTCATCACAAAGTACTTATTTAGTAATGAAATGCTGATTAACACTGATTAACTGATAGATCACTGATTAAAATGGTTCATTAGGGAAGTAACTTGCATCTTATTAATAAACAACCAAATTATCTTCGTCTCACAAACTGTCATTAAATAGTTTAGTCTTAGAAGGAATTTCTCTGTCTTCAAATAGTAATACTTTATTTCTTAGTATTTTCCTTAATTTCAGAATGCTGGTCTCTTAATAAACTTAAATAATAACATTTTAAAGGCTAAATTAAATTATTTTTATCCTCAGGCAAAGGTTTCACTATTCTTAGATAAAGTTCCATAAAGCACTGTACTTAAAAATTCCATGTTAAATATCAAGGTAGTCCTTAATCTCCTTAAATTTGGTTGTGACTGTTATTCCTCCTACTACCTCTGAAATATGAATGCTTCCTATGGTTCACCTTAAGCTCCTTATTGTTTTCTCTTAGAGATCTCATTTGATATATGCTTTTCCTCCACCTAGTAAAACCCAAATCTTTTCCTGCAGTGCAGCTTCCTTCCCCAATAGCTTCTGTTATCTCTGTATTTTCATTGTAGTTATGTCTATTGGATATTCTTCTTTAGCCCAAAATTCAATATAGGATAGTAACTATCATCTAATAAAAGCATATTATAGGTAACATAGAGTTTTAAAAATTGGGCTAGGTTCTTGAATGTCCCTTGACCGGTTTTGTGGACTTCTTTAGGAGCACTGAATATCTCTTTATCTCTTTGTTGCTGTTCAGTTGCTCAGTCGTATCCGACTCTTTGAGACCCCTAATAACTCTTTTCTGGATTCTTGCCTGGAGAATCCCATGGATAGAGGCATCTGGCAGACTACAGTCCATAGAGTCACAAAGATTCTGGCACAACTGATATGACTTAGCATGCATTCTTTTAGCCTAAAATTAAAACCCACCATTTTCCCCAAGCTCTTACCAATGACTGGGTACATCTCAGAAACATCTGATTACAAATCACAAACACTGGGCTCCTCTCTTGAAGCCAGTGGACTATGTTAACCTAAGAGTGGTCTTTTCCCCAAACTTTGAATGTTATAGAATTCACAATAATGAAAAACAATTTTAAATAAAATGACGTCTACTTATTAGTTATGCAGCACTATGAGTTTGTCCACCTCATCACAAAGTACTTATTTAGTAATGAAATGCTGATTAACACTGATTAACTGATAGATCACTGATTAAAATGGTTCATTAGGGAAGTAACTTGCATCTTATTAATAAACAACCAAATTATCTTCGTCTCACAAACTGTCATTAAATAGTTTAGTCTTAGAAGGAATTTCTCTGTCTTCAAATAGTAATACTTTATTTCTTAGTATTTTCCTTAATTTCAGAATGCTGGTCTCTTAATAAACTTAAATAATAACATTTTAAAGGCTAAATTAAATTATTTTTATCCTCAGGCAAAGGTTTCACTATTCTTAGATAAAGTTCCATAAAGCACTGTACTTAAAAATTCCATGTTAAATATCAAGGTAGTCCTTAATCTCCTTAAATTTGGTTGTGACTGTTATTCCTCCTACTACCTCTGAAATATGAATGCTTCCTATGGTTCACCTTAAGCTCCTTATTGTTTTCTCTTAGAGATCTCATTTGATATATGCTTTTCCTCCACCTAGTAAAACCCAAATCTTTTCCTGCAGTGCAGCTTCCTTCCCCAATAGCTTCTGTTATCTCTGTATTTTCATTGTAGTTATGTCTATTGGATATTCTTCTTTAGCCCAAAATTCAATATAGGATAGTAACTATCATCTAATAAAAGCATATTATAGGTAACATAGAGTTTTAAAAATTGGGCTAGGTTCTTGAATGTCCCTTGACCGGTTTTGTGGACTTCTTTAGGAGCACTGAATATCTCTTTTATCTCTTTGTTGCTGTTCAGTTGCTCAGTCGTATCCGACTCTTTGAGACCCCATGAACACCTTGCAGCACACCAGGTTTCTCTGTCCTTCACTGTCTCCCAGGGTTTGCTCATGACCATGGAGTTGATGATGCCATCCAACGATGTCATTCTTGGTTACCCCCTTCTCCTCCTGCCCTAAACTTATCATTCTTTCTATTATTTTTAAAGGAATGGTATTAGGATATAACATTGTATATTCCTTTACTCGCCAATGTAATGCCATTTGATGACTAAAGCTAGGTATCTTTTCCCCATCCTTTATGTTTTTGATGAATCTTTAATTTCTATAGTTTATATCCTCATTCTTCCATTCATGCAGGCTTTTGGTCATCTTTAAAATGTCCTGATATTTCAAACTCTAAACCCTTCCAGTTGAAATATATTGGCAATTTACACTTTATTTGATTCTTGAAAAATAATATTCCTCAAATACATCTCTCCCTTCCTATTGCCACTGTATTCTCCATGCTCTAGATATTACTTTCCATTTTTGCTATTAATCAAAAGCCGTCCTGTTTTTGGTCTCTATTTCTTTCTTTTCATTCCTTTCCTCTTCTTCAGTTAACTGAATTGTTTTGTCCTGTTTTCTTAATTTTCTTCTTTTCATTATTACTCTGTTCCAAAAAGACCATAAATTGATGTAAAAAGAATACCTCTTCTCCAAATTTTTAGAAACTAATAAGAATAACAATCAAAAGTAGAGTCAGAAATGTGGTCACCGATGAGGTTTATGTAATAAATAGACATTGCTTTAAGCTATGGGATATTTGGTCATTTAATAAGCACATGAGAAACTAGCAATGCATTTCATTCATTCATTAATGCACTGCAATAAATATTTCACTCTCTGGAAACAAACTGTTCTTTATAGAGGTTATTAAAAGGTCTACACTTACAAGGTGAAAATTCTATTTTTATTTCATTGTAGTTATGTCTATTGGATATTCTTCTTTAGCCCAAAATTCAATATAGGATAGTAACTATCATCTAATAAAAGCATATTATAGGTAACATAGAGTTTTAAAAATTGGGCTAGGTTCTTGAATGTCCCTTGACCGGTTTTGTGGACTTCTTTAGGAGCACTGAATATCTCTTTTATCTCTTTGTTGCTGTTCAGTTGCTCAGTCGTATCCGACTCTTTGAGACCCCATGAACACCTTGCAGCACACCAGGTTTCTCTGTCCTTCACTGTCTCCCAGGGTTTGCTCATGACCATGGAGTTGATGATGCCATCCAACGATGTCATTCTTGGTTACCCCCTTCTCCTCCTGCCCTAAACTTATCATTCTTTCTATTATTTTTAAAGGAATGGTATTAGGATATAACATTGTATATTCCTTTACTCGCCAATGTAATGCCATTTGATGACTAAAGCTAGGTATCTTTTCCCCATCCTTTATGTTTTTGATGAATCTTTAATTTCTATAGTTTATATCCTCATTCTTCCATTCATGCAGGCTTTTGGTCATCTTTAAAATGTCCTGATATTTCAAACTCTAAACCCTTCCAGTTGAAATATATTGGCAATTTACACTTTATTTGATTCTTGAAAAATAATATTCCTCAAATACATCTCTCCCTTCCTATTGCCACTGTATTCTCCATGCTCTAGATATTACTTTCCATTTTTGCTATTAATCAAAAGCCGTCCTGTTTTTGGTCTCTATTTCTTTCTTTTCATTCCTTTCCTCTTCTTCAGTTAACTGAATTGTTTTGTCCTGTTTTCTTAATTTTCTTCTTTTCATTATTACTCTGTTCCAAAAAGACCATAAATTGATGTAAAAAGAATACCTCTTCTCCAAATTTTTAGAAACTAATAAGAATAACAATCAAAAGTAGAGTCAGAAATGTGGTCACCGATGAGGTTTATGTAATAAATAGACATTGCTTTAAGCTATGGGATATTTGGTCATTTAATAAGCACATGAGAAACTAGCAATGCATTTCATTCATTCATTAATGCACTGCAATAAATATTTCACTCTCTGGAAACAAACTGTTCTTTATAGAGGTTATTATGTCTACACTTACAAGGTGAAAACTGGGAATTCTACTTGGGTAATATGACTGAGATCAGTGCTCTTTCTCCAAAATACAGCTGCCTCCCTGCTCCACTACTTCCATATTAATGTCTTCCCAACACACTCTTCACACTTGTGTTTATTCCCTAATCACTCACAATACAATGTCCATGCGTGGCCCCTTTGGTTCTAACTTCTGTAGCCAGCCTCATTACTCATTCCTTTATAACAAGCGTCTCCCATCACTGTGACCTATTTAGCATTCTCTGCACATTTTATTCTAATGTACATACTAGTCCATACACAAGCCACCTCCCACTCTCTCCCCTTAGAGATTCCTAACCATCGTTATTAGAAACATTCTCTTCATTCTTTAAAATTCTAATGAGTGATCTTTTTCTACCGTGAAGTCAGGAAGACTTGCTACCATCAAACATATCACATATTTTACATGTTTACCTGTTTCAATATTTTTCTTCTCTTAAGGCTCATGAAGAGAAAGATGTTTGGTTCACTAGCGTATCCTTAACACTTAGAATAGTGCCTGGTACAGAGGAGGTGCTCAAAAAATATTTGCTCAATAAATTTATAATACTTAGTATCACTTACTTTGTGCTGTATTTATAAAGACATAACTAATCCCATGTTAACTTTTTGTCATTTAAATTATGAGTATGGATATTGTGACCTCATCTGGATTGAGGACCAAGAACCAGTGCTCACTGCAGTGCATTCTGAGAATGAGGTCATTCTGGCTTAAATACTGCAACAATTTTCCTTGAACTGAACAGTGCGAAAAAAATTTGACATTGTTTTTGTACTATAAATATAGATAGTATATGATATACAGGATATCTTTCAAAGTTTTATTCAAATAAATTATATTTCTAATGATTCTGATTGTAATTTTGAATGTAATTCTTTGCCATCTTATTCATTTTCTATGTACAGTAGCTGTTAACATTTTGGCTTTGTTGGCTTAACCACGTAATTTTTATTGTCAGGTTTTATCTGCAAAATAATTAAAGTTTAATTTATGCACTGCAATATTCATTCATTCATTAATGCACTGCAATAAATATTTCACTCTCTGGAAACAAACTGTTCTTTATAGAGGTTATTATGTCTACACTTACAAGGTGAAAACTGGGAATTCTACTTGGGTAATATGACTGAGATCAGTGCTCTTTCTCCAAAATACAGCTGCCTCCCTGCTCCACTACTTCCATATTAATGTCTTCCCAACACACTCTTCACACTTGTGTTTATTCCCTAATCACTCACAATACAATGTCCATGCGTGGCCCCTTTGGTTCTAACTTCTGTAGCCAGCCTCATTACTCATTCCTTTATAACAAGCGTCTCCCATCACTGTGACCTATTTAGCATTCTCTGCACATTTTATTCTAATGTACATACTAGTCCATACACAAGCCACCTCCCACTCTCTCCCTTAGAGATTCCTAACCATCGTTATTAGAAACATTCTCTTCATTCTTTAAAATTCTAATGAGTGATCTTTTTCTACCGTGAAGTCAGGAAGACTTGCTACCATCAAACATATCACATATTTTACATGTTTACCTGTTTCAATATTTTTCTTCTCTTAAGGCTCATGAAGAGAAAGATGTTTGGTTCACTAGCGTATCCTTAACACTTAGAATAGTGCCTGGTACAGAGGAGGTGCTCAAAAAATATTTGCTCAATAAATTTATAATACTTAGTATCACTTACTTTGTGCTGTATTTATAAAGACATAACTAATCCCATGTTAACTTTTTGTCATTTAAATTATGAGTATGGATATTGTGACCTCATCTGGATTGAGGACCAAGAACCAGTGCTCACTGCAGTGCATTCTGAGAATGAGGTCATTCTGGCTTAAATACTGCAACAATTTTCCTTGAACTGAACAGTGCGAAAAAAATTTGACATTGTTTTTGTACTATAAATATAGATAGTATATGATATACAGGATATCTTTCAAAGTTTTATTCAAATAAATTATATTTCTAATGATTCTGATTGTAATTTTGAATGTAATTCTTTGCCATCTTATTCATTTTCTATGTACAGTAGCTGTTAACATTTTGGCTTTGTTGGCTTAACCACGTAATTTTTATTTTTGGTCAGGTAATTAAATAATCTGCAAAATAATTAAATTATTTAGGCTTTACTTGTGGTAAATTTCTATGAGTCAATAATTTTGTAATAAGTGTGTTCTTGGTGATCAGAAACTTGTCATAACTTATCTGCTCAGATATTTAGATATTTTTCATATGTTCAGTTGTTTTAAAATAGGCAACATATCTTTGGAATACATATAAGTAATTCTCTTTCATTATGCAATTTTAAACCATATCAGAGCTTTTTTTCTTTTTCAAATTATGCACACTTCTCTAAAAGACTGAAAATACACTACCTGTTTGTTACTAATATTCTTCATTGTTATGTTATTTAAAAGAGGATGAACACACAGAATTCACTCAACTTCCCTAAAAAATTATTACCAAGAGCTAACTAAATGTTTAGAGTCAAAAGATAATAAATTTTCAATTTCTAATTAGTTAATAAATTTCAAAGTAGGTGGCAAATAAAATCCATTAGTAGGTGTTCTTATCAGTGAATATATCTGTAGGGTGTCTTCCATATCATGGTCTGTAAATAAATGAAGAGAGATGAAATTTTTCATTAAATGGCAAATAGGCATTATAAAAAGTATTTCATATAAGTTATTTTCAAGGATGAACACAATATGAAATAAAAATACCAAAGCTGAGAACTAATTTATTGTGAGAACCTCAACTACAGCTTCTACTATAAGTAAAAAGCTACAAGTTCAGCTTGATATGAAGGATCCATTCCTGGCATCCCAAGGGGTGAAAAACAGTTTAATGAATAACTTCTTGCAAAGAACTCAGATGTATTATTCTATAATAAATATGAATGATAGCATATACAAGTATTTCATGTATACCATATATAAGACTGATATTTTAAAGTTCAAAAATTAAAATAAATCGGTGTAATTCTTTTGTTGTTACAAAGCCTTCTTCCACAATTTTAATGTGGAGAGGTGTAGTTTCATTATATTGAATCACATTTCTCATATGTTCATCATAAAGGGTTCATCCACAAATCATGTCAGTCGTTATTCAATTCTAAGTGTGATTGCATAGCTTACAATTTGAATCCAAAGTATGATATGGAGACAAGAGAGCTAAAAATAGGTTTTCTCATCATCTGCCCAAGTCACAAACTTACTACCTGAAATAAATAGGGCATATTATAAATACACATATGTATAGAATATAAAATTTATGCTAATGGATAACTCTACAAAATATATGATAAAAATAGTAGTAGGTACAGCAAATGTTATATATAAAAATTACATACATAAAATTTTGCATATGTGTGTATGTATGCACATGCTACTGCTGCTCAGTCACTCAGTCATGTCTGACACTCAGATCCTTTGTACTATAGCCCACCAGGCTCCTCTTCACCAAGCTTGCTGTCCATGGGATTTCCCAGGCAAGAATACTGGAGTGAGTTGCCATTTCCTCCTCCAGGGGATCTTCCCAGCTCAGGGTTTGAACCCACATCTTCTGTGTCTCCTGCATTACAGGCAGATTCTTTACCCACTGAGCCACTGGGGAAGCCTATATATATGTATGTATTTTATATATCATACATATAAAACAAAAGTCTATAATTTGAATACTGGAAGTTCATCTTTCAAGTACCAAATATGATAACTTAACCATAACATTTTATGGTGAGAACCTCAACTACAGCTTCTACTATAAGTAAAAAGCTACAAGTTCAGCTTGATATGAAGGATCCATTCCTGGCATCCCAAGGGGTGAAAAACAGTTTAATGAATAACTTCTTGCAAAGAACTCAGATGTATTATTCTATAATAAATATGAATGATAGCATATACAAGTATTTCATGTATACCATATATAAGACTGATATTTTAAAGTTCAAAAATTAAAATAAATCGGTGTAATTCTTTTGTTGTTACAAAGCCTTCTTCCACAATTTTAATGTGGAGAGGTGTAGTTTCATTATATTGAATCACATTTCTCATATGTTCATCATAAAGGGTTCATCCACAAATCATGTCAGTCGTTATTCAATTCTAAGTGTGATTGCATAGCTTACAATTTGAATCCAAAGTATGATATGGAGACAAGAGAGCTAAAAATAGGTTTTCTCATCATCTGCCCAAGTCACAAACTTACTACCTGAAATAAATAGGGCATATTATAAATACACATATGTATAGAATATAAAATTTATGCTAATGGATAACTCTACAAAATATATGATAAAAATAGTAGTAGGTACAGCAAATGTTATATATAAAAATTACATACATAAAATTTTGCATATGTGTGTATGTATGCACATGCTACTGCTGCTCAGTCACTCAGTCATGTCTGACACTCAGATCCTTTGTACTATAGCCCACCAGGCTCCTCTTCACCAAGCTTGCTGTCCATGGGATTTCCCAGGCAAGAATACTGGAGTGAGTTGCCATTTCCTCCTCCAGGGGATCTTCCCAGCTCAGGGTTTGAACCCACATCTTCTGTGTCTCCTGCATTACAGGCAGATTCTTTACCCACTGAGCCACTGGGGAAGCCTATATATATGTATGTATTTTATATATCATACATATAAAACAAAAGTCTATAATTTGAATACTGGAAGTTCATCTTTCAAGTACCAAATATGATAACTTAACCATAACATTTTTATGGTAGACTAAAGCTCTACTTTTTTTATGTGCCTCTTTAAAAAATTTTTTTAAATTTTATATTGGATTATATTTTATTTAAAATGCCGTTAGTTTCATGTGTACAGCAAAATGATTTAGTTCTACATATTCATATATATATATATATATATATATATATATATATATATATATATATATTCTTTTTCAGAATCTTTTCCCATATAGGTTATAAGAGTGTAGTTTCTCATTCTATGAAGCTCTTCAAATGACCACTAAATGTTGTCAGGAAATCTAGTGTGTGATTTTATTTATTTGCATTTTCCTCTTCTGTACTTTTGGGGTTTACCAGGTAGCTCTAGTGGTAAAGAACTGTCTGCCAATGCAGGAGATATAAGATATGTAGGTTTGATCCCTGGGTCAGGAAGATCCCCTGAAGGAGGGCATGGCAACCCACTCCAGGATTCTTGCCTGGAGAGTCCCATGGACAGAGGAGTCTGGCGGGTTATACAGTCCATGGAATTGCAAAGAGTAGAACATGACTGAGGTGACTTAGCATGCACCCATTGTATACTCTTAAATGGAGAATATGCCAACCATTTTAGCTGTGATCTCTGAGAAACTGGGGTGCTTTCTTTCAGAAGTTGCAGCTGTTCTTAAATCATCGTTTCAAAAATATTTCATTTATATATGTTCTCTGGCAAATTCATCGTTTTCATATAATTATAATACACATATGAAAATTTTGCTAATGGATAACTCTACAAAATATATGATAAAATAGTAGTAGGTACAGCAAATGTTATATATAAAATTACATACATAAAATTTTGCATATGTGTGTATGTATGCACATGCTACTGCTGCTCAGTCACTCAGTCATGTCTGACACTCAGATCCTTTGTACTATAGCCCACCAGGCTCCTCTTCACCAAGCTTGCTGTCCATGGGATTTCCCAGGCAAGAATACTGGAGTGAGTTGCCATTTCCTCCTCCAGGGGATCTTCCCAGCTCAGGGTTTGAACCCACATCTTCTGTGTCTCCTGCATTACAGGCAGATTCTTTACCCACTGAGCCACTGGGGAAGCCTATATATATGTATGTATTTTATATATCATACATATAAAACAAAAGTCTATAATTTGAATACTGGAAGTTCATCTTTCAAGTACCAAATATGATAACTTAACCATAACATTTTTATGGTAGACTAAAGCTCTACTTTTTTTATGTGCCTCTTTAAAAAATTTTTTTAAATTTTATATTGGATTATATTTTATTTAAAATGCCGTTAGTTTCATGTGTACAGCAAAATGATTTAGTTCTACATATTCATATATATATATATATATATATATATATATATATATATATATATTCTTTTTCAGAATCTTTTCCCATATAGGTTATAAGAGTGTAGTTTCTCATTCTATGAAGCTCTTCAAATGACCACTAAATGTTGTCAGGAAATCTAGTGTGTGATTTTATTTATTTGCATTTTCCTCTTCTGTACTTTTGGGGTTTACCAGGTAGCTCTAGTGGTAAAGAACTGTCTGCCAATGCAGGAGATATAAGATATGTAGGTTTGATCCCTGGGTCAGGAAGATCCCCTGAAGGAGGGCATGGCAACCCACTCCAGGATTCTTGCCTGGAGAGTCCCATGGACAGAGGAGTCTGGCGGGTTATACAGTCCATGGAATTGCAAAGAGTAGAACATGACTGAGGTGACTTAGCATGCACCCATTGTATACTCTTAAATGGAGAATATGCCAACCATTTTAGCTGTGATCTCTGAGAAACTGGGGTGCTTTCTTTCAGAAGTTGCAGCTGTTCTTAAATCATCGTTTCAAAAATATTTCATTTTTATATATGTTCTCTGGCAAATTCCTATTCAGCTTTAAAGCAAAATCCAAGAAATCTTACTTTCAAAGACTTGACCGGAAAGAGTAGGCTAAAATGTACTTCTTTTATGGATCTCCATGACACAGAATTTGCCTCAATGCTTATAGAATATTTGTTTACTCATCTAGATATCTTGAATCCTAGTCAAGAATAGGGACTCATTTCCTTTCCACCTGGTGTTCAAGAGGAAGGTAGAGAAGAATTTTCATAGGGGAAATATATATTTGTGTTTTGTGTGTACATACTACATACATGCACACACACACAAGTACATACACATGTGTGGACACAAAGAAAACAAGCAGACCAATACCCTGATAATTGGAATTAAATTCCAGAAGAAATAATAATAGAAAAGAATTTAACATAGATATTGAGATAAGGGAAATTATAGACAGTAAATAATCAGAAGGCAAAGAGAAGAAGGATTTCAAAAGAGACTTCAAAGACTCAAGGACTAATTAAAATAGCACAGATACAGAGAAAGCAGATGTTTAAACAGAACCATGTAATGCATTAAGAACAGACACAGCTAGAGGAAGAAGAATAGATGTAATCTTAGTACAAGAGAAAAAAGCCTTAATATACAGAAGGAAATTGATTTCACATCAAGGGAGGGACTGGGGCTCTTTCTCTGGTCTGTAAATGGAAAGGATATACAGAGACAGACTGCAGTTTAGAACAGTGGCTATGTTTAGAGATGCATAAGACCCAAGTTTGAAGATGTTTGACCAAGAAATGAACTGAGAAAATATTAGACTTTTTGAAGTGTAACATCCCACCATCTCTAAAGACAGACATATGAAAGAGAAAAGTGATTCAACCTACTTACACATTCCAACATACCAAAGGATGTGTCTGTTACAGCAGATTTTCCACTATGTCTCAGGAAACAAAGACAGGACTGTAGAAAACAGAAAATGATCCCAGAGCTAAATATTTACAATCAGTCTGAGAGACTTGAAGGATGCTTATTTAGATAGAACTGCCAACAGTTTGGAATAAGCTTCACACACACACACTTTCAAAAGCAGGCCAGCAGAATTAAGAAACTTCATGAGCAAGAAGTAATAGAGCTTCATACAGTTTTGATCAGAAAATTTTTTTTCTCTGGCAAATTCCTATTCAGCTTTAAAGCAAAATCCAAGAAATCTTACTTTCAAAGACTTGACCGGAAAGAGTAGGCTAAAATGTACTTCTTTTATGGATCTCCATGACACAGAATTTGCCTCAATGCTTATAGAATATTTGTTTACTCATCTAGATATCTTGAATCCTAGTCAAGAATAGGGACTCATTTCCTTTCCACCTGGTGTTCAAGAGGAAGGTAGAGAAGAATTTTCATAGGGAAATATATATTTGTGTTTTGTGTGTACATACTACATACATGCACACACACACAAGTACATACACATGTGTGGACACAAAGAAAACAAGCAGACCAATACCCTGATAATTGGAATTAAATTCCAGAAGAAATAATAATAGAAAAGAATTTAACATAGATATTGAGATAAGGGAAATTATAGACAGTAAATAATCAGAAGGCAAAGAGAAGAAGGATTTCAAAAGAGACTTCAAAGACTCAAGGACTAATTAAAATAGCACAGATACAGAGAAAGCAGATGTTTAAACAGAACCATGTAATGCATTAAGAACAGACACAGCTAGAGGAAGAAGAATAGATGTAATCTTAGTACAAGAGAAAAAAGCCTTAATATACAGAAGGAAATTGATTTCACATCAAGGGAGGGACTGGGGCTCTTTCTCTGGTCTGTAAATGGAAAGGATATACAGAGACAGACTGCAGTTTAGAACAGTGGCTATGTTTAGAGATGCATAAGACCCAAGTTTGAAGATGTTTGACCAAGAAATGAACTGAGAAAATATTAGACTTTTTGAAGTGTAACATCCCACCATCTCTAAAGACAGACATATGAAAGAGAAAAGTGATTCAACCTACTTACACATTCCAACATACCAAAGGATGTGTCTGTTACAGCAGATTTTCCACTATGTCTCAGGAAACAAAGACAGGACTGTAGAAAACAGAAAATGATCCCAGAGCTAAATATTTACAATCAGTCTGAGAGACTTGAAGGATGCTTATTTAGATAGAACTGCCAACAGTTTGGAATAAGCTTCACACACACACACTTTCAAAAGCAGGCCAGCAGAATTAAGAAACTTCATGAGCAAGAAGTAATAGAGCTTCATACAGTTTTGATCATGTTATAATAACAATTAAAATACAATAATAGCTAAAATTACTATTTCAAAAGCTATGAGTATGTGTGTATATACATACACACACACACACACACACATATATATATATATATATATGTATGTATAGAGAGAACAAAAAGAAATTAAAGTAAAGCAATGGTTGGAAGAAAAAATGCTTAGCTCTCTTTTTCAAAATGTCTTGGTGGTCAGGATATATTTTAAATGATATAAAGAAGGCACTCAAGAGAAGAAGTAAAAGCAGAGCCCTTAAAGAGAAGAGTAGATATTCCCAGTTGTAGAAGTGTTCAGTGGAACATGTAGTTGGAAAAAATAATCAAAAGTGAAGTGAAGCAGAAACAACAAAAATGAAAGTGCAAAGCAAAGACATTTATATTGCCAGAGATAAAAGGGAGGAAGTCAGTTAAACTGAAGATTCTAAATTGTAAAGTTTATTTTCTCTTTCAACAGTCATTTATTATTATGAGCCTACTGTGTGCTGCGTACTGGAATACGGAGCTTTGAAAACAAACAGACTATATAGTTCCAGCTCTCAAAATGTTCACAATATTTTGAAATTATCTCCCCAAAGACTATAACCAGGATGCAATATTTATCATCATTGATCCTCATTGGAGGGAATCAGGTCTTATAATATCTTAATGTTTTTCCCCTGTAGCATTTTGTTAGTGAACACATATAAAGAATTCATATAGATGCTTTATAGTCTGTTCATGAAAAAGAGCATATGCTCTAACAATAGACTAATGAGGATTATTCCTGGCAGAGTTAAATGAATTCTTATTAAATTGTGGGCTCATAGCAAGTATTCAGAAAATGCCATCTATTATTATGACTTTTTTAAAATTCTCAGAACAACCACAGGAGGTAGGCACTATTATTAAGCTCATTCCAAAGAAAGGATGAAAAGAGATAAAGAAATTTAATAATAACTGCAAAGCAAAGCTAATAATTGGTAGAACCCATATTCAAGTCTAAGGGCTGTCTTCCCTCAAAACCTGAACTTTAACATCACACTGTCACTGTTTTTCAGTGTAGTTTATACAAAAATATTTGACCTCAAGGCATTAAGTCCTCAAATATTAGCTGTTGCTACTGCTAATATAAAAATCCTGTCAAGTTATTGGATGACATCCTTTCTCAGTTTGGTGACCTCTCATTGTTAGAAAACAGCCTGCTTTCAAGGCTGTCCTCCCTTAGCTACCATAAACATACCATGTTCACTTGTGTCTGAAGGCCTTTGTGTTTATAGTTCCTGTTGACAAGAATACTTCTTTTAAATTTCAGTCTTCACATGGGTGAATCTCTCCCGAGATTTAGGTCTAAACTCAAGTTGTCCACTCTGAGATGCGTCCTCTGAGCACCCACCTAGTACTACAGGAGCCCACCCTCTGCACAGTCCCTTGACATTAGTCACACTGCATTCAACATTCTCTCGTTTGTTTATTTGTAATGTCTCTCCAAGAATATGTCACCACCACTCTTGTTTACCTCTGAATTCACGCAAGATAGGACCTCTGTAAATATTTGCTGAATGAATAAAGTGACTAGGACATTTTCTTATTCCTACAATGTACTCCATGAATGTTAGTTTATCACTCTGCTTGCCCATCCACGTAAGTCTGATAGAAAATCCATACTTTGAGTGAATACATAATTTTCCTAGAGCTTAATATCTTAGCTCCTTTAAATATGACCTTTGTCAAGATGTAGGATGATACTCTTGATATGACTTAGCTGAAAGGACTTCTCTGGTGGCCATAGTCTTTCTTTTTAAATTTTTACTTCTTTTATTTATTTTTTTTATTTTCATCCATCTTTATTCTTTTGACATGTGTGGGACTCCCATTGCAGTGGCCTCTCTTGCTGCAGAGCATCAGCACTGGGCACATGCGCCCAGACCGGTGGCTGATATTGGAATTCTTATTAAATTGTGGGCTCATAGCAAGTATTCAGAAAATGCCATCTATTATTATGACTTTTTTAAAATTCTCAGAACAACCACAGGAGGTAGGCACTATTATTAAGCTCATTCCAAAGAAAGGATGAAAAGAGATAAAGAAATTTAATAATAACTGCAAAGCAAAGCTAATAATTGGTAGAACCCATATTCAAGTCTAAGGGCTGTCTTCCCTCAAAACCTGAACTTTAACATCACACTGTCACTGTTTTTCAGTGTAGTTTATACAAAAATATTTGACCTCAAGGCATTAAGTCCTCAAATATTAGCTGTTGCTACTGCTAATATAAAAATCCTGTCAAGTTATTGGATGACATCCTTTCTCAGTTTGGTGACCTCTCATTGTTAGAAAACAGCCTGCTTTCAAGGCTGTCCTCCCTTAGCTACCATAAACATACCATGTTCACTTGTGTCTGAAGGCCTTTGTGTTTATAGTTCCTGTTGACAAGAATACTTCTTTTAAATTTCAGTCTTCACATGGGTGAATCTCTCCCGAGATTTAGGTCTAAACTCAAGTTGTCCACTCTGAGATGCGTCCTCTGAGCACCCACCTAGTACTACAGGAGCCCACCCTCTGCACAGTCCCTTGACATTAGTCACACTGCATTCAACATTCTCTCGTTTGTTTATTTGTAATGTCTCTCCAAGAATATGTCACCACCACTCTTGTTTACCTCTGAATTCACGCAAGATAGGACCTCTGTAAATATTTGCTGAATGAATAAAGTGACTAGGACATTTTCTTATTCCTACAATGTACTCCATGAATGTTAGTTTATCACTCTGCTTGCCCATCCACGTAAGTCTGATAGAAAATCCATACTTTGAGTGAATACATAATTTTCCTAGAGCTTAATATCTTAGCTCCTTTAAATATGACCTTTGTCAAGATGTAGGATGATACTCTTGATATGACTTAGCTGAAAGGACTTCTCTGGTGGCCATAGTCTTTCTTTTTAAATTTTTACTTCTTTTATTTATTTTTTTTATTTTCATCCATCTTTATTCTTTTGACATGTGTGGGACTCCCATTGCAGTGGCCTCTCTTGCTGCAGAGCATCAGCACTGGGCACATGCGCTCCAGACCGGTGGCTGATATTGGACACATAAGTCTAGCCACTTCTCTGCAGGCGGGATCTTCCCGGGTCAGGGATCCAACTGGTGCCTCTTGTACTGCAAGGTGGACTCTTTACCCACTGGACCGCAAGGGATGTCCATGGTTGCCATAGTCTTTCTAGTCATTAACTTCTTATATTACAAAAAAAAGTTGTTAAAACCACTTATAACTTTGTTTTAGATACTCAGGTTAAAGACAGTCCTATTAAAATGTATAAATATGATGCTGAACAAATATGCACTTAATATTTGAGAACACACACACAACATCTAATGATTAAATAAATCTAGAATACAAAGAAAAAGTACAATAATTTAAGAAAAGTAGAAAAAGATAAGGTTTTTTGGTTTGTTTTTTGTGTATGTCTCTTTCCTCCTTTCTTCTCTCTCTCCAACCATCCTTTCTTTTCTCCTTCTGTTTCTTCGCTTAGGTTATGTAGAAAGAAAAGAGAATGAGATATTTTCCTATTTGGGGGAATCTCCTTGCTCCAGAAAGTGTACTCAGCTTAATCAGATGAAAGCTAATAGCCTCCTCTGATTTCTTCCAAAATAAGCAGAAAAGTGAATTATGCAACTGTCACTACAGTATCTCTTTTATCAAGTAGGTGACCGATTATACAAGTATTACCAATATTTATTATTGTATTATTTAAATCTTTCACAATATTATAAAATTGTCCTTAGTAGACTGCTCCATGCTCATATTTGTGTTTCATCTGTGAAATGAGATTCAAAAAAGACTTCTGAATTTGAGTATTTTTTCACAGTTTTGAAGTTTCTTCTTTGCAATCAGCAAAGAAAACAACTTGTGGAGATAACTTTACATAAGTCCTAGACACCCATGTTCTGCTTCTCTAATATCTTAGCTCTTAATATGACCTTTGTCAAGATGTAGGATGATACTCTTGATATGACTTAGCTGAAAGGACTTCTCTGGTGGCCATAGTCTTTCTTTTAAATTTTTACTTCTTTTATTTATTTTTTTTATTTTCATCCATCTTTATTCTTTTGACATGTGTGGGACTCCCATTGCAGTGGCCTCTCTTGCTGCAGAGCATCAGCACTGGGCACATGCGCTCCAGACCGGTGGCTGATATTGGACACATAAGTCTAGCCACTTCTCTGCAGGCGGGATCTTCCCGGGTCAGGGATCCAACTGGTGCCTCTTGTACTGCAAGGTGGACTCTTTACCCACTGGACCGCAAGGGATGTCCATGGTTGCCATAGTCTTTCTAGTCATTAACTTCTTATATTACAAAAAAAAGTTGTTAAAACCACTTATAACTTTGTTTTAGATACTCAGGTTAAAGACAGTCCTATTAAAATGTATAAATATGATGCTGAACAAATATGCACTTAATATTTGAGAACACACACACAACATCTAATGATTAAATAAATCTAGAATACAAAGAAAAAGTACAATAATTTAAGAAAAGTAGAAAAAGATAAGGTTTTTTGGTTTGTTTTTTGTGTATGTCTCTTTCCTCCTTTCTTCTCTCTCTCCAACCATCCTTTCTTTTCTCCTTCTGTTTCTTCGCTTAGGTTATGTAGAAAGAAAAGAGAATGAGATATTTTCCTATTTGGGGGAATCTCCTTGCTCCAGAAAGTGTACTCAGCTTAATCAGATGAAAGCTAATAGCCTCCTCTGATTTCTTCCAAAATAAGCAGAAAAGTGAATTATGCAACTGTCACTACAGTATCTCTTTTATCAAGTAGGTGACCGATTATACAAGTATTACCAATATTTATTATTGTATTATTTAAATCTTTCACAATATTATAAAATTGTCCTTAGTAGACTGCTCCATGCTCATATTTGTGTTTCATCTGTGAAATGAGATTCAAAAAAGACTTCTGAATTTGAGTATTTTTTCACAGTTTTGAAGTTTCTTCTTTGCAATCAGCAAAGAAAACAACTTGTGGAGATAACTTTACATAAGTCCTAGACACCCATGTTCTGCTTCTCTACTGGCCTCCGATATCATCTGTCCTTGTCCTTCACCCATGTGGCATATGGCTAAATATTTACTAAACTAATGTAAATAGTGTCCAAATCACTATTAAGGGTATCTGTTTTACCATCAGCACTCATCATACCCAAGAAAGAATATTCTTTAGGTCAAAAGAAACAATCCTGAAGGCAGTATCTGTTGTGGTTTTAACCATACCACTATGAACCCCAATATGCTGAAAGGTCAGGTACTTTAAGAGTGGCAGATGTAATAAGCAGATTTGCAAGACCCGATAACGTATTTGTATTAGACTATTGGAAAAATGCTTACAAATAATCCTGAAAGTTGTTTTTGTATATTACAAATGAGGAAATTGTGTTTTGGAAGATGAATTGGGATTGCCAAAGCTGAATAGTTAGCCAGAATAGAAATTCTAGTGAAAATAAATACACTAGAAGGTATAGTAAATTAGAATAGAGGCATTAGTTTTGTTTTGTTTTGTTTTTTAGTAGTAAAAAAACCTCAGTTCTGTAGAGGTTAATCTCAGAGTTTTGTGGAGTTTAATCTCAGTCCTGCAGAGCTTCAGATTTCCCTTAGGTTTTTCCTTTCCTGGGAACTTCTCCTTTTGTTATTCAGTGTGGATTGACTTGCCTGAGGAAGAAAGGAAGTGGCTGAAATAGAGTCAGAAGAAAACATTTTGGATTTTATGGAAAATGGGCTCTAAGTGAAGTACTTAGCATTCAACATCTATTGATAGATGCATCACTGCCTCCCCACCCCCACATCCTGCCCCCAACCATCTTTGAAGAAGCAAAACAAAGGCACTTCTTTTAGGTCTCCCTAATTCTCTTTCCTTCTCCTTTTCCTTCCTTCCTTCCTATCCCTTAGAATAGGGACTGGTCTTATCTTGTTCAGAATTTAAGAGACTGTCTTTGACTGGTCTTTGATTCCTGCAGTCAAAATTTCATCTCTTTTAGACAATTTTTTTAATTACTTTTTTTCTGGTTATTGGAAGCATGAAAGAAAAAGCTGAGACTGAGTTCCCAAGAAGGGGCTTTTGTTTTATTTTAAGTAGATTGGCATGGGAATTGCCTTGAGTGATTTAGTCTGGATATATTTTATATTGCTACTTGCATTTAATAAAGCTATAATAAGTTTTAATGAAACTCATTTGCTGTAGGATCAAAAATGGCTTAAAACACAGAGTATGGTATATAGAAATAAATAATATGGATTGTTCAGAAATAGAAAACCATAATAACCTATCTATAGCTTTATCTTAAATTTCAAAATACTCAATATATTGCCTTCTGATACATGACTTTTGATCTACAGCTTGATTACAATATCTTTAACCAGAATCACCCAACTAAGCTACTCCCAGATTCATTACCCTCAAAAACTATGCAATATGTTACTATAATACATTTTCAATATTTATCTCTTCAATGTTTTTCTTGTGCCTATGTCACAGAATAAACCATATATTACCATGCAAGTACAGATTCATTTTAGAACAATAAATGAAAATCACCTTTCATTTCTTCTAGTTAACTAATCAGGGTCTGACTGCTGCAATATATTCAAATATCACCATGACTTCTACTTAGAAAGTCATCATCGAGGATGAAATTTTACTTGAGATATAGAGATAACCAGATTGACTAGAAAGAAGGTTGAATAAGAACCTCATTTGAAGTGTACAACACATACATCAAACCGGTTTACCAGTGCCCTAGCTCTCTTAACTATGTTCAGATCAGAAATGATGCCATGAAGATTTGTAACACCAAGTGTATTGAGGAACAACAGATTAAGAGGAGGAATAGTTAAGTGAGGAGGAATTCATTGAGAATCAATGATTTTACTGCTTTTGGAGACATTTCACTCAAACATTAAAAATGAATGTAGTTAAGTGAGCAACTAGAAAGGCAATATCATAATAGTGTTTGGGACTGCACTGCACACTATTAAGATCTGAAGATGTACACTTAAACTCCTCATAAATTTCTTTGGCTTGATAGCAAAGTCCTGTGCTATTACTAAGCTCAATATTGGCTACATTTACCATCTTACTTGGAAATCCTAGTTGCAAAGAACAGCTGTCGGATACTGATGAGGTTTAGAGAAAACTATCTCTTAAGAAGCCATCTTCATCTTTGATCCAACAGGCTATACTAATCTTTAGAATGGGTGGATATTTTGATTCAGCAGTTTGAGGTCAATTCTCAATTCTAGTTGAATGTGTACATCAAGATATTTTTTAAACCATAGGCTGCAAGCAGTTAATAAAGATTCTACCTAGTTTTAACTTTTTTTATAATCATAGAAAATACAGAAATATCAATAGTTTATATGCAACTAGATGAATTACTTAGGCTATGTTCTGAATTACCTTTCCAATTTATGCAGCAAGGAGAGTTGTGTAACATGAGAGCTATGGTGTAGTCAGAAGGTTCTCCATGGACTGACTATTTTGCGTGTGTGGGCCTTTGACTTAATACATGACATTCATTTTTTTTTGACATTCTATTTCTTAAACCACATTTGCTATCCTCTAAATTGGATGGAAAAATCAAGTTTCACTTTGAGTTATATTCTTTGTCCTTTTTCACTTATAAACTCTACATTGATTTTAGTAAGGAACTCACCACAACTTATGAACTTGGGCAGCGTCTTTGTAAGACTATAGAAAGTCATCATCGAGGATGAAATTTTACTTGAGATATAGAGATAACCAGATTGACTAGAAAGAAGGTTGAATAAGAACCTCATTTGAAGTGTACAACACATACATCAAACCGGTTTACCAGTGCCCTAGCTCTCTTAACTATGTTCAGATCAGAAATGATGCCATGAAGATTTGTAACACCAAGTGTATTGAGGAACAACAGATTAAGAGGAGGAATAGTTAAGTGAGGAGGAATTCATTGAGAATCAATGATTTTACTGCTTTTGGAGACATTTCACTCAAACATTAAAAATGAATGTAGTTAAGTGAGCAACTAGAAAGGCAATATCATAATAGTGTTTGGGACTGCACTGCACACTATTAAGATCTGAAGATGTACACTTAAACTCCTCATAAATTTCTTTGGCTTGATAGCAAAGTCCTGTGCTATTACTAAGCTCAATATTGGCTACATTTACCATCTTACTTGGAAATCCTAGTTGCAAAGAACAGCTGTCGGATACTGATGAGGTTTAGAGAAAACTATCTCTTAAGAAGCCATCTTCATCTTTGATCCAACAGGCTATACTAATCTTTAGAATGGGTGGATATTTTGATTCAGCAGTTTGAGGTCAATTCTCAATTCTAGTTGAATGTGTACATCAAGATATTTTTTAAACCATAGGCTGCAAGCAGTTAATAAAGATTCTACCTAGTTTTAACTTTTTTTATAATCATAGAAAATACAGAAATATCAATAGTTTATATGCAACTAGATGAATTACTTAGGCTATGTTCTGAATTACCTTTCCAATTTATGCAGCAAGGAGAGTTGTGTAACATGAGAGCTATGGTGTAGTCAGAAGGTTCTCCATGGACTGACTATTTTGCGTGTGTGGGCCTTTGACTTAATACATGACATTCATTTTTTTTTGACATTCTATTTCTTAAACCACATTTGCTATCCTCTAAATTGGATGGAAAAATCAAGTTTCACTTTGAGTTATATTCTTTGTCCTTTTTCACTTATAAACTCTACATTGATTTTAGTAAGGAACTCACCACAACTTATGAACTTGGGCAGCGTCTTTGTAAAAAATAAAAGGAGTTCACTTGTAAGTCTGTTTTTCCCCCAAGCCCTTCACAAACTAATTACTGCCTCTGTAATACAATAGCAAGGGAACAGAGCTGAGCAGAAGGTTAGGGAAGACAATCAGGCAGCACCCTTCTGTCTGCACATCCTGTGAGTCAGAGATGCTGCCTTATCTTGTGCTGATTATCCCTGTATAAGACATGTAGCCACCAGCCATTAACTCCATGAAGAACTCCAAAGTGTAATTTGGAGTTGCCAGTGCAGGCTGCTCCTTCATATAATGGCATCCTGGATCATTAAATGGTAATTTATATAGTCCTGCTTGGGAAAATGATGGCATTGCAATGTTCTTTCTAAAGAGAAAAGGGAAAAGAATAATTTACAGACATATAGACAATAGAGGACATGGGCTATTCAAAAATACTGGCAAGCTGAGTGCAGAGGGAAATAACTGCATTGCATCTGAGGTCCAAGATTCTTTGTGCCTTTTGATTCCAAGCAAATTCTAGGCATGCTCTAATGAGGAGCTTTCCTTCTAACCTATGTGAAGCCACTGACATTTGGCATGTTGGGCAGATAGATCAAAAGCGGCCTACAAACATGTAGAAATGTTTAACACCCAGGTGTTCAACTTGACATTTTCTTTCTATCTAGCAGCTGCCTGATTATTTAAGGATTAACAAGTCATTGAACATGGAGAGAGGTCCACCTGTACTAATCATGTGCTATAAATCTTATCTAGTTTTAACTTTTTTTATAATCATAGAAAATACAGAAATATCAATAGTTTATATGCAACTAGATGAATTACTTAGGCTATGTTCTGAATTACCTTTCCAATTTATGCAGCAAGGAGAGTTGTGTAACATGAGAGCTATGGTGTAGTCAGAAGGTTCTCCATGGACTGACTATTTTGCGTGTGTGGGCCTTTGACTTAATACATGACATTCATTTTTTTTTGACATTCTATTTCTTAAACCACATTTGCTATCCTCTAAATTGGATGGAAAAATCAAGTTTCACTTTGAGTTATATTCTTTGTCCTTTTTCACTTATAAACTCTACATTGATTTTAGTAAGGAACTCACCACAACTTATGAACTTGGGCAGCGTCTTTGTAAAAAATAAAAGGAGTTCACTTGTAAGTCTGTTTTTCCCCCAAGCCCTTCACAAACTAATTACTGCCTCTGTAATACAATAGCAAGGGAACAGAGCTGAGCAGAAGGTTAGGGAAGACAATCAGGCAGCACCCTTCTGTCTGCACATCCTGTGAGTCAGAGATGCTGCCTTATCTTGTGCTGATTATCCCTGTATAAGACATGTAGCCACCAGCCATTAACTCCATGAAGAACTCCAAAGTGTAATTTGGAGTTGCCAGTGCAGGCTGCTCCTTCATATAATGGCATCCTGGATCATTAAATGGTAATTTATATAGTCCTGCTTGGGAAAATGATGGCATTGCAATGTTCTTTCTAAAGAGAAAAGGGAAAAGAATAATTTACAGACATATAGACAATAGAGGACATGGGCTATTCAAAAATACTGGCAAGCTGAGTGCAGAGGGAAATAACTGCATTGCATCTGAGGTCCAAGATTCTTTGTGCCTTTTGATTCCAAGCAAATTCTAGGCATGCTCTAATGAGGAGCTTTCCTTCTAACCTATGTGAAGCCACTGACATTTGGCATGTTGGGCAGATAGATCAAAAGCGGCCTACAAACATGTAGAAATGTTTAACACCCAGGTGTTCAACTTGACATTTTCTTTCTATCTAGCAGCTGCCTGATTATTTAAGGATTAACAAGTCATTGAACATGGAGAGAGGTCCACCTGTACTAATCATGTGCTATAAAAGGATCAGTGTTCAACTCTCAGTTTCTTTTGATTATCGTGGTTAAACTTTCTCTTAGGTCCCCTATCTTGCTAGAGGGAAAAGACTTACTGAACTGTGCTCTATCAAAGCTCTTGCTATTGAGATATTAGTGGATGCTTTTGTGTTCCCAATAATAGATGCTTTTCTTCTTAAAAAGCTCAGATAAAGAATACTAAAACATGTTTCACTCTAGAAATATGCTGTGTCATTTTGATTGTTATAAAATTATACCAAAAGCAGATATAAAGAAATAACTTACATGTCAAGCTGCTATAATTACACAGTTTAATTTCTTGTTATAAAAATACCACTAGGGACTTCCCTGGTTGTCCAGTGGGTAAGGACATCACCTTGCAGTGCAAGGGCCGCCAGTTCGATCCCTGTCCTGGCAAGATCCTATGTGCTGTGGAGCGGCTGGACTGATGCATCCAACTACCGAGTCAGAGCTTTGGAGCTCTTATGCTCAGAGCTGGTGCTCTACACCGAGAGAGGCCACTGTGATGGGAGGCCCACACAGGCCAAAGAACAAAGATGGATATAAATAAATAGATGAAAGACCAATGGAAGTGCCCCCCTCTGCAAAATAATACTAGATTAGTATTAGAAGACAGTGGACTCTGTTGGAGTCCAGGTCCTATTTCTGAAGCTATTAAATATATGAACTTGGACAATATATGAACTCCTCTGAGTCTCAATATCTCCCACTAGAGGGTGCATACTTCAGACATGTCTGACTCTTTGCAACCCTATGAACAGCAGACCACTAGGCTCCTTTGCCCATGGAATTCTCCAAGAAAGAATACTGGAGTGGGTTGCCTTGTCCTCCTGTAGTGGATCTTCCTGCCCCAGGGACTGAAACTGAATCTCTTATGTCTCTTGCATGGGTAGATGGGTTCTTTACCACAAGCACCAGCTGAGAAGTCCCACTGTTATAATAGGTTTTAATAAAAGTTATAATAGGTTTTTTAAGAGAGATAAAATGAACTTTAAACAATACACTTGTTATTATAGTATGGTTTAAGGAGGGCATGCTCAACTAGCACTCTATACCATTTTAGGTAGCATCAGGAAGGATGGTATTTATGACTATGTTTTACGCCAAATGGAGGCAGAGTGTTGAAAATATCTTCTCCTTTTCTCTCAAGTATTTTGTTCTAAGTCTACTTTTATTATTAATATTATTACTTACTTGGCAACATCTAAGTACTCAATAGATAGGTATTCTTATTTCCCCCAACATTTCATTTTTCTATTCGTTCCTCTTTGTTTTAATGATAATAGAATGGGAATCTTCTGCAAGTAAGAATGGAGGGTTAGTGAGATGAAAGAAAATTGTATTTCTTTGATTATGACCTCTGTTTGGGCCAATTTAAAACAGAAGCCTGATAATCACTTTTTAAAGTTAGTTCTAATTTGTTGTCAACATTAGGTTTATTTTTATTGCAACTGAGACTTGCTATCTGGATGCTTAGGTATGTTTCTGCTATATATATGCAATACTAATATCAAGAAGGCTTGTGTAGAAAGAAAATGGCATAAGGCTTGTGAAAATACTTTGCTGACAATGTAAACAACCAAATATATTCCAGTTGTTCTTGTTACCTGACACTTGTTGTATACCTAAAAACTCTTGGATTCGGGAGCTTTTTGGACTTTCAAAATATATTGTTTCACACGTTAGCCAAATGTCTGGCTTAATCACTAGTGCCTAGTATGTCAGTCACTAGATTAATCACTTCTGAAAGAGAGTGAAAATGCATAGCCCATTTACCATTTTGAACACACACCAATTGACCTTGAACAATGTAGGTTTTAGACATACTGACAAAGAAATCAGAGAATAAGTTATAGTCAGCCCTCCATATACACAGTTACTCCATACCTATGGTTCTGCATCTGAGGATTCAACCAACAACAGCTCATGTAGTACTGTAGTATTTACTACTGAAAAAAATCTGGGTATGAGTAGATGCACACAATTCAAACCTCTGTTGTTCAAGGGTCCATTCTATATTGAATAAAATATATTTAAATCATTTGTATTTAGAAAAGGCAGAGGAACCAGAGATCAAATTGCCCACATCAATTGATCCATCAAGCTGGATCATTGAGAAAGCAAGAAAATTCCAGAAAAGCTTCAGCTTCATTGACTATCCTGAAGTTTTTGACTATGTGGATCGTAAGAAACTGCAGAAAATTCTTAGAGATGGGACTACCTGACCACCTTTCCTGCCTCCTTTGAAACTTTTATGCAGGTCAAGAAGCAATAGTTAGAGCTAGACATGGAACAATGGAGTAGTTCCAAATTGGGAAAAGGGACTATATATTGTCACTCTGCTTATTTAACTATATACAGAGTACATCATGCAAAATGCTAGTCTGGATGAAACACAAAGTGGAATCAAGGTTGTCAGGAGAGACACCAATAACCTCAGATATGCAGATGACATCACTCTTGTGGCAGACAACTAAGATGAAATAAAGAGCCTCTTGATGAAAGTAAAGAGGAGAGTGAAAAAACTGGCTTAAAACTCAACACTCAAAAAACTACAATCATGACATCCTGTTCCATTACTTCATTGCAAATAGATGGCCAAACAATGGAAACAGGGACATACTTTGTTTTCTTGGAATCCAGAATCACTGGCAGATGGTCATTGCATCTATGAAATTAAAGGATGCTTGATCTTCAGAAAAAAACCTATGACAAACCTAGACATATATCACTTTACCAAAAAAGTCCATATCGTTAAAGTTATGGTTTTCCTAGTAGTCATGTATGGATGTGAAAACTGGAGTATAAAGAAGGCTGAGTGCTGAAGAATTGATGCCTTTGAACTGTGGTGTTGGAGAAGATTCTTGAGAGTCCCTTAGACTGCATGGAGATCAAACCAGTCAATACTAAAGAAAATAAATCCTGAATATTCATTGGAAGGATTGATGCTGAAGCTGAAGCTCCAATACTTTGGCCACCTGATGCAAAAAGCTCACTCATTGAAAAGGGCCCTGACGCTGGGAAAGACTGAAAGCAGGAGAAAAAGGGGACAACAGAGGGTGAGATGGTTGGATGGCATCACTGAGTCAATGGACATGAGCTTGAGAAAGCTCTGGGAGATGATGAAGGACAGGTTGGCCTGGTATGCTTCAGCCTATGGGGTCACAAAGAGGTCAACATGCCTGAATGGCTGAACAACAAAAGCATTTGTGTTAGTCATTCAGTCATGTCCAACTTGTTGTGATTCCATGGACTACATGTAGCCCACCAGGCTCCTCTGCCCATGGGATTCTCCACGCAAGAACACTGGAGTGCACAGCCATTCCCTTTTCCCAAGGATCTTCACAATCCAGGAATTATATCCAGGTCTCCCACACTGCAGGCAGGTCCTTTATCATCTGAACCATCATCAAAAAGTTGGACACAACTGACTGACTAAACATGTAAAACATGTGTGGATATCAAAAGATCAAATTGCAATAAGACTGCAGGAAGTTACATGCAGTTTATCCTCTGAGGGTTGTGTGATATCTCTTTCTTCATGAGGTTTTGGTGGATGATGAAACAAATTTAAATCTTATACTCTGGACAAAATAACCAAGAATGCTACAGTAGAGTTTGGCCAACTATAGCCCATAGGCCAAATCCAGATAGCTGTCTGTTTTGTATTGTTCATAAGCTAAAGAGCTTATTTTAAATGTAAAGTGGTTGAATAAATTCAAACAAGAATGCTGTTTTATGATGTGTGAAAGTTACACAAAATTCGATTAGATTCATAATAAAATTTTACTAGAGAAATTTTTTCATTTTCCATACTGGCAGTGTAAAAAATAAAATGCGTCTTAAAATGACAAACCTAGACATATATCACTTTACCAAAAAAGTCCATATCGTTAAAGTTATGGTTTTCCTAGTAGTCATGTATGGATGTGAAAACTGGAGTATAAAGAAGGCTGAGTGCTGAAGAATTGATGCCTTTGAACTGTGGTGTTGGAGAAGATTCTTGAGAGTCCCTTAGACTGCATGGAGATCAAACCAGTCAATACTAAAGAAAATAAATCCTGAATATTCATTGGAAGGATTGATGCTGAAGCTGAAGCTCCAATACTTTGGCCACCTGATGCAAAAAGCTCACTCATTGAAAAGGGCCCTGACGCTGGGAAAGACTGAAAGCAGGAGAAAAAGGGGACAACAGAGGGTGAGATGGTTGGATGGCATCACTGAGTCAATGGACATGAGCTTGAGAAAGCTCTGGGAGATGATGAAGGACAGGTTGGCCTGGTATGCTTCAGCCTATGGGGTCAAAAGAGGTCCACATGCCTGAATGGCTGAACAACAAAAGCATTTGTGTTAGTCATTCAGTCATGTCCAACTTGTTGTGATTCCATGGACTACATGTAGCCCACCAGGCTCCTCTGCCCATGGGATTCTCCACGCAAGAACACTGGAGTGCACAGCCATTCCCTTTTCCCAAGGATCTTCACAATCCAGGAATTATATCCAGGTCTCCCACACTGCAGGCAGGTCCTTTATCATCTGAACCATCATCAAAAAGTTGGACACAACTGACTGACTAAACATGTAAAACATGTGTGGATATCAAAAGATCAAATTGCAATAAGACTGCAGGAAGTTACATGCAGTTTATCCTCTGAGGGTTGTGTGATATCTCTTTCTTCATGAGGTTTTGGTGGATGATGAAACAAATTTAAATCTTATACTCTGGACAAAATAACCAAGAATGCTACAGTAGAGTTTGGCCAACTATAGCCCATAGGCCAAATCCAGATAGCTGTCTGTTTTTGTATTGTTCATAAGCTAAAGAGCTTATTTTAAATGTAAAGTGGTTGAATAAATTCAAACAAGAATGCTGTTTTATGATGTGTGAAAGTTACACAAAATTCAGATTTTAGCATTCATAAATAAAATTTTACTAGGACACTGCTAAATTCATTTATTTACATGTTGTCTGTGACTGCTGCCTTGCTACAGTAGTAGGGCCTAGTAAATGTGACAGATACCATATGGCCCGCAAAACCTAAATAATTACAAACTGACCCTTTTACAAAAAGTTTGTCTACTCTTAGCCTAAGGCATCATTAAAACTTTAAGACAGTTTGGTATTCTCCTAGTCAAATAAGATAGACTATATCTCAGTCATTACATATGTTGATCAAAGACAAACTGGAAAAATGTACATTAGATAGAAGACTAAAATCTTGAAAGCTTTGTTTTCTGATAAACTATGAAAAATAAATGGAAAGTGTGAGGTTGTATCAGTAAGACATATGGGTTTTCCAGCTCTAATATAGATTTATATATATAATATATGTATAATATAAATATATATGTATATATACATATACAAGGCTAAAAAAGTAAATGTTAGAGAGAAACTTGATCAAGACTCACTGATTGAAATTCAGTTGGGTGGATTCCATTTTCTCTATACCTTTTCTAAACCTGACTCTCATGAAAGTAAAAACATAGAGCGAAAATTAAGTATTTATGAAGCTTCTTCTAAGAGATCCTTATTTATTTAGACATAAAGACTAACAACCTTATAAGATAAGGCATAATGCTTCTACATATAGCTTTCATCGATATGTAGCACCGGTCTATTGGTGGTCACTTAAAATGCAAAATTGCACATTATCAAAAGATTCTGCTCAATTAACATTATGTTCGGACACTCATCAAATGCTCATGTCTCCTCATCTTCAAATATCCACTTTGTAGCAGTTCTTCTAGCCATCTGTTTCCATTAAAACCAATTGTTGAGACTAACAGGGAACATCTAGAAGCAATGAGATAGAAGTGTCCTGTAAATGGGAAGAAATATCTAAGAGAATAGAGATAGTAACATCTTACTAAAAATCAAATATTAATGTTTCCCAAGCACTTTTCTAGTCCTAGACTTAGGGTTAATCTCTCTATATACATCATTTCCATTAATCTTTGCAGCACTCTTATGACATCAAGACACCCACACCCACACCTACATACATACACTCACAGATTACTGGACTTCAGATCCTATTGTGAGATCAACAAAATCTATAACTGTTCCTTAGTGATAATATTATACATACATATGTCTTGATGTGAGGGCCATCCTACTCTACTCTTAATCAGTAGCAAGTATGATTCGCTTACTTGTTACCACAGCATATTTTGGGGTTACAGGAAATGGTGCTTGTGAGAGAAGATACAATGTTATATGCAGACAGATTGCCAAAATATAATTCTTTCCTTCTCAAATGGCTGGCTCTGAGTTTAGGTTATTTCAATTATTAGAATAATATATAATATGAATTGAGTATTGATTTAATGCTAATTTAATTTTATTCAAATTTCTTTTTAAAAAGAATCACCATTAAACTGCCCATTGCCATGTCAGCTATAATAAGAACACCAGACATGACTTAATAGGTAAATAAAATACATTTACCTGTGGTATATATACTATCAGATGCATTATTAGCATAATACTGTGCTTTAGGAGGACCTACTCACTGATGAACTTGGGCCAAATTTTCTTAACAGTTTAACAAGACAGTCCTAGTTCACTGAAGCCTCTAGTTGCTTGGTTTTCAGATTCCGAGATTTCCTAGCATATAAAAACTGCAAATACAGGTTACTTATTATACAATGCCATGGCAAATTTAAAGCTGAGTTTTAATTTCTTGTTGAGATTAAAATAGCAATAAAAGACAGAGCTTTAAAAGGAATTGAAACTAAGATTAACCAAAAACAAAGTGAATGACGAAAAAAATATATGCCAGGGAATAAAAGTTCTCTCTGGTGCTATTGACTAACACTGGGGCTACTTCATTTAGGACTTATCTCGAGAATGCTAGAAAGAGCATGGATTATGAAGCCACCCAGATCTGGATTCGAATCCTACATAAAGCAACTAATAGCTTTATGCTATGTGTGCGTGCATGCTACGGCAATTCAGTTGTGTCTGATTCATTGCAACCCAGTGGATTGTAGACCACTAAGCTCCTGTGTTCACTGGATTCTCCAGAAAATACTGGAATGGGTTGCCATGCCCTCCTCCAGGGACTCTCTCTAAATCCTATTTTCTACAAAAGTAAATTGAGAAAAATGCCTATGAAACAAGATAAATGTTAAAGAAAAATAGTCTGTGAAGTTTCAAATGCAATTCTTGAGAATTAGGAAAAATGGCAAATACTAATCTACTGCATTTTCTATTTGCATTCTTGTGTATGTACTCTGCAGTTTTCAATCCCCACTCTTCTCTTACTAGCTAATATTTTCATTTTTATACCCTCAGCATATTTGGGGTTACAGAATTGCGTGAGAGAAGATACAATGTTATATGCAGACAGATTGCCAAAATATAATTCTTTCCTTCTCAAATGGCTGGCTCTGAGTTTAGGTTATTTCAATTATTAGAATAATATATAATATGAATTGAGTATTGATTTAATGCTAATTTAATTTTATTCAAATTTCTTTTTAAAAAGAATCACCATTAAACTGCCCATTGCCATGTCAGCTATAATAAGAACACCAGACATGACTTAATAGGTAAATAAAATACATTTACCTGTGGTATATATACTATCAGATGCATTATTAGCATAATACTGTGCTTTAGGAGGACCTACTCACTGATGAACTTGGGCCAAATTTTCTTAACAGTTTAACAAGACAGTCCTAGTTCACTGAAGCCTCTAGTTGCTTGGTTTTCAGATTCCGAGATTTCCTAGCATATAAAAACTGCAAATACAGGTTACTTATTATACAATGCCATGGCAAATTTAAAGCTGAGTTTTAATTTCTTGTTGAGATTAAAATAGCAATAAAAGACAGAGCTTTAAAAGGAATTGAAACTAAGATTAACCAAAAACAAAGTGAATGACAAAAAAAATATATGCCAGGGAATAAAAGTTCTCTCTGGTGCTATTGACTAACACTGGGGCTACTTCATTTAGGACTTATCTCGAGAATGCTAGAAAGAGCATGGATTATGAAGCCACCCAGATCTGGATTCGAATCCTACATAAAGCAACTAATAGCTTTATGCTATGTGTGCGTGCATGCTACGGCAATTCAGTTGTGTCTGATTCATTGCAACCCAGTGGATTGTAGACCACTAAGCTCCTGTGTTCACTGGATTCTCCAGAAAATACTGGAATGGGTTGCCATGCCCTCCTCCAGGGACTCTCTCTAAATCCTATTTTCTACAAAAGTAAATTGAGAAAAATGCCTATGAAACAAGATAAATGTTAAAGAAAAATAGTCTGTGAAGTTTCAAATGCAATTCTTGAGAATTAGGAAAAATGGCAAATACTAATCTACTGCATTTTCTATTTGCATTCTTGTGTATGTACTCTGCAGTTTTCAATCCCCACTCTTCTCTTACTAGCTAATATTTTCATTTTTATACCCTCAAATGTTCCTGCATTTAATTCCCAAATCTAGCCCTTATTAGAGAAAAATCTTGCTTAGTCAAACACTCATTAATACCGACCGAAGGAATAATAACTATTAGTTGGGTATAAATAATTCCTAAATGACATGAACATTTGGTCACTGTAACTCATAAGGTTCCTTTCCCAGCTAAAAGTACTTGACTTTTAGAATTTGTAGTTACCTAGGATAGGAGGAGTGGGATGGGGCGGGAGGTGGGAAGGAGGTTCTATAAGGAGAGGACATATGTGTACTTAGGATTGATGCATGCTGATGTATGGCAGAAACCACCACATTATTGTAAAGCAATTATCCTTCAATTAAAAATAGACAATTTTTTAAAAAGGCAAGTGAAAATTTTAAGTGAGGCTATAAAAGAGAAAGTGTTAACATAGACACTTCCATTGTTCTCATCTTTCATTCTGCTGCACTTTCATCTTCACCAGTCAAGTCCCTCTTTCAATCACCCATTTTTGCAAGTGCCATAGGATATCACGAGGAGATAAGGAGTCAGCACAGATATATGTGTGCATCCTGAGTCTCAGGTATGTGGCAACCAATCACTGAAAGGCTTTTAAAGAAATAATTCATTGGTCACTGATCACAGTGTGCATCTGTATTTCATAACAAGGTCTTTAAGGATTTTCAATGATCATGCATGATTGAGGCACACTGTGGCAGAAAATCACAATAATGGAAAGAAGCACTGTAAGGAGACTCCACAAGAAGCCTTTAGAATCTTTACTAATGTTTACGTACTCTTTTTCTCCAGATAACTAAACTACCATCAATTGTTAGTAAGTATGAGCAATCCTTTATATAAGAAACAGGGGCATGGGCATTTTCTACATGTTATTAGTACAAATTCAGGATAAGACATATACATGTAATTTTTTTCAGATCAACCTTCAGGAAGAAATAAAATACAGGAAACCTCACTAACAATCTGGGAAAATGATCATTGAATACTAATCTACTGCATTTTCTATTTGCATTCTTGTGTATGTACTCTGCAGTTTTCAATCCCCACTCTTCTCTTACTAGCTAATATTTTCATTTTTATACCCTCAAATGTTCCTGCATTTAATTCCCAAATCTAGCCCTTATTAGAGAAAAATCTTGCTTAGTCAAACACTCATTAATACCGACCGAAGGAATAATAACTATTAGTTGGGTATAAATAATTCCTAAATGACATGAACATTTGGTCACTGTAACTCATAAGGTTCCTTTCCCAGCTAAAAGTACTTGACTTTTAGAATTTGTAGTTACCTAGGATAGGAGGAGTGGGATGGGGCGGGAGGTGGGAAGGAGGTTCTATAAGGAGAGGACATATGTGTACTTAGGATTGATGCATGCTGATGTATGGCAGAAACCACCACATTATTGTAAAGCAATTATCCTTCAATTAAAAATAGACAATTTTTTAAAAAGGCAAGTGAAAATTTTAAGTGAGGCTAAAAAAGAGAAAGTGTTAACATAGACACTTCCATTGTTCTCATCTTTCATTCTGCTGCACTTTCATCTTCACCAGTCAAGTCCCTCTTTCAATCACCCATTTTTGCAAGTGCCATAGGATATCACGAGGAGATAAGGAGTCAGCACAGATATATGTGTGCATCCTGAGTCTCAGGTATGTGGCAACCAATCACTGAAAGGCTTTTAAAGAAATAATTCATTGGTCACTGATCACAGTGTGCATCTGTATTTCATAACAAGGTCTTTAAGGATTTTCAATGATCATGCATGATTGAGGCACACTGTGGCAGAAAATCACAATAATGGAAAGAAGCACTGTAAGGAGACTCCACAAGAAGCCTTTAGAATCTTTACTAATGTTTACGTACTCTTTTTCTCCAGATAACTAAACTACCATCAATTGTTAGTAAGTATGAGCAATCCTTTATATAAGAAACAGGGGCATGGGCATTTTCTACATGTTATTAGTACAAATTCAGGATAAGACATATACATGTAATTTTTTTCAGATCAACCTTCAGGAAGAAATAAAATACAGGAAATCTCACTAACAATCTGGGAAATATGATCATTGAATAGGCAAAGGTTTTGTTTTATACTTCACTTTCAGTGTCCACTACATTTCAAACCCAGCTTTTATAAGTCTGCTCAATTCAGTGGAAATCTCATATGCACTAACTAGTATTTTAAAATTAAAGTCATGTATTCAGCAGATGAGAAATTAGAGTTATTACTTATCTCATACATAATTCTACCAGTCATCCTAGTATCAATCATTTCTCTCCATAATATCTCCTTAAAAAAGTCAATAATCTTTTCACTGTGGATAATAACTTACACTGTGAATGTGAAAAGAGAGTTCAAGTCCTTGGTCAAATCAGCCCAACGTCTTCTGTTAAGGATGTATGACTTCAAATCCATGTGAAATGGCAGGCTAGCAGTTAAACAGTGTGCATTGCTGGATCTAATTAATTCTACTATTTTATGCCAAAAATTCCATTAGTTTCCATTAAAGGTCTTGATATAGTGCAGGCTCCTTTATGTTTTGGAGTTAAAACAATCAAACTTCATTTCAAATTAAGGACTATATTGCAGAACTAAAGGAATGCTTGTGTGGTTTCCCAGTAAGCTCCTTCTTTTTAACAGGATATTCAGAATAAGAGTTAACTGCAAAACAGTTATCATGTCATAATGTATTAACAGAAAACTTAAAATCCATAGGGTAGCTATGTAACAGGCAGTTAAGGAACTTGCCCTATGGGTTATAATTTTATGATAATATTATAATCTGCCATTGAAAATGAGAGTTTCAATAGGGATCATTAGAAATGCTAGAAGCAGTGGTATAGCAAAAGTTAACATTATTGTGCTTGAGATTTACACCTCTGCTGTACATACTCCTATAAAGATACCACATACTTATAATTCATCATATACTTTCATAGCCCCCCTTTCTGCTCAGTAAATAATACTTATTATGTACACACTATGTGTAAAGCATCACTATAACTATTTAATGATAAATCATTTACTCCGATGGAAGTACTTATTATTGTAACCTATAAAAGAACAGGGCAGGGTTTCTACATGTTATTAGTACAAATTCAGGATAAGACATATACATGTAATTTTTTTCAGATCAACCTTCAGGAAGAAATAAAATACAGGAAATCTCACTAACAATCTGGGAAATATGATCATTGAATAGGCAAAGGTTTTGTTTTATACTTCACTTTCAGTGTCCACTACATTTCAAACCCAGCTTTTATAAGTCTGCTCAATTCAGTGGAAATCTCATATGCACTAACTAGTATTTTAAAATTAAAGTCATGTATTCAGCAGATGAGAAATTAGAGTTATTACTTATCTCATACATAATTCTACCAGTCATCCTAGTATCAATCATTTCTCTCCATAATATCTCCTTAAAAAAGTCAATAATCTTTTCACTGTGGATAATAACTTACACTGTGAATGTGAAAAGAGAGTTCAAGTCCTTGGTCAAATCAGCCCAACGTCTTCTGTTAAGGATGTATGACTTCAAATCCATGTGAAATGGCAGGCTAGCAGTTAAACAGTGTGCATTGCTGGATCTAATTAATTCTACTATTTTATGCCAAAAATTCCATTAGTTTCCATTAAAGGTCTTGATATAGTGCAGGCTCCTTTATGTTTTGGAGTTAAAACAATCAAACTTCATTTCAAATTAAGGACTATATTGCAGAACTAAAGGAATGCTTGTGTGGTTTCCCAGTAAGCTCCTTCTTTTTAACAGGATATTCAGAATAAGAGTTAACTGCAAAACAGTTATCATGTCATAATGTATTAACAGAAAACTTAAAATCCATAGGGTAGCTATGTAACAGGCAGTTAAGGAACTTGCCCTATGGGTTATAATTTTATGATAATATTATAATCTGCCATTGAAAATGAGAGTTTCAATAGGGATCATTAGAAATGCTAGAAGCAGTGGTATAGCAAAAGTTAACATTATTGTGCTTGAGATTTACACCTCTGCTGTACATACTCCTATAAAGATACCACATACTTATAATTCATCATATACTTTCATAGCCCCTCCTTTCTGCTCAGTAAATAATACTTATTATGTACACACTATGTGTAAAGCATCACTATAACTATTTAATGATAAATCATTTACTCCGATGGAGCATGTACCATGAAAAAGGGAAATGGCATATTTTCATCTGTTCCCAAAGGGTATGAAGTGTTCTGTCCTCTTTCTAGTGGATGTCACTAGATTAGTTTATTTATTCATTTTTGCTGACTAGAACCAATGTAAGCTTGGCTTGACAAATTAGAAAATAATACTTGGCTTGATGATGAAAAACAATACTTATTTATCTAAGATAATCACAGTTATAATCCATTACAAATAAACTCTAGTTCTTAAGAGAATTTTAAGTAAAAAATATTAAATGCTTGCTCCACATGCATATTTTACTGCCATAGGCTTTTTAATATTAATTAATCAGCCATGAAGTATCATCTGAACACAACTTTATTAGGTAAGATTTTATAATGGTAATTGAGACTAACATTAGTATACAGTTATTATGGTTTCAATCAAGAGAAGTTTATTCAAGAGAGTTTCTAACTGTAGAGAGTGAAAAATTATGAGTATGGTGTCCATCCATGCTTTTCTTTGGAGAATATGATCTATGACCTTAGTCAGATTCTTGAAATGTATGTTCTGTTAAGGCTGAGAAATACTCTTCTGGATAGAGTGATATAAAAGGAGTTTATACTAAATATTAAATTAATTTACAAGAATTACACAAAGATGGAGGGCAAATGTTCATGAAAGGCAGAGATAATATGGGTTAGGATAGTAAAGAAGGGCTATATTATAAGACAATCTTAAATGTATAAAGAGATAATATATATTATATCCTTACTTTCTAGGTGTTTAAGAGATAAACATATTTATCTTTTTTTTTTTCTTGGCCTCTTTATTGGTTTTCCATTCTTTTCTTTTTCATCCATCTTTATTCTTTGGCCTGTGTGGGCCTCCTATTGCAGTGGCCTCTCTCTCTGTGCAGAGCACCAGCTCTGGGTGCATGTGCTCCAGAGGGCTGGCTTGTAATTGGACACACCAGTCCAACCGCTCCGCAGCACATGGAATCTTCCTGGGCCAGGGATCCAGTAGGTGCCCCCTGCTCTGTAAGGGGACTCTCCACCCACTGGACCACCAGGGAAGCCCTGCATTTATCTTTTTGATACACTATTGTGATGACTAATAATTCTATTTCACTCTTATATTTCACCTTGGCTTATATTCTTGAGTTACAAATCATTTACTCCGATGGAGCATGTACCATGAAAAGGGAAATGGCATATTTTCATCTGTTCCCAAAGGGTATGAAGTGTTCTGTCCTCTTTCTAGTGGATGTCACGTTTATTTATTCATTTTGCTGACTAGAACCAATGTAAGCTTGGCTTGACAAATTAGAAAATAATACTTGGCTTGATGATGAAAAACAATACTTATTTATCTAAGATAATCACAGTTATAATCCATTACAAATAAACTCTAGTTCTTAAGAGAATTTTAAGTAAAAAATATTAAATGCTTGCTCCACATGCATATTTTACTGCCATAGGCTTTTTAATATTAATTAATCAGCCATGAAGTATCATCTGAACACAACTTTATTAGGTAAGATTTTATAATGGTAATTGAGACTAACATTAGTATACAGTTATTATGGTTTCAATCAAGAGAAGTTTATTCAAGAGAGTTTCTAACTGTAGAGAGTGAAAAATTATGAGTATGGTGTCCATCCATGCTTTTCTTTGGAGAATATGATCTATGACCTTAGTCAGATTCTTGAAATGTATGTTCTGTTAAGGCTGAGAAATACTCTTCTGGATAGAGTGATATAAAAGGAGTTTATACTAAATATTAAATTAATTTACAAGAATTACACAAAGATGGAGGGCAAATGTTCATGAAAGGCAGAGATAATATGGGTTAGGATAGTAAAGAAGGGCTATATTATAAGACAATCTTAAATGTATAAAGAGATAATATATATTATATCCTTACTTTCTAGGTGTTTAAGAGATAAACATATTTATCTTTTTTTTTTTCTTGGCCTCTTTATTGGTTTTCCATTCTTTTCTTTTTCATCCATCTTTATTCTTTGGCCTGTGTGGGCCTCCTATTGCAGTGGCCTCTCTCTCTGTGCAGAGCACCAGCTCTGGGTGCATGTGCTCCAGAGGGCTGGCTTGTAATTGGACACACCAGTCCAACCGCTCCGCAGCACATGGAATCTTCCTGGGCCAGGGATCCAGTAGGTGCCCCCTGCTCTGTAAGGGGGACTCTCCACCCACTGGACCACCAGGGAAGCCCTGCATTTATCTTTTTGATACACTATTGTGATGACTAATAATTCTATTTCACTCTTATATTTCACCTTGGCTTATATTCTTGAGTTACATAAAATAACTTGAAGACCTAGTTAACATGAATGAATAATTAAATAGCATCAATGTACTCCATGAAATGGATTTTGTCAAAAGATCAATATTGTCATTGATACTTCTTTCTAAAAAGATTTTAATCTTATGGATGAAATTAAGTTTGATTGATTCTTTAAAAAAAATCCTCAGATATGAATACGTTTCACATTTAGTATTTCCTGTACAACTGTTTTAAAACCAACTTATCTACTACTGAGTACAATAAGTCACCAACAATAAACAACAAAATACTGATATATACAAAAAAATTATTTTAAATTTCACTTCGCATTTTCTGATGTTTACCAAAGTTTTGTCAGCTACTTAAATATCTTATAAATTTAATATCAAATAGCTACTTCAAAAATTGAAGCTACAGGCTTACTTATATGTCATATTGAAGAGTTTAAAAATAAATGTTTTTTGAAGTTTTTATGAACAGATAATTATATATAGGTTCCAGAAGCAGAACATTAAGAAACCTGGATAAGACAATAAAGACTATCCTATGCTCATATATGCAAGTTTAAGTGGTTGATATCAAACAGAATTACAGAGTTACACATAAACAAAGGAAAATTTGCTTCCTAATTTAATAACCATAATAATATTATTTTTTCATTTCAGAGAAAGATATTTTTAGAAAAATTTGGATCTTTTACTAATATTATTTCAGATATTTTATATCAATACTGTTTTTCTATAAACTTAACCTTGATCATGAAGCAAGACCAAAGTGAATCCAATTCATCTGAAAACTACTTTAGATGAATCACATCCTTTCTTGTATATTGAGTCTACATACAAGCTTTGCATCAAAATATCTTTCAGTTATTTCAGAAAGTTTTTGATTCATATTTTAAATTTTTTTTCATATTAAAATATTTATTTTTACAATAACTATTTCTCAGAAAAAAAAGGATATTCTAATTTCCAAGTTTCTTTAAACTCTCATTGAAGGCAAAAAAATATGAAGTCTAAGCCACCCCTGAAAATACTGCTTTTTGAGGCTATTTCAAATTAAAACCAAAAATAAAACTTACTTTCTTTTCACCATTAAGCTTGACCATCACTCTACTCTCCTTTACTCCTACTTACTAAAGGTATCTGACACTCTTATAGCTTGCTTATTAAAGGGGTTACAAGCACAAACTAAGGAATTAATAAAAAATCATGATTTACATCAGATCTTCTCTCCTGATAATGTGATTCAAACAAAACAAAAAGATTTAAACTAATATATACTGTGAATTAATCCAATACATAAAATTATTTCTGTATAGAAGAACTTGTCTTTCAAACAAAGAGGTTACCAGATGGAATCTTTCTCCCATCTCTTATCTTCTATAGTTATGAAATCATTTTTATAAATAAAATAGAAGAAACAATCATTTAGTTGTTAAGCCAGGAACAAGGAATCACATCTTGCAAATTAGAGCATTAGAGTTAACTTACTATTTAAATTGGTTATTCACAGATGTACTGGAGATATAACACTGACTCCTGAATTTCAGAATTACAAAATTGAGTCATACTATATATCCATTGCATAAAAGTTCATTAATTTGAAACAAAATGTAATAATATGAATTATGCTTATGTTTTAGCATCTGAAAATATTTACAGCTTTTTCAAGTATTCAGTGGCTCAAAGTCCCGTGGAAAAAAACCTCTACATCAGTCAGGTGTCTCTAAAAATGAGCACATTTGTATGAGCCAAGAAAAAACAGCAATATTTGTTCATACTTTTCCATTTAAAATGTCCAATGGAAAAAACCTCACAGCTTCAATGCCTCAATTGGTAATTCATTACTTATGTTATTACAATCCCCATCTTTGACTTACATCAAGACAAAGCAAATTCATTATCTTCTTATTCTGCCCAAGATTATTTTGGAAGCTTTTTTCACCTCTTCTTTACTGACTGCTCTTGAGACTTTTTTCTTCCTTAGACAGTCAAAAATCTAATATCAGTATGCTAAAAATACCTAACTAAAACTGTGTAAAATACATATAAGAACATCATGTTAGACAGATATGGATATATAGGTATGTGTATTTACATAGCAATACAAATCAGAATTGCAGGCTTTCATCATCATCGCCCTGGTGAATTTCAGTCTATTCTAATAACTTTAGAACTATTATGAAATATTGTACACACACAGAAAGTTTAGTCTCATCTCATCATTGCAATAATTCAAATTTCTTTGTCTTAGTTTTTTAAAAATATGACACATTAAAGTCATTCATTTATTAGTAGATGAATATTTGGATTGTTTCCATTTTCAGCTATTAAAGGGTTACAAGCACAAACTAGGGAAATTTAAATTTGATTTACATCAGATCTTCTCTCCTGATAATGTGATTCAAACAAAACAAAAAGATTTAAACTAATATATACTGTGAATTAATCCAATACATAAAATTATTTCTGTATAGAAGAACTTGTCTTTCAAACAAAGAGGTTACCAGATGGAATCTTTCTCCCATCTCTTATCTTCTATAGTTATGAAATCATTTTTATAAATAAAATAGAAGAAACAATCATTTAGTTGTTAAGCCAGGAACAAGGAATCACATCTTGCAAATTAGAGCATTAGAGTTAACTTACTATTTAAATTGGTTATTCACAGATGTACTGGAGATATAACACTGACTCCTGAATTTCAGAATTACAAAATTGAGTCATACTATATATCCATTGCATAAAAGTTCATTAATTTGAAACAAAATGTAATAATATGAATTATGCTTATGTTTTAGCATCTGAAAATATTTACAGCTTTTTCAAGTATTCAGTGGCTCAAAGTCCCGTGGAAAAAAACCTCTACATCAGTCAGGTGTCTCTAAAAATGAGCACATTTGTATGAGCCAAGAAAAAGCAGCAATATTTGTTCATACTTTTCCATTTAAAATGTCCAATGGAAAAAACCTCACAGCTTCAATGCCTCAATTGGTAATTCATTACTTATGTTATTACAATCCCCATCTTTGACTTACATCAAGACAAAGCAAATTCATTATCTTCTTATTCTGCCCAAGATTATTTTGGAAGCTTTTTTCACCTCTTCTTTACTGACTGCTCTTGAGACTTTTTTCTTCCTTAGACAGTCAAAAATCTAATATCAGTATGCTAAAAATACCTAACTAAAACTGTGTAAAATACATATAAGAACATCATGTTAGACAGATATGGATATATAGGTATGTGTATTTACATAGCAATACAAATCAGAATTGCAGGCTTTCATCATCATCGCCCTGGTGAATTTCAGTCTATTCTAATAACTTTAGAACTATTATGAAATATTGTACACACACAGAAAGTTTAGTCTCATCTCATCATTGCAATAATTCAAATTTCTTTGTCTTAGTTTTTTAAAAATATGACACATTAAAGTCATTCATTTATTAGTAGATGAATATTTGGATTGTTTCCATTTTCAGCTATTATGAAAAAAGCTGCTATGAATATTTGTGTACACGTTTTTGTGTAGATACAATATTTCATTTCCCTTGAGTGATACCTAGGTATAGAATTGCAGAATAGTGTGGTAATTCTACCTCTTTATTTTTGGCCACATCCCACAGCAAGTGAGGTCATAGTCAGCTGCTGATTAAAATATGTATCATGGACTCATAGGGACCTAAAGTTTCACTAATGAAAACAGAAACCAATTGAATCCCCTGGAACTGGTACAAATCATTGACAGGACTCAGTAATAGTCCACTCTAACAAATCACTATGACATGATGACTATAGCATCACTTAAAAGGTAGTATAATACACCGATCACTCTGTCCTCACTTCACTTCTTTGCCAACTCAATAGTTCACTAATAACAAAGCAAACCCCCTAAGATAAATCTTAACAAAAATTAGAAAAATCCAGTTTACTTCCTTAATGTGGCTCCTGCAGGAAAACTTAAAAATTATGGGGTGTAATGTTGGGGATGAGTGCACTACACTAACCATGAAAAAATTTACTTAAGAGGTTTTCAAAAAATATGTGTGTGTATGTCTGCCTGTGTGTATATTTTATAGTTAAAGGCATATATACATATATATTTTTCCTTATTCTTCATGATGGTTTGCTGCTGCTAGTTGCTCAGTCATGTCTGACTCTTTTGTGACCCCATGGACTATAGCCTGCCAGGTTCCTCTATCCATGGGATTTCCCTGGCAAGAATACAGGAGTGGTAGCCATTCCCTTCTCCAGGAGATCTTCCTGACCCAGGAATCAAATCCACATCTCCTGATTGGTAGTCAGGGTCGTTACTATTGGATCACCTGAGAAGCCCCTGATGATTGTTTAGTGACTAATAAAAAAATAAACTTGAGAACGTGCCCTGCCTTTGTCAAAGGAGCTCCTTGTATGAAGCCTTTTTTTTCTTATTGTATGCTCATGGAGATATGCAAAGAGCATATTTGCCTTATGCTGATTTCTGCTGTTTACTAAATAATGTTGGAATGACTCCATTCTGATACGATTAGGGCATGTATTAACATATTGTAATATATATTTTAAATAGTTTTTCAAAGTTAAAGAGTAAGGAATAGTGTTATACCAGGCATTTTGCAAAGAATAAGAAAATACTATGCTATAAAATAAACAAATGCTTTAAGTTTAAAAATAACAAATTTAGTACTTAAATTTTTTCCATGGTACTTTTCCCTCTCAATTGTAACCTTATTTTCAAATAATTAAAAATTTGTTTAAAAAAGTATAGTCATTTTGTACAATGTTCTTGATCACTGTTTAAGGCCAAGAATGAAAACTCACTTTTTTAAATTTGAATATTTTATGATCCTTAAATGCTATAATAAAAAAAAATAGGTATTAACTTTGAGTTTGACTTAAATATATGATTTGGAAGAAATGATCTTTATTGTGAGGTTTTTACCATGTTTGAGGAATTTTTTATAGGAATCAGATTGATTGGGGATGACGTTACCAAAATGAAAAAATAATACTGTGCATTGCAGAATAAAAGAAAGAAAGAAAGAAAAAAGTATGCCAGTACTCTCCAAAAGAAATATCATATGAGCTGCAAATGTAGTTTTAAAGTTTCTAGTAAACATATTTTTAAAAAGGAACAGGTGAAACTAATGGTAACAGTGTATTTTACTTAACCCAATATATCCAAAATATTATCAATTCAATATGTAATCTAAAAATTATTAACATATTTCCCATTCTTTCATGGGTCAAAACCTGGTTGTGTTTTATACAAACAGCACATCTCAATTTGGACACATGATGAATAGCTATTCTAGCGGACACACAGACAGAGAACTGGGTAGCAATGCTCTTAGAGTTTATCTTTTAAAAGAAATTTATTTGGTTTGGAGATCATGACCATCCTACCATCTGGCCTGAAATTGGTAGCCCCCCAGGGCCCGGTTACTTCCATTGGATCACTTTTGAGAAGCCCCTGATGATTGTTTAGTGACTAATAAAAAAATAAACTTGAGAACGTGCCCTGCCTTTGTCAAAGGAGCTCCTTGTATGAAGCCTTTTTTTTCTTATTGTATGCTCATGGAGATATGCAAAGAGCATATTTGCCTTATGCTGATTTCTGCTGTTTACTAAATAATGTTGGAATGACTCCATTCTGATACGATTAGGGCATGTATTAACATATTGTAATATATATTTTAAATAGTTTTTCAAAGTTAAAGAGTAAGGAATAGTGTTATACCAGGCATTTTGCAAAGAATAAGAAAATACTATGCTATAAAATAAACAAATGCTTTAAGTTTAAAAATAACAAATTTAGTACTTAAATTTTTTCCATGGTACTTTTCCCTCTCAATTGTAACCTTATTTTCAAAAAATTTAAAAAATTGGTTTAAAAAAGTATAGTCATTTTGTACAATGTTCTTGATCACTGTTTAAGGCCAAGAATGAAAACTCACTTTTTTAAATTTGAATATTTTATGATCCTTAAATGCTATAATAAAAAAAAATAGGTATTAACTTTGAGTTTGACTTAAATATATGATTTGGAAGAAATGATCTTTATTGTGAGGTTTTTACCATGTTTGAGGAATTTTTTATAGGAATCAGATTGATTGGGGATGACGTTACCAAAATGAAAAAATAATACTGTGCATTGCAGAATAAAAGAAAGAAAGAAAGAAAAAAGTATGCCAGTACTCTCCAAAAGAAATATCATATGAGCTGCAAATGTAGTTTTAAAGTTTCTAGTAAACATATTTTTAAAAAGGAACAGGTGAAACTAATGGTAACAGTGTATTTTACTTAACCCAATATATCCAAAATATTATCAATTCAATATGTAATCTAAAAATTATTAACATATTTCCCATTCTTTCATGGGTCAAAACCTGGTTGTGTTTTATACAAACAGCACATCTCAATTTGGACACATGATGAATAGCTATTCTAGCGGACACACAGACAGAGAACTGGGTAGCAATGCTCTTAGAGTTTATCTTTTAAAAGAAATTTATGTTTAAGGCAACAGATACATATAGAAGGTATCAAACGTAAGAAAACATGACGGTATCATAAATTTAATATTTGCCACTTTGGATGTGAAAACTACCAGTAGAACTTTCTAGAGAAATGTAGTCAAGGGCAAGAAAGTAGGTTTGGAATAGCAGCTGAAGTAAGTATCCTAGTGTATTTTTTAAACCAATACTCTGTATGCAACACAGATTGCCACCATTTGTAAGACAAAAATCACCTGAGGAGCAGACATTAAGCTATCTGTTTCTTACTTGTAGCACATTGATTTCTATTTCCTCTGGCTCATACTTAGGAATATTAAAAAAATAAAATAAAATAGAGGGCTTTCGTGGTAGCTCAGTGGTGAGGAGTTCGCCTGCTATTGCACAAGACACAGGTTTAATCCCTGATCCAGGATGACCCCACATGCTGCAGAGCAACTAAGCCTGTGAGTCACAACTATTGAGGTTGAGTTCTAGAGCCTTGGAGCCACAACTATTGAGCCCATGTGGCGCAACTATTGACACCTGTGTTCCCTAGAGCCCACAACCAGAGAGATCAGGGTAAAGAGAAGCCTGCTCCCCTGCAACCAGAGAATAGCCTGTGAGAACAGAGAAAACCCTGAAGAGCCAAAAATAAATAAAGAAATAAAATTTAGAAAAACTTACACCTTTGTCAAACCCATTTTTAAAGAACTTATCTTGTATTGGAGTGCAGCTGATTAACAATGTTGTGATAGTTTCAGGTGGACAGCAGAGATTCTCCATCCAATCTCCCCTTCCATCCAGGCTGCCAAATAACATTGAGCAGAGTTCCCTGTGCTGTACAGTAGGTCCTTGTTGGGTTATACACTTTAAATATAGCAGTGCGTACCCCTGTGTTTTAAACTTAATCCTTCCTCTCTCTCCCTTACATTCTTTGTTCCTCTGTAGTCTTTGCACTATGTGCCTGCTAAATAAATAAATAAATACTTGTATGTTGAGTGTATAGGTGCATATTTATAAGAATCAAGAATGTGGCAAAGTCAAACTGTGAAGAGAACGTTATTCACAGAGGCTCCTGACCCTTTGAAATATCCTCAGAGCTACTGAAAACCACAGGAAACCTATTTGTTTATGGAAGTGTGCCAGGTGTTTCTTTTTCATAAATTCGTAATTGATTAATCATCATCATCTAGGAAAAAAAGGGCAACACCATGATGAGAGGTTGCATTTTCCATCTGTACATTAAATAAATAGAATATTTCAAGTGAGAAAGGATAAAGAGAAAAAGAGGGAGAAAGATAGAGGGAAAATATGAGTGCAAAGTTAGCAATTGGATTTATAATTTAATCATAGTTTATACTCCCAAACCATTTGAATTTTACATCTAGCTAATAAAGCCCTGTGAATGGAAAATATCTTTTAATATTTTATTCTAGAATTATAACTGTTTTAGTTAGATCCTAGAATAATATTCAGTCAAAAGAAATGAAGTACAGTACAAACTTTTTAAAAATATGCTATACTTAAGTAATAATATCTTATTGAAGTTCATTGTGAATACAATAGAAAGTTGACAATAAGTAACAAATATATTTTTCAAAATGGCAATCATTTTCCTTGGAAGACTCCAGTATTTATTTAAAAATGGAATGTCATCACTTAATAGAAATGATAGGAATGGTCAGAAGAATGTTAGATAACTAGACACTAAACTAAACCATTCAAACATGATAAGTTATCAGGTAGATCTTTTCTAAAGCTAGATTACTTTAAAGAAAAGACTATGTCCCTGTGTGGGAGAATAATTTGCCTACCTGACTGTTCACTGAAATATCAAGGGTGAACTTTAGCAGGCTCTGGACTACATAGCAAAAGATAGCAGAGGAATTACAGATGGGAAACTTATTGTGAAGACTACATTTAGAAAAAATACAATGCAGATATTAAAAATAGGTTTTAGCCATAAAACAAATGCTAGTTAATAAGAAATTGTCTTTTTTGCCTCTAACTGTAGTTTTATTCTGACCTTTCTTCTGAATTATGATTTATAGGAAAATAATGTTCACACACAATAAATGAAGAACTTCCCTGGTTTTTCACTGGCTAAGACTCTTCACTCCCAATGCTGGGGTGTCCAGGTTCAATCCCTGATCAGGGAACTATATCCCACATGCTGTAACTAATAGTTTACACGCTGCAACTGAAAAAGATCCTGCACATTGCAATGAAGATCATAGTTACTGCATACCACAACTAAGATTGAATGCAGCCAAACTAATAAGTAATTATTTTAAAAGAAAACAAAACAAACAAAAAACAATAAATTATAAGCCACATTTACAAAATGTGTTAGCCTTAGTCACTCCTGTCCAAATCTTTGCCATCCCATGGACTGTAGCCTGTCAGGCTCCTCTGTCCATGGAATTCTGCAGGCAAGGATACTGGAGTGGGTTGTCATTCCCTTCTCCAGATTTACAGAATAAGTCAATGTATATCATTGATAGAGCCCTGAGTTGTTCAGCTGACCAACCAGATTGTCGTCATCATCATTTGGACATCAGTTAGAAATGCAGATGCCCAGGCCCTACTCCATATCTACTGAATCAGGATCTGAGTTTTGACAAGATTCCCAAGTGGTTTGAATGTATATTAAATGGGAAAAGCTAGGACATGCATATGCTTTTCACTTACATTTCACTGGGTATAACTATATCTAGCTAGACTTTGACTATCACATACTCTCAAGAGTGTTCTACAGGACCACAATTTAAAAGCATTAGTACTTTGGTTCTCAGCCCTTCTTTATGGTCCAACTCTCACATCCATAGATGACTACTGGAAAAACCATAGCTTTGACAATATGCATCTTTGATGGCAAAGTGATGTCTTGGCTTCTAAATACTCTTGTCTAGGTTTGTCATAGCTATTCTTCCAAGGAGCAAGTGTCTTTGAATTTCATGGCTGCAGTCACCATCTGGAATGATTTTGGAAATCAAGAAAAGAAAATATGTCTGATTCCACTTATTCTCTTTCTATTTGCCATGAAGTAATGGGACTGGATGCCATGATCTTAGTTTTTTTAACATTGAATTTCAAGCCAGCTTTTTCATTCTCCTCTACAACCGTTAGTTCTTCTTTACTTTCTGCCATAAGAGTGGCATCATCTGCTTATCTGAGGTTGTTAATATTTCTCCTGGAAATCTTGATTTCAGCTTGTGATTCACCCAGCTTGGTATTTTGTATGATATATTCTACATATAAGTTAAATAAACAGTGTGACAATATACTCTTGAAGCACTCCTTTCCCAGGTTGAACCAGCCCATTGTCCCATGTCCAGTTTTAACTATTGCTTATTGACCCTCATACAGAAGAGAGGTAAGGTGGTCTAGTACTCACATCTCTTTAAGAATTTTCCATGATTATTTTGTGACCTACACAAAGGCTTTAACACAGTCAATGAAGCAGAAGTAGATGTTTTTTCTGGAAAACTCTTCTTTTTCTATGATCCAGTGAATATTGGCAATCTGACCTCTGGTTCCTCTGCCATTTTTAGGCCCAGCTTATAAATCTTGAAGTTCTCAATTCATGTATCGTGAAGCCTAGTTTGAAGGATTTTGAGCATAACCTTGCTGGCATGTGAAATGACTGAACTAGCTTATGATTTAACACAATTACTAATTTCAACTAAATTTTCATTATATTAAATCTTGACAAGTCACTTAGTTAGATAACTTTTTATCTCAAATATAGACCCCTTTTTTTTACTATACACTACATAGTCAATAGTTTCCTAATACATTTCTCTGTCATTCACCAATGAAAAAATACTGAAGTTCCAGGCAAATTTTAATTTAAAAAATACTTTTAGAACAAAGAAAAGTTTAAAAGTCATCTTCAACTTGATTCAAATCAAGAAAGGAAAACAAAATAGTGAAACTTGAGAAACACTGAAAAAAGGTATTGAGATCCATTTGTTACTGATGGAATGAGAGAATAAGATCTTTTGAATTAGAAAATGCTGTATAAATTATTCCAAATTGTGCTTTGCAAAAACCTGACCTCAAAAAGATGTGGGAAAGAGTGTGTACTAAACAAAATAAGTTTGGGTCACTCTGAAGAAGTCACAGTGAAGGTTGTGCAGTGCTTAATCGTTCAGTCATGTCTGGCTTTTTGCATTTCCCCTGAACTATAGCCTGCCAGGCTCCTCTGTCCATGGGAATTCTAAAGACAGGAATACTGGAGTGAGTAGCCTATCCCTTCTCCAGGATATCTTCCAAACCCAGGGAAAGGAACTGCGGTCATCTGCATTCCAGGAAATTCTTTACCAACTAAGCTACAAGGGAAGCCCTCTCACAGTGAATATTAGTATATGATATTTCTGAGGTCAGTAATTAAGAAGAAACATACCCATAACTATTTTATCTGTATTTTTTAAACGTTTTCTCTTAATGTGTGCCTTTCTAGTTTATTGTAGAATACTGATAAACTAATATGCTGACATTCATTGAACATATTTTGAGTTGTTATCAGTATCTATTAACTGATACTATTGTATCAGTTTCAATGGGATAAAAGCAAATTTAACATTCTATTAGTGTACCAGTTTAAAGAAATATTTCTTTATCTGCTACCAAAAATACTGTCCCTTTTGCCTTTCTTCAGTTAAAGAAAATCCAAAACTAAATCCCACATTCATCAAGAGCTAATGTGCACCAAGCAGCAATTGAGAATTAATATTAAATTAGTATTATTTGATAATGTGAACACTTCAATACCATTCTGTATATATGTGTAGACAGATGTATATACTGAAGCAGAGGCTAACATAGGTGAAACGCATTTCCTTATATTCATCATCCATACATACATGCCAATATGATACATTGCTTCAGTACTAGATAAATAAAAAGTTTAATTCAGAAAGAACAATCAACCAAGAAAAAACAGGTATACCAAACAAAGCCCAGCATTACATCTTGAAAAATATTTTATAAAAGTCAACTCTTCGTGCACTTTTTTTTGGAGGTTTCTCTGGACTAAACTGGTCTAAAATAGTACATGAAAGAAGAAATATACGACAAGTTTATTTTTTGTATTATTTAAAACAAAGTTTTATTTCCATTTCCATTTACTTATAATGTTTCATATATTATGAACCTATTCAACCATATAGTATAAATTACAATGTTCATGATGCCACCTTTAAATCATTCTTGGAAGAAGATATATGATAGATATGTGATTAGATAAATTAATTGCTTACTAATTATTTCATGGATCTTGACTGACTAATCCGACTAATCTACAAATTATAATAACTATTATGCAGGAGTTACATAGTTCCAGTTTAATGACAAAGGCAATAAACTGTAAAAGTCATCCATTCTTGGACAATAATTGAAAACATCATTCTTAAGGCATGAATATTCTGAACTTCAATCACTTTAACTAAAAGGTTTTTGTCATACTTGTTGATGGATAAGAGTTAATACAAAGAAAATATGCTGAAAGCAGACTTCAATTGATGCCAACTATTTTTAGGTATATTTAATCACTTTTTCTTTAGTTTCAGTTAACACAATTAATTGTCCTATATCTATCATATTGCTAACTCATCTTTGTTCTGTGTATTGATTTATCAGTCTCTATAAATCTTATAAACAATGTGAAATAAGAATAATATTTGCTCCTTATAGAAAGTCTTCCATTTCTCAAGCTATGTAGGCTCAGTTGCTTTCCACTTATTTAACAAGTCAATATTAGAGCCAAGATACATTGTCTACAATCCCCTTGTCCTTCTATGTTCCCAAAGTGTTCAATTTCCCACTAGAGCAATGACAAATACGTACAATGATTAATGCTAAATCGTTAGCTATTGTTCCATTATCCATTTATCTCATCAAGAGCTTAGCCTTTTTTGAAGTTATTTTACCTCTCCCCCACATTGTTTTTAAGGAAAATATCCATTGAGGATACCAGTAAAATCATGACAGTTTAGGAGTTTGGGCTACTAGAGCAGGAGAATGTGTGCCATGTTTCCCATTATAAAAATAACAGTTAGAAAAAATGCTACCCGTTTGACTGGCTCACTTATCTTCAATGATATTCTAAATCATTATCTTTTCATTTCTCAGACACATAATCAATTTAGTTTCTTTCTTGTGATCTTCTTCCCCATACTTGATAGCAATAATCTTCATTTTTAAAATGTTTCATATATTATGAACCTATTCAACCATATAGTATAAATTACAATGTTCATGATGCCACCTTTAAATCATTCTTGGAAGAAGATATATGATAGATATGTGATTAGATAAATTAATTGCTTACTAATTATTTCATGGATCTTGACTGACTAATCCGACTAATCTACAAATTATAATAACTATTATGCAGGAGTTACATAGTTCCAGTTTAATGACAAAGGCAATAAACTGTAAAAGTCATCCATTCTTGGACAATAATTGAAAACATCATTCTTAAGGCATGAATATTCTGAACTTCAATCACTTTAACTAAAAGGTTTTTGTCATACTTGTTGATGGATAAGAGTTAATACAAAGAAAATATGCTGAAAGCAGACTTCAATTGATGCCAACTATTTTTAGGTATATTTAATCACTTTTTCTTTAGTTTCAGTTAACACAATTAATTGTCCTATATCTATCATATTGCTAACTCATCTTTGTTCTGTGTATTGATTTATCAGTCTCTATAAATCTTATAAACAATGTGAAATAAGAATAATATTTGCTCCTTATAGAAAGTCTTCCATTTCTCAAGCTATGTAGGCTCAGTTGCTTTCCACTTATTTAACAAGTCAATATTAGAGCCAAGATACATTGTCTACAATCCCCTTGTCCTTCTATGTTCCCAAAGTGTTCAATTTCCCACTAGAGCAATGACAAATACGTACAATGATTAATGCTAAATCGTTAGCTATTGTTCCATTATCCATTTATCTCATCAAGAGCTTAGCCTTTTTTGAAGTTATTTTACCTCTCCCCCACATTGTTTTTAAGGAAAATATCCATTGAGGATACCAGTAAAATCATGACAGTTTAGGAGTTTGGGCTACTAGAGCAGGAGAATGTGTGCCATGTTTCCCATTATAAAAATAACAGTTAGAAAAAATGCTACCCGTTTGACTGGCTCACTTATCTTCAATGATATTCTAAATCATTATCTTTTCATTTCTCAGACACATAATCAATTTAGTTTCTTTCTTGTGATCTTCTTCCCCATACTTGATAGCAATACTTCATTTTTAAAAAATGTTAGTCTCTATGTTCACATTGCTATTTCCTACTCTAAATTTATAGAATAAAATGGAAAGATATTGTTAGTAGATTATAGAACTTTGGACCTAGAGCTAGATCAGACTTTGGAGATCATCTACTGAACTGGCAATTCTCACTTACAGGTGAAGTGAATTTGAGGTAGGGGAATATAGCACTTCCCTGATGGCTCAATAAACTTTGCACTTTCAATGCAGGGAATGTGGGTCTGATCCCTGCCTGGGGAACTAAGATCTCACATGCTGTGCATTGAAGCCAATAAATAAGTAAATGAACAAAATAAAACAAAATAAAATTATTTTAAAAAGCAATGACTCATTCATTGAAAAAAAAAGAGGTAGTGTATATATAAATGTGTAGGTCACAAGTGTGTTTGTGTTCAAGTTCTCAAGTGACAAAATCCTACCCTCATACTGTTGGTCACAGTTGAAAAGATAATAATGATAGCCACTTTATCTTTGAATTTAAAAACATAATAATGTAGAAAAAGGTTTTTGAAAATATAAGATTGCTGATAAGTACTAAGACTAATTTAAGACCTAAAGAGTAAGAGTGACATTCCTGGAGGCATACAGATAGAAACCAGGATCCTGGTTCTGTCTCTCATTGGCTCAATTTACTGTTGCCATGTAACAACATGAGGCTGAGTCATTTACTCGTGGACACTCTGAGTCCACTGTAATCTAATGTCAGTTGTGGATGACAAATACGTAAAATGATTAATGCTAAATCGTTAGCTATTGTTCCATTATCCATTTATCTCATCAAGAGCTTAGCCTTTTTTGAAGTTATTTTACCTCTCCCCCACATTGTTTTTAAGGAAAATATCCATTGAGGATACCAGTAAAATCATGACAGTTTAGGAGTTTGGGCTACTAGAGCAGGAGAATGTGTGCCATGTTTCCCATTATAAAAATAACAGTTAGAAAAAATGCTACCCGTTTGACTGGCTCACTTATCTTCAATGATATTCTAAATCATTATCTTTTCATTTCTCAGACACATAATCAATTTAGTTTCTTTCTTGTGATCTTCTTCCCCATACTTGATAGCAATACTTCATTTTTAAAAAATGTTAGTCTCTATGTTCACATTGCTATTTCCTACTCTAAATTTATAGAATAAAATGGAAAGATATTGTTAGTAGATTATAGAACTTTGGACCTAGAGCTAGATCAGACTTTGGAGATCATCTACTGAACTGGCAATTCTCACTTACAGGTGAAGTGAATTTGAGGTAGGGGAATATAGCACTTCCCTGATGGCTCAATAAACTTTGCACTTTCAATGCAGGGAATGTGGGTCTGATCCCTGCCTGGGGAACTAAGATCTCACATGCTGTGCATTGAAGCCAATAAATAAGTAAATGAACAAAATAAAACAAAATAAAATTATTTTAAAAAGCAATGACTCATTCATTGAAAAAAAAAGAGGTAGTGTATATATAAATGTGTAGGTCACAAGTGTGTTTGTGTTCAAGTTCTCAAGTGACAAAATCCTACCCTCATACTGTTGGTCACAGTTGAAAAGATAATAATGATAGCCACTTTATCTTTGAATTTAAAAACATAATAATGTAGAAAAAAGGTTTTTTGAAAATATAAGATTGCTGATAAGTACTAAGACTAATTTAAGACCTAAAGAGTAAGAGTGACATTCCTGGAGGCATACAGATAGAAACCAGGATCCTGGTTCTGTCTCTCATTGGCTCAATTTACTGTTGCCATGTAACAACATGAGGCTGAGTCATTTACTCTTGGACACTCTTAGTCCACTGTAATCTAATGTCAGTTGTGGATGACTGCAGTCATCTGAATTTTATCTAAACTAGACTTCCGAGGTGTCCCGTAACTTGGCTGGCAGGTAATGCTGGCTCTTGGCTATGAGCTCACCTGGGCCCTTTTGAGTAGAGACCTATACATGGCCTCTCCACCATGAAGGTCTCAGGGAAACTGAATTTTTTCATCTCAAGTGTAGGAGTGTCAAAAAATTTACAGCCATTCAAAACCAAAACACAACACCATAATCTGCATTCAGTCTGGCTCTGGCATGCCCTATTACATCCTGTCACTCCTCCTGAGAAAGTAAACATTTCCCTGTGTTTGCCTAGACAGCTATACATATGATTTTCATGCTAGAACTACACTTGGAAATAAGAAAAGTATCACATATTAAATATTTAAAATTTAGCTACATATCATTTATTTAAAAATCATCAAAATATAATTGAGTACTGCCATGTGATGGAGAAGGAAATGGCAACTCACTCCAGTATTTTTGCCTGGAAAATTCCATGGACAGAGGAGCCTGGCGGGCTGCAATCCATGGGGTCGCCAAGAGTTGGACACAGCTGAGCACACATACACTGCTATGTTGAGAGTCCCAAACTCAGGTGCTGGAACTACAACTATTAAAGAAAAAAAATTGCCCCCAAGTCTATTGGGAAAGGCAAAAAGTAATTAACTTAGTTGAAGAAATTGTTGCTAAAACAGAACTATGTATAGGGTTGACTACAGAGGGATGTTACTAAACAGGAGGTTAAAGAAATGGCTGCAGAAAATTGAGGTTAGAGGGGCATCTGGAGGAATCCTTGACCAATAAGTTGACCAGGCTTCTCCTTGACCAAAGACATGGTATTCCAGCACATATATTAAACTTCAAGCATAAAAAAATCAAGTTAAATTTATAAGGCTATCTTTTAAGATATGCATGTGGTTAAAGAAGATGAGTCTAGAAAATTAAGCAAGAGCCAGAACTGAAGTTTGTATAGGAGTTTGTATATAAACATGTATATGATTAATATACATACCAATCATTCAATATTAATAATGTAAATGTAACAATTGAAAAGCAGAATTATTATAATATTTCTGTGGTAATACTTTCAAACAATGTAAAGAGAACTATTAAAATATTTCAGAGCAGTCAAAACTGCATAAAGTTATGCATAGAATTTGGAGCAGAGAGGAAGCATATTGAAACAAACTGTGGACACTTAATACAAAGGTCAACATAAATGGAACTAGATTGAAATCAGGTGTTGACTTAATTTAACTTTGCCATAGCATGTGTTGGGTCATGTTGGGATCATCTAGTATTTGCATTCCTTATAGTAATCAAGACAGAGCAAGTAACAGGGAGAACGGATTCTACATTTTAATTCTCCAGAGCTGGCTCTGGCATGCCCTATTACATCCTGTCACTCCTCCTGAGAAAGTAAACATTTCCTGTGTTTGCCTAGACAGCTATACATATTATTTTCATGCTAGAACTACACTTGGAAATAAGAAAAGTATCACATATTAAATATTTAAAATTTAGCTACATATCATTTATTTAAAAATCATCAAAATATAATTGAGTACTGCCATGTGATGGAGAAGGAAATGGCAACTCACTCCAGTATTTTTGCCTGGAAAATTCCATGGACAGAGGAGCCTGGCGGGCTGCAATCCATGGGGTCGCCAAGAGTTGGACACAGCTGAGCACACATACACTGCTATGTTGAGAGTCCCAAACTCAGGTGCTGGAACTACAACTATTAAAGAAAAAAAATTGCCCCCAAGTCTATTGGGAAAGGCAAAAAGTAATTAACTTAGTTGAAGAAATTGTTGCTAAAACAGAACTATGTATAGGGTTGACTACAGAGGGATGTTACTAAACAGGAGGTTAAAGAAATGGCTGCAGAAAATTGAGGTTAGAGGGGCATCTGGAGGAATCCTTGACCAATAAGTTGACCAGGCTTCTCCTTGACCAAAGACATGGTATTCCAGCACATATATTAAACTTCAAGCATAAAAAAATCAAGTTAAATTTATAAGGCTATCTTTTAAGATATGCATGTGGTTAAAGAAGATGAGTCTAGAAAATTAAGCAAGAGCCAGAACTGAAGTTTGTATAGGAGTTTGTATATAAACATGTATATGATTAATATACATACCAATCATTCAATATTAATAATGTAAATGTAACAATTGAAAAGCAGAATTATTATAATATTTCTGTGGTAATACTTTCAAACAATGTAAAGAGAACTATTAAAATATTTCAGAGCAGTCAAAACTGCATAAAGTTATGCATAGAATTTGGAGCAGAGAGGAAGCATATTGAAACAAACTGTGGACACTTAATACAAAGGTCAACATAAATGGAACTAGATTGAAATCAGGTGTTGACTTAATTTAACTTTGCCATAGCATGTGTTGGGTCATGTTGGGATCATCTAGTATTTGCATTCCTTATAGTAATCAAGACAGAGCAAGTAACAGGGAGAACGGATTCTACATTTTAATTCTCCAGAGACAAAACACATGGAGCTGAAGTCACCTGGCTCCTGTGATTTGACTACATGTGAACTAGTTAATTAAAGTGAATGTGAGTTTCCTGGATAAGACATACAACAAAGATCCTTTGTGGTTAAAATTTTCTGCACATGGCATATGTTAAAGTAGGATGCAGGATGTTGTTTTCAGCTCACAGATTTAATTATTTATAAGAATGTCTGTTGAAAATAAATGGGATGCAGGGAAAGTGGGCCACCAATCCTTACTCTAAACAACACAGTGGAGGATTGCTTCCCAAAGTGTGCTCTTTAGTGCAAAGCATGAGCATCAGATGGGAACTTGTTAGAAATGCAGAATCTCATGTTCCGCAGAAGTTGAGTCCACAATTTAATCAAATCCTTAGGTAGTTTCCTATGGATATTAAAATCTGGGAAAGACAGATTGTAGAGATGGAGCACTGCAGGGTTAGGATAATCCTGAATACTGTAGCAGAGACTTTTGCATTAGTCTGTTTTTAACGTTTTTTTGTTTTTAATGTGAACCATTTTTGAAGTCTTTATTGAATTTGTTACAATATTGTTTCTGTTTTTTTTTTTTTTAATTTTACTTTTATAGAGTTGTGTTTACAACTATACGTAAATCTAAATCAGTCATAGGTGTACCCTTGACCCCTCCCACATGAATCCCCCCAATCCCTCCTCAGCGCACCCCTGCAGGTTGTTACATAGCCCCCGTATAATTTCCCTTACTCTTACAGCATATCCACAATGTTTCTGATTTACTGGCTATGAGGCATGTGGGATCTTAACTACCCTGCTGAGGATTGAACACTTAACTAGTGGACCATCAGGGTAGTCCCTGCATTTGTTTTCATTAGTTGGTTCATAGAGCGAGACTCAAATCTTGAGCAGGACGAAAACGCAAAAAGGAATAAAGGCGAGAAAAATTTCAAATGGAGGGGATTGAATAAGTAGGTAAGTGGGAGTAGCAATTTATATATATATATTTGCTACCTGTATCCATATCTTCTGTCCATTTAAATAATGGACAGAAGTAGTAGTTGGCTTCTATTAAGTGCCTAAGACAGTGGCTGACACATGGTAGGTATTCAACATTAATATTAATTGAGTGAATAAACTTTACACATATCACTTTATCATAGAAAGTAATTTTGCCCACATTATTTCACTTTGAGTCTCACAACATCTCTGCAGACAGAATGAATAGTTGGCATCATTGGACAAATGCTTTCAACTTGCCTACTTTGTAATAACTTAAAGTCAACAGATATGACAAAACCTTTTAGTGTATAATTGATGTTAAGAATATTCATGCATTAGAGATAGCATTTTCAATTGTCTTTGAAAGAGGATAATTTTTACATGCACTGCCTTTGTTTAAGAAAGACCAGGATAGTTAACTGATATGTGAATGTTAACTAACTTTGAACAGTGAATTTGCTCAGCTTAATTAATTTACTAAATTATCTTACTTGTGACATCAAGGATTTAAATCAGGCACTGCATACAATGCAATTTAAAAACACATAAGGGAGCGAGGTTGGGAACACACCACGCTTTATCATTATTGGACTAGAAATGAAAATAGCATGTGAGTGACTCTGGAAAAACCTTTTTGCATCTTTTTTTCCGACACCAAGCATTTGGCCCTTAAACCCCAGTATGACCTCCAAAAGAAGTGTGTGCTTTAATGTAAGAGGCATAAAAAACAAGATATTGACAGTGTTGAGGTGCAAAAAAGTAGTAAATTTTCAAAAGCATAAGTGAAACTGGATTTGAAGTCATACTTTCTGATTAAAAATTGAAAAAAAAAAAAAAAAAAAGTTCCTTAATGGTAACCCTCATTTTCAGTTTAAACTTAAGACACACACACTGTGTAATGTATGATTTGACCAAAAGATGGTTCTTTGCAGTTCATAATAAAGATCAGTGTAAATCTGGAACATATTTTAAACATAAATTGCCTCTCAAAAATCTTGGTTAACAGAACACATAAAAGTTGGAATTTTTATTATAGATAAAGAACAGAAGTAATTAAAGAATATGATTGCTTTATTTTATGAGACAAATATTTGATTTATAAAAGGTATATTGAATTACATATTTATTTAATCAGCAGTTCTTAAGATATTGGGATCTTTTTTCTATTGTAGAGGACAGAAATTTGGTACTTGACAAATTAGAGATTTTTATAAGCTGATTCTTGCAGTGTATTGTTCATTTCAAATTTGCTCGAATTCATCATAAGCAAAGTAATTACGTAAAGGATAATCACTTTAAAGGATAATTGAGGTTTTTCCCCCATCATTAGTTCTAATTGCTTAAGTGCTTAAAATCCATATTTTTAAACATTTGAACTGAATACTAATCTCTGGAATCAAATAGAGTCAACCATATTACAAAGTTCAACTTGAATTGAACTCTGCCAAACTAAATAGTTTGGAGCATTCTCTCTTGAAGATGAAAAAGAAACTCTTTTCCTCTATTAATACTCGTAAGTTTCCAATAACCTTATTTAATAAAAAACAATGATTATAATTGCTATCATGCTTGCTGGGGCCTTCCCAGGTGGCTCAGTGGTAAAGAATACACCTGTCAATGAAGGAAACATAGGATATGAGAGTTTGATCTCTGGATTTAGAAAATCCTTTGGAGGAGGAAATGGCAACTTACTCCAGTATTCTTGCCTGAAAAATCCCATGAACAGAGGAGCCTGGAGGGCTACAGTCCATGGGATTGCAAAGAGCTGGACATGACTGAACGCACATGTACTTACGTACCATGTTTTCTAGACTGTTTATGGACCAGGCATGATTCTGAACACTTAATATATAATGCCTCAACTCTTAAAACGATCATTAAAATAATATCATTATTCTCAAATTACAGAAGAGAAATGGAGGCTTAAAGAAGTTAAATTTACCCAAGACTAGAGCCCAGTCAGACAATATTCTAGATATTTTTCTTTCTACCATGTTCTGATTATTGCACTTATATAAGGTATATTGAATTACATATTTATTTAATCAGCAGTTCTTAAGATATTGGGATCTTTTTTCTATTGTAGAGGACAGAAATTTGGTACTTGACAAATTAGAGATTTTTATAAGCTGATTCTTGCAGTGTATTGTTCATTTCAAATTTGCTCGAATTCATCATAAGCAAAGTAATTACGTAAAGGATAATCACTTTAAAGGATAATTGAGGTTTTTCCCCCATCATTAGTTCTAATTGCTTAAGTGCTTAAAATCCATATTTTTAAACATTTGAACTGAATACTAATCTCTGGAATCAAATAGAGTCAACCATATTACAAAGTTCAACTTGAATTGAACTCTGCCAAACTAAATAGTTTGGAGCATTCTCTCTTGAACATGAAAAGAAACTCTTTTCCTCTATTAATACTCGTAAGTTTCCAATAACCTTATTTAATAAAAAACAATGATTATAATTGCTATCATGCTTGCTGGGGCCTTCCCAGGTGGCTCAGTGGTAAAGAATACACCTGTCAATGAAGGAAACATAGGATATGAGAGTTTGATCTCTGGATTTAGAAAATCCTTTGGAGGAGGAAATGGCAACTTACTCCAGTATTCTTGCCTGAAAAATCCCATGAACAGAGGAGCCTGGAGGGCTACAGTCCATGGGATTGCAAAGAGCTGGACATGACTGAACGCACATGTACTTACGTACCATGTTTTCTAGACTGTTTATGGACCAGGCATGATTCTGAACACTTAATATATAATGCCTCAACTCTTAAAACGATCATTAAAATAATATCATTATTCTCAAATTACAGAAGAGAAATGGAGGCTTAAAGAAGTTAAATTTACCCAAGACTAGAGCCCAGTCAGACAATATTCTAGATATTTTTCTTTCTACCATGTTCTGATTATTGCATTTATACAAGGTCACAGTGAGAACATGTTTGCATTTTCAGAAGGTCACTGGGCTTTTTGTTTCTGTAAATCTCTTAAGAATGCTTTCAATAAGGAGAAATGATAACACAATATTATGACATCTTATTACTCAAGGATAACACAATTACATAATAACATTATAAGATCTTAGTTCAGAGGGGAAAAGACAGCATATTCTAAAATGTTCCAGTTTTAGGACAATTTTCTCATTTTAAAGTTATAGAGTATGTGCATGGTGGTAAAGGACCATATCACTTACTTTTCAAACCAGAACACCTTTGAACCCAAAGGGAATAATCACCAGTCAGACAGCAGAGTGGCAGACTGAAACAGGGACTGTCTTGAGAAAATTTGAATGTATGTTTATGCTAGACTCAGGGGAGTGATAGATACTGATAAAGTTGAATTGGTGAAGGAGAGAAAGAGAACTGAGACTAACCTGAACTCTTACTGCAGAGTTTTTTTTTTTTTTTTAAAGACTTGAATTAAGTATATATACCTTAGGGGGTATCCCAGGTGGTGCTAGTGGTAAAGAACCTGTCTGCCAATGCTGAAGATGTAAGAGATGTGGTTTTGAGCCCTGGGTCAGGAAGATCCCCTGGAGAGGGCATGGCAACCCAATCCAGTGCTCTTGCCTGGAAAATCCCGTGGACAGAGGAATCTGGTGGGCAACAGATCATGAGGTTCCAAAGAGTTGAACATGACTAAAACGACTTAGCACATACCCCCACATGTATATACCTTTGAGAGTTTTTTCCTTCGGGAAGAAGCCTGCCAAATAAGGATTAGGAAGGTTTGTCCAATGTTGTTTGTTTAACAAATAGCTCCCTAGTTAAGAGTGATCTGTTATAATGAATTAATTTGCTGAAGGAATACTTTTTAAAAGGTCAGAGATTGTCCCAGGTTAAAAAGGGACAGAAAAATACAGGAATCATTCTACCTTTTATGTTTTTCTGATTCACTAGCTGTATCATTTCCTACTTAATCAAAATGCACCATTTTCAATTTGATATTTAATGCATTCCATAAGCTACTATATATATATATATATATATATGGTTATAGAACAACAAATATATCACATGAAAAATAATTCTACAAATATTAAATATTCCTGCATTGTATTAACATAATTTATATAATTCTAAATCTAATAAAATTGAATTGACTATCCAATAAATGGAATTTTATATCATGTTTGTTATCAGCTAAATAATTCATTATTTCATTTTATATACACACTCTTTAATTAACTTAGTGACTCAGAGGTAAGATGCTGCTAATCCATTCATTTCCCCAAGCCCATAAAGAAAAAAAAAGTACAAAATGCACGAGAGTATAATAGGGAAAGGTTAAGAGTTTAATATGAAGGAATTTTTAATCAGAGGAGAGAGCAGCTGGTTGAGGTTCTTTCCACCTCCGACTGGAGACCCCAGATTGCATGGTGATTAGTTACACCTGTTTTTTTACTAGTCTTTTCCTGAAGCAGGCCAGGCATGAAGTTGGCTATTGAAAAGTTCTTGGCATTTTGCTGTTCTTTGTTTTAAAAGCCACCTTTCTTTTAAAGGCAGATATTTATTTTTAGCCATGGTGTGCCTATTAAAAAAAAAGTCAAAGGTCAAATTTGCCTGGAGGGACTGAAAAACTATTTTACAAGGGAAAAGAGCAGATAATATTTTCAGTACTTTGGAGAGTCTATTCTCATATACTCACAAGTGTTTAAAAATTTTTAAAAGAGTTATTTGAACTGTACAGTGTCAATAGTATTTTATTATTAGAATCATATTCCCTGGATCGATCATAGTATCTTGGTTTGATTATTTAGCACATACCCCCACATGTATATACCTTTGAGAGTTTTTTCCTTCGGGAAGAAGCCTGCCAAATAAGGATTAGGAAGGTTTGTCCAATGTTGTTTGTTTAACAAATAGCTCCCTAGTTAAGAGTGATCTGTTATAATGAATTAATTTGCTGAAGGAATACTTTTTAAAAGGTCAGAGATTGTCCCAGGTTAAAAGGGACAGAAAAATACAGGAATCTTTCTACCTTTTATGTTTTTCTGATTCACTAGCTGTATCATTTCCGACTTAATCAAAATGCACCATTTTCAATTTGATATTTAATGCATTCCATAAGCTACTATATATATATATATATATATGGTTATAGAACAACAAATATATCACATGAAAAATAATTCTACAAATATTAAATATTCCTGCATTGTATTAACATAATTTATATAATTCTAAATCTAATAAAATTGAATTGACTATCCAATAAATGGAATTTTATATCATGTTTGTTATCAGCTAAATAATTCATTATTTCATTTTATATACACACTCTTTAATTAACTTAGTGACTCAGAGGTAAGATGCTGCTAATCCATTCATTTCCCCAAGCCCATAAAGAAAAAAAAAGTACAAAATGCACGAGAGTATAATAGGGAAAGGTTAAGAGTTTAATATGAAGGAATTTTTAATCAGAGGAGAGAGCAGCTGGTTGAGGTTCTTTCCACCTCCGACTGGAGACCCCAGATTGCATGGTGATTAGTTACACCTGTTTTTTTACTAGTCTTTTCCTGAAGCAGGCCAGGCATGAAGTTGGCTATTGAAAAGTTCTTGGCATTTTGCTGTTCTTTGTTTTAAAAGCCACCTTTCTTTTAAAGGCAGATATTTATTTTTAGCCATGGTGTGCCTATTAAAAAAAAAGTCAAAGGTCAAATTTGCCTGGAGGGACTGAAAAACTATTTTACAAGGGAAAAGAGCAGATAATATTTTCAGTACTTTGGAGAGTCTATTCTCATATACTCACAAGTGTTTAAAAATTTTTAAAAGAGTTATTTGAACTGTACAGTGTCAATAGTATTTTATTATTAGAATCATATTCCCTGGATCGATCATTAAAGGAACTGATATCTTGGTTTGAATATAACCAGTTAGCTTTATCTTACTGCATTAAGGCCTTTCCACCATTTTGCTTTATCTGTGGCTTCTTTGGAAACTTTGTTCAATTTTTTTTTTTTTTTCCGCCACAGGTCAGAGTTGTATTGGATTTGAAAGGCAATCTGGTTCAACTTGTCCATGTTATGGATTAGAACTCCAAGCCCTATAGAGAGGAGTTGCCATATTCAAGATCACATAGCTAGAAGGTAGAAGAGGTGAAACTTCAGGTGTGTTACCTTGTTATGGATACCTTATAGCAAACTCATACAAGGGGCTAGGTAAGAATTACGCAACCAGTGTTGAGATAAGAATTTCTTCTCACAACACTGATCACATTGATTTTAAATTCTTTTTTTAAATATATATATTTTTAAATTATGGCCTCTTTTATTGGTTTTTTATTTACTTATTTTCACCCATCCTTATTCTTTGGCCTGTGAGGGCCTCCCATTGCAGTGGCCTTGCTTGTTGCAGAGCTCTGGCTCTGGACAAATGTGCTCCAGAGCTCTAACCCATAATTGGACACGCCTGTCCAACTGCTCCACGGCACGTGGGATCTTCCTGGGTCAGGGATGGAACCGGTGTCCCTTGCACTACCAGCAGGACTCTTTACCCACTGGACCACCAGGGAAGCCCTGATTCCAAATGCTTTATTTATATTTTACAATGTTATGGCCAAACAAAGAGAGGCAACCTCTCCAGGGAGTTACAGCAAATACAGACTGGAATCCACGTTTCTAACTCCCAAGCTAGCTAATCAGGTTCCGGTATTCCATCCTGTCTCATACACAAAACACAAAACATTCTGCTATGTCTTGTTCCCAAACACAAAAACACTCTGTAAAAATCCTTGGTCCTAGGAAATCTTTGGTCTAAAGCATTTCAGAAACTGTATTTACTGCTCATGGTTGGGTCGAATACATGATTGTTTTTCACATTTCTCTATCGACTTAATGAATACTTATTTAACAGTGTATTACAGGTCTTTAACTATGCGCTAGGGACTGGATCATATGTAAATGTTTCTATAAGCAAACCCACAACTATGTCTATCACTTTCATTGTCTTTAAATTGCCAACCTCAAATATGTATTAAAGTGTGTCTAAGTATAGCACTCTTAAATTTTATACGCACAAAACATCGACAGCATAGTAGCAGCTCATATTAAAGATAAACTGGGAAAGGGATAGAGCATTAAAAATGTTGTAAAAGGATTTGAGTTGTTTATTCTTTAAATTTTAATGTTAATCAAATTATGTCACTGAATAAGAGCTATGCACTTAATTAGACTATAGGGATTGAGTAATGTTTCGTATAGATTGGAGAAGAAAAAAGGCATCTTTAGAAAAAAGCAAAGGACCAAAAAATTAGAATATGACTCCAGTTTTAACTTTTCTATTTACTACTTGTGACTTTTGCAAAACAGTTGACCTATCTGCCCTTCCAATTTTCTATTTTCAAGATGAGAAAATTTTCATTATGAATCCTTTTTTTTTTTTTTTGGTTTTTATTTTACTTTTTTCCCATCCTTATTCTTTGGCCTGTGAGGGCCTCCCATTGCAGTGGCCTTGCTTGTTGCAGAGCTCTGGCTCTGGACAAATGTGCTCCAGAGCTCTAACCCATAATTGGACACGCCTGTCCAACTGCTCCACGGCACGTGGGATCTTCCTGGGTCAGGGATGGAACCGGTGTCCCTTGCACTACCAGCAGGACTCTTTACCCACTGGACCACCAGGGAAGCCCTGATTCCAAATGCTTTATTTATATTTTACAATGTTATGGCCAAACAAAGAGAGGCAACCTCTCCAGGGAGTTACAGCAAATACAGACTGGAATCCACGTTTCTAACTCCCAAGCTAGCTAATCAGGTTCCGGTATTCCATCCTGTCTCATACACAAAACACAAAACATTCTGCTATGTCTTGTTCCCAAACACAAAAACACTCTGTAAAAATCCTTGGTCCTAGGAAATCTTTGGTCTAAAGCATTTCAGAAACTGTATTTACTGCTCATGGTTGGGTCGAATACATGATTGTTTTTCACATTTCTCTATCGACTTAATGAATACTTATTTAACAGTGTATTACAGGTCTTTAACTATGCGCTAGGGACTGGATCATATGTAAATGTTTCTATAAGCAAACCCACAACTATGTCTATCACTTTCATTGTCTTTAAATTGCCAACCTCAAATATGTATTAAAGTGTGTCTAAGTATAGCACTCTTAAATTTTATACGCACAAAACATCGACAGCATAGTAGCAGCTCATATTAAAGATAAACTGGGAAAGGGATAGAGCATTAAAATGTTGTAAAAGGATTTGAGTTGTTTATTCTTTAAATTTTAATGTTAATCAAATTATGTCACTGAATAAGAGCTATGCACTTAATTAGACTATAGGGATTGAGTAATGTTTCGTATAGATTGGAGAAGAAAAAAGGCATCTTTAGAAAAAAGCAAAGGACCAAAAAATTAGAATATGACTCCAGTTTTAACTTTTCTATTTACTACTTGTGACTTTTGCAAAACAGTTGACCTATCTGCCCTTCAAATTTTCTATTTTCAAGATGAGGAAATTTGACTTATCATTATAGATTTCTTCTAGCTCTGATATGATTAAAATATAAAAGAGTAAATATTGATACAGTTTTAAGTTGTCATTTTTTTTAGTTGATAATTACCTTACATAAAGGATATCTCAAGAAGTACTAAATTACTCTGACATCCATTTAGGAGCAATATATGTGCTCTGTCTTTTCTTTTTTTTGGCAGGGTAGAGTCTTGAATATTTATTAGTTTCCAATGGCTACTAGCATTCCTTGGCTTGTGGCCATATCACTTTGATATACGCCTTCATTTTCACATTTCCTTCTCCCCTTCTGTCTGTCCTTAATAAACACTGCAAAATGTAAGGACAGATGTCATGTGTATGTGTGTGTGTGTATGTGTATGTGAAGATATATATATATAGATATAGATATAGATATATAGATATATAGATATATATATACATACACATATATATCTTGAAAGTCACACACACTACTCCCTTTCAGTGGTGTCCTTTGTTCAACAGAAACAAAGAGCATGTATTCTTTTTTTTTTTTTTTTTTTGATTCTTTATTTTAAAGGTTTTACAGAGTTTTGTTGTTCACAGACATGCATGTTCCCAGATCAGTCATATGCATATCCCTGGTCCCCACCCCCAGTTTCCCCCAGCCCACCCCTCCGGACCATCACCCCATGCCATTGTAAGCATTCCTATTCCCTTAGCACAATGATAATAGCTATCCTTTCCACATATGACAGTATAGGTTTCCATGTTACTCCCTCCATGCCTCCCTCCCTATTTCTTCCCACAATGTCCCTATGTCTATGCTCTGTCTGTTTTCCATGAGTTCACTGCATGTGTTATCAAGACTGCCCTTCCATGTATGTGTGTTAGTATACTCAATTTTATGTAAAAACTGAATAAGAGCTATGCACTTAATTAGACTATAGGGATTGAGTAATGTTTCGTATAGATTGGAGAAGAAAAAAGGCATCTTTAGAAAAAAGCAAAGGACCAAAAAATTAGAATATGACTCCAGTTTTAACTTTTCTATTTACTACTTGTGACTTTTGCAAAACAGTTGACCTATCTGCCCTTCAAATTTTCTATTTTCAAGATGAGGAAATTTGACTTATCATTATAGATTTCTTCTAGCTCTGATATGATTAAAATATAAAAGAGTAAATATTGATACAGTTTTAAGTTGTCATTTTTTTTAGTTGATAATTACCTTACATAAAGGATATCTCAAGAAGTACTAAATTACTCTGACATCCATTTAGGAGCAATATATGTGCTCTGTCTTTTCTTTTTTTTGGCAGGGTAGAGTCTTGAATATTTATTAGTTTCCAATGGCTACTAGCATTCCTTGGCTTGTGGCCATATCACTTTGATATACGCCTTCATTTTCACATTTCCTTCTCCCCTTCTGTCTGTCCTTAATAAACACTGCAAAATGTAAGGACAGATGTCATGTGTATGTGTGTGTGTGTATGTGTATGTGAAGATATATATATATAGATATAGATATAGATATATAGATATATAGATATATATATACATACACATATATATCTTGAAAGTCACACACACTACTCCCTTTCAGTGGTGTCCTTTGTTCAACAGAAACAAAGAGCATGTATTCTTTTTTTTTTTTTTTTTTTGATTCTTTATTTTAAAGGTTTTACAGAGTTTTGTTGTTCACAGACATGCATGTTCCCAGATCAGTCATATGCATATCCCTGGTCCCCACCCCCCCAGTTTCCCCCAGCCCACCCCTCCGGACCATCACCCCATGCCATTGTAAGCATTCCTATTCCCTTAGCACAATGATAATAGCTATCCTTTCCACATATGACAGTATAGGTTTCCATGTTACTCCCTCCATGCCTCCCCCTCCCTATTTCTTCCCCACAATGTCCCTATGTCTATGCTCTGTCTGTTTTTCCATGAGTTCACTGCATGTGTTATCAAGACTGTCCTACTAGATTCCATGTATGTGTGTTAGTATACTGTATTTGTCTTTCTCTTCGTGACTTACTTCACTTTTTGTGATAGGTTCTAGAGTCAGCCACTTCATTAGGACTGAGTCTTCTGCATTTCTTTTAACAGCTGAGTAGTATTCCATTGTATATATGTACCAAAGCTTCTGTATCCATTCATTCGTCGATGGACATCTAGGTTGCTTCCAAGTTGTGGCTATTGTATAGAGAGCTGCAATGAACATTGGGGTACAGGTGCTTCTTTCAGTTTTGATTTCATCAGGATATAAGCCTAATAGTGGAATTACTGGGTCATAGGGTGCTTCTATTTTTAGTTTTTTAAGAAATCTCCATAATGTCTTCCATAGAGGCTGTATCAATTGACATTCCCACCAGCAATGCAAGAGGGTTCCCTTTTCTCCACACCCTCTCCAGCATTTATTGTCTGCAGATTTTTTGAAGATGGCCATTCTTACAGGTGTGAGGTGATATCTCATTGTAGTTTTAATTTGCATTTCTCTAATAATAAGCAAGGTTGAGCATCATTTCATGTGCTTTTGGGCCATCTGTGTGTCCCCTTTGGAGAGACGTTTCTTTAGATCTTTTTCCCATTTTTTGATTGGGTTGTTCGTTTTTCCTGTGCTGAGTTGTCTGGGTTGCCTGTAGATTTTGGAGATTAATTCTTTGCCTGTTATTTCATTTGCTATGATTTTCTCCCACTCTGTGGGGTGTCTTTTCAGCTTTTTTGTAATTTCTTTTGCTGTACAAAAGCTTTTAAGTTTCATGAGGTCCCACATGGTCATTTTTCTGTTCAGTTCCACTATTCTAGTAGGTGGGTCAGAGAAGCTCTTACTTTGATTTATGTCCTTGAGGATTTTGCCTATGTTCTCCTCTAAGAGTTTGATGGTTTCTGGTCTTACATTTAAGTCTTTAATCCATTTTGAGTTGATCTTAGTGTATGGTGTCAGGGAATGTTCCAACTTCATTTATTTGCATGTAGTTGTCCAATTTTCCCAGCACCATTTGTTGAAGAGGCTGTCTTTGTCTCATTTTGTAGTTTTGCCTCCTTTGTCAAAAATAAGGTACCCATAGGTGCGTGGTTTTATCTCTGGGTTCTCTATCTTGTTCCATTGGTCTATATTTCTGTTTTTGTGCCAGTATCATACTGTCTTGATTACTGTTGCTTTGTAGTAGATCTGAAGTTAGGAAGGCTGATTCCTCCAGCTCCGTTTTTCTTTCTCAGGATTGCTTTGGCTATTCGAGGTCTTTTGTGTTTCCATAGGAACCGTGTTATTGTTTGGTCTAATTCTGTGAAAAATGTCAATGGTAGTTCAATAGGTATTGCATTGAATCTGTAGATGATATTTGGTAGTATGGTCATTTTCACAATATTGATTCTTCCGATCAGGAACATGGAATATCTCTCCATCTGTTTAAGTCTTCTTTAATTTCTTTCATGAGTGTCTTGTAATTTTCTGTGTACAATTCTTTTGTTTCTTTGGGTAGGTTGAGCATCATTTCATGTGCTTTCCTTTCTCCACCCTCAGCATTTATTGTCTGCAGATTTTTTGAAGATGGCCATTCTTACAGGTGTGAGGTGATATCTCATTGTAGTTTTAATTTGCATTTCTCTAATAATAAGCAAGGTTGAGCATCATTTCATGTGCTTTTGGGCCATCTGTGTGTCCCCTTTGGAGAGACGTTTCTTTAGATCTTTTTCCCATTTTTTGATTGGGTTGTTCGTTTTTCCTGTGCTGAGTTGTCTGGGTTGCCTGTAGATTTTGGAGATTAATTCTTTGCCTGTTATTTCATTTGCTATGATTTTCTCCCACTCTGTGGGGTGTCTTTTCAGCTTTTTTGTAATTTCTTTTGCTGTACAAAAGCTTTTAAGTTTCATGAGGTCCCACATGGTCATTTTTCTGTTCAGTTCCACTATTCTAGTAGGTGGGTCAGAGAAGCTCTTACTTTGATTTATGTCCTTGAGGATTTTGCCTATGTTCTCCTCTAAGAGTTTGATGGTTTCTGGTCTTACATTTAAGTCTTTAATCCATTTTGAGTTGATCTTAGTGTATGGTGTCAGGGAATGTTCCAACTTCATTTATTTGCATGTAGTTGTCCAATTTTCCCAGCACCATTTGTTGAAGAGGCTGTCTTTGTCTCATTTTGTAGTTTTGCCTCCTTTGTCAAAAATAAGGTACCCATAGGTGCGTGGTTTTATCTCTGGGTTCTCTATCTTGTTCCATTGGTCTATATTTCTGTTTTTGTGCCAGTATCATACTGTCTTGATTACTGTTGCTTTGTAGTAGATCTGAAGTTAGGAAGGCTGATTCCTCCAGCTCCGTTTTTCTTTCTCAGGATTGCTTTGGCTATTCGAGGTCTTTTGTGTTTCCATAGGAACCGTGTTATTGTTTGGTCTAATTCTGTGAAAAATGTCAATGGTAGTTCAATAGGTATTGCATTGAATCTGTAGATGATATTTGGTAGTATGGTCATTTTCACAATATTGATTCTTCCGATCAGGAACATGGAATATCTCTCCATCTGTTTAAGTCTTCTTTAATTTCTTTCATGAGTGTCTTGTAATTTTCTGTGTACAATTCTTTTGTTTCTTTGGGTAGGTTTATTCCTAGGTATTTGATTCTTTTGGTTACGATCGTGAAGGGGATTGCCTCATTAATTTCGTTTTCTGATTTTTCATTGTTCGTGTATAGGAATGCCAGTGATTTCTGTGTGTTGACTTTGTATCCTGCGACTTTGCTGAATTCTCTCATTAACTCTAGTAGCTTTGTAATAGTGTCTTTGGGATTTTCTATGTATAATATCATGTTGTCTGCAAAAAGAGAGAGCTTGACTTCTTCCTTTCCAATCTGGATTCCTTTGATTTCTTTTTCTTCTCTTATTGCTTTTGCTAGGACTTCCAGGACTATGTTGAATAGTAGTGGTGAAAGTGGACACCCCTGTCTTGTTCCTGGACTTAGAGGGAATGCTTTCAGTTTTTCACCATTGAGGATAATGTTCGATGTGGGCTTCTCATAGATGGCTTTTATTATGTTGAGATAGGTTTCTTCTATGCCCATTTTCTGAAGAGTTTTTATCATAAATGGATGTTGTACTTTGTTGAAGACTTTTTCTGCATCTATTGAGATGATCATGTGATTTCTGTCTCTCAATTTGTTGATATGGTGTATCACATTGATTGTTTTGCAGATATTGAAGAATCCTTGCATGCCTGGGATGAACCCGGCTTGATCATGATGTATGAGTTTTTTGACGTGTCATTGAATTCTGTTTGCTAGGATTTTGTTGAGGATCTTGACATCTAAGTTCATCAGTGAAATTGGCCTATAGTTTTCCTTTTTTGTGTTGTCTTTGCCTGGTTTGGGTATCAGGGTGATGGTGGCCTTGTAGAATGTGTTTGGAAGTTTTCCTTCCTGTGCAATATTTTGGAAGAGTTTTAGAAGGACAGGCATTAGCTCTTCTTTAAATGCTTGGTAGAATTCGGCTGTGAAGCCATCTGGCCCTGGGCTTTTATTTTGGGGTATATTTTTAATCACAGATTCGATTTCTGAGCCTGTGATTGGGTTGTTCAAAGTTTCTGTTTCTTCCTGGCTCAGTCTTGGGAGATTAATCTTCTCTAAGAAACTGTCCATTTCTTCCAGGTTGTCCAGTTTGTTGCCATAGAGTTGCTCATAATAGTCTCTTCGAATCCTTTGGATTTCTGCATTATCTGTTGTAGTCTCTCCTTTTTCGTTTTTGATTTTGTTGATCTGGTTCTTCTCTCTCTTTTTCTTGATGAGTCTGGCCAGTGGCTTGTCAATTTTGTTTACCTTTTCGAAGAAACAGTTTTTTGTTTTGTTTATGTTTACTATTGTTTCTTTTGTTTCTTTCTCATTTATTTCTGCTCTAGTCTTTATAATTTCTCTTCTTCTGCTGGCTTTGGGATGTGTTTGTTCTTCTTTCTCCAATTGTTTTAAGTGGAGGATTAGGTCATCTGCTTCATATTTTCCTAGTTTCTTGAGGTGGGATTGTATTGCTATAAATTTCCCTCTTAGAACTGCTTTTGTGGTATCCCATAGGTTTTGCATGGTCGTATGAAGAACATGTATTCTTATATTCAAAGCCTTTCCCAGTACAATTTCTTAGTATGTAATCTTCATAGTTTTAATTGAAAAGACATCAATGGACAACAAAGAAAACTGCCAACAGACAAGACAGTGTATTGGGTTAAGACCTATATCAATCAAAGGTCTGTATAGCAGTCATCTTTGACCAGAGAGATTTCATTTCCCCAATGGAGAGGTACAACTAATGAGAAGGTGATTCTAGGTGCAATCCTCAAGAATTAGGTAGGAAAGTTTCAGCTTCTTAGGGAATTTCTGCAGGATCAAGACCAATGTTTGGTCTTTCAAAGCGCTGGAGATTGTCGAGTCACTTCCTCAAACAGAATAGTAAGGGTGAATAACTGATAAAATGGTCAAGAAGAAAACATGAGGGTGCTTAGAGAGAAGAGGTGATAATATCCTTTGCAGACCGCATACCTTGTCCATGAAACTTAAGTGGAAACAGAACGTTCACCTTAATAGTCAGTTTCCTTAACCCTGAGGTAAATTCCTCTGTTTCAGCAAAGGGCAAGTCTTGTTCATCTAGTCCTGAAGGTATCCTCTCAACACCTTTGTACAGCAGAAAATATTCTTAATAATTACTTTCAAGTAGCTGCAGTAATGGAGTAGGAATGGCAACCCATTTCAGTGTTCTTGCACAAGAAACCCCATGGACCAAGGAGCCTGGTGGGCTACAGTCCGTAGGGTATCAAAGAATCCGCTATGATTTAACAACTGAACAAATAGACATTAAATGGTAAAAGTGTTGCAGGAATGGATATTATTTTTTCCTGTTGAGCAATATTATATATGTATTTTTATTCATCAATATTAATTTTATGCTTCTTGACAATGGCAAATTAAAATATTCATTAATTTGTTTTTGTAAGCAGTTAAGTTTTAAGACTCTGTTTCTAATCTGCCTTTAAAAACACTAGAGTGTTATATCATTATTATTTTAACAATTATCTGTCGAACAATTAACCTGGGTCAGGCATAATAACAAATGCTGAAGACACAATAACCTCGAGAAATTTGACAAGACACAAACAAGGGAGGTAAATAGGAGACAATTAAGTTTGACAGAAATGGTTTAATTGGGTGACTAAGGGTAGTACTGTTAGATAAGTGTTTGTAAAGCCTTTCCCAGTACAATTTCTTAGTATGTAATCTTCATAGTTTTAATTGAAAAGACATCAATGGACAACAAAGAAAACTGCCAACAGACAAGACAGTGTATTGGGTTAAGACCTATATCAATCAAAGGTCTGTATAGCAGTCATCTTTGACCAGAGAGATTTCATTTCCCCAATGGAGAGGTACAACTAATGAGAAGGTGATTCTAGGTGCAATCCTCAAGAATTAGGTAGGAAAGTTTCAGCTTCTTAGGGAATTTCTGCAGGATCAAGACCAATGTTTGGTCTTTCAAAGCGCTGGAGATTGTCGAGTCACTTCCTCAAACAGAATAGTAAGGGTGAATAACTGATAAAATGGTCAAGAAGAAAACATGAGGGTGCTTAGAGAGAAGAGGTGATAATATCCTTTGCAGACCGCATACCTTGTCCATGAAACTTAAGTGGAAACAGAACGTTCACCTTAATAGTCAGTTTCCTTAACCCTGAGGTAAATTCCTCTGTTTCAGCAAAGGGCAAGTCTTGTTCATCTAGTCCTGAAGGTATCCTCTCAACACCTTTGTACAGCAGAAAATATTCTTAATAATTACTTTCAAGTAGCTGCAGTAATGGAGTAGGAATGGCAACCCATTTCAGTGTTCTTGCACAAGAAACCCCATGGACCAAGGAGCCTGGTGGGCTACAGTCCGTAGGGTATCAAAGAATCCGCTATGATTTAACAACTGAACAAATAGACATTAAATGGTAAAAGTGTTGCAGGAATGGATATTATTTTTTCCTGTTGAGCAATATTATATATGTATTTTTATTCATCAATATTAATTTTATGCTTCTTGACAATGGCAAATTAAAATATTCATTAATTTGTTTTTGTAAGCAGTTAAGTTTTAAGACTCTGTTTCTAATCTGCCTTTAAAAACACTAGAGTGTTATATCATTATTATTTTAACAATTATCTGTCGAACAATTAACCTGGGTCAGGCATAATAACAAATGCTGAAGACACAATAACCTCGAGAAATTTGACAAGACACAAACAAGGGAGGTAAATAGGAGACAATTAAGTTTGACAGAAATGGTTTAATTGGGTGACTAAGGGTAGTACTGTTAGATAAGTGTTTGTAGTGAATGTGACAAACAATACTGGAGAAATGAGGAGTTAGGCAAATTTGTCAGGATGGAGGGGATAAATTGGTGAAGAGAAACAAAGTGATAGTGGGAAAGACCACCCTTCTCTAAGTATTTCTTCCTTTAACATTTTTGTTCTCCCTTAGAAGCAGCCTTTCTTTAAATAAATAAATAAAATTATCCCTCTAGAATAAATTTTTTTTCTGAGGAAAGAACTGACAATTTCCCTGGAGACACTGGTTAATCTCATCTAGTTCTAACCCTGCCTACCCTGGCCTGTTGAGAGAAATCTCTCTATGGCTTAGAAACTTTATTCATCTGTCTTTAGATGAGGATTAAAAATTCATTCGGCTAAGTACATATCATTTATTATGTCTATTTTCTTCTTCCTTCTCCTAATGATTGAATCACTCCTTTTACTGTTTCATCTACTAGATGTGTTGTAATTATAAGGTCAAGATTGACAATTCTCATTACATTGTGATATTTCCCTGAAGTTCAAGTCAGGCCAGAGCCACCAACTCTACCTCAAAATAGTAAAAGTATCAATCCAACCCTTTCTTTTTTTCCCCTGGTGACCACACAAATTCCATATAACTCAAATGTGGAATAGGACTAATATTATTAAAGATCTGAAGCTATATATAATCTTTCCCTTCCACCTCAAAAGTTCCAACCTTTACGCTGGTGAACAAGGCAAGAGTTCTATACTTCTGGTCCTCATGAAATGACCTTTATAGACTGTGAGTCGATGTACATAGGATTCAAACTGTAAGACCTAATATCTTCTTTGTGAATTGAATTAAAAACATCTCTGTCTCTTTACTCCATTTTCTTACCTACTTTCCTCACAGGCCTGTTGTGCATTGCATGAAAGGAAAAAAGAAAAATCTTAAATTGTCTTGCAAAATCCAAAATGCCACGAAAATATAAATAATTACCATTACTTGGTGTAGTGACCATAATCTCAATGGTCTCTGGACATCAATGTGATCAAATCTAAATGGCTTTAGTGTCCCCTTGTGTTGATCATATATCCAGAAAGATGGATAAAATGGTTGAATTAGGGAGTCTTTATATTAGTAGATTTATAGATCTTCAGATCTAATCCAAACACATTCAAAGAGGAAAAGCTAGTTTTCTCTCAAATAATGAAGAGATAAAGTAGAAATAGTAACCCAGATGGGCAAAATTGAATCAATGTCATCAATTTTTCAATCACTTTTTGAGGACAATTAAGTACAAATCATTATTCTAAGTATGTCACTTATAGTTGAAAAGAGATATAATCTATAAACTGCACTATAACAAAGAAGTTACAGTCTTCTGGGTAGGGGCATGAGAAAGAATAATATTTGGTTTTAGAGAAGATGAGATGGGAGAGCAATCAGAGAAGAAGCCAATGGAGGGGTAGGGGTACATCTTGAAGTCTAGCTAGTTTTCTAATAGCACTTTATTGATGCTTCAAGTATCTCTATCTTTCTACTAATCTGAATATTGTTACCATAAATCTTCATACATGCCTTTTTCTTGGAATAACATTTTAAAATGAGCTTATGACATAAATCCCCAAGTACCTACTGTTACTAATTTTTACTCTAGGGTGGTTTTCTCTTAGCTAGAATCATATAACACTCTCTGGACCCGTCTATTACCATACATATTGAGTCCAGAATAACATAAGAACTGATAAACTCCTCAGAGGTAAAGAATGAGTCTTTTATAAATGGGCACTTCTAGAACCTAGAAAGTATCTCCATGGAAACTATTTAAGTACAGAAGGAATAAATGAATAAATACTTGGCACACAAAAAAGGGTTTTTTTGATATTTCTTAGAATTTATTTCATTGAATGATTCATGTAATCAATAATCTTAATATAAAAAGAAAGAGACCTACTGTCAATTTCCAAGAAACATAAAACCAATCATAAAATTTGTTTAATTTCCTCATGGAATTTGACTATAAAAAAGTTCATAGGGCTTCCCCTGGTGGTCCAGTGGGTAAGGACACCACCTTGCAGTGCAAGGGGCGCCAGTTCAAGCCCTGGCCTGGGAAGATCCCACATGCCGCTCTGGACATCAATGTGATCAAATCTAAATGGCTTTAGTGTCCCTTGTGTTGATCATATATCCAGAAAGATGGATAAAATGGTTGAATTAGGAGTCTTTATATTAGTAGATTTATAGATCTTCAGATCTAATCCAAACACATTCAAAGAGGAAAAGCTAGTTTTCTCTCAAATAATGAAGAGATAAAGTAGAAATAGTAACCCAGATGGGCAAAATTGAATCAATGTCATCAATTTTTCAATCACTTTTGAGGACAATTAAGTACAAATCATTATTCTAAGTATGTCACTTATAGTTGAAAAGAGATATAATCTATAAACTGCACTATAACAAAGAAGTTACAGTCTTCTGGGTAGGGGCATGAGAAAGAATAATATTTGGTTTTAGAGAAGATGAGATGGGAGAGCAATCAGAGAAGAAGCCAATGGAGGGGTAGGGGTACATCTTGAAGTCTAGCTAGTTTTCTAATAGCACTTTATTGATGCTTCAAGTATCTCTATCTTTCTACTAATCTGAATATTGTTACCATAAATCTTCATACATGCCTTTTTCTTGGAATAACATTTTAAAATGAGCTTATGACATAAATCCCCAAGTACCTACTGTTACTAATTTTTACTCTAGGGTGGTTTTCTCTTAGCTAGAATCATATAACACTCTCTGGACCCGTCTATTACCATACATATTGAGTCCAGAATAACATAAGAACTGATAAACTCCTCAGAGGTAAAGAATGAGTCTTTTATAAATGGGCACTTCTAGAACCTAGAAAGTATCTCCATGGAAACTATTTAAGTACAGAAGGAATAAATGAATAAATACTTGGCACACAAAAAAGGGTTTTTTTGATATTTCTTAGAATTTATTTCATTGAATGATTCATGTAATCAATAATCTTAATATAAAAAGAAAGAGACCTACTGTCAATTTCCAAGAAACATAAAACCAATCATAAAATTTGTTTAATTTCCTCATGGAATTTGACTATAAAAAAGTTCATAGGGCTTCCCCTGGTGGTCCAGTGGGTAAGGACACCACCTTGCAGTGCAAGGGGCGCCAGTTCAAGCCCTGGCCTGGGAAGATCCCACATGCCGCGGAGCGGCTGGACTGATGTGTCCAATCACCAAGCCGGAGCTCTGGAGCACATGCGCCCAGAGCCTGCGCTCTGCAACGACAGACGCCACCGCGATGGGAGGCCCACAGGAGCCAAAGAATGAAGATGAATGAAAATAGAGAAATGAAAGACCAATAGAAATGGTCCGCCCACTCCCCTCCCTTTCCAACCCGACCCCTGCCCAAAGTAAAAAAAAAAAAAAAAGTTCATAGTATACTACAGAATAATTTTATGTAATGCGAATACTTGAAATTGTTTGTGATTTTTCATCTAAAGGTGCTTATTGATATAAAATTCAGACCATCTACATCAATGCTCAGTATTTTCTCCATTATATTTTAAAACCCCTAAACTCTCTTTGTGATTTCTCCTCACTGCTTCTCACCTAATCGTGCAACAGTGTCATAAGCTCTACCTCAAGTTCCCTAATTAGTGCTGAGTCTCAAATTTGACATTCTCAAACACGCTATTAGCAATAACCTTGACGTCTCTGTGAGTGAGTTATTAGAAGGGAGGTCTTATCCAAAAATATGATTTGGGCACTTGGAGAGTCTTAAATACCATCGGATCAGCAGTATGTTTCTTAATTGGAAATAATAAAAGCAGCAGCATTATCGCAAGTAATCAGGTTTTCTTAGTTATGATACTTAAACATCATAAGACAAATGATTTACTCAACTATTTGGAGCTTCTCCAAGAAAATTAGGACATAAATAAAACACAGAATAGTAGCAAGACTGGGGGAAACCACAGTGCAATTTAGGCGAAAGTATCTCCATGGAAACTATTTAAGTACAGAAGGAATAAATGAATAAATACTTGGCACACAAAAAAGGGTTTTTTTGATATTTCTTAGAATTTATTTCATTGAATGATTCATGTAATCAATAATCTTAATATAAAAAGAAAGAGACCTACTGTCAATTTCCAAGAAACATAAAACCAATCATAAAATTTGTTTAATTTCCTCATGGAATTTGACTATAAAAAAGTTCATAGGGCTTCCCCTGGTGGTCCAGTGGGTAAGGACACCACCTTGCAGTGCAAGGGGCGCCAGTTCAAGCCCTGGCCTGGGAAGATCCCACATGCCGCGGAGCGGCTGGACTGATGTGTCCAATCACCAAGCCGGAGCTCTGGAGCACATGCGCCCAGAGCCTGCGCTCTGCAACGACAGACGCCACCGCGATGGGAGGCCCACAGGAGCCAAAGAATGAAGATGAATGAAAATAGAGAAATGAAAGACCAATAGAAATGGTCCGCCCACTCCCCTCCCTTTCCAACCCGACCCCTGCCCAAAGTAAAAAAAAAAAAAAAAGTTCATAGTATACTACAGAATAATTTTATGTAATGCGAATACTTGAAATTGTTTGTGATTTTTCATCTAAAGGTGCTTATTGATATAAAATTCAGACCATCTACATCAATGCTCAGTATTTTCTCCATTATATTTTAAAACCCCTAAACTCTCTTTGTGATTTCTCCTCACTGCTTCTCACCTAATCGTGCAACAGTGTCATAAGCTCTACCTCAAGTTCCCTAATTAGTGCTGAGTCTCAAATTTGACATTCTCAAACACGCTATTAGCAATAACCTTGACGTCTCTGTGAGTGAGTTATTAGAAGGGAGGTCTTATCCAAAAATATGATTTGGGCACTTGGAGAGTCTTAAATACCATCGGATCAGCAGTATGTTTCTTAATTGGAAATAATAAAAGCAGCAGCATTATCGCAAGTAATCAGGTTTTCTTAGTTATGATACTTAAACATCATAAGACAAATGATTTACTCAACTATTTGGAGCTTCTCCAAGAAAATTAGGACATAAATAAAACACAGAATAGTAGCAAGACTGGGGGAAACCACAGTGCAATTTAGGCATTATGGAAGAGTTAAGCTCCCTCTACCTGCAGGGTAGCAGTTTTAATGAATATGGCGCAGTTACTCTTTGACAAATAATGCCATTTCTGTCCAAATACTAATACACAAAGATTATTTCTATGTCTTTTCAAGTACACATTCAAAGCCATTTGAGGGAACCATTATATTCTAATTTGTCTAATGACCTAGGGAGAAGAAACTCACTTAAAAAAGAGACTAAATTTCTTTATGTATTGTTGTGAACTGGCTTCCCAGGTGGATCAGCTGTATAATATGTGCCTTAAAGGAGGAACAGGAGATTCAGGAAACACAGGTTCAATATCCGAGTTGGGAAATTTTCCTGGGAGGGGAAAAGGCAACCCACTCCAATATTCTTGCCTGGAGAATTCTATGGACAGAGGAACCTGGAGAGGTGCAGTCCATGGGGTCTCAAAGAGTTGGAACTGACCTAGTGACTGAGCAAAACCTATGCTCGAAGTAAAGTCAGCTTCTATTTGAAATCGCAACTATTAGTGAAAGTTTATTTTCATTCTCCTTCCTGCTATTTCTATAAAAATGCATGGTTTATCTTTTGAACATATATTCCTTAATTTGATTTTCATTTAATATACAAGTACCAATAAAAAATTACAAAGATTTGTAAGAAATGGTATTGTTTTCATTAATTTATTTGGGCCTCACATAGAGGAAGCCTAAAAACAAAGCATAATGTCAAAGAAACAAACACACAAACAAAGAAAAACAATTGACCAGAAAAAGAATAGACTAGTAGTTTTACTGTAAAATGCTCAACAAGCTAAATTTATTTCAGTTATATTCAGAACAAGCATTAAAAATAATTTGAGTACAGAGAAAATGAGCTTACCTATAATGCTAAGAGCAGCCCCTGCTGGTTATTGTCATGTAACTGAGACATGCAAAATTTTAATGAAATATACAAACTTGGGGAAACCATCATAAGACAAATGATTTACTCAACTTTGGAGCTTCTCCAAGAAAATTAGGACAAAAATAAAACACAGAATAGTAGCAAGACTGGGGGAAACCACAGTGCAATTTAGGCATTATGGAAGAGTTAAGCTCCCTCTACCTGCAGGGTAGCAGTTTTAATGAATATGGCGCAGTTACTCTTTGACAAATAATGCCATTTCTGTCCAAATACTAATACACAAAGATTATTTCTATGTCTTTTCAAGTACACATTCAAAGCCATTTGAGGGAACCATTATATTCTAATTTGTCTAATGACCTAGGGAGAAGAAACTCACTTAAAAAAAAGAGACTAAATTTCTTTATGTATTGTTGTGAACTGGCTTCCCAGGTGGATCAGCTGTATAATATGTGCCTTAAAGGAGGAACAGGAGATTCAGGAAACACAGGTTCAATATCCGAGTTGGGAAATTTTCCTGGGAGGGGAAAAGGCAACCCACTCCAATATTCTTGCCTGGAGAATTCTATGGACAGAGGAACCTGGAGAGGTGCAGTCCATGGGGTCTCAAAGAGTTGGAACTGACCTAGTGACTGAGCAAAACCTATGCTCGAAGTAAAGTCAGCTTCTATTTGAAATCGCAACTATTAGTGAAAGTTTATTTTCATTCTCCTTCCTGCTATTTCTATAAAAATGCATGGTTTATCTTTTGAACATATATTCCTTAATTTGATTTTCATTTAATATACAAGTACCAATAAAAAATTACAAAGATTTGTAAGAAATGGTATTGTTTTCATTAATTTATTTGGGCCTCACATAGAGGAAGCCTAAAAACAAAGCATAATGTCAAAGAAACAAACACACAAACAAAGAAAAACAATTGACCAGAAAAAGAATAGACTAGTAGTTTTACTGTAAAATGCTCAACAAGCTAAATTTATTTCAGTTATATTCAGAACAAGCATTAAAAATAATTTGAGTACAGAGAAAATGAGCTTACCTATAATGCTAAGAGCAGCCCCTGCTGGTTATTGTCATGTAACTGAGACATGCAAAATTTTAATGAAAAAAAAGAAGCTGAAATAAGAATTAAAGATATTGGAGAGTTCTTTATTTTTCAACAACCCATGATCTCCTTTTTGACAGTTTTTCAATATATGACCTACAATACTTGCTATAAATCACATATAAATTATCAAATAACTAAACATGAAAATCATTTTTTTCCTTGAAAGCAAACTTTAAAAAAAAAATCTCCAACGACCACTCAGAGTTTGCCCAAATTAGCACCCCTTGACTCTCCCAAACTCATAGATAATAAGAGGAAAACTAACAAAGCATTATTGTGGATATATATTGATAGTTTGAACTGAAAGTATAATTTGACTAGATTCACACTTTGTTAGATCACTATTTTTTAACTGCATAAGACAGTCATATTAAAAATAATAGAGTAAAATATAAGCTTCCAATTATGGCTCTATAAATGAAAAAAAAATACACAAAAATTCATTTAAAATATTTTAAAACTGCACTCCTACTTGCTTTCTCTACCATTTTTTACTTACAGGTAACGGAGAAACTAGTATCAAAAAGAGTTAAACTGAAATACTTCGGAGCTTTGTATTTTTCCTCTCCTTGATTTGTCCTCCGAAACATGTTGCACCTAAGTCCATAACAGCAGTTCTCCATCCATTTAAATCTTTGGCTTGCATGTGTAATCACTCACCTTAGTCATGTCCTTTTCTTTGCGACCCTATGGACTATAGCCTTCCAGGCTCCAGTGTCCATGGAATTCTCGAGGCAAGAATACTGACGTGGGTTGCCTGATTTTCTTCAAAATCTTTGGCTTACATTACAATAAAAATTGGTATTGTTTTCATTAATTTATTTGGGCCTCACATAGAGGAAGCCTAAAAACAAAGCATAATGTCAAAGAAACAAACACACAAACAAAGAAAAACAATTGACCAGAAAAAGAATAGACTAGTAGTTTTACTGTAAAATGCTCAACAAGCTAAATTTATTTCAGTTATATTCAGAACAAGCATTAAAAATAATTTGAGTACAGAGAAAATGAGCTTACCTATAATGCTAAGAGCAGCCCCTGCTGGTTATTGTCATGTAACTGAGACATGCAAAATTTTAATGAAAAAAAAGAAGCTGAAATAAGAATTAAAGATATTGGAGAGTTCTTTATTTTTCAACAACCCATGATCTCCTTTTTGACAGTTTTTCAATATATGACCTACAATACTTGCTATAAATCACATATAAATTATCAAATAACTAAACATGAAAATCATTTTTTTCCTTGAAAGCAAACTTTAAAAAAAAAATCTCCAACGACCACTCAGAGTTTGCCCAAATTAGCACCCCTTGACTCTCCCAAACTCATAGATAATAAGAGGAAAACTAACAAAGCATTATTGTGGATATATATTGATAGTTTGAACTGAAAGTATAATTTGACTAGATTCACACTTTGTTAGATCACTATTTTTTAACTGCATAAGACAGTCATATTAAAAATAATAGAGTAAAATATAAGCTTCCAATTATGGCTCTATAAATGAAAAAAAAATACACAAAAATTCATTTAAAATATTTTAAAACTGCACTCCTACTTGCTTTCTCTACCATTTTTTACTTACAGGTAACGGAGAAACTAGTATCAAAAAGAGTTAAACTGAAATACTTCGGAGCTTTGTATTTTTCCTCTCCTTGATTTGTCCTCCGAAACATGTTGCACCTAAGTCCATAACAGCAGTTCTCCATCCATTTAAATCTTTGGCTTGCATGTGTAATCACTCACCTTAGTCATGTCCTTTTCTTTGCGACCCTATGGACTATAGCCTTCCAGGCTCCAGTGTCCATGGAATTCTCGAGGCAAGAATACTGACGTGGGTTGCCTGATTTTCTCCAAAATCTTTGGCTTACATTACAATAAAAAAATTGAGATAATTTGTGTGCAAATATATGTCAGATCTTATTTAAAAATCATAGATGCTTGCTTAACGCTTTCAAATTCATAACCAAACCATAATCTTAAGTATATGTGTTTAATTTTGTGCCATTATAAGTTCTTCATTGACTAATACTGAATTTTCAAATTTTGTCGTCTTTGCATTCTGAGTGTTTTGCAAAATGTCTTCTGTGGTATTACACCTCTATTAGATGTTAGTTAAGAATAAATAAATAGTCTTTATAGCTTTAGAGGAATCCCCAGGTGGCACAGTGATTAAAAAAAACAATCCACCTGCCACTGCAGGAGACACAAGAGATGCTGGTTCAGTCCCTGGATTGGGAAGATCCCTTGGAATAGGAAGTGGCAACTCATTCTGATATTCTTGCCTAGGAAATTTCATGGACAGAGGAGCCTGGTTGATTATAGTCCATGGGCTTACAAAATGTCAGACATTACTGAGTACACAAGCAACACAGCAGAAAGACTTAGCGGTTTAAAAATATTCTATATACCATGTTCTTTAAAAGATTCAGAATGGGGGCTTCCCTGGTGATCCAGTGGGTAAAGAGTCCACTTTGCAGTGCAGTGGGCACCGATTCGATCCCTGGCCAGGGAAGATCTCATGTGCCGCTGAGCAGCTGGACTGGTGTGTCCAATTATGAGCTGGTGCTCTGGAGCACATGCTACCCAGAGCAGTGCTCTACAAGGAGAGAGGCCACTGCAATGGGAGGCCCACACAGGCCAAAGAGTGAAGATGAATGGAAAATAAATAAATAAATAAAAGAGGCCAAAATTTAAAAAAAAAGATTCAGAATGCATATCAGTATTTTAAACTCTCTGATTTCCTGGTGGCTCAGATGGTAAAGAATCTGCCTTCAGTCCAGGAGACCCAGATTTGTTCCCTAGGTTGGGAAGAGCCCCTGGAGAAGGGAATGGCAATTTACTCCAGGATTCTTGCCTGGAGAATTAGGTGGATAGAGGAGCCTGGCAGACTACAGTCCATGAGGTCGCAAAGAGTCAGACATGACTGAGCAACTAATACTTTCACTACTTAATAGGGAAACATATTTAAGTTCCTTTAATTCATCAAACTTTGCAGTGACATGGAACCTGAAACTTTTCATAGCAAACCTAACAAGATATGGTAGAATTTATCTCTCTGAGGAACACACTGTGTTACACAATTCTAATTCTTTAAGACTGAATACTAAGTGTTCCTTAATCCCTAGCTCCTTCTCACCTTTAGGTACTTTAGAACATTCAACAATGATCCAGAGAAAAATCATGTATCACAGATGACTTGTGGCCACATCCCCAGGGCTGAGTTATCTTGAGCCTGCCCCACCAAGGCCTTGTCTAGTGACCACCAATCAGTCACAGACTCAACACCACATTTCCATTACTGTCTACATAATAAAGTTCAGTAACCCTTTCAAGGCACATAGTTTGGCCTATGCCAAAAAAAAAAAAAAACAACCCATTTTATGTTCATTAAAATTTGAACACCTAATAATATGTATCTTTTTATTTTATTTCAATCTTTACCCCTTTGCTCATGCTGGTCCTTCTGCCTGGGGTATCCATCCCATCCTTTCCCATCTCCATCATTTCTTGATAAATTCTACTCGAAGTAGAATTTGTGATGCTACGATTATCTTACCCACTAAGCAGTGAGCAACTAAGGACAGAAATAGTAAGAAAGGTACTTTGATATTTTCAGTTTAGTCTCTCTTATTCGATTCAATTTAGTTTTAAAAGAAATTAATTTCTGACTCATTAGCAGAGTGCAAACTGTGGGTTAAGAAGACTGTAATCACATTGATTTTATAGGGATGATCAGCCGTTGAAGGTTGGATTGGGATTTGGGGTGTAGCAGATATAGATATATACAGAATGGACAAATAACATGATTCTATCGCATAGCTTAGGGAACTATGTTCTGTGTCTCTACAATTAAATCCCTTTTGCTGTAAACCAAGAGCTCACACAATATTATAAATCAACTATACTTCCATTAAAAAAAGAATAATTACATTGTTTCATCTATTTAGAGTGTAAATTGGGATTTATCTATTTAGACTGTAAGTTGGGATGAATCTAAGGTATGCCTATATTATAGTTGTTTGTATACGATTAGAAAAGAAAATAAACATTTCTATTTGTCTTTCTCTTAAAGCAGATTATGTTTAAAAAGTAGTTTTAGAGTCTCAGAAAAACTGAACAGACTATCCTTATATCCTTGTACCGTTCAATACGCGTTTGTCTGTGCTTAGTTGTTAAGTTCTGTCCCACTCTTTGTGACCCTATGGAGTTGAACCCACCAGGTCTCTCTGTCCATAAAATTTCCCAGGCAAGAATACTAGAATGGATTGCCACTTGCCTTTCCAGGGTGTCTTCCTCACCAAGGGATTGAATCCAACTGCCCAACTTGTCAGGCAGATTCTTTACCACTGAGCCACTGGGGAAGACCTGCTATATGCCTAACCTCCTCCATAATCAAAATCACCCACCAGAGTGGTACATTTGTTACCATTGATGAACCCATATTAACACATAATAATCACCCAGAGTCTGTAGTTTACATTAATGTGTATGCTTTGTGGTATACATAATCCAAGTTTAGATAAATTTATGCTGACATGTATCCATGCAAAATTTCTTTTTATCTCTTACCCGCTCATGCTGGTCCTTCTGCCTGGGGTATCCATCCCATCCTTTCCCATCTCCATCATTTCTTGATAAATTCTACTCGAAGTAGAATTTGTGATGCTACGATTATCTTACCCACTAAGCAGTGAGCAACTAAGGACAGAAATAGTAAGAAAGGTACTTTGATATTTTCAGTTTAGTCTCTCTTATTCGATTCAATTTAGTTTTAAAAGAAATTAATTTCTGACTCATTAGCAGAGTGCAAACTGTGGGTTAAGAAGACTGTAATCACATTGATTTTATAGGGATGATCAGCCGTTGAAGGTTGGATTGGGATTTGGGGTGTAGCAGATATAGATATATACAGAATGGACAAATAACATGATTCTATCGCATAGCTTAGGGAACTATGTTCTGTGTCTCTACAATTAAATCCCTTTTGCTGTAAACCAAGAGCTCACACAATATTATAAATCAACTATACTTCCATTAAAAAAAGAATAATTACATTGTTTCATCTATTTAGAGTGTAAATTGGGATTTATCTATTTAGACTGTAAGTTGGGATGAATCTAAGGTATGCCTATATTATAGTTGTTTGTATACGATTAGAAAAGAAAATAAACATTTCTATTTGTCTTTCTCTTAAAGCAGATTATGTTTAAAAAGTAGTTTTAGAGTCTCAGAAAAACTGAACAGACTATCCTTATATCCTTGTACCGTTCAATACGCGTTTGTCTGTGCTTAGTTGTTAAGTTCTGTCCCACTCTTTGTGACCCTATGGAGTTGAACCCACCAGGTCTCTCTGTCCATAAAATTTCCCAGGCAAGAATACTAGAATGGATTGCCACTTGCCTTTCCAGGGTGTCTTCCTCACCAAGGGATTGAATCCAACTGCCCAACTTGTCAGGCAGATTCTTTACCACTGAGCCACTGGGGAAGACCTGCTATATGCCTAACCTCCTCCATAATCAAAATCACCCACCAGAGTGGTACATTTGTTACCATTGATGAACCCATATTAACACATAATAATCACCCAGAGTCTGTAGTTTACATTAATGTGTATGCTTTGTGGTATACATAATCCAAGTTTAGATAAATTTATGCTGACATGTATCCATGCATCATTAAAGTATCATATAGAATAGCCTCACTGTTTTTTCAATGGCAGCCTAAAATAATACATGGCTAGTTTTGAATATGTAAGGAATAAAAATATAATCATAGACAATTTAAACATATAAAATTTACAAATATCAACATAGTTTGTACTTTTTCAATGTTTGAATCTCTCCATATATATACCTAATTTTGAAAAATTGTACCATACTGTATATTTTATATACTGTTGTCATTTAATTATACTATATAGTATATTTTATTAAATACTCTAAGCTATTATCTATTTAAAATGTTTTTTTCTTATCCCATCATGCCTGTTTTATTTATATTTATTTTCATCTATCTTTTTTACTCTTTGGCATGTGTTGGCCTCCCATTGCAGTGGCCTCTCTTGTTGCAGAGCACCTACGCTGGACACGTGCTCCAGAGCTCTGGCTCATAACTAGACACACTGGTCCAGCTACTCCACAGCACATGGGTGGGATCTTTCCAGGCCAGGGATTGAACCAGTCCCGCTTGCACTGCAAAGTGGACTCTTTATCCACTTAGGGAAGCCCTAAGCTATAATTGTATTATATTACTTTCTGTTATATTCACTACTTTTTTAGATTCCACATATATGTGTTATCATACACTATTTGTAAAATAATACTTTCATTAGTTTAAAAGTGACATACATATTTTACTGCGAGAAAGAGAAGCCAAAATGTATTTGACCAGAATTATGCAGGCATATATATATATGTATATATGTATATATGTATATATATGTATATGTATGTGTGTATGTGTTTATCTGTGTGTAGGTTTATCTGTGATTGAAAATGGCGAAAGTGTTAGTATCTTAGTTGTCTGATTCTGCAGCCCCATGGTCTGTAGCCTACCAGGCTCCTCTGTCTATTGACTTCTCTAGGCAAGAATACAGCAGTGGGCTGCCATTCTCTTCTTCAGGGGATCTTCCCTACCCAGTTATTGAAGTTGGGTCTCCTGCATTGCAGGCATTTACATTAATGAGTCTGTAGTTTACATTAATGTGTATGCTTTGTGGTATACATAATCCAAGTTTAGATAAATTTATGCTGACATGTATCCATGCATCATTAAAGTATCATATAGAATAGCCTCACTGTTTTTTCAATGGCAGCCTAAAATAATACATGGCTAGTTTTGAATATGTAAGGAATAAAAATATAATCATAGACAATTTAAACATATAAAATTTACAAATATCAACATAGTTTGTACTTTTTCAATGTTTGAATCTCTCCATATATATACCTAATTTTGAAAAATTGTACCATACTGTATATTTTATATACTGTTGTCATTTAATTATACTATATAGTATATTTTATTAAATACTCTAAGCTATTATCTATTTAAAATGTTTTTTTCTTATCCCATCATGCCTGTTTTATTTATATTTATTTTCATCTATCTTTTTTACTCTTTGGCCTGTGTGGGCCTCCCATCACAGTGCCTCTCTTGCTGCAGAGCACCTCGCTGGACACGTGCTCCAGAGCTTCGGCTCATAACTAGACACACTGGTCCAGCTACTCCACAGCACATGGGTGGGATCTTTCCAGGCCAGGGATTGAACCAGTCCCGCTTGCACTGCAAAGTGGACTCTTTATCCACTTAGGGAAGCCCTAAGCTATAATTGTATTATATTACTTTCTGTTATATTCACTACTTTTTTAGATTCCACATATATGTGTTATCATACACTATTTGTAAAATAATACTTTCATTAGTTTAAAAGTGACATACATATTTTACTCAGAAAGAGAAGCCAAAATGTATTTGACCAGAATTATGCAGGCATATATATATATGTATATATGTATATATGTATATATATGTATATGTATGTGTGTATGTGTTTATCTGTGTGTAGGTTTATCTGTGATTGAAAATGGCGAAAGTGTTAGTATCTTAGTTGTCTGATTCTGCAGCCCCATGGTCTGTAGCCTACCAGGCTCCTCTGTCTATTGACTTCTCTAGGCAAGAATACAGCAGTGGGCTGCCATTCTCTTCTTCAGGGGATCTTCCCTACCCAGTTATTGAAGTTGGGTCTCCTGCATTGCAGGCATACTCTTAACCCTTTGACCCATCAGGGAATTCTACTTCTTAAAATAAATTCCTAAAATTAGAATTACTGGATCAAAAGTAATTTTAAACACTTTTTAGGTGTCATTTATGATAATCTTTTAAAATTGTAATAATATATAGTCATACAATATGATTTTTCATACATTATTAACAATGGATGAAGTGCTTAAAAATAAAATAACAACTTTAAATATACATAATGAATACACTTTAAAATAGCTGAAAGTATGTATATATACTTGTTTTAATTTAATTGCTTTTTATTTCTAGTGGGATTTAATTATTTCTGTATTAGCAACTATAGCTATGTATAGTATTTGTTCTTACTTTAAACATTTTCTTCCTATTTTAGTTGATTTTTAAAAGTTTCAACATCAAACATGTTTTAAGTATTACAAATAAATATATATTCTTTAAAAATTTTTATGATTCTTATGCAGAAGGCACAATTATTCTTTTGATATTTTTAATATTTTATTCTTTTCATATTTTTCTTTTGATTATCTTTAATTTTAGGCTTAGAAATAGATTTTATCAATGCAATGTTAATCAGCATTTATATTTTATTCTATTATTTTTAGCATCTTTATTTTTATACAAATAATATTTTAATTCTCATTATGTACCAGTCAAGTCACTAAGGTAGGGAGGAAACAATAAACAATATCCTGAGCTTTAATTTTCAGTCCTTCTATTAATTTACTAGCAAATGTTTAGGGTAAATATGCTGCCGCATTAAATTTATATGGATTGAAACCTATCTATCATCAAATTTTAGAAATTTTTAAAATATGGTAAATAGATCAATATGCTATCTAATGGCCCAATAGTAACTTGTTTAGATAGAGTTTAGGGCATCTTATAGACATTAATGGGCTGCCCTGTGACTCAGTAGTAAAGAGTCTGCTTGTGATGTAGGAGACGTGGGTTCAATCCCTGAATTAGGAAGATTCCTTGAAGAAGGGAATGGCAACCCACTCCAACATTCTTGCCTGGGAAATCCTGTGGACAGAGGAGCCTGGGGTCTACAGTCCATGAGGTAACAGAGTTAGGCATGAATTAAGGACTGAATAAAAATAACAATAGACATTAACTATCTCCTGTTATCATAGGGGTGGAATTTTCAAAGTAGACCCCTATATGAATAAAAAGGCATTTTGTTCTTCTCTCTAAAAATCAAATATTAAAGTAAATTTACATCTGGGTTAAATTAAATGCACAAACAAATTTCAGAGAGAAGATGCATGTTTAATTCTTCAAACTAGGTGCAAAGATATTTGAGCATTCTACTTCCGTGAATTCGATTATTATAAAAATGCATATTGGCAAGCTTTTTACACAGGATATTAACAAGGACTCAAATTTTTTTTCTGTAGTACTTAAACATGTGTTAGGTTTTAGTCATGTTTTAGAAAATCTTCTTGATAGTAAAATTATAATAGCAGAGGTCAATTATAAAGAGATGTATTCAGCAATAAAATCCCCAATTCCTTTATGTAAAATTAACTACATTTTAATTCTTGAATGTAATCAACAACCATTCAAATGCAGTTTTAGTCACTTATTCATGGAAAGGTATAAAAGTGGATGTTGCTAAGTCATAACATTAACACAAATTCTCTCCTTTTTGTTTGGTCAAAACTGAGTCTTACTATATTACAATTAAAAAGATACTTTAAAATTCTATGAATGATAGAGACATTGGATTCTAAAAATTATTACACATACTTAATGCCATTACTATGAATAATAGGGTGTGTGTGCTTAGTGGTGTCCAACTCAATACAACCACATGGACTGTAGCCCACCAGGCTCTTCTGTCCATGGAGTTTTTTAGGTAAGAATACTGGAATGGAATGTCATTTCCTCCTCCAGGGGATTTTCCTGATTAGGGGATCAAATTCACATCTCTTGTGTCTCCTGCATTAGCAGAAAGATTCTTCACCACTGAGTCACTTGGGAAGCCTTATGAACAAGAGACCTAATAAGAAAATTTCCATGAATTCCTTCAGTCACTTATGGCTACCATATGAAACTGTGTCTTACACTGTTTTGCAAAATTATTTCATTGTTCAAATAAACCGAACAGGTAGTATTTGTTTTTACATACATTTCTAGATTTTTTTTTTTTAAAGAACATGTTTTAAGAAGGACTTGACATAGATTTCAGTGTATAGGAGATTTCCTCAGAAATGATGAGGGAATTTACAAAAAATGCAGAGAAGTCCTAAAGAAAATGTAATAGCTGTCCTCATGCATACAAAAGAATTGCCATGGAGCTGTAAGATGATACACCTTACCTCCTGGTACCAGTACACAAAGGAAGTTACCTCAGAAGTAGAGGTCAGAAAGATTCTAAGTGGAAATGGGACCACATTGCTTTTTATTGTCATTTTTTTAAAACCAGCTCTAAGAAAACACACACACACACACACACACACACACACACACACTGCTCTTTTCCGAGGAAAAACATGGCATGATTCATAACAATGTAATTCTAAAATAATCTAGAATAATACTCTGGTCTTTATTCTCATTACAATGTGTCATTTTTTATTAATTTTTTCTGTTCTCTCTATTTCACAATGTGTCTTTTACAGATCACATCTAATAGCTGGAGAGGTGTAATACTGAAAAGTATCTATTGATATCAAAAAACTTGGGATAAAATTCATCACAGGAAACCTAGAGAGTAAAGACAGAGACAGAGATAATAACCTTTGATTTTCAGCGACTAATTTATATAATATTTATCTATCTATATCTGTCAATTGAGGGATCCATCTACATATTCATAAAGAAGAATCTATATCCAGAGAAGCATGGAGGAAGGAAGAGATTTCTCCCTCAAAACATAGCTTTTTGTTTCTCCTCAAGACAAAGCTCAATGTTAATTTGTGAGAACCCAAATAAGGTTAATGGTTTAAAGATACATCCTGAAATAATTTAATTAAGAAAAAAGGAGGTCTTTTCGAAGTTATTCTGGACTGGAATGTCACTTCCTACTACAGGGGATTTTCCTGATTAGGGGATCAAATTCACATCTCTTGTGTCTCCTGCATTAGCAGAAAGATTCTTCACCACTGAGTCACTTGGGAAGCCTTATGAACAAGAGACCTAATAAGAAAATTTCCATGAATTCCTTCAGTCACTTATGGCTACCATATGAAACTGTGTCTTACACTGTTTTGCAAAATTATTTCATTGTTCAAATAAACCGAACAGGTAGTATTTGTTTTTACATACATTTCTAGATTTTTTTTTTTTAAAGAACATGTTTTAAGAAGGACTTGACATAGATTTCAGTGTATAGGAGATTTCCTCAGAAATGATGAGGGAATTTACAAAAAATGCAGAGAAGTCCTAAAGAAAATGTAATAGCTGTCCTCATGCATACAAAAGAATTGCCATGGAGCTGTAAGATGATACACCTTACCTCCTGGTACCAGTACACAAAGGAAGTTACCTCAGAAGTAGAGGTCAGAAAGATTCTAAGTGGAAATGGGACCACATTGCTTTTTATTGTCATTTTTTTAAAACCAGCTCTAAGAAAACACACACACACACACACACACACACACACACACACTGCTCTTTTCCGAGGAAAAACATGGCATGATTCATAACAATGTAATTCTAAAATAATCTAGAATAATACTCTGGTCTTTATTCTCATTACAATGTGTCATTTTTTATTAATTTTTTCTGTTCTCTCTATTTCACAATGTGTCTTTTACAGATCACATCTAATAGCTGGAGAGGTGTAATACTGAAAAGTATCTATTGATATCAAAAAACTTGGGATAAAATTCATCACAGGAAACCTAGAGAGTAAAGACAGAGACAGAGATAATAACCTTTGATTTTCAGCGACTAATTTATATAATATTTATCTATCTATATCTGTCAATTGAGGGATCCATCTACATATTCATAAAGAAGAATCTATATCCAGAGAAGCATGGAGGAAGGAAGAGATTTCTCCCTCAAAACATAGCTTTTTGTTTCTCCTCAAGACAAAGCTCAATGTTAATTTGTGAGAACCCAAATAAGGTTAATGGTTTAAAGATACATCCTGAAATAATTTAATTAAGAAAAAAGGAGGTCTTTTCGAAGTTATTCTGGACTTTTGATTTCTAATTTAATTTGAAAGGCAAGGGACAATTTTACTGAACATTTATAGAATTAGAAAAAGTCACTAATCTGAGTCCCTTGTCTTCTTCAGGGAAAACTAAAAGTAAGTTCACAATAAATCATGTATAAAGCTTAATACTTTCAGGGAAGAAAAAGTATAGCACTGTCTGACTAGGCTAGAATGAACATAGGCATTTTTTTGCAGCACAAATATTATTCAAGCTAAAAAAAAAAAATCATCCTCTTTGAGGAAACAAAAAGTAGGGCAATCAATTATTTTCTTTTAAAATATTTATTTGATTTTGAATTTTTAATTGAATTTTTAAAAGGTTACATTAAAACTCAACTTCTTACTATATAAACTTTCTGCCATTAATTTATATTTAATAATTCAGACTTTATTGAATTTCTATGATGATTCAAGCAAGATAGGGAGTAGATATACATAGCATATAAATATGGAAGAAAATGCTTCATGAAAGACAAAAGTCTCAAAATGATGATATTTTTTAAAAAATCTAGTCAAATTCTTTTCTGTTCACCACTGCGTTCTTTTGTTTCATTATATATATATATTTTTTAAATTTTTTCATTAAATTGTTTTATGTTCACTTGATTCTCAGAAAGTAGAACATAAGTTCTTTTTTTCAGAAGAAAGTTTTTATTATTTTCAAATACTATTTATAGTCATTCACCAGCAAAATACAGATAACACTCTTTTTTTTTTTTAAACATTTTATTTATTTATCTTTTGGGGGGTGAGGTGGAGAGGGAGGGGGAGGGGAGGGCCACTTCTATTGGTCTTTCATTTCTCTGTTTTTATCCGTCTTTGTTCTTTGGCTCCTGTGGGCCTCCCATCTGTCGTTGCAGAGCGCCATGCGCCCCAGAGCTCCAGCTCGGTAATTGGACACATAAGTCCAGCCGCTCCACGGCACGTGGGATCTTCCCAGGCCAGGGATCAAACCGGCGCCCCTTTACCCACTGGACCACCAGGGGAAGTCCCAGGTAATACTCTTAATTGACCTGAATCACCCTCCCATTTAGGAGCATTTATTCATTTTTAATTTTTAAAATATATATAATTTTAAATTTTGGCTTCTTTTATTGTTTCTTTAGTTAATTTATTTATTTTCATCCACCTGCATTCCTTGGCGAGCACCGGCCTCTCACCACGGTGGCCTCTTTCACTGCAGAACACCTGCCCCAGGCGCATGCGCTCCAGAATGGCTGGCTCCCAATTGGACACACCATTCCAGCGGCTCTGTGGCATGTGGGATCCTCCCAGGCCAGTGATCGAACTGGTGCCCCTTGCACTGCAAGGCGGACTCTCTGTCCACTGGGCCACTAGGGAAACTCCAATTTTTAATTTAATTAAAGTTTTATTTCCTTACTGATTTGGGTCAAGATCAATATGTGGGCTGCCCTGGTGGCCCAGATGGTAAAGAAGCTATCTGCAATGCAGGAGAAGATCTGAGTTTGGTCCCTGGGTTGGGGATATCTCCCAGAGAAGAGGATGGCTATCCACTCCAGCATTCTTAAAAATCCCATGCACAGAGGAGTCTGGTGGGCTCCAGTCCATGGAATCACAAAGAGTCTGCCATAACTGAGTGACTTGAGTACACACACATAAGTGAAAGTCTTAATTTTAGCCAAAGTGATTGGCTGGGAGATTGGCACTTGATTTAAAATGATCCAGTCAGGGTTTCCCTGGCTATCCAGTGGGTAGAGTCTGCCTTGCAGTACAAGGTGCACCGATTTGATCACTGGCCCAGGAGGATCCTGGGTGCTGCAGAGCCGCAGGACCGATGTGTCCAGCCAGGAGCCCGAGTTCTGGAGCACATGTGCCCAGAGCCAGTGCTCTGCAACTGGAGAGGCCACTGTGATGGGAGGCCCACACAGGCTGAAGAATAAAGATGGATGAAAAATAAATTTTAAAAAAAATCAATAATATTATCCAGTCAGAGAGAAGTATAGGACTTGCGTTCTAAGTTTGAGGGGAAGAATTTGGACTTATACACGACTTACATTATGTCACTCTGGTTGCTCCTGGAAGCCATCCTGTGATGCCAAAGAGAGTCTGTCAGCAAATATGTATCTGGCACCAAAAAAAGTGTGTAATAAAGCTATATATAATGCTTTGCTAATATCCAAGCCTAATATTTTTGGCGAGAAAACTGATTTTATTCATATTTAATCAGTATCCCTATCCTTTGGATCTCATCAAAGGTTAATTAAGGAGCTAAAATAGTTATACAATGAATGAGGACATTGATTTGGTGTGTATGTGTGTGTGAGTGTGTGCATGTTCCAAAAGAAATCCTTTTTTAATGAATAAAAATTGCTGAATTTAAGTTCTTATTCAATCTCAAACATGGAATAATAATAAAATCAAGTAACTCTAATGTGGTGTGATGTTCTTATGAAAAGCTCACTGGTCTCCAAACGCTTACACAAAAATCAGTCTTACAGTCATTTTTAATCTTTATTTGGGGTGAGGTAAGAGAAATATAGTCTCTTCTATGCATTGAATAGAATATTAGTTAATAGGAACCTTGAGAACATTTCTTTATATTGTTGTTTCAGCCTTGTATTTCCATTGTGTGCGTGTTTATAGATTAACTTGCCCTTAATTTTCAGGTAGAGTAGTTTTTTGTTTTTGTTTTAAATGACTCTATTTTACTCAGGTAGAACAAAGGCAGTTTTTACCTTTGAGACATTAATTGGTCTAAAATGTAAGCATTAAAAATTTAATCCTGACAGAAATCTGACCATCAGCTAGCCCTTCACATTTTACAGAGACATACTCCCAAATTAAGTGTATAATAGAGTTCTATGGAACACTTTTCTTGGGTAAAATACACAAAACATCTACATCTCTGTTGATAGATTCTGGTGAAAATATATAAAATTTTCAAATATAAATATTTGAAAATATTCAGATTTTGCTGAAAAATTTGATCACTGTCAGGAATTTACATAGATAGACATGTATGTACTATTATGAAAGCATTAAATTTCCATAGGTAATGACATTATTTACTCTATCTGGTGACCGATTCAAGAATAAACTAGTAAAATTAAATATTTTACCAAAAATAAACTGTATCACTAAGAGAGGTGATATCAAATCCTGATACATCATTCCACCATTCATAGATAACTGTATTTGTAACTCTTGTATAGGCCTTACCCTACTACACTGACACATAAAAAGAAATTATTCACCTCTCAGTGCCCTGAAGAATGACACTTGGACATCCAGAAGAAAATAAAATAATGTTATTCTAATCTAGAATTCTTTCATTTCCAACCTCTTCCTTTAGAAATCACTATAAAGATATTTTTAAAACCTTGATACTTGACATTCATGCACTGAATTAATTTTTTAAAACTTTAGAGAAATGTTTATGCCCTTATGAATCAATAAAATATGATTCTTGATTAGTTCTGTTGTAGGAAATATTAGGTACATTGACTAGTAAGGAAATCTTATTGTCAGAGACCTGTGGAGTTTATCTGCCCACCCCAATAAAGTGAAGATTAAGCAGATCAACATTTAAAATCTTGGTACACAAAATTAAAAAGTTTGGAAGTCCTGCTGGCTACTTTTCATTAATTATTATTTAATCATCAAGTTGAACAGGCTTTATTTATCTTATGTTCTCTTTACAACTTAAACACTGAAAATTTCTAGCTGAAGTCCAGTAGATAAACAAGGTATTTCTGGTGGAGGCCAAAGTACATTTTAGATATTTCCTATAAACTGAGTCCACACCAAAGTAATGAGATTAGGAATGTCATACAGAGAAGAACAGGCTAAGTAGAACCAGCTATAAAGGATCATAATGAAGCACCAGAGCATTTATAACACATTATCAGACGGAAACCACTGGTTTTTCAATATTATTTACTAGTTCAAAGGGTTATACTTTTTTAGAATGGCCAGAATAAGCAAGGATATTGGTAAAGTAATGATTCTGCAAACACCCAAAAGAAGATAAACCTTTTTTTTTAAAAAAAAAAACAAATTTACAGAAGTAAAATAGATTTCAAAGACATTAATTTTAAAAAAGTCTTAACAATCTAGTGTGATTTACGTGAAGCTTTATGTTAGCAATAATTTGGTATTTTTACTAAGCAGTATATTTTAGTTTTTCTAAAAGCCTTGGTAATTTAGTTCTCAAAGATTTTCCTATTAAAAAGTAACACAGAAATATGGGTAAGATACAAAATGTCACTGCCATAGCAATTAGCATCCATTAGTCCTGAACAACATATATTGGGTAAAAAAAATTAACCTCTCAGTGCCCTGAAGAATGACACTTGGACATCCAGAAGAAAATAAAATAATGTTATTCTAATCTAGAATTCTTTCATTTCCAACCTCTTCCTTTAGAAATCACTATAAAGATATTTTTAAAACCTTGATACTTGACATTCATGCACTGAATTAATTTTTTAAAACTTTAGAGAAATGTTTATGCCCTTATGAATCAATAAAATATGATTCTTGATTAGTTCTGTTGTAGGAAATATTAGGTACATTGACTAGTAAGGAAATCTTATTGTCAGAGACCTGTGGAGTTTATCTGCCCACCCCAATAAAGTGAAGATTAAGCAGATCAACATTTAAAATCTTGGTACACAAAATTAAAAAGTTTGGAAGTCCTGCTGGCTACTTTTCATTAATTATTATTTAATCATCAAGTTGAACAGGCTTTATTTATCTTATGTTCTCTTTACAACTTAAACACTGAAAATTTCTAGCTGAAGTCCAGTAGATAAACAAGGTATTTCTGGTGGAGGCCAAAGTACATTTTAGATATTTCCTATAAACTGAGTCCACACCAAAGTAATGAGATTAGGAATGTCATACAGAGAAGAACAGGCTAAGTAGAACCAGCTATAAAGGATCATAATGAAGCACCAGAGCATTTATAACACATTATCAGACGGAAACCACTGGTTTTTCAATATTATTTACTAGTTCAAAGGGTTATACTTTTTTAGAATGGCCAGAATAAGCAAGGATATTGGTAAAGTAATGATTCTGCAAACACCCAAAAGAAGATAAACCTTTTTTTTAAAAAAAAAAAACAAATTTACAGAAGTAAAATAGATTTCAAAGACATTAATTTTAAAAAAGTCTTAACAATCTAGTGTGATTTACGTGAAGCTTTATGTTAGCAATAATTTGGTATTTTTACTAAGCAGTATATTTTAGTTTTTCTAAAAGCCTTGGTAATTTAGTTCTCAAAGATTTTCCTATTAAAAAGTAACACAGAAATATGGGTAAGATACAAAATGTCACTGCCATAGCAATTAGCATCCATTAGTCCTGAAAGTCAAAGCTTTTTATAAATGTAAATATGTTTCACTCTTCCAGGTCAGAAAATAAACCAACTAAAGATGAAATCAAAGCATAGGTCAAGCTTTTAAAAGAAGGTCAAAGTCAACATTTCCTCAATTTATGCTCTGTTCTCTGGGGTGAGTTACTACTTTCTAAAGAATAAGTCATTCGTATATACATTCTTATGTACAATATCTAGGTCAGAAGAGATGATAAGGTAGCAGACAGACTGCAGATTTTTTCTGAGTTTGTGATAGAATAGGAAATAATTTACTTTATTCCCCAATTTTTGCACTCATCTACACACTGACTTTGAGTTTTTCTCATTGAGAACATTTTCTCCTTTTCATGTTATTGAACTTGTACAAATGTATCTTCTTTTGTATCTTTTATGATTCAAATCAATAAAGCCATATAAAACTCTAAGCCAATTGACTTCAAGTCAGAGACTATATTGATTTAACAATAAAGTTGTTCCTTAACAATAATTTTCCTTATATTATTGCTATTGTTTGGAATGCAATGTTGTAAATGCAAAAAAGAGCTACAAAAATGTATTTTCCCTTAATTTTGAAGTGGAAGAGAAATATTTTTAATTTGCTATAAGAACATAGCTAATGCAAATTGTTTTAGTAGATAATAATTTTAAATGGGAATTATAATTAATTTTACATAAAGTATATTTTTCTAGCAATAAAACTTAGAATTAGGGGTATGTTTTATTTAAGATATTATTTCAAGATCAATGTCAAAAATAGTGATAGAGAATTTCTGGGACCTTATCTGTTTTTGATGCACATAAAGCTGAACTCTACTTTTATTACCTCTACAATTTATACTTATCTTCTTTATTTTTCCCCAGTGGATAACCTTGCTGTCCAGTTCTATAAGAAAATACGTCACCAATGTTATGCGTTCATGCTAACTCACTTCAGTTCATGCCTGACACTTGGTGACTTTATGGACTATAATATTCTTCAGGCAAGAATACTGGAGTGGGTTGTCATGCCCTCCTCCATGGGATCTTCCTGATCAAACTCAGGGGCACTGCGGTAATTTAGTTCTCAAAGATTTTCCTATTAAAAAGTAACACAGAAATATGGGTAAGATACAAAATGTCACTGCCATAGCAATTAGCATCCATTAGTCCTGAAAGTCAAAGCTTTTTATAAATGTAAATATGTTTCACTCTTCCAGGTCAGAAAATAAACCAACTAAAGATGAAATCAAAGCATAGGTCAAGCTTTTAAAAGAAGGTCAAAGTCAACATTTCCTCAATTTATGCTCTGTTCTCTGGGGTGAGTTACTACTTTCTAAAGAATAAGTCATTCGTATATACATTCTTATGTACAATATCTAGGTCAGAAGAGATGATAAGGTAGCAGACAGACTGCAGATTTTTTCTGAGTTTGTGATAGAATAGGAAATAATTTACTTTATTCCCCAATTTTTGCACTCATCTACACACTGACTTTGAGTTTTTCTCATTGAGAACATTTTCTCCTTTTCATGTTATTGAACTTGTACAAATGTATCTTCTTTTGTATCTTTTATGATTCAAATCAATAAAGCCATATAAAACTCTAAGCCAATTGACTTCAAGTCAGAGACTATATTGATTTAACAATAAAGTTGTTCCTTAACAATAATTTTCCTTATATTATTGCTATTGTTTGGAATGCAATGTTGTAAATGCAAAAAAGAGCTACAAAAATGTATTTTCCCTTAATTTTGAAGTGGAAGAGAAATATTTTTAATTTGCTATAAGAACATAGCTAATGCAAATTGTTTTAGTAGATAATAATTTTAAATGGGAATTATAATTAATTTTACATAAAGTATATTTTTCTAGCAATAAAACTTAGAATTAGGGGTATGTTTTATTTAAGATATTATTTCAAGATCAATGTCAAAAATAGTGATAGAGAATTTCTGGGACCTTATCTGTTTTTGATGCACATAAAGCTGAACTCTACTTTTATTACCTCTACAATTTATACTTATCTTCTTTATTTTTCCCCAGTGGATAACCTTGCTGTCCAGTTCTATAAGAAAATACGTCACCAATGTTATGCGTTCATGCTAACTCACTTCAGTTCATGCCTGACACTTGGTGACTTTATGGACTATAATATTCTTCAGGCAAGAATACTGGAGTGGGTTGTCATGCCCTCCTCCATGGGATCTTCCTGATCCAGGGATCAAACTCAGGTCTCCCGTGGCTCCTGCACTGCAGGTAGATTCTTATCTCCTGACCCACCGGGAAAGACCCACCAAACTATGCTTTTCCTAAATCTCTATGCTCTGCTATAATGTAAGAAGCATCAATATCTTAGCAAGTTAACTCTTCTACTTTCAAGCTGAATTCTCTTCTGTCCCAACTTTTCTCACCCTGCCCTACTAAATTTCACCCAAATACTTACAAATGTGTAGTAGCACCTCCCATTGTTTAAAGAGAAAAAACACTCAAGAAATAAACAAAAATAAGAAAAGGAAACTAACCTGATGCCACACCCACTACTAGCTTTGTATCACTTATTTCTTCCTTTTCACCAATAACACTTCTCTCCAGATTTGTCTCCATTATTTCTCTTCTCATTACTCATTCTCATCATTCTAATAGGTCATCAATGATCACTATTTTCTATATACAGAGACCAATTTTCTCTCTTCATTTAGCAAGGTGTCTCTTACTGGGAAAAATTTGCCTACCTCCCCTTCCCCCAGGGGGCAGCTGGCAATGTCTGGAGGCAGTTTTTGTTGTCAAATCTGGGTGTGTGTGCTACTATTGTCATCTAGTGGATAGAGATCAGGGATGCTGTTAGACATTCCTGTAGTGCATAGAACAGATACCCACCACAAAGCATCATCTAGTCCCAAGAGTCCATATTGTTGAGCTGGAGAAGCCCTGAACTTCTCAAACTTTCAACAATATTCCACAGCTATAAAAACTTATTTGTGTCTCTCACAAAGACGATAAGACCAATGAGTCCTTACCTTTCCTATTTTTTTTATTATTTTCATTGTCTGTGGAAAAGTAGCTTGCACCCCAGATTAGGCAGGCAATTTCTATATTTCCTCAGCAAACCTCTCACATGATTATTGCTTTATTTAGCAGTTCATTCAAATATCAAACTAATAGTAAAATAGCTTGGTTTCACCCTTGCAGAACTGTTTACCTAAACTTCCACAGTACAACCTCTCCAGAGTGTACAAGGTGTTGTTTCTTCCCACACTTCCTTCCACCTGTATACTGGGAGATAAGATGAGAAAACTTGTAGACTTGTAGCTCAGGAGAAATAGAGAGTTCAAGGTAGCTTGGATTCAAGTCTATTATCACTGACATTTACGAGTGTTTAGGTAATTACATGGGTTTCCCCAACAGCTCAAAGGGTAAAGAAACTGCTTGTCAGTGCAGGAGACACAGGATCCATCCCTGGGTCAGAAAGATCTCCTGAGGAGGAAAGGGCAACTCATTCTAGTATTCTTGTCTGAAAAATTCCATGGACAGAGAAGCCTCGTGGGCTACAGTCCAAATGGTTGCAGAGTCAGACACAACTGAACACACATGCAGGTTATTACAGCATGAACAGGTCAAAAATATCAGTCATCACTTAACATGTGACTTGTTTATTTCATATAAAGTAACGGATTTACGTCTCAGAAAATGACTTGCAAATAGATTTGATAAAATCAGTCTTTTGAACATTGAAAATAGAAACCACAGCAGGAATTATCAGAAAAATCAGTGAATTATGAAAAAGTCAGCATTGATAACTCTGTTCTAGAAGATAAAAATAATGTGAACTTCCTTCTCACTAGAAAATAGTACAGAAATAAATAATACTTGATAAATTTCAGCTTGAAGTGAATTTGTTATATTTCAAAGTTAAAAAAGCCACTATATATTTCTAATATGCAAAATATGATTATAATTGCATGTAAAAACATTTATTTCTTAACACAAAATTTTTAAAAATAAATTAACCTTCATCTGTGATTCTCAGTAACCTTTCAGAGCCTGCCCCTTAGAAAGAGTTTGTGCATGCATATATTGGGAATGCACATAAAAGTAGAATGGAGTGTGCTATAAAAATGAAATATTGCCATTCCTTTCTGCCTCACATATTTTAGATTACCATTTACTGTAGATAATATAAAAAGGTACTTTCTTTCAAGAGTAAGTTTTAAATTCTTACTGATAAAAATAGTAAACAATAATGATTTTATCTTAGACTTTACAAAAAGTAATTCAGGGATTCAATATGCAAATTATATTAAGTTCAAAATAAATTAAATCATGTGTGTGCATGCTCAGTCACTAAGTCATGTATGACTCTTTGCAATCCCATGAGTTGCAGCCTGTCAGGCTCCACTGTCTATGGGATTTTCCAGGCAAGAATACTGGAGCAGGTTGCCATTTTCTCCAGGGGATCTTCCCAACCCAAGAATCGAACCTGATTCTCTTGTGCCTCCCACACTGGCAGGTGGAATCTTTACCACTGAAGCATCTGGGAAATCTCATCTAGAAGTGTTGAGGGGTAGCAGAGTTGCACAATTCACCATGGAACTGGTTAACTGGCAAGGTGTCATTTTGAAGAGGACTCCCGAAAAATGTTCTTGACCTGGTTCTCTGAACTAGTTCTGAGCCCCATGAAGAGAGAAAAATTAATCTGCTGCACGTAGTTTCATCAAATGGTCAGTTTTCCAAAGGAACATCACCAATTTCATGTATTGACAGCTTATACCTTTAAAAGCTCTGATGGTAAAATGTAAGAATTTCAGTTCAATAGTTTAAACAGTTTTTATAATAGGTGAACCAAACAGCCTAATTTGTTTGGTAGGGACCAATTTTAAACCTGTTTTCTCTGGAAAAGTATCAATGGTGCTCCCTTTTATTGAAAAAAGAAAAGTCTCTAGCTTGGAAGATAAGTTACATGGTTGTCCTTCTTAATAAAAATATTTGACTTTTGATATTGATGAAAAAAATTCCAAATGTTAACAGGTTACTTGAGAAATTTGCAAAATAATCCCCCAAATTTTAAAATGTGAACAGAGTATAAATTCAAAACCTGAATGAAACATGGTTTTTATACATTTGTGGTGATTTAGTCACTAAGTTAGATCCAATTCTTTTGTGATCCTATGGACTGTAGCCCACCAGGCTCCTAAGTCCATGCAATTTTCCAGGCAGGAATGTTGGAATGGATTTCTATTTCCTTCTTCAGGGGCTCAATATTGGAGTGGGTTGCCATTTCTTTTTCCAGGGACTCATCCCTACCCAGGGATTGAACACCTCCTGCTTGGCAGGCAGATTCTTTACTACTGAACCACCTGGGAAACTCCTCCCACCCATATTTTTTAACTGATATTGATAAATATTAAACATTCTTGTTATAAACTTTAAAACCAGTTACAGTATAGCTGAGTGGCTGGTACATGTTACCAAAACTCCTCATCTATAAAACAGTAATATAAATAGTGTTGTGAAGATATAAGTTATTTTACATAAACTGATTCTAACATGCCTGTAATATAATGCTTTATTTGATTTAAAATCATTGTTAATGAAATAGGAAAAATTTGTTTATTTTTATTGAATTTGCTTTAGGAAAAAATGTCTTCTGACAAATTTACTTTTTAATAGCTAACCTACAGCATGTACAATATATCTCCAGGAATTCACTGAAATAACTTGGGCAGATGTCAAGGAAGAGGCAACTATATGGATGAGCACAATTGAATTTGTACAGTTCATTTGTTTGTATCCATAAACTCTTGAAATCTAGAGACATCTGAATTTCTCTAGTATTACCTCTGGATGGGCACATAAGCCGTGATTTAACCAGTCCTCACAGAACTTCTTACAGGGTAAAATAGATATTTTGTATCTATTTTACACCTCTTTCTATTTTATCATCTCTTACACCAGTGAATACTTGTCTTTTCCTTGTAGAAATAAGCTTTCTGGATATTTTCTTACAGATTTCAATACAGAAAATAAGAGTCAAAATATACTTCTAATTCTCTGGGAAATTTTTTCTCCTCAGTTAAGGCCATGAGGAAAAATACACAACTTCTATGGTCTGCTATGCAAAATCAGCTTTTGCATACTCACCATGAACTTGAGAGATCATGTGCCAGGGCATATTAGGAAATAAAGCAGAAGATATTCGTTGGCCATATGCACACAAACAAAATCTGTTTGCTAAATTAAATTGCCAGTCCATCTCCAATCTGTCTTTTTTGGCCATCTTACAGCTAATATGTCATTTCAGTCTTCATCATCACTCATCAGACTACTTCCTCATTTACTAAATTCCTTCCTGTCTTCCTTCCATAACCTATGAAAAATGGCAGGAATGTTGGAATGGATTTCTGTTTCCTTCTTCAGGGGCTCAATATTGGAGTGGGTTGCCATTTCTTTTTCCAGGGACTCATCCCTACCCAGGGATTGAACACCTCCTGCTTGGCAGGCAGATTCTTTACTACTGAACCACCTGGGAAACTCCTCCCACCCATATTTTTTAACTGATATTGATAAATATTAAACATTCTTGTTATAAACTTTAAAACCAGTTACAGTATAGCTGAGTGGCTGGTACATGTTACCAAAACTCCTCATCTATAAAACAGTAATATAAATAGTGTTGTGAAGATATAAGTTATTTTACATAAACTGATTCTAACATGCCTGTAATATAATGCTTTATTTGATTTAAAATCATTGTTAATGAAATAGGAAAAATTTGTTTATTTTTATTGAATTTGCTTTAGGAAAAAATGTCTTCTGACAAATTTACTTTTTAATAGCTAACCTACAGCATGTACAATATATCTCCAGGAATTCACTGAAATAACTTGGGCAGATGTCAAGGAAGAGGCAACTATATGGATGAGCACAATTGAATTTGTACAGTTCATTTGTTTGTATCCATAAACTCTTGAAATCTAGAGACATCTGAATTTCTCTAGTATTACCTCTGGATGGGCACATAAGCCGTGATTTAACCAGTCCTCACAGAACTTCTTACAGGGTAAAATAGATATTTTGTATCTATTTTACACCTCTTTCTATTTTATCATCTCTTACACCAGTGAATACTTGTCTTTTCCTTGTAGAAATAAGCTTTCTGGATATTTTCTTACAGATTTCAATACAGAAAATAAGAGTCAAAATATACTTCTAATTCTCTGGGAAATTTTTTCTCCTCAGTTAAGGCCATGAGGAAAAATACACAACTTCTATGGTCTGCTATGCAAAATCAGCTTTTGCATACTCACCATGAACTTGAGAGATCATGTGCCAGGGCATATTAGGAAATAAAGCAGAAGATATTCGTTGGCCATATGCACACAAACAAAATCTGTTTGCTAAATTAAATTGCCAGTCCATCTCCAATCTGTCTTTTTTGGCCATCTTACAGCTAATATGTCATTTCAGTCTTCATCATCACTCATCAGACTACTTCCTCATTTACTAAGGACTTCCTTCCTGTCTTCCTTCCATAACCTATGAAAAATCAGGGCCTTCATATAGCAAGCATTATTTAAAGACTAAAAAACTCAATAAAATTGGGTTCCTTCCCTGAAGAATATAAAAATCTATTGGAGGAAAGCAAGTATATCAAGATCTGATCAATTTTGCAGTTAGTCAGTCAGCTCTAGTTCCCATCTCCTGCTTCCATCACTGACTGTTATAAAACTCGTTTCCATTCTCCCCTAGTTATGAATCTGAAATGATTCCCTCAGAGACTTCAGGATAAATCCATAGTCCTTGTCACAGGATAAGGAGACTTTGCAATCTACTTTAACTTGTCTTTCTGCCCCAACTTAGGCCATATCACTCTATGTATCAGTTTTCCCTCTTCTGAGACTTGGATGCACATATTCTTTTTTTTTTTTCCCTGCCAAACTGTTCCTCCATTAATTTTAAAATTACTGCTCATTCTCCAAAATTATTTTTTATAAATCTCTCATTGAAGCTGTCTAAGATTCTCCCATCACAATAAACCATTTCTTTCTCCCAGTTTCCACTGATAGCTTATGCTTTCCTCACAGCATTTAAAATGACACATTATGATTTCCAGGTAACACAATCTTATCTGAAAAATAGAAATCATGCTTTGCTGTGGAGAAATTTGTTGCATTTCCTCATTACTGTTGTAATATTAGTTAATAGCAGATGATCAATACGCATTTGTCAAATAAATGAATAAATTGTACTCAGGCTTTGGACATCACCCATATGTTACTTTATTATTATTATTATTATTATTTTTTATCTTTTTTGGAGGGTCGGGTGGGGAGGGAGGGGGATGGGCAGGCCACTTTCACTGGTCTTTCATTTCTCGATTTTCATCTGTCTTTGTTCTTTGGCTCCTGTGGGCCTCCCATAGCGGTGGCCACTGTTGTCACAGAGCACCGGCTCTGGGCGCACGCGCGCCAGAGCTCCGGCTCGGTAATTGGACACATTGGTCCAGCCTCTCCGCAGCTCGTGGGATCTTCCCAGGCCAGGGATCGAACCGGCGCCCCTTGCACTGCAAGGCGGTGTCTTTAACCACTGGACCACCAGGGGAAGCTCCATATGTTACTTTATCTATGAAATCTCTACTTAACCCCACATGCTCTCCTTGATACCAAGTCTGCATGAACTCATTAGACATCACCCATGCTTCTCTCCTAACAGTTGTTCATAAAGGATTAGAGGGAACTGCATGAATATGAGAAAGTAGTGTCTTGTTTAATGTTCTCTGCCTAGTCAATAGTGAGGCGAGATGAGATTTCAGGGCTCTTCCTATACTCCCAGGCTTGCAACTAAATACAGGAGTAGAACTAAATATAGAGTAGAACTAAATGTAGAGCAAGGAAATTACTGTTCTGTGCAATATAAGAATTCCCTCCACCTGAACATTCAATGCTAGGCAACAGTGAAATCTTATATTAACTAACATTGTATTACTTTGAGTTATCACTGAGAAAGGACTTGAAAGAAAATCGTGTTATGGCCTAGAATGGAGAGTTTGAAGTAGAAAAGCAAAGTAAGGTCACAAAGATAGTCATGATTTTGGGGAAGGAAAGCATATTTTTTTTCTGAGAAAACACGTCTTTCAAGGATTTTTAGAATCATGTAACAATGATAAGGAGTTCCCTGGCACTCAATGACTTTCCTTGGCATTCATGGATTAATAAAACCTTCCAGTAACCTGGACACTGAATCCCAAATATATAGCAACAGAGCACCTGTTACTCATTGTTGAGGACTCATGGCCCCAGAGCAAGTGTTGACTTCTGTCTACCTGCCCAGATCATTCCCTTCTCAACGTAACTCCTATTTCTTACTCTGCATCTTTATCCATTCTTCTTACTCTTTATCCCATATTTCATTTCATTCCCTCCTCCTTCCCAGTTTATGTGCCAAGAAAGTAATACCACAGTATATTCCTCAGGGATAACCTACCTTTCATTGGAATATTATTATCAAAGTAAATCTAGGGGTTTTCATTAAATCACACACACACACACACACACACATATACTTAAACTGATGTGACAATATTACAATTTATGTTTCAATATATCCATATTTAATAATTTTTAGTTTTGTTAAAGACTAACTTTGATGCCTTTCAAATATTTGTTTTATACACCCAGGATATAAACTATGACTATGGATATAATCAGATATTAGGCTATAAATCACTCAAGAATATATTAATGTCTTAGAAATACATGTGCACTCAAAAAAAAATAGAACATCAAAATACAAATATGAACACTGGAAATACATCTCAATATACACCAAGCATTCTTGATCTTGTCAATATTTTATTATTTCATAGAGTAATCGTATTATAGTCATAAATATATATATATTTAATGTTTGCTGCCATACATTTAAAGGACAACTTTGTTTTAATAAACTCTATTAGACCAGTTAGTTATCAAAAAAGGAAAGAAACTACCCCATTTTGATTTCATAGTAAATTTTTTTTGTATAATTTTTTTTATTACATCCTAAAATTCAGCTTCATCTGAGAACAATTAGGAAAACTTGGTAGGTGTTTTGGTTATTTCAGTTGAGAAAGATAGCTACTCAGGTGTAATAGTCGGAATCCATTGATAGAGTTCAATCTGTTGGAGCAGAATTTGAAGTAGAAAAGCAAAGTAAGGTCACAAAGATAGTCATGATTTTGGGGAAGGAAAGCATATTTTTTTTCTGAGAAAACACGTCTTTCAAGGATTTTTAGAATCATGTAACAATGATAAGGAGTTCCCTGGCACTCAATGACTTTCCTTGGCATTCATGGATTAATAAAACCTTCCAGTAACCTGGACACTGAATCCCAAATATATAGCAACAGAGCACCTGTTACTCATTGTTGAGGACTCATGGCCCCAGAGCAAGTGTTGACTTCTGTCTACCTGCCCAGATCATTCCCTTCTCAACGTAACTCCTATTTCTTACTCTGCATCTTTATCCATTCTTCTTACTCTTTATCCCATATTTCATTTCATTCCCTCCTCCTTCCCAGTTTATGTGCCAAGAAAGTAATACCACAGTATATTCCTCAGGGATAACCTACCTTTCATTGGAATATTATTATCAAAGTAAATCTAGGGGTTTTCATTAAATCACACACACACACACACACACACATATACTTAAACTGATGTGACAATATTACAATTTATGTTTCAATATATCCATATTTAATAATTTTTAGTTTTGTTAAAGACTAACTTTGATGCCTTTCAAATATTTGTTTTATACACCCAGGATATAAACTATGACTATGGATATAATCAGATATTAGGCTATAAATCACTCAAGAATATATTAATGTCTTAGAAATACATGTGCACTCAAAAAAAAATAGAACATCAAAATACAAATATGAACACTGGAAATACATCTCAATATACACCAAGCATTCTTGATCTTGTCAATATTTTATTATTTCATAGAGTAATCGTATTATAGTCATAAATATATATATATTTAATGTTTGCTGCCATACATTTAAAGGACAACTTTGTTTTAATAAACTCTATTAGACCAGTTAGTTATCAAAAAAGGAAAGAAACTACCCCATTTTGATTTCATAGTAAATTTTTTTTGTATAATTTTTTTTATTACATCCTAAAATTCAGCTTCATCTGAGAACAATTAGGAAAACTTGGTAGGTGTTTTGGTTATTTCAGTTGAGAAAGATAGCTACTCAGGTGTAATAGTCAGAATCCATTTATAGAGTTCAATCTGTTTATAAGGAACTGAAAGCCCCTCTGGATAATGAACAAAGTAATACACAAATCCCTAAAAGGGAATGTAATGATTTGAGTAGAGCAGGGTCAAAACTGATGAGCAACGCAGAACCTATCACTGAATCACTAACAAAGTCAACATTTACTAAGAGTGATAAGAAAATGCTCTGAGTAACAAAGATAAAAAAGGAAAGAGAGAAAGAGAAATAAATAAAGGAAAAAAAAAAAGAAATGTTATCTTGTAATGAATGGAATTCTTTTAACATGTTACCCCACAAGAAAAAATGATTTCCTTTTTTAATGCAACGGGACATGTTTTTCATAAAATGCCTTCTGGTACACTTTTTACAAGTAAATAATGAATTTTGTATGAGCATATTTTACTGTTGTGTTACCATTTCTACTTTGCATTCACATTTTAAAGATCAGGAGAAAGAACTGTAGGTCACAAGGATGAACTTCTAGACAAAGGTTGACCATAAAACCAGTTAACTGTTTTTCCAATAATTACTGGCCTACAGGAAGACATAATTGAAACATATGAATTTCCAGCATTACAGTTTCCAGTGAAAACTGCATTATGGAACTGACAGCACTAAATCAAAAAGATGCAGCAAGATAACACCTCAATTTTATAAAAAGGCTCTATGAAATAGAGTTTGTAATCACATCCAGTATTATAAGAATTAGCTTTAAGAAAAGATAGGGTTGATCAGGAAATTTAATACACCTATTACTCACTTTTAAAATTAACCATAAACCAAAGTCTTGCTTATTTTCTAAAACATGAAACATAACAATCATTGGGGATGCTAAATTTGTTGCAGTAAGAGAACAAAATTACTCTGCTAGTAGGGGAAAAGAAAGATAACTATATGCTATGCATATCCTTTTTTCTATATTACATATTTCTGTATTATATATAAAACTGATTATGCTGTATAATATATCTTGGATCGTAACAGCACATGTCCAAAGTTAGGCAGATTTGTTTTAGTATCTATCTCTAGCAGTAGGTCCTGTGCCCTTCATTTTTTATTCTTTACACACTAAGAGTCCAATACATGGTAGGGATCGACACATATTTGTTGAATGAATGAAAATGAATGAAGGCACATTGATTAAAATAAATTATCCAAGTAAAAATGAATAATAGTGAATTTATAGCAGCAGATCAGAAATCAGTACTTTTCAAATATTTCCATTTTGATAGTTTTGTCTTTCCTTGATTTTTTTCTCATCTTTTTGTTTCCCCTATAAGTTCTTACTTGAGGTCACTTTATATAAAATTCTAGTTTCAGGAAATCCAATTCTGATATTTTAGCATTTAAATTTAACATAGACCAAAGATACACTTAAAGAATGAAAAAAAGAGAAAAGAATGAAATGACTCAGTCATTGGGAATACCTGTTCCAGTTTACACATGCCAATTATAAATAATTCATTTTATAATAACCCACATCTGAACATCTTTTACCCTCAAAATTAGTGGGCCTAAAAATTATATAAGCCTCTTTTCTGCATCTGCAGGAGATATATTTTGCCTATGAATTAACAAAGAATTTTCTTCGGTTCTGGAACTGGCTCATTTTTTCATTCATTCATTTACTCTTATTTGTCAGATATTAATGGCTAGCCAATGACAATGAATCTCCTGCACTTGAAACAAGCATGAAAACCACTCTCAGGAGTCCTACAGGTCTAGTGTGGGTAGCAGGTATTTATACATATCCTGATGCTGGGAAAAACAGAAGGCAGAAATAAAAGGAAACGAGAGAGGATGAGATAGTTGAATGGCATCACTGAATCAATGGACATGTGTATTAGCAAGCTCTGGGAGATGGTGAAGAATAGGGAAGCCTGACATGCTGCATTCCACAGGTTCACAAAGAGTAATACACAACTGAGCCTGAATTGAACTGAAAATGCAGCATCAGCAAAAGTAGAAGGTGTAGAGAGTTTAAATTACTCCACATTAGTGGCCATGTGTCCCAGAGAACTTGATGTCAGACCCCTCATGCAAGAGTAGTCCTTATGTAACAGCTACAAAGTGACGGGCAAATGCAAGTATCTGATACGACTTCCCTAAAAGCCCTTGTGATCAACATTCTTTCTTTCCTCCCAGCACCTGTATGCCTTACACGGCCCTTGGATAAGACCTCCAAGGGACTTAGCAATATTCCACTCTTGTTTTGAATCTGCCAATCTGACCCTAGCCTAGGATCCCTAACCACTGTAACTACAGATGTTAATAAAAGAAAGTGCGCCAGGTCCTGCACCCTTGCCTGCATCTCTCCAAATACTAAATACCTCAAGAAGGTATGCCAAGTACTTCCTTAGGACCTTCTCTATTTCAATTCCTCTAGTGGTCTTTTTTTGAATAGATTTACCATCTAGTGCCCTATACATCACTTAATAAATGTTAACAAACTCATAAGATAATATTATAAACTCAGAAAGGTAAAGACAGGGGAAAGAGGAATTTAAAGTACAGAGGAAAACATGGTTGATCTACAGAGTATCAATCTTTTTAACATATATCTGAAAAATGAGAAAAAGACATTTTGCAAGTTGCAAGTGGGAGGGGGTTAAAAGGCAGTCATATACCAAGAAAATGCACACATACACATACCTTACATTATCTTTATCCATTTATCTGGCAATGGACATTTACTTTACTTCCATGTCTTGACTATTGTAAATAGTGCTACTATGATCATTGGGTTGGATATGTCTTTTAAAAGATTTTCTCTGGACATATGGCCAAATGTTGGCTATACCAATTTACATTCTCAATTTACAATTTAAATTGGTATAATGGCAATACCAATTTTCATTGTCACCAATAGAAATAATATATACATATATAGAAATATACATTCTCACCAATAGTGTATATTTCTATAGACAGAAATATAGATGAATGGAACAAGATAGAAAGCTCAGATGTAAAGCAATATATTTATGGTTAACAAATCTGTGACAAGGGAGACAAGACAGTCTCCTGAATAAGTGGGGCTAGGGAAACTGGGCAGCTACATGAAAAGAATGAAGAACAATATTCCCTGTATCTCATTACCTCTGTTGTGCTACTTCAAGTCAGTTCACTGCTCCCTGCTTTCAATTTCTATAGAACATTTCCAGCAGCATTGTCCCTAACAAAGACCTGCTTTAGTCAAAGCCTCACAAGTCCCACCCAAGTCTTTATGTTTCAAATCACTAAAACTTGATTTTTTTCATGGCTGACAACAGAATGACTTCATATCCTTTCTTGTCCTCTTGCTAATGAATACAAAACATACTCTGGAGCACAATTGCTTCTTCAAATGTCTTATAAAATAAACCTCCAAAGCCAATTGTAACACACTAGGTGTCCCAAATTTTCTTCCCAAAGATCAAAGCCTGATCTCTCTGGATTGGTTAGCATGATTGAAATGAAAACAGCCTGCTTCTAGCTTTCAGTCTTATGATGCTGACAATAAAAAGAATAAATGTGGTAGAAACAGCTGTACATTTTCAGGAATGATAAACATCAGCTGGAATTTTTTAAACTTAAGTTTTACATTTGAAGTTTATACCAGCAACTAACTTTAGACAGAAATGGGGCTTTGAAGATAAAAGACAAAAAGCAGCACAACAGAATAAGAAGGGTTGGCCAAAGAAGATGAAATAAATGAGTAAATAATGCAGAAAGTAATCAGATTCAGAGAAATGTGGTATAAAGAACTTAATAAATTGAAAGCCATTTCTAAAGAAAAATATACTATAAAGACAGTTTTTTGCATTATGTCATGAAGGCAATACAACTGAATAGTCAAAAGACTCATGAGAAATATGCTACTTTATAATTAATGAGAAGCAAAAGATGAAAGGCAAATTGAAATGTGTTTATTTCTCTTATCATAGAAGCCCAGGTGATGTATTAAGTATGAACACTTCAAAAGTGAAGGAAAACGTTTTATGTATAAGTTGGGAAACTTTGTAAAAAATTGATGCTTTAACTTTACTTTTGAAATGTAGAGATTTTTGATTTTGTAATATCAAGTAAACTTGAGAATCTGGGTTGATTAATTTTTTGAAAGGTGATAATTTGTACAGGAAGTTGTAAGCTCTCCTGGCTAATTGCAAATAAACAGCTTGATTCATGTTGAAGGATTCAAAATGTTTTCTATGGCTTCAAGTCAGTTCACTGCTCCCTGCTTTCAATTTCTATAGAACATTTCCAGCAGCATTGTCCCTAACAAAGACCTGCTTTAGTCAAAGCCTCACAAGTCCCACCCAAGTCTTTATGTTTCAAATCACTAAAACTTGATTTTTTTCATGGCTGACAACAGAATGACTTCATATCCTTTCTTGTCCTCTTGCTAATGAATACAAAACATACTCTGGAGCACAATTGCTTCTTCAAATGTCTTATAAAATAAACCTCCAAAGCCAATTGTAACACACTAGGTGTCCCAAATTTTCTTCCCAAAGATCAAAGCCTGATCTCTCTGGATTGGTTAGCATGATTGAAATGAAAACAGCCTGCTTCTAGCTTTCAGTCTTATGATGCTGACAATAAAAAGAATAAATGTGGTAGAAACAGCTGTACATTTTCAGGAATGATAAACATCAGCTGGAATTTTTTAAACTTAAGTTTTACATTTGAAGTTTATACCAGCAACTAACTTTAGACAGAAATGGGGCTTTGAAGATAAAAGACAAAAAGCAGCACAACAGAATAAGAAGGGTTGGCCAAAGAAGATGAAATAAATGAGTAAATAATGCAGAAAGTAATCAGATTCAGAGAAATGTGGTATAAAGAACTTAATAAATTGAAAGCCATTTCTAAAGAAAAATATACTATAAAGACAGTTTTTTGCATTATGTCATGAAGGCAATACAACTGAATAGTCAAAAGACTCATGAGAAATATGCTACTTTATAATTAATGAGAAGCAAAAGATGAAAGGCAAATTGAAATGTGTTTATTTCTCTTATCATAGAAGCCCAGGTGATGTATTAAGTATGAACACTTCAAAAGTGAAGGAAAACGTTTTATGTATAAGTTGGGAAACTTTGTAAAAAAAATTGATGCTTTAACTTTACTTTTGAAATGTAGAGATTTTTGATTTTGTAATATCAAGTAAACTTGAGAATCTGGGTTGATTAATTTTTTGAAAGGTGATAATTTGTACAGGAAGTTGTAAGCTCTCCTGGCTAATTGCAAATAAACAGCTTGATTCATGTTGAAGGATTCAAAATGTTCTATGGTTTATGTCAGTGTTTTGAAAATCCTGGGCTTTGTCAAATTATATATATATATATATATATATACACACATATGTATGTATGTATGTATATATATATATATATATATATATATATATATATACACATATATATTTTTTAAAAACTTTTTTATACATAACTTGGAATATTTTTGTGACATAATGGAGAAAAGGAAATTTGTAACAAATTTCCATATTATCAGAATTTGCTTATTGTGCTAAGAAAATATAGTTGCTAAACAAATACCTTCAATAAAGAAAAAAATAAATTTCAATATTTTTAATATTAACCTTTGGTAGGAGACTTTGTAAGAGAAGCTGCAATTCACTAGTCTCCTAAATCATGATTTTAATTAAAAGGCAGAATTACTCTAACCATATTCTTTAGCTTGAGTGAATGGATTTTATCTTTATGCTACCCAAACCTATAAACCCTTTTCCAAATAAAAAAAGGAAATTTTAAACATAAACATATTGTTTTGCTTTGAACTTGCCTATGACAAACTTGTGAGACATGGATGACCTCTAACAAGTAAGATTCCTTCCAGTTCTACTTTTTATCATTTTGTTTCCTTCAGAAAAATAGATACCTCAAAACTTCAAGCAGATGTAGAAGCCAGACTCTTCTATATTAACAAACAAACACCTAGAGGCAAGCATTTCTTTTCTCTGTTAAAGTTACTTGTTCAGTGCCCCACTCACTTAGGCAGAGACCTATTTGATAAGTAAGCTCTCAATTAAAGTGATAACTAAAGTTTTCAAGAAATAATTTTTTTAGCAGAATTTTTTTTTATTTTGGCCTTTTTTCTGGTTTTTTATTTATTTATTTTCATCATCTTTATTCTTTTGCCTGTGTGGGCCTTCCATTGCAGCGGCATCTCTCGTTGCAGAGCACCGGCTCTGGGCACATGCCCTCCAGTTCGCTGGCTTGTAATTGGACACACCAGTTCAGCCACTCCACAGCACGTGGGATCTTCCTGGGCCAGGGATTGAACCAGTGCTCCTTGCACTGCAAGGCAGACTCTTTACCCACTGGACCACAAGGGAGGTCCCAAGAACTTTTACATTTTTATTGGCAGACTTGTATCAAGAAAATTTGTTAATGACACAATTCAGTATGAATTCATTAAATATATTTCATAAGGATTTATTTACTTTAAAATATATAGATATTCATGCATAGGAAATAAAATATAATTTTTAAAAAAGGAAACTAGAATTACAATAAAGTCAATTAAAATTGGAATAAATTAGTTAATATTAAAATAGATATAATCAAACATTTCACTTAACTAACATTTTAAAATTCTCATCTGAAGCAGTGTAGATATAATTATGATGTCTAGAAAACTGAAAAAAATAGCCAAGTCTACATGTTTCTACATGTTTAAATAAATCGTTCCTTCTTTGTAAGGTTATCTATCTTAGCAACTTTAAGCTTTAAAGTAGTTTCCTTTGCAAGTAAAATGCAAGTATGCTGAACAAAATCTTAGCAACCTTTACAAAAATCTGCTTTAATGTATCATCCCTAAAATTTAAAATGTATGACCACACTAAAATTTCCTCTGTGATGCATGTGGAAAATGCATGAATGATTTTTTAAAAATCTAAAAGAATAATGGATAATACAATGAAGCTAAAAGACCCAGAGCCTGGAAAATTCATGTTCTGTTGAATGTTTCTGTATTGAGTATTGTATTTTGTGTCATTTAAAAGGACACATGTCCATGGAAATGACCAATAAAATGTTTTGTAATACAAGTGACTAAAATGTTCTAGGCAGTGATTTTGAATTTTCAGGTGAATTAACTCCTTCTTATGTGACCTTTGTACAACAAGTATATTCTGTTCATCTACATTTATCTAACAGTAAATGTGGAGGCTCAATACCTCAACCCATGAAATAGCATTGCTCACAGATCAAAGTCTCAAATTGAATATTCCTCTGATACTTCCTGAAATGATGAGAGCTCTTCAGACCTATATCTTTAGTACCCCAGTGGGCACATGCCTCCAGAGCGCTGGCTCTTAATTGGACACACCATCTCACCTACTCCTCAGCACGTGGGATCTTCCTGGGCCAGGGATTGAACCAGTGCTCCTTGCACTGCAAGGAGGACTCTTTACCCACTGGACCACAAGGGAGGTCCCAAGAACTTTTACATTTTTATTGGCAGACTTGTATCAAGAAAATTTGTTAATGACACAATTCAGTATGAATTCATTAAATATATTTCATAAGGATTTATTTACTTTAAAATATATAGATATTCATGCATAGGAAATAAAATATAATTTTTAAAAAAGGAAACTAGAATTACAATAAAGTCAATTAAAATTGGAATAAATTAGTTAATATTAAAATAGATATAATCAAACATTTCACTTAACTAACATTTTAAAATTCTCATCTGAAGCAGTGTAGATATAATTATGATGTCTAGAAAACTGAAAAAAATAGCCAAGTCTACATGTTTCTACATGTTTAAATAAATCGTTCCTTCTTTGTAAGGTTATCTATCTTAGCAACTTTAAGCTTTAAAGTAGTTTCCTTTGCAAGTAAAATGCAAGTATGCTGAACAAAATCTTAGCAACCTTTACAAAAATCTGCTTTAATGTATCATCCCTAAAATTTAAAATGTATGACCACACTAAAATTTCCTCTGTGATGCATGTGGAAAATGCATGAATGATTTTTTAAAAATCTAAAAGAATAATGGATAATACAATGAAGCTAAAAGACCCAGAGCCTGGAAAATTCATGTTCTGTTGAATGTTTCTGTATTGAGTATTGTATTTTGTGTCATTTAAAAGGACACATGTCCATGGAAATGACCAATAAAATGTTTTGTAATACAAGTGACTAAAATGTTCTAGGCAGTGATTTTGAATTTTCAGGTGAATTAACTCCTTCTTATGTGACCTTTGTACAACAAGTATATTCTGTTCATCTACATTTATCTAACAGTAAATGTGGAGGCTCAATACCTCAACCCATGAAATAGCATTGCTCACAGATCAAAGTCTCAAATTGAATATTCCTCTGATACTTCCTGAAATGATGAGAGCTCTTCAGACCTATATCTTTAGTACCCCAGGGCTACTTATAATAACAGAGGGGCTTTCTTAATCTAATAATTTTTAGGCTTAAGTCGCTAAGATCTTTAAGCCCATTCATGGTAAACTTTCCCTTGTCCTGAGATGAAAATTCAGAAAAATGCTATTCCTTTCAAGTAAAGGAAAGGTGATTACAGTTACTTGGGGAAAGTATCAAAATAACATTGGCAAAAGGAACAGAATTTTATGAAGCTTTTGCTATCCTAAGCACTGAGAATTAAGTTCAAGCAGGTGTATGCATAAAATTTATCAAACAGGATGGCAATAATTCTAACCTATTAACTGTATTAACTTTATATAACCTGCTCTGTAATGGTAGGGATATCTGTTCTTAATAATTCTTAGCCTTAAGCTTGTATCGGTTCTGTGAAAATTAGATGGAAATCATGAAAATTCTTTAGTGGAGATATGTTGTGGACTAATGTTTCTATATAAAATTGTTATAGCGGGCTTCCCTGGTGGTCCAGTGGGTAAAGAGTCTGCCTTGCAATGCAAGGGACTCCATTTGATCCCTGGCCCAGGAGGATTACACCTGCCATGGAGTGGCTGGACCGGTGTGTCCAGTTACCAGCCAGCACTCTGGAGTGCATGCGCCCAGAACCAGTGCTCTGCAAGGAGAGACCCCACTGCAATGGGAGGCTAACACAGGTGGAGAATAAAGATGAATGAAAATACATAAATAAAAAACCAATAAAAGAGGCCAAATTTGTTTTTTAAGTTAAAAAAATTGGGCTTCCCTGGTGGTCCAGTGGGTAAGGACACCGCCTTGCAGTGCAAGGGGCGCTGGTTCGATCCCTGGCCTGGGAAGATCCCATGTACCTCGGAGCGGCTGAACCGATGTGTCCAATTACCGAGCTGGAGCTCTGGAGCGCATGCGCCCAGAGCCGGTGCTCTGTGACAACAGAGGCCACCCCGATGGGAGGCCCACACAGGCCAAAGAACAATGATGGATGAAAATGGACAAATGAAAGACCAATAGAAGTGGCCTGCCTGCTCCCCTCCCTCCCCACACCACCCACACCAAAATAAATAAATAAATAAATAGATCTTTAAAAAAAAAAGTTAAAAAAATTGTTATAGAGATAAACCTGTCTTAGACATTTAAAAACATCATCGATTCACACATTTTTTTAGATAATGATAAACTACCAAGTTTTGTCCTGAGATGAAAATTCAGAAAAATGCTATTCCTTTCAAGTAAAGGAAAGGTGATTACAGTTACTTGGGGAAAGTATCAAAATAACATTGGCAAAAGGAACAGAATTTTATGAAGCTTTTGCTATCCTAAGCACTGAGAATTAAGTTCAAGCAGGTGTATGCATAAAATTTATCAAACAGGATGGCAATAATTCTAACCTATTAACTGTATTAACTTTATATAACCTGCTCTGTAATGGTAGGGATATCTGTTCTTAATAATTCTTAGCCTTAAGCTTGTATCGGTTCTGTGAAAATTAGATGGAAATCATGAAAATTCTTTAGTGGAGATATGTTGTGGACTAATGTTTCTATATAAAATTGTTATAGCGGGCTTCCCTGGTGGTCCAGTGGGTAAAGAGTCTGCCTTGCAATGCAAGGGACTCCATTTGATCCCTGGCCCAGGAGGATTACACCTGCCATGGAGTGGCTGGACCGGTGTGTCCAGTTACCAGCCAGCACTCTGGAGTGCATGCGCCCAGAACCAGTGCTCTGCAAGGAGAGACCCCACTGCAATGGGAGGCTAACACAGGTGGAGAATAAAGATGAATGAAAATACATAAATAAAAAACCAATAAAAGAGGCCAAATTTGTTTTTTAAGTTAAAAAAATTGGGCTTCCCTGGTGGTCCAGTGGGTAAGGACACCGCCTTGCAGTGCAAGGGGCGCTGGTTCGATCCCTGGCCTGGGAAGATCCCATGTACCTCGGAGCGGCTGAACCGATGTGTCCAATTACCGAGCTGGAGCTCTGGAGCGCATGCGCCCAGAGCCGGTGCTCTGTGACAACAGAGGCCACCCCGATGGGAGGCCCACACAGGCCAAAGAACAATGATGGATGAAAATGGACAAATGAAAGACCAATAGAAGTGGCCTGCCTGCTCCCCTCCCTCCCCACACCACCCACACCAAAATAAATAAATAAATAAATAGATCTTTAAAAAAAAAAGTTAAAAAAATTGTTATAGAGATAAACCTGTCTTAGACATTTAAAAACATCATCGATTCACACATTTTTTTAGATAATGATAAACTACCAAGGAGTTTGGGCAGGTTATATAATGGTGGTAAAACCAGTAGGATCAGCTTACAACCATTCTACTTATAGATTTTACGCTTATATCAGTTGAAATTTAAATATTGGTGGTCACAAATAAATATACACATTTAAGAACTATCAAATGTATTTTATTAACAGTGTCTAAGAGTTTCCATTTTAAAATCATTTAGGGGATTAAAAATAGTTTTTTAATCCTCTCAGTTACTTTCAAAGACTGTTAATTGTGCCCAAATAAAACTTGCACAGCCAATAAAGCTCTTTACATCAGAAGAAGGTTTTGCGTTTGATTCCTCTGTCAGTTATAGGGATTCTTTTTGAAAACTTGCTTTAGAGTCATTTCATGGGTTACAGAATGCCAAAGACTTTATCTTTTGATTACATTTCCTTTTCTAAAATAAAATTGATGTATCTAGCTTAAGCACGTACCTAATGCAAGAAATTAACTGATGTTTCATGATAAAATATAAAATAGTCATATTTATGCTATAATTATAACTTGTTAGATTATTGTAGAGGATTTAGTCAAGTTGTCTTTAATGAAGAAATGGTGGACAGGGTCCTTGTGCAAGATTTGCAGAGTTGGAAATGAAAACAAAATAAACATACACTATATCATATTCATCAGTATGATCTGTGGCTATAAAATTTATATCAGACTTCACCTTCATAGCAACAAATTTGAACGACTTTATACCCATCTTTTAAACTTTAAAGCAAAAATGAAATAGAAAATAGATGGAAATGATGCCAAATGTAGCAGTAATTTCATGTATGCTATTGTTCAGTTGTTAAGTTGTATCTGATCCTTTGCAACCCCATGGACTGCAGCACTCTAGGCTTCCCTGTCCTTATCTCCTGAAGTTTGCTCAAATTCATGTCCCTGAGCCAGTGATGCTATCTAACCATCTCATCCTCTGCTCCCCTCTTCTCCTCTTGCCTTCAGTCTTTCCCGGCATCGGGGTCTTTTCCAGTGAGTTGGCTCTTTGCATCAGGTGGCTAAAGGATTGCAGTTTCAGCTTCAGTATCAGTTCTTCCAATTAATATTCAGGGTTGATTTCTTTTAGGATTGTCTTGTTTGATCTACTTGCTGTCCAAGGGACTCTCAAGAGTCTTCTCCAGCACCACAATTCAAAAGCATCAATACTTTGGCTCTCAGTCCTCTTTATGGTCCAATTCTCACATCCGTACATGACTACTGGAAAAGTCATGGCTTTGAGTAGATGGGCCTTTGTTGGTCCAAAAGTGATGTCTTTTTTTTTTTTTTTTTTAATATGTTGTATAGGTTTGTCATAGCTTTCCTTCCAAGGAGTGAGCATCTGTGAATTTCAAGGCTGCTGTTACTGTCCACAGTGATTTGGAGCCCAAGAAAATAAAATCTGTCTTTGCTTTCACTTCTTTCCCTGCATTTGCCATGAAGTGATGGTATCAGATGCCATGGTGGCCACCCAAGATGGATGGGTCATAGTAAAATGTTCTGACAAAATGTGGTCCACCTTTGCAGGATGTTTGGAGGAGCAAATGCAAATCACTCCAGTGTTCTCGCCATGAGAACCCAATGAATATGAGCAGTATCAAAAGGCAAAAGGATGAGACACTGGAAGATGAACCTCCAAAGCTGAAAAATGTCTTGTATGTAACTGGGCAAGAGCAGAGGGCAAGTACTAACAGTTCCAGAAAATATGAAGTGGCTGGGAAAAAGTGGAAAGAACGCTCAGTTGTAGATATTTCTGGTGGCGAAAGTAAGTCCAATGCTGTAAAAAACAGCATTACATAGGAACCTCGGATTTTAGGTTCATGAATCAAGGTAAATTGGGTGAGGTCAAGTGGGAGATGTAAAGAGTAAACACCGACATCTTAAGAATCAGTGAACTAAAATGGACAGCAATGGGGGAATTTAATTGAGATGACTATATCTACTACTGTGGGCAAGAATCCATTAAAAGAAATGGAGTAGCCCTCATAGTCAACAAAAGAGTTGCAGTGCTTGGGTGCAATCTCAAAAATGACAAAAAAATGTTCATGTATAACATCCTCGAAATAAACTAAAATGTGATGTTGGTACATTTTCATGAGAGGAGATATGACTTACAAATGGAGCATTTTTGTTACTCACAAGGATTTGCTATGGTCAATTAATGCGGGACAGTTAATGTGAAGCTTATATTACATTAAGCAATTCAAAGATTCCCTATAGGCAAATTTAAGCACATGTAACATCTGAACTCAGTCATGGAAGTTAGGAATGAAAACAAATTCCACATCATGGCTCAACAGTTTCATGTTTAATGCTCATTAGTGGCCTGTAGACAAGGCTCAACCTGTTAGGTAAATAACCAATTTCTCTGTTGTTTGAAGTGTAAGCAAGGAATGATTTATTCATTTGTTAATTTTGTTTCTTGCTTTAACACTTTAGGGAGTATTTTTTCTCTGACTTAAGCAACTTTTACCTAAAGTCATTTAAACTACAGTTTTCATCAAAATCTGCAGCAAGATCCTTCTGAATAAGTTCATGTGTAACATCACCAGTTCCTATAATAGAGTCTTTTTTTAAGTAAACCAGATCATGTTTGGAACCATGTCTATCTACAAAAATTTTAAAATAATAATAAATAAACAGATGGATGAATAACCTAAAATACACATTTTTTTCTTTGGGGGGAATAAAGCTCAGATATTCACTAAGGCAATAGTGCCAACTCCATGTAGTTAAGAAACTAAATTTAAATACAGTTTCAAAGAAAGAGATACCAAAAAAGTAACTAAAGCAGGATCATCCAAATGAATGTATCATTGGTATAACTACATTGACCATATATCAATGTCAATAAAATAAATAAACTGCATTTCTTTATGGTCATATTTCATATGTAAAACTGTGATAAACCAGGATAAAGTAAAGCCCCCAGATGCATAATTTGAGTATGACACCAATCAGCCCTTTATAAGAATATAATTCTGATAAAATCATTTAAAACAAAACTTGTAAGCAAGAGTCAAGATACAATTGTTTTACAGACAAAGCAAGTCTTAAACTTCCTTTAAAGACAGAACTTGACAAAAATTCATTGCTGAACATCTGTGTCTCCTCTGCTGTACGTTGAGTAATATTTATGCATGAGGTAAGTCACAGATTTGGTTTATATTCTCTAATAAGAGAAAATAAAAGGGGGCTGTGGATTGAAGCCTTCTGTATATTTCTTTTTTGTTAAAGATGATAAGGAACAAAATTGGATTAAAATGGCTAAATGTTATTGGAACAATTCACACAAAGGTCAATAATTATAGATTTTGGTTTCTTTGGCTCTCATGGCTCTGGTCTTTAGTAGCTTATTATAATGCACAACACAGCATCAAGTACTTTCCATATAACACACATTTAACATCCTCACATTACTGACCGTGGGCCAAGATTCTGGTTCAAATGCAATAGACTTAAGTGATTCAATAGAAACCACAGGAAATGTGAGATCTGTCAAAGACTAAACTGTCCATACTACTGAGCAAGTACCAGAAAGAGATCTGCCTTTGAGACTTCCATCTTTCATCTCCTACAATTCTACTGAGTCCATTTTTATTGCCTGTGTATTTTATGATAAGCTTACAAGGATTTTTGTTGTTGCTGTTAGTGGTGTTTTTAACAAAAAGCATAGCATATGTTGCCTCTAACATTAATGACTTTTTCCTTAGAATTTCTGCTCAGTTGCTTGCAGGGATTCAGATAAGATCCCATAGGAATATTTATTAATCTGGGCCTGGGCTTCTAATCATTTATTAGATAGAAAAGGATCTTCTCTTTCTCTATGCCTAAGTATATATTGAAAGATCTATTTTAACCCTAATAATTATATAAATACAAAATGACATTGCCTTCTATCATTTAAAATAGATAGATCAAAAGCTTAGAATATTTCCACATTGGTATCAAAGAGAAACACATAATGTTTGTAAATTTGAGGTCACCTACTGCAAATTAAGGTCTATAAGATGAGGAGTTAATTTCTCTAATTTTTTGCCCAACAAACACACATTAGACACTGAAAAGAACAGGCTAAATGCTCAAATACAGTTAATAGACTCTGTGACAAAACCATCAGTCTCTGTACTTCATATCAGATTCTAGTTTGTTGCATGAAAAATATGTATTAAAAAGTTCCTAAAGTCAGTGCCATGTCAATAAAATTGAGTACTATTTTAATCTATATTTATATCCCACTTCAGTCTAGTGCTAATTTTGGAAAACTGTACCATTTTGACTGCATCAAAAACTACTCTAAACTTTAATTGAGGGGTCTGCAATGAAGGACTGTCCTTTTATAGTCTGTTAAGCTCTCTGCCTTCTTAGAATGGAACATTTGCTGGATACATGGCAGTGCACACATGTTTGTTCAGCTCATCCTGGTCTTTAGTAGCTTATTATAATGCACAACACAGCATCAAGTACTTTCCATATAACACACATTTAACATCCTCACATTACTGACCGTGGGCCAAGATTCTGGTTCAAATGCAATAGACTTAAGTGATTCAATAGAAACCACAGGAAATGTGAGATCTGTCAAAGACTAAACTGTCCATACTACTGAGCAAGTACCAGAAAGAGATCTGCCTTTGAGACTTCCATCTTTCATCTCCTACAATTCTACTGAGTCCATTTTTATTGCCTGTGTATTTTATGATAAGCTTACAAGGATTTTTGTTGTTGCTGTTAGTGGTGTTTTTAACAAAAAGCATAGCATATGTTGCCTCTAACATTAATGACTTTTTCCTTAGAATTTCTGCTCAGTTGCTTGCAGGGATTCAGATAAGATCCCATAGGAATATTTATTAATCTGGGCCTGGGCTTCTAATCATTTATTAGATAGAAAAGGATCTTCTCTTTCTCTATGCCTAAGTATATATTGAAAGATCTATTTTAACCCTAATAATTATATAAATACAAAATGACATTGCCTTCTATCATTTAAAATAGATAGATCAAAAGCTTAGAATATTTCCACATTGGTATCAAAGAGAAACACATAATGTTTGTAAATTTGAGGTCACCTACTGCAAATTAAGGTCTATAAGATGAGGAGTTAATTTCTCTAATTTTTTGCCCAACAAACACACATTAGACACTGAAAAGAACAGGCTAAATGCTCAAATACAGTTAATAGACTCTGTGACAAAACCATCAGTCTCTGTACTTCATATCAGATTCTAGTTTGTTGCATGAAAAATATGTATTAAAAAGTTCCTAAAGTCAGTGCCATGTCAATAAAATTGAGTACTATTTTAATCTATATTTATATCCCACTTCAGTCTAGTGCTAATTTTGGAAAACTGTACCATTTTGACTGCATCAAAAACTACTCTAAACTTTAATTGGAGGGGGTCTGCAATGAAGGACTGTCCTTTTATAGTCTGTTAAGCTCTCTGCCTTCTTAGAATGGAACATTTGCTGGATACATGGCAGTGCACACATGTTTGTTCTGGTTGGCTTCCTTTGCCACATTCTCAGAATTCCTCTCACCAGATAGAATTCGTTTAACCTTCCTTTCTCAGTTGTAACAAATATCAAAAGTTTGTTTGTTGCTTAATGGGTTCAAACCAACCTTTGTAATGCTACTTTTACACAGAATCCATCATTCCATGTCTGCACTGTAAGTCAAATTTTCCATATGCTTTGAAAAAATACACACCTCCAGAAGTGAAGACTATACCTCATCTCTTCACAATGAGCAACAACAGCAGCAATATCAATTTTTAAAGTTCATTATATTCAAGGCTTATTTAGTTACTAAAAAAGAAAAGATATAAATAGCTCATGAGCAAAGTTTCCTATCCAATTTAGGGATATTGTTGAGTTACACACAAGATCATTTTCCATATTCTGAAACAAAAACAAAACTCAGAAAGACTCCATTTCTTTAAGCAGACTACCCATTTTCCTAATATACTAGCTACAGTTTTCTGGTAAAATTTTTAAAGTAGTTTTTCCATATCTGAAGTCCTAGATTTTTACTTTGAAACATCACTGTTTTAGACCTATTACTTGGGAACTATCCCTATTTTATCCAATTAAATGAAGCCTACTCTCTTAGTTTTTAACTTGTGTTATCTTTCAGTCACAGTTACGTACAATGGAATTGGAATTCTTCTATTCCTCTTAAGTGTGATTGAGAACTCAATCGACTTACCTCCAAATCTGGAGAGCATTCTAAAACACGTACTTAGTTTTGAATTAAGACAACAACTAAAACCTACTAATTGGTTGGAAGTAGAAATAAGAAGATAAAAAAGAGATAATTTTCTTTGTTCAAACAGGTAACAAAATGAAAAGTTACAAGCCTTTCTTAGGAAATACTGACATTTAATAGTCGTTGTACTAGTCCCTAGAGCACTATTTGGTCAAAAGCAAGTGCTTTTAGTTTTGTTTTCTTTAGTGAATTATTTGTTTTTTGACCAAACCACATTTAGCATTCATTTGAATGTTAAAGTACATGCAAACAATTTGTTGGAAATACCTTATTTATAGAGACATGGAAGCTCTTTCAGTGGAGGAAGAAACAACTTAGTAATCAAGCAAAATATTTAAAAAATCCTTTGCCACATTCTCAGATTTTGATAGAATTCGTTTAACCTTCCTTTCTCAGTTGTAACAAATATCAAAAGTTTGTTTGTTGCTTAATGGGTTCAAACCAACCTTTGTAATGCTACTTTTACACAGAATCCATCATTCCATGTCTGCACTGTAAGTCAAATTTTCCATATGCTTTGAAAAAATACACACCTCCAGAAGTGAAGACTATACCTCATCTCTTCACAATGAGCAACAACAGCAGCAATATCAATTTTTAAAGTTCATTATATTCAAGGCTTATTTAGTTACTAAAAAAGAAAAGATATAAATAGCTCATGAGCAAAGTTTCCTATCCAATTTAGGGATATTGTTGAGTTACACACAAGATCATTTTCCATATTCTGAAACAAAAACAAAACTCAGAAAGACTCCATTTCTTTAAGCAGACTACCCATTTTCCTAATATACTAGCTACAGTTTTCTGGTAAAATTTTTAAAGTAGTTTTTCCATATCTGAAGTCCTAGATTTTTACTTTGAAACATCACTGTTTTAGACCTATTACTTGGGAACTATCCCTATTTTATCCAATTAAATGAAGCCTACTCTCTTAGTTTTTAACTTGTGTTATCTTTCAGTCACAGTTACGTACAATGGAATTGGAATTCTTCTATTCCTCTTAAGTGTGATTGAGAACTCAATCGACTTACCTCCAAATCTGGAGAGCATTCTAAAACACGTACTTAGTTTTGAATTAAGACAACAACTAAAACCTACTAATTGGTTGGAAGTAGAAATAAGAAGATAAAAAAGAGATAATTTTCTTTGTTCAAACAGGTAACAAAATGAAAAGTTACAAGCCTTTCTTAGGAAATACTGACATTTAATAGTCGTTGTACTAGTCCCTAGAGCACTATTTGGTCAAAAGCAAGTGCTTTTAGTTTTGTTTTCTTTAGTGAATTATTTGTTTTTTGACCAAACCACATTTAGCATTCATTTGAATGTTAAAGTACATGCAAACAATTTGTTGGAAATACCTTATTTATAGAGACATGGAAGCTCTTTCAGTGGAGGAAGAAACAACTTAGTAATCAAGCAAAATATTTAAAAAAAAATCCTTTAGAAGTACATAGAGAGATAATTTTATAGGAATCACTGAACAAAACTAGAATAAAAGTATTTAATTCAAAGAAGCATAACTAAAATATTATCTGATTATCATAAGCAATCTTAAAATAAACAAGCTTATGGAATACTACACAGCTGTAAAAAAGAAATGCAGAAGAATCAGCCCTGATGAGGTGGCTGGATCTAGAACCTATCATAAAAAGTGAAGTCAGTCAAAAAGAGAAGGACAAGTACAATATACTAACACATATATGTGGAATCTAGTAGGATGGTAATGATAATACACGCAGTGAAGTGATGGAAAAACAGACATGCACAGTAGACATATGGACATTGTGGGGAATGCACAGTGGGTGGGAGGCATAACAGAAGTAGCATGAAAATCTGTACTATCATATGTGAAGAAAATAGCTATATTCATTGTTCTGTGAGAAAAGGGGATCCTGTAGAGGGCTGTGTGACAGTCTGGAGGGGTGGGATGGGGGAGATATACATATGACTAATCTGGGAACATACATATCTATAAACAACAAAACTCTGTAAAAGTTAAATGTAAAATAAAAGTTAAAAAAATGGCATAAAGATTTGAAGTTCTTCATTAAAAAGTCAAAATTGCTGGAAAGTTTTTCTCCATGTATTTAAAAATAACTTGCCAATGCTTATTATATGGATCTTGATAATATGTTTACAGACGTGATACTAACAAATAGCTTCAGGTCAATTAATTTTGAAAAATCTTAGTTTTTAAAAGACTGCTGATCACATTTATTTTTTGAATTGTTTATTATTTTAAAGGTGTCAGAATTTTTTTTTTTTCCTAATGGTTTCTTTTGAGGGGGCGGGATGGGAGGGAGGGGTGGGCAAGCCACTTCTATTGGTCTTTCATTTATTTATTTTTCATCCATCTTTGTTCTTCAGCCCATGTGGGCCTTCCATCGCTGTGGCCTCTGTTGTGGCAGAGCACCGGCTCTGGGCGCATGCGCTCCAGAGCTCCGACTCAGTAATTGCACACATTCCAGCCGCTCCGCCATACGTGGGATCTTCCAGGCCAGGGATTGAAAAAAAACTTAGTAATCAAGCAAAATATTTAAAAAAATCCTTTAGAATACATAGAGAGATAATTTTATAGGAATCACTGAACAAAACTAGAATAAAAGTATTTAATTCAAAGAAGCATAACTAAAATATTATCTGATTATCATAAGCAATCTTAAAATAAACAAGCTTATGGAATACTACACAGCTGTAAAAAAGAAATGCAGAAGAATCAGCCCTGATGAGGTGGCTGGATCTAGAACCTATCATAAAAAGTGAAGTCAGTCAAAAAGAGAAGGACAAGTACAATATACTAACACATATATGTGGAATCTAGTAGGATGGTAATGATAATACACGCAGTGAAGTGATGGAAAAACAGACATGCACAGTAGACATATGGACATTGTGGGGAATGCACAGTGGGTGGGAGGCATAACAGAAGTAGCATGAAAATCTGTACTATCATATGTGAAGAAAATAGCTATATTCATTGTTCTGTGAGAAAAGGGGATCCTGTAGAGGGCTGTGTGACAGTCTGGAGGGGTGGGATGGGGGAGATATACATATGACTAATCTGGGAACATACATATCTATAAACAACAAAACTCTGTAAAAGTTAAATGTAAAATAAAAGTTAAAAAAATGGCATAAAGATTTGAAGTTCTTCATTAAAAAGTCAAAATTGCTGGAAAGTTTTTCTCCATGTATTTAAAAATAACTTGCCAATGCTTATTATATGGATCTTGATAATATGTTTACAGACGTGATACTAACAAATAGCTTCAGGTCAATTAATTTTGAAAAATCTTAGTTTTTAAAAGACTGCTGATCACATTTATTTTTTGAATTGTTTATTATTTTAAAGGTGTCAGAATTTTTTTTTTTTCCTAATGGTTTCTTTTGAGGGGGCGGGATGGGGAGGGAGGGGGGTGGGCAAGCCACTTCTATTGGTCTTTCATTTATTTATTTTTCATCCATCTTTGTTCTTCAGCCCATGTGGGCCTTCCATCGCTGTGGCCTCTGTTGTGGCAGAGCACCGGCTCTGGGCGCATGCGCTCCAGAGCTCCGACTCAGTAATTGCACACATCAGTCCAGCCGCTCCGCCATACGTGGGATCTTCCCAGGCCAGGGATTGAACCAGCACCCCTTGCACTGCAAGGCGTTGTCCTTACCCACTGGACCACCAGGGAAGCCCAGAACTTTTAACATGCTTATATTTCATATGAATCAGAAAAAGTAGCAGTGTTAGAAATATCCTGTTGACAGGATTCCAAAGATCACTTTTTAAAAATAAATTACCATGACAGACTTTAATGAGGAAGAGTTACCATAAAAATTGTTAATTTAAACAAAATTAACTTCATTCAAATATAAGAAAGGAAGGGTCATTAGGAAAATAAAGAGTTCTGTGGTGACTAAAGTATTTGACATCCATTTCTATGCAGTTTTAGTTGCTTTTAGAAATAGAGTGAATGTCATTATTTAAATGCAGAATGGTGTTCTGGGCTACAGCACTGTAGAAGATAAAAACACTTTCAATTTCCTTAACTAAAAAAAAAAAACCTGGTGGAGGAGCACCCAGAAGTCACAGTGAACCACACATCTGGTTCTTGTCTGTTGATTTGCTTTTTGTAAGCGTTTTGAGAACTCCAGTCTGGAAAGGTAATGGACCCATGTTCAGAAGAAGGAACTTGCGCTCCTTTATTCATTATGGCTAACACTTCCTTCTCCTTGTTTTTCTACTTCCTTTTATATTTTCATCTCTCCTGTTCCCTCTTGAACATCACTACTCTCCTTCAATAATAATCATGCTCCATAATAATAGGATATACTCTTTTAATTTTGCTTTTATCCTAGTTGAAGTTCTAGCAATAATAAAAAAAAAAACAAAACAAAATGGTCAAATGCGTCATTGTAATGCATATAGGATTTTAAATTCTATACCTAATGTCATAGGGACAAACACTTTGATTTGGATTCATATTTACTATCATTTATATAAATCATTATCATGAAGCAATCAAAATTTACTAAGATTTATGGTCTTTCATTTTTTCATCCATCTTTGTTCTTCAGCCCATGTGGGCCTTCCATCGCTGTGGCCTCTGTTGTGGCAGAGCACCGGCTCTGGGCGCATGCGCTCCAGAGCTCCGACTCAGTAATTGCACACATCAGTCCAGCCGCTCCGCCATACGTGGGATCTTCCCAGGCCAGGGATTGAACCAGCACCCCTTGCACTGCAAGGCGTTGTCCTTACCCACTGGACCACCAGGGAAGCCCAGAACTTTTAACATGCTTATATTTCATATGAATCAGAAAAAGTAGCAGTGTTAGAAATATCCTGTTGACAGGATTCCAAAGATCACTTTTTAAAAATAAATTACCATGACAGACTTTAATGAGGAAGAGTTACCATAAAAATTGTTAATTTAAACAAAATTAACTTCATTCAAATATAAGAAAGGAAGGGTCATTAGGAAAATAAAGAGTTCTGTGGTGACTAAAGTATTTGACATCCATTTCTATGCAGTTTTAGTTGCTTTTAGAAATAGAGTGAATGTCATTATTTAAATGCAGAATGGTGTTCTGGGCTACAGCACTGTAGAAGATAAAAACACTTTCAATTTCCTTAACTAAAAAAAAAAAACCTGGTGGAGGAGCACCCAGAAGTCACAGTGAACCACACATCTGGTTCTTGTCTGTTGATTTGCTTTTTGTAAGCGTTTTGAGAACTCCAGTCTGGAAAGGTAATGGACCCATGTTCAGAAGAAGGAACTTGCGCTCCTTTATTCATTATGGCTAACACTTCCTTCTCCTTGTTTTTCTACTTCCTTTTATATTTTCATCTCTCCTGTTCCCTCTTGAACATCACTACTCTCCTTCAATAATAATCATGCTCCATAATAATAGGATATACTCTTTTAATTTTGCTTTTATCCTAGTTGAAGTTCTAGCAATAATAAAAAAAAAAACAAAACAAAATGGTCAAATGCGTCATTGTAATGCATATAGGATTTTAAATTCTATACCTAATGTCATAGGGACAAACACTTTGATTTGGATTCATATTTACTATCATTTATATAAATCATTATCATGAAGCAATCAAAAATTTACTAGAATGATTTATGAGAGGCAAAAATTAAAGCTCTTTTTGTTCACTCATATAGTTAATCAGCAAGTATTAACTAAATCTGTTTTATTTTAAGGAGTAAGCTAATAGAGCAAAATTCTCATTCTCTAGAAGTGTCTATTCTTTGTCGGAGACATAGGAATTAAGAAATACTCAAAACAATGTAATAAATGTAGTGATAGAAATATGAACAAGGTACTATGTCAGACAGAGTGGAAAAGTCCTAGATATCACTTGGAGAAATGAAACCTCGAAGAGGTGACATCTAAGTAAAATCTAGTAAGAATCACTAGGAGTTCTCAAAGTATTCAAGAGTGAGACAGCAAAAGCTTCCAGATAGAGAAAAGTGGTTTCAAGTGTAGGTGAGAAAAAGTATGGTGCTAGATGAAATCTCACTTTCGATGGAATTGAGAGGTCACAAAGAGTTGAGGCAATCCCATTATCCCATGTGGCCACAATTTCCTGGAGTCTCCATCCCCACAAAGCTCTCCACCCACAAGATCACCTGGCACCACCCTTTCCCTTCCTTCAGCTTCCATTCCTTACCTGCCCCCTCATCCAGCTGCTTAACGCCCCCCGCTCCCAACTCCATGTTCTCTTTGGACTCTTGATCATCTCTCTTGGCACAACTCGAATAAACCCTCATTCTGCCTGTCTGAGGTCGGTGTTTCTCTCTCTTTTATCAACATTTTTCTTTCTTCTTCTTTTTTTTTTTTTTTTAGGTAAGAAACGGATTTATTCAGATTCAGAGAAAGCACACTCCACAGACAGAGCGTGGGCCATGGCAGAGCGAATCCAGCTGCCTGGAAAACATGGCCTTCTTAGCTTTTATAGGCTGGGTAATTCCATATGCTAATGAGAGGGAGGATCTTACAACTCTCACCCAGCACCTGTGATCAGTTCAGCATACACTGCAGTGAATGTTTGATTTGCCTGACTTCCTGTTCTGTTACTTTCCTTGCACACAGCCTGCTCTGAAATATGGGCTGAATTTTGATGTGTAAGACATGATACCTCATTGTTTTAAATTTTACATTTCCAGCTAGTGAGCCTAATCACTTTTCTCTATGTTTATCTGCCTAAACTTGGGTATTTTTAAGCATCAGATAATCTGAAATAGAAAGTAATCAAACCTGAAGAAGCAATAGTAGTGATATAAATATGCCATTTTCTGTGGACCATTCAATCATTTAAAGACTCGAACCAAAAATAACTTTTTAATTCCTATAATTTTGAAAGCCCAATAACAGAAAACAAGGAGAAAGAGTTACTTGTTAATGACAGAATAAACGACCTAAGTGTAATTAAGGTTTGTGTAACACATAGTTGTATTCTTAGGTATATTTATTTTCTACCTCTCTTAATTCTCCCTAGGAAAATGCTTTTTATTTTTAACATAACCATACACACACACACACACACACACACACACACACACACACACACACATTTTGGCCACACCCTACCCAGGGATACAACCTGTGCCCTCTGCATTGGAAATGTGGAGTCTTGACCACTGGACCACCAAGAAAGTGCCTATGCATATTAAAATTAAAATGACGTTTTTATACCTATCTTTTCAAGGTACCACTAAGTATTTCTATAAAGCTATTTCATAGAAATTTCAAATTTAGGATATAAAATCAATATCAAGATATCTATATTTCCCTTTTAAGCCCATGGCACCACTATGTAACCAACTGCCCAAATGAGAAAACAAAAGCCATCTCATTCCCCCGTCCCTGTAATTCATATAACCTATCACTCACTAAGGCTCTATGATTCAATCTAGCTAGATCTCTATTCCTTCTGTTATCCATTGAACCCTCTGGTTGACTTTTGAAACTCCAAATTTGCCCCGTTGTTTTCAGATCTCCTCATCTTCAAACATTAAAACCTGTTATGTCATAGTACTCTTTCTAAAACTTGAGTAAAATCCCAGCATCCCCTTCTTGAGAACTTTAAGGCAATCTCCTCATCTATAGAAGAAAGTTCAAATTACCAGGTATACAAATTTGTACTAGAATTCCAAGGTATGCAAATTCTTGGCTTTTTGTTCTGCTATATTTTCACCTCACAGCTGATCAAATGACGTTTAATGTGTAAGACATGATACCTCATTGTTTTAAATTTTACATTTCCAGCTAGTGAGCCTAATCACTTTTCTCTATGTTTATCTGCCTAAACTTGGGTATTTTTAAGCATCAGATAATCTGAAATAGAAAGTAATCAAACCTGAAGAAGCAATAGTAGTGATATAAATATGCCATTTTCTGTGGACCATTCAATCATTTAAAGACTCGAACCAAAAATAACTTTTTAATTCCTATAATTTTGAAAGCCCAATAACAGAAAACAAGGAGAAAGAGTTACTTGTTAATGACAGAATAAACGACCTAAGTGTAATTAAGGTTTGTGTAACACATAGTTGTATTCTTAGGTATATTTATTTTCTACCTCTCTTAATTCTCCCTAGGAAAATGCTTTTTATTTTTAACATAACCATACACACACACACACACACACACACACACACACACACACACACACATTTTGGCCACACCCTACCCAGGGATACAACCTGTGCCCTCTGCATTGGAAATGTGGAGTCTTGACCACTGGACCACCAAGAAAGTGCCTATGCATATTAAAATTAAAATGACGTTTTTATACCTATCTTTTCAAGGTACCACTAAGTATTTCTATAAAGCTATTTCATAGAAATTTCAAATTTAGGATATAAAATCAATATCAAGATATCTATATTTCCCTTTTAAGCCCATGGCACCACTATGTAACCAACTGCCCAAATGAGAAAACAAAAGCCATCTCATTCCCCCGTCCCTGTAATTCATATAACCTATCACTCACTAAGGCTCTATGATTCAATCTAGCTAGATCTCTATTCCTTCTGTTATCCATTGAACCCTCTGGTTGACTTTTGAAACTCCAAATTTGCCCCGTTGTTTTCAGATCTCCTCATCTTCAAACATTAAAACCTGTTATGTCATAGTACTCTTTCTAAAACTTGAGTAAAATCCCAGCATCCCCTTCTTGAGAACTTTAAGGCAATCTCCTCATCTATAGAAGAAAGTTCAAATTACCAGGTATACAAATTTGTACTAGAATTCCAAGGTATGCAAATTCTTGGCTTTTTGTTCTGCTATATTTTCACCTCACAGCTGATCAAATGACGTTTCCTAAATGACATTTTGCTGATTTTTCTTACTTGAAGTTTATTATACAAATGATTTATGAAGGTATTTTTGACACAAATATTTCAACTAAATAGAGTACATTTGGCACAATATCCTTAAACACTGAATTACTCTTCACCTTCCATTTCTTAAAAATAGCAACTATCAAACACTTGTTGTGAATTGCGTCATGCTTTGTCTTAGCACCACATTGCTCTGCTTTTCTTCCCTCTGCCAGGTATGGCTTTCCCCTTTTGTGTAGTGAACTCACAGATGCAACACTCTAGACCCTTATGCTATCTCTACAGTAGAACATTTCCTCAACTGTGTGGAGCTACAGAGAAACTATTTGCATATTTCCCTTTGCTTAGGGTATTCTAGGCAAATAAACTGGAACCTCGATTAAAGTACATGAACGTACTCAGTTAAAACCTTTGAAAGTTAAGGGATAACTGGATAGCTAGGCATATTTACAGATACATAGAAATTTATCTCCCTAGGGCCATATGCTTCTATTTCAAAGATGAATGAAACCTAGGAGTCATTCACTTACATTTCAAAGTCAACTTTATGTTACATTTACAAATTGTAAAACTTTGGATAAGTAGGTTTCTCAAGAGAGAAGGGTGGGGCCTCCTGGTAGCCCAGTGGTAGAGTTCGCCTGCCAATGCAGGCAACATGGGTTCGATCCTTTCGGGAAGATCCCACATGCTGTGGAGCAGGCCCCACCCACTTGGAGCCGTAGAGCCCCGTCCCTGTAATTCATATAACCTATCACTCACTAAGGCTCTATGATTCAATCTAGCTAGATCTCTATTCCTTCTGTTATCCATTGAACCCTCTGGTTGACTTTTGAAACTCCAAATTTGCCCCGTTGTTTTCAGATCTCCTCATCTTCAAACATTAAAACCTGTTATGTCATAGTACTCTTTCTAAAACTTGAGTAAAATCCCAGCATCCCCTTCTTGAGAACTTTAAGGCAATCTCCTCATCTATAGAAGAAAGTTCAAATTACCAGGTATACAAATTTGTACTAGAATTCCAAGGTATGCAAATTCTTGGCTTTTTGTTCTGCTATATTTTCACCTCACAGCTGATCAAATGACGTTTCCTAAATGACATTTTGCTGATTTTTCTTACTTGAAGTTTATTATACAAATGATTTATGAAGGTATTTTTGACACAAATATTTCAACTAAATAGAGTACATTTGGCACAATATCCTTAAACACTGAATTACTCTTCACCTTCCATTTCTTAAAAATAGCAACTATCAAACACTTGTTGTGAATTGCGTCATGCTTTGTCTTAGCACCACATTGCTCTGCTTTTCTTCCCTCTGCCAGGTATGGCTTTCCCCTTTTGTGTAGTGAACTCACAGATGCAACACTCTAGACCCTTATGCTATCTCTACAGTAGAACATTTCCTCAACTGTGTGGAGCTACAGAGAAACTATTTGCATATTTCCCTTTGCTTAGGGTATTCTAGGCAAATAAACTGGAACCTCGATTAAAGTACATGAACGTACTCAGTTAAAACCTTTGAAAGTTAAGGGATAACTGGATAGCTAGGCATATTTACAGATACATAGAAATTTATCTCCCTAGGGCCATATGCTTCTATTTCAAAGATGAATGAAACCTAGGAGTCATTCACTTACATTTCAAAGTCAACTTTATGTTACATTTACAAATTGTAAAACTTTGGATAAGTAGGTTTCTCAAGAGAGAAGGGTGGGGGCCTCCCTGGTAGCCCAGTGGTAAAGAGTTCGCCTGCCAATGCAGGCAACATGGGTTCGATCCTTGATCCGGGAAGATCCCACATGCTGTGGAGCAGCTAAGTCCGTGAGCCACAACTATTGAGCCTGTGCTCTAGAGCCTTGGAGCCGTAGAGCCTCGGAGCTGCAACAACTGAGCCCATGTGCCACAACTACCGAAGCCTCTGTACCCTAGAGCCCGAGTTCCACAACAAGAGAAGTCACCGCAACAAGAAGGCTGCTCACCTCAACTAGAGAGTAGAGCCCATTCCCTGCAACTAGAGAAGAGCCTAGGGCAGCAGTTAAAGCTCAGAGTAGCCAAAAATAAATAAAATTTAAAACAAAAGAGAGAGAGAGAGAGAAGGGTGGCAGCTGTGTACCAGTTCCCATTTAAGGATTCATAATTTTGGAGTTCTCCTGTGGTATAAATGCCTTCCCTTTGTACACACAGTCATAACCAAGGGACTATCATCTCTCTGCCTCATATGGGGCTTGGGGCTTAGAGAGAGAGTCTGTGTTTGATCCAGAAATGCGATTTTGCTTTCAGGATAATATAGATAACTCTAGATGATAGAAAATTATTGTTGAGCAAATTAATGCTTCCTCTATTCTACTATAGCTATATATTCATACTTCTAACAATAAACTTATCACGATGGTTTATTTGTCACCCTATAAATATGAGTTACAAGATAATAGAAGCTGTCATCTATTAATCTTTGAGTCACAAGTTACGTGTGTATTTCCTATGATGTTGACATAACAAAAGGATACAAATAACAAATATTCAGGAGCAATTTAATTCCTTGTAACTATTGTACAATGCAGATTACCCAAGGGCATATTGTACCTAGTTCTAGGCAAAAGACTGTTTAAATGAACACCAGTTAGGAGGGATAACTGGATAGCTAGGCATATTTACAGATACACAGAAATTTATCTCCCTAGGGCCATATGCTTCTATTTCAAAGATGAATGAAACCTAGGAGTCATTCACTTACATTTCAAAGTCAACTTTATGTTACATTTACAAATTGTAAAACTTTGGATAAGTAGGTTTCTCAAGAGAGAAGGGTGGGGGCCTCCCTGGTAGCCCAGTGGTAAAGAGTTCGCCTGCCAATGCAGGCAACATGGGTTCGATCCTTGATCCGGGAAGATCCCACATGCTGTGGAGCAGCTAAGTCCGTGAGCCACAACTATTGAGCCTGTGCTCTAGAGCCTTGGAGCCGTAGAGCCTCGGAGCTGCAACAACTGAGCCCATGTGCCACAACTACCGAAGCCTCTGTACCCTAGAGCCCGAGTTCCACAACAAGAGAAGTCACCGCAACAAGAAGGCTGCTCACCTCAACTAGAGAGTAGAGCCCATTCCCTGCAACTAGAGAAGAGCCTAGGGCAGCAGTTAAAGCTCAGAGTAGCCAAAAATAAATAAAATTTAAAACAAAAGAGAGAGAGAGAGAGAAGGGTGGCAGCTGTGTACCAGTTCCCATTTAAGGATTCATAATTTTGGAGTTCTCCTGTGGTATAAATGCCTTCCCTTTGTACACACAGTCATAACCAAGGGACTATCATCTCTCTGCCTCATATGGGGCTTGGGGCTTAGAGAGAGTCTGTGTTTGATCCAGAAATGCGATTTTGCTTTCAGGATAATATAGATAACTCTAGATGATAGAAAATTATTGTTGAGCAAATTAATGCTTCCTCTATTCTACTATAGCTATATATTCATACTTCTAACAATAAACTTATCACGATGGTTTATTTGTCACCCTATAAATATGAGTTACAAGATAATAGAAGCTGTCATCTATTAATCTTTGAGTCACAAGTTACGTGTGTATTTCCTATGATGTTGACATAACAAAAGGATACAAATAACAAATATTCAGGAGCAATTTAATTCCTTGTAACTATTGTACAATGCAGCCAAATAAAAATAAAATAGGCATTATATATCATTATAGCCTATCATTTCTTTTCCCATAGAAAACCAAACTTTATATTAAATTTATAACTGAAACATATTGAATTTATATTTAATTTATTTATAAAATTTAGCATGAATCCATCAAAAATGCAACGTTCATATTTTGTGAGTTGAAATGGAGGTTTAGAGAGCTGGGGAAGGAATCAAGATGAACAAGAAGAGGCAAATAAATAATAATTCTACTCCACCTCAAAATATCTTATAGTTTGCCTTTTGAATTTTGGGTGGCAGAAATAAGAAGACTACTTTCCAGACAAAGTTGCCAATTGGCTTCAATAACACCAAACACTGAAATAATCACTGAGACAAAGAATTGTGAACATAAAAATAAGACATGTATTTAAAAAAAAAAAAAAAAAAAAACCTTTATTTTGCTTTTAACTTTTACAGAGTTTTGTTGTTTACAGATATGTATGTTCCCAGATTAGTCACATGTATATCCCCCCCTTCCCATCCCTCCCAACCATCACACAGCACCCCTGAAGGATCCTCTTTTCTCACAGAGCAATGACTATAGCTATTTTCTTCACTTATGATAGTACAGGCATTCATGCTACTTCCTTACACCTCCCACCCTCTGTTCCTTTCCCACAATGTCCATATAAGACATGTATTTCTCTCTTTATAATTATAGTCCTATTTTCAAGTTAAAAATTCTATTTTGCTTTCATGCAAAATAAATAACAGGCAGAATATCATTTAATTACTCTATATTGAGGCAGTTTTCATGATATTCAAAATAAAATGCCAACTATCATGAAAACAAAAATTTAATGTACATTTACATCCATGACTGAAAAATGAATGGATTAAGAAAGTGCGTCGTTGGCACTTTTTTGTTTGCTGCTGTTAAGTAACTAGATTCTCTCTTTGGGAAAAAGAGTCATTGACTTTACTATAGAGATTAACAGTAAATATGTGCTGCTCATTCACCACCCTAATCATTATTGTCAGGTAGTCAATTTGAGATCACAGGTCACAGCTTTAAATTCAAGTGTGGCATAGGGAATTTAATCAATATATGTATTTTTTTTCCCATAGAGGAATAAAAAAATACTGCAAGCAAACCGGCTTTGGCAATACATTTATTTAAACTGGCTTAAAACTATTCCAAAAATGTGTTCAAACAGATAATATTGGATTGTGTGAATTTTGAACTAGCTGTTTATTATGAGAAAATCTTCTTCACCTCATTATTATAACAGCTAAATATTCTTCATTTTAGTTACTGAACTCAAAAGCTTTCGTAAAGGTTGCCTCCTAATGGCCAAATCCAGGGTCTTTTCTCATCCCTCATAAAATTCTACTCCACCTCAAAATATCTTATAGTTTGCCTTTTGAATTTTGGGTGGCAGAAATAAGAAGACTACTTTCCAGACAAAGTTGCCAATTGGCTTCAATAACACCAAACACTGAAATAATCACTGAGACAAAGAATTGTGAACATAAAAATAAGACATGTATTTAAAAAAAAAAAAAAAAAAAAAACCTTTATTTTGCTTTTAACTTTTACAGAGTTTTGTTGTTTACAGATATGTATGTTCCCAGATTAGTCACATGTATATCCCCCCCTTCCCATCCCTCCCAACCATCACACAGCACCCCTGAAGGATCCTCTTTTCTCACAGAGCAATGACTATAGCTATTTTCTTCACTTATGATAGTACAGGCATTCATGCTACTTCCTTACACCTCCCACCCTCTGTTCCTTTCCCACAATGTCCATATAAGACATGTATTTCTCTCTTTATAATTATAGTCCTATTTTCAAGTTAAAAATTCTATTTTGCTTTCATGCAAAATAAATAACAGGCAGAATATCATTTAATTACTCTATATTGAGGCAGTTTTCATGATATTCAAAATAAAATGCCAACTATCATGAAAACAAAAATTTAATGTACATTTACATCCATGACTGAAAAATGAATGGATTAAGAAAGTGCGTCGTTGGCACTTTTTTGTTTGCTGCTGTTAAGTAACTAGATTCTCTCTTTGGGAAAAAGAGTCATTGACTTTACTATAGAGATTAACAGTAAATATGTGCTGCTCATTCACCACCCTAATCATTATTGTCAGGTAGTCAATTTGAGATCACAGGTCACAGCTTTAAATTCAAGTGTGGCATAGGGAATTTAATCAATATATGTATTTTTTTTCCCATAGAGGAATAAAAAAATACTGCAAGCAAACCGGCTTTGGCAATACATTTATTTAAACTGGCTTAAAACTATTCCAAAAATGTGTTCAAACAGATAATATTGGATTGTGTGAATTTTGAACTAGCTGTTTATTATGAGAAAATCTTCTTCACCTCATTATTATAACAGCTAAATATTCTTCATTTTAGTTACTGCCTCAAATACCATCAAAACTGCTTTCGTAAAGGTTGCCTCCTAATGGCCAAATCCAGGGGTCTTTTTTTCTCATCCCTCATCATTGCTGATATTGTTGCATTATTTGATACTATTCACATCCCCTTCTTTCTTGAATCTATGCTCTGTGTTATAGCATAAAGTGAATTTAAAACGTATACCCCTCTAAATATACCTCACTTTGTGTAGGTTTTGTCCTTTTGGAATCTTTTTTGAAAATAAATGTATGCATAAACTAGGTGGAGTTCGTGAGTTATTGTGTGGTTTCTTAGTTCATTAACTATTGTATTATTCAGGCATTCAGGATATCTCTTTTTCAAATATGAGCAATTGGGAGGATTTATCATAGAATTAAAAGAAAACCTACACAGATGTAATGGGTTAGATCAGGGGTAGGCAAACTACACATATGGGGCAAAAACAGCCTTTTCTGCTAAGTTTCATTTGAACACAGCCACACTCATTTACTTACATACTGTCTATGGCTGTTTTTTTGCTACAAGGGCAAAGCTGAACAATTGCCATAAAGACCGTATTTCATGTAAGACCTCAAATATTTAGTACTTACTTTCATGCATAAGAAGTCCACAGGCTCCTGGACTAGAGCATTAATTAAATGATCTAAGAAGGAACTACTCATATTTAAAAAATTTTTTCTTTTGTATTGGGTCATAGCTGATTATCAAAGTCGCATTAGTTTTAGGTGGACAGTGAAGTTACTCAGCCATAGATACACATGTATCCATTCTTCCTCAAATTCATCCTCCCATCCAGGTTGCAACATAACATTTAACAGAGTTCCTTGTGCTATACAGAAGGTCCTTGTTGAGAATTATTCATATTTGATGCAAAATAAAGCATAATTATTGTAAAGTTTTATGCCAATATAGGACTATGGTGTAGGCAAAAGACCTGTAGGCCAAAGATTCTTCTAGTGAGGCTTGTCTAGATGGGACTTTCCTTTTTGGAGTCTTCCCTCAAGAATAAATGGCAGAATCCAGAATAATCAGTTAACAACATAGATTCTAGAAGATCTAGTGCCAACTCATCCACTGTTCTGGCTTCCAGAGTGCACATAAGCATGCAGAGCTCGATCTGGGTAAGGTGCTTTATCACTGAACCTGTGTCAAGAGGAAGGAAATGAAGGGTCAGTGATACATGGTCCCTCCTCTTGTAACTATTGCATCCTAATAAATAATTCTCTGTTTGAGACTTTCTATACTTTGAGTAAAATTGATCTATTTTATTCCGAGCAAGGAGGACACTAGAAACCTTGCCAAGGGAAGTTTCCTGCAAGCGTGTTGCAGTTAAGATTCTATCACACCTCAAACATTCTTCCAACAACCAATCCTTCTACCCAACCATGATTTCCGCCAACCTAAGTGGGCATTCTCCCTTATAACCAAAAGATATTTGACATAGATGGACATGGACTCTCATGATGGAAACTGAAGAATCATAGCAGCTCTTGTGTGATCTACTTTACATGTAAGAATATCAGAAAAACACTTAGGTAACACAAATAAAAGCTTACTGCTTTCACACTAGTCTTAGTCAAGCTACTATAACAAAATGCCACAGACAGGATGGTTTAAACCATAATTCTGGAGGCCAGAAACTACAAGACTGAGGTGCCAATAGATTAGGTTCTTGCTGAGGGCCCTCTTCTTGGCTTAGAGACAGTTACTTTCAAAATCCATCAAAAACTTATTCAGAATTATATTAGTTCAATTGCTATTATCTAACATAACACTTATCTAATTTTTTTTCCTATGGAATTTCTATTGTACCTATGTAAAACCTCATTGCAGATCTTCAGAGGGCTAGCTTTTTGTGGACAGTGAAGTTACTCAGCCATAGATACACATGTATCCATTCTTCCTCAAATTCATCCTCCCATCCAGGTTGCAACATAACATTTAACAGAGTTCCTTGTGCTATACAGAAGGTCCTTGTTGAGAATTATTCATATTTGATGCAAAATAAAGCATAATTATTGTAAAGTTTTATGCCAATATAGGACTATGGTGTAGGCAAAAGACCTGTAGGCCAAAGATTCTTCTAGTGAGGCTTGTCTAGATGGGACTTTCCTTTTTGGAGTCTTCCCTCAAGAATAAATGGCAGAATCCAGAATAATCAGTTAACAACATAGATTCTAGAAGATCTAGTGCCAACTCATCCACTGTTCTGGCTTCCAGAGTGCACATAAGCATGCAGAGCTCGATCTGGGTAAGGTGCTTTATCACTGAACCTGTGTCAAGAGGAAGGAAATGAAGGGTCAGTGATACATGGTCCCTCCTCTTGTAACTATTGCATCCTAATAAATAATTCTCTGTTTGAGACTTTCTATACTTTGAGTAAAATTGATCTATTTTATTCCGAGCAAGGAGGACACTAGAAACCTTGCCAAGGGAAGTTTCCTGCAAGCGTGTTGCAGTTAAGATTCTATCACACCTCAAACATTCTTCCAACAACCAATCCTTCTACCCAACCATGATTTCCGCCAACCTAAGTGGGCATTCTCCCTTATAACCAAAAGATATTTGACATAGATGGACATGGACTCTCATGATGGAAACTGAAGAATCATAGCAGCTCTTGTGTGATCTACTTTACATGTAAGAATATCAGAAAAACACTTAGGTAACACAAATAAAAGCTTACTGCTTTCACACTAGTCTTAGTCAAGCTACTATAACAAAATGCCACAGACAGGATGGTTTAAACCATAATTCTGGAGGCCAGAAACTACAAGACTGAGGTGCCAATAGATTAGGTTCTTGCTGAGGGCCCTCTTCTTGGCTTAGAGACAGTTACTTTCAAAATCCATCAAAAACTTATTCAGAATTATATTAGTTCAATTGCTATTATCTAACATAACACTTATCTAATTTTTTTTCCTATGGAATTTCTATTGTACCTATGTAAAACCTCATTGCAGATCTTCAGAGGGCTAGCTTTTTTGCTGAATGTCTAGTTTTGTGTTCACATATATATACATAATCACAATATACATACTAAAAATCATATAATTTAAAAATTGAGGTGTATTAATTATTTGAGACTTTTTTTGGCTTACTAGTAAAAAACAAAAGCACCCATATCTATAGAAGTCTGGTAGAAGAAATATTCTCAAAATAACATAACACAATAATTCACTTCAGTCTATGACATGATATTCTCTTACTCCTGAAAATATATTTGAAGATTTCTCTTTAATAATTAACATTTAAACTTGTCAAAAATAGGTTGGAATGGTCAAATGTATTCCCATTGAACATCTTATTAGCTTATAACCATGGAAAATACTCAGAACCTGTCAAGAAAGAGGCTTACTCAGAGGTTAAATGAAATGAGATTATTTCAAAGGTCCTTCCAAGTTATAAATTTTCATGATTGATAGAAGACTCTCAAATAATGATCTGACCAGCAGATTTACTGCTTTCTGAAGCTTATTATACAGTTTCTCAACTGACATCATCAACAAAAGACAAATAAGTTACTACACATTAGTCAATATTCTCATAGTAGCTCAAGTCAGCAACATTTAGAGATCCAATATTTTGCACCTTTAATTGAATGAAAAGATGAAGAGTTTTACTAGAACTGTATATCTAACATTTCAAGTGGTCTGCTACATATAGTCATCACTGTACATACTTCTGAAATGAAGAGATACAGTGTAGTTAAATAACTAGTCTCCCAACAACAGAGTTCAAATTTCATTTTACATGGTATGTTAACTGTGAAAGTGAAGTTGCTCAGTCATATCTGACTCTTTGAGACCAATGGAGAACCCATGGAATTCTCTAGGCAAGAAACTACAAGACTGAGGTGCCAATAGATTAGGTTCTTGCTGAGGGCCCTCTTCTTGGCTTAGAGACAGTTACTTTCAAAATCCATCAAAAACTTATTCAGAATTATATTAGTTCAATTGCTATTATCTAACATAACACTTATCTAATTTTTTTTCCTATGGAATTTCTATTGTACCTATGTAAAACCTCATTGCAGATCTTCAGAGGGCTAGCTTTTTTGCTGAATGTCTAGTTTTGTGTTCACATATATATACATAATCACAATATACATACTAAAAATCATATAATTTAAAAATTGAGGTGTATTAATTATTTGAGACTTTTTTTGGCTTACTAGTAAAAAACAAAAGCACCCATATCTATAGAAGTCTGGTAGAAGAAATATTCTCAAAATAACATAACACAATAATTCACTTCAGTCTATGACATGATATTCTCTTACTCCTGAAAATATATTTGAAGATTTCTCTTTAATAATTAACATTTAAACTTGTCAAAAATAGGTTGGAATGGTCAAATGTATTCCCATTGAACATCTTATTAGCTTATAACCATGGAAAATACTCAGAACCTGTCAAGAAAGAGGCTTACTCAGAGGTTAAATGAAATGAGATTATTTCAAAGGTCCTTCCAAGTTATAAATTTTCATGATTGATAGAAGACTCTCAAATAATGATCTGACCAGCAGATTTACTGCTTTCTGAAGCTTATTATACAGTTTCTCAACTGACATCATCAACAAAAGACAAATAAGTTACTACACATTAGTCAATATTCTCATAGTAGCTCAAGTCAGCAACATTTAGAGATCCAATATTTTGCACCTTTAATTGAATGAAAAGATGAAGAGTTTTACTAGAACTGTATATCTAACATTTCAAGTGGTCTGCTACATATAGTCATCACTGTACATACTTCTGAAATGAAGAGATACAGTGTAGTTAAATAACTAGTCTCCCAACAACAGAGTTCAAATTTCATTTTACATGGTATGTTAACTGTGAAAGTGAAGTTGCTCAGTCATATCTGACTCTTTGAGACCAATGGAGAACCCATGGAATTCTCTAGGCAAGAACACTGAAGTAGGTAGCCTTTCCCTTCTCCAAGGGTTCCTCCCAAGCCAAGGATCAAACCCATGTCTCCTGTATTGCATACAGAGTTTTTACCATCTAAGCCACAAGACAAGCCCAAGAATACTGGAGTGAGTAGCCTATCCCTTCTCTACAAATTGAACCAGAGTCTCCTGCATTCCAGGCAGATCATCTACCAGCTGAGCTACGAGGGACTCCCCATATTAACTGTGAGTAAATTCATAAAGTGCAAACTTCACTCTTAACTCTTCTGCTCCAAATCACTACATAAACAAAAGATGTGCATCATGATAAATAGCAATTTATGTCACTTCCTTTAGCATATGTCTGTGATTGGTCACTGTGCACCTGTTATTAAATTCATATATAGCTAGCTTGTTTTGATGAATACTTTTCTCCCAGTGATAAATCCATGTGTCATTTTACAACAAAACAGAACATCTACAGAGAAATTTAGTCGACAAAAATCACCTCACACCCATCAGGATGTCTATCATCAAGAAAACAAAAGATAACGAATGTTGAAAAGGATATGGAGAAATTGGACTCTTGTACAGTGTTGGTGGGAATACAAAATAGTGTGACTGCTATAGAAAAAAGTATAAAAATTCCTCAAAAAATTAAAACTACTATGTGATCAAGCAATATCACCTCTAAGCATTTATCTAAAAGAACTGAAATCAGGATCTTGAAGAGCTGTTAAGACTTCCGTGTTCATAGATGAATTATTCATAATAGCTAAAGGTAGAAACAACCTAAAGGTTCTTTGACAGATGAATGAATAAAAAAATGTAGCATATAAAGATGACATGGAGTACTACTCAGCCCTTAAAATGAAGGAAGTTCTGCTATCTGCAACAACAGGGATGAATCTTGAGGGCATTATATTGAAAGCTGCTCACAGAAACACACATACTGCAGGTTTACACTTATATGATGTGTCTAACATAGTGAAAGTCATAAAGGCTGTGAACAAAGTGGTGGTTACAAGGGGATACATAGAGAGGAAAATGGGAAATTATAGGTCAATTAGTATGAAGTTTCAATTACATAAGAGAAATTAACTCTAGAGCTCTGCTCTATAACACTACAATAGTGTCCACTAAAAATCTGCAAGATCTAATGGTGTGTTTTTATCACAATAAAATTAAATTAAATGAGAAACTCAATGTGTAGTTAAGAACTGGAAAATGATACTGGAAGTGAAATGCAAATTGAACATAAATGGAATTTGTAGATTGATTTTCAGCACTGTCACCCTCCACGGAAGACAGCCCAAGTGCCTAGTGAAAGCAAACTCAATGACATAAATTAGAAACATGGTCACAAAGAAAATGTTGAAGGTGTCACGGAGGAAGTGATGCTGACAAAATATTCCACATTAGAGGAACTCTCACAGATATTTAATTACACTGAAAGCACCAAAATAAATTGTAAGAAGTTGCTCCACATTTAGGAGTATAGTCATCTAAAAGACCTAGAAAAGATTTGATGAATACTTTTCTCCCAGTGATAAATCCATGTGTCATTTTACAACAAAACAGAACATCTACAGAGAAATTTAGTCGACAAAAATCACCTCACACCCATCAGGATGTCTATCATCAAGAAAACAAAAGATAACGAATGTTGAAAAGGATATGGAGAAATTGGACTCTTGTACAGTGTTGGTGGGAATACAAAATAGTGTGACTGCTATAGAAAAAAGTATAAAAATTCCTCAAAAAATTAAAACTACTATGTGATCAAGCAATATCACCTCTAAGCATTTATCTAAAAGAACTGAAATCAGGATCTTGAAGAGCTGTTAAGACTTCCGTGTTCATAGATGAATTATTCATAATAGCTAAAAGGTAGAAACAACCTAAAGGTTCTTTGACAGATGAATGAATAAAAAAATGTAGCATATAAAGATGACATGGAGTACTACTCAGCCCTTAAAATGAAGGAAGTTCTGCTATCTGCAACAACAGGGATGAATCTTGAGGGCATTATATTGAAAGCTGCTCACAGAAACACACATACTGCAGGTTTACACTTATATGATGTGTCTAACATAGTGAAAGTCATAAAGGCTGTGAACAAAGTGGTGGTTACAAGGGGATACATAGAGAGGAAAATGGGAAATTATAGGTCAATTAGTATGAAGTTTCAATTACATAAGAGAAATTAACTCTAGAGCTCTGCTCTATAACACTACAATAGTGTCCACTAAAAATCTGCAAGATCTAATGGTGTGTTTTTATCACAATAAAATTAAATTAAATGAGAAACTCAATGTGTAGTTAAGAACTGGAAAATGATACTGGAAGTGAAATGCAAATTGAACATAAATGGAATTTGTAGATTGATTTTCAGCACTGTCACCCTCCACGGAAGACAGCCCAAGTGCCTAGTGAAAGCAAACTCAATGACATAAATTAGAAACATGGTCACAAAGAAAATGTTGAAGGTGTCACGGAGGAAGTGATGCTGACAAAATATTCCACATTAGAGGAACTCTCACAGATATTTAATTACACTGAAAGCACCAAAATAAATTGTAAGAAGTTGCTCCACATTTAGGAGTATAGTCATCTAAAAGACCTAGAAAAGATGTCCATTTCATAGCATAACTTATGTAACAAGAAAGTAGGACATGTTCTTAAGGAGATTTCATAAATAAACACTTTAATTCTCAGTGTTTTCAATGTTTTAAATTACAGTATACTAAACAAATATGTTTCACTATTTTTTAAAATTTCCCTGTTGGTTTATAACAGACCAACAAGGACATTACCAGTAGGGAAGAAGATCTCTGATGTTTTGATTTCAAAGTTTAAAAATCATGAAACAATAATAATTTTTCCCACTGATTTTAAGTTTTCTGCCCAATTTCAGTGTGCTTGATCCATTTTATAGTTTTGTACTGTCTCACAAAGTGAAAATTGCATGTTCTAATTTTGATAATTTTACTGAAAATATCTTCTAAGAACTTTAAATACAAACCATAGTAGAATGCCATTATAAATCATTTGGGAGGTAGTGTTGAGGAGGACTTCGACTCACTTGATCCTTTAGCTGATCTTCATGTGAACTCGAACTTATCTGTGCTCTGTTCAGTACATAGGAGAGTACCCCTTTTACAGGCATGTGTATGTGTGTGTGTGCATGTGCTAGGTCATGTCTGACTCTTTTTTGAAACCCCATGGACTGAAGTCCACCAGGTTTCTCTGTCCATGGAATTTTCTGGAGTGTACTGCCATTTTCTTCTCCAGGGGGTCCTCCAACTCTTGCTTCTCCCATTGGCAGACAGGTTCTTTACCAACTGAGCCATCTTGGAAGTTTAAAAATTAAAAAAGCAGGCAAGGAGCTCTGAGGACCGAATAAGATAATTATCACTTCAATAGTAGTAATATCCTGAAGCTTAGGGTTCAAATACCTAAAATTCTAGTATCTGATTTTTCATTTCATCCTCTCTACTCTAGTATTTTTTGTCTCAAATGCATTTCTCAACTTTCATCCTCTTTCTTCCCTCATTCTTCCCCTTGACTCTTTTCCATCTCAATAGTCTTAGAAGAGACCAACACCTTTATTATTATTATTGATTTTATTTAGTGTGTATTGTATTTTTGACAAAACTTTGACTTTGATTCAATATCTATCATCATGTTACATCATACCTTTGTTCCTAATTCTTGTTAGTAATTCCTAATTCTCCTCTTTCTCTCTCTCACAAATCAACCAAATAGATAGCATCTCAGAATATATGTTTTTTTATGTACATATATAATTCTCAGTTGATTTTTCCCCTGTGCTTTCATGGCACTGGAATTGTGTGCATTAAATGAGACTCATTTGCCAACATTAACTCTTCAATACTTAAACAATTCTCTTGACACACAGGTTAGAAAGATTTTAATTGCATACATCAATCTGAATCCAGTTCATCACAGTCTCCAAATCCTACAAACATAATTGGCTTCTGGGAACATGCACAATATTAACCCTCTAAAACAATACACTGTGTGTATTGGCAAGCAATTATGTTTCTAATTTGTTAACTGGATGGATAAAAACATGAAAAATATAAACATTGTAAAGCTAACTGTAAGTTCCCATTTAAATATATAAAATATTGCAATATGAAGATGTACATTTCAGAAAAATATACACCACTTATTTACTAGTACAATATTAAGTTGGGGGCACTCTTCATGATAAATAAACAATATATATAGAAATTGTCCCAGAAAAATGTGCATGGTCCTATGAGTTTGATCTTTTATCTGAGAAATGAAGACCAACTATATTGGTATCTAAAATCTTTTTAATTTCTAATTCAACTTCTTCTCTGAACATGTTATCTAATTAATTACAAAAACAATATTTTTCTCCTAGACTCCCATTCACTACCCTAGGTCCTGATTATTTTGATAGTTTACCTCAAATATCATCTAAACCAAAATTATAAAGCAAAATGCCATAAGCTCATTTCCCTTTTAATACATTTTATAAAAGAAACTGCTTTTAATCTGATGGTCTTCTTTGGATTGTATTTTATTAGAGGATATTTGACCAGAATTGATCTGGGTAGTGAAATTTATTATTACCCACAGAAAATGGACAATGAAATGTGATTAGGCTACATGTGCCCATCACTGCCTTTTCAAGACACCTTTATTATTATTATTGATTTTATTTAGTGTGTATTGTATTTTTGACAAAACTTTGACTTTGATTCAATATCTATCATCATGTTACATCATACCTTTGTTCCTAATTCTTGTTAGTAATTCCTAATTCTCCTCTTTCTCTCTCTCACAAATCAACCAAATAGATAGCATCTCAGAATATATGTTTTTTTATGTACATATATAATTCTCAGTTGATTTTTCCCCTGTGCTTTCATGGCACTGGAATTGTGTGCATTAAATGAGACTCATTTGCCAACATTAACTCTTCAATACTTAAACAATTCTCTTGACACACAGGTTAGAAAGATTTTAATTGCATACATCAATCTGAATCCAGTTCATCACAGTCTCCAAATCCTACAAACATAATTGGCTTCTGGGAACATGCACAATATTAACCCTCTAAAACAATACACTGTGTGTATTGGCAAGCAATTATGTTTCTAATTTGTTAACTGGATGGATAAAAACATGAAAAATATAAACATTGTAAAGCTAACTGTAAGTTCCCATTTAAATATATAAAATATTGCAATATGAATATGTACATTTCAAAAAAATATACACCACTTATTTACTAGTACAATATTAAGTTGGGGGCACTCTTCATGATAAATAAACAATATATATAGAAATTGTCCCAGAAAAATGTGCATGGTCCTATGAGTTTGATCTTTTATCTGAGAAATGAAGACCAACTATATTGGTATCTAAAATCTTTTTAATTTCTAATTCAACTTCTTCTCTGAACATGTTATCTAATTAATTACAAAAACAATATTTTTCTCCTAGACTCCCATTCACTACCCTAGGTCCTGATTATTTTGATAGTTTACCTCAAATATCATCTAAACCAAAATTATAAAGCAAAATGCCATAAGCTCATTTCCCCCTTTTAATACATTTTATAAAAGAAACTGCTTTTAATCTGATGGTCTTCTTTGGATTGTATTTTATTAGAGGATATTTGACCAGAATTGATCTGGGTAGTGAAATTTATTATTACCCACAGAAAATGGACAATGAAATGTGATTAGGCTACATGTGCCCATCACTGCCTTTTTCAAGAGCAGCCTTGAATAGAAAAACCTGGATTCAATGAATCAATAACAGTAAAAGCAAAATTGGATAGTTGTCAAATCAACTTAATTCCTCTTTCCTGATCCAGTGGTGTCCTGTCACCTAAAGCACAATGTAAATAATCAGATTAGGTTGCTTTTGACTCCTTTTACAGGAGTCAAAACATACATTTGACTATAATGTTGTATATACTCAACTTTGAAAAACCATACCAATGTATATTAGAATTAAATGCTTGTTGCATTCTCAGGATGAGACAGAGGACAAAATTACTTTTGATTATGCTCATAAACTACATGCTACAATTAAAATAATAGGTTGCAGGTTGCATTCATCCATACAGCAAATAACTCAAACCTAAAGAACTTTGTAAGCATCAGCATATTAATATGGTTTAATCCCTTTCTATAGCATGTCTTTTGCAAAAAGCAGCCGTTTTTCACTCTTTGCTGTTATGGAAGACCTAGCATTCATTCAATCATATCATACGCCTTGCCACCTGACCTCTAGGTATCTTTCTTATGGATTGCCTTATTAACTTATAACACAACTTTTATTATGCTGTATAATACTTTCCCATGCATAATAATTGACAGAAATGACACAATATTCTTTCAAATGTAAATGTTCAGCACAGAGCTATTTACTGAATGAATGAATAAGTATGAAAAGATAATATTATGGATATGGCACAGTCTAAAATTGTGAGTGTTTTGGTAGAGATAACATTGACCTTTAAGAAAAAAGTTATAAAATCCTTCTTGAGGGGAGAATTTTTTCTTCAGAGTGTTTTAGAAACTATAAGACTTCTAAACCATATAGATCTGAGAATTCATCACATCGCATTACCAAAGGCAACATTTCATTCAAGAAGACGGTCAAGAATGTCCTCTAAGGAAGCAGTTTCCCATGTGGATGCTCAAGGAGCATGGTGTCTTAGGAGATGCTCCACTTTGTATCTTTACATGGTCAAATGAGCTCATTAGGAGCTCTGGAGCCAGGCTGCCTTCATAGAGTTTCCCGGGGTTAAGAGAAAAAGCGGACGAATACGCAGCTAAAATATTTCTTCCCCAACAAATATGTTTATAGCTGTTTGGATAGTTTTTCAGCTAGTGGCTGCATAACATTTAGAAGAAGAAAGGAAATCTGTGATTAAAGAGAAAGAGGTGAGTTAACAAATTTTAAGACAGTTTTCTTTATTTGGATAATATAAAATGAAACTATACAGCAACAAAACCTTCAAGTAGAGTCAAAAATGTAAATTAAAGCCTGGGAAACAATACTCATGATGAGAAGAAAAAGGGAAATAATTTGCAATGGACAAAAGTAAAATGAGGACTTTCCTGGTGGCTCAGATGGTAAGAAATCTATGTACAGTGCAGGAGACCTGGCAAGGCAACCCACGCCACTATTCCTGACTGGAAAATTCCATGGACAGAGGAGCCTGGTGGGCTCAGTTCATGGGGTAGCAAAGAGTCAGACACAACTGAGAAACTATCACTCCCTTTTTCAAAAGTGAAATGACAGAAAAAATGGGGGGAAGGAAAGTTTGGGAAAAAAGAATAGAATAGTGATGTTGGAAAAGGGGGGATGTGAGGGGACTGCTACATCCTTTCCTCAAGAATAACTTATTTATTGCAAGCATTTATAGACCTAGCTTTAGAACCAGGCAAGAGCTCATGGTGCATGTTCTTTTTCTTTCTTTTTCTTTTCTTGTTCTCCCAAAATATAATTCATCCAAAAGGAACAGGAGACCCAAAGTGACATTTACCAAGCTCCATCTCTCAACAGGAAGCATTAACTTAAGACCAATATCCATAGTGTTGGCTGTCCCACAGCCCCAAAGGCTTTGGCATGGAGAAATCCATAGCAGAGCTCAGCACATCGTCAAGCACAGAGTTAGGTATAAAACAAAGTGGTGTTTGCTACAAAGATACAGAAAACGAGCTCTGGCCTCAGTTAAGTGATCACCACCCCCAGCAAAGACTAACCTTGAAAAGGCTTCAGTGGTTCAGGGTAATAAAACGATGTGGATTGTGTTAATGGTTATGTGTTTTTAAAAGGAACCTGGAAGCACATTTAAACATTTGCAGATGGAACAGATGGGACAGAAAAAGAAAACTACATTATTCAGATTACACTGTCTTGGTCTGGCCACTGACCTAAAACAAAGGCAAGAGCTAGAGGGAGAGTTAATATCAGCATCAGATCTTTAATACAGATACACACACATCTGCTTTGATGGGGACTGAAAAGGAATCTGGGTATCAGAAAGCCCAAAGAAAAGAGAAAAAAGTCTTGTTATGGCAAAGGCCTGGGAAACAATACTCATGATGAGAAGAAAAAGGGAAATAATTTGCAATGGACAAAAGTAAAATGAGGACTTTCCTGGTGGCTCAGATGGTAAGAAATCTATGTACAGTGCAGGAGACCTGGCAAGGCAACCCACGCCACTATTCCTGACTGGAAAATTCCATGGACAGAGGAGCCTGGTGGGCTCAGTTCATGGGGTAGCAAAGAGTCAGACACAACTGAGAAACTATCACTCCTTTTTCAAAAGTGAAATGACAGAAAAAATGGGGGGAAGGAAAGTTTGGGAAAAAAGAATAGAATAGTGATGTTGGAAAAGGGGGGATGTGAGGGGACTGCTACATCCTTTCCTCAAGAATAACTTATTTATTGCAAGCATTTATAGACCTAGCTTTAGAACCAGGCAAGAGCTCATGGTGCATGTTCTTTTTCTTTCTTTTTCTTTTCTTGTTCTCCCAAAATATAATTCATCCAAAAGGAACAGGAGACCCAAAGTGACATTTACCAAGCTCCATCTCTCAACAGGAAGCATTAACTTAAGACCAATATCCATAGTGTTGGCTGTCCCACAGCCCCAAAGGCTTTGGCATGGAGAAATCCATAGCAGAGCTCAGCACATCGTCAAGCACAGAGTTAGGTATAAAACAAAGTGGTGTTTGCTACAAAGATACAGAAAACGAGCTCTGGCCTCAGTTAAGTGATCACCACCCCCAGCAAAGACTAACCTTGAAAAGGCTTCAGTGGTTCAGGGTAATAAAACGATGTGGATTGTGTTAATGGTTATGTGTTTTTAAAAGGAACCTGGAAGCACATTTAAACATTTGCAGATGGAACAGATGGGACAGAAAAAGAAAACTACATTATTCAGATTACACTGTCTTGGTCTGGCCACTGACCTAAAACAAAGGCAAGAGCTAGAGGGAGAGTTAATATCAGCATCAGATCTTTAATACAGATACACACACATCTGCTTTGATGGGGACTGAAAAGGAATCTGGGTATCAGAAAGCCCAAATAAAGAGAAAAAAGTCTTGTTATGGCAAAGGCCTGGAGAAGTCTGATAAACTTCCCTTCTCATAAACTCACCCTTATCCAAAGATAACTGAAGTTTAAAGCACTTTTGTCAGATGGATAAATCTTGTCATACAAATATTGTTTATTCAGTAAGACCTGGATAAACAGTAGATCTGATTAGTAGCTAGATAAAGGAAATACCATGGCTGCTGCTGCTGAAAGATTTGAAAAGATCTCAATACAAATAATTAGGATTAATCTGACATCAGATAATACCAACTGTTAAAGTCTATATTTCTTTTCAGTGTGGCTCAAATCAACAGTCTGGGAAATAAATGTTTAGTGAATTTAAATTACAATTGTATCTCTGTTTAAATTTCTCTAGATGTCTCTTGTGTCTTATGAGAACTCAGAGGGATGTCCAGAGGTTCCTAATTCTTTAATTTTCACTAAAAAGACAAAAGCTGTTCACTTCTTTGGAAAGATGACAATTACTTTCTAGAATGGAGAAAACACTGGCCATAAAACAGTTAGGAAAATATAGAAAAAACTGTATTTTATTATAAATACAAAACATAGACAATTTCTTTTAAAATACACCCATTGATAACTGCACACAAAAAATGGTAGTGTTGTTTAGTTGGTTTAGTTTGGTTTTTATTTCAAGGAGATCAGGAAAGAGGCATAAAATCTGTAGCATGCTGAGAGGTAAATAAATGGTTGTCCACTGTGGTTAAAAATAGTTTTGGAGCATAAACGAGCTCTGGCCTCAGTTAAGTGATCACCACCCCCAGCAAAGACTAACCTTGAAAAGGCTTCAGTGGTTCAGGGTAATAAAACGATGTGGATTGTGTTAATGGTTATGTGTTTTTAAAAGGAACCTGGAAGCACATTTAAACATTTGCAGATGGAACAGATGGGACAGAAAAAGAAAACTACATTATTCAGATTACACTGTCTTGGTCTGGCCACTGACCTAAAACAAAGGCAAGAGCTAGAGGGAGAGTTAATATCAGCATCAGATCTTTAATACAGATACACACACATCTGCTTTGATGGGGACTGAAAAGGAATCTGGGTATCAGAAAGCCCAAAGAAAAGAGAAAAAAGTCTTGTTATGGCAAAGGCCTGGAGAAGCCTGATAAACTTCCCTTCTCATAAACTCACCCCTTATCCAAAGATAACTGAAGTTTAAAGCACTTTTGTCAGATGGATAAATCTTGTCATACAAATATTGTTTATTCAGTAAGACCTGGATAAACAGTAGATCTGATTAGTAGCTAGATAAAGGAAATACCATGGCTGCTGCTGCTGAAAGATTTGAAAAGATCTCAATACAAATAATTAGGATTAATCTGACATCAGATAATACCAACTGTTAAAGTCTATATTTCTTTTCAGTGTGGCTCAAATCAACAGTCTGGGAAATAAATGTTTAGTGAATTTAAATTACAATTGTATCTCTGTTTAAATTTCTCTAGATGTCTCTTGTGTCTTATGAGAACTCAGAGGGATGTCCAGAGGTTCCTAATTCTTTAATTTTCACTAAAAAGACAAAAGCTGTTCACTTCTTTGGAAAGATGACAATTACTTTCTAGAATGGAGAAAACACTGGCCATAAAACAGTTAGGAAAATATAGAAAAAACTGTATTTTATTATAAATACAAAACATAGACAATTTCTTTTAAAATACACCCATTGATAACTGCACACAAAAAATGGTAGTGTTGTTTAGTTGGTTTAGTTTGGTTTTTATTTCAAGGAGATCAGGAAAGAGGCATAAAATCTGTAGCATGCTGAGAGGTAAATAAATGGTTGTCCACTGTGGTTAAAAATAGTTTTGGAGTGTTCTCCACAGGAGTATTCCAGATCAATCTTGGAAACATCATAAATCTGACAGCATTTACAGGACAGATTGAATGGTAACAGTGTACTTCAACATACAACTCTTAGCCAGGGTTCATAATGATTACTTTATTCTGAGGATAAATAGATACTGGAGTCAGCTCAAAAGGTGAAAATGTATACATCTTTCTCCAGCTCTATGTCTTACCCTATCAAGTTGGAAGCTTGAAACTGGCCTTGGAAATAGGCAAAAGCTACAAATCAGAGTGTCTCCAACTTCCAGAGGGTCTTACCAAACAACCACCAACACAGGAGTATCAGTCTCTTCATTCTGCTTTTTATCCTTTCTCTGAGCAGTGCCACAGTCTCTCATTAACAGTTTTCCAGGGAACATGTCAATAGGATACCTTGTTAATGGTTGATGCTGATTTTCATTTTCAGCCTATAGCCCAATCATACCTTAGGACTTCCTGCTCCATTCTCACTGTTCATAGAACTGACTCAGTGTGAAAATGTCAAAACCTTTACTGTTCTTCTTTTGTTGTCTTGTGTATTTGAACATAATTGATAGATTTGTCTAGAACAATGCTAACAATGCAATCTGTCCATGACATTCACATGGATAAGTGTGAATTTATAGTGCATCGATTCTAATTAGTGATAGTCCTGTATAGATTCCATGACATTCTAGCTATGGCTTTGTAATTGTTGTTATACAGTCTCTAAATTCTGTTCAGCTGTTTGCAATCCCATGGACTGCTGTATATCAAGCTCCTCTGCCCTCCACTATTTCTCAGAACTTGCTCAAATTCATGTTCATTGAGTCGGTGGTAAGCTAGAGCTTACCATCTACACGAAAATGGTTACAGGATAAGTTTTTAATTTTTTGACCACTTCTATTGGTCTTTCATTTATTTATCTTTGTTTTTTGGCCTGTGTGGGCCGCCCATCGCGGTGGCCTCTGTTGTCGCAGAGCACCAGCTCTGGGCGCATGCGCTCCAGAACTCCGGCTCGGTAATTGGACACATCAGTCCAGCTGCTCCGCGGCACGCAGGATCTTCCCAGGCCAGGGATCGAACCGGCGCCCCTTGCACTGCAAGGTAGTGTCCTTACCCACTGGACCATCAGGGAAGCCCCCCAGGATAAGTTTTAACAAAATAATCTTATTTATATTCTTGGAATTTGCATATTATTGATCGATAGTTTATTCTAATATTTCAGTCTAACACTACTATCCTACAAGTTGGCAAAACTTCACATATAATTGATAGTTGGCTTTTTACTATCAATAATACCAATCTACTTTTTCCAGCGACAGTTGCTTTATCAAGGTAAAGAAAAAGCAGAAAAAGATGCCTAGAAGCAAAGAGACAATTAGTACACAGATATAAAATGCATAGCAGCCCTGTGGAAGAACATATTAAGACAACAGAAGAAAAGCAATTAAGAATTGTGCTTTCTCCCTTGTGACAATTGAAAATGTGGCCTAAAGAGGAAATTGACAGACAGTGCTCTTGAGTTAGTTGTTACCATGTCAATAGGTACAAATTGCAACAGGCAAAGTTGACTTTAATTGGAAAAAGCCTATCATTGCTCTGACTTTAGCTTTGAGATACATGAACAAGAAATCATTTTATTCCATCACTTCATATCATAGTAGAGATACAGGTCAGGGTAACAAGTTCAACCATGACAAATAGAATATAAAGCTTTCCTTTATCTAAAACCATAGAAGGTGGCTGTGTGCACTGACTCAGTTAAGGGCAGGTGTTAATGATTTCTAAAGACTCTTTAAAAAGTAGAGATTCATTTAAAAGTGTGTTTAGTTTGACAGAAAATATGTTGGAGTGACTAGGATGAACAAATGGAAAAACAGGAATAAACAAATATTGCCTCTTCATTGCCTACTATTGTTTAAAATCTATATAATAGAGATGCCTAAAAAGAAATGTCTCCACTAAAATTTGTGGAAAATGAGCCAGGTTACTATATCTCTACCAAAGCCATTAATACCTGGGTCATAGAGCAAAGTCAAGACACAGGATCAGAATTTAAGATGTGATATTCCATTGGCAAGCAGTTTAATAAGACATTCTATGGGACATTTATCTATTAGTGAATTACATAACTGTAGTTCCCAAACTCTGGACTGTGTATCACCTAGGCAGGAAGGAGTTGTTAGCATGTAAAAAACATAAAGTTACTGGGGAAAAAAAATATCAGCAAATCACATGTGCACAATTGTATGGATATCTATATCTTACACATAGAGGCTGTGTAGTACAGCAATTAGGCTCATGTACTGAAACCAGAAAAGCTGAGTTCAAACTGCACTTCCTTTCCATGTGACTTGCCTAGCTTAGGTAAAGTTTTCTGAATTTCATTTCCCTATCACATAAAAATATGAGAATGAATAGTAACTCTCTCCGAATTGTTAAGAGATCTAAATGAGTTAAAACATATTGGAATAGAACTTGTTACATAACTTGTTACATAATAAAGGTCAGCCATTAGTATACTTACAGGACAGTTAGCAATTGTGAAATACAGCACTATACCAACTAATACTAATAATACAGACTAAGTATAAGATTAAAACTACTTCAGGACTTCCCTGGTGGTCCAGTGGGTAAGGACATCACCTTGCAGTGCAAGGGGCACTGGTTCGATCCCTGGCCTGGGAAGATCCCACATGTCGCACAGCGGCTGGACCAATGTGTCCAATTACTGAGCCGGAGCTCTGGAGTGCATGTGCCCAGAGTCGGTGCTCTGCAACAGCAGATGCCACCGCGATGGGAGGCCCACACAGGCCAAAGAACAAAGATGGATGAAACCAGACAAATGAAAGACCAGTGGAAGTGGCCCGCCCACCCCCCTCCCTCCCCACCCCCACCAAAATAAATAAATAAATAAATGTTTTTTAAAAAAAGATTAAAACTACTTCAAAAGCATTACTACATTTTACAGTAGACTTTGCTCAGCATGCATTTTCTTTATCAGCAGATGCTCACATACAACCATTTTTAAGAGGAAGTTCACAATACTTTTCCAATTAAAAAGAAATCAGGCTGAGAATTACAAAAGCAAAGATCTATAAGTTTGAAAGTGGTCAACAAAAGCAAACAAGCAGGCAATCAATAAAACTATAATTTATTTGCTGATAGAGATGCCAGAAAAGAATTAAAAAACAGGTCCAGGTCTCTGAGACTCTGAGCATAATTACCTCAATGATACACACAATTTCTCCACTGACGTCAACTCTGGGTTCTCCATAGAGATAAACAATTCTTCACTGCACAGGTTAGGTGCATTATAACTTGTGTCTGAACACAAACTCAGGGCCTTTACATGTATTTTACTGGCCCATGTTTTAAAAATAATTATTAAGAAAAATATGAAATCAAAGATATCCCATGTTAATTGTACAAGGCCAACCCTGGCAGTATTCCTAATAAGAAAAGAGGAAATCAAAAATTATTCTGCTTCATTAAAAGCCTATTTCCCCAAGCATTGTGTGCCTCATACAGATTAGAAGCTCAGTTACATTTACCAGGTCGACAAAAGCAAGTTTTAAAATGAAATAGCTAATGAATGTCCTTTTCTTTGCAGAGTAGGCATGCTTATGATGTTCCTGAATAAAACAAATGACAGAAATTCTATTTGGGTTTAGTTGCTGGGAAACTTTATGTCACTTCCTGACTGGTGAGAAGAGTAACAGAGTTGCAACTGAGTATAAAGAGGGTGACCTCTTTGGACTTCTATGGACTCTGAATATAACAGTCCCTGAACTAGCTAATTGGTTGGGCACAGTTTCAAGCTATTGGATCGTAGAGTGATAGAGTACAGCAAAAGGTGTCTGTTGGCGAGAATAACTAACTATAACTCATCCTTTTCTGGGAGGCATTCTTGTAGAAAGGATTTTTTGCAGCTTTTGATCTCTGGCACTGATTTAGAAGAAAGAAAAACACGCATTGAATTCATCACAGTAATATTCAGTGGTGAGCAAGCATAGCAGAAGGATCACAATGTATGATCTAAAAAAGTGAGGCCTTAGAATTACAAAAGCAAAGATCTATAAGTTTGAAAGTGGTCAACAAAAGCAAACAAGCAGGAATCAATAAATATAATATTTGCTGAAATCAAAAAAATTAAAAACAGGTCAGTCTTGAGATCTACATGGTCCAGAAAAGAATTAAAAAACAGGTCCAGGTCTCTGAGACTCTGAGCATAATTACCTCAATGATACACACAATTTCTCCACTGACGTCAACTCTGGGTTCTCCATAGAGATAAACAATTCTTCACTGCACAGGTTAGGTGCATTATAACTTGTGTCTGAACACAAACTCAGGGCCTTTACATGTATTTTACTGGCCCATGTTTTAAAAATAATTATTAAGAAAAATATGAAATCAAAGATATCCCATGTTAATTGTACAAGGCCAACCCTGGCAGTATTCCTAATAAGAAAAGAGGAAATCAAAAATTATTCTGCTTCATTAAAAGCCTATTTCCCCAAGCATTGTGTGCCTCATACAGATTAGAAGCTCAGTTACATTTACCAGGTCGACAAAAGCAAGTTTTAAAATGAAATAGCTAATGAATGTCCTTTTCTTTGCAGAGTAGGCATGCTTATGATGTTCCTGAATAAAACAAATGACAGAAATTCTATTTGGGTTTAGTTGCTGGGAAACTTTATGTCACTTCCTGACTGGTGAGAAGAGTAACAGAGTTGCAACTGAGTATAAAGAGGGTGACCTCTTTGGACTTCTATGGACTCTGAATATAACAGTCCCTGAACTAGCTAATTGGTTGGGCACAGTTTCAAGCTATTGGATCGTAGAGTGATAGAGTACAGCAAAAGGTGTCTGTTGGCGAGAATAACTAACTATAACTCATCCTTTTCTGGGAGGCATTCTTGTAGAAAGGATTTTTAGCAGCTTTTTGATCTCTGGCACTGATTTAGAAGAAAGAAAAACACGCATTGAATTCATCACAGTAATATTCAGTGGTGAGCAAGCATAGCAGAAGGATCACAATGTATGATCTAAAAAAGTGAGGCCTTAGAAAAAATTGCTGTTATCTAGGCAATAACAAGTCTTTCTCTTCAGATAAGTATTTTGGGAAAGTTTATGTCCAGACTAATTGCGTTAACATATAGAAATTGTTGGGAAGTTGAGAAACCTCCGTAATCTTTCACTGTCAAAGAGAATGTATATGAAAATACTCCTCAGTGACTTGGGAGACTGTAATCAAAGATTACAGAAAATTCCACTTGTTTATCCTCAGAATTTGTAGCATTGACTTGCTTCCTTTTGAAAACATGGATTCTCAAATAACTACAGGAAGAGATGGTATTTGTCAAGTTCACTCAGATGGCTTGTCTGCCTGAAAAATGGATTTATAACCAAAAATTATTAAACTGGTAAGTTCAGAAGGTCTGTGAATGTTGTGAAGTATATCATGCCAAATCACGGGTCTCACCTGTGAGAACTGGCAAGTATTCAGCGTGAGAAGAAGAAAGCATGATTCTTTAGGCTGTTCTGAGAGAATAAAGATAACTCCTGCCCTCCCTCTATGGATCATTCAGTAGAGTAGCCAGCTAACTCCATGTTTCTCAACTCAGATATTTTTGATTATTGTCAAAATCACCTGGTTTCTTGTTTGTTCTTATACTCTTCTTTCTTTGCTGACTGCTACTCTTTCCTTCTTCCCCAACTTTTAAATGACATCTCTTGCGACAAGGCTTAACAAACTCTCCTATCATCTCAGCTACTTTCCTGAATTTCTGCATCATCTTCTTGATTTACATGTAACTTGTGGTCTGCCTGAAGATATCAATTTTACAATCTTCTCCACTGTGGATGTTTATCACTAGAATCCTTACACCTCATGTTTAGAAGCTGGCCAACTTTTTCTTCTTGTTGTTACTTCCACACTATAATCCTACTCTGCTTCCCGCTAGGTATCTCATCATTTTCCTGTAAGCACCTCCTTGGTGCATAACTCACAGTCTCTTTCACCCAGATCCTGCTATAAATCTGAAGTCACTTTGTTCTCTCTTCATTGTCGTCAGGATCTCCAAAGACATTCAGTTCATATTAGCCTTCCAGACCTACATCTATGCCTTCGATTTTATCAACATCATCCAAAGCTGCTTCAATATCAATCATTATTTTTACATCCATCTAACCATCCACACTCTCATAAAAGCCTCTTTTCCCTCTAGTTCTATTTCCCTTCTTTCTCGATACTCTTCTACTCAAAACTCATTGAGAATTTCAATTGTTTATGTCCAGACTAATTGCGTTAACATTGGGAGAAACTGTAATCAAAAAATTATAGAAAATTCCACTGGGGTTTAAAAATCCCTTTTCCAGAATTTGTAGCATTGACTTGCTTCCTTTTGAAAACATGGATTCTCAAATAACTACAGGAAGAGATGGTATTTGTCAAGTTCACTCAGATGGCTTGTCTGCCTGAAAATGGATTTATAACCAAAAATTATTAAACTGGTAAGTTCAGAAGGTCTGTGAATGTTGTGAAGTATATCATGCCAAATCACGGGTCTCACCTGTGAGAACTGGCAAGTATTCAGCGTGAGAAGAAGAAAGCATGATTCTTTAGGCTGTTCTGAGAGAATAAAGATAACTGCTGCCCTCCTCTATGGATCATTCAGTAGAGTAGCCAGCTAACTCCATGTTTCTCAACTCAGATATTTTTGATTATTGTCAAAATCACCTGGTTTCTTGTTTGTTCTTATACTCTTCTTTCTTTGCTGACTGCTACTCTTTCCTTCTTCCCCAACTTTTAAATGACATCTCTTGCGACAAGGCTTAACAAACTCTCCTATCATCTCAGCTACTTTCCTGAATTTCTGCATCATCTTCTTGATTTACATGTAACTTGTGGTCTGCCTGAAGATATCAATTTTACAATCTTCTCCACTGTGGATGTTTATCACTAGAATCCTTACACCTCATGTTTAGAAGCTGGCCAACTTTTTCTTCTTGTTGTTACTTCCACACTATAATCCTACTCTGCTTCCCGCTAGGTATCTCATCATTTTCCTGTAAGCACCTCCTTGGTGCATAACTCACAGTCTCTTTCACCCAGATCCTGCTATAAATCTGAAGTCACTTTGTTCTCTCTTCATTGTCGTCAGGATCTCCAAAGACATTCAGTTCATATTAGCCTTCCAGACCTACATCTATGCCTTCGATTTTATCAACATCATCCAAAGCTGCTTCAATATCAATCATTATTTTTACATCCATCTAACCATCCACACTCTCATAAAAGCCTCTTTTCCCTCTAGTTCTATTTCCCTTCTTTTCTCGATACTCTTCTACTCAAAACTCATTGAGAATTTCAATTGCTTCATCAGTTTATTTTTATTTTCAGACTCCATCTATTCTACACTACATTCTAATGTAAATCACCTAATTGTTTTATCTGTTTTCCTCACAATTAACTAGATCCCCTTGTCCCACTCTGACATCTACCTGAGATATCTCAAAGCTGAATAAATCTAGTCTTCACAATTATATTTACAGATTAAATCCAATATTAATTCTTCATTTACCAAATTAATATGTATTGAGCAATTCTGGGTTCTAGATGCCAATTAGGCACCAGTCAAGGAATCTGCTGCATAGCTACTTCCATCTAGACAGGAATAGAGGCAATGATTAAATAAAGAGTCATGTTATTCTTAAAAGCTCCTGGCTGTTGAATTTTGTTTCTAATTTTTTTTCTTTTGTAGTTGTTGTTTTTGGTGCAGACAGGAGAAAGGGAGGTTTGCATGCAGTGGCAGGCTGGAAGAATCTAAGGCATATTTTAAATACCTGATCCCTCATGTACTGTATTGCAATTGTCTATTTTTCCTGATAAATTTTAAGCTCCACGAAAGCTGGCATCATGATTAATTGGCCAGTAGCATGCTGATTGCAGAGTAAGTGGTCAAAAATACTTATTATAGGACTTCCCTGGTGGTCCAGTGGGTAAGGACACCGCCTTGCAGTGCAAGGGGTGCCGGTTCGATCCCTGGCCTGGGAAGATCCCACGTATGGCAGAGTGGCTGGGCCCATGTGTCCAATTACTGAGCCAGAGCTCTGGAGCACATGCGCCCAGAGCCGGTGCTCTGCGAGAAGAGAGGCCATTGGGAAGGGAGGCCCACATGGGCCAAAGAACAAAGACGGATGAAAATAGATAAATGAAAGACCAACAGATGTGGCCTGCCTGCCCCCCTCCCTCCCCACCCCACCCCTAAAAAAATACTTATTATATGAATCTAAAAATTAATGAATAAATGCATGAATGAACATCTGTTATGTATTTTATGACATTCAAACCTGTATAAAGTTAGTAGAGGAATAGTATTACAATTAATTTCAATTTTCCTTTAGGAAGAAATATAAACATTTGAAATTATATATTAATTTACAATTACATGATTTTAAAAAAAAGATAAGTCAATGGAATGTTTTTGTTCAGTCACTCAGTCATGTGCAACTTTTTGTTCTCTTAGATCCCTGAGATAGTGAGAGACAGGCTCCCCTGTCCTTCATTATCTTAGAATTGGCTCAAAATCATTGAGAAAATTCATGTTCATTGAGTCAGTGATGCTATACAACGATCTTTCCTCTGTTGCCCCCTTCTCCTCCTGCCCTCAATCTTTCCCAGCATCAGGGTCATGTCTAATGAATCAACTCTTCGCCTTAGGTGGCCAAAGTATTGGAACTTCAGCTTCAGTGTCATTGGATTTAAAATCAAGGGAAATAATGCTATTGCATTTTATGCTTGAAGATCGTATGTGTGTACCACAGACAAAAAGGCATACATATAGTCAATACACCAACTCATTTTTTGTATCACATTTTTCAAAAGATGAGGGAGGAAGGAGAAGAAAGAAAAGGAGTGAGAGGGATATTGGAGAGAGAGAATGTGAAATTAGTTACAATTCCCAATTGTTTAAAAAGCAGGTGAATTTTTAAAGAATGAGAAAGATGATTACAAAGTGTAAAAGAACTCATTCACAGGAAAACGATGACTTGGATTTATCTTCAAATTATTGTATTTGATAAATAACTTCAAAGGACTAGGATTGGCCTGTTCTTGGCTTATGGTGCACCTGAATGTGTGTACAAGAACACAAACGCACATATACACACAAACCAACTAAGAGCTCTGCTTCTAGTCTATTAACAGAGACTATCACACTTTGCTAGCTTTTTTTCCCTCTAAGCCTAATAATAGTTATCTGAAAATTTAATGTTGATTACTAAATACTTTTAATAGTTAACTTAATGTCCAAAACCTTCCTAAACACCAAATATAATACTATGCTTCCTTGCTTAGTTCCTTAACTCCTTATTCTTACCATCTATTGATTCAGTTCTGATATCCTTTGTGTGACCTGTGTGACTTAACAAAATCTTATCTAAGAACTGACTCAGCCATAGTGCATTTATAATTAATTCTCCCCAATAATTCTGTCACACTGAACTTTCTACCATTTCCTGTAGCCTGCCCTATCTTTTCCTTAGTGGCTGCTGTGGGAGAGTCTTCTTTACCAAGTAAGAAATTATGGATTTGCATGTGAAAATGTGGATTCTCCATAAACTGCTCTACAATATGTTCCCTTCTTATGATTGGTACTTTGGGCCTATTTGATTTTTTCAGAGCCACAGATATGGTTCTTTTATAATCTTCTCCATGAAGTATATAAATGCTACAAAGGATAAAAGAACTTAATATTTTAGCATTTAATTAATTTAGAAGAGATTAAATAAATATCTTCATGTAAATCCAATATCTATCTATCAGAGTCCATAGTTTAAAATGTTCCTTTTAAAACTGTAGTGCTTAAGGAAATTTAGAATATTCCATTTTAAAGAACACATGACTCTCCTTTGCCCTAAATATTGGTGATAAGAATACAAGACCCTTCATCTTGATTTTTAGTTTTTCATGGGTTTTTTTTTTAATGGATAATTTTAATAAATTACAAGTAATATTGTCACAAATTATCTTGTTTAATTTCCTGCCCTTTAAAGGTGATCAAGAGAAATATGATTCAACATGTTCTAAATGATTTGATATTATTTTGAATATATTTATTATTCTATTTTATTATGTAGTGATAGCTTCAGAGGTTTTTGAGGTTTTTAGATTTTCCTAAATCTGTCTCTTGAGTTTTCAGAAGTTCATTGGGTAAAATTTACATATTTTTTATTTATTTATTTTTTTGATTTATGAAGGTCACTTTTTAAAGTCTAGGAATGTTTATAGTTACTTTTTTACTGATGCTGAGGCTGGCAAATCATAATAATAATAATACACATTTATTGAACATAAACTATGAGATATTTTTCTAAGCTCTCTGTTTGAATGAACTCATCTACTACTCAAATGAGTTTATATCCATTTTGCATATGAAGAAACTGGGGCACAGCAAAGCTAAAATATTTGCCCAATATCATATGACTAGAGGGAATTTGAACCAAGTTTGTCTGGCTGCAGAGCCTCTGATTTTAATCTTTGTGCTATGATGCCTAGGTATATATATATATATTGAAAAATTTAGACTATATCATGAATGTGTACAAAAAATACTGTCAACTAAAATTTTAGATGTCAAATGAAATGCAAAAAGAAGAGATTGAGAATTAAATTGGTTCAGTTTAATATGAATTTATAGACCACCAAGTGTATATCAGGAAACTTTACAGACATCGTCTGCACCATCATGGAATTAATAAAATAATGAGCAAAACAGAGATGGGTTCTGTATTAAAATGCAATTAGTGTTAGAAAATGGAAAATAAGGAAAACCATAGAACATGAAGCAGGATAATTTCTCCAATTCCAGCAATAACTACTGCTAACATTTTTGGATCATAAAGCTAAATGTTTCTCTGTATAAAGTAATCATATTTTATACTCTTCTCAAGGATGTTTATCTTTTGAGAAGTACAATAATCATCTAAAATTTATGAGTAAATTTTAATTCATAAGTTTTACATAATTAAATTATGTTAATGATCTAAGTTACATTCTTATCCCATAAGTTTTACAATCTTCTTGTAGTTTAGTTCCTCTATGGTTATGTCTACAAAGAGTCAGAAATTTAAACTGAAGGTTTTTGAAACGTTTTCCAGATTAGTCTGAATAGTCAGAATGCTTTTGAGCTAACCCATGTGACTTAATCATTGGAAAAGAACTATTATATTAAACCATGGATTCACAGGGCCACTTAAAAGAAAATATAAAGTGGAGTCCAAAATGAATGGAATATTTACTATTCAAGTTATGCATTTTCACTTACTTATTAATTTTAATGTTCTGCTAGATAATCATTTGGGAAATTTATCTGATTCTTAAAATATCTATTGGTATCACAAAGCTGTAGCGTTCATATTATAGTGTTTACTGTAAATCTTTGGATTTTTTTTTTTCCCATCTACTACTCAAATGAGTTTATATCCATTTTGCATATGAAGAAACTGGGGCACAGCAAAGCTAAAATATTTGCCCAATATCATATGACTAGAGGGAATTTGAACCAAGTTTGTCTGGCTGCAGAGCCTCTGATTTTAATCTTTGTGCTATGATGCCTAGGTATATATATATATATTGAAAAATTTAGACTATATCATGAATGTGTACAAAAAATACTGTCAACTAAAATTTTAGATGTCAAATGAAATGCAAAAAGAAGAGATTGAGAATTAAATTGGTTCAGTTTAATATGAATTTATAGACCACCAAGTGTATATCAGGAAACTTTACAGACATCGTCTGCACCATCATGGAATTAATAAAATAATGAGCAAAACAGAGATGGGTTCTGTATTAAAATGCAATTAGTGTTAGAAAATGGAAAATAAGGAAAACCATAGAACATGAAGCAGGATAATTTCTCCAATTCCAGCAATAACTACTGCTAACATTTTTGGATCATAAAGCTAAATGTTTCTCTGTATAAAGTAATCATATTTTATACTCTTCTCAAGGATGTTTATCTTTTGAGAAGTACAATAATCATCTAAAATTTATGAGTAAATTTTAATTCATAAGTTTTACATAATTAAATTATGTTAATGATCTAAGTTACATTCTTATCCCATAAGTTTTACAATCTTCTTGTAGTTTAGTTCCTCTATGGTTATGTCTACAAAGAGTCAGAAATTTAAACTGAAGGTTTTTGAAACGTTTTCCAGATTAGTCTGAATAGTCAGAATGCTTTTGAGCTAACCCATGTGACTTAATCATTGGAAAAGAACTATTATATTAAACCATGGATTCACAGGGCCACTTAAAAGAAAATATAAAGTGGAGTCCAAAATGAATGGAATATTTACTATTCAAGTTATGCATTTTCACTTACTTATTAATTTTAATGTTCTGCTAGATAATCATTTGGGGAAATTTATCTGATTCTTAAAATATCTATTGGTATCACAAAGCTGTAGCGTTCATATTATAGTGTTTACTGTAAAATAACTTTGATGTGGGTATTTCTTTTCTTTTTAATAATTAGTATTCAAATAATCAGTCTTGTCCAAATCTTTGAGATCCCATAGACTATAGCTTACCAGGCTCCTCTGCCCATGGAATTCTCCAGGCAAGAACACTGGAGTGGGTAGCCATTCTCTTCTCCAGAGTATTCTTCCTAACCCAAGGATTATACCTGGGTCTCCTACAACACAGGCAGATTCTTTACCATCTGACCCACCAGGAAGCCCTGTTCAAATACCAATATGATTTCTAAAATAAAGAGAATTTTGCAAGTCTCCTTGTGGACTTTATAGAATTTAGGAGGACCTTAGACTTCAGGCAAAGTTTTGATAGAAGAAGAGGATACATAGCTTATGTGAAATTCTCAGAGCAGGATGTGAGGCTAGAAATTATTAGGACCATCAGTCTTGGGAGCTCTAGATGTTGTTGCATTTATCTTTACATGGATTGACTTGCATGCAGAATATATCATGCAAATTGCCAGTATGGATGAAGCAAAAGTTGGAATCAAGATCCAATAACCTGGATCAGTAACCTCAGGTATGCAGATGACACCACCCTATGGCAGAAAGTGTAGAGGAACTAAAGAGCCCCTTAATGAAGGTGAAAGAGGACAGTGAAAAAGATGGTTTAAAACTGAACATTCGAAAAACTGAGATCATGTATTCAGTCCCATCACTTCATGGTAAATAGAAGTACAAACAATGGAAATAGGGACAGACTTTATTTTCTTGAGCTCCATAATCACTGCAGATGGTTACTACAGCCATGAAATTAAGACACGTGATCCTTGGGAGAAAAGCTATAATGAACCTAGACAGTGTATTCAAAAGCAGAGACATCACTTTGCCAACAGAAGTCTGTATAGTCTATGGTTTTCCCAGTAGTCAAGTATGGATGTGAGAGTTCGATCATAAAGAAGGCTGAACACCGAAGAACTGATGATTCCTTTGAGCTGCAGTGTTTGGGAAGACTCCTGAGAGTTCCTTGGATAAATGGTATAAAAAAACTATTCAAGTTATGCATTTTCACTTACTTATTAATTTTAATGTTCTGCTAGATAATCATTTGGGGAAATTTATCTGATTCTTAAAATATCTATTGGTATCACAAAGCTGTAGCGTTCATATTATAGTGTTTACTGTAAAATAACTTTGATGTGGGTATTTCTTTTCTTTTTAATAATTAGTATTCAAATAATCAGTCTTGTCCAAATCTTTGAGATCCCATAGACTATAGCTTACCAGGCTCCTCTGCCCATGGAATTCTCCAGGCAAGAACACTGGAGTGGGTAGCCATTCTCTTCTCCAGAGTATTCTTCCTAACCCAAGGATTATACCTGGGTCTCCTACAACACAGGCAGATTCTTTACCATCTGACCCACCAGGAAGCCCTGTTCAAATACCAATATGATTTCTAAAATAAAGAGAATTTTGCAAGTCTCCTTGTGGACTTTATAGAATTTAGGAGGACCTTAGACTTCAGGCAAAGTTTTGATAGAAGAAGAGGATACATAGCTTATGTGAAATTCTCAGAGCAGGATGTGAGGCTAGAAATTATTAGGACCATCAGTCTTGGGAGCTCTAGATGTTGTTGCATTTATCTTTACATGGATTGACTTGCATGCAGAATATATCATGCAAATTGCCAGTATGGATGAAGCAAAAGTTGGAATCAAGATCCAATAACCTGGATCAGTAACCTCAGGTATGCAGATGACACCACCCTATGGCAGAAAGTGTAGAGGAACTAAAGAGCCCCTTAATGAAGGTGAAAGAGGACAGTGAAAAAGATGGTTTAAAACTGAACATTCGAAAAACTGAGATCATGTATTCAGTCCCATCACTTCATGGTAAATAGAAGTACAAACAATGGAAATAGGGACAGACTTTATTTTCTTGAGCTCCATAATCACTGCAGATGGTTACTACAGCCATGAAATTAAGACACGTGATCCTTGGGAGAAAAGCTATAATGAACCTAGACAGTGTATTCAAAAGCAGAGACATCACTTTGCCAACAGAAGTCTGTATAGTCTATGGTTTTCCCAGTAGTCAAGTATGGATGTGAGAGTTCGATCATAAAGAAGGCTGAACACCGAAGAACTGATGATTCCTTTGAGCTGCAGTGTTTGGGAAGACTCCTGAGAGTTCCTTGGATGGCAAGGAGATCAAACCAGTCATCCTAAAGGAAATCATCCCTGAATATGCATTGGAAGTAATGATGCTGAAGCTGAAACTGAAGCTCAAATACTTTGGCCACCTGATGTGAAGGGAGGACTCACTGGAAAAGATCCTGATGCTGGGGAAAATAGAAGGCAGAAGGAGAAGGGAACAACAGTGGATGGATGGCTGGATGGCATCACTGAGTCAGTGAATGTGAATTTGAGCAAGTTCTGGGAGATGGTGAAGGACAGGGAAGCCTCACGTGGAACTGCAGAGTCAGACACAACTGAGCGACTGAAGTGAACTGAAGTTTATCTGGTAAGCAAGCTTATTTTTCTTTATGAATAAAATAGAAAGTTTAAGACTAACACTAAACCTTGAGTTTTCTAAGGCTCGAAATACAATCAAAGATTATTTTATTGAAAAAATATGTTGGAGTATTAGTGAGCTTTAAAGTCCCTGTAAACATTTAACTTTTTTGTTAATTCCTTTTTTCCCTATAAGCTGACTGTTTCATCCAGAAATCTAATAGGAAACCTTCCACTGTTTCTAGTAGGATATGACTATCTCTTCCCACTTGCTGTAGATCAAAGGGCGGATCTTTTCCCCCACAACCAGATCAATATCACATGCTTTTAGAGATAAGGAAATGAAAACCCAGACTTTTGTAGGCAATGGGGGAAGGTTAATTGTAACTTTTTAATCTTCTGCTTACTTTAAGTGTAGAGGAACTAAAGAGCCCCTTAATGAAGGTGAAAGAGGACAGTGAAAAAGATGGTTTAAAACTGAACATTCGAAAAACTGAGATCATGTATTCAGTCCCATCACTTCATGGTAAATAGAAGTACAAACAATGGAAATAGGGACAGACTTTATTTTCTTGAGCTCCATAATCACTGCAGATGGTTACTACAGCCATGAAATTAAGACACGTGATCCTTGGGAGAAAAGCTATAATGAACCTAGACAGTGTATTCAAAAGCAGAGACATCACTTTGCCAACAGAAGTCTGTATAGTCTATGGTTTTCCCAGTAGTCAAGTATGGATGTGAGAGTTCGATCATAAAGAAGGCTGAACACCGAAGAACTGATGATTCCTTTGAGCTGCAGTGTTTGGGAAGACTCCTGAGAGTTCCTTGGATGGCAAGGAGATCAAACCAGTCATCCTAAAGGAAATCATCCCTGAATATGCATTGGAAGTAATGATGCTGAAGCTGAAACTGAAGCTCAAATACTTTGGCCACCTGATGTGAAGGGAGGACTCACTGGAAAAGATCCTGATGCTGGGGAAAATAGAAGGCAGAAGGAGAAGGGAACAACAGTGGATGGATGGCTGGATGGCATCACTGAGTCAGTGAATGTGAATTTGAGCAAGTTCTGGGAGATGGTGAAGGACAGGGAAGCCTCACGTGGAACTGCAGAGTCAGACACAACTGAGCGACTGAAGTGAACTGAAGTTTATCTGGTAAGCAAGCTTATTTTTCTTTATGAATAAAATAGAAAGTTTAAGACTAACACTAAACCTTGAGTTTTCTAAGGCTCGAAATACAATCAAAGATTATTTTATTAAAAAAATATGTTGGAGTATTAGTGAGCTTTAAAGTCCCTGTAAACATTTAACTTTTTTGTTAATTCCTTTTTTCCCTATAAGCTGACTGTTTCATCCAGAAATCTAATAGGAAACCTTCCACTGTTTCTAGTAGGATATGACTATCTCTTCCCACTTGCTGTAGATCAAAGGGCGGATCTTTTCCCCCACAACCAGATCAATATCACATGCTTTTAGAGATAAGGAAATGAAAACCCAGACTTTTGTAGGCAATGGGGGAAGGTTAATTGTAACTCTAGTTTTTCATTAATCTTCTGCTTACTTTTTCAAGGCTATTTGTCTACCCTATGCTCAAAGTAAATCAAGCCACAAAAGTATGGATAGTCCCTGTTAATACTTGCAAATTAGGAAAGATAAATGTTGTTACAAATTATGTTTGTCTAAGCCATTTAAATAAAATAAATTTCCTTCATGATTCATTATTAATTACATGAGTATTCATTTTTGTCCAAGAATTTATTGTAAAAGATATAGTCAGGCTCTAGCTACAAGTTTAAACTAGGTAAGAAGTTTCTATTTTCTAAGTTAAACTTGAATGATTTTTTTAAATGAAAAATAACTGGCTTTATTTACCCAAAATTTGTTACCAAATGAATGCCTAAACATTAAATTAAAGTTAATTTAAAAGTTTTTTAAAAACAGGGGAAAATAAATCCATCAGATAAAACTACAAAGGAGGAAGATATAACTAAGCCAGCAGAAGTCAATGATGCATTTACACTTTTGAATATCAGCAATCTGATTTATCATCATGTTTTTTATACTTTGCAAACTGTTGACTGTTTATCCTATTTTATCAGAGAGAAATTTCCCAATAATTCTGTGTTTGTGTATTACTAAGCATATTCGTATCTTAAATTTTGAACACAAGATAATTTGATACACAGTGTGAAAGTTCCTTTTCCTTGGGTACCCACTGTGCTTCAAAACCTCTATGGGACATGCTTTCCTTTGTCAGAGACTTTTTGGTACTCATTAAGCTAAAATTACTGGCAAAAACCAAAACAAAAAAACATGAATTTTTTTGTGACTGGGTGGTCTATGGTTTCAAGAATTAGTTATGGTTTTACCAATTAACTCTTTTGATTGTTCTATACAAATTTTATTGGAAAAATGTCCTATGTGGAGGATTTTTCCTTCTGGGAGTGTGGGAACTTTTTCTGCTTTCCATGTGTGAGTGGGGAGTTTGCATTTGTAGTGAAAATATTACAATTTATTTAAAGTACTGTAACAAAATTTGGCCTGAGGTTTTTAATTCTCTTTTAATCAAGTAGTATTCAAAATAAATACACATATAAGTAATTTCCTTTATCTGAAAACATGACAAAGAATAACGAAAGAGAGCTGTGCATGATAAAGATTAAAAGTTACACACATTTAAAAGGAGCAAAAACTTTGTAAATTGATGCCATCAGTTTTGCCAATGTGAGGGAACAGCTTTAAGAAAACATTTTTATTTTGTTTCCTTTTGGGTAGTAGAATAATGGAATACATACAGTTAGACAAGGAGATTCCTGGAACTATGTTGGAGTTCTGTTCTTTACTTAATGACACAACCTTTATATATTGCTTATGTAAACCCTTATTATAATGTACTATGAATATGGAATTAAAGCAAAATTCAAATAAAGTAAGGAATTAAGTAATGGATAACTTTTCCCATTCCCACTGATACTTTACCAAACAGTTTTTACGGCCCTTTTTCTTCTTTTAAAATCTCCTATTCACCTTTGAGGTTTGAGTCAATTAATGTATTCCACATATTTAGCTGAATAAGATTGCTATAGATTACTCCCAACTCTGAACACTCAAGATGTTTTCTTGTCAGAAGCCTTTTATATTTTCTTCATCTAACAGCTTTTCTTGAATCTCTGACAAGGTCATATAACTCCCAAACTAGAGGTGGCAGGGAAATCAAAGAATAAGGGAGAAGGAAGACACAACATGGGCTGAGTCCTCTTCCAGCATGAAACTCCACAATATAATATTTGTTTTCTACTCAATAGATTCATCTTTCCTTCTGCTAATTATAAGTATTCTCTGTCTGGAGTCAGATATAGTGATGCCCTAAAACCTGTTCCTTTTGGTACCCATGTCAAAACCTCTATGGGACATGCTTTCCTTTGTCAGAGACTTTTTGGTACTCATTAAGCTAAAATTACTGGCAAAAACCAAAACAAAAAAACATGAATTTTTTTGTGACTGGGTGGTCTATGGTTTCAAGAATTAGTTATGGTTTTACCAATTAACTCTTTTGATTGTTCTATACAAATTTTATTGGAAAAATGTCCTATGTGGAGGATTTTTCCTTCTGGGAGTGTGGGAACTTTTTCTGCTTTCCATGTGTGAGTGGGGAGTTTGCATTTGTAGTGAAAATATTACAATTTATTTAAAGTACTGTAACAAAATTTGGCCTGAGGTTTTTAATTCTCTTTTAATCAAGTAGTATTCAAAATAAATACACATATAAGTAATTTCCTTTATCTGAAAACATGACAAAGAATAACGAAAGAGAGCTGTGCATGATAAAGATTAAAAGTTACACACATTTAAAAGGAGCAAAAACTTTGTAAATTGATGCCATCAGTTTTGCCAATGTGAGGGAACAGCTTTAAGAAAACATTTTTATTTTGTTTCCTTTTGGGTAGTAGAATAATGGAATACATACAGTTAGACAAGGAGATTCCTGGAACTATGTTGGAGTTCTGTTCTTTACTTAATGACACAACCTTTATATATTGCTTATGTAAACCCTTATTATAATGTACTATGAATATGGAATTAAAGCAAAATTCAAATAAAGTAAGGAATTAAGTAATGGATAACTTTTCCCATTCCCACTGATACTTTACCAAACAGTTTTTACGGCCCTTTTTCTCCTTTTAACATCTCCTATTCCCCTTTGAGGTTTGAGTCAATTAATGTATTCCACATATTTAGCTGAATAAGATTGCTATAGATTACTCCCAACTCTGAACACTCAAGATGTTTTCTTGTCAGAAGCCTTTTATATTTTCTTCATCTAACAGCTTTTCTTGAATCTCTGACAAGGTCATATAACTCCCAAACTAGAGGTGGCAGGGAAATCAAAGAATAAGGGAGAAGGAAGACACAACATGGGCTGAGTCCTCTTCCAGCATGAAACTCCACAATATAATATTTGTTTTCTACTCAATAGATTCATCTTTCCTTCTGCTAATTATAAGTCTTCTCTGTCTGGAGTCAGATATAGTGATGCCCTAAAATACATTCCTTCTCAATCACTTCAAGTAAGCACATAAGTTCTAAACAGCCTTTTGAAGAAGAATTCTGATTTTCTCAGATTTTCAGAATATGAATTCTTTAAACAAGTAGACTGCAATAGGATTCATTTTTTTAAATGAGTAAAGCACTTAAAAATTAAATTTTTTTCAAATTCTTGTATTTCCTTTATTGAGAATGCTATATAATTTCACTGTTTAATGAAGTACCCAAAGAAATATTGTAGAATATTTAATAAAAGAGAGACTCAAAACTAGTAGAGACTTTGGCCTGCATTTAATCTTTTTGCCTCTGTTTATGACAAGTTCAAATAAATGCATGAAGACTTAAAAAACTATTTCAAAAACACATCTCAGAAATCTCAGTCACATGAAATCATAGAACATGTACATAAATGAAGCATTTGCAATCAACTAGAGAACCACAAAGTAATGAATTTGAAGAAATAATCATAACCCAATGCTGATAGGTACCAAATGACATGTATATGTGTGTTTCCCAGGTTTCTGAGGGTAATTTTTAAAATTAATTTTATCATCGAAATCTATATTAAACAGTCATATTATACCAAAACAACTGGAATTTTAAACAGCTTGCCATCTATAAAAAAAAAATCAGCAAGTTATAAAAACTAAGGAGTTATTTGTAATATTAAACTGAAATGTTTTTGAATCAAGTATGGGTTGATTCTAATTTTTCAATATGTGTCTTAGGTTACTTTGAAACTTATTAAATTATAGAAATATTATTTTTCCCTAATTTAATTGTCCTTGGTAATCATGTTTTCTTGCTGAAGATTTAAAAATATCCCTCAGGATACCACAGTCTTTCTGTTACTCTTTGTCCTGGTAAAATATATAAGACTCAACCTAATTTCTATGAAATATTTGTTTAGGTCATTTACCTAATGATGTGGGAGTTTCTTTAAGGAGCAGTTCTGGGCTTTCCTCTGTTCTCTATCTGATTTATCTGGCTCACTAATCTCATATCTTATCATTTAAATACCTCCTTTATGATAACAAGTCCCACATTTAGATCCTGAGTTCAGACCTTTCTTCTGAGCTCCTTGTCCAGCTATGCAATTACTTGACATGTTCTCCTGAATGTCCATTGGATAGCTGGAACCAAACATGACAATCATGGGGCACTTTTTTCTGTTGTTACAACTCTTACCCTCTTAAGTCTTCTTAATTTCTGCTAATGACATCATTCTGAACTGAGTTACTCAAGCCCACAAATTTATTTTAGTCATCTTCTCTGCCATTTACCATTCTTAGAGAATGCTATATAATTTCACTGTTTAATGAAGTACCCAAAGAAATATTGTAGAATATTTAATAAAAGAGAGACTCAAAACTAGTAGAGACTTTGGCCTGCATTTAATCTTTTTGCCTCTGTTTATGACAAGTTCAAATAAATGCATGAAGACTTAAAAAACTATTTCAAAAACACATCTCAGAAATCTCAGTCACATGAAATCATAGAACATGTACATAAATGAAGCATTTGCAATCAACTAGAGAACCACAAAGTAATGAATTTGAAGAAATAATCATAACCCAATGCTGATAGGTACCAAATGACATGTATATGTGTGTTTCCCAGGTTTCTGAGGGTAATTTTTAAAATTAATTTTATCATCGAAATCTATATTAAACAGTCATATTATACCAAAACAACTGGAATTTTAAACAGCTTGCCATCTATAAAAAAAAAATCAGCAAGTTATAAAAACTAAGGAGTTATTTGTAATATTAAACTGAAATGTTTTTGAATCAAGTATGGGTTGATTCTAATTTTTCAATATGTGTCTTAGGTTACTTTGAAACTTATTAAATTATAGAAATATTATTTTTCCCTAATTTAATTGTCCTTGGTAATCATGTTTTCTTGCTGAAGATTTAAAAATATCCCTCAGGATACCACAGTCTTTCTGTTACTCTTTGTCCTGGTAAAATATATAAGACTCAACCTAATTTCTATGAAATATTTGTTTAGGTCATTTACCTAATGATGTGGGAGTTTCTTTAAGGAGCAGTTCTGGGCTTTCCTCTGTTCTCTATCTGATTTATCTGGCTCACTAATCTCATATCTTATCATTTAAATACCTCCTTTATGATAACAAGTCCCACATTTAGATCCTGAGTTCAGACCTTTCTTCTGAGCTCCTTGTCCAGCTATGCAATTACTTGACATGTTCTCCTGAATGTCCATTGGATAGCTGGAACCAAACATGACAATCATGGGGCACTTTTTTCTGTTGTTACAACTCTTACCCTCTTAAGTCTTCTTAATTTCTGCTAATGACATCATTCTGAACTGAGTTACTCAAGCCAATTTTTTTTTCATTCTTTCTTATTTACATTTTAGAGGAATTTTAGGTTAATAGCAAAACTGAGTGGAGGACACAGAGTTCTTATGGCTCTCACAGAGGCACCATCTCCCACATTACCAATGTCTCTCACCAGAGTGGTACTTCACTAACAATTGATGAATCTACATTGAAAAACAATTGTCACCCCAGATCCAAGGTTTACATTAGGGTTCACTCAGTTTGTTGTATATACAACAATGATATTTCAAAGTAGGTTTCTTGATTTCTCTCTTTTTTTTTTTCCACTTTCATCCTCCTTCAAATTCATATATGACATGTAGATTCCATCTACAAAATATTTTCTGAATTTATCTTTTGTCACTGGTACCACCTCTTCTTTTACATGTGGAATTGGGACTTCCCTGGTGGCTTAGAATGTAAAGAAACTTCCTGCAATGTGGGAGATGGGGGTTTGATCCCTAGGCCAGGAAGATCCCCTGGAGAAGGGAATAACTACTGATTCCAGTACTCTTGCCTGGAGAATTCCATAGACAGAGGAGCGTGGTGGGCTACAGTCCACAGGGTCTCAAAAAGTTGGACATGGCTAAATGACTAATAACTTTCACTTTATATTTTTCCTAAATTGCCATCCTATCTTTACCCTTAGCAAATGTATTTTTAAATGTCAATCAAATCATTTCATTCAAGGTTGTATTTCTTTTGATTGTACTTCAAAACTGTCCATTCTCAACATCCATTATTAGACTATAGGTTCTAAATAATCTAGCCTTTGCATATAGCTCTAATCTCTCCCTATTCCATTCTTTTCCGGACCCATGCACTTCCAGCCACAGGCAAACTATTTCCATTACACAGACCACCACAATCTTGCCTGTTCCAGCATCTATCTTTGCAGAAATTATTTCTCTTAGATGTTCTTTCATTGCCCACACTGTTCATGCAGCTGGTTCCCTCATTTCCTTTAGATCTCAGTTTACATATTCCTCTGGTGAAAAGCTTTCATTGATCACCTGACTCCAAACAGATCTATTAAGCAAAACTCAACTAATTGGTTTTACCATCCCTCATGGTCTAATGTTACTAGATTTTCATTCTTTGCTTATTTACATTTTAGAGGAATTTTAGGTTAATAGCAAAACTGAGTGGAGGACACAGAGTTCTTATGGCTCTCACAGAGGCACCATCTCCCACATTACCAATGTCTCTCACCAGAGTGGTACTTCACTAACAATTGATGAATCTACATTGAAAAACAATTGTCACCCCAGATCCAAGGTTTACATTAGGGTTCACTCAGTTTGTTGTATATACAACAATGATATTTCAAAGTAGGTTTCTTGATTTCTCTCTTTTTTTTTTTCCACTTTCATCCTCCTTCAAATTCATATATGACATGTAGATTCCATCTACAAAATATTTTCTGAATTTATCTTTTGTCACTGGTACCACCTCTTCTTTTACATGTGGAATTGGGACTTCCCTGGTGGCTTAGAATGTAAAGAAACTTCCTGCAATGTGGGAGATGGGGGTTTGATCCCTAGGCCAGGAAGATCCCCTGGAGAAGGGAATAACTACTGATTCCAGTACTCTTGCCTGGAGAATTCCATAGACAGAGGAGCGTGGTGGGCTACAGTCCACAGGGTCTCAAAAAGTTGGACATGGCTAAATGACTAATAACTTTCACTTTATATTTTTCCTAAATTGCCATCCTATCTTTACCCTTAGCAAATGTATTTTTAAATGTCAATCAAATCATTTCATTCAAGGTTGTATTTCTTTTGATTGTACTTCAAAACTGTCCATTCTCAACATCCATTATTAGACTATAGGTTCTAAATAATCTAGCCTTTGCATATAGCTCTAATCTCTCCCTATTCCATTCTTTTCCGGACCCATGCACTTCCAGCCACAGGCAAACTATTTCCATTACACAGACCACCACAATCTTGCCTGTTCCAGCATCTATCTTTGCAGAAATTATTTCTCTCTTAGATGTTCTTTCATTGCCCACACTGTTCATGCAGCTGGTTCCCTCATTTCCTTTAGATCTCAGTTTACATATTCCCTCTGGTGAAAAGCTTTCATTGATCACCTGACTCCAAACAGATCTATTAAGCAAAACTCAACTAATTGGTAACTAACATTTGAAAAGCTCAAAAACATCCCTGAGCCTCAATTGCCTTATCTGTAAAATGAATAGAATTATAACTATATATTTCATAAGATTGTTAAGAGGATATAAGCAGTTGATATGTGAAAAGTGCTTAACAGGTAATAGCTATTGTACAGTAAGCACTCAGGCATTGTTATTATCTTGCCTCTCTTTATCTTTCATCAATATATTTGTTTTTTTTTCTATCAAATGCTCTCAACCAACAGCGTTGGGTTTACAGCGTTGAGCTTTCTAATTTTCCAATCATTATTATCTCTTGGAGAGTTTTAGACAATAATGATCCAGTTTACTTAAAACATAGTATCTATTGTATTAAATGGTCATGAGCTACTTACTTTATGTATATTTTTATATTTATAATACTGACAGTCAAATTTGTGAACTTCTTTGGATTTTAAAAGCAAAGTTACCAAGAAAATACAAACAAAAAATTATATCACACAAAACAATGAGAATATTTTCTGTGGGAAGATGAAAAGGAGAAGTCAGAAGTAATCAAAATTACCTGTTTATGCCATGTATGTTAGCTTATGGCATTAACCTACTTTCTTCTGTGTTTTATCAACATTCAGATCCCTAATAAAATGATGATGTCAGTAATGTCAGCATTAAAAAAAGGTGAAGTTTTAGTAGACAGTTTTAGAAAAAAATTAAAAAGATAACAAATAGGTAATGAAATCTGTCATTTTCTGTTTTAAAAATGCATTCCTATCAAAAGTATATAAGACCATTCTATAACTAACATAGAAATATGAAGTGAATAAGATTCTAAAATATTCAGATACTACTTGGATTGTCAGAGGTAAGAATCATACATTTTATAGAAAATAATTCAGTATTCAGGTTGATTTTAACATTAGCACCAGGAATTTTCTATAAATTCTGTAGTATAAAAAGTTTTTTAAAATATAAAAAATGAGGTTTCAGGTGTTAGAGCAAAGCAGGATTTCTTTGTGAACTGAAGATTTCTAATCATCTTCCTCTGCACAATGTTTAGCTTTAATTACCTTCAAAAACATACCAACTCGCACAGCAATAATTTTATACTTATGTTGACAAGAGCTTAACTATACTCAGAGCACCACAAAATCCATCATCTCTAATCCCAGTGGCTCTAAAAAAATAACACTAAAGAAACCTCAGCTTAATTTAAACCTGTAATAAGCCAAAGAAGGAATAAAGATAACTATCCCCAGATTAGCACACATTCTGACAATCTTAAGAAAATAATTACCACAACTTTCTTATGTGGAATTGCTAATTTCACAAAGCACAAGTTAGGATAGAATGAAAGGACAAAAAGAGTGTCACCACGTAATTATATTGTATCTAAAGCAGCAAAATCTCTAACTGGATTTCAATGCCTCCTACCCCACCAAGTGGACTAATGTGTTATTTTTGTTAACAGCTTTCAAAATAAAGTATTCAAATTATAGGCTAAAGAAGCAGAATAAGCTTCTATAATAAAATAGTTGTTTTCTTCCAAATTTAGATTTATAGATTTTAGCAAGCAACATGAAGTATTTTATATGCAGCTTTAAATTTCTATATCTATTCAGAAACATAGACCCTATTTTCTCAAAAGCTTATGATTTTAGTATATAACATAGTTCATTGTAACTCAGACTAGAGATTTTTAAAAGGAGAATTGAGTATAAACAAGGTAAGAAATTAATCTATATGTAAGATGTTATACAATAAGATATAAATAGCTTAGGAAATTTTAACAAAGTTTTATTTGTCAGAGATAATTTACAATGAGTTTTAGTAGACATTTTGCAAATAGGTAATGAAATCTGTCATTTTCTGTTTTAAAAATGCATTCCTATCAAAAGTATATAAGACCATTCTATAACTAACATAGAAATATGAAGTGAATAAGATTCTAAAATATTCAGATACTACTTGGATTGTCAGAGGTAAGAATCATACATTTTATAGAAAATAATTCAGTATTCAGGTTGATTTTAACATTAGCACCAGGAATTTTCTATAAATTCTGTAGTATAAAAAGTTTTTTAAAATATAAAAAATGAGGTTTCAGGTGTTAGAGCAAAGCAGGATTTCTTTGTGAACTGAAGATTTCTAATCATCTTCCTCTGCACAATGTTTAGCTTTAATTACCTTCAAAAACATACCAACTGCGCACAGCAATAATTTTATACTTATGTTGACAAGAGCTTAACTATACTCAGAGCACCACAAAATCCATCATCTCTAATCCCAGTGGCTCTAAAAAAATAACACTAAAGAAACCTCAGCTTAATTTAAACCTGTAATAAGCCAAAGAAGGAATAAAGATAACTATCCCCAGATTAGCACACATTCTGACAATCTTAAGAAAATAATTACCACAACTTTCTTATGTGGAATTGCTAATTTCACAAAGCACAAGTTAGGATAGAATGAAAGGACAAAAAGAGTGTCACCACGTAATTATATTGTATCTAAAGCAGCAAAATCTCTAACTGGATTTCAATGCCTCCTACCCCACCAAGTGGACTAATGTGTTATTTTTGTTAACAGCTTTCAAAATAAAGTATTCAAATTATAGGCTAAAGAAGCAGAATAAGCTTCTATAATAAAATAGTTGTTTTCTTCCAAATTTAGATTTATAGATTTTAGCAAGCAACATGAAGTATTTTATATGCAGCTTTAAATTTCTATATCTATTCAGAAACATAGACCCTATTTTCTCAAAAGCTTATGATTTTAGTATATAACATAGTTCATTGTAACTCAGACTAGAGATTTTTAAAAGGAGAATTGAGTATAAACAAGGTAAGAAATTAATCTATATGTAAGATGTTATACAATAAGATATAAATAGCTTAGGAAATTTTAACAAAGTTTTATTTGTCAGAGATAATTTACAATGAGTTTTTATTTCTTAACAGATAATTTAATTGACTAATAACATTTCCTAGAAGGAAAATGGAAAGATTCAATGATTTAGAAATGATAGTTCTATTGAAGGAAACAATGAAGCTGAATGTATCATGTAGAGAAAATGTCAAAGGCTTTGGAGTCAAAAAGACTTCTGTTAAAGTTTTGAATCACCGTATATAATCCTGATGACCTCTGACCATTCTTGTCCCATCTTTCAAACAGAGTTAATTGAACTTAATAACTAGAGGTGTTGTAATAAGTTCATATTTGACTGATTATGAGAACAAAAATAATCATTCTGCTAAGAAAAGTAAATAGCAAATCATCAGAGCTTACTCAATGCGGGACACATAGGAAAATGTCAGATGCATTATTCCATTTAATCCCACTTATTATTCCCATTTTACAGAAATGGAAACTGAATCACTTTTTCTAAGACCAAGAGAAGATTAGGAGTCTGGATTTCCCCTGGGTATACTTGATCTATGCTCAGTGACACTTATAAACACTGAAAAAAAAAAGTCTGAGGAGGGAAAACATCTAATAAGTCTAGGAATAGTTGCATACAGTATTGGTTTTAAATATTAAAGTTTCTTTCTGCTATTTCAGGTCATTAACATTTTGTTAAATAATGCAGTAAAATTAATCTGTGATGTGATCAATCCAGGAAGCATATTCTCTACTTAGCCTGAGGAAGAGTGGTATCTATCTTGATATGGGGTGATGGGTGCAATCCCAGAAAGGAAAGCCCAGATCACAGGAAAAGTGACTCAGAAGAAACTGGAAGTGGCCCAGAGCCAGAGCATGACTGAAATGAAAAAAGGCCAACAAACTGTAACATGTCAGCAGTATTCAGAGGTTTTCAAAATATAGGGTAAGCAGAAGACTTGGAGCATGAGATAAATCAGGATGTTGCTACTTGGACATTAAAGGGAAGAGTAATGACCAAGGTTTAAATCTAGAGAGTGTGAGCATATCCAGGTTGCTTTATTCATCTTAGAAAAACAAACATACACACAAACACAAAACCCAAAGAAAAAAGACAAATATCTGCAATTCGACCTGCCAAGATTAACTTCCTTCACATAATTTTTTTATCCAAAAGCAGTGGTGGGAGGGGAGGGAATGGCGCTTCTCCCAGTGGCCCAGTGCTAAAGAATCGGCTTGCCAATGCAGGAGGTGTGGGTTCAGTCCCTAGCTTAGGAAAATCCCCTGGAGAGGAAAATGGCAACCCATTCCAGTATTCTTGTCTGGGGAATTTCTTGGGAAGAGGAACCTGGCAGGCTATAGTCCATGGGGTCACAAAAAAGTCAAACACGACCTAGTGACTAAAACAGCAACATAATTACATTCTATGTTTTTGCTTCCTAAATTCCTATTTAAAAAAACCTAACAACATTGTTCTTGTTGCAAAAATATTAATGTGTAAATAAATGTACTACATCCATTTAATGGCAAAGGTACCTTTTAAATAATCAGTTCTGAAACAACGAAAAACAATTTCACCATACTTTCAAGCCACAAGTCTATGGACTTATGACTCCTTCAACCGGAATTGTAGAAAATCGTCTCCAGTAAAAGTTGAAACAAGCATGAATTATGTCTCTCCCAAGATTTTATACTTTAGAACATTAAGAAAAAATTTCTCTTAAGGTGACGCCAGAGTGTACATGAACCTTGGAATTGTCAGTAAAATACAGGAAGGAACATCTAATAAGTCTAGGAATAGTTGCATACAGTATTGGTTTTAAATATTAAAGTTTCTTTCTGCTATTTCAGGTCATTAACATTTTGTTAAATAATGCAGTAAAATTAATCTGTGATGTGATCAATCCAGGAAGCATATTCTCTACTTAGCCTGAGGAAGAGTGGTATCTATCTTGATATGGGGTGATGGGTGCAATCCCAGAAAGGAAAGCCCAGATCACAGGAAAAGTGACTCAGAAGAAACTGGAAGTGGCCCAGAGCCAGAGCATGACTGAAATGAAAAAAGGCCAACAAACTGTAACATGTCAGCAGTATTCAGAGGTTTTCAAAATATAGGGTAAGCAGAAGACTTGGAGCATGAGATAAATCAGGATGTTGCTACTTGGACATTAAAGGGAAGAGTAATGACCAAGGTTTAAATCTAGAGAGTGTGAGCATATCCAGGTTGCTTTATTCATCTTAGAAAAACAAACATACACACAAACACAAAACCCAAAGAAAAAAGACAAATATCTGCAATTCGACCTGCCAAGATTAACTTCCTTCACATAATTTTTTTATCCAAAAGCAGTGGTGGGAGGGGAGGGAATGGCGCTTCTCCCAGTGGCCCAGTGCTAAAGAATCGGCTTGCCAATGCAGGAGGTGTGGGTTCAGTCCCTAGCTTAGGAAAATCCCCTGGAGAGGAAAATGGCAACCCATTCCAGTATTCTTGTCTGGGGAATTTCTTGGGAAGAGGAACCTGGCAGGCTATAGTCCATGGGGTCACAAAAAAGTCAAACACGACCTAGTGACTAAAACAGCAACATAATTACATTCTATGTTTTTGCTTCCTAAATTCCTATTTAAAAAAACCTAACAACATTGTTCTTGTTGCAAAAATATTAATGTGTAAATAAATGTACTACATCCATTTAATGGCAAAGGTACCTTTTAAATAATCAGTTCTGAAACAACGAAAAACAATTTCACCATACTTTCAAGCCACAAGTCTATGGACTTATGACTCCTTCAACCGGAATTGTAGAAAATCGTCTCCAGTAAAAGTTGAAACAAGCATGAATTATGTCTCTCCCAAGATTTTATACTTTAGAACATTAAGAAAAAATTTCTCTTAAGGTGACGCCAGAGTGTACATGAACCTTGAGGTGACACCAGAGTGTATATGAATCACATGCTGTTAAATACAAAACTCTGTACATGTGCATTTTTCTACCAAAGGAATTCATTGTTCTCAAAGGGAGCCACAACTTTAAAAAGTATAAGGAGGTGTGTTCTAAAGTATGTAGTTGCTCTGATTTCCACATGAGAATTACAGCAAGGACATATCTTGAGTCTCTGCTTCCTAGATTAATCCTTGGAAAATCAAAGGGTTTTGTTAACCTTTCATATTCTTCAGGAAGCTTGTCCACCAAAGGAAGCTCAAGAACCTTTGCAGAGGCATGTAAAATGGACCTGGAACAAATCTAGAGATTTTCATTAAAGATGGCCAACAACGTGTCTTTGTATTTTGAAAAAGAGTCTGTAACTCTAAGCTGCATTTTGCCTTTTACACATACACTCTTAAGGAATAAACACAATAAATATTTTATAGCACTCTCTAAAGGAGCTTTCAAACTTTCTTTTAAACAATAAAAAGTTGATTGCTTTTTTCCACTCACTCTCTAAACCAAAAATTTAAACTTCAATATATTCTGACATTTTGATTTAAAGAAATAGTCAAACTTCCTCAAAAACTAAGCTCAGAAGTTAGGGACACTCTACTTAGAGTGTGTTTCTATGGCCTGAGCAGTTCTTGGAGTCCTTTGAGATGCAGAATCTCAGGTCCCACCCCAGTCCTATTAAGTCAGAGTCAGTATTTTTTTTTTTTCGGGTGTAGGGGGGCAGCTGGTTGGAGAGGGAGGGGAGCGGGCGGGCCACTTCTATTGGTCTTTCATTTCTCTATTTTCATCCATCTTTGTTCTTTGGCCCGTGTGGGCCTCCCATTGCAGTGGCCTCTGTTGTCCCAGAGCACTGGCTCGGTAATCGGACACATCGGTCCAGCCGCTGTGCAGCACATGGGATCTTCCCAGACCAGGGATCGAACCGGTGCCCTTGCACTGCAAGGCAGTGTCCTTACCCACTGGACCACCAGGGAAGCCCCAGAGTCAGTATTTTTAACAAGATCCTTAGTGATTTGCATGCACATTAAAATTTGAGAAGCATTATTTATGCTAGGGACAGCAGAGGATGAAGTGGTTGGATGGATTGCAGAACCCAATGGACTTGAGCTGAAAAAACTCTGGGAGATGGTGTAGGACAGAGGAGCCTGGCATGCTGCATTCCCTGGCATCACAAAGAGTTAGACACGACTGAGTGACTGAATAACAAATTTAAGCTATTTAATTTGGGATTTCTATAGCTGTCTGTATGTGTATGTGTGTGTGTATTCTCAGGAGGCAGAATATGGTTACAAAGTGTAGTCAGTCTCTTCTAGAATTTTCTTACTGTTTATCTTTGTAAAACTTTGACATTTTCTTTACAAAGAGTTGAGTGATGACTATCAATTTATAATTGACATTCATCTGCAACCAGAAATTAATAACCATTTTTAAACACTACTTTCAGTGGTTTTCATTTATATTGTGCTCAGTTGTGTCTGACTCTTTGTGACTACATGTACTGCAGTCCACCTGGCTCCTCAGTCTAAAGGAGCTTTCAAACTTTCTTTTAAACAATAAAAAGTTGATTGCTTTTTCCACTCACTCTAAACCAAAAATTTAAACTTCAATATATTCTGACATTTTGATTTAAAGAAATAGTCAAACTTCCTCAAAAACTAAGCTCAGAAGTTAGGGACACTCTACTTAGAGTGTGTTTCTATGGCCTGAGCAGTTCTTGGAGTCCTTTGAGATGCAGAATCTCAGGTCCCACCCCAGTCCTATTAAGTCAGAGTCAGTATTTTTTTTTTTTCGGGTGTAGGGGGGCAGCTGGTTGGAGAGGGAGGGGTGGGTGGGCCACTTCTATTGGTCTTTCATTTATTCAGTTTCATCCATCTTTGTTCTTTGGCCCGTGTGGGCCTCCCATTGCAGTGGCCTCTGTTGTCCCAGAGCACTGGCTCGGTAATCGGACACATCGGTCCAGCCGCTGTGCAGCACATGGGATCTTCCCAGGCCAGGGATCGAACCGGTGCCCCTTGCACTGCAAGGCAGTGTCCTTACCCACTGGACCACCAGGGAAGCCCCAGAGTCAGTATTTTTAACAAGATCCTTAGTGATTTGCATGCACATTAAAATTTGAGAAGCATTATTTATGCTAGGGACAGCAGAGGATGAAGTGGTTGGATGGATTGCAGAACCCAATGGACTTGAGCTGAAAAAACTCTGGGAGATGGTGTAGGACAGAGGAGCCTGGCATGCTGCATTCCCTGGCATCACAAAGAGTTAGACACGACTGAGTGACTGAATAACAAATTTAAGCTATTTAATTTGGGATTTCTATAGCTGTCTGTATGTGTATGTGTGTGTGTATTCTCAGGAGGCAGAATATGGTTACAAAGTGTAGTCAGTCTCTTCTAGAATTTTCTTACTGTTTATCTTTGTAAAACTTTGACATTTTCTTTACAAAGAGTTGAGTGATGACTATCAATTTATAATTGACATTCATCTGCAACCAGAAATTAATAACCATTTTTAAACACTACTTTCAGTGGTTTTCATTTATATTGTGCTCAGTTGTGTCTGACTCTTTGTGACTACATGTACTGCAGTCCACCTGGCTCCTCAGTTCATGAGATTTTTTTCAGGCAAAGATACTGAATTGGGTTGACATTTCTTCCTCCAAGGGATCTTCCTGACCCAAGGATTGGACTCACATCTCCTGTGTCTCCTGAATTTCAGGCAGATTCTTTACCCACAGAACCATCAGGCAAGCAGCTTCTTCTAGATTTTTATAAACTAGGAAGTTTGAATTATTCAAAATTTTGTTCTATTTAACTTTAATAGTTCACTGAAAATTATTTTTAATATCTGTGGATTTTTTTTAATATCAACACAAAATGTTACATATTAATAACCATTTAAAATATTGTCCCAAATATCTATTTCTAAATAAAATATTTATACACTTACATTTTATAAATATTACATTCTTATAGACAAATATTGTATGGTTTCTGGTTTTCCTTTAGCATTTCCTCTTTCACATCTCAATATTGTATTGCTATGCAAAGAAATCTCATTTATAATCTTAAGAGGACTTATGGTTTCACACAAGAATGCATAGGTTCTTTGACATCTTTAACCGATTTCATGAAGTGACAAAAAAGCAAAACACAAACAAAATAAATTTACAAAGTTCAAGAACAAAACAAAACTGAAAAATCAATTAAGTAAAACAATAGCAAAAGGTATCTCAGGAAACTGGGATCTTATAATATTTACTATAGCATCTCTCTATGAAAAACTGAAGAGTTAAGTAGACCATCTGAAGCAAGTCATGGATTCTGAAGGCAATTGATAAACATTTATGGTTATATGGCTCCTCATTGTTTAGGTTTATAAAAATAAAGACATTTGTTTCCCTCTATTCCTTTTGAAAATCAGTCCAGAAAACAAAGAACCCACAAACAGAGCATTACTAATTGAACCATGTTTAAACACTACTTTCAGAATTTTCTTACTGTTTATCTTTGTAAAACTTTGACATTTTCTTTACAAGAGTTGAGTGATGACTATCAATTTATAATTGACATTCATCTGCAACCAGAAATTAATAACCATTTTTAAACACTACTTTCAGTGGTTTTCATTTATATTGTGCTCAGTTGTGTCTGACTCTTTGTGACTACATGTACTGCAGTCCACCTGGCTCCTCAGTTCATGAGATTTTTTTCAGGCAAAGATACTGAATTGGGTTGACATTTCTTCCTCCAAGGGATCTTCCTGACCCAAGGATTGGACTCACATCTCCTGTGTCTCCTGAATTTCAGGCAGATTCTTTACCCACAGAACCATCAGGCAAGCAGCTTCTTCTAGATTTTTATAAACTAGGAAGTTTGAATTATTCAAAATTTTGTTCTATTTAACTTTAATAGTTCACTGAAAATTATTTTTAATATCTGTGGATTTTTTTTAATATCAACACAAAATGTTACATATTAATAACCATTTAAAATATTGTCCCAAATATCTATTTCTAAATAAAATATTTATACACTTACATTTTATAAATATTACATTCTTATAGACAAATATTGTATGGTTTCTGGTTTTCCTTTAGCATTTCCTCTTTCACATCTCAATATTGTATTGCTATGCAAAGAAATCTCATTTATAATCTTAAGAGGACTTATGGTTTCACACAAGAATGCATAGGTTCTTTGACATCTTTAACCGATTTCATGAAGTGACAAAAAAGCAAAACACAAACAAAATAAATTTACAAAGTTCAAGAACAAAACAAAACTGAAAAATCAATTAAGTAAAACAATAGCAAAAGGTATCTCAGGAAACTGGGATCTTATAATATTTACTATAGCATCTCTCTATGAAAAACTGAAGAGTTAAGTAGACCATCTGAAGCAAGTCATGGATTCTGAAGGCAATTGATAAACATTTATGGTTATATGGCTCCTCATTGTTTAGGTTTATAAAAATAAAGACATTTGTTTCCCTCTATTCCTTTTGAAAATCAGTCCAGAAAACAAAGAACCCACAAACAGAGCAGGCACTTTTATGAATGAAAATGTATGGAGATGAATGACTGAGTAGAATGATGAATGACTTCACATACAGGAGGAATATGGAATCTCAGTGTCTAGAGAAGAAGAAATATTGCTGAGAAGCAAACTGGCTTGGTCAGCAGATCTAAGATATTTTCAAGAATTGTAAGCACCAAAGCAAAGACTGGAGTAAGGATAAAAATAGATACAACTTGCAAATATATTTTTGAAAACCAATTAGATCCACTAACTTAGGGAACTTATGGTTGCCATGGGGAAAGCTGAGGGAAAGGGACAGGAAGTATGGGATGGACACGGGCACACTGCTGTATTTAAAGTGGACCACCAACAAGGCCCTACTATATAGGGAACTCTGCTGGACATTATGCGGCAGGCTGCATAGGAGGGGAGTTTGGAGGAGAATAGATACGTGTATATCTATGGTTGAGCCTCTTTGATGTCCACCGAAAACTATCACAACATGGCTAACAGGCTATATTTCAACATAAAATAAAAAGCTAAAAAAGACACAACTAGAACCTCAGTTACCCAACCTTACTCTCTCAGTATCATAGGTGATTTGCAGTTTATTCTCTACCAAAATGTCATCAGATAGATTTCAGGTGCAAAATAAGGGGTGAGATGAACTATGAGATTAACTGAGAGATTGCAGTATCCTAATATTTTTTCTAGAGAACTTTCAAAGGTGAACATCCAATCTTGAAGCCCTTAGAGAGATTAGACAATTCTTCTCAGAGAATCTTTGAATCTTTTCTTAGAAAAGACCCATCAACACTGACAACTAGAGAGCTGGAGACAAGTTTATGGAGGAGGGCCCTGGGAAGCCCACACCTGCATTGGTCAGATTCACTTGCTCAGCGAGTTGGAGTCTCAACAGATTTTCTTTTTTTTTTTTTTTAAACCTTTATTTTACTTTTAATTTTTACAGAGTTTTGTTGTTTATGAATATGTATGTTCTCAGATTAGTCATATGTATATCCCCCCCTTCCCACCCCTCCCGACCATCACACAGCACCCCTGAAGGATCCCCTTTACTCACAGAGCAATGACTAGAGCTATTTTCTTCACTTATGATAGTACAGGCCTTCGTGCTACTTCCTTTACGCCTCTCACCCACTGTTCCTTCCCCACAATGTCCATATGTCCACTGTCCATGTCTGTCTTTCTGTCGCTTCACTGCATGTGCCATCATCACCATCCTACTAGATTCCATATATATGTGTTAATATACTGTACTTGTCCTTCTCTTTCTGACTGACTTCACTTTTGATGATACGTTCTAGATCCAGCCACCTCATTAGGGTTGATTCTTCTGCATTTCTCTTTATAGCTGTGTAGTATTCCATTGTATATATGTACCAGAGCTTTTGGATCCATTCGTTCGTCGATGGGCATCTAGGTTCCTTCCATGTTCTAGCTATTGTATAGAGAGCTGCAATGAACATTGGGGTACAGGTGCTTCTTTCAGTTTTGATTTCGTCAGGGTATAAGCCTAAGAGTGGGATTGCTGGGTCATAGGGTGCTTCTATTTTTAGTTTTTTAAGAAATCTCCAGACTGTCTTCCATAGAGGCTGTATCAATTTACACTCCCACCAGCAATGCAGGAGTGTTCCCTTTTCTCCGCAGCCTCTCCAGCGTTTATTGTCTGTCGATTTGTGGATGATGGCCATTCTGACGGGTGTGAGGTGATATCTCATTGTAGTTTTGATTTGCATTTCTCTAATTATTAGTGAAGTTGAGCATCGTTTCATGTGTTTTTGGGCCATCTGTATGTCATCGTTGGAGAGGTGTCTGTTTAGGTCCTTTTCCCATTTTTTGATTGGGTTATTCATTTTTCCAATGCTGAGTTGTCTGAGTTGCTTGTAGATTTTGGAGATTAATTCCTGATTTTCTTTTTTGAAAGAAATTTTCAAGGACAGAGCAATTTTAAAATTATAAGGAAACAATTTATGATAATAAATGCCTCGATGTTCAGTTTTATGCTTTGAAATCAAGAGTAGATTTCCTGAGAAGTATTGTGTGAGGCATGCTGTTCAAATGACAATGTAAATATTAAAACACATTCTAGTGAAGTTAAGAGCTTTTCAAATCAGCAGGCATTTGGACTAATGCTTCAATAGCAAATAAAAGGTGAGTTTCAGTTTAAATTTTATATTCCACAGGAGAGAAGGCAAACACAGTTCTCCATGTACCCGTTAAGTACCTGCTATTAAATGGATGGCATGAATGGGAAAAAACATCCTAAATGAAAATATGTGTAGAATACTATTTTCTACTTATTTTTCAGGGTATCGTTGTGTTAAAGCTCCTCAACTAGAGCCTTCCAAATATTATATAGGATTTACCTATCTTAACAAGATATAGCAACCATTAATTATTTAATGTCTTACAGTATTTCTTAAGTTTTTATTTATCTGTGCCTAATTTCTCCAATTATAAAAATGGGAGAAAAGAAAGATGTATTATATTCTCTGTTCCTTTCTCCCAGCTTCTGAAATAGACCTAAACAGTAGACAAAAATAAAAACATTATCTAACCAATTAAAAAACAAGTTTTGATTTCGTCAGGGTATAAGCCTAAGAGTGGGATTGCTGGGTCATAGGGTGCTTCTATTTTTAGCTTTTTAAGAAATCTCCAGACTGTCTTCCATAGAGGCTGTATCAATTTACACTCCCACCAGCAGTGCAGGAGTGTTCCCTTTTCTCCGCAGCCTCTCCAGCGTTTATTGTCTGTCGATTTGTGGATGATGGCCATTCTGACGGGTGTGAGGTGATATCTCATTGTAGTTTTGATTTGCATTTCTCTAATTATTAGTGAAGTTGAGCATCGTTTCATGTGTTTTTGGGCCATCTGTATGTCATCGTTGGAGAGGTGTCTGTTTAGGTCCTTTTCCCATTTTTTGATTGGGTTATTCATTTTTCCAATGCTGAGTTGTCTGAGTTGCTTGTAGATTTTGGAGATTAATTCCTGATTTTCTTTTTTGAAAGAAATTTTCAAGGACAGAGCAATTTTAAAATTATAAGGAAACAATTTATGATAATAAATGCCTCGATGTTCAGTTTTATGCTTTGAAATCAAGAGTAGATTTCCTGAGAAGTATTGTGTGAGGCATGCTGTTCAAATGACAATGTAAATATTAAAACACATTCTAGTGAAGTTAAGAGCTTTTCAAATCAGCAGGCATTTGGACTAATGCTTCAATAGCAAATAAAAGGTGAGTTTCAGTTTAAATTTTATATTCCACAGGAGAGAAGGCAAACACAGTTCTCCATGTACCCGTTAAGTACCTGCTATTAAATGGATGGCATGAATGGGAAAAAACATCCTAAATGAAAATATGTGTAGAATACTATTTTCTACTTATTTTTCAGGGTATCGTTGTGTTAAAGCTCCTCAACTAGAGCCTTCCAAATATTATATAGGATTTACCTATCTTAACAAGATATAGCAACCATTAATTATTTAATGTCTTACAGTATTTCTTAAGTTTTTATTTATCTGTGCCTAATTTCTCCAATTATAAAAATGGGAGAAAAGAAAGATGTATTATATTCCCTGTTACTTTCTCCCAGCTTCTGAAATAGACCTAAACAGTAGACAAAAATAAAAAACATTATCTAAAACAAATCATTTCATTTAGCAAAGTCAAGCAGATAAAATGACCCATTTTTAACAGCTACAGCACAGTAACAACAAAAGCGTCTCTACAAACTGAATACAAGAATTTAAGAATAAAATCAATGTATAAGTAGAAGTATAAAACAAGCATTTTTCTATATACTAGAAACATATATCCTCTAGATTGTGAAGTACTTTTATTTATTCATCGTGACACTATAGAAAGTTGCAGTTACACAGTGGTGAGCAAGACAGGACTACTTGCCTTACAGAACATACACCTTACAGTATAGAATACATCAATATGAATTAAGGATACAGATTTGTCCCAGGGTGAAAAGCACAGGGAATGGAGCCTGAGAGCGTTGGGTTTAGAACCTGCTTTAACACTTGTTGACTGACTCTCACACAGTGTATTAAATGTCAGCGACATTTCTGGCAGCCATACAAAAACTATTTTGATGGCTCATTCTTCATAAACTCATGAGATGTCAAAGGTCAAATAATTTGACATTTTTTGTGGCAAAAGCTAGTGTAGAAACTTTTTTAAAACACTACCAGAGGAATTATGTGCTCTTTCCTAAATAAAAAAGTATTAAAAATACAGAAATTTATGAAATATATGAAAGCTAAAATGCATGGAACATTTAAATGAACATATTAATTTAACCTAAATTGCATGCAAGTTTTATGAAGGTTGTATTAACTATTTCTTTAGGTGTATATATTTTTCTTAAAACTGTACAAGATGTTTTGTACAAAGGTGAGTTTCAGTTTAAATTTTATATTCCACAGGAGAGAAGGCAAACACAGTTCTCCATGTACCCGTTAAGTACCTGCTATTAAATGGATGGCATGAATGGGAAAAAACATCCTAAATGAAAATATGTGTAGAATACTATTTTCTACTTATTTTTCAGGGTATCGTTGTGTTAAAGCTCCTCAACTAGAGCCTTCCAAATATTATATAGGATTTACCTATCTTAACAAGATATAGCAACCATTAATTATTTAATGTCTTACAGTATTTCTTAAGTTTTTATTTATCTGTGCCTAATTTCTCCAATTATAAAAATGGGAGAAAAGAAAGATGTATTATTTTCCCCTGTTACTTTCTCCCAGCTTCTGAAATAGACCTAAACAGTAGACAAAAATAAAAAACATTATCTAAAACAAATCATTTCATTTAGCAAAGTCAAGCAGATAAAATGACCCATTTTTAACAGCTACAGCACAGTAACAACAAAAGCGTCTCTACAAACTGAATACAAGAATTTAAGAATAAAATCAATGTATAAGTAGAAGTATAAAACAAGCATTTTTCTATATACTAGAAACATATATCCTCTAGATTGTGAAGTACTTTTATTTATTCATCGTGACACTATAGAAAGTTGCAGTTACACAGTGGTGAGCAAGACAGGACTACTTGCCTTACAGAACATACACCTTACAGTATAGAATACATCAATATGAATTAAGGATACAGATTTGTCCCAGGGTGAAAAGCACAGGGAATGGAGCCTGAGAGCGTTGGGTTTAGAACCTGCTTTAACACTTGTTGACTGACTCTCACACAGTGTATTAAATGTCAGCGACATTTCTGGCAGCCATACAAAAACTATTTTGATGGCTCATTCTTCATAAACTCATGAGATGTCAAAGGTCAAATAATTTGACATTTTTTGTGGCAAAAGCTAGTGTAGAAACTTTTTTAAAACACTACCAGAGGAATTATGTGCTCTTTCCTAAATAAAAAAGTATTAAAAATACAGAAATTTATGAAATATATGAAAGCTAAAATGCATGGAACATTTAAATGAACATATTAATTTAACCTAAATTGCATGCAAGTTTTATGAAGGTTGTATTAACTATTTCTTTAGGTGTATATATTTTTCTTAAAACTGTACAAGATGTTTTGTACAAATGCAGACAAATGACAATTATTGAATACATATAAAAATCACAAAATATGCAGCTTTCACATTTTAGCTAGCTCACGCAGGAGAAGCCTATTCATTATATTCAACCTTAATTATATTAATAGACATTAGTATATGCATGATCATGGGAAAAATATGATTATAAGAAGCAAATTTCAGAGATTATTATTATATACTGAATAGTGTAAGAGAGCAAATCGCTTTTAATTAAAGGCTCTATTTCAAATTAGGATCCACAGGATATAATAATAAAAATGTGTGCTGAGAAGAAAATTTGAGAAGTTAATGTACTGATAAAATAAAGATTTAATTAAATTCATAAATATTATGAACACCAATAGCAATGGTAATTCAGCTCCTAACAGCAGTGGTTATAGCATTCAGTATACATCACATTGCTCTTACACAGTCCTAAGGAGAACTATGGGCCAATGCTGAGGAGGGCCATCAATTTCTTAAAACAAAGCTAAAATGGAATTTTGGAGAAGAAAGTTTTTATCACCTCTCATATAAAGGTTGAGGGGAGGGAGGAGTAACTAGAGCAGCAGTAGAACAAATCAAACCAGATTTATGTCCAGGTTGCCTTCTGAAGTTCCTACACTTTATATCACAGGGTAGGATCTCCAGATCTCTTCTACCTGCCCAGCCTCTACCTCCAGAGAAGAAAGAGGAAAACCCTGCCAACCTCAGCTTCTAACTTTCACTTTGATCTCTTCTACCTGCCACAGCGCTTACCATTTCTGGCAGCCATACAAAACTATTTTGATGGCTCATTCTTCATAAACTCATGAGATGTCAAAAAAAATTTGACATTTTTTGTGGCAAAAGCTAGTGTAGAAACTTTTTTAAAACACTACCAGAGGAATTATGTGCTCTTTCCTAAATAAAAAAGTATTAAAAATACAGAAATTTATGAAATATATGAAAGCTAAAATGCATGGAACATTTAAATGAACATATTAATTTAACCTAAATTGCATGCAAGTTTTATGAAGGTTGTATTAACTATTTCTTTAGGTGTATATATTTTTCTTAAAACTGTACAAGATGTTTTGTACAAATGCAGACAAATGACAATTATTGAATACATATAAAAATCACAAAATATGCAGCTTTCACATTTTAGCTAGCTCACGCAGGAGAAGCCTATTCATTATATTCAACCTTAATTATATTAATAGACATTAGTATATGCATGATCATGGGAAAAATATGATTATAAGAAGCAAATTTCAGAGATTATTATTATATACTGAATAGTGTAAGAGAGCAAATCGCTTTTAATTAAAGGCTCTATTTCAAATTAGGATCCACAGGATATAATAATAAAAATGTGTGCTGAGAAGAAAATTTGAGAAGTTAATGTACTGATAAAAATAAAGATTTAATTAAATTCATAAATATTATGAACACCAATAGCAATGGTAATTCAGCTCCTAACAGCAGTGGTTATAGCATTCAGTATACATCACATTGCTCTTACACAGTCCTAAGGAGAACTATGGGCCAATGCTGAGGAGGGCCATCAATTTCTTAAAACAAAGCTAAAATGGAATTTTGGAGAAGAAAGTTTTTATCACCTCTCATATAAAGGTTGAGGGGAGGGAGGAGTAACTAGAGCAGCAGTAGAACAAATCAAACCAGATTTATGTCCAGGTTGCCTTCTGAAGTTCCTACACTTTATATCACAGGGTAGGATCTCCAGATCTCTTCTACCTGCCCAGCCTCTACCTCCAGAGAAGAAAGAGGAAAACCCTGCCAACCTCAGCTTCTAACTTTTTCACTTTGTTCTCAAGCTACCATTTTAAAGTCTTCTGAAATAAACCACAGATGACCAGACATGGCTAATTATTGCTACCATAAAAATGGGAGCTGCTTACTGATTTTTTTTACATGGATTTTGGAAATTCCAAGCTAGTTAGAATTTAATTTGCTATTACAAGAAAACCCTATCCTAATCAAGGGAGTAGTCCAAAGTCTGTGCCCCTATCTGATTAGGAGATTTTCCTTGGTAAAGCGAATAAATTTCCATTAAAGTTTGTGTTACTTGGGGCTAGACTGAGTGTTTACTGCACCAAGTTATAAAATCTCAGCTTTGGGCTCAGATAATTGTACAGAGCTTTTCCTCGGCTTATTTCCAGCTTTTTCAAATTTTATATTGAATGTCTTTTGTTGGCATCTAAATTCTCCAGATATATCAGATTCTGTTGCTCTGGGCATCTGCCACCAGAAACTTTGCATATTTAAGCTACCTGCTTGGCTTTTGAAGGTAACCGAGTTTGCAATTCCCACATTGAATATTAATATTGTTTAGTCCTCAGGAGAGAGGAGTACTTTGGCCCATGTCAGAATTTTTCAAATGTATAACATCCAAAGAAATAGAGTTGCACAATTTGTTTCTAAAATTTTTTGTTTAAAAATGGAAATAAAATACTTTGGGGGATTACAAACTTTTAAGTTACGTTGGACAAAATCCATAGATAAAAATTGTATAGGATTTTTTTCTGACTTGCTGTGCCTTATTCAGTAACTAATAAAAGCCTATTTTATTGACTTATATTACAAAATTAATTATTAGAGTCTTTTCATCTCATGATCTGTTTAATATCTTATATTCTTTATAAAGTATAAAGTCCATTTTATGTATCATATAATGAGAAGTACACAGTTGAAAAAAAAATGCATGTGGGTATGTATGAGCAAAAAATTCAGACCACAATAAAACATAGCTATAAAATTAGAAAACTAATAGTAGTAAGTAAAAATTTACCAAAAAGTGCTTTTCATTTATGCCTGATTACTTTGAAGCATACTAATATGTTCAAATAAAATGCATCAAATTAATGTAGTTTTGTGTAATATTATCAATAACCATCTTATTTAAAATTTCAGTTTTAGTCTGTTGAATACATGGTGTTTGTTTGCTTTCATTATTGCTTATGGAATGAGGAAAGGAACAGAAGACTGCTGTACAGAAATCAAAGAAGAAACTCAAATCTCGTCTCTGCTTTGGACTAGTATTATTAAATTTGATTTCACTTTCAATATTGTTTTTACGGTAAGAGAAAAAGCAGCTGATTACTTTTTGGAAATCTTATTTATATGTGTTAAATATTCAGTTAATTTGCACATTAAGTCGATCAGCAATTTTTCATCCATTCTTAGGCTCTCCACAGTTATCTATCGATAACTAATCTGAAAAGTCATTTTGAATTAGACCTGTCCTCTTATACAGCTCTGAAATCCAACTGTCCTCACTTGAAACTGCTCCCTGGGACATTTTATGCTACAAAAATACTGTACTTTTCAAAACCTTTTCAGTTCCTCAATAAAAGCATCTTACCACAATAAACATCCTTATGAAACTTTGCTCTGTCCAACATATGCAAATATGTGTCATTTCATCTGAGTTAATTGGAATCTGAAATGCTATATATGCCATGTCCATAAAACAGAAATGTTATCAGAAAACAGGTCAATAAATTATTGATGAAATTCTGTCACTGCTGAGAATAAAGGCTTTCTAAACCACTGTTAATTATTTTTTGAACACACCAACAAGATTCAAAAATAAAATCAATAACAGAATTAATTTTAGAAAAATGTGCTTATGTGCTGATAATAAAGAAAATAAGAAGTAAACAGGTTTGATTAAACTTTTCCAGTAAAAAAAATAATTGAAATAAGTATAAAAGCCAGTTGGCTTCAAGAGTAGAAAGAGATGTTAGTTATAAAATAATGTTTGACTAATTTTTTTTTCACTTTTCAATACACGCTTTGAACTTTGGGAAACACAGGATCAGAATTAATTATAAAACATTCCACTGCGAGTACTTTAATTTAATTTGTACTCAGGGCCTCTTCCTCCATACTAGGAAAATTTCATGTCTTTGCTCAGACAATCCAAGTTCACTGTTTTTATTCTGCAATATTGATTTAATATAAAACTATGCTGTTATTTTGCTAATATTTTGAAAGATATACTTGAAATGAGTATCATCATCCAGGACATTTGAATCACGATGAACTAATCTCTCTTAATTGTTTTACTACCTGATTAAAATTTGGTCATCACTGAAAACTCTGGTGCATAGCCCAATTACATAACCAGATATATATAAGCACTGTACCTCTTATATACTAAACATATAAAAAATTAACCCAAGATACTTTCAAATTATATTGTATATACATACTGACCTTCTAGAATAAAATTTTTTAATAATTTATTCATTTTCCTGATGGTTTGAAAAAATATCTATAATAGTTCTATTTATACTATTTATAGCAGTAGGAAAGAATAAAAATTTGGATGCACTTCTGGGAAGTGAGTATACTTGTATATACATATTTCATAAATAAAATACAATTAGTTTTAAAAAGTATTATTGAAGAGTTTTGGTGCTTGGGTATAAATATAAGTTATATCACTGATTGGTGTGACATGAAAAACTAATTTTGTGGCTTACACTCATAATCTTTGTCATTATAATGTCAAGATCCAAAGGTACTGAATAACTTTCTTAGTTGTGTCTGACTCTTGCTTCCCATGACTTAGCCTGCCAGGCTCCTCTGTACAGGGGATTTCCCAGGCATGAATACTGGAGTAGGTTTCCATTTCCTTCTCCAGGGGATCTTCTGGACCCAGGGATTGAACCAGGGTCTCCCTCATTGCAAGCAGATTCTTTACCAACTGAGCTATCATAGAAGTCGAAAGTATTTAACATACAACTCTTTGCTACTCTTTGTGACCCTAGGGATTGAACCCACGTCTCCTACATTGATAGGCAGATTCTGTACCATCTGAGCCACCAGGAAATCTACTTTTCATATAAGTATTTTCAAATGTGACATCATTATATCTTCAAATCAACTGGGTTTCTTCTTTTTATACTTGAGCTCAGTGAGTGGTCACATGATCGTTTCTGTTATCAAGGTCAGAAACCATCTATTTTTTTCTTCCTTCACATTGAAGTCAAACACTTAAAATCTTCCTTCAAAAGGTCTCCCATCTTTACTCTTTAGTCGATTTCCACTGATCTCTGCTCAATATCAGACCCTCATCATTTCTCAAATCGAAGAGAATAGACATAATAGCTTCTCTGATTTTTACCAATCCCTTTTATACAATGTTGCCTGTTTAATTTGTGCAAGGTACAATTCTGGTCATGTCCTCACTGTTCAAAAATTTTCCCATAGGGCACAGCCTTTAAAATAAAGTCTAGTTTGTTACATGGAAATAAATTGTCCCATCATTTGGTCCAGCTATCCCAGTGTTTTCTTACTTCATCTAAGGCTCTTTATCCTAGCATCAATTGTCAAATCCAGGCCTTTCACAACTAAATGCTTTGCTTATAAAATCTCTCATCTCAACTTCTAATGGCTTTGTCTGCCCTGCAATTACGTCATAGGCATTCTTCAAATTGTTTTTCAGTCACCAAGTCATGTCCAACTCTGTCTAACTCCATGAACTGCAGCACGCCAGAGTTTCCTGTTCGTCATTCACACCGTTCGTACAGTTTTTGGGCTTTTTTTGCCTTTTCATACATTTCATGGGTTCTCACGGCAAGTGTACTGGCGCGGTTTGCCATTCCCTCCTCCAGTGGTTCTTTAAGTCTCAGCTCAAATTTCACTTCCTCTTGGAGAATCTGCCCTCACTTTTTCCGACTAGAGTCGGAATTAATACCAGTTTTCCTTCGGTATCCATAAAGATTTGTCCTGTGTTTATTTACTCAGCTATGGAGTATGATTAGTCAATTATGTGTCTTCATTTGTAGCTACTCAGGTGAAGCCAAGAACCCTTTGTATAGGTGCATCACAAACATTTTTTGTTTAAGATAAAACCAGTAAGGGAGGACTACTGAAATGCTAAATAATCTTTGGAAAGACCTGCTGAAGATTGCCATAAGCCTCACTTCTCTCTTTTACTGCTCCCCTGGCAGCCTCATCCACTGTCATGACTTCAATTAACAGCTACCTGCTAAAGACAACAAAATCTAGTCTTGCAGCCCAGAACTTTTTCCTGAACTACACATTCCACCTGCCTATTAACACAGGCTCTGCAAACTCAACCTGCCTAAATGTGAGCTCTGATTCTTCTTCTCTAAATCTAATTTCTCTTCCTGGATACTTTCTTTATTGGTGGTGCCAATACTCAACCAGTTGCCCTAGGGAAAAAATTGGAAACCTCCATGATCCCTTCTTTTTTCTTAATTCCCACATCCTACACATTTTATGTCTTAAATATTTCTTAAGCATTTCACTCCACTTCATCACTATAATAAATTAAATGCTTGTGCCCTCTCCAAATTTCATATAATCAGATTCTGACCCCACAATGTGATGGTTTTAGGATGTAGAGGCTTTGGGAGGTGTTTAGGTCTTCAATGTTAGAAAAGGGTCATGTCCAGCTATCCCAGTGTTTTCTTACTTCATCTAAGGCTCTTTATCCTAGCATCAATTGTCAAATCCAGGCCTTTCACAACTAAATGCTTTGCTTATAAAATCTCTCATCTCAACTTCTAATGGCTTTGTCTGCCCTGCAATTACGTCATAGGCATTCTTCAAATTGTTTTTCAGTCACCAAGTCATGTCCAACTCTGTCTAACTCCATGAACTGCAGCACGCCAGAGTTTCCTGTTCGTCATTCACACCGTTCGTACAGTTTTTGGGCTTTTTTTGCCTTTTCATACATTTCATGGGTTCTCACGGCAAGTGTACTGGCGCGGTTTGCCATTCCCTCCTCCAGTGGTTCTTTAAGTCTCAGCTCAAATTTCACTTCCTCTTGGAGAATCTGCCCTCACTTTTTCCGACTAGAGTCGGAATTAATACCAGTTTTCCTTCGGTATCCATAAAGATTTGTCCTGTGTTTATTTACTCAGCTATGGAGTATGATTAGTCAATTATGTGTCTTCATTTGTAGCTACTCAGGTGAAGCCAAGAACCCTTTGTATAGGTGCATCACAAACATTTTTTGTTTAAGATAAAACCAGTAAGGGAGGACTACTGAAATGCTAAATAATCTTTGGAAAGACCTGCTGAAGATTGCCATAAGCCTCACTTCTCTCTTTTACTGCTCCCCTGGCAGCCTCATCCACTGTCATGACTTCAATTAACAGCTACCTGCTAAAGACAACAAAATCTAGTCTTGCAGCCCAGAACTTTTTCCTGAACTACACATTCCACCTGCCTATTAACACAGGCTCTGCAAACTCAACCTGCCTAAATGTGAGCTCTGATTCTTCTTCTCTAAATCTAATTTCTCTTCCTGGATACTTTCTTTATTGGTGGTGCCAATACTCAACCAGTTGCCCTAGGGAAAAAATTGGAAACCTCCATGATCCCTTCTTTTTTCTTAATTCCCACATCCTACACATTTTATGTCTTAAATATTTCTTAAGCATTTCACTCCACTTCATCACTATAATAAATTAAATGCTTGTGCCCTCTCCAAATTTCATATAATCAGATTCTGACCCCACAATGTGATGGTTTTAGGATGTAGAGGCTTTGGGAGGTGTTTAGGTCTTCAATGTAGAGCTCTCATGAATAGGATCAGTGCACTGAGAAAGGACAGAGAGCTCTCTTGTCCCTTCCACTGTGTGCAAACACAGCAGAAAAATAGCAAAAAGCTTGCTATGAACCAGAAATTGGACCCTCACCAGGCACTAAATCTGCTGCCACCTTGATCTTGAACTTTTCAGTCTCCTCAACTGTGAGAAGTTAAGTTTTTGTTGTTTGTAAGTCATTTAGTCTTCACTATTCTCATTTAGGAGTCCTAATTAAGACAGCAATTGATACACATTCAAGGCTCAGGTCTTCATTGTTTCGTACATAATCTACTAACCACATTTCCTTGATCCATTTCTTCTAAAATCTCCATGGCTGCTATACTGCTTTAGATAAATGCAAATCTGAACCCCCAAACCCCACACCCAACTGCTTTAGACTCTTCTGTAATTTCCTCTTCATCTATGGAACTGAACACAGTTTCTTCAACACACTCTAAAGACATTTCATGTCCTTCCATGCTGACCACTCCGCACTCACTTCTGTTCACTCCAAGTCTCGTGTTTGATGCTTCAGCTACAGACAGCAGACTCTTCTCTTTTCTGCCTCCTTGACTCTGTTCACAGTGTTCCTTGTTCCTGGTATGCCTTTTCTTCCATTCCCCGGCAGTTTTTTTCCCTTGATCTTTCTACTTGGCCTAAGCCTAGACAGACCATTATATTCACAGGCAAAATTCTCTGCAGCTTTTTGAAATTGGGTTGGGAGTTCTCACTCCCATTAGCATCACCCTGTCCTCCTCTTGGATTGAGTTTATTTATTTATTTATTTTTGGCCACTTCTTTGGTCTTTCATTTATTCGTTTTCATCCGTCTTTGTTCTTTGGCCTGTGTAGGCCTCCCATCTCAGTGGCCTCTGTCACTGCAGAGAACTGGCTCAGGGCACATGTGCTCCAGAGCTCCAGCTTGGTAGTTGGACACATCGGTCCAGCTGCACCACAGCATGTGGGATCTTCCCAGGCCAGGGATCGAACTGGCGCCCCTTGCACTGTAAGGCAGTGTCCTTACCAACTGGACCACCAGGGAAGCCCTGAGTTTATTTTTATACTCTGGAAAAGTCTAAGTTTCTTAAGGGTAGGGATATATCCCATCTATTTTTGAAATCATAGTGCCTCAAAAAGTGGGTGTTTAATAAAAGTTTACAGGAAAAAAAAGAAAAGAACTAATGAGTCACTCTGTGGTGACATAGCTGGCTTGTTAGGAAAATTACTCTGGCCTCTGAGCAGGGCTATCCAGATGTGCACTTCATGAACATCATCCTGTGTCTGGAGCTATCTTGTGAATTTGTATTAAATACTTGTTTTCTACTGCAAACTGTTCAGACGACCTAATCTTTTACATTCTAAGTTTCTAATTTGGCTGCTTGAGAACCAAAAATTTCCACAAACTAGATGAAACAATGAAAGCACTTCAGAAAAATTTTTCTAAGTCAGTTTACATTAATCAGGTAGGTTCAATTAATAATTTGGATGACAAGGTTATTATAGTTGAAAGAAGTCTACTTACCCTTTTAAAAGTGGTTGTTTCTGTGGCTAATCAATCTTATTACTTTGAGAAATGTTCTTTATCTTCGATCCTATAGAGGTGGTATTATATTCTTTTCATATTTTACCTTTTTTAAGAAAGAAATTATACATCCTAGGATATCCACACAAGAGAAAATTTTAATTGATGAGCAAAATTAAGTGCTTAAAATGAATACGCCTATAAACATTTTATATTCGATAGTAGATTGTAGATTCTTTCTAAGTGTCAAAACGTCAAAATAGCTTTGATTTACATAGTTAGATTTGTCAAATCATTAGCCCATAATGTAATGGTTCTTGGTATTATTCAGGGGAAATTCAACAACTAAACTCTTAATGTTTTAAAATTGACTACCACACTGGAAATGATTTCCACATAATCACTAGAAAGAGCTAAATAAAAATGATTTATTGACAATACATTTGAGTGGGTAACAGTGTCTATAGGTTTTGCTTTAAAACATTTAATTAATGTTTCTGTTTGGTACAACAATTATAGCAGTGCCTCTTTGGAAAATGGCTCTAAATGAGGGTGTAAACCATTCCTTAATTATGCAACCAGGAACATCTTTTTATGTATCTTTTCATATGACATTTCATACCAAGAGCGAGCTTGATTTTTGCTCTTAACTCTTGAGAAATCTGAGCATTCACCTGAGAATTATAGTTTTCATCTTAATCTTTTGATTCTGTAGTTTATACATATTTCCCCTGGGTCATCTCTAGCACATCTTATATTATCAGTGGTGAAACAGTAATTGCTTTATGTTTAAAACAATTTTTAATATTTTCCAGATGATTTTTTAAATAAAATACACTGAAAACAATTGCTCTAAAACAAAATTAAAAATCCAAGGACAAAGCAAATATCCATTTTTAAAGTACGTTTTACTGATTCTACAAACAGAAAATAACCCTGTGAAATTGCTATAAGCTTTACTTAGGCTTACTCAGTCATTGCATTTATTTCATTATTGACCAGTAATACAGTTCTGCAACCAATAAAGTTTATACCATACTTGAAGACCACTGAATCCATTCTCAGTTTTTCAATTCACAAAGGTAGGTTTAGAAATAGGACTATACCTGTTACTCAGTTTTCTGAAGGGTCCTTAAGGCGTAGACAGGAAAATTTTCTTAGCATTGTATGTTAACAGTGACACCTCCATCTTCCTTAAATCCTCTAAAGACAGGATATACCTCTAGTCATAGTTTTCCTGGCTCCTACTCTTACATTTGTTGGTTAACCCTCAATGGTGGCAACATTGTATATCGATTTATTTTGACCTTTTAATGTCAAATTACTCCATTAGTTCCAGAAGCTTTTTGTTTTGTCAGGCAAATCTCAAAAGGAAGCCCTTCCTGAATATCCTTAAGCTTACATTTTAACATCTAAATATCAGGCTTCTTTTTAAAATATATATTGGTTTATACTCTAGAACTCATCTATACTAATTAGCCATTGTGTGGAAAAACTGATTACCACAACAAAGACAAAAATGACAGAAAGAGAAGCCACAACTGAGTGAGAACACAGAACAGTAATTAGAGACAATGTTACCAAGTGCCATTATCTGAAAGAAATTACAGTTTCGATGGAATGAGACAATTTTCACTGGCCAACAGTTCACAAAGCAATATGACATTCTAAACATATTATATGCATATGGATATATAAGTATATATGCAGAGTTCTGTGGTGGATTGTATATGTTATCTTATATATGACACATGGATTATGTATCTAATATATGTGTATATATACAAATATACACAAACATGCACTTATACATGTGTTGTATACACACACACACACCCTCCCTGGAAACTGCATCAGAGACAATAGCATTTTAATAAAATGGTTGGACATAGATTATCTGAAATGTATACCTTAAACCATTTTTCTGAACTTGCGACTGGAATATTCCAGTGCAAGTCTATATTTGATGCTATGCTTAGATTCATCTAAAGGAACTGAAGTACTAGTGTGTCCCAAATAGAACTTTTGATTAGCTCCTCAAATCTAGTGTTTTTCTACTGAAGCCTAGCTCAGATAGTTCCACTCTATGATTTCACCTTATGGAAATACACAGTCAGTGCATCTGTCCTTATGAAAGCATAATAACTCTTGATAAAGTATTGATTAAAATAACTCAACAGTTATTTAATCAGATATTATTCAATTTTTGAATGAATGAGATAGATTTTTAAATTTTGACTTAGAAAAATATAAATCAAAGTACACTGTTAAGTTAAAAAGGCAAGATTCCACAGAGTAAAGCATGATTAATTATTGTATGATGATAATAGTAATATAGCCTGTTAGTATAGTCATAGAATAAAAACATGTGGAAGAACACATGCAAGAGTTCACAGTGTCTTTTTCTGGGTTCTGGGATGACAGGAAATGTGTACTATTTAAAAAGTTTTCTATATGACTTGTAATAAGCATTTCTGTTATTATAAAAGTCAGAAAAATAAAACAGTTTAAAAAAGGAAAAGACAGACACATAGAAGTGGCCAGATGAAAAGTACAATAAAGAGGAAAATAAAACAGGACATACAAAGAGAAGAAAAAGGAAAATTAAGCAAGGTGATGCTTAGAGACTTAATTAGCATTTGAATTGTGATTCTCTCAAAAAAGGGGCCAGGTAAAGACCAAACAAAGAGATCACAATTCTTCTGGGCTTTAATTTTACGTAAAATGAGAATCAAGCAATTATTTAAAATGATTAAGTAAGAAGAGTTTAAATGATAATCCTGTGTGCTACAGACTTAATGCCCTCAGGCACAAAGGCAGCATCTGCAAGTTCAAGACTGCCAAAATGTCTCCCGGGTCTCAAGTTTTCAGTGAGTGAAATGATGAGTAATAAACTTTTGTCAAAGTCTCTAAAAATGTTTCCTTTTTCAAGTAGGTAATAAGCCTTACAATTGCCTATGGCGTGGACAGCTCTTTGATTTGCTTCTGTCCAGTCATTCGCTGAAAATGTATACCTTAAACCATTTTTCTGAACTTGCGACTGGAATATTCCAGTGCAAGTCTATATTTGATGCTATGCTTAGATTCATCTAAAGGAACTGAAGTACTAGTGTGTCCCAAATAGAACTTTTGATTAGCTCCTCAAATCTAGTGTTTTTCTACTGAAGCCTAGCTCAGATAGTTCCACTCTATGATTTCACCTTATGGAAATACACAGTCAGTGCATCTGTCCTTATGAAAGCATAATAACTCTTGATAAAGTATTGATTAAAATAACTCAACAGTTATTTAATCAGATATTATTCAATTTTGAATGAATGAGATAGATTTTTAAATTTTGACTTAGAAAAATATAAATCAAAGTACACTGTTAAGTTAAAAAGGCAAGATTCCACAGAGTAAAGCATGATTAATTATTGTATGATGATAATAGTAATATAGCCTGTTAGTATAGTCATAGAATAAAAACATGTGGAAGAACACATGCAAGAGTTCACAGTGTCTTTTTCTGGGTTCTGGGATGACAGGAAATGTGTACTATTTAAAAAGTTTTCTATATGACTTGTAATAAGCATTTCTGTTATTATAAAAGTCAGAAAAATAAAACAGTTTAAAAAAGGAAAAGACAGACACATAGAAGTGGCCAGATGAAAAGTACAATAAAGAGGAAAATAAAACAGGACATACAAAGAGAAGAAAAAGGAAAATTAAGCAAGGTGATGCTTAGAGACTTAATTAGCATTTGAATTGTGATTCTCTCAAAAAAGGGGCCAGGTAAAGACCAAACAAAGAGATCACAATTCTTCTGGGCTTTAATTTTACGTAAAATGAGAATCAAGCAATTATTTAAAATGATTAAGTAAGAAGAGTTTAAATGATAATCCTGTGTGCTACAGACTTAATGCCCTCAGGCACAAAGGCAGCATCTGCAAGTTCAAGACTGCCAAAATGTCTCCCGGGTCTCAAGTTTTCAGTGAGTGAAATGATGAGTAATAAACTTTTGTCAAAGTCTCTAAAAATGTTTCCTTTTTCAAGTAGGTAATAAGCCTTACAATTGCCTATGGCGTGGACAGCTCTTTGATTTGCTTCTGTCCAGTCATTCGCTGTCACCAGTGGTCCATTTTGGAAAGATGGTTTCATTTTCTGGCCATTTGAACTGATTTTACTAAGCGATGTCTTCAAAATAAGTAAAGGTTATGTGTGTGTGTGTTGAGAGAAGAGATTAATGGTGCCATGTGTGTTATTTTTTGACCTGTATAATCTAAGAATTATGACTGCATTTTAGAGAATAAAGGATATAATACCATTTTGATGAGAAGATAAAAGATCAAAAATTTTTATGTCCATTTTAACCAAGTTTGACCCTTATAAATAAACATGGAATTTTTATCTACTGACTACTCCTGGGAAATTTTGACTACTGCCAGTGATGTGAACCCAGGATACAGAGCCAGAATTTGCATTTAGAGTCAGAAACATTTCTTGATAAATCTGCCACAATCAGTGCACAGCACCACTTTTATTAGATTGTATTGCTTATTGGTAGTTGCTTTTACTCTAAACACTGAAAATTAAGCCACATGCATGGAAGAATTAACCAAAATCACCATATATCAAAAGAGTCACAGCAAAAAATACCTCCAAAGCAAGAACAGTATGTTGAAATCAATGAAAATATCTAAGAAATTATTCTGTTCATTCTTAAAGAAAGACTTTTGTGTAAAATGTAATGGTTTTCATATTGAAGGAGGAAAAGAGCAAACCCCACCTTGTAAGAGAGACTAAATCTTGTAAGAGAATTTTCCTTGTAACTGTCGTGAACTTGAGTTATGTTTAAAACTACGTAACCCTGGATTTAGGAGGAAACAGAAGCCCATGAGTAAAGACCAAACAAAGAGATCACAATTCTTCTGGGCTTTAATTTTACGTAAAATGAGAATCAAGCAATTATTTAAAATGATTAAGTAAGAAGAGTTTAAATGATAATCCTGTGTGCTACAGACTTAATGCCCTCAGGCACAAAGGCAGCATCTGCAAGTTCAAGACTGCCAAAATGTCTCCCGGGTCTCAAGTTTTCAGTGAGTGAAATGATGAGTAATAAACTTTTGTCAAAGTCTCTAAAAATGTTTCCTTTTTCAAGTAGGTAATAAGCCTTACAATTGCCTATGGCGTGGACAGCTCTTTGATTTGCTTCTGTCCAGTCATTCGCTGTCACCAGTGGTCCATTTTGGAAAGATGGTTTCATTTTCTGGCCATTTGAACTGATTTTACTAAGCGATGTCTTCAAAATAAGTAAAGGTTATGTGTGTGTGTGTTGAGAGAAGAGATTAATGGTGCCATGTGTGTTATTTTTTGACCTGTATAATCTAAGAATTATGACTGCATTTTAGAGAATAAAGGATATAATACCATTTTGATGAGAAGATAAAAGATCAAAAATTTTTATGTCCATTTTAACCAAGTTTGACCCTTATAAATAAACATGGAATTTTTATCTACTGACTACTCCTGGGAAATTTTGACTACTGCCAGTGATGTGAACCCAGGATACAGAGCCAGAATTTGCATTTAGAGTCAGAAACATTTCTTGATAAATCTGCCACAATCAGTGCACAGCACCACTTTTATTAGATTGTATTGCTTATTGGTAGTTGCTTTTACTCTAAACACTGAAAATTAAGCCACATGCATGGAAGAATTAACCAAAATCACCATATATCAAAAGAGTCACAGCAAAAAATACCTCCAAAGCAAGAACAGTATGTTGAAATCAATGAAAATATCTAAGAAATTATTCTGTTCATTCTTAAAGAAAGACTTTTGTGTAAAATGTAATGGTTTTCATATTGAAGGAGGAAAAGAGCAAACCCCACCTTGTAAGAGAGACTAAATCTTGTAAGAGAATTTTCCTTGTAACTGTCGTGAACTTGAGTTATGTTTAAAACTACGTAACCCTGGATTTAGAAACTATGTAACCCCAGGAACAGAAGCTGTAGCACCGGAGATACAAAACCAAAGGCCCAGCAGACCTGGGTGGATTGGGAATCAGACCTGGTAGCTAAGCCATAGACTCACTCCGTATCTAAGTCACCCGGGACTAAGAGAAACATACTGTCATATTGAGATTTGATCACCAATTGTAAACTTACCTAATAATCTATGTTGATTGAAACCAGACTTCATGTTGGAATGTAGCCTGTGATTATGTCCTTTGCGACAATGCTTCTGGGAAAACTTTGGGAGATGTGGGAAGGCACATACACTTTGGGTATAACAGGTTGTCACAGAATTCAGTAGGGGCCCTTGACTAAGAGGACACTCTTAGGCCTTGGGCCCGCTGGCATAATTAAAACTGCACTTCACCATCCACTCTGTCACTCTCTGTGAATTTGTTTCCCAGAAATCAGTTATAACCATAAAAAAGAAATTCTTCTTATTTTAAAAGAAATTTTGTTCTAACAATTATTTTAAACAATTTTTGATTCATGATACATCTTCATCTTTGTTCTTTGACCCTGTTCCTTCCGTCCCTCCCTCCCTTCCTTTTTTTTTGTTCCTTCTTTTTGTCACTATTAAAGCCCATATTAATTCCTGGGAAATAAGTATAGAATCTGGATTATAAAATAAAGTCTAACCTTTTTCTTTTCCTTGGTGCTTATTGAAGAATCAGTGGCTCATAGAGTGCTATGTGCAAAAGCCTCTCGTCAGGGCCTTCGAAACAGACTTCCACAAGGGAGAGGGCTGTGTTGACACTTTAGCACAGGTGGAGACTGTGAGCAGAAGCTGCATACAAATTGGCAATTCAAGACGGCAGCCATGGGTTGTGGGCAGAGGTGCTGTGCCTGGTACTACATTGCAGTCTGGAGCCTGAGCAGCACAGCCCGGCAAGAGCTCCACCCCCTCCTCTCCCCACTGATGATAAAGTACTCTTGAATTTTTATAAAGCCAGTATATGCTCTAGGGCACAGGTTCAAACCTCTCTATTCTTTAATCAGAAAGATTTCCTTTGCTTCTGAACTGAACTTGTTCTCATGTTATTGGCTAGAGTGAAGCTAGCAGAAGAACTCTTATTGGAAATCAACTCAGGAAGGTCAGTGACCTTTCCTTCCTCCACTGTTTTTCTCCTTTTTCCTCTCTGTTTTGCACCCATACGCTAAGTTAAAAACTAGATAACCAAAACCTTACATGAATCTCTGTGCTCTCTCTCATTTGTTTCTTCCAACTGAGATAACTAAAGCTCTGAATTTTAAAATCATATTTTCTTGAAGAAAAAAAAACACATTTATTATGAATATAGGTATTACAACACAATCTGTGGCTTTCTAAAAAAAAGTATATGTGTGTGTGTGTGTGTGTGTGTGTGTGTGTATACACTTATTAAAACTTGCTTGTAGTATTATAGTTCCTGAAATTTTCATTCCATATTACATTAAGATGATATCAAATTATCACAAACCTAAAAGTTGAGAGTTAAGTTTTATTTGGTAGGAATTTTTAGGATTCCAAACCCGGGAGACCACATCTCATGTTACCCTGAGAGAACTATGCTGAGGAGTTAAGGCGAAAAGTCAGATTATTTAGAAATTTTGCAGTATAGAACAGGCAATCTGAACATCAAAATATTGCTGTTAATTAAAGAAAGACAGATATCTCAAGTTAAGGAATTTCACACTTTTTTTGTATGGGAAGATGCAAGAGTCTGGGCTTACTGAAATCATTCCTTTCATATGCATCTCAGCTATCCTGGATAGTATCTTGTATTTTTTTCCCCCACATTCTGAGTTTCTTAGGGTTCACTGTAGGGAGTTGTTGGTATCTTGATGGCTGGTAGATAACAGATATTTCTCTCTTTCCTGAGTGCCCTTAGGACAAGATATGGCAGGAAATATTGCACTTCTCATATGGTGTGTAGTATTTCATGGTAGACTAGATTATAATTGACCTCCAAAGTTTCTTGTTGAATTTTTGTCCTCTATAGTAAAACTTATCAATTCCCTTCCTGGAAATGCTAACAGAAGAAATATTTGCATATGTACATCAGGGATATTCATAACCATACTGATCATAATGTAAAAAGAAAAGGACAAGATCAAAAATCTTGCTTTTGAAATTTAAACAGAAGAATAATTTATCAGAACTGTCCAAAATACTCATGCATTCATCCCTTGCAAAATTAAGTGGATATTATGGTAAAGTTACTTTTGTTTGAACTTTAAATGTGTTGTTTTTTTTTAAATTTATTTTGTCAGGGGTGTGGGTTGTGGAGGGAGGGGGCAGGCGGGCCACTTCTATTGGCCTTTCATTTGTCTATTTTCATCCATATTCATTCTTTGGCCCGTGTGGACCTCCCATCACAGTGGCCTCTGTTGTTGCAGAGCACTGGCTCTGGGCGCATGCGCTCCAGAGCTCTGGCTCAGTAATTGGACACATCGGTCCAGCCGCTCCACGACACGTGGCCGGTGCCCCTTGCACTGCAAGGCGGTGTCCTTAACCACTGGACCACCAGGAAAGCCCTGTTTGAACTTTATTTGTATTAAAACATCACCTATTTTCAGGAAAAACTTTCCTGAATGTATATATTTATCTCCGTCTATACTAATAACATCATTCTACAACTGTCCAAAATGGATAGCTGGTAATGTATTAGATCTGTTTTCATCTTTGGCCATAGCATATCTTCTTAACTGATACTTTGCTTGTTATTTAATGATTTTCACTCTCCTTACAGAAGAGAGGGAATCTTAGACATCTCCCTATCCCTCTCACACTCAACATTACCTTGTACATAGCAGATGTTCAGTAGTTACATGTTGAATGAAGAAGCTGTGACTAGTGCAGTGTGGATGTATGCAGTGGCTGATCACAGTTTTGACAGGTCTAGAGAGTCTATTATCTTATGACTATGGATACAGTGATTAAAACATGCTCTGCTATATGTATACACACATACACACACATATGTAAATATATATATCTATATAAATACATATATCACCTCTCTTTTGGACCTCCCTCTCGCATACCTCCGTCTCACCCATTTAGGTCAACACAGATCTAATTCACTTAGTTGTATGGCAAAAGCTAACACAACATTGTAAAGCTATTATTATATGTCAGTTTAAAACAAGTAAAGAAAAAAATGTTCTGTAAGAACAGTACGTTTTAACTTCATCAGACACAAAATTCTTCCGTCTAAATCTGCAAAAATGCAAACAGAAAAATTTTTTCATCATTTATTCAGTATTTCTGTAATTAACTCACAACACTGTTTTTATATTTTGCCAAGAAAATGATAACTCTTTTTTTTTTTTGCTGGAAAATGTAAAAGTAAACCAAAAATGGGGCATCTCCGAAGTTCCCTGGTGGCGATTGTGGGCCTAATTAAGGACAGTTTTCTAAAGTGAGAGGTAATTGCTGACGCACAAAATGCAAAGAGTTCAATGAGAAAAATGAGCAGTAATGAATATTCATTTTGAAGTTTGCCTGACAGAGTGCTTAGATTACAGAAAGTTGGATAACTATCCTGAATACGGCTGATAAATGAGAGTCGTTTCTTGACCCTCACTTCCATCAGTACTTAGCTGTATTGGTTTTAATGCTTCAGTTTGGGAGCCTTGCCTTTAAAAGTCAAAGATTTATGGTGAGTGAAAAATGTCCATATTAAAGAGGTAAGAGGAGAACCAGATGATATCCACTTTTCTTAAAATTTTAAAAATAAACTTTCTTTTGCCAAAATGGATAGCTGGTAATGTATTAGATCTGTTTTCATCTTTGGCCATAGCATATCTTCTTAACTGATACTTTGCTTGTTATTTAATGATTTTCACTCTCCTTACAGAAGAGAGGGAATCTTAGACATCTCCCTATCCCTCTCACACTCAACATTACCTTGTACATAGCAGATGTTCAGTAGTTACATGTTGAATGAAGAAGCTGTGACTAGTGCAGTGTGGATGTATGCAGTGGCTGATCACAGTTTTGACAGGTCTAGAGAGTCTATTATCTTATGACTATGGATACAGTGATTAAAACATGCTCTGCTATATGTATACACACATACACACACATATGTAAATATATATATCTATATAAATACATATATCACCTCTCTTTTGGACCTCCCTCTCGCATACCTCCGTCTCACCCATTTAGGTCAACACAGATCTAATTCACTTAGTTGTATGGCAAAAGCTAACACAACATTGTAAAGCTATTATTATATGTCAGTTTAAAACAAGTAAAGAAAAAAATGTTCTGTAAGAACAGTACGTTTTAACTTCATCAGACACAAAATTCTTCCGTCTAAATCTGCAAAAATGCAAACAGAAAAATTTTTTCATCATTTATTCAGTATTTCTGTAATTAACTCACAACACTGTTTTTATATTTTGCCAAGAAAATGATAACTCTTTTTTTTTTTTGCTGGAAAATGTAAAAGTAAACCAAAAATGGGGCATCTCCGAAGTTCCCTGGTGGCGATTGTGGGCCTAATTAAGGACAGTTTTCTAAAGTGAGAGGTAATTGCTGACGCACAAAATGCAAAGAGTTCAATGAGAAAAATGAGCAGTAATGAATATTCATTTTGAAGTTTGCCTGACAGAGTGCTTAGATTACAGAAAGTTGGATAACTATCCTGAATACGGCTGATAAATGAGAGTCGTTTCTTGACCCTCACTTCCATCAGTACTTAGCTGTATTGGTTTTAATGCTTCAGTTTGGGAGCCTTGCCTTTAAAAGTCAAAGATTTATGGTGAGTGAAAAATGTCCATATTAAAGAGGTAAGAGGAGAACCAGATGATATCCACTTTTGGCCACTGTAATTAATAGCTGAATCTTTGGTGGTAACTAATTGAACAGAGGTCAGTGTGTTGCCATAGTAATGTCCTAGCCAAGCAATTTTACCCATTTTCCAGTCTGCTGCCCCTTTGCATAACTGAAGTTATAAAATGCTTTAATTGCAAGATTTGCAAATGACACAACATCTGGGCTTGCATTTACATATAAAGGGAGAAGTTTAATAGAGTTATTAGCATATCTGTGTGAACTCCTCAGTTTTTTAGTTATGAAACCTGCAGTTTCATCAATAAACCCTGTATACAATAGGAAAAAAGGAACATGAAAAGATATAGGAATCAGAAAGTTAAGTTTCTGCCATTCATTTTAGGAAGTGTAATTTTTTAAATGATCAGTCTTTTCCTTTGAGTTTGTTGCAAGTGATTTAAAAAATTGGTTAATGGAAGAATAGTCAACCCATGTGTTTTACTTTTAACATTTTTAATGTTTAAAAACATTCTTAAAACTAAATGTTTAAAAACCTTCATCATTTTCATGACTCTATGTGGTAAAATAAAAATTTTAAAAATATCCCCAGATTATACTATCAAAAATAGAGCAAAAAGAAAACACTAACTTAAAAATAATTTTGGTATGTCACCCTGGTAACAAGAGTGTAATAAAATTATTTAATTATAGGCATGGGAGAATTCCTATAACAATATTATCATAAGATAAAATGAGAATAGAACATATATGTTTTATGAATTAACTAATTCAGACATAATACAAATAAGTGATGTTCTCTAATAATACTGTCTTAACAGATGGCAGTAGGGTAGGTGAGTTTAGAAGTCTGATATTACTGGTATTTTAGATAAAACAGAACAGAACAGAACAAACAAATAAACAAAAAACAAAATCATCACTAGAATCATTTATTCTGAGTACTGGCTGATAAATGAGAGTCGTTTCTTGACCCTCACTTCCATCTGTACTTAGCTGTATTGGTTTTAATGCTTCAGTTTGGGAGCCTGGCGTTTAAAAGTCAAAGATTTATGGTGAGTGAAGAATGTCCATATTAAAGAGGTAAGAGGAGAACCAGATGATATCCACTTTTGGCCACTGTAATTAATAGCTGAATCTTTGGTGGTAACTAATTGAACAGAGGTCAGTGTGTTGCCATAGTAATGTCCTAGCCAAGCAATTTTACCCATTTTCCAGTCTGCTGCCCCTTTGCATAACTGAAGTTATAAAATGCTTTAATTGCAAGATTTGCAAATGACACAACATCTGGGCTTGCATTTACATATAAAGGGAGAAGTTTAATAGAGTTATTAGCATATCTGTGTGAACTCCTCAGTTTTTTAGTTATGAAACCTGCAGTTTCATCAATAAACCCTGTATACAATAGGAAAAAAGGAACATGAAAAGATATAGGAATCAGAAAGTTAAGTTTCTGCCATTCATTTTAGGAAGTGTAATTTTTTAAATGATCAGTCTTTTCCTTTGAGTTTGTTGCAAGTGATTTAAAAAATTGGTTAATGGAAGAATAGTCAACCCATGTGTTTTACTTTTAACATTTTTAATGTTTAAAAACATTCTTAAAACTAAATGTTTAAAAACCTTCATCATTTTCATGACTCTATGTGGTAAAATAAAATTTTAAAAATATCCCCAGATTATACTATCAAAAATAGAGCAAAAAGAAAACACTAACTTAAAAATAATTTTGGTATGTCACCCTGGTAACAAGAGTGTAATAAAATTATTTAATTATAGGCATGGGAGAATTCCTATAACAATATTATCATAAGATAAAATGAGAATAGAACATATATGTTTTATGAATTAACTAATTCAGACATAATACAAATAAGTGATGTTCTCTAATAATACTGTCTTAACAGATGGCAGTAGGGTAGGTGAGTTTAGAAGTCTGATATTACTGGTATTTTAGATAAAACAGAACAGAACAGAACAAACAAATAAACAAAAAACAAAATCATCACTAGAATCATTTATTCTGAGTACTGGCTTTTGAAATGAAGTCTCTCAAGGCAACACACAAAATTTATAATAACATGTAAATATCTGGAATACTCTTTCAATAGATATGTTAGCTACAAAGACGGAACTACTTTATAGCTCGAATATACAGAAAAATACTGAAAACCAGGAGACATGATAGAATTTAAAAAGAAACAAAAGTCTATAACCGCTTCCTATTTTGTGAGTGGCATTACAAACATCACTGAGCATTTCAGTAGAATTTTATGCCTGAGGCATCTTTTTCTACCAAAACCACACTGTGAGCTGTATTTTCCAGAATGCTGACATAGCTAATTATCTGAGATTTTGTACCTCTGGTATGAATTTTAAAGTTTGCAGAAAAGTTGGCTTCTTAAAAGGCACCTAAAAGGATGAGAAATATAAAGGTTGAAAAGTAAAGATACAATTGTAGGCATATGTATGTTATACTACAGGGCTTCTCCAGTGGTTCAGTGGTAAAAGATCCACCTGCCAAGCAGGAGGTGCACGTTCCTGGGAACATCTGCTGGAGAAGGAAAATGTCAACCCACTCCAGTATCCCTGCCTGGAGAACACCATGAACAGAGGAGCCTGGTGAGCTATAGGCCAGGGGCTGCAAAAGAGTTGGACAAAACTTAGCTGCTAAGCAACAACAGTAACAGCAACATCTTCTACTACTCAATTGAATTTAACACATTTTTTTGTATGTATTAAATATTATCCTCAAGAATTTAATTAAAAAGAAAGTTTCATATGAATTGAAGGCAAACAGTATAGGACAAAGACAAAGAGCATAGGATCTGGCATCCAGAGAGCTGGATTCAAATGAATTGTGCTTTCCAGTGATGGCCAAGCAAACTCAGGTAAATTGTGTAATATCCTAATAGAGGTTAGATGCATCTATAAGGTACATTGATAGTGCTTGCTGAACATCTTATCATAGACATTTAACAACACAAATTAAGCAGTGCATCCTTAGCAAGATGATAGTACATAACACTTTTCAGATAGTATTAGAAATCGATTTCAATTATATACCTCATCTGTAGGTATAGCTACTACTTTGACAGAAATAGCTGAAATTGGTCAAAGGAAGGTAAAATCATGACTGACTAGTATATTTGAATTAGCCTACAGTCTCCTAGGCTCTTTGGTGACTCAGTGGCAAAGAATCCATCTGCCAGTGCAGGAGGCTGTTTTGATCCTTGGATCAGGAAGATCTCCTGGAGGAGGAAATGATCACCCACTCTAGTATTTTTGCTGTATGATCCATGGACATAGGAGTCTGGGTTACAGTCCATGCAGTAGCAAAGAGTGAGACACCACCAAGCAGGCATGCATGGTCTCCTAATGAAAGCATAGCCTCACTAATAGCCAATTTATTGGAAATGAAACTGCTTTGAAGTCCCATCTAGACCCATAAATTTTCACTGCTGCACTAAATTTCCATTCTGCTGGGTAATTAGAAATCCTGCAGGGAGCAACATCTTCATCTTGATAAAACAAAGGCGGTAGAAATATTTTCTCCTAGAAAGTTTTTATTAACTACCTAACAGAGGAGAGGTTCTTGGTTAAGATCAAACAGTGTGCTAAGTCGCTTCAGTCATGTCCATCTCTTTACAACTCTATGGACTATGACCCGCCAGACTTCTCTGTTCATGGGATTTTCCAGACAAGAATACTGGAGTGGGTTGCCATTCCCTGTTTCAGGGATTCTTCCTAACCCAGGGATTGAACCTATGTATCTTACCTCTCTGCATTGGCAGGTGTTTTTGTTTTTGTTTTTTCTTTTACTAGTAGTGCCACCTGAGGAGAGGAAAATAAGAAACAGAGAAAGGGAAAAAATAGAAAATATGAAGAACAGAACCAGGATATTTCTAGGTGGTCACAGGGCAGCTAAAGGCCACATAAAAAGGAAGTCATCATTCTTGATATGAATAGTAATGTCATTAAAAATGGGGAGGCATGAAAATATTAATTCAAAGGAAGAAAAATATTTCTGTGTGTATTTTTTCAAGTATAGCCAGGTTTTATCTTTAATCATGCAAACAATTTTCTCATTTCTCCTTGTAATTTTTCAATGCTTAAAAAAAGTTGAATTTGAACAATGGTAGTAGATCATATGGCACAAGGATTCAGCCTAGCAGATGATAGTACATAACACTTTTCAGATGCATCTTTTGGTGACTCAGTGGCAAAGGAAGGTAAAATCATGACTGACTAGTATATTTGAATTAGCCTACAGTCTCCTAGGCTCTTTGGTGACTCAGTGGCAAAGAATCCATCTGCCAGTGCAGGAGGCTGTTTTGATCCTTGGATCAGGAAGATCTCCTGGAGGAGGAAATGATCACCCACTCTAGTATTTTTGCTGTATGATCCATGGACATAGGAGTCTGGGTTACAGTCCATGCAGTAGCAAAGAGTGAGACACCACCAAGCAGGCATGCATGGTCTCCTAATGAAAGCATAGCCTCACTAATAGCCAATTTATTGGAAATGAAACTGCTTTGAAGTCCCATCTAGACCCATAAATTTTCACTGCTGCACTAAATTTCCATTCTGCTGGGTAATTAGAAATCCTGCAGGGAGCAACATCTTCATCTTGATAAAACAAAGGCGGTAGAAATATTTTCTCCTAGAAAGTTTTTATTAACTACCTAACAGAGGAGAGGTTCTTGGTTAAGATCAAACAGTGTGCTAAGTCGCTTCAGTCATGTCCATCTCTTTACAACTCTATGGACTATGACCCGCCAGACTTCTCTGTTCATGGGATTTTCCAGACAAGAATACTGGAGTGGGTGGCCATTCCCTGTATCAGGGATTCTTCCTAACCCAGGGATTGAATCTATGTATCTTACCTCTCTGCATTGGCAGGTGTTTTTTGTTTTTTTTTTCTTTTACTAGTAGTGCCACCTGAGGAGAGGAAAATAAGAAACAGAGAAAGGGAAAAAATAGAAAATATGAAGAACAGAACCAGGATATTTCTAGGTGGTCACAGGGCAGCTAAAGGCCACATAAAAAGGAAGTCATCATTCTTGATATGAATAGTAATGTCATTAAAAATGGGGAGGCATGAAAATATTAATTCAAAGGAAGAAAAATATTTCTGTGTGTATTTTTTCAAGTATAGCCAGGTTTTATCTTTAATCATGCAAACAATTTTCTCATTTCTCCTTGTAATTTTTCAATGCTTAAAAAAAGTTGAATTTGAACAATGGTAGTAGATCATATGGCACAAGGATTACTCTTTAAGTGCACAATGTATTGCTAGTCATAGCTCTCATTTAATGCAGTGGAAACTAAGACCTAAAAAGTGACACAAGCTTCTCAATAAATACAGATTAAATAACGCTCATTTATGCTAACCTATGAGTATACAAAATTATGTAAGATCAAGACTCTACTCTCCTGAGACTCACAGTGTGTTAGCAAGTGGGCACATGAGCCTAAGTGGGCCAAACTGAGCACCTTATTGTAACTATGTTGGTTTAAGGATTCACATTTCACACAAAGAGAGCCTCTTCTCGATATTTTGCACAGTTATTGGAATTGCAGGACTCTTTCAGGAGCTTAGAACAGGAACCCTTGGATCTTCTAGGAATTTTTCCTAAAGATGACATGACAGAGAAATTGTGCTGAGAGATGGAGCGAGATGGATTCTCAATGTGTTCAGTGATTGAATTTGCACATATGGTTGAATTAATCATCATACTTCTAGACTATTAGTGATGTGAACATTCAAACCGTTCTCCTCCTTAAACATTTAAGGAATGTAAGATGGATTTCAGACTCCTACAAGTAAATTAAGAGTTCTGACTAATAAAATTGATTTAGAATTTGTAAAAGTAGAAATATACAATCACAAATTAATTCTGTTTAACAAAAGCCTTTTAACAGCTAAATTTATGACCAAGTTAATGCACATGTTTTTACTTTTACTTTAGGCACTCTGAAAGCCTTAAGGCTTAATCTCTTCCTGTATTTTCCTGAAATTCAAAATAATCAAACTGCTCCAAAAACAATATTACTCCAATTGATCATACATGCTGTTTCTTAGCTTCTGTAGAGCCTGAAAAATGCTTGCAATTTTGGTGGTTATTTCTCTCCCAGAATTCTGCTTAAACACAGTTTGAAACCACCACTCTGAGCCCCATGCCTGTATGTTTGTGGTAAAAATAGAACTTTTTGTGAGCAAAATGTGATGGCTTGGAAGTAACTGCTACCTGCTTGTACCTTCATGTTGCAAAACTGTCAAGTACCTCAACCCATTAATTATCAGCCAACAGAGCTTGGGATCACTTCAATGGGAACAAAAACATCTTCCTCAAAAAAAGAGAAAGAATAAAGAACATGTAGTTCCTACTAAACACTCTACGTTAAAAAGCCTCTGTTTGTAGGAGTACAAACACACATTGTAAAATTACAGAGCAAAGAGGGAGAGTGATGAATGGAAAATAGTTCAGGAGTCAGGTCTGAGAGGTAAGCAAATGGATCCAGTGTAGCTACACAGGTGGTTCAAAAATGAAGCAATGTTCTATTTTTAAACCTGGTGAGGCACAAACAGGTGGTCACTACCCCCAGTAAACTTTATATCTAACATGTATTTTTTTTTTTTTAATTTGGCCTCTTTTTATTGACTTTTTATTTATTTATTTTTCATCCATCTTTATTCTTCGGCCTGTGTGGGCCTCCTATTGCCATGGCCTCTCTCATCGCAGAGCACCGGCTCTGGGGGCATGCATTCTAGAGCGCTGGCTCATAACTTGACACACCAGTACAGCCGCCCCAGGCCAGGAATCGAACCAGTGCCCCTTGCACTGCAAGGCGGACTCCCCACCCACTGACCACAAGGGAAGCCCTAACATATATTTTTAATAAGATTTTTTTTTTTTTGTCCTCAGTTTTCCATGTTTTTTGCTTTTCCAAGTCCTTACTTTCTTAGCATATTTAAAAAAAAAAAAAAACCTCATTTTCCTTTTGAGTATTTTACATTTATCTAAGGATGAGCCTGTGTGGAAAGGGATGGATGAGGAAATGGAAATATTATGGATAATTGACATTTATGTATATGTTAAATATAACAGAGCCACCTAAAGGTTGTTTTATTCTCCCATAGGAAGATTAATGTTTTAAATTATAAATTCTTGAAAGGAAACAAAGGAATAATATACAATTTGATAAGTAGAAAACCCTTAATCTAGATATTTTTTGAATGGATTTTAAAGAGTTTCTTACTGTAATATTATCTGAGCAATATTTTCTCTATTTTTAATTTTATTTTTCCTCTTGCCTTTCCCATTAAAGGATGAGACTTCTGCTACTTAAAACTGTCAAGTACCTCAACCCATTAATTATCAGCCAACAGAGCTTGGGATCACTTCAATGGGAACAAAAACATCTTCCTCAAAAAAAGAGAAAGAATAAAGAACATGTAGTTCCTACTAAACACTCTACGTTAAAAAGCCTCTGTTTGTAGGAGTACAAACACACATTGTAAAATTACAGAGCAAAGAGGGAGAGTGATGAATGGAAAATAGTTCAGGAGTCAGGTCTGAGAGGTAAGCAAATGGATCCAGTGTAGCTACACAGGTGGTTCAAAAATGAAGCAATGTTCTATTTTTAAACCTGGTGAGGCACAAACAGGTGGTCACTACCCCCAGTAAACTTTATATCTAACATGTATTTTTTTTTTTTTAATTTGGCCTCTTTTTATTGACTTTTTATTTATTTATTTTTCATCCATCTTTATTCTTCGGCCTGTGTGGGCCTCCTATTGCCATGGCCTCTCTCATCGCAGAGCACCGGCTCTGGGGGCATGCATTCTAGAGCGCTGGCTCATAACTTGACACACCAGTACAGCCGCCCCAGGCCAGGAATCGAACCAGTGCCCCTTGCACTGCAAGGCGGACTCCCCACCCACTGACCACAAGGGAAGCCCTAACATATATTTTTAATAAGATTTTTTTTTTTTTGTCCTCAGTTTTCCATGTTTTTTGCTTTTCCAAGTCCTTACTTTCTTAGCATATTTAAAAAAAAAAAAAAACCTCATTTTCCTTTTGAGTATTTTACATTTATCTAAGGATGAGCCTGTGTGGAAAGGGATGGATGAGGAAATGGAAATATTATGGATAATTGACATTTATGTATATGTTAAATATAACAGAGCCACCTAAAGGTTGTTTTATTCTCCCATAGGAAGATTAATGTTTTAAATTATAAATTCTTGAAAGGAAACAAAGGAATAATATACAATTTGATAAGTAGAAAACCCTTAATCTAGATATTTTTTGAATGGATTTTAAAGAGTTTCTTACTGTAATATTATCTGAGCAATATTTTCTCTATTTTTAATTTTATTTTTCCTCTTGCCTTTCCCATTAAAGGATGAGACTTCTGACACTGAAACCTATACATTACCAAGAGCTTCATTTTCATATAAATGTTTCAAAAATAATTTTCAAACATAGGTCATTGATTTTATATTAGACAACAGTACTTCACAAGTAACTTAACAATTCAAACATATTTTTATATAAATATTTAAACAATTAGTGAATATTTTAGACAAAATTGTTACTAGGTTTTACAACTAAAATATTATTCTTTTGTTCAAAAGACATATCAACTTTCTAACTTTGATTGCTAGGAATTTATACCACACTTGTCATTATTATTGTTTTGTTTTTTTTTTTCTTTTTAGAAAAAATTGAGTGAAGTTTAAGTTAAATTATCAATGAGATAATTGTTTTTGGAGTGTGAAATATTGATACCTAAATTCTTCTGATAGGAACACCACCTTCTTTTGTTTTATGTTTACAGCTGTATTTTTCCATGTAATTCTCTAGATGGTTGAATCAATCAGTTTTATTCTGAAACCACTGGAGTCGAGATCTGAGGAGTACCAAAGCATAGGACAAAATGGCATTCTAGTGGCCTAAAGAAGATGTCATTTCTCAATATGACTCATTCACGGTAGAATAATAAAACAATTAGAAAAATTATTTGAAACCAACCAAGCTTAATGTATTTTCTCAAATTTAACCACACTGTTCTGCTTCCAAAATTATTTCTTGGTTAAAAATCAATGAGAAAGGGGGACCAGGGATCTGCATATGAGTTATCTGGGAACATATATGTCGGTGAACAACAAAACTCTGTAAAATATTTAAAATAAAGAATTAAAAATTAAAAAAAATATCAATGAGAAAAACTAGCCATTTGTATCACATAACTACTAGGTTAGATTTAAAAACAAGTCAGTATTTGCAAAAGATTTGATTTCCTGATATTTTACATTGTTAAGTTCACCAAAGATGTCAAAACATCAGAATCAGAATCAGCATAAAAGATTTTGTATACCAACAAAATCTTTGTGTCCTTATTTTACAACTAAGATGGAATTAATAAGAATGCAAACCTTATTTACAATAAAAATGTTTAACCTTTTAACATATTATCCTATAAAAAGCAAAAACTAAATAGTAATGAGAACTGTTCCATTTGCATTTTCCTAAATGCCTTTAACTACTCTTTGAGTGTAGTGTGTGTATATGTTAGTGATAAATTCTTTACTTGCATAATCATTTATAATCCTTGCACTGTTACAAAGAGATAAATGGTATTGGCTATTCACTTTACAAAAATTAAGTAGCTTATTAATCTACACTCCTCAAGCTGCTAAATAAAGGTTCTAATATTCTTAGCCTGATTGACTACATAGCTTGTTCTTTAATCATAAGCTATACTAACCAGTGAACCATCTATCCTATAACTTCAGAGAATCCAAAATTTCTGCAAGCAAAACCTCAGTAACCTTATTTTCTAGCATCTTCTTTCCTCATTAATATTGGCCACCTTTCCATTTTCTATTCTAGAGATAATAAATCCTATCCACTTAGTCTATTCATTTCTGGTTCAGCAATGCAAGTTTCCCGAGGACTGTAAGGGCACCTCTCTATTCATAATAACTTCCTGTTTTATAGCTCTTCCTTAATCTCATATACAAATCTACACAAAATTACTCTAAACTGATTATATTATTCTTCTCCTTGAATTCTTAAGAGGATCACAGTTGCTATTAAGTCCAAAGCCTTTACCCAGCATTTTAGACCCTATGCGACCCAGACTGAACTTACTTTGTCAACTCCCAACCACTGAGTCCTCTTCACATTGAACTACTGCAAATGCAGGCAGGATACAGTGCTCCTTCTGGCTTTTTCTCCCTATACCAATACACTTCTGGTACAAAATACATGATCTGTGAGTAATGCAGGAATGAATAAAAATCAATACTGTAGTCATTACTGAATGAGATGTTAAACATTCTGTTTCCATAAGTTCTTGTCCCTCTCGATTGCTCTCTTTCTTTACTTCCTCTAGCTAAATTTCTTCCTTCTTTTGCTCAATTGTTTTATCTGCAAATTTACTGAATGCCTTTAATTGTTTCCACATGTACAGATGTGAAAGCTGGATGATGAAAAACTCTGGGTGCCTAAGAATTGAGGCCTTTGAACTGTGATGCTGGAGAAGACCCTTGAGAGTTCCTTGGACAGTCAGGAAATCAAACCAGTCGATCCTAAAGGAAATCAACCCTAAATATTCACTGAAAAAACTGATGCTGAAGCTGAAGCTCCAGTATTTCAACTATCTGATGCAAAGAGCTAACTCAATGGAAAAGACCTGATGCTAGGAAAACTGGAAGGCAGAAGGAGAAGGGGACAACAGAGGATGAGATGGTTGGATGGCATCACTGAGTCAATGAACATGAGTTTGAGCAAGCTCCGGGAAATGGTGAAGGACAGGGAAGTCTGGCGTGCTGCAGTTCATGGGGTTGCAAAAATTGGACGTGACTGAGCAACTGAACAACTGTTCTCATTTGTCAGCATCTGTCTCTAATTCTCTAGTGCTGCTTCTTCCATGAAGCCTATCCTGAAACCCCCAGATGATAGATCTTTTTCTCTCTTTTCCCAGCTGCCCACTGCTGATTAGACTGGGAGTTCTTATATTTCCTTACTTAAAATACTTATATCCATTTTCATGTTGAGTGAAAAAATTCTTAAATGTAAGGACTGACTCACTCATGTTTAATTCCTCAAAGTGCTTTTTTTTTTTTTTTTTAATTGCAGATATCTTTTGAGTTATTTGAAACAAGGACTCTTAAAGAGGGCTGCAGTTCCAGCTGGGCCTAAGACACTGAAGCTCCTGGATTCTATGTCCTCCAGAAGATAATGTTTTTACCTCTGTCCTCAACTTACTTATGATGAAAAGATTAGGATTCTAATGGGAAGTATGGGAAATATGAATGCTTTGAAATCTGTCATATTCTTTAGTAACAGGGGCAGACTTTAGATTTTAAAATATCAGCAGACATCATTTATGGTCATACAACTATTGAATTTTAAAACAAACTACCAACTCACTACAATAATTTCAGAATGAGAATTGCTTGCGGTCTTTGATTTTGTTTTTTTCCACATGTACAGATGTGAAAGCTGGATGATGAAAAACTCTGGGTGCCTAAGAATTGAGGCCTTTGAACTGTGATGCTGGAGAAGACCCTTGAGAGTTCCTTGGACAGTCAGGAAATCAAACCAGTCGATCCTAAAGGAAATCAACCCTAAATATTCACTGAAAAAACTGATGCTGAAGCTGAAGCTCCAGTATTTCAACTATCTGATGCAAAGAGCTAACTCAATGGAAAAGACCTGATGCTAGGAAAACTGGAAGGCAGAAGGAGAAGGGGACAACAGAGGATGAGATGGTTGGATGGCATCACTGAGTCAATGAACATGAGTTTGAGCAAGCTCCGGGAAATGGTGAAGGACAGGGAAGTCTGGCGTGCTGCAGTTCATGGGGTTGCAAAAATTGGACGTGACTGAGCAACTGAACAACTGTTCTCATTTGTCAGCATCTGTCTCTAATTCTCTAGTGCTGCTTCTTCCATGAAGCCTATCCTGAAACCCCCAGATGATAGATCTTTTTCTCTCTTTTCCCAGCTGCCCACTGCTGATTAGACTGGGAGTTCTTATATTTCCTTACTTAAAATACTTATATCCATTTTCATGTTGAGTGAAAAAATTCTTAAATGTAAGGACTGACTCACTCATGTTTAATTCCTCAAAGTGCTTTTTTTTTTTTTTTTTAATTGCAGATATCTTTTGAGTTATTTGAAACAAGGACTCTTAAAGAGGGCTGCAGTTCCAGCTGGGCCTAAGACACTGAAGCTCCTGGATTCTATGTCCTCCAGAAGATAATGTTTTTACCTCTGTCCTCAACTTACTTATGATGAAAAGATTAGGATTCTAATGGGAAGTATGGGAAATATGAATGCTTTGAAATCTGTCATATTCTTTAGTAACAGGGGCAGACTTTAGATTTTAAAATATCAGCAGACATCATTTATGGTCATACAACTATTGAATTTTAAAACAAACTACCAACTCACTACAATAATTTCAGAATGAGAATTGCTTGCGGTCTTTGATTTTTATTTTCACCTGTTCACTGTGAAGCGATCATGCATAGAGCCTAGAACATAAGATTTTGAAGTCAGACATATTTGATTACCAAATTGCTGCTGCTATTTCCTGGGACTGTGACCTTGCGATACTATTAAATCTCTTTAATCTGCAGGATCCTCATAAATAAAATAAGAAAATACTGAGTACCCATCTCAGAGAGTTCTCATTATAATCAACTAAATCATGTATGTAAAATGTTTAGCATCGTACCTGACATATGATGAGCACACAATTAGAGTAAGCTTTTAATATTATTAACTACCCCAGCATCTCTCAGTCCATGTAAACTCTTCAGTAAAGCTGTGGTGCAATTAATGGGATAGAGGATAGAAGAATTCTATCCAAAATAATGTCAGCTCTTGAATGGAAAATGTACACAAATAAGAAATCCATTGTATTTATGGGGTTGGAGAGGGTAGAGATGGATCATGTGGCTACCAAAAGTATTAATTATGGTGAAGGCTTCACGTTAGTCCTAGGGGAAGATCGGTTCACGTGGGAATACAGGGGTGCAGAAATGCATGAATGCAGCTGGTGACACTTTCTGGGTGGCTGTACTTGTAACATAGGAGGGCTAGACACATTTAGAAAACATTTACAGGATTCAGGGCAACACAGGGCTGCAGCAGAGATTTCAGGGAAAAATCAAGCATGATCAAGATGGATAGAGCTATAAAATGCAAATCTAATTTTAGGATGTCTATGATATTTTGTGTACAGGTAATTCTCCCCTTATCTTCACTTGTCAGGTTGTCTTGAGTGGTTTTTGTGCCACCGGCTTTTGATATGGGGATAATTTCAGTCACACTCAGCTAAAGGAATGTGCTCATGGCCTCTGCAGACCTGATAAACATGGGCTACAAGCTTTGGCTGTAAGGATCATGGCTACCATTATTGACCTTAATGGGAGAGAACAGAGGAAATGTGTTGTTAGCCAAAGATAAGGTGAGTAGTGTCACATGTAGTTTTTAATATTTAATGAATCTATATGAGCACAATCCATTATGTGACAATTTAATTATATGACAAAAAGTTTGATAAATAATATTGTGGTAGGACATCTAATTCATTATTTAACAAAGAAATCAATACTTTCATAAATCATAGTTCTCCACAGATGCACCTTTTTTTCTCCAAGTGTGTAAAAACCCTTATTCAGAATCCATAGGCAATTTATTTTCTGCTCAGGACAAGTTTGAATGGAAGTTTAATTGGGCCCAGAACAGACATAAATTCTATTTACTTTTTTTTTTTAACCATTAAATGGAAAAGCTTTCATTACAAGTAATTTTCTGGAAGCCTTAACTATATCCAGACAGTATTTTCCTGTAGTGTATTTCAAGAAAAGAAAGTAGTGGGAGTCATAAATTATGTATCAAGCTATAACAAAACAAAATAATAATATAAAAATATTTTTACATGCCCATCTTCTTCCTGATCTGACTTTAGTCTATATTAAGGAAACTATTTTTTACTTTAATGTTTTCAACAGTCAAATTTATAAATATCACAGAAGTCTAAATATTTATTAAATATATGCTTCTAGAATAAGACTACTTTTAATTTTCTTGGACTTCATTATGAAAAAAGCACATTTATTTCAATCAGTTTAAGTATTTGTAATGTGGGAGATATTCCTGCCTCATTTAACCTAAATTCTGTCTTATTTTGTAACTACCTTAATGTTCTCACATTCAGGGCAACACAGGGCTGCAGCAGAGATTTCAGGGAAAAATCAAGCATGATCAAGATGGATAGAGCTATAAAATGCAAATCTAATTTTAGGATGTCTATGATATTTTGTGTACAGGTAATTCTCCCCTTATCTTCACTTGTCAGGTTGTCTTGAGTGGTTTTTGTGCCACCGGCTTTTGATATGGGGATAATTTCAGTCACACTCAGCTAAAGGAATGTGCTCATGGCCTCTGCAGACCTGATAAACATGGGCTACAAGCTTTGGCTGTAAGGATCATGGCTACCATTATTGACCTTAATGGGAGAGAACAGAGGAAATGTGTTGTTAGCCAAAGATAAGGTGAGTAGTGTCACATGTAGTTTTTAATATTTAATGAATCTATATGAGCACAATCCATTATGTGACAATTTAATTATATGACAAAAAGTTTGATAAATAATATTGTGGTAGGACATCTAATTCATTATTTAACAAAGAAATCAATACTTTCATAAATCATAGTTCTCCACAGATGCACCTTTTTTTCTCCAAGTGTGTAAAAACCCTTATTCAGAATCCATAGGCAATTTATTTTCTGCTCAGGACAAGTTTGAATGGAAGTTTAATTGGGCCCAGAACAGACATAAATTCTATTTACTTTTTTTTTTTAACCATTAAATGGAAAAGCTTTCATTACAAGTAATTTTCTGGAAGCCTTAACTATATCCAGACAGTATTTTCCTGTAGTGTATTTCAAGAAAAGAAAGTAGTGGGAGTCATAAATTATGTATCAAGCTATAACAAAACAAAATAATAATATAAAAATATTTTTACATGCCCATCTTCTTCCTGATCTGACTTTAGTCTATATTAAGGAAACTATTTTTTACTTTAATGTTTTCAACAGTCAAATTTATAAATATCACAGAAGTCTAAATATTTATTAAATATATGCTTCTAGAATAAGACTACTTTTAATTTTCTTGGACTTCATTATGAAAAAAGCACATTTATTTCAATCAGTTTAAGTATTTGTAATGTGGGAGATATTCCTGCCTCATTTAACCTAAATTCTGTCTTATTTTGTAACTACCTTAATGTTCTCACACATAATTCACATTTATCCAGCTTATAATTTAATAAAGTTATGCTTCTTTTGATTGAATCTTTATACATTATCAATTTTGCATTCTAATTACAAAAAATATTGAACAGAAGAAAAATCACACAATATTTTTTCCCCACTTAGGTTGTTTCTGGTTGTTTATCATATGTGACTGAAGTATTTCAATTTCTTGCATTCCTCAAAAGAATTAGCAGTTGAAAAAACTATTTTCCAATAATAAAAATGACCTCTTTCATACAGAGTCCCAAACTCCTAATTCTCTATAACACATTCAGAATCAGAGTACAGCCACCTAAAGCCTTCTTTGAATGTAATAAAATACATCATTTGCAATTTTTCATCCCATTTTAGCAACTTTATTGCATTAGTAACTGTCTGTCATTATATATTTTACTATTAATGATTATTTAAAGTAATGAAGCATAAAAGCCTTATGGATGCATTTTCATCTTTGAATGCCAATATTCCCATTTAGTTATTTTTTAAGATTCTACCGAATAGTTCACTGTTTGACATTTAGTTGAAAATGAAAATCACTGCAAGAGAATAAGGTTTTCTTACATCATTTATCACTGAACATTGTAAAATAGGATTTCTTTTTCTAGGGTTATGTTTTATATAATATTGTAGCACCCTGTGGCTTCCCAGGTGGCACTAGAACCCACCTGGGAAAGAGCCCACTTGCCAGTGCAGGAGATGTAAGAGACTTGGGTTGAATCCCTAGGTCAGGAAGATCCCCTGGAAGAGGGCATGGCAGACCACTCCAGTATTCTTTTTTTTTTTTTTAAGGCTTTATTTATTTATTTATTTATTTATTTATTGGCTATTCTGGGTTTTCACTGCTGCTGCAGGCTCTTCTCTAGTTGCAGGGAGTGGAGGATACTCTCTCGTTGCTGACTTCTCTTGTGGAACTCAGGCTCTAAGGCACACAGGCTTCAATAGTTGTGGCTTATAGGCTTAGGTGCTCTGCAGCATGTGAGGTCTTCCCCCATCAGGGATTGAACCCATCTCCTGTATTTGCAGGCAAACTCTGAGCTACCAGGGAAGCCCCCACTCTAATGTTCCTGCCTGGGGGATAACATGGAGGAGAGGATCTTGGTGGGCTGCAGCCCATAGGGTGAAAAGAATCAGACATGGCTGAAGCAACTTGCCATTCAGCACCCAAACAAACAAATACCAAACCAGAATTAAGAGCAAGTATAAACATTTCTGAATTAGCTGACCCTCAGACCACATAAAATCACAGAGGCTAAGATTTTGAACTTACTTGGCTATGCAGTTTTCTAACTTGGGGATCTGGGGCAAGTTTATTAATTTCTCTCCTATTTAGTTCCTCTCATTTGCAAAATGAGAATATTAATAATATGTTTCTCATAGTGTGGTCAGAGGAATAAAATTATTTTTTAAATTTTTATTGGAAAAAAGTTTAGACAGAAAAATTTTAAAAATGTACAGAATTTATGTAACCTTACATCAGCTTCATATAAAATCAAAACTTATATAATCACAGCATAATTTTCAAAGTCAGAAAGTTAAAATTACCACAGCACTATTAACTAGAGATCATTAGATGTAGGTCAGATTTGGATTAATTTTATATTCTACCGAATAGTTCACTGTTTGACATTTAGTTGAAAATGAAAATCACTGCAAGAGAATAAGGTTTTCTTACATCATTTATCACTGAACATTGTAAAATAGGATTTCTTTTTCTAGGGTTATGTTTTATATAATATTGTAGCACCCTGTGGCTTCCCAGGTGGCACTAGAACCCACCTGGGAAAGAGCCCACTTGCCAGTGCAGGAGATGTAAGAGACTTGGGTTGAATCCCTAGGTCAGGAAGATCCCCTGGAAGAGGGCATGGCAGACCACTCCAGTATTCTTTTTTTTTTTTTTAAGGCTTTATTTATTTATTTATTTATTTATTTATTGGCTATTCTGGGTTTTCACTGCTGCTGCAGGCTCTTCTCTAGTTGCAGGGAGTGGAGGATACTCTCTCGTTGCTGACTTCTCTTGTGGAACTCAGGCTCTAAGGCACACAGGCTTCAATAGTTGTGGCTTATAGGCTTAGGTGCTCTGCAGCATGTGAGGTCTTCCCCCATCAGGGATTGAACCCATCTCCTGTATTTGCAGGCAAACTCTGAGCTACCAGGGAAGCCCCCACTCTAATGTTCCTGCCTGGGGGATAACATGGAGGAGAGGATCTTGGTGGGCTGCAGCCCATAGGGTGAAAAGAATCAGACATGGCTGAAGCAACTTGCCATTCAGCACCCAAACAAACAAATACCAAACCAGAATTAAGAGCAAGTATAAACATTTCTGAATTAGCTGACCCTCAGACCACATAAAATCACAGAGGCTAAGATTTTGAACTTACTTGGCTATGCAGTTTTCTAACTTGGGGATCTGGGGCAAGTTTATTAATTTCTCTCCTATTTAGTTCCTCTCATTTGCAAAATGAGAATATTAATAATATGTTTCTCATAGTGTGGTCAGAGGAATAAAATTATTTTTTAAATTTTTATTGGAAAAAAGTTTAGACAGAAAAATTTTAAAAATGTACAGAATTTATGTAACCTTACATCAGCTTCATATAAAATCAAAAACTTATATAATCACAGCATAATTTTCAAAGTCAGAAAGTTAAAATTACCACAGCACTATTAACTAGAGATCTTATTAGATGATCAGTTTTTTTTCTTATTTTCTTTTCTACCTAGGTTCAAACTCAGGAACCTAGATTTTGTGTTATTCTTATATCTCTTATATCTTCTTCCAAATTGAGATAGTTCCTCAGTCTTCCCTTGCCTTTCATGACCTTGAGTCTTTCGATGAGAGTTGAGAAATTAGTCCAAGGTTTATATTTTAATGTGGCTTCATCTGATATTCTCTAAGATTCTGTTGAGTTTACACATTATTGATAAGAACACCACAGAGGAGATATTATGTCCTTTTCCATATGTTGTGTTGGGAGGTACACATGTCACTAGGTTTTATTAGTATGATGCTAACCTTGACCACGTGGTTAAGATGATATCTGTTGGTTTTCCTTACTGTAAAGCTATTGTTATTCACTTTGTTATAAATAAATATCTTGAGGGATATATTGAAACTATGCAACAGTTTCTCTTCAACATTCCACCTAACTGATTTTATCAGGGTTTTTTGCCTGCAATGACAATTACTCTGGTTTATATTTGATGGTGATTTTCGAACTTTTTCTTCTAGCTTTGTGAATTGAACTGTTTTATAGGGTACTGTTGCCTATTGTGCATTAATCTATTTTTCAATTATTAATTTATATTAGACTTGTGAATATTTAGAGTATTATTATTTATTTTGCTGCTCTAATTGCCATGGTTTTGGCCATTTGGGGCTCATTCGTCTTCGTTCTTCTGTTTTTTGACATATTCTGATTTTATTTGAGCATTTGCATATTTTCTGGCACTACTCAATGTTCTAAGCTTATTTTGAAATTTTCTGACCCAATGCCAGATTCAGTTACTAGTCTAAACATTCCCCGTTGCTTTTATCAGAGAATAATATTTAGAAACTAAGATTTCCCGTTGGGATAATTGCTCCTATTTAGTTCCTCTCATTTGCAAAATGAGAATATTAATAATATGTTTCTCATAGTGTGGTCAGAGGAATAAAATTATTTTTAAATTTTTATTGGAAAAAGTTTAGACAGAAAAATTTTAAAATGTACAGAATTTATGTAACCTTACATCAGCTTCATATAAAATCAAAACTTATATAATCACAGCATAGTTTTCAAAGTCAGAAAGTTAAAATTATTATAATACTATTAACTAGAGATCTTATTAGATGATCAGTTTTTTCTTATTTTCTTTTCTACCTAGGTTCAAACTCAGGAACCTAGATTTTGTGTTATTCTTATATCTCTTATATCTTCTTCCAAATTGAGATAGTTCCTCAGTCTTCCCTTGCCTTTCATGACCTTGAGTCTTTCGATGAGAGTTGAGAAATTAGTCCAAGGTTTATATTTTAATGTGGCTTCATCTGATATTCTCTAAGATTCTGTTGAGTTTACACATTATTGATAAGAACACCACAGAGGAGATATTATGTCCTTTTCCATATGTTGTGTTGGGAGGTACACATGTCACTAGGTTTTATTAGTATGATGCTAACCTTGACCACGTGGTTAAGATGATATCTGTTGGTTTTCCTTACTGTAAAGCTATTGTTATTCACTTTGTTATAAATAAATATCTTGAGGGATATATTGAAACTATGCAACAGTTTCTCTTCAACATTCCACCTAACTGATTTTATCAGGGTTTTTTGCCTGCAATGACAATTACTCTGGTTTATATTTGATGGTGATTTTCGAACTTTTTCTTCTAGCTTTGTGAATTGAACTGTTTTATAGGGTACTGTTGCCTATTGTGCATTAATCTATTTTTCAATTATTAATTTATATTAGACTTGTGAATATTTAGAGTATTATTATTTATTTTGCTGCTCTAATTGCCATGGTTTTGGCCATTTGGGGCTCATTCGTCTTCGTTCTTCTGTTTTTTGACATATTCTGATTTTATTTGAGCATTTGCATATTTTCTGGCACTACTCAATGTTCTAAGCTTATTTTGAAATTTTCTGACCCAATGCCAGATTCAGTTACTAGTCTAAACATTCCCCGTTGCTTTTATCAGAGAATAATATTTAGAAACTAAGATCTGGGTGTCAGGCATGTTCGTTGCTCCTTGGGCATAATTGCTCCTAAGTACTCTTAGACAAGGTATTCACACATACACAGGCATTTATATTTCTTTCTATGCCTGTATGTTAATATATTAAAAATAAAACTGATAGTTCTGATTCTAATTTGATACTGCAAGATTCATGCTGACCTTTGTCTTATCCTTATTTGAGACATCTGTCTCTGACAGTGAAAAACCTAGCTTTCACCATGTATAATATAGTCTCTAATCTGTTCAGTCCCAGCCACAGAAGCTATTTATAAAGCTAAAGGAGTGGTGAGAGGGAGACTCATATGTATACTTAAGCTGATTCATGTTGTTGTACAGCAGTAACTAACATGACATTGTAAATCAATTATCTCCAATTTTAAAAAAGTGATCTGATCTTTCTGACTTTTCCAGCAAATCAAAAAAATAAAAAATAAAAAAGCTGCCAAATTGTTAAGCATTAGATAACTACAGACTTGCCAAATCACAATTGTGTGAGGAAAATTTTATTTCTAGAGTGTAGTATTTATATACAGTTTCTTATGCTTGATTTAGAGCATTCAGTCAACATACTAATACCCAGAGCTAGTTATGATAAGCAAGGCCTTCACTATTACTGTACTAGCTGTTTTTATTTTTGTGAATTGATTTTCCTAAAAGCTTTTAAATGTGCCAAGGAAAATTTATGTTTTGCTTAATTTAGGTGATGTGTTGGGAGAGAAAGCTAGCTCTAAATCTGCTGCTCTCACTATGAGTACATGCAGAAGGGCACTGTGGATTAGAGCTGTTGACTCATCACTCTCTGTTCACTCTCTTCCACTGCTCACCCCTGCAGGATTCTCCCTGAACTTTGTGTCCCTTAAATTTGACATAATATTAGTAGTACCTACTCTGGAGGTCAATGAGAAATACATGGATAGTTGAAATCTTTTGAAGTGTTGACATATTCAATATGAAAATAAGAAGATTATGCAGGGACCCTATACACTTTATTATTAGTACCATTCTGGAGTGATTGATAATTTGGGGGGTGAATGTGAGAATCAGTACTGTTGCTTAGTATCTATTTTCAAGTCTAAAGAAACAAACAAAAAAAACCCCAAAGAGCCAAATTCTGAAGTTGAAATACAGAATGAACAAAATTATTCACGTTATTCTTTTGTACATAGTCTGAATAAAAGAAAAACCTCATCTATGCTAGAAGTGTAGACAGAAAAGTTCTTTAGGCTGATAATAAGCTAAATAAAAGTCATCTTTATTATTTTGGATTTTCTTAAAGATGGCAACACTATTCTGAATGATTTTAGATACTATGCTATTTCCTGCAAAATGTTAACAAAGACTTTTAAACCAATGATTTTAATTTTTCTAGCATATAATAATCTTATCTCATAATTGGATATAAAATATGATCTAAATATTTTTGTTAATGATAAATATTTGACATTTCTTTACTGTGCTAAAAATTAAAAAAATCATAATTGGTATTTCAGAGCTAGAGTTAACAGGAATTGTAAAGTAACATATTCTTTTGAAATGCTGACCAATTCTTTCTTTGGAATTATTTCACCCTTCCAATATTTTAAATATTAATATTAAAAATGGAATGAGCAACAGCACCATCATATAATCAAATTACCATCTTATCAAGGCTAATGATGGGACTGTCTCTTTCATGAGTCACTAGTGATTCACTTCACACACCCACAAAAGCATTCACATGCATTTATATGGGGCCTCCTATAACTGGGATAAAAATATCAGAAGGTTGCTTACACACAATTCATTGAACAAAGTCAAAAGCCTAAGACTGGATCAAATATACATGACCATGTCATCCAGGTTCCAAACACTCCTGAAAATAAATGCCAATTTTTTAAGCAAAAGGTAATCTGGGTATGCCACTTAATATAATAATAAGACGTAAGTTGTGAGCACTCTCCAGTTAAATTGTATCTTTTACAATTAATAACCATATATCCATCACATTTGGAGAAGGAAATGGCAACCCACTCCAGGATTCTTGCCTGGAGAATCCCATGGACAGAGAAGCTTGACAGGCTAAAGTCCATGGGGTCGCAAATAGTTGGACACAACTGAGCAAATAAACACACAACACACATCCCATAACATTGTACAAATACTCAATAGCATGTCCAGTCACCCTGTTATAAGTTTGCATGAACCTGTTTGATTACAAATCATGTTTTATGATTTTTAGCAGCATTCACTTTTATCAGGTTAAGCGTTTAGCCTTTTCTATGCTAATCTTAAGCTGAAGCATAATAGAGATGCTTTCTGAAATCATGTTGATATGTAATATAGTTTGTATAATAACCAAATGTTTTCTATGTATGACTCTCACTAAAGAGCTCATCTTTCACTGCATTATACAAAGTGTTTGGAAAGAATGGTGGTTTTTATTTTGAATTTTAAAAAATAAAATAAATACATATATGTGGGAAAAAATGCACTGAATTACAGAATTTATAGTAAAAATACATCTCCTCATTTTTCTTCCCCTCTCTGATATGCACCTCTTCTGTTTCAGTCCCTTAGTGACAAGAAAGGAGTTGTTTCCCCAGGTATGTTGTTTTGGGGTTTTATTTCTAGGATTCTATATATAAAAAAAGAAATGCGAGTTTCCAAAGCCCTTGAAAGATTTTGATTTTCATTGAGTATAAGCGTCCAAGCTCCCTTTGTCCTCCTCTAACTCCAGGTCAGCTTAGTTTAGGTTTGAAACGTCTAGTGCTCCTCCAAGTGTCAGTGCTTATCTCTTGCTAGAGACTGCCTCCTGCTGGTCATAGCTGCTCCTCAGGGCCTCCGTCTCTTTCATGAGTCACTAGTGATTCACTTCACACACCCACAAAAGCATTCACATGCATTTATATGGGGCCTCCTATAACTGGGATAAAAATATCAGAAGGTTGCTTACACACAATTCATTGAACAAAGTCAAAAGCCTAAGACTGGATCAAATATACATGACCATGTCATCCAGGTTCCAAACACTCCTGAAAATAAATGCCAATTTTTTAAGCAAAAGGTAATCTGGGTATGCCACTTAATATAATAATAAGACGTAAGTTGTGAGCACTCTCCAGTTAAATTGTATCTTTTACAATTAATAACCATATATCCATCACATTTGGAGAAGGAAATGGCAACCCACTCCAGGATTCTTGCCTGGAGAATCCCATGGACAGAGAAGCTTGACAGGCTAAAGTCCATGGGGTCGCAAATAGTTGGACACAACTGAGCAAATAAACACACAACACACATCCCATAACATTGTACAAATACTCAATAGCATGTCCAGTCACCCTGTTATAAGTTTGCATGAACCTGTTTGATTACAAATCATGTTTTATGATTTTTAGCAGCATTCACTTTTATCAGGTTAAGCGTTTAGCCTTTTCTATGCTAATCTTAAGCTGAAGCATAATAGAGATGCTTTCTGAAATCATGTTGATATGTAATATAGTTTGTATAATAACCAAATGTTTTCTATGTATGACTCTCACTAAAGAGCTCATCTTTCACTGCATTATACAAAGTGTTTGGAAAGAATGGTGGTTTTTATTTTGAATTTTAAAAAATAAAATAAATACATATATGTGGGAAAAACTGCACTGAATTACAGAATTTATAGTAAAAATACATCTCCTCATTTTTCTTCCCCTCTCTGATATGCACCTCTTCTGTTTCAGTCCCTTAGTGACAAGAAAGGAGTTGTTTCCCCAGGTATGTTGTTTTGGGGTTTTATTTCTAGGATTCTATATATAAAAAAAGAAATGCGAGTTTCCAAAGCCCTTGAAAGATTTTGATTTTCATTGAGTATAAGCGTCCAAGCTCCCTTTGTCCTCCTCTAACTCCAGGTCAGCTTAGTTTAGGTTTGAAACGTCTAGTGCTCCTCCAAGTGTCAGTGCTTATCTCTTGCTAGAGACTGCCTCCTGCTGGTCACCTCTGAGCTTGCAGTCACTCAGGGCTCCTCTCTGTGCCGGCCCTGCTGCTGTGGTGAACACAGGGGAGAGAGAACCTGTCTGGTTCCAAAAAAATTGTCTTCATAGACAGCTTAAAGCTCCTCATTCATCTCACACTACTGCAAAGGTATTTTCTCTGTGTCTTGGTATGCATGCGTGTGAAGTTCCTTCAGTCATGTTCAACTCTTTGTGACTTCATGGACTGTAGCCTGCCAGGCTCTTCTGTCCATGGGATTTTCCAAGCAAGAATACTGGAATGGGGGCTTCCCTGGTGGTCCAGTGGGTAAGGACACTGCCTTGCACTGCAAGGGGTGCCAGTTCGATCCCTGGTCTGGGAAGATCCCACGTGCTGCGGAGCGGTTGAACTGATGTGGCCAACTACCGATCCGGAGCTCTTCGACTGAGATGGGAGGCCACACAGGCCAAAGAACAAAGATGAATAAATGAAAGATCAATAGAAGTGCCCGCCCCCCCCCGCCCCCCCCAAAAAAAGTAAAGAATACTGGAGTGGGTTGCCATGTCCTTCTCCAGGGATCTTCCCAACACAGGGATCAAACCTGCATCTCTTGCATTGGTAGATGGGTCCTTAACCAGTTGCACCACCATACCTGCTCACCAAATCTTCCTTGGATATAACCAGGGTTCACCCTCCTTGAAGTTACTACCATGCTTTCTCCCAGAATCAGCCTGCCATTGTCACTCTATCTCTCCCTCATCCGTCTTCCCAAATCTGTCTATCAACACAACCACTGTTTTAGATTTCTGTAGGTCTTAAGCCATTCTACTTGGCGGCAACTGGAATCTTTTGTTTTTGTCACTGTTGGTAAATCTGTCCCTGTTTGCACAATCTGCAAACAACATAGAGCCAGAAAAACTGTGAGGTCCCTTAGTGACAAGAAAGGAGTTGTTTCCCAGGTATGTTGTTTTGGGGTTTTATTTCTAGGATTCTATATATAAAAAAAGAAATGCGAGTTTCCAAAGCCCTTGAAAGATTTTGATTTTCATTGAGTATAAGCGTCCAAGCTCCCTTTGTCCTCCTCTAACTCCAGGTCAGCTTAGTTTAGGTTTGAAACGTCTAGTGCTCCTCCAAGTGTCAGTGCTTATCTCTTGCTAGAGACTGCCTCCTGCTGGTCACCTCTGAGCTTGCAGTCACTCAGGGCTCCTCTCTGTGCCGGCCCTGCTGCTGTGGTGAACACAGGGGAGAGAGAACCTGTCTGGTTCCAAAAAAATTGTCTTCATAGACAGCTTAAAGCTCCTCATTCATCTCACACTACTGCAAAGGTATTTTCTCTGTGTCTTGGTATGCATGCGTGTGAAGTTCCTTCAGTCATGTTCAACTCTTTGTGACTTCATGGACTGTAGCCTGCCAGGCTCTTCTGTCCATGGGATTTTCCAAGCAAGAATACTGGAATGGGGGCTTCCCTGGTGGTCCAGTGGGTAAGGACACTGCCTTGCACTGCAAGGGGTGCCAGTTCGATCCCTGGTCTGGGAAGATCCCACGTGCTGCGGAGCGGTTGAACTGATGTGGCCAACTACCGATCCGGAGCTCTTCGACTGAGATGGGAGGCCACACAGGCCAAAGAACAAAGATGAATAAATGAAAGATCAATAGAAGTGGCCCACCCCCGCCCCCCCCAAAAAAAGTAAAGAATACTGGAGTGGGTTGCCATGTCCTTCTCCAGGGATCTTCCCAACACAGGGATCAAACCTGCATCTCTTGCATTGGTAGATGGGTCCTTAACCAGTTGCACCACCATACCTGCTCACCAAATCTTCCTTGGATATAACCAGGGTTCACCCTCCTTGAAGTTACTACCATGCTTTCTCCCAGAATCAGCCTGCCATTGTCACTCTATCTCTCCCTCATCCGTCTTCCCAAATCTGTCTATCAACACAACCACTGTTTTAGATTTCTGTAGGTCTTAAGCCATTCTACTTGGCGGCAACTGGAATCTTTTGTTTTTGTCACTGTTGGTAAATCTGTCCCTGTTTGCACAATCTGCAAACAACATAGAGCCAGAAAAACTGTGAGGTTGTCTCTGGTACCCTGGGATCTGCTGCAGTTTACTGCAAACTGCCTTTATGCACCAGTTCTAACTGTAATCAGACTGATCAGAATGTTGGACAGCCACACTGCCTGACTGGGGGTTGCTTCCAAAGTCTTGTCTGGATCATCTCCCCTATGCTTCCTTGGTCTTTGTTTGTCTGGATCTGGGTTTCTGGATTTTGGATAAATTTATATTGTTATCTGAAGTCATGCCTAGAGAGTCATGATTCCAGTGACAGTGTCCCCGCTGCCCTTAGAAGCCATCTTTCTGGCAAAGGCCTATGAGTGGTTGCAGTTCTATGAGCTCCTCTTGAATAAGTGCCCTTCTATTTGGGGAGTATTCTGTCATTAACACCATGCTTGATTACTCAATTCAGTCATGTCCAACTCTTTGTAAGCACAGGGATTGAATCCCCTTGCATGGGGATTCTCCAAGCAAGAATACTGGAGTGTGTTGCTATGCCTTCCTCGAGGGGATCTTCCTGATCCATGGATTGAACCTGACGCTCTTATATCTCCTGCATTGGCAGGTGAGTTCTTTACCATTAGTCCCACCTAAGAAGCCCCATCAACACTGTCCCATATCACTAATTGCAACTTTCCCTACTGATGGTGACAAAAAATGCTAATATTATACAGCAGAATATAGTACGGATAATGTATTGTTATCACTACTTTTATGCCAAAGAGATTCAACCTACCTGCCTTTTCTATATCAGGGAATCACTGATGTCAATATTGAAGCTGGTAGCCATTTCCTCCTCCGAGGAATCTTCCTGATCAGGATCGAACCTATGTCTCTTATGTCTTCTGCATTGGCAGGCAGATTCTTTAGAGAGCATGAGATGGCTGGATGGCATCACTGACTCAATGGACATGAGTTTGAGCAAACTCTGGGAGATAGTGAAAGACAAAGAAGCCTGGCATGCTAAAGTCCATTGGGTCGCAAAGAGTCAGACATGACATAGTGACCAAACAACAACAAAGCACGATCTGGGAAGCCCCTAAAAGCTATAAATTTTCCTTATTATTCTGAGTGATGCTTTCTTTGACATTAATACAATATTTCTAATTTTAATTGGAGAAAAATGAAGATAAATGGTACAAATAGAGGAAATTTTATAGTTATTTTTACCATAAAATATCATGACTATTACTTTTATAAAATATATTTAAATAATTAAGTGGATAATTGTCTAAATTATATCTCCTCTAAATAATCAACATAAAAGCATATTGTGTAAAACAGCTAGTGGGAAGGTGCTGTATTGTACAGGGAGCTCAGCCCAGTGCTCTGTGATGAACTAGAGGTGTGGAATGGGAGGGGAGAGGTGACATGGAGAGAGGCTCAAGAAGGAGGGGACATATGTATACAAATGGATGATTCACGTTGCTGTAAAGTGGTAACAAAAACATTATAAAACAAATCCAACAAAAAAATAATTACCCAACACCCACAAAAACACAAAACAAACAAACAAAAAATTGAATGTTGGTTGTGAGCAGAATCAGACTAGTAGGCAGATATTTTGCTCATTGTCCACCTTTGTGTGATCCAGGAAGATTCTGAGCCATTGCCTTCATAGATCCATACTAGAGAATTTTTCCAAGACAGATTCCATGGCCCATGCAAGCTTGGAGGCCTAATACAACAGACAATTCTGTTAAATCTTAAACTCTCATCATGTTGGAAGCCAGGCTGAGTCATTTATCCCTTTGTTTATGAACTTGTGATAACATGTTTCCATGCACTTAGATTTGAATTTTTAAAAACTTTGATCCCACTGCAGACAGATGTCAATATGTATGACTTTTATGATGATCACCCAAGAATATATGAAACAGATAGTGAAGATAGAGTTGGGAAAGTCAAAGGCAAGGGAAAATTAAGCATGAGAACTGTTTGGGTTGAAAAGTAAGAAAGAGATGAACAGTTCTTAAATAACTGCTACTTCACAGACACTGCCCTACAACATAGGCTAGACAGACCAGAGTATGTCAAAGGCCTAGCAAAGCCTTTTAGAAACATCCTATTTAGAAGTACTGAGTCATATTCAACAAAATTTTCAGTTAATTTAGACCAGAAAACAGCAACCATGAACCCATCCAACTTATACATGTATGAAGATGACAAGGTGGCTTACAGAAGCAGAGAAGCTGAAGATACACACAGAAAGTCAAGAACCAGGCAGCTCCAGTGTTAGCAGACAGGAAGTGACCTACCTACACTCACTCAGTGGCAAAACCAGAATGAGAACTCTAGTCACAACCCTAAGTATAGTGTGTTGTTACAGACAGAAGTGCATTCTCCCAAAAATCTTTCTTGATGCTCTAATTCCTGATACATCAGAAGGTGACTGTACATGGAGGCAAGGCCTTCAAAGAAGTGATTAAGTTCAAATGAGGCCATTAGGGTGTGCTCTTCCCTGGTGGCTCAGATGGTAAAGAATCTGCTTGCAATGTAGGAAGCCTGGGTTTGATCCCTGGGTCAGGAAGATCCCTTGGAGGAGGAAATGGCAGCCTACTCCAATATTCTTGTCTGGGGAATCCCATGGAGAAAGGAACCTGATGGGAGAAATCAGACTAGTAGGCAGATATTTTGCTCATTGTCCACCTTTGTGTGATCCAGGAAGATTCTGAGCCATTGCCTTCATAGATCCATACTAGAGAATTTTTCCAAGACAGATTCCATGGCCCATGCAAGCTTGGAGGCCTAATACAACAGACAATTCTGTTAAATCTTAAACTCTCATCATGTTGGAAGCCAGGCTGAGTCATTTATCCCTTTGTTTATGAACTTGTGATAACATGTTTCCATGCACTTAGATTTGAATTTTTAAAAACTTTGATCCCACTGCAGACAGATGTCAATATGTATGACTTTTATGATGATCACCCAAGAATATATGAAACAGATAGTGAAGATAGAGTTGGGAAAGTCAAAGGCAAGGGAAAATTAAGCATGAGAACTGTTTGGGTTGAAAAGTAAGAAAGAGATGAACAGTTCTTAAATAACTGCTACTTCACAGACACTGCCCTACAACATAGGCTAGACAGACCAGAGTATGTCAAAGGCCTAGCAAAGCCTTTTAGAAACATCCTATTTAGAAGTACTGAGTCATATTCAACAAAATTTTCAGTTAATTTAGACCAGAAAACAGCAACCATGAACCCATCCAACTTATACATGTATGAAGATGACAAGGTGGCTTACAGAAGCAGAGAAGCTGAAGATACACACAGAAAGTCAAGAACCAGGCAGCTCCAGTGTTAGCAGACAGGAAGTGACCTACCTACACTCACTCAGTGGCAAAACCAGAATGAGAACTCTAGTCACAACCCTAAGTATAGTGTGTTGTTACAGACAGAAGTGCATTCTCCCAAAAATCTTTTCTTGATGCTCTAATTCCTGATACATCAGAAGGTGACTGTACATGGAGGCAAGGCCTTCAAAGAAGTGATTAAGTTCAAATGAGGCCATTAGGGTGTGCTCTTCCCTGGTGGCTCAGATGGTAAAGAATCTGCTTGCAATGTAGGAAGCCTGGGTTTGATCCCTGGGTCAGGAAGATCCCTTGGAGGAGGAAATAGCAGCCTACTCCAGTATTCTTGCCTGGAGAATCCCATGGACAAAGGAACCTGATGGGATACAGTCCATAGGGTTACAAAGAGTTGGGCATGACTGAAGTGATTAATGCTTTCACTTTTTGACCAATTTAGTTAGTGTCCTCAGAAGAAGAGGACACTGGAACCAGAGATAGACCAGGGATAAACTCAGACAGAAGAAAGACTATGAGGACACAGCAAGAACACACAGTGCATGCTAAGGAAAGAGGCCTCAGCAGATCACAAACCTGTCAAACATACAGACCTTGAACTTCTAGTCTCCACAACTGTGAGGAAAAAAAAAAAAAATTCTGTTGTTGACCTGACCCAGCTTGTGATGTTTTGTTATGGCAACCCTATCAAAATAATACTTGCTATTCTTAAAATATTATCACTTTAATTAATGAATCTTATTTCAAAATGATTTTGTAAAGCCAATGTTCTATATAAATACATGCAATTTTTAGAAATGTGTCTCTGTGTTGACTCTAACTGATGCTTGTTAGGGGTCAATGCAGCATCATGGATAAGAGTAACAGGTTACTGGTCTCACAAGAGATCCTTCAAAAGTCTCTAAGATCACTCATGTTCCTCACCTGCTTGCCTGCTTTTCTTTATTCCTGTGGTTACCTTCTGCTTTTTTGTAAATAAATCAGATATTCCAATGGTCATTTCTGTTCCAGTTTTTGCCCCAAACCAAAAAAAAGGTGACTCTTGTGGCCCTGACACATAAGAGATTTGTAAAAGTATCACAATATGAGGATCTTCTGAAACTACCAGATATGGCTTCTAAAGCACTCGTATGTCTGGTTTTACATAGAGACAGTGATAAGTGAACAAGCAAAAATATATTTGTTTTTATTACTATGCATTTTATAGCCTGTTCTAGAAATCAACTCTTTTTTTTTGTATTTTACTATGATAAATACTATTAAAACCAGTGACTGGTATTGACATATTTAAAATCTTTTGTTCTTACTAGTTTCAAGATATATCCTCACGCAATTCCCACCTTGAGAAGTGTGGGCTTCATTAAAATCTCAGCAATCCACCTTTCAGCATCATACCCCATGGCCTAAGCAAGTAAAAGTCCTCTGAAAAGCACAGTGCCATAATGCATTTTTCTTTGTCCTTTCATCAAGCTGAATAAAATGTATTTTCCACAATCTAATGCTTTCACTTTTTGACCAATTTAGTTAGTGTCCTCAGAAGAAGAGGACACTGGAACCAGAGATAGACCAGGGATAAACTCAGACAGAAGAAAGACTATGAGGACACAGCAAGAACACACAGTGCATGCTAAGGAAAGAGGCCTCAGCAGATCACAAACCTGTCAAACATACAGACCTTGAACTTCTAGTCTCCACAACTGTGAGGAAAAAAAAAAAAAATTCTGTTGTTGACCTGACCCAGCTTGTGATGTTTTGTTATGGCAACCCTATCAAAATAATACTTGCTATTCTTAAAATATTATCACTTTAATTAATGAATCTTATTTCAAAATGATTTTGTAAAGCCAATGTTCTATATAAATACATGCAATTTTTAGAAATGTGTCTCTGTGTTGACTCTAACTGATGCTTGTTAGGGGTCAATGCAGCATCATGGATAAGAGTAACAGGTTACTGGTCTCACAAGAGATCCTTCAAAAGTCTCTAAGATCACTCATGTTCCTCACCTGCTTGCCTGCTTTTCTTTATTCCTGTGGTTACCTTCTGCTTTTTTGTAAATAAATCAGATATTCCAATGGTCATTTCTGTTCCAGTTTTTGCCCCAAACCAAAAAAAAGGTGACTCTTGTGGCCCTGACACATAAGAGATTTGTAAAAGTATCACAATATGAGGATCTTCTGAAACTACCAGATATGGCTTCTAAAGCACTCGTATGTCTGGTTTTACATAGAGACAGTGATAAGTGAACAAGCAAAAATATATTTGTTTTTATTACTATGCATTTTATAGCCTGTTCTAGAAATCAACTCTTTTTTTTTGTATTTTACTATGATAAATACTATTAAAACCAGTGACTGGTATTGACATATTTAAAATCTTTTGTTCTTACTAGTTTCAAGATATATCCTCACGCAATTCCCACCTTGAGAAGTGTGGGCTTCATTAAAATCTCAGCAATCCACCTTTCAGCATCATACCCCATGGCCTAAGCAAGTAAAAGTCCTCTGAAAAGCACAGTGCCATAATGCATTTTTCTTTGTCCTTTCATCAAGCTGAATAAAATGTATTTTCCACAATCTATTCAACTAGAGATTTGATGAACACATTTTTCATCCCATTGTTATGATGACAGCAATGGCTCTTCTAGCATTTAGCATAGCAGATGAAGAGAGAAGTCATCCAAATATGTTGGCTAATATTTACCGCCAAAAATTAGACATCAATGTATGTATGACTTTACTGCACATATTTTTAGTACATATTATGTATATGTTGTTTAAATGTATTCCATGAAAAGTCAACCATTATGCTTTAATTTCTAGCTACTGTACTATATAAGCTAAAATGGTCTCTGAGTAATGTGTACCTCATAAATAGTGACACTATTCATGTAAGAGTATGGCTCTGTTCTTAGTATATTATTTCCAGCTTCTAATTTTCATTTATTTTGAAGATTCATTATTATTTTTCAAATTTCATTTCCTGTGTCTATGGCATTTGATAAGGATTCTGCTCTAACTTATCTCACAGTGATGCAATCATATTTAGTCACCATTCATTAAACTCAGGGAGCCCCAAATGCCAGAGAAATGAATGAACAGGTAAGGCCTGAGGCACTTCCTAGATGCACTTGAATGGGCTAATGCACAGAAGCAAGCACAATATGTGACAACTCAGTGGTGACAAAGGAACTGAATCCATCATTTCCTTCCCAAGATCTATTTGTCAAGTGCTCAACCAGGACTTACGGATAATCTCATTTACAGATGAGGACTTTACAGAATGTTACTGAGTTGAAGTGACTTCTCCAATGCCAAACTGCACCTTAGTGACAATACATGTTCATAGCTCACAGTTCCACTTTTACAATTCTTTGCTAAGCCTGTTGAATGATTCCAGTTTCTAGGGCAGAGAAAGGGAGTATGCTAACATGGCACAGAGACTGTCACAATTAAAAATGTGTCAAATTAATGAATGAATAAATTTATTAGTGAAGGAATTTTTAACTAAGTAATTTGTGAAACCATTTCTGTATATCACTTCATATTTGCTCAAGCAAATTCCTTCATGTTTTAGCCCAAATCTTAGCAATGCAGGCTGAATGTTCTTTCTGTTGTAGCTGGCAGATTGGCTAATAGTTATTTCTCAACTGTAACATCTTTACACAAGCACATGCTCACACAGCAGAAAGAAGAACATATCACTCATGATTTGATAGTACATTTACTCCCCTTGGCCGAAACAAGAAGGTGAGACTATTTATAACTGTTTTAGTCCATGAGAGCTACTATAACAAAAATACCAGAAACTGGGTATCTTATAAAAAACAAAACATTTCTCTTAGCCCTGAAGTCTGAGAAGTTCAAGATCATGGAGCCCACAGATGTGATGTCTGGTGAGGACCTGATTCCTGGATGGTCATCTTGCTGCAGTATCTCCTACAGCAGAAGGGGCTGGGGAGCTCTGAGTGATAACCTTACTCATGAGGGCTCTACTCTCATGACCTAATCACCTTCGAAAGGCCCCATCTCCTAATACTATCACACTGGCAAAAGATTTCAACTTCATTTCGAAGGGACAAAACATTGTGTCCATAGCACAAACTGACTGAAAAGTCAACATTAGGTAATAACTAGCTACCTTTGTTTTCCAGTAACGTGTGTGTGCATATGCATGCTCAGTCATATCTGACTCTGTGACCCCCTGGACTGTAGCCCTCTATTCATGGAATTTTCCCAGCAAGAATACTGGAGTGGGGGCTTCCCTGGTGGTCCAGTGGGTAAGGACACCGCCTTGCAGTGCAAGGGGCACCGATTCAATCCCTGGCCTGGGAGGATCCCACGTGCTGCAGAGCGGCTGGACCGATGTGTCCAATTACCGAGTCCAAGCTCTGGAGCACATGTGCCCAGAGCCAGTGCTCTGCGACAACAGAGGCCACCGCGGTGGGAGGCCCATACGGGCCTAAGAACAAAAAGGTGGATGAAAATGGACAAATGAAAGACCAATAGAAGTGGCCCGCCTGCTCCCCTCCCTCTCCACCCCACCCCCACCAAAATAAATAAATAAATAAATCTTTAAAAAAAAAAAAAAAGAATACTGGAGTGGGTTGCTATCTCCTTCTCCAGGGAATCTTTCTAACCTAAGGATTGAACCCAGGTCTCTTATGTCTCCTGCATTGGCAGGTGGGTTCCTTATCAACTGAGCCTCTAAGGACTTTGTGTGAGGGGTTATAGTCAGTGCTTTTGCATAACCAATTCTGCAAAATGCACTCTACTTTGTACACATCCAACACATTGGGAGGGATAAGTATTAGTACACATGTTCTAGAATGAAAGTGTCTCCTACTAAAATAACTTGTATTGGGTTTGTTGATTTAGTAACTAACTGCATTTCAAAAACTTCTGAAATACACATCACCCTCCTTTTTGTTTATAGAGGGAATCCTGTGAATTACAAATTGGAAAGCTAAATGGAAAACAACTACCAAAGATACCAAATATTAGATGTTTCTTGACATGAGCAAGTAAAATAGAGGCATTCTATCTGGGGAAAAAAAACAAACAAACAGAAAATTTGACTAGATTTTCACAGTTTTTTAAGTAGCAAAAAATCTTAGCCAAAAGCAATCAAACCTTTTCAATCAATTGGGAAAAATGTTTTCTTTCCAAAGAGACATAAAATGATATAGTTAATAAGACCTGATTTGCTTTTTAACAGTTTTCTTAAGTCAGATAACTAATAGCCCGTAACGTGTGTGTGCATATGCATGCTCAGTCATATCTGACTCTGTGACCCCCTGGACTGTAGCCCTCTATTCATGGAATTTTCCCAGCAAGAATACTGGAGTGGGGGCTTCCCTGGTGGTCCAGTGGGTAAGGACACCGCCTTGCAGTGCAAGGGGCACCGATTCAATCCCTGGCCTGGGAGGATCCCACGTGCTGCAGAGCGGCTGGACCGATGTGTCCAATTACCGAGTCCAAGCTCTGGAGCACATGTGCCCAGAGCCAGTGCTCTGCGACAACAGAGGCCACCGCGGTGGGAGGCCCATACGGGCCTAAGAACAAAAAGGTGGATGAAAATGGACAAATGAAAGACCAATAGAAGTGGCCCGCCTGCTCCCCTCCCTCTCCACCCCACCCCCACCAAAATAAATAAATAAATAAATCTTTAAAAAAAAAAAAAAAGAATACTGGAGTGGGTTGCTATCTCCTTCTCCAGGGAATCTTTCTAACCTAAGGATTGAACCCAGGTCTCTTATGTCTCCTGCATTGGCAGGTGGGTTCCTTATCAACTGAGCCTCTAAGGACTTTGTGTGAGGGGTTATAGTCAGTGCTTCTGCATAACCAACTCTGCAAAATGTACTCTACTTTGTACACATCCAACACATTGGGAGGGATAAGTATTAGTACACATGTTCTAGAATGAAAGTGTCTCCTACTAAAATAACTTGTATTGGGTTTGTTGATTTAGTAACTAACTGCATTTCAAAAACTTCTGAAATACACATCACCCTCCTTTTTGTTTATAGAGGGAATCCTGTGAATTACAAATTGGAAAGCTAAATGGAAAACAACTACCAAAGATACCAAATATTAGATGTTTCTTGACATGAGCAAGTAAAATAGAGGCATTCTATCTGGGGAAAAAAAACAAACAAACAGAAAATTTGACTAGATTTTCACAGTTTTTTAAGTAGCAAAAAATCTTAGCCAAAAGCAATCAAACCTTTTCAATCAATTGGGAAAAATGTTTTCTTTCCAAAGAGACATAAAATGATATAGTTAATAAGACCTGATTTGCTTTTTAAAAATTTAGTTGGAAAGCATGTATTTTCATCTTAACAGTCAGCAAGGACTAGCTGCGAACTAGAAAAACACAAAAAATGTAGCCCTAGTGAATAAAAGAATTACATATCAAATAGGAGATTTATACTTACTCTATCTGCACTCATTTAAGATTTGGAAATCATTTCAGGTCAAGTTTTAAAATAAAAAGTTTTATTTCTTCTAACTTACATTAAGTCTCACACTGTATAGTACTTTTCTTTCTGTCCCAAAGGACTTAAAAGCGGCCACTGCTATAATACATTCAAAGTAACAATTAATTTACAGTCATCAATCATTTCTGCCATTTTTTGCTATCCATTTATAGCTAGACTTAGTTTCAGGATTACAGCCAAAACTCACACATATCAGAAAAGAATATTAAACAAGGAAAAATATCCCTTAAACCACACAAGGATTAATTTCACATTCAGTCACCATTCGATACACTCCCACTGCAGAAATACTTAATACAAGCAAACAGGCAAGTATTCCCTGAGATGTACTCCATTTATACACTTTACTCCTCTCACATTTCTATTTCTTCCAAATAGAGTCCTTCAGTGTTTATGACACCTTAACACAGGTTTTATCCTTTTTTTTGAAAAATCAAATAAAACAATCCTTCAAAGAAATTGAGGCTTAGAAAATGTAAATGTTATTAGTTATGCACAAGGATTCTTAGTTTTGTATTAACAGTTTAAGGGATTAGAGAGTTGTTTCATCTTCTTATAAATTTGAACTGCTAAGATATGACAGTTGATGTGAGAAATTCCTGAGAAGCTGTCATCTGCATACTAAAGCCAATATCTTTCATACATGAATACCATGCCTATCTGGGGGCATAGCTAAGCAATTCTCTTTATTCTTTGCATCATGAATATGTGGGACACTCTCACTTTCTCTGGAACGATTAGACACAATCCATTTAGATTTGCTCTTTGAGGTGAGCTACAAAGCTCGAATCAAGATTTTATATTTCAATAACTGACACTCAAATGCAGAGGGTTAGATTACAGCATAGAGGGGCTGAAGTTAAACCCCTTAGTATGTGAGTCAGTGGATTCAAGAGAGGAATGCAGACTAAGTAAGATGAAGGATGTAACAAATAAAGTGTGCTTATTATGCATTTTTAAAGTTGGAAGAGGTAAGAACCTGTAGACTGATAAAATGAGAAATACATCAACTACCTCTGTAAGTTATCAGAGCCCTTTCCATCTCCTTGAAATAGAAGTATATTAAATTATCCCTCAGGGGCTTCCCTGGTGGTCCAGTGGGTGAAGGGTCCACCTTGCAGTGCAAGGGGCGCCGGTTGGATCCCTGGCCTGGGAAGCTCCCACGTGTGTCCAATTGCAAGCCAGCACTCTGGAGCTCATGTGCCCAGAGCCAGCGCTCTGCAAGGAGAAAGGCCACTACAATGGGAGGCCCACACAAGCCAAAGAACAAAGATGGATGAAAATAAATAAATGAAAGACCAATAAAAGTGGTCAAAATTAAAAAAAAAAAAATTATCCCTTAGGAGTCTAAGTGAAAATAAGCTATAAAGCGAATGCACTATTTTCTGATCTAGGTAATGTAAAAATATGTTGGTTTTATTATTATCCCTCTTTAAACAAATACATACATATTATGGATTTGCGTCATTTGCCCTTATAGCTGCATTGGACAGGTTTGACCACTCCTCATGAGATGCTTTCTTCTCTCCACTGTTTTTTACTTTTTGTACTTTTTTGCTTCCTCTTTGGTATATTCCTTTCTTGATAACACTTCCTTTACTTAAGCCAGAGCTCATCTCTCAGACTTTGTGCTTTGCTGTCTATCCTCACTCACTAAAGGATTCCTAGGCAGCACCAGTGATAAAGAACCTACTTGCCAGTACAGAAGATGTAAGAGACATGGGTTTGATGCCCACGTCAGGAAGATCCCTTGGAGAAGGAAATAGTAACCTAATCGAGTATTCTTGCCTGGAGAATCCCATAGACAGAGGAGCCTGGCAGACTACAGTCCATGGGGTCACAAAGAGTCAGACATGACTGCATGATTTAGCATGCATTCTCTCATTCTCTCACTCACTAGGTGGTTTAATCCAGGCTCAGATTCTAGACATGCCCTTTATAGGAAGCCTCTCCCCACTTCATGTCTCTAGCCTAGCTCTCTTCCTAGATCTCCAAATTTTTGTATCCAACTTCCTCTCATATCTTCATTTAGATGCATAGTGGGTATTTCAAAACTAACACATGTAATGCTGACCCCTGATCTTCTCTCTCAGAATTACTCTTCAATAGTGTTCTCCATTTCAATAAATGGTGACTCCCTCCTTGAAAAAGTGGGGGGAAAAAAGGGAAAATAATAGTCACCTAGTTTTGTCCCACCCTTTGTGACACTATGGACTATAGCCCACCAAGCTTTTCTGTCCATGGGATTCCTCAGGCAAGAATACTGAAGTGGGTTGCCATACCTTCCTCCAGGGATTCTTCCCAACCCAGGGATCAAACCTGCCTTTCCTGCATTGGCAAAGGGATCATTACCTCTAGCAGCACCTGAGAAATCCACCAACTTCCTTACTGCTCCTCAAATATGTCAAGAATATTGATGTTTCAGAGCCTTTTTTCTGCCAGGGAAGCCTTTTCCTCAGATATTCACACAACTTCCTCCTTTACCCCTTTCAGCTTTTGCTCATATATCACCTCATTAATGAGGCTTTCCCCTATTGCTCTATTTACAACTTCTTCTGTTACCGAACCTGACTCAGGCTTACTTGCTTGATACATACACAGCAACTCTGACGCTTAGAACAGAACCACATTTACTTAATATCTTTTTTTTTTTCCTTTTGCCTCTAAGCCATCATTTTTATTTTTAATTTTTCATCCATCTTTATTCTTTGGCATGTGTGGGCCTCCCATCGCAGTGGCCTCTCTCATTACAGAGCACTGGCTCTGGGCACATGCGCTCCAGAGTGCTGGTCCTAATTGAATACACTGGCCCAGCAGTTTCTCAGCATGTGGGATCTTCCCAGGTAAGGGATCAAACTGGTGCCCCTTGCACTTGTTACAAGGTGGACTCTTTAACCACTGGACCACCAAGGAAGCCCAACGCTTAATATCTTAACATGCTATCAAATGAGTACATTTAATATATTTTTTACATAAATATTTCACAATACAGATTTCAAAAAATGAGGCAATATAAAATATTTATAAAATAAGGAAGCAGTAGTTTCTACACATAAGCCCATTTGAAAGCTTTCTTACTTGTCTTAATAAAAATCAAATTCCTTTACATAATGATGAGTTGATTAAAATTAGTGTTTTACAACCAGCTGTTTTTCTATCATGTAGACAAATTAGGATATCCAAAAGTAATCAAGTTATATAATTTTATATAAAGATCAAGTTATATAATTTTACTTGAAAAGAAATGAGGCAAGGAGATGGATTAAGTCAACCTCATTAAGTGGATTATGATGAGAGAAGATAAATATAAACTTATGATTAGAAGCCATAGTATTACAAATGATTTAGTATTGGATTTTTCTAGAAAAATGTTCCACTTTATATTATTTATTTTTCTTGGTGATTGGAATAGCAAACAAATATGTTTTAAAATTTATCTTCCAGACACTATGGTTTTATGTCTAGTGGATATTTGTGATGCATTCTGGGTAGTCAGCACTTTTGAAATACCCCTTCTATGGTTGGGGAATTTCAAGGTTTATGAGTTAAGAAAGGAGGAAGAAAACCTGGCTTCACTTATACCTTGAAGTTTAAGGTTCAGTCATGTGCTACCAATGAGACCTACCCAATGGCTTTGACCTGGAAGGCAGCCAGTTGAGAAAGCCAAACACCCCTTGACAGATTCTGTTCTTAGCCCTAAGGCTAAATTAATAAATGTATGTTATATATAAGCAATCTTTATATCTTACATTGCTTATTAAAGTTTATAACATGTATAATCAAATCTTATATAATAGTTTCAAATAATAATTGAAATGAATAAATTAGGAGTTCTTTTTTTGCTGTTGTTCTTCTATAACTACATCTATAGTCCTTTTCGGGTGAGAATACACCACTTTTTTCTTTAATGGAGAAGGCCAGTGTCATGATTTTTGTATAATCAAAAGTACATTATACAGTCCTGGGTGTACAATAAATAATTGCTGACTGAGCAAATAAAGTATATTAGTTGTACACTTACTAGAAATTAAATGAAAGGTTCTGTCATTCTGAACGAATTTGAGAGCAATCCAGCTCTATTGCATGACCTGGAAAATTCCCTTAACTGCCTTTTATTTCACTTTCTCCTTCCATAAAATGGGAATAAATATGTTTTTTTTCTTCCAGAACTGTGATAATTAAATCAAGGAATACATTTTAAAACAGGGGAACCTAATGGACAGCCAATTTAGATGGTATCTTGCCCTTATATAGATTTCAGAATAACTTTTGTTCTAGAGACAGAAATATAATCCTTTCTGTTTGAGGCTGAAGAGTATGTTTTATATAATTACCTAGAAAGATACTTCAGAACATGGATTAGACAAAATATGTCAGGTAGATAAAGCATTTAAATCCTTGAAAAGTGTTAGTTGCTCAGTTGTGTCCAACTTTTGTGACCTCATGGATTGTAGCCCACCAGGCTGCTCTGTCCATGGGATTTCCCAGGCAAGAATATTGGAGTGGGTAGCCATTCCCTTCTCCAGGAGGTTTTTCTGACCCAAGGATTGAACCCAGGTCTCCAACATGGCAGTCAGAATCTTTACCATCTGAGTCACTGGGGAAGCCCATGTAAATTCTTATGGGAGTCCAAAATTACTGGCGCACATTAATAAATACTTGAGACTTGGACCAAAATGTTTCTGTCTGTACTATGACATAAACCATGTGATAGAATGCAAATTATTTAATAGCAATTGAGCCATGATGCGCAGAATAGTAATATCTATTTCTACCAAGGTTACTATAATTAGAACCAATAAGACTCATTAAAACTTAAAAATTCATCTAATGCACCAACACTTTACCAGACAAAAACAAAATCAAGCATATTGGTAAGATATCTTTATTGTTCTCACCTTAAAGTAAGATGTTTCTGCAGTGTCTCTTTAGCAAAGTGCATCCTTCATTATGCTCAACAATTATGTCTAAAAATGCTCTAATCAATGCCCGTATGGAAAAAGTATTTAAGCCACATTTTTTTGTTATTCAATTGTAAGTGTAAGAATCAGTCCAGTAGAAAAAGGTTATAACTCTATTTTATGCCTGAAGAATTTCAGACAGTACATGGATTGATGCTCCACTTGTTTTTCAGTGAAGAAAGTGAACAGTATCAGAGGAATGAAAAAGGAAGGGTGAGATGGCAGGGTCTGTGAAGCATGGCCAGCATGTCACAGTGGGGCTGAACAGGGGAGGAGGAGAGGATCAGGTTCTCAGTATCAGAGGAGCCTGTCACAGGGTGTCGGGACATCAACACCTTCTGAGCTTCCGGGGTAGGGTTTCCTTTACTGACAGGTGCCCAGAACACATGCAGTCTCCCCGCACTGTCTCTTGTTAATAGGAACTACACGGTAATGAGTATACATAGAAGCTTGGCAGGTAGAAAAGACAGAGACTCTAGGCAAAGGAATATCGTATGCAAAGTTCTCAGAGGTTTAAAAGAGACACATTCTGGGAATGGTTAACTGTCATTGGCCAGAGCTGAGGGGGCACAAAGGAAGAGATCGGGAATGAAACCGGATAGACTTGGACCAGAGCGTGAAGAATCTTACATCCTAAACTATCTGGATCTTTGACTTTTTTGAGTGACGGGTGACAGGGGATAGGAAGATTAATAGCTCTCATTCAAGGATCTCTCTTTTCTCCACGGAGAAAGATGTAAGATTAGAGGATAAAGGAAATGGCCACTAGAGGCTCCTTAAAGACTGAAGATGAATGGTTTGAATTTGTGGACTAGTAAGGAAGAAATGAGGGGGGGATTTCATTAGAAGAAAGGAATTATTTGTGGAAGACACAGCCTTTGATGATGTCAACTGGTATATTTGTATGAGTAATCATTAAACATGGATTTCACCATTAGCATTTGGATAGACTTCCATTAGCATTTTTGTTTCATATTTCAATGTTTTAACGTCAAATTATGGATTTATCTATATATGTTCTGTATTAATAAAATAATTTATAAAGTGCATTTATAATGATTTTACTTTGAAAATGTCTCAGAATTAAAACTTGTAACAGTGATACTACTTGTAGGGCACCTATTTTTAGGCACTATTTTTCAAGTGCTTTGCAAATAATAACTAATTTAAACTTCACAGCAAGTCATGCAAAGGCATATAGATGAGGAACTTGAGGTTCAGAAATGTTACAAAACGTGTCCAACATTCCATACTTGCTAGGTGGTGAAGTTAGGATATGAGCTCAGGAAATCCGTTAGTTCTTAGCCATTGGGAAGCCCTTGATATGTAATAAGGTTTAAAAAAGTCCAGTTACTTGGAACCACCTAAACAAGAAACTATTCCTGATCCTACCACTCTCTTATTGTATGGGTCTTACAAGAATTTGGACAAAACCATTCTCAGCATGTAGTAAAAAGTAAAATGCAATTATGCACTGCATGTACATTTTTGTGAGGTCTTTTGAGTCCAAAATGTAAGAAATATCTGTCTGCTGAGGAGTACATATGCACACATGGTGTGCTTATTTAGAGGTAGTAAATACATAATTCTTAAAATTAGATGAGGAAGACAGAGACTCTAGGCAAAGGAATATCGTATGCAAAGTTCTCAGAGGTTTAAAAGAGACACATTCTGGGAATGGTTAACTGTCATTGGCCAGAGCTGAGGGGGCACAAAGGAAGAGATCGGGAATGAAACCGGATAGACTTGGACCAGAGCGTGAAGAATCTTACATCCTAAACTATCTGGATCTTTGACTTTTGAGTGACGGGTGACAGGGGATAGGAAGATTAATAGCTCTCATTCAAGGATCTCTCTTTTCTCCACGGAGAAAGATGTAAGATTAGAGGATAAAGGAAATGGCCACTAGAGGCTCCTTAAAGACTGAAGATGAATGGTTTGAATTTGTGGACTAGTAAGGAAGAAATGAGGGGGGGATTTCATTAGAAGAAAGGAATTATTTGTGGAAGACACAGCCTTTGATGATGTCAACTGGTATATTTGTATGAGTAATCATTAAACATGGATTTCACCATTAGCATTTGGATAGACTTCCATTAGCATTTTTGTTTCATATTTCAATGTTTTAACGTCAAATTATGGATTTATCTATATATGTTCTGTATTAATAAAATAATTTATAAAGTGCATTTATAATGATTTTACTTTGAAAATGTCTCAGAATTAAAACTTGTAACAGTGATACTACTTGTAGGGCACCTATTTTTAGGCACTATTTTTCAAGTGCTTTGCAAATAATAACTAATTTAAACTTCACAGCAAGTCATGCAAAGGCATATAGATGAGGAACTTGAGGTTCAGAAATGTTACAAAACGTGTCCAACATTCCATACTTGCTAGGTGGTGAAGTTAGGATATGAGCTCAGGAAATCCGTTAGTTCTTAGCCATTGGGAAGCCCTTGATATGTAATAAGGTTTAAAAAAGTCCAGTTACTTGGAACCACCTAAACAAGAAACTATTCCTGATCCTACCACTCTCTTATTGTATGGGTCTTACAAGAATTTGGACAAAACCATTCTCAGCATGTAGTAAAAAGTAAAATGCAATTATGCACTGCATGTACATTTTTGTGAGGTCTTTTGAGTCCAAAATGTAAGAAATATCTGTCTGCTGAGGAGTACATATGCACACATGGTGTGCTTATTTAGAGGTAGTAAATACATAATTCAATGGAAGTGAAGCAATTAAATGACATGCTTTAAAATCTCTAATATACATAAACATGTGAAATGAAAGAAAAGGATCAGCCTAAAGAAATTTTTTTGACTAACAAAAGATAAATTAAAAAGAGATGTGTGGTTATTTGTGGGGGATGAAGGCATGTGATAGACTTCTTTCTGGCATGAACATTTTTCTATTTTCCCCTAATGACAAGGGCTAAAAATCACAGCAAAGCCACCTGAGAATACAGGTGACTCTACAATGTTCATTTTTATATATAATGTTCCCTGTGATAAGGATTTTTCTGAATTTATCTATAATTAAAACAAAATGGGAAACTTCCTAGATTTGGCATTTGTCTCTGCAACATAGATATACTACTGAGAGGGACTATTTTATTCTTACAGTTAGTACATAGCCAAGACTAGAATTTTGTTGTTTTCTATGTATAACATAGGATTTGAACTGGTATCTAAGCTTTGATACTTATAGGTTAATTGACAACCCATAAATTCACCACTAGTCATAACGTATATAAGTACTTTTACAAATAATGTGGGAGACCTGGGCTCAATCCTCTCGGTTGGGGAGATCCTCTGGAGAAGGGAACAGGTACTCACTCCAGTGTTCTTGCCTGGAGAACCCCCAGGGACAGAGGAGCCTGGCAGGCTACTGTCCATGAGGTCACAAAATCCAACATGACTGGAGCAATTTCCCCTTTCAACTTAGAGCTATACTTGCATAGAGGATAGGCTTGACAGAAATGTTACAAAACGTGTCAAAATTTTGGGGGGGGCTCAGGAAATCCGTTAGTTCTTAGCCATTGGGAAGCCCTTGATATGTAATAAGGTTTAAAAAAGTCCAGTTACTTGGAACCACCTAAACAAGAAACTATTCCTGATCCTACCACTCTCTTATTGTATGGGTCTTACAAGAATTTGGACAAAACCATTCTCAGCATGTAGTAAAAAGTAAAATGCAATTATGCACTGCATGTACATTTTTGTGAGGTCTTTTGAGTCCAAAATGTAAGAAATATCTGTCTGCTGAGGAGTACATATGCACACATGGTGTGCTTATTTAGAGGTAGTAAATACATAATTCAATGGAAGTGAAGCAATTAAATGACATGCTTTAAAATCTCTAATATACATAAACATGTGAAATGAAAGAAAAGGATCAGCCTAAAGAAATTTTTTTGACTAACAAAAGATAAATTAAAAAGAGATGTGTGGTTATTTGTGGGGGATGAAGGCATGTGATAGACTTCTTTCTGGCATGAACATTTTTCTATTTTCCCCTAATGACAAGGGCTAAAAATCACAGCAAAGCCACCTGAGAATACAGGTGACTCTACAATGTTCATTTTTATATATAATGTTCCCTGTGATAAGGATTTTTCTGAATTTATCTATAATTAAAACAAAATGGGAAACTTCCTAGATTTGGCATTTGTCTCTGCAACATAGATATACTACTGAGAGGGACTATTTTATTCTTACAGTTAGTACATAGCCAAGACTAGAATTTTGTTGTTTTCTATGTATAACATAGGATTTGAACTGGTATCTAAGCTTTGATACTTATAGGTTAATTGACAACCCATAAATTCACCACTAGTCATAACGTATATAAGTACTTTTACAAATAATGTGGGAGACCTGGGCTCAATCCTCTCGGTTGGGGAGATCCTCTGGAGAAGGGAACAGGTACTCACTCCAGTATTCTTGCCTGGAGAATCCCAGGGACAGAGGAGCCTGGCAGGCTACTGTCCATGAGGTCACAAAAAATCCAACATGACTGAGCCACTTTCTTTTCACTTACTATACATATAAAATAGACATGTTTTATTTCACAACCTTATATCTATTGATGATTAAGTCATTTAAAAAAAAAGATTACTATGAAACAAATAAAAATTTGTGGTAGAGAAGTAAGTGATACTTTTGGTCAGCTTTATTTTCACTTTCATAATCCTGTACCGAATCAGGAGCTGATATGTCCTCAGCCATATAAATCACAACTACAATCCCTCAAACTAGGATACACATGAGAGTTTTATCTTCAAACATACTCTGTTTTTTTGATTTGCAATAAACCTTTTATTTACAAATGGGTTTTCATTATCCATAGAATATGCAAATAATGTAAGTTAAACTCATTCAAGATTAATTTTCATTGGAGAAGTGCAAGATTTGTCTCTCTTCCTTTTCACAGGCATATATCCATAGCACACATTAATGTTTCATGAGAATAAACAGCATATTAAATGAATCCTCCTGGAGAAGTGGCATTTAGTCATATCATGTACAAATAATTCTGACATTTGGTAGGACAAAGAAACATCACTTTGACATTACCCTCCGTTAAGATTTTAAAATAAAACATGGTATTGCTATCTCTTTAGCTTCATTTAGGTAGGTTCTCTCAGTTTCACTGATAATCCGCTCTGCATACTGGTGAAAATGCTATGTACAAAAGTATCCAAATGTTCAATTCCTTCAACTGAAAATGATTTATATTTGGACATCTTAAGCTGTGTCTCACTGAAATTTATACTTATTTTTATTATTATTTATTTTGTATGAGTTTTGCCTAAGCAACAGTGAGATAAAATTGTTTGGGAGCTTTATTAGGACTCCCATCTAAATCAGAAAAGAGAACTGTTTCTTACAGAGTAAATGAGCACAGAGAGCTTGAAGTGCTGTTGGGTGCCAATCACAGGGTCCAAGTCAACCTCAGTTGAATGATTTAACAATTTTGTGGGAGACCTGGGCTCAATCCTCTCGGTTGGGGAGATCCTCTGGAGAAGGGAACAGGTACTCACTCCAGTGTTCTTGCCTGGAGAACCCCCAGGGACAGAGGAGCCTGGCAGGCTACTGTCCATGAGGTCACAAAAAATCCAACATGACTGAGCCACTTTCTTTTCACTTACTATACATATAAAATAGACATGTTTTATTTCACAACCTTATATCTATTGATGATTAAGTCATTTAAAAAAAAAGATTACTATGAAACAAATAAAAATTTGTGGTAGAGAAGTAAGTGATACTTTTGGTCAGCTTTATTTTCACTTTCATAATCCTGTACCGAATCAGGAGCTGATATGTCCTCAGCCATATAAATCACAACTACAATCCCTCAAACTAGGATACACATGAGAGTTTTATCTTCAAACATACTCTGTTTTTTTGATTTGCAATAAACCTTTTATTTACAAATGGGTTTTCATTATCCATAGAATATGCAAATAATGTAAGTTAAACTCATTCAAGATTAATTTTCATTGGAGAAGTGCAAGATTTGTCTCTCTTCCTTTTCACAGGCATATATCCATAGCACACATTAATGTTTCATGAGAATAAACAGCATATTAAATGAATCCTCCTGGAGAAGTGGCATTTAGTCATATCATGTACAAATAATTCTGACATTTGGTAGGACAAAGAAACATCACTTTGACATTACCCTCCGTTAAGATTTTAAAATAAAACATGGTATTGCTATCTCTTTAGCTTCATTTAGGTAGGTTCTCTCAGTTTCACTGATAATCCGCTCTGCATACTGGTGAAAATGCTATGTACAAAAGTATCCAAATGTTCAATTCCTTCAACTGAAAATGATTTATATTTGGACATCTTAAGCTGTGTCTCACTGAAATTTATACTTATTTTTATTATTATTTATTTTGTATGAGTTTTGCCTAAGCAACAGTGAGATAAAATTGTTTGGGAGCTTTATTAGGACTCCCATCTAAATCAGAAAAGAGAACTGTTTCTTACAGAGTAAATGAGCACAGAGAGCTTGAAGTGCTGTTGGGTGCCAATCACAGGGTCCAAGTCAACCTCAGTTGAATGATTTAACAATTTTGAGTTATATTACCCAGGAGGGCCAGAATATTATGAATCTATCCTCCTCAGTAGGATCTGCAGTTGAAACTCCTGTCTAATGGTGTGTGCTAATACATAATGATAATGTCTTTCACCGAGGCTCTCTCTAATGGTGTATATTGCTTTATAATGATAATATCCTGGAATGAGACAATAACTTTACTATCCCTCCTCTGTCGAGAAGAATATACTCCAAATAGTAGAGTGCTCATTAATGACCTCAACTGGTAGCTAGTTCCAATTGGAAAATAGGGAACAAAACCAAGAAGGAACACACCCAACATCTTTTTAAATTCACAACACAAGGAGAAGAGAAATCATCCCATGGCATTTCACTAAAATACAAGCAGTCTGAAAGACTAGAGGTGGATTTTTATTTTCTCTTTCCTCTCACTTTCTCTTTTAACACAGATGCTTGAGGGTGTGTGATCACTTACTCTCCTAGTGGCCCTTAAAAATGTTTCTTTTCTAGTGGAACAGATGTTAAGGGAATCATTGTACTGAATTACCCCTGGGGTACATACTATAGTTTTTCTTGTACGTTCTCCCACTGCCGTCTTCAACTAATATAGTAACATCATAGAGATAAAAACAAATTAATGCTTTTTTATGCCAAAGTATTTAGAACTTTATTTACATTGGAAAAGTCATCTAACGAAAGCATTCATATCTTTATTTTTTATTAGGATCAGTTAGTTTAAATATAATATAGTATTTGTGCCAGGACCCAAAATATAAAGACAAATACATTAAGTGATGGCAATTATTTTAAGAGTACATATATGAAAAAGCAAAACACTTATTTTATCCCCACTGGAGCATTCTGTCATAGGAGTCATCAAATAAGCATGAAGAATCAGATACTAAAATATTAAAAGTTGTCAAGTATGCTAGCAGCCATATATTTTATAGTGTAAGGAGAGATGAGGTAATTATTTTTACATAAATCTATCCAAGTCTTTATTTCCTGACTTTTTTAGTTTTCATTTTCTTTATATAACAGTATCAAAATATCTCAGTGAATAAAACAGTGTTTGTGAAAATCACCATATACAATTAAGCTTTATTAGAATAGTTAGTGGGCTACTCTGATGGCTTATATAGTAAAGAATCCTTCTGCAATGTGGCAGACCTGGGTTCGGTCACTGGATTGGGAAGGTCCCCTGAAGAAGGGCATGGAAACCCACTCCAGTATTCTGGCCTGGAGAATCCCCATGGACAGGGGAGCCTGGCGGGCTGCAGTCCACGGGGTTGCAGAGTCACACATAACTGAGCAACTAAGCACACACACATAATAAGTAGTAATAGTTAAAAAAAAAACCTAAAAAACTATTTCCTGAGAATTTATGAACTTAAAATTTTATAGAGTAGTATTTTTATATTTATTATCTGACTTAATTCTTCAAAAAATTATGCTATCAATACTATTCCTGTTCTTATTTTAAGTTAGTATCATGCTCAAGGTCTAAATGTGAGTATAAATGAAACAGGGGTGACACAACTTATCTTAACAGACTCTGGGTTGTGAGTCCTTATTAAGAGAGGAAACAATATAAAATCATCCCTCCAGGACATTTTCTAAGGTGGCTTTAAGGCTCTATTTGTCACACCTCTTGCAAGTTAAGTGGTCTATAAGTCTATCTCTCAATTCTTTAATCATATACAGTTGACCAACGGGTTCTGCATCTGCGAATCCAATCAGCTGCAGATTAAAACTATTTGGAGCTTTCGGCCGGAACCGCCATCTTCCAGTAATTCGGCAAAATGATCAACACAAAGGGAAAGAGGAGGGGCACCCGCTATATGTTCTCTAGGCCTTTTAGGAAACATGGAGTTGTTCCTTTGGCCACATACATGCACATCTACAAGAAGGGGGATATTGTAGATATCAAGGGAATGGGTACTGTTCAGAAAGGAATGCCCCATAAATGTTACCATGGCAAAACTGGGAGAGTCTACAATGTTACTCAGCATGCGGTGGGCATCATTGTCAACAAACAAGTGAAAGGCAAGATTCTTGCCAAGAGAATTAATCTCCGTATCGAGCATATTAAGCACTCTAAGAGCCGAGATAGCTTCCTGAAACGCGTAAAGGAAAATAATCAGAAAAAGAAGGAAACCAAAGAGAAAGGGACTTGGGTTCAGCTGAAGCGCCAGCCTGCTCCACCCAGGGAAGCACACTTTGTGAGGACCAATGAAAAGGAGCCCGAGCTGTTGGAGCCCATTCCCTATGAATTCATGGCCTGATGGGTGTAAAAATAAAGACCTGGACTGCTAAAAAAAAAAAAAAAAAAGTATGGACATTCCTTAAAAAACTAAAAATAGAAGCACCCTATGACCCAGCAATCCCACTATCAGGCCTATATCCTGATGAAATCAAAAATGAAAGAGGCACCTGTACCCCAATGTTCATTGCAGCTCTCTATACAGTAGCCAGAACATGGAAGCAACCTAGATGTCCACCGACAAATGAATGGATCCAGAAGCCTTGGTACATATATACAATGGAATACTACTCAGCTGTTAAAAGAAATGCAGAAGACTCAGTCCTAATGAGGGGGCTGGCTCTAGAACCTATCATAAAAAGTGAAGCAAGTCAAAAAGAGAAAGACAAGTATAGTATACTAACTCATATATATGGGATCTAGTAAGATGGTCATGATAACACACGCAGTGAACTCAAGAAAAAACAGAGAACAGACATAAAGACATTGTGGAGACTGAACAGTGGGAGGGAGGCATGGAGGGAGTAACATGGAAACCTATACTGTCATGTGTGAAAAAGATAGCTATTGTCATTGTGCTAGGGGAATAGGAGTACCTACAACCACTTGGGGCGATGGTCTGGAGGTATGGGAGGGGGGTAACTGGGTGGGGGGAGGGCCCAAGGATATGCATATGAATGATCTTGGAACATACATGTTGGTGAACAACAAAACCCTGTAAAATCTTTAAAATAAAGTTAAAAAAAAAAAAAACTATTTGGAAAAAACTTTCCAGAAAGTTCCAAAAACCAAAACTTGAATTTTCTGTGCACCAGTAATTATTTATATAGAATTTACAATGGCTCCTGATAAAACATGCAAGATGTTTCTACTTGTAGGACAGAAAATAACTATTATAAAGCAGACACTCACCCACCTCACTCCTCTGACTTTTTAGAGCTAAACTGGTTTAACTTAAGAAATTTCCCAAGTTCCCAGTATTAAGTATGATTGCAGAGAAAGTAGAAAGATTATATCTGGGGGAAATCACTAAGGTACTGCCTTTTTTGGTACTGTTTTTAAATATAGGATGTCAATTTCTAATTATCTTTTGAAAATTTAATTTTTAAGAAACCGAGCTACAATTGTTGAATAAATTGTATATTAAATGTTTATGTGCCATAGCGTATCTGAAGAAAAGCATTCAGTGTTAAGAGACCTGCTGTTTCAGCAACTTCTAACTTCAATAGGGGTGAATTTAAAAAGGTCTGAACTATTTAGAACTCGAGAGGATTCCTCTCAGAACTAACTCTTTCAATTTTTGTAAATTGTGCAACTGATGTACAGCAACTGATTATGAGCTGATTCCTCATCCAAAAATAAGAAAACTAAATTGTATACCCCATACATTGTAAGTTCCCTAAATGACAACATATATAAACCTGTTTGCACACTACAAAGAAAAATGCAAATATATGAGACTATTGTGTTTACTGTCAGTAAGATAAAAATGTTTGGTTTAATTAAGTGAATTATTATAAGATTATAATCTTATTATTTAAGATTATTATAAGATTATGTGGATGCATGCTTGCATGCTTTAACAAAGTCAAAACATGCATCCACATTTACTGACAAGGTTGATTACATTCTACAACTCCCTCAATTTTTTTTTTTTTTTTTGGTCCTTGTCCATCTCAGACAAGATTTCACAAAGCCTTTGTTTGCACCTCTCTTACAACAATATCTTACTTTGCCTTTCAATTGTCACTTGGATGCCCTTATGTAAATTCATTGAGAACAGAGGCTATCTTGGATGTCCCTTGGTACTTAGAACTGCAAGTTTAAAAAGCAGGCTCAGAAACTGTTAAATGGGACAATTTTTAGCATTAAACAATTTGATCTCACTGCCCAAATAAGACTAACACATTAATGTGTCCTAGTGACCAGAACTCTATGTTACAGCAGAGGTTCTCAATCCTGGCTTTCCAGTTATAATAGCTTCAGAAGTTTGCTGTGCTCAAATGCTTCAGTTATGTCTGTCTTTTTTTGCAACCCCATGGTCTGCTCTCCAGGCTCCTCTGTCCATGGGATTCTCCAGGCAAGAATACTGGAGTGGGTTGCCATTACTTTCTCTAGGGGACATCCCAGCCCAGGGATCAAACTCATGTCTTTTATGTCTCCTGTATTGGCAGGTGAGTTCTGTACCACTAGTGCCACCTGGAAGTCTAAAGCTAAGAAGTTTAAAGCAAAACAAATAACTTCAGCTGGTTTTATTAAAAAAGAAAAGCAAAAAAGTCACCCTAGATGAATTCTCTCAGAATCTCTAGGAATGAGAAACAAAGCATCAGTCTTAAAAAAAAAAAAAATCTCTCAGTTAATTGTAATATGTGGGGAAATCAAAGAGCCACCTATTTAGAGTCAGAATCTTATGTTAATTTCATATCAGTAGAAATTCTGAATGTCTAAATGTATAGAAATTGGGTTGAATTTTACTCAGAACCTTGTTAACAAGTAGAAATTATTTCTGGAAATTAGCAGGTCAGGTGGTGAGGAGAGGAAATGCACCTTTGTCAGCATTCAGCAGTAAGTGAAGTATGATAGTTTCTAAATATGTCACACCGATTTGTTTCAAATTATTTATGCACAGACAGAAACAAGCCATTATTGAGTACAGTTAATAACCCATGACAAGTTTCCTTAAAATAAATGGGGTCTCGAAATTCAATTTTATTTATTAGCCAATTTGAATTTTTTTCCTAGGCATTTATCCATCAAACATGGCACTGTTATTGCACATGCATTATGCAGTATGTCAAATTAAACCATTGTTGATAAAACAAACATTAGTTATTGAAATGATCCAAATGCCAGCTTAAAATGCTGTGTTGTAGCTAATAAATATGCCTAACTTCCAGTGCAGAAAGATGGGCAAACATGATAATTTGATTTCTATATGCCTGTATTTGAAAAAGAAAAAAAAACTTAAAAATATCTCTTGCAAAGACAATGGTTTTGACTTGTACTTAGAGCTCAGCATATGGTGCTGACGCAAGTAACTGGTAATAGTAACAAGTATAGTGAGAGATATTAACACTCAGAAGTTTGCTGTGCTCAAATGCTTCAGTTATGTCTGTCTTTTTTTGCAACCCCATGGTCTGCTCTCCAGGCTCCTCTGTCCATGGGATTCTCCAGGCAAGAATACTGGAGTGGGTTGCCATTACTTTCTCTAGGGGACATCCCAGCCCAGGGATCAAACTCATGTCTTTTATGTCTCCTGTATTGGCAGGTGAGTTCTGTACCACTAGTGCCACCTGGAAGTCTAAAGCTAAGAAGTTTAAAGCAAAACAAATAACTTCAGCTGGTTTTATTAAAAAAGAAAAGCAAAAAAGTCACCCTAGATGAATTCTCTCAGAATCTCTAGGAATGAGAAACAAAGCATCAGTCTTAAAAAAAAAAAAAATCTCTCAGTTAATTGTAATATGTGGGGAAATCAAAGAGCCACCTATTTAGAGTCAGAATCTTATGTTAATTTCATATCAGTAGAAATTCTGAATGTCTAAATGTATAGAAATTGGGTTGAATTTTACTCAGAACCTTGTTAACAAGTAGAAATTATTTCTGGAAATTAGCAGGTCAGGTGGTGAGGAGGAGGGGAAATGCACCTTTGTCAGCATTCAGCAGTAAGTGAAGTATGATAGTTTCTAAATATGTCACACCGATTTGTTTCAAATTATTTATGCACAGACAGAAACAAGCCATTATTGAGTACAGTTAATAACCCATGACAAGTTTCCTTAAAATAAATGGGGTCTCGAAATTCAATTTTATTTATTAGCCAATTTGAATTTTTTTCCTAGGCATTTATCCATCAAACATGGCACTGTTATTGCACATGCATTATGCAGTATGTCAAATTAAACCATTGTTGATAAAACAAACATTAGTTATTGAAATGATCCAAATGCCAGCTTAAAATGCTGTGTTGTAGCTAATAAATATGCCTAACTTCCAGTGCAGAAAGATGGGCAAACATGATAATTTGATTTCTATATGCCTGTATTTGAAAAAGAAAAAAAAACTTAAAAATATCTCTTGCAAAGACAATGGTTTTGACTTGTACTTAGAGCTCAGCATATGGTGCTGACGCAAGTAACTGGTAATAGTAACAAGTATAGTGAGAGATATTAACACCTTCTCTCTTTTTGTTTCTTTATCTAAAAACACACTTATTATAATATTTAATCATGTGAAAAGGCCTTTTCAGTACTCAGTTTCATATTATTTATAAGGATCATACTTTTGGAGAAAAAGAAGATGGCCTGAGGTACATGGATTTAGATTCACCATCAAAATGGACAAAAATTCTGCATTTTTAAAATCCCTTATGAAGTAAAGAATGTATGTGTTATATGTAAACTTTTTGAACTCATACTGACAAGTTTATTTCAAGGCTCTGAGTTTTATTAAAATCTTTCCTTCTAGTAAGAATTACTTGTTTATGTCGTCTTAAGACATTCTATGACAATCTGCCCGTGTCTTAATGCAAGATGAATTAAACTTAGAGAGATGGCCAGAATTCTGACAAACTATTTTACAAGGTACTGCGAGGAACCCAATAAACCATAATATTTTTTATGTTTTATAAAAATTTATTTAATGTATGCATCTTGAATAGAAACATGAATCCCATTTTATAATGAAACAAACTGTAGAGATATTTAAAATACTATTTTCACCTTTCAACTTTATAAACTACTTAATTCTTAAGCTAACCAGATCCTTTGAAAAGGTGAAATTTTACTACTAAGAAAAATTCAATACTCTACACCTATCTTTTCCTGCCTTCATCACTTCCTACAAGTACATGCTCTGAGCATAGGACATATCATAGTCAACATTGCAGACTTGGTCTCAGTCCTTAGAGAAATTTCTTTTTAGCCATGAAAACAAACCATTAAATAGGCATCCACAATTAAAAATGTTTATAACAAGTATGTAACTGTGGGAGGAAGGGGGTGCTATGGGTGCATATTATCAAAGACACTTAATACAGAAAAGGAGGAATTAGAATTGACTTTCTAAAGAGAAAAATAGTGTGAGATGATCAGAATTAAGAATTAGTAATTATTTCACCATTAAAACCTTGAGGGTGGGGATGAGGGGAGGGAAGAGAAATAATAGAAGAGAGAAGAAAAAGAGAGAGAAAGAGGGAGGATCAGCCTCACAGAAACACATGCAAAGGGCTGGAACAAAGGAGTGTGCCACACTCTGTCCTGTGCATTTAGGATGTCTAATTGCATCCTCATTCTCTACCCATTAGATGTCCAATAGTACACTATTTCCCAAGTTGTGACAAACAAAAATGACTCTAGGCTTTGTCAGACGGCCACTGGAAGGCAAAATCACACCAGTTATGAAGGGGGTAACATGGATTTGGATTCACCATCAAAATGGACAAAAATTCTGCATTTTTAAAATCCCTTATGAAGTAAAGAATGTATGTGTTATATGTAAACTTTTTGAACTCATACTGACAAGTTTATTTCAAGGCTCTGAGTTTTATTAAAATCTTTCCTTCTAGTAAGAATTACTTGTTTATGTCGTCTTAAGACATTCTATGACAATCTGCCCGTGTCTTAATGCAAGATGAATTAAACTTAGAGAGATGGCCAGAATTCTGACAAACTATTTTACAAGGTACTGCGAGGAACCCAATAAACCATAATATTTTTTATGTTTTATAAAAATTTATTTAATGTATGCATCTTGAATAGAAACATGAATCCCATTTTATAATGAAACAAACTGTAGAGATATTTAAAATACTATTTTCACCTTTCAACTTTATAAACTACTTAATTCTTAAGCTAACCAGATCCTTTGAAAAGGTGAAATTTTACTACTAAGAAAAATTCAATACTCTACACCTATCTTTTCCTGCCTTCATCACTTCCTACAAGTACATGCTCTGAGCATAGGACATATCATAGTCAACATTGCAGACTTGGTCTCAGTCCTTAGAGAAATTTCTTTTTAGCCATGAAAACAAACCATTAAATAGGCATCCACAATTAAAAATGTTTATAACAAGTATGTAACTGTGGGAGGAAGGGGGTGCTATGGGTGCATATTATCAAAGACACTTAATACAGAAAAGGAGGAATTAGAATTGACTTTCTAAAGAGAAAAATAGTGTGAGATGATCAGAATTAAGAATTAGTAATTATTTCACCATTAAAACCTTGAGGGTGGGGATGAGGGGAGGGAAGAGAAATAATAGAAGAGAGAAGAAAAAGAGAGAGAAAGAGGGAGGATCAGCCTCACAGAAACACATGCAAAGGGCTGGAACAAAGGAGTGTGCCACACTCTGTCCTGTGCATTTAGGATGTCTAATTGCATCCTCATTCTCTACCCATTAGATGTCCAATAGTACACTATTTCCCAAGTTGTGACAAACAAAAATGACTCTAGGCTTTGTCAGACGGCCACTGGAAGGCAAAATCACACCAACTGGTCTTGCGGTAAAGGGCTTAAGTGTGGGATATGTGTGCACTATAGGTGTGAAAGATGAGGCAGCAGAGATTAGTAAAGCTGAATCCTCTTCTACCATATTCTATTTCCATTCTGTCCTTCCATGATCAGTCTGAAGCTTTTAGCTAAGCCCTAGGCCTCCACAATCCCGTTCTCCCCCTACATAAGGTGTAAGAAAGGTTGGAAGAATGGCACGACAGTCCATGGAGACAAAGAATCATTATTCAGGTCAAAAAGGGATGAGAGTGGATGCTCTTAATTGCAGATTTATATGCTGAGCACAGCAGCCATATGCAAAGTGACAAGATACTAGATTGAGGAAGCGAAACTGTGTATAAGCCCCTGGATCCTTATGTACTGAAGTACAAGGTTGACTCAAGAGTTAATGATTGGGACTTCCCTGGTGGCAACGTGGATAAGAATCCACCTGCCAATGTAGGGGACACACATTTGATCTCTGGTCCAGGAAGATTCCACACGTCTTGGAGCAACCAAGCCTGGGCACAACTACTGACCACAGGTGTAAAGCCTGCAAGCTACAATTACTAAGCCCACAAACTGCAACTACTGAAGCCCACGTGCCTAGAGCTTATGCTCTGCAACAAGAGAAGTCAATGCACTGCAACGAAGAGTAGCTCCCACTTGCAACTAAATAAAGCCCACGCAAGGTGATGAAGACCTAGTGCAGCCAAAATAAATCAATCAATGAATTTTTCTTTAAAAAAAGAGCTGATGATTGGGAAATGTGAAGTTCTAGAAACAAATAGTTGTTAGGCTGAGGAAAACTGCCACATAGCAGAATCACTAAACTCTTAGTTCTTGAAAGAAAGTGATGAAGGCATGACACACATTCCTAAGTTGTTTATCCAAAAAAAAATAAATAAATAAAATAAACCAGACTCCTATCTGATGAAAGCTGCTGACCACAAGAACTTAACACCTTAACTGGTTGGAATGAGAAGGTGGATGATTCTGACTCCCAATTATCTCACCACCAGCTAACCAGAAGAATGTCCATAAGCTGATCAAGCTCTGTTCCTTGAACCATTACTGTCAAACTCCTCATTACCTGCTCCAAGATGGGATATGCAGACTTGAGGGCATTAGGCCACTGTGGTCCCACTTTGTCTGGCAAAACACAAAAGCTATTTCTATTTCACCCAAAATTCTGTCTCTGAGATCCGGCACCTGTGTACAGAGGCTGAGTTTCGGGAATAGAAGTGCACAGAAATTGGATTATCAAATAGCTTTGATACTTTTTTTTAAGGTGTTTGAATTCTATCCAGAAGTTTGTAGAACCCTATGGATTTGTAAACAGGGACTTGCTCTTTAAAGAGAATCACACTGACAGCTCTATTGGATTTGTAAAGCCTTTGATGGAGCAGGAAATAGCTAGAAGCAAGAAACCAAGTTAGAGGGATAGGTTTATAATCTTAGCGAGAAATGTTGAGGGTCAGGGCTGAGTTGGCCTGTGTGGATGGAAAGAGAACAGATTTAAAACACTTTTAAAAGATAGCATCAATATTTATTCATCAGAAATGTTTTAGATGTGGTGCGGGAGAGGGAGATGTCAGGATGACCTCCAGCATTCACTGGGTGATTAGTGATGTCATTCACCAGTTCTAGGAAGTAAGTTCTGTAAGTGTTAAAAGCTCAAGGAATTGTCTACAGCATGGTGATCACAGAGATCATCCCATCAGATATGGCATGGGATAGAGCATGAATCTGAGAAATATTTCTAGTGGGTCACGCTTTCTTTGAAGAATAAGGCACATCAAGAAAAAACGTATTTCAACTATTTTGTGCAATCATGGAATAAAAACTTATGAACAAATGGCTATTTTATCATCAAATATTATTTTCAAAATTCTGTAAGACCAAGTGAATCATTACAGTAGTACACTAAACAAAATATTGGAGTAGGTGTCGCAGAAATATTTATTTTGAAAGCTAAGCATTAATAGATCACATTAAAAGTGCAGAGAATATAAATTCACTGAATTTCTTAATGATCAATGATTTGCTGGGTTGGTTTTAAATCATACTTAACTGAAGCTATATTTGTTCCACAATCAACATCAAAAATGGAAATAAGCTTAACACCTTAACTGGTTGGAATGAGAAGGTGGATGATTCTGACTCCCAATTATCTCACCACCAGCTAACCAGAAGAATGTCCATAAGCTGATCAAGCTCTGTTCCTTGAACCATTACTGTCAAACTCCTCATTACCTGCTCCAAGATGGGATATGCAGACTTGAGGGCATTAGGCCACTGTGGTCCCACTTTGTCTGGCAAAACACAAAAGCTATTTCTATTTCACCCAAAATTCTGTCTCTGAGATCCGGCACCTGTGTACAGAGGCTGAGTTTCGGCAATAGAAGTGCACAGAAATTGGATTATCAAATAGCTTTGATACTTTTTTTTAAGGTGTTTGAATTCTATCCAGAAGTTTGTAGAACCCTATGGATTTGTAAACAGGGACTTGCTCTTTAAAGAGAATCACACTGACAGCTCTATTGGATTTGTAAAGCCTTTGATGGAGCAGGAAATAGCTAGAAGCAAGAAACCAAGTTAGAGGGATAGGTTTATAATCTTAGCGAGAAATGTTGAGGGTCAGGGCTGAGTTGGCCTGTGTGGATGGAAAGAGAACAGATTTAAAACACTTTTAAAAGATAGCATCAATATTTATTCATCAGAAATGTTTTAGATGTGGTGGGGGAGAGGGAGATGTCAGGATGACCTCCAGCATTCACTGGGTGATTAGTGATGTCATTCACCAGTTCTAGGAAGTAAGTTCTGTAAGTGTTAAAAGCTCAAGGAATTGTCTACAGCATGGTGATCACAGAGATCATCCCATCAGATATGGCATGGGATAGAGCATGAATCTGAGAAATATTTCTAGTGGGTCACGCTTTCTTTGAAGAATAAGGCACATCAAGAAAAAACGTATTTCAACTATTTTGTGCAATCATGGAATAAAAACTTATGAACAAATGGCTATTTTATCATCAAATATTATTTTCAAAATTCTGTAAGACCAAGTGAATCATTACAGTAGTACACTAAACAAAATATTGGAGTAGGTGTCGCAGAAATATTTATTTTGAAAGCTAAGCATTAATAGATCACATTAAAAGTGCAGAGAATATAAATTCACTGAATTTCTTAATGATCAATGATTTGCTGGGTTGGTTTTAAATCATACTTAACTGAAGCTATATTTGTTCCACAATCAACATCATATGGAAAGTATGTTGAAAATAGTAAGAACATAAAATATGCATCATAATTCTAATTGATAGTTAATATTTATTTTCTTTAACATTTGAAACAGTCCTGTATAACATAATGGGATCTCCTCAAACGTAGTAGATACTATCACATGAAATTTGAGAGTAAGCATGGCTTAAGCTCCTCATTGTGCTCTTTTATTTTCTCCTTCCCTTTCCTGTTTCCATTTTCATAGTTTTATTGTTTGTTTAAAAAACAAACAAATAGGAGAAAAGAGACATCAAGACAGATGCGGAAAGAAAAACAGTTAATATTACTGTTAAAGTAAAAGAAGTCACTATTACTTTCCCCAAGGTATGTCTGACTTTATTTTAGATAATGTGCCATTTTAGACATATCTCTCTTTTCCCCTTAGACTTTTGAAATAATTACATTTAGGTTACCCGTCTTTTATCAAGAGACTGAAGATGCTATCAATCTATTTCTATTCCACAGAGCTTAGAAACATTCAGTGGAATCTTAGATGTTTTATAGAAAATACCGTGGAGACAACACACACCATAAAAATGTTACTCCATTAATCATTGGTGTATTTTGTTCTGCTTTGATCATAGTTTTGAGGTTGATGTTACACTGTGTTTACTGTTTGAATTCTAGTTTCTAAAAACTCACCCCAGTGTACCCAGGGACATGGTAGTTCAATCGATTTAGGGCAAAATTAGGGCCCACAACATAATAAAGCAATTAGTGGTAACTTAGGTTATGTACACTGGAAAAAGATTCTTTCTTTTCTTTTTTTGTTTAAGAAAATTCAAGAAATTGTTTTATTTCTCCTGTAGAAGGGACTCCCTTCTTTTCAGGAAAACTTATATCCTATTTTTTGGGGCAATCATGGAATAAAAAACTTATGAACAAATGGCTATTTTATCATCAAATATTATTTTCAAAATTCTGTAAGACCAAGTGAATCATTACAGTAGTACACTAAACAAAATATTGGAGTAGGTGTCGCAGAAATATTTATTTTGAAAGCTAAGCATTAATAGATCACATTAAAAGTGCAGAGAATATAAATTCACTGAATTTCTTAATGATCAATGATTTGCTGGGTTGGTTTTAAATCATACTTAACTGAAGCTATATTTGTTCCACAATCAACATCATATGGAAAGTATGTTGAAAATAGTAAGAACATAAAATATGCATCATAATTCTAATTGATAGTTAATATTTATTTTCTTTAACATTTGAAACAGTCCTGTATAACATAATGGGATCTCCTCAAACGTAGTAGATACTATCACATGAAATTTGAGAGTAAGCATGGCTTAAGCTCCTCATTGTGCTCTTTTATTTTCTCCTTCCCTTTCCTGTTTCCATTTTCATAGTTTTATTGTTTGTTTAAAAAACAAACAAATAGGAGAAAAGAGACATCAAGACAGATGCGGAAAGAAAAACAGTTAATATTACTGTTAAAGTAAAAGAAGTCACTATTACTTTCCCCAAGGTATGTCTGACTTTATTTTAGATAATGTGCCATTTTAGACATATCTCTCTTTTCCCCTTAGACTTTTGAAATAATTACATTTAGGTTACCCGTCTTTTATCAAGAGACTGAAGATGCTATCAATCTATTTCTATTCCACAGAGCTTAGAAACATTCAGTGGAATCTTAGATGTTTTATAGAAAATACCGTGGAGACAACACACACCATAAAAATGTTACTCCATTAATCATTGGTGTATTTTGTTCTGCTTTGATCATAGTTTTGAGGTTGATGTTACACTGTGTTTACTGTTTGAATTCTAGTTTCTAAAAACTCACCCCCAGTGTACCCAGGGGACATGGTAGTTCAATCGATTTAGGGCAAAATTAGGGCCCACAACATAATAAAGCAATTAGTGGTAACTTAGGTTATGTACACTGGAAAAAGATTCTTTCTTTTCTTTTTTTGTTTAAGAAAATTCAAGAAATTGTTTTATTTCTCCTGTAGAAGGGACTCCCTTCTTTTCAGGAAAACTTATATCCTGCCACAAGGCACAAAATTTATAGACCATGTATATCATATATCCTAGTGAGTAAATGATTGTGTAGGAAAGAACCTTAGAAGATATCTAGCCTAACCTCCCTCTAAATAATGGAATCCTGTCTACAGTGCCCTTGAAAGACAATGATCTTACTTAGCACAAAGCCTCCATTCTATTGCTAGGCAGTTCTAATTAAGATAAAGTTCTTCCTAGTGAACTAAGCTAAATCTTCCTATTTGTATTTTCTGCTAGCTACCTCTCCTAAACAATAAAACAAAAACACTTATTTCCACAGAAATTAAATAGCTCTTTCAATACTTGAAGATAACCAGCATCTCTCCCTTTATTTTTCAATTCGCTATGCTAAATGCTATTTTCTCAGCTGTTTCTCTGATCTACAAAACTCTGCCTATCCAAAGTTCCTTTTTCTGGGCAACTGATTACTTTAGTCTCAAGTCTTAACATGTGGTATTCTGATCTGCCCATGGGACTCTCCTGTGTAAGACTTTTGCATATTAGAACATTGAAATTATACTGTTTGCTCATGCATAACTTGTATACAACTAAAATTTCTGGGGTTGGCTTTTCATGTGATTAATCACTTATTTCCAACACTTCTGTGAAATGGCTTTAATTACTTCCATCTCAGTTTCATCTTGATTTTGATGCTGGATTTCTTTGACCAAGGATATTTAAAATCTAGTTATAAAATGAACTTATGTGAACCATGTAATCTTGGACTTATTTGAATCCTAATTATGAGTTGAGGGTTATGCACTAAGAATTTGGTATACTTTATATATTTTATCTCCATCTTCATTGTCATCTAAAAATTTGATTTAAAAAATAAGATAAAAAATAGGCTACTTAAAAACTTTGTATACAAATACTTTGGAAAAATTAGCTCCATTATTAAAAATGCGTAGGTCATTTAAAAATTTTAAATCCACACAGACATTCAAATCAGTCTCAAAACTTCCATCCTGTTTATACATTTGCAATGTGATTTGTGGGGTGACTTGTGCAAAGGCACATACACATGGAATTACAGTGATTTCCTAGCCTTGGGAATCTTGTCAGTTAAATAGCTTTTCTCCTGAACACTATGATAAGCTCCTTCTTTTTTTAGTGAGTAAATGATTGTGTAGGAAAGAACCTTAGAAGATATCTAGCCTAACCTCCCTCTAAATAATGGAATCCTGTCTACAGTGCCCTTGAAAGACAATGATCTTACTTAGCACAAAGCCTCCATTCTATTGCTAGGCAGTTCTAATTAAGATAAAGTTCTTCCTAGTGAACTAAGCTAAATCTTCCTATTTGTATTTTCTGCTAGCTACCTCTCCTAAACAATAAAACAAAAACACTTATTTCCACAGAAATTAAATAGCTCTTTCAATACTTGAAGATAACCAGCATCTCTCCCTTTATTTTTCAATTCGCTATGCTAAATGCTATTTTCTCAGCTGTTTCTCTGATCTACAAAACTCTGCCTATCCAAAGTTCCTTTTTCTGGGCAACTGATTACTTTAGTCTCAAGTCTTAACATGTGGTATTCTGATCTGCCCATGGGACTCTCCTGTGTAAGACTTTTGCATATTAGAACATTGAAATTATACTGTTTGCTCATGCATAACTTGTATACAACTAAAATTTCTGGGGTTGGCTTTTCATGTGATTAATCACTTATTTCCAACACTTCTGTGAAATGGCTTTAATTACTTCCATCTCAGTTTCATCTTGATTTTGATGCTGGATTTCTTTGACCAAGGATATTTAAAATCTAGTTATAAAATGAACTTATGTGAACCATGTAATCTTGGACTTATTTGAATCCTAATTATGAGTTGAGGGTTATGCACTAAGAATTTGGTATACTTTATATATTTTATCTCCATCTTCATTGTCATCTAAAAATTTGATTTAAAAAATAAGATAAAAAATAGGCTACTTAAAAACTTTGTATACAAATACTTTGGAAAAATTAGCTCCATTATTAAAAATGCGTAGGTCATTTAAAAATTTTAAATCCACACAGACATTCAAATCAGTCTCAAAACTTCCATCCTGTTTATACATTTGCAATGTGATTTGTGGGGTGACTTGTGCAAAGGCACATACACATGGAATTACAGTGATTTCCTAGCCTTGGGAATCTTGTCAGTTAAATAGCTTTTTTTCTCCTGAACACATGATAGCTCCTTCTATACAATTTTGCTTGTTCAAATGCAAAGCTATCTGTTTGATTATTTATAATTTTTCTAAGGATTAATGTTAAGCTTCTTGGTCTATAGTTTTCAAAATGCAACTGTCTACCCCTGGTAGCTCAGATGCTAAAGAATCTGCCTGCAATGCAGCAGATCCAGTTAGACCCCTGGGTTAGGAAGGTCCCCTGGAGAAGAGAATGAATGACTACCCACACTTTAGAATTCTTGCCTGGAGAATTCCATGGATAGAGGAGCCTGATGGGCTACAGTCCATGCCATTGCAAAGAGTCAGATATGATTGAGTGACTCACTCTTTCACTTTTCACTCCTTCAGTAAGCAGGTCAATCTCTTGATATATAGTGAGGTACTTATTGCCCAATCTCTGTAAAGTGGAGACAGGCAAACTTTCTCTAAAGCATACTCCAAGTGGAAGTATTGAAACTGTTCAGCATTTAGACAACATAACTGCAGACAGGTTAACAGGAGTAGGCTGCTCCAGATTTAATGATTAAAATGCTTCTTTTAAAAATATTTGGTATAAAATTGAATTTCTGATGTCTTTACTATTAAGAATTGATATAGAAAGTTATTTACACAAAAGATTATCATTTGGTTCTCTTAAGAGTATAGTTTATTCACTGAACATTAAGATATAATGTTTAATACAAAGAAAGCATTGATTAGACAGGCTATGTTAATTCTTAAGCACAATTACCCTCAAACTGCTTTTTAAGTTCAAGGTTACACCTCCTCGGATTTATTCAAAATGTCTTCACTTCTGCTAAAGTCATACAATTTCTTTCTGCCTTATCTTTGTTACCCTCAACATTCACACAAACAAACTGATTAATTAGCAGTAATAGCTTTGAAATGTAGTTAAGCGGATTTAGGTAGATGAAATGAGTCACAGACTCTAGGATCTACTTGTAAAATCAGTTAATTATTAAATCTTGGCCTTTTACACAGGAAATCAATCTTGATTTAGTGCTGAGAGACCACCATTGATGTCTAAGGCCAGTTTAAGTTTCTTTGTTTGTAAACAACTGTTAATTATCATCTGGACTGACTTCCAGGGCAGTGTGTAAGGACTTCCACACATGCTGTATACGTTTCTGTTTAATTTCAGCAGAAACGATAGGCAAAGTTCAGATTTCACACACACACACAAACTACTTGTTAGGAGTGTCAGTGACCACCTACAACAGAGTGATCATTATTCCTCTGTAGACATGTAATTCCAGGCATTTTATGAAGCAAGCAGATCTTTATTAATGGGGCATCACAGTGAGTGGGCAAATGGGTTATAGCTTCCCTTTATAAAATAGAGCATTTAATCCAGGAAGGCTAAGGGACACCAGAATTCTGTCATCAAACTCCATCCTTGATTGCCTAATATTTTAAGTTAACCTTCAATGGAAATGAGGTAAAAACATATTTTGAGGAGCATCTGTGTTTTCTCATCTTGTGATCTTTATGTTTTACAAATGATGAAACCAAGGCTCAGAGAGCTGAAAGCTTCAACTCACACTTGTCTAATCACAACAAACTTCATCTCACACTTCTCTAATCAGTAAATGTCAGAGCCAGTTCTATCTGCTGCCAATTTCTCCAATTTTTCACAGCTCAAGGTGCCTCTCGTTGAATTCTTGAATGTCTTTCCTAATTTCTAGATGGGCAGTTCTTCATCATTAGTTTAACTATATTATAAATATATATATACATAAATATTTTTCTCATAGGGATACTGGTACCATTGGTAGTAATTACCCAATAACATTCTAAGGACTGTCTCATTTGAATTTATATTTCCTCTAAGATTAGTGATAATAGAATACTCTATAAGGATAATGAAACTATATCATTCTAAAAGCGATTAATTAAAAACAAATGCAAAGTTTTGTATTTTTCTTAGGTTTACAGTTGTCTTCTCTATGCATATACTCATTACAACAGGGTCTTACTGTTCTCTTTTTAATACTGAAATGAGGCATCTTTATCCTTAAACACTTTCAAGAAATATACATTCTCCGCCAGATCAGGCATTGTGTATATTATAGAAGTCAGAAAGTTAATGCTGATTACCAACCTGAGCTGCTTTCTCATAATTATAGAACACAGGGTCTTTGTGGTTTTATGTATTAAGCATTCAGAGGTGAATGGAATACATGGCTCAAAGACATGCAAAATTGATCGTTTTAATGAATGTAATTAGAAGTCAAGGATGTAATGACGTTTCTGTTTAATTTCAGCAGAAACGATAGGCAAAGTTCAGATTTCACACACACACAAACTACTTGTTAGGAGTGTCAGTGACCACCTACAACAGAGTGATCATTATTCCTCTGTAGACATGTAATTCCAGGCATTTTATGAAGCAAGCAGATCTTTATTAATGGGGCATCACAGTGAGTGGGCAAATGGGTTATAGCTTCCCTTTATAAAATAGAGCATTTAATCCAGGAAGGCTAAGGGACACCAGAATTCTGTCATCAAACTCCATCCTTGATTGCCTAATATTTTAAGTTAACCTTCAATGGAAATGAGGTAAAAACATATTTTGAGGAGCATCTGTGTTTTCTCATCTTGTGATCTTTATGTTTTACAAATGATGAAACCAAGGCTCAGAGAGCTGAAAGCTTCAACTCACACTTGTCTAATCACAACAAACTTCATCTCACACTTCTCTAATCAGTAAATGTCAGAGCCAGTTCTATCTGCTGCCAATTTCTCCAATTTTTCACAGCTCAAGGTGCCTCTCGTTGAATTCTTGAATGTCTTTCCTAATTTCTAGATGGGCAGTTCTTCATCATTAGTTTAACTATATTATAAATATATATATACATAAATATTTTTCTCATAGGGATACTGGTACCATTGGTAGTAATTACCCAATAACATTCTAAGGACTGTCTCATTTGAATTTATATTTCCTCTAAGATTAGTGATAATAGAATACTCTATAAGGATAATGAAACTATATCATTCTAAAAGCGATTAATTAAAAACAAATGCAAAGTTTTGTATTTTTCTTAGGTTTACAGTTGTCTTCTCTATGCATATACTCATTACAACAGGGTCTTACTGTTCTCTTTTTAATACTGAAATGAGGCATCTTTATCCTTAAACACTTTCAAGAAATATACATTCTCCGCCAGATCAGGCATTGTGTATATTATAGAAGTCAGAAAGTTAATGCTGATTACCAACCTGAGCTGCTTTCTCATAATTATAGAACACAGGGTCTTTGTGGTTTTATGTATTAAGCATTCAGAGGTGAATGGAATACATGGCTCAAAGACATGCTGAGTAAGAGTTGATATGGAATCGCTAAATTTTAAATGAATTGTCCAAATTTCAAGGAGGCAGTTTGCCAAGATACTAATTTCTTTGGGTACCTATGTGCTAAAAATGCCCAATACCTGCAACAATATCCTATCTTGACTCAATTTAAAATTCTTGCACTGACAAGAAGGCACAAATAGTGTCACAAAGAATCATATATCAGTGGTCTTAGCCTTATGAATGAAGTATGAATTTTCTTTACCTAAAAAACTTATGTCATATATACTCTATAAATGTTGTTCAAGTTTAAATAATTCATAAAATCATTCATTTTTGTGGAAATTTTGTTAACAATGGCAATATATAATTTTATGTTCTCATTACATGTTGCCCTTGAATGATGTGTTGTTTATCATTATTAGCTCTGTCACTATCAGAAGGCATACAGAGGCTGGCTTCACATAGATATGAACATAAATCTTAACATGGTGACTATTATTTTACAAATAACAAGACTCAAATGTATTTTTCTGTGAAAGCTTTATATTTCCACAAAATAAAATGTAATGATATATATGACATATAACTGCTATATTATATATACACATTCTTGGTTGGTTTCCAAGGTAAACCATTCGATATCAAAGTAATCCAAGCCTATTCTCCAGTCACAGAGGCTGAAGTTGACTACTTCTATAAAGACTGACAACACCTAGAACTAACATTTAAAAAGATGCTTTTTTCATTATAGGGGACTGGAATGCAAAAGTAGGAATTAAAGAGATGCCTGGAATAACAGGCAAGTTTAGCCTTGGTGTACATATATGAAGCAGAACAAACACTAATAGAATTTCATTGAAAACAGCACACTGGTCATAGCAAACACTCTTTTCAACAGTGCCAGAGATGACTCTACACATGGACATGACCAAATTGATCAGTATTGAAATCAGATTCACTATTCTCTTTACAGTCAAAGATGGATAAGCTCTATATGGTCAGAAAAAAAGCAAGATGTGGAGCTGACTATGGCTCTGATCATGAGCAATTTAGGCATGTGTTTTAAATTAAATACATTCTCCGCCAGATCAGGCATTGTGTATATTATAGAAGTCAGAAAGTTAATGCTGATTACCAACCTGAGCTGCTTTCTCATAATTATAGAACACAGGGTCTTTGTGGTTTTATGTATTAAGCATTCAGAGGTGAATGGAATACATGGCTCAAAGACATGCTGAGTAAGAGTTGATATGGAATCGCTAAATTTTAAATGAATTGTCCAAATTTCAAGGAGGCAGTTTGCCAAGATACTAATTTCTTTGGGTACCTATGTGCTAAAAATGCCCAATACCTGCAACAATATCCTATCTTGACTCAATTTAAAATTCTTGCACTGACAAGAAGGCACAAATAGTGTCACAAAGAATCATATATCAGTGGTCTTAGCCTTATGAATGAAGTATGAATTTTCTTTACCTAAAAAACTTATGTCATATATACTCTATAAATGTTGTTCAAGTTTAAATAATTCATAAAATCATTCATTTTTGTGGAAATTTTGTTAACAATGGCAATATATAATTTTATGTTCTCATTACATGTTGCCCTTGAATGATGTGTTGTTTATCATTATTAGCTCTGTCACTATCAGAAGGCATACAGAGGCTGGCTTCACATAGATATGAACATAAATCTTAACATGGTGACTATTATTTTACAAATAACAAGACTCAAATGTATTTTTCTGTGAAAGCTTTATATTTCCACAAAATAAAATGTAATGATATATATGACATATAACTGCTATATTATATATACACATTCTTGGTTGGTTTCCAAGGTAAACCATTCGATATCAAAGTAATCCAAGCCTATTCTCCAGTCACAGAGGCTGAAGTTGACTACTTCTATAAAGACTGACAACACCTAGAACTAACATTTAAAAAGATGCGTTTTTCATTATAGGGGACTGGAATGCAAAAGTAGGAATTAAAGAGATGCCTGGAATAACAGGCAAGTTTAGCCTTGGTGTACATATATGAAGCAGAACAAACACTAATAGAATTTCATTGAAAACAGCACACTGGTCATAGCAAACACTCTTTTCAACAGTGCCAGAGATGACTCTACACATGGACATGACCAAATTGATCAGTATTGAAATCAGATTCACTATTCTCTTTACAGTCAAAGATGGATAAGCTCTATATGGTCAGAAAAAAAGCAAGATGTGGAGCTGACTATGGCTCTGATCATGAGCAATTTACTGCAAAATTCAACTTTAAATTGAAGAAAGTAGGGGAGACCACTAGGCCATTCAGGTATGACCTAAATCAAATTCCTTATGACTATACAGTGCAAGTGATGGATAGATTCAAAAAATTAGATCTGGTAGAGTGCCTATAGAGAACTGTGGACAAAGGTTCATAATATTGTACAAGAAAAAGAAATGCAAAAAGGCATTGTCTAAAGAGGCTTTATAAATAAGTGAGGAAAGAAGAGAAGTGAAAGACAAGGGGAAAAGGGAAAGGTATACCCAACTGAATGCAGAGTTCCAGAAAATAGTAAGGAGAGAGAAGAAAGTCTTTCTAAGTAAACAGTGCAGAAATATAGAAGAAAACAATAGAACAGGAAAGACTAGAGATCTCTTCAAGAAACTTAGAGATAACAGGGCAACATTTCATGCAAAGATGGGCATGATAAAAGATAGAAATTATAAGGACCTAACAGAAGCACAAAAGATAAAGAAGAGAAGACAAGAATATACAGAAGAACTATACAAAAATGTCTTAATGACATGGATAACCATGATGGTGCGGTCACTCACCTAGAATGGACTTCATCTGTAGTGTGAAGTGAAGTGGGCCTTAGGAAACATTGCTACAATCAAAGCTAGTAGAGGTGATGAAATTCCAGCTGAACTATTTTAAATCCTAAAAGGTGATGCTGTTAATGTGCTGCACTCAATACATCAACAAATTTGGAAAATCAGCAGTGGCCACAGACTGGAAAAAGTCAGTTTTCACTTGAATCCCAAAGAAAGGCAATGCCAAAGAATATTCAAATTACCATACAATTCCACTGATTTCATTTGCTAACAAGGTTATGCTCCAAATCTTTCAAGCTAGGTTTCGAAAGTATGTGAAGCAAGAACTTCCAGATTTATAAGTTGGGTTTCAAAGAGGCAGAGGAACCAGAGATCAAATTACCAACATTCACTGGATTATGGAGAGAGTAAGGGAATTCCAGAAAAACATCTACTTCTGCTTCATTGACTATGCTAAAGCCTTTCACTGTGTGGATTACGTTATATCTCTTTACAGTCAAAGATGGATAAGCTCTATATGGTCAGAAAAAAAGCAAGATGTGGAGCTGACTATGGCTCTGATCATGAGCAATTTACTGCAAAATTCAACTTTAAATTGAAGAAAGTAGGGGAGACCACTAGGCCATTCAGGTATGACCTAAATCAAATTCCTTATGACTATACAGTGCAAGTGATGGATAGATTCAAAAAATTAGATCTGGTAGAGTGCCTATAGAGAACTGTGGACAAAGGTTCATAATATTGTACAAGAAAAAGAAATGCAAAAAGGCATTGTCTAAAGAGGCTTTATAAATAAGTGAGGAAAGAAGAGAAGTGAAAGACAAGGGGAAAAGGGAAAGGTATACCCAACTGAATGCAGAGTTCCAGAAAATAGTAAGGAGAGAGAAGAAAGTCTTTCTAAGTAAACAGTGCAGAAATATAGAAGAAAACAATAGAACAGGAAAGACTAGAGATCTCTTCAAGAAACTTAGAGATAACAGGGCAACATTTCATGCAAAGATGGGCATGATAAAAGATAGAAATTATAAGGACCTAACAGAAGCACAAAAGATAAAGAAGAGAAGACAAGAATATACAGAAGAACTATACAAAAATGTCTTAATGACATGGATAACCATGATGGTGCGGTCACTCACCTAGAATGGACTTCATCTGTAGTGTGAAGTGAAGTGGGCCTTAGGAAACATTGCTACAATCAAAGCTAGTAGAGGTGATGAAATTCCAGCTGAACTATTTTAAATCCTAAAAGGTGATGCTGTTAATGTGCTGCACTCAATACATCAACAAATTTGGAAAATCAGCAGTGGCCACAGACTGGAAAAAGTCAGTTTTCACTTGAATCCCAAAGAAAGGCAATGCCAAAGAATATTCAAATTACCATACAATTCCACTGATTTCATTTGCTAACAAGGTTATGCTCCAAATCTTTCAAGCTAGGTTTCGAAAGTATGTGAAGCAAGAACTTCCAGATTTATAAGTTGGGTTTCAAAGAGGCAGAGGAACCAGAGATCAAATTACCAACATTCACTGGATTATGGAGAGAGTAAGGGAATTCCAGAAAAACATCTACTTCTGCTTCATTGACTATGCTAAAGCCTTTCACTGTGTGGATTACAAGAAACTGGAAAATTTTTAAAGTAATGGGAGCACCAGACCATGCTGTCTCCTGAGAAACCTGTATGTGGCTCAAGAAGCAACAGTTTAAAATGGACATGGAACTAATGAGTAATTACAAATTGGGAAAGGAGTACAACAAGGTCTTGTATTGTCACTTTGCATATTTAATTTGTATGCAGAGTACCTCATGCAAAATGCTGAGCTGGATGACTCACAATCTGGAATCAACATCTCTGGGAGAAATATCAATAAACTCAGATATGCAGATGATACCATTTTAATGACAGAAGGTGAAGTGGAACTAAAAAGCCTCTTCAAGAGGGTGAAAGAGAAGAGTGAAAAAACAGGCTTAAAACTCAACATTTAAAAAATGAAGATCATGGGGTCCGGTCCCATAACTTGATGGCAAATAGATGGGCAACCAATGGAAACAGTGACAGACTTCATTTTCTTGGGCTGAAATCACTGCAAATGGTGACTGCAGCCATGAAATTCAAAGATGCTTGCTCCTTGGAAGAAAAGCTATGACAAACCTAAACAGCATACTAAAAAGCAGAGACAAGATTTTGCCAACAAAATTCAGTTTATTCAAAGCTATGGTTTTTACATTAGTCATGTATGGGGGTGAGAATTGGAACATAAAAGAGCTGAGCACTGAAGAATGGATGCTTTTGAATTGTGCTGCTGCAAAAGTCTCGTGAGAGTTCCTTGGATTTCATGGAAATTAAATTGGTAACTATGACTAAAAGCCAAGCAAAGTAAGGGATAGAAAGTGATAAGGGGAATTACTGATGATAATATTTTTGACAGAACCCTTCAAGAATTATACTGAATAAAGGATTATTTATTTAGAAACAGGTCAAGTATGTATTTGTCACCCTATTTGCCTTCTTGATAACCTGGGGGGAGAGATGAGAACTTGGATCTAAAGTATAGCTTATTCATTACTACAATTTCATGTGCTGGATTACAAGAAAACAAGAACTTCCAGATTTATAAGTTGGGTTTCAAAGAGGCAGAGGAACCAGAGATCAAATTACCAACATTCACTGGATTATGGAGAGAGTAAGGGAATTCCAGAAAAACATCTACTTCTGCTTCATTGACTATGCTAAAGCCTTTCACTGTGTGGATTACAAGAAACTGGAAAATTTTTAAAGTAATGGGAGCACCAGACCATGCTGTCTCCTGAGAAACCTGTATGTGGCTCAAGAAGCAACAGTTTAAAATGGACATGGAACTAATGAGTAATTACAAATTGGGAAAGGAGTACAACAAGGTCTTGTATTGTCACTTTGCATATTTAATTTGTATGCAGAGTACCTCATGCAAAATGCTGAGCTGGATGACTCACAATCTGGAATCAACATCTCTGGGAGAAATATCAATAAACTCAGATATGCAGATGATACCATTTTAATGACAGAAGGTGAAGTGGAACTAAAAGCCTCTTCAAGAGGGTGAAAGAGAAGAGTAAAAAAACAGGCTTAAAACTCAACATTTAAAAAATGAAGATCATGGGGTCCGGTCCCATAACTTGATGGCAAATAGATGGGCAACCAATGGAAACAGTGACAGACTTCATTTTCTTGGGCTGAAATCACTGCAAATGGTGACTGCAGCCATGAAATTCAAAGATGCTTGCTCCTTGGAAGAAAAGCTATGACAAACCTAAACAGCATACTAAAAAGCAGAGACAAGATTTTGCCAACAAAATTCAGTTTATTCAAAGCTATGGTTTTTACATTAGTCATGTATGGGGGTGAGAATTGGAACATAAAAGAGCTGAGCACTGAAGAATGGATGCTTTTGAATTGTGCTGCTGCAAAAGTCTCGTGAGAGTTCCTTGGATTTCATGGAAATTAAATTGGTAACTATGACTAAAAGCCAAGCAAAGTAAGGGATAGAAAGTGATAAGGGGAATTACTGATGATAATATTTTTGACAGAACCCTTCAAGAATTATACTGAATAAAGGATTATTTATTTAGAAACAGGTCAAGTATGTATTTGTCACCCTATTTGCCTTCTTGATAACCTGGGAGAGATGAGAACTTGGATCTAAAGTATAGCTTATAATACATCATTATTTACTAAATTGTTTCCTTTGTTTGATTCAAATTCATAGTTTTTGAGAGTGAAAGCAAAATATTGAATTGAGAGAAAAACCAAATCTTAATCTGATCCTTCTCTCAACGAGCTCTGCAGCCCTGGAAAAGCACTCTCTTAATATCTTAGCTTATTCTGTTGAGAAAGAAAAGCTGGAGATTCTCAAGTATTTTTGCACTGGATGTTCTTAAGTAGTTCCCCTGCTTTAGATGATTCAATCCAGTCCCTCGTTGTTGTTGAGTTGCATCTGATTTTTTTATGATCCCATGGACTGTGCCTGCCCCAATGACTCAGGTGGTGAAGAATCTGCCCACAATACAGGAGACACAGGAGATGTGGTTTTGATCCCTGTGTTGTGTAGATATTCTAGAGGAGTAAATGGCAGTCCATGGGGTCACAAAGTGTCGTACATGACTGAATATACATTCAGACTCACACAGACTGTAGCCTGCCAGTCTCCTCTGCCCATAGGATTTCCCAGACAAGCATGGGTTACCATTTCCTTCTCCATGGAAATTAAATAGCTTGAAATGATTCAATAGGATGAAACTATTCCTTTTAGATTTCCAGTCAAATGTTCACAACACTTTATTCCATGGTATTAGGTTATGTTCTTAACAATATTTGCATTATTCCTGTTCATCTCATCCTTTTCTTTGTTAAAAAAAAATACTAATTTTTATGAAAAATGAGGCAGTTTGATCTCCGAGCTCTATTTTTCTTGTGCATTAAAAATAATTTCTATTTTTCTTGTGCATTACAATAATTGTCACTATGTATTTGCTTTTAAAAATAATTTGAAATTTTTGGTACAACATCTTTAGAAAATAAAAAAAACAAAAACATTAAGCTGCCACTTAATTACAAGAATAGTTAAGAGAGAGCACGTTGACTCTTTTATTTCTGTAATTCATTTTTACTTTTTTAAACATAGTCTTTAATATTGGTTCTGAAAGTATACCAGACAATAAAGTACATTAATTCATCATAATATCCAAATAATTGTCTTATTCTGAAAAATCTTGATGAAACAATTTAATTTCTGGAGATCATTAGTAAATTAACTTGCTGATCATTAGCTCTTGCCATATATAATTTGATTATTAGACTCATCCATTTCCAAATGATTAACAGTACATTCAGTTGTCAGATCAGAATAGGATGGAAAAACCATCTTCTTTTAATTTCCTGGAGACGTCACAAGATCCTGGCACTTGAAATGTAGCTACTTGAGAAGTGTCCTTGAATCTGAACTAATGGTCTCATTTTTTAGGCATGCTTGTAATATTGTCAAGTTCTTCAGGTCATTACCCATTTTCCATCTATCAACGATTAACCAGCTTTAAGAAAGCTGGGATTAAATACATTCTTAATGGTACATGTACAAAAATAAAATACATTATTCAGTTGGATAATGAGCTACTGTAAGATAGCTCTGATTCCCATGGACTGTGCCTGCCCCAATGACTCAGGTGGTGAAGAATCTGCCCACAATACAGGAGACACAGGAGATGTGGTTTTGATCCCTGTGTTGTGTAGATATTCTAGAGGAGTAAATGGCAGTCCATGGGGTCACAAAGTGTCGTACATGACTGAATATACATTCAGACTCACACAGACTGTAGCCTGCCAGTCTCCTCTGCCCATAGGATTTCCCAGACAAGCATGGGTTACCATTTCCTTCTCCATGGAAATTAAATAGCTTGAAATGATTCAATAGGATGAAACTATTCCTTTTAGATTTCCAGTCAAATGTTCACAACACTTTATTCCATGGTATTAGGTTATGTTCTTAACAATATTTGCATTATTCCTGTTCATCTCATCCTTTTCTTTGTTAAAAAAAAATACTAATTTTTATGAAAAATGAGGCAGTTTGATCTCCGAGCTCTATTTTTCTTGTGCATTAAAAATAATTTCTATTTTTCTTGTGCATTACAATAATTGTCACTATGTATTTGCTTTTAAAAATAATTTGAAATTTTTGGTACAACATCTTTAGAAAATAAAAAAAAAAACAAAAACATTAAGCTGCCACTTAATTACAAGAATAGTTAAGAGAGAGCACGTTGACTCTTTTATTTCTGTAATTCATTTTTACTTTTTTAAACATAGTCTTTAATATTGGTTCTGAAAGTATACCAGACAATAAAGTACATTAATTCATCATAATATCCAAATAATTGTCTTATTCTGAAAAATCTTGATGAAACAATTTAATTTCTGGAGATCATTAGTAAATTAACTTGCTGATCATTAGCTCTTGCCATATATAATTTGATTATTAGACTCATCCATTTCCAAATGATTAACAGTACATTCAGTTGTCAGATCAGAATAGGATGGAAAAACCATCTTCTTTTAATTTCCTGGAGACGTCACAAGATCCTGGCACTTGAAATGTAGCTACTTGAGAAGTGTCCTTGAATCTGAACTAATGGTCTCATTTTTTAGGCATGCTTGTAATATTGTCAAGTTCTTCAGGTCATTACCCATTTTCCATCTATCAACGATTAACCAGCTTTAAGAAAGCTGGGATTAAATACATTCTTAATGGTACATGTACAAAAATAAAATACATTATTCAGTTGGATAATGAGCTACTGTAAGATAGCTCTGATTCTATTTTATAAAAAGTTAGGAACTGAATTATTCAGGTGTGTTTTCAGCAGATAGCACAGTGAGTGGCATATGTGGTTTCACAATAAATGTGTGTTGAAATATGGTTATCTGTTTCATAGTTGAGTTTATTGCTTATAATTATTAATGATTGTGACATATCTATAAACTAGCCTGCTTTTCAAAGCAGTGAGTGTGTGTTTGCTAGTACATTTACAATGTTAGGAATAATAACTGTTATAAGGCATTGTTTAATACATATTTATTGACAGAATTGGTGTGTATATAGAATGGTTTCAATATCATGAAGAACCAGCGATCTCACCCAATAGTCATAAGGAACTGGATTCTGACCACTAACTACCTGAATGATTTTGGAAGTGGAGTTTTCCCCAAAGTCCCCCAAACAAGTCTTTCTTGTGAAAGTGTGGTAGATTGAATAGAAAACTTGGTGAACCTGCACTTGAAATTTTGAGCTATAGAACTATGAGGTATTAAATGAGTGGTGTTTTAAGCCCCTAAACTTGTGGCAATTTGCTACACAGTGATAGGAAACTAATACAGAATGTTTAAAGAACTGGAGGAATGGTCCTGATATTCAGATAAAAATTTTGCTATGTTGGTCTCTTTAATATCTCAAATCTACTATGTGAGAATTACATTTGATCACTAAAGTCATGCTAAGATTGTCTTTAACAATTCCTTAATATGAACAGAATAGATAAAATTTATGCAAAAGAGGGCAATCTTTTTTGTATTTTTTTTGAAAATACACTCTGCTGATCCTCGTGGGGAATTGGTTAAAAGGGCAAATCAGCTGTACTAGAATTCTTTTAATTTCCTGGAGACGTCACAAGATCCTGGCACTTGAAATGTAGCTACTTGAGAAGTGTCCTTGAATCTGAACTAATGGTCTCATTTTTTAGGCATGCTTGTAATATTGTCAAGTTCTTCAGGTCATTACCCATTTTCCATCTATCAACGATTAACCAGCTTTAAGAAAGCTGGGATTAAATACATTCTTAATGGTACATGTACAAAAATAAAATACATTATTCAGTTGGATAATGAGCTACTGTAAGATAGCTCTGATTCTATTTTATAAAAAGTTAGGAACTGAATTATTCAGGTGTGTTTTCAGCAGATAGCACAGTGAGTGGCATATGTGGTTTCACAATAAATGTGTGTTGAAATATGGTTATCTGTTTCATAGTTGAGTTTATTGCTTATAATTATTAATGATTGTGACATATCTATAAACTAGCCTGCTTTTCAAAGCAGTGAGTGTGTGTTTGCTAGTACATTTACAATGTTAGGAATAATAACTGTTATAAGGCATTGTTTAATACATATTTATTGACAGAATTGGTGTGTATATAGAATGGTTTCAATATCATGAAGAACCAGCGATCTCACCCAATAGTCATAAGGAACTGGATTCTGACCACTAACTACCTGAATGATTTTGGAAGTGGAGTTTTCCCAAAGTCCCCAAACAAGTCTTTCTTGTGAAAGTGTGGTAGATTGAATAGAAAACTTGGTGAACCTGCACTTGAAATTTTGAGCTATAGAACTATGAGGTATTAAATGAGTGGTGTTTTAAGCCCCTAAACTTGTGGCAATTTGCTACACAGTGATAGGAAACTAATACAGAATGTTTAAAGAACTGGAGGAATGGTCCTGATATTCAGATAAAAATTTTGCTATGTTGGTCTCTTTAATATCTCAAATCTACTATGTGAGAATTACATTTGATCACTAAAGTCATGCTAAGATTGTCTTTAACAATTCCTTAATATGAACAGAATAGATAAAATTTATGCAAAAGAGGGCAATCTTTTTTGTATTTTTTTTGAAAATACACTCTGCTGATCCTCGTGGGGAATTGGTTAAAAGGGCAAATCAGCTGTACTAGAAAAAATACCCTAAACTGGTGGATCCTCACAGCTTATTCAACAATTGAAGGCCATATTTTCCTTTTTGGTGGGGGTGTTGGAGGGAGGGGGGGGGCGGGCCACTTCTATTGGTCTTTCATTTATCTATTCTCATCTATCTGTTTTGTTCTTTGGCCCATGTGGGTTTCCCATCACAGTGGCCTCTGTTGTCCTAGAGCACAGGCTCTGGGCACATGTGCTCCAGAGCTCCGGCTCAGTAATTGGACACATTGGTCCAGCCGCTCCATGGCACGTGGGATCTTCCCAGGCCAGGGATCGAACCAGCGCCCCTTGCACTGCAAGGCAGTGTCCTTACCCACTGGACCACCAGCAAAGCCCGAAGTCCACATTTTCTGTTCCATATTGCAAAGCACATTTTAATTTAATATAGGAGAAGTAGGGGAACAAAAATAAAGTGTACAGATACCTTCACTTTTTCTTCAGTTTTATAAAGAAATGTTTTCATTGTGTTTTTATCTATTCCTTAAAAATGTGATGTTTTCCTGTTTTTAATAGTATATCCTAAGCTATTAATTGTTTACTATACTCACCATGTATGAATACCAATACAGCATGAATATCGTAGAGTGTGAAGCTCTGAGTAACATTGTTTGAATTGCTAAATCCTTCTGGTATATGGCACGGCATTTTGATTAATACTATGAGTTTAAGAACACTTTCAATTTCCACAACATGTTCATGCAGAGTCACACGTACTTTGCTAAAAATAAAGTTGAAGGAAAGTTAAATTAAAATATAAGTATTTTAAATTGTTTGGTTAGAAAACATTCCCAACTATTTTGCCTGATATAAACTGAAAACTGCACAATACTTATTTTATTTCTGATGTAGGTAAATTGATTCTTAACAAAAGAAAGACAAAAGGATTGATGGAATTCCAAGACCTAGTCTATGGCATAAGTAATGGGTCTACAAATACCTGAGAACTTGCAGATAAAAATTTTGCTATGTTGGTCTCTTTAATATCTCAAATCTACTATGTGAGAATTACATTTGATCACTAAAGTCATGCTAAGATTGTCTTTAACAATTCCTTAATATGAACAGAATAGATAAAATTTATGCAAAAGAGGGCAATCTTTTTTGTATTTTTTTTGAAAATACACTCTGCTGATCCTCGTGGGGAATTGGTTAAAAGGGCAAATCAGCTGTACTAGAAAAAATACCCTAAACTGGTGGATCCTCACAGCTTATTCAACAATTGAAGGCCATATTTTCCTTTTTGGTGGGGAGGGAGGGGAGCAGGCGGGCCACTTCTATTGGTCTTTCATTTATCTATTCTCATCTATCTGTTTTGTTCTTTGGCCCATGTGGGTTTCCCATCACAGTGGCCTCTGTTGTCCTAGAGCACAGGCTCTGGGCACATGTGCTCCAGAGCTCCGGCTCAGTAATTGGACACATTGGTCCAGCCGCTCCATGGCACGTGGGATCTTCCCAGGCCAGGGATCGAACCAGCGCCCCTTGCACTGCAAGGCAGTGTCCTTACCCACTGGACCACCAGCAAAGCCCGAAGTCCACATTTTCTGTTCCATATTGCAAAGCACATTTTAATTTAATATAGGAGAAGTAGGGGAACAAAAATAAAGTGTACAGATACCTTCACTTTTTCTTCAGTTTTATAAAGAAATGTTTTCATTGTGTTTTTATCTATTCCTTAAAAATGTGATGTTTTCCTGTTTTTAATAGTATATCCTAAGCTATTAATTGTTTACTATACTCACCATGTATGAATACCAATACAGCATGAATATCGTAGAGTGTGAAGCTCTGAGTAACATTGTTTGAATTGCTAAATCCTTCTGGTATATGGCACGGCATTTTGATTAATACTATGAGTTTAAGAACACTTTCAATTTCCACAACATGTTCATGCAGAGTCACACGTACTTTGCTAAAAATAAAGTTGAAGGAAAGTTAAATTAAAATATAAGTATTTTAAATTGTTTGGTTAGAGAAAACATTCCCAACTATTTTGCCTGATATAAACTGAAAACTGCACAATACTTATTTTATTTCTGATGTAGGTAAATTGATTCTTAACAAAAAGAAAGACAAAAGGATTGATGGAATTCCAAGACCTAGTCTATGGCATAATTGCTAACCATGGGTCTACAAATACCTGAGAACTTTGCAGATAGAATTCAAAAGATTTGTGACATTGCATAGTAACTTTTATAAAAGTGGACAACAAAGCTGAAGAACTATTAGGAGTATCTATGACTTTTTTCCTCATATTTTCCTATTATATACAATTGCTTTAACTTAGTTAACTCAACATACTCCTTTTTATCAACATTATTTTAAATATATTATAAGCTATTAAGGCATTTAATATGTCAGCAACATATTCCATGTACATGGGGCCACATGTGCTCAGTTGCACACATATGAATGTTAGTTCAGCTGTGTCCGACTCCTCATGACCCCATGGACTGTAGCCTGCCAGGCTCCTCTGTTCTTGGTAATTCTCTAGGCAAGAATAGTAGAGCAGGTTACCACGCCCTCCTCCAGGGGATCTTCCCAACCCAGGGATGGAATCCATGTCTCCCTCATTACAGGTGGATACTTTACCAGCTGAGCAACTAGGGAAGCTCAAGAATCCTGGAGTGAGTAGCCTATTCCTTCTCCAGGATCTTCCTGACCCAGGAATCAAATTGGGTCTCAGGCATTGCAAGCAACTGTTTCCAGCTGAGCTACCAGGGAAGTGGGACAAAAACCATACAATCTCCATTACGTCTACAATCTAAAACCAAGAACAAACCAAGATAAAAGAAAAGCATGAACTCATAAGTACAGAAAAGAAATTTCCCAGGTGATGCTAGTGGTAAAGGACCTGCCTATCAATGCAGGAGATGCAAGAGATATGAGTTCAATGTCTGGGTCAGGAAGATCCCTGGAATAGGGCAGGACAGCCGACTCCAGTAATCTTGTGTGGAGAATTCTATGGACAGAGGAACCTGGTCAGCTACAGTCTGGAGACATGACTAAAGTGACATATCATGCACAGAGGCAAGGAATGGGGCTAGGCAAATGGGTAAAGGTTCACATTTCCAGTCATAAAATAAATAAGACCTGGGAATATAATGTAATGTATTATAGCTAATAATATATTTGAAATATTGCCTATTTGAAAACTTTGCAGATAGAATTCAAAAGATTTGTGACATTGCATAGTAACTTTTATAAAAGTGGACAACAAAGCTGAAGAACTATTAGGAGTATCTATGACTTTTTTCCTCATATTTTCCTATTATATACAATTGCTTTAACTTAGTTAACTCAACATACTCCTTTTTATCAACATTATTTTAAATATATTATAAGCTATTAAGGCATTTAATATGTCAGCAACATATTCCATGTACATGGGGCCACATGTGCTCAGTTGCACACATATGAATGTTAGTTCAGCTGTGTCCGACTCCTCATGACCCCATGGACTGTAGCCTGCCAGGCTCCTCTGTTCTTGGTAATTCTCTAGGCAAGAATAGTAGAGCAGGTTACCACGCCCTCCTCCAGGGGATCTTCCCAACCCAGGGATGGAATCCATGTCTCCCTCATTACAGGTGGATACTTTACCAGCTGAGCAACTAGGGAAGCTCAAGAATCCTGGAGTGAGTAGCCTATTCCTTCTCCAGGATCTTCCTGACCCAGGAATCAAATTGGGTCTCAGGCATTGCAAGCAACTGTTTCCAGCTGAGCTACCAGGGAAGTGGGACAAAAACCATACAATCTCCATTACGTCTACAATCTAAAACCAAGAACAAACCAAGATAAAAGAAAAGCATGAACTCATAAGTACAGAAAAGAAATTTCCCAGGTGATGCTAGTGGTAAAGGACCTGCCTATCAATGCAGGAGATGCAAGAGATATGAGTTCAATGTCTGGGTCAGGAAGATCCCCTGGAATAGGGCAGGACAGCCCACTCCAGTAATCTTGTGTGGAGAATTCTATGGACAGAGGAACCTGGTCAGCTACAGTCTGGAGACATGACTAAAGTGACATATCATGCACAGAGGCAAGGAATGGGGCTAGGCAAATGGGTAAAGGTTCACATTTCCAGTCATAAAATAAATAAGACCTGGGAATATAATGTAATGTATTATAGCTAATAATATATTTGAAATATTGCCTATTTGAAAATTGCTAGAAGAGTGGACCTTGGGGATTCTCATGACAAAAACAGAGAATATAACTGCATAGTGATGGATGTTAATTAGATTTTATTGTGCTTATCGTTTCAACATATATGAATGTTGTGACACTCAGTTGTGTCTGACTCTTTGTGACCCGATGGATTGAAGCCTGCCAGGCTCCTCTGTTTATGGACTTCTCCAGGCAAGAATACTGGGGTGGGTAGCCATACCCTTTACCAGCTAGGGGTTATTCTCTATACACAGATATTATATAATTTGAAACCTAGAGAACACTGCATGCCAATTATATATCAATGTAAAATAAAGAACAAAGCAAACATCAGTCTTTATTCTATGGGCATTTTCCGCCTTGAATTACCATAATTATGATCTTTTTGAGGGAGTGTTGAAGAAATTGAACCAAATATATATTTTCCTTTAGTATACAAATATGATAAAACTTCTGTTCTCAAAAGTTGAAGTTCTTTTTGGAATCAACTGAAACATTTAATCCTGTCATTTAGTTGATGCGTTGCTGTTTGAAATGTAGATTGATTGATGGTTGACAGCATTGATGTAATATATTATGCATGTGAATTTAGTGAACACAATTAAACTGAGGCAGTATGGGTAATTTAAATAATTACACATATAAATAGTATTATTAGTCTTGTCAAAATTTGCACCTATACTAAATGTCAGCATTTAATATCAGCAAAGAATGTTAAGGGTTTAGAATTTTGCATCAGTATAGTTGGGAGATTGATTTCAATTTCAATGACTTGTTAAAAAAATATTAGCATGCATTTGTCTGACAACTTTTGTTTTGAACTTTTATCTGATGCCTGAGTAAGTTTTTTTGTTCAAAATTGAATCAAGTCAGGAGACCCCTGGTCAGCTAATCTTGTGTGGAGAATTCTATGGACAGAGGAACCTGGTCAGCTACAGTCTGGAGACATGACTAAAGTGACATATCATGCACAGAGGCAAGGAATGGGGCTAGGCAAATGGGTAAAGGTTCACATTTCCAGTCATAAAATAAATAAGACCTGGGAATATAATGTAATGTATTATAGCTAATAATATATTTGAAATATTGCCTATTTGAAAATTGCTAGAAGAGTGGACCTTGGGGATTCTCATGACAAAAACAGAGAATATAACTGCATAGTGATGGATGTTAATTAGATTTTATTGTGCTTATCGTTTCAACATATATGAATGTTGTGACACTCAGTTGTGTCTGACTCTTTGTGACCCGATGGATTGAAGCCTGCCAGGCTCCTCTGTTTATGGACTTCTCCAGGCAAGAATACTGGGGTGGGTAGCCATACCCTTTACCAGCTAGGGGTTATTCTCTATACACAGATATTATATAATTTGAAACCTAGAGAACACTGCATGCCAATTATATATCAATGTAAAATAAAGAACAAAGCAAACATCAGTCTTTATTCTATGGGCATTTTCCGCCTTGAATTACCATAATTATGATCTTTTTGAGGGAGTGTTGAAGAAATTGAACCAAATATATATTTTCCTTTAGTATACAAATATGATAAAACTTCTGTTCTCAAAAGTTGAAGTTCTTTTTGGAATCAACTGAAACATTTAATCCTGTCATTTAGTTGATGCGTTGCTGTTTGAAATGTAGATTGATTGATGGTTGACAGCATTGATGTAATATATTATGCATGTGAATTTAGTGAACACAATTAAACTGAGGCAGTATGGGTAATTTAAATAATTACACATATAAATAGTATTATTAGTCTTGTCAAAATTTGCACCTATACTAAATGTCAGCATTTAATATCAGCAAAGAATGTTAAGGGTTTAGAATTTTGCATCAGTATAGTTGGGAGATTGATTTCAATTTCAATGACTTGTTAAAAAAATATTAGCATGCATTTGTCTGACAACTTTTGTTTTGAACTTTTATCTGATGCCTGAGTAAGAATATAATCTCTTTACAATTTTGCTTTGGGCTACTAAGATAATCAGAACATACAAGTTAAACATCAGCCATTTACAGAACATCGATGCTTACTACTTATAGTTTTATATAATTATCCTCAATATTCATGGTATTTTACTGTACATATGTATATAATATCAATTATAAATGTACATGTTTTCCATTATTCAGAACATATCCTTTATGGTTGCTTTCCTGAAATTCTGTCTTATGCCTAAATGTGGAGTACAAAAGATTCCTTAGGCAGCTTAAATTTTTTCTTCAAATACACCACACTTAAATTTTTAAACCAACCTCTGAATGTTGGTCATCACTGTGATTACTAGTGAATCATATGTTTCAATTTTTGGACTACAATCTTGGGTGGTTAGACTGTGTTGATTTTAATACTGATTAGGGTTTATAACATTGAAGATTTACCATATTCATATAATATTTTTAAAGATTTTTGTAGCATTTTCATGAGTGAATAGTTGAGGGAAAATGGCTCAAATCTTTAAATAGCATAGCAGTTTAGTACTATGTATCTAGGGAAATCATAAATTCTTCCATTACAATATCATATTCTCTGATTTGGTGGGTATATTGGAGGACATGGTTCAAGAGATTGTTTAGGTGTTCCTTAACTTATGCACTGCAGTACTCCAAAGTACTTAGGACAAGATTCTTAAACTAGTCTTGAACTATCTGGTCATGAGAGCTATATTACAATGTTTTGAAAATATATATATTTACAAACATTAGAAACTGACCTCCAAAAATTTCACTTTCATATTAAGTGACAGTGTTCAGGAGGGAGGGAAAGTATGTAGAGCTGTGGTCAATTCATGTTGATGTTTGGCAATAAGAACACAACTCTGTAAAACTGTTATCGTTCCATTAAAATGTTTTAAAAAATACGTTATTAGCAATTTTCATCCATTTAATTGATACAGAATGCCAAGTATATCTTCAATTCAAAGCTATATGTATATATAATTATATAAAATAACTTATGGAAGATGTTTGATCTTAATACAACTTGTAATATTTTACAAGTACCTTTTTTAAAATCAGAAAATTAAAACTTCCCTTTTAAATATTAAATTCTCATATTCTTTCTGCCATGGTTTTCAAAGAGGTTTAACACATAGTTTTAATTTAAAAATAAAAATAAGCTTTTAAACTTATTATTTCTTAATGTGCCTTCTATTAGACTTTAAATAAATATACTGATGAGAACATTAAAATGTTGAATCACAGTGAACAAGTTAGAGATCTATTTGAAATGTAGAAAAAGATCCATTAAATAGGACTTAATAAAAGATTCTTCCTTTCATCATGGCTCTGAATTATGCCCATCAGGAATTTTCTACCATATTGGTAATTATACCCATGACACACTCAGAGACTGTTGCAAATTTGCATATACTTAAGTTTCCAAATGAGTGATGCAGATTGAAAGTTATATACCTTTCCCTTGAAAAGGAAAAGTTCATATACAATCTGGAAACAGCGTTGACCATGCAGACAGGAGAAATTCAGAGGATGAAGAAGAGTCTTTTCTGTCCAGTATTCATGCATAATCACACACACACACATACACACATATGATATTTTGAAGTATTTGTGTTGTGTTGGTCTAAAAGTACACTTGATTTTTTCCATTACATTTTTTATTTGCTTTAAAATATATTTTATGAAAGTAATATAAACAAATGGGAATAAATAATAGCATTTCAGGATGAATTGCATGTTTTGCCCCATTTACTCCTTATGTCTAATTATACATCTTAGTCATTTTCTCTTTTAACTCTGTTTTTCCTTTTTTAATTCTGATGGTGTTAGAATTTCAGAAGATATGTTCATTAAAGTGACAGTGTTCAGGAGGGAGGGAAAGTATGTAGAGCTGTGGTCAATTCATGTTGATGTTTGGCAATAAGAACACAACTCTGTAAAACTGTTATCGTTCCATTAAAATGTTTTAAAAAATATGTTATTAGCAATTTTCATCCATTTAATTGATACAGAATGCCAAGTATATCTTCAATTCAAAGCTATATGTATATATAATTATATAAAATAACTTTGCGGAAGATGTTTGATCTTAATACAACTTGTAATATTTTACAAGTACCTTTTTTAAAATCAGAAAATTAAAACTTCCCTTTTAAATATTAAATTCTCATATTCTTTCTGCCATGGTTTTCAAAGAGGTTTAACACATAGTTTTAATTTAAAAATAAAAATAAGCTTTTAAACTTATTATTTCTTAATGTGCCTTCTATTAGACTTTAAATAAATATACTGATGAGAACATTAAAATGTTGAATCACAGTGAACAAGTTAGAGATCTATTTGAAATGTAGAAAAAGATCCATTAAATAGGACTTAATAAAAGATTCTTCCTTTCATCATGGCTCTGAATTATGCCCATCAGGAATTTTCTACCATATTGGTAATTATACCCATGACACACTCAGAGACTGTTGCAAATTTGCATATACTTAAGTTTCCAAATGAGTGATGCAGATTGAAAGTTATATACCTTTCCCTTGAAAAGGAAAAGTTCATATACAATCTGGAAACAGCGTTGACCATGCAGACAGGAGAAATTCAGAGGATGAAGAAGAGTCTTTTCTGTCCAGTATTCATGCATAATCACACACACACACATACACACATATGATATTTTGAAGTATTTGTGTTGTGTTGGTCTAAAAGTACACTTGATTTTTTCCATTACATTTTTTATTTGCTTTAAAATATATTTTATGAAAGTAATATAAACAAATGGGAATAAATAATAGCATTTCAGGATGAATTGCATGTTTTGCCCCATTTACTCCTTATGTCTAATTATACATCTTAGTCATTTTCTCTTTTAACTCTGTTTTTCCTTTTTTAATTCTGATGGTGTTAGAATTTCAGAAGATATGCTTATATTTCTAATCTGATTCATCAGCAGCTTATTAGATTTATCAGTTTGTATGTGTATGGATTCCTTGAGATGCAAAATTAGGACTTAACGCACTTAGACTATTCTCATCCCCATTTTCCTTTCCTCTTCATGTTTGATATGTATCCAAGTTAAAGTTTTCTGTTGTTGCCTTTGCAATTTTTAATCGATTTAAACCTCTACATTTTAAGGGAAATTCCCAAACAAACTCTTTGACCAACCTGATAATTTTATAAGTTACAATACCCCGAACTAATCATTCCAACAACTCTATGAAGTAAGTAAAGTTAATCATCTCTGTTTAGTACCATGTTGACTTAAACATGGAATTAGGTGGAATCTCCCAAGGGGAGTGAGTAGGGAAAAAAATGATTCTCTCCACTATGTGTCCTATACACTGTCTACCATACAAGCCCAGCAGAAAAGATGAAAAAGGAGACAGTGCAAAGACTGTCAAAGAAAGACTGTGTTCAAAAGGTATAAGTGAAGAAAAATATTTTCTGATGTTGAAAGAAATCACTCAGTTTAAATACATTCATTTACTTATTCAATGAGGCACCTACCATCTGGCAGCACATTTTTTGGAGATAGATAAGTAAATTGCAAAGTGAAAGAAAGTCTCTGATCTCATGGGGCTTACATCAGTGGAGAAAAACACGGCAAGAAACAAAGAATATGGTTTTACATGGTAATAGTTTTTATGAAATGGGCATAGAGCTCAAGGGAAGCCATCTTAAATAGGGGCAAACTGCATAATAATGGCAAAAGCTTACAGAAGTCTCCCACCATCCTTCTTTGTTTACTGGTAGATGAAGGAGCAATTGTGTTTTATATTTGAACTCAGCAATTTTAAAAAAAGAATCAGATATTCAGTTCAACAAAACCATAAAACTGACTCAAGTAAACATGGTTGAAATCACAGGGTGAGGCTTGTCATGTTGCATGTCCCTCTTCTACCTGAGAAATAGCCTCCAAGTTTGTTTTCCAGGCAGTTCTCTGTTAGTATGTTAGGACTCTATAATTTGGGTTCATTTCTTTGGATTGGTGCTCCTGTCTTTAGTGCACTTTTAGCTAAAATTAAAACATCTCACCATCCACGACAAATGCTTACATTTTCCCTTTAAAGTAAATACAGAAGATAAAATATGACCTAATACCGTGCTGTCCAATATAGTAGCTACTGGCCATGTGTGGTTGGTTGTTGAGCACTTCAGTTGTGTTGGTTCAAATTGAGAAAGTCTGCAAGTATAAAATATATACTATAACTTTAAGACTTTGAAAATACTGGCTTAAAAATTATCTTAATTTACCTATTTCTACCTTTTCAATTTAATTTTTATTGTTTAGTTGCTAAGTCATGTCTGATTGTTTTGTGACCCCATGAACTGCAGCCTTTCAGGCTCCTTGATCCATGACATTTCTCAGGCAAGAATACTGGAATTGGTTACCATTTCCTGCCCCAGGGGATCTTCCCAATCCAGGGATTGAACCCAAGTTTCTTGCAGTGGCAGGCAGATTCTTTATCACTGAGCTATCAGGGAAGCTCTTAATTTAATTAAATTCATTTAATTAATTAACTTATGGCCATGCCATATGGCTTGCTGGATTTTACTTTCCTGACCAAGAAAGACTGTCAAAGAAAGACTGTGTTCAAAAGGTATAAGTGAAGAAAAATATTTTCTGATGTTGAAAGAAATCACTCAGTTTAAATACATTCATTTACTTATTCAATGAGGCACCTACCATCTGGCAGCACATTTTTTGGAGATAGATAAGTAAATTGCAAAGTGAAAGAAAGTCTCTGATCTCATGGGGCTTACATCAGTGGAGAAAAACACGGCAAGAAACAAAGAATATGGTTTTACATGGTAATAGTTTTTATGAAATGGGCATAGAGCTCAAGGAAGCCATCTTAAATAGGGGCAAACTGCATAATAATGGCAAAAGCTTACAGAAGTCTCCCACCATCCTTCTTTGTTTACTGGTAGATGAAGGAGCAATTGTGTTTTATATTTGAACTCAGCAATTTTAAAAAAAGAATCAGATATTCAGTTCAACAAAACCATAAAACTGACTCAAGTAAACATGGTTGAAATCACAGGGTGAGGCTTGTCATGTTGCATGTCCCTCTTCTACCTGAGAAATAGCCTCCAAGTTTGTTTTCCAGGCAGTTCTCTGTTAGTATGTTAGGACTCTATAATTTGGGTTCATTTCTTTGGATTGGTGCTCCTGTCTTTAGTGCACTTTTAGCTAAAATTAAAACATCTCACCATCCACGACAAATGCTTACATTTTCCCTTTAAAGTAAATACAGAAGATAAAATATGACCTAATACCGTGCTGTCCAATATAGTAGCTACTGGCCATGTGTGGTTGGTTGTTGAGCACTTCAGTTGTGTTGGTTCAAATTGAGAAAGTCTGCAAGTATAAAATATATACTATAACTTTAAGACTTTGAAAATACTGGCTTAAAAATTATCTTAATTTACCTATTTCTACCTTTTCAATTTAATTTTTATTGTTTAGTTGCTAAGTCATGTCTGATTGTTTTGTGACCCCATGAACTGCAGCCTTTCAGGCTCCTTGATCCATGACATTTCTCAGGCAAGAATACTGGAATTGGTTACCATTTCCTGCCCCAGGGGATCTTCCCAATCCAGGGATTGAACCCAAGTTTCTTGCAGTGGCAGGCAGATTCTTTATCACTGAGCTATCAGGGAAGCTCTTAATTTAATTAAATTCATTTAATTAATTAACTTATGGCCATGCCATATGGCTTGCTGGATTTTACTTTCCTGACCAAGAAGTGAACACAGGCCACAACAGTGAAAAGAGTCTACACCTTAGAAAATAGCTATGAAAATTGCTTAGGGGTATATACATGGCTCATACTACAATTCTGTTGGAGAGCTCTATCCAGAGGGAAGAGATTCAAAGACTTAGTAATAGGCCTAATCTCTGAAAACTCAAGCCATGAATGACTCTAAACCCAGAAAGATGATTTCAATGAGGGTTATTATGTAGCTGCTTCATAATTAAATAAATTGACACTATGTTCTTGACACTATTGTAAATTACAGGTATGATCATGATGAAAAAATGCTAGTCACAAGCTGCAACCTCCATAAAAATTCCTCAATGACCATTTGAATGTTCCTATTGTCATAACTCAGATGGTAAAGAATCCACTTGCAATGTAGGAGAACTTTGTTCCATCCCTGGACTGGAAGATCCCCTAGAGGAGGGCATGGCAACCCACTCCAGTATTCTTTCCTGGAGAATCTACATGGACAGCAGAGTCAGTGGGCTGCAGTCACAGCACATTGCCATAAATGTTGTTAAGATGCATGAGCGAGATACACGTGTGCATGCTAACTGGCTTCAGTCATGTCTGAATTTTTGCGACCCTATGGACCAGAGCCCACCAGGCTCCTTTGTCCATGGGATTCTCCAGGCAAGAATACTGGAGTGGGTTGCCATGCCCTCCTCTAGGGGATCTTACCAACCCAGATAATGAACCCCCTACTCTTATGTTTCTTGCATTGGCAGGCATGTTCTTGACCACTAGCACCACCTAGGAAGCCCTAAGAGGCATGAGCTGTATGCTTTTCAAAGGAATAATTTTTTCTAAGTACCACTCTCGTTTTGCAATTATGCTGAACGTTTAAAAAGTACTGATACTATCTTAAAGCAACATGTAGATTCTTTTAACATAACTTTAATCATTGCTGAATATATCAAATATAAGAAGTTTATCTGCTACTTTTTGAAAATTTTATATTGAAGTATAGTTGATTAACAATGTTGTGTTAGTTTCAAGTGTACAGCAAAGTGATTTAGCTATACATACACATGTATCTATTCTTTTTCAAATACTTTTTGTATTTTGATTGTTAAATAATTTTGAGGAGAGCTCCCTGTGCTATACAATAAGTCTGCATTAGTATCCATTTAAAATAGAGTAGTGTGTACACGTCGATGCCAAGCTCCCTAACTATCCCTCTACCCTGCCCCCCATAGCTATAAGCTCTCTCTAAGTCACTCGATCAAGAAATGGCCAAAAGACCTAAATAGACATTTCTCCAAAGAATGCATACAGATGGTCAAGAGGCAGATGAAAAGATGTTCAGTATCGCTAATTATTAGAGAAATCAATAAACTACAATGAGAGATCACCTCACACTAGTCAGAATGGCCATCATCAAAAAAAATCCACAAAGAGTAAATGCTGGAGAGGATGTGGTGAAAAGGGAATCTTCCTGCACTGTTAGTGGAAATGTACATTGTTGTTACTTCTCATATCCAGTTAAAAACACTAGGGGGAGCCTCAGAGAGTTAACAAAGTTTCGAGCAAAGCATGTCTGATAACATGAGGACAACTTCACATAATTAGCCTGTTTATCTTCCCAAGTTACTCAAAGAATTTATTTTAAAATAAGAATGTTCCATTACAGTCTCAAATTTATGTATTGCATTGCTGTCAAGAATTACTTTCAATATAAAATACATATCACGCTTTCATGGGTGCATGGGAATGATAGCTCGCATGCTAACTGGCTTCAGTCATGTCTGAATTTGCGACCCTATGGACCAGAGCCCACCAGGCTCCTTTGTCCATGGATTCTCCAGGCAAGAATACTGGAGTGGGTTGCCATGCCCTCCTAGGGATCTTACCAACCCAGATAATGAACCCCCTACTCTTATGTTTCTTGCATTGGCAGGCATGTTCTTGACCACTAGCACCACCTAGGAAGCCCTAAGAGGCATGAGCTGTATGCTTTTCAAAGGAATAATTTTTTCTAAGTACCACTCTCGTTTTGCAATTATGCTGAACGTTTAAAAAGTACTGATACTATCTTAAAGCAACATGTAGATTCTTTTAACATAACTTTAATCATTGCTGAATATATCAAATATAAGAAGTTTATCTGCTACTTTTTGAAAATTTTATATTGAAGTATAGTTGATTAACAATGTTGTGTTAGTTTCAAGTGTACAGCAAAGTGATTTAGCTATACATACACATGTATCTATTCTTTTTCAAATACTTTTTGTATTTTGATTGTTAAATAATTTTGAGGAGAGCTCCCTGTGCTATACAATAAGTCTGCATTAGTATCCATTTAAAATAGAGTAGTGTGTACACGTCGATGCCAAGCTCCCTAACTATCCCTCTACCCTGCCCCCCATAGCTATAAGCTCTCTCTAAGTCACTCGATCAAGAAATGGCCAAAAGACCTAAATAGACATTTCTCCAAAGAATGCATACAGATGGTCAAGAGGCAGATGAAAAGATGTTCAGTATCGCTAATTATTAGAGAAATCAATAAACTACAATGAGAGATCACCTCACACTAGTCAGAATGGCCATCATCAAAAAAAAATCCACAAAGAGTAAATGCTGGAGAGGATGTGGTGAAAAGGGAATCTTCCTGCACTGTTAGTGGAAATGTACATTGTTGTTACTTCTCATATCCAGTTAAAAACACTAGGGGGAGCCTCAGAGAGTTAACAAAGTTTCGAGCAAAGCATGTCTGATAACATGAGGACAACTTCACATAATTAGCCTGTTTATCTTCCCAAGTTACTCAAAGAATTTATTTTAAAATAAGAATGTTCCATTACAGTCTCAAATTTATGTATTGCATTGCTGTCAAGAATTACTTTCAATATACATACATAGTCACGTATACTTATAACCATGTATACACAGACTAGACACATATATCTTCCCATCTAATGATAAATTTTGCTAAATAGTCCTGGAATTAAAAAAACCACATGTGCACACAGCAATTAAAAAAACTGATTCTAGCAGGTTTTCTAAATATACCAACTAATGAACATTTATAATCACTTATATACTCTGTTATTTCCTCTGCTTGGCATCTTTTGGAGAATTTTGTTAGGTATGGGAGTTGTCAGTTAATGATCATGAATTCCAGTGCTCAGCTGATGCTTATGGTTTCAATAAGAGCCTCTCCAAATGTGCTCTCTGAATCCGCAGTAGCAGCAGTATCTGGGAATTTCCTGAATATGTGAATTTGGGTTCCCCTTTCCCCAGTGAATCAGGACATATGGAATAGTGTCCCCAAGTCTCTTCACTAGCCTTCTGGTATGACTCTAGTTCTCATTAAAGTTCTACAACAACTAAATTCAAGGAAACCTTCACAGTGTGAATTTGTCTAAGAAAATTTGTAGTGAGCTAAAATAAAATCTGCATTTATCAGGTTAATGTGGCACTAAAACCCATAATCAAAATTCACAATATACCTAAAGAACATCACTGCATTAATTTTTCTCCAGGTGACTAAACACATCACAGAAAAATCAAATCTTCCTCAATTTCTACTTTTATGAGTTTCCATCCTTGGAAGTATTTTCCTTGCTCAGAAGAGATATGGCCTCATCCCATGAAGAGAAAGATCAGTGAGGTCAGAAAGGTCAGTGATTCCATCTGTGCTTGAATAATATCTGTCCCATGAGAAGCATCATGTGATTGTCAAATGGACAACTTCCCCATAATAAAAAAAAGGGCAAAAATTTTTGTTTAGTGGAAATGTACATTGTTGTTACTTCTCATATCCAGTTAAAAACACTAGGGGGAGCCTCAGAGAGTTAACAAAGTTTCGAGCAAAGCATGTCTGATAACATGAGGACAACTTCACATAATTAGCCTGTTTATCTTCCCAAGTTACTCAAAGAATTTATTTTAAAATAAGAATGTTCCATTACAGTCTCAAATTTATGTATTGCATTGCTGTCAAGAATTACTTTCAATATACATACATAGTCACGTATACTTATAACCATGTATACACAGACTAGACACATATATCTTCCCATCTAATGATAAATTTTGCTAAATAGTCCTGGAATTAAAAAAACCACATGTGCACACAGCAATTAAAAAAACTGATTCTAGCAGGTTTTCTAAATATACCAACTAATGAACATTTATAATCACTTATATACTCTGTTATTTCCTCTGCTTGGCATCTTTTGGAGAATTTTGTTAGGTATGGGAGTTGTCAGTTAATGATCATGAATTCCAGTGCTCAGCTGATGCTTATGGTTTCAATAAGAGCCTCTCCAAATGTGCTCTCTGAATCCGCAGTAGCAGCAGTATCTGGGAATTTCCTGAATATGTGAATTTGGGTTCCCCTTTCCCCAGTGAATCAGGACATATGGAATAGTGTCCCCAAGTCTCTTCACTAGCCTTCTGGTATGACTCTAGTTCTCATTAAAGTTCTACAACAACTAAATTCAAGGAAACCTTCACAGTGTGAATTTGTCTAAGAAAATTTGTAGTGAGCTAAAATAAAATCTGCATTTATCAGGTTAATGTGGCACTAAAACCCATAATCAAAATTCACAATATACCTAAAGAACATCACTGCATTAATTTTTCTCCAGGTGACTAAACACATCACAGAAAAATCAAATCTTCCTCAATTTCTACTTTTATGAGTTTCCATCCTTGGAAGTATTTTCCTTGCTCAGAAGAGATATGGCCTCATCCCATGAAGAGAAAGATCAGTGAGGTCAGAAAGGTCAGTGATTCCATCTGTGCTTGGAATAATATCTGTCCCATGAGAAGCATCATGTGATTGTCAGCTACTAATATGATTTCCATGGCTGTTTTTCTTGTTGCTCTTTTCTTTTCTAGATGGCAGATTCCTAAAGGACATTCACCAATTGATAAATGAACTATTGTTGAATGAGTAAAAAGGCTTTCTGATGAAGTAGTTTTCATTGTATGTCCTGATGTGAAATGTGCTCACTCATGGTTAAAACACCATCTCAGTAATCTTTGTGATTACTGAGAACTAAAATTCTACAGGAGGACTATTTGGAAATTTCCCCTAAGGCTTCTATACAGACAGCCTATTATTAGCAAGGCTCTGTGGTTAACAGTGTGTACATGTGTATATGTGGCAGTGGTAAAAATGGGAGTCATCTTGGTTTCCTAGGACTGCCATAACAAACCACCACAAACTGGGTGGCATAAACAACAGACGCTTATGGTCTCACATTTCTGGAAGCTAGAATTCCAAATTAAGATTTCAGTAGAGCTGGTTCATTCCAAGGGCTCTGAAGGAAACATCTGTTCCAGGGCTCTCTCCTTGGCTAGTAGATGGCTGTCTTCTCCCTCTCTCATTTTATATTATTTTTCATCTATGCTTTCTCTGTGTCCTAAGTTTTCTTTTGTAAATACACCAATCAGGCTGTATTAGGGTCAGCCCCTATGCCCTTATTCTAGTTTTAATGCTTCTCTAAAGACCTTATCATCAATATCTCCATTCTGAGATATTAGGGGTTTAGGAGTTCTGTATATGGCTTCTGAGAGTGGGAGTAAAATTTGACTCCTAATAGGAAGAGCTTTTGTATAATTATACTGCATTCGAACTACACAGCATCTCATATACAATGGCACATTTATACCTCTTCAAAAAGTATTTTGAGCAATAGTAGCACCACTGGAATATATGGTAATATATCCTGCTGAGGATAATTCATCATTAGAAGATTTTGAGGAGGGGGTTATATGACATCCTTCTGAGAGCCACAGGCCATAAAGATTGAAATGGGAGGAAGCTAACCTACACAAAAGCTTGAATCAACAATCACATCAAAAGTCAGCTTAAATACAAGTGAGGAAGACATTTTGAAGAAAACAGATTCAGAAGGAACTTAAGAGCTACCTCAGATAAAGATATGTATTCAGATAAATATTTTTTTAATAAAGGTAGAAAGAATAGGAAGTCATTTTAAAGTAATGCCTAGGATTTAGTTGGCACCATTATTGGAATGATGCTACCTCAGATAAAGATATGTATTCAGATAAAATTTTTATGGCAGATTCCTAAAGGACATTCACCAATTGATAAATGAACTATTGTTGAATGAGTAAAAAGGCTTTCTGATGAAGTAGTTTTCATTGTATGTCCTGATGTGAAATGTGCTCACTCATGGTTAAAACACCATCTCAGTAATCTTTGTGATTACTGAGAACTAAAATTCTACAGGAGGACTATTTGGAAATTTCCCCTAAGGCTTCTATACAGACAGCCTATTATTAGCAAGGCTCTGTGGTTAACAGTGTGTACATGTGTATATGTGGCAGTGGTAAAAATGGGAGTCATCTTGGTTTCCTAGGACTGCCATAACAAACCACCACAAACTGGGTGGCATAAACAACAGACGCTTATGGTCTCACATTTCTGGAAGCTAGAATTCCAAATTAAGATTTCAGTAGAGCTGGTTCATTCCAAGGGCTCTGAAGGAAACATCTGTTCCAGGGCTCTCTCCTTGGCTAGTAGATGGCTGTCTTCTCCCTCTCTCATTTTATATTATTTTTCATCTATGCTTTCTCTGTGTCCTAAGTTTTCTTTTGTAAATACACCAATCAGGCTGTATTAGGGTCAGCCCCTATGCCCTTATTCTAGTTTTAATGCTTCTCTAAAGACCTTATCATCAATATCTCCATTCTGAGATATTAGGGGTTTAGGAGTTCTGTATATGGCTTCTGAGAGTGGGAGTAAAATTTGACTCCTAATAGGAAGAGCTTTTGTATAATTATACTGCATTCGAACTACACAGCATCTCATATACAATGGCACATTTATACCTCTTCAAAAAGTATTTTGAGCAATAGTAGCACCACTGGAATATATGGTAATATATCCTGCTGAGGATAATTCATCATTAGAAGATTTTGAGGAGGGGGTTATATGACATCCTTCTGAGAGCCACAGGCCATAAAGATTGAAATGGGAGGAAGCTAACCTACACAAAAGCTTGAATCAACAATCACATCAAAAGTCAGCTTAAATACAAGTGAGGAAGACATTTTGAAGAAAACAGATTCAGAAGGAACTTAAGAGCTACCTCAGATAAAGATATGTATTCAGATAAATATTTTTTTAATAAAGGTAGAAAGAATAGGAAGTCATTTTAAAGTAATGCCTAGGATTTTTAGTTGGCACCATTATTGGATGATGTATGATAACAGAGTAAAAGTATGATTCAGTAACATACATATGAAGTTAGATATGGAATAGAATACAAGTACAGTGTGCAGTTAGAAATAGAAGTCAATGAGTAAGAGGAGGTTTGGTGCTAAAAACATTAAGTTAGCACAGAGTAGGTATAGGAATCATAGGTAAACATCAGTGTACTCAGCAGAAACATTTCCCCTCTTTCTCTAATAGGGGAAATGGGTTGAGTAAGAATCATTAAGGAAATTAACATTTAAGGATCACCAAGAGAGAAGACTGAAAGACAGAGACCTGATGAGAAGGAGAAACCAAGCCAGATAATTGAATTGTAGAACATAAAAAGGAAAGAGAGTCCATGAAAATAAAAATTTTAAAATGCTTTGAATTCTGGGACTTTAATGCCTGAGAAAGGGCCACTGTATTTGCTAATCTGAATTGTAAAAATAGCAGTGTAGAATATTTTAGAAGCTATCTAGGTAAGTGTGTAATTGTGCAAATGTGCATATTTATATCATATGTTAGAGCTGCATAAAACTCTGGGGAAGTTTCAATGCAATGTTCCTCAGTCCCTATTCTCCTGCTGCTCAGAGCTGTCAACCTCATTTGCTAATCCATTTCCTCGACCAAGTATTTCATAAGCATATATTATAAGCCAGACACTAAGACAGATTCTAGAAATACACAGTTAAAATATTAAAGCCTCTATCCTAAAGTATTTCTGAAATTCAAGTGATCTTTCCATTAGAAGATGAGTATACTGGGTGTGTATCTTTTGTCTCCTGATGCTCTGAAAGCATCAGTTGCTCAGTTGTATCCGACTCTTTACAACCCGATGAACTGTAGCCCACTAGGTTCCTCTGTCCATAGACTTCTCCAGGTGAGAATACTGGTGGGTAGTCATTCCTTTCTTCAGAGGATCTTCCTGACACAGGGATTGAAGTAGGTTTCCTGCAATACAGGCAGATTCCTTACCAACTGAACCACCAGGGGAGTCCTTAGGGGCCAAAACTTGCTTTAAAAAAATTTTTTCCTGCATTTTAAAGCTATACTCAAGTAAAATAGTAAGGTTTTTTAAAAAATAGATTGCCAAGGTCAAATTTTGTAATAGATTGTTAGGATTGTTCTGGACATTTTAGAAACTACCTGTTTAAGTCCACTAGAGAGAGGGCATAGTGACGGAGTGGTCATAAAACAGTGATCTACAGCTATCAAATCTGAAAATAGGTTCAAGCATTTGTTACTAGACAATGTTTGCATTATCTCAAGTAATTTACTCAGATTTTGAACATACTATCTCCCAATGAATCCCAATACTACATCACCACTGTATCTTAAATGTGATTCAACCCATAACGATCTCCACCATTTGTTAGAGAAAGTCATTCTTTAGTTATTAACTCATGCCCAACTTTATTGTGATCCCATGCACTATTGTCTTCCAGGCTCCTCTGTCCATTGAATTCTCCAGGCAAAAAATACAAGTATGGGCTGCCATTTCTTTCTCCATGGCACGTGGCATGTTCCCAATGCAGGGATTGAACCTACGTCCCTTACATTGCATGTGGATTCTTTACCACTGAGCCACCTGGAAAGCCCATTAGTAAAAATATAAAACCGTAAATCTAAGGACTCAAATATCTCACCTTATGAATTGGAAAGCATCCTCTTGATATTGAGGCAAATCAAATGAATTCTGACTACTCTAGTCAGATATTAGGATTCTTTTTTAAAATTTTTCTGTGTATATTTATCACTCCTCTTCTTGTGTTTGAGCAGGGAGCATTTTGAAAACTTAACAAATGATAACATAAATCATGTGTATAATTATGGCCAAATGTTTCAATTAAAAATGCATTGCATGACAATCTTCTATTTCATAAAGTGATTTTTTAAAAATTGGATTTGCCTGTGCAAACTGATAGAATTCTTTTTCCTTAAATATATATCCTTTCATAAATATTACTAACTGGCCCAAAGCTGACATTTAAATATCATTACTATAAATAAACCATAAAATCTGATGCCTGACTTGAAGGTTCAGTGTTACAGAATAACTGAAGAAAAATTATTTTTAAAGGAGAGGAATGATTTTGGATTTATGGTATCAATAATTTCTCTCTTTAAAGGACTCCACCAATTTAATTAAGAGTTAAGGATAAAACTTGCTTTAAAAAAATTTTTTCCTGCATTTTAAAGCTATACTCAAGTAAAATAGTAAGGTTTTTTAAAAAATAGATTGCCAAGGTCAAATTTTGTAATAGATTGTTAGGATTGTTCTGGACATTTTAGAAACTACCTGTTTAAGTCCACTAGAGAGAGGGCATAGTGACGGAGTGGTCATAAAACAGTGATCTACAGCTATCAAATCTGAAAATAGGTTCAAGCATTTGTTACTAGACAATGTTTGCATTATCTCAAGTAATTTACTCAGATTTTGAACATACTATCTCCCAATGAATCCCAATACTACATCACCACTGTATCTTAAATGTGATTCAACCCATAACGATCTCCACCATTTGTTAGAGAAAGTCATTCTTTAGTTATTAACTCATGCCCAACTTTATTGTGATCCCATGCACTATTGTCTTCCAGGCTCCTCTGTCCATTGAATTCTCCAGGCAAAAAATACAAGTATGGGCTGCCATTTCTTTCTCCATGGCACGTGGCATGTTCCCAATGCAGGGATTGAACCTACGTCCCTTACATTGCATGTGGATTCTTTACCACTGAGCCACCTGGAAAGCCCATTAGTAAAAATATAAAACCGTAAATCTAAGGACTCAAATATCTCACCTTATGAATTGGAAAGCATCCTCTTGATATTGAGGCAAATCAAATGAATTCTGACTACTCTAGTCAGATATTAGGATTCTTTTTTAAAATTTTTCTGTGTATATTTATCACTCCTCTTCTTGTGTTTGAGCAGGGAGCATTTTGAAAACTTAACAAATGATAACATAAATCATGTGTATAATTATGGCCAAATGTTTCAATTAAAAATGCATTGCATGACAATCTTCTATTTCATAAAGTGATTTTTTAAAAATTGGATTTGCCTGTGCAAACTGATAGAATTCTTTTTCCTTAAATATATATCCTTTCATAAATATTACTAACTGGCCCAAAGCTGACATTTAAATATCATTACTATAAATAAACCATAAAATCTGATGCCTGACTTGAAGGTTCAGTGTTACAGAATAACTGAAGAAAAATTATTTTTAAAGGAGAGGAATGATTTTGGATTTATGGTATCAATAATTTCTCTCTTTAAAGGACTCCACCAATTTAATTAAGAGTTAAGGATAAAAGCCAGGTGAATTGTGTCCTCAGGAAGGGTCAATGGCACCACCATTTTCCTGATCACCTTGGCCAGAAACCTGGGAGTCACCTTTGACCTTTCACTGGCCATCAATCACTAAAATATATGTCTTCTTCACAATTCATTTCTGTACAATCACTCTAGTCCAGGTCACAGTCATCTTATACCTCAATTACTATAATAAGTTTGAACATGAATCAAAAATAGAGGAGGGGCTTCCCAGGTGGAGCTAGTGATAAAGAATACGTCTGCCAAAGCAGGGGATTCAAGAGACAGGGGTTCAAGCCGTGGGTCGGGAAGATTCCCTGGGGGAGCGCATAGCAACCCACTTTCCCACTATTCTTGCCTGGAGAATTCCATGGACAGAGGAGCCTGATGGGCTGCAATTCATGGGGCCACAGAGTGTCAGATGTGATTGAGCGACTAAAAATTAGAAGCTAATTTCATTATACATCTTAAAAATCATAGCAGATATGATGAAACTTGGCAAATTCTGTATTTTTTAACTGATATTTTATTGATCTTTTTCATCCTCTTCCAGCTGATCTGTGGAAGAATATAATACCTCTGTTTGTGCATGAACCAAGGTTAATTTCCTTGATCTAATGTTTAAAACAATGGTTTAGCTGTTTTCATCCTGCCCAACTAATAACTGTTCTTCTACCTTATTTGCCATAGATAATTCTCTACTGGTTTCATTTCCTGAACCTTCCTTTCTCACTGCATGGGTTCCTATTTTGCCCAGCCACAATGTGTGTGTAAAAGCACTTGCTATATTAAAATAAAATGCTTCTATTTTCTTATATAATGAATTTACTTCTCAGGGCTTGAAGAGTGACTGTTGGGCCAGTAGGGGGAGAAAATAATTTAACTTTTCTCCCAAATGCTTCTTTATTACTGACTTCCTGCATGTCATATCCTTATAACAACAGATCCTCCAAAAGAGAATAAAATATTTGAGGTGAATTTCTTTAGCTAATTAGGGTTTCCCAGGTGGTGCTAGTGATAAAGAGCCCACCTTCCAATGGAGGAGACATAAGAGTCACAGGTTCAGTCCCTGGACTGGGAAGACTCCTTGGAGGAGGGCAAGGCAACTTACTCCAGTATACATGTCCTGGAAATCACATGGACAGAGGAGCCTGGTGGGCTACATACAGCACATAGGGTCGCAAAGAATAGGATACAACTGAAATAATTTAGCATGCAGTTTAGCTAGTTTTTTTGAACTGAAGATACAATGAGACCAAAGGGAAAAAGGAATAACAACCAGACTAAACAACCATTTATAAAGTTAACAATATAATAATCTGAATGATGACTTTGATAAGAGTGAAATAAAAAATAAATGGCAAAAATGACATAACACCAGCCATAGAGAGTGGTCTTCTGTTATTGTCCTAACTGAGAAGCAGAGTGCAGATGATCTAGGTGGATACTGGAGCCAGCCTGCTGAGCTATCTATCTCCCTGTGTGGGGAGCCTCTGCGGGTGACCCCAGGCAGAGAGCCCAGGGATCAGGGCTCTGAGCAGGCTCTGACTGACAAACGTAATGAAGTTTGTTTTTGAGGACATATCAACTATTTATATCACATATCATTTCATCTTTAAACCAGCTGATTAAAGTAGATGCTAATAATTTTCTGTTTTAGAAAGCAGGCCTATAGGGCTTTTGGTAACGTAACAAAAATCTCATCTCTTCTTGGCAGGATCAATAGATGTGAATGCTCTATTTTACTAGTTTCCACAGTTCACACATGTAGCTCCAACTGACCTCCATCTGGTCCTAAGAGGCAGATAAGTTAGCCATAAAGCTCTCCTTCAGACACACAAACCCAAAGTTTAAAGAATTTCTCAATAAAAAGTATAAATTCTGTACTTTGTTCGGTTAGTATGTGCAATATGGCACATGATGAATTTTCTGTGGAAATGGTTATGGAGGCTTTTTTTGATAACTTTTCATCCCTTCAAGAAGTATTTATTCAACTTGAAACACTATGGCTTTAGTGAAAAAATGTTCTCAGACTTCATGGTACTTCGCCATTAAAGAGAAAAGAAAGTAATCAAAAATAAAAGCATAAAGAAGCATAGCTTCCAACTTTAAAACCACCATACCATATAAAAAAGTAGGATGTGCTTGTATAGTGGGAACAAAATATTCCATGAGGAAGGTATTCTCTTTCATCTATTATGATTATAGTAAGAAGCCAGAGAAAGGAAAGTAGTTTGCACAGGAAAGTAGTATGATTCCATTTCTGTTTTTAAAAGATTACTCTAGCTTTTGTGGAGGAGAGTCCAAAGGGAGTAACCAGTAGCATTAGGAAGAGACGGGAGGAAGCAACTGCAGTGGTCCAGGAAGAAAAAACAGGATTAAGGTAAGGTTCTAAATGTTCACCCATACAGATCAATTTCATACTCCAGGCAATCCTCCGAAATAGTTCCTACTCTTTTATATTTATGGGACTTCCCAGGTGGTGCTAGTGGTAAAAAACCTAGAGACAGGGCCACCTGGGAAGCCCCAAGGTCGAGAAGATCCCCAGGAGGAGGATGTGACAACCCACTTCAGTATTCTTACTTGGAGAATCCCATGACAGAAGAGTTTCACAGGCTGCAATTAATAGTGTCACACAGCGGCAGACAGGACTGAATCCACTTAGCACACACGCATTTTACATTTATAGGCAAGGAAACTGGGGCACAGAAAGATGGACTTGTTCAAGGTCTTAAGCTGGTAAGTGAGAGAATCAAGATTTAAAGTCTTACTTTAGTTTAACTCAATGTTGTACATTTTTTCTCTAGTAGAGAGAAAAAGTTGAAAGTTTGGAAGAGAGAAGAAATGATTGATGAAGTCCATGAGACAGCAGGAGAAAAGAGAGTCTACAGGGAATATGGAGGGATTGGATATTATTAGACAAAGGTCCTGCACTTTCTTGGATTTTGAAGTGTCTTAATGAGCCAGAAATTGTTTATTATTATCTCATCAACTGTGACTCAATAAATCTTCAGATTTTGATAGTAGCCTTTTCTTTTGAGAAAAAATTACAGTTTAATGACAAGGCTTTGTTCGGTTAATATGGCACTAAATTTCTGGAAATGGTTATGGAGGCTTTTTTTGATAACTTTTCATCCCTTCAAGAAGTATTTATTCAACTTGAAACACTATGGCTTTAGTGAAAAAATGTTCTCAGACTTCATGGTACTTCGCCATTAAAGAGAAAAGAAAGTAATCAAAAATAAAAGCATAAAGAAGCATAGCTTCCAACTTTAAAACCACCATACCATATAAAAAAGTAGGATGTGCTTGTATAGTGGGAACAAAATATTCCATGAGGAAGGTATTCTCTTTCATCTATTATGATTATAGTAAGAAGCCAGAGAAAGGAAAGTAGTTTGCACAGGAAAGTAGTATGATTCCATTTCTGTTTTTAAAAGATTACTCTAGCTTTTGTGGAGGAGAGTCCAAAGGGAGTAACCAGTAGCATTAGGAAGAGACGGGAGGAAGCAACTGCAGTGGTCCAGGAAGAAAAAACAGGATTAAGGTAAGGTTCTAAATGTTCACCCATACAGATCAATTTCATACTCCAGGCAATCCTCCGAAATAGTTCCTACTCTTTTATATTTATGGGACTTCCCAGGTGGTGCTAGTGGTAAAAAACCTAGAGACAGGGCCACCTGGGAAGCCCCAAGGTCGAGAAGATCCCCAGGAGGAGGATGTGACAACCCACTTCAGTATTCTTACTTGGAGAATCCCATGACAGAAGAGTTTCACAGGCTGCAATTAATAGTGTCACACAGCGGCAGACAGGACTGAATCCACTTAGCACACACGCATTTTACATTTATAGGCAAGGAAACTGGGGCACAGAAAGATGGACTTGTTCAAGGTCTTAAGCTGGTAAGTGAGAGAATCAAGATTTAAAGTCTTACTTTAGTTTAACTCAATGTTGTACATTTTTTCTCTAGTAGAGAGAAAAAGTTGAAAGTTTGGAAGAGAGAAGAAATGATTGATGAAGTCCATGAGACAGCAGGAGAAAAGAGAGTCTACAGGGAATATGGAGGGATTGGATATTATTAGACAAAGGTCCTGCACTTTCTTGGATTTTGAAGTGTCTTAATGAGCCAGAAATTGTTTATTATTATCTCATCAACTGTGACTCAATAAATCTTCAGATTTACCTAATGATAGTAGCCTTTTCTTTTGAGAAAAAAAAAATTACAGTTTAATGACAAGGCTTAAGATTTTCTACATAAGTACTCGTGGCTTTTACCTTCCACATCCAAGTAGTATGCCTCAGAAACTGAAATCTTCAATCCAAATGTTGCCCTCAGTACCCCTGGTAAGTGTTAAATTGCTTCTAATTTGACTAAATACAAAAGCCATTAATTATGTGGTGTGGTTGGCTACATTTCAGGTGTGGTTGTGGCTTGTAGAAAGTACTTTTGAATATGCTAGTAACTCAACAGTATTAATTAAAGGCAATGATGTACTTGGTTTTTTGATAGTGAGGGTTCCTGCTAGGAAAGTATAAACACTGAAATGCACACACAAAAAAGCTGAATTTCTAGAACTTGCCTCATATCAGCAGAATACATTGGCTTCCAATGTGAAGTTCTGTAATCCCCTGGTTTATAAAAATGAAATTCTTATGGAGAAGATGGTGAAGATAGATATGGAAGATGAAGGAAATTAGAAAGACAAGCAAATCTTTTATTTATTTACTGATAAAGAATTTTTTGGGCAATCTTTGCTAAAATCACTAAATCATTACTTTAAAAATGAGGTATAGTTATTAATTTATAATTATATAATTTATAAAAATATACCATGTAATACTATATAAAGATACATAAAGTACAAGAAGTACATCCAATATTTGTTAGCTATACTCTGATTTTAAAGGAAGTCTTTAAAATATAATCTTCAGGAGGGAATTATGCCAATATTTTGAAAGGTGATAGTTAAATTAAGCTGGTAAGTGAGAGAATCAAGATTTAAAGTCTTACTTTAGTTTAACTCAATGTTGTACATTTTTTCTCTAGTAGAGAGAAAAAGTTGAAAGTTTGGAAGAGAGAAGAAATGATTGATGAAGTCCATGAGACAGCAGGAGAAAAGAGAGTCTACAGGGAATATGGAGGGATTGGATATTATTAGACAAAGGTCCTGCACTTTCTTGGATTTTGAAGTGTCTTAATGAGCCAGAAATTGTTTATTATTATCTCATCAACTGTGACTCAATAAATCTTCAGATTTACCTAATGATAGTAGCCTTTTCTTTTGAGAAAAAAAAAATTACAGTTTAATGACAAGGCTTAAGATTTTCTACATAAGTACTCGTGGCTTTTACCTTCCACATCCAAGTAGTATGCCTCAGAAACTGAAATCTTCAATCCAAATGTTGCCCTCAGTACCCCTGGTAAGTGTTAAATTGCTTCTAATTTGACTAAATACAAAAGCCATTAATTATGTGGTGTGGTTGGCTACATTTCAGGTGTGGTTGTGGCTTGTAGAAAGTACTTTTGAATATGCTAGTAACTCAACAGTATTAATTAAAGGCAATGATGTACTTGGTTTTTTGATAGTGAGGGTTCCTGCTAGGAAAGTATAAACACTGAAATGCACACACAAAAAAGCTGAATTTCTAGAACTTGCCTCATATCAGCAGAATACATTGGCTTCCAATGTGAAGTTCTGTAATCCCCTGGTTTATAAAAATGAAATTCTTATGGAGAAGATGGTGAAGATAGATATGGAAGATGAAGGAAATTAGAAAGACAAGCAAATCTTTTATTTATTTACTGATAAAGAATTTTTTGGGCAATCTTTGCTAAAATCACTAAATCATTACTTTAAAAATGAGGTATAGTTATTAATTTATAATTATATAATTTATAAAAATATACCATGTAATACTATATAAAGATACATAAAGTACAAGAAGTACATCCAATATTTGTTAGCTATACTCTGATTTTAAAGGAAGTCTTTAAAATATAATCCTTTCAGGAGGGAATTATGCCAATATTTTGTTAGAAAGGCTAGCAATAGATTGCTTTCCATCTCCCTGGGATTTGTAGAAAGAAATTACGTTTAGTTCCTTCTCCTGGGCTTCCCTGGTGGCTCAGATAGCATAGAATCTGCCTGCAATGCAGAGACCAGGCTTCTATCCCTGGGTTGGGAAGATGCCCTGGAGGAGGACATCTTCTCCTTTACCAACCCTTCTCCTTTCCTCCAAGAATACTGAACATTTACATGGTGCAATAGTCTCAGAAATGTATAAGATGCCAATTCCCTACTTACCATTAATTGCTCTTGCAGAATAATTATCAAAGAATTTTATAGAATTTTAAAGAGAAGAAAAAGATAACTCTACTGTCCTATATAATCCAAAACTTTTAAGTTGGATATTTTTATTCAGAAGTATATTCCCATGATTTCCTTTTTTGGGGACAAAATAGCTTGGAATAAGACCACCATAAGCTACTATTCTCCAGATCACAAAGAAAAGAATATGGGCATTCTTGATATTTTAAATTACTCCATCCTTACATTTTGATGTTACTATTTAAATTAGAATAAAGAACAGAAATAGATAAGACAAATAAGTTACAGTCACTAATACATGGAAATTTTGAAGTTGTACATTTAGAAAAATGAAAGCAATAATCATAAGAGAGAAAACGAAAGAAGATATTTGCTTGACTCTGTGTGATGAGCTATAACCCAGAAATACTAGAGAATGACATCAGGCCCAAAGAATAAAAGATTTCCTAGGTTACTAAGAGCAAATGAGTTGATCACATTTCTTGAATCTTCTATACAGAAAACACCTTCCCTTCAATAAGGTCCACTTGACCAGAAGACAGTCCCTCAGTAATCCCCACTTGTCCTAAGGAGCATGTGTGCTCAGTCATTCAGTTATATCCAACTCTTTTTTTTTTTTTTAATTTTTTTTTATTGGGAGCAGGCGGGCCACTTCTACTGGTCTTTCATTTCTCTATTTTCATCCGTCTTTGTTCTTTGGCTCTTGTGGGCCTCCCATCGCGGTGGCGTCTGTTCCCCTTGGGGGGGTTCATTGTTAGCTATACTCTGATTTTAAAGGAAGTCTTTAAAATATAATCCTTTCAGGAGGGAATTATGCCAATATTTTGTTAGAAAGGCTAGCAATAGATTGCTTTCCATCTCCCTGGGATTTGTAGAAAGAAATTACGTTTAGTTCCTTCTCCTGGGCTTCCCTGGTGGCTCAGATAGCATAGAATCTGCCTGCAATGCAGAGACCAGGCTTCTATCCCTGGGTTGGGAAGATGCCCTGGAGGAGGACATCTTCTCCTTTACCAACCCTTCTCCTTTCCTCCAAGAATACTGAACATTTACATGGTGCAATAGTCTCAGAAATGTATAAGATGCCAATTCCCTACTTACCATTAATTGCTCTTGCAGAATAATTATCAAAGAATTTTATAGAATTTTAAAGAGAAGAAAAAGATAACTCTACTGTCCTATATAATCCAAAACTTTTAAGTTGGATATTTTTATTCAGAAGTATATTCCCATGATTTCCTTTTTGGGCACAAAATAGCTTGGAATAAGACCACCATAAGCTACTATTCTCCAGATCACAAAGAAAAGAATATGGGCATTCTTGATATTTTAAATTACTCCATCCTTACATTTTGATGTTACTATTTAAATTAGAATAAAGAACAGAAATAGATAAGACAAATAAGTTACAGTCACTAATACATGGAAATTTTGAAGTTGTACATTTAGAAAAATGAAAGCAATAATCATAAGAGAGAAAATGAAAGAAGATATTTGCTTGACTCTGTGTGATGAGCTATAACCCAGAAATACTAGAGAATGACATCAGGCCCAAAGAATAAAAGATTTCCTAGGTTACTAAGAGCAAATGAGTTGATCACATTTCTTGAATCTTCTATACAGAAAACACCTTCCCTTCAATAAGGTCCACTTGACCAGAAGACAGTCCCTCAGTAATCCCCACTTGTCCTAAGGAGCATGTGTGCTCAGTCATTCAGTTATATCCAACTCTTTTTTTTTTTTTTAATTTTTTTTTATTGGGAGCAGGCGGGCCACTTCTACTGGTCTTTCATTTCTCTATTTTCATCCGTCTTTGTTCTTTGGCTCTTGTGGGCCTCCCATCGCGGTGGCGTCTGTCGCTGCAGAGCGCCGGCTCTGGGCGCACGCGCACCAGAGCTCCGGCTCGGTAATTGGACACATCGGTCCAGCCGCTCTGCGGCACGTGGGATCCTCCCAGGCCAGGGATCGAACCAGCGCCCCTTGCACTGCAAGGCGGTTTCCTTACCCACTGGACCACCAGGGGAAGCCCATGTATCTAACTCTTTTTAATCATTTGAACTGAAGACCTCCAGGCTCCTCTGTCCATGGGATTTTTCAGGTAAGAATATTGGAGTGGATTGTCATTTCTTCTTCCAGGATATCTTCCTGACCCAGGGATTGAGCCTGTGCCTCCTATATTGCAGGCAGATTCTTTACCTGCTGAGCCACTCGGAAAGTCCTGTTACAGGGAACTGAACATTAAACAATTCTTTTGAAATGTCCTCAAATCACTTCCTTGACTCTTTGCAGTGAACCAGACTCTAACTGTGCTGGAATATCCATTAGAAACTCTCTCCCTGCTTCCAGACTTTCTTTCTTAATAGAACATGTGCCAGTCAAAGACTCTTTAGGTATGCCCCTTTTTACTTTATAAAACCAACTCTCCTTTGTAACAGCTTTTACAAATAAAAGGTAGTGTCTTGCTTGAGATCATATGAACTATTCCAATATTTAATTTAGGGTTTTGATCTCTAATTCCTCCTAAATATTTTAACTCACAGACCCACCTATATGTTTATCTCAGTTATTAATTCTGGCCAAATCAAACAGAACTAAAGTCATATAATTGACTATTCTAGATACCACTGTGGACCAAGATAAAAAGCAGTGAAAAAAAAAAGAGTATGTCTCACTTCTGGGCTAATCCCTGGACCCAAGGTGAACATCCTGCTGATGCAAAACTATTTGTAAAGGCTTTCATTCCGAAATTTGACAGATGCACCTTCCTTCAATAAGGTCCACTTGACCAGAAGACAGTCCCTCAGTAATCCCCACTTGTCCTAAGGAGCATGTGTGCTCAGTCATTCAGTTATATCCAACTCTTTTTTTTTTTTTTAATTTTTTTTTATTGGGAGCAGGCGGGCCACTTCTACTGGTCTTTCATTTCTCTATTTTCATCCGTCTTTGTTCTTTGGCTCTTGTGGGCCTCCCATCGCGGTGGCGTCTGTCGCTGCAGAGCGCCGGCTCTGGGCGCACGCGCACCAGAGCTCCGGCTCGGTAATTGGACACATCGGTCCAGCCGCTCTGCGGCACGTGGGATCCTCCCAGGCCAGGGATCGAACCAGCGCCCCTTGCACTGCAAGGCGGTTTCCTTACCCACTGGACCACCAGGGGAAGCCCATGTATCTAACTCTTTTTAATCATTTGAACTGAAGACCTCCAGGCTCCTCTGTCCATGGGATTTTTCAGGTAAGAATATTGGAGTGGATTGTCATTTCTTCTTCCAGGATATCTTCCTGACCCAGGGATTGAGCCTGTGCCTCCTATATTGCAGGCAGATTCTTTACCTGCTGAGCCACTCGGAAAGTCCTGTTACAGGGAACTGAACATTAAACAATTCTTTTGAAATGTCCTCAAATCACTTCCTTGACTCTTTGCAGTGAACCAGACTCTAACTGTGCTGGAATATCCATTAGAAACTCTCTCCCTGCTTCCAGACTTTCTTTCTTAATAGAACATGTGCCAGTCAAAGACTCTTTAGGTATGCCCCTTTTTACTTTATAAAACCAACTCTCCTTTGTAACAGCTTTTACAAATAAAAGGTAGTGTCTTGCTTGAGATCATATGAACTATTCCAATATTTAATTTAGGGTTTTGATCTCTAATTCCTCCTAAATATTTTAACTCACAGACCCACCTATATGTTTATCTCAGTTATTAATTCTGGCCAAATCAAACAGAACTAAAGTCATATAATTGACTATTCTAGATACCACTGTGGACCAAGATAAAAAGCAGTGAAAAAAAAAAGAGTATGTCTCACTTCTGGGCTAATCCCTGGACCCAAGGTGAACATCCTGCTGATGCAAAAACTATTTGTAAAGGCTTTCATTCCGAAATTTGACAGATGAACATTAAAACCCAAAAGCAGAATTAAATTAACAGTTTACATGAAAAAGTCAAAGTTGGTACATGTAGATTATTTTTCAGACACTGATAGTGTTTCTACATATCTGTGCACACACAAGGACATAAAAGAGAGAGAACAGTAGATGAATGGAAGGAGGGAGAAATTGGAATTGCTTAAAAAGGGAAGGAGATTATAAAAACTTGGGTATGTGAAATGAAGGGATAGGGTCTCCCCGAGGAAAGGAGAGCACCAAGAGAAAAGAGAAAGTGATCTTGCAAACATTTTGACAAATTTTAATTTTGCTTTGAGGTTGGTTGTGTCTCTTTATGCCCTCATGGACTATTGCTTTGGTCTGGTTACTGGATCCTGTTGGCTGCTATTACAGGCCTCCTTTCAAGACATCCTTTGTCCTGAAGCCAGTTGTACTCTCAAGCTCAAAGTTGACCATGCATCTTCCTTCTTTAAAGACTTCTACTGGTCCTCTACTGCTGTTAGGATAAATCTACTTCCTGCCTAGCACCTCACCAGTATCCTCTTCCTCTCCTCAAACTCTACCTTGCTCCCTTTTATTCCTGGGCCTCTGAGCATGTTGCTTTCTCGACTTGGAATAATGGCTGCCCCTATTTGCCATTTCTTTCTTAATAGAACATGAGCCAGTCAAAGACTCTTTAGGTATGCCCCTTTTTACTTTATAAAACCAACTCTCCTTTGTAACAGCTTTTACAAATAAAAGGTAGTGTCTTGCTTGAGATCATATGAACTATTCCAATATTTAATTTAGGGTTTTGATCTCTAATTCCTCCTAAATATTTTAACTCACAGACCCACCTATATGTTTATCTCAGTTATTAATTCTGGCCAAATCAAACAGAACTAAAGTCATATAATTGACTATTCTAGATACCACTGTGGACCAAGATAAAAGCAGTGAAAAAAAGAGTATGTCTCACTTCTGGGCTAATCCCTGGACCCAAGGTGAACATCCTGCTGATGCAAAAACTATTTGTAAAGGCTTTCATTCCGAAATTTGACAGATGAACATTAAAACCCAAAAGCAGAATTAAATTAACAGTTTACATGAAAAAGTCAAAGTTGGTACATGTAGATTATTTTTCAGACACTGATAGTGTTTCTACATATCTGTGCACACACAAGGACATAAAAGAGAGAGAACAGTAGATGAATGGAAGGAGGGAGAAATTGGAATTGCTTAAAAAGGGAAGGAGATTATAAAAACTTGGGTATGTGAAATGAAGGGATAGGGTCTCCCGAGGAAAGGAGAGCACCAAGAGAAAAGAGAAAGTGATCTTGCAAACATTTTGACAAATTTTAATTTTGCTTTGAGGTTGGTTGTGTCTCTTTATGCCCTCATGGACTATTGCTTTGGTCTGGTTACTGGATCCTGTTGGCTGCTATTACAGGCCTCCTTTCAAGACATCCTTTGTCCTGAAGCCAGTTGTACTCTCAAGCTCAAAGTTGACCATGCATCTTCCTTCTTTAAAGACTTCTACTGGTCCTCTACTGCTGTTAGGATAAATCTACTTCCTGCCTAGCACCTCACCAGTATCCTCTTCCTCTCCTCAAACTCTACCTTGCTCCCTTTTATTCCTGGGCCTCTGAGCATGTTGCTTTCTCGACTTGGAATAATGGCTGCCCCTATTTGCCATTTCTTTCTTTAATCCCTACTATTCTTTTCAGCTTACTGCTTAGAAATTACTTTCCAGAAGGCCTCTGACACCCACTTCCCTCCAATTACCCTGGTTCTCCAGCAGCACTGTCCAGCTCCAAGCTTTATACGGCACTTGACTGTGTTTGCTTGTTTCCTTGTCTGTAAGGATCCCCCACTCAGACTGTGAGCCATGTAATGATGTGGTCTGGTGTCCATCTTACTTTTCGTCATATGACTAGTATCTAGCAGCATCTGTTGGGCTTCTCAGGTAGCTGTGCAGTAAAGAATCTGCCTTCAATGCAGAAGACAGCAGCAACACTGGTTTTAGCCCTGGGTTGGAAAGATCTCCTAGAGAAGGAAATGGCGACCCACTCCAGTACTCTTCCCTGAAAAAAACCCCATGGACAGAGGGGCCTGACAGGCTATAGTTTGTAGGGGCACAAAAGAGTTGGATATGATGAGTATCCAGGCACAGTAGTGTCCGTAGTATATGGTAACTTAGCACTAAATATTAAGCTAATAAAAGAACACATTTGAAAGTGATTTAGATGAACTGTAAAAATAAGAAAAGAATACATATAGCATTAAGGATTTCAAGTCTTTCTTTTTTTAAATAAGACAAAAATAAATGCACATCCTCAACTGGCTTTTGAAAGCTTTTAAGACCTCAGTAAAGTATAGCCTGCTTGATTTGTGATTATACCCATAGTACACCAATGATATGTGGTCTACTGACAAAATAAAAGGCTTTGCACAGCTAGAAAATTAGATTAAAATGCAACAAACTGATTAGATTTAAAGATTATATGGGTCACAGTCTCAAGATGCTTGCATTTGAGAATTGCCAGTAGTGTCCTTCATGTAAAAAACTACATGAATGATGTGAGCCAGGCTGATATTTTTACAGCTCAGATCTTGTAAGAAGAGCTACTATCAGTATATGATATATTAAGACATGCTATCACATATTATTTGTATGCTATATTTATATTTACATAGTAACTCAAAAGGAAATTAACAAAGAGTATGATGACAGATACTTTTCAACTATAATAATTCTTCCACTCACACAAAATCAACAACGTGGATTAAGAAGGACTTTATGGTTAACCACATATAACATATTATTAAGTGGCAGAATTCTAGTTAGATGCCCTTAATATTTATGTTAACTCCATTATATCCTGAAAATTCTTATCATTCATACATTTATTTTAATGCATAATGAATTTTTCTACTTCTTACATTAAGAATTTGAAAACATCTCATTAAAAAAAAAAGCTGTAGCATATTAAATGTAAAGTGAAAAGTGCCCATTAAAATCCTTCCATGCACACACACATTCACAGAAACCTCAAATCAAAAAACTCAACTAAATTAAATTTTCTCAAAAACTTTATTAAGGAGTTTATTGCAGAGATTGCTATATGACTGACACTTTATAGGTTAAAATATGAATTTTAAAATAGCTGCCTCTAGCATACTAACATTTAAACAAATACATTATACATTTATTATATAAATTATAACATTTGAACAAATAAATTACGGATATGATCATAAAAGATTAGTTCTTTAATATTTCAAAACAAAGATAAAAAGTGAATTGTCTGCTTCTCTATAGAATGCAACTTACATTTGTTTGTCCAAAATGGTGGAGAAGATTTCTTTGAAATGTCTTGTTTGTTTGTTGTTCACTCCCTAAATCACATCCCACTCTTTGTGACCCCCTGGACTGCAGCAAGCCAGGTCTCCCTATCCTCCATCTTCTCCTGGAGTTTGCTCAAATCCATGTCCATTGAGCCAATGATGCTATCTCAAAAGCTTCTTGTTTATTATGCTCTTTTATCTCCAAAGAAACAAAGAAATCTACCTACAACAAAATATCATTTTATAATTTCCTGCTCTCCAATTTGAACATTTAAAAATAATATAGTTGTCATTGTTATTATAGGGTAGTATCAAAATACATGGTCAACATTTTAATATCATTATGGAACTACATCATTTTGAGTACTGAAAAATAAAGCATTGTTTACTAGCTAAAGATATTTTCCAATAATATAAAGATTATTTTATATAATTAGGATATAAGCACATATTGGGATTTACCTCCAGGAATTTCCCACTTTTAAATGATCTTCTGTATGACACTGCATATTGAAGATGTACAGAAATGAGAAAAATGGAAATAACTAAAGGTAAATCAATTTAAAATGTTGAACTTTTAAGGTTTTCATAATATATCAGAAAAAATGATAATATCCATAAGTATTCTTTTTCCTGCATTTTCACCAAAAATGAGATGGAAAGATATTTTTCAACCCCCTACCTGCCAAAAATTTAGAGAATTATAAGGCCACATTTTGAATGGTTAGTTAGAAGAAAACTTACTTCAAGGAGGATGTTCAGATTTTAAATTTTTAAACCCTTGGCTCCTCAAATTTTGGTTCTTGGGGACCAAAAGAGCACCTTATCACAAATTCACAGAAATCTCTCAACTAAATTAAATTTTCTCAAAACTTTATTAAGGAGTTTATTGCAGAGATTGCTATATGACTGACACTTTATAGGTTAAAATATGAATTTTAAAATAGCTGCCTCTAGCATACTAACATTTAAACAAATACATTATACATTTATTATATAAATTATAACATTTGAACAAATAAATTACGGATATGATCATAAAAGATTAGTTCTTTAATATTTCAAAACAAAGATAAAAAGTGAATTGTCTGCTTCTCTATAGAATGCAACTTACATTTGTTTGTCCAAAATGGTGGAGAAGATTTCTTTGAAATGTCTTGTTTGTTTGTTGTTCACTCCCTAAATCACATCCCACTCTTTGTGACCCCCTGGACTGCAGCAAGCCAGGTCTCCCTATCCTCCATCTTCTCCTGGAGTTTGCTCAAATCCATGTCCATTGAGCCAATGATGCTATCTCAAAAGCTTCTTGTTTATTATGCTCTTTTATCTCCAAAGAAACAAAGAAATCTACCTACAACAAAATATCATTTTATAATTTCCTGCTCTCCAATTTGAACATTTAAAAATAATATAGTTGTCATTGTTATTATAGGGTAGTATCAAAATACATGGTCAACATTTTAATATCATTATGGAACTACATCATTTTGAGTACTGAAAAATAAAGCATTGTTTACTAGCTAAAGATATTTTCCAATAATATAAAGATTATTTTATATAATTAGGATATAAGCACATATTGGGATTTACCTCCAGGAATTTCCCACTTTTAAATGATCTTCTGTATGACACTGCATATTGAAGATGTACAGAAATGAGAAAAATGGAAATAACTAAAGGTAAATCAATTTAAAATGTTGAACTTTTAAGGTTTTCATAATATATCAGAAAAAATGATAATATCCATAAGTATTCTTTTTCCTGCATTTTCACCAAAAATGAGATGGAAAGATATTTTTCAACCCCCTACCTGCCAAAAATTTAGAGAATTATAAGGCCACATTTTGAATGGTTAGTTAGAAGAAAACTTACTTCAAGGAGGATGTTCAGATTTTAAATTTTTTTTTAAACCCCTTGGCTCCTCAAATTTTGGTTCTTGGACCAGGAGCACCAGTGTCACCCGGGAGCTTATGAGAAATGCAGAATCTCTGTACTAAATTTGAGTCTGCATGGTAACAAGATTCTCTGGAGATCTGTATACATATTAAAGTTTGAGAAGACATATTCTATTACGCAGGTGTATATAATTTATTTCTCCTTGAAGCCCAAGCAGATTTAGCACAGCTCATATTCAGAATGTTTTTCTGTGATAGGAAGGAGGTAAGTTTAATTTTATAGGCAAAAAATAGTGTGTATCAGGGAGGTGACGTATCTCATATTGCACAGTCAGTAATGACAAATTTGTTGATGAGCAATCAATATTAAAATGATTTCTTTATATTATTCTATAACCTGAAGCTATGAAGGGAATGCTTTTTAGGTAATAAAAACAGGCTTGCTAGCATCGTTGAGATTTTATGCAATTAGAAGTTGTAGGCTCTGTAAAGAGAAAAATCTTCAGGATGAGTTTACTTTTTATGTTGTTTTCTTATTGTTTTAGTCTCAGAAATTAGCACTTATCAGTCTTTGTGACTGCATAGTAAAAGAACCTCTGTATTTTTTTAATCTCTGTGTTTGGTGATTAACTCCCTGATTTGATTATTTCACGTATCCTCTCAATAGGAATAATTTTGTTATTTTAATAAGTTTAATTGATTTCTTTCATTGCTTTTCCTAATTCTAATAAACAAATATTTATTTTTCTGTATTTGATAAGGCAAAATATACTTAGTGGGCAATAGCGTCTATTAAATGATAAATACAATATAATCTCTGCTCTCAAACACACTCCAGTTAATCAAGGGAGTTAAGACATATACACAAATAACCATGATTAATTTCGATGACAAAGAAAATTCTATGGGAGCACAGAGAGCCGTCACATCTGATTTGTAGAATTAGTTACAACTTCCTGAAGGAGAAAACATTTAAAACTAGGCCAAGGAGGATGGTTGGGATAATAACAAGAAGACAGGCATTTAAAAGGCATTTTGTGTGTGAAAAGAACAAGAATATCTCCCTGTGGTGGATTATTACAAAAAGTGCCCAGGAATTTAGTAATCAAACAACTTTTAAGGAGCCTACTTAGCTGCTTGCATTAAAGTATACAAAGTTAAAATAAGCTCCTTAACATAAAAATCAGTGGGCAAAAAATAAATCTCAGGAATAATGTAGCAAAATTAGGTACAAAGTTGGTTAACATCCTACAAAGTAATAAACATGTAACAGTTGGGGTTATCTTGTCCAGTGGACAGAAACTATGTGTTATTTATCAATCTTCTAAAAGTTAAATTTCAGAGGCTAACTTGAATCAATAGTGAATCAAACACATAATTCCCTAGGAGTCAAGCTGACTCTCAGGTAGAGAGCTTGACAATGAAAGAACTTCAAAAAAGCACTTCTAGATAATTCTTAAATTGATTTCTCAGCACCACCCACTTTGGTTTCTCAGGTGGCACTAGTGGTAAAGAACACACCTGCCAATGTTGGAGATATAAAATACGCAGTTTCAATCCCTGGGTCTAGAAGATCCCCTGGAGGAGGGCATGGCAACCCACTCCAGTATTCTTGCCTGGAGAAACCCACGGACAGAGGAGCCAGGCAGGCTGCAGCCCATAGGGACATACAAAGTCAGACACCCAAAGTGACTTAGGACACATGCACCCAGTTAAACTGCTTTATCACACCCAGTTTGTAGAGAAAACTGAGTCTTAGAGATGCTAGGCAAAGCCCAACTTACATGGAAATAAACAACTCCCCCTCCCAAAAAATAACTGAATTCTTAATTCATATTTGATTGATTTCATAATCATAGCTTTTGAACTACACACAAAGAATTATCAGTTTATAATTCTCCTGTCCCGGGCAATATCTAAGCGCTAAACTAATTAATTCAACACTTGAACCTCCTACCCCTCAAAAAAAGAAAAGAAACAAAAACAAGATACTGTTGGATGGCTTCCTGGTAAACAAATGAAGAGACTTAAGATTGGGAGCAACCAGGGAGGGAGAGGGAGTCAGGGCAGCACAACCCAGGAACGTAGCTAGAACTCAGCCTTCTAAGACTGTACAGTGCTGTTCAAAGGAAAATACACTTTAGTGTATCCTGAGGACAAGCCAAACAAAAACTGCAGGATCAGGTTGGGTGGAGGGAGATGCTGCTTGCAATCTGCCCTGAAGGAACTAGAACTTGCTTTCTGTGGAGCTTAACCATTTGGGGATCATTTATTAGTCTGTGACTAAGAATGTTGTGGTATTTCTTCTTCTAAAATCAGTGGGCAAAAAATAAATCTCAGGAATAATGTAGCAAAATTAGGTACAAAGTTGGTTAACATCCTACAAAGTAATAAACATGTAACAGTTGGGGTTATCTTGTCCAGTGGACAGAAACTATGTGTTATTTATCAATCTTCTAAAAGTTAAATTTCAGAGGCTAACTTGAATCAATAGTGAATCAAACACATAATTCCCTAGGAGTCAAGCTGACTCTCAGGTAGAGAGCTTGACAATGAAAGAACTTCAAAAAAGCACTTCTAGATAATTCTTAAATTGATTTCTCAGCACCACCCACTTTGGTTTCTCAGGTGGCACTAGTGGTAAAGAACACACCTGCCAATGTTGGAGATATAAAATACGCAGTTTCAATCCCTGGGTCTAGAAGATCCCCTGGAGGAGGGCATGGCAACCCACTCCAGTATTCTTGCCTGGAGAAACCCACGGACAGAGGAGCCAGGCAGGCTGCAGCCCATAGGGACATACAAAGTCAGACACCCAAAGTGACTTAGGACACATGCACCCAGTTAAACTGCTTTATCACACCCAGTTTGTAGAGAAAACTGAGTCTTAGAGATGCTAGGCAAAGCCCAACTTACATGGAAATAAACAACTCCCCCTCCCAAAAAATAACTGAATTCTTAATTCATATTTGATTGATTTCATAATCATAGCTTTTGAACTACACACAAAGAATTATCAGTTTATAATTCTCCTGTCCCGGGCAATATCTAAGCGCTAAACTAATTAATTCAACACTTGAACCTCCTACCCCTCAAAAAAAGAAAAGAAACAAAAACAAGATACTGTTGGATGGCTTCCTGGTAAACAAATGAAGAGACTTAAGATTGGGAGCAACCAGGGAGGGAGAGGGAGTCAGGGCAGCACAACCCAGGAACGTAGCTAGAACTCAGCCTTCTAAGACTGTACAGTGCTGTTCAAAGGAAAATACACTTTAGTGTATCCTGAGGACAAGCCAAACAAAAACTGCAGGATCAGGTTGGGTGGAGGGAGATGCTGCTTGCAATCTGCCCTGAAGGAACTAGAACTTGCTTTCTGTGGAGCTTAACCATTTGGGGATCATTTATTAGTCTGTGACTAAGAATGTTGTGGTATTTCTTCTTCTAAAATGTGCATATCTGTGCTTATGCACAAAATTGTGCAATCCCCTTTAGAGATTTATTCACTTTTTGAAGATGCTAAGCACTTACTTGTCCACGAGGACACCAATGGGCAGACAAAGAGTACTCCTATAAAATTTTAAAACAAATGTCATATGCCATTGCTTATATGTGGAACCTAAAATGACATTTGCAGCAACATGAATGGACCTAGAGATCAGCAAACTAAGTGAAATAAGTCAGGCAGAAAACAACAAATATATCACTTATATATGACACCTAAAAAAATATATACAAATGAATTTATATTCAAAACAGAAATAGACCCACATATATAGAAAACAAACTCATGTTTACCAAAGGGGAAGGCAGGGGCAAGGATCAACTGGGTGTTTGGGAAGGACATGTACACTTTATTATACCTAAAATAGATAACCAACAAGAATTCACTATGCGGCACAGAGAACTATACTCTATTTTCTAACACTTATATGGAAAATAATCTGAAAAATTATATATATATATATATATTCTTTTTCAGATATGTATATATATATATATATATGAATTACTTTGCTATGCACCTGAAACTAATATAGCATTGTATTCAATAAATCAACTGTAATTCAATTTAAGAAATGAAAGGACATCAGATTAACCTCTGGGTATTATTTAAGCACAATTTTTAAGTAAATAGGGTTTTGACTAAAATGTGGAGGATGGAAAATAATGCAATTCTTACCTTCATTCCATTACCACCAGGATCAAATCTTCTAATTCACATTGACCTAATTCCAGCCCAGGCAGGAATGAGGGACATGAACATGACGGAGGGGTTAAGAGCACAGACACTGGTTTAGACACCCTTTTTTATTTTTTTTTGTAAAGATTTATTTATTTATTTATTTTTGGGCGGGGGTCGGGTTGGGGAAGGAGGGGAGCGGGTGGGCCACTTCTATTGGTCTTTCATTTCTCTGTTTTCATCCGTCTTTTGTTCTTTGGCTCCTGTGGGCCTTCCATCGCGGTGGCCCCTGTTGTCGCAGAGCGCCAGCTCTGGGCGCATGCGCTCCAGAGCTCTGGCTCGGTGATTGGACACATCAGTCCAGCCGCTCCGCGGCATGTGGGATCTTCCCAGGCCAGGGCTTGAACCGGCGTCCCTTGCACTGCAAGGCGGTGTCCTTATCCACTGGACCACCAGGGGAAGCCCTAGACACCCTTTTTTAAATTCCAGCTTCCCTAATTTCTACGTATGAAGTTTTTAAACTTCTAGCTTCTTCGTGTTTTAATATCCTTATCTGTGAATTAAGGATAATGATAGTACTTACTTTTTATGAAGTTTCAGTAAGCTTGTGTGTGTGTTTAGAAAGCATTTTGAAGCAGAGTTTGGCACATAGTAGGCACTATATAAGCATTTATTAAATAAGTGGGCGCACATCCCAAATCCTTCTCTTTTCTTTTGATTGAAACATACAGAAAACATATCTATCAAATATTGATTTTGCAATATCACTTCTTAAGGTCTGTAACAATTCTATGACCTTATTTTGGAGGATATAATTCCATCTCCAGGATTTTGAAACTCTTTAGGTATATAAATGAGACTCACTGATGATTTGAAAAACACTAACCTTCTGCAATCTGGAAGAAAAAAGACTTTTTTTTTTTTTTTCTATTCCCAAATTAGAGATATCATTTATAAATTACTTTTCTCTCTACAGGTTAATATAATTTCACTTAAAATTTCCTGGTACTTCCTGACTAATTAATTATGTAATGTTAAATATGAGTTCATTAGAGCAATATGCAACTAATGTATATTCTTAACAGTTAAGCTTCATCTTACTGTATTTTGTCTTTTGAATTGTTGAATTGATGAACTACCATTATCTTAATTGGAACTTTACATTGTGACATAATCTTATCTCATGGAATTACCATTTTGTTTCTCAGTGTCTTAGGACAATGGATACTCTTGGTATTTTATTGAAAATATATGTTATTACTTCCTATTTTAGTGATTGTGATTTAATCAAAATCAAGGAATATTTATGTATCATTTTAATAAGGAACAATCTGAAATTTACACATTGCCTTAATAGCAGGAAATCTTCTCACTCACTGCATTAATCCTTCTAAGGCAAACTTTGTTTTATAACATCTAACTTGACCAAGAGCTTTGAGAATATTTACATTGGTTAATTTAAGGCTGTGTTAGTATTTCTGTTTTTTATTTTTTTTCCTAATCCTGGATAATGTTTAGCATTTATTTAACTTACTCAGGAGTTGTGAATCTTCCAACATTTTAAGGATGAAAAGGCCTCACATAAGTTTGCATCGTTTATGCAAACATGATATATTGCTCACCTTCTGGAGTTATGACAAATAATGTTTAAGCCTTAATTCAGCCCTTATAATGTTTAGCATGTATCCTATTATATTCTTTATACATTTATGTCATATGTAGATTGATTAAGAAACTAAGATATTTACAGATAAAATTGGGAAAAATAAAATTTTGAAATGCATTTGTATATTCTATATCCTATTATATTCTTTATACATTTATGTCATATGTAGATTGATTAAGAAACTAAGATATTTACAGATAAAATTGGGAAAGATAAAATTTTGAAATGCATTTGTATATTCTACTACACAAAAATTTTTTATTATTTGCAAAGCAGTGCTTAAACATCATACAGATGACCTTAAACTTACACAAAGGGACATTCATCTTTTTGACTGAAGATAGTATTCTTGCTCAGATTATGAAATATGTCTTCAGCAAGTTGTGTGTATCTAAATCAGAATACCTTCTGACTAGTAAATTTCAATGAGCATGTTCATATTTGAACAGTAGAGGGAGCTCTAAAAAAGCTTAGTAAATATAAAAGTTGATTTTGGTGAAAAGTTACAAATACAGGATTTTAAGTAAAAATTACTAAAAATGCTCGAGTCATAAGTCAACCAACTAGTTTCACTTTTCAAAATCATGCATTTTAAAAGATCATTTAGATATCTAGTATGCTTTCCACTTTGTTAGTTTCTTTACTAATTGTTTTATTTCAAAGGGCTCTAATATATGAGTCATTTGTTATTGTGGGTACATCCTGTTGAATTTATGTATAAATTTATTTATGCATATCTGGATTAGGTTCTTTCATATGATGTAAACTCTCCATTTGTTGTATGCTTTTGTCACATTACCAATTTGTGGAAACTGATACTTTTTAAAACTTTATTGTTCTAAAGACCATCTTACTGACTCTGTGGGTCTGAACAGAATTATACTGGGATAAGTGACCCTATAAAAGCCCGCAACTGCATAATGTTAAGAGTATTTACATTGGTTAATTTAAGGCTGTGTTAGTATTTCTGTTTTTTATTTTTTTTCCTAATCCTGGATAATGTTTAGCATTTATTTAACTTACTCAGGAGTTGTGAATCTTCCAACATTTTAAGGATGAAAAGGCCTCACATAAGTTTGCATCGTTTATGCAAACATGATATATTGCTCACCTTCTGGAGTTATGACAAATAATGTTTAAGCCTTAATTCAGCCCTTATAATGTTTAGCATGTATCCTATTATATTCTTTATACATTTATGTCATATGTAGATTGATTAAGAAACTAAGATATTTACAGATAAAATTGGGAAAAATAAAATTTTGAAATGCATTTGTATATTCTATATCCTATTATATTCTTTATACATTTATGTCATATGTAGATTGATTAAGAAACTAAGATATTTACAGATAAAATTGGGAAAGATAAAATTTTGAAATGCATTTGTATATTCTACTACACAAAAATTTTTTATTATTTGCAAAGCAGTGCTTAAACATCATACAGATGACCTTAAACTTACACAAAGGGACATTCATCTTTTTGACTGAAGATAGTATTCTTGCTCAGATTATGAAATATGTCTTCAGCAAGTTGTGTGTATCTAAATCAGAATACCTTCTGACTAGTAAATTTCAATGAGCATGTTCATATTTGAACAGTAGAGGGAGCTCTAAAAAAGCTTAGTAAATATAAAAGTTGATTTTGGTGAAAAGTTACAAATACAGGATTTTAAGTAAAAATTACTAAAAATGCTCGAGTCATAAGTCAACCAACTAGTTTCACTTTTCAAAATCATGCATTTTAAAAGATCATTTAGATATCTAGTATGCTTTCCACTTTGTTAGTTTCTTTACTAATTGTTTTATTTCAAAGGGCTCTAATATATGAGTCATTTGTTATTGTGGGTACATCCTGTTGAATTTATGTATAAATTTATTTATGCATATCTGGATTAGGTTCTTTCATATGATGTAAACTCTCCATTTGTTGTATGCTTTTGTCACATTACCAATTTGTGGAAACTGATACTTTTTAAAACTTTATTGTTCTAAAGACCATCTTACTGACTCTGTGGGTCTGAACAGAATTATACTGGGATAAGTGACCCTATAAAAGCCCGCAACTGCATAATGGCTGTAAGCTAGTTGATGAAAAGTTGATATTTACTGAGTATTTATTGGACACTTAGTGCTGTTCTGGGTCTCTAATAAATACAAAAGGAATACAACCCACTGGAAGCATTCTCAACATCATGGGGTAGCTGTAATAGCATATGAAAAGAATTTAGGACTTGAACTTGGTTCTCAAAGGGGTCTCCACTTTTGAGATGAATAATTTATTTAGATGTAATGACTCATGCAACTCAGGATTGACTTGAGGATTACATGACATAATAAAGGTAACTTTCCTTAAACTATCACTGAATCACAAGTATTTAGTGAGCATTCCGCTTCTTCTTGAGTGTACACTAGAGTTAGTAAATGCACACAATCCATTGTCCAAATCCAAAATCTCTGAAAACTGAAACTGTTCTCCATGTAATTCACTTTGTGGCAAAACCTAGACTGACCCAAGCTAATTCAGTGACAAGGTGTTACCTCAATTGAGAGAAGTTACATATAGTAATTATATTTACTATTTCACAAACAAATGCCATTTTTCTGGACATCCTGTTTATTGCATGCTCATGTAGAATATTATGTAGGTGTATATCATATCTTAAATATGCATCCCATTATAGTTTTAGACTTTGGAAACTTCTAAATTCTAAAACATTTGACCACAAGGGTTTGGAATGAAGGATTGTGGCCTTATGGCCCTATAAGCTTTTTGAGGGTGGGGGGTTGGGGAGGGAAGGTCACTTCTATTGGTCTTTCATTTATTCAGTTTCATCCATCTTTTGTTATATGGCCCGTGTGGGCCTCCCATCGCAGTGGCCTCTGTTGTCGCAGAGCACTGGCTCTGGGCACATGCGCTCCAGAGCTCTGGCTCGGTAATTGGACACATGGGTCCAGCCGCTCCGCGGCACGTGGGATCTTCCCAGGCCAGGGCTCGAACCGGCGCCCCTTGCACTGCAAGGCGGTGTCCTTACCCACTGGGCCACCAGGGAAGCCCCTCTTCTCTTTTTAAAAGATAGAATGTTTTTGTCTTTTCCTTGTCTCAACTTCTTTTTTTTTTTTTCCTACTGTGGGGCTTGTTTATTTGCTGGTCACAGCTTTATTTTGGTTTTCCCTGCTGTGTTGGTGTTAAAACAAATTAGTTTAATATATTTCCCTAAAGGTAGCTGATTTAGACATTTTCTCTTCTATGGTAAAGATATAAATGGTTTAATAAATTTATTTTAAGGTAGCTGCGTTTTAGTGCCTCTGTGACTTACTTCCTGCTGAGGAATCTCAGTGTGCTTCTGTGAAATATTTTGAAAGCTGCCTGAGGAGTTAGGCTGTTGTTTCATCTCAAAGGGTCTCCACTTTTGAGATGAATAATTTATTTAGATGTAATGACTCATGCAACTCAGGATTGACTTGAGGATTACATGACATAATAAAGGTAACTTTCCTTAAACTATCACTGAATCACAAGTATTTAGTGAGCATTCCGCTTCTTCTTGAGTGTACACTAGAGTTAGTAAATGCACACAATCCATTGTCCAAATCCAAAATCTCTGAAAACTGAAACTGTTCTCCATGTAATTCACTTTGTGGCAAAACCTAGACTGACCCAAGCTAATTCAGTGACAAGGTGTTACCTCAATTGAGAGAAGTTACATATAGTAATTATATTTACTATTTCACAAACAAATGCCATTTTTCTGGACATCCTGTTTATTGCATGCTCATGTAGAATATTATGTAGGTGTATATCATATCTTAAATATGCATCCCATTATAGTTTTAGACTTTGGAAACTTCTAAATTCTAAAACATTTGACCACAAGGGTTTGGAATGAAGGATTGTGGCCTTATGGCCCTATAAGCTTTTTGAGGGTGGGGGGTTGGGGAGGGAAGGTCACTTCTATTGGTCTTTCATTTATTCAGTTTCATCCATCTTTTGTTATATGGCCCGTGTGGGCCTCCCATCGCAGTGGCCTCTGTTGTCGCAGAGCACTGGCTCTGGGCGCATGCGCTCCAGAGCTCTTGCTCGGTAATTGGACACATGGGTCCAGCCGCTCCGCGGCACGTGGGATCTTCCCAGGCCAGGGCTCGAACCGGCGCCCCTTGCACTGCAAGGCGGTGTCCTTACCCACTGGGCCACCAGGGAAGCCCCTCTTCTCTTTTTAAAAGATAGAATGTTTTTGTCTTTTCCTTGTCTCAACTTCTTTTTTTTTTTTTCCTACTGTGGGGCTTGTTTATTTGCTGGTCACAGCTTTATTTTGGTTTTCCCTGCTGTGTTGGTGTTAAAACAAATTAGTTTAATATATTTCCCTAAAGGTAGCTGATTTAGACATTTTCTCTTCTATGGTAAAGATATAAATGGTTTAATAAATTTATTTTAAGGTAGCTGCGTTTTAGTGCCTCTGTGACTTACTTCCTGCTGAGGAATCTCAGTGTGCTTCTGTGAAATATTTTGAAAGCTGCCTGAGGAGTTAGGCTGTTGTTTCATCTCATCATCACACTGAAATCAAACACCACTTTCTTCCTTTTTTCCCCTGTCTTCCTTTTCCTTCCTCTCTTCCCTCATTCTCCTTTACATTCTCTATCCATTCCTCCATCTCTTTCTTCTTCCTTTTTCCTTCCATTGCAGTGATATTTGAAATGCATTTTGTAAAACATTAATGACTAGAAGAATATGTTATGAATAGAATCACTTGTGTTAGACTTTTCTGTCTGGTTTTACTTCTTTTATAATAAAACTATCTTCAGTGAAAAGCATATGTCTTTTCAACTGTTCTATATTCTTTAATGAATTTTTACTTCTGATTAGGCTAACTTGGGAATTTCTCAAGATGGAGTGTTTTGAGCAATAGCAAAACGACAGCAGAGACTCTAGGCTCTATTCCAAGCCTGAGGAGCAAGAGTGCTGAGGAGTTCCCTGACCCATGCAGCAAGGACTTAGAACTGAGTGATGTACCAGAGGTATGATGAGGATGCACACTGAACTTCACACTGCTTCTCTGCCTTGGTTCTCATTTTAGCCCAAGTTATTCTACTTTGAGAAACCCCCTGTTTATTACACTTCTGTTTTGGGCAAATAGGTACTCCTTGCACATATGATTATAAAGTTTCCTAGGCAAACTAGGTTTTCAGACTTTTTGCTTCATTCTTTTGGAAAGTCTCTTAGTATCCAACCTTCTACTGTGTCTGCTAGTGCCCAATTCTCTTGGGGTGGCCATAATACAGATTCTACACCTAGATGAAAAGGCACTGGCTTTAGGACTCCCCGCCCTCTCTGCTTCAAGCAGTTTATTGCCATTTCTGTGTTTCAGTAGAAACTTAGCGGACAAAAGAATCCGTGTTCTTCAGAAGAAACTTGGACTTTTCCCTAAGAGTCTATGCCTAGTGACAGTGTAGATGGTGACCAAACCTTGTCATTCAGTTGAAAATGGCAGAGGATCAGGTGATAGATACAGGTCAATAGTCATGTGTGTATTATAGAAGTGGTGTAGCCTTTTATTTTTCTTGATGATCTGAAGTTAGAGTTAATGTTCCTTTTTCACTATACCATACAGTGTACCTAAATATGAATCAATGGACATCCCACATGGCATTAGTGGTGAAGAATACTCCTACCACTGCAGGAGACACAAGAGACTCTGTTCTCATCCCTAGGTCAGGAAGAGTCCTTGAAATGGGCAATGGCTACCCATTCCAGTACTCTTCCCTAGAAAATTCCATGGACAGAGGAGTCTGGCAGGCTACAGTCTATATCGTCTCAAAGAATCAGATGTGGCTTAACAACTGAACACACACAGAGGAATGCAAATCAATGCTATGTAGTCAGATGAGAGATACCTTTCAGTACTTATTAATCAGAAACAACAACAAAAACAATTTCCTTTTTTTCATTAAGAGAAAGTTAAGAACTGAATGCTTGCATCCCTCCCTCAAATTAATATATTGAGATCCCAACCCTCAATAATATAACAATATTAGAAGGTGAGGTCTTTTAACTTACAATACATTAAAAAGTTAAGTGCAAATCTACAAATTTTATTTTGTATGTAAACTCCAGAAGGGAGAGAAATGGGAAAATTCTGTTCTCTACTTACATTGAAGATAAGTGCACAGAGACTTTTATTAAATTTGATGCCATAAAACTGAAATTCAAGAATCACAGAATTTTAGAGCTACTATCTATGCTGTGGATAAATGTTAATGAAAATTTTCAGGATTCTATGGCTATTATATAACAATAACTGCATACATATATATCTTAGTTTTGAGTTAATATGAAACCTTTTCCTATATCAATACCTTATTTCTATTAAAGTAATGATTTACAAAATGGCAAAGCAATTCTCTTGGGGTGGCCATAATACAGATTCTACACCTAGATGAAAAGGCACTGGCTTTAGGACTCCGCCTCTCTGCTTCAAGCAGTTTATTGCCATTTCTGTGTTTCAGTAGAAACTTAGCGGACAAAAGAATCCGTGTTCTTCAGAAGAAACTTGGACTTTTCCCTAAGAGTCTATGCCTAGTGACAGTGTAGATGGTGACCAAACCTTGTCATTCAGTTGAAAATGGCAGAGGATCAGGTGATAGATACAGGTCAATAGTCATGTGTGTATTATAGAAGTGGTGTAGCCTTTTATTTTTCTTGATGATCTGAAGTTAGAGTTAATGTTCCTTTTTCACTATACCATACAGTGTACCTAAATATGAATCAATGGACATCCCACATGGCATTAGTGGTGAAGAATACTCCTACCACTGCAGGAGACACAAGAGACTCTGTTCTCATCCCTAGGTCAGGAAGAGTCCTTGAAATGGGCAATGGCTACCCATTCCAGTACTCTTACCTAGAAAATTCCATGGACAGAGGAGTCTGGCAGGCTACAGTCTATATCGTCTCAAAGAATCAGATGTGGCTTAACAACTGAACACACACAGAGGAATGCAAATCAATGCTATGTAGTCAGATGAGAGATACCTTTCAGTACTTATTAATCAGAAACAACAACAAAAACAATTTCCTTTTTTTCATTAAGAGAAAGTTAAGAACTGAATGCTTGCATCCCTCCCTCAAATTAATATATTGAGATCCCAACCCTCAATAATATAACAATATTAGAAGGTGAGGTCTTTTAACTTACAATACATTAAAAAGTTAAGTGCAAATCTACAAATTTTATTTTGTATGTAAACTCCAGAAGGGAGAGAAATGGGAAAATTCTGTTCTCTACTTACATTGAAGATAAGTGCACAGAGACTTTTATTAAATTTGATGCCATAAAACTGAAATTCAAGAATCACAGAATTTTAGAGCTACTATCTATGCTGTGGATAAATGTTAATGAAAATTTTCAGGATTCTATGGCTATTATATAACAATAACTGCATACATATATATCTTAGTTTTGAGTTAATATGAAACCTTTTCCTATATCAATACCTTATTTCTATTAAAGTAATGATTTACAAAAATGGCAAAGCAATTTGTTTCACAAATATATTAAATTACACAAGTTGAATATGAAATAATATATCAGAAATCAATGTGAAATGTTTCTCAGCACCTCTCTCAGACAACTTAAGGCAACAGTATCTCATGAGAGCAAAGAGGGTGAATAAGCAGTTGTTTAGAGTCTCTGCTTCCATAGGCCTCTGTCTGGGTAATTTCAAGTCCACTATAGCTTTCAAAGGATGATTGTCAGGGTCCGTAAGTGTCTCAGCTTACCTAGGATGACCATGATTTCCCCAATGGTCCTGACTTAGTTTTTTTTGCAGGTCATTTTTCCTTTCATTCCCCAAATCCTCCAACTGAGACAGCACAGCATAGGACCACCCTGTATATGCAATCCATTTTACTACATAAATGTAAAAGTAGCTGTAAGGCAAATATTAAGGTCTGAGTAATATTAGGGCAAAGTATCACACTACCAATGTTGCATTTTTTGAAAATAACATGTGAGGAAAAAGTGGACTTTTAAATAGATACTTTATTGTTGTGAAGATAAACAGAGGTTGTCATTTTTCTGTATTTTTTCCTTGTTCGATAATTTATTGTTAATTTCATTTACTTAGGTTCATAGTAATAATGACAGTTCTGGCTAGAGAAATGTGAACTATGAAACCTAAATCTGGTATGTTCCCACCTCTGTATGCTTGGGAGATGAGTTAACAGTTCCAGGCCAGAAAGGTTCCATTTTGTCACCCTCAGAAAGGTCACTGCATCACAGAGCTTGAAAGAATTAACATGCATTCACAAATCTGAACGATTAACTTTTTGCCCTCTGACTGACCTGTGGGCTACATAAACACAATTTGAATAAAAATGTCAGGGCAATGTTCTTTTGATAGACCTGTGATTGTCTCCCTTGTTAAAATTACAGGGTCATTACAGGCTAAGAGAGGGCTGGTGAATTACTGCATCAAGATGCAAAAATTTTCAGGATTCTATGGCTATTATATAACAATAACTGCATACATATATATCTTAGTTTTGAGTTAATATGAAACCTTTTCCTATATCAATACCTTATTTCTATTAAAGTAATGATTTACAAAAATGGCAAAGCAATTTGTTTCACAAATATATTAAATTACACAAGTTGAATATGAAATAATATATCAGAAATCAATGTGAAATGTTTCTCAGCACCTCTCTCAGACAACTTAAGGCAACAGTATCTCATGAGAGCAAAGAGGGTGAATAAGCAGTTGTTTAGAGTCTCTGCTTCCATAGGCCTCTGTCTGGGTAATTTCAAGTCCACTATAGCTTTCAAAGGATGATTGTCAGGGTCCGTAAGTGTCTCAGCTTACCTAGGATGACCATGATTTCCCCAATGGTCCTGACTTAGTTTTTTTTGCAGGTCATTTTTCCTTTCATTCCCCAAATCCTCCAACTGAGACAGCACAGCATAGGACCACCCTGTATATGCAATCCATTTTACTACATAAATGTAAAAGTAGCTGTAAGGCAAATATTAAGGTCTGAGTAATATTAGGGCAAAGTATCACACTACCAATGTTGCATTTTTTGAAAATAACATGTGAGGAAAAAGTGGACTTTTAAATAGATACTTTATTGTTGTGAAGATAAACAGAGGTTGTCATTTTTCTGTATTTTTTCCTTGTTCGATAATTTATTGTTAATTTCATTTACTTAGGTTCATAGTAATAATGACAGTTCTGGCTAGAGAAATGTGAACTATGAAACCTAAATCTGGTATGTTCCCACCTCTGTATGCTTGGGAGATGAGTTAACAGTTCCAGGCCAGAAAGGTTCCATTTTGTCACCCTCAGAAAGGTCACTGCATCACAGAGCTTGAAAGAATTAACATGCATTCACAAATCTGAACGATTAACTTTTTGCCCTCTGACTGACCTGTGGGCTACATAAACACAATTTGAATAAAAATGTCAGGGCAATGTTCTTTTGATAGACCTGTGATTGTCTCCCCTTTTTAAAATTACAGGGTCATTACAGGCTAAGAGAGGGCTGGTGAATTACTGCCATCAAGGATGCATAAATGGAACCCGACTGTCCATGGCAAACAAGACACTTGATTTATTAGGAAATATGATTTTTCTTCAGTTCCCACCCTTTAAAAGATACAAAGTAAAACAAATTCCTTTAGGTTTAAAATGTGAGAATTTGTAAATATATGGACACCATAATTTTCAGAGGATAGTATACTTTTCGATATTTACATTCTAAAAACTTTTGAAAACAGATAGCTGTCTTTTTAATATCCTAGATTTAAAAATCTCTATCTTGTTATTATTGCTTAAGATACAGTAATGAATCCTGTGGACACTGAGCATTTCCTTTTTTATTATAATAATATATATTAGTTCATGTGGAAAAACTCATAATGCTATCTCTAAGGGATGCACATCTGTGTTCAAAGTTTAAGTTGATCTACAGTCAACATATGAGTCCTAAGGCAGTTGATGCCAGTCATAGAGCGAACTATTTATAACATCAACATCTGAGAAACAACTGATGACTAAGAAGCAAATAATAAGGACATGGGGAATAATTAGTTTGAATTCCCACATCAAGACTAGCCCAAGAATAACAGCATTCAACAAGCTTTTTTTCAGGAATGGACAAAAATAATAATACATTGCTATATTTAAAATGGCTAACTGACAAAAATCTATTGTATAGAACATGGAACTCTGCTCAATGTTACAGGCCTGTTTGGATGGGAAGGGGGTCTGGGGGGGAATGGACACATGTATATGTATGGCTGAGGAAAATTCCATTTTGGTTCATAAAAAGAAAATGTGAACTATGAAACCTAAATCTGGTATGTTCCCACCTCTGTATGCTTGGGAGATGAGTTAACAGTTCCAGGCCAGAAAGGTTCCATTTTGTCACCCTCAGAAAGGTCACTGCATCACAGAGCTTGAAAGAATTAACATGCATTCACAAATCTGAACGATTAACTTTTTGCCCTCTGACTGACCTGTGGGCTACATAAACACAATTTGAATAAAAATGTCAGGGCAATGTTCTTTTGATAGACCTGTGATTGTCTCCCTTGTTAAAATTACAGGGTCATTACAGGCTAAGAGAGGGCTGGTGAATTACTGCCATCAAGGATGCATAAATGGAACCCGACTGTCCATGGCAAACAAGACACTTGATTTATTAGGAAATATGATTTTTCTTCAGTTCCCACCCTTTAAAAGATACAAAGTAAAACAAATTCCTTTAGGTTTAAAATGTGAGAATTTGTAAATATATGGACACCATAATTTTCAGAGGATAGTATACTTTTCGATATTTACATTCTAAAAACTTTTGAAAACAGATAGCTGTCTTTTTAATATCCTAGATTTAAAAATCTCTATCTTGTTATTATTGCTTAAGATACAGTAATGAATCCTGTGGACACTGAGCATTTCCTTTTTTATTATAATAATATATATTAGTTCATGTGGAAAAACTCATAATGCTATCTCTAAGGGATGCACATCTGTGTTCAAAGTTTAAGTTGATCTACAGTCAACATATGAGTCCTAAGGCAGTTGATGCCAGTCATAGAGCGAACTATTTATAACATCAACATCTGAGAAACAACTGATGACTAAGAAGCAAATAATAAGGACATGGGGAATAATTAGTTTGAATTCCCACATCAAGACTAGCCCAAGAATAACAGCATTCAACAAGCTTTTTTTCAGGAATGGACAAAAATAATAATACATTGCTATATTTAAAATGGCTAACTGACAAAAATCTATTGTATAGAACATGGAACTCTGCTCAATGTTACAGGCCTGTTTGGATGGGAAGGGGGTCTGGGGGGGAATGGACACATGTATATGTATGGCTGAGTTCCTTTACTTCTACCTGAAACTGTCACAACATTGCCAGTTGGCTATGCCCCAGTACAAAATGTTTTTGGTGTTAAAAAATAAATAAACAATTAAATAAGAGTTGTAAAGAAAAAAGAAATAATCTGAAAAAGCCCAACTTGGTCCTTATGAAAAAATCGACAGATGCATTTTAAAGTTTTTGAACAAGCAGCAAACAGATGCTGTGAGTAACTTAACATGATAAAGGCAGTGCTCTCAAAATTATCTTTGTTATTGCCTCCATAAAATCCATTAATGTATTCAGCAACATTATTAATAAAATTAGCAAGGAAGATCTCACTCATAAAAGAAGTGATGACAGAGTGACGACAGGGCTTAAATTCTCCATTTTCTAATAAAGAAATATGACCATTAATTGACAGACTCTGTCTTCTCCAAATTTTCCAAATTATTTGGTACAACTTTACAAGATATCCTTTAGATAGAGGAAGACTCTTAGGCAAACTTTTAGAGATCATGTCAACTGTTTCCTTGCTCCTTCCCTTATAATTGCCTACCCAAGAAACCACTGATTCAAGGCTGAAAAGAATGATAGAAGAAGACTTGTTAGGAAAGAGGCATAAAGAAAGAGAAAATAGAGATGAATGTTGCTCACAGTGCTAATAAATCCTCCATTAATAACATATATTCATCAAATTGAGAATTTTGTTGAAAATATATATTTCATCATAGAAACAGAATATAGGTCAAACTAAAAGACAACATTTTTGTCTAAAATCTTATTCTTAGTGAAAAAAAAAAGTATAAAGGAACATGTGGCAAATGTCATTTCAGGTATGATAATGCTGGATAATATGGATGGTGGAAAGTATAGGCCACAGGACAAAAGTAAACTGCTGAATTAAACTGAGGATGGTGACTTTCATTCTCCAATTGTTCTGTAAGACTAGAATAAGAAGAGTTGAATGGAAAGGGGGTAGTAGAACCTAAAAAAGAGATCTGATCAGATAGTCCACACTGTGTGGATCTCAGTAACAGACAGGGTAAGGAGAACACAAGAGATTAAAAAGGTCTGTGTTCCTTACAAGATACATCAGCAGGAAGTTTGAAAGGCAAAGCAATCCTAAAACATTTATGACTACCATCAGAGAAGTGCATTCATTCATTCTGATCATAATATCAATGGCTATCAATTATTGAGTATCTGCTACAAGTCTGGAGTCATAGGAAATATTATTTTCAATTTTAGTAAGACTTCTATGCTGAAAGCAGAATTCTGCTCATTTTAAAGATGGAGAAATAAAGCCTCAGACAAGCCAAATATCTAATCCAAGCAAAAGCCAAATGTGAATGTGAATCTAGAATTGAAAATGTGGTCTGTCTGCCCTCCACCCATGATTCCCAGATAGTCAGTGAGATAATTTTTTTTCCAAATTATTGGGTACTAAAAGGAATGACAGAGTGACAGGGCTTAAATTCTCCATTTTCTAATAAAGAAATATGACCATTAATTGACAGACTCTGTCTTCTCCAAATTTTCCAAATTATTTGGTACAACTTTACAAGATATCCTTTAGATAGAGGAAGACTCTTAGGCAAACTTTTAGAGATCATGTCAACTGTTTCCTTGCTCCTTCCCTTATAATTGCCTACCCAAGAAACCACTGATTCAAGGCTGAAAAGAATGATAGAAGAAGACTTGTTAGGAAAGAGGCATAAAGAAAGAGAAAATAGAGATGAATGTTGCTCACAGTGCTAATAAATCCTCCATTAATAACATATATTCATCAAATTGAGAATTTTGTTGAAAATATATATTTCATCATAGAAACAGAATATAGGTCAAACTAAAAGACAACATTTTTGTCTAAAATCTTATTCTTAGTGAAAAAAAAAAGTATAAAGGAACATGTGGCAAATGTCATTTCAGGTATGATAATGCTGGATAATATGGATGGTGGAAAGTATAGGCCACAGGACAAAAGTAAACTGCTGAATTAAACTGAGGATGGTGACTTTCATTCTCCAATTGTTCTGTAAGACTAGAATAAGAAGAGTTGAATGGAAAGGGGGTAGTAGAACCTAAAAAAGAGATCTGATCAGATAGTCCACACTGTGTGGATCTCAGTAACAGACAGGGTAAGGAGAACACAAGAGATTAAAAAGGTCTGTGTTCCTTACAAGATACATCAGCAGGAAGTTTGAAAGGCAAAGCAATCCTAAAACATTTATGACTACCATCAGAGAAGTGCATTCATTCATTCTGATCATAATATCAATGGCTATCAATTATTGAGTATCTGCTACAAGTCTGGAGTCATAGGAAATATTATTTTCAATTTTAGTAAGACTTCTATGCTGAAAGCAGAATTCTGCTCATTTTAAAGATGGAGAAATAAAGCCTCAGACAAGCCAAATATCTAATCCAAGCAAAAGCCAAATGTGAATGTGAATCTAGAATTGAAAATGTGGTCTGTCTGCCTCCACTATGACATGACCTGTCAGCCTTTGTTCTGTGATGAGATGTCCCAGATAGTCAGTGAGATACTGGGCTCAGAGGATAAATAAAGCATGTCATTAAATCTCAAGAGACTTACACTCTAATAGATTTAAATGACAAGCACAGATGTTGCCAGCTCACTGAGATATATGAGAGGAAGATGCCAGCAGAACTCTCGGAAGTTTCCCAAAAGGGATGTGTGTTATTCTAAGTTATGGAGAAGCTCTGGCAAAGGAGAAGAAAGGGAGGATTGAAAGATGAAGGTTCTCAGGTGAATGAATACAGTGGAGGAAAATGACTGGGTTTTGGGTGAAGAGGTGTAAAAACACTTGCCTTCTTTGGATAAGAGTGGGCTGTATCTAATTATAGTGAGTTAGAGAGGAGGCAGGGCATTTTGAAAGTAAGTAACATTCTCACTTTCTGAATTCTTCTTATCTCAGCCACATCACAATAATTTTACCCTCTGGGCTGAAGTGCCTCCTGTGTCTAACACGTGTCACACACATGCTTCCTTGTGCTATCTCTAGATGCCTTTTGACCCGACTCAGCAGAGAATATGTCGTGGGCAGAAGCTGGAGAATTTTGGGGGATATATTGGGCATCAGGATATAGGGAATTTAGTGAAGAAGAGAGTGATTCAGATGAGCCTCAAACCCCAGATAAAACACCAAGACTTTTAGTCTGCCCACTAGAGAGTGATGTTAGCTCAGATGAGGCTGAGAAATGGGTGCAAATGATGTTGCTAAAGAGAGTGTGTATGTTAACCCTAAAAGAAAAGATTTGTTTCTAAGCGAAGCCCAGCCCGAATGAGTCGGAATTCGTCCACCAGCAATGAGGAATTTATGACTCACTGCTAGGCATCCCAGCAGATTTCCCCTTGTAAGCTTTCAATCAGTAAACTCTCCATGAGGAAAGCCAATACTGGAGAACAAAGCCTGAAAGCTGCAGGCAGATCAAAGAAGCCCTAATGGCAACATTCCAATCTTATCTATTTGCTTTTCTAAGAATAAGTTAGTTTAACTCCTAGCTCACGTTGTAGGTCTGCATGTTACAGAAGTTTGAAGCAGCTTTTTTTCTTTCTTAGGTCGTAGATTTGAGTAAGATTAAGAAATAGTTTGCCTTTTCAATGAATATGATTTTAGAATATGAATAGAAGCAGACTTTGAATTGTATACAGTATAATTAGCTTTATCATTTCTTCCTGTTAAACTTCAAATGCTTGCAATGATTTATGAGACAGTGTAATAAGTTGAAAGAAGATAAGAGGATGGCAGGGCACATGACAGCTCTCCATGTGAGAATTTGACTGGGCCATCGGCCTTTTTGCCACGTAGAAAAGTAGTGTGGGGACAAATGACAACGGGATTTTCCCATAAAAGGGGGGAGAATAGATTGTACAGCAGCACACTCACTGAACTCAGCTGTGTCTGAGGTGAGACTGCTCTCCAGCTCTGGGGTAAGATTTTTCTGTCATTTTGTTGATTGAGTTCTGAACTTTAACTTTGATGTAATGTACTTATGCTAATTACTAAGATTTACTACTACTGACTTTGATATTCTTTATGTTAATGAATCTGATCTTGGCTTGAACTCCATGCCTTTTTACTGTTGAAGTTCTATTTTCTTAAATTAGAGAGAGCTACATTGTGTAGACTGAAGTTCTCTGAAAATAGTACAGAGGCAATTAAGTGTTTCCTCACTTCTATTAATCAGAGATAAGTAACTACACATTACCCGTGACAAATATATCTCATATTTTTCATATTCCTAGGTTTGCATTTAACGGGTGCTTAACAATGACCAGGTAGGTATGACTGTGATAATAAAGCAACAGCATTTCAGTTCAGGTGGATCCTACTAAGGCAGAAAGGAAAGATATTTGCTTAATATTCACTGATATGTGATATTTTCTAAAAGCTATAAGCCTGAGGCAATAATCATTAAGAGGAAAATATCTACATTTTTAGACTGTTAAATTTTCTATGGAAGCATAGTCAATTTATGTTCCTGATGTAGAACAAAGTGAATCAGTTATACATATATATATATATACTAATTCTTTTTCAGCTTCATTTCTATTATAGGTTATTAGCAGATACTGAATATACTTTCTTATGCATGTTTGTCTACTTTATTTATAGTAATATATTTCTGTCAAACTTCTAATTAATAACCTCCTTCTGATTGGTAACCATAGGTTTGCTTTTTATGTATGTGAGTCTATTTTTTTTAAGTATGTTCACTTGTATCATTTTTTAAATTACACATATAAGGAATATATTAGAACATTTGTCTTTTTCAACTTATTTCAGTTAATATAACAATATGTAGGTTCATTTATATTGCTGCAAATGGAAATATTTCATTCATTTTTATGGCTGAGTAATAGGCTATTCTCAGGTATTTTTACAAGGTGGGCATGCCCCATGGTACTAGTAATACGGCAAGAAAAGAAGTGGACATATGCATTAATTAGAGGCAAGCTCAAGTGTTATCTTTTTTTTTTTTTTAATTTTGGACTTTTTTATTGGCCTTCCATTTATCCACTTTCACCTATCTTTGTTCTTTGGCCTGTGTGGGCCTCCCATTGCAGTGGCCTTCCTTGTTGCTGAGCACCAGCATGCACTCCAGAGCACTGGCTCTTAATTAGACACACAGGTCCAGCTGCTCCGTGGCATGTGGGATCTTCCCAGTCCAGGAATCGAACCAGTGCCCCTTGCGCTGCAAGGCAGACTCTTTACCTACTGTACCACCAGGAAAGTCCCAAGCGTGATCTTGAGTAAAAATCAGGAGAGAAGTTGGGGAAGGGTTTATGTTTATGGCAATAGAATGAAGACAGTGAAACTTAAAAATTATACATAATTTACTATATAAAAACTCAATCAGTGGAGATAATAAATTCATATTTGTTTATTCATATTATGTGACCCATTCTGAGGACTTACATTTTATAGAAGGGAGTCTCAGGAACTACGGATGCACCAGTTTCCTATACCAGTGAATCTAGAACAGCAGGAATTATTACAGCCTTTTATTTTGCTAAAAGATGCTGCTGCTAAAGTACTGCACTCAGTATGCCAGCATATTCAGAAAACCCATCTGTGGCCACAAGACTGAAAAAACTCAGCTTTCATTCCCATCCCAAAGAACGGCAATGCCAAAGAATGTTCAGACTTCGGCACGATTGCACTCCTTTCACATGCTAGCAAGGTAATGCTCACTGTCCTTCAGACTGGGCTTCAGCAGTACATGAATTGAGAACTTCCAAATGTACAAGCTGGATTTAGAGAAGGCAGAAGAACCAGAGATCAAATTGCCAACATCTGTTGGATCATACAAAAAGCAAGGGAATTCCAGAAAAAAATCTACTTCTGTTTCATTGACTGCGTTAAAGCATTTAATTGTGTGGATCACAACAAACTGGAAAAGTCTTCAAGAGATGGGAATACCAGACCACTTTACCTACCTCCTGAGAAACCTGTGTGCAGAACAAGAAGCAACAGTTAAAGAACAACTGATTGGTTCAAAATTGGGAAAGGAGCGTGTCAAGGCTGTGTATTGTCACCCTGCTTATTTAACTTATATGCAAAGCATCTCATGTAAAATGCCAAGTTTGATGAAGCTCAAGGTGGAATCAAGATTGCCAGAAGAAGTGTCAATAACTTCAGATATGCAGAAGACATCACCCTAATGGCAGAAAGTGAAGAGGAGCTAAAGAACCTTGTGATGAAGGTGAAAGTAGAAAGTGAAAAAGCTGGCTTAAAACTCAACATTCAAAAAACCAAGATCATGGTACCCTGTCCCATCACTTCATGACAAAAAGATGGGGGAATAATGGAATAAGTGACAGGCTTTCTTTTCTTAGGCTGCAGAATCACTGCAGATAGTGACTGCAGCCATGAAATTTAAAAAGATGCTTTCTCCTCAGAAGAAAAACTATGACGAAACTAGACAGCATATTAAAAGGAAAAGACATCACTTTATCAACAAAGGTCTCTCTAGCCAAATCTATGGCTTTTCCAGTAGCAATGCACAGACATGAGAGTTGGACGATAAAGAAGTCTGAGTGCATAAGGATCGAGGCTTTCAAACTGTGGTGCAGAAGATTCTTGAGAGTCCCTTGAATTATGAGGAGATCAAACCAGTCAATCCTAAAGGAGATCAACATGAATATTCATTGGAAGGGCTGATTCCAAAGTACTGCACTCAGTATGCCAGCATATTCAGAAAACCCATCTGTGGCCACAAGACTGAAAAACTCAGCTTTCATTCCCATCCCAAAGAACGGCAATGCCAAAGAATGTTCAGACTTGCACGATTGCACTCCTTTCACATGCTAGCAAGGTAATGCTCACTGTCCTTCAGACTGGGCTTCAGCAGTACATGAATTGAGAACTTCCAAATGTACAAGCTGGATTTAGAGAAGGCAGAAGAACCAGAGATCAAATTGCCAACATCTGTTGGATCATACAAAAAGCAAGGGAATTCCAGAAAAAAATCTACTTCTGTTTCATTGACTGCGTTAAAGCATTTAATTGTGTGGATCACAACAAACTGGAAAAGTCTTCAAGAGATGGGAATACCAGACCACTTTACCTACCTCCTGAGAAACCTGTGTGCAGAACAAGAAGCAACAGTTAAAGAACAACTGATTGGTTCAAAATTGGGAAAGGAGCGTGTCAAGGCTGTGTATTGTCACCCTGCTTATTTAACTTATATGCAAAGCATCTCATGTAAAATGCCAAGTTTGATGAAGCTCAAGGTGGAATCAAGATTGCCAGAAGAAGTGTCAATAACTTCAGATATGCAGAAGACATCACCCTAATGGCAGAAAGTGAAGAGGAGCTAAAGAACCTTGTGATGAAGGTGAAAGTAGAAAGTGAAAAAGCTGGCTTAAAACTCAACATTCAAAAAACCAAGATCATGGTACCCTGTCCCATCACTTCATGACAAAAAGATGGGGGAATAATGGAATAAGTGACAGGCTTTCTTTTCTTAGGCTGCAGAATCACTGCAGATAGTGACTGCAGCCATGAAATTTAAAAAGATGCTTTCTCCTCAGAAGAAAAACTATGACGAAACTAGACAGCATATTAAAAGGAAAAGACATCACTTTATCAACAAAGGTCTCTCTAGCCAAATCTATGGCTTTTCCAGTAGCAATGCACAGACATGAGAGTTGGACGATAAAGAAGTCTGAGTGCATAAGGATCGAGGCTTTCAAACTGTGGTGCAGAAGATTCTTGAGAGTCCCTTGAATTATGAGGAGATCAAACCAGTCAATCCTAAAGGAGATCAACATGAATATTCATTGGAAGGGCTGATTCCAAAGCTGAAGCTCCAATACTTTGGCCATCTGATATGAAAAGCCAACTCACTGGAAAAGACCTTGATGCTGGGAAAGATTTTGATAGGTGGGAGGAGAGAAGGGCTTAAACTGAAAATATCCATGATAATGCCCTAGGTGTAAATATATAATTTAAATGGTTTGCTACATTATAAATAAGAATTCAGGATGCTATCTTGCATTTGTAGTCTTGAAGAACAGGAACCTTTCTTTGTGCATTTTATACCTTTGCAAAAGTCCTGGATCTGGGATGTCAATGATGCTCCATACCATGACAGTCAGCTGAAATGAATTTCTCACTCTTAAGGAGAATCTTAACATCCTTGGCAGGCATGTTCTAAGAAGTTAAGCTTGTTTCTTTCAAACAAATTTTGATTTTCTATTAAGTACTGTGGCTATGTCTTTGCAATATTCATGAATGCTTAATATTTTCAAAGTATCTTACTGTCACCCTGCAGGTCTTGCTTGTCCAAAGAGAAGAGACTTGGGAGCATCAGTCTTAATATGGGTAGAAGAGGTGCAATCCATTCTTTAGCACATTTTTAATAAGTAGTTTCTTGGAGGAGAATCAAAGTGTAAATCTGAAACTATAAATATAACTTTATTTTGTATAAAATGTATTTAGAAGAGAAGAAAGGCTCGTGGTGCTTGTAAGAAATTATTTTTATTGTATTTATCTTTACTATTGTTTCTTTCATTTCTTTATCATTTATTTCTGCTCTGATCTTTATGATTTCCCGTCTTCTGCTGGCTTTGGGGTGTTTTTGTTCTTCTTTCTCCAGTTGTTTTAAACATAAGGTTAGGTCGTCTGTTTGAGATTTTCCTAGTTTCTTGAGAGAGGATTGAATTTCTATAAACTTCCCTCTTAGAACTGCTTTTGCAGTATCCCTGATGAAATCAAATCTGAAAGAAGCACCTGTACCCCAATGTTCATTGCAGCTCTCTATACAATAGCTAGAACATGGAAGCAACCTAGATGTCCATCAACGAACGAATGGATCCAAAAGCTCTGGTACATATATACAATGGAATACTACACAGCTGTAAAGAGAAATGCAGAAGAATCAGCCCTAATGAGGTGGCTATATCTAGAACGTGTCATAAAAAGTGAAGTCAGTCAGAAAGAGAAGGACAAATACAGTATATTAACACATATATATGGAATCTAGCAGGATGGTGATGATGACGCACGCAGTGAAGCAACGGAAAGACAGACATGGACAGTGGACAAATGGACATTGTTGGGAAGGAACAGAGGGTGGGAGGTATAAAGTAAGTAGCATGAAGGCCTGTACTATCATAACTGAAGAAAATAGCTCTAGTCATTGCTATGTGAGAAAAGGGGATCCTTCAGGGATGCTGTGTGATGGTTGGGAGGAGTGGGAAGGGGGGGATATACATGTGACTGATCTGGGAACATGCATGTCTGTAAACAACAAAACTCTGTAAAAGTTAAAAGTAAAATAAAGGTTTTAAAAAAAAGAAATTATTTTTAAAGCATCATTATCCTAATGATTCAGTGAGCTATTATAACATAAAATATTTCAAAATTGGTATTGCCATGGTTTGAAGCAGTGTATAACTTTGTTATGACATTTTCTTCCTCACAACACAGGCAAAATGTTTTTTTTCTTCTAACCTCAGTAATTTTGAAACTCCCTGAATAGTACTTGAATATTTTCATGCTTCTTGGAATAAATTATATTTCTTTATTCTTAAACTATGACAAAGTCACTGAGAAGTGTCAGAAGAGAAGTTAAGCCCTAGGGGAAACTATTAACAATTTATCATTTCCAGTTCACATGGGAATGTGAATTCCAGAAGCTGCAGCTATCACAACAGAGGGAGCTGATCTTCTTAGTTGGGTTTATTTTGAATATATTATCTTAAATAGCAAAAGATATCCCCAATTTCCTCAAATTTTGGGTGTTTTATGATAATCATTATTAACTTACAGAGATTAGTCCAAATAGTGTCTACTTCTCCATTATCAGTATATCAACTATTTAAAAACTTAAAGTTCAATCACCATATTTAATCAAAGTAAACTAGTAGATTTAAATCATCCAGCAAAATAAAGCTTAAAGTCAAGAATGAAGAAGGCACAGGGTGTAATACATGATAGAACTAAAACAGGAATTCTTTAAAAAGAAACTTCCAGATGACAGAAGGAGCACAGAGCAGTGAGTCTAGAATATGATCAGTTCAAATTAGAATAAGAAGTTAAGCTCTAATTAACAGCATCAAAGGGATTCCATGTATTAGTTTAAATTGGAAGATATCAACTTAGAAGCAAAGGAGGAATATGATTTTTTCTTTAAGTAAGAAAAATGGTACTACTTACAAACTTAAAAATCAGAAGCGTCCCAGAATTGGACATTGTTGGGAAGGAACAGAGGGTGGGAGGTATAAAGTAAGTAGCATGAAGGCCTGTACTATCATAACTGAAGAAAATAGCTCTAGTCATTGCTATGTGAGAAAAGGGGATCCTTCAGGGATGCTGTGTGATGGTTGGGAGGAGTGGGAAGGGGGGGATATACATGTGACTGATCTGGGAACATGCATGTCTGTAAACAACAAAACTCTGTAAAAGTTAAAAGTAAAATAAAGGTTTTAAAAAAAAGAAATTATTTTTAAAGCATCATTATCCTAATGATTCAGTGAGCTATTATAACATAAAATATTTCAAAATTGGTATTGCCATGGTTTGAAGCAGTGTATAACTTTGTTATGACATTTTCTTCCTCACAACACAGGCAAAATGTTTTTTTTCTTCTAACCTCAGTAATTTTGAAACTCCCTGAATAGTACTTGAATATTTTCATGCTTCTTGGAATAAATTATATTTCTTTATTCTTAAACTATGACAAAGTCACTGAGAAGTGTCAGAAGAGAAGTTAAGCCCTAGGGAAGCTATTAACAATTTATCATTTCCAGTTCACATGGGAATGTGAATTCCAGAAGCTGCAGCTATCACAACAGAGGGAGCTGATCTTCTTAGTTGGGTTTATTTTGAATATATTATCTTAAATAGCAAAAGATATCCCCAATTTCCTCAAATTTTGGGTGTTTTATGATAATCATTATTAACTTACAGAGATTAGTCCAAATAGTGTCTACTTCTCCATTATCAGTATATCAACTATTTAAAAACTTAAAGTTCAATCACCATATTTAATCAAAGTAAACTAGTAGATTTAAATCATCCAGCAAAATAAAGCTTAAAGTCAAGAATGAAGAAGGCACAGGGTGTAATACATGATAGAACTAAAACAGGAATTCTTTAAAAAGAAACTTCCAGATGACAGAAGGAGCACAGAGCAGTGAGTCTAGAATATGATCAGTTCAAATTAGAATAAGAAGTTAAGCTCTAATTAACAGCATCAAAGGGATTCCATGTATTAGTTTAAATTGGAAGATATCAACTTAGAAGCAAAGGAGGAATATGATTTTTTCTTTAAGTAAGAAAAATGGTACTACTTACAAACTTAAAAATCAGAAGCGTCCCAGAAAAATCCCAGTCTGGGTTGGAGCTAACATGATTGAGGTATGATTTAAGCAACTCATGGTATATAAGGAAAAAAATCCATTAGACCTTTACGTCAGGGTCCTTTGAACGGGACAGGGATCATGGTATTAGGCCATGCTTTATAGAGAATAAAGCAAAATTGTTGCTCTGGGAGGTAATATTTAAATGGTTATAACTCTCTAGAGGCACTTTGATAGATTCCAGTATTTAGATTCAAACTTTAAGTCTATAACTGCAAGTTTAATTATGGATACTCTAGATTGTATGGCATTATTAACCTTGACAATAAACACATAAGAAGGTACCACAGAAGTTGGAAGTTTGGGAGAAGGGATTATGAGATAGACCAAATGACAGAGTGCTAGTAGGGTCATTCTACATATTATGTGGTTTCAGACATATGGTTAAAAATTGAGACAAAAATGTAGGATATTTTTGTATTATTTAGAGCTAGTAATACTTAGTTGAAGGAATGAAAATGCTAACATGACTATGTTAAACTGGAAATGAAAATCTACATAAGCTCAATGCTCATCTTTTAATGCATGAAAAAAATCTAAAGATGACAAAGTGTAATAAAAGCAAAGTGTATTGTTTATAAATAAAGAGATAACTATGAGAGAAACAAAAATAGAAAAGATGGAAATAAAGATTCCTACTTGGAATAATGATGAGGGGTTAGGTTAGGCTGTACAATTTTATTTATTTACCTATTCATAATGTGGTGGAGGAAAATAAGAATTGTATAGAAAAACAATAAAATAATGTGAATTAGTATACATTCCATTACAATATAGATCTATAACATACAAATGTATTCTTCATGTACCAAAGCCAATGTCTGTGTTATTTTCTTTTGAGATAACTAAAGTTTTTGAAAACAAAACAAAACAAAACATTTTTTTAGTTACATAGGATCTTAATACTAGTTATGGAAGTTGCTAAATTTGCATATACAAAAATACGGTCAATAGTTGATTAAATAACTAATCCCAAAATCAAACACGACTGATTTTCTTTACTGACAGCTTCTAATGTGATTTGTGTGTATGTGTGTGTGTGAATTTTTTTTAAAACATTTTATTTTTTTTTTTTTTTTATTTATCTTTTGGGGGGTAGGGTGGGGAGGGAGGGGGATGGGAGGGACACTTCTATTGGTCTTTCATTTCTCTATTTTCATCCATCTTTGTTCTTTGGCCCGTGTGGGCCTCCCATCGCGGTGGCCTCTGTCGTCGCAGAGCACCGGCCCTGGGTGCGTGCGCTCCAGAGCTCCAGCTCGGTAATTGGACACATCGGTCCAGCCGCTCCACGGCACGTGGGATCTTCCCAGGCCAGAGATCCAACTGGTGCCCCTTGCCCAGCAAGGCGGTGTCCTTACCCACTGGACCACCAGGGGAAGCCCTCTAATGTGATTTTGTATTGATTGCCAAAACAGAGATACAGTCACTGACTATAGTATACTTAATCACATATACTATACTGAATCACATATAGTATACTGAATCACATATTTTGGCTTTCTTCCTATTAAAATCAATAATAAAACACCCCAATCTTCTTTATTTTTAAATACAGAGCAATGTTCTAGTTTTATATAGACATATGTTTTAAATACTTGGACAGAGCACAAGTGGGTAATCCTTTTTCCGTTTTGAAGGTTAAGAGTTACAAGGTTACATACAGATGTGCCCTCCCCTTTTGTGTGTGTATGTGACTTGGGGGAAAGCAAATGGTAGATAAATTTATTCTTCTGTACCTAGAGCTTGGAAATGTGTTTCTAAGTACAGTGGTGAGCATTTCTGATAGGCAATCCTGGGGTCTTAGCATATTAAACTACACTGTTCTATGAGAAATCCTTAACAAACTACTGGCCACTTTGATCAAACTGAAATGGTAATTACTTTAAAAATATTATTAGCATCTTTGGTGCAAGAAAACAATGGTCATATAAACTCCACTTTTTATTCAGAGGATGAGAAATTTGGGCCTCCCCTGCAGCACTAGTGGTAAATAACCCGCCTGCCAACGCAAGAGACTGACTTAGCATACAACGAGCAATTTACTGAGTCATCTTAAGGAATTTTAAGATTTTTATGTTAACCTTCCACAAAGCACTTGAGGTTTTATTTCAACTGACATCTAGCATACTTCATACACTATGTAGCTGTTTCTTGCCATTTACAGTTAGAAATGAGAAAGATCTTTTCTCCCTCCTTCCTCTGTTGTCCCCATCCCTCTCTTCCTCTTTTCCTTCTCTTCTTCTTTTGAGGGGAGGGTGGGGGACATGTTCTTGGGTTACTTTCTATGCCTTTAATTTAGAAAGCTTATATGATCCTTTGATATATCATTATTAAAAAGTTCTCTGGAGAGGTTGCAATTCTTTTTCATCCCACCCTACAAACTGTTTGTATGGCTCCTAGAATGTATTTCACATCATGTAAATTGAGTTTACTCCATTTCATAGAAAATTCAATTGTACTGACCTCGATTTATTTGTTGTTCATTTTTGCTAAAGATGTTCTCTAAAACAAACATTCTACACTTTTAAAAATAGTTCATTTTTGCTGGCGACAAAATGAAATCTAAACCACCTGCTTGTTGTGTGCGTGAATCAGCATCAAATTCACAGTTCATCATGCCATAAATACTTAATGCCTTGGGAACTTGGCAGACACATGCCTTCTTCACCAATGTGATTTCACCCTGATTCCCCACTATAGAAATGTAACTCAAAGAAGGAGCTAAACTATTCAGAGCAGACACTTAGAAATGTGCCTTTTGATATTAAGATGTGCATAAGATCAAGGCCCTGTTCATTTTGAAATAAATCAATTAAATACTCAACGTCCATCATTCTATAAAAGAAGTTTCCCTACACAGCTGTCAGTCTCATTTCAGGTGAATGCTGGATGATCTGGCTTCAGGAAAGTGGGGCATGCTGTAAAGTAGGAGAAGATTAGGAGGCAACCTTTAGGTTGTTTACACAGTGCTGTCTGCCTTAGACACTCACTTGTGATATAGGGCAGCAAAGTGGCACACAGAGAGCCGGAAGCAGTGAGAGATTACTACAGGGCTTAAATAAAAGCATATGCAGTCAGATAGATACCTTAAGTTTTTATCTTTATTTTCATTATTGCAAAAATTATACATCCTTGTGTTTTTTAAAAGTACAAACAAGTATTAAAAAGCCCCCAAAGGAAATTTAAAGGCCCCATGGTAACTCATATCCTTACCTTTCCTCCCAGAAATAACTATTGTGAAGGGTTTCCTTCCTGACACTTGCTGATATATACATATATGCATATTTTTTAAGTGGGAAAAAAAGCTATTCATGCTCTTTACCTTTTTCAAAAAACTTCCTTTTCCTCAGCATTTCTCTATATTATTTCTCTATAAGTCTATAGATTTTGCTCATTCTTTTAAACTAGTTATAATATATTTCATTTTTGGCTCATGCCTCTGAACAGATATTTAGGCTAACAGAATTTTTCTGCGTGTGATTACAAATCATGCCAAAATAAAATAAGTGTCCATGTTTTTCCATAAGTTCAATTCCTTGTCGTAAAATTTCTGGGTCTCCTGCAATGCCCATTTCAAACTTTACTAAACATGGCCAAGTTCTTCCACTAAGAAGGTCCAACTGCTCCACTGTACTCCAGTGCCTGCCTTTCACAGCCATGATGATAATGAGTTTATCAAGCACTACCTGCCAGTCTGATACAGAATTTCATTGCTTAGATGAGTAAGAAAAGAGCAAATTTTAAGAAGTTAAAAGGTTCAGTAAGATTTAATACAAATACAATCTCCTCCTAGAAATGTAACTCAAAGAAGGAGCTAAACTATTCAGAGCAGACACTTAGAAATGTGCCTTTTGATATTAAGATGTGCATAAGATCAAGGCCCTGTTCATTTTGAAATAAATCAATTAAATACTCAACGTCCATCATTCTATAAAAGAAGTTTCCCTACACAGCTGTCAGTCTCATTTCAGGTGAATGCTGGATGATCTGGCTTCAGGAAAGTGGGGCATGCTGTAAAGTAGGAGAAGATTAGGAGGCAACCTTTAGGTTGTTTACACAGTGCTGTCTGCCTTAGACACTCACTTGTGATATAGGGCAGCAAAGTGGCACACAGAGAGCCGGAAGCAGTGAGAGATTACTACAGGGCTTAAATAAAAGCATATGCAGTCAGATAGATACCTTAAGTTTTTATCTTTATTTTCATTATTGCAAAAATTATACATCCTTGTGTTTTTTAAAAGTACAAACAAGTATTAAAAAGCCCCCAAAGGAAATTTAAAGGCCCCATGGTAACTCATATCCTTACCTTTCCTCCCAGAAATAACTATTGTGAAGGGTTTCCTTCCTGACACTTGCTGATATATACATATATGCATATTTTTTAAGTGGGAAAAAAAGCTATTCATGCTCTTTACCTTTTTCAAAAAACTTCCTTTTCCTCAGCATTTCTCTATATTATTTCTCTATAAGTCTATAGATTTTGCTCATTCTTTTAAACTAGTTATAATATATTTCATTTTTGGCTCATGCCTCTGAACAGATATTTAGGCTAACAGAATTTTTCTGCGTGTGATTACAAATCATGCCAAAATAAAATAAGTGTCCATGTTTTTCCATAAGTTCAATTCCTTGTCGTAAAATTTCTGGGTCTCCTGCAATGCCCATTTCAAACTTTACTAAACATGGCCAAGTTCTTCCACTAAGAAGGTCCAACTGCTCCACTGTACTCCAGTGCCTGCCTTTCACAGCCATGATGATAATGAGTTTATCAAGCACTACCTGCCAGTCTGATACAGAATTTCATTGCTTAGATGAGTAAGAAAAAGAGCAAATTTTAAGAAGTTAAAAGGTTCAGTAAGATTTAATACAAATACAATCTCCTCCATCAAATCTACCATGATAAACACTATAAATACCCTCACATGTACTCTGAGACAGAAAGTTCTTAAGGAAAGAAATCTACAGACTAATTTGCTGAAGATCACGTATTTATTCTGATAATTTTAAAAGGTTTCCCTGATGGTGCTAGTGATAAAGAATCTGCTTACCAATGCCAGAGACTTAAGAGATGTGAGTTCAGTCCCTGGGTTGGGAATTTGCTGAAGGTCACAGATTTATTCTGATGATTTTAAATGTCTCACAATTTTAAATAAATGATGAATTATTTTAACATTATTTCACATAAGGGTGATAAGACTTAAGCTTTTCCAATCCTGGTCAATGTCAAATAGATAATTAATAGAGCTTAAAATTCAGGGTCTCTTTCCTTTACTGAGTAGTGCACTGCAGCTCCAAGCTCACAATGATCTTCTTTTCATTAATTTCATTGGTTCCTTTTACACTCCGATTAAAATATAACTAACATGTGACACTATGGTCTATTCTCTCCTTGAAGGACACCTATCCTTGGCTTCCATCTTCCAGTCCATATTGCTGGGTGTTCTCCTAACATCTTGGCTTTTCCATTTGGGATCCCCAATAGGTCCGCACATTTTCATATACAATATTTCCTACTGAACCCACCAGTTGTCCACTCCACCACTTGTTCATCTGACTATTCATCACACCTGATGCTCAGGGCATCCAGGATCAAGTTTTCACTTAACTAACATCCTTCAATGAAAATTCATTAAAAGTCTATAGATTTTGCTCATTCTTTTAAACTAGTTATAATATATTTCATTTTTGGCTCATGCCTCTGAACAGATATTTAGGCTAACAGAATTTTTCTGCGTGTGATTACAAATCATGCCAAAATAAAATAAGTGTCCATGTTTTTCCATAAGTTCAATTCCTTGTCGTAAAATTTCTGGGTCTCCTGCAATGCCCATTTCAAACTTTACTAAACATGGCCAAGTTCTTCCACTAAGAAGGTCCAACTGCTCCACTGTACTCCAGTGCCTGCCTTTCACAGCCATGATGATAATGAGTTTATCAAGCACTACCTGCCAGTCTGATACAGAATTTCATTGCTTAGATGAGTAAGAAAAAGAGCAAATTTTAAGAAGTTAAAAAGGTTCAGTAAGATTTAATACAAATACAATCTCCTCCATCAAATCTACCATGATAAACACTATAAATACCCTCACATGTACTCTGAGACAGAAAGTTCTTAAGGAAAGAAATCTACAGACTAATTTGCTGAAGATCACGTATTTATTCTGATAATTTTAAAAGGTTTCCCTGATGGTGCTAGTGATAAAGAATCTGCTTACCAATGCCAGAGACTTAAGAGATGTGAGTTCAGTCCCTGGGTTGGGAATTTGCTGAAGGTCACAGATTTATTCTGATGATTTTAAATGTCTCACAATTTTAAATAAATGATGAATTATTTTAACATTATTTCACATAAGGGTGATAAGACTTAAGCTTTTCCAATCCTGGTCAATGTCAAATAGATAATTAATAGAGCTTAAAATTCAGGGTCTCTTTCCTTTACTGAGTAGTGCACTGCAGCTCCAAGCTCACAATGATCTTCTTTTCATTAATTTCATTGGTTCCTTTTACACTCCGATTAAAATATAACTAACATGTGACACTATGGTCTATTCTCTCCTTGAAGGACACCTATCCTTGGCTTCCATCTTCCAGTCCATATTGCTGGGTGTTCTCCTAACATCTTGGCTTTTCCATTTGGGATCCCCAATAGGTCCGCACATTTTCATATACAATATTTCCTACTGAACCCACCAGTTGTCCACTCCACCACTTGTTCATCTGACTATTCATCACACCTGATGCTCAGGGCATCCAGGATCAAGTTTTCACTTAACTAACATCCTTCAATGACTCATTAAAGTACAAAATTACTTAAAACATTTTATAAGACCTGACATGATTTGTTTCTAGACTAATCTCTCATCTTTCCATTACTAAGTCTTATTAACAGAGCTAACCAGATAGAACCCAATAGAACTATTTTTAGCACCTTGAAAATCCTTGCTCTGTCTCATATTTCAGGTTACATTGGGATATCAGCCTCTCTGGGATCCACTCAAATATGGGTCATATATTCCACATGGGTTCAAAATAGAGTTCATTAATATGATAGTTACCATACTACATTATAATTGCTTGCTCAACTGGGCTTCCCACTCGCAGCTCTCAGCATAATGCTAAGTCTGTGAGAGGCTGATTGGTTTTTGACTCTCTATCATAGCATGAAGCAGAAATGAGTTGTTCAGTAATTAGTAGTGTATTAAATACATGAAAAAGAGAGCTGAAACTAAAACCTGGCACCTCCAACAGTCCTTAGCTACTTCTTTTATACTGATCACCCCTTACACAAATCATTCAATCTTCATAGTAGCACCAGTTTAAGGGTCAGAATAAATGTTGCTACCTACTGATTTCCAGATAATATACTTCAAATCTGGATTGTTTTTTATCAATTACATGTTACACTCTAACTATAAATATTTAGTAGATATTATCACAAAACTTGTAATTACTTATATTTTAAAGTTTTTCCCCCATAGGCAACAGATAACTTCTTAAAAGACTATATGCATTAAACATGTCACATATGAGAGGGAACTAGTATTTGAAGAGAGATTATGGTGTTCATTTTTAAAGAAGACAGACGATAAACCTTTACCAACTACTGTGGTAAAGAACCACCTGCCAATGCAGAAGAGAGGCATGGGTTCGATACCTGGGTCTGGATGATCACCTGGAGTAGGAAATGACAACCAACTCCAGTATTCCTGTCTGGAGAATCCCACTGACAGAGAAGCCTGGAGGGTTATACTGCATAGCGTTGCAAAGAATCGGACACAAGTGAAGAGACTTAGCATGCATGCATATTGTGATATACAGAGTAAAGAAATGAAATACAATGACAAGCAACAACAAAACAATCCAGGAAGACTACATCAAGAACTTTATAAAGATAGTTATATATTGATTGTCTTTAATTTAAATCAGGGTTTTTTTGCAGGAAACACTGACATGATTTGTTTCTAGACTAATCTCTCATCTTTCCATTACTAAGTCTTATTAACAGAGCTAACCAGATAGAACCCAATAGAACTATTTTTAGCACCTTGAAAATCCTTGCTCTGTCTCATATTTCAGGTTACATTGGGATATCAGCCTCTCTGGGATCCACTCAAATATGGGTCATATATTCCACATGGGTTCAAAATAGAGTTCATTAATATGATAGTTACCATACTACATTATAATTGCTTGCTCAACTGGGCTTCCCACTCGCAGCTCTCAGCATAATGCTAAGTCTGTGAGAGGCTGATTGGTTTTTGACTCTCTATCATAGCATGAAGCAGAAATGAGTTGTTCAGTAATTAGTAGTGTATTAAATACATGAAAAAGAGAGCTGAAACTAAAACCTGGCACCTCCAACAGTCCTTAGCTACTTCTTTTATACTGATCACCCCTTACACAAATCATTCAATCTTCATAGTAGCACCAGTTTAAGGGTCAGAATAAATGTTGCTACCTACTGATTTCCAGATAATATACTTCAAATCTGGATTGTTTTTTATCAATTACATGTTACACTCTAACTATAAATATTTAGTAGATATTATCACAAAACTTGTAATTACTTATATTTTAAAGTTTTTCCCCCATAGGCAACAGATAACTTCTTAAAAGACTATATGCATTAAACATGTCACATATGAGAGGGAACTAGTATTTGAAGAGAGATTATGGTGTTCATTTTTAAAGAAGACAGACGATAAACCTTTACCAACTACTGTGGTAAAGAACCACCTGCCAATGCAGAAGAGAGGCATGGGTTCGATACCTGGGTCTGGATGATCACCTGGAGTAGGAAATGACAACCAACTCCAGTATTCCTGTCTGGAGAATCCCACTGACAGAGAAGCCTGGAGGGTTATACTGCATAGCGTTGCAAAGAATCGGACACAAGTGAAGAGACTTAGCATGCATGCATATTGTGATATACAGAGTAAAGAAATGAAATACAATGACAAGCAACAACAAAACAATCCAGGAAGACTACATCAAGAACTTTATAAAGATAGTTATATATTGATTGTCTTATTTATATTAAACATTGAAAAATGTCCAGTTAGATTGTCAGCTTCCTCATGGCAGGAAACATTCTAAAACTATAAAAAGGAAGAAGGAAGAGAGAAGCATCTGTAAAGTAAGAGGAAATGAAATTGTTTTTACATATTGGAAGCTTGAAGTGATGATGGAAATTGCTGGGTGTTTTCAAATATTTGATAACTGCCAAGTAGACTGAATATATCTTAGGATGAGTAGGCGAAAGTTTTCAAAGGGCAAATGTTGAACCTAAGGAAGAATTTCCTGTTAAATGAATGTGTTCAAAAATGAACACAGCCTGGTGCTGGAGGAAGTGAATGCACTATCACTAAAGATGCTTCAGTGCATTATTGATGGCCACTTATCAAGGTTGATGCAAAGGAAACAGGATATGCTAGAGGAGAGTGTGTATCGATGGAATCGTCTGAGGTACAAGGATATTTCCTGCTCTACTTGTTACAGTGAAATATCAACTTGATTACAATCACTAAGTAATCTAATTTTAAAGTTCAGGGGAAAAAATGGAGACTTTTCAGAGACAAGCTGATGGCTTCCTTCCTGCTGTTTCACTGGATATTGTCTTGAGGAAAAGAAATCTCTATAGAGATTATGGGATTGGAATGCATTCCTAATAATTACGTCTACAGGCAGTAATATTTTATGCTCTAGCTGCTGTGATCTGTTCTTTAGGACCAATATTAGAGGAGAAGATGGAAGGTATCCTGATTAAAGACTTTGGGAGAACTTGGGAGAAAAGTTTTAAGAAGTTGGTACATTTGCTTACAAAATTTGAGAGTTGTAATGCACATCTGTGTTCCATGAAAATTTTTGGAAAACTTACAATGAAAAATTTCAATGAAAACAGCATTTTATAAATATTTTGGCATTCTTAAATATCCCATGTTAAGTGCCAAGCTCCTATGGTTAACATTCCCCTTATACCTAAACCCTCATCAAAATGCTGAGATTGGAAATGAAAACATTTTCTGGAACCTTTTTGATATTTTAGTAATCAATAGTGTCATAGGCATCTGTAAAATATTTTTTTAGACAATTTTTTTAAAAAATTACTCTTATGTTGCTCTATTGCTGCCTTAATAACTGTATGCCATTTTATACCATAATCTTTTTATGCATTAGAAAATTGAGAATCACACAAGTGGTGATTTCAACACTGCTTCCATGGTCAGATTTGGAAGTCGAACAGGCTTAATTAAACTCTTTCCTCATCTTTCTTTTGTCACTGCTGATATCCTCATCTCCCTCATTTCCAATTTCTCAGTGTCCACAGACACCAAAATTTGGTTATGGTGAGAAATAATCATTACTTGTTCCATTTTAGTTTTCAACTTTATTACTCTCTCCTTGACTTTTTCATTCAGCATTACAAAAACCTCTCTCCAGGGACTTTCCTGGCAATCCAGTGGTTAAGACTTTGCCATCCAATGCAGAGGGTGTGGGTCCAGTCCCTGGTCTGGGAGCTAAAATTCCACATGCCTCGTGACCATTGCATGATATATGGCATATATATATATATATATATATATATATATATATATATATGTATATATATATATAAATGGAAGAAATGTCATAAAAACTCTATAAAGACTTTAAAAATGGTGCACATCAAAAAATCTTAAAACACACACACACACACACCTTCCTCCAGTTCTCAGAAAGAAAAATGACAGATAACAGAATATTTCTTTCCCATATTTATCTCTTAATATTTCAACGTATATTACTCTCTCTTTTTTTGAAATGCCCCCTGTTTACCACTTTCACTTATAGAGGGCTGAGATTCTCATTTGTTTCTCTCATTCTTCTACCAACACAGGGTAAAATTTTGCCCTCTGTGTTCAACTTTTCCCAACACAATATGTGCCCTATTAGAGGAGAAGATGGAAGGTATCCTGATTAAAGACTTTGGGAGAACTTGGGAGAAAAGTTTTAAGAAGTTGGTACATTTGCTTACAAAATTTGAGAGTTGTAATGCACATCTGTGTTCCATGAAAATTTTTGGAAAACTTACAATGAAAAATTTCAATGAAAACAGCATTTTATAAATATTTTGGCATTCTTAAATATCCCATGTTAAGTGCCAAGCTCCTATGGTTAACATTCCCCTTATACCTAAACCCTCATCAAAATGCTGAGATTGGAAATGAAAACATTTTCTGGAACCTTTTTGATATTTTAGTAATCAATAGTGTCATAGGCATCTGTAAAATATTTTTTTAGACAATTTTTTTAAAAAATTACTCTTATGTTGCTCTATTGCTGCCTTAATAACTGTATGCCATTTTATACCATAATCTTTTTATGCATTAGAAAATTGAGAATCACACAAGTGGTGATTTCAACACTGCTTCCATGGTCAGATTTGGAAGTCGAACAGGCTTAATTAAACTCTTTCCTCATCTTTCTTTTGTCACTGCTGATATCCTCATCTCCCTCATTTCCAATTTCTCAGTGTCCACAGACACCAAAATTTGGTTATGGTGAGAAATAATCATTACTTGTTCCATTTTAGTTTTCAACTTTATTACTCTCTCCTTGACTTTTTCATTCAGCATTACAAAAACCTCTCTCCAGGGACTTTCCTGGCAATCCAGTGGTTAAGACTTTGCCATCCAATGCAGAGGGTGTGGGTCCAGTCCCTGGTCTGGGAGCTAAAATTCCACATGCCTCGTGACCATTGCATGATATATGGCATATATATATATATATATATATATATATATATATATATGTATATATATATATAAATGGAAGAAATGTCATAAAAACTCTATAAAGACTTTAAAAATGGTGCACATCAAAAAATCTTAAAACACACACACACACACACCTTCCTCCAGTTCTCAGAAAGAAAAATGACAGATAACAGAATATTTCTTTCCCATATTTATCTCTTAATATTTCAACGTATATTACTCTCTCTTTTTTTGAAATGCCCCCTGTTTACCACTTTCACTTATAGAGGGCTGAGATTCTCATTTGTTTCTCTCCATTCTTCTACCAACACAGGGTAAAATCTGCCTCTGTGTTCAACTCCTAAACTCTGCCTCTCAGCCCTCTATCAAATTTTACTTTATTTACAAGGCTGAACACAATATGTGCCCAGATTAAATTAGGAAAAAAAAATAGAATAAATATTGACTACAAAATTTCATTTTGATGTCAGCATATAGAAAATGCCAGACCCATGGTAAACTCTCAGTGAATGTTTGTTGAATGAATTGAATGTGAATAACCATTATCCTTTTAACTACTGTTTTTCTTCTCCTGGGAGATGGAAGAATCAATACCAATTAAAGAAATATTCTGAACATCTAAATACAACATGATAAATTTACTTAGGTCAATAATATGGTAGTGATTTTTATATACACAGTATTCTGAAGACGTGAAAAGGTGATTGATTTAGGAATATGAAATGCTATTAAGAAGATATGGATCTCTATCATGTGACTTGCTTTGCATGACATTAAAACAAATAATCCAATTTTACCAGGACTGTAACAGCAATCATATGATGTCCATCACAGAAGATATGCAGTTCTTATCCCCATAGCAACATCTGTAGTACTTATGCAAATCACTTTAAATTAACCTTGATGTTAAAAAAAAGTACCCAAGGGATGATGCTGTTGTTATGGCAGTTCAGATGAGCAACATGATTTTTCTAATAAAACTTCACAGCAAAAATTAGGGTAACAAGATCCTCTTAGCCAATTTTCTTAATACGCATTGGTTAAACCATAGTGTCAGTGCTAGCACAGGGGCAATTAGAGGCAGTACAGATAATGAGCTACCTTATTGATCATTGCCCTTTTGTAACCCAGCATATTTCATGTCATGGAATGTGTTCTGAGTACTGTGCAGTTTAAAAACATGAGGTAATGGTAATTTTACATTTATAACTTTAAATTCTGATATGAATTGAGTACTGTTTCAGTCTCTTGCCCTTTAAGAATATTTTCCATAGTCAGCGGAACATGAAAAGAAAACTTGGCCATCTAGACATAAATGCATGTTTTTTTGTTTTTTGTTTTTAATTTTGGCCTCTTTTATTGGTCCTTTATTTATTCATTTTCATTCATGTTTATTCTTTGGCCTTTGTGGGCCTCCCATTGCAGTGGCCTCTCTCACTGCAGAGCACTGGCTCTAGGCACATGTGCTCCAGAGCACTGGCTCTTAACTGGACACACATATCCAGCTGCTTGGTGGCATGTGGCATCTTCCCAGGTCAGGGATCGAACCGGTGCCCCTTGCACTGCAAGGTGGACTTTTTACCCACTGGACCACCAGGGAAGCTCTGATTTTTTTAAAGACCTGTTTTATAAAACATGCAATGTTGTACAAATGAAAATACATAGGTTTTAAGGCAAAGTCACATATTTTCATCATGGCCCTAGTGAATCAAGATAGTACTTTACTTGTAATAATTTAAAGCTTATAGAAATTCATACCTAAGAGAAAAATTAATCTGCTATCAGATTTCACAAAATCCCAAAAAGGAAGACCCATTTAATTTTACTGCAAGTAAATTATGGGATATCCTGTGAAATTTCATCTTTATTTTAAAATATATTTTATATAATTTTAATAATATATGAAATCAGAAGTCAAAGTCTGTGTAGTTGAACTGTAGGAACTAAACTATAGAAAAGGAAGAGTATTTTCTGAAAATAAATGTAACTGCTTCTGTGCATTGAATTCTGAAGATTCCCTAGAGTAATTAACTAATTAGGTTTCTGCTTCTGAACTGGATTACTTAAATGTAGGGTAGCTAATTTTCAAAATTGTGAATTGAGTGCTGCTTGGCCCAAGAGACCAGCCCTTGAGATGGAAATATCACCTTTTAGTGGTTCGGATTTGGCCCAGAGCAATATACCAAAGACAAGAATGAATACATTTGTATAAAAGTAAAACCAAATGGTTAGAATTCCTTTGATAAAAATAAGGCTAATTTACTGTCAAGTACATAAGATGGTGGTCATGCAGAGTTGTAGTATATTTCTCAGTGCTGCTATAACAAATTACCAAAATCTTAGGAGGTTAAAACAAAAACATATTATTTTACAGTTCTGTCCAAATAGGTCTCGCTGTAGAAGAGAATTCTTTTATGTATCTTTTCCAGATTCTAGAAGCCATCCACCCACTGTCTTTGGCTCAAAAGCCAAATCTTTGATCTTCAGATGAGATCGGGCATGTTCAGGGTGGTATGGCCATAGACTAAATCTTTGATCTTCAAAGCTAAGCCAGGAAGAGTGGGAGTAGAACTTTCTATGATGGCATATTTCTAGTCCTCTTCTACCCTTTTTTCTTGCATTAGCCGTCCCTTTCATTACATTGGACCTACCTGGATAACCCATGCTAGTCTTTTTTTTATTATTATTATTCTTTATTTTAAAGATTTTATAGAGTTTTGCTGTTCACCAACATGTATGTTCCCAGATCATTCATATGCATATCCCTGGAACCTCCCCCCACCCAGTTCCCCGCCTCCCACCTCTCCAGACCATCTCCCCAAGTGATTGTAGGTACTCCTATTCCCTTAGCACAATGACAATAGCTATCTTTTCCACACATGACAGTATAGGTTTCCATGTTACTGTCTCCATGCCTCCCCCTCCCTATTTCTTCCTCACAGTGTCCATATGTCTATGCTCTTGTCTGTTTTTCCATGAGTTCACTGTGTGTGTTGTCAAGATCTTCCTACTAGATTCCATATATGTATGTTAGTATGCTGTATTTGTCTTTCTCTTTTTGACTTACTTCACTTTTTATGATAGGTTCTAGAGCCAGCCACCTCATTAGGACTGAGTCTTCTGCATTTCTTTTAACAGCTGAGTAGTATTCCATTGCATATATGTACCAGAGCTTCTGTATCCAGGCTAATCTTGATTTAAGGTCAACTGATTAGAAAACTTAATTCTACCTACAACTTTATCTCTCTTTGCCCTGTAACCTTATTTATTCTCAAGTTTTGAGGATTGGGACATAGACTTTTTTGGATAGCCATTATATTGTCTACTCTAGGAGAAATTGTCAAATATCACTGGATGAGTAATGACGAATTCATTAGGTCATTTGTTTCGCTTAGCAACAGGAAACAATAAAATTGTCCACTGAACTTCTTGAAATTAAATAAAAATAGAAACTGGATTCGAGATATCCTTAGCAGACAAGGCCACTTAAACCATGTAAGTAAAACTACATCTAGCTTATTTCATAAATATAAGTGAAACTTAGGTAAATGCTTTTAACTGTCAGAAAAGAAAAGAAACCTAACTGATCTTAAAACTGATCTTAAAAAATAGTATGAGATAATAATTTTTAACCAATCACTTGCCTTCTGGAAACCCCAATTATAATAACCAATCAACCAACAGTTCATAGTAAAGATAAACAACTTCTTCCATTTTTACTTTATAAGCCGTCTTGAAATGCTTGTCCCTGAGCTTCATAACTGTCTCTGAATTTGGAATGCCCCAGTTTGTGAACTGTTTTTATATGTACAGTAAACTCTTACTAAACACTATTTATTGATTTGGTGGTTTAAATTTGGCTATCTCTGGATTTTTGATAAACTAAATTTCATTTGTAGAATTACACTGATTTAAATTGGCACAATATTAATTAATGTTCAGTGACTAGATTTCTGATTGGAGAAAGAAATGTTTTTCAAATTGTGCTATGTACATATAACTTTGTAGATGGACTACTCTTGAAAAACTTGCTTCATTGAGAATCTAGAACTGTTCTACCATGAAACCTGGTGACATATTCACTTGGAACATAATACAACATTTACAGTAATACTACAGATAAGAAATTAGCCATTCTGTCTCACTTCATTTTGTGAAAGTTCAAGAACAACAATAACAACACTAATAACATCCTCTATTATATGTACCTTAAATCCCTTTCAGAACATGGGAAAAGATTGCTTTTACAATAAAATGAATCTTGGCTTAATCCTTTTTTTAAAACATTAGCACTAATATATTAGTAAGTAGAACTGAGTAGTATTCCATTGCATATATGTACCAGAGCTTCTGTATCCAGGCTAATCTTGATTTAAGGTCAACTGATTAGAAAACTTAATTCTACCTACAACTTTATCTCTCTTTGCCCTGTAACCTTATTTATTCTCAAGTTTTGAGGATTGGGACATAGACTTTTTTGGATAGCCATTATATTGTCTACTCTAGGAGAAATTGTCAAATATCACTGGATGAGTAATGACGAATTCATTAGGTCATTTGTTTCGCTTAGCAACAGGAAACAATAAAATTGTCCACTGAACTTCTTGAAATTAAATAAAAATAGAAACTGGATTCGAGATATCCTTAGCAGACAAGGCCACTTAAACCATGTAAGTAAAACTACATCTAGCTTATTTCATAAATATAAGTGAAACTTAGGTAAATGCTTTTAACTGTCAGAAAAGAAAAGAAACCTAACTGATCTTAAAACTGATCTTAAAAAATAGTATGAGATAATAATTTTTAACCAATCACTTGCCTTCTGGAAACCCCAATTATAATAACCAATCAACCAACAGTTCATAGTAAAGATAAACAACTTCTTCCATTTTTACTTTATAAGCCGTCTTGAAATGCTTGTCCCTGAGCTTCATAACTGTCTCTGAATTTGGAATGCCCCAGTTTGTGAACTGTTTTTATATGTACAGTAAACTCTTACTAAACACTATTTATTGATTTGGTGGTTTAAATTTGGCTATCTCTGGATTTTTGATAAACTAAATTTCATTTGTAGAATTACACTGATTTAAATTGGCACAATATTAATTAATGTTCAGTGACTAGATTTCTGATTGGAGAAAGAAATGTTTTTCAAATTGTGCTATGTACATATAACTTTGTAGATGGACTACTCTTGAAAAACTTGCTTCATTGAGAATCTAGAACTGTTCTACCATGAAACCTGGTGACATATTCACTTGGAACATAATACAACATTTACAGTAATACTACAGATAAGAAATTAGCCATTCTGTCTCACTTCATTTTGTGAAAGTTCAAGAACAACAATAACAACACTAATAACATCCTCTATTATATGTACCTTAAATCCCTTTCAGAACATGGGAAAAGATTGCTTTTACAATAAAATGAATCTTGGCTTAATCCAAAGGATTTTAGTTGGATAATAAGTAATTAAATATATGCATACATAGCACTAATATATTAGTAAGTAGAACTAGGTGATTTGTTTGAGAGAATTAAAAATTTAAAATAAAACTACATTTTTCAAAGAAGTATAGTAAGATTTATTAGAATATACAAAACATACTGAAGAAGAAAGAGCAGCATAACCTTGCATAATTGAAAGAATTTTTTACTATGAATTTTAATTTACAGAAGTATGAAGATATTCTGTAGGAATATATTTCACTAGAGTCAACGTTAAGGCTGTAACTGAACATGATTAGGACATAAAAAATTAACAATGTTATAACCATTAATGGGAGGGCTATTGAAGATAGGACACATAATTCTTAAGGCTCAAGGAGAATCATTTCAGTTTCACCAGTAATTACTTATAAGCCTCATCTTAAGAAAACTTTCACATTTTCAAAGGAAAATATACGTCATTTTGATAGAAACATGAAAATCTCTTTTGTCTAAAGACTTACGTGATGACTTAACTAACAAAATATACACAGCATTAAGATTTTCTACAATCACAATCAAGTTGGACCCTTATTTGTTCTATATAGATAAAAATGGACTCTAAATTTCATTTTAGTTTTCAACGAACCACATGCATTTCAGGATGTACACATCTGTTGCTTAATCATTTTACAAGCCTAAGTGTCCTGAAAGAGATCAAAGTATCCACTTGAATTGTATATTTTTCCATAGATTGCTGTAACACAATATTGAATAGAAATAGAAGATTGATAATATCAATCAATACTATTATTCAGCATAGTGTGAGAAAGAGATGCTGTTTGTTTGATTACCTTTCCCATATATGTGTAGGCCTGGACCCTAATATCCACTCAATATGTGGGATATGATGGCCATGCACCACTTTGTCTAATACAACATTTACAGTAATACTACAGATAAGAAATTAGCCATTCTGTCTCACTTCATTTTGTGAAAGTTCAAGAACAACAATAACAACACTAATAACATCCTCTATTATATGTACCTTAAATCCCTTTCAGAACATGGGAAAAGATTGCTTTTACAATAAAATGAATCTTGGCTTAATCCAAAGGATTTTAGTTGGATAATAAGTAATTAAATATATGCATACATAGCACTAATATATTAGTAAGTAGAACTAGGTGATTTGTTTGAGAGAATTAAAAATTTAAAATAAAACTACATTTTTCAAAGAAGTATAGTAAGATTTATTAGAATATACAAAACATACTGAAGAAGAAAGAGCAGCATAACCTTGCATAATTGAAAGAATTTTTTACTATGAATTTTAATTTACAGAAGTATGAAGATATTCTGTAGGAATATATTTCACTAGAGTCAACGTTAAGGCTGTAACTGAACATGATTAGGACATAAAAAATTAACAATGTTATAACCATTAATGGGAGGGCTATTGAAGATAGGACACATAATTCTTAAGGCTCAAGGAGAATCATTTCAGTTTCACCAGTAATTACTTATAAGCCTCATCTTAAGAAAACTTTCACATTTTCAAAGGAAAATATACGTCATTTTGATAGAAACATGAAAATCTCTTTTGTCTAAAGACTTACGTGATGACTTAACTAACAAAATATACACAGCATTAAGATTTTCTACAATCACAATCAAGTTGGACCCTTATTTGTTCTATATAGATAAAAATGGACTCTAAATTTCATTTTAGTTTTCAACGAACCACATGCATTTCAGGATGTACACATCTGTTGCTTAATCATTTTACAAGCCTAAGTGTCCTGAAAGAGATCAAAGTATCCACTTGAATTGTATATTTTTCCATAGATTGCTGTAACACAATATTGAATAGAAATAGAAGATTGATAATATCAATCAATACTATTATTCAGCATAGTGTGAGAAAGAGATGCTGTTTGTTTGATTACCTTTCCCATATATGTGTAGGCCTGGACCCTAATATCCACTCAATATGTGGGATATGATGGCCATGCACCACTTGTCAATGAACTTCAGACAAGAGTACTTGTACAGTTGTGCATGCAAAAGTCTGAACCAGGAATGCAAGAAATTGTTTGAGTTAACAAAAGGGCACCAAAGGCTTTTAAACTAATTGAGTAGCCAACATTTACTGAGCTTTTACTGTGTTCCAACCATTCTTCTAAGAGTTTTATATCTTACCCTAATCTAATGGCTACACTGTAAGGTTGCTAAAGAGAAAACAGAAGCACAGCAGATTGAATTATTTGCCTTCAGTGACTCAGCTATTAAGTTGTAAAACTGAGTTTCGAATTCAGACGGCCCAGAGCCCATGCCCTTCTTCAAAGTATGCCTTTGGTGTAGGCACCAGGGCCTGATAAAGCCAACAACTGTGTCAACAGAGACATTCTACAAATATGGTTATTTTAAAGTAGTTTCCTCCCCATCTTCACCAACAATTAAATTAGAACATGTTCTAACACTATATAAAAAAATAAACTTTAAATGGGTGAAAGACATAAATCTAAGCCTGGAAATCATAAACTCCTAGAAGAAAACATAGGCAGAATACTCTGACACTAACTATAGAAATATATTTTTGGATAAGTCTCCTGAAACAAAGGAAATAAAAGCAAAAAAGTAAACAAATGGGACCTAATTAAATAAATATTATTTTGCACAGCAAAGGAAAAGGAAACCACTGATAAGGAAAACAGCCTATTGAGTGGCAGAAAATATTTGCAAATGATATGACTGATAAGGGGGTAATATTCAACATATATAAATAGTTCATACAACTTAACATTTAAAAAACCTAAATATTGTGATTAAAAAGTGAGCAGAAGAACTGAATGGATATTTTCCAAAGAGGGAAAGCAAATGGATAACAGGGCCATGAAAAGGTGCTCATCTTCATTAATCATTAGGGAAGTGAAAATCAAAACCACAATAAGACACTACCTTTTGGAAAAGAGATCATCAAATAAAGACAAATTCTCCATGATTTTAGAGCTAGCAAATGCATGTGTGCTCTCTATTCAGTCGTGTCCTACAGTCGGCCAGGTTCCTCTGTCCATGGGATTCTCCAGGAAAGAATATCAGAGTGGGCTACTTATGCCCTTATCCAGGGGATCTTCCCAACCCATGCATCAAACTCAAGGCTCCTGTGGCTCTTGTGCTACAGGTAGATTTTTCCTCTTAGCCTGTACGCCTTACCACAATGCTACAGTTTCTGTCCTTTATTAGACATGGGAGTAAAAAAACGGGGCACTAGAGGCTTCTCTCTCTCTCTCTCTCTCTCTTTTTTTTTTTTAATTTTGGATAAATGGTGTGCTCTACAGGCTTCTGTGTCATCACATGATATTTCCTCTCTGTGTGAACCTCCATGGTCTCTTTTCTTCTTACAAGGATACCTAGTCCTATTGGATGAGGTCCCTAACCTTATGACCTCACTATATTGTGATTACCTCTTTTTTTCTGTTTTGTTTTTTTTTATTATTTATTTATTTAATTTTTTTGAGGGGGTGGTGGGGGGGGGGGGGGGCAGGCGGGCCACTTCTATTGATCTTTCATTTGTCTGTTTTCATGCATCTTTGTTCTTTGGCCTGTGTGGACCTCCCATTGCGGTGGCCTCTGTTGTCGCAGAGCACCGGTTCTGGGCGCACGCGCTCCAGAGCTCCAGCTCAGTAATTGGACACATCAGTCCAGCCGCTCCACGGCAAGTGGGATCTTCCCAGGCCAGGGATCGAACCGGCGCCCCTTGCACTGCAAGGCGGTGTCCTTACCCACTGGACCACCAGGGAAGCCCCTTGTGATTACCTCTTTAAAGACTATGTCACGTTGAGGGTTAGGGCCTCAACGATTAAGGTGTTCATTTCCAAAAAATACTATCGGTAATATTCAACATATATAAATAGTTCATACAACTTAACATTTAAAAAACCTAAATATTGTGATTAAAAAGTGAGCAGAAGAACTGAATGGATATTTTCCAAAGAGGGAAAGCAAATGGATAACAGGGCCATGAAAAGGTGCTCATCTTCATTAATCATTAGGGAAGTGAAAATCAAAACCACAATAAGACACTACCTTTTGGAAAAGAGATCATCAAATAAAGACAAATTCTCCATGATTTTAGAGCTAGCAAATGCATGTGTGCTCTCTATTCAGTCGTGTCCTACAGTCGGCCAGGTTCCTCTGTCCATGGGATTCTCCAGGAAAGAATATCAGAGTGGGCTACTTATGCCCTTATCCAGGGGATCTTCCCAACCCATGCATCAAACTCAAGGCTCCTGTGGCTCTTGTGCTACAGGTAGATTTTTCCTCTTAGCCTGTACGCCTTACCACAATGCTACAGTTTCTGTCCTTTATTAGACATGGGAGTAAAAACGGGCACTAGAGGCTCTCTCTCTCTCTCTCTCTTTTTTTTTTTTAATTTTGGATAAATGGTGTGCTCTACAGGCTTCTGTGTCATCACATGATATTTCCTCTCTGTGTGAACCTCCATGGTCTCTTTTCTTCTTACAAGGATACCTAGTCCTATTGGATGAGGTCCCTAACCTTATGACCTCACTATATTGTGATTACCTCTTTTTTTCTGTTTTGTTTTTTTTTATTATTTATTTATTTAATTTTTTTGAGGGGGTGGTGGGGAGGGAGGGGGGCAGGCGGGCCACTTCTATTGATCTTTCATTTGTCTGTTTTCATGCATCTTTGTTCTTTGGCCTGTGTGGACCTCCCATTGCGGTGGCCTCTGTTGTCGCAGAGCACCGGTTCTGGGCGCACGCGCTCCAGAGCTCCAGCTCAGTAATTGGACACATCAGTCCAGCCGCTCCACGGCAAGTGGGATCTTCCCAGGCCAGGGATCGAACCGGCGCCCCTTGCACTGCAAGGCGGTGTCCTTACCCACTGGACCACCAGGGAAGCCCCTTGTGATTACCTCTTTAAAGACTATGTCACGTTGAGGGTTAGGGCCTCAACATATGAATTTAAGGAGGGGTCACAGTTCAGTACTTAATTGTACATAACTAGTGTAACAATTGATTATTATGTACTATACAGAGTTAGAAATACAACAGTGATAGGAAAAATTGGAACAAGATTTCTATTTATGATTATCAGCAGTGAAAATTATGGATGGACAATACCACCCAAGAAGAGTGTGAAGTATGTTCAGAAAAGTACAAAATCCTGAGAAACAACAAAGTTCCAAAAAGAACAAAAAGAGAAGAAAGCAAAGGAGAATGAGATCTACTAGAAAAATCAGGAAAAACTGATGACAGGGAATGAGTGAATGTAATGACTTTTGCAACTGTCAGCAGCCCCAAATGCTGTGTAGAAGTGAAGTACAAGAAAAACAGAAAAATGTCACATAATTCGGCAATTTGGAAAGATTAATGACTTCAGCAAGTAGATTATCAGTAGCATGGTTAAAGGAAAAGGCAAATATTATGGGATACAGCAATAAACAGGAGATGAGGAAATGGACCCAGTAAAAATGATTTCACTTTCAAGACCTTTGGGAGTGAAAGAAACAAGAGAGATAGGTACAGCTTAATAGATAAGGAGAGAAGGTGTGTAGATCTAACCTCTGAAACCTGGCCAAGGCTTATGTTGAGAGGAAAATGAAGGCTAGAACTTGGCCTTAAGTTACTTTTCCTTAGGCCTTCTTTTCAGTCAGTATATGTGTATACACACACACACACACATATATATGTGTGTGTACATATATGTGTGTATATATATGTGTGTACATATATAAAAAATCCAGTGAGTCAATTTGCATCTTCCCTGTGATGGACTCAGTGTCTGGTATAGGGTGAAGGATTTGCTGGGCAAAGGATCTCAGGGCATGAAGTCACTCTCTTTATATGTGGGCTGAGGATATGGAGCGGAAGTGCACCCTATTTCTATAGAAGAAGTAAGTGTGAGCACTAGTATACATTTCCTGAATCACTGGGCCCTACAAGAAATTCTGAAGCAGTGGACCAGACTAGCATACAAGCAAAAGATTTATTTTATTGGTGTGGCCAAAAGTTCATTTGGGATTTCCATAACATTATATGAAAAACCTTAATGAACTTCTTGACCTGTCCAATATTTTCTTAGTATATAAGTAACTTAAACATAAATTGAAAAGAAAATGAGGTTAGAGGAAAGGAGATTAAAATATAGGAATGAGAAAGAATAATCTCAATGAGGTCCTTGAGAAGAAGGATGGAGATGAGATTTGGCACTCAGGTAAGCAATTCTGATTTAGGAAAGAGGGAAGAGGGACAAAGCAGTTGGTGAAGGTAGACGCTGAGTTGAGAGAATTGGAGTTGAGAACTTCACATCTTCTAACCTTCAACAGCTTCAGAAGAAGGTAGCACAGACATCCCTGAGATGGAACTGGTGCACAATAAATGAAGTGGCTCAGGGATGCTAGAAATGATTTGGAACAAAGTTGTGGAACTGAACAAAGCAGATAAACAATTAGAAAATGACAACCCAAACCATGGTGCAGTAGTGAAGGTGCCTAACTTCCAGTCCTAAATATGCCAATCCGTTAACACCTCCTCAGCTTCTTACACCCAGGTCTGAAATCCTCTCCACTGTGGAGGCTGTAGCTCTTCTACACACTCTACAATGCCCATGAGATCCAACAGTACCCAAGGGGCCCTGGACTTAAATCCTCCCTGTTTGTTTCCTGGAGGCTGGAACTCTCCAAAGGCAGACCCTGATTTGTCTTGATAAAGCTGGCCTATTTCATAAGGCCTCCCTGGCACAGAAGAGGACATCATACATATGGCTGAAAGAATGGAATTAATAAATGAAACACTCATCTTTTCACCAAACAAAAGGATTTAATGTGTTTTAATGTGAACATTAATTCTGACAATAATATCTGCCAGGGAATTAGAAGATTTCAAAATGTCTATCAGTTTATTCAGTGGAAGCTAAAGCATAGCTGTGTTATAAATTCCCACATATGTCTGACAAAGATCTTAAATGGAAACTAATTTAAACAGTATTAGATCTTGAGTTCTTAAAGACAGGGTATCTTATTTATCTAGTCACACAAAATATTCAGTAACTATTTACTGAAGGAATGAGTCCCAAGGCTTGAATTAACCTGAGTTCAAGGAATAGAATCGACATTTAATATATAATTTAAAAATTAAGCTAAAAGTTGAATAAATTACTGAAAATAATGAATTCCTCATTTTTGGACTCATGGCAGATTTCATGGTCCTTCTTTGTATTTCTTTTTTTTTTTTTTTTTAAGATTTATTTATTTATTTATTTTGGTGGGGGTGGGGTGGGAGGAAGGGAGCAGGCGGGCCACTTCTATTGGTCTTTCATTTGTCCATTTTCATCCATCTTTGTTCTTTGGCCCATGTGGGCCTCCCATCATGGTGGCCTCTGTTGTCGCAGAGCACCCGCTCTGGGCGCATGCGCTCCAGAGCTCCGGCTCGGTAATTGGACACATCAGTCCAGCCACTCCGCGGCAGGTGGGATCTTCCCAGGCCAGGGATAGAACCGGTGCCCCTTGCACTGCAAGGCGGTGTCCTTACCCACTGGACCACCAAGGAAGCCCCTTCTTTGTATATCAACATTTAAAAAAAATTATGACCACTTCTTGGATTTACTTTGAGCACCCCCACTTAATGTTTAATCTTTTCTTGAAAGAAAGTTTCATGTACAAAGACTACATCTCAAGAATTAAAATTTCTTCAGTCTCTGAGTAGTAATTTTATCGGGTTTTTCATTTTTCTGTGTTGCTTATTTGTATGCCCTAGTATTTCTGAAATGGAAATCATTCAACAGTAAGAAGTACTTCAAGCTTTGTAAATAAACAAAGAGCTAGAATAAGGTACGTAGATTTGGTTAAACCATGTTACTGTTGGATTTATAAAAATAAAAGATGGCTCCATTTTGCCTATTGTATTAAGTTCAAACTCACCTCCTTCAGTTCAGTTCCACCCTTACTAACTAATTATTTTTCTGACACATTCACAAGGCACAACTTTGTTCCTGTTATAATGTGAAGCTCTCATCACTCTGTGTAGTCAACACATCAGAAGATCTTTCTCTTGGACTTCTCTGATCCATAATCTTTCCTCCTCTAAGGGCTTGGAGTTCCCACTTGAGTCTGACCTCTTTCAGAAGAAAGGGTATCTTATTTATCTAGTCACACAAAATATTCAGTAACTATTTACTGAAGGAATGAGTCCCAAGGCTTGAATTAACCTGAGTTCAAGGAATAGAATCGACATTTAATATATAATTTAAAAATTAAGCTAAAAGTTGAATAAATTACTGAAAATAATGAATTCCTCATTTTTGGACTCATGGCAGATTTCATGGTCCTTCTTTGTATTTCTTTTTTTTTTTTTTTTTAAGATTTATTTATTTATTTATTTTGGTGGGGGTGGGGTGGGGAGGAAGGGGAGCAGGCGGGCCACTTCTATTGGTTTTTCATTTGTCCATTTTCATCCATCTTTGTTCTTTGGCCCGTTTGGGCCTCCCATCATGGTGGCCTCTGTTGTCGCAGAGCACCGGCTCTGGGCGCATGCGCTCCAGAGCTCCGGCTCGGTAATTGGACACATCAGTCCAGCCACTCCGCGGCAGGTGGGATCTTCCCAGGCCAGGGATAGAACCGGTGCCCCTTGCACTGCAAGGCGGTGTCCTTACCCACTGGACCACCAAGGAAGCCCCTTCTTTGTATATCAACATTTAAAAAAAATTATGACCACTTCTTGGATTTACTTTGAGCACCCCCACTTAATGTTTAATCTTTTCTTGAAAGAAAGTTTCATGTACAAAGACTACATCTCAAGAATTAAAATTTCTTCAGTCTCTGAGTAGTAATTTTATCGGGTTTTTCATTTTTCTGTGTTGCTTATTTGTATGCCCTAGTATTTCTGAAATGGAAATCATTCAACAGTAAGAAGTACTTCAAGCTTTGTAAATAAACAAAGAGCTAGAATAAGGTACGTAGATTTGGTTAAACCATGTTACTGTTGGATTTATAAAAATAAAAGATGGCTCCATTTTGCCTATTGTATTAAGTTCAAACTCACCTCCTTCAGTTCAGTTCCACCCTTACTAACTAATTATTTTTCTGACACATTCACAAGGCACAACTTTGTTCCTGTTATAATGTGAAGCTCTCATCACTCTGTGTAGTCAACACATCAGAAGATCTTTCTCTTGGACTTCTCTGATCCATAATCTTTCCTCCTCTAAGGGCTTGGAGTTCCCACTTGAGTCTGACCTCTTTCAGAAGAAACCTTTTTGGAGGGTTCCTGATGTCTTCTGCACTCTGGTATGGAATATTGCTTTACATGAGTAAATACTATTAGAACTTAGGCCGCATTCTTAGAGTGTCATTTAAAAGGGAAATATCTATATTAAAAATCTTGGCTTAAGTTCAAGGTTAGCTGCTCCCCAGCAGGATCCAAAAACTTGGTACAGATCTCCTCAGGTATATTCAATTTTTTATGATGCTTTTCATTACAGCAGGGTATTTGCTTGAATGCCTGATACCACCTCTTTTCTCACTGAGACAGAATTCTCTTATCCTCTTCTGGATCATTGGTCTGATAACTGAAACTCCATCAGGAAATTTTTGTTGGCTAAATTTTAATGCTGTGAACTCTCTGACATATGAAAGTAGAAAGGCCTTAATAAAGAAGGATGAGGACAGGTAAATTCAGTTACTGTCTGACCTACTAGTCTGTCTTTATATTTAGACTTTTTCACGGGCTATTTCCATTACAATTATTTTGCCTCACGTTCCTTGAACAAGGAAAAAAATAGATAATTCTAGGTTACTTTAAAGGTTTGTATATCTTCATCTTTGTGCTTACTACTTGGATAGAATGAGCAGTGCAAATCAAACGTTTCTGTGTCAGGGAAAAAATTCTGTGGAAATGCCACTTGATTTCTTTAGTCTTCAATTCGTGGCTTCCTATCTATGCATGAAAAAAATGCAGTTTTTAAAATATTATGTCACCCTGACACCGTATTTGATCCAGTGTGTATACTTTTTTAAGGAATTTTAGTCCAATGTGTAAGAAGTACTTCAAGCTTTGTAAATAAACAAAGAGCTAGAATAAGGTACGTAGATTTGGTTAAACCATGTTACTGTTGGATTTATAAAAATAAAAGATGGCTCCATTTTGCCTATTGTATTAAGTTCAAACTCACCTCCTTCAGTTCAGTTCCACCCTTACTAACTAATTATTTTTCTGACACATTCACAAGGCACAACTTTGTTCCTGTTATAATGTGAAGCTCTCATCACTCTGTGTAGTCAACACATCAGAAGATCTTTCTCTTGGACTTCTCTGATCCATAATCTTTCCTCCTCTAAGGGCTTGGAGTTCCCACTTGAGTCTGACCTCTTTCAGAAGAAACCTTTTTTTTGGAGGGTTCCTGATGTCTTCTGCACTCTGGTATGGAATATTGCTTTACATGAGTAAATACTATTAGAACTTAGGCCGCATTCTTAGAGTGTCATTTAAAAGGGAAATATCTATATTAAAAATCTTGGCTTAAGTTCAAGGTTAGCTGCTCCCCAGCAGGATCCAAAAACTTGGTACAGATCTCCTCAGGTATATTCAATTTTTTATGATGCTTTTCATTACAGCAGGGTATTTGCTTGAATGCCTGATACCACCTCTTTTCTCACTGAGACAGAATTCTCTTATCCTCTTCTGGATCATTGGTCTGATAACTGAAACTCCATCAGGAAATTTTTGTTGGCTAAATTTTAATGCTGTGAACTCTCTGACATATGAAAGTAGAAAGGCCTTAATAAAGAAGGATGAGGACAGGTAAATTCAGTTACTGTCTGACCTACTAGTCTGTCTTTATATTTAGACTTTTTCACGGGCTATTTCCATTACAATTATTTTGCCTCACGTTCCTTGAACAAGGAAAAAAATAGATAATTCTAGGTTACTTTAAAGGTTTGTATATCTTCATCTTTGTGCTTACTACTTGGATAGAATGAGCAGTGCAAATCAAACGTTTCTGTGTCAGGGAAAAAATTCTGTGGAAATGCCACTTGATTTCTTTAGTCTTCAATTCGTGGCTTCCTATCTATGCATGAAAAAAATGCAGTTTTTAAAATATTATGTCACCCTGACACCGTATTTGATCCAGTGTGTATACTTAAAGGGAAGAAATTGGTTTTCACACCAAGGATCTCATAGTTCCATGGGATGCCCAGGTTTTACACATGTCTTGCCTCAGATGAATCACAACAACTTGAGTGATTTAACAATTTGGTATGTGATGGTAACAGCTGCTTGCTTTAAAGATATAGTGAATGGAAGTTTCAAATGCGTGGTACAGATGATTCCTATTGTTAATTTTTAAAAAAGTATGAAGCAAAGTTTTAAAAACAGATTTTGTGTGGAAGTTTTAATCTTATTGGGCATTAGAGGAGTTGCTTCTATGTTAAAGAGAAGGGGGGGAAATAAAGAAGTATTGGCAATTGTTCTTCTGTACACAGTGAACCAGACTCTTTTCTTTTTTCTACATACATACACTCACTCACAGGTATAGGGATATAGTGGGTATGTGTGTGAGTGAGTGTGTTTTCGTGGGGGGCTTTGTGTGTGTGCAATTTCCCCTTCTAGTCCTTTGGTTTAGTTTTGCTTATGTCTGGATGATAAACTTCTATATTTTAATCTATTAAGTGTGAAATAAAAGTGTGTGTGTGTGCATGTGTGCATATGTTAGTTGCTCAGTTGTGCCCAACTCTTTGAGACCCCATGGACTGTAGCCCACCAGGCTCTGTTATCCATGGAACTCTCCAGGCAAGAATAGTGGAGTGGGTAGCCATTCCCTCCTCCAGGGTTAGACCTGTTACATATAGTCAAGAGAAAAGTATTTCATAAGAATAAAGATTAATTAATTTTAGTCCATTTTAAAAGACTCATTTTACTCTAAATACCACAGGTATTTTGAGATGGGGAGTTATCTTCAAAGAAGTAAAAGACAAGAATGCAAAACACTCTCTTGAATTCATACTGCTGGCAATGTGCTGTATCCAATCTTCTCATCCCAACAATCTGGCATCTCTCTACACCCATGTCTAATTTTTACTTGGATAGAATGAGCAGTGCAAATCAAACGTTTCTGTGTCAGGGAAAAAATTCTGTGGAAATGCCACTTGATTTCTTTAGTCTTCAATTCGTGGCTTCCTATCTATGCATGAAAAAAATGCAGTTTTTAAAATATTATGTCACCCTGACACCGTATTTGATCCAGTGTGTATACTTAAAGGGAAGAAATTGGTTTTCACACCAAGGATCTCATAGTTCCATGGGATGCCCAGGTTTTACACATGTCTTGCCTCAGATGAATCACAACAACTTGAGTGATTTAACAATTTGGTATGTGATGGTAACAGCTGCTTGCTTTAAAGATATAGTGAATGGAAGTTTCAAATGCGTGGTACAGATGATTCCTATTGTTAATTTTTAAAAAAGTATGAAGCAAAGTTTTAAAAACAGATTTTGTGTGGAAGTTTTAATCTTATTGGGCATTAGAGGAGTTGCTTCTATGTTAAAGAGAAGGGGGGGAAATAAAGAAGTATTGGCAATTGTTCTTCTGTACACAGTGAACCAGACTCTTTTCTTTTTTCTACATACATACACTCACTCACAGGTATAGGGATATAGTGGGTATGTGTGTGAGTGAGTGTGTTTTCGTGGGGGGCTTTGTGTGTGTGCAATTTCCCCTTCTAGTCCTTTGGTTTAGTTTTGCTTATGTCTGGATGATAAACTTCTATATTTTAATCTATTAAGTGTGAAATAAAAGTGTGTGTGTGTGCATGTGTGCATATGTTAGTTGCTCAGTTGTGCCCAACTCTTTGAGACCCCATGGACTGTAGCCCACCAGGCTCTGTTATCCATGGAACTCTCCAGGCAAGAATAGTGGAGTGGGTAGCCATTCCCTCCTCCAGGGTTAGACCTGTTACATATAGTCAAGAGAAAAGTATTTCATAAGAATAAAGATTAATTAATTTTAGTCCATTTTAAAAGACTCATTTTACTCTAAATACCACAGGTATTTTGAGATGGGGAGTTATCTTCAAAGAAGTAAAAGACAAGAATGCAAAACACTCTCTTGAATTCATACTGCTGGCAATGTGCTGTATCCAATCTTCTCATCCCAACAATCTGGCATCTCTCTACACCCATGTCTAAGTTTTGTGGCATCTGCAAGGGCTAAAGAGATCTATGTCTTAAAAATTATTTTATTTAAATGCATGCATAAATTTAAAAGCATGGAAATTCATTATGTAATACTTTCCTCTGATGAAATCCTCTTTTAGTAGATTTTGAATATTTCTTTAAAACATTATCTATTATAAAGCAAGATGAAAGTGACTCAATAGCTTCCAGATGAATAGGATGGATTATGTTTTTTGCAATTCATATCCAAAATGCTCAATAGCTTCTTATCTTTCAACTATATGTTGTGTTTTAAAAATTACTTCAACTCTGTCTTTATTCTAAGCATCCAATATAAACAATGCACCTACCTCAAAGCTTATAACGATATTCATGGGAATGGAATAATTTTTATTGGCTTTCTTCATCAGAATTATCAATATAGAAGGTTTTTCTCCTTTTAATTTTGTCAGAGCACCAAGGCCTCTTTGCTAGTAATATGCATCTTTTTAGTGAAAGGGATATGTCACTTTTTCACATGTCAGTCACATCACAAAAATTACTTCAGTTGCTAGAATTGTTACCTAATTTGAGGAGAGGAAAATCACCTGCCACACTGTCAGAGACTATAAAGTGTTAAGGTCATGATGGCACGTTTTATTTGTAAGAGAAATCATCTATCAGAGGTAGAAAGTTAACAAATTACTAAGAAAACTTAGTGACAAATTCTTGCTATTTTCCTCAGGTCAAAGTACAATTTAAAGTACAGACAACTATATCCACATGTAAAACAAATTGCTAGTTTTCCACTCTTAGAGGATGAAGGTCAACTTGGTTGAGCAATTCAGTTGTTTTTAGGACTTTTATTTCCATTCCCTCCTCCAGGGTTAGACCTGTTACATATAGTCAAGAGAAAAGTATTTCATAAGAATAAAGATTAATTAATTTTAGTCCATTTTAAAAGACTCATTTTACTCTAAATACCACAGGTATTTTGAGATGGGGAGTTATCTTCAAAGAAGTAAAAGACAAGAATGCAAAACACTCTCTTGAATTCATACTGCTGGCAATGTGCTGTATCCAATCTTCTCATCCCAACAATCTGGCATCTCTCTACACCCATGTCTAAGTTTTGTGGCATCTGCAAGGGCTAAAGAGATCTATGTCTTAAAAATTATTTTATTTAAATGCATGCATAAATTTAAAAGCATGGAAATTCATTATGTAATACTTTCCTCTGATGAAATCCTCTTTTAGTAGATTTTGAATATTTCTTTAAAACATTATCTATTATAAAGCAAGATGAAAGTGACTCAATAGCTTCCAGATGAATAGGATGGATTATGTTTTTTGCAATTCATATCCAAAATGCTCAATAGCTTCTTATCTTTCAACTATATGTTGTGTTTTAAAAATTACTTCAACTCTGTCTTTATTCTAAGCATCCAATATAAACAATGCACCTACCTCAAAGCTTATAACGATATTCATGGGAATGGAATAATTTTTATTGGCTTTCTTCATCAGAATTATCAATATAGAAGGTTTTTCTCCTTTTAATTTTGTCAGAGCACCAAGGCCTCTTTGCTAGTAATATGCATCTTTTTAGTGAAAGGGATATGTCACTTTTTCACATGTCAGTCACATCACAAAAATTACTTCAGTTGCTAGAATTGTTACCTAATTTGAGGAGAGGAAAATCACCTGCCACACTGTCAGAGACTATAAAGTGTTAAGGTCATGATGGCACGTTTTATTTGTAAGAGAAATCATCTATCAGAGGTAGAAAGTTAACAAATTACTAAGAAAACTTAGTGACAAATTCTTGCTATTTTCCTCAGGTCAAAGTACAATTTAAAGTACAGACAACTATATCCACATGTAAAACAAATTGCTAGTTTTCCACTCTTAGAGGATGAAGGTCAACTTGGTTGAGCAATTCAGTTGTTTAAGGACTTATTTAAGGACTGAGTGTTTGTACCATTCCCCTCAAATTCTATGTTGAAATCTCATCACCAACATGATGGCATTTGTAGGCAGGGCCTTTGGGGTCATTAGTTCCTGAAAAGGGAGTGCTCAGGAACAAGACCAGGGCCCTTGTGAAAAGAGGAGCCTGGTCATCATGTGATGACACCAGACTCCTACAACCCAGACAAGGGCTTTCACCAAAATCCTACCATGCTGGTGCCATGATCTCATACTCACAGCTTCCAGAACTATTGGAAAACAAACCTCTGTGGCTGGTAAGCCACTCAAGGCACAATATTTGGAATAGCAGTCTGAGCTGATTAAGATAGCATCTGCCAAATGCAAGCATGTGCAATAAAAGACAGTGTTTTTAAGGTCCTTGGGAAGATCTATCATGATGAAATTAGGACAAAAATGTTTGTGCTTTGAAATTATTTGTTTTCAATTAATTTGGACATCAGATAACAACTTTTTTGCCCAAACAGGAGATTATGAATTTAGCATTCAGTAATCAGAAAAAGATTATGAATTTAGCATCTCAACGACAAGCTGAAAAAAAGTGAACAGAATAAAAGGCCTGTAGGAGAGAAAGAAGGTAGTGAAACTGTCGAGCAAATGTAGACAGAGTCATGTCTTGTCATGTCTGGTTTATGTGAGGTGATGGGATGTGGTGTGTTAGAAGGAAACAGTATTTTTTATCTTCTAAGAGCTTGGATTCCAATGTCTAGGCTAAACAAGTTTATCTATTGTCTGCATCCTTACTAGCTATATGATATTGGGCAAAGTACTTATCTTTGATCCTCAGTTTGAACATCTGTGAAATGGGTATTAAGATAAAACTGTCTTGAGAGTTGAGAGAATTACCTATGTTAATGGAGGTAAAATGCTATCTCTTGTCCAATGTGTAACATCCTTTCAGGGAATGGTAACTTTAATGTTTATCATCAAAATAATGTTTTAGCATTTGAAGATACAAAGGTTAAGAAAATAGTGGTTTAGTTTTCAACAAATAGCACTAAAAACCATGAAGCAATATGCGATAACTTCACTGAATCGCTGCGGTATTCCTCAGCCAACAAGAAGAGTATATGCTTAGGAGACCAGAAATGAAACAGCACAAACCAAATAGAACAAGACACCAAAGAAGGAGAAGACCAGAAAGGCTCTAGAGCAACTGTCTTACCTTGTTCATGATGCAAGTTGCATGCAGTATCTTAAAATCATATTATAAATTAATCTATTGACAAATCCATAGGAAAATATATTTTTAATATTTATATCTTTTAAAAATTTTGGCTTCAAATGAAATAAGAACAGCAGAATACACCAAAAGATGTCTACTGAATCTAAACAAAGAGAAATTCAAACCAAAGTCTCTTATCCATAAGAAGAAGTGAGAAGGCTGTTATCAGAATCTTACTCTAAAATATCCATGTTATTATTCTATATGTGCATCTCACTCAAAACATAATATAGTTCTTATTTTAAACTTTCATTCATTCTCAATAGATAATTTTTATCATTTTTATAACATCTCAAGTTTAAGAACCCCCTTGATATATATCGAATTCCTTTTGTCCAAGGCAGAGTAAAAGCAAACAAAAATGACCTATTTGGTATTCATTATAATTCTTAAGTTTCTTTATTTGCTACAAAGAACCAAATTCTATTGGGAGGTAAAACTTCATATTTAAACAATTATTTTTATCTTAGTATACATGAATTTATAAGCTTCTCTAATGAAGAAAGTATATAGTGTAGATATCAAGAATACAAGCAAAGGAAATAGAGTCTCTTCATGTGGGAAATGCTATGCCTCTAAAAGGGAACAACAGTAAAAAGGAGTATTGAAGGTACTTTAGTGCAATCCTGTTGACCAGCTCTATAATTATCTTTATTCTTGCAGAAGGATAATATATTTTGGAAGAGTATCTGCTGAATATTTTATTTCTTAACAGTTATCATATTCCCTTGGGCTTCCCAGGTGGTGCTAGTGGTAAAGAATCTGCCTTCCAATGCAGGAGATGCCAGGGATATGGATTTAATCACTGTGTCAGGGAGTTACCCTGGAGTAGGAAATGGAAACCCATTCCAGTATTCTTGCGTGGACAGTTCCATGGACAGAAGAGCCTGGCCAGCTACAGTTCATGAGGTCACAAAGAGTTGAACAGGACTGAGAAACTGAATGCATGCTATACTTTGATGCTTGTGGATTTATTTCATTGTAGGCAGGGTGGATAAAGACTGGGAAAAGGTGAATGTGAACTTCAATTGTTCAAATTTAAATAGGGTTTTGCATGTACTCAAACTAAGGATTGCTTTCCTGTGATAGAACCATGTCCTTCTGAGAAGTTTTCAGATTTTGGAACTCTATGGAGGTTGACTATAGAGCAAATTATGATGGGAAAGCGGGAAGTCAGGACATGACACATGGAAGTGACCATTAAAAACAAATCCAAGGAAAATATTTTAATATTTATATCTTTTAAAAATTTTGGCTTCAAATGAAATAAGAACAGCAGAATACACCAAAAGATGTCTACTGAATCTAAACAAAGAGAAATTCAAACCAAAGTCTCTTATCCATAAGAAGAAGTGAGAAGGCTGTTATCAGAATCTTACTCTAAAATATCCATGTTATTATTCTATATGTGCATCTCACTCAAAACATAATATAGTTCTTATTTTAAACTTTCATTCATTCTCAATAGATAATTTTTATCATTTTTATAACATCTCAAGTTTAAGAACCCCCTTGATATATATCGAATTCCTTTTGTCCAAGGCAGAGTAAAAGCAAACAAAAATGACCTATTTGGTATTCATTATAATTCTTAAGTTTCTTTATTTGCTACAAAGAACCAAATTCTATTGGGAGGTAAAACTTCATATTTAAACAATTATTTTTATCTTAGTATACATGAATTTATAAGCTTCTCTAATGAAGAAAGTATATAGTGTAGATATCAAGAATACAAGCAAAGGAAATAGAGTCTCTTCATGTGGGAAATGCTATGCCTCTAAAAGGGAACAACAGTAAAAAGGAGTATTGAAGGTACTTTAGTGCAATCCTGTTGACCAGCTCTATAATTATCTTTATTCTTGCAGAAGGATAATATATTTTGGAAGAGTATCTGCTGAATATTTTATTTCTTAACAGTTATCATATTCCCTTGGACTTCCCAGGTGGTGCTAGTGGTAAAGAATCTGCCTTCCAATGCAGGAGATGCCAGGGATATGGATTTAATCACTGTGTCAGGGAGTTACCCTGGAGTAGGAAATGGAAACCCATTCCAGTATTCTTGCGTGGACAGTTCCATGGACAGAAGAGCCTGGCCAGCTACAGTTCATGAGGTCACAAAGAGTTGAACAGGACTGAGAAACTGAATGCATGCTATACTTTGATGCTTGTGGATTTATTTCATTGTAGGCAGGGTGGATAAAGACTGGGAAAAGGTGAATGTGAACTTCAATTGTTCAAATTTAAATAGGGTTTTGCATGTACTCAAACTAAGGATTGCTTTCCTGTGATAGAACCATGTCCTTCTGAGAAGTTTTCAGATTTTGGAACTCTATGGAGGTTGACTATAGAGCAAATTATGATGGGAAAGCGGGAAGTCAGGACATGACACATGGAAGTGACCATGATGATAAAGTGAGTTTGACATGAGGGTGAAGAATTTTTAGGTATAAAGAGGATCCTGAAATGGTGTTCCTAGTTATCTGTGGCCCAAATGTGTCATGTGCAGAATCTAGATGACAGAGTGTCTGCCAGGTAATCATCAGGAGAGTCTATTATCTCTACATTTAAAATATTCAGCAACTGATTCCTTTCTACCACCTTCCATTTTACCCACCTCATCTCAGTCACAATCATCCCTCTCTGAGTTATTATAATTTTTCCTGACTGTGACCTCCTGCTTGACCTTACCCACCCACCTCCAAATACACACCCCATGCAGAACATCACCTACTGGGCTTCTGGTGAAGGTTAAGTCATATCAGATCACTCCTCTTCTCAGAAGTCTCTAATGATATCCCATTTATCTCAGTGAAAGCTGAAGTCCTTTAGGTTTTTATTTAGTATTGGAGTATAGCAGACTTACAATGTTGTGCTAGTTTCAGATGGACTGCAAAGCAATTCAGTCAGACCTGTGTATGTATCCATTCAACTAACCTACTCCTCTCCCATCCAGGCTGCTAGATACCATTGAACAGGATTCCCTGTGCTATACAGTAGACCCTTGTTGGTTATCCATTTTAGACACAGCACTCGGTACATGCTGGTCTCAAACCCCCTCTCTATTCCTTACCCCCATTCTTCCTCTCACTCTCCGTCCTCTAAGTCTGAGAGTCTGTTTCTGTTTTGTAAATAAGTTCATTGTATCGTTTATTTTTATGTTCTAAGTATAACGGATGTCATATGATTTCTTTTTCTTCTTCTCTGTCTTATCTCACTCGGTATGACAATCTCTAGGTTCATCCATCTTGCTGAAAATGGCACCATTTCATTCTTTTTAATGGCTGAGTAATATTTCATTGTACATGTGTACCACCAAAGATGGAGTCTTGCATTTACAACTTATTTCCTTTGACTTGAAGAATATTTGGAACTTAGTAGGAAGTCACTAAATATCGTCGGGTGAGTTAAAAATGAATAAATAAATTCTTCTCATTGGAAGTAAATGCTAAAGTCCTTTTGGTTGGTTGCAGCTTTAAGGTTCATACCCCCATTTCATCTGCAACCTCTTTTTTCCCTTCCTTCTAACTGTACTGAGTGTCCTTCAGACTAAACAAATCAAGTGGCATTTCCACAGAACTTTTTCCCTGACAGTATCCCTCAAACTTTGCCTTAGGAATGGAAACCTGGTCATTCCTTCCACCTGAAACACTCCACCACAAGATAACTGTGTGGCTCCTTCACTATCTATCAATGTTAAAAGTTTTTGGAATATTTTCCTTTCTTATTTAAAATCACAATACCCACACATCTCTCTTTTCTGCTTCATTTTCCATATAATATTTATCTTTATGTTATATGTGATATATTTTAATTTTTAATAAATGACTCCTACCTCCCAAATGTGTCAGAATAGTGGGCATTTTCACTTCAGTGATTAGTTTGTTTTCACCTAGCACAATGGTATCTGACACAGAGTAGGCACTCAAAATGCATGTGTTAGTTTATTGAGTGAATAAATTAATATTATGAAGAAAGCATGATTCATAATTAATATTAGGAAGAGCATAAGATGGAAAATAAATTAGGAACTCTGCAGAATAAGGTAGAAATAAAAATACTCAGATACATCTCTGAATACCATAACTAATGGACTATATTATCTTAAAACACTCTTTGTACCCCTTCCCATGCCAGTGTCTCATCTGCAAATGAAAGTTAAGTAGGATGTTTTACAAGATTTTTACATCACTGATTTTTTTCAGCTTTCATGACAGATGTTATAATCCATTTTTCATTTATTTTCAGAAAATAGATACTTATTATTTTTTAAGTCTCTATGTATTTATATTAGTCTGGTTTTTGTCAGGATTGCATGCAGTATAGCATTTTTTTTTTCCAAAATGTTTCCCCCAAATGTAATTTCCCCTAAATTATAATTTTTGCTGTTAATCTTTCTAAAGCATTGATGACAGGAAAGAGAAAATACAACTCACATGTAGAACTGAATTTATCAGAAGGAAATATAAAGCTATCTCCTCTTCCAGGCATTTTCCTCCAGCTGGTTCTAGGACATATATCACTGTGGCTTCTAAAGTCCTTTTGGTTGGTTGCAGCTTTAAGGTTCATACCCCCATTTCATCTGCAACCTCTTTTTTCCCTTCCTTCTAACTGTACTGAGTGTCCTTCAGACTAAACAAATCAAGTGGCATTTCCACAGAACTTTTTCCCTGACAGTATCCCTCAAACTTTGCCTTAGGAATGGAAACCTGGTCATTCCTTCCACCTGAAACACTCCACCACAAGATAACTGTGTGGCTCCTTCACTATCTATCAATGTTAAAAGTTTTTGGAATATTTTCCTTTCTTATTTAAAATCACAATACCCACACATCTCTTGTTTCTGCTTCATTTTCCATATAATATTTATCTTTATGTTATATGTGATATATTTTAATTTTTAATAAATGACTCCTACCTCCCAAATGTGTCAGAATAGTGGGCATTTTCACTTCAGTGATTAGTTTGTTTTCACCTAGCACAATGGTATCTGACACAGAGTAGGCACTCAAAATGCATGTGTTAGTTTATTGAGTGAATAAATTAATATTATGAAGAAAGCATGATTCATAATTAATATTAGGAAGAGCATAAGATGGAAAATAAATTAGGAACTCTGCAGAATAAGGTAGAAATAAAAATACTCAGATACATCTCTGAATACCATAACTAATGGACTATATTATCTTAAAACACTCTTTGTACCCCTTCCCATGCCAGTGTCTCATCTGCAAATGAAAGTTAAGTAGGATGTTTTACAAGATTTTTACATCACTGATTTTTTTCAGCTTTCATGACAGATGTTATAATCCATTTTTCATTTATTTTCAGAAAATAGATACTTATTATTTTTTAAGTCTCTATGTATTTATATTAGTCTGGTTTTTGTCAGGATTGCATGCAGTATAGCATTTTTTTTTTCCAAAATGTTTCCCCCAAATGTAATTTCCCCTAAATTATAATTTTTGCTGTTAATCTTTCTAAAGCATTGATGACAGGAAAGAGAAAAATACAACTCACATGTAGAACTGAATTTATCAGAAGGAAATATAAAGCTATCTCCTCTTCCAGGCATTTTCCTCCAGCTGGTTCTAGGACATATATCACTGTGGCTTCTAAATTTTAATTTACAGGCAACAAATGTGCTAGTTTTATAGGCTTCTGACCACTGCAAAATCACTGATTGCTAGGCTTGTCTCCTCAAAAACTAATCAAAAGGTGACATATTCTGTTAACTTCCTATTATACATTCATAACATCATCTTTCAATTCACTGCCATAAAGAATTTATGTAGGATATTAATCATGCAAGACCACTAAATTGTTCTCATTTCAGAGATAATTGTTTACTCCTTTAAATGGTCTGTGTTGATTTCCAACAATCCAACTGAATAAAATATATCTTCCACTCACTCTGGGCTCAGAGAGAAAATTAACCTATAGCAAGGAAAAACAACCAAACTGAATATATCATACGACCAGTAGAAAAACTAAAATTTTGTAGAGCTCTTCTCTTTTTAGTGACAAATACTAATGGCATCAGGGATAATTCTATGGTCTCCAACAAAAGAAATCTCAAAAAGCACAATGAAACAAAACAACAACTAAACCATACATAATTAGCAAACATGGAAAAATAAACCCTCTTCAATAGCTACATGACATGGTTGACTCTGAAATCAACCAATGTGTCTCATTCATGAAGCTCAGCACACCTTGCTAGTCAACGAAGCTAAACCTAATCACAATGGTATCAATCATTTGCTGGGAACAAAAGAAATGGAAATCTAAGAGTAAATTATTCAGTAATGTCTGGCAAAATAGGCATGAGAACTGCAAGTCTTACAATCTGACTTCTAACTTTAGGTCTACTAATGCTTCTGTAAACTTGAGAGCGACACCTAAACTCCTGTCTCTATTTTCTCATGTATAAAATGAGAGAACTGGACCTGATCATCTTGCACATTTGTCCTAACACCAACATTTTATGAGTCTGTTAGGAAACTCAGCTAATCAAAAGTCACTTAAAAAAACACAATGGTTTGTCATCCAGTTTTAGATTTCCCCAATGCGTACTGGATAGAATAAGAATAATTCAAAAAACTCCAGCATTGTAGAACTGAATTTATCAGAAGGAAATATAAAGCTATCTCCTCTTCCAGGCATTTTCCTCCAGCTGGTTCTAGGACATATATCACTGTGGCTTCTAAATTTTAATTTACAGGCAACAAATGTGCTAGTTTTATAGGCTTCTGACCACTGCAAAATCACTGATTGCTAGGCTTGTCTCCTCAAAAACTAATCAAAAGGTGACATATTCTGTTAACTTCCTATTATACATTCATAACATCATCTTTCAATTCACTGCCATAAAGAATTTATGTAGGATATTAATCATGCAAGACCACTAAATTGTTCTCATTTCAGAGATAATTGTTTACTCCTTTAAATGGTCTGTGTTGATTTCCAACAATCCAACTGAATAAAATATATCTTCCACTCACTCTGGGCTCAGAGAGAAAATTAACCTATAGCAAGGAAAAACAACCAAACTGAATATATCATACGACCAGTAGAAAAACTAAAATTTTGTAGAGCTCTTCTCTTTTTAGTGACAAATACTAATGGCATCAGGGATAATTCTATGGTCTCCAACAAAAGAAATCTCAAAAAGCACAATGAAACAAAACAACAACTAAACCATACATAATTAGCAAACATGGAAAAATAAACCCTCTTCAATAGCTACATGACATGGTTGACTCTGAAATCAACCAATGTGTCTCATTCATGAAGCTCAGCACACCTTGCTAGTCAACGAAGCTAAACCTAATCACAATGGTATCAATCATTTGCTGGGAACAAAAGAAATGGAAATCTAAGAGTAAATTATTCAGTAATGTCTGGCAAAATAGGCATGAGAACTGCAAGTCTTACAATCTGACTTCTAACTTTAGGTCTACTAATGCTTCTGTAAACTTGAGAGCGACACCTAAACTCCTGTCTCTATTTTCTCATGTATAAAATGAGAGAACTGGACCTGATCATCTTGCACATTTGTCCTAACACCAACATTTTATGAGTCTGTTAGGAAACTCAGCTAATCAAAAATTCACTTAAAAAAACACAATGGTTTGTCATCCAGTTTTAGATTTCCCCAATGCGTACTGGATAGAATAAGAATAGAATCAATTTGAGACAGCCCCTTTCAGCCCAAAGGTGCTATAACTACTGTCACTGTCAATGTCTATTCCTGCTTTCTCAGTGGAACCCTGCTACATATACATATATATTTTTTTTCCTGTGGTAAAGTATCTACTTTATGAGCATTATAAATAGCAATTGCCCTTTAATGGCAACTTGAGCTGTGACCATTATGGAACAATTTAAGTGCTTAAAAACACTAATGGGAGTGATACAATGTTAATTATACAAAGGCTATGAAGGCTGTACACAAGAACTCCTGAAAAATTAAGTAAAGCCCTAGCTAATTCTAATTGCAGTCTGTCCAAAAGAGATAAGAGAAATTAGGCACCCCCCTTTTTAAGTGCCTTTCTAATATAATAGCACTATCTGCCCACATGAGTTGAGAAAACAGTGCAAGTAACTCACAAAAATGGAATTCTGAAATAATTTTTTTTCAGTTTAGAAGAGAAAGAAAAAAAATGAGTTATTTACACAGAAAATGTGTTTTCATTTGAAATAATGTTTACTTTCTTTTTTTTAAGTCTCATTTAAACCACTTTAAAAAGAGTCCATTCATTTAACTGTCAGACACAAATTTATGTTATGGGAATAAAAAATGTATTTTATGGACTTTTTAGAAGAAATATATTTAAAAATGAAACCATGAAGATCCTCCTATGCCTTATCATCTGAAAAATTAAAATTTTTAACAATGGCCATTTCCAGTATTTTTATCCCCTCCTCCAAATATCTATCAATTCTCTCTTCTTTATCTTTCTCTCATTTATTGAATGCCTTCTGTGTGTTAGTAGTGGGCATACAAAAGTGGATAATATAATCTTGCTCCCCTTAAGTGCTTTATAATCTAGCAGAGAAAGATTTGCATAAACCAGACAATTCAGGTCTACACTTTGATATCTGTTTCTGAATAAATATTTTCCTATGTCTTTTAGACGTTTGTTCCACAAATTCTCTTGCTTTCCTCAATATAAATTGATTTATCAATATATAGATCCATAAAATGAGAGAACTGGACCTGATCATCTTGCACATTTGTCCTAACACCAACATTTTATGAGTCTGTTAGGAAACTCAGCTAATCAAAATTCACTTAAAAACACAATGGTTTGTCATCCAGTTTTAGATTTCCCCAATGCGTACTGGATAGAATAAGAATAGAATCAATTTGAGACAGCCCCTTTCAGCCCAAAGGTGCTATAACTACTGTCACTGTCAATGTCTATTCCTGCTTTCTCAGTGGAACCCTGCTACATATACATATATATTTTTTTTCCTGTGGTAAAGTATCTACTTTATGAGCATTATAAATAGCAATTGCCCTTTAATGGCAACTTGAGCTGTGACCATTATGGAACAATTTAAGTGCTTAAAAACACTAATGGGAGTGATACAATGTTAATTATACAAAGGCTATGAAGGCTGTACACAAGAACTCCTGAAAAATTAAGTAAAGCCCTAGCTAATTCTAATTGCAGTCTGTCCAAAAGAGATAAGAGAAATTAGGCACCCCCCTTTTTAAGTGCCTTTCTAATATAATAGCACTATCTGCCCACATGAGTTGAGAAAACAGTGCAAGTAACTCACAAAAATGGAATTCTGAAATAATTTTTTTTCAGTTTAGAAGAGAAAGAAAAAAAATGAGTTATTTACACAGAAAATGTGTTTTCATTTGAAATAATGTTTACTTTCTTTTTTTTAAGTCTCATTTAAACCACTTTAAAAAGAGTCCATTCATTTAACTGTCAGACACAAATTTATGTTATGGGAATAAAAAATGTATTTTATGGACTTTTTAGAAGAAATATATTTAAAAATGAAACCATGAAGATCCTCCTATGCCTTATCATCTGAAAAATTAAAATTTTTAACAATGGCCATTTCCAGTATTTTTATCCCCTCCTCCAAATATCTATCAATTCTCTCTTCTTTATCTTTCTCTCATTTATTGAATGCCTTCTGTGTGTTAGTAGTGGGCATACAAAAGTGGATAATATAATCTTGCTCCCCTTAAGTGCTTTATAATCTAGCAGAGAAAGATTTGCATAAACCAGACAATTCAGGTCTACACTTTGATATCTGTTTCTGAATAAATATTTTCCTATGTCTTTTAGACGTTTGTTCCACAAATTCTCTTGCTTTCCTCAATATAAATTGATTTATCAATATATAGATCCATAATTGAATTGAACTGGAGCAATAGAAATCAAGTTATGATTCATCTCAATTTACTAATTTGTTAGAAATAAGATGTGTATAAGTTTTCAAGTAAACTTCTGCTGGAAAGCCTGGCTCATTTTAGAGTGCTACCATTTTAAACCTGAGGCAAATGACATCTCATAAACAATGAAAACAATTGGGTGATTGCCTATGATTTTAAATATATGCATTATTTTAACAGATTATAAACCAAATAAACTGGAAAGAGGATAAGAAAAACTCACTCGTTTTAAGTAAATGACAGTTCTAACCAATTGAAATCATTTAATTCCATGGAAGGTGTCCAATAATCTCTAAAGTATAGGTATTTGTAGGCTAACCAAAATAGCTTTATGGCAAGTATTTAGGTATGTAAAAATTGTCATCCTCACCTCAAATCATTATCTATAACAGGCTTTCTAATTTGTCTGTATATCTAGTTTCAAGTGATCTATAGGTCATAAGTTAAATATCTGTCCTGGAAGCTTATTTGTCATTTCAGCAACACCATTCTTACAGAATTAGGATAGCTTCTTTGACATTTAATCTGTGTTTTCTTTGGAAAATAATTGTACAGCTACTCTTAAGCATATGTTTTCAAATAATGAACACCTTATACACTCTGCTTTTCTAATATATGTAGATCCTCACTCTCTCCACAGCCAACCGAGTCTAACTAAACACAAAGAGTTTATACAGAAATCCATGTCATTCCTTATGACCATTTTCTGAAATTTATTTTTTTATTTATCAATCAAAAATTAAAATTTATTAGTAGAATATAGACATAATTTTTCATTCTCTTCAGATTATTCCCAGATTTTTCTCTGATATCTTAAGATGCACAGACACACACAAACACACACACACAGAGCAAATTCACTAACAATTTATTTCCCCATTTTCACTCATAGATGTGGAGTCAGTGTTTTTCAGATTGTTCCTTCCTGGTAGACAGCTCTGCTACTGATTATACTACTTTTGCTATTTACCTCTTTTTTTTTCTTTTTTCTTTTTTACTAGATGTCATGATTATAACCATCTATCTTGTATTTTCAGCCTCTTTACTGATAAATACAGCATTTTCTATTGAGAATTGCTGGTATCTCTCAGTAAAGTTATTTACCCTTAGATTAGATGATTGCTCTGTAGGATCATTCTCCCCTTCATAAGAAAAAAAATAGTTTTGAAAATAAGCAACTTAGTGAAAGCAGTAAGACTAGAAATAAGGGTGAGATGGTAAGAAAATGTGGAAGACACACAGGAATGGACAGTGTGTGGAAGAGTTGGAAAACCATAGTGATGAAGGTCACTATGCTGATGGCAATACTAGACCCCAGAAACTTGAGATGTGGCCCTAGAGATAGTAAATGCCTGATATCAGCTCTCTATGTGACTCTGGGGACGGCACAGAATTTCTCCATGTCTAAAACAAAGAGTTCAATACTCTGGGAGGATATTCTGAGAAGAAATAAGAAAGAAGGAAGAAAGACAGAAATTTTAAGGAATGTTTAGTTATCAAATCAGCAAAATGATAAAATTGAAGATAAAATGGGAAAATGATTTAAAATCCTAGATTTTATTCTATAAGCAGTTGGTAGTCATCAAAGATCACTTATAGAAGTAAAGTTATTAGTCTTCTTGTTCTTGAGTTAGTCACATGTCTGTTGCTCTCTCTTATGCACACACACACACACACACCCAGGATACAACTATGGTAAAGTCAGTGTATTTTTATCTCTTAGAGTTCTGTAGGGACCAGAAAAATGTAGGGTGCTTGGACTTGGTTTTCTATAAAATAAAGGGAGACCAAAATATTCTACTAGTAATATAAACCACAGTCTAGACACAGAATAAATACAGATGATAGATAGCGAAAGAGATGCATGCTCAGTCACTTCATTTATGCCAGACTCTTTGCAACCCTATGGATTCTAGCCCACCAGGATATGTAGCACATATCCTGGCAAGAATACTTGAGCTGGTTGTCATAGCCTCCTCCAAGGGATCTTCCCAATCTAGGGATTGAACCTGCCTCTCTGGATTGGCAGGTGGATTATTTACTACTACTGCCACCTGGGAAGCCCAGATAGATAGATTGATAGATAGATAGATAGATAGATAGATAGATAGATAGATGGATAATTATATATAAGAAAAGCAAGACAGAATCAAACAATCTATGATTTGGCCACTCAGATTTAATTTTATCTTCTGTAAGTGGAAAGTGATAGGGATCTGGCCTCTTTCTTTATTAGAAATTCTTCAGTTTAGTTTGTACCAGGATTAAAATAGGAAAGAGAGACTCATGGCAGGAGAAATACATCACTTGAGAATTACTTCTTACAATTCACTAGTTCAACTTTTGCTAATAAGTAGTACAGTGAATGTAGCATAAGTGGATGAATTGCCCCAGCTAAACAGAGATAGAGAATTCACTAGAAACCTAGTTCAATATGTCATGAATATATGTCTAAATATATAACTTCTTTTGGGTTGTTGGTATTACAGTGACTTTTTTTCTTATTACTCTTACACTTGAAAATTCTCCATAAAATTTCCATAATTTTAGAACTCTGTCAGTAACCAAACAAAAGAACTTATTGGATTTTTAACTTAAAATTTCTCATTTAAAATTAATTTAACTTTTTACAAATGCAGCCTTGCTTCTCCTTTCTTGTCAGATATATGTTCTTACATAAGATATAAACAGAGAGCAAGGGACAGCTAGACATACATGGGATAGCAGTTGGGAAATAAGCGATAGTGTGAATAATGCTCCAAATTGGATAATTTCAAGGAAAGTTCCATTTGGCTCTTGAATACATAAAATATGCTGGAGAGAATAGATTTACTTCTATAATTGCTTTATGTTGTACTTGAGCCAATACTGAAATGATTTTACATACCCTGGGCACATATCAACTGCTAGAGGTGAGGAGAGACCTAGAAACATACCAGATACAGAGGGAATAAAACTTATTTTACAGATAATCCACAATGTAAAATGCCATTTTTAGAGCTGTGTCTGCATTATGACAAAACTGGCTAATTTCTACAGTTTAGATAAGGAGTTAAATGAAATTTAGAAAAGAAAAATAAAATCATATTAACAATTTATTTTCTCATGCTAAATTGATCACTACAGTAGAAACAGCTAATTTCAAGGCCACAAGCAAATGCAGGCAGACTCAAAGTAAGAGCAAATTATATTGGCAAGTGGCTTATAAATATTGATTATTTTTCCTAACTTTATAAATATAAATTTAAAAACTGAATTTTTATAATATTTATAATAGCTCCATATAAAGTGATACAAACATAGAAAGATGGGATATTTTTAAAAGTCAGACTCAAAGGAGAAACGCAGACAAAGAAACGAAAAGGAAAGAAAAGAAAATGCATATATTAGTTACCATTTCTCCCATTTTTATTATGCATTGAGAATTCTGTTTATCAATGTGAAATGAAAGTTGCTCTGTCGTTTTGAACTCTGTGACAAAATGTGAAAATGTGAACATAGCCCTCTCCCACCTTTCTAATACTGTTTACATTTCAGGCAAAAATGTAGGGTATATGGCAGGAGAACAACATGTTTGTAGATAGTATAAAACAATTTAGTCATAAGTCTGTTAGATTCCTGATCTGTATTTGGCAATACATGTGACTATTGGTGCTTTTGTGCCTCAAAGTCAGAAGAACGACCTTGATCATGGTGAAGGTAAATGGGTACCTCCTTTGGAGAACAGTGTAAATAAGTGATTTTTAAAGTTAAATACAGAATCTCACTAAAACGGAGTCCTATATTCTCATTTCTGTTTCTTTAACTGTGTCAAAAACTCACTGCCCCTTCAGAGAAATATTTCTTTTTAAAGCAAGAAAAGAAAATCTGAACTTGACTTGGAGACTAAGCAATATGCCAGCTGCCTAATTACCTGCAGGCACTTGCATACCATTTCAGAATATCATTCTCTCTGGAAGCTTGCCTTCTAAGCACATCCATACTTCTTATGAACACTGTATTTAGGTCACAATATCTTTTAAATTACAGAAGACTGAGTCTTAGTTCCATCTCGGAAATAAAAGGAATGGAAAATGTGATCTCTTAGGTCTTGGTATAGTTTTCCATGATTTTATGACAGTCTGGAGATTCATTCACCAGGAATTGTTGAGAAAAGAGGATGAAAGAAGAAAGAACACTGAAGAAGAAAATGCTGGTGTGTTTAAAAGTGGAGTGAAAGTCAAGTTCTCAGTCCATTGAAACATTTTACAATCAGCAGATCATATGGCTTTATTGTTACAGGCTCTCCAATAATGGAAGGAAACCTGCAACTGAATATGAGAATGAATTTTTTGGGTCACATTTTGAACTTAAATAACACTAATAAAATTGCTGTGAATAGTACTGAAAGTTGTGGGAAGGCCATAAAAGAGAAGATATTCATTCCCTGTACCCATGTAGATTCTTTCTTGGTATGAGCAAGGATGGGTGTGCAAGTAGAGGTAGGAGGTGGGGAAGGAGCAACTGGTAGAGTTCCAAGAGGGCCTTCTCCCAGCTTTCTGTTGCTGATGGAATTCAAGTTATATGTTCCAACCATGTTGTTGTTGTTCAGTCTCTAAGCCATGTAAGACTGTGACTGCATAGACTGCAACATACAAGGGTGCTCTGTTCTTCACTATCTCCCAGGGCTTGCTCAAATTCATATCCATTGAGTCAGTGATGGTGTCCAACTATCTTATTCTCTATCATCCCCTTCTCTTCTTGCCTTCAATCTTTCCAGGAATCAGGTTCATTTCCAATGAATCAGTTCTTCACATCAGGTGGCCAAAGTATTGATGCTTCAGTTTTAGCATCAGTCCTTACAATGAATATTCAGAGTTGATTTCCTTTAGAATAGACTGATTTGATTGCCTTGTTGTCCAAAGGACTCTCAAAAGTCTTCTCCAACACCACAGTTTGAATGCATCAATTCTTCAGCACTCAGCCTTTATGGTCGAACTCTCACAATTGTCCATGACTACTGGAAAAACCACTCCCTATGAAGGACACATTTATCAGCCAAAATCAACAATGCAAAGTACCTACTTTTCACTAAATTCCACAGAATTACTGATTCAATGAAACAAAGTACTATACGTCTTGTATTTAGGTTTTTTTCAGAAGACTGAGTCTTAGTTCCATCTCGGAAATAAAAGGAATGGAAAATGTGATCTCTTAGGTCTTGGTATAGTTTTCCATGATTTTATGACAGTCTGGAGATTCATTCACCAGGAATTGTTGAGAAAAGAGGATGAAAGAAGAAAGAACACTGAAGAAGAAAATGCTGGTGTGTTTAAAAGTGGAGTGAAAGTCAAGTTCTCAGTCCATTGAAACATTTTACAATCAGCAGATCATATGGCTTTATTGTTACAGGCTCTCCAATAATGGAAGGAAACCTGCAACTGAATATGAGAATGAATTTTTTGGGTCACATTTTGAACTTAAATAACACTAATAAAATTGCTGTGAATAGTACTGAAAGTTGTGGGAAGGCCATAAAAGAGAAGATATTCATTCCCTGTACCCATGTAGATTCTTTCTTGGTATGAGCAAGGATGGGTGTGCAAGTAGAGGTAGGAGGTGGGGAAGGAGCAACTGGTAGAGTTCCAAGAGGGCCTTCTCCCAGCTTTCTGTTGCTGATGGAATTCAAGTTATATGTTCCAACCATGTTGTTGTTGTTCAGTCTCTAAGCCATGTAAGACTGTGACTGCATAGACTGCAACATACAAGGGTGCTCTGTTCTTCACTATCTCCCAGGGCTTGCTCAAATTCATATCCATTGAGTCAGTGATGGTGTCCAACTATCTTATTCTCTATCATCCCCTTCTCTTCTTGCCTTCAATCTTTCCAGGAATCAGGTTCATTTCCAATGAATCAGTTCTTCACATCAGGTGGCCAAAGTATTGATGCTTCAGTTTTAGCATCAGTCCTTACAATGAATATTCAGAGTTGATTTCCTTTAGAATAGACTGATTTGATTGCCTTGTTGTCCAAAGGACTCTCAAAAGTCTTCTCCAACACCACAGTTTGAATGCATCAATTCTTCAGCACTCAGCCTTTATGGTCGAACTCTCACAATTGTCCATGACTACTGGAAAAACCACTCCCTATGAAGGACACATTTATCAGCCAAAATCAACAATGCAAAGTACCTACTTTTCACTAAATTCCACAGAATATGATTCTGATTCTTAGGTACGCAGTGTTGTAAATATTCATTTATATTGCATAGGTAACTCAAAACAAACCTACATCTTTTAGCAATCTACTTCTAGCTTTGTGTATTTTGGGCCAGCTCTGTGTATTTTTAACTTTTCACTTTCTTCAATGCCTTGTGGCTTTCAGTACTGCACACCATAAGTCAATTTCAAACCTGTAAGTGAATCTGAGAGAAAATTGAACATAAATGAATAATCAAAAAACTGCACATGTTCCTTTGAACACATTTTAGTTTTTCTACAAGTGACAGTTGAAACAAATTGTGTTCACTGCAAAAGAGATGGGAATGAATGTTTGACAGAAAGTAGTTACCTATTCATTTGTTAACACTTTGTAGAGTTCAACCATATTTAAAGAAATAAACTTATTTCTTACTTGCTGTATTACTAACACATAACATAGTGTCTGTCGCAGAATAGGTATGTAATAAATATCTTTTGAGGTTGTTAAATAAAGGAACAAAGAAAAGCTTAGGCTTTATGTGAAAAATACATATAGAAGAGGACAAAAATAATGTGTACATTTGGGTTGAATACATTTAAAACTCCTAGTGCACAACTTTGTTTTGAAAAAGAAATAGTTCAGAGTTTTGTTTCTTGATTGGAAACACAGGAAATAAATTTAGGAATGAAATAATAAACACACTGATTTCTTTAATTCAAAATAGTGCCAAGAATATGAAAATAAATCAAGTGAACTTAAAGCATTGCCCTTTCACTTTCATCTGGAACTTTGCCGAACTGTAAAGACTGCAAGAGAATTCCAGAAAAGCATCTATTCCTGATTCATTGACTACGTTAAAGCCTTTGACTGTGTAAACCACAACAAACTGTGGAAAATTCTTACAGAAATAGGAATATCAGACTCCCTTACCTGACATCTGAGAAACCTGTATGCAGGACAAGAAGCAACAATTAGAACAAGACATGGAACAATAGGCTGGTTTCAAATTGGGAAAGAGTACGTCAAGTCTGTGTAGTCACCTTGCTTATCTAACTTATATGCAGAGTATGCCATGTGAAATGTTGGTCTGGATGAAACACAAGCTGGATAAAACATTGCTGGGAGAAATATCAATAACCTCAGGTATGCAGATGACACCACTCTTATGGCAGAGAACAAATAGGAATTAAAGAATATCTTGATGAAAGTGAAAAGGAAGAGTGAAAAAAAGTGGTTTAAAATTCAGCATTAAAAATGGAAGATTATGGCATCCAATCCTATCACCTCATGACAAATAGATGGGAAAACAGTGGAATCAGGGATAGACTTTATTTTCTTCAGCTCCAAGATCACTGCACATGGTGACTGAAGTGAGACATGAACCACAAAGAAGGCTGAGCACCGAAAAATTGATGCATTTGAACTGTGGTGTTGGAGAAGACTCATGAGAGTCCTTTGGACTATGAGAAGATCAAACCAGTCAATTGCAAAAGAAATAAATCCTCAATATTCATTGGAAGGAATGATGGTGAAGCTGAAGTTTCAATACTTTGACCACCTGGTATGAAGAGATGACTCATTGGCATAGACCTTTATGCTGTGAAAAATAGAAGGCATAAGGAGAAGGGGATGACAGAGGACAAGATGGATGGATGGCATCACCAACTCAATTAACATGAATTTGAGCAAACTCTGGGAGATGGTGAAGGACAGGGAACCCTGTGTGCTACAGTCCATGAGGTCATAAAGAGTCAGACATAACTGAGAAGCTGAAATGAAATAAAAGATTCCCAAGAAATATAAAGTCACAGAGGGGGAAGGTGGAAAGGTATAAAGAAATCAAATCTAAAATTGAGTTAAAAGAATGTCTATAATTAGCCACAAATTAAGGAAAACTACTTATTTGAACATCCCAGATTAGAAATGATTGATGTCATAGAATGTAGGCCAATTAGTAAACATGTTTATTATTTTAAACCGTAGCTCAGGGAAAGAGGAATAGCACAATAGAAGAACAATTTTGAAATAAGGTAGAAATGAACAAGACATGGAACAATAGGCTGGTTTCAAATTGGGAAAGAGTACGTCAAGTCTGTGTAGTCACCTTGCTTATCTAACTTATATGCAGAGTATGCCATGTGAAATGTTGGTCTGGATGAAACACAAGCTGGATAAAACATTGCTGGGAGAAATATCAATAACCTCAGGTATGCAGATGACACCACTCTTATGGCAGAGAACAAATAGGAATTAAAGAATATCTTGATGAAAGTGAAAAGGAAGAGTGAAAAAAAGTGGTTTAAAATTCAGCATTAAAAATGGAAGATTATGGCATCCAATCCTATCACCTCATGACAAATAGATGGGAAAACAGTGGAATCAGGGATAGACTTTATTTTCTTCAGCTCCAAGATCACTGCACATGGTGACTGAAGTGAGACATGAACCACAAAGAAGGCTGAGCACCGAAAAATTGATGCATTTGAACTGTGGTGTTGGAGAAGACTCATGAGAGTCCTTTGGACTATGAGAAGATCAAACCAGTCAATTGCAAAAGAAATAAATCCTCAATATTCATTGGAAGGAATGATGGTGAAGCTGAAGTTTCAATACTTTGACCACCTGGTATGAAGAGATGACTCATTGGCATAGACCTTTATGCTGTGAAAAATAGAAGGCATAAGGAGAAGGGGATGACAGAGGACAAGATGGATGGATGGCATCACCAACTCAATTAACATGAATTTGAGCAAACTCTGGGAGATGGTGAAGGACAGGGAACCCTGTGTGCTACAGTCCATGAGGTCATAAAGAGTCAGACATAACTGAGAAGCTGAAATGAAATAAAAGATTCCCAAGAAATATAAAGTCACAGAGGGGGAAGGTGGAAAGGTATAAAGAAATCAAATCTAAAATTGAGTTAAAAGAATGTCTATAATTAGCCACAAATTAAGGAAAACTACTTATTTGAACATCCCAGATTAGAAATGATTGATGTCATAGAATGTAGGCCAATTAGTAAACATGTTTATTATTTTAAACCGTAGCTCAGGGAAAGAGGAATAGCACAATAGAAGAACAATTTTGAAATAAGGTAGAAATGAACAACCATGTGAAAAGAGATAAAAGGTCAAATTTAGGTGCTTTTATTCCTACCACTTTCGTAGGGGAAAATGCAAAGTAATAACAGCATCTTGACTTGTATGTGTCTAAAAACTGAGGGCTGATCTATTCTGTCATTAGCCAACTGTTATTATTGAAAACCACTGAGGAAAATGAAAAAAAATGAAGCTTAATAGTTCATTTCAACATTCATCTGTCTATTCCCTGAGTTTTATCAATAACTAAGAACAAATTATAAATTTTTCCCTTCAATAAGAAGAATATAGTCTGTGTGTTAATCTGATGGTGGAGAAACTGAGTTGGAGGCAATATTGACACTCAGAAGGAAGGAAAATTGACACTCAGAAATTTATGGGGGGTTACAGAAAAAGAAATCAGACTTAAAAGAATGACATGGCTCTCCAAAGGCATCATCAATAATTATCTATGATTTTTCAATAATAGAATTTTAAAAGTCAAAGATAGCATTTCTTCAACAGTATAATTCCTACCATTATACAGATAACATTTTCCAAATGAATGTTGATTGGGATGATGAAGAATATCTTGACACATTAATGAAACCCAATTACTGAGTTTTCTGCAGACCCAGCTGAGTGAAGAGTATTCCTCAGCTGCTCCATGAATTTTACCAGTTTATTCTCAGTCTGGGATTTCATACTATGCAAAGGTTAAGACTGAGGAGGTGAGCAGAAGTTCAAGAGAGCACAGGGCTATATGGGAGAGCCGTAATTGTCACTGAGTACTCCTAAAATTTAGACCCAATCAGGTAAAACTCCTAGGCATAACTTCCAGCTTACAGAAAATAGAGGAAAAAAGAAAATATATTAGATAATAAGCATGAAAATAGAATGGTCAAAATTTAGAGGGTGGGGAGAAACAGGACAAAGGGCACACTTTTGACAATAAATAAACTGAAACTTAAAAAAGAGAGAGAGAAAAGAATAACAAATAAATCAAAAGATACTTTGCGATATACCAAAAAAATGCGATAAAAACATGCAAAAATACTAATTCAAACAAATTAATTCTAATAAAACATTTATGAGACATCTGACAAAATTTGAACATCAAATATTTGATTAAGACATTATTGCTAATATTTTTAGGAATCCTAATGACATTATGTTATACTACAAAAGTTTTTACATTCTGAAGTTTTTAAGGATAGAATGGTATGATGTCTGGGAATTGTTTCAATATTACTTGAGGTGGAGTTATTGTGCAAAGGGTTACAGGTGAAATAAGGTTGGTACAGTTTGATTGTTGTTTATTCTGGCTAATGAGAACACAGAGTTTATTAAACTAACCTCTCTTGCCTCGATTTTTTTTTTTTTTACATTTTTCAAGTTAAAAAATTAAAATGTCAGTAGGGGCTATAATGATGAAATTAAATAACAGAGCAATTCACTCCATAACATATAAAATTACATTAAAATATCTGATCCACTTTTAGCTTTTCTAGTTTTCCCACTTTAAATTACACAAAATAACCTGACCATTTGTTACTTTATCTTAAAAGACACGAAGTTTTAGAATGGAACACTGGAGAGCTGTTATCAGAGTTCAAAGAGATGTTAAAATCATGGAGTCTACCTTCCCATCATATGTTTTCAGTTTCTGATAGCATAAAATTCATGTTTCTTTTCAATATACAAAAAGATGTTGATTGGGATGATGAAGAATATCTTGACACATTAATGAAACCCAATTACTGAGTTTTCTGCAGACCCAGCTGAGTGAAGAGTATTCCTCAGCTGCTCCATGAATTTTACCAGTTTATTCTCAGTCTGGGATTTCATACTATGCAAAGGTTAAGACTGAGGAGGTGAGCAGAAGTTCAAGAGAGCACAGGGCTATATGGGAGAGCCGTAATTGTCACTGAGTACTCCTAAAATTTAGACCCAATCAGGTAAAACTCCTAGGCATAACTTCCAGCTTACAGAAAATAGAGGAAAAAAGAAAATATATTAGATAATAAGCATGAAAATAGAATGGTCAAAATTTAGAGGGTGGGGAGAAACAGGACAAAGGGCACACTTTTGACAATAAATAAACTGAAACTTAAAAAAGAGAGAGAGAAAAGAATAACAAATAAATCAAAAGATACTTTGCGATATACCAAAAAAATGCGATAAAAACATGCAAAAATACTAATTCAAACAAATTAATTCTAATAAAACATTTATGAGACATCTGACAAAATTTGAACATCAAATATTTGATTAAGACATTATTGCTAATATTTTTAGGAATCCTAATGACATTATGTTATACTACAAAAGTTTTTACATTCTGAAGTTTTTAAGGATAGAATGGTATGATGTCTGGGAATTGTTTCAATATTACTTGAGGTGGAGTTATTGTGCAAAGGGTTACAGGTGAAATAAGGTTGGTACAGTTTGATTGTTGTTTATTCTGGCTAATGAGAACACAGAGTTTATTAAACTAACCTCTCTTGCCTCGATTTTTTTTTTTTTTACATTTTTCAAGTTAAAAAATTAAAATGTCAGTAGGGGCTATAATGATGAAATTAAATAACAGAGCAATTCACTCCATAACATATAAAATTACATTAAAATATCTGATCCACTTTTAGCTTTTCTAGTTTTCCCACTTTAAATTACACAAAATAACCTGACCATTTGTTACTTTATCTTAAAAGACACGAAGTTTTAGAATGGAACACTGGAGAGCTGTTATCAGAGTTCAAAGAGATGTTAAAATCATGGAGTCTACCTTCCCATCATATGTTTTCAGTTTCTGATAGCATAAAATTCATGTTTCTTTTCATGGTTTAGAAGAAGTTATGATCTGCCTCTAGTTACTGAACAAATTGTCAGAAAAACTGATCTTCCCTGATTGTCCTTCCTAACTCCTTTATCAGGAGATAGTTTGTTTTTCCTCATAACACTTATCCCTACCTTATGTCTGTGTATTTCTGTTCATTGATGTTTTTACTCTCTGTCTAGAATGTAATGTTCATGACAGTATTTTTGCTTTGTCCATGGCTGTAACTTTAGCATTTAGGACTCAGGTTAGCCCATATTAGGCACTGAATAAATATGTTCTGAAAATGGATTCTGAAATCCAAAGTGTGCATTTGTGACAGTTACCTGGGCTTTGCTGGAATTATCTTTGTGATAGGGAGCTCACAGTTTCACAAAGTGTGCATTCCATTCCTGGACAGTAGCCATTGTTGGAAAGTGTTGCCTCTTATTTAGGCTGAATATTTCTTCAATTTTTTCACTCATTTACTCTTAATTCTCCCTTCAGGTGCTATATGGATATGCTACCATCTGCTATTGAATAAGGATGAGCTCCTTCCCTCAGTGAATGTTTGGCCAAAGATGTCCTCTTGCTTGGAGTGCCAAGACTTCATACTAGTGTTTATTTGGGAACCATAAAGAGTTATCATCCAAAGTCAAGCTGCCATTCTGGAGTGCTGCCAGAACCAGGTCTGGAGTCCACTGAATCACTGCCTCTCTCTCTCTGTTTCCATTGCCATCAGGGGTCAATACAATTTTTCTGAAAACCTTTAAACAGAAGGGGTATGACTGAATCTCATTTTCCAGAGAGTAGAGTTTTCCATCATAGAAGTGAATGCTCAAACAGAAGGAGTCTAAGACAACACCACTTTAGCCCACCTCCTCTCTTTTTGTTTTTACTTTCACTTTTTTTTTTTTTTTTTGGCCCTTAATCTGCAAAGGCAACTTTCCTTCTAAGTAATACAAAGGTCACGTTCTGATACCAGTCTCATTAGGGACAGAAGTAAAACAAAAGCAAAACAAAAACTCAATTCACCACATGAACTTTTTATATGACTTCAATATGAGCCATCAAAGAAAAAACTACAGCTGGTGCATGTATGCATCTTATCTATAAGAAAGGGGTCATTTGTTTCTGTGGGTGAAGAATTCAGACAGGGCTAAGGTGACCAGGATTTGAAATCTACCAATAACTTACTATGTCAACAAAATCAAGGTAATTATTAGGATTACATAAATTGAACATTTTCTGTCTCTAAATATTAGAGTCTTTTCTGAGGGGTGGGGGGGAAAGGTGGATTGGGGAGGGAGGGTGGGGGGGCCACTTCTATTGGTCTTTCATTTATCTCTTTTCATCCATCTTTACTCTTTGGCCTATGTGGGCCTCCCATCGATGGCCTCTGTTGGCGCAGAGCACCGGCTTTGGCTTGCTCCAGAACTCTGGCTCGGTAATCGGACACATTGGTCCAGCCGCTCCCACGTGGGGTCTTCCGCTGTGCATTCCATTCCTGGACAGTAGCATTGTTGGAAAGTGTTGCCTCTTATTTAGGCTGAATATTTCTTCAATTTTTTCACTCATTTACTCTTAATTCTCCCTTCAGGTGCTATATGGATATGCTACCATCTGCTATTGAATAAGGATGAGCTCCTTCCCTCAGTGAATGTTTGGCCAAAGATGTCCTCTTGCTTGGAGTGCCAAGACTTCATACTAGTGTTTATTTGGGAACCATAAAGAGTTATCATCCAAAGTCAAGCTGCCATTCTGGAGTGCTGCCAGAACCAGGTCTGGAGTCCACTGAATCACTGCCTCTCTCTCTCTGTTTCCATTGCCATCAGGGGTCAATACAATTTTTCTGAAAACCTTTAAACAGAAGGGGTATGACTGAATCTCATTTTCCAGAGAGTAGAGTTTTCCATCATAGAAGTGAATGCTCAAACAGAAGGAGTCTAAGACAACACCACTTTAGCCCACCTCCTCTCTTTTTTGTTTTTACTTTCACTTTTTTTTTTTTTTTTGGCCCTTAATCTGCAAAGGCAACTTTCCTTCTAAGTAATACAAAGGTCACGTTCTGATACCAGTCTCATTAGGGACAGAAGTAAAACAAAAGCAAAACAAAAACTCAATTCACCACATGAACTTTTTATATGACTTCAATATGAGCCATCAAAGAAAAAACTACAGCTGGTGCATGTATGCATCTTATCTATAAGAAAGGGGTCATTTGTTTCTGTGGGTGAAGAATTCAGACAGGGCTAAGGTGACCAGGATTTGAAATCTACCAATAACTTACTATGTCAACAAAATCAAGGTAATTATTAGGATTACATAAATTGAACATTTTCTGTCTCTAAATATTAGAGTCTTTTCTGAGGGGTGGGGGGGAAAGGTGGATTGGGGAGGGAGGGGGTGGGTGGGCCACTTCTATTGGTCTTTCATTTATCTCTTTTCATCCATCTTTGCTCTTTTGGCCCATGTGGGCCTCCCATCGCAGTGGCCTCTGTTGGCGCAGAGCACCGGCTTTGAGCGCATGTGCTCCAGAACTCTGGCTCGGTAATCGGACACATTGGTCCAGCCGCTCCGCAGCACGTGGGGTCTTCCCAGGCCATGGATCAAACCTTTGCCCCGGGCTTCTCTGGTGGTCCAGTGGGTAAGGACATCCTGGCCTGGGAAAATCCCATGTGCTGCGGAGAGGCTGGACCGATGTGTCCAATTACCAAGCCGGAGCTCTGGAGCGCATGCGCCCAAAGCTGGTGCTCTGTGACAACAGAGGCCACTGTGATGGGAGGCCCACATGGGCCAAAGAACAAAGATAGATGAAAATAGAAAAATGAGAATACCAACAGTAGTGGCCCGCCTCCCTCCGCAACCTGTTTCCGCCCCCCCAAAAAATAAAAAAATATTAAAAAAAAACGGTGCCCCTTGGACTGCAAGGCAGTGTCCTTACCCACTGGACCACCAGGGAAGCCCTAGAGTCTTTTTTAAAAGTCATCAAGGGCTTCCCTGGTGGTCCAGTGGGTAAGGACATCGCCTTGCAGTGCAAGGGGCGCCGGTTCGGTCCCTGGCCTGGGAAGATCCCGCATGCTGCGGAGCGGCTGGACCAATGTGCCCAATTACCGAGCCGGAGCTCTGGAGCGCATGCGCCCAGAGCCAGTGCTCTGCAACAACAGAGGCCACTGCGATGGGAGGCCCACACGGACCAAAGAACAAAGATGGATGAAAACAGATAAATGAAAGACCAATAGAAGTGGCCTGCCTGCCCCCTCCCCCGCCTCCCCAAAATAAAAAAATAATAATAAAAAAAATAAACTTAAAAAAAAAATAAATAATGTCATCAAATAATAAGTTTCTCAATATTTTTTGTGAACTCATATAAGCTCATATTTAGTAAAGCATCAAGAGTTATATGACTAGGATAATTATTTAAACTTACAAAATCTAATTTTGTAATTTTGTAATCTAATCTAGTCAATTTTATAAATAAACTCATTCATTTTGTTCTTTGTAATTAGATTTTCTAGACACCTAAAAAGCATTATCTTTATGGAACTTAAAAGGGGATTCTGTTTCCATGAAGTACCTCTCTCTTCTTATGTAAAACACTGACATCTACGCAATTTATGCACTTGACACAAGTTTACTTATGTTGATTAGTAATTATTTGCTTATGTATTAAGTAATGAATCATGTAAACATATTTAGTCCTAAGTAAAAAAATCTCTTTTTAGAAAATTAATTTTTCCCTGATATCAAAAACTCAAATTGAAATTCACATTTTCTTAAAAAGTTAGCTTACAAGCCTTAATATCATAACTTTAATTACAATGTTCCTGACTAATAATACAAAAAATTAATATAGATATCCAATTTTTTATTTTAGGTTCTATTGTAAATTACTACCACATTCAGTTTTACATCAATACCTCATTCAGTCATTCACACACTCATTTATTTATTAATCGCTGATCAAACCTTCTCTGGGATGAGTGTTTCAAATTCTTCAGTATCTTGTAGAACAAAAACACGGTTTTCAGATAGCCAGTATATTTTATTCTTAGGAGTTTGTAAAGTAATACTATGAACACTATGTTATCTGATAAAATTATAGTAAGAACATGCATAAAATAATTATAAATTAAGAACATTTTATTAAACACTCTAATGGAGTTTCAAACTGTGATGGGAATAGTGATAGAAAAAATTACAGTGAAGAGGTCTGGGGAATGCTTCATGAAGACTTTTGCATCTGAGCTTCTCTTTAGTTTTAGTCACTAGAGAGCAGAAGAAACAGCACAAACTAAGATTCAAAGGCAAGTAAGTACAAGATGTATTGAAGAATGATGTAACTCAGTGCAGGTGGAAGATAGACGCCACTTAGGCACAGCACAATATGAGACTAGAATATTAGAAATAAATCAGACTGGGAAAGCACATGTGTGTCATGCTGAAAAATAGAGCATTGCCCTTTGGTAAGCAAAAGGAAGTTAGCAAAGGCTTTTGACCAATGTAGAGACTCTTGGCAGACTAATTTTAGCAAGATTACAGTCACAAATCTGAAGAATGGATGTGCTCACATGCAAAGAAGTCAGTAGCTCTATCCAGTCCATTATTGTTTTTTATTTTTAATTTTTTTTTGGCCATTTCTATTGATCTTTCATTTATTTATTTCCATCCATCTTTGTTCTTTGGCCTGTGTGGGCCTCTCTTAGCAGTGGCCTCTGTTTTCACAGAGCGCCGGCTCTGGGTGCATGCGCTCCAGAGCTCCGGATAGGGAGTTGGACACTTCGGTCCAGCCGCTCCACGGTATGTGGGATCTTCCCAGGCCAGGGATCGAACTGGCGCCCCTTGCACTGCAAGGGGGTGTCCCTACCCACTGGACCACCAGGAAGCCCCATTATTGTTTCTTTATTAGTGATTTTCTAAAGAGTATTTCTGTTTCTGTGACTTACTATAACAACCCCACAGGTCACCTACAAATGTATATGCATGTAAAGTATAAATATTCATTTATTTATTAATCGCTGATCAAACCTTCTCTGGGATGAGTGTTTCAAATTCTTCAGTATCTTGTAGAACAAAAACACGGTTTTCAGATAGCCAGTATATTTTATTCTTAGGAGTTTGTAAAGTAATACTATGAACACTATGTTATCTGATAAAATTATAGTAAGAACATGCATAAAATAATTATAAATTAAGAACATTTTATTAAACACTCTAATGGAGTTTCAAACTGTGATGGGAATAGTGATAGAAAAAATTACAGTGAAGAGGTCTGGGGAATGCTTCATGAAGACTTTTGCATCTGAGCTTCTCTTTAGTTTTAGTCACTAGAGAGCAGAAGAAACAGCACAAACTAAGATTCAAAGGCAAGTAAGTACAAGATGTATTGAAGAATGATGTAACTCAGTGCAGGTGGAAGATAGACGCCACTTAGGCACAGCACAATATGAGACTAGAATATTAGAAATAAATCAGACTGGGAAAGCACATGTGTGTCATGCTGAAAAATAGAGCATTGCCCTTTGGTAAGCAAAAGGAAGTTAGCAAAGGCTTTTGACCAATGTAGAGACTCTTGGCAGACTAATTTTAGCAAGATTACAGTCACAAATCTGAAGAATGGATGTGCTCACATGCAAAGAAGTCAGTAGCTCTATCCAGTCCATTATTGTTTTTTATTTTTAATTTTTTTTTGGCCATTTCTATTGATCTTTCATTTATTTATTTCCATCCATCTTTGTTCTTTGGCCTGTGTGGGCCTCTCTTAGCAGTGGCCTCTTCCATCGCAGAGCACCGGCTCTGGGTGCATGCGCTCCAGAGCTCCGGATAGGGAGTTGGACACTTCGGTCCAGCCGCTCCACGGTATGTGGGATCTTCCCAGGCCAGGGATCGAACTGGCGCCCCTTGCACTGCAAGGGGGTGTCCCTACCCACTGGACCACCAGGGAAGCCCCATTATTGTTTCTTTATTAGTGATTTTCTAAAGAGTATTTCTGTTTCTGTGACTTACTATAACAACCCCACAGGTCACCTACAAATGTATATGCATGTAAAGTATAAATATTCATTTATATTCATTGTGCACAAAAAAACTTTTTTTTTTGACCTTTCTTTCTTTTAATGATGACATACTGTGATGGATTCCTAAGGTGGCTGTGACACATTATCACACACACAGTGGCTTAGAACAACAGAATTTGTCCTCTCACACTGTTGGAGGCCAGATGTATTAAGTCAAGGTGTTAGCAAGCTATGCTTTTTGTGAAGGATGGTGGGGGGGATTCTTCCTTGCCTTTTTATAGCTTACAGTAGTCAATGAAAATCTTTGGCATTCTTTGGTTTGTAGATAGAAACTTTGATTTCTGTCTCTATCATCACATGGTGTTCTCCTTTCTCTCTTAGCCGTATTCTTGCGAGGACATCTGTTTTATTGGATTTAGGGTCCACTCTGCTCCACCATGACCTCTTCTGGATCTGATTACATCCTCAAAGACCCTATTTCCAAATAAGGTCACATTTATAGGTATCAGAGTTAGAACTTGAACACATCCTTTAAGGGACACGGTTCAACTCATACCACATAGTAGTAATATTTTAAAATGTGATGTTCAGAAGCTTCTGTAGTGAAAAGTGTTAAACTCTCTCTAAGGTCCTTGTTTGAGTTACATCCGGGCTCCCCATGTGGTTTAGTAGTAAAGAATACATTTGCCAATGCAGGAGGCATGGGTTCTATCCCTGGATCAGAAATTCTCTAGAGAAGAAAATGCCCTCTGATTTACCTGGGAAATCCCTAATTGATTCTAGGGTCATTCTATCCAGTCCATTATTGTTTTTATTTTTAATTTTTGGCCACTTCTATTGATCTTTCATTTATTTATTTCCATCCATCTTTGTTCTTTGGCCTGTGTGGGCCTCTCTTAGCAGTGGCCTCTTCCATCGCAGAGCACCGGCTCTGGGTGCATGCGCTCCAGAGCTCCGGATAGGGAGTTGGACACTTCGGTCCAGCCGCTCCACGGTATGTGGGATCTTCCCAGGCCAGGGATCGAACTGGCGCCCCTTGCACTGCAAGGGGGTGTCCCTACCCACTGGACCACCAGGGAAGCCCCATTATTGTTTCTTTATTAGTGATTTTCTAAAGAGTATTTCTGTTTCTGTGACTTACTATAACAACCCCACAGGTCACCTACAAATGTATATGCATGTAAAGTATAAATATTCATTTATATTCATTGTGCACAAAAAAACTTTTTTTTTTGACCTTTCTTTCTTTTAATGATGACATACTGTGATGGATTCCTAAGGTGGCTGTGACACATTATCACACACACAGTGGCTTAGAACAACAGAATTTGTCCTCTCACACTGTTGGAGGCCAGATGTATTAAGTCAAGGTGTTAGCAAGCTATGCTTTTTGTGAAGGATGGTGGGGGGGATTCTTCCTTGCCTTTTTATAGCTTACAGTAGTCAATGAAAATCTTTGGCATTCTTTGGTTTGTAGATAGAAACTTTGATTTCTGTCTCTATCATCACATGGTGTTCTCCTTTCTCTCTTAGCCGTATTCTTGCGAGGACATCTGTTTTATTGGATTTAGGGTCCACTCTGCTCCACCATGACCTCTTCTGGATCTGATTACATCCTCAAAGACCCTATTTCCAAATAAGGTCACATTTATAGGTATCAGAGTTAGAACTTGAACACATCCTTTAAGGGACACGGTTCAACTCATACCACATAGTAGTAATATTTTAAAATGTGATGTTCAGAAGCTTCTGTAGTGAAAAGTGTTAAACTCTCTCTAAGGTCCTTGTTTGAGTTACATCCGGGCTCCCCATGTGGTTTAGTAGTAAAGAATACATTTGCCAATGCAGGAGGCATGGGTTCTATCCCTGGATCAGAAATTCTCTAGAGAAGAAAATGGCTACCTACTCTAGTATTCTTACCTGGGAAATCCCTTGGACAGAGGAGTGTGGTGGACTACAGTCCATGAAGCTGCAGAGTCGGACAAGACTGAGTACACACACACACACACAGCTATTAATATGTATTACTGAGAAGTGGTTGTTAGGTAGTGTGGCTGCGAGGAAAGCACAGATGACTTCTGTCTGATTCTTCCAGAAAATCTATTTCATATGGCCTATATTTTTCTGAAAGATCAAATCACCAAATAATCTAGGAAAGGATCATTATACTTATCAAACCTAATTTTTGATTCTTTCCTCATACTGTTTTTCAAATGATTCTTATCTCCAATTTCCTTTATCTCTACTTCTAAATCATAATTTATCCTGTTTCTCCATTTCTGCCCATTTTCCACATACAAGGATAAAGCTCCCTGTCAATTGCAAACATAAAAAATGTGTGATGTTTGCTGCCTTCTAAGTTAATGATGAAATGTGAAGCAATACTACTCATGCTGCCCTAAAATAATGACCATCATCAATAGCTATGTTAGAAGCTAGGTCTGCACTAACCAAACTGTCTCCACAAGTTAAACAGTATTTTCTAAACTTATTGATGAACATTTAGTGAAAGAAATAATCAGAAGTAATGATAAAGTATGCCTACCAAATTTCAATCTGCCAGGACTGTCACTTTCAAATGAGAGTGGATTGGTCTGATGGCTCTCATAGTTCTTCAGAATTACTAGGGGCTGGGCATTGCCTTCTGCCTCACAGTGCCTCTATCTCTCACGCATTCTAAACTAATTCTTATTTATGTTTTTTATCAAGTTATAGTTTATTTTTCTGCCACAGAATAGCATACTCCTATAGGGGCACAACTGTACAGTGAGCCTTGTAAATACTTCCAAATACGGCTTTCCCTGGCAAAATAGTTTAAAGCAAAATGTTTACACTATGAATACTTTTATTACTTTCTACTGATAATTTAAATCACTGTCGCAAATCAGCTTCCTTTTAATAAAAGATCATTTGCCAATGCAGGAGGCATGGGTTCTATCCCTGGATCAGAAATTCTCTAGAGAAGAAAATGGCTACCTACTCTAGTATTCTTACCTGGGAAATCCCTTGGACAGAGGAGTGTGGTGGACTACAGTCCATGAAGCTGCAGAGTCGGACAAGACTGAGTACACACACACACACAGCTATTAATATGTATTACTGAGAAGTGGTTGTTAGGTAGTGTGGCTGCGAGGAAAGCACAGATGACTTCTGTCTGATTCTTCCAGAAAATCTATTTCATATGGCCTATATTTTTCTGAAAGATCAAATCACCAAATAATCTAGGAAAGGATCATTATACTTATCAAACCTAATTTTTGATTCTTTCCTCATACTGTTTTTCAAATGATTCTTATCTCCAATTTCCTTTATCTCTACTTCTAAATCATAATTTATCCTGTTTCTCCATTTCTGCCCATTTTCCACATACAAGGATAAAGCTCCCTGTCAATTGCAAACATAAAAAATGTGTGATGTTTGCTGCCTTCTAAGTTAATGATGAAATGTGAAGCAATACTACTCATGCTGCCCTAAAATAATGACCATCATCAATAGCTATGTTAGAAGCTAGGTCTGCACTAACCAAACTGTCTCCACAAGTTAAACAGTATTTTCTAAACTTATTGATGAACATTTAGTGAAAGAAATAATCAGAAGTAATGATAAAGTATGCCTACCAAATTTCAATCTGCCAGGACTGTCACTTTCAAATGAGAGTGGATTGGTCTGATGGCTCTCATAGTTCTTCAGAATTACTAGGGGCTGGGCATTGCCTTCTGCCTCACAGTGCCTCTATCTCTCACGCATTCTAAACTAATTCTTATTTATGTTTTTTATCAAGTTATAGTTTATTTTTCTGCCACAGAATAGCATACTCCTATAGGGGCACAACTGTACAGTGAGCCTTGTAAATACTTCCAAATACGGCTTTCCCTGGCAAAATAGTTTAAAGCAAAATGTTTACACTATGAATACTTTTATTACTTTCTACTGATAATTTAAATCACTGTCGTTTGTCAAATCAGCAGATAGAAAATGATATGAAAAAAGAAACTACTCTGTTTATGAATCACGACAAACCATAAGTACTCATTATTTGCAAGGAAGTAAATTTGAACTTAATTTTGACTGCAGAAATTAACGATTTCCATGATATTTTAATTACAAAAGATGAAATTAACAGAAACTCAGTATGTTAAATGCATTATTTAAAAGTTAGAATTTTTAAAGATACTGTTAAAGAATGTATTGAAGTCAATCATTTATATTTCACTGGTGAAATTTTGCCATTTTTCAGTGGTTGGTTTAACTCATTTTGTCGTCATTATTTAGAAGACCCATGTACCATTCAAGTAAAGGTTCTATTTTTCTTTATAGTTGATTGCTCATAGAATCTGTTGTCTTGTTGAAATCATCACAACGATCCTATTTTTGAAATATATAAGCATATCTCCAGGTTTTACCCAAGTAAAAATGTTGATTCTGGACATTAATTTCATTTTATTTATACAGGTAGAGCACTTATTACATTTTCCATAGTAAGTAAGATTAAAGTGATAAGCTGAAAAGATTTCTAATTCAGTAGTGTACAGGGAATTTAGACTTTAGTACCCAAAAAAGGTATATTCAGTACATATTGTCATAAATTTGTTCAGATGAAACAGGGTTGGGTGGCATAAGAGTCAAGCAGCAGGCATGGTGTGACAGCTTATAGACAGACAAAAGAATGTACCTTTGAAGAGAGGAATATCTGTATTATATTGTATCTTGCAATTAAAGCTATAAAAGCAGAAGAAAATCATCTGTACTTCCATTTTCATGATTTGGGGCTGTCTCTGCATTGTCCTAATAAAGCCTGATGTATTATTTTATCATTACAAAACATAATTGATGTCATGAACATTTTACAATGATCACTGTATAATATATGCTTTTGAGAAACATTGTATTTATTATTATAAATGTTCCAACATTTATATTGAATTATGTTGAAGATCATGACAGTATAGTTTAAAAGCATTCTCAGTGGCAAATGAGTCATAGTGAAAACTACCTTTCTAATTAATTCCACAATAGTCGAAGTTCCTTTTTAATCTCTTCCAGAAATTATAAAAATAATAGCTTTTCCCTTGAAGTTACAAGAGGTAAAAGCCACAATAAGTCAAACAAGAGTGCACTGTTCAGAAGCCATTTTTATCTTTATGAAGATTATAATATAAAAAATCTGGGGGTAAGTGTAACAGACAGAAGCCACTTTTAACACCCCGGGTGCATATGTTGCTACAGTACTCTTTGGTGACCTGTTAACATAAAATATTAGAAAAAATTAGTCCTATATTAAACTGAGGTATGAGCATTTATAAACATTTGCCATTCATTAAGAAAAGTATTGTTTGGGATGAAGAAAAAATAACATACAGACCCTGAATTCTAAAGAGAACAGGGCTCAAATTCTGACTCTTAATAGTTGAGTGACTTGAACTAAAATGAAAAGATTGTCTGTGTTAGCCTTGGGGCTATTTCTCCATTATTGTCCCATGTGCAAAGAATAGTGCTGGCACACTGGACACAATACTACTTGTGGAATAGAAGAATGAATACATAAATGCTCTTGAATGATATCTAGCGTTGTATATCTAAACATCTAGGTTTTATATTCTTTCTGACTTTGACTCATTTCTCCTTCTCTTTCCACAATAGCAGATTGTTGTTGTTCAGCTGCTAAGCTGTGTCTGACTCTTTGTGACTCCATCGTCTGCAGCAAGTGAGGGCTCCCTGTCCTTCACTCTCTTCCAGAGTTAGCTCAAAATCATGTCTAATGAGTCAGTGATGCTATCTAACTATCTCATCCTCTGCCATCTCCTTCTCTTTTTTGTCTTCAGTCGTTCCCAGAAGCTGGGGAGCTCCTAAGAGTCTTCTCTTCACATCAGGAAGCCAAGCTATTGGAGCATCACTATCAGCATCAGTCCTTCCAAAGAATATTCAGGGTTGATTTCCTTTAGGATTGACTGGTTTCATCTCCTTACTATCCAAGAGACTCTCAAGAGCCTTCTCCCACACCACAGTTCAATGACAACAATTCTTTGGCACTCAGCCTTCTTTATGGTTCAGCTCTCACATCCATACATGTCTACTGGGGAAATCATACCTTTGATTATACAGACTTTTGTTGACAAAATGAGGTCTCTGCTTTTTAATACATTGTCATAGCTTTTCTTCCAAGGAGCAAGTGTCTTTGAATTTCATTGTTGCAGTCACCATCTGCAGTGTTTTTGGAGCCCAACAAAATAAAATCTGTCATTGTTTCCACTTTTCCCCCTTCTATTTGGCTGAAGTGATGGGACTGGATGTCATGATCTTAGTTTTTTGAATGCTGAGTTTTAAGCCATCTTTTTCACTCTCCTCTTTCATTTTTTCTCTGTCCATAGAATTCTCTGGGTAAGGATACTGGAGAGGGTAGTCACTCCCTTCTCCAGGGGATCTTCCCTACCCAAGGTCTGAACCCAGGTTTCCCTCATTGTAGGCAGATTCATTACCATCTGAGCCACCAGGGAAGCACAATAGCAGACTGGGATGATATAATCTATTGAAAATGATTGGTATTGGGATACTAGGGTTCAATTATTATATCTAGTAGAGTCCTTCATTCCTTTAAAAAAAGTTTAATAGTAACCATATTTTTCTAAAATGCAATGCAAAATAAACAATCCTCCACAAATTTTGAAAGAACTTTAAGAGATAGAGTTGACAAGGATCTTGCCAAAACAAATTTACCTTTACAATTGATAAGATCTAGTGTAAAATAAAATGAATTAATTCTGATATACAGAAGTAGAGTGAATAATTTACAAATAGGTGTGATAACAGCTTTTGTTTTCACACTCACTTCCAGCCTTTCCAATATTTTGAAGGGTAAGTTATGGTCTCATGACAAATATGCTTCCCAAACTCCCTATGGTGTCCAGCCAGGCCTGTTAGAATTATGAGACCGAGTGGAAGTCAGTGTTTATAGAGCAAGTCAAGGGATGATTCATAACTGCTTCAAAACAGTGTTTCCTTTAAGAAAAGTTTTCCTGGATACCTACCATTGAATTAAAAATATAACACGGCTTTTATTCTTTCTTTGTTCAAAATTAAGGAGAAAAATAGCAGACAATTTTGAACTATGCAATCACCATATGAATATGTCCACCTCCCAACTTTATCTTCCAGAGCTGACTTTAATAAAATAAAAATTACTATTTATCTCATAGATTTTTGAATCATGTATAGAGCTTGCCAAATATGTCATTCTCTCACACAAAACTAATATGACAGCCTTTGTGGAGAACACAGCTCCCAGTGTCCCCCACCAAACTCCCAACCAGCCCCACCTCTCTGGGCTGAGGAATTCACACTTTACAGAAAAACAGGGAGCCTGGTGCTGACTCTGCTTTTCAGAGTATCTCCCCATTGGCTCTAGGGTGATTAGACACTTCAGAAATCCCCTCACAGCTGTCTGTATATAGCCATATAATACTTTCCATACTTCCCTGCAAAGTTAACTGTTTTTACTGTTTTCTCACCCTCTGGTTTTAATTTGATTATTTTCATTCCGCTGTATGAGTTCTTGACTCTCCTTTTTGGATTTAAGGAAAACCAAACCAAACCCTGGGTTTGCAAACCATTGTCGAAGTCTTTGAGTAGATAAGTTTGTCTTAGTTATTTGATAAGAGCATTGTGTCTCTGTTTATTATGAAGTCTGGTAATAGATTTTACTTATATATCAATAGACAGCTTGGAAGTCATAGAAAACATGAAAGACTTCACAGTTTGCAAAACAATGTGAGATTCTTTGTGTCTTCATTGATTTAAGGGGGAATTTTTGGAGGTGATGTTGATTTTAGGAAATTGTTTCCCATCATTAATGTAGTGTGAAATATACTCTTTGAAATGGCTGTTGAATTACATGTGTGCATCACACAGTTATATCTGCTAACTCTAGGCTCCTTCATTCAGCAATTACTCTAATAGTTACACATAAGAAGATGGCTGTGTGAAAAATGAACAGTGTATGTATTTATTTAAAACTGGTGAAGAGCTTTCAAGGGATGATCAAAGCCTGCAGCTGCTGGCTTCTCTATAATGGTTGTCTAGAATAAATAACTTAGGATTTGAGAAAGGTACTGATGACAGTCAAGTGACACATTTGTGTAAGAAGTTGGTTGCATTCTCCAGATGATGAAATGGTAGAAGGTTGGACATTGGGAGAGAAAATATAAATTTAGGACATAATTTTTTTTTAAAGATTTATTTGTTTATTTATTTTGGGCGGGGGTCGGGTTGGGGAAGGAGGGGAGCAGGCGGGCCACCTCTATTGGTCTATCATTTCTCTATGTTCATCCGTCTTTGTTCTTTGGCTCCTGTGGGCCTCCCACCGTGGTGGCATCTGTCATCACAGAGCGCCGGCTCTGGGCGCATGCACCTCAGAGCTCAGGCTCGGTAATTGGACACATCAGTCCAGCCGCTCCGCGGCACGTGGGATCTTCCCAGGCCAGGGCTCGAACCGGCGCCCCTTGCACTGCAAGGTGGTGTCCTTACCCACTGGACCACTAGGGGAAGCCCAGACATAATGTTTTAATAAGCGGAGTTCTATGAAGTATAACTATTTTTTTCTACTACCATTTTCTTTAGATTTTAAGAGCAATCATTCTTAGCATCCAGATTTAAATGTTTTTCCTATACCCATTTTCTCTTACTCTTCAGGAAATGGCTTTGTCCACACAAAGCAGAGGGAAACTGAGGGAAGAATAGAAAAAAGGTTGTGTGACCCTCTAAACATCAGTTCTTCAATAAGGTCAAGGAGGTGATTAATTTTGGATTTCTAAATGATGCAGCAGAAGAAAAGCCTATGTAGCCCTGTGCATGACAGAAATAAAACTGGATGAGCAGAAGTCAGTGGCATTTACACTAACCTGGGCACAGAAATGAGACAAACTCTTTTATTTCCTTAATGTAGTAGCAGGTAGGATGGGAAACAGATGCATGCTTGGTTACTAATATATTTTATTTATTATTAAAAACAATTTTATTATTTAGTCATCTTTCTAGTTTTATTGAGTTGTAATTGACAAAGTTTTATAGGAAAGGTAAAATGTGATTTGACATAAGTGTACATTATGAAATGATTGCTATAATCAAGTTAATTAACATATCACTTCACAGAGTCATTTTTTTGTGTATGTGGTAAGAACATTTTAGATCTATTCTCTTAGAAAATTTCAGGTATACATTACATTATTATTAACTGTAATCAAAATGCTGTACATAAGCTTCTCTGAGCTATTGATCTTATAACTGAAAGCTTGTGCCTTGTGACCAAGTCCTCACTAGCTCCCCCATTTCCTTGTTCCGGTAACCACCATTCTACTCTCTATTTCTATGAGTTTCACCTTACTTTTTTTTTAATATATATTCCACATATAAGTGAGATCATACAGTGTTTGTTTTTCTTCGTCAAGCTTATTTCACTTAGCATAATGTCCCCCAGTTTTTGCATAGGTTGCTAGTTGTTGTAAATGGTAGGATAAATAAAATGCAATACACACACAGATACACATGTATGTAAGTATGTGTGTGTACAGACACACACACACACACACACACAGACAAGACCCTGATGCTGGAAATATTGAAGGCAGAGAAGTGGACAGCAGAGGACAAGATGGTTAGACAGTATCACTGATTCAATGGATATAAATCTGAGCCAACTCCAGGAGACAGTGGAGCGAACAGGAGCCTGGAGTGTTGTAGTCTATGGGGTCACAAAAAGTTGGACATGATTTAGCAACAGCAATATATATGCCAAAGATTTTTAAGGTACTGTAATTAAAACAGTGAAGATACTGAATATATCTTATTTCTGGAGCTTATCTTCAAATTCAGGAGGCTGACAATAAGTAAATAAACAAAGAATTTGTTAGTAAGGGTTCTTCAGAGAAACAGAAGCAATAAAAGATATCTATATCTTTATTTATATTGATGTCAAAATAGATACTGAGGGAATTCCCTGGTGATCCAGTGGTTAAGACTCTGTGCTCCCAATGCAGGGGGCCCGGGTTCGATCCCTGGTCAGTGAACTAGAGCCTACATGCTGCAACTGAGACCCAGTGCAGCCAAATAAATATAAATAAAATATTTTTAAAAAAAGATACTGAGAGCTTTTAAGGCTCATCTGATTATGAGGGCTGACAAGTGACAATTTGCAAGGAAGGATCTACAGGCTGGAAGATCTAGCAAAAAGTTTTTATTGCAGTTTTCAACCTGAAGGCAGTTGAGGAGAAATTTCATCTCATGGAGACCTTAATTTTATCTAAGAGATAAGAGACATTCGCTTCTTAGATAAAGACCACCCACACTACTGAGGATAATGTGCTTTACTTAAAGTCTACTGATTTAAATGTTAATCACATCTAATAAGTGCCTTTCCCTCTCAGCAACATCTAGAATTGCATTTGGCCAAGAAACTGGGCATCATAGTCTAGTTAAATTGACACATAAAACCACTAAAAAAGAGAGACAAGGAATATGATTTTAAGAAAGGCAGTCAGGAAATTCATCTCATAAGATGGTACATCTAAGCAGAGGTTTGAAAGAAGTAGGGAATGATCCTTAAGAATATCTTGAGGAAAGTTTTTCTGAGCAAAAAAAAGACTATGAACAAAAATCCTGAGACAAGAATATCAGGTGGTGTTTGAAGAACAACCATATGATGCTCACTATGGCTGAAATGCAGTGAGTTAGGAGAGCAAAAACAAGATCAAGAAGCACGAAGGTGTTATTTGGTCTTTTAAGGACATTTTCTGTTTCTTTCAAGAGCAATGGCAAGCTATAGAGAGTTTTGAGTGATAACTTGTATCACTCGTATGATAACTTGTATGACCTGACCTAACTAGTAAAACGTTCATTCTGGCTATGATGAATAGACTAATGAGAGAGATAAGAGTAGACACTGAAAGACAAGCCAGGAGTCTCTCACAAAACAGTGATGGTTGCTGGGATGCCATGGTGACAACAAAGTCACTGAGCAATGGATTTTGGACATATTTAGAAAGTAGGCAACAAGATTTGCTGGTGTTTCAGGTAAAGGTTGGAAAAGCAATAATGAAATAAAAAATGATTCTAAGGTTTTGAGACATGACACTGGATGAATGGTACTGCCATTTACTAAAATGAGGGACCACTGGGATGGCATTTAGGGAGTTAAGATATTAACTTTAACACTGAGATGCCTATTACATATCCACATTGAATAATCAAGCATGTGGCTGAATGTGAGTCTGGGGAACAACTGAGGTAAATTTGGCAGTCATTGAAATATTGAGGTATTTAAAGACAATTAGAAGAAATCATCTAGAAGCTCAAGTTGGATTCAGGAGATAATAGGTCTCAGGTTAGAATCTGAGACATCATACATTATTTATTTTTTCCTATACAAAAACTACAGATATGGGCTTCCCCTGGTGGTCCAGTGGGTAAGGACACCGCCTTGCAGTGCAAGGGGCGCCGGTTCGAGCCCTGGCCTGGGAAGATCCCACGTGCCGCGGAGCGGCTGGACTGATGTGTCCAATTACCGAGCCGGAGCTCTGGAGCGCATGCGCCCAGAGCGGGTGCTCTGCAACGACAGACGCCACCGCGATGGGAGGCCCACAGGAGCCAAAGAACGAAGACAAATGAAAATGGAGAAATGAGAGACCCATAGAAGTGGCCCGCCTACTCCCCTCCCTCCCCAACCCGACCCTCGCCCAAAGTAAATAAATAAATAAATCTTTAAAAAAAAAAAAAAAAAAAAAAAACTACAGATATCATCAAGATCCAAAAAAATTACTGGTTCTTTAATTGATACTGAATTATAGATTAATTAGCATCATTTTGCATTTTTTAAATCCATCTATTCACTTTTAATCTAAAAATTCAATTATATTTACATTTGAACTTAGTGAAGAGCGGATTTGTTTTCTTTTGGTAAGGATAGAGAAGTGAGCATGGAATTGGGCAGTATATATGAATTTATATAACTGTTAAAACAATCTTGAATTTGTAAATCTTCCCCATTTTATAGATAAGAAAATTAAGGGCTTGATGAGGTAAAATAGCAGCATTTTACCAGAAATACAAATGCAGACTCCAAAGACAGTTTTGGAAGTGCTTCCAGTATAAAATGCTACTTTGCTGACTTCTTGGACTTTGCAATATGGCTGTTAACTGAATTCATTATGACATATTAATAGACATATATTTCATGAAGCACTGTAATTTCATAGAAACATAAAACCATGGATAATTTAAAAAATGCCCACAGTTTTTCTAAATTCTTCATATAAATGTAAAATCCAGACAAGCACTGAATTTCACACATGGATTTCATATTTTGTATTTGGATAGCATCAGTGCTCTCCTTTACAGGCTGTGTTAGAGACCCCATTATGTGATCATTTTAACCCAATATTCAAGGACTTTTATAGCATAACTTGTTAGCCATATGTTTCTTCCACATGTTTGAGAATGCTTAAAAAGAAAAAAACAGTATATACCATACAAAGGAATTAGAAAAGAGTCTATAGCTTAAACACAATGTCAGATATTATATAGAAGATAATATCTAACACTAGAATGCAGAAAGATTTATGATGGTCAGTGAGCAAATGATTAATCATTTAATCATATTCAAGTTAGTATGTACTTCACTGCAAAGACATTTAAGTTTTAATCACTTTCACTTATTGAACTGAGGCTGTTTGATAGCATTAAGACATGACAGGGCATGTTTTAGTACTCCATTAATACACAACTCGGAAACACTCAAATATCTTAAACCACTTAAGCAGGTATTAACTAACCAATAAAACATAACCTGGAGAAACTGAAGACTATTACATTCTTTTTGTGTCTTAAACTCTGGAATAAGATAGAAAAAGAAAAGAATGAAGACAAAGTGCTATTAAATAAAGACAAATTCAGGACATTGTCAAAGATACCATAAGCTATTATTACACTTTTATCTATTTACAAATGTTGACCCCAAACACACATGTGGAAATATTTTTTTCTTAAAAAAATGAGGTAAAACTTACATAACAGAGTTAAATTTAAGTGTATAATTTAGGATACAAAGTGGCATTTAGCACATTCACAATGTCAGGAAGCCACCATCTGTATTAAATTCTACAACATTTTTATCATTTCAAAAGAAAATCCTGTACCCATTAAGCTCCCACTCATTCCTTACTCCTTCTAGCTTCTGTTGTTGTTGTTGTTCAGTGGTTAAGCTGTGTCCAACTCTTTGTGACCGCAAGAACTGCAGCATGCCAGATTTCCCTGTCCTTCACTATTTCCCAGTGTTTGCTCAGATTAATTTCCATAGAATCAATGATGCCGTTCTAGCCTCTGCCAATCATCAATGTGTTTTCCATTTCTATGAATCCAACTATAATGGATATTTCATATAAACTGAATCATCAATAGCTGTTCTTTTGTGCCTTTACATGACACTAAGTGGGCTTCCAGTTGGTGTTAGTGGTAAAGAATCTGCTTGCCAGTGTAGGAGACATAAGAGACACTGGTTCAATCCCTGGTTTGGGAAGATTCCCTGGAGAAGGGCATGGCAACTCACTCTAGTATTCTTGCCTGGAGAATCCCATGGACAGAGTAGACTGGCAGGCCACAGTCCATTGGGTTACAAAAAGTTGGACAGGATTGAAGTGACTGAGCATGCATGTCAGTAAGCATAATGTTTTCAAGATTCTTCCATGTGGGAGCATGTATTAGTATTTTGTTCTTTTTTACGTCTGGATAACATTCCATTGTATGTATCTATTACATTTTGTTCAATCATCCACTGACACACATCTAGGTTGTTTCCAGCTTTTGGCTATTGCAAATAGTGCTACTAAAAAAGTTATATGTGAGTATTTTACTTGATTTCAATTGTTTGGGGAGTAAAATTGCTGATTTTGTAGGTGTACTGTTAAAAGGTGATTTATTTTCAATTTTGTGTTAGTATCTCAATATTTTAAGTTATTGTATTTTTGGAACAAACTCAAAGCTTCACAATTTTTTATAAAAAATAAAAGAGAGGAATTTTTAAAAAAAAACTATTTTCTAACTCTTCACAAGAGCTTCAAAATTGAGAGGAAAGAGGAGGTCCATTCAGTACCTTGCAACACAGAGAAGAAAACTTACTTTGGGAGGAGTGTCGTGGTGTTAGAAGTTGCCGTTCTAATGACGTCATCATATGAGGTTATAAAATATGGGCTGGCAAGTGAATGTAGATATAGCTAGAGCATTATAAAGAAAAAAAACTGAAAGCATCCAACATGATGTAGTATGTAAATAAGAAGAATATAAGGGCTTCTCTTGCAGTTTAGTGGTAAAAATCTGTCTGCCAATGCAGGAAACATGAGTTCAATCCCTGCTCTGGGAAGATCCCACATGACCCCTGATCTGGGTGGATCCCACAAGTTTCAGAGCAACTGAACCCAAGTTATTAAGCTTGTGCTCTAGAGCCACATCTACTGAACCCACATGCCACAACTCTTGAATCCCCTGTGCCCTAGAGCCCATGCTCAGCACAAGAGAAGTCACAATAAAAAGCCCTCACATCTCAACTAGAAAGTAACCCCTGATTACTGTGGCAGAGAAAATCCCACGCAGCAATTAAGACCCAGCAGAGCCAAAATTAAATAAAAGAAATACAAATTTTAAAAAAAGAATGTGGAATTTTGAAAAGCAAGGAAACATACAAGGAAACAACAGTAACATGTTCAATATTTGAAAAGAATGGAATTTCTGAAAAGAATAGGACACAAGGAAATAAAACGAGAACAATGATCTAAACCTATATGTTCATATCTTGATATCTTGGCTTCAAAAAGATTTCACTGAATGAATTTTTCTTATTATACATTTTTTAACTTTTGGTTTCTATGTTTTGGATTTAGGATTTAGGCTATATTAACATCACAGGTTTGTTTCAGAGAGACAGTGACAAAAAGTCATATGTGAGTATTTTACTTGATTTCAATTGTTTGGGGAGTAAAATTGCTGATTTTGTAGGTGTACTGTTAAAAGGTGATTTATTTTCAATTTTGTGTTAGTATCTCAATATTTTAAGTCATTGTATATTTGGAACAAACTCAAAGCTTCACAATTCTTTATAAAAAATAAAGAGAGGAATTTTTAAAAAAAAACTATTTTCTAACTCTTCACAAGAGCTTCAAAATTGAGAGGAAAGAGGAGGTCCATTCAGTACCTTGCAACACAGAGAAGAAAACTTACTTTGGGAGGAGTGTCGTGGTGTTAGAAGTTGCCGTTCTAATGACGTCATCATATGAGGTTATAAAATATGGGCTGGCAAGTGAATGTAGATATAGCTAGAGCATTATAAAGAAAAAAAACTGAAAGCATCCAACATGATGTAGTATGTAAATAAGAAGAATATAAGGGCTTCTCTTGCAGTTTAGTGGTAAAAATCTGTCTGCCAATGCAGGAAACATGAGTTCAATCCCTGCTCTGGGAAGATCCCACATGACCCCTGATCTGGGTGGATCCCACAAGTTTCAGAGCAACTGAACCCAAGTTATTAAGCTTGTGCTCTAGAGCCACATCTACTGAACCCACATGCCACAACTCTTGAATCCCCTGTGCCCTAGAGCCCATGCTCAGCACAAGAGAAGTCACAATAAAAAGCCCTCACATCTCAACTAGAAAGTAACCCCTGATTACTGTGGCAGAGAAAATCCCACGCAGCAATTAAGACCCAGCAGAGCCAAAATTAAATAAAAGAAATACAAATTTTAAAAAAAGAATGTGGAATTTTGAAAAGCAAGGAAACATACAAGGAAACAACAGTAACATGTTCAATATTTGAAAAGAATGGAATTTCTGAAAAGAATAGGACACAAGGAAATAAAACGAGAACAATGATCTAAACCTATATGTTCATATCTTGATATCTTGGCTTCAAAAAGATTTCACTGAATGAATTTTTCTTATTATACATTTTTTAACTTTTGGTTTCTATGTTTTGGATTTAGGATTTAGGCTATATTAACATCACAGGTTTGTTTCAGAGAGACAGTGACAAAAAAGTCAATGCCAAAGGTCAGGAAGTCAATGGGTGAGCTTAGCAACTTGAAAATATCCAAGGAAACACAAGAGGAGAGGGACATGCTGTGGTTGACAGCAACAGTCAAATATATTTTACCCACATTTAAATATTGAGACAGTGACAATACTACATATATGTGCATAAACATGGGGAAAACACGTCATTCTTTTCTTATTGCCTTTTCCCCCGTCCTGAGCAGGATATCTCTTCCAAGAATGCAAACACTCTCACTTTAAAGCATTATATATTTCACTATTTATTTTCATTGAATTATAAAAGTTTAAAAATTTTAAAAGCTGTTGTCATTGGGCTAGGGGAATAGGAGCACCTACAACCACTTGGAGCGATGGTCTGGAGGGATGGGAAGGGGGGAACTGGGTGGGGGGAGGGTCAAGGGATATGCATATGAATGATCTGGGAACATACATGTACAAAAATAAATAATAAAAAATAAAAAAAAATAAAAAAAAAAGATCATACTTCCCACAGGAAAAAAAAAAAAATGTATTATAGTATATAATTATATAAAATGACAAAAGATTATTTAACTTCTTAAAATATTTTAAAAGACATATAACTACAAACCTACAGTTATGTGTTTATAAACATGTAAATATTACCTATCAACATATTAAAATGTATGTCACCATAAATGTTATAATGTTTATTACTATAAATGTATAAATTCAAATAATGCATTCAGATATTTCTTATTTTATATGTTTGTTCATTTTAGTGGTAGAAGTTGGACAACTGCTCAGAAAACTCAAGCTGATTGAATGGAGATTTTCTATTTATTCTAAGGAGAAGTCAGTCAATAAATGGCTCTAGCTAAATTATATAAACATGAAGTTTCAGGAAGAATGAAGACTGCATGACAGCAAAACTTAAAACATAAAAACAAACATATAACCTATATGTTCATATCTTGATATCTTGGCTTCAAAAAGATTTCACTGAATGAATTTTTCTTATTATACATTTTTTAACTTTTGGTTTCTATGTTTTGGATTTAGGATTTAGGCTATATTAACATCACAGGTTTGTTTCAGAGAGACAGTGACAAAAAAGTCAATGCCAAAGGTCAGGAAGTCAATGGGTGAGCTTAGCAACTTGAAAATATCCAAGGAAACACAAGAGGAGAGGGACATGCTGTGGTTGACAGCAACAGTCAAATATATTTTACCCACATTTAAATATTGAGACAGTGACAATACTACATATATGTGCATAAACATGGGGAAAACACGTCATTCTTTTCTTATTGCCTTTTCCCCCGTCCTGAGCAGGATATCTCTTCCAAGAATGCAAACACTCTCACTTTAAAGCATTATATATTTCACTATTTATTTTCATTGAATTATAAAAAGTTTAAAAATTTTAAAAAGCTATTGTCATTGTGCTAGGGGAATAGGAGCACCTACAACCACTTGGAGCGATGGTCTGGAGGGATGGGAGGGGGGGAACTGGGTGGGGGGAGGGTCAAGGGATATGCATATGAATGATCTGGGAACATACATGTACAAAAATAAATAATAAAAAAATAAAAAAAAATAAAAAAAAAAGATCATACTTCCCACAGGAAAAAAAAAAAAATGTATTATAGTATATAATTATATAAAATGACAAAAGATTATTTAACTTCTTAAAATATTTTAAAAGACATATAACTACAAACCTACAGTTATGTGTTTATAAACATGTAAATATTACCTATCAACATATTAAAATGTATGTCACCATAAATGTTATAATGTTTATTACTATAAATGTATAAATTCAAATAATGCATTCAGATATTTCTTATTTTATATGTTTGTTCATTTTAGTGGTAGAAGTTGGACAACTGCTCAGAAAACTCAAGCTGATTGAATGGAGATTTTCTATTTATTCTAAGGAGAAGTCAGTCAATAAATGGCTCTAGCTAAATTATATAAACATGAAGTTTCAGGAAGAATGAAGACTGCATGACAGCAAAACTTAAAAACATAAAAAAAATCAGAATGATTATTTTTCCATTTTCTTTCTCTGTGCCCTTTTGCAAACTAAATGTCAGATTTCTTGTTTTTCACAATCTTGCCATCTATGATAGGACTTGTGCAGTAAATTTTCTGGAGACCAGAAGTGAAAAATGACCTTAAAAAGATTTTTTTTAATGCTACGCTAAGAAGTCAATGGACCAAGTATAATTCTGTGATAGAACATTCATGGTCTAAACAAATGCACACATAAAACAGTTTATATCTAACAACTTGTATATACCAGACTATATTATGTTGATTAGTATGATTAATTCTCATCTTTTGCACAAATTAATATTGGAACCAGACTGATAAAATGCACAGATTAAAAAGTCAAATATGGCCCCAAACTTAAACCACATTTATCATGAAGTCAATATTTTAAAACTTTTTTTTGTTGTTAATAGAATTTATTTGAAGAAAACAGTCATGGATGTACACATGTTTCAGTGAAGTATTGCTTATAACTGAAAAGACATATATAGTCAGAATGTTCAATAGAGGATTAAATAAATTATGTTTCAGCTATACAACAGAATAATAAGGAAATAAAAGCAGAAGACTTATGTCATGACCCAACAAAGATGTTCACAATCTACTGTTATGTAAAAAAACCATGTTACAAAACAGTATGCAAGTATGAGCCCATTTTTATAAAAATATACATATACATATTTAGCAATCCAAAAGGACAACTATTTACCAAAATATTAACACTGGTTACTTTCAACATTGTAGGATGATGGTTGCTTTGCTTAACTACCCTTTTTAGGCTATTTGAATTATCTGTAATAGATTATTCTTTAGATGGGAAGTTATTAACTTCAGATTATCTCAGTTGTGCCTTCAAAAGCTCCTTCTGGCAAGGAAAATGTTTCTGTCTAGCCCATACCTGGAAAATTGCTTCTCCCTTGTAAATCTGAGTGTCCTTCCAAGATGACATTCACTCAAAGTGTCTTTTTGGTAAACTATACAAGAACAATTGTTGATTAAAAAGGTACTAGTAACTTCTCATAATACTAGTTTTGTTTGTTTGTTTTATTCATGGCCTCCAGTGCCATATCTGAAAAAATAGTGATGAGAGAGTCAAGAGTGGAGATAATGAGAGTTTGATAGTCTGGAAGTTAGGATTCTCATTTCAGAAGAAAGAATGTCAACTGTGATTTTCTTGAGTACTTTTTCAATGTAAGTATGGGTTTAATAACTAAATAAGGATTTAAAAAATAGAATATCTTTCTGAATGACATTACATATTCCAGGAGTTCTGTCAAAGAGTCCACACAAAGTGGTACATTTACGAATTTCTTTCTATCAAATTCATTCTATATTTCTAACTCATTTCTAGCTGACTAGTTCTCTAGTAGTTTTAAAGTTCCTTTGAGTAAATAAATCCCTCTCATCAAACTTAATGTTAATTTTTAAGCATCTTGGGTTTGTCTGTGGAATGTGTGAGTGTGTATGAGAAAGGGAAGACTTAAAAGATGAGGAGAAGTCTAGGAATGAATGGAATAGGTATGGGAGAAGTCACATGTTGATATGACTGATACATACCACACATTAGTATTTATTGATGGTACATATAATGACTATTTTTTGCCTTTTCATACTGTTCATGGGGTTCTCAAGGCAAGAGTACTGAAGTGATTTGCCATTCCCTTCTCCAGTGGACCATATTTTTGTTACAACTCTCCACAATGACCCATCCGTCTTGGACGGCCGTACATGGCATGGCTCATGGTTTTATTGAGTTAGACAAGGCTGTGATCCATGTGATCAGTTTGGTTAGTTTTCTCTGATTGTGCTTTTTATTCTGACTGCTCCCTGATTGATGAAGGTAAGAGTCTGTGGAAGCTTCCTGTTGGAAGGGACTGGCTGTGAGGAAACCTGGATTTTGTTCTGCTGAGCAAAGTCATGTTCAGCAGAACTTTAATCCAATTATCTGCTGATGAGTGGAGCTGTGTTTCTTTCCTGTAGTTTGGTCTGTGGCCAAACTATGGTAGGGGTAATGGTGAACTTCTCTAAAAGGACTTACACCAGCTTGCTGCACCAGGACGGCTGTTTCAGTGTCTCTCATCCATAGCAGTCTTATGCCTCTGCCTCCGTCAGAGACTCAGGAACACTCAGAGGTAAGCCTGGTTCAGTCTCATGTAGGGTCACTGCTTCTTGCTCCTGGGTCCTTATGCATAAAAGGTTTTGTTTGTGCCCTCCAGAGACTGTTTTCCTAGTCTTTCTTGGCTGCTCTATAATCTGGCTAATGGCCACCTCCTTCAAACTTACTTATGCCACAAACCTGCCTCCCCGGACAGCTGTAGGTCACTGCTGACCCATACCTCTTCAGGACAAACTCAAACCCTCAAAGACAGGTCTAGTTCAGCCTCTTATGAAGGTGACTGCCCCTTTCCTTGGAGCAGTGAGCAACAATAAGAACCAGACATGAAACAACAGACTGAAGATCGTCAAACACACAAAGTGGTACATTTACGAATTTCTTTCTATCAAATTCATTCTATATTTCTAACTCATTTCTAGCTGACTAGTTCTCTAGTAGTTTTAAAGTTCCTTTGAGTAAATAAATCCCTCTCATCAAACTTAATGTTAATTTTTAAGCATCTTGGGTTTGTCTGTGGAATGTGTGAGTGTGTATGAGAAAGGGAAGACTTAAAAGATGAGGAGAAGTCTAGGAATGAATGGAATAGGTATGGGAGAAGTCACATGTTGATATGACTGATACATACCACACATTAGTATTTATTGATGGTACATATAATGACTATTTTTTGCCTTTTCATACTGTTCATGGGGTTCTCAAGGCAAGAGTACTGAAGTGATTTGCCATTCCCTTCTCCAGTGGACCATATTTTTGTTACAACTCTCCACAATGACCCATCCGTCTTGGACGGCCGTACATGGCATGGCTCATGGTTTTATTGAGTTAGACAAGGCTGTGATCCATGTGATCAGTTTGGTTAGTTTTCTCTGATTGTGCTTTTTATTCTGACTGCTCCCTGATTGATGAAGGTAAGAGTCTGTGGAAGCTTCCTGTTGGAAGGGACTGGCTGTGAGGAAACCTGGATTTTGTTCTGCTGAGCAAAGTCATGTTCAGCAGAACTTTAATCCAATTATCTGCTGATGAGTGGAGCTGTGTTTCTTTCCTGTAGTTTGGTCTGTGGCCAAACTATGGTAGGGGTAATGGTGAACTTCTCTAAAAGGACTTACACCAGCTTGCTGCACCAGGACGGCTGTTTCAGTGTCTCTCATCCATAGCAGTCTTATGCCTCTGCCTCCGTCAGAGACTCAGGAACACTCAGAGGTAAGCCTGGTTCAGTCTCATGTAGGGTCACTGCTTCTTGCTCCTGGGTCCTTATGCATAAAAGGTTTTGTTTGTGCCCTCCAGAGACTGTTTTCCTAGTCTTTCTTGGCTGCTCTATAATCTGGCTAATGGCCACCTCCTTCAAACTTACTTATGCCACAAACCTGCCTCCCCGGACAGCTGTAGGTCACTGCTGACCCATACCTCTTCAGGACAAACTCAAACCCTCAAAGACAGGTCTAGTTCAGCCTCTTATGAAGGTGACTGCCCCTTTCCTTGGAGCAGTGAGCAACAATAAGAACCAGACATGAAACAACAGACTGATTCCAAATTGGGAAAGAAGTATGTCAAGGCTGTATATTGTCACTCTGCTTATTTAACTTATATGCAGACTAGAGTTATGCAAAATGCTTGTCTGGATGAAGCACAAATTGGAATCAAGATTGCTGGGGAGAAATATCAATAATCTCAGGTATGCAGATGATACCACCCTTACTGCAGGAAGTAAAGAGGAATTAAAGTGCTTTTTGATGAAGGTGAAAGAGGAGAGTGAGAAGGTGAAAGAGGAGACTGAAATAGCTGGCTTAAAACTCAACATTCAAAAAACTAAGATCATGGCATCCAAACCTATCACTGTGCATGGTAATTATACCTATGGAATTAAAAGATGCTTGCTCCTTGGAAGAAGAGCTATAACAAACACATAGACAGTGCATTAAAACTTAGAGACACTGGGCTTCCCCTGGTGGTCCAATGGGTAAGGACACCGCCTTGCAGTGCAAGGGGCGCTGGTTCGAGCCCTGGCCTGGGAAGATCCCACGTGCCACGGAGTGGCTGGACCGATGTGCCCAATTACCGAGCTGGAGCTCTGGAGCACATGCGCCCAGAGCCAGCGCTCTGCAACGACAGATGCCACCGCGATGGGAGGCCCCACAGGAGTCAAAGAACAAAGACTGATTAACATAGAGAAATGAAAGACCAATAGAAGTGGCCCGCCTGCTCCCCTCCCTCCCCAACCCGACCCCCGCCCAAAATAAATAAATAAATAAATCTTTAAAAAAAAAATTAGAGACATCACTTTACCGACAAAAGTCTGTATAGTCAAAGTAATGGTTTTCCCAATCACATCATGTATGGATGTGAGAGCTGGAACATAGAGAAAGCTGAGTGCTGAAAAATCAATGCCTTTGAACTGTGGTGTTGGAGAAGGCTCTTGAGAGTCCTTTGGATTACCAGGAAATAAAACCAGTCAATCCTGAAGGAAATCAACTCTGAATATTCATTGGAAGAATTGATGCTGAAGCTGAAGCTCCAATACTTTGGCCACTTGATGCAAAGGAATGATTCATTGGAAAAGACCCTGTTGTTGGGAAAAATACATGGCAAAGGGAGAAAGGAATGACAGAGCATTAGATGGTTGGATGGCATCATTGAGTCTGGATATGAGTTTCAGCAGGTTCTGGGAGACGGTGAAAGAGAAGCCTGGCATGCTGCAGTCCATGGGGTCACAAAAAGTCAAACACAACTGAGTGACTGAACTGAACTGAACTGATAGTGATTTTGATTAAACCTCAGTAATGATTAAATGAATTAAATCTACAATATTTCTAGTTTAATTAGGTCAGTAATTACATTCAATCTTCTTTTAATTTTCTGGTTTTTTTTAATCTACTGATTTTTTAAAAAAAATTTGGCCTCTTTTATTGGTTTTCCATTTGTTTATTTGTCATCCATCTTTATCCTTTGGCCTTCATGGACCTCCCATTGCAGTGGCCTCACTTGTTGCAGAGCACCAGCTTTGGGCACATTGCACTTCAGAGCTCTGGCTCCTAAGTGGACACATCAGTCCAGCCATTCTGCAGCACATGGGATCTTCCCAGGTCAGGGATTGAACCAGCATGCCTTGTACTGCAAGGCAGACTCTTTATCCACTGGACCACCAGGGAAGCCCCTAATCTTCTGATAGTTAAAGTTTCAAAATCCTGAAATCCAAACATAGAGGACAAAGCATAAGCCACATGATACTGAAGGGACACACTGATGCCATTGTGTTTCCAACTCTTTCTTCACTTCAGTCTAACAGTTCCATTCTGTGGCTCTCATTCTGGAATTCCCTCCAATTTGCATATTTTTTATTAAAAATTATATAAACTGTGTATCTTTTTTCCATGAATAACTTTAACATACGGAGATATCAATCTGGAAGGAGTGTATTTTCATCTTTTCTCACACTTCTATCAAAATTTAAAAACTCCAAAATAACTCTTGAGCTCAATTTAATGCTTTCTACTGGCAAAGTTTAAAAGTTTTTTTTTTCTGTAAAATACCAAGTAATTTATTTCATTTTTAAATCTTAACAACAATAGACCCTTTAAGGATCAGAAAAGCAAATATAGACTAATAAAAATCAGTCTATCTGGCCTTGGCCATTAGGCCAAGGAGAGAGGAATACTTTACAAAAGGTGTTTGACATTGATCTGCATTTCTTTCAATATTGCCATGAAATCCCACTAGAAAAGGCTCAAGTTGTGACCACAAGCATGAGCATCAATCCTGATTTTCTTTAACCCTAGCGATGGATATTCAACATCAACCTTAAGAAAAAGAAACATGATTTTGTTCTTCATAAAAAGTAGGAAGTAGAAGGTAAAACAGAATGGGGACATCTTAAGGAAAACAAATCTCTGATCCTAGAAATGGAATGTTTAGCTCAAGCAAAAACTTGTATTCAATATATTAGAAGTGCATTTGGAAAGTGGGAGTAATCTTTAATCAGGAGTCTGGGATGATAACAGATAAGCAGGGCACATAATATATGATTGTTTTCTTTCTGAAATACTCATTTCATTTTGAGGCATATGCTAATGTGCATTTTGAAAGCCTTTAAGAAAACATGCTTTTGAAATGAATGCTTCTAGAGTTATTGGCTGGTCAAGCATTCTGAAATCTTCCCAGGTCAGGATTGAACCAGCATGCCTTGTACTGCAAGGCAGACTCTTTATCCACTGGACCACCAGGAAGCCCTAATCTTCTGATAGTTAAAGTTTCAAAATCCTGAAATCCAAACATAGAGGACAAAGCATAAGCCACATGATACTGAAGGGACACACTGATGCCATTGTGTTTCCAACTCTTTCTTCACTTCAGTCTAACAGTTCCATTCTGTGGCTCTCATTCTGGAATTCCCTCCAATTTGCATATTTTTTATTAAAAATTATATAAACTGTGTATCTTTTTTCCATGAATAACTTTAACATACGGAGATATCAATCTGGAAGGAGTGTATTTTCATCTTTTCTCACACTTCTATCAAAATTTAAAAACTCCAAAATAACTCTTGAGCTCAATTTAATGCTTTCTACTGGCAAAGTTTAAAAGTTTTTTTTTTCTGTAAAATACCAAGTAATTTATTTCATTTTTAAATCTTAACAACAATAGACCCTTTAAGGATCAGAAAAGCAAATATAGACTAATAAAAATCAGTCTATCTGGCCTTGGCCATTAGGCCAAGGAGAGAGGAATACTTTACAAAAGGTGTTTGACATTGATCTGCATTTCTTTCAATATTGCCATGAAATCCCACTAGAAAAGGCTCAAGTTGTGACCACAAGCATGAGCATCAATCCTGATTTTCTTTAACCCTAGCGATGGATATTCAACATCAACCTTAAGAAAAAGAAACATGATTTTGTTCTTCATAAAAAGTAGGAAGTAGAAGGTAAAACAGAATGGGGACATCTTAAGGAAAACAAATCTCTGATCCTAGAAATGGAATGTTTAGCTCAAGCAAAAACTTGTATTCAATATATTAGAAGTGCATTTGGAAAGTGGGAGTAATCTTTAATCAGGAGTCTGGGATGATAACAGATAAGCAGGGCACATAATATATGATTGTTTTCTTTCTGAAATACTCATTTCATTTTGAGGCATATGCTAATGTGCATTTTGAAAGCCTTTAAGAAAACATGCTTTTTGAAATGAATGCTTCTAGAGTTATTGGCTTCTTGTGTTCAAGCATAATTTTATTGTATTGTATAGTGCAAAATGTCTTATTAAGGTATTAATATATTTATAAAAGAATAGTATATTACCTTTTATATTTAGAAACATATCTTTATATACTTTTGGCAGTTTTTATAATTTGTTTAATTCATCTAGATTTAAATGTGCAATAATAGAAAATTATAATTTAATACAGAATTATTTTTGATAAAAGTAATAATATCTCAAAAATTTGAAGTGAAATGGCCATGTTAAAAGTTATAAATAAAACAACTGCTGTATTCGTCATGAGACTCTGCACTGAGTAATGACAATCTCTGGTGAAAACTTTTCTTTGAAAATCTAGTTACTTACCTTGGAATGAAAAAATTATAATGTTTTATGAATAAATGATAATACATAATTATGTGGCTTAAGTTTATAATTTTATACATGAGAAAAATTATAATTTTATACATAAGGAAAAACTCAGAGGCTAAGACTATCAAAATGTTCACCTTACTAAGGGCATGAGAATATTGCCTCTGGTCCAGTGCTTTCTCATATTCTGGCTACTATTTATCCTGATAATTTTAAGATAACAGTAGATAATATCTCATTTTCATAATGGAGAGAGTCTAGGTTTTTATTTCTTGTAAAGCCTACCAGTTAGCTTCTTTCTTTTTTGGTACCACTAAACCTTAGGGAGACAAGTTGCTGTTTTAGAAACAATTATATGAAGTCAGTACTAGTGCTCCAACTGTCAGACTCATCGACAAAAGAAGAAAAGCAAAGACTGTGCCTTGATCCCGACAACCAGGATCATCTTTCTAGATAATATAATACAACAAAGGCTACAACTGACTTTAGTGACCTTGATCTTCTAACTTTGAAAGTGGTATACTTCAATAACATCAAACTTAAGATTTTTTTTTTTAAAGAAAATTCCTAATACACTTGCTTTTCCTCCTCTATCCTAATGAAATACTGTTGCTCATTGGCACTGAGGTAGAGCAAATGTTAACGTAGTCCTCAAGATATCCATTGCCTTAAAGCACATACCTTGTTTAATTCTCTCATCTGGAGGGGACAGCTGTGTATAGAATGCAATATTGCCCTCGAAATTGTGTACATTACTTAACAAAAGGATTTTAGAGATGTAATTAAACGGAAATTATTAGAGTAGTTCAGACCTGATCACGTGATCCCTTGAAATCTGAGACTAGAAGTCAGAGACGAGGAGATCAAAGATTCAAAGAAGCTGAGATATATTGTTTCTGATCTTGAAGGAGCAACTGAGAGATTGTAGGGAGGCCCATGTGGCAGGCAATGGTGTATCTCCTTTAGGAGCTGAGAATGGACATCAAGAAAATCTCAATCCTGCCTGCAAGCACATGGTACTAAATCCAACTAAAGGAGGTTGAAAGAGAACCAAGAGCCTCACATGAGACAACAGCCTCTCAGGGCACCCTGATTTCTGCAATGTCAGCTCCTGAGTAGAGAATCCAGGAGTGCCATGCCTAACTCCTGACCAGTGGAAACTGAGAGCTAATGAATATTTGCCTTAAGTCAATTTGAGGTCGTTTGTTATACAGCAGTTGAAAAGTACTACAGAGCTATTCATCACTGGGATGGACAGATGTTAAATTGACCCTCAATGATCCCTGACACCTAATGTTGAAGCCTTTGTTTAATTTCCCTCCCCAAGAGTATGAGTGTGGTTGTGACTTGGTTCTAATAGCAGAATATAGCAAGTGTTCAGGGAAGTCACTCTTGTGATTCTTGTACATCATTTAATACCATCCTAGTAAAATGAAGTTTGAAAGACTCTCTCTTGCTGGGAGAGCAAGGGAGTAAGCTCCCATGTTGTGAGAGTCTATGGAAAGGGCTCTTCCCTGTGACTCAGAAAGTGAAGAATCTGCCTGAAATGCAGGAAACCAGGGTTCCATCCCTGGGTCAGGAAGATTCCCTGAGGAACAGAACCACTTCCATATTCTTGCCTGAAGAATTCCTGGGATAGAGGAGCCTGGCAGGTAAGTAATCCATGGGGTTGCAAAGAGTCGGACACAGATGTGCAACTAACACTTTTTTCTTCTCTTAGGAGCTCCATGGAAATTGGGACTTTGATTCTACAACTGCATGTTAACGTAGTCCTCAAGATATCCATTGCCTTAAAGCACATACCTTGTTTAATTCTCTCATCTGGAGGGGACAGCTGTGTATAGAATGCAATATTGCCCTCGAAATTGTGTACATTACTTAACAAAAGGATTTTAGAGATGTAATTAAACGGAAATTATTAGAGTAGTTCAGACCTGATCACGTGATCCCTTGAAATCTGAGACTAGAAGTCAGAGACGAGGAGATCAAAGATTCAAAGAAGCTGAGATATATTGTTTCTGATCTTGAAGGAGCAACTGAGAGATTGTAGGGAGGCCCATGTGGCAGGCAATGGTGTATCTCCTTTAGGAGCTGAGAATGGACATCAAGAAAATCTCAATCCTGCCTGCAAGCACATGGTACTAAATCCAACTAAAGGAGGTTGAAAGAGAACCAAGAGCCTCACATGAGACAACAGCCTCTCAGGGCACCCTGATTTCTGCAATGTCAGCTCCTGAGTAGAGAATCCAGGAGTGCCATGCCTAACTCCTGACCAGTGGAAACTGAGAGCTAATGAATATTTGCCTTAAGTCAATTTGAGGTCGTTTGTTATACAGCAGTTGAAAAGTACTACAGAGCTATTCATCACTGGGATGGACAGATGTTAAATTGACCCTCAATGATCCCTGACACCTAATGTTGAAGCCTTTGTTTAATTTCCCTCCCCAAGAGTATGAGTGTGGTTGTGACTTGGTTCTAATAGCAGAATATAGCAAGTGTTCAGGAAGTCACTCTTGTGATTCTTGTACATCATTTAATACCATCCTAGTAAAATGAAGTTTGAAAGACTCTCTCTTGCTGGGAGAGCAAGGGAGTAAGCTCCCATGTTGTGAGAGTCTATGGAAAGGGCTCTTCCCTGTGACTCAGAAAGTGAAGAATCTGCCTGAAATGCAGGAAACCAGGGTTCCATCCCTGGGTCAGGAAGATTCCCTGAGGAACAGAACCACTTCCATATTCTTGCCTGAAGAATTCCTGGGATAGAGGAGCCTGGCAGGTAAGTAATCCATGGGGTTGCAAAGAGTCGGACACAGATGTGCAACTAACACTTTTTTCTTCTCTTAGGAGCTCCATGGAAATTGGGACTTTGATTCTACAACTGCAATTCTGAGAACATTATGAGGAAGGTGAGAAGATTTTGCATCACTTGAGAATCTGATAAGACTGTAGCCCCCATGGGCACTTGGACTGGACCTTTGCAGGACTTTAAGCAAAGAACCTAAGTGCACTATGCCTAGACTTCTTTTGGGGAGTGGGGCAGGTTGGGGAGGGAGGGGAGTAGGCCACTTCTATTGGTCTTTCATTTATCTATTTTCATCCATCTTTGTTTTTTGGCCCATGTGGGCCTCCCATCACAGTAGCCTCTTATTCCAGAGCACTGGCTCTAGGTGCATGTGCTCCAGAGCTCTGGCTCGGTAATTGGACACATCGGTCCAGCCACTCCTCAGCACATGGGATCTTCCAAAGCCAGGGATCAAACCGGTGCCCCTTGCACTGCAAGGCAGTGTCCTTGGACCCACTGGACCACCAGGAAAGCCCTATGCCTGGACTTCTAACCTGAACAAATGTATTAGATTACCGTAACTGCTGGTGTTTGGTGTGAAGCATTTTCTGGACTATTGGGCTTATTTTAAAATGTTAAATAAAACTCTGCTTTTAAAAGTCTTACTGAAGTATGGTAAAAATAATTTCTTGTTGAAACAGAAAAAAATGTATATATGTTTACTGGAATAATATCTTTAAATATATTAACCTATGTTGGTTTTATTTTCCTTACTATTTTCAAACTTTTCTTTTGCCCTAAGCACACAAGTTATTTCACTGAAATTCATTGCTCTAAGAAAGGATGTGATGAAATAGAAAGTGAAGAAAAAGTTATGTGAGTCTCTGGCTTGGATGTACCGGAAGCTTCAATCCCTTGAAAATCTGATACGGCTTAAAATTACTTAGGAAAGTCATCATGTAAACATAGAGAAATTTTTAAAATTGAATTATAGCTGATTTACAATATTATGTTAGTTCCAGGTGTATATCAAACTGATTCAGTGATATATATTCTTTCTCAGATTGTTTTCCAGTATAGGTTACTATAAGATGTTGAACATAGTTCCCTGCTATACAGTAGGTCCAGGTCCTTGTTGTTTATCTACTTTATATATAGCAGTGTGTAACCATTAACCCTAAACTCCAAATTTATAATTCCACTCCCTGATTTTTGCTTTGGTAACCATAAGTTTAATTTCTATGTCTATAAGTCTATTTTTATGCTATAAATAACTGTATTTGTATCCTTTTTTAGGTTCCATGTATAAGTGATATCATCTATTTGCCTTTCTCTGACTTATTTCACTTATTATGATTATCTTTAGGTCTATCTATATTGCTTCAAATAGCATTACTTCTTTTTTATTGCTGAGTAATATTCCATTGTATAAATGTATCACCACTTCTTTACTGTTCCTCTGCTGACAGACATGTCTCACTTAGTGTGAATAATGCTTTTATGAACATAGGGGTGCATGTATCTTTTGAATTACAGTTTTCATATTTTCTGGATATGTGCCCATGGATAGGATTACTGGATCAAATAGTAACTTAACTTTTACTTTTTTAAGGAACCTCCACACTGTTCCCCACTGTAGCTGAACCAATTTATATTCACACCAACAGTGTAAGTGGATTCAAACACAGGGAACTTTTTGAGAAAGAGAATTGTGTATGACTCAGTTGTAGCTTTGCACATGGCCAATTCATTATATGACTAGAAAAAAATACTCACAGGCCTAAGGAAAAAGATATTTGATGGAAGGAAATAAGATAAGGGCTCTTGTTGTCTTTCCTAAGATATTGTTGGCAGGAGTGAGGGAACTAGAACTTGAACAGGTGCATAATGTGTATTGACTAATGATTCCTAAACAAATTTCAAGCTATGCACATGCCTTGGCATGCTTTTGAGAGGGTATAAAAGTTTTGTGGCTCTTAATATTACATAGAAGTATCCCAGAGGGCTTCAGTCCTAAAAGAATCTGATAGTTCGGGTAGTAAACATAGAGAAATTTTTAAAATTGAATTATAGCTGATTTACAATATTATGTTAGTTCCAGGTGTATATCAAACTGATTCAGTGATATATATTCTTTCTCAGATTGTTTTCCAGTATAGGTTACTATAAGATGTTGAACATAGTTCCCTGCTATACAGTAGGTCCAGGTCCTTGTTGTTTATCTACTTTATATATAGCAGTGTGTAACCATTAACCCTAAACTCCAAATTTATAATTCCACTCCCTGATTTTTGCTTTGGTAACCATAAGTTTAATTTCTATGTCTATAAGTCTATTTTTATGCTATAAATAACTGTATTTGTATCCTTTTTTAGGTTCCATGTATAAGTGATATCATCTATTTGCCTTTCTCTGACTTATTTCACTTATTATGATTATCTTTAGGTCTATCTATATTGCTTCAAATAGCATTACTTCTTTTTTATTGCTGAGTAATATTCCATTGTATAAATGTATCACCACTTCTTTACTGTTCCTCTGCTGACAGACATGTCTCACTTAGTGTGAATAATGCTTTTATGAACATAGGGGTGCATGTATCTTTTGAATTACAGTTTTCATATTTTCTGGATATGTGCCCATGGATAGGATTACTGGATCAAATAGTAACTTAACTTTTACTTTTTTAAGGAACCTCCACACTGTTCCCCACTGTAGCTGAACCAATTTATATTCACACCAACAGTGTAAGTGGATTCAAACACAGGGAACTTTTTGAGAAAGAGAATTGTGTATGACTCAGTTGTAGCTTTGCACATGGCCAATTCATTATATGACTAGAAAAAAATACTCACAGGCCTAAGGAAAAAGATATTTGATGGAAGGAAATAAGATAAGGGCTCTTGTTGTCTTTCCTAAGATATTGTTGGCAGGAGTGAGGGAACTAGAACTTGAACAGGTGCATAATGTGTATTGACTAATGATTCCTAAACAAATTTCAAGCTATGCACATGCCTTGGCATGCTTTTGAGAGGGTATAAAAGTTTTTGTGGCTCTTAATATTACATAGAAGTATCCCAGAGGGCTTCAGTCCTAAAAGAATCTGTGTAAAGAAATGACAGAATGACTTTAATGTGAATTCTACCACCTGAAAAAAAGATATTAAACCAGAATGTCAGTTTTTTTTCAATAAATACTTAATGGGCATCAACAATGTCAGGTACTGAACTAGTTTCTCAGCACATAGCAGTTTAAAATAATCCCTTGTAGTTTTGAAGTTCCTGTTATACAGTATGTATATAAAAATTGCTAATAAATAAATAAAATATACCAGATGGTGGTAAATGCTATAGAGAAATGAAAAGCAGAGTAAAGAGATTAACTCTTCCAGAAATTTCAAACCCATCGTTACAACTTATCTCTCTTCCTTAATATGCCCCCATGAGTGTCTAATAGACATTTCAGACTATTGAAATGCCAGCTGTACCTAAACAAAATGTGAAAACCCCTCCTTACCCTGGGATTACTTTCTCAGTAAATGACTATACCATCAAGTCAAAAACCAAAATATCATCCCTGATTTCTCATTGTCAATCTATCAGCAATCTCTTTATTTTTGTTTTTTTAACATCTAATTTTACATTGGAGTATTGCCTACTGAAAATGCTGTGATAGTTTAAGGTGCATAGCAGAATGACTCTGCCATACACGTACATGTATTCATTCCCTCTGCAAAGTCCCCTCCCATCCAGACTGTCATATAACTTTAAGCAGAACTCCCTGTGCTATGCAATAGATCCTTGCTGGTTATCCATTTTCAATATTGCAGGATATATATATGTCAATCCCAAGGTCTCTAATTACCCTTTCCCCCACCCATCCCCAGCCAATTTGCTCTATACTCAGTTGTAGCTTTGCACATGGCCAATTCATTATATGACTAGAAAAAAATACTCACAGGCCTAAGGAAAAAGATATTTGATGGAAGGAAATAAGATAAGGGCTCTTGTTGTCTTTCCTAAGATATTGTTGGCAGGAGTGAGGGAACTAGAACTTGAACAGGTGCATAATGTGTATTGACTAATGATTCCTAAACAAATTTCAAGCTATGCACATGCCTTGGCATGCTTTTGAGAGGGTATAAAAGTTTTTGTGGCTCTTAATATTACATAGAAGTATCCCAGAGGGCTTCAGTCCTAAAAGAATCTGTGTAAAGAAATGACAGAATGACTTTAATGTGAATTCTACCACCTGAAAAAAAGATATTAAACCAGAATGTCAGTTTTTTTTCAATAAATACTTAATGGGCATCAACAATGTCAGGTACTGAACTAGTTTCTCAGCACATAGCAGTTTAAAATAATCCCTTGTAGTTTTGAAGTTCCTGTTATACAGTATGTATATAAAAATTGCTAATAAATAAATAAAATATACCAGATGGTGGTAAATGCTATAGAGAAATGAAAAGCAGAGTAAAGAGATTAACTCTTCCAGAAATTTCAAACCCATCGTTACAACTTATCTCTCTTCCTTAATATGCCCCCATGAGTGTCTAATAGACATTTCAGACTATTGAAATGCCAGCTGTACCTAAACAAAATGTGAAAACCCCTCCTTACCCTGGGATTACTTTCTCAGTAAATGACTATACCATCAAGTCAAAAACCAAAATATCATCCCTGATTTCTCATTGTCAATCTATCAGCAATCTCTTTATTTTTGTTTTTTTAACATCTAATTTTACATTGGAGTATTGCCTACTGAAAATGCTGTGATAGTTTAAGGTGCATAGCAGAATGACTCTGCCATACACGTACATGTATTCATTCCCTCTGCAAAGTCCCCTCCCATCCAGACTGTCATATAACTTTAAGCAGAACTCCCTGTGCTATGCAATAGATCCTTGCTGGTTATCCATTTTCAATATTGCAGGATATATATATGTCAATCCCAAGGTCTCTAATTACCCTTTCCCCCACCCATCCCCCCAGCAACCAGAAGTTTGTTCTCTATGAGTCTGTTGTTTTATAAATAGATTCATTTGTATCATTTCTGTCTAAATTCCACATATAAGGGATCAGTTCAGTTCAGTCACTCAGTCGTGTTCAACTCTTTGTAATTCCATGAACCACAGCATGCCAGGTTTCCCTGTCCTTCACTATCTCAGGTTTATTTGTACCATTTCTGTCTAAATTCCACATATAAGGGATACCATACAATATTCTCTTCCTCTGTCTGATTTCACTTAATATGACACTCTCTAGGTCCATATGTGTTCCTACAAACAGTATTATTTTACTCCTACTTATAGTTGTGTAATAGTCCATTGTATATATTTCTCTCTCTAAACGTATCTGGGATGTAGTCAACTTTCAGTGAACAATTGATAAATGTGTGAAGAAAAGTTTGAAATGCAGTTAATAATTACAGAATCATGAGGTAGAGAAATATACTGATTGTCCCCTCCCCACCTCTTTTCCTTCCCCCTTTTCTCCTCATCTTCATCCTTCTTCTCTTTCATTCATCCAGTAGTCAGTTACTTCTACATTCCAGAGTGTTTCCTGGGAATAGTTTCCCTACAGTTTGCTTTCTACTCTGCAAAATGTAGAATTTCATGTACAGTTTACATTTTTAGAAAATGAATTTGCTTCTTGCAGTCTAACACACACACACACACACACACACACATCTGAGGGGTGTGTGTGCATGTGTACTCATTGAAGATTTTGTAGGCAGTATAGGATTTTATCTAACCAATCTGTATGCAAACCTCCTTTCTTTTTCTCTTTCTATCCCTATCTTTTAACTTTTTTGCCTCTTGCACTTTTCTTCGCTTTTATGGAAGTGATATATATTCTCCTGAGACAAAAGTGTGTGCCTTTAATTCATCTCTTTCTCCTTCCTGAGCAATTTGCTCTATCGATCATGCATGCTAAGTTCCTTCAGTTAAAAAGTTCTATGCAATAGATCCTTGCTGGTTATCCATTTTCAATATTGCAGGATATATATATGTCAATCCCAAGGTCTCTAATTACCCTTTCCCCCACCCATCCCCCCAGCAACCAGAAGTTTGTTCTCTATGAGTCTGTTGTTTTATAAATAGATTCATTTGTATCATTTCTGTCTAAATTCCACATATAAGGGATCAGTTCAGTTCAGTCACTCAGTCGTGTTCAACTCTTTGTAATTCCATGAACCACAGCATGCCAGGTTTCCCTGTCCTTCACTATCTCAGGTTTATTTGTACCATTTCTGTCTAAATTCCACATATAAGGGATACCATACAATATTCTCTTCCTCTGTCTGATTTCACTTAATATGACACTCTCTAGGTCCATATGTGTTCCTACAAACAGTATTATTTTACTCCTACTTATAGTTGTGTAATAGTCCATTGTATATATTTCTCTCTCTAAACGTATCTGGGATGTAGTCAACTTTCAGTGAACAATTGATAAATGTGTGAAGAAAAGTTTGAAATGCAGTTAATAATTACAGAATCATGAGGTAGAGAAATATACTGATTGTCCCCTCCCCACCTCTTTTCCTTCCCCCTTTTCTCCTCATCTTCATCCTTCTTCTCTTTCATTCATCCAGTAGTCAGTTACTTCTACATTCCAGAGTGTTTCCTGGGAATAGTTTCCCTACAGTTTGCTTTCTACTCTGCAAAATGTAGAATTTCATGTACAGTTTACATTTTTAGAAAATGAATTTGCTTCTTGCAGTCTAACACACACACACACACACACACACACACACATCTGAGTGTGTGTGTGTGCATGTGTACTCATTGAAGATTTTGTAGGCAGTATAGGATTTTATCTAACCAATCTGTATGCAAACCTCCTTTCTTTTTCTCTTTCTATCCCTATCTTTTAACTTTTTTGCCTCTTGCACTTTTCTTCGCTTTTATGGAAGTGATATATATTCTCCTGAGACAAAAGTGTGTGCCTTTAATTCATCTCTTTCTCCTTCCTGAGCAATTTGCTCTATCGATCATGCATGCTAAGTTCCTTCAGTTATGTCCTGCTCTTTACGAGCCTATAGACTGTACCCTCCAGGCTCCTCTGGCCATAATATTCTCCAGGAAAGAATACTGGAGTGGGATACCTGCTCTCCTCCAGGGGATCTTCCCAACCTAGGGATCGAACCTGCATCTCTCACATGTCCTGCATTGGCAGGAAGGTTCTTTACCATGAGTGCCATCTTTCTGGGAAGCCTCTGCTCTGTGGATTACCTCAGCCCTAATCCACACCCTCTCTTAAAAAGAATGAAAAATAAAATCCAAATGTAATTAATTAAATAAACCTGAATTCTCTTAATCTTAAATCTCTTGTTTCCTTCCAAATTGTTCCCTCTCTCACTCCTGAATATGTTCCACTGTATACTCTTTGAATTTTCCAATCTCTCATTTGCTTCTCAATCCATCATGTTTTTTGTACCCACATCAACCCAACAATATATCTTTGCTGAGGTTACCAAAAAAACTCTCCAACATTTTTTTAACAGAAATTTCTCAATCTTTACTTTTTTGACCAAATAGCAACATTTGACACAAAGTACCCCCCTCATCTCTACCTAAGTTTCAACTTTTACTCTGATTAGAAATTTCTCCCTGATACGTATCTCCTCTCAGTCTTTACACTTTCATTTTTGAGTCTAATCTAGTGACAACTTCACATTTCTTAGGCTTTACAAACCTGAATCTCTAGTCATATATTTTCTCGTAAGCCACAGACTTATGTATGTTATAATTGCTTTCTGGGAAAGTTAGCATTCCAAAGGAGGCAAGACAATATAATGGAGGAAAGACAGTGTCTTCAGTAAGTGGTGCTGTAAAACTCAGTAGCTACATACAAAAAAAAGAAAATTAGAACATTCTTTAACATGATACACAAAAATAAACTAAAAGTATTCTTGATTCCTCCCTGTCTTCCTCTTGATATACAATTCCTCTGTAAACATGACCTTATAAAATAGCTTTATTTTTTCCTGTTTTTCCCCCATTCTTGCTTTTATGGAAGTATATACTCCTGAGACAAAAGTGTGTGCCTTTAATTCATCTCTTTCTCCTTCCTGAGCAATTTGCTCTATCGATCATGCATGCTAAGTTCCTTCAGTTATGTCCTGCTCTTTACGAGCCTATAGACTGTACCCTCCAGGCTCCTCTGGCCATAATATTCTCCAGGAAAGAATACTGGAGTGGGATACCTGCTCTCCTCCAGGGGATCTTCCCAACCTAGGGATCGAACCTGCATCTCTCACATGTCCTGCATTGGCAGGAAGGTTCTTTACCATGAGTGCCATCTTTCTGGGAAGCCTCTGCTCTGTGGATTACCTCAGCCCTAATCCACACCCTCTCTTAAAAAGAATGAAAAATAAAATCCAAATGTAATTAATTAAATAAACCTGAATTCTCTTAATCTTAAATCTCTTGTTTCCTTCCATATTTTTCCCTCTCTCACTCCTGAATATGTTCCACTGTATACTCTTTGAATTTTCCAATCTCTCATTTGCTTCTCAATCCATCATGTTTTTTGTACCCACATCAACCCAACAATATATCTTTGCTGAGGTTACCAAAAAAACTCTCCAACATTTTTTTAACAGAAATTTCTCAATCTTTACTTTTTTGACCAAATAGCAACATTTGACACAAAGTACCCCCCTCATCTCTACCTAAGTTTCAACTTTTACTCTGATTAGAAATTTCTCCCTGATACGTATCTCCTCTCAGTCTTTACACTTTCATTTTTGAGTCTAATCTAGTGACAACTTCACATTTCTTAGGCTTTACAAACCTGAATCTCTAGTCATATATTTTCTCGTAAGCCACAGACTTATGTATGTTATAATTGCTTTCTGGGAAAGTTAGCATTCCAAAGGAGGCAAGACAATATAATGGAGGAAAGACAGTGTCTTCAGTAAGTGGTGCTGTAAAACTCAGTAGCTACATACAAAAAAAAGAAAATTAGAACATTCTTTAACATGATACACAAAAATAAACTAAAAGTATTCTTGATTCCTCCCTGTCTTCCTCTTGATATACAATTCCTCTGTAAACATGACCTTATAAAATAGCTTTCATCTGCTCTCTTCTCTATACTCAAGTAATTCTTGCCATCCTCTAATTACCTTCTGCTGCCAGTTTCCCATCCTGCTGTTTTTGGTATGTATATGATTACCTCTTAAAATTATCACTGTCATCATTGTCATTTATTGCTAGAAATTCTTCAGAATTTCTTGGGATATAGTCCATTTTATTCCTCATGTAGGAGACTTTGTAATGTAGTGCAATTCTCTGCCAATAATTTTTACTTGTTTCTTTCAATTAATGATTGAAATCTGGAGACATCCTAATGCATTAAACTTTATAATGTTTCATATGGTTCCCCCTAATCTTCAAGTTAAATAAACTAGCTTAATTAGTATTGTAAACCATTATAATTTAAACATAAAAAATATTGAGACATGGATTATGCATTAAACAGATCCAATTTATTCTGTTTACTAGATAAGTCCTTTGTTGTCAAAAGTGAAATACAACAGTATGAAAGAATTATAATATCATGCATTGTCTTTCTAAGAATAATAAATAGTAACTTTCATTTTGAGATTCAGAAAACTGCTTGAACAGGAAAATAAAGCACCCTTTAGAATTTGCCCTCATGCATTTATTTTGATTTTTCTAATATTTGAGAAGACTTTCACTGATCCTTGCCAAATGTCATCATAAGACATTTCAAAGATATATGACTTTTCATTATAACATAACCTGAGATTTTCTGAGTAAACATTTTTTGAAAAATATTTGTTAGAAAATCTGTGCAGTAAACCTCAAAGGCCTAACTCCCCTTACATAAAGGGTATGTGGTTCCAAGTCACTATTGCAATTCAACATTGTTCAGAACTCAATGCCCCTCAGTTTTCTATATGAAGGATAAAAATCTTTTGCATAGCAAGAATGATTAGCCTGGAAAGGGGAAGATCATCAATCCAAATTAACTAATCTTACAGAATCATTTTAAGGACTATCTGTACATGATCTTGAATCTAGACATTTATTTCTAGCAGTTCTAACATCATCTGATTCGTTTGATAACTGTCTATGGTTACAGAGTCTTTTCCAGCAAAAAACTACAACTATTTATATAACATCTTGAAGTTCATAAAACAGATTCACATGTATTATGTCAGAAGATATCCCCTGCAGCATCTGGTTACATTAGTTGTTAGTGTACATACAGTTGCTGGGTCATTTTATGAAATTACGAAAAATATTCACTGAAAAAGTGTAATTTTGTATGAAACTTGAGTTCTAGTTTTACCTCAGTTCAGACATCAACACCTTTAAAAGGCATTTTAGAAAAAATAGATGTATAACTTTTGATACATAAAAGTCAATAAAAAGACCAGATGCAGCATGAAAGTAACTTAAGAAGATGTTTCTGTCTACATCCTTGAATGAAACCAGTTTGAATACTGATCATTTGTTTAATGAAAATATTAATTTGAGGATATTGGAAACATTGGAATTATTCCTGAAAACATCACATTAAGTAACTGAGTTTGTGATAAATTTGACATAAAATCCAACTAATCTAATTTTACAAATGGTTTGAAATTGCAGATGAAGATATTAACAATTCTTTTATTAAAGGAAAAGAAAACATCTAACAGTATGAAAGAATTATAATATCATGCATTGTCTTTCTAAGAATAATAAATAGTAACTTTCATTTTGAGATTCAGAAAACTGCTTGAACAGGAAAATAAAGCACCCTTTAGAATTTGCCCTCATGCATTTATTTTGATTTTTCTAATATTTGAGAAGACTTTCACTGATCCTTGCCAAATGTCATCATAAGACATTTCAAAGATATATGACTTTTCATTATAACATAACCTGAGATTTTCTGAGTAAACATTTTTTGAAAAATATTTGTTAGAAAATCTGTGCAGTAAACCTCAAAGGCCTAACTCCCCTTACATAAAGGGTATGTGGTTCCAAGTCACTATTGCAATTCAACATTGTTCAGAACTCAATGCCCCTCAGTTTTCTATATGAAGGATAAAAATCTTTTGCATAGCAAGAATGATTAGCCTGGAAAGGGGAAGATCATCAATCCAAATTAACTAATCTTACAGAATCATTTTAAGGACTATCTGTACATGATCTTGAATCTAGACATTTATTTCTAGCAGTTCTAACATCATCTGATTCGTTTGATAACTGTCTATGGTTACAGAGTCTTTTCCAGCAAAAAACTACAACTATTTATATAACATCTTGAAGTTCATAAAACAGATTCACATGTATTATGTCAGAAGATATCCCCTGCAGCATCTGGTTACATTAGTTGTTAGTGTACATACAGTTGCTGGGTCATTTTATGAAATTACGAAAAATATTCACTGAAAAAGTGTAATTTTGTATGAAACTTGAGTTCTAGTTTTACCTCAGTTCAGACATCAACACCTTTAAAAGGCATTTTAGAAAAATAGATGTATAACTTTTGATACATAAAAGTCAATAAAAAGACCAGATGCAGCATGAAAGTAACTTAAGAAGATGTTTCTGTCTACATCCTTGAATGAAACCAGTTTGAATACTGATCATTTGTTTAATGAAAATATTAATTTGAGGATATTGGAAACATTGGAATTATTCCTGAAAACATCACATTAAGTAACTGAGTTTGTGATAAATTTGACATAAAATCCAACTAATCTAATTTTACAAATGGTTTGAAATTGCAGATGAAGATATTAACAATTCTTTTATTAAAGGAGAAAGTGACCATAATACCCAAGGCAATATGCTGATTAAAGCAGGTGCAATGGAAGATAACCCATAAGCTTCATAATTCTTTGGGTAATAGATCAGTGATTCACTATAATGTGCTTATTAAGCAATATGGAAAATTGGGTCAAATTAGACAGTGAGATAAAGTTGTTCATATATGACATGATTTGCCATGGAGACAATCAAAATGACATTTCTTAACCTAAGTCTCTAGAGATAAGATACTTGGCAATGAATTAGTCAGTTACCTAGCCTTTTGAAAAATCTACAGCTGTGATCAGTGAAAAGAAAATTGCATCAAGAATGAGCAATTCTGATGTACTATATTATTGTAAGGGACAAATTTTCCTTCTAATAGAAAATTGAAACTCTGCCTTGTTACAGAAGGGAGGACATAGAAAAAGACACTTATGCTTATTTGCATAAAATAGTGCAACTAACTTAAAATCATGCTAGCTGTTCTGGATAGGCATGATAAACTCTAACATTTATGGAAACACAGTCTTCTGAGGGTCACTCTAAGGTCCTAATAATTGGTGACATCAATCACAGCTTTCTCAGCTTTTCTGAAATGGAAATATTTATTTTTTCCATGAGGCAAAACATTATTTTGCTTTGAAGAAATGACAGGAAATAAAAGCATATTTGTACAGAGTGATTCTGTGTTGTCTATTAATTAGTGTCTCCAGTGGGGAGACTTCAAAATAGTGATTTTCATGAGGTTTCCCGGGCAGCTTCTGAGATTTGGTACTTCTTACACAAGCACTACCTTATAAAACTTCCTTTCTTTGGTCAGCAAATTTAGCTGAAGACTGGGCGTTAAATATAATACATTAAGGAAGATTAATTTTCTTTTTGAAAACCAGTTTGAATACTGATCATTTGTTTAATGAAAATATTAATTTGAGGATATTGGAAACATTGGAATTATTCCTGAAAACATCACATTAAGTAACTGAGTTTGTGATAAATTTGACATAAAATCCAACTAATCTAATTTTACAAATGGTTTGAAATTGCAGATGAAGATATTAACAATTCTTTTATTAAAGGAGAAAGTGACCATAATACCCAAGGCAATATGCTGATTAAAGCAGGTGCAATGGAAGATAACCCATAAGCTTCATAATTCTTTGGGTAATAGATCAGTGATTCACTATAATGTGCTTATTAAGCAATATGGAAAATTGGGTCAAATTAGACAGTGAGATAAAGTTGTTCATATATGACATGATTTGCCATGGAGACAATCAAAATGACATTTCTTAACCTAAGTCTCTAGAGATAAGATACTTGGCAATGAATTAGTCAGTTACCTAGCCTTTTGAAAAATCTACAGCTGTGATCAGTGAAAAGAAAATTGCATCAAGAATGAGCAATTCTGATGTACTATATTATTGTAAGGGACAAATTTTCCTTCTAATAGAAAATTGAAACTCTGCCTTGTTACAAAAGGGGAGGACATAGAAAAAGACACTTATGCTTATTTGCATAAAATAGTGCAACTAACTTAAAATCATGCTAGCTGTTCTGGATAGGCATGATAAACTCTAACATTTATGGAAACACAGTCTTCTGAGGGTCACTCTAAGGTCCTAATAATTGGTGACATCAATCACAGCTTTCTCAGCTTTTCTGAAATGGAAATATTTATTTTTTCCATGAGGCAAAACATTATTTTGCTTTGAAGAAATGACAGGAAATAAAAGCATATTTGTACAGAGTGATTCTGTGTTGTCTATTAATTAGTGTCTCCAGTGGGGAGACTTCAAAATAGTGATTTTCATGAGGTTTCCCGGGCAGCTTCTGAGATTTGGTACTTCTTACACAAGCACTACCTTATAAAACTTCCTTTCTTTGGTCAGCAAATTTAGCTGAAGACTGGGCGTTAAATATAAATCTGATTGAAGTAAGCAATTTAGCTTCAGGTAACTGCCATGTTCAAAAAACTAAGATCATGGCATCCAGTCCCATAACTTCATTTCAAATAGATAGGAAACAATGGAAACAGTAACAGACTTTATTTTCTGAGCTCCAAAATAACTGCGGGTGGTGAATACAGCCATGAAATTAAAAGATTCTTGCTCCTTGGAAGAGAAGTTATGACAAACCTGGACAGCATGTTCAAAAGCAGAGACATCACTTTGCTGACAAAAATTCATATAGTCAAAGCTATAGTTTTCCCAGTAGTCATGTATGAATGTGAGAGCTGGACCATAAAGAAGGCTGAGCACCAAAGAATTGAGGCCTTTGAACTGTAGTGTTGGAGAAGGCTCTTAAGAGCCCCTTCAACTGCAAGGAGATGAAACCAATCAATCCTAAAGGAAATCAACTATGGATATTCATTGGAAGGAATAATGCTGAAGCTGAAGCTGCAATACTTTGACCACCTGATGCAAAGAGATAACTCATTGGATAAGAGCCTGACACTGGGAAAAATAGAAGGCAGAAGGAGAAGGGGAAGGCAGAAGACAAAATGGTTGGATGGCATCACTGAGTCAATGGACATGAGTTTGAACAATCTCCAAGAGATGGTGTTGGATGGGGAAGCTTGGTGTGCTGCAGTCCATGGGATTGCAAAGAGTCAGACATGAATGAGCAACTGAACTGAACCACCTGCTAGACAGTTGCTCATCTGTTTTGCTTTGTGTTACATATCTTTAACTGTCCATAGAAAAGACACTTATGCTTTTTAAAATAGTAAAAAAGCTAGCTGTTCTGGATAGGCATGATAAACTCTAACATTTATGGAAACACAGTCCTCTGAGGGTCACTCTAAGGTCCTAATAATTGGTGACATCAATCACAGCTTTCTCAGCTTTTCTGAAATGGAAATATTTATTTTTCCATGAGGCAAAACATTATTTTGCTTTGAAGAAATGACAGGAAATAAAAGCATATTTGTACAGAGTGATTCTGTGTTGTCTATTAATTAGTGTCTCCAGTGGGGAGACTTCAAAATAGTGATTTTCATGAGTTTTCCGGGCAGCTTCTGAGATTTGGTACTTCTTACACAAGCACTACCTTATAAAACTTCCTTTCTTTGGTCAGCAAATTTAGCTGAAGACTGGGCGTTAAATATAAATCTGATTGAAGTAAGCAATTTAGCTTCAGGTAACTGCCATGTTCAAAAAACTAAGATCATGGCATCCAGTCCCATAACTTCATTTCAAATAGATAGGAAACAATGGAAACAGTAACAGACTTTATTTTCTGAGCTCCAAAATAACTGCGGGTGGTGAATACAGCCATGAAATTAAAAGATTCTTGCTCCTTGGAAGAGAAGTTATGACAAACCTGGACAGCATGTTCAAAAGCAGAGACATCACCTTATTGACCAAAGTTCATATAGTCAAAGCTATAGTTTTCCCAGTAGTCATGTATGAATGTGACAGCTGGACCATAAAGAAGGCTGACCACCAAAGAACTGCTGGCTTGGAATTGTAGTGTTGGAAAAGACTCTTGAGAGCCCTTTGGACTGCAAGGAGATCAAACCAGTCAGTCCTAAAGGAAATCAACTATGGATATTCATTGGAAGGAATAATGCTGAAGCTGAAGCTGCAATACTTTGACCACCTGATGCAAAGAGATAACTCATTGGATAAGAGCCTGACACGGGGAAAAAATAGAAGGCAGAAGGAGAAGGGGAAGGCAGAAGACAAAATGGTTGGATGGCATCACTGAGTCAATGGACATGAGTTTGAACAATCTCCAAGAGATGGTGTTGGATGGGGAAGCTTGGTGTGCTGCAGTCCATGGGATTGCAAAGAGTCAGACATGAATGAGCAACTGAACTGAACCACCTGCTAGACAGTTGCTCATCTGTTTTGCTTTGTGTTACATATCTTTAAATGAATAGAGAGCCAGTTCATGAAGGTATTGGAAAATACAGTAAAAGTTAGATGCCCAACCAAAGTTAGCCTCATATGACGCACCAATGATACTGTTATACTTGAACATCTCAAGAGTCCACAGACAGTGGCACTGAAGGACATTTGCTAAGAGCAGAAAGTGTATTCTGCCTGGATGAAGAAGGATTCAATTTCTTGGAGACCTCCATGCTGTTTGAATGAGGCCATCCTAATTCCATCCCTTCCCTCTACCCTCTGCTATCTTCCTGATCCCTGAGGAAGGACACTTCCCTGCCTGCAGTGATGATCTTGAATTATATATTCTCAATGGTTCTAAGACTTGAACCCATGTCAAAATCATTTGTGGGACATGTTGAAACACATATTGCTGGCCCCCTTCAACCCACAGAGCTTCTGTCTCAGAACAACTGGGGTTGTTACTCTGTCACTCAGTCATGTCTGACTCTTTACAACCCTGTGGACTGCAACACAGAAGGCTTCCCTGTCCTTCACTATCTCCTAGAGTTTGTTCAAACTCATGTCTATTGAGTAAATGATGCCATCTAACCATCTCATCCTCTGTCACCCCCTTCTTCGCCTGGCCTCAATCTTCCCCAGCATCATGGGTTGGGATAGTATCTAAAACTTTGCATTTCTAACAAGCTCCCAGGTGATGCTGTTTCAAATTTTGAGAACCACTGTTCTTCCACAGCTACACGGGAATCTTCTTTGATTCATTCATAATGTACTCACTAATATACTGTTTTATTCATATAGCATCCATTAAATTCTGAGCAGAATACTTTGACCACCTGATGCAAAGAGATAACTCATTGGATAAGAGCCTGACACTGGGAAAAATAGAAGGCAGAAGGAGAAGGGGAAGGCAGAAGACAAAATGGTTGGATGGCATCACTGAGTCAATGGACATGAGTTTGAACAATCTCCAAGAGATGGTGTTGGATGGGGAAGCTTGGTGTGCTGCAGTCCATGGGATTGCAAAGAGTCAGACATGAATGAGCAACTGAACTGAACCACCTGCTAGACAGTTGCTCATCTGTTTTGCTTTGTGTTACATATCTTTAAATGAATAGAGAGCCAGTTCATGAAGGTATTGGAAAATACAGTAAAAGTTAGATGCCCAACCAAAGTTAGCCTCATATGACGCACCAATGATACTGTTATACTTGAACATCTCAAGAGTCCACAGACAGTGGCACTGAAGGACATTTGCTAAGAGCAGAAAGTGTATTCTGCCTGGATGAAGAAGGATTCAATTTCTTGGAGACCTCCATGCTGTTTGAATGAGGCCATCCTAATTCCATCCCTTCCCTCTACCCTCTGCTATCTTCCTGATCCCTGAGGAAGGACACTTCCCTGCCTGCAGTGATGATCTTGAATTATATATTCTCAATGGTTCTAAGACTTGAACCCATGTCAAAATCATTTGTGGGACATGTTGAAACACATATTGCTGGCCCCCTTCAACCCACAGAGCTTCTGTCTCAGAACAACTGGGGTTGTTACTCTGTCACTCAGTCATGTCTGACTCTTTACAACCCTGTGGACTGCAACACAGAAGGCTTCCCTGTCCTTCACTATCTCCTAGAGTTTGTTCAAACTCATGTCTATTGAGTAAATGATGCCATCTAACCATCTCATCCTCTGTCACCCCCTTCTTCGCCTGGCCTCAATCTTCCCCAGCATCATGGGTTGGGATAGTATCTAAAATTTGCATTTCTAACAAGCTCCCAGGTGATGCTGTTTCAAATTTTGAGAACCACTGTTCTTCCACAGCTACACGGGAATCTTCTTTGATTCATTCATAATGTACTCACTAATATACTGTTTTATTCATATAGCATCCATTAAATTCTATAAAGATATAGGTATGTGTACAATGCATGTCCATAACCAGGTACTACTCTGTAAAGCACATTAGATAATAATGGAGCTACTGTCTTCTCTTTCAGCATCAGCTGATCAATGAATTTTCCTTCTTTCAGCTTCCAATAGAATGATGCCTCTCTCCAGTCCTTCTACTCCCTGGAAGAAATTCAATTTCCAAATTGTTCCTTCACCCAATTTCTCATTGCTTTCCTCTCATCTCATGCAATTACAATTTCCATTTACTCAATGCAGGTCATCTCATTTATGAAGAAAGCAATCTACTTAAACTAATACACACTAATGCTCGAGACTTGGTTTGAATGTTTGTGTTTTAGAAGAAGATACCTCTGAGCCAACCTCAATTTCAAAAACAGTGACAACATGGTGTGAAAATTGTCAGGTGGTTGAGACCTGTTTTTCTCCTCCTCCCTCCTATATTCGGGAGTATCGAGTCAACTACAGTTGCTTCATGTAGGTAGGAAGCACTGGACAAATGAAATCAGTTCAGGGCTACTTGAGAGATTTAATAATTTTATAGAAAAGAAGCCAAAGTTATATTTTGAATAATGAATTTGCATATTCCCTCAATCAGGAATTTTAATTAAAAGGCCCTTGTGATAACCAATACACCTGCCTGAATATTTGTTCTTATTGGAAATGTTCCAATAGGATATTTTTATTTTTATTAAGTGACAGTTTTATGATATTTTATTAATGGTTCTAAGACTTGAACCCATGTCAAAATCATTTGTGGGACATGTTGAAACACATATTGCTGGCCCCCTTCAACCCACAGAGCTTCTGTCTCAGAACAACTGGGGTTGTTACTCTGTCACTCAGTCATGTCTGACTCTTTACAACCCTGTGGACTGCAACACAGAAGGCTTCCCTGTCCTTCACTATCTCCTAGAGTTTGTTCAAACTCATGTCTATTGAGTAAATGATGCCATCTAACCATCTCATCCTCTGTCACCCCCTTCTTCGCCTGGCCTCAATCTTCCCCAGCATCATGGGTTGGGATAGTATCTAAAAATTTGCATTTCTAACAAGCTCCCAGGTGATGCTGTTTCAAATTTTGAGAACCACTGTTCTTCCACAGCTACACGGGAATCTTCTTTGATTCATTCATAATGTACTCACTAATATACTGTTTTATTCATATAGCATCCATTAAATTCTATAAAGATATAGGTATGTGTACAATGCATGTCCATAACCAGGTACTACTCTGTAAAGCACATTAGATAATAATGGAGCTACTGTCTTCTCTTTCAGCATCAGCTGATCAATGAATTTTCCTTCTTTCAGCTTCCAATAGAATGATGCCTCTCTCCAGTCCTTCTACTCCCTGGAAGAAATTCAATTTCCAAATTGTTCCTTCACCCAATTTCTCATTGCTTTCCTCTCATCTCATGCAATTACAATTTCCATTTACTCAATGCAGGTCATCTCATTTATGAAGAAAGCAATCTACTTAAACTAATACACACTAATGCTCGAGACTTGGTTTGAATGTTTGTGTTTTAGAAGAAGATACCTCTGAGCCAACCTCAATTTCAAAAACAGTGACAACATGGTGTGAAAATTGTCAGGTGGTTGAGACCTGTTTTCTCCTCCTCCCTCCTATATTCGGGAGTATCGAGTCAACTACAGTTGCTTCATGTAGGTAGGAAGCACTGGACAAATGAAATCAGTTCAGGGCTACTTGAGAGATTTAATAATTTTATAGAAAAGAAGCCAAAGTTATATTTTGAATAATGAATTTGCATATTCCCTCAATCAGGAATTTTAATTAAAAGGCCCTTGTGATAACCAATACACCTGCCTGAATATTTGTTCTTATTGGAAATGTTCCAATAGGATATTTTTATTTTTATTAAGTGACAGTTTTATGACAAGTAGAGCCCATGCTTAGAGTAATGATAATGTTCCTCTGAGAGGTATATATGAGGCAACTGAGAAAGAGAAAAGCAACGGGATCTGAGGGCACCCAAAAGTCATGCACTCACAGGTAGTCAGCTGAATTGAGCTTAAATATATACTGTAATGTAGTCATTTTCTTAAAGGGTAGGTTCTGAGAGTTTATATGAGAAGGCCTAGGAAAGCAAGGGAGAAAACACAGATGAAAATGTAATTAATTAAATATATACTCAGGAAATAGAAGATGAAAAAGCTGAAAACAGTATGGAAAGTGATGGCTATGATTTGGAAGAATTCATAGTTTCATGTCTCATCTTATGAGCTGCTGCCTCACATCCTTTGTTTCTTTCACCTTCTCTTTTTGATTTCCCTCTCTTTTTTTTTTTTCATCTCTTCTGCTTCTTTCTTCATTGTCTTCTTTTTAAAATGCTTAATTGGAGGATAGTCACTTTAAGACATTGTGTTAGTTTCTGCTTTACAAGGTGAGTCATCCATTAGTGCGTGCTATGTCACTTCAGTCTGGTCTGACTCCTTGTGGCCCTATGGGCCATATGGATCATAGCCCACCAGACTTCTCTGTAGGATTCTACAGGCAAGAATACTGGAGTGGGTTGCCTGCCCTCTTCCAAAGGATCTTCTTGACCCCAGGGTATGGCACCTGTGTCTCTTGCATTGGGAAGTAGGTTCTTTACCACGAGTGCCACCTGGGAAATCCTTCTATACCATATTCCCTCTCTCTTGAGCCTTCATCCCATCCCCTCACTCCTGTAGGGCATTGCAGAGCATCAGTCGGGGTTGCCTATGTTATACAGGAGCTTCCCACTAGCTACTTATTTTACACATAATAATATATATATATATATATATATATATATATATATATATATATATGTATGCCAATGCTGCTCTCTCAATTTGTCCTACCCTCTCCTTTCCCCACTGAATCCACAAAGTCTTTCTCTTATATCTGTGTCTCTATTCCTGCCCTGCAAATAAGTTCATCAGTAGCATTTTTCTAGATTCCATATATATGCATTAGTTTACATTTGCATTTTTATCTTAGTGTTCTTTATTTTGACTCTGCCTGATAAAAACCTATGCATTCACCAATTATTTATTCATTTGATGATTTCAGCCAACATCCTAACAATTGAAAGTAACCGCTATTGGTAAAGAACCTGCTGGCCAATACAGGAGATGTAAGAGACAAGGGTTCTGTCCCTAGGTGGACAGGATCCCTTGGAGGAGGGCATGGCAATCCACTCCAATATTCTTGCCCAGAGAATCGCATGGCAGGCTATAGTCCATCAGGTTGTACAGAGTTGAACACAAATGGAGCAATTTAGCACAGACGCACATGCACATAGAGTCACAATTTTGCTTTATGACAAACTCATTTAAAACATGATTTTTACAGATAAGACATTTTTCTGAAGTTGGATACTGTCTGTACCTAAAGGTAAGACCATGGGCAAGTCTCTAAAGAGCCTTCTGGGTCTCACTCTCACCCTTTAGCTATCAGTCAGATTAGATAACTTCCAGGCCTGAAGATTATATTCAACCCTGTATTTTCTGTGTGGAATGTTCATGTCCAAGTTTTGCAAAATTTCTTTCCTGAATTGTAGTAAAAGCCTTTGTCTGCTGCTGACAGCACAATACCTATAAATGTTTGTTTTCTGCACTAGCACTTTGGGCAATTTCTTTTACAAGTGGTTACTTCAGTATAATCTGGAATGTAGTAAACAGAACCAGCCATGCAGGCAGTATGTGAGAAATTTTTCTGGTAAATTCTCACAGTGTATTTAGTCTATATACATTCTGTCATTTAAACTTACTAAGCAAGATAGGAAAGGCAGATTTTCACATTTCCTCAGGCAGAGGTCAGAAGTAGCTTTCAGAGGAAGCTTGAAGCTTAGGCAAAAATCCAAACACATAAAAGCACAGCCATTTTAAAACTAGTGAAAATGAACTGTTGCTTGGTATAGCAGATGGCAATATTTTATGAACCATTTTATAACATTTCAGAATTCCCAGCATCTACTAAAATTTAACTTCATGAATACCATTAAAGAAGTGACTTGAACATGGTATTTTTTTAAAGGAACTGCTATATTGTGAACCTAAACAATAATTCCTTAAAATGTGAAAGGATTGCCAGAAACACCCAATGGTAGGTGAGAACAAGGTCATCCTAATACAATCTTTATCTAGTGTTTTACATTTGCATTTTTATCTTAGTGTTCTTTATTTTGACTCTGCCTGATAAAAACCTATGCATTCACCAATTATTTATTCATTTGATGATTTCAGCCAACATCCTAACAATTGAAAGTAACCGCTATTGGTAAAGAACCTGCTGGCCAATACAGGAGATGTAAGAGACAAGGGTTCTGTCCCTAGGTGGACAGGATCCCTTGGAGGAGGGCATGGCAATCCACTCCAATATTCTTGCCCAGAGAATCGCATGGCAGGCTATAGTCCATCAGGTTGTACAGAGTTGAACACAAATGGAGCAATTTAGCACAGACGCACATGCACATAGAGTCACAATTTTGCTTTATGACAAACTCATTTAAAACATGATTTTTACAGATAAGACATTTTTCTGAAGTTGGATACTGTCTGTACCTAAAGGTAAGACCATGGGCAAGTCTCTAAAGAGCCTTCTGGGTCTCACTCTCACCCTTTAGCTATCAGTCAGATTAGATAACTTCCAGGCCTGAAGATTATATTCAACCCTGTATTTTCTGTGTGGAATGTTCATGTCCAAGTTTTGCAAAATTTCTTTCCTGAATTGTAGTAAAAGCCTTTGTCTGCTGCTGACAGCACAATACCTATAAATGTTTGTTTTCTGCACTAGCACTTTGGGCAATTTCTTTTACAAGTGGTTACTTCAGTATAATCTGGAATGTAGTAAACAGAACCAGCCATGCAGGCAGTATGTGAGAAATTTTTCTGGTAAATTCTCACAGTGTATTTAGTCTATATACATTCTGTCATTTAAACTTACTAAGCAAGATAGGAAAGGCAGATTTTCACATTTCCTCAGGCAGAGGTCAGAAGTAGCTTTCAGAGGAAGCTTGAAGCTTAGGCAAAAATCCAAACACATAAAAGCACAGCCATTTTAAAACTAGTGAAAATGAACTGTTGCTTGGTATAGCAGATGGCAATATTTTATGAACCATTTTATAACATTTCAGAATTCCCAGCATCTACTAAAATTTAACTTCATGAATACCATTAAAGAAGTGACTTGAACATGGTATTTTTTTAAAGGAACTGCTATATTGTGAACCTAAACAATAATTCCTTAAAATGTGAAAGGATTGCCAGAAACACCCAATGGTAGGTGAGAACAAGGTCATCCTAATACAATCTGAGGCCATTCTTCTGCTGTGATATTAAAGCTAGCGTATCTGTCTTAAAAAAACTTTCTAGCTAAAGAATGTGGAGTTAGATAAGTCTTAGTTTATTGAGTGTACATTTAGCAATCAATACCTAAACTATATGATCATTGCTAAGGAATCATTCACTATAAATTGCTAAAATAAGCAGCTATTTATCTGATTAGGGGAACAAACTAAAGGAGAGGTTGACAAATCTTTTGAATGGAGAAATCATGTTTATTATAAAACTGCTGAATGGTGGTGATGCATCATATATTTATAAAATCTCTCTTCAGGTTTCTGCCAAATAATGTGAAAAGGGAAAGAAGACTTCAGAGAAAAAGTTTTTGAAAATCTTTGGAAATTTCTGTAGTAGTAAGAAGAAACCACAACAGGGATATTTGATTAAATTGAATGTAATGAGTCATCAGGAAGGAAGAGAATTGGAATCAAGGGGCTTTGAAGACTGCATATAAATTTGAGTGGCAAAAGGTATCAATTCTAAAATAAAAATTGACATTAGTTGGCACCTTCTCAAGAATTAAAGAGAAATAAGTATGTTGTTAAGATAATTCTAAAATAAATTAATCTATCAGAGACACTAGGAGTATGAAGACTTTCTTTTTCAGTAATAAAAACATGAATTTTATCTCTCTCTACAGAATTTTATTTCACATACAACAGCATGTATTTTGTTGTAAAACTTAAGGTTTATTCTTTTTCAGAACTATAACTGTTCTGTGCTACTATATGGACAAATGCTTCATAAGCTACATAAACAGTAAGGTGTTTATAATCACAAAAAGATTTAATATAACTATCTCTTATTAATAATTTGGGATGAGTTGTGCTTATTTTCATCACAAAGTAAGAAATTAATAAGACAAATGTTACTTTTCTTAATCTTTTAACTACTGGCTTAAAGAAATCAAAAATTCAAAATGATACTCCTTATTAAAAAAAGCTGAGATATTGGATAATGCTACTTGAAATACAAAATCATCAGGAAAAGAATTTATCTTTTGGAGAACTTATTTATAACAGATAGGAGGATAGTCACTGTGAATTATTATTGCAATATTCTTTCACAGATATCCACAGGAAGCAGACATGATTACTTCCTTTTTATAGCTAAGGACTTTAGCTTGTCTAAAGTTATATTACTAGTAAGCTGTGAGACCAGAATGTGAACCCAGTACTATCTAAACTGCAGGGTTCATATTCTATCAATGACATCATTTGGGCTGTCAAACTGTACAACACCAGTGGGCATCATTTAACTTATTTCATATATTTGCAGAATAAAATCTTACAAATTTATTTTGAGTAATTATATGATGAAATATTTTAAGGTGACATATGGACCCTTGTATTATCTAGTAAGAGTCCAAATACACATGCCACACCTTTCATGCCCTCCTATACCCTCACCCACATTTACTTTCTAATTGAGGCTTTTCCTCAAGTTAAATAGCAGAATATTTTTCATCTAAAGATTTCAAAGCTCATGGTCATACGGATCCTTTTTAAATATAAGCCAGATAATGGCGGCCTTTTTTTCCCCAAAAAATGCCGATGGTGGGCCATCTCACTCAGAAAAATATTCAGCATCCTCATGTGACTGCCCATGATCTGGCTAGTGTTTCTCCTCAGCCTCATTGCTCTTCTTCTACTTCATACTCATTCAAATCTGGCTGTACTTTTTGTCTTGCTGTACCTGAAGGAGACACACATGTCCTAGTTTAGATATGTTAACATGACTGTTCTCCCAGCTTTAAACCTTTCCCCTGCAGATACTCCCATGTCTTACTCTCTTACTTTCTCTGTTCAAATGTCATCTTACCGGTGAACAAGGTCCTGACCACCCTATTTAAACCATCATCCCTTATAACTCTCTATTTTTCCTGATGCTATATAGTAGATTAACTATCTTTCAATTATATTTCCTCCTCATTTTCCCATCTTCAACTGAGACCCATTTTTGCCCGTTTTTACTCGTTTAGGCTGACATGATGCAAGGAGGACTTTTGATGCTCTGCATGGTCTGGTTTGAACTCTTGCATGTCTGACATTACTATGTGAAGGACGTGCCCATAGCCTGTTGACTCTGAGAGAAAGGCAAGAGAAATGTCGAGCTAAGGCATCCCAACTCAACCATCTTAGTTGAACTCTCCCCTCCCACCTCTTGACCAACCACTGGTCAGAAGAGCCATGAGCAAACCCAGTGATGTCTTAACAGTATCCAGCTCAAACCTCAGCTGATGTTCAGCTGATTCCAGATTCTTGGGTCAAATAAATGCTTATGGCTGTAGTGATGAGATTTTAGTGACTGATACATCCACTTGTTTGTGTGTTACAGTACCTGACTGATACATTCTGCATTTTTACTGCACATTCATCATCACACATATCTATTTATCAATTTGCCGATAACCTCAGGTATACAGATGACACCACTGTAATGGCAAAAAGCAAAGAGGAACTAAAGTGCCTCTAGATGAATGTGGAAGAGGAGAGTGTAAAAGCTGACCCAGAACTCAATATTCAAAAAACTAAGATCATGGCATCCAGTTCTATAACTTCATGGCAAATAGACGGGAAAACAATGGAAACAGTAACAGACTTTATTTTCTTGGAATCCAAAATCATTGCAGATAGTGACTGTAGCTATGAAATTAAAAGACACTTGGTCCTTGGAAGAAAAACAATGACAAACTTACACAGACTATTCAAAGGTAGAGACATCACTGCCAACAGAAGTCCATATAGTCAAAGGTATAGTTTTCCCAGTAGTCATGTATGAATGTGAGAGCTGGACCATAAAGAAGGCTGAGTGATAAATTGAGACCCTTGAAATGTGGTGTTGGAGAAGGCTTTTGAGAGCCCCTTGGACTGCAAGGAGATGAAACCAATCAATCCTAAAGGAAATCAACCTGAAAATTCACTGGAAGGAATGATGCTGAAGCTGAAGCTCCAATACTTTGACCACCTGATGCAAAGAGACAGCTCATTTGAAAAGAGCCTGACCCCAGGGAAAATAGAAGGCAGAAGGAGAAGGGGAAGGCAGAAGATAAAATGGTTGGATGGCATCACTGAGTCAATGGACAGGAGTTCAAGTGAGTTCCAGGAGATGATAAAGGACAGGGAAGCCTGGTGTGCTGCTGTCCGTCTAAACAGTCAGACAAAACTGAGCAACTGAACTGAACTGAAGAATAGCTACAGAGTCTCCTAAACCTAATTTATACCTCAGTGAAGGTAAATTAAACTCATTTAGTCATGTCTGACTCTTTGCAACTTCATGGATTGAAGTCTTCCTGGCTCCTCTGTCCATGGTATACTCCAGGCAAGAATACTGGAGTGGGTAGGAAAGGAATGCCCGGACACGACTGAGCGAATGAACTATTTGTTTACTTGCTTATCAATATGTTCGTCTTCTCTAAAATGCTTCCTTGAGAAGAGGGAGTTTATCATTGCTCTTCTCTCACCAACTACAGTAAGGCTTGGATCACATTGGTCTTTCAATATTTGTGAAATAAATGTCTACTGTGTGAATTAACATATGTAGGAACTTAAGAGATAAGTGGACAAAAAAGAACATACTCCTTTGTCATAATGGAAATTATAAGTATTTTATAAACATTTCATATTATAATGCTATAAATATTTTTATATTTTACTAATATAAAATATTATATAATTTAACCAGGATGAATTTGAAGTCCCATATTCAAACTAAGATCATGGCAAAAAAGAAAGAAAACAATGGAAACAGTAACAGACTTTATTTTCTTGGAATCCAAAATCATTGCAGATAGTGACTGTAGCTATGAAATTAAAAGACACTTGGTCCTTGGAAGAAAAACAATGACAAACTTACACAGACTATTCAAAGGTAGAGACATCACTGCCAACAGAAGTCCATATAGTCAAAGGTATAGTTTTCCCAGTAGTCATGTATGAATGTGAGAGCTGGACCATAAAGAAGGCTGAGTGATAAATTGAGACCCTTGAAATGTGGTGTTGGAGAAGGCTTTTGAGAGCCCTTGGACTGCGAGGAGATGAAACCAATCAATCCTAAAGGAAATCAACCTGAAAATTCACTGGAAGGAATGATGCTGAAGCTGAAGCTCCAATACTTTGACCACCTGATGCAAAGAGACAGCTCATTTGAAAAGAGCCTGACCCCGGGGAAAATAGAAGGCAGAAGGAGAAGGGGAAGGCAGAAGATAAAATGGTTGGATGGCATCACTGAGTCAATGGACAGGAGTTCAAGTGAGTTCCAGGAGATGATAAAGGACAGGGAAGCCTGGTGTGCTGCTGTCCGTCTAAACAGTCAGACAAAACTGAGCAACTGAACTGAACTGAAGAATAGCTACAGAGTCTCCTAAACCTAATTTATACCTCAGTGAAGGTAAATTAAACTCATTTAGTCATGTCTGACTCTTTGCAACTTCATGGATTGAAGTCTTCCTGGCTCCTCTGTCCATGGTATACTCCAGGCAAGAATACTGGAGTGGGTAGGAAAGGAATGCCCGGACACGACTGAGCGAATGAACTATTTGTTTACTTGCTTATCAATATGTTCGTCTTCTCTAAAATGCTTCCTTGAGAAGAGGGAGTTTATCATTGCTCTTCTCTCACCAACTACAGTAAGGCTTGGATCACATTGGTCTTTCAATATTTGTGAAATAAATGTCTACTGTGTGAATTAACATATGTAGGAACTTAAGAGATAAGTGGACAAAAAAGAACATACTCCTTTGTCATAATGGAAATTATAAGTATTTTATAAACATTTCATATTATAATGCTATAAATATTTTTATATTTTACTAATATAAAATATTATATAATTTAACCAGGATGAATTGAAGCCCCATAGTTAAACTTGATAATTTTATTTCCAACCAAACTAAACTGCTGTTTCAAGAAAAATATTTTCACTTATAGTATTTCTTATAAAATGACATGAAACTAATTCTCTTTATTTCCATCATCCTATCAAAATAAACTCCACTTACACATAATTGGCCTTAGTGTAATATTATTTATAACTCAATTATCTTTTTGTTTATCCTTTCCAGAACTCTGCAGATCAACTAACTCAATAATCTCCTCTTTCTCTCTCCCCTCCCATTTTTCCTTAGTCAACTCTGTTTAATATTTAATATCTGCAAAACAGTACATATGAGGTGCTTAAAGTTAGTGAAAGATGTGAAAGAAGAACACGCTAAAGCAGCTCAGGGTATAGAAAAGTGGTAATTCTTTTAGGAAGATGTGTTATCTATTCCCTCAAATATGCCTGCCATGTTAGCAAGTACATAAACCATCTTGTTCCAACATGTATCTGCAACATACATTCACACTACCCTCCTGCATTATGAAAAATCTTAATGTTTCCTTTATGTCCCATTCATTTTTACACTTCTTTCTTTTTCCTGTGCTATTTGTTATATTCCCCTAGATAACCACTCAGTACTTCTGTAGTTGGAGAACAGTTTATTACTTTTACAAATCCAAATTAAAAATGTTACCTGGGGAGCATCCTCTGACTCTGCTCTCATCATCAAAATGATTCCTGTGCTAATTTGGGGTTATTATTCCCTAGATAACTCTTTGCAACTTCATGGATTGAAGTCTTCCTGGCTCCTCTGTCCATGGTATACTCCAGGCAAGAATACTGGAGTGGGTAGGAAAGGAATGCCCGGACACGACTGAGCGAATGAACTATTTGTTTACTTGCTTATCAATATGTTCGTCTTCTCTAAAATGCTTCCTTGAGAAGAGGGAGTTTATCATTGCTCTTCTCTCACCAACTACAGTAAGGCTTGGATCACATTGGTCTTTCAATATTTGTGAAATAAATGTCTACTGTGTGAATTAACATATGTAGGAACTTAAGAGATAAGTGGACAAAAAAGAACATACTCCTTTGTCATAATGGAAATTATAAGTATTTTATAAACATTTCATATTATAATGCTATAAATATTTTTATATTTTACTAATATAAAATATTATATAATTTAACCAGGATGAATTGAAGCCCCATAGTTAAACTTGATAATTTTATTTCCAACCAAACTAAACTGCTGTTTCAAGAAAAATATTTTCACTTATAGTATTTCTTATAAAATGACATGAAACTAATTCTCTTTATTTCCATCATCCTATCAAAATAAACTCCACTTACACATAATTGGCCTTAGTGTAATATTATTTATAACTCAATTATCTTTTTGTTTATCCTTTCCAGAACTCTGCAGATCAACTAACTCAATAATCTCCTCTTTCTCTCTCCCCTCCCATTTTTCCTTAGTCAACTCTGTTTAATATTTAATATCTGCAAAACAGTACATATGAGGTGCTTAAAGTTAGTGAAAGATGTGAAAGAAGAACACGCTAAAGCAGCTCAGGGTATAGAAAAGTGGTAATTCTTTTAGGAAGATGTGTTATCTATTCCCTCAAATATGCCTGCCATGTTAGCAAGTACATAAACCATCTTGTTCCAACATGTATCTGCAACATACATTCACACTACCCTCCTGCATTATGAAAAATCTTAATGTTTCCTTTATGTCCCATTCATTTTTACACTTCTTTCTTTTTCCTGTGCTATTTGTTATATTCCCCTAGATAACCACTCAGTACTTCTGTAGTTGGAGAACAGTTTATTACTTTTACAAATCCAAATTAAAAATGTTACCTGGGGAGCATCCTCTGACTCTGCTCTCATCATCAAAATGATCGCATCCTATGAATTTCTGTGCTAAATTTTACGTGAGTAAATTTTTCTGGGGAAAGTTGCCATTGTTCCATTTACACTCTCAAAGGGGATGCTGACTCCAAAACTCCTAAATCACTTGGTAGATATAAATCTTCAGAAAGCAGGGATTTGTTTATTACTAAGCTTGAAGGTAGGCATTCAGAAAGTATTTGTTGAAAATAAGAAGGATTAGTTAGATGAACATTTAAGAGTGAGTGCATGAACTGTAAATTAGATCATATTAAATAAACATTATACTATTGGGTTAAAAAAGAAAGGTACTCATATTGAGTAGGACACCCATGTGACACCTCAAAAGAGGCAGGGCTTGAACTAGGCCTGGAGGGTGGACAGAAACAAGATATGAAGCTGACGAGAAGCTAAACTACATGCAGAAGATGACAACTTGAAAAGACTTGAGATCTAGACTGGGTTTTAGATACCTATGGGAGTCAGTGAAATGGACATGGAGTGTCAATGTGCACTCCTTCATAACAAGATACATTCATTTTGAAAACTGTTCAGCTGTGCTCATTGTGAACCCATAGGAAGCCTTCTTTTACATTTAATCATAGGAAAACTGCATTTTCAGATATGTAAACACCACTGATAGCCTTTCCAATGCTTTTCCTGATCTTAAAAAAAATTTTATTTTCAAGACTCTGACAGTATTGATCACCTGTGTCTGTTCAGCATTTTTTTTCATGAGACTGACATACTGTCCCAGTGCTCACATCTATCAACATTGCTCTGATATATCAGCTTAATAATAGGAAATCTTTTGGTAGCCCAGTTCTATTTTGCTTGAACACTGACCTGTGACCTTAATCTGATGCCTTTTAAGGTTCTTTCTTTTTCCATATAATACTGATTAAATTGAAGCATTTTGAAAAGATTATATGATAAAAAGTTATGTCTGAGCATTTAAGGTTAAATTTTCTCTCAATTGAGTAAAATATTAAAAAAAATTTATCTAAAAAAATCAAAAAATTGCTTCAATAATACAGTTATTAAAGCAATCAACTTATTCTTTTTTTTTTTTTAATCAATCTGGGGGCTACAAAAATGTCTGAGTCCAATTTTTATATATTAAATGACATGTACAAATAGGATGAGATTTATATTAGTTTTTCCTTCTCATCCTGACTTCGCCCAAATGATCGCATCCTATGAATTTCTGTGCTAAATTTTACGTGAGTAAATTTTTCTGGGGAAAGTTGCCATTGTTCCATTTACACTCTCAAAGGGGATGCTGACTCCAAAACTCCTAAATCACTTGGTAGATATAAATCTTCAGAAAGCAGGGATTTGTTTATTACTAAGCTTGAAGGTAGGCATTCAGAAAGTATTTGTTGAAAATAAGAAGGATTAGTTAGATGAACATTTAAGAGTGAGTGCATGAACTGTAAATTAGATCATATTAAATAAACATTATACTATTGGGTTAAAAAAGAAAGGTACTCATATTGAGTAGGACACCCATGTGACACCTCAAAAGAGGCAGGGCTTGAACTAGGCCTGGAGGGTGGACAGAAACAAGATATGAAGCTGACGAGAAGCTAAACTACATGCAGAAGATGACAACTTGAAAAGACTTGAGATCTAGACTGGGTTTTAGATACCTATGGGAGTCAGTGAAATGGACATGGAGTGTCAATGTGCACTCCTTCATAACAAGATACATTCATTTTGAAAACTGTTCAGCTGTGCTCATTGTGAACCCATAGGAAGCCTTCTTTTACATTTAATCATAGGAAAACTGCATTTTCAGATATGTAAACACCACTGATAGCCTTTCCAATGCTTTTCCTGATCTTAAAAAAAATTTTATTTTCAAGACTCTGACAGTATTGATCACCTGTGTCTGTTCAGCATTTTTTTTCATGAGACTGACATACTGTCCCAGTGCTCACATCTATCAACATTGCTCTGATATATCAGCTTAATAATAGGAAATCTTTTGGTAGCCCAGTTCTATTTTGCTTGAACACTGACCTGTGACCTTAATCTGATGCCTTTTAAGGTTCTTTCTTTTTCCATATAATACTGATTAAATTGAAGCATTTTGAAAAGATTATATGATAAAAAGTTATGTCTGAGCATTTAAGGTTAAATTTTCTCTCAATTGAGTAAAATATTAAAAAAAATTTATCTAAAAAAATCAAAAAATTGCTTCAATAATACAGTTATTAAAGCAATCAACTTATTCTTTTTTTTTTTTTAATCAATCTGGGGGCTACAAAAATGTCTGAGTCCAATTTTTATATATTAAATGACATGTACAAATAGGATGAGATTTATATTAGTTTTTCCTTCTCATAACAAGTTTATTTCAAAAATATACACATCTGTTTCTCAATTATGTTATGTTTAAATCTACTATCTAATTCTACAAGTGAAATTACACAAGAAACCTAAAATCTATTGAACTTAGGAAAAAAAGAAATTTCTGATAATATTTTATCAATAGAAGATATTTTACAAATTGTCCTATTATAATAAAAATGAAATAGAATGTAATCATTACCAACACTGTTGAATATATGACACCTATATATTTTGCCATGACTTAACTGATGATGGGATATGTGGCAGGTTTATGGAAGAAGTGATACAAACACACACACACACACACACAATCATGGAAACAGACATAAATGCAGATATTGTATCAAATCACTGACAAATATTACACTTTCAGACACTTGATATTATTAATTTGATGAGAGCTGTCATTATGTAAATTTAAAATAGAATTGCTTTAAAAAAATTTTAATTATGCAAAACTTCCATTTTTTGTGTAACAGCATACAAATCATGAGAAGAACCACAATCTTTAATTATGAGCATCTTTATCGGAATCATAGGGAATAATCTCATGTTAGGCAACCAATGCAATATATTACCAGATTTCCTCTGCATTTTATGTACAATTCAAAGCTTACTGTTGAGCCATTTGAAAGAGAAATACTCTCAGAAAGTAAAGTGACACATACACTAGGAAAGACTGAAAATTAAATCTACCATAAAAGCCTAAAAAATGTGCACAGCCTAGAAACAAAATAAGTGAAGTGCTTCTATTTATCCATTCGGCAAGAATTTATTGGTTGCCTGACTACCTGACATGACCTCCTTATATAAAACTGGGTAATAGATGATTGATGCCTTTAAGTAACATTAAATGATTATAGTATCTGAGGATACAAGTACTCACAGGTTGCAATGGGAATATAAAACATCTGGAGGAGTGCTTGAGAGGCTTCTCATAACGGGAAAGAACTTTTTTATTTGTATTCTAAAGAAGAAGTTAGATAAAAGTAGCAAATAAAAAACAAACATAAAGCATCTTGGAAAAGAGCATGTTACAGTAAGGCTTGCTGACATAAAATTGCATGTTCATTGTACTCAGGAAATTAAATTCCCTCTATGATGAGTATGTATGAGGTGATGGGAGTGCGGTAGCATTAAGACTAACACTAGAGGTGCAGGCAGGGGCGAGATTATGAAGTGCCATTGATGTTTGTTATGTGAAGCCTTGGAGACTATAACGGGCTCCAAACATGGTCCTCCAAAGACCCATCCTTTTCAGTATTCACATTCTTTAACCAGTCTTCCTCTTTATATATGAACCAATATGGCAACTTTTGGTTGTTTGTGTATTTTTAAAAAATGTATAACAGTTAATGGCCCAAACTGAGCTCCCTGCCAGAGAAGCAAGTCATAGAGTGAGGCAACTTGGGTTGTTCAGCCCAGTTGAGACTTCAAATGACTAATCCTTGATAATATCTAAGTGCAACCCTGTAAGGTACCCCAAGAAAGAACTGTCATGAGAGATAATAAATATATAGGTCATTAAGCTTGAGGGGGGTTTGTTATATAGCACTGAATAATTTAAATAGGATCCACTTGAAGATTTTAGATATGGATCAGGTTTTAGGGAAATCACCCAGATTGTGATAAGACTGGTAAAATAGAACAAAACCTAAGAAGTAGTAATACTAGTTATTGTAGAAATTCAAATGAATGGTAAAGCCCTGAAATTAAGACAATGGAATGGACTGGATGCCATGACATGTCACTGGGTTTGAGTATAAGAAGAGTGGTGAGCAAAAGTGAAGAATCTAAGCTTACTTGTCACAGCACACACTTTTCTTTCTTCCTTTCTTTTATTCATTCATCCAGCAGATCTGCACTAAACTGTGATAACTGCATTAAAGGCAGATGGAAAAAGTCAAGCCTTCTGGTCTTATTTTATTTTATTTTTTTAATCTTTTTTGGGGGTGGGGAGGGAGGGGGGCAGGCGGACCACTTCTATTGGTCTTCCAATTATCTATTTTCATCCGTCTTTGTTTTTGGCTGGTGTGGGCCTCCCATCACAGTGGCCTCTGTTGTCGCAGAGCACCGGCTCTGGGTGCATGTGATCCAGAGCTCTGGCTCGATAATTGGACACATCGGTCCAGCCGCCCTGTGGCACATGGGATCTTCTCAGGCCAGAGATCGAACAGGCACTCCTTGAACTGCAAGGCGGTGTCCTTACCCACTGGACCACCAGGGAAGCCCTCCATGTGTTTCTTGTTCACTTTGTGAATACAGAATGGTTGTTTCCACTGACTGAAGCCCAGTAGCGCATGCACCCAGGGCAGGTGCTCTGCAGTGAGAGAGGCTGCTGCGTTAGGAGGCCCACATAGGCCAAAAGAACAAAGATGGAAATAAATGAAAGACCAATAGAAGTGGCCAAATAAAAAGAAAAAAGAAAAAGAAAGAAAGAAACACATGGAGCGTAGTGGAAAAGGATGAGAAAGGGTGACATTTGACTCAAGGCTCAAGAAACGTAAGTAAGGCTGAAATCACATAAGCCTTGCCAGTCATATAATAGACTTTGTCTTTATTCAAATAGCATCTGGAAGTCATTAAGTGGGTCTGAAAAGCATGTGATACCTATATTTTCTCTCAATAATATCATTTTTAGTTTAATGTGGAGAGTGAACTGAAGAATGGCTATAGATCATGTGAGAATATCTGCTAGTGGGCTATTATGGGACAAACCTCACAGTACCTGGTATTTAGTACTCTGTCAATAAATGTTATCTGTCATTATTATCATTATCTGCTTCATCATTGCCATTATTGTTATCGGTAAAGCCCTGAAATTAAGACAATGGAATGGACTGGATGCCATGACATGTCACTGGGTTTGAGTATAAGAAGAGTGGTGAGCAAAAGTGAAGAATCTAAGCTTACTTGTCACAGCACACACTTTTCTTTCTTCCTTTCTTTTATTCATTCATCCAGCAGATCTGCACTAAACTGTGATAACTGCATTAAAGGCAGATGGAAAAAGTCAAGCCTTCTGGTCTTATTTTATTTTATTTTTTTAATCTTTTTTGGGGGTGGGGAGGGAGGGGGGCAGGCGGACCACTTCTATTGGTCTTCCAATTATCTATTTTCATCCGTCTTTGTTTTTGGCTGGTGTGGGCCTCCCATCACAGTGGCCTCTGTTGTCGCAGAGCACCGGCTCTGGGTGCATGTGATCCAGAGCTCTGGCTCGATAATTGGACACATCGGTCCAGCCGCCCTGTGGCACATGGGATCTTCTCAGGCCAGAGATCGAACAGGCACTCCTTGAACTGCAAGGCGGTGTCCTTACCCACTGGACCACCAGGGAAGCCCTCCATGTGTTTCTTGTTCACTTTGTGAATACAGAATGGTTGTTTCCACTGACTGAAGCCCAGTAGCGCATGCACCCAGGGCAGGTGCTCTGCAGTGAGAGAGGCTGCTGCGTTAGGAGGCCCACATAGGCCAAAAGAACAAAGATGGAAATAAATGAAAGACCAATAGAAGTGGCCAAATAAAAAGAAAAAATGAAAAAGAAAGAAAGAAACACATGGAGCGTAGTGGAAAAGGATGAGAAAGGGTGACATTTGACTCAAGGCTCAAGAAACGTAAGTAAGGCTGAAATCACATAAGCCTTGCCAGTCATATAATAGACTTTGTCTTTATTCAAATAGCATCTGGAAGTCATTAAGTGGGTCTGAAAAGCATGTGATACCTATATTTTCTCTCAATAATATCATTTTTAGTTTAATGTGGAGAGTGAACTGAAGAATGGCTATAGATCATGTGAGAATATCTGCTAGTGGGCTATTATGGGACAAACCTCACAGTACCTGGTATTTAGTACTCTGTCAATAAATGTTATCTGTCATTATTATCATTATCTGCTTCATCATTGCCATTATTGTTATCTTTAAATAAGTTGATGGAGACTAAGAGTAGACACATTTAAGATACATTTTGAGGCAATTTTTTAAAAAAGAAATGGTTTGTGGGATGTGAGAATAAGTGAAAAGTGAGTAAAAAACGAGTCCTGGGTTTCAAGCATATGCAATAGGAGAAAAGGTGATAAGCCATTTGTAAATAATGATGAGTTCTATTTGGGACAAGATGAGTCTAGATTTGCTTTATATAGAAAGAGGAAATACTGAACAGGAAATTGAATACTACAGAGAGAAGAGTGTGTCTAAGACAGAAAGCTTTATGTGGACACTGAAGTTGTAGGTATGGTAAGATGGACCAAATGGAGAGTGGACAGTAAGAAAAAACAATCCCTAGGAGAGAGTCTTGAGGAAATCCAGCACTTAGGGCTCAATAGAATACTTTCAATCCATATACTTGAAACAGAACAAAGGACAGGAAAACTACACACCTCAAGTGAAGGACAGGGAAGCCTGGTGTTCTGCAGTTCATGGGGTCACAAGAGTCAGACACGGCTGAGTGACTGAACAACAAGTGAAGGAAAGACCTCACCTCAAGGGAGAACTGGGAGTATCACGAAGCACCTAGACTATTTGGTGAGCACCAGAAATATCTCTGCCTCATTTCTGAATGTGTATTTTGTTGTCTGGCACATTTTTAAATGATCCATAAGAAATACAGAGAAAAATATTGACTTAAGTTACTTTCAAAAAGTAAACAAGCCAAGTGCTTCCGCATGTCCCTCTATCACTCAATGGCCTGGTTAAGCAAATGGTTATGTAGGTTTTAGAAATCTAACACAAGTCTCTCTTGATTTTTATACTTTGCTGAAGAAGATAATAAAGAATATATTTCCCTATTTTGATCCTTTTTATTATACATGGCTGTTAGAGGGTTTTATATTATTTTTCTTCTAGCTTGAAATTTGCTCATAACTACTTTTCCTTTTATCTTTAAAATGCTATCATGTCATCTCAACATGGTGGTTATTTGTTTTGTTAACAAAAACAAATTCATATCTACACATGTATAAAGCCTAGTATTAAGGCGAACCTTATTTCACGATAGTGAATGATGATAAGAGTGCAGTGTTGTGAACTGAATGCCAGATGGAGCGCTCAAAAAGGTCCCTCTATATTTCAATATAAGTTATGCAAGATGGTCCCCAGTGCTCTGTGTACAAACTTCACTGTTGGTAAACGACCTACACTTCTAAGACAAACCTTCAAGAATCAGTGTATGCTGAAAGTCAACCTGAACTTTTCCATAGGAAATGGTAGGACATCAAAAAGTAGTCTGTAGAAGCATATATGAGAAAAACACTATAGATATAAATAAAAATACTATCAGAAGATATTATTTAAGAGCAACAGTGCTTTGTGCAATATTTTCACTCACATTATTTTTTCCTCTTCAAAAACAATTCTTCTACTCAATGAAACAATGAATAATGTGTTTGATCATCCTGAAAACTTGTACTTTCTGATTGATATGATATTTTATCCTAGAAGTAACATGTACCACATCTGATAAAGTTAATATAGGTATTGTTTTGCTGTTGTTGCCATTGTTTAGTTGCTCAGTTGTGTCCAATGCTTTTGTGACCCATGAACTGTAGCTCTCCACACTCCTCTCTCCATGACATTTCCTAAGCAAGAATAGTACAGTGGGGTGCCATTTACTTCTCTAGGTGTTCTTCTCAACCCTGGGATCAAACCTGAGTCTCCTAGCTACAGGCAAACTCCATACCACTGAGCCAGCAAGGAAGCCCATAGCTACTGCTAGGGCTTAAATTAATAATTAATTTAGTTTATAAAATACTACAATGGATATGACCTATTCTAGGCATTACTACTTTATCCTTACAACGAATGTGAATTAATATTATAAATGCGAGGTCAGAACATAATTTTCTACCAGTCTAAGTAAGATAAAGATATCTGATGACCTACACAGTAAAAAGCTATTCAGTAGTTTACTATTATTATTGTACATATCATTCTTGATCCAATAATTTTTAGGGACTATTTTCTATCATTTTTAAAATCTAGGATATTTTAATGATATAGAGGTGAGAAAAAATTAAGGAGCAAAAGGATAAAATGTGTTTAGAAAACAAAAAGGCAAGTGGCTTTTGTCTTCTCTTTTCTTGTCAAACTAAAATCACCTCACCTAATTTATATACCAAAAATAATAAGATTAATTAATTGTTTTGATTTCAATCTCCCACAGTCTGGCAATAGTATTCATACTACTTGAAGGTTAATTGTGTGACAGTGGTGTACCAAGGTATGCAAACAATATATCTTTATAACAATGGATACTTTTCCTGTGAAATGGACTGGGAAAATATGATAGCATACAGGAATTGTACTAAAATGAAGGTCCTTCAACCTGATAAATATTATGGGTGCTACTCTCTCAAAGACACCATCAAAATTAGAAACATTTATGCTCAGCCAAATCTCAATTATCTTCTTGTAGAATGTCCCTTTTGTGAATGATTTATTGTAATTTTAAAATTTCTGCTGCAATTTAATATAATTTCTTTCTGTTACCTAGTACTTTTCTGAAATAATCATCCAACATCTCAGTGATAGATTAAAAACTCGATAAAGTAAAATGCAGTGGCATGTGAGGTGAGTCGGTTTAAATGCCTCACATCAGATCCATAATTGATATCAAATCTCAATATCAACTTTTTTATTTTTGGATATTTGATAATATTCATAATGTTTCTCCTATAGTTGGTAAACTAATCAAATATGACATGCACTTTTTAATGTAACTCAATATTTGCAAACATATTGACATATATTCTTGAGTAACAAATTCTCCCACTAGGAATATATTTTAAGATATCTAGATAGCAAGTGATGAAAAGAGGATCCAACCCCTTTAGATGCTCTATTATGTCCAATATCCTTTGTTTTCCTCTTCCAATGAAGACTACAAACTCTGTTCCATATAATAAATATTTATTGAGTTCTTCTGTGTGGCAAAACAAATATAGGCACTAGAGATTCATGTATTTGGGTACCAACCCAATATAATATATTTCTATGATGAGTTTATTATTCTTCGGAGAGTGACTACAAACATATACGAGGCTTCCCAGGTGGCAGTAGCAGTAAAGAATCTGTTGGCCAATGCAGAAGACATAAGATTTGCAGGTTTGCTCTTTGGGCCCAGAAGATCCCTCTGGAGGAGGAAATGACAAGCCACTCCAGTATTCTTGCCTGAATAATTCCGTAGACAGAGTAGCCTGGTAGGCTATACTCTATGGGGTCACAAAGAGTCAGACATAACTGAAGCAACTTAGCACACACAGCACATAAACATATAAACAAATGAATAAATGAAGGGTTAGATACTCATAAAGATTGTAAAGTGGATAATACTTGAGACTGTATAGAGACTGATGGAAGACGTGATTTATCTAGGATAGTCAAAGAATAATCTCTTGAAGAGTAATGTTTGGAAACTCTAAAGAATTTAAAGAAACAATCATGAAAAAGTCCCATTGAGGCTATTCCAATCAGAGAAATAGCAAGTGTAAATATTTGGAAGCAGGTTACAGAAAAAAAATGTGTAAAATATACTGTATCTGTATATACATTGTGTCTATTTGTGGTTGTGTATTAATTTTCCTGTTTATACTAGGATATCCATTTAACTTATGCTTGGAAAAGAAGTTTTCTCTCATTTCCAGGATTTAATATCAGGCAACTATTGTTTTAATGTTTAATTCATTTCCATGAGGTGAAGAGTTGTTGTTTAATCACTATGTGTTTTGTCTGACTCTGTAACCACATGGATCATAACCTGCCAGGATTTACATATCCTGATGCTAATCAAATATGACATGCACTTTTTAATGTAACTCAATTTTAATAGACATATATTCTTGAGTAACAAATTCTCCCACTAGGAATATATTTTAAGATATCTAGATAGCAAGTGATGAAAAGAGGATCCAACCCCTTTAGATGCTCTATTATGTCCAATATCCTTTGTTTTCCTCTTCCAATGAAGACTACAAACTCTGTTCCATATAATAAATATTTATTGAGTTCTTCTGTGTGGCAAAACAAATATAGGCACTAGAGATTCATGTATTTGGGTACCAACCCAATATAATATATTTCTATGATGAGTTTATTATTCTTCGGAGAGTGACTACAAACATATACGAGGCTTCCCAGGTGGCAGTAGCAGTAAAGAATCTGTTGGCCAATGCAGAAGACATAAGATTTGCAGGTTTGCTCTTTGGGCCCAGAAGATCCCTCTGGAGGAGGAAATGACAAGCCACTCCAGTATTCTTGCCTGAATAATTCCGTAGACAGAGTAGCCTGGTAGGCTATACTCTATGGGGTCACAAAGAGTCAGACATAACTGAAGCAACTTAGCACACACAGCACATAAACATATAAACAAATGAATAAATGAAGGGTTAGATACTCATAAAGATTGTAAAGTGGATAATACTTGAGACTGTATAGAGACTGATGGAAGACGTGATTTATCTAGGATAGTCAAAGAATAATCTCTTGAAGAGTAATGTTTGGAAACTCTAAAGAATTTAAAGAAACAATCATGAAAAAGTCCCATTGAGGCTATTCCAATCAGAGAAATAGCAAGTGTAAATATTTGGAAGCAGGTTACAGAAAAAAAAAATGTGTAAAATATACTGTATCTGTATATACATTGTGTCTATTTGTGGTTGTGTATTAATTTTCCTGTTTATACTAGGATATCCATTTAACTTATGCTTGGAAAAGAAGTTTTCTCTCATTTCCAGGATTTAATATCAGGCAACTATTGTTTTAATGTTTAATTCATTTCCATGAGGTGAAGAGTTGTTGTTTAATCACTATGTGTTTTGTCTGACTCTGTAACCACATGGATCATAACCTGCCAGGCTCCTCTGATGGGGTTTCCCAGGCAATAATTCTGATGAAAGTTGTGGGTCCCTGAAATGAAAGAGGACCTTTGCAAGCATAAGGAAGCTTAAGCACATGTTTGCAGTTTGGAGCTAAGATGGCGCCTACAGGAAGAGACCAGGGCGTGATCTAAAGTTGTTAAAGTTGTTTGTCAAAACTTCTGATTGGCGCCCCTGGTTTCCGTGCTCATGGACAATGCATGCTTACCATAGATTCCTACTGCGATGTAGACGCATGATTACTTGACCTTTAGCTTGATTGGTGTAACTATAGGAAGTCCCTTGCGAAACCCCCTTCACTTGCCTATATAAAATGTAAGTTTTCACTAATAAAACGAAACTGCTTTGACGGAACCCCTGTCGTGTCTGATTGTCCTTTGCTTGAACGGAGGGTTGGGTTGGCGGATAGCAGGCTCACCCCTCTCCGATCTTCCCGTGGCCTGGCCATGGGCAATCCCGCCGCTGTTTCTCCTCTGTGGGCTGGCCCCGCAAAAGTGTTAGTTGTCCAGTCATGTCTGACTCTCTGTGATCCCATGGACTACAGTCTGCCAGGCTCCTTTGTCCATGGAATTCTCTAGGCAAGAATACTGGAGTGGGTTGTCATTTCCTTCTCCAGGGGATCTTCTGGACCCGGGGATTAAACCTGCATCTCCTGCATTGGCAAGTGGATTCTTCACCACTGAGCCACAGGAAAGCCCACAGAAGAAGGGGTAGAGGAGATTATTTTATTGTTATTTAGCATTCTTAAGTTCACAACTCTTTTTTGAAATTATTCTAATTAAACACTAACCCTCTACTGAGATGGAGAAGAAGTGAATGTGGGCATTTTTGAGTGTGTGTTTGGGGCAGTTCTTAGAGTGGCTGTAGTCCTTGAGAAAAGAATTAAGAAAAAGAAAAGATACAAATAAAAATTAAATCCATGGATTTGGCAGTGCTGGCCTAGTTCTTAGAGTGGTTTTTCTTTGTTCCTTAGATATGTTGAAGACAGAAAACATGGGAGATGTTTTCAGGTCAATCACATATCTTTGGTAGTAAACATATTCCCTTCTGATTTTTCTCAGGATTTATGTATTACTCATCTAATACCTATTGATGGGGTTTCCCAGGCAATAATTCTGATGAAAGTTGTGGGTCCCTGAAATGAAAGAGGACCTTTGCAAGCATAAGGAAGCTTAAGCACATGTTTGCAGTTTGGAGCTAAGATGGCGCCTACAGGAAGAGACCAGGGCGTGATCTAAAGTTGTTAAAGTTGTTTGTCAAAACTTCTGATTGGCGCCCCTGGTTTCCGTGCTCATGGACAATGCATGCTTACCATAGATTCCTACTGCGATGTAGACGCATGATTACTTGACCTTTAGCTTGATTGGTGTAACTATAGGAAGTCCCTTGCGAAACCCCCTTCACTTGCCTATATAAAATGTAAGTTTTCACTAATAAAACGAAACTGCTTTGACGGAACCCCTGTCGTGTCTGATTGTCCTTTGCTTGAACGGAGGGTTGGGTTGGCGGATAGCAGGCTCACCCCTCTCCGATCTTCCCGTGGCCTGGCCATGGGCAATCCCGCCGCTGTTTCTCCTCTGTGGGCTGGCCCCGCAAAAGTGTTAGTTGTCCAGTCATGTCTGACTCTCTGTGATCCCATGGACTACAGTCTGCCAGGCTCCTTTGTCCATGGAATTCTCTAGGCAAGAATACTGGAGTGGGTTGTCATTTCCTTCTCCAGGGGATCTTCTGGACCCGGGGATTAAACCTGCATCTCCTGCATTGGCAAGTGGATTCTTCACCACTGAGCCACAGGAAAGCCCACAGAAGAAGGGGTAGAGGAGATTATTTTATTGTTATTTAGCATTCTTAAGTTCACAACTCTTTTTTGAAATTATTCTAATTAAACACTAACCCTCTACTGAGATGGAGAAGAAGTGAATGTGGGCATTTTTGAGTGTGTGTTTGGGGCAGTTCTTAGAGTGGCTGTAGTCCTTGAGAAAAGAATTAAGAAAAAGAAAAGATACAAATAAAAATTAAATCCATGGATTTGGCAGTGCTGGCCTAGTTCTTAGAGTGGTTTTTCTTTGTTCCTTAGATATGTTGAAGACAGAAAACATGGGAGATGTTTTCAGGTCAATCACATATCTTTGGTAGTAAACATATTCCCTTCTGATTTTTCTCAGGATTTATGTATTACTCATCTAATACCTATATGAATGACATCAATAACCTCTAGGTGCCAAAGAAATTTCAAATGCCAAAACCTCTCAGCCTTCCTATTAAAATATAGGGACAATCACAAATCTGAATTTGTGCCTCGTAATTAGATAGGGACATGTGATAGGCCCCAGACTGTGAAATGCATTTAAAGTGTGAACAGGACTCATTTGTGCTTTTTCTGTCAATGCATATTTATCTTTCCAGCTCCTGTTTTTCTCTCTTCCTCTCTCTTTTATCTCCAGTCAAACACTTCTGTCCCATTTAGTCACTGCTGAAGTGTTTAAAACAGCTATGATTTTAAGTGACTTAACCAATGGAGGTAAGTTGAACAGACACTGAGGGGTTGCTTCCACTAAAGGTCATAGTAAGGTTTCTACTGAGGAAGAAATTGCAACTACTACCTAGTATCTTGGGCTCCTCATATCAATAGATCCACAGAGAAAGAAAAGAGTAACTTATTTGAAAGCTCCTAAGAGAGTAGATTCTAAATTTCTCATCAGAAGAAAAAAAATTAACTATATGAAATGATATACGTATATATGTTAACTGTGTTTATTGTGATCATTTTGCAATACATGGGACTTCCCAAGTAGTGCTAGTGGCAAAGTATCTGCCTCCCATTGGGAGATGTAAAGAGACGTGGGTTTGATCCCTGGGTTGGAAGGATCTCCCGGAGGAAGGCACAGGAACCCACTTATGTCCTAATGATGATGGTGTCATATGTTAAATATTTAGGAATAAAACTGAGGGAACAAAGAAAGAGTTGCTATATTGAATGAGGATCTCTGTTTATGATTTCACAATGAGGGTATGGATGAATGTGTCCCTGGCCATGCACTGGGGTAACCCTTAGTGATTTTGTGCCAGTAGTTGTTGTACATGAGCAAATGGCAGAAGTCAGAGCCCAATCAAGAAAAGGCAATGTAGGGCTCAGACTGCTCAGTAATAAGATCAAGATCATGGGTGCCCCTATACCCCCAGGCATTGGACTCAAATCACCAGAACTTCTAGCAAAATATTTGGAGAATCTGAAATGGATAATGGAAGTAAGAAATGATGAATATTAATTGCAAACCTAGGATTAGCTTCAGTGTGAAAGGGGGTTTTGCAAACCCTCTTTAAGTCTTTTTAAGAGATTATAAATGACTATTACCTTTAGGGCTTGACAAGCCCTTTCCTTTCAGGGAAGAACTGAAGATAACTTGCTCTCATAAAGTTTCCAATATCATGAAAGGATGCAAGCAGTTCTGAGTGGACAGTGGTGGACAATATCTTACCCAAATTATGCACAGTGGCCTACCCCTCAAACTTTCTTATTCCCATGAGCCTCACTGGCATTCATTGATTTCCCTGCTGGAGCAGACTTGATCATTTCTTTCCCATGGCAATAAATCCCAATTACTGCTTCAACTTTCCTGCCAGCATACATGAATGTGACCCATTTGTAGCTCTTACTGACAGGTTATTGTACTTATGCATGGTGATATTGGACCTGCAGAGGGGGTGAGCCTGAATAACAAAACTGTTGTTGTTTAGTAGCCAAGTCCTGTCTGACTCTTCATGACTTCATAGAAAATGCAGCATACCAGGCTTTCCTGTCCATCACCATCTCCTAGAGTTTAGCCGACTTCACTGTCATTGGATTGGTGATGCCATCCAACAATCTCATCTCCTATTGCCCTCTTCTTCTTCTGGCTTCAATATTTCCCAGCATCAGGGTCTTTTCCAATGAGTAATCTGTTCACATCAAGTGACCAAAGTATTGGAGCTTCAGTTTCAGCATCAGTCTTTCCAAAGAGTATTCAGGGTTGATTTCTTCTAAAATTGACTGACTTGATCTCTCTGCTGTCCAAGGGACTCTCAAGAGTCTTCTCCAGCAATACAGTTCAGAAACATCAATCTTCAGTGGTCTGTCTTCCTTATCGCCTAGCTCTCACATCTGTACATGAGCAAATGGCAGAAGTCAGAGCCCAATCAAGAAAAGGCAATGTAGGGCTCAGACTGCTCAGTAATAAGATCAAGATCATGGGTGCCCCTATACCCCCAGGCATTGGACTCAAATCACCAGAACTTCTAGCAAAATATTTGGAGAATCTGAAATGGATAATGGAAGTAAGAAATGATGAATATTAATTGCAAACCTAGGATTAGCTTCAGTGTGAAAGGGGGTTTTGCAAACCCTCTTTAAGTCTTTTTAAGAGATTATAAATGACTATTACCTTTAGGGCTTGACAAGCCCTTTCCTTTCAGGGAAGAACTGAAGATAACTTGCTCTCATAAAGTTTCCAATATCATGAAAGGATGCAAGCAGTTCTGAGTGGACAGTGGTGGACAATATCTTACCCAAATTATGCACAGTGGCCTACCCCTCAAACTTTCTTATTCCCATGAGCCTCACTGGCATTCATTGATTTCCCTGCTGGAGCAGACTTGATCATTTCTTTCCCATGGCAATAAATCCCAATTACTGCTTCAACTTTCCTGCCAGCATACATGAATGTGACCCATTTGTAGCTCTTACTGACAGGTTATTGTACTTATGCATGGTGATATTGGACCTGCAGAGGGGGTGAGCCTGAATAACAAAACTGTTGTTGTTTAGTAGCCAAGTCCTGTCTGACTCTTCATGACTTCATAGAAAATGCAGCATACCAGGCTTTCCTGTCCATCACCATCTCCTAGAGTTTAGCCGACTTCACTGTCATTGGATTGGTGATGCCATCCAACAATCTCATCTCCTATTGCCCTCTTCTTCTTCTGGCTTCAATATTTCCCAGCATCAGGGTCTTTTCCAATGAGTAATCTGTTCACATCAAGTGACCAAAGTATTGGAGCTTCAGTTTCAGCATCAGTCTTTCCAAAGAGTATTCAGGGTTGATTTCTTCTAAAATTGACTGACTTGATCTCTCTGCTGTCCAAGGGACTCTCAAGAGTCTTCTCCAGCAATACAGTTCAGAAACATCAATCTTCAGTGGTCTGTCTTCCTTATCGCCTAGCTCTCACATCTGTACATGACTAGTAGAAAGACCACAACTTTGACTATATGGAAATTAGGCTGTTTGCTTGGGCTAACTAATGCCAGCTGTCCAAAGAAAAAAAAAAAAAACAGTGACAAAGAATGGGGCTATAGACAAACGCTATAGAAAAAATGGGGAGGATTTTCTTTAGAGGGAAATTTTATTAGTCACTTTCAAACATTTCTGACTATGACTGGCTGTAGTCAAAACAATTTGTATCACACTGTAGTATATATATAGAACACATTCAGACATACATATGAAATAACAATATTTATTCTTATTACCTATGTTGCATTGTGATATTTTCTTTTGTATTATATCTTAGTATATCTTGTATTATATCTTATATTTCATTTAAAATAAAATTACTGATGTCTGTGACCCAAAATTGGATCAAGAAATAAATGTTTTGATAAGCATTTAAAAAACTTAATTGTGTCACTCACAATGGCCCAATATGATTTTGTGAACTTTCTTAATAATACATAAACAGAAATGTAAATTTATGTGTATGGGTATGTGTACATGTACGTGTGCATGTGTAAGTGTGTGTACTGAGTTTTGATGTAAGGCAAAATATCAAAAACTATGTTGAATGCCCCTGCTCTACACTATCACACATTGGACTGTGAATTGAGAGGAAAGAACATAGGTCACTAATTCTGAGGCTGGAACTGCACAGGAGCCTAATATTTAATCACGTTAGAAAGTAAAATTGACATTTTGCAAGTATTTGTTATTATGCTTTGGCAGTGCACTTATTTACCTAGTCTTGATTTCACTTAATATTGATTAAATATTGATAAATCACTTTAGGAAATTCCAACTGGCTTCACCTAAACTAAGAAAACAGAGTGCTATTTGGGTCACATCTAGACTAATAAGAAAGGACAGATAAGATGTCTGTACTCAGGAGTTTAGATATGATTGAAGTTGCTGGTGGCAGGGGACATGGAAGAGGATTAGATAAAGGAGTGAAAAGTCTGAAGGGATTGAGTCTGGCTCTTTTCAATGCTTACTTAAGAGTTTTGCTCTTATTTTCTTTGTTATTTTAAACAAGAAGGCTCTTAAACAACTAGCAGTGACATAAATACACCAGAGGACAACAAGAAGAGTCATTACAAAAAAAGACATAGGATATGGGAGAACAATTATACATTGAGTTACTTTACAAATTCCCCTTTATCTCCACTAACCTTGTTTCTCAAAGAATAGCTTATAAATTTTCATGATCAGGCTATAATACTCTATCAACTGTAAGTTTTACAGGGGACTTGAAAACAAATCATTCTAAAATATTTTCCAAAAATTTTAAAGCTCACCTAAACAACACTTCTAGAAATATCATCTTGTTTAAGAATCTCTTTCCTACCCCCAAAATAAGATATGTTCTTCCTTTTTCCTAACATTTTTAAGCTTTGTCTTTTTAACCTTTTAATCTTTAAGCCATCAATTATTTTTATATATGGTGTGATACAGTAATCCTGTATTTTTCCCACCAGATTTTCTGAATTCTTTCCTTACTGTTCTACAATAGTGATATTTCTGCTGGATATCAAGATTATATTCATGTATGGGTTTCTTTCGGGATCGTCTATCCTGCTTCATAGTTATTATTTGTCAATCTATAGGTGTCAAAGTCTTAATCACTAGAACCTATATGCTTTTTTTGTTTTTATTTATCTATGGCTGCATTACAGATCACTCTAGAATTTAGTGGTTTAAAATGACAATAAGAATTTATTATCTCTCACATTTTATGCAGATCAGGACATTGGGAGGAAATTTGTTGTGTGTTCTGTTTTAGGGTCCTCAATGCGGTCAAGCTGTTGGCTGAAACTGTAGTCATCCACAGATTAGAGGATGTGTTTCCAAGGTGGCGCACTCAACATGGCTTGCAAGTTGATATTCATTACTGTTGTTGGGGCTCCATTCTGTTCACATAGGTCACTCCTCATGAATGTTTGAATATCCTTGTTCTTGTTCAGTTGCTAAGTCGTGTCTAACTTTTTGCATCCTCATGGACTGCAGCACACTGACTTCCCCTGTCCTTAACCATCTCCTGGAGTTTGCTCAAACTCATGTCCATTGAGCTGGTGATGCCATCCACCCATCTCATCCTCCGTCACCCCCTTCTCCTCCTGTCTTCAATCTTTACCAGCATCAGGGTCTCTACCCATGAGCAGACTCTTCACATCAGGAGGCAAAAGTACTGAAGCTGCAGCTTCAGTCCTTCCAATGAATATTCAGGGTTGATTTCCTTCAGGATTGACTGCTTTAATCTCCTTGCAATCCAAGGGACTCTCAGGTCTTCTCCAGCACTACAGTTTGAAAGAATCAGTTCTTTGGCACTCAGCCTTCTTTATGGTCTAGCTCTCTCATTCACATGTGACTACTTTTAAACCGTGACTTTGACCATACAGACCTCTGTTGGCAAAGTCATGTCCTTATACCGTGTCAACTGAGTTGTTCTACTATGAACAATTCAAGGGAGACAAAGAGCCAGGAGGAAGCTATCCTTTTAAGAGTTTACCTTCACAGTTACAAAGTATCATTTCTCCATATTCTATCTGTCAGAAGACATGGATAAGTCCAGTCTACATTAACAAGAATTTTTATTGAAACTTCCTACAAACTCATAATTTTCACATATTTTGACAGAATAATATGCTTATTTTTCTGTTAGTCATATTGATACTTGACTTAAATTGATAGACTTTTCTGATATTTTACTATTTACAAATTTTATTTGTCAATCTATAGGTTCAAAGTCTTAATCACTAGAACCTATATGCTTTTTTTGTTTTTATTTATCTATGGCTGCATTACAGATCACTCTAGAATTTAGTGGTTTAAAATGACAATAAGAATTTATTATCTCTCACATTTTATGCAGATCAGGACATTGGGAGGAAATTTGTTGTGTGTTCTGTTTTAGGGTCCTCAATGCGGTCAAGCTGTTGGCTGAAACTGTAGTCATCCACAGATTAGAGGATGTGTTTCCAAGGTGGCGCACTCAACATGGCTTGCAAGTTGATATTCATTACTGTTGTTGGGGCTCCATTCTGTTCACATAGGTCACTCCTCATGAATGTTTGAATATCCTTGTTCTTGTTCAGTTGCTAAGTCGTGTCTAACTTTTTGCATCCTCATGGACTGCAGCACACTGACTTCCCCTGTCCTTAACCATCTCCTGGAGTTTGCTCAAACTCATGTCCATTGAGCTGGTGATGCCATCCACCCATCTCATCCTCCGTCACCCCCTTCTCCTCCTGTCTTCAATCTTTACCAGCATCAGGGTCTCTACCCATGAGCAGACTCTTCACATCAGGAGGCAAAAGTACTGAAGCTGCAGCTTCAGTCCTTCCAATGAATATTCAGGGTTGATTTCCTTCAGGATTGACTGCTTTAATCTCCTTGCAATCCAAGGGACTCTCAGGTCTTCTCCAGCACTACAGTTTGAAAGAATCAGTTCTTTGGCACTCAGCCTTCTTTATGGTCTAGCTCTCTCATTCACATGTGACTACTGTGTAAACCGTGACTTTGACCATACAGACCTCTGTTGGCAAAGTCATGTCCTTATACCGTGTCAACTGAGTTGTTCTACTATGAACAATTCAAGGGAGACAAAGAGCCAGGAGGAAGCTATCCTTTTAAGAGTTTACCTTCACAGTTACAAAGTATCATTTCTCCATATTCTATCTGTCAGAAGACATGGATAAGTCCAGTCTACATTAACAAGAATTTTTATTGAAACTTCCTACAAACTCATAATTTTCACATATTTTGACAGAATAATATGCTTATTTTTCTGTTAGTCATATTGATACTTGACTTAAATTGATAGACTTTTCTGATATTTTACTATTTACAGATTTATTTGGGTTTCCTAATTTTTTCAGTAGGTTTTGTCAAGTTAAATCTTAGGGAAAAGGATCCACTATGTCACTGGAGTGGACGTGACTGAGTGACTGAACTGAACTGAGTATTACTGGCACAAAATGTATTAGCAGTTTTTACAAACGTAAATGCTTTACTGTTTACAAAGTTTTGTGCTCATCAAAAATAAGTTTAAACACTGGCCAAAACACAACCTTTCTAAACTTTCTCATTCTTTTTAATAGCAAAGTAATATTTTTAATATTCTTTCTAATATTCTTGCATTTACATAGCTCTTTCTAGGTGACAAAACAGTTTGGTGTAACTTCTAGTTGTTTTTGCTCACTAGTTAAACAAAACATACATTTGAAGGAGTTTGTAAATGTGAAGTCATAGATAAAAAAACAGAATTTAATTAATCCTTTGATGGTAGTAATTGGCTGAAGAGCCTTCAGAATAAAACTAGTGAGTGGACATATGTTGATGTTTTCACTTACTTTTTATTAAGTATCCTTCATTTCTTAACTATGGGATGAATGCTAGTAATGTTGGCTTTTTGTGGCTTCTCAAACTTAATAGAGCATATGAAAATCATGTTACATTAGCAATCTTTTATATAAAATTTAGTACCAATTTTCTACTTGGTATAAATGACATTTAATACCAATGCAGGTAGTACCGATTTTCTACCCAGTGCTAAGGGTGAACAAGAAAGATGCAAGTCTCTATACTACAGTCTTCCAAAGTGTTGCATATAAATTAGGTACTTTTAAATCACAGAGTGATAGATGAATAGAAAGGCACATAAATACATAGATATATATTCTCTAATAATTTTCTGTCCTGTATCTTTCTGCTTTCTGATGATGATCACACAGTTGAAATTTAAAATATATACATATCATAGGTAATAATGGGAGAGACAGACTAGTCTGAATTGAGTCTACATTGTATTGAGTAGTATATTTGTTTACCACATTTTTATCCATGTTACATCATAACCTAGTACATCTGAAAAGTGAAAGCATTGGGTATTCAGTTGTGTCCGACTCTTTGCAACCTCATGGACTGTAGCCCTCCAGGTTACACTGACCATGGAATTTTCCAGGCAATGATAATGGGATGGGTAGTCATTTCCTTCTCCAAATATATCTGAAAAGTGTGTCAGACCACAGAAACAACAATGAAAACAGACAAGAACAAAGAAAATGAGAAATTGTTCATGCATTAACAGTAATAGCAAAGTAAGATATAAATTTAAAAATAGTTAGCAATGTTGAGCTCTATAAGAAGATAAAATCATTTTTCTCACAAAAATGATGTAGGCGCCCAAACCCATTTTAAGATTATTCAGTTTGTTCAAAACTCAACAAAATTACAAGCTTCTTTAAAGCTATATAAAAATGAACTCAACTTGAAATGCACTTAATGTGCTTTCATAATGTGATTCATATGCCAATTGGTAACTGAAAACTCACTAGTGTCATTAATGACTTAGTTTCAAGACATTTGGGGCTTCCCTAGTGGCTTGGATAGTAGAGAATCTGCCTGCAATGCAGGAGACCCAGGTTCAATCCCTGGGTCAGGAAAATACCCTGGAGAAGGGAATGGCAACCCACCCCAGGACCCCTGCCTGGAGAATTCCATGGACAGAGGAGCCTGGTGGGTTACAGTCGACAGGGTCACAAAGAGTTGGACATGACTGAGCAACTAACACATACTTCGAGACAAATGGTCCATTGCTCTGAGTCACTGAAGTCATTCATCTTCTGATACTTGCATCTCATCTTTGATGCATTTGTTCTCTCAGTTTGTTGACTAGTTGCTGTAGTCAATTTGCAATATCTGATTTTTAAACCGTGGTTATAATTCAATATTATATACAACTGGAATGGGCCATGATCGATGGTATAATTAGAACAATAAAAAGAACTGAGCAACAGCGTGAACTTGAATAATGGATAAAAAAAAGACTTTCTGTTTTCTGATGATGATCACACAGTTGAAATTTAAAATATATACATATCATAGGTAATAATGGGAGAGACAGACTAGTCTGAATTGAGTCTACATTGTATTGAGTAGTATATTTGTTTACCACATTTTTATCCATGTTACATCATAACCTAGTACATCTGAAAAGTGAAAGCATTGGGTATTCAGTTGTGTCCGACTCTTTGCAACCTCATGGACTGTAGCCCTCCAGGTTACACTGACCATGGAATTTTCCAGGCAATGATAATGGGATGGGTAGTCATTTCCTTCTCCAAATATATCTGAAAAGTGTGTCAGACCACAGAAACAACAATGAAAACAGACAAGAACAAAGAAAATGAGAAATTGTTCATGCATTAACAGTAATAGCAAAGTAAGATATAAATTTAAAAATAGTTAGCAATGTTGAGCTCTATAAGAAGATAAAATCATTTTTCTCACAAAAATGATGTAGGCGCCCAAACCCATTTTAAGATTATTCAGTTTGTTCAAAACTCAACAAAATTACAAGCTTCTTTAAAGCTATATAAAAATGAACTCAACTTGAAATGCACTTAATGTGCTTTCATAATGTGATTCATATGCCAATTGGTAACTGAAAACTCACTAGTGTCATTAATGACTTAGTTTCAAGACATTTGGGGCTTCCCTAGTGGCTTGGATAGTAGAGAATCTGCCTGCAATGCAGGAGACCCAGGTTCAATCCCTGGGTCAGGAAAATACCCTGGAGAAGGGAATGGCAACCCACCCCAGGACCCCTGCCTGGAGAATTCCATGGACAGAGGAGCCTGGTGGGTTACAGTCGACAGGGTCACAAAGAGTTGGACATGACTGAGCAACTAACACATACTTCGAGACAAATGGTCCATTGCTCTGAGTCACTGAAGTCATTCATCTTCTGATACTTGCATCTCATCTTTGATGCATTTGTTCTCTCAGTTTGTTGACTAGTTGCTGTAGTCAATTTGCAATATCTGATTTTTAAACCGTGGTTATAATTCAATATTATATACAACTGGAATGGGCCATGATCGATGGTATAATTAGAACAATAAGAAAACATGAACTGAGCAACAGCGTGTTATTAAATTTCTTCCTGAGTTTAACAGAAGTAACCTAAACATCCACAAAACTCCTTCAAGTTTAACTGGATTTTTATTTTTGCAGATGTGACATTGGTCCATCATCAGATTAACAGTGAAATAATTCTAACATTGCAATTGCCAAAGTTGGACTGCTTGTTCCTAGATACTATACTATTTACCAAGTCATACATTTTCTCACAGCTGAAGCTCAAAAGTAGACATTGCTAGCTATCAGTATACTATGAATACTTATAACTTGTATGTAGTTTAAAAATGGCAATGAGACATTTATTGTCTGATTACCAGCACAAAGAAATTCCAACATTTTTGTATATTCATGGAGTCAAATTGAAAAAAATGATGTCTCTGGAACTTCATTTCTCACATGCATAATGAATGATGCTGCTGTCAGCAATCAATCCAAAATAGCATTGGCATAATGTACACCACAGTCAGACACGACATGCAGGCAAATAGAAACCAATATTCATTTCTCTAATGAATTTATAAGTTGCCATGGACAATAGCATATTAGAATCAACTCACTACAGTCTATGTGCTTGTATGTGTGTGTGCTTGGATTTTTTTCCCTTCTGAATGGAATGTGAACAAGGAGAACTTGTCAATAAAAGTAAAGGCATTCTAAATTTCCTTTTAGGTTTAGAGTAATGTATATTTACCAGGATTGCTATAAAAGAAAGGCAACTAAACCTTGATTCTAATAAATATGTAGAGACTTAGTTTCAAGACATTTGGGGCTTCCCTAGTGGCTTGGATAGTAGAGAATCTGCCTGCAATGCAGGAGACCCAGGTTCAATCCCTGGGTCAGGAAAATACCCTGGAGAAGGGAATGGCAACCCACCCCAGGACCCCTGCCTGGAGAATTCCATGGACAGAGGAGCCTGGTGGGTTACAGTCGACAGGGTCACAAAGAGTTGGACATGACTGAGCAACTAACACATACTTCGAGACAAATGGTCCATTGCTCTGAGTCACTGAAGTCATTCATCTTCTGATACTTGCATCTCATCTTTGATGCATTTGTTCTCTCAGTTTGTTGACTAGTTGCTGTAGTCAATTTGCAATATCTGATTTTTAAACCGTGGTTATAATTCAATATTATATACAACTGGAATGGGCCATGATCGATGGTATAATTAGAACAATAAGAAAACATGAACTGAGCAACAGCGTGTTATTAAATTTCTTCCTGAGTTTAACAGAAGTAACCTAAACATCCACAAAACTCCTTCAAGTTTAACTGGATTTTTATTTTTGCAGATGTGACATTGGTCCATCATCAGATTAACAGTGAAATAATTCTAACATTGCAATTGCCAAAGTTGGACTGCTTGTTCCTAGATACTATACTATTTACCAAGTCATACATTTTCTCACAGCTGAAGCTCAAAAGTAGACATTGCTAGCTATCAGTATACTATGAATACTTATAACTTGTATGTAGTTTAAAAATGGCAATGAGACATTTATTGTCTGATTACCAGCACAAAGAAATTCCAACATTTTTGTATATTCATGGAGTCAAATTGAAAAAAATGATGTCTCTGGAACTTCATTTCTCACATGCATAATGAATGATGCTGCTGTCAGCAATCAATCCAAAATAGCATTGGCATAATGTACACCACAGTCAGACACGACATGCAGGCAAATAGAAACCAATATTCATTTCTCTAATGAATTTATAAGTTGCCATGGACAATAGCATATTAGAATCAACTCACTACAGTCTATGTGCTTGTATGTGTGTGTGCTTGGATTTTTTTCCCTTCTGAATGGAATGTGAACAAGGAGAACTTGTCAATAAAAGTAAAGGCATTCTAAATTTCCTTTTAGGTTTAGAGTAATGTATATTTACCAGGATTGCTATAAAAGAAAGGCAACTAACTTACCTAATTTGATTCATAATCAAATATGTAGAGATAATTATCTTTTAAATTACTGACTGTATGTCATGTCCCAAGAATTGGAATGAGGACTAAATAAAAATATACATTATTCTGTGTATTTTAGATTTGAGATAAAAGGCACAATAATTATAGATTTAACAGGATGAATGATACTAACAACAAATGAAAAACAAATGTAAAGAATAAGAACTAAACATTTCTCTTGCCTAGGATGGTTGAATTATTGTCCTGACTAATGCTATTTATGTGTTGGATAAAATAAGATATGTAAAGTACCTAGCTCAATACCAGATAAATTCTAGTTCCAATTCTGGAAAGTGACAAGCGTGAGTAGAAATAAATGTCTAAAACATAATTTTCCAAAATATTAAGAAACAATAATGACATGAAATATTCTATAATAAAGATTCCCCATGGTGAAATAAATTAGTGAAATATTACATATCTTATCTAAAGGTTGTGATAAATCATCAGTCGAGAAGCCATTTAACTTTACTTGACTCAGGTCTAAATGTAAGTCAATTAAATCTAAATTAATTTGACCATAAAACTTTTCTTTCCCATGCCAATTATTAACATTCTACTATATTTATATTGTTTGATTATATTTAGTCTAAGATACAGTAGACAGATTCTCAGACAATTTATTTTTCAAGTTGATGTTTGGAAGTAAGGTTATGTTGAGATGGTTTATGGAATGCTCAATTATTTTACCCTGTTATATTATCTGAACAAATAAATCTGTACTATTGCCAAATGTGTTTATATTCACACAACATATATCCATGGAACCTATGTATTATATGTAAATTCATGATTGCCTCAACATAGTGGTTAAAGGGCTTTTGGATTCCAATATTCATTTCTCTAATGAATTTATAAGTTGCCATGGACAATAGCATATTAGAATCAACTCACTACAGTCTATGTGCTTGTATGTGTGTGTGCTTGGATTTTTTTCCCTTCTGAATGGAATGTGAACAAGGAGAACTTGTCAATAAAAGTAAAGGCATTCTAAATTTCCTTTTAGGTTTAGAGTAATGTATATTTACCAGGATTGCTATAAAAGAAAGGCAACTAACTTACCTAATTTGATTCATAATCAAATATGTAGAGATAATTATCTTTTAAATTACTGACTGTATGTCATGTCCCAAGAATTGGAATGAGGACTAAATAAAAATATACATTATTCTGTGTATTTTAGATTTGAGATAAAAGGCACAATAATTATAGATTTAACAGGATGAATGATACTAACAACAAATGAAAAACAAATGTAAAGAATAAGAACTAAACATTTCTCTTGCCTAGGATGGTTGAATTATTGTCCTGACTAATGCTATTTATGTGTTGGATAAAATAAGATATGTAAAGTACCTAGCTCAATACCAGATAAATTCTAGTTCCAATTCTGGAAAGTGACAAGCGTGAGTAGAAATAAATGTCTAAAACATAATTTTCCAAAATATTAAGAAACAATAATGACATGAAATATTCTATAATAAAGATTCCCCATGGTGAAATAAATTAGTGAAATATTACATATCTTATCTAAAGGTTGTGATAAATCATCAGTCGAGAAGCCATTTAACTTTACTTGACTCAGGTCTAAATGTAAGTCAATTAAATCTAAATTAATTTGACCATAAAACTTTTCTTTCCCATGCCAATTATTAACATTCTACTATATTTATATTGTTTGATTATATTTAGTCTAAGATACAGTAGACAGATTCTCAGACAATTTATTTTTCAAGTTGATGTTTGGAAGTAAGGTTATGTTGAGATGGTTTATGGAATGCTCAATTATTTTACCCTGTTATATTATCTGAACAAATAAATCTGTACTATTGCCAAATGTGTTTATATTCACACAACATATATCCATGGAACCTATGTATTATATGTAAATTCATGATTGCCTCAACATAGTGGTTAAAGGGCTTTTGGAATCTTTAAAAACATATTAGCAGTTTGACTTTTTATGTGTCATTGTTCAAAATGCTTTATGGTGGTGTTGTTTAGTCTTTAAGTTGTGTCCAACTCTTGTGATTCCATGGATTGTAGCCCTCCAGGCTCCTCTATCCTAGGATTTCCCAGGCCATTTTCTTCTACAGGGGATCTTCCCAAACCAGGGATCGAATCCATTGCCTTGCAGGTGGATTCATTATCAAATGAGCCACAAGGGAAGCTTTATAATTTTATTTAACTAAATAATAACAAAGAATGGTATCTATTGGAAAGAGAAGAATGATCTCATTTTACAAGGAGGAAATTGAAAGTTGGAGAAGTTAAACAGTTGTTTAAATTCAGCAGCCAGTAAAAGCTAGAACTAGTATTCCAATATAATTTCAACCAAAAGCTCTAACCACCTTTCAAGCTCCAGAGTTTACATTCAGTTCAGGTCCCATAGAAACCTCAGCCTCCCATATGTTCTGATTATAACATATTCCTAATGATGTTAGTCTGGTAACAGACAACCTCCCCTTTACCTTTTTGCTTAAAGTGAGCTTTGACCAAAAAACTTCTGCAAAAATAACAAGCTATCCATGTCATTTTCCACTTTGCAATTAGCACATGTGTAGTGTTGGTGTTTTCACCGCCTGTTAGTATGTGAGCTTTAAAAACCAATGACAACGAACTGAACTTATCTGAATTCCCAGAATTCATTCACTGAAAAATACTCCATAAATGTTTTATTTTTAATTTTTTTTACTTTCGTCTGCATTTATTTTTTCAACATTTATTTCCGGGCCATAAGTTTTTGTTTCTTCAGTTTCTTCTGGGATATCTTTTTCTTCTGTGCAACCCTCTCTTCTGGTTTAGGAACAATCTGTTCTTTCTCAGTGAGGATCATCTCAATGTGGCAAGGAGAGCTCATGTATGGGTTGATCCGACCATGGGCTCTGTAAGTCCTGCGCTGCATCTTGGGGGCTTTGTTCACCTGGATGTGCTCAATGACCAGAGAGTCTACATCTAAGCCCTTAAGTTCAGCATTACTCTCTGCATTTTTGAGCATGTACAGTAAAAATTCAGCACTCTTTTTGGGCCATCGACCTTGCGTCCAGCCCCACTGTTTGGCCTGTGCACATCTACCAACTCCACCATTGTAATGGCAGAATGGCACACACTGCTTCTTCAAAGTGACATCCTTCAGATACTTGGTGGCTTTTCAGATATGCATACCCTTTATGGCCTGGACAGTTTCACGAGTGTTCTTAAAGTGAACATGAAGATTTGAACCTCTTGATTTGCATGATTTTGTGGAATTTTCTAGGTCAAGTGAATAGCACACCATTTTTAGAGGTCACCTCAGGCCTCTTTCTGGAAAAGGCATAAATGTTTTGTTTTTGAATAGATGGATGAATGAAAATAAATTAATAATTGAAAAAATAATCAAATTTGTCTAAAGACCTCTCTTCTGCATGACTTTTTAGTTGCTTTGGAGAAACAAACATCCTGTATGCAGGATGTAAGTAAGCCTGCATTTTATAGGTAGAAATGTTGCTAATGAGCTCTGAGACTCCACATGTAAGTATTTCTTTGTGCCTCATTTTTCTTATTTGCAAATTAATAGTCAATTCACATATTGAAATGTTAATATATTCATTCTGTTCAGGCATCAAGTTTTAACGAATGAGCTATTGCCAACTAAATACCATATTGATTGTGTGTGTATGCGTGCTCAGTCCCCTAGTTTTGTCCCAACAGACTATAGCCTTCCAGTCTCCTCTGTCCATGGGATTTTCTAGGAAAAAATGCTGAAGTGGGTTGTTATTTCCACAGGGGATCTTCCCAACCTAGAGATGTAACCACATCTCCTTCATTGGATGGTGGATTCTTTATGACTGTGCCAAATGGGAATACTCAACTATTAAAACATGTGTTACAAAATACAAGTTTATTCTGTTAGGAGGCAGTTATATGAAAGATATATAAAGAGTCTCTTGATGGAGGTGAAAGAGGAGAGTGAAAATGTTGACCTAAAGCTCAACATTCAAAAAATGAAGATCATGGCATCTGGCCCTATCACTTCATGACAAATAGTTGGACAAGCAAAAACAGTGACAGACTTTATTTTCTTGGGCTCCAGAATCACTGCAGATGGTGACTCCAGCTATGAAGTTAAGAAACACTTCGTCCTTGGAAGAAAAAGCATGACAAACCTAGACAGAGCATTCAAAAGCAGAGACATCACTTTGCCATCAAAAGTCTGTATAGTCAAAGCTATGGTTTTCCCAGTAGCCATGTATCGATGTGAGAACTAGGCCATAAAGAAGACTGAGCAATGAAAACCTGGTATCTTTGAACTGTGGTATTGGAGAAGGCTCTCGAGTCTCTTGGATTGCAAGGAAATGAAACAAGTCAATTCCAAAGGAAATCAACACTGAATATCCAGTGGAAGGAATGATGCTGAAGCTGAAGCTCCAATACTTTGGCCACCTGATGCAAAGAGACAACTCATTGGAAAAGAGCCTGACACTGGGAAAAATAGAAGGCAGGAAGGAAAAGGGGATGACAGAGGACAAGATGGTTAGATGGCATCCTGTGTCAATGGCCATGAGTTTGATCAGGCTCCAGGAGACGGTGAAGGACAGGGAAGCCTAGTGTACTGCAGTCCATGGGGGTCACAAAGAGTCGGACACCAATGAGCAACTGAACAGAATTATATGAACTTCTTCTTTTAGAAGGTTAAAACGTGCTCAGTTGAATACCTACAGATTGCTGACAAGTGACTTTACCAACTAAAGATATGTATTTAAATGAATTATATTTTAAAAATAAGCAGAAAGAGAGAAACAATTAAAAAAAATAAAGGTTATTTAGTTTTAATGGTATAATAATGTTTTTTTTTTCCAACTGAGACTGGGAATTTGAGGGGACCGTCTATCCAGATTGACTTTTGCAAGGTTTTGATTTATATTCTCAGTTGCATCAGAATTCTGTCACAAAATAAAGCATAACAACGTCTTCCTTCTAAGTAACGTTGGTCTCTAATTGTATCGATATAAATCTATCAGAAAGGAGGAGGAATAACCTAAAGATAACAGTGCACAAAGGAAACCTTGAAACAGGCTCCTTTTTCTTGCTGATCACAGTAATAGCTTTTCTTGCAGCTGTAAGAGCTCTTTCTACTTGCTCACGACCCTCTGGTCTTCTCTCTACTCACTCTCACACCTTAACAACTACAGGAAATCATTTGCTAAGCTATAAATTATTTCCCCTTTCTCTTATTATTTTAACTTTTTAGCAATGCAGATTGAGTCTAATGATTCACACGGGTCAAAGGCTTACGACATTATAGTAACTTATTGATTTATAAAGTGTCTTTTTTTCTGGCCTCGAAGTGCTTAAAAGGATTGGAAACTTTACAGAGTGGGAGATTGCCCCCTCAAGCCCTCCATTTACCTGGAGTCACTGCTGGCAGAGAAATAGCTGCTGGTTATGCCCAGAAAATTTCAAATCATTCTAAGGATAATACCTTAGGTCACAGTTAGATGAAATCTTCCACTGTTATAAATTTCACACATGGCAAGTGTGGGGTATTCTTACAAAGTAATGAACAACTATTTAAGATTTTTCTAGGAAAGGGGGCAGATGATGTCTTCTTCAGGTCAAAGTATTTTCTTCATGATTTTCTAATGAATCAATACTGCTAACTTGATATCATTTGAGGGAAATATGTTACACAGTTGTTGGACTAGTGGCATTTAGTGGCAGAGATGCTCAGTGTAGGTTTTTAAAAAATAATATATTAAAATAATTAGTTTATTCCTGTTTATTGTGAAAGTTAGAACATGTTTGCATGCATGTGTGTAGACATTGCTAGTATTCCTCAACATTGTTTCCCTCTCTTTGTGAGCAAAGGAAAACCTCATTTATCACCCCTCTTTGCAACTCTATGAGGCCATGGAACTACTCCATTTGACCAATCCAATGGGCTGTATGGGGAGGTGACATGTGATACTTTCAGGCTAAGGCACTGCCAAAGCTTTGGTTTGTTCTCCCACTGTGTCATCTTGTTATAAGTTTCTCTGAAACATCCTGGAACCCTGAGTGACAATGTGGAGAATAGTCTCCCTGAAAAGCCATCTCTGGGACCAGTGTGAATTTTGCATGGAAGGCAAATTACTCTTTGTGCTCTTAAGTCACTCAAATTTTACATATAGTTATGACACACACAGTGTGACCTGGCCCATTATGATAAAACAGATTTTTATAGGCTTATATAAATACTATTTCTAATAAAAATGTTATAATACATATTTTGTGAAATGCCTTTATTTTTCAAATACTAAAAATATAAATACATTTCAAATGCAGGTATTTTGGAATGATTTAATTTTTTGGTGTTTCATGCTCTTTACGCACCTTAATGAATGGTGTAACTCAACACAGGATGTAAGAAATACGGTAGTCAAGTTTTAGAAACTTAAATTGTGTCATTTCAAAGACATTTCTTCAAATTTTTGTTATTTTTTCCTGTAAGATTTAGAATCATTCATTTTGAAAATGTCTGATAAGATATTAAGAATAAAAAATATTCCAGTTAAAAGAACAGACTTATTTTATTACTAGAAATTAATGATAAGGCCTAAAACTCAAATATCACTTTATAAATGATACAAAACTATATTAAAAGTGTGAATTATCCAAAACATTAGTTTTCTGAAGTTTTTCAACATTTGAATCATTCATTTGAATTTCAGCTTGAATATCTAATTCAAAATGGGGACAATTTTTTAATTCTAAAAGCCTACTTCTGCTCGGTTATCCAGTCTCACATCCAGTCTCAGCATGGGAAAACAAAACCACAGAACTCTGAATATGTGAAAAAGGACCTATCTTTTCCAATACATTCTCCTACATTGACTGTCTTTGTCATCTGAACATTACAATAGAAGAAATGTCCAATTATCAGACTCTTCCACTTCACTTTGGTACCTAATGTAGTGTAAAACTGGGTTTTATGAGCCATGGAACTACTCCATTTGACCAATCCAATGGGCTGTATGGGGAGGTGACATGTGATACTTTCAGGCTAAGGCACTGCCAAAGCTTTGGTTTGTTCTCCCACTGTGTCATCTTGTTATAAGTTTCTCTGAAACATCCTGGAACCCTGAGTGACAATGTGGAGAATAGTCTCCCTGAAAAGCCATCTCTGGGACCAGTGTGAATTTTGCATGGAAGGCAAATTACTCTTTGTGCTCTTAAGTCACTCAAATTTTACATATAGTTATGACACACACAGTGTGACCTGGCCCATTATGATAAAACAGATTTTTATAGGCTTATATAAATACTATTTCTAATAAAAATGTTATAATACATATTTTGTGAAATGCCTTTATTTTTCAAATACTAAAAATATAAATACATTTCAAATGCAGGTATTTTGGAATGATTTAATTTTTTGGTGTTTCATGCTCTTTACGCACCTTAATGAATGGTGTAACTCAACACAGGATGTAAGAAATACGGTAGTCAAGTTTTAGAAACTTAAATTGTGTCATTTCAAAGACATTTCTTCAAATTTTGTTATTTTTCCTGTAAGATTTAGAATCATTCATTTTGAAAATGTCTGATAAGATATTAAGAATAAAAAATATTCCAGTTAAAAGAACAGACTTATTTTATTACTAGAAATTAATGATAAGGCCTAAAACTCAAATATCACTTTATAAATGATACAAAACTATATTAAAAGTGTGAATTATCCAAAACATTAGTTTTCTGAAGTTTTTCAACATTTGAATCATTCATTTGAATTTCAGCTTGAATATCTAATTCAAAATGGGGACAATTTTTTAATTCTAAAAGCCTACTTCTGCTCGGTTATCCAGTCTCACATCCAGTCTCAGCATGGGAAAACAAAACCACAGAACTCTGAATATGTGAAAAAGGACCTATCTTTTCCAATACATTCTCCTACATTGACTGTCTTTGTCATCTGAACATTACAATAGAAGAAATGTCCAATTATCAGACTCTTCCACTTCACTTTGGTACCTAATGTAGTGTAAAACTGTTTATAGCTTCTTTATTCCAGGATCAGAAACATTTTCCCATCTCTACAACTGCAGGAAGTGTGAGCAGGCAGAATGTTTACCATGTGATGAGTATCTAACTTATGCAATAAACTCAACCTTTCTAAAATGTTCAGTAGTGGTTCCTTTATGAGCAATCTAATGATGCCAAAAAGGCATTTAAAGACTCTCTTCAGAGTAAGTACTATATCTGATGGTCCCTATTTCAGTGTCACTGGTCCACAGGTAAAATCTGAAGATTAGATCAGCTGATAATGCACAACAGTTAAACTCTATTTTGGGGAGAAAAAAACAGAACTGACTTTTGATAGGTATACAATTCAACCTGCAGAAATTGTATCTAGAGAGTTTCCAACTCGCCCAGAACATTCAGAAGGTCTAGAAACACAGCAAGTCAGTTTAATTAAGTCTGGTTAAGAGAATTTTTATAAGATATAATCACCTCCCTCCCCAGAGATTCGTCCTTAGATTTATAAACACTGTGTAGCACATTTCAAAAGCAAACTTTTTCTTTGTACTTACTCACACTAAGTATGTCTTTCCTTTTGAAAAGTTGTTTGTGAATATATCCTAAAAGTCTAGAAAGTAGGGCATGCAAAATTATCTTTAAGAAGGAGAGAGGAAAATAAGCACTTTAAAATGATTCGTATCTTTGAACCCTTTAAATTTGCATTTTTAGATACAATTCATGAAAACATAGTAAAGCATGCAGATCATTTTTACAAAATTTTAAACATATATTCAGCAAGGTCAAAGCAGTTTTACTGATAAGGGAACATGCTTAGTAAGTTTTGAGATCACTGTTCTATCATGAATGGAAAGATCAAGTTATTCCTATACCGCTTATGAATGAAAAATCATCCAATGATGCACTTCAATGAAAACTTATATTTCTATTGTTCTTTGGAATTTATAAAATGCTATCTTAAGAATAGATCTCTTTTATGTAATCTATTCTATCAAAGGTGCTCTATGATCTTGGAACTAGATTTGTAATAATGAATAGGAACATAGTGTAATTCATTAGAGATCCAATCACTTATTACTTGCAAATCTTGGGCATTTAAATTATGATGATTATAAGAGTTTCTCATCTGCAAAATGGGGATAATTAAGTTTATCTTTTTTAGTTATTTTGAGGAATACATAAATGAACTAAAGTCTGGTTCAGAGTAAGTGATGAATAAGCTTTGACTAAAAGAAAGTTTTGGTTGGTTCCAAAATTTCTAAATATCTTGCTTTAAAAATATTTGGAGGAATTTGTTTTGCAATCAGAATTTCATAATGGTTATGAAGAGATTAACTATGGAATCACAGTTTGTAAAAGTTATATAAATTATAAATAGATGAGACAAATGGTAACATTTTGGTAAGACAACCACCAGGCATTTCCTTTCCTTGGAGATTTGCAGATGCCCTGAAATCTTAACTAGAACAGCGATCTTGTCCTCGATGAACTGTGCTTGGTGCTCATCCTCTCAGATTTACAGTGTATTCACAAGAGACTGAAAACACACTGCCGATGTTCTGGTCACTTCTCTATATGAAAATTTATTATTAGTTGCAAGCTCTCAAGGTTTGCCATTTGAAGAATAGAGATATGCTCCCTCAACACAAACTCAGTGAGTATATTCACATTGAACATTCTTGTTAGCTTTAATTTGCTATCACAATATTCATGCATGAGAGAATTTTCTGTAAAATATTTCACCTTGAAAGTCCCTTTCAAAACCCTTTCAGCTTGGAAGATCATTTTTACAAAATAGAAGGAAATATTTTTAGGGCTGCTTTGACTTCAAGCAAAATAATAATAATAATTAAAAAAACACAATCTGTCTGGGTATTACTAAGTGTGTCATCTTCCTTTCCTTTCCTAGTTCCACTAAAGCCACGTGTCTCTGTGCTGTTTCTTACCTCTCATTTCAAATGGCTATGATCTAAAGTTGAAAAATATTCTTTTCCATTAAATTTTGAATCCTGAAGTTTTTAAAATGCTATCTTAAGAATAGATCTCTTTTATGTAATCTATTCTATCAAAGGTGCTCTATGATCTTGGAACTAGATTTGTAATAATGAATAGGAACATAGTGTAATTCATTAGAGATCCAATCACTTATTACTTGCAAATCTTGGGCATTTAAATTATGATGATTATAAGAGTTTCTCATCTGCAAAATGGGGATAATTAAGTTTATCTTTTTTAGTTATTTTGAGGAATACATAAATGAACTAAAGTCTGGTTCAGAGTAAGTGATGAATAAGCTTTGACTAAAAGAAAGTTTTGGTTGGTTCCAAAATTTCTAAATATCTTGCTTTAAAAATATTTGGAGGAATTTGTTTTGCAATCAGAATTTCATAATGGTTATGAAGAGATTAACTATGGAATCACAGTTTGTAAAAGTTATATAAATTATAAATAGATGAGACAAATGGTAACATTTTGGTAAGACAACCACCAGGCATTTCCTTTCCTTGGAGATTTGCAGATGCCCTGAAATCTTAACTAGAACAGCGATCTTGTCCTCGATGAACTGTGCTTGGTGCTCATCCTCTCAGATTTACAGTGTATTCACAAGAGACTGAAAACACACTGCCGATGTTCTGGTCACTTCTCTATATGAAAATTTATTATTAGTTGCAAGCTCTCAAGGTTTGCCATTTGAAGAATAGAGATATGCTCCCTCAACACAAACTCAGTGAGTATATTCACATTGAACATTCTTGTTAGCTTTAATTTGCTATCACAATATTCATGCATGAGAGAATTTTCTGTAAAATATTTCACCTTGAAAGTCCCTTTCAAAACCCTTTCAGCTTGGAAGATCATTTTTACAAAATAGAAGGAAATATTTTTAGGGCTGCTTTGACTTCAAGCAAAATAATAATAATAATTAAAAAAACACAATCTGTCTGGGTATTACTAAGTGTGTCATCTTCCTTTCCTTTCCTAGTTCCACTAAAGCCACGTGTCTCTGTGCTGTTTCTTACCTCTCATTTCAAATGGCTATGATCTAAAGTTGAAAAATATTCTTTTTCCATTAAATTTTGAATCCTGAAGTTTTTAATTTAATTTTTCATGCTCACTGCAATGAACAATTACACTTTAGGAAAGTTAATTGTAAAATATGATATGTAATGTACCTGGACTATGTAATAAATTTATTCATTATAGTCATTAACTTCATGGAAATAAAATTTTCACCTTTTTTTTTTTGCTAGTAACCTAAAATCTGCTATAATAATTGCAAATGGTGAGGACTATATCATCAGAACGGTAAATGGTGTATCATATTTTCATGGTTATAAAGTAAATGGATATGATCAGAGTGTTAATTCAGAATTTAAACATTTCTAAAGAATCTGTATATAAGCAAATTCTCCAAAGAATAAAATTTATTCAATGCCTGCATATAATTTTAATGAAGCAACATAAAAATTTTTAGAAATGAAGTAATTCTAGAAGCATCCATAATGCCAATGAAAATATTCATGATTTAATTTTGAATAAAAAGGGGGGTTAAAAAACTTATAGGATAATTATGATTGCATGTCTGGGTAGTTAAAAAGTGAAGATAAACCTTTATGAAAATATTTATAATGTCAAGTTCCCATTGTATCTTGAGTTTAGAGATTTAGATTTTTAATTTATTAATTCTGAGATGCACATGTAACAGTTTAATAATGATATTAAATAGAATAAAATATAGTTTGGAGAAATATCTGGCCATATTTAGTATAATGAATACTCTACCAAAACGCTCATGAAGGAAGGTCAAAATCCTGTGCCTAATCCTTAATGAAAACACCAGCAGAAATCCTTAATTTTTCTAGTCAATAAGAAATACCTGGAGAATTTACTAAAATGACAATTTCTGAGTCCCACTCCTCAGAGACTCTCATGAAGTAATCTGATGTGGCTCTTGTGTGTGTGTATTAATCACTCAGTCACGTCTGACTCTCAGTGATACTATGCACTGTAGCGCTTCTGGCTCCTCTGTCCATGGGATTCTCTAGGCAACAATACAGGAGTGGGTTGCCCTTTCCTACTTCAGGGATCTTCTCGACCCAGGAATCAAACATGGGTCTCCTGCATTGCAGGAGTATTCTTTACCATCTGAGTCACCAAGGATGCCCATGTAAATTCTTATGTGAGAAACCTACAATGACATTTTAGGAAAGTTAATTGTAAAATATGATATGTAATGTACCTGGACTATGTAATAAATTTATTCATTATAGTCATTAACTTAATGGAAATAAAATTTTCACCTTTTTTTTGCTAGTAACCTAAAATCTGCTATAATAATTGCAAATGGTGAGGACTATATCATCAGAACGGTAAATGGTGTATCATATTTTCATGGTTATAAAGTAAATGGATATGATCAGAGTGTTAATTCAGAATTTAAACATTTCTAAAGAATCTGTATATAAGCAAATTCTCCAAAGAATAAAATTTATTCAATGCCTGCATATAATTTTAATGAAGCAACATAAAAATTTTTAGAAATGAAGTAATTCTAGAAGCATCCATAATGCCAATGAAAATATTCATGATTTAATTTTGAATAAAAAGGGGGGTTAAAAAACTTATAGGATAATTATGATTGCATGTCTGGGTAGTTAAAAAGTGAAGATAAACCTTTATGAAAATATTTATAATGTCAAGTTCCCATTGTATCTTGAGTTTAGAGATTTAGATTTTTAATTTATTAATTCTGAGATGCACATGTAACAGTTTAATAATGATATTAAATAGAATAAAATATAGTTTGGAGAAATATCTGGCCATATTTAGTATAATGAATACTCTACCAAAACGCTCATGAAGGAAGGTCAAAATCCTGTGCCTAATCCTTAATGAAAACACCAGCAGAAATCCTTAATTTTTCTAGTCAATAAGAAATACCTGGAGAATTTACTAAAATGACAATTTCTGAGTCCCACTCCTCAGAGACTCTCATGAAGTAATCTGATGTGGCTCTTGTGTGTGTGTATTAATCACTCAGTCACGTCTGACTCTCAGTGATACTATGCACTGTAGCGCTTCTGGCTCCTCTGTCCATGGGATTCTCTAGGCAACAATACAGGAGTGGGTTGCCCTTTCCTACTTCAGGGATCTTCTCGACCCAGGAATCAAACATGGGTCTCCTGCATTGCAGGAGTATTCTTTACCATCTGAGTCACCAAGGATGCCCATGTAAATTCTTATGTGAGTCCAAAACTACTGGTGGCTCCTAGCAAGTGACATTTTCATAGGGTATTTCAGCTGATTCTGATACAGGTGGCCAGGAAGGAAAACTGCACTGGAGCTGACCTTTAAAATTTGCTTTCCCTTTTTCAACTGATGATCTTTTATATGGTAGACCAAGCACTGTTAATAGAAAAGGGTATTTTTAACGGGGAGAAAGCATGTTGACCTGTGAAGTTTTTATCTGAAGTTCTAAATACACACTCAGATGAGTTTCCAGAGTAGTAGCAGTAGTAATGACAGCAGCTAACACTTCTATAAACACTTACTCCATAAATAGTACTGCCCAAGCCACAAAATAAAGAGCCAACCCAATAAAATAACAGAAAATAACAATATCCATTGGACAGTTCTCAACTCTGGTCTCTTTCCAGGAGAGAAAGGAAAAATTAGTAAAAGCTGAAGAAGTCTCAGGAGGGATTTATAGGACCCATGCAAGAGACCATCCTGACTAAATTATGAGATGCAAGGATAAGTTACCGGGGTAGTTTTGACATAGAGATGAACACCATATACAACTAGGTTATTTTGCCACATAATTCTTCAAAATTTACAACTCATCTATAAAAAGTGAATTGAGTTCTAAAGTATTCTCTGTACTTTCTAAACGTGTGCATGGTTCATTTCCTCACTTTATGAATTATGCAGATCCCTCCCCTGCTCTTCTTCTGCCCTGTGAGAAAAGGTCTTTGGCCATTTCATTCACGACATTTCTCCTGAAAGGCACATAGTGGTGAAAGTCAAAGTGTTAGTCACTCAGTTGTGTCTGACACTTTGTGACCCCATAGATGGTAGCCCACTAGAATCCTCTCTCCATGGGATTCTCCAGGCAAGAATATTGGAGAGCGTTTCCATTTCCTCCTCCAGGGGATTTTCCCAGCCCAGGGACTGAACCCGCATCTCCTGTGTCTCCTGCAATGCAGTCAGATTCTTTACCTGTGGACACGGCCAAAGCACTTCCATTTTACCTGATACCATTTTTTCTCTTTTCTTTTCTCTCTCTTCTTCTGTCCTCTTAAAAGTACCATGTTTAAATTGAACTGAGATCCTGAAACAATTCAAGTTTTTCATTTAGGACTCAAAGTTAGGCTGTACAGGCCCAACAGTCTAACAGCTGTTTGTAATCATTAGGCAATCCAGACTAGGGCAAGAAGTTTTGAGCTATTCCTCTTATTAACATGAAAATGAGCTTGATATTTAATTTGCTGCTTTCTTTTTTCCATCTTGTTCCAAGAGGCAAGGGGAGAATTGTGCCCAGACACAAACTGGATCCCCATCTTTCTCACTCAGAGCACACATACTTTATTCTCATATATCTAATGAGATGAACACGGACACACCAATATAATGACAAAGGACCTTAATAGCTCTCTGCTGAACTGAGCCTTGTTCATCAGCTATTTAATTCTTGGATTGTCAATACGCTTCTTATGAAAGCTACACGTCTGCCCTCCGGTTTTAATACACAACTTTTCAAAAATGAAGAGTTTATTTTTTTCTTTCAAATATTACAGGTTTTTTGTTTTTTTTTTTTTGGACCAATAGTTCCTTTGTAAAAGCTCTGAATTAGACTAGGAAAGACGTTATCTTAAATGTCTGCCATTTCCATTCAAGTTGCTCAGGTGCTGACATTATTCATAGACGCTCCCTCAGAAAATGTCAACTAAGGGAGCAGAACACCCAAAACCCTAGATTTCTTAGAAAGTCTCTACCTTTCCTCTGCCCAAGCAATTCAAAATATATCTGGATGTTGAATACAACATCCAAGCACTGGCTCTGGAAAAATGAATGGCATCATTTTTAGTTCTATAAGGGCATCCTGACTGGTATTCATAGAAGAGAATAAATACTTTCATTTCCGTCATACAGCGTTCCACCGAATACAACAGGAAGCCTTTCACAAATACCAGGTTCAAAATGTAACAACCATATTTGCAGTATGTTGTACATGCTAGGTGTTGGACTGGAGATGAGATAATGGGCTGAGACAATGTTGCAACATAGCTGAGAAATTTACATTTTGTGGGAGAGGCAGACTGTCTGGAGCTCAGCCATAGTCAGTCAGAGTTTACCTCTAGATCCCAGAAGCTGTTTACTTTGAACACCTGTGACTCTGCCTGCAGGTGTTCTGATGCAGGGGCAAACTTGGCCCCCATTCTGAGTAAGGTGACAGTGCCAGAGCGCTACAGCTTCTGGGAGCAGGTTCTCCCAGTGAAGGAAGGGGATTTGGTGGATACACGAGCCAGTATTGCACTTGGAGGTGGTAACTCTGATATGTTTCCTGCCCCACTTCCCTGAGTCTGCCAAGCAATTGTGCCTCAGTTGCTTTCAGTGGTAGTCTTCTTCACAAAGCATCCTTTGCTTTCTTCTCTTCTTCATTCTGTTTCGTCATTTCCCTAACTGCATCCTGGAATTCCCTTCCAAAGGAAGTACCTATACTCACATCCTTGTTTTGGAGTAGATGGAGATTATCATACATCTCTCTTGCTGTATCTCTCATTCTCCTCCATGGAATCTCCCATCCTTTCCCATTCTAGCAGAAGAATCAGGTAAGTTATGTGATAGTTCAGAATGCAAATGTGCAAATTGCCAGTCCGTGTTAAGGCTAAGGTCTGAAAGTACAATAATGTCACTCCTGCCACATTCTATTAGTTAAAGCAACCTGCCTAAATTTAAGGAGACCAGACAACAGAGACATGGAAATCAGAAGACAAGGTTCTTAGGGAACACCAAAGCAATGACCGACCTACCACTGGTGTGTGATAATACATTCCCACAAGTCACTTTAATCTGTAAACAATAAAACTCTAAAAGTAAAAAGTAAAATAAAAATAATTATTTTTTAAAAAGGTAGGAGGAGAGTCTACTACCTAGCACACAACTGAACTAACTCTTCTATCATTCCCTGACAGGCAGATGTTAAAAATAGACCAAGAGTAAGTACCTATAGCTTTCTAATACTTTCTTAAATTTTTACTCTGTAAGAAACCTTGAAACATTGCATAGGTGTCCTAAATTTTGCTATGTGCTGTGGGAGTACATGTTCTCAAAGACCACAAACTATTCCATTATTTGCTGGGGGACTGGAGATGAGATAATGGGCTGAGACAATGTTGCAACATAGCTGAGAAATTTACATTTTGTGGGAGAGGCAGACTGTCTGGAGCTCAGCCATAGTCAGTCAGAGTTTACCTCTAGATCCCAGAAGCTGTTTACTTTGAACACCTGTGACTCTGCCTGCAGGTGTTCTGATGCAGGGGCAAACTTGGCCCTCATTCTGAGTAAGGTGAAAGTGCCAGAGAGTTACAGCTTCTGGGAGCAGGTTCTCCCAGTGAAGGAAGGGGATTTGGTGGATACACGAGCCAGTATTGCACTTGGAGGTGGTAACTCTGATATGTTTCCTGCCCCACTTCCCTGAGTCTGCCAAGCAATTGTGCCTCAGTTGCTTTCAGTGGTAGTCTTCTTCACAAAGCATCCTTTGCTTTCTTCTCTTCTTCATTCTGTTTCGTCATTTCCCTAACTGCATCCTGGAATTCCCTTCCAAAGGAAGTACCTATACTCACATCCTTGTTTTGGAGTAGATGGAGATTATCATACATCTCTCTTGCTGTATCTCTCATTCTCCTCCATGGAATCTCCCATCCTTTCCCATTCTAGCAGAAGAATCAGGTAAGTTATGTGATAGTTCAGAATGCAAATGTGCAAATTGCCAGTCCGTGTTAAGGCTAAGGTCTGAAAGTACAATAATGTCACTCCTGCCACATTCTATTAGTTAAAGCAACCTGCCTAAATTTAAGGAGACCAGACAACAGAGACATGGAAATCAGAAGACAAGGTTCTTAGGGAACACCAAAGCAATGACCGACCTACCACTGGTGTGTGATAATACATTCCCACAAGTCACTTTAATCTGTAAACAATAAAACTCTAAAAGTAAAAAGTAAAATAAAAATAATTATTTTTTAAAAAGGTAGGAGGAGAGTCTACTACCTAGCACACAACTGAACTAACTCTTCTATCATTCCCTGACAGGCAGATGTTAAAAATAGACCAAGAGTAAGTACCTATAGCTTTCTAATACTTTCTTAAATTTTTTTACTCTGTAAGAAACCTTGAAACATTGCATAGGTGTCCTAAATTTTGCTATGTGCTGTGGGAGTACATGTTCTCAAAGACCACAAACTATTCCATTATTTTGATCATCTTTTTCTGCTTGGCATGGTTCCTATGACTAGGACACCTTTGTCCAGGCCATTCTCCCTGCCTGGATATCCCTTAGCTCTTTGATTCATTGTTACTGTTAGACTTTTTATTTATCCTAGTCCATAGGAGTGTCATTTCTTTAGAGATTCAGAGCTCCTTCTTTGTGTTCTCCCTAATTGTTGGCAGAATCACATTTATTTTTTTACATTTTTTCAGTCTTCCATTTAGTTTACATTGCATGAGAATAGAGGCCTTAGTTTCTTTCAAGTCACCATTTCCCAGTACTTGACATAAAGCCTGCAACATCATCAACACTCTAAAGATTAACCAAATCAATTAGTGAATGAATGAGTAAATATACCTTAATGGTGTGTCCTGTTCTATTTCTTTAAGGTTTTTCCCTAGAAATACAACTAAAGGACAAACTCATCCTTTCTCCATTGACATTTTCTTTGTGTAGCAATATTATAACCACAGTTCCATAACCAATGAATGTTAGAAATAACCAGAATCTTGAAGCTGTCAACATAAAGGAATTCATATAAGCCACAGCTTTTAATGACTCTGAAAATAGCTTTGTGTCTTTTTATTTTCCCATGAATCCAATAGCTTGATTTCAGGATTTATATTATGTATCTCTAAACTCATAGGTTTTCAGATAGAGTCCAAAAATTTGTTGAATCTTTGAAGGTATAGTATACATTTAAAGGGCTTCCCTGGTGGCTCAGAGGGTAAAGAATCTACCTACAAAACAGGAGACCTGGGTTCAGTCTCTGTTTTGAGAAGATCCTCTGTGGAAGGGACTGGTTGCCCACTCCAGTATTTTTGCCTGGGAAATGCCATGGACAGTGGAGTCTGGTGGGCTGTCACAATTGATCATTTAACTAAAAATTGCAAAAGAAATTGTTCAGGCTGCTTCTGTCTTAAATCTAAAAGTTAATAATTTAACATTCCATTATTTCTAGTGTTTATATTAACAGATTTAACCTTTCTAAACAAATTCCTACTTCTAAATGGTTCTCTGCTTATAATCATATTTGATTTGTTTGACTTACCTAGCCTATAACTGCGAAATTAGGCATATCACTGAAAGAGATAGACATAAATTTCACAGGTATATATATCTGTATCTTGATATACATATATCTTGATTTATATAAGCCACATATATGTTGACTGATTTCATTTAAACATTGAAAACTCAAAATGATCCCAAAGTAGACTATAGATCAACTTATATACATCATACATATATTCCATATAATTTTCTAAATATGGTAGAAGCTACAGTTTATTCATCTGTACCGAATGCCCTTTTTAGCACTTTATTGCTACAATCCCAGTTCAGGGTGGCATACTGAAAATGAAATGTAAGTAACCAGTATTTACACTATTTTCAATGAACAGGCTCTCTTAACAAACCTCTGCTCTGTGTTTGCCAGAGAATATAAATTCCTTCTCAAGAAAGAATATTGCCTGTCTTACAAATGCTGTGGCTTGCACAAAATCTTGCAAATCCAACAAAGTTTTAGATTCTTAGTAGACATAAAATTTGTCATTCCAATCCTGGGACTGTATATACTTAACCTTTTGCAGTGGGTCTTATGTCCTTGAGTGATGTCAGCTCACTTGAGAGCACACTTGTATTTTAGAGTGTGGCAGTATCCTCCCAAGACATTTTATGTTTGAAGGCACAGAAAAAGCTAAACAGAATCATTATCTAGTCATCAGGCAGGGATGTTGATGGCATTATTAAACAACTGATAATGATGTAAATAAAAAAGCTAAGTACCTAGAAGCACCAAGCAATATTTTAGAAGCAATTTCATCTTTTTTTTCCTTTGTTTTCTCTTTCCACTATTCATTTGTGTCTGTTATGGGGTGTAGAGTACAAACAAAAGCGAAACAACATTGCAGAAGCTTCCTTTTTGATTATAGGAGGAAATTTCTAAGACTTTAAGGCACAAATACGTATAATAACTTAAAAACACACCCATTTTTATTTTATTCAACCAGCTGTCTATTTGTTCAGAATTCAGAATGGTAGTAATTTGTTTTAGTGTGCTTTAAAATTCATAAGTGACATTTTAATTAAAGGAACCAAAATGTAACCTTTCTAAACAAATTCCTACTTCTAAATGGTTCTCTGCTTATAATCATATTTGATTTGTTTGACTTACCTAGCCTATAACTGCGAAATTAGGCATATCACTGAAAGAGATAGACATAAATTTCACAGGTATATATATCTGTATCTTGATATACATATATCTTGATTTATATAAGCCACATATATGTTGACTGATTTCATTTAAACATTGAAAACTCAAAATGATCCCAAAGTAGACTATAGATCAACTTATATACATCATACATATATTCCGCATATAATTTTCTAAATATGGTAGAAGCTACAGTTTATTCATCTGTACCGAATGCCCTTTTTAGCACTTTATTGCTACAATCCCAGTTCAGGGTGGCATACTGAAAATGAAATGTAAGTAACCAGTATTTACACTATTTTCAATGAACAGGCTCTCTTAACAAACCTCTGCTCTGTGTTTGCCAGAGAATATAAATTCCTTCTCAAGAAAGAATATTGCCTGTCTTACAAATGCTGTGGCTTGCACAAAATCTTGCAAATCCAACAAAGTTTTAGATTCTTAGTAGACATAAAATTTGTCATTCCAATCCTGGGACTGTATATACTTAACCTTTTGCAGTGGGTCTTATGTCCTTGAGTGATGTCAGCTCACTTGAGAGCACACTTGTATTTTAGAGTGTGGCAGTATCCTCCCAAGACATTTTATGTTTGAAGGCACAGAAAAAGCTAAACAGAATCATTATCTAGTCATCAGGCAGGGATGTTGATGGCATTATTAAACAACTGATAATGATGTAAATAAAAAAGCTAAGTACCTAGAAGCACCAAGCAATATTTTAGAAGCAATTTCATCTTTTTTTTCCTTTGTTTTCTCTTTCCACTATTCATTTGTGTCTGTTATGGGGTGTAGAGTACAAACAAAAGCGAAACAACATTGCAGAAGCTTCCTTTTTGATTATAGGAGGAAATTTCTAAGACTTTAAGGCACAAATACGTATAATAACTTAAAAACACACCCATTTTTATTTTATTCAACCAGCTGTCTATTTGTTCAGAATTCAGAATGGTAGTAATTTTTTTTAGTGTGCTTTAAAATTCATAAGTGACATTTTAATTAAAGGAACCAAAAATGTTTCCCAAACCATTGACAAGACTGGGGACAGTGTTTGAAATTATTTTTAAAAATTCCTCCTTGCCATCTGTTGAATTTCTTCCCATTAAATATCAATCACCCTGCTTAGTACTACTTGAAAGACTAACACTGCTTTTTGCCACCTGTACAAAACCCAGCCAGTGGTAACCCACTCTCATAAAAAAAGCAGTATACTAATGTGTGTACTAATTTGTCTTCCTTATCTTCATTCATGTGCATGGATGTGTGTTAAGTTCCTTCAGTCATTGTCCAACTCTTTCAGACCCCATGGACTACAGCTGCACAAGCTCCTCTATGTGAAGAATTCTCCAGGAAAGAAAACTGGAGTGGGCTGCTTTGCCCTTCTCCAGGGGATCTTCCTGACCCAAGGATGGGACCCTTGTCTCCTAATGCCATGTATAAAATGTTTTTCTTTCCCCTGGAACACTAAATCTAGCTCCATTCTCTGCAAGGTCTTATATCAAATCATGTATTTTTTTTAAAAAAAGGGCTTTGAGTGAAGTTTCAAAAACTTCAGCATATTATCATTTCTTTAAAATAAATTTTCATATCTCAGCTCCAAAATCCAGTGATTTGTACAGTCTTGTGCAAAGAACAGATCATTATCTTATACAAACTCAGTTTTAAATTCCACATTTAAGAAACAAGCTGTAGAATATTTAAATGTTAACTGTAACGGTATTTCACATATTTATTTGTGGTCTGAGGGTATATTGCTAGATCAATGTGAAAAGAAAAATAAAAATGAGTGATTCTACTTCTCGCCTGTTTTGGTCACAGCAACCCATGGGTGACTTCAGTGAAAGGGCAGGCTGAACCGAATGGACCTTCCACATTGGTTAAATGTCCACAGCAAAGGCAATGGGCCCTGCACTGGGCAGGGCACTTTCATGGATGATACTGAATAATATTCCCTTGAGGAAATTTCTAAGACTTTAAGGCACAAATAGTAATACAAACAATGCTGTCTATTTGTTCAGAATTCAGAATGGTAGTAATTTTTTAGTGTGCTTTAAAATTCATAAGTGACATTTTAATTAAAGGAACCAAAAATGTTTCCCAAACCATTGACAAGACTGGGGACAGTGTTTGAAATTATTTTTAAAAATTCCTCCTTGCCATCTGTTGAATTTCTTCCCATTAAATATCAATCACCCTGCTTAGTACTACTTGAAAGACTAACACTGCTTTTTGCCACCTGTACAAAACCCAGCCAGTGGTAACCCACTCTCATAAAAAAAGCAGTATACTAATGTGTGTACTAATTTGTCTTCCTTATCTTCATTCATGTGCATGGATGTGTGTTAAGTTCCTTCAGTCATTGTCCAACTCTTTCAGACCCCATGGACTACAGCTGCACAAGCTCCTCTATGTGAAGAATTCTCCAGGAAAGAAAACTGGAGTGGGCTGCTTTGCCCTTCTCCAGGGGATCTTCCTGACCCAAGGATGGGACCCTTGTCTCCTAATGCCATGTATAAAATGTTTTTCTTTCCCCTGGAACACTAAATCTAGCTCCATTCTCTGCAAGGTCTTATATCAAATCATGTATTTTTTTTAAAAAAAGGGCTTTGAGTGAAGTTTCAAAAACTTCAGCATATTATCATTTCTTTAAAATAAATTTTCATATCTCAGCTCCAAAATCCAGTGATTTGTACAGTCTTGTGCAAAGAACAGATCATTATCTTATACAAACTCAGTTTTAAATTCCACATTTAAGAAACAAGCTGTAGAATATTTAAATGTTAACTGTAACGGTATTTCACATATTTATTTGTGGTCTGAGGGTATATTGCTAGATCAATGTGAAAAGAAAAATAAAAATGAGTGATTCTACTTCTCGCCTGTTTTGGTCACAGCAACCCATGGGTGACTTCAGTGAAAGGGCAGGCTGAACCGAATGGACCTTCCACATTGGTTAAATGTCCACAGCAAAGGCAATGGGCCCTGCACTGGGCAGGGCACTTTCATGGATGATACTGAATAATTATTCCCTGAGTTTGGGTTCCTGGGGTCATTCCTGATTTTCTTCTAACTCATTTTGGAGTGATAGCACAATTCTTATCCTCAGATGGACAAATTCAAGTCAGGGAAGAGCATGAGAAAAACCAGTCAACAAATCTCAAGGAAAGGAGATATAGACAAAGGAATTCTAACGTTGTCATAACATCTTTAAGGTCCAGAGATTCTATAGCCTTTAAAGTGGTGAGCTTACTCATTCAAATCAATCTCTAGAATTTATTATAGAGTTGCAACTAGAATCGAAGCTTGGCTATCATGCTCCTTCCTAGACACGATTCTCAACAATCTCACAAGTAAATGTGACAACATACACATGTTTATTCAACAGTCAAGATATCTTCCTGCTCAAGCTTTGGGGATATACACATACAAACACATATGCATTTAATGGATAACAACTATAGATGTGATGTACGTTCTTTAATGCACTCATTTTGTTTTAAACAGAAGTTTCTATAGCAAAAATAACATGTAAAAGGAAAGACTTTATGTCAGCTAAATGTCTACTACTTTTAAACAAAAGATAGCTTGAGAGTGCTTTAAAGTTGGTTAAACACTGGACATTCAGTTAAATTTAAATTTCAGATAAACAAATTTGTTTTTTACATGGAATTACTTTAAATAATATATATTGTTTATATGAAATTTATATTTAACTAACACCCAGCATTCTCATTTGCTAGGTCTTTCAGCTCTAATCTAAGATTTTCACTTATTAGTGATTTAAACTTATTACTATCATATAAGTATCTTATAATTTAACATTCCTTTTGGAAGATGCTCATATTTTAATAAAGTCCAATTAAATATAAAACATACTGATCAATCAATTGCTACATATAAGAATCCTAGTAGATTTGAAGCCATCTGAATAATTACTAATGCACTTGGCAAAATTTAAGAAATGAAATTTTATTTTAAGATAGTGTCTATGGTTTCTAAAAGCTAGTTTCCAAACTGTGAAGAAGTAATGGCCCAAATTTGGGAAAGTCCTTTCCTATTTCCTTTCTTCTCTGGTTAAATGCCCACAGCAAAGGCAATGGGCCCTGCACTGGGCAGTGCACTTTCATGGATGATACTGAATAATTATTCCCTGAGTTTGGGTTCCTGGGGTCATTCCTGATTTTCTTCTAACTCATTTTGGAGTGATAGCACAATTCTTATCCTCAGATGGACAAATTCAAGTCAGGGAAGAGCATGAGAAAAACCAGTCAACAAATCTCAAGGAAAGGAGATATAGACAAAGGAATTCTAACGTTGTCATAACATCTTTAAGGTCCAGAGATTCTATAGCCTTTAAAGTGGTGAGCTTACTCATTCAAATCAATCTCTAGAATTTATTATAGAGTTGCAACTAGAATCGAAGCTTGGCTATCATGCTCCTTCCTAGACACGATTCTCAACAATCTCACAAGTAAATGTGACAACATACACATGTTTATTCAACAGTCAAGATATCTTCCTGCTCAAGCTTTGGGGATATACACATACAAACACATATGCATTTAATGGATAACAACTATAGATGTGATGTACGTTCTTTAATGCACTCATTTTGTTTTAAACAGAAGTTTCTATAGCAAAAATAACATGTAAAAGGAAAGACTTTATGTCAGCTAAATGTCTACTACTTTTAAACAAAAGATAGCTTGAGAGTGCTTTAAAGTTGGTTAAACACTGGACATTCAGTTAAATTTAAATTTCAGATAAACAAATTTGTTTTTTACATGGAATTACTTTAAATAATATATATTGTTTATATGAAATTTATATTTAACTAACACCCAGCATTCTCATTTGCTAGGTCTTTCAGCTCTAATCTAAGATTTTCACTTATTAGTGATTTAAACTTATTACTATCATATAAGTATCTTATAATTTAACATTCCTTTTGGAAGATGCTCATATTTTAATAAAGTCCAATTAAATATAAAACATACTGATCAATCAATTGCTACATATAAGAATCCTAGTAGATTTGAAGCCATCTGAATAATTACTAATGCACTTGGCAAAATTTAAGAAATGAAATTTTATTTTAAGATAGTGTCTATGGTTTCTAAAAGCTAGTTTCCAAACTGTGAAGAAGTAATGGCCCAAATTTGGGAAAGTCCTTTCCTATTTCCTTTCTTCTCTTCCCTTCCCTTTCTTTTTTTCTTTTTTTCCTCTGAACTTTAAAATAGCCCCTTCTGTCCTATTTTCTGGTCTTTGTGAGGGAAGAATCCACACAAATGCAAAAGCATATAAAACAAGGCAGTAGAGACCATCTTTGAGGTCAGTGGAAAAAGGAAAAAGAAAACGAAAAGGGAAGGAAAGAAAGGAAATAAGGATTTGGGCAATTACTTCACATTTTATATCCAGGTTGGTTGATGTGACCAATATACTACAGCATCAGTGATGGTAGGTTGCTTCTGTGGTATAGTTTTATAAAACATTATAGCTTCTGCCTCATTCTCTTGGATTACTGTTTTGGGAGAAGCCAGCTGCCTTTTACTTCAAGGATCACATGGCAGAGTACTGAAATCTCCTTCCAACAGTCAGTGAAAAATTGAAGTCTCCTATTCACAACGATGTGAGTTAGCTACCTTAGAAACAGACCCAACAGCCCTAGCCAAGCCTTCTGATAGCTGCACACGTGTGAATCTTGGCTACAACCTCTTAAAAGACTTTGATCCCATAACTAAGTCATTCTAAAGTGACTAATTCTCAGAAATTGTGTGAGATAATAAACATTTGTCATATTAAGCCACAAAGTTTTAGAGTAATTTTCTAAGCAGAAAAATATAACTAATATGATCAGGAAATTTGCTTTAACAATATGTATTTTTAAAAATCAAAACAGTCCATACTAATATCTTCACTTCATCTATATATCTTTGAGACCATGAATCTCTAGAGTAAAGAGAATATGCTTAAATATAATTCCATCTACTTTTAAAAGAATGTAATTATACTACTTATCTAAATCTTATTATTCTAATCACAGTTTCCTGATGTTTTTATTCCTACTTGAATATTATGCAGGCTTTGCATTACTTATTTAAAATCTAGGCTATTCCTCTACTCTTGTTTCAACAAAACTCCCTGTAGCTCTATACATGCTGACATCCAAACATGACATCCAAACTTCACAAAGCATGAATAACACACTCAACTTCGAGGATTACCATGTTGACACACAACAGACTCCCTTTGCTTGTTAGTGGGATTCTAGTGATTCTACCCAACAACTTCTAATACCTGTGTCAAAACTCATTGCTATATTTCTTACTGATGGGTTTCTGCTCCTTCACTTTTCAATGCCCTAAAATATCAAAACTTAACATTTCTTTATATAAAATAAAATGCACTTATATTCTTCTTTCATTAACATACCAATCAATTTCTGAGCACATTCACATGGTCTTGATATTTAAAACAAAACCAATCAAAAAATCTTTACTTGATAGAAGGGCAGTGGTCCTAAATCTCTTTGCACCAGGGACCAGTTTCCAGGAAGACAATTTTTCCAGGGACCATGGGTGGGGGAATGGTTTCTGGATGATTCAAGTACATTACATTTATTGTGAACTTTATTTCTAATCTAATGGGGCCACCAATCTGAAAGGAGGTACTAGCCTGCAGTCCAGAAATAGGGGAGCCCTACTAGCTCATCTTCCTGATTTGTCATTTTGGTATCACACAAGACGTATTTGGCAATGAAAACATTCTCTTCCATTTGCTGGAATTTTTCTTTTGCAAAAGACTTCTTTTTAGGTTAATGTTTCTACTTGTTTATACTTAAGACTTTCTTGGGAATTCTTAATCACTTCGTTTTTCCCTACTAAACTTAATCTACTGGCATTAATGCTTACACAGTGCTGTCGAAAATATGAGATTCTTACGTTTACTATTTTACCTGTGTTTTATACAACCACATAATATGATGTTATGTTTTTCTTATAAATTTAAAACCTCACTGAATTCTGATTCATCTTGTTTTAAACACATAAATGTCTTCCTTCGTATTATAAGACCATTATATTATAAATCACTATAAAATACTTAAAAACTTCTATGTATGTAAATTTCTAAAAATATTGCAGAAATATCTAATTACTAAGGTTTGGAGATCTTTTAAAAATTCCTTTAGAACTTATTTGTTGTTTGGCTTAAACATAGAATAACACTGTCATATGGTTTTATAAATCCAATGAAGCAGGTATATTGAAGCCATGTGCTTCTTGAAAGAATGGTTTACCTTTTAATCAACTTATTCTACATACAGCAGTATCATTTCTTACATTCAAAGCATTCTGAAATTTTTAAGTTTCTCAGAAATAAGGCAACTAACTTCTTCTATTTGTTCAGGTTACTCAAGAAACATAAACATTTATACCATAATTATAAGTAGAATTATTTAATGAAACATAAACAGATGACTGGGAGAGGGGGCCAAGATGGCGGAGGAATGAGGGGAAGATTTCACCAGCTCCCTAACAGAATCACCAGAACTAATCAAGAAATGAAACACCGCCAACAAACCAGCCGCTAGACGACAGAAGAACTCCTAAGGTCTGCGAGGGTCGAAAAGTGAACAGCCAGAACTTTCCCGGAGCTCCTGTTCTGAGAACCCTCTATCCTAACCCCCATGCCGGAACGATGGAGAGTGCGCTCGGAAGTGCCCTAAAAGCCTGAGCAGAGCGAAAATTCCAAAAATCCAGCCGGATTGCTGGCAGAAATTAAGACACTGCGAAGATAAGATACTGGAGCGGGGACGTGCGGAACGCAATTAAGGAACTTCCCCACGGAGTGCTGCTTAGAGACTTGGATAGACCCCCAACAGGCAGCGCCCACCACGAAAATCGCACCGCTTGGCCAGATGAAAATCGCAACTTTCTGCCTGGCACCCGGTAAATTCAAACACTCCTAGTGGGGGGCTTGCTGAACGGAGAGGGGAACTCGCCCACGGATTGCTGACCAGGGACTGGGCTCCAGCCGGACAGGAAAGCTCATGCCCGTCTTTGGGACTTGGACACGGTAACTGACAGTGCGCATGCGCAAGTGGCGGAGGAGCCCATAGCTACCCCCATAGCTACACCGCAGCAGAGGAAGCCGGGAGAAGGGCAGGTATTGGAGGCTACTGGCGGGTGCGCAGTAGAGCCAGGCGGCCCCTCCAACGCGGGACTGCGTGCACGGCGGCCCCTGCCCCAGCCAGCACCTGAGCTGCCAGCAAAGCCTTTGTTTTGCTGAAAACAAAAACAGAAACCATAGCAACAAGTGCTATGGTTTTATAAATCCAAGGGCAGGTATATTGAAGCCATGTGCTTCTTGAAAGAATGGTTTACCTTTTAATCAACTTATTCTACATACAGCAGTATCATTTCTTACATTCAAAGCATTCTGAAATTTTTAAGTTTCTCAGAAATAAGGCAACTAACTTCTTCTATTTGTTCAGGTTACTCAAGAAACATAAACATTTATACCATAATTATAAGTAGAATTATTTAATGAAACATAAACAGATGACTGGGAGAGGGGGCCAAGATGGCGGAGGAATGAGGGGAAGATTTCACCAGCTCCCTAACAGAATCACCAGAACTAATCAAGAAATGAAACACCGCCAACAAACCAGCCGCTAGACGACAGAAGAACTCCTAAGGTCTGCGAGGGTCGAAAAGTGAACAGCCAGAACTTTCCCGGAGCTCCTGTTCTGAGAACCCTCTATCCTAACCCCCATGCCGGAACGATGGAGAGTGCGCTCGGAAGTGCCCTAAAAGCCTGAGCAGAGCGAAAATTCCAAAAATCCAGCCGGATTGCTGGCAGAAATTAAGACACTGCGAAGATAAGATACTGGAGCGGGGACGTGCGGAACGCAATTAAGGAACTTCCCCACGGAGTGCTGCTTAGAGACTTGGATAGACCCCCAACAGGCAGCGCCCACCACGAAAATCGCACCGCTTGGCCAGATGAAAATCGCAACTTTCTGCCTGGCACCCGGTAAATTCAAACACTCCTAGTGGGGGGCTTGCTGAACGGAGAGGGGAACTCGCCCACGGATTGCTGACCAGGGACTGGGCTCCAGCCGGACAGGAAAGCTCATGCCCGTCTTTGGGACTTGGACACGGTAACTGACAGTGCGCATGCGCAAGTGGCGGAGGAGCCCATAGCTACCCCCATAGCTACACCGCAGCAGAGGAAGCCGGGAGAAGGGCAGGTATTGGAGGCTACTGGCGGGTGCGCAGTAGAGCCAGGGCGGCCCCCTCCAACGCGGGACTGCGTGCACGGCGGCCCCCTGCCCCAGCCAGCACCTGAGCTGCCAGCAAAGCCTTTGTTTTGCTGAAAACAAAAACAGAAACCATAGCAACAAGTGCTGTAAGGGAAAGGCTACATCATCAAGACAACACCATCAAGAGCAGATTGGCTTCCACCAGACAGATGAGAGGATAAAAACCAGGGACAGCATTTAGAATTTTTTGTTTGTTTATTTGTTGTGGACAGTTTTGTTTATTTAATTGATTGGTCAGGTTTGGGGATTTTGTTGTTGTTGTTGTTGTTAAGTTTTTCTTCCCTTTTTAATTTTTAATTTCTTTTTTAAAAATTTATTCTTTTTAATTTGTTTTTTAATTTTAATTCTTGGAAGCTTCTAATTTTCTTTCCTCTTTGCCACTGCTTCCTCCCTCTATGTTCTAAATGCAAAACTTTCTCTTATCTACCACTACCCCCTAGATAAATATTTCCTACCTTCCTGTCTCCACTATTCTCTTCCAGCTGCACTAAATAATACAACACACTAATCTTGGCTATGTAACCAATCTATTCCTTCTCATTACCCATACACTCTCCTCCTCCTCACCCCCAACACATGTCTTAGTTAAAAATTGCTTTCAATGAAATAGTCCAAGCCAGGACCTTTCCCCGGATCTATTTTTCCAGGCACTATTTTAATTAATTCAGAGCTTAATGGGCAAGTATCATCTTTGATTGCATAATTTGCCAGAAAATTTTACTATGCTTTATCTCTGTAAGACTGGTTAGATGTGGTTATTGCTATGTATGTATATCTTATGTTAGAAAACATCTGCATGCTTTTATGACTGTCACCCATCTACACCTCTTGTTACTCAGATGCTAGTATTTGAACTAATATCACAGAACACCATAGCAAACCAGACATAGAGCCTACACCCCCTGACCAATCATCAAACCAAGGATCCTCAGAGTGGAAGCCCTGATTCCAAGACCCCACACTATCAAAAAACATACAACACTAGAGATTATTCACCTGTAAGCAAGACCTAACACCACCCAAGACACAAACCACTGAACCCTTCTACAAGGACAGAAAACCAAAGGAAGGGAGAATTCAACCTAGAAGCCTGGTGGGAAAAAGAACTCCACATACACACACAGACACACACAAAGAAAGAAAAACTAACCTAATAATGAAACAACAGAGAAACACTGCACAAATGAAGGACCAAGCTAGAGAAACACAGCTTCAAATAACAGAGGAGGAGACAGACAAATTATCTGAAAGAGAATTCAGAAAAACTATACTAATGAGGATGCAAAACACCGAAAACAGAATATTAGAGGAAATTAGTGCATTGAGAAAAGACATGCAGGAAATGAAAAGTAAGCAAATAGAGACCACCAACTCAATTGCTGAACTCAAAAATACTATAGAAGGTCTCAACAGTAGAGTATCAGAGGCAGAAGAACGGATAAGTGACCTGGAAGATAGAATGGTTGAGATAAATGCTGAAGAACAGAACAAAGTCCAAAGAATTAAAAGAACTGAGGATAGCCTTAGAGACCTATGGGACAATATCAAATGCACCAACATTAGAATTATAGGAGTTCCAGAGGAAGAAGAGGGGAAGAAAGGCTATGAAAAAATTCTTGAAGAGGTTATAGTGGAAAACTTCCCCAGCATGGGAAAGGAAATAGGCAACCAAGTCCAGGAAGCACAGAGTTCCAGAAGAAACACACCAAGGCACATACTAATCAAACTAACACAGACTAAATACAAAGACAGATTACTAAAAGCAGCTAGGAGCAAACAACAAATAATATATAAAGGAAACTCCATAAGTCTAACTGTGAATCTCTCAACAGAAACCCTACAGGCCAGAAGAGAATGGCAAGATACATTTAAATGGCTAAAAGAGAACAACCTCCAACCAAGAATTCTCTACCCAGCAAGATTCTCATTCAGAAATGATGGTGACGTCAAAAACTTCACAGACAAGCAAAAACTAAAAGAATTCTGTACCACAAAACCAGCCCTACAACAAGTGTTAAAGGGCCTGATATAGCCAATAAATACAAGAGTAGAAGTCCTATAAATCAAACCCCAAACTTCTCAGAAGATGACAATAGGAACATTCGTATCAATAATTACTTTGAATGTAAATGGACTAAATGCTCCAGCCAAACGACACAGGCTGGCTGAATGGATCAAGAAATATGACCCATATATATACTGTTTACAAGAGACCCACTTCAGACCTAGAGACACTCATAGACTGAAAGTGAGAGGCTGGAAAAAGATATTCCATGCAAATGGAAATCAAAAGAAAGCTGGAGTAGCAATCCTCATATCAGACAAAATAGATTTTAAAGTAAAGAAGATTCTAAGAGACAAGGCAGGTCACTACATCATGATTAAGGGATCTATCCAAGAGGAAGACAGAACAGTCATGAATATCTACGCACCCAACACAGAGGCACCTCAATACATAAGACAGATACTTTCAGACCTAAAGGAAGAAATCAATAATAACACAATAATAGTAGGAGTCTTTAATATTCCTCTCACACCAATGTACAGATCATCCAAACAGAAAATTAATAAAGAAACACAAGCCTTAAATGCCACACTAGAAAAGATGGACCTCATCGATATCTTTAGGACGTTCCATCCAAAAGCAGAAGAATATGCTTTCTTCTCAAGTGCTCATGGAACTTTCTCCAGGATAGACCACATCTTGGGCCACAAATCTAACCTCAGTCAATTCAAGAAAACTGAAATTCTATCAACCATCTTCTCGGACCACAATGCAATGAGACTAGAGATCAACTACAGGAAAAAAAAACCTCTAAAAACACAAACACATGGCAATTAAACAACACATACCTAAAAAACCAGCTGATTACTGAGGAAATCAAAGGAGAAATTTAAAAATTCCTAGAAGAAAATGATAATGAACATATGACCGTGCAAAACCTATGGGATACCGCAAAAGCGTTCTAAGAGGGAAATTTATAGCAGTACAATCCCACCTCAAGAAACTAGGAAAATATGAAGCAGATGACCTAACCCTCCACTTAAAACAATTGGAAAAAGAAGAACAAAGACACCCCAAAGCCAGAAGAAGAGAAATCATAAGGATCAGAACAGAAATAAATGAGAAAGAAACGAAAGAAAAGGTAAACAAAATTGACAAGCCACTGGCTAGACTTATAAAGAAAAAGAGAGAGAAGAACCAGATCAACAAAATCAAAAACGAAAAAGGAGAGATTATAACAGATAATGCAGAAATCCAGAGGACTCTAAGAGACTATTATGAACGACTCTATGGAACAAACTGGACAACCTGGAAGAAATGAACAGTTTCTTGGGGAAGATTAATCTCCCAAGACTGAGCCAGGAAGAAACAGAAACTTTGAACAACCCAATCACAAGCTCAGAAATCGAATTTGTGATTAAAAATCTACCCAAAAGTAAAAGCCTAGGGCCAGATGGCTTCACAGCCAAATTCTACCAAACATTTAAAGAAGAGCTAATGCCTGTCCTTCTAAAACTCTTCCAAACAATTGCACAGGGAGGAACAAACACATTCTATGAGGCCACCATCACCCTGATACCCAAACCAGGCAAAGACATCACAAAAAAGGAAAAGTATAGGCCAATTTCACTGATGAACTTAGATGCCAAGATCCTCAAGAAAATCCTAGCAAACAGAATTCAACGGCACATCAAAAAACTCATATATCACAATCAAGTCAGGTTCATCCCAGGCATGCAAGGATTCTTCAATATCCACAAATCAACCAATGTGATACACCATATCAACAAATTGAGAGACAAAAATCGCATGATCATCTCAATAGATGCAGAAAAAGCCTTCAACAAAGTACAACACCCATTTACGATAAAAACTCTTCAGAAAATGGGCATAGAAGGAACCTATCTAAACATAATAAAAGCCATCCACAGCGAGCATAATCCTCAATGATGAAAAACTGAAAGCATTCCCTCTAAGATCAGAAACAAACAGGGGTGTCCACTTTCACCACTACTATTCAACATAGTCCTGGAAGTTCTAGCAACAGGAAGAAGAGAAGAGAAAGAAATGAAAGGAATCCAGATTGGAAAGGAAGAAGTCAAGCTCTCTCTTTTTGCAGATGACATGATATTATACATAGAAAATCCCAAAGACACTATTACAAAGAATGGTGATATTAAGCAGAAAATCATGCATTTACAATATATAATACAGTATCAATAACTATAGCTGTTATGTGGTATATTAGATCTCAAAAACTTACTTATCCAATGTGACTGCAGCTTTGTATCCTTCGACCGACATCCTCCATTTTCCCCACTTTTCTGCCTCTTGGAACCACTTTTATACTCTGTGTATCTATGTTTTCTGCTTCTTTAGATTCCACATTTAAGTGAGATCAATTAGTATTTTTTGTTCTGCTTTGGGCTATTTTCAGTCCAGTCCTTCAGGTTCACCAATTAGTTCACCATGTATATATGTATCAAAACATCATGTTAAATATGTAGTTTTTATTTTAAAGCATTATAAATAAAAAAAGAACCAAGGATAATCAAAAATTACAATGATGTTAAAACTACTGAAGAATCACTAAAATCATAATATTTTGCTAAAATGCAATTTTTGTAGTAATTCCTAGTTTTAATTTAGTTAAGGATGAATAATATACTGAAAAGGGGACCGTGTATTTAGAACAATAAAATAAATATACAAAATATATATGGTGATAAAGTCAGCAAACAATGTTAGTCATATGTTTTCCCATAAGTCTGAATCATAAGGATATATATTTTCCCCCTATGTCCCTAAAAGTTAAATGAACTAGTATCTATTGAGAACATTGTGAATACAATGTCACAGTACATCTAAACATGGTTTAGGGTTCAATAGAATAAAAATAGCTTCTTATTAAAAACAGAAGTACTGTGGGAAGAGTTAAATCCATTTAAAATCAGATGGAATTTGTGAAATACTTTGGATAGAGAGAATTCAGCTCTTGCATAGTTTTGACCACCAAGGACTTCATGTTTTTCACACTAAATGTTGCCTAGAAGACCACTTATTTCACACTGATGTGACATAGTAAAGGATAAAGATTAACTAAAAGACAAAGCCCACTGTGGCATTGGGGAAGCGGTGTTACCTACCTATCCAAAAGGGAACTAAAGGATGTTTTAACAAAACTAGTGGATTTAATAAAGGACTCAGGGTGTATAAAAAATCCCAAAGACACTATTACAAAGAATGGTGATATTAAGCAGAAAATCATGCATTTACAATATATAATACAGTATCAATAACTATAGCTGTTATGTGGTATATTAGATCTCAAAACTTACTTATCCAATGTGACTGCAGCTTTGTATCCTTCGACCGACATCCTCCATTTTCCCCACTTTTCTGCCTCTTGGAACCACTTTTATACTCTGTGTATCTATGTTTTCTGCTTCTTTAGATTCCACATTTAAGTGAGATCAATTAGTATTTTTTGTTCTGCTTTGGGCTATTTTCAGTCCAGTCCTTCAGGTTCACCAATTAGTTCACCATGTATATATGTATCAAAACATCATGTTAAATATGTAGTTTTTATTTTAAAGCATTATAAATAAAAAAAGAACCAAGGATAATCAAAAATTACAATGATGTTAAAACTACTGAAGAATCACTAAAATCATAATATTTTGCTAAAATGCAATTTTTGTAGTAATTCCTAGTTTTAATTTAGTTAAGGATGAATAATATACTGAAAAGGGGACCGTGTATTTAGAACAATAAAATAAATATACAAAATATATATGGTGATAAAGTCAGCAAACAATGTTAGTCATATGTTTTCCCATAAGTCTGAATCATAAGGATATATATTTTCCCCCTATGTCCCTAAAAGTTAAATGAACTAGTATCTATTGAGAACATTGTGAATACAATGTCACAGTACATCTAAACATGGTTTAGGGTTCAATAGAATAAAAATAGCTTCTTATTAAAAACAGAAGTACTGTGGGAAGAGTTAAATCCATTTAAAATCAGATGGAATTTGTGAAATACTTTGGATAGAGAGAATTCAGCTCTTGCATAGTTTTGACCACCAAGGACTTCATGTTTTTCACACTAAATGTTGCCTAGAAGACCACTTATTTCACACTGATGTGACATAGTAAAGGATAAAGATTAACTAAAAGACAAAGCCCACTGTGGCATTGGGGAAGCGGTGTTACCTACCTATCAGACAGTGGAAATCTGAGTGGATTCTAATAAAGGATCTCAGGGTGTATTTGAGACAAAGTCGTATGTCTCCTGTATTTAAGCCTCATTTTTGCTACTAATTCGATGCTTTTGGTGTATTGAAGAAAAGTTCACCATCACAGTACCCTGGGCAGATCAACCAGGAATCTGAACAGTATAGGCTGTTTCTGATTGTTCTCCTTGCCTTTGTGCATGCTATTTGTGTATGTATGACACTCAGTCGTGTCCAACTCTTTGTGGCTCCATGGACTGTAGCCTGCAAGGGCTCACTGTCCACCAAATTCTCCAGCAAGGATACTGGACTTGATCGACATGCTCTCCTCCAGGAGATATTCCTGACACAGGGACAGAACCTGTGTCTCCCATTGCTTCTGTGTTGGGAGGTGGATTCTTTACCACTAGCACCACGTGGGAAGCCCCTCCTCGCCTTCACCATCTCCCAGTGTAGTAGAATTATTCTTGAGTCGGGAGCAGAGCAGAGAGGCAACACCTCTATCCTATACAATCTGACAGTGTTCCAAATGGGCAAGTTGCCACGTTAGCAGATGGCATAAAATCAGAACCTTGGAAGAAAATAAATGTACCCCCTGATTTATATCATATTTACTGTCAAGAATGTTGAAGTTGCAGTTTCTGTAAACCCTGTGCCTCTAAGTTTATGGAGATGAGACATTTAGTTCAGCTAAGAGTTCATTAAATTTAAATTGGACTAAGAGAGTCTGTGATGTGTTCTACTTCATTTGATTTTAATATTACTGCTTTTGTGGAAAAATGAATTGTTCTTATGGAAGGTTTTTCTGATGTCTGACAAATTGTTACATATTATTTTCATCACACCTAACTGGAAAATCAAGAAGAAGAAATTAAGAATGTATTCTGAGCCATAAAAGTCATATTTATTGAATAGACTGTTACATAGTATCAGGACTTGTTCTAAGCAGTTTAATATAACACTTTCTATCCTTATGTCAACCCTAATGATGTGTTTTTCATAAATGTCACTTCTCTTGTCTTTCTTCTTGACCATACAAAGGTAGACACTCCCTTTTTCTACTCCTATAATCTACTCCAATCAGCAGAGATCTATAGTTTTGATATAGCATATACTATACAGTATTGTTAAGACCAGAAATATATCTCAATTTAACTGTGAACTCTGGGAGGGTAAATCTTCATCTTATTTATTTTTGAATCACCAAAAACTAACATATGCTAGGGGTTCCACAGTGGTGCTAGTGGTGAAAAAAAAACAACGTCTGCCAGTACAGGAGACAAGAGAGGCAGGTTCAATCCCTGGATTAGACAAATCCCCTGGAAAAGGAAATGCAGTATTCTTGCCTGGAAAATCCCGTGGACAGAGGAGCCTGGGATGCTATGGTCCATAGAATCGCAAAGATTTGCACACAATTGAAATGACTTCACACACAACATGTGTCAAAGATTTGCACACAAATGAAATGACTTCACACACAGCATGTATTAGGATATCAACAAATGATTGTTACATAAATGGTTTAAATTTTACTTATTATCTTTATCTTACATGGTACTGGATTTTTAAATAGGCTCTTACAGTCTTGAGATTTGGGGTAAGGAGTCAGAAGAGAAATATATCTTAGACATCATTCTAAGGCACTGGAGGTATAAAGCGAGTCCTACAGTGTCTAGTGTTTTAGGATCAATACCACCGCCAGCATCACCACAGACAGTTCAGAAGGGGAGAGGCAAGTAACCAGCCTCAGTAAGTGACAATCCCCTCAGTATCAATCATTTGCTTCAGTTCAATAGAATATTAACCCCAAGGTCCTATCCACATCTTTTTTGCCCAATAATAATAATATTCAAAAGGGAAGAAAAGGGTGTTTGGAATTAGCAGAGGCAAATTAGTATATGTAGAATGGATAAACAATAAAGTCATACTGTATAGCACAGGGAACAACAGTCAATATTCTGTGACAAAACATAATGGAGAAGAGTATAAAAATGAATATATATATATTTATATGTATAACTGAGTCACTTTGTTGTACAGAAAAATTAACACAAAACATTAAATAAACCATAACATTTTAAATCAGCTATACTTCAATAAAATTTAAAATACAATAGTCATCAAATGTAAAGTTTAGTCTAATGTATGATTTTTTAATTTAATGGCAATTTTATGAAATGTATTTTGTGTTAGGATCCAAACTATATTTTGTTCCTACAGGAAAAAGACTGTATTGTTCTTTTATGTCTCTGTTAGAACAGAGTTATATATTAGTGTTTGATAGGCAAAACCAGACCCTTTAAATACTGAAGCATTTTCACAGTATGGTAAATCTAAGAAGCATATATTTTCTCTCCTTTTCTCAATTAAAATCTGCACTATCATTACCATCCCAAATAGATGAGTATCTTTTAAAATTACTCGGGGATTACTCCAAAAATCCCTTTTGGAGTTCCTAAGAACTTCGTTTTAAACCATTTTTCCAAACAATATTTTCTACAGTATAAAAATATGCAATATAATGATTTAATCTCCTGTTCGTTTTTTCTTTTCAAGCAAGCCACAGGATGGAAAAATCATAACATTTAATGACTTATTATGTGAGGGAGTCATGATAAAGATGTTTAATATGAATGCCTGGAACCATTTAACATAGGCTCTTACAGTCTTGAGATTTGGGGTAAGGAGTCAGAAGAGAAATATATCTTAGACATCATTCTAAGGCACTGGAGGTATAAAGCGAGTCCTACAGTGTCTAGTGTTTTAGGATCAATACCACCGCCAGCATCACCACAGACAGTTCAGAAGGGGAGAGGCAAGTAACCAGCCTCAGTAAGTGACAATCCCCTCAGTATCAATCATTTGCTTCAGTTCAATAGAATATTAACCCCAAGGTCCTATCCACATCTTTTTTGCCCAATAATAATAATATTCAAAAGGGAAGAAAAGGGTGTTTGGAATTAGCAGAGGCAAATTAGTATATGTAGAATGGATAAACAATAAAGTCATACTGTATAGCACAGGGAACAACAGTCAATATTCTGTGACAAAACATAATGGAGAAGAGTATAAAAATGAATATATATATATTTATATGTATAACTGAGTCACTTTGTTGTACAGAAAAATTAACACAAAACATTAAATAAACCATAACATTTTAAATCAGCTATACTTCAATAAAATTTAAAATACAATAGTCATCAAATGTAAAGTTTAGTCTAATGTATGATTTTTTAATTTAATGGCAATTTTATGAAATGTATTTTGTGTTAGGATCCAAACTATATTTTGTTCCTACAGGAAAAAGACTGTATTGTTCTTTTATGTCTCTGTTAGAACAGAGTTATATATTAGTGTTTGATAGGCAAAACCAGACCCTTTAAATACTGAAGCATTTTCACAGTATGGTAAATCTAAGAAGCATATATTTTCTCTCCTTTTCTCAATTAAAATCTGCACTATCATTACCATCCCAAATAGATGAGTATCTTTTAAAATTACTCGGGGATTACTCCAAAAATCCCTTTTGGAGTTCCTAAGAACTTCGTTTTAAACCATTTTTCCAAACAATATTTTCTACAGTATAAAAATATGCAATATAATGATTTAATCTCCTGTTCGTTTTTTCTTTTCAAGCAAGCCACAGGATGGAAAAATCATAACATTTAATGACTTATTATGTGAGGGAGTCATGATAAAGATGTTTAATATGAATGCCTGGAACCTATGGGAAGGAGACAGAGATCAAATATTTGGGCAGATAGAACTTAAAAGTCTTCTATATTTTAATAATTTCTGCTGAATATACACAGACTACTGAAGCAGAAATTCCACCTGGTTCCTTATTCCATGCCATAAACATAAACTAAGAGAAAAAATCATCCATTTCACCACTAGTTAAAACTTCTTAAAAATAACTATAATTATAGGGTTTCCCTGGCAGTCCATTGGGTAAAGAGTCCACCTTACCGTGCAAGGGGCACCAGTTCGATTCTTAGCCCAGGAAGATCCCATATGCCACAGAGCAGACTGGTGTGTTCAATTAAGAGTCAGTGCTCTGGAGCACATGCGCCCAGAACCAGTGCTCGGCAATGAGAGAGGCTATTGCAATGGGAGGCCTGCACAGGCCACAAGAGTAAAGATGGATGAGAATAAATAAATAAAAGAGGCCAAATTTTTTTAAAAAAATTATAATTATAAATTTAAGGAAATATTGCAGACTGATTTACCTGATAGCAGATAATCCATATGTTTTACACCTGAAAATTCTGTAAGTAGAATATTCAGATTCAAGGTTACATCTGCAGTGTCTTAAACGAGGGAAGAAAGATACATTCTAACCAATGTAACTGATTATGATGATCATGCTAAGATATTCAGGCTGACCTGATGACTCAGTGGTAAAAAATCTGCCTACAATGCAGGAGACACAGGAGACCCAGATTCCATCCCTGAGTTAGAAACTAGTTTTCTCGTTAGAACAGAGTTATATATTAGTGTTTGATAGGCAAAACCAGACCCTTTAAATACTGAAGCATTTTCACAGTATGGTAAATCTAAGAAGCATATATTTTCTCTCCTTTTCTCAATTAAAATCTGCACTATCATTACCATCCCAAATAGATGAGTATCTTTTAAAATTACTCGGGGATTACTCCAAAAATCCCTTTTGGAGTTCCTAAGAACTTCGTTTTAAACCATTTTTCCAAACAATATTTTTCTACAGTATAAAAATATGCAATATAATGATTTAATCTCCTGTTCGTTTTTTCTTTTCAAGCAAGCCACAGGATGGAAAAATCATAACATTTAATGACTTATTATGTGAGGGAGTCATGATAAAGATGTTTAATATGAATGCCTGGAACCTATGGGAAGGAGACAGAGATCAAATATTTGGGCAGATAGAACTTAAAAGTCTTCTATATTTTAATAATTTCTGCTGAATATACACAGACTACTGAAGCAGAAATTCCACCTGGTTCCTTATTCCATGCCATAAACATAAACTAAGAGAAAAAATCATCCATTTCACCACTAGTTAAAACTTCTTAAAAATAACTATAATTATAGGGTTTCCCTGGCAGTCCATTGGGTAAAGAGTCCACCTTACCGTGCAAGGGGCACCAGTTCGATTCTTAGCCCAGGAAGATCCCATATGCCACAGAGCAGACTGGTGTGTTCAATTAAGAGTCAGTGCTCTGGAGCACATGCGCCCAGAACCAGTGCTCGGCAATGAGAGAGGCTATTGCAATGGGAGGCCTGCACAGGCCACAAGAGTAAAGATGGATGAGAATAAATAAATAAAAGAGGCCAAATTTTTTTAAAAAAATTATAATTATAAATTTAAGGAAATATTGCAGACTGATTTACCTGATAGCAGATAATCCATATGTTTTACACCTGAAAATTCTGTAAGTAGAATATTCAGATTCAAGGTTACATCTGCAGTGTCTTAAACGAGGGAAGAAAGATACATTCTAACCAATGTAACTGATTATGATGATCATGCTAAGATATTCAGGCTGACCTGATGACTCAGTGGTAAAAAATCTGCCTACAATGCAGGAGACACAGGAGACCCAGATTCCATCCCTGAGTTAGGAAGATCCCCTGGAGGAGGGCATCGCAACCCACTTTGGTATCTGTGCCTGGAGAATCCGATAGACAGGGGAGCCTGGAAGGCTACAGTCCCTAGTGTCACAGAATTGGACATGACCTAAGCAACTTAGCACACTGATATTCATCTAAAAGGCAAGAATCTTGGAAGGAATTTGAATAGGAAACCTGCTTATAATTTTTTTAAATCTGTTTATTTTAAAAGCTATCTTTAATGTCAGATTACTTTGCAAAAAGCATGACATAACTGAAACAATTAAACAACTACAACAGGACACCCTGTAGTAGGAAATGACAACCTAATCCAGTTTTCTTGCCTGGGAAATCCCATGGATAGAAGGGCCTGCCAAGCTACAGTCCATGGGGTCATGAAAGAGTCAGAAACAACTGAGCATTGGAGTACATAGTTATACACAATAGTGTTGATCTTATTTCACAGAAAGTAGCAAAATGTATTATTGAATGATGAGTATTAATTATGTGAATGGCATTTGATGACATATTTTCTCTTTTTTTCTGGAGTGGCAGTCTATAGGAATGCTCTCCTGACATCATGATTGGGAATTGCTATGCCATTTTCTTCAAGTCCCTTGAAATCATAACTTGACTCAAGCATGCACTCTCTTTGTGTGTTTGTCCATGTGTGTGTGTGTGTGTGTGTGTGTGTGTGTGTGTGTGTGTTGCAGGTACAGGTCCATTCCTGGTTTCTCTGCTTTGCTAACCTTGCACTTGAAGGAAGTTTTAAATATACCCACCTTGCAGATTTAAATATACTCAGCAACCCTCCATTGTCTGCTCACCATCCTTTTTCCTGACTTGTTATTGACAGTGCCTCCATCTTAGATATATCATTTTTACATCCAGTATGATATTGTTTCTCTTCCCCCACTCTTCTCATTTCCAGCATAAACTTGTTAGATATTAAAGGTCAAAATCATTGACCAGATGAATAATATCAGAATGTAAAAACCCAGTGATGAAAATGGCCCTTGATGCAAAAAAAACACACACATAACAGAGGGTAGTCATGCAGAGCACTCATGGCTAAGGGCATTTGCATTATGATGTACTAAAATGACTGATCAACACTGAATAGGCTGGGAATACAGAGTAACAGTCAAAGAATGGGAAAATACATCTTGGCGGGGCAGTGTAACATATTAGTGTAATGTGTATGCATGACGAAAGGGTGTTGTCAAACAAGCAATTAGATACATCTTGCCTGTATTCTCCATAGAGCTCAATTTCTTCCCTTCTATCCTCTTAGTTGCTGCTTTTGTATTAACACCATTAAAGTGAGGCATACACCACTGGGTAGGAATCCTTTTATCATTTGATGAAATTTCTCTCTACTTGTACAAAATCAAGATGCCATAATCCATCTCTCATATTTCCTTGGGTATTTTCTTTCACACTGATCTATTCAGTTCCTATACTCTTCAGTTTCTTATACTTTGAAATCTACCAGCCTATTTCTCTAACAATAAGCAAAATCAATTTTATCTTTAAAAAGAAAGAAAATCAAATGAAATAAAATAACTATCATCTAATCTTCCTACTTTCTCATATTTTTATCTTTTCAATTCCAAAATTCTCTGAATTTCATTGGGTGATTCCTTTAACTCATTACTGTCTGCTTTTATGATAAAGTATTCTAATGAAACTCTCCATCAAAAAAATTATTCCTATTTTTATTTCCAGTGCTAATTTTTCCCTATTTTCTATGAACACTGCAGGAAAAATCTCTCCATTAATGATTTCTGTGTTCATTTCATATTTCCAAAGAGTTTCAACTTCCCAGTAATCTTTCCAAGTTTCTGAATATTCCCTGGCTGCTTTCTTTTCAGTTCTTCTTCAGATTCCTTCACTGTGGATATACTTCATATCTGAGGCAATTTGATTTTTTAAAAATTTCATTTCAGGAAACTTTACTTGAAATTTATCTTCTTAATCTTTTTTAAGCTTATACTACATTATTGTTTACTACAGGCACACTGATTTACCAATCTCTAGAGCTTATCTTGTTTAACTTGAAACTCCATGCCTATTAATCAGTAAATATAATTCCCCCTTCCTCCTAGGCCCTGGCAACCACCATTCCACTCTTTAATGCTATGAATTTGACTATTTTGTTATCTCATATAAATGGAAGTGGCAATATTTCTTTCTGTGACTGGCTTATTTCACCCAGCCTAATGTCCTCAAGGTTCATCCACATTGTTGCATGTTGCAGAATTTCTAAGTCTGAATAGTCTTCTATTGTGTATACATACTACATTTTCTTTATCCATTTATCTGTTGATGAATATTTACTTTGCTTGCCACATCTTGGCTACTATGAACTGTAATTTACACGGGAATACTAATACCACTTTGAGATTTTTTTTTTTTTTTAAAGATTTATTTATTTATTTTGCTTTGGGCGGGGGTCGGGTTGGGGAGGGAGGGGAGTGGGCAGGTCACTGCTATTGGTCTTTCATTTCTCTATTTTCATTCGTCTTCGTTCTTTGGCTCCTGTGGGCCTCCCATCGCGGTGGCATCTGTCGTTGCAGAGCAGTGGCTCTGGGCACATGCGCTCCAGAGCTCCAGCTCAGTGATTGGACACATCAGTCCAGCCGCTCCACGGCACGTGGGATCTTCCCAGGCCAGGGCTCGAACCGGCGCCCCTTGCACTGCAAGGCGGTGTCCTTATCCACTGGACCACCAGGGGAAGCCCCCACTTTGAGATTTTAACTTCAGTTCTTTTGTATGCATACCCAGAAGTAGAATTGCTGAGTTATACTGTAGTTCTGTTAGTTCTTTGAGGAATCTACATATTTCTTTTCTTAATTTCAGTAAATTTGGGCTCCCTTGTCCCTTTTTCCTGAAAGTGTAACTAAATTCTGTGGTTATTTAGTATGTGCTCTGGAGTACCTAAGAATGATAAGGAGATCATCTGATCTGGTGTGTCATTGGAGCTTGGTGGCATTTACTGGTGTATCCATTGCCTCCTTCTGGTCACTCACATAGGCAGTGTATACCGAGATGTGCTCCATTCCTGTTTTCTGGCCCTTTTGGTCCAACACAATCTCTGCTACATCTGGGATACTCTTGAGAGTTAAGGTATTTTCTTCATCAATACTATGCTGGGGTATAAGACATCTGTGTGATAGATACTGCTTTTCCTTTATTCATTCATTTCTTGATAGACACTTAAGTTGTTTCCATACCTTAACTTTTGTGACTAATGCTCCAATGGGCGTAGAGATAATGATTTTGTTTCTTTAGATATGTTCCCAGAAGCAATTTTGCTGGATCATATGGCAAATTTATTTTTAATTTTATGAGGAGTCCTCACACTGTTTTCCATTGTGGCTGCACCAATTTGCTTTCATAGTAATAGTGTGCAAGGGTTCTAATTTCTCCACATCCTCAAAAATACTTTTTTGTGTATTTTTCGATAGTATAATAGTTATCCCAATAGGTATGAGGTGATAGCTCATTGTCATTTTGGTTTTCATTGTCCTGATGATTCATGATATTGACGTTGAGCTTTTCATATCTCCATTGACCATTTGTATGTCTTTGGAGAAATATTTATTCAGATCCTCTCCCTTTTTTCCAATTAGGTTATTTGTGTTTTCCAGGTTGTAGGAGTTTCTTCTATATATATTTTGAAATCTAATGTCTTCTCAAATATATAATTTGTGAACATTTTCTCTCATTCTGTAGGTTGCTTTTCTACTCTGTTGATTTCTTTCTTTTGATGTGCAGAAGTTCCTTGGTTTGATGTGATCCCACTTGTTTATTTTTGCTTTTGTTGCCTGTGCTTTTGGTGTCATATAAGTGACCTTGATGTCAAGAACAGGGTCAAGAAGCTTTCTTCCTGTGCTTTCTTCTAAGGTCTTACTTATAAACATTTCATTAATTTTGAGTTGATTTGTGTTCATAGTGTGAGACAAGTATCCAATTTTATTTATTTGTGTGTGGATATCCAGCTTTCCCAATACGATTTGTTAAAAAGACTATTTTCTCCCCATTGGATACTCTTGGCACCTAAGGTACATATGACTTTAAAGCTAGAGGGCATTTCAGATCTCTTCTAGTCTAGGAAGACGCTGTCAAAATGGTGCCATTCAAATACTTACAGAATATCTGCAAGAACTACAAGACTCTGACAACTTGCTTTTAAGAGAGTTTCTCAAACTTTTTCAGAAGCCTGATTTCCTCTCACTTCTTTTCATCCTCAAGCACTCACACCCATCCTACCTTTGTGACACAGTGTAAACATTCATTTGCATACATAAACACTGCCACCTAGAAATTTTTATGTTTTTCACCCTCGTCCTTTTCTGTGTGTAAAAGAATTAAAGAAAGGTTAACCTGATGTCTTAATTTTACCCAAACTGATGATGCCACTAGGGGAACTGGGCCTAAAAATGTGTACTTGACTAACTTTTCTCTCTCTTATTTCCACTTTTTAATTCCCAAATAAGGTAGATTTAACCTCTTACAAAAACACCTTCATATACAAGGATGGCTTTTGAGGGAAGAACAAGGAAGCATTTTTGAATGTGCACTCTGCTACAGACACTGGGTTCTGAGTTTGGGTGCAAAGAAGGTCTTTGTCTTTAAGGAACTCATAGTCTACTAGGAAAGTCAGAGCCATAAACAGATATTTTAAACACAAACTATAACTCATTAATTCAGTAACTTCTATATATATTTTGAAATCTAATGTCTTCTCAAATATATAATTTGTGAACATTTTCTCTCATTCTGTAGGTTGCTTTTCTACTCTGTTGATTTCTTTCTTTTGATGTGCAGAAGTTCCTTGGTTTGATGTGATCCCACTTGTTTATTTTTGCTTTTGTTGCCTGTGCTTTTGGTGTCATATAAGTGACCTTGATGTCAAGAACAGGGTCAAGAAGCTTTCTTCCTGTGCTTTCTTCTAAGGTCTTACTTATAAACATTTCATTAATTTTGAGTTGATTTGTGTTCATAGTGTGAGACAAGTATCCAATTTTATTTATTTGTGTGTGGATATCCAGCTTTCCCAATACGATTTGTTAAAAAGACTATTTTCTCCCCATTGGATACTCTTGGCACCTAAGGTACATATGACTTTAAAGCTAGAGGGCATTTCAGATCTCTTCTAGTCTAGGAAGACGCTGTCAAAATGGTGCCATTCAAATACTTACAGAATATCTGCAAGAACTACAAGACTCTGACAACTTGCTTTTAAGAGAGTTTCTCAAACTTTTTCAGAAGCCTGATTTCCTCTCACTTCTTTTCATCCTCAAGCACTCACACCCATCCTACCTTTGTGACACAGTGTAAACATTCATTTGCATACATAAACACTGCCACCTAGAAATTTTTATGTTTTTCACCCTCGTCCTTTTCTGTGTGTAAAAGAATTAAAGAAAGGTTAACCTGATGTCTTAATTTTACCCAAACTGATGATGCCACTAGGGGAACTGGGCCTAAAAATGTGTACTTGACTAACTTTTCTCTCTCTTATTTCCACTTTTTAATTCCCAAATAAGGTAGATTTAACCTCTTACAAAAACACCTTCATATACAAGGATGGCTTTTGAGGGAAGAACAAGGAAGCATTTTTGAATGTGCACTCTGCTACAGACACTGGGTTCTGAGTTTGGGTGCAAAGAAGGTCTTTGTCTTTAAGGAACTCATAGTCTACTAGGAAAGTCAGAGCCATAAACAGATATTTTAAACACAAACTATAACTCATTAATTCAGTAATCTTAAATTTACGAGTGACTGTTACATGCTTAGCACCTTTATTCCAGGCACTGGGGATACTATGGTGAACTATACCGCAACCACACACACATGTACTCTGGCTCATGGAGCTTCAGATTAGCAGAAAGGACAATTTTAAGTGATAAAATATTTTAAAATGCCATAATAAGTACAGTGGGTAGAGTGCTGAACTTAACAGGTGAAAATGCAAAGGGTTCCAATTAACTTTGAATTTGGGTAAACAATAATCTTTTTAGTACACCTACATTTCATATAGTCCTATATTTTGTCAGTGGAGTGTGTAAGTCAGTATGAGAGAGTCAAAAGGCTAAATACACACTGACCAGGTAAAGGGCAGTGAAAAGATTAAAGGATTAAACTCTATTTCAGGCAAATTGAATAGAAAGCAGAAATATCCAAAGATAGAAAAAAAATATGGCTTACTTGAGTATTAAAAAGTACTCCCATTGTGGTTGGGTTATAGAGTACAAGAAAGCTCAGAATAAATTTGTTGGGGTAGGAGAGGCCAAGATTATGCAGGATCTAGGCTGTGCCATTCATTAGAACTATAAAATGGTCAAAACAGTGTCGTGCCTGATCGTGATGGGAAATCAGAACATTTCCAGAAAGGATTCTAGGTGGATAGAATGTTGAGATTACAGACACGAAAAGGAACAAAATTGAGTCATTTGTAGAGCTGTGGATGGACCTAGAGTTTGTCAAGCAGAGTGGAGTGAGTCAGAAAGAGAAAAACAAATATCATATATTAACACATATATGTGGAATCTATTAATAGAAAAATGGTATCGATGAGCCTGTTTACAGGACAGGAATAGAGATGCAGAGGTAAAGAAAGGACTTGTGGACATGTGGACATGCAGGAAAAGAGAGGGTGGGACAAATTGAGAAAGTAATATTGACATAAATACACCTCTATGTGCAAAGCAGATAGCTAGTGGGAAGCTGCTGTATAACACAGGGAGTCCAGCCTGGCGCTCTGTGATGACCTAGATGGGAGGGGCAGGGGAGCCGGGGGCAGGGAGGCTCAAGAGGGAGGGGATATATGTATATTTACAGTTGATACATGTAGTTACACAGTGAAAGTACAGCATCATAAGGGAACTATACTCCAATAAATAAAAATACACACAGACAAAAAAAGAATGTTGAGATTACCAAGCTCTAGTGCAGTTGCCTGTGTTGTGCATGCTTTTGGGCCATTCACAAAACATATTTACTGAAACCAATGATCATATATTACTAAGTGTGGGTAGAGTGCTGAACTTAACAGGTGAAAATAATCCAATTAACTTTGAGTGTGGGTAAACAATAATCTTTTTAGTACACCTACATTTCATATAGTCCTATATTTTGTCAGTGGAGTGTGTAAGTCAGTATGAGAGAGTCAAAAGGCTAAATACACACTGACCAGGTAAAGGGCAGTGAAAAGATTAAAGGATTAAACTCTATTTCAGGCAAATTGAATAGAAAGCAGAAATATCCAAAGATAGAAAAAAAATATGGCTTACTTGAGTATTAAAAAGTACTCCCATTGTGGTTGGGTTATAGAGTACAAGAAAGCTCAGAATAAATTTGTTGGGGTAGGAGAGGCCAAGATTATGCAGGATCTAGGCTGTGCCATTCATTAGAACTATAAAATGGTCAAAACAGTGTCGTGCCTGATCGTGATGGGAAATCAGAACATTTCCAGAAAGGATTCTAGGTGGATAGAATGTTGAGATTACAGACACGAAAAGGAACAAAATTGAGTCATTTGTAGAGCTGTGGATGGACCTAGAGTTTGTCAAGCAGAGTGGAGTGAGTCAGAAAGAGAAAAACAAATATCATATATTAACACATATATGTGGAATCTATTAATAGAAAAATGGTATCGATGAGCCTGTTTACAGGACAGGAATAGAGATGCAGAGGTAAAGAAAGGACTTGTGGACATGTGGACATGCAGGAAAAGAGAGGGTGGGACAAATTGAGAAAGTAATATTGACATAAATACACCTCTATGTGCAAAGCAGATAGCTAGTGGGAAGCTGCTGTATAACACAGGGAGTCCAGCCTGGCGCTCTGTGATGACCTAGATGGGAGGGGCAGGGGAGCCGGGGGCAGGGAGGCTCAAGAGGGAGGGGATATATGTATATTTACAGTTGATACATGTAGTTACACAGTGAAAGTACAGCATCATAAGGGAACTATACTCCAATAAATAAAAATACACACAGACAAAAAAAAAAGAATGTTGAGATTACCAAGCTCTAGTGCAGTTGCCTGTGTTGTGCATGCTTTTGGGCCATTCACAAAACATATTTACTGAAACACAATGATCATATTTATAAATTAATATAATAATGTATGTTCTTTGTTAATAATACATTAAATATTGAGATTTATTAGCATGCCGAGTAACCACTTCAATTTCAAAATCTTAATGAACATGTATGAAAACTGTTCATTCACATATATTATATATATGATTTATACATAATATATGCATTAAGATTATTTATGTATATTATTAAAGCAATATAACAGTATCATGATTTTTATTGGTGATAAATATAGAGAGCTAACTACTCTGGTTTGTTACATATGTTCATAAATGAAGATGATGCTAAGTGTTAGGATAATGAAAATAAAAAGTAATCATTTTTCATCCAAGATAACAGCCACATTCTATTTATAGCATCTTGCAAAACCTTTGGATGAAGTCTAGGGCCTCTGGTCTGGTTGTCTTCATCATTCCAAATTGGACTGATGAGTTTCTGTCGTCCTACAGCATCAGAGTAGACTGCGTTTTTCCTCAGTCTGGCAAAAAACACTTTTTAAGAACCTACCACTCACAATGCACTTGAAAATGATCATTAGAGATCATATGTTAGGGACATTTGTTTGCTCATTTTCATTTATTATTTTAAAATCATGTTTCTCACTTTATACATTCAAAGATAGAAAGTTAGAGCTTCCCTGGTGGTCCAGTTGGTAGAGAGTCCATCTTACAGTGCAAGAGGCAATGGTTCGATCCCTGGCCTGGGAAGATCCCACATGCCACAGAGCGGCTGGACTGGTGTGTCCAATTACCAGCCACCTGTGCTCTGTAGTGCACGTGCCCAGAGCTGGTACTCTAAAGTGAGAGAGGCCACTGCAATGGGAGGCCTACATAGGTCAAAGCATAAAGATGGATGAAAATGAATAGATAAAGGAGTAATAAAAGAGGCCAAAATTTAAAAGAAAATTAAAATAAAAAATAGAAAGTTAGCTGATTCTCCTCTTAATTGGAGAATGCTACTCACAAACCATTGCACCTCCATCACTGAATAAAACTCAGGTCCTCTGAATCTAATGCCATGTACCTCTTCTATCCTTACGATCTGACTTATTGTCAACTACTGAACTCCTGGACACATGCTTTTGTCAAATGGACACTAATATCTGGCTCACAGTGTCTAAAATCTCCATGAGCCCTAGCCTATCAACACCTTGACCTCACCAGTATATTTATTATCACATGCAGCCACTGTCCCTCCCATTCCTCTTCCCATCATCTTAAAACTATAATTTGTCATCACTGAGATGTTCTCTGTTTATAAAATTTTGAGAGCTAACTACTCTGGTTTGTTACATATGTTCATAAATGAAGATGATGCTAAGTGTTAGGATAATGAAAATAAAAGTAATCATTTTTCATCCAAGATAACAGCCACATTCTATTTATAGCATCTTGCAAAACCTTTGGATGAAGTCTAGGGCCTCTGGTCTGGTTGTCTTCATCATTCCAAATTGGACTGATGAGTTTCTGTCGTCCTACAGCATCAGAGTAGACTGCGTTTTTCCTCAGTCTGGCAAAAAACACTTTTTAAGAACCTACCACTCACAATGCACTTGAAAATGATCATTAGAGATCATATGTTAGGGACATTTGTTTGCTCATTTTCATTTATTATTTTAAAATCATGTTTCTCACTTTATACATTCAAAGATAGAAAGTTAGAGCTTCCCTGGTGGTCCAGTTGGTAGAGAGTCCATCTTACAGTGCAAGAGGCAATGGTTCGACCCCTGGCCTGGGAAGATCCCACATGCCACAGAGCGGCTGGACTGGTGTGTCCAATTACCAGCCACCTGTGCTCTGTAGTGCACGTGCCCAGAGCTGGTACTCTAAAGTGAGAGAGGCCACTGCAATGGGAGGCCTACATAGGTCAAAGCATAAAGATGGATGAAAATGAATAGATAAAGGAGTAATAAAAGAGGCCAAAATTTAAAAGAAAATTAAAATAAAAAATAGAAAGTTAGCTGATTCTCCTCTTAATTGGAGAATGCTACTCACAAACCATTGCACCTCCATCACTGAATAAAACTCAGGTCCTCTGAATCTAATGCCATGTACCTCTTCTATCCTTACGATCTGACTTATTGTCAACTACTGAACTCCTGGACACATGCTTTTGTCAAATGGACACTAATATCTGGCTCACAGTGTCTAAAATCTCCATGAGCCCTAGCCTATCAACACCTTGACCTCACCAGTATATTTATTATCACATGCAGCCACTGTCCCTCCCATTCCTCTTCCCATCATCTTAAAACTATAATTTGTCATCACTGAGATGTTCTCTGTTTATAAAATTTTGAGTACAAAACATTTAATCAGCTAGTTTATCAGCTTCTGTCTCTCAATTTCCCTCATTTTGTATTCCCCCTCTTTACTTCTCAAGTTCATCAAACCCACTTACTTCTGTTCTCATTATTAGCCTACTTTTGTCTATTTTTTCTCTATTCATCTTAAACCCAGTCCCTCTCATATGAATACCATCGATTTTCTTTTCCCATGTTATCTGTCTACCCTATTCATTAGGCAGCATCAGCTATCTGCCTCTGCTAAATGCCATCTTGACTTACGAGTGCTCCAGGGAAAAACCTAACTGTGAATCCTAGTGGATCTACAATTTAAGGGTCTCCCACCTTAGCTAAGCTTGCTGTGATTCTTGACAGCTCTGTTTTTCTTATATGCCCTCTCTTTTGCTCTCCTATGGGACCTTATTTTATCCTTCCCTTGTTTCTTTCAATTTGCAAAGTACTGCTTGAAGGTTTTGGTTTTTTTTTTAATATTTATTTATTTGGCTGAACAGGGTCTTAGTTAAGGCATGTGAGCTTAATCAGGCTGTGATATGTGGGATCTTAGTTCCCTGACCAGGGATCGAACCTGCATCCCCTGGATTGGAAGGCAGATTCTTAACCACTGGGCTACCAGGGAAGTCCCTCGCTTGAAGTTTTAATAGAGAACATACAGGCAACTAGACAGCAACTCCCTCCCCCTGTGATCAAACCTATAAACTTACCTGCATTTATCACTATTTGTTTTACTTTCCCTCCTGTTATAAAAGAAAACATGGACTAATGCATAAGGACAAAATCTGTCTCATAGGGGAGAGATTTTTATCTCCTCTTATATCTTTATGCTTCTTCTCTTCTTTCTATCATGAATCTTAAGGGAAAAAAACGATAATTTTTTTTTTGTCTTTGGTATGTAAAGAAACCACAACATTTTCTGACCTTGACCTCTGACTATGACCTCTGAGCTTTACCTCCCACTTCTCCTCCCCTTTGAAACCAAATTTCATGAATGTGTCGACTTTTAAAAAAGATTTCACAGTATAAACACATTTGAAAAAACATTGTACATCAACTACATTATCACTTTGCTGTTAAGGATTTTAAGCATGTTTCTAATTCTTAGACTAATGCACATAAGTAAATTTATTTCCTAAGGTAGATGAAGCAACTCTTTATAGCCTGATCTCATTTATAAAGATACAATGCAATTTCGTAAATGGCACCCCCATGACCTGAAAGGTTAATTCAGATCCAAGATGCAAGTAGTTTTTAATCTTTGTTGAGAAGTTGATTCACTGTCTAATATGGGACTCTAGTGACCTGCATTAGACCCAGGTCTACCTGCTCATATAGAAATAGTTAAGTTTATTCATATTTCCTTTCAGCCGTGATGTCAAACTAAATTTGAGTGTAAATTTAGATCTAAACATGATTAAACAAGGAGCCAAAGTCAAGGTGTTAATCCATTGGTAGGAAGCTATCACAAAATTATATATTTAGGAAAGGCAGGAACAGACAGTGGGGACTACTGAAGAAAATGAAGAGTAAGCCTATATAAAGCTTCTATTATACAATGTATATTTCTTTCATCCATAGTTCATTGTTGCACTTATCAATCTTTCATGTCAACAATAGATAAACAAATGAACTTGAATTTTTAGGTCTTACTATGTACTTGTCAGGAAGCAAGAACAGGAGGATGAAGAACTGGTAGAAAGAGAAGACAAAAAGAAACTTCAGAAGGATCACAGTAATCATATGTAGAGACAATGTAATAATTGAGGACTCATTAAGATTCTCATGGCAAAATCACACACACATTGATAGTCATGGGTATTAATGCCTGTTCCAATCCCACACGGTATTAGATGCCTGTTCTGATTTGAACTTTCCACATATGGACTAATAAAAAATGCTCTTTTTCTCCTCTTATATCTTTATGCTTCTCTCTTCTTTCTATCATGAATCTTAAGGAAAAAACGATAATTTTTTTGTCTTTGGTATGTAAAGAAACCACAACATTTTCTGACCTTGACCTCTGACTATGACCTCTGAGCTTTACCTCCCACTTCTCCTCCCCTTTGAAACCAAATTTCATGAATGTGTCGACTTTTAAAAAAGATTTCACAGTATAAACACATTTGAAAAAACATTGTACATCAACTACATTATCACTTTGCTGTTAAGGATTTTAAGCATGTTTCTAATTCTTAGACTAATGCACATAAGTAAATTTATTTCCTAAGGTAGATGAAGCAACTCTTTATAGCCTGATCTCATTTATAAAGATACAATGCAATTTCGTAAATGGCACCCCCATGACCTGAAAGGTTAATTCAGATCCAAGATGCAAGTAGTTTTTAATCTTTGTTGAGAAGTTGATTCACTGTCTAATATGGGACTCTAGTGACCTGCATTAGACCCAGGTCTACCTGCTCATATAGAAATAGTTAAGTTTATTCATATTTCCTTTCAGCCGTGATGTCAAACTAAATTTGAGTGTAAATTTAGATCTAAACATGATTAAACAAGGAGCCAAAGTCAAGGTGTTAATCCATTGGTAGGAAGCTATCACAAAATTATATATTTAGGAAAGGCAGGAACAGACAGTGGGGACTACTGAAGAAAATGAAGAGTAAGCCTATATAAAGCTTCTATTATACAATGTATATTTCTTTCATCCATAGTTCATTGTTGCACTTATCAATCTTTCATGTCAACAATAGATAAACAAATGAACTTGAATTTTTAGGTCTTACTATGTACTTGTCAGGAAGCAAGAACAGGAGGATGAAGAACTGGTAGAAAGAGAAGACAAAAAGAAACTTCAGAAGGATCACAGTAATCATATGTAGAGACAATGTAATAATTGAGGACTCATTAAGATTCTCATGGCAAAATCACACACACATTGATAGTCATGGGTATTAATGCCTGTTCCAATCCCACACTGATTTCTGAGAATAATGTTCCATAGACAGACTTTCTATGTATGCCTGTGTTCAGTCATGTCCCACTCTTTTGCAACTTTACAGACTGCGGCACACCAGACTCCTCTGTGCATGGAATTTTCCAGGCAAGGATAATGATGCAAACAGATGACTGACTGGAAAAGTCTTTGATGCTGGGAAAGACTGAGGGAAAAAGGAGAAGAGGCATCAGAGGATGAGTGGGCTGGATGGCATCACCAATGCAATGGACATGAACTTTGGCAAATTTCCTACTCCAGGGGATCTTATCAACCCAGGGATGGAACACATGTCATTTGTGTCTTCTGCATTGGTAAGCAGTCATTACCAATGCGTCAACAGGGAAGCCCCACAAACATATTACCAGTCTTTGTTTTGTTTTGTTTTGTTTTACATTTATTTTATTTATTTATCTTTTTTTTGGGGGGTGGGGTGTGGAGGGAGGGGGACAGGTGGGCCACTTCTATTGGTCTTTTATTTATCTATTTTCATCCGTCTTTGTTCTTTGGCTCCTGTGGGCCTCCCATCGCGGTGGCGTCTGTCATCGCAGATCACCAGTTCTGGGCGCATGCGCCCCAGAGCTCCGGCTCGGTAATTGGACACATCAGTCCAGCTGCTCCGCAGCACGTGGGATCTTCCTAGGCCAGGGATCGAACCGACGTCCCTTGCACTGCAAGGCGGTGTCCTTACCCACTGGACCACCAGGGAAGCCCCCATATTACCAGTCTTAAAACACATTGTTTTGAGGAACATCTCTTTCTGTTACTGATGAAGTCTAACAACCCTCAGGCCATGTCACCTCATACTCTCATACTCAACTAGCAGAAATAATGTATTGACTACAGGCTTCCCCATAGTGAATATCAAAATTACTGGTGAAGTTTTTAAATGAGGAAACTGCTGGCATCCCTCATACTCCACCCAACTGAGATCTGAATCAACAGGTTGGGAATGGGACATAGATATCTGAATTGTATAAAGCAGTTCTTAGGTAATTCTAAGATGTTTCTAGCATTGAAAAACATTGCTACTTAAATATAATACAGAACACGTTAACATTAAATTATTATACAATAATTTTGACCCAGATCTGATGATGACATGCAAAACTACTTCTTCAGCACTCTTCATCAGCACGTTAAACAGTTCCTTCAATCCATACCTGCTCTTCTGCTTTACATTATACAAGCCCTTAATAGAAGAATAAACCCAAACTGATATCACTGGAAATAAATGGTCTGTTTGCAAACTAGAGTAAAAAAAATTAGCTATTCAATTGATATGTTGAATCTTCCTTTGGCAGTTCTCAGCACTCCAGTTATAGGAGTACAGAATTAATCACAGAATATAACTGTTCTCTACCTAAACACTGCAGACTGTTGGACCCCTAGTAGGACAATTTCATTTATTACTAAAATCAAGGTATAAATAAATACCCAAATATAGGTAGGATTAAAGACAATAAATGTTCAATCTGTTGCTTACAATATTTTCTTAAATTTGATGTTTATCCCCTCATTTGGAAGAGATTCAACAATTTAATAGATGTCTTACACTCAACTTTGCTGTGAAACTAGTTATGGTCCAAATAATCTCATTGCTTTCCTGCTGATAAAAGCTATTAAATATCAGCATGGATTTCTTGACCAGCTCCAGGGGTTGAGCACAAAATATTTCTGCGAGTTCCTTATTTTTTATACATATGAAACCTCCTTACTCATGCATGATAGCTTTTCTATATTTAAGTATATGGAGCAGGATGACTGTTTTCTGTAGACATATGAAATAATTCTAAGCCATTCCTTTAAAAATTAAACAATTTCTATCACTTAAAAGTGATAATTCTCTGTTGTAGAAAAATGTGAAATTCTACTATACTAAAATTATTAAATGGGAAAGTAACTGGATTTCTTAGAGAAAAGTAAAGTATATTCCAAATTAATAATATTTAATTGGAAATATGAAAATTAATATTTTACCATCATTTAAAATGAATATTACGATCCAGAACCAGTGGATTGGCATCCAGATCCAGATAATCAGCTCCACAAGGCAGTTGTCTGAGAAGGCCTTACAAATTGCTGAGAAAAGAAGAGAAGTCAAAAAGCAAAGGAGAAAGGGAAAAAATATACCCAGCTGAATACAGAGTTCTAGAGAACAGCAAGAGACATAAGAAAGCCTTCATAAGGGACCAATGCAAATAAAGAGAGGAAAACAATACAATGGGAAAGATTAGAGACATCTTTAAAAAAACCGGAGTTACCAAGGAACATTTCATACAAAGATAGGCAAAATAATGGACAAAAATGGCAAGAATCTAACAGACGTAGAAGAGATCAAGAAAAGGTGGCAAAAGTATGCAGGAAAACTGTAAGAAAAGGTATTTAATGACTCAGATAACCACATTATCTGGTCACTCACCTAGAGTCAGACATCTTGGAGTGTTAAGTCAAATGGGCCTTAGGAAGTGTTACTATGAACAAAGCTCGTGGAGGTGATGGAATTCCAGCTAAGCTAGTTCAAATCTTAAAAGATGATGCTGTTAAAGTACTGTACTCATTATGTCAGCAAATTCAGAAAACGCAGCAGTGGCCACAGGACGGGAAAAGGTAAGTTTTCAACCCAATCCCAAAGATAAACTATGCCAAAGAATGTTCAAAATACCATACAATTTGCACTTCTTTCACATGCCAGCAAGATTATATTCAAAATCCTTCAAACTAGGCTTCAGCAATAAGTGAACCCAGAACATCCAGATGTACAAGTTGGGCTTAGAAAAGGCAGGAGAACCAAAGTTCAAATTGCCAACATCCATTGGATCATAGAAAAAGTCAGGGGATTCCAAAAAAAAAAAAAAATCTACTTCTGCCTCATTGACTACATTCAAGCTTTTAATTATGTGGATTACAAAAAACTTTGGAATATTCTAAAAGAGATGGGAATACCAGACCACCTTAACCTGCCCTAAAACCTGTATGCAGGTCAAGAAGCAACAGTTAGAACCAGACATGAAACAACGAGTTAGTTCCAAATTAGAAAAGGAGAACGTCAAGACTGTATATTGTCACTCTGCTTATTTAAATGCAGAGTACATCATGCAAAATGTGGGTCTGGTAAAAAAGATTGGGTCAATAACTCTTTTCCCCCAATGGAAGAAAGTGAAAAAGAAGAGAAGTCAAAAAGCAAAGGAGAAAGGGAAAAAATATACCCAGCTGAATACAGAGTTCTAGAGAACAGCAAGAGACATAAGAAAGCCTTCATAAGGGACCAATGCAAATAAAGAGAGGAAAACAATACAATGGGAAAGATTAGAGACATCTTTAAAAAAACCGGAGTTACCAAGGAACATTTCATACAAAGATAGGCAAAATAATGGACAAAAATGGCAAGAATCTAACAGACGTAGAAGAGATCAAGAAAAGGTGGCAAAAGTATGCAGGAAAACTGTAAGAAAAGGTATTTAATGACTCAGATAACCACATTATCTGGTCACTCACCTAGAGTCAGACATCTTGGAGTGTTAAGTCAAATGGGCCTTAGGAAGTGTTACTATGAACAAAGCTCGTGGAGGTGATGGAATTCCAGCTAAGCTAGTTCAAATCTTAAAAGATGATGCTGTTAAAGTACTGTACTCATTATGTCAGCAAATTCAGAAAACGCAGCAGTGGCCACAGGACGGGAAAAGGTAAGTTTTCAACCCAATCCCAAAGATAAACTATGCCAAAGAATGTTCAAAATACCATACAATTTGCACTTCTTTCACATGCCAGCAAGATTATATTCAAAATCCTTCAAACTAGGCTTCAGCAATAAGTGAACCCAGAACATCCAGATGTACAAGTTGGGCTTAGAAAAGGCAGGAGAACCAAAGTTCAAATTGCCAACATCCATTGGATCATAGAAAAAGTCAGGGGATTCCAAAAAAAAAAAAAAATCTACTTCTGCCTCATTGACTACATTCAAGCTTTTAATTATGTGGATTACAAAAAACTTTGGAATATTCTAAAAGAGATGGGAATACCAGACCACCTTAACCTGCCCTAAAACCTGTATGCAGGTCAAGAAGCAACAGTTAGAACCAGACATGAAACAACGAGTTAGTTCCAAATTAGAAAAGGAGAACGTCAAGACTGTATATTGTCACTCTGCTTATTTAACTTATATGCAGAGTACATCATGCAAAATGTGGGTCTGGATGAAGCACAGCAATCAAGATTGCTGGGAGAAATATCAATAACCTCAGGTATGTATATGACACCACCCTAATGGAAGAAAGTGAAGAACTAAAGTGCCTCTTGATGAAGGTGAAAGAGGAGAGGGAAAAAGCTGGCCTAAAACTCAATGTTCAAAAACTAAGACCATGGCTTCTGGACCCATGACTTTATGGTAAATAGATGGACAAACAGTGGAAACTGACAGACTTTATTTTCTTGGGCTCCAAAATAACTGTGAACAGTGACTTTAGCCATGAAATTAAAAGACGCTTGCTTCTTAGAAGAAAAAATATGATGAACCTAGACAGCATGTTCAAAAGCAGAGACATCACATTGCCAACAAAAGTCCATTTAGTCAAAGCAATGGTTTTCCCAATAGATATGTATGGATGTAAGAGCTGGACCTTAAAGAAGGCTGAGTGCCAAAGAACTGAGGCCTTTGAACTGCGGTGTTGGAGAAGACTCTTGAGAGTCCCTTGGACTGCAAGGATATTAAAACCACCAGTCCTAAAGAAAATTAACCCTGCATATTCATTGGAAGGACTTATGCTGAAGCTGAAGCTCCAATACTCTGGTCACCTGATGCGAAGAGATGACTCATCAGAAAAGACCTTGATGTTGGGAAAAATAGAAGACAGAGGACAATGTCACAACAGAGGATGAGATGGTTGGATAGCATCACTGAGTCAATGGACATGAGTTTGAGCAGGCTTGGAGAGATGGTTAAAAACAGGGAAGCAGGGCATGTCCATGGGGTCACAAAGAGTCAGACACAACTGAGAAACTGAACTGAATTGAACTGATTATCATGAATGTGTGTTAGAACAGTCTATTTTATAATAGTTGTTTTTTCAATTTTTAGCCTACCATCACATACAAAGCATACTAACTTTGGCATTTAAACACACCATAAATAAGAACATCTAATTCAAACTTTACTTCTCTATGCTTTTGCCCTTTTCTAAGCAGTGGAAATTCAATGGACTGCAATCATAATAACAGAATCATACTATTCAAAGGATTTCTCAAAAGTTATATGCAGAGTACATCATGCAAAATGTGGGTCTGGATGAAGCACAGCAATCAAGATTGCTGGGAGAAATATCAATAACCTCAGGTATGTATATGACACCACCCTAATGGAAGAAAGTGAAGAACTAAAGTGCCTCTTGATGAAGGTGAAAGAGGAGAGGGAAAAAGCTGGCCTAAAACTCAATGTTCAAAAACTAAGACCATGGCTTCTGGACCCATGACTTTATGGTAAATAGATGGACAAACAGTGGAAACTGACAGACTTTATTTTCTTGGGCTCCAAAATAACTGTGAACAGTGACTTTAGCCATGAAATTAAAAGACGCTTGCTTCTTAGAAGAAAAAATATGATGAACCTAGACAGCATGTTCAAAAGCAGAGACATCACATTGCCAACAAAAGTCCATTTAGTCAAAGCAATGGTTTTCCCAATAGATATGTATGGATGTAAGAGCTGGACCTTAAAGAAGGCTGAGTGCCAAAGAACTGAGGCCTTTGAACTGCGGTGTTGGAGAAGACTCTTGAGAGTCCCTTGGACTGCAAGGATATTAAAACCACCAGTCCTAAAGAAAATTAACCCTGCATATTCATTGGAAGGACTTATGCTGAAGCTGAAGCTCCAATACTCTGGTCACCTGATGCGAAGAGATGACTCATCAGAAAAGACCTTGATGTTGGGAAAAATAGAAGACAGAGGACAATGTCACAACAGAGGATGAGATGGTTGGATAGCATCACTGAGTCAATGGACATGAGTTTGAGCAGGCTTGGAGAGATGGTTAAAAACAGGGAAGCAGGGCATGTCCATGGGGTCACAAAGAGTCAGACACAACTGAGAAACTGAACTGAATTGAACTGATTATCATGAATGTGTGTTAGAACAGTCTATTTTATAATAGTTGTTTTTTTTTCAATTTTTTTAGCCTACCATCACATACAAAGCATACTAACTTTGGCATTTAAACACACCATAAATAAGAACATCTAATTCAAACTTTACTTCTCTATGCTTTTTGCCCTTTTCTAAGCAGTGGAAATTCAATGGACTGCAATCATAATAACAGAATCATACTATTCAAAGGATTTCTCAAAAAGTCCAAGCACTGAATGAATGACATCATATTGTTATCTATGATAATTTCCCTCAAATATAAAAATGAACTCTTTAGAGAGGCAGTATTTAAATATTTATCTTACCTGTCAATGGTTGACTTTTTAATAATATACTAGAAGAGGGTCCTTTTTTGGTCTAGAGTATTACTGGTGAGATTATAGAGGAATGGTTAACTTAACCACTGATTATAATCTTTTCATGATTCCAAATACAAAGGCCTATCACCTGCTGATATATGACTATTACTAAACAAAAACCCATTAGAATTAGTTGCTCCATATTGGATATCGAATGAACATTCCATAATGACTATAATCATTCAACACTAGGATAGCTATTCAGTATAATTTGCCAGGATTTAGCTACATGATTCCCATTACCATTAATAAAATATGAGGCTAAATCGCCTTGATGTATTTGACCTTAAGAACATCATGTTTTCTACTTTCGGAGAAACAAATACAACATTTCAAAACTTTTTCCTCAATAGAGAAAGTAAATCCTTGTCATTATAACACAGTGATCTACTTTTATAGTTTTCTTTGTGGTGCAAAGCAATGAACTACACAGAGTAGTTCATTTAGAAGATCTTGATTGCATTGAATAGAAAAGGAGTTCACATTAGAAGCAAATCACCTTCACCTGTTCCCTTTGCAGGCCATGTTAAATTTAAAAAAAATGTCAACCCAATTCCACTGGTATTTGTACTAATCTGAACAGTCTTATTTAGGTTAAACATACTCAGATATATGCCACAGTCTATTAACACCATATTCCCAGTGATATCCATGCCAAGCTCATAAGTCAAGACACAGTGTTCCTATGGTTTCTGCTCACATTTCAGATTTTTTTGACTTTCATTTTCTTCCAAAATACAGATTTTTGTGAGAGTATTGATCCAGACTCAGAATAAATACAAATAACCTACAGTGTGGCATTTGATGACATATTTCTCACCACTTAGATTGCTTTTTTATGATGATTTTCCTGTGTTTAATCCTTAACACTCTGTTTATTACTCTCATCAAACCACTTATCAGTAAAGTATAGAAAATAAAACACATAGGACTGGGGAATTAAAAGAAAAATGGTACACTAACTTTCCTATTACATAGATGAGTTTGTGAAAGTGCGATTTAAGTATAGATACATGGGTATTTTGATCAGACATTGTTAATTCTCATAAACAAAGAAATAATTTTATTGCACAGAGTTATACTGCCCATGAGAAGTAATTGAATTAAATCAAACTCATAAATTTTTCTTTCATCAGTAAACCCTGTAACTAACCAACTCAAACCAACTCAATAAACAATTGACAGAATGATTTGAAAGGTAAGTATATTTTCAGCCCAAATGGACTGCACACAGTAGATGTGATTATTTTTCATTTGTACATTTTTATCATTTCTACATAACTGGGTTTGGTTTGAGGATCATTTGGTTATAATCATTCAACACTAGGATAGCTATTCAGTATAATTTGCCATTGTATTTCCCATTACCATTAATAAAATATGAGGCTAAATCGCCTTGATGTATTTGACCTTAAGAACATCATGTTTTCTACTTTCGGAGAAACAAATACAACATTTCAAAACTTTTTCCTCAATAGAGAAAGTAAATCCTTGTCATTATAACACAGTGATCTACTTTTATAGTTTTCTTTGTGGTGCAAAGCAATGAACTACACAGAGTAGTTCATTTAGAAGATCTTGATTGCATTGAATAGAAAAGGAGTTCACATTAGAAGCAAATCACCTTCACCTGTTCCCTTTGCAGGCCATGTTAAATTTAAAAAAAATGTCAACCCAATTCCACTGGTATTTGTACTAATCTGAACAGTCTTATTTAGGTTAAACATACTCAGATATATGCCACAGTCTATTAACACCATATTCCCAGTGATATCCATGCCAAGCTCATAAGTCAAGACACAGTGTTCCTATGGTTTCTGCTCACATTTCAGATTTTTTTGACTTTCATTTTCTTCCAAAATACAGATTTTTGTGAGAGTATTGATCCAGACTCAGAATAAATACAAATAACCTACAGTGTGGCATTTGATGACATATTTCTCACCACTTAGATTGCTTTTTTATGATGATTTTCCTGTGTTTAATCCTTAACACTCTGTTTATTACTCTCATCAAACCACTTATCAGTAAAGTATAGAAAATAAAACACATAGGACTGGGGAATTAAAAGAAAAATGGTACACTAACTTTCCTATTACATAGATGAGTTTGTGAAAGTGCGATTTAAGTATAGATACATGGGTATTTTGATCAGACATTGTTAATTCTCATAAACAAAGAAATAATTTTATTGCACAGAGTTATACTGCCCATGAGAAGTAATTGAATTAAATCAAACTCATAAATTTTTCTTTCATCAGTAAACCCTGTAACTAACCAACTCAAACCAACTCAATAAACAATTGACAGAATGATTTGAAAGGTAAGTATATTTTCAGCCCAAATGGACTGCACACAGTAGATGTGATTATTTTTCATTTGTACATTTTTATCATTTCTACATAACTGGGTTTGGTTTGAGGATCATTTTGGTATGCTATGTGCTATAAAACATTCCTGTGAAAAATTTGTTTTTAGAACTTTATTAATGGGAGTTATAGGAAAATATCACCTTTACGGTCCAAAAAAAATAACCTATAAAGTCTCAAAATCGAGCTTCATAATTGCAGAGAGACAGTCCTTGTGATTTTGATGTTATTCTCCACTTGGGTCTTCTACTGTATATAACCTATTTTTTCAGTCTGATGATTTGCACTACATCCTGACCACTTAGCATTTCCATATACTGCAACTGTGTTTTTCACAGTGATTTGAAAACATTCCTCTTCTTATTATCAATTCCTTCAGGCAAATTTTTTTCTTAATTTCTTAGCTAGTAAAACAGAATCAGAGATGTTCATTTCAATTTTAAATCTATAATGAATAAACTCTGGTCAAACAATTCTTATTTGATTGCTGTTGTTTTCTCATTTTAAACATTCTCATGGGTTCCCTGGTGACTCAGATGGTAAAGTATCTGTTCCTGCAAAGTAGGCATCCTGGGTTTGATCCCTGGGTTGGAAAGATCCCCTGGAGAAGGAAACAACAACCCACTCCAGTATACTTGCCTGGAAAATTCCATGGAGAGAGGAGCCTGGCAGACTACAGTCCATAGGTTCGCAAAGACTGAGCAATGAACACTTTGACTATTTTACACTTTTCAAACGTTCTCATACATGAGGGAATAGAGGACATCCAGAGCATAATGATGTCCTGGAATAAACACTACAAAAAGGAGTCACCAATTAGAACATGGGTATTTTGATGTTTGTGAAAGTGCGATTTAAGTATAGATACATGGGTATTTTGATCAGACATTGTTAATTCTCATAAACAAAGAAATAATTTTATTGCACAGAGTTATACTGCCCATGAGAAGTAATTGAATTAAATCAAACTCATAAATTTTTCTTTCATCAGTAAACCCTGTAACTAACCAACTCAAACCAACTCAATAAACAATTGACAGAATGATTTGAAAGGTAAGTATATTTTCAGCCCAAATGGACTGCACACAGTAGATGTGATTATTTTTCATTTGTACATTTTTATCATTTCTACATAACTGGGTTTGGTTTGAGGATCATTTTGGTATGCTATGTGCTATAAAACATTCCTGTGAAAAATTTGTTTTTAGAACTTTATTAATGGGAGTTATAGGAAAATATCACCTTTACGGTCCAAAAAAAATAACCTATAAAGTCTCAAAATCGAGCTTCATAATTGCAGAGAGACAGTCCTTGTGATTTTGATGTTATTCTCCACTTGGGTCTTCTACTGTATATAACCTATTTTTTCAGTCTGATGATTTGCACTACATCCTGACCACTTAGCATTTCCATATACTGCAACTGTGTTTTTCACAGTGATTTGAAAACATTCCTCTTCTTATTATCAATTCCTTCAGGCAAATTTTTTTCTTAATTTCTTAGCTAGTAAAACAGAATCAGAGATGTTCATTTCAATTTTAAATCTATAATGAATAAACTCTGGTCAAACAATTCTTATTTGATTGCTGTTGTTTTCTCATTTTAAACATTCTCATGGGTTCCCTGGTGACTCAGATGGTAAAGTATCTGTTCCTGCAAAGTAGGCATCCTGGGTTTGATCCCTGGGTTGGAAAGATCCCCTGGAGAAGGAAACAACAACCCACTCCAGTATACTTGCCTGGAAAATTCCATGGAGAGAGGAGCCTGGCAGACTACAGTCCATAGGTTCGCAAAGACTGAGCAATGAACACTTTGACTATTTTACACTTTTCAAACGTTCTCATACATGAGGGAATAGAGGACATCCAGAGCATAATGATGTCCTGGAATAAACACTACAAAAAGGAGTCACCAAGTCTCTACTCTGTATCTACCTTTTGGCTAAAAACATGGCCTGGGACGCCTAAACTCTTTTAAGTAAGAGCTGCCTTATTTGCTCAATGAGTTGATTGAGTTCGTTTACCACTAAGGCACTTTTCTAATGATGATATTTTATAACATTTAGTGGTGATCCTACCTCCATTCCAAGTAGAAACGGCTTTTTTTCCCTCTAGCCATGCTTGGATTTGCCCTCTATAATGATTATATTAAAAGAACACATATCCCTAAACAGTGTTTAGGGTTTATGAAGATCTAATCATGCTACATTATGCTTTCCATTGCCAGCAGAGTCCTATATAAATAAAAAACAGAAATAAAAGAAGAAATATTACAAGTGATAGCACAAAACACAGAGGTGCATAAGGGACTATTATAAACAATTATATGCGATGAATTGGATCACATAGATAAAATGGATAAATTCTAAGAAATATATAGCCTACCAAAATTGAATTATGAAGAAATAAAAAATTGAATAGGTTTACAACTACTAAGGAAAGTGATCACCAGTAAAAAAATTTCCATCAAAGAAAAGTCCAGTTCAATGGCTGCACTGATAAGGTCTATCAAACATTTAAAGAATTAATGCCAATCCTTCTCAAACTCTTCCAAAAAACTGAAGATGAGGGAATACTTTAAAATTTATGAGGACAGAATAACCCATCTTAAAGCTAAATAAGAACATAATAAGAGTATTATACCACAGACCAATATCCCTGATGAATATAGATCCAAATCTCCTCATCAAAATACCAGAAAACCAAACTTAATAGTACATTAATAGGATCATGCATCCTGATCAAATTTATCCCTGAGATACAAGTATTCTTTCAACATATGCAAATCAATAAACATAATATACTAAATTAACAGTGATATATAAAACTCATATAATCACTAAGATTGCAACATGGAGAGAGGAGCCTGGCAGACTACAGTCCATAGGTTCGCAAAGACTGAGCAATGAACACTTTGACTATTTTACACTTTTCAAACGTTCTCATACATGAGGGAATAGAGGACATCCAGAGCATAATGATGTCCTGGAATAAACACTACAAAAAGGAGTCACCAAGTCTCTACTCTGTATCTACCTTTTGGCTAAAAACATGGCCTGGGACGCCTAAACTCTTTTAAGTAAGAGCTGCCTTATTTGCTCAATGAGTTGATTGAGTTCGTTTACCACTAAGGCACTTTTCTAATGATGATATTTTATAACATTTAGTGGTGATCCTACCTCCATTCCAAGTAGAAACGGCTTTTTTTCCCTCTAGCCATGCTTGGATTTGCCCTCTATAATGATTATATTAAAAGAACACATATCCCTAAACAGTGTTTAGGGTTTATGAAGATCTAATCATGCTACATTATGCTTTCCATTGCCAGCAGAGTCCTATATAAATAAAAAACAGAAATAAAAGAAGAAATATTACAAGTGATAGCACAAAACACAGAGGTGCATAAGGGACTATTATAAACAATTATATGCGATGAATTGGATCACATAGATAAAATGGATAAATTCTAAGAAATATATAGCCTACCAAAATTGAATTATGAAGAAATAAAAAATTGAATAGGTTTACAACTACTAAGGAAAGTGATCACCAGTAAAAAAATTTCCATCAAAGAAAAGTCCAGTTCAATGGCTGCACTGATAAGGTCTATCAAACATTTAAAGAATTAATGCCAATCCTTCTCAAACTCTTCCAAAAAACTGAAGATGAGGGAATACTTTAAAATTTATGAGGACAGAATAACCCATCTTAAAGCTAAATAAGAACATAATAAGAGTATTATACCACAGACCAATATCCCTGATGAATATAGATCCAAATCTCCTCATCAAAATACCAGAAAACCAAACTTAATAGTACATTAATAGGATCATGCATCCTGATCAAATTTATCCCTGAGATACAAGTATTCTTTCAACATATGCAAATCAATAAACATAATATACTAAATTAACAGTGATATATAAAACTCATATAATCATCTCAATAGGTGCAGATGAATATTCAACACAAGTAAACATCTTTTGCAACAATAACTTTCATCAAATAAGTATAGAACTAATGTATCTCAACACAGTAAGACCATATACAACTAGCCCAACAACATACTCAATGGTGAAAAGCTAGAAGGTTTATTTTTTAAGATCCAGAAAAAGAAAATGGCACCACTGTCAATACTTCTATTCAACATAACAGTGGAAGCCCTAGCTAGACCAAGGAGGCAAGAAAAGTAAATAAAGCTCTTCCAAATCAGAAAGGAAGAATAAAAGTTTTGTTGATTATAGATGATAGGATATTACATATAGAAAACTCTAAAAGGTTCCAGCAAAAACAGTTAGAACTAATAAATGGAATTTTAAAACTTGTAGGATACAGAATTACTATGCAAAATTAGTTATATTTCTATGCACTAAAAATAAACAATTTTACAGAGAAATTAAGAAATTAATCCCATTTCCCATAGGATCAAAGACAATACAATACTTAGGAATTAACTTAAACAAGGAGGTAAAAGACCTATGCACTGAAAACAGCAAGACCCTGATTAAGCAAATTGCAGAATATGCAAATAAATGGGAAAATATCATTTGTTTTTGTACTGGAATAATTAATATTGCTAAAATGACCACACTATCTAGAGTGACCTACAAAGTCAATGTGATTCCTCTCAAATTCTAATCAAATTTGTCACAGAAACAGAAAAAAAAAATCCTAAAATTTGTACTGAAACCACAAAAGATCTTAAATACTCAAAATAATCTTGAGAAAGAACAAAGCCATATGCATAACACTTACATATTTCAAATCCTATGCAAAGCTATTGTAATCAGAAGAGTATAGTACTGGGATAAAAAATAGACATATTTAGGCTTCCCTGGCTGTCCAGTGGGTAAAGAGTGCGCCTTATAGTGCAAGGGGCACTGGTTCAATCCCTGGCCATGGAAGATCCCACATGCCATGGAGCGCATGTGCCCAGAGCCAGTGCTCTGCAACGAAAGCAGTCACTGCAATGGGAGGCCCACACATACCAAAGAATAAAGATGTATGAAAATAATAAATAACTAAGAAAAAGTTCATGGCGTGAAGTTAAAAAAAAAATAGACATTTAACCAATGAAACAGAATAGGAAGCCCAGAAATCAATCTATACATGAACAATCAACTACCTTGTCCATATTAGCAATCTTTGACAAATGTGCCAAGAACACGTTATGGGGAAAGGGCAGTCTCTTTGATAGTGTCAGAAAAACTGGGATCTGAAATCAGTATCTCAGAGAGATATCTGCATTCTCATACTCATTGAAACACCATTTACAATAGCCAAGATGCAGAAACAACCTAATGTCTATCCACAGATGAATGGTTAAAGAAAAATGTGGTATATACACACAATGAAATAATATTTGTCCTGAAAAGTGAAAGAAAGCCTGACAATTGTGACAACATGGATGAACCTGGAAGAAATGTAATAAGTAAAACAATTAAAACAGAAAAGACAAAAAATGTGAGGCATCATTTGTACTTGGAATCAAAAAAAAAAGAAAGATAATGTTGAACTCATAGAAACAGAGGGTAGAATGGTGGTTGCCAGAAGCTGAGGAGTAGGTGAAATTGGAAGATAATTTATCAGAGGGTATAAACTTTAATTTATAAATGAATACATATTCAGAATGTAATGTATAGTGTGGTGATCTAACAATACTCTACTGTATACTTGAAACTTGTCAAAAGAGATATTGAGTGTTTTCAACACAGAGAGAAAAAAGGTAACTATGTGAGCTAATGAATTTGTCAGTTACATTGATTGTAGCAATCATTCTACAATGTATACATTCATCATCATGTCGCACATTTTAAATATATGTAATTTGTCAGTTATGTGAGAAAGCTGGAAATATAAGCTGTATATGTGATGTTTTATATTATTGCTCACAATTTTTGTAGGAATTGACCATTCAAACACATAGTCACAATAGTGACTCTCATGAAAGCAAACTACAGGGAGGCAGCAGATAAGGCTGATGGAGTATACAATGCGCCTTATAGTGCAAGGGCACTGGTTCAATCCCTGGCCATGGAAGATCCCACATGCCATGGAGCGCATGTGCCCAGAGCCAGTGCTCTGCAACGAAAGCAGTCACTGCAATGGGAGGCCCACACATACCAAAGAATAAAGATGTATGAAAATAATAAATAACTAAGAAAAAGTTCATGGCGTGAAGTTAAAAAAATAGACATTTAACCAATGAAACAGAATAGGAAGCCCAGAAATCAATCTATACATGAACAATCAACTACCTTGTCCATATTAGCAATCTTTGACAAATGTGCCAAGAACACGTTATGGGGAAAGGGCAGTCTCTTTGATAGTGTCAGAAAAACTGGGATCTGAAATCAGTATCTCAGAGAGATATCTGCATTCTCATACTCATTGAAACACCATTTACAATAGCCAAGATGCAGAAACAACCTAATGTCTATCCACAGATGAATGGTTAAAGAAAAATGTGGTATATACACACAATGAAATAATATTTGTCCTGAAAAGTGAAAGAAAGCCTGACAATTGTGACAACATGGATGAACCTGGAAGAAATGTAATAAGTAAAACAATTAAAACAGAAAAAGACAAAAACTGTGAGGCATCATTTGTACTTGGAATCAAAAAAAAAAGAAAGATAATGTTGAACTCATAGAAACAGAGGGTAGAATGGTGGTTGCCAGAAGCTGAGGAGTAGGGGAAATGGGAAGATAATTTATCAGAGGGTACAAACTTTCATTTATAAATGAATACATATTCAGAATGTAATGTATAGTGTGGTGATCTAACAATACTCTACTGTATACTTGAAACTTGTCAAAAGAGATATTGAGTGTTTTCAACACAGAGAGAGAAAAAAGGTAACTATGTGAGCTAATGAATTTGTCAGTTACATTGATTGTAGCAATCATTCTACAATGTATACATTCATCATCATGTCGCACATTTTAAATATATGTAATTTGTCAGTTATGTGAGAAAGCTGGAAATATAAGCTGTATATGTGATGTTTTATATTATTGCTCACAATTTTTGTAGGAATTGACCATTCAAACACATAGTCACAATAGTGACTCTCATGAAAGCAAACTACAGGGAGGCAGCAGATAAGGCTGATGGAGTATACAATGAGGCAGATTACGATGAGATATTAACCATATTTTTAGATGCCTTAGTCGAGTGTCCGTATATGCTCATTCACTCAGTTGTGTCTAACTCTGTGACGCCATGGACTGTAGCTCTCCAGACTCCTCTGTCCATGAAATTTTTCAGGCAAGAATACTGCAATGGGTTGCCATTTCCTACTCCACGGAATATTCCTGACCCAGGGATCAAACTCAATTCCTCACCAAAGGATCAAACCCCAGACTTCTGCATTGGCAGGTGGATTCTTTACCACTGAAACACCTGGGAAGCCCAAGAGTCTGTTAAATCCCTGTAAGATTTAGACTTTGTCTAAAGCCCTATGAGACCTTGTGGTCATCACCTCTTCTATAAATCAGTACACTAAAATGCCTGCCTAGGGGGAGATCAACAATCAAATGCTTCTCTGATTCTGGAAACACTGGTGCAAGTGAGCAGTGCAAAGCTGGCACCCAGAAAGAATATACTAATTTGATTCTTTAACAAGTTAAGTTTTTTTTAAGTAAATGTTAATTACAAAGAATATGATGCTCAGAATGTAAACGACATGCTGTTTACTTTTTAATGTCACAAAACACATGTAATGTTAATCAATTTTAAAGCACAGAATCACCTAATATGTCAAATACTTAAAATTAAGAAGGTAACCTTCCATTAAAGTGAAAGGTGGTACTGAAATGATTGTGGAAATGCAATTCAAAATAGTTAATGTATCTATTGTGTTTATTAAATATACCTTCTTCTCATGTACATTCAGGTTTTATAATTTTTTAACTTTACAAAAAAAATTACTATATTGTATAACCACAGTACATGTCTTGATTTGGTTTTCTGGAGACCAAATGTTTTCAGAATAGAAAAAAATTAACATATTGCTTCAGCATGATAGAAAAATAGGCCATTTATCATCTTGTTTTAAGAGAAAGTTCACGGATCAGCTCCTGTATGCTGTTTGTGTGTGTTTCCTACATTTTGCATTGCTAAATAATTGAGAACATTAGCTCCCAAACCATGAAAAATTCATTTTAACATGATGTATTATTAATCAATTTAATTTAAAGTGATCTGGAAAGTTCCAATTTCAGTTGTGAAGCTTGAAGAAAAATTCAGGCTGTGGTTGGTACTTATTAAAATTGTGTAACTCTTTATTGACCGAGGTTTTAACTCATTACGATGAGATATTAACCATATTTTTAGATGCCTTAGTCGAGTGTCCGTATATGCTCATTCACTCAGTTGTGTCTAACTCTGTGACGCCATGGACTGTAGCTCTCCAGACTCCTCTGTCCATGAAATTTTTCAGGCAAGAATACTGCAATGGGTTGCCATTTCCTACTCCACGGAATATTCCTGACCCAGGGATCAAACTCAATTCCTCACCAAAGGATCAAACCCCAGACTTCTGCATTGGCAGGTGGATTCTTTACCACTGAAACACCTGGGAAGCCCAAGAGTCTGTTAAATCCCTGTAAGATTTAGACTTTGTCTAAAGCCCTATGAGACCTTGTGGTCATCACCTCTTCTATAAATCAGTACACTAAAATGCCTGCCTAGGGGGAGATCAACAATCAAATGCTTCTCTGATTCTGGAAACACTGGTGCAAGTGAGCAGTGCAAAGCTGGCACCCAGAAAGAATATACTAATTTGATTCTTTAACAAGTTAAGTCTTTTTAAGTAAATGTTAATTACAAAGAATATGATGCTCAGAATGTAAACGACATGCTGTTTACTTTTTAATGTCACAAAACACATGTAATGTTAATCAATTTTAAAGCACAGAATCACCTAATATGTCAAATACTTAAAATTAAGAAGGTAACCTTCCATTAAAGTGAAAGGTGGTACTGAAATGATTGTGGAAATGCAATTCAAAATAGTTAATGTATCTATTGTGTTTATTAAATATACCTTCTTCTCATGTACATTCAGGTTTTATAATTTTTTAACTTTACAAAAAAAATTACTATATTGTATAACCACAGTACATGTCTTGATTTGGTTTTCTGGAGACCAAATGTTTTCAGAATAGAAAAAAATTAACATATTGCTTCAGCATGATAGAAAAATAGGCCATTTATCATCTTGTTTTAAGAGAAAGTTCACGGATCAGCTCCTGTATGCTGTTTGTGTGTGTTTCCTACATTTTGCATTGCTAAATAATTGAGAACATTAGCTCCCAAACCATGAAAAATTCATTTTAACATGATGTATTATTAATCAATTTAATTTAAAGTGATCTGGAAAGTTCCAATTTCAGTTGTGAAGCTTGAAGAAAAATTCAGGCTGTGGTTGGTACTTATTAAAATTGTGTAACTCTTTATTGACCGAGGTTTTTTTTCAGAAGTGGGTCAAACTCTAATGAAAATGGCATAAAAGTGATAGACTAATGAATTCAGTCTACAAATTCATTCAGATATCTAAAAGGAAAATCTAAAGCAGTCAACTTTTCATCAACCAGCAATGCTGTGCTGCCATTTTTAATTTCTACCCTGATGAACACACATACATAAACATGTATAACTAGAGAACCAATTATATGCAATTCTTTTCTTATTTCTCAGTAGAAAATTTCAGCTCATGTACAGTCTCCCTGAATTGACCAAGACTCCACAATTTGATAGAAACTATGAAGAATGAACAAAAGAAAATTAAAAACACCCAGTGTCTTTGAGATAGTTACAAGACCAACAATTTCTTATTTAGTTCGTATGTCACCAAGCAATACCCATCTGAGATCAAAGGTGGGATCCAGTTAGAGTAAACATCCGAAGTCACTTGATCTCTAGTCTTTTTAAAAGTCTTTTGGGGATTCCTGAGAGTCATACAAGTCGGCTGCATAGTATCTCTTGCCCTTCATTCACCCTCAAGACTTTGGATGCTGATTTTGTTCAAAGGCCCATTCACTGCCTCAGAACTACCAATATGGGAAGACTTTAAAGTGTCAAAATTACTCTGGAGCCCTCGATGTTCTCCTACAACCATGATGTATTCCACATCTGAGGAAGCAGGTAGAATCTGGTTACTTTTTTTCTTAAGACCAAAGCATACTGTTTTATTTTATTTTCCCTAAAGACTTTCAGAAGAGAACAACAGAGACAGAGACAGAGAGACAGGCAGAGAGAGAGAAGTCTTTAAAATCAAGTCTTTTATGAAGTCCACCCTCTACTTTCATCATCCCCTCCACCCCATAATAGCCATGATACCATGAAGTCCTGTCCTAGAAATGTATCCAAGTGACAGGCAGGATTCTCTTCTCGGTAACACTCATATTTCTCATAATGAGATAGTGAAATTTGCCAACCTTCTGGGCTTAACCCCTTAAGTTTTTCCATGACAGTCTAAAAATTTTAATGTCTGGAAACTCCTGGAAGCTTCAGTCCAATGGGCAGATCCCAGTAATTTTAACCTTACTGTTAAACAAATGTCTACTGTATACAGTTTGAAAACCAGGACTATGACTGCTGATTTTGTAGTAGTTTTTAAGCTACAAACAAACTATTTGATTATTAGCATAGAGACAAAAAGACCAAGATAGATGATTTCAGGCACATCATCTCATGGGATAAATATACCTTTGGGGAAAGGAAAAGAGAGTGACCTGTTATTACTGGATGTGAAAGACACCACTGTTATGGCCCTGATAAGCCCATTATCTTTTGTCTCTCGCCCAGGGCAAATGCACAGTCTATATAATAATATTTGCCAATATTGCCACTGCCTGATAATTACGCACTGAAACATTTTTGACTTATGCTATCTTCCTTTTTCCTATAAGTCACTTGTCCACATGCATTTCTGGCATGTGAACATGGACCAGAAATGCCCTTTATAACTGTGATTATTTAATGATTTGTAAAGTCACTTAAAACACCAGTGTCTTTGAGATAGTTACAAGACCAACAATTTCTTATTTAGTTCGTATGTCACCAAGCAATACCCATCTGAGATCAAAGGTCCTTTTGGGGAAACCTGAGAGTCATACAAGTCGGCTGCATAGTATCTCTTGCCCTTCATTCACCCTCAAGACTTTGGATGCTGATTTTGTTCAAAGGCCCATTCACTGCCTCAGAACTACCAATATGGGAAGACTTTAAAGTGTCAAAATTACTCTGGAGCCCTCGATGTTCTCCTACAACCATGATGTATTCCACATCTGAGGAAGCAGGTAGAATCTGGTTACTTTTTTTCTTAAGACCAAAGCATACTGTTTTATTTTATTTTCCCTAAAGACTTTCAGAAGAGAACAACAGAGACAGAGACAGAGAGACAGGCAGAGAGAGAGAAGTCTTTAAAATCAAGTCTTTTATGAAGTCCACCCTCTACTTTCATCATCCCCTCCACCCCATAATAGCCATGATACCATGAAGTCCTGTCCTAGAAATGTATCCAAGTGACAGGCAGGATTCTCTTCTCGGTAACACTCATATTTCTCATAATGAGATAGTGAAATTTGCCAACCTTCTGGGCTTAACCCCTTAAGTTTTTCCATGACAGTCTAAAAATTTTAATGTCTGGAAACTCCTGGAAGCTTCAGTCCAATGGGCAGATCCCAGTAATTTTAACCTTACTGTTAAACAAATGTCTACTGTATACAGTTTGAAAACCAGGACTATGACTGCTGATTTTGTAGTAGTTTTTAAGCTACAAACAAACTATTTGATTATTAGCATAGAGACAAAAAGACCAAGATAGATGATTTCAGGCACATCATCTCATGGGATAAATATACCTTTGGGGAAAGGAAAAGAGAGTGACCTGTTATTACTGGATGTGAAAGACACCACTGTTATGGCCCTGATAAGCCCATTATCTTTTGTCTCTCGCCCAGGGCAAATGCACAGTCTATATAATAATATTTGCCAATATTGCCACTGCCTGATAATTACGCACTGAAACATTTTTGACTTATGCTATCTTCCTTTTTCCTATAAGTCACTTGTCCACATGCATTTCTGGCATGTGAACATGGACCAGAAATGCCCTTTATAACTGTGATTATTTAATGATTTGTAAATGTCAGAGGATGTTGAAATGTACAAACCAATGCAGTGGTGAAAATCTGCCTTCCCTACTAAAGTTATTGTGCCTAAAGTACATGAGAGGAAAATGAAAGAGCTGACATCAATAAGATTTAGTTGAGATAAATTTAGAAAAAATTAAACGTTTAATTCAAAAAAGGATAATATAGAAAGGAAAAGCTGGGAGATCTTTTCTGTAACCCATTTAATGGAAAAATATTTTGTAACTAGCATTTTATTATTTAAACTGTTTCTATTTATTTTATATGCTATTATTGCATATATTAATTGATTTTCTGCTTACATGTCTGTCTCTATTGCTAAGTTATTTGCTTCTAGAGATCAATAATTATATTTTACCCATCTTGGTACACTGCCTGGCCATGATAGAAACATTCTTATGTCTGTTGAATTAAACTGAACTTCATAGTACTTTCTGGCTACTTGAATTTCTATCATTCAGCATATTAGCTATTTATACTTTCGGCTCATCTTGGGTTTAAAGACTGCCAAATTTTGCTCATGGCCCGTGGACTTGTCATCCAAAAGAATGACTCAACACAATGAAATGTCATGCATGCAAGTACTGTTCATTTATGATAATCTTATCACTATTTGTTGAAATACCCAAATCCCTGGACTGAAAGGATAATTTTTCCATCTGTCTTCTTTTAAGTAGAGGATTTCCCATACTCTGAGTTACTGAACTATGTGCATAAAATTTCTCCCTAAAAGGCTAAAATTCAATACCTTTTATGAAATTATTATTTTTCTTTAAAATATCACATTTCACACATTTCATCCAATAACAAATATTACAAATAGTTTTAGACTAAAAGTGGTGATAAATTTCTGACTGTAACATATTGGTATTATTAGAGATATGTATATTCTTACATGTTTTTCAGGTGATGATAGTGGTAAAGAATCTGCCTGCCAATGCATGAGATGTAAGCAACACAGACTTGATCCTTGGGTTGGGAAGATCCTCTGGAGGAGGGCATGGCAACCCACTCCAGTATTCTTGCCTGGAGAATCCCATAGGCAGAGAGTTACAGTCCATAGATTCACAAAGAATCACATACAATTGCAGCAAGTTAGCATGCAGATCTATTCTTATAGATTACCTTGCACCTGAAAAAGAGAAATCAAAACCCTAGCATGCAGAAGTTAAAGTACCTGAGAGGAAAATGAAAGAGCTGACATCAATAAGATTTAGTTGAGATAAATTTAGAAAAAATTAAACGTTTAATTCAAAAAAGGATAATATAGAAAGGAAAAGCTGGGAGATCTTTTCTGTAACCCATTTAATGGAAAAATATTTTGTAACTAGCATTTTATTATTTAAACTGTTTCTATTTATTTTATATGCTATTATTGCATATATTAATTGATTTTCTGCTTACATGTCTGTCTCTATTGCTAAGTTATTTGCTTCTAGAGATCAATAATTATATTTTACCCATCTTGGTACACTGCCTGGCCATGATAGAAACATTCTTATGTCTGTTGAATTAAACTGAACTTCATAGTACTTTCTGGCTACTTGAATTTCTATCATTCAGCATATTAGCTATTTATACTTTCGGCTCATCTTGGGTTTAAAGACTGCCAAATTTTGCTCATGGCCCGTGGACTTGTCATCCAAAAGAATGACTCAACACAATGAAATGTCATGCATGCAAGTACTGTTCATTTATGATAATCTTATCACTATTTGTTGAAATACCCAAATCCCTGGACTGAAAGGATAATTTTTCCATCTGTCTTCTTTTAAGTAGAGGATTTCCCATACTCTGAGTTACTGAACTATGTGCATAAAATTTCTCCCTAAAAGGCTAAAATTCAATACCTTTTATGAAATTATTATTTTTCTTTAAAATATCACATTTCACACATTTCATCCAATAACAAATATTACAAATAGTTTTAGACTAAAAGTGGTGATAAATTTCTGACTGTAACATATTGGTATTATTAGAGATATGTATATTCTTACATGTTTTTCAGGTGATGATAGTGGTAAAGAATCTGCCTGCCAATGCATGAGATGTAAGCAACACAGACTTGATCCTTGGGTTGGGAAGATCCTCTGGAGGAGGGCATGGCAACCCACTCCAGTATTCTTGCCTGGAGAATCCCATAGGCAGAGAGTTACAGTCCATAGATTCACAAAGAATCACATACAATTGCAGCAAGTTAGCATGCAGATCTATTCTTATATACCCCAGAGTTACCATTTTTATAGAATAAATCTGCAAAGTCACTCATGAAAATAGGTTCAGATCAACCTTATACAGATATAACAGCATGATGCTACTGTACTTAGATTTATTTATGTAAAAAGAGAAAATCTTAGCCCAAGATACGGCTTTGTGATGTATGATTTTTGTTTTGAGGGTTTAAGAATGAATTAACCCAGGGAAGTCTCAGTGATTGTTATATTAAAATGGTTTTAAATACAAAGAAAGTGTATAAAATGTCAAGACTATTGTATGCTTCAAAAATAAAAAAGAATAGTATTAGACTATAAAATAATATAACTATAAAATAGGAGCAAAGTTTAAATTCAAAATTAAATGAAAGACACAAATCAAAGAAGAGGGTTTCAGGGGAAGTCATTCTTCTCAATAGCCTGAGGATACTTTGTTTTGAGCTACTTTAGCAGATGAGGTGATAAAATTTTATTTTAAATTAAGTGAAGACCAAGACATGAAGAAAAAAATGTCTAAACATTTGAGCAAACCAGCAAGATGCCTATGGACTAAATATAAGTATTATCAGTGCAGTAGATGTTATAATTTCTACAATCATTTTTTTTAAAGTCAATTTAAAAGGTAAGTTTTTGTTGTTGAGTTGCTAAGCCATGTCCAAATCTTTGCGACAGCATGGACTGTGCATACTAGGCTCCCATGTCCTTTACTATATCTCTGAGTTTGCACAAATTCATGTCCATTGAGACAGTGAGGCTATCTAACCATCTCAACTCCTGTTATTCCATTCTCCTTTTGTATTCAGTTTTTCCCAGCATCAGGGTCTTTTTTAGTGAGTCAGCTCTTTGCATCAGGTGGCTAAAGTATTGGAGCTTCAACTTCAGCATCAATATCTCTCATAGAATATGTAATTAAGATAGATTCTTACTTTGGGTTGGGTAAGATCCTCATGGAGGAGGGCAAGATCCTCTGGAGGAGGAATGGCAACCCACTCCAGTATTCTTGCCTGGAGAATCCCATAGGCAGAGAGTTACAGTCCATAGATTCACAAAGAATCACATACAATTGCAGCAAGTTAGCATGCAGATCTATTCTTATATACCCCAGAGTTACCATTTTTATAGAATAAATCTGCAAAGTCACTCATGAAAATAGGTTCAGATCAACCTTATACAGATATAACAGCATGATGCTACTGTACTTAGATTTATTTATGTAAAAAGAGAAAATCTTAGCCCAAGATACGGCTTTGTGATGTATGATTTTTGTTTTGAGGGTTTAAGAATGAATTAACCCAGGGAAGTCTCAGTGATTGTTATATTAAAATGGTTTTAAATACAAAGAAAGTGTATAAAATGTCAAGACTATTGTATGCTTCAAAAATAAAAAAGAATAGTATTAGACTATAAAATAATATAACTATAAAATAGGAGCAAAGTTTAAATTCAAAATTAAATGAAAGACACAAATCAAAGAAGAGGGTTTCAGGGGAAGTCATTCTTCTCAATAGCCTGAGGATACTTTGTTTTGAGCTACTTTAGCAGATGAGGTGATAAAATTTTATTTTAAATTAAGTGAAGACCAAGACATGAAGAAAAAAATGTCTAAACATTTGAGCAAACCAGCAAGATGCCTATGGACTAAATATAAGTATTATCAGTGCAGTAGATGTTATAATTTCTACAATCATTTTTTTTAAAGTCAATTTAAAAGGTAAGTTTTTGTTGTTGAGTTGCTAAGCCATGTCCAAATCTTTGCGACAGCATGGACTGTGCATACTAGGCTCCCATGTCCTTTACTATATCTCTGAGTTTGCACAAATTCATGTCCATTGAGACAGTGAGGCTATCTAACCATCTCAACTCCTGTTATTCCATTCTCCTTTTGTATTCAGTTTTTCCCAGCATCAGGGTCTTTTTTAGTGAGTCAGCTCTTTGCATCAGGTGGCTAAAGTATTGGAGCTTCAACTTCAGCATCAATTCTTCCAATGAATATTCAATGTTGATTTCCTTTAGAGTTGACTGGTTTGATCTCCTTGCATAACTAATAGACTTTAATTGAGATCAACATGTAAACTACATTGCATTCCATTTGGCTTTCATCATTTGTCTTGATTTTCATTTAAAAATAGATTTCTCTATGTGGGTCAGTTTAAGTCATTTCATTCACTAGGCTCAGTATTTCCAAAGAACAACAGTTTACTCCATGAATTGGCCTCATTCGCCACAATTATATTCCCCAAACAAAACCCATAATACTAAATGGCTTAACAGAAAAAAAAAAAAGAAAATAAAAATTATGTATGGTTAAAATAAGAGATCATGTCTAAAAATCATATTATTGATTAAACTGAATATGATATGTAGATGTTTGGTAAAATCAATACAATTAGGATAATTAGAGCTTGTCCATGACACTTTCATTCTCTACTAAACTCAGTTATTAGGAAACTAAAATACTTCTTAAAAGACCTAAGGTAAAATAGTGTATTTGCCATAACCTCTGTGCTGACTTAAGATAAGCTTCGATGTAGATAAAACCTTCTCTCCAAAAATCAAAATCACTTTCTCCTTTTGTTTGTATAACTGGATACAAATCAATTATGCTAGGAATGAACTAGGAGTTCTTGGATGGACGCAAGAGAGAGAAAAACTGAAAAGTAGGAGAGTAATTCCAGTGGCCTCCAGTTGGTGTTGGAATTCTGCTGAAGGTCTCCACAATATGACCTAAGATTTGATGAGTGGTTTTTGAAGATGATTAAGATCACTTAGGAAATATGATAACTCCCTCCCCCAAGGTGTTTTTCATAAATAAGAGAAAACAGTTTTGTGAGATTTTCATAACAATATTCTTTGAAAGCCAAATGACTATTCAAAACACTGAAAAGGCCTTGTAATTTATGGTGGAGGTTATGGGACCATCTATCCTGAGGGGTTTTTACAAGGGCAGGTGCTACACTGATATTGCTCCCTATGTAGGACCTGCTCTTTATAAATGCAGATGAGTTACGTGAAACTGTCATCTATACATATATACAAACACACCTGTTTTCATGCTACTAGGAAATAGATTCATTTCAATATTCTAAATACCAAAGTTTTTGTCCATTTCATTGATAAGGTCCAAAAAGTCATAATTGTGATTATTGAATAATTTAATAGTCATAATCTTCACCATTTAGTATTTTAGTTTGTTTTGTTTATTTTTTAACTTCTAATAGTATGATAACACATTAACAACAGATGTGGGACTTATAGGACAAAGTTAGATTTAGTTCCTCTATATATTGCAATTATATTTAGTAGATAAATAAAGATTTTTATTTGGAGTTTCAACACCAAATTATCAAAAATGAATAGAATGAAGAGACAGAAAAGTAGGATATAGTCATCACTTATTCTTAGTCCTTTAGCATAGACACCTACCATATATACCATCTTGCTGTGTCCTATGTCCCATGTGCAGCATAGATCAGAGCAAAGATTTGATGAACAGCAAAATAAATCACCTAACCACGAAGAATAACAATGGTACATATACAATTCTAAACCATCAGTGTTTAGTGACTTTCTGGAGGGAGAAGAAAGTAGACAATTCCTGGAACATTTTGTTTTTGCCAACAAATTTCCAGTAGAAAGAGAACAGCCCAAAAAACAATACCCTGAGACAAGGATTTTGTCTAAATAGTGACAAAGCATGTACGTGAAAACACAAATTTTGTCTCTTGTCCAGTTTTCTTAACTGTGAGTAAACAAAGCAACAGATTTCTCTCAGAAATTGATATGAGTATTTTTAAACTGGATTGTAGTGAGCACATGCTTGGAGGAGTAGTACTTTTGCCAGAAATAGATCTATTCTCTATCATATGTCCTCACACTGGAATATACAAAATTAAAAAAAAAACTGTTTATTTCTCTTTTTTTTTTTTGTATAGTCCTATTATTATCTCCCTTTACCAATAGGAAATACTGAAGTTCAAAAGGTTCTGTAAGGTGTTCAAAACCATGGCTTACTAAGTGATGAAGCTGGGTTTGAAAATTCAAGGCTTTCTGCCCCAAAGACCAGACCCTAAACTACTGTACCTAGTCCTTCTCATCAATGATACTACTTTTACGTGAGCTTTATATCATGTGAGAACTTACAATATAAGAGAGTATTGTTTTGATAGATGGATAGAAAATTGATAAATATCTCTTCAAACTACTATTAAATACAATGAATGAAAAGTTATCTCATAAAGAAAAGGCTCGGAATGAGAAAAGCCATTTTTAGGAAGAATATTATCTCTATGGGGTTTCTGTGCGAGTGCCATTTCAAAACTAAAGACACTCTGCTAGGAGATGTGCAAACTAAGGGGAAAACAAGCTTCAGAAATGACACACTGTCAGCATTTGACATAACCTTTTGGTTGGATCTTGGCATGATTCATTTTGGTACCTATAATTTTATTATCTAAGTGGATATAAAGATTTGTAATTTTTCAGTTCGCATGTTTTTCAGTGTATGCTTATTTTTATGTATAGCAAAAAGTTTTGAAAAGGTCTATAACAAATAAATGAACTTATATATGTTTCAAACTTAGTTTCCTAAATTTACTTGACTACAAAACTCCCTGCTCATTCAACATACATGAATGCTTCAGTGTTAAAACCAGGCTTTGCTACAGGCTAGTTTAAATCAGTTGAAAAATTTTCAGCAAAATAAATCACCTAACCACGAAGAATAACAATGGTACATATACAATTCTAAACCATCAGTGTTTAGTGACTTTCTGGAGGAGAAGAAAGTAGACAATTCCTGGAACATTTTGTTTTTGCCAACAAATTTCCAGTAGAAAGAGAACAGCCCAAAAAACAATACCCTGAGACAAGGATTTTGTCTAAATAGTGACAAAGCATGTACGTGAAAACACAAATTTTGTCTCTTGTCCAGTTTTCTTAACTGTGAGTAAACAAAGCAACAGATTTCTCTCAGAAATTGATATGAGTATTTTTAAACTGGATTGTAGTGAGCACATGCTTGGAGGAGTAGTACTTTTGCCAGAAATAGATCTATTCTCTATCATATGTCCTCACACTGGAATATACAAAATTAAAAAAAAAACTGTTTATTTCTCTTTTTTTTTTTTGTATAGTCCTATTATTATCTCCCTTTACCAATAGGAAATACTGAAGTTCAAAAGGTTCTGTAAGGTGTTCAAAACCATGGCTTACTAAGTGATGAAGCTGGGTTTGAAAATTCAAGGCTTTCTGCCCCAAAGACCAGACCCTAAACTACTGTACCTAGTCCTTCTCATCAATGATACTACTTTTACGTGAGCTTTATATCATGTGAGAACTTACAATATAAGAGAGTATTGTTTTGATAGATGGATAGAAAATTGATAAATATCTCTTCAAACTACTATTAAATACAATGAATGAAAAGTTATCTCATAAAGAAAAGGCTCGGAATGAGAAAAGCCATTTTTAGGAAGAATATTATCTCTATGGGGTTTCTGTGCGAGTGCCATTTCAAAACTAAAGACACTCTGCTAGGAGATGTGCAAACTAAGGGGAAAACAAGCTTCAGAAATGACACACTGTCAGCATTTGACATAACCTTTTGGTTGGATCTTGGCATGATTCATTTTGGTACCTATAATTTTATTATCTAAGTGGATATAAAGATTTGTAATTTTTCAGTTCGCATGTTTTTCAGTGTATGCTTATTTTTATGTATAGCAAAAAGTTTTGAAAAGGTCTATAACAAAAAAATGAACTTATATATGTTTCAAACTTAGTTTCCTAAATTTACTTGACTACAAAACTCCCTGCTCATTCAACATACATGAATGCTTCAGTGTTAAAACCAGGATTTGCTACAGGCTAGTTTATTAGAATTCATGTTGAATCCTTCCAACCTCCCAAATGTTATCTTAGAGCTATTAAATTGCATAAAGAGCTAGTGATTTTAGAGGAAAAAAATCTTAGCAAATTAGACAAATTTTACCAAAATAATAAATATTTGTATATCTGAAAATACAAAACTGAAAGTATTCTGTAACCATTTCATTTACATAAAGATGAAAGAAAGAAGGGATTATTAATATCCAATTATCTTTTTGATCTTATTTTCCCTAAGTTTCTTAACTATCCTTTACTTATACGTTTTATCATCACTTCTCTTCCAATTAATTGATGATAAAGTTCTATCTTAAATATATTTGCCAAATATATTTGCATAACGATGAATGCAGAAACATGTTTTTCAGTTACTTTCTGATTTTGTTTTCTCTTTCTGAAATAAATAGATTTTCTTAAATATCTTCTGTTTGAAACTTTGTCAAAGCAAATATTTTTTACAAGGTTAATACTAAGCTGAATTAAAGTGATTAAGAATCTATTCAATACCCTTGAACAAAAACTGCAGGATGTTTCGTAGGCTTGAAGCAAGGTGATTCTTTTGGAAGATATCTGTATTTGGAGCAAACACGGGCAATTGGTGAGGACAGATACAATAGAATTCTGTCCATGAATTTAATGGCAGAAAAACACAAAATCACCTCCATGTTGTTATCCATGCCAACTGAGCCCACATTTCTTAATTCCTTCCAAGTATTACCAGTAGGAGACCTATCAAGAGAAACTGATATCAAGACTTGAATTAAGTAAAATGTTGATTCCACTGAGTGTGGTGTTCTCTATTAAATGCTCAGACAGAGTTTCAATGGTATGCTTATTATATCCTTTTGCTATACCTTTAAATCTAGGGTAAAAATGCTTGTCCTATAACTTTATTCATTCTACAACATGGTTTCCTTTTTAAGAGTTTCTGTTGATTATAAAATGCAACATATGCTCCATTTCAGAGCACTAGAAAATGCACCGTATTTGTGTATGTGTACACACACACACACACTCACACACACACACACACACACACACATATATATATAATTTTTCCTAAGGCCAAACTTATAGCTATTTTTCAAAATTGGTACATTAATTTCCCATCTACTCTTTGAACAGCGTCATAATCATCTGATTTTCCTCATCCTGACACTTTTAATACTTTTCCTATTGTCCTCCTTGTGTCTCATTAAAAGGTCTTACAGTAGTAGTAAGATGGGCCTCTTAGTTATATTTATATTGAATTTTTTATATATTAATGATATTTTCACTATTTAAAATGATTAAGGAGTCTCTATTGACTTTTTTATTATCATGTATTACAGGGATCCCCAACCTGATGATGTGAGGTGGAATTGAAATAACAGAAATAAAGTGCACAATAAACGTAACATGCTTGAATCATCTTGAAACCATCCCCAACTCCTGGTTCATGGAAAAATTGTCTTCCAAAAAATTGGTCCCTGGTGCCAAAAAGACTGAGGACTGTGATGTGTCAGACAATTGTCTGGCACTAGGAGATGAACAGTGACAAATACTACAGGATTTGTCATCCTCACTGAGCAAAACATTTGTAAAAATAAATAAGTACCCTAAAGATATATAAATTAATAGGAAAGGTTTTGATAGTAGCAATCACTCTTTAGGGAAGTAAGGCATAGTGTTGTCAGATAGTGACTGGAAGGTCACTTTAGATTAGGTAACAAAGGAAGTTCTCTTTAGACAAAATTAAACTGAGATCTGAGTATCAGTAATGAGTTGATCATATTGCTAAAGATCAGGGAAGGAAAAATGATACAGGAGGAAGGAATAGCTAGTGTAAAACCCTTACGACAAGCAACAAAACCAGTGTGTCTGAGGAACAGGAACACACCATGGTTAGGACTTGAATGAGCAAGAGGAAAAGTGGGTCAAAATCAATGAACAAAACTGAATATGGGTGGCAAGGTTATGTAGGGTTCTGTAGACTAGGGTTAAACGTGGAATTAATTGTGAGATGAGAAAAACATGGGGGGATTTTAAGAAAGCTGGGTGCATGATGAGTGGTCTCTAAGGAAATCATTTTTGCGTAAGAATATACAATCTGGGCTTCCCTGGTGGTTCAGTAGGTAAGAAGTCCACCTCAGAGTGCTAGCGGCACCAGTTCTATCCCTGGCCTGGGAAGATCCCACGTGCCGTAGAACAGCTGGACCAGTGTGCCCAATTAAGAGCCAGTGCTTTGGACTGCATGTGTCCAGAGCCAGTGCTCTGCAGAGACAGAGGCCACTACAAAGGAAGGTCCACACAATCCAAAGAATAAGACGGATGAAAATAAATAAATAAATAAATAAACAATAAAAGAGGTCAAAATTAAAAAAAAAAAAAATACAGCCTAACTCAAGAATTGATACTTCTGAATTGTGGTGATACAGAAGACTCTTGAGAGTCATCGCTTGGACAGCAAGGGGATCAAACAAGCCAACCCTAAAGGAAATTAACCCTGAATATTCATTGGAGGAACTGATGCAGAAGCTAAAGCCCCAATGATTTGGTCACCTAATGTGAAGAGCTGACTAACTGGAAAAGACCTCGATGCTGGGAAATATTGAAGGCAAAAGGAGAAGGGGGCAGCAAAAAATGAGATGGTTAGATAGCACACCATCTCAATGGACATGAATTTGAACAAACTCTGGGGGATAGTAAAGGACAGAGGAGCCTGGTGTCTTGGTCCATGGAGCCTCAAAGAGTTGAAAACAATTTATCAACTGAAAAACAACAACAAATAACCTAACTGCAGAATGGAATTTTTGCAAAAACAAACAAAAAAAAGTCAAAATTGAATGAGACCTACAAAATAGGTACATGTCCAAATGTGATTTGGACATAATTGAATTTATGGAAAGAATTATAATTATCACTAGTAATAGTATTAAAAACACACAGCTTTGGGCCAGAAACAGAAAATTGATGATGAGATTTTCCGCTTACTTTTGTGACCTTGAGTGAGTCACTTTTCTGCAAGACTTAGTGCCCTAATTGAAAAAGGTGGGTGTCACACTGGCTCCCCTAGAAGTCAAAAACATTCCTTTCCTATTTTCCTATTTGATTTCAAATCAGTTCTGTAGACTAGGGTTAAACGTGGAATTAATTGTGAGATGAGAAAAACATGGGGGGATTTTAAGAAAGCTGGGTGCATGATGAGTGGTCTCTAAGGAAATCATTTTTGCGTAAGAATATACAATCTGGGCTTCCCTGGTGGTTCAGTAGGTAAGAAGTCCACCTCAGAGTGCTAGCGGCACCAGTTCTATCCCTGGCCTGGGAAGATCCCACGTGCCGTAGAACAGCTGGACCAGTGTGCCCAATTAAGAGCCAGTGCTTTGGACTGCATGTGTCCAGAGCCAGTGCTCTGCAGAGACAGAGGCCACTACAAAGGAAGGTCCACACAATCCAAAGAATAAGACGGATGAAAATAAATAAATAAATAAATAAACAATAAAAGAGGTCAAAATTAAAAAAAAAAAAAATACAGCCTAACTCAAGAATTGATACTTCTGAATTGTGGTGATACAGAAGACTCTTGAGAGTCATCGCTTGGACAGCAAGGGGATCAAACAAGCCAACCCTAAAGGAAATTAACCCTGAATATTCATTGGAGGAACTGATGCAGAAGCTAAAGCCCCAATGATTTGGTCACCTAATGTGAAGAGCTGACTAACTGGAAAAGACCTCGATGCTGGGAAATATTGAAGGCAAAAGGAGAAGGGGGCAGCAAAAAATGAGATGGTTAGATAGCACACCATCTCAATGGACATGAATTTGAACAAACTCTGGGGGATAGTAAAGGACAGAGGAGCCTGGTGTCTTGGTCCATGGAGCCTCAAAGAGTTGAAAACAATTTATCAACTGAAAAACAACAACAAATAACCTAACTGCAGAATGGAATTTTTGCAAAAACAAACAAAAAAAAGTCAAAATTGAATGAGACCTACAAAATAGGTACATGTCCAAATGTGATTTGGACATAATTGAATTTATGGAAAGAATTATAATTATCACTAGTAATAGTATTAAAAACACACAGCTTTGGGCCAGAAACAGAAAATTGATGATGAGATTTTCCGCTTACTTTTGTGACCTTGAGTGAGTCACTTTTCTGCAAGACTTAGTGCCCTAATTGAAAAAGGTGGGTGTCACACTGGCTCCCCTAGAAGTCAAAAACATTCCTTTCCTATTTTCCTATTTGATTTCAAATCAGTTCTTTGGGAACCACTTTCTTAAGGAAAAAATAAAATATAAAACCATGAGAATTAGTTACTACAAATAACAGAGTTTCCATTCTCACTTACATTCTCAATTATTGGTACAGACTGAATCTGGAAAACTATCTTATCGAAAAACTAGTTATCATCAAAGAGAGCATTCTTTTTCATTAAGAATGTCTAGCAAAACTTACTTACTTATTGAGATGTTTGATTCTATCAATTCGCCAAATCTTTACCTGTTATGTTGAACTAATTGGAAATAAAATAAAAAGTAACACTGGAATCTGGAGATGTTCTGAATAAGTATTCTGATTTTAATTAGTTAGGGATATATGAATAAAATCATAATAAAATTATGAAAATATATAATAAATATATCTTCTGGTCTAGGTAATTTTTTCAGTGTCAGAAATATTTATTACCAGATACTGAGATCTATTTAGTCACAACCATTTTTAAAAGACCTACAATATGAAGATAATACAAATAACCAAGGGGAAAATATAGGAGGCAATAATTACACAAAGAATGCCAAGAACCTACAATGTGGTACAAAAATACACAAGCAAACCATTCTCAAAAGGCATGATCCATTTCCAGATATAATTTGCCCATATGTACCACCTGGCAAAGCAATGGAAAGTGATTTCCCCAACCCCACCAACCTCTTCTCCCATAGTCTACATTACACTTGCGAGTTCTTTCCTTTTCAAGGTTGCTTTTGTAATTAAAAGAGTATAGCAAGAAGAAAAGCAAATAGAAAAGGATGAACACAAAAATTAGAGCCAAGAAATGCATGTTTCCCAAATCTTCACAATTGCAGCACTAATGATTATTTCAGATACACAGATACGTAATGACTTCTGCTGTTGAGCAAAGAACATAGATTCAAAGACATTGCTATGCATAAGAATGAACGGTGGACTGATTACTAGCACTCTGAACTTTAGTCAACATTTTAGTGTAAATGTGTGCATATTGTTTAGGTATCTGAACTTAAGAATCTCATTTGTCAAATAAAAGAATTTAACTAAATACATTCCAGTTCTTTGTGCTTTCCAAAACTGTATGTACCTAGGGTGAATCATGCACTAAGTCATATAATAAGTATTTATTGGCCCCAGTCTTCCTCTATGACTTCATCTCTATTCACGTACTCTCTACCCTTCAGCCACATTGACTTTGTTCCTCCTGGAATAAGCAGCCTTGTTCTAATATCAGACCTTTTAAATACTAACATCTGCCTGAATGTTTTTAAGATTCACTCCTTATCATTATTCAAATCTATGCCCAGTTAGCACCTCCTTAAAGAGGCCCTCTTCATTCACTCTACCTAAGATACCTTTTCTCTTTCCTTCAGCTTACCACTTATCTTCCTGTTAACATTTGGCACTATCAGCAATTGATTACAACTACCTCCTCCATTTCTGCCAAAATGAAAGCTCCAGGCAGGGTGCCAAGTGTTGTCATTTTTAATTCTACTCTAATGAATATTGTAACTCATCACATATGTAAGTATTCCATTAATCTTCACTAAAGACAGAATATTTATGCTTTAAATCCCACTATCGTATTTGTTGTTGTTTAGTTGCTAAATCATGCCTGACTCTTTCCAGCCCCATGTACGGCAGCACACCAGGCTTCCCTGTCCTTCACCATCTCTTGGAGTTTTCTCAAATTCACATTCAGTGAGTCACTGATGCTATCTAATCATGTCATCCTCTGTTGCCCCCTTCTTGTTTTGCCCTCATTCTTCCCCAGCATCAGTGTTTTTTCTAATGAGCTGGCTCTTCCCATCAGGTGGTCAAAGTATTGGAGCTTCAGCTTAAGTATAAGTCCTTCCAGTGAATATTTAGGATTGATTTCCTTTAGGATTGACTGCTTTGGTTATATTATATTTAATATGTTCAAACTCAAACCATTCAAATCCTGTATTATCTTCTAATATTTCCAATTTTCCCAGTTCTCTTTATTAGGAGAGTGATTCAAAGACATTGCTATGCATAAGAATGAACGGTGGACTGATTACTAGCACTCTGAACTTTAGTCAACATTTTAGTGTAAATGTGTGCATATTGTTTAGGTATCTGAACTTAAGAATCTCATTTGTCAAATAAAAGAATTTAACTAAATACATTCCAGTTCTTTGTGCTTTCCAAAACTGTATGTACCTAGGGTGAATCATGCACTAAGTCATATAATAAGTATTTATTGGCCCCAGTCTTCCTCTATGACTTCATCTCTATTCACGTACTCTCTACCCTTCAGCCACATTGACTTTGTTCCTCCTGGAATAAGCAGCCTTGTTCTAATATCAGACCTTTTAAATACTAACATCTGCCTGAATGTTTTTAAGATTCACTCCTTATCATTATTCAAATCTATGCCCAGTTAGCACCTCCTTAAAGAGGCCCTCTTCATTCACTCTACCTAAGATACCTTTTCTCTTTCCTTCAGCTTACCACTTATCTTCCTGTTAACATTTGGCACTATCAGCAATTGATTACAACTACCTCCTCCATTTCTGCCAAAATGAAAGCTCCAGGCAGGGTGCCAAGTGTTGTCATTTTTAATTCTACTCTAATGAATATTGTAACTCATCACATATGTAAGTATTCCATTAATCTTCACTAAAGACAGAATATTTATGCTTTAAATCCCACTATCGTATTTGTTGTTGTTTAGTTGCTAAATCATGCCTGACTCTTTCCAGCCCCATGTACGGCAGCACACCAGGCTTCCCTGTCCTTCACCATCTCTTGGAGTTTTCTCAAATTCACATTCAGTGAGTCACTGATGCTATCTAATCATGTCATCCTCTGTTGCCCCCTTCTTGTTTTGCCCTCATTCTTCCCCAGCATCAGTGTTTTTTCTAATGAGCTGGCTCTTCCCATCAGGTGGTCAAAGTATTGGAGCTTCAGCTTAAGTATAAGTCCTTCCAGTGAATATTTAGGATTGATTTCCTTTAGGATTGACTGCTTTGGTTATATTATATTTAATATGTTCAAACTCAAACCATTCAAATCCTGTATTATCTTCTAATATTTCCAATTTTCCCAGTTCTCTTTATTAGGAGATTTAGAGTCTCTTTAATTCTTTCCTTCACTGCATATCTTCAATTTCTTCTACCATTAAGTAGTGGGAGAGTACTCTCTCCTGACTCATCAGGTCTGCATTCCTCTAACAATCCTTTTTGCATTAAATTGACATATACTTGACTTACAATACTGTATTACTTCCAGGTGCACAGAAAAATGATTCAGTTTTATATACATACCTATATATTCATTTTTAGATTCCTTTCATTATAGGTTATTACAAAATACTGAATATAGTTCCCTGGGCTATACAGTAGGTCCTTATTGTTCATCTATTTTACATATAGTCGTGCAGTAGTATGTATTTGTTATCCCAAACTCCCAATTTTATCCCTCCTCTCCTCCCTCTTAAAAAAAATGCCTAAGGCTCTAGCTTTATGTTGCTTCTACAACTATTTTCTACAATAAATGAAACAGATTCACCCTAAACATCTTAGTCTACAAGGTTATGTGGTTCACCTAAGTTCACCATATATGGTTCCCCATATAGTTCACTTAAGCCTTCAAACTTCCTAACTACCAGTCATTCCAGTTTAGGTCATTGATGTTACTGCATTAAGAGTGCATGATGATACTTTCTCCTTCCTATGGATTTTCTTAGGATTTTCTTATGATTTTTGTAATCCTTCCGCATTAACTGCTTCCTCTCAATTATCCAGACTCTACACATCTTCCAAAGCTTATCTCAAGCTTACTTCACTGTACCTAATACAATTCACTAAATTCGCAATGATCTCTCCCTTCTTTAAACTCTAATCATGCTTAAACTATATAATATATGCTAAATATACAGTTGATCCCATGTTGTTACTTCTTATGCAGCCAATTGCTTTTTATTTTCCCAATGAAAAGTCATCCTCTGTTGCCCCTTCTTGTTTTGCCCTCATTCTTCCCCAGCATCAGTGTTTTTTCTAATGAGCTGGCTCTTCCCATCAGGTGGTCAAAGTATTGGAGCTTCAGCTTAAGTATAAGTCCTTCCAGTGAATATTTAGGATTGATTTCCTTTAGGATTGACTGCTTTGGTTATATTATATTTAATATGTTCAAACTCAAACCATTCAAATCCTGTATTATCTTCTAATATTTCCAATTTTCCCAGTTCTCTTTATTAGGAGATTTAGAGTCTCTTTAATTCTTTCCTTCACTGCATATCTTCAATTTCTTCTACCATCAAGTAGCGGGAGAGTACTCTCTCCTGACTCATCAGGTCTGCATTCCTCTAACAATCCTTTTTGCATTAAATTGACATATACTTGACTTACAATACTGTATTACTTCCAGGTGCACAGAAAAATGATTCAGTTTTATATACATACCTATATATTCATTTTTAGATTCCTTTCATTATAGGTTATTACAAAATACTGAATATAGTTCCCTGGGCTATACAGTAGGTCCTTATTGTTCATCTATTTTACATATAGTCGTGCAGTAGTATGTATTTGTTATCCCAAACTCCCAATTTTATCCCTCCTCTCCTCCCTCTTAAAAAAAATGCCTAAGGCTCTAGCTTTATGTTGCTTCTACAACTATTTTCTACAATAAATGAAACAGATTCACCCTAAACATCTTAGTCTACAAGGTTATGTGGTTCACCTAAGTTCACCATATATGGTTCCCCATATAGTTCACTTAAGCCTTCAAACTTCCTAACTACCAGTCATTCCAGTTTAGGTCATTGATGTTACTGCATTAAGAGTGCATGATGATACTTTCTCCTTCCTATGGATTTTCTTAGGATTTTCTTATGATTTTTGTAATCCTTCCGCATTAACTGCTTCCTCTCAATTATCCAGACTCTACACATCTTCCAAAGCTTATCTCAAGCTTACTTCACTGTACCTAATACAATTCACTAAATTCGCAATGATCTCTCCCTTCTTTAAACTCTAATCATGCTTAAACTATATAATATATGCTAAATATACAGTTGATCCCATGTTGTTACTTCTTATGCAGCCAATTGCTTTATATGAATGTGATTGTTCCAGCCAATTGATATACACTTCATGGAAGTTGATGCATTCTCTTCCTCTTGTGTAGCACAGATTAGGCATTCAACAAATGGATGTGTGAACAAGAGATGCAGACCATGTTTTTAAAACTTACTTGCCTGAAGCCAATAGAGGTAAAAAACTTTTGTCTAGGGTTATAATCTAAGAAGTAGCAGAGTCAGGATTTAAACCCAGATCTCTTAACTCCTGCCTAAGGAGAGAACTTCTCATCTACAATTTTCTAATGTACTTACATCACCTCTAAGAATTCTTTCATTTGGAGCAACAATTATATAATTAAAGTAACCCTTAATAATATGACATAACATATACATTCCTGTAGAGCAAAATATTATCATTATTTAATATTCAAAATAAGTATGTATGTGAAAGACAAAAGGCGAAACTCTCAAATATTAGTATTCATTGCAATCACCTAGTACATGGAATTTCTTGGTTCATACACCTAACATGCAGCAAAAACTCTGGTCCAGGAAGGTGTGCATCATTTAACCAACTTTGCAGGCAGCTGTGACAATCATAGTCTTTAAATAACCACATCTTATAGTAGTAGCCTGAGTTAAGTCTCTGTAATGGAGGGAAAACTAGTTGTGGGAGATGTAGACGTCCTTGGGAATGTCACTCAGGAATAGCTCTTTGGAGAACTTAGTCTAGGTCAGTGCAGTATTGCTGAAGTTCTAAAATCAACAACTGCTCTGAGAATTTTGTCTCTAATTTGTTATCTGGAATCAAATAAAGATGAGTGCTTCTCCTTGTGAAGAATTTTTAAAATAAATAATTTAATAATAATATTGAAAATGATTTTTTTCATTTCATACTACACATGACTGTAATATGCTTACTCTGTTGAGTTAAAAAAAGAGACACTCTGTTTTATATATTTCTCCACTGCTTAAACTCTACATCATGCTTAAACCTAATACAATTCACTAAATTAATGATCTCTCTTCTTTAAACTCTAACCATTCTTAAACTATATAATATATGCTAAATATACAGTTGATCCCATGTTGTTACTTCTTATGCAGCCAATTGCTTTATATGAATGTGATTGTTCCAGCCAATTGATATACACTTCATGGAAGTTGATGCATTCTCTTCCTCTTGTGTAGCACAGATTAGGCATTCAACAAATGGATGTGTGAACAAGAGATGCAGACCATGTTTTTAAAACTTACTTGCCTGAAGCCAATAGAGGTAAAAAACTTTTGTCTAGGGTTATAATCTAAGAAGTAGCAGAGTCAGGATTTAAACCCAGATCTCTTAACTCCTGCCTAAGGAGAGAACTTCTCATCTACAATTTTCTAATGTACTTACATCACCTCTAAGAATTCTTTCATTTGGAGCAACAATTATATAATTAAAGTAACCCTTAATAATATGACATAACATATACATTCCTGTAGAGCAAAATATTATCATTATTTAATATTCAAAATAAGTATGTATGTGAAAGAAAAAAGGGCGAAACTCTCAAATATTAGTATTCATTGCAATCACCTAGTACATGGAATTTCTTGGTTCATACACCTAACATGCAGCAAAAACTCTGGTCCAGGAAGGTGTGCATCATTTAACCAACTTTGCAGGCAGCTGTGACAATCATAGTCTTTAAATAACCACATCTTATAGTAGTAGCCTGAGTTAAGTCTCTGTAATGGAGGGAAAACTAGTTGTGGGAGATGTAGACGTCCTTGGGAATGTCACTCAGGAATAGCTCTTTGGAGAACTTAGTCTAGGTCAGTGCAGTATTGCTGAAGTTCTAAAATCAACAACTGCTCTGAGAATTTTGTCTCTAATTTGTTATCTGGAATCAAATAAAGATGAGTGCTTCTCCTTGTGAAGAATTTTTAAAATAAATAATTTAATAATAATATTGAAAATGATTTTTTTCATTTCATACTACACATGACTGTAATATGCTTACTCTGTTGAGTTAAAAAAAGAGACACTCTGTTATCATCTAATTTCCACTTGTACAGAAAATAATGGAAAGATGCTTTTCATTGGCAATATAATAAATGCCAAAAATGCACTGTCTTAGAAAACAGCGCTGAATAATCTTTTCTCAAGATACCTTTCTATCTGCTGTAAGCTAGCAAGTCTAAACACTTCTAAGGAATAAACTCTCATTAGCTCTTATAGAGCGCTACCAAAGGCATCCACAACAAATTCTTACCACCTATAAGTGTGTTCTTGTACATGACAAAGCAAGCTTTCTGGATGTGATCATGAGGAGATTGGGCTCAGTCTAATCACACTAGACTTTAAAGAGAGAATTGCAAACTGAGGAGGACTTGATGTCTGAATTTGAAGATGTAGGGAGGTAACCAGGAATGTGGGGGCCTCTAAAAGTAGCTAATGGCTCACAGTTTAAAGTCAGCTAATAAACGAACCCTGGGAGATAAATTTTATGCCAGTGTGTCTGAGCTAAGGGATGCTCAACCTCCTGGTAAAACTTTCTTCCTGGATGTGTCTGTGAGACTGTTTTTGGAAGAAATTAGAATCTGAATCTATAGACTGAGTAAAGGAGATAGAGCTCACCAATATAGGTAGGCATCATCTAATCCTTTGAGAGCCTGAATAGAACAAAAACAGCAGAGGATTGACAGATCTGCTCTGTGTTCCTGAGCTGGGACATCCATCTTTTCTTGACATCAGCGATCAAACAATGGAGCTTCTGATTCTTGGGCACTCTGATTCAGACCAGGACTTAAGACTATTGCTTCGCTGATTCTTAAGTGTTTGGGTTTGGACTGTAATGACACTCAGCTTTCTCAAGCCTCTAGCTTGCAGGTACTTTTCAGTCGTGTAATTACAAGAGACAATCCTTAATAATTATATGTTTTTCTGTCTATCTATCTATGTCTGTCTATCTGTCTATCTCTTTCTTTTTGTTTCTATTTGTCTGAATCACGACTAATAAAGAGATCTTGATCCTATAAGCCTAAGGAATTGAATTGTGCCAGAAATCCGTATTAAAAAAAAGATGGATTTTTCTCTAAAGTCTTCAAAATGGAATGCAGGCTGCTGACAGCCTGGTTCAGCTGGGTAAGACCTGCACCAGACTTGTGACTTACAGAATTATAACATAATAAATTTGTGCTGTTTAAGTGTCTGAATATATGGTAATTTGTTACATGAGTGATATGGACCTAAAAAAGGAAGCATGCAAAAAAGAATATGTGATTATAACAGGAAGGCAAGAGAGCTGCCATGCCTGAATGCACAATTACAGAAATGGCTTCAAGCGTCAGCTTCTACTTAGTTGCCAAGCTAAGAGTGCGTGCAGATCAACATATGGAAGCCTAGCATTTACCACTGGGGACATAAGACTGATAACTGTGACTCAATACTTTAACTGAAGAAGTAATTAACACCAAGACCAGGTCAGAATTTAAATAAATATACACTTGACAAGTCTCGGCAAACATGAATATATAAGAAATATCACAAGTGAAATGAAGGAAAAATTTTTGGAGCACATAAGAGTCAATTGAAGTCAGAGGTTAGGTTCATTTAGCTCAGTATTCTTTGCCTTTCAAGGGCACCAATGCTATTTTGCTCAAACAAGAGTATCTTCTTACCATTAATCTAAAAACTTCGAAGCTCCCTATACATAGTGATGAAATTGTGGTACTGCCTTCAAGGGATTCATATAAGTATTTCTGAAAATACTCCCTTATATTCTATAGTACAATTAATTCACTTATTTTATGAAAAGTGTATAAAGGAGAACACTTAAAAGCTTTTATTTGCTTATTCTATTACTATTATTTCTATTATTATTCTTGCTTATTCTATTATAGGGTCTGCCAAACGTTTTTTGTTCTTTTTAGATTCATAATAATGTTGAAGAGTTTTATATTTTTATTCTTATAGGTCCAGGGTAAAAGTTTGATTTCATTTTCCAATCTGTCAAATATGGATAATGTTGATATTTTATCATAAATGTACTAGGATTAAATATAGGAATGTATGAAATATGCAGAATAGCATCTGATACTTGTAAAATGGCTACACATTTCAACTCTTACTGTCAATTGCTCATCCTTACTTCACCTTGTGTCACTTTCATTGTCTTTTTAAAGTGCCTTTTTAGGCTTCCCTGGTGGTCCAGTGGGTAAAGAGTCCACTTTGCAATGCAAGGGATACCGGTTCAATCCCTGGCCTTGGAAGATCCCACGTGCTGTGGAGCCACTGGGCAGGTGTGCCCAATTACGAGCTGGCACTCTTGAATGCACGTGCCCAGAGCTGGTCTTCTGCAACTAGAGGCCACAGCAATGGGAGGTCCACACAGGCCAAGGAATGAAGATGGATAAAAATAAATTAAAAACCAATAAAAGAAGCCAAAACTAAAAAAATAATAATAATAAAATGCCTCTTTCAAGAGGCTTCCCATCTATATCGTAGGTTATATTTGATCATTTATTCACGTTTTTTACTTGCTGATAACCTTCCACACTTCAGGCATATGCTAGATACTGAGGCTAGGAAAATGATTTTAACAAAGACTTTACTCATTTTCAAAGGGTTCAGGGTCTAGCACCTTCAATTAGAATGGTCATTAGAGTTTACATAGTATATATATCATCCAAGCTAATTGCAATAACTAATATTCTCCACACTCCGTGTCTTGAACGATTTAAAATATCGAGGCTTGTTTCTTGTTCTGCAAAGCTGGCTCTCGGTCCTGGAGACCACACACATTGTTGGTGAAAACTGAGCTTTGCACTTTACAGGAAGATGTGTCCCAGGACCACTTCATTAGTGGAGAAGAAGAGAACAGCACACAACTATCTCTGCTCACATTTCATTGATCAGTGCAAGCCTTATGGTCATACCAAAACTCAAGAAGGTGAGGAAGTATAATCTCTTATGTATCAGCAGGAGAACAAGAGATATTTGTGTATGTAACTAATGACTCCTTGTGTACGCCTACCTTCACAATGAATAAATACTTGAACAGAGGAGAAAATTGATAGTTATGGGTTGCAACCTTCTGGTAGACCTGGTTTGTATGATTCACATTGAGGAATCATAGAGCAAACACTGAATTTTTTCTCATCAAACTTACTTGTAAAATGGCTACACATTTCAACTCTTACTGTCAATTGCTCATCCTTACTTCACCTTGTGTCACTTTCATTGTCTTTTTAAAGTGCCTTTTTAGGCTTCCCTGGTGGTCCAGTGGGTAAAGAGTCCACTTTGCAATGCAAGGGATACCGGTTCAATCCCTGGCCTTGGAAGATCCCACGTGCTGTGGAGCCACTGGGCAGGTGTGCCCATCGAGCTGGCACTCTTGAATGCACGTGCCCAGAGCTGGTCTTCTGCAACTAGAGGCCACAGCAATGGGAGGTCCACACAGGCCAAGGAATGAAGATGGATAAAAATAAATTAAAAACCAATAAAAGAAGCCAAAACTAAAAAAATAATAATAATAAAATGCCTCTTTCAAGAGGCTTCCCATCTATATCGTAGGTTATATTTGATCATTTATTCACGTTTTTTACTTGCTGATAACCTTCCACACTTCAGGCATATGCTAGATACTGAGGCTAGGAAAATGATTTTAACAAAGACTTTACTCATTTTCAAAGGGTTCAGGGTCTAGCACCTTCAATTAGAATGGTCATTAGAGTTTACATAGTATATATATCATCCAAGCTAATTGCAATAACTAATATTCTCCACACTCCGTGTCTTGAACGATTTAAAATATCGAGGCTTGTTTCTTGTTCTGCAAAGCTGGCTCTCGGTCCTGGAGACCACACACATTGTTGGTGAAAACTGAGCTTTGCACTTTACAGGAAGATGTGTCCCAGGACCACTTCATTAGTGGAGAAGAAGAGAACAGCACACAACTATCTCTGCTCACATTTCATTGATCAGTGCAAGCCTTATGGTCATACCAAAACTCAAGAAGGTGAGGAAGTATAATCTCTTATGTATCAGCAGGAGAACAAGAGATATTTGTGTATGTAACTAATGACTCCTTGTGTACGCCTACCTTCACAATGAATAAATACTTGAACAGAGGAGAAAATTGATAGTTATGGGTTGCAACCTTCTGGTAGACCTGGTTTGTATGATTCACATTGAGGAATCATAGAGCAAACACTGAATTTTTAAGTTATTTTAGAAATTCCTAAGACTTCAATTCCAATTATGGTAAATGCAAACAAATCTAATAAATGTGATTCTATAAATAGCTAATATTTTTAGATATGTTTTACCAATAAGTTTTATGTTAAGTGCACACTAACATTTGCATTGTCTTTAAAAAGATGAATCAAACTGCTAATGATGAACCATTTCAATATCTTGCCATAATGTTTAATAGTTTATTATCTCAGACACTGTTTTGAAAATAATCACAGGTTTTTAAGCAAAAAAATTTAAAAATCCATTTTAAAGAAATTTCTCTATGCTATAGATTTCCCTGAAGTAATTATATTTCAGTTTTCATGTTAATTACACCATTTTTTTCAAACTCATTTTAATTCTTTGCACTTAGCTAAGGTGATAACCAACTGTATTTTGAACTTTTATATTCTGTCTCATCCAACAATCTTTTTTGCATTCCAGATAGTTTTTCCTTCTGGGATGGGGCACTTTCATATATTTCACCACTGAGGAATGAGGGAATCTACAAATATTAATTTCACTATCTCAGTAGCAGAAATGAAAAGGGGTATTGAAACTTAACCTGATTTCTCCAGTTCAATAAGAGTCTAGAGATCCTGGGATAGTGCTTTAATACAGTTCTGTATTCAACTTTAGCTATTTTGGTGTGTGTTTCTTGTAAAATTTTTTGTTAACTCTTAAGGTACCACGGGTGGGAGCTAAGCAGCAGCATGTTAATGAAAGTTTGTTTTCAAGTTCTTGAGCTTTTTATAATTGGTATAACGCTTCAGAAATTAACTATATCTTCTGAAAAGAACGAAGGAAAGCCTCACTCAAAAGGAATCAGAAAGCACTAAAGGGGGAGACCTCAGGCAGCTCTCTTTACATACTCCAGTGGGAATAAAGATTTTCTTTTTGTTCAGTAACAAGTCAGCCAATAAAAAACCACTACAATTCAGCTAAACACTGAATTCTCACTCTCCTCTCAGAAAATTTCTTTCAAAGTAGCTCCTCCAAACTTCCTCCTTTCCTCTATAAAAGAACATTCGTCTCCTTTGTTCTCCAGAAGCTTTTGGTTCACCATAGTTTGCATGTTCCAAATTGCAATTCCTCTGTTATTCTCAAATAAGATTTATTTTGCTGGCTAAACCACTTGCCTTTTTATTTTAAGGGTCGACATTTTTTATATAGACAAAAGCGTTACACTAGACCTAAAATCCATCTTTCCATTTCCCATACCCTTGAGGTTATGGAATGAAGTTAGTTTTCAAGTGAATTCGCTCTTAACTCAAGTTTTGCTACCAGTGGTTGTAATCTCATGATGCTGTGTGTACTAGTGATTGCACAATAATATTTTGAAACTTTATTGTCATTAGACAACTTCAGTCTCTTCTACTATTAATTAAGAGAAAATTAAAATACTGAAATAGATAAGCTGGTGGATAAAGTCAGAAAGGTGGATTTTTCCCCTCAAGGTCAAACCATGTTTACAAACCATTTTATAATAGTGTAAGCCTGCTTTTTCTAAAATGTTTCTTTTGTTTCACCAATGTGTGCTCTTTAGACAGTTGTTATACAACAAAATTTTTATGAATGGACATGTAAAGTAATTACTTAGACATTAAAAAAGCAGCAAGGTCTACAAATATTAATTTCACTTTTTCTCAGTAGCAGAAATGAAAAGGGGTATTGAAACTTAACCTGATTTCTCCAGTTCAATAAGAGTCTAGAGATCCTGGGATAGTGCTTTAATACAGTTCTGTATTCAACTTTAGCTATTTTGGTGTGTGTTTCTTGTAAAATTTTTTGTTAACTCTTAAGGTACCACGGGTGGGAGCTAAGCAGCAGCATGTTAATGAAAGTTTGTTTTCAAGTTCTTGAGCTTTTTATAATTGGTATAACGCTTCAGAAATTAACTATATCTTCTGAAAAGAACGAAGGAAAGCCTCACTCAAAAAGGAATCAGAAAGCACTAAAGGGGGAGACCTCAGGCAGCTCTCTTTACATACTCCAGTGGGAATAAAGATTTTCTTTTTGTTCAGTAACAAGTCAGCCAATAAAAAACCACTACAATTCAGCTAAACACTGAATTCTCACTCTCCTCTCAGAAAATTTCTTTCAAAGTAGCTCCTCCAAACTTCCTCCTTTCCTCTATAAAAGAACATTCGTCTCCTTTGTTCTCCAGAAGCTTTTGGTTCACCATAGTTTGCATGTTCCAAATTGCAATTCCTCTGTTATTCTCAAATAAGATTTATTTTGCTGGCTAAACCACTTGCCTTTTTATTTTAAGGGTCGACATTTTTTATATAGACAAAAGCGTTACACTAGACCTAAAATCCATCTTTCCATTTCCCATACCCTTGAGGTTATGGAATGAAGTTAGTTTTCAAGTGAATTCGCTCTTAACTCAAGTTTTGCTACCAGTGGTTGTAATCTCATGATGCTGTGTGTACTAGTGATTGCACAATAATATTTTGAAACTTTATTGTCATTAGACAACTTCAGTCTCTTCTACTATTAATTAAGAGAAAATTAAAATACTGAAATAGATAAGCTGGTGGATAAAGTCAGAAAGGTGGATTTTTCCCCTCAAGGTCAAACCATGTTTACAAACCATTTTATAATAGTGTAAGCCTGCTTTTTCTAAAATGTTTCTTTTGTTTCACCAATGTGTGCTCTTTAGACAGTTGTTATACAACAAAATTTTTATGAATGGACATGTAAAGTAATTACTTAGACATTAGCAGCAAGGAGGTGACAGAGGCAGAGGCAAAAAACAAAGTTCCCGTGAACAGACTAAACAGCCTCTTCATGCTCACTCAGCCGTGTATGACCCTCTGAGACCCTGTGAACTAGGGCCTGCCAGACTACTCTGTCCATGGAATTTTCCTGACCCAGGGATCAAGCCTGTGTCTCTTGTGCCTCCTTCATTGACAGGTGAATTCTTTACCTCTAGAAACACCTGGGAAGTCCTAGACAGGTGTATAATCTCTAGTAAACCCAAACTTATACCAACCTTAGAGTAAAACCTACATGTGGTTTTGCCCTCCCCAAGACAGCTTAGTGAATAAAGGGTAGAGGCATATACAATATGCAATAATTCTTGTTATAGAACTCAGGACAGTCGATCAATAGCAGTCCTCTGTCACTCACCCATGATCACACCTGCCTGCTCACAGTTAAGCCTGTATGGGAGTTCTAGTTTCACCTCACAGTTACAACCTGCTCTCCCTCTGAGTGCATGCATATGTGCACACACGTGTGTGTGTGTGTGTGTACGGACAAAGTTAATTCAGTCAGTCTGACACTGTGGCCCTATGGACTGTAACCTGCCAGGCTCCTCTGTCCATGGGATTCTCCAGGCAAGAATACTGGAGTGGGCAGCCATTCCCTACTCCAGGGGATCTTCCCGACCCAGGGATTGAACCCATATCTCTCACGTCTTTCACATTCGCAGGTGGGTTCTTTACCACTAGTGCCACCTGAGAAACCTCCTCTCAAAGTATATCTATGCTTTAATAAGCTTTGCTTTGCACTTAGGCCTGAAGTGGTAGTGAGCACAATTTTGCTTGCTATTGTACCAAGGTTGCTGGTCTGGGTCTCACAAGACAAGCCAATCTGGTTACAGAGAGATTTAGAGTTAGAAACTATGAGCTGATTCCCTTGACAGTCTATCAGTATTCCTTGGAAAAGCCAGATACTTCTCAACACTTATTGCTATTATCACATGATGGATTTTTATCAAGTCATACATTGCTTTTTGCATTTCCTTTTCACTCTGACCTATTCTACTGATTTCATTTTAAAAGATGTTGACATTATGTCATTACATTGTTCTGGTGTCTCTCACTTAATAATATGTTGAAAGCTCTTGGTACTAGAAAAGGAATGTGGTGTCATAACACAGCAGAACGTTTAGACTCCTAGAAACTTTAGTTTCCACCCCAGATTCAACAACTAGGCAAATCACTTAATTTTTGTAATGTTATATAGTTTTATGTATAAAAAACTGATAATGCCCTCCACCCTCAAATGCTTCTTTCTAAGATAATATCATGAAGAATGGGTAATTCACTTACAGAGGAACTAACAAAGCACCCGGCACATTATAGACACTTCTGTTAATTTCCTTTCATTCTCTACTGAAGGCGGGTTGCAGCTTTATATCTTTAACAAATACAAAATAAGTTGCTAGAACACTTGAGTCTAATTTTTTTATTTATCTTTTATCTATGATATATATTAAATATTATATTTTTCTATGTTCCCAATATGACTGGATATTATTGTATATACTGTGCATCTACATAATCAAAACTCTCTTATAGAATTATATCCTAAAAACAAGGTAAGGTCTTCTTCAAGGGTCATTTAGTTGATTTTAAAGCCAATTTTGATGATGAGATTTTTGCCTTATATAGTATTGTGGGGCTCTGAATTGAAAGAGGACCGTTGCAAGCATAAGGAAGCTTAAGCACATGTTTGCGGTTTGGAGCTAAAATGGTGCCTACAGGAAGGGATGTGAGAGTGAAAGCAAGCTTAAGCACATTGTTTAAAGAAGCTTAAGCACATATTTGCACTTTGGAGCTAAAATGGCGCCTACAGGAAAAAACGAGGGCGTGATCTAAATTGTTAAGTGATTGTCAAAATTTCTGATTGGTTCCCCTGGTTTCTGCCCTCGTGGATGATTGCTTGACCTTTAGCTTGATTGGTGCAATCTATAAGAAGTCCCGTGCAAAACCCCCTTCACTTGCCTATAAAAGCTGTGAGTCTGCACTAATAAAACGGAACTGCTTTGACTGACGGAAGCCCTGCCGTGTCTGATTGTCTCCCGCTTGCAGGGGGTGAGGGGAGATGATGGGTGGAATCTTGGGTGACTTGACTTTACCATGTAAAAATTTTTCACTTACACTCACAACACAGTCTCATCCTTAATCAGACCACAACACACAATGTAAGGAAGACCACATTTGGCTCCATATTGGATCTGTTTCTTTTAATTTAACCTTTGTATTCTATTGTTCTTGGTATAAGTTACTCACTAAACCAAAGTCCCCTATTGCTTAAAGCATACATAATGACCCATCTCAGGAAACGGACCCTATCTCCTTTGCCTGAGCTTTAATCTAAATACTTTTGTTTAGCTCACAGGAAACATCCTGACCACACCCACCTGTGAATGGCTACAGGAAAGAAGAAATTAACACAACACCTCAGCAGTCTGGCCGTAACTAGGAAGTACTTGCAACATCTTGCCACCTTTATTACTTTACCTCCTCACCTCCCTCTCTTTGTTCTGTTAAAAAAAAAAAAACACTATCATCCAAACATGGGCAAGATGCTTCTTTGGGAAACTGGTCCACCATCGTCTTGGTCTTTTGACTTTTCCAATAAAGCCGCTTTCCTTGCTTCAACAACTCGTCGCTCAAGTTATTGGCTGTGTGGTGAGCACAGTGAGCTTGGATTAGGTAACACTTGGACTAGTCTCACTTCCATCATGTTGTACATATGGTTCCTCTCATCTGAATACCTTCTCTCTAAACTTCTGCCTACTCACATTTTACTTACTTAAATAAAATTAAGACTCCTGGCAATTGCTCCCACAATCAATGATTTACCTCACATTTGAATTTCTCCATTTTTATCTGCATTTCAAATATAATAATGTAATTAAATATGGCTTGCTAAATTTATTATTATCTTATGTATAAAATTTGCCTTTTTAACAAGATTACTTCTAGATGTTAGTGACATATCTTGAAATCCTTTGCATGCAATAATACAGTAACTAATTGAATCAATTATTAGTTTAGGTCAAACTTCTAAACTAACATAGCTTTAATTTTCCATTTTTTTCTCTGCTATACATCCCTTTGGAGTAGGGAAATGGCAACCCATGCCAATATTCTTCCTGGGAAATTCATGGACAAAGGAACCTAGCTGGCTGCAGTCCACAGGGTCATGGAAATGGGCACGACTGTGCTACTGAGCATACGCATGATACATCCCTTATCTACCTATATCCAAGTTAGCAAATCCATGCATATCCTCACAATTCCACAATTACCTGCTGTATAATAAAAACACCAGTAAAACCTGACACCATATTACTAAGTGAACAAAACAACAAAATAAAGTTGATGATGAGGAAGAACTGTCACGAGTGTTAAAGACTCAAATACACTTCTCCATCCAGAGCTGGCTCATCCAGCTTCACTCCGTTTCTTCCCATAGGCCATGCAATTTCAGGGGCATGCTTTCCTCATATTTCTTTCTTGTTATGCCAATTACATTACTCCTTCCTCCCTAACCTTCCACAGTTCCAAGTCAAGGCTATATATCTTTTACACTAGAGAGTTTTATGTCTACTAAACATAGAAAATCAAATTGGAGTAGTTCAGAACTCATAGCAAGAAAGATGCTTCAAAGGTTTCAAACTTAGCTAGGGCCTGGAAGCAACCAATCAGCAGATGAATGGCTAAGGAAAAAAAAACACTATCATCCAAACATGGGCAAGATGCTTCTTTGGGAAACTGGTCCACCATCGTCTTGGTCTTTTGACTTTTCCAATAAAGCCGCTTTCCTTGCTTCAACAACTCGTCGCTCAAGTTATTGGCTGTGTGGTGAGCACAGTGAGCTTGGATTAGGTAACACTTGGACTAGTCTCACTTCCATCATGTTGTACATATGGTTCCTCTCATCTGAATACCTTCTCTCTAAACTTCTGCCTACTCACATTTTACTTACTTAAATAAAATTAAGACTCCTGGCAATTGCTCCCACAATCAATGATTTACCTCACATTTGAATTTCTCCATTTTTATCTGCATTTCAAATATAATAATGTAATTAAATATGGCTTGCTAAATTTATTATTATCTTATGTATAAAATTTGCCTTTTTAACAAGATTACTTCTAGATGTTAGTGACATATCTTGAAATCCTTTGCATGCAATAATACAGTAACTAATTGAATCAATTATTAGTTTAGGTCAAACTTCTAAACTAACATAGCTTTAATTTTCCATTTTTTTCTCTGCTATACATCCCTTTGGAGTAGGGAAATGGCAACCCATGCCAATATTCTTCCTGGGAAATTCATGGACAAAGGAACCTAGCTGGCTGCAGTCCACAGGGTCATGGAAATGGGCACGACTGTGCTACTGAGCATACGCATGATACATCCCTTATCTACCTATATCCAAGTTAGCAAATCCATGCATATCCTCACAATTCCACAATTACCTGCTGTATAATAAAAACACCAGTAAAACCTGACACCATATTACTAAGTGAACAAAACAACAAAATAAAGTTGATGATGAGGAAGAACTGTCACGAGTGTTAAAGACTCAAATACACTTCTCCATCCAGAGCTGGCTCATCCAGCTTCACTCCGTTTCTTCCCATAGGCCATGCAATTTCAGGGGCATGCTTTCCTCATATTTCTTTCTTGTTATGCCAATTACATTACTCCTTCCTCCCTAACCTTCCACAGTTCCAAGTCAAGGCTATATATCTTTTACACTAGAGAGTTTTATGTCTACTAAACATAGAAAATCAAATTGGAGTAGTTCAGAACTCATAGCAAGAAAGATGCTTCAAAGGTTTCAAACTTAGCTAGGGCCTGGAAGCAACCAATCAGCAGATGAATGGCTAAGGAAATTGTGGTATGTATACAAATGCAATATGACTCAGCTATATAAAGTAACACATATGAGTCAGTTCTAATGAGGTGGATAAACCTAGAGCCTATTATACAACATGAAGTAAATCAGAAAGAAAAACACAAATATCATATATTAATGCATATATATGGAATCTAGAAAGATAGTACTGATGATCCTACATGCAGGGCAGCAAAGGAGATGCAGATATAAAGAACTCACTTTTGGACTCAGTGGGGGAAGGAGAGATGCGATAATTTGAGAGGATAGCATTGAAACATGTTCATTACCATTTGTAAAACAGAGAGCCAGTGGGAATTTTATGTCTGATGCAGGGAACCCAAACCCAGTGCTCTGTGACAACCGAGAGAGACAGGGCAGAGAGAAATGTGGAAGGAGAGTTCAAATGAAAGGGGATACATGTGTACCTATGGTAGATTCATATTGATATATGGCAAAAACTATCACAATACTGTAAAGCAATTATCCTCCAATTAAAAAAATTATAAAACTATGAATAAACACATGTAAAAAATCTAATGAACTTCATCCCAATGATTATTTAACCCTCCCTCCTCCTCTGAAAACTGTCTCTGATATTATTTTGGTGTCCTATACTCTGTAAGTTTCAAATTTTCCATACTAGAACTTCATATATAAAAATATCTTTTTGTTTCCAAATTCATCCTAAGTATGATTCTGTTTCTAATGTAGAGATACATCCTTACTTCAATGAGGAGCTTACTGTTATAGGAATTCTGATACAATGTCAAAACCACTAGGACTACTTAAAACATAAAAGGCCCTTAGGTTTTGTACCTGGAGATTCCTATCTAATAGGTCTGGGATGGAGCCTGGCCATTTATATTTTTAACAAGCTCCCTGGTGGTTTTGATACTCAGTAAGACCCAAGGTCTGGGAAACATGGCATTTTACTGTTAGTATAGAACAATAACTGTCACCTGTTTGACACTTGACAGGTCCCCATTTAAGCTATCAGCTCAGCAGAGCTTCCTAAAACACCTATATCTTCATGTTCAAATTTATGTACCTAAATATGCACATTTAAACCAATTCCTATTTCTATACTAAGCTGAATTCAGCCTTAAAGTGTAATTCTTCCCAATAATTGAGCAGGAGTTAGATAGCAGTTCAGTGACTACACTAAGGTACTCGCTTCATCAAGTAACACACCTTTGTGCGAAGGTCATCAAAATTTAGTTAGACATGATTTTTAGAGTCAGTTCTAATGAGGTGGATAAACCTAGAGCCTATTATACAACATGAAGTAAATCAGAAAGAAAAACACAAATATCATATATTAATGCATATATATGGAATCTAGAAAGATAGTACTGATGATCCTACATGCAGGGCAGCAAAGGAGATGCAGATATAAAGAACTCACTTTTGGACTCAGTGGGGGAAGGAGAGATGCGATAATTTGAGAGGATAGCATTGAAACATGTTCATTACCATTTGTAAAACAGAGAGCCAGTGGGAATTTTATGTCTGATGCAGGGAACCCAAACCCAGTGCTCTGTGACAACCGAGAGAGACAGGGCAGAGAGAAATGTGGAAGGAGAGTTCAAATGAAAGGGGATACATGTGTACCTATGGTAGATTCATATTGATATATGGCAAAAACTATCACAATACTGTAAAGCAATTATCCTCCAATTAAAAAAAAATTATAAAACTATGAATAAACACATGTAAAAAATCTAATGAACTTCATCCCAATGATTATTTAACCCTCCCTCCTCCTCTGAAAACTGTCTCTGATATTATTTTGGTGTCCTATACTCTGTAAGTTTCAAATTTTCCATACTAGAACTTCATATATAAAAATATCTTTTTGTTTCCAAATTCATCCTAAGTATGATTCTGTTTCTAATGTAGAGATACATCCTTACTTCAATGAGGAGCTTACTGTTATAGGAATTCTGATACAATGTCAAAACCACTAGGACTACTTAAAACATAAAAGGCCCTTAGGTTTTGTACCTGGAGATTCCTATCTAATAGGTCTGGGATGGAGCCTGGCCATTTATATTTTTAACAAGCTCCCTGGTGGTTTTGATACTCAGTAAGACCCAAGGTCTGGGAAACATGGCATTTTACTGTTAGTATAGAACAATAACTGTCACCTGTTTGACACTTGACAGGTCCCCATTTAAGCTATCAGCTCAGCAGAGCTTCCTAAAACACCTATATCTTCATGTTCAAATTTATGTACCTAAATATGCACATTTAAACCAATTCCTATTTCTATACTAAGCTGAATTCAGCCTTAAAGTGTAATTCTTCCCAATAATTGAGCAGGAGTTAGATAGCAGTTCAGTGACTACACTAAGGTACTCGCTTCATCAAGTAACACACCTTTGTGCGAAGGTCATCAAAATTTAGTTAGACATGATTTTTATTCCAACCAATATAAAAAACTGAACTTCATAAATTTAACCTTCATCCTAGTATCATACATTGTAATCCAGGTTTCTCATAATTCAAGCACACGTATCTTCTGTAAAACACAGACTACTGCTGTGTATGGATTCATGATAAGAGAGAATCAACAAGTGTTGCATCATTTATATTAAGTTTTCTAGAAGCTATTCAAGCTTCGAAGGAGTAAACAATCCTTCTATAGTAAAAGATACAAAGAAAGCCAGTATCTTTTCAGATGTCCTGAAAAGAATTCAGTACATATTTAGTCATGATTTCTGCTTTTTAAAAATAAAGACTTACAGAAGCAATACATTTATCAATTTAACAGGATTTTAATCAAATGTATTCTATCCTCTTTAAAATAGAATAATTTACACAGGTATCCATACTGTATATAAACATGACTTTCTCAAGTTAACTATTCACTGTTCATGAATAAAATCTAAGTTCTAAGTCACAATGCAGAGCTGTAGAAAAATATAAAAACAATTAAAGCAAAACTCAGTATACCCAAGAGATTATTATCTAAATAATGAATTCCATGAAGCAATTACAATAATGTGGCCAAAATGGTACATCAATTGTCTAACTTGTTAATTAAGATTTACATGATTAATGTTAAGGATATTCTTAACAACTAGGCATGTATATATATATATATATATATATATATATATATATATATATTCTATAAGAATATCACATTATGTGGAATATATACTGACTTATTGCACTGCAGACACTACTAAACTACACAGTACACTCATATCCAAATTCAGTCTCAAAGTCATTTTCAACAAATAGGATGGGCAGCCATTAGTCATTAACTGGGATTGGAAGCTATTATGAACTGAAATCAATGGACAGATAAATGCGTTTTGTTTAATCATTGGAAAATATCTGGTCCATCATTAACAATGAGAAAGTACAACTGGGTGAATACGCAGAAAAAAATGACATTAATACATAGTATTTATTATAACTATTGTTAATTGATTGCTATCTACTAGGCAGTGTGCTACATGGACTAGTTAATTGAATTTAATTTTATATTATCCTTATTTTTTCTATATGGTCCACATTAACAAGATAATGCCATACAGAACACATACTTCCCTTAGAAATTTTAATTCTGATGTGATACAGTTAATGCATGAAATCAGTAGTGGCACATAGAAGAGGTTGGACAAAAAGGAGGATCAAGACAGGAACTCCATGAAAAGTAGATGGTAATCCGTAGGGAGGAAGCAAGATGTACTTGGGTCCCTACTTCAGTGGAAAACTTGTAGGGGAGTAGAAAGACAAGGAGGGAGAATACAGTAGAAAAAGAACAAGATAGGCAAAGGATATAACTTTGAGTTTACAGGCTTAATTACTGAACTGACATGGGGTAACACAGCCAAGATTCCATTAATGGACTTTTAATGAGTTTCATGTTAGATGCCCTGTCTAGCATAGCAGTAAAAATTACAACTCTAATTACTGCATTAAGAAATGGAAATTACATCTTTAACATAAATTTTTCCAAAAAAACCCGAAAGTTAACTATTCACTGTTCATGAATAAAATCTAAGTTCTAAGTCACAATGCAGAGCTGTAGAAAATATAAAAACAATTAAAGCAAAACTCAGTATACCCAAGAGATTATTATCTAAATAATGAATTCCATGAAGCAATTACAATAATGTGGCCAAAATGGTACATCAATTGTCTAACTTGTTAATTAAGATTTACATGATTAATGTTAAGGATATTCTTAACAACTAGGCATGTATATATATATATATATATATATATATATATATATATATATTCTATAAGAATATCACATTATGTGGAATATATACTGACTTATTGCACTGCAGACACTACTAAACTACACAGTACACTCATATCCAAATTCAGTCTCAAAGTCATTTTCAACAAATAGGATGGGCAGCCATTAGTCATTAACTGGGATTGGAAGCTATTATGAACTGAAATCAATGGACAGATAAATGCGTTTTGTTTAATCATTGGAAAATATCTGGTCCATCATTAACAATGAGAAAGTACAACTGGGTGAATACGCAGAAAAAAATGACATTAATACATAGTATTTATTATAACTATTGTTAATTGATTGCTATCTACTAGGCAGTGTGCTACATGGACTAGTTAATTGAATTTAATTTTATATTATCCTTATTTTTTCTATATGGTCCACATTAACAAGATAATGCCATACAGAACACATACTTCCCTTAGAAATTTTAATTCTGATGTGATACAGTTAATGCATGAAATCAGTAGTGGCACATAGAAGAGGTTGGACAAAAAGGAGGATCAAGACAGGAACTCCATGAAAAGTAGATGGTAATCCGTAGGGAGGAAGCAAGATGTACTTGGGTCCCTACTTCAGTGGAAAACTTGTAGGGGAGTAGAAAGACAAGGAGGGAGAATACAGTAGAAAAAGAACAAGATAGGCAAAGGATATAACTTTGAGTTTACAGGCTTAATTACTGAACTGACATGGGGTAACACAGCCAAGATTCCATTAATGGACTTTTAATGAGTTTCATGTTAGATGCCCTGTCTAGCATAGCAGTAAAAATTACAACTCTAATTATCCTGCATTAAGAAATGGAAATTACATCTTTAACATAAATCTTCTTGTTTTCCCTTAAGTTAAAATTATAAGATACAAAATTTGTAATAAATCAATGTTAAAACATACACATGAATATATATGGAAATACCTTATATATTATATAAAACTATACTGTAATCTCAATAATAATCTCAATTTTTAATAAAGTATCAAAGAACCTTATTATTATGAAATAAATTTAGAGGTTAAAATGCACTGCTTAGATGTAATTGATGAAAATTAGTTTTAAAATAGCTATACATAACAAAGAAAAATAGAAAAGATGAATGATCATGTTACTTCATAAGAAGCTCTACCATTGCTTGTATTTGTATGTGTCTTTCAAACCACTGAATCTGAAAACAGCCTTGTCTATATCCAGATAATGTATGACTTTTGTTAAAGGCAAAGAACATTATGGATTCCTTTTTATCTGTAATGCTGAATGTAAGATTTGTATGTACAGAACATATAGTTGAACAGTGCACATGCACTAATATATTTGGAGAAAATGACTCTCAATAAGAAATCATAATCCAAGATGATATCTTCCTATTGTTCTCAAATATCCTGTTCACAGTCAAGGAATTATTTCCATTCAAAATATGCAGAGATGAATCTGATTCAGAGTCCCATCTTGATGCTAACCCAGGGCTTAGTCACTGACTTAGAATATTCTGTATTCTTTCTATTATAAAGAATTTTTTCTTTAAAGTATGTGATTGTAAGTCTTGATTTGAAATATCAGTTAATACCACAGTCAGTTTTTATTGCTCATATTTCAATACCAATTTACTGTGTATATCATGTACTGACCTGTACATCCCAAATCAGTCTAAAGGATACAAACTCTGAACGAAATGTGTGCCGTATGTAACTAAAAATCCTTCCAGTTTTAAAATGTATTTTCTAACTTTGAGCCAATTATGTACAGGTTTCATGCATAGGCTTTAAAACATTCTTACATAGGTTTTGAAGCATTCTTACATAGGCTAATTTGTTTGTGTTTACTTTCTTAAATTTCAAAAATTAAAATAGTCTGAGAATAACCATAGTTCACTAGAAGTTTATTAAAGCAAATGAATCATTTAGGAAAACATTTTAAGTGGAGATGATGTTTTAGTACTTATAACTACACACATAAAATGCAAAATATTTGTTAAGTGAATGGATGAATGGATGGCAGATAAATGGAAGATCATAATGATAGTGAGCAGAACTGTCAAAAAATACGACTATCAATGAACATGAACTTTTCTGGAAAATAAAACAAACAAACTGGAGCTGGAGACAAAAAACCCAGAGCACATTCTAAAAACTGCAAATAGTTCAGTTTACCTAGAAAACAGGTTGTAGGGGAGCAGAAGAAGTTTGGAAGTAGGGACATGGAACATGCACATAAGATTTGGTAAAATTTGCATAGTCACTGAAAACAGCCCTTGTCTATATCCAGATAATGTATGACTTTTGTTAAAGGCAAAGAACATTATGGATTCCTTTTTATCTGTAATGCTGAATGTAAGATTTGTATGTACAGAACATATAGTTGAACAGTGCACATGCACTAATATATTTGGAGAAAATGACTCTCAATAAGAAATCATAATCCAAGATGATATCTTCCTATTGTTCTCAAATATCCTGTTCACAGTCAAGGAATTATTTCCATTCAAAATATGCAGAGATGAATCTGATTCAGAGTCCCATCTTGATGCTAACCCAGGGCTTAGTCACTGACTTAGAATATTCTGTATTCTTTCTATTATAAAAAATTTTTTTCTTTAAAGTATGTGATTGTAAGTCTTGATTTGAAATATCAGTTAATACCACAGTCAGTTTTTATTGCTCATATTTCAATACCAATTTACTGTGTATATCATGTACTGACCTGTACATCCCAAATCAGTCTAAAGGATACAAACTCTGAACGAAATGTGTGCCGTATGTAACTAAAAATCCTTCCAGTTTTAAAATGTATTTTCTAACTTTGAGCCAATTATGTACAGGTTTCATGCATAGGCTTTAAAACATTCTTACATAGGTTTTGAAGCATTCTTACATAGGCTAATTTGTTTGTGTTTACTTTCTTAAATTTCAAAAATTAAAATAGTCTGAGAATAACCATAGTTCACTAGAAGTTTATTAAAGCAAATGAATCATTTAGGAAAACATTTTAAGTGGAGATGATGTTTTAGTACTTATAACTACACACATAAAATGCAAAATATTTGTTAAGTGAATGGATGAATGGATGGCAGATAAATGGAAGATCATAATGATAGTGAGCAGAACTGTCAAAAAATACGACTATCAATGAACATGAACTTTTCTGGAAAATAAAACAAACAAACTGGAGCTGGAGACAAAAAACCCAGAGCACATTCTAAAAACTGCAAATAGTTCAGTTTACCTAGAAAACAGGTTGTAGGGGAGCAGAAGAAGTTTGGAAGTAGGGACATGGAACATGCACATAAGATTTGGTAAAATTTGCATAGTCACTGAATTTATACAATTTTACATGAAAATTATCCTTTATGACAAGAATTTTCCTTTACACATTTCATTTCCAAAATCATAAGTCCAGGGCAAAGTGTTAAGACACAAAAGGACAAGTCACACACTGATGGCCCAGAAAGTACAAAAAGGGGGAGCATACAACAAAAAGCATTTCTCATGATTTTCAGTATATTTATTTTAAGACACACCTAACTAAGACTGCTGCCTGAATTTCTGCTACTCCAGGGAATGTTAATAATGTTTTTACATTGACCTTTTTGTGATATCACCATTTCATCACCCTGCTTATAATTTTTAATATGATTTCACATTGCCTTTATGAAAAAATCCACCTTTCTTTGGAAGAAATGGGAGGAGATGAGATGCAATATGAATGTCTAGTTTGCTTTATTAAGACAACTTGTTCTTTACCTGTTCTTCTGAGTACAGGTAAAAGCAATCTAAATAAATTTATGCTTATTAAATATTTATGAATATATACTTATACAATGCATAAGTTAAAAATAAATATTCATGCATTTTATTATAAAACTAATATTATATATAATTTGTGTTTAAATATGACTTGTTTGGACTTTTAGTTTGAATAATACTGGTATTTCATCTTCAATTTAAAGATGGATTCACTTCAGATTGAAAATCAAGGGTGAAAAAAATCAGGGTAGTAAGAATCAGATTGTTCAGTCTCCAAATACGCATTTAACTTTATGTTGGATAGACACAAATCTACAGACAGAAAAATAAGCAATCACACTGCAGAAGTCATATGCTGAGAATTACATGTTAATAAACTACACCTTTCCCCTTAGTCTTTCTTTATTACTCTTTCTACACAGAGAAACTGACCCAAATATTTAGATCAAAATCTGTATAAGGGAGACTAAGGGGGATGAGAACAACAATTTGAGAGGGAGGAGAAGATAGAATATTATACTGAGTGGACTGTGAGGAACCCCAGGAACTTTGAAAGGGTACCCAACTTTAATAATATGTACTTAATGCAAATTCTATTTTTGTGTATGACCAAATGTTTCACTTGCTAGTGGGCTTTCCATACCAGTCAGATAATTCTTAGATGTCAAGAAAATGAGCCGGAACTCTGTACCTCAAACATTCATAGAGGTCAGGTAGGTAAGGCAATTTAGTATTCTGTACCTATTCACAGTTTGATTGTGTCAAGCTAGACAGCTGCTGCCAAATGTCACCATCCCAAGTATTGGTCCACTTTGCCATGCATGCAGATTTCATGAGAGAACAGGGAAAAATTTATCTGTGAAGTCTTCTATCTTCATACATTTGAAAATGATTAAATTTTTAAATAAAGAGAAAAGACTTTGTAAATAAAAAATAATACAGACCTTTTATCACCCTGCTTATAATTTTTAATATGATTTCACATTGCCTTTATGAAAATCCACCTTTCTTTGGAAGAAATGGGAGGAGATGAGATGCAATATGAATGTCTAGTTTGCTTTATTAAGACAACTTGTTCTTTACCTGTTCTTCTGAGTACAGGTAAAAGCAATCTAAATAAATTTATGCTTATTAAATATTTATGAATATATACTTATACAATGCATAAGTTAAAAATAAATATTCATGCATTTTATTATAAAACTAATATTATATATAATTTGTGTTTAAATATGACTTGTTTGGACTTTTAGTTTGAATAATACTGGTATTTCATCTTCAATTTAAAGATGGATTCACTTCAGATTGAAAATCAAGGGTGAAAAAAATCAGGGTAGTAAGAATCAGATTGTTCAGTCTCCAAATACGCATTTAACTTTATGTTGGATAGACACAAATCTACAGACAGAAAAATAAGCAATCACACTGCAGAAGTCATATGCTGAGAATTACATGTTAATAAACTACACCTTTCCCCTTAGTCTTTCTTTATTACTCTTTCTACACAGAGAAACTGACCCAAATATTTAGATCAAAATCTGTATAAGGGAGACTAAGGGGGATGAGAACAACAATTTGAGAGGGAGGAGAAGATAGAATATTATACTGAGTGGACTGTGAGGAACCCCAGGAACTTTGAAAGGGTACCCAACTTTAATAATATGTACTTAATGCAAATTCTATTTTTGTGTATGACCAAATGTTTCACTTGCTAGTGGGCTTTCCATACCAGTCAGATAATTCTTAGATGTCAAGAAAATGAGCCGGAACTCTGTACCTCAAACATTCATAGAGGTCAGGTAGGTAAGGCAATTTAGTATTCTGTACCTATTCACAGTTTGATTGTGTCAAGCTAGACAGCTGCTGCCAAATGTCACCATCCCAAGTATTGGTCCACTTTGCCATGCATGCAGATTTCATGAGAGAACAGGGAAAAATTTATCTGTGAAGTCTTCTATCTTCATACATTTGAAAATGATTAAATTTTTAAATAAAGAGAAAAAGACTTTGTAAATAAAAAAATAATACAGACCTGGAGTCAGTATTGTAGCTGGACTATAAGGGGAACAGATGCCCTGTACACACATTAACAACTTAATTGGGATTCTGATTTTTAAAGCTTTAGAGGCCCCTGCTCAGATACACAAGTTTAACCGTTTAAATTTGTTTATTTCTATGATTTTTCTTCTATTAAAGCTTCTCATGACAGCATCTCAGTCTTAAAGCACTGGTTCAGATGGTCTGGATGGCTGAATCTGAACATATAAGCCAATTATCTTGTTCTTGTCTATAAAGCTTAGACTAAAGAATAAGCTGGAAAAAAAAATGTTACAAAGCCAAATCAGAAATATATGAACATATCCCTATGTGTAATGTAAACTCAAGGATAGTTTTTATAACAATGACAGGAAACTACTTAAAAAACGTTTTTTCAGTGTAATTCATTCACCTCAATTGAAATGACTATGCAATTGGCAGAGAAAGCATTTATATGCCCTTGATTAACATGCCAGATGTATTTATAATCTGTCCACTGTAAACAAATAATCTCTTCTCTCCCTGAGCTTTATCAGGGATGCTCTTATGCATTACTGCCTGGCCTGTCTTGTCACATGCTCTGACATCTGCCAGTTCTGCAGCAGGCACTGCCATTGTGAAGTCTAAGTTTAAACTGCTCCATCCTCTGGGAATATCCTGAACAGAAATTTCTCTGACACTTAGAAAATTCAAAGTCTCTAGCAGAACCTTCAACAGAGTTCACAACATAAAGTTGCCCGCTTTTCAGGTCACTTATTCTCATTTATCACATACTGTCAGAGATTTATCCAGTTTATTCTAATAGAATCGGGGGCACTTTTTTTTTTTATGAATGACCTATGACCAAATGTTTCACTTGCTAGTGGGCTTTCCATACCAGTCAGATAATTCTTAGATGTCAAGAAAATGAGCCGAACTCTGTACCTCAAACATTCATAGAGGTCAGGTAGGTAAGGCAATTTAGTATTCTGTACCTATTCACAGTTTGATTGTGTCAAGCTAGACAGCTGCTGCCAAATGTCACCATCCCAAGTATTGGTCCACTTTGCCATGCATGCAGATTTCATGAGAGAACAGGGAAAAATTTATCTGTGAAGTCTTCTATCTTCATACATTTGAAAATGATTAAATTTTTAAATAAAGAGAAAAAGACTTTGTAAATAAAAAAATAATACAGACCTGGAGTCAGTATTGTAGCTGGACTATAAGGGGAACAGATGCCCTGTACACACATTAACAACTTAATTGGGATTCTGATTTTTAAAGCTTTAGAGGCCCCTGCTCAGATACACAAGTTTAACCGTTTAAATTTGTTTATTTCTATGATTTTTCTTCTATTAAAGCTTCTCATGACAGCATCTCAGTCTTAAAGCACTGGTTCAGATGGTCTGGATGGCTGAATCTGAACATATAAGCCAATTATCTTGTTCTTGTCTATAAAGCTTAGACTAAAGAATAAGCTGGAAAAAAAAATGTTACAAAGCCAAATCAGAAATATATGAACATATCCCTATGTGTAATGTAAACTCAAGGATAGTTTTTATAACAATGACAGGAAACTACTTAAAAAACGTTTTTTCAGTGTAATTCATTCACCTCAATTGAAATGACTATGCAATTGGCAGAGAAAGCATTTATATGCCCTTGATTAACATGCCAGATGTATTTATAATCTGTCCACTGTAAACAAATAATCTCTTCTCTCCCTGAGCTTTATCAGGGATGCTCTTATGCATTACTGCCTGGCCTGTCTTGTCACATGCTCTGACATCTGCCAGTTCTGCAGCAGGCACTGCCATTGTGAAGTCTAAGTTTAAACTGCTCCATCCTCTGGGAATATCCTGAACAGAAATTTCTCTGACACTTAGAAAATTCAAAGTCTCTAGCAGAACCTTCAACAGAGTTCACAACATAAAGTTGCCCGCTTTTCAGGTCACTTATTCTCATTTATCACATACTGTCAGAGATTTATCCAGTTTATTCTAATAGAATCGGGGGCACTTTTTTTTTTTATGAATGACCTATGACCACCATAAAGCTGTCTGAACTGTTGGCAGTTGCTGCAAGCCAGATACACCAGATAATTTGTTTCTCTCCCTCCCTCTCTTACCACATATTAAAAGAAAAAAAATCAATTTTTGTACATTCTTTGAAAGAATACTGACAAGTAATTTAAGTACCATTCACTAGAGATAACATAAAAAAGTTGGTCAGTTCCAAAATAAATTGCTAAAGATGAAAAGAACATGATCATAAACTCAAGCTTCTGACCAGTATCAAAAGCAGCAATATACCCATCAAAGTGAAAATTAACCCATTTTGATTTATGTGTGCCATTTGGAGTTGGACATGTTTGCTAGGAAGTCACTACTGAACAGATTATCTATTTATCCAATGCACAATTGTATAGCAGTGGACAGAGTTGAATAGGCAAATCTCTGTGCCCCACTTCAATGACAGAACACATAATATCTAGGAGGAAAAAGGACCACACATGTTAACTGAAGCTTTATAATATTTGGACATTTTCTTTCTCTCACTCCCCAGCTGTCTGAATCATCAGAACAAAAACATGGCTTTCTTTTCCAAACTAAATTTTTCCTAGCTCAATTCATCACATCACCTCTCCCATTTTTTAGAATATTCCCAAATTATTTTTCTTCATTTTTCACATACACTGAAACTCTTATTTATTTGATCTTCTGTTCAGAATGATGTTAAAGTTTGTCTAGTCTCATAGTAAAATTCTCTACGCTCTCTCACGGTGATTTGTTTTCTCTGTGTTTTCCTCATTTTGAATTGTTTTGAAAGAATCCTCTGTGCTTCACCTCCCCTAACCTCTGAACCCCAAGGACAAGCTAGAACCACTCTTGAACTCCACAAAGAAAACGCATATTAGATTTGTTGGTCTTTCTAGTCATGTAACCCTTGTTGATGGTCTTCTCAGGTGGTGCAAAGGTAAAGAATCCACCAGCCAATGAAGGAAATGTGGGCTTCATCCCTCCATCAAGAAGATTCCCTGGAGGAGGAAATAGCAAACCACTCCAGTATTCTTGCCTAGAACATTTCGTGGGCAGAGGAACCTGGTGGGCTACAGTTCATGGGGTTACAAAGAGTGAGATACGACTGAGAACACACTTTGGTTCATAGCACTGCCTGTCTAGAAAACTCTGACCACTCTTCATCTTCCCTGGCTTTCCACTCTTCTGTCCAGTATAGATATTCCTGATACTAGCATACTCTTCATTCATTAGCATTTCCACTCATCTGTATTCTTGAATGTCATGATATTCTTTTTTCATTAGTATTCTCTTCATTCACCTTTCAGAGTTCAACAATCACAGAAGACCATCAAGTCGATGAAACGCTGGACATATTCTCAATATGCTGTAAATATTTATGGACTAATGACATAACCTAACAGTGTGCTTGAGAGTAGGCTCTTCAGTTTGATTTTTAACTAAGTTTAAATTCCATCTTTAGCCCTAACTAGAAGTAAGACATGAGGCAAAACAATTTCTTTATGACTCATTTTCTCAATGCAAAATAATAATAGCACTTACTTTATTGCTGTGAGAATGAGAATTATAGACAAAATAGTTGGAACAGTGCTAGAGAAATAGACATCATAAACATTCAATAAATACTGTGCATTCTTGTTATATTTACCCTTCTTTCTGAAGTTGGCCTTTCCCCTAATATCTGATTGCCTATACATTAATTTAGTCTGCCTTTTTTGGCTCAGCTCTGGCTGACTTTTTCACAAACATTAATTTACTTCCTTGCTTAAACACTTTCAGTGGGCACTTGTTTCAATGAGAATAAAATCCAGCATCTAAACCTGATGTAAATTTTTTGGCTCCTCTTTCCTTTGAAACTTATCTCCCATTACAATTCTCTGTCTCCATGGAACATTTGTTGAGTAATGAAACTGGCTGAGCTCATTCTAATTGAATGGCCTACGTAGGAACATCTTTTTGCTTCAATCTCTAAGTGAATGTCTCCTTTTCACCCTCCACTTCTTAACACAAACAGCCCTTCCTTTGAGAGGGCTTATGTTGTCCACCCAAATCAGAGCAGCCCTCTCAAACACCCAGTCGTTATCAATGTTCACTTTTCTTTGTAAAATTTCAAACATTCTGAATTTATACTGTTTATTTTCTTATTTAGCTTTGATCTCTCCAAACAGACTATAAATTCTCTGAGAACTAGGACTCTACTTTTTCATCATGGTGGTTTGTCATTCTTAGAATGTTGCTTGACATATAGTAAAAAAATTAAAAATATTTCCTGAGATATATAAACAAATAATTTAATTTCAGGATCTCTAGAAACAATTTCCCTTATTCCAAAACATCATGATATTTCATCTGTATACATTTTATGAGTATCTGTCACTTTCTGTTTTGCATTGAGGTACTTTGTAAATATGTCCTACTCCTCCTCAACTCCTAAGCTTCTTGAAATCAAGAACCAAGCATTATTTGCCTCCATACATATTTGATCTCAACTAATGACATGAACAAATAGTGCTTATGAGCTCATTGTGTCTTCAGTTTGATTTTTAACTAAGTTTAAATTCCATCTTTAGCCCTAACTAGAAGTAAGACATGAGGCAAAACAATTTCTTTATGACTCATTTTCTCAATGCAAAATAATAATAGCACTTACTTTATTGCTGTGAGAATGAGAATTATAGACAAAATAGTTGGAACAGTGCTAGAGAAATAGACATCATAAACATTCAATAAATACTGTGCATTCTTGTTATATTTACCCTTCTTTCTGAAGTTGGCCTTTCCCCTAATATCTGATTGCCTATACATTAATTTAGTCTGCCTTTTTTTGGCTCAGCTCTGGCTGACTTTTTCACAAACATTAATTTACTTCCTTGCTTAAACACTTTCAGTGGGCACTTGTTTCAATGAGAATAAAATCCAGCATCTAAACCTGATGTAAATTTTTGGCTCCTCTTTCCTTTGAAACTTATCTCCCATTACAATTCTCTGTCTCCATGGAACATTTGTTGAGTAATGAAACTGGCTGAGCTCATTCTAATTGAATGGCCTACGTAGGAACATCTTTTTGCTTCAATCTCTAAGTGAATGTCTCCTTTTCACCCTCCACTTCTTAACACAAACAGCCCTTCCTTTGAGAGGGCTTATGTTGTCCACCCAAATCAGAGCAGCCCTCTCAAACACCCAGTCGTTATCAATGTTCACTTTTCTTTGTAAAATTTCAAACATTCTGAATTTATACTGTTTATTTTCTTATTTAGCTTTGATCTCTCCAAACAGACTATAAATTCTCTGAGAACTAGGACTCTACTTTTTCATCATGGTGGTTTGTCATTCTTAGAATGTTGCTTGACATATAGTAAAAAAAAATAAAAAATATTTCCTGAGATATATAAACAAATAATTTAATTTCAGGATCTCTAGAAACAATTTCCCTTATTCCAAAACATCATGATATTTCATCTGTATACATTTTATGAGTATCTGTCACTTTCTGTTTTGCATTGAGGTACTTTGTAAATATGTCCTACTCTCCTCCCTCAACTCCTAAGCTTCTTGAAATCAAGAACCAAGCATTATTTGCCTCCATACATATTTTCTAGAGCTTTGCAAGTACTTTTTCACATATTAGGTGATCAATAAATTGTGTAGACTAGATGCATGAGTCAATGTATGCCAAATCTTTCACTCTACAGTCAAGTAAATATCTAATTGATATGAAATGACATTAGAGCTCTGGAGTTACAGTTAAAGATCCTCTAGGAATTAGACCTCAAAGCACTCAACTGTTAGATTTGAAGTAAACTATTGCATTCAATAAAATCTACCAAAATTTACTGACCACCAAGGTGCAAGGTATGCATTAAACCTGCCAACTATTTTATTTTCCATTGATGCCAGTAATAATATAAGAAAGATGGTACAGATACCTTCATAGCAGCATAATAGGAAACAAGAAAGTCATATAAATGAACAACAAAAATGTCACCAGCAGAACAGATGAGCACATGAGACAAAAGCTAATAGCAATAATTGTGTTTAAACTAAGATTAATTATAACATAGAGAAATACTTGAACTAATGCTGATCAGAATGACTGAAGGCATTTCATTTTAAAAAATAACAATTAAGCATTGCATAGAAAAGAAAGTAAAGCTTCAATATAAACTTCAATTGAAGACCATGTATCAGAAACATATTTTTCAAACTACATAAAGCTGTGTTAATCTACACAAACTTAAAAGTTTACACTAGTGAAACTCTGAGTTGAAATGTTATTAATGTTCTCAAAGTCTTTTAATCTGCATAACTAGAAACATTACTTCATACTGTTGTTTATTTGAGTGTAATAGAAAATAATGGTGAAACAACCACAACAAAATATTTTAAAAATAAATTGGCATAAAGTTCATGTTTAAAAGAAATAGCTTTCAAATAATCATATACGCTTTTCAAATTATATCTTGAAATAAGATTGTAAAATTTTATGAGTATCTGTCACTTTCTGTTTTGCATTGAGGTACTTTGTAAATATGTCCTACTCTCCTCCTCAACTCCTAAGCTTCTTGAAATCAAGAACCAAGCATTATTTGCCTCCATACATATTTTCTAGAGCTTTGCAAGTACTTTTTCACATATTAGGTGATCAATAAATTGTGTAGACTAGATGCATGAGTCAATGTATGCCAAATCTTTCACTCTACAGTCAAGTAAATATCTAATTGATATGAAATGACATTAGAGCTCTGGAGTTACAGTTAAAGATCCTCTAGGAATTAGACCTCAAAGCACTCAACTGTTAGATTTGAAGTAAACTATTGCATTCAATAAAATCTACCAAAATTTACTGACCACCAAGGTGCAAGGTATGCATTAAACCTGCCAACTATTTTATTTTCCATTGATGCCAGTAATAATATAAGAAAGATGGTACAGATACCTTCATAGCAGCATAATAGGAAACAAGAAAGTCATATAAATGAACAACAAAAATGTCACCAGCAGAACAGATGAGCACATGAGACAAAAGCTAATAGCAATAATTGTGTTTAAACTAAGATTAATTATAACATAGAGAAATACTTGAACTAATGCTGATCAGAATGACTGAAGGCATTTCATTTTAAAAAATAACAATTAAGCATTGCATAGAAAAGAAAGTAAAGCTTCAATATAAACTTCAATTGAAGACCATGTATCAGAAACATATTTTTCAAACTACATAAAGCTGTGTTAATCTACACAAACTTAAAAGTTTACACTAGTGAAACTCTGAGTTGAAATGTTATTAATGTTCTCAAAGTCTTTTAATCTGCATAACTAGAAACATTACTTCATACTGTTGTTTATTTGAGTGTAATAGAAAATAATGGTGAAACAACCACAACAAAATATTTTAAAAATAAATTGGCATAAAGTTCATGTTTAAAAGAAATAGCTTTCAAATAATCATATACGCTTTTCAAATTATATCTTGAAATAAGATTGTAAAATTTTCAAGTTATAAGACTTAGAATTTTTCTCTAAATGTTGTTTAGTGTGCATGCTGAGTCGTTTCAGTAGTGTCCAACTCACTCGTTGCAATCTGATGGACTCCTCTGTTCACCAGGTTCCTCTATTCTTGGAATTTTTCATGCAAGAATACGAGAGGGGGTTTCAATTTCCTACTCTAGGGGACCTCCCTGATCCAGGGACTGAAACTGGATCTCCTGCACCACAGGAGGATTCTCTACACTGAGCCACTGGGAGGCCCCTTGATATTGTTTTAGTGAGCTGACTTGGCTGACTTGACTAACTTTTTAATGGCATCTTTTTGGTGAATATGCTAAAAATGCTGTAAGAGAAACCTAGGAATTCACTTGTAAATAACAGGAATGGACATAATAAGGGCATTTAGAATAAATTCTAAAAATTTAGAATTTTTAAACTTAAAACTCATAAAACTCTTTCTTCTTACAAAAATACTTAAAACATATTTTTCCTGTGTTTATAGGAAAAAGTATACATATTAAGCATCAACTTCTCATTTAAATAAATTATTGTCAGTTTGAAAACTTTGAGCAAGCCTATACTGAGGTCTCTCTTATAAATTCAAACCTGTCTTCTATGTTTGCATATGACCTATAGTATTTATTACTTCTTTGTTTGTTATATCCCACATTCCATCTTTGTTCAAGTCACAACAGCTCTTTTACGTGTCATTAGAACAGTATCTGCTCCTGCGATTAGTTTTTCCTATGTCTGTATCTCTCACCCTCCATCAGGAGCACAGTCTGCTCAGTGCTTGGAGAAGGAAATAGTAACCCAGCCCAGTATTCTTGCCTGGAAATTCCTGTGGACAGAGGAGACTGGTGGGCTATAGTCCATTGGGTCACAAAAGAATCAGACAGGACTTAGGGACTTTTGTTAATGTCATAAAACTACTTCTTACTATTACCAGTAGAATATAATGAGAGTCTTAACTGTTACATACAAAGAGATCACAATCTAGTTTTTTTTTTTTGGTGGGGGGAGTTGCCCTATAGCAGTATTTACTGCAAAATTTTTGTATTTCCTTGTTCCAACAATACCAAGTTGGTATCATTTTCCTAAACATGTAAAGCAGTTTCATGACTCTGCATTTCCACATTCTGTTTCCACTTTCTTGAAATGCTTCCCACCACTATTGGTCTGGCAAAATAAATACTCTTTCTTTGAAACCTAGCTGAAGATTAAATTTATCAGTCAAAATTTCCTTGATGCACATAGGAAGAATTACTGACTTCATTCCATGTGATCATAAAATACTTTGTCTGACCTAATCTGTTCTACTACATTACTGTATTTACTGTTTTACTGCTCTGAAATGTAATTATTTGTATTCTTGTACATCTTACCCAAGCATGAGCTCATTAAAGAATGGTAATAAGGGTTTCCCTGGTGGTCCAGTGGGTAAAGATTTTGGTGAATATGCTAAAAATGCTGTAAGAGAAACCTAGGAATTCACTTGTAAATAACAGGAATGGACATAATAAGGGCATTTAGAATAAATTCTAAAAATTTAGAATTTTTAAACTTAAAACTCATAAAACTCTTTCTTCTTACAAAAATACTTAAAACATATTTTTCCTGTGTTTATAGGAAAAAGTATACATATTAAGCATCAACTTCTCATTTAAATAAATTATTGTCAGTTTGAAAACTTTGAGCAAGCCTATACTGAGGTCTCTCTTATAAATTCAAACCTGTCTTCTATGTTTGCATATGACCTATAGTATTTATTACTTCTTTGTTTGTTATATCCCACATTCCATCTTTGTTCAAGTCACAACAGCTCTTTTACGTGTCATTAGAACAGTATCTGCTCCTGCGATTAGTTTTTCCTATGTCTGTATCTCTCACCCTCCATCAGGAGCACAGTCTGCTCAGTGCTTGGAGAAGGAAATAGTAACCCAGCCCAGTATTCTTGCCTGGAAATTCCTGTGGACAGAGGAGACTGGTGGGCTATAGTCCATTGGGTCACAAAAGAATCAGACAGGACTTAGGGACTTTTGTTAATGTCATAAAACTACTTCTTACTATTACCAGTAGAATATAATGAGAGTCTTAACTGTTACATACAAAGAGATCACAATCTAGTTTTTTTTTTTTGGTGGGGGGAGTTGCCCTATAGCAGTATTTACTGCAAAATTTTTGTATTTCCTTGTTCCAACAATACCAAGTTGGTATCATTTTCCTAAACATGTAAAGCAGTTTCATGACTCTGCATTTCCACATTCTGTTTCCACTTTCTTGAAATGCTTCCCACCACTATTGGTCTGGCAAAATAAATACTCTTTCTTTGAAACCTAGCTGAAGATTAAATTTATCAGTCAAAATTTCCTTGATGCACATAGGAAGAATTACTGACTTCATTCCATGTGATCATAAAATACTTTGTCTGACCTAATCTGTTCTACTACATTACTGTATTTACTGTTTTACTGCTCTGAAATGTAATTATTTGTATTCTTGTACATCTTACCCAAGCATGAGCTCATTAAAGAATGGTAATAAGGGTTTCCCTGGTGGTCCAGTGGGTAAAGAGTCCGTCTTGCAGTGCAGGAGGTACCAGTTCCATCCCTGGCCTGGGAAGATCCTTCGTGCTGTGGATGTGTCCAATTAGGAGCCAGTGCTATGGAGCACATGTGCCCAGAGGTGGTGCTTTGTAACCAGAGAGGCCATTGAAATGGGAGGCCCACACAGGCCAAAGAATAAAGATGAATGAAGACAAATAAATAAAAAAACAATAAAAGAGGCCAAAATTAAAAAAAAAAAAAGAATGGTAATAATATCTCACCTCGCTTAGAATGTTTTTATAAAAAGCATGGGTGGATGGATGGATAATTGCTGTTAGATTCTTTTTATATTTCCCCATCATGCCTCTTTTATTTATATCTATTTTTCATTTATATATATATATATATATATATATATATATATATTGCCACTTCTATTGATCCTTCATCTATTTATCTTTGTTCTTTGGCCTGTGTGGGCCTCCCATCACAGGCACCTTCCTTGCCGCAGAGCACCACCTCTGGGCTCATGCACCTCAGTGCTCGGGCTTGGTAGTTGGACACATCTGTCCAGCCACTTCGCAGCACGTGGGATCCTCTCAGGCCAGAGATTGAACTGGTACCCCATGCACTGCAAGGCGGTATCCTTACCCAATGAACCACCAGGGAAGCCCCATCATTTTAATTCTTTGGCATGTGTGGGCCTCCCATCACATTGGCCTCTCTTGCTGCAGAGCACCATCTCTGGGCGCATGAGCTCCAGAGTGCTGGCTCCTAATTGGACACACCGGTCCAGCCGCTCAGAGGCACGTGGGATCTTCCCAGGCCAGGGATCCAACCGTTTCCACTTTCTTGAAATGCTTCCCAGCACTATTGGTCTGGCAAAATAAATACTCTTTCTTTGAAACCTAGCTGAAGATTAAATTTATCAGTCAAAATTTCCTTGATGCACATAGGAAGAATTACTGACTTCATTCCATGTGATCATAAAATACTTTGTCTGACCTAATCTGTTCTACTACATTACTGTATTTACTGTTTTACTGCTCTGAAATGTAATTATTTGTATTCTTGTACATCTTACCCAAGCATGAGCTCATTAAAGAATGGTAATAAGGGTTTCCCTGGTGGTCCAGTGGGTAAAGAGTCCGTCTTGCAGTGCAGGAGGTACCAGTTCCATCCCTGGCCTGGGAAGATCCTTCGTGCTGTGGATGTGTCCAATTAGGAGCCAGTGCTATGGAGCACATGTGCCCAGAGGTGGTGCTTTGTAACCAGAGAGGCCATTGAAATGGGAGGCCCACACAGGCCAAAGAATAAAGATGAATGAAGACAAATAAATAAAAAAACAATAAAAGAGGCCAAAATTAAAAAAAAAAAAAGAATGGTAATAATATCTCACCTCGCTTAGAATGTTTTTATAAAAAGCATGGGTGGATGGATGGATAATTGCTGTTAGATTCTTTTTATATTTCCCCATCATGCCTCTTTTATTTATATCTATTTTTCATTTATATATATATATATATATATATATATATATATATTGCCACTTCTATTGATCCTTCATCTATTTATCTTTGTTCTTTGGCCTGTGTGGGCCTCCCATCACAGGCACCTTCCTTGCCGCAGAGCACCACCTCTGGGCTCATGCACCTCAGTGCTCGGGCTTGGTAGTTGGACACATCTGTCCAGCCACTTCGCAGCACGTGGGATCCTCTCAGGCCAGAGATTGAACTGGTACCCCATGCACTGCAAGGCGGTATCCTTACCCAATGAACCACCAGGGAAGCCCCATCATTTTAATTCTTTGGCATGTGTGGGCCTCCCATCACATTGGCCTCTCTTGCTGCAGAGCACCATCTCTGGGCGCATGAGCTCCAGAGTGCTGGCTCCTAATTGGACACACCGGTCCAGCCGCTCAGAGGCACGTGGGATCTTCCCAGGCCAGGGATCCAACCAGTGTCCCTTGCAGTGCATGGCGGACTCTTCACACATTGGACCACCAGGGAAGCCCTGATGTTAGATTTTAATAACATTTCACATTTCTTAAAAATCAACACATTTAAATATATTGGTACATCAGTCTCTAATACTATTCCTACATCTTGGTACATCAACAAGTCTTAACAGCATTTGAAATAACTGCCCCCCTCCCAACTAATTTATTTCCTGATCTGTCACCATTGTTGAGATCAACTTAAAGATTTCCCTTTGAAACACAGAGCTATAAAATCACACAAAAAACTATGAATAAGAATTTCATTTTTCATTCTTTTGTAATTCTGACTAGTATTTTTTTCACTTAGTCACAAAATAGAAGTTTTTTAAAAAATTACTGTGTTTCTGATATTTTTATTTTATGCCTAGAAGGCATCTCACATTATGCTACAATCTGCCACAATCTGTGACTTTTCTCTAGGTATATCTCCAATAAAGAGGCATTGACAAAAATGGAGTGACAGAAGGTGACTTTAAAGTCAACCACGCAGTCACAGATGTGCTCCTAGAAATGCGTTACTGTCCAGGAACCAAATTACATGCCACTGAGTTAAACCCTAGCAAACCGATACTGGTAATAATATACTGAACTAAAAAAGTGCTACCATGTTGAGCTATCAGTGATTGTTGGAGTTATAATAGCAGCATGTTTCTATTAGAAAAAAATGCATATTCAAAATTGTATGCTTTATCCTCATAGAAGAAAAAAAATACCAGCAGTTTGTTAGATATTTTAGTATAACATTCTGTCATGCATGTGTTAGACAAGAGAATAGTAAACAGCTATGAACTTTGGTCCTCAGTTTTTCTCACATTGGGAGAGCATCCACTGAAGTGTAAAAAAGGAGAAAATAAAAATAACTTTAAAGAAAGCTGAAAGCAAGGAGGCCAGAAGATTAGCAAGAATAAAAAGAATGACTGAAGGCGTGCTTACAATATAGCAAATCTTTCAGATCATATCAATTATCCTCAGGTAATACTGAGGAGTAGTTTCACCATTTCAGAACCCCAAGTTTCTTCTGTGTGCAACATTCTGGCTCAGAAAAGCAATAACTTCTGAAAAGCAACCATTGCACAATATCTTTTGTCAACAAAAGGCAAAAATGCCTGAAGCATGACATTTAAATATGCCTTAAATCACTCATGCAGTAATTCCATTAATAGTGCAATGCAGTCATAGAACCTTGTTCTCTGTCAAGATTATGGGTTCCATTGTTGAAATTAAAATAGATATTGGGAAGACCTCTCATATTTTAAGACCATTCCTTTTATCAGGTGCTTGCACGTAACTCCACAGATACGGTTTTTAAATCCAGACAGATAAATACTGTGCGCACAGATTTTTATTACATTTAATGTTCAGAATACTGTAGCAGATGTAAGACTTTATTACTAGATGCTAAGAGGTCATTGATACGCAGATTTTCACACTCTAAAAGTTGGGTAGCTGTAAGAAGAGACAATATAAAACTCTACACCTATCTGACTAAAAGCACATACATTTAGACAATAAAAGAACAGTGTAACACAAACACATTAGTCTTTTAATTTCTTTTTACATCTCAAACAGATAACTTGAATGAGACCCATGATATCCTCATTAAGTGGCTCTTTATATTTTGACAAACCCTGGTATGGATGATCTTATGTTAGGATCCTTGGCACGCAGTCACGATGTGCTCCTAAAATGCGTATTCAGACAAACTGAGTTAAACCCTAGCAAACCGATACTGGTAATAATATACTGAACTAAAAAAGTGCTACCATGTTGAGCTATCAGTGATTGTTGGAGTTATAATAGCAGCATGTTTCTATTAGAAAAAAATGCATATTCAAAATTGTATGCTTTATCCTCATAGAAGAAAAAAAATACCAGCAGTTTGTTAGATATTTTTAGTATAACATTCTGTCATGCATGTGTTAGACAAGAGAATAGTAAACAGCTATGAACTTTGGTCCTCAGTTTTTCTCACATTGGGAGAGCATCCACTGAAGTGTAAAAAAGGAGAAAATAAAAATAACTTTAAAGAAAGCTGAAAGCAAGGAGGCCAGAAGATTAGCAAGAATAAAAAGAATGACTGAAGGCGTGCTTACAATATAGCAAATCTTTCAGATCATATCAATTATCCTCAGGTAATACTGAGGAGTAGTTTCACCATTTCAGAACCCCAAGTTTCTTCTGTGTGCAACATTCTGGCTCAGAAAAGCAATAACTTCTGAAAAGCAACCATTGCACAATATCTTTTGTCAACAAAAGGCAAAAATGCCTGAAGCATGACATTTAAATATGCCTTAAATCACTCATGCAGTAATTCCATTAATAGTGCAATGCAGTCATAGAACCTTGTTCTCTGTCAAGATTATGGGTTCCATTGTTGAAATTAAAATAGATATTGGGAAGACCTCTCATATTTTAAGACCATTCCTTTTATCAGGTGCTTGCACGTAACTCCACAGATACGGTTTTTAAATCCAGACAGATAAATACTGTGCGCACAGATTTTTATTACATTTAATGTTCAGAATACTGTAGCAGATGTAAGACTTTATTACTAGATGCTAAGAGGTCATTGATACGCAGATTTTCACACTCTAAAAGTTGGGTAGCTGTAAGAAGAGACAATATAAAACTCTACACCTATCTGACTAAAAGCACATACATTTAGACAATAAAAGAACAGTGTAACACAAACACATTAGTCTTTTAATTTCTTTTTACATCTCAAACAGATAACTTGAATGAGACCCATGATATCCTCATTAAGTGGCTCTTTATATTTTGACAAACCCTGGTATGGATGATCTTATGTTAGGATCCTTGGCCATTTCTGTATATTCATGAAGTTCAGTCCTTTTTTTGAATTCACTGGGGTTAAAAAGCCAGTTTAGACCTAAGAGAATATTTGAAATGATCAATCATGCAGCGGAGAATAACAGAACATTGTAAAACAGCTATACTACAATTTAAAAAAAGTATCAATGGGAGTTATTACGGGTTTGGGACAATAAAATAGGCTTACTAAAAGGGCAGGTAAGTAGTTTAACACTAAGACTGGGAAGAATTAAGGTAATTTACGAAGATAAAGAAAAAAGCACTAGTCAAACATTTCAAATATTTTGTACTGCTCCAGGTGAAACAGATATAAATATGAAAACAGACAGTCCTGTTTTCAAGATTAAAGACAAGTATAAATACAGATATTAAGAAACTGTACAGCCCAATAGGTTAAAATATGAAATCCAAGTACATAACAGGAGACATAGAAGATAAGTCATTTAAATATGACTCAGAAGAAGCAGAGTATGTGATATACTGGATAACCATGTTTGTACAAGAATTTGAATGCTGGTAATTCTGACTCAGTAATACTATACTCGAAATACTGTTGTCATCCTAGTACTATACAGTATATGCTTTTGAGAGCTGACTTGTCTTTTAATTTCTCAAAGAGACAAAAATTATGTTTCACTTCTGTGCTATGCTTTGTATCACTCACACTCTGTGGATCCTGCCTTTCTTTTGAATAATGAATAGTCATGGGTTCTGATCTACCTATGTTATCCACATTAACCCCATTTCTGAAAAGCTGACTTTATTACTAGATGCTAAGAGGTCATTGATACGCAGATTTTCACACTCTAAAAGTTGGGTAGCTGTAAGAAGAGACAATATAAAACTCTACACCTATCTGACTAAAAGCACATACATTTAGACAATAAAAGAACAGTGTAACACAAACACATTAGTCTTTTAATTTCTTTTTACATCTCAAACAGATAACTTGAATGAGACCCATGATATCCTCATTAAGTGGCTCTTTATATTTTGACAAACCCTGGTATGGATGATCTTATGTTAGGATCCTTGGCCATTTCTGTATATTCATGAAGTTCAGTCCTTTTTTTGAATTCACTGGGGTTAAAAAGCCAGTTTAGACCTAAGAGAATATTTGAAATGATCAATCATGCAGCGGAGAATAACAGAACATTGTAAAAAAAAAAAAAAAAAAAACTATACTACAATTTAAAAAAAGTATCAATGGGAGTTATTACGGGTTTGGGACAATAAAATAGGCTTACTAAAAGGGCAGGTAAGTAGTTTAACACTAAGACTGGGAAGAATTAAGGTAATTTACGAAGATAAAGAAAAAAGCACTAGTCAAACATTTCAAATATTTTGTACTGCTCCAGGTGAAACAGATATAAATATGAAAACAGACAGTCCTGTTTTCAAGATTAAAGACAAGTATAAATACAGATATTAAGAAACTGTACAGCCCAATAGGTTAAAATATGAAATCCAAGTACATAACAGGAGACATAGAAGATAAGTCATTTAAATATGACTCAGAAGAAGCAGAGTATGTGATATACTGGATAACCATGTTTGTACAAGAATTTGAATGCTGGTAATTCTGACTCAGTAATACTATACTCGAAATACTGTTGTCATCCTAGTACTATACAGTATATGCTTTTGAGAGCTGACTTGTCTTTTAATTTCTCAAAGAGACAAAAATTATGTTTCACTTCTGTGCTATGCTTTGTATCACTCACACTCTGTGGATCCTGCCTTTCTTTTGAATAATGAATAGTCATGGGTTCTGATCTACCTCCTATGTTATCTTTCACATTAACTCATCTCCATTTCTCCAGATATTATTTAGTTACTTTCCCTGTGTGCTCAGAGCACTCTATATTTATCTCCACTTCATAACTTCTCATCAACTTACTTGCAGGCTTTCTTTTCCAGGCAGTATAATTCTTGAGGATGTACCTCATTCTTCTCTGTAATTGCTTTAGTGCCTGATATATAGAAGGTGTTCAATAAGCATTTATTAGATAAATATATGACTACATGCATGAAAGTCCCAATGATTATTTAAAAAGAGCTTGTGACCTTCAGTCTGACATGAAGGTTGCCACGCTCATCCATTTGCCATTGCTTAAATCTATTTTTTCCTGGTCTTGAGGCTATTTCCATCTTTGAATATTTTCTGTAAAAACTGCTCAAACATCATCAGCAAGTATTTTAGTGAATACAGACCACTTGCTGAAACAAAACTGAATTCATAATAACAGGCAAGTCATGCATTCCCAAGAGGACATTTTACTAATCCCATAGTTTTACTAAGATATGAAAACTACCTTGCCTAAAACTTCTTTTTCTCACTCACAATGCTTAGTTTTTATTTTAATGGCATCCCCAGTATCTAGAGACACTCTGTAGCTCAATGATTCTATCCAATGTAGCTGGTTAATTACTGAGGGGTTCTTATTACACTTGATGCTACAGACAACCTGCTTTTAAAAAAAGAAGGAAAAAACTTATGATAGTCCCACTATTAAAAGAAGGCTAAAAGAATGGCCAAAGCTTTCTTTTGTTGAACCCACTTCAGAAATGAACTATTATTAACTGAACTATGGTCTTAAGGCTGAGTAGAATCAAGACATAAAATAAAACTAAAATAAGTCCTAAATTCAGGTTTGCACCAGGCCGCTAAAATTTCCAGTTGTTCTCAAAACATATTTCTATAAGCAGGATAGATTTTTCTGCTCAGATTTTCAATTCTATCTAGCTTCCCCAGGTAGACAGAGGCTAAGAGGTTGTACAGTTGAAATAACAGGAAGCAAAGCATTTTATAGGGAGTAAAGCTCATAACTAGCATATAAGCGGGTTTTGAAGGAGACTCAGATCCAAGGCAGAAAGAAAGATGATACTAATGATATTTCTGTTGTTATTATAGGCAGAAAATTTTAGATTCTGTAGTGATTTACTCTTTTGTGACATCCTGGATGTTTTATGATTTGTGGTAAATTTTAAAAATGACTACAAGAGTTAGAATTCCCTCCCATAAAAATGTGAGAGGGTGGAAGTTCTTTCCGGTATACTGAAAACAAGTTTGTTCTCTCTGTGTTATTTACTTTGACCAAATAAGCAAGTAAATCAGAAATGCCTCCAGCCTAGGCTTAGGATGACTTTCTTTTTCTTTTTAATAAAAATTGATAGAATTTTTTTTGAGGGGGGGGTAGTATAATTGCTTTACAATGTTGTGTTGCTTTCTTCTGTACAATGAAGTGAATCTGCCATGTCTGTGTGTATTAATTACTCAATCATGTCCAGCTCTTTGAGATTCATGGACTGTAACCTGCCAATCCTCTCTGTCCATGGAATTATCCAGGCCAGAATACCAGAATGGTAGCTATTGCCTTCTCCAGGGGATCTTCTCAATCCAGGGATCAAGCCTGCGTCTCCTGCAATGTAGACGGCTTCTTTACCATCTGATTCACAAAGGAAGCCCAAAGCAGCTATATGTAATAGGTATATCTCCTTCCTCTCGGACTGCCCCCAATCCCCATATCACCAATCTAGGTGATAGCAGAGTGCCAAAATGAACTTCCTGTGCTACACTGAAGGTTCACATAGGCTATCTATTTTATGCATGGTTAGTGTATTTAAGTCAAACCTCGTCTCCTAATTCATCCCACCCCACCTTCTGCCTCCAATATCCACATATCTGTGTCTATGTCTGCACCTCTATTTATTTCCTGGAACTAGGTACATCTCTACAGTTGTAGATTTCACTGCCATCTACTGCAATGTGAACAAGCACTAACGAGAGTGTTGGATGGTGAGAAATCTGGTGAGAGAGATGGCGGTGTAGTCACCCTCATTAGTCATGTTAACAGAAAGGAAGACACTAGACCTGAGAATAAAGCCATTTTAGAAATTACATCCTGTGGTTAAAACCATCATTGACCCCAGAAGCATGAGTGATCCCCAGAAAGATCATCCTAGTCTGATCAGGTAAATAAGAATGCTCAGATGATCCACAGATTTATGACCAAAGGTAAAAAAATTACTAATGATATTTCTGTTGTTATTATAGGCAGAAAATTTTAGATTCTGTAGTGATTTACTCTTTTGTGACATCCTGGATGTTTTATGATTTGTGGTAAATTTTAAAAATGACTACAAGAGTTAGAATTCCCTCCCATAAAAATGTGAGAGGGTGGAAGTTCTTTCCGGTATACTGAAAACAAGTTTGTTCTCTCTGTGTTATTTACTTTGACCAAATAAGCAAGTAAATCAGAAATGCCTCCAGCCTAGGCTTAGGATGACTTTCTTTTTCTTTTTAATAAAAATTGATAGAATTTTTTTTGAGGGGGGGGTAGTATAATTGCTTTACAATGTTGTGTTGCTTTCTTCTGTACAATGAAGTGAATCTGCCATGTCTGTGTGTATTAATTACTCAATCATGTCCAGCTCTTTGAGATTCATGGACTGTAACCTGCCAATCCTCTCTGTCCATGGAATTATCCAGGCCAGAATACCAGAATGGTAGCTATTGCCTTCTCCAGGGGATCTTCTCAATCCAGGGATCAAGCCTGCGTCTCCTGCAATGTAGACGGCTTCTTTACCATCTGATTCACAAAGGAAGCCCAAAGCAGCTATATGTAATAGGTATATCTCCTTCCTCTCGGACTGCCCCCAATCCCCATATCACCAATCTAGGTGATAGCAGAGTGCCAAAATGAACTTCCTGTGCTACACTGAAGGTTCACATAGGCTATCTATTTTATGCATGGTTAGTGTATTTAAGTCAAACCTCGTCTCCTAATTCATCCCACCCCACCTTCTGCCTCCAATATCCACATATCTGTGTCTATGTCTGCACCTCTATTTATTTCCTGGAACTAGGTACATCTCTACAGTTGTAGATTTCACTGCCATCTACTGCAATGTGAACAAGCACTAACGAGAGTGTTGGATGGTGAGAAATCTGGTGAGAGAGATGGCGGTGTAGTCACCCTCATTAGTCATGTTAACAGAAAGGAAGACACTAGACCTGAGAATAAAGCCATTTTAGAAATTACATCCTGTGGTTAAAACCATCATTGACCCCAGAAGCATGAGTGATCCCCAGAAAGATCATCCTAGTCTGATCAGGTAAATAAGAATGCTCAGATGATCCACAGATTTATGACCATTAATAGTTGTTCTCTTAAGCACTGCATTTTAGGGAGGTTTGCTAAACACCAACATTTTGCTGATGCAATTTTTAATCTCATATGCAAAATCTAGTTATTGAGCACAACTTTATGCCAGTTACTGATTTACAAACTGGAGATACAAAAGTGAACAAGTTATAGTGCCTGGCTTCAAAGTGTTCCTCATCTTTGGGGAAGTCTTTACTCAAATAAATAAGCATGTTAATATAACAATATAAATACTATAATAGGGATAATCAGAGGATGCTATAGACCATTTAAGTGTTAAATTTAGAATGTCATCTATACCACCTGTGCAATATAAATGAACTCTTATTCAGTCAATTCCATAAAATCAAAATAGCCAAACTGGCATTCTGTTTAAATATAGTACACTCAACTGCTACCTGTTTTCCAGTTACTGAAAGGGTTAGAATAACAAGAAAGCTAAGCAAAGCATGTCCTATCCTTTCTGAGTAGCAAAGAAAGGGAACTCTTTATGTTCAAATGGGGAAGAGAGAGTCAAACCTTTCTCAAAACAATGATGCAACGATCTTATATCAGATAAGGGCAAATTCAAAGCCATGCCAGTGGAATTATTTATTTAATTGGGCTTCAACCCTGTAATTCTCAAGAAATAAAAGTGTTTGTCTTGGTTACATGGTCTTACATTAAGAATGACTTTGAAAAACACATGAAGCAGCTTTCTGTTTTTTTCCATTTCTCTGGTGACAAAAGTGAACTCATACAGAAGCTCCACATGAAACTAGGTATCCTGTTTCCATCCCTTCATATATATTCAAGAAACTAACTACGTGTAAGGAGATCTCACTGGTCTTCAGAGAATTTCTCTATATTCCTGATTCTTGGCCTAGCGTTGGGTGTGATTCTGGGGAAGGCTGGAGAGGTATTGTAATTGTGAGTGGGGTTAGCTCTGTCTGCCTCCAACCACTGGAAAAGGGCTGTAGCGCAGAAAGTGCTAGAAGGTAAAGCCCCCTCCATCTTTTTCACTCAATTACTAAGTGGTGCCATCTTTGGCTTTGGGTTGTCGTGATAGGACACGAGCAAGTATTGGTCTCAGCCCACCCTTAAGTTATAATGAATTTAGTGACAGACAGTCTGAAAATATGAGACTCTAACTTGCTTGATTGTACAAAGATTTTAATTTTATACCTAATATTTGGATTTGTTTTTAGCAGGTAACCTTACTTACTGGCAGACTGCTCTGTCCATGGAATTCTCCAGGCAAGAATACTACAGTGGGTTGCCATTCCCTTCTCCAGGAGAGCTTCCCAACCCAGGGGTGGAATCCAGGTCTCCCACATTGCAGGCAGATTCCTCACTGTCTACGTCAATAGGGAAGCCTATTGTACATGTCAATGTAATTTAGGAAATTATTTTATTCCAATAATTAAGTTATAGTTTGGGTGTTTGAGATTATTTACTGTATTACCAATGAAAACTGTTTGCGAACACAAGTATAAGACCTTAAATTTGTCTTAACTATGTTGATCATTGTTGGTAGAAATTCACACTGACTTCTACCTCAGTTTATAAGGCTCATATTGTTTAACCTTTGCAGCAATGTCTGTTGGAAGATGTAAGTCTGAACTCCATGAACTTTATAGCTTTTAAGATCTGTATAAAATGTATATAAAATGAGACATTAATATCCCTGGACTCTGCAAATATAGATTCTTCCAGTCAAATAGAAAATATACTCATTTGGATGTGGAAACAGTGTTTTTTTAAAATGTAAGTTAACATAGGACAAATCATTTTATATTATTTGCATGGTAAAAGACTAAGTGTCATATACATTTTAATGATATAATTAAAACTGATACAAGTAAAAAATAATAGTAACAGACAGAAATTAATGTCAGTATACTTTACATGTTTGTTGGTAATAATCTAAAGACTTTTCTTGACCTAGTAGAGTGACTTTCTTTTAGCCATAATTTCATATCTCTTATAGTATATACCCTACTAGATAGATTTTTATACTATTATTTCTTAATATCTAGATTATTTACTCATAGAAAACCTGAGGAAATTCTAATATCATGACATAAGTAATGCACATTTTTGAGTGAGTTTAGTCATATAGTAACTACTCTAGTTTCTGCATCCAAATATAAGTCAATATGGTCAAATAGTTACCTAGGAAACAAGAAAATTGATGTGAACCTATGTTTTTGAATGATGCTTATATTGTATGTAAACCTGTGGAAGTCACAGCAAAAAAAATAATCAACTTGAAAAATATCTTCTTCAATGTACAAAGACTCAAGCAAACATTTGATATACATCTGATTTCTGGGTTTCTTGTTTTGGTTTTTTCTCACATCAGCAAATGTGCAGTCAATACAGTAATTGCAAAGGCTCAGATATAATTATGCATATAACAGATTGTAAATAGTCTTTCAATTTTTTGGTGACTTACATATTTTTGTGTACACAGAATATAACTTTGTTATTTCCATGAATCTATATACATATGCACACATGCAACACATACTCATATGCTTAGATTCAAAATTTACTGTGTAGCAGCTTTGTGCCAGGAACTGTCCAGAAATGCAGAGGGCATAAAGCTAATGGCAGATTCCTTCCTCATAAGAGAGTTTAACAAGAAAAGCACACAAAGGTTAGCATAAGGATCCTCAGGAGTTATAAAACCCAACCTATTAGAGTGGAATTGAGAAGGAAGTGACTTGAGTCAGCAATCAGTGTGGTACCTGACTATAATAAATACTAGAGATATTTTTTTCAACTAAAGTGGTTCTTAAAGAGGTGTAGAAGCAGTTGCTTAAATCTCCATGTATAATTCAGTCTCTGCTGCTGCTGCCCTAGAAAAGGTTTATGTTAGCAAAATTATTTGGGGCAATTTTCTCTAGTATTATAATAATCCATGCTTTTTAGTCCCAGCAGGACTGAAAACTATAACTCCAATGTCTCATAAGATGTCTCTACTCTATGGTTTCTTTGGAACCATTTTTAAGCTACATATCTATTTTTCAATCCTTACTGTAGTATAGTTGTTTTATAAATCACAGATCTATTGTAGCAGAAAAATGATAAATTCTATTATCATGACATAAGTAATGCACATTTTTGAGTGAGTTTAGTCATATAGTAACTACTCTAGTTTCTGCATCCAAATATAAGTCAATATGGTCAAATAGTTACCTAGGAAACAAGAAAATTGATGTGAACCTATGTTTTTGAATGATGCTTATATTGTATGTAAACCTGTGGAAGTCACAGCAAAAAAAATAATCAACTTGAAAAATATCTTCTTCAATGTACAAAGACTCAAGCAAACATTTGATATACATCTGATTTCTGGGTTTCTTGTTTTGGTTTTTTCTCACATCAGCAAATGTGCAGTCAATACAGTAATTGCAAAGGCTCAGATATAATTATGCATATAACAGATTGTAAATAGTCTTTCAATTTTTTGGTGACTTACATATTTTTGTGTACACAGAATATAACTTTGTTATTTCCATGAATCTATATACATATGCACACATGCAACACATACTCATATGCTTAGATTCAAAATTTACTGTGTAGCAGCTTTGTGCCAGGAACTGTCCAGAAATGCAGAGGGCATAAAGCTAATGGCAGATTCCTTCCTCATAAGAGAGTTTAACAAGAAAAGCACACAAAGGTTAGCATAAGGATCCTCAGGAGTTATAAAACCCAACCTATTAGAGTGGAATTGAGAAGGAAGTGACTTGAGTCAGCAATCAGTGTGGTACCTGACTATAATAAATACTAGAGATATTTTTTTCAACTAAAGTGGTTCTTAAAGAGGTGTAGAAGCAGTTGCTTAAATCTCCATGTATAATTCAGTCTCTGCTGCTGCTGCCCTAGAAAAGGTTTATGTTAGCAAAATTATTTGGGGCAATTTTCTCTAGTATTATAATAATCCATGCTTTTTAGTCCCAGCAGGACTGAAAACTATAACTCCAATGTCTCATAAGATGTCTCTACTCTATGGTTTCTTTGGAACCATTTTTAAGCTACATATCTATTTTTTCAATCCTTACTGTAGTATAGTTGTTTTATAAATCACAGATCTATTGTAGCAGTTAATTTATTTAAAACTCTGGCAATATAATTCATGGATTTACTTAACCAACTACAGATGAAATGTTGCAACATGAAAGATATTTACAATATGAGGATATCATCTTCAACCCCTTCACCTAGTCTTCCCTCTGAATACAGTGAAGTCAGCAGTCGTGTGAATTCAAATACCTGATAGACTCAGTAAGGGAGGGTGCAAGTTCTCATCTGTCTATTTAATATAAGACAAGTTCAAGTTATTTCTTACTATTTTTGATAAGATAAATAGAAGGCCTAGATTATGTTTTTTGTCCTCAATGCATTATCCTTTGGACTGAGAATATCATACTCTAGGGCTAGAAGACCATATTCATTGCCATCCAACAGGTACACATGCACACCTGAAACCATCAAGTCATGAACTAATTCTTAATAAAAGATGTTTTTGATTTTCTGTATAGTGTTGGGTTGACCAAAAAGTTCATTTGGGTTTCTCCCCCCAAAAATTTTTTGGCCAACCCAATATATTCTATTTCATTAAGAACAGTTATTGTGCTCTGGGCTTCCCAGGTGGTAACAGTGGTATCACCTACCTCTGGTATCTCCACCTGCCTGTCAGGAGATTTAAGAGATGCAGTTTCAATCCTGGAGTTGGGCATATTCCCTAGAGGAGGAAATGGCAACCCACTCCTGTATTCTTGCCTGAAGAAACCCATGAATAGAGGAGCCAGGACGGCATTGCAAAGAGTTGGACATGACTGAAACAACTTAGCACACAGCATGCAAATTACTTTTGTAATTTATTAATGGATAAATTTATTAACGATCCAGTGGTTGAGATGTCTCCTTCCAATGCAGGGGGTGAAGATTTGTTCCCTGGTCAGAGAACCAAGACCCCACATGCCTTGCATCCAGACAATCAGAACATAATATGGATGCAATACTGTAACAAATTCAATAAAGACTTTAAAGATGGTCCACATCAAAAAAAAAAAAAAAAATCTTAAGAAAAATAAAAGAAATAGGGCTCATATTCTTGACTTCTCTAATAGTATATGGCAAAAGAGAACCCTTGCTGTTCTATGAATTTGAGCCTTAAAAAACAGATATGGCACAAAATATATTGAAATCTGGTTACAGCTTCCAACTAATGCTTCTTTTTCACACAATACTCATTTGGGAAAAAAATCCCCAGTAAAAGACTTGATGTCCAAGGTAGGTTATTTAGGTAATTTTTTCCTCATGAAAATAGAAGATATCTGAATAATATAAATTATATAAAAGGTTCATGTAGTCTATTTTCTTTCATTTTGTGTGGTTTCCTGCAGACTGTAATAACCAATTGCTTTATAAGTTAAATAATATTGAGTGTGAGGATTATCACTGTGGTAAATTCATACACAAACCACAGGAAACAGTGATACAGTAAATGGAATTTTTCCCATTGAGCTAGTCTTATTTCTAATATCCCACAATGTTTTGGACTCAAAGTTCCATTTGGGTTTCTCCCCACAGACATCATGAAACCATCAAGTCATGAACTAATTCTTAATAAAAGATGTTTTTGATTTTCTGTATAGTGTTGGGTTGACCAAAAAGTTCATTTGGGTTTCTCCCCCCAAAAATTTTTTGGCCAACCCAATATATTCTATTTCATTAAGAACAGTTATTGTGCTCTGGGCTTCCCAGGTGGTAACAGTGGTATCACCTACCTCTGGTATCTCCACCTGCCTGTCAGGAGATTTAAGAGATGCAGTTTCAATCCTGGAGTTGGGCATATTCCCTAGAGGAGGAAATGGCAACCCACTCCTGTATTCTTGCCTGAAGAAACCCATGAATAGAGGAGCCAGGACGGCATTGCAAAGAGTTGGACATGACTGAAACAACTTAGCACACAGCATGCAAATTACTTTTGTAATTTATTAATGGATAAATTTATTAACGATCCAGTGGTTGAGATGTCTCCTTCCAATGCAGGGGGTGAAGATTTGTTCCCTGGTCAGAGAACCAAGACCCCACATGCCTTGCATCCAGACAATCAGAACATAATATGGATGCAATACTGTAACAAATTCAATAAAGACTTTAAAGATGGTCCACATCAAAAAAAAAAAAAAAAATCTTAAGAAAAATAAAAGAAATAGGGCTCATATTCTTGACTTCTCTAATAGTATATGGCAAAAGAGAACCCTTGCTGTTCTATGAATTTGAGCCTTAAAAAACAGATATGGCACAAAATATATTGAAATCTGGTTACAGCTTCCAACTAATGCTTCTTTTTCACACAATACTCATTTGGGAAAAAAATCCCCAGTAAAAGACTTGATGTCCAAGGTAGGTTATTTAGGTAATTTTTTCCTCATGAAAATAGAAGATATCTGAATAATATAAATTATATAAAAGGTTCATGTAGTCTATTTTCTTTCATTTTGTGTGGTTTCCTGCAGACTGTAATAACCAATTGCTTTATAAGTTAAATAATATTGAGTGTGAGGATTATCACTGTGGTAAATTCATACACAAACCACAGGAAACAGTGATACAGTAAATGGAATTTTTCCCATTGAGCTAGTCTTATTTCTAATATCCCACAATGTTTTGGACTCATACACTAATGCTGGCACACATTTTCTGGAAAAAAACAGTAAGAAAATATTTATTTCTTTCCCTTCAAGTTTTCCTCAACTCCCTATCACCACTGATGAGGCAAATTTAGGCATATTCATTGCAGGTGAGAGCTCTATAAATATGTGTTGAGATATATATATATATATATATATATATATATATATATAGGCAAATGAATAATATATAGATAAGTAGATAAGATGATTCATGTCCACAATTGTTCAGAATGTTATAATGAACTATGAAATTATGCATTTTGGTGAGTTGATTATCTCATACGAGATAAATGAATGAAAAACAATGCCCTATTCTCTTATTTTTTTACAGTTTACCATAAAATATGCTTTTGATTGCAATTTTCATTACTTGGACAGCATAAAAATGCTGAAAAGGTTATGGTTTATAAAGCAACCTTGAAATAGATTATTATTTTTATTAATAATCTTTTATCTGCTTAATAAAACTAATACTACATATTACTTGAAGAAATATTTTTATATAAGAGGTCAGATGTAGAACATTTTAGGTGTATGATACTGAAAATTTTTCATAATATTTACTGTATATACAGTAAAAAATTAATTTCAAGGGATTAAATGACATATAGGTATTTTTTCAAAATTCAATACTATATAAGTACTTTTAATAACTGCATTACTATAAAATGAAGGCTAATCTGTAATAATTCATGTAAAAATTGTTACCCTGTTCTCTTTCATTACTGAATGCACAATTAACTGATTTAGATAAATCACAACGATAAAGCCCCTGGACAGATATATTGAAATCTGGTTACAGCTTCCAACTAATGCTTCTTTTTCACAATACTCATTTGGGAAAAAATCCCAGTAAAAGACTTGATGTCCAAGGTAGGTTATTTAGGTAATTTTTTCCTCATGAAAATAGAAGATATCTGAATAATATAAATTATATAAAAGGTTCATGTAGTCTATTTTCTTTCATTTTGTGTGGTTTCCTGCAGACTGTAATAACCAATTGCTTTATAAGTTAAATAATATTGAGTGTGAGGATTATCACTGTGGTAAATTCATACACAAACCACAGGAAACAGTGATACAGTAAATGGAATTTTTCCCATTGAGCTAGTCTTATTTCTAATATCCCACAATGTTTTGGACTCATACACTAATGCTGGCACACATTTTCTGGAAAAAAACAGTAAGAAAATATTTATTTCTTTCCCTTCAAGTTTTCCTCAACTCCCTATCACCACTGATGAGGCAAATTTAGGCATATTCATTGCAGGTGAGAGCTCTATAAATATGTGTTGAGATATATATATATATATATATATATATATATAGGCAAATGAATAATATATAGATAAGTAGATAAGATGATTCATGTCCACAATTGTTCAGAATGTTATAATGAACTATGAAATTATGCATTTTGGTGAGTTGATTATCTCATACGAGATAAATGAATGAAAAACAATGCCCTATTCTCTTATTTTTTTACAGTTTACCATAAAATATGCTTTTGATTGCAATTTTCATTACTTGGACAGCATAAAAATGCTGAAAAGGTTATGGTTTATAAAGCAACCTTGAAATAGATTATTATTTTTATTAATAATCTTTTATCTGCTTAATAAAACTAATACTACATATTACTTGAAGAAATATTTTTATATAAGAGGTCAGATGTAGAACATTTTAGGTGTATGATACTGAAAATTTTTCATAATATTTACTGTATATACAGTAAAAAATTAATTTCAAGGGATTAAATGACATATAGGTATTTTTTCAAAATTCAATACTATATAAGTACTTTTAATAACTGCATTACTATAAAATGAAGGCTAATCTGTAATAATTCATGTAAAAATTGTTACCCTGTTCTCTTTCATTACTGAATGCACAATTAACTGATTTAGATAAATCACAAAGGTAAAGCCGCATAAATCCTTCATTCAGTGGACAGATATTCACTGAGCGCCTAATATGTCAGGAAGACCCCCTGGAGAAGGGAATGACTTCTCACTTCAATATTCTTGCCTAGAGAATCCATGGACAGAGGACCCTGATGGGCTACAGTCCATGGGGTCACAAAGAGTCAGACTGAGTAACACTTTCACACTTTCAATATGTATCAGAGGTACACTCATGAACAAAATTCCAAAGTATTTGACCTTAGGAAACTTATATTCTAAGTGGAAAAATATAGAATAAAATTAACAAAGAAAATACAGGTTGAAAGTTCTAAGACTGAAAGAGCAGAATAAAGAATACAGAAATGATGGATCTTCTGTGAGAAGCATTTTGTTAGGTATTTTATTCAGGGACAGTCTCTCTGAAAACATGACCCCCCCCCCCCCCCAGGAAAGTAGAGTGAGATGAAGGAATGAGTCTTAAGTATCTGTAATAAAGATATTTTATGCTAAGGAGACACATTCTGAAAAGGGCCTGGAAATTGGGGAGGCCACATGGCATGCCTAAGAAACAGAGAGGTAGAGCCTGCTGCTAGAACAGGCGAACAAAGAGAGGAACTGAAATGTGACCAGGACAGAGGGTAGGGACGGGGTGCTGGAGATGCCGGGGGGAACTTGAAGGCCATGGCAAGGTCTTTGTAATAAATTTTCAGGAAGATGGGGGAGCCATCTCAATGTTTTGAGCAAACGAGTGACATTTTGTCTTTGGTTTTGAAAAGATCACTTTGACTGTAATGTGTAGTTAGACACATAATATGGAATTATATTGCTTATTAATAACAAAGAAAGGTAAATCCAGAATTTTTCATGTCATGAACCATTATAAGAGAGTGAGACAAATCCGGCTCAGAGGTTCAATTTAATATCTAGTTTTCAAGATATTCACCATGCATTTTATGGAGCTAATTGTACTCATTCTTGAGGTCTCGTCATTATCATAAGCCCTAATGTCAAATATAAAAATTAGAATTTCTCATTAGGGAATTCTGAAAAGTTCTTGGGTGATCTTCCATTAGCTTCACTTTTACTTCCATTTATAGTCTTGCTTGTCTTTCAAGGTCTAAATTACTATTCTTGTAGCTCTCATGTAGCTATGAATAATTTCTAATAGACAGATACACTAGCTATATGTCAAATGGAGAAATGTTAACTTGCCTAGAGAATCCATGGACAGAGGACCCTGATGGGCTACAGTCCATGGGGTCACAAAGAGTCAGACTGAGTAACACTTTCACACTTTCAATATGTATCAGAGGTACACTCATGAACAAAATTCCAAAGTATTTGACCTTAGGAAACTTATATTCTAAGTGGAAAAATATAGAATAAAATTAACAAAGAAAATACAGGTTGAAAGTTCTAAGACTGAAAGAGCAGAATAAAGAATACAGAAATGATGGATCTTCTGTGAGAAGCATTTTGTTAGGTATTTTATTCAGGGACAGTCTCTCTGAAAACATGACCCCCAGGAAAGTAGAGTGAGATGAAGGAATGAGTCTTAAGTATCTGTAATAAAGATATTTTATGCTAAGGAGACACATTCTGAAAAGGGCCTGGAAATTGGGGAGGCCACATGGCATGCCTAAGAAACAGAGAGGTAGAGCCTGCTGCTAGAACAGGCGAACAAAGAGAGGAACTGAAATGTGACCAGGACAGAGGGTAGGGACGGGGTGCTGGAGATGCCGGGGGGAACTTGAAGGCCATGGCAAGGTCTTTGTAATAAATTTTCAGGAAGATGGGGGAGCCATCTCAATGTTTTGAGCAAACGAGTGACATTTTGTCTTTGGTTTTGAAAAGATCACTTTGACTGTAATGTGTAGTTAGACACATAATATGGAATTATATTGCTTATTAATAACAAAGAAAGGTAAATCCAGAATTTTTCATGTCATGAACCATTATAAGAGAGTGAGACAAATCCGGCTCAGAGGTTCAATTTAATATCTAGTTTTCAAGATATTCACCATGCATTTTATGGAGCTAATTGTACTCATTCTTGAGGTCTCGTCATTATCATAAGCCCTAATGTCAAATATAAAAATTAGAATTTCTCATTAGGGAATTCTGAAAAGTTCTTGGGTGATCTTCCATTAGCTTCACTTTTACTTCCATTTATAGTCTTGCTTGTCTTTCAAGGTCTAAATTACTATTCTTGTAGCTCTCATGTAGCTATGAATAATTTCTAATAGACAGATACTCAGCTTCTGCGAGGCAAAAAGCATGTGATGTACTAATTGAATCTCAATTAGCTTACATCATATCTCTTACAGAATTTCAAAACATGATTGTTCCCATATTAGAGGTTCAGGGGAAGGAGGACAAATATTTTTCTTTCTGTATTGCTCTGAAAAGAAATCCAGCTACCTGTATAGGACTCATAGTTTTCATCATGTCAAAATATAAAAGAAGTCTATAAATAAATAAAGGGATATGCTGCCCTCTTTTATGGCCTGTCGGAGAACACCACAGAGTCCAAGACAGGTTTCCTTCTGAGTACAGGTACAGCTAGGAGTACTGTCCCTAATAAGCCAAACCACAGGCTCTTCCCTCTATTCACCTGCAACTCTGACTTTCTTCAGTTTCAAAATAATTAGAATGAACTGTGGTTTCTTATTGGAAAATCACTCAGTTGGTTTACTTTACTTTCTCCTTGAACTGGTTCACAAGAAAAACAACAAGTGAGCCATTCAGGCCAACAATGGAACAGCAAATAATTTGGGGGTGAAAATAAAGCCAAACAAATTTATACTATTAATTACAAAGGTGTGACTCTTTATAATCAGATTAGATGCACAGTAATTGCAGCCCACAGGGTAGGTTGTACTTCCTACTAGAATTCAAACATGATACTTTTTTTTTTTGATTTTTGTTTTTAATTTTTGGCCACTTTTATTGGTCTTTCATTTATTTATTTTCATCTATCTTTGTTCTTTGGCCTGTGTGGGCTTCCCATTACAGTGGCTTCTCCTGTAGCAGAGCATTGGCTCTGGGCTCATGTGCTCCAGAGCACTGGCTGGTAATTGGACACACCGGTCCAGCCACTCCGCAGCATGTGGGATCCTCTCGGGCCAGGGATGGAACCGGCGACCCTTGCACTGCAAGGCTGACTCTTTACCCACTGGACCACCAGGGAAGCCTCAAACATGAAAAAACACTTTAAAGGGAAGTGCATTAAAGCTAGCTTCACTTTTACTTCCATTTATAGTCTTGCTTGTCTTTCAAGGTCTAAATTACTATTCTTGTAGCTCTCATGTAGCTATGAATAATTTCTAATAGACAGATACTCAGCTTCTGCGAGGCAAAAAGCATGTGATGTACTAATTGAATCTCAATTAGCTTACATCATATCTCTTACAGAATTTCAAAACATGATTGTTCCCATATTAGAGGTTCAGGGGAAGGAGGACAAATATTTTTCTTTCTGTATTGCTCTGAAAAGAAATCCAGCTACCTGTATAGGACTCATAGTTTTCATCATGTCAAAATATAAAAGAAGTCTATAAATAAATAAAGGGATATGCTGCCCTCTTTTATGGCCTGTCGGAGAACACCACAGAGTCCAAGACAGGTTTCCTTCTGAGTACAGGTACAGCTAGGAGTACTGTCCCTAATAAGCCAAACCACAGGCTCTTCCCTCTATTCACCTGCAACTCTGACTTTCTTCAGTTTCAAAATAATTAGAATGAACTGTGGTTTCTTATTGGAAAATCACTCAGTTGGTTTACTTTACTTTCTCCTTGAACTGGTTCACAAGAAAAACAACAAGTGAGCCATTCAGGCCAACAATGGAACAGCAAATAATTTGGGGTGAAAATAAAGCCAAACAAATTTATACTATTAATTACAAAGGTGTGACTCTTTATAATCAGATTAGATGCACAGTAATTGCAGCCCACAGGGTAGGTTGTACTTCCTACTAGAATTCAAACATGATACTTTTTTTTTTGATTTTTGTTTTTAATTTTTGGCCACTTTTATTGGTCTTTCATTTATTTATTTTCATCTATCTTTGTTCTTTGGCCTGTGTGGGCTTCCCATTACAGTGGCTTCTCCTGTAGCAGAGCATTGGCTCTGGGCTCATGTGCTCCAGAGCACTGGCTGGTAATTGGACACACCGGTCCAGCCACTCCGCAGCATGTGGGATCCTCTCGGGCCAGGGATGGAACCGGCGACCCTTGCACTGCAAGGCTGACTCTTTACCCACTGGACCACCAGGGAAGCCTCAAACATGACACTACTTTTAAAAGACACTTTAAAAGGATGAAGTGTCATTAAAGCTAGCAGTCTAGAAAAGCTTAGAAATTCCCAGAGAAAAGACATGTTGTGCAGTTCTCAAAATATTTACTGCTGTTTCCTTCCTTCTCACAAAGTGCTGTGAAGTGATTGGAAAGTTTTACTCATATATGTGCAGATATTTCCCATTAATAAAAGTTCTCAGTATACAAAAGTAATAAAATAAGCAATACAAGTCCAGGCAAAATTTTAAAATACCTTATGAAGCAATAGCCTTATAAGTTAGTCAGAAAAGGTGAGATGAGGGACAGATCTCATCTAATACTTATGCTTCAATTTAGCTTTTATACATGTTATATATTTGTAAACTTTTATTTGACAGTTACTATTCTGAAGCTTGTGTCTAATTGGGGGAGACAGGTCATACTGGGGCTTCCCTGGTGTATCTGATGGTAAAGAATTTGCCTGCCAGGAAGAAGACCTAGGTTCGATCCCTGGGTTAGGAAGATACCCTGAAGAAGATACTCTAGTTTCTTGCCTAGAGAATTCCAGGGGGAGAGGATCCTGGCGGGCTACAGTCAATGGAGTCACAGAGTTAGATATGACTGAGAGACTATCACTATTTTTTCAGGTCATAATTAAGTCAATCGCAAAAATTTCAGAAAGCAATGAATACTACAAATATAAGTAAAAAATAGGGAGAAATGGTTGAGAGGCATTGGTTGAATTAGATCATACTTAAGATTCAGGAATCAGAGATGTTTCTGAGATGTCAACTGAATTAAAATTGAAGGGACACAGAATCATCAGGCATTACTGTAGGCATAGGATGTGGCACATACAGATCCCCACAAATAGGCAAAACTTGAAACATAAAGAAGGCATTTGTGGCTAGAACACTGAATGTCAAAAGACACTAGGAGGAATTGATTCAGGAAACATAAGCAAGAAGTGAGCCCTGAATTTTATTGCAAAGATATTGGGGGTATATAATCTGAGGTGATGGTGGTGGTCGTTCTGTCAGTAAGTCTTGTCTGATTCTTAAGTCCATGGACTGTAGCCTGCCTATCTTTTCTGTGAGAGAGACCTGACTCTTACCCACTGGACCACCAGGGAAGCCTCAAACATGACACTACTTTTAAAAGACACTTTAAAAGGATGAAGTGTCATTAAAGCTAGCAGTCTAGAAAAGCTTAGAAATTCCCAGAGAAAAGACATGTTGTGCAGTTCTCAAAATATTTACTGCTGTTTCCTTCCTTCTCACAAAGTGCTGTGAAGTGATTGGAAAGTTTTACTCATATATGTGCAGATATTTCCCATTAATAAAAGTTCTCAGTATACAAAAGTAATAAAATAAGCAATACAAGTCCAGGCAAAATTTTAAAATACCTTATGAAGCAATAGCCTTATAAGTTAGTCAGAAAAGGTGAGATGAGGGACAGATCTCATCTAATACTTATGCTTCAATTTAGCTTTTATACATGTTATATATTTGTAAACTTTTATTTGACAGTTACTATTCTGAAGCTTGTGTCTAATTGGGGGAGACAGGTCATACTGGGGCTTCCCTGGTGTATCTGATGGTAAAGAATTTGCCTGCCAGGAAGAAGACCTAGGTTCGATCCCTGGGTTAGGAAGATACCCTGAAGAAGATACTCTAGTTTCTTGCCTAGAGAATTCCAGGGGGAGAGGATCCTGGCGGGCTACAGTCAATGGAGTCACAGAGTTAGATATGACTGAGAGACTATCACTATTTTTTCAGGTCATAATTAAGTCAATCGCAAAAATTTCAGAAAGCAATGAATACTACAAATATAAGTAAAAAATAGGGAGAAATGGTTGAGAGGCATTGGTTGAATTAGATCATACTTAAGATTCAGGAATCAGAGATGTTTCTGAGATGTCAACTGAATTAAAATTGAAGGGACACAGAATCATCAGGCATTACTGTAGGCATAGGATGTGGCACATACAGATCCCCACAAATAGGCAAAACTTGAAACATAAAGAAGGCATTTGTGGCTAGAACACTGAATGTCAAAAGACACTAGGAGGAATTGATTCAGGAAACATAAGCAAGAAGTGAGCCCTGAATTTTATTGCAAAGATATTGGGGGTATATAATCTGAGGTGATGGTGGTGGTCGTTCTGTCAGTAAGTCTTGTCTGATTCTTAGGAGTCCATGGACTGTAGCCTGCCTATCTTTTCTGTGCAGGAGAGACCTGATTTATATTTGTATTGTAAAAAAAGTTGCTCTGACCTATACATGATCAAGGTTAAAGTGGAAGTTAGAAGACTAGGGGCAGTGTCCAGAGGAGAGACAATGACATCTTGGGCTAAGAAATATAAATACAGTGTCAGGAGAAAAAATTTAAATTATATTAAAGAAGAAAGTATTTCAAGAGCCCTTAAGCACTTTAGAATCACCCACTAACACATGTACAATTGATGTGCTAATTACAGATCATTCTGAGCTTTGATTAATATTGGCTCCCTAAGGAGTCTTATTAAGCAAATATTTATATCATTAGGACTAATTGATTTTCTGTTAGACATGCAGGCTAGTGCTTTTTACAAGTGAATTCACCAGATTTAAGAGAAAAATCAGGTGGAGAACACTATCACAGTTTACTAGGCATCATCAGAGCCCTGGAAACCAGAAGGAGAACCTATTCAGAGCATGATGCAAAATTAGAACTACCCGTTACTGAATTCATTTTTAATAATACTTAAGTACCCTAAGCTGATGATGATGATGATGATGATTGATGATGAAGATGCTGTTGTGATACCCTTTAGACAGCATAATGAAAGTACTGGCTTAAAGTGTTAAGCATCTTAATTTTTGAATTGTTTTCTATTGGTAGTGATAGATTTAGGCCAAATCATCCATCACTTTCTTAGAGTCTCCCTTGTGATGAATTGCAAAGAGCTACTGTACTAGGAATTCAAGATGAGGCCATGGAGTAAAACTATAAATTTAATGGAGACCTCGCCATGATTCTGCATGTGTGTGTGTGTGTGTGTGCACGCATATCTGTAAGCTGCAAGTGAGAAAAAGGGGAAGAAGCTATTATAGATTTTACTGAGTGCTATCCACTGTACTATTTCTTCACCTATTTATCAGTAATCAGAACAATACAGTTCACACAGATTCCAAACACATCTGCTAGCACAAGGTCAAAGACATTATTCAGTGTAATTGCTATTGAAATGTCAGAGATTAACAAAGATCCAAATAAGCATGTCCTGTCTTATAATTTAACCCCAAAGAGGACAAGAAAGTATCAGCATACATTAGAATGACAGGCACAATAAATATCTGTTGAAAGACTTAGAAGAAACCCCCAGGCAAAAGATAAGAAAGTTTGGGATGGTTAAATGAGGAGTTACCTCATTTTTTGGCTGCATACTAACTCTGACCCATACATGATCAAGGTTAAAGTGGAAGTTAGAAGACTAGGGGCAGTGTCCAGAGGAGAGACAATGACATCTTGGGCTAAGAAATATAAATACAGTGTCAGGAGAAAAAATTTAAATTATATTAAAGAAGAAAGTATTTCAAGAGCCCTTAAGCACTTTAGAATCACCCACTAACACATGTACAATTGATGTGCTAATTACAGATCATTCTGAGCTTTGATTAATATTGGCTCCCTAAGGAGTCTTATTAAGCAAATATTTATATCATTAGGACTAATTGATTTTCTGTTAGACATGCAGGCTAGTGCTTTTACAAGTGAATTCACCAGATTTAAGAGAAAATCAGGTGGAGAACACTATCACAGTTTACTAGGCATCATCAGAGCCCTGGAAACCAGAAGGAGAACCTATTCAGAGCATGATGCAAAATTAGAACTACCCGTTACTGAATTCATTTTTAATAATACTTAAGTACCCTAAGCTGATGATGATGATGATGATGATTGATGATGAAGATGCTGTTGTGATACCCTTTAGACAGCATAATGAAAGTACTGGCTTAAAGTGTTAAGCATTTTAAATTTTTTGAATTGTTTTCTATTGGTAGTGATAGATTTAGGCCAAATCATCCATCACTTTCTTAGAGTCTCCCTTGTGATGAATTGCAAAGAGCTACTGTACTAGGAATTCAAGATGAGGCCATGGAGTAAAACTATAAATTTAATGGAGACCTCGCCATGATTCTGCATGTGTGTGTGTGTGTGTGTGTGCACGCATATCTGTAAGCTGCAAGTGAGAAAAAGGGGAAGAAGCTATTATAGATTTTACTGAGTGCTATCCACTGTACTATTTCTTCACCTATTTATCAGTAATCAGAACAATACAGTTCACACAGATTCCAAACACATCTGCTAGCACAAGGTCAAAGACATTATTCAGTGTAATTGCTATTGAAATGTCAGAGATTAACAAAGATCCAAATAAGCATGTCCTGTCTTATAATTTAACCCCAAAGAGGACAAGAAAGTATCAGCATACATTAGAATGACAGGCACAATAAATATCTGTTGAAAGACTTAGAAGAAACCCCCAGGCAAAAGATAAGAAAGTTTGGGATGGTTAAATGAGGAGTTACCTCATTTTTTGGCTGCATACTAATATCTTTGCAACAGCAGTTACTGAAAAGGATGGAAAATCATAATCACTCAGTTATGCTATTTCAAGGACTATGGATCATCCCCCCCCAAATGGTATCCTATATGGTATCCTATTTCTTCAACCTATAATCACTGGGCAATATCTTTCAAGTTTTAGACAATAGAATATGCTCAAGGCAATTATTTTAACACATGTATTCCTCATTTAATAGAGATTGAAGTGTACTTTAATTTTCTCCCTTTACAAATGAGAAAAGTGAAACCTTGAGCAGGATTCGCCTTACCTAAGTTAGCACAACTGATTAGTGATTTGGGGGCCTCAGATTTCAAGTTAATAAAAATACTGTTTACATGACCCTAAGTGGCCAATTATCATTATGATCAGTATGATTAATAAAATGTCTTTAATGTCTAGTTTCTTAAGATATAAAGTGTTTCTTATTGTATTAAATATTTCATTCATTTAAGCAGTTTGAATATTCCAGTACTTTCAAAGAGAAGTCTTATTTAGCAAGCAAAAAAGGATGATTTAAAATATGTTAGAATGTCTACAGATAAACTGTGACAATTCTAACACTAAGGTTTTTTTCAAGTAGTAGGTTTTTAATTTGTACATTCTACTCTTTCTAAAACATCATTATGAGTGGTAGTCTTTCTATATGAATGCAATTTATTTTTGATGTTACTCTATTAGCAAACATACTTCTTTGTGTAGGTGTTTATTTCAAGATAGAATGGTGAATTTCTCATGAAGATATTAGTTCAGGAGTCTGGCTTCTATTAGGTAAGGTATATAGACGTTACGTGTTTCTTGCTATATTTTCAGTATGAAATCAGAGACTGAATTAGAATGCTAAATTAATCATGTGATTCTTGAGTAATTATTAACTTTAATATTTTTCTCTAAATTGTGGTTATGGACAATTTTCAAAATTTTTGGCTTTCTAATGAAAATACATCTGTCTTCCTTTGTTTCATTCACACTTTATTTCTAGCTTTGAGGTACAACTACTATGAAAATTTTAACAGCTATTGTTGTTGTTGTTTGGTGGCTAAGTCATGTCTGACTCTGCAACCCTGTGGAATATAGCTTGCCAGGCTTATCTGTCCATGGAATTTTTTCCAGTAAGAATATTGGAGTGGGTTGCTATTTCCTTCTCCAGGGGATCTTCTCGAAGAAACCTGCATCTTCTAGTTTGGCAGGTGGATTTGCCACTGTTGAGTCAGCAGTTAGTCAGCAGGTAAGCCCTGTGTCTGCTATAGAATGGTTTAAACCTGTACAAAAAGACCTTCACAAATACAGAACCCTAGGTACAGAAACAGTATAATTAGGATCAATAGAAGATTCTGTTATGTTCTCATCAATGTCCCACTGAAACCTAAATATTTGTAAAATTGAAGTTTGTACTTTAATTTTTTTTCCCTTTACAAATGAGAAAAGTGAAACCTTGAGCAGGATTCGCCTTACCTAAGTTAGCACAACTGATTAGTGATTTGGGGGCCTCAGATTTCAAGTTAATAAAAATACTGTTTACATGACCCTAAGTGGCCAATTATCATTATGATCAGTATGATTAATAAAATGTCTTTAATGTCTAGTTTCTTAAGATATAAAGTGTTTCTTATTGTATTAAATATTTCATTCATTTAAGCAGTTTGAATATTCCAGTACTTTCAAAGAGAAGTCTTATTTAGCAAGCAAAAAAGGATGATTTAAAATATGTTAGAATGTCTACAGATAAACTGTGACAATTCTAACACTAAGGTTTTTTTCAAGTAGTAGGTTTTTAATTTGTACATTCTACTCTTTCTAAAACATCATTATGAGTGGTAGTCTTTCTATATGAATGCAATTTATTTTTGATGTTACTCTATTAGCAAACATACTTCTTTGTGTAGGTGTTTATTTCAAGATAGAATGGTGAATTTCTCATGAAGATATTAGTTCAGGAGTCTGGCTTCTATTAGGTAAGGTATATAGACGTTACGTGTTTCTTGCTATATTTTCAGTATGAAATCAGAGACTGAATTAGAATGCTAAATTAATCATGTGATTCTTGAGTAATTATTAACTTTAATATTTTTCTCTAAATTGTGGTTATGGACAATTTTCAAAATTTTGGCTTTCTAATGAAAATACATCTGTCTTCCTTTGTTTCATTCACACTTTATTTCTAGCTTTGAGGTACAACTACTATGAAAATTTTAACAGCTATTGTTGTTGTTGTTTGGTGGCTAAGTCATGTCTGACTCTGCAACCCTGTGGAATATAGCTTGCCAGGCTTATCTGTCCATGGAATTTTTTCCAGTAAGAATATTGGAGTGGGTTGCTATTTCCTTCTCCAGGGGATCTTCTCGAAGAAACCTGCATCTTCTAGTTTGGCAGGTGGATTTGCCACTGTTGAGTCAGCAGTTAGTCAGCAGGTAAGCCCTGTGTCTGCTATAGAATGGTTTAAACCTGTACAAAAAGACCTTCACAAATACAGAACTCTTAGGTACAGAAACAGTATAATTAGGATCAATAGAAGATTCTGTTATATTCTCATCAATGTCCCACTGAAACTGTGCTAAATATTTGTAAAATCATTAAAGTTGCAAAAGTGCCTGTGTTGTGTTCAGAAGTCTACTAGAAGTCTTGCTTAAAAGCCAGGCTTGAGTAATTAGATTCTGCTGCATTTGCTTGCTGATGTTGTAAAACACTCAAGCTTGTTCTATTTGCAGTCTCAGGTTCCTTGGACAAGAAAAATCCTAGTCCCAGTACTTCTGAAAATAATATTACAGTGTAATAATACAGTGTAATAATACAAAATATCAATACAGCATATGAAAAAGATGCTAGAACTTACTTGTATATATTGAGATTGTTCCATCTGCTCCATACATTTGTGCCTCATTTTATTCGCCTTTGCAGATTCTGTGTTTTTCTTTCTACACATTGAAGAGTTGAGCATCCCTGCATTAAGCAAGTCTAGTTGTGCCATTTTTTCCAGCAGTATTTGCATACTTTGTGTCTCTGTGTCACATTTCAAGCTTTTTCATTATTATTGCATTTGTTATAGGGATTTGTGAACAGTGATTTTTCAGTGTTAACTACTACAACTCACTGGAGGCTGAGAAGAGGGTTAGTACTTTTAGCAATTAAGTATTTTTCATTGTTATTTGCATTTTCTAGACATAGGCTGTTACAGATTACAGTATATGGCACAAATGACTTATACCTTCACTGGGAAATCAAAGAGTCATGTGATCTGCTTTATTGTGATATTCACCTTAATGTGGTAGTCTGAAACTGAGCCCAAAATATCTCAGATGTATACCTTGTAGTGACCTAAACAGAAGTCTTTTTCCCATAGAAAGTTCAGATCTGTACAGAATTTTCACAATGTCCTCACAATGTCTTTTACTTTGAACCTCACTCTCCATAGAGTGTGGCAATTATCTTCATTGGAGTGGGTTGCTATTTCCTTCTCCAGGATCTTCTCGAAGAAACCTGCATCTTCTAGTTTGGCAGGTGGATTTGCCACTGTTGAGTCAGCAGTTAGTCAGCAGGTAAGCCCTGTGTCTGCTATAGAATGGTTTAAACCTGTACAAAAAGACCTTCACAAATACAGAACTCTTAGGTACAGAAACAGTATAATTAGGATCAATAGAAGATTCTGTTATATTCTCATCAATGTCCCACTGAAACTGTGCTAAATATTTGTAAAATCATTAAAGTTGCAAAAGTGCCTGTGTTGTGTTCAGAAGTCTACTAGAAGTCTTGCTTAAAAGCCAGGCTTGAGTAATTAGATTCTGCTGCATTTGCTTGCTGATGTTGTAAAACACTCAAGCTTGTTCTATTTGCAGTCTCAGGTTCCTTGGACAAGAAAAATCCTAGTCCCAGTACTTCTGAAAATAATATTACAGTGTAATAATACAGTGTAATAATACAAAATATCAATACAGCATATGAAAAAGATGCTAGAACTTACTTGTATATATTGAGATTGTTCCATCTGCTCCATACATTTGTGCCTCATTTTATTCGCCTTTGCAGATTCTGTGTTTTTCTTTCTACACATTGAAGAGTTGAGCATCCCTGCATTAAGCAAGTCTAGTTGTGCCATTTTTTCCAGCAGTATTTGCATACTTTGTGTCTCTGTGTCACATTTCAAGCTTTTTCATTATTATTGCATTTGTTATAGGGATTTGTGAACAGTGATTTTTCAGTGTTAACTACTACAACTCACTGGAGGCTGAGAAGAGGGTTAGTACTTTTAGCAATTAAGTATTTTTCATTGTTATTTGCATTTTCTAGACATAGGCTGTTACAGATTACAGTATATGGCACAAATGACTTATACCTTCACTGGGAAATCAAAGAGTCATGTGATCTGCTTTATTGTGATATTCACCTTAATGTGGTAGTCTGAAACTGAGCCCAAAATATCTCAGATGTATACCTTGTAGTGACCTAAACAGAAGTCTTTTTCCCATAGAAAGTTCAGATCTGTACAGAATTTTCACAATGTCCTCACAATGTCTTTTACTTTGAACCTCACTCTCCATAGAGTGTGGCAATTATCTTCATGATCATAAGATGGTTGTTCTATCTCCTAGCAGTGCATCCATGTAGGAAGCAGGGGAAAGGTCAAGGACAAAAGGCAGAAAACATATTCCAGCTAATTCTTTACCCTTTCAAAAGATTTGCAAGAAGACTCACCAGTGATATCTACCTATATCTTGTTGGCCAAAACTGGATCATGTGGCTATGCCGACTTTCAAAAATATTTAAGAAGCTGATCATTTAAGCTAAGTAAGCATTAACATGGAAGTAGAAAAAAATTACTTCATTAAAGAAAAAGGGACAGATGATATTGATAGACAACTAGAATTTGCCCCTCATTCCTTATTAAGGGAAGGTTTATATTGTCTAAGGGTAGATCAGATGGCAAAGATTCCTCCTGCAATGCAGAACTGAGTTCAATCCCTGGGTTGTGAAGATCCCCTGGAGAGGGGAACAGCTACTCACTCTAGTATTCTTGCCAGGAGAATGCCATGGACGGAGGAGCCTGGCAGGTTATAGTCCATGAGGTCACAAACAGTTGGACATGACTGAGCGACTTTCTCTATGTTGTCTAAAAGTAGCTATCTTCCCCTTTGTTAAAGAAATTTTTGATATTTCCTATACCTACAGCACATAGACCTTTCTATTTCAGATATAAAATTAAATATCATCCCCAGGATTTTCTACTACTTCTATTTCTTTAGGCAAGGGAGTCCCCATACCTAAAATAAAACTGTTCTATAGCAATCTTGATTTCAAGATAAGGAGTTGGATTATCTTTGTGAAACATGGATTAAAGAAAGAGCCCAGTGTGTTTTCTCTATTTGGGCCCATATATTAAGCCTGAAGGGCTTCTCAGATGGAACTGTAGTAAAGAATCTGCCTGTCAATGCAGGAGATGTAAGAAATGTGGGTTTGATCCCTTAGTAGGAAAGCTCTGCTGGGATAAGAAATGGCAACCCACTCTAGTATTCTTGCCTGGAAAATTTCACAGATGGAGGAGCTGGTGGGCTACAGTCCTTGGGTCACAAAGAGCTTGATATGACTGAACATGACTCCTGCATTAAGCCTGAAAGAGAGGATTCAAACCTTGGTGAATCGTATGACTGAGTCAACTTCAGAAGTATTACTGATCTGCTTCTCATCAGGAAGCAGCATGACTCCTCTATGAGTAGCAGAATGTGTAACTCTCCATCCCAATTACACACACGGGACTTCATACAGAACAATGGAGGTCATGGATGGAAATCAATCATAGCAAACTTCTCAACTAATCCAGTCAGACCTGGACAGCTACAGGTTTATGAGTCTAACAATTTGCCCTGGCATGAAATTAGAGTTAAGTTTATAATATGGAACATGTTTATAGGCCACCTTCAGACTGAATATAAAATTATACCTCAAACAGAAATCCTTCTCTCTGTGATATACCTGGGTAATAGAGATCCTTCCCGCCATAAATTTTTTTGTGAAAGGTGGAAGTTTACAGGATTTATTAGCAATAATATTCTAACCTATCCTCATCAGTATGTTGAAAAGATTTTATATAGAGAGAACCTGTAATTAATAGAAAATTCTCCCAAATTATTAAGCATAAGGGCAATGGTTGAGGGTAGTCTTTGAAACTATTTAGACCTGAGTTTAATTTCTAAATTAAACTCTTGATATTGGCCATTTTTGTATTTGCAAACTCTTGATATCTCAGTTTCCCATTTTTGGAGAAACATAGTAACACTTGCCTCATATGACTGTTATGAAGTCTGAACAATATTGGCTTGGCCAAAAAGTTCATTCATGTTTTCCTGTAAGATGTTATGGATAAACTTTTCAGTCTCTTCAATATAATAAAATCAAATGCTTGAAGTAATGCTGGCATAGGTTTTATGCTCAGTAAGTGGTGGACATGTTTCACATAACTAAACTAGAAGGAAATGGGAAGTGTCTATATCTTCTAGGATTTAGCTATATTAAGAAGAAACTGAAGCTTGGGAAATACCCTTATGTATTTCTCTAATACACAGTGACATTAAATACATTTTTTCCACATTAATCTCTTAAATGTAATTTAATCCTTTTAAAAATATTCTGAATAAAGTCAGGTGAATAATACAAAATCATGTACTATCAGTAGATCTTTCTATCAAAGAAAATAATAACCTCTTTAAAAGTTTTCTTAAAAGTTATAAACTCTTAAGAAAAAAAACATAAAGGTGGTCTTGGAAAATAAAAAAGAAGACAGTTACCAAAGACAGTTATCAAAGGAAATACATGACTACGTAAGAGTAATAAATAACTAATAGTAAGCATATCTTTCTCAGGATAGAAACTTTACCTTTCCATTTCTGAGTAATCTAAATGTAAAGCAAGCTTGGAACATCTTACTTTTGTGTAAATCAAAGATCACATGAATAGTGAAATATACCACCAGAGCATTTGAGTTGTTATGTTCCACTTTATGCTATAAACTAAACCATAATAATACACTTTCAGACTTTAGGATTAGAATTATATGAAATACCTAATACAGAACAACATAATAGACACCTTTAATTCATAGTAAGAAACACATCTGCACAAATGAAACTCATTCTTTATAACATCTCAAGATGAAAGTTTCTTTCAATTTTAAAGCATCCTTTCAGGCTAAAAGGCCTCATACAATATTTAAACAGTATCAACTTTTATCTTAAATAAACTGCAAATGATAAAGCCTATTGTCTAAACCTGGAAAGTTTCATGTTTTTATAGAATTACTCATTGCAAACTGCCCTTTTGTCTCTTTTCAGAGAACAATAATTTGAATCTAATATTATTTTTTATTAAAGTTGAAATTGATGATTTTCATAATATGTTCTACTTCTAATATAATTAGACATATAAGTATATATTTCTTGTCACTTCTAGGCACAAAGACGAATGAGAACATGCCCCTGTCACAAGGAACCTTACACTCTACTAAGTGAATGAGTCTGAAAAATAAGTTAGTACTGGCATAAATATAATGAAAGAGGCACTGTTAGAATGGAGGAGGGAAGACATTTCCTGGCTATTCACAGGAAAGAAGGTAAAAGAGAATAAAGGATTTCAGGTTACTGTATAGTCTAGTATCTGGGAGAATGGGAGATCAGGTAAGAAACAAATTAGTATAGAGAATAGCTTGTTCCATCTTTTGTAGTAGGTAGAAAAGGAAGGAAATTCCTAGAATTTTGATTATGCAAAATCCTAAGTTAGGAGTTGCTTAGGTAGACATAGCAGATATCTATGAGTAAAGGGAAGAGTGTGGTTATGTTTCTAGGTGAGACAGGCTTTTAGTATCTCATTAAGTGGATTCTGATCTAAGATTCAGGTTATCTTGCAGCTACAGAGAAGAATCATTTTGCATCACAAATGACACTGTTTGTTTAGAACACTGAAAAAATTAACTACAAAGGATACTTTATAAAACTCTAAGATGTATCAGGTGACATCATTGTTTTCTTAGTGGGCAAGGAACCTTTTATGTATTTTAAAAAATTCAGACATAGGGGGCTTCCCTGGTAGTCCAGTGGGTAACGACACTGCCTTGCAGTGCAAGGGGCGCCAGTTCGATCCCTGGCCTGGGAAGATCCATATGCCGCAGAGCAGCTGGACGGATTGTCCAATTACCAAGCTGGAGTGCTGGAGCACATGTGCCCAGAGCCGGTGCTCAGCGACAACAAAGGCCACTGCGATGGGAGGTTCACACAGGCCAAAGAACAAAGATGGATGAAAATAGATAAATGAAAGACCAACAGAAGTGGCCCGCACGCCCCTCTCCCTCCCCAGCCCGCCCCCCACCCCAAAAAATTTAGACATATTTGTATATAATTTGATTTAATCTATTGTATTAATCCACCAAAATTATATATTTAATAAATATATTCTCTAATTATACCTTATTAGAATACACAAAAGAATAACTTTTGTTTAATGATCTTGTATCCTGTACCCCTGATAAATTCACATACTAATTCAGTTGGAAATTTTGGTAGATCACACTGAGATTATTTTATTCACAATAATGACTAGCCCATCAGGCTCCTCTGACCATGGGATTTCCCAGGCATAAATACTGGAGTGGGTTGCCATTTGCTTTTCCAAAGTATCTTCACATCCCAGGAATCAAACCTGAGTTTCCTGCAATAGCAGGCAAATTCTTTTACTGCTGAGCCACTGAGGAAGTTCTCATATATGAATAAAGAGACAGTTCGGTGACTTTTGCTAATTATATACATGTACCCATCAAGAAAAGATAAATCCAACAAAGAAAAATGGTCTGGAGCCAAATACTTGTTCAGTAGTAGGTAGAAAAGGAAGGAAATTCCTAGAATTTTGATTATGCAAAATCCTAAGTTAGGAGTTGCTTGGGACATAGCAGATATCTATGAGTAAAGGGAAGAGTGTGGTTATGTTTCTAGGTGAGACAGGCTTTTAGTATCTCATTAAGTGGATTCTGATCTAAGATTCAGGTTATCTTGCAGCTACAGAGAAGAATCATTTTGCATCACAAATGACACTGTTTGTTTAGAACACTGAAAAAATTAACTACAAAGGATACTTTATAAAACTCTAAGATGTATCAGGTGACATCATTGTTTTCTTAGTGGGCAAGGAACCTTTTATGTATTTTAAAAAATTCAGACATAGGGGGCTTCCCTGGTAGTCCAGTGGGTAACGACACTGCCTTGCAGTGCAAGGGGCGCCAGTTCGATCCCTGGCCTGGGAAGATCCATATGCCGCAGAGCAGCTGGACGGATTGTCCAATTACCAAGCTGGAGTGCTGGAGCACATGTGCCCAGAGCCGGTGCTCAGCGACAACAAAGGCCACTGCGATGGGAGGTTCACACAGGCCAAAGAACAAAGATGGATGAAAATAGATAAATGAAAGACCAACAGAAGTGGCCCGCACGCCCCTCTCCCTCCCCAGCCCGCCCCCCACCCCAAAAAATTTAGACATATTTGTATATAATTTGATTTAATCTATTGTATTAATCCACCAAAATTATATATTTAATAAATATATTCTCTAATTATACCTTATTAGAATACACAAAAGAATAACTTTTGTTTAATGATCTTGTATCCTGTACCCCTGATAAATTCACATACTAATTCAGTTGGAAATTTTGGTAGATCACACTGAGATTATTTTATTCACAATAATGACTAGCCCATCAGGCTCCTCTGACCATGGGATTTCCCAGGCATAAATACTGGAGTGGGTTGCCATTTGCTTTTCCAAAGTATCTTCACATCCCAGGAATCAAACCTGAGTTTCCTGCAATAGCAGGCAAATTCTTTTACTGCTGAGCCACTGAGGAAGTTCTCATATATGAATAAAGAGACAGTTCGGTGACTTTTGCTAATTATATACATGTACCCATCAAGAAAAAATAAATACAACAAAGAAAAATGGTTGTCTGAGGAGACCTTACAAATAGCTGAGAAAAGAAGAGAAGCAAAAAGCAAAGGAGAAAGGAAAAACTATGCCCATCTTAATGCACAGTTCCAAAAAATGGCAAGGAAAGATAAGAAAGTCTTCTTAAGTGAACAATACAAAGAAAGAGAAAAAGAATGGCATGGGAAAGACTACAGATCTCTAAGAAAATTGGAAATACCAAGGGAATGTTTCAAGAAAGATGGGAACAATAAAGGACAGAAATGGTATGGACCTAACAGAAGTATAAGATATTAAGAAGAGGTGGCAAGAATACACAGAAGAACGGCACAAAAAGGTTTTACTGACTTGGATAACCATGATCGTGTGATCACTCACCTAGAGCCAGACATTCTGGAGTGTGAAGTCAAGTGGGTCTTAGGAAGCATTACCATGAACAAAGCCAGTGGAAGGGATGGAATTTCAGCTGAGCTATTTCAAACCCTAAAAGTTGATGCTGTTAAAGTGCTGCACTCAATATGCCAGCAAATTTGGAAAACTCAGCAGTGGGCACAGTACTGGAAAGGGTCAGTTTTCATTCAAATTCCAAAGAAGGGCAAAGCCAAAAAATGTTCAAACTACCACACAGTCACAGTCACATGCCAGCAAAGTAATGCTCAAAATCATTCAATAGTATGTGAACCAAGAACTTCCAAATGTACAAACTGGATTTAGAAAAGGCAGAGGAACAAGACATCAAATTGCAAACATATGTCGGATAATAGAAAAGCAAGAAAATTCCACAAAAAACATGTACTTCTGCTTCATTGACTAGGACTAAAGCCTTTGATTGTATGAATCACAAAAAACTGTAGAAAATTATGGTAGATCACACTGAGATTATTTTATTCACAATAATGACTAGCCCATCAGGCTCCTCTGACCATGGGATTTCCCAGGCATAAATACTGGAGTGGGTTGCCATTTGCTTTTCCAAAGTATCTTCACATCCCAGGAATCAAACCTGAGTTTCCTGCAATAGCAGGCAAATTCTTTTACTGCTGAGCCACTGAGGAAGTTCTCATATATGAATAAAGAGACAGTTCGGTGACTTTTGCTAATTATATACATGTACCCATCAAGAAAAAATAAATACAACAAAGAAAAATGGTTGTCTGAGGAGACCTTACAAATAGCTGAGAAAAGAAGAGAAGCAAAAAGCAAAGGAGAAAGGAAAAACTATGCCCATCTTAATGCACAGTTCCAAAAAATGGCAAGGAAAGATAAGAAAGTCTTCTTAAGTGAACAATACAAAGAAAGAGAAAAAGAATGGCATGGGAAAGACTACAGATCTCTAAGAAAATTGGAAATACCAAGGGAATGTTTCAAGAAAGATGGGAACAATAAAGGACAGAAATGGTATGGACCTAACAGAAGTATAAGATATTAAGAAGAGGTGGCAAGAATACACAGAAGAACGGCACAAAAAGGTTTTACTGACTTGGATAACCATGATCGTGTGATCACTCACCTAGAGCCAGACATTCTGGAGTGTGAAGTCAAGTGGGTCTTAGGAAGCATTACCATGAACAAAGCCAGTGGAAGGGATGGAATTTCAGCTGAGCTATTTCAAACCCTAAAAGTTGATGCTGTTAAAGTGCTGCACTCAATATGCCAGCAAATTTGGAAAACTCAGCAGTGGGCACAGTACTGGAAAGGGTCAGTTTTCATTCAAATTCCAAAGAAGGGCAAAGCCAAAAAATGTTCAAACTACCACACAGTCACAGTCACATGCCAGCAAAGTAATGCTCAAAATCATTCAATAGTATGTGAACCAAGAACTTCCAAATGTACAAACTGGATTTAGAAAAGGCAGAGGAACAAGACATCAAATTGCAAACATATGTCGGATAATAGAAAAGCAAGAAAATTCCACAAAAAACATGTACTTCTGCTTCATTGACTAGGACTAAAGCCTTTGATTGTATGAATCACAAAAAACTGTAGAAAATTATGGAGATGAGAATACCAACCACCTTACTGGCCTCCCGAGAAACCTGTAGTCAGGTCAAAAACAACAATTAGAACCAGATATAGAACAGACAGATTCAAAATTGGGAAAATTGGGAAAAGAATACGTCAAATTTGTATATTGTCACCCTGCTTCAAAATACATCATGCAAAATACCAGGCTGGATGAAGTACAAACTGGAATTAAGATTGGCAAGAGAAATATCAATAATCTCAAATATGTGATGAAACCACCCTAATAGCAGAAATCGAGAGGAATAAAATGCCTCTTGATGAAGGTGAAAGAGGAGAGTTAAAAAGCTGGCTTAAAACTCAACATTAAAAAGCTAAGATTATGGCATCTGGTCCCATCAGTGCACACCAAATAGACAGGAAAACAGAATGGAAAGATGGAAACAATGACAGACTTTTTTTTCTTTTTTGGAAGGGTCTACAAAATCACTGTGGATGATGACTGCAACCATGAAATTAAGACACAGGCTCCTTGGAAGAAAAGCTATGACAAACCTAGGCACCCTATTAAAAAATGGAGACATTATTTTGCCTACAAAGGTCTGCCTAATCAAAGCTACAGTTTTTCCAGTACTCATGTAGAGATGTGAATATTGGACCATAAAGAAACTTGAGTGCAGAAGAACTGATGCTTTCAAACTGTGGTGCTGGAGAAGACTCTTGAGAGTCCCTTGGACAGCTAAGAGTTTCACATTTTCAAACCAAATTGGCTGTTAAAGTGCTGCACTCAATATGCCAGCAAATTTGGAAAACTCAGCAGTGGGCACAGTACTGGAAAGGGTCAGTTTTCATTCAAATTCCAAAGAAGGGCAAAGCCAAAAAATGTTCAAACTACCACACAGTCACAGTCACATGCCAGCAAAGTAATGCTCAAAATCATTCAATAGTATGTGAACCAAGAACTTCCAAATGTACAAACTGGATTTAGAAAAGGCAGAGGAACAAGACATCAAATTGCAAACATATGTCGGATAATAGAAAAGCAAGAAAATTCCACAAAAAACATGTACTTCTGCTTCATTGACTAGGACTAAAGCCTTTGATTGTATGAATCACAAAAAACTGTAGAAAATTATGGAGATGAGAATACCAACCACCTTACTGGCCTCCCGAGAAACCTGTAGTCAGGTCAAAAACAACAATTAGAACCAGATATAGAACAGACAGATTCAAAATTGGGAAAATTGGGAAAAGAATACGTCAAATTTGTATATTGTCACCCTGCTTCAAAATACATCATGCAAAATACCAGGCTGGATGAAGTACAAACTGGAATTAAGATTGGCAAGAGAAATATCAATAATCTCAAATATGTGATGAAACCACCCTAATAGCAGAAATCGAGAGGAATAAAATGCCTCTTGATGAAGGTGAAAGAGGAGAGTTAAAAAGCTGGCTTAAAACTCAACATTAAAAAGCTAAGATTATGGCATCTGGTCCCATCAGTGCACACCAAATAGACAGGAAAACAGAATGGAAAGATGGAAACAATGACAGACTTTTTTTTCTTTTTTGGAAGGGTCTACAAAATCACTGTGGATGATGACTGCAACCATGAAATTAAGACACAGGCTCCTTGGAAGAAAAGCTATGACAAACCTAGGCACCCTATTAAAAAATGGAGACATTATTTTGCCTACAAAGGTCTGCCTAATCAAAGCTACAGTTTTTCCAGTACTCATGTAGAGATGTGAATATTGGACCATAAAGAAACTTGAGTGCAGAAGAACTGATGCTTTCAAACTGTGGTGCTGGAGAAGACTCTTGAGAGTCCCTTGGACAGCTAAGAGATCAAACCAGTTAATCCTAAAAAAATCATCCCTGAATAGTCATTGGAAAAACAGATGTTAAAAGCTGAAGCTCTGAGGGCTTCACCTGGTGGTCCAGTGGGTAAGGACACCGCCTTGCAGTGCAAGGGGCGCTGGTTCTATCCCTGGCCTGGGAAGATCCCACGTGCTGCGGAGCGGCTGGACTGATGTGTCCAATCACCGAGCCGGAGCTCTGGAGCGCGTGTGCCCAGAGCCGGCGCTCTGCAGCAACAGACGCCACCGCGATGGGAGGTCCACAGGAGCCAAAGAACGAAGATGGATGAAAATAGAGAAATAAAAGACCAATAGAAGTGGCCCGCCCGCTCCCCTCTCTCCCCAACCCGACCCCCGCCCAAAATAAATAAATAAATCTTTAAAAAAAAAAAAAAGCTGAAGCTCTGATACTTTGATCACCATATTCTAAGAAGCAACTCATTGGAAAAGACTCCCATGCTGGGAAAGATTGAGGACAGGAGGAGAAGGGAGAAGGGGGCATAAGAGGAAAAGATGGTTGGATGCCGTCACTGACTCAATGGATGCAAGTTTGAGCAAATTCTGGGAGACAGTGAAGGACAGGAAAGTCTGGCCTACTGCAGTCCATGGGATCACAAAAAGTCAGGTATGACTGAATGAGAGAACAACAATCTGTCAAGTAAGATAAGATACACAACTTTTTAAAAATCATTCTAGAGAATTCCGTTTTGCAAACATTCAGCAAACTGAAACTTCCTCGAGGCATTAATTGCTAAGATTATTATTACCACATTTTTTTTTGTCCTGTTCTTAAAATTCATTGTGTTCCCTTCAGCAGCACATATACTAAATGAAATAGTATAGCTGATTCTGTTTTAACACTATGTTTTTGAAATTAATCTATCCTGTTACCATACTTCTGGAGTTAATTTCTTTTGTATTTTTGAGCAAAGTGTTGAGAGTTAATCACTCAGTTGTGTCTGATTAATTGCCACCCCGTGGACTGTAGCCTGCCAGACTACTCTGTCCATGGGTTTTCCCAGGCAAGAATACTGGAAGGGGGTTGCCATTTTTTTTCTCCAGGGGATCTTCCCAACCCAGGGATCAAACCCAGGTCTCCCACATCACAGGCAGATTCTTTACTGTCTGAGCCACCAGCAAAGTCCATCCTTGATAAGTATTTCATTATAAGAGAACATCACTATTTGTTCATCCATTCTTCTATTGATGGATATTTGTTTGGGTTGTTCCCAATAAGGGCTCTCATGACTAAAATTATTTTGACTGTTGTTTTTAAGTCTTTTGTGGTCATATACTTTCAATTCTCCTTGGTAAATATCTAGGAGTAGACTTGTTTATTCATAGGGTAGATTTGTGTTTCATTCATAAAATACTACAAATTGTACTCCAAAATGGGTTACATCATTTTACATTTTCTATCAGAAATCTATGAACATTCTATTTGCTCTACACCCTCTCCAACATTTAATTGTCAGTGGATGAAAAACAATATATCATTGTGGCTTCAAGCCAGTTTGATCCCCGGCCTAGGAGGATCAAAGATCCTGGGAGGAACAAAGATGGAGGAGAATATATAAATGAAACACCAATGGAAGTAGCCAATAAATAAACAAACAAACCTTTAAGAAAATAATAATTAAAAAAAATATTGAGCAATTTCTCAATTTAAATAAAGTTGGGAGACAGTGAAGGACAGGAAAGTCTGGCCTACTGCAGTCCATGGGATCACAAAAGTCAGGTATGACTGAATGAGAGAACAACAATCTGTCAAGTAAGATAAGATACACAACTTTTAAAATCATTCTAGAGAATTCCGTTTTGCAAACATTCAGCAAACTGAAACTTCCTCGAGGCATTAATTGCTAAGATTATTATTACCACATTTTTTTTTGTCCTGTTCTTAAAATTCATTGTGTTCCCTTCAGCAGCACATATACTAAATGAAATAGTATAGCTGATTCTGTTTTAACACTATGTTTTTGAAATTAATCTATCCTGTTACCATACTTCTGGAGTTAATTTCTTTTGTATTTTTGAGCAAAGTGTTGAGAGTTAATCACTCAGTTGTGTCTGATTAATTGCCACCCCGTGGACTGTAGCCTGCCAGACTACTCTGTCCATGGGTTTTCCCAGGCAAGAATACTGGAAGGGGGTTGCCATTTTTTTTCTCCAGGGGATCTTCCCAACCCAGGGATCAAACCCAGGTCTCCCACATCACAGGCAGATTCTTTACTGTCTGAGCCACCAGCAAAGTCCATCCTTGATAAGTATTTCATTATAAGAGAACATCACTATTTGTTCATCCATTCTTCTATTGATGGATATTTGTTTGGGTTGTTCCCAATAAGGGCTCTCATGACTAAAATTATTTTGACTGTTGTTTTTAAGTCTTTTTGTGGACATATACTTTCAATTCTCCTTGGTAAATATCTAGGAGTAGACTTGTTTATTCATAGGGTAGATTTGTGTTTCATTCATAAAATACTACAAATTGTACTCCAAAATGGGTTACATCATTTTACATTTTCTATCAGAAATCTATGAACATTCTATTTGCTCTACACCCTCTCCAACATTTAATTGTCAGTGGATGAAAAACAATATATCATTGTGGCTTCAAGCCAGTTTGATCCCCGGCCTAGGAGGATCAAAGATCCTGGGAGGAACAAAGATGGAGGAGAATATATAAATGAAACACCAATGGAAGTAGCCAATAAATAAACAAACAAACCTTTAAGAAAATAATAATTAAAAAAAATATTGAGCAATTTCTCATATATTTGTTGACCATTCTTGTATTTTAGTTCATGAAAAGCATGTTCCAGGGCTTCCCTGGTGGACCGGTGGGTAAAGACATCGCCTTGCAGTGCAAGGGGCACAAGTTCAATCCCTGGCCTGGGAAGATTCCATGTGCCATGGAGCTACTGGATGGATTTGTCCAATTACCGAGCCAGCGCTCTGGAGCGTGTGCACCCAGAGCCAGTGCTCCGCAACGAGAGAGGCCACTTCGATGGGAGGCCCACACAGGCCAAAGAACAAAAATGGATGATAAATAAATGAAAGACCAATAGAAATGCTCCCCTCAAAACCTTAACAAACAACAACAAAAAAAACCATGTTCCACATATTTTTCCATTGCCCTATCCCTCAGCCCCCATTCCAAATTTGGCTGTTCAATCTTTAATTATTTTTTTAAATTGATTTATAGGAGTTCTTTGATTTTTTTTTTAATGAGTCCTTTTTTCAGACAGATATATTGCTTTTTCTGTTTTCTTTTGGCCACTTCTATTGGTCTTTCATTTATTTATTTTCATCCATATTTGTTCTTTGGCCGGTGTGGGCTTCCCATTGCAGTGGCCTCTCTCGCTGCAGAGCACCGGTTCTGGACGCATGCACTCCAGAGTTCTGGCTTGATAGTTGGACGCATCGGTGCAGCTGCTCCACTGGCACGCAGGATCTTCCCAGGCCAGGGATCAAACCAGCGCCCCTTGCACCACAAGGCGGTGTCCTTACCCACCGGACCACCAGGGAAGTCCAGATAGATATATTGCTAACATTTTCCTTCAATATGTGGCTTACATATTCATTTTCTTAATATTGTGTCAGGATGAGCATAAATTCAAACTTCTTTATAAACTTCTAAGTGTGTGTGTATGTGTGTGTGTGTGTGTGTGTTTCGGATTAGAAAGTTTTGAATCCTACCAGGAAATCTTTTGCTATCTCAAGGTTAAGTATTTATATATTTTCACATTTTTTGCTAGACGCTTTATTTGTCCTAGCCTTTACATTTCTTGAGCAACTGAAAGTTATTTTTGTACAAAGGGTGGGGTAGGATCGAGGTTCACATCTCTGTATGGATACCTGCTTTATCTAGCACAACTTGTTAACAAGACTTTCCTTTCTCACACTGAACTGACATTATGCCTTGGTCAATATTAATTATCCAGATATACGTAGGTCTATTTCTGTGCTCTCCATCTTTTGCACTGATCTATTTCTTGTTCTTATTGCTGTTGCTTTATTACAATCTTGAAATTAGGTAATGTAAGCTTTCCAAATGTTACTTTTTTTTCAAAATTATTTTTCACATACATTTTAGAATAGGTCATTAATTTCAGCAACTTTTTACCAAAATTTTGATTGATGTGCATTTTCTTGAATTTATAGATAAATTATTGAACTGCTACATTCAACACTACTAACTCTAATCCCTGACCACTTGTTTAAGTCTCTATCTCCTTAGTTTTTCTCTGCCATTTTTGTTTAATTCATTCTCAAGGATTTTAGACATTCAATATTACAATAAATTAAAAACAGAATATGATTATGAAGACATATGATCTCTAATATAATAATCAAGTTTAGGCACATTCTGTATGATTTAATGTCTGGCAATTTATTGAGACATATTTTATGGCTAAAAATATAGTCTATCTTGGTGAATGCTCCTGTGATCTTGAAAAAATGTGCACTCTACAATTGTACAATGGGGTGTTATGTAAAGGCCAATAAAGTCAAGCTTTTTTTTGATTTTTTGGTCTACATATTCTATTAACTAGAAACAATGTACTAAAAATCCCCAAGTATGATTGTGGATATGTCTGTTTCCTCCTTATTTCTATCAACCTCTGCTTAATGTATTTTAAATTTTCTTATCAGATACAATTATGCTTAGAATTTGATTTGATCCTTTTTCCATTATGAAATGTACTAAGCACTGGTAACAGGTACTCTGCTTGAAATATATCTTACTTGAAATTCATATATATATAACAGTTTTCTTATACTCAGTTTTATATGATACAGTATTTCCTTTAAAGCTCTTTGTATATTTACAGTTAAATTTTTTTAGTTATACACAGGTTATGGCTGAGTTTTGTTTCTTTTTGTAAACTGGCATTTGTCTACTAATTGGTATGTTTATTCTATTTTTATTTAGTGTAATAGATATGATTTCCAACATTTTCTTTTTTCAATTTATTCCATATGTTCTTTGCTTCCCTATCTCTCCTTTCCTGTAACTTTTTTTTTTGAATTAATCAAATATTATGTGGTTTTCTATTTTTTCTCCTCTATTTACATTTTATCTATTGTGTTATCTTTTAGGTTCTGTTCTAGAGGACACAAAATATATTTTCAATTTATCAAAATATATCTTTCAAATTACCTGAGTACATTATAAATAACAGTGTACTTCCATTTATCCTGCTTGTTATCCCCATTGTTTTTAAGGACTTTTATTTCACTTCTCCATATTCTACAAACCACATGGCACTTTGCATCCCAAGCAAGGACCTGTTAGGATGCTCCCAATAAGAGGCAAGTCAATCTTACTTAGAGTTGCACTCCAACTGCACGTCATTGAAGTTTTTGTTAGATTCTATTCACTGCCAAATATTAATGTGAAAAAACAGACAAATCTTTGAAAAATATTTTCTTAACACAAAATCCTTAAATTCCTAAAAAATTACAGTTTCAAAGTTCATCTAAACATTACCTATCAACTGCAGATACAACTCCACAGTAGATACATTTATAGGTTGATGTGTCAGCCACTCTTTTTAGCAAACTATGTGTAATGCTTTATCTTGAAAAATGTGCACTCTACAATTGTACAATGGGGTGTTATGTAAAGGCCAATAAAGTCAAGCTTTTTTTTGATTTTTTGGTCTACATATTCTATTAACTAGAAACAATGTACTAAAAATCCCCAAGTATGATTGTGGATATGTCTGTTTCCTCCTTATTTCTATCAACCTCTGCTTAATGTATTTTAAATTTTCTTATCAGATACAATTATGCTTAGAATTTGATTTGATCCTTTTTCCATTATGAAATGTACTAAGCACTGGTAACAGGTACTCTGCTTGAAATATATCTTACTTGAAATTCATATATATATAACAGTTTTCTTATACTCAGTTTTATATGATACAGTATTTCCTTTAAAGCTCTTTGTATATTTACAGTTAAATTTTTTTAGTTATACACAGGTTATGGCTGAGTTTTGTTTCTTTTTGTAAACTGGCATTTGTCTACTAATTGGTATGTTTATTCTATTTTTATTTAGTGTAATAGATATGATTTCCAACATTTTCTTTTTTCAATTTATTCCATATGTTCTTTGCTTCCCTATCTCTCCTTTCCTGTAACTTTTTTTTTTGAATTAATCAAATATTATGTGGTTTTCTATTTTTTCTCCTCTATTTACATTTTATCTATTGTGTTATCTTTTAGGTTCTGTTCTAGAGGACACAAAATATATTTTCAATTTATCAAAATATATCTTTCAAATTACCTGAGTACATTATAAATAACAGTGTACTTCCATTTATCCTGCTTGTTATCCCCATTGTTTTTAAGGACTTTTATTTCACTTCTCCATATTCTACAAACCACATGGCACTTTGCATCCCAAGCAAGGACCTGTTAGGATGCTCCCAATAAGAGGCAAGTCAATCTTACTTAGAGTTGCACTCCAACTGCACGTCATTGAAGTTTTTGTTAGATTCTATTCACTGCCAAATATTAATGTGAAAAAACAGACAAATCTTTGAAAAATATTTTCTTAACACAAAATCCTTAAATTCCTAAAAAATTACAGTTTCAAAGTTCATCTAAACATTACCTATCAACTGCAGATACAACTCCACAGTAGATACATTTATAGGTTGATGTGTCAGCCACTCTTTTTAGCAAACTATGTGTAATGCTTTATTTATCCAATCATCTTAGATGGATATGTGTGTAGTCTAGGTGAAGTACAATAATACCTATGACAATCATAGGTAATTTCATTATATGAGACTTCAAGGAGTAAGTGAACCTTTTTAGTGTTAGCAGGATGTAACAGTTAAGAGGACGGCTTCTATAATCAGCCCGCATGCATACTGTCACTTCAGTCAGGTCCAACTCTTTACAACCCTCTGGACTGTAGCCCACCAGGCTCCTCTGTCCTGGGTTTCTCCAAGCAAGAACACTGGAATGGGCAGCTATATCCTTTTCTAGGGGACCTTCCTGACCCAGGAATCGAACCTGAGGCTCCTGCATGATAGGCAGATTCTTTACTGTCTAAGCCATCAGGGAAGCCCCTAGACAGCTTGTACCTTGATTCTTACAAACTTGACAAAAGACAACTTCCTTAACATCTTCTATGCCTAGTTTTCCAAGCCAAAATGAATAATTTTAGTATCTATTCCATAGCATTGATATGATAACTAAATCACACACAATAATAACATGATTGAACTCAGCTTTTTTTTTTTTTTAGTATTTTGTATTGGAGTAAAGTCAGTCAACAGTGCTGTGATAGATTCAGCCAGACAGCAAAGAGACCCAGCCACACATATTCATGTATCCATTCTCCCCCAAACTCCCCTCCCACCCAGCCTGCCACAAAACATTAAGCAGAGTTTTTTGTGCTCACAGTAGGATTGAATTCAACTCTAATCAGCAGTAAACTTACTTATAATTTACTTTGTCTCAAAAAGTACATTAGTTATCCCCATTGTTTTTAAGGACTTTTATTTCACTTCTCCATATTCTACAAACCACATGGCACTTTGCATCCCAAGCAAGGACCTGTTAGGATGCTCCCAATAAGAGGCAAGTCAATCTTACTTAGAGTTGCACTCCAACTGCACGTCATTGAAGTTTTTGTTAGATTCTATTCACTGCCAAATATTAATGTGAAAAAACAGACAAATCTTTGAAAAATATTTTCTTAACACAAAATCCTTAAATTCCTAAAAAATTACAGTTTCAAAGTTCATCTAAACATTACCTATCAACTGCAGATACAACTCCACAGTAGATACATTTATAGGTTGATGTGTCAGCCACTCTTTTTAGCAAACTATGTGTAATGCTTTATTTATCCAATCATCTTAGATGGATATGTGTGTAGTCTAGGTGAAGTACAATAATACCTATGACAATCATAGGTAATTTCATTATATGAGACTTCAAGGAGTAAGTGAACCTTTTTAGTGTTAGCAGGATGTAACAGTTAAGAGGACGGCTTCTATAATCAGCCCGCATGCATACTGTCACTTCAGTCAGGTCCAACTCTTTACAACCCTCTGGACTGTAGCCCACCAGGCTCCTCTGTCCTGGGTTTCTCCAAGCAAGAACACTGGAATGGGCAGCTATATCCTTTTCTAGGGGACCTTCCTGACCCAGGAATCGAACCTGAGGCTCCTGCATGATAGGCAGATTCTTTACTGTCTAAGCCATCAGGGAAGCCCCTAGACAGCTTGTACCTTGATTCTTACAAACTTGACAAAAGACAACTTCCTTAACATCTTCTATGCCTAGTTTTCCAAGCCAAAATGAATAATTTTAGTATCTATTCCATAGCATTGATATGATAACTAAATCACACACAATAATAACATGATTGAACTCAGCTTTTTTTTTTTTTTTTTAGTATTTTGTATTGGAGTAAAGTCAGTCAACAGTGCTGTGATAGATTCAGCCAGACAGCAAAGAGACCCAGCCACACATATTCATGTATCCATTCTCCCCCAAACTCCCCTCCCACCCAGCCTGCCACAAAACATTAAGCAGAGTTTTTTGTGCTCACAGTAGGATTGAATTCAACTCTAATCAACAGTAAAACTTACTTATAATTTACTTGTGTTAATCTTCACTATTATCTATTGATAATGAATAAACTGCATCCAGTACATTTAAAGCTCATACTTTTAAAGCTCAGAAGTCATATCAGCTATTATTTCAATATGCCAATGTAGGATGGTTTATGTAAATAAGTTAAAAACCACATTATATTTTTAGCCAGGGAGTAGTTAAACATCATACCAACACCAGCAAATACACACTCCTTTTTGTATACACACACCAGAAATTTGTACACTATCAAATGTCTAACAAAATATCTCATTTAATCCTAACAGTCCTGCAAAGTAGGAAGGTTAGACCTACAAAACATTTTTAAGGTGACTATACGGAAGCATATCATAGTTTAGTAATCTACTAAAACTCCCATGAGAACTTCATGGCAGATATATTATAGCCAGCAGTTTTTCTTCTTTGAAGAAAATGATTTTCCTTCATATTTTTTCATTCCATTTCTCAAAGCCTCTCTGAAACTCACTTTACTAGAATGTGGGACAGTGATGGGTGCCACCGAAATTTCATCACCTTCAGAAGATTTTTTTTCACTTTATACTAGAATGGAAATTAGGATTTCATATGCTACTGGTTTTATATGTAACTTCCCACAAACAAAGCAGTAATAAATTATTGTGCCAGTGTAATAAGCAACTGACGGCTCTAAGCATTCATAAATAGTCATGACTATCTTCACTATTAGCATTTTAATAATAATTTATATAAACATAATGATGTTCTAATCAATCAAAAGTACACCATCAAAAGAGATTTGTTTTGTTGAAGGACTTACTCCAGCAGAACTGGAAGTTATTGTTTCAAATCCAATAGAAGCTTCCCCTAATGAATTTTGACACAGTCAGTCTCCTTACTAAGAACAGAGAAAGAAACAGCTGGAATTTGAAACATTTAAAGACATATCTTAACATATATGAACTGCTCATTCTTTTGTCAAGCATTTTAATGGTGCTCTATTTAAAAATTAGTTATCTTGTAAAAAGAAGCTTCTGAATTTCTGATAATCATATGCCTTGAATTGAGAGTGTGCTATTCATTAGGATTTAAAATGCTTCTTCTCTGTTGAGTTTTAAAACAACCAGAGAAACAGATGTCAGACATCCAACGTTGCTATTCTCAATCAGAGATCATTTTTAGTTTAAGTGTTCTTTCTCTCAGACTGTAATAAATTTGCTTTCACATTCATTTCTGGTCACAAGAACTGCAACCTCTAAAAAATGTGAAGCAAGCTGAGATTTGCAAATGCCCCAGACGTTGTTATGCAAGGAAAGTCTCTGTTTCGTCTGAAAGAGAGAATTTAGGTGTTAATTACAAGTGTGCTTAAAGAGTTCTCTAAGCTTTAACAATAAAAAAAAAAGCAGAAGAGTTGCTTAGAAGTACTCTTCCTAAAATCACTGAATAAATACAATGCTATGCTTTTGTAGTACAGGTTTAAAAAGGTGGTGGGGACTCAAAGACTAATCTCTTTTCCCTTTATTTCCCTGTTTAACAAATACATTTTCCAAATGAAAACAAAAGGGACACCCCTTGATATCTATCTTAATTTTTATGTAGGTGAAGAACACAGGTCCAGTAAGTATAAGAAATAATTGGTAACAGAGAAGATGTGGCTGAACACGCAATTTAGTTCATTAAGTTCTGCGTTTGCGGGGAGATTTTCTACAGATTTACCAGAATCATTCTCCAACACACAGACCGAAGAAATGGGTTCTACACATGAAACGTTGTTACTTTAATTGTTTCAAGTTTCTCATTTCTTACTAAAAGTGTATTTACAAACTCATGCCTAACATCTATAATACCTTTCTTGCAATTAAACAAAATTACACCAAAGCAAAAAACATGACAACATTTTTCCTCTCTCATCTTCTTAAAGGAAATTAAGTTACTGAAATGACTAGAAAGATCACATTGGGACAGTCCTGCTTATCACATCTGCATGAAAGAGGGATCCAGGACAGTATTTTATAATACACTTACCGCTCATCTTCCATTTTAACCTTGCTTGTATTTCTGTGCATTTATATAAATCCATGTGCAACACACAAGGTCTAAGAAATAAGCACATTGCTGACAGTGGCTGTTAAGACTGTATTTCAAGAGAAGAAACAGCCTGCTTTTGAATTAAAATATTGTTTAATATTTACCAAGTTGTTCTACACCTTGCTTTTACAACCTCTTGTCAAAAGCCACATGTGCCTTACTATTTTCAGAATAAAATTGTAACAATGGGGTAATCTAATTGTTAGTTATTTGGTTATAGCCATCTGTGGCAGGTCAATTAGAGAGCAGCCCGGAATCGGTTGAAACACATGGGTGATATTTATGGGGAACTCTAGTAAAACCTCTAAAAATGTGAAGCAAGCTGAGATTTGCAAATGCCCCAGACGTTGTTATGCAAGGAAAGTCTCTGTTTCGTCTGAAAGAGAGAATTTAGGTGTTAATTACAAGTGTGCTTAAAGAGTTCTCTAAGCTTTAACAATAAAAAAAAAAGCAGAAGAGTTGCTTAGAAGTACTCTTCCTAAAATCACTGAATAAATACAATGCTATGCTTTTGTAGTACAGGTTTAAAAAGGTGGTGGGGACTCAAAGACTAATCTCTTTTCCCTTTATTTCCCTGTTTAACAAATACATTTTCCAAATGAAAACAAAAGGGACACCCCTTGATATCTATCTTAATTTTTATGTAGGTGAAGAACACAGGTCCAGTAAGTATAAGAAATAATTGGTAACAGAGAAGATGTGGCTGAACACGCAATTTAGTTCATTAAGTTCTGCGTTTGCGGGGAGATTTTCTACAGATTTACCAGAATCATTCTCCAACACACAGACCGAAGAAATGGGTTCTACACATGAAACGTTGTTACTTTAATTGTTTCAAGTTTCTCATTTCTTACTAAAAGTGTATTTACAAACTCATGCCTAACATCTATAATACCTTTCTTGCAATTAAACAAAATTACACCAAAGCAAAAAACATGACAACATTTTTCCTCTCTCATCTTCTTAAAGGAAATTAAGTTACTGAAATGACTAGAAAGATCACATTGGGACAGTCCTGCTTATCACATCTGCATGAAAGAGGGATCCAGGACAGTATTTTATAATACACTTACCGCTCATCTTCCATTTTAACCTTGCTTGTATTTCTGTGCATTTATATAAATCCATGTGCAACACACAAGGTCTAAGAAATAAGCACATTGCTGACAGTGGCTGTTAAGACTGTATTTCAAGAGAAGAAACAGCCTGCTTTTGAATTAAAATATTGTTTAATATTTACCAAGTTGTTCTACACCTTGCTTTTACAACCTCTTGTCAAAAGCCACATGTGCCTTACTATTTTCAGAATAAAATTGTAACAATGGGGTAATCTAATTGTTAGTTATTTGGTTATAGCCATCTGTGGCAGGTCAATTAGAGAGCAGCCTGGAATCGGTTGAAACACATGTGAGGCCCAGTTTATTTATAACTTGATATTTATGGGGAACTCAGTAGTAAAACTCAGTCTCATAAAGGACCAAAGTTGCTGTTTCTGCAGTCTACAGTATATTGCACATAAAGGCCATTTCATCAATCATTCATGAGCTCAAGACAAAGTTTGAGCTACAAAGTTTTCAAACAAAATTTTTCACTTTAGGAAGGCAATAGTCACTAGTACTCTGAAGAAAAAAAAAAAAAAAACAGCCCAACTCATTTTCAGCCAAATTTGGATAGGGGATTTAATAACAAACTGAGGGATCCTTTTTTTAAAAAAAATTTTATTAGAGTATAGTTGATTTACAATGTTCTTTAAATTGAAGGACTTCTGAGCAGCATTACAAAACTATTCCAAGTATAAGAAAAGAAGCTTCAAATTGTTTTATCAAAAACATAATCTAATCTATAGCTGCTATCCTATCCCTCAATAAAATGGAAGAACACAGACTGAGATCAAGCCAGGAGAGGAAGCAGAATAACAGCAGAATACCAGCACAAACAGGGAGCTGTGTGCCTAATAATAGTAATCGCCACGTTCTCAATCCACAGAGGTTGTGTTCTCTCAAGATGGAAGCTCAGCTGTATCTAAATCTGCAGAGACTGGTCAAGCTATAAATACAGCTTAAGAGATAAGTACATATTCGTAAGACCATTCCCTCTTAACTTGAGCTGCAACGTCAGCCTACAGGTATTGAGATACTTTCATTTACTAGGTTGACAAACATAGTAATATCTATATAAGTTCAGTACAAATGTTGCCAATGAGATGTTATAAATTTTAAAAAGACATTCTTTGAACATTGTGTTTGATTGTTGATACAGTATTTTTGATGAATACATTATTCAATAAAATTATCATTAAAATTTGCTGAACATCAACTATGTCACAAGCACTTTGCTATTAAATGTTTACAATAAATTTATGAGATTGTTAATAGCATCTTCTTACTAAAACTCAGAGTCTTTTAGGTTAAGTAATTTAGTCAAAAATCACATGGCTATTAGTAGGTATAATAGTAGCTGACCTGAGTCAGCTCTTCCTAATTAAAAAAATAATAGTAATACATACATTTTCATACTTTTATATGGGTTGATAGACATGTATATCTATAAGAACATAGCAAACAAAAAAGACATAATAGAATAACATAAGCCTTGTGAAATATCGATATTTATTTACACACTAATTAACCAGAAGATTGTATTGCAGAGCCAGATAATGGAGACAACTCCAAAATGTACCATATTGGGGGAGATACCTTCTAATCATCAGAAACCCTGTGGATATGAAAAAAAAAACACTTATAAAAGAGATTATAAATCTATAGTTCCATTTCAGGTTCAGTGAATCAAAATATCCAAAGAAAAGTCTCAATAATTATTCAAGTTCATCAGGAGAATGTAGTGCTCAGTTAAGTTAGGGAACCATTTGATCCAAAAGTCTCAAAGGTCTACTAGTCTCCCTAACTTTTATATTCTGTGAGACTCTTATATTAAGCCCTAGATTTGACTACAATTAGGAATAGGAAAAGAAATTCTATTAGCAAATTATCTTTTGGTAAGGTCATGTGCAAAGGCTATAAACATAGGCAATCATGGTTTACCTATACCATGAAAAACCAAAACCCAGGGCTTCTGCACTCTATATAGCATTTTTTAATATTAGTCTCCTTTTTCTCTCTGATGATTGAGGAATGAATCTCATGGCTGCTATTCAGCCACATGTGATATTGGTACAATTATATAAACTTCCTATGCTTCAGTTTCTTTATCTACGATACAGCACTCACACCAGATACATCATTATTTTATTGAGGGATGAAGGAGAATTTTTGCAAACATGCATGGTAAAACTGAAAGGCATGTGCAATCATAAGCACTTATGAATGTTGATTCACAATAGAATACTGAAGTTAAAAATATATACTGCCTTCATTCATAGTTCCAAGATACATCCTCACGTGACTGTTGTAGGATCTTTTTATGAAAACTGTCTCATCAGTGTTCCTACTTACTTCACTTACATTTTATCTGATTTCTCTCTGACTCTGGACAATAGGTCATGGGTAATATTTTCAACACTTTATACTTAAACACATTTAAAATATTTGATAAAAATATAATCTCCCATTAAAATAATTAATGCATTAAGACTTATATCCATCAGATTAAAAGTCATTAATGATTATACTAACTATCATATTTTCATATTGGTGTTTATACCAAACATTACTGAACAGCAAGAAAAGTCAGTTTTAATTTATAAGGCAATTGAAACTCAACAATGCTTATATGTCTTATTATAAAATATCACATAGTTTATAATGGAAATAAGAGTAGTCTTTCTCAACCAAAGAAAGCATCAGCAATGACTGGAGCTTTAACTCAAAGTCTGAGTCTCCACTAAGGTGGATGTGATATTCCCTTTGTGTTGAAAAGCTCTGAAGAAAGAGAAAGGAACATATCAGTGGGGGAAAACAGATATAAAAAATCCAGTATGGATAGAATACAAAGCTAAACAATTGTTTTTGTTGTGATGAGCCAAAAAAAATCCTAAGAAATGTTTACATTTTAAATTCACGCCAAATGTATCACTGATAATGTTTATGACATTCTCATTATTTATGGGATGTACAAAACTATTAGGAGACAGTCCTCCAAGTTCTGTCATTTCTCTTTGTATCTTTGGGAGAGGTACTGGTTATTTCTCAGAATATATTTAGAATGTTTGGGGAGAGTTCTGCTTAATATTAGTCTCCTTTTTCTCTCTGATGATTGAGGAATGAATCTCATGGCTGCTATTCAGCCACATGTGATATTGGTACAATTATATAAACTTCCTATGCTTCAGTTTCTTTATCTACGATACAGCACTCACACCAGATACATCATTATTTTATTGAGGGATGAAGGAGAATTTTTGCAAACATGCATGGTAAAACTGAAAGGCATGTGCAATCATAAGCACTTATGAATGTTGATTCACAATAGAATACTGAAGTTAAAAATATATACTGCCTTCATTCATAGTTCCAAGATACATCCTCACGTGACTGTTGTAGGATCTTTTTATGAAAACTGTCTCATCAGTGTTCCTACTTACTTCACTTACATTTTATCTGATTTCTCTCTGACTCTGGACAATAGGTCATGGGTAATATTTTCAACACTTTATACTTAAACACATTTAAAATATTTGATAAAAATATAATCTCCCATTAAAATAATTAATGCATTAAGACTTATATCCATCAGATTAAAAGTCATTAATGATTATACTAACTATCATATTTTCATATTGGTGTTTATACCAAACATTACTGAACAGCAAGAAAAGTCAGTTTTAATTTATAAGGCAATTGAAACTCAACAATGCTTATATGTCTTATTATAAAATATCACATAGTTTATAATGGAAATAAGAGTAGTCTTTCTCAACCAAAGAAAGCATCAGCAATGACTGGAGCTTTAACTCAAAGTCTGAGTCTCCACTAAGGTGGATGTGATATTCCCTTTGTGTTGAAAAGCTCTGAAGAAAGAGAAAGGAACATATCAGTGGGGGAAAACAGATATAAAAAATCCAGTATGGATAGAATACAAAGCTAAACAATTGTTTTTGTTGTGATGAGCCAAAAAAAATCCTAAGAAATGTTTACATTTTAAATTCACGCCCAAATGTATCACTGATAATGTTTATGACATTCTCATTATTTATGGGATGTACAAAACTATTAGGAGACAGTCCTCCAAGTTCTGTCATTTCTCTTTGTATCTTTGGGGAGAGGTACTGGTTATTTCTCAGAATATATTTTTAGAATGTTTGTGCAGTCAACAGCCTTGGAAGGAAGAAATCCAGACTCTCCTTCTAAGCAAAGGGGAGATTTACTTAAACAGCCTTTGTAGAGACTGTCTCTCCCTTTGGAGCAAGATACATTACTGTCCATTATGAGCACAGAATTTCTGTTCTATAGAACAATCCATCAAATGTACAGGTGTCCACTGAATCTCTTCATGCTCTCCTGTGGAAATTGGGGTTCAAAAAACCTGACACAAGAAAAATGATGATGTCCTTGCTCCTGCTGCTCCTGTGGGTAAGAAAATGTCCTTTGTTTCTGACCCAGGAGTCTAATGCCTTCTGCCCTGAAATGGTGGCATGGCTAACTTGTTAACCAAGTAGGATAAAATCTCAGAACCTTCTCAGTTCTTCATACACTTTCCAGATAAATGGAATTTAACACATTAGACATATTTATTTTTTTTAATTTTTTTTAGATTTATTCATTTATTTATTTTGGTAGGGGAGGGGTGGGGAGGGAGGGGAGCAGGCGGGCCACTTCTATTGGTGTTTCATTTGTCCATTTTCATCCATTTTTGCTCTTTGACCTGTGTGGGCCTCCCATCGTGGTGGCCTCTGTGGTCGCAGAGCACTGGCCCTGGGCGCATGTGCTCCAGAGCTCTGGCTCGGTAATTGGACACATCAGTCCAGCCGCTCCGCAGCACGTGGGATCTTCCCAGGCCAGGGATCAAACCGGCATCCCTTAGGGAAGCCCCATTAGACATATTTAAATAAATTTGAAGGTCATAGCTCTGACGTAATGCTCCCTAAGTTTAAATTCAGGTGTTGCCAACTTACAGCTGTCTGGTTTTGGAAATGTCACATAATCTGCTGAGGACTCAGTTGCTTCGTGGGAAAACAGAGAATATATAAAATTCCAGTATGGATAGAATACAAAGCTAAACAATTGTTTTTGTTGTGATGAGCCAAAAAATCCTAAGAAATGTTTACATTTTAAATTCACGCCAAATGTATCACTGATAATGTTTATGACATTCTCATTATTTATGGGATGTACAAAACTATTAGGAGACAGTCCTCCAAGTTCTGTCATTTCTCTTTGTATCTTTGGGGAGAGGTACTGGTTATTTCTCAGAATATATTTTTAGAATGTTTGTGCAGTCAACAGCCTTGGAAGGAAGAAATCCAGACTCTCCTTCTAAGCAAAGGGAGATTTACTTAAACAGCCTTTGTAGAGACTGTCTCTCCTTTGGAGCAAGATACATTACTGTCCATTATGAGCACAGAATTTCTGTTCTATAGAACAATCCATCAAATGTACAGGTGTCCACTGAATCTCTTCATGCTCTCCTGTGGAAATTGGGGTTCAAAAAACCTGACACAAGAAAAATGATGATGTCCTTGCTCCTGCTGCTCCTGTGGGTAAGAAAATGTCCTTTGTTTCTGACCCAGGAGTCTAATGCCTTCTGCCCTGAAATGGTGGCATGGCTAACTTGTTAACCAAGTAGGATAAAATCTCAGAACCTTCTCAGTTCTTCATACACTTTCCAGATAAATGGAATTTAACACATTAGACATATTTATTTTTTTTAATTTTTTTTAGATTTATTCATTTATTTATTTTGGTAGGGGAGGGGTGGGGAGGGAGGGGAGCAGGCGGGCCACTTCTATTGGTGTTTCATTTGTCCATTTTCATCCATTTTTGCTCTTTGACCTGTGTGGGCCTCCCATCGTGGTGGCCTCTGTGGTCGCAGAGCACTGGCCCTGGGCGCATGTGCTCCAGAGCTCTGGCTCGGTAATTGGACACATCAGTCCAGCCGCTCCGCAGCACGTGGGATCTTCCCAGGCCAGGGATCAAACCGGCATCCCTTAGGGAAGCCCCATTAGACATATTTAAATAAATTTGAAGGTCATAGCTCTGACGTAATGCTCCCTAAGTTTAAATTCAGGTGTTGCCAACTTACAGCTGTCTGGTTTTGGAAATGTCACATAATCTGCTGAGGACTCAGTTGCTTCATTTGAGAAATAACAGCAACGATGTTTTTCCTATCACTTAAAACTGTTGTGACAAATTAAGTCAATATGCGTATAGTACTTAGAATAGTGTCTCATATTTAATAGATGTTTAATTAATGCTGATCATTATTTTAGGACATTTGAGGGGATTAAAACTATGAAAAAGAATTGGTCCATAATTTCACCATCAACTCTATAGGTTGTCATCATTTTGATACTCTTTCTATTGTGTTTTGTTTGACATTTACTTCCATAATTGTTTACTTCCACATTTAGAATGACTCTTTGAAAAAAAAATCATTTAAATATATATTATAATGGTTTAATTTAGGTTCTTTTGGTTGCAAAGTAGAGCGGCAAGCACAGTTTAAATTCCAGCTCTCTACCCTTTTAAATGAAACAAAGATTGCGGACAGTGGAACAAAGATCATCAGAATGGTCCAACGGAACTAGAAATTTGGAGAAAGAGGCCATGTGTACTTGGTTTATTGAGGAATTTCAACTCTTTGAAATATCAACACAAAGCTGTGACTAAGCTGCTTTTAATCATGGTATAACAAATTGCTCTTTTCATTCTCTGTGACATTTCACCAGATTCTGTATATTTTTGTACATTTCAAATAAATTATGTTGCCTAATAATATAGCTGATTCAGTTTTTACTATCCATTCTTCACAGCAATTCACATGTGTAGTTTGATGGAATTGGATGAAGAGAGGAACCATTGAGATGTGTTGTACTTTCTTTGTGGAAAATTCCTCCAGGAATGACAATAGGGTAGAGAAATGAAGAGGCATGTATAGTACATAACCGGCTGCCTGAAGATGTTGGATACAACCCTATTCTCTAACTCAGTCCATTTACCCTGACACTAAATAGGTTTTCCATTGGTTGTGGGCATGATGTTCTTAGGAGTTGTTTTAAGCTTTTTTCTTTCTTTTCCTGATGCCAAGGAATCCTCTTAAAGACAAGTATACTAATGCTCCTTCTTTTTCCACTCATAGAAGGCCTCTAATTCTCTTTCTATATGGTGGTAAGGTTTGCCAAATGCTGCGTCTCAACCTGTGTACCTGAGATGTTAAAGCAGATGTCAGTTGTTTCCTGTAAGGCAAAACCCAAGAACAGTTCTTCAAGGAGAGCACCTCCCCTACCTGACCAGAACACATCCAGGCAGGAAGATAGGCTCTCTCCTCATCACTGTCCTTTTGACAAAGTGCCACTCATAGTTTTCTTTCTTCTTCAGTCTTAAATACACTGACATTGGCTGGGTAGGTTATCGTGAGTGAAAAATGGTTGGGCAGATTCTATAAGTCTTTGAAGTCTCACAGACAGCCATCTGTTAGCATGTGGGTAGTTTATTGCTCTTCAGTGTTACCTTTCTTCATCTGTCCTCCCTGAACAGTTGGAAGAGTACAACTTAACATCCTCATACAATTGTACCTTATCAGAGATTTAATAAACACTATTTTAAACATAGGATTATTTCATATGTAGTATGAATTGGGGGCCTACTTTGGGAAAATATAAATTCAAAAGTACTATATTGCAAAAATTATTCCCTAATAATTGATTTTCTAGACTTTTCCTACAATGAATGACCTATGCTTGTGCAGTACTTCTCTTCTTGGTTGCATCCCACATGCCTAACACAGGTTGGGGTGTGATCAACACTTACCTTATTTGCTTATTGATTATAGCAATTTTACTTATGTTTAATAGCAATAATAGCACATTTATTAAGCATTTGCTATGTCCCAAGAGCTGTGATAAATATTTTAATCTATTTCTCATTTAGTCTTTATGCTAACCTTAGATATTATTTTTTCGTTACAGCTTTCATAAGATGTAACTGGCATTTGACATTGTTTAAGCTTAAAACGTGTAACATGATAATTTGATATATATACATAATGTGAAATAACCATAACATACTTAGTTGACATCCATCACCACACATAGTTATCATTTTGTTGTTGTTTAATTTTAAATCTACAACTCTTTGAAAATTAAAAATTATCTTTTGGTAAAATAAGTAAACTATCATAATGAGTATTTCAGTTTAGAACAACAGAAGCTTTGGCAATAACAGACAAATTTCAAGGGCACAATTTTATTGTTCTGAATAACTGACTCACATTTACAAACCAGTTTTAAATCTGCAATTTGTAAATATATATTCCTCATAATTAAAATTGTGAATGCTCACCCACGTGTATACACACACAATGGACATGACATAAGATGTCAAAAAAACTTTCTAAACAGTAAATGTAAATAGAATGAATAATCCTTTTTCATTAAGTAAAAATGTTCTTGTCTTAATTTTTTGTCTGTTCTTCAGTACCTAAGGCAGCATTGACTAATACATCTTGAGGTCAAACAGTAGAATCAATGCCTTGGAGTTTAGAAACATGCAAAGTGATAGGAAGGTGAGCACTGTGAAAAATGTATATCAGAATATGAATCAGTACTTGGATAATCTGTCTTCTAGTTATTTTCCTGGAAACAAATCTAATTCTCAGCAAGGACTGCTAATCGTAAAAAGATATAATCCTTATTTTTTTTTTATTTTGTTTGAATGGTATTTCTCCACAGGTGTTCAGCCACAAAAAGATATGAACCTTTGGCTCCAGCATCGCCATGGCCTTCTTCAAGCTGTGCTTGTATGCATCAGACTGCATCAGTCTCACATTAGGGAGTGTATCATTATGCTTTTAATCCCAATTGATGCAAAGTGGCCCTGTTGTATCAGGAAGCCTCACAGGGAGTTAACTGAGTAATTTCTTTTGCTTTCATGTTGTTACCCTGTGAACCTATCAGGCAAATTCTTACTTTCTTATTTGTTAAGAGAAGGGTAAGAGCTCAAATTTCTTAGATCACTTAAGAAGATGTAAAATGTATGGTAAATTCTCATAATATGATTCTTTGAAAAATTATCTGCAAACCTCAGTGGAGAAAACCTGAGGAATGACTGTCTGCAATATGCAATGGTTCCTAGCCACCTAGCAGCCCTGGACAACAAAATGTCTTTTTGATAGACATTGTTCACATTTCTAACTGCTATATCATGCAACTGTCATGTTATTACATATGATTTTGAAGGTCAAAGGAGCAATATTTCATGGAAGCAAAAATCAGAAACTAATTTAAGAGTCAATAACTCCCATCCTGAAAAAAATGTTGGCATAAGCTTCCAAAAGCAAGTAAAAATAATACCTTAGACTTATCTCCAATGCAACCATGTGACAGTTATTGGCAATAATTATTTGTTTTTTAATATTTGTAAAAATGTTCATGGTGGATTATAAAAGATGTCAGTATTAGTGATAGTATTAGTGATTAGTGAGTTGGGAGAATATTCTTTCTATTAGAAGTTGCTAAATTGTTAAAGAAAAATAAAACACCATAGAAGCTTCTTTTAGAAGTCCCAAGAGAGAAGCTTCCAGAAGGACAAGGCTGATCTTTAGTTTCTCTCTTTGTGTGATCAAAGCCTGAGCTAATTGGCCTGTGAGGACAAAGTCTGATCCATTTTATGACCCCCATAGAGCTGCCTTCTAGGAGAGAGTGAAGAGATTAAAGACAAACAGAGATCACTTGGGAATAGGGAGTGACTGTTTAAAAGGAACACTTTTACATTTCAAATGATAAAGCACCTGAAAATACAAACTTACAGTTAGCCATGCTTTGAAGTGGAAACGTTAAAGCAAATAAAATTGAATTACAAAGAGTTATAGAAAAAAAAAGTATGAAAAGATTTCATAAATAAAACTTCTAGGAATTAAATGATTTAAACTAAAATAGGAAAAGGAGACATGTACTGAACCCTTTTTTTTTAGCTCTAATAACTACCCATTCATTCTCTATAATGTTCTTTCTCTTAGGCTCCAGGGATTATTTTTGGTGTTAACCTCAGAGTAAGGTTTCAGTGTTTTTTTTCCCTTTTTCCTTATGAAAACTAGGAAGGTTTTTTTTATTTTTCGGATATATTTTTACAGCAAAGGATTTTGAAAACACTTCATCTGATCAAGTTTAGGGAACCCAATGCAAACTTTAGCACCCACATTAGTTGACTGTAATTCAACCAGGACTTAATTTTATCGGAAGTATTTCTTCTGTGCTGAAAAATGATTCTGATCCTCTTGATAGACATTGTTCACATTTCTAACTGCTATATCATGCAACTGTCATGTTATTACATATGATTTTGAAGGTCAAAGGAGCAATATTTCATGGAAGCAAAATCAGAAACTAATTTAAGAGTCAATAACTCCCATCCTGAAAAAAATGTTGGCATAAGCTTCCAAAAGCAAGTAAAAATAATACCTTAGACTTATCTCCAATGCAACCATGTGACAGTTATTGGCAATAATTATTTGTTTTTTAATATTTGTAAAAATGTTCATGGTGGATTATAAAAGATGTCAGTATTAGTGATAGTATTAGTGATTAGTGAGTTGGGAGAATATTCTTTCTATTAGAAGTTGCTAAATTGTTAAAGAAAAATAAAACACCATAGAAGCTTCTTTTAGAAGTCCCAAGAGAAGCTTCCAGAAGGACAAGGCTGATCTTTAGTTTCTCTCTTTGTGTGATCAAAGCCTGAGCTAATTGGCCTGTGAGGACAAAGTCTGATCCATTTTATGACCCCCATAGAGCTGCCTTCTAGGAGAGAGTGAAGAGATTAAAGACAAACAGAGATCACTTGGGAATAGGGAGTGACTGTTTAAAAGGAACACTTTTACATTTCAAATGATAAAGCACCTGAAAATACAAACTTACAGTTAGCCATGCTTTGAAGTGGAAACGTTAAAGCAAATAAAATTGAATTACAAAGAGTTATAGAAAAAAAAAGTATGAAAAGATTTCATAAATAAAACTTCTAGGAATTAAATGATTTAAACTAAAATAGGAAAAGGAGACATGTACTGAACCCTTTTTTTTTTAGCTCTAATAACTACCCATTCATTCTCTATAATGTTCTTTCTCTTAGGCTCCAGGGATTATTTTTGGTGTTAACCTCAGAGTAAGGTTTCAGTGTTTTTTTCCCTTTTTCCTTATGAAAACTAGGAAGGTTTTTTTTATTTTTCGGATATATTTTTACAGCAAAGGATTTTGAAAACACTTCATCTGATCAAGTTTAGGGAACCCAATGCAAACTTTAGCACCCACATTAGTTGACTGTAATTCAACCAGGACTTAATTTTATCGGAAGTATTTCTTCTGTGCTGAAAAATGATTCTGATCCTCTTGATACACATACATGTCTACACTACCCATCACTCAACATTTTAGAGAGCCTGGTTATGAGTGAAGAACACAGTTTGCAGTAGAAAGAACTGCTTTCCCTGAGCTTCATGCAGCCTTGTCTGAAGCCTTGGATCTCCTAAGACTAACAGGACAGCTTTCTTTCTGCTTGAGTTTCTGTCTTGATCTCATTCACATGGACATCCCCTCCCCCACACAACTCCCAGTATCTTAAATTCCTTTTTCTTTTTATCTTCAAGCCTTTGCTCATTGTCTCTGATTTCTGCTTAATTCAAAGTTTAAACCATTATCATAGAGATAGAAAAGCTTGGGTATTAAGAACATGTAAGCTTCACAGTTTACATACAGGTTGAAACCCAAGATTTGCAAACCTGAGCAGAATTATTAAGTCATTTAGCTTCATAAATTATAAATTTTGTATCTATACAGGTATGTATTTGTGTATATGTATGAATATTCTATATATGAATATGATACATGTATGTATATATGTTGCTGCTGTTTAGTCACTAAATTGTGTCTGACTCTTTTTTGCAATCCCCTGGACTATAGCTCACCAGGTTCCTCTGTCTATGGGATTTCCCAGATAAGAATATTAGAGTGGATTGCCATTTCCTTCTCTAGGACATATTCCTCACCCAACGATCGAACCTGCATTTCCAGGTGGATTCTTTACCACTGAGTCATCAGGGAAGCTTGTTAAATTATTTAGCTTCACAAATTACCAATTTCATATCTATGAAAGTGAAAGTCAAGTCACTCAGTTGTGTCTGGCTCTTTGCGACCCCATGGATAAGCCATGAAATTCTCCAGGCAAGAAAACTGTAGAGGGTAGCCTATCCCTTCTTCAGGGAATCTTCCCAACCCAGGAATTCAACTGGGATCTCCTGCATTGCAGGAAGATTTTTTTTTACCATGAAGACTCAAATTCATATTTATAAACATATAAATATGAATAAATATTATTTATAAATATAAATATTTATAAATATATAAATATGAATTTGAGTTATATCAGTATATATTTGTATGAATGCCTACATTAGGATTAATTATTAAAAATAGTAATATGTATTAAACTCCCTGAATCAAATTTAAAATATAAGCAACTGTGAACTGTTACTGTTATTAACAAACCTTGAGTCTCCCAACTCATTGACTTAATATTTTCTTAACTCATTTTCAATTGCTCAATGGACATTTCAATTCAATTGAACATATCCTGTCCTGAACTACCATCAGATACACATTTTCAGGCCTAAACCTTGAAAGCATGCTTTCCTCTTTTCTTTCATCTTTCATGCCTTCTGTTTAATCAGTGACCAAGTCATAGTGCATTTACTGAGATGGTTCTTCACATGTCAGCGAGTCTACTAAAAGTACCTTCTAACTGAAATTCAGATTTTCAGAAGTACTTTTAATCTTCAATAGTACAGCTGAAAGAATATTACTATCTTGGTTGAAAAGTTCTGATGACCACAATACCTACTGATTTTGAAGGGATGGGATTTCATCTATATTTTTAAAGTCTTCACAAAATCTTTCCTTATTTTACTCTAATATAAAATGATACATGTTAAAGTCCACTAAATTTTGTCTGACTCTTTTTTGCAATCCCCTGGACTATAGCTCACCAGGTTCCTCTGTCTATGGGATTTCCCAGATAAGAATATTAGAGTGGATTGCCATTTCCTTCTCTAGGACATATTCCTCACCCAACGATCGAACCTGCATTTCCAGGTGGATTCTTTACCACTGAGTCATCAGGGAAGCTTGTTAAATTATTTAGCTTCACAAATTACCAATTTCATATCTATGAAAGTGAAAGTCAAGTCACTCAGTTGTGTCTGGCTCTTTGCGACCCCATGGATAAGCCATGAAATTCTCCAGGCAAGAAAACTGTAGAGGGTAGCCTATCCCTTCTTCAGGGAATCTTCCCAACCCAGGAATTCAACTGGGATCTCCTGCATTGCAGGAAGATTTTTTTTTACCATGAAGACTCAAATTCATATTTATAAACATATAAATATGAATAAATATTATTTATAAATATAAATATTTATAAATATATAAATATGAATTTGAGTTATATCAGTATATATTTGTATGAATGCCTACATTAGGATTAATTATTAAAAATAGTAATATGTATTAAACTCCTGAATCAAATTTAAAATATAAGCAACTGTGAACTGTTACTGTTATTAACAAACCTTGAGTCTCCCAACTCATTGACTTAATATTTTCTTAACTCATTTTCAATTGCTCAATGGACATTTCAATTCAATTGAACATATCCTGTCCTGAACTACCATCAGATACACATTTTCAGGCCTAAACCTTGAAAGCATGCTTTCCTCTTTTCTTTCATCTTTCATGCCTTCTGTTTAATCAGTGACCAAGTCATAGTGCATTTACTGAGATGGTTCTTCACATGTCAGCGAGTCTACTAAAAGTACCTTCTAACTGAAATTCAGATTTTCAGAAGTACTTTTAATCTTCAATAGTACAGCTGAAAGAATATTACTATCTTGGTTGAAAAGTTCTGATGACCACAATACCTACTGATTTTGAAGGGATGGGATTTCATCTATATTTTTAAAGTCTTCACAAAATCTTTCCTTATACTTTATACTCTAATCAGATAAAATTGGTTCCTCATTTTAAAATATTTGTTTGTATCACACTTTCATTTGTCATCTGATTGGTTTATTTGTATTCCCAGATATTTAGCTAATCAAATTTTATTGCAAAAAGCTGAATTCTGAACACTCCTGGATGCAAAGGTAATCTGGAGCATCAGTCTATCAATTTTTAAAAGGTTCTTTTCTTATAGGCCTTTGTTTTAAGTCAAACAAATCAATTATATTCCAGGATAATTATCTTAAAAGCTTAAGTTGGAAATCGCTTTTGTAAAAAAGCTTAACAATTTACTCACATATATAGCTAAATTTAATAGAATTCTTATACAAAAGAAAGAGAAGAGACGGAAAAAGGATGCTGAAAAAAGCCCAATTCTGAAAACAGATTTAAGGTATATCAAAATGTTAAGAAGTAAAAACCCAAATTTTCTCAGGTTTAAGCAGCCTTCGGGCACAATGAGCTCTGAATTGAAGTACTAAATAAGATTATGCATCCCCATTTTCCTAAAATATATGATACAAAATTGTAACTTTCTCAAATGTCTCTAGAGGCCTCCAGGGCTTTCTCCTTTGTGTTTACAACAAAAATCCATTTCCACAGATCCTCTACTGCCATGCTTGGCATAGCAGTTTCCACAAGGTTTCATTCCATTTCCCTGAGATTTCACCACAGCAATATCATGAAAGCATGATTTCATGACCTATGTCTTGCTTTTCCACTTAGATAGCTCCTCAACATATCCTGTCCTGAACTACCATCAGATACACATTTTCAGGCCTAAACCTTGAAAGCATGCTTTCCTCTTTTCTTTCATCTTTCATGCCTTCTGTTTAATCAGTGACCAAGTCATAGTGCATTTACTGAGATGGTTCTTCACATGTCAGCGAGTCTACTAAAAGTACCTTCTAACTGAAATTCAGATTTTCAGAAGTACTTTTAATCTTCAATAGTACAGCTGAAAGAATATTACTATCTTGGTTGAAAAGTTCTGATGACCACAATACCTACTGATTTTGAAGGGATGGGATTTCATCTATATTTTTAAAGTCTTCACAAAATCTTTCCTTATACTTTATACTCTAATCAGATAAAATTGGTTCCTCATTTTAAAATATTTGTTTGTATCACACTTTCATTTGTCATCTGATTGGTTTATTTGTATTCCCAGATATTTAGCTAATCAAATTTTATTGCAAAAAGCTGAATTCTGAACACTCCTGGATGCAAAGGTAATCTGGAGCATCAGTCTATCAATTTTTAAAAGGTTCTTTTCTTATAGGCCTTTGTTTTAAGTCAAACAAATCAATTATATTCCAGGATAATTATCTTAAAAGCTTAAGTTGGAAATCGCTTTTGTAAAAAAGCTTAACAATTTACTCACATATATAGCTAAATTTAATAGAATTCTTATACAAAAGAAAGAGAAGAGACGGAAAAAGGATGCTGAAAAAAGCCCAATTCTGAAAACAGATTTAAGGTATATCAAAATGTTAAGAAGTAAAAACCCAAATTTTCTCAGGTTTAAGCAGCCTTCGGGCACAATGAGCTCTGAATTGAAGTACTAAATAAGATTATGCATCCCCATTTTCCTAAAATATATGATACAAAATTGTAACTTTCTCAAATGTCTCTAGAGGCCTCCAGGGCTTTCTCCTTTGTGTTTACAACAAAAATCCATTTCCACAGATCCTCTACTGCCATGCTTGGCATAGCAGTTTCCACAAGGTTTCATTCCATTTCCCTGAGATTTCACCACAGCAATATCATGAAAGCATGATTTCATGACCTATGTCTTGCTTTTCCACTTAGATAGCTCCTCAACAAAAAGCATGCCAATGTTTTCCAGAGGATTTAAAGAGGGACTAAGCAGGGGGTCCCAATGCCTAGCTTTCTAAAGTGTTTCTCTTTCCCTCTGACTTTTAGGTTACCATATATTCTGCAAGTATTCGTGTTCAAAACTATTTTAGAAAGTCTCCATTATTGTTGTTTAGTTGCAAAGTCACATCTGACTCTTTGTGACCCCATGGACTGTTGCCCACGAGGCTCCTCGGTTCATGGCATTCCCAGGTAAGAATACTGGAGTGGGCTACCACTTCCTTTTCCAAGGGATCTTCACAACCCAGGAATCAAACCTACGTCTCCTGCATTGGCAGGTGGATTCTTTACCTCTGAGCCACAGGGAAGCCCAGCCTGTAGGCATGTGGACACCTGCGTGCTGTCAATCACTCATTTATCAGACAAGTACTGAATTCCTCTTTGCACTCAGCCGGGAATATCCAGCCACAGATGAAGGCATTCAGCATTTTTATCACTTAGAGCCAAAAAAAAAAAAAAAGGAAAAATTATGCTTGTAACGTATCATACATGTTGTTTTCATTTTGCTTCTTCTTGGAGAGTGAGCACCAATATAGACCATGCCATATGTGAGAGTTTTACTGAATCAGTCTACCATATCACAAGTGGTGATTTGCAACCTTAGCTGAATTCCAACTTGAAGAAGTCTGCAAGTTGGTATCCTAAGCTAGAGAAGAGTTTCTGGTAATTGATGATAAATTGTATCACTCAGAAAGACTTATATGTTTTTTTTATTTAAATGGAGACATTTTCTCCGGTTTAAGCAGCCTTCGGGCACAATGAGCTCTGAATTGAAGTACTAAATAAGATTATGCATCCCCATTTTCCTAAAATATATGATACAAAATTGTAACTTTCTCAAATGTCTCTAGAGGCCTCCAGGGCTTTCTCCTTTGTGTTTACAACAAAAATCCATTTCCACAGATCCTCTACTGCCATGCTTGGCATAGCAGTTTCCACAAGGTTTCATTCCATTTCCCTGAGATTTCACCACAGCAATATCATGAAAGCATGATTTCATGACCTATGTCTTGCTTTTCCACTTAGATAGCTCCTCAACAAAAAGCATGCCAATGTTTTCCAGAGGATTTAAAGAGGGACTAAGCAGGGGGTCCCAATGCCTAGCTTTCTAAAGTGTTTCTCTTTCCCTCTGACTTTTAGGTTACCATATATTCTGCAAGTATTCGTGTTCAAAACTATTTTAGAAAGTCTCCATTATTGTTGTTTAGTTGCAAAGTCACATCTGACTCTTTGTGACCCCATGGACTGTTGCCCACGAGGCTCCTCGGTTCATGGCATTCCCAGGTAAGAATACTGGAGTGGGCTACCACTTCCTTTTCCAAGGGATCTTCACAACCCAGGAATCAAACCTACGTCTCCTGCATTGGCAGGTGGATTCTTTACCTCTGAGCCACAGGGAAGCCCAGCCTGTAGGCATGTGGACACCTGCGTGCTGTCAATCACTCATTTATCAGACAAGTACTGAATTCCTCTTTGCACTCAGCCGGGAATATCCAGCCACAGATGAAGGCATTCAGCATTTTTATCACTTAGAGCCAAAAAAAAAAAAAAAAAAAAGGAAAAATTATGCTTGTAACGTATCATACATGTTGTTTTCATTTTGCTTCTTCTTGGAGAGTGAGCACCAATATAGACCATGCCATATGTGAGAGTTTTACTGAATCAGTCTACCATATCACAAGTGGTGATTTGCAACCTTAGCTGAATTCCAACTTGAAGAAGTCTGCAAGTTGGTATCCTAAGCTAGAGAAGAGTTTCTGGTAATTGATGATAAATTGTATCACTCAGAAAGACTTATATGTGTTTATTTATGGGACATTTGAATACCATTCAATAAAATGTGAGTCTCAGCTATGGCTGTTTACAAGGCAAACAACCTAATTACATGCTAAAGCATGTAAATCAATTTTAATAAAATTTAATCACTCTGTACTGACCTAAATTTGGCCTAGCAAACAATGGTGTCAATACTAGAAATCATGACTTCAGTTTTCTCCCATAAACAGCAAGTATAGATTTTAGTTGATCTACCTACACCTTCTATTAAATGTGCCTCCAGTACAGACTTGTATATTGCTGGACAAATTTTGAAAATATAGCACTGCAATGATAATAACTTTGGAGAAAAATTCTTTAGGAGTCCCTTGGAATTTTACCTGTCTTGCCAATGTGGCACCACTGGCATTCATAATAGACAACATTTGTGAGAATATTTATAATCAAATAGCCTTAGAGTATGGAGACATTATTTCTCTTCAGTGCAAAGAATGTGTTTCTTTGCTGATTGTTTCCTTCCAAAGCGAAGAACAGCCACTCTTATATGAGGAAGATTCAGTTTCCCTAAGCTATCAGTTCTCTTGAAATGGCACTCACTGTCTATGTATCATTCATCTGGACCCATCTGTATCCAGAGGACTTAGGTTCAAGGGAAATTGATGCACACACACACTTTCATGATGTTTATAGTGCTACAAGTAACAAAGTTCTTTGTGTATGATCTAAGAATCACATAACTTATGCCAGGATTCATTCAAGTATAAACAAGCTTACTTGATAGTTGACAAGATGAGTAAAAATTTAAGAAACTTCACAGATGATGATGTTTTGGGAGAGGGGACTGTGATTCTGACAGACACAGCCTAAAAAGAAAAAAAACCTCATAGGCTTAATAACAAGATTTGAAGAAAGCCCATGGGAACCAATAGTGAATGTGGGGATAAGGTAAATAAATGAGGCCATTGAATCATGATGGTTCTAATGTCGTGGATGGTTATATAAGTAAACCAATACCTAAGCCAGTGAAGGCCTCAAGTTTATACAGTCAAAATATAAAGGGCAACTTGGACTTTTCTGGTGGCCCAGTAGTAAAGAACTCACCTGTCAGTGCTGGAGATTTGGGTTTGATCCCTGGGTCAGGAATATCCCCTGAAGAAGGGAAATGTTAACTCACTACAGTATTGGATTTCCTTGCCTGGGAAATGTCATGGGTAGAGGAGGCTGGTGGGCTGTAGTGCATGGGGTCACAAAAGAGTCAGACATGACTTAGTGACTAAAACAACAACAACAAAAGACAATAATCACAAACAGATAACTGGGCTTTATAGCCAATTAAATAATTAAACAATAGCCAATTAAATAATTTCCTGTCTTTGCTTCTGTACTTTCTCTATAGAAGTCTTTTCCTTGGTTTCCTTGCGGCAGATCACTCCAGTTCCTTCTGGTTGATTCTGCAAAATTTGAAACTATTTTTGCTCAAATAAGCTAAAAGATTTTTCAATGTGTCTCAGTTTCTTTTTACAACAATATTACACACAATTGTATGATCATGCAGACAAGAAATAGTTTCCACTTTACTACTTGTAAATAAAGAGAAAATGAGAGGTGGTTAAAGGCCTAGTATAGTGCAGTAGATTCAAAGATAGCTACTAAAAATAGTGTACTGAACTACTGATTTATGCTGCATGCCCTTGACTCACTGTAAGTAGATGCGAAACTATTTATTAACCTGAATGACTAGAAAGAGAGGAGAGCAGTGTGGACTAGAAGTGTCCACCATAATGAAATGTTCATTCCAAAAGTACTCTTTCAAAATATATAGCATTGCTGCATCTGTTGCAAGTAGTCATTTTGCTAATTATGTTATAAATATGACAGAAACCACCTACTTACTTGTCAGATTATCTTCCTTTTCCTCTTGAGCACCTAGTTTAACTGTGTCTACTAGCTTCCCTTTTTGTTGGGTCTGATCAAGTAACAGTTCTGAACAAAGAAATACTAGTGAAAAGGATAGATACAGTCTGCAAACCGATGGAAACTTCTGATGAATTTCCCAGGCATTTTCTCTCTGCTCAAGTCAGCTGGCCTGATGCAAATAATCCAGTCATGACTTCAAAGCACCTGGTAAGGGATCAGCTCATTTTTTATGGAAAGGGCCAGGTAGTCATTACTATAGGCTTTCAGGACACGTAAGGCTTCTAACACATGTTATTCTTGTTTAAATTTATCACAATCCTCTAAAAAATTTGAAAACAATCTTAGATATGGTGCTATACAAAAAAAAATGCAGGCTGGATTTAACCTGCTTCCCTGGTGGCTTAGAAGAGTTGGGTTCCATGCCTAGGTCAGGAAGATGCCCTAGAGAAGGGCATGGCTACTCACTTCAGTATTTTTACCTGGTGAATTCCATAAATAAGGGAGCTTGGCAGGCTAAAGTCCATGGGGTTGCAAAGAGTGGGATATGGCTGAGCGACTAACATCATTACCTCCACAGATGCTAATTGAGGCATACAGCGAAAGAACCTGCATCAATACAGAGAGCAGAGACCTTCAGTATTAGCTTATGATGTGAAGAGGTGATTCCTTCAGATTTTAAAATTGGTTTTTTTATAGTAGTCTATCTAATATAGTTATGATAATGTTTTTGACAAGTTAAATCTGATGATAAATTTCCTTAGATCATGAATAATTAGTTAAATTGAAGGGGAACATAAACTAAATTTATACTAATTCTGACCTTTAGAAGACACAGCAATACCAGACAAAGTATACATAAGATCTTTAGGAAGATAAAAAGCACCTAAAAAAAATCACAACACAACTAAGAGAAATTGATTTATTTGTCTTGATTTTACTGACAGTTCTTAGCAGATTTATCCTCAAGTATTTTATTAAGCTGATTTTATGCTAATTACTTTTAAACGTGACAGAAGTAGTCATTTTGCTAATTATGTTATAAATATGACAGAAACCACCTACTTACTTGTCAGATTATCTTCCTTTTCCTCTTGAGCACCTAGTTTAACTGTGTCTACTAGCTTCCCTTTTTGTTGGGTCTGATCAAGTAACAGTTCTGAACAAAGAAATACTAGTGAAAAGGATAGATACAGTCTGCAAACCGATGGAAACTTCTGATGAATTTCCCAGGCATTTTCTCTCTGCTCAAGTCAGCTGGCCTGATGCAAATAATCCAGTCATGACTTCAAAGCACCTGGTAAGGGATCAGCTCATTTTTTATGGAAAGGGCCAGGTAGTCATTACTATAGGCTTTCAGGACACGTAAGGCTTCTAACACATGTTATTCTTGTTTAAATTTATCACAATCCTCTAAAAAATTTGAAAACAATCTTAGATATGGTGCTATACAAAAAAAATGCAGGCTGGATTTAACCTGCTTCCCTGGTGGCTTAGAAGAGTTGGGTTCCATGCCTAGGTCAGGAAGATGCCCTAGAGAAGGGCATGGCTACTCACTTCAGTATTTTTACCTGGTGAATTCCATAAATAAGGGAGCTTGGCAGGCTAAAGTCCATGGGGTTGCAAAGAGTGGGATATGGCTGAGCGACTAACATCATTACCTCCACAGATGCTAATTGAGGCATACAGCGAAAGAACCTGCATCAATACAGAGAGCAGAGACCTTCAGTATTAGCTTATGATGTGAAGAGGTGATTCCTTCAGATTTTAAAATTGGTTTTTTTATAGTAGTCTATCTAATATAGTTATGATAATGTTTTTGACAAGTTAAATCTGATGATAAATTTCCTTAGATCATGAATAATTAGTTAAATTGAAGGGGAACATAAACTAAATTTATACTAATTCTGACCTTTAGAAGACACAGCAATACCAGACAAAGTATACATAAGATCTTTAGGAAGATAAAAAGCACCTAAAAAAAATCACAACACAACTAAGAGAAATTGATTTATTTGTCTTGATTTTACTGACAGTTCTTAGCAGATTTATCCTCAAGTATTTTATTAAGCTGATTTTATGCTAATTACTAGCATATTTTAATAAACGTGACAGGATATATTAGCTCTGATAGTTGCTTTTTTAAGTATTTAGAACACGAGCAATGCATTTTTTAGAAATTGTTTTAAAATCCCATTTTATCTGAAATGTTGACATCTTTCTACCCATGTACTAAAGGTAAGAATTACTTTCAGTGAATGACTAGTTGCCTGCTCTCCTAACCATTAAACCAATGTCCTTCTAAACGTGGAATGCTATATAATATTTTTAAATGATAATATGCTTTGTGACCTGGGATGTGATTTCTCCAAAAGTTAAATGCTTATAAAATGTCAAGATACTCCATTAGCTCTAAATCACATATACTGTTAAAGCAATATAAATCCATTCAGCACTTCAATACTTTAGACTTCACATTACATATATTTTTATCCTCATATTATTCTGGTTAGAAATAAATCAGTTAGAATGGTAGGCTGAAGTGAAGGATAGGCTAAAATATTATGCCCCAGAAAAACAAGCTTTCTTGAATGTGATCAAGGAGGTGAATTTCGTGGATATTGTGGTAGCCTACAAGGTTATGGTAACTTGGAAAAGAAATGAAATTATCTTGACTGAAGGCTGAGAGAGAGTGAAAGGACAGCTTGCCAACATGAATCTTCTCATTAGAATGATGTGCAATTGCTTTGAATTCAGCTTTGTAGTTTCCATCATGTCCATACTGTAACAAAATTAACAGTTGGTATTGTTGTGGAATAGCTTTTAACTACAAAATTGCATTTCAATATACAACTTTAATTTTTTCTTTTTTTTTTCTTTGCCACTGTTCACTTCTGATAGAAATTCATATGTAGTTGTTTATACAATAGTTTCAAGAACTTTGGTGGCATTAAATGACCAAGGATTATAATAAGGATGGATAATGTCTGTATGCCTTTTTTCTAGTAGGAAAGATGTTTCTTAAAGAATTATACAAACATACATGAAACACGCACAACATGCATAAATACTTCAGCTTTGAATTTGTCATTGGCTAACAACTTTAGAGATATGAACATGTATTAATAATATCATTGTGACTGTTAACAACTATATATAACACAGTCAGAAAAGGAGATAATATGAGTCCAAACAAGCTTATGTTAAAAGTAGGGTCACACATAGTGTGTCTTATACACTCTTCGAATTTAGGAGTCATCTGAAATTTTAGATAAAATAACAATAACACAGACTGCAATTTGCAAGAATAACCAGTGATGAATAAACTTTACACATACATTAAAAGAATAAAGAAATTAACACACGGAGGTTAAGTGTCCTTCTCAGGTTCAGAGTTCACTGAAGAAAAGGATGAACTCCTGTATAATCAATATACTGTCTGACAACACCATCTCACATGTCCAGAAAAGATATTAAATCTGGGAACAGTGTATGGCTGTAAATACACTTTATTTTCAATATTTCATTAGAGTATGTCATAAATTCTAAATGTATTTTGTGGGTAAAGTGGTACCTCTTTAGCAAATAATAAAATATTATTCTGGTTAGAAATAAATCAGTTAGAATGGTAGGCTGAAGTGAAGGATAGGCTAAAATATTATGCCCCAGAAAAACAAGCTTTCTTGAATGTGATCAAGGAGGTGAATTTCGTGGATATTGTGGTAGCCTACAAGGTTATGGTAACTTGGAAAAGAAATGAAATTATCTTGACTGAAGGCTGAGAGAGAGTGAAAGGACAGCTTGCCAACATGAATCTTCTCATTAGAATGATGTGCAATTGCTTTGAATTCAGCTTTGTAGTTTCCATCATGTCCATACTGTAACAAAATTAACAGTTGGTATTGTTGTGGAATAGCTTTTAACTACAAAATTGCATTTCAATATACAACTTTAATTTTTTCTTTTTTTTTTCTTTGCCACTGTTCACTTCTGATAGAAATTCATATGTAGTTGTTTATACAATAGTTTCAAGAACTTTGGTGGCATTAAATGACCAAGGATTATAATAAGGATGGATAATGTCTGTATGCCTTTTTTCTAGTAGGAAAGATGTTTCTTAAAGAATTATACAAACATACATGAAACACGCACAACATGCATAAATACTTCAGCTTTGAATTTGTCATTGGCTAACAACTTTAGAGATATGAACATGTATTAATAATATCATTGTGACTGTTAACAACTATATATAACACAGTCAGAAAAGGAGATAATATGAGTCCAAACAAGCTTATGTTAAAAGTAGGGTCACACATAGTGTGTCTTATACACTCTTCGAATTTAGGAGTCATCTGAAATTTTAGATAAAATAACAATAACACAGACTGCAATTTGCAAGAATAACCAGTGATGAATAAACTTTACACATACATTAAAAGAATAAAGAAATTAACACACGGAGGTTAAGTGTCCTTCTCAGGTTCAGAGTTCACTGAAGAAAAGGATGAACTCCTGTATAATCAATATACTGTCTGACAACACCATCTCACATGTCCAGAAAAGATATTAAATCTGGGAACAGTGTATGGCTGTAAATACACTTTATTTTCAATATTTCATTAGAGTATGTCATAAATTCTAAATGTATTTTGTGGGTAAAGTGGTACCTCTTTAGCAAATAATAAAATGTATCATTTAAACCTAATCTACCACCCAAGTAGTTGTTTTGCAAAAGTAACTACAATATGAGTCATCAGTATTACACTAAATTTGTATTAATAAACATGCTGTTTGGAAATACAGCATTAATGCTCTAAAAATTCTAAAAAGTCCTGTTGAAATGCTATATTTAAATGAGCTTTATGAACATTGCTGTTGTTTCTGTTTACTCGCTAAGTTGTGTCCAATTTCTGAGACTCATAGATTGCACCCCACCAGGATCCTCTGTCCATGAGATTTTCCAGGCAAGAATATTGGAGTGGGTTGCAAGCATTAAAATATCGTAAATAGAAGAGCTTTAACTTTCAAAAGTATTATTAGCTAAGAAAAATATAGTAATAATAACAGATTAAAATTCAAAATTAGATTTTCAAACATTCATTTGCAAAATTAGATTTCTTAAAACTGTGATAGATTTCCAGATTTAAGTTACAAAAGTATCCTTCTCTAAGACATTCAAATAAAAGATATCAGAAAGTCTTATTATCAGCTAGTCTAAAAATTTTCCCAAGTAAAATTCCTAGTTTTCTCTTCATCCTTCTAGGTTTTAGTAGAATGATTCTATTTTGGTGAAACTAACCTTGCATCTGTATGTGTGGAGGGGAATGTGTCTGTGTGTGTGTGTGTGTGTGTGTATATGTATATACATACATATGAATATATAAAAACTTGATATACATAATATATATAGCAGAAATAAAAAATAATTTTAGTTGTAAAATTTGTAGTTGTAATATACACTAATATATAGTATTATATATAAGATATATACATATACATATATATATATCAAAAAGAAAATGTAATAGGTAGGTAGTTGTGCTTTAGGACTAGCCAAAATGAATGTGGACATCTGTGCTTGTGCTCAGTCTCTCAGCTGTGTTCAAATCTTTGCAACTTCATGTACTGCAGCCTGCCAGGCTCCTCTGTCCATGGAATTCTCCAGGCAAGAATGCTAGAGTGGGTTACAATTTCCCACTTCAGAGGATCTTCCTGAACCAGGGATTGAACCCACATCTCCACCTGGAATGCCCAAATGTGGGCATTGCATGAGCAAGAAACTAAAGGTAGCTTAGTAGATAAAGCAGAAGATAAAGTTGAAACTCCAAACTGTCTATCACACAGATACGGAACGCAGTGCACAGATGATGTCTGCTAAGCTGAGAGCTATATATCAGTAAGGGAAAAAAGATGATTTCACACTCTGCTCCATTGACTCGGTGGAATGAAGCTGAATACAGGGCTGAAGAGGGACCTCAGCTCACAACAGTGATGTGCTTAAGGTCTCAGTAAGTCTACAAATAGCTATTTGGTTTTCTTCTCTCCTTGTCTTATCTTTCTCCTAAAATGCCACAGAACAAAATGTAACCATCATCATATTGTGGGGAGGAACATGTAGGTAACGTATGATCACAGAACTGTATGCTCATCTTTTGCTGATGTTAAAGTACTGCTCCTACCTCTACTGAGGTTTTAACAATAAAACAAAAAATAAATCTCTTGTGACTAAGTGATCTCTCAAACCTGTGTGTTTAAACAATACTCTATAAATAATGACAACAGAGTAATATTTGGGTGAATATAACAAACCTGATCCCCAATTACTTCTCTCTCAGTATCTAATTGAAAATTGAATTCAAACTATCTGAAATAGCATTGATTTTTAGGAAATAAGGTATGGATTTTGTTCCTCACCTTCATCTTTTACATTCTTTATTGCTAGTTCTCTTTCTTAGTTTTTCTCTTTTTCTGATTCCACTTTCTTCCTCTACATAGTAAGAATTATGGTCATATTTACTATGGGTCCCAAGCCTTTTCTCTTTTTTGGCCCTCTTTTTATTAATTTTTTATTTATTTATTTTTCATCTATCTTTTTATTCTTTGGACTGTGTGGGCCTCCCATTGCAGTGGGCTCCCTAGCTGCAGAGCACCAGCTCTTGGTGCATGCACTCCAGAGTGCTGGCTTATAATTGGACACACAGGTACAGCCGCTCCACAGCACATGGGATCCTCCCAGGTCAGGGATCGAACCGGTGCCCCCTGTAGTGTAAGGTGGACCATATACCCACTGAACTATCAGGGAAGCCCCCAAATCTTTTCTTATTGCAAAGCAAGTTTCACAAAACGAATATTGCCTGATACCCAAGAGCTTAAAACCAAGTACAAGAAAATATTTATTTTGTTATCAAAAGTAGATTTTCTCTAAGCAAAAGAAAGACTAACTCGTCTTATCTAATAAATCTTCTCATCTTCAGCAGCAACCCATATATTATACCACAGAAATTGAGAAAAATAATTCCAGAAATTGAGTCCAAAATAGTTCCAAAAATCATTATATGCTGTAACAACAGGGAAGAGTTCATAAATATTTTCTGGCATATGAAGGAATTTTTCTTTGTTTCACTTGAGATTTTGCTACCTGTTACTGAGAATTTGTGGTGGGCTAAAAGAGGTTTGATTAGGGAAAATAACAGGTATTGATCATGCTTTCAGAAGTTAACATTCTGGGAGGCTTCCCTGGTGGTTCAGTGGTTAAGAATACACATGCATATGCAGGGGTCACAGGTCTGATCCCTGTCCTTGGAAGATCCTGTATGCCATTGCAGAGCAGCTAAGCCCATGTACCACGACTGCTAAAGTCTGTGTTCTTTCAACAAGAGGAACTACTGCAGCCTGGGCACCACAGTGAAAAGTAGCCCCCAGTCTCTGCAACTAGAGAAAAGTCATATGTAGCAACAAAGACTCAGCACAGTCAAAGCTGAATAAATAAAATAATAAATCCCTTTGAAAAACAACAAAAAAATAAGTTAACATTCTGAAATAAAATGAAGGTTTAAAATGAAAAATCCAAAAAAGACATGCAGATACTGTAAATGTGTACTACTACGTCAAAGAAGCCAATCTGAAAAGGCTATATACTGTGTAATTCCAACTATATGACTTTCTGGAAAAGGCAAAATCAGAGGTACACTGAAAAGATCACTGGTACCAGGGGTTGGGGGTCATGAAGGAATTAATAGGTAGAACAAATTTAAAGAAGATTTTTAGAACAGTTTTAGAATAATGAATAATGTGCATGCACTCCAGAGTGCTGGCTTATAATTGGACACACAGGTACAGCCGCTCCACAGAAATGGATACAGATCGAACCGGTGCCCCTGTAGTGTAAGGTGGACCATATACCCACTGAACTATCAGGGAAGCCCCCAAATCTTTTCTTATTGCAAAGCAAGTTTCACAAAACGAATATTGCCTGATACCCAAGAGCTTAAAACCAAGTACAAGAAAATATTTATTTTGTTATCAAAAGTAGATTTTCTCTAAGCAAAGAAAGACTAACTCGTCTTATCTAATAAATCTTCTCATCTTCAGCAGCAACCCATATATTATACCACAGAAATTGAGAAAAATAATTCCAGAAATTGAGTCCAAAATAGTTCCAAAAATCATTATATGCTGTAACAACAGGGAAGAGTTCATAAATATTTTCTGGCATATGAAGGAATTTTTCTTTGTTTCACTTGAGATTTTGCTACCTGTTCGTGAGAATTTGTTGTGGGCTAAAGAGGTTTGATTAGGGAAAATAACAGGTATTGATCATGCTTTCAGAAGTTAACATTCTGGGAGGCTTCCCTGGTGGTTCAGTGGTTAAGAATACACATGCATATGCAGGGGTCACAGGTCTGATCCCTGTCCTTGGAAGATCCTGTATGCCATTGCAGAGCAGCTAAGCCCATGTACCACGACTGCTAAAGTCTGTGTTCTTTCAACAAGAGGAACTACTGCAGCCTGGGCACCACAGTGAAAAGTAGCCCCCAGTCTCTGCAACTAGAGAAAAGTCATATGTAGCAACAAAGACTCAGCACAGTCAAAGCTGAATAAATAAAATAATAAATCCCTTTGAAAAACAACAAAAAAATAAGTTAACATTCTGAAATAAAATGAAGGTTTAAAATGAAAAATCCAAAAAAGACATGCAGATACTGTAAATGTGTACTACTACGTCAAAGAAGCCAATCTGAAAAGGCTATATACTGTGTAATTCCAACTATATGACTTTCTGGAAAAGGCAAAATCAGAGGTACACTGAAAAGATCACTGGTACCAGGGGTTGGGGGTCATGAAGGAATTAATAGGTAGAACATAAGAGATTTTTAGAACAGTGAGAATATTCTATGATCCTGTATTATGGATACATGTTATTATGCATTCTGTCCAACTCATAGAATGTATAACACCTAGAGTGAACTGTAATGTAAACTATGGACTTTGGGTGATTATGATGTGTTGCTGTAATTTCATCAACTATAATAAATGTACCCTTTTGGTGGTGATATTGATTATAGGAAAGTCTATACACGTGGGGTGGGCAGGGGATTTATGGAAAATCTCTGTCCTTTCTTCTTAATTTAACTATGCAACTAAAATTACTCTAAAAAATATGGTCTTAAAAAAATGAAAGATCAAAGCTTCCCTGGTGGTTCAGTGGTGAAAAATAAGCTTGCCTATTTGGGAGATACAAGTTTGATTCCCGGCCCAGAATGACCACTCATGTTGTGCATCAACTAAGCCCATGTACTACAACTATTGAACCTGTGTCTAGAGCCTAGGAGCCACAACTACTGCCTGTGCTGGCCCCCCCAAAATAGCCCCTGTTTGCTGCAACTAGAGAAAAGCCTGCACAGCAATGAAAACCCAGCACAGCCAAAAATATTTTTTTTTAAATGAAAAATCTGCTTTCATAGTAGAAGTAAAAAATTTATTGTTCAATCTTAAAGTAGTATAGCTACAAATATGCTTGATAGATATAACCTCATCATTTATTTTCCTTACCAAGGTCCAGAAAACAGAGGCTGTGTCAATTATTTAACAGGCCTCCTAGGTGGCCCAGTGGTAAAGAATCTACCTGCAATGCAGAGACATGTATTTGTAGCTATACTACCTAAAAACTGAATAATATATATTTTACTTCTAGTCAGACTTTGTCTAATTTGTGAGATATAAAAGCAGATCTTTTATTCACTATTAGTCAATATAATCCATTAGATTATTTTCAGAATCTATTTAATAAATTATGAACCATAATGTTAAGGTTTTAAATTATATTTTAAGTAGTTGGCAAGTAAATATATATTTAAACTAGTGGATGAGACTAGTTTAAACTCTTGTTAAATACCTAACTTTCTGTTAAATGTTCTGATCCAAAAAATTACATATTTATGTTGTAAACATAAGAGAAAAGGCAAAATCAGAGGTACACTGAAAAGATCACTGGTACCAGGGGTTGGGGGTCATGAAGGAATTAATAGGTAGAACATAAGAGATTTTTAGAACAGTGAGAATATTCTATGATCCTGTATTATGGATACATGTTATTATGCATTCTGTCCAACTCATAGAATGTATAACACCTAGAGTGAACTGTAATGTAAACTATGGACTTTGGGTGATTATGATGTGTTGCTGTAATTTCATCAACTATAATAAATGTACCCTTTTGGTGGTGATATTGATTATAGGAAAGTCTATACACGTGGGGGTGGGCAGGGGATTTATGGAAAATCTCTGTCCTTTCTTCTTAATTTAACTATGCAACTAAAATTACTCTAAAAAATATGGTCTTAAAAAAATGAAAGATCAAAGCTTCCCTGGTGGTTCAGTGGTGAAAAATAAGCTTGCCTATTTGGGAGATACAAGTTTGATTCCCGGCCCAGAATGACCACTCATGTTGTGCATCAACTAAGCCCATGTACTACAACTATTGAACCTGTGTCTAGAGCCTAGGAGCCACAACTACTGCCTGTGCTGGCCCCCCCAAAATAGCCCCTGTTTGCTGCAACTAGAGAAAAGCCTGCACAGCAATGAAAACCCAGCACAGCCAAAAATATTTTTTTTTAAATGAAAAATCTGCTTTCATAGTAGAAGTAAAAAATTTATTGTTCAATCTTAAAGTAGTATAGCTACAAATATGCTTGATAGATATAACCTCATCATTTATTTTCCTTACCAAGGTCCAGAAAACAGAGGCTGTGTCAATTATTTAACAGGCCTCCTAGGTGGCCCAGTGGTAAAGAATCTACCTGCAATGCAGAGACATGTATTTGTAGCTATACTACCTAAAAACTGAATAATATATATTTTACTTCTAGTCAGACTTTGTCTAATTTGTGAGATATAAAAGCAGATCTTTTATTCACTATTAGTCAATATAATCCATTAGATTATTTTCAGAATCTATTTAATAAATTATGAACCATAATGTTAAGGTTTTAAATTATATTTTAAGTAGTTGGCAAGTAAATATATATTTAAACTAGTGGATGAGACTAGTTTAAACTCTTGTTAAATACCTAACTTTCTGTTAAATGTTCTGATCCAAAAAATTACATATTTATGTTGTGAATTTAAAAATAAATTAGTCTCTAAGATTAAAGAATTCTGCCTTAAATTTAAACAATTCTATAGAACCCAGTTCTCCCTCATTGCATTTTTCACAAAACAAGAATTAAATATTTAACTAAATATTTTAAAATATATCACTGAATCAAAATAGCAGATGTATTTTGAATTGGACCATCATATTCTTCAAAAGCACATTTAAATGCCTGAAACAATGGTTTTTCACAAGATTTCCGAGGCAAGTGGCATTTTGGGGATGAGAAACTTGACTATGCATAGCAGAAACTGCAATTTATCTAACACTCTCCATTCTGTCATTATTGCCCTGTAACAGCATTTTATCTGAGCATTTGACCTGCCCCACACCAAAAACAGACTGCATTTCTCCACTTAACTTAGTAGGGTGGTTAATGACTGTCTTATAACAAATAAACAAAAATATGCAGAAATTTCTGCATGTAACCAATTCCTTTAAACCCATGATGATCTTGAACTATCATGGACCATTTTGGGTCAGGCCCGTGAGGGCGATATTCTAGGTCACTGTTATCAGTGACACAGAAGGAGCCCGAACCTGTGATGGCTTTCAGAATGCCATCAACTATTCATTCAAATTTTTAATAGAAGAGATATAAATATTTATCCTATTTTAGCTACTGTCTTCAGTGTCTGTATTACACATAACCAAGGAATTTCTTACATATTTCACAATATGAATATATTCTATTCAATCTAAATACTCAGAAGGAAAACACTAAGTATAGTGCTAGTTGCCTTGTTTTGATTCTTTGCGACCCCATGAACTGTAGCCCACCAGGCTCCCCTATCCTTGGAATTCTCCAGTCAAAAACACTGGAGTGGGTTGCCATTCCCTTCTCCAGGGGATTTTCCAGACCCAGTGATCAAATCCATGTCTCCTGCGTTGCAGGGGGATTCTTTACCATCTGAGGCTCCATGGAAGCCCTATTAAGTACAGTGTCCCCATTAAGTACAGTGTCCCCATAAAATGAAGTATATGGCCACTATAAATTATATCTTTAAAGATAAGAATACCTTGTTATAATTTAAACAAAAACACAGGGAAAAAAAGTGAAAGTGAAGTTATGTTTGACTCTGCGATCCATGTATGAGCTATGGAATTCTCCAGGCAAGAAAACTGGAGTGGGTAGCCCCCAACTCAGGAATCAAACCCAGGCCTCCCACTGAAGGACTCTTCACCCTCTGAGCCACCAGGTAAGCCCAAGAATCCTGGAGTGGGCAGCCTATTGCTTCTCCAGGGGATCTTCCTGAACCAGGGTCTCCCACACTGCAGGGGATTCTTTACCAGCTGAGCCACAAGGGATACTGAGATATTGTATATGAAAGGCTAACAGTGATATATAGCACATACTAAGTATGCAGTGATTTTTAACTCTTTTCTGCAGATGTGTTTCTGTATGTGGGTAAAGGAAACACACTTCTATAAATTTAGTGGTTAGTGGACAGGATTTTTCTTTGTCACAAGATTAGAAGCTGAAAACAAAAAAATAAGGGACTTTGCTGGTGACTGGATGTTAAAGAATCCTCCTTCAATGAAGGAGACTCAGGATTCCATTCCAGGGTCAGGAAGATCTCTTGGAGGAGGTCAAGCTAGACAAGAATTCTTGCTAGTGAAATCCCATGGACAGGAGCCTAGTGGGCTACAATCCATAGGGTTGCAAAGAGTTAGACACATTTGAGTATGCACACACACTAAATAAAAAGAACCTATTCTGGTTATGTGCTTTCTATTATGAACAACTCATTATAGGAACTAGTGAGCTGGATTTAAAGATTCTCAAGATCTGTGGCCAGGTTTTTTGATTATTATATTCCCAATAATTAGAGCATACTTGCTCAATATGAAAGAATCAATGATATTTATTGAGCACATCACATATGACAATAGTATTTCTCATTCTACTGAAAGCTAGACAATCAGAACTCAAGGAATTTTTTTCTGCTCATCTACTTAGCATGAGAATGATGATTTATACAGAAACACATCTGCAGAAAAGTGTTAAAAATCACTGCATACTTAATATGTGCTACATACCACTGTTGGCATTCCATATACAGTATCTCAGTGATCACAACCACCTTCTTAGGCAAGTACCATGGTTCTGATTCCGTAAACTTTAAACCACTGGTTCCAGAGGGATCACAAAAGCTATCTAAGATCACAAGACTGTTATGTGGTTACACCAGGATTTTAAATAAGCTTTTTTCAAACACCAACTCCAATGTACTGTGTGTGTGTATCAATTACTCAGTCATGTCCAACTCTTTACAACCCCATGAACAGTAACCTGCTGGCCTCCTCTGCCCATGGGATTACCCAAGCAAGAGTGGGTAGCCAATCCCTTCTCCAGGGGATTTTCGTGACTCATGAATCAAACCAAGGTATCCCGTGTTGCAAGCTGATTCTTTACCATCTGAGCCACCAGGGAAGGCTCCTCCAAAGCACTGCTGGTTTTAAAAATGTGGCCCCAGAACAACGGCATAAGCAATATCTTCAAATATGTTATTAAAGGCAACCCATGGATCACACCTCAGACCTACTAAATCAGAAACTGGGGGTGGGGCCAGCCATCTGTATTTCCAAGCCCTCCAAATGATTAGAATGTGCATTAAAGTTAGAAAATCATTTCGCTTTAAGACAACAACAAAAACACATAATTTCCTACTCCGCTCAGGACTTCCTTCTACTGCATAACTTATTTTGATATCCAGTGTAAAGTTTTACTATGTTCATTACAGAAAACACATCTTGAATGCATTAAGTGTATTTTCAAGGAAAAACATGTATTTGCATGTGGCCATAAACAGGTGGAAGGTACTAAAACTATACTCCTTGACTAGAAGGTAAAGATTTTATCCTGTTTTCGTTCAAAGATTGAATTTATGTGAAATAGTTTTAGAAATTTGGAAATAGTTATCACCCATCAAGATCATACTGTCTGTGAGAAAAATCAATACCAAAGATGTTTTGTAAGGTCTGAGCAAGAGATAAATGACAGAAGGCTGAACAGAAATGTAATGCAATAGAATTTAGCAGTCTTAAGAATATGGGGGCAAAAACATTTGAATGTTTTGATGATGATCCCATCAAAGTTTTGTATTATTAATCAAATGAAAATTTGAGAGCAATTTATACTGATTTTTTAAAATGCTGGGTTTTTTTCCAAATAAAAGAACAAATATGGAATGTTCTTAAATTTCGAATCATAAAACACCTTCTTTTATATGCACGATTTGTACAAAGTATAAAGCAAATCTGTATTAGAACAGTATTATCACAGGCTCTTTCCCTTCCTGAAACCATGAGTACCTTATCATGTGATCTCAGGCAAGGGACAAAGGTATTGTTCATCCCAAAATTTCTTCATGCATGAAATACGATGATGTCTTCCAATTCTTCCTTTCACATTAGACATTAAAGAATAAAAAGCTAAAATCTGTACTTCCTATTTTTATTTTTGTAGTATATAAGATTAATCTCAAGAGTTTTCTTAGATTTAGGTAAATGTATAAATGACAGAAAATATCGTCTTCATTTAAATGACATAGGTATTATTTGCATAGAACAAAAGCATATGTTTAGCGTTTCCCTGGAGATGGGAGACATTAATATATGTTCTAGTGACTTTAGAAGAGACTGATGTGCAATGGTTGAGGCAGAGATGTGTGGATATCAATAAACACTGATCATGGGCTGAGAATGTCAATCACAAGGTTAAAACCAAGTGACAAAGAATAAGAGCCAAATGGGGTGAAAGACTTCAAGGAAGGAAATGAGATGGGATCAAGGTTATAGACTTAGCAACAATGAAGGGAGTTAAGATATAAAAATTGGAAGTTTGTGGTTGAAAGACAGCTTCAAAGTAAAATCTGCTAGAATGGGTATTGTGAAAAACAATGTATTCCTAAAAACTGGAAAGTAGTTACCACATATGATTTTTCATCAATGATAAATATTTTTAAATTGCCCTGTATTTTCATGACTTTCCCAAGAACACATACTGTAAAATACACAACTTCTATGCTTACAAACAGAAAAAAAATTACTAAACCACTTTTATTATTATTCTTCAAGATGATCTGTTTAGTATTTACTTTATGACTGAATTCTTAGTACATTGCCACCCATGGACTCAACATACTTACTCAAAAACCTGTATCTTACTTATTCCATTTAAAGTGATAGAAAGGTACAAAATGATAAATTCTACTGAAGGCAACTGTAAACAATATGTGATTCATATATATTGAAACTTGTTATAAGTAACAAATGATTTAGATAGAACACATTTAACACTGTCTAGCAGTGAACATTCATTATGGGAGTATCACAGCAGGTGAAACTGTGGTAGATAGTAAACCATCAATCAGATGTGACCCCACAACAAATTGTACCTCATCAACTGCTTTAATATGTCATGAAGCTTCCAAATAGACATCGCTGAGGCATTTGTTAAGCCCAAACTACTTTTTCACTGACAAAACTAAAGACATTTGCTATTTTCATTTATATATAGTATCAAAATGAATCGATGTGAGCTAGTCGACCAAAATAGAATTTCTATGAGGATGGGCCATTGAAATTCAGAGCTTTTCTAAACAAATTACCTTACTGATGGTCTTTTTTTTTTCAAGAATGAGTTTTTAAGAATGAGTAATATATTTCCATTTTGAAACTCTAAAAAAAGTCAACATTGTTATACTATTTACAAAAAAGTGTTTTCTTGTTCAATCACAATGGGAATGAAAATGTCTTTTTTGCTTATAGTCTTGTTATAAAATGAAGTATTAAGACATTCCCCCAAAACACTTCAAGCATAGCAAAAATAAAAATAGCATAGTTGAATGCTCATATACTCTTACAGGCATGATCATTATACCATCAAAAAATGCTTCTTTGTGGTACAAAAAATGCTTATTGGAAAAAAAAAGGCTCAAAAAACAAAAACTCACATAGTTAAACTTAGTCTGATATTAAAGAATTCCCTTTATTCCTTTTGTCACATTAATTAGTTATGAACTTTATCTCAGCAATTAATTGGAATTATTTCTCTTTCTCCTGCAAACAAGCATAGTTCTGTTTTATTCTGGTCTTCCTTAGACTGTGAGGGGCTTGAAGACATAGAGAAGCTACTTCAGTTAATTTTCACTCCATACAGCCCCTCTCAATTGTGTCCATTTCTCACATGAGATCTATAGCTTTAGAATCATCTTTCAAACATGGGCTTTAAACATATCTGTAAACAACAAAACTCTGTAAAACTAAAAAATAAAATAAAAATTTTAAAAAAGAAAAAACCCTACAGAGTTACACTAATATTTATTAGAAAGAATTGGCTTTTCACATTCTAGTATTCAGATAAATTTTTTGGAGGTATACTGTGTATTTTGCATGATACATTGGATATCTGAAAAGCTAGATTCTCTTGATACTTAGGCCTTTGAAAATGTTTCAGGGTAGTCACAGGAAAGACTGTGTTAAAACACATCTTAAGGAAACGTACTGCTCTTCCTGTGAAAGTAAATCAAAGAGCCTTTCCAGAGGATTTGGGAAAAAAGGATTCCAGACCAGATTTCTCTCTCTCTCTCTCTCTCTCTCTCTCTCTCTCCAAGTAGAAATAAATGTTTAATTTGAGGAAAATTGCTTTTAAGGTTTCTACTAATTTTTAGAGAGAAGTCTACTATGAATTCCACTTCTTGCAATTTTCTTCTAAATGTGCCAAACAACAAAGCAGGACTGCCGCCTAACTGTGAACTATTCCTGCAGCACGTCAGGTAGGTGACTAAGAAGACTAAGACCACCTTTCCACTACTGATTCCCCCAGGTTAGGGAAATTGCCTCTTTCCTATTTTCTATAAAAGATGCTGAGACACTGGCATGGGTTCCTTTGCTATAGCCCCACCTGTCCCTGCTTCGTCACCTGTGAGACTTGAGAGCAGGAGAAATGAAGCTCTCACACTTGTGCTCTTGCTATGTACCGTGCTGTGCTATGACTGCAGTTGTCAGCTGGGTTGCTTTGACTGAGTCTTCTTATCTCCTCCTGGGTACTCCTGAATTCTAGTAAACCAATCTGCTGGTAGCACAGTCATTTCTTTTAGAGTCTCGATACATGTCACTATCCTTTATGAGGTTGGAAATCTCCTATGAAAATTAATGACATATCTTATAAAAATATAATGATATACTAATACCTTATATTAGGAAATTAAAATACTAATTTAGAGAAGATTTCTCTAAAGACAATTTTGAACAATATATAATGTTCAATTATTTTCCAATATTCTGATCACTACAATAAATACTTCTGGAAAGGATTTAACGGCATAGTCAATAAGATTCTGTTTTATTTTCATTTTATATAACCATACAATCTGACTGGTGAACGGAAATATAGAAACCATCTTTCTTAACGGGTAGCTATGCATGATTCCCTCAAACATCTAGGAAAAAAAAAAAAAGGCTTTTCACATTCTAGTATTCAGATAAATTTTTTGGAGGTATACTGTGTATTTTGCATGATACATTGGATATCTGAAAAGCTAGATTCTCTTGATACTTAGGCCTTTGAAAATGTTTCAGGGTAGTCACAGGAAAGACTGTGTTAAAACACATCTTAAGGAAACGTACTGCTCTTCCTGTGAAAGTAAATCAAAGAGCCTTTCCAGAGGATTTGGGAAAAAAGGATTCCAGACCAGATTCTCTCTCTCTCTCTCTCTCTCTCTCTCCAAGTAGAAATAAATGTTTAATTTGAGGAAAATTGCTTTTAAGGTTTCTACTAATTTTTAGAGAGAAGTCTACTATGAATTCCACTTCTTGCAATTTTCTTCTAAATGTGCCAAACAACAAAGCAGGACTGCCGCCTAACTGTGAACTATTCCTGCAGCACGTCAGGTAGGTGACTAAGAAGACTAAGACCACCTTTCCACTACTGATTCCCCCAGGTTAGGGAAATTGCCTCTTTCCTATTTTCTATAAAAGATGCTGAGACACTGGCATGGGTTCCTTTGCTATAGCCCCACCTGTCCCTGCTTCGTCACCTGTGAGACTTGAGAGCAGGAGAAATGAAGCTCTCACACTTGTGCTCTTGCTATGTACCGTGCTGTGCTATGACTGCAGTTGTCAGCTGGGTTGCTTTGACTGAGTCTTCTTATCTCCTCCTGGGTACTCCTGAATTCTAGTAAACCAATCTGCTGGTAGCACAGTCATTTCTTTTAGAGTCTCGATACATGTCACTATCCTTTATGAGGTTGGAAATCTCCTATGAAAATTAATGACATATCTTATAAAAATATAATGATATACTAATACCTTATATTAGGAAATTAAAATACTAATTTAGAGAAGATTTCTCTAAAGACAATTTTGAACAATATATAATGTTCAATTATTTTCCAATATTCTGATCACTACAATAAATACTTCTGGAAAGGATTTAACGGCATAGTCAATAAGATTCTGTTTTATTTTCATTTTATATAACCATACAATCTGACTGGTGAACGGAAATATAGAAACCATCTTTCTTAACGGGTAGCTATGCATGATTCCCTCAAACATCTAGCAACAAGACCTATCAATGTCCACAAGTTATACATGCCAATTTAAGACAATTACAGTCTCTAGGGCATTATATTGATACCCAAATGACTTAATATCAGAGTTTTAGAGCATCAGTTTCAGAGTTTTATTAGAGCATCAGTGTTTTATTAGAGCATCAGAGTTTTCTTAGAGCATCAGTTAATTTAGTGTAGCTTTATTTTCCTTTTTTATTCCTTTTTTCCCTTTGGTAGAACATGCATTTAAGCATCTAGGGCAGCTCTTCCCTTTCTCTTTGAAGTATCAGGCTGTCTTTTCTCATCTTGCATACGACTCTGTAAAAAAGGTCTGTGATTCTTCATTTTCAGGTTAATCTGCCTGTGTGTTGGGTTTTTTTTTTTTAGCATTCTTTATAAGAAAGGTGTTAATAAACTTCTCAATACCCAATTCACCATTGTTTGCATACATTTGTGCTACATCACTTCAGAATTTTTGTGACTCTATGGACTATAGCCTGCCAGGCTCTGTTGTTCATGGGACTCTTCAGGTAAGAATACTGGAGTGGACTGCCATACCCTCTTACAGGGAATATTCCCTACCCAGGGATAGAATGTACACCTCTTAGGTTTTCTGCATTGGCAGGCTGGTTCTGTGTCACTAACCCCACCGTGGAAATCCCTCAGGGTCTATGTGTGTGTCTATGTGTGCCTATGTATGTGTCTACAGTTTATGTGTTCTTTATTTCTGCATATTATACTGCATACCTTATGAAACTTATAAAATTAATGACATATCTTATAAAAATATAATGATATACTAATACCTTATATTAGGAAATTAAAATACTAATTTAGAGAAGATTTCTCTAAAGACAATTTTGAACAATATATAATGTTCAATTATTTTCCAATATTCTGATCACTACAATAAATACTTCTGGAAAGGATTTAACGGCATAGTCAATAAGATTCTGTTTTATTTTCATTTTATATAACCATACAATCTGACTGGTGAACGGAAATATAGAAACCATCTTTCTTAACGGGTAGCTATGCATGATTCCCTCAAACATCTAGCAACAAGACCTATCAATGTCCACAAGTTATACATGCCAATTTAAGACAATTACAGTCTCTAGGGCATTATATTGATACCCAAATGACTTAATATCAGAGTTTTAGAGCATCAGTTTCAGAGTTTTATTAGAGCATCAGTGTTTTATTAGAGCATCAGAGTTTTCTTAGAGCATCAGTTAATTTAGTGTAGCTTTATTTTCCTTTTTTATTCCTTTTTTCCCTTTGGTAGAACATGCATTTAAGCATCTAGGGCAGCTCTTCCCTTTCTCTTTGAAGTATCAGGCTGTCTTTTCTCATCTTGCATACGACTCTGTAAAAAAGGTCTGTGATTCTTCATTTTCAGGTTAATCTGCCTGTGTGTTGGGTTTTTTTTTTTTAGCATTCTTTATAAGAAAGGTGTTAATAAACTTCTCAATACCCAATTCACCATTGTTTGCATACATTTGTGCTACATCACTTCAGAATTTTTGTGACTCTATGGACTATAGCCTGCCAGGCTCTGTTGTTCATGGGACTCTTCAGGTAAGAATACTGGAGTGGACTGCCATACCCTCTTACAGGGAATATTCCCTACCCAGGGATAGAATGTACACCTCTTAGGTTTTCTGCATTGGCAGGCTGGTTCTGTGTCACTAACCCCACCGTGGAAATCCCTCAGGGTCTATGTGTGTGTCTATGTGTGCCTATGTATGTGTCTACAGTTTATGTGTTCTTTATTTCTGCATATTAATGCATCTGTATGTTATATAAATATAAACAAAATGTGGATTAGCCTACATTTTCTTAATATTCACATCACATTGGCCATTTATTTATTTTTTTTAAAACATTTATTTTTTATTTATTTATCTTTTGGTGGTGGGGTGGGGAGGGAGAGGGATGGGCAGGCCACTTCTATTGGTCTTTTATTTCTCTATTTTCATCCGTCTTTGTTCTTTAGCTCCTGTGGGCCTCCCATCGCTGTAGCCTCTGTTGTCGCAGAGCGCCGGCTCTGGGTGCATGTGCCCCAGAGCTCCGGCTCGGTAATTGGACACATCAGTCCAGCCGCTCCGCGGCACGTGGGATCTTTCCAGGCCAGGGATCGAACCAGCGCCCCTTGCACTGCAAGGCGGTGTCTTTACCCACTGGACCACCAGGGGAAGCCCCACATTGGCCATTTAAATTAGAATATTATTTCACATGAAATGATTTTAAATCATTAAAAACATGAGTGGTTTACTTAAACAAAATTAATCCAAAATGCTTGCATTTATGTGACTAGATATTACCATTTTAGGCTGTAACCAGCATCATTCAGTTATTTAATAATAGTATGTAGAATCAAAGAAAGATTATGTAATGACACTCTGGTTCTTGTGTTATTTGAGCCGTGACACTGCTGACCATCATTCTTAAATGTGAAAACATGTTTTTTTTTTATGTAATCAAATTAAAAAGAAAATTGATTAAAATATATATTTCAAATATTAAAACTGGAAAAGAAATTCATATAATGTAAGATATTCACAGGTACTAAATGTGTCCATATCTATAATTTAAGTATATTACAAATAACATAAATTAAATTAAAATAAGGGAATACCATATTTGTATATCAAATTTTTTAAAATAAATGATAATCTCTATTTTTAAAAGTACATTCCATTAGGCATTCAAATGTCATTTGGGTCAACATGTAAATTTATACTCCTTTATGAAATGCTTATTGGCAGTATGAATCAAGAATCTTATAATGACCATATCTTTTCAAGATGATAATTCTACTTCTAGGAACTTTGCCAAGGGAAAGATCAGATTTGTGCTCAAAGATATTTATAGCAGAATAATAGTGTAAATTGAACAAACAGTAAAAGAAAACAAGTTAAAAACTTACATAAATAAGAAAACAATAATTCTGTGTATATATATATGTGTATATATATATATATATATATATATATATTCTAAATTATATAACTATATGCATTATATGGACTTCCCAGGTGGTGCTAGTGGTAAAGACCCTGCCAGCCAATGCAGGAGACTTAAAAGATGCAGGTTTGATCCCTGGGTCAGGAAGATTACCTGGAGAAGGGCATGGCAAACCACTTTAGTATTCTTGCCTCGAGAATCCTATGGACAGAGGAGCATGGCGGGCTACTGTTCGTGGCGTCAAAAAGTCAGACATGACTGAAGCAACTACACCACCACCAAACAATTCCTATTTTCCAGGCCAGGGATCTCCAGAACACATAGAATAAAACATTTAGTATCACCAAAACTTCAGTACTGAACTAGTTTTTCATGTTCTCCAAAATACTTTGTTCTTGTTACCTAATGTTCCTGTAATTATCTTTAAAGACACAAGGTTCATTTTTCAACTATTTAGGCATATGTTTTCTGCAATACTCTCAGACTCAGAACAATTGAATCGTGAGTAACTCTGATCATTCTCATTGTAATCAACACAGTTTCTGTCACTGTATTTATTCAAACTAATGCTATTTCTTTTTGATCAAAGAGTAATTGTGCTTCTTTCCCAACTCCTTTTCAAATGTTTTCATATTCACTCACAGGAAAGCTTGATTAATAATAATAATGATATCTTCATACCTCAAGTGGTATTCTTAGATAAAAGGACAAGAAACTTATTCACCATTAACTACTTTGACCTACAGATATGTTGGACTCTCGCAACCCCATGAACTGTACCCCCACCAGGCTCCTCTGTTTATGGGATTTCCCAGGCAAAAATACTAGAGTGACTCACCATTTCCCTCTCTAGGGCATCTTACTGACCAAGGGACTGAACCCAAGTCTCTTGCATTGCAGGAGGGTTCTTTACCACTGAGCAAACCCTTTATATACCATCAAACAATCATCATATGGTAAACATGGTATTAGCCAATTCAAAGAATTAAAGCAATTGTTAATTGGTTAAATGACAGGAACTTCTGCCCTACCAACTCTCCAAACATCCATTTATAGATACATTTAGAAAATACCTTAACTTTGTAGTTATACATTTTTTTGAATAATGAATTTTTTATCATCTACTTAAGGTGTATATAATCAACCCTGTTAATTGAGTTCTGACTGGAAAAGAGCACAAAGCTACAGTTCAAGAAGAGCATCATGCCCCATGTTTTGGTAGCACGTATTTATCCCTTGTGGTTTTTGAAGCTAGAGAACTTCTTTTTCTTAGTGTTTAACTCTCGACACTTCAAAATACTTCCATAAGCACCCATGTTTTCTCTTTCAGTTTCTTCCTTTAAATTGGGTCCTGATAGGCAGGGAAAACATGTGACATTGACACTGACCAGTAGGATATAAGGTTCATATGCCAAACTTATCAACTGTGATAATTACAGATAATTTTATTCAAGCTCCACTGTAATCCTTAGTAGAACTCCCCCTATTTCTCCATGTTTATGTATTATTCAGACTAATAGTGACCCTGAAGTAGAAAAAGGTTCTTGTCTCTTAAAACTTTTATGGATAGAAGTTCAAAACGTGCACAGTTAAGTGCTCTTCTGTGTGCATTTAATGTAGAGTGAAAAGCTATTTGGTGTTCATTTTAGATTCACTGGCAACAAGACAGACAAAAAAGTGTGTGCTAGGAGTCAGGAAGATGTATATGAAAAATTAAAAGTTTAAAATTAATTTGATCTTATAATGTAATGCACCACGTGGAAATCTAAAAATCAATTTCCAAATGGAACAGCTTGAAACTTTTTCTTGCCATCTGGTTTTGGACCTGGCTCATTCAATTCCAATTTTGCCCTTGTGAATACTCCAATTTTATATATACTACATGGGAACGATAATCTTCTCACCACCTAAGCAAAAAGGCCCTGATCTAAGATTTCCTTATTGTTAGATGACCACCATTTCCCTCTCTAGGGCATCTTACTGACCAAGGGACTGAACCCAAGTCTCTTGCATTGCAGGAGGGTTCTTTACCACTGAGCAAACCCTTTATATACCATCAAACAATCATCATATGGTAAACATGGTATTAGCCAATTCAAAGAATTAAAGCAATTGTTAATTGGTTAAATGACAGGAACTTCTGCCCTACCAACTCTCCAAACATCCATTTATAGATACATTTAGAAAATACCTTAACTTTGTAGTTATACATTTTTTTGAATAATGAATTTTTTATCATCTACTTAAGGTGTATATAATCAACCCTGTTAATTGAGTTCTGACTGGAAAAGAGCACAAAGCTACAGTTCAAGAAGAGCATCATGCCCCATGTTTTGGTAGCACGTATTTATCCCTTGTGGTTTTTGAAGCTAGAGAACTTCTTTTTCTTAGTGTTTAACTCTCGACACTTCAAAATACTTCCATAAGCACCCATGTTTTCTCTTTCAGTTTCTTCCTTTAAATTGGGTCCTGATAGGCAGGGAAAACATGTGACATTGACACTGACCAGTAGGATATAAGGTTCATATGCCAAACTTATCAACTGTGATAATTACAGATAATTTTATTCAAGCTCCACTGTAATCCTTAGTAGAACTCCCCCTATTTCTCCATGTTTATGTATTATTCAGACTAATAGTGACCCTGAAGTAGAAAAAGGTTCTTGTCTCTTAAAACTTTTATGGATAGAAGTTCAAAACGTGCACAGTTAAGTGCTCTTCTGTGTGCATTTAATGTAGAGTGAAAAGCTATTTGGTGTTCATTTTAGATTCACTGGCAACAAGACAGACAAAAAAGTGTGTGCTAGGAGTCAGGAAGATGTATATGAAAAATTAAAAGTTTAAAATTAATTTGATCTTATAATGTAATGCACCACGTGGAAATCTAAAAATCAATTTCCAAATGGAACAGCTTGAAACTTTTTCTTGCCATCTGGTTTTGGACCTGGCTCATTCAATTCCAATTTTGCCCTTGTGAATACTCCAATTTTATATATACTACATGGGAACGATAATCTTCTTGCCACCTAAGCATAGCTTGTTAAATTTCCTAAAAAGATAGTTGTTTTTGTTTTTTTCTACACTATCAGTATTTCCTAAGTGCCCTCTTCATTATGGGACACCCTTTATTTTAAATCAGATGTGCTCTTAGTATTTGATTTATTAATTTATTGAATAGGGATTGCATTTTATTTGCTAAAATTTTTTACATGTATCTGACATTTGCACATCTTTAATGAGCCTAAAATATAGATTGATGAATCCAAATTAAGAGGGGGAAAAAAGGGATTTGGCTATTTGAGTTGTAAAGTGAGAGAAAAAAAAATAAGGCCCAAAATATAGACACGGGATTAGATAAGATTGTGCATGCAAGCACTGACACAATGCTGACATACAAGAGGTCCTCAGGAAATGTTAGCAATCAACTTTAGTTTGTGTGTGTGTGCTAATAGCTACATGTAAAAGGTTTGAATGTATTTAACTTTTTGAAGAAAATATTAAAAAACCACTGTGAGTTACTTTACATACATTACCTTACTCATTTCACACAAAATAACATTGTGAATATACTGAGAATTACAGATGAGATCAGGCACATTGGAGGTGGGTTATGACCATGGATAAGAATACTGAGGATTACAGGAGTCAATAACTCCCCTTAAGGCATATAGTTAATAAATGGCAGAGATGTAAGCAGAAATTTGATCTCTTTGTTACTCCTTGATGATACTCTCAAATAAATTTAGCAAGTGTGAGATATCACTCCACATTATTTTAATTAGCTTTAAGTGTAACTGTAAGATATTGAAACCAAAATGCTTGTAATCAAAACTGTAAGGATTTAAGCCACAATAGAATGCATTTTCTCAGTATCTATGATCATTTAGTTCTTAATAATCAAGTCAGATCTAGTTGAACGCGAATGACAGTTACACGTAAAACTGACTTCTTGAGATTTTATCACATGCTTTTAAACCTAATTATTACAAGTTAAATTTTTGCTTTGGAAAAATAGGCTACCACTTACAAATTACTTAGCTCATATACTGATCCACTTGCCTAGATTCTTCAAAGAGATGAATAAAATCATACTTTTCTATAGACATGAGGTATTTAAAATTAAACCATAAATCTTAAAGATCATCCAATAATTTAATTATGATACAGAGCATTCTTTAGAATACATATTGAGGCTTCAAACAACATGTTTATATTTCTTTGAAACTTCTATAAAAATGTATAACATAACTGACAAATAGTTGAGAAATGTCCTAACCACATAACTCATACTCATATAGTTAAATGAAGCACTTACAAAATATGGAGTATACAGAGTATATTCATATATATATATATATTTATTTATATACTAATTTTTATTACCATACAAATTCATTTATTACTGTGGTAATGCGAAACCATTTAGTAATTTTGTTGTAATGTTTTTTTCATTGTCAAATAAATCACTTAAGAAGATGTTTCACACAACACACATTATATAAGGCAAATAACTAGCTTTAAATAACAATGATATTACATATTAAATTCTTCACAATGTGAAGTCAAATCACAACTCGAACATTAATTCTAACACACAATTTTGTATTACTTCTTTTATTTATTTATTTTTGGGGGGGCGGGTTGGAGAGGGAGGGGGATAGGCGGACCACTTCTATTGGTCTTTCATTATCTATTTTCATCCATCTTTGTTCTTTGGTCCGTGTGGGCCTCCCATTGCAGTGGCCTTTGTTGTCGCAGAGCAGCGGCTCTGGGTGCATACACTCCAGAGCTCCGGCTCGGTGTATTACAGCTTTTATTTTTAAGCTATGAAAACATAAATCTTGCAAATGTAATGAGGGGGGAATTCTACAGAGTTATATGCCCTCATGGGTATATGCCAAATTACCCAGGTAATTTGCACCATATTTTGTTCCCTAAATACTGCAGTCACTACATGACATATCTTACCAAGATGTGCTATGGACACTTGTTTGCAGCTCTATAAATTCTAATTCACTCTCTGCCTGACTCTCAAAGCTTTAATTGTTTCTGTTGTTATTTCCACATAATTTTCAACTTGCTGCCCATTGGAGTCAGATTGGTTACTTGACTGTTCCCTGAATGTAGCATACTGTTGCCCTGGGTCAGGTGTCTGACTCCAAAATATGCTATGTGATGAGCTCAGTATCTCAGTCATGCCCAACTCTTTGTGACTCCATGGAGTGTAGCCTCTCTGTCCATGGACCTTTCTAGGCAGGAACACTAGAGTTGGTTGCCATTTCCTTCTCCAGAGGATCTTCCTGATCCAGGGATCGAACCTGCATCTTTTGCATCTCTTTCATTTTCAGGTGTATTCTTTACCACCGAGCCACCTGGGAAGATGCACTATTTGATAACCTTAGTCAAATCGTTACTGTCAAATATATAGTCAAAGCCATTGCTTTTCTAGTAGTTGTGTATGGATGTGAGTTGCACCATAAAGAAGGCTTAGTGCTGAAGAACTGATGCTTTTGAACTCTGGTGCTAGAGAAGACTTTTGAGAGACACTTGGACACCAAGGAGATCAAACCAGTCAACTCTAAAGGAAATCAATCCTGAATATTCATTGGAAGGACTGGTGTTGAAGGTAAAGCTCCAATACTTTGGCAACTTAATGTGAAGAGCTGACTCACTGGAAAAGACTCTGATACTGGGAAAAATAGAAGGGAGAAGGAGAACAGGGTGACAGGGGATGAGATGGTTGGATGGAATCATAGACTCAATGGATGTGAGTTTGGGCAAACTCCAGGAAATAATGAAGGACAGGGAAGCTTGGTGTGCTGCAGTCCATAGGGTTACAAAGAGTCAGACACAACTTAACAACTGACCAACAACAATGACAAATACTGATGGCAGTATCTTTTGGATAGGGTTGATTCAAGCATTATGTTACAGAAATAGAGAATGTGCTTTCAAAAAGGGAAATAAAAATTTTTTAAAGCCTGCTCAGCTATATACAGCTCTGTATTTGCCTGTTTTCATTAGTCTGGCTATTATCATTTGAAGAATCTTTCCCTTTTATATTTGTCTATTTATTCAAATCCTTAAAAATCTACATATACATAATCTACAGCTTGTTTATTGTGCCAGTTCTTTTTCCAACTGTTTTCTTATGCCTATCTTCTCTGATCATTTAAATTATGTTTATTGCTGCCCATTGGAGTCAGATTGGTTACTTGACTGTTCCCTGAATGTAGCATACTGTTGCCCTGGGTCAGGTGTCTGACTCCAAAATATGCTATGTGATGAGCTCAGTATCTCAGTCATGCCCAACTCTTTGTGACTCCATGGAGTGTAGCCTCTCTGTCCATGGACCTTTCTAGGCAGGAACACTAGAGTTGGTTGCCATTTCCTTCTCCAGAGGATCTTCCTGATCCAGGGATCGAACCTGCATCTTTTGCATCTCTTTCATTTTCAGGTGTATTCTTTACCACCGAGCCACCTGGGAAGATGCACTATTTGATAACCTTAGTCAAATCGTTACTGTCAAATATATAGTCAAAGCCATTGCTTTTCTAGTAGTTGTGTATGGATGTGAGTTGCACCATAAAGAAGGCTTAGTGCTGAAGAACTGATGCTTTTGAACTCTGGTGCTAGAGAAGACTTTTGAGAGACACTTGGACACCAAGGAGATCAAACCAGTCAACTCTAAAGGAAATCAATCCTGAATATTCATTGGAAGGACTGGTGTTGAAGGTAAAGCTCCAATACTTTGGCAACTTAATGTGAAGAGCTGACTCACTGGAAAAGACTCTGATACTGGGAAAAATAGAAGGGAGAAGGAGAACAGGGTGACAGGGGATGAGATGGTTGGATGGAATCATAGACTCAATGGATGTGAGTTTGGGCAAACTCCAGGAAATAATGAAGGACAGGGAAGCTTGGTGTGCTGCAGTCCATAGGGTTACAAAGAGTCAGACACAACTTAACAACTGACCAACAACAATGACAAATACTGATGGCAGTATCTTTTGGATAGGGTTGATTCAAGCATTATGTTACAGAAATAGAGAATGTGCTTTCAAAAAGGGAAATAAAAATTTTTTAAAGCCTGCTCAGCTATATACAGCTCTGTATTTGCCTGTTTTCATTAGTCTGGCTATTATCATTTGAAGAATCTTTCCCTTTTATATTTGTCTATTTATTCAAATCCTTAAAAATCTACATATACATAATCTACAGCTTGTTTATTGTGCCAGTTCTTTTTCCAACTGTTTTCTTATGCCTATCTTCTCTGATCATTTAAATTATGTTTATCTCAAGAGCATTCAGTAAACATTTATTTGGTGGATGAATGTATATATTTTAGGTTTCCAACTGTAATGTATAAGTACAGTATAGGCATATAGTAGATGGACATAAAAACATTTTACTAAGAGTACGATACATGTTGATATACCTTGAATGTATAAATTACCATTATAACATCTTTGGGGAGCTTGCATGGAAATGCACGATTAGCACAACTCTCTATCTAACAGTACATCAATTTTAACTCATCACATTTGGCAATCAACAATCTCAGCCCCAAATCCCTGTATGTATCTTTGCACCAGTCCATGCAATCCCTCAACAGGAGTAGGACATTCTGCTAGATAAATGAAAACCTGTACTGGGTAGCCAGAAGCAATTCTCAGGCCCCTGTGGATTCTAGAAGGCACTTCAGTTACATTCCTGATTGCCCTAAAATAAATACTTTATTAGCTGCCAACTATTACATTAGAAATCGCCTGATGTGCCCCTGTCTCCAGAACAGAATCTTGGACTTTGCCCAGCTTGATAACTACTTCTTTGATGACAGAGCTTTTGACATTGATCTGAAAGAGATTCCACCAAGCACATGTAGGGTCTATTCTAATAGTCTACGTGGTGAACTCTTCATAAATTGACAGAAGGAATGAATTTCTATACTCATCCTGGCATCATGTCAAGAGCTATAATTCAGTTGGCAGTACTGAATTAACTCATTAAACGTTTATATTTCCCTGAATAATAATGTGAGGCAAATTTTTTCTCATGTGAGAATATTCATATTCATCTGGCATTTTGTATATGGAGAGAATTTAAGACGTAGCCGTTCTAATAAATATTATTCAGAAGTGTATAGTTTTGTTTTGTTTTTCATTTGGTATGTGTGTCTGTACACTATTTGATAATATCCCACTTATTTCTACCAAAAAAAAAACCCAAAACCCTCCATTACATAATAGAATCTGAAACATGTATGCTAGACTTAATTTAATTTATAGATTTTTTAGCAGAATTTGAACTAGATTTCATACTGACTCTGTTAAGTATAAATCACATTGTGCCTAGAACCAAATGGGTTCACAACTATTCTCTTCCTATGATAAAGTACAGCTGCTTTTCCCTTCTAATATAGGGCTTCCCCAGTGGCTCAGTGGTTAAGAATAGCCTGCAATGCAGGAGATGCAGGAGACCTGAGTTTGATCCCCAGGTTGGGAAGATTCTCTGGAGAAGAAAATGACAACCCACTTCAGTATTTTTGACTAGAAAATTCTATGGGCAGAGGAGCTTGGTAGGCTACAGTTCATGGGGGTCACAAAGAGTTGGACACAACTGAGCACACACACACAATGGACTGGATTTCAAACTGAATCTGTTAAGTATAAATTACATCCTGCCTAGAAAACAATGGGTTCAAAACTACTTTCTCCTTATTATCAAGGACAACTGTTTTTCCCTTCTAATTCTAGGATACAGACTGCCTCCCAGACATATCACCATGTGTTTCTACATATCACAGGTCCCAAATTGGTTATTTCAAATTTATATTTTAAGGTGAATTGTCTCAGGTATTCAACAGCTAAAACTACTTTGAGACACCCAGTTGCTTTCATATTTTAAGAAGAGGAGACAGAAATGGAAAAGATGGAGCAAAGAAACATAAAAATTATTATACATTATCCAGAAGTTAATAAGCAATTTGTAGAACAGATTGAATGCTGGAGCTAAGCTCAACGAGTTTTATCCTAAATTGCAGTTCAGAATAAAATTAGTATATTTGTAGTTTTAGTCCCTGCTACTACTACCTCTCCATCTCTGCCCCTACCCCCAAATAGCACCAAGTCCAACCTTAGTTTACTTTTGTTGTTTTGTTTTTAACCCCACAGTCATGTGCATTATTTGGAGACATGCCTGTTAAAGGGAAAGAAAATTTCTTCCCCTACCTCAACTTTGCCAAAAAATGTCTTAAGAATCGTAAAATACAAGCTCCTATAGGACAGATATCGGTATGTATGTATATATAGTTTCTTTTAGTGGTTTTGAGAAACCAAGCTCTGAATACCTCTTTAATAAGTAGCTTGCAAATGTGGAATGACTATAGAAATCTCTTTTTTGTGTGTGAAACTGTATGTCATTTTTAAGGTACCAGCTCAGGACTTTGAATCTTTGATTTGATCTTTACATTATAATTCTACAATTGTGATCCTTCAGATATTTTTCTTAAATTCTACTTCCAGACAAAGGTAACTCTAAGGGCTAGTGTGGTTAAATGGCTAAAGGAAAATGTTAGATGAGGCCATGTTGTTGTTGTTTAGTCACTCGGGTATGTCTGGCCTTCTGTGGCCCTCTGTATAGTTATATTTATATTATAACTATATATATATATAATATAGTTATTGTTATATTCACAGGCTTTGTTACTTGATAAAAAATAAAAATTTCAAAATACATTCAGAAAGTGATGAGAGTTTATGATAAAGACTGTTTGCTTAAGTAAAGATTATGTGTGTGTGCCTGTATGTGCATGCGTACACACATGATCAGTTGTGTCTGACTGTTTGCAACCCCATGACTGTAGCCCACTAGGCTCCTCTATCCATGAGACTTCTCAGGGAAGAATACTGGAGTAGCTTGCCATTTCCTTCTTCAAGGGATTTTCCCAACACAGTGATCGAACCTGAGTCTCCTGCTTTAGCAGGGCAATTCTTTATCACTGAACCAACTAGGAAGACAGATGGGGCACAGCCCCTGTTCAATGCTCTGGTCTCTGAAAATATAACAACCTTTAGATGTAATTTGCTTGTTTGTTTTTCTTTCCAGGAATGTTATCTCATTTTTAGATGACCTTGGTTTCTTTCTTTGTGTTTTTTCTTAAATAGTTAATGTCAGAATTGGGACAATAATCCACAGTCCCAGGCTCTTTTAAGTTTTTATTTATTTATTTATTTATTTATGGCTATTCTGGGTTTTCACTGATGCTACAGGCTCTTCTCTAGTTGCAGGGAGTCAGAGCTACTCTCTAGTTGAGGTGAGCAAGCTTCTTGTTGCAGTGACTTCTCTTGTAGAACTTGGGCTTCAATAGATGCCACACATGAACTGAACAGTCATGGCTCAGAGGCTCTAGAGCACAGGCTCCATAGTTGTGACTCACAGGCTTAGTCGCTCCAGGGCGTGTGGGGTCCTCCCGGATCAGGGATTGAACCCGTGTCTCCTGAACTGGCAGACGAACTCTACCACTGAGCTACCAGGGAAGCCTGACCTTCATTTCTCAATCAAATAGAAATCTTTAATACATAAAAATACACCTCATCAGTCTCAACTGATGAATGTTATTATTTGATTCATATAATCTTTAATTGGGTTTCCTAAATGGGGCAGTCATAAAGAATCTACCCAGCAATACAGGAGATGGGAGAGATGTGGGATCAATCTCTGGGTTGGGAAGATCCCATGGAGTAGAGAATGGCAGCTCACTCTAGTATTCTTTCCTGGAGAATTCCATGGACAGAGGAACCTGGAGGTCTACAGTCATGGGGTCACAAAGAGTCAGACACAACTGATCACATGTGCACACATGCACACACAGACACAAAGTCTTCTGCTTACTCAAGCAAACAGTCCTTATTGTAAACTCTCAACACTTTCTGAATTTGTATTTTGAAATTTTTAATTTTTATCAAGTAACAAAGCCTGTGAATATAACTATATTTTACTTTCTTTTCTCCTTCTTTTTTTGTTAATATTCAAGTAACTTTAAAGCTTGAAGACTTGAATTTGAAAACTAAGAAGACAAAATTCCTCTCAGACAGAGGCCTAATGTTTGACATGGTCCATCCTGAAGCAAAAATTTTATGCAAATATGCAGCATATAATAGAAGCAGTGACACCATCTTAGTAGTGGAATCATGGACCCCTATGCTAATATATCTAAGGTATTTCATTATTGTCAATGCATCATACTTATTAAAGTTAAAGAACCACTTCAGAAATCCTTATTTCTTTTTTTAAGTTCCTGAACAACATTTCTTTGTGGAATCTAACTAAGGAATCTTCTCCCTGAAGTGGAGACAGGTAGAAACTAATGGATATACACATTAGATACATGCACTCATACCTGATTGGAGTAGTGTGAACCATATATTAATATTTTCAGATCACATTTTCACAGGTATATTCTGATTTTATAAAGGATAGAGAGCTCCCCAAACTATATTCTTTAAAATGCATCAGCACTCTGTTACCTCGGCAGTAGTTTTCCTCATTTTAGCTAAAAGTGTGTTTTCTATTTGTAAGTTAAATATAAATAACTTCTTTCTTCCTATTTTCTAACATAAAGACACTTCAAAACTCTTGCCAATCTTCCCTCCCATTTATCATCCAATACAACACACATTTTAAGTAAATACTGTATGAAATTTCATAATCACATGGTAACATATGTTATTTTAGTAATAAATTGATAAAATTTTGAGGGTAAAAGTGAGATAGTAAATTAGAAGGAAAGCTAGACGAAAATTACTGTCGATAAGATAGACACAGGTCATAATTTCTAAGACTAAGAAAAGTCTATTATGCTCAAGCACCAAATTTTCTTATCAAACTCTCACATACATTTTGCTGATTTTCTCAAATGCTGTGTTTCAAACAGCACTAGAGAACATGAGTAAAATTTTCAGCAGATCTTGGTATGGTTGTTAAGCAGACTCTTTGATTTCTGTAACTAAAAAATACTCTCATTTTTTTGAACTATCAGAAAAAATAGTCGTTTCAGGCTTAGCTTTGGAATTTATTCCTCAGTTGTAGAGAAGATAAGGTATTAAATCTATTTATTGCATACAGATGGAGATTAAATAATTTAAACAAATGAAAAACAGAAGTGGTGATTATACACAGTACAAAGAACACTCTACATTTTGCATGAATATTCATACTGTTCAGTTTCCAGATTCACAATCTCACATTATAAATTACTTCTGAACAACAATGTTGCTTTCTTTTTTCCTTATTGAACTACTTCCTACATGAGTCTGCCAGAATTTTCCAAGTTTTAAAATATTATAAATACATTCATATTTTTCTACAAAACTGATATTTAAATGATATAGTAAAAGTAGAGTGATAAAATGATTTCCCAACACTGAAGTGGAGACAGGTAGAAACTAATGGATATACACATTAGATACATGCACTCATACCTGATTGGAGTAGTGTGAACCATATATTAATATTTTCAGATCACATTTTCACAGGTATATTCTGATTTTATAAAGGATAGAGAGCTCCCCAAACTATATTCTTTAAAATGCATCAGCACTCTGTTACCTCGGCAGTAGTTTTCCTCATTTTAGCTAAAAGTGTGTTTTCTATTTGTAAGTTAAATATAAATAACTTCTTTCTTCCTATTTTCTAACATAAAGACACTTCAAAACTCTTGCCAATCTTCCCTCCCATTTATCATCCAATACAACACACATTTTAAGTAAATACTGTATGAAATTTCATAATCACATGGTAACATATGTTATTTTAGTAATAAATTGATAAAATTTTGAGGGTAAAAGTGAGATAGTAAATTAGAAGGAAAGCTAGACGAAAATTACTGTCGATAAGATAGACACAGGTCATAATTTCTAAGACTAAGAAAAGTCTATTATGCTCAAGCACCAAATTTTCTTATCAAACTCTCACATACATTTTGCTGATTTTCTCAAATGCTGTGTTTCAAACAGCACTAGAGAACATGAGTAAAATTTTCAGCAGATCTTGGTATGGTTGTTAAGCAGACTCTTTGATTTCTGTAACTAAAAAATACTCTCATTTTTTTGAACTATCAGAAAAAATAGTCGTTTCAGGCTTAGCTTTGGAATTTATTCCTCAGTTGTAGAGAAGATAAGGTATTAAATCTATTTATTGCATACAGATGGAGATTAAATAATTTAAACAAATGAAAAACAGAAGTGGTGATTATACACAGTACAAAGAACACTCTACATTTTGCATGAATATTCATACTGTTCAGTTTCCAGATTCACAATCTCACATTATAAATTACTTCTGAACAACAATGTTGCTTTCTTTTTTCCTTATTGAACTACTTCCTACATGAGTCTGCCAGAATTTTCCAAGTTTTAAAATATTATAAATACATTCATATTTTTCTACAAAACTGATATTTAAATGATATAGTAAAAGTAGAGTGATAAAATGATTTCCCAACATAAGAAAGGTAAAATATAACACCAATCAAAGGTTAAAAAAAAAAAAGGGTAATTAACACCTAATGCCATTCCATATTTTCTTCCCAGTCTAATTTTTCAAGTACTTTGCTCATTCATCAAATAATGTTTATTGAGTGTCTACTAGGTGCAAGATTTCATGTTAACAAATATGAATCAAAGACAAAATTTCTCTTCAAATAACTTATGAAAAGGCAAATATGCAAGACATATATGTCCATAAAAACTGACAAATGCTTTCTAATCTAAATAAAATGCCCTAACATTCAAATATAAAATATTACTTTCAGCACATGGTTGAGGGGCATTTGAGCTGCTGGTCAGTTTCTACAACAGTGGCAAAGGGACATTCCAGGAAAATGTCAAAGGCAAAATGATTCATTTATATTTCTTCAAACCAGGAAGTATTAAATTATTTTAATATTTGTGAAAGAGCAAATCATCAGTATTCAAATTTTATTAATGAAAATCTTTATTCCTTACCCAATTACAAGGAACGTTAGATATTGGATTGTGTGACGTACTTGCTAAAACAGCATAAGTTTTTTACTAGCTCATATAACTAGGAAAGACTTCAGAAGCAATAGTATAAAAATGATCTTAAAGGTATTAGGCACAGACACATAGCTAATTTTGTTTTTTAACTTTGACGGTAATAAACAAGCAAAAAAAATCCTACCTCAAATTTCAAACAATAAGTCTAAATAATTGTTATTTCTTTTTTGAACTATCAGAAAAATAGTCGTTATAGCTTTGGAATTTATTCCTCAGTTGTAGAGAAGATAAGGTATTAAATCTATTTATTGCATACAGATGGAGATTAAATAATTTAAACAAATGAAAAACAGAAGTGGTGATTATACACAGTACAAAGAACACTCTACATTTTGCATGAATATTCATACTGTTCAGTTTCCAGATTCACAATCTCACATTATAAATTACTTCTGAACAACAATGTTGCTTTCTTTTTTCCTTATTGAACTACTTCCTACATGAGTCTGCCAGAATTTTCCAAGTTTTAAAATATTATAAATACATTCATATTTTTCTACAAAACTGATATTTAAATGATATAGTAAAAGTAGAGTGATAAAATGATTTCCCAACATAAGAAAGGTAAAATATAACACCAATCAAAGGTTAAAAAAAAAAAAGGGTAATTAACACCTAATGCCATTCCATATTTTCTTCCCAGTCTAATTTTTCAAGTACTTTGCTCATTCATCAAATAATGTTTATTGAGTGTCTACTAGGTGCAAGATTTCATGTTAACAAATATGAATCAAAGACAAAATTTCTCTTCAAATAACTTATGAAAAGGCAAATATGCAAGACATATATGTCCATAAAAACTGACAAATGCTTTCTAATCTAAATAAAATGCCCTAACATTCAAATATAAAATATTACTTTCAGCACATGGTTGAGGGGCATTTGAGCTGCTGGTCAGTTTCTACAACAGTGGCAAAGGGACATTCCAGGAAAATGTCAAAGGCAAAATGATTCATTTATATTTCTTCAAACCAGGAAGTATTAAATTATTTTAATATTTGTGAAAGAGCAAATCATCAGTATTCAAATTTTATTAATGAAAATCTTTATTCCTTACCCAATTACAAGGAACGTTAGATATTGGATTGTGTGACGTACTTGCTAAAACAGCATAAGTTTTTTACTAGCTCATATAACTAGGAAAGACTTCAGAAGCAATAGTATAAAAATGATCTTAAAGGTATTAGGCACAGACACATAGCTAATTTTGTTTTTTAACTTTGACGGTAATAAACAAGCAAAAAAAATCCTACCTCAAATTTCAAACAATAAGTCTAAATAATTGTCAATATACAGGTTCATGCCAATAAGCACACAAAATCTAAAGTTGCACCCTCAGAATATTCCCATGCCACTGCTTTAGTGCACCATGGAGTACAATAACATAATACCATAGAACACTTTTCATACATTCTAACCCTTCACAGAGAGGGGCGCGATAACTGTCAGAGAGGTTTTCTTTGCTTAGCAAAAACAGACATGAACAATCGGCTGCTGTAATTTATAAAAGGAAGCAAGTATGAATGTTCTGTGAAAGAATCTTCTGAATTGTCAAAAGTTTTGATAACTTCATGCTCTGTTACCATAGCTTAATTCATATCATAACTGAGACGCCTGAGTGCACACAACATACTCCTTCAGAAGATTCTCATGGAGCCGAGGTCAAGTAAAAGAACTGGGTGGGTATTAAGGACAATGGGCGCTGGCCCCACCCCTTTGCTTGACTAGCAGCTGGGGCTTGGTTTAGACTACCCTCTGTGGTGCTAGCTTCATCCACTGTACAACTTTTAGGTCTATCCTTCCTTTTACATCCGTTTTCACCTTTGATAGTAACTGTAAAAATGAAAATTTAGTTTAGATTCTAATTTTCAATCACAACACATTTTAAAAACAATAAAATTTAAAATCCTTTCTGTTACATATACTGACTATCTACAATGCAACCGTCTCTGTAAAGTTGTGCTCATTGGACTGGAGCTATTTCCATCGTTTAGCCTTTCTTCCTGGCACAAGCAACTGAATGTAGAGTAATTAGGTCCTGTGACCCCAATGAAGGTAATGCCAGCAGTGTATTTAGGATTTCTGGTTAGTTTACCATGAAGACAAACTTTATGCTAGGCTCTGAACTAATCAGATGAGACATCCACCTCCCCTTGAGGAGTTCATATATTGTGATTAAATAGAAAAGCATGTGCCTGAGGGAAAACTTGCTGGCCTACTAACCTATATTTGAGATTCATGTTCATTGATGAGCTTAAAAATCCCTTGGCAGCCAACAGTAGTCAGCATGTTTTTCCAATTGTTCTAACAAGTTAGCTTATAGATACCTGTTTTGAGCTGCCAAGCCACATGCCAACTGTTCCACTTATCACAGGCCACAGCGAGCTATTCACTCATCTATGATGCTCCTCCTCGGTCCTGCCTCCCCTAACCCCTTCTCTCAGAATGGTGGCCCCTGTTAATACAACAAAAATGGAAATTGTCAGAGTGGGCAGGTTGCCATATGGAGGCTGACAGCTGCTCAATCAGATTAAGACAAATGCACATAGGCAATGTGAGTACCAAAAAAAAAAAAAAAAAAAAAATCATTTCTGAAGAAAACTGTTTTGTTATTATTATTTTTCCTAGCTTTTTAGAAAAATAATGTCAGTTTTAAATAGTGTTCTATAAAGCAGATAAGCCTGAATCGGTGTTGATACAAAGCACATTTTACAGATAAGGTCAACTTCTTCAAAATTGTGTGCTTTGAACATCGATCCTCATTGCTTCTGGCCATAGTATTTAACTTAAGAAGCCTCATTTTCCCTTTCTACCTCATCCAACATATATATATATATATATATATATATATATATATATATATATATATATACACATACTTCTACTAGGCATTTTACAAAATAATAAAGACCCCTACTTCTGGAAAAGAAAATAAAGCTTAAAAATTGTGAAAACATGTTTTAAAAGACTGCATAATATGCCAAGAGAGAAGTAAAAGAATTTTACCACCACACAAACGTCAATAGCCAAGCTCATGAATAAATAAATATTTACAACATGTGCATATGCATATCAAGGCAAAGCTACTTTGTAGGAGTTCACAATCTGTGCAAAATATTTATGCAATGTATAGACAGTGACAAAAAGGGACAGTAAAAAGAGAAGTAATTTTAAAGTACAGAACAATCAACCTGTTTGAAGTTATCCAGTAACTTGCATGACCTTCCTAAAATACACAAGACTCATTTAACAAAAAATAAAGTATGTTGCTATGATTGCCTGTTCCTGAACTTGACTGAGTCACATCATCACTATACAGCAGAGCTAGCAAATTTGTAGTTGAGCTAGTGGGCGTATATTGGAAACAGTAGTCACATGCTCAGAGGAAATATTTCAGACCTGCTTTACAAATGAAACCTAGCACATTTGTATTTAACGCTGTGTGCAATGTATAAACACCTAGGAATGCATGCACTTCTAAATAAACCTTTATGACCAGGTTAACAATTTTTCTAAAATATTGCAGCCATCTAACTTTCTCCCTGGGTAGCTAAGTTTCTGAAGTCTATTGCTGAAGTTTATCACAGGAAATGATACTTTCACACAGTAGAACTGCCTACTGTCATTGAAAAATTTATATAGGAAGTACAAGTTAACACTCCTGATATCCTCTAGAGTTGATAACACCATACATCTCTAGATCTCAAGCCACAGAAAAGCTGCCATGCAAACTAATATAAATAACAGCTTGCAGTTTGCAAGAAAAAAAAATCCATTGATAACATCAGAAAATACAATAATGTGGTGATATAATTTACAAGGCCCAAGGATAACTAGCAGCTCTTTCTCCCTGGGACTGCAGCTATACCAACCATCCAAGCTAAGAGCCTACTGGGACTTTTCCCTCAAAGATACAGTAGGTGAAACATTTGTAATACCTTTAATAAAACAAGAGGAGAAATAAAAGATCAAACTGAAGGGACTCATGTATTTAGAAAATCCTGCTGAGATGCTGTGATGAATTATTAAAATTCCTTGTTAATGTTCATGCTTCTCTTTAACCTCACATTGGAGTGTTGACAGTCAAGCAAAGGTGGGCAGACTCAGAAAACCTTTCTAGGACTGCAATAAAAATATCAGGTGAAAAGGAGGCTCCCCCCCAGACAAAGTCCTTTGCTATCGCTCATCAAGATTTTTCTCCCCAAACATGTGCACACTGTCCAGAACATCTCTCCTGGGTTATTTCTGCAGCATCATTTTTGGCTCAGAGCATTCACAGAACAAGTACCCTGGTAACTTGGCTTTAGTATGAACAAATGGCATTCAGGTAAAGCAGAATCAATTGAACTTCATTAAAAAAAAAAAAAAGGCAAGTCCAAAGTCTCAAACATTCTTTCTCATCTCATAATGATTTTTCAACAGCAGAAGAAAATGGATTACAACACTCTGAAGTATTGAAAGGCTTGTTCTCATTCAGCTGATTTTTTTTCCAATAAAGTTAATGCAATTTATCTTTATTAATATATCAGCACTGATGGAGTCAGCCAGAAAATTAGTGCTGGTGGCATTGTATCTCATAATATCCCTCGGATCATTTCACAAAATCTGCTAACAATTCAGGAATCTAATATAGAACCCATTGCTTCTCTAAAATAACACAGCTTCCTAAGGATAACACATATAGCCTTGCACCAGAGCAACATGCATCTGACTCTATATCTTCTTGCTTGAAATGATCCCCATCATGCTGTGCAAGTCCTCAAAACCAAAAATTTGCAAAAATATATTTATAACAATAACAGAGAAAAAACTCTCCTTCCTAGTCACCTATAACACACACCCTCTTTCCAGAAATAAAAATCTGATTCTGAACAGACTCAGTTTCTGTACTGTGAGCTGTCCTTAAGTTCCCATTGACTAGCCTCGCTAACTCCATTTACATCTTTAACAGCAAACTTTCATCACTTACCCCCTTTCCAAGGCTTTCCTTTCCAGGGGGTCCGAGTCAGCTTGCTCAGAGTGGATCCAGAGAAAAAGAGCATCAAAATGAAGAGAAGTTCAAGCCGAGTGATCTTCCCCACTTTCTCTGATGATACCATTTCCACAAGTTAATGTCACCAAATATCTCACATCCTCTTCCCTCCCGGTTATTAAAGTCACATTAATCATTGAAAAACCCGAGGTGCGTGTTGTTTTGCCATCTTTCTAACAGCTGAAGTAGCAGCTCCCTGATGTAGCCCTGAGCCAAAGCTACATTTCTCACGATCCGGCTCGTTCAGCCCACAGTCAGCACTGCTGCTGCTCCAGGAGCTAGAAAATAATTCTGATCTCCACTTTGCTTTCTGTGGGAATATATTCCTCAGCGTTCTGGTGTGATCTTGATTGAAAATGATAAAAACAGTAATGTCTGTGTCCAACAGAAAAGACGGAAGATGTCAGGATTGTGTGAAAAAGATGAGAAGCAGTTGTACTGACAGCTTTCAGGCTGCTGTGTGATCCTAAGAGCCGTGCAACCAACCAAATTGCTCTTTTAAGAGTAATAAGGCTTCCGTGCAAGCCAATGTCACTGCCACTTGGGTGGGTAGTGCTGGGCTTGAAAATCACCCTGGAACCGCCACAGATAACGACCGCTTCAGTCCCGCTTCAGAACATTAAGGACTGAGCAAAATATAGTATGCACAGAGGGCAGTTAATCTATTGTGTGGATACAGAGGATTCGAGCAATGTAGTAGGGAAAAAACGCTGAACTTAAAATCTATTTGATTTTTCTTGAACCCATTGCTTCTCTAAAATAACACAGCTTCCTAAGGATAACACATATAGCCTTGCACCAGAGCAACATGCATCTGACTCTATATCTTCTTGCTTGAAATGATCCCCATCATGCTGTGCAAGTCCTCAAAACCAAAAATTTGCAAAAATATATTTATAACAATAACAGAGAAAAAACTCTCCTTCCTAGTCACCTATAACACACACCCTCTTTCCAGAAATAAAAATCTGATTCTGAACAGACTCAGTTTCTGTACTGTGAGCTGTCCTTAAGTTCCCATTGACTAGCCTCGCTAACTCCATTTACATCTTTAACAGCAAACTTTCATCACTTACCCCCTTTCCAAGGCTTTCCTTTCCAGGGGGTCCGAGTCAGCTTGCTCAGAGTGGATCCAGAGAAAAAGAGCATCAAAATGAAGAGAAGTTCAAGCCGAGTGATCTTCCCCACTTTCTCTGATGATACCATTTCCACAAGTTAATGTCACCAAATATCTCACATCCTCTTCCCTCCCGGTTATTAAAGTCACATTAATCATTGAAAAACCCGAGGTGCGTGTTGTTTTGCCATCTTTCTAACAGCTGAAGTAGCAGCTCCCTGATGTAGCCCTGAGCCAAAGCTACATTTCTCACGATCCGGCTCGTTCAGCCCACAGTCAGCACTGCTGCTGCTCCAGGAGCTAGAAAATAATTCTGATCTCCACTTTGCTTTCTGTGGGAATATATTCCTCAGCGTTCTGGTGTGATCTTGATTGAAAATGATAAAAACAGTAATGTCTGTGTCCAACAGAAAAGACGGAAGATGTCAGGATTGTGTGAAAAAGATGAGAAGCAGTTGTACTGACAGCTTTCAGGCTGCTGTGTGATCCTAAGAGCCGTGCAACCAACCAAATTGCTCTTTTAAGAGTAATAAGGCTTCCGTGCAAGCCAATGTCACTGCCACTTGGGTGGGTAGTGCTGGGCTTGAAAATCACCCTGGAACCGCCACAGATAACGACCGCTTCAGTCCCGCTTCAGAACATTAAGGACTGAGCAAAATATAGTATGCACAGAGGGCAGTTAATCTATTGTGTGGATACAGAGGATTCGAGCAATGTAGTAGGGAAAAAACGCTGAACTTAAAATCTATTTGATTTTTTCTTCTCATCACCTCGTGACATTAAAAGGAGATTGCATCTGCACTAATTATTCCTAAAAGGGTCTAAAATATTCATTAGAAGGGCATCCACCAATGTATGATTTTTATCCCAAAAATAAAACAGGCAGGGCAAGTTCTCAATAGTTTCAGTTCGCTACTGAATTAACGCCAGTTTATTTGGGTATTTCTGTGTCACCCGAATGAACCCACCATGAATGCTGTAAGCAAACTTTTGGAAATAGCAACACAGACGCTGTTTGGACTGTGCTAATCACACTAACAGGGGAACATATTTTTTTTGTTGTTTGTGAACATCACCATGGAAATATGAAATGCTAAGTCTCTCGGACTTTTGCAATTATATTTATGAAAACATTACTGCTCACAAAGTAAGGTTATAATTAGCATCTGAGCACATGACCATGCCCTCAATGAAGAGAAGGTGGGTGAAGGCAAATCAAATTAAAGTAATTTGGTCTGTAGCGCCTGAAGTGAATTAGCATGATCGAAACATTCTGGCCAATATTTGAAATCTCTCTTAGTATTATCCGTGTGGTCACTTATTGCTTTAATCAGTGAGCCACAATGCATGAATTATGCATTTATGTACTTTAAAGTAATCAATTGCTATATAATGATAACTGCCAATTTGGTGATGTTATCACTTTCAAATGGCGTAATAAATTACCATTTTCAAATCATGTTATTGGAAGGGGTACTTTAAGAAGAATAATTTATCTTGATAGGATTAGCTATATTAAATTTGAAAATGCATTTATTATAATTTGCTTTTATATAAAGGAAGCAATTTTTGTCAAATATATGGGATACACAAACTCTCAGATTATTTCCTTGTTTAAAAACAATAATCAATTTGTATTCAACTTTTAATTGATTTGAAAATTTCTGAGGAAGTGAGAAAATTTCATATCATGCTTATTTTATGAATAGTAAATTTAAAATTGTGTCTCTCTCTTTATACTTTAAAATGGAAAGTAAACATGAATTTACATTTAAGTTGAAAATCTATTTTCTTTTTACCAGTCATTCTTTTTTATTTATTTATTTACCTGTTCCTCTTTTCTCACACACATATAAACAGATGTTGGTAAAATGAACTGGCCAACTCCCTCACCATCATTTTCTGAAGAAGATTCTAGACAAACTTATTGAGTGTTTACTGGCACTATTCCTCTCAAAAGAAAGAACATAACATTTCACAATTAGTGAGTTCTTTGTTTCTCAATTCCCTGGGGCTTAGGTTAAACAGGAAAATGTCAAATGGGTTTAGACATGATGGAAGGATGTCAGTAGAGATATATGGTAGTTCAGAAGAGCCAGACTAGAATGAGGTTAATAGGAAAGCACTCTTTCTTTGAGATGTGGCATAGTTGAATGGGTTGACTGTGAGAAAGTGTCAAATTTAGACTTTAAAGAGTTGCTTCCTTCTTGGTGACCTCCAGTCAACACGAGCTTACAACTTCTTGGTGGAGAAATTAAACTGGGATTGGAGGAACCTAATCACTATTAAGGAAAAGACATTCTCTTCTAGAACTCATCCGACTGACTGACATGTGAAGTACTGCTCAAACCTTCTAGACACTAGAAAGAGTAAGGGAAAATCTCAAATGAATGGGAGTACCAAAAAGACCAGAAAAGGGTACAGAAAGAAGAAAAAGAGAATCTTGAGTGGAGGGGCCAGTGCACAGGGGATGAATTTCTAAACAGACACATTTGTCAAAATGCCTTAAGTGAATATTAATGCTAAATTAGCTAAATTATTATAAAGAACTAACTCCATGAATTAACTCACTTAATCCTTATGGAAACTCAGTGGAATAATGATCTCTGCTTAGTACATTTAAGAAACTGAGGCAAAGAGAGATGAAGTCATTTATCCAAAACCATAGGATTGTTTGAACTCAAATAGCTCAGCTCTGAATCATTGAAAACCTCTGTGCTATGCTCTCTGCTAAACTCTGAACCTTTTGGAACTAGCTGGCTCTGAAGTTTTATCTTTCTGTAAAAGAATAAATAATGATGGTCTACTCAAGGTATGCCAGGCTCTATCTGTGAAGAACTAGTTATGTGCTTTACATATCAGTTATTTCATCTTCACAACAATCTTGTGAAATGAACCCATTATTCACACTTTACAGATGATTATTTGTTCAATATCACCTAATTTCAGATAACTCAAGCGATAAAGAATCCACCCTCCAGTGCAGCAGAAATAAGAGATGTGAGTTCGATGCCTAGGTCAGGAAGATCCCCTGGAATAGGAAATGGTGACCTGCTCCCATGGACAGAGGAGCCTGGTAGGTGACAATCCAGGCGATCACAAAGTACTGGACACGACTGGCATGCATGCATTCAGAGTTTGCTATTCAGTTTCTGTATTCCAAAGTCTGGTCCATGGGTCTGGGGAAGTCAGACAGAACTACAGTCAGGTGAGAGGCTAGGAAATGAGGGACTTGTTACAACATCTGTAACACTGAGCTTCCATTGGTTGTTGGCAGTTACAATGGACTAGGACTAGAGAAGGGAGGTCTAGGACTAAGAAGGCTTCACAGAGAGAGGCAATATGAATACACTTCTTCACCACCTGCGTGTTTTCTAAGAAAATCACTGAGAGAGAAAACCCTAAGGAGACCTAACTTACAGACAGTTACAATAAAACCTAACAAATGTCTCAATGCAGGTCATAGCCAACTTTCAGGAAGGCTCCTGAGAGAGTTCACCAAAGGTGGTATATACAGTGGTCCCTCTTATGCATAGGGCACATGTTTCAATTCTCTCAGTGGCGTGAGAAACCACTGAAACCAGGGATTGCACTGTATCCTATGTATGCTATGTTTTTTCCTATACATGTATGCCTGTGATAAAGTTTAATTTACAAATGAGGCAATATTAGGAGAGTAACAGCAATAACTTATAAAATAGAATAATTATAACAATATATGGTAATAGAAGTTCTATTTAAACAAACAATTTGAGATTTTATATGCAATTTTTATTTTTATATGCAATTTAAAAGTATCAACTATTTCTGAAATTTTCTATAGCATAGTTTTGGAGCACTCTAGACCACAGGTAACTGAAATCAGAGAAAACAAAATCATAGAGAAGGGGTGGGAGAGCTACTGTATTAAAACAAATTATGGTGAAAGATGGAATAAAGACTTGGTTCAGCTGGATATTACAGGCAGAGAAGATGAGCTTTCGACTAAGAATCCAGTGGTAAGCAAATATTTTAGGACTAGGTCAAGTCAGGCAAAGGATAATCCATGCTGAGGAAATAGCATGAGTTATAGTCACAGAGATGCAAGAAAGCCTGAATCCTTCCAAAAAAATTGGCCAAGGAAGACAGAGATGACCCCTTTGGAATAGGAAATGGTGACCTGCTCCCATGGACAGAGGAGCCTGGTAGGTGACAATCCAGGCGATCACAAAGTACTGGACACGACTGGCATGCATGCATTCAGAGTTTGCTATTCAGTTTCTGTATTCCAAAGTCTGGTCCATGGGTCTGGGGAAGTCAGACAGAACTACAGTCAGGTGAGAGGCTAGGAAATGAGGGACTTGTTACAACATCTGTAACACTGAGCTTCCATTGGTTGTTGGCAGTTACAATGGACTAGGACTAGAGAAGGGAGGTCTAGGACTAAGAAGGCTTCACAGAGAGAGGCAATATGAATACACTTCTTCACCACCTGCGTGTTTTCTAAGAAAATCACTGAGAGAGAAAACCCTAAGGAGACCTAACTTACAGACAGTTACAATAAAACCTAACAAATGTCTCAATGCAGGTCATAGCCAACTTTCAGGAAGGCTCCTGAGAGAGTTCACCAAAGGTGGTATATACAGTGGTCCCTCTTATGCATAGGGCACATGTTTCAATTCTCTCAGTGGCGTGAGAAACCACTGAAACCAGGGATTGCACTGTATCCTATGTATGCTATGTTTTTTCCTATACATGTATGCCTGTGATAAAGTTTAATTTACAAATGAGGCAATATTAGGAGAGTAACAGCAATAACTTATAAAATAGAATAATTATAACAATATATGGTAATAGAAGTTCTATTTAAACAAACAATTTGAGATTTTATATGCAATTTTTATTTTTATATGCAATTTAAAAGTATCAACTATTTCTGAAATTTTCTATAGCATAGTTTTGGAGCACTCTAGACCACAGGTAACTGAAATCAGAGAAAACAAAATCATAGAGAAGGGGTGGGAGAGCTACTGTATTAAAACAAATTATGGTGAAAGATGGAATAAAGACTTGGTTCAGCTGGATATTACAGGCAGAGAAGATGAGCTTTCGACTAAGAATCCAGTGGTAAGCAAATATTTTAGGACTAGGTCAAGTCAGGCAAAGGATAATCCATGCTGAGGAAATAGCATGAGTTATAGTCACAGAGATGCAAGAAAGCCTGAATCCTTCCAAGAATTGCCAAGAAGACAGAATGGCTGGGGTATCTGAGCATATGGGTAAGTAGCAGGAGATGAGGTAGCAATAATAGGCAAGGGCTAGATTAAAATTTTAAAATATGCTTATTCCCAGAGGTTTTAGGCTTTTCTCTAAGTGATAGGAAATCAATAATGAGTTTAAATCAGGAGCTTACATAATCCAAAATGAATTTTCCAAAAAAAAAAAAATCACGTTTTGGCTGCAGTAGTGTAGAGAGTGAAATTGGAAGTAGAAAAATAATTCCAAGTAAGATGCATTTGTAAACTGAATTAGAACAGTGGGGATAAATAAAAGAAACTAATTTGAAATGAATGGTAATTCATTTAGTATCATAATTCAACAAATATTTAATAACACATACTTTGAGCCAGGCAAAATGCTAGATATTTTAAGATGACTAAGACAGGGTTAATAAGATCCTATGATCAGGATGCTTATATCCTGAAGAATTTGGGGACTAGGTAGACACATGGAACACTGTTCCAGGGTCTCAACTCTCTTCTTTAAATATGTCTTTCTAAATTAGACTTTTGTCTGACATACTAGTATTTGCTCCAACTTTGATAGCACTAAGACAGACTTAGGGGTCTTAGCAATTATATTCATTTTTATTCTAATTAAAATACTTGTCCTATTCTAATAAAATTCCCTAAGATCTTGATATTTATGCTCAATAAATACCATCTTATTTATTTTCTTAACAAGGGCACAATCTTACTAATCTGATACTAGGTAATGGTGCAAGTCAGCTATTTGGTTATGCTTTTATTGATTGCAAATGTACAAGATAAACCTCTCTTACTGAGTTTACAACCAAAAAGTGTTTTATGCATTTCCAAAGAATGAATTGATTTTTATTTCAACATAATTTTTTAATTTTACAGATTATACTCATGCCATGAGAAGTGATTATAGACCAAGAAGGTAGCATTTCTGAAAATTCTCGGAGTTTATTAGGTAACTAGGTGGTTCCAAGAAGGTTTTTAGGCATTGGGCAAGCTAGGTAAGTAGCAGGATGCTGAGGTAGCAGAGTAATAGGCAAGAAAGCCTGAATCCTTCCAAGAATTGCCAAGAAGACAGAATGGCTGGGGTATCTGAGCATATGGGTAAGTAGCAGGAGATGAGGTAGCAATAATAGGCAAGGGCTAGATTAAAATTTTAAAATATGCTTATTCCCAGAGGTTTTAGGCTTTTCTCTAAGTGATAGGAAATCAATAATGAGTTTAAATCAGGAGCTTACATAATCCAAAATGAATTTTCCAAAAAAAAAAAAATCACGTTTTGGCTGCAGTAGTGTAGAGAGTGAAATTGGAAGTAGAAAAATAATTCCAAGTAAGATGCATTTGTAAACTGAATTAGAACAGTGGGGATAAATAAAAGAAACTAATTTGAAATGAATGGTAATTCATTTAGTATCATAATTCAACAAATATTTAATAACACATACTTTGAGCCAGGCAAAATGCTAGATATTTTAAGATGACTAAGACAGGGTTAATAAGATCCTATGATCAGGATGCTTATATCCTGAAGAATTTGGGGACTAGGTAGACACATGGAACACTGTTCCAGGGTCTCAACTCTCTTCTTTAAATATGTCTTTCTAAATTAGACTTTTGTCTGACATACTAGTATTTGCTCCAACTTTGATAGCACTAAGACAGACTTAGGGGTCTTAGCAATTATATTCATTTTTATTCTAATTAAAATACTTGTCCTATTCTAATAAAATTCCCTAAGATCTTGATATTTATGCTCAATAAATACCATCTTATTTATTTTCTTAACAAGGGCACAATCTTACTAATCTGATACTAGGTAATGGTGCAAGTCAGCTATTTGGTTATGCTTTTATTGATTGCAAATGTACAAGATAAACCTCTCTTACTGAGTTTACAACCAAAAAGTGTTTTATGCATTTCCAAAGAATGAATTGATTTTTATTTCAACATAATTTTTTAATTTTACAGATTATACTCATGCCATGAGAAGTGATTATAGACCAAGAAGGTAGCATTTCTGAAAATTCTCGGAGTTTATTAGGTAACTAGGTGGTTCCTAATGCAAGGCAGTTATACTTTTTCCCCAGAGGCCATTGGGCAATTTCTGGAGACATGTCTTAGTGCTCACAACAAGGAGGTGAGAGGCTGTTGCTAGTTTATATGCTGGCTGGAGGGCAGGGTGCTCCCACCACCCTCTAATGCAAAGAGAGTCCCTTCAACAAAGAATGTTCTGACCAAAAAATGTCAATAGTGCCCAAACTGAGAATTTCTGAGGTACCCTCGGCTTGTTGGACCACAAGATGATAATTTGTCTAGCCACAGCTTCACTTTTAAATATAACAGAACAGATGCTCTTATTGACTGAGGTTCCCGAGGTAACCACAAAACACTTTTAACCAAGGTGTTCTCCTACAACACCAACATAAAATGTCCTATTTATATTGCTATACTTAGAAAAGCTTCCCATTTTTCTTATTATGATTCACTTAAAGACATCAGTCATCTCCCTGAACACCTAACATCAGACCAAAGAAGTGGAGGATTTACTTCACTGGAGTGCTGAAAGGGGCCCAGTGATGCATGTGAATATCAGTAAAAATCACTCTTTTATGGAAAATTCTGTTTTTCTCTGTTTCTCAAAACATCAGAGAAAATCATCAGGGCAAACTTAGCTGTCTCTCTCTCCAGTGACTGTCTCTCTTATTAATCTGACAATGATTCTTCTCTGCTAACTACAGGTTGCACTATCATCACCATGTTTTATATACTGTATTAATAAGCCATCGGAAAATTTTAGCTGAGATTAAATCAAGAAGAGAGCTATAAATCAGTCATAGTGTTACCTTGATAACTCTTGAAAGACCACAGATAAGTTCATTAATACATGCATACATACATATATACATATGTAAAGAGTTGTCATTAATTACTGCATTATTACTCTCTAATTCTTCAGCATTCTATTTTGACTACACAAGCCAAAATACGGATCGGGATGTATCAATACTATATTAAGAACACATTTTAATCCTTTATCTTTATGTTTTCTTTAAACAGAAATAATAGTATTGGCATTTCCCTCTATCTCAGCTCACTAGAAATACAAATTATCCCACAGGCTCAATAAGAGAATCATCCTTTGAATTTTGTTCAAATTATTGTGACATATAATATATATTAATTTTATTTCCAAGGTCAAACAGGTTTGATTACATATGTAACTGTTCTAATGTACACATATAATAAAACTACAATTATTGCACATGTGGGTGTGTTCAGTCATTCAGTTGTGTCCAACTCTTTGTGACCCTCATGGACTGTAGCCCATCAGACTCCTCCATTCATGGAATGTCCCAGGCAAGAACGCTGGAGTGGGTTGTCATTTCTTACTCCAAGAGATCTTTCCCACCCAGGGATTGAACTCACATCTCCTACACTGGCAGGTGGATTCTTACCACTGAGCCACCTGGGAAGGCCCACAATGATAGTATGGTTGAGAAATCAACTCTGGTTAAGTTAAATATAGATTTAATGAAAAAATCAACATCTGTTTTCATTGCTCTTGAGAAATATTTCAAAAGATTTTCATTCCTTTTTTGTCTGCCAGTGATTTCTGCAGAGTAAATATCTCTGAATCCCTCTGATTTAACACCCAGTGGTACCCAAGGATCATGACTGCAGGCATACCAGTTATGCTATTAGCCTGCAATTATAGGCAATGACAAAGCAGTACTGAATCTGTAAAGAGACCAGAGCAAACTCATCTTTCAAACTTTCAAATATATTCCTACTACTGCATTTTATTGTTGCTTTTATTCTCTTTCATATAAAAACTCAAGTGGAGCCTCATATCTTTATTTCATGGTTAATAAGCCATCGGAAAATTTTAGCTGAGATTAAATCAAGAAGAGAGCTATAAATCAGTCATAGTGTTACCTTGATAACTCTTGAAAGACCACAGATAAGTTCATTAATACATGCATACATACATATATACATATGTAAAGAGTTGTCATTAATTACTGCATTATTACTCTCTAATTCTTCAGCATTCTATTTTGACTACACAAGCCAAAATACGGATCGGGATGTATCAATACTATATTAAGAACACATTTTAATCCTTTATCTTTATGTTTTCTTTAAACAGAAATAATAGTATTGGCATTTCCCTCTATCTCAGCTCACTAGAAATACAAATTATCCCACAGGCTCAATAAGAGAATCATCCTTTGAATTTTGTTCAAATTATTGTGACATATAATATATATTAATTTTATTTCCAAGGTCAAACAGGTTTGATTACATATGTAACTGTTCTAATGTACACATATAATAAAACTACAATTATTGCACATGTGGGTGTGTTCAGTCATTCAGTTGTGTCCAACTCTTTGTGACCCTCATGGACTGTAGCCCATCAGACTCCTCCATTCATGGAATGTCCCAGGCAAGAACGCTGGAGTGGGTTGTCATTTCTTACTCCAAGAGATCTTTCCCACCCAGGGATTGAACTCACATCTCCTACACTGGCAGGTGGATTCTTACCACTGAGCCACCTGGGAAGGCCCACAATGATAGTATGGTTGAGAAATCAACTCTGGTTAAGTTAAATATAGATTTAATGAAAAAATCAACATCTGTTTTCATTGCTCTTGAGAAATATTTCAAAAGATTTTCATTCCTTTTTTGTCTGCCAGTGATTTCTGCAGAGTAAATATCTCTGAATCCCTCTGATTTAACACCCAGTGGTACCCAAGGATCATGACTGCAGGCATACCAGTTATGCTATTAGCCTGCAATTATAGGCAATGACAAAGCAGTACTGAATCTGTAAAGAGACCAGAGCAAACTCATCTTTCAAACTTTCAAATATATTCCTACTACTGCATTTTATTGTTGCTTTTATTCTCTTTCATATAAAAACTCAAGTGGAGCCTCATATCTTTATTTCATGGTTCTAGTTGTGGTTCCACTACATAATAAGCTCTTAAAAACTTCAGCTGAGAAAGGCAGCTTGCTCTACATAAGTTAGTTTTGAAGAGGGATGCTACTTTTATGTTTTTAATAGCTCCTAGTAGTTGAGTGTGTGCCAAGACTTGTCAGTGCCCCAAAGGAGAGGTTCTCAGGCAGCGCCTACCTTAGGTTAATTGGAAGCCCTAAAGAGTGATTCCAAGTGTTGGTAGGTCCATGAGTCATCTGGAGACATGTAGCCAAAGGTAGCTACAAATAACACTGCCAAATGGTTTTGATTCTAGGTAGATGTGACCAGCCAAAATGTGGGGGCTCCATTCTTTTGAGAAAAAGGAAGTTTACTAGGCTACAACGCTGTGGTTTTGATTCAATAAGCTATGTGTGGAAGTTGGGCACACGTGCTTTGAAACAAAATCTCCCCCATATGTCTCTGATGTGCTACTCCAGTCTTCAACAATTATCTTGAGAGGAAAAGTTTATCTGTGGGGCTTCCCTGGTGGTCCAGTGGGTAAGGACACTGCCTTGCAGTGCAAGAGGCACCGATTCAATCCCTGGCCTGGGAGGATCCCACATGTCGCAGAGAGACTGGACCGATGTGTCCAACTACCTAGCCGGAGCTCTGGAGCACATCCGCCCAGAGCCGGTGCTCTGCAGCAACAGAGGCCACTGCAATGGGAGGCCCACACAGGCCAAAAAGAACAAACATGGATGATAAATGAAAGACCAGTAGAAGTGGCCAAAAAAAAAAAAGTTTATCTTTGTTTGCTATTCAGACCATTATGTTTATATACATATTGATAAAAGGAAATTAGAGTTAATTTAAAATTTTTTGAATAAAATTCAATATGTTTTGCAAGTTTGAAGACAAATTAATTTCCAGGCTATGTTAACTCATATTTAACCTGCACTTCAAATGATTACATGGCTTCTCTGTAAAGATGGAATATGGGTCCTGGAGAATCATTATAGTGATTTACTAGAGAATAAGCCTTGGAATTTAGTCAAACATGCCTGAAACAATAAAATACATTTTTTATTCATCTTAGGTATTTTCTTGGGCTTATGTAAAGTTCATTTAAAGGACAGTGCTAGAAAGGTTGCCACGGTTTATTGGCTATGCTACATCAATTACATAAAATGCTTCATATCTATAGGAGATATCCACAGGATGTTTTTAAAAGAAATACTATTGCTTTTTAATATTTGTACAATAAATTTACTATAACATGTGATATTCATTACCTCAAAACTATAAAATCAAAATAATCTTTTGAGATGAAGGGCTAGAAAGTCACTAAATTATAATGTTGCAGAGATCCATGAGGATGCCAGTAGAGTATGTATTCACATATTAAATACACGGTTGACTCTGCTCAGGCTCTCCCCAGAGTGTTTTTGAGTCCCCAGGAATACTGAGTGTTGGTTCAAGTTTTAGTTATATAGTAACTCTCCCAAGAAGAAGTCTCTATATTGTGAATGTTGAAGATGCCAGATATAACTGTCATGTAACTAACTTTGTTTTTTTGAAAAAAGGCAAATAAACTGCAATTCTCATATCATTTACAAATTGAAAAATAGTATACATTTTAAACAAATTGAAAGTAATATTCAAGAAATGTAAAACTGAATATTTTTACAATATTTGACTACCTGCTATGATAAATTTTTATTATTAATTCAGAATTGCTGAAGGATTAGCTGTAGGTTTTTATACAGCTATATATCAGTAAAGAGTTCAGTTTTAAGTCTCACCGACAACAAACAATAGTATAAAAGATAGTTCATTTTTCTCTCACAAAAAACCCTAGATACAGTCAATTGGAATTTGTTCACTAAAGTCATGAGACATTCAGACTCCTTGTATCTTTTACCTATGTTTATCAAAGTAAAGTTGAGAATTAAAATCATATATTTTTAAGATGTACAACTTGATGATTTGATATATGTATACACTGTAAAATATTTACCACAAGCAAGGTAATAAACATATCTCTCACCTCACAGTTACTTTTTGTGTGTATGTGGTTAGAATACTTAAAATCTATTTCCCTATTGAGTTACCTGAACAGGGATATCGTCCATGTTTCCATGAAAACTCCAGATGCAAGAAGTTCTCTCCATTTTTGAACAACAAGTCAGCAGCAAGGAGGACTAGGTGAAGGGGATAGAACTGACAGGTGGAAGCAACTATCTCAGAGAAAGTTGAAAGATTTAGGAAAATCACCACATGTCAATTTTGCTTATCTTGAACTGGTCATATTTTTGTCTCTATACAGGCTGCCATGTTCCAGCTAAAATTTGGGTTACATCCCTTTGAAAAAATTAGAGCATCAATATGTGGGAAAAAACTTTTTTTGTCCCCAGACATGGGCCTCTAGCATGGGATGTTATGATAGATAAATGATAGATCATCAGAAAAAACTTTTGTGATATTCATTACCTCAAAACTATAAAATCAAAATAATCTTTTGAGATGAAGGGCTAGAAAGTCACTAAATTATAATGTTGCAGAGATCCATGAGGATGCCAGTAGAGTATGTATTCACATATTAAATACACGGTTGACTCTGCTCAGGCTCTCCCCAGAGTGTTTTTGAGTCCCCAGGAATACTGAGTGTTGGTTCAAGTTTTAGTTATATAGTAACTCTCCCAAGAAGAAGTCTCTATATTGTGAATGTTGAAGATGCCAGATATAACTGTCATGTAACTAACTTTGTTTTTTTGAAAAAAGGCAAATAAACTGCAATTCTCATATCATTTACAAATTGAAAAATAGTATACATTTTAAACAAATTGAAAGTAATATTCAAGAAATGTAAAACTGAATATTTTTACAATATTTGACTACCTGCTATGATAAATTTTTATTATTAATTCAGAATTGCTGAAGGATTAGCTGTAGGTTTTTATACAGCTATATATCAGTAAAGAGTTCAGTTTTAAGTCTCACCGACAACAAACAATAGTATAAAAGATAGTTCATTTTTCTCTCACAAAAAACCCTAGATACAGTCAATTGGAATTTGTTCACTAAAGTCATGAGACATTCAGACTCCTTGTATCTTTTACCTATGTTTATCAAAGTAAAGTTGAGAATTAAAATCATATATTTTTAAGATGTACAACTTGATGATTTGATATATGTATACACTGTAAAATATTTACCACAAGCAAGGTAATAAACATATCTCTCACCTCACAGTTACTTTTTGTGTGTATGTGGTTAGAATACTTAAAATCTATTTCCCTATTGAGTTACCTGAACAGGGATATCGTCCATGTTTCCATGAAAACTCCAGATGCAAGAAGTTCTCTCCATTTTTGAACAACAAGTCAGCAGCAAGGAGGACTAGGTGAAGGGGATAGAACTGACAGGTGGAAGCAACTATCTCAGAGAAAGTTGAAAGATTTAGGAAAATCACCACATGTCAATTTTGCTTATCTTGAACTGGTCATATTTTTGTCTCTATACAGGCTGCCATGTTCCAGCTAAAATTTGGGTTACATCCCTTTGAAAAAATTAGAGAATCAATATTTGGGAAAAAACTTTTTTTTTCCCCAGACATGGGCCTCTAGCATGGGATGTTATGATAGATAAATGATAGATCATCAGAAAAAAATTTAGAAGGAACTTTTATGTAAAAACACAGTGACCTTTAACTACTTTGGTATGGTTATTCAGTTACTAAGTCGTGACTGACTCTTTACAACCCCATATGAACTGCAACACACCAGGCTTCCTTGTCTTTAACTATCTCCCAGAGTTTGCTCAGACTCCTATCTGTTGAGTCAGTGATGTCATCCAACCATCTCATTCCCCATCACCTTGTTATCCTCTTGCCCCCATTCTTTCCCAGCATCAGGATGTTTTCCAATGACTCTTGCTATTTTAAAGGTTTGAAATATCAATGGAATGAGATCAAGTCTTTAAATGAAACTGTGTTATAGTTTATAAACTTATAGGTTATAGATCCACAGAATCTCAGGATCAGTTTAGGCTGAAAAAACAGCTAGTTTGTAAAGAGCAAAATGCAACCATTCTTCACCAGTAGTATCTTAGTTTTTGTTTAAATATTTCAAGTTAAAAATAGTTTTTTTAAAAGACTATTCTTGCATTGATCTCAAATGTTTTCGATGCTCTTAATTTCCAATCATTCATTCTAATATTACCCTTCAACATAACGACAAAAAATATTTTCTTTCTTAATGAAGACAATGTTTTTGAATATTAGGAAAGGGCTGCTTTTGACCCTTGAGTCTCACTCCCACAACCATCTTCAGGCCAAATAATGTGCTTTTCATAGACACAAATGTCAGATTCCTTATCATCTAAGCTGGATTTCTTGATATTATTAACATTAAATCAGTCTTAGCATCTGATTCAACAATATTCATGCTAATGCACAAGGTATTATTCATTTCTTCTTTCTTCCTAATTCAAGTTGAAATAGATATAGCAAAAACAGTCAGTCAGCTGTTCACACTACCATCCAGTACTTTCAGTCTCCACTTATGTGGTTCCCTTTGCTTAGACGGAGAGTGTACCATATGACAGAAACGTTGCTCACAATTACAGTTCACTTGTCCTGTGTTTTCCAATGATTTTGACAAGAAAACTGTCACCTGGATCTATTTTCTTTTCTGTTGGATGTTGATTTAACATGACCATGAGAACTATTCATTAGCCTCTGAAATTTCCAAGAAGAGGCATATTGTTTTCTTTCACTTTAAATCATTTAAACTGTTTTTTTTTCCATTTAAAGTATTTTAAAACAACTTGAAAATAACATTTTAAATAATTATGCTTAATAGTATAATTCATATACATACATTGATGTATCCACGCACAGATGCATGCATATGTACATAAATAAACACTAATTCCTAAGTGGGAGAATTTGTTAATTAATCACCTTTAACAGTAAAATAGCTTGCCATTAGTCATGCCTCAGGTTAACTAATTCACCAGATGATGAGTGATGTAAGTCCTAGTGATTTCTTCCCAACTGCTTACCGTTCCATCCAGAAGATATGCTCAGTATATCACTCACTGAGCAGCCTGGCTTCTGCTTCTGTGGATAGTTTATAAACTTATAGGTTATAGATCCACAGAATCTCAGGATCAGTTTAGGCTGAAAAAACAGCTAGTTTGTAAAGAGCAAAATGCAACCATTCTTCACCAGTAGTATCTTAGTTTTTGTTTAAATATTTCAAGTTAAAAATAGTTTTTTTAAAAGACTATTCTTGCATTGATCTCAAATGTTTTCGATGCTCTTAATTTCCAATCATTCATTCTAATATTACCCTTCAACATAACGACAAAAAATATTTTCTTTCTTAATGAAGACAATGTTTTTGAATATTAGGAAAGGGCTGCTTTTGACCCTTGAGTCTCACTCCCACAACCATCTTCAGGCCAAATAATGTGCTTTTCATAGACACAAATGTCAGATTCCTTATCATCTAAGCTGGATTTCTTGATATTATTAACATTAAATCAGTCTTAGCATCTGATTCAACAATATTCATGCTAATGCACAAGGTATTATTCATTTCTTCTTTCTTCCTAATTCAAGTTGAAATAGATATAGCAAAAACAGTCAGTCAGCTGTTCACACTACCATCCAGTACTTTCAGTCTCCACTTATGTGGTTCCCTTTGCTTAGACGGAGAGTGTACCATATGACAGAAACGTTGCTCACAATTACAGTTCACTTGTCCTGTGTTTTCCAATGATTTTGACAAGAAAACTGTCACCTGGATCTATTTTCTTTTCTGTTGGATGTTGATTTAACATGACCATGAGAACTATTCATTAGCCTCTGAAATTTCCAAGAAGAGGCATATTGTTTTCTTTCACTTTAAATCATTTAAACTGTTTTTTTTTCCATTTAAAGTATTTTAAAACAACTTGAAAATAACATTTTAAATAATTATGCTTAATAGTATAATTCATATACATACATTGATGTATCCACGCACAGATGCATGCATATGTACATAAATAAACACTAATTCCTAAGTGGGAGAATTTGTTAATTAATCACCTTTAACAGTAAAATAGCTTGCCATTAGTCATGCCTCAGGTTAACTAATTCACCAGATGATGAGTGATGTAAGTCCTAGTGATTTCTTCCCAACTGCTTACCGTTCCATCCAGAAGATATGCTCAGTATATCACTCACTGAGCAGCCTGGCTTCTGCTTCTGTGGATACTGAATTTTAGCACTAGATCTGATAACAGTTTTCTTAGGAAAATAAGACAGGGAATGTAATTTTTCTTTGGCAGAGACCTATCTAAATTTTGGTGAGAAGAGTAAGGCCATTTAGTATTGAACAAATGAACAATTTAGAGAGCAGTTACAGCCTGCCATTGAGGCTGAAGTGGATTTCCTCTAAATAATAGCAACCAAACATTCTAGGCAGTGAAGTCAGTATTCCTGCAAGCATGACATTCTTAACAGGTCCACCTGATGAAGTGAGTCACTGAAATATTTCTTTTAGGCTTTTAGGTAATTTTTAGTTCATGTGAATGTGTGACCTTTTGTCAGTTGCTCCACTTGTGCCCTTGGCAACTAGCTCCAGACTGCTGAAGGAGCACATGGGGAAGACAGAAATCAAAACTACAGACACCCACTTTCAAATCTATCTGACACCTTGGCCCCAAACTCCAGATTTACAAATCTAACTGCTTTTTCAATAGCCTACACTTGGATACGCTAGTAGTGAGAATTTAAGGATAATTCCGATGATCTTCACCCTTTCATTCTCTTCTGCTCCAATGTTACTCCTCTGATTATGTTCTTGTATTGTAGAAAGAAAAATTATATGAGTGCAACTAAATGAATCACAATGCATCTTTGAAAGCAGAGTTTTCTCTTGCTGGCAGCAGCAGAAGAATATGGATTGTGAAGTAAGAGAAATGTGAGTCAAGAGAAGAATTTGATGGAATGTTACTGTGATGACAAGAACCATGAAAAATGCTCTCATAACAATCAGCAAGTATATAGGTACTTCAGTCCTAAGACCACAAGAAATTGAGTTTTTGTAGCAACCTGAAGTAACCTGGAAATGGATTGTTCCCCAGAATCTACAACTAAGAGCTCAATCTGGATAAATCTTTGATTTTGGCATTGTGAAACCCTAAGCAGAGAACCCATCTGGACTTCTGACCTAGAGAAAGTGAAAGTGAAAGTAGCTTGGTCATGTCTGACTCTGCAACCCATGGACAAACCATGGATTCTCCAGGCAAGAATACTGGAGTTGGTAGCCTTTTCCTTCTCCAGGGAATCTTCTCAAACCAGGAACTGAACCCATGCCTTCTGCATTACAGGCAGATTCTTTACCATCTGAGTCACCAAGGAAGCTCAAAAATACAGGAAGGGGTAGCCTGTCCCTTCTCCAAGGGATCTTCCCAACCCAGGAATTGAATTGGGGTCTCCTGCACTGCAGGTAGACTCTTTACTAGCTGAGCTACAAGGGAAACCCCTGACCTAGAGAAATATACTAACCTAGATAAACATGAGATAATAATTGGGTGCTACTTTAAGATTCTAAAATAGCATAGATAGATGCTATTTTATCATGTATCAATAGACAAGTAATACAGAAGTTTAATAATTATCTCAAGTTCATATAGTGAAAGCTATGGTTTTCCCAGTAGTCATGTACAGACATGAGAATTGGAACTTAAAGAAGGCTGAGCACTGAAGAATTGATGCCTTTGAACTGTAGTGTTGGGGAAGACACTTGAGAGTCCCTTGGACTGCAAGGGGATCAGTCAGTCCTAAAGGAAATCAACCCTGAATATTTATTGTAAGGACTGATGCTGAAGTTGAAACTCCAATACTTTGGCCACCTGATGTAAACTTGTTGGGAAAGACCCTAATGCTGGGAAATATAGAAGCCAGAAGGAGAAGTGGATGGCAGATGATGAGATGGTTAGATGGCATCACTGAGTCAATGGATATGAGTTTGAGTAAACTCCAGGAAATAGTGAAGGATGGGGAAACTTGGTATGCCACAGTCCATGGGCTCGCAAAGAGTCAAACACAATCGAGCTTTTTAACTGAACTGCATATGTATCTCAAGCTCAACCTGTTAAATAAACAACTCCTAGTATTTCCTCTCAGTCATATTTCTGTAGGTTTTTGCTGTTTTTATAGTGGCAGCTTCATATTACAGTTGTTCATGCAATAAAAATCTTCAAATCTTCAATCATGAGTAATTCTCAAACCCTCTCTCTCAAATTCATTATGAAATACACCTCAAATTTGTTAAATCAATGTCTATAAAATATCTAGAATATAATCTATAAAATATCCTGAATGTCCACTACTCCCATCCTCAACAGAGACATTAACATCTATCACCTTTTGTCAAATAACAAATCTTTGTACTTCAACCCTAACCACCTTCTTCCTACATACTTTGTTAACACAGTCGATAGAATAATCTTTTAAAAATTTCAGTCATATAAGGAAGGGGTAGCCTGGGTCCCTTCTCCAAGGGATCTTCCCAACCCAGGAATTGAATTGGGGTCTCCTGCACTGCAGGTAGACTCTTTACTAGCTGAGCTACAAGGGAAACCCCTGACCTAGAGAAATATACTAACCTAGATAAACATGAGATAATAATTGGGTGCTACTTTAAGATTCTAAAATAGCATAGATAGATGCTATTTTATCATGTATCAATAGACAAGTAATACAGAAGTTTAATAATTATCTCAAGTTCATATAGTGAAAGCTATGGTTTTCCCAGTAGTCATGTACAGACATGAGAATTGGAACTTAAAGAAGGCTGAGCACTGAAGAATTGATGCCTTTGAACTGTAGTGTTGGGGAAGACACTTGAGAGTCCCTTGGACTGCAAGGGGATCAGTCAGTCCTAAAGGAAATCAACCCTGAATATTTATTGTAAGGACTGATGCTGAAGTTGAAACTCCAATACTTTGGCCACCTGATGTAAACTTGTTGGGAAAGACCCTAATGCTGGGAAATATAGAAGCCAGAAGGAGAAGTGGATGGCAGATGATGAGATGGTTAGATGGCATCACTGAGTCAATGGATATGAGTTTGAGTAAACTCCAGGAAATAGTGAAGGATGGGGAAACTTGGTATGCCACAGTCCATGGGCTCGCAAAGAGTCAAACACAATCGAGCTTTTTAACTGAACTGCATATGTATCTCAAGCTCAACCTGTTAAATAAACAACTCCTAGTATTTCCTCTCAGTCATATTTCTGTAGGTTTTTGCTGTTTTTATAGTGGCAGCTTCATATTACAGTTGTTCATGCAATAAAAATCTTCAAATCTTCAATCATGAGTAATTCTCAAACCCTCTCTCTCAAATTCATTATGAAATACACCTCAAATTTGTTAAATCAATGTCTATAAAATATCTAGAATATAATCTATAAAATATCCTGAATGTCCACTACTCCCATCCTCAACAGAGACATTAACATCTATCACCTTTTGTCAAATAACAAATCTTTGTACTTCAACCCTAACCACCTTCTTCCTACATACTTTGTTAACACAGTCGATAGAATAATCTTTTAAAAATTTCAGTCATATCACATATTTTCTCAAAACTCTGCATCAACTGCCCATTTGATTTAGAGTAAAAGTTAAAGCCCAAGCAATGACCTGGGACACTTTCATGCTTTGCCCTTCTCTCTTTCGATTTGACCGCATCTTTTCCTATTCTTCTCACTCACTTCACCAGCCATTCTGGTTCCCTTAACAGTAACATGTTTGCCTTAGAATGTTTGTTCTAATGGTCCCTTTGTTCCTAACTTCAGCTTTATCAAATCCATCATTTGATTCAGGTTTTTGCTCAGATTTCAACTTTTCAATGACATTGACATTCACCACACTTGAAACATGATATCCATCCTCACTCCTAGCACTTTTTAGATCTCCTTTAGGCAGCTCAGATAATTTTTTCCCATAACAGCTCTTAATTTTCAAAATGATGATACTTCTTTACTGTGTTTTGTATTTTTTTCCGATCAACCCATAAATAAAATGTAAACTCCTTGAGAACAGGCATTTTGTTAGTTTTATTCACTGATATACATGTCTAAAGCACCTGAATATTTACTAGGTTTACAACAAAAGTTCAATAAATATTTGTTAAACAAATGAATGAAGTGGGCACCTGTGAAAGGAGAACACCACTTATGGATCTGAAGCTCCGAGTCACTCCTGGCAGAGGCATGTTCAAACAGACACTGCACAGTGGTCATGAAAGTGGACTTTCTCTGACTACATTAATCTAGCCATAAAACTAATTTAACACAATAATAACAAAGTTTGATACTGCATCTCCCTTTGCATGATGGGGATAGTAAAAATATGTGCTCCTGGGTCTATAGCTCATCAGCAGCAAGATCCTTTAAACTTTTTAATCATTCTGTGTCTAATATTCTTCATTTTCAAAATCAAGATAACAATATATATCCTAGGGGGTAAAAGTGTCTGGCAGGGAGGATGTACTCTAAAAACATTAGGTTTCTCCTATTCTGCACATTCTTTGACTTCTGATTGTTGCTTGCCAACAGGTTCAATCCATCTAAAAGAATGAATTTTTCAAGTACTCTCCCTCATCCTAATTCCAGAATGGGACTCACAATAAGGTTCCTGGTGCCATAATTTAGAGACCATACCCCTACCTGCAGAGTCTTAGTGTGGAGCCTCAAGCTTGCTAACTTAAACTCCATACTTCATTCTGATCTCCACTGACTTCTCCCCCTCCCGTTTTCTTCTCCCCTTGTCTTCTTCCCCCATCCTTACACAATCCCACCTAATTCATCTCGGTGTTCCCTACAAAGAACCTAGACTAGATCTTTGCTATGAGTTTTATACACTTAGAAAGTGACCCGCACTTCTAGCTCCTCCATGTTGGCATATTGTGGATAATCCTGTATTATCTCAGGCATTTATTCCCTTGTTTCAGGCCTGAGAATAGGTAGGATTTTTTTCCAGGGAACATCAACTGCTCTCTATGATGGCCTCCACTTGGAATCAGTACTTTAGGTCTATCTTAAACTGTATCTGCTCTGTGGGAATAAAGTCAGACAATCTATGTGACTGTCTATTCCCCTTGTATATGCTCTTCTTTCATGGCTGTTATCCTTTTAAAATTATATATATATATGTTACGGCATTCAGAAAGAAACTAGAGCTGTAGCTTGAAACACAGTTTCTCTTCTAAACCCGCTCCTTCATTTGCTTGTTTTTCTCACAAGGCCCCTTTGGGAATTAAATATATATTTTATGTTTGCCTCAAGAGGAACTTTTTTAAAGGTAAGAAATAAGTGTTCTTCTTTCTAAATCACTTTGAACTATTTTTTTTCTAAGGACACTTTCTAGAGCTGAGATTATAAACATTATTTCCCTCCCTGGAAAAAGATAATTAGACATTTTAAAAAGAGTACTTTGAAAGTGATATTTAAGCACAAGCATGCAATAAGTGGCATACCCTGACACATGGGTATAGTTCTGGGCATGTGGAACTCTGCTATGGCATAACTGTACAGTGAGGAACTTCCATATGATAAAAATGAACATTTGGGTGGTCCAGTACTGTCTCTCTCTGGGCTTACTGAGGTTGTCAAGGAGCTGGAGTGTTCTTGTATGAGTATGGCAAAACCATAACACACATTTTTTTAATAGAAGGTTCAAGGTAAGCAGCCTCTCCAGGTTGGTACGTTAAATGATAAAGCTGAGTTTAAGAGAGGCAATGACTTGCTCTCAAAAATTATGTGGCTATTTGCAGCCTTAAGTTCCTCATACATAAGTCGGAAATTGTCTGTGTTTTCTCCATTCTATTAGAAAACATAAAAATTTGGGATCCCTAGAGATTTTCCATACTTCATTCTGATCTCCACTGACTTCCCCCTCCCGTTTTCTTCTCCCCTTGTCTTCTTCCCCCATCCTTACACAATCCCACCTAATTCATCTCGGTGTTCCCTACAAAGAACCTAGACTAGATCTTTGCTATGAGTTTTATACACTTAGAAAGTGACCCGCACTTCTAGCTCCTCCATGTTGGCATATTGTGGATAATCCTGTATTATCTCAGGCATTTATTCCCTTGTTTCAGGCCTGAGAATAGGTAGGATTTTTTTCCAGGGAACATCAACTGCTCTCTATGATGGCCTCCACTTGGAATCAGTACTTTAGGTCTATCTTAAACTGTATCTGCTCTGTGGGAATAAAGTCAGACAATCTATGTGACTGTCTATTCCCCTTGTATATGCTCTTCTTTCATGGCTGTTATCCTTTTAAAATTATATATATATATGTTACGGCATTCAGAAAGAAACTAGAGCTGTAGCTTGAAACACAGTTTCTCTTCTAAACCCGCTCCTTCATTTGCTTGTTTTTCTCACAAGGCCCCTTTGGGAATTAAATATATATTTTATGTTTGCCTCAAGAGGAACTTTTTTAAAGGTAAGAAATAAGTGTTCTTCTTTCTAAATCACTTTGAACTATTTTTTTTCTAAGGACACTTTCTAGAGCTGAGATTATAAACATTATTTCCCTCCCTGGAAAAAGATAATTAGACATTTTAAAAAGAGTACTTTGAAAGTGATATTTAAGCACAAGCATGCAATAAGTGGCATACCCTGACACATGGGTATAGTTCTGGGCATGTGGAACTCTGCTATGGCATAACTGTACAGTGAGGAACTTCCATATGATAAAAATGAACATTTGGGTGGTCCAGTACTGTCTCTCTCTGGGCTTACTGAGGTTGTCAAGGAGCTGGAGTGTTCTTGTATGAGTATGGCAAAACCATAACACACATTTTTTTAATAGAAGGTTCAAGGTAAGCAGCCTCTCCAGGTTGGTACGTTAAATGATAAAGCTGAGTTTAAGAGAGGCAATGACTTGCTCTCAAAAATTATGTGGCTATTTGCAGCCTTAAGTTCCTCATACATAAGTCGGAAATTGTCTGTGTTTTCTCCATTCTATTAGAAAACATAAAAATTTGGGATCTTGTAGTGAGCTTCCCTAGTAGCTTAGCTGGTAAATATTCTGCCTGTGATGCAGAAGACTCCAGTTCAGTTCCTGGGGTAGGAAGATCCCCTAGAGAATGCATAGTCTGCCCACTGCAGTATTCTTGGGCTTCCATGGTGGCTCAGACAGTAAAGAATCTGCCCTCAATACAGGAGACCTGGCTTTCAACCTTGAGTTGGGAAGATCCCTGGAGGTGGGCATGGCAAACCACTCCTGGAAAATCTCCATAACAGAGGAGCCTGGCTTCTTACAGTCCATAAGGTCACAAAGAGTTGGACACAGCTGAGCAACTAAGCACAGCACAGCAGCTAAGACCATCCTGACTACAATTCCACATACAGCGTATGTTAGATGATTGCCTCAGTGAACCGAAACTGACTGAAAGGCTCAAGGAGATATGTAGGTGATTCCTGCTTCTCCAGTTCTGCTACAAGAGACATATCCCTTCCTGTTTCTCATCTTGCCACTCCCCTCTCCAGATCTTTAATGCTATTTAAAGACTTTTTTCATATCGCTTTGGTTCACAGTCTAACTGAGAGAAAGGTGCAGATATTTCCAACATACTTCCCATTCTGACACATACTTAGCCTCCCTCCTTCCCACCAGAGGGAACACTTATTTATAATCACGAATCTACATGGACACATAATTTTCACAAAGTCCCTAAGTTTGCATACACACTTGGTATTATCCATTCTGAAAGTTTGGCCAAACATACAATGATGCACCCATCCTTATAATACCATACAAATTATATTATCATATTTTCACTGTCTTCAGCATCGTCTGTTCTCCAACTTCAACCCCCAGCAACCATCTTTTTACTGTCCCCACAGTTTCACCTTCCCTGGAAGGTCATACAGTTGGAATCATACACTATGATTCCATAGACCCTTTATTAATAAACTTAGTGTGATGCAAACAAATAAAAATAATGTGGCAAATGCTTTAGAGACACACACCTTAATTAATGATGTATTAATGTACCTACTCCAATAATCTTGCCCATAGAATTCCATGGACAGAGGAGCCTGGCAGGTTACAATCCGTGGGGTCACAAAGAGTTGAATATGACCTAGCAACTTTCTCTTCACTCTTCCATGTAACTATAGCATTTAAAGTTGCTTGTTAATCTTCTCTCTTTTTCCATAATCCCTACACTATCATCAGTCATCCAGTCACCTATTTTTTAAGACAATGAATATATAAAGTGACTTCTAAGAAAGCAGCCAAATACTCAGGAGGTTAGGCACTGGCACTGTATATACTTCCTCGAAGAATGGCCCTAATCCAGCCTTAATGAGTCACTGTGCCATTGTGAACAGGAAATATTTATATAATGCTGACTCTATGTCAATAGTCAGGTAGGCACTGAGGCAGGATAGAAAGATAAATAGTGGAATATTAGAAGTATTTTGACAGACATATAAATAAATCACCATAAGCGAAAGAGGAAGGTGGGATTGCAGAGGATGGGGATAAAACAAAAGACTTTAAGAAAGTGCTATTGACTTAGGTCCTCTGAGGGTAGAGAGGATTCTGAGGGTAGGCAGGAATTAGTTGAATAAAGATACAGATATCTTGTATTCATTTTCCATGACTGCTATAATAAATTGTTTGTTGTTATTCAGTCATTACAACATGTTGAGTCTTTGAGTCTCCACAGACTGCAACATGCCAGGCTTCCCTGTCTTTTACTATCTCCCCAAGTTTGCTCACTCATGTCCATTGAGTTGATAATGCCAAATTATTAACATCATGGATCTGGCTTAACACAGTGAGCATGTGTTCTCTCACAGTTCTAGCAGTCAGAAGTCTGAACTCTAGTTTCCAGGGCAGGATCATCCTTCCTCAAGGCTATAGGGAGAAGTCTCTCCTTGCCCTTTTCAGCTTCTGGTGGCTATCCATATTTCTACACATCCTTGGACACATGTCTCCAAACTCTGCCTTCATCACTACATTGGTTTATCATCTGTGTGTTATTCTCCTCACTATGATTCCATAGACCCTTTATTAATAAACTTAGTGTGATGCAAACAAATAAAAATAATGTGGCAAATGCTTTAGAGACACACACCTTAATTAATGATGTATTAATGTACCTACTCCAATAATCTTGCCCATAGAATTCCATGGACAGAGGAGCCTGGCAGGTTACAATCCGTGGGGTCACAAAGAGTTGAATATGACCTAGCAACTTTCTCTTCACTCTTCCATGTAACTATAGCATTTAAAGTTGCTTGTTAATCTTCTCTCTTTTTCCATAATCCCTACACTATCATCAGTCATCCAGTCACCTATTTTTTAAGACAATGAATATATAAAGTGACTTCTAAGAAAGCAGCCAAATACTCAGGAGGTTAGGCACTGGCACTGTATATACTTCCTCGAAGAATGGCCCTAATCCAGCCTTAATGAGTCACTGTGCCATTGTGAACAGGAAATATTTATATAATGCTGACTCTATGTCAATAGTCAGGTAGGCACTGAGGCAGGATAGAAAGATAAATAGTGGAATATTAGAAGTATTTTGACAGACATATAAATAAATCACCATAAGCGAAAGAGGAAGGTGGGATTGCAGAGGATGGGGATAAAACAAAAGACTTTAAGAAAGTGCTATTGACTTAGGTCCTCTGAGGGTAGAGAGGATTCTGAGGGTAGGCAGGAATTAGTTGAATAAAGATACAGATATCTTGTATTCATTTTCCATGACTGCTATAATAAATTGTTTGTTGTTATTCAGTCATTACAACATGTTGAGTCTTTGAGTCTCCACAGACTGCAACATGCCAGGCTTCCCTGTCTTTTACTATCTCCCCAAGTTTGCTCACTCATGTCCATTGAGTTGATAATGCCAAATTATTAACATCATGGATCTGGCTTAACACAGTGAGCATGTGTTCTCTCACAGTTCTAGCAGTCAGAAGTCTGAACTCTAGTTTCCAGGGCAGGATCATCCTTCCTCAAGGCTATAGGGAGAAGTCTCTCCTTGCCCTTTTCAGCTTCTGGTGGCTATCCATATTTCTACACATCCTTGGACACATGTCTCCAAACTCTGCCTTCATCACTACATTGGTTTATCATCTGTGTGTTATTCTCCTCAGCATGTGTGTCCTAAGAATGTTTGTCACTGAATTCAGGGCCAATCCAGAAAACTCAGGTTGATCTCAGCTCCAGATCTTTAACTTAACTACATCTGCCAAGATGCTTTTTTGTGAATAAGGTACCACTGGTGGCTTAAATGATAAAGAATCTGTCTGCAATGTAGGAGACCTAGGTTTGATCCCTGGGTCAGGAAGATACCTTGGAGAAAGGAATGGCAACCTTTGACATTCCCAGTATTCTTGCCTGAGAAATCCTATGGACAGAGAAGCCTAGTGGACTACAGTCCACAGTGTCACAGAGTTGGACATGATTGAGCAATTAACATTTTCACTTCACTTTTTTGCGGGGAATGGGATTTTAGGTGAATATTTTAAGGGAACATATTTCACCCAGCAACAAATGAAAATGCATGTTATGAGTGGCTGTGTGACTGTTTTGTTGGGGGGTTGATGCATGGAGCTGTGTTTTAGGTGAGTCAGTAAGGGCAATACTGTGTCCAAGCTCACTCTGCTCGCCACAAGATAAGCCAGTGAATATGAGAGACAAGGTGCTGAGGCAAGGAAAACAACTTTATTTGGAAAGAAGCTGATGAGAAGAGGTTCAGCTAGCACCTCAAGACAATCATCTTATTGGGATCTGGATGCCTGGTTCCTTTATAGATCAGAGATAAGGGGAGGTGAGCAAGCAAAGCAAAAAGGTCACTAACCTTGCAAACATCTCCTAGAATGGCAGGCCTCAGGCAGGGGATGTTTTAATTTCTCGCTTCCTGTCACCCACAGGTGGACAGGGCTGAACAAAGGCACTTTAGTTTAACAGTAAGGCGTAGGGGTAGGGTTCTCCAGGGAAGTCATTAAGTATGATTATGGAGCTGGGGGGATCAGCCTCCCCAACTTCAGACTCTACTAAAAAAAGCATCAACAGGATCTGGCTTAACACAGTGAGCATGTGTTCTCTCACAGTTCTAGCAGTCAGAAGTCTGAACTCTAGTTTCCAGGGCAGGATCATCCTTCCTCAAGGCTATAGGGAGAAGTCTCTCCTTGCCCTTTTCAGCTTCTGGTGGCTATCCATATTTCTACACATCCTTGGACACATGTCTCCAAACTCTGCCTTCATCACTACATTGGTTTATCATCTGTGTGTTATTCTCCTCAGCATGTGTGTCCTAAGAATGTTTGTCACTGAATTCAGGGCCAATCCAGAAAACTCAGGTTGATCTCAGCTCCAGATCTTTAACTTAACTACATCTGCCAAGATGCTTTTTTGTGAATAAGGTACCACTGGTGGCTTAAATGATAAAGAATCTGTCTGCAATGTAGGAGACCTAGGTTTGATCCCTGGGTCAGGAAGATACCTTGGAGAAAGGAATGGCAACCTTTGACATTCCCAGTATTCTTGCCTGAGAAATCCTATGGACAGAGAAGCCTAGTGGACTACAGTCCACAGTGTCACAGAGTTGGACATGATTGAGCAATTAACATTTTCACTTCACTTTTTTGCGGGGAATGGGATTTTAGGTGAATATTTTAAGGGAACATATTTCACCCAGCAACAAATGAAAATGCATGTTATGAGTGGCTGTGTGACTGTTTTGTTGGGGGGTTGATGCATGGAGCTGTGTTTTAGGTGAGTCAGTAAGGGCAATACTGTGTCCAAGCTCACTCTGCTCGCCACAAGATAAGCCAGTGAATATGAGAGACAAGGTGCTGAGGCAAGGAAAACAACTTTATTTGGAAAGAAGCTGATGAGAAGAGGTTCAGCTAGCACCTCAAGACAATCATCTTATTGGGATCTGGATGCCTGGTTCCTTTATAGATCAGAGATAAGGGGAGGTGAGCAAGCAAAGCAAAAAGGTCACTAACCTTGCAAACATCTCCTAGAATGGCAGGCCTCAGGCAGGGGATGTTTTAATTTCTCGCTTCCTGTCACCCACAGGTGGACAGGGCTGAACAAAGGCACTTTAGTTTAACAGTAAGGCGTAGGGGTAGGGTTCTCCAGGGAAGTCATTAAGTATGATTATGGAGCTGGGGGGATCAGCCTCCCCAACTTCAGACTCTACTACAAAGCAACAGTCATCAAGACAGTATGGTACTGGCAAAAAAACAGAAATATCGACCAATGGAACAAGATCGAGAACCCAGAGATAAACCCACGCACCTATGGGTACCTTATTTTTGACAAAGGAGGCGAACATATAAAATGGGACAAAGACAGCCTCTTCAACAAATGGTGCTGGGAAAATTGGACAGCTACATGCAAGAAAATGAAGTTGGAACATACCCTGACACCATACACAAAGATCAACTCAAAATGGATTAAAGACTTAAATATAAGGCCAGAAACCCTCAAACTCTTAGAGGAGAATATAGGCAAAACCCTCAAGGACATCAATCAAAGCAAGATCTTCTCTGACCCACCTACTAGAATACTGGAACTAAAAAGACAAATGAACATGTGGGACCTAATGAAACTTAAAAGCTTTTGTACAGCTAAAGAAATTACAAAAAAGCTGAACAGACAGCCCACAGAGTGGGAGAAAATCATAGCAAATGAAACAACAGACAAAGAATTAATCTCCAAAATCTACAAGCAACTCAGACAACTCAGCACTGGAAAAACGAACAACCCAATCAAAAAATGGGAAAAGGACCTAAACAGACACCTCTCCAAAGACGACATACAGATGGCCCCAAAACACATGAAACGATGCTCAACTTCACTTATAATTAGAGAAATGCAAATCAAAACTACAATGAGATATCACCTCACACCCGTCAGAATGGCCATCATCCACAAATCGACAGACAGTAAATGCTGGAGAGGCTGCGGAGAAAAGGGAACACTCCTGCATTGCTGGCGGGAATGTAAATTGATACAGCCTCTATGGAAGACAGTCTGGAGATTTCTTAAAAAAGTAAAAATAGAAGCACCCTATGACCCAGCAATCCCACTCTTAGGCTTATACCCTGACGAAATCAAAACTGAAAGAAGCACCTGTACCCCAATGTTCATTGCAGCTCTCTATACAATAGCTAGAACATGGAAGGAACCTAGATGCCCATCGACGAACGAATGGATCCAAAAGCTCTGGTACATATATACAATGGAATACTACACAGCTGTAAAGAGAAATGCAGAAGAATCAACCCTAATGAGGTGGCTGGATCTAGAACATATCCTAAAAAGTGAAGTCAGTCAGAAAGAGAAGGACAAATACAGTATATTAACACATATATATGGAATCTAGTAGGATGGTGATGATGGCACATGCAGTGAAGTGACAGAAAGACAGACATGGACAGTGGACATATGGACCTTGTGGGGAAGGAACAGTGGGTGAGAGGCGTAAAGGAAGTAGCATGAAGGAATGTACTATCATAAGTGAAGAAAATAGCTCTAGTCATTGCTCTGTGAGTAAAGGGGATCCTTCAGGGGTGCTGTGTGATGGTCGGGAGGGGAGGAAAGGGGGGATATGCATATGACAAATCTGAGAACATACATATCTGTAAACAACAAAACTCTGTAAAAGTAAAATAAAGGTTTAAAAAAAAAAAAAAAAAAGCACATGAATCTTGAAAAGCCTTATGCTAAGTTAAAGCAGCCAGTCATGAAAATCTACATATGACTGCATTTATATGAAAGGTCCAGAAAAAGCAAAAGTATTAAGGAGATTAATGGTTGCCTGGGGTTGGGGGTGGCAAACAGAAAGTTGCATCTGTTGGGGGTACAATTCTGAAACTAAATTGTAGAGATGATTGTACAACTCAGTACATTTACTAAAAATTGTTAAAGTGCAAGCGTTAAGATAGCATGTAGACTGTAGTTCAATAAAGTGGTTGGTTTTATTTATTTATTAAGACTATGCTTTAAGAAAATACTGTGCAGGAGTTTTCTTATGTTTGTCTGTGATGGAGGACAACCCCAAAGCCAATATGAAATGTAAAATAGACCACAGTAAAACTTGTAAGTGTATCCGCACTCTCTGCAAATAAACACACTTATTTTTGCTTTTTTTAAAAAAAAAAAAAAAGCAAAGAAAAGCAAGTCAAAGAAACAGTTTGCAACAGAGTCAGAATTTGTTTCCTCGCTGCAACAAGGGCAAATTATTTTTTGAAAGCCTTATGGACTCCAATCTTACACTATCATTCAAGGTAAAGAATGCTTACCTTACCTTGATCCTGTCTTGAAAATCACTCATTTTTAAGCTAAAAAGTGTAGTTATTGTAGGAAGCCAACACTTCCTTCTTTTAAATAAGGTGATAGGCCTAGAAAGGTTTAGACAATTTAGGCAAAGTCACATCCCCAATGAAGAGCACCCTAAGGAGCAAATTCAGATGCAAATACAGCCATTCAAGCTTTAAAGTCTTCTAGATAAGAGCTTTTAAACTGCATTTTTCCTTTTCCCACAGATTATTGAAGTCTGTGTACACACACACAAAATTCAGCAGAATGGTGTACAGCATAACTTCATTCAAGTTCAGTCCTTGAAGGGCCAGTTACAAAGAATATTCTTTAATACTTCTGAGACAGGAAGAAGGCAGGGCACACCCATTAAAAGAATGGCTCAACCATTAAGAAAAGGATACAACATAAACCAGTTAGACCAACTAGGTCCAAGATGGTGGACGATTTGACCACCAGTCGACCTCCAGCCTAGCATGCTAAATGACACTGGTGCCATGACAATTCTGAAGCTAACCATGAAAGCTCAAAAAGTCAGTGGTGCCCCAATTCATGGAAATCCCACCCCATTTTCCAAGAATATTTGTCCCATTTGTTAGCCTATGAAATTACCCAGCCCTTGACACTAACCACCTCCACAGCCCAGGGCTGCTCTCTCCTTCTAAGAGGGCCCACACACTTTCTGTGGAGCGTGTGTCTCTCCTAACTTGCTTTTGGTATACTATGGCTTGCTCTTGGATTCTTCCCTGCCTGAAGCCAAGGACCCTCACTTGGTGGCCCATTTCTGTGATTCACTCAAGACCTGGAATGATCATCCTCTCAGGCCTGAGTTTTCCTATAACTCCACTGTGTAGTGGAGACTTTTCACCTGTGGGAATCAAGGATGTACATATGCTATAGTATTCACAACAACATATGGCAAGTGGCTGAACATGCACACACACTGTAATTCCACAAATTACCTATTTGCTTCAGAGAAATAAAAACTTCTTTAGGGGAGAGACTGCATAGGAGCAGTGACAAGTTTTGCCTCCAAATCCACATCCCTTTTAACAGACTCTTCATGGACCTGGTTTTGACAGATATTAAAATATATAGTTACCCTGCAAGCCCTCACTACCACAGTACAATTAGTCTGAGTTGAGATACTATTTTTCAGTAGGCAATTTAAATTAAGAACATTAGAGTCTGTTCTTATGTCTCAGTCATATTACCAGTGGAGTACATGAGTCAAAGTTCCTTAATTCTTATTTTGAGATGCTATTGGCTGTTCCAAGTATATCCCCTCAGTGTCTCTTTATTTGAGCTAGTCACTTAAACGTGACCTCATTGAAAGAACGTCTCCCCATGAGCTGAATCAGAAGGTCCTATCTGGATTGATGGTTTCCTGCATCTCACTTCAGACTTTCAGTGAGAGGAAAGTTTGGAAAATATGACTGGCATATAAATAAAAGGTCTCAGGAGCACCAACAATCATGTAAAACTACTTTTCATAAGGACACATTTTCACCATTATGTTAGTCTTCATTGAAGAATAAAATTCATAATCAGAGTGCAAATACTTCTGCCCAAATTCATCTCATCATTGATTACTACCTGCAAGGCTAACAGCCAGGTACAAATCCAAATAAGGTAATTCTAAATTTATGTACATTTTCTTGACAAATATTCCACCTTTCAAAATATTGCTACTTTTAAAAAACAAAACAGATTCTATCTTCACTTACTACACAATATTATGTGTCAGAACAGGCAGGGAATCACCGACTCTAGTGTGCAAAAGCAAAATATTGCTTAAAAAAAAAATCCCACAAAATGGGCACCAGAGGAAATTATCTACATGGAAAGTGATGTCTGTCTAAGGACTGGACAGTGACTAATTGAGGCCATTTACAGTGACCCAGCTTGGATTCCTGGATCAGGCAGATGCCCCGGAAAAGGAAATGGCAACCCACTTCAGTTTTTTCAGAGGCCTAGTGGGCTACATGCTATAGTATTCACAACAACATATGGCAAGTGGCTGAACATGCACACACACTGTAATTCCACAAATTACCTATTTGCTTCAGAGAAATAAAAACTTCTTTAGGGGAGAGACTGCATAGGAGCAGTGACAAGTTTTGCCTCCAAATCCACATCCCTTTTAACAGACTCTTCATGGACCTGGTTTTGACAGATATTAAAATATATAGTTACCCTGCAAGCCCTCACTACCACAGTACAATTAGTCTGAGTTGAGATACTATTTTTCAGTAGGCAATTTAAATTAAGAACATTAGAGTCTGTTCTTATGTCTCAGTCATATTACCAGTGGAGTACATGAGTCAAAGTTCCTTAATTCTTATTTTGAGATGCTATTGGCTGTTCCAAGTATATCCCCTCAGTGTCTCTTTATTTGAGCTAGTCACTTAAACGTGACCTCATTGAAAGAACGTCTCCCCATGAGCTGAATCAGAAGGTCCTATCTGGATTGATGGTTTCCTGCATCTCACTTCAGACTTTCAGTGAGAGGAAAGTTTGGAAAATATGACTGGCATATAAATAAAAGGTCTCAGGAGCACCAACAATCATGTAAAACTACTTTTCATAAGGACACATTTTCACCATTATGTTAGTCTTCATTGAAGAATAAAATTCATAATCAGAGTGCAAATACTTCTGCCCAAATTCATCTCATCATTGATTACTACCTGCAAGGCTAACAGCCAGGTACAAATCCAAATAAGGTAATTCTAAATTTATGTACATTTTCTTGACAAATATTCCACCTTTCAAAATATTGCTACTTTTAAAAAACAAAACAGATTCTATCTTCACTTACTACACAATATTATGTGTCAGAACAGGCAGGGAATCACCGACTCTAGTGTGCAAAAGCAAAATATTGCTTAAAAAAAAAATCCCACAAAATGGGCACCAGAGGAAATTATCTACATGGAAAGTGATGTCTGTCTAAGGACTGGACAGTGACTAATTGAGGCCATTTACAGTGACCCAGCTTGGATTCCTGGATCAGGCAGATGCCCCGGAAAAGGAAATGGCAACCCACTTCAGTATTCATACCTGGGAAATCACAGGGACAGAGCGGCCTAGTGGGCTACAGTTCATGGGGTCACAAGAGTCAGACACGATTGAGTGACTCAACCGCTACCACCATAGTGAGGGAAGCCATCAGCCCAGTGAGAACCCCTTTAAGCTACCGAATCAAACAGATGCACCACATCTCATATAACTTGTTATAGTGTCTACCCAGCAACACTTGGTCCTTCCAATGAAACAGAATAATGTTCACCAAGTATTTCACTTGTTCCCCACATTTTTAGGCCTTTGGAGTTGAATGGAGCCCTATGCATGAGCTAAAGTGATGTGCATTAATTTCAAACTTAGCAAAGGCATATATGGGATTTTTCCACTCTCTTCTTCCACCACAGGGAAAGTGGAGGACCAGGGCTTTACAAAGAGTAGCTCCAGGATGAGGGAGCATTTTCCATACCAGGTCCCTGAGTGATTAATGAAGTAGAACCATCTCCAACTTCACTACTCATCTCTTACTGAAATACCATAAGTAACAAACAAACAGTGACTTAAAATCACTGTCTTCTAAACTCTCTGAGTTGAATATGTGGAAGAAATACCACGGTATGACAAAATACAAACTGGGAGTAACAGAAAGAATAGGAGCTCAGAAAAGCCATGTGTTCTTGACCTTGCAACTCCAAGGGACCTACCTCTAACCCTACCAAAGTTATAAAAGGTGATCCTGAGGCTATGGAGATATTTCTTGGAATCCTGGCCCTTTGAGAGAATTACCCAGCAAGCTGCGCCAGCCTGGGAAGGATCCTTCAGGCAAACAGTCAGGATCAGAGCAGCCCTGTTCTCCTCCTCTCTTTCAAAATATTGCTACTTTTAAAAAACAAAACAGATTCTATCTTCACTTACTACACAATATTATGTGTCAGAACAGGCAGGGAATCACCGACTCTAGTGTGCAAAAGCAAAATATTGCTTAAAAAAAAAATCCCACAAAATGGGCACCAGAGGAAATTATCTACATGGAAAGTGATGTCTGTCTAAGGACTGGACAGTGACTAATTGAGGCCATTTACAGTGACCCAGCTTGGATTCCTGGATCAGGCAGATGCCCCGGAAAAGGAAATGGCAACCCACTTCAGTATTCATACCTGGGAAATCACAGGGACAGAGCGGCCTAGTGGGCTACAGTTCATGGGGTCACAAGAGTCAGACACGATTGAGTGACTCAACCGCTACCACCATAGTGAGGGAAGCCATCAGCCCAGTGAGAACCCCTTTAAGCTACCGAATCAAACAGATGCACCACATCTCATATAACTTGTTATAGTGTCTACCCAGCAACACTTGGTCCTTCCAATGAAACAGAATAATGTTCACCAAGTATTTCACTTGTTCCCCACATTTTTAGGCCTTTGGAGTTGAATGGAGCCCTATGCATGAGCTAAAGTGATGTGCATTAATTTCAAACTTAGCAAAGGCATATATGGGATTTTTCCACTCTCTTCTTCCACCACAGGGAAAGTGGAGGACCAGGGCTTTACAAAGAGTAGCTCCAGGATGAGGGAGCATTTTCCATACCAGGTCCCTGAGTGATTAATGAAGTAGAACCATCTCCAACTTCACTACTCATCTCTTACTGAAATACCATAAGTAACAAACAAACAGTGACTTAAAATCACTGTCTTCTAAACTCTCTGAGTTGAATATGTGGAAGAAATACCACGGTATGACAAAATACAAACTGGGAGTAACAGAAAGAATAGGAGCTCAGAAAAGCCATGTGTTCTTGACCTTGCAACTCCAAGGGACCTACCTCTAACCCTACCAAAGTTATAAAAGGTGATCCTGAGGCTATGGAGATATTTCTTGGAATCCTGGCCCTTTGAGAGAATTACCCAGCAAGCTGCGCCAGCCTGGGAAGGATCCTTCAGGCAAACAGTCAGGATCAGAGCAGCCCTGTTCTCCTCCTCTCTGTCTAATTTTAACGTGCTCTTTTAGCCTTCTCATCTTCTTGGATTCAAAACCCCATTCCTGTATACCAACTTGAATGGTTGCCTCTATTCCCTCTTGTATGGAACATCTTTTCTGACTCACCTCCCAGCAGATGGGCCTGCAGAGAGTCTGCTTCAATCTGGCCCCTCTGGCCTCTAGTGTCATTTCTGCCTAGCAAGGGAGGGACTCCCTGCCAGTGTGGCTCACTCATTTGAGGAATGAGAGAATGAGATTTAATTCCTTGACAAAAATGTTCAAATTTTCTGAACATTTATTTTGCCCTTTTGAAGGACACTGTTGCTAATTCTCATAAGAACACATGCTAGCAGACAGGAAGCCAGCTTCACTTCTGAGACCTTTTGGGTCTCCCAGTGGATTCTCGTTTGTGTGTTATTGCTGTTCCTGATTGCCTGCGGTTTAATACCCTTGTAGAGTTTCCTTTTCTCTGATGAGAGAAGTGTAACACCTAAGGAGATATTTTTCTTTACTTAAAAAACAAATTTTTTTTTGGTAACCTGAAGGCCTGAAGGTGCCTTTGAAAAATTTATTGTCATAACAAACCAAAAACAAATACTTTCTGAAAAAAGTAAGCACGTTCTGACATATGACATTCAGAAATTTCATCCTCTGAAAATCATTAAATAGCACTACTACTTAGTTATAGGTAATAAGGTAGGCTAATCAGTTCTCTACAATAATGGAAACAAATAAAAGTGTGATGTTAAGACTGCTTTGATATTGGAAAAAATAGTGAAATTGAGGGAATTCTATGTCTTATTATACTTAAAAATAATTTAAAATGATCATCCTTTATTCAGTAAAATTTCTCCAAACTGCATAAAGGTCTTTTACTTTCTTATTCAGAATATATGATGGGTTTGTCATTCTTCGTGCCCTCATTTTTGAAACTCAGATTACTTATTTGGACAAGGCATACTTGTCCACTTGGTCCTCAGCCTCTGATGACCCATAGAGGTTCTTCACAAAGCACAGTGGAAACTGAAAGGAGAGAACAGGTGGACTAAAGAAGCTTCTTTCTTTAAGGACAAGGTTTGAAGCTTTAAACATTTTGTTTTTTTAAACTTTTTATTTTACATTGGAGTATAGCCAATTAACAATACTGTGATAGTTTCTGATGCACAGCAGAGTGACTCAGCCACATATCTCCATTATCCCTGCAAACTCCTCTCCCATCCAGACTGCCACATGACATTGAGTAGAGTTTTCTGGTCCTTGTTAGTTATCCATTATAAATACAACAATATGTGGACACAGGCTTGATCCCTGTTCTGAGAAGAACCTACAGATTGCAGGGCAACTAAACCTGTTGACCCCAACTACTGAACCTGTGCTCTAGAACCCATGTTCTGCAACAAAAGAAGCCATTTCAGTGAGAAGCATGTGCCCCACAATTAGAGAGTTGCCTCCACTCACTGCAACTAGAGAAAGCCCATGCACACCAATGAAGGCCCAACACAGTCAAAAAAAATTAAAAAATAAAATAAATAAATATAAATATACCAGTGTGTGTACCTATAGATCTCAAACTCCATAACTATCCCTTCTTCCCCGGTTAAACATTTGCTTTTTATCATGCTTGACAGAATCCTCATCTATGATATACTCTTAATAAATACTTAATTGAACTTTTTCTCTAATAGTACAGCATAAGGAACTGCAAATATTTTCCTGATGGTTGACAGCAGTAGGCAGGTAAGTACTGGAGGTGGCCCTTCCTGAGCTGGTTTGTGTGATGCTGACAACATTACCTGCTTACTAATGTCGCCATCAATAGCCTGCTTGCTTCCTGATTATTTTAACTAATATGTTTCACTGAACTGTATTTTTAGAGCAGATCAATTAAAAAGCACATATGCAGTGTTTTCTGGTGGTTCCAACTTTGGATTATGAGGAAGGACAACAGACAAATGTACAGAGAAACTTACCTCCTGTGATTTAGAAATGTCTAATAAATTATTATGAGCAGAATAACTCTTTTCAAACAGCAACAGCTAAATTTTGAGTACTTTTGTTGTGACAGACACTATTCTGATTTATATCTATATATTAACTCATTTAATATACATACTCTAAGAGGTAGCTTTATAACTGAACCATATTAAACATGTAAAATATTAGAGCATCTAGCTAATTAATAGTGGGGTGGAATTTGACCCCAGCCAACATGGTTCTGGTCCTCTTAAGTACTATGATCTATTAAATTGGACAGCATGGAAGTTAAACCAGTCAATCCTAAAGGAGATCAATCTTGAATATTCATTGGAAGGACTGATGCTGAAGCTGATTCTCTAATACTCTGGCCACCTGATGTGAAGGGACAACTCATTGGAAAGGACCCTGATGCTGGGGAAGATTGAAGTCAGGAGGAGAAGAGGATGATAGAAGATGAGATGGTTGGATGGCATCACTGACTCAATGGACAAGAGTTTGAGCAAACTTCGAGAGATGGTAAAGGACAGAAAAGCTTGGCATGCTAGTGTCCATGGGGTCACAGAGTCAGACACGACTTAGCAACTGAACAATAAGAATTTATTACACACACACACACACACACACAACAATCCATTACACACACACACACACAACAATCCATTACACACACACACACACACACACATATATATGTATATATACTCACACAGAGAGAGAACTTTGCTGATGGAGCTAGATTTCAGGTCTAATGGAACTAGATTTCAGGTCTAGAGTGTGTTTACTCCTTCAGCAGTGGAAGTTTCAAATAGCAGAGCTGACTTTAAAAACCTGCTCAGGATGAGACCACGGGGCTTCTCAGAGATAGAACAGCATTTCAGAAAGATGTGAACACCTAGTGGGCAAGGCAAGAGGTTTAAAATACTGGGCCCTCAAACAATAACTTAGAAAAATATCAGTATTTTTCTAGAGAATGCTATACCAATAGGTTCTTCCTCATTTTAGGTGGTCATTTTGCATTTTAACATTTCTTGGATCAAGCTTTATTTTCAAAGAATTTGTAGTCTTGAAATAATTCTTCCACATCTCATTAAGACTAGGTATGTGCATTACTAGGATAGGCAAATCAAATTTTAAGATATATTTTTTCACATGAAGGTCACTTTAAAAGTGATGAAAACTTTCAATAGAGCAGTTTTCCTCAAAAGACCAGAAATATTTTTCTTTATTGTGTTATTGTATTATTCATACAACTTCAATGAAATATCTTATACATATACCTATGTTCATTTTCCACCTGCTTTCAGAAAGGACCAAATTATGTGTGGAAAAGTAGTAACAATAACATTACAGAACACATACTATGAGCCAGAGACTCTTCTAAGCTCATTTAAGCATTTTACATTATTTAATTCTCACAGAAACCTTATGAGATACATTATTTGACCATTTTTATTTTACAGATGAGGAAACTAAAGTGTGAAAATGTTGAGATAAAAGGCCAGGCAGTCAAACACGGGCAGTGTGGTTTCAGCACACTTTTAACCACTATACAATACCACTTCTCAACAAGGAAGCCACCAGCAAAAGAAAAGGCAATTCACACAGAAAATAATGAAACTGAAATAAGTCTTGAGAGGTTTCCTCAGCCTGTCCAAAACTGAATTAATCATCTTCTCTCCAAAGCTTCCTTTTTTGTATTATATTACTTTGTATCAGTCAGGATAGATTAGGCTATAGCATAATAACGTATGATCCTGTTAGCTCAGTGGCTTAGAGGAAGGTGCTATAGTTTAAATGAGTGAGGGCTTGATGACATGTGATCTTGCTTCTGGGGTCTAGGTGAATTGAGAAATGTCCATTTGGAACCTTACCAACCTCTGGGCAGAAGGAAAACAAGACATTGTGAATCAAGTGCCTGCTCTCAGAGCTTTCTCATTGCAGAGAAATATGGTACTCCCAAAGGAGGTCATATGGTCACAAATGAATCAACAGGTCAAGAATGTAAATGTACAGCAGAGAAAGGAACAGATGTTAGTGAGCAAAAGTATATTCAACTGAAGTCTCCATCTTAAAATATTAGAACCACCACTCATATAGGTTAGAAACATGGAATTCATTCCATCGTTGTATTTTCTGATCACTTTCCAGAAGCAAATACGTAAGGCATCTCTAGTTCCCATTCCATCCACTTCTGTCAACCATTCACTTGCTGTCATTCCCAGTGCTCTCTCAGATCTCAAATTCTTTCTCACACTCTTGGCAACATTTTCCTAACAGATTTCTCACCAAAGTCATGTTGATAAACTAATATTTCTCCTTGGATTACAATTCTTTGGTACTTTTGTATTCTACAGAATTGGTACTAAACCAGTTGTAAAGAGCATGCCTGCCAAAGCAGGAGATGTAAGAGATGAAGGTTCAACCTCTGGATTAGTAAGACACTCTGGAGAAGGCCACAGCAATGCACTCCAACATTCTTGCCTGGAGAATTCCTAGGACAGAGAAGTCTAATGGGCTACAGTTCATGGGGTCACAAAGAGTTGGATACGACTAAAGCAACTCAGCACACATAGAATTGGTATGAGAAGCATCCTCTTGCCACATTTCTTCTCATACCACCCAGTCAATCCCCATTAAGAGTTATGCACTAGCCCTCCACTTAATGTTTTACAATTCATTGAGCAGACCGTGACATTTTATGTTTCTTATACTTACATAAGGCTATTTTGTCTGCAGCATTGCCTACATCCTGTGTCTGCCAGCCAAAAACCTAGTTCCTTTTTTAGGGAGAGGGCAATTCACACAGAAAATAATGAAACTGAAATAAGTCTTGAGAGGTTTCCTCAGCCTGTCCAAAACTGAATTAATCATCTTCTCTCCAAAGCTTCCTTTTTTGTATTATATTACTTTGTATCAGTCAGGATAGATTAGGCTATAGCATAATAACGTATGATCCTGTTAGCTCAGTGGCTTAGAGGAAGGTGCTATAGTTTAAATGAGTGAGGGCTTGATGACATGTGATCTTGCTTCTGGGGTCTAGGTGAATTGAGAAATGTCCATTTGGAACCTTACCAACCTCTGGGCAGAAGGAAAACAAGACATTGTGAATCAAGTGCCTGCTCTCAGAGCTTTCTCATTGCAGAGAAATATGGTACTCCCAAAGGAGGTCATATGGTCACAAATGAATCAACAGGTCAAGAATGTAAATGTACAGCAGAGAAAGGAACAGATGTTAGTGAGCAAAAGTATATTCAACTGAAGTCTCCATCTTAAAATATTAGAACCACCACTCATATAGGTTAGAAACATGGAATTCATTCCATCGTTGTATTTTCTGATCACTTTCCAGAAGCAAATACGTAAGGCATCTCTAGTTCCCATTCCATCCACTTCTGTCAACCATTCACTTGCTGTCATTCCCAGTGCTCTCTCAGATCTCAAATTCTTTCTCACACTCTTGGCAACATTTTCCTAACAGATTTCTCACCAAAGTCATGTTGATAAACTAATATTTCTCCTTGGATTACAATTCTTTGGTACTTTTGTATTCTACAGAATTGGTACTAAACCAGTTGTAAAGAGCATGCCTGCCAAAGCAGGAGATGTAAGAGATGAAGGTTCAACCTCTGGATTAGTAAGACACTCTGGAGAAGGCCACAGCAATGCACTCCAACATTCTTGCCTGGAGAATTCCTAGGACAGAGAAGTCTAATGGGCTACAGTTCATGGGGTCACAAAGAGTTGGATACGACTAAAGCAACTCAGCACACATAGAATTGGTATGAGAAGCATCCTCTTGCCACATTTCTTCTCATACCACCCAGTCAATCCCCATTAAGAGTTATGCACTAGCCCTCCACTTAATGTTTTACAATTCATTGAGCAGACCGTGACATTTTATGTTTCTTATACTTACATAAGGCTATTTTGTCTGCAGCATTGCCTACATCCTGTGTCTGCCAGCCAAAAACCTAGTTCAATAAATGTTACTACTTTTGTGAAAAACTTCCTCTCTTCTTCTAATGGTTGTTTTCAACTGCACTACAGTACATTCTGAATGCAAAGTGACATGAATTCTGTCTCTTCGTTATTTTATATATTCACTATATAACAATTATTTCCTTGTGTTCATATAATGTCTATTGGCTGTGAACTATTTGAGGAAAAGATTTATGTGCTATTCATTTTTTGCATCTACAGTGCCTATTACAGTGTACAGAATACGACTCAATAAATCTTGAACTATTAATGAGTTCTCATTAGACAGTAACAGGAGAAAATTGAGAGTGTGGGTAAAGATATTTTACATTGGAGAGAAACGTATACAAGTAAATGGATAATGTGACAGAGTGGGCTTAATGAGGCACAGAATAAAAAACTGAGAAGATTCTGCTAAGATTTATAAATAAGAAAAGATGAAAGAAAACAGAATTGAGGAGAAAGGTTAAGTTCAATGTTTGATTAGAGACGAAACTGTAAGAGTCTACAAGCTTACATTCTAACTTTAACTTTCTTTTACAACATGAAAATTAGTGTCTCTGTTAGCAAAAGGCAATAATTTATTTCCATGCCCTTATTTTATTTATTTTTAAAAACCTTCTTATTTTGTATTGGAGTGCAGTTGATTAGCAATGTTGTGACAGTTTCAGGTAAACAGGGAAAGGACTCAGGGATACATATACATGTATCTATGCATGCATGCAAAGTTCCTTCAGTTGTGTCTGACTTATTGTGACCCGGTGGACCTTAGCCAGCCAGACCCCTCTATCCATGGGATTCTCCAGGCAAGAATACTAGAGTAGGTTGTCATGCCTGCCTCCAGGGGATCTTTCCAACCCAGGGACTGAACTTGAGTCTCCTGAGACTCCTACATTGCAAGGGATTCTTTATTCCTGAGTGACCTGGAAAGGCCCATACATGTGTTCATTCTCCCCTAAACACTCTTTCCATCCAGACTGCCACATAACATTGAGCAGAGTTCCCTGTGCTGTACAGCAAGTCCATGTCCTTGCTTTTGAACTTAGGTTGATATAAAGGCAAATTACATTTGATTTCAAGTGAAAATGGCATATTTTCCAGAAATTTTATTTTCTTCAAGCTTCTGAGGTCTTTAACATTGAAATATTATTTACATGTTTATAATAATACTTATATGTTTATATGTTAAATATTAAATACTTATAGTAATACAATATATTAAATTTTCAACCTTAGGATCTTATCTTTCCTAATTCTTGTTATGCTGGGGATATAATCACAATGAGGTCTTTCTCTGAGAGATACACAAAAATAAAAATTTTTCACTACTTTCGATTGAATCTGGTATTAGAGCACCAACATTATAATTGACTTAATGTACTTAAATTACTTATATTAGGTGTTTGCAATCAAGTCATCCATATATAGAAATTAGAATACTTGTGGGTGAAAAGGGTTATAACTTAGAAAATTTTCTAATATATTATATGTGGATAGCACTTATCCAGTGAAGGATTGCTTAAATTTTTCAATCAAATTCACTAGAAGGATATAACAACAACAACAATTTGTTCAGAACAAAGAAAACTTTCCTTGTTCCACAGGAGTTGATCTCTTACTAAGCCTGGATGTTATTTTCAGACTTGCCTCTGGACTCAAATATTATTTCTCCAGATATAATTGCACAGAAAGCATGATGGAATGGATAGGCTTGTAGGACAAAAATGATTAGCTAAAAGCCTTTGAAAGCAGCAACTGAAAAACAAAAGGACCAGTTTCTTCACTGAGACTAGATTGTGGTTGCATGTGGCTAGAAGGAATTCAAGCCCTCTCTAAAATTAAAAATAAAATAAAAATTAAAAAATCAGATTTATCCCTGTGACATATCTGTGACAGGTGAGAAAATGTGCCAGTTAAAACTCAGGTGAAATGCAATGTTCATGATGAGTTGGAATTAAGCGAAGAAAAGCGTTAGACTCCTTCGAACGTAATTAAATCTTGAGGCTAAATTTAAGATGATCAAGAGTTGATTGTTTTCTTTACCTACAGGATCTGGCCCCCAGGGATTTTGGAACTTGAGTCTCCTGAGACTCCTACATTGCAAGGGATTCTTTATTCCTGAGTGACCTGGAAAGGCCCATACATGTGTTCATTCTCCCCTAAACACTCTTTCCATCCAGACTGCCACATAACATTGAGCAGAGTTCCCTGTGCTGTACAGCAAGTCCATGTCCTTGCTTTTGAACTTAGGTTGATATAAAGGCAAATTACATTTGATTTCAAGTGAAAATGGCATATTTTCCAGAAATTTTATTTTCTTCAAGCTTCTGAGGTCTTTAACATTGAAATATTATTTACATGTTTATAATAATACTTATATGTTTATATGTTAAATATTAAATACTTATAGTAATACAATATATTAAATTTTCAACCTTAGGATCTTATCTTTCCTAATTCTTGTTATGCTGGGGATATAATCACAATGAGGTCTTTCTCTGAGAGATACACAAAAATAAAAATTTTTCACTACTTTCGATTGAATCTGGTATTAGAGCACCAACATTATAATTGACTTAATGTACTTAAATTACTTATATTAGGTGTTTGCAATCAAGTCATCCATATATAGAAATTAGAATACTTGTGGGTGAAAAGGGTTATAACTTAGAAAATTTTCTAATATATTATATGTGGATAGCACTTATCCAGTGAAGGATTGCTTAAATTTTTCAATCAAATTCACTAGAAGGATATAACAACAACAACAATTTGTTCAGAACAAAGAAAACTTTCCTTGTTCCACAGGAGTTGATCTCTTACTAAGCCTGGATGTTATTTTCAGACTTGCCTCTGGACTCAAATATTATTTCTCCAGATATAATTGCACAGAAAGCATGATGGAATGGATAGGCTTGTAGGACAAAAATGATTAGCTAAAAGCCTTTGAAAGCAGCAACTGAAAAACAAAAGGACCAGTTTCTTCACTGAGACTAGATTGTGGTTGCATGTGGCTAGAAGGAATTCAAGCCCTCTCTAAAATTAAAAATAAAATAAAAATTAAAAAATCAGATTTATCCCTGTGACATATCTGTGACAGGTGAGAAAATGTGCCAGTTAAAACTCAGGTGAAATGCAATGTTCATGATGAGTTGGAATTAAGCGAAGAAAAGCGTTAGACTCCTTCGAACGTAATTAAATCTTGAGGCTAAATTTAAGATGATCAAGAGTTGATTGTTTTCTTTACCTACAGGATCTGACAACCAAAATATATTTTTGTGAAAGCAATTGAAAATTTGTATAAAATCAGAACAGTGTGTTATTGCACGCTGAGAGAAGCTGTGAATCAATGACTCAAAAAGCTGGAAAATGAATGGATAATCCTCTCAGTTAGTTCATAAAATGAATGGATTCTATCTATCAAATGTACACAGAGAAAAGACAATGCCTTTAGCAGGCTAAGATCATTACGTTTCTCTCAGAACTCTTATAGCAGTACATATCCAGTGTTCCCCAGAGTGCTCTGTATTCTCAAAGAATTAAGAGGAATAACATAAACACCCAGGAAAGACCAGAATCTCATCAGGAGAATTAAAGGTGAAAAAGGCAAACTTCCCAAAAGAAAAGAATATTCCATTCCATAAACAGCATTCAGGATTAGTTCTATTGCCAAGGTAAAAGAATTCTAAAAAAAAGTTTTTCTATTTTTATACACTAACTTGTTCTGAAAATATTTGAAAAGGATCTGACTAGAATAACTAAAAATACCTATAAATGTATAAAACAATAATGGGGAAAATATACAGTAAAGGGAAATAAGGACAAGGATATAAAATTGAATCTGGAATGGAGCTCATATAATCAGAATAGGTGAATTGTTTATTTGGGTTTACTCTAACAGTTAAAGCAAAAAGTAGAAAATGGTCATTATGAAATTCAGCTTTCATAAAATAAAATCTGAGCATCATTCAGAAGTGATCCTAAGACAAGAAAGGTATCTCTTTATAAAACTTTCTTAAAGATGACTGCATGTAATAAAATGGGGGAAAAAAAACCCCAAACACTAAATATCTTTAAAGCAAACACAATCAAGTTTCATAGGGCTTTTTAATTTAAAAATAACCCTAAACTGGGACTGTGGTATTGTAGAAAACTTTCAGTGATACGGAAACCGAGAGTATATTTTAGCATTCTGCATTTTAGCATTTCTTGAGGCAGAAGTGAACTGCATATCCTCCAGGAACTCTGTCATAAATGCTGCCTCTACCTATTAAATTTTAAACAGGGTTCAAGTAACAAGAAATTCAGAGATGTACTCTTGAAGCATTTCAAGTGTAGTTATTTTCTGCTGCTACATTATGAGTAAAATCCTATGTTTTAAAGTTGAACTTATTTAGAAAAGCTGATTGGGTTTTACTGAAGTTGGGACACCAAAATGTGCCAGAGCCTAAGAGACAACTAGAGGAACCAAGTAATTTTTAAAAAGTTATAATAAATTAGAGTTTAGGTTGCTCATACAAAATTATTAGGACAAATAACTGTTTCCTGGGATAATTCTTAAAAGGACAAGCAACAAGTCCCAGCCAATGGTCCCTTAATGAACTTGTAATTAATTTACTAGTCAAACAGTCTAAATGTGTCTGAATGAGATATTGAAATCTATTACTATCTCCTAACAAGGGTACAGTGCCAGATATCAGAATAAAGAGTTGTTTTTTGCTTTGTTTTGCTTCTAATTGAGAAGTGTCTTTAAGATTAATAATGAAAAAACTTAGCTCAGATTTTTTCATAAATGCTCAATCCGGATTCTTGTCAATAAAACAAAATAGTAAAAGCTATATTTCTACCTTTTTATTTTCTTGCCCTAAGTGAGTGATTGACAGTTGTTCAGTCATGTCCAACTCTTTGCAGCCCCATAGACTATAACCTGCCAGGTGCCTCTGCCCATGGGGATTCTCTAGGAAAGAATACTGGAGAGGGTCGTCATGCCCTCCTTCAGGGAATCTTCCCAATTCAGGGATTGAGCCCAAGTCTCCCACCTTGCAGGCAGATTCTTTACCATCTGAGTCACCAGGGAAGCCCAGTGAACAATCACAGTATAGAATATTTCACCATTCTAGCTTAAATCCATGCTGTGCTTCTCAAAAATTTCAGTAAAAAAAGATATATACCAAGGCTTCTTTTCTTACTGACATTTCTGAGATGCAAAACAAGAATCCATCTGAAATGTGGGAGACATGGGTTCAATCCCTGGGTTAGGGAGATCCTCTGAAGAAGGGCATGGCAACCCACTCTAGTATTTTTGCATGGCGAATTCCCATGGACAGAGCAGCCTGGGGGGGATGCAGTCCATGTAGTCACAAAGTTGGACATGACTCCAGGACTAAGCGCAGATTGTTCATTGCTTCTGTCATGAAATCTGAAAACTAAACATGGAATTTGATACTCAGCAAGAATTATCATTCATGAAAAAAGACTCATTGCCTGATGTGAATTTATTTTTAAGATTTCCCAAGTTACTGTAAAAATGGCTTTAAATGAAAGTGCTAAAAATGATTTATTTAGCACAGAGTTTTAAATTTATTAAGCATATAGTTTAAAAATCCAGTGGGCAAGAAAGTATTCATAGTACTAGTAATAAAATATAAAGTAAATCTAAACCAATAACAGTTATAAATTTTATACTTTATAATTACTAGTTATATTTTGAAAGAAAAAATATCATAGCATTATTGGATTTCAAATTTCCTTGAATTCACCCTGGAGAATTTGACAACTTGCTATAATTTTTAACTGAATCAGCCAACTCGACTATGCCACTCTCAAAAATACTCTAACAATGCAAAATGTACTCTTCATTTATATCTTCATGACTGATACTGTAAATGACAGATATACTTTCTAAAGATTAAAAATACAGCACCATATTATTACATATTATGATGAAATACAGAATAGGTTGACAATGATCTTGGGACCTGAGTGATTGCATTTCATGTCCAACTCTTTGCAGCCCCATAGACTATAACCTGCCAGGTGCCTCTGCCCATGGGGATTCTCTAGGAAAGAATACTGGAGAGGTCGTCATGCCCTCCTTCAGGGAATCTTCCCAATTCGGGGATTGAGCCCAAGTCTCCCACCTTGCAGGCAGATTCTTTACCATCTGAGTCACCAGGGAAGCCCAGTGAACAATCACAGTATAGAATATTTCACCATTCTAGCTTAAATCCATGCTGTGCTTCTCAAAAATTTCAGTAAAAAAAGATATATACCAAGGCTTCTTTTCTTACTGACATTTCTGAGATGCAAAACAAGAATCCATCTGAAATGTGGGAGACATGGGTTCAATCCCTGGGTTAGGGAGATCCTCTGAAGAAGGGCATGGCAACCCACTCTAGTATTTTTGCATGGCGAATTCCCATGGACAGAGCAGCCTGGGGGGGATGCAGTCCATGTAGTCACAAAGTTGGACATGACTCCAGGACTAAGCGCAGATTGTTCATTGCTTCTGTCATGAAATCTGAAAACTAAACATGGAATTTGATACTCAGCAAGAATTATCATTCATGAAAAAAGACTCATTGCCTGATGTGAATTTATTTTTAAGATTTCCCAAGTTACTGTAAAAATGGCTTTAAATGAAAGTGCTAAAAATGATTTATTTAGCACAGAGTTTTAAATTTATTAAGCATATAGTTTAAAAATCCAGTGGGCAAGAAAGTATTCATAGTACTAGTAATAAAATATAAAGTAAATCTAAACCAATAACAGTTATAAATTTTATACTTTATAATTACTAGTTATATTTTGAAAGAAAAAATATCATAGCATTATTGGATTTCAAATTTCCTTGAATTCACCCTGGAGAATTTGACAACTTGCTATAATTTTTAACTGAATCAGCCAACTCGACTATGCCACTCTCAAAAATACTCTAACAATGCAAAATGTACTCTTCATTTATATCTTCATGACTGATACTGTAAATGACAGATATACTTTCTAAAGATTAAAAATACAGCACCATATTATTACATATTATGATGAAATACAGAATAGGTTGACAATGATCTTGGGAATAAAACCACAACTAAACAATTGTTGGACATGTAACTCTGGTTCGCATGTAGGCAAATAGTCTCCAGTCAATATGCCAAAATTACTTTTGAAATGCTTATGAAGAATTCTTAACACTACACTTACTCTAAATTCAATGCAATTTAAATGTAGACTAAAGATGTCCAGGCCCTATCCATGAATGCCCACTATATAATGGAACTTTAAAGGCTGGTCTTGAAGAGCTCTCCAACAGTCCTCTCTATTAAATATTTATTGAGTGCCCTCTAGGAGTCTGGCATTAGGTGAGTGCCAGAAAGGCACAAACCAGAGAACACATAATCACTGAATTTTTGGATCAGCCTAAGAAACAATTCTTTGTACTAACAATCTCATACACAGTAGGAATGATCTTTTCATAGTCTCCTTATTGTATGTGAACAATGTTTGATATTAAAATAAAGTGGCTCTCTAAAATGCATCAGAAAGAGAAGCGTACTTTTTCAGATCAGAACATTTTTGCAGAGAATATTACTTGTGTCTGCAATTGGGATAATGGGAGGAATAAAGTCTGTTATATAAGGAACTGTATCATATCCCAGCAAAGAGACACAATGTAAGTAAAGAGAGACAAAGGATAAGTCAAAATTTAGACCAAATTTTGGCTAAGTAAGTAGATTACTGTCTGCAGTAGTAGACAGGCAAATCTGGCAGTGTATTAACTACTGTGAAGTCTCCTGTTAATATATTTTTTTTAATGTTATTGAAGTATAGCTGATTTACTATGTTGTGTTAATTTCTGTGACTTTCCTGGTGCCTCAGGTGGTAAAAATCTGCCTACAGTGCAAGAAGACCTGAGTTCAGTCCCTGGGTTGGGAGGATCCCCTGGAGAAGGAAATGGCAACCCTCTCTACTTTATTGACTGGAGAAATCTATGGACAGAGGGACCTGGAGGGCTACAGTCCATGGAGTCAAAAGAGTCAGAACCGACTGAGTAACTAACACTTTTACACCTAAATACAAAATAAAAATTTTTTCGGGGGCCCACCATATTATTACATATTATGATGAAATACAGAATAGGTTGACAATGATCTTGGGAATAAAACCACAACTAAACAATTGTTGGACATGTAACTCTGGTTCGCATGTAGGCAAATAGTCTCCAGTCAATATGCCAAAATTACTTTTGAAATGCTTATGAAGAATTCTTAACACTACACTTACTCTAAATTCAATGCAATTTAAATGTAGACTAAAGATGTCCAGGCCCTATCCATGAATGCCCACTATATAATGGAACTTTAAAGGCTGGTCTTGAAGAGCTCTCCAACAGTCCTCTCTATTAAATATTTATTGAGTGCCCTCTAGGAGTCTGGCATTAGGTGAGTGCCAGAAAGGCACAAACCAGAGAACACATAATCACTGAATTTTTGGATCAGCCTAAGAAACAATTCTTTGTACTAACAATCTCATACACAGTAGGAATGATCTTTTCATAGTCTCCTTATTGTATGTGAACAATGTTTGATATTAAAATAAAGTGGCTCTCTAAAATGCATCAGAAAGAGAAGCGTACTTTTTCAGATCAGAACATTTTTGCAGAGAATATTACTTGTGTCTGCAATTGGGATAATGGGAGGAATAAAGTCTGTTATATAAGGAACTGTATCATATCCCAGCAAAGAGACACAATGTAAGTAAAGAGAGACAAAGGATAAGTCAAAATTTAGACCAAATTTTGGCTAAGTAAGTAGATTACTGTCTGCAGTAGTAGACAGGCAAATCTGGCAGTGTATTAACTACTGTGAAGTCTCCTGTTAATATATTTTTTTTAATGTTATTGAAGTATAGCTGATTTACTATGTTGTGTTAATTTCTGTGACTTTCCTGGTGCCTCAGGTGGTAAAAATCTGCCTACAGTGCAAGAAGACCTGAGTTCAGTCCCTGGGTTGGGAGGATCCCCTGGAGAAGGAAATGGCAACCCTCTCTACTTTATTGACTGGAGAAATCTATGGACAGAGGGACCTGGAGGGCTACAGTCCATGGAGTCAAAAGAGTCAGAACCGACTGAGTAACTAACACTTTTACACCTAAGCAATTCATTTGTACATGAATATATTCTTTTTCATATTCTTTCCCATTATGGTTTGTCAAAGAATGTTGAATATATTTTTCTGTGCTATATGGTAGGACCTTGTTGTTTATCTATTCTATATATGATAGACCGCTTCTGCTAATCCCAAACTTCCAATCCTTCTCTCCCCTTCCCCTCCTCCACCTTGGCAACCACAAGTCTGTTCTATCCTGTTTATCCTGTCACCATTTTTAAAACATAATATTGATGCTTTTCACTCTGGAACTAAGATATATTTATTTTAATTTAGTTAGAAAAGAGATAAAAAAGATTAATGAAAATCATTGCTAACTTTTGTTGTCATTTACCTATAAATACAAACACATATACCCTATAGTTGTAGAATTATAACTATGAAGTCATAGCATGCATGCAGGTTTGACTGTATCACCAGAAATTCCTCAGATCATTAAAAGGCTTTTGTAATATTCTCTTAGTGGTTTAATAGTATTTCAATATACAGATTGAGTATTTCAGTATAGATTGCCCCAGATTCATTGACTTTTCACGATGGATGGATTTTCTGTCTAATTTATTATTTTGGTATGACAAACAATTTTACCTAGAAAATCCTCTTGGCATCATTGACTTAGAGGCTATTTTGCTAAAAGTGCATACTGTCCAGCCTCTCTAGGCGGGCTGGTCTGGCATAAACTTATACAAACAGAATGTATGAAAAACCACCTATATATGCACGGATGTGTTGTAATGTGTTATTAAAGAATCTTTTGCTACACTGACAGAGAAAAATGACAACTGTTTATGTACCAACTTGATAGGATTCTGAACCATATGCTAAAGGAAAAAGAAACAGTTTGGGGAAGAACTTAAATACAAGCGCCTGCTGTTTTAAGTGAAAGTTGTAAAGATCTATGAGAAATACAACTGTTTCTGAAATGAAAGAAAAGTGATCACTTAAAACAGACCATTTGGGAGAGAAGGATCCGAAACAAAACTTGGAAAAAGAAGCGCAGTAGTCAGCTCCAGCTGCCATAACAAGATGCCACAGACTGGGAGGCTTAAACAACAGAAATATATTTCTCTCAGTTCTGGAAACTGGGAATCCAAGATCAAGACATTGTCTGATGTATGTCTGCTGAGAGTTGTCCTCTTGCCTGGCAGATGCCTGCCTCACTGTATCTCCAGGTCTTCACACAGTGGAGAGAGTTATCTCTTCCTGTTGTTACACGGCTATGGTCCTTTTAGATTAGGGCCACACCCTTATGACCTCACTTAATTTCTTCCTCAAGATTTTATCTCTATATACACTAAAAGTGGAGTTTAGGAATTCAACATACACATTTGGAAGTGGTAAAATTGTCTATGGCAGGAAGGTTCTTCTCACTGTCATGAATGAGAAGCTTCATGACTGCCTGTTTGTGTACTCTGTCACTTAAGTCACGTCCGACTCTTTGTAACCCAATGGACTATAGTTCACTAGGCTACTCTGTCCATGGAATTCTCCAGGTAAGAATACTGCAATGGGCTGCCATGCCCTCCTCTAGGGTATCTTACCAACCCAGGGATCGAACCCAGGTCTCCTACATCTCCTGCATGGCAGGGAAATTCTTTACCACTGAGCCACCTGGGGAATCCCTCATGACTGCCTGGATAGGTATAAGTAGCAACATTACTATCTTAAATAGGAAATGTTGGATACTTTTCAGTAACATGCTCACTTTGTAATATTCATTACATCCCTGAAAAGGAGTTTTCCATGCCACAAGAGCAGAGGTGATAGAACATGTGAGATCCTGAAAATGCAGACAGTAAAGTTTGGAACAAACAAGCAAGAGATATTTTTTGTAAATCTCAGGGTTAGATGAGACACCTAAGACAATAACAGAGAGTGACAAATCAAGTTCTGAGAGTAAGTATAGGATAGTGGTCAGCAAGTGATAACCATATGCATTGCTAAAATGAACCCTGAAACAGTGATTAGAAGAAAGGAAGCACATTGTGGTAGGGCTCAAAGACAAGATTAACATGCCAAAGTTATGAATTTTTGTGGTCATTTCTTAAACAAATCTTTATCTATATTCCTGTTCAAGTGAAAGAAAATTTTGCCATAACTAAGCATTAGTTTTGGAGAAGGAAACAATAGATGTTGGTATTCTTGCCTGGAAAATTCCATGGACGGAGAACCCTGGCAAACTACAGTCCATGGGGATCTCAGATACACATATATGTATATACATGAATGGGGATTCCCTGATGGCTCAGTGGTAATGATTCTGCCAGCAATTCAGGAGACCAGGTTCCATCTCTGGGCTGGGAAGATACCCTGGAGGAGGGCATGGCAATCCCCTCCAGTATTCTTGCCTGGAAAATTCCATGGACAGAGGACCCTGACAGGCTGCAGTCCATGGGGTCACACAGAGTCAGACGTGACTGAAGTGACTAAGCAGCAAGCATTAATTTATTGCATAGAACACAGAAACCACTGACACTTTCAGGACAACATTAACTTATTAAAGCATTATATAATTCATCATTAAACCCCAAGCACTTAAATTTTCTTGTGTTTTCATTTGTGGAATTCCTTTTTTACTTACTACAGAAAGAAAACCCTCCTACTTCTTTTGCCTTTCAATTATTAACATATAAGCCACCTATATAAAGTCATTTCTGGAACATGATGATTGATTTATTCAAAATATACCTTCCAGCTTTCACTTGACATAGTGGTGGAAAATCCAATGCCAGAGACCAACTAGAGAACTATTTCAATATGAAAGATTGAGGAAAGAATCTTGGCACATGGAAGCATTTAGAGCAATATTTAGACAGCATGATCCAAGAAATTAAACCCTGAAGAGTATCTCATAGTAGAGTGTTTTAAGGTAACACGAGGGACCTGAGCTCTGGTAGAAAGAAAAGGAATGGAAACAGTGACAGACTTTATTTTCTTGGGCTCCAAAATCACTGTGGATGATGACTCCAGCCATGAAATTAAAAGATGCCTACTCCTTAGAAGAAAAGCTATGACAAATATTGACAACATTATTAAAAAGCAGTGACATTACTTTGCTAAAAAAGGTCTGTATAGAATTGGTTTTTCCAGTAGTTATGTACATATGTGAGAGTTTGGCCATAAAGAAGCCTGAGTGTGGAAGAACTTCTGTTTTTGAAGTGTGGTGCTGGAGAAGACTCTTGAGAGTTCCTTGGACAGTAAGGTGAACAAACCCTCAATCCTAAAGGAAATCAGCATTGAACACTCACTGGAAGGACTGATGCTGATGCTGAAGCTGAAGCTCCAATACTTTGCTCACATGATGTGAAGAGCTGACTCTTTGGAAAAGATCGTGATGCTGGGAAAGACAGAAGGCAGGAGAAGATGGGGACGACAGAGACAAGATGGTTGGGTGGCATCATGGATTCAACGGACATGAGGTGGAACAAACTCTGGGAGAATGTGAAGGACAGGGGAGACATGTGCTACGGTCAGCGGGGTTGCAAAGAGTTGGACATAACTAAGCAAATGAAAAATGACAGAAAGATATGGACATCAAAATGAGGAGACAAATGCCAAAACTGTATTAGCATAACTGATGTTTATAAGATCAACAAATTTTGAGATCTTCCCCAAAGTCAACCTATCTAAAGAAGTAGAGATTTGCAGAGAATTTTTCAAAATTAAGTAAACTTTAACGGTCAACCTACACACACACATAAATGCATGTGTTATATGCACATATATATCTGTATCACATATATGGATATACACACAAAATTAAAGTATCTATTTAGACTTTCTGTACTATACTCATAACCTGCGGTAAAATTGTTACTATTTTAAAAATTTTTGGAAATATTGTTAGAAAAGAGTGATTTTGTTGTTGTTGTCACCTCTCGTTTTCAGAAAGTCCATGGTCTACTGACACTCAGTAGTACCACTTTTATCTCCTAAGACATTGGGTAGGAATGTGATAGTAGTTTATAGAGTGAGAAAGAGGTTATAAGGTAGCAATTCAATCAGTAAACCCATAAAAGGAGGATTACTAGCATTCACATTTTCTCCAAAATATATTGACGGATTTCCCTCCTAATCCTCAAAACTCATACCTCTCCCCAATGCTCCCCCTAAAATATCTGATGACTGCCAGATCATGAACACAGAACTATTCTGTTTCTGACATGTACATGTTTCTCCTTGCTCATATCTATCATAACAAAATGACAGGTTCCAGATGCCTTCTAACTTTTACTTTGGGTGACTCTTTTAAAATAAATGCTAGGACACACTTGTATTTTTCTCCCACTGTTCTGTTATTTTACTGACTTCTCAAAACCTCTGTTTGTCTATAATCTGCCTTGACAAGGTGAGATAAAACTTAGTAGAATCTAAGAGTTGTGGTAATATTCATTTGGGGGCAAATTTATGAAAATTCTGTCTTAGGAACAATGAATTTTAAGGAATAATTGTTACCATGAACAGTACTCAATACAGTATGTTATACAGAAATGTACCTGTGGCTTTCCAGTTTAAATAATAAAGTGAAAGTGTTAGTCACTCAGTATCTCAGTCTTTGCAACCCCATGAGCTGTAGCCCACCAGGCTACTCTGTCCTTGGAATTCTGCAGGCAAGAACACTGGCATGGGTAGCCATTCCCTTCTCCAGGGGATCTTCCTAACCCAGGGATCAAACCCAAGTCTGCTGCAGTTCAGGCCTATTTTTTTACCATATGAGCCATCAGGAAAACACCATTTTAGTTTAACAGAATTAAAAAATTTTAATTACTCAAGTGGTCCTCAAGGTTATGAGTATTGTGAGTGAAATACTAGAATCTTAATTATAAATGAAGAACTTTTGGAACTTGATTTTTAAATGCATATCAAGTCAGTCACAATGTTATTCCTCATTTTCAAACCTCAATTCTATTTGATTTCAATTTTATATTCTTCAGGACATTATTCTTGCTCTATGGCAGATTTTATTAAACCATAATGGTTTGATTTTATCATTAATTAGATGCAAAGTCTGACAATATTGAATTTTACCTTTTATCTCTTAATGATGATTAAGATGAGCTATGCTTTGATCCAGTAATTTCTGTACAGTACTAAAAAAGGACTGCACAAAACTAGGCTCCTGAATAGTAACACTGGAATCCAATGACTTTCTTGTTAATCCTCAAACTCATACCTCTCCCCAATGCTCCCCCTAAAATATCTGATGACTGCCAGATCATGAACACAGAACTATTCTGTTTCTGACATGTACATGTTTCTCCTTGCTCATATCTATCATAACAAAATGACAGGTTCCAGATGCCTTCTAACTTTTACTTTGGGTGACTCTTTTAAAATAAATGCTAGGACACACTTGTATTTTTCTCCCACTGTTCTGTTATTTTACTGACTTCTCAAAACCTCTGTTTGTCTATAATCTGCCTTGACAAGGTGAGATAAAACTTAGTAGAATCTAAGAGTTGTGGTAATATTCATTTGGGGGCAAATTTATGAAAATTCTGTCTTAGGAACAATGAATTTTAAGGAATAATTGTTACCATGAACAGTACTCAATACAGTATGTTATACAGAAATGTACCTGTGGCTTTCCAGTTTAAATAATAAAGTGAAAGTGTTAGTCACTCAGTATCTCAGTCTTTGCAACCCCATGAGCTGTAGCCCACCAGGCTACTCTGTCCTTGGAATTCTGCAGGCAAGAACACTGGCATGGGTAGCCATTCCCTTCTCCAGGGGATCTTCCTAACCCAGGGATCAAACCCAAGTCTGCTGCAGTTCAGGCCTATTTTTTTACCATATGAGCCATCAGGAAAACACCATTTTAGTTTAACAGAATTAAAAATTGTAATTACTCAAGTGGTCCTCAAGGTTATGAGTATTGTGAGTGAAATACTAGAATCTTAATTATAAATGAAGAACTTTTGGAACTTGATTTTTAAATGCATATCAAGTCAGTCACAATGTTATTCCTCATTTTCAAACCTCAATTCTATTTGATTTCAATTTTATATTCTTCAGGACATTATTCTTGCTCTATGGCAGATTTTATTAAACCATAATGGTTTGATTTTATCATTAATTAGATGCAAAGTCTGACAATATTGAATTTTACCTTTTATCTCTTAATGATGATTAAGATGAGCTATGCTTTGATCCAGTAATTTCTGTACAGTACTAAAAAAGGACTGCACAAAACTAGGCTCCTGAATAGTAACACTGGAATCCAATGACTTTCTTGTTAAAAGAAAATATAACTTTACATCTGAAAAAATATAAAATGACTTGGAATTATTATTTATTTACTTATTAATGGGGGTGGTTACAGATGCATAGTATTCATCCCAAGAAAACCTTAATTTGTGTAGCTGTTAGTTGGCTTATATATGACAATAAAGCCACCTTACAAAAATCAAAGTCCTTCACCTCAGGCATTTCATGATTTGAATGAAGGTTGTTTGCAAAGTGAGGAACATCACTGTATATACCAAGAACATTGCTAACCTTATTTTAATTCAAATATAGTTGATATATAATATCATGCTACTTTCAGATATAGTACATACTGATTTGACATTTATGTACATTATGAAATAATCATCACAATGAGTTAGATACTAATTGTCCCCATATAAATTTATTACAGTATTATTGACTACAATCATTATTCTCTATTATGGTTATATAATATTCCATATTACATTTTGTGACTTTTTACATAACTGGATATTTATGCCTCTTGATCTCCTTCATCTGTTTGTCAACCCCTCACTCCTCTCACTCTGTCAAGCACTCAGTATTTTATCTGTATCTATGAGTCTATTTCTGTTTTATTTTGCTTTTTAGATTATACATATAAGGAAAATTATACAATATTTGTGTTTAACTCAGCAAAATTCATGCTGTTACAAATGGTAAGATGTCATTTTTATGGCTCAGTAATATTACATTATATATATGTATACACACACACAGTGTGGAGATATATATACATATATATATATATATATACACACACACATACATACAACGTGTATATATAAACACACACACACTCGTGTGTGTGTGTATATATATATATCATATATGTACTACATATATACACATGTGTATATACACATAAAAATGGAAGGCGTTAGTCGCTCAGTCATGTCTGATTCTGCGATCCCATGGGCTGTAGTCCATCAGGCACCTCTCTCCATGGAGTTCTCCAAGCAAGAATACTGGAATGGGTTGCCATGACCTTCTCTAGGGGATCATCTTGACACAGGGGTTGAACCGAGGTCTCTTGCATTGCAGACAGATTCTTTACCATCTGAACCACCTGAGAAGCCTATATATATATACATATATACACATGTATATATATATATATATCACATCTTTATCCATTCATATATTGATGAACACTTTAGTTGCTTACATATCTTAGCAAATCTAAATAATGCTGCATAGCTAATTTTCAGTGATATTATTATTAATGAATATATATTGGCTTTTGATAGCAGAATCTAAGGGCAGTGCTTGGAGGATGTTAGTCCTTCAATACTTCTATTTTCAGTAGCTTTGTCTACTCCTTTCTCCTTTCATTTCATACTACTGGCCATATATTTCCACTCCTCACAAATCAACATATGGTTAGATATTAGTTTAAGCATACTAGAGACAGTGTTTTCACCAAGCATATGAAGTTATCTTGCTTCCCTTGGATCAGTTTTTGCCTTGAACAAAGAGTAACCCCCAAATATCCAACTTTATGGAATTCATCTTGCAGTTCCTCAGCCATCCTTTACTCACAGACTTGTTTTCATTCTGTCACACACACACACACACACACACACACACACACACACACACCCCTTCATATAAACATCTTTTCCATATGACTTTCCTTCTGAGAACATTGCACTGTCTCATTCTTTTGTCCTCACTTGCATTAGCTATTCAATTTATACAGATTATTATAGTATTAAATTGTGTATTTCCTTTGGATGTTCTAACTACTGGATTTTTTTTCCTTAGAGATGCTCTAACTACTGGATTTTTTTTTTTTTTTTTTTTTTTTTTTGCTCTTCTGTATTTGTTTAGGACCTTGAGTGGAATATTTTTATGAAGAAGTACTTCAGTCAATTTTTCAAAATCATAAAACTGTATTTTTCTATCTGTGTGATATCCCCCAGTAGACAGGATGTTTCCTAAGAGTATATGCAATGTCATCACCTCTACACCCTATGAATGGGTGAAATAGCTTCTAGCAAGTGCTCCATAAATACTGTTGAATAAATGACAAGTGAATGTCCATGGGTTTGACCATATATATCTGTATTTTCTAACACTATAGCCATGAGCCACAGATCCAATGAATGCTTAAAATATAGCTAGTACAAAATGTAGTTAAGTATAAAATATATATATTTTGAAGACATTATGAAAAAGGTAAAATATCACATCAATAAGTATATATAAATCACATGCTGAAATGATCTTTTTGATTTTTAGATTAAATGCAATGTATTGTTAAAATTAATTTTGCCTATTCTTATTGCTTCTTTTAGAACAACTACTTGAAATATTTAAATGCGTGTCTCAGATTCATGGCTCATGTTATATTTCTATTGAATAGCACTGGTATAAATCACACAGAGACTCTAGACATAATCACATCATCATCCTATTATGACAGCCTTCTTGTCATTCAATATTAGGTGAGAAATCACACTGTCAATATCTAAAAACAGTAATATTTAAAACCAGAAAGTTTTCCTTAATTTAAGTGCTTCACTCAGTCAACATCCTGTTGTCTTTTGCTGTTGTTCACTCAATCATGTCCAACTTTCTGCGATTCCCTGAATTGTGGCACACCAGGTTTCCCTATCCTTCACTAACTCCCAGTTTGCTTGAACTAATGTTCATTGAGTCATTGATGTCATCCAGTCACCTCATTCTCTGTTGCCCTCTTCTCTTCCTGCCCTAAATCTTTTCCAGCATCAGGGTCTTTTCCAATGAGTCAGTTCGTCACCACAGGTGGCCAAAGTATTGGAGCTTCAGTTTCAGCCTCAGTCCTCCCAAGGAATAGTCACGGTTTGCTTCCTTTAGGATTGACTGGTTTGATCCTCCTTGCTTTCCAAGGGAATCTCAAAGAATCCTCTCCAGCACCACAGTTTGAAAGCATCAGTTCTTTGGCTCTCAGCCTTCTTATGGTCCAACTCTCACATCCATACGTGACCACCAGAAAAACCATTTCTTTGATTATATGGACCTTTGTTGCTAAACTGTTGTCTTTAATTACAATAAATTAGATCATTTAAATGAAAATTAATAGAATTTTTAAAAATATATTAAAATTATAATTACAACATAGAAATATTCAGAATATGTTCTCAGGATTTATGAAAAGGTAAAATATCACATCAATAAGTATATATAAATCACATGCTGAAATGATCTTTTTGATTTTTAGATTAAATGCAATGTATTGTTAAAATTAATTTTGCCTATTCTTATTGCTTCTTTTAGAACAACTACTTGAAATATTTAAATGCGTGTCTCAGATTCATGGCTCATGTTATATTTCTATTGAATAGCACTGGTATAAATCACACAGAGACTCTAGACATAATCACATCATCATCCTATTATGACAGCCTTCTTGTCATTCAATATTAGGTGAGAAATCACACTGTCAATATCTAAAAACAGTAATATTTAAAACCAGAAAGTTTTCCTTAATTTAAGTGCTTCACTCAGTCAACATCCTGTTGTCTTTTGCTGTTGTTCACTCAATCATGTCCAACTTTCTGCGATTCCCTGAATTGTGGCACACCAGGTTTCCCTATCCTTCACTAACTCCCAGTTTGCTTGAACTAATGTTCATTGAGTCATTGATGTCATCCAGTCACCTCATTCTCTGTTGCCCTCTTCTCTTCCTGCCCTAAATCTTTTCCAGCATCAGGGTCTTTTCCAATGAGTCAGTTCGTCACCACAGGTGGCCAAAGTATTGGAGCTTCAGTTTCAGCCTCAGTCCTCCCAAGGAATAGTCACGGTTTGCTTCCTTTAGGATTGACTGGTTTGATCCTCCTTGCTTTCCAAGGGAATCTCAAAGAATCCTCTCCAGCACCACAGTTTGAAAGCATCAGTTCTTTGGCTCTCAGCCTTCTTATGGTCCAACTCTCACATCCATACGTGACCACCAGAAAAACCATTTCTTTGATTATATGGACCTTTGTTGCTAAACTGTTGTCTTTAATTACAATAAATTAGATCATTTAAATGGTATGAAAATTAATAGAATTTTTAAAAATATATTAAAATTATAATTACAACATAGAAATATTCAGAATATGTTCTCAGGATTTATGAAAAAGAAAAGAACAACTCTATACTATCATGGTCAGATGGAATATTCTACATGGATGTAAATGTTTTATATATTGGCTCTTCCACAGTCATTATGAACTCTGCAGCTATCTAAGCCCATGAAATACAGTTAGCATGCCTAGTGAAATTCTCAGTTTAACTATTTAAATTTAAATAGCCATATGTGGCTAATATTTACTGTACTGACATTGCATCTTTAGACAAAAAGGTAATTTCTGTCCTGTGGTTAACAATGTAGAATTTCAAGTAAATGTATCTTAATATGCCTTGTTGAGAACATTTCTATCTCATCTAGGGTATTCATTGTGTGCTCAGTCTCTCGGTTGTGTCCAACTCTGTGATCCCATGGATTGCAATCCACAGGCTCCTCTGTTGATGGAAATATTCAGGCAAGAATACTGAAGTGTGTTGCCATTTCCTCCTCCAGGGGATCTTCCCAACCCAGGGATCAAACCCATGTCTACCACACTGCAGGCAGACTCTTTACTTCAGAGCCACCAGTGAGTGTCACCTAAACCTTGAGTAACTAAAACGTAAAATTTAATAAGCTTAAAATGGTTCAAATACTTCAGAAGTACCTTGCTTACAGGGTGTTTAAGAATTTTTTTTCTTTTGAAATAAAGACATGCATATTTAAGTTACCAGCAAGATCTACTTATGTTAATTATCTGATCTCTGCATCCTTTCATGTACTTAAATTATATGTTTGATTTTTAATTAAAATGAAAACAACCATTAAAAAACAATTTAAATTCCTCTAAAGTTCTTTCTTGTTTGCTTTTACATTTTATAAGGCTTTTGAAACTCTATGTGAATGATTAATTTGGGATAACCTAAACCACTGGAAGTCATTGACAGGGGGCCTTATCGTATAAAAATAATTTCTGATTTGGGGATATGCTGAATGAACTCTGTATTTAAAATGCTAAATCCCATTATTCTGATTTGTTTCTTGCAAAATGTCCAGGAAGCAAGTCTTTAAAGAACCAGATATAATTAACATTCAGTTTCATATGCTTTAATTATGAGTTAATATCTGATAGAATAGGTAACATTTCTACCTGTGGTTTTCATCCAGCTAGGTATTAGGATCATAGAATCTTAAAGTTAGCAAGATTCTTTTCCTTTTTTTTTTTTTCATTTTGTAGATGGAAATATTAGTCACAGAAAATGACTTTATGAAAGTCACAGTTACACAGCAGAGACTGAGATGTGGACTATTTGATTTTTAGGAACTGGTAGATAACTTCTGTCTTTTAAATTTTTATCATTTCCTTTGAAAGGTGTCTATGTAATGTATCTTGCAATCTGTGACCCAAGAATGTCCCATTTCTATTTGGTCACAGACAACAGAAATGAGAGAAACTAGCTCTGGACTGGGCATCTTGCCAATGTATCCATTCACTGTTTTTTTGTGTGATACTCCTATCAGCTTTTCAGGTGGAAGGTGAGAGCCCTCAACTATTAAAGAAATTCATTCTTCTGCTTAAAAAACCTTGAGGGCCTAGCAGAGGGTGAGGAAGAGTGAGATTTAAATCCACATTGTTCTAACCATGAAGTCTATACCTTTCCTTCTATGTCACCCTGATTCCTCTTAGAAACATATTTTATTATCTTGTGTGATTCAGAATAGCAGCAGGGGAAAGCCAACATTACCTTTTTGGAAATATATTTGGAAAATATTTGCTATCAAATGCATAAAATTTTATTTTTTTAAGGATTTCTACTTTTTCCCCCTTTTAAAAGATGAGGCCTTTAACACTAAATTAATTGTATTTAGATGTCTTAGTCATATTACCAAGCATATTCAAATGATATTATTTTGGGGTCTTTGCTTTAAATTCAAGTAAACATTATTATGATGCCAAATAACTTGGTTGATTGAACCTGTCAAATAATATTTCTAGTATAATATGTAGATTTTAGAAAACTGAATTTAGCTTCAGTGAAGTTGTGCCTTGGGGAAAACACAGTATTTAATTTGACATTCTGATTTTTTTCTGATGGGTATAAAAAGGATGATGAAACAATCAATGATCATGAAGTACACATTTATTAGATTAAGGATTGTTAGTGTGTTACTGTGTTTTTCTGAATAACACATCACATAAAAATGAGTCAGTAGTTTAGAGTACCATTTCTGAATTGATACCAACCTGCCTTGAATTCTCACTCCATCACTTACTTGAATTGTAAATATGGATTTGCTACATCTCAGATTGCTCACATGTGAAATGGTGGCATCGTTTGAACTCACCTCATATTAATATAAGTAGAGTACTTACTATGGAAACTCTCAGCTAGTACTTGTCATATTGCTATTGCATTTACCATGAAATTATTAGTCAGTGCAATGAGTTAAGGTAGGTTCTTGTTAAATAACTGCTCAAATCATATGTGTGTGTGCGTGTATGTATGTGTGTGTGTGTGTGTGTGTGTATATATATATATACCAGTTTGAGCTCCCTGAATCATAGAGCAAATTCCCACTGGCTATCTATTTTACATATGATAGTGCACATGTTTTCATGCTACTCTCTCCATTTATCCCACCCTCTCCTCCCCTGCCCGCCACATTCACAAGTCTATTCTCTACATCTGAATCTCCATTGCTACCTTGTAAGTTCATCAGTACCATGTTTCTAGATTATACATATGTGTTAATATATAATATTTATTTTTCTCTTTCTGACTTCACTGTGCATAATATTCTCTAGGTTCATCCAACTCAAACTGACTCAAATGTGTTCTTTATATAGCTGACTTATATTCCACCGCGTATATGTGCCACAGCTTCTTCATCCATTCATCTGTCAATTTAGGTTGCTTCCATGTTCTAGCTATTGAAAATAGTGCTGTAATGAACACTGGGGTGCATGTGTCTTTTTCATTTATGTTTTTTCTCAGAATATATGCCTAGGAGTGGAATTGTTGGGTCATGTGGTAGTTTTATTCCTAGTTTTTTTAAGGAATCGCCATACTGTGTTTGATAGTGGATGTATCAATTTATATTCCTACCAACAGTGTAAGAGAGTTCCCTTTTACCCACATCTTATCCAGCATTTACTGTTTATAGGTTTTTTATGATGGTCATTCTGACTGGTGTGAAATGATCTTACTTTGTAATTTTGCTTCACATTTCTCTAGTAATGAGTGATGTTGAGCATCTTTTCATGTGTTTTTTAGCCATCCGTATGTCTTCTTTGGAGAAATGTTTAGGTCTTCTACCACTTTTTAGTTGGATTGTTTGTTTTTTTGATATTCAGTTGCATGAACTGCTTGTATATTTTGAAAATTAATCCTTTGTCAGTTGTTACATTTGCTATTGTTTCTCTCATTCTGAGAGCTGACTTATCATCTTGTTTATAGTTTTCTTTGCTCTGCAAAAGCTTGTAAGTTTAACTAGGTTCCACTGTTCATTTTTGGTTTTGTTTCCATTACTCTAGGAGGCAGGTCATAGAGAATCTTGCTGTGATTTAGGTCATAGAGGATTCTACCCATGTTTTCCTCCAAGAAGTTTATATTTTCTGATCTTACATTTAGGCCATTAACCCGTTTTGAGTTTACTTTTGTATATGTTGTTAAGAAGTGTTCTAATTTCATTCTTGTACATGCAGCTCTTCAGTTTTCTCAGCATCACTTGCTGAAAAGACTATCTTTTCTCCATTGCATATTCTTGCCTTCTTTGTCAAAGACATGGTTTTCCACAGGTGTGAGTTTATCTCTGGGCTTTCTATCTTGTTTCATTAGTCTGTATTTCTGTTTTTGTGCCAGTACCTCATTGTCTTGATGACTCCAATTTTGTAGTATAGTCTGAAGTCACGAAAGTTGATTCCTCCAGCTCCATTCTTCTTTCTCAAGATTGCCTAGGATATTTGGGTCTTTTGTGTTTCCATAAGAATTATGAAATTTTTTTGTTCTAGTTCTGTGAAAAATGCCATTGTTACTCTGATAGGTAATAACAATCACTAGTTTGCCTAAATATTAGGACACAAAACATTTCATTTAAACATTCCTGGGGCTTCCCTGGTGGTCCAGTGGGTAAGGACACCGCCTTGCAGTGCAAGGGGCACTGGTTCAATCCCTGGTCTGGGAAGATCCCACATGCTTCGGAGCGTCTGAACCGATGTGTCCAATTACCAAGCCAGAACTCTGGAGCACATGTGCCCAGAGCTGGTGCTCTGCAACAACAGAGGCCACTGCAATGGGAGGCCCACACGGGCCAAAGAACAAAGATGGATGAAAATGGACAAATGAAAGACTAATAGAAGTGACCCGCCTGCTCCTCTCCCTCCTCACCCCACCCCACTGAAATAAATAAATAAATAAATCTATTTTTTAAAAAAAAAATCCTGTCCTTGAGAATCAAGTGTCTCCTTATGCATTTTTATTTATTTATTTATTTATTTATTTATTTATTTATTTTTCAGGGTGGCGGGTTGGGGAGGGAGTAAGGGGGGAAGGCCACTTCTATTGGTCTTTCATTTATCTATTTTCATCCAGTTTTGTTCTTCGACCCATGTGGGCCTCCCATCATGGTGGCCTCTGTTGTTGCACAGCACCGGCTCTGGGCGCATGCGCTCCAGAACTCCGGCTCGGTAATTGGACACACTGGTCCAGCTGCTCTGCTGCACGTGGGATCTTCCCAGGCCAGGGATCGAACCGGCGCCCCTTGCACTGCAAGGCGGTGTCCTTACCCACTGGACCACCAGTGAAGCCCCTCCTTATACCCCCTCCTTATGCCCCCTCCTTATGCCCCCTCCTTATGCCCCCTCCTTATGCATTGTTAAATACCATACTGTCATGTGTTTATGTTGGAAAATTTATATTTATAGATCATATGCAGACTTTTAAAAAGCTTAACACAGTCATTTGGAATATTGATAGATGAAGCACATTCTCATTTTAAGTGACACATATCAAAAAAGAGACAACTGGAATGGCAGATTTAAAAAAGAATAATCTAGATAGGTTTTACACATAAAGCTGTCTCTCTTGAGACAAGCAAGTTAGTCACTTCAGAAATATTTTAAGAACAAATATTTATTGAGTCTGATTTTACCATTAAATGCAAAGACTGAATAATTCATCTCAAGGGATAAAGGCTATGTGTATGTGAGAGATAGGCAAAGATGACAAAGAAAAAAGACAAAGAACACAGGAAGGGGGAGAAAAGTGCAGTGTGTGTGTGCTATCCAGTGTGCTATAGAGTTAGCATCCTTAACAAATGCATATATGCATGGATACATAGCCTTATTGTAAAGATTAGAAAAAGGGAAGTGGACAGGAGGTTCTGCCCACATTAACAATACAAATCCATTTATTTACTGGTCTCATTGACTAGGTTGTGTGAGTTCTAGAGTGACAGATGCTACTCATTCATTTAAACTTAGTAGATCCCTGCTTTCCCTGGTTTTGACTCCTACTGAACCCTTTTTCATTTTTCTTGTACACATGTGTGGAGAGACAGCATTCAGCAAGGAATTATGGTTATAAATCAAATACTTAGTAAAGTAAAAAGTTACTCCTTTGAGTAACAACTGCCAAAGTCAAAAAAAAAAAAAAAAACCACAATTCAAAAAGTATTTTTTATTTGGCTTTGTTTTAATTTTTTTTTTTCACTCAAATGATTGGTTCATTTCCATGTAATATAAAGATAAGAAAATTTGTTTTAATCAGTCTGATAAGCCACCTACAGTAGCAGTGGCTATTCAAGACACTCATCACGGAGGAAACATTCCTAACATTTTGTATGTGTAAAATCTACCAAGAATTTTGAAGTACATCATTGCAGCATGATAAAAAGTCTTGGAGGCAGACAGAAGAGTTGCTCTTATCTTTATTTCACTGTTTATGAAACCAAGGCTCCAAGCTATACAGAAAATTGATAGCTTAAGGTCTCTAAGTTTTCAAGTGGTATATCTGGAACTGTACTTACTCTAGGTCTAGTCATGTCAATAGAGATCACTAAGGAAAACATGCTATTTTCTAAATCCTTCCTTCCCTTTCTTTCCCCCTTCTTTTCTTCCATCTTTTTAAAGCATATATCTAGCATTATTTATTATTTACTGTTAGGTTTTCTTTTTTTATATATAACCACAGACTGCTCTACCTGTGGAATCTTAGTTCCCCAACCAAGGAGCCAACCTGGGCCCTTGGTGAAATGAGGAAAACAAATATTTATTGAGTCTGATTTTACCATTAAATGCAAAGACTGAATAATTCATCTCAAGGGATAAAGGCTATGTGTATGTGAGAGATAGGCAAAGATGACAAAGAAAAAAGACAAAGAACACAGGAAGGGGGAGAAAAGTGCAGTGTGTGTGTGCTATCCAGTGTGCTATAGAGTTAGCATCCTTAACAAATGCATATATGCATGGATACATAGCCTTATTGTAAAGATTAGAAAAAGGGAAGTGGACAGGAGGTTCTGCCCACATTAACAATACAAATCCATTTATTTACTGGTCTCATTGACTAGGTTGTGTGAGTTCTAGAGTGACAGATGCTACTCATTCATTTAAACTTAGTAGATCCCTGCTTTCCCTGGTTTTGACTCCTACTGAACCCTTTTTCATTTTTCTTGTACACATGTGTGGAGAGACAGCATTCAGCAAGGAATTATGGTTATAAATCAAATACTTAGTAAAGTAAAAAGTTACTCCTTTGAGTAACAACTCCCAAAAAGTAAAAAAAAAAAAAAACCACAATTCAAAAAGTATTTTTTATTTGGCTTTGTTTTAATTTTTTTTTTTCACTCAAATGATTGGTTCATTTCCATGTAATATAAAGATAAGAAAATTTGTTTTAATCAGTCTGATAAGCCACCTACAGTAGCAGTGGCTATTCAAGACACTCATCACGGAGGAAACATTCCTAACATTTTGTATGTGTAAAATCTACCAAGAATTTTGAAGTACATCATTGCAGCATGAAAAAAAGTCTTGGAGGCAGACAGAAGAGTTGCTCTTATCTTTATTTCACTGTTTATGAAACCAAGGCTCCAAGCTATACAGAAAATTGATAGCTTAAGGTCTCTAAGTTTTCAAGTGGTATATCTGGAACTGTACTTACTCTAGGTCTAGTCATGTCAATAGAGATCACTAAGGAAAACATGCTATTTTCTAAATCCTTCCTTCCCTTTCTTTCCCCCTTCTTTTCTTCCATCTTTTTAAAGCATATATCTAGCATTATTTATTATTTACTGTTAGGTTTTCTTTTTTTATATATAACCACAGACTGCTCTACCTGTGGAATCTTAGTTCCCCAACCAAGGAGCCAACCTGGGCCCTTGGAGGTGAAAGTGAGAAGCCCCAACCACTGGGCAACCAGGGAATTTCCTAGCATCATTGATTCATGATTGAGTTTACTCATATATTCGCCAATTATCAAGTGTCTGGTAGTATCAAAGATGCTCAAGTGAAATGCTGAACAAAATAGAAATCTAAGCTGTGTCCAGAACAATGATCAGAAAGACTTAAAAGTGAAGTCAGGGAAGGAGAGTAAAGAGTCATCATCTAGGATAATCAGCTCACTCACAGTTTCAAGCCATCTGTAAGATGAAGGAAAATAAAAGTTGGTATGGTCCCCAGTTCCCAGCACAGAGCTCCTGAAACCCTTGAAATTTCCTAAGAGATAAAAGCACTAGGAACATCTGTTCTAATATTTGGTCTTTGACCCCACTCTTGACACAGGGCTCCTGAAACCCTTATCATTTACATGGTAATATCAGTATCTTTTGTTCTAATGAGGCAACTCTAGGTGGGCTTCTGCAGAGCTCTTAGATGAGGAGAAGTCACTAGAAGGACCAAGACACGATTAGAAGTTTGGAATTTTTCATCCTACACCCTATTCTCTTTAGAGGGAAGAAAGACTGAGAACAGAGTTAATGATCAATCACACTAACCTGATGACACCCCATAAAAATCCCAAAAACAGAGTTCCAAGAGTGTCTAGGTTGGAGAACATGTAGAGCTGCTAGGAAGAGTGGCGTGTCTGAACTGGGCACGACCTCTTCCCACATATCTTGCCATTACCCTAAGCTTATCTTCCACCTGTGTGTTCAACTGTATCTTTTTGTTATATTCTGTTAGAAGAAACTATCAAGTGTAAGTAAATGTTCCCCTGAGTTACTGTAGCAAGTTAATCAAACCCAAGAAAGTGCATCAGTGCATTCCCTGATGGCTCAGACAGTAAAGAATCTGCTTGCAATGCAGGAGACCTGGATTGGATCCCTGGATCAGAAAGATCCCATGGAGAGGGGAATGGCTACACACTGTAGCATTCTTGCCTGGAGAATTCCATGGTCAGAGGAGTCTGGTGGGCTACAGTCCACTGGGTTTCAAAGAGTCGGACACAACTGAATGAGAGGTCAAGGACTGCATCATCAGAATCTATTCATAGTTGGTTGGTCAGAAGGCCAGGTGACGCATCCAGGTGACCTGGATGTGAAACTGCTGTCTGAGGTGGGGATGAAGCAGTCTGATGAGACTAAGCCCTTAATCTGTGGAATCTGATGCTATCTCCAGGTAGACAGAATCAGAATTAAATTAAACAGTGGAAAACCTGGCTGGCATTGCAGAAATTGCCTGATGTGAAGAAAACGTCCACACATTCAGTGACCAGAGTAGAGTGTTTTGTGTGAGTAGCAAAAGAGACTCACAGGGAAGAAACCCACAGAAGGAGAAAAACTGAGTCTTTCTCATGACATCACTTCATTTACATATGACTATTGTGAGTTCACATTTTCTCAACTATAGGGTAGGGAACTAACAAACCTGGGAGACTCAATTTCCCTTTACTGCAGCACATTATCTGCTGAAATGTGTCATGCTTCTGAGCAGTGTCTATTACATTCTTGGTAATACAAAAATAAAAAATAAAAGAGATGAGAACCACAGTTCTAGACAGAGGAGAAATGTGTGTTTAAAAGGTTGAGTTGTCTTAAATCTTTCCTTCAGCAGCCAACAGCGGTGAAGCACTTATGTGGCACTGAGGTTCCCTTGAACTTCTACTTCAATGTTTATCTAAGTGAAGTAGAAATGACCTTTTAGAAATCACCTAGGACATATCCTGACTTCAATAAGCACTATTCTTAAACTCTTTCAGCAATTTGACAGTCAATTCCATTTTTTAACCACATCTAAGGAAAGGGATTGTATAAAATCCAATAGTAGCTTTTTCCACTTGTAGTACAAAGAGATTCTTGCAGCCTCCTTATTACTGTCCTTAATCGTCTAACTTCACTCACACTCTGATTTCTTTCCTTTTAATCTCCCTGTGAATAGAGAACTGAAGATCAATCACTTTCTCTAGAAGCTCCAATTCAAACAATCATAGTTAGTTTAATACTCGTTAAGTTAGCATTCTTGCCTGGAGAATTCCATGGTCAGAGGAGTCTGGTGGGCTACAGTCCACTGGGTTTCAAAGAGTCGGACACAACTGAATGAGAGGTCAAGGACTGCATCATCAGAATCTATTCATAGTTGGTTGGTCAGAAGGCCAGGTGACGCATCCAGGTGACCTGGATGTGAAACTGCTGTCTGAGGTGGGGATGAAGCAGTCTGATGAGACTAAGCCCTTAATCTGTGGAATCTGATGCTATCTCCAGGTAGACAGAATCAGAATTAAATTAAACAGTGGAAAACCTGGCTGGCATTGCAGAAATTGCCTGATGTGAAGAAAACGTCCACACATTCAGTGACCAGAGTAGAGTGTTTTGTGTGAGTAGCAAAAGAGACTCACAGGGAAGAAACCCACAGAAGGAGAAAAACTGAGTCTTTCTCATGACATCACTTCATTTACATATGACTATTGTGAGTTCACATTTTCTCAACTATAGGGTAGGGAACTAACAAACCTGGGAGACTCAATTTCCCTTTACTGCAGCACATTATCTGCTGAAATGTGTCATGCTTCTGAGCAGTGTCTATTACATTCTTGGTAATACAAAAATAAAAAATAAAAGAGATGAGAACCACAGTTCTAGACAGAGGAGAAATGTGTGTTTAAAAGGTTGAGTTGTCTTAAATCTTTCCTTCAGCAGCCAACAGCGGTGAAGCACTTATGTGGCACTGAGGTTCCCTTGAACTTCTACTTCAATGTTTATCTAAGTGAAGTAGAAATGACCTTTTAGAAATCACCTAGGACATATCCTGACTTCAATAAGCACTATTCTTAAACTCTTTCAGCAATTTGACAGTCAATTCCATTTTTTAACCACATCTAAGGAAAGGGATTGTATAAAATCCAATAGTAGCTTTTTCCACTTGTAGTACAAAGAGATTCTTGCAGCCTCCTTATTACTGTCCTTAATCGTCTAACTTCACTCACACTCTGATTTCTTTCCTTTTAATCTCCCTGTGAATAGAGAACTGAAGATCAATCACTTTCTCTAGAAGCTCCAATTCAAACAATCATAGTTAGGTTAATACTCTGTGTCAAGTTTGCAGTATGGAAAGGACTTGCATGTAGGCATTAGTTTTGATATTATGAATACAGGGGAAGTGTGACATACACAAAAGAAACTAAATATATCAGGTAAATAAATATACGTACCCAAAAGAGGAAATAGATCTGACTACTGCATGAAAAATTGAGACACTGACCATTCCAAAAAGGTAGAAAAATTGCAAACATTGGCTTTTAGGTCATACGAAAATAGGTGTGCTTGTTAACATTCATCATCAATGTATTTATTCATTTACTTAGTAGTGTATTTTCATTCAGCCATAATGTAATGAGTATATATATAAGCTAGAAAATACACTATGTGTTAGTGATACAAAGGATGGATAGACCATGCGTATCCAAAAGCTCACAGTCTGTTGGGAGAATTTGATTTACATGCACTTGTATTAAAGCAAATCTCTCAGAAGCTAAGGCAGAGAGTTTTAAAACAGGAGAGGTCAATTGTATAAAGCTTCATTTTGAAAATGGAGAAATTGTTATTTCTATATTTTTTCAGAGCAAGTAATATTGAAACAAATCCCTAATTTGAATTCCTGACAATGGATTGATACTTTAACCTGTGGGATCAAGAGTCTAAGTACAGCTGTGAGAAAAACTTTCTATGTGTATATGTTTCAATACATTAGCCCAGTTTCTCTGATTTACCCTGAAGACTCAAGGACAGTTGCATTACAGTTGAGTAAAATGAATAGACAGTCTACCTATTTTTCTTTTTTTGAATTTTGGCCTCTTTTTATTGACTTTTTACTTATTTATTTTCATCCATCTTTATTCTTTGGCCTGTGTGGGCCTCCCATTGCAGGGGCCTGTCTTGTTGCAAGGCATCGGCTCTGGGCACATGCACTTCAGAGTGCTGGCTAGTAACTGGACACACTAGCTGCTACTGTGTCCAGTTTAGTGTGTTATTTAGGGCAGATACGTCATGGCAGAGATGTGACACAGAGCGGGTTAAGCTTCACTCAAAGAGATTCTTGCAGCCTCCTTATTACTGTCCTTAATCGTCTAACTTCACTCACACTCTGATTTCTTTCCTTTTAATCTCCCTGTGAATAGAGAACTGAAGATCAATCACTTTCTCTAGAAGCTCCAATTCAAACAATCATAGTTAGGTTAATACTCTGTGTCAAGTTTGCAGTATGGAAAGGACTTGCATGTAGGCATTAGTTTTGATATTATGAATACAGGGGAAGTGTGACATACACAAAAGAAACTAAATATATCAGGTAAATAAATATACGTACCCAAAAGAGGAAATAGATCTGACTACTGCATGAAAAATTGAGACACTGACCATTCCAAAAAGGTAGAAAAATTGCAAACATTGGCTTTTAGGTCATACGAAAATAGGTGTGCTTGTTAACATTCATCATCAATGTATTTATTCATTTACTTAGTAGTGTATTTTCATTCAGCCATAATGTAATGAGTATATATATAAGCTAGAAAATACACTATGTGTTAGTGATACAAAGGATGGATAGACCATGCGTATCCAAAAGCTCACAGTCTGTTGGGAGAATTTGATTTACATGCACTTGTATTAAAGCAAATCTCTCAGAAGCTAAGGCAGAGAGTTTTAAAACAGGAGAGGTCAATTGTATAAAGCTTCATTTTGAAAATGGAGAAATTGTTATTTCTATATTTTTTCAGAGCAAGTAATATTGAAACAAATCCCTAATTTGAATTCCTGACAATGGATTGATACTTTAACCTGTGGGATCAAGAGTCTAAGTACAGCTGTGAGAAAAACTTTCTATGTGTATATGTTTCAATACATTAGCCCAGTTTCTCTGATTTACCCTGAAGACTCAAGGACAGTTGCATTACAGTTGAGTAAAATGAATAGACAGTCTACCTATTTTTCTTTTTTTGAATTTTGGCCTCTTTTTATTGACTTTTTACTTATTTATTTTCATCCATCTTTATTCTTTGGCCTGTGTGGGCCTCCCATTGCAGGGGCCTGTCTTGTTGCAAGGCATCGGCTCTGGGCACATGCACTTCAGAGTGCTGGCTAGTAACTGGACACACTAGCTGCTACTGTGTCCAGTTTAGTGTGTTATTTAGGGCAGATACGTCATGGCAGAGATGTGACACAGAGAAAGCTGTAATGACTTACCAGATGTCAGCTAGCATGCAAGCAAGGCATGTTCTTAGGGCAAAGGGGATAGAGTGACCATTCTTACGTGGCTTTCATTTTTAACATTAGGCACATATTTGAAAATTATAAATCATGAAAATATTTAGCATTGTATTATAATTGCATATTTGTATTCTATATGCAAAGAAAAATACAAATATAATGAAATTCAAAATAACTATTGATAAACTTACAAAATTTATCACTCATTACACCTCCATATTTGTAAAGAAACATTAAATATATTAGAATAGAAATGGGACAAACACTATTGCAAATGCAAGTATTAAATTGGGTGTTTGATAATCAAACTCCCTAAACTTGGCTCCTATTGAAAGTGTCAATTATATAAATCTGACCCTAAAATGGAAAACTTAAAACATTTCAATAAAGCCTTGTTAGTGATTAAGAAAATATCCACAAACATGAAAGCTTGAAATGTAATAAGGGCCCAAATGAGTTAGTGACGGCTGCCATAAAAATCTGGCAAGGCATTTTGTTTACAATTTGTAATAAAACTGTCACATATCAAATTTATAAAAGCATTTGTCTTAGAAAAATATATCTATTTGCCAAGGACAAGTTAATAACTTCTATAGTTCATTTGAATATATGGACAAAGAGATAGTTTGACTAATATAACATTCTACAAACTGCAAAATGATTGTGACAATGGGAATATATCAATTCTGACATGAAATAACTAAAATATTGATACTTTAACTGTTGAGCCATGTGTTTGGAGCCTCCCATTTTTGTTCCAGGGGCACTGTAAAATGAATAGACAGTCTACCTATTTTTCTTTTGAATTTTGGCCTCTTTTTATTGACTTTTTACTTATTTATTTTCATCCATCTTTATTCTTTGGCCTGTGTGGGCCTCCCATTGCAGGGGCCTGTCTTGTTGCAAGGCATCGGCTCTGGGCACATGCACTTCAGAGTGCTGGCTAGTAACTGGACACACTAGCTGCTACTGTGTCCAGTTTAGTGTGTTATTTAGGGCAGATACGTCATGGCAGAGATGTGACACAGAGAAAGCTGTAATGACTTACCAGATGTCAGCTAGCATGCAAGCAAGGCATGTTCTTAGGGCAAAGGGGATAGAGTGACCATTCTTACGTGGCTTTCATTTTTAACATTAGGCACATATTTGAAAATTATAAATCATGAAAATATTTAGCATTGTATTATAATTGCATATTTGTATTCTATATGCAAAGAAAAATACAAATATAATGAAATTCAAAATAACTATTGATAAACTTACAAAATTTATCACTCATTACACCTCCATATTTGTAAAGAAACATTAAATATATTAGAATAGAAATGGGACAAACACTATTGCAAATGCAAGTATTAAATTGGGTGTTTGATAATCAAACTCCCTAAACTTGGCTCCTATTGAAAGTGTCAATTATATAAATCTGACCCTAAAATGGAAAACTTAAAACATTTCAATAAAGCCTTGTTAGTGATTAAGAAAATATCCACAAACATGAAAGCTTGAAATGTAATAAGGGCCCAAATGAGTTAGTGACGGCTGCCATAAAAATCTGGCAAGGCATTTTGTTTACAATTTGTAATAAAACTGTCACATATCAAATTTATAAAAGCATTTGTCTTAGAAAAATATATCTATTTGCCAAGGACAAGTTAATAACTTCTATAGTTCATTTGAATATATGGACAAAGAGATAGTTTGACTAATATAACATTCTACAAACTGCATTGTGAAATGTATATGATGTTGTGACAATGGAAATATCACTCAAAAATATTCTGAGCTATGAACTAACTATTAATTAATTAGGAATCCTTTCTACAGTATCTGAAATATAATCAGTATGATTAACTATCAACCTAAGGAATATGCTCTTAGAGAAAACTGTACTCCTATGTTTCATTTTGGGAAACAACTAAAAATATTTCAATTTAAGTATCAGAGGAACATGGAGATTTTAAATAACTAATTGAATGCATGGCTATTTCCTAATGATTAAAAGTCATTGTTCAAAGGACTTAAGGTAAGAAAATGTTATTTAATGCATGGATTTTTACAGTTACTCAGAAGCATAAACATATATAATTTTTAATAACCTATTCCTTGATATTTCAGATAAACTCAATGTAAGCATGGATGGCAGCAGTTGTGTGCCATTCAATGTAATTAGAACACCGGTATGATAGAGGGGCATGAGCTCCAGCTATTACAGTGAGCATGGGCAAGTCATTCTCCTTTTTCTGGTTGGTGATCTTCAGCATGTTCATTAGGATGCTCAGTGTTAGTTTTATGCCCCCCCAAAAATGCAAAGATAATCTTGACTATAGAATTTTAGAATCATTTAGATGTGTATATTTTTACCTAATGTAGTTCTGTATCAAAGGGAGAAGACATATAAGCTTTTAAATGTCTTTTATTTAGAACAGGGACAGCAAATCTCTCCTTACAGGATAACTACTCAACTCCACCATTGCACTGTGAGAGCAGTTTCAGACAATATGGAAATGCTTGGGAGTGGTTGTGTTCCAAGAAAACTATTTACAAAAACAAGCAGAGAATATGATTTTATTAATTGACCATAATTTGAAAAACATGTGGAAAAAAAAATAAAACAACTCAGCATTTTCTCTAAAAATAAAACACTTCACTTTGAAAACCATCATATTCCATTATCTCATATATAGATTTCTTATTTAAAAATTAAAATTGAAGAGTTCCCTTTGAAAGAGCATATTTACCTTTATTTTGGATAATTTCATAAACTCATATATCCTTTCTAAAACTTTTGCTATTTTTGATTTTATCAGTAATGAAAGAGAAAATCGCATGAGTTGAAAAACTTGAAGAGCAAACTGACCCACTGGTTTCATTAAATATGTATTGAACTTTTTTCACACACAGAGCAGTTCATTTGGCATTTCCTGGTTCAAGTTCTAGCTCTGACACTTCTTTGCTGGGAAGATGAGAGAACAGTGTCTCTATCTCTCTTCTGTACAATGGGACTTATAACAGTATTTACCTCTCAAGACTATTGTGAAGCTTAAATGAGATATTAAATACACCCAGGTGGCACAATGGTAAAGAATCTGCCTGCCAGTGCAGGAGATGCAAGAAACAGGCTTGACCCCTGGCTCGGGAAGATATCCCATAGAAAGAAATGGCAATCCACTCCAGTATTCTTGCCTAGGTAGTCTCATGGACAGAAAAATCTGGCAGGTTACAGTCTATGGGATCCTAAACAGTCAGACACGATTGCACATACACACACACACACTCTACAGGTGCTCAAAATATGGAAAACATACAATAAATACCAGTTCTTGTTATTGTTATAATATTCATTAAAATTAATAAATATCCCAGGCCTTTGAATAACTAAACTATAGATGAGGACAAGGGTCAAAAAATAGACCCCTGTCCACGAGATTCTTCAGGCAAGAATACTGGAGTGGGTCGTCATTTCCCTCTCCCGAGGGTCTTTCCAAACCAGGGACTGAATCCATGCCTCTTACCTCCCTGCATTGGCAAGTGGGTTCGTTAAAACTAGTGCCATGTTGGAAGCCCAGAATCAAATAATCCAGCGAAACAGAAATAAATACTTTATCACAGGTTGATAATTAAGGGTTGATAGATATGAAGTCAATTCAGAAGAACTGAGGAAATCTAAATGAAGATGATGTGTTTCATACTAGATCTTTAAAGAGAATATTTTTTTTCACTGATAGAAGGTTGGTGATGAGGATCAATTGAAGGGCATGGTTCAAGCAAAGGCTCCAAAGCAGATAAAATACCTGAGGACTTGACTTGCCTTAAAACCTCACATGAAGTGAGAAATGAGGCCCTGTAGCAGCAGCAAGAGAATTCAGGTATAGGTTCATAACTGCTCACTAGAAAATACAGCATTTCTGAAAATAATTTATTTTCTTTAAGTGGAATACTTGTTGAGTATTTCATCCCAAAATGGTATTTGCTCCCCGAGAAGAAATAATTTTACGGGAGGAACTTGTCTGGGGAGTAAATTATACAGAGAAGACAATAAAGTATCATTTTGTAGGACAAGTAAGGTAAGAACAAATGTGGTTGGCATTCTAGATTTTTAAACTAGAGATCAGAGTTCTTATGAAAAGGAAGAGCTACTGGAATATTTCTTGACACACTGAGAAGTGTAGAAAAGGACAAGAAACAGGCTTGACCCCTGGCTCGGGAAGATATCCCATAGAAAGAAATGGCAATCCACTCCAGTATTCTTGCCTAGGTAGTCTCATGGACAGAAAAATCTGGCAGGTTACAGTCTATGGGATCCTAAACAGTCAGACACGATTGCACATACACACACACACACTCTACAGGTGCTCAAAATATGGAAAACATACAATAAATACCAGTTCTTGTTATTGTTATAATATTCATTAAAATTAATAAATATCCCAGGCCTTTGAATAACTAAACTATAGATGAGGACAAGGGTCAAAAAATAGACCCCTGTCCACGAGATTCTTCAGGCAAGAATACTGGAGTGGGTCGTCATTTCCCTCTCCAGAGGGTCTTTCCAAACCAGGGACTGAATCCATGCCTCTTACCTCCCTGCATTGGCAAGTGGGTTCGTTAAAACTAGTGCCATGTTGGAAGCCCAGAATCAAATAATCCAGCGAAACAGAAATAAATACTTTATCACAGGTTGATAATTAAGGGTTGATAGATATGAAGTCAATTCAGAAGAACTGAGGAAATCTAAATGAAGATGATGTGTTTCATACTAGATCTTTAAAGAGAATATTTTTTTTCACTGATAGAAGGTTGGTGATGAGGATCAATTGAAGGGCATGGTTCAAGCAAAGGCTCCAAAGCAGATAAAATACCTGAGGACTTGACTTGCCTTAAAACCTCACATGAAGTGAGAAATGAGGCCCTGTAGCAGCAGCAAGAGAATTCAGGTATAGGTTCATAACTGCTCACTAGAAAATACAGCATTTCTGAAAATAATTTATTTTCTTTAAGTGGAATACTTGTTGAGTATTTCATCCCAAAATGGTATTTGCTCCCCGAGAAGAAATAATTTTACGGGAGGAACTTGTCTGGGGAGTAAATTATACAGAGAAGACAATAAAGTATCATTTTGTAGGACAAGTAAGGTAAGAACAAATGTGGTTGGCATTCTAGATTTTTAAACTAGAGATCAGAGTTCTTATGAAAAGGAAGAGCTACTGGAATATTTCTTGACACACTGAGAAGTGTAGAAAAGGACAAGAAAGAAATACAAGCAATAAAGTCTACTTCAGGTCTGGCCATAGCTAGCCCTATAACCTCAAACACACTACTTTTAGACTTCAGTTTTCACTTCTGAAAATGAAGAAAATATCTGAATAATATATCTATCACTTTCAGTTTATATAACTCATTTATGTAGTTGTGAGTGACAAAAGAACATAGCAGGAGAGAGCTTAACTGCACCCATTTGATGGAAGAGGAATTTCAAAGTTATAATTTTAATTTTTGTATTATTGTAAAGATAAAAGAATCACTAACTGAAGTATGTTACTTGCCATCTGCCTCTGCAAGGATTAAGTCACTAGCCACTAGTCACAGATCTTCAATAAACCCTAAAAGTAGTTCTGGGTAGAGATCAGAAATGAGGCAATTTGCACTCTGGGAAAAAATGGCAAAACAAGCCTTCAGAAAGTTTAATATTTTTAGGAGAAAATCTTATGAGGTCAATTTTTTATAGTTTCCTATGCCCAGAAAAGTACTAAATTTGTTAGTGGAGACATCTGCTCCTTGTGACCAGCAGCAATGTTCCCATAGGTAGCATCAATATTCTACAGAGACATGCATTTCATTGCAAGTAACTCCTTTACCAAAATCATATATCATATTTACCCATATCTATGTCTGTATCTATATCTGCATCTATATCTATATCCACTGACCTCTTTGGTGCAGTTTCTTAGAGCTATTTAAGAGGATGTCTCCCAAGTTATAATCCTTAGCAAATCTCCAATAAAACTGAACTCACAGTTCTCACCTGTGTGTGCATGTGTGTTTGGTTGACAGTACATGTGGAGCCCTAAATGAAAGAGAGCCTCTGCAAGCATAAGGAAGCTTAAGCACATATTTGCAGTTTGGAGCTAAAATGACGCCTACAGGAAGAGATGAGGGCATAATCTAAAGTCCATTGTCAAAACTACATATCTGTAAACAACAAAACTCTGTAAAAGTTAAAAGTAAAACAAAGGTTTTAAAAAAAGAAAAAAGAAAATAATTGGCCAAACAAACAAACAAAAAAAACACTTCTGATTGATCCCCCTGGTTTCCGCGCTCTGGGCAATGCATGCTCACCATAAATTCCTATTGCAATGTAAATACATAATTGCTTGACCTTTAGCTTGATTGGTGTAACTATAGGAAGTCCCTTGCAAAACCCCCTTCGTTTGCCTATAAAAGTTGTAAGTCTGCACTAATAAAACGGAACTGCTTTGACAGAACCCCTGCCGTGTCTGATTGTCCCCTACGTGCGCTGGGGGGCTGGGGGACCAGCAGTAAGACTTGCCTCTCTCTGAGATCTCCCTCCTTTCTGCGGAAGGTTCCCGCAAGTACACACATTTTAACTGATTAATGTTAGCTTTTGTAACCAAATATATAGACACACACACACACACACAAACACACACACACATATATATATATACAGTCTGAACTAGAAAAGTGGAACAAGGTATACCGATAAAAAGTCACAAAAATAAACATCACATTCTAGTAGGATAGGTGAACAACAAGAAAAGGTAAATGGAGAAATAACACAAAGTTTTAAAAGTTACCATTATGTAATACTAACTTGGAATTATGACGTTTGCTAATATTTCCGTTCTTTCTAATCTACAAAGTACTTTGTTACATATTATCTCATTTCATCATCACAACAAGCCTGTAAGGCAAAACTTATCAAAAGAAATTTCTCATTTCTTGTTCAAATTCATGAAACATAAATCTTCAGAATTCCAATCTAATAACCCTCAAGTATCTTCATAGTGTGTTTTTGCCTTTATTTGTAAGAGGATGTCTCCCAAGTTATAATCCTTAGCAAATCTCCAATAAAACTGAACTCACAGTTCTCACCTGTGTGTGCATGTGTGTTGGTTGACAGTACATGTGGAGCCCTAAATGAAAGAGAGCCTCTGCAAGCATAAGGAAGCTTAAGCACATATTTGCAGTTTGGAGCTAAAATGACGCCTACAGGAAGAGATGAGGGCATAATCTAAAGTCCATTGTCAAAACTACATATCTGTAAACAACAAAACTCTGTAAAAGTTAAAAGTAAAACAAAGGTTTTAAAAAAAGAAAAAAGAAAATAATTGGCCAAACAAACAAACAAAAAAAACACTTCTGATTGATCCCCCTGGTTTCCGCGCTCTGGGCAATGCATGCTCACCATAAATTCCTATTGCAATGTAAATACATAATTGCTTGACCTTTAGCTTGATTGGTGTAACTATAGGAAGTCCCTTGCAAAACCCCCTTCGTTTGCCTATAAAAGTTGTAAGTCTGCACTAATAAAACGGAACTGCTTTGACAGAACCCCTGCCGTGTCTGATTGTCCCCTACGTGCGCTGGGGGGCTGGGGGACCAGCAGTAAGACTTGCCTCTCTCTGAGATCTCCCTCCTTTCTGCGGAAGGTTCCCGCAAGTACACACATTTTAACTGATTAATGTTAGCTTTTGTAACCAAATATATAGACACACACACACACACACAAACACACACAAAATATATATATATACAGTCTGAACTAGAAAAGTGGAACAAGGTATACCGATAAAAAGTCACAAAAATAAACATCACATTCTAGTAGGATAGGTGAACAACAAGAAAAGGTAAATGGAGAAATAACACAAAGTTTTAAAAGTTACCATTATGTAATACTAACTTGGAATTATGACGTTTGCTAATATTTCCGTTCTTTCTAATCTACAAAGTACTTTGTTACATATTATCTCATTTCATCATCACAACAAGCCTGTAAGGCAAAACTTATCAAAAGAAATTTCTCATTTCTTGTTCAAATTCATGAAACATAAATCTTCAGAATTCCAATCTAATAACCCTCCTCAAAAGTAATCAGTGACGATTGTAGGCTAAAAAATATGTTGTGATTGAACAGCACTGTTGCTGATTTTTGCAGCAATGTGAATGAAGTTTGCTTAGAGAAGAAGGAAGTTTACTTTTGTAGTCACCAAGAGGTCAGTGCTTAAAGAGGACTGGGAATTGCATGGATAACTGAGACATACTACTCATTTTCTTGGGTCGTGCTCCTTGTTGAATTTGGTCTACAGAGACTTAGCTTGTGAAATGTGACTGCTGCTGCTGTTGATGTTAACTTTGTGTTAGCTGCTAGTACTTAACAGCCAAGAGATTTTGCATAAAAACTTGAATTTCCAACTTTAACATTTTCAGAAGATCTGGCAGCAACTTGCAAGTTGCTGGCAGCAACTTGCTGGAATAAGTAGTAATTATGTTCTCCCAAGTATAATAACTTCTGAGCTTGTCCGAAGCCCTGATCTCTCCCTCTTTCTCCTTTTCTTTTCTTTTTTTAAGCATTATTCACTGAAAGGACTGATGCTGATGCTGAAGCTTCAATACTTTGACCACTTGATGTGAAGAAACAACACATTGGAAAAGACCCTGATGCTGGGAAGGATAGACGGCAGAAGAAGGGGATGAGAGAGGATGACATGGTTGGATGGCATCACTGACTCAATGGATATGAGTTTGAACAAGCTCTGGGAGATGGTAGAGGACAGGGAAGCCCGATGTGCTGTAGTTCATGGGGTCACAAAGAGTTGGAAAAAAATAAGTGACTGAACAAAATCAAAAGTTAATGACACTGAAGTGTATACTAAGAAGGTAGATCATAACTGTCAAATTATTAATAAATAAAGAGGGCAGTAAGAAACTTTTGGAGATAATGACATGTTTACAGTAGAGACTCTGGTGATGGTTTCATAGATGTAGATTTATCTCCAGAGTCAATAAGCTGTACAGATGAAATGTTCAGCTTGTTGTATGTCAATCACACCTGTGTTTCTCTAAGTTCATCATCTTCATACATTGCTATTACCTTTCTGATTTGTAGGGATTTTTGAGTTTGCAAGACTTGGTTTAAGAGCCTGAGGCATATGAATTTTTTACCCTTTGTCTGCCATAAGTGTTCTAAAATGTCACATGTGGGAGAAATTTGAAAAGCTACTATCCAGCCTTAGGGATAACTCAGAGTATATAAACAGGACAGGAAAAGGTTATATAATAGAAAGAAAAGGGCCAGCCACAAAAATAAAAACTCACTGTTCTCCTATGAAAACCAGACACTTAACTATGTCAAAGTCAGTAAAAACAACCTTTCATACTGCATGCCCTATTTCACTTGTACAGAAAAACAAGATGTCTGTTCTTTACAAAAACTTAAAAGTTCATTGAAATTCAAAAAAAGTTGTCATATGACATCAATGCTTTGGCATTATCTCTGAGTAAGTCACTAATTTCAACGACTTAAATGGTGGGGGGAAAGGAAGGGCTTCCCTGGTATCTCAGCTGGTAAAGAATCTGCCAGCTGCCTGCAGTGCAGGAGACCCCAGCTTGATCTCTGGATTGGGAAGATCCCCTGGAGAAGGGAACAGCTACCTACTCTAGCTTTTCAGTCTGGAGAATTCCATGGCCTGTCCATGGGGGTCACAAAGAGTCAGACATGACATAGCTATTTGACTTTTACTTTCAGAAAAAGAAGGCTAGTTACATTTTATTCAAGTCACCAAATGTTCATATTCTTTCACAAAATCTAAATCTTAACATTTAACATATATTATTAAGTGTTGATATCGTAATTCAATATAACAGTTCAGTTCACTATAGCATAAGATGAATAAAATGTGTCGAGGAGTAGCAGACACAAAAGGGTCCCATTTGCCACAGGTCTGCTGATCAAAAGGAAACGAGATCTCCAGCCCACAAGACAGGCTTCTAAATGTGACACCAGGCTTGTGCTACATAAAAAGCCAACTGAATTAAAAATAATTTCTAAAATTATCTTTAGATTTCAAAGAGCTATGTTACACATTTCCTTCAAGAAAAGTAGCTAAAATGGATCCAAAAGGAAGTTACCTTTTCTATAAAATATTGTCATACCTTCTCCTTGCCAATCATATAGTGACTTTTCACAACTACCTACTATTTCTATAAAATATAAACAGTATAACAGAGACAATGTTTAATAGAATATGTCAACTTCAACCATACATGAAAAGTATATTCTAACACATACAACCAAGAGAAAAAGTACACACATTATACTTTTTTCTACAATGCGATGAGAACTTATTTAATATAATGACAACCAGAGCAATAGAAATACTTTAAAGCTCATTTTACTTGTATATCGTTTCATATTAGGATAGTTTTGCTACTTTAATTTTTATTAGGTATGACTAAATTTTAATTTAATTCATTTTACTTGTTGATATGAGGCACTTGTACAGAAAAACAAGATGTCTGTTCTTTACAAAAACTTAAAAGTTCATTGAAATTCAAAAAAAGTTGTCATATGACATCAATGCTTTGGCATTATCTCTGAGTAAGTCACTAATTTCAACGACTTAAATGGTGGGGGGAAAGGAAGGGCTTCCCTGGTATCTCAGCTGGTAAAGAATCTGCCAGCTGCCTGCAGTGCAGGAGACCCCAGCTTGATCTCTGGATTGGGAAGATCCCCTGGAGAAGGGAACAGCTACCTACTCTAGCTTTTCAGTCTGGAGAATTCCATGGCCTGTCCATGGGGGTCACAAAGAGTCAGACATGACATAGCTATTTGACTTTTACTTTCAGAAAAAGAAGGCTAGTTACATTTTATTCAAGTCACCAAATGTTCATATTCTTTCACAAAATCTAAATCTTAACATTTAACATATATTATTAAGTGTTGATATCGTAATTCAATATAACAGTTCAGTTCACTATAGCATAAGATGAATAAAATGTGTCGAGGAGTAGCAGACACAAAAGGGTCCCATTTGCCACAGGTCTGCTGATCAAAAGGAAACGAGATCTCCAGCCCACAAGACAGGCTTCTAAATGTGACACCAGGCTTGTGCTACATAAAAAGCCAACTGAATTAAAAATAATTTCTAAAATTATCTTTAGATTTCAAAGAGCTATGTTACACATTTCCTTCAAGAAAAGTAGCTAAAATGGATCCAAAAGGAAGTTACCTTTTCTATAAAATATTGTCATACCTTCTCCCTTGCCAATCATATAGTGACTTTTCACAACTACCTACTATTTCTATAAAATATAAACAGTATAACAGAGACAATGTTTAATAGAATATGTCAACTTCAACCATACATGAAAAGTATATTCTAACACATACAACCAAGAGAAAAAGTACACACATTATACTTTTTTCTACAATGCGATGAGAACTTATTTAATATAATGACAACCAGAGCAATAGAAATACTTTAAAGCTCATTTTACTTGTATATCGTTTCATATTAGGATAGTTTTGCTACTTTAATTTTTATTAGGTATGACTAAATTTTAATTTAATTCTTTTGTAGATTAAAATTAACTTGTTGTATATGATCATGAGGCAGGTTATACAACAAAATAATATTACCATACAATAAATCCAAATTCTGAAACTCACTTCAAACTATGTAAGTAAGTGCAGTTTAGGCAAATCCATACCTGGCATAATCTGAGAAAGAACAGAAAATTTCACCTCCCTTAAAATTGTGTAAGAAATTTAAAGTTGTTACTGAAAAATATCTCAGGGCTTTACAGGTAAAAAAGATCAAGGAAAGGTACCCTAGAGTCCTTTCTATCATTTCAAACAGAATAACTCTCTATTCTATGTCAGAATTCATAGAAAGCTTTTATTCGCAAAGTTACAAAAAAGCACTGTGTTAAAAGAGAAGCTGGAACACAACATAGCTGGGCTCCTAAATGTTCTTATTGTGGATAAGAAATTCACAGTGAAATCTGAATTACCAAGCAAGACTATAGAATTATTTAGCTACTCCTGTCATGATCTCATTTCAGTATCTTTCCTAATATAATGCATTGTAAAATTAGTCTCAACTCCCTACATCTTTATTCCTGTATTCACTGTCATCATTTCCTTATATTCTATTACAAGAAAAACAGTGAAAAAACATGAAATGGAAAAAAGTTGCTAGAGGTTCTTCCTAATGGATCCTTCAGGTTTATCTCTCTGTGTTCCATTGTTTTTGAACCATTTTAGAACTGTAAAATTGTAGAATATTAGCAGAAATGCAAAAGGTACCTAGTAGATACATAGTTGACTATTGTTCTGTGGATATTTACCCACTATGTATATACTTGTAAATTCATTTTAGTATTCTGTGTGGTCTTGAATTAGTTATGTCTTCTTAGTGTTTCTTTCATTAATTTACAAACTAAAGCAAGGCTTTGGTATATGCCTGCTTTATATTTGCATTGAACATGATTTTATCTTTTAAAATAAATGTTCCTTGACATCATTTAATTTTGGGACTAATAACTGAAATGTAACTTATTTTGTGTTATTTATTTTTATTGGAATATAACTGCTTTACAATGCTGTGTTAGTTTCTACTATATAGTAAAGTGAATCAGCTCCACACACACACACACACACACACACACACAGCCCCTCTTTTTCAGATTTCCTTCCCATTTAGGTCACCACAGACCACTGAGTAGAGTTGCCTGTACTATATTGCAGGTTCTCATTAGCAGTCTATCTTACATGTGGTCTATAAATGGTGTACATATGTCAATCCAAATTTCCCAATTTATTCCACCCTTCTTCCCTGCTTGGTACCCATATGTTTGTTCTCTACATCTATGTCTCTATTTCTGCCTTGCAAATAGATTCATCTGCACCATTTTTCTAGATATCACATACATGTGATATTATACAATACTTACTTACTCCTGCTGACTTACTCCACTCTGTATAACAGGCTCTAAGTTAATTAGCCTAAGTTTAACTGATTCACATTTTTTCCTTTTATGGCTGAGTATACTGCATTGTATATATGCAATATATGTTCCACATAGACAGGACATGGAAATAATATTGCATTGTATATATGTTCCACATAGACAGGACATGGAAGCAACCTAAATTTCTACCAACAGAAGAAATACTGTTGTTCAGACACTGTCATGTCTGACTCTACAAACCCATGGACTGCAGATAGTCAGGTTTCTCTTTCCTTCATTAACTCCTGGAGTTTGCTCTAACTCACGTCCTTTGAGTTGTGGATGCCATCCAACCATTCCACCCTCTGCCTCCCCTTCTTCTCCTGCCCTCAATCCTTCCCAGCATCCGAGCCTTTTTTCAATAAGTAAGCTCTTCTCATTAAGTAGCTAAAGTATTGGACCTTCAGCTTTAGCATAAGTTCTTCCAATGAATATTCAAGGTTGATTTCCTTTAGGATAGATGGGTTTGATATCCTCACTGTCCAAGGGACTCTCAGGAGTCTTCTCTAGCATCACAATTTGAATGTGTCAATGGACAGGACTTATTCTTTACTCTTTACTCCATTACATTCAGCTTTCTACACTCACCTCTCAACTGAAATTGTTCTTGAAATATTTCTAATTTTCTCCTATTAAAGCAAAGGCCTCTTCCTAGTCCTTCTCCAATTTGCCTCTGTGGATTTTGGTTCTCTCATCTCACGATCATCATAGAGAATTTTTTCTCTTTTGACTTCAGAATGTCATTCTTTATTATTTTCGATTCTACTTCCATGATCACCACATTTCATGCCCAGTAACATCAGTACTATGTGATTTGTAGAAACTAGGAATTTATGTTTGATTTTGAATTTATTAAACTTATATATATATAAACATATATATATATAAACATATATATATATAAACATATATATATAAACTTATGTGTTTATATATGCACAGACTTATATGTGTATATGTATATTCTCCCAGGACATATGCATGTAATTCATCAGCATTGGTGTTCCATATATACTTATCCTTGGCCTTCATCTGATCACCATCACCCTTTTTTGTAGAGGGATTCTTTCTATAGTTTTAACTATATACAGGAAATTGCCAAATATGTTTTCTAGTTCTGAACATTTTTAGGGACCTAGAAAAATTTTATTATTTATTTCCTCCATTACAGATCCCTATTGCCCACCATTTTATACCAGATTCTCAAGAACTGTGAGAAGTCTAGGTTTTACTCTACTTGTAAGTTATTAAGTTAAGGTGACATAGGCTCATGGATGCTAACAGCAAATACAAGACTTCTGGGTCAGAAACAAAGGACTTTGCTATTCGTGATTTAACAGGCAGCATGAGCTTCCTATTCATATGTGTTTGTTCTCCTTGTTCCCTAAATCCCATGAGTTTAGAAACAAAGATGAGAACCTAGGTTGATTCTGTGCACACGGTGGTTTTGCATCACAACCAAGGACCTCTAAGCTTAGGAAACCCCAACATTTAAAAAATTCATTTCCTTTATGGTTTATTATAGGATATTGACTATAGTCCCCTGTGCTACATGATAGAATCTTCTTTTTTATCCATCCTATGGATAATAGATTGCATCTGTTGGTCCGAAATTCCCAATTCAGCCTTCTGCAATCCACCTCCTTTGGCAACCACAAGTCTGATGATTTGCTATGCAAAACTGTTCAACACTCACCTCTCAACTGAAATTGTTCTTGAAATATTTCTAATTTTCTCCTATTAAAGCAAAGGCCTCTTCCTAGTCCTTCTCCAATTTGCCTCTGTGGATTTTGGTTCTCTCATCTCACGATCATCATAGAGAATTTTTTCTCTTTTGACTTCAGAATGTCATTCTTTATTATTTTCGATTCTACTTCCATGATCACCACATTTCATGCCCAGTAACATCAGTACTATGTGATTTGTAGAAACTAGGAATTTATGTTTGATTTTGAATTTATTAAACTTATATATATATAAACATATATATATATAAACATATATATATATAAACATATATATATAAACTTATGTGTTTATATATGCACAGACTTATATGTGTATATGTATATTCTCCCAGGACATATGCATGTAATTCATCAGCATTGGTGTTCCATATATACTTATCCTTGGCCTTCATCTGATCACCATCACCCTTTTTTGTAGAGGGATTCTTTCTATAGTTTTAACTATATACAGGAAATTGCCAAATATGTTTTCTAGTTCTGAACATTTTTAGGGACCTAGAAAAATTTTATTATTTATTTCCTCCATTACAGATCCCTATTGCCCACCATTTTATACCAGATTCTCAAGAACTGTGAGAAGTCTAGGTTTTACTCTACTTGTAAGTTATTAAGTTAAGGTGACATAGGCTCATGGATGCTAACAGCAAATACAAGACTTCTGGGTCAGAAACAAAGGACTTTGCTATTCGTGATTTAACAGGCAGCATGAGCTTCCTATTCATATGTGTTTGTTCTCCTTGTTCCCTAAATCCCATGAGTTTAGAAACAAAGATGAGAACCTAGGTTGATTCTGTGCACACGGTGGTTTTGCATCACAACCAAGGACCTCTAAGCTTAGGAAACCCCAACATTTAAAAAATTCATTTCCTTTATGGTTTATTATAGGATATTGACTATAGTCCCCTGTGCTACATGATAGAATCTTCTTTTTTATCCATCCTATGGATAATAGATTGCATCTGTTGGTCCGAAATTCCCAATTCAGCCTTCTGCAATCCACCTCCCCTTTGGCAACCACAAGTCTGATGATCTTGTATAAGATGCTGAATGCAAAACTGTTCAACATTTGTCTCATAGAGATATAGTAATTTTATGATATTGAACAGTAAACAAAATTGCCCTCTGTCTAAAAGAGAGACACCACTTCTAACTCCCAAGATTTTTCACTATGTGGGAAAGATAGGCCAGAACAAAAGCCATTAGAACCTATGCTTACAAGATGTGCAGAAACATGAGGCCCCTACACAGAAATGACTCTCAAATAAAATCAAAATGCTTATGTAAGCAACTGTGAACTTGCAGAAACTGGTCCTCATTTTATTTCTTTATCACTGTATCTGTCTCAGAGCATGCAGTGAATCAACTTTACATTTCATACATAGGAAACTAAGCAATGGGATTAAACAAATGATTAATGACTATCACATTGAAGAAAAGAGAGAGCTTAGAATTAATTCACTATATTTTCTGACCCACGTTATTTTAGTTGGATTTTTATGACACTCTCTCCCTGCTATTTTTCCTAAAAAAAGAAAAAAATTCAAAAAGCAAAATGCCAGCCTCCCTAGAAAACAAAAGACAATGAGATGAGGGTACTGTGCCTCAAATACAGTAGAATAACCACTCACCTTTTACAAAAATAGTGTTCAATCTTAGCTGACAGATGGATAAATGTGCCTGAAAAGATACTTTCAGCTTCCTTAACTGGATGCTGATCATAAGGTAAGAAGAAAAGCTGATAAAGTGTGATGACCTCCTACATACAAATAAACAGTCATCACTTAAAATTCCAAGCCTGTGTTATACCTTACATTCAATTAAAATCAGAGATTTATTACCAGTAGAGGCTAAGGGGGAAAATAAATCAAAATAGATCATCCAGATTAAGAAATGATGTTTAGAAAATTTTTAAAAATAGAGATTGTAATGTATTCAGTTACATGTTGAGAAATATCTGTGGTAAGGAAGATAGTAGTCAAACAGGAGAACTAGAGTAGATTACAGATTTTGGAAAAATATCTGAAAATGATGTTTAAAAATAGATGAGCCACTGGTCATTGAGCAGAGCAAATTTCACACAATAATAATAGAGCCATGAAAACAGAATATTTTGCAAATAACATCGAGAAAAATCACAGATCTTACATTTGTAGCTTTTAAAGAAACATTTTCCTTATTAAAGCATCTTTTATAACATATTGCATGTTAGTTGAAAGCTTAAACAATTCTTGGAAAAGTACATTTCAAACTGAAATTGATAAAAAAAATTATAAGAATGAAAAATTGCTTTGCTTTTAAAACTTAAACTTATTTAAAGTAGTTGCTTTTAATATAAAGTTTGATAATAATTTTTTGCTTTTTGAGGATTAGTGATAATAAAACATAAAGAGGAAGCTAAAACAAATATTAACTTTAACCTAAAATATCCAATATACAGCTTAAAGAATATTAAAATTGATCCAAATCAAAATCATGCTAATACCTCACAAAGATGCTTACCAGAAAATTGTAGGAAGTTTTACACTGAAGGAAAAGTCTTTCATTTGAGTAGGAGGCTTAAGAGAAAGAGTAAGAAACAACTTTTGTTAAAGTTGTATATCAAGATAAATAAAAATGAAATGGTACAAGCTTCTCTCATCCAACAGATGAACAGATGATAAGAAAAATATAGAATATGTTCTTTTCCAGAAAAATATCACGAGGGTAAATAAAATATGCGAGTTAAGATTTGAGGAAATATTTTAGTCTATTTTCCAATGGCACAAGCATACATTTAAGAGAGATCTCTCAAACAAATTTTTCTCTCTCCCACATTCAAAAGTCTTTGTTTTATAAGATCGAGTCCTGACTCATTTTATGGCTGTTGATCTGGACCTAAATGTCAATAACATAGGGAAGTGAGTCATTCCATTGTTCCAGGATGTTGTTTTTAATTGTATGAGGACTTACTATGCAATAAATGTTTTTAATTAGCCACTCAGTCATGTCTGACTCTTTGCATGGACTGTAGGCTGCCAGGATCCTTTGTCCATGAAATTCTTCAGGCAAGAATACTGGAGTGGGTTGCCATGCCCTCGTCCAGGGAATATTCCTGATTCAGCAATCGAACCTGAGTCTCCTGCATTGCAGGTGGAGTCTTTACCATCAGAGCCAGCAGGGAAGCCCTAAGAATACTGGAGTGGGTAGCCATTCCCTTCTTCAGGGGGTCTTCCCCACCCAGAGGTCAAATCCATGTCTTGTGCATTGCAGGCAGATTCCTTATCATCTGAGCCACCAGGGAAATTCAAATGTCTTTAAATAGCTGATTAATCAGAAAAAGATTTAAATAGCATTCTCCTTATTTTTTAATTGAACACTTGAATTTAAACCTATTTTCCCACTTTACATCTTTAAGCCCACATGTATCTTGAGTCTTTAAATGTTTCAATTCTTTTTGAAAAATATGTCACTGCAAAACTGTGACAATGAAGAAATGCTTAAAATTCAGAAATTCACAATCAATGGTTAGAGCTTATAGTCTGCAACCCTCCTCAACTTTGGATCCTGGTTCTTAAAATTTTGGAATTCAGTTTTGTGCAAGAAGGCCTTGGTTGAAGAAGAGTGCAAACATCATCCCACACAGGTAATTTCACTATGGACTAATGAGTGATTCAGTGAGAATCTAAGGAAATATTTTATGCTATTTTCTAAAATGTGTAAGTTACATGGATTATACTTTCATTCTTTCCCATATAGGGTCAGATCCTAAAATATTAGACTTATTAGTAGCAGGTAATCTTAAGGATTTTCTTGTTGGCAAACAGTAGTGACTTTTGATGAGTCTAAACTCTGAATAACCAGGTCAAGAGACTTCCTTCAGCTCTCTGCCCTGCTTATTACTTACCTACTCAATAGACAGTTCCTGAAGACACCAAAAATATTTCTCAAATCTTTCTTCTCCTCTTCTTTTAATCCCAATGAATGACATCATCATCATTTGTCCAATTTATCAACTTAAGAATTTTCATCTCTGCTGTGCCTATAGCAAATCAGTTACAAAGTCTTGCCCGTTCGTTTCATTGAAATCTTCACTGAGATAGTTGTAGGTTCACAGAGTGACGAAAAGTAATACAAAGAGTAATCCACTTTTTATTCTTCAGGCAAGAATACTGGAGTGGGTTGCCATGCCCTCGTCCAGGGAATATTCCTGATTCAGCAATCGAACCTGAGTCTCCTGCATTGCAGGTGGAGTCTTTACCATCAGAGCCAGCAGGGAAGCCCTAAGAATACTGGAGTGGGTAGCCATTCCCTTCTTCAGGGGGTCTTCCCCACCCAGAGGTCAAATCCATGTCTTGTGCATTGCAGGCAGATTCCTTATCATCTGAGCCACCAGGGAAATTCAAATGTCTTTAAATAGCTGATTAATCAGAAAAAGATTTAAATAGCATTCTCCTTATTTTTTAATTGAACACTTGAATTTAAACCTATTTTCCCACTTTACATCTTTAAGCCCACATGTATCTTGAGTCTTTAAATGTTTCAATTCTTTTTGAAAAATATGTCACTGCAAAACTGTGACAATGAAGAAATGCTTAAAATTCAGAAATTCACAATCAATGGTTAGAGCTTATAGTCTGCAACCCTCCTCAACTTTGGATCCTGGTTCTTAAAATTTTGGAATTCAGTTTTGTGCAAGAAGGCCTTGGTTGAAGAAGAGTGCAAACATCATCCCACACAGGTAATTTCACTATGGACTAATGAGTGATTCAGTGAGAATCTAAGGAAATATTTTATGCTATTTTCTAAAATGTGTAAGTTACATGGATTATACTTTCATTCTTTCCCATATAGGGTCAGATCCCTAAAATATTAGACTTATTAGTAGCAGGTAATCTTAAGGATTTTCTTGTTGGCAAACAGTAGTGACTTTTGATGAGTCTAAACTCTGAATAACCAGGTCAAGAGACTTCCTTCAGCTCTCTGCCCTGCTTATTACTTACCTACTCAATAGACAGTTCCTGAAGACACCAAAAATATTTCTCAAATCTTTCTTCTCCTCTTCTTTTAATCCCAATGAATGACATCATCATCATTTGTCCAATTTATCAACTTAAGAATTTTCATCTCTGCTGTGCCTATAGCAAATCAGTTACAAAGTCTTGCCCGTTCGTTTCATTGAAATCTTCACTGAGATAGTTGTAGGTTCACAGAGAGTGACGAAAAGTAATACAAAGAGTAATCCACTTTTTATTTACCTGCTTGCTCTCAATGTAACAATTTGCAAAATGATAGTACAGCATCAGGTGGCAATAGTGGTAAACAATCTGCCTGGAGGCACCAGAGACACCAGTTCCATCCCTGGGTCAGGAAGATCTCCTGGAGAAGGAAATGGCAACTCACTCCAGTATTCTTACCTGAAAAACCCCATGGACAGAGGAGCCTGGCAAGACATGAGATCGCAAAGAGCTGGATAGGACTGGGCAATAGAGCACACACATGCACACACATGTACATATACATGCTCACAACCAGGATATTGACTGGCTTTGATAAAATCTGCAAATCATATTCATGTTTCCTCACTCTTATTTTTTCTATGTGTATTTGTGTATTTAGGTCTATACAATATTATCACATGGGTTTGAATATCTCTCACCACAGTACGGGTAGTGAAAATTTGTATCACTGCAAGAAGCCTGTTGGTCCTTAGTTTTCTTTAATTCTTGATTTTTCTTCTTTATATGCTCCTCTCCAAATTCTCACCTCCTGTGCTGAAATAGATTCCTAGAAGTCATCTCTCACTCTAAACTTCCAGTTCCTCTAATGTATCATTTACAATGCATTTATAAATTGCAAATCTGATTATGTCAGTTCTCTAGGCAAGTATCAGTTTGCCTAGAATTACTAGTTCTCTGGCTCTAAATTTATACACTGGAAAAATTCTGTACATTACTAAAATAAAAATCTGAGCAAAAACTTACTGGCATAGCTTAGTCATATGAAGGAAAAATCAAATTATTTTGCTGCCTGCCTTCTTATTATCCAGTGACAATTAAGACTGTTATCCATGGATTTGGTGGCTCCCACAGTCACTCAACCACAGTATTTTATAAGAAAGTAGTAGAAACTATATGTTTACTTTATTTTTACATTTAGAAATATTAAAGCAAATGCCTTATCAGTTTTTTTCTTTTCAGATTCATATCACCCTAGCCACAACCTGGTAAGTGAGATAAAAAATTAGATATGGATCTGAGAAAGTAAAATTACTACTACAAAGTCTTGCCCGTTCGTTTCATTGAAATCTTCACTGAGATAGTTGTAGGTTCACAGAGAGTGACGAAAAGTAATACAAAGAGTAATCCACTTTTTATTTACCTGCTTGCTCTCAATGTAACAATTTGCAAAATGATAGTACAGCATCAGGTGGCAATAGTGGTAAACAATCTGCCTGGAGGCACCAGAGACACCAGTTCCATCCCTGGGTCAGGAAGATCTCCTGGAGAAGGAAATGGCAACTCACTCCAGTATTCTTACCTGAAAAACCCCATGGACAGAGGAGCCTGGCAAGACATGAGATCGCAAAGAGCTGGATAGGACTGGGCAATAGAGCACACACATGCACACACATGTACATATACATGCTCACAACCAGGATATTGACTGGCTTTGATAAAATCTGCAAATCATATTCATGTTTCCTCACTCTTATTTTTTCTATGTGTATTTGTGTATTTAGGTCTATACAATATTATCACATGGGTTTGAATATCTCTCACCACAGTACGGGTAGTGAAAATTTGTATCACTGCAAGAAGCCTGTTGGTCCTTAGTTTTCTTTAATTCTTGATTTTTCTTCTTTATATGCTCCTCTCCAAATTCTCACCTCCTGTGCTGAAATAGATTCCTAGAAGTCATCTCTCACTCTAAACTTCCAGTTCCTCTAATGTATCATTTACAATGCATTTATAAATTGCAAATCTGATTATGTCAGTTCTCTAGGCAAGTATCAGTTTGCCTAGAATTACTAGTTCTCTGGCTCTAAATTTATACACTGGAAAAATTCTGTACATTACTAAAATAAAAATCTGAGCAAAACTTACTGGCATAGCTTAGTCATATGAAGGAAAAATCAAATTATTTTGCTGCCTGCCTTCTTATTATCCAGTGACAATTAAGACTGTTATCCATGGATTTGGTGGCTCCCACAGTCACTCAACCACAGTATTTTATAAGAAAGTAGTAGAAACTATATGTTTACTTTATTTTTACATTTAGAAATATTAAAGCAAATGCCTTATCAGTTTTTTTCTTTTCAGATTCATATCACCCTAGCCACAACCTGGTAAGTGAGATAAAAAATTAGATATGGATCTGAGAAAGTAAAATTACTACTACAAAAGATGAATTTTTTGAAAATACTGCTGTAATTACCAATTTATTTTACAGACAGCTATAGGTTGCTATTAATGATTTACACATTGACTCTCAAAGCATATCACATTACTTTTGAGAGTATGAAGTTTTGCTATTTATCATTTGTCTTATGGTTTCTAGGAATGTGTTGACTCCTCTCCATTTTTCTCCTCTCAAGATAAGTGTTCTCCTGAGAGTTAAGCATATAACTTACTAAAAATGTAACCAAACTATTTCCTACCCAAAGTGAATTTTGTGGCTTTTTATACTCAGAGAGATTACCAAATTATTGGAATGGATAAGCCATCCCACCTTCATTTTGCCACATGCAAATCAAATAGATATAAAATATCAATGCTCATATCTGCTAGCACTTCTCTGTTTCTGTAATAAAGGCAAAAAAAGGCTTATCAGAATCTTTTCTTATTCCTCTCACATACTAGTATCATGGCTTTTAGTGGCTATAAGGTATGTCAACTAGCTTATTAATCTTAGATATTATTCATTTCATTGGGTTTAGTCACATTATGTGCATGAATATAGCTGTCCGAAATTCTTCCAAATTTCTAATCAAAACACCTTTGCCTGGCAAAGGTGATTAGTCTTATTAACTTTTCAAATATTGTGATTATAAATACTGTGATTTGTCATACTTATTAACTCGCTTAGGTTATAGTACTCAAGTACTCAATAATACATTGACTTAAGTGTTTCTATGAACTGTATTTTGTAGATGTGGTTACCATTTATTATCAATTGCCTTTAAGTAAAGCAGATTACACTCCAAAATGTGTGTGAGTCTCATTAAATCATTTGAAAGTCTTAAGAACAGATTTCCTGCAGAAGAAAGAATTTCATGTTAAGAATACATCAACTTCCCTCCCCAGTTTCCAGCCTTCAGGTCCACTCTACAGGTTTCAAACTTCTAGGCCCCTTAATCCTTTGAGTGAATTCCTTAAAATAAGCTTTTCCTCTCACTAGATATAGAGATAGATATTGATACAGGTATATTGATCTCCCGTACTGGTTTTATTTCTCTAGAGACCTGACTGAAGCAACTAACACATTTATTAATGACACAACTATTATTTATTAATGAAATATGCATATTGACAGCATATTAAAACCACTCTAATCATTTAAATGGACATTGGTGATTATCTCCCTAGACTCATTCAACCTATCTTTCATCAAATAGCATCCAACTGTTTGTGTCATCATTTGGAAATGAAGCCATCTTTTGTTCCAAAGTTAGTCTTAGATTAGTCAAAGCCAGTCTGCATAATTCCAGTATGCCTAGCGCCATGCATATTTACTATATGAAAAAGTGATGATACAGTTTATCTCAATTTAACATGTCTATTTACAATGATTCAGATTCATGCTGAAACACAGCCTATATCTTGTGATTTACTCATTTGCTTACTTCACGTCTCCACTCAGTTTGGTGACATTTCATCACCTTATATAGAAGCACCATAAACCTCAGTCCTCAGGCTCTCTTGATCCATAATTTGCTTCTCATTATCAATACCTTGCCACTGTTTTATAATTATTCATTTTCTGTGCTCCATACAAAACATAATTTTCATGAGGTTCACTATCATTTCACTAGAGTCTATAATGGTCTCCGCCTTTTAGATAACTCCCTATAAAGGTTTACTTGATGAATAAAGAATTGCAACCAGCAATGTTATTATTAAAGCATCAATTTTAAACTCAAGTCAGGCTTTTAAAGCATACACTGATGATTTTATTCCATCCTCCAACTAATTCAATTATTTTAACTGACTGTTCCTTATCCACATTTCTGTTTCTTTGAATTTCTTCTTTTGCAGTTCTTATAGAAAACAGTTACATAAGTGACTCCAAAAGAGGATGCTCATGACTTCTTTCCTGTTGTTGATGCTAAAAATAAGTTTTGCTTTGGAAGTATTTACATGAAAAATATGATTACAACCTTTGCTAGAGAATTTACAAGTTTCAAACTTCTAGGCCCCTTAATCCTTTGAGTGAATTCCTTAAAATAAGCTTTTCCTCTCACTAGATATAGAGATAGATATTGATACAGGTATATTGATCTCCCGTACTGGTTTTATTTCTCTAGAGACCTGACTGAAGCAACTAACACATTTATTAATGACACAACTATTATTTATTAATGAAATATGCATATTGACAGCATATTAAAACCACTCTAATCATTTAAATGGACATTGGTGATTATCTCCCTAGACTCATTCAACCTATCTTTCATCAAATAGCATCCAACTGTTTGTGTCATCATTTGGAAATGAAGCCATCTTTTGTTCCAAAGTTAGTCTTAGATTAGTCAAAGCCAGTCTGCATAATTCCAGTATGCCTAGCGCCATGCATATTTACTATATGAAAAAGTGATGATACAGTTTATCTCAATTTAACATGTCTATTTACAATGATTCAGATTCATGCTGAAACACAGCCTATATCTTGTGATTTACTCATTTGCTTACTTCACGTCTCCACTCAGTTTGGTGACATTTCATCACCTTATATAGAAGCACCATAAACCTCAGTCCTCAGGCTCTCTTGATCCATAATTTGCTTCTCATTATCAATACCTTGCCACTGTTTTATAATTATTCATTTTCTGTGCTCCATACAAAACATAATTTTCATGAGGTTCACTATCATTTCACTAGAGTCTATAATGGTCTCCGCCTTTTAGATAACTCCCTATAAAGGTTTACTTGATGAATAAAGAATTGCAACCAGCAATGTTATTATTAAAGCATCAATTTTAAACTCAAGTCAGGCTTTTAAAGCATACACTGATGATTTTATTCCATCCTCCAACTAATTCAATTATTTTAACTGACTGTTCCTTATCCACATTTCTGTTTCTTTGAATTTCTTCTTTTGCAGTTCTTATAGAAAACAGTTACATAAGTGACTCCAAAAGAGGATGCTCATGACTTCTTTCCTGTTGTTGATGCTAAAAATAAGTTTTGCTTTGGAAGTATTTACATGAAAAATATGACACTTTGCTAGAGAATTTACAAGTATGATCCGGTAGAGAAATTGACCATTTTACCACCAAACCAAGTGTTATAAAATGAAAGTTGTGAAATCACACCATCTGGGTATAGCTGTAGATTTATATTAGTTTCATCCAGGGTATGAATGTACTTTTTTCCCCCTTCTTACCTAGACCTACAGCTGTTCACTGGCAAAGGCAACTACCTCATCTCTTGCCTGACACCTACCTCTTCCATTTCATGTCTTCTTCACTCTCTTCCTCAACTATCTGGGGCTAGATTTTTTAATGTCACTTTGGAAATTATGAGCACACCACCAGTTAATAACTCTTGCAGCCTGATGACAAATTTGGTCATCTATCTTCAGCTACGAGAATACAGTTATAGATGGTATTTAGACCCCAGAAACTTAATCAAAATGCTGTGGGGGTAGAACTGATGCCACTGATAAGAATTCTCTTCTTCAGTCATCACACTGTGTTCAGCTACAATCAGTCAGGAAAGAATATATTCTAAAGGCTGAAGCTGCAGTCAGACAGAAGTTTAAGTATCCAATTACATTTATAGTTTCTTGAATTTTGTAAGCTCTGATAATCCATGTGAATTATTGGAATAAAAATTAATGTTCATTTTTTTACACTCTGGAGTCAAGATTTGAAAATGGAATACATTATACACTATGGTGTTTTGAAGTATCACAGACTCTGACCCAGGGAATATGATTAAAGTATGAAAACGGGCTTCCCTGGTGATCCAGTGGGTAAGGACACCGCCTTGCAGTGCAAGGGGCACCGGTTCGAGCCCTGGCCTGGGAAGATCCCACATGCTGCGGAGCGGCTGGACTGATGTGTCCAATTACCCAGCCGGAGCTCTGGAGCGCATGCGCCCAGAGCCAGTGCTCTGTGACAACAGAGGCCACCACGATGGGAAGCCCACATGGGCCAAAGAACAAAGATGGATGAAAATAGACAAATGAAAGACCAATAGAAGTAGCCCGCCTGCCCCCCCCCCCAACCCCACCCCCCCAAAAAATAAATAAAAAAATCTTTAAAAAAATAAAATAAAATAAAGTATGAAAACATCAAAACGTATCAGAGAAATTGGGGAGAAGCTTAAAAGTAAACTTTTTAATCTTTCTATGCTTTTAGTAACAAGAATTAGCATTTACTTGCACTTAGAACTAGGAAAGCTAGTTTCAAGAACTTTACCAGATTTGTCACCTTGTTTTATTCTCAGAGCATCCTTGCATCATTATTTCACCCATAAGTGATCTAAAGTACAGGGGTGTTATTTGCCAAAGTCAGACTTCTCAGAAAAAACAGAGTTAGAGAATGTCAAATTGGTTCCATGGTGAGTGTTATGGAAATTTGGCAAACTAAAATTTTCCTATAGGCAAAACAAGTTGCTTACTCCTGACATGTCCCTGAAAATATGACATATTTAAATTTTTCAATCACAATAAAATTTTTGGTCCACAATGAAAGAGAATCAAGTTTATACAAATCTAATTTCAGTATACAATAAAGATGCAAAATGAAAAGGCTATTCACAACTAGGTATTCTACTTGTTCCCCCCAAATTCACCAAGTAATCTTTACAAAATATTACCTATTTCTGATGTATAATTTCAAACATTTCTCATAACAGAGTTTTTATTCATACATGACTTTGAAGGTAAAACCAAGTGGAACTATATAAATTCTTAATATTATATGATTCTGTTAATGTATAACAATATTCCTTTAAGTGAGTTCCATTATTCATTGGTCTCAGGGAACCCTTCACAATGTAAAAGTTAAATACACATAGCAAATTCTCTTTATGTCATACCATTGTTGGAAACTCAGAAGTACCTTAACATATTAAAGGTTCTGAGATGCCCTGCAGAGAAGGGAACACCTGTCTAACATTGTTTAACTCACTGTTTCCCATTGTATTTGAAGATGGAATTTAGCATAATATTCTGAAGCTTCCCTTAGAATCAGTATTCTTCACATCATCTGTTGAGAACTGGTGGCCTAAATTAGAACGTCCTTTTCATTAAATACCCTCTCTTTCTCATTCTACTTTCCTGTTACTCAAATATATTTTAGAACCATTGCTTCCTTTCCATCTTTCTTGCAAAAATATAGTAAAATAATTTTCTGCAGTGGAGTATTATTTTTCTATATAACTATGATCACCTTCATCAAACATGATGTGGTAGGTAGCACTAATAATTAAATCATCTGTGTCAACATGACAATTGTTTGTACAGAGAAGTTTTTGCTTGGGAAAAGGTAAGACTCTAAAATAATAAATAACTTTATTAAAAATTAAATAACAATATTAAAATTAAATATCAATATTAAATAACTTTAAATAATAACTTCTTGGACTTCCCTAGTGGCTCAGATGGTAAAGAATCCACCTCAAGTGCAGGAAAACTGGGTTCAAGCCCTGGGTTGGAAAGATCCCCTGGAGAAGGGAAAGGCTACCCACTCCAGTATTCTTGCTTGGAGAATTCCATGGCTTATCCATGGGTCACAAAGATTCTGACACAATTCAGCAACATCACTATAAAATAATTGCTTTAGGCAGTTCCAGCAAATTCATTTATCAAAGATAGCATTTTGCTCACCTGAATAAACAGATTGGTCATCACAAACAATTTAACCATTAAAATTCTATTAAAAACCTTTGCTTTTCCCACCAAACTACATACACTCAGTGTGTGTGTGTGTGTGTGTGTGTGTGTGTGTGTGTTCCTGTGAGTGTGTGTGTGTGTGTGTGTGTGTGTGTGTGTGTGTGTGTGTGTTGCTCAGTCCCGTCTGACTCTTTACAACGCTATGGACTGTAGCTAGCCAGGCTTGTCTGTCCATAGAATTATCCAGGCAAGAATACTGGAGTGGGTTTCCATTCCCTTCTCCAGGCAAGAATACTGGAGTGGGTTTCCATTCCCTTCTCCAGGCAAGAATACTGGAGTGGGTTTCCTTTCCCTTCTTCAGGATATCTTCCATCAAACCTGGCTCTCCTGCATTGCAGGAGGATTTTTTTTACCATCTGAGCCACCAGGAAAGCCTACTACATACACTGTTAGGTCACAAACCTTCCATTCTCAATCAATTGTGTCCCCTGAAAAACTCACCTGAAGCCACCTAAGTCAAGAGCTACCAACTACAGAAATGTCAGTTTTGACTCCTCACTTCTGAGGCATTGCTAGAATTCAATCATGATCATGCTCTCTCTAACAGCAATAAGGTCTAATATATCTAACTTGATCTCAATAGAAAAGGTAATATTTGGGGAAGTTTAACAGAGCTGAAGTATATTATTAATTACTTATAAATTAAGGAAAAGATGTACACATTTAAATCACCAATGATTTCAGAGAATTTCCAGTTTATATAACCATTTCAAATCCTTTTAGTCTAAAAAACACCAAATATATTTATATTATAGAAAATCAATTTTTTTAGAAAATTTACACTTAAAAATTGAAGACATATTTGTATTAGTTCTTGGGTGAGGTGAACTGTAGAGACATGGTTCATGTCTTCATGGAGTTTAGAGATTGGTGGGATCATAGGCTTTGCAAAGGGAAATAAATAAAATCTATGGACACATGATGATAAAAACTTATCAGTGTCATGATAACAAATCCAAAACAAAAAAGGAAAAAGAGTGATTGGAAGATCCTACTAGATGAGGGAACCTGTGAAGGATCTCTAAGGAAACAAAATTTTAAGTAAGAGTTGAAGATTGAGTAAGAGTCAGGCATATCAAGCCTGGAAGAAAGAACATTACAACCAATGACTCAGCATAACCAAGGTCCTGAGATTTGAGAACAGTAACAACAACAACAATAAATCTTGGTTTTTCTTAAGGAACCAAAAGAAGACTGATATATACTGGCATAGAACATAGATAGGACAGCTGCACCATTGGGATAGATGGACTGGAATAGTAGGCAATCTGGATTTTATTCACTTATAATGTCAAAATTTTGATGATATCATAAACTGTCATGATTCAGTTTATGTTTCAATAACAAAATCTAGTTATTTATTGGATGGAGAATGAATGTGGGGAGATCAATTAAGAGATGACTGCAACAGTCCTGGGAAGGAAACATGGTGGTTTTGATTGGAGTGGTGGTCATACAGACAGTGTGACATAGATACCTTCACTTCTAAAAGATTTTATTGCTAAAATTAACAGAATATTGCAGTAAAACAGATATATACAATAAAAAAGAGGAAAGGGAAAGAATGATTCTAGGTAGTCTGAATGAGCCACTGAGTAGGTGGATATACAGAAATATATATCTAATATTACATATACACATATATCAAATAACCCAATAATGCACCATAAATTGGAATTCGGTGCACCTGATCTGAAATAATATCACTTTCTTTGGACTCTTCTCCAGGAAACCCTTGAGCATCACAGTTCTAGTCCAGGCACCAATGATTTCAAATTTCCAGTTTATATAACCATTTCAAATCCTTTTAGTCTAAAAAACACCAAATATATTTATATTATAGAAAATCAATTTTTTTAGAAAATTTACACTTAAAAATTGAAGACATATTTGTATTAGTTCTTGGGTGAGGTGAACTGTAGAGACATGGTTCATGTCTTCATGGAGTTTAGAGATTGGTGGGATCATAGGCTTTGCAAAGGGAAATAAATAAAATCTATGGACACATGATGATAAAAACTTATCAGTGTCATGATAACAAATCCAAAACAAAAAAGGAAAAAGAGTGATTGGAAGATCCTACTAGATGAGGGAACCTGTGAAGGATCTCTAAGGAAACAAAATTTTAAGTAAGAGTTGAAGATTGAGTAAGAGTCAGGCATATCAAGCCTGGAAGAAAGAACATTACAACCAATGACTCAGCATAACCAAGGTCCTGAGATTTGAGAACAGTAACAACAACAACAATAAATCTTGGTTTTTCTTAAGGAACCAAAAGAAGACTGATATATACTGGCATAGAACATAGATAGGACAGCTGCACCATTGGGATAGATGGACTGGAATAGTAGGCAATCTGGATTTTATTCACTTATAATGTCAAAATTTTGATGATATCATAAACTGTCATGATTCAGTTTATGTTTCAATAACAAAATCTAGTTATTTATTGGATGGAGAATGAATGTGGGGAGATCAATTAAGAGATGACTGCAACAGTCCTGGGAAGGAAACATGGTGGTTTTGATTGGAGTGGTGGTCATACAGACAGTGTGACATAGATACCTTCACTTCTAAAAGATTTTATTGCTAAAATTAACAGAATATTGCAGTAAAACAGATATATACAATAAAAAAGAGGAAAGGGAAAGAATGATTCTAGGTAGTCTGAATGAGCCACTGAGTAGGTGGATATACAGAAATATATATCTAATATTACATATACACATATATCAAATAACCCAATAATGCACCATAAATTGGAATTCGGTGCACCTGACAGTCTCTGATAAGTAATATCACTTTCTTTGGACTCTTCTCCAGGGAAACCCTTGAGCATCACAGTTCTAGTCCAGGCCTGGTGATTTATATATTAGATGGAATTTAAGAGCTTCCAGGACCATCCAACTCATTCTATCTTCCTAATTGGAAAAGTTCAAATTGCAGTTAAAAAAAAAAAAAAAAAGTTAAATTTGGTTGAAAAAAATCAGTTCAGCAGCCTCCAAAAAAAGTTATATAGTTCAGCTCTGTAAAAAGAAATTGAGTTAATATAGGAGCTATTAGAACTTCTACATAGCAGTTAATTAAGATTGATTAGAGAAGGAGTCTAGAGTTTAGCATCCTCCAAATTTTCATTCAAAACAAACCTTTCTTAATCAGGTGGAAAATAATGTTCATAGCAGGGAATGGAACTTAATTTATCCAGGCTTATAAGGAATGATATTAAGGTAAACTACTCCCTAAACATAACTTTTTACAGATGAAGTGAACAAATTCATTAACAATGTGTCCATGCAAGAATTGTAAACCAAAATGGAATAAACATGCACGAGGAACTTAATACTGAATTTTAACTAAAATGTAAGGGGAAAAAAACTGGTAATGAAGGAAAAATGCTGAGTAACTAATTGGTCATGCCATGACATTTATTTACTAATTAATTTTCAAAACTTGCATTAGCCTTTCTGTGCTTCAGTTAACTTGTGACTTGCCTTGTGTCTTCAAATTACAACCAAGGATGCAATTGAATTATGCCCTGTACCTTGCCCAGCACTTGAAAAGCACTGAAATCATTGCAAATTAAATGACAAGCAACTCAGTCAATATTTCATTTACTGCCACACAGCTGCTGAGAGCTACTCTTGTGAGCTCATATGCAGGAAATAGGAGCCAACCTCACCATTTCCTTAACATTTAAAATTTTGTTTTTCTGGTTTGGAAACAGGTTTTTCACCAATAAAACACATATAACACCCATTAGATTGTTTCATTTTTTTTCAACTGATCTTTCCATGTCATTGCTATATAACTATGTGATAGAAAATCCACATGAAAAACAAAGCATTTATATGTACCTTTTTTTGATATGAGTATTAAGATCTCTTGAAACTATCCTGGTTCTCCACTTCTTTTATAGTGAAGGAAAATTTTCTAGAACATAACAATTCAGCATGACTGATAGGATGGAGATAAGCCAACAGTAGTATCAGACTTGAAGTATGACCTGTGTGTGAGTCACAAGGAGCAAGCATCATTTAGCAAAAGAAAGTAAGTAGTTGGAATTCTTATTCTAAAAGATGACTAAAGAAAAGAGAATAATTTAGAAAATTCAACATATTGAGCAGATAAAGGACTCAGCATAAACTCCTGAACCTTTTCAGGATAGAGAAAGACTTTCAATCCAAAATGAAGGCAAAAGATGAGAATAGACTATTAAGATTAAAGCTTGGTATTTGTAAGAAATAGACATAAAACACATAAAAGTAAGCCAAATAAATTTTAATTTAATTATTGTATGACTAAATGGAAATGCTTTTTAAATGAGATGAGTACTATATTTTTGGATCATTTTCCCAAGGAACTTTCATTGTAGGTATGTTTAATCAGAAGTTGAGGTTAGACGTCTATCACCAGGCAGTAGTTACATTCATTAATCCACTCACTCAACAAATACATGAGGAATTTCTACAATATTCCAGGCTTGCTGGGCAAATTCAGGATAAAAAAGTGACTTAAACAGGTATTGGACCCTGATTTCTTGAGGTTTACATTTTGGTGAATTTTCACACTAAATCAACATATTTGAAAATTTAACAATGTTGACTTTTTTGAGTATGTAAAATATTATGTAAGTTTTAGAATATATGCAATAGATACGATGTACACATAATAAAAGTAACAGTGATGGATTGTTTTTCCAGTTTTATAGAAGTTTTAAAAACTTTTCAAGATATTTTATCATGTCAATGACAATATTTACATAGTACATTTAATTTTATTCATGATTATGCAAAGAAATTTGAAACCATTCACAAATCAATTTTGAAAAAACAGAATCAATTTTGCTTAAGCAATTTTCCAAAGATGATATCAGTTTCACACTTATCTAGATATAGAAGTCATATTAACACAATCCATGTTTCCAAAATATGACTTTAAATTTTTGTACTATAGTAAAAAAAAGGGAGTATTAAGATCTCTTGAAACTATCCTGGTTCTCCACTTCTTTTATAGTGAAGGAAAATTTTCTAGAACATAACAATTCAGCATGACTGATAGGATGGAGATAAGCCAACAGTAGTATCAGACTTGAAGTATGACCTGTGTGTGAGTCACAAGGAGCAAGCATCATTTAGCAAAAGAAAGTAAGTAGTTGGAATTCTTATTCTAAAAGATGACTAAAGAAAAGAGAATAATTTAGAAAATTCAACATATTGAGCAGATAAAGGACTCAGCATAAACTCCTGAACCTTTTCAGGATAGAGAAAGACTTTCAATCCAAAATGAAGGCAAAAGATGAGAATAGACTATTAAGATTAAAGCTTGGTATTTGTAAGAAATAGACATAAAACACATAAAAGTAAGCCAAATAAATTTTAATTTAATTATTGTATGACTAAATGGAAATGCTTTTTAAATGAGATGAGTACTATATTTTTGGATCATTTTCCCAAGGAACTTTCATTGTAGGTATGTTTAATCAGAAGTTGAGGTTAGACGTCTATCACCAGGCAGTAGTTACATTCATTAATCCACTCACTCAACAAATACATGAGGAATTTCTACAATATTCCAGGCTTGCTGGGCAAATTCAGGATAAAAAAGTGACTTAAACAGGTATTGGACCCTGATTTCTTGAGGTTTACATTTTGGTGAATTTTCACACTAAATCAACATATTTGAAAATTTAACAATGTTGACTTTTTTGAGTATGTAAAATATTATGTAAGTTTTAGAATATATGCAATAGATACGATGTACACATAATAAAAGTAACAGTGATGGATTGTTTTTCCAGTTTTATAGAAGTTTTAAAAACTTTTCAAGATATTTTATCATGTCAATGACAATATTTACATAGTACATTTAATTTTATTCATGATTATGCAAAGAAATTTGAAACCATTCACAAATCAATTTTGAAAAAACAGAATCAATTTTGCTTAAGCAATTTTCCAAAGATGATATCAGTTTCACACTTATCTAGATATAGAAGTCATATTAACACAATCCATTAAAGTTTCCCAAACTAGTTAAATGATATCGTCTGAGTATTTTCATTCTTTTAATGTTATTTTTTACAGCATTTTGCCATGAGAAGGGACTTTCTGTTATACTTATGCTAACATCGATTTTACTAATAATTCCATAATTTGTCTACAATCATACTTTTAGCCTTAGCACAATATTCAAACTTTCTGATCTCCTAATGCCTAGCCCAATGTTTCTTTGAATATATTATGCTGCTTCTCTGAATTAATTACCATATAAGCTAGATCCTTTAAACAAGAGTCCCTCAAAACCATGGCTCAAACAAAAGAGACATGTATTTCTTTCATCTAAAAGTCTGGAAAGTCCAGGATGGTAATAAAGATCCACAACTCTTAGGAAACTGGGTTTCTTTTATTTATCTCTCCTGCTGTCTTCATACATGTATTTCAGCACAAAAATCCTAACCACATTCCAGGCAATGGTGAGTGGTGGGTGAGAATGCTTCATCCCCTTCATCAAAAACTCAGAAACCACACACAGCACCTCTGAGTGTCAGATCCTAGTAACACAATCACTCTGAGCTCCAAGTAAATTTTCCCTTCCCAAGAGAAAAAGAAAAAAGCGATGCTCAAGACAGCTAGCTAGTCTTTGCTACATCTTCCGAGCAATCTCTCAAGTTCTTTTCCTGGCTTTACCTTTTACTAGTTGTGTCAACTTAATTTCTCAGTGCTTCAGTTGTCTTGTTTCTAAATAGTGTTTTTAAATTAATAGTTATTAGTTAGAAAACCTAATAACACTTATTTCACAGGTTTGTTGTATGAATTCAGTAAGATATAATATGCACAATGCCTAAAAGAGTGCCTGGCAGAGTAAATAACATAATAATTATTAGCTACTCTTTACTGTTATTACTATAATCTAATAGCAGTATCAGATTCCTTCCCCAAACCCCTCCCTGAAGGCTCCTTTGTCCTAAATTTTTAAAAATGTCTTAAATCTTGTTGTCTAACTTGTTAATGTACAATAAATTTACTCCATGTTTAGACACAAAAAAAATCGGTCCAGTTTTAAACAGTTGCTAGTTTTGAGAGCTTTTAATCTACTAAACCAGAAAAGACAATACTGTTATCTTTATTCTCTAAATAAATTCCCCCCAAGTAATCACAAAAGGGCAGATATAACCTTGATAGTGTGTCTGTAAGAAGGTAAACAGGTGAAATAGTAATCACCACTTTTCTCACATACACAGCATCCTGCCTACAAGTGCAACCTTCCGCTGATCACTCTCCATGAGTTTCTTTGTCTCCTGAGCTTCCAGTTTTTATCTTCCTCGATCCAACCCTCCTGCAAGAGTCGGGGGTCTCCCTGACAAATTCTCAGAGCAGTCCTAGCTGATTCCCAGGCTTAGGCTACTGTTGCATTTTCTCTGCAAGTTATTCAGATTATTTTGTAACTTCTCCCGGGACTGATCATGAAAGACCCATTCTCTTGTTTTCTATTTCCTTGCACTCTACCATGACACAACAAAACTCCACCTGACTTCAGGCCCCGCCTTCTCCACCCTACAGTCCCCTGGAGAGCTGAGGCAGAGCTGAGGGGCAACGTGCACCTGTAACCAAACACCTGAAGAGCATAGGGCCTGGTCCTGCTGAAAAAATTGAAAATTGCATTGGAATTCAATACACCAAAAGGAAATTATAAGGGTTGAAAGAGGTAAAAAAGCATGAAGAAGTCAGCTTTGCAATGTGTTACCAGAGGTACAAGTGAAAAGGTTAAGTAAGTGACTCGAGAACAAATTGGAAATTAAGGGAATGATAAACCCTCAAGAATTGCTTTTATTTTGTGAGGTGTTTTAGGGATCAGTTGTGTTTACAGATTTAAAAGCCAGGAAAGGCCTAGAAGCAGTGGAATCTTCTTATAAAACAACTTAATTCCATGTGTAAATATATGACATCTTGGCTTGGGTTTCACAGGAGTAAAACTTGAGATAGGAATTCTTATTCCAGGGATTTGCCTGATGGTCCAGTGGCTAAGTGCAGGGTATGAGGACTAGATCCCTAGATCCCTGGTCAGTGAAGCAAGATTCCCCACACACCTGGGAGAAACTGCTTCCCAGGTGACACAGTTGGTAAACAACCTGCCTGCCAACACAGAAGACCTAAGAGACAGAGGTTTGATACCTGGGTTGGGAAGATTCCCTGGAGGAGGAAATGGCAACCCAGCCGAGTATTCTTGTCTAGAAAATCCCATCGACAGAGGAGTCTCGTGGACTAAAGTCAATGCGGTTGCAAAGAGTCAAACACGACTGAGCTTGCATGCAAAGTATACAAAGAATATGAGACAACTAGAGTCTGTGCACTGCAGGGAAAGATGCCACATGCCACAACTAAGATCCAGTGCAACCAAATAAACAAATATTAAAAAACAGAAATTCTTGTTCCGGTAATTGATTTGTGGGGGCGCTCTTAGGAGAAGGAGCAAGAAGGACACAGAAGAGATAGAACTAAGTTATAGAAACTAAACAAATATATGGCCTTTGGCTGGAGATAATCTTCTGCCTGGTTTCATGAGGAAGTTCTAGCTCCAGACTGAATTAGTCCCACATGGAGGTAAGGAGGGAAGCATTTTGTATCCAGCACTGGTAGGATGCGGGTGAAGCTGCTCCCCTTCAGGACTGAGGGGGAGGTGTAGGTTTCCCAGTGCAGTACGTAGGTTCTCATTTGGCCATGGCCAAGGGTCTCAAGAAGAGGGCAGCCTACACATGGCCTTTGTTCAGGCTTCTATCACAAAAGAAATTTCTTTCTCACAGTTCTGGAGGTCTCAAGAAGAGTGAACAATGATTATAACCCTAAGAGAGTACAAGTGAAAAGGTTAAGTAAGTGACTCGAGAACAAATTGGAAATTAAGGGAATGATAAACCCTCAAGAATTGCTTTTATTTTGTGAGGTGTTTTAGGGATCAGTTGTGTTTACAGATTTAAAAGCCAGGAAAGGCCTAGAAGCAGTGGAATCTTCTTATAAAACAACTTAATTCCATGTGTAAATATATGACATCTTGGCTTGGGTTTCACAGGAGTAAAACTTGAGATAGGAATTCTTATTCCAGGGATTTGCCTGATGGTCCAGTGGCTAAGTGCAGGGTATGAGGACTAGATCCCTAGATCCCTGGTCAGTGAAGCAAGATTCCCCACACACCTGGGAGAAACTGCTTCCCAGGTGACACAGTTGGTAAACAACCTGCCTGCCAACACAGAAGACCTAAGAGACAGAGGTTTGATACCTGGGTTGGGAAGATTCCCTGGAGGAGGAAATGGCAACCCAGCCGAGTATTCTTGTCTAGAAAATCCCATCGACAGAGGAGTCTCGTGGACTAAAGTCAATGCGGTTGCAAAGAGTCAAACACGACTGAGCTTGCATGCAAAGTATACAAAGAATATGAGACAACTAGAGTCTGTGCACTGCAGGGAAAGATGCCACATGCCACAACTAAGATCCAGTGCAACCAAATAAACAAATATTAAAAAACAGAAATTCTTGTTCCGGTAATTGATTTGTGGGGGTGCTCTTAGGAGAAGGAGCAAGAAGGACACAGAAGAGATAGAACTAAGTTATAGAAACTAAACAAATATATGGCCTTTGGCTGGAGATAATCTTCTGCCTGGTTTCATGAGGAAGTTCTAGCTCCAGACTGAATTAGTCCCACATGGAGGTAAGGAGGGAAGCATTTTGTATCCAGCACTGGTAGGATGCGGGTGAAGCTGCTCCCCTTCAGGACTGAGGGGGAGGTGTAGGTTTCCCAGTGCAGTACGTAGGTTCTCATTTGGCCATGGCCAAGGGTCTCAAGAAGAGGGCAGCCTACACATGGCCTTTGTTCAGGCTTCTATCACAAAAGAAATTTCTTTCTCACAGTTCTGGAGGCTGGGAACACTAAAAGCAAGATGCCAGCATGTTCATGTAGTGGATGAAGATCCCCTTCCTGGTTATAAGCAGCTGTCTTGTATCATCACAAGGCAGAATGGGAACTAGTCCATTCCTTTTACAAAGACACCAATTCCATCAAAGGTGTTCCACCTTTCTGACATAACTGCCTCCTGCACATCTCACTTCTTAAAACCATCTTATTAGGGGTTACGATGTCAACATATGAACTTTTGGGGAACACAAACATAAGACCTGTAAGGAACTGCCTGAAACATGGATATTGAAGAGCTGTTTTAGAAAGCAACTTCATAAAATGATTGCTATTTTTGATAATAATGAAATGTATTAACCAAGATCATTTTCTAACCCTGTAATAAAAGAGGAAAAAGTAATGTCTCAAACTTTTCAGAGCCACTTAGGAAGAAACATTTTTCAGTGGCTACTAAGATAATATTTCAGACTTGTTGCTAACATACTTCACTTATCCTTTAAGTAGGATTCTAATCTCTTCCCACTCTGCTTTTTGTGTGAAGGTTTAATTATTTACAATTCCACCATGAAAGCTGTCCTAATCCATTGGAGCCAATGATAAAACATTATAATAGGAAAGGCCATTAAATTTTATAGTATCCAGGCAGTATTTTTTTTTCCTCTTTGAAATGCATGATTTTTTTTTTTTACCACTCTCATTCACACTGAACAAAACAAAATATATGTTAGAGACACAATTAGCAACAATCTGCAAATGAGCTTTTTTATCACACATCATTTGTTTCAGGAATACAGTTGAACATTTTGTGCAAAAACATATTTTGCATTCTCTCCTAGGATTTGAAGGCTAAGGTGTTAAATGGCCTACTGTATGCCCTTAATAATGTAACTGAGCATGAACTTAATGCAAAAGAATTCTCCAAACTAAGAATCTGAGCCAGTGAAGCTTAGTTTGAAAAACATCTAGGATATAAGTATATGAGCTCCCTGAAGCCATGGATTTAATTCTGTTCTCTCTTGTATTTTTAGCTCTAGAACAGTGCCTAACACATAGTAAATGTTCAGTAAGTATGCAATGAATGTGGATGTATTTATTAGTGATTTTGACACCATCTTTAGTTTGCACAGTTCTTATTCTTTCCTTGTTTATTTGCTTTTCCTTTCCATCTTTTAAATTTATTCTATGCCTTTATGATTCTGAGAAGTTTATCTTGTGTGTGTGTGTGTGCATCTGGATGGTGGTTTAGTCACTAAGTCGTGTTGAAATCTTTGGCCCCATGGACTCCATAGCCCACCTGGCTCCTCTGTCCATGGGATTTTCCAGGTAAGAAGACTGGAGTGGACTATCATTTCCTTTCCCAGGGGGATCTTCCCCGTGCAGGAAATGAATCTGGGTCTCTTGCATTGCAGGAAGATTGTTTACCAACTAATCCACCAGGAAGCCCATGTGTGTAGATAGCAAAGTTTAAATTTCTTTGAGACAAAAATTCCAAAACTCAGACAAAAATGAAATGTATTAACCAAGATCATTTTCTAACCCTGTAATAAAAGAGGAAAAAGTAATGTCTCAAACTTTTCAGAGCCACTTAGGAAGAAACATTTTTCAGTGGCTACTAAGATAATATTTCAGACTTGTTGCTAACATACTTCACTTATCCTTTAAGTAGGATTCTAATCTCTTCCCACTCTGCTTTTTGTGTGAAGGTTTAATTATTTACAATTCCACCATGAAAGCTGTCCTAATCCATTGGAGCCAATGATAAAACATTATAATAGGAAAGGCCATTAAATTTTATAGTATCCAGGCAGTATTTTTTTTTCCTCTTTGAAATGCATGATTTTTTTTTTTTACCACTCTCATTCACACTGAACAAAACAAAATATATGTTAGAGACACAATTAGCAACAATCTGCAAATGAGCTTTTTTATCACACATCATTTGTTTCAGGAATACAGTTGAACATTTTGTGCAAAAACATATTTTGCATTCTCTCCTAGGATTTGAAGGCTAAGGTGTTAAATGGCCTACTGTATGCCCTTAATAATGTAACTGAGCATGAACTTAATGCAAAAGAATTCTCCAAACTAAGAATCTGAGCCAGTGAAGCTTAGTTTGAAAAACATCTAGGATATAAGTATATGAGCTCCCTGAAGCCATGGATTTAATTCTGTTCTCTCTTGTATTTTTAGCTCTAGAACAGTGCCTAACACATAGTAAATGTTCAGTAAGTATGCAATGAATGTGGATGTATTTATTAGTGATTTTGACACCATCTTTAGTTTGCACAGTTCTTATTCTTTCCTTGTTTATTTGCTTTTCCTTTCCATCTTTTAAATTTATTCTATGCCTTTATGATTCTGAGAAGTTTATCTTGTGTGTGTGTGTGTGCATCTGGATGGTGGTTTAGTCACTAAGTCGTGTTGAAATCTTTGGCCCCATGGACTCCATAGCCCACCTGGCTCCTCTGTCCATGGGATTTTCCAGGTAAGAATACTGGAGTGGACTATCATTTCCTTTCCCAGGGGGATCTTCCCCGTGCAGGAAATGAATCTGGGTCTCTTGCATTGCAGGAAGATTGTTTACCAACTAATCCACCAGGGAAGCCCATGTGTGTAGATAGCAAAGTAAATTTCTAGAGACATTATAGACAATACCTGTGAGTAGAGAACAGAAAATATCATCAACCCAGAGAACCTCAGTACTGAGAGAATACCATGAATGAAACGTAAATGAGATGCTGTTGGTAGACTTCTTTCTTTAAAAATCCCATTAAGCAAAGCTGCTTGAATGAATAGAGATTCTGTTCTGCTGTGGAAACATCTTCCAAATCCACAGTCTCTGTAAGAGCTAAGTTTTCATTACAAAAGAGAATTACTTACATATTAAAATAGCTTTTCTTACCTCATCAAGAGAAATTATATTGCCATTTAAGTCATGACATTTTAGAGTTCTGTAGACAATCAATGAGATGTAAAAAGAAAAAGAAAAGCCAAAAATCACAATACAACTAGAACTCACCTATCACTATAGGATTTAGACTATAAAATTTTACAAAAAATAAAAAGTGATAAAATATGCTCTTAAAAAGCTGCTAATGTATGGTCATAGTTATCTTGGATAATTCCAGAGCTGAAATTCCATATGTTGACTAATTATTAATACTTTTTCTGCATACTTCCTATTTATACACTACTGGTTTGGGTAAAGTATATAAGAAAGAAGAAGACATTTCTGCCCTCAAATAGTTTACTCTTCCCCAATAAAATGCTCTTTCCACTCAACTGCATCTAGCCACTGTTCTACTTGCATGCCGATCATAGCTTACCTGGATTATTCTAGACATCTCCAACAATCTATTTTAGTCCTAAATGTCACTGCCGAAGATGTACTCAAAACAGTATTTCATTACAAAAATCCCAAATGAAAGAATTCTAAAAACTTTCTAAGACATCTTATCCTAACAGTCCCTCTGAGGCTATAGTTCCAAGACTAAATGCCCAGTTTTATCTTTATCACTCCCGAGAGAAACGCAATGGTTCCAAGACCCCGAATGTCCTCAGTGGACTATCCATTTCCTGGGATTTTCCAGTAAGAATACTGGAGTGGACTATCATTTCCTTTCCCAGGGGGATCTTCCCCGTGCAGGAAATGAATCTGGGTCTCTTGCATTGCAGGAAGATTGTTTACCAACTAATCCACCAGGGAAGCCCATGTGTGTAGATAGCAAAGTAAATTTCTAGAGACATTATAGACAATACCTGTGAGTAGAGAACAGAAAATATCATCAACCCAGAGAACCTCAGTACTGAGAGAATACCATGAATGAAACGTAAATGAGATGCTGTTGGTAGACTTCTTTCTTTAAAAATCCCATTAAGCAAAGCTGCTTGAATGAATAGAGATTCTGTTCTGCTGTGGAAACATCTTCCAAATCCACAGTCTCTGTAAGAGCTAAGTTTTCATTACAAAAGAGAATTACTTACATATTAAAATAGCTTTTCTTACCTCATCAAGAGAAATTATATTGCCATTTAAGTCATGACATTTTAGAGTTCTGTAGACAATCAATGAGATGTAAAAAGAAAAAGAAAAGCCAAAAATCACAATACAACTAGAACTCACCTATCACTATAGGATTTAGACTATAAAATTTTACAAAAAATAAAAAGTGATAAAATATGCTCTTAAAAAGCTGCTAATGTATGGTCATAGTTATCTTGGATAATTCCAGAGCTGAAATTCCATATGTTGACTAATTATTAATACTTTTTCTGCATACTTCCTATTTATACACTACTGGTTTGGGTAAAGTATATAAGAAAGAAGAAGACATTTCTGCCCTCAAATAGTTTACTCTTCCCCAATAAAATGCTCTTTCCACTCAACTGCATCTAGCCACTGTTCTACTTGCATGCCGATCATAGCTTACCTGGATTATTCTAGACATCTCCAACAATCTATTTTAGTCCTAAATGTCACTGCCGAAGATGTACTCAAAACAGTATTTCATTACAAAAATCCCAAATGAAAGAATTCTAAAAACTTTCTAAGACATCTTATCCTAACAGTCCCTCTGAGGCTATAGTTCCAAGACTAAATGCCCAGTTTTATCTTTATCACTCCCCGAGAGAAACGCAATGGTTCCACCTAGGATGGACTGTGTGCTCTGCCTGATCACATTGGGATTCTCCGTAACCCTTCCTCTCTACAACTTCTCCTCTCATTTGTCCTCCTTCAACCTATTTCAGTTCAGATTTCCTTCAAAACCCAGTCCATACGTCTCATATCATCATCAGAATGCCTTCTCTGACAATCTGCAACCAGGTTATGTTCTAGCTTTCTTAATTATCTGTAGCATTTCTTATAAAGACCTTGCATTTGGCACTTTTCATAAGAAACAGGTAACTTCTCATTTGAGGCCAAAGTCACTATAGACATACACTTTACATAAACCATTCATTAATAAAAGGCTGTAGTTAAGTGTCAAAATTCAAGCTTTGTAATGAAAATTAAATAATTTAATTTGCATTCTTGATCAGATAGAGATTGTGACCCTTTCCAAGAAGTTCCCTTGAATTGGTTAGCATGCTCCCGTTAAGTACTCAACTGAAGCCACAGATTATGTGCAATCAAGAATTGCAATAGAATCATGTTAAGAGAATTTTGATGTGGATCTCAACAGCTTTCCATCTTGACATAATATAGTCATTCTTACCAAATAATAGCTTGCTTTAGGCCTATACTCTAATAGGTCAATCAAGATGACTTCTCTTTTAAAACAAATGTATGTATGTGTGTACACACATATGAATATACATTATATAGCTACAGAATATATATACATATATGTAGATACATGTACAAATATTTATGCACATTATAGACAATATATACATATATATGTGTGTCGACTTGACCAAACAGTTCATTTGGGTTTTTTCCATACCATCTTACCAAAAAACCCAGATGAACATTTTGGTTAACTCAATATTTTATTGATATATACGGTGATGCCAAATCATTTCATTTTTTTTTCTGTTAAATGAAATTACTTAGGCATATCTTTTAGAATTAGAACATCGCTATGGTCAGCATTTTGATATTACTGTATTAACTGTTGCAATCTCATTTTTTAAATAAATCTTACAATTCCCTCTGAGGCTATAGTTCCAAGACTAAATGCCCAGTTTTATCTTTATCACTCCCCGAGAGAAACGCAATGGTTCCACCTAGGATGGACTGTGTGCTCTGCCTGATCACATTGGGATTCTCCGTAACCCTTCCTCTCTACAACTTCTCCTCTCATTTGTCCTCCTTCAACCTATTTCAGTTCAGATTTCCTTCAAAACCCAGTCCATACGTCTCATATCATCATCAGAATGCCTTCTCTGACAATCTGCAACCAGGTTATGTTCTAGCTTTCTTAATTATCTGTAGCATTTCTTATAAAGACCTTGCATTTGGCACTTTTCATAAGAAACAGGTAACTTCTCATTTGAGGCCAAAGTCACTATAGACATACACTTTACATAAACCATTCATTAATAAAAGGCTGTAGTTAAGTGTCAAAATTCAAGCTTTGTAATGAAAATTAAATAATTTAATTTGCATTCTTGATCAGATAGAGATTGTGACCCTTTCCAAGAAGTTCCCTTGAATTGGTTAGCATGCTCCCGTTAAGTACTCAACTGAAGCCACAGATTATGTGCAATCAAGAATTGCAATAGAATCATGTTAAGAGAATTTTGATGTGGATCTCAACAGCTTTCCATCTTGACATAATATAGTCATTCTTACCAAATAATAGCTTGCTTTAGGCCTATACTCTAATAGGTCAATCAAGATGACTTCTCTTTTAAAACAAATGTATGTATGTGTGTACACACATATGAATATACATTATATAGCTACAGAATATATATACATATATGTAGATACATGTACAAATATTTATGCACATTATAGACAATATATACATATATATGTGTGTCGACTTGACCAAACAGTTCATTTGGGTTTTTTCCATACCATCTTACCAAAAAACCCAGATGAACATTTTGGTTAACTCAATATTTTATTGATATATACGGTGATGCCAAATCATTTCATTTTTTTTTCTGTTAAATGAAATTACTTAGGCATATCTTTTAGAATTAGAACATCGCTATGGTCAGCATTTTGATATTACTGTATTAACTGTTGAACTCATTTCAAAATACCCTACCAACTCTACTCAATTTTCTTCATATCTATAGCTACCATCTTACTCAATCATCATTTGTAGATTAAAGCAGTAGTTTTCAAAATTTAGTGAGCATCACAATTACCTGGAGGCATTGTTACAACATAGATTAATGGAAACCTAGGGTAGGAGTTGGGCTGAAAATTTGGATTTCTCACAAGTTCAGAGATAATGCTGAAACTACTAGTCTTTGGGCAATGTTTTTTAGAGATGCTGGAATAGATTATTTTGAAAGATTCCTAACTAGTCTCCTTGTTCCTTTCATTTTTGTTGTTGTTATTTTCTACTATTCCCCAGTCTCCTTTCAAAAAGCAGAAAGTGAGATCTTTTGAAAACATAAATCAGATTATTTTATTCCATTGCTTGCAGCATTTCTTTGGCTTTACAGTTCAGTGAGAATGATACTCAAACTCCTTAAGATGGTCAAAAAGGTTCTATTTAGTACTTCTAAAACTGTGCTATCACAACACACAGAGAAAATGACAGTATTTGTGCGGCATCCTGGAGGAAAAGGAATATAGTTCCTTGAGATTAAAGGAAACTGGACTCCAAGGTTCTATCTGGTCCAGGTTCCCACAGGTCACACAAAGCTAAGAGAATGACTACTGGGTATATATTTAATCTCATCTCAGTCCCAAAGTTTGGGAGGAGATTTCTGTCTAAAAATATCTAAAATCATCCCAAGCACTGTGTTGGTAATACCTGAATTTTGGCCCAGCTTACCCCGCTAATATAATATAACCACTTTTTATTTTGCATTCACATCCTCCAGCCAGACTGCCTTTTCTTCAGAGCCTTTATATTTCTATTTTTGTGTGGTATAGGCTTAGTCATATATCAGTAGTCATAACTCTCTCATTTATTCCTATATCCTCCTAAAACCAGGCTGGTCTGAAAGAGGTGTTCAATATTTACTTATTATTGACCAATCTATTTATTCATTTATTAGTTATTTATTAATTCTGAATAATTGGTTAATACATTTGAGATGCTTAAGTCACTCCTAGAATGTAATGGTCCTTATTTAATGGCAACAAAAGGATGAACTCATTTCAAAATACCCTACCAACTCTACTCAATTTTCTTCATATCTATAGCTACCATCTTACTCAATCATCATTTGTAGATTAAAGCAGTAGTTTTCAAAATTTAGTGAGCATCACAATTACCTGGAGGCATTGTTACAACATAGATTAATGGAAACCTAGGGTAGGAGTTGGGCTGAAAATTTGGATTTCTCACAAGTTCAGAGATAATGCTGAAACTACTAGTCTTTGGGCAATGTTTTTTAGAGATGCTGGAATAGATTATTTTGAAAGATTCCTAACTAGTCTCCTTGTTCCTTTCATTTTTGTTGTTGTTATTTTCTACTATTCCCCAGTCTCCTTTCAAAAAGCAGAAAGTGAGATCTTTTGAAAACATAAATCAGATTATTTTATTCCATTGCTTGCAGCATTTCTTTGGCTTTACAGTTCAGTGAGAATGATACTCAAACTCCTTAAGATGGTCAAAAAGGTTCTATTTAGTACTTCTAAAACTGTGCTATCACAACACACAGAGAAAATGACAGTATTTGTGCGGCATCCTGGAGGAAAAGGAATATAGTTCCTTGAGATTAAAGGAAACTGGACTCCAAGGTTCTATCTGGTCCAGGTTCCCACAGGTCACACAAAGCTAAGAGAATGACTACTGGGTATATATTTAATCTCATCTCAGTCCCAAAGTTTGGGAGGAGATTTCTGTCTAAAAATATCTAAAATCATCCCAAGCACTGTGTTGGTAATACCTGAATTTTGGCCCAGCTTACCCCGCTAATATAATATAACCACTTTTTATTTTGCATTCACATCCTCCAGCCAGACTGCCTTTTCTTCAGAGCCTTTATATTTCTATTTTTGTGTGGTATAGGCTTAGTCATATATCAGTAGTCATAACTCTCTCATTTATTCCTATATCCTCCTAAAACCAGGCTGGTCTGAAAGAGGTGTTCAATATTTACTTATTATTGACCAATCTATTTATTCATTTATTAGTTATTTATTAATTCTGAATAATTGGTTAATACATTTGAGATGCTTAAGTCACTCCTAGAATGTAATGGTCCTTATGTAATGGAAACAAAAGGATGATATTTACCTTCCTATGCCCATGTGCTATGTCACTTCTTTCCTGTAATTTGTTCACACTCATGCACATTGAGCTGGTGATGCCATCCCATTATCTCATCCTTTGCCACTTCCTTCTCCTACCCTCAGTCTTTCTCAGCATCAGGAATGAGTTTGCTCTTCTCATCAGGTGGCCAAAATATTGAAGCTTCAGCATCAGCATCAGTCCTTCCAATGACTATTCCAGGTTAATTTCCTTTCAGACTGACTGGTTGGATCTCCTTGAAGTCTAAAGGACTCTCAAGAGTCTTCTCCAACACCACAGTTCAAATGCATCAATTCTTTGACGTGCAGTCTTCTTTATGGTCCAACTCTCACATTCATACGTGACTACTGGGAAAACCATAGCTCTGACTACATGGACTTTTGCTGGCAATGTGGTGTCTCTGCTTTTTAATACGTTGTCTAGGTTTGTCATAGCTTTGTTCCAAGGACCAACCGTCTTTTCATTTCATGGTGGCAGTCATCATACACAGTGATTTTGGAGCCCAAAATAATAAAGTCTGTCACTCTTTCCATTGTTTCCCCATCTATTTGCCATGAAGTGATGGGACCAGGTGCCATGATCTTAGTTTTTTCAATGTTGAGTTTTAAGCCAGCTTTTTCACTCTCCTCTTTCACCTTCATCAAAAGGCTCTTTAGTTCCTATTCACTTTCTGTCACAAGCATGGTGTCACCTGCCTATCTGAGATTATTGGTATTTCTCCTGGCAGTCTTGATTTCAGCTTGTGCTTCATCCAACTCAGCATTTCACATGACGTAATCTACATATAAGTTAAATAAGCAGGGTGAAATATATAGTCTCGATGTACACTTTTCCCAACTTTGAATCATTCCAGAGTTCCACGTCTGGTTCTAACTGTTGCTTCTTGTCAGGTATACAGGTTTCTCAGAAGGTAGGTATGATGACCTCTTTAAGAATTTTCCATTTTGTTGTGATCCACAGTCAATGGCTTTAGTGTAGTCAATGAATCAGAAGCAGATCTTCCTATATGCCATGTCAAATGTTCTATTCATCCAAGATTCATATCAAATTATATAGATGTGCTGTTATAAGGAAATATTATATTACTTAAAAATGAAGGGTTTTGATGATGAATAAGCACCAATATGGAATAATACCAGTGTGGTTGAAAGTGAAAGGGATTTATTATATTATAGTCCTAGAAGAGGAAGCATGGTGGCTATACAAAGGGTCAAATGGGAGAAGTGCCCAAGGACTGAGACAAACAAGTAAATGTGGAGTTGGAAGTGAGAGTTGGTCAGTAAAATTCCAGCATCAGCATCAGTCCTTCCATTGGTTAATTTCCTTTCAGACTGACTGGTTGGATCTCCTTGAAGTCTAAAGGACTCTCAAGAGTCTTCTCCAACACCACAGTTCAAATGCATCAATTCTTTGACGTGCAGTCTTCTTTATGGTCCAACTCTCACATTCATACGTGACTACTGGGAAAACCATAGCTCTGACTACATGGACTTTTGCTGGCAATGTGGTGTCTCTGCTTTTTAATACGTTGTCTAGGTTTGTCATAGCTTTGTTCCAAGGACCAACCGTCTTTTCATTTCATGGTGGCAGTCATCATACACAGTGATTTTGGAGCCCAAAATAATAAAGTCTGTCACTCTTTCCATTGTTTCCCCATCTATTTGCCATGAAGTGATGGGACCAGGTGCCATGATCTTAGTTTTTTCAATGTTGAATTTCAAGCCAACACTTTCACTCTCCTCTTTCACCTTCACCAACAGGCTCTTTAGTTCCTATTCACTTTCTGTCACAAGCATGGTGTCACCTGCCTATCTGAGATTATTGGTATTTCTCCTGGCAGTCTTGATTTCAGCTTGTGCTTCATCCAACTCAGCATTTCACATGACGTAATCTACATATAAGTTAAATAAGCAGGGTGAAATATATAGTCTCGATGTACACTTTTCCCAACTTTGAATCATTCCAGAGTTCCACGTCTGGTTCTAACTGTTGCTTCTTGTCAGGTATACAGGTTTCTCAGAAGGTAGGTATGATGACCTCTTTAAGAATTTTCCATTTTGTTGTGATCCACAGTCAATGGCTTTAGTGTAGTCAATGAATCAGAAGCAGATCTTCCTATATGCCATGTCAAATGTTCTATTCATCCAAGATTCATATCAAATTATATAGATGTGCTGTTATAAGGAAATATTATATTACTTAAAAATGAAGGGTTTTGATGATGAATAAGCACCAATATGGAATAATACCAGTGTGGTTGAAAGTGAAAGGGATTTATTATATTATAGTCCTAGAAGAGGGAAGCATGGTGGCTATACAAAGGGTCAAATGGGAGAAGTGCCCAAGGACTGAGACAAACAAGTAAATGTGGAGTTGGAAGTGAGAGTTGGTACACAAATGACCTTTTTCTTTGGCAGGAGCAGGGGTGAGGGAGATGTTGGGTGAAGTACACAAACAAAGGTTTAACGGGATTTAACTGGTGCATCTGGATGCCACTATGTCACAATCAGGGGATGGCCTAACTGTGGCAGGGATTGGTCTCATTATACTGGTGACCTGGCCACCCAGGGAAGCCACACATAGTATATTTGTGGAGAGACATTGTGAAAATGTGAAATTTCAAAAATTCACAATACACGTATCTTCAAAGGGAGGGATGCTAGGATATAACCTGTTTGGGATTTGTTCTGTGGAAATTCAATTTCTACTGAATGATTTTAAATTTGATGTTTAGATAAACCTTGTGAAGGAAAAAAAATAGATGGCGACTATAGCTGGCATCATTGATAGGTTCCAGTGAACCCTAGGTAATATAGATGTTCTTTTACAAGTTAAGTATCAAAGTGACTTTAAAACCAAACTTTATGGGTATTTTAGTTTTATATTGTTTATGTGTGGGAAGCTTAATTCATTTGCTTCAAAGAGGCACAACTAATAGCTTCTTTAATTAAAGAGATTAATAACATTTTACTATCATTCATCTACTTAAAGATTTAAAATGCTATAAATGTTACTGCTTTCTAATTGTTAACTACACAAACCCTATAACAATAATAGTATGTTCAGTTTCAAATGAGTGAAGTGCTCTTCTAGTAACAAATGTATGTAACAACTACAAAATTAGACTTTGGTAATTTAACTTTCAAAAACACTGTGCGTAAAGGAAAAGTACATTATGCACACTGTAGGTATATTTTCTTTATCAAATCTTAAATATTTCTAGTCATCTTCTATTTCTTATGGACTCAATAATCTATTGAAATAGTTAACACCATATATAAGTCAGAGAAGTTTTCCTTTGTATCTTTCTCCTTTAAAAAAAATGTAACCTCTAATTTTTAATACTTTTAAGAAGAAAATGTTTGATTCTATCCTCCTACACCCATACTCACAAGTACAAAATCTACACTATCTTACAGTGTTGCCATTTGTAAGGTTTTTAGAGGTAATTAAGAAACAGAATAATTGCTAACAGGCTACTTGCACATGGACATTCTATTTTGGAAAAGCTCTTGTTGATTCTCGTTTGCAGCCAGAGTGAAGAACCGGTGGTCTAGGTGGTCAGGGAAGTAGCATTTGGCCCAGTGCTCTAGCGCTTGGCAGAGGAGTAAGCAGCAGGAAATTCCATGAACAGAGAAGCCTGGTGGGTTACAGTCCATGGTGTCACCAAGAGTTGGACACCACTGAGCACAGCACAGACTTCTGCATATCACACCCTCTCCTTTCAAAAGAGACATTGATTACACTTAAAATAGAATAGGAAATTACTGAACCACTATTCAAACTCACCAATTACTTTGTAAGAACCTCCAAGATTCTGTTCTTTGAGGATATCATCTACCTTGTTAAAATATGATCTTTATACATAGCAGCATGTAGGAATAGACCCACAAAGTTTATTTCATTTTGCAAGCTAGATATACCTATTTATAGAAAAATGAGAGATTATACAAGAAAATTCAAGATGTGGACAAAATCTGACTTAATTACATATGCCATAAAAGCAGATATTTTCAAATGTAGAAGAGTAATATATGATTGTTACAATGTGTGTTTTCAGGTTTTTATACTCTGAAACATTATATCCATATGATGTATAAATAAATATATGCCAAGAAAAATGATAAAATGTGAGCAAAGAAATAAAATAATAATTTCTCTAGTTCCATTCATAATTAATAGTGAATTCCAGTTAACTCTAACAAAAAACGTAATTGAGAATTTGAATTATTTGAATTGGTGATTAACATTAATCAAATAGGGCAGACAATTAACTGTGCTAGGCTGATATCCTTAATGTTCACTGACATAGCTTAATATGTACAACTCATTCATCTTATAACTAAAATGTGGTCCCTTCCTTGATCTCTTTATTCTCCCCTTTCATGTTCCACTTTTTAAATCTTGCATGTCAAGTCCATGAAACACTTACTCAGATTATACAGATCTTGCCCCTCCAATGGCTTCAACTCAACAATTCTTTTTAATACCTACATTTCAATTAGTAGTCCTAACAACACAAACACCAAGTACTATACAAATGAGTTCTATACAATAGTTCATACATGATTTGATGTTAAGAAAGGCAATGCTAATTTTTTGAATTTTCTCTCTAAACACATGTGACAAGTTATAAACTCATAAAGAGTTACAAGTTCAAATGCTCCAAATTTAGAAAGATATCCTGAGGGTTGCTTTAAATTTTCATATGTCTCCTTCGGTTAGTTTTTTTTTTATATGTTTGTTCAGTACTAACATAGAATGGACCACCAAAATCTGTGTTAGTTTCCTAAGGCTGCCATAACAAATTACCACAAGTTCGATGGATTAAAACAACAGAATTTTATCCTCTCACAGTTGTAGAGACTGAAGCCTGAAATCAAAGTGTTGACAGGGTCATGGACTTCCTAAAACCTCTAGGGAAGAATGTTTCTGTTCTTTGAGGATATCATCTACCTTGTTAAAATATGATCTTTATACATAGCAGCATGTAGGAATAGACCCACAAAGTTTATTTCATTTTGCAAGCTAGATATACCTATTTATAGAAAAATGAGAGATTATACAAGAAAATTCAAGATGTGGACAAAATCTGACTTAATTACATATGCCATAAAAGCAGATATTTTCAAATGTAGAAGAGTAATATATGATTGTTACAATGTGTGTTTTCAGGTTTTTATACTCTGAAACATTATATCCATATGATGTATAAATAAATATATGCCAAGAAAAATGATAAAATGTGAGCAAAGAAATAAAATAATAATTTCTCTAGTTCCATTCATAATTAATAGTGAATTCCAGTTAACTCTAACAAAAAACGTAATTGAGAATTTGAATTATTTGAATTGGTGATTAACATTAATCAAATAGGGCAGACAATTAACTGTGCTAGGCTGATATCCTTAATGTTCACTGACATAGCTTAATATGTACAACTCATTCATCTTATAACTAAAATGTGGTCCCTTCCTTGATCTCTTTATTCTCCCCTTTCATGTTCCACTTTTTAAATCTTGCATGTCAAGTCCATGAAACACTTACTCAGATTATACAGATCTTGCCCCTCCAATGGCTTCAACTCAACAATTCTTTTTAATACCTACATTTCAATTAGTAGTCCTAACAACACAAACACCAAGTACTATACAAATGAGTTCTATACAATAGTTCATACATGATTTGATGTTAAGAAAGGCAATGCTAATTTTTTGAATTTTCTCTCTAAACACATGTGACAAGTTATAAACTCATAAAGAGTTACAAGTTCAAATGCTCCAAATTTAGAAAGATATCCTGAGGGTTGCTTTAAATTTTCATATGTCTCCTTCGGTTAGTTTTTTTTTTATATGTTTGTTCAGTACTAACATAGAATGGACCACCAAAATCTGTGTTAGTTTCCTAAGGCTGCCATAACAAATTACCACAAGTTCGATGGATTAAAACAACAGAATTTTATCCTCTCACAGTTGTAGAGACTGAAGCCTGAAATCAAAGTGTTGACAGGGTCATGGACTTCCTAAAACCTCTAGGGAAGAATGTTTCTGTGTCTTTTATAGCTTCTGGTGGTCACTGGCAATCTTTATTATCTCTTGGTTTGCATCATGCCAAATCTTGGCCTCCAAAGTCATCTTCTGTCTGTGACGCAACCCCTTCCCTTTCTCTTATTTTTTTTTTTTAAAAGATTTACTTATTTATTTATTTTGGGCGGGGGTCGGGTTGGGGAGGGAGGGGAGCGGGCGGGCCACTTCTATTGGTCTTTCATTTCTCTATTTTCATCTGTCTTTGTTCTTTGGCTCCTGCGGGCCTCCCATCGTGGTGGCCTCTGTTGTCGCAGAGCACCGGCTCTGGGCGCATTCACTCCAGAGCTCCGGCTCGGTGATTGGACACATCAGTCCAGCCACTCCGCGGCACGTGGGATCTTCCCAGGCCAGGGATCGAACCGGCGCCCCTTGCACTGCAAGGCGGTGTCCTTATCCACTGGACCACTAGGGGAAGCCCCCCTTTCTCTTATAAAGACACAGATCACTAAATTAGGCCCCATCCTACTAATTTTGTATGATTTTTTTTAACTTGATTTTATCTACAAAGATCTCATTTCCAAATAAGGTCACTTTCACAGGTACTGGGAGTTACAACTGATCACAATTTGGAGGGCACAGTTCAACCCTCCCATTATTTATTGTTCCCCCCAAAAGCCAAGCCTTATCCCCATGCAAACTGGTTTCATGATATCCTAACGTCTCCAAAAGTCTTAACCTGACATCACTTAAAGTCTTAGCATCAATGCAAAGCCTTAACTCTCATCTAAATCAGTTAAGTCAGGTATGGGTGAGATTCTGCGTATGATTTAACCTAGAAAAAAAAGTTCCTTTCCCTTTGTAGACCTGAGGAATTAGAAAGCAGTTGTGTGCTAAGTCATTTCAGTCATGTTCAACACAGTGCATCCCCATGAACTGTAGCTCACCAGGCTCTTTTGTCCACTGGATTCTCCAAGCAAGAATACTGGAAAGGGTTACTTTTCCCTTCTCCTGGGTATCTTCCTGACCCAGGGATCCACCCATGTCTCTTATGTCCCCTGTACTGACAGAAAGGTTGTTTACCATTAGTGCCACCTGGGAGGTCCAGAAAGAAGTTACTAACTTCTAAATTACAATTGAAAAATCATGTATTACAATTCCAGAAAAGAATATTGGAAGGAAAGAAAAGGGGGTTGTTTACCCCAAGTAAGTTCAAAACTCAACAGTCAAATTCTAGTAGGTTTCCAGACCTAAGAATAATTCTCCATGGCTCAATGGTTTCACTTCTCAATCCTCTAGACAGTGAAACACCCTATTCTCTAGATCCAGGTTGACAGAATATTAGCAACAAAACAAAAAAACACTTAGCTTGATTATACATTTAAACAAAGTCATTTCAGACTAGCATTTAGATAAATATATAATGTAATTAATACATATATTTGTATATGATGTCATAGAATGATAAGCTACAATAGTGTGTGTATGTGTATGCTTAGTTGCTCAGTTATATCTGACTCTTTTGTGACCCCATGGACTACAGCTCCTCTGGGAGCTTGGGATTTTTCAAGCAGAAATATTGGAGTGGGTTGCCATTTCTTCCTACAGGGGACCTTTCCAACCCAGAGATGGAACCTAGATCTTCTGAATATCCTGCATCGCAGGCAGAATCTTTACCGCTGAGCTATTGGGAAAGCCCATTATAATAGTATACATCCTCCTTTCAAATAAATATCTCCTATTATGTGTAGATTCATGTCAACACTAGTAAAGAAAATATGAAACTGAATAAGCAAACATAACAGCAACAACATGCAGAATAATAAGTTAGATAATAAAGGAGTTTCTGTAAAATTGAATAATATGTTGCCTATAAAATAAATCATTGATTAATATGAGACAGTGATCTAAAAAATACATCATAATAAGATAAAGTATCATCAAAGCACCTATGCATTAATTTTAATGCTTATCTCTGGGTTGTGAGAATATGTGTACTTTACATTTTCTGTATTCAGATTTTTATATTTTGAAATTTTGAACATAAATATTGGTTTACATAGGAAGACTAATTGTGAATGTCCCCTTAATAGCATTTTCTAACCTATTCTCCTTGTCTGTCTCCTGCTACAGAGACTTGTAAAAGCCTTAGAACCTCTTGCAGGTAGAATTTCCAATGTGAACAAGTTATCTCACTGTGAGATAAGGGAAATACAATAAGGCTTTCTGAGAAATAGGCCTTCCTGATGAAAAGAGGACAGAAAGAATTCATATACTGCCTGATTAACCCTACTTTCTGCCTTGCAAGGAGTCGTATAAATGTGACCCCTGAGACAGAATCTGAATTAAAGAGCTACTGAAATACCCCCTGGAAATGACTATTTCACAGCTATACACCTCCAGACACAATTTCAATTATTAAAGCAGCAATAAATATTTTTTAAAATATGACTGAAAATAGGAGAGCTATAATAGCAGTTGAGTTCAAAGGTTACTGCCACTGAAGATTCAAAATATCCCAATAGGCCCAAATCATTTCAGACTAGCATTTAGATAAATATATAATGTAATTAATACATATATTTGTATATGATGTCATAGAATGATAAGCTACAATAGTGTGTGTATGTGTATGCTTAGTTGCTCAGTTATATCTGACTCTTTTGTGACCCCATGGACTACAGCTCCTCTGGGAGCTTGGGATTTTTCAAGCAGAAATATTGGAGTGGGTTGCCATTTCTTCCTACAGGGGACCTTTCCAACCCAGAGATGGAACCTAGATCTTCTGAATATCCTGCATCGCAGGCAGAATCTTTACCGCTGAGCTATTGGGAAAGCCCATTATAATAGTATACATCCTCCTTTCAAATAAATATCTCCTATTATGTGTAGATTCATGTCAACACTAGTAAAGAAAATATGAAACTGAATAAGCAAACATAACAGCAACAACATGCAGAATAATAAGTTAGATAATAAAGGAGTTTCTGTAAAATTGAATAATATGTTGCCTATAAAATAAATCATTGATTAATATGAGACAGTGATCTAAAAAATACATCATAATAAGATAAAGTATCATCAAAGCACCTATGCATTAATTTTAATGCTTATCTCTGGGTTGTGAGAATATGTGTACTTTACATTTTCTGTATTCAGATTTTTATATTTTGAAATTTTGAACATAAATATTGGTTTACATAGGAAGACTAATTGTGAATGTCCCCTTAATAGCATTTTCTAACCTATTCTCCTTGTCTGTCTCCTGCTACAGAGACTTGTAAAAGCCTTAGAACCTCTTGCAGGTAGAATTTCCAATGTGAACAAGTTATCTCACTGTGAGATAAGGGAAATACAATAAGGCTTTCTGAGAAATAGGCCTTCCTGATGAAAAGAGGACAGAAAGAATTCATATACTGCCTGATTAACCCTACTTTCTGCCTTGCAAGGAGTCGTATAAATGTGACCCCTGAGACAGAATCTGAATTAAAGAGCTACTGAAATACCCCCTGGAAATGACTATTTCACAGCTATACACCTCCAGACACAATTTCAATTATTAAAGCAGCAATAAATATTTTTTAAAATATGACTGAAAATAGGAGAGCTATAATAGCAGTTGAGTTCAAAGGTTACTGCCACTGAAGATTCAAAATATCCCAATATACTGACTTCTTTACATAAGAAATTAAAACAGTAACACAGACCCAATGAGTAATACCTGAAGATTTGCTACTGTCTTTTGTTTATGGCAAAAATAATTCACTGAAATAAAATAGATTACTATAACATTTTTACATCTAAAATGATTTTATATCTAAGGTGATTTCATTAATTGATCTTATTCTGTTAATAAATAATCACTGAGCCAATGAGTCAGATGCTAGCGAATGGAAAGTTGTCTTTAGAATTCTTCAGTCACTTTCATATTAAAAAAATAAATTTCCACCTATCACAAATTGGTGAGAAATTTTAAGAATATATTTTCCTCTAGCATTAGGAACAGTTCAGCTCTCATCAGAAAGACGAGTTTATAGTACATTTTTCTCTAATAACATCACTTTAATTTCTGCTTAATCAATATATATTTATTTGGGGCACCTATCATGTGCCAAGCATTTCACATGTTGTTATGATAGACAGATGTATTCATAAGAAAATGTGTAAGAATCTTTGGTTTTTCAGTATTTATACTTTAAAAGTTGAATTGAAAAATGTACTTTATATTTTTTAGCTAAACAATTGCAAACGTCATCTGTGGTATGAAGATACATGATTTGAGAGCTTGTAGGATGGCTTACCCTAAAACTGAGAGGGTCAAGATAGACAAATGCCTATAGGTACAGCGGCACTAAAACCATGTCAACCAAAGACGAAACCTTAGAACCAAACATGAGAGTAGTTCTATAAAGAAATAGTGGGAGAGTGGACAAAAACATTCTCAGCAGAGAGAAAAGTTATAGACGGAGGAAAGGACCAGTCTAGTTGGTGTTCAGTGAAGGGGGCAGACACATGAAGAGACCTGAGGCTCAGTAGACGGGAAGAATCAAGATCCTGTGGGAACCTGCAAGCAATGGGAAGCTTTCAAAGAGTATTAACTGTGAGTGTAATATGATCAGATATTTTCATCTGACCTATCAGTTTGGCATATTCCCTGTGGAGAACAAAATGAAGAAAGTCAAGCACGCATACAGAGAGAATATTTAATATCCCGTAATCCCTGGGAAATGTAATGGTGACTTGCACAACTGGTGTAATACGAAAAACGGAGACAAGGAAACGATTAGATATATCCAATTGTATGTAAAAAGTAAATATGAGAGACATTTTTAAAGTGACTCTTGGCTTTCAGAATTAGAAAATGGATGGATTGAGGTGATAGTTATAGTTAAATAATAAGGATCCTAAAATGACAAATGCACGTGAGAAGAAAAACACACTGAACACTGACTGAATGAATAAGTGTGAGGCATCTGTATGCCATCCAGGTTATAGGCATCAGGTACATAATCTAACCTATAGGATTGGATTTAATAGAAGAGGCTTCAGTATCAGCAGTTTTAGGTATGAATTTGGGTGTAAATAAATACACAGAGGCAATACAACTTAAAAGATAATAAGACTTGAGCTCAAGCAATTAGGAATACCAAAGAATTAGTAAGAGGTAGGTAAGGTATAAAAGACCGTGAAGCAAAATGGCCAGAGACATAGATAGGTAACTTTCTGCTGTTTTGTTTAAAAAGATTGTATGCTTACAAAACAGAAACTGTTTTGTTCCTATCTAAATACTGTATAATATGCTGAAGATAAAAATCACGTTGAAATAAGCTGAGGAGTAACTGGGTGTAATAGAGTTACCTAGAGAATCAATAAACTATACATAAATATATGTGCTTATAAACAAATGCAAATATATACATACATATACACAGAGAGAGATTTACAAGGGATTAGCTCATGCAGTTATGGAAGCTGAGAAGTTCCATGCTCTGCTGTCTGTAAACTGGACACTCGAGAAAACTACTGGTGAATTCCAGTCTGAACCTAAAGGCTTGAGAACCAGGGGAGCCAATGGTATAAAACCTGATCTGAATCTGAAGGCCCAAGAATGAGGAGCATCAATGTACAGAGGCAGGAAAAAGTAAATTTCCAAGCTCAACAGGAGAGCAAATTAACCCTTCCTCTGCCTTTTTTGTCCATTCAAGTTTTCAACAGGGGGCATAATGCCCACCTACACTGGTGAGGGTAGTTTTATTTACTCAGTCTATAGATTCCAATGCAAATAATTTCCAGAAACACATTCACAAATACACCCAGGAATAATCCTTTACCAACGATCTGGAATACCATAACCCAGTCAATTTGACATAGAAAATTAAACATTACACAGTGGGAGAATAAGAAAATGAAATGCATGAGTTTAACAACTTCCCAGAAGTTTACCTTTAGATTGGAGAAGAGAGATAGGATACCATAAAGAGGATGTAAAGTTGAGGTGTGGATTATTTTATGTTTAAATAGGTGAGAATAAAGCATATACACAGGCTGATGAGAAGAATCCAATGAATATTCTATTCCAACGGGTCCCCTCTGGGATGCGAGCTACCTGAGGGCAGCTGTACCTCTTCTGTACTGTATCAACAATTAAAATAATACCCAGAGATAAACTCCAAATGAATGTGTGAAATAATAAAAGAATAAATGAATGACTCCAATGGTGAGGGTAAGGTTAAAATTACTGGAAAGAGATAAGCATTCTATGGCACATGATTTTGAAGAAAACTGGGAAAGGGCAGAGGACAGTTATTCCTTTAGAAAGATTGTGAAGAAGATAAATTAGTAGAGCCCCAAGTGAGTTAGCTGTTGAGGAGATGGTGGCTGAATGTAGTGTCATTATTTTCTCTGGGAAATAAAAGGTTAGTCTGTATACTGAGACAGGAGGGGAGGGGAGGGAGTGGAAGGTTTGAAAGAGTTACAGAAGAACTGGAAAAGAGAACTCACAAGAGTTAAGCAGTGGGATTGACAGGCAGTATTGGACAGGCCTGGTGGAAATCTATGATCATGAAATATGTAAGAAGCACCTTGATACATTGTTAACAGCATCCACAATTAAAATGAAGTTACAATTTTGGTGATCTGGGTGTGATTTTTGAATAAGAAACAATTAAGATACAATTGTTTCTGATATGTGTCCACAAAGTATATTTGTAAACAAGACACTATTTGCAATTTTGCATCAGGTTCACCCTCATTCAAATAATTATATTTAAGGTTAACAATTTCAAAGGTCTTATTCACATAAACAAAGACAGGTCCAAATATATTGCTGTTGTTTCAGAAAGGATCAAACCAGTCAATCTGCAAGGAGCTTTCCTCCAGGAAATTAAATATCTAGAATCTAGATTAGGCTAAAATGCACCCAAAATATACTTAGTTGTGGTCTTGTCACTCTTTTATTCTCAAGGCTATTAGTTTTTAGGAGTCACGTATACAGGGGATGCCTTAAAAATCTAATAAATATGACAAAATGCTTGAGATTTTCTTTCTACTTTAAAAAGAGAAAAAAGTTAAAACTTTAGACAGCTCTTTTTCTTAGTGATGCTTCTTAACACCCTGTACCTACAGTTGATCACTCGCGCTTAAGCTCAGACCACAACCTGGCTGATTGATGCTTGCACCGCCAGGATTGATGTTGGATAAAATATTTATGCTGTTAGCAGTCTACACTGAACAAATTAGAGCTTAAATCTATACACTTATTTTATTAATGAAGACTGACAATTTTTTAAAATCTTTCATAGAGAATAGCTAACAACAAATTAAAGTTGCTAGTTACTTTTTTTGAGCCAGTACATTTCAGAATCGTTCATAAAGGGCATACTGGTATTGATTTAATCTGCTTTACTACTTGTAGCTGCTTAAATACCACATATGATATTACATATTTGTTTATACATTGTAACAAGCTTTGACCTGTTAAAAGTGCAAAATCCCTTATACAGAAGGTGGCTCTATCCTTATTTCTTAGACTTGAAATCAGATTGTTTGAACCTGTAAGTACACAAATGTAAGTACACTGGAGTAAATAAAATAATAAAGTCACTTACTGCACTGGGCCAGTCACTGTGTTAGAAGTGAAGGATGTAGAGATTAAATAAACACCTTTCCAAACTCCAACCTCATAATAGGCAAAAGCAGGAGCTAGAAAACAAAGCCATAGATGGATGGCATTTGCACAAGATGGGTCAAGGAAGTCATCAAAAAAGAAATAAAATCTGAACTGGAACTGCTTACCTCTCAAGCAAGAGATAGTGGGCATTGCAAAGTGAGCAATGTTTGCCAAGCCACAGAAGGGTGAGAGGGCAAAGAGGCACACAAAGGAAGAGTCACAGGTTTGTATTCATAGTATATGAAGTAGGAGAAGAAAAACAGAAGTGGTAATCAAGGAAAGTGAAGAGTAAGTAAGGCCATGGTTATAAATTACCTTTATGTATATCACTGGAAAAGCTGTGTTGTATTATTACCTAAATTCTCAACAGAGGAGAGAGGAGGTGTAGTAGTGTTTTAGGTCCATCATAATAAACCAAACACTGACTGGATAACCTCAAACAACAGAAATTTGCTGACTTTGACTTCTGGAAGTTAGAAGTCTGAAATTAGGTTATCTACAATGCTAATTCCTTCTGAATGCAGTAGTCCATAACACAGAAAAGGGGGAGATCATAAAGGAAAAGAACAAAATAAGTGAAATAAAGTGGGTCATGGAAAGAACATTGAGAGTTATGCAAAGGAATAGGAGGAGCAGTGGGACAGAGACACAAGGTGTCCTAAGAGGGTAGAAGATGATACTGGCTGACACGTGCAAAGCAAAACGCTAGCGAGACAAGCTGAAATAATCCTTCATTTGACAATTAATGGCTCACTCTTGGTCTTTTTGGCCTCAAGAGACCTTTGCTATAGTGACTTTAGAAGGGTTGCTGTGTCAAGGAAAGATATGTTTAGGATTAAAAAGAAAAAAACAAGACAGTGCATAGCTACAGGAAGAGAGACTCTTTGGGGATAAGGGACGAAGCGTGGAGGTACCAAGTGCCCTGGACTCCATCGGGAAAAGGGGTCTCAGTTTTAGTGACTGGAGGGGAAGATGCCAGTGTATTGTGGATACCAAGATAAATTAGAGATTGGTGACATGGTGGTAAGTTGGAGGAGCTGAAACCTGAAAACATCATTGTGTGCCTTTCAGAAAAAGGCTCAGTTGTCTGCCAGAGAAAGGAGTGGTGGTAGTTGGGCAGCATCTCACAGGGTCTCCTTACCCACCTGCCGTCCCGTCACAAGGTCACTTGAGGCTGGCACCTCCTTGACACGCTGGCACAGACACACGCTCTTTACACCTCAGCACACGGTGCTTTTGGGCTCTTTCTTCAATCAGTTACATTACCTTTTGTAACCTAATGCTATCCTAGAAATATCTCTGGTGGATATTGCTAGTTGTTCCTCTTTAAGTATAATTTCAGGAATGAAAACCTTCTAGAAACTTATAATACTTCCTACTTCTTTCATAATGTAAAATTAGGATAAAAACAAAACAAAAAAATAACTGCTAATCCTGATGTGAATGTAGAGAAAATGAAAAGCTTTTAAAAAGGACAGCATTTGATTCTGGATTTCATTTTAGCCTAGATGATTTTTATTAATAATTCTATTTAAAATTCTGATTGTATGATATATATAAACAATTCATGCAATCCCTTCATTTGATTCATATTGAGAGTAATTGATTAAATGGAAGAAAATGAATTATATGCTTGTATATTTATGTGACACACAAAAGAGTAACAGTGTGGTTACCATTTGTTTTGCATTTGAAGTTACACACTTATGCAAAATCAGCTGAATCATTTGGTACTTTTAGTTTGAACAAAAACTATTTAGAATATTTAAAAATAACCAGATACTTTCTAATTTAAAAAATGAGTTCAACATTCATTTATTCATTTATGAATATTTTGAGTTATTTAATTCAGCATTAAAATATGGAAGTTCTCACAGTTTCATAATAATAAGCTGATTTAGACTGGAATCTCTAGATTTTCTAGGACACTGATATGATTTACCTAAATAAAATATTGCAAAACGTGGAAAGGACACAGAGAGTTCTGATTTGTAACACCAATATAAGAATAAACATCCTAGTCTTCTTTCATGAACATGAAATATTTCCTTTTCTAATAATTCAACAGTAAATGTATTTAGTTCATAATTTTCTTCAAACATTATGGATTGTCTTTCCAGGAAAATTTCTGTAATGTACTATTACCAAATTATTACAAATGTCTGAGAAAAATAAGATAAAAGTGCCTAGGATTTAATGAGCTATGCAGAGAAATGCCTCCAGCTTCAGGTTGACCCTGGAGGAAGACACAGCACTATCCCTGCATAGTCTATTTATAGGACCATTCTTGGTGTCATAACCCCTAAAAAATTGATGCTGTCATAACCGATTTGTTGCCTTATATGTGCTTCAGCAATTGTATATAAATTGAATCTTAATAAATTGAATCTTTATAAACAAAACAGGAAATATTATGGGGAACTCTTTGGTAGACAGATAAGGTCATTCACAAAATAATCCCCAGATATTTCACATTTTCTCTACACCTACATCTTCCCTTAAATTTGGATATATTTAAGAATTTGGGCTTGATGATAGGTCCTTTTTTACCATGGCAAGTTTGCTACATAAGTAGTCCTGACCTTATGCAAGATTCTTAGTCAATACTTAAAAAAAAAAAATTGTAACTGTTCTTTTGATGCAAAAGCATCACTTTTTTATATGGACTATATTAAGCATATTATCAAAAAAAAAAGCAGATCACATCTTTAAACAAAATCTAAAATCCATCTAGGCTGGGGTTTGGAGGTGAAAATAGAAGCCCTGGCATCAACTCTGTGCATTCAAAAGAACTGTCAGAGCAGTGCTTCTCAAATATTCATGTGCAGGTGAATCACCTGGGGATGTGTTAAAGTGAAGATCTGGGGTGGGGCCTGAGATTCCAGTCAAACAAGCTCTAAAATAGAGCTGATACTGCAGATCACACATTTATTTGGCCGCAAAGTAGGAAAGATTCCTTTTATCCTTGGACTAGGTCTGTGCAGTTCTTGAAAATAATAATCTTATGTCCACAATTACACAAGAAAAAATGCAGTTTTAAAACTGAAAGGTCATGAATATTATTATTAAAAATAAGGCCAATTCTGATCTTCATGTAAGGGGGAAAAGGTCTATCCTTAAAAACAGACTATCATATTAACTACTGTGATATTTGCTTGAGGTGCACAGAATGTACAAAACAGTTATAATCAAAAAGAAGCACAGCTACTTTTTCAAAAAAGACAGACATTTTTGTTTTATTAGAAAGCATTGGCCATGATTCTTCTTAGGCAATATAAATAGATGCTTTCGAATGGTGGTGCTCAATAAGTCTCTTGAATGTCCCTTGGACTGCAAGGAGATCAAATCAGTCAATCCTAAAGGAAATCAACCTCAAACATTTACTGGAAGGGCTGATGCTGAAGTTGAAGCTCCAATACTTTCGCCACCTGATAAGAGCCAACTCATTGGAAAAGATGCTGATGCTGGGAAAGATTGGGGGCACAAAGAGGAGAAGAGAGGATGAGATCATTGGATTGCATCAATGACTCAATGGTCATCAGTTTGAGCAAACTCTGAGAGATAGTGAAGGACAAGGAAGCCAGGCATGCTCCAGTCCATGGTGTCACAAAGAATCACACATGATTTAGCGAATGAACAACAAGAACAATTATCATGCACCTGTACTCCCATAGTTAGTGCTCTTCACATTAATGGAACCACAAAAAGAAAAATGGAGCCAAGGACTGACAACCAGTGGTGTATGGGCAGCTTCAATGCCTCAGGATTTCCCAGAGGTCTCTGATTTCCTTTGCATTCTCCACACCTATTTCCAGAAAGAGCAATGGATCATCCTACTTCATGACATCAAATCTCTAAACCATTCCAGATCCATTCTAATGAAGTAGTGAACTAAATTATTGAACACCCAATTGAAAAGAAAATAGCAATACTGGTGAGCACAGATGCCCAGGTCTCCTCAATTTCTCACTAACTGTGGAGCTGGGAGAATGTGCCGAGATGCTTAGACTGGAGACGGATAGTAACACCTTCTGGACTTGCAAGGGCTTATCCTGCTGTGAGCAGATTCATTTTTATAGGTGTTGTAACAGATCACCTTCTCATTTAACTTTGTCAAATGTAGGCAAGCAATGGACCTTAATGCTATAGAAACATGTCATTAAATTGATTTTTAAGCTCAAATTGCTTTTCAATGTTATAAAGAACTAGGGCAAGTGGTTTGTCTATCCTTAAAACAGACTATCATATTAACTACTGTGATATTTGCTTGAGGTGCACAGAATGTACAAAACAGTTATAATCAAAAAGAAGCACAGCTACTTTTTCAAAAAAGACAGACATTTTTGTTTTATTAGAAAGCATTGGCCATGATTCTTCTTAGGCAATATAAATAGATGCTTTCGAATGGTGGTGCTCAATAAGTCTCTTGAATGTCCCTTGGACTGCAAGGAGATCAAATCAGTCAATCCTAAAGGAAATCAACCTCAAACATTTACTGGAAGGGCTGATGCTGAAGTTGAAGCTCCAATACTTTCGCCACCTGATAAGAGCCAACTCATTGGAAAAGATGCTGATGCTGGGAAAGCTTGGGGGCACAAAGAGGAGAAGAGAGGATGAGATCATTGGATTGCATCAATGACTCAATGGTCATCAGTTTGAGCAAACTCTGAGAGATAGTGAAGGACAAGGAAGCCAGGCATGCTCCAGTCCATGGTGTCACAAAGAATCACACATGATTTAGCGAATGAACAACAAGAACAATTATCATGCACCTGTACTCCCATAGTTAGTGCTCTTCACATTAATGGAACCACAAAAAGAAAAATGGAGCCAAGGACTGACAACCAGTGGTGTATGGGCAGCTTCAATGCCTCAGGATTTCCCAGAGGTCTCTGATTTCCTTTGCATTCTCCACACCTATTTCCAGAAAGAGCAATGGATCATCCTACTTCATGACATCAAATCTCTAAACCATTCCAGATCCATTCTAATGAAGTAGTGAACTAAATTATTGAACACCCAATTGAAAAGAAAATAGCAATACTGGTGAGCACAGATGCCCAGGTCTCCTCAATTTCTCACTAACTGTGGAGCTGGGAGAATGTGCCGAGATGCTTAGACTGGAGACGGATAGTAACACCTTCTGGACTTGCAAGGGCTTATCCTGCTGTGAGCAGATTCATTTTTATAGGTGTTGTAACAGATCACCTTCTCATTTAACTTTGTCAAATGTAGGCAAGCAATGGACCTTAATGCTATAGAAACATGTCATTAAATTGATTTTTAAGCTCAAATTGCTTTTCAATGTTATAAAGAACTAGGGCAAGTGGTTTGTTCACCTGAGAGAGAAGCAAATGGCTGAATAAAAATAAGAACAAAGAAGGCACAAGAAGACAGCAGAACTGAAAGTAGTCTTCTATTACAGATCACAAAGGCACACGCTTTCCTGTGTCTAGGATGAGCTGGAACTCAAATAATAAACTGATTGGAGAGAATCAAAAGATATATGGCCATTAATTTTTTAAAAGATGGCCGAAACTTCTCAAAGAATTGTTATAATTGTAATGTACCTTAGAAAATACTCAGCTTTCCTTACTGAATTTTCAGATAAGAAAAAGATATTTAGAAATAATGACAGTTACTACCTCAACATCCCCACTGCTTTACCCTTAAGATATAGAGCCTACACCAGCTCACAGTGCAACACACACTGGATTCCAGGACCCAAAAACTTATATAGTGCTAAAATTATTCCACTGTTTGTTTAAAATTAATATAATCAGTTCAGTCACTCACTTGGGTCTGAATCTTTGTGACCCCATGGACTGCAGCACGCCAGGCTTCCCTGTCCTTCACCATCTCCCAGAGCTTGCTCAAACTGATGTCCATTGAATCAGTGATGCCATCCAACCATCTTGTCCTCTGTCATCCCCTTCTTCTTCGCCTTCCATTTTTCTCAACATTAGGCTCTTTTCCAACGTGTTGTCTCTTTGCATCAGGTGACCATAAATGTACCTTCCTCTTAATTGTGCCAGAACCATAAAAGTTCTCTAAAAATTGTTTTTAAAAAAAATGAGGCAGAAAGAAAATCACTTCAATCTGTCAACAAAGTAATATGTTTTTAAGAAAAAAGTTAATATTTTTCAGCAATAGACCATAACATATTATTTTTACTTTTGCTTTGAAATATATTAAAAATTTTAGAGGTAATTGAAAATTTGACTTAAATTTAACAGTATATGGTCTTTGTAGAATGCCTATCCCTGACTATATATATTAGGGACCCTTAATGCTATAGAAACATGTCATTAAATTGATTTTTAAGCTCAAATTGCTTTTCAATGTTATAAAGAACTAGGGCAAGTGGTTTGTTCACCTGAGAGAGAAGCAAATGGCTGAATAAAAATAAGAACAAAGAAGGCACAAGAAGACAGCAGAACTGAAAGTAGTCTTCTATTACAGATCACAAAGGCACACGCTTTCCTGTGTCTAGGATGAGCTGGAACTCAAATAATAAACTGATTGGAGAGAATCAAAAGATATATGGCCATTAATTTTTTAAAAGATGGCCGAAACTTCTCAAAGAATTGTTATAATTGTAATGTACCTTAGAAAATACTCAGCTTTCCTTACTGAATTTTCAGATAAGAAAAAGATATTTAGAAATAATGACAGTTACTACCTCAACATCCCCACTGCTTTACCCTTAAGATATAGAGCCTACACCAGCTCACAGTGCAACACACACTGGATTCCAGGACCCAAAAACTTATATAGTGCTAAAATTATTCCACTGTTTGTTTAAAATTAATATAATCAGTTCAGTCACTCACTTGGGTCTGAATCTTTGTGACCCCATGGACTGCAGCACGCCAGGCTTCCCTGTCCTTCACCATCTCCCAGAGCTTGCTCAAACTGATGTCCATTGAATCAGTGATGCCATCCAACCATCTTGTCCTCTGTCATCCCCTTCTTCTTCGCCTTCCATTTTTCTCAACATTAGGCTCTTTTCCAACGTGTTGTCTCTTTGCATCAGGTGACCATAAATGTACCTTCCTCTTAATTGTGCCAGAACCATAAAAGTTCTCTAAAAATTGTTTTTAAAAAAAATGAGGCAGAAAGAAAATCACTTCAATCTGTCAACAAAGTAATATGTTTTTAAGAAAAAAGTTAATATTTTTCAGCAATAGACCATAACATATTATTTTTACTTTTGCTTTGAAATATATTAAAAATTTTAGAGGTAATTGAAAATTTGACTTAAATTTAACAGTATATGGTCTTTGTAGAATGCCTATCCCTGACTATATATATTAGGGACCCTTAATGAGTATGTATTGAACAAATGACAGTTCATTTCTCATTAATCACTCAAATTAAAATGACATTTGAAAACACATCATAGCTAAACAAATGGATATATTATAAAGGATGGTTGCTTTCTGCTAGATGGCAATGAGAATATTTACAAAATAGAATAGAGTCCATTCTGATAAGAGAATTTTAATATTTTTAAGATTAAGTGTAATATTGACTCTAAAAGAATATTGCCAGATGTTAATATTTTGACATTCCTGTTCAAGGAAGAAGGAAATAAGACTGCATGAATTATCAGCCTAGTGATTAAGCCAAATCAGTAAAAATGCCAGAATGATTGAAATATTAGTACTGATGATTGAGGAGCGTGATCAGAATTAGGAAGCGGTGGGGATAGCTGAGCCAATGAGATAAGAATAGGTATGCGTTAGATGAGTGAACTTCAGTATTTGAAGATGAAGAGAATTTAGCCACAGGGAAATTGTGACTTCACATCCCAAAGACTGGTTTTCTACTTTTATGACCATTGCTTTTCCACATTTTTACTCAGCACTGTGATAAGGAAAACTGCAATCAAAACATGATTTTATAAATTAAAGAATTTTAGTGTTTTATTTAAATATAGCTTGTGAAGATGAATCGACATTGAAAATTTTCCTCAGACTACAGATTACAGTCTGTTTTTTAAATTAGTTCATAAAATATTTCTGTTGAATTGTTTTCAGTTTTCTTTTAATGATATAAGGTTCAGAAACAAATGCTACAGCACAGCATTATATTGGAAAAATAGTTACTATCTTTTTGAAATTATCTTTCCACACTCATCTAATTATCTTAACCCTACTTCATTAAAAACTCAGTTCAAGATTATATTAGACCAATTCCTCTAATTATTTTCCCTCTCTTCTCTTATTCTCAAGTTTATTTTAAGGATATTATGACCAACGAAAAGTCTCACTTAAAAAACATTTGGGCTCCATATTCACTGAAATTCACTCCATTTCATCCACATTTCTCTTATGGTTGATTAAAGATGACCACAAATTAACTGGATCTCCTATTGAGGTGTGAATTGATGTCCATATTATGATTTGTTTTTGTCCTAAAGGAATTTGGTGGAGAGGTTTCCCAGGTGGCTCAGTGCTAAAGAATCTACCTGCCAACGCAGGAGATGTGGGTTTGATCCCTGTGATAGGAAGATCCCCTGGAGATAGAAATGGCAACCCACTATTTTTGCCTGGAGGATCCCATGACAGAGCAGTCTAGCAAGCCACAGTCCACAGAGTTGCAAAGAGTCAGACATGACTGAGTAACTTAGCATACAATGTGGTGGAGGAGACACTGTTTAACTTATTAAAATTGTTAAAATTATTTTTAATTTTGATGTATATATTTCTTACTTATCATCTCTAAAAGTTATCATTTTAATCCTAAAACAGTAGATCAAATCCCTAAAAGTTTCTTTTTCTCATAAAATACCATCATCTGAACATCCTCTAAGTATATTCTCATGTTTACTTTAACTGAACAATATTTTATATTTATAGTCAATAAAAGTCTTAGGTGCTCAGTCAAGTCTGACTCTTTGTGATGCCACGGACTATAGCCAATCAGACTCCTCTGTCGCTGGAATTCTCTAGGCAAGAACACTGAAGTGGGTAGCCATCCCCTTCTCTAGGAGATCTTCCCTGACCCAGGGATCAATACTGGTTCTCTTGCATTGCAGGTGGACTCTTTACCATCTGAGCCACCAGGGAAAGTCAAACATCCTCTAAAGAGTAAAATGATGGTTAGCGGTTCACTTCCATGTGTTTAGCAATTAGTGAAATCTTCTACATCAACAACTGTGAACTTATAGCATCTTTGGCAAAGGAATGGCCCTTTTACAGAAGGAAATAAATTCCAGAAGTAATTATGGCTTATGAGATCCCCTAGAGAAGGGGATGAGGTTCCAGAAGAGTGTTAGAGTTTGACAAGAGTGTGGATGCAGCTATTAAGCAAAGAGTGTTGAATAGAGAATTAGGAGATGCACTAACGTTGACATCAGAATACTTTCCCCCACTCCTTTGCCACTTATTTCATGAGGTTGGCTAAAAAATGTTAAGCTCTCTATGTTAATTTTCTCATTGACAAGTACCAAGAATATTAACTCAACGTATTAACTAAAGAATATAAAGGTGCAAGCAAAAGCATAATAAAACTTAGAATTATACACAAAATTAGATATAATAACAGTAAAAATGTATCTAGCTTGGGTCAGTCCTAAAGAAAATCAATCCTGAATATTTATTGGAAGGACTGATGCTGAAGCTGAAACTACAGTATTTTGGCCACCTGATGTGAAGAGCTGACTCAATGGAAAAGATTCTGATGCTGGAAAAGATTGAGGGAAGGAGAAGGGGTTGACAGAGGAGAGATGGTTAGATAGCATAACTGACTCAATGGACATGAACTTGAGCAAACTCTGGGAGATAGTGGAGGACAGAGGAGCCTGGCATGCTGCAGTTCATGGGGTCTCACAGAGTTGGACATGACCTAGCAACTGAACAATCCTAGCAGGAAAACAGTAAATTTAGACAGCAATATGTATAACTAACCACCAGAGAAACACTTGATTTTGGTATTACTCATGCTGCCTACAGATAATAAAGCAAATCTTTTTATTATTGCCATATTTTTGCTAAAATAAAGAAAATAGATTTTAAAACCTAAGTAGAAATTTTCAATCACAACCATATATATATATATATATATATATAAACTAGGTTTAAATATAGCACACAAAAGGATGTTCTTAATCAAGCTAAAAATAACTTTGGTTTTTATTTGAGTCCCTAATTTTTTATACTTAGTAATCAAAGGCACAATGCAACCTATTTTTAGCCAAGATGCCCTAAAACTTTCTGAAAATAATTTGTGCTTAGTAGACAAAAATGTCAACTATGATTCAATCATTTTAAAATACTGTCTGCATAATACTGTTTTTTTCAATGACTGAGCCTTCATTGATTTTTTAGCTTTTCTGAATACTTCTGACATTAATAGTTAACAACACAATTCACTTAGAAAAAGGTAAAGTATAAGATTGGTAGAAATCTCTGATGCTTTGTAATTTTGAAATTTATTTTATATACATTATATATTTTTAAATTACTTATCTTGAAAACATCAAAAGAAATTCAGTATTGCATAACGTTGACATCAGAATACTTTCCCCCACTCCTTTGCCACTTATTTCATGAGGTTGGCTAAAAAATGTTAAGCTCTCTATGTTAATTTTCTCATTGACAAGTACCAAGAATATTAACTCAACGTATTAACTAAAGAATATAAAGGTGCAAGCAAAAGCATAATAAAACTTAGAATTATACACAAAATTAGATATAATAACAGTAAAAATGTATCTAGCTTGGGTCAGTCCTAAAGAAAATCAATCCTGAATATTTATTGGAAGGACTGATGCTGAAGCTGAAACTACAGTATTTTGGCCACCTGATGTGAAGAGCTGACTCAATGGAAAAGATTCTGATGCTGGAAAAGATTGAGGGAAGGAGAAGGGGTTGACAGAGGAGAGATGGTTAGATAGCATAACTGACTCAATGGACATGAACTTGAGCAAACTCTGGGAGATAGTGGAGGACAGAGGAGCCTGGCATGCTGCAGTTCATGGGGTCTCACAGAGTTGGACATGACCTAGCAACTGAACAATCCTAGCAGGAAAACAGTAAATTTAGACAGCAATATGTATAACTAACCACCAGAGAAACACTTGATTTTGGTATTACTCATGCTGCCTACAGATAATAAAGCAAATCTTTTTATTATTGCCATATTTTTGCTAAAATAAAGAAAATAGATTTTAAAACCTAAGTAGAAATTTTCAATCACAACCATATATATATATATATATATATATAAACTAGGTTTAAATATAGCACACAAAAGGATGTTCTTAATCAAGCTAAAAATAACTTTGGTTTTTATTTGAGTCCCTAATTTTTTATACTTAGTAATCAAAGGCACAATGCAACCTATTTTTAGCCAAGATGCCCTAAAACTTTCTGAAAATAATTTGTGCTTAGTAGACAAAAATGTCAACTATGATTCAATCATTTTAAAATACTGTCTGCATAATACTGTTTTTTTCAATGACTGAGCCTTCATTGATTTTTTAGCTTTTCTGAATACTTCTGACATTAATAGTTAACAACACAATTCACTTAGAAAAAGGTAAAGTATAAGATTGGTAGAAATCTCTGATGCTTTGTAATTTTGAAATTTATTTTATATACATTATATATTTTTAAATTACTTATCTTGAAAACATCAAAAGAAATTCAGTATTGCATATTCAGCAGATATTAATATGGAGTAGTCCAATCTTACTGACTTTGATTTGGTGGTGATTATCATATCCAACCATGGAAAAGGAAATGGCAACCCACTCCAGTATTCTTGCCTGGAAAACTTCATGGACAGAGGAACCTGGCAGGCTACAGTCCACGGGGTTACAAAGAGTCGGCCACAACTGAGCAAGTGAGCACACATCATACCCAAAGTCTACATAAACCAAAGGGTGAAGAATTTTGTTCATCACTGTTCTAGTGTGAAAATATCCTTATCTTTCACTCTAACAATTCGTGCTATGATTCTACAATGCAATCCCAGCACTATTGGCCTAGGCCAAATAGTGTTCCATCAACTTAATCAACTACACTCTAATCCTTAATGATTCTTTTTGACTGCTAAACCTGCATTTAAAATTATAAACATATTATACTATATACATTAATACAAAGCTATATATTTTATATATGTATAATTACAATAATACTAGGAGATAAAATATTTTCTGTATTGACATTATATTAGCTACCTGTCCTCTTATATAGCTATAAGGCTCCTTGCATAAGATAAAAATAGCTTAAACCCTTGTCTAATTTACTCTTCCTTTTCTGTACAAACTCTGCATCTGGTAGAGTTTGTGAGCTAAAGTTAATTATTAAAGGAATTATTAGGACAAGTTATCTTGCATATTAATGGCTCCAGTTGTTATAGCCAGAATTTGCATTGAAAATAAGCTCTCAAAATTTAAAAATATTGTCATGTTTTTCTTTACATAGATGTTGGGTTTCTGTTGCTTTGAGGCTGTGTATCTACACTGACTCTACAAATTAATATTGATGTTTAACAAGGTTGACTAACAATCATATGCTTAGTCTGTAGACCCACGGAGAGGGGTGCTTTCCATACATATTGTTACACGCTGCTCTAACATCCTATAGGATGTCTAGGATCACCCTTTGCTAAACGAGGAAAGGAAAGTTCAGTGAGATCAAGCATATCTTCCAAGATAAAACATGTAGTGAATGCCTGACTAAGAAAAAGCCAAAGCCCAACTCATAGATTTGCTCAAGCAGTGATAGAAGAAGGGGCTGAGATCCCCCTGACACACAGGGAATAATTGCATGCTTCCTGGAGTCCAGAGTGCATCAAGAAGGAATCTGACTGCCTTTTACGTTTTGCATATTCAAATTTGAAAAGCAGCTTGTGATAATTAATACATTAATTAGAGACGGAAATCTTCAAATCACCATATAATGTGACAAGAAATGGCTGACATCAAAAAAGCAGAAATGGATATTAATTAAATTTAAAAATAGACAAATGAACAAGTGATTAGATTATTCAGAGAATCGATAGTAAATGAGGACAGTTATTATACAATCATTTAAAGCAGTGATTTAGCCAGAGAAAACTGGCCCTGTGGTAACATCAGGGTAGCCCTCCAAAAGTCTTCTGAACTTTAGGAGGCATTAGGAGATGGAAGACTGTGCAGGTGGATCAATAACTGGGTTCCAAGGAGACATGGGCAAAAGTTATTCCTGCCTTTTGTTTAGACACCCTTGCTTCCACATCCTGCCCTGGTGCCTCAGGAGGACTGGATGACTAAAGAGTTGAATAGTACACGTTCACTCCTAGACATGACTAGAAGGCTGTGAGTGCCGATACCGGTCTGACCAGGTGCTGTGGTGCCTGTTACTATAATGCTCCCTTTTTCAGCAGCCAGAAAACAGGTGACATCGTCACATGGAGGGACTTTAGGAGAACTTAATGAAGGAAGTACCCTCAGAGCTGTGGACAGAGAATCACCAAGCTTTCAGGGATGGTGTAATACTCTAGGTGCAAAGGGGTCAAGAGTGGAGAGGGTATACCTGAGCCTCGGGAGATCTTGTGTTAATGCAACTACACTTTTGGTGATAAAATTATTATATAGGGGAGAAGGAAATGACAACCCACTCCAATATTCTTGCCTGGAAAATCTCATGAACAGAGGAGACTGGTAGGCTACAGTCCATAGGGTCACAAAGAGTTGGACACAACTTAGCAACTAACACACATTGACAAGATGTTCCAAAAGGTTAAATACATGTACTCTTTAATGAAGAATTCTACTTCTAGGGATTTCCATCATTAATTGCAAAAGTTCAAAGTGATGTAATCACTAGAGTATGTCAGCAGTACAATTTCTAGTAAAAAAGCAGAAAACAAACACAAAAGAGAAGCAACTGGAAACAAAATGGCCATGTAGAAACGGCCACCAATGAACACTATACAGCCATCAAAAAGAACAAAATCAGGTACAAAAAGTAAGCAAAATAAGAATTGCTTATGTAAATTAGAAAATGTAGTAAACATTTGCGTGTGCACAAATTTAGCCCTGTGTGTATATAACCATGTGCACAGATAGTGTATGCACATGTGTGTTTCTTTGTGTATGTGTTTACTTGCATAAATATGTGCAACCCACACAGGATACGGATGGAGAAAAAAATGGAGTATTAACTAGGTGTTATCCTTGGGAAAAAGTATATCTGAGTATGGTCTGTGGAGTCTAGAAAAACTGTCAAGGTTATGTAACTAAATTCTAAATCTCTAAATGTTTCCTTTTTAAGTACTTCCAAAATAAACCACATTTTATTCTTAATGAAAAAAAATTACTATATAGGAAGAAGTTAGAAAGTGAAAATCATAGAATCAAAGCAAAGCTAAATCATTTCCCTATAGACGGACTGTAACCAACATAGGCATGGAGTGGTCTTTCCGCACCTCTGCCTCTCAGGTGCAATAGTGTGAATGCATCTTGACGTGGGAGGTACCCTGGGCTGCTCTACTTGAGCACTTGAACTTTCTCTTCTTCGAAGATACCATAACAGCCTTTCTGCACCTCTACCCTAGCCTTATTCTTTCTTACCAAATCTACTTCTTCTATTTGAAACAGCAAGAAGCGGCACTTTTGTTGAATACAGGAACAGACAATAACAACAGCTAAGGATGCCAGGTGCTGGGCTAAGAGATTTATAAGACTCTGTCTCTAAGTATAGATACAGCTGATTCACTTCATGGTACAGCAGAAACAACAGTATAAAGCAATTATACTCCAATAAAAATCATTTTTTTAAAAAAAGACAATCTCAATCCTCAGCACAGTCCTAGGTGTGCTTTTCAGGTGGCTCAGCAACAAAGCATCCTCCTGCCAATGCAGGAGACACAAGAGACCCAGGTTAGATCTCTGTGTTGGGAAGATACCCTGGAGAAGGAAATAGCAACCCAATCCAGTATTCTTTCCTGGGAAATCCCACAGACAGAGGAACCTGGTGGGCTACAGTCCAGAGGGTCTCAAAAGAGTCAGATACAACTTAGCAACTAAACAGCAACAACAACAAAAGTCTTAGGAAAAGAATACTAGGATCATCTCCATTTCACTGGTAGGTAAAGAAGTAAGGAGACAGAAGGCTTTTTTTTTTTTTTTTTTTGGTAACTAATTATACTAGCTGTCCAGGCTTTTATCACAGTCATCTAAATCTAATTGTGACCTCACATCAACAACGTTTCCAAATAAAGTTTTTAAAGATCCTTTCACATTTTGCAAAATTGGCTGACACAATAATTACTTAACTAAACTGATCTGTAGAATATCTATCTCTGCCTTTCACAAAAAGCCTTAAAGAAAACTAACTCATAATGATACACACAATTTGTATGTAAGATATTTCAGTCTTTTTTATATGTTCCTACCCACATGGGATGCTGTGCCACATAACTGGATACCTGTGGGATGAACTCAGATTGTGATATGTAACCAATAGAGGACAAAAATACTCAATTTATGGGACACATAAAGATAATACTTTCCCAATTGGTTCACAGGGAGTTCACCTTGTAACTCACTTACACACAAATAGAACTGCAAACACTTTTCCTCTGAAATATCAATGTGTTCTCTTCCAAGAATAGCAGCATTCGATGCAGGTGGCCACTGAATTAGCTATTAACACCTGATTAGGAGGATATATTTCAAAATGTTCTATTTCTCCCAGAACAAAGAAAAGGCATTTTGAAACAGAACTCTCAGCTTCTAATATTATGTCTGATTCCATCATACTATTTTGTGAAATAGAACTATAATTCAAACCCGTAAGTTAATGGAGTTTGACAGCAAGGTACACATCACATTTTGCAAAAGAGCCTTGATTACTTTCAGTGCTTCCTCTTGGTAATAAAACCTTGACAGCTTCCATTTCTCAGAAGAATAGCTTTATTATTTTCTCCTCAATTCTAAGTAGTTACTTAACTTTAAAATAGTTGTAAGTAAACGGGATTCCTCAACTAAAAAGAAAAATAGGCAGGTAAGAGGAATTTGTTACCCACTTGCTTCCAATATTTTATCACTTAAGAAACTTAATGTAACAAATGGGTGCAATTTAAAACTCTGAATTCTTTCTAATGTTTTAGTTATTACTTAAAGACCGTATCAGTCAGGGTCCAGGCATAAAATCAGTTCTATATACTCAAATTGGGTAAATTGAGGAGGCTTTAATAAAGGCACTATTTACAAAAGTACAGGTTGTTATGTGAACAGTTCATGATGACAGAGCACTTTACTGTATTTAGGATTAAAGAGGCAAAAAGAGGGAGCTGGTTATAAGAATCAGGACCTGTGATCTTTAGTGGAGGAAAGTCATTAGCCCAAGACAACCTCCCAGCCATGGAGTAGGGAAATTGGCTTCCCCTTCACGTTTCTTTCTGGCATTCTGGTAGTACTCAAACAAAGGGATGCTCATTGATACAGTCAGTACCAGTCAACCTCCTGAGTACAAAGTAACTTAGAAAAACCAGAGTGGATCTGGAGGCATAGATGGAAGATATTTTGGAGAACACTCTTAGACAACAATTTAAATCATTTTTCTCTACCAACCTTTGTTTTTAAAGGCCTCACATCAGGTTGTAATTTCTAAGGGCGATTCTAGAGTCAAATTATATTTCAGGATGACATGACATGATCCAGTTTGTACTCATGAAGCATGCATGGCTACCACAAGGTTTTTCAGCAACATAGGAGTGTAAGCATCAGTTAGTCCAAAGAATCCAAGGAAGTTCAGAGAAAGCAGACCAACAGATCAGGAATATATTTCAAAATGTTCTATTTCTCCCAGAACAAAGAAAAGGCATTTTGAAACAGAACTCTCAGCTTCTAATATTATGTCTGATTCCATCATACTATTTTGTGAAATAGAACTATAATTCAAACCCGTAAGTTAATGGAGTTTGACAGCAAGGTACACATCACATTTTGCAAAAGAGCCTTGATTACTTTCAGTGCTTCCTCTTGGTAATAAAACCTTGACAGCTTCCATTTCTCAGAAGAATAGCTTTATTATTTTCTCCTCAATTCTAAGTAGTTACTTAACTTTAAAATAGTTGTAAGTAAACGGGATTCCTCAACTAAAAAGAAAAATAGGCAGGTAAGAGGAATTTGTTACCCACTTGCTTCCAATATTTTATCACTTAAGAAACTTAATGTAACAAATGGGTGCAATTTAAAACTCTGAATTCTTTCTAATGTTTTAGTTATTACTTAAAGACCGTATCAGTCAGGGTCCAGGCATAAAATCAGTTCTATATACTCAAATTGGGTAAATTGAGGAGGCTTTAATAAAGGCACTATTTACAAAAGTACAGGTTGTTATGTGAACAGTTCATGATGACAGAGCACTTTACTGTATTTAGGATTAAAGAGGCAAAAAGAGGGAGCTGGTTATAAGAATCAGGACCTGTGATCTTTAGTGGAGGAAAGTCATTAGCCCAAGACAACCTCCCAGCCATGGAGTAGGGAAATTGGCTTCCCCTTCACGTTTCTTTCTGGCATTCTGGTAGTACTCAAACAAAGGGATGCTCATTGATACAGTCAGTACCAGTCAACCTCCCTGAGTACAAAGTAACTTAGAAAAACCAGAGTGGATCTGGAGGCATAGATGGAAGATATTTTGGAGAACACTCTTAGACAACAATTTAAATCATTTTTCTCTACCAACCTTTGTTTTTAAAGGCCTCACATCAGGTTGTAATTTCTAAGGGCGATTCTAGAGTCAAATTATATTTCAGGATGACATGACATGATCCAGTTTGTACTCATGAAGCATGCATGGCTACCACAAGGTTTTTCAGCAACATAGGAGTGTAAGCATCAGTTAGTCCAAAGAATCCAAGGAAGTTCAGAGAAAGCAGACCAACAGATCATCTGGTAAACTTCAGGCAGAATAACTAACCCAGAACATCAATGGATTCCAAAACAAACAGAACCAAGAGCAATGTACTATCCTGTCCATAAGTTTCACTGCTGGTTCATTCCATCATCATTACTGACACATTATTTCTTTGATCATACCTGTCTTGCAGTAATTCTGCAGAAATCAGCAGTACCCTTTCCATTTTAACAGCCTGAAAAGGACTTTCGCTTCTATAACTGTCTCAGTAATTATTCTCAGTTTTGTCACCAGTTATAAAACACAAGCATTTGGTTTTCTGTAGACCCTTTGTGTCTATGACACGTTTAATAAAATCAACAAAAATTACTAAATGATTACATGTGCCTGGAAATGTTCTACCTGCTAGGAATAAAACAGTGAGGTAAAGTCTTATTTACAGGGCTGACTGGTCAACGTCTGAATCCCTTTCACTGCCATAACAACACTGGGTAACTCTGGGAACGTGTATGGTTTAGATAAAAAAGTATTATTAAAAAGTTGACTGAACAAATTCATATCATAATCATGGTTCAGAGTTTTGTATTAATTTCATATGTGTGCAAAGCTATAACCCTTGCTTTTTAAAGAATTTATATTTTGCAGAAAATACACACAACTCTAGGCATTGCATTGCTCTCTACTCTTTTTCTGTCTGCTGCCATTCTGTGAATTTATAGAACAATAGACAGTCCTCCATTCAGTGGAGACGGAACACTGTCAAGTGAAGCACATTATGTATGTATAAAATATTTGTGAAGATGCACAGAAGAGGAATGCTGATTTGCATTTTATTTTTATTTCAAGGGAGCAGTGATAAGCTGTACTACACACGTATCTATTGAAACAGTCACTGATGCATGAATGCTTCCCTATTTGTTCCACTTTCCTCCACTGCAGTACCTGGAATCATGTTATTGTTTGGTATTTTACTAGAAGGAAAGGTAGTGTGCTGGCTTGAAGAAAAAAGTTCAAGGTTTCTTTAATTTTTTTTCTTTTTTTTGACATTTCTCTTTGTATTGCATCGTGTCAAGTAAGCATGAACCACTGTGTACAGTATATTGAATTTTCTTCAGGTAGTTCAAAACAAATTAATTCTCTATCCACACATCATTTAAAGTACTAATTCCCTGTGCAGCCCAGCAAACTTCAAGCTGTACCTGTTCAGCATTTAAAGTTAAGGCAGTACACCATAAACACCTGTTAAAGTTTATAGCCATCTGCTTCCTCAAGAAATCTAAATTCTAATAATACGAAATTAACAGATGGGAAAGAACTGTAACCTCAGCTCTGAAGAGGATAACTGCAACCTTTGAATTAACATACTGCAATTTTGCTGGTAATTGCTAGCAATGGCCATTGGGACACAGTTCAACAATGATGGCCCATTAGTAACATACTTTGTTTTTGTTCAGGGAGAGTTTAGATACAGAGTATTTCTTAATGATTTTGAAACTTCACATTTAGGTGAATCTTCCTTCTCTTAGATGAAGAAGCACAATAATTAAGATATAATGAAATGTGGTTCAGCATATGACAGTCCTGAGGGTAATGAAAAGATACCTTTGAGACTGGAAATGGCAATGTTTTAAATAAGAAATTAAAGTTGGTTACAATCCACTTGCATAAGATTAAGTAGAAAAATTGGAAGTTGAGAGAAAATTCACAGCAGATTTTATGTATATTCAGGAACAAGTTCTTTCCATATACACAAATAATTGAGAAGATGCCTGTCTCATGAAAGCTAATGCAGAAGAGAAAAAATTAAAGACCTAGGAGTTTCGGAGTTTTTTTCTTTTGCTTTGCAAAATTAGCATGTCTTTGTGTTGTTTTCTTTTTCTGATCATAAAAGTAATGCTTGCTCATTATAAATAATTCAAACCATACAGAGTGCTCAAAGTGGAAATGCAAGGTAGCCATGATTTCATGCTCCACAAACCTGAGCAACAAACATCAATAAATCTCTTTTATTTTTCCAATTAATGACTCGAGAACCCACTTGCTAGTTTCATAAGGAGTCTACTATCTACCTCATGGGGCTGGCCCCAAGCTGTCCACATTTCATAAGAGCTAAGTAGCCCCAGTCATAACTAATCCACAGCATGAAGAGGGAACCGAAGCGTGAGCTCAGCTTGGTGCTGTGGTGCCTTTTTCAACCCTCTCTATAACTGTTAAAATCTGCCCCTTACTTTGTTTCCAGATGGGACAGTCTACACTAAAGATGCTCAGTGGTGCATGTGTCTGCAACATTCACTCTAGCCTTTGTTCATAGACCCTACCCTGCCCAGCCATTGAGATGATCCAAGTTGGTCCCCATACCAGATGTATCAGTCTTCTTTTGCTGCCATGCCAGATGCATAAATGAAAGAAAGTCATCCACATGAAAACAAGCAAAAGTGTTTTATGAAGAGCTTTCTATGTGATGGAGTCAGTCACCATTACTTTCCTTTGGCAGTAACTTGAAGGCATGAAAGTGAGTGTAGTTGGCCCCCTATACCTATGGGTTTCTCATCTGCAGATTCAATCAACCTCAAATCAAAAGTATTTGGGGAAGGGAAAAACAGACAGAAAGCTCCCAAAAAGCAAACATTCAATTTGCTTCACATCAGCAATGATATACATAGCATTTCCATTGTATTTACAACTATTTATATAGCATTTACATTTTACTAGATATTAAAAATCAATGCAGATAGTGACTGCAGCCATGAAATTAAAAGATGCTTGCTCCTTGGAAGAAAAACTATGACAAATCTAGACAGCATGTTAAAAAGCAAAGACCTTAACTTTGCCAGCAAAAGTCTGTATAGTCAAAGCCATGGTTTTCCCAGTAATCATGTATGAATGTGAAAGCTGGACCATAATGAAGGCTGAGCACCAAAGAACTGATGCCTTTGAACTGTGGTGTTGGAAAATGAGAGTCCCTTGGACCTCAAGGATCTAAAGGAGATCAACCCTGAATATTCGATACTGGATAAAAGTAATGCTTGCTCATTATAAATAATTCAAACCATACAGAGTGCTCAAAGTGGAAATGCAAGGTAGCCATGATTTCATGCTCCACAAACCTGAGCAACAAACATCAATAAATCTCTTTTATTTTTCCAATTAATGACTCGAGAACCCACTTGCTAGTTTCATAAGGAGTCTACTATCTACCTCATGGGGCTGGCCCCAAGCTGTCCACATTTCATAAGAGCTAAGTAGCCCCAGTCATAACTAATCCACAGCATGAAGAGGGAACCGAAGCGTGAGCTCAGCTTGGTGCTGTGGTGCCTTTTTCAACCCTCTCTATAACTGTTAAAATCTGCCCCTTACTTTGTTTCCAGATGGGACAGTCTACACTAAAGATGCTCAGTGGTGCATGTGTCTGCAACATTCACTCTAGCCTTTGTTCATAGACCCTACCCTGCCCAGCCATTGAGATGATCCAAGTTGGTCCCCATACCAGATGTATCAGTCTTCTTTTGCTGCCATGCCAGATGCATAAATGAAAGAAAGTCATCCACATGAAAACAAGCAAAAGTGTTTTATGAAGAGCTTTCTATGTGATGGAGTCAGTCACCATTACTTTCCTTTGGCAGTAACTTGAAGGCATGAAAGTGAGTGTAGTTGGCCCCCTATACCTATGGGTTTCTCATCTGCAGATTCAATCAACCTCAAATCAAAAGTATTTGGGGAAGGGAAAAACAGACAGAAAGCTCCCAAAAAGCAAACATTCAATTTGCTTCACATCAGCAATGATATACATAGCATTTCCATTGTATTTACAACTATTTATATAGCATTTACATTTTACTAGATATTAAAAATCAATGCAGATAGTGACTGCAGCCATGAAATTAAAAGATGCTTGCTCCTTGGAAGAAAAACTATGACAAATCTAGACAGCATGTTAAAAAGCAAAGACCTTAACTTTGCCAGCAAAAGTCTGTATAGTCAAAGCCATGGTTTTCCCAGTAATCATGTATGAATGTGAAAGCTGGACCATAATGAAGGCTGAGCACCAAAGAACTGATGCCTTTGAACTGTGGTGTTGGAGAAGACTCGAGAGTCCCTTGGACCTCAAGATCAAACCAGCCAATTCTAAAGGAGATCAACCCTGAATATTCATTGGCAAAGAGCCTGATACTGGAAAAAATAGAAGGCAGAAAGAGAAGGGGATGACAGAGGATGAGATGGTTGGATGGCATCACTGAGTCAATGAACATGAGTTTGAGCAAGCTGCGGAAGATGGTGACGGACAGGGAAACCTGGCGTGTTGCAGTGCATGGGGGCACAAAGAGTCGGACATGAGTGAGCAACTGAAATGAACTGAGCTGAACTCATTATAAGGAATCCAGACATGATTGAAAGTATAAGGGAGGATATAAATAGGTTATATGGAGATACAGCATTTTATATAAGGGAAATAGGCCTCTCTATTGTTTGGTATCCACAGGGATCCTGGAACAAATCTGAGGGACAGTTGTATAGATGCTAGTAGTTTAAAAAAAAAAAAAAAAAAAACAGAGATTGAGAGAGACAGAGAAAGCTTAAAACATACATTGACCTCAGGCTACTATCAAGAGGAAATTGGAAGGCTAACTAGAAGCAAGGTATTTTATGCATTTGTTTATGTGAACTAAATATGAAAAGCATATTTGGCTTTCTCTGGTTGGCCTTAAGTAGAAAAATAGGTCAAAAATTAGAGAAACTGGCTGATCAAGTCCTGATGCTTTAGGGTCCATTGCAATACAGTAGTGGTTTGACCTCCTGGACTGGTTGCTGCAGAAGTTGAAAGTCAGATTTCTATTTCTGTATGTGATCTGGCCATTGAATATTTGTACATTCAGTGTCTCATGAAGCTACCATAAATGCAACGTTATCATATCCTCAAAAATACACAGTTACTATGTCACAGTTCTGTAGGTCAGAAGTCTTGTGAAGGTCTCATAGGGCTAAAATCAAGCTGTCAACAGAAGATGTTTCATTTGGAGGCTCCAATTGCAAATTCATTAGCAGCTCACTCAGATTGTTGGTAGAATTTAATTTCTCATGATCATAAGATCATATCTCAGTATTTTTGCTACCTATATCAACTAAGGGAATATCCCAGTTTCTAGAACCGACTGCATTTCTTGGCTTTGAGTCTCCTTCTTTTAACTTCAAAGTCCACAATGGTGGCCCTCTGTTGTTTAAGTTGCTATGGTGCCAACAGGAAACTAATAAATGAGAAGCATGATTTGAATATATTAATTACGTGTATGAATGTAAATGCTAGGCAATAGGCTGGGAGGGGCTTCAAAGCAGAGGGGATTGTGTGTATAAAAGCAAGAGCAGAACACGATTGAGGAATTGAGACCTAGTTCCAGTGCAGGATGCACGTGTGGACATGGGCGGGGAAAGGGAGGGTTAGATTAATGGGGAGATTAGGATTGGCATATACACACTACCATGTGCAAAACAGATAACTAGCGGGAAATTGCTGAATAACACAAGCAGCTCATCTCGGTGCTCTGGGATGACCTAGAGGGGTGGAATTGGGGTCGATACAGGAGGGGATATACGTATACATAGAGCTGATTCACTTCATTGTATGTCAGAAACTAACATAACATGGTAAAGCAATTATACTCCAAGAAAAAAAAAGGGGGTGGGGGGACTTCCCCAGTGGTCCAGTGGGTAAGGACTACGCCTTGCAGAGCAAGGGGCGCTCATTGGATCCCTGACCTGGGACTATCCCAGGTGCCATGGAAAGGCTGGACAGATGTGTCCAATTACCGAGCCAGAGCTCTGGGGCACATGCACCCAGAGCCTGTGCTCTGCAGCGAGAGGGGCCACTATGATGGAAGGCCCACAAAGGCCAAAAACAAAGATGGATGAAAATAAATAAATAAAAGATCAACAGAAGTGGCCAAAAAAAATTTTTAAAAAAAGAAAGAGTAACAAGAGTTCGTTCATATTGTCGGAACTTAAAGAGTGGAGCACAGCAAAACTACAATGGCCAACCCATGTAAAACCAAGATACTTGCATTACCTTGCTAAATACTTAAGACTTTTTTTTTTTAACCTACCCCTACAAAGTAACTGACATACCAATTATTCACATATGAGCAACAAGAAGACTCCAAAATATCCTCACTTTAAAATTGCTTAGAAGTGAGTCATTTAGAGGAAAATGCTGTTTCTGACAGTCGGAAGCTATATATGCTGGGTGACTTAACTTCATGGACTTTCCATTTCCTCATCTGTGGGATGGAGATAACCTCAACTTGCACACATGCTGTGAGCATTAAATGGAAAAATATAGATTCGCTAACTTAGAAAAACTCAGAATACTAACAATAATAACAGTTCTATTTTATACCTAAAATATACTCATTCTAGATCTAAATTTACAGAGATTAATTAGGTCAGTGGATCTTCACTCCTGCAAGGCCATGTTGTCACTCAGCTGGGCATGTCAGCATAACTAACAACTTAACAACTGACTGAGGTCACATTTCAATTTGTATCAGAGACATCCAAGACATGTTTAAAGTACTGGCATCATTCAGCTGCAAGCCATCACTTATCCACACTAAATTAGATTAATACCATGGAGACCATCTTATGTCCAATAGATTATTTGTTTACCTAATATCTAGTTAGTATTTATAGCAAAGTAAATTGTTTCCTCCAATTGGCTATTAATATCACATATCAATTTACACAGAATGGTGGTTTCTGGTTACCTGACCCTTAGAAAATAAGGATGACAAGGATAAATGGCAATGGTCTCTATGTCTAACATATAATCAGATTACCTCTAGCTTTCAAAACCTGCTTGAATTTTGTTAGTTTTCCCTTATAGCATTTTTCAATTTTCTTGCAAAAAGACAGGAATAAGATATTAAATGAATTACAGTTTACCTTTGAGAAATCTCACAATAGGAACATGAATTTTAGGAGAAAATTATTATTTGGAATATGCTGTCTCATTTATCATTTCTTAGACTAGCTCTTTAAGATTTGGATGCCTGGTTCACAATGAAAAATTAATAACTAAAAGCTGCCCAAATAAAAATGCTCTGTGGCAATTCTTGGGATTATAGATATATACTTCATGTAGTTTATACATATATGTATTACTTTATTATTACATATAAACAGACACACTTTCCCTCAGAAGACACTTATCTAAAATATAGCTAATAATATTTCAGGAATAATAATAAAATCTATTATAATATTGTCTGAAATGGGTATGAAATTCTTACCAGAGTTCTTGGTAAATACAGAACATTCACTTATAGTTAGGCACTCTTAGTCAACATTATTGTGATTATTGCAATTTATCATCTTTAGTTAAGCTTTATTTTCTGAGATGATCTAAGACATTTACAATGGAAAAATATAGATTCGCTAACTTAGAAAAACTCAGAATACTAACAATAATAACAGTTCTATTTTATACCTAAAATATACTCATTCTAGATCTAAATTTACAGAGATTAATTAGGTCAGTGGATCTTCACTCCTGCAAGGCCATGTTGTCACTCAGCTGGGCATGTCAGCATAACTAACAACTTAACAACTGACTGAGGTCACATTTCAATTTGTATCAGAGACATCCAAGACATGTTTAAAGTACTGGCATCATTCAGCTGCAAGCCATCACTTATCCACACTAAATTAGATTAATACCATGGAGACCATCTTATGTCCAATAGATTATTTGTTTACCTAATATCTAGTTAGTATTTATAGCAAAGTAAATTGTTTCCTCCAATTGGCTATTAATATCACATATCAATTTACACAGAATGGTGGTTTCTGGTTACCTGACCCTTAGAAAATAAGGATGACAAGGATAAATGGCAATGGTCTCTATGTCTAACATATAATCAGATTACCTCTAGCTTTCAAAACCTGCTTGAATTTTGTTAGTTTTCCCTTATAGCATTTTTCAATTTTCTTGCAAAAAGACAGGAATAAGATATTAAATGAATTACAGTTTACCTTTGAGAAATCTCACAATAGGAACATGAATTTTAGGAGAAAATTATTATTTGGAATATGCTGTCTCATTTATCATTTCTTAGACTAGCTCTTTAAGATTTGGATGCCTGGTTCACAATGAAAAATTAATAACTAAAAGCTGCCCAAATAAAAATGCTCTGTGGCAATTCTTGGGATTATAGATATATACTTCATGTAGTTTATACATATATGTATTACTTTATTATTACATATAAACAGACACACTTTCCCTCAGAAGACACTTATCTAAAATATAGCTAATAATATTTCAGGAATAATAATAAAATCTATTATAATATTGTCTGAAATGGGTATGAAATTCTTACCAGAGTTCTTGGTAAATACAGAACATTCACTTATAGTTAGGCACTCTTAGTCAACATTATTGTGATTATTGCAATTTTTATCATCATTAAGTATTTCTCCTGTTTGAAGCTTTATAGTTTTTTGGCCCTAGACACCCATGAGAAATGAAAATTAGGTCACCCAGAGCAGAAACAAAGAGAAACATCCTCAGGGAACCCCTGACTGCTCCAGGTCCCCACTAGAAGGCCAGTCTCTAAATCTGCCTTGATAATACCTTAAAAGTCAATATATGCCTGGGATGTGAGTGGCACTTCCTAAAAGCTCATATTCTTGTGTAACGTACAATTTGAACCCCTCTATCCATATGCAATAGCTCTTTGCACCTGCACACTGTGTTTCAAATATCGAAAACCTCTTGAAATTTTTTAGTATGCAGCACTTTCTTATGTCTCCATATTTGATGTGTGTATCATCATTTATCTGCCCACTGAACTCTGTCAGACTTGCTTATGCTTCAGATTAAGCACTTTCTCTTCTCTAAAGACTTGGCTGGTCTAACTGGACACAATCATGTTTTCCTTTAATCACCATGATGTGAACTTTTTAAAAAGTTCATTTCTATGAAACTGTAGTATCTCACCTCATTTTACCTAAGGATCAGCAATCTTACATGTTTGATCTTAATATAAATTGTTTTGTAAACTTATGTTAAAATGTCAGGTAATCTGTGAGTTTCTCATGATATGGATCATGTCTTATTCAAATATCTTACCTTATTTAATAAAAGTTGAGATATACATTTATGATCTGCTCTAATAGTTTGTAACTGTGACCTAAAATTCCTGTTCATCAATTTTCTTATCTGAAAGATGAAATAAATAGAACATACCTAACGTTTTTATAAGCAGTAAGTGGGATAAATGTACTTAAGTTAAATTTTGTTCTCTAACTAATTTTGTTCTCTAATTATAGGTTAACTCTTTCAGACTAATTCAACTACTGTTCTTCCTTGGAATTAAAATAAGCCATCTCTATAATACTTTGAATTGTAAATATGGGGAAGTAAATATGTTAAATATGTTTCAGGAAGAAAAACACACCAATAGTGGACTGAACTCAAATGTGGATAAACTAATCCTTTTATTTCAGCTAGCCTTTAGAAAAGTCACAGAAAAATCAGGTATTAGATACACATTCCCTAAGTTATTGACTTTTTTGTTTTGTTTCATATAGAAAACCTAAACAATATATGTGCTTAGTGACTATGCAGATACAAGAAAACATTTGTGTGATTTATGCTATAATTTGAAATCTGTGTAGTAGATAAATACATACACTAAGAAATCAAAAAAAAAATCTGAAACTCTAAAATATATAGAAACAGTAATGGAATTGGGAAAATGTTCTTCAAGAAAATTGGAAATAATAATGAGAAAGAAAAATATTAGCTTTTCACTAAAATGAAAAATACCACAATATAAAATTAATATTAAATAAATGAAGAATTAAATTTGCATCATCAGAATCGATGCTTCAATTAGTATTTCCATGACAACTATCTTCTTGCTGCACAACAGAATAAGAATGGACACTGTTCACAGCAATCTGAATTCAAGTCCTTATTCTACTTACTGACTGTATGAACTTGGAGAGTTAATTGACTCACCTGGAATTCAGTTCTCTCATTTGAAAAGTATAAAAAATACCACATTCTTTACAGGATGATGACAAAAATTAGCAATTATTGGGTATACCAGTCTTAATCCCCTAAATAGAACACATAGTTCTTGAATAATAGTATTGTTGATATCAAAAAGGAAAATAAAAATCATACAATCATTAATGACCTGAAAAAACTAAGGGGACAAAGCAAGACTATGACTCACACAATATTTAGAGGAAGGAATTTAAGATGTCATAAAATAGTATAAGGTATGTCTCACTGACAAATCATTGATATTTATTTTCACTAATATTTATTTGTGAATAATTTTCTCTGTGTGGTTATCTTGAGACTTGGTGAGTAGTTGCACTAATGGATTTTAAGAATAAAACCAAAGAAAGGCACGGCCAAAGAATGTTCAAACTACCATAAATTGTGTTCATTTCACATGCTAACAAAGTAATGCTCAAAATCCTTCAAGCTAGGCCTCAGCAGTATGCAAACTAAGAAGTGTTAGATGTACAAGCTGGATTTAGAAAAGGCAGAGGAATCAGAGATAAACTTCCATTGGATCACAGGAAAAGCAAGGGGATTTTGGAAAAGACATCTACTTCTGCTTCACTGACTACATTAAAGCCTTTGCCTCTGTGGATCACAAGAACTAGAAAATTCTTAGAGATGGAAATACCAGACAACCTGTTTGCAGGACAAGAAGCAACAGTGAGAACTAGACATGGAACACGAACTGGTTCAAAATTGGGAAAGGATAACATCAAAGCTGTGTATTGTCACCCTGCTTATTCAACTTATATGCAGAGTACATCTTATGAAATGCCAGGCTAAATGAAGCTCAAGCTAGAATAAAGAATGCTGGGAGAAATATCAACAACCTCAGATATACAGATGATCCCACTGTAATGGCAAAAAGTGAAGAGGAACTAAAGAGCCTCTTGATGAAGGTGAAAGAGGAGAGTGAAAAAGCTGGCTTGAAACCCAGCACTCAAAAAAATAAGGTCATGGCATCCAGTCCATCCAGTGGAAAAAGTGGAAACAGTGACAAATTTCATTTTCTTGGGCTCCAAAATCATTCCAGATGGTAACTGCAGCCATGAAATTAAAAGACACTTTCTCCTTGGAAGAAAGTTATGACAAACCTAGACATTAAAAAGAAAATACATCACTTTTCCAACAAAGGCCCATATAGTGAAAGCTATGTGTCATGTACAGATGTTAGAGTTGGACCATAAAGAAGTCTGAGCACCAAAGAATTGATGCCTTTGAACTATAGTGTTGGAGAAGAGTCTTGAGAGTCCCTTGCACTTCAAGAAGATCAAACCAGTCAATCCTAAAGAAAAGCAACACTGAATATCCATTGGAAGGACTGATGTTGAAGCTGAAGCTACAATAATTTGGCCCCCTGATGTGAAGAAACGACTCATTGGAAAAGACCCTGATGCTGGGAAAGACTGATGGCAAGAGAAGGAGCAACAGAGGACGAGACTGTTAGATAGCGTCACCAACTCAATGGACATGAGTCTGAGCAAACTTCCGGAGATAGTGAAGGACAGGGAAGCATGGCATGCCACAGTTTGGGATTGCTAGATGTACAAGCTGGATTTAGAAAAGGCAGAGGAATCAGAGATAAACTTCCATTGGATCACAGGAAAAGCAAGGGGATTTTGGAAAAGACATCTACTTCTGCTTCACTGACTACATTAAAGCCTTTGCCTCTGTGGATCACAAGAACTAGAAAATTCTTAGAGATGGAAATACCAGACAACCTGTTTGCAGGACAAGAAGCAACAGTGAGAACTAGACATGGAACACGAACTGGTTCAAAATTGGGAAAGGATAACATCAAAGCTGTGTATTGTCACCCTGCTTATTCAACTTATATGCAGAGTACATCTTATGAAATGCCAGGCTAAATGAAGCTCAAGCTAGAATAAAGAATGCTGGGAGAAATATCAACAACCTCAGATATACAGATGATCCCACTGTAATGGCAAAAAGTGAAGAGGAACTAAAGAGCCTCTTGATGAAGGTGAAAGAGGAGAGTGAAAAAGCTGGCTTGAAACCCAGCACTCAAAAAATAAGGTCATGGCATCCAGTCCATCCAGTGGAAAAAGTGGAAACAGTGACAAATTTCATTTTCTTGGGCTCCAAAATCATTCCAGATGGTAACTGCAGCCATGAAATTAAAAGACACTTTCTCCTTGGAAGAAAGTTATGACAAACCTAGACATTAAAAAGAAAATACATCACTTTTCCAACAAAGGCCCATATAGTGAAAGCTATGTGTCATGTACAGATGTTAGAGTTGGACCATAAAGAAGTCTGAGCACCAAAGAATTGATGCCTTTGAACTATAGTGTTGGAGAAGAGTCTTGAGAGTCCCTTGCACTTCAAGAAGATCAAACCAGTCAATCCTAAAGAAAAGCAACACTGAATATCCATTGGAAGGACTGATGTTGAAGCTGAAGCTACAATAATTTGGCCCCCTGATGTGAAGAAACGACTCATTGGAAAAGACCCTGATGCTGGGAAAGACTGATGGCAAGAGAAGGAGCAACAGAGGACGAGACTGTTAGATAGCGTCACCAACTCAATGGACATGAGTCTGAGCAAACTTCCGGAGATAGTGAAGGACAGGGAAGCATGGCATGCCACAGTTCATGGGATTGCAAAGAGGACTCAACTCAGCAACTAAACAGCAGCAGCAAATAATAAAACACACATAATCAGATCAGAAAAAGAAAAAAAAAAGCACAAAAATAACAACTTCTTGCAACCCAGAGACTACTTACTTAGTTGGAAGAATGAGTCAATTGTCATCTAAGCAGGAAATAATTGTGTCCTAGAATAGGATAAATTCTCGGCATATTAAAAGTATAGGATTTTTTGAATCAGGGATCTATGCCATATATGTTTCTGAACAACTGAATACATGGTGATAGCACCATTCACTGAGTGAATGATAATGGAAGAAAATTACTTCCCAGTAAATGGACAAGCTCATACACTGAACAGCTATTTGAAGAATATTCAAGTAAACAGATAAAATTGCAAGCTGGGTATGTGCATGGAAAGAGCAGAAATATGTATGAACATGCATAGAAAATATAGTCATTCATTAGAGCCATGAGAGAAGGTGAGAAAAATTCTATGCAAACATGTGTAGGATAGAATTCTTACAGATGTTAATGTGTAACAGATGGGTTAAGAAAGAACCTTCAAGGAAGGTTTCAGTTAAATGGCTGAAAACCAGGAGTAGGTGGTACTACAGAAGCTGATGAATGAGGGTGTTTCAACTTAAGTGTTATCCCCCATGTGAAATACTACTGAGAAGTCCAAATAGAACAACAAATAAACATATTCATTTTATTTACACACAAGCAAATTATGAGTGATGTATGAGAAAGTGATTCAAGGGGAGATGAAGGCAGGCAACACAAGTTCGTTGATGAACGACAGGTGAGAAATAAAGACAGCAAGTGTACGCATCTCCTATAAATGTTTGACCTTCAAGTAGAAGAACCAAAGCAGGTAGATCTGGAGATGGGTTGAAGAGATATATTATTGTTTTTTTTCTTTTTTTGATAAAATTGAAAAACTTGAACATGATTGAATAGTGACAGGGTGGCATCAAGAGTTAGAAAAAAAAAAAAATTTTGAAGATGCTGGGAAAGACTGATGGCAAGAGAAGGAGCAACAGAGGACGAGACTGTTAGATAGCGTCACCAACTCAATGGACATGAGTCTGAGCAAACTTCCGGAGATAGTGAAGGACAGGGAAGCATGGCATGCCACAGTTCATGGGATTGCAAAGAGGACTCAACTCAGCAACTAAACAGCAGCAGCAAATAATAAAACACACATAATCAGATCAGAAAAAGAAAAAAAAAAGCACAAAAATAACAACTTCTTGCAACCCAGAGACTACTTACTTAGTTGGAAGAATGAGTCAATTGTCATCTAAGCAGGAAATAATTGTGTCCTAGAATAGGATAAATTCTCGGCATATTAAAAGTATAGGATTTTTTGAATCAGGGATCTATGCCATATATGTTTCTGAACAACTGAATACATGGTGATAGCACCATTCACTGAGTGAATGATAATGGAAGAAAATTACTTCCCAGTAAATGGACAAGCTCATACACTGAACAGCTATTTGAAGAATATTCAAGTAAACAGATAAAATTGCAAGCTGGGTATGTGCATGGAAAGAGCAGAAATATGTATGAACATGCATAGAAAATATAGTCATTCATTAGAGCCATGAGAGAAGGTGAGAAAAATTCTATGCAAACATGTGTAGGATAGAATTCTTACAGATGTTAATGTGTAACAGATGGGTTAAGAAAGAACCTTCAAGGAAGGTTTCAGTTAAATGGCTGAAAACCAGGAGTAGGTGGTACTACAGAAGCTGATGAATGAGGGTGTTTCAACTTAAGTGTTATCCCCCATGTGAAATACTACTGAGAAGTCCAAATAGAACAACAAATAAACATATTCATTTTATTTACACACAAGCAAATTATGAGTGATGTATGAGAAAGTGATTCAAGGGGAGATGAAGGCAGGCAACACAAGTTCGTTGATGAACGACAGGTGAGAAATAAAGACAGCAAGTGTACGCATCTCCTATAAATGTTTGACCTTCAAGTAGAAGAACCAAAGCAGGTAGATCTGGAGATGGGTTGAAGAGATATATTATTGTTTTTTTTCTTTTTTTGATAAAATTGAAAAACTTGAACATGATTGAATAGTGACAGGGTGGCATCAAGAGAGATTTAAGAAAAACACAATTAAGAGAACATTAATCTTGCAGGAAGGAACAATATCCAGATGTGGAGACAGTAGCCTTAGACAAGAACAGGTTTTAGCTAACAGGAGGGGAAAAAAACTTCTATATGTGTGTGGAGGTGGGGAGAGAGGTGTGTAAGAGGGTTACAGCAAATTCAAAGGACTTGTGAGGATTTTATTCTCTCTGTAAAGTAGAAACCAAGGTCACTGACTCACAGAAAGGAGGGTGGTGCTAAGAAAGGAGATTTTAAAAAAGTGGAGAAGATTTGAAACAGTTCCATAAGAAAACAGGAGAGAATGAGCCAAGGAAAGGACACAATTTGTAAGCAATATTGAGAGTCATATTGCTATTGCAAACTAAGAATTTTTATAGAGTTCAATCAACAGTCCTGTATTAAACCTGAAGTAGTTGAAGAGGGATAAGTTCAGAGTTGCAGTTTTGTGCTCTGTGCATATTAGGCAAGCAAAGACAGGAAAGAATTGAAGGTACTGACATGAATGAAGTGAAGGGGACTTCCCTGCAGGTCCAGCGGGGAAGTCCCTGTGCTTCCAGTGCAGGGTACATGGGTTCAATCCCTGGTTAGGGAACTGAAATCCCACAAGCTGCAAGACAGGCTAAAAAAGGAAAGAAAAGAAAAAGGTAGAATAATGTCCATCCCATGTAAGTTCATTGCAAACAAAATTAAAAGTGAAGGTTGGACAAATATAAACACTTTTCTGAACACTGAGATGGCTGTGTGAGAAACGTTACAAAAAAGAAATATTTGGAACAAGAGGAATGCTTGGTTCAAAAAAGTTTTAAACAAACAGAATTAAATTCTAATTTCAGCTGGCTCCTGACCCTGTTAAAAGATATAAGAGGGAAAATCATCACATTTAGATAATAGATATATTCTCCTGTAGAAAGAAAAATGAGGAAGTGGACTTTTTAATAGAAAACTGAACCAAGAGAGCGGATGAATACATTAAAATGAGGAATGATGATAAGAGTTGTTAAATATTACATGGTTAAATAAGGAGAGCTAAGAAATATTCTTCCTGAAAAGCTTTAATAAAAGGATGTCCAAGTTATTCAGATGATTTAAGTGTGTGCTGGCTGGAAAGCAGAGACTCAGGGAAGATAACCTCTCAGCGTCCTTCTCAATCCAGACATGCTTCACAGAGCTATTTACCCTCTGCAGGTCAAGTTGTCATTGTGAAGAAACCTGGAACTCCTGTTGATCACAAAGCGAGTTTCACATATGGACAATCTGAGGTGATGCAGAAATGATCTTTTTTTAGTTACTGAATGCATATTAAGATTTCAGTGTATAATATTTAAGCCTAGAGTTATTTCTTCATTACCCAAGTCATTTTACTTAATCATATGTAACAAGATTCATATTTGCCCTTCCAGATTCTCCTTGGCCTAAGTTTGAAACATGACCATTTAACAGTTGTTAAATCTAATATTCAGTTGTTGCTTTCTTGATACAAATGCAATCCCAAGGTTGACTGAACTCAATGTGTTCCTGTAAACCCAAGCAAAGAATATTTCTTAAAATCAGAATATGGAATATTTTACATGAAGTATGCAACATTTTTGTATGCCAACAGAAAAGTCAAAGAATAAAAAGTGAACCAATTTGGAACACGTGAAAAGAACCAGTGAATTAACTATCTCATGCTCATGCCCTGTCACGTCCAGCTCTGTGATCCCGTGAACTGCAGCCTGCCAGGCTCCTCTGTGCATGGAATTCTCCAGGCAAGAATATTGGAGTGGGTTGCCATTTCCTATTCCAGGGGATATTCCCAACCCATCCAGGGATCAAACCTGCATCTCCTGCCTTGGCAAGAAAGATCTTTACCATTGTGCAACCTGGAAAGTTGAATTAACTATCTAGTGACTGAACAAATGGAGTTTCTCTCTGCAATTGTTTGAAGACATGCAATTTATGAAGGAAAAACAATGTTAGGGACAACAGTGGAAAGCAAGCACCAAGTTAGAGATTTTCCTGCCAATGACATTACTTATTTTTCTTATAATGGTAACATTCAATTTATAATGTTACAGAAGCCTGTATCTTAAACTTTTAAATTAACCTGGTTTACAAGGTATAAATATAGGCTAAATAGGACAGACACATTAACATTGTGTCAAATGAGTTCACGTGTACCATTTTAAAGTTATATGTCTAAGCTTTTAGCACCTACATATTGATTTAGATAATTTAAAGCATTAGATAATTGCACATACCAACACCCACACTAACAATAATTGCTGAGTAATATAATTCAAAATGCTTATAAAATCTGATTCAGCCTCAGTGTCAGCTATTAAGGCCACCTTGAACAATGCACACTTCATTTTTATTGCTACCAACTATGGAAGGCATTAGGTTTTATTAGTTTCCAAATGGACACAACAATATTTATTTGAAAGAGATTCACTACTGCCAAGCGTCTCTTTGGAAGAGATACCAGAAACAAGGAAATTGGAGATTTTATTGCTTGGAATATCTTTAGACATTGTTTGTTTTATTATTGTCAAATTTTAGGTTCTTTATGTTAAAAATATCAATGAAAGAGGAAACTGTCAGGAGAACAGATAGTAAAGTGTGGAAGGAGCCCCAAAGCCAATCATCAGCCTGTAAGAAAGTCAGTAGAAACATGACTTATTATTTCTGCTCTTAGTGTAAACATTATTTTTAAGAGATGATAAAACTTGAGAAATATAGCTTACTAGGCAATCAGAACTGCCTTTAGGGCAACTGTTTTTATACCTACTTTTGCAATAATGTAGAGGTTAAGGCCTGACACTCGAGTTCTACAACTTTTTGTGTGGTTTTTAGAAAAGTAATCTAATTTTCAATTTCCTCATCTTATAAAAATACAAACTACATCTATTTGTATTGTTCCAAAACACAAATGATTTAAAAACTTTAGGGACTGGTATAAATAGGCATTCAATTAATAGCAGGTCTTCTGTTAATAGCAACTAACTTAATGAAAATAACTTTTCTACCCCTCTTCATGAATAAAATAATTAACAGGTATAAAGTTGGTCATAAAATTGAGAACAACAGTTTTCATAGGAAATATAAACTATGTATGACTTATTAAAAGAGGATTGAACTTAAAATATCCTCCTTACACTCATTTGTATGTATCGAGGAAATTGTGGATCTGAAAATGTTTATAATCCAGTAAAGAAGATATGTTCCAAAAGCAAACATAAGGCAAAATAAAAGTCACTCAGCATGGCACTCTATGACACTTGTCTATTTTCATCATTACCTTGATTTATTCTTATTTTGAGCAAGAGATATGCCAAAGGCAACTACCCGTTATCTTTATTACTGATTTTTTATCTCTCCTATCTTTTTTTAAGAACTTACTTCATAACAGCCCCTTCTCTCTTTCCACTTTATACTTCTTCCTCAAATCTAAAATCCTAAGTTCCTACCATTATTAATAAACAATAAGAAATGTTCTTATTTAAATATTCTCTTACCATTTTATTTAGACAAAGACTCAAAAAAAAAATCAAGCCTTTGCTCTGTTACTCTTCCTCTTCTTACTGCCAATTTCTTGAAAGGGCATACTACACCTGCATCCTATGATTCTTCATTGCTGACTCAGTGTTTAGTTCTTATACTATGGCTTCTGTCATACCAGCTTTCCTGAAACTGCACACCAAAGTTCACTAGCTGCTTCCACAAGATTACAAAATCCAAAGGCCTTTTTTGCTTCTGATTCCATTTCAGCATTTGACATTCTTCATCCTGATTCTCCACTCGGAGCTACTGTTTCATTGACTTCCCAGCCCTATATCTTCATTTATGTTCATAGCAAATAATGCATTGATCGGTGCTTGTATATCAGGCAGAAATCTGGGGCTGTAAGAGCAAATATGGAAGACACAGGCCTTGACTACAGATAAAAAATGGTAAACACCAAAATAAACTAATGGGTATGAATATTTCTCATGTAATAAGGGTCTGAAGGAAAGAAATACTCAATAAAAGATAATTCAAAGTAAAACAGGGTTAGTAAATATAATAGTCCAGGCTCAAGTTCCAGAGCTGCTGAACAACAGCTTTCATAGGAAATATAAACTATGTATGACTTATTAAAAGAGGATTGAACTTAAAATATCCTCCTTACACTCATTTGTATGTATCGAGGAAATTGTGGATCTGAAAATGTTTATAATCCAGTAAAGAAGATATGTTCCAAAAGCAAACATAAGGCAAAATAAAAGTCACTCAGCATGGCACTCTATGACACTTGTCTATTTTCATCATTACCTTGATTTATTCTTATTTTGAGCAAGAGATATGCCAAAGGCAACTACCCGTTATCTTTATTACTGATTTTTTATCTCTCCTATCTTTTTTTAAGAACTTACTTCATAACAGCCCCTTCTCTCTTTCCACTTTATACTTCTTCCTCAAATCTAAAATCCTAAGTTCCTACCATTATTAATAAACAATAAGAAATGTTCTTATTTAAATATTCTCTTACCATTTTATTTAGACAAAGACTCAAAAAAAAAATCAAGCCTTTGCTCTGTTACTCTTCCTCTTCTTACTGCCAATTTCTTGAAAGGGCATACTACACCTGCATCCTATGATTCTTCATTGCTGACTCAGTGTTTAGTTCTTATACTATGGCTTCTGTCATACCAGCTTTCCTGAAACTGCACACCAAAGTTCACTAGCTGCTTCCACAAGATTACAAAATCCAAAGGCCTTTTTTGCTTCTGATTCCATTTCAGCATTTGACATTCTTCATCCTGATTCTCCACTCGGAGCTACTGTTTCATTGACTTCCCAGCCCTATATCTTCATTTATGTTCATAGCAAATAATGCATTGATCGGTGCTTGTATATCAGGCAGAAATCTGGGGCTGTAAGAGCAAATATGGAAGACACAGGCCTTGACTACAGATAAAAAATGGTAAACACCAAAATAAACTAATGGGTATGAATATTTCTCATGTAATAAGGGTCTGAAGGAAAGAAATACTCAATAAAAGATAATTCAAAGTAAAACAGGGTTAGTAAATATAATGAGGCCCAGGATCAGTTTCCTAGAGCTGCTGAACAAAGTGTCACAGACCAGGTGACTTAACACAAATGTATTCTTTCATGGCTCTGGGGGCTGAAGTCTGAAATAAATATGTTGGTGCCACCAGATTCACGCTGAAGGATGTACAAAAGAATTCTTCCCTACCTCTTTTGGTGTCCTGTCCTTCCCAACATTCTTGGAATTTGGGCCCGCAGATGTGTCGCTCCATCATCATGTGACTATCTGCTCCCTGTGTATCTCTACACTGTCTTCCATCCAAACCACCCCCCCCACCACCTCCATAAAGGCACCAGTCATGCTGGACTAGGGTCCATCAAAAAGGTTTCATTTTAAGTTCACTTCATCTGTAGAAAGCCTGTTTCCAAATGAGGTCATGTTCCCAGTAACAGAAATTAGGACTTGGCGGGGTGGAGCTAAGGTGGCGGCGTAGAAGGACGTGCACTCATCTCTCCTGCAAAATCGCCGGAATTGCGACGAGTTCCTGGGAAACCATCGACGAAAGGAGGCTGGATCTGATCACAGAGAGGACACCCCACATCGAAGAACAAAGGAGAAGCCGCATCAAGACGGTAGGAGGGGCGTAATCGCACTTTTAAAAGTCAAACCTCATACCCGCCGGAGAGGCTGGGCGGGCCAAAGCCGCAAAGCCTGTTGCAGATCAAAACCCAGTGAGGAGCACTAACACCCACAAGGGACTGAGCCAGACCTGCTTTGGAGGGTCCAGGTGCCCCCTGGAGCTAGAAGTGCCCTTGAGCAGGCCTCGGAAGGGCGGCACTCAGTTCCCTTTGGAGGAGGTTACCATTAACCCGATCACAGAGCCGCCGAGGAGGACTGGAAAGTCTCTGCGCACTGTGATCAGGGAGAGAGGAATAGCGATCCTGCATGTGACTGAGCTAGACTCACCTCTGAGTAACCTGACGTCTCCCGCGGTGGCGGGGGTCGACGGTGGCCTGCAGCAGGGTCGGGGTCACTGCGGAAGTGCTTCCCATAGAGCGTGTGGGAATAAATCCTCTGTGAGACAGACGCCATTTTCCCTACTGTAGTTTGGCTGCTGGTCAAACTGCAGGGCTGCTGGTCAAGCTACAGGGAGGGAATTTAGCTCCACCCAGCAAGAAAAGGGATTTGGATTAAGAAACTCCCAGGGCCAGCCTGGGCGGGCCTTTTAATTCTGGAATAGGCCGAAACAAACAAGCAGTCAAAGAGGTCTTCAGATCCAACCACTGCCAGAGGCAAGAAAAGGCTGATAATTCCTGAATAGTCAGCAAGAGACAGAAGAACATAAACACTATTTTCACGTTTTCTCAAGCTGGAGTTACTGCTGGACTTTAAAATTTCATTTTTTGTATTGTATTACTTTGTTTCAATTTTTTTTTTCTCTTTTTTCCAAACCCACTCAGCCCACCCACCGTTTTTTGTTTTTTGTTTTTCTTTTCTTTTCTTGGGGGTGTGTGTGAGAGAGAGAGTGGGTGTGTTCATTTCCTTCACTGAATTCTATTGAAGCTACTAATCTTATCAGTAAGACTGAATATATTCAAGTTGACATAAATTTTTTTTTTTCTTTTTCCTTTTAAACCACACATTTTATTTTGGTATAAACTTCTGGCTCCCCATTGGCCTTTTAAGGTTCTGTGGGGGTTTTGTTTGTTTTTATTATTCTTGCTTTGTTTTTCTATATTTTTCTATAAAATTTAGATCTTTTAATTTTTAATAATTTTTTCATTTGTACTACTACCTCCTCTATAATTCTTTGCTTTCTCTGAAGCTCCTTTCCTATAGCACTAAATTCTAATACATACAAATCTTTATCTCCCTATATTTAACTTTGCAATATTATTCTATATTTCTCTTCTATCCTCCCTTTCTCTTTTTCCCTTTCCCCACCATATTTCTTAGTCAGTTCTGTCCTCATTGCCTTATCCCCAATGGGGATCCTGCTCTAGCATTATTCTCCAATTGGTGCTCTACTTAGTTTGCTTATTAACTTGTGGATATCATTCTTGGATTTCTCTATTCGCCGTGCTAACGTATTGTACTGTATTTTTGATTGGAATGCTTGGGTTATGTTATAGCTGTATATGTTTATGTGTATAATTCAATACGCTAGATAGTACTTGCATAATTTTTAAATTGCCATTTGTCAAAGGTATACCTTCTGTTTCTCATTTGCATATTTATGTTTTAATATCATTTAATGCCATAACAAACCAGCCGTGAAATCTTCATTCCCTGGTCAGGCAACAAGCCCCGGGGTTTTAAGGAGGGTGCACTGACTCCAAAACTCTACAATACTAGAGAAAGCATAACACTAAAGAGCAGTATACAAGTGAGAATGCCAGCAAAGGTAATCACTTGTATACAAGTCCTGACATCACCCAATCACCAGCATCACCCAGAATAGAAGCCCCATCCAAACAACAAACACCAACAGACGTAACTCAAAGTCTGGGAAAAGGAAATCCCAAACAGAGTCAGTTTTAAAAAATTAATAATAATAATGAAACGGCAGAGAAATACCACACAAGCGAAGGAACAATCCACAAACACACAAGATCAAATCAATGAAGAAAATTTGGGCAAACTTTCTGAAAGTGATTTCAGAAGAATGATAGTAACAATGATCAAAGACACTGAAAACAGAACGTTAGAGAAATTGCAAGACACAAGCAACACACTGAATAAAGAAATACAAGAACTGACAAAAAAAGTAACAGAGACAAACAACTCAATTGCTGAACTGAAAAACACTGTAGAAGGAATCAAGAGCAGAGTATCTGAGACAGAAGACCGGATAAGTGAGCTGGAAGATAAAATGGTGGAAGTAACTGCTGAAAAACAGACTCTAGCTCAAAGAATGAAGAGAGCAGAGGACAGCCTCAGAGACCTCTGGGATAATATCAAATGCACCAATATTCGAATTATAGGGGTTCCAGAAGAAGAAGAAAAAAAGAAAGGCTATGAGAAAATTTTTGAAGAGATTATAGTTAAAAATTTCCCCAACATGGGAAAAGAAATAGTCAATCAAGTCCAAGAAGTGCAAAGAGTACCATACAGAATCAATCCGAGAAGAAACACACCAAGACACATATTAATGAAGTTAACACAAATTAAACACAAAGATAGAATTCTCAAAGCAGCAAGGGAAAAGCAACTAGTGACATCAAAGGAATGCTTGGGTTATGTTATAGCTGTATATGTTTATGTGTATAATTCAATACGCTAGATAGTACTTGCATAATTTTTAAATTGCCATTTGTCAAAGGTATACCTTCTGTTTCTCATTTGCATATTTATGTTTTAATATCATTTAATGCCATAACAAACCAGCCGTGAAATCTTCATTCCCTGGTCAGGCAACAAGCCCCGGGGTTTTAAGGAGGGTGCACTGACTCCAAAACTCTACAATACTAGAGAAAGCATAACACTAAAGAGCAGTATACAAGTGAGAATGCCAGCAAAGGTAATCACTTGTATACAAGTCCTGACATCACCCAATCACCAGCATCACCCAGAATAGAAGCCCCATCCAAACAACAAACACCAACAGACGTAACTCAAAGTCTGGGAAAAGGAAATCCCAAACAGAGTCAGTTTTAAAAAATTAATAATAATAATGAAACGGCAGAGAAATACCACACAAGCGAAGGAACAATCCACAAACACACAAGATCAAATCAATGAAGAAAATTTGGGCAAACTTTCTGAAAGTGATTTCAGAAGAATGATAGTAACAATGATCAAAGACACTGAAAACAGAACGTTAGAGAAATTGCAAGACACAAGCAACACACTGAATAAAGAAATACAAGAACTGACAAAAAAAGTAACAGAGACAAACAACTCAATTGCTGAACTGAAAAACACTGTAGAAGGAATCAAGAGCAGAGTATCTGAGACAGAAGACCGGATAAGTGAGCTGGAAGATAAAATGGTGGAAGTAACTGCTGAAAAACAGACTCTAGCTCAAAGAATGAAGAGAGCAGAGGACAGCCTCAGAGACCTCTGGGATAATATCAAATGCACCAATATTCGAATTATAGGGGTTCCAGAAGAAGAAGAAAAAAAGAAAGGCTATGAGAAAATTTTTGAAGAGATTATAGTTAAAAATTTCCCCAACATGGGAAAAGAAATAGTCAATCAAGTCCAAGAAGTGCAAAGAGTACCATACAGAATCAATCCGAGAAGAAACACACCAAGACACATATTAATGAAGTTAACACAAATTAAACACAAAGATAGAATTCTCAAAGCAGCAAGGGAAAAGCAACTAGTGACATACAGGGAAAGCCCATCCGTTTAACAGCTGAACTTTCAACAGAAACTCTGCAGGCCAGAAGGGAATGACAGGACACATTTAAACGGCTGAAAGAGAATAATCTGCAACCAAGAATCCTCTACCCTGCAAGGATCTCATTCAAAATGGATAGAGAAATCAAAAGCTTTACAGACAAGCAAAAATTAAAAGAATTTAGTCACACCAAACCAGCCTTACAACAAATGTTAAAGGGACTTATATAGAAAACAAGTATAAAAGGAGAAGATCCACGAAACAAATCCATCATAATATCTAAGAAGATGACAATAGGATCATTTGTATCAATAATTACTTTGAATGTCAATGGACTAAACGCCCAAACCAAAAGACACAGAGTGGCTGAATGGATCCAAAAACACGACCCATACATATGCTGCCTCCAGGAAACTCATTTCAGACCTAGAGACACTCATAGACTGAAAGTGAGAGGCTGGAAAAAGATATTCCATGCAAATGGGGATCAAAAGAAAGCTGGAGTAGCAATCCTCAAATCAGACAAAATAGATTTTAAAGTAAAGAAGATTCTAAGAGACAAGGCAGGTCACTATATCATGATTAAGGGATCCATCCAAGAAGAAGACATAACAATCATAAATATCTACGCTCCCAACGCAGGAGCACCCCAATACATAAGACAAACACTTTCAGACATAAAAGAAGACATTGACAGCAACACAATCATAGTAGGAGACTTTAACACGCCTCTCACACCAATGGACAGATCATCCAAACAGAAAATTAATAAAGAAACACAGGCCTTAAATGCCACACTAGAAGAAATGGACCTCATTGATATCTTTAGGACTTTCCATCCAAAAGCAGAAGAATACACTTTCTTCTCAAGTGCTCACGGAACATTCTCAAGGATAGACCACATCTTGGGCCACAAATCAATCCTCAGTCAATTCAAGAAAACTGAAATTCTATCAACCATCTTCTCGGACCACAATGCAGTGAGACTAGAGATCAACTACAGGAAAAAAACCGCTAAAAACACAAACACATGGAGATTAAACAACACATACCTAAAAAACCAACTGATCATTGAGGAAATCAAAGGAGAAATAAAAAAATTCCTAGAAGAAAATGACAATGAACACACGACCGAGCAAAACCTATGGGATACTGCAAAAGCAGTCCTAAGAGGGAAGTTTATAGCAATACAATACCACCTCAAGAAACTAGGAAAATCTCAAACAGACGACCTTACCTTACGCTTAAAACAACTGGAGAAAGAAGAACAAAAACACCCCAAAGCCAGCAGAAGAAGGGAAATCATAAAGATCAGAGCAGAAATAAATGAAAAAGAAACAAAAGAAACAATAGTAAAGATAAATAAAACAAAAAGCCGGTTCTTCAAAAAAGTCAATAAAATTGACACACCACTGGCCAGACTCATCAAGAAAAAGAGAGAGAAGAACCAGATCACCAAAATCAAAAATGAAAAAGGAGAGATTACAACGGATAATGCAGAAATCCAAAGGATTCTAAGAGACTATTATGAACAACTCTACGGCAACAAACTGGACAACCTGGAAGAAATGGACAGTTTCTTGGAGAGGATTAATCTCCCAAGACTCAACCAGGAAGAAATAGAAACTATGAACAAGCCAATCACATGCTCAGAAATTGACCTTGTGATCAAAAATCTACCCAAAAATAAAAGCCCAGGGCCAGATGGTTTCACAAGTGAATTCTACCAAACATTTAAAGAAGAGCTAATGCCTGTCCTTCTAAAACTCTTCCAAAAAATTGCCCAGGAAGGAACACTTCCAAACACATTCTACGAGGCCACCATCACCCTGATACCAAAGCCAGGCAAAGACATCACAAAAAAAGAAAATTATAGGCCAATTTCACTGATGAATCTAGATGCCAAGATCCTCAACAAAATCCTAGCAAACAGAATTCAACAACACATCAAAAAGCTCATTCATCACGATCAAGTTGGGTTCATCCCAGGCATGCAAGGATTCTTCAACATCCGCAAATCAAGCAATGTGATACACCATATCAACAAATTGAAAGACAAAAATCACATGATCATCTCAATAGATGCAGAAAAAGCCTTTGACAAAGTACAGCATCCATTTATGATAAAAACTCTTCAAAAAATGGGCATAGAAGGAACTTATCTTAACATAGTGAAAGCCATATATGAGAAGCCCACAGCGAACATTATCCTCAATGGTGAAAAACTCAAAGCATTCCCTCTAAGATCAGGAACAAGACAAGGGTGTCCACTTTCACCACTCTTATTCAACATAGTCCTGGAAGTTCTAGCAATAGCAATAAGAGAAGAGAAAGAAATAAAAGGAATCCAGATTGTAAAAGAAGTCAAACTCTCTCTATTTGCAGATGACATGATATTATGCATAGTAAATCCCAAAGACACTATTACAAAACTACTAGAGTTAATCAGCGAATTCAGCAAAGTCGCAGCATACAAAATCAATATACAGAAATCACTGGCATTCCTATACACAAAGAATGAAAAATCAGAAAATGAAATCAAAGAGGCAATCCCCTTCACCATTGCAACCAAAAGAATCAAATATCTAGGAATAAACCTACCCAAAGAAATAAAAGAACTCTACACAGAAAATTACAAGACACTCATGAGAAACATTAAAGAAGAGTTAAACAGATGGAGAAATATTCCGTGTTCCTGGGTCGGGAGAATCAATATTGTGAAAATGACCATACTACCAAATATCATCTATAGATTCAATGTGATCCCTATCAAACTTCCAATAGCATTCTTCACAGAACTAGACCAAAGAATAACACAGTTCATATGGAAACACAAAGGACCTCGAATAGCCAAAGCAATCCTTAAGAAGAAGAATGGAGCTGGGGGGATCAGCCTCCCCAACTTCAGACTCTACTACAAAGCAACAGTCATCAAGACAGTATGGTACTGGCACAAAAACAGAAATATCGACCAATGGAACAAGATCGAGAACCCAGAGATAAACCCACGCACCTATGGGTACCTTATTTTTGACAAAGGAGGCGAACATATAAAATGGGACAAAGACAGCCTCTTCAGCCAATGGTGCTGGGAAAATTGGACAGCTACATGCAAGAAAATGAAGTTGGAACATACCCTGACACCATACACAAAGATCCACTCAAAATGGATTAAAGACTTAAATGTAAGGCCAGAAACCATCAAACTCTTAGAGGAGAATATAGGCAAAACCCTCAAGGACATCAATCAAAGCAAGATCTTCTCTGACCCACCTACTAGAATAGTGGAACTAAAAAGACAAATGAACGTGTGGGACCTAATGAAACTTCAAAGCTTTTGCACAGCTAAAGAAATTACAAAAAAGCTGAACAGACATCCCACAGAGTGGGAGAAAATCATAGCAAATGAAACAACAGACAAAGAATTAATCTCCAAAATCTATAAGCAACTCAGACAACTCAGCACTGGAAAAACGAACAACCCAATCAAAAAATGGGAAAAGGACCTAAACAGACACCTCTCCAACGATGACATACAGATGGCCCAAAAACACATGAAACGATGCTCAACTTCACTAATAATTAGAGAAATGCAAATCAAAACTAAAATGAGATATCACCTCACACCCGTCAGAATGGCCATCATCTACAAATCGACAGACAATAAATGCTGGAGAGGCTGCGGAGAAAAGGGAACACTCCTGCATTGCTGGTGGGAGTGTAAATTGATACAGCCTCTATGGAAGACAGTCTGGAGATTTCTTAAAAAACTAAAAATAGAAGCACCATATGACCCAGCAATCCCACTCTTAGGCTTATACCCTGATGAAATCAAAACTGAAAGAAGCACCTGTACCCCAATGTTCATTGCAGCTCTCTATACAATAGCTAGAACATGGAAGGAACTTAGATGCCCATCGACGAACGAATGGATCCAAAAGTTCTGGTACATATATACAATGGAATACTACACAGCTGTAAAGAGAAATGCAGAAGAATCAACCCTAATGAGGTGGCTGGATCTAGAACGTATCATCAAAAGTGAAGTCAGTCAGAAAGAGAAGGACAAATACAGTATATTAACACATACACATGCAATCTAGTAGGATGGTGATGATGGCACATGCAGTGAAGCGACAGAAAGACAGACATGGACAGTGGACATATGGACATTGTGGGGAAGGAACAGTGGGTGAGTGGTGTAAAGGAAGTAGCATGAAGGCCTGTACTATCATAAGTGAAGAAAATAGCTCTAGTCATTGCTCTGTGAGAAAAGGGGATCCTTCAGGGGGGGGGGGGGTTGAACATGCGTGTCTGTGAAAAACAAAGACATCAGTGGAACAAAAAGAGGAGAATATAGGCAAAACCCTCAAGGACATCAATCAAAGCAAGATCTTCTCTGACCCACCTACTAGAATAGTGGAACTAAAAAGACAAATGAACGTGTGGGACCTAATGAAACTTCAAAGCTTTTGCACAGCTAAAGAAATTACAAAAAAGCTGAACAGACATCCCACAGAGTGGGAGAAAATCATAGCAAATGAAACAACAGACAAAGAATTAATCTCCAAAATCTATAAGCAACTCAGACAACTCAGCACTGGAAAAACGAACAACCCAATCAAAAAATGGGAAAAGGACCTAAACAGACACCTCTCCAACGATGACATACAGATGGCCCAAAAACACATGAAACGATGCTCAACTTCACTAATAATTAGAGAAATGCAAATCAAAACTAAAATGAGATATCACCTCACACCCGTCAGAATGGCCATCATCTACAAATCGACAGACAATAAATGCTGGAGAGGCTGCGGAGAAAAGGGAACACTTCTGCATTGCTGGTGGGAGTGTAAATTGATACAGCCTCTATGGAAGACAGTCTGGAGATTTCTTAAAAAACTAAAAATAGAAGCACCATATGACCCAGCAATCCCACTCTTAGGCTTATACCCTGATGAAATCAAAACTGAAAGAAGCACCTGTACCCCAATGTTCATTGCAGCTCTCTATACAATAGCTAGAACATGGAAGGAACTTAGATGCCCATCGACGAACGAATGGATCCAAAAGTTCTGGTACATATATACAATGGAATACTACACAGCTGTAAAGAGAAATGCAGAAGAATCAACCCTAATGAGGTGGCTGGATCTAGAACGTATCATCAAAAGTGAAGTCAGTCAGAAAGAGAAGGACAAATACAGTATATTAACACATACACATGCAATCTAGTAGGATGGTGATGATGGCACATGCAGTGAAGCGACAGAAAGACAGACATGGACAGTGGACATATGGACATTGTGGGGAAGGAACAGTGGGTGAGTGGTGTAAAGGAAGTAGCATGAAGGCCTGTACTATCATAAGTGAAGAAAATAGCTCTAGTCATTGCTCTGTGAGAAAAGGGGATCCTTCAGGGTTGCTGTGTGATGGTCGGGAGGGGAGGGAAGGGGGGGATATACATGTGACTAATCTGAGAACATGCGTGTCTGTGAACAACAAAACTCTGTAAAAGTTAAAAGTAAAATAAAGGCTTAAAAAAATAAATAAATAAAAAATAAAAAGAAATTAGGACTTTCACACATCTTTCTGGGAAATATAACGCAACTCACAGCAGATTCACCAGGAAATGACAGTTACAAAGCAAAATTAGGAGCCCCTATATAGACAGCAAGAGGGAGGGAAATATTTATTATAGACAGAGGGATAAGCCTACAGAAATCTTTTAGAAAACCAGTTTGTTTCCCAAGTTATTGTCAGAAATAAGAAGAGTAGCACTCTAAGATTTTAACCAAGTCATTGTTGAGGGCATACCAGTAACATAGAGCTGAGCACCTCAGAGCCAGGCAATACTCTTTGACTTCTGTCTCTCATGTCCTGTTGTAATCTGAGGTGACGTGTTTCAAAACACAATTGGAGAAGAGATCTTTGAAGACATCTAGGCTGTTTTTTGTGGAGAAGGAAATGGCAACCCACTCCAATATTCTCTCCTGGGAGATTCCATGGACAGGGCTGCCTAGCAAGCTATAGTCCATGGGTCGCAAAGAGTTGGATGTGACCGAACAGCATGGCAGGGTATTCATAAACCCTATTCTTCCCAGATGGTGATAGTGGTAAGGAATCTGCCTGCCATTGCAGGAATAGTAAGAAATACAGGTTCGATCCCTGGGTCATGAAGATCCCCTGGAGGAGGAAATGGCAACCCACTCTAGTATTCTTTTTTTTTTTTTTTTTTTTAAGATTTATTTATTTATTTATTTATTTTGGGCGGGGGTCGGGTTGGGAAGGGAGGGGAACAGGCTGGCCACTGCTATTGGTCTTTCATTTCTCCATTTTCATCCGTCTTTGCTCTTTGGCTCCTGTGTGCCTCCCATCGCGGTGGTGTCTGTCTTCGCAGAGTGCCGGCTCTGGGCGAATGCGCTCCAGAGCTCCAGCTCGGCGATTGGACACATCAGTCCAGCCACTCCGCGGCACGTGGGATCTTCCCAGGCCAGGGATCGAACCGGCGCCCCTTGCACTGCAAGGTGGTGTCCTTACCCACTGGACCACCAGGGGAAGCCCCACTCTAGTATTCTTGCTTGGAAAATCCCATGGACAGAGGAACCTGGCAGACTATGGTTCATAGACCTGCAAAGAGAGGGACATGAGTGAATGTCTGAGCACATATAAAACCTAGGTGTTTTTTTTATTTCTGTTTACTTAGAAAGGCCTAGGTGTTGGGTATAAACATGGAAGAGTTGTAGAATTTAATTTTTAAAATATGGTCATGAAATTTTTAGTCCAAATGACAGTTACAAAGCAAAATTAGGAGCCCCTATATAGACAGCAAGAGGGAGGGAAATATTTATTATAGACAGAGGGATAAGCCTACAGAAATCTTTTAGAAAACCAGTTTGTTTCCCAAGTTATTGTCAGAAATAAGAAGAGTAGCACTCTAAGATTTTAACCAAGTCATTGTTGAGGGCATACCAGTAACATAGAGCTGAGCACCTCAGAGCCAGGCAATACTCTTTGACTTCTGTCTCTCATGTCCTGTTGTAATCTGAGGTGACGTGTTTCAAAACACAATTGGAGAAGAGATCTTTGAAGACATCTAGGCTGTTTTTTGTGGAGAAGGAAATGGCAACCCACTCCAATATTCTCTCCTGGGAGATTCCATGGACAGGGCTGCCTAGCAAGCTATAGTCCATGGGTCGCAAAGAGTTGGATGTGACCGAACAGCATGGCAGGGTATTCATAAACCCTATTCTTCCCAGATGGTGATAGTGGTAAGGAATCTGCCTGCCATTGCAGGAATAGTAAGAAATACAGGTTCGATCCCTGGGTCATGAAGATCCCCTGGAGGAGGAAATGGCAACCCACTCTAGTATTCTTTTTTTTTTTTTTTTTTTTAAGATTTATTTATTTATTTATTTATTTTGGGCGGGGGTCGGGTTGGGAAGGGAGGGGAACAGGCTGGCCACTGCTATTGGTCTTTCATTTCTCCATTTTCATCCGTCTTTGCTCTTTGGCTCCTGTGTGCCTCCCATCGCGGTGGTGTCTGTCTTCGCAGAGTGCCGGCTCTGGGCGAATGCGCTCCAGAGCTCCAGCTCGGCGATTGGACACATCAGTCCAGCCACTCCGCGGCACGTGGGATCTTCCCAGGCCAGGGATCGAACCGGCGCCCCTTGCACTGCAAGGTGGTGTCCTTACCCACTGGACCACCAGGGGAAGCCCCACTCTAGTATTCTTGCTTGGAAAATCCCATGGACAGAGGAACCTGGCAGACTATGGTTCATAGACCTGCAAAGAGAGGGACATGAGTGAATGTCTGAGCACATATAAAACCTAGGTGTTTTTTTTATTTCTGTTTACTTAGAAAGGCCTAGGTGTTGGGTATAAACATGGAAGAGTTGTAGAATTTAATTTTTAAAATATGGTCATGATTCTATACCATTTTCTGAGTCCATACCGTTTGAAATATAACTTCACATCTCTTCACATCAAGAGTTGGAGTTAATTTCCCCCTCCTTTAACCTGGGCTGGTCTTGTAACTTACTTTGTGTTAATATGCCAGTCCTGGCCTCAAGAGGCATTGCACATTTCTGTCCCTATTTTTGAATCCTGTAATTGTAATGTTAACGAGCTCAGGCTAACCTAGTGTAGCAGGAGAGACCATGTATCAGTGACCTTCAGCTTCTCAGCCATCAGCTAGCTAATACCCAGAAGAAGAATTGGCCAGCTGACTCACAGCTGGACACAAAAGCATATAAAACCAACCAAGAGTTGGAGGAAGAACTCAGCAGAACCCAAGCTAAATTAGTGACCCACACACAGCGAGTCAAATAAATGTTGTTTTAAGCCACAAAGTTTGGGGCATAGTTTGTTTCATAACAATAATGAACAAAAACAGGCATGTACCCAAGTAATAACACTGAATATATCTAAGCTGTAGAAATACAGGTCTGTGACTTTTAATATTTTCTTCTTTACTGTGTCTTCTAAATACAATTTTGTAATAAAAAAGAGAATAACCAGTTATCTGCTACTAAAATCAAATTGATTAATCTTCATCATATTAAAAATGTAACCAGGCAAATATGATTTTTTTCAGTGTGAACTAGAGTAAGATTTTTCTATGAACTTTATTTTTCTTTTTTGACTTAGAGGCATGAATATATAAGCATCCACTTCATTGGGCTTCTGTAAATACTGACTGCATTAATCAGCCAGTGAACGGTTTTTTCACAGGAATTTCTGTTTCATTAGGGCCTGCACTGCAAGGTGGTGTCCACCACTGGACCACCAGGGAAGCCCCACTCTAGTATTCTTGCTTGGAAAATCCCATGGACAGAGGAACCTGGCAGACTATGGTTCATAGACCTGCAAAGAGAGGGACATGAGTGAATGTCTGAGCACATATAAAACCTAGGTGTTTTTTTTATTTCTGTTTACTTAGAAAGGCCTAGGTGTTGGGTATAAACATGGAAGAGTTGTAGAATTTAATTTTTAAAATATGGTCATGATTCTATACCATTTTCTGAGTCCATACCGTTTGAAATATAACTTCACATCTCTTCACATCAAGAGTTGGAGTTAATTTCCCCCTCCTTTAACCTGGGCTGGTCTTGTAACTTACTTTGTGTTAATATGCCAGTCCTGGCCTCAAGAGGCATTGCACATTTCTGTCCCTATTTTTGAATCCTGTAATTGTAATGTTAACGAGCTCAGGCTAACCTAGTGTAGCAGGAGAGACCATGTATCAGTGACCTTCAGCTTCTCAGCCATCAGCTAGCTAATACCCAGAAGAAGAATTGGCCAGCTGACTCACAGCTGGACACAAAAGCATATAAAACCAACCAAGAGTTGGAGGAAGAACTCAGCAGAACCCAAGCTAAATTAGTGACCCACACACACGCGAGTCAAATAAATGTTGTTTTAAGCCACAAAGTTTGGGGCATAGTTTGTTTCATAACAATAATGAACAAAAACAGGCATGTACCCAAGTAATAACACTGAATATATCTAAGCTGTAGAAATACAGGTCTGTGACTTTTAATATTTTCTTCTTTACTGTGTCTTCTAAATACAATTTTGTAATAAAAAAGAGAATAACCAGTTATCTGCTACTAAAATCAAATTGATTAATCTTCATCATATTAAAAATGTAACCAGGCAAATATGATTTTTTTCAGTGTGAACTAGAGTAAGATTTTTCTATGAACTTTATTTTTCTTTTTTGACTTAGAGGCATGAATATATAAGCATCCACTTCATTGGGCTTCTGTAAATACTGACTGCATTAATCAGCCAGTGAACGTTTGGAGCAGAGTGTATCTATACATTTTCTACAACCCCTCACAGGAATTTCTGTTTCATTAGGGATTCAACTTCATTTCCTCATCATCTGTGACAATACCTATATGTGTTGGTGAGTCAATTAATACTTGTTGAATGAATGAACAAATAAATGAAATGAATGAGGGAGAAATTATAATGAAGGTCAATTTTAAGTTGACCCAATGTTACTATCTTGCCACAGTAATTGATCTACACTATGTTTGAAACTTCCCAAGAGCCTCAGTTTGAAAAAAAAAAAAAAAATCCACCTAGCAATACAGGAGACACAAGAGATGCAGGTTCGATTCCTGGGATAGGAAGATCCCCTGAGGAAATGACAACTCATTCCTGTATTCTTGCCTGGAAAGTTCCAAGGGCAGAGGAGCCTGGTGGGCTGCAGTCCATGGGGTCACAAATAGTTAGACATGACTGAACACACATTCACAATAACATGGAGAACTCAGCCAATACATATCATTACTGAAACAGAATACGGCAATGTGAAACATTAGGCTAATCACAAGTTTTTTACCATTTTTCCTACTGAGAGCTGGAGTCCAGCTCTTATTTCCAAAATTTTGATTAGCCTTGGTGACTTGCTTGACCAACAAAAGAGATCAGAAGTGATATTTTAGGATTTCAAGGTTAACTCATGAGACAACTTCTGCTATATCACTTAAAACACTGGAGACTCTATGAGGAGCCATGTAAGAAGCTTGAGACTGCTATCCTGGAGGTACCGCTTATGGACACTCAAGGACAGTCCTTGCCAAGCTCAGGTTTCAGGTATCATTGTAAAAGTCCCATGTATATAAATGGTACTTCTTAGGCCCTCTTGAACAGAGCATTTGCCCACAGAATATCATCCAATAAAGCCATCGACATCCTTCGGAACAGAAAACTCACCCAACTGAGCTTCACTGACCAAAATTCATGACCCAGATCATTAGTTAATAAAATGGCTCCTATGTTTAGTCACAGAATTTCCAAGTAATTTGCTATACAACAACACATACCTGGAACAGGGGAAAAACTATTTCTAAAAATAATAAATGGTTCAAATCTTATACAGTAATTGAAAATGTTCAGACCACTACAAAACTGAAATCATGTCAATTCCAAACTCCCTAATTGCTATATTTAAAATGCATAGCCAGGCTTCCCTGGTGGTCCAGTGGATGGAGAGTCCACCTTGCAGTGGAAGGGGCACCAGTCTGGAGGGTTCCGTGTGCTGTGGAGCAGCTGAATCTGTGTGTCTAGTCTCGGGCCAGCATTCTGGAGCACATGCGTCCAGGGCCAGTGCTCTGCAATGAGGAAGGCCACTGTAATGGGAGGCCCACACATGCCAAGGAGTAAAAATTGGATAAAAAATAAAATAAAAATAAAAGAGGCATAATGGGGGAGAAAAGAATTTTAAAAAAAAAAGCATAGTCAACAAGTACCTAGTGTATAGCACAGGTAACTCTGTACAGCATTATGTAACAAATAGTTAGACATGACTGAACACACATTCACAATAACATGGAGAACTCAGCCAATACATATCATTACTGAAACAGAATACGGCAATGTGAAACATTAGGCTAATCACAAGTTTTTTACCATTTTTCCTACTGAGAGCTGGAGTCCAGCTCTTATTTCCAAAATTTTGATTAGCCTTGGTGACTTGCTTGACCAACAAAAGAGATCAGAAGTGATATTTTAGGATTTCAAGGTTAACTCATGAGACAACTTCTGCTATATCACTTAAAACACTGGAGACTCTATGAGGAGCCATGTAAGAAGCTTGAGACTGCTATCCTGGAGGTACCGCTTATGGACACTCAAGGACAGTCCTTGCCAAGCTCAGGTTTCAGGTATCATTGTAAAAGTCCCATGTATATAAATGGTACTTCTTAGGCCCTCTTGAACAGAGCATTTGCCCACAGAATATCATCCAATAAAGCCATCGACATCCTTCGGAACAGAAAACTCACCCAACTGAGCTTCACTGACCAAAATTCATGACCCAGATCATTAGTTAATAAAATGGCTCCTATGTTTAGTCACAGAATTTCCAAGTAATTTGCTATACAACAACACATACCTGGAACAGGGGAAAAACTATTTCTAAAAATAATAAATGGTTCAAATCTTATACAGTAATTGAAAATGTTCAGACCACTACAAAACTGAAATCATGTCAATTCCAAACTCCCTAATTGCTATATTTAAAATGCATAGCCAGGCTTCCCTGGTGGTCCAGTGGATGGAGAGTCCACCTTGCAGTGGAAGGGGCACCAGTCTGGAGGGTTCCGTGTGCTGTGGAGCAGCTGAATCTGTGTGTCTAGTCTCGGGCCAGCATTCTGGAGCACATGCGTCCAGGGCCAGTGCTCTGCAATGAGGAAGGCCACTGTAATGGGAGGCCCACACATGCCAAGGAGTAAAAATTGGATGAAAATAAATATAAAAATAAAAGAGGCATAATGGGGGAGAAAAGAATTTTAAAAAAAAAAGCATAGTCAACAAGTACCTAGTGTATAGCACAGGTAACTCTGTACAGCATTATGTAACAACCCAGTTGAGAAAAGAATCTGAAAACAAATAGACACATGTATAATTGAATCAGTTTGCTGTATACCTGAAACTAACACAACACTGTTAATCAACTATATTCTAATACAAAATAAAAAGTTTAAAAAAAAAAAACTGAAATCATTTTGGGATATGCACCTTATTTCCAAAAAGAACTGTAGGCAATCCAAGCAAGGATAACAATTTTGAACCTTTAATTTACAGTCCCTCACTTTAGGTATACTGTAGTCATTCACACGGCATGAGTTGGTCACAGAGTGATGAGCAGTGCTGACAATTGAGAGCCTGATAGAACACAGCGTAGTCCATATGGACCTGTCAGATTGCAGGGCATTTACAAGGCTTACTGGAAGGACACAGGGGTTAATCAATATTTTCGCAGGGCCTAGAAGTTTTAATCACCAAATAGGATAACAAAACCTAATCCTGAATTGAGCCTCTGCTCCTGCTGTTTCTGCCTATCACACGCCAGATCCAGAAAACTGCAGTTGAACCAAATCCCTGAGGAAAGCCAATAGTGGCCTTTCTGCTATTTGAGAAGGAAATATGGAGAAAAACATGCTTCAAGTTTCTGGATCATGAATTAAAGAGTATATACATTCAGGAAACTTACTGCAGAGTATAAGAGACAGATTCATAATTCGCTAAATAAACAAATAATTGCACAAACAAATAGATGGACAAAGGCCAACATAAACTGGCTATGAGCTGCAGAGAGTTTAAAGAAAATGTGATTGCTCTTTTTTCCCTTGAAAATGTATTAATTCAATGTTCAGGCTGCTATCACTCAAATATCTAACAATCTAATGCTCCTAACCCTTCTTCATTTCAAACTAAACATGCCATCCATGGCCTAGTTCTCATATACCAAACTCAAAAACTCACTCCTCATCTTTCCTTCTTATTAATGGTTCCTGTTAGAAATGAAAGAGACATACAAATAGATGACATTGGATCAAATATCTTCGTGACACAAATATACAGGGGAAAAATGGTCTGGGAAAAACATAATAAAAATGAGGCACACGGAGATATTTTATGGAGCTGAACAGACTCTCCCTACAGATGATATCATCTTTTTCTATATCCTTTTCTTTTAGGACATTAAAGGTCACATATCTAGTGATTGGTACAGGATATTTTAAATCTCTGTGTCAAAATGGCACTGAGGTTAAAAGCTAGCTAGAGAATGAGGAAATTACTTTTAAAAAGTAAATGAAAGTTTTCAACATTTTCTATATAATACAGTGGAATCAAAGTGATTATTTGAAAGAAAAGCAGTCAAAATATTTTCTTTGAAGCATGAGAAATATCCCAGACGTAACAAACACATACTATGGAACACATCTTCAGAAACACATGCTACCTATTATAATTCAGAGATGCTCAGGGTGCCTTTTAAACACTTGGAAACTGGTAGTTAGAGAGCTCCAGTTTTCCATCATGTGCATACATGCTAAGTGGCTCAATCATGTCCTATTCTTTTCGACCCCATGGACTATAACCCACCAGGCTCTTCTGTCCATGGGATTATCCAGGCAAGAATACTGGAGCAGGTTGCTGTTTCCTCCTCCAGGGGACGTTTTTGACCCAGGTATTAAACCAGAGTCTCCTGCCCTTGGCAGCTGGATTCTTTACTGCTGAGCCATTGTTGCTCCCAAATTTCATACCAGAAATCATATTGTATTAGACATCATGGCAGCATCTACTGTGTCAATGCACTTGAACTTCCTTTACATTATTCTTAAAAGTAAACACACTCTTAGGCATAGTATTATACAATTATAACCTAAAACAAGTTTAAAAAATTTATCTAACATTGAAAAATCTAAAATGTATTTTCTTTCTTATAAAACTCAATGTATAATTCCTTTTCTTGGTTTCTGTAGCATTATTGGTATAATCTTCACACTTCTAATTGTAAGAGAATATCTACATACACGCTATTGCTATTATTGCAGGGCTTCCCAGGTGGCTCAGTAGTAAAGACACAGGAAGATCCTCTGCAGGAGGAAATGGCAACCTACTCCAGTACTTTTGCTTGGGAAATGCCATGGACAGAGGAGCCTGGCGGGCTATAGTCCATGGGGTTGAAAAGTGTCAGACACGACTGAGCACACACATACACACACTTACCACTATTTAGCTCCTGTTGTATGCATGGGAAAAACTCTCTTATAAATGCTTTATATGAACTATCTCAAAAGTTGTCACAACAAATCTACCTGTTAGTTTTAGAGGGAAGAAAACTACTGTTATTGCTCCATATGGTTACATGATTTGTCCAGACCACAAGGTCATTAAGCTCCTAAATCAGTCCTCACACCTAGGTCTGTCTATTAAAAATTGTTTTACTTACATTGCATATAATGTCCTTAATTATTTCAAATATCTTCATTTATTCAGCAAAGAATTCTCAGATATGTCCTGTAGAAACAGCAGACATTGTCCCTGCACCCATGAATCTCACAATTCATGAGTAAATCCAGGTCACAAACAAATAAGTGGTCAAGAAAAACTGATTACAAATTGTCATAATGGCTATAAGGAAAACAAAATATGAGGTATTAAAAAGATCAAGGTATGCTATTTCAGGTAGCATTGTCAGAGCAATTCAGGAAGGCTGACATTTCAGTAGTGCTCTGAAGAAAAGTTGCTGGTCATGTAGGAGATGGAGGAAGGTGTGTCAGCAGCAGTGACAGGAAAAGACTGACCTCTGCCAGGAGCAGAAAGAAATGAAGTGAGGTTGATGGAGAGGAGAGCAGGGGTGATTGAAGAAGCAGTTCATGCATTCCTACGTATCATACAGTGCAGGACCTTGTAGCAAGGTAAGGTGTTTTCCATTTATTCTCTGTGATATGGAAAACCACTTAAAATTTTGCAGCAGTTGAGTTCTGTGATCTAATTTATATTTCAAAAATATTTTACTTGCCCTATTCAGTGAGTGGACTGGTGAAGAATGAAAGTAAACTCAGGAAGATCATTTAGGAAACTGTTGTGCAGAGGCAGGGAAGAAATGATGGGGGCCTAAATAAAATGGTTGAAGTTGATACAAAGAAAATATTAAATTCTAGACTTGGACAGAATATTAACAGAATCTGCTGTTAGGTTTGATAGAAAGAGGAGGGACAGTGAGAGAAAGTGAGAGTCCAAAGACGAGGTCAAAGTTTCTACCTGAGAAAATGGGAGGATGGCAGCATTTAATTAGAGGGAAAAGATTCAAGAGGCACAGAGTTGAGGCGTATACAGAATTCTCTCTGGATATATTAAGTGGCAAGCTCTTTGGTTGGTGACATCAAATAAAGTAGTAGGATATGTGTGACTGCAGCACAAAGAAAGATCTTTCTACAAAATAGGACAAAGTTAGAATCAGCAAAGCTGATTCTGGTTCAACACATGCTGATTGAAAGTTATTTTTACCTAAGGTACTCTGCAAGGAATTGATTTAGAGAAGATACCATCGTGTGTGTGTGTGTGTGCGTGTGTGTGTGTGTGTGTGTGTATTTATTGGAGGGGGATAGATATTATTACTGATGCTAAAAAGAGGAAAAAAGTATTCTGTGGGTTAATTAAGTGTTAGGAGCATTGGCAATAATGGGATATAATTCACTCAGGAAGTACACTTGATATGAACTTTGAAGAAGGAATAATTTGGGGTGAAGGGAAAAAGGGGGATATGAACATTCCACCCTGCAGAGGCAACATAAACAATGTCATTGAATAGATAAATAACTTTGAGACACTTCTACATATCTCTAGCTAAGCCATGTACAGGTGTTACGCTGCAGACAAAGATGGACCTGGTCCCTCTCCTCAACGAGCTTATAACACAGACTAGTATTTGCCACCTTATGAAAAGTATTATCACTGTTACAAAAAAAGTACATTTGAGGCAATGCATGAATGTAAGTAATATGGGAGAAAACTAAGGTAATGTGAAGTTTGGGTATTACATCTTTGAGAAAGTGAGGTTTCAACTGGAAATCATAGAATGACTACATACTAGGTACACACACACACACACACACACACACACACACACAAATAATATCAGAATATAATCACAGTTAGAATTAGGAGCCTGAATGGGAAGAAGGGAAAGTGAACAAGTCTACAGATTACATAAGTGTTCCAAATAGAAGATAAAGATGTGCTAGTATGAAAGCAGTAATGATTGAAGGACAGATCAGAAACTGAAAGATATTTCAGAGTTAGAGTTAATGAGACTTAATGATTAGCAGTGGGAGGTGAGGAGGATGGAAAAGTTCAGGTTATTTCAGCTTTCTGACTAGAGTAATTCAATAGATGATAATGTCATTTATCAAAATATGGAACAGCAAGGACGGAGTGGGTATGCAGTAGGGGTTGGGAAAGATGATGATTTCAATTTGGGGCATTTTACTCTGTAACGCTTTTGAGGTTGGCAGATAAAGTGTGATAATCTGGTAACTAAACAGAATACTTCATGAAACTAATGATCACTTCGATGCTGTTTAGCGTTGCATTACTGTGCATGTGTGCTCAGTTGTGTCCAGTTCTTTGCGACCCATAGACTGTAGCTCGCCAGGATCCTCTGTCCATGGGATTCTCCAGGCAAGATTACTGGAGTGGGTTGCTATTCCCTCCTCCAGTGGATCTTCCCAACTCAGGGATTGAACCCTTCCCTGTGAATCTCCTGCATTACAGACAGATTCTTTACTCCTGAGCCATGAGGGAAGCCCACCCCTAGTGCTCATTATACCACTTGATATGAACTTTGAAGAAGGAATAATTTGGGGTGAAGGGAAAAAGGGGGATATGAACATTCCACCCTGCAGAGGCAACATAAACAATGTCATTGAATAGATAAATAACTTTGAGACACTTCTACATATCTCTAGCTAAGCCATGTACAGGTGTTACGCTGCAGACAAAGATGGACCTGGTCCCTCTCCTCAACGAGCTTATAACACAGACTAGTATTTGCCACCTTATGAAAAGTATTATCACTGTTACAAAAAAAGTACATTTGAGGCAATGCATGAATGTAAGTAATATGGGAGAAAACTAAGGTAATGTGAAGTTTGGGTATTACATCTTTGAGAAAGTGAGGTTTCAACTGGAAATCATAGAATGACTACATACTAGGTACACACACACACACACACACACACACACACACACAAATAATATCAGAATATAATCACAGTTAGAATTAGGAGCCTGAATGGGAAGAAGGGAAAGTGAACAAGTCTACAGATTACATAAGTGTTCCAAATAGAAGATAAAGATGTGCTAGTATGAAAGCAGTAATGATTGAAGGACAGATCAGAAACTGAAAGATATTTCAGAGTTAGAGTTAATGAGACTTAATGATTAGCAGTGGGAGGTGAGGAGGATGGAAAAGTTCAGGTTATTTCAGCTTTCTGACTAGAGTAATTCAATAGATGATAATGTCATTTATCAAAATATGGAACAGCAAGGACGGAGTGGGTATGCAGTAGGGGTTGGGAAAGATGATGATTTCAATTTGGGGCATTTTACTCTGTAACGCTTTTGAGGTTGGCAGATAAAGTGTGATAATCTGGTAACTAAACAGAATACTTCATGAAACTAATGATCACTTCGATGCTGTTTAGCGTTGCATTACTGTGCATGTGTGCTCAGTTGTGTCCAGTTCTTTGCGACCCATAGACTGTAGCTCGCCAGGATCCTCTGTCCATGGGATTCTCCAGGCAAGATTACTGGAGTGGGTTGCTATTCCCTCCTCCAGTGGATCTTCCCAACTCAGGGATTGAACCCCTTCCCCTGTGAATCTCCTGCATTACAGACAGATTCTTTACTCCTGAGCCATGAGGGAAGCCCACCCCTAGTGCTCATTATACCACTTGATATCTAGTAGGCTCTCAAAACTATGTCATTCATCAGTGAGTTGTTCTAAATCGTTTTAGAAAATTTTGCTTTCAAATATGTATCATGCAAATAATGATAATAACAATATTTCCAATTTAAAATATTCTTTGAGTGAAAGTTTTCAGTATAAATACAAAAGCTCTGAAAGGCAACTGTCCCTATTGGGGAAAATAATATGACAAAATTGCTAAGGTGACTGAGCCACATTATTTTCTACAGAGCATTCCATGGGACTTCCCTAGCCAGTGGTTAAGACTGTATTTCCACTGCAGGGGTCACAGGTTCCATTCCTGATCAAGGAACTAAGATCCTACGTGGCATGTAGTGCAGCCACAAAAAAAAGTAAAAGTAAAACAAAAAACCTTAACAAAGAGTATTCTATGGATCACATCATTTGTTAAAATGTGTGGTGTCCTGAGAAAAGTGATTTTCCATGTTCCCTACATGAAGAACAACAATATGTAATTTCTAATTATTATTCAGTGACTAAGTCGTGTATGTCTCGTTATATACCCATGACTGCAACACGCCAGGCTCCCCTGTCCTCACTGTCTCCCAGAGTTTGCTCCAATTCATGTCCACTGAGTCAACAATGCCACCCAAAAATCCTCCCTTTTCATTTTGCTTCTATCTTTCCCAATATAAGGATCTTTTCCAACGAGTTGGCTCTTCACATCATGTGACCAAAGTATTAGACCTTCAGTTTCAGCAAGAGTCCTCCAAATGAATATTTAGGGTTGATTTCCTTTAGGATTGATTGGTTTGATCTCCTTGCAATCCAAGGGACTCTGAAGAGTCTTCTCCAGCACCACAGTTCAAAAACATCAATTCTTCAGCACTCAGCCTTCTTCATGGTCCACCTCTCATCCGTGCGCGACTACTGGAAAAGCCATAGCTTGGACTACACAGACCTTAGTCAGCAAATTGATGTCTCTGCTTTTCAATACAGACATGACTCAGTGACTAAGCAACAACAATGTAATGTGTAATAGACTCTACAGGCTTCCCTCGTGGCTTAGATGGTAAATAATCTGCAATGTGGGAGACCTGGGTTCAATTCCTGGGTTGTGAACATCCCCTGGAGGAGGGCCTGGAATCCAGTATCTTGCCAGGAGAATCCCCATGAACAGAGGAGCAGCTAAGCACAGCACAGCAATAGACTCTACCAAATCCTATAGCATTAACACCTGCTTAACATTGTTTTTCCTATACTAATTTTGACTTCAGATTTCATCACCACACTCTCCTTTCTTTTGCAAACTACCTTGCAAAACTATTTATGTGAAAGATCATTTTGTAATGCACTAATCTACAGTACAGTTATGCATGATTTTCATCTAAATCTGCTGCAAGGTTAAAAAAAAAAAGTATTTGAAAAGGAACTTCCACATTTTAAATCCATCAATATTGTCATTAAATTCAAATTTCCAAGATGGGTAAAATTATATATGATGAAGTCTTAAAAGGAAAGGAAAAATACATAAATATTAACTGAGATAAATTATTTTTCCTTTTTACTACTTTAAAAGATCATACCTTAAACCTTGTTTTGGGGATGATCAAACAAATGTATGTGCATTTTCCTGAATACCACATTCCAAATACTGCTTGTTGTAGGGCAGATCTTTCACATCAGGGGTTTTTCAAAACTCAAAGTCATACCTTTAGATATAGCACAACAAAGTAGAAATGTGCCAAATTACCCAGAAACAATTTGGATAGCTGGCAAACAGGGCTGCCTGCTGGTTTGTGAACATTGTAGGTAATCTGCCACTCAACTCTCCTCTATTTGCCTCAATAAATTGTAGGGTACTTAGAACCCAACTATCTGTTATCCATCTGTCTATATTTCTCTGCTCTGTCAGTGTCTGACAGTAGAAAGGCTTCATCTTGTCTGTCTCTCTCTTACAGCTAGCAGGGAAGATATAAAGGCAATCGGCTGACTTTGAAGGTTGAGGGGGAGGAGGCTTACAATTAGCATGTAGAACAGAACATCTCCTTAGTGTGCTAGGAGAAAAAGGTGATCAGCCCAAAATAAAAATATCAAGGAACATCAAGAAGAAACTCGAAGTAAATTACTCCACCGCCTCACCAGATGACCCAGCAGGGTGAGCAAGCCTTGTATTTTCTAATCAACATATTCATAAATAAGATATTCACCAAATGTCATCGACTGTTATTTAGCTCAAACACATCAGCACTGCTTACCGCACTACTTCAGTGTTCGTCTTTCATTTAATTGAGACTGAATTCTTCCAAGTGTGTATAAATTTCAACAGAGTAAGTCTAATGATTCTTAAAAAGGCACGTTCTTGGATACCAAAATTGTAGCTTGTATTTGCTCTTTTTCTTCATGTAAGTAAACTACACAGTCACATCTGGAATTTTTATCCTACCTAATTTAACATACTTCTCATCATCTTCTTCCAGAGGGAAAAGATACTCATTATGAAATAAAATAAATACCTTAATCTTTTCTGTCAAATACATTGAAAACTACAGCTGGACATAAAAGTCAGTGACCAATGAGAAAATTGGAATACTCTCTAGGAATAACAGACATTTTTTAAAGAGTGAATGAGCATCTTTATCATTTTGTGTGCAGGGTAGGGGTCAGCAGGATTCTTTTCCTTAAAGGGAATGTCCCAGAATAGATTTGCCTCACTCACCTTGCATCTGGCTAAATGCTGGGAATAATACAGAAATTTGTAGTTAGAATTACTTGTGCTACTTTCTTTTCTGAGAAGATTTGGAAACTATGAAAAGGCTAAAATGATGCAATGATAGTAATATAGAGTCACCGAAAAATAATAGTTTCTCAAATTAAAGGAGCTGGGTTCAAGTTCTAGCTTTTACGCTTAATAGCTGTATAATTTTACATAAGACATTTAACTTTTCTATCCCTGATTGCTCTTTCACAAAATTGGAACAATATAGACATGTTATTGGGTGGTTATAAAAATTCAAAGAGCACAGGGAAGCCTGGCATGTTGCAGTCCATGAAGTCTCAAAGAGTTGGACAAAACTGAGTGACTGAACAACAACAACAGTGGGCCTCACTTTTATTAAATTTGAATATTATTGAAAGATACTTATTCTAATTTGGAAACAAGCCATTAAGCTAAAAATACATGTATTTTTACATATACATACATATATATATACACATATATATTGTATTACTACACAGTAAACTTATTTTCAAGTGGCCTCATGTTCCAGGGACTCAGCCAGATGCAAGGACACAAAGACAAACAAGACTATCTTATTGCCTGCAAGTTGCTCACAGAATAGTCTGTGAATAGAGACTAAAATTATAATAGCTTATGATAAACTTTTACAATAAAATGAGTCATGAGGTACTAGGGCACAGAATGACAAATTTTATATTGATTTAGAACTTTGAATGAGAGATACTGAGATTTGTGGGAAAGGATCAAAAAAAACTTGATCTGGAAAATGGATCCACTGGCAAGAAGATTTTAGATTTCCTAAATCTCTGCCATCTGGGAGATAAATAAAACTACTTGTCTTTGGGCATTTCTGCTCTTAATGTGTGTATGTGTGTAAATATGTCATCAGAGGCTTCATATACTATCTACTCAGATATGAAATATCTCACGATCATTTCTCTTATAAACAGGAATGGGGGATGGGTGGAAATGGTGAAAAAGTGGAACTTCCATGGAGGGAAAAAAATGAAGCTGTGCTGTTGACTTCCAATTTACCAATCAGGGAATATTCTAGGAATGAGGAGGAAAATAAAAGCATGCATAACACAAGAATAATTCTGGATAAGCAACAGATGTCACAAAGACTCATGGTTTTTATTACTTCCAGAAAGTATTTTTGATCACTTACAATAAAATCAATGAAATTCTAAGGTAGGTTCTAAGAACTATATACAAAGAAGAAAAAATACTAATTCTTGATGAGTACAATTTCCATATTTAAGCATACATAGTCTCTCTGAATTTTCTACTTCAGAAGTGAAAAGGAAAATAAATGGATAAGAGAATTTTCCATGCTTAGGAAACTTAATAATTCATGAGGGGAAAAATGTTTCCTTGGCCCTAATTTCTGAAATGAATCAGTTATGAAACTATTTTTATAATGGGTTTTGGGTAATAAAAATGCCCAAGGTCAGAGTTTTCAAATAAATATGGACTTGTGTCACAGAAAGTTACTTTTTTTATTGAATGCATGTACATCCAAATTCGAGGGCCAAATCAGGTAAAACCAATTCCAGGGATCTGAGAGGCATGATTTGGAAATACAGCCTTCTGGTAGCCTCATTAGAGATATATAGTGTAGAAAATCTTTCAACCATTTTCTCAAGCTGAGATCTCTATAGTTTGTTACTGTTTGTTTCATGAGAAAAAATATTGTATGGTCAAATAATTTTTAGAAAAAATGCTTTATAAGTTCTCTTCTACATGCTTATTATCTCCATCAAGCTTGAGACTGGAACTATAAATATTTCAAAATATAATTTATGATGAGACACTGAAAGGAGAATTAGCACTTATTTTAATCATGTTAGGTGTACTTCACTAAATTTGATACTTTTCTATATATTATTCCATTTACTCCTCACAACAATTTATGAAGTGAAGATGAAGAAACTTAGACTCAAAGGATTTTGTCCCTTTTATACAATCTCAAAGTGAGTCAAGACTAAAATGAAAAGCAGATACACTCTATCGTAAAGTTCATCACCATTACACAGTGTGGTCCTGTTATTCCTTGATGCATCTTACATAGTTGTTCAGAGACAGCGTGCATTAATATTAGGCATTGTATGATCTGCTAAACTGAGGTCAAGCCAACCTACCTTTGCTTGAGCTTCCTTTTGATTTATATTTGTAAGATTTACTGATCTTTCCCTTTCTCAACTCCATTTTGCTCATAAGTCTGCCTAGTAAATTTTTAAAATTTTTAGCTATTAGGTTTGGTATCAAAATTCCATTTTAAAAATAACATTTATTTTTCACTGATAATTTGACTTTTTCAGTTGTTTCAAGGGTAGTCACTTTTATTTTCCATTTTAAAAATAACATTTATGTTTTTCACTGATAATTTGACAAGGAAAATAAATGGATAAGAGAATTTTCCATGCTTAGGAAACTTAATAATTCATGAGGGAAAAATGTTTCCTTGGCCCTAATTTCTGAAATGAATCAGTTATGAAACTATTTTTATAATGGGTTTTGGGTAATAAAATGCCCAAGGTCAGAGTTTTCAAATAAATATGGACTTGTGTCACAGAAAGTTACTTTTTTTATTGAATGCATGTACATCCAAATTCGAGGGCCAAATCAGGTAAAACCAATTCCAGGGATCTGAGAGGCATGATTTGGAAATACAGCCTTCTGGTAGCCTCATTAGAGATATATAGTGTAGAAAATCTTTCAACCATTTTCTCAAGCTGAGATCTCTATAGTTTGTTACTGTTTGTTTCATGAGAAAAAATATTGTATGGTCAAATAATTTTTAGAAAAAATGCTTTATAAGTTCTCTTCTACATGCTTATTATCTCCATCAAGCTTGAGACTGGAACTATAAATATTTCAAAATATAATTTATGATGAGACACTGAAAGGAGAATTAGCACTTATTTTAATCATGTTAGGTGTACTTCACTAAATTTGATACTTTTCTATATATTATTCCATTTACTCCTCACAACAATTTATGAAGTGAAGATGAAGAAACTTAGACTCAAAGGATTTTGTCCCTTTTATACAATCTCAAAGTGAGTCAAGACTAAAATGAAAAGCAGATACACTCTATCGTAAAGTTCATCACCATTACACAGTGTGGTCCTGTTATTCCTTGATGCATCTTACATAGTTGTTCAGAGACAGCGTGCATTAATATTAGGCATTGTATGATCTGCTAAACTGAGGTCAAGCCAACCTACCTTTGCTTGAGCTTCCTTTTGATTTATATTTGTAAGATTTACTGATCTTTCCCTTTCTCAACTCCATTTTGCTCATAAGTCTGCCTAGTAAATTTTTAAAATTTTTAGCTATTAGGTTTTTGGTATCAAAAATTCCATTTTAAAAAATAACATTTATTTTTTCACTGATAATTTGACTTTTTTCAGTTGTTTCAAGGGTAGTCACTTTTATCTCCTGAACCATGATTACAGTGACTGCCTTAAAGTCATTGTCTGATATTTCTAATATCTGGGTCATTTCGGGTTGGCATTTGTTTACTGTCTTTTCTTTTGAGAATTTACTGTTTTCCTGGTAATTAATAATTATGGATTGCATTTCTGTTAAATTCACATGGAGAATGTTGATTTGTTTATTTTCTTATTTATCCCTTTAGCAGACAGTCATCTGACAGTCATCAGGTTAGGTCTAGCCTGTAAAATCCGTTTTGCTTTCAATAGAAAATGATTTAAACACTAATTCAGTTTTCAAAGCTCTTGCTATGTTGTGTCTACTTATCACAGGAGGTGACCTGAGAGCTTGGATGGAGCTTTACCTACAGTTTCTCTTCTTGTAGCCATTGCTATGCCTCTTTGACTCTGTTCTGCCTTGGTGGGTGACTTTGGAACCTATGCTGGTTTATACATAAAATTGTTTCTGTTGCTAAGTTGCATCTGACTCTTTGTGATGCCATGGACTGCAATGTGTTAGGCAGCTCTGCCCATGAGGTCTTCCAGGTAAGAATACTGGAGTGGGTTGCCATATTTTTTCTCCAATACACGAAATTAGGGATCCCTTTTGCTAGCTTCCTATGCATTTATCTCTCACCCTCTGGCTTCCAGAGTCTCCATTTTAGGATATATCTGGTCAGATACTTATAAAGTTCCTTCAGAGATTTAGCCTTCTACACTCTTACATACAAATGGACAATAAGAAGCACAGCAGTGAAGCAACTGTGAGAGAGAAAAGTAATATGGATACTTCTCTCTCATACTCAGAAACCATTTTCCTGGTTTCTCTATTTATAAGGAGATATCCCTTGAGTCTTATGCATCTACAACACCAGTTATATCACTGGTGCTGGTCTTAGGTCAGTGCTGGGAGAAAAGAAGACAAAAGAAAAGAGAATTTCTTGTATAATCTATAGTCACTAAGGCTGTTTATTTTCCTGGTCCTCTGGCCCAGTTTAGCTGACCATGATCATCAAAAGTTCCAGGTTTGTCTTGCCTTCAGTTCAGTCCCAGGAGTTAAAGGAAGAAAATAAAACCAGGAAGCTCATCACCTCTGGTACTCAAGTCTGGACTTATTTCTTCTGAGTGCTATTATTTATTTTTAAGAGTCTTTATTTATTATTCCTATTTTGTTCATGGGGTTTAGTTTTAATCAGTGGGAGAATGAAACCACAGTGGGATTCCTTCATTTTAATGAGAAATAAAAATTGGTATAAGAGTTTTAAAGACCCAAATGTTGTACCAGAAAACATGGTAGTAGTGAGTTAAGTACATGACCTAGGAAAATTTATGTGCAAGAACTTATAATAACTTACTTCACCTTTTTATGATAGGTTTTAAATCCAGTCACCTCATTAGGACTAATGCTTCTGCATTTCTTTTTACAGTTGTGTAGTATTCCATTGTATATATGTACCAGGGCTTTTGGACCCATTCGTTTGTCAATGGGCATCTAGGTTGCTTCCATGTTGTAGACATTGCTATGCCTCTTTGACTCTGTTCTGCCTTGGTGGGTGACTTTGGAACCTATGCTGGTTTATACATAAAATTGTTTCTGTTGCTAAGTTGCATCTGACTCTTTGTGATGCCATGGACTGCAATGTGTTAGGCAGCTCTGCCCATGAGGTCTTCCAGGTAAGAATACTGGAGTGGGTTGCCATATTTTTTCTCCAATACACGAAATTAGGGATCCCTTTGCTAGCTTCCTATGCATTTATCTCTCACCCTCTGGCTTCCAGAGTCTCCATTTTAGGATATATCTGGTCAGATACTTATAAAGTTCCTTCAGAGATTTAGCCTTCTACACTCTTACATACAAATGGACAATAAGAAGCACAGCAGTGAAGCAACTGTGAGAGAGAAAAGTAATATGGATACTTCTCTCTCATACTCAGAAACCATTTTCCTGGTTTCTCTATTTATAAGGAGATATCCCTTGAGTCTTATGCATCTACAACACCAGTTATATCACTGGTGCTGGTCTTAGGTCAGTGCTGGGAGAAAAGAAGACAAAAGAAAAGAGAATTTCTTGTATAATCTATAGTCACTAAGGCTGTTTATTTTCCTGGTCCTCTGGCCCAGTTTAGCTGACCATGATCATCAAAAGTTCCAGGTTTGTCTTGCCTTCAGTTCAGTCCCAGGAGTTAAAGGAAGAAAATAAAACCAGGAAGCTCATCACCTCTGGTACTCAAGTCTGGACTTATTTCTTCTGAGTGCTATTATTTATTTTTAAGAGTCTTTATTTATTATTCCTATTTTGTTCATGGGGTTTAGTTTTAATCAGTGGGAGAATGAAACCACAGTGGGATTCCTTCATTTTAATGAGAAATAAAAATTGGTATAAGAGTTTTAAAGACCCAAATGTTGTACCAGAAAACATGGTAGTAGTGAGTTAAGTACATGACCTAGGAAAATTTATGTGCAAGAACTTATAATAACTTACTTCACCTTTTTATGATAGGTTTTAAATCCAGTCACCTCATTAGGACTAATGCTTCTGCATTTCTTTTTACAGTTGTGTAGTATTCCATTGTATATATGTACCAGGGCTTTTGGACCCATTCGTTTGTCAATGGGCATCTAGGTTGCTTCCATGTTCTAGCTATTGTATAGAGAGCTGCCATGAACATTGGGGTACAAGTACTTCTTTCAGTTTTGATTTCATCAGGGTATAAGCCTAAGAGTGAGATTGCTGGGTTCTATGGTGCTTCTATTTTCAGTTTTTTAAGAAATCTCCATACTGTCTTCCATAGAGGCTGTATCAGTTTACATTGCCACCAGCAATGCAAGAGGGTTCCCTTTTCTCCGCATCCTCTCCAGCATTTATTTTCTGTCAATTTGTTGATGATGGTCGTTCTGACGGGTGTGAGGTGATATCTCATTATAGTTTTGATTTGCATTTCTCTAATTATAAGTAAGGCTGAGCATCGTTTCATGTGTTTTTTGGCCATCTGTATGTACGTCAAAAAGAGAAGAACAAGTACAATATACTAACATATATATATTGAATCTAGTAGGATGGTAATGATAACACATGCAGTGAAGTGATGGAAAAACAGACATGGCAGTAGACATATGGACATTGTGGGGAAGGAACAGTGGGTGAGAGGCATAAAGGAAGCAGCATGAAAACCTATACTATCATATGTGAAAAAAATAGCTATTGTCATTGCACTGTGAGAAAAGGGGATCCTGCTGTGTGATGGCCCGGAGGGGTGGGATGGGGGATATACCTATGACTAATATGGGATCATACATATCCGTAAACAACAAAACTCTATAAAAGTAAAAAGTAAAATAAAAATGAAAAATAATAATAAAAAAGAAGTTATAATAAACTATTAAGCCTCTGGGAAGACAGCGGATCTGATAGCAGATAGACCATTGCAAGAATTCTACTTCGCACCTTTACCAAACATTTCTCAGGGTAGTTATCTCTTCTGTACTACGAGATGGCAAACCTTACTTTTCAGAGTATTAATGAGTAATAGAGTATGAACTCTTCCCTGTAATATGGTGGTGGTAGTGGTTTAGTCGCTAAGTCATGTCTGATTCTTTGATACTCAATGGATTGCAGCCTGCCAGGTTCCTCTGTCCATGGGACTGCCCAGGCAAGAATACTAGAATGGGTTGCCATTTCCTTCTCCAAGATTTTCCCCACCCAGGAATAGAACCCACATCTCCTGTATTGTGACTGAATTCTTTATCACTAAGCTATCAAGGACTGGCAATACCATTGATCAGTCTTAGTTGCTTTTAAGGAAACTTCTAGAACTGGCATATAGAGTCTTGCCAACAATATATAAACTATATTTTGGGCTCTCAGGTAATAAGACTGCATTTGATATCACAAGTGTCTTCAATTTTTAAGCTAGATGTACATCACTGTAAATTAATTTCTTTATATCTAATTCAACTTTTAAACAAAATGGAATAGATAGCAAGTGGATCTTAATAGACCATTGAAAAATAAATAATAGTTCAAATTTCAGCTTTGCTAGAGTTTACCATTCTATCAAATAACATGAATGTGAATATATCAAAGACACAGATTCTGTATTTCCAGAATAAAGAGTAACTTATTTTAAAAGGAACTAAAGAAAATAAGATGTGTGACAGTGAGTCAAACATAAAACAGCTCAACAACGAGAATATTAAATCCTGTGAAAGCACAGGAAGCCATTAGAAAGTTTTATTAAGCAAAATTACTCTACATCAATAAATTATTATTTATTTGCAGTGATTAGGAACCCTGAGTGCATAAAGTCAGACCAAGTGGCAGATACTTATGTATTTACATATGTGAAAAAAATAGCTATTGTCATTGCACTGTGAGAAAAGGGGATCCTGCTGTGTGATGGCCCGGAGGGGTGGGATGGGGGATATACCTATGACTAATATGGGATCATACATATCCGTAAACAACAAAACTCTATAAAAGTAAAAAGTAAAATAAAAATGAAAAATAATAATAAAAAAGAAGTTATAATAAACTATTAAGCCTCTGGGAAGACAGCGGATCTGATAGCAGATAGACCATTGCAAGAATTCTACTTCGCACCTTTACCAAACATTTCTCAGGGTAGTTATCTCTTCTGTACTACGAGATGGCAAACCTTACTTTTCAGAGTATTAATGAGTAATAGAGTATGAACTCTTCCCTGTAATATGGTGGTGGTAGTGGTTTAGTCGCTAAGTCATGTCTGATTCTTTGATACTCAATGGATTGCAGCCTGCCAGGTTCCTCTGTCCATGGGACTGCCCAGGCAAGAATACTAGAATGGGTTGCCATTTCCTTCTCCAAGATTTTCCCCACCCAGGAATAGAACCCACATCTCCTGTATTGTGACTGAATTCTTTATCACTAAGCTATCAAGGACTGGCAATACCATTGATCAGTCTTAGTTGCTTTTAAGGAAACTTCTAGAACTGGCATATAGAGTCTTGCCAACAATATATAAACTATATTTTGGGCTCTCAGGTAATAAGACTGCATTTGATATCACAAGTGTCTTCAATTTTTAAGCTAGATGTACATCACTGTAAATTAATTTCTTTATATCTAATTCAACTTTTAAACAAAATGGAATAGATAGCAAGTGGATCTTAATAGACCATTGAAAAATAAATAATAGTTCAAATTTCAGCTTTGCTAGAGTTTACCATTCTATCAAATAACATGAATGTGAATATATCAAAGACACAGATTCTGTATTTCCAGAATAAAGAGTAACTTATTTTAAAAGGAACTAAAGAAAATAAGATGTGTGACAGTGAGTCAAACATAAAACAGCTCAACAACGAGAATATTAAATCCTGTGAAAGCACAGGAAGCCATTAGAAAGTTTTATTAAGCAAAATTACTCTACATCAATAAATTATTATTTATTTGCAGTGATTAGGAACCCCTGGAGTGCATAAAGTCAGACCAAGTGGCAGATACTTATGTATTTACATATACCTGGATAAGAAGTTTTCATACTATGGAAAGAGAGTTTACTTTCTCCTAATGAAGTACATAATCAAGGGCTTCTCTAGGCAAGAAATGAAGACCATCCTTATGATGACAGATTCTTATATAGAAGTCTTCCTGTGACTTGAAGCCCCATGCAGGGTACCTGTCCATCATTGTTATTTAAAAAATAGTAACTGTTAAAGATGAGGCAAATGCCTCTATTACTGCTGTTGATGGAGCTGGAGATTAATTTGCTTATTTTCTTAGGTGGTATTTGAAAGAGTATCTAAGCAGACTGGAAAAATCTTTGTAATTGCTCAAATAACTCATACTAGACAGCCTGTTTACCCTCCATCCATCTCAGTTTTCCCATCGACAAAATGGAAAAAGAAAATGAAAGAGAAGGATGACAGAATCTAGAAGATCATGGTTTCTAAGTTCCCTTGTAAAAAATAAAATTTTGTTTTTATGAATTTCCTCTAGTAGTCTGCATAGTATAGCAGATCACATGCTAACTTCTCAAGCTTTCAGATGTTAAAGAGTATGCATATGCATCATAATTTCAGATGATACTACACAGAATCATTATTTTAAAAAAAACTATGTTGTTATTTTTAAAAACTCAGGAAATCAATGAAAATAATCAGCTATATAAGTACCTTGAGAACAAAGCCACTAATTTTTATGTATTCATTTCCTCAGTGATTATCAGTGTCTTGTGCACAGTAGGTAGACAATCTATAGTTAAAGTTTATCCATTATGACAGAATATTAGTTTTCTGACCACCAAAGGATTCCCCAGTTTTCACTCTACAATGCAGATATATTTTTTCCTCCTAATTCTATTTGTGAAACATTAAAATGTAAGATTAAGAACTTTAATAATAATTCTTATGGTTTACATTTTTATTTAAGTTGAACATGGTAAGCTTGAAGAGTGTTTATTTACTGTGTTTAATCTTCAAAAGTACTATAGACAAAAGAATGTAGATCCATTTCATGAGAGTTTCTGGATTTGTGAGGGATGATGACACATAAGTGTAATAAAGTAAGGTGTAGCCAGAAGCTCCATTTTCCATAATATAGATTACAAAGAGAGAATACTACTACCTGAGGAGAATTGACATTGACAATACAATGCAAGTAAAGATCAATAAAAGAATTGGTGCCAAAGAAAGGGTCTACAGTCAAAGGTGGGGTAGCCAGAAAAAAGATACTGTTGTCTCTGGGAATGTTACCTTTTAAGAAATAGTCTTCCTGTGACTTGAAGCCCCATGCAGGGTACCTGTCCATCATTGTTATTTAAAAAATAGTAACTGTTAAAGATGAGGCAAATGCCTCTATTACTGCTGTTGATGGAGCTGGAGATTAATTTGCTTATTTTCTTAGGTGGTATTTGAAAGAGTATCTAAGCAGACTGGAAAAATCTTTGTAATTGCTCAAATAACTCATACTAGACAGCCTGTTTACCCTCCATCCATCTCAGTTTTCCCATCGACAAAATGGAAAAAGAAAATGAAAGAGAAGGATGACAGAATCTAGAAGATCATGGTTTCTAAGTTCCCTTGTAAAAAATAAAATTTTGTTTTTATGAATTTCCTCTAGTAGTCTGCATAGTATAGCAGATCACATGCTAACTTCTCAAGCTTTCAGATGTTAAAGAGTATGCATATGCATCATAATTTCAGATGATACTACACAGAATCATTATTTTAAAAAAAACTATGTTGTTATTTTTAAAAACTCAGGAAATCAATGAAAATAATCAGCTATATAAGTACCTTGAGAACAAAGCCACTAATTTTTATGTATTCATTTCCCTCAGTGATTATCAGTGTCTTGTGCACAGTAGGTAGACAATCTATAGTTAAAGTTTATCCATTATGACAGAATATTAGTTTTCTGACCACCAAAGGATTCCCCAGTTTTCACTCTACAATGCAGATATATTTTTTCCTCCTAATTCTATTTGTGAAACATTAAAATGTAAGATTAAGAACTTTAATAATAATTCTTATGGTTTACATTTTTATTTAAGTTGAACATGGTAAGCTTGAAGAGTGTTTATTTACTGTGTTTAATCTTCAAAAGTACTATAGACAAAAGAATGTAGATCCATTTCATGAGAGTTTCTGGATTTGTGAGGGATGATGACACATAAGTGTAATAAAGTAAGGTGTAGCCAGAAGCTCCATTTTCCATAATATAGATTACAAAGAGAGAATACTACTACCTGAGGAGAATTGACATTGACAATACAATGCAAGTAAAGATCAATAAAAAGAATTGGTGCCAAAGAAAGGGTCTAGCATTGTTGTCAAAATGGATCTGAGAGGAGAAGGAAAATAGACCAAAACACAGGATATAAAAAATTATTTCAAAGATACTGTTGTCTCTGGGAATGTTACCTTTTTTACCAAAATGTGATAAAAATGACTTTGTGCTGTCAAATCAGCAGTGGCATTAGACTAGAATAAAGTATACAATCAATATCATGCACTTGAATCATCCTGAAGCCATCCCCCCTACCCCTGGTCTGTAAAAAACTTGTCTTCCATGGTGTCAGAAGGGTCAGGAACCACTGCTTTAGAACACAAATCTGTAGCTACTAAGCCATAATTTATTTCACTTTTCAAATAAAATAAGAAAATAAAGTCAACATTTTCATACGTTTATTTTTATGCTAAAAAACAAATAATATTATAAATGAAGAACAATGCTATAAAGCAAAGGAGATGAATGGGTGCTGACTTATAATCCAGGTCCCCACTGAAGCATTAATAATAAATATGACAGACATCTTGCAAGATCCTGGGAACCCAGAGATTAAAGACAGTATCTACCTTTGAGTTGCTCGCAAACTAGAGGAAGATGCAGAGAAGTCACCAGGCATATGTGATACGCACAATGTGTGTTTTGTTAATTGCTCAGTCATGTCCTACTCTTTGTGACCCCGTGGACTGTAGCCCACCAGGCTTTTCTATTCATGGAATTCTCCAGGCAAGAATACTAGAGTGTGGGCTTCCCTGGTGGTCCAGTGGGTAGGGACACTACCTTGCAGTGCAATGGGCACAGGTTCGATCCCTCGCCTGGGAAGATCCCACGTGACTGATGTGTCCAATTACCGAGCCGGAGCTCTGGAGCGCATGCGCCCAGAGCCGTTGCTCTGCGACAACAGAGGCCACTGTGATGGGAGGCCCGCGCGGGCCAAGGAACAAAGATGGTTGAAAATGGACAAATGAAAGACCAATAGATGTGGCCAGCCTGCTCCCCTCCCTCCCCACCCCACCCCCCAAAAATAAATAAATAAATAAATCTTAAAAAAAAAAAAGAATACTAGAGTGAGTTTCCATTCCCTTATCCAAGGGATCTTCCCAACTCATGGCTCAAACTCCGGTCTCCTGAGTAACAGGCTGATTCTTTAAGGTCTGAGTCATCAGGAAAGCTCTTGGTGGATGATACAGAGGAATACATGCTACAGTGAAAGGATGCACGTTACCTGATGGAAAAACAAAGAGGAGGAATTTATCACAGAGAGAAGGGGTCAGGAAAGACTTCATATAATGCCTTGTTCTTAAGCCAAGTTTGGAGGAGGATGGGGAGCTAAATGGCAAGAAAATGACACTGAGGCTATTCTAAGCAGAACAAACAGCTCAATTAAAGTAGTTCTGTGAATGAATAGGGTGGATTGAGAGAACTATTATTAATTAACAATCCTCAAGCATAGTGTGTGAAGGAAACATGGTAATCATTGAAATAGGTGACTTAACCCAATATTGAACCAGGGTTTTCTGCACTGCAGGCAGATTTTTTACCATCTGAACCACCAGGAAGTCCAATCAAGTACTGGCTAGGTCAAAATTAAACTGCAAAAAAAGAAAATCTTGCAAGATCCTGGGAACCCAGAGATTAAAGACAGTATCTACCTTTGAGTTGCTCGCAAACTAGAGGAAGATGCAGAGAAGTCACCAGGCATATGTGATACGCACAATGTGTGTTTTGTTAATTGCTCAGTCATGTCCTACTCTTTGTGACCCCGTGGACTGTAGCCCACCAGGCTTTTCTATTCATGGAATTCTCCAGGCAAGAATACTAGAGTGTGGGCTTCCCTGGTGGTCCAGTGGGTAGGGACACTACCTTGCAGTGCAATGGGCACAGGTTCGATCCCTCGCCTGGGAAGATCCCACGTGACTGATGTGTCCAATTACCGAGCCGGAGCTCTGGAGCGCATGCGCCCAGAGCCGTTGCTCTGCGACAACAGAGGCCACTGTGATGGGAGGCCCGCGCGGGCCAAGGAACAAAGATGGTTGAAAATGGACAAATGAAAGACCAATAGATGTGGCCAGCCTGCTCCCCTCCCTCCCCACCCCACCCCCCAAAAATAAATAAATAAATAAATCTTAAAAAAAAAAAAGAATACTAGAGTGAGTTTCCATTCCCTTATCCAAGGGATCTTCCCAACTCATGGCTCAAACTCCGGTCTCCTGAGTAACAGGCTGATTCTTTAAGGTCTGAGTCATCAGGAAAGCTCTTGGTGGATGATACAGAGGAATACATGCTACAGTGAAAGGATGCACGTTACCTGATGGAAAAACAAAGAGGAGGAATTTATCACAGAGAGAAGGGGTCAGGAAAGACTTCATATAATGCCTTGTTCTTAAGCCAAGTTTGGAGGAGGATGGGGAGCTAAATGGCAAGAAAATGACACTGAGGCTATTCTAAGCAGAACAAACAGCTCAATTAAAGTAGTTCTGTGAATGAATAGGGTGGATTGAGAGAACTATTATTAATTAACAATCCTCAAGCATAGTGTGTGAAGGAAACATGGTAATCATTGAAATAGGTGACTTAACCCAATATTGAACCAGGGTTTTCTGCACTGCAGGCAGATTTTTTACCATCTGAACCACCAGGGAAGTCCAATCAAGGTACTGGCTAGGTCAAGAAAAAAAATGGTAAACTGCAAAAAAATGTCACGGAGGGAAATCAGCTGAAGCAGTACGAATTGAGGAAATAGGTTCATTCATTCAACCAAACAACATACTATGGACAAGTACTTTTTTATGTCTAGGGGCATGAACATTAACAAGAAGCAATACTTCATGCCCTGCCTGAAATTTTAGACTATGTGTTCTTCTATGCATTATATTGGAGCTATTCAATTTTTGTTCCTAGGTAGACTTGATCTTAAGTTTGAGTGCAAATTCTCTGAAAATAGCTATATATTTTTACAGCTGCTGAAATTAGGAATTAGTTTTCCAGAAGTTGGGTTAAATCTGGATCAGTTTAGGGGCTGAGGTAGCTAGCTGTTTAGGCATGGGAAAGAAAATAAGAGAAAAGGCTATTAACTTAGAAATAATAGTTGATTCTAAGAACCAGAAAATCAGAAGATGAGAATGATACAATAACAGGTCTAAGAATAAGAAAATGAGAGCATTGCATAGACTCAAAACAGTAATGCAAAATGGATATATTAAAGCTTAAGAACTTACAAGGTGGCCTTTTAAATTGTAATTGAATAATCTCTATCCCACATCTAGGGACACTTTGAAAAATATGTATGTCATATTACAAACAGAAGTGACACTAAAGCCAAACCAGAATATATACATAGGTGTGTGTATTACGTATATATAAATATATAAGATCAATTCTATTATGAATACCTATGTGAAATTCTAAACAAAACACTATGAAATTAACTTAAATACTACATTATAATAATATCTCACTCCTATTGGGTAGGTTTAGAGTAATACTTCAGTGATTTTTGGTATAAGAAAATCTCTATCATGTAAATTACTCAAAATTTCCTAACCTGAAAAAGCAAATTGTCTTGAACCAGTATACAACCTTATGTTGATGGGTAAAAGTAGAGGACTCACCTTTAAATTTGGAAGGCACAAAGATAAGTAATCTCACTATTTCTTTTTTTTTCTTTTAAGATTTATTTATTTATTTATTTCAGTGGTGGGGGTGGGGAGGGAGGGGAGCAGGCAGCCCACTTCTATTGGTCTTTCATTTGTCCTTTTTCGTCCATCTTTGTTCTTTGGCCTGTGTGGGCCTCCCATCGCGGTGGCCTCTGTTGTCGCAGAGCACCGGCTCTGGGCGAATGCGCTCCAGAGCTCCGGCTCGGTAATTGGACACATCAGTCCAGCCGCTCCGCAGCACGTGGGATCTTCCCAGGCGAGGGATCGAACCGGCGCCCCTTGCACTGCAAGGTGGTGTCCTTACCCACTGGACCACTAGGGAAGCCCCCACTATTTCCTCCATAATTTAAACATTAGAATTTCTAGGAAAGTAATAAGATATAAAATTTAATAAAACATATGATAAAATAATTATCATTATCTTGAACTAATCTGATCATCTATGGAGAAAAGATCTCAAAACTGTTTAACAGACTTCAGCAACCTTGATGAATTGGTCTACTTAACTTAGAATAATGACAGCCAGAAAATCAGAAGATGAGAATGATACAATAACAGGTCTAAGAATAAGAAAATGAGAGCATTGCATAGACTCAAAACAGTAATGCAAAATGGATATATTAAAGCTTAAGAACTTACAAGGTGGCCTTTTAAATTGTAATTGAATAATCTCTATCCCACATCTAGGGACACTTTGAAAAATATGTATGTCATATTACAAACAGAAGTGACACTAAAGCCAAACCAGAATATATACATAGGTGTGTGTATTACGTATATATAAATATATAAGATCAATTCTATTATGAATACCTATGTGAAATTCTAAACAAAACACTATGAAATTAACTTAAATACTACATTATAATAATATCTCACTCCTATTGGGTAGGTTTAGAGTAATACTTCAGTGATTTTTGGTATAAGAAAATCTCTATCATGTAAATTACTCAAAATTTCCTAACCTGAAAAAGCAAATTGTCTTGAACCAGTATACAACCTTATGTTGATGGGTAAAAGTAGAGGACTCACCTTTAAATTTGGAAGGCACAAAGATAAGTAATCTCACTATTTCTTTTTTTTTCTTTTAAGATTTATTTATTTATTTATTTCAGTGGTGGGGGTGGGAGGGAGGGGAGCAGGCAGCCCACTTCTATTGGTCTTTCATTTGTCCTTTTTCGTCCATCTTTGTTCTTTGGCCTGTGTGGGCCTCCCATCGCGGTGGCCTCTGTTGTCGCAGAGCACCGGCTCTGGGCGAATGCGCTCCAGAGCTCCGGCTCGGTAATTGGACACATCAGTCCAGCCGCTCCGCAGCACGTGGGATCTTCCCAGGCGAGGGATCGAACCGGCGCCCCTTGCACTGCAAGGTGGTGTCCTTACCCACTGGACCACTAGGGAAGCCCCCACTATTTCCTCCATAATTTAAACATTAGAATTTCTAGGAAAGTAATAAGATATAAAATTTAATAAAACATATGATAAAATAATTATCATTATCTTGAACTAATCTGATCATCTATGGAGAAAAGATCTCAAAACTGTTTAACAGACTTCAGCAACCTTGATGAATTGGTCTACTTATCCCAAAGTTATCTGACACAAATTTGTCACCAAGTAATGCATTCTGAAGATTTCATCATGGACGTGGTCAAGAGCTGTAGGTAAGAGTTCTCTACAGCACTATCAAATGAAAGCCCACCAGGGGATTCCCCAGAGGCTCAGTGGTAAAGAATGTGCCTGCCAGTTCAGGAGACATAGGTTCAATCTCTGGGTGAGGGAGATTCCCTGGAGTGAGAAATGGCAACCTGCTCCAGTATTCTTTCCTGGGAAATCCCATGGACAGAGAAGCCTGAGTGGACAGAGGAATCTGTATTCTCCAGATTACATGTCTCTTATATATTAATATTTTCTACAAAATCTTGTCATACTAACAGCAGTCCATTGTGTCACAAAAGAGTCAGATATAACTTACTGACTAAAAAACAATAAGTAAAAAATTGAAAATAATGTAGACACTGAAAAAGGGAAATCTACAGCTATTAAAATATTTTTGAAGTCAATATAATAACACAAAAGAATAACAGAGATATTAGGTAAGAAAAATATCAACTTATAAAAGTTCATATATGTTGTGGTCCCAATTTTTTATTTGACATATAGTAAAAGTTTGGAATGAATATTCAAACTATGAAATGGTACATTTTATCTGATACGTAAGAATTAAAGTGATTTACATAGTTTTCAAATTTTCTATAATGAAGAAAAGCAATAAAATATAACAAAGTAATTTGTTCAAATCAAACATATTTCACCCTCAAGTTATTGCTTTTTATTCCTGTGCTAAGTTGAGAGAACGCTGCCTTAACTCATTTCATACCCACATGTCTAACACACAGCATGTAAATAGCAAATATGGGGCTTCTCTGGTGGTCCAGTGGGTAAGGACACTGCTTTGCAGTGCAAGGGGCGCCGGTTCGATCCCTGGCCTGGGGAGATCCCACGTGCCACGGAGTGGCTGGACCAATGTGTCCAATTACCGAGCCGGAGCTCTGGAGCGCCTGCGCCCAGAGCCGGTGCTCTGCGACAACAGAGGCCACCACGATGGGAGGCCCACACGGGCCAAGAACAAAGATGGATGAAAATAGATAGATGAAAGACCAATAGAAGTGGTCCACACGCCTGCTCCCTCCTCACCCCACCCCCGTCTCACCCTAACCCCTCCCCATCCCCTCCCACCCCGCCCCACCCCCAGCCCCCCCAAATAGTAAATATGTACTGAAAGTTTAAGCTATCAGGGAAAAAGTTACTTTCACTTAAATACTCACACACAATTCTATCAAAATTAGTTAAAACTTGACTTTTTCAGTAATAGTGTAGGATACTAAGAACTCAAACCTATGAAATTAAAAATATTATATAATGTTATTAATGTCTAATGTATAACACATATCAAAATGTATATTATAGTCACTTTATGATGCTGGTTTAGATACTAAGTCATGTCTGATATTTGTGACCCCATAGACCATATCCCACCAGGCTTCTCTGTCCATGGAGTTCTCCAGGCAAGAATATTGGAGTGGGTTGCCATTTCCTTGTCCAGGTGATCTCCCCAACTCAGAGATGAAAGCCACATTTCCTGCACTGCAGGCAGATTCTTTACTGACTGAGCCACCAGGGAAGTCCTCACAATCACATATATTTTGATAAAAATGCATATGGATACATAAATGAAATTTCAGAGGTCATCCTTTCATTTATTGTGCTCAAATGCACATGAAGTATCAAGAATTGTGACAAATGCTGAGAGAGAGATCCATGTGAATCATGCTTTCAGTATTTTGTAGTCAAACTGAGGAAATGAAGGCAAGCAAAAAACTCAGTGAAATGTGATATTAATAAATTCTACAACAAAGTAAGAAGCAAGGGCACCATAAAAGTACAGGGGAACATCATGTGAGCTTCAGCTTAAATAAAAGGGGAAAATACAGTAATTTACATATAGGGGAGTTCAGTAAATATTTATAAAATAGGAGCTCTCTGAGGAAACAAACATGAGAAGAAAAAGGCTATCTCAGGTAGGAAGCAGAACTGTTTCCTGATTCTCCCGTGACCCTTACTCACAGGACCACGTAATACTATTATACTCAGAGTTCCTTCATGTGACTTACTGGTTTGGAGAGTAGGTGTGATGCTGTAATATTATTAAGCTTAACAATAACTTGAAGTATTTACCACTTTAACCAAGATTCAGACATGCTATCAATCTGTTACAGTTTATATTGGAAATAATGTATTTTAGAATTTTTATTATGCTAGTACACAAATATCCAACAACAGGCACAATAGAAAATAAACAACACCCTAAGACACAAAAATAACTTGAGAATAAACAGGACAAGAACATTTTCTTAGAATTGCCTTTTTTTTTCACTCCTCAGAGATCAGACTTGATAAGAAACTTTAATGTATTCAATACATTCACTATTTCACATTTTCACCATTTTCTATCAAAATCACTCTATTTTAAAAAATATTGAGTGGTCTTGTCTAAGAATAAAAAATAATTTTATCCACCCTAAAGAATCTTATTGTGCTTTATGAAAAGATATAACACCCGTGAAACTGCTGTCATAGAAGAAATAGGAACTTTAGGGTCTTCCTCTGAACTCACATAACTCAATAAGTACTATATGGTGTTAACTATAAGGTAGCCTGACAGCTTCAGATTACACGAAAAAATGTATTTAACATGTCAGAATCTCCAGTGCTACAATGAAATTTAAACATTTATGTAAGACAATGGCAAACCCCACCTAAAGTTGTGTAGATACTATGATGGGCTTCACCTTGGTAATCACTTCTTGGTGAAACCTTCTCCCTATGGCATCCCAATGTTTGATATAGGCTTCTTACTAACTTTTCTTTGTTAACCATATCTTATATTGTTCGGCTTAATAATAATACAATAACCATTCAACGTTCATAAATCATGTCCTTATGATTTCAGTGTTTCCATATTCTCCAGATTACAAGTCTCTTGTATATTAATATTTTCCACAAAATCTTGTTATACTAGTAACAGTTTCATTTAATGTAGGTGTTCATAAATACCAAAGCATTTGAATCAAAATTACTAATAACTTAGTTTCTATCCTATACTCTTTTATCACATATTAGTATTTCATGCATCATAATTTGATGAACAAAGTAATATTATTCAATAATTTATTTGATAGATACCATTGTGATTTTGTTCCTAGCATGAAAGCAATGTATCCTTCTGCTGTGAAACTAATATTGAGCAAATCTTGCTTTTATTAAATCTAGTTTGGGCATGGGGATGTTTTCTGTAGGGTTAGTCTGGGACCACTGCATCTATGTTACTTTTAATCAGATTCTTAAAGTTCTAAACTGAAGAATGCTGGAGGTAACAATTTAAAAATTTGCTTTACAATGTATGAATTTTTACTCTTTTTTTCTCACAGCCTCCATTTTGTTCAGGTTTAGGATAAAAATCTAATAAGCAAATAAGTGCCATATTATCATGGTCTTTAGCTGAGGAATATCTGAAAGTGGTGAAATCTTTTGTATTAGCAAAAGAACTGGTTCTTTCGGTCCAAGATGTACTTCATGGGCTGCATACAAGGATTTGCATTGGTTCTATCTGGCTCCCATTGAAGTACAGCTATTTGACCTAAGACAAAAATACCATAGACTACCTAACATTTATTTCTCATACTTCTTAATTCTGGAAACTCTTAAGATCAAGGAATCAGCAGACTTGATGTATGGTGAGATTGCTTTTCCTGGTTCATGGATAGCAGTCTGCACTCTGCATCTTCACATGGAAGGGAGAGAATCTCCAGTGCTACAATGAAATTTAAACATTTATGTAAGACAATGGCAAACCCCACCTAAAGTTGTGTAGATACTATGATGGGCTTCACCTTGGTAATCACTTCTTGGTGAAACCTTCTCCCTATGGCATCCCAATGTTTGATATAGGCTTCTTACTAACTTTTCTTTGTTAACCATATCTTATATTGTTCGGCTTAATAATAATACAATAACCATTCAACGTTCATAAATCATGTCCTTATGATTTCAGTGTTTCCATATTCTCCAGATTACAAGTCTCTTGTATATTAATATTTTCCACAAAATCTTGTTATACTAGTAACAGTTTCATTTAATGTAGGTGTTCATAAATACCAAAGCATTTGAATCAAAATTACTAATAACTTAGTTTCTATCCTATACTCTTTTATCACATATTAGTATTTCATGCATCATAATTTGATGAACAAAGTAATATTATTCAATAATTTATTTGATAGATACCATTGTGATTTTGTTCCTAGCATGAAAGCAATGTATCCTTCTGCTGTGAAACTAATATTGAGCAAATCTTGCTTTTATTAAATCTAGTTTGGGCATGGGGATGTTTTCTGTAGGGTTAGTCTGGGACCACTGCATCTATGTTACTTTTAATCAGATTCTTAAAGTTCTAAACTGAAGAATGCTGGAGGTAACAATTTAAAAATTTGCTTTACAATGTATGAATTTTTACTCTTTTTTTCTCACAGCCTCCATTTTGTTCAGGTTTAGGATAAAAATCTAATAAGCAAATAAGTGCCATATTATCATGGTCTTTAGCTGAGGAATATCTGAAAGTGGTGAAATCTTTTGTATTAGCAAAAGAACTGGTTCTTTCGGTCCAAGATGTACTTCATGGGCTGCATACAAGGATTTGCATTGGTTCTATCTGGCTCCCATTGAAGTACAGCTATTTGACCTAAGACAAAAATACCATAGACTACCTAACATTTATTTCTCATACTTCTTAATTCTGGAAACTCTTAAGATCAAGGAATCAGCAGACTTGATGTATGGTGAGATTGCTTTTCCTGGTTCATGGATAGCAGTCTGCACTCTGCATCTTCACATGGAAGGGAGAGAATTCTATAGTCTACACCCCTTTATAAGGGCAGCAGTCCCATAATTACCGAGGGAAGGGGAGAAGTTCTACCTCCAACTTCTCACCCAAATGCAATTAACTCCCAAACTCCCACCTCCAAATATCGTCACATCAGTATTAGGATTCAACAAATTAATCTGGGAGGACATAAATTTTCAAATCTATAGCAAGTGTGGTGCCCAACTTCATCTCAGTTATGTCACATTATGTTTCCACTATCTTTTCTTTTTTAACTTTTATTTTACTTTTAAATATTACAGAGTTTTGTTGTTTACAGATATGTATGCTCCCAGATCACTCATATGTATATCCCCCCCTTCCCACCTCTCCCGACCATCACATAGCACCCCTGAAGGATCTCCTTCGCTCACAGAGCAATGACTATAGCTATTTTCTTCACTTATGATAGTACAGGCCTTCATGCTGCTTCCTTTATGCCTCCCACCCTCTGTTCCTTCCCCACAATGTCCATATGTCCACTGTCCATGTCTGTCTTTCTGTCGCTTCACTGCATGTGCCATCATCACCATCCTACTAGATTGCATGTATATGTGTTAATATATTGTATTTGTCCATCTCTTTCTGACTGACTTCACTTTTTATGATAGGTTCTAGAGCCAGCCACCTCATTAGGGCTGATTCTTCTGCATTTCTCTTTATAGCTGTGTAGTATTCCATTGTATATATGTACCAGGGCTTTTGGATCCATTTGTTCGTCAATGGGCATCTAGGTTGCTCCACATTCTAGTTATTGTATAGAGAGCTGCAATGAACATTGGGGTACAGGTGCTTCTTTCAGATTTGATGTCATCAGGGTATAAGTCTAAGAGTGGGATTGTTGGGTCATATGGTGCTTCTATTTTTAGTTTTTTAAGAAATCTCCAGACTGTCTTCCATAGAGGCTGTATCAATTTACATTCCCACCAGTAATGCAGGAGTGTTCCCTTTTCTCTGCACCCTCTCCAGCATTTACTGTCAGTCGATTTTAAAAAACTAGACTACCTAACATTTATTTCTCATACTTCTTAATTCTGGAAACTCTTAAGATCAAGGAATCAGCAGACTTGATGTATGGTGAGATTGCTTTTCCTGGTTCATGGATAGCAGTCTGCACTCTGCATCTTCACATGGAAGGAGAGAATTCTATAGTCTACACCCCTTTATAAGGGCAGCAGTCCCATAATTACCGAGGGAAGGGGAGAAGTTCTACCTCCAACTTCTCACCCAAATGCAATTAACTCCCAAACTCCCACCTCCAAATATCGTCACATCAGTATTAGGATTCAACAAATTAATCTGGGAGGACATAAATTTTCAAATCTATAGCAAGTGTGGTGCCCAACTTCATCTCAGTTATGTCACATTATGTTTCCACTATCTTTTCTTTTTTAACTTTTATTTTACTTTTAAATATTACAGAGTTTTGTTGTTTACAGATATGTATGCTCCCAGATCACTCATATGTATATCCCCCCCTTCCCACCTCTCCCGACCATCACATAGCACCCCTGAAGGATCTCCTTCGCTCACAGAGCAATGACTATAGCTATTTTCTTCACTTATGATAGTACAGGCCTTCATGCTGCTTCCTTTATGCCTCCCACCCTCTGTTCCTTCCCCACAATGTCCATATGTCCACTGTCCATGTCTGTCTTTCTGTCGCTTCACTGCATGTGCCATCATCACCATCCTACTAGATTGCATGTATATGTGTTAATATATTGTATTTGTCCATCTCTTTCTGACTGACTTCACTTTTTATGATAGGTTCTAGAGCCAGCCACCTCATTAGGGCTGATTCTTCTGCATTTCTCTTTATAGCTGTGTAGTATTCCATTGTATATATGTACCAGGGCTTTTGGATCCATTTGTTCGTCAATGGGCATCTAGGTTGCTCCACATTCTAGTTATTGTATAGAGAGCTGCAATGAACATTGGGGTACAGGTGCTTCTTTCAGATTTGATGTCATCAGGGTATAAGTCTAAGAGTGGGATTGTTGGGTCATATGGTGCTTCTATTTTTAGTTTTTTAAGAAATCTCCAGACTGTCTTCCATAGAGGCTGTATCAATTTACATTCCCACCAGTAATGCAGGAGTGTTCCCTTTTCTCTGCACCCTCTCCAGCATTTACTGTCAGTCGATTTGTGGATGATGGCCATTCTGACGGGTGTGAGGTGATATCTCATTATAGTTTTGATTTGCATTTCTCTAATTATAAGTGAAGTTGAACATCATTTCATGTGTTTTGGGGCCATCTATATGTCCTCTTTGGAGAGGTGTCTGTTTAGGTCCTTTTCCCATTTTTTTTATTGGGTTGTTCGTTTTTCCTGTGCTGAGTTGTCTGAGTTGCCTGTACATATTGGAGATTAATTCTTTGTCTGTTGGTTCATTTGCTATGATTTTCTCCCATTCTGTGGGGTGTCTGTTCAGATTTATTGTAATTTCTTTAGCTGTACAAAAGCTTTTAAGTTTCATGAGGTCCCACATGTTCATTTTTCTGTTCAGTTCTGCTATTCTAGTAGGTGGGTCAGAGAAGATCTTGCTTTGATTGATGTCCTTGAGGATTTTGCCTATATTCTCCTCTAAGAGTTTGATGATTTCTGGCCTTGTATTTAAGTCTTTAATCCATTTTGAGTTGATCTTTGTGCATGGTGTCAGGGAATGTTCCAACTTCATTTTTTTTGCATGTAGCTGTCCAATTTTCCCAGCACCATTTGTTGAAGAGGCTGTCTTTGTCCCATTTTACAGTTTCTCCTCCTTTGTCAAAAATAAGGTACCCATAGGTGTATGGGTTTATCTCTGGGTTCTCAATCTTGTTCCATTGGTCTATCCTTCTGTTTTTGTGCCAGTACCATACTGTCTTGATGACTGTTGTTTTGTAGTAGAGTCTGAAGTTGGGGAGGCTGATCCCTCCAGCTCCATTCTTCTTCCTGAGGATTGCTTTGGCTATTCGAGGTCTTTTGTGTTTCCATATGAACTGTGTTATTCTTTGGTCTAGTTCTGTGAAGAATGTCATTGGCAGTTTGATAGGGATCGCATTGAATCTGTAGATGACATTTGGTAGTATGGTCATTTTCACAGTATTGATTCTTCTGACCCAGGAACACGGAATATCTCTCTATCTGTTTAAGTCTTCTTTAATTTCTCTCACAAGTGTTTTGTAATTTTCAGTGTACAGTTCTTCTGTTTCTTTGGGTAGGTTTATTCCTAGATATTTGATTCTTTTGGTTGCAGTGGTGAAGGGGACTGCCTCTTTGATTTCATTTTCTGATTTTTCATTGTTTGTGTATAGGAATGCCAGTGATTTCTGTATACTGATTTTATATCCTGCAACTTTGCTGAATTCGCTGATTAACTCTAGTAGTTTTGTAATAGTGTCTTTGGGATTTCCTATGTATAATATCAAGTTGTCTGCAAATACAGAGAGCTTGACTTCTTCCTTTCCAATCTGGATTCCTTTTATTTCTTTCTCTTCTCTTATTGCTGTTGCTAGAACTTCCAGGACTATGTTGAATAATAGTGGTGAAAGTGGACATCCTTATCTTGTTCCTGATCTTAGAGGAAATGCATTGAGTTTATCACCATTGAGGATAATGTTCGCTGTTGGCTTCTCATATATGGCTTTCACTATGTTGAGATAGGTTCCTTCTATGCCCATTTTCTGAAGAGTTTTTATCATAAATGGATGCTGTACTTTGTTGAAGTACAAAGCAGGTCTGGCTCAGTCCATTGTGGGCATCACTGCTCCTTTCCCGGGTCTTGATCTGCAACAGGCTTTGCACCCTTGGCCCGCCCAGCCTCTCTGGTGGGTATGAGGTTTGACTTTTAAAAGCGTGATTGTGCCCTTCCTACCATCTTGATGTGGCTTCTCCTTTGTTCTTTGATGTGGGGTATCTTTTTTGTGATCAGATCCAACCTCCTCCTTTCAATGGTTTTTCAGGAATTTGTTGCAATTCCGGCGATTTTGCAGGAGAGATGAGTGCACGTCCTTCTACACTGCCATCTTAGCTCCACCCCCACACAAACACTGTCTTTTATTAAATGTAAATCTCTAGCTTTTATATAGATAACTGTTTGTAAATGGTTAGATAAAATAGAATTAACCATGCAGACAAGAAAGAACACTTTAAAATTCATTACATATTTCACATTCACCTCTAGAAATGTGATAATCATCTTAAAGAAGCAACAGCTTAAATACCTGCAAGCCTTCTGTACATATAATTCTTTTTCTTCCTTCTTTTAGTTTAGCACTTTTCAAACTGCTATAGCATGTAAGAATTACTATACAGAATGTTTCACAGAAAACAATGTGAAATTTACTTTATGCAAAAGGTAACTATTCTGACCTTATAGCCTAACTATGTAATAAAATGTTCCATGATATCTTCACTCAGGAAATGGGCCTTTTCAGAGAAGAATCTTAGTCTCCAAACAAGGGTACTTCCAAGTCTTTCTCACCAAAGCGCCAAGTTCCAGACAGAAAGAGAGAATACTACATGTCTTAAGTTAGCAAAGATATAAGTTACTCATTTGTCAACAAAACTCTCACTTCACTGTACCCTCTCCATTCCATTCATTTTGAATTTGTTTGTATTAGTCACTCAGTCATATCAGACTCTTTGTAAGCCCATAGACTGTAAGCCACCTCCCCACCCCACCCAGGCAAGAGTACTGGAGTAGGTAGCCATTTCCTTCTCCAGGGGATGCTAAGTGTATATGATCAATTATCACATAGTTTCAAAGAAACTGAGTGAAGATAATACAAATGCAACCATACAAGTTTTTGAAGGTTTTAGGCATAGTATCCATAAAGATGCAGGTCTGGGTCTTTTGAAATATCCTTTGCTTCAGTTTGGAGACTCTTGGTCTGGAGATTGAGTGGGAAGGAAACAAGCTAAAAATCAGAGTAGTTATGGGATCCATAGGACTAGTGAGGGCCTGGCTAAAGACAAGACAAAGAGAATGGAGAGAGAGAAAGTTAAGAAGGTCCAATGGAACAATTTGGGGAACAGGTTGATAGAAGGCAGTGGGGACAGGGAGGGAGGTGGAATAAATGACTCCCTGGTCCTATTGAGATGATTCTAGAAAGATGCCATCATGATTTTAGACTGAGAGTGTTGCCTGATAAGAGACAAACTATCCTCATACAAAGCAAATTTCTCTCTCATTTACTTTTTAGTCCCCATGAAACAATTAACATGTTCCTCTGAGAGATTATAGATACATACAAAATAAAAATCAAAGGTGTTTCCTGATTTGCTGGAAAGCAAATGAATTCCATGACAGACATGGAAGACCTGAGGCCTACCCAGGTCTCAGGTTCTGGAAACAGAGAAAATACAAACCTTCCAGGAGACAATAAACTGCCTTTCTTTTGGGGGAATCTACAACTTATAAGTGGCAGCTAAGCCTATGGGAATATGAACAAGGTTTTCTTCACCAAACAGTCATATCTAATATTGCAAAGAAAAAAAGGTTCAAAAACTAGAATGAATCTAGTCACTACTTTTTTGATAACATGGTGGGATCCCAGAATGCAATTGCCTTGTTTCCATGAAAGGAGACTACAAAAATGAGGCTGCAGAGGGGGAAGTATGCCTAATGGATCCCTAAATAAGTTTCATCACACTAGCTACAGATTCTATAAATATTCCAGAACTATGCATGTCTTTATAATATACAATGCATTTCACTTGAAAATAGAATTGCAATCAATTCCTAATTATGTAGCTACAGATCACACACCTTGGGAGTTGCTATGCTATAATAAATACTTTCATTTTTTACATTAACTAATTTGGCATATAATAATCTATTTAGCCTGACTGTGTCCTGGCAAAACTGACCTATCTATTGGGTGCCCTAGAAAAATCCTTCATAGGCAAAATGTAATATTGCCTCAGAAGAAAAGGTTGAATTTAAAAAGTTAGAAGACTCATATACATCATCAAAGTATTATTAACAGATTTTATTTTAAAAGATAGAGTGGATATAAGACCTTACCAAAAAACTGATAAGATGTCAAAGAAACTTAACAGAGTTGGGTGGAGCTAGATACCTGAGCCGAGAAAATGGCCATTCCTTGGGGTCTGAAAATATCAAAATTTCCCGCTCATAAACAAAATAAGAATTTTTGTTTTCATGCATCCACACCTAGGCAGGAAGACTGTGATTACAGCTGTTTTTTAAAAATCATTAATTCTATATAGTTCTGGAGCATTGCCTGCTTAAGGTTATTATTGAGTTCAAGGCCTGATTTTTAGTAAGATCTTTGCACAAGTACTTCTGCCCTTTCACCTCCTCACCTTGTATTTGTAAAGATGGGTTTTCAAATCATTCTTATATTAACTTCTGAATTCACCAGCCCATTTCACCTCTCAATACATAAAAAAGGTGTTTCCTGATTTGCTGGAAAGCAAATGAATTCCATGACAGACATGGAAGACCTGAGGCCTACCCAGGTCTCAGGTTCTGGAAACAGAGAAAATACAAACCTTCCAGGAGACAATAAACTGCCTTTCTTTTGGGGGAATCTACAACTTATAAGTGGCAGCTAAGCCTATGGGAATATGAACAAGGTTTTCTTCACCAAACAGTCATATCTAATATTGCAAAGAAAAAAAGGTTCAAAAACTAGAATGAATCTAGTCACTACTTTTTTGATAACATGGTGGGATCCCAGAATGCAATTGCCTTGTTTCCATGAAAGGAGACTACAAAAATGAGGCTGCAGAGGGGGAAGTATGCCTAATGGATCCCTAAATAAGTTTCATCACACTAGCTACAGATTCTATAAATATTCCAGAACTATGCATGTCTTTATAATATACAATGCATTTCACTTGAAAATAGAATTGCAATCAATTCCTAATTATGTAGCTACAGATCACACACCTTGGGAGTTGCTATGCTATAATAAATACTTTCATTTTTTACATTAACTAATTTGGCATATAATAATCTATTTAGCCTGACTGTGTCCTGGCAAAACTGACCTATCTATTGGGTGCCCTAGAAAAATCCTTCATAGGCAAAATGTAATATTGCCTCAGAAGAAAAGGTTGAATTTAAAAAGTTAGAAGACTCATATACATCATCAAAGTATTATTAACAGATTTTATTTTAAAAGATAGAGTGGATATAAGACCTTACCAAAAAACTGATAAGATGTCAAAGAAACTTAACAGAGTTGGGTGGAGCTAGATACCTGAGCCGAGAAAAATGGCCATTCCTTGGGGTCTGAAAATATCAAAATTTCCCGCTCATAAACAAAATAAGAATTTTTGTTTTCATGCATCCACACCTAGGCAGGAAGACTGTGATTACAGCTGTTTTTTAAAAATCATTAATTCTATATAGTTCTGGAGCATTGCCTGCTTAAGGTTATTATTGAGTTCAAGGCCTGATTTTTAGTAAGATCTTTGCACAAGTACTTCTGCCCCTTTCACCTCCTCACCTTGTATTTGTAAAGATGGGTTTTCAAATCATTCTTATATACCTTAACTATCTGATTTACACCTATGAATCCCATTCTGAAGCCCAACTCAGACTGAACCTACATTATGAGGAGTCTATACCATACCATTTTTGTCCAATTTTGCTCCTACCAAAAAAGTAGCCTAAAAAAATGACTGCTTTTGCAGTTTTGTAAATAACTTTGCTATGTGGCCTAGACTAAATAACCTTTGAAATGTTTCTTCCTGTCACTTTAATCACCATAGAACAATCTTCTCCTTGCTTTTTTATTTCCTTTTATTTTCAGGGTATGCATTTCTTCTGAAAACATGGCTACTTTCTTAAAAGCTCATCTCACTCTATAATATTTAAGACACCATTTATGATGTTCTGATTCAGATGCAATAATTCTAAAGGATAGAAGGGGAAATGATGAGGCAAAAATAAATAATGTCAAAAATGATAGATCTGAAATTTGGAACCTTGGAGAAGAAAGAAGTTGGGAAAAGCAAAATGGCATCTTTTAGCCTCTTAGTAAAATCAACATGTCTTTCGGAGGAAAAAAAAATGTAACCAAATTTCTTTGACAAGAAAAAATGGAAAGGAAAATAGTCTTCAGTGAAAGCAGTGAAGAAAGCACATCAAGTCCTTTTAAAATTAGAATTTCTTTGAAATAAATTCAACGACCAGTTATATCTACTCACATTCATCTTTAAATACTTCATGGAGGGCTTCCCCTGGTGGTCCAGTGGATAAGGACACCAGTGCAATGGGCGCCGGTTTGATCCCTGGCCTGGGAAGATCCCACGTGCCGAGGAGCGGCTGGACCAATGTGTCCAAGCTGGAGCTCTGGAGTGCATGCGCCCAGAGCCAGCACTCTGTGACAACAGACGCCACCGCGATGGGAGGCCCGCAGGAGCCAAAGAACAAAGACGGATGAAAAATAGAGAAATGGAAGACCAATAGAAGTGGTCTGCCCACTCCCCTCCCTCCCCAACCCGACTCCCGCCCAGAATAAATAAATAAATAAATAAATAAATAAATAAATAAATAAATAAAACTTCATGGAGTTTCAGATATTCCTTACATAATAAACATTCAAAATATTTTTCACTGTGAAACAGATAAGTAATTTGCACAAAAGACATGCTTGGCTTAACAACTTAAAGACACACAAAACTGTAATCACAGTTCATGTTAGGATATGACTTTGCTACTCATCCTGGAAGCCACTTCAGTGGACCACACCCCTATCACAGGCCTTTCCTACCTCTAAGAGTAGTCACTCTAGGACTTCTATTGTATTTATTTTACTGTATTTTATTTTATTGTTTTTATTTGAAAATAGATTTTTATCACCAAATATACTTCCATAAACAATATAACTTAATTTTACCCATTTTTTTAAAGTTTGTTATGTCTTTTAGGTCTTTTTTCTATGTGTTAGTCACTCAGTTGTGTCCAACTCTTTGCAGCACTGTGGATTGTAGCCTACCAGGCTCCTCCAACCATGGGATTTTCCAGGCAAGAATATTGGAATGGGTTGCCATTTCCTTCTCCAGGGAATTTTCTAAACCCAGGGACTAAAACCAGGTGTTCTGCTTTGCAGGAAGATTATTTACTGTCTAAGCAACCAGGCAAGCTCAGCGTCCTTTTTAATTGATAGTTTCTCTGCATCATTTTATTTCCCAGTGATGTTTTCCATACTCAGGATTTTGCTAATTGCAACCTTATGGTACAGTTCCATGTGTTCCTCTGTTCTCTGTGTATCTTGCAAGTTGGAAGCTGGATCAAACTCAGGCTCTACCTCTTTTCTGAGACCATAGATGGTGGTGTGTTTTGTCATTTGTAAGCACAAAATATGTAGTTGTCTATCCTTTTGTAATGTTAAAAATCATCAATCACTGGACCTACCTGTACTAATTCATTGAGACTTACAAAGGTGATTTTCAAAATTTGACATTTCTTTTCAATGTATTTTTAATATATTATGTATGTGTGCTTTATTTTAATAAAGATTCACTTCTCCAGTACCATTTGGTTAATGATACAATTCATATCAAATTGGTGGGATAAGTCTTCCCCCTTATTTACTACTTCTGATATCTTTAATATAGCATTTTTCAATCATTCAATTCAAGTTTTTCCTCTGTCCTCAATCAGGCATGACTTTATTCAAGTTACCAATCATGATATTGAATTAATTATAACATGTATTTGTCCAGAAACTATATTGCATAAAATCAACCAAAATGTCAACAGGGGTGAAACAGTTGCTGAAAATCAATGTTTGTTTCATACTCCTAAAATACATATTTTATCTGCCTGGAAAAATAAATGCTTATTTGCTTTAAAATAGAAGAAAAAGGTGGTTTATAATGTTTAGGATGTATCAAAACTAGTTGGAATACAGTGGTATCACTTTTTATTGTTTTTTTTTTACTGTATTTTATTTTATTGTTTTTATTTGAAAATAGATTTTTATCACCAAATATACTTCCATAAACAATATAACTTAATTTTACCCATTTTTTTAAAGTTTGTTATGTCTTTTAGGTCTTTTTTCTATGTGTTAGTCACTCAGTTGTGTCCAACTCTTTGCAGCACTGTGGATTGTAGCCTACCAGGCTCCTCCAACCATGGGATTTTCCAGGCAAGAATATTGGAATGGGTTGCCATTTCCTTCTCCAGGGAATTTTCTAAACCCAGGGACTAAAACCAGGTGTTCTGCTTTGCAGGAAGATTATTTACTGTCTAAGCAACCAGGCAAGCTCAGCGTCCTTTTTAATTGATAGTTTCTCTGCATCATTTTATTTCCCAGTGATGTTTTCCATACTCAGGATTTTGCTAATTGCAACCTTATGGTACAGTTCCATGTGTTCCTCTGTTCTCTGTGTATCTTGCAAGTTGGAAGCTGGATCAAACTCAGGCTCTACCTCTTTTCTGAGACCATAGATGGTGGTGTGTTTTGTCATTTGTAAGCACAAAATATGTAGTTGTCTATCCTTTTGTAATGTTAAAAATCATCAATCACTGGACCTACCTGTACTAATTCATTGAGACTTACAAAGGTGATTTTCAAAATTTGACATTTCTTTTCAATGTATTTTTAATATATTATGTATGTGTGCTTTATTTTAATAAAGATTCACTTCTCCAGTACCATTTGGTTAATGATACAATTCATATCAAATTGGTGGGATAAGTCTTCCCCCTTATTTACTACTTCTGATATCTTTAATATAGCATTTTTCAATCATTCAATTCAAGTTTTTCCTCTGTCCTCAATCAGGCATGACTTTATTCAAGTTACCAATCATGATATTGAATTAATTATAACATGTATTTGTCCAGAAACTATATTGCATAAAATCAACCAAAATGTCAACAGGGGTGAAACAGTTGCTGAAAATCAATGTTTGTTTCATACTCCTAAAATACATATTTTATCTGCCTGGAAAAATAAATGCTTATTTGCTTTAAAATAGAAGAAAAAGGTGGTTAAATGTCATAATGGTTTCAGGATGTATCAAAACTAGTTGGAATACAGTGGCATAATTCACTTATTTATCCTTGGTGACCTACTAACATTCTGATTCTTTTCTATATATAGCAGAAAGCATGAGGAGTACTTTAAAAATTAAATTAAATATACTCAAATCTCCACTCCTCTACTACTCTTTAATAATAATCCAATCTGGAAATGGCTTAGCTGGCCAAATAATTTTTAAACAGCTGTCTTGTCATTGGCAATGGGAATCTTTTCTTAAACCTCTGTTTATGTTATCCATCTTTATATCAACATGAAATCCTTTCAGTATTATATTAGTTATAGCTATTGTGCTCTTTGAACTTTTCTATCCAATCTTCAAAGTAGTGTAATCATCCTAAAAATCACTGCAATTTTGACTGACTCATCCTTTGAGTGCCTGTATAGCTACAGAAATACATTAGTTGTAACCTGATGATTTCAAAGAATATAACTTTAATTCCTTTTAGCTTTTTCCAAAGATAAAGATTCTAAATGGTGAAAGAGAAGGTAAATCAAACTTATTTCAAGTTCTTCCTCTGGAGAAGTTATTCCTGCTTTTGAGCAAATCAGGAAAACAATCTTCTCATTTGGAAATATCTGTTCATATATCTCTAGCCTGTCAACTAAAACATTTTCTTCAAATTTTCTCCTTTCAGTCTAGACCCAATATCAGCATTATTTTTCTATGATTGCCAGGGCAGTCTCCAGCTACCTATTATTTTCTACCACTCAGTTCTGGTTGCATTACAATGATTCAGCTATGAGTACAGTTAACCCAGGAAAGTGTATTGATGTTGAAAAGGAACCTCTAAATAAAATTATGTTGAAGCAAAGCACAGATTCAAAAGGGTCATCCAAATGCTCATAGGCTCCTTTACAGATACCAGCTTAGATGCCACTATTTGATCAGGCCCTTGGCATTAAGTGATATAAACCATTTTCAGGCCTGGTACTTGAAATGATCCTACATGAATCCTAAATTCTTTGACACCTTTTAGGGAAATTTGGAAGCTTGGGTTCCAAATGACAACCAAAATGTGGAAATTAAGCCTGTTTGGAAAGGAAAGACCTGATCACGATTAGAGAAAAATAAACCTATTTTGTGTTAAGTCCATAGATTTTAGGAAGTTTGTCATTTGCAACATCTAACATCACCCACTCCAACTAAAACAAAGAAAGTGGTTTAATGTGTACAATTTGTATTTTAAGAAGATATTCCTAAGGAAATTTTGCTTTGGGTACTTCCCTTGATTATGCTTTTATCAAGCGTCCAAATTAAATTATAAAAAAACAGTCATTGTTCCTAATTAATTTTTGGTTGGCCATTTCACTTGATTTCAGATGAAATTAAAGCCAAACATAAACCATATCTTCTGGCAAAAAAAGAGCAAGTTTATAGAAGCAGGCAGACATGTACCTGAATTTCAGCTCTGCATTTTTTCAGCTGTGCAACTGTCAGCAAATTATTTAACATCGGGCTTCCCCGGTGGTCCAGTGGGTAAGGACACTACCTTGCAGTGCAATGGGCGCCAGTTCGATCCCTCGCCTGGGAAGATCCCACGTGCCGCAGAGCGGCTGGACCCATGTGTCTACCTGTGGAGCCGGAGCTCTGGAGCGTATGCGCCCAGAACCAGTGCTCTAAGACAACAGAGGCCACTGCGATGTGAGGCCCACGCGGGCCAAAGAACAAAGATGGATGAAAATAGATAAATGAAAGACCAATAGAAGTGGCCCGCCCACTCCCCTCTCTCCCCACCCTCCCCCCCCAAAAAAATTATTTAACATCTTTGGGATATAGTTTTATCTTCTCTATGTAGGAAGAAAATATTTCTCCTTTAATATAGTGAGCCTTATGAAGAGTATAATAGTAGGATTTACTACCCTTAGCTATATGAGTCAGTCTTTAATTGGGTTTTTGTGGGACTGAAATGCACAAGAGATTCATTCATTCATTATTCATATTACTTACTCATGGCTAACTAACAACACATTCTAATAACTGATGTTGGATCATCATATTATAATCACTACTACCCAGCAGAGAGCCAGGAATGTTAAGTTAACAGCAGTTGTTTTATTTCAGGGATTTAGAATAAGGCACATCTAAGTTTAAATACTGATTTCACACAATTATAGCAGAGATTGGCATACATACATTTGTGAGTCTCAGCTTCCTCAAATTAAAATGGCGATAATAAAAAGCAATAGTTACCTCAAAAATTATATTGAGTAAATACAGCATGATTAGAAGTATCTGGCAACTTCCTGGGACAAAACAGAGAACAGTGTCCTTCCTGATATTTTACAGATATTTCTGAATCTCAGAGATCTTCAGAAACCCTCCTTATTTAAAACTGTTAGGCAATATTAGTTTGTAAGAATTCACTGGGAACTTAAACTGATAAACTAATTCATCACAACAGAAACACAGAGAGCCCTAATTAATTATCTTACACTGCTTCCATTCATAAGCATTAACACAGATATATATATATATATATATATATATATATATTAAAAAGACAATCTCCAAATTTCTATCTAAAATTGAAAAAGAATTAACTAATGTGTATTCACCAAACCTCCAAAGAATTCCTTTGAAAGATTTAATAGTTCATATCAAATATTCCATTTTACGGTCCATTCTATACACTCCATCAATCTTTTGATTGACTGATTTTGAAGCCCTATTAATGCATCCTACAGTCAAAGTTTTAATGGAGTTTAATGGAACTCATCCAAATCTATAATAGCATATTCCCCCTAAATTAACTTATAACCCACAAGTTAATGAAATGAATGTAGCTACCATTTACCCAGATGGAGTCAAAATGCAAGACCCATCACCAGGGAAATAGCCTAGTGGCTTAGCACCCTTCAGTTCAGCCTGGGGACACCATTAACCTGGAGGTGCATTAAGGATGCTACCAAACCCTCATGAATCCTTTCACAAGAGCACTGAGCACCAAAGAACCTAAACGGTATTTTAAAGCTCATAAGAACATTTAGCAACTGCATAAATTGAACCAAACTTTTCAAGACCAGTGGTGATGCCTGCGGTTTATTTTAATCTTGGTATAGTGCTTTACATCTAATGAGACACCTGATAATGTTTATTGAATAAATCAATACACTTGTGCTACTTTAAATAAACTTCAATTAAATAGTTAAGCTGCTAAAATTGGAATTCACCATTGACTTACTTATACCAAAGTATTAAAAAAAAAAATCCAGAAGTGATTGAATTTCCCAGAAAAGGTTTGGTCCTCTCTTGAGTTCAGAAGTGTTTGGGAAATGGGTCATTTGAGGAAAGGCTACAGAACCGAATTTATTTACAACAGAGAACAGAAGGCTGACAAAGTGTATGGTGGAGGTGCTGGAGGCTGGGGGATTTACAATTTCCAACTATATAAAGCAATAGCATATGGGAGGTGTTAAGCAGCTGTTCTATTTCTGCTCAGGAAATAGTTATGCTTAGGAGTCCTAGCCAGCAAAAATAGGACCAATGGATCAAAGTTACAGCCAGGCAAATATTAGCTCATCATATAAAAGGAGCATTTTTAAAGTTAGAGTTGTTGGAAATTGGAATAGGCTGCCTTGGGAGGTAGCATGCCCTGGTGGCTATGGAGCCTTACTGAGCAGCCAACCTCTATTATGATGCTCTTCCATTTAGAGTGAAAATGAAACACAAGACAATAGAAAGAGGAGAGAAAGAAATATTTCTACACAAGCATTAGAAATGGAAAAAAACCAGGATTTTAACCTCCACTAGGGATTGGAAGACTTGTTTTAATGGAGTTTAATGGAACTCATCCAAATCTATAATAGCATATTCCCCCTAAATTAACTTATAACCCACAAGTTAATGAAATGAATGTAGCTACCATTTACCCAGATGGAGTCAAAATGCAAGACCCATCACCAGGGAAATAGCCTAGTGGCTTAGCACCCTTCAGTTCAGCCTGGGGACACCATTAACCTGGAGGTGCATTAAGGATGCTACCAAACCCTCATGAATCCTTTCACAAGAGCACTGAGCACCAAAGAACCTAAACGGTATTTTAAAGCTCATAAGAACATTTAGCAACTGCATAAATTGAACCAAACTTTTCAAGACCAGTGGTGATGCCTGCGGTTTATTTTAATCTTGGTATAGTGCTTTACATCTAATGAGACACCTGATAATGTTTATTGAATAAATCAATACACTTGTGCTACTTTAAATAAACTTCAATTAAATAGTTAAGCTGCTAAAATTGGAATTCACCATTGACTTACTTATACCAAAGTATTAAAAAAAAAAATCCAGAAGTGATTGAATTTCCCAGAAAAGGTTTGGTCCTCTCTTGAGTTCAGAAGTGTTTGGGAAATGGGTCATTTGAGGAAAGGCTACAGAACCGAATTTATTTACAACAGAGAACAGAAGGCTGACAAAGTGTATGGTGGAGGTGCTGGAGGCTGGGGGATTTACAATTTCCAACTATATAAAGCAATAGCATATGGGAGGTGTTAAGCAGCTGTTCTATTTCTGCTCAGGAAATAGTTATGCTTAGGAGTCCTAGCCAGCAAAAATAGGACCAATGGATCAAAGTTACAGCCAGGCAAATATTAGCTCATCATATAAAAGGAGCATTTTTAAAGTTAGAGTTGTTGGAAATTGGAATAGGCTGCCTTGGGAGGTAGCATGCCCTGGTGGCTATGGAGCCTTACTGAGCAGCCAACCTCTATTATGATGCTCTTCCATTTAGAGTGAAAATGAAACACAAGACAATAGAAAGAGGAGAGAAAGAAATATTTCTACACAAGCATTAGAAATGACCAGGATAACCTCCACTAGGGATTGGAAGACTTGTTTATGAGGATTTCTTAATGGGGCGTTTTAGTTCCATGAACAAAGGATTTAGTAACTAGCCTGGTATGGGAAGTGATTTCCTAATAAGGATACAGTTACTTTGAAATTTTTCTCTCACTATTGCAGAAAGGAAAGACAAGAAGAAATAAAGAGAAGAGAAAAGATACAAGAGAGGAGTGGTGAGACTCAGCAATATGGTGAAGTCGGGAACCTTAGAAACACATGGCCTTGAGTTTTTAGAGTAATAGTGATTAATTTTTAATTCAAGGAATTTCCCTAATCTATACTGTGAATAGAATAGTTCCCTATTACTCATTCATTCAACAACTGGTTACTGGTTACTTCTAGGCAGGCAGTTTACTAAGATACGGAGAATCAGTGATAGCAAGACAGGCCCACAGACCTCTGTTCTAATTCTGAAGACACAAACAAATAAACTGATTAATACATAAGTTTGCAAGTAGTGAAAACATGTCATGAAGAAAAAAGATCAAAATTGATAAAAGTGGAATGTGGTATTTTCCCATCTCCCTGGGAATGTGTTCCCTGATGAGGTGACATCTGACACATAACTTGAGGAAAGTATGAATTAGTCATGTGGTATCCAAGAGGATGTGCATTTCAGATGAAGAGCAAATACAAAGGACCTGGATGTGGGAACTGGCTATGGATACCCAAGATCACAGTGAGCAAGAAGAGCTAGAGGAACTAAAGCCATTGAGGCTGTCAGAAGCCTGATCCTGCCAGTCTGCTCTTGCATCTTATTCTAAATTTGAGGTTTAGGAATGATAATACTCTGATTTACATTTTTGAAGAGTCATCCCTTAGGGAAGGGCTTCCCCAGGGGGTTTAGTGGTAAAGAATCAGTCTGTCAATGCAGGAGAAACAGGAAACACCAGATTGATCCCTGCCTTGGGACAATCTCCCAGAGAAAATGGCTACCCACTCCAGTATTCTTGCCTCGGAGATCCCATGAACAGAGGAACCTGGTGGACTACAGTTCATGAGGTCGCAAAGAGTCAGCCTGAGTGGCTGGGCATGTACACACCTTAAGGAAAAGGGTATGAGGGTTCAGACTAAGAGGGATTTGGTGGAGTTTGAGATTCTTTGTCATATCCAGGTTATAATTTAAAAGAAAGTGGAGTATTCAGGTTACAATTTAAAGGAGAGTGGTTAGACGTTCTGGGGGGGTAGTTCCACTGAGTGAATGTTGATACAGTTACTTTGAAATTTTTCTCTCACTATTGCAGAAAGGAAAGACAAGAAGAAATAAAGAGAAGAGAAAAGATACAAGAGAGGAGTGGTGAGACTCAGCAATATGGTGAAGTCGGGAACCTTAGAAACACATGGCCTTGAGTTTTTAGAGTAATAGTGATTAATTTTTAATTCAAGGAATTTCCCTAATCTATACTGTGAATAGAATAGTTCCCTATTACTCATTCATTCAACAACTGGTTACTGGTTACTTCTAGGCAGGCAGTTTACTAAGATACGGAGAATCAGTGATAGCAAGACAGGCCCACAGACCTCTGTTCTAATTCTGAAGACACAAACAAATAAACTGATTAATACATAAGTTTGCAAGTAGTGAAAACATGTCATGAAGAAAAAAGATCAAAATTGATAAAAGTGGAATGTGGTATTTTCCCATCTCCCTGGGAATGTGTTCCCTGATGAGGTGACATCTGACACATAACTTGAGGAAAGTATGAATTAGTCATGTGGTATCCAAGAGGATGTGCATTTCAGATGAAGAGCAAATACAAAGGACCTGGATGTGGGAACTGGCTATGGATACCCAAGATCACAGTGAGCAAGAAGAGCTAGAGGAACTAAAGCCATTGAGGCTGTCAGAAGCCTGATCCTGCCAGTCTGCTCTTGCATCTTATTCTAAATTTGAGGTTTAGGAATGATAATACTCTGATTTACATTTTTGAAGAGTCATCCCTTAGGGAAGGGCTTCCCCAGGGGGTTTAGTGGTAAAGAATCAGTCTGTCAATGCAGGAGAAACAGGAAACACCAGATTGATCCCTGCCTTGGGACAATCTCCCAGAGAAAATGGCTACCCACTCCAGTATTCTTGCCTCGGAGATCCCATGAACAGAGGAACCTGGTGGACTACAGTTCATGAGGTCGCAAAGAGTCAGCCTGAGTGGCTGGGCATGTACACACCTTAAGGAAAAGGGTATGAGGGTTCAGACTAAGAGGGATTTGGTGGAGTTTGAGATTCTTTGTCATATCCAGGTTATAATTTAAAAGAAAGTGGAGTATTCAGGTTACAATTTAAAGGAGAGTGGTTAGACTTCTGTTGCATTAGACACAGAGCAGGAGAAAAAGGAAGGAATTAAGGCTTTCATCACAAACTGAGTGAATGTTGATGCCACTTAAGGAGATGAGGAAAACAGGTTTTAGGGGGCAGAGAATCAAAGATTCTCTTTTGGATATGTTAAAACTGGAGCTCAGCGCTGAAAGATAAATATGGATATCATTAGCATATAAATGGTACACACAAAATAAAAGTAGGTGACTGAATGAAATCATTGAGAGTCAGTATAGATAGAGATGTGAGAAGAAAGCCAAACACTGAATCCTAGAGGATTCCAGTGTAAAGCAGCCAGAAAACGAAGTGGAAGATCAAGCAAAGGAGAGTGGAAAAGCCATAGAAATAGGAGGAAATGAGAGAATTAAGCATCTTGACATTCAAGTGAAGGAAATATTTCTTAGAAGGGAGGAATCAACTGGGACTTGGCATGATGGAGGCTCTTAGGGGTTAAAAGGGAGGTTTCAGATGGTCTCCTTGCCTAAGTCGCTCCCAGCTCCTCTGTCCATGGGATTCTCCATGCACAAATACTGGAGTGAGGTTTTTTTTTTTTTAGTTTGTTTTTATTTTACTTTTACAGAGTTTTATTGTTTACTGCCATACATAATCCTAACCCAAGGTTCAAATAAAGCATCTCCTTCATTGGCTGGTGGGTTCTTTACCACTAGTACCACCTGGGGTTTGGGGTGGAGATAAAAGTTTGACTGAGCTAGGCTACACACTGAGTTTGGCAAATTGAATAAGACAATAGTTTGCATTCCTTTGAAAAATTTTACTATAAAAAAGGGGCAGAAGAATGGAGAATATCTTTTTTCTTTTGTTTGCTTGTTTATGTCAGAGGACATAAACATGCTAGCATGTTAAGGCACCTTTTCACCCACACAGGGCAGAGGGATGGTTTAGGAGAGATCTGAGGTAATCAAAGGGGTGGAAGTCTTCCACTGGATGATAGGAGATGCCAGAGTGCAGCCATGTGGAAAAGTCATCCTCAGAAGAAACAAAGGCAGGTGGAAAGGCATTGAATGGCAGGTAGCTATGCTTTGTTTTGTAGGGGATGGGGTGGGGTATCTTTTCTATGAATTACTTCTATTTTCTCAGGGAAATGGGAAGCAAGATTGTGAAATGTGAATAGATTTGAGGGGGTTGTTGAATGCTTGACAAGAAAGAAGATGTGAAACAGTCATCTCTGAAACTGTCTTCTCTTTTGGATATGTTAAAACTGGAGCTCAGCGCTGAAAGATAAATATGGATATCATTAGCATATAAATGGTACACACAAAATAAAAGTAGGTGACTGAATGAAATCATTGAGAGTCAGTATAGATAGAGATGTGAGAAGAAAGCCAAACACTGAATCCTAGAGGATTCCAGTGTAAAGCAGCCAGAAAACGAAGTGGAAGATCAAGCAAAGGAGAGTGGAAAAGCCATAGAAATAGGAGGAAATGAGAGAATTAAGCATCTTGACATTCAAGTGAAGGAAATATTTCTTAGAAGGGAGGAATCAACTGGGACTTGGCATGATGGAGGCTCTTAGGGGTTAAAAGGGAGGTTTCAGATGGTCTCCTTGCCTAAGTCGCTCCCAGCTCCTCTGTCCATGGGATTCTCCATGCACAAATACTGGAGTGAGGTTTTTTTTTTTTTAGTTTGTTTTTATTTTACTTTTACAGAGTTTTATTGTTTACTGCCATACATAATCCTAACCCAAGGTTCAAATAAAGCATCTCCTTCATTGGCTGGTGGGTTCTTTACCACTAGTACCACCTGGGGTTTGGGGTGGAGATAAAAGTTTGACTGAGCTAGGCTACACACTGAGTTTGGCAAATTGAATAAGACAATAGTTTGCATTCCTTTGAAAAATTTTACTATAAAAAGGAGCAGAAGAATGGAGAATATCTTTTTTCTTTTGTTTGCTTGTTTATGTCAGAGGACATAAACATGCTAGCATGTTAAGGCACCTTTTCACCCACACAGGGCAGAGGGATGGTTTAGGAGAGATCTGAGGTAATCAAAGGGGTGGAAGTCTTCCACTGGATGATAGGAGATGCCAGAGTGCAGCCATGTGGAAAAGTCATCCTCAGAAGAAACAAAGGCAGGTGGAAAGGCATTGAATGGCAGGTAGCTATGCTTTGTTTTGTAGGGGATGGGGTGGGGTATCTTTTCTATGAATTACTTCTATTTTCTCAGGGAAATGGGAAGCAAGATTGTGAAATGTGAATAGATTTGAGGGGGTTGTTGAATGCTTGACAAGAAAGAAGATGTGAAACAGTCATCTCTGAAACTGTCTTCTCTAGTTACATGGACCTACATAAGGATTAATTTATACTTTCTAAAGTTACAGATATAATAAACAGAATATGCATAACACATACCATTCACTTACTAAAATATAAAATTGAACATGTTCATTATATTCACTCATTTTTACAGTATGATATTTCTATGTATTCTACAACTTTAAAATGTTAAGTTTGCATTATGATTTCATGGTTGCATACCATATTCACTTCACTTCAATTAACTGTAATACTTTTTAATTTTTTTAGTATGTATATATTTATTTTATTTAGTTGTACCGGGTTTTAGATGTGTCATGTGGGATCTTTAGTTGTAGCATGAGGGATCTAGTTCCCAGACAAGAGATTGAACCTTGGTCTTCTGCATGGGAAGCACAAAGTCTTAGCTACTGGATCACCAGAGAAGTCCCTCTAACACTTTATTTAAATTCAAATTTTCCATCTTTGGCTTAGCCAATGGGTGAATGTGGTAAGGACAGAATTCTAGATGATATCAAGATTTCTACTTAACCAACCCCATTCACATTCTTACCCCCAACCCATGCACACAGACATGCATGCACACAACACACACACACACACACACACACACAACATAATCCCATCCTCTTGAAAGGAAGTGAAGGCTATGAATATGATGGGATATTACTCTTATTAGGTTACCCTGCTAGGAAGAGGTAAAAGGTTTTCTGTGGGAGTAGTTAAATCGAATAACTTGACTTTAAGCCAATCCAAAAATAATTATGTAAGTAGGACTGGTCTAATCAGATGAGTTCTGTAAAAGAGGTCAGACATATTTGAAGTAGCAGAGATAGTCTCTAGATTAAAGAACTTCAGAGGGAAAAATATTCATTTAGAACAGCAAGTAAGAGGACCATGAGAAGTGTTGAGATATAAGGGATTTTGCTGATTATAGACTCTAATTTTCAAGAAGCACAGTTTGAGGAAAGAAAAGATATGAAAAAATTACCCTGGAGTGGGAAAATGCAAGTGTGCAAAAGAAAATTAATCCAACATTTGAGGTCTCTGATTAAGAATTTAAAGTAAAAGCAGTCTTGTTGAGTAATAGTTTAAAGAAATGTTTTACTATTAGGGTACAATTATGAAAAAGTAAGAGTTTAGGTGAGTCCAGGGTTGGAGTTTTGCCAGCAAGTGAGTGGAGGAGATGAGGCAAGGAAGTGGGGAGTAACTATTAGGTTAATGACAGTTGCTCAGTCCTGTCTGACTTTTTGTGACCTCTTGGACTGTAGCCTGCCAGGCTCCTTTGTCCATGGAATTTTCCAGGGCTTGCTGATCACACAAGTTCAGGGACTTACAGTAAAAAGGACAGAGAGGGAGAGTGAGGAGATGGAAAGTAGACTTGATCACACCACGGGAGTTTGTTGTTGACATTACTAGAAGATGGAGTGGTCAATATTTTTCATTCTTGTTATTCCTTGTCAGTTATCTCTAGTTTGGTTACTGTGCTACAATCTGAAGATATTTTTATGCTACTCTCTTTGAAGTAAAGCAATTCTAATCTTGATCCTAGGTGAAAAGAGAATCATCTATGTCATGGCCTTCCCTGTGGAACGCCATTCTGGAGGCAGCCTCAGTTTTTTTGTTTGTCTAATTATAATGTTATAGATTTAGATGTATTCACAATTATATCTTTGATTCTGATGACTAGCTGAAATATAATGCAGTTATTAATCACAATTCAGTCTTACAAAAATGGAGTTGGGCAGCCACTGAGGATCTGGCCTTAGACATATCTCTAAAATAACACTGAGAACTTGAACTTTTTTTGAACTCTACCAGATGCAAGGATACCACCAGCTGTATTCAAAATAATACCTATCATTTGCCATCTTATGGTCCTAAGGTATCTCCTTGTAACTATGCAACCATTCTGGACTTCAATTCCTCCTTACTTAACAAGTATCCTTACTTTTTGTCAGCTCCAATTATAATGTACCAATATTCCATTGTTTACCAACTCTTGATAAACAATACAAATATGTGGAATCTATCAAAATGATACAGATGAACTTATTTTCAGGGTAGGAATAGAGACTCAAAACAAGATTATATGAAGAGTTACCCTGAGTGAAAATGCAAGTGTGCAAAAGAAAATTAATCCAACATTTGAGGTCTCTGATTAAGAATTTAAAGTAAAAGCAGTCTTGTTGAGTAATAGTTTAAAGAAATGTTTTACTATTAGGGTACAATTATGAAAAAGTAAGAGTTTAGGTGAGTCCAGGGTTGGAGTTTTGCCAGCAAGTGAGTGGAGGAGATGAGGCAAGGAAGTGGGGAGTAACTATTAGGTTAATGACAGTTGCTCAGTCCTGTCTGACTTTTTGTGACCTCTTGGACTGTAGCCTGCCAGGCTCCTTTGTCCATGGAATTTTCCAGGGCTTGCTGATCACACAAGTTCAGGGACTTACAGTAAAAAGGACAGAGAGGGAGAGTGAGGAGATGGAAAGTAGACTTGATCACACCACGGGAGTTTGTTGTTGACATTACTAGAAGATGGAGTGGTCAATATTTTTCATTCTTGTTATTCCTTGTCAGTTATCTCTAGTTTGGTTACTGTGCTACAATCTGAAGATATTTTTATGCTACTCTCTTTGAAGTAAAGCAATTCTAATCTTGATCCTAGGTGAAAAGAGAATCATCTATGTCATGGCCTTCCCTGTGGAACGCCATTCTGGAGGCAGCCTCAGTTTTTTTGTTTGTCTAATTATAATGTTATAGATTTAGATGTATTCACAATTATATCTTTGATTCTGATGACTAGCTGAAATATAATGCAGTTATTAATCACAATTCAGTCTTACAAAAATGGAGTTGGGCAGCCACTGAGGATCTGGCCTTAGACATATCTCTAAAATAACACTGAGAACTTGAACTTTTTTTGAACTCTACCAGATGCAAGGATACCACCAGCTGTATTCAAAATAATACCTATCATTTGCCATCTTATGGTCCTAAGGTATCTCCTTGTAACTATGCAACCATTCTGGACTTCAATTCCTCCTTACTTAACAAGTATCCTTACTTTTTGTCAGCTCCAATTATAATGTACCAATATTCCATTGTTTACCAACTCTTGATAAACAATACAAATATGTGGAATCTATCAAAATGATACAGATGAACTTATTTTCAGGGTAGGAATAGAGACTCAGAATGAACATGTGGACATAGGAGGGGAAGAGGAGGGTGGGAAAAATCTGGAGGTTAGGACTGACACATACACACTACCATGTGTAAAATAGATAGCTAGTGGGAAGCTACCGTATAGTACAGGAGCTCAGCTCTGGGCTCTGTGGTGACCTTGAGGGCTGGGATGGAGAAATGGGGTGGGAGAGAGGTTCACAAGGGAGGGGATCTATGTATACATAGTTCATTCACTTCATTATATGGCAGAAACTAATACAATATTGTAAATCAATTGATTTACAATAATTATACTCCAGTAAAAAAGAAGATAAACAAGTCACAATACCATGCAGTTTCTGCCTTTATAAGTAAAAGCAAAATCACTTTTGCTTTTACAATGACTCTTCTGTTATAGTCAGACTGAACACATTTCAAATGCTCCTTAAATCTATCTCAGGGGCTATAGTTCTAACAAATCCTAAATAAACACCTTCTAATTTCAATCAGATCTCCATTTCTGAAAATTTGGTTAACAATTATCTTCCTTGTTTCTAACCTAAAAAACTATTCAATAAATTTTTAGGGAAAAAAAAGGCTATTTAATCCAACAGGAAAAGTTAAGTGGCTGATACTCAATTCTCCCATTCTCTGAAAACTTGACAAAGACTTAGAGAGTCGGTCCTGTGGCAGACTCTAGTAAGTATCTATCCCACAATTTACTGAAAATGCTTCAGAGAAGGTAACTTTTAAGTCCCACGCAAAGGTGGAGACTGGGTGACAGACCAACCCTGTGATTATAAGGTTGGAACATTCATTCAGTCCTACTCTCTGATCTCTAGGTTGGGGAGAGAGTGAGACTGAAAACTGAACTACCTACCTTTGGTCAAGGATTTAGTCAATCTCATATGATAAAGATTCCATAAAAAACCCAAGGCAACTTTTTGTCTTTCCTTCTTCCCCTGGAGGGGATGTGAACAGACAACTCACTGGAAAAGTCCCTGGTGCTGGAAAAGATTGAGGAGGCAGAAGGAGAAGTGGGTATCAGAGGATCAGATGGCTGAACAACATCACCAGTGCAGTAGAGATGAATTTGAACAAACTCCAGGAGATTGTGAGGAGCAGGGAGGCCAGGCATGCTGCAGTTCATGAGGTGGCAAAGAATTAAAGAAACCAATTTTCTGGAGGTTAGGACTGACACATACACACTACCATAAAGATAGCTAGTGGAAGCTACCGATAGTACAGGAGCTCAGCTCTTGGCTCTGTGGTGACCTTGAGGGCTGGGATGGAGAAATGGGGTGGGAGAGAGGTTCACAAGGGAGGGGATCTATGTATACATAGTTCATTCACTTCATTATATGGCAGAAACTAATACAATATTGTAAATCAATTGATTTACAATAATTATACTCCAGTAAAAAAGAAGATAAACAAGTCACAATACCATGCAGTTTCTGCCTTTATAAGTAAAAGCAAAATCACTTTTGCTTTTACAATGACTCTTCTGTTATAGTCAGACTGAACACATTTCAAATGCTCCTTAAATCTATCTCAGGGGCTATAGTTCTAACAAATCCTAAATAAACACCTTCTAATTTCAATCAGATCTCCATTTCTGAAAATTTGGTTAACAATTATCTTCCTTGTTTCTAACCTAAAAAACTATTCAATAAATTTTTAGGGAAAAAAAAGGCTATTTAATCCAACAGGAAAAGTTAAGTGGCTGATACTCAATTCTCCCATTCTCTGAAAACTTGACAAAGACTTAGAGAGTCGGTCCTGTGGCAGACTCTAGTAAGTATCTATCCCACAATTTACTGAAAATGCTTCAGAGAAGGTAACTTTTAAGTCCCACGCAAAGGTGGAGACTGGGTGACAGACCAACCCTGTGATTATAAGGTTGGAACATTCATTCAGTCCTACTCTCTGATCTCTAGGTTGAGAGAGAGAGTGAGACTGAAAACTGAACTAACTACCTTTGGTCAAGGATTTAGTCAATCTCATATGATAAAGATTCCATAAAAAACCCAAGGCAACTTTTTGTCTTTCCTTCTTCCCCTGGAGGGGATGTGAACAGACAACTCACTGGAAAAGTCCCTGGTGCTGGAAAAGATTGAGGAGGCAGAAGGAGAAGTGGGTATCAGAGGATCAGATGGCTGAACAACATCACCAGTGCAGTAGAGATGAATTTGAACAAACTCCAGGAGATTGTGAGGAGCAGGGAGGCCAGGCATGCTGCAGTTCATGAGGTGGCAAAGAATTAGAAACCAACTGGGCAACTCTCCAGCTCAACCTGGAGAGCATCTGTGTTGGAGAACCAGAATGTTTCCAGGTGCCACACTTCTGCACCTACTTCATGAGGACAGAAGTTCTTTTGTTTGGAACTCAGCCTGTTTATCTCGTCAGTTAGCTGTTGGTTCATATTCTCTAATATCCTTTTATAATAAATCGGTAATCTAGAGAGAAAACTTGGTTTTTCTGAGTTCTGTGAGCCATTCTAGCAAGTTAATCAAGCTCAAGGAAGGGGTCTTGGGAACCTCTAACTGGTAGGCAGTCAGTCAGAAGCATAGACAGAAGCCCACAAACTGGGCTTATAATTAGCATCCTGAAGTAGAGGGGATCCTTAGAACTCCCAGTTCACAGCTGGTCCATCAGAGGCACAGGTAACAATCTGACCTTGCAACTGGTTACTGAAATGCAGGATGGTCCTATGGGGTTGAACCCTTTTCTTGTGGAATCTGATTCTATCTCTGAGTGCTCATGCTCAGTTGCTCAGACACTCGGTCATGTCCAACTCTTTGTGACCCCACAGACTGTAGCCTGCCAGACTCCCCATCCATGAGGTTTCTCAGGCAAGAATACTAAAGTAGGCTGCCGTTTCTTCCTTCCAGTTAATACTCAAATAATATTGTTGTATTTTAGTAACCAACAATTTGAGTATTGTTGACCTTATCTCTGAGTAGACAGTGTCAAATAGAACTGGATTCATGGACGTCATGTTAACCTCTGAGAATTGTTTGTTTGGAGAGGCCTCCAAATACACATGTTGGAGCTGAGCTTGGGAAACTTTTCACTGTTTCTTTCATTTAGTATTTTTTTTAACACAGATCAAGTTACTAAGTAAACTTAAGCTTCAGTTTTGCTATTTGGAACATTCTCCATTGAATATGTGCATATATGTCAAACAACTAATTTAATTTTTTCACTCCATAATAAAATAAATGATGAAAAGTAGATATCCAGGTTGTATGTTTTTTTCATTAGTCATATTTACCATATGGTAAGGGCAGGAAGCCAAATACTTAATAACGTCCAACACACGATGCACTCAAACACTGTGATTTGTGGTTTTTTAGTCACAAAGCAGCCTGACAACTGAGAATCAAGAAAACCAACTGTTTTACTAAACTGTTTGTTAGAAACACATACATAATATTTTTATTTTGCCCTAAAGGACTGCCAAATCTTTGCTAAAGAAAAACTGGTCTAAAATTACACATCAATCACAGAGAGTCTGTACCCACATTGGAACATGGGCACTCCACAAAGTCCTTCATGAAACTGGCTATGGACAGCCACTATTTTCATTGATCTCATCTCTCATCCCTGGACCGATGTGTCCAATTACAGAGCCAGAGCTCTGGAGCGCATGCGCCCAGAGCCGGCGCTCTGCAACGACAGACGCCACGGCGATAGGAAGCCCACAGGAGCCAAAGAACAAAGACGGATGAACATAGAGAAATGAAAGACCAATAGAAGTGGCCTGCCTGCTCCCCTCCCTCCCCAACCCGACCCCCGCCCAAAATAAATAAATAAATAAATCTTTAAAAAAAATATATATATATATGCAGTTAATCAAACCTCAGTGTCAAAAATAGATACAACTGCCAATATAAGACATGTGTAAAGGCACACCATTTGCCTAAGTATTTAAAACAGTACTAGAATTCAGCCAGTTATGAATTATAAACAATTATAAGTCAGTTATGCATTATGAATTATAAATCATAATTTACATTTGATCATTTGTAGTAGTCACATGTACCATGATTCTATTAAATTTACGAGGCTTTTTAGAGCCTCATCAGATTTACAATGTATTTTTTAAGAACTTTTCCACTGTTTCTGAGAATTGTTTGTTTGGAGGCCTCCAATACACATGTTGGAGCTGAGCTTGGGAAACTTTTCACTGTTTCTTTCATTTAGTATTTTTTTTAACACAGATCAAGTTACTAAGTAAACTTAAGCTTCAGTTTTGCTATTTGGAACATTCTCCATTGAATATGTGCATATATGTCAAACAACTAATTTAATTTTTTCACTCCATAATAAAATAAATGATGAAAAGTAGATATCCAGGTTGTATGTTTTTTTCATTAGTCATATTTACCATATGGTAAGGGCAGGAAGCCAAATACTTAATAACGTCCAACACACGATGCACTCAAACACTGTGATTTGTGGTTTTTTAGTCACAAAGCAGCCTGACAACTGAGAATCAAGAAAACCAACTGTTTTACTAAACTGTTTGTTAGAAACACATACATAATATTTTTATTTTGCCCTAAAGGACTGCCAAATCTTTGCTAAAGAAAAACTGGTCTAAAATTACACATCAATCACAGAGAGTCTGTACCCACATTGGAACATGGGCACTCCACAAAGTCCTTCATGAAACTGGCTATGGACAGCCACTATTTTCATTGATCTCATCTCTCATCCCTGGACCGATGTGTCCAATTACAGAGCCAGAGCTCTGGAGCGCATGCGCCCAGAGCCGGCGCTCTGCAACGACAGACGCCACGGCGATAGGAAGCCCACAGGAGCCAAAGAACAAAGACGGATGAACATAGAGAAATGAAAGACCAATAGAAGTGGCCTGCCTGCTCCCCTCCCTCCCCAACCCGACCCCCGCCCAAAATAAATAAATAAATAAATCTTTAAAAAAAATATATATATATATGCAGTTAATCAAACCTCAGTGTCAAAAATAGATACAACTGCCAATATAAGACATGTGTAAAGGCACACCATTTGCCTAAGTATTTAAAACAGTACTAGAATTCAGCCAGTTATGAATTATAAACAATTATAAGTCAGTTATGCATTATGAATTATAAATCATAATTTACATTTGATCATTTGTAGTAGTCACATGTACCATGATTCTATTAAATTTACGAGGCTTTTTAGAGCCTCATCAGATTTACAATGTATTTTTTTAAACCCTATTTTACTCTGAGTAGAATCAGGGTTTAAAATGGGGAGGTTTGTTCCAGAGTCTGTCTCTTAACCGATAGACAGTGCCTCTTGGATAACACAGTTTCACACTTATAGCCATGATAGCTAAAATGATTAAAGACTCACCAAACTTATAGTGGCGAAAGAAAAACTAAAGTCTAGGCCTGCACTCCTTGTACTACCAGCCTTACCTTATAGAAATTCCTCATGTAGAAATACAGTACTATATAAAAGCAAAACGAGACTGTAATTCTTTAAGAACACTAAAAATGAAACAATAGCGTTATTTGACTTTTAAGAATTTGTGGAAGTCTAACAGTATGGATAATCCATGACTCTAAAAAGAAGATTGAACTAAGCATTGTTTTCTTGATAAATTTACATGAACTAAATAGGTATTTCTAAAGCCTTTAATTGTACCAAAAATACTGTTGTTGCACTTGAGTGTTTTCATAACCACAAAGACCTTTATTTGCTGGGACTCGTTGATCTCTGGCAGCTTTCACTGCTTTCTTCCTCTTGCATCATTTTCCTGGATGAAGATGAGCTTATGGAAAACCATAGACAATAATTTGGCCATTTACACTCCTATAAATTAATCCTATTTTCCACTGACTTCTTTGGCAGGAATAAGGCAGCCATGTAATTTGTCCATATACGAGTAAACTATATTATTTTCATGCTAACAAATACTGAGAAAGAACGAAGAACTTTAAAAAAATCACACTGCAGATTATCATCAAAATTGTGACAGTAAAGTGAGAGGGTAGAAATGAGATCAAATAGTTTTAAAAACTGTTTTTGCAAAAAATGGTTACAAACTCTCACCATGGATGTTTGTGCATGTATATACATATATATATACACACACGAACATCCACACACACACACACATATTTGCAGAGGGAGGTTACACACAATTTTCATTTAACAACCTTTATTTTAATACTCATGCAATTCAGGGTGGGGGGTAAAATAGGTATTATTATCGACATTTGAAAAGTGAGGAAATACAGCACACAGTTAATGAATGAAATGTCAGAAGTCTTAAAGCTGGTACACACCATAAGAGAGACAAATAGAGGTCTCCAATTTCAGTCTTTGCTCTTTTCCCTGAATCACACTTCACCTAGATGCTGCTCAACTTTAGGCTTAAAAACACATGAGTAAAAGCTAGATAGAATACTCCTGCCACTTCTATGAGTTGCTATTCACAAGTTCTAGAGATACAAAAATGCAGAGATCAGTGTGCGAAAGTGAAATGTGACAGGTGATATTTTTGAATTCACAGAGTACTGAAATCTGCGGATTGTCTACTCTATATCAAAAACAATTTGAGAATATCTGATTAGTTTGAAAAAATAGAATTTATTTGATGCAATGTTTTACTTTATTTAGATGAAATAGGAATTTATACTCAGAAATAAAGAGAAATAAAATTTTATTTATTGTTATATTTTTAATGAATTATAAATATGTATCTATGTATATATGTATATACATATATATACATATAGCTATATTAATGTATAAAATTAATGTACAAAATTTTAAGGTGTGGTCGACTATAATTTGTCTTTTACTAATTTTGCATTTTTGTGAAAAAAAGATAGCTAATCACAAACATCACGAGATGACAAAATGCATTAATAGGCAACTCTTCGGAAGCATGATGAATCACTAATCAAACTGGTCTCCTTCATAGTTTTCACCTGGTCTGGATAGTGTCTCAGTGGCTGTTCAGTTTAACATAATTGTATCTGATGAGAACATTGCAATTCAGAGTCATGGCTTATATATTTTGAATGGTTATATATTTTTTATATCTCTGTATTTTTAAATTAACAATTTATGAAAACTTAGGTTTATCTGAATCTAAAAATTGCTATTTCTAATATATGAAATATTTTTAACAGTCTGATTCCAACTTTAGAAGGTCCTTTTTTCCTATTTCCTATAGGGAAAAATCATTTTTTCACCAGCTCTCCAAATAAAACCTTTGTGATTTCAAAGCCAGTTTTTCTCTTCCTTACAAGTTACGAAATCAAAGTGCACCTCAAATCATCTGCCAGAATTGTATCAGTGCTTTGATTTTACAAATAAATAAAGAAATTTTGGAACAAAAGTCTGCAGTGGAAAGCGAAAATAAATTTTTGACATTTAAGCCACAGCCGTGTGACAAGGTCATTTTTACCAAGTCAAAGATGCCCTAAAAATTACTACTTTTGAAAGCTAGCTTGTCACTGCAGATAATGCTCATCTCAGCAAGAAAATTGATGGGCAAAGTGAAAAGTGACAGGTGATATTTTTTAATTCACAGAGTACTGAAATCTTCGGATTGCCTACTCTATATCAAAAACAATTCGAGAATATCTGATTAGTTTGAAAAAATAGAATTTATTTGATGCAATGTTTTACTTTATTTAGATGAAATAGGAATTTATACTCAGAAATAAAGAGAAATAAAATTTTATTTATTGTTATATTTTTAATGAATTATAAATATGTATCTATGTATATATGTATATACATATATATACATATAGCTATATTAATGTATAAAATTAATGTACAAAATTTTAAGGTGTGGTCGACTATAATTTGTCTTTTACTAATTTTGCATTTTTGTGAAAAAAAGATAGCTAATCACAAACATCACGAGATGACAAAATGCATTAATAGGCAACTCTTCGGAAGCATGATGAATCACTAATCAAACTGGTCTCCTTCATAGTTTTCACCTGGTCTGGATAGTGTCTCAGTGGCTGTTCAGTTTAACATAATTGTATCTGATGAGAACATTGCAATTCAGAGTCATGGCTTATATATTTTGAATGGTTATATATTTTTTATATCTCTGTATTTTTAAATTAACAATTTATGAAAACTTAGGTTTATCTGAATCTAAAAATTGCTATTTCTAATATATGAAATATTTTTAACAGTCTGATTCCAACTTTAGAAGGTCCTTTTTTGCCTATTTCCCCCATAGGGAAAAATCATTTTTTCACCAGCTCTCCAAATAAAACCTTTGTGATTTCAAAGCCAGTTTTTCTCTTCCTTACAAGTTACGAAATCAAAGTGCACCTCAAATCATCTGCCAGAATTGTATCAGTGCTTTGATTTTACAAATAAATAAAGAAATTTTGGAACAAAAGTCTGCAGTGGAAAGCGAAAATAAATTTTTGACATTTAAGCCACAGCCGTGTGACAAGGTCATTTTTACCAAGTCAAAGATGCCCTAAAAATTACTACTTTTGAAAGCTAGCTTGTCACTGCAGATAATGCTCATCTCAGCAAGAAAATTGATGGGCAGTGAGAGATGCTGATGAAAGTCACAGAACTTTCCCTTGTACAAATGTTCACACATTCAACATTTTGTCTAATTTCAAGTCCTAGGGTACTGCAGAAGTCTATCCATATTCCACAGGTTATGAACTCTGAAAATGAAAACATAGACTGTTCTTCAGTTTAGGGTGACTAAATTGTGAAGTAAGTTCACTGCAAGTTTGGCAATAAATAAGACCACCTAAGGAACTATTCATTTCCTTTTCCTTAATCTAAATATCTCCAACATGTACATGAATGTTGAAGTCCAATATTTGTCTAAAATTTATAATTAATGCATGTAAGGGTACATGAACCAGTCTGAGCAAAATGGTTTTAGTTTCTTTTTATATATCTGATTGAAATGAGCCCAAGAGCTTAGTGATAAGTATAAATCTATTTTTTGTTCTTTATTTAAAGACAAGTTCTTTTAAAATCTGATGAATTTTTCCCTCTTGCTATAATATATTCAAAAACGAAGGTTCATGAAATTCATAAATAGCCGAAGTACTTAAAATATTGAAGTCTGTCATTCTTCCCTCAAGATTGGTAACACATTCCTCCTCTGCTTTCTATTTTTAGTCAATTAGAAGTGGCTTTTTAAGTCTACAAGAGTTGCGAGTGTGTTAGTGTTAACAGTCTCTACTTCACCACCACTCAGTGATTCTTAACCTGTTTTCTCAAAAGATGCCAGTAATACCATGATGGCTAAATCCAAATGTCTTTGCTCAGTTTCCACTTTGTTCAGCTTTAGAATCATTATTTCTTTAAGAATGTGGAATACAGAGTCACAGGAGACAAGATTTTAATATCAACTCTTTCTTCTATCAGCTTCATAATAATAATTTAAGGGTCTTTTGGACATTAAATGAAACAACGCACATGAAAAGATGATAAAAATCATTTCTTTCTGAAAGTGTCTTGAATTTTCTGGTTTTTGGGTCATTTTTATTTTTATTTTTTTGATACAGGAGTATACTGTTTCTCTAGCCATTCATTCTTCAACTCCTCCTTCCCCCTTTTAATTGTTCAGATTTCTCAGAGCTGGTCAGTCAGCTCTCTCCTCATTCTCCATTCTATATCATTCTTCCTTGATGATCTCACTTATTTGTAGGGATTTAAATGTAATTATTGAACTAACAACTACCAAACATATCATGAGCCCTAAATTATCACTCCTGAATTCAAATCTTACATGTCTTATCCGTAATTTCTCCAAGGATGTCCCACAGCAGCCGTAGCTCAGCCTCTTAAAAATAGAATACATCCTTTCCCCAGTGTGTTCTTCCTTTATTTAGTTAATGGCAGTAACACTGTCCAACTGAATCTCAACCATACCTTCATCTCTACCTCCAATTAGTTGTCAAATCCCAGGGGCTTTACCCTCCCAGTCATTCCTGTGTGGCTCCCCTGAGCTCTCAGTAGACCCTTGACCCCCTTCACTGCCTGTGGTCTCTGCTACATTCAATTTAGCTTGTCCTTTAACTCTATGAATCCTCTTCAGTCACAGTTAACAGTATGATTGTTGGTTTGGGGAGCTAATTCAGCCAATCTTTACTGAGTGTCTAGTATATATCTCAGTATTAAGATCTCTATCACAGACTGCTTGACAAACATTCAGTAGGACTGAGCATTTTCTAATTTTTATTTTCACTGCCTCTTTTCTGAACATTTTCTAAGTCAAGTTGTCATTCTAGTTGTATTCTACATTTGATCCTTACAGTTACTAAACTATGAATGTACTTCCTGTTTAGCTATTTATTTACCTAATGCTTAAAACTCTTAACCTGTTTTCTCAAAAGATGCCAGTAATACCATGATGGCTAAATCCAAATGTCTTTGCTCAGTTTCCACTTTGTTCAGCTTTAGAATCATTATTTCTTTAAGAATGTGGAATACAGAGTCACAGGAGACAAGATTTTAATATCAACTCTTTCTTCTATCAGCTTCATAATAATAATTTAAGGGTCTTTTGGACATTAAATGAAACAACGCACATGAAAAGATGATAAAAATCATTTCTTTCTGAAAGTGTCTTGAATTTTCTGGTTTTTGGGTCATGGTTATTTTTATTTTTTTGATACAGGAGTATACTGTTTCTCTAGCCATTCATTCTTCAACTCCTCCTTCCCCCTTTTAATTGTTCAGATTTCTCAGAGCTGGTCAGTCAGCTCTCTCCTCATTCTCCATTCTATATCATTCTTCCTTGATGATCTCACTTATTTGTAGGGATTTAAATGTAATTATTGAACTAACAACTACCAAACATATCATGAGCCCTAAATTATCACTCCTGAATTCAAATCTTACATGTCTTATCCGTAATTTCTCCAAGGATGTCCCACAGCAGCCGTAGCTCAGCCTCTTAAAAATAGAATACATCCTTTCCCCAGTGTGTTCTTCCTTTATTTAGTTAATGGCAGTAACACTGTCCAACTGAATCTCAACCATACCTTCATCTCTACCTCCAATTAGTTGTCAAATCCCAGGGGCTTTACCCTCCCAGTCATTCCTGTGTGGCTCCCCTGAGCTCTCAGTAGACCCTTGACCCCCTTCACTGCCTGTGGTCTCTGCTACATTCAATTTAGCTTGTCCTTTAACTCTATGAATCCTCTTCAGTCACAGTTAACAGTATGATTGTTGGTTTGGGGAGCTAATTCAGCCAATCTTTACTGAGTGTCTAGTATATATCTCAGTATTAAGATCTCTATCACAGACTGCTTGACAAACATTCAGTAGGACTGAGCATTTTCTAATTTTTATTTTCACTGCCTCTTTTCTGAACATTTTCTAAGTCAAGTTGTCATTCTAGTTGTATTCTACATTTGATCCTTACAGTTACTAAACTATGAATGTACTTCCTGTTTAGCTATTTATTTACCTAATGCTTAAAACTCTTAACCTTCTCAGTCATTTATTTAACAAGGTACATCAGTGGCTACTATTTCCAAGTGACACTAGTGCTAAAAACCTGACTGCCAATGCAGGAGACATAAGAGACATGGGTTTGATCCTTGGGTTGGGAAGATCCTTAGAGGAGGAAATGGCAATGTACTCCAGTATCCTTGCCTAGAGAATCCCATGGACAGAATGGCCTGGTGAGCTATAGTCCATAGGGTCCTGCAAAGAGTCAGACATGACTAAAGCATCTTAGCACACACACAATGAACCACGCACACTTTTAGAGGCCAAGGACACAATGTATAATGCCCCTGCTTTCAGAGTGCTTACATTCTCTCTGAACGTAATTCTTGTCTTTCAAGAAAACCCTAGAGAAAGCTACTCTCTTTCTACTATAATTCTAAACCAACTTTGAGATATTTCACTTAGCCACTTGTGATCTCTCCACTGACACTTAGATACTGAGTAACTCTCAAAATGTAGTACACTCTGCTGCTTAGCTCATAAGCCTAAACAACTTGTCTTAAGTTCTAAGGTTAGACATGCCTGAATATAATTTGACTTGCTTTCCAAATTATTTTCTACTAATTCTCTACCCCTATCTTGTGCTTTTACTAAAATTTGTTACTTGCTCTTTCCCAAGTCTTTTTACACAGTTAACGTTCATAGGAATGTCTTTCCTTCCCAGCTCTTACTGTCAAAATTATACACGTTTTTAAGGGCCAAATTTGCTCACTTATTTCATAAATTATTTCATGATCACTAAAAGCAGAAAGGATGACTCTTTTCATTTCTAAAATATATCTAATATATATTTGGGTCTCATCAACTCCTGAAGCTAAATTTGAGGATCTGATATTTTGTTTGGAACAGTCGTATCTCACCCATTAAAATCCAATAGCTCTGTTATTGCTTCTTTCACTGTACATCTCACACAGTCCTTGCCTAAAGACAGATCATGAGGACCTGATATTATGATCACAGCATCAATTCATTTACTGCCTTCTCCTTTCCCCACCCTCAGAGGAAAATGGACATCTAGATGCACTGACACATAATAGGAAAAACAATGAAATTGTGAAGTAAAAAAAATATAAGTATTCTCTCTAGGAATCCACTAATTAGTTCTATAATTGGACAGACTTTTAAGAAGAAAATCTCAGGAAAGGCACAGGTAATTACTGACAAGGTATCTATGATATGGATGTTTAGAGTGTGGGCTTTACAGAATCAGAAAGGATTTCAGCCTTGATTTGATCACTTACCATTTCAGCATTTGGGGCTTATTCCCACATCAGTAAAATGAAGATAAGATACCTGGAAGATTAACTTTATTAACAGACACAAAGCAAATGAAATAGTGCCTGAAACAAAGAAACCTGGGTATTATTATCCTTAAACTTTATTTATGTTTTACCCATGAAATTGGAACTATTGTAGTTGATCTTAGACTAAATTATTTAATCAGCTCCTATATTCTAATAAATAATAAAAACATTAGCATTAGGTTATTACAAATATTTTCTACTTAAGCATGTCATAATGGCTCTATGTAAACACACTCTAGCTCTCACTTAAGCTCCCCAAATTGTGACTCTTTTTTGAGACCGACTTTTACTTGATTACTGAATGTCAGTTGATGAATCAAAAGCTACCTGATCAAGGTACAATAAAATATAGCTCACATTCATCATTATTAGAGAAAAGAAGCCAAAATGATGCTATAAGTAGGCTATTCATGTCAGTTTTATTGATCAAATAAATTAGAATGAAATTTAAGAAGACAGGCATAAGGCATTTTACTCTTTAATAAACATGAGAAAGAATCAATGATGGTGGCTTTTTTTGCTCGTTAGCCTTGGATACACATCTAACTGCTGTCTGGAAGAATATGGCGATTTCCATTAGCGATAATGTGAGTTCGGAAACAAGCTTCTCAGTGTTTCACCTGATATTTTTCTTGTTAAATTTAACAGAGTAGTAATAAACAATATTGGTTCTTCGGTGCAGAAAATGCTTCAGGGACTCTTTATCTCTTCTAACTATATATTTCAAGAAGTATTCTAAAGTTTTTATAAGTGCTTTTTACTTCACAGGTGCTTTGGGCTGGAAGGGTTCCTAAGAGTTCACTGCTCTGCCTTAAGGCAGAGTGAACCTAACCCTCCTAGAGGAGATAGATGAAGAATTTAAGAATTCTACTATTCCTCAGCAGGACCACCCTCCTCAACCCCCTAGACCCTCAAATCAAGCCCGGTTCAATAAAGAGTTTGCACACAGGAGCAAAACCACTTTTTTTTTTCAGCTGAGGCACAGAAAGCTGCAAATGCAACAGTTAAAATACAGAAAATAATCCCAACAGAAAAAGTTAGTCTCAATATTTTAATACCTACTAACATCATCATTACTAAATCATTATTTTTCAATCATTGGTATCTACCTAGGTTTCAATACTGATGTATTTTGCTTAAGTTGGTTTTCTTTTGAATGGAGTCCTGTCACTAAACTTTATCACTTTCATAAAAAAGAAACCAGTTGCTTAGGAATAAAAGACAAAGGCTTAGAATGCATCTCAAAAGCATATTGTAGTCAACCATAAGAGTTCATAGAAAATGATGATATCTAAAGGAATGCTTGAATGTGGAAACTCAATGAGAAAAGAACTGTTTCCTATTAGCTTTAACAGCAGGGTTTGTTATCATTTAAATGCACGCTCTAATACACTTAGTGTTTTGTGCTACATTTAACAAGATTAAGTGAGCACACACTGTTTCAACTAAAATCTTTATCAGAAATCAGAGGCAAGCCTCATTTCTTGCCAAAACATTCTCTTGTGGCTCATTCTTGGAGCAAATTCCACATAAGTAGATTTGTTTACCCAGGTGGACCATTGCTCAATTAAAGGATTTTTCCTTCCAGGTAACTCTTAGCTTTACTGAACTTTGAAAACTTTATCCAGAACTTCTAAAAAAGAGATGTATCTGAGAAGTGTTATAAAGGACCATAATCTGTAATTGAATAAAAATGTAATTTGAACATAACAATGAATGAAGAGAAAATTGGAAGGATTCTCACATGATTTCGCTATAATGATACAGATATTCAATCTCAAGAAGTATTCTAAAGTTTTTATAAGTGCTTTTACTCACAGGTGCTTTGGGCTGGAAGGGTTCCTAAGAGTTCACTGCTCTGCCTTAAGGCAGAGTGAACCTAACCCTCCTAGAGGAGATAGATGAAGAATTTAAGAATTCTACTATTCCTCAGCAGGACCACCCTCCTCAACCCCCTAGACCCTCAAATCAAGCCCGGTTCAATAAAGAGTTTGCACACAGGAGCAAAACCACTTTTTTTTTTCAGCTGAGGCACAGAAAGCTGCAAATGCAACAGTTAAAATACAGAAAATAATCCCAACAGAAAAAGTTAGTCTCAATATTTTAATACCTACTAACATCATCATTACTAAATCATTATTTTTCAATCATTGGTATCTACCTAGGTTTCAATACTGATGTATTTTGCTTAAGTTGGTTTTCTTTTGAATGGAGTCCTGTCACTAAACTTTATCACTTTCATAAAAAAGAAACCAGTTGCTTAGGAATAAAAGACAAAGGCTTAGAATGCATCTCAAAAGCATATTGTAGTCAACCATAAGAGTTCATAGAAAATGATGATATCTAAAGGAATGCTTGAATGTGGAAACTCAATGAGAAAAGAACTGTTTCCTATTAGCTTTAACAGCAGGGTTTGTTATCATTTAAATGCACGCTCTAATACACTTAGTGTTTTGTGCTACATTTAACAAGATTAAGTGAGCACACACTGTTTCAACTAAAATCTTTATCAGAAATCAGAGGCAAGCCTCATTTCTTGCCAAAACATTCTCTTGTGGCTCATTCTTGGAGCAAATTCCACATAAGTAGATTTGTTTACCCAGGTGGACCATTGCTCAATTAAAGGATTTTTCCTTCCAGGTAACTCTTAGCTTTACTGAACTTTGAAAACTTTATCCAGAACTTCTAAAAAAGAGATGTATCTGAGAAGTGTTATAAAGGACCATAATCTGTAATTGAATAAAAATGTAATTTGAACATAACAATGAATGAAGAGAAAATTGGAAGGATTCTCACATGATTTCGCTATAATGATACAGATATTCAATCTCAAGACAAGCAGTAAATAGTAGATAGTCTTCCAAAAAAAAAAAAGTCTCATCATCTCCTGAAACAATGTATTAATTTTTCTACTTTGAAAAAATTTAAACTGCTTGAAATAAGCTTCTGGGAACTTTATCCAAAAAGTGCTTAGATTTCAACTTTCAGATAATCTTACTGAAAATTTTAACCTGCTAAGACATCCTACATGAGAAGTTTTCTTTTAAAGTACTTTATCTTTCTAGTTTTTTACATTTTACACCTTACATTTCCCTTGCCTCTATAAGGTGAGCAAAAATATGTAGATTTTTAATCTAGATCAACATGGTTCTAAATGTTATAACATATTTTTTTAACATCAATTGAAGTGATTTTTTTTTTAATTCTATATCTTAAAGGTTTTACAGTTTTGTTGTTCACAGACATGTATGTTCCCAGATCAGTCATATACATATCCATGGTCCCCACCCCCCCCAGTTCCTCCCATCCCACCCCTCCAGAAAGCCATTGTAAGCACTCCTATTCCCTTAGCACTATGACACTAGCTATCTTTTCCACACATAACAGTATAGGTTTCCATGTTACTCCCTCCATGCTTCCATCTCCCTATTTCTTCCCCACAACGTCCCTATGTCTATGCTCTGTCTGTTTTTCCATGAGTTCCCTGCGTGTGTCATCAAGACCGTCCTACTAGATTCCATAAATGTGTGTTAGTATACTGTATTTGTCTTTCTCTTTTTGACTGACTTCACTTTTTATGATAGGTTCTAGACCAGCCACTTCATTAGGACTGAGTCTTCTGCATTTCTTTTAACAGCTGAGTAGTATTCCATTGTATATATGTACCAGAGCTTCTGGATCCATTCATTCGTCGATGGACATCTAGGTTGCTTCCAAGTTGTGGCTGTTGTATGGAGAGTTGCAATGAACATTGGGGTACAGGTGCTTCTTTCAGTTTTGATTTCATCAGGATATAAGCCTAATAGTGGGATTGCTGGGTCATAGGGTGCTTCTATTTTTAGTTTTTTAAGAAATCTCCAGACTGTCTTCCATAGAGGCTGTATCAGTTTACATTCCCACCAGCAATGCAAGAGGGTTCCCTTTTCTCCACACCCTCTCCAGCATTTATTGTCTGTAGATTTGTTGATGATGGCCATTCTGATGGGTGTGAGGTGATATCTCATTGTAGTTTTAATTTGCATTTCTTGAATAATAAGCGAGGTTGAGCATCGTTTCATGTGCTTTTGGGCCATCTGTATGTTCTCTTTGGAGAGGCGTCTCTTTAGATCTATTTCCCATTTTTTTGATTGGGTTGTTCGTTTTTCCTGTGCTGAGTTGTCTGAGTTGCTTGTAGATTTTGGAGATTAATTCTTTGTCTGTTGTTTCATTTGCTATGATTTTCTCCCATTCTGTGGGCTGCCTGTCCAGCTTTTTTGATTTCTTTTGCTGTACAAAAGCTTTTAAGTTTCCTGAGGTCCCACATGTTCATTTTTCTGTTCAGTTCTGCTATTTTAGTTGGTGGGTCAGAGAAGATCTTGCTTTGATTGATGTCCTTGAGGGTTTTGCCTATATTCTCCTCTAAGAGTTTGATGGTTTCTGGTCTTACATTTAGGTCTTTAATCCATTTTGAGTGGATCTTTGTGTATGGGGTCAGGGAATGTTTCAGCTTCATTTGTTTGCATGTAGCTGTCCAATTTTCCCAGCACCACTTGTTGAAGAGGCTGTCTTTGTCCCATTTTACAGTTTCTCCTCCTTTGTCAAAAATAAGGTACCCATAGGAGAGTGGGTTTATCTCTGGGTTCTCGATCTTGTTCCACTGGTCTATGGTTCTGTTTTTGTGCCAGTACCATACTGTCTTGATGACTGTTGCTTTATAGTAGAGTCTGAAGTTAGGGAGGCTGATTCCTCCAGCTCCGTTTTCTTTCTCAGGATTGCTTTGGCTATTCGAGGTCTTCTGTGTTTCCATATGAACTGTGTTATTATTTGGTCTAGTTCTGTGAAAAAGGTCAATGGAAGTTGAATAGGTATTGCATTGAATCTGTAGATGATATTTGGTAGTATGGTCATTTTCACAATATTGATTCTTCTGACCCAGGAACATGGGATATCTCTCCATCTGTTTAAGTCTTCTTTAATTTCTTTCACGAGTGTCTTGTAATTTTCTGTGTACAGTTCTTTTGTTCCTTTGGGTAGGTTTATTCCTAGATATTTGATTCTTTTGGTTGCAATGGTGAAGGGGACTGCCTCTTTGATTTCGTTTTCTGATTTTTCTTTGTTTGTGTATAGGAAAGCCAGTGATTTCTGTGTGTTGACTTTGTATCCTGCGACTTTGCTGAATTCGTTGATTAGCTCTAGTAGTTTTGTAATAGTGTCTTTGGGATTTTCTATGTATAATATCATGTCATCTGCAAATAGAGAGAGTTTGACTTCTTCTTAATTCTTTGTCTGTTGTTTCATTTGCTATGATTTTCTCCCATTCTGTGGGCTGCCTGTCCAGCTTTTTTGATTTCTTTTGCTGTACAAAAGCTTTTAAGTTTCCTGAGGTCCCACATGTTCATTTTTCTGTTCAGTTCTGCTATTTTAGTTGGTGGGTCAGAGAAGATCTTGCTTTGATTGATGTCCTTGAGGGTTTTGCCTATATTCTCCTCTAAGAGTTTGATGGTTTCTGGTCTTACATTTAGGTCTTTAATCCATTTTGAGTGGATCTTTGTGTATGGGGTCAGGGAATGTTTCAGCTTCATTTGTTTGCATGTAGCTGTCCAATTTTCCCAGCACCACTTGTTGAAGAGGCTGTCTTTGTCCCATTTTACAGTTTCTCCTCCTTTGTCAAAAATAAGGTACCCATAGGAGAGTGGGTTTATCTCTGGGTTCTCGATCTTGTTCCACTGGTCTATGGTTCTGTTTTTGTGCCAGTACCATACTGTCTTGATGACTGTTGCTTTATAGTAGAGTCTGAAGTTAGGGAGGCTGATTCCTCCAGCTCCGTTTTTCTTTCTCAGGATTGCTTTGGCTATTCGAGGTCTTTGGTGTTTCCATATGAACTGTGTTATTCTTTGGTCTAGTTCTGCGAAAAATGTCAATGGAAGTTGAATAGGTATTGCATTGAATCTGTAGATGATATTTGGTAGTATGGTCATTTTCACAATATTGATTCTTCTGACCCAGGAACATGGGATATCTCTCCATCTGTTTAAGTCTTCTTTAATTTCTTTCACGAGTGTCTTGTAATTTTCTGTGTACAGTTCTTTTGTTCCTTTGGGTAGGTTTATTCCTAGATATTTGATTCTTTTGGTTGCAATGGTGAAGGGGACTGCCTCTTTGATTTCGTTTTCTGATTTTTCTTTGTTTGTGTATAGGAAAGCCAGTGATTTCTGTGTGTTGACTTTGTATCCTGCGACTTTGCTGAATTCGTTGATTAGCTCTAGTAGTTTTGTAATAGTGTCTTTGGGATTTTCTATGTATAATATCATGTCATCTGCAAATAGAGAGAGTTTGACTTCTTCCTTTCCAATCTGGATTCCTTTGATTTCTTTCTCTTCTCTTATTGCTGTTGCTAGAACTTCCAGGACTATGTTGAATAGTAGTGATGAAAGTGGACACCCCTGTCTTGTTCCTGATCTTAGAGGGAATGATTTCTCAAGAGGGAATCTTGAGGATAATGTTCGCTGTGGGCTTCTCATAGATGGCTTTCATTATGTTGAGATAGGTTCCTTCTATGCCCATTTTCTGAAGAGTTTTTATCATAAATGGATGTTGTACTTTGTCGAATGCTTTTTCTGCATCTATTGAGATGATCATGTGATTTTTGTCTCTCAATTTGTTGATATGGTGTATCACATTGTTTGATTTGCGGATATTGAAGAATACGTGCATGCCTGGGATGAACCCGACTTGATCATGATGTATGAGTTTTCTGATGTGTTGTTGAATTCTGTTTGCTAGGATTTTGTTGAGGATGTTGGCGTCTAGATTCATCAGTGAAATTGGCCTATATTTTATCTTTTTGTGCTGTCTTTCCTTGACTTTGGTATCAAGGGTGATGGCGGCCTCATAGAATGTGTTTGGAAGTGTTCCTTCCTGTGCAATTTTTTGGAAGAGTTTTAGAAGGACAGGCATTAGCTCTTCTTTAAATGTTTGGTAGAATTCGGCTGTGAAGCCATCTGACCCTGGGCTTTTATTTTTGGGTAAATTTTTAATCACAGATTTGATTTCTGAGCCTGTGATTGGGTTGTTCAAAGTTTCTGTTTCTTCCTGGCTCAGTCTTGGGAGATTGATCTTCCCCAAGAAACTGTCCATTTCTTCCAGGTTGTCCAGTTTGTTGCCATAGGGTTGTTCATAATAGTCTCTTAGAATTCTTTGGATTTCTGCATTATCTGTTGTAATCTCTCCTTTTTCGTTTTTGATTTTGGTGATCTGGTTCTTCTCTCTCTTTTTCTTGATGAGTCTGGCCAGTGGCTTGTCAATTTTGTTTACTTTTTCAAAGAAGCAGCTTTTTGTTTTGTTTATCATTACTATAGTTTCTTTGGGATTTTCTATGTATAATATCATGTCATCTGCAAATAGAGACTTCCTTTCCAATCTGGATTCCTTTGATTTCTTTCTCTTCTCTTATTGCTGTTGCTAGAACTTCCAGGACTATGTTGAATAGTAGTGATGAAAGTGGACACCCCTGTCTTGTTCCTGATCTTAGAGGGAATGATTTCTCAAGAGGGAATCTTGAGGATAATGTTCGCTGTGGGCTTCTCATAGATGGCTTTCATTATGTTGAGATAGGTTCCTTCTATGCCCATTTTCTGAAGAGTTTTTATCATAAATGGATGTTGTACTTTGTCGAATGCTTTTTCTGCATCTATTGAGATGATCATGTGATTTTTGTCTCTCAATTTGTTGATATGGTGTATCACATTGTTTGATTTGCGGATATTGAAGAATACGTGCATGCCTGGGATGAACCCGACTTGATCATGATGTATGAGTTTTCTGATGTGTTGTTGAATTCTGTTTGCTAGGATTTTGTTGAGGATGTTGGCGTCTAGATTCATCAGTGAAATTGGCCTATAATTTTCTCTTTTTGTGCTGTCTTTCCTTGACTTTGGTATCAAGGGTGATGGCGGCCTCATAGAATGTGTTTGGAAGTGTTCCTTCCTGTGCAATTTTTTGGAAGAGTTTTAGAAGGACAGGCATTAGCTCTTCTTTAAATGTTTGGTAGAATTCGGCTGTGAAGCCATCTGACCCTGGGCTTTTATTTTTGGGTAAATTTTTAATCACAGATTTGATTTCTGAGCCTGTGATTGGGTTGTTCAAAGTTTCTGTTTCTTCCTGGCTCAGTCTTGGGAGATTGATCTTCCCCAAGAAACTGTCCATTTCTTCCAGGTTGTCCAGTTTGTTGCCATAGGGTTGTTCATAATAGTCTCTTAGAATTCTTTGGATTTCTGCATTATCTGTTGTAATCTCTCCTTTTTCGTTTTTGATTTTGGTGATCTGGTTCTTCTCTCTCTTTTTCTTGATGAGTCTGGCCAGTGGCTTGTCAATTTTGTTTACCTTTTTCAAAGAAACAGCTTTTTGTTTTATTTATCATTACTATAGTTTCTTTCATTTCTTTCTCATTTCTTATTTCTCGTCTTCTGCTGGCTTTGGGATGTTTTTGTTCTTCTTTTTCCAATTGTTTTAAGTGGAGGGTTAAGTCATCTGCTTCATATTTTCCTAGTTTCCTGAGGTGGGATTGCATTGCTATAAATTTCCCTCTTAGAACTACTTTTGCGGTATCCCATAGGTTTTGAACTGTTGTGTGTTCATTGTCATTTTCTTCTAGGAATTGTTTTATTTCTCCTTTGATTTGCTCGGTAATCAGTTGGTTGTTTAGGTATGTGTTGTTTAATCTCCTTGTGTTTGTGTTTTTAGCAGTTTTTTTTTCCTGTAGTTGATCTCTAGTCTCATTGCATTGTGGTCCGAGAAGATGGTTGATATAATTGCAGTTTCCTTGAATTGACTGAGGTTTGATTTGTGACCCAAGATGTGGTCTATCCTGGAGAATGTTCTGTGAGCACTTGAGAAGAAAGTGTATTCTTCTGCTTTTGGGTGAAATGTCCTAAAGATATAGATGAGGTCCATCTTTTCTAGTGTGGCATTTAAGGCTTGTGTTTCTTTCTTAATTTTCTGTTTGGATGATCTGTCCATTGGTGTGAGAGGAGTGTTAAAGTCTCCTACTATTATTGTGTTATTATTGATTTCTTCTTTTAAGTCTGAAAGTATCTGTCTTATGTATTGTGGTGCCCGTGTGTTAGGTGCGTAGATATTCATGACTGTTACGTCTTCCTCTTGGATGGATCCCTTAATCATGATGTAGTGACCTGCCTTGTCTCTTAGAATCTTCTTTACTTTAAAATCTATTTTGTCTGATATGAGGATTGCTACCCCAGCTTTCTTTTGATTTCCATTTGCATGGAATATCTTTTTTCAGCCTCTCACTTTCAGTCTATGGGTGTCTCTAGGTCTGAAGTGGGTCTCTTGTAAACAGCATATATATGGGTCATGTTTCTTGATCCATTCAGCCAACCTGTGTCGTTTGGTTGGAGCATTTAATCCATTTACATTCAAAGTAATTATTGATACAAATGTTCCTATTGTCATCTTCTGAGAAGTTTGGGGTTTGATTTGTAGGACTTCTTCTACTCTTGTATTTATTGGCTATATCAGGCCCTTTAACACTTGTTGTAGGGCTGGTTTTGTGGTACAGAATTCTTATAGTTTTTGCTTGTCTGTGAAGCTTTAGACTTCACCATCAATTCTGAATGAGATTCTTGCTGGGTAGAGAATTCTTGGTTGGAGGTTATTCTCTTTTAGCCGCTTAAATGTGTCCTGTCACTGTATTCTGGCCTGCAGGATTTCTGTTGAGAGATCTGCAGTTAGATGTATGGGGTTTCCTTTATATTTTATTTGTTGTTTACTTCTAGCTTCTTTTAGTAATCTGTCTTTATATTTAGTCTTTGTTAGGTTGATTAGAATGTGCCTTGGTGTATTTCTTCTGGGTTCATCCTGTATGGAACTCTTCATGCTTCTTGGACATGGTTGACTATTTCCTTTCCCATGCTGGGGAAGTTTTCCACTATAACCTCTTCAAGAATTTTTTCATAGCCTTTCTTCCCCTCTTCTTCCTCTGGAGCTCCTATAATTCTAATGTTGGTGCGTTTGATATTGTCTCATAGGTCTCTAAGGCTATCCTCAGTTCTTTTAATTCTTTCAGCTTTGTTCTGTTCTTCAGCACTTATTTCCACCAGTCTATCTTCCAGCTCGCTTATCCGTTCTTCAGCCCCCGATACTCTACTGTTGAGGCCTTCTACAGTATTTTTGAGTTCAGCAATTGAGTTGGTGGTCTCTATTTGCTTATTTTTCATTTCTTGCATGTCTTTTCACAGTGCACTGATTTCCTCTAATATTCTGTTTTCGGTGTTTTGCATCCTCATTAGTATAGTTTTTCTGAATTTTCTTTCAGGTAATTTGTCTCTCTCCTCTGTCATTTGAAGCTGTGATTCTCTAGCTTGGTCCTTCATTTGTGCAGTGTTTCTCTGTCGTTTCATTGTTAGGTTAGTTTTTGTTTCTTTGTGTGTGTCTGTGTGTACAGAGTTCTTTTCCCACCAGGCTTCTTGGTTGAATTTTTTTTGTTTGGCAGTGTTTCCGGGGATCCATTCAGCAACCTTTCGTTGGAGCATTTAATCCATTTACATTCAAAGTAATTATTGATACAAATGTTCCTATTGTCATCTTCTGAGAAGTTTGGGGTTTGATTTGTAGGACTTCTTCTACTCTTGTATTTATTGGCTATATCAGGCCCTTTAACACTTGTTGTAGGGCTGGTTTTGTGGTACAGAATTCTTATAGTTTTTGCTTGTCTGTGAAGCTTTAGACTTCACCATCAATTCTGAATGAGATTCTTGCTGGGTAGAGAATTCTTGGTTGGAGGTTATTCTCTTTTAGCCGCTTAAATGTGTCCTGTCACTGTATTCTGGCCTGCAGGATTTCTGTTGAGAGATCTGCAGTTAGATGTATGGGGTTTCCTTTATATTTTATTTGTTGTTTACTTCTAGCTTCTTTTAGTAATCTGTCTTTATATTTAGTCTTTGTTAGGTTGATTAGAATGTGCCTTGGTGTATTTCTTCTGGGTTCATCCTGTATGGAACTCTTCATGCTTCTTGGACATGGTTGACTATTTCCTTTCCCATGCTGGGGAAGTTTTCCACTATAACCTCTTCAAGAATTTTTTCATAGCCTTTCTTCCCCTCTTCTTCCTCTGGAGCTCCTATAATTCTAATGTTGGTGCGTTTGATATTGTCTCATAGGTCTCTAAGGCTATCCTCAGTTCTTTTAATTCTTTCAGCTTTGTTCTGTTCTTCAGCACTTATTTCCACCAGTCTATCTTCCAGCTCGCTTATCCGTTCTTCAGCCCCCGATACTCTACTGTTGAGGCCTTCTACAGTATTTTTGAGTTCAGCAATTGAGTTGGTGGTCTCTATTTGCTTATTTTTCATTTCTTGCATGTCTTTTCACAGTGCACTGATTTCCTCTAATATTCTGTTTTCGGTGTTTTGCATCCTCATTAGTATAGTTTTTCTGAATTTTCTTTCAGGTAATTTGTCTCTCTCCTCTGTCATTTGAAGCTGTGATTCTCTAGCTTGGTCCTTCATTTGTGCAGTGTTTCTCTGTCGTTTCATTGTTAGGTTAGTTTTTGTTTCTTTGTGTGTGTCTGTGTGTACAGAGTTCTTTTCCCCACCAGGCTTCTTGGTTGAATTCTCCCTTCCTTTGGGTTTCTGTCCTTCTAGAAGGGTTCAATGGTTTGTGTCTTGGGTGGTGTTAGGTCTTGTTTACAGGTGAACAATCTCTAGTGTTGTATGTTCTTTGATAGTGTGGGGTCTTGGAATCAGGGCTTCCACTCTGAGGATCCTTGGTTTGATGATTGGTCAGGGGGTGTAGGCTCTATGTCTGGTTTGCTATGGTGTTCCGTGATATTAGTTCAAATACTAGCATCTGAGGAGCAAGAGGTGTGTCCCTAATGGGTGACAGTCATAAAAGCATGCAGATGTTTTCTAACATAGTCATAAGATATACATACATACACAGCAATAACCACATCTAACCAGTCTTACAGTGACAAAGCATAGGAAATTTTTCTGGCAAACAACACAATCAAAGATGGTACTTGCCCGTTAAGCTCTGAATTAATTAAAATAGTGCCTGGAAAAATAGGTCTTGGGTAAGGTCCTGGCTTGGACTATTTCATTGAAAGCAAATTTTAACTAAGACACGTGTTGGGGGTGAGGAGGAGAAGAGTGTATGGGTAATGAGAATTCAACTTGGAAGGATTTTATAGGGTTATGTAGCCAAGATTAGTGTGTTGTATTGTTTAGTGCAGCTGGAAGAGAATAGTGGAGACAGGAAGGCAGGAAATATTTATCTAGGGGGTAGTGGTAGATAAGAGAAAGTTTTAGATTTAGAACATAGAGGGAGGAAGGAGTGGGAAAGAGGAAAGAAAATTAGAAGTTCAAGAATTAAAATTTTTTAAAAAATTAATAATTAAAAATCAAAAAAAAGAAATTAAAAGTTAAAAAAGGGAAGAGAAACTTAATAAGAAGAGACAAAAGAGAAAAAAATAGAAAAAAAAAAAAAAAAAAACCAAACCTGACCTATCAAACGAATAAACAGAACCGTCCGCAACAGATAAGCAAAAAAGCTAAATACTGTCCCTGGTTTTTATCCTCTCATCTGTTTGGTGGAAGCCAGTCTGCTCTCGATGGTGCTGTCTTGATGATGTAGCCTTTCCCTTATGGCACCGGTCTGCAAGCTCACGTGCTGGCCGGGACGGCAGGCTGATTCCAGTGCGTCGGGCGGGGGACCGCAGCACCCGCGCAATCCCGTGTTGGGCAGGGGCGTCCTGGCTCTGCCGCGCACCCACCGGTAGTCTCTGATACCTGAACTTCCCCCGGCTTCCTCCGCTGCGGGTGTAGCTATGGGGGTGCAGCTATGGGGGTGCATGGGCTGCTCTGCCACTGGCACGCACACACTGCCGGTTACGCCTCCAAGTCCCAAAAGCAGGCACAAGCTTCCCCATCTGGCTCGAGCCTGGTCCCTGGTCAGCAATCTGTGGGCGACTTCCCCTTCAGCCAGTCCCCCACTAGGAGTGTTTGAACTCACCTGGTGCCTGGCGGAAAGTCGCGATTTTCGCCCGGCCAAGCGGCATGATTTTCACACTGGGCACTCCCTCCAATCTCCCCGTTGGTCGCTAGGCAGCACTCCCGGCGTTCTGTCAGGTCTCAGGTCACTAGACAGCAAGTGCGCTCTGCTCAGCTCTGCCCGGGTATCCTATCTTCGCATCGTCTTAATTTCTGCCAACGATCCAGGCGGATTCTTGGAGTTTTCACGCTGATCGCTGCCTTCTCTCCCCCGAGGCTCCGCTTAGGCCTCCTTTTAGGGCACTTGCTGGCGCGCTCTCCGTTGGTGCGGTCCAGCGTGGGGGTTAGGATAGAGGATTTTTAGAACCCTAGCTCCAGGAAATTTCTGGCTATTCACTCTTCTACTCTCGCGGACCTATGGAATTCTTGTGTCGTCTAGCAGCTGGTTTGTTGGTGGTGGTTCTTTTCTTGATTAGTTCTGGTGATTCTGTTGGGGAGCTGGTGAAATCTTCCCCTCATTCCTCTGCCATCTTGGCTCCCCTCTAAATGTTATAAAATATTTTTATATTTTATTTTTTTAGCTTAAGTTCAACAGATATCTGCAGCTTCTATTTTTAACAAATTTTCCACATTTGTAAGTAATAAAATATTATGACTGCCTTATACATAAAATAAAACTGCTTTTGCTACACTTCTTTTTATCTAGTAGATAGTTTAAAAATCCACATTTGGCCATCACATACCTTGATGAGTCTTTCAGCATTTTCAATTGATTATAGTTCTCCACAAAAGACTAAAAATGTATCTATTTTCTGTCAATTTATCAATCATTTATAATCAATGATATGATGGCAAGGTCACAGCTATACTTTTGTGGTAAGTGGAATAATGTCCACTCCCTTATCCCTTGACTTGTGAATATGTTACCTTACATGGAAATGATTTTGCAGATTTGATTAAGGATGCTGACCTTGAGAAGGAGCGATTGCCCAAGTGAACCTAATCTAATCACACAAAGACTTAAAAGTGGAGAACCCATTGTAGCTTCAATCAGAGAGAAAGATGTGAAGACAGAGGATTAGAGAGATGCAGTGTGTAATAAACCTGACTTGCAGTTCTTGGCTTTGAAGATGGTGGAATGAAGCCAAGAACTAAAGAATGAAAGCAGCCTCTAGAAACCGGCAAATGCAGGATACACTTTCTCCCCTAAAGTTTCCAGAAAAAGGTACAGCCTTGCCAACACTTAAACCCTTAGATTTAATTCCTCAAAAGCTGTATCTGTATAATTTCAGTGAATTTGTGATCATTTGTTCTGGCAGCAATAGAAAAATAAAATCTGAGGGTTTTGAATTTTTCCCCAAATGGTTAAAGATAAAACCAAATTATTTCTCTGAGGATCAACTTAGCAAGATTTTACACAGAATTGGTTTTGTCTCCCTACATTACAGATTTTAGTTATGAAACTTTTCTGTATTTCTTTTCTACACTAAATTTCTCTTGGAATAATCTGTTGTGTCACTATTGCCATTTCTCTGTCTTTTTTCCTCAACTATTCATTTTAGTGTTCCATACATATTTTTTTAGGTTGTCATGGATACTTCATGGGATACAAACACACAACTACATACTATGAATGGATACATGCAGTATATACAGACAGACCTGCATTCTTCTCTTCCACTCCTACAGGCATCTTTTTAGACCCCCTTCTAAACTTGCTCCAAATCAAGCAAACAACAAAAGGAACTGAAATGACTTTAATTTCCCAATCACTAGCAAGAATTTTCCTTCATTTTTTTTGTTGTTGCCACTTTTCTCTGAATAATTTTTAAGTAATCTTCTATCAGTAAAATTGGTTAGACTGAGACATGATTTGAAAACATGGAAGGGAACTTTTCTTTTTACATGCCAGAATTCCCGAGGCAGAAAAAAGGTTGCTTTTTTTTTTTTCTTACAGTACAACCAACTTTATATTTTGGGAAGCTAATATTTGACCTTTGTGTAAGCCACTAGCACATGTCACCTCAATAATACCTTCCAACAGTACTGTCAGAAAAGTATTAGTTCACATTTAGACATAAGAGGGCTAAAATTTGGAACATTTTCATTCATTTCCCAAGGTCCTTAGATGGCAAATGGCAAATACAAACTTATTTATTCCCTTTACATAAATTTTACAAGTGAGCTATGTAGGCACCAAACAAAATATCAGCTCCCTATTCTAACCTTTAAGTTATAGATTTTTTCTGTAAATAACATTGCCTCATAGTAGCATAAATATATTCATTAACAGCACCAGTTGGAAATATCTGTACAGTGATACTTTCTCTGTAACACAGGCCAAATTAATCCTTGGAGTTTATCATATTGAAATACATTTGTGTTCAAACTGATAAAGTGTTAAAAGATGATGCCTCTTCTTGTAAAATATGAACTACGCTTAGTCTCTAGGAAACAATAAATTGAAAGTCAAGAGACTTGAGTTCTAGCCTCAGTTCAGCTACCTATAAGACATGCTAACTTTTCAAGTTAAAAAAAATTGGGGGGACTTCCCCTGGTGGTTCAGTGGGTAAGGACACCGCCTTGCAGTGCAAGGGGCGCCGGTTCGATCCCTGGCCTGGGAAGATCCCATGTGCCGTGGAGAGGCTGGACCAATGTGTCCAATTACCAAGCCAGAGCTCTGGAGCGCATGCGCCCAGAGCCAGTGCTCTGCGACAACAGACGCCACCGCAATGGGAGGCCCACAGGAGCCAAAGAACACAGATGAAAATTGAGAAATGAAAGACCAGTAGAAGTGACCCGCCTGCTCCCCTCCATCCCCAACCTGACCCCCGCCCAAAATAAATAAATAAATAAATCTTTAAAAAAAAAAATTGGGGGTCACTTCTCTGTTTTCTAAAAATCACGACAATAATGACTTCCTCATGGGTTATCTTGTTAAGAATAAGTGTGATATTACATCAGACATGTTTGTGTCTCAGTTCCTAACAATTTATCTTTTATTGAACAAAACTATATGCTAAGTGAATTAATGATGCATTAAAATGTATCCAGAAAGCTTCTTCAAAAATTATAATGGACTATGTAAAAGTAGCATATCAGTCCTACCTATATAAGCATTAGGCTTCCCCATTAAAGAGAAAGGGAAAATTAGACATCCCTGGTGGTCCAGTGGTTAAGAATCTACCAACGCAGGAGACACAGGTTCAATTGCTCATCTGGAAAGACTTCACATGCCTCAGAGTACTAAGCCCATGAGACACAACTACTGATTACACACACAGCTGAAGCCTGGGCACTGAAAGCTCGTGCCCCACAGCAAGAGAAACCCATGCATTACACACAAAAAAGATAGACCATACTCACTGCAACTACAGAAAACCCAAGTGACAACAAAGACCAAGAACAACCAAAAATAAATAAATTTTTAAAAATAGAGAGAGAAAGGAAAAACTAGAGGATGAATAGTAGCAGCATCACATGAACTATGCACACTGATCTCCTGAACAGAAAGGAATGACTCTGGGAAGACAATGATAGTAAAAATACATTTGTGCCATAAGTTTCTTTTAGGCTATGTGTTCTAGTAAAAAAAGCATCTTTTTTAAAGACAAGTAGTTATCAAATTCTGTCCCTTCTGTTTACTTATTTGGCTTTGGCTAAGTTAACTATGTTTTGAGTCTAAATTTCCTCACCTGTCCGTAGAGCATCTATTACTACCTTGTCAAGTGCGTGAAAGGCTGGTCATTTATTAAAATCCATATCCCTTTTTTTCCTGAGCACACAGCAGACCACATTCTTCTGCCCCCCTTCTATGTCCAGCCACATGACTGTTTTCTGATCAATGGATGTGAAGAGGAGGAAAGTGTGTCCTATAAAGCTCTTTCCTCCTTCGTCCTTCCTACTGACTGCAGGAGGGACTTCAAGGGAGACCTTGAAAGCTGGAGGTCAGAGAAGGCAGAAGCACTGGCCCCCAGGGTCCTGAGAAACTGTGATCAAAGCCCTCCTGTTGCCGTGGCACCGTCCATGACTATCATGTGGTCAACACTCAATTGCCTTCACGTAGTTAAACCATTGTATGCTCGGAACTTTTTGCTATTACAGACTAGTCTATTTTATTTTTTTGTGAGGTTTGAAGTCTACCCACAATCCTTCTCAAAAATTGATAGGTTTCATTGTAGTTATTTTATTAGCCCCCAATTGCAATATAACAAATTATTACAAGCTTCATAACTTAAGATGAAACATACTAATTATCTCATTACTTTCAGTTGCCATGTGTCAGGAGTCTAGGCTTACCTTCACAGGATCTTTTACTCATAACAGGATCTTTTACTCATAACATCGCATAGCTTCAATCACAGTGCCAACTAAGACTGAGGTCTCATGGGAAACCTATATAGTCTTTTCCCAAGCTCATATGCTTCCTTGCAGTTCTTCAACAATCCATTCTCTGACCTCTAGATTATTTTCCAGAAGTCTTACTAGATTATGTCAAGCCCACTCAAGATAAATCTAAACTTTACATTAACAGATTAGGGAATTTTCACAACATCTGCAAAATCCCTTCACCTTCGCCACATAACAACAACAACAATAGCAGTTGTATCTCACGTCCTTAGCCATATTCTGTTTCCAGGAGCACTCACAGGTTCTACCCACTCTCAAGCAGGTTCACGTCAAACTTACATTTGTGCCATAAGTTTCTTTTAGGCTATGTGTTCTAGTAAAAAAAGCATCTTTTTTAAAGACAAGTAGTTATCAAATTCTGTCCCTTCTGTTTACTTATTTGGCTTTGGCTAAGTTAACTATGTTTTGAGTCTAAATTTCCTCACCTGTCCGTAGAGCATCTATTACTACCTTGTCAAGTGCGTGAAAGGCTGGTCATTTATTAAAATCCATATCCCTTTTTTTCCTGAGCACACAGCAGACCACATTCTTCTGCCCCCCTTCTATGTCCAGCCACATGACTGTTTTCTGATCAATGGATGTGAAGAGGAGGAAAGTGTGTCCTATAAAGCTCTTTCCTCCTTCGTCCTTCCTACTGACTGCAGGAGGGACTTCAAGGGAGACCTTGAAAGCTGGAGGTCAGAGAAGGCAGAAGCACTGGCCCCCAGGGTCCTGAGAAACTGTGATCAAAGCCCTCCTGTTGCCGTGGCACCGTCCATGACTATCATGTGGTCAACACTCAATTGCCTTCACGTAGTTAAACCATTGTATGCTCGGAACTTTTTGCTATTACAGACTAGTCTATTTTATTTTTTTGTGAGGTTTGAAGTCTACCCACAATCCTTCTCAAAAATTGATAGGTTTCATTGTAGTTATTTTATTAGCCCCCAATTGCAATATAACAAATTATTACAAGCTTCATAACTTAAGATGAAACATACTAATTATCTCATTACTTTCAGTTGCCATGTGTCAGGAGTCTAGGCTTACCTTCACAGGATCTTTTACTCATAACAGGATCTTTTACTCATAACATCGCATAGCTTCAATCACAGTGCCAACTAAGACTGAGGTCTCATGGGAAACCTATATAGTCTTTTCCCAAGCTCATATGCTTCCTTGCAGTTCTTCAACAATCCATTCTCTGACCTCTAGATTATTTTCCAGAAGTCTTACTAGATTATGTCAAGCCCACTCAAGATAAATCTAAACTTTACATTAACAGATTAGGGAATTTTCACAACATCTGCAAAATCCCTTCACCTTCGCCACATAACAACAACAACAATAGCAGTTGTATCTCACGTCCTTAGCCATATTCTGTTTCCAGGAGCACTCACAGGTTCTACCCACTCTCAAGCAGGTTTCACGTTTACTCACTAGGGGTCAAACTTGAATGTCTCTGCCACGGAGTTTTCTATTCTGACAATGATGATGAAAGGAAACAGCAAGTATTGTCTCTTGAAGATTAGAGATAAAGAGAAGAAAGGACCATGAGAAGCACCTAGCCTCTCTCAGGGCATTTTGTTAGGTTATAGCTCAACTGGACTGTGAAAAACAGCTCTGAAACAGTTCAAGTCTGAAAATACTTGACAACAAAACTGCAGCAATTTATGCAGCAGGTAACGAAAAGACATTAGAACTACTTCTAGTGAACTAGAGGAACTATATAAATGCCACAAAGTAACATGAAACAGCAAGTATAAGGATTGATGGGTAGCTACATAAATATGCTTGATTTCATTAAGTATGTTGTTTCTTATGTCTTGAATATTTAAAACTTCATTGAAAACAATGGGCGGACTAGAGGTCCAAGGAGTTATATAACTCATTTACCAGTTTACCACACACACAGAAAATGTAATTTTCTAGAGAAACTGTATATTGTGAGTGAAAAAGCCCAGAGTAAATCTGATCACTCTTTTAAAAAGCTTTGAGTGTTTTAAGGTAAAGATTACAACAGAGAAAACAAATGAAACCTTAACAGAAACTTAGTTGCACAATTTATTTTCCATATTTCCTAAATTACTAGACTTAATATCAATTTATAGTCTAGATTAAAAGCTGAAATAGGTCATATTTTTGCCCTCCTACTTTAAAGACATGCCTTGGGTTATTTTATATCACTTATTTTATAGACATTTTGTTTTAGGGATTGTTTAAATACATTTAAAAAAATCAATTTATTTCCCCAAAGGACTATAAACAGCAAGTGCTCTGCAAACCCATTTTACAGATGAGGAAATGAAGGCCTTACACAAGCTAAGTGTCCTCAGACTGTCTCCAGCATCCACACTTTTAACCCACACACAGCAATTCTCTTCTCATGGCTTATCTCCCACGAGTCATATGTCAGACTGTTAGTGACGTTCCCTCTCTAACTGACCTTTACTCTTCTCATCCACAAGGAGAAAAGCAGAAGGTTAAACTTTCTATAATTTTCAGGAAATCTTTCTTTTGTGGCTTCTCATTTGGCATAATAAAAGTGACAACATTAATCAGACTCTGTGCTGAATAATGTAAATGTCTTACATATTTTACAGAATGGTTGAAGGTAGGGATCAGCCTTCCCTGTCTATAGCTCTAGAGTAAAATGACTGCACGAGAATAAGGTAGTAGAGTAGTAAAGAGAAAGACAGCATGCCTGGCTGCTATCTTGACAAAGACAGCTTGTAAGTCTGGACCTTAGCTAGTGTCTGGGAACTTGAATTTTGAAACAGTTCCTGTCATTTCTTAATTGATAAACATGACTTACTGTGCCAAAAGTCTTGTGCAAAGAATGTAGTTTGTGCTGAACATCTTTTGTTTTGAATTTAGAATTGTGGTACATGCTAGGCAGAAGGTGCCTATGTGAATGGACCCATTAAAAAACCTATGATACAGGTAGAACAAGAGTGAAAGACAAAAATGAGAATAAATAACAAATTACACGGGCTTCCCCTGGTGGTCCAGTGGATAAGGACACCGCCTTGCAGTGCAAGGGGCGCCGGTTTGATCCCTGGCCTGGGAAGATCCCACGTGCCGCGGAGCGGCTGGACTGATGTGTCCAATCAGCGAGCCGGAGCTCTGGAGCGCATGTGCCCACAGACAGCGCTCTGCGACAACAGACGCCACCGCGATGGGAGGCCCGCAGGAGCCAAAGAACAAAGACGGATGAAAACAGAGAAATGAAAGACCAATAGAAGTGGCCCGCCCGCTCCCCTCCCTCCCCAACCCGACCCCTGCCCAAAATAAATAAATAAATAAATCTTTAAAAAAATAAAATAAAATAACAAGTTGCACAAATAGAAAATAATCAGAATGGTATATATTAACCCAACTATAGCAATAATCACTTTGAACATTAATGATCAAAATGCATCAATTAAAAACAAAAGTTATCAAAATAATTAAAAAACAAGACTTATTTATATGTTTGTTTACATACTGGGCTGACCAAAAAGTTCATTCAGGTTATTCTGTAACATTATATGGAAAAACCTGAATGTTCTTTTTGTCCAATTCAATTACTATAAATACACATAGAGATTAAAACTAAATGTATGGAGAAAAATATATCATGCTAACACTAACCAAAAGAAAGCAGCAGTATCTCCATTAATTTCAAACAGAAGTCTTCAAAGTAAGGAAAGTTACTAGGAATAATGTGCACTGTATTATCATAATGGGGTCAACTCTCCAGAAAGACATAACAATGCTTAAGGTTTGTGCACCTAACAAGAGCATCAAGCTATGTGAAGTGAAGATAATAGAAGTGCAAAGAGAAATAGATGATCCATGATCCACTATCATAGTGGAAACTTCTTCAATACCACTCTATCAGAAATGGACAAAAGAGAAAAAAAAGAAAATGGACAGATTGAGTAGGTGGAAATATCAGTAAAGAGAGTTAAACAATTAATTGAATATAAGTAACACACACAGACTTCATACAACATCAGAACACACATTTCCTCAAGTTCACATAGAACCCAAGATACACCATATACTGAGCTGAAAATCACATTTTAAAATTTGAAAAAATAAAAAGCTAATGGTATTACACTAGAAATCAATAACAAAAGGATAACTGAAAATTCCCACACTCTTAGAAATTAAGAAACACACTTCTAAATAACATGTTGGTTAAAAAGGAAGTATCAAGATAAATTAAAAATTATTTTTAATTAAACAGTTAAATGAAAATATAACCTACCAAAATCTGTGAGAATAAGCATAAACAAGGCTTAGAGGAAATTTTATAATATTAAATGTAATATATGTTAGATACATGATAGAAAAACAAGAAATATCCAAAATAGTCATTTAAGTTGAACCTTGGGAAACTGCTAAAAGAAGAGCAAATTAATACAAAGTAAGCAGAATAAACTAAGTAATAATTAGAGCACAGATTAATCCAATGGAAAACAGAAATCAGTAGAGAAAATCAATAAAAATAAAAGCTGGATCTCTGAAAAAGACCAATAAACTTGATAAATCCCTAGTCAGACTAAGGGAAAAAGAAAGAGAGGACACAAAGTGCTAATAACAGAATGAAAAGATCTCATGGACATTATTAGGATAATAAAGGAATAGTAAAAACAATTCTATGCCCACAAATTTGATAACCCAGATGGAATGGACCAATTTCTTAAAAAACACAATATACTAAAACTCACATGAGAAAAAGATAATCTGAATAAATCCATTCCTATTAAAGAAATTAAATCAATAATTAATAACCTTCCAAAACAGGAAGCACCAGCCATAGATGTGTTCACTAGTGAATTCTTCCAAATATTTAAGAAAAAAATTACCAATTCTTTACAATCTGTTTCAGAATATAAAAGCAGATGAAATACTTCTTAACTCATTCTATGTGACCAACATCACTATAAAACCCAAATCAGAAAAAGGCATTATAAGAACACTACAGACCAATATCTCTCATGAACACAGATATAAAAATCCACAACAAAATATTCACAAGTTAAATCCAACAACGTATAAAAAGAATTATACATGGCAACCAAGTGAGATTTTCCCATGTATACAGGGTGAGTTCAACATCCAAAAGTCATTCAATGTAATATATCATATCAACAGGTGAAAGAAGAAAAAAAATTCACAATTACATCAATAGATGCAGAAAAAATATGAATTAAAATTCATGAGGAAAACTTGTCATTAAACTAGGAATAGAGGGAAATATCTTCAGCTTGGTAAAGAACATCCACAAAACACCTACAGAAAACATTGTATTTCATGGTGAGGAACTAAAAAATTTCCCTCAGAGATAAGGTGAAAAGCAAGGATGAAAGCTCTTTTCAACATCATATCAGAAGTTCCAAATAGTCCAGTAAGACAAAAAAAGTGGGGAAAATGGTAAACAAACTGGAAAGGAAAAAATACAATTGTCTTTGTTCACAGATAACCTGATTTTCTATATATAAAATCTGAAAGAATCAACCAAAAAACTCCTGGATCTATTGCACAACTATAGCAAGATTGCAGTGCACAAGGTTAATATACAAAGATCAATCACTTTTTAAAATATACTAGCAATGAACAAGTAAAAATTTAATTATAAACAGAAGCATTTACATTAGTATGCAAAAATATACAACTTAGGTATATATCTGATAAAATATGTATACACTTATATTAATATAAGGAAGTATAAAATTCAGATGAACAATATCAAAAAGAACTAAATAAATGGAGAAAACTTCCATGTTCATGGATAGTAACAGATTCAAAGCAATTCCAAACAAAATTCCATCAAGTTATCTTCTGAGTATAAGCAAACTGATAAAATGTACATGGAGAAGGCTTCCTGAGTGGTCCAGTGGGTTAAAGAATCTGCTTTGCACTGCAAGGAGTACTGGTTGAATCCCTGGTCAGGGAAAATGCCACATGCCATGGAGTGGCTGAACCGGTGTGTCTAATACAAGCCAGCGCTCTGGAGCACGTGCACCCAGAGCCAGTGTTCTGCAACAGGAGAGGCCATGGCAATGGCAGGGCCACACAGGCCAAAGAATAGAGATGGATGAAAATAATTAAATAAATAAATAAATAAATAACCATAAAAGAGGCCAAAAAAAAAAAAAAAAAAACATTTGATGTGGAAAGGCAAAAGACCCAGAATAGCCAACTTCATACTGAATAAAAACAAAGATGGATGACTCTCACTACCTGAATTTAAGATCTACTTTAACATTCCAGTAATCAAAATAGTGTAGTATTGGCAGAGTAGACTTAGGGCATAATAGAGACCCCAGAAGCAGACCCACATAAATACAATCAGCTGATCTTTTCAAAATGACTGGTCTTTTCATAGCCAAGGCAATTTAATGAGCACAGTCTTTTCAACAAATGCTGCTAGAATAACTTGATAGCCATATGCAACAAAAGTGAATAGACACAGAGCTTATAACATCCATAAAATCTCAATGGTTTACAGGCTTATGAGTTCAAAACTATAACAGTCCTAGAAGACACAAAGGAGAAAATCTAGATAATCTTAGCTATGGTGATGCCTTTTTAGATTTAACATTAGAAGCATGATAATGAAATAATGATAACCTAGGCTTTATTAAAATTAACAGTCTTCTCTGACATAGATGATGCTAAGGGGATGACACAACAAGATTCAGACTGAGACAAATATTTGAAAGAAAGCCCATCTGATAAAGAACTGTAATTGTAATCAAAACAAATAAAACACAATATAAAAAAAATCAGGTTTTAAAACTGAGCAAAACCCTAAAAGTCACTTTACTATACAAGATATACACATGACAAAAAATAAAGAAAAAACTTCCATGTTCATTGATAGTAACAGATTCAAAGCAATTCCAAACAAAATTCCATCAAGTTATCTTCTGAGTATAAGCAAACTGATAAAATGTACATGGAGAAGGCTTCCTGAGTGGTCCAGTGGGTTAAAGAATCTGCTTTGCACTGCAAGGAGTACTGGTTGAATCCCTGGTCAGGGAAAATGCCACATGCCATGGAGTGGCTGAACCGGTGTGTCTAATACAAGCCAGCGCTCTGGAGCACGTGCACCCAGAGCCAGTGTTCTGCAACAGGAGAGGCCATGGCAATGGCAGGGCCACACAGGCCAAAGAATAGAGATGGATGAAAATAATTAAATAAATAAATAAATAAATAACCATAAAAGAGGCCAAAAAAAAAAAAAAAAAAACATTTGATGTGGAAAGGCAAAAGACCCAGAATAGCCAACTTCATACTGAATAAAAACAAAGATGGATGACTCTCACTACCTGAATTTAAGATCTACTTTAACATTCCAGTAATCAAAATAGTGTAGTATTGGCAGAGTAGACTTAGGGCATAATAGAGACCCCAGAAGCAGACCCACATAAATACAATCAGCTGATCTTTTCAAAATGACTGGTCTTTTCATAGCCAAGGCAATTTAATGAGCACAGTCTTTTCAACAAATGCTGCTAGAATAACTTGATAGCCATATGCAACAAAAGTGAATAGACACAGAGCTTATAACATCCATAAAATCTCAATGGTTTACAGGCTTATGAGTTCAAAACTATAACAGTCCTAGAAGACACAAAGGAGAAAATCTAGATAATCTTAGCTATGGTGATGCCTTTTTAGATTTAACATTAGAAGCATGATAATGAAATAATGATAACCTAGGCTTTATTAAAATTAACAGTCTTCTCTGACATAGATGATGCTAAGGGGATGACACAACAAGATTCAGACTGAGACAAATATTTGAAAGAAAGCCCATCTGATAAAGAACTGTAATTGTAATCAAAACATATACAAAGATCTCAAAACTCAACAATAATAAAAAAAAAAAAATCAGGTTTTAAAACTGAGCAAAAAACCCTAAAAGTCACTTTACTATACAAGATATACACATGACAAATAAATGTATAAAAAGATTCCACACGTCTTCGGTCACCAGAGAAATGGAATACCACTGCATGTCTAGTAGAGTGGCTACAATCTGGAACACTGACAACACAAAATGCTAGAAAAGACGTAGAACAATAGGCATATTTATTCATTGCTGGTGGCAATGAAAAATGGACCAACCAATTTGGAGGATGATTTGTCAGTTTCTTACAAATCAAAACATATGCTTATGATATGATCCAGTGTTCACTCTCCCTGGTATCTACCCAAATGAACAGAAAACATACATCCACATAAAAACCTACATATGGAGGCTACAGATATTTTTTCATAATCATCAAAACTCAGAAGCAACAAAGATGTACTTTAGTAGGTGATGAATAAATAAACTGAGGTATATCTAGACAATGAAATACTATTCAGCACCAAAAAGAAATAAGCTAAGCTATGAAAAAACATGTAGGAAATTTAAGTGCACATTACTGAGTGGAAGAAACCAGTCTAAAAAGGCTATGAATTGTACAATTCCAACTACATGAATGCTGGAGACAGGCAAAAGATCCCTGGTGCCAGGAGCTGGGTTATAGAGAGGAACAGAGGCAAAGCATGGGGGATATTCAGACCGTGAAAGTGCTCTCTATGATACCATAATGATGGATATGTGTCATCATACATTTGTCCAAATCTATAGAATGTACACCACCAAGAGTGAACTTTAATGTAAACTAGGGACTTTGGGGCATTACAATGTGTCAATGTAAACTTATCAATTGTATGAAATGTACCACTCATGGGATAGATTTTGATAATGGCAGAGACTATGCATGTGTAGGGGAAGTGGGGGTTTTGAGAAATCTCTTCACATTTCCCTCAATTTTGCTGTGAACCTAAAACTACCTGGAGCAAAAAGTCTAAAAACAAACAGAGAAAGAAAATGTAATTGAGTAAATGTGTCAATGGAAATGTTAAAAACAAAATAAAAGGAAACTGAATATCTTATGCTTTTCTTGGTTGACCACACTTTACACATGTTATCACAATTTGATGCTGGAGGAATTAAGAACTCTACTGTTTACTTCGAAGTGAGAGAATTCTTGAAAACTTGAGTATGGTTTCCTGCAGACTCTGCCCATGTATTTCTTCTCTTTGCTGACTTTGTTTTGTATTCTTCTGTTGTAGTAAACTTAAGCTGTGATATGTCTACCTGCTCAATCCTCTGATGCCTCCCAGAGAATCACTGAGTCTGTGGATGATCATCTGGACTCTACATACAAGGCTACTGGAACTTTCACAAGGCTCATAGTTGCTATTATTTAGTTATTTTTCAAGTTTGCTAGTGATATATGGCTATTTGTCACTGTGGTTTAATTTTTCTGAGTTGAGTCACTTTATTGTCTAATTGATAGGCATGTTTCATTTGATAGATTATTATGAAATAAATAACAATCTTTACAATTTACAAAATTGTGTGCCTATTGTCCCTAAATTGGGAATAATATAATTTTGTTCCAATCATGCTTGGAAGAATGTTAAGCCCTGATTCACTTTATGTCAAAACAATTAAAAATTAAAGAGATGTATCAGTACTCATCTGCAGTAGGTTAGTCATAATGACCAGTGAACAGACATGCACAGAAAATATTGAGATGCTCTGTCCATATTCTCTTTAGCCCTGAGCATTTAGAAGGATCAGTGCTGACAGGTCTCAGGTAAAACTTGTCAAAGGTGACATTCCTTCCCCATGTACGGTGGCTGAACATCTTGCTCTGCTATATCTTGCTTCTTTCCCATCCTCATGGATTTTAGTCTCACTTCACTCCCCAATAGCTTCCTGAAAACAAATCTCTATCCCAGATTATTTTTTCAGGAATCCAAAAGAAAGTCATAATATATAAAAAACCTCTGTTAAATTTCTAAAGGAAACCATCTATCTAGGCCTTCAGGATGTCTTGTGTGTATACAGTTTATATCATACATAACATTTTAAATCTTTCCTTTTTCATTCAGCAATATTTTCAGATCTCTAAAATGTTTTTATGTACAGCTATTTCCTTTAACTGAGAATCACACCACTAAATGAGACTATAGCAATGTAAGTGTAAACACTGTTTCAACGGTTTTACTATTACAAATGACACTGCAACAAATATCTAATTCTTATTCTCATGAATAGGTGAGTCTAATGTGGGATGTTGTGGGTACAGTCCATATACATGTCCATTTTCCTAGATTCTGACTTTGTTTTGTATTCTTCTGTTGTAGTAAACTTAAGCTGTGATATGTCTACCTGCTCAATCCTCTGATGCCTCCCAGAGAATCACTGAGTCTGTGGATGATCATCTGGACTCTACATACAAGGCTACTGGAACTTTCACAAGGCTCATAGTTGCTATTATTTAGTTATTTTTCAAGTTTGCTAGTGATATATGGCTATTTGTCACTGTGGTTTAATTTTTCTGAGTTGAGTCACTTTATTGTCTAATTGATAGGCATGTTTCATTTGATAGATTATTATGAAATAAATAACAATCTTTACAATTTACAAAATTGTGTGCCTATTGTCCCTAAATTGGGAATAATATAATTTTGTTCCAATCATGCTTGGAAGAATGTTAAGCCCTGATTCACTTTATGTCAAAACAATTAAAAATTAAAGAGATGTATCAGTACTCATCTGCAGTAGGTTAGTCATAATGACCAGTGAACAGACATGCACAGAAAATATTGAGATGCTCTGTCCATATTCTCTTTAGCCCTGAGCATTTAGAAGGATCAGTGCTGACAGGTCTCAGGTAAAACTTGTCAAAGGTGACATTCCTTCCCCATGTACGGTGGCTGAACATCTTGCTCTGCTATATCTTGCTTCTTTCCCATCCTCATGGATTTTAGTCTCACTTCACTCCCCAATAGCTTCCTGAAAACAAATCTCTATCCCAGATTATTTTTTCAGGAATCCAAAAGAAAGTCATAATATATAAAAAACCTCTGTTAAATTTCTAAAGGAAACCATCTATCTAGGCCTTCAGGATGTCTTGTGTGTATACAGTTTATATCATACATAACATTTTAAATCTTTCCTTTTTCATTCAGCAATATTTTCAGATCTCTAAAATGTTTTTATGTACAGCTATTTCCTTTAACTGAGAATCACACCACTAAATGAGACTATAGCAATGTAAGTGTAAACACTGTTTCAACGGTTTTACTATTACAAATGACACTGCAACAAATATCTAATTCTTATTCTCATGAATAGGTGAGTCTAATGTGGGATGTTGTGGGGTACAGTCCATATACATGTCCATTTTTCCTAGATTCTGACAATTGTTCTTCAGAGCTGTACCCTATGCTCCCACAAAGCCTAGATGAAGGTGCCCATTTCTCCACATCCTTTCCAAAACTGATACCATCAGACTTTATTTTCTCAATCTGATGGGTAAAGATATTTCACCATTATTTTTAAAATGTACAGTGCAATACTCTCTATTAAAAGGAGGAATTTATAACTCTCAACTTTAGTGTAAGTGACTAAAGACATTTTGGTGGACATCACTCAGTCAAAATGACTGTATGTAAGTTTCTAAGCTAAGTAAGATTCTTGTTCACAGAACCTACATGAAGACAAATATAATACATTCACATACAGAGACACACACAACACACACACACACACACACACACACACACATCCTTGGGGATAACCTTTCCTTCAAGGAAAGGAAAGAGCCTGTAAATCAATAATTTTTTATACAAAATGACTAGTTATTAAAGATCTCATCTTTTCAGCAAGGCAAGATAATTTCTTAAAAGGTTTCCCCAAAGTAGGTTTCTGAATCAGAAAACAATTACTGTAAATTAATATAATGTCACTGGCCTGAGTAAAATTTATGTGCTTTTCCTCCGAAGGCTAGAAACTGAGCAGTTCGTTGTTTAAGATCATCCGCTTCATGTCTTCTTTTTTTAAAAAAAAAGAAATCTGAAAAGCCCTTTGCTATAAAGGCCACATTTTCTATTAAGCATAACTAATCAAATATACAGTGCAGGAATCAAGAAAGTAAATAAAATATATAAAACCTCTGTTAAATTTCTAAAGGAAACCATCTATCTAGGCCTTCAGGATGTCTTGTGTGTATACAGTTTATATCATACATAACATTTTAAATCTTTCCTTTTTCATTCAGCAATATTTTCAGATCTCTAAAATGTTTTTATGTACAGCTATTTCCTTTAACTGAGAATCACACCACTAAATGAGACTATAGCAATGTAAGTGTAAACACTGTTTCAACGGTTTTACTATTACAAATGACACTGCAACAAATATCTAATTCTTATTCTCATGAATAGGTGAGTCTAATGTGGGATGTTGTGGGGTACAGTCCATATACATGTCCATTTTTCCTAGATTCTGACAATTGTTCTTCAGAGCTGTACCCTATGCTCCCACAAAGCCTAGATGAAGGTGCCCATTTCTCCACATCCTTTCCAAAACTGATACCATCAGACTTTATTTTCTCAATCTGATGGGTAAAGATATTTCACCATTATTTTTAAAATGTACAGTGCAATACTCTCTATTAAAAGGAGGAATTTATAACTCTCAACTTTAGTGTAAGTGACTAAAGACATTTTGGTGGACATCACTCAGTCAAAATGACTGTATGTAAGTTTCTAAGCTAAGTAAGATTCTTGTTCACAGAACCTACATGAAGACAAATATAATACATTCACATACAGAGACACACACAACACACACACACACACACACACACACACACATCCTTGGGGATAACCTTTCCTTCAAGGAAAGGAAAGAGCCTGTAAATCAATAATTTTTTATACAAAATGACTAGTTATTAAAGATCTCATCTTTTCAGCAAGGCAAGATAATTTCTTAAAAGGTTTCCCCAAAGTAGGTTTCTGAATCAGAAAACAATTACTGTAAATTAATATAATGTCACTGGCCTGAGTAAAATTTATGTGCTTTTCCTCCGAAGGCTAGAAACTGAGCAGTTCGTTGTTTAAGATCATCCGCTTCATGTCTTCTTTTTTTAAAAAAAAAGAAATCTGAAAAGCCCTTTGCTATAAAGGCCACATTTTCTATTAAGCATAACTAATCAAATATACAGTGCATCACTGTTTATAAATGGCACTCACTTCAGTGCTGTGGCTTTACTCTTTTCCTGGTATGAAAATGCTTGAAGAACATACAGTTCTTTAAAATAATCATTTTAACCTTAGTAATTTTCAAAGTACACAGCGTTTGTTTCAGATAAAGTTTTGTACAATAGATTTTCCAGTGGCACAACATGACAATTTCCATTATAATCTATGAATTGAACTCATAAACCTTAAAAAAATCTGTGTAGGAGTTACTGTTTGATAAAGATCAAAGGTGCCCACTGATGGGTTTTCTGAAATTTATTTCAATTTACTATCTTGGCATGAGTTTTATTATTTGTTTTTATGTTAAATCATATCCAGGAAAACCTATAAATAGCTTGTATGGCAAAAAACATTCATTTTCTTATGAACTTGTCCAGCTGTATCATAGAAATAAAAGTATTTGTATTTTATAAAATCCTACTAGTTATGTCCTATTTTATGATCTGTTTTAAGTCCTACCATTGGGGACACTTTAACGTGATCTTTTCATTATAGTAATAAACAAGGTGCTACTAAACCTTAAAAAAAAAAGAAAGAAAGAAAAAAATTAACATATCACAAATAATTCTCCCACAAAAATAAAAATAACCTATGATTATTAAGTTGATGACTCTTAAGGAATGAAACAGGATATAACTTGGTGAAAAAGTCCTCAGGAAGACTTTCCAGCTTCTAGAAATGGCCTCCAACATCACTGTGTACCTGGTAATGTGGATGGGTCAATGTACAAACTTCTCAAAACTGGTGATCTCTCCCACAGGTAAAATGAAATCATAATGACAGATCATCTCTAAGAAAAATCTTTGCTCTAGAAAATCATAGATTACCTTCTATGAATAGTTTTCCCTCTTTCTACATTTGGTGACACTTGCTGTACAAAAGTCACCAGGGCCACATAGCTAGGAAGGGGAAGAATTGCATTTAATTTCTTAAAAGGTTTCCCCAAAGTAGGTTTCTGAATCAGAAAACAATTACTGTAAATTAATATAATGTCACTGGCCTGAGTAAAATTTATGTGCTTTTCCTCCGAAGGCTAGAAACTGAGCAGTTCGTTGTTTAAGATCATCCGCTTCATGTCTTCTTTTTTTAAAAAAAAAGAAATCTGAAAAGCCCTTTGCTATAAAGGCCACATTTTCTATTAAGCATAACTAATCAAATATACAGTGCATCACTGTTTATAAATGGCACTCACTTCAGTGCTGTGGCTTTACTCTTTTCCTGGTATGAAAATGCTTGAAGAACATACAGTTCTTTAAAATAATCATTTTAACCTTAGTAATTTTCAAAGTACACAGCGTTTGTTTCAGATAAAGTTTTGTACAATAGATTTTCCAGTGGCACAACATGACAATTTCCATTATAATCTATGAATTGAACTCATAAACCTTAAAAAAATCTGTGTAGGAGTTACTGTTTGATAAAGATCAAAGGTGCCCACTGATGGGTTTTCTGAAATTTATTTCAATTTACTATCTTGGCATGAGTTTTATTATTTGTTTTTATGTTAAATCATATCCAGGAAAACCTATAAATAGCTTGTATGGCAAAAAACATTCATTTTTCTTATGAACTTGTCCAGCTGTATCATAGAAATAAAAGTATTTGTATTTTATAAAATCCTACTAGTTATGTCCTATTTTATGATCTGTTTTAAGTCCTACCATTGGGGACACTTTAACGTGATCTTTTCATTATAGTAATAAACAAGGTGCTACTAAACCTTAAAAAAAAAAGAAAGAAAGAAAAAAATTAACATATCACAAATAATTCTCCCACAAAAATAAAAATAACCTATGATTATTAAGTTGATGACTCTTAAGGAATGAAACAGGATATAACTTGGTGAAAAAGTCCTCAGGAAGACTTTCCAGCTTCTAGAAATGGCCTCCAACATCACTGTGTACCTGGTAATGTGGATGGGTCAATGTACAAACTTCTCAAAACTGGTGATCTCTCCCACAGGTAAAATGAAATCATAATGACAGATCATCTCTAAGAAAAATCTTTGCTCTAGAAAATCATAGATTACCTTCTATGAATAGTTTTCCCTCTTTCTACATTTGGTGACACTTGCTGTACAAAAGTCACCAGGGCCACATAGCTAGGAAGGGGAAGAATTGCATTTAAGCTCAGTTGATCAATTCCAAACTCATGTGTTATGTTTCTCTCTTTTACATTAGTCATCAGGGCCTTTCAAAGCATCAGTCTGTCTTTCATCATCTCTAAAAACTAAGAAAGTTAAATTGTAAAATAATAGCTTATGTTGTACATTGTTACGTTATACAATGTTACAGGTACCTCCGTGCATCGATGTTTAATACTCACATCAATTCCATGAGGCTAAAATAGTATTGTTATGCTTCAATTAAAGGTAAATAAGTTGGAGCAAAGAAGGTTAAATAACTTATCCACTTATATAGCTACTAAATATTCAAATCAGAATCTGAACCCAGAGGATCTGGCTGACTGTGGACTTAGTCATGTTTTAGAAGTAAATGACTCAAAGGGACCTTCTAGTTCTTGAGTTCCCCAAGACACATACCTAAGTATTCACACATGAATGTCTTCAATAATTTATCACAGAACACTGTATGTCTCAATGAATTATATGCGGACAACAAGAATAACTAGCCAGATGAGATTTTCCCCAGGGAAGATAAAGAGTAGAATGTCATGGTCCAATCAGATAGAACAACAATCCCAACTGCTAGCAAAACAAAAGAATTGTTTCAGTCCTATAGGCAGCACACGTCCCAGATAAGCTTTTTAATATAAGACAGATGGTGTAGGTTTGATTCAGAGTTGTTACGTAAACACATGAGTTTATAAATGAAACTATCTAACCTCAATGACAAATAGCCATACATCAGCTTAATAATCATCCCTATGCCATTTTTAGAACAGAATACTGTAATTATTTTCCCTGATTACAAGGAATTTAGGAATGAATCACACAGATGCTCTGCTATTTACAGTTAAACACTTATTTTCCTCCTCTTTCCTTACTATTTTACTAATATTACTTTATTATGCTGAACCTCAAAGTTGAACTAGAAAAGGTAAATGTAAACCAATATATTAAAGACAGTAATCATCCAAATTGTTATGATGGGTGAAATAATTCTACTGTATGTGCTCTGTTCCATTAATCGTGAATTGGCTACTCTCCCTAAAGGGTATGCTTAACTCTTGGTAGAGTAACCACCATTTTCCACTTTTAGAGTTGCAGTAATTTCACAACTTCCCTTTCACTCTTGGAATACAAATCTAGGTAATAATAAGATATTCTATCTTACACTTTCCTGTCTCATCTATCACTGCTGTAGTCTCTTCTATTTGACTTCTCAGAAAGTTTAGGTTGTTTACTATGTGACTTTCCCACCTGGCTGTGATCAATCATTCAGTCATGTCAGACTCCTTGTGACCCTCATAGACTGCAGCACACCAGGCTTCCCTGTCCTTCACTATCTCCCAGTGTTTGCTGAAATTCATGTCCATTCAATCAGCGATGCTATCTAACCATCTCATCTTGTGCTGCCCTGTTCTTTTGCCCTCAATCTTTCTCAGTATCAGGGCCTTTTCCAATGAGTCAGCACTTCTCATCATCAAGTGGCCAAAGTACTGAGGTTTCTGCTTCAGCATCAGTCCTTCCAATGAATATTCAGGGTTGATTTCCTTTAGGATAGACTGTTTTGATCTCCTTGCAGTCCAAGGGACCCCCAAGAGTCTCCTCTAGCCCCATAATACAAAAGCATCAATTCTTCCATACTCAGTCTTCTTTATGGTCCAACTCTCACATCTGTACATGACTACTGGAAAAACCATAACTTTCACTACACGATCTTTTGTCAGCAGAGTGATGTTTCTGCTTTTTAGCATTGTAGTTCAGCTGATAAAGAATCCACCTGCAATGCAGGAGACCCTGGTTTGATTCCTGAGATGGGAAAATTCCCTGGAGAAGGATAGGCCACCAACTCCAATATTCTCAGGCTTCTCTTTACAGCTCAGATGGTAAAGAATCTGCCTGTAATTTGAGAGACCTGAGTTCGATCCCTGGGTTGGGAAGATACCCTGGAGAAGGGAAAGGCTACCCACTCCAGTATTCTAGCCTTGAGAATTCCATGGCCCGTCCATGGGTCACAAAGTGTCGGGTTCACTCTCACGACTGAGAGGTTTCACTTTCACTCTGTTTGTCATAGCTTTCCTTCCAAGAAGCAAGCATCTTTTAAGTTCATGACTGAGGTCATCATTCACAGTGATTTTGGAGTTCAAGAATATGAAATCTGTCACTGCTTCAACTTTTTCCTCTTCTACTTGCCATGAAGTGATGGAACTGGATGCCATGATCTTAGTTGACTGGATGCCAGCCTTTTGAATGTTAAGTTTAAAGACAGGTTTTTCACTCTCCTCATCCATCTGATAGGACCTAGTTATTATGGATAACAGTGAAGAGTTAAGTGCTAATATTTCAGGTGGGTATTACTCTGGTTTGGATGAGGAATGGGAAAAACAGAATGATGCAAGGAACATAAATACTTACAGAAAGAACTCACACAATACTTCATATATCTTAGAAGTATTACAGAAGTTCAAGTGAATGAGATATTTTGTTTGGGAGATGCAGAACAGGTAGAATTTGTCACTTTACAAACACATAAAGAGTGTTTCCTATATGACTAATATGGGGCTAAGTTCTTACAGTAGTCATTGCCATGCTAAAATCATGTGAGGGAAAAGAAACACTAAATCACTTATTTATTACACTAAGTAGTCCAAATGAGAATTTAAAAGTATGTGAAACATATGTATATAAGTATGTAAATATAGTATGTATTTAAGTTTAGTACTTTAATCCACATATAAATAACCCATAGAGGTAATTATCACACTTCTTAAGTATCAGTCATGTGTGTAACATCAGAAGTACATTACAAAGCAAAATAAAGGACTAAGGAATTCTGTGAACATAAGTTTGGAACTTGCTTCGACACTCAAATATGTTACTCAGCAGCACTAGTAATGAGATTTGACAGTGATAGACATCAACATTAAAGAAAAAAAGAAAGTAAAACAAGGTTGGACATACATGTTCTTTAAAATCCTCTTCTTCTCTAAGACTATGAGTGATGATATCCACTGAAGATTCTCAGAAAATATACTGGAGTAAAAGTTGACTTCTATTTTTTCCATGATAATATGACATTTTGCAAATGTTAAAAGTCCAACTGCTTCTTAGAACATTAACCCTAAGTTTGCCTCTGAATTCCCAAAGAAAAAATTTAAATTTAACATTCACATCAATGTTTGTCATAGCTTTCCTTCCAAGAAGCAAGCATCTTTTAAGTTCATGACTGAGGTCATCATTCACAGTGATTTTGGAGTTCAAGAATATGAAATCTGTCACTGCTTCAACTTTTTCCTCTTCTACTTGCCATGAAGTGATGGAACTGGATGCCATGATCTTAGTTGACTGGATGCCAGCCTTTTGAATGTTAAGTTTAAAGACAGGTTTTTCACTCTCCTCATCCATCTGATAGGACCTAGTTATTATGGATAACAGTGAAGAGTTAAGTGCTAATATTTCAGGTGGGTATTACTCTGGTTTGGATGAGGAATGGGAAAAACAGAATGATGCAAGGAACATAAATACTTACAGAAAGAACTCACACAATACTTCATATATCTTAGAAGTATTACAGAAGTTCAAGTGAATGAGATATTTTGTTTGGGAGATGCAGAACAGGTAGAATTTGTCACTTTACAAACACATAAAGAGTGTTTCCTATATGACTAATATGGGGCTAAGTTCTTACAGTAGTCATTGCCATGCTAAAATCATGTGAGGGAAAAGAAACACTAAATCACTTATTTATTACACTAAGTAGTCCAAATGAGAATTTAAAAGTATGTGAAACATATGTATATAAGTATGTAAATATAGTATGTATTTAAGTTTAGTACTTTAATCCACATATAAATAACCCATAGAGGTAATTATCACACTTCTTAAGTATCAGTCATGTGTGTAACATCAGAAGTACATTACAAAGCAAAATAAAGGACTAAGGAATTCTGTGAACATAAGTTTGGAACTTGCTTCGACACTCAAATATGTTACTCAGCAGCACTAGTAATGAGATTTGACAGTGATAGACATCAACATTAAAGAAAAAAAGAAAGTAAAACAAGGTTGGACATACATGTTCTTTAAAATCCTCTTCTTCTCTAAGACTATGAGTGATGATATCCACTGAAGATTCTCAGAAAATATACTGGAGTAAAAGTTGACTTCTATTTTTTCCATGATAATATGACATTTTGCAAATGTTAAAAGTCCAACTGCTTCTTAGAACATTAACCCTAAGTTTGCCTCTGAATTCCCATGAATGATACTAACTCAATACTCATTTGAAAATTTAATACTCTATTGGGTCACTAATCAATTATATATGTTGTGTTTTGTCGCTCAGTCACGTCCAACTCTTTGCAATTCCTTGGATTGTAGTCCTCCAGGCTGCTCTGTCTATGGGGATTCTCCAGGCAAGAATACTGAAGTGGGTCACCATGCCCTCCTCCAGGGGATCTTCCTAGCCCAGGGATCAAATCCAGGACTCCCATATTGCTGATGGATTCTTTACCATCTCAGTCACCAGGTAAACCCATGTTAACCTGTAATTCTAAAAAAAATAGTCTTAAATTTTAGTAATTTGGATGAGTTGGGGAAAATACTTAGGAATATCTATAATCTTATTGGCATTCTGGACACAAAAATCAAGACATTTTGGTCAAAAAAGTAAACTATACTCAAACATTTTTATGAAAGTTATTCATAGTGCAAAATAATGTTTTGTCTATTGTTCCTATTTGAACCCAAGAGTGAACAAGCTATTACAATAATGCAATATCTAGTTCATTTGACCCGTCCAAAATTGATTTGGTGCCTAAATCAATAGTGAATTCATTTATTACTTTAGAAGAGCAGTGCTATAAATGCTATTTATTCATGAATGGAAGCAGTCCTCCTACTTTACATAAGCAATTTAACACAGTTCATTTTGTTCAGGTGTACATGCTAAGAAACAATTTATAGACATTATTTTATTCCTCTAGCTGCCACATCCCTGTATTGCATTCATTTCCCAAGAGCAGGTGCTTTTTAAAGAAAACATCAGTGAAGGAGCTTCTCCATCATTTTCCAAGTAGACACACTTTTCTACGCAAAAAAGTGTTTGCTAACATAAACAGTTTGGGCCCTATATTTTGAAAGAGCAAAGAAACCTGGCATTCTCTATATGGCTCAGAAATTGGCACAGACTCTTCAGTTAAATGGTGTTCATTTTGATAAAGTACCACACTGGAAGCATTGGACATACATGTTCTTTAAAATCCTCTTCTTCTCTAAGACTATGAGTGATGATATCCACTGAAGATTCTCAGAAAATATACTGGAGTAAAAGTTGACTTCTATTTTTTCCATGATAATATGACATTTTGCAAATGTTAAAAGTCCAACTGCTTCTTAGAACATTAACCCTAAGTTTGCCTCTGAATTCCCATGAATGATACTAACTCAATACTCATTTGAAAATTTAATACTCTATTGGGTCACTAATCAATTATATATGTTGTGTTTTGTCGCTCAGTCACGTCCAACTCTTTGCAATTCCTTGGATTGTAGTCCTCCAGGCTGCTCTGTCTATGGGGATTCTCCAGGCAAGAATACTGAAGTGGGTCACCATGCCCTCCTCCAGGGGATCTTCCTAGCCCAGGGATCAAATCCAGGACTCCCATATTGCTGATGGATTCTTTACCATCTCAGTCACCAGGTAAACCCATGTTAACCTGTAATTCTAAAAAAAATAGTCTTAAATTTTAGTAATTTGGATGAGTTGGGGAAAATACTTAGGAATATCTATAATCTTATTGGCATTCTGGACACAAAAATCAAGACATTTTGGTCAAAAAAGTAAACTATACTCAAACATTTTTATGAAAGTTATTCATAGTGCAAAATAATGTTTTGTCTATTGTTCCTATTTGAACCCAAGAGTGAACAAGCTATTACAATAATGCAATATCTAGTTCATTTGACCCGTCCAAAATTGATTTGGTGCCTAAATCAATAGTGAATTCATTTATTACTTTAGAAGAGCAGTGCTATAAATGCTATTTATTCATGAATGGAAGCAGTCCTCCTACTTTACATAAGCAATTTAACACAGTTCATTTTGTTCAGGTGTACATGCTAAGAAACAATTTATAGACATTATTTTATTCCTCTAGCTGCCACATCCCTGTATTGCATTCATTTCCCAAGAGCAGGTGCTTTTTAAAGAAAACATCAGTGAAGGAGCTTCTCCATCATTTTCCAAGTAGACACACTTTTCTACGCAAAAAAGTGTTTGCTAACATAAACAGTTTGGGCCCTATATTTTGAAAGAGCAAAGAAACCTGGCATTCTCTATATGGCTCAGAAATTGGCACAGACTCTTCAGTTAAATGGTGTTCATTTTGATAACACTGTTCTTACTGATAGTACTACTAGAAATAAGTATGATAATATAAGTAACAATATGTGTACTTGACATCTCTTTAAATATATCACAAATTCTTCTTGGTAAGATTTCTCAAGTGGCACAATGAAGTGGTAAAGAATTTGTCTGCCAGGTGGGAGATGTAGGTCCGATCCCTGGGCTGGGAAGATACCCTGGAAGAGGGCATGGCAACCCATTCCAACATTCCTGCCTGGGCAATTCCATGGCCTGATGGGCTACAGTCTATGAGGAAGCAAAAGAGTCAGATTTGACTTAGGGACTAAACAACAGGAGCAGCAGCCAAGATTAGAAAAAAGTTACATTTTTTCAGAAAGACATATTGCTTTATGTGGAAAGAGTTAAGAGAAACAGGAAAATAAACTCATTAGTGATGAATATATGGAATGTTTGCTTTGCTAAAATTTTGTGTATAACGAAACTCTTTGGGCCAAGAGTCATTCAGTGAGAGAGGCTGTACATAATCCTTGGAGTTTTCAAGTTGTACCACACTTCCTCATCTCAGAATCTTTGAGGAGAGAAGGACTGATAATCTCATGTCTATTACATTTTAGTCCCTCTTTCCAATTTGAGGAGAGTGCATAATATTTCCATATTAAATATCTGAAGGGGTTCTTTCAAGTGAAGGGATTCTCCCCCAGCACAAATGAAAACACCAGGATTCTGATACATATCCTTTTAAAACCCCAAGTAAAGAATAACTCTCTAGCTTTTTCCATCGTTTACACAGGGTTGCATAACAGACAACAGTTGGGAAACAACCCATCAAATAACGAATAACCTTTGCTGAAAGATTCTCCAGGTCGTATTCCATTTCATTTGCAGGTGCAGACTAATCCTCACTCTCTCTGCTCTACTGCACACCATAGATGAACGTAAAGAATGATATCACCACTTTTCCATTTCTCTATTTTTATGAAAATAAAACTCTTTACTCTTTCTTGCTGCTCTTCTTCAGGGAAATTTTTTATGGCCAATAAGACTAGGTCACATTTATTTTTTAGAATGAAACTTGTGTATTTATGAAATTTATAAAATGCTTACCATAGCTTTCATTCAAACTGTGTTAGAGTCATTTCTCTTTGATATTTGTATCTTCTACTGCAGAGAATACAGAATTTGCTTCCTATTGAATTGGAACACCTAGTATATCTATATTTATTAAATGCCAACTCTTTATAAAACTAATAGAAGTGTGAACACAGAACACAAAACTGTCCATGTGAAATAAGAGCAGACATGCTCCTGTAACAAACCAGTTAATTGTTTGCCTTGTTGGTTGTTTTTGTTTAGTTACTAGGTCATGTTCAACTCTTTTTGCCACCCCTTAGATTGTAGCCCGCAGGCTCCTCTCCCTGTGGGATTACCTAGGCAAGAATACTGGAGTTGATTCCCATACCCTTCTCAGGGCAATCTTCCAGCTCAGGGATCAAACCCACATCTCCTGCAATGGCAGGCTGATTTCTTTATCAATGAGACACCAGAGAAGATCCCTTGCTTAATACTTTGCATTACTGATTCTTTTTTTACATGGTTTTGTTGTTTACTGTCACACATCAACCTAAATCAGCCATAGGTATACATATGGTGACCTGGACTACCTCTGGGGAACTCCTAAGAAATTACTGGGCCCCTGGATATGAAGAAATGAGTGATGACACGGATAGCTCAGATAGTCCTTGAACCCCAGATAAGTTTTTTAGACCTAAAATTTGCCCTTTAGAAAGTGAGATAAGTTCAGAAGGAGAAGAGGAATGGGTAAATATGATGTTACCTAAAGGAGGAACATATATTAATCTAAAAGGCAAGAATATTGTGTCCAAAAGAAGTAAGAGAAATTTTGAATCAGTGAAAGAAGGTTCCTCTAGCGAGGCAGAAAGTGAAATTTCATCTGAGTCACAGCCACCCCATAAGAGTAAGCGGGGGAAGCATGAGAAGTAAAGAAAGAATTTTTTAAAACAATGCGTCATTATCCTTAGGTATAGGGAACTCAAGTTACAATTAACAGCCCGTCAGGGGTTGACGAAAGAATGATATCACCACTTTTCCATTTCTCTATTTTTATGAAAATAAAACTCTTTACTCTTTCTTGCTGCTCTTCTTCAGGGAAATTTTTTATGGCCAATAAGACTAGGTCACATTTATTTTTTAGAATGAAACTTGTGTATTTATGAAATTTATAAAATGCTTACCATAGCTTTCATTCAAACTGTGTTAGAGTCATTTCTCTTTGATATTTGTATCTTCTACTGCAGAGAATACAGAATTTGCTTCCTATTGAATTGGAACACCTAGTATATCTATATTTATTAAATGCCAACTCTTTATAAAACTAATAGAAGTGTGAACACAGAACACAAAACTGTCCATGTGAAATAAGAGCAGACATGCTCCTGTAACAAACCAGTTAATTGTTTGCCTTGTTGGTTGTTTTTGTTTAGTTACTAGGTCATGTTCAACTCTTTTTGCCACCCCTTAGATTGTAGCCCGCAGGCTCCTCTCCCTGTGGGATTACCTAGGCAAGAATACTGGAGTTGATTCCCATACCCTTCTCAGGGCAATCTTCCAGCTCAGGGATCAAACCCACATCTCCTGCAATGGCAGGCTGATTTCTTTATCAATGAGACACCAGAGAAGATCCCTTGCTTAATACTTTGCATTACTGATTCTTTTTTTACATGGTTTTGTTGTTTACTGTCACACATCAACCTAAATCAGCCATAGGTATACATATGGTGACCTGGACTACCTCTGGGGAACTCCTAAGAAATTACTGGGCCCCTGGATATGAAGAAATGAGTGATGACACGGATAGCTCAGATAGTCCTTGAACCCCAGATAAGTTTTTTAGACCTAAAATTTGCCCTTTAGAAAGTGAGATAAGTTCAGAAGGAGAAGAGGAATGGGTAAATATGATGTTACCTAAAGGAGGAACATATATTAATCTAAAAGGCAAGAATATTGTGTCCAAAAGAAGTAAGAGAAATTTTGAATCAGTGAAAGAAGGTTCCTCTAGCGAGGCAGAAAGTGAAATTTCATCTGAGTCACAGCCACCCCATAAGAGTAAGCGGGGGAAGCATGAGAAGTAAAGAAAGAATTTTTTAAAACAATGCGTCATTATCCTTAGGTATAGGGGAACTCAAGTTACAATTAACAGCCTACCCTGGCCTAGCACAGGGTGTTAAAGTTCCATGGTTCAGATTTTTCCTTAATCATGAGTTTAAATGATTGAAAGGGAAGAAAGTATTTGATTCCACGGATTTGATTTGAATGTGTTTTGATCAAGTGAAATAAAGTTAATTTTATGTAATTCTTGAATAGATATAAGCTGAAATAGAGAAGTGATGAGTTGACGATTTATTAAGTGAATCAGTATGTTTAGAGAGAAAGGTTATATAAATTAAGTGGTTGAAAACAATTAAAAATCAAATAGTTAGAAACAAAGAAGTTACAAAGAAATTGAAAAGAAAGGAAAATTTTATTATAAAAAGAGTGATGATTAGACTGTGAGACAGCTTGTTCATGCGGCTCGAACATGAGAGGCTCTCCAGCTCTGGGGTAAGAATATTGTATTTTTATTGATTGAATTCTGAACTTTTAAACCTTATTGTTATGTTTTGACTATGATTATTGATGCACAGCTATGTTGTATTAAGTTGATTACTAAGACATATAAATGTTGATTTACTGTCTTGCAGTAAATCTGATCTTGATTTGAACTCCACACCTTTTTACTGTTGAAGTTCTAGTCTCAAATTAGAGGGACTACAGAGTATAGGTTGAAGATTTCTGATAATAGTACCGGGGCAATTAAGTGTTTCCCAATTCTGGACTACCTCTGGGGAACTCCTAAGAAATTACTGGGCCCTGGATATGAAGAAATGAGTGATGACACGGATAGCTCAGATAGTCCTTGAACCCCAGATAAGTTTTTTAGACCTAAAATTTGCCCTTTAGAAAGTGAGATAAGTTCAGAAGGAGAAGAGGAATGGGTAAATATGATGTTACCTAAAGGAGGAACATATATTAATCTAAAAGGCAAGAATATTGTGTCCAAAAGAAGTAAGAGAAATTTTGAATCAGTGAAAGAAGGTTCCTCTAGCGAGGCAGAAAGTGAAATTTCATCTGAGTCACAGCCACCCCATAAGAGTAAGCGGGGGAAGCATGAGAAGTAAAGAAAGAATTTTTTAAAACAATGCGTCATTATCCTTAGGTATAGGGGAACTCAAGTTACAATTAACAGCCTACCCTGGCCTAGCACAGGGTGTTAAAGTTCCATGGTTCAGATTTTTCCTTAATCATGAGTTTAAATGATTGAAAGGGAAGAAAGTATTTGATTCCACGGATTTGATTTGAATGTGTTTTGATCAAGTGAAATAAAGTTAATTTTATGTAATTCTTGAATAGATATAAGCTGAAATAGAGAAGTGATGAGTTGACGATTTATTAAGTGAATCAGTATGTTTAGAGAGAAAGGTTATATAAATTAAGTGGTTGAAAACAATTAAAAATCAAATAGTTAGAAACAAAGAAGTTACAAAGAAATTGAAAAGAAAGGAAAATTTTATTATAAAAAGAGTGATGATTAGACTGTGAGACAGCTTGTTCATGCGGCTCGAACATGAGAGGCTCTCCAGCTCTGGGGTAAGAATATTGTATTTTTATTGATTGAATTCTGAACTTTTAAACCTTATTGTTATGTTTTGACTATGATTATTGATGCACAGCTATGTTGTATTAAGTTGATTACTAAGACATATAAATGTTGATTTACTGTCTTGCAGTAAATCTGATCTTGATTTGAACTCCACACCTTTTTACTGTTGAAGTTCTAGTCTCAAATTAGAGGGGACTACAGAGTATAGGTTGAAGATTTCTGATAATAGTACCGGGGCAATTAAGTGTTTCCCCAATTCTATTAATTAGAAATAAGTAACTATGCTCTGCCCGCAGCAATGGCACTCATGAAGGTATTCTTGTTGAATCTGGTGTCCCATAGCTTCTGTTTGGAAACAATAGTCATAAGCATTTTATAATCACAGTATAAGTTTTTCCCTAGCTGAATTAAATAGATTTTATATATGGTCAAATGAGTTAACATCAGACTTGGAAAAGGCCAATTCTTTTAGGCAGTTCTTTCAACTTTATTGTTCATAAAATAGCCATAATAATGGACTAAAACTTCTATGGCATTACTCTCATAACAAATAAGACTATGAATAGGTAGACGCTACTCAGAATGGATTTCACTTTACATGAAATGTGCCATAGCAGTAGATCTTACGTTTGGAGCTTCTCCATGCATTTTAAGAACTCATCTCATTTGTCAAACATTTGCCTATGCTTCTACTCTACACCAGATTTTGTAAAGAAAAAAAAAAGAATTGGGCATACTGTCAACTATCCTAAAATACCGCAAATAAGTATTTTCTGAAAGCAGCATTTTAAGATAGTTCATTAGCCCATAATCCATTTCTATTTTTAATTTCTGATAACTGGCATACGCTTCAGGCTCATAGAAGAAATCTACCAGCTAGGATGAATTCTTGAGGGTAAAACTTTAATATCTACGATAGAAACTCCTGCATTTAAATGTTTCACTGTACTCAACATAAGTCAAAAAAAAACACATAAACAACCCAATTAAGTGTGAGAAAATTGGCAATGTTCATATGGACATCCACACACACACACAGAACTTAGTGGAAATTTTCCAAAAACAGTATATCATCTGCTAGAGTGTTAAAGAGTTCATGGATGTTGCTCACATGTCCTAGGTATCAGAGAAATTCAAGGTCAAACCAACGTTCTCATGTTATTTGCAAGTGCTCGGATATGGTAACAGAAGGATTAAGATCTGAGAAATGGAAATGTTAATAAAATTATTAATGTTCAAAATCTTCCACATGCCATGACTTAAAACTACAGTCATGAAAACAGAATGAACTTAAGAACTCAAAAAAATTAGTAGGCTTGCCCACTGGGTCTAGTCCACTAAGTCTACATCAGGAAAACGTGGACACTAATATCTCTGGTATTAGTTTGTTAACATTCAGTGGAATGTGTGTAGAAAGGGTAGAAGGACTATATCAAAGTCATACATGTTAACTGATTTTGTGTCTCTAACTGAGGACTCCATTGTGCGCACATTCAAGAAGAGGAATTAAAAGGAATATTTAACTGAAAATCAGAAATAACAGCAAACACACACATAGTTTTTACATTGTACGTGGAACCCTTGTTCTACACAGTTTATGTAAAATTCACTCAATCCTAGTAATACAATTTTTAGACATTATATAATCGTGTATGGGCAACAGAGACTTTCCATAACTTACCAAAGTTCACACAGTAAGTAAAGGACAGAGATAGGATGTGAACAAAAGCTGCTGGCGCCAGATATACACTATTGATCTAAACTCTAGACCTGCTTTTGACTCTATTTATTATGAGTCTTGCTTAAAATCAGTTGAAAGTGTTTTCACTTTAGAAGGATACACATGCATGATCTTTGAAAACTCTACATTATGTGTTGTATGTGAGTTTCAGACAAATTTGGAGACATTGGGGATCCCATGCTTTGAAATCTGTGTGGCATAGCACCCTTAAAATCCAATTCTGTAATAGTTCCTGAGGGAACCTCAAAAAGATTGGCTGCCATCATCTCTAGCTGCCAAAACTGGGGTGCAAGGTGTCCCTGGTGCTGAATTGATAGACACAACAGGAGAAACACTGAACTGCATGAGAGCGGCTTCTCAGGTCTAACACTAGGAAAAGCCATCAGGGGAATAATCAAGATTTGTTATTAATTTAAAATTTTTTACAGCAGTGTTAGAGATAGTAGAGATTAATGAGACTGAGGATCATGTTTAATTTGCTGAACACTTTACATAATTTGTTTCCTAGGTATCAGAGAAATTCAAGGTCAAACCAACGTTCTCATGTTATTTGCAAGTGCTCGGATATGGTAACAGAAGGATTAAGATCTGAGAAATGGAAATGTTAATAAAATTATTAATGTTCAAAATCTTCCACATGCCATGACTTAAAACTACAGTCATGAAAACAGAATGAACTTAAGAACTCAAAAAAATTAGTAGGCTTGCCCACTGGGTCTAGTCCACTAAGTCTACATCAGGAAAACGTGGACACTAATATCTCTGGTATTAGTTTGTTAACATTCAGTGGAATGTGTGTAGAAAGGGTAGAAGGACTATATCAAAGTCATACATGTTAACTGATTTTGTGTCTCTAACTGAGGACTCCATTGTGCGCACATTCAAGAAGAGGAATTAAAAGGAATATTTAACTGAAAATCAGAAATAACAGCAAACACACACATAGTTTTTACATTGTACGTGGAACCCTTGTTCTACACAGTTTATGTAAAATTCACTCAATCCTAGTAATACAATTTTTAGACATTATATAATCGTGTATGGGCAACAGAGACTTTCCATAACTTACCAAAGTTCACACAGTAAGTAAAGGACAGAGATAGGATGTGAACAAAAGCTGCTGGCGCCAGATATACACTATTGATCTAAACTCTAGACCTGCTTTTGACTCTATTTATTATGAGTCTTGCTTAAAATCAGTTGAAAGTGTTTTCACTTTAGAAGGATACACATGCATGATCTTTGAAAACTCTACATTATGTGTTGTATGTGAGTTTCAGACAAATTTGGAGACATTGGGGATCCCATGCTTTGAAATCTGTGTGGCATAGCACCCTTAAAATCCAATTCTGTAATAGTTCCTGAGGGAACCTCAAAAAGATTGGCTGCCATCATCTCTAGCTGCCAAAACTGGGGTGCAAGGTGTCCCTGGTGCTGAATTGATAGACACAACAGGAGAAACACTGAACTGCATGAGAGCGGCTTCTCAGGTCTAACACTAGGAAAAGCCATCAGGGGAATAATCAAGATTTGTTATTAATTTAAAATTTTTTACAGCAGTGTTAGAGATAGTAGAGATTAATGAGACTGAGGATCATGTTTAATTTGCTGAACACTTTACATATGTGATTGCATTTGCATCTCATAATAATCATATGGAGGGATCTATTTTTATACCAGTTTTACACATCAAACAGCTGGGGATGAAAACATGGATTTTCCAACTAGTACAGTGAGTAAACAGTGGAGCCTGGATTTGAATTCAAATCTTTACCTTTAGAGTCAGTTTGAGAGTCCTCCCAGAGATAAGGATGAAAACATTTCAGATAAATAAATGTAAGCAAAAAAAAAGGACGGAACTAAGCATTGTATTACACAAAGGGGATTTGAATTGTTCTCATCTGTTGTTTCACACTCTTATTTTTTCCTTCTGATTGTTACTTGTAATTGTACAATAGAAGGGCTGTAGTGCAGAGAGGTCACTCAAAAGATCTGTTTAGCAGGAAACTTCCAAAGATATGCACTGATTCTTTGCTGGAGGCATGAGGTACTCATGTACTAGTTTCACACAAGCATGTGTCATGTTGAGTGAGTCACTTAAAATCCCTGTGATTAAAACGAAGAACTATAACATCATAAATATAACTTCACTAAGCTGAAAGTCATTTTGATTAAATGCATGATACCAAAACTCACCTAAGAGGTGTGTCACACTCCAAGTGCTCAAGAAATTTGCCTGTAGTTATTTCAATATCTGTGATAGCACTCACATATGATCAAGATATAGTCTTATAAAAATGGATACTCTTTGTACAGTTATTTTTCTAAGATCATACCAATCATGTCACTTAATCTTATCAGAAATTACAATGTGAATTTTAATGTAGTAAAGGAAAAATAACATGGATTCTAGAGTCCAGCTCATTTGAGTCTTTATCTTGACCTCTTACCAGCTAGATGATTTTAATGATCAATTTCCTCATATTTAAAATATTTTTTTGTTAAAGGCTGCTATGATGTACATAAAATAATGCAGTTAAAGAATGTAATAAACAATCTGACAGTCTAATGTCATTATACATTAATTATTGAAGTGGCTACTATTATGAATATTATTTTATTAATCTTAAGATAAATTAGTATTCATATATCTTCACAGTAAGGGTGTAACTAATAATTACAAAATGTATCACCAGTTCTTGGATAGGATCCACTCATTCTACTAATAATACCCATGGTATTAATTCATAAAAAGGACCAAATACTTAAAGTTTAGATGTTTACTTAGTACTAGGGCTTCAAGATAATTTCATATGGAGGGATCTATTTTTATACCAGTTTTACACATCAAACAGCTGGGGATGAAAACATGGATTTTCCAACTAGTACAGTGAGTAAACAGTGGAGCCTGGATTTGAATTCAAATCTTTACCTTTAGAGTCAGTTTGAGAGTCCTCCCAGAGATAAGGATGAAAACATTTCAGATAAATAAATGTAAGCAAAAAAAAAGGACGGAACTAAGCATTGTATTACACAAAGGGGATTTGAATTGTTCTCATCTGTTGTTTCACACTCTTATTTTTTCCTTCTGATTGTTACTTGTAATTGTACAATAGAAGGGCTGTAGTGCAGAGAGGTCACTCAAAAGATCTGTTTAGCAGGAAACTTCCAAAGATATGCACTGATTCTTTGCTGGAGGCATGAGGTACTCATGTACTAGTTTCACACAAGCATGTGTCATGTTGAGTGAGTCACTTAAAATCCCTGTGATTAAAACGAAGAACTATAACATCATAAATATAACTTCACTAAGCTGAAAGTCATTTTGATTAAATGCATGATACCAAAACTCACCTAAGAGGTGTGTCACACTCCAAGTGCTCAAGAAATTTGCCTGTAGTTATTTCAATATCTGTGATAGCACTCACATATGATCAAGATATAGTCTTATAAAAATGGATACTCTTTGTACAGTTATTTTTCTAAGATCATACCAATCATGTCACTTAATCTTATCAGAAATTACAATGTGAATTTTAATGTAGTAAAGGAAAAATAACATGGATTCTAGAGTCCAGCTCATTTGAGTCTTTATCTTGACCTCTTACCAGCTAGATGATTTTAATGATCAATTTCCTCATATTTAAAATATTTTTTTGTTAAAGGCTGCTATGATGTACATAAAATAATGCAGTTAAAGAATGTAATAAACAATCTGACAGTCTAATGTCATTATACATTAATTATTGAAGTGGCTACTATTATGAATATTATTTTATTAATCTTAAGATAAATTAGTATTCATATATCTTCACAGTAAGGGTGTAACTAATAATTACAAAATGTATCACCAGTTCTTGGATAGGATCCACTCATTCTACTAATAATACCCATGGTATTAATTCATAAAAAGGACCAAATACTTAAAGTTTAGATGTTTACTTAGTACTAGGGCTTCAAGATAATTTCATCTTAAATAAAATTTCTTTACAATTTACTTTAAAACTATACCTTTTTATAAGAGGGAAAATAAATTTTAAGCCCTTCATTTAGCCAGAGTATTTAGATTATGAATAGGAAGATGTTCCAACTTCTCTATTGAAAATCAGCAACACAATTGGGTGTGGCAATCTGGCAATATATATTAAAATACATAAATATTTTGTCTAGATTAGATCTGGTAATGAAATGTCAATTTTATTCAAACAAAATAATCTTTACAAATCTAAATGTACAGGGAGGGTCACTCTAGAATTTTTTGAAATAGTCCGTGATAGAGGAATGGTCAAGTGTTATGACAGTTATTCAATTTTTTGTAACAAATTTAAAAATAATGAAAATCAAGTGGCAATTTAGCAATTGCATAACACTGTATAAAATTATAAAAATTGGGGCTTCCCTGGTGGCCCAGTGGGTAAGGACACTGCCTTGCAGTGCAAGGGGCGCCGGTTTGATCCCTGGCCTGGGAAGATCCCACGTGCTGTGGAGTGGCTGGATTGATGTGTCCAATTACTGAGCCAGAGCTCTGGAGCAAATGTGTCCAGAGCCAGCACTCTGCGACAACAGAGGTCACCACAATGGGAGGCCCACACAGGCCAAAGAACAAAGATGGATGAAAACAGATAAATGAAAGACCAATAGAAGTGGCCCACCCGCCCCCCCCAAAAAAAAAGAAAAAAAAATTTTAAAATTATTAAAAATTAAAAAAATACCTAGAATAGGGCTTCCCTTGTGGCTCAGTGGATAAGAACCCGTCTGCCAATGCAGGAGACACGGATTCAATCCCTGATCCGGGAAGATCCCACATACCGCAGAGCAGCTAAACCCACACATCAACAAAGACCCAGCACAGCCAAAAATAAATAAATAAAAGTTAAAAAAAAAAACCTAGAATAATGATCATAAAAAAAAATGCATCAAGACAATTGCATTGGGGAGTTGACTCTTTTATATCCTTAGAAAAAGCACAACTGTTTTTAAATATTAACCTTTGTGTGACTTGTCTATAATGGGATCCTTTTTCCAATTTCCTTCTTTTTTTAGCTTATATGCCATATATTAAATTTTAAAATGTTGCTAAATACAATTCTATATTTCAAATATTCTGCCACTCCTATGGCTCAGTGTTAATATTTTTATTCCTGTTATATGACATGTATTTTCATTGTCTGCCATGAATTTGAGCACAACATAAAGGGTAGTTTTTGAATATTTGCCCACAGATTTACTGTGAACAAGGCTCCCTGTCAAGGCTTGTATATCCTTTTAATGACCAGGTCTAAGACCTAAACACAAAAGCCTACACTTTCAGTAAAGTCTCAATATAAAAATTTTGACCAGTTTCTTGGTTTAATCCTAATCATAACTCAAGAACTTTATAAAATTGAACTTCACATTTACCACCATTGTAAGAGGGATTTTCAGACCCATGTTCAGAACATCAGCTGCATTGGGCTTCTGTTAATCTTCATTAAAATCTTTCTCTTATATTCATTTGTTGGACATAATGAAGAGAAATTAATTGTATTTATCCTTAATTATTATAATGCTGTTTATCCATCGAGAGTTGATAGAACTTATTATTTCCCAGTTTTTACCTCTCATTTATTTTTAATGGATTGATGTGTCCAATTACTGGAGCTGGCAAATTCGAGCCAGACTCTGCGACAACAGAGGTCACCACAATGGGAGGCCCACACAGGCCAAAGAACAAAGATGGATGAAAACAGACAAATGAAAGACCAATAGAAGTGGCCCACCCGCCCCCCCCAAAAAAAAAGAAAAAAAAATTTTAAAATTATTAAAAATTAAAAAAATACCTAGAATAGGGCTTCCCTTGTGGCTCAGTGGATAAGAACCCGTCTGCCAATGCAGGAGACACGGATTCAATCCCTGATCCGGGAAGATCCCACATACCGCAGAGCAGCTAAACCCACACATCAACAAAGACCCAGCACAGCCAAAAATAAATAAATAAAAGTTAAAAAAAAAAAACCTAGAATAATGATCATAAAAAAAAATGCATCAAGACAATTGCATTGGGGAGTTGACTCTTTTATATCCTTAGAAAAAGCACAACTGTTTTTAAATATTAACCTTTGTGTGACTTGTCTATAATGGGATCCTTTTTCCAATTTCCTTCTTTTTTTAGCTTATATGCCATATATTAAATTTTAAAATGTTGCTAAATACAATTCTATATTTCAAATATTCTGCCACTCCTATGGCTCAGTGTTAATATTTTTATTCCTGTTATATGACATGTATTTTCATTGTCTGCCATGAATTTGAGCACAACATAAAGGGTAGTTTTTGAATATTTGCCCACAGATTTACTGTGAACAAGGCTCCCTGTCAAGGCTTGTATATCCTTTTAATGACCAGGTCTAAGACCTAAACACAAAAGCCTACACTTTCAGTAAAGTCTCAATATAAAAATTTTGACCAGTTTCTTGGTTTAATCCTAATCATAACTCAAGAACTTTATAAAATTGAACTTCACATTTACCACCATTGTAAGAGGGATTTTCAGACCCATGTTCAGAACATCAGCTGCATTGGGCTTCTGTTAATCTTCATTAAAATCTTTCTCTTATATTCATTTGTTGGACATAATGAAGAGAAATTAATTGTATTTATCCTTAATTATTATAATGCTGTTTATCCATCGAGAGTTGATAGAACTTATTATTTCCCAGTTTTTACCTCTCATTTATTTTTAATTCTATGAATACAGCAACCCAGCCAACATATGGCACTGATTTATTTGTGGATATTATTCCACTAAATATTAATACAGTTAACTATCTCAATAGATTCATACTCAACAAACATTTGTTCAATAAGAAATTTCCTAAGTCCATCAATCACAATCTACTGAAACTTTAAAGTAGTCTGCGACTTAGGAAAAAAATTCCATTTTAGGGTTTTTAATGACATACACTAGTTTTGTCTGCTAAATGTAAAAGTCACAATGATACTATTTTCTAAAATTCAGAAGTGTTTCACTATAAAATTAGAAAAGGTAAATGTATAAAAATGAATTGTAAATTTTTGATTATATGTACTTTTTTATATTTTTGAAATTATTTGAAAATAATTTATTTTGCTTCTGGACTAAGAATAATCTAATTTGAATTTTTCTAACTCTGAAGGGGACTAACACTCAAAATGTTGTCTAGAGTAAGGAATTCTTCTGAAGGACAAATTATACTCAATGTATCACTTAAACAGAATATCCATAGATTCACTATATTTCAACGGATGCATTTTCTAGAGATGAGAAGTGATATCAAAGATTTCTTACACAAGAAGACGACAAATGGATAATTCATAACCCAAAATAATTGCTAATATTATTAAGATTTTTTGAGTTTCTGTGAGATTAGATAAAAAGAGAGGAACAGAAAACCCAAGAATCAATTGACCTGAATATTAGCCCACAGATTTACTGTAAGGCTCCCTGTCAAGGCTTGTATATCCTTGTAATGACCAGGTCTAAGACCTAAACACAAAAGCCTACACTTTCAGTAAAGTCTCAATATAAAAATTTTGACCAGTTTCTTGGTTTAATCCTAATCATAACTCAAGAACTTTATAAAATTGAACTTCACATTTACCACCATTGTAAGAGGGATTTTCAGACCCATGTTCAGAACATCAGCTGCATTGGGCTTCTGTTAATCTTCATTAAAATCTTTCTCTTATATTCATTTGTTGGACATAATGAAGAGAAATTAATTGTATTTATCCTTAATTATTATAATGCTGTTTATCCATCGAGAGTTGATAGAACTTATTATTTCCCAGTTTTTACCTCTCATTTATTTTTAATTCTATGAATACAGCAACCCAGCCAACATATGGCACTGATTTATTTGTGGATATTATTCCACTAAATATTAATACAGTTAACTATCTCAATAGATTCATACTCAACAAACATTTGTTCAATAAGAAATTTCCTAAGTCCATCAATCACAATCTACTGAAACTTTAAAGTAGTCTGCGACTTAGGAAAAAAATTCCATTTTAGGGTTTTTAATGACATACACTAGTTTTGTCTGCTAAATGTAAAAGTCACAATGATACTATTTTCTAAAATTCAGAAGTGTTTCACTATAAAATTAGAAAAGGTAAATGTATAAAATGAATTGAAAATTTTTTGATTATATGTACTTTTTTATATTTTTGAAATTATTTGAAAATAATTTATTTTGCTTCTGGACTAAGAATAATCTAATTTGAATTTTTCTAACTCTGAAGGGGACTAACACTCAAAATGTTGTCTAGAGTAAGGAATTCTTCTGAAGGACAAATTATACTCAATGTATCACTTAAACAGAATATCCATAGATTCACTATATTTCAACGGATGCATTTTCTAGAGATGAGAAGTGATATCAAAGATTTCTTACACAAGAAGACGACAAATGGATAATTCATAACCCAAAATAATTGCTAATATTATTAAGATTTTTTGAGTTTCTGTGAGATTAGATAAAAAGAGAGGAACAGAAACAATATCCCTTGGTTATATTTCAATATGAGAATCAAATTTTGACAATCTCTCCATGATAATATTAGTAATATATCTTGCTAAATTCCTGAAGCCAATGGGGTAAAAAAAATTACTTTAGCAGGAAAGGTACAGAGTAGTCAAGGTTTATTTTCTTCCAGTTCAGTTTCTGGAAAAGAAATCCTAAGAGACAGGAAAATATCTGTAAATGAGAAGACATTTCATTATATCCTTGGAGCTTTGATGAAGAATGAAAAGGTAAAGAGAGCTATGAATGCAATATTATGGTTGGATAGAATTGGCGACCCTTTATGAGCTTGCAGTTCACCATGATAGTTTCACAGGGAGGTTGGGTTTGGATCAGAATTTGCTATCCCAAAGCAACTCAGGATATAGATTGTCCTGGTAGGTAATATGACCACTATCCATGCCATTTCTGGAAGGCATATGATTATCAGACTGGTTCTTTTGTTGTTTAGTCACTAAGTCGTTTCCTACTCTTTGCAACTCCATAGACTGTAGCTCTAGCCAAACAATTTCCCAGGCAAGAATACTGGAATGGGTTCCCATGCCCTTCTTCAGAGGATCTTGCTGACCCAGTTATCACACCCATGTCTACTGCATTGGCAGGCAGGTTCTTTACCACTGAGTCACCAGGGAAGCCCATCAAACTGGTTAGGAAGCTACATATTCAGTGATATTTGCCCTTTTTGACAAGTCATTTCTGTATTAATTGACTCTATGAGAGATAGACGGGAGGGAGAAAGGGAGAGAAGGAGAGAGGATCGCTACTCTCATGAAGGTTTATAGCTAACAAAGGTGCATCTCTTCGGCCTTTTGGATATAGAAAGGAAAGATAATTTGCAAAGAGGAATTACATGTGGGGTCTTTTCAGGACAGAGGAGGACTTTAAACTTTTATCTGTTGAAAAGTGCCACATATTTTCAAAAGGGGCTTTTCCTGTTCTGAACATATCCATTCTGGGCAGTGGCATATGATTGTAATGGACAGAAATAGAAAACCCACAGGTGGAAGAGATTCTAAGGCTAGTTGGCTGGCATGGGATCAAGAGCCTCTTTCTCTGTGAATGTGGGAGGATGCTGGGTATAATAGTTTTCTCAGGCTGCCCTAACAAAGTGCCACACTCTGGATAGCTTAATACAATAGCAATTTTTATTCTCACAGTTCTGAAGGCAACAAGTACAAATTCCTGTTTACTGCAGGAAAGGTACAGAGTAGTCAAGGTTTATTTTCTTCCAGTTCAGTTTCTGGAAAAGAAATCCTAAGAGACAGGAAAATATCTGTAAATGAGAAGACATTTCATTATATCCTTGGAGCTTTGATGAAGAATGAAAAGGTAAAGAGAGCTATGAATGCAATATTATGGTTGGATAGAATTGGCGACCCTTTATGAGCTTGCAGTTCACCATGATAGTTTCACAGGGAGGTTGGGTTTGGATCAGAATTTGCTATCCCAAAGCAACTCAGGATATAGATTGTCCTGGTAGGTAATATGACCACTATCCATGCCATTTCTGGAAGGCATATGATTATCAGACTGGTTCTTTTGTTGTTTAGTCACTAAGTCGTTTCCTACTCTTTGCAACTCCATAGACTGTAGCTCTAGCCAAACAATTTCCCAGGCAAGAATACTGGAATGGGTTCCCATGCCCTTCTTCAGAGGATCTTGCTGACCCAGTTATCACACCCATGTCTACTGCATTGGCAGGCAGGTTCTTTACCACTGAGTCACCAGGGAAGCCCATCAAACTGGTTAGGAAGCTACATATTCAGTGATATTTGCCCTTTTTGACAAGTCATTTCTGTATTAATTGACTCTATGAGAGATAGACGGGAGGGAGAAAGGGAGAGAAGGAGAGAGGATCGCTACTCTCATGAAGGTTTATAGCTAACAAAGGTGCATCTCTTCGGCCTTTTGGATATAGAAAGGAAAGATAATTTGCAAAGAGGAATTACATGTGGGGTCTTTTCAGGACAGAGGAGGACTTTAAACTTTTATCTGTTGAAAAGTGCCACATATTTTCAAAAGGGGCTTTTCCTGTTCTGAACATATCCATTCTGGGCAGTGGCATATGATTGTAATGGACAGAAATAGAAAACCCACAGGTGGAAGAGATTCTAAGGCTAGTTGGCTGGCATGGGATCAAGAGCCTCTTTCTCTGTGAATGTGGGAGGATGCTGGGTATAATAGTTTTCTCAGGCTGCCCTAACAAAGTGCCACACTCTGGATAGCTTAATACAATAGCAATTTTTATTCTCACAGTTCTGAAGGCAACAAGTACAAAATCAGGGTGTCAGCGAAGCCATGCTCCCTCTGAGTCTGGCTGGAATCCTTTCTTGCTTGCTCCTAGCCTCTGCAGTGGCCATCAATGGCTGGCGATCTTTGCTTGCAGCTGCATCACTGCCGTCTCTACCTCTGCTGTCAGTGTTCGTCCTGTGTGGCTCTGTGTCTTCACATGGCTGTCTGCCTTCTGGATTTTTCCCTCTTCTTTTTATTGTATAATGAGATAATCATACTGGATTAAGGGTCCAGCCTCCTCCACTCTAACCTCATCTTAACTATTACGTTTTCAAAGACCCTGTTTCCAAATAAGACCACGTTCTGAGATACTAGGGGTTAAAACACTGATATCATTTTGGAAGACACAGTTCAACACGTGACACCAGGAAAACCAAAATTTTGCCAAAAACAGCAATAACAAAAGCAGTGCCCATGCTTCGATCAGAGGTTGCTTGGTTAGAAGACTATAACTTGTTCGGAACTGTTAAATCAGAGACAGCATAGACTGAGTGGCTTAAACAGTTGATTTCTCACAATTGTGAAAGCTGGGAAGTCCAAGATTAGCATGCTGACTGATTCAGTTACTGATGAAGCCTTCTTCCTTGTATGTTCTCATGTGATACAGAGAAAGGAAGCAGGCTGTCTCCCATCTTATAAGGGTATAAATCCCATCATGAAAGCTCCACACTCATTACCCAAAGTCACAATATCAAATACCATGATACTGGGGATTAAGGTCTTAACATATGAATTCTGGGGAACAACATTCAGTTCATAGCAAATTAGGTTTAAAATGATATTTTTCAGTCAAGTTCAAAAAGCCATAAAACAATGTAAAGTTTTATTATTTGTCAAAGTGGGCAGTTTAAATAGTATTTTTCATGTAAGACTCTTTCAAGTCAGAAAAAATGTTCAGTTTGTATCAACAATAACTTTTATTTCATTATTTCTTCAGTTTTCTTAAGCATGATATGTTTTGTCACTCTCATAATTACCTTTTCCCTCTAAATTTTCAAAGCTTTCTTTATTGAGGTATTCAAAAAGGGTTTCAGTCTCTTAAGTTTCTACAATTCTTAAATAGATAACTGATAAAATTTGTTTTCCTATTTGACCTTTAATTACAAGACCTGAATATCATTTTTATTTCCATTTTATATTTAATCCATAAAATATTTTTCCATAAACAATCATCAGTTTTATTTCAAGTCAAAAAATATGTTCAAAGCAGCAAGATCTTGTACCGTAGTATAAGAACATGGACTCTGTAGTTGAATTGCATTGGTTCAAATCCCTGCTCTACTTATTCTTACTTTGTAATACTGCTCATGCTATTTAACTTTCTATGCCCAATTCTCTATCAGGAATGATAGTAATACCTACCTGGCAATGTTATCCTTAAGATTGAATGGGTTACTACACTTAAAATATTGAAAAGAATGCTTGATAAGATGCAAGTATTTTAAGAACAGTTGAGCTTTGAAGAACACAGGTTTGAATGGCTCCAGTCCACTCATAGGTGGGTTTATTCAACAGTAAATTCTACGGGACTAAGCAATCCACAGTAGGTTGAATCTGCAGATGCAGTGCCTCAGGCAGATATGGAGGAAGCATGGATAGGGAGAGGTAAATTATAAATAAATAATTATTCAATTTTAGACTGCACAAGGGCCAGTGTCCCTAATCCTTGCATTACTCAAAGTCACCAGAAAAAAGGAAGCAGGCTGTCTCCCATCTTATAAGGGTATAAATCCCATCATGAAAGCTCCACACTCATTACCCAAAGTCACAATATCAAATACCATGATACTGGGGATTAAGGTCTTAACATATGAATTCTGGGGAACAACATTCAGTTCATAGCAAATTAGGTTTAAAATGATATTTTTCAGTCAAGTTCAAAAAGCCATAAAACAATGTAAAGTTTTATTATTTGTCAAAGTGGGCAGTTTAAATAGTATTTTTCATGTAAGACTCTTTCAAGTCAGAAAAAATGTTCAGTTTGTATCAACAATAACTTTTATTTCATTATTTCTTCAGTTTTCTTAAGCATGATATGTTTTGTCACTCTCATAATTACCTTTTCCCTCTAAATTTTCAAAGCTTTCTTTATTGAGGTATTCAAAAAGGGTTTCAGTCTCTTAAGTTTCTACAATTCTTAAATAGATAACTGATAAAATTTGTTTTCCTATTTGACCTTTAATTACAAGACCTGAATATCATTTTTATTTCCATTTTATATTTAATCCATAAAATATTTTTCCATAAACAATCATCAGTTTTATTTCAAGTCAAAAAATATGTTCAAAGCAGCAAGATCTTGTACCGTAGTATAAGAACATGGACTCTGTAGTTGAATTGCATTGGTTCAAATCCCTGCTCTACTTATTCTTACTTTGTAATACTGCTCATGCTATTTAACTTTCTATGCCCAATTCTCTATCAGGAATGATAGTAATACCTACCTGGCAATGTTATCCTTAAGATTGAATGGGTTACTACACTTAAAATATTGAAAAGAATGCTTGATAAGATGCAAGTATTTTAAGAACAGTTGAGCTTTGAAGAACACAGGTTTGAATGGCTCCAGTCCACTCATAGGTGGGTTTATTCAACAGTAAATTCTACGGGACTAAGCAATCCACAGTAGGTTGAATCTGCAGATGCAGTGCCTCAGGCAGATATGGAGGAAGCATGGATAGGGAGAGGTAAATTATAAATAAATAATTATTCAATTTTAGACTGCACAAGGGCCAGTGTCCCTAATCCTTGCATTACTCAAAGGTCAATTTTTATTATTATTAAAGGACACAGTGGTAATGAAATATGATGAGCACATATCTTTAGGAAGTTTTATCATCTGTCTAGTTTGGAATGGATGGAATGGGGACTTGGGAATGGATATTGTTTCTGACCACAGACTAGCTACATGAACTTAGTCTAGCTACGGAAATTCTTCAGTACTCAACTTTATACCCTATAAATTAGGACTAGCCTATCTCATAAGTGTTGAGCTAAGAGAAGTATTAATATTTGACAAATGGCAAGCTTTCAATTCTAACTCTTGTCCCCCTTTCTTTCTTCAACTCTAGCTTTGGGCTCTGGGGGAAGTGAACTGGAAAAAAAAGAAACCTGGAGGACTGGAGACAAAAAGCTACTGCACTACTGATAGCAACATGAGAATGTGGGGCTCTGAATTGAAAGAGGACTATTGCAAGCATAAAGAAGCTTAAGCACATTGCTTCAGCTTGGAGCTAAGATGGCGCCTACAGGAAGGGACCTGGGAATGAAGAGAAGCTTAAGCGCATTCTTTAAAGAAGCTTAAGCACATGTTTGCAACTAAGATGGCGCCTACAGGAAGAGGCAGGGCGTGATCTAAATTGTTAATTGATGGTCAAAATTTCTGATTGGTTCCCTTGGTTTCCGTGCTCGTGAAAGATTGCTTGGCCTTTAGCTTGATTGGTGTAATCTATAGGAAGTCCCGTTCAAAACCCCCTTCACTTGCCTATAAAAGCTGTGGATCTTCTTCAATAAAGCGGAACTACTTCGATGGAACCCCTGTCGCGTCTGATTGTACCCTGCCTGAGCCAGGGGGCTGGGGGGCAGGCAGTCAAGATTTGCCTTTCTCCGAGATCTCCCGGTTCAGCCGGGGACAGTCCTGCTGCCTTCCCTTTCTGCGGAAGGTCCCTGCAGAGAAGAGTGCCAGTAACAGCAAGAAAAGGACAAAGCTTAGAGACTAGCAGGTAACACATTGTAGGTAAAGGATTACATGTAGTGTTAAGCAGAAATTGATAAATGGATGATCCAAAGGCTTCTGCAAAAGAAGTTCTTTAGCATAATATCACTTAGTTAGGGGCTTCCCTAGTAACTTAGCAATGAAGAATTCCCCTGCAGTGCAGGAGCCACAGGAGACAGGGGTTCAATCCCTGGGTCAGAAATATCCCTGGAGGGGGGCATGGCAACCCACTCTAGTATTCTTGCCTGGAGAATCCCATGGACAGAGGAGCCTGGCAGAGCACAGTCCACAGGGTCAGACACAGATGACATGACTGAAGTGACTTATCACAAACACACTTCATTATGTGTGTGTGCCATGTAAACCATATATGGTATTATTAACAGTACCTAAAATACTGGATTTCTCTACCCTTCTAAATCTTCAGACCAATACCGCTCTAGCTTAATTTTTTTTCTTTATTTTTATTCCATTACTGCCTCTGATTTTGTTCCTGCCCATCAGTCATAATTCCTCTACAACCTGAGAGAAGCATTTTAACACAGCTATAAAAAAGGCATTTTCATCTGGGAAGATATTATTGCAAAGCCTACTTTTGAAGCTCTTTGCATCAGAGTGGATTATACTGTCGGCTTCATTATGCTTGGGAGTTTGACTGTGGGTAGTATCAGAGTACCCTCTAACAATAATTTTAATGTTGCTGATTATTTAAAAAACAGTATCAGAATTATTACTGGTTTAGAGAACATTTTCTTTATGTTAGCCATTACTTATGAAAAAAGGCACAAGGAAATGCTTTGAAAAATATAACACATACAAGTAGTAATAAATATTACTATATTATCTAATATAGCTAAAATTCATGAATAAATTACATTCCTGTGTATGATCAGACTTCTAACCCTAGTTTACAGACACTTACAAAACATAAATAAAAGTAAAATTTTAACCTTGAAATTAATTAAGTTCTATCAGCAAAATTTGATTAGAAACACATACTAATTTATACTCAATGAATTATTTATGTTTTAATATGTAAAAATAATAATTCTACTTATAAATATACTTATTTTGAATAAATTACAATCACATAGTATGTTTTAAAAATTATTAGATTACAGATGATCTACAACATTGTTTAGTTTCCAGTTAAGTGAATGAGTTATACATATAAATATATCCACTCTCTTTCAGACATCTTTCCTATCTAGGCCATTACAGAGTATTGAGTGAAGTTCCCTGTATTCTACACTGGGTCCTTGTGAGTTATTTATTTTATATAGAGTAGTGTGTATATGTCAATCCCAATCTTGTAATGTTCCCCTTACTCTCTGATTATAATAGTTTTGTTTTCTACATCTATAACTATTTCTGTTTTGTAGATAAGTTCATTTGCACTCTTTTTTTAGATCCCACATATATATGATGTATTAATGTGTTTGTCTTTCTCTGCCTCATTTCCATCAGCATGACAATGTCTAGGTCCATCCACGTCTCTGCAAATTGCATTATTTCATTTTTTATGACTGATTATTACTCAGTTACAAACTCTGTAGGAATACTTAGGGCATCCCTGCTGGCTCAGTGGTAAAGAATTCACCTGGCAATGCAGGAAAATGTGGGTTAGATGTTTGGAAGACCCCCTGGAGGAGAAAATGGCAGCCCTCCATTTCTAGATGGAAATTCTCATGGACAGCGGAGCCTCATGAGCGATAGTCCATGAGGTTGCAAAGAGTCAGACACGATTTAGTGAGTAAACAACAAAAATATTCTATTGTACATATGTACCACGTATTCTTTATCCATTCTTCTATTGATGGACATTTAGGTTCCCTCCATGTCTCGGCTATTGTAAATAGTGCTGCAATGAACACTGGGCACTATTTACAATAGTACTTTTTATATAGTGAATGATTTATGGATGTATATGTCCAATGATTCTTCTCTGGATGTATGTTAAGGAGTGGAATTGTTCGATTATATGGTAGCTCTACTTTTAGTTTAGTAAGGATTCTCCATACACAGATCAATGGAATAGGACAGGAAGTCCAGAGATAAACGCATGAAAATATGGTCACCTAATCTATGACAAAGGAGGCAAGACTATACAATGGAGAAAAGACAGCCTCTTCAATAACTGGTGTGGAGAAAACTGGACAGCTACATTTAAATGAATGAAATTAGAACACTCTCTAACACCATACACAAAAACAAACTCAAAATGGATTAAAGACCTAAATATAAGTCTTGATACTATAAAATTCTTAGAGGAAAATACAGGCAGAACACTCTGATATAAATTGCAGCAAATTATTTTTCAACTCACCTCCAATAATAATGAAAATAAGAACAAAAATAAACAAATGGGACCTATTTAAACTTAAAAACTTCTGTAAAGCAACAGAAACCATAAGAAACCCTCAAAATTGGAGAAAATATTTGCAAATACAACCAACAAGGGACTAATCTACAAAATATACAAACAGTTCACACAGCTCAATATCAAACATCAAAAAAAATCTACAAAAAAATAAATGATGGAGGCAGTGTGTAGAAAAGGGAACTCTCCTACACTGTTGGTGGAATGTAAATTGGTATAGCCACTATGGAAAACATATATATTATTATTGCATTAGCCATGAAGAACTATTGGAGATTTGGGCTAATTTAAGAACTTATCACCCACTTTATCACTTTTTAAAATTTTATTGAAGCATATTTGATTTACCATTGCATTAGCCATGAAGAACTTATTGGAAAGTAACCTGGAGGTCGTTTTAGATAACCATGAGGTCATGAGCGATAGTCCATGAGGTTGCAAAGAGTCAGACACGATTTAGTGAGTAAACAACAAAATATTCTATTGTACATATGTACCACGTATTCTTTATCCATTCTTCTATTGATGGACATTTAGGTTCCCTCCATGTCTCGGCTATTGTAAATAGTGCTGCAATGAACACTGGGCACTATTTACAATAGTACTTTTTATATAGTGAATGATTTATGGATGTATATGTCCAATGATTCTTCTCTGGATGTATGTTAAGGAGTGGAATTGTTCGATTATATGGTAGCTCTACTTTTAGTTTAGTAAGGATTCTCCATACACAGATCAATGGAATAGGACAGGAAGTCCAGAGATAAACGCATGAAAATATGGTCACCTAATCTATGACAAAGGAGGCAAGACTATACAATGGAGAAAAGACAGCCTCTTCAATAACTGGTGTGGAGAAAACTGGACAGCTACATTTAAATGAATGAAATTAGAACACTCTCTAACACCATACACAAAAACAAACTCAAAATGGATTAAAGACCTAAATATAAGTCTTGATACTATAAAATTCTTAGAGGAAAATACAGGCAGAACACTCTGATATAAATTGCAGCAAATTATTTTTCAACTCACCTCCAATAATAATGAAAATAAGAACAAAAATAAACAAATGGGACCTATTTAAACTTAAAAACTTCTGTAAAGCAACAGAAACCATAAGAAACCCTCAAAATTGGAGAAAATATTTGCAAATACAACCAACAAGGGACTAATCTACAAAATATACAAACAGTTCACACAGCTCAATATCAAACATCAAAAAAAATCTACAAAAAAATAAATGATGGAGGCAGTGTGTAGAAAAGGGAACTCTCCTACACTGTTGGTGGAATGTAAATTGGTATAGCCACTATGGAAAACATATATATTATTATTGCATTAGCCATGAAGAACTATTGGAGATTTGGGCTAATTTAAGAACTTATCACCCACTTTATCACTTTTTAAAATTTTATTGAAGCATATTTGATTTACCATGTTGCATTAATTTCTTTCTTTTATATAGCAAAGTGACTCAGTTATATATATATGTATATATTCTTTGTTATACACCTCTCACTTTAAATATGGGAAATAGCCATGGCACTATAATTGAAATACAGAAGAATAATAAAAACAAGACCAAAACTTTTGAAATCTAAGGTTTAAATAAGGCAAATATTGAAAAATTACTGATAGCAATGCAAGAATTATAGTGATGATACCCAAAGTAACCCACTCGTGAGATTTGAATTCCTACTAGACAAAATGATAATTCATACTAAATAACAACTAAGCTAGTTTTCCATTTAAAATTTTCAGAATCTATGATCTAAAGAAAGGTTAAAAGTGACTGAAATCTCATTATCAAGTTCTAAACTCATAAAAACTTAGTTTTAATCTGGTGATTAACATAACAGTTCTCAACGAACACCAGTAGATGGCAGTAGACTGTTGAAAGTTTTCAGAGAGACTAAAATAAATTATACATTGCCAATATTATATATGTACATGGAGAATTTGATGAATAAATCACACTATTCTTTCTAATATACACACATACCACATCCTCAGTGTGCATAGTTTATACTATATCCTGGTTTTTTGGTAGTAAGCCATACATTCCTGATCTCTACAAACACATGCTTTTCTCATATTGTGCTGTGCTTAGTCATTTGGTCATGTCCGACTCTTTGCAGCCTCACAGAGCGCAGCCTGCCATACTCTTCTGTGCATGGAGATTCTCCAGGCAAGAATACTGGAGTGGGTTGCCATGCCTTCCTCCAGGGTATCTTTCTAACATCCTCCAGATATCAAACCCAGGTCTCCCACATTATAGGCAGACTCTACCATCTGAGCCACTTAGGGGAAGTCCAATAATATTGGAACAGGTAGCCTATCCCTTCTCCAGGGAATCTTCCCAACCCAGGAATTGAACCGGGGCCACCTGCTTTTCAGGGAGATTCTTTACCAGAGGAGCTACCAACAAATACTCTAAACTCAATCTTAGTAAAATCCAACTATAAATTTAGGGATGATTCAATATGAGTAAAATGAATATTAACTTTAAGAGTATCTAATTCATTCAGTTGCACAAAAAATTTAAGGAGGCACGTTTCACACTGGACGTTGTGTTAACTAGGTATTTAAGGAGTTTTGTATATGCTTTCCTCCACTTAACAATGGTATAATTGGGAGCCAGGCAGTGAGTAACTCAGTGCATGACTCACTTTCCTCATTTGTACAATTGCAATCAAAATGTTTTCCCAATGCAGCTCAAGTTGTATATACATAAAGTAAAACTGCATACATAAAGGTAGCTCTAAAACAGTATACAAATATAAAATTATTTTCCTGAACATGGAAGCCAAAGAAAGAATATTTTAAGAAGAAAACTGTCCAAAGGCATCAAACACTTTGGTAAATCAAATAAAGTGAAGCCTGAGGATAAAAGTCACTACATTTGGTATTTCACTGCTGTTTTTGAGTATAAGTAAATATAACTTAACTTGAGTGAAAAAGTATGCCTTCCCATTGCTCCTCTTAAAGAAAGTAGCGGTTATGGACCCTGGTGCTCAGGCCAGGCTACTCGGGTTCATGACTCACTTTCCATCTGTGTGACTTTGGGTGCACTGGTTAAATCTCTGTGCCTCAGCTTGTTCATCCCTATGCTGAGAGTAACCTCAACTTGAACAAATCCATGTCAGCTTCCTCCTCTGGGAAATGGAAGTAACAGTAACCTCTAGTTATTGTGCACTTCAAATGAGGGAATGTCTGTGAAAGCTGTACAAGTATAATATGGTGGCCTGACTTTGATATTTCAGTTGGATTTTTTATTAGTTCTATTCCCTATGTTCCCTTCAGTGTTCTAGCCTCAAGAATCCCATGGACAGAAGAGCCTGGTGAGCTATAGTCAACAGCGTCGATATGGGGTTGCCAGGGGCCTTCCTCCAGGGTATCTTTCTAACATCCTCCAGATATCAAACCCAGGTCTCCCACATTATAGGCAGACTCTACCATCTGAGCCACTTAGGGGAAGTCCAATAATATTGGAACAGGTAGCCTATCCCTTCTCCAGGGAATCTTCCCAACCCAGGAATTGAACCGGGGCCACCTGCTTTTCAGGGAGATTCTTTACCAGAGGAGCTACCAACAAATACTCTAAACTCAATCTTAGTAAAATCCAACTATAAATTTAGGGATGATTCAATATGAGTAAAATGAATATTAACTTTAAGAGTATCTAATTCATTCAGTTGCACAAAAAATTTAAGGAGGCACGTTTCACACTGGACGTTGTGTTAACTAGGTATTTAAGGAGTTTTGTATATGCTTTCCTCCACTTAACAATGGTATAATTGGGAGCCAGGCAGTGAGTAACTCAGTGCATGACTCACTTTCCTCATTTGTACAATTGCAATCAAAATGTTTTCCCAATGCAGCTCAAGTTGTATATACATAAAGTAAAACTGCATACATAAAGGTAGCTCTAAAACAGTATACAAATATAAAATTATTTTCCTGAACATGGAAGCCAAAGAAAGAATATTTTAAGAAGAAAACTGTCCAAAGGCATCAAACACTTTGGTAAATCAAATAAAGTGAAGCCTGAGGATAAAAGTCACTACATTTGGTATTTCACTGCTGTTTTTGAGTATAAGTAAATATAACTTAACTTGAGTGAAAAAGTATGCCTTCCCATTGCTCCTCTTAAAGAAAGTAGCGGTTATGGACCCTGGTGCTCAGGCCAGGCTACTCGGGTTCATGACTCACTTTCCATCTGTGTGACTTTGGGTGCACTGGTTAAATCTCTGTGCCTCAGCTTGTTCATCCCTATGCTGAGAGTAACCTCAACTTGAACAAATCCATGTCAGCTTCCTCCTCTGGGAAATGGAAGTAACAGTAACCTCTAGTTATTGTGCACTTCAAATGAGGGAATGTCTGTGAAAGCTGTACAAGTATAATATGGTGGCCTGACTTTGATATTTCAGTTGGATTTTTTATTAGTTCTATTCCCTATGTTCCCTTCAGTGTTCTAGCCTCAAGAATCCCATGGACAGAAGAGCCTGGTGAGCTATAGTCAACAGCGTCCCAAAGAGTTGGACAAGACTGAAATGACTGGGCACGTTCCTTATTTTGTCTTATAATGATGAATACATATCCAGGTATATCCATATCCACACAGAGGGGCATCCACTAGATGATTTCAAGATGTCATTCCCCAAAATAGCCTTCAATAGCATCAACAGTTCACAGAAAGACAGCAAACAAGGGAAGAACCAAATGAGAAACAAGTCCTTTAGTTGTTTTCCCCATTCCTCAGACAATAAGAAAGTGTCCTATTATCCTTCTACCATAAGTCAAAAATTATCATAAGGCATTCAAAACTCTATTATTTTCCTAATATCCCTTTTACAAAATATGGATATTGGTATATTTTCCTCAGATGTTTATGGATTTGTTTGGGTCATTTTGCACTGTATCATTCCATTTATAGTTAGAAATAACTTTGCAAATTCCAGGTATTTTTGAGGCCATGAGAGAGGGTACATTTATTTGGTTTATTTGAAAGTAAATAAGCCCTAACTCAAAACCTTTCAGCAGTTCACACTTTCAGTGGTGTGAAAACAGTGGGAAAGAGAAGAGTTTTTATTCGAGATGAAAACATACATACATATAATGTGGACTATCTAGGTGGCACAGTGGTAAATAAGCTGCCTGCCAATGGTCAGGCAAGGGTCTTTAGAAAATTGCTGTTTTTGAGTATAAGTAAATATAACTTAACTTGAGTGAAAAAGTATGCCTTCCCATTGCTCCTCTTAAAGAAAGTAGCGGTTATGGACCCTGGTGCTCAGGCCAGGCTACTCGGGTTCATGACTCACTTTCCATCTGTGTGACTTTGGGTGCACTGGTTAAATCTCTGTGCCTCAGCTTGTTCATCCCTATGCTGAGAGTAACCTCAACTTGAACAAATCCATGTCAGCTTCCTCCTCTGGGAAATGGAAGTAACAGTAACCTCTAGTTATTGTGCACTTCAAATGAGGGAATGTCTGTGAAAGCTGTACAAGTATAATATGGTGGCCTGACTTTGATATTTCAGTTGGATTTTTTATTAGTTCTATTCCCTATGTTCCCTTCAGTGTTCTAGCCTCAAGAATCCCATGGACAGAAGAGCCTGGTGAGCTATAGTCAACAGCGTCCCAAAGAGTTGGACAAGACTGAAATGACTGGGCACGTTCCTTATTTTGTCTTATAATGATGAATACATATCCAGGTATATCCATATCCACACAGAGGGGCATCCACTAGATGATTTCAAGATGTCATTCCCCAAAATAGCCTTCAATAGCATCAACAGTTCACAGAAAGACAGCAAACAAGGGAAGAACCAAATGAGAAACAAGTCCTTTAGTTGTTTTCCCCATTCCTCAGACAATAAGAAAGTGTCCTATTATCCTTCTACCATAAGTCAAAAATTATCATAAGGCATTCAAAACTCTATTATTTTCCTAATATCCCTTTTACAAAATATGGATATTGGTATATTTTCCTCAGATGTTTATGGATTTGTTTGGGTCATTTTGCACTGTATCATTCCATTTATAGTTAGAAATAACTTTGCAAATTCCAGGTATTTTTGAGGCCATGAGAGAGGGTACATTTATTTGGTTTATTTGAAAGTAAATAAGCCCTAACTCAAAACCTTTCAGCAGTTCACACTTTCAGTGGTGTGAAAACAGTGGGAAAGAGAAGAGTTTTTATTCGAGATGAAAACATACATACATATAATGTGGACTATCTAGGTGGCACAGTGGTAAATAATCTGCCTGCCAATTCAGGAGATGCAGGAGGAAACAGGGGCTCAATCCCTGGGTCAGAAATATCCTTTGGCGTAGGAAATGGAAATTCATTCCAGTGTTCTTGTCTAGATAATTCCATGGACAGAGGAACCTGGACAGGACAGTGCATGGGGTCACAGAAAGTCAGACACAATTGAGCACTATATATATAGACATATACATATATATATATATATATATATATATATATATATATACCCATTATTTTTAATTACTGTAACAAATATGTACTTTCAGACAGATTAAGATTATAATCTGTTTTGTCTTTAGGTCTGTGGAATTGCTTTTGTTGCAAGGAATAAATATGGACTCTGAGTTATGCAACCAGACCAGGCAGCATACTAAGGCAAAAATAAAACATGTAGGATAGCACTATGTAAGTAGCCCTACATATCTGCCTTTTCCAACTTCAGATTAAAAGAACTGTGTCCCTACCAGTCAAACCAGGTCCAGTCACTTCTCTAATCCACTCATAGAACCCTATCTCAAGAAATCTTTCAACTTCAAATTTCCCAAAGAAAAGAAATGAAATGAAATCCTGTTTATTAGAATTTGAAGTTATATGTAAATGTATATAATTACAAATTATCAAGTTGGCCAAAATTTCTCTGGGTTTTCTATAACATCTTACAGAAACCACCCCCTACCCCAAACCCAATATTAAACAGTGGGGTTATGAAATCACCATTCCCTTCCTCCTTGTTGGAAGTATTGATAGGAGGTGAAAGCCCTTGCTAATTGAAAATGAAGAAATTCCTGGTGATGCCTGTGCTCTGTCCTTGTTTCTGTAGATACTCTGTTCCACACTCTTCCCTCTTGGGAGTTAGCTGAATTCACAGAGACATTCTCATCTGCTTCTCTGGGCAGTACCACTTCCACACAGCAAGGTGAGCAGTCGATCTGCCCTTCTAGGCAATGAGTATGTGACAATCATTCTGGAGGCCAGGACTCAGTAGCTCATTTAGGGAGCACACTAAGCCTCACCCCCCACTGCCATATATCAAGTGATCTTTATCTATCTGACTTCTTAAGCTATTAATATTTCTCAATTGGCTCTGAATTCAAGCAAAGACAAAACGCCATTTATGAAGCTCCATAAAATTGCATAAATGAAAAACCAAGCATATATTGTTTAAGGATACATGACTATGCATCAGAGTTATAAACATAGACCTGAGAACAAAGTACCCCAACCTCAGGAATCACCAAGACCTTAATTCTGCTCCGAGCATTCCACTTCTCAAGCTGGATATCAGGTACACATATATTTGTTAAATTATTCTTGAAAACACGTCTGCAGTTTTCTTTATCTAAGCTGAGCACTCTCCCTTTAGTCTCTTCACTCGGCTGTTGGCAGTCTTCTGTCAGTCTGAGATGAAAGGAGGGTTTATATCCAACAAACTTTGGCAAAGAACAGAACAGCTTCTTTTTTGATGTACATAGCGAAAAATTGATTTTCCGTTGTTCAGTGCCATGAAATTTTCCCCATGAAAAGAGGTATAAGACTGTTACTGTGCAAGCTTTTAATAACTGATATTGGGCAGTTGTAAACTATCTAAAAGCTAGACTTTTTAACTAAAAATCAAACTATCATGAATCAATTGAGGAGTTGATTTTAAGAAAGTTATATGTAATTTGAACCGTATCTCAAGAAATCTTTCAACTTCAAATTTCCCAAAGAAAAGAAATGAAATGAAATCCTGTTTATTAGAATTTGAAGTTATATGTAAATGTATATAATTACAAATTATCAAGTTGGCCAAAATTTCTCTGGGTTTTCTATAACATCTTACAGAAACCACCCCCTACCCCAAACCCAATATTAAACAGTGGGGTTATGAAATCACCATTCCCTTCCTCCTTGTTGGAAGTATTGATAGGAGGTGAAAGCCCTTGCTAATTGAAAATGAAGAAATTCCTGGTGATGCCTGTGCTCTGTCCTTGTTTCTGTAGATACTCTGTTCCACACTCTTCCCTCTTGGGAGTTAGCTGAATTCACAGAGACATTCTCATCTGCTTCTCTGGGCAGTACCACTTCCACACAGCAAGGTGAGCAGTCGATCTGCCCTTCTAGGCAATGAGTATGTGACAATCATTCTGGAGGCCAGGACTCAGTAGCTCATTTAGGAGCACACTAAGCCTCACCCCCCACTGCCATATATCAAGTGATCTTTATCTATCTGACTTCTTAAGCTATTAATATTTCTCAATTGGCTCTGAATTCAAGCAAAGACAAAACGCCATTTATGAAGCTCCATAAAATTGCATAAATGAAAAACCAAGCATATATTGTTTAAGGATACATGACTATGCATCAGAGTTATAAACATAGACCTGAGAACAAAGTACCCCAACCTCAGGAATCACCAAGACCTTAATTCTGCTCCGAGCATTCCACTTCTCAAGCTGGATATCAGGTACACATATATTTGTTAAATTATTCTTGAAAACACGTCTGCAGTTTTCTTTATCTAAGCTGAGCACTCTCCCTTTAGTCTCTTCACTCGGCTGTTGGCAGTCTTCTGTCAGTCTGAGATGAAAGGAGGGTTTATATCCAACAAACTTTGGCAAAGAACAGAACAGCTTCTTTTTTGATGTACATAGCGAAAAATTGATTTTCCGTTGTTCAGTGCCATGAAATTTTCCCCATGAAAAGAGGTATAAGACTGTTACTGTGCAAGCTTTTAATAACTGATATTGGGCAGTTGTAAACTATCTAAAAGCTAGATTTCTTGCTTCTCCCCTTAACCTAACAAACATCAAACTATCATACAGAGTCAATGTCACCATTGTTTCAGTGAGTTTGCAAAGTTTCTGGGTCGTGTATCAGTGCTTACTTGGTCCCTGAAAAACATTAATCTCTTTAAATCTCTCCCATAGAATAGATTCAACCAGCAGCCAAATGTAATAGGCTAATTATGGGTAAGATTCAAGTGTCATTCCTCATTAAATCAATGCTCTAAAAACTCTTCCCAAGTTTCCTAATCAGTAGACATGAACAATTAACATCTAATTAGTCATCCATCATCCTTGCTAAAACTCTTTTAAAAGGAAAATTAAAGAGATTTTTCTCATAAAAATTTCACTGCAAGTATGAGATAGTGTCCTTTTCCACTTACATATTCATCGTTTACTATCTTGCAGCCTACTTGCTAGGATGACTACTTTAAATATGAAATCTATTAATTGGTATATTCCAAGAATATACAGGACTTCCATCATTTTATGGCTCCAAATGACTTTGCTGACGGTTAGCCCAACTGATTGACTTCACAGAAGAAGATGGTGAGACTAATGGCTGCTCGGTAGTCATTTCAGTCGTGTCCAATTCTGTGTGATCCCATGGACTGCAGCCCACCAGGCTCCTCCATCCATGGAATCCTCCAGGCAAGAATACTGGAGTGGGTTGCCATGCCCTCCTGCAGGGGATTTTCCCAAGCAAGGAATGGACCTCCGTCTCCTCATTGCAGGTAGATTCCTTACCACTGAGCCATCAGGGAAGCTAGCTAAATAGATGTCCAAACACACAATTTGAGACCGCTTGTACTGTAGCTCAGCAGGCTTCTCCATCCATGGAATTTTCCAGACAAAAATTTTGGAATGGGCTGCCATTTCCTTCTCCAAGACTAATGGAGGTTTAACTTATTGATAGAGCTACACTTGTATATTGGAAAGGTATTTAAGGCCGGATTCCAAAGTAATGTTCTATCTACCCACATTTTTTCCTTTTACAGTATGTAATAACATTTTACTGCCTTCAGCTTACTTCATAAAATCACTAAATCCCTGTTACTATGTGAGTAAAACTACTAAGATCTTATTTCCATCTGGTTATAGCAAATCTGAAGCATTTAGTAGATGAAAGTCATGGGAATTATTGTCAGAATACCTGGGCTTAAATCCCAGTTTTAGCTCTTGTTAGCTCTGTAACTTTAGGTCATTTGCTTAACCTTTCTGTGTCTTTTGTCATTCATAAAATTAAGATAACAATGATGCTGCTAATGACAGTGACAACAACATTTGCCCCCAACGTTGGTTTCAGGATGATATCCATTATTATACTCTAAAATATTATATGAATTTATGGAAATTTTAAGTGTTTATTAAATATTATCTTTTTTCAAATATACCATCTCTTGATCTTTCTTATAGTTTCTCCCAATTCATTTTCTTGAAAACAAGGAGTATACTGATCCATAACAAGTTGTGATCACTGTTCAGAGAACACAGTTTCTGAACTTTGCATGTTTCCATCTTGTCTAACAGACCAACAGAGAAGAGATACTACCAGGAGAAGTAGAATATTCAGTTAGTAAAAATGGAAGGAACAAAATCCAATAAGTCAATCATTCCCAAACAGTAAGTCTTTTTTTCATATTCATTAGATTTATAGGTAGTTTGATCCTGGCAGATTACTGTGGCATATGCCTGGTTTCAATAACAGCAGTTTGACTAGGAGATATTATTAAAATGCAAAGTTAACAAAATTATTTAACCTAGCTTGGGCCTAGATTAAAGCCATATAACAGATAACAAGAAACTTACTGATACTACCTATTCATAAAGGAGTACAGGAGAAAGGCAGGATTCCTTACCACTGAGCCATCAGGGAAGCTAGCTAAATAGATGTCCAAACACACAATTTGAGACCGCTTGTACTGTAGCTCAGCAGGCTTCTCCATCCATGGAATTTTCCAGACAAAAATTTTGGAATGGGCTGCCATTTCCTTCTCCAAGACTAATGGAGGTTTAACTTATTGATAGAGCTACACTTGTATATTGGAAAGGTATTTAAGGCCGGATTCCAAAGTAATGTTCTATCTACCCACATTTTTTCCTTTTACAGTATGTAATAACATTTTACTGCCTTCAGCTTACTTCATAAAATCACTAAATCCCTGTTACTATGTGAGTAAAACTACTAAGATCTTATTTCCATCTGGTTATAGCAAATCTGAAGCATTTAGTAGATGAAAGTCATGGGAATTATTGTCAGAATACCTGGGCTTAAATCCCAGTTTTAGCTCTTGTTAGCTCTGTAACTTTAGGTCATTTGCTTAACCTTTCTGTGTCTTTTGTCATTCATAAAATTAAGATAACAATGATGCTGCTAATGACAGTGACAACAACATTTGCCCCCAACGTTGGTTTCAGGATGATATCCATTATTATACTCTAAAATATTATATGAATTTATGGAAATTTTAAGTGTTTATTAAATATTATCTTTTTTCAAATATACCATCTCTTGATCTTTCTTATAGTTTCTCCCAATTCATTTTCTTGAAAACAAGGAGTATACTGATCCATAACAAGTTGTGATCACTGTTCAGAGAACACAGTTTCTGAACTTTGCATGTTTCCATCTTGTCTAACAGACCAACAGAGAAGAGATACTACCAGGAGAAGTAGAATATTCAGTTAGTAAAAATGGAAGGAACAAAATCCAATAAGTCAATCATTCCCAAACAGTAAGTCTTTTTTTCATATTCATTAGATTTATAGGTAGTTTGATCCTGGCAGATTACTGTGGCATATGCCTGGTTTCAATAACAGCAGTTTGACTAGGAGATATTATTAAAATGCAAAGTTAACAAAATTATTTAACCTAGCTTGGGCCTAGATTAAAGCCATATAACAGATAACAAGAAACTTACTGATACTACCTATTCATAAAGGAGTACAGGAGAAAGGCAGGTTGGTTTCATTCATTTCTTTTTCATTGATCCTATGGCACGCCCTACCTTGGTGCTAATATATTTCTACTAAGGTTCCCAGTTTCCACCAGTTCTAGGTTCATATGGTCTAGAGATAGTACACAAATATGAAAACACAATCAGTATATAAACATAATGATGCCAATGCCCTCCTCTTCCTTCTCCCCACTGTGCATTACAAATTCCAAGAATTCTCTTCTCCTCAGTAACAATCTCATTTTTAAGAATATTCCTTGCAATCATAATCTACATAGCAAATTTACATGTATTTGGCACTACAATTTTCTTCAAGTAGTAAATACACCTTAAAGAAACAAATACATCTTGAAATACCTACGCCCTGTGATAGGTATTGAGAATTAGACAAGGAAGAAGATACAATTTATATCTTCCTGAATACATAGTCTAATGATAGATATAAACACAAGTCCTCCCATAGGAAGTCTCTCCTACTCTACTTCACAGAATCTATATATGATCCATTAGTTATACTTTTTTCTGCACCTGGAACTCCTCCTCCTTTTCTGGATCACTCTTAGGTTTTAAAAATATTCAAGTCTCTTCATATCAAAACATGTCTTTCAGTCCCACTTCCCTTTATAACCAAATTTCTAAGGTTCGCCCGCATTCTAATCTGGAAATCTTTATGTGCTATTCATTCATGACTTCACCTCATCCCTCTCCACTGAAACAAATGTCACTACCTTCATAAAAATCCATAGTCAGCAAATTCAGTGAATACTCTTCAGTTTATATCTTTCTTGACCTCTGAGCAATGCTCAATAAAGAACAAAATGCATTCTCTCAAAATGCACTATTTTCTTTGCTTCTAGGTTAAGTGTTATTTTTCTCTTACACTCTGATTACTCTTTCACAATAGTTTTTACACCTAAGCAATCTCTACTAAGAGATTAACTATGTATTTGATCTTTTTCAATGTCAAGTATAGGCACTATGATTCAATAGAAGTATAAATGAGTCAAAATGGCACATGTATGATTTTACATGATTTTAGTCAACAACAAAAATGTAAAGATAAACATGAAATTAGTTTTCATGACTCAATATATCCAAAATGTTATCATCTCACATGCAACCAATATAAACAATTATCAGTGAGATAGTCTGCATAATTTATTTCCCACTAAATTTTAGAAATTTGGTGTAATTTTGGGTTCATACTAACTATATTTCAAAGGCTAAATAGTCCCCATGCAGTTAGTGGTTTGTATATCAACTGGTACAGCTCTAGTCTTTAAGGAGCTACATGATAAGTCACACATCCCAGATGGGTTTAATCGAGTCTTCAAAATAAAGACTTCAAAATGTCTACTTGCAGCCTCAATCTCTTCTGAGTTCTGTATGTTTTACTGTATATTTAGCATCTCTTCTTCAGTCCCTCAAATTCAATGTGCCTATGTTCAAAAGCACAATCCTCCCCTGTGGATTTGAATTTGTTCCAATTTCACTATTTCCATGATGAGCACTACTAACTATATAGTTCTACAAGGTAAAAACCTAGTTATTTTGACCATTTCCTTGCATATCTATGATGATGGTGATGATGATATTATTACATATCTATTCAATTTAATAGGAAACCTTGATAATTTTATCTCAAGAAGTAAACTCATCACATCTTTCTTCTATCCTTAATTTGTTAGTCCAAATTAACATTAACTCTAGGATAATGGCTCTATGGACAACACCTTGTTCCTTGTAACATGCTTCCTTGATCCTGTGTTCCTTTTTATACAGCACTAATCACAATTTATAATTAAAATTTGTTTGCTTATCTTGTTAATTTACTGACAAATTGCTAAACTATAAAGTTAATGAGCAAGAACCATGCTTGTTTTGCTCATGACTGTATTCCATAATACATAGCAGTTTTGTTGTGTATCAAAGGCACTTAATAAATACTTGTTAGATAAAAAGCAACTAATCCAGTATTAGAGGGTCAGCAAAAAAAAAAACAGAATGGGTTATGGGTTGTCATCTTTTCTGGAATGTATTCATCCTGAAGTAATCTGGTTTTATTTTTCTATGTTAAAAGTGCATTTGTCTTTGATCTAAATCCTACTTCTAGGAAGTTACACCTTAGCAATACTTGTGCTTATATAGCCTGGTAATTATTTACATTGCTTCAGTGTATATTTTATGTCAGGGTAACAATTTCACCTCTAATGTTTTACTTAATCTACCAATTACCCTATGAAATAGATATTATTTATCTACAAACAAATAAAATAAAAGTCCAAGGAGGTCAAATAGCTGATTTAGCTCACATACTAACTAAAGTACACTTCAGTCAGTACGTGAACTGAGAATTTCCAGTTGTACAAGCTGGGTTTTGTGAAGCAGAGAAACCAGAGATCAAATTGCAAACATTTATTGGAACATGAAGTTCCAGAAAATCTTCTGCTTATTAACTACACTACAGCCTTTGTGTGGATCACAACAAACTGTGAAAAATTCTTAAAGAGATGGAATTAACAGATCACCTACCTGTCTCCAGAGAAACCTGTATGCAGGTCAAGAAGCAACGGTTTGAAATGGACATGGAACAAAAGACTGATTCCAAATTGGGAAAGGAGTACAACAAGGTTGTATATTGTCACCCTGTTTCTTTAAACTTATATGCAGACTAAGTCATGAGAAATGCTGGTCTGGATGAATCACAATCTGGAATCAAGGTTTCCAAAAGCAGTATCAATAAGCTCAGATATGCAGATGATACCACTCTAATGGCAGAAAGTGAAGAGGAACTTAAAAGCCTAAAAAACTGGCTTAAAATTCAACATGAAAAAAACTAAGATCATGACCTCGTGTCCCATCACTTCATGGCAAATAGAACAGAAAGAAGTGAAACCAGTGACAGATTTTATTTTCTTGGGCTCCAAAATCACAGCAGATGTGACCATAAAAATGTAACTAAAAGATGCTTGTTCCTTGGAAGGAAAGCTATAAGAAACATAGACAGTGTGTTAAAAGATAGAGGCATCACTTTGATGACAAAGATCTGTATAGTCAAAGCTATGGTTTTTCCAGTAGGCATGTATGGATATGAGAATTGGTCCATAAAGAGGGTTTAGTGCTAAAAGAATCGATGCCTGTGAATTATGGTGTTGGAGAAGACTCTTGAGAATCCTCTAGATTGCAAGCCAATCTTAAACAGTCAATCGTAAAGGAAATCAACCTTGAATATTCAATAGAAGGACAGTTGCTGAATCCAATACTTTGGCCACCTGATGTGAAGAACCGATTCACTGGAAAAGACCTTGATGCTGAGAGACTGAAGACAAGACAGGAAGGGAACAGCAGAGAATGAGATTATTTGACAGTATTACTGTCTTAGTGGCCATGAATTTGAGCAAACTCCAGGAGATACTGTAGGATAGAGGAGGCCTGCATGCTGTAGTCCATGGGGTTGCAAAGAGTTGGACACAACTTAGCAAGTGAAAAACAACAGCTAAAAAGTAGTGGAACCCTGAATTGACTCAGGAAATTAGATTTCAGAAATCTAAGGGGTTTTTCTGACCACTAACCTATAATGTCTCATTATTACCTAACCATTTTCAAACTGAAGTTTCCACAAGTAAGAAAGTGAATAAATATTACATGTTATATCCATGCTATGAAAGAAATACAGTGATGCTTTTAAAAAAGAAGAATAGAAATATTATGCCCACAGAAAGATTTCAAGGACATGTTGCAAAAAAAAACTGCTACAAAATATGAAGGAGTACAACAAGGTTGTATATTGTCACCCTGTTTCTTTAAACTTATATGCAGACTAAGTCATGAGAAATGCTGGTCTGGATGAATCACAATCTGGAATCAAGGTTTCCAAAAGCAGTATCAATAAGCTCAGATATGCAGATGATACCACTCTAATGGCAGAAAGTGAAGAGGAACTTAAAAGCCTAAAAAACTGGCTTAAAATTCAACATGAAAAAAACTAAGATCATGACCTCGTGTCCCATCACTTCATGGCAAATAGAACAGAAAGAAGTGAAACCAGTGACAGATTTTATTTTCTTGGGCTCCAAAATCACAGCAGATGTGACCATAAAAATGTAACTAAAAGATGCTTGTTCCTTGGAAGGAAAGCTATAAGAAACATAGACAGTGTGTTAAAAGATAGAGGCATCACTTTGATGACAAAGATCTGTATAGTCAAAGCTATGGTTTTTCCAGTAGGCATGTATGGATATGAGAATTGGTCCATAAAGAGGGTTTAGTGCTAAAAGAATCGATGCCTGTGAATTATGGTGTTGGAGAAGACTCTTGAGAATCCTCTAGATTGCAAGCCAATCTTAAACAGTCAATCGTAAAGGAAATCAACCTTGAATATTCAATAGAAGGACAGTTGCTGAATCCAATACTTTGGCCACCTGATGTGAAGAACCGATTCACTGGAAAAGACCTTGATGCTGAGAGACTGAAGACAAGACAGGAAGGGAACAGCAGAGAATGAGATTATTTGACAGTATTACTGTCTTAGTGGCCATGAATTTGAGCAAACTCCAGGAGATACTGTAGGATAGAGGAGGCCTGCATGCTGTAGTCCATGGGGTTGCAAAGAGTTGGACACAACTTAGCAAGTGAAAAACAACAGCTAAAAAGTAGTGGAACCCTGAATTGACTCAGGAAATTAGATTTCAGAAATCTAAGGGGTTTTTCTGACCACTAACCTATAATGTCTCATTATTACCTAACCATTTTCAAACTGAAGTTTCCACAAGTAAGAAAGTGAATAAATATTACATGTTATATCCATGCTATGAAAGAAATACAGTGATGCTTTTAAAAAAGAAGAATAGAAATATTATGCCCACAGAAAGATTTCAAGGACATGTTGCTAAGTTAGAATAAAAAAGCAAACTGCACAAAAATTGAAGTGTCATGGTAAAATTTTGGACCCCATGATCATTTCCCCTGCTTTTACTGCCAGAAATGTTTCCTTGCCACGCAAAAGGGAATTTTCAGCGATAACCTATGGTTTGAATCAGTTGATGTTAAAAAAGAGTGATTATTCTGTATTATCAAGTTAATTCCAATATAATCACTTAGACCCTTAAATACGGACTTTTCTCCTGGCTGAGAGCAGAAAGGAAGTTAGATATTCGAAACATCAGAGGAGTCTGACACTCCTCTGCTGCTCTGAGGTTACAGGGGTCATATCAAGAGATCTGGGTGGCCTCCAGCAGCTGAGAGTCACTGGCCAACAGCCAATAACTCAAGGATTCTAGATATATAGCCGCAAGGAAATGGATTCTGCCAACAAAGTGAGCTTAGAAACAAATACTTTTTCCAGGTTTCCATGTAAGAACCAAGTCAGGATAATATCTTGATTCCAGCCTGTGAGACCCCAAAAGTAGAACTCATCAAACTATGCTGGATTTCAGATCTATACAAATATAAGCCAATAAATTTGTATTGTTAAAAGTTATTATATTTGTGGTAAATTGTTTTATAGCAATAGAAAATTACTATATCATGCAATATGAACCGATATTTTTCAGTAAGCAACACTAGCTGTAGGTACATAAAAATGTTTATATATGTGTGTGCTAAGTCACTTTAGTCATGTCCAACTCTTTGTGACTCTGTGGTCTATAGCCTGCCAGGCTCCTCTGAATGTGGGATTCTCCAGGCAAGAACACTGGAATGGGTTGTCATGCCCTCCACTAGAAATCTTCCTGACCCAGGGATGGAAACCATGTCTTCCACATCTCCTGCATTGGCAGGCAGTTTCTTTACCATTAGCGCCACCTGGGAAGTCCCATGTAGATTTATAATGATGCACAAGTAGACTTGAAAAGGTAAAGATAATATTGAAAATATATTTAACTCTAGAGACTCCCAAGGTTTCAGCAAGCATGTAAACAGCAGTTTTCATGTTTAATTCCATATAGGCATTTATTGGTTGACTCCTTTATTGGCATAATTGCATGTTATTTATAAACAACAGAAGATAATATTTTAAACTGCGGTGACTCCATCGAATTGGAAAACAACCAAGGTGCGTCACTTTCAAATTGTTATTCTAAAATGAACCAAGATGCACAATATTATCAGCTAGTACCCAGACATTAAACAAATCAAGCTGTAAGAATTACCAAAGGAATCATGGGTTCCAAGTAACCGAATGAAGAATTACAGAATTCTGTTCCAGTACATCTTCTCAATACTCTTTTGGTGGTTAAAAAAACCCTCATGATTCCATGAACCCTGTGCTGCTTGCAAACCTACACTGTACGGACACTTACAGAACAAAACAAAAGCCCTCATCTTCAATCCTCTCCCTCACCCTGACAAGACGGCTGAAAATTTGACTGATACATCAGTGAGAGAATCCATGATTACAGAAGCAAAGTAATTTCTATACTAGGAATCAGCCAACCCTAAAATCCCCCTTTCTTTTCTCCTCCCTCCTCCTCTTTTTTTTCTACTTTCCCTCTCCCTTCCTCTTTCCCTCATTTTCTTCCCTTCTGTTTTAGATGAATCATTTTCCTAATCATTTGAGTAAATACAAAACTTCATCAAGTTTTGTAGAATGTGACAAAATAAAATATACCTTTCTGGTGTGAATATGAAATTCACAGAATCCTATGATGTGGAATTTAAGAAAGTTAAGATTTTTCACTGCTAGTCATTTTCTCCAGGCATTCTAGCATTTCAGCTTCAACATCAAATACCCACTGCTCTGCAGTCAAAATCAGCTAACTGCAATTTGAGACATTTTCTATAATTTAGCTTATTCATTTTTTAGAAACTCTCACAAGTAGGAAATGTATGACTTAGAAAAAATGGACCTGCAGCAATTTGGTAATTCTTACCATGGTCTTCCACATCTCCTGCATTGGCAGGCAGTTTCTTTACCATTAGCGCCACCTGGGAAGTCCCATGTAGATTTATAATGATGCACAAGTAGACTTGAAAAGGTAAAGATAATATTGAAAATATATTTAACTCTAGAGACTCCCAAGGTTTCAGCAAGCATGTAAACAGCAGTTTTCATGTTTAATTCCATATAGGCATTTATTGGTTGACTCCTTTATTGGCATAATTGCATGTTATTTATAAACAACAGAAGATAATATTTTAAACTGCGGTGACTCCATCGAATTGGAAAACAACCAAGGTGCGTCACTTTCAAATTGTTATTCTAAAATGAACCAAGATGCACAATATTATCAGCTAGTACCCAGACATTAAACAAATCAAGCTGTAAGAATTACCAAAGGAATCATGGGTTCCAAGTAACCGAATGAAGAATTACAGAATTCTGTTCCAGTACATCTTCTCAATACTCTTTTGGTGGTTAAAAAAACCCTCATGATTCCATGAACCCTGTGCTGCTTGCAAACCTACACTGTACGGACACTTACAGAACAAAACAAAAGCCCTCATCTTCAATCCTCTCCCTCACCCTGACAAGACGGCTGAAAATTTGACTGATACATCAGTGAGAGAATCCATGATTACAGAAGCAAAGTAATTTCTATACTAGGAATCAGCCAACCCTAAAATCCCCCTTTCTTTTCTCCTCCCTCCCTCCTCTTTTTTTTCTACTTTCCCTCTCCCTTCCTCTTTCCCTCATTTTCTTCCCTTCTGTTTTAGATGAATCATTTTCCTAATCATTTGAGTAAATACAAAACTTCATCAAGTTTTGTAGAATGTGACAAAATAAAATATACCTTTCTGGTGTGAATATGAAATTCACAGAATCCTATGATGTGGAATTTAAGAAAGTTAAGATTTTTCACTGCTAGTCATTTTCTCCAGGCATTCTAGCATTTCAGCTTCAACATCAAATACCCACTGCTCTGCAGTCAAAATCAGCTAACTGCAATTTGAGACATTTTCTATAATTTAGCTTATTCATTTTTTAGAAACTCTCACAAGTAGGAAATGTATGACTTAGAAAAAAAATGGACCTGCAGCAATTTGGTAATTACATTTTTTCAGCACCAAATGCAGATCTATGCTCTTCACTTAAAACGTAATGGGTGTTTAGGAGTCAAGGAGTCCACAGAGACACCACAAGCACTAAATATATTATCCTTTAAAACTAATTCTGTCATTTATGATTCATAGTCAACTCCTTAAGTAAAGATACAGATTTTCAAATTATCCCACTGAGAGTGATAGAAGAGGAGAAAAGAAAAGACCAGACTCACATCTGTCTCTGCAACCAGGGAGTCGCAGTAATAACCAACTTTCTCTGTGGCTTGCTAAAAACACTATTTTCATCTGTGCTTCCTACCAGCACCTCTTTTGGAGAAAATCCACATATCATTTTATTTTACTGGAGCTGGAATGAAAAATAGATGCCCACTGTCAAGCAGCTATATTGATTATGAGTGAAAATGTGATCATTTTGCATTGACTTGCCCCAAAGCGCTGCGTTCCATCAAAGTGGCAGAAGGAAATTAATTCTTTCATACCATGCCTAAGAAAAATATGTGATGTTGTTCACTTTGCCCTCTAGAAAAAAAGGTATATGCAATAGCTAAAAGGTAATAGCTTTCAGAACATGAACTTGAGACTTTTATTAAAATCATTATTTAATGTACAAAAAAATAATGGATCCACTGCCGTGGCATTTAAAACAGCCATTTGTAGTCATTACCTTTTAGATCACAAGGTTTATTTGCTAAAAAGCCGGTACTTCTCAATTTCAAATTTCCTTTTATTTACCCTCTTTGTCTTGGTTTTCTTTGCTATTGAAAATATTAAATAGAGGATAATTACTTTACAATATTGAAGAATGTGACAAAATAAAATATACCTTTCTGGTGTGAATATGAAATTCACAGAATCCTATGATGTGGAATTTAAGAAAGTTAAGATTTTTCACTGCTAGTCATTTTCTCCAGGCATTCTAGCATTTCAGCTTCAACATCAAATACCCACTGCTCTGCAGTCAAAATCAGCTAACTGCAATTTGAGACATTTTCTATAATTTAGCTTATTCATTTTTTAGAAACTCTCACAAGTAGGAAATGTATGACTTAGAAAAAATGGACCTGCAGCAATTTGGTAATTACATTTTTTCAGCACCAAATGCAGATCTATGCTCTTCACTTAAAACGTAATGGGTGTTTAGGAGTCAAGGAGTCCACAGAGACACCACAAGCACTAAATATATTATCCTTTAAAACTAATTCTGTCATTTATGATTCATAGTCAACTCCTTAAGTAAAGATACAGATTTTCAAATTATCCCACTGAGAGTGATAGAAGAGGAGAAAAGAAAAGACCAGACTCACATCTGTCTCTGCAACCAGGGAGTCGCAGTAATAACCAACTTTCTCTGTGGCTTGCTAAAAACACTATTTTCATCTGTGCTTCCTACCAGCACCTCTTTTGGAGAAAATCCACATATCATTTTATTTTACTGGAGCTGGAATGAAAAATAGATGCCCACTGTCAAGCAGCTATATTGATTATGAGTGAAAATGTGATCATTTTGCATTGACTTGCCCCAAAGCGCTGCGTTCCATCAAAGTGGCAGAAGGAAATTAATTCTTTCATACCATGCCTAAGAAAAATATGTGATGTTGTTCACTTTGCCCTCTAGAAAAAAAGGTATATGCAATAGCTAAAAGGTAATAGCTTTCAGAACATGAACTTGAGACTTTTATTAAAATCATTATTTAATGTACAAAAAAATAATGGATCCACTGCCGTGGCATTTAAAACAGCCATTTGTAGTCATTACCTTTTAGATCACAAGGTTTATTTGCTAAAAAGCCGGTACTTCTCAAATTAAAATTTCGCCCTTTTTATTTACCCTCTTTTGTCTTGGTTTTCTTCTTTGCTATTGAAAAAAATATTAAATAGAGGATAATTACTTTACAATATTGTATTTCTGCCATGCATCAACATGAATCAACCATAGGTATACCTACGTCCCCTCCCTTGTGAAACCCCCTCCCATCTCCCTCACCCTCCCATCCCTCTAGGTCCTCACAGAGCACCAGCCTTGGGTTGCCTGTGTCATACAGTGAACTCCCACTGGTTATCTATTTAACATACAGTAATTTATACATTTCAATGCTATTCTCTCACATCATCCCATCCTCTCCTTCCCCTTTGTCCAGAAGTCTTTCCTTTACGTCTGTGTTTCCTTTGTTACCCTGCAAGTAAGATCATCAGTACTATCTTTCTAGATTCCATAACTATTAATTGGCCATGATAGGAATTGCTATTTGTTTATGTTTCATTTGACTTTTATTTCACTAAAAAGACAAATAACCCTCTTAGTCTTTGGAGGACACCTATGGTGAGCCCAGCACAGATCTTTAAATATATATGGATCTTCTTGACTTGCATAACAATTTTATTTATTATCTCACCAGTGGTAGTATAACATAGACTTTAACTTAAAAACAATGTGATGGCATTGTATTATAAATTTTAAAACTTGCAAGTTCTAAACACTAAAAGTGATATTTATAACACATGAAAAAATATAAAAAAGAGGCATTATGCATTCTGGAGAATTTAGGGTTTTTAATCTGTCTTATCAATAATATTCTCTATAGAAGTGTATATTCTACTTCTTAAAGAAGAATCGGATTATCAAAGAAATAATGTGATCATTTTGCATTGACTTGCCCCAAAGCGCTGCGTTCCATCAAAGTGGCAGAAGGAAATTAATTCTTTCATACCATGCCTAAGAAAAATATGTGATGTTGTTCACTTTGCCCTCTAGAAAAAAAGGTATATGCAATAGCTAAAAGGTAATAGCTTTCAGAACATGAACTTGAGACTTTTATTAAAATCATTATTTAATGTACAAAAAAATAATGGATCCACTGCCGTGGCATTTAAAACAGCCATTTGTAGTCATTACCTTTTAGATCACAAGGTTTATTTGCTAAAAAGCCGGTACTTCTCAAATTAAAATTTCCCCCTTTTTATTTACCCTCTTTTGTCTTGGTTTTCTTCTTTGCTATTGAAAAAAATATTAAATAGAGGATAATTACTTTACAATATTGTATTTCTGCCATGCATCAACATGAATCAACCATAGGTATACCTACGTCCCCTCCCTTGTGAAACCCCCTCCCATCTCCCTCACCCTCCCATCCCTCTAGGTCCTCACAGAGCACCAGCCTTGGGTTGCCTGTGTCATACAGTGAACTCCCACTGGTTATCTATTTAACATACAGTAATTTATACATTTCAATGCTATTCTCTCACATCATCCCATCCTCTCCTTCCCCTTTGTCCAGAAGTCTTTCCTTTACGTCTGTGTTTCCTTTGTTACCCTGCAAGTAAGATCATCAGTACTATCTTTCTAGATTCCATAACTATTAATTGGCCATGATAGGAATTGCTATTTGTTTATGTTTCATTTGACTTTTATTTCACTAAAAAGACAAATAACCCTCTTAGTCTTTGGAGGACACCTATGGTGAGCCCAGCACAGATCTTTAAATATATATGGATCTTCTTGACTTGCATAACAATTTTATTTATTATCTCACCAGTGGTAGTATAACATAGACTTTAACTTAAAAACAATGTGATGGCATTGTATTATAAATTTTAAAACTTGCAAGTTCTAAACACTAAAAGTGATATTTATAACACATGAAAAAATATAAAAAAGAGGCATTATGCATTCTGGAGAATTTAGGGTTTTTTTTTTAATCTGTCTTATCAATAATATTCTCTATAGAAGTGTATATTCTACTTCTTAAAGAAGAATCGGAGATTCAGTTCAACATTTTTGCAGCAGAAATTCAATTTCAAATTGTAAAAATGATGCAAAGTTGGAGATTATTTCTTCTTAACTCTGATATGTTCTACATTAAATATACTAAATGTGATGATATTAATCATGCACATATATATAATGCCACTAAAACCAACATATGTATATCACAGCAGCGAACCCCATTCTTGAATATAAAAATATGCTGAGCTGAACCCAGACCTCACTGTGGCAAACAAATGGATAGCACTTAGGGTGTCAAAAGTGCTATGCTCTTCTATATTCCAATAAATGCTTATTCTTATTGACTATGGCGAGTTTTTCACTGTTGTTTTGATTTCCCAGGTGTCCTCCAGCGATAAAGATAAGACACAATTTTCAGATCCCTAAATATAGTTCTTCCTCCTACTAGCTATATGATGTTGGAAAAATTCATACATTTATTTATCAAGTGCTAGAACCTATTTTGAAGATACAGTGGGGAAACAAAAGAGTTGCCAGCTCTTACAGTTTCATGGACTTGGGTTCCATTACTTGTGCCCTGTGTGTGATTCCCTCTCTACCCTCCTCAGGTATTTTTTGTAAAGGATCGCCCTCTTCATGAGATCCTCCCTGACAGTCTGTTAAATTTGTTTTGTTCTCCTTTACTTTCCACTGCTATACCTCCACTCTTGAACATTTCGTCTCTTTCCTAATCAAAATATTTAACATCAGTGGCTCTATTCACACCTTATGGGTCACGGTACTCCCTAGAGAGTCCTCTCAGGAATAAATAGTATTCTGACTACCACAGGACATCCTAGGAACCCATCTATATAGAAGGATATTGAACAGCCACAGCTGGCCCACGGGGAAGCATCATGGGACTTCTCTGTATGAAGTCTTTGCAGCAGTCCGTGGACCATCCAGTGGCTGCTCAGGGACAAGCAGGTGAGGTGTAAGGGCTCCCCTGACTGACAGCCTCATACTCCAAAGAAGCCAGTATTTCTTTTAATGACTCTAGAAATACAGAATGCAGGGATCCAATATGATACGTTACAAGAGTCATCACACTTAGGAAAGCGCAGAACATGGCATCTCCATGATACAGTCTTAGCCTCTTTACATTTCCTATCAGTCCAAATGCAACTGAACTGATTATACAATACAGAGTCAGTGTACACAGTACTACCTATGCAATTACCTATGTGATATTATCCATGAATTACATAATTGACAGTCTATGCTTATTACATTTCCAGGGGAACATTAGAATGTGAACCAAAGGTCAGAGTCTCATGTAGCAGAAAAAGAGAGCTTTACCAGATGTCTTCCTATGACCATTTTTCCTAACGCTTTTCTTGAAAGACTGTAAATGTCCCAAAAGCAGGGACGTTGGCATATTTGTTCATGAATGATGACTAACTAGTCTCTATAATGATACCTGAGACAGAAGTTGGACTGTCATAAAAATAAGTGTCTCTGCTTTCTTTTCTGTACAATAAGAATAATAACAATACCTATCTGGTGGGGGTACTTTAAAGATAAAATGAGACAACGCTTGTGAAGTATTTAACATGGGTCATGGCATACTATGAATGCTCAGTAAGTGCTGAATGTTATTATTTTTTCCAGTAATCTACACAAATTGAAATAGATAAAAATCTAAAATGAATGAACAGATAGATCAAACCAAAAAATAAATAAATAAGATCAAATATATTAGTTGCTACTGTGGAGTCATGCTGAAAATTCTCATATGTGTTATTAACCTTTTTGATGGGGATGATTTAAACAAGATAATATGATCTCCTTCTGTAATAATAATGTAACTTCCCCATAAAGTACATCCTTTTTGAATAGTTTTTTTTTTTTTTTTTTTAAGATTAGGTTAACGTCTTTTAAAGTACTTTTTTGCTAAATATCCTTACCACTTATGTGGACTAATTTATGATCCCAAAGTTATTCATGAGTCAGTCAGTCTTTAAATGAGAGTCTGGAGAATCTTCTTAAAACATAACTGATCATAAAGTTGGCTTAAGTAAGTCTGAGGTGTGTAATGGAAGAGGGCTCATAATCACAGTATTTTTTCAACCTTAGGACTGTCTATGAATATTCAGCTATGTGCATTGCACACATGGGAAGATAATTACTTGTGGAACCCAGTCAATAAAGGTTCTTATTAATTGCCTGCAGATAGAGATAATTTTGTTATTATATATAGAATGAAGAAATTTTAATATCTTATAAAAAACTTCAGTTATGTATTATGATTTGCTCTTTGTTCAGTTCAGTATTCAATAAATTGCTGTCTATAAAATCATTAGTGCCATCAACATCTTCAAATGTATTGGCTTAGAATTTTTTTAAGAAAAAAGAAAACAATGTTTATTGTGATTAACACCACAAACGAGAACTGGTTCTAGTCCACTCCTGGACTGGCATCTCTATACCATCCAGAGCTGTGCACATTTCCCTCTTTCTTCCAACTGTGACCTCTGCGTTGGGGCAATCCACTAACCAACAAATGTCTAGAAAGAAAACCTCCCTGGCTGGGCTGAGATATGGATGTTCTTCAGGTCAGTAGGAAGACCTGGGTGGTTCACGAAGCCCTGGTTTTTCTGCATTGAGATCCCCACCCCCCAAAGCCAAATGAAGATAGATAATGTGATGGATTGCAGAACAATACAGGAAGAAATGGAAATCTTTTTTAATTTCTACATTTTTGTTTCCGCAGTTTCCATTCTTACTTTTCCTTATTTGTGAATTTCTTTTCTCATTAAATTTACCAGATGACAGTTTTGTTTGTGTGTATATCTGTGTGCATGTGTATACCATACCCTGTGTTTTATGTTTCACTCATAGCACTCTGTCATACATACACATAGCCTATGGTATAAATAGTACACATATACTCTGGGTACAGTTTTGTTTTATTCCCCACATTTTCATACCCAATGGACTCATTATTTGAGATGACCATATATAACTAAGAATAGGTTATTGTTTCCTTCATATACAAATAACGGGTTTTGATTTTTCATTGTTTGGATTATAATGTAGCTTACAATATTAGTGCTCAGCTCAACATACACTTACTTCTCTTATTTAGAAGTTTGTTCACAAACTTTTTTTTCCTTTTGTCATTCTTCATTTTGTGTAGTGATAATATTTTATTATTGGAAATAAAAATTGTTTCTCCTTAGTATTTTATTCACTAATTGGTTCTGTTACACAATGGACCTTTCCAACTCACAACTCAGTTTGCCTCAGCTCATTAATATTTCCTCTATCACGTCTTTATTTCAAGCATGGCAGTGGATGGTCTAGTTTCCGTCTTCTCTATTTATACTAAAATGACAATGTTTCTGAAATCGACGTCTAATTTTTAAATTCATGGGCTTAATTTCACTGTGACTATGGTGTGGTAGTCTAGAATTTTCAAGAAAAAAGAAAACAATGTTTATTGTGATTAACACCACAAACGAGAACTGGTTCTAGTCCACTCCTGGACTGGCATCTCTATACCATCCAGAGCTGTGCACATTTCCCTCTTTCTTCCAACTGTGACCTCTGCGTTGGGGCAATCCACTAACCAACAAATGTCTAGAAAGAAAACCTCCCTGGCTGGGCTGAGATATGGATGTTCTTCAGGTCAGTAGGAAGACCTGGGTGGTTCACGAAGCCCTGGTTTTTCTGCATTGAGATCCCCACCCCCCAAAGCCAAATGAAGATAGATAATGTGATGGATTGCAGAACAATACAGGAAGAAATGGAAATCTTTTTTAATTTCTACATTTTTGTTTCCGCAGTTTCCATTCTTACTTTTCCTTATTTGTGAATTTCTTTTCTCATTAAATTTACCAGATGACAGTTTTGTTTGTGTGTATATCTGTGTGCATGTGTATACCATACCCTGTGTTTTATGTTTCACTCATAGCACTCTGTCATACATACACATAGCCTATGGTATAAATAGTACACATATACTCTGGGTACAGTTTTGTTTTTATTCCCCACATTTTCATACCCAATGGACTCATTATTTGAGATGACCATATATAACTAAGAATAGGTTATTGTTTCCTTCATATACAAATAACGGGTTTTGATTTTTCATTGTTTGGATTATAATGTAGCTTACAATATTAGTGCTCAGCTCAACATACACTTACTTCTCTTATTTAGAAGTTTGTTCACAAAAATTTTTTTTTCCTTTTGTCATTCTTCATTTTGTGTAGTGATAATATTTTATTATTGGAAATAAAAATTGTTTCTCCTTAGTATTTTATTCACTAATTGGTTCTGTTACACAATGGACCTTTCCAACTCACAACTCAGTTTGCCTCAGCTCATTAATATTTCCTCTATCACGTCTTTATTTCAAGCATGGCAGTGGATGGTCTAGTTTCCGCTCTTCTCTATTTATACTAAAATGACAATGTTTCTGAAATCGTCTTATCTGATGACAGAGAGTAAGGGATTCTTCTTTCTGGAATTTCATGGGCTTAATTTCACTGTGACTATGGTGTGGTAGTCTAGATGTTCCTCCTGTTAGATAGAAATGTGGGGCATCCTTCCCTACAAATCTTTTAAACTCAGTCCTTCTTCACTACTGACTCCACCTCTCTCAAAACAAAACTAAATTCTCAACATATTACTAAGCTAGTGACATTGTATTGTTGGGCATTTATCCCAGAGAAGAATTAAAGAAGGTTTCTTGTTATTGAGTATTATGAATATTTCACACCATCCATCTGATTACTGAAAAGCCTATACCTATAAGGTAGGTACAAAACTAAGGACCGTCAAAGAAATATCCTTCAGATTTTTTGAAGGGTCTATTTGCTTGTTTCTTTCTTTAAATATTGTGTATATGTATTTCTACCATTTTTTTCTCAGGGTTTAAGATGCCGGTGGTCATTAGAAATTTTTCTGGGGCTCTGGCATGTATTGACTTTCAACTTTTAACTTTTTCACAAATCTGAGAAGTGAAATCAGAGCCCTTAGATTATCAGTATCTTAATCAGAAAACCCTACTGATGTTTTCAACTATGTCATTGCAAATTCTTATACTCATGAAGCCAAACAAGATATTCTGTGAAAGGGACATTGATCGTGAACATTGGTAGAATGAAAATATTACAAAATGCCATAAACTTTTCTCCAAAGTTATCATTGAATTTCTATTGCATTTTTCTTCTCTATGCCACTAATGTCTCTAATGCAAAGATATATACAAATGAAAATTCACATTATGGTCGATCCCTCATTAACTGAAATAGAGAAACAACCATAAGAAGAAACTTCAACTGGACATTTTAGGATATTATACTTAGTCACTCAAAAGACATTTGCTCCTTGGAAGTAAAGATATGATAAACCTAGACAGGCATATTACAAAGCAGAGACATCACTTTGCTGACAAAGTTCCACATAGTCAAAGCTATATTTTTCCAGTAGTCATGTTCAGATGTGAGAGTCGAATCATAAAGAAGGCTGAGTGCCAAAGGGCTAATGCTTTCGAATTATGGAGCTGGAGAAGACTCTTAAGAGTGCCTTGGACAGAAAGATCAAGTCAGTCAATCCTAAATGAAATCAACCCTGAATATTCATTGGAAAGACTGATGCTGAAGCTAAAGTTCCAATATTTTGGCCACCAGACACAAAGAGCCAACTCATTGGAAAAGACTATGTTGCTGGGGAAAAAATGAAGGCAAAAAGAAAAGAGGGCAACAGAGGATGAGATGGTTGGATGGTATCACTGTCTCAACAGACATGAGTTTGAGCGAACTCAGGAAGATAGAGAAGGACAGGGAAGCCCATCATACTGCAGTCCTTCGGCATCACAAAGAGTTGGACACAACTTAGTAATTGAACAATGCAAAAACTTTCACATGGATTTGTATAACTGCTTCATTCATTGTTGCTATAACTTAGAAGCAACCCAGATATCCTTTAGTAAACGAAAAGAATATCAAAGTGTCATATCATAGTGCCATAGTATTCAGCACTAAAATGAAATAAGGTATCAAGCCATGAAAAGACATGGAGAGATCTTAAATACATGCTACTAAGTGAAAGAAGTCAATTTGAAAAGGGTAGATTATCAGTATCTTAATCAGAAAACCCTACTGATGTTTTCAACTATGTCATTGCAAATTCTTATACTCATGAAGCCAAACAAGATATTCTGTGAAAGGGACATTGATCGTGAACATTGGTAGAATGAAAATATTACAAAATGCCATAAACTTTTCTCCAAAGTTATCATTGAATTTCTATTGCATTTTCTTCTCTATGCCACTAATGTCTCTAATGCAAAGATATATACAAATGAAAATTCACATTATGGTCGATCCCTCATTAACTGAAATAGAGAAACAACCATAAGAAGAAACTTCAACTGGACATTTTAGGATATTATACTTAGTCACTCAAAAGACATTTGCTCCTTGGAAGTAAAGATATGATAAACCTAGACAGGCATATTACAAAGCAGAGACATCACTTTGCTGACAAAGTTCCACATAGTCAAAGCTATATTTTTTTCCAGTAGTCATGTTCAGATGTGAGAGTCGAATCATAAAGAAGGCTGAGTGCCAAAGGGCTAATGCTTTCGAATTATGGAGCTGGAGAAGACTCTTAAGAGTGCCTTGGACAGAAAGATCAAGTCAGTCAATCCTAAATGAAATCAACCCTGAATATTCATTGGAAAGACTGATGCTGAAGCTAAAGTTCCAATATTTTGGCCACCAGACACAAAGAGCCAACTCATTGGAAAAGACTATGTTGCTGGGGAAAAAATGAAGGCAAAAAGAAAAGAGGGCAACAGAGGATGAGATGGTTGGATGGTATCACTGTCTCAACAGACATGAGTTTGAGCGAACTCAGGAAGATAGAGAAGGACAGGGAAGCCCATCATACTGCAGTCCTTCGGCATCACAAAGAGTTGGACACAACTTAGTAATTGAACAATGCAAAAACTTTCACATGGATTTGTATAACTGCTTCATTCATTGTTGCTATAACTTAGAAGCAACCCAGATATCCTTTAGTAAACGAAAAGAATATCAAAGTGTCATATCATAGTGCCATAGTATTCAGCACTAAAATGAAATAAGGTATCAAGCCATGAAAAGACATGGAGAGATCTTAAATACATGCTACTAAGTGAAAGAAGTCAATTTGAAAAGGGTACATACTATACCTTTCCAACTATAAACAAGAATTCTTGAAAAGGCAAAACTGTGGAGGCAGTAAAATAATAAGTGGTTGCCTCAATGGGTAGGACAAGCTGAACAGGTGGAACAAAAGTTTTTTACAGAAATGAAACTACTCTGTATATACTACAATTTTGGACATATACCATTAAGCATTTTCAAAACCCATAGACTATATATTCACCCAGAGTGAATCCTATAAACTATGAAATTTGGATGATAATGATATCATCTAAAGCAGGTTCATCAACTAAATGTAATATACCACTCTTATGGAGGATGTTTTATATTTAGGATTCATGTGTGTGTGTGGACAGACAGTATGTGGATGCTCTGTACTTTCCATCAGTCTTACTGTAAATCCCTGAATTATCTAAAACATAGTTTGTTAATTAAAAAATATGCCCTTTAAGACAGTTAGAATTTACTTTGAGTCATCCATACTCTTAATTCATTTTAGTTCTAATTTGACCATAGAGGTAAGGAAGAAACATTCCACTTCTCCTTTACCTTCTTATCACTGATAAGTTTCTCTCCAATATTGTGGATTCTGATATAACTTTTTTGCTTTAATAGCTATGTGGTCAGAGGTTTCAAATCAAAAGCAATGGCTAGTTCCATAGCTTCTGTGTTCTAAATTAAAGAATTAGAATTTGTGATTTGTAACTTCTCAATACATTAATCTCCTCTCTACTAGGGTCTTCTTGCTATTCCCAGGCATGATAGCAAATACACTGCTTATATGAATTCTCTCTGAACTTGTTTCTGTTAGGACCATTCTGTTTTCTTTTAGAAGCTTCAGGCTCTTTAGCTACCTACTTTATAAATTTTGTTTTAGTAACACATCCTTTAAAAAAAAGAATGGTTATCAGGACATATCTCATATTGAATCTATGAGACTATTTTCTAAAGAACTGATATTAGGAGTTCTTCATTTTGAAAATTAGTAGAAAAATGCAAACATATTCAGTGACTCTGGCAACTTTGATAAAAGAGCAATTTAAAGTATTTTCTTGATAGAAATAACTGAAGACTTCATTTTTGCATTCATACAAACATCTTCCTCAAATCACTCTTTATTTAGAATGCTACTTATGGAAGTATTCTGCATTAGAGCTCAAGTGTAGAAATCTCATCCCCCCTTTTCTGTTGAGTAAAGAATCTTGTATATACTACAATTTTGGACATATACCAATTAAGCATTTTTACAGAAATGAAACTACTCTGTATATACTACAATTTTGGACATATACCATTAAGCATTTTCAAAACCCATAGACTATATATTCACCCAGAGTGAATCCTATAAACTATGAAATTTGGATGATAATGATATCATCTAAAGCAGGTTCATCAACTAAATGTAATATACCACTCTTATGGAGGATGTTTTATATTTAGGATTCATGTGTGTGTGTGGACAGACAGTATGTGGATGCTCTGTACTTTCCATCAGTCTTACTGTAAATCCCTGAATTATCTAAAACATAGTTTGTTAATTAAAAAATATGCCCTTTAAGACAGTTAGAATTTACTTTGAGTCATCCATACTCTTAATTCATTTTAGTTCTAATTTGACCATAGAGGTAAGGAAGAAACATTCCACTTCTCCTTTACCTTCTTATCACTGATAAGTTTCTCTCCAATATTGTGGATTCTGATATAACTTTTTTGCTTTAATAGCTATGTGGTCAGAGGTTTCAAATCAAAAGCAATGGCTAGTTCCATAGCTTCTGTGTTCTAAATTAAAGAATTAGAATTTGTGATTTGTAACTTCTCAATACATTAATCTCCTCTCTACTAGGGTCTTCTTGCTATTCCCAGGCATGATAGCAAATACACTGCTTATATGAATTCTCTCTGAACTTGTTTCTGTTAGGACCATTCTGTTTTCTTTTAGAAGCTTCAGGCTCTTTAGCTACCTACTTTATAAATTTTGTTTTAGTAACACATCCTTTAAAAAAAAAAGAATGGTTATCAGGACATATCTCATATTGAATCTATGAGACTATTTTCTAAAGAACTGATATTAGGAGTTCTTCATTTTGAAAATTAGTAGAAAAATGCAAACATATTCAGTGACTCTGGCAACTTTGATAAAAGAGCAATTTAAAGTATTTTCTTGATAGAAATAACTGAAGACTTCATTTTTGCATTCATACAAACATCTTCCTCAAATCACTCTTTATTTAGAATGCTACTTATGGAAGTATTCTGCATTAGAGCTCAAGTGTAGAAATCTCATCCCCCCTTTTCTGTTGAGTAAAACATGGTTGATTATTTCTGTTTTGGAATACTTTTGAGATGTAAATTTTATTTGAACAAAGAATGTTGATTTGCATTTTCTAGTCTTTATATTTGTTTCTTTGTGTAATCATCATTGTGTTTCTATTGCCTTTATGTAAATTATACAGATTCTGTCCATCACAAAATTTCCTACATGAAAAGTCCCTGATGTCATCAACTTCCACCTCATTTTTTGTTTTTCTTTTATGCGATCAATCATGCACTTACCTGCTCTATGTTCTGGGTGGTCTTCTTTATAAAACATGGATGCTAAGAAACATTTTAAAATAAATTATTCCTGCATTACAAGAGATTTGGCGTTGTTTATCTGTAAGGTTTTCTTTCTCTCAGACATGCATAAGGCACAAGTTTCTTGAACATTCATACAGGCCCTCAGGAAAGTTGAAATTTATAATATATTTTGTACAATATGTTATATACATATAACATAATATCATCAGTACATATATTATATAGTTATATAGGCATGTGTGCTATGCATGCTAAGTCACTACAGTCATGTTCCACTCTTCATGACCGTATACACTGTAGCCCACCAGACTCCTCTGTCCATTGAATTCTCCAGGCAAGAATACTGGAGTATGTCACAGTGCTTTCTCCAGGGGATATTTCCCAGCCAGGGATCAAACCTGCATCTCTTATGTCTCCTGCATTGGCAGGCGAGTTCTTTACAATTACCATGTGGAAAGCCCAGTTTGATAGATAGATAGAGATATAGGTATACATACATATACATATAAATTTCTTACAAGTTTTTTTTTTTAAGATAAAGATTTCTAACCTCACTCTCCCTAAGAATTCAGATGGAAATTTTTTCTAATAGGCAATATCCTAAAGGCAGCTTCCCTCGTAGCTAAGCTGGCAAAGAATCTGCCTGAAATGCAGGAGACTCTGGTTTGATCCCTGGGTTGGGAAGATCCCCTGGAGGAGTGGCAGAGGAACCAGAGATCAAATTGCCAACATCAGTTCAGTCATAGAAAAGGCAAGAGAATTCCAGAAAAGCATCTACTTCTGCTTCAGTGACTACCCTAAAGCCTTTGACTGTGTGGATCACAACAAACTGTGGAAAATTCTTAAAGAGATGGGAATACCAAATCACCTTTACCTGCCTCCTGAGAAATCTGTATGCAGCTCAAGAAGCAACAGTTAGAACCAGGCATGGAACAACAGACTAGTTCCAAACTGAGAAAGGGGTGTGACAAGGCTATACACTGTCATCCTGCTTATTAACTTCTATGCAGAGCACATTATGCAAAATGGAAGACTAGGTAAATCACAAGCTGGAATAAAGATTGCTGAGAGAAATAGCAACAACTTCAGATATGCAGATGATACCACTCTAATGGCAGAAAGTGAAGAGGGACAAAGCCTCTTGATGAGTATAAAAGAGGAGAAAAAGCTGTCTTAAAACTCAGCACTCCAAAAACTAAGATCATGGCATCTGATCGCATCACTTCATGGCAAACAGATGGGGAAAAATTGGAAACAGTAATAGATTTTCTTTTCTTGGACTCCAAAATCACTGTGGATGGTGACTGCAGCCATGAAATCAAAAGACATTTGCTGCTTAGAAGGAAATCGATGACAAACCTAGACAGAGTATTAAAAAGTAGGCATCATTTCTTCTGACAAAGTTCCATTTAGGCAAACCTGTGGATCCTAAAGAAGGCTAAGCACTGAAGAATTGATGCTTTTGAACTGTAGTGCTGGAGAAGACTCTTGAGAGTCCCTTGGACTGCAAGGAGATCAATCCTGTCAATCCTAAAGGAAATCCACCCTGAATATTCATTGGAAGGCCTGATGCTGAAGCTGAAGCTCCAATACTTTGACCACATGATATGAAAACTAACTCATTGGAAAAGACACTGATGCTGAGAAATACTAAAGGCAAAAGGAGAAGGGGACCACAGGGAATGAGATGGTTGGATGGCAACACCATCTCAATGGATATGAGTTTGAGCAAACTCTGGAAGACAAGGGAAGATGGAGGAGTCTGGCGTGCTGCAGTGTATAAGCGGGCAAAGCACTGCACAGGAATTAGCAACTGAACAACCACAGCAACTGCATTATTAAGGATTAAATGACCCAATGCTTTTAAAATTCATAGCATAATTAATGGCACATGATATGAATATTACTTAGGACTTTGTTATTTGTGGAGGAAAGAAAGGCCAGATAAACTGGCTTAAGTAAAATATCAATTTTTCTGGTTCATATCACTAGTTCATCTATTTCCATAAAGGACTTATTAGTAAGCATTTCCTGTCCTTTTGTTTTTTGGATTCATAATCTTCTATTTAGCCTCAAACTCAGGCTATTACTCTCGTGGTTACAAGATGGTAGCAGCTGTTTCTCACATTCTCTCAGCAAGGAACAGAAAACAGAAGTGTTTGCCTTTCTCTCAAAAGAAATCTTGTATATCATTGGTTCTGCATGTTTTTTTTTTTTCTCCTATCACTGGACCAATCACTCTCAGTCCCAGTTACAAAGAGTAGACTGAAACTAGCCAAGGGATGATTTCCCAGGTGTAAGTTGGACTAAAGTTACCAATAGATGGATGAAGCTGTCAAAACTCAGCACTCCAAAAACTAAGATCATGGCATCTGATCGCATCACTTCATGGCAAACAGATGGGGAAAAATTGGAAACAGTAATAGATTTTCTTTTCTTGGACTCCAAAATCACTGTGGATGGTGACTGCAGCCATGAAATCAAAAGACATTTGCTGCTTAGAAGGAAATCGATGACAAACCTAGACAGAGTATTAAAAAGTAGGCATCATTTCTTCTGACAAAGTTCCATTTAGGCAAACCTGTGGATCCTAAAGAAGGCTAAGCACTGAAGAATTGATGCTTTTGAACTGTAGTGCTGGAGAAGACTCTTGAGAGTCCCTTGGACTGCAAGGAGATCAATCCTGTCAATCCTAAAGGAAATCCACCCTGAATATTCATTGGAAGGCCTGATGCTGAAGCTGAAGCTCCAATACTTTGACCACATGATATGAAAACTAACTCATTGGAAAAGACACTGATGCTGAGAAATACTAAAGGCAAAAGGAGAAGGGGACCACAGGGAATGAGATGGTTGGATGGCAACACCATCTCAATGGATATGAGTTTGAGCAAACTCTGGAAGACAAGGGAAGATGGAGGAGTCTGGCGTGCTGCAGTGTATAAGCGGGCAAAGCACTGCACAGGAATTAGCAACTGAACAACCACAGCAACTGCATTATTAAGGATTAAATGACCCAATGCTTTTAAAATTCATAGCATAATTAATGGCACATGATATGAATATTACTTAGGACTTTGTTATTTGTGGAGGAAAGAAAGGCCAGATAAACTGGCTTAAGTAAAATATCAATTTTTCTGGTTCATATCACTAGTTCATCTATTTCCATAAAGGACTTATTAGTAAGCATTTCCTGTCCTTTTGTTTTTTGGATTCATAATCTTCTATTTAGCCTCAAACTCAGGCTATTACTCTCGTGGTTACAAGATGGTAGCAGCTGTTTCTCACATTCTCTCAGCAAGGAACAGAAAACAGAAGTGTTTGCCTTTCTCTCAAAAGAAATCTTGTATATCATTGGTTCTGCATGTTTTTTTTTTTTCTCCTATCACTGGACCAATCACTCTCAGTCCCAGTTACAAAGAGTAGACTGAAACTAGCCAAGGGATGATTTCCCAGGTGTAAGTTGGACTAAAGTTACCAATAGATGGATGACTTCCAAATTACTGTTAATGGAATTTTCATGGTCTATTTAGAGAAGAGGAAGAGGAAGAGGATATGCACCTGAGAGAGGGTACATGCTAACATGGGTTAAAGAGAAACAAAACATTCAAATATTTCTGCTTTGTAACATATAGAGCCAGAGATAACTTTAGGCAGAAGATAAGTATATAGAGAGCAAATCAGGAAAGTGTAGGCCTTAGAAACAAAAGAAATCCCCTTCTGATGCTGGCCTCATGAAGTCACAGGTGAGAGACAGAGGAGCACCATGTAGGTATTACCATTGCCTTATGGTTGCTAAAGAAATTCGACTCAGTTATTAGCTTACACATTTTTGAGATCTAGAAACTTAATAGCCTTCCCCTACTTTAAGATGCAAAAATTCCACAAAATATGCTGCCCAAAAAGTACTTTCTTCCCCATTTTGAAAAACGTGTTAAGTCTCTCTAATAAATGGGGGTCAATCTCAAAGACTCCCAATGCCTCCTTCAATTCCAAATCTATAAAAATACTGATTTAAAATGATGGCATATTTGTCTTGTACTCATATTTTACTACTAACTTCTTTCCTGGTCTAGGTATTTTCCCAAATACTCTAAACTTTGCAGTATTTATGTTATCTCTCTATTCTATCTACACAACTTTCATACTGATATTCTCTACTACCATCAATTTTTTTATCATTTATAAATCTCTACCTTAATATTAGATTTTTTCCTCTCAAGTTTCAGGCCCATAATTCTATTGGCCCACAGACAACTGATGTTCGACATGTCCCACACTGAAGTCATTATCTCCACTCAAACCTGTTCTATTACATTCTATCTAGATGGTCATAATTCACTCTGACTCTCATGCTTGGAATAAAGAAGACCCTTCATTTATTCTTTTTATACCTTATCTTAACCACCACATAACCACTAAGCTTTGTTTATTTTAATTTAGAAAACCTCTTTGAGGCTACTGTGTCCATACCAAGCCCCTGGTGATTGCCTTCATTTGTATCCTCATAAGATCACATTTGGAAAATATCAAAGTCATTTCTTTTCAGAAAAAAAAAGTATCTACTGAGTAAATACTATGTCCCAGGCAATATTCTGGTCATCAAAAAAAATGGCGATGAACTCCAGAAATTAAATCTACATTCTAACAAAAAAAATCTTAATTCAACCCTTGATGTTATATTTAAAAAATAAAGTAGGAAATGAGGATACACAGTAGTGAGGTTGTTATGTAAATAAACTGATGAGGGTCTATTTACATCAAGGGACAATATCTGAGCAACGATCTAAAGGAGCTAAAGACAAACCCTTATCACTCCCTCCTACTATAATTGGTCTCTACCAAATTGTCACTCCTTCCTAATCTCTTCTATGCCACAGAGGGCTATCTTTTTAAATAAGGGGATAATCAGTCAGAGAGTTCTTCTAGTGAGGAAGATCTGTAACCTGTAGCCCAGAATTCATCTTCCACTACATGACTTTTGACACTCTTGTCTCTGCTCCTCACCACACTGCCCATGAGTATCCTATACTCACATTATCTCAACTCCGTTCAGGTCTATGAGCACGTCGTGCCCTTTTATGCCTTTACAAAAGTTGCTTGGTTTCCGATTTTTTGTTTTTATCTAAAAGGAGCCTTCTATCAATTTGCATATTAAACTTCTTAGTTCCATTAAAGGAAACATCTCTAGTCAGCCTTTTCTAAATTCCTAATTATAGGCACACCTGTCCCAGCATGTCACACCTGACCTTGTCACAGCATGAAATACAGTGGATTAGGATACCTTCTCTTATACACCAGCCTACTTGTAGAAGGTTGGGTGCTTAAGAATTGATGCTTTTGAACTGTGAGAGTCCCTTGGTCAGCAAGGAGATCAAAGCAGTCAATCCTAAAGGAAATAAGCCCTGAATATCCCTTGGAAGGATTGATGCTGAAGCTCTAATACTTTGGTCACCTGATGTGAAGAACTGATGCAATGGAAAAGACCGCAATGTTGGGAAAGATCGAGGTCAAGAAGAGAAGGGGGCAACAGAGGATGAGATGGTTGGATGGTATCACTGCCTCAATGGACATGAGTTTGAGCAAACTCAGGGAGATCGTGAAGGACAGGAAAGCCTAGCATGCTAGAGTCCATGGGGTCCCAGAGAGTCAGACACAACTAGGCAACTGGACAACAGCAACAAAGTTTAGGGTAGAGACTTTTACTAATTTGAGCATATGCGTGTATACTTAGTCACTTAGTTGGATCTGACTCTGCGACTCCATGAACTGCAGCTCACCACGCTCCTCAGTCCATGGGATTCTCCAAGAAAGAATACTGGGATGGGTTACCATTTCCTAATCCAGAGATTTTCTTTGCCCAGGGACTTACCCCTATCTCCTGCATTGCAGGTGAATTTCTTACTGTCTGAGAAACCAGAGAAGTCCATTGAGCATATGGCATAGAATTAAAGGCAGCTGAGAAATGTCTGATTACTGGGTTAATTAGCTTGGGGGAAGAAAAGAGAAACTAGGGACTGTGAGATAAGTTATATCTTTCCAGTCAAAAAAATCCATGGTTTGATTTTAATTTTATTAGGAAAAGAAACTGTGTTCTACATGCGTGGATTCCTCTGCACTTAAGTATTTTGTTCTTGAGGTTTTATCGGCTTTTGTTTTTCTGATGTACTTGGGCTTATTTATGATGGCAAATTTCTGTGAAGGGGCTGCATGGATAGATCCATGTTTGCATTGTAATTAAACCATTCCATTAAGGAAACATCTCTAGTCAGCCTTTTCTAAATTCCTAATTATAGGCACACCTGTCCCAGCATGTCACACCTGACCTTGTCACAGCATGAAATACAGTGGATTAGGATACCTTCTCTTATACACCAGCCTACTTGTAGAAGGTTGGGTGCTTAAGAATTGATGCTTTTGAACTGTGAGAGTCCCTTGGTCAGCAAGGAGATCAAAGCAGTCAATCCTAAAGGAAATAAGCCCTGAATATCCCTTGGAAGGATTGATGCTGAAGCTCTAATACTTTGGTCACCTGATGTGAAGAACTGATGCAATGGAAAAGACCGCAATGTTGGGAAAGATCGAGGTCAAGAAGAGAAGGGGGCAACAGAGGATGAGATGGTTGGATGGTATCACTGCCTCAATGGACATGAGTTTGAGCAAACTCAGGGAGATCGTGAAGGACAGGAAAGCCTAGCATGCTAGAGTCCATGGGGTCCCAGAGAGTCAGACACAACTAGGCAACTGGACAACAGCAACAAAGTTTAGGGTAGAGACTTTTACTAATTTGAGCATATGCGTGTATACTTAGTCACTTAGTTGGATCTGACTCTGCGACTCCATGAACTGCAGCTCACCACGCTCCTCAGTCCATGGGATTCTCCAAGAAAGAATACTGGGATGGGTTACCATTTCCTAATCCAGAGATTTTCTTTGCCCAGGGACTTACCCCTATCTCCTGCATTGCAGGTGAATTTCTTACTGTCTGAGAAACCAGAGAAGTCCATTGAGCATATGGCATAGAATTAAAGGCAGCTGAGAAATGTCTGATTACTGGGTTAATTAGCTTGGGGGAAGAAAAGAGAAACTAGGGACTGTGAGATAAGTTATATCTTTCCAGTCAAAAAAATCCATGGTTTGATTTTAATTTTATTAGGAAAAGAAACTGTGTTCTACATGCGTGTGGATTCCTCTGCACTTAAGTATTTTGTTCTTGAGGTTTTATCGGCTTTTGTTTTTCTGATGTACTTGGGCTTATTTATGATGGCAAATTTCTGTGAAGGGGCTGCATGGAATGAGGCATACCTGAAGTGTTCATTTCTGCTCCTACACTTTAGATGAATTTCTCATTTTCATCCAATTCTACGATAGACATGTAAGCACAAGGAAGTAGTAAAACAATTTGTCTATTATCCTAATTACCATTTTGTAATCACTTAACCTTGTGAGGCTGAACTAAGCTCACATTATCAAAATATTACTTATCCCAGAATCTCTTTATTAAGGTAAGCAATTTACCTCAATAAAATTTTTAATTTACAGAGAAAACACATTCAAATAGGTTCAGTTACAGACAAATGGAATAGAGTTAAAGATAGTTGAGAAATGTCTGTTGACTGAATCAATTAGCTTGGGTGAAGAAAAGAAACTTTGTACCAATTAAGCCACCAGGAAAACCCACATATTCAAAATTTTAATAATTCTCCTGAATTTTCACTTAAAGTGACTTGAAAGGGACCACTAATGCACTTTGTTCTCCTGTCAGAGTCCTAAAAAGATTTTCTTTTTTAAATGTAAACTGTAAGTTTTAAACAATTGCCACTTTTTCCATAAACAAACCAATCTCTCCAGCACTGGAGAGTATTTTCAGGAAGAAATAGTAATTTATTATTAATATTAAGCTATAGTATAATTGCATATTATATTGGCAAAGCAAGAGATGAGAAATACTCTGTAAGCATGCTTTAAATATGGCAATTCTAAATACTCCAAAGGAAAAAAGACCTATTTTCTCTGCTTTGTTTGGATAAAGAGTTATATATTCATACCTCACCTACCTATCCTTGGCACATTTAGATATAGTCTACATGGTTAAACCTGAAATTTAACAGATAATTTGTCCCTCCAATGGGTAAAAATGATGAAAATAAAGACTGGTACCCCATCTTAAAACACTTCTACTTGTAAATGTGACACCTGGAGCTTCCCTGGTGGCTCAGTGGTAAAGAATGAACCTGCGAATCCAGGGCACAGGGGTTCGACACCTAATCTGGGAAGATCCCACATTCTACGGAGAAACCAAGCCTGCATGCCACAACTATTGACCCTGTGCTTTAGAGCCCATGAGCCATAAGTAAACCCGCACACCCAAGAGCCCATGCTCCACTGCAAGAGAAGCCACCACAATGAGAAGCCTACCCACCACAACTAGAGAGTAGCCCCCACTTGCCACAACTGGAGGAAGCTCACATAGCAACAAAGACCCACCACAGCCAAAAATAAATTAATTAATAAAATTATTTTTAAAAAAAAGCTGGATGTAACACCTGAATAGACAGTAGGTAGACAAATGACGAAAAACTCTGTAAGCAACTAGTGAGTCATTTTATGCTAATTTGATTAGAAAGCAGGGTAGATCAAAAACCCCAAATGACAGAAATTAGCATCTTTTATAGAAATAAAAAGAACACATTCTTTACGAAAGTAAGATCTTCCACAAAGGCTAGGATACTGGTATTTGCGTACATCCCAGCCTCAAATTCCTCTCACTTGAGGCCCGTTCCTGGGTTTAGAGAACATTAAAAGCCACCATGTCTAAATTTTAGATCAAGACTGAGTGGTAAAGGTTTGTGATCTTGCTATGATTAGAATAGTGAGTCTTGATATCAAAAATGTGATCCTGTGCTGACTTTAATAATTCTCCTGAACACTTAAAGTGACTTGAAAGGGACCACTAATGCACTTTGTTCTCCTGTCAGAGTCCTAAAAAGATTTTCTTTTTTAAATGTAAACTGTAAGTTTTAAACAATTGCCACTTTTTCCATAAACAAACCAATCTCTCCAGCACTGGAGAGTATTTTCAGGAAGAAATAGTAATTTATTATTAATATTAAGCTATAGTATAATTGCATATTATATTGGCAAAGCAAGAGATGAGAAATACTCTGTAAGCATGCTTTAAATATGGCAATTCTAAATACTCCAAAGGAAAAAAGACCTATTTTCTCTGCTTTGTTTGGATAAAGAGTTATATATTCATACCTCACCTACCTATCCTTGGCACATTTAGATATAGTCTACATGGTTAAACCTGAAATTTAACAGATAATTTGTCCCTCCAATGGGTAAAAATGATGAAAATAAAGACTGGTACCCCATCTTAAAACACTTCTACTTGTAAATGTGACACCTGGAGCTTCCCTGGTGGCTCAGTGGTAAAGAATGAACCTGCGAATCCAGGGCACAGGGGTTCGACACCTAATCTGGGAAGATCCCACATTCTACGGAGAAACCAAGCCTGCATGCCACAACTATTGACCCTGTGCTTTAGAGCCCATGAGCCATAAGTAAACCCGCACACCCAAGAGCCCATGCTCCACTGCAAGAGAAGCCACCACAATGAGAAGCCTACCCACCACAACTAGAGAGTAGCCCCCACTTGCCACAACTGGAGGAAGCTCACATAGCAACAAAGACCCACCACAGCCAAAAATAAATTAATTAATAAAATTATTTTTAAAAAAAAGCTGGATGTAACACCTGAATAGACAGTAGGTAGACAAATGACGAAAAACTCTGTAAGCAACTAGTGAGTCATTTTATGCTAATTTGATTAGAAAGCAGGGTAGATCCAAAACCCCCAAATGACAGAAATTAGCATCTTTTATAGAAATAAAAAAAGAACACATTCTTTACGAAAGTAAGATCTTCCACAAAGGCTAGGATACTGGTATTTGCGTACATCCCAGCCTCAAATTCCTCTCACTTGAGGCCCCGTTCCCTGGGTTTAGAGAACATTAAAAGCCACCATGTCTAAATTTTAGATCAAGACTGAGTGGTAAAGGTTTTTGTGATCTTGCTATGATTAGAATAGTGAGTCTTGATATCAAAAATGGATCCTGGTTTTTAATGGTCACTGTGCCTTGGGCACGGGCCTGATGGCTAGGAAAGGGGTATTTTCATGAGCACCATGGCTGAGGCCTGCAAACCCCAAGTACAACAGCTTGTTCTCATTTCAACGTTTGTGAGCCAACAGCTGGGTCACTTTTGCTTTTATCTCATCCTAAACATGAGAAGCAAAAATTTACCTTGCTTCCATATCAAAAGCAAACTATTTAAACACCATGTCTACACAAATATGAACTTAGATTAGGGCATTCTAGTGCATTCCTAAGTGAAATATTGAAGGGCAACAAACAGGAAATTATTGGTCGTATTTCCATTCTCATTTTCTGATGATAATGTTTTTGATTAAGCCAATTTTCAGAACTTTTTATAGAATTTTTCTTTATGATTATTCTTCCTTTATAATTTGAGCATTCTTGGTTATTGTAAACTGAATTTAGATCAACTAATATCTTACCATAAACTTTTCATGGTTTCACTTTATTGAACATGATTCCAACTATTGGACATGATTCCCAAAACTAAATTTCTAATTATAGTAAAACTTTATTAAATAAATACTTTAAGTTAAAAAAAATCATTTGTGTGATAACATTAATGTAATAAAGCTCTAATTAAAATGTGAAATCTGATGATAAATAGTTTCTCTCCAAAATAAAACACTGAAAGTTATTTTAGAATGTATTCTCTATTCCAGTTACATATTCCAAGATCTTCGCTTTTCTACCCCTTTAATCTTATATTATACCAGCTAAGATATTAAACAAATAAATAACACTACTATTGAATGAATCACTAGGATTCTATCCTGCAAAATTTGTGTAAAATCCTCCAAATACATCCAAATTCATTTTGATAAAATAACTTCATGGTGTAAGTTATGGGACAATGTTAAAATAACTCATACCCATTAACAAAAGAAAATGACCAAAAAGAAAAGAAAATGATCTAATCCTAATTAATAATGAAAACATAAATTTTTGTACTGTATCATAAGAATATTGAATGGATATGTTTATTCCTTTCTAATCAATACTAAGGAAAAATATTTCCCAGCATAGTTTACTTGAAAAATAAAGCAGTGCTCCAGGAAAAGGGAATGGACGTGGAGGGCAAGGTTATTAGCAGTAAATCTCTACTGGCCATTCACTCTAAGAAATGGAGAAACTGTGCTCCTTTGTTTTATTTTGGTAGAGAAGGGATGTGATTATCAATGAAAGTTGCTAACTAGTGTTTGTCTTTGATTTCTAATAAAATATCTCTTTAAATATACCCTCTTCCATACAAATCCACTTTATCAAACACTTCAGAGCCTAAGCTTGCTTTAATACTTACCCATTCATTTGTCCTTATGTCTCAGAGCACCTTTAAATTTTAGTATTTCATAACCAGATGAGTTTCCTAGCCAGTCATTTATATAATGCTTCTATTATTTTTGTAACAATGGCTCAGGAAGAATACTCCTCAGACCATATGAAGTGATTTGATTTAGACTTCAAGAAAGATCCTAACTCTGAAAATTCATTAAGGTTTTAAAACATGATTCCAACTATTGGACATGATTCCCAAAACTAAATTTCTAATTATAGTAAAACTTTATTAAATAAATACTTTAAGTTAAAAAATCATTTGTGTGATAACATTAATGTAATAAAGCTCTAATTAAAATGTGAAATCTGATGATAAATAGTTTCTCTCCAAAATAAAACACTGAAAGTTATTTTAGAATGTATTCTCTATTCCAGTTACATATTCCAAGATCTTCGCTTTTCTACCCCTTTAATCTTATATTATACCAGCTAAGATATTAAACAAATAAATAACACTACTATTGAATGAATCACTAGGATTCTATCCTGCAAAATTTGTGTAAAATCCTCCAAATACATCCAAATTCATTTTGATAAAATAACTTCATGGTGTAAGTTATGGGACAATGTTAAAATAACTCATACCCATTAACAAAAGAAAATGACCAAAAAAAGAAAAGAAAATGATCTAATCCTAATTAATAATGAAAACATAAATTTTTGTACTGTATCATAAGAATATTGAATGGATATGTTTATTCCTTTCTAATCAATACTAAGGAAAAATATTTCCCAGCATAGTTTACTTGAAAAATAAAGCAGTGCTCCAGGAAAAGGGAATGGACGTGGAGGGCAAGGTTATTAGCAGTAAATCTCTACTGGCCATTCACTCTAAGAAATGGAGAAACTGTGCTCCTTTGTTTTATTTTGGTAGAGAAGGGATGTGATTATCAATGAAAGTTGCTAACTAGTGTTTGTCTTTGATTTCTAATAAAATATCTCTTTAAATATACCCTCTTCCATACAAATCCACTTTATCAAACACTTCAGAGCCTAAGCTTGCTTTAATACTTACCCATTCATTTGTCCTTATGTCTCAGAGCACCTTTAAATTTTAGTATTTCATAACCAGATGAGTTTCCTAGCCAGTCATTTATATAATGCTTCTATTATTTTTGTAACAATGGCTCAGGAAGAATACTCCTCAGACCATATGAAGTGATTTGATTTAGACTTCAAGAAAGATCCTAACTCTGAAAATTCATTAAGGTTTTAAAACATATTAAACTTACATAAGATTTCAAAGTACCCCAATCCCGAGTAACATGTTTTGCTTTTATACATAATGGAAAATATTTAGGTACAATCGCTCAATTCATGAACTTAATTAATTATTTAAGTTGCCATTCCTACTGTGTTTGTCATGTACTACAGAAAATTATGCCTCTTGGATGATCAACAATCTCTAAAATAAAAACAAACAAAGGTCACTTTGCACTGTTAGCAAATAAAACATTGTAGTACTGAGGCATGACCAGAATTAAACAGAGAAATATTAGCTACTGGAAATATAGTCAATACTCCAACTTCCTGATAAATTCAACCTAGACGTCAAAGCTTACATAAAAGACCAAAACAACAGTGATAATTTACCAAGGCTGGTTTGACAGTACAACAGTTAAAGTCACCCAAGTTGTAAAAAGACAATGTATGGCATCTCTTTAATTAGAGTTTAAATCTGCTCATCTTGATGCAGTAATAAACTGAGCAACGCCAGGTTATATGCTCTTTCGGAAGACAGCGACTGTACATAATACATGTGGTCCTTTTCAATTCAAGGCCTGATTCTTGGCTCCTGCTTCTGAAACACAATGTTTCATTTTAATGAAAATACATTACTGCAGTAAGATAAGGTCATCAGCTGTTAAGTGTAATGCAATTTCTGTAATAAAATTAATTTTACAGCCTGCAAAATTTTTAAAGACTTTTTATTAAGAAGGGACGTGGATGGCAAGGTTATTAGCAGTAAATCTCTACTGGCCATTCACTCTAAGAAATGGAGAAACTGTGCTCCTTTGTTTTATTTTGGTAGAGAAGGGATGTGATTATCAATGAAAGTTGCTAACTAGTGTTTGTCTTTGATTTCTAATAAAATATCTCTTTAAATATACCCTCTTCCATACAAATCCACTTTATCAAACACTTCAGAGCCTAAGCTTGCTTTAATACTTACCCATTCATTTGTCCTTATGTCTCAGAGCACCTTTAAATTTTAGTATTTCATAACCAGATGAGTTTCCTAGCCAGTCATTTATATAATGCTTCTATTATTTTTGTAACAATGGCTCAGGAAGAATACTCCTCAGACCATATGAAGTGATTTGATTTAGACTTCAAGAAAGATCCTAACTCTGAAAATTCATTAAGGTTTTAAAACATATTAAACTTACATAAGATTTCAAAGTACCCCAATCCCGAGTAACATGTTTTGCTTTTATACATAATGGAAAATATTTAGGTACAATCGCTCAATTCATGAACTTAATTAATTATTTAAGTTGCCATTCCTACTGTGTTTGTCATGTACTACAGAAAATTATGCCTCTTGGATGATCAACAATCTCTAAAATAAAAACAAACAAAGGTCACTTTGCACTGTTAGCAAATAAAACATTGTAGTACTGAGGCATGACCAGAATTAAACAGAGAAATATTAGCTACTGGAAATATAGTCAATACTCCAACTTCCTGATAAATTCAACCTAGACGTCAAAGCTTACATAAAAGACCAAAACAACAGTGATAATTTACCAAGGCTGGTTTGACAGTACAACAGTTAAAGTCACCCAAGTTGTAAAAAGACAATGTATGGCATCTCTTTAATTAGAGTTTAAATCTGCTCATCTTGATGCAGTAATAAACTGAGCAACGCCAGGTTATATGCTCTTTCGGAAGACAGCGACTGTACATAATACATGTGGTCCTTTTCAATTCAAGGCCTGATTCTTGGCTCCTGCTTCTGAAACACAATGTTTCATTTTAATGAAAAATACATTACTGCAGTAAGATAAGGTCATCAGCTGTTAAGTGTAATGCAATTTCTGTAATAAAATTAATTTTACAGCCTGCATAAAAGACTTTATGTGGGTTAAAGACTTTTAATTACTAGCTAAATTTTGTTCCTTAGAATGCGTAAATGAAGCACCTCCACCCTCCATAAAAAGATTGCATATACTATAAAATGTCAGTAGGATTCTTTATGATTTCAATTCTTTCTGTTATGTTAAAATGCCAGTCATAGTCGGCTGCAGGCTAAAGTGGTCTGTTTTGGTCACAGGGGCAGAAGATTTATTTGCTGATATGTCAAGACTAAAACAGGTGTGCTAGTGAAAGCCCTGAGTGAATTTCCTTATAGGGCAGTTATTTTTGAACAGCAATTTGACCAAAGAAATCTGATACTTGTGTATTGATTTCTATAACTCAAGCTGGTCATCCAGCAAACAGACACATGTGATCTCAGATTAGAAACTGAATGGGAGTCAAGTGGATGCAGATCATACCTAAAACACCTCAGTGTGGTGAAACTGAAGTCACGTGCGAAGGAAAACACACTCTTGGTAAAATTTACATATAAACATTAATTTGGTAACCTTCTTGTTTTGTGAAATGTCTTTAATATAAAGTGCTTCTTAAAAAATACTTTAAGTGGTAAAGGATTTTAAACTGGCACAGAATTTAAAACTGGGCAGCTCTGAATTCCATAACTTGTCAATCAACTAGTTATGTAAAATACAGGGCAAGTTATTTAACCTTTCTGATATTATTTTATCATCTGTTCTTTAAACAAGGACAAGAATAGTTGCCTCATGGTGTTATCATCACACTTGAACATAAAAACAGCACAAAGGTCCTGGCATTAAGACTAGCCTTTACAAAAGGCATGAAGTAAATGCTACATTCCCATCTGATTTTACTCCCCTTCCATAGATTCATGGGGAACCATTGAGGGCAGAGTTGTGACCAGATTTTAGATGCTCTTTATTAACATCACTGTGATAACATATAAAATCACTGAGGTGAAGGGAGAGGTACCTGGCTTAAAAATGTCGTTATATTCTGTAAAATGTTGTATTTCACTTGTTTTTACTAAGAATTTATAAATTTGGTTGGCAAGTAGTCCATCTGGGCTCTATTTTCTTGCTAGGCTTGCTATCTCAGATATAATAAGTGTCTCAATTTCAATATGATATATATCTAAGGTAGCAAGCCTAAGAAGAACATAGGAAGTGTCCTTAAGAGATCTATTTGTATTCTTTCTCACTTAACTCTGCACAGTAGTTAAAAGCAGAGGGGTTCCCTTTTCTCTATAACTTCTATATCATTATTATTTCTAGATTTTTGGATGATGGCCATTCTGACCAGTGTGAGGTGATACTTCATTATATATTTTATCTACATTTCTCTAATAATTAGTGATGTTGAGCAACTTTTCATGTGCTTCTTGCCCATCTGTATGTCTTCTTTGGATAAATGTCTATTTAGGTTTTCTAACTATTTTTACTTTTTTTTATATTGTGCTGCAAAGGGAATCCTCCTGCACTGTTGCCAGAAATGTACACTGATACAGTCACTATGGAGAATAATGAGAAGGTTCCTTAAAAACCTAAAAACAGAACTATCATATGACCCAGCAATTCCATTACTGGGTATGTACCCTGAGAAAATAATAATTCGGGCTTCCCCTGGTGGTCCAGTGGGTAAGGACACCGCCTTGCAGTGCAAGGGGCGCCAGTTCAATCCCTGGCCTGGGAAGATCCCACGTGCCGTGGAGCGGCTGGACTGATGTGTCCAATTACCGAACCAGAGCTCTGGGGCACATGTGCCCAGAGCCGGCGCTCTGCAACAACAGAGGCCACCGCGATGGGAGGCTCACAGGAGCCAAAAGAACAAAGATGGATGAAAACAGAGAAATGAAAGACCAATAGAAGTGGCCTGCCTGCTCCCCTCCCCCCCCAACCCAACCCCTGCCCAAAATAAATAAATAAATAAATAAATAAATCTTTAAAAAAAAAAGAAAATAATAATTCAAAAAGACATACACACCCCAATGTTCACTGTAGCACTATTTACAATAGCTAGGACAAGGAAGCAACCCAAATGTCCATCAACAGAGAAGTGGATAAAGAAGATGTAGCACATATATGCAATGGAATATTACTTAGTCATGAAAAAGAGTGGTACTGGGTCATTTTGTAGAGATATGGATGGATCTAGAGTCTGTCACATACAGTGGAGTCAGAAAGAGAAAAACAGGGCTTCTCTGGTGATCCAGTGGGTGGGGACACCGCCTTGCAGTGCAAGGGGCGCCGGTTTGATCCCCGGCCTGGGAAGATCCCACGTACCGCGGAGCGGCTAGGCAGATATGTCCAATTACTGAGCCAGAGCTCTGGAGCGCATGCGCCTAGAGCCAGTGCTCTGTGACGACAGGGGCCACTGCGATGGGAGGCCCACACGGGCCAAAGAACAAAGACGGATGAAAATAGATAAATGAAAGACCAATAGAAGTGGCCCGCCCGCTCCCTCCCTAAAAAATAAAAAAATAAAAATTATAAAAAAAAAAAGAAAGAGAAAAACTAATACTTTATATTAACACATATACATGGTATCTAGAAAACTGGTACAGATGAACCTATTTCCAGAGCAGGAATAAGGACTCAGATGTAGAGAATGGATTGTGAACACAGGATGAGATTTTGGGATTGACATATATACACCACTAAATATAAAATGGATAGCTAGCAGAAACCTGCTGTATAGCACAGGAAGTTCAGCTTAGTGCTCTATGGTGACCTAGATGGGTGGGATGGGGGTAGGTTGGAGGGAGGTCCAAGAGGGAGGAAATAATCTAGACTTACAGATGATTTACTCTGTCATACAACAGAAACCAACACAACAGTGTAAAATAACTATACTCCCCCCCCCAAAAAAAAGCAGAGTGGCAGCAGGCAGAGATTCCTAGTTACATAAAGGATGCACCCAGTATTGTTGCACCCAGTCTAATGATATCACCACCTTCTCCTGATTTTCTGATATTAAAAATAAATCTACATACTTCTTTTTGCCCTGATCACTATCCGCCAGAGAAGTTACTCATCTCTGACATTAGATGAGCCCCAAGAGGCAGCACAGGTGCATAAAGTGATCCTGACACAGTCCCACAGCAGCAGAGCATGATTCCTTTAGACTGGGGTGGGATAGGGGCAGAGGGAAGATACTCCATTTCAACAAAGAATTTAGTAGCATAAACATGACCAAGATGATAAACTGCCACTTAGGTCTGAAGTTCTATTTTTGTTCATATTCACTCCCTCTGGTTTAGATATCTCCTCCTAAATATATTTTAATGAATATGAAAAACTTGTCATGTTAATAATTTTTGCCTATATAGAAATGCCATCATTTCATTAATTTTGCTTAAAGAGCTATTTGGGGAGGGGGAAAGGTGAATCTTACAGATGTCATTTTATCATTTTATTGATCTTCAACTGAGTTTTACATCTTCTTTACATTTGCCTTAAAAGGCCATGCCAAAAACAGAACTTTTTATTTTGAAGAAGCAAATCAAACTTTTGCCTTTGTGTATTATTTACTGACTCTTTCACTAGGAACTGGTATTTTACTTTACACAAAGCCTACCAAATAAATAACAGGGGTACAATCTAATACATCAGTACATCTAACTTAATTAGTACTTTAACTTCATTTTATTGTCTGATTTTTACTCACAATCATCTATTTTTCCTGATAATAAGCTCAGAGAGAAGATACGCCCCTACATTTCCATTCATTTTTTTCCCCATGTCTTTGATCACATTCCTTAATGAGGAAGAAAACACTAATTGGACATGTTAATACATACCAACACATAGGCTCGAATAATCAGCGGTAGGCATCAAGCAAATATTTATAAAACCACTAAATATAAAATGGATAGCTAGCAGAAACCTGCTGTATAGCACAGGAAGTTCAGCTTAGTGCTCTATGGTGACCTAGATGGGTGGGATGGGGGTAGGTTGGAGGGAGGTCCAAGAGGGAGGAAATAATCTAGACTTACAGATGATTTACTCTGTCATACAACAGAAACCAACACAACAGTGTAAAATAACTATACTCCCCCAAAAAGCAGAGTGGCAGCAGGCAGAGATTCCTAGTTACATAAAGGATGCACCCAGTATTGTTGCACCCAGTCTAATGATATCACCACCTTCTCCTGATTTTCTGATATTAAAAATAAATCTACATACTTCTTTTTGCCCTGATCACTATCCGCCAGAGAAGTTACTCATCTCTGACATTAGATGAGCCCCAAGAGGCAGCACAGGTGCATAAAGTGATCCTGACACAGTCCCACAGCAGCAGAGCATGATTCCTTTAGACTGGGGTGGGATAGGGGCAGAGGGAAGATACTCCATTTCAACAAAGAATTTAGTAGCATAAACATGACCAAGATGATAAACTGCCACTTAGGTCTGAAGTTCTATTTTTGTTCATATTCACTCCCTCTGGTTTAGATATCTCCTCCTAAATATATTTTAATGAATATGAAAAACTTGTCATGTTAATAATTTTTGCCTATATAGAAATGCCATCATTTCATTAATTTTGCTTAAAGAGCTATTTGGGGAGGGGGAAAGGTGAATCTTACAGATGTCATTTTATCATTTTATTGATCTTCAACTGAGTTTTACATCTTCTTTACATTTGCCTTAAAAGGCCATGCCAAAAACAGAACTTTTTCTTTTGAAGAAGCAAATCAAACTTTTGCCTTTGTGTATTATTTACTGACTCTTTCACTAGGAACTGGTATTTTACTTTACACAAAGCCTACCAAATAAATAACAGGGGTACAATCTAATACATCAGTACATCTAACTTAATTAGTACTTTAACTTCATTTTATTGTCTGATTTTTACTCACAATCATCTATTTTTCCTGATAATAAGCTCAGAGAGAAGATACGCCCCTACATTTCCATTCATTTTTTTCCCCATGTCTTTGATCACATTCCTTAATGAGGAAGAAAACACTAATTGGACATGTTAATACATACCAACACATAGGCTCGAATAATCAGCGGTAGGCTCACTGCAAAGTACAAAACCACAGGCAGTGAGGGTCTCTGCATCTCTCCTAGTCCCAGACACTTGAAGTAAGGAGCTCTCTATGACTCATTCTTTCTTAGTGCAGCAGACCTACTATAAAATGCTAAATCAGAATCCAACTTCACAACCCCTGCCATACTATCTGATGACTTAGGATAAAAAGTGTCTCATTCACAGACCCTGAATCTCAGCTTGGTGTGTACATCTGTCTTCATCAGAGAGACAACACTAGAGTGCCAGTTTAAGGCAATGGACCCCATTGTTGCTGTAGTCTAGTTCCTAAGTCACGTACCACTCTTGCAACCACACAGAATAGAGCCTGCAAGGTTCCTCTGTCCATGCGGTTTTCTAGGCAGGAATGCTAGAGTGGGTTGCCATTTTCTTCTCCAAGGGATCTTCCCAACCATGCATTTTGCAGGCAGATTTCTCACCACTGAGTTACCTGGGAAGCCCAATGAATGCTTTTAAAATGGAAACTTCATTTGCATTTGTCACGACATGGTTTATCTCTCTAGTTGAGTTTATAGAATTTATTTTTATTAAATAATAATCTACAATAACTTTATTTTCTGCCTCCCAAGACTCTTAGCAGGAATTCAAGGTTCACCTATAACAATTAATATCCAGATACCTTTGGGTATGCTCCAATTTAATTGAATGCTTTTAGTTTCTATTAGGTTGGTACAAAAGTAATTATGGTTTTTGACCATGAATTCTGTATCATTATAACTAGGCTCAAATACATCTTCATTAATCAAAATAGGAACCATTACAATCAACACATTTTTTACCAATGAGAAATAAGTGTGTTTATTCTTGTAGGGTAAAAATCATGCTCTAGAAAGAATTTTCTCCATCTTGCTTGTTGCGGAAGTGTTTTCCCTGCAAAAACTTGTCAACATGGTCGAAGAAGTGGTAGCCAGTTGGGGAGAGGTCAGGTAAATATGGTGGATGAGGTAAAACTTTGTGGCCCAATTCGTTCAACTTTTGAAGCAATCATTGTGGAACATGTGATCAGGTGTTATCACGGAGAATTGCACCCTTTGTATTGACCAATGTTCGCTGCAAACATTGCAATTTTTGGTACATCTCATCGATTTGCTGAGCACACTTCTCAGATGTAATGGTTTCGTTGGGATTCAGAAAGCTATGGTGGATCACACCTGCAGCAGACCACCAGTGACCATCACCTTTTTATTGGTGCAAGTTCAGCTTTGGGAAGTGCTTTGGAGCTTCTTCTCCATCCAACTACTGAGCTAGTTGTCAGTTGTCATATAAAATTCATTTTTCATCACATGTCACAATTGAGAAATGGTTCACTAATGAGAAGAGAAAGTTACAGTTCAAAATAATGACTTTTTAAATTTTTTGGTCAGTTCATGAAGCACCCACTTATCAAACTTTTTCACCTTACCAATTTGGTTCAAATGCCAAACCACCACAGAATGGTCAATGTTGAGTTATTGGGCTACTTCTTGTGTACTTATAAAAGGATCGGCTTCAATGAACCTCTCGATTGGTTGCTGTCAATTTCTGATGGCTGGCCACTGCACTCCTCATCTTCAAGGTTCTGGTCTCATTTGCAAAACTTCTTTCTTGAACCACCACTGCACTCTATATTTGTTAGCAATTCCTGGTCAAATGTGTTGTTGATGATGCAAGTTGTCTTCCCTGCTTTATGACCAATTTTGAACTGAAATAAGAAAATTGCTTGAATTTTCTTTTTGTCTAACATCATTTCATGGTCTAAAATATATGCAACACAAACAGCAAATAATAATCCATTATAAAAACACACAAAGAAAGAAATACCCATTAAGATCATATACACCAGCGTGCATGAAGACATTTCAGTCATGTCCAAATCTTTGCAACCTTATGGACTGTAGCTCAGCAGGTTCCTTTGTCCATGGGATTCTCTAGGCAAGAATACTGGAATGGGTTCCCATGCCCTCTTCCAGGGCATCGTTCCAACCCAGGGATCAAACCTGCATCTCTTAAGTCCCCTGAATTGGCAGGGGGTTACTTTATCATTAGTGACACCTGGGAAGCATGGAGATGTATAACATAACCAAATTCATTCAAGAATGTATTCCAATATCAAATGGCAAAGTTTAACAGTGCAAAATCACAATTATTTTTACACCAGTGTAATAGACAAACTGCCCTCTTTCTATTGGGTTTAATTGCAAAATACCATTTTAATGAAGAATAATATTCACAATAAAAATTTTACAAGTAACCTGTACCCCAATGTTCATTGCAGCTCTCTATACAATAGCTAGAACATGGAAGAAACCTAGATGTCCATCGATGAACGAATGGATCCAAAAGCTCTGGTACATATATACAATGGGATACTACACAGTTGTAAAGAGAAATGCAGAAGAATCAGCCCTAATGAGGTGGCTATATCTAGAAAGTCATAAAAAGTTACAGTTCAAAATAATGACTTTTTAAATTTTTTGGTCAGTTCATGAAGCACCCACTTATCAAACTTTTTCACCTTACCAATTTGGTTCAAATGCCAAACCACCACAGAATGGTCAATGTTGAGTTATTGGGCTACTTCTTGTGTACTTATAAAAGGATCGGCTTCAATGAACCTCTCGATTGGTTGCTGTCAATTTCTGATGGCTGGCCACTGCACTCCTCATCTTCAAGGTTCTGGTCTCATTTGCAAAACTTCTTTCTTGAACCACCACTGCACTCTATATTTGTTAGCAATTCCTGGTCAAATGTGTTGTTGATGATGCAAGTTGTCTTCCCTGCTTTATGACCAATTTTGAACTGAAATAAGAAAATTGCTTGAATTTTCTTTTTGTCTAACATCATTTCATGGTCTAAAATATATGCAACACAAACAGCAAATAATAATCCATTATAAAAACACACAAAGAAAGAAATACCCATTAAGATCATATACACCAGCGTGCATGAAGACATTTCAGTCATGTCCAAATCTTTGCAACCTTATGGACTGTAGCTCAGCAGGTTCCTTTGTCCATGGGATTCTCTAGGCAAGAATACTGGAATGGGTTCCCATGCCCTCTTCCAGGGCATCGTTCCAACCCAGGGATCAAACCTGCATCTCTTAAGTCCCCTGAATTGGCAGGGGGTTACTTTATCATTAGTGACACCTGGGAAGCATGGAGATGTATAACATAACCAAATTCATTCAAGAATGTATTCCAATATCAAATGGCAAAGTTTAACAGTGCAAAATCACAATTATTTTTACACCAGTGTAATAGACAAACTGCCCTCTTTCTATTGGGTTTAATTGCAAAATACCATTTTAATGAAGAATAATATTCACAATAAAAATTTTACAAGTAACCTGTACCCCAATGTTCATTGCAGCTCTCTCTATACAATAGCTAGAACATGGAAGAAACCTAGATGTCCATCGATGAACGAATGGATCCAAAAGCTCTGGTACATATATACAATGGGATACTACACAGTTGTAAAGAGAAATGCAGAAGAATCAGCCCTAATGAGGTGGCTATATCTAGAACGTCATAAAAAGTGAAGTCTGTCAGAAAGAGAAGGACAAATACAGTATATTAACACATATATATGGAATCTAGCAGGATGGTGATGATGGTGCACGCAGTGAAGCAACGGAAAGACAGACATGGACAGTGGACATATGGACATTGTGGGGAAGGAACAGAAGGTGGGAGGCGTAAAAGAAGTAGCATGAAGGCCTGTATTATCATAAGTGAAGAAAATAGCTCTAGTCATTGCTATGTGAGAAAAGGGGTGCTTTGTGATGGTTGGGAGGGGTGGGAAGGGGGGAATATACATGTGACTGATCTGGGAACATGCATGTCTATAAACAACAAAACTCTGTAAAAGTTAAAAGTAAAATAAAGGTTAAAAAAAAATTTACAAGTAAAATAGACTTGATTCTTTAGTGTCCTAAATATTTTGGAAATATTAAAGGCATGTATATAAAGTAAAGTTGCTAGAATTTAAATTGGGGAGAACAACATCCTCCATATTTGGGCAAAGCTATGAGAGCAATAAGTAGATAAGTCCTCTCACCTTGGTACCAAAGTTCATTCAAGTACTTGGAGAAAGAATAAAGAAAACAAAACAAAATACAAACATAATAATTTACTGTGGATCACTGAAAATGTGTTATATCAGAGTATAAAAGTGTTGTATATCATTAGTCCTGAGATGTAGATTTTATTATTAATTTTACATGACCTCAGGGAACTGAGATCTGAATAGATAGAAAGACAACTGTCAATTCTCTACTTCCTCATTTTAGTTGTCTCTGAGACCTGCCTACCTTCCTACACCACAGACTCATGACACACTACTTGAGATTACTGACCATGTATCTTTTATGTTTCCTTAGATCATTACCAGTGAGGGTCTTAATAAATATTCAGTTGAGTTATTCTGGCTTTATTTTAAGAATAGTGTACCACATTAAAGAGCATAATTTCTGAGTTACAGCTTAAATTATAAGGTAAAGTGTTATGATAGTAGGGGGAGTTGGTTAGATAAAGGTCTTAAGGAAAGAAACCTTATATTTATTCTAGAGTTATACATACATATTTTAAAGGAATTCTATAGAACTAGGTTGTGATCCAAGTTCCTTAGCTATCTTTCTGTCTTTATTAATAAAAAGTGAAGTCTGTCAGAAAGAGAAGGACAAATACAGTATATTAACACATATATATGGAATCTAGCAGGATGGTGATGATGGTGCACGCAGTGAAGCAACGGAAAGACAGACATGGACAGTGGACATATGGACATTGTGGGGAAGGAACAGTGGGTGGGAGGCATAAAGGAAGTAGCATGAAGGCCTGTATTATCATAAGTGAAGAAAATAGCTCTAGTCATTGCTATGTGAGAAAAGGGGTGCTTTGTGATGGTTGGGAGGGGTGGGAAGGGGGGAATATACATGTGACTGATCTGGGAACATGCATGTCTATAAACAACAAAACTCTGTAAAAGTTAAAAGTAAAATAAAGGTTAAAAAAAAATTTACAAGTAAAATAGACTTGATTCTTTAGTGTCCTAAATATTTTGGAAATATTAAAGGCATGTATATAAAGTAAAGTTGCTAGAATTTAAATTGGGGAGAACAACATCCTCCATATTTGGGCAAAGCTATGAGAGCAATAAGTAGATAAGTCCTCTCACCTTGGTACCAAAGTTCATTCAAGTACTTGGAGAAAGAATAAAGAAAACAAAACAAAATACAAACATAATAATTTACTGTGGATCACTGAAAATGTGTTATATCAGAGTATAAAAGTGTTGTATATCATTAGTCCTGAGATGTAGATTTTATTATTAATTTTACATGACCTCAGGGAACTGAGATCTGAATAGATAGAAAGACAACTGTCAATTCTCTACTTCCTCATTTTAGTTGTCTCTGAGACCTGCCTACCTTCCTACACCACAGACTCATGACACACTACTTGAGATTACTGACCATGTATCTTTTATGTTTCCTTAGATCATTACCAGTGAGGGTCTTAATAAATATTCAGTTGAGTTATTCTGGCTTTATTTTAAGAATAGTGTACCACATTAAAGAGCATAATTTCTGAGTTACAGCTTAAATTATAAGGTAAAGTGTTATGATAGTAGGGGGAGTTGGTTAGATAAAGGTCTTAAGGAAAGAAACCTTATATTTATTCTAGAGTTATACATACATATTTTAAAGGAATTCTATAGAACTAGGTTGTGATCCAAGTTCCTTAGCTATCTTTCTGTCTTTATTAATAAAAATGATCTAGGAGTATAAAGGAAATATCATATTGAACAAACTGGTTCAAAGCTATTTTTGTTTTATATTCATCTTAATATTAACAAATTCAACTGACAAATGTAGAATTAGCTACCCTTGGAAATACTGTTCTACAAAATGGAGACAATTACGAAAAAGTTTCTACATTTAAATCTTTTTTTTTTTTTTAGGAACTAAGAATTTGATGTTCCTTAAAGGGGAAAAAATTCAAAAAGTATATTCTTTTGGAAAGAAAGACTATTATCCAGCCTCAGGGATGAGATTTGAAAGCAAAGAAAAACTTTATTAGTCTATAGTGTTACAGAGTAATCCAATCTTTAAATCTACTAAAACACTCCTAGAATGCTAAAACACACTGTGTGAGAACAGTCTCAAGCAATTTGAGAAAAGTCAATTTTGTCTTTGAGGTTTTGTTTATATCCTAAATCACTGGCTTATAAAGTACAAGGATGTGACATGGTATGGACTTGAGAATATATAGTGTAAAGATAACTATTTTATTTTTGACTGTACGAAGAAGAAAATGGACAAGGCAAGACTAAACTGCCATGAAGTATCACTCATTTGACACCCCTTAAGAATCTGTAAATCTGCACATGCTTCTATTTTTAAAAAATCAACAGTAACAACAATAATTTATAATCATTAAATACATTGAGTTTCATTTTATATTAATGCATTTTGTTTTCTTTCCCAAACTCTGTTTCTCTCTCAGTGAATTTAAATGGCAACATCTTTCCTTAATTTATACGTGGTCTCAAAATTTTTCCAATTTCAAGTTAACAAGCAAGAACTTTATATATTGTAAAAGAGACCTGCCTACCTTCCTACACCACAGACTCATGACACACTACTTGAGATTACTGACCATGTATCTTTTATGTTTCCTTAGATCATTACCAGTGAGGGTCTTAATAAATATTCAGTTGAGTTATTCTGGCTTTATTTTAAGAATAGTGTACCACATTAAAGAGCATAATTTCTGAGTTACAGCTTAAATTATAAGGTAAAGTGTTATGATAGTAGGGGGAGTTGGTTAGATAAAGGTCTTAAGGAAAGAAACCTTATATTTATTCTAGAGTTATACATACATATTTTAAAGGAATTCTATAGAACTAGGTTGTGATCCAAGTTCCTTAGCTATCTTTCTGTCTTTATTAATAAAAATGATCTAGGAGTATAAAGGAAATATCATATTGAACAAACTGGTTCAAAGCTATTTTTGTTTTATATTCATCTTAATATTAACAAATTCAACTGACAAATGTAGAATTAGCTACCCTTGGAAATACTGTTCTACAAAATGGAGACAATTACGAAAAAGTTTCTACATTTAAATCTTTTTTTTTTTTTAGGAACTAAGAATTTGATGTTCCTTAAAGGGGAAAAAATTCAAAAAGTATATTCTTTTGGAAAGAAAGACTATTATCCAGCCTCAGGGATGAGATTTGAAAGCAAAGAAAAACTTTATTAGTCTATAGTGTTACAGAGTAATCCAATCTTTAAATCTACTAAAACACTCCTAGAATGCTAAAACACACTGTGTGAGAACAGTCTCAAGCAATTTGAGAAAAGTCAATTTTGTCTTTGAGGTTTTGTTTATATCCTAAATCACTGGCTTATAAAGTACAAGGATGTGACATGGTATGGACTTGAGAATATATAGTGTAAAGATAACTATTTTATTTTTGACTGTACGAAGAAGAAAATGGACAAGGCAAGACTAAACTGCCATGAAGTATCACTCATTTGACACCCCTTAAGAATCTGTAAATCTGCACATGCTTCTATTTTTAAAAAATCAACAGTAACAACAATAATTTATAATCATTAAATACATTGAGTTTCATTTTATATTAATGCATTTTGTTTTCTTTCCCAAACTCTGTTTCTCTCTCAGTGAATTTAAATGGCAACATCTTTCCTTAATTTATACGTGGTCTCAATAAATTTTATTAGACAAGGAGCAAATTGTTCATGAGGATGATATAAATCAAAGCAAGAACTTATATTTGAAGAACATGATATCTGACTAAAATAAGTAATCATATTGAACAAACTGGTTTAAAGCTAGTTTTCTTTTATATTCATCTTAATATTAACAAATTCAACTGACAAATGTAGAATTAGCTACCCTTGGAAATACTGTTCTACAAAATGAAGACAATCCTTGAATATACCCTAAATGTCACAAAGCACAAAAACCTAGTGGAAATATAAATTAAAGAGGTTTATGCAGTGTGAAACCAGATAACCTTACAAGTTCATAATATTTTATATTTAATGCAATATATTATAAATGAGATAGTTACTAATGGGGTAATGGCTTTTATAGGAAACTTAGTAGTGATTCAGTATGATGTCAAAGCAGCAAAGAGGTCAAATTAATTTCTAAGCTCTTTCATTTATCTTGGAAAAGGATGAGGGGAATTCTAATTACAAAAGTGTTTTGTGAGAACCTAAAGGATAATTTTTGACAAATATGAGACCTTAAGGGAGCATTCATGATGAAGCAACTTGAGATAACTAATAAAGTGGCTTATTAGAACCATCATCAGATGGCTTATCTGAAGATTTTGAATAGATTAAATGATCAACTCAAGTAAATCATATGTCTTAAAAATGCAGTAACAAATGAAAAGCAGTAAACATTAAAACCAAGTTAAAATTTTTGGCAATGCCTAAATTATGAACCATAAATTGTTAGCTTTGACCCAGGAAATGCAACACTTAATTAGATGAATTATAAAAACTAGATGGCTAATGAGTTACTTATAAAGTTTCCTTTATGCCTAATGCACTTGGTCTTGTGACATTAAGACTCTCAAAGCATTCAAAATCCCAGTAAAGCAACATCCTTCTCTCAGAATTTAGTCAACTTAGACTTCTTTGAATTTTTCCATTGCTCTTGAGCAAGAGTCATTGCAAATGAACCCCAGGGAGAAATTTCTTTCAAGGTTTTAGTAAAGGGTATTTAGGATGCGTGTAATGATCATAAAGGACATAGTGGATTTACACTTAATGAGGTAGCATAGCTTATAATTACATAAGACTCACCAAGTTGTTAACACTTCTAATCTCAGAAAGAAATAACTAGCAAAAAACTTACTATGTAGCTTCATCTGCCATTGACTAAGAGACTCAGATGGTAGAAGACTATGGCAGTATTCAATTGAAAGCTGATAGTAGCCTGGACAAATGTAGAATCAGTGTAAATACCTTGATCTTTTTTGTTCAACTTAAAGGTAGATTTGCAGGATTTCCTCATGGACTGAATATGAGACAAAAGGAAACCACCACTAAGGATGAGTTTATAAGCTTTGATTTAAATATCTGAAGAATGAAATTAATTTACTGATAGCGTGGGAGTACCAGACTTAGGAGCAAAGAGAGGAGGGTCAGTTTGACAAATAATAATTTTGAGTTACTTACTGGACTTTAAGTGAATATATCAGCCAGGCAGTTGAATATACAATTCCAGAGTTAAACAGAGCAAAGAACACGGGACATAAAAACTTGGATGGTAGAGATGTATGCATGCAAGTTAAAGCATGAGTTTAGATAGAGGAAATAAGAGACAGAATTAAGCTCTGTTATGCTGCAATTTAGAAATTAGGAAGATGGGGAAACCAGCAATGGAGCCTAAGATGCAGCAACTAATAAGGCAGACTATCAACAGAACCAAGATGGTAGTGTCCTGGAAACCAAAAGATGTTTCAAGGAGACATGAACAATTACCCGTGTCAAGTACTGAGAAAAGGACTGAGTGCTGAAGAATACAGAGATACTGTTCAGGGTAAAAATAAATTTTGCAAAGTTGCAAAGGAGAAGACATATTAGAGAGGAATCTGCAGAAACTATGAAGGTTGACAACAATGCATACCAAATTTACTGCCGTTTTGCTCTAGGGACTGAGGAAGGAGGCACTGGTTATATGCTCTGAAAAGATGTTCTGTGGTCAGGGAAGAATCACTGTACCATGTTTGTATATGAAGAAAATGACTAATTGGAAAGAGGAGAACTTTGTAGAAGAAATGGGAAGGCCAGTGAAGTAACACCCCTGAGACAATTTCTGATGAAGATTCCCCAGCCTGCACAGACTTGTCTCCAGAGCAGTCAGAAAGACCCTGTATCACACAAGCCAGACCATGATGTCTTTCCAGTTAGAAACTCCCCAGGGGTTTTCCATCTCATTCAGAGTAAAAGCTGGAGATGTTACAAAGGCCTGCAGGGAACCGTATAATTTCGCCCCATCATCTCTCTATGTCTCTCTGTTCTCACTGTCCCTTTGGCTCAGTACAGCCCAGTCACACAGAACCCCTTATCCTTACCTGAACACATCACACACCTGCAGCTTTTCCACTTGCAAAACTGTGTCCATAAACATTATGCTATGCTACATAGCATGTCCTTTCTTTTCCTCTGTCTTTTGTTTGAATGGCATCTCCTTAGTGATACCCTACCTGGCATGCTATTGAAAACTGCCATCTGAATCTCCCTACCCTTCATATTTTTTTTTCCCTTAACACTTAATCACACTGTGACATGTGTGTTTAATTTTCTCTGTGACTGCCTTGCCACATTAGAAGGTCAGTTCTAGAAATACAAGGCTTTTGTCTATTGTTCTCTGCTATATCTTCAGGACCTAAATCAGTCTGTCACATATTAAATGCTCATTATGCCTGATAAATAAAGAAAATGTGAGAGTTTAGAGCTTAGCCTCAAACACTGACTGTCCAGTCCGTTAAAACTTCTGAACTCACTTAAGTGTAAAAATCCTAAAACAATACATGCTTAATAATAGTGATTTAATAATATACAACTGTGCACATTTTAGTGTATGTTTTCCATTTATATTTCCTTATGATAAGAGTAGAAGGCTAAAATAAACTGTGGTGACTAGAACATTTGTGAAATTTTACGAAAGAAAGATTCATTTCATATTTTGTAATAGGAAAAAAACAGGCTCCCTAGAAGATGCTTTTACTGTAACACCGAGTACAGCTAAATATTACAACATTAAAGGCTAAGGAAGAATATGGTTAAAACTCTTTCTGTAAATTGTATGGATCTTAAGGTAGATTGCAATGTTTCAAATAAGTTCAAGGTTCTGGTTTGCTTCCCTATTAGGAAAAACTAAGAAACAACAGCTACTTTGTTGGATGGAATTCCACTGTTAGTTTCTACTATGCTTTCTAAACACTTGATCAAATTCCTCTTACACTGTATTGCTATTATGAATGATAGCAAGTATTTACTGATGTTTATTATGCAGGTACTGTGCTCTGGTTTTAAGAACTAACAATTAATTTAATCTCAAATCTATGAACTATGTCGTACTAAGCATTACTCTGAATCCTTTAATAGTTATTTATTAATTTGGTTGTCTCAGGGGCCTCACCTAGGGTACACTGGATCTTTGTTCTGTCATGCAGGATCTTTCATTGTGGCACATAGACTCTCTAGTTGTGGCACCCAGGCTTAGTTGTCCTGTGGAAAGTGCAATCTTAGTTCCCTGACCAGGGATCAAACCCACATCCTGTGCCTTGCAAGGCAGATTCCTAACCACTGGACCACCAGGGACATCCCTATTCAATAGACTAACTTGCCCGGGATCACATTTCTGATTTGTTTTGATCTTGGATTCAAACCATGAAGGCTGACTCCATGATCCATGTCTTGGACATGGATTCAATGAGTCCCATGAGTTCAGCCACACACCTTCAGTGTCCTGGAATCATGCTGCTGCTACAAGCTAGAAATATCCATGAAAAGCTCATGGATATTGCAGTTTAGGATGTGGTAACAAATTACCATGGGATGAGCAGTTTATATACAACGGAAGTTTCTTTCTCACAATTCTGGAGAAAGAATGATCAGGGCATGTGATCAGATTCTGGAGAGTGCCTTCTTCTGGGTTGTAGATTGCTGATTGCTTATTGTATCCTCACACAGTAAGGCCTTAATTCCTGATCAATTATTGTGAACTTTTCCCTCAGGACCCAATCATCTCCTCAAGGTCCCATTTCCCATCACACAGGTGGGCAGAACTTCAACATACAGATTTAGGGAGAACAGGAATATTCAGTCTATACAGAAAGGTCTTTGTTTCCAAAGAACTTATGAAAAACACATTTTAAAACAATAAACACTGTAGAAAAGATATTTCCTCTCAAATATATATCCAGTATAATAGCAACTAGACTCCTAAAGATCCTACCACCATCTAGGCTGACTGGTGGGGATGTTTAGTCACTAAATTGTATCCAACTCTTCTGCAACCTCATTGACTGTAGCCCTCCAGGCTCCTCTGTCCATGGGATTCGCCAGGCAAGAATACTGGAGTGGGTTGCCATTTCCTCTTATCCTGATTCAGGGATCAAACTGCCATCTCCTGCATAGACAGGTGGATTCTTTACCACTGATCTATCAGGGAAGCCACAGGATAACCAACGGACTATATATGTCAGCTTGATTATCTTCTGATGTTTACATAAAATAATAAATTCTTAAAATTCAGTAAGTGAATTTTAAAGAGAATAAAAAGAATCTACTATAAAGCAACTCTGAAACAACTGTCTAAATATCCACTTTTGTCAGTCTGATTATACCTCTTTATATATGCCAGTCTGCTTGTATCTACAGTTGATAGGTTAAACAATATTTCTATATTTCTTTATTTTCTGAGGCTTAGAATAGAGTTTTTCCTCCAACCCTCCAACCCATTCTTGCAAATGGGAGAAATGTCCACTAGACATCTCAGTTTGTACATTTTTTTTTACTAGCTTTTCCTTGGCTGCAATAATCTTAGAATAATTGCTCATTTATAGGACAGAGCTATTTGATTTTGGAATGCCATAATTTCTACAGTCAAGTAAGTTTACTCTGGTAAACAATTAGAAGATAATTAAATAATTTTGAGTTTCCAAATGCATTAGCCATTCTAGACATTCATACAGTGTTGTAGCCATGACTAAGAGACTATACTGACTCATCATTTTCATGCAAGTTTAGAATAATCTCAACACTCTCTCAAATGGAGTGGTTTATTGGTATGTCATACTATTTGTTGCATATGATAAATATGATTCATCACACCATCCTATAAATATTGCAATGGATTAGTAAAGTGATAAAATCTAGTGGCAGAAATATAATGAGACCATGTCACATTTGTATAAAGGCTCGATGATAAATTGTGCCTTCTGTAGTGGCTGTTATAGCCTTAGAAACATCTGAAGTAAGGATTCTTGGAGAACAAAACAAGAAAAACCACCCTAAATCCAAGATAGGTTTCAACTGAAAATACTGATTAAGACCCCTTATTGAGGGGAAGGGGGGCAAGATGACAGAGGAATGAGCAGAGGATTGCACCAGCTCCCCAACAGAATCACCAGAACTAATCAAGAAATGAAACAACATCAAGAAACCAGCCTCTAGACAGCAAAAGAATTTCTCAGTTCTACAAGGGATGGAGAGTGAGCAGCCCGAACTTTCCCAGAGCTCCTATACCCCAGCTCCCATACCGGACCAGGAAGACAAAGCGCTGGGGAGTGCACCAGGATGACAGAAAGCAATGCTCAGTGTGAGAATCCGCCGGGGTCAGTACTGTGACAGGGACATGCCAGGTGAGCATGAAACTGAACGCTAGCAGGGCATGGGAAATAGAACGGGAAATCTCCCACGGGTCACAGTCCAGAAGCCCGGCTCAAGCCGGACGGCAAGGTGCCACCCACGCTTGGGACAAAAAGTGAGGCTCAGTCCCAGGACAGGAGTGCGCGGCTGCTCAAACTAGCCCGCTCAGTTGCAGAGCTGGGCAAGAAGGCATCCAGGATGATCAGAAGCTATTTTTTTTTTGAATATTTTTTTGCAAATGGGAGAAATGTCCACTTCTCATTTTACATTTTTACTAGCTTTCCCTTGGCTGCAATAATCTTAGAATAATTGCTCATTTATAGGACAGAGCTATTTGATTTTGGAATGCCATAATTTCTACAGTCAAGTAAGTTTACTCTGGTAAACAATTAGAAGATAATTAAATAATTTTGAGTTTCCAAATGCATTAGCCATTCTAGACATTCATACAGTGTTGTAGCCATGACTAAGAGACTATACTGACTCATCATTTTCATGCAAGTTTAGAATAATCTCAACACTCTCTCAAATGGAGTGGTTTATTGGTATGTCATACTATTTGTTGCATATGATAAATATGATTCATCACACCATCCTATAAATATTGCAATGGATTAGTAAAGTGATAAAATCTAGTGGCAGAAATATAATGAGACCATGTCACATTTGTATAAAGGCTCGATGATAAATTGTGCCTTCTGTAGTGGCTGTTATAGCCTTAGAAACATCTGAAGTAAGGATTCTTGGAGAACAAAACAAGAAAAACCACCCTAAATCCAAGATAGGTTTCAACTGAAAATACTGATTAAGACCCCTTATTGAGGGGAAGGGGGGCAAGATGACAGAGGAATGAGCAGAGGATTGCACCAGCTCCCCAACAGAATCACCAGAACTAATCAAGAAATGAAACAACATCAAGAAACCAGCCTCTAGACAGCAAAAGAATTTCTCAGTTCTACAAGGGATGGAGAGTGAGCAGCCCGAACTTTCCCAGAGCTCCTATACCCCAGCTCCCATACCGGACCAGGAAGACAAAGCGCTGGGGAGTGCACCAGGATGACAGAAAGCAATGCTCAGTGTGAGAATCCCGCCGGGGTCAGTACTGTGACAGGGACATGCCAGGTGAGCATGAAACTGAACGCTAGCAGGGCATGGGAAATAGAACGGGAAATCTCCCACGGGTCACAGTCCAGAAGCCCGGCTCAAGCCGGACGGCAAAGTGCCACCCACGTTTGGGACAAAAAGTGAGGCTCAGTCCCGCAGGACAGGAGTGCGCCGGCTGCTCAAACTAGCCCGCTCAGTTGCAGAGCTGTGGCAAAGAAGCGGGGCATCCAGGATGATATCCAGGAGGAGAAGCTCAGTCCCACCAGCATCAGGGACGCATCAGAGGCACCAGGAACAGAGTGGTGACTGAAGGTTACCAGGGGGTATGCAAGAGAACCGGGGAATGCCCCCTCCCCAGCACAGAGTCCAGGGGTGCAACCTTCACCTGCCCGATCGACTGGGGACCACCCACCATGCCCTCTGCCAGACAGCATCAGGGGCAGAGAGGCAGGGATCAGCTGCAGAGCCTTTGTTTTGCTGAAAGCAAAATAGAAACCAGAGCAACCAGTTCTGCAAGGGTCCTGACTACAAAAAAAACGCCTGACCCTCGTTGAAACCTAAGACATAAACAGCCATCCAGCCCCAACACCCGACCCCCACCAGTAAAGACTAGGGAAATCTGGCACAGCATCAAGAGCAAACTGGTGGAAGGTTCACATGCAGATGAGAAGATAAAAACCAGGGACAGTAATTTTTTTTTTTTAATAATTAAAAAAAGCCTTTTTTGTGTGTATTTTTTTTCTTTTTCTCATACTACAACTTCCTCTCTCTATGCTCTAACTGTAAAATCATTCTGTATCTACTACTACCCTCTCTATAAATATTTCCTACTTTGCTGTCTCTAATGTTCTCTTCCAGCTGTACTAAACTCTACTACATACTAATCTCTATTACCTAACCCTACAAAATCCTTGCAACACAAATCTATTCCTCCTCATTACCTATACACTCTTCTCCTTCTCCAAACACATGACTTAGTTAAAAACAGCTTGCTCTGAATCTGATACCCCAGCTCCCATACCGGACCAGGAAGACAAAGCGCTGGGGAGTGCACCAGGATGACAGAAAGCAATGCTCAGTGTGAGAATCCCGCCGGGGTCAGTACTGTGACAGGGACATGCCAGGTGAGCATGAAACTGAACGCTAGCAGGGCATGGGAAATAGAACGGGAAATCTCCCACGGGTCACAGTCCAGAAGCCCGGCTCAAGCCGGACGGCAAAGTGCCACCCACGTTTGGGACAAAAAGTGAGGCTCAGTCCCGCAGGACAGGAGTGCGCCGGCTGCTCAAACTAGCCCGCTCAGTTGCAGAGCTGTGGCAAAGAAGAGGGGCATCCAGGATGATATCCAGGAGGAGAAGCTCAGTCCCACCAGCATCAGGGACGCATCAGAGGCACCAGGAACAGAGTGGTGACTGAAGGTTACCAGGGGGTATGCAAGAGAACCGGGGAATGCCCCCTCCCCAGCACAGAGTCCAGGGGTGCAACCTTCACCTGCCCGATCGACTGGGGACCACCCACCATGCCCTCTGCCAGACAGCATCAGGGGCAGAGAGGCAGGGATCAGCTGCAGAGCCTTTGTTTTGCTGAAAGCAAAATAGAAACCAGAGCAACCAGTTCTGCAAGGGTCCTGACTACAAAAAAAACGCCTGACCCTCGTTGAAACCTAAGACATAAACAGCCATCCAGCCCCAACACCCGACCCCCACCAGTAAAGACTAGGGAAATCTGGCACAGCATCAAGAGCAAACTGGTGGAAGGTTCACATGCAGATGAGAAGATAAAAACCAGGGACAGTAATTTTTTTTTTTTAATAATTAAAAAAAGCCTTTTTTGTGTGTATTTTTTTTCTTTTTCTCATACTACAACTTCCTCTCTCTATGCTCTAACTGTAAAATCATTCTGTATCTACTACTACCCTCTCTATAAATATTTCCTACTTTGCTGTCTCTAATGTTCTCTTCCAGCTGTACTAAACTCTACTACATACTAATCTCTATTACCTAACCCTACAAAATCCTTGCAACACAAATCTATTCCTCCTCATTACCTATACACTCTTCTCCTTCTCCAAACACATGACTTAGTTAAAAACAGCTTGCTCTGAATCTGTTTTTCCAGCCAGTGTTTTAATTAATTTAGAGCTTAATGGTCAGGTGCCAACTTTGATTGCACTGCCTGCCAGAAAAATGTCCTGTACTTTATCCCTTTAAGACTGCTCCATTCTGTTTATTGATGTGTATGTATGTACATTTTTCCATTATGTTAGAAAATCTTTGCATGATTTTATGACTGTCATCTACCAGGGATCCAACTTTTGTCCCTCATATGCCTATATTTGAACTAATACCACTGAACACCACAGCAAACTAGACAGAGAGCCTACACTCCCCAGCCAGAGATCGAACCAAGGATCCTCAAAGTGGAAGTCCTGACTCCAAGACCCCACACTATCAAAGAACATACAACACCAGAGATTATTCACCAGCAAACAAGACCTAACACCACCTAAGACACAAACCACACAGACACACACAAAGAAACAAAAATTAACATACAAATGAAAAGACAGTAACACTGCACAAATGAAGGAACAAGTCAGAGAAACACAGTTACAAATGATAGAAGATGAGATAGACATATTATCTGAAAGCAAATTCAGAGGAGTGATACTAGCAAGGATGCAAAACTCCAAAAACAGAATATTAGAGAAAGTTAGTGCACTGAGAAGAGACATGCAAGAAACAAAAAATAAGAACATACAGATGAACAACTCAATTGCTGAATTCAAAAATATTATAGAAGGATTCAACAGTAGAGTATCAGAGACAGAAGAACGGATAAGTGAGTTGGAAGACAAAATGGTGGAAATAACTACTGAAGAACAGAACAAAGCACAAAGAATCAAAAGAACTGAAGATAGCCTCAGAGACCTATTGGACAATTTCAAAAGCACCAACGTTAGAATTCTATGGGTCCCAGAAGAAGAAGAGGGAAAGAAAGGCTATGAGAAAATTCTTGAAGAGATTATAGTTGAAAACTTCCCCAGGATGGGAAAGAAAACAGTCAACCAAGTCCAAGAAGCACAAAGAGTTCCATACAGGATAAACCCCAGAAGACATACACCAAGGCACATTCTAATCAAACTAACGCAGACTAAATATAAAGACAGAATACTTAAACCACCAAGGAACAAACAACAAATAACTCACAAAGGAAATCCCATACGTTTAACCACTGATCTATCAACAAAAACCCTGCAGGTCAGAAGAGAATAGCAAGACACATTTAAATGGCTAAAAGAGAATGCTCATTCCTGTACTTTATCCCTTTAAGACTGCTCCATTCTGTTTATTGATGTGTATGTATGTACATTTTCCATTATGTTAGAAAATCTTTGCATGATTTTATGACTGTCATCTACCAGGGATCCAACTTTTGTCCCTCATATGCCTATATTTGAACTAATACCACTGAACACCACAGCAAACTAGACAGAGAGCCTACACTCCCCAGCCAGAGATCGAACCAAGGATCCTCAAAGTGGAAGTCCTGACTCCAAGACCCCACACTATCAAAGAACATACAACACCAGAGATTATTCACCAGCAAACAAGACCTAACACCACCTAAGACACAAACCACACAGACACACACAAAGAAACAAAAATTAACATACAAATGAAAAGACAGTAACACTGCACAAATGAAGGAACAAGTCAGAGAAACACAGTTACAAATGATAGAAGATGAGATAGACATATTATCTGAAAGCAAATTCAGAGGAGTGATACTAGCAAGGATGCAAAACTCCAAAAACAGAATATTAGAGAAAGTTAGTGCACTGAGAAGAGACATGCAAGAAACAAAAAATAAGAACATACAGATGAACAACTCAATTGCTGAATTCAAAAATATTATAGAAGGATTCAACAGTAGAGTATCAGAGACAGAAGAACGGATAAGTGAGTTGGAAGACAAAATGGTGGAAATAACTACTGAAGAACAGAACAAAGCACAAAGAATCAAAAGAACTGAAGATAGCCTCAGAGACCTATTGGACAATTTCAAAAGCACCAACGTTAGAATTCTATGGGTCCCAGAAGAAGAAGAGGGAAAGAAAGGCTATGAGAAAATTCTTGAAGAGATTATAGTTGAAAACTTCCCCAGGATGGGAAAGAAAACAGTCAACCAAGTCCAAGAAGCACAAAGAGTTCCATACAGGATAAACCCCAGAAGACATACACCAAGGCACATTCTAATCAAACTAACGCAGACTAAATATAAAGACAGAATACTTAAACCACCAAGGAACAAACAACAAATAACTCACAAAGGAAATCCCATACGTTTAACCACTGATCTATCAACAAAAACCCTGCAGGTCAGAAGAGAATAGCAAGACACATTTAAATGGCTAAAAGAGAATAACCTCCATCCAAGAATTCTCTACCTGGCAAGGATCTCATTCAGAATTGATGGAGAAGTCAAAAGCTTCACAGACAAGCAAAAGCTCAAAGAATTTTGTACCACAAAACCAGTCTTACAAGTGTTAAAGGGCCTGATATAGCCAATAAATACAAGAGTAGGAGAAGTGCTACAAATCAAACCCCAAACATCTAAGAAGATGACAATAGGAACATTCGTGTCAATAATTACTTTGAATGTAAAGGGACTAAATGCTCAAACCAAAAGACACAGAGTGGCTGAATGGATTCAAAAACACGACCCATACATATGCTGTTTACAAGAGACCCACTTCAGACCTAGAGACACCCATAGACTGAAAGTGAGAGGCTGGAAAAAGATATTCCATGCAAATGGAAATCAAAAGAAAGCTGGAGTAGCAATCATCATATCAGACAAAATAGACCTCAAAATAAAGAAGGTTAGAAGAGGCAAGGCAGAACACTACATTATGATCAAGGGATCGATCCAAGAAGAAGACATAACAATCATAAATATCTATGCACCCAACGCAGGAGCACCTCAATACATAAGACAAACACTTTCAGACATAAAAGAAGACATCGACACTAACACAATCATAGTAAGAGACTTTAACACTCCTCTCACACCAATTGTCAGATCATCCAAACAGAAAATTAAGAAAGAAACACAAGCCTTAAATGCCACACTGGAAAAGATGTACCTCATCGATATCTTTAGGACTTTCCATTCAAAAGCAGAAGAATACACTTTCTTCTCAAGTGCTCATGGAACATTCTCCAGGATAGACCACATCTTGGGCCACAAATCAAACTAACGCAGACTAAATATAAAGACAGAATACTTAAACCACCAAGGAACAAACAACAAATAACTCACAAAGGAAATCCCATACGTTTAACCACTGATCTATCAACAAAAACCCTGCAGGTCAGAAGAGAATAGCAAGACACATTTAAATGGCTAAAAGAGAATAACCTCCATCCAAGAATTCTCTACCTGGCAAGGATCTCATTCAGAATTGATGGAGAAGTCAAAAGCTTCACAGACAAGCAAAAGCTCAAAGAATTTTGTACCACAAAACCAGTCTTACAAGTGTTAAAGGGCCTGATATAGCCAATAAATACAAGAGTAGGAGAAGTGCTACAAATCAAACCCCAAACATCTAAGAAGATGACAATAGGAACATTCGTGTCAATAATTACTTTGAATGTAAAGGGACTAAATGCTCAAACCAAAAGACACAGAGTGGCTGAATGGATTCAAAACACGACCCATACATATGCTGTTTACAAGAGACCCACTTCAGACCTAGAGACACCCATAGACTGAAAGTGAGAGGCTGGAAAAAGATATTCCATGCAAATGGAAATCAAAAGAAAGCTGGAGTAGCAATCATCATATCAGACAAAATAGACCTCAAAATAAAGAAGGTTAGAAGAGGCAAGGCAGAACACTACATTATGATCAAGGGATCGATCCAAGAAGAAGACATAACAATCATAAATATCTATGCACCCAACGCAGGAGCACCTCAATACATAAGACAAACACTTTCAGACATAAAAGAAGACATCGACACTAACACAATCATAGTAAGAGACTTTAACACTCCTCTCACACCAATTGTCAGATCATCCAAACAGAAAATTAAGAAAGAAACACAAGCCTTAAATGCCACACTGGAAAAGATGTACCTCATCGATATCTTTAGGACTTTCCATTCAAAAGCAGAAGAATACACTTTCTTCTCAAGTGCTCATGGAACATTCTCCAGGATAGACCACATCTTGGGCCACAAATCAAACCTCAGTCAATTCAAGAAAACTGAAATTATATCAACCATCTTCTCGAACCACAATGCAATGAGACTAGAGATCAACTACAGGGGGAAAAAACCGCTAAAAACACAGGCACATAGAGATAAAACAATGCATCCCTAAAACACAAACTGATTACCCAGCAAATCAAAGGAGAAATTTAAAAATTCCTAAAAGAAAATGACAATGAACACACGACAGTGCAAAACCTATGGGATACCACTAAAGCAGTTCTAAGAGGGAAATTTATAGCAATACAATCCTACCTCAAGAAACAAGAAAAATCTCAAACAGATGACCTAAGCCTATGCTTAAAACAACTGGAGAAAGAACAAAGACACCCCAAAGTTAGCAGAAAAAGAGAAATCATAAAGATCAAAGCAGAAATAAATGAAAAAGAAATGAAAGCAACAATAGTGAAGATAAATCAAAAAGCTGGTTCTTCGAAAAGACAAACAAAATTGACAAACTGGCCAGACTCATCAAGAAAAAAAGAGAAGAACAGGATTACCAAAATCAAAAATGAAAAAGGAGAGATTACGACAGATTATGCAGAAATCCAAAGGATCCTAAGAGACGATTATGAACAATGCTATGGCAACAAACTGGACAACCAGGAAGAAATGGACAGTTTCTTGGAGAATATTAATCCCCCGAGACTCAACCAGGAAGAAATAGAAACTATGAACAAACCAATCACAAGCCCAGAAATCGAATTTGTGATTAAAATCTACCCAAAAATAAAAGCCCAGGGCCAGATGGCTACAAGTGAATTCTACCAAACATTAAAGAAGAGCTAATGCCTGTTCTTCTAAAACTCTTTCAAGAAATTGCACAGAAGAAAAAATTTTTAGATATCTATGCACCCAACGCAGGAGCACCTCAATACATAAGACAAACACTTTCAGACATAAAAGAAGACATCGACACTAACACAATCATAGTAAGAGACTTTAACACTCCTCTCACACCAATTGTCAGATCATCCAAACAGAAAATTAAGAAAGAAACACAAGCCTTAAATGCCACACTGGAAAAGATGTACCTCATCGATATCTTTAGGACTTTCCATTCAAAAGCAGAAGAATACACTTTCTTCTCAAGTGCTCATGGAACATTCTCCAGGATAGACCACATCTTGGGCCACAAATCAAACCTCAGTCAATTCAAGAAAACTGAAATTATATCAACCATCTTCTCGAACCACAATGCAATGAGACTAGAGATCAACTACAGGGGGAAAAAACCGCTAAAAACACAGGCACATAGAGATAAAACAATGCATCCCTAAAACACAAACTGATTACCCAGCAAATCAAAGGAGAAATTTAAAAATTCCTAAAAGAAAATGACAATGAACACACGACAGTGCAAAACCTATGGGATACCACTAAAGCAGTTCTAAGAGGGAAATTTATAGCAATACAATCCTACCTCAAGAAACAAGAAAAATCTCAAACAGATGACCTAAGCCTATGCTTAAAACAACTGGAGAAAGAACAAAGACACCCCAAAGTTAGCAGAAAAAGAGAAATCATAAAGATCAAAGCAGAAATAAATGAAAAAGAAATGAAAGCAACAATAGTGAAGATAAATCAAAAAGCTGGTTCTTCGAAAAGACAAACAAAATTGACAAACTGGCCAGACTCATCAAGAAAAAAAGAGAAGAACAGGATTACCAAAATCAAAAATGAAAAAGGAGAGATTACGACAGATTATGCAGAAATCCAAAGGATCCTAAGAGACGATTATGAACAATGCTATGGCAACAAACTGGACAACCAGGAAGAAATGGACAGTTTCTTGGAGAATATTAATCCCCCGAGACTCAACCAGGAAGAAATAGAAACTATGAACAAACCAATCACAAGCCCAGAAATCGAATTTGTGATTAAAATCTACCCAAAAATAAAAGCCCAGGGCCAGATGGCTTCACAAGTGAATTCTACCAAACATTAAAGAAGAGCTAATGCCTGTTCTTCTAAAACTCTTTCAAGAAATTGCACAGAAGGAAAACTTCAAAACACATTCTATGAGGCCGCCATCTCCCTGATACCAAAACCAGGCAAAGACAGCACAAAAAATGTAAATTATAGACCAATTTCACTGATGAATTTGGATGCCAAAATCCTCAACAAAATCCTAGCAAACAGAATTCAACATCACATCATGACCAAGTCGGGTTCATATCAGGCATGCAAGGATTCTTCAATATCTGCAAATCAATCAATGTGATACACCATATCAACAAATTGAGAGACAAAAATTACATGATAATCTCAATAGATGCAGAAAAAACCTTTGACAAAATCCAACAGCCATTTATGATAAAAACTCTTCAAAAAATGGGCATAGAAGGATCCTATCTCAACATAATAAAAGCCATATATGAGAAGCCCACAGTGAACATTACCATTAATGGTGAAAAACTGAAAGCATTCCCTCTAAGATCAGGAACAAGACAAGGGTGCCCACTTTCACCACTCTTATTCAACACAGTCCTGGAATTTCTAGCAACAGCAGTAAGAGAAGATAAAGACATAAAAGGAATCCAGAATGGGAAAGAAGATGTAAAACTCTATTTGCAGACAACATGAATAATATACATAGAAAACCCCAAAGACACTATTAGAAAACTACTAGAGCTAATCAACGAATTCAGCAGGGTTGCAGGATACAAAATCAGTACAGAGAAATCACTGGCATTCCTATATATAAACAATGAAAAATCAGAAAACAAAATCAAAGAGGCAATTACCTTCACCAATGCAACCAAAAGAATAAAATATCTAGGAATAAGCCTACCCAAAGGGGACTTCCCCGGTGGTACAGTGGTGAGGACTCTGTGTTTCCAATGCATGGGACCTGGGTTTGATCCCTGGTCAGGGAACTAGATCCCACATGCTGCAACTAATACCTGGTGCAGCCAAATAAGTGAATAACTATATATATATATATAAAAAGAAAACCTACCCAAAGAAACAAAAGAACTGTACACAGAAAACTACAAGACACTCATGAAAGAAATTAAAGAAAACTTAAACAGATGGAGAGATATTCCATGTTCCTGAGTTGGAAGTATCAATATTGTGAAAATGACCATACTACCGAATGTTATCTACAGATTCAATGCGATCCCTATCAAACTACCAATGATATTCTTCACAGAACTAGACCAAAGAATAACACAGTTAGTTCATATGGGAACACAAAAGACCCCGAATAGCCAAAGAAACCACGAGAAAGAAAACCAGAGCTGGAGGAATCAGCCTCCCTAACTTCAGACTATATTACAAAGCAACAGTCATCAAGACAGTATGGTACTAACACAGAAACAGAAATATAGACCAATGGAACAAGATTGAGAACCCAGAGATAGGACCATGCACCTATGGATACCTCAATTTTGACAAAGGAGGTGAAAATATAAAATGGGACAAAGACAGCCTCTTCAACAAACGATGCTGGGAAAACTGGACAGCTACATGCAAAAAAAATGAAGCTGGAACATTCCCTAACACTATACACAAAGATAAGCTCAAAATGGGTTAAATACCGAAATGTAAGACCAGAAACCATGAAACTCTTAGAGGAGAATATAGGCAAAACACTTAAGAGCATAAACCAATTCAAAATCTCCTGTGACCCACGCACTAGAATAGTGGAAGTAAAACCAAGAATTAACATGTGGGACCTAATGAAACTTAAAAACTTTTATACAGCAAAAGAAACTACAAAAAAGGTGAACAGACAACCCACAGAATGGGAGAAAACCATAGCAAATGAAATAACAGACAAAGAATTAATCTCCAAAATCTACAGGCAAACTCACACAACTCAGCTCTGGAAAAATGAGCAATCCAATCAAAAAATGCGGAAAAGGTCTAAATAGACATCTCACCAAAGAGGACATACAGATGGCCCAAAAGCACATGAAATGATGCTCAACCTGGCTTATTATTAGAGAAATGCAAATCAAAGCTATAATGAGATATCACCTCGCACCCATCAGAATGGCCATCATCAACAAATCAACAGACAGTAAATGCTGGAGAGGGTGCGGAGAAGAGGGAACACTCTTGCATTGCTGGTGGGAATGTAAATTAATACAACCTCTATGGAAGATTCCTTAAAAAACTAAACATAAGAGTACCATACAACTCAGTAATCCCACTATTAGGCTTATACCCTGATGAAATCAAAACTAAACGAGGCATCTGTACCCCAATGTTCATTGCAGCTCTCTATACAATAGCTAGAACATGGAAGCAACCTAGATGTCTATCAACAAATGACCCCGAATAGCCAAAGAAACCACGAGAAAGAAAACCAGAGCTGGAGGAATCAGCCTCCCTAACTTCAGACTATATTACAAAGCAACAGTCATCAAGACAGTATGGTACTAACACAGAAACAGAAATATAGACCAATGGAACAAGATTGAGAACCCAGAGATAGGACCATGCACCTATGGATACCTCAATTTTGACAAAGGAGGTGAAAATATAAAATGGGACAAAGACAGCCTCTTCAACAAACGATGCTGGGAAAACTGGACAGCTACATGCAAAAAAAATGAAGCTGGAACATTCCCTAACACTATACACAAAGATAAGCTCAAAATGGGTTAAATACCGAAATGTAAGACCAGAAACCATGAAACTCTTAGAGGAGAATATAGGCAAAACACTTAAGAGCATAAACCAATTCAAAATCTCCTGTGACCCACGCACTAGAATAGTGGAAGTAAAACCAAGAATTAACATGTGGGACCTAATGAAACTTAAAAACTTTTATACAGCAAAAGAAACTACAAAAAAGGTGAACAGACAACCCACAGAATGGGAGAAAACCATAGCAAATGAAATAACAGACAAAGAATTAATCTCCAAAATCTACAGGCAAACTCACACAACTCAGCTCTGGAAAAATGAGCAATCCAATCAAAAAATGCGGAAAAGGTCTAAATAGACATCTCACCAAAGAGGACATACAGATGGCCCAAAAGCACATGAAATGATGCTCAACCTGGCTTATTATTAGAGAAATGCAAATCAAAGCTATAATGAGATATCACCTCGCACCCATCAGAATGGCCATCATCAACAAATCAACAGACAGTAAATGCTGGAGAGGGTGCGGAGAAGAGGGAACACTCTTGCATTGCTGGTGGGAATGTAAATTAATACAACCTCTATGGAAGATTCCTTAAAAAACTAAACATAAGAGTACCATACAACTCAGTAATCCCACTATTAGGCTTATACCCTGATGAAATCAAAACTAAACGAGGCATCTGTACCCCAATGTTCATTGCAGCTCTCTATACAATAGCTAGAACATGGAAGCAACCTAGATGTCTATCGACAAATGAATGGATAAAAAACTCTGGTACTTCTCAGCTGTAAAAAGAAATGCAGAAGAATCAGCCCTAATGAGGTGGCTGGAGCTAGAACCTATCATAAAAAGTGAAGTAAGTCCAAAAGAGAAAGACAAGTACAGTATACTAACACCTATATATGGAATCTAGTAAGAAGGCAATGGTAATGGTAACACACACAGTGAAGCGATGGAAAAATAGACATATAGAACAGACATATGGACATTGTGGGATATGAACAGTGGGTGGGAGGCATAGAGGGAATAACATGGAAACCTATACTATCGTATGTGAAAATGATAGCTGTTCTCATTGCCCTGTGGGAATAGGAGATCCTGCAGGGGTGGGGTTCGATGGCCTGAAGGGGTGGGATGGGGGGGAACTGGGAGGGGAAAGGTGCCAGGGATATGCATATGACTGATCTGGGAATATACATATCTGTAAACAACAAAACTCTGTAAAAAATTTTTTAAAAATAAAATAATAAAAAAAGAAGAGGATAAAATACAAAAAAAAAAAAAAGAACACTTGTTGAGAGCACAGACTAATACAAGAACACTACACTCTGGGTTCTAGTGTAATAGACTTAATCACTATAAAGACCACTTTGTGAATAGTTAATGTAATATATTTATAGATAATATATGGAATAACACTCTAAATGAATCGACATGTCAAGGAAGATGGGAGGGAAGTTCCAGAGGGTGGGAATGTATATGTATACCTGTGGCTGATTCATACGGATATTTGGCAATAAACAATTAAACTCTGTAAACAATTAAACTCTGTAAAGTCATTATTATACTAAGTGTTAATCACTTAGTAGTGTCTGACTCTTTGCAATCCCATGGACTATAGCCTGCCAGTCTCCTATATCCATGGGATTCTCTAGGCAAGAATACTGGAGTGGTTGTGATTTCCTCCTCCAGGAGATCTTCTCAGCTCAGGGGTCAAACCTGTATCTCCTCCACTACAGCAGATTCTTTACCAACTGAGCAAATATAGTGGAGTTTTATAATAATCCTGTTCTTGAGATGAAGCTGTAGCAAGAATATACTTCTACAGCTTCTAGTGTGGAAACATTAAATGCTCTCTAAGATGGGTAGCAAAAATCAAAATCTACAGTGGGGAGAGGAATGATCATGAGATAGCAAAACTCAAGATTTCTTACATTCTGCTATTTCTCTGTCCTTAATAAATCAGTTTCCCAAACCACCAATCACAGACAAGCTCTGTTAATTATCTTTCATAAAAGAACAAAAGATATTTATTTACAACTTGAAAAAATTTCAGTCACACCAATGGTGTGACACCCTAAGCAAAAATTGTGGAGCTGTTCTTTACAGCTGGAATGGAACACAAGTTAGCCAGTAGCATTCATATTTTATTTACACTTCCAGTTATCAGGGATGAAAATTTTCATTGGAAGTTGGCAGTCAGAAATAGCTGTGAGTCTTCAAAATGACCACCTTCTGAAGAAGCCAATTTTTTCCAGAAGACAAAATAATTCAAGTTAAAATGTCCAGTACTGATTAAGATAACTCAGTCAGAATAATTTTATGAACCTTAGCTGCTGTAGAACAAAGTTTCATACACTGCAATGTAAGATATCTGTTAAAAGGCTATGACTATAATCTGCTTATTTGTCCTCTCCTTGTGTATGTACATTAGCATAATATCCATATCACTTTCTTCTATTTCTTACGTACATAAAAGCACATTTGAAGGTCAACAAAAAACTATTCCATTTATATCAGTTAATATTCAACATGGGCATGATAGTTAACAACCATCTCAGATAGCTTTCAGATTATAAGGTCATGGAAATGGTTTATAGTTAAGGTTAGTGATAATAGTCAACTCTTCAATTGCCATGACCTTATAAGACAAATTGGTTTTCTAGCTCCTTATTTTGTAAAACACAGCAAAGCATTTTGATCTGGTAATGTTTTAATCATATACATATAAGAGTAAGAAGCTGTTTTTTGATCTGGGTTATTTTATATGTAATGCATTCCAACAAGTGGGAATTAACACTTTATTTCAATAAGTATATTGAATTCTATAATTATAAAATAGGGCTTTATGTAAAAAACGAGTATTAGTTCATAGTATAAACTATTAGAAATTTGAAACAAATTGAGTAATGACTACAGTACCTGTTTTCCTTTAAAAAATATTCTGTATAATGATTACAATTCTAAACCCTCTACTACTGCTCTCCTAAAACAACCTTATTGGATTTACTTTTCTGTCTCACCACGTGTTTTCTTTTTAATCATATCCCTTCACAAATACATGGTAAATGCAATGATTGATTGTACTGGATTTTAACTACCCGTTTACATTTATGCTTTGCTGTTAAAACTATATTTTCAGACAAATATACCTAGACAAAAATATTTGTTTAACACAAGAGATTGGGAACAATAATCAAGAAAAATGATTTCAAATAAGGAATAATCTGAATTTTCAAGCAAAAAAATCAAATTTAATTGTTACTTCAACAAGGAAAGACAAGACAAAGGACATTTGGTGAATCTTTGCACACAAAAAAAGCTGGTCTCATTGGTCGACAACAATGATCTACAGCTCAGCATAATAGGCTTCCAGCTCTATAAATCTGTTCTACTCTGCAGTACCTTCCCAAGAAAGTGATATATTTTAAAAGGTCCCAGCTTCAGAATCCTCTCCATTTTGAACCTTAGCTGCTGTAGAACAAAGTTTCATACACTGCAATGTAAGATATCTGTTAAAAGGCTATGACTATAATCTGCTTATTTGTCCTCTCCTTGTGTATGTACATTAGCATAATATCCATATCACTTTCTTCTATTTCTTACGTACATAAAAGCACATTTGAAGGTCAACAAAAAACTATTCCATTTATATCAGTTAATATTCAACATGGGCATGATAGTTAACAACCATCTCAGATAGCTTTCAGATTATAAGGTCATGGAAATGGTTTATAGTTAAGGTTAGTGATAATAGTCAACTCTTCAATTGCCATGACCTTATAAGACAAATTGGTTTTCTAGCTCCTTATTTTGTAAAACACAGCAAAGCATTTTGATCTGGTAATGTTTTAATCATATACATATAAGAGTAAGAAGCTGTTTTTTGATCTGGGTTATTTTATATGTAATGCATTCCAACAAGTGGGAATTAACACTTTATTTCAATAAGTATATTGAATTCTATAATTATAAAATAGGGCTTTATGTAAAAAACGAGTATTAGTTCATAGTATAAACTATTAGAAATTTGAAACAAATTGAGTAATGACTACAGTACCTGTTTTCCTTTAAAAAATATTCTGTATAATGATTACAATTCTAAACCCTCTACTACTGCTCTCCTAAAACAACCTTATTGGATTTACTTTTCTGTCTCACCACGTGTTTTCTTTTTAATCATATCCCTTCACAAATACATGGTAAATGCAATGATTGATTGTACTGGATTTTAACTACCCGTTTACATTTATGCTTTGCTGTTAAAACTATATTTTCAGACAAATATACCTAGACAAAAATATTTGTTTAACACAAGAGATTGGGAACAATAATCAAGAAAAATGATTTCAAATAAGGAATAATCTGAATTTTCAAGCAAAAAAATCAAATTTAATTGTTACTTCAACAAGGAAAGACAAGACAAAGGACATTTGGTGAATCTTTGCACACAAAAAAAGCTGGTCTCATTGGTCGACAACAATGATCTACAGCTCAGCATAATAGGCTTCCAGCTCTATAAATCTGTTCTACTCTGCAGTACCTTCCCAAGAAAGTGATATATTTTAAAAAGTTCCATCTAAATGTCACCCTGAAAGCTTACTAGTTTGAGAATCATTCCCAATGCAGAAGAGTGTAACACAGCTTTTTCCGGTGACCCAGCACTGGCTTAAATATTAACCAAGAACATGTTTATAAAGTAAATATAAGTAATATTTAAGCATTTTAAGGAGAATATCTTCTCCTTGAAACAACTTTTAACTTTCAAAGCTTCCAAATGCTAATATTTCTAAGAGCAAGCCTTTGTTCCTCCTGAGTGATTACAGATTGGATTACTGAAACAAAAACTGTGTGGTGTAAACTTAAGGGTGAGAGTCTCATGTTTTTAAGGAACTGCTAGTGAGTCCCAGGCACCTTGTGAGTGTGTGTGAGTGGGTGGTGGTGATAGTTTCAAATCGTACACACAGTGAAAAGGAACCCAGATTCTCATAGGACAGAATCCAGATCATGTGTTGATTCTAATTAGTCTTTAGAAAATTAAGGCCAAATACTCAGGTCAATGACAAAGTTTAAACACACACACACAAGAAACGTAATTATGGAGACATAATTTGTATCTTTGCTTTGAAACTGTGTACCAAGAGCTGCTATTTGCTGCATCTGACATTGTGCTTTCTTCCATTACGGGCTTTTCTTTAGTAAATAAATTTGCAGATTTTAAGCTGTTACCCATTGCCACCTCTTAATTCATAATTTACTTATATATGTTTAGGCTTTTTTCCTCTGCCAACTTAAACTGATCCCCAGAATCCTATTATGCTGAACTCCGTTTACATTTATGCTTTGCTGTTAAAACTATATTTTCAGACAAATATACCTAGACAAAAATATTTGTTTAACACAAGAGATTGGGAACAATAATCAAGAAAAATGATTTCAAATAAGGAATAATCTGAATTTTCAAGCAAAAAAATCAAATTTAATTGTTACTTCAACAAGGAAAGACAAGACAAAGGACATTTGGTGAATCTTTGCACACAAAAAAAGCTGGTCTCATTGGTCGACAACAATGATCTACAGCTCAGCATAATAGGCTTCCAGCTCTATAAATCTGTTCTACTCTGCAGTACCTTCCCAAGAAAGTGATATATTTTAAAAAGTTCCATCTAAATGTCACCCTGAAAGCTTACTAGTTTGAGAATCATTCCCAATGCAGAAGAGTGTAACACAGCTTTTTCCGGTGACCCAGCACTGGCTTAAATATTAACCAAGAACATGTTTATAAAGTAAATATAAGTAATATTTAAGCATTTTAAGGAGAATATCTTCTCCTTGAAACAACTTTTAACTTTCAAAGCTTCCAAATGCTAATATTTCTAAGAGCAAGCCTTTGTTCCTCCTGAGTGATTACAGATTGGATTACTGAAACAAAAACTGTGTGGTGTAAACTTAAGGGTGAGAGTCTCATGTTTTTAAGGAACTGCTAGTGAGTCCCAGGCACCTTGTGAGTGTGTGTGAGTGGGTGGTGGTGATAGTTTCAAATCGTACACACAGTGAAAAGGAACCCAGATTCTCATAGGACAGAATCCAGATCATGTGTTGATTCTAATTAGTCTTTAGAAAATTAAGGCCAAATACTCAGGTCAATGACAAATTTTAAAACACACACACACAAGAAACGTAATTATGGAGACATAATTTGTATCTTTGCTTTGAAACTGTGTACCAAGAGCTGCTATTTGCTGCATCTGACATTGTGCTTTCTTCCATTACGGGCTTTTCTTTAGTAAATAAATTTGCAGATTTTAAGCTGTTACCCATTGCCACCTCTTAATTCATAATTTACTTATATATGTTTAGGATTTTTATTTCTTAAATTATTACAGACATCTCCAGCACAACTGTAACAGCTGATCCCCAGAATCCTACAAAAAAGCAAACTTAAGTGGATGCTAAATATTTTAAATGGGAGGTGGAGCTAAGATGGCAGGGTAGAAGGACATGCACTTATCTCTCCTGTAAAATCGCCTGAATTGCAACGAATTCCTGAAAAACCATCGACAGGAGGAGGTTGGATCTGATCACAAAAAAGATACCCCACATCAAAGAACAAAGGAGAAGCCACATCAAGATGGTAGGGAGGGAGCAATCGCACTTTTAAAAGTCAAACCTCATACCCACCAGAGAAGCTGGGCGGGCCAAAGGCACAAAGCCTGTTGCAGATCAAGATCTGGGAAAGGAGCAGTGACACCCACAAGGGACTGAGCCAGACCTGCTTTGGAGGGTCCAGGTGCCCCCTGGAGCTAGAAGTGCCCCTGAGCAGTCCTCAGAAGGACGGCACTCAGTGTCCTTTGGAGGAGGTTACCATTAACCTGATCACAGAGCCCCCGAGGAGGACTGGAAACTCTGTGCACACTGTGATCTGGGAGAAGGGAAGAGTGATCCTGCAAGAGACTGAGTCAGACTCACCTCTGAGTAATCTAACGTCTCCCGCAGTGGCAGGGGTCGACAGTGGCCTGCAGCAGGGTCAGGGCACTGCGGAAGTGCTTCCTATAGAGCGTGTGGGAGTAAATCCTTTGTGAGACAGACACCATTTTCCCCACTGTAGTTTGGCTGCTGGACAAACCGCAGGGCTGCTGGTACAATTTAGCTCCACCCAGCAAGAAAAGGTTTGGTCCAGACATGTGTTGATTCTAATTAGTCTTTAGAAAATTAAGGCCAAATACTCAGGTCAATGACAAAGTTTAAACACACACACACAAGAAACGTAATTATGGAGACATAATTTGTATCTTTGCTTTGAAACTGTGTACCAAGAGCTGCTATTTGCTGCATCTGACATTGTGCTTTCTTCCATTACGGGCTTTTCTTTAGTAAATAAATTTGCAGATTTTAAGCTGTTACCCATTGCCACCTCTTAATTCATAATTTACTTATATATGTTTAGGATTTTTATTTCTTAAATTATTACAGACATCTCCAGCACAACTGTAACAGCTGATCCCCAGAATCCTACAAAAAAGCAAACTTAAGTGGATGCTAAATATTTTAAATGGGAGGTGGAGCTAAGATGGCAGGGTAGAAGGACATGCACTTATCTCTCCTGTAAAATCGCCTGAATTGCAACGAATTCCTGAAAAACCATCGACAGGAGGAGGTTGGATCTGATCACAAAAAAGATACCCCACATCAAAGAACAAAGGAGAAGCCACATCAAGATGGTAGGGAGGGAGCAATCGCACTTTTAAAAGTCAAACCTCATACCCACCAGAGAAGCTGGGCGGGCCAAAGGCACAAAGCCTGTTGCAGATCAAGATCTGGGAAAGGAGCAGTGACACCCACAAGGGACTGAGCCAGACCTGCTTTGGAGGGTCCAGGTGCCCCCTGGAGCTAGAAGTGCCCCTGAGCAGTCCTCAGAAGGACGGCACTCAGTGTCCTTTGGAGGAGGTTACCATTAACCTGATCACAGAGCCCCCGAGGAGGACTGGAAACTCTGTGCACACTGTGATCTGGGAGAAGGGAAGAGTGATCCTGCAAGAGACTGAGTCAGACTCACCTCTGAGTAATCTAACGTCTCCCGCAGTGGCAGGGGTCGACAGTGGCCTGCAGCAGGGTCAGGGGCACTGCGGAAGTGCTTCCTATAGAGCGTGTGGGAGTAAATCCTTTGTGAGACAGACACCATTTTCCCCACTGTAGTTTGGCTGCTGGACAAACCGCAGGGCTGCTGGTCAAGCTACAGGGAGGGAATTTAGCTCCACCCAGCAAGAAAAGGGATTTGGATTAAGAAACTCCCAGGGCCAGCCTGGGCGGGCCTTTTAGTTCTGGTATAGGTGGAAATAAACAAGTAGTCAAAGAGTTCTTCAGATCCAACCACTGCCAGAGGCAAGAAAAAGACTGATAATTCCTGAATAGTCAGCAAGAGACAGAAGAACATAAACACTATTTTCACATTTTGTCTGAAGCTGGAGTTACTGCTGGATTTTTAAAATTTCATTTTATTGCTTATTCTTTTTTATTGCTTTTTTTGTTGTATTGTATTGTATTGTTTTGTTTCAATTGCTTTTTCTCTTTTTTCCAAACCCACTCAGTGCAACCCCCGTTTTTTTGTTGTTGTTGTTTTCTTTTGGGGGGCGGGAGGGTGTGAGAGTGGGTGTGTTCATTTCCTTCACTGAATTCTATTGAAGCTACTAATCTTATCAGTAAGACTGAATATATTCAAGTTTACATAATTTTTTTTTTCTTTTTCCTTTTAAACCACACATTTCATTTTGGTATTAACTTCTGGTTCCCCATTGGCCTTGTAAGGTTCTGTGGGGGTTTTGTTTGTTTTTATTATTTTTGCTTTGTTTTTCTACATTTTTCTATATACTTACCTCTGTTTTAATTTTTCATTTCTACTACTTCTTCCTCTATAATTCTTTGCTTTCTCTGAAGCTCCTTTCTATAGCACTAAACTCTAATACATACAAATCTATCTCCCTATATTTAACTTTGGGGGTCCAGGTGCCCCTGAGCAGTCCTCAGAAGGACGGCACTCAGTGTCATTTGGAGGAGGTTACCATTAACCTGATCACAGAGCCCCCGAGGAGGACTGGAAACTCTGTGCACACTGTGATCTGGGAGAAGGGAAGAGTGATCCTGCAAGAGACTGAGTCAGACTCACCTCTGAGTAATCTAACGTCTCCCGCAGTGGCAGGGGTCGACAGTGGCCTGCAGCAGGGTCAGGGGCACTGCGGAAGTGCTTCCTATAGAGCGTGTGGGAGTAAATCCTTTGTGAGACAGACACCATTTTCCCCACTGTAGTTTGGCTGCTGGACAAACCGCAGGGCTGCTGGTCAAGCTACAGGGAGGGAATTTAGCTCCACCCAGCAAGAAAAGGGATTTGGATTAAGAAACTCCCAGGGCCAGCCTGGGCGGGCCTTTTAGTTCTGGTATAGGTGGAAATAAACAAGTAGTCAAAGAGTTCTTCAGATCCAACCACTGCCAGAGGCAAGAAAAAGACTGATAATTCCTGAATAGTCAGCAAGAGACAGAAGAACATAAACACTATTTTCACATTTTGTCTGAAGCTGGAGTTACTGCTGGATTTTTAAAATTTCATTTTATTGCTTATTCTTTTTTATTGCTTTTTTTGTTGTATTGTATTGTATTGTTTTGTTTCAATTGCTTTTTCTCTTTTTTCCAAACCCACTCAGTGCAACCCCCGTTTTTTTGTTGTTGTTGTTTTCTTTTGGGGGGCGGGAGGGTGTGAGAGTGGGTGTGTTCATTTCCTTCACTGAATTCTATTGAAGCTGCTAATCTTATCAGTAAGACTGAATATATTCAAGCTTACATAATTTTTTTTTCTATTTCCTTTTAAACCACACATTTCATTTTGGTATAAACTTCTGGTTCCCCATTGGCCTTTTAAGGTTCTGTGGGGGTTTTGTTTGTTTTTATTATTTTTGCTTTGTTTTTCTACATTTTTCTATATACTTACCTCTGTTTTAATTTTTCATTTCTACTACTTCTTCCTCTATAATTCTTTGCTTTCTCTGAAGCTCCTTTCTATAGCACTAAACTCTAATACATACAAATCTATCTCCCTATATTTAACTTTGCAATATTATTCTATATTTCCCTTCTATCCTCCCTTTCTCTTTTTCCCTTTTCCCACCATATTTCTTAGTCTGTTTGTTCCTCATTGCCTTATCCCCAACGGGGACCCTGCTCTAGCATTATTCTCCAATTGGTGCTCTACTTACTTCGGTTATTAACTGGTGGAGGTCATTCTTGGTTTTCTCTATTCGCCGTGCTAGCGTATTGTACTGTATTTTCGGTTGGAATGTTTGGGCTATGTTACAGCTGTATATGTTTGTGTGTATAATTCAATATGCTGGATAGCATTTGCATAATATTTTAATTGCTATTGGTCAAAGGTATACCTTCTGTTTCTCATTCACGTATATATGTTTTAATATCATTTAATGCCATAACAAACCAGCCATGAAATCTTCATTCCCTGGTCAGGCAACAAGCCCCAGGGCTTTAGGAAGGGAGCACTGACTCCAAAATTCTACAATACTAGAGAACGCCGAACACTAGAGAGCAATATACAAGTGAGAACGCTAACAAAGGTAATCACTTGTATGCAAGTCCTGACATCACCCAACCAGCAGCATCACCCAGAATAAGAAGCCCCACCCAAACAACTAACACCAACAGACGAAACTCAAAGTCTGGGAAAAGGAAATCTCAAACAGAGTCAGTTAAAAAAATTAATCATAACAATGAAACGGCAGAGAAATACCACACAAGTGAAGGAACAATCTACAAACACACAAGATCAAATCAATGAAGAGAATTTGGACAAACTTTCTGAAAGTGATTTCAGAAGAATGATAGTAAAGATGAACAAAGACACTGAAAACAGAATCTCAGAGAAATTGCAAGACACAACTAACACACTGAATAAAGAAATACAAGAGCTTACAAAAAAAGTAACAGAGACAAACAGCTCAATTGCTGAACTGAAAAACACTGTAGAAGGAATCAAGAGCAGAGTATCTGAGACAGAAGACCGGATAAGTGAGTTGGAAGATAGGATGGTGGAAGTCACTGCTGAAAAACAGAATCTAGCTCAAGGAATGAAAAGAGAAGAGGACAGCCTCAGAGACCTCTGGGATAATATCAAATGCACCAATATTCGAATTATAGGGGTTCCAGAAGAAGAAGAAAAAAAGAAAGGCTATGAAAAAATTTTTGAAGAGATTATAGTTGAAAATTTCCCAACATGGGAAAAGAAATAGTCAATCAAGTCCAAGAAGTGCAAAGAGTACCATACAGAATCAATCCGAGAAGAAACACACCAAGACACATACTAATGAAGCTAACACAAATTAAATACAAAGACAGAATTCTCAAAGCAGCAAGGGAAAAGCAACTAGTGACATACAGGGAAAGCCCATATGTTTAACAGCTGATCTTTCAACAGAAACTCTGCAGGCCAGAAGGGAATGGCAGGACACATTTAAACGGCTAAAAGAGAATAATCTGCAACCAAGAATCCTCTACCCTGCAAGGATCTCATTCAAAATGGCTAGAGAAATCAAAAGCTTTACAGACAAGCAAAATTTAAAAGAATTTAGTCACACCAAACCAGCCTTACAACAAGTGTTAAAGGGACTTATATAGACAACAAGTATAAAAGGAGAAGATCCACAAAACAAACCCATCATAACATCTAAGAAGATGACAGTAGGATCATTTGTATCAATAATTACTTTGAATGTAAATGGACTAAATGCTCCAACCAAACGACACAGGCTGGCTGAATGGATCCAGAAACATGACCCATATATATACTGTTTACAAGAAACCCACTTCAGACCTAGAGACACTCATAGACTGAAAGTGAGAGGCTGGAAAAAGATATTCCATGCAAATGGAAATCAAAAGAAAGCTGGAGTAGCAATCCTCATATCAGACAAAATAGATTTTAAAGTAAAGAAGATTCTAAGAGACAAGGCAGGTCACTACATCATGATTAAGAGATCTATCCAAGAAGAAGACATAACAGTCATGAATATCTACGCACCCAACACAGGGGCACCTCAATACATAAGACAGGTACTTTCAGACATAAAAGAAGAAATCAACAATAACACAATAATATTAGGAGACTTTAACACTCCTCTCACACCAATTGTCAGATCATCCAAACAGAAAATTAAGAAAGAAACACAAGCCTTAAATGCCACACTAGAAAAGATGGACCTCGTCGATATCTTTAGGACATTCCATCCAAAAGCAGAAGAATACACTTTCTTCTCAAGTGCTCACGGAACATTCTCCATGATAGACAATATCTTGGGCCACAGATCAAACCTCAGTCAATTCAAGTAAACTGAAATTACATCAACCATCTTCTTGGACCACAATGCAATGACACTAGAGATCAACTACAGGAAAAAAATGGCTAAAAACACAAACACATGGAGATTAAACAACACATAACTAAACAACCAACTGATTACTGAGCAAATCAAAGTAGAAATAAAACATTTCCTAGAAGAAAATGACAATGAACACACAACAGTGCAAAATCTATGGGATACTGCATAAGTAGTTCTAAGAGGGAAGTTTATAGCAATACAATCCCACCTCAAGAAACTAGGAAAATCTCAAACAGATGACCTAACCTTACGCTTAAAACAATTGGAGAAAGAACAAAGATACCCCAAAGCCAGCAGAAGAAGGGAAATCATAAAGATCAAAGCAGAAATAAATGATAAACAATAGTAAAGATAAATAAAACAAAAAGCTGGTCTTCGAAAAGGTAAATAAAGTCGACACACCACTGGCCAGGCTCATCAAGAAAAAGAGAGAGAAGAACCAGATCAACAAATACAAAAATGAAAAAGGAGAGATTACAACAGATAATGCAGAAATTCAAAGGATTCTAAGAGAAAATTATGAACAACTCTATGGCAACAAACTGGACTACCTGGAAGAAATGGACAATTTCTTGGGGAAGATTAATCTCCCAAGACTGAGCCAGGAAGAAACAGAAACTTTGAACAACCCAATCACAAGCTCAGAAATTGACTTTGTGATCAAAAATCTACCCAAAAATAAATACGTTGGGCCAGATGGTTTCACAGCCGAATTCTACCAAACATTTAAAGAAGAGCTAATGCCTGTCCTTCTAAAACTCTTCCAAAAAATTGCACAGGAAGGAACACTTCCAAACACATTCTACGAGGCCACCATCACCCTGATACCAAAGTCAAGGAAAGACAACACAAAAAGAGAAAATTATAGGCCAATTTCACTGATGAATCTAGACGCCAACATCCTCAACAAAATCCTAGCAAACAGAATTCAACAACACATCAGAAAGCTCATACATCATGATCAAGTCAGGTTCATCCCAGGCATGCACGGATTCTTCAATATCCGCAAATCAATCAATGTGATACACCATATCAACAAATTGAGAGATAAAAATCACATGATCATCTCAATAAATGCAGAAAAAGCCTTTGATAAAGTACAGCATCCATTTATGATAAAAACTTATCAGAAAAATGGCATAAGCATCCATTTATGGGAGTCAACAAAAAAACTAAACAAAACACATGGAATTAAACTCCCTGAGAAATAAAGTAGAAATAAAACATTTCCTAGAAGAAAATGACAATGAACACACAACAGTGCAAAATCTATGGGATACTGCATAAGTAGTTCTAAGAGGGAAGTTTATAGCAATACAATCCCACCTCAAGAAACTAGGAAAATCTCAAACAGATGACCTAACCTTACGCTTAAAACAATTGGAGAAAGAACAAAGATACCCCAAAGCCAGCAGAAGAAGGGAAATCATAAAGATCAAAGCAGAAATAAATGATAAACAATAGTAAAGATAAATAAAACAAAAAGCTGGTCTTCGAAAAGGTAAATAAAGTCGACACACCACTGGCCAGGCTCATCAAGAAAAAGAGAGAGAAGAACCAGATCAACAAATACAAAAATGAAAAAGGAGAGATTACAACAGATAATGCAGAAATTCAAAGGATTCTAAGAGAAAATTATGAACAACTCTACGGCAACAAACTGGACTACCTGGAAGAAATGGACAATTTCTTGGGGAAGATTAATCTCCCAAGACTGAGCCAGGAAGAAACAGAAACTTTGAACAACCCAATCACAAGCTCAGAAATTGACTTTGTGATCAAAAATCTACCCAAAAATAAATACGTTGGGCCAGATGGTTTCACAGCCGAATTCTACCAAACATTTAAAGAAGAGCTAATGCCTGTCCTTCTAAAACTCTTCCAAAAAATTGCACAGGAAGGAACACTTCCAAACACATTCTACGAGGCCACCATCACCCTGATACCAAAGTCAAGGAAAGACAACACAAAAAGAGAAAATTATAGGCCAATTTCACTGATGAATCTAGACGCCAACATCCTCAACAAAATCCTAGCAAACAGAATTCAACAACACATCAGAAAGCTCATACATCATGATCAAGTCAGGTTCATCCCAGGCATGCACGGATTCTTCAATATCCGCAAATCAATCAATGTGATACACCATATCAACAAATTGAGAGATAAAAATCACATGATCATCTCAATAAATGCAGAAAAAGCCTTTGATAAAGTACAGCATCCATTTATGATAAAAACTCTTCAAAAAATGGGCATAGAAGGAACTTATCTTAACATAGTGAAAGCCATATATGAGAAGCCCAAAGCGAACATTATCCTCAATGGTGAAAAACTCAAAGCATTTCTTCTAAGATCAGAAATAAGACAAGGGTGTCCACTTTCACCACTCTTATTCAACATAGTCCTGGAAGTTCTAGCAACAGCAATAAGAGAAGAGAAAGAAATCAAAGGAATCCAGATTGGAAAGGAAGAAGTCAAACTCTCTCTATTTGCAGATGACATGATATTATACATAGAAAATCCCAAAGACACTATTACAAAACTACTAGAGTTAATCAGCGAATTCAGCAAAGTCACAGGATATAAAATCAATATACAGAAATCACTGGCATTCCTATACACAAACAAAGAAAAATCAGAAAATGAAAACAGAGAGGCAATACCCTTCACCATCGCAACCAAAAGAATCAAATATCTAGAAATAAACCTACCCAAAGAAACAAAAGAACTGTACACTGAAAATTACAAGACACTCATGACAGACATTAAAGAAGACTTAAAGAGATGGAGAGATATCCCATGTTCCTGGGTCGGAAGAATCAATATTGTGCAAATGACCATACTACCAAATGTCATCTACAGATTCAATGTGATCCCTATCAAACTTCCAATGACATTCATCACAGAACTAGACCAAAGAATAACACAGTTCATATGGAAACACAAAAGACCTCGAATAGCCAAAGCAATTCTGAGGAAGAAGAATGGAGCTGGAGGGATCAACCTCCCCAACTTCAGACTCTACTATAAAACAACAGTTATCAAGACAGTATGGTACTGGCACAAAAACAGAAGTATAGACCAGTGGAACAAGATCGAGAACCCAGAGATAAACCCACGCACCTATGGGTACCTTATTTTTGACAAAGGAGGAGAAACTATAAAATGGAACAAAGACAGCCTCTTCAACAAATGGTGCTGGGAAAATTGGACAGCTACATGCAAGAAAATGAAGTTGGAACATTCCCTGACACCATACACAAAGAACAACTCAAAATGGATTCAAGACCTAAATGTAAGACCAGAAACCATCAAACTCTTAGAGGAGAATATAGGCAAAACCCTCAAGGACATCAATCAAAGCAAGATCTTCTCTGACCCACCTACTAGAATAGCAGAACTGAAAAGAAAAGTCAACACGTGGGACCTCGTGAAACTTAAAAGCTTTTGTACAGCAAAAGAAATCACCAAAAAGTTGAACAGACAGCCCACAGAATGGGAGAAAATCATAACAAATGAAACAACAGAGAAAGAATTAATCTCCAGAATCTACAAGCAACTCAGACAACTCAGCACTGGAAAAACGAACAACCCAATCAAAAAATGGGAAAAGGACCTAAAAAGACACCTCTCCAAAGAGGACATACAGATGGCCCAAAAGCACATGAAATGATGCTCAATTTCGCTTATTATTAGAGAAATGCAAATCAAAACTACAATGAGATATCACCTCACACCAGTCAGAATGGCCATCATCCACAAATCGACAGACAATAAATGCTGGAGAGGGTGCGGAGAAAAGGGAACACTCCTGCATTGTTGGTGGGAATGTAGATTGATCCAGCCTCTATGGAAGACAGTCTGTAGATTTCTTAAAAAACTAAAATAGAAGCACCATACAACCCAGCAATCCCACTCTTAGGCTTATACCCTGATGAAATCAAATCTGAAAGAAGCACCTGTACCCTGATGTTCATTGCAGCTCTCTATACAACAGCTAGAACATGGAAGAAACCTAGATGCCCATCGACAAACGAATGGATCCAAAAGCTCTGGTACATATATATAATGGAATAATACACAGCTGTAAAGAGAAATGCAGAAGAATCAGCCCTAATGAGGATCTAGAACGAATCATAAAAAGTGAAGTCAGTCAGAAAGAGAAGGACAAATTCAGTATATTAACACATATATATGGAATCTAGTAGGATGGTGATGATGGCACATGCAGTGAAGCGACAGACAGACAGACATGGACAGTGGACATATGGACATTGTTGGGAAGGAACAGAAGGTGGGAGGCGTAAAAGAAGTAGCATGAAGGCCTGTACTATCATAAGTGAACCATACACAAAAAAGATCAACTCAAAATGGATTAAAGACCTAAATGTAAGACCAGAAACCATCAAACTCTTAGAGGAGAATATAGGCAAAACCCTCAAGGACATCAATCAAAGCAAGATCTTCTCTGACCCACCTACTAGAATAGCAGAACTGAAAAGAAAAGTCAACACGTGGGACCTCGTGAAACTTAAAAGCTTTTGTACAGCAAAAGAAATCACCAAAAAGTTGAACAGACAGCCCACAGAATGGGAGAAAATCATAACAAATGAAACAACAGAGAAAGAATTAATCTCCAGAATCTACAAGCAACTCAGACAACTCAGCACTGGAAAAACGAACAACCCAATCAAAAAATGGGAAAAGGACCTAAAAAGACACCTCTCCAAAGAGGACATACAGATGGCCCAAAAGCACATGAAATGATGCTCAATTTCGCTTATTATTAGAGAAATGCAAATCAAAACTACAATGAGATATCACCTCACACCAGTCAGAATGGCCATCATCCACAAATCGACAGACAATAAATGCTGGAGAGGGTGCGGAGAAAAGGGAACACTCCTGCATTGTTGGTGGGAATGTAGATTGATCCAGCCTCTATGGAAGACAGTCTGTAGATTTCTTAAAAAACTAAAATAGAAGCACCATACAACCCAGCAATCCCACTCTTAGGCTTATACCCTGATGAAATCAAATCTGAAAGAAGCACCTGTACCCTGATGTTCATTGCAGCTCTCTATACAACAGCTAGAACATGGAAGAAACCTAGATGCCCATCGACAAACGAATGGATCCAAAAGCTCTGGTACATATATATAATGGAATAATACACAGCTGTAAAGAGAAATGCAGAAGAATCAGCCCTAATGAGGATCTAGAACGAATCATAAAAAGTGAAGTCAGTCAGAAAGAGAAGGACAAATTCAGTATATTAACACATATATATGGAATCTAGTAGGATGGTGATGATGGCACATGCAGTGAAGCGACAGACAGACAGACATGGACAGTGGACATATGGACATTGTTGGGAAGGAACAGAAGGTGGGAGGCGTAAAAGAAGTAGCATGAAGGCCTGTACTATCATAAGTGAAGAAAATAGCTCTAGTCATTGCTCTGTGAGAAAAGGGGATCCTCCAGGGGTGCTGTGTGATGGTTGGGAGGGGTGGAAAGGGGGGGAAGAGGGGGATATACATATGAATAATCTGGGAGCGTGCATATCTGTAAACAACAAAACTCTGTAAAAGTTAAAAGCAAAATAAAGGTTAAAAGATATATAAATAAATAAATAAATAAATAAATAAATAAATAAATAAATAAATATCTTAAATGCAATTGCCTCAGTGCCAAAGACACATTTAAGCACTTTTCCTTTTTCCTTTACTTTCTAACCACTCAGGTGAAGAGGTAACCAAGTTTTTAATATTTGAAAAGCATGTGTGTGCTTTCTCAATTTTTAGAGATTCCTTTAGAACATATAGTTACAATTAAATACACCCAGCATGATTCTTCCTTTAAAAATCACCAAATTTTAAAGAAAATATCATATGATTGAAAGAATATAGGTTTGATACCACTGTTGTTCAGTCACTCAGCTGTCCCTGACTCCTTGTGACTCCACGGACTGCAGCACGCCAGGCTTCCCTGTCCTTCACTCTCTCCTAGAGCTTGATCAAACTTATGTCCATTTTGTCCACTGATGGCATCCAAATTTCTCACCCTCTGTCGTTCCCTTTTCCTCTTGTCCTCAATCTTACCCAACATCTGGGTCTTTTCCAAAGAGTCAGCTCTTTGCATCAGGTGGCCAAAGTGTGGGGGCTTCAGCTTCAGCATCAGCCCTTCCAATAAATACTCAGGGTTGATTTTTATTACAGGGTAACAAGCTCATGCGTGAGGAAGCTTACCAAGGTGACAGGTGAGTGAGTATCAAATTGCTTATGTCATGTCCCACTCTCTGCAGCCCTGGGAACTGCAGCCTGCCAGGCTCCTCTGTCCTTGGTAATGAAATTTAAGCTCCTCCCCCAAACTTTTCGTGATAAAACTTGCAAAAAAATGCATTTAAAGATTCCATGTGTGAAACTGTTTTCCAACAAGTGACTATGGATCTGTACTCAGAAAAAAACAAACTAAAATAAGAGGATATAAATCTCAAAGAGGAAAAAGTATGTAAATCTCGCAGAGGAGACATATGTTAATTTTGATAGAAAAGTATAAACTGTAATGATAACAGTGAATGACAGGGCTGTAATTAACTTCAGATGTACGTTTCTGAATTTCTGTCTAAATTTCTGTCACTTTTGTGTCTCCTACTTTTCAGTGTTTATTCCTCCAGAGAAGTGATTTGACATGTTTGTAAGTAACTTGTCAGGTTCTGGAGGTGGTATTGGGCAGAAGAGGACTCTCAGAAAGTGCCTTAGGTTAAAGCCTCCTTGCTTTGGGAAAGCATCTAGGCATGATTTCCTGAAAGAAATCCTGTCTTTGAGGAAAACAAAAGAGTACCTCTTATACTGATGAATATGCTATTCTATTCACTGCAGTTATTTCAGTGGTGTGTAGGCAGGAATTTTGTGTTAAGCTAAAAATAAATGTAATTAAAAAAAACTACGTACTCAATGAAGACAATCTCTTGTGTGGCCATTTGGGAAACTAATGTTGATAATAAATCATTTGCTGTAATATGTTCCCACATTATTTCCACTGGGATGACTCACACCAATCAACCTTGTGACTCCACGGACTGCAGCACGCCAGGCTTCCCTGTCCTTCACTCTCTCCTAGAGCTTGATCAAACTTATGTCCATTTTGTCCACTGATGGCATCCAAATTTCTCACCCTCTGTCGTTCCCTTTTCCTCTTGTCCTCAATCTTACCCAACATCTGGGTCTTTTCCAAAGAGTCAGCTCTTTGCATCAGGTGGCCAAAGTGTGGGGGCTTCAGCTTCAGCATCAGCCCTTCCAATAAATACTCAGGGTTGATTTTTATTACAGGGTAACAAGCTCATGCGTGAGGAAGCTTACCAAGGTGACAGGTGAGTGAGTATCAAATTGCTTATGTCATGTCCCACTCTCTGCAGCCCTGGGAACTGCAGCCTGCCAGGCTCCTCTGTCCTTGGTAATGAAATTTAAGCTCCTCCCCCAAACTTTTCGTGATAAAACTTGCAAAAAAATGCATTTAAAGATTCCATGTGTGAAACTGTTTTCCAACAAGTGACTATGGATCTGTACTCAGAAAAAAACAAACTAAAATAAGAGGATATAAATCTCAAAGAGGAAAAAGTATGTAAATCTCGCAGAGGAGACATATGTTAATTTTGATAGAAAAGTATAAACTGTAATGATAACAGTGAATGACAGGGCTGTAATTAACTTCAGATGTACGTTTCTGAATTTCTGTCTAAATTTCTGTCACTTTTGTGTCTCCTACTTTTCAGTGTTTATTCCTCCAGAGAAGTGATTTGACATGTTTGTAAGTAACTTGTCAGGTTCTGGAGGTGGTATTGGGCAGAAGAGGACTCTCAGAAAGTGCCTTAGGTTAAAGCCTCCTTGCTTTGGGAAAGCATCTAGGCATGATTTCCTGAAAGAAATCCTGTCTTTGAGGAAAACAAAAGAGTACCTCTTATACTGATGAATATGCTATTCTATTCACTGCAGTTATTTCAGTGGTGTGTAGGCAGGAATTTTGTGTTAAGCTAAAAATAAATGTAATTAAAAAAAACTACGTACTCAATGAAGACAATCTCTTGTGTGGCCATTTGGGAAACTAATGTTGATAATAAATCATTTGCTGTAATATGTTCCCCACATTATTTCCACTGGGATGACTCACACCATAATCAATGTTCCCTTTAGAGAAGAGCTCTAGAAATGTTTCAGAAAAACAAATGTTTCAAATAAGAGCTTGCCTTATAGCTTAGCTTCAGTCATGGCCTCAGCCACTATCTGATCCTCTGGTTCAGTGACAAGGAATTGATTTTAAAGATATTATTATAGCAAACACTGATACATTGTCAATACACCAATTTATTAGTTCCAGTGGATCTTTATAGTAAACACTTGGCTATTCTGGCTACACTGCCTGTTATTTGGAGATAACTTCAGAATGCTAAGGTGGTTTGAGTGTATCTCAGTTGAGTGTTATATATACCTGGGCACTGCCCACTAAAATATTAAGAATGACCTAGGGCTTCTCTGGTGGTCCAGTGAGTAAAGAGTCCACCTTGCAATGCAAGGGGCACTGGTTCAATCCCTGGCCTGGAAAGATTTCACTTGCCGGAGCAGCTGGACTGGTGTGTCCAATTGTGAGCCAGCACTCTAGAGCACATGTGCCCAGAACCAGTGCTCAGCAGTGAGAGAGGCCATTGTAATGCGAGGCCCACACATGCCAAAGAATAAACAGATTGATGAAAATAAATACAAATAAGAGGCATGATGGGGAAAAAGAAAAAAAAAATGAAGAAAAAAAAATTAAGAATGACCTAGTGCTATTCCTATGCTTTCTCTATGTGGCCTATAGAAATAAATTGAGATTAAATGCTTTATATAAATTTAAGCCAAACTAATTTCACCTCACTAAATAAGGATTCATTTACTACAAATGAATTAATTTTATTTTAATTAAATATGATGTTTAAATGTTCTTGCTTTGTGGCCCAGAAGGTAAGAATCTGCCTGCCACGCAAGAGATCCAGGTTCAATCTCTGGAAGATCCCCTGGAAGAAAGCATGGGGAAGATCCCTGGACAAAAGCCTGGCGAGTAAACCTAGGTTAAAGCCTTTTTGGGAAAGCATCTAGGCATGATTTCCTGAAAGAAATCCTGTCTTTGAGGAAAACAAAGAGTACCTCTTATACTGATGAATATGCTATTCTATTCACTGCAGTTATTTCAGTGGTGTGTAGGCAGGAATTTTGTGTTAAGCTAAAAATAAATGTAATTAAAAAAAACTACGTACTCAATGAAGACAATCTCTTGTGTGGCCATTTGGGAAACTAATGTTGATAATAAATCATTTGCTGTAATATGTTCCCACATTATTTCCACTGGGATGACTCACACCATAATCAATGTTCCCTTTAGAGAAGAGCTCTAGAAATGTTTCAGAAAAACAAATGTTTCAAATAAGAGCTTGCCTTATAGCTTAGCTTCAGTCATGGCCTCAGCCACTATCTGATCCTCTGGTTCAGTGACAAGGAATTGATTTTAAAGATATTATTATAGCAAACACTGATACATTGTCAATACACCAATTTATTAGTTCCAGTGGATCTTTATAGTAAACACTTGGCTATTCTGGCTACACTGCCTGTTATTTGGAGATAACTTCAGAATGCTAAGGTGGTTTGAGTGTATCTCAGTTGAGTGTTATATATACCTGGGCACTGCCCACTAAAATATTAAGAATGACCTAGGGCTTCTCTGGTGGTCCAGTGAGTAAAGAGTCCACCTTGCAATGCAAGGGGCACTGGTTCAATCCCTGGCCTGGAAAGATTTCACTTGCCGCGGAGCAGCTGGACTGGTGTGTCCAATTGTGAGCCAGCACTCTAGAGCACATGTGCCCAGAACCAGTGCTCAGCAGTGAGAGAGGCCATTGTAATGCGAGGCCCACACATGCCAAAGAATAAACAGATTGATGAAAATAAATACAAATAAGAGGCATGATGGGGAAAAAGAAAAAAAAAATGAAGAAAAAAAAATTAAGAATGACCTAGTGCTATTCCTATGCTTTCTCTATGTGGCCTATAGAAATAAATTGAGATTAAATGCTTTATATAAATTTAAGCCAAACTAATTTCACCTCACTAAATAAGGATTCATTTACTACAAATGAATTAATTTTATTTTAATTAAATATGATGTTTAAATGTTCTTGCTTTGTGGCCCAGAAGGTAAGAATCTGCCTGCCACGCAAGAGATCCAGGTTCAATCTCTGGAAGATCCCCTGGAAGAAAGCATGGGAAGCCCACTCCAGTATTCTTGCCTAGAGAATCCCATGGACAAAGGAGCCTGGCAGGCTACAGTCCACTGGGTCACAAAGAGTCAGATACAATTGAGCAACGAACACTTTAAATGTTCAAGTGAAAAATGTCAGTTACTAAAAAAGCATGACAGAATATATTTCCATAAAAATATAAAACTTAAAATGCTGTCGTATATTATTTACTAGTATCCTTAGTCAATTTAGTTTTAAATAGATTAAATTGTTACACAATTGATATAGTATGCCAAATAAAGGTTAGTTATTTTAGGATATTTGCATTATATTTTGGGAAAACAGGCAAATATTTGTTAAACTAGAAAAAGTTCTGAATACGCATTTTCAAGTTACACCGTCTCTGCTGGCCCATTTAGTCTATATCACTAAGAGTCCATACAACATCAGTGAGTCAGAATTTCAGTCTGCCTTACTGCTATAATATAAATTAGCTTCCAAAATAGAGAAGATGTGTGAGAAAGGTTAATGAACCCATCCATCTAAATGTACAGTAAGGTCACTGCCAAATGCAGTACATTATATTTTATTTACTATTACCCTCATGCATCTTACATTATAAAATATAAATTGTTCTTTTATAGCATCCTATAACATCTCTTATGACTTCTATTTGTATGAAATGATAGTTTAATTATAAAGAACTGTTTTCACGTAGAATGTATCCAAATACTAAAATATATATGCATATCATCATTCTCCCCACAATTTTGACACCTTTTTGCTTATTAATGAATACATATTTTCAAAGTATAAAACATTCAGGTCCTGAAATGAAAGGACAATGAATCTCTACACTTCAACTTTATAGTCCTTTATATAGTTAGAAAATCTCTTAGACTTTCCTTTAAAGACTTTATTTAAAGTTAGCATTGGAAAACAACTTGCACTGAATGTATGTTTTTACTTTTTAAGCCAACCTACTTTCACCTCACTAAATAAGGATTCATTTACTACAAATGAATTAATTTTATTTTAATTAAATATGATGTTTAAATGTTCTTGCTTTGTGGCCCAGAAGGTAAGAATCTGCCTGCCACGCAAGAGATCCAGGTTCAATCTCTGGAAGATCCCCTGGAAGAAAGCATGGGAAGCCCACTCCAGTATTCTTGCCTAGAGAATCCCATGGACAAAGGAGCCTGGCAGGCTACAGTCCACTGGGTCACAAAGAGTCAGATACAATTGAGCAACGAACACTTTAAATGTTCAAGTGAAAAATGTCAGTTACTAAAAAAGCATGACAGAATATATTTCCATAAAAATATAAAACTTAAAATGCTGTCGTATATTATTTACTAGTATCCTTAGTCAATTTAGTTTTAAATAGATTAAATTGTTACACAATTGATATAGTATGCCAAATAAAGGTTAGTTATTTTAGGATATTTGCATTATATTTTGGGAAAACAGGCAAATATTTGTTAAACTAGAAAAAGTTCTGAATACGCATTTTCAAGTTACACCGTCTCTGCTGGCCCATTTAGTCTATATCACTAAGAGTCCATACAACATCAGTGAGTCAGAATTTCAGTCTGCCTTACTGCTATAATATAAATTAGCTTCCAAAATAGAGAAGATGTGTGAGAAAGGTTAATGAACCCATCCATCTAAATGTACAGTAAGGTCACTGCCAAATGCAGTACATTATATTTTATTTACTATTACCCTCATGCATCTTACATTATAAAATATAAATTGTTCTTTTATAGCATCCTATAACATCTCTTATGACTTCTATTTGTATGAAATGATAGTTTAATTATAAAGAACTGTTTTCACGTAGAATGTATCCAAATACTAAAATATATATGCATATCATCATTCTCCCCACAATTTTGACACCTTTTTGCTTATTAATGAATACATATTTTCAAAGTATAAAACATTCAGGTCCTGAAATGAAAGGACAATGAATCTCTACACTTCAACTTTATAGTCCTTTATATAGTTAGAAAATCTCTTAGACTTTCCTTTAAAGACTTTATTTAAAGTTAGCATTGGAAACAACTTGCACTGAGTCCTATAAGTATAGATTAACTTAAAATTTACCTCAAATTATTAGATGTAATACTTAGCTAAATAACCAAATCAGTAGGTTTAGCTCCTAGATAGTTTATTTTTAAAAAGAAACAAAAACTAAATGGATTATAGAATTCTATGTAAAATACAAAACTGAATATAAATAATTTGGATAAATTATATAACTTAAAATTCTAGTTATGATGCTTGCTATAATTTTGCCAAGTATTACCATTGGGGAGAACTGGGTAAAGTGTATATGAGAGTTCTATGTGTTATTTTTTGTTACAGTATATAAACCTATAATTATCCTCCAATTAAATTTTAATTTTAAAAAATAGTATCTTTCAAATACAGACAGCAAAGTATTCTATTTGTATAGCAGAATCAAGATATTAACAGATTTTTTTTTAAATTACATTGAAGTATCACTGATTTACAATGTTGGTTTAATTTCTGCTTATAGCAAAGTGAACTAGTCTAAATTAATGTAGATTAATTTACAGATACATTTATTCTTTTTCAATTCCTTTCCATTATAGTTTTATCATATAATATTGGATATACTTCCCTATGCTATACAGTAGGATCTTATTGCTTAAAACATTAACATCTTAAACATTTAAATTGCCCACAGTCAGGATAATATGAAATATGATCATTAGATGCTTTGAAGATGATGACATTTTTTCCACTTGTTTCCAAATATAAAATATATATGCATATCATCATTCTCCCCACAATTTTGACACCTTTTTGCTTATTAATGAATACATATTTTCAAAGTATAAAACATTCAGGTCCTGAAATGAAAGGACAATGAATCTCTACACTTCAACTTTATAGTCCTTTATATAGTTAGAAAATCTCTTAGACTTTCCTTTAAAGACTTTATTTAAAGTTAGCATTGGAAACAACTTGCACTGAGTCCTATAAGTATAGATTAACTTAAAATTTACCTCAAATTATTAGATGTAATACTTAGCTAAATAACCAAATCAGTAGGTTTAGCTCCTAGATAGTTTATTTTTAAAAAGAAACAAAAACTAAATGGATTATAGAATTCTATGTAAAATACAAAACTGAATATAAATAATTTGGATAAATTATATAACTTAAAATTCTAGTTATGATGCTTGCTATAATTTTGCCAAGTATTACCATTGGGGAGAACTGGGTAAAGTGTATATGAGAGTTCTATGTGTTATTTTTTGTTACAGTATATAAACCTATAATTATCCTCCAATTAAATTTTAATTTTAAAAAATAGTATCTTTCAAATACAGACAGCAAAGTATTCTATTTGTATAGCAGAATCAAGATATTAACAGATTTTTTAAATTACATTGAAGTATCACTGATTTACAATGTTGGTTTAATTTCTGCTTATAGCAAAGTGAACTAGTCTAAATTAATGTAGATTAATTTACAGATACATTTATTCTTTTTCAATTCCTTTCCATTATAGTTTTATCATATAATATTGGATATACTTCCCTATGCTATACAGTAGGATCTTATTGCTTAAAACATTAACATCTTAAACATTTAAATTGCCCACAGTCAGGATAATATGAAATATGATCATTAGATGCTTTGAAGATGATGACATTTTTTCCACTTGTTTCCAAATATAAAATGAACTTTATAACACTTGTAAAGAGAAAGCTCAATGCTTATATCAGATTGACAATATGAATATCAGATTTTGCAAAGGCCAATTCAAAAGTAAAAAACACCATGGTAATGGTAAAATTGTCTATGAAAGGAAGTCGAGATTAGGTGAAAGATTAAACAGTTTGCTAGCTTATATACTTTTTTTATTATGCAGCAAGGAATCATGTGCATCATCAATGTGATGGTATTATGAGATGGAAAGTAATTAAGTTTAGATGAGATCATGAAGTTGGGACCCCCAGGATGGAATTAGTTTTCTCTATAAGAAGAAGAGACCAGAGTCCTCTCTCTCAGCCATGTGAGAGTACAGCAAGAAGCGTGTCATCTGTGAACCAGCAAGTGGCTCCTCAGCAGACATCAGATCTGCTGGCACACTGACCGGGACTTCCCAGTCTGCAGAGCTGTGAGAAACCAGCTTTACTACGTCACCCGGTCTGTGGTCTTCACTACTGAATAAGACAGGAAGTGTATGTTGTGTGCATACTCATTTCAAGCAAAAACTCTATCATATTTTGGATCTGTGATACATTAGAGAATGCTTTTCTATACAAATATTTTTAAAACTTTAATGCTTTTTATCATTTCAGTTTGAGTCATTCAATTATGAAATTTCCTTTATTGTAGAATTCTTCTTCAAAACTTCAAGCAGACCTTTATCAACTAAATTTACAGTAACGCAGCCCATAGAAATACATAATTCATTTTATAAAAACACCCCCCCTTTAAAATTTTGCGATGGTTTGTCACGGATTTAAAGTGCAAGGCATCTAATGATATGAAAGGATGATATAATACATATAGTATAAGTAAACCATATCGGTTCTGAAATATTTATTAATTCTACAGCCGCACCAAATCTGCATGAACACAGCTATTGCATAAAATACACATTTTTTTTTTAAATCAGTTGGAAGGGTTTTTTGTTTGTTTTTTTTTTTTTTTTAATTTATTTTTGGGTAGGGGTTGGGTTGGGGAGGGAAGGGAGTGGGTAGGCCACTTCTTTTTTTTTTTTTTAAAGATTTATTTATTTATTTATTTATTTATTTATTTATTTATTTATTTGGGGCAGGGATCGGGTTGGGGAGGGAGGGGAGCGGGCGAGTCACTTCTATTGATTGGTCTTTCATTTCCCTATTTTCATCCGTCTTTGTTCTTTAGCTCCTGTGGGCCTCCCATCGCGGTGGCGCCTGTCGTTGCAGAGAACCGGCTCTGGGCGCATGCGCTCCAGAGCTCCGGCTCGGTGATTGGACACATCGGTCCAGCCGCTCCGTGGCACGTGGGATCTTCCCAGGCCAGGGATCAAACAGGCGGCCCTTGAACTGCAAGGCGGTGTCCTTACCCACTGGGCCACCAGGGGAAGCCCTACATTTATTCTGTATTGTTAATTTGAAATATTCTACAAAACTCAAACATATAGTCCATACTTATTACAGGCCTTTAACCTATAAAAAACACTGATCAACATACTAACAGAATTTTGAAAAAACCGGGACCTTCCTGTGAACCAGCAAGTGGCTCCTCAGCAGACTCGATCTGCTGAGAAACCAGCTTTTACTACGTCACCCGGTCTGTGGTCTTCACTACTGAATAAGACAGGAAGTGTATGTTGTGTGCATACTCATTTCAAGCAAAAACTCTATCATATTTTGGATCTGTGATACATTAGAGAATGCTTTTCTATACAAATATTTTTAAAACTTTAATGCTTTTTATCATTTCAGTTTGAGTCATTCAATTATGAAATTTCCTTTATTGTAGAATTCTTCTTCAAAACTTCAAGCAGACCTTTATCAACTAAATTTACAGTAACGCAGCCCATAGAAATACATAATTCATTTTATAAAAACACCCCCCCTTTAAAATTTTGCGATGGTTTGTCACGGATTTAAAGTGCAAGGCATCTAATGATATGAAAGGATGATATAATACATATAGTATAAGTAAACCATATCGGTTCTGAAATATTTATTAATTCTACAGCCGCACCAAATCTGCATGAACACAGCTATTGCATAAAATACACATTTTTTTTTTAAATCAGTTGGAAGGGTTTTTTGTTTGTTTTTTTTTTTTTTTTAATTTATTTTTGGGTAGGGGTTGGGTTGGGGAGGGAAGGGAGTGGGTAGGCCACTTCTTTTTTTTTTTTTTAAAGATTTATTTATTTATTTATTTATTTATTTATTTATTTATTTATTTGGGGCAGGGATCGGGTTGGGGAGGGAGGGGAGCGGGCGAGTCACTTCTATTGATTGGTCTTTCATTTCCCTATTTTCATCCGTCTTTGTTCTTTAGCTCCTGTGGGCCTCCCATCGCGGTGGCGCCTGTCGTTGCAGAGAACCGGCTCTGGGCGCATGCGCTCCAGAGCTCCGGCTCGGTGATTGGACACATCGGTCCAGCCGCTCCGTGGCACGTGGGATCTTCCCAGGCCAGGGATCAAACAGGCGGCCCTTGAACTGCAAGGCGGTGTCCTTACCCACTGGGCCACCAGGGGAAGCCCTACATTTATTCTGTATTGTTAATTTGAAATATTCTACAAAACTCAAACATATAGTCCATACTTATTACAGGCCTTTAACCTATAAAAAAAAAACACTGATCAACATACTAACAGAATTTTGAAAAAATTTTATAATGTAGTCCAGTATTTAACAAATATTTGAAATAAATTCTCTCCAGAGAATAGAATTTTATTCCTTGATTAGTAGAAATCATTTCATCAGATGAATTCCTTAAGACTGATGAGGCTGGTTAGTCCTTTATATGGACTATGAATTGGAATCTCTTATATTCAATACTTGTAGTAATATATACATAGGTAAAAGTGTTTCATTATGAAAATAAAGAGAAGAAGTGTGAGAAAAGTATATTTAAGAGTGTCAAAGAAGTTAAATTGTTATTTTTAGATAAGACACAAAGTAAGTGAGTGATATGCTCTTGTGTTCATTTGGGTATTTTTTTAAATTACAATAACAAGAAAATAATAACAGTACAAGATTCACCTAGCGAGGAAAAAGTTATACACGTGATAAAATAAGAAAGAAAAGAAGGAAATTCAACCCAAGATAGAGGCAAGCTGATCACAGGTTATCAATATATCACTAAGCTTGCACATTTAAAGCACACATGTGTGTTCAGTCACTTCAGTCATGTCAACTCGTTGGGAGCCTACAGACTGTAGGTTGCCAGGAGTCTCTGTCTATGGGATCTTCTAGGCAAGAAGCAGGTTGTCTACTGGAGTAGGTTGCCATGCCCTCCTCCAGGGATCTCCAGACACAGGGATCAAACCCGCGTCTCTTATGAAGTCTTCTGCATTAGCAGGTGGGTTCTTTGTCACCAGCACCACCTGGGAAGCCCCTTCAGGCATGCATCCGCGATAAGGGAGAGTTCTTTCACAGAAATTGTTGACTTTGCTCTTGTGACTCCACTGTTTAATGAAAATTATAAGAATGCTATGATTTTTTAAATTGTAGCTACATTTATTAGAGAAAGCTTTGTAACTTCCCTTTTACTTACTAAACTCTGTTGGAAAAATCAGCCATGAGATAAAAGGAAGACACTACGATGAGAAAGAAGATCAGGAAACAATGGAACCACAGAGCAGTTGTAGGGAAGAGGGAGAACACAGTGTGGACACAGGCTGTGCAGGACCTGATAGAGAAATTAACTCTCCAAGAGCTGCAGGAAACAGTCTGCAAGAAGCAGTCTGTGGGTGTTTATATAATTATGGCTTTGACTGTCCCCTCCTACTTAGGGAATGGCAGGCATCAGCTACCAGCTGCTGTCAGCAAACCATTCAGTGTCTATTAAATCAGTGATGTGCTATGCTTGGGTCCAACTACAGAGCTAAGAATAAAAGACACTGCTTTTTATCAGTTTTTAATAGACTGAAGCAGGAAGCAAGAGTAAAGCACACTGCCAGTTGGCCTGGTTTGCTGGGATGGACTCTCAGCTGCCAGAAGTGAAATGTCTACAACATGCCAGCCAGAGGGCAGAGAGACACACACATAGCTCCTCCGTTAAATAATAATAAAAAAAAAGGACAGGGATTAGAGGACACTGGACAATAACTTCTATGAAGTAAGTTCAGAGAAGGATATATAGAAAGAATAACCATCCAGAAGTAGATGTTTAGCTATTTAAGGTCAAAATAATGTCTCATTTTCTTCCTGGTGGAGTACGGAACGCATATACACATGAAAACTGTGTGAGGCATTAATGTTAAAAGGAAAAACAGTCCCCGTATAAAGCCATTTGGCTCAAAATAAAGAAGGCTAGAATCATGCAGCTCCTTGAGGGAGTGCACATCACTCCCCTCATCACTCCTCTCCCATAAAGGCTACCATTATCCTGCATCTTGAGTTTTTCATTCTCTTCTTAGTAACACTTTGACCATAATATCTACTCCTCCTAACTAAAATGTTGTTGCTTAGTGTTATGTTTTTGAGCTCGACTCAACAGACTCAAGAAGTGTGTGTCTTTCTGCGATGTGCTACTTTCTTCCTGTTCACTGCACAGACATTTACACTCCTTTTCTTCCTTCACACTGCTGAGTAATTTTCCATTTGGTAAATTTGGTGACTTGTTTACCTATTCTTCCGCCAGTGTTCGGTGTTCTCATTGCAGGCACAGCTGCTATGAGTACCCTTGAACTACCAGGAGTGTCTTTGTATGTGTTTCCTCAGGCACATAGGTATGAGCTTCCTCACTGGCTGCCTAGGAGTGAAGTTTCTGGGTGGACAGAATGGAAGCATCTTCACTTTCTAAAGTCCAAACTATTGTCCAAACTAATCATGACAACTGACAATCTCGCCAGCAGAGTATGAAGCAGTGTAGTTATCCCATGCTCAAATTCTTGCTCACATGCTCAAACACGTTGACTAAACTCCTTACTGTTTACTACCGTAAGTCAGACTATTTGCAGCTTAGGTACAAACTCAATGTTTTGCCTATCACCATTTGCTGTTTACTTTTCAACATAAATCCGTGTGTTGTCCATCATAAATTTTGTCTTTTAGTGACAATATTTTAGCTAAGATAACCTAATAGCATTGAAAAGCCTAATAGCATTGTCTTCATTATCATAAGAGAATAGTTAATAATAATAAAAAGGACAGGGATTAGAGGACACTGGACAATAACTTCTATGAAGTAAGTTCAGAGAAGGATATATAGAAAGAATAACCATCCAGAAGTAGATGTTTAGCTATTTAAGGTCAAAATAATGTCTCATTTTCTTCCTGGTGGAGTACGGAACGCATATACACATGAAAACTGTGTGAGGCATTAATGTTAAAAGGAAAAACAGTCCCCGTATAAAGCCATTTGGCTCAAAATAAAGAAGGCTAGAATCATGCAGCTCCTTGAGGGAGTGCACATCACTCCCCTCATCACTCCTCTCCCATAAAGGCTACCATTATCCTGCATCTTGAGTTTTTCATTCTCTTCTTAGTAACACTTTGACCATAATATCTACTCCTCCTAACTAAAATGTTGTTGCTTAGTGTTATGTTTTTGAGCTCGACTCAACAGACTCAAGAAGTGTGTGTCTTTCTGCGATGTGCTACTTTCTTCCTGTTCACTGCACAGACATTTACACTCCTTTTCTTCCTTCACACTGCTGAGTAATTTTCCATTTGGTAAATTTGGTGACTTGTTTACCTATTCTTCCGCCAGTGTTCGGTGTTCTCATTGCAGGCACAGCTGCTATGAGTACCCTTGAACTACCAGGAGTGTCTTTGTATGTGTTTCCTCAGGCACATAGGTATGAGCTTCCTCACTGGCTGCCTAGGAGTGAAGTTTCTGGGTGGACAGAATGGAAGCATCTTCACTTTCTAAAGTCCAAACTATTGTCCAAACTAATCATGACAACTGACAATCTCGCCAGCAGAGTATGAAGCAGTGTAGTTATCCCATGCTCAAATTCTTGCTCACATGCTCAAACACGTTGACTAAACTCCTTACTGTTTACTACCGTAAGTCAGACTATTTGCAGCTTAGGTACAAACTCAATGTTTTGCCTATCACCATTTGCTGTTTACTTTTCAACATAAATCCGTGTGTTGTCCATCATAAATTTTGTCTTTTAGTGACAATATTTTAGCTAAGATAACCTAATAGCATTGAAAAGCCTAATAGCATTGTCTTCATTATCATAAGAGAATAGTTAATTTGTAGATCTGATCATCTGGTCATGGACAGAAAGAACTCTTAGCATAATTAACTGTTGTCTAAGAATGCACGTGCCTTCTAGACATCCTGTATGCAAGCATACTGTCTCAAGACTGAATTCAAGGCTAGACAGCTGCACCACTACACATATCCAACATCTTATTAAATTATGTTTGCATGAAGTTAAATCATTTTAATACAATTATTCCTGGAGCTCATTGTCATTTAAAATTTCAGAATGATTATGTTGGATGATGAACCAGACCATAGATGCAGATCTAATTGGTAAGGAAGACTCATTTTCACCCACACCTAGTGTGAGTGCCAGTCTCCACTGAAGAGAAGCTCAATGCCACAAATGTACTGATTTCACACATATCCCCCAAGGGCAATGCAGAGCCTTTCATTATGAGGGAGAGGAGAAGGATCAGTTTGAGCTAATGGATACACCGGTTCAAATGTTATCCTAAAGATAATATTTCGGCATTTTCAATTTACTCTTCATCTCCTCTCTTCCTATTTAGCAACATTTTTTCTTGGGAAAATCAATGCATCAATAGTCCATAAGTTCAGCTACTCAACACTGAGAAATAGGATTAGCATGGTTTCTAAATTTCATCTTATTTGAGGGGAGGCTTCAATCCTTGTGGAATTATAGTATACTCTCATTTATATTTAATTTTCTGTTCAGCAAGGGAAAAAAATTTATAATTAAGTATCGCATCAATAAAAACTCTATGATTATTTACACAACACTTGTGTCCCATGAGTTTCTAAGTTGCCTATAGATGCCTACAGTACAGTAAGATAAATACTTAAACTCTTTAAGGAGATCCTTTGGAAAACAGAAAAGCAAAATGTGGTGCTAAGAATGTGACTAGTGAACCAATGCATGTATTGACAAATCACATACCCAGTCAAGGTAGAGCACAAATTTTATGTGGACCTTTATAATTAATATTTAGAAAGCAGGAACTAGTTTTGCCTATCACCATTTGCTGTTTACTTTTCAACATAAATCCGTGTGTTGTCCATCATAAATTTTGTCTTTTAGTGACAATATTTTAGCTAAGATAACCTAATAGCATTGAAAAGCCTAATAGCATTGTCTTCATTATCATAAGAGAATAGTTAATTTGTAGATCTGATCATCTGGTCATGGACAGAAAGAACTCTTAGCATAATTAACTGTTGTCTAAGAATGCACGTGCCTTCTAGACATCCTGTATGCAAGCATACTGTCTCAAGACTGAATTCAAGGCTAGACAGCTGCACCACTACACATATCCAACATCTTATTAAATTATGTTTGCATGAAGTTAAATCATTTTAATACAATTATTCCTGGAGCTCATTGTCATTTAAAATTTCAGAATGATTATGTTGGATGATGAACCAGACCATAGATGCAGATCTAATTGGTAAGGAAGACTCATTTTCACCCACACCTAGTGTGAGTGCCAGTCTCCACTGAAGAGAAGCTCAATGCCACAAATGTACTGATTTCACACATATCCCCCAAGGGCAATGCAGAGCCTTTCATTATGAGGGAGAGGAGAAGGATCAGTTTGAGCTAATGGATACACCGGTTCAAATGTTATCCTAAAGATAATATTTCGGCATTTTCAATTTACTCTTCATCTCCTCTCTTCCTATTTAGCAACATTTTTTCTTGGGGAAAATCAATGCATCAATAGTCCATAAGTTCAGCTACTCAACACTGAGAAATAGGATTAGCATGGTTTCTAAATTTCATCTTATTTGAGGGGAGGCTTCAATCCTTGTGGAATTATAGTATACTCTCATTTATATTTAATTTTCTGTTCAGCAAGGGAAAAAAATTTATAATTAAGTATCGCATCAATAAAAACTCTATGATTATTTACACAACACTTGTGTCCCATGAGTTTCTAAGTTGCCTATAGATGCCTACAGTACAGTAAGATAAATACTTAAACTCTTTAAGGAGATCCTTTGGAAAACAGAAAAGCAAAATGTGGTGCTAAGAATGTGACTAGTGAACCAATGCATGTATTGACAAATCACATACCCAGTCAAGGTAGAGCACAAATTTTATGTGGACCTTTATAATTAATATTTAGAAAGCAGGAACTACAGCCAGTAACAATAATGTACACAAAACAAACCAGTTATTTTGGAGAAATGCCAATATGAAGAGGAAATATTTTCCTTTGAGCCCTCCTAGAGAGACTATTTTATCATGATAGCAAAGCACAGCTCAGAAAGAAGCAATTGTGCAGGCCCAGTGTGTGGGTCCAGTTAGACAGATCTCTGATGGCCTCCCTTAATCCTGAAATAGATTTTAGATTCTATGGCAGATGGATGACTACATTTCCTCCAGGCCAGCTTCCATAAATATTTTTCCCCTTAGTCAAGTGTCTATAAGGCATTGAACTACAGTGAATTTGAGATTATGGTTCCTGAGAAGTATCAGGAAAACTTTAATTCTATGCTTCCATTTACAAACAGAACTGCACACTCTAAGACTCCACTGAATTGTATGGAGTACAAGCTCCTCACATAGAAAAAAGAAACCAGATAAAAATGGATCTGAACAGAAAACCATTCAATTTCCGATTTAAAATATGTACACGCCATACTGGCTGGAAGAGCGCAGGCTCTCCACAGAAAATGCCTGGGTCTGCTCCAGTGCAGAGAGAAACAGCAAGTAAGTCCAACAGCTGCACCCCATAAAGCATGAGGCAATAATTTGTTGAAAAACACTTATTGTGAAAATGACTGCCTGAAGAAAAACGAAAAGGAAAGAGGAAGGAAGGAAGAAATGATTATCTACATAATTCTGAGCAACAAAATTTCCTGAAACACTTTCCAAAATAAACTGTGGCAAAATGTTCAACTTGGAATTAAATTTGATAATTTGATATATGAAACAATAAGGTGGCAATTAGTCGAGTTGAAGGATTGAGAAATTAATCAGTTGCATGGACTGGAAGTAGAAATCAAAAGAGACTAAAAAAATAGAAGTGGCCGATAAACCTATTTATTTTGGCATCCCTTGATTATAAAATAAATACGAGTAATGGAGTGTCTTTCTCTACTAAGGGAAAGAGTTGGACATGACTTAGAAACTAACACCATTGACTGAGACTTGTCTAGCTTCACTCACCTTTTCTTCATCTGCCTGGTTCTTGAAGCTATTAAATTTTGTGGTACCTACACATCATCTATATTTCACAGTAAAGTGTGGACAAACGGCAAAACACAAACCCAATGAATAAGGGAAAAGGGGACTTTTATATGTTAGAATCTGACCAGCAGCAGCTAGAAGTGATTCAGATTAGCTGAAAAATGTGTGCAAGCTTACTAAAATCATGGCTTCAGACTTCAACCAAAAGCAAGACTCATGTAAATGCAGCAGTTAGCCACATGAGGGCAGTAAACAGCCAGCCTTTTTACATGAAAACTATCAGTAAAAAGAAACTTCATGAAAACGGGATTTTGATGGAAACAAAATTACATTCTCTCAAAGATTACAAAGAATCTTACTTTATAAACATTTCCAGACCCACTGACAGTTTCTAATGAAACTGAAATAGCTTGTTTGACTTTTACTCTCACACCTACGCCATCTCCAACCTAGCCTCTCTCTGTTTTTCCAACACCCTAAGACTTTTCCAAGGTAAAGGCCTTTACACATCCTGCTTATTGCTGTCTAAGACACACCCCTACTCCACGTTCATCTTTCAGGCCCCAGTTTAAATGCAGTTTCCGTACAAAGGGTTTACATAGTTACCTTTTTATATGCAAATCTCCCACATACAACATATAACTTCTTATATAGTCTCCCCTACCCAGGTATTCAACTCATGGAACTTCTCCCAATTTACAAGTATTTTACTTATGCATTTTCCTATTTAAGTTTTTCTACTTCCTCCAGGATGCTCTGAGCCAAAGAAGTTAAAATTCTCACTCTGGGTTATTTTTTCAGTCCCCGGAGCCTACTATAGTGGGGTGTAAGGGAGCTTCAGGAACAATTGCTGAATGAGCCCCTGTGACCATGGCTTGTCTACCCCTCCCCCACAAATTCACCTGAACCCCACATTCCCACATAAATCTTTAGTAACAGTTGCAAATGTCACCTTATATTTTCCAACCAATATACCTGATACCTTGTTTAGAGGTTACAGCAATGAATGAAGGATAGTACTGACACAATCTTTTTTAAATTTATTTTAATTGGAGGATAATTGTTTTACAATGCTGTGTTGATTTCTGCTGTACAGCAGTGTGAATCAATGTATTCATTCCCTTCTGAGGCTCCCTCTCCCCGCTCCCCTACTCTCATCACAACCATCTGGGTCATCACAGAGCTCTGAGCTGAGCTCACTGTGCTCTACAGCAGCTTCCCACTGCGTATTTTACACGTGGACACAGTGTGGGCCCAATGTGTCCACATGTCCTTGATATACTCTCAGTTAAAAACTACATCTCTTCTATTTAGAACTCTATCCATCTTCGTTGAGGTGGGGACACAGACTCAGGAAGAACACAAAGCATGGAAGGGTGTCTCCCTTGCCCTCGTCATCAGACCTTTGTCATGCACTTTAGCTCTGCATTTACCTTGTGAAGGTAGAAATGCAGAGAAAGGATCTGAGGAGTTTAGTGGTGGCCTTTCCCATCCATGCTGAGAACAACATAATGTTCCTTTTCCTTCCAACTTCCCAGGCACTTGTCACAATTGTCACCAATAGAGCAGTATTAATAATATCTGCTTCTGAGGCATTAGGTTGTAAAACACCAGAACTCAACATAATGCAATTTTATGAAGCAATACAGAAGGAGACAGACAAAATGCATAGGGTGGAGGGAAACCACTGGACAGCTGAGTGAGTGACTCACATACAAAAATATAACTTCTTATATAGTCTCCCCTACCCAGGTATTCAACTCATGGAACTTCTCCCAATTTACAAGTATTTTACTTATGCATTTTCCTATTTAAGTTTTTCTACTTCCTCCAGGATGCTCTGAGCCAAAGAAGTTAAAATTCTCACTCTGGGTTATTTTTTCAGTCCCCGGAGCCTACTATAGTGGGGTGTAAGGGAGCTTCAGGAACAATTGCTGAATGAGCCCCTGTGACCATGGCTTGTCTACCCCTCCCCCACAAATTCACCTGAACCCCACATTCCCACATAAATCTTTAGTAACAGTTGCAAATGTCACCTTATATTTTCCAACCAATATACCTGATACCTTGTTTAGAGGTTACAGCAATGAATGAAGGATAGTACTGACACAATCTTTTTTAAATTTATTTTAATTGGAGGATAATTGTTTTACAATGCTGTGTTGATTTCTGCTGTACAGCAGTGTGAATCAATGTATTCATTCCCTTCTGAGGCTCCCTCTCCCCGCTCCCCTACTCTCATCACAACCATCTGGGTCATCACAGAGCTCTGAGCTGAGCTCACTGTGCTCTACAGCAGCTTCCCACTGCGTATTTTACACGTGGACACAGTGTGGGCCCAATGTGTCCACATGTCCTTGATATACTCTCAGTTAAAAACTACATCTCTTCTATTTAGAACTCTATCCATCTTCGTTGAGGTGGGGACACAGACTCAGGAAGAACACAAAGCATGGAAGGGTGTCTCCCTTGCCCTCGTCATCAGACCTTTGTCATGCACTTTAGCTCTGCATTTACCTTGTGAAGGTAGAAATGCAGAGAAAGGATCACAGAGGAGTTTAGTGGTGGCCTTTCCCATCCATGCTGAGAACAACATAATGTTCCTTTTCCTTCCAACTTCCCAGGCACTTGTCACAATTGTCACCAATAGAGCAGTATTAATAATATCTGCTTCTGAGGCATTAGGTTGTAAAACACCAGAACTCAACATAATGCAATTTTATGAAGCAATACAGAAGGAGACAGACAAAATGCATAGGGTGGAGGGAAACCACTGGACAGCTGAGTGAGTGACTGAAAGGCCATTTTCCTAAAGCTCTGTGACAATATGGGTTCCAAAAGGGGAGAGACTGTTTTCCCACCTATATTAACCCCCATTCTCAGTATGATACCACAGCATAAATTGTTGATTAAATAAATAGTTGCTTTGTGAAGACTTGAATATAAGCTAGAGTTGACAGGAAGTAGATGTTTGTGTTTCTACCACTGAACATCTGGCTAGTGGCCAAGGTCTGCGATTCTGGGCTTCCATCACCATCGACTAAGCAGTCCAGGCAGGCTTCAGCAAAGCCAGATCTTCCCCAGCCTTAGTCTTTGGAGAGCAGAGCATCAAGCCTGATAAAGACTAAAGGAAACTGTAACCTAAAGGATAACCTTTGCCTCCACATATCAGTAGTTTTAGAGTTGTACTTTCTCCCCATTCTCACTTTTAGGAGACCCCACCAGGACCTAGCACTGGAGAAACATCAGAGCAGCGATGGAAAAAGACCAATCAAAACTCTGGCCCAAGATAACAGGCTTCCAATGGAAAGGGAAGGAATGCTCCAGGGACCAACAGGACAAAAGCAGAAAAGACACTTCAACAGCACAAAGGCATCACCCCCTCACATGCAAGGGAGTGAACATCAATGGACAAAGTCGACAGGGCAATGGTCTGCAAAGCGAGGGCAGACTAAAATCATCTATAGGCTTTAAATACTTTACTGTGTAAGATTTTAATAATTCTTAGAAGTCAATGGCATTATTTTAGGTATATAGCTATCCATCTTTTTTCATTTCCAAGACTCAGAAGCAGTTTATTAAGTGCAAAACCAGGATTGCAAAAAACTTAAATTTTCTGAAATTCAAATTTAAAAACATTTACACAGATGTGAATGACTATATATATTATATATATATATATATATATATATATATATATATACACAATGAGTATTAAAATACTTCCTCAGTGGAACACAGTGGTTAAATGAATACATTTTCCGTAGTAGCACTGCTTTTCTGTTTGGTTTCTATTTTAATCTCTGATGTTCACACATACCTCTATACACCTGAAGACATCTGTGACTATTCAAAGAACAACTTTTGACAAAGTTCTTAAATACATCCATACATCACACATTAAAAATCAGGCCTTGGGCTCATTTCATCTCTTTAAAATCATGTCACTTGACTCATCAGGTGTTCTGTCCTTTCCATAACCTGTTCCTTTAAGAAGTCTTTACCTAACATTTTTAAAAACAGAATGATTGCATTTAATATTAAGATGAAACTAACCCATCTTTACTTTGTTTTTAGCAGATTAGTATATTCTGTTTGTGTGTGTGTGTGTGTGTGTGTGTGTGTGTATGTGTGTATATACCAAAGATTTTTTGCTGTGTGTGGGACAGGAGAGGGGGGTGTACTGTTTTTTCCTGGTTAATGAACTTTGGAAGACATACATGAACTGTTGCCTACCAAAGATCTTTTGCTTTCTTAGGGTTTTAAAATCTAAGAATAATCAAGGTTTGTTCTTCTTTTTAGTCTCTTTTTCTGTCTCTTTCTCTTCCACAAATACATACCTCCCCAAGGAGAAACATCAGAAGCGATGGAAAAAGACCAATCAAAACTCTGGCCCAAGATAACAGGCTTCCAATGGAAAGGGAAGGAATGCTCCAGGGACCAACAGGACAAAAGCAGAAAAGACACTTCAACAGCACAAAGGCATCACCCCCTCACATGCAAGGGAGTGAACATCAATGGACAAAGTCGACAGGGCAATGGTCTGCAAAGCGAGGGCAGACTAAAATCATCTATAGGCTTTAAATACTTTACTGTGTAAGATTTTAATAATTCTTAGAAGTCAATGGCATTATTTTAGGTATATAGCTATCCATCTTTTTTCATTTCCAAGACTCAGAAGCAGTTTATTAAGTGCAAAACCAGGATTGCAAAAAACTTAAATTTTCTGAAATTCAAATTTAAAAACATTTACACAGATGTGAATGACTATATATATTATATATATATATATATATATATATATATATATATATATATACACAATGAGTATTAAAATACTTCCTCAGTGGAACACAGTGGTTAAATGAATACATTTTCCGTAGTAGCACTGCTTTTCTGTTTGGTTTCTATTTTAATCTCTGATGTTCACACATACCTCTATACACCTGAAGACATCTGTGACTATTCAAAGAACAACTTTTGACAAAGTTCTTAAATACATCCATACATCACACATTAAAAATCAGGCCTTGGGCTCATTTCATCTCTTTAAAATCATGTCACTTGACTCATCAGGTGTTCTGTCCTTTCCATAACCTGTTCCTTTAAGAAGTCTTTACCTAACATTTTTAAAAACAGAATGATTGCATTTAATATTAAGATGAAACTAACCCATCTTTACTTTGTTTTTAGCAGATTAGTATATTCTGTTTGTGTGTGTGTGTGTGTGTGTGTGTGTGTATGTGTGTATATACCAAAGATTTTTTGCTGTGTGTGGGACAGGAGAGGGGGGTGTACTGTTTTTTCCTGGTTAATGAACTTTGGAAGACATACATGAACTGTTGCCTACCAAAGATCTTTTGCTTTCTTAGGGTTTTAAAATCTAAGAATAATCAAGGTTTGTTCTTCTTTTTAGTCTCTTTTTCTGTCTCTTTCTCTTCCACAAATACATACCTCCCCAAGTGCTGAGAACTCTGAGGTTTCAGATGATCAAGAAAACAAAAGCACCACATCTTTCAAAGGTGAAGCATCCTCATATCTCAGTGAATAGCAATGTGTTTCTTTCATTATAAGCAAAATCACAGCATTCTCTAGTTCCATCTGTCAACAATGTAGGAATCAATCCAAAGAAAATGTCAGCAGCAATAATTAAATAAATGTCAATATAATGACCTTATAATTTTTAAGCCCAAGTCATGAAATGCTACATGATATATACAAACTTCAATTCATCTCGTTAATACCTGGAAGTATTTTGTGGCTCTAAGAATAAGAAAGAATTGTAAAATCCATTTAATTGCAAATTCGGTAAATTTAGATGGAAAAATTTTTTTGAGATTTCAACAAACTTTTAAAATTCAGTTGGAAAGACATGTACGCTCCTTAAGTGCTAAAGTCATACATTCAATAGACACACAAAGGGACAACAAGTGAGAGAGGGCAGGGCTCCATGATGAGGTAGGACAGTAAGGAAACCTGTGCCAACTGCATATAGGGGCTGTGAGCCTTGTGACTGCTTCCTTGGGTTTGGACTCTGACATCAACTCTAAATACACTAAGTATCCTTTAGCAGCTATCTGTCCCTCCAGAAAACAATTAAGAAGGCAAAAGGACCAGTCAATAAATCCTCTATCAAAACCTCTAGGCATAGTACACCACAGTCATGTAGTTTAATATTATCTTTCTCTTTAGAAAGATTTAGAATTAAGTACAGAATAAACTGAGTTAAGAGATGGTGGCAACATTCTTATTGAGCCTGTATTTCCTCCCACTCAAGGGTATTCACAATTATATATATAAATATTTCAAAGACTGACAATCATGAGAGGTAGTTATGCATTAGGAAGAAATGAATGCATATTTGGAAATGTACATCCTAGTAATATTTAAGAGAACCTAAACATGGCAGTCATGATTTCAAGGCAGAATACCAAATGTACAACTGAATAGTTTACATGGTTACTTGATTTTAAGTATCTTACTTTTATCATGAATAGTATTGGAATATTTACAGAACTTTTGGATCCACCATATTTATTGTTCTTATAAGAATAAAATATTGGAGAAATGTGGTTTGTTAATTTAGGAAGTTGGAGAACTTAAAAATGAAACAATTTATATTACAATTAGAAATGCTTATGAATTACAATCCCATGCTGCCATAACTACTGAGCATGCACTCTAGAGCCCACGAGCTGCGGCTCCCCAGCCCACACACAGCAGCTCTTGAGGCCCATGCACCTGGGGCCCAGCCTCTACCACAAGAGACACCAGCACAGGGAGAACTCTGTGGCCATACTAGAGAGCCTCCTCCTGATGCAACTAGAGAAAGCCCACACGTGGCGACAGGACCCCGTGCAGCTAAAGAGAGACAAATATATAAAAATTTTTTAAAGAAATACTTGCAAGTTATGGTATCGTCATAATTTCACATTTAAAATATGCAATTAATTCCTTGATTTAGGCATAGTATTCAGTGCTGATATCTTACTGTATTATAAAATGTTCTGGAACGAGAAGAAATTTTGATTCACTGCATTCATTAATTAGATTTATAAAAGTTATTTAGACAGTAAGGAAACCTGTGCCAACTGCATATAGGGGCTGTGAGCCTTGTGACTGCTTCCTTGGGTTTGGACTCTGACATCAACTCTAAATACACTAAGTATCCTTTAGCAGCTATCTGTCCCTCCAGAAAACAATTAAGAAGGCAAAAGGACCAGTCAATAAATCCTCTATCAAAACCTCTAGGCATAGTACACCACAGTCATGTAGTTTAATATTATCTTTCTCTTTAGAAAGATTTAGAATTAAGTACAGAATAAACTGAGTTAAGAGATGGTGGCAACATTCTTATTGAGCCTGTATTTCCTCCCACTCAAGGGTATTCACAATTATATATATAAATATTTCAAAGACTGACAATCATGAGAGGTAGTTATGCATTAGGAAGAAATGAATGCATATTTGGAAATGTACATCCTAGTAATATTTAAGAGAACCTAAACATGGCAGTCATGATTTCAAGGCAGAATACCAAATGTACAACTGAATAGTTTACATGGTTACTTGATTTTAAGTATCTTACTTTTATCATGAATAGTATTGGAATATTTACAGAACTTTTGGATCCACCATATTTATTGTTCTTATAAGAATAAAATATTGGAGAAATGTGGTTTGTTAATTTAGGAAGTTGGAGAACTTAAAAATGAAACAATTTATATTACAATTAGAAATGCTTATGAATTACAATCCCATGCTGCCATAACTACTGAGCATGCACTCTAGAGCCCACGAGCTGCGGCTCCCCAGCCCACACACAGCAGCTCTTGAGGCCCATGCACCTGGGGCCCAGCCTCTACCACAAGAGACACCAGCACAGGGAGAACTCTGTGGCCATACTAGAGAGCCTCCTCCTGATGCAACTAGAGAAAGCCCACACGTGGCGACAGGACCCCGTGCAGCTAAAGAGAGACAAATATATAAAAATTTTTTAAAGAAATACTTGCAAGTTATGGTATCGTCATAATTTCACATTTAAAATATGCAATTAATTCCTTGATTTAGGCATAGTATTCAGTGCTGATATCTTACTGTATTATAAAATGTTCTGGAACGAGAAGAAATTTTGATTCACTGCATTCATTAATTAGATTTATAAAAGTTATTTAGATACCCAGAATGTTACTTACAGAAAATTGAAGCATTTAAAAATAAAACATTATCTAAAGTTAATACATTTAAATATATTTGAAGATGTTTTTCATTAAATGATTAAATATTCTTAAAAACCCTTAAGATAACTACTAAGCATTTATAGATTTATAAATAAAGTTGGTAATGAACAGCCTAAGGAAAGATAGTTTTCTAAATCTGTACATTTAGTCAATTGGCTAACAAGTGTTAAAAATAAGCTCCAGGAATCTTATCTTCACATAAAAAGACAACAAGAAGGACTGTATTCATTTTAATTAAAAATAATATATTTAACAGAGGACTGATAAGTCAGCTTTCATGCAATTTAGAGCATTCAAAGAAACTTCAAGATGGTATACAGTTTATTTTCTATGGCAGATTTTGACCAACTCTGCATTTGATGCTAATTAATCTGAGTCTTCCATCTACTACATTCCTATAAAAATGTATTTCTCAAAGCCACTCATTGTATTATACACATACATATTCCTTATCTTCTTCCATCACATTCAAACCACAAAGATTATATAGGGAAAATTTAGACTGACTAGCATATGTGCTTATTATAAATTCTCAAAGACCCCTTTTTCACTCATTAGTCAAACATGTTCCTTCATGTTGCCCTACAGAGCAATGTATAAGGGTAAGACTCATTAGGAGTATTCTCCAACAGACTAAATGCTTATGTGAGCTTATTAGTATGCTCTTTTTAAACAAAAGGTAATTGAAAGTTTTCTTTGAATGGCTTTTTCTTAAGGGAATAGGAAAAAAACAGATGTTTTCATCACAAGCACCATTTACCAAGCAACCCAAAATGCATGGCATTTATATTAAACAGAAAAGCAAACAGAAGAATATTTGATTGTCTCAATTTGTACTCATAACCACTGGACTTCCAATGCCTAAAAACAATATTTGCATTTCTCTTTCAACTCAATCCATCACCTTGCAAACTGACTACCCCAGTCTTTCTTGGTATACACCATCCTCTGAATCCCCTCCATTCTCCTTACTCTTTACCTCTTTCTGCCTTGAGACAAATAGAATTCATGAACAGGAAACTGTGTCTCATCCTTCTCTAAACCAGCCTAAAACCAGTCTGTACTATGGCCACTTCCTCTACCTGCTCGGGTATATTATAGAATCCATGATCTTAAAAATCAAGACATTAGTAAATAAATAAATCTACCTGGGATATTTCATAATGGGTTTCAAGATTCCTTGGGAGAGTTCAGATGGATATTAAGAAGAAATGTGTGTGTGTGTGTGTGTGTGTGTGTGTGTGTGTATACATAGAATAGAATTATCTTGGGATCAATACCTAGGAAATAGGGGGAGAACACTAGGATAAGATAAGTGAAGAAACTGAATTTCATGCAGTGCATGGAGCTATCTGGAACTGGATGAAAACATGGGAGTTGTTGTATACAGGCCCAGTTCAAGTTGAAGCAAGGATCTGGGCCTTAAAACACCCATGCTTTGGTTGCAGACAACCCCTGGAGAAGATGCAGCCTTAGGTATGGCAGATGTTTTTAGCTGAAGAAAATCCCAAAGGCTATTATCACAACACCATACAGTGGAACCCCATTTTCATGATGCTCATCACACTTATACAACCCATTTCTAGAATAATCTTTGCCAGTCCTACTCTACCCAATTGTTAAATGTTGGAGTCCTTCATCATTCCTTTTCACCCCTCATCTTATAATATACTCTCTCAAGCCAATCTCATCTCCCATGCTTTTAGTCATTGCAGGCTGTAATTTTTTTGTCTCCTGCTTTTCCCCAAACAATATAGCTTTTTTTGTCTTGTTCTACACACAGAAGTCAGAATACAACTTTCTAAAAATAATTAGATGATCCTATTACTCTTCCACTGCATTCACTCTGTGACTTCCCATTTCCCTTCAGAAAAAGCAAAAGATCCTTAAAATTGACTCTTCCAAAACTCTGCACATTATCATCCACTTTTTTCCCCAACTTCCTCTATTTAATTTTATTCAATCCAGTTTTCTCCCTAACTCCTTCCATGAGACAAATCTGTATTTATTCATAGAGTCTCAATTTAAATGAGATTTTTAAAGAAAATTCATCATTCATTTTTTTTTGGAGTATTCCAGGGATTTTATCTAGAATCTCATTTCATCTTCATGTCAATTTAAATGGCAATTTAAATCATTTATATAATTTTAGTTCAATTTTTTTCTCTTTGACTGTAAGTTCAAAGAAGGCTAGGAATAAAGTTTATCTCCAGTGCTTAGCAGAAGATTTGATGTGTATGCATATGCTGAATAAAGCAGCATGATCCAAAATATGGATTATTTGGTAGGCAGGATTTACAATTAGGATTAGTTTCAAAGATCTATTGGGATACAGTGAAGAAGGGTAAGTACCTGTTAACAGAAGGAAGAAGAAAATCTCAATGAAAAATAGCAACGAGAAATCAGAAGATAATGCAGAGGATGGCAAAATAACTTGCTTTTCTGAAGTTGTCTAAATAACTAAGCTATACAATAAGCATGACTAAGTTGCCCAGAACTTAGAACTAAAATGTCTGAATACTGTGAGTCATGGACATTCCTAGTGATCCAGTGGCTAAGACTCTGGGCTCCCAACACAGAGGATGAGGGTTCAATCCCTGATCAAGGAGCTAGAGCCCACACACCATAACTAAGAGTTCACATGCCACAACTAAGACCTGGCACACCCAAATAAATAAAAAAAAAAACAAATACTATAAACTACTGGGAATAAGGTTTATCTTGACCTTCTCGGTGAATAGGAATTCATAGAGTTAGAGGATTCTGTAGGTGAGAAAACACCTATTAAAAAAGGAAGTTGCCACAAAACAGTTGGCTAAAAAGTAGAATAGTTAAAATTTGAACTGATTTCTTTCTGACCCCTAAATGCACATTTTTTAATACACAGACACTACCTCAAAGAAATGCTGAGTAGTTTATAATAATGCATATCAACTAATATTTTTTGTCAGCCCCAAGAGTAACCATTCTACCTCTAACTTAGAAATTTAAGCAAAAGGGAAAGGAAGAGGAAAATAGTCTTGAAGAATGTGAGGATAACAAAATGATTTGGAGTTTTACATTTTTCTGTAGAAAGGGGCAGCTAAATCTGCAGTAGAGAGTAAAGGAGGCACACACATTAGAACTGTGCCCACACTGTGGTCCTAGAAGCGACTGGTAAAATCAAATGAGAATTTCAATCAGGTCTGTCACTCTTGGATGAATTTGGTTCCAACTGCTAATGAACACAGACCTCCAAATGCAGATGGGAATTATGTGACATCAAAAGGTACATTTTTGTGGAACATACTCTGTGCAATATGGCTTGTGGAGTCAACATGCCTTTATTTAATTGCACTCAACTAATGTATGCCTTGAGAAGCAAGTACATCAAACATTGACCCTTAACAGACCTATGAAAGAAAAAAGGGATTTTCTTATTGCATTTAAACAGTCTTATGATTAGCTTATAGCACAGAAGAGAAAATGTATCCTAGCATATCTTCAACTTCTTATCACGCTTCAAGTCTTGATTAAAAAACCAAGCATCATTCATGAGTAATCTGTTTTGAATCATATTGGGATAATCCAGGCCAAGATAATACTTACATGTCTGCCTTGAGATCTGTCTAAAGGAAGTCTAACATCAAAAAGGAGTTTAGTAAAGGTTCATTAATTGAACAAACACGGTTTTTAAAACAGCAAACCTATGTCAGGCATTGTCTTAGGAAGAGGGAATTTAGAGAGAAAAAAACAGTACACTACATTTTGCCTAGTAGAGGAAGATAATTAAATGCAGTAAAAGGCAATACATACAAAAATAGAAATGTATGGAAGTCTAGAAACTGGCACACGTGAGAAAAATAGTCAGTTCAACATAATGAGGGCATCTCATTATCCTTTTCCTGTTTGCCCATTTCAGTCCCCACCCAACTTTAAAAGAATCTAATTGTAGGAAAGAGATCAGAAGGCAATTTAACCTAACTCCTGACCTACTCTCTACACTATGCCTTGCTTAACCAATTAATTCTTTTCCTAGAGTAAAAACAAGAATGAAGAACTGAGTAGTTGGAAGAATGACTAGCACACTACCTGCAATGGCCCCCGTAGCAATCCTGCAGGTAGATAATACAGGCAAGAAACTATTGGGTTAACCACTTTGTCACATAAGATGCTGTGGAAAAACCTGAACAATATACAATGAGAGAGACAGTCTGTACTCAATGGAGAATGATCCAGAACCCAACTTCCTGCCTTGATAAGTCACTGAGATTCTTCTCTTGGCTGAGAAGAATCTTCAGAGTTGGTCTCAGGACACAAGCTCACCTTTTCTCAGATTGCATGTTTTTTTCTAATTAAAGCACCTTTACTTTCTATTGACAATTGCCTCTTGAATTACTGGCTTTTGAGCAGTAAGCAGCCAAACCTGAGTTCAGTAACAATAAGGAAAGGCAATTCTAAGGAAGATTTATTTAAGAGTTAATACTTGAGCTAAGATTATAAAAGAGTAGCCATGTCTCTGGACATGATTGGGGCAGGAGGGGAAGAAATCAGGGACCAAATTAAGCTGCTTTTAACAGGGAGAGTTGAAATAGCAGTCTCATTGATTTGGCCCACATAGTGATTGGGAGATTTACATGCACTGTGATTGGTCAGGGCATAGGTTGAGAGATAGGGCATGATAAATTGTATCTCAAAATAAGTCAGGATTTTCAGTGTCAGACCAAGAAATTTTCAAACTTTTTATGAGCCATGAGAAGACACTGCAAGGCTTTAAGCGAAACAATGGCGCGATGGTACATAAACAGAGATTCAACTTAGTAACACAAAAAGTTTCTTTATCCAGTGAATTCAGAAGAATTGTACAATTTATCTGCAAATAAGTACTTCTCACCCCTATAAAAAATAAATTCCAACAAACAGAACCAATGCCAATTATTAACTACTGAACATTATTCTCTCTTGCAACAATGGATTTCCAATTTTATTCTTTCAGTTCTGTGTATGCTTTTCTCCAAGTATAACCCACATTTCCACATCTTAACATCTAAAATCAGCGTAAGTGACTTGCTTATATTGAAGAGAGAACTCTATAAGACCAACAGAAACATACAGTTCCCCTGAATTAACCAGCTGAGCTATGTGAGAAGAAAATGATTAGACTGAAATTTCAAACTATTTTTATTTAACGTGGAGCAACCAGGTACTTTTTTTATGTCTATAGGAAATCACAGAGAGAAAAACCTTAAGTTCATTCTTCTGACTCCTCAAAGGAAAATGCTGTCAGACACAGTGGTCCTTTTTCAAAGGCCACAGCAAGTCATTCCAGAAAGCAGTGTGGTGAAGGCTGAAGAGCCATCTACCAATAAATATGCCTGTGCCTCTTCCCAGTGTCTATCACACCTTCCAACAGGAACTGGAGTCTGTTTGCTCCAGTCTTGAATCCAAACTATGCATGTCACTTGCTCTGCTCAACAGAAGTGGCAAAAGTCATCTTTTGAGATTTTTTAGCACAGGTCCTCTAGCTATTACTTCTCATCTTGGAACTCAACTCTCACATAAAGAATCCATATTTTTCCACCACAGATGATGGACACATGGAAAGACAGGCCCTGGAGGAGGAGACCTGAGTAGAGGAAGAGTCTACATAAAGGCGAACCATGGCAGTCCAGGAAACAGCAAGTCCCCAAAACCCAGATGTGTAAATGAGGTTAAGTTGAATCTACCAGCTTCAGTTCAACTCTTCAGTCAGAACCTTCTCAAGCATACAAATTTTCAAACTTTTTATGAGCCATGAGAAGACACTGCAAGGCTTTAAGCGAAACAATGGCGCGATGGTACATAAACAGAGATTCAACTTAGTAACACAAAAAGTTTCTTTATCCAGTGAATTCAGAAGAATTGTACAATTTATCTGCAAATAAGTACTTCTCACCCCTATAAAAAATAAATTCCAACAAACAGAACCAATGCCAATTATTAACTACTGAACATTATTCTCTCTTGCAACAATGGATTTCCAATTTTATTCTTTCAGTTCTGTGTATGCTTTTCTCCAAGTATAACCCACATTTCCACATCTTAACATCTAAAATCAGCGTAAGTGACTTGCTTATATTGAAGAGAGAACTCTATAAGACCAACAGAAACATACAGTTCCCCTGAATTAACCAGCTGAGCTATGTGAGAAGAAAATGATTAGACTGAAATTTCAAACTATTTTTATTTAACGTGGAGCAACCAGGTACTTTTTTTATGTCTATAGGAAATCACAGAGAGAAAAACCTTAAGTTCATTCTTCTGACTCCTCAAAGGAAAATGCTGTCAGACACAGTGGTCCTTTTTCAAAGGCCACAGCAAGTCATTCCAGAAAGCAGTGTGGTGAAGGCTGAAGAGCCATCTACCAATAAATATGCCTGTGCCTCTTCCCAGTGTCTATCACACCTTCCAACAGGAACTGGAGTCTGTTTGCTCCAGTCTTGAATCCAAACTATGCATGTCACTTGCTCTGCTCAACAGAAGTGGCAAAAGTCATCTTTTGAGATTTTTTAGCACAGGTCCTCTAGCTATTACTTCTCATCTTGGAACTCAACTCTCACATAAAGAATCCATATTTTTCCACCACAGATGATGGACACATGGAAAGACAGGCCCTGGAGGAGGAGACCTGAGTAGAGGAAGAGTCTACATAAAGGCGAACCATGGCAGTCCAGGAAACAGCAAGTCCCCAAAACCCAGATGTGTAAATGAGGTTAAGTTGAATCTACCAGCTTCAGTTCAACTCTTCAGTCAGAACCTTCTCAAGCATACACAAGCTATCTCAAATTACTTCCGTCCAAATCACTGGCCAATGGAATCATGAACAATAAAACAGCTGTGGTTTCAAGTCATTACATTTCAGATGGTTTGTTACACAGAAACAGGTAATCAGTACATGTAATGGCTTACTGTTACCTTTTCAAAGAAAAACACCAGTGCAGACCAGGCCTCCGTGTAGAAGATTTCTGTGGGCTCAATAATAGTACAGAGGCACCAGTCAACATGACTCTGCCTCTTTGTACAGTGTAGGACACAGAGGCAAAGCCACAGTAGCAGGCCCTGCCCACAGCAGGATACACAGGAATTCAGTGTACAAAGAGCTGCAGGTCTCCCAATGGCCTTTTCAACACACACACCAAGAAGCAGAAGCAAGAGCACAGCAAATCCTAGGCAGTGAGGCATGTCTGCCACAGATGAATCAGGCCCAACCAAGCAGGAATCTTGGCCAAAGAAAGACATTAGAAAATCCATTGAAAACATTGGACATGTTTTCCTTTAGATGTATGGGCCAGCTTTAATGAAGAAAAGGATTTTTAATCTTTCCTTGAGGAAGCAAAGAAAAAATAAATATCTTTCCTCAATTTTTTGATGGTACATCGTGATGTTCTAGAAGTTTTGTTTATTCTTAATGTGAAACCAGTCAGAATGTGTATGATTTCTCTTGCTTTTTCTTTAAAGCTTTAACACAAAATTTTACAATACATTACATATTGTAATATTAAAACATTGCTCTCCTTAAACAAGCAATGTCATATAGTGTCACAAACTTCAGTGTGTGTGATGCAAATATAACTTTTGAGTAACATTATCGTCTGTGCAGGGCAACTCAGTAGGTAATGACTTAGGCCAACACATCATAGCATTTAAAAAGCTTGTATACTAGAAATGTTAAAATGCTAAGTTAAAATTTTCAGTATTTATGAGACACATGGAAAGACAGGCCCTGGAGGAGGAGACCTGAGTAGAGGAAGAGTCTACATAAAGGCGAACCATGGCAGTCCAGGAAACAGCAAGTCCCCAAAACCCAGATGTGTAAATGAGGTTAAGTTGAATCTACCAGCTTCAGTTCAACTCTTCAGTCAGAACCTTCTCAAGCATACACAAGCTATCTCAAATTACTTCCGTCCAAATCACTGGCCAATGGAATCATGAACAATAAAACAGCTGTGGTTTCAAGTCATTACATTTCAGATGGTTTGTTACACAGAAACAGGTAATCAGTACATGTAATGGCTTACTGTTACCTTTTCAAAGAAAAACACCAGTGCAGACCAGGCCTCCGTGTAGAAGATTTCTGTGGGCTCAATAATAGTACAGAGGCACCAGTCAACATGACTCTGCCTCTTTGTACAGTGTAGGACACAGAGGCAAAGCCACAGTAGCAGGCCCTGCCCACAGCAGGATACACAGGAATTCAGTGTACAAAGAGCTGCAGGTCTCCCAATGGCCTTTTCAACACACACACCAAGAAGCAGAAGCAAGAGCACAGCAAATCCTAGGCAGTGAGGCATGTCTGCCACAGATGAATCAGGCCCAACCAAGCAGGAATCTTGGCCAAAGAAAGACATTAGAAAATCCATTGAAAACATTGGACATGTTTTCCTTTAGATGTATGGGCCAGCTTTAATGAAGAAAAGGATTTTTAATCTTTCCTTGAGGAAGCAAAGAAAAAATAAATATCTTTCCTCAATTTTTTGATGGTACATCGTGATGTTCTAGAAGTTTTGTTTATTCTTAATGTGAAACCAGTCAGAATGTGTATGATTTCTCTTGCTTTTTCTTTAAAGCTTTAACACAAAATTTTACAATACATTACATATTGTAATATTAAAACATTGCTCTCCTTAAACAAGCAATGTCATATAGTGTCACAAACTTCAGTGTGTGTGATGCAAATATAACTTTTGAGTAACATTATCGTCTGTGCAGGGCAACTCAGTAGGTAATGACTTAGGCCAACACATCATAGCATTTAAAAAGCTTGTATACTAGAAATGTTAAAAATGCTAAGTTAAAATTTTCAGTATTTATGAGACACTAGTAAAATGGCATGATTCTTCTGAACACTTACCAAACACAGTTGATCAAAACAAATATAAATGACAAAGTTTTATTAATGTTCCACAATAATTTCCATTTTAATTATTTTCTGACTTCAAAATAATGGAAAATTTTTTAACAAACAAAATTAAATATATGCTTTCCTTATTCTTTTCCCCTAAATAAAATCCTCTTCCCCCATCTTTAGTCAAGCTAAATAAGTTTGTTTCATATGCGATTGCTTTGTATTTCAGGGACAGTTAAGAAAATGAGATAGGTAAATAGATATAGAGAGACACATTATACATGAGGGATGATTAATTTCAACCCCTGATATTTGATCAACCAAAAAGGTGGTCTCCAAACAATTTGGCAAATAAACATCACAGCACCATTGTCAGAAAATAGCCACCAAAGCCACCACAGCAGAGGTGGGATGCTAGTGATCTGATTTTAATTCCAAACATTCATCTAGACTTAAAGACCAAATTCCAATAGCCCATGCATTTTTTAATGCAAAAATACTGTATCTAATTTTTGTAATATTTGTGTTTTTCTCACACAGTTGAAATCTAGTCAGTTGCTTATGTTATTAAGAGATTCTAAGATCTTGAGATAGTAGTGACTTTGACAGGTTTTTTTTCTCTTTAAACAATATTCAAAATCTGAAAGGCACTTATGTTTGAAATGTTATATCTACAATACCACTGAAATTTTATTCCCTATGATAGTTAAAAATGTTGTCTGAGCTCTACTATATTGCACTTAACTCAAGCTTATCTTAAGAGGAAGCAAAGAAAAATAAATATCTTTCCTCAATACATTACAATTTTTTTTTGTAAAGTAATTTAACTCTTGCTTTTCTTTAAAGCTTTAACACAAAATTTTACAATACATTACATATTGTAATATTAAAACATTGCTCTCCTTAAACAAGAAATGTCATATAGTGTCACAAACTTCAGTGTGTGTGATGCAAATATAACTTTTGAGTAACATTATCGTCTGTGCAGGGCAACTCAGTAGGTAATGACTTAGGCCAACACATCATAGCATTTAAAAAGCTTGTATACTAGAAATGTTAAAAATGCTAAGTTAAAATTTTCAGTATTTATGAGACACTAGTAAAATGGCATGATTCTTCTGAACACTTACCAAACACAGTTGATCAAAACAAATATAAATGACAAAGTTTTATTAATGTTCCACAATAATTTCCATTTTAATTATTTTCTGACTTCAAAATAATGGAAAATTTTTTAACAAACAAAATTAAATATATGCTTTCCTTATTCTTTTCCCCTAAATAAAATCCTCTTCCCCCATCTTTAGTCAAGCTAAATAAGTTTGTTTCATATGCGATTGCTTTGTATTTCAGGGACAGTTAAGAAAATGAGATAGGTAAATAGATATAGAGAGACACATTATACATGAGGGATGATTAATTTCAACCCCTGATATTTGATCAACCAAAAAGGTGGTCTCCAAACAATTTGGCAAATAAACATCACAGCACCATTGTCAGAAAATAGCCACCAAAGCCACCACAGCAGAGGTGGGATGCTAGTGATCTGATTTTAATTCCAAACATTCATCTAGACTTAAAGACCAAATTCCAATAGCCCATGCATTTTTTAATGCAAAAATACTGTATCTAATTTTTGTAATATTTGTGTTTTTCTCACACAGTTGAAATCTAGTCAGTTGCTTATGTTATTAAGAGATTCTAAGATCTTGAGATAGTAGTGACTTTGACAGGTTTTTTTTCTCTTTAAACAATATTCAAAATCTGAAAGGCACTTATGTTTGAAATGTTATATCTACAATACCACTGAAATTTTATTCCCTATGATAGTTAAAAATGTTGTCTGAGCTCTACTATATTGCACTTAACTCAAGCTTATCTTAAAGAATGTCCCAGTTCTTTGGAGACTGTCAAAGTCTGTTTAACAGCTTTTCTTATTATCATTAGCAACTTCCCTTAGAATCTACTGAGTCTCTTATGACCTTGGAGTTCTGTCAATCCATGGTACTTTTTATGTCTTTATCACATATTTGGGAATAATTCTGTTACTTTTCACTTCACATATAAGCTTAATGATTTTTCTTACATATATGACTGCTAAAAATGTTATATAACTCCTACTTGAATCTACATTTTCTCTAATTATGCCACTTAGGCCCTCACAGATCACAGGAGCCTACTGTTTTTCAGAGAACAAGACCTAGTTTAGTTTTGCCAACAAAATGGGCACTTTCTGTCTGCCTCTACAAGGATTAGCTCACTAGCCACTGAAGTTGCTGACCTTCAAGAAACTTTCAGAGATAAGTGTGGAGATCAGGAATGACATACTCTGTGCTTTGGGAAAACCCACAGAACAGGTCTTCAGATAGATATTTTTAAGAGAAGATTTTATGACCCCAAATTCTTGCATCTTCTCATATCCAGAAAAGCACTAAAATCATTAACAATGACATATGCTCTGGGGACTAGCAGCAAGCCTCTACCAAAATGTGTACTTGACTGCACATGCCCTGTTTACTACAGTCATAGATATACTGAACTTTCTCTCTACTTCTTTGGAGCAATTTCTCATAGCTATCTGAGATGCTGTCTCCTGGGCTATGTTTCTCATTTTGGCCCAAATAAAACTACTCACATATCATTTTTTTTCCAGTTAACTGTTCCCTGTAATAGTATCCCTCTCTCATACTTGCTTTATCAGAATCTACTTAAATATATTTTAATTATATAGCACATGATTTATCTCCCTCATATGGTCTACTGTGCTTGCATGTGGCTTTCTTCTCATCTGAGAAAGGATCAATTTTTCTAATCCAATATATTTTTAATAAAACATGCCTAAGAACAGAAAATTTCATTTCTCTCTAAGACAAACTTCTTTCTTTTCCTTTTCTTGAAAAACACTCTATCCAAACAGTTTTCCCTATTGCCTAAAACATTTAGCCCTACTCATTGATCTTCTCAGATCCTTGGCTTTGATTGATGGACTAACAAAAGTCAGTCAATGGATGTTTTCAGAATGTAGGTCTAATTCTCATATCCCCGAAGAATTCCTAACGTACGATTATTGGACTTGGCAAATAAAAATATAGGATGTCCACTTAAAATTAAATTTCACCTAAATAAAAATAGCTCTTTAGTGTAAGTATCTTCCAAATTATGTGTGATTTATCTATTCAAATTTAAATAAATATCCTCTATCAGAAAACCCTATTTTAATGCAATAACTCTGACTTTTGTCTAAGATCTTGATGGATAACCTTCTGATTACCTCACTAGTTTCATCTCCAGAAGTGAAAAACAGAAACCAGAGAAAGAGAGGTTTCATTTTATTTTCATATACTTGATTTTTATGATATAAGAACTAGCATCTCAGAAAAAGGCTTGCATGGCCACCAATAGAGGCCTGCCTCTAGTTGTTTCTCAGGAATGAGGAACAGAGCCCTCTTTTGTTTAATAGGGTTGCTTGGAATAAACTCATTTATTCAAATTATAAGCATTGCCCCACCTACTCTATTGTAAAATCAAGGATCATAAAAAAAACAAGCACTTTTCCATCCACTAGAAAGTTTAGGTTTAGTAAATGGGGGAAACATAGAATGTATCCTTTTTTTTTCACTAATTTTAGTACCTGTGACTGCCTCCTTTGAATGATGCATGTTCACCTCTAAGTTATGCTCTCATTATTAAAAACTGTTTATGCTACACTGGAATCTAGGACATACATGGACAGATTTCCTTACAGTCAACAAAAAAGGTTAAGTATGTATGGCCCTAGCAAGAAAAAAATGTGCTGCCAAATGAAAAATTGGGATTCACAAAAATATAAAAATGACATATATGCCACTTTCTAGAACTTTCTTTGCTTCAAAACTCTGAATAAGCTGAATGATCCTAGCTTAGCCTTAAGATTTGTCTTCTCTATAATCAGCCTCTCTGACAAAGATTCATAAAGTGTGGTCTAGAGATACTTGGGTGTATTTGAGTGGATTCACAAGTCAAAAATATTTCGAAATAGTCAGATGCTATTTCCTTTTACCTGTTTTATCCTCTCACAATTACAATTTAGGAATTTTTCAAAGGTAACATAGCAAATGATATCACAACAGACTTAAATTAGAAGCTGATATGAAAGTTCAGCTATCTTTTATTACAAAGTCACTAAAGAAATGCATTTGCTGTTGTTCAGTTACTAATTCATGTCTGACTGCTTGAGACCCCATGGACTGTAGCAAACCAGGCTTCCCTGTCCTTCACCATCTCCCAGACCTTGCTCAAACTCACGTCCTTCGAGTCAGTGATGGTATCCAAGCATCTCATGCTCTGTCACCCCTTCTACTTCTGTCCTCAGTCTTTCCCAGCACCATGGTCTCTTCCAAAGAACTGGCTCTTTGCATCAGATGGCCAAGTACTGGAGCTTCAGCTTCAGCATCACTTCTTCCAACAAATATTCAGGGTCAATTTCCTTTAGGACTAACTCATTTGATCTCCTTGCAGTCCAAGGGACTCTCAAGAGTATAGATAATGTATAAATGTAAGCAACTCCTTTTTTCTCACTATTATTTGTTTTTGAAAATATAATTATTCTTTATAAGAACGTTATTCACATGAGGAGCACATTATCCTTATTTTTAAATGAATGCATATGTATCTTGAGAATTTCTGTTTTAATTTATATTGACAGAAAACCCATCTAAGAAAAGTTCTCAAGAGTACTGAATATTTTTTAATGAAAAGGGGTTCTGAGACCAAAAATTTCAGAACAAGAGATATCTAATCACATAGCTTTGAACACCAACCTTATAAAACCTGTGACATTAAAATTTATATATTCAAGTATAACCACTCTCTGTATTAAGATCTTTCAGGGCTTCTCTGGTGGTCCAATGGGTAGAGTCTGCCTTGCAGTGCAAGGGGCACCAGTTTGATCCCTGGTCTGGGAAGATCTCAACGTGTCATGGAGTGGTTGGACCTGTGCCAACTACGAGAAGACAAAAAATTAGTATATGCCCTACAAAAAATGTGCTGCCAAATGAAAATTGGGATTCACAAAAATATAAAAATGACATATATGCCACTTTCTAGAACTTTCTTTGCTTCAAAACTCTGAATAAGCTGAATGATCCTAGCTTAGCCTTAAGATTTGTCTTCTCTATAATCAGCCTCTCTGACAAAGATTCATAAAGTGTGGTCTAGAGATACTTGGGTGTATTTGAGTGGATTCACAAGTCAAAAATATTTCGAAATAGTCAGATGCTATTTCCTTTTACCTGTTTTATCCTCTCACAATTACAATTTAGGAATTTTTCAAAGGTAACATAGCAAATGATATCACAACAGACTTAAATTAGAAGCTGATATGAAAGTTCAGCTATCTTTTATTACAAAGTCACTAAAGAAATGCATTTGCTGTTGTTCAGTTACTAATTCATGTCTGACTGCTTGAGACCCCATGGACTGTAGCAAACCAGGCTTCCCTGTCCTTCACCATCTCCCAGACCTTGCTCAAACTCACGTCCTTCGAGTCAGTGATGGTATCCAAGCATCTCATGCTCTGTCACCCCTTCTACTTCTGTCCTCAGTCTTTCCCAGCACCATGGTCTCTTCCAAAGAACTGGCTCTTTGCATCAGATGGCCAAGTACTGGAGCTTCAGCTTCAGCATCACTTCTTCCAACAAATATTCAGGGTCAATTTCCTTTAGGACTAACTCATTTGATCTCCTTGCAGTCCAAGGGACTCTCAAGAGTATAGATAATGTATAAATGTAAGCAACTCCTTTTTTCTCACTATTATTTGTTTTTGAAAATATAATTATTCTTTATAAGAACGTTATTCACATGAGGAGCACATTATCCTTATTTTTAAATGAATGCATATGTATCTTGAGAATTTCTGTTTTAATTTATATTGACAGAAAACCCATCTAAGAAAAGTTCTCAAGAGTACTGAATATTTTTTAATGAAAAGGGGTTCTGAGACCAAAAATTTCAGAACAAGAGATATCTAATCACATAGCTTTGAACACCAACCTTATAAAACCTGTGACATTAAAATTTATATATTCAAGTATAACCACTCTCTGTATTAAGATCTTTCAGGGCTTCTCTGGTGGTCCAATGGGTAGAGTCTGCCTTGCAGTGCAAGGGGCACCAGTTTGATCCCTGGTCTGGGAAGATCTCAACGTGTCATGGAGTGGTTGGACCTGTGCCCAACTACGAGCAAGTGCTCTGGAATGCATGCACCCAGAGCTGGTCCTCTGCAGTGAGAGAGGCCACTGCTATGGGAGACCCACACAGGCCAAAGAATAAAAGATGGATAAAAATAAATATAAAACTAAAATAGGCATGATAAGGGGAGGAAAAAAATGATCTTTCAATGGCTTTCCCACACACATACTATAAAACTGAAAGTCCTGTTGTGACCTACCAGATCACAGGAGAGCTGGTTTCCATCTCCCACTTCAGTATCTGTCACTTTCTGCTCCCTCTGCTTGGTCTACACTGGACATCTAAGCCATTCTTCAAGTATATTAAGAGCATTCTTATCTCAGGGTATTAAAAGTTTTATTCCCCAATATTCTTCTCTAAATGACTTGCTTCTTTCTTTACTCAGGTGTCTACTCTGAAGTTTTTCTTTAGAAAAGTCTTCTCTGACAACCCATTAGGAAAAGCAGTCTCTGTTAGTCCATCACCTTGCCCTGCTTCACATTTCTTCTTAGGCCTATCATAGCCTGAATTAAAATATAAGTAAGATGCTGTTTATATTGGGCCTCCCTCACAAGCTGCACAAGAATCAGTACATGTCCTTTTTTGTTCATGACTTTATCCTCAACATCTTCATAAAGACATGGCACACTGCAGGTCCATAGAAATCATTTGTAAGTTTTCGTACAGTTAATATATTTGATCTATAGTTTTACTGTGAGGTGAGAGTAATACAAAGTTTATTTTTATAGCTTTTCACATTGACAGTCATTTCCTTAACTGAATTCCTTCATGCCAATAATTCAAGTAAAGCAAGTGTGCATACAGGAAAAGTATTAATAATATTAGATAACTTGTTCCTGAAAGAGATATAATTGAATTTTTGTCATTAGTGCTGCAATGGTATTTCTTCTATACCATCTGAAAATAAAGGCACATTTAGTGCTTTGTTCTTTCGATGCCTTTTACACATTAGAAATAAATACAGTTACTAGAAGGAGAGTAGTGTTATAGACACCAGTACCTGAGTAACAATAAAGCAAGTTAATCCTTAACATTATCCACATTAGCTCTAAGCTATGTCTTGATTTTCGCAATGTTTTATTTATGCAGTGGTTAACTGCTTATCACTGTGATTCAAATAACAAGAAGTAAAAGAAAATTATGGTCACAAATTTGGAGAACAAAATGGACACCAAGTAAGTGGATAGGACATTTTTGCAGAGTAAACACAGTGAGTTCAATTTGGGACAAAACACAATTTAAATGACTGAAATATTGAGGAGAAAATGTCCAGTAGAATGAGAGAGTTAGGGTAGAGATTCAAGACTAGAGAAATGGATTTGGCAACAATTAGCTTAGGAGTAGATATCACTGAAGCTACAGAGATCACTTAGAATGGTAAAGTGAAAAAGAGAGCTCACTTATTCATATTTTTGCAATCAGGAGCCAGGCTTTATAAAACATTCTAGATGCAAAGATTTTGCAGTAGAGAATCACTGAAGATTAGCCATCTTCTCTGAGATTTGTTTGACACGTTTACTGTGTACTTGCCCTACATCAATGCAGTAATTCCAACAACTAACATAAAACTTTGTCTGAGTTTACAAATATAATGGTGAAATTTATTAAATTTGGGTCTCTCAAGAGACCTCATATTTATTTCTATTTTATGTAAAACTGAAGTTAAACTAACAAGGTCACAAATAGGTCACTGTTGCCTAATCCACCACCCTCGTTATGATGTATAATTAACACTGTGGAAGTGAAAATACTGTGATTTTCTCCCTGAATTTGACTTCTAGTTATTCCTAATCGCTTCATTTGACCTAATTGAAAATGTTGCATTGTAATCAATCTCTCCCCTTCCCAAACTATCTTCCCCAACTGAGATAACTGCTAGGAGCTATCAACCTAACAATCTCTGACCCTGCAGAGTCTAGGTGCTTCTAGCAAACTTCCTAATCATGTTTGTACAAGCTGTTAACTTTAAAGACTTCCCTGACAGAGTTACTGGTTTGAATATAAAGAAAAGGAATATTCCAGATAAAATTACGTCAGCATACTTAGGATAATTTAACACCTGCTTTCTGTAAAAATTTCTGAAGTAGCAAAGGAAACAAAAATTCACTTGAGATAAAGTTATGTTCTTTTATTTCAACATATTGATTTGCTAATATTCTACAGAGAACTACAATCCTATAGCAGGATAAATAAGAGAGTTCCTTTAAGCTTTTTTTAAAGAGATTCCTTCATACCTAGCCATAAATAAAAGGCTGAAACTACTTGAGACTGCTGAAAGCAAAATGAAAGAGTTCCATCAAGTGGCCATATAAAGACATGACAGTTGACATTTCACCAATGCAGAGAAAGATAATTCCTCCAAAATCTAGTTCACAAATACATTTTCAACCAAATTCCCAAAATACACCTATATAACATTAAAAAACACTAAAGACACAATTTAAACATCGCATTAATGAATTTTCTACATAATTATTAGGTCTAGGTCTAGGACCCAGATAAATTAGGTCTAAGTATATTTTGTTTTCTTTTACTTTCTAATACTCTGTCCATATAACTTAGGCTTGAAAACACATGGTTATAATCTTAATTCCTCCTTTGTTATAGTCATCTGTTTAAATTATTTGGTAGGTACACCAGAGATTACACTAAACTAAGTATTGGATTGTGCTGAAACTCAGAAAACAGCTATGTAAAAATGAGCCAAAATGTTTTACCATTAGACCTTATAAATACAAAGGAAATTCAATGCAACTTTTCTGAAAAACTAGTTATAAAGCATTTCTGTTGTTGTTCAGTCACTAAGTTGTGAGTTATAAAGAATAAGCATCAGTTAAACTGATTCGTTTAATATCCTAAATGAAGATGTTTTGTTTCTATATATTTTTTAAAAATTTTACAGAGTTTTGTTATTAATAGACATGTATGGTCCCAGATCAGTCATATGCATATGCCTGGTCCCCTCCCCACTGCCAGAACCCCCGATCCCACCCCTCCAGGACATCGCTCTGAGCCCTTGTAGGAACTCCTATTCCCTCAGCACAATGACAATAGCTATCTTTTTCACATATGATAGTATAGGTTTCCATGTTACTCCCCACCCACTATTCATTCCACACAAGGTCCATATGTCTATTCTCTGTTTTTCCATGGGTTCACTGCATGTGTTATCATTACCCTTTTACCAGATTCCATATATATGTGTTAGTACACTGTACTTGTCTTTCTCTTTTTGACTTACTTCACTTTTTATGATAGGTTCTAGATCCAACCACCTCATTAGGACTGATTCTTCTGCATTTTTTTAACAGCTGGGTAGTATTCCATTGTATATATGTACCACAGCTTCTTTATCCATTCATTTGTCGATGGACATCTAGGTTGCTCCCATGTTCTAGTTAATGTATAGAGAGCTGCAATGAATACTGGAGTACGGGTGCTTCTTTCAGTTGTGATTTCATCTGGGTATAAGCCTAAGAAATTGTACATTTCCTCCAGGTTGTGCAGTTTGTTGCTATACAGTTGTTTATAATAGTCTCTTATAATCCTTTGGATTTCTGCATTATCTGTTGTAATCTCTCCTTTTTCATTTTTGATTTTGTTGATCTGGTTCTTCTCTTTTTTTCTTGATGAGTCTGGCCAGTGGCTTGTCAACTTTGTTTATCTTTTTGAAGAACCAGCTTGTCGTTTTATTTATCTTTACTATTGTTACTTTCATTTCTTTTTCATTTATTTCTGCTCTATCTTTATGTTTTCTCTTCTTCTGGTAACTTTGGGGTGTTTTTGTTCTTCTTTCTCCAGTTGTTTTAAGAGTAGTGTTAGCTCGTCTGTTTGATATTTTTCTTGTTTCTTGAGGTAGGATTGTATTGCTATAAATTTCCCTCTTAGAACTGCTTTTGCGGTATCCGCTAGGTTTTGCATGGTCATGTGTTCATTTTCTTCTAGGAAATTTTTTTTATTTCTTCTTTGATTTGGTTGGTAATCAGTTTGTTTTTTATGTATGTGTTGTTTAATCTCCATGTGCTTGTGTTGCTAGTGGTGTCTTTCTTGCAGTTGATCTCTAGTCTCATTGCACTGTGGTCCGAGAAGATAGCTGATATAATTTCAGTTTTCTTGAACTGACTGAGGTTTGATTTGTGGCCCAAGATGTGGTCTATCCTGGAGAATGTTCTGTGAGCACTTGAGAAGAAAGTGTATTCTTCTGCTTTTGGATGGAACGTCCTAAAGATATCGATGAGGTCCATCTTTTCCAGTGCGGCATTTAAGGTTTGTGTTTCTTTCTTAATTTTCTGTTTGGATGATCTGTCCATTAGTGTGAGAGGAGCGTTAAAGTCTCCTACTATGATTGTGTATTTGAGATTGTCCAATAGGTCTCTTAGGCTCTCCTAGGTTCTTTTAATTCTTTGTGCTTTGTTCTGTTCTTCAGCAGTTATTTTCACCATTTTGTCTTCCAGCTCACTTATCTGTTCTTCTGCCTCTGATACTCTACTGTTGAGACCTTCTATATTATTTCTGAGTTCAGCAATTGAGTTGTTTGTATTTTCTTATTTTTCATTTCTTTCATGTAAATTCGAAGTACACTAATTTCCTCTAATGTTTTGTTTTTGGTGTTTTGAATCCTCGCTAGTATTCCTCCTCTGAATTCTCTTTCCAATAATTTGTCTATCTCCTCTTCTGTCATTTGAAGCTGTGTTTCTCTAGTTTGTTCCTTTATTTGTGCAGTGTTTCTCTGTCTTTTCATTATTATGTTAATTTTTGCTTCTTTGTGTGTATCTGTGTGTTGGAGTTCTTTTTCCCACCAGGCTGCATGGTTGAATTCTCCCTTCCGTTTAGTCTCTGTCCTTGTAGAAGGGTTAGGCAGTTTGTGTCTTAGGTGATGTTAGGTCCTGTTTGCAGGTGCATAATCTCTAGTGTTGTATGTTCTCTTATAGTGTGGGGTCTTGGAATCAGGGATTCCACTCTGAGGATCCTTGGTTTGATCTCTGGCCAGGGGGTGTAGGCTCTATGTCTGGTTTGCTATGGCGTTCAATGTATTAGTTCAAATATAAGCATATGAGGAACAAGAGGTGCATCCCTGATGGATGACAGTCATAAAATTATGCAAATATTTTCTAACATAATAGAAGAATATACATACATACACATCAATAACCACAACTGAACAGTCTTACATGGATAAAGGATAGGAAACTTTTCTGGCAAATGGCGCAATCAAAGATGGTATCTGACCATTACACTCTAAATTAATTAAAATATTGCTTGGAAAAATAGATCCCCTGCAAGGTCCAGGCTAGGAATATTACAATGAAAGTAGTTTTTAACTAAGACATGTGTTGGGGGTGAGAAGGATGGGTAATGAGAAGGAATAGATTCATGTTGCAAGGATTTTGTAGGGTTAGGTAACAAAGATTAGTGTGTTGTAGAGTTTGGTGCAGCTGGAAGAGAATAGTAGAGACAGGAAGACAGAAAATATTTATATAGAGGATAGTCATAGATAGAAAAAGATTTTACAGTTAGAGCATAGAGAAGCAGCTGTGGCCAAAAAAAAATTTTTTTTCTTTTTTTTTAAACCTTTTTTTTATATATCTTTTTTGGGGGGTGGGGTGGGGAGGGAGGGGAACGGGCGGGCCACTACTATTGGTCTTTCATTTCTCCATTTTCATCCGTCTTTGCTCTTTGGCCTGTGTGGGCCTCCCATCATGGTGGCCTCTGTTGTCGCAGAGCACTGGCTCTGGGCGCATGCGCTCCAGAGCTCCGGCTCGGTAATTGGACACATCAGTCCAGCCACTCCGCGGCACGTGGGATCTTCCCAGGCCAGGGATCGAACCGGCGGCCCTTGCACTGCAAGGCAGTGTCCTTACCCACTGGACCACCAGGGCAAGCCCAAAATTAAAAGTTTTAAAAAAATTAAATTAAATTAAAATTAAAAAAAAAAAAATTGAAAAGAAAAGACAAAAAGTCAAACACACCAAACAGGCAAACGAACAAAGCAAAACACCCAAAAATAAAGGGTAATATTGTCCCTGGTTTTTATCTTCTCATCTGCATGTGGACCTTCCACCAGCTTGCTCTTCATGTTGTCCCAGGTTTACCTAGTCTTTACTGGTAGGGTTCGGGCGTGGGAACTGGACAGCTGCTTATGTCTTAGGTTTCAGTGAGTCAGGTGTTTTTGTAGTCAGGACCCTTGCAGAGCCAGTTGCTCTGGTTTCTGTTTTTGCTTTCAGCAAAACAAAGGCTCTGCAGCCAGCTCAGGTGCTTGCTGGTGCAGCGGCAATTCAGTCTGTCGGCTGGGGGCTTTAAACACGGTTCCATGCTGGAGGGGGCTCTCAGGTTCCACTGCACACCCCCTGATAGCCTTCAATCCCAGCTCTTCTCCCAATTTCCTCTGCCACAGCTCTCCGGCTGCCTGTGGGACTGCGGCTTCCCTGCTGCAGCTCTGGGGCTGCACAGACTTTTCAGGCTGCCGGTGCGCGAGCACTGCTGGTTATGGGACTAAGCCTCAAACGCGGGCGCGAGGTTCCCCATCCAGCTGGAGCCAGATTTGGGGGCTGCAACCCGCAGGGGTTTCCCCGTTCCATTCCGCACACCCCAGCTAGCGGTGTCTCAGCTCACCTGTTGCCTGGGGACTCTGTACTGTCCTGGCTTGATTTTCATGCTGAGCACGAAGATCTGTCCTCCTGGCACACTTTCCAGCGCTCTCTTCACCAGGTCCAGAACAGAAGCTCCAGGAAAGTTCTGGCTTCTCGTTCTCTGACGCTCCTAGACCTGAGTTCTTTTGTCATCTAGCGGCTGGTTTGTTGGTGGTGTTTCATTTCTTGATTAGTTCTGGTGATTCTATTGAGGAGCTGCTGAAATCCTCCTCTCATTCCTCCGCCATCTTGAAGATTTTTGCAATACCCTACTAGGTGGCATCTCTCTTATAAAAGAAGAAAAATTGGCGCCTCTGATTATAAATTATAGTAGTTTTAAGGAGATACAGTTCCTTACCTCTACTTCAGAGATGAGTCATGACTTATTTTAAAGCTTTTATTTAAATGCTACTATAGACTAATATTGTCAAACACACCAAACAGGCAAACGAACAAAGCAAAACACCCAAAAATAAAGGGTAATATTGTCCCTGGTTTTTATCTTCTCATCTGCATGTGGACCTTCCACCAGCTTGCTCTTCATGTTGTCCCAGGTTTACCTAGTCTTTACTGGTAGGGTTCGGGCGTGGGAACTGGACAGCTGCTTATGTCTTAGGTTTCAGTGAGTCAGGTGTTTTTGTAGTCAGGACCCTTGCAGAGCCAGTTGCTCTGGTTTCTGTTTTTGCTTTCAGCAAAACAAAGGCTCTGCAGCCAGCTCAGGTGCTTGCTGGTGCAGCGGCAATTCAGTCTGTCGGCTGGGGGCTTTAAACACGGTTCCATGCTGGAGGGGGCTCTCAGGTTCCACTGCACACCCCCTGATAGCCTTCAATCCCAGCTCTTCTCCCAATTTCCTCTGCCACATCTCTCCGGCTGCCTGTGGGACTGCGGCTTCCCTGCTGCAGCTCTGGGGCTGCACAGACTTTTCAGGCTGCCGGTGCGCGAGCACTGCTGGTTATGGGACTAAGCCTCAAACGCGGGCGCGAGGTTCCCCATCCAGCTGGAGCCAGATTTGGGGGCTGCAACCCGCAGGGGTTTCCCCGTTCCATTCCGCACACCCCAGCTAGCGGTGTCTCAGCTCACCTGTTGCCTGGGGACTCTGTACTGTCCTGGCTTGATTTTCATGCTGAGCACGAAGATCTGTCCTCCTGGCACACTTTCCAGCGCTCTCTTCACCAGGTCCAGAACAGAAGCTCCAGGAAAGTTCTGGCTTCTCGTTCTCTGACGCTCCTAGACCTGAGTTCTTTTGTCATCTAGCGGCTGGTTTGTTGGTGGTGTTTCATTTCTTGATTAGTTCTGGTGATTCTATTGAGGAGCTGCTGAAATCCTCCTCTCATTCCTCCGCCATCTTGAAGATTTTTGCAATACCCTACTAGGTGGCATCTCTCTTATAAAAGAAGAAAAATTGGCGCCTCTGATTATAAATTATAGTAGTTTTAAGGAGATACAGTTCCTTACCTCTCTACTTCAGAGATGAGTCATGACTTATTTTAAAGCTGTAAATGCTACTTCTAAATGCATACTATAGACTAATATTTCTGTCATACTTTATCAAGATGTAGTTCATTGAACAACCGATTAGAGTATGTAATTAACCAAACATTTGACTTTATGGTCCAGCTCTCACAACCACATGTTAGAGAAGAAGGCTGAGTGTCAAAAAAACGATGCTTTCCAAGTGTGGTGCTAGAAAAGACTCTAGAGAGTCTTTCGAACTGCAAGAAGATCAAACCAGTCAATCTTAAAGGAAATCAGCCCTTAATATACACTGAAAGAACTTATGCCGAAGCTGAAACTCCAATATGTTGGTCACTGATGCAAACATCTGACACACTAGAAAGGACACTGATGCTAGAAAACATTGAAGGCAGAAGGAAAAGGGCAACAGAGGATGAGATGTTTGGATGGCATCACCAATGCAATGGACATGCATTTGAGCAAACTTTGGGAGATGGTAAGGGACAGGGAAAGGACATGGACTGGTGTGCTCCAGTCCATGGGGTCGTGAGGAGCAGGACACCACCTGGATGGAATGACAACAACAAACATTTGACTGTATGTGGCATTTCCCAGTTTCCCAGTGTATGAAAACAATGCATACTATTGCTGAAACAATGTTAAAGGATGCACTTTTATATTAAGTCTGTGAAATTTCATTACAGTTATATACTACATGAATTCTCACTCAGTCCTGTTCAACTCTTTGTGATCCTATGGACTGTAGCCCACCAGGCTCCACAGTCTATGCAATTTCCCAGGCAAGAACACTGGAAAAGATTGCCATTTCCTCCTCCAGGGATCCTCCCAACCCAAGGATCAAGCCCACACCTCCTGCTTCTCCTATGTTGGAAGGTGGATTCGTTATCACTATGCTACCTGGATAAATGTAAAATTGAATACTGGGTGTATAATTATTAATAGCATGGCTTCTAGCATCATAGATTGGATTTGAATCTAATCTGTCACTTTTTTCCTGTTACCTGGAGCAACTCTGTCTTCATTTATGTAAGAAAAGGAAAATACTACTACTGACGTCACTACTATATAAATTAAATGCTGTATTTCTTATCGAGCAGTTAGATATGCAACTGGCAAACATTAATACTTTTGGGAGAAAGAATCCATTATTCTGTCTTCTCAATGATAGATTCACAAGCTGGAATCAAGACTCGTGAGAGAACTCTCAACCACCTCAGATATGCAGATGATGCCATTCTAGTGGCTGAAAGTGAAGAGGAACTAAAAAGCTTCTTGATGAAGGTAAAAGAGGAGAGTGAAGAAACAGGCTTAAAACTCAACATTCAGAAAAGCTAAGATCATACCATCCAGTCCCATCGCTTCATGGGAAACAGATAGGGAAAAAATGCAAAAGGTGACAGACTTTATTTTCTTGGGATCCAGAATCACTGCAGATGGTGACTGCAGCCATGAAATTAAAATACTTGCTCCTTGGAAAAAAAGCTATGACAAACCTACACAGCATATTAAAAAGCAGAGACATCACTTTGTCAGCAAAGATTGGTATAGTCAAAGCCATGGTTTTTCCAGTAGTCATGTGTGGCTGTGAGAGTTGGACCATGGAGAAGGCTGACCACTGAAGAATTGATGCTTTCAAACTGTGGTGCTGGAGAAGACTCTTGAGAGTCCCTTGCACATCAAGATCAAACCAGTCAAGTCCAAAGTAAATCAACCCTGAATATTCATTGGAAGGACTGATGCTGAAGCTGAAGCTCCAATACTTTGGCCACCTGATGTGAAGAGCCAACTCATTCAAATAGACTCTGATGCTGGGAAAGACTGAAGGCAGTAAGAGAAAGGGTGACAGAGGATGATTGGTTGGATAGCATCGTTGAGTCAAAGGACATGAGTTTGAGCAAACTCTGGAGACAGTGAAGGACAAGGAAGCCTGGTGTGCTGCAACCCATGGGGTCTCAAAGATGGGACACAACTGATTGACTGAGCAACAAAAATCTTCTCATTAATGAGTAAATATGGTATAGATTCTTGTATACAAGTTCATTAGATTTAAGAGTTTAAAAAATGCAAATGACTAAGAAAATGAAAGAATACAAATGCACTACTTCTATGATAGCATCATGATCATAGATTGTTTTCTGTGCACTTCCTCACACCTGCATATCTATTTCAACAAGAAGCCAAAAAAGGGTTCACAAAGTCATACTTTTATTTTTCTTTAGAAATCTACATTGCTAATAAGCTTTTAAAATTAATTCTTTTTAGAAATCTGAAAAGACAAAAGGGTGAAAGGAAGGATGATAAAGTACAGTTATGCAGATGATGCCATTCTAGTGGCTGAAAGTGAAGAGGAACTAAAAAGCTTCTTGATGAAGGTAAAAGAGGAGAGTGAAGAAACAGGCTTAAAACTCAACATTCAGAAAAGCTAAGATCATACCATCCAGTCCCATCGCTTCATGGGAAACAGATAGGGAAAAAATGCAAAAGGTGACAGACTTTATTTTCTTGGGATCCAGAATCACTGCAGATGGTGACTGCAGCCATGAAATTAAAATACTTGCTCCTTGGAAAAAAAGCTATGACAAACCTACACAGCATATTAAAAAGCAGAGACATCACTTTGTCAGCAAAGATTGGTATAGTCAAAGCCATGGTTTTTCCAGTAGTCATGTGTGGCTGTGAGAGTTGGACCATGGAGAAGGCTGACCACTGAAGAATTGATGCTTTCAAACTGTGGTGCTGGAGAAGACTCTTGAGAGTCCCTTGCACATCAAGATCAAACCAGTCAAGTCCAAAGTAAATCAACCCTGAATATTCATTGGAAGGACTGATGCTGAAGCTGAAGCTCCAATACTTTGGCCACCTGATGTGAAGAGCCAACTCATTCAAATAGACTCTGATGCTGGGAAAGACTGAAGGCAGTAAGAGAAAGGGTGACAGAGGATGATTGGTTGGATAGCATCGTTGAGTCAAAGGACATGAGTTTGAGCAAACTCTGGAGACAGTGAAGGACAAGGAAGCCTGGTGTGCTGCAACCCATGGGGTCTCAAAGATGGGACACAACTGATTGACTGAGCAACAAAAATCTTCTCATTAATGAGTAAATATGGTATAGATTCTTGTATACAAGTTCATTAGATTTAAGAGTTTAAAAAATGCAAATGACTAAGAAAATGAAAGAATACAAATGCACTACTTCTATGATAGCATCATGATCATAGATTGTTTTCTGTGCACTTCCTCACACCTGCATATCTATTTCAACAAGAAGCCAAAAAAGGGTTCACAAAGTCATACTTTTATTTTTCTTTAGAAATCTACATTGCTAATAAGCAAATTTTAGGTAAAAATCTCACATAATAATAAAAACAGCTATAATTTAATTGATCAACTGAATAATTAACTGAATGCTGAAAATGACAAAAGGGTGAAAGGAAGGATGATAAAGTACAGTTAGTGAAAAGCAAACAAGTGGAATTATAGGTACAGTTTATATATGAATTATCTGTACTCTTCTTATATATATTCTATGTTTGAAATTATTCCAAATAAAATAGAATATAAAAGAAAAATGAACCTATTTATGTAACCTAAAAGTGAATGAGTTTACCTCCGATAAATATTCACTTAAACAAAAGAAAAACTTCTGATGTTATTTCTACAAGACAAAAAATAAGCGCAGAAGGAAAGTTAGATATGCAGGAAAATATGTTCAACAATGGAAGTGCTAAGCATGTGGAGAAAACTAAATACACACAGTCTGTGTGAAACAACAAAATGTCTAACTTCGACAGAATGAAAATACAGAATTAAAATACAATAGAACAACAGTAAGAAAGATTAGACAGATGGCAATTTGATTTTCATAATTCTAAGGTCCATTTCTTTCAAAAGTAGGAGTAGAAATAGTGATTAACATAGACTCAAAGGGAAACATGCCTGTTGCAGCTGTATGGTAACTACTAAAACTGTGCATGGGAAAAGTGGAATGTGGACGAAAAAAAATTTTTGGAAAGATGCCAGAAAAGTAACTAGTGAAACAAAGGAGAAATATGCAAGACAAGAAATAAGATAGTAATAAATCCAAACATAAGAAGTAATCCTAATAAATATGAATTTACCATTAAATTCACTGAAACTATATTCAAAAGAAAACAAATGATTTCACTGTTTATTAGATAAGGCCATAATAAAATTGACAGACAAAGCATAGAAAATTGGTAAGGCAAATATTGGCCAAAGGAAAGCTGGTACTTCTATACTGATATGACAGAATATTCTTTATGGCACTAAAACCTGTATAGTGTAGAAAAGATCATTGCTATTTAAAACTAAATGATAACTTGCCATCATAACATATAAAAAGTTAAAAATATGGAAAAATGTATCATTCTATTCTGAGATACATATGAATAAAACAGCTGTAATTTAATTGATAAACAAAATAATTAACTGAATGCTGAAAATGACAAAAGGGTGAAAGGAAGGATGATAAAGTACAGTTAGTGAAAAGCAAACAAGTGGAATTATAGGTACAGTTTATATATGAATTATCTGTACTCTTCTTATATATATTCTATGTTTGAAATTATTCCAAATAAAATAGAATATAAAAGAAAAATGAACCTATTTATGTAACCTAAAAGTGAATGAGTTTACCTCCGATAAATATTCACTTAAACAAAAGAAAAACTTCTGATGTTATTTCTACAAGACAAAAAATAAGCGCAGAAGGAAAGTTAGATATGCAGGAAAATATGTTCAACAATGGAAGTGCTAAGCATGTGGAGAAAACTAAATACACACAGTCTGTGTGAAACAACAAAATGTCTAACTTCGACAGAATGAAAATACAGAATTAAAATACAATAGAACAACAGTAAGAAAGATTAGACAGATGGCAATTTGATTTTCATAATTCTAAGGTCCATTTCTTTCAAAAGTAGGAGTAGAAATAGTGATTAACATAGACTCAAAGGGAAACATGCCTGTTGCAGCTGTATGGTAACTACTAAAACTGTGCATGGGAAAAGTGGAATGTGGACGAAAAAAAATTTTTGGAAAGATGCCAGAAAAGTAACTAGTGAAACAAAGGAGAAATATGCAAGACAAGAAATAAGATAGTAATAAATCCAAACATAAGAAGTAATCCTAATAAATATGAATTTACCATTAAATTCACTGAAACTATATTCAAAAGAAAACAAATGATTTCACTGTTTATTAGATAAGGCCATAATAAAATTGACAGACAAAGCATAGAAAATTGGTAAGGCAAATATTGGCCAAAGGAAAGCTGGTACTTCTATACTGATATGACAGAATATTCTTTATGGCACTAAAACCTGTATAGTGTAGAAAAGATCATTGCTATTAAAACAATGATAAAAACTGAATTTATAGAAATTATTCTAAACTTTGATGCTTCTAATAACTTGCCATCATAACATATAAAAAAGTTAAAAATATGAGAAAAAAATTGTATCATTCTAAGGAATAAACAATATTCTGAGATACATATGAAACTTCAAACAAAACTTGACCATGTCAAAGACCATAAAGAAAATACCAGAAAATTTCAAGAAATTATCATGCAGATTCTTCTCTAACCACAATGTAATTAAACTAAAAATCAGAAAAAAAAAAATCAGTATTCCAAAAATTTACGTATCTGAATATACATGATCATACTGGAAACATAATAGAAATCAATAAACACTAAAAATAAATGAAGCCACTAACTTAAGACATCAGTGAAAGAATAGTAAAGTAGACCCAACAGAAGAAAGGAAAATTACTTTAAAATAATAATTAATGTAATAGTAATCAAATGCAAAATATCAACAAGACCCAAAGGCTAATTCTTATGTATTTAAAATATGTATGTTTACCCTAACTTTATAATTAAACTTGTAATCATTTTACTTGAATATATATCCATAGGTATTTTTAATATTTTTTCCATTTTTAATTTTACACAAAAGACTTTGTGACATCCATTTTATTTTACCTCAAAATTTTTCTTCAGTCTGTTATTTTTTTGATCGATGTATAAGTTTATTCCTTCTAATTATTGTACAATATTCTATAGACTAAATTTTATTTACCTACCATTCTTTTGTTATCTAACAACATTTTGATGTATATTCCAGGATTTTCATGTACATATGTTTTAGAGGGTTTCTGAAGTGAAATTATGAGGTTTATTTTAGGAAAGGGGGCATGTAAATCTCCCTCAATGTTAGCAAAATGACTATTTGAATAATATTCCTCAAGAAAATCTGATGAAGTATCCTTTCCCTCTCACAAAAACGCATAGAATTCTTGGACTGCTTCTTCGTGTCCCTATAAAAGGAGACACTGAGAAGTATTCGAAGTTTTAGATTTTATTTAAATGGAATAATCTTCTTCATAAATCACCTGTAAGTATCTCTTTTAAAAAAAACCTAAAGCTTTGGGTTTCCCTGGTGGTCCCGTGGGTAAGGGCACTGGCTTGCAGTGCAGGGGACGCTGGTTCAATCCCTGGTCTGGGAAGATCCCACGCTACAGAGTGGCTGGACCAATATGTCCAACTATCGAGCCGGAGCTCTGGAGCGCATGCGCCCAGAGCCAGTGCTCTGCGACAAGAGAGGCCACTGTGATGGGAGGCCCACATAGGCCAAAGAGCAAAGATAAACAGATGGAAAATCAATAGAAGTGGACAAATAAATACAGTTCTGAAAAAAAAAAAAAAAAAAAACAAAAAACACTAAAGCTTTAATGGTGGCTTGGTTCTTAAGTTGTTTCCAACCCTGGTGACGCCATGGACTGTAGTACTATAGTCCCCCAGGCTCTTCTGTGCATGGGACATAACAGGCAAGAATACTGGAGTGGGTTGCCATTTCCTTCTCCTGACCAGGGATTAAACCCAGGTTTCCTGCATTGCAGGCGGTCTCCTGCATTGGACGAGGAATCTACCAACTGAGCTTACGAGGAAGCTCAAAGCTTAAAAAAGACAATATTATACCATTGCAGTTCACTTTATTTGACTTACAGACACCTTTATTTCTAATTGGACTGCTATTGTATGAGTGTATACATATGTATATGAGTAATTTTCTACATACAAGTTACACAAATGACACTGAAGCATGTGGACTCAATGCCTTATATCAAACAGCCTCCTAATAAGTGCAAGGTGACAGACATGGTATTAAGATATCATTTCACACTTCCCTACATGACAAAGCTTATTCTATTTCCCTCCCAAATTATAACATCAGCATTTCTTGTAAGGGGAACACATGAACCCTAGGTATGATAATGACAAAAAAATTTTGTTTGACAAGTCAGGATAATTTTTAGAGTGAAACAGACCTCAAGAATAAACCAGGACCTATCCCTTGGCATCCTGTGTTAAACAGGTACTCAACTGGTTTAACAGTGGAAATACATCATGAAGTGAGTAGCCTTCAATACCCTGCAAGGTACTTGTGCACAGGTAGAGGGAGTGTTGGTCCCGTTTCTGCACATCATGATAGTTAAGAAAGTGACATTTGTCAAAGTGAGCAAGAAACGGCTGTCAGAGAAAGTGCCCTATACAAAACCATGAAGCAAATTGTTGCATTTTAGCTGTGATTTACAGGGACGATGAAGATCAAAAGAAATTAAGTTTTTCTTCTTAACTCATCCATATGTTTCCTCACATATCATGTTGCTCACCAGTCTGAAACAGGTTGCTTTCTTTTGTTTTGAAACTTCATGTGACAGAATTTTTTTTATATAATTTTATTTATTTATCTTTTGGAGGGTGGGGTGGGGAGGGAGGGGGATGGGCGGGCCACTTCTATTGGTCTTTCATTTCTCCATTTTCATCCATCTTTGTTCTTTGGCTCCTGTGGGCCTCCCATCACGGTGGTCACTGTCGTCACAGAGCACCGGTTCTGGGCGCATGTGCACCAGAGTTCCGGCTCGGTAATTGGACACATCGGTCTAGCCGCTCCGCAGCACGTGGGATCTTCCCAGGCCAGGGATCGAACCGGCGCCCTTTGTACTGCAAGGCGGTGTCTTTACCCACTGGACCACCAGGGGAAGCCCCTGATAGAATTTTAAATGAGGTTAAACACAGAGTGCTCCACCCCTTGTCATTCTGTACTGGGTTTAATCCATAATCTAGTTTCCCCTGAACACATTTTGCTTTCATTTTCTCCCTTTCTCTGATAAATCATTTTCAGTAATAGAAAAAGTGAGCATATAGTAAACATCATTGCCTTCTAGGACATACATAAGTACTGAGGGCCTGAAGGATATTCAGGTAAAATTGAGACTCTAGTAGGTGAAGATGGGTACCCATCAATATCTTGCCATTTTGTTTCAATTTTTTACTATCTTTTAATATGACCCACAGCATGAGAGTTTTCATAGTCCAGTTTATTATTTTTCTAGAAAATTGAGACCATGCCAATACTAATTGAAATAATCCATTTAAACATTTCAGTGAACAGTCTTCTTCTTCAAATCAACATAGAACCACAATTCTTTCCCCAGATCCCTTATTGACAATTTCTCTACCAAAAAGACAGACATGTTTCAAATAAAAGTCTGATGCTGGAAAACAGCAAATATTTTTCTTGCGAATTAATACCATAGGTAGGCATCAGTATGTTGAAATATACCATAGTTTTTATGGCAAAATCCAATTCACACAGAATAAAAGAGATTCAGTGTTTTAGCACAAAGGCTTTAGAAAGTACGATTCAGTTCTGACATCTCACATCTCTATAGAGATTTTTACTGCAGGATGAAATTCATTTAAAAAGCACCGTCTGGAGCCTCCCTGGTGGTCCAGAGGGTAAAGAGTCTGCCTCACAGTGCAAGGGGCACCAGTTCAATCCTTTGCCCCAGAAGATCCCTCATGGTGCAGAACGGCTGGACCAGCGTGTCCAATTACTAGCCAGCGCTCTGGAGCACATGCGCACAGAGCAGGTGTTCTGAAATTGGAGAGGCCACTGCAATGGAAGGCCCACACATGCCAAAGAATAAAGATGGATGAAAATAATAAATAACTAAGAAAAAGCTCATGGCATGAAGCTAAAAGAAACGTAATTTTTCTTAATTCTCTCACAGTATAACCTATGAATTCATATTTACTTCAGTAATCAGACAAACTAATAAAATGAGGGATTATTTTTATTATTATAATAGTTGCAGTGTTGCTCATTTTTAGCTACCCAGTACTAGTTATTCTCATGTTTTATGTGAACCACATGGTGTATTTACCAGGATCTTGGGAAAATCATCAACTGGAAGGAGTGATTCTCTTCTCTTTGCTGCCAATCCATCCAATTAAGAGGGGAAAAGTAAGATTATGCATGCAAAACTCCTATGAAAGCTGAAAGCGAGAAGAGAGGATTTTTAAGCCTGAAAAGACAAAACACTTGTGATTATTAATAGTATAATATCACGACTTTAAGCGTGGCTTGTTTTAGTTGGAAGCAGTCTTCTAGATCTTTCAGGTTGTGTGCAACTTGAAAATGTCTTAGATAAAAACAGCTGCCTAATTTGCCACCTAGTTTTCTTCCAATGCACAGAAGTAGGAGCCTTTCAACAAATGGATTGTGCACACCATCTGTCCATTTTGTGTTGCATAGTAAATTTCATACTAAAAATGTCTTTTTCTTCCCACACCAGAATACAAGAAATTCACTATCTTTCATCGGATGTCTGGTTTAATGTTGTCTTTAAATCGCTGATGGCTAGAATTGTGCAAAATGTAGTTATGCACGGACTGTTTACTTTGTAAGTCACAAAATAGGCTTCCCAGGTGGCCCAGCAGTAAAGAACCTGCCTGCCAGGCAGGAATCAGGTTTGATCCCTGAGCCAGGAAGATTCCCTAGAGAAGAAAATGGCAACCCACTTCAGTCTTCTTGCCTGGAAAATCCCATGGGCATAGGAGCCCAGAGGGCTACAATCCATGGAATGCCAAAGAGTGAGACATGACTTAGCAACAAAATGACAGATTTGTACAATATATAAAATACACACAAATTATTTAATATAAAAATCACAACATTTATCACCCTATTAATGAAGGACTGCAAAGAATTCTGAAGTATAAATTCAACCCAATTTCTGCATATCTTTTTCTCTATTTGCAATTTTAACTGTGTGTATAACATAATTGCAAACTCAAAATTTCATCAGGTATCTTTTAAACATATTTAATATATGAATATATCATTTTCCCCTGTAAATGTATGTAAGTTCCTTTAAAATTTCAAAAGCTAAAACACTCAGAAAGGTATATTATTGCATGTATTTATTCACAATTTGGTCAACAGAGGATAACGTAAATATGAGAAAAAAAACATGAAACAGCTAAGGAAAAATTATGTAATGGTATTTTGTCCTAATATACTCTAAATACATAAAGCTACAGAAAAGGAAGCCCAAGACCAGAATATAACAGATTTAGAAACTATGATTACCTAGAATGATACAATGCGCAGGGCACAAACTGATATCAGTTCAAGTTACTAAGTACCTACTATGTGCCCATTGTCTGTATATATCATTTAACTCTGAACTAGGTATCGTTCCATTCGAAGAAACTGAAGACTGGAGAAGTGACACCATTTGTCAAAATAATATTACCTTTTTCTTTTTTATCAGTTTAGGCATTTATTTTTTGTACAGTTCATGAGGTTCACACAACAAGTAACTGGGGCTGTTTGCCATTCCCTCCTCCAGTGGGTCACAACTCTTTTGGATTACAAAGAGTCAGACGCAACTTGACGACTGAACAACAGGCATTTACTTACTTTTTAAAAAAAAACCCTCTTACTTATATAAAAACCCTCTCACATCATCTAGGCACAAACCTCATTATTCATGACCTTAGGACAAAATCAAATATATCCGGTGCCAGCAAAATGCACTGTATGCAGCAGCTTGTTAATAAATGCTTATTGAATTAATTAAAAAACTAATCTGAAGGATACAGGGCTAACCCACTTCAGTCTTCTTGCCTGGAAAATCCCATGGGCATAGGAGCCCAGAGGGCTACACATGGAATGCAAAGAGTGAGACATGACTTAGCAACAAAATGACAGATTTGTACAATATATAAAATACACACAAATTATTTAATATAAAAATCACAACATTTATCACCCTATTAATGAAGGACTGCAAAGAATTCTGAAGTATAAATTCAACCCAATTTCTGCATATCTTTTTCTCTATTTGCAATTTTAACTGTGTGTATAACATAATTGCAAACTCAAAATTTCATCAGGTATCTTTTAAACATATTTAATATATGAATATATCATTTTCCCCTGTAAATGTATGTAAGTTCCTTTAAAATTTCAAAAGCTAAAACACTCAGAAAGGTATATTATTGCATGTATTTATTCACAATTTGGTCAACAGAGGATAACGTAAATATGAGAAAAAAAACATGAAACAGCTAAGGAAAAAATTATGTAATGGTATTTTGTCCTAATATACTCTAAATACATAAAGCTACAGAAAAGGAAGCCCAAGACCAGAATATAACAGATTTAGAAACTATGATTACCTAGAATGATACAATGCGCAGGGCACAAACTGATATCAGTTCAAGTTACTAAGTACCTACTATGTGCCCATTGTCTGTATATATCATTTAACTCTGAACTAGGTATCGTTCCATTCGAAGAAACTGAAGACTGGAGAAGTGACACCATTTGTCAAAATAATATTACCTTTTTCTTTTTTTTTATCAGTTTAGGCATTTATTTTTTGTACAGTTCATGAGGTTCACACAACAAGTAACTGGGGCTGTTTGCCATTCCCTCCTCCAGTGGGTCACAACTCTTTTGGATTACAAAGAGTCAGACGCAACTTGACGACTGAACAACAGGCATTTACTTACTTTTTAAAAAAAAACCCTCTTACTTATATAAAAACCCTCTCACATCATCTAGGCACAAACCTCATTATTCATGACCTTAGGACAAAATCAAATATATCCGGTGCCAGCAAAATGCACTGTATGCAGCAGCTTGTTAATAAATGCTTATTGAATTAATTAAAAAACTAATCTGAAGGATACAGGGCTTCCTTGGTGGTCCAGTGGGAAATGAGTCCACCTTGCAGTGCGAGGGGCACTGGTTCGATCTGCTGGCCTGGGAAAATCCCATGTGCCACGGAGCAGCTGGACCACTGTGTCCAGTTACCAGCCGACGCTCTGGATCACATGTGCCCAGAGCCAGTGCTTGGCAAGGAGAGAGGCCACTGCAACGGGAGGCCCACACAGGCCAAAGATTAATGATGGATGAAAATAAATAAATAAATAAATAAGAAAAAGAGGCCAAAAATTACACACACAAAAAAACTAATTTGAAGGAAATAGATCCTGTCAAATAGTTATACATTTTTTTATTTTATTAAGTCTTGTTGTGACATCAGTCAAAAATTTTTGAATATTTAACTGTTGTCTTACAGGTATTGTTATATAAAGTATTACATAATAAATCATATTTTAATATATTAGAGACAAGTTACAATTTTTCTTTAAACATTATTTTGATATAGTGGTATAGCATAATATTTTATCCTTTGAATATAATATAGTTTGTGTTTATAAGTGCTAAAACATGCCACTTCCTAGAATTATGACAAATAATTTATTACACACAAAGCCTTTACTTTAGAGTGAATGTATATTGGAAATTACCCTAATTTATGCCTCCCCACAAAGAGTGGTTCACTACTTCAAGAGATGTAAAATAACAATTCAATCTTGATGAATTCAGATTTCCTATTTGGCAAGAACTGTATCAATCACTCCTAATCAGTTAAAAGGGATGTTAAAGAATCCTGGATAAAACTGCTTTCTCATTGAATGGCTAAACTCTGAGTCAGGGTACAACCACTTCCTCTGAAGAGAGACGATGATGCTCTGATAGGAAGTCACTGGGCTGTAGAGCTGCAAGGGAGACAGCTGAGAACCATACTAAACTCAAAATTTTAATTGAGGGATTTCCCTGGTAGTCCAGTGGATAGAGAGTTCACCTTGCAGTGCTAGGGGCGCTGGTTCGATCATTGGCCTGGGAAGACCCCACATGCTGCAGAGCAGCTGGACCAGTGTGTCCAATTACCAGCTAGCACTCTGGAGCACATGCACCCAGAGCTGGTGCTCTGCAACGTGAGAGGCCAATGAAATTTGAGGCCCACACAGGCCAAAGAATAAGGATGGATGAAAAATAAATGAATAAAAATTCAATTAAAAAAATTTTAATTGAGGAACCCAGTACCCACACACTACTTTGAGATCCCTTTCAGAGTTTTCTCTAACTTTAATATATTTTTTTAATTGGAGTATAATTGCTTCACAACGTTGTTTTAGATTCTGCTGTACAACAGTGTGAACTAGCCATATGTATAGTGATCAGCTAAATGTATACCTACCTCTTGAGCCTCCCTCTTACCCCTGACTCTCCACCTTGCCCATCCTGGTCATCACAGAGCACTGAACTGAGTGTTCTGTCTTTCATAGCAGGTTCCCACCAGCTATTCATTTCATACATATACGTCAAGGCTGCTCTCTCAGTTCATCCCATCCTCTCCTTTCCCAACTGTGTCCTCAAATCTGTTCTCTTCCTCTGTGTCTCTATTCCTATCCTGCAAATAGATTCATCAGTACCATTTTTATAGGTTCCATGTTTATGTATTTATACACAATATGTTTTTCTGACTTCACTCTCAACAAGACTCATTATTAGAGAAATGCAAATCAAAACTGCTATGAAGTATTACCTCACACCAGTCAGAATGTCCATCATCCAAAGGTCGACAGACAATAAATGCCACAGAGGACGTAGAGAGAAGCAGGAATGTAAATTGATATCGCCACTAGGGTAAACACCAAGGAGTTTCCTTAGGAAATTAGGAATATGTCTCAATGCTATTCTCTCAAATAATCTCTCCGCAACTGTGTCCAAAATTCTGTACTCTGTGTCTACATGAGAGAGTAACCCTGGGTTGGGAAGAAACCCTGGAGGAGGAAATAGCAACCCACTCTGTATTCTTGCCTGAAGATCCCGTGAACAAAGGAGCCTGATGAGATACAGTCCATAGGGTCACAAAGAGTTGGACATGACTGAAGTGACTTAGCACACACCATATGTAGACAGTCAGTGGGAATTTGCTGTATGACACAGGGAACCCAAAGCCAGTGCTCTGTGAGAACCTAGAGGGGTAGAATGGGAGGGAGGTGGGAAGGAGACTCAAGAGGGAGGAGACATATGTATACCTATGGCTAATTCATGTTGATGTATGGCAGAAACCATCACAATATTGTAAGTACCCTCCAATTAAAAATAAAATAAATAAATAAAGGAAATGGAATAAAATTGTGATGTGATCCAGCAATCCCACTATTAGGCATATACTCTGACAAAAATCATAATTCTAAAAGACACAAATACCCCTATGGAGCATTTAAAATAGTCAAGACATGGATACAACCTAGATACCTAGATGTCTATCCACCATTGCTTTTCTTTTTTTTTTTTCAGCCATTTCAATGGATCTTTCATTTATTTTTCTTTTTTCTTTGGCCTGTGTGAGCCTCCCATCACCGTGGCTTCTAGCTGCAGAGCACCGGCTCTGGGCGCATGCACTCCAGAGCTCCAGCTCTGTAGTTGGACACATCGGTCCAGCCACTCTGGGGCACATGAGATCCTCCCAGGCCAGCGATCCGATCCAGAGCCCCTTGCACTACAAGGTGGTGTCCTTACCCACTGGACAACCAGGGAAGCCCTACCATTGCTTTTAATTCTCCAAAATTCATTTCTCCCCAGTTGTAAATTCTCCCTCGTTCTCCCCCTATATTTTCCCTGAAAGTGAATTTTCTGTTATTAACGTATCAAGACCAAGGAAAGTCAAACCTGCGATGAAGTATTACCTCACACCAGTCAGAATGTCCATCATCCAAAGGTCGACAGACAATAAATGCCACAGAGGACGTAGAGAAGCAGGAATGTAAATTGATATCGCCACTAGGGTAAACACCAAGGAGTTTCCTTAGGAAATTAGGAATATGTCTCAATGCTATTCTCTCAAATAATCTCTCCGCAACTGTGTCCAAAATTCTGTACTCTGTGTCTACATGAGAGAGTAACCCTGGGTTGGGAAGAAACCCTGGAGGAGGAAATAGCAACCCACTCTGTATTCTTGCCTGAAGATCCCGTGAACAAAGGAGCCTGATGAGATACAGTCCATAGGGTCACAAAGAGTTGGACATGACTGAAGTGACTTAGCACACACCATATGTAGACAGTCAGTGGGAATTTGCTGTATGACACAGGGAACCCAAAGCCAGTGCTCTGTGAGAACCTAGAGGGGTAGAATGGGAGGGAGGTGGGAAGGAGACTCAAGAGGGAGGAGACATATGTATACCTATGGCTAATTCATGTTGATGTATGGCAGAAACCATCACAATATTGTAAGTACCCTCCAATTAAAAATAAAATAAATAAATAAAGGAAATGGAATAAAATTGTGATGTGATCCAGCAATCCCACTATTAGGCATATACTCTGACAAAAATCATAATTCTAAAAGACACAAATACCCCTATGGAGCATTTAAAATAGTCAAGACATGGATACAACCTAGATACCTAGATGTCTATCCACCATTGCTTTTCTTTTTTTTCAGCCATTTCAATGGATCTTTCATTTATTTTTCTTTTTTCTTTGGCCTGTGTGAGCCTCCCATCACCGTGGCTTCTAGCTGCAGAGCACCGGCTCTGGGCGCATGCACTCCAGAGCTCCAGCTCTGTAGTTGGACACATCGGTCCAGCCACTCTGGGGCACATGAGATCCTCCCAGGCCAGCGATCCGATCCAGAGCCCCTTGCACTACAAGGTGGTGTCCTTACCCACTGGACAACCAGGGAAGCCCTACCATTGCTTTTAATTCTCCAAAATTCATTTCTCCCCAGTTGTAAATTCTCCCTCGTTCTCCCCCTATATTTTCCCTGAAAGTGAATTTTCTGTTATTAACGTATCCTGCCTAATAATTTAGGACTCTAGTGGGTCTTCTCTTTTCTAAGCATCTCCACACGCAAGGATGCATTTGGGGCAATATTTTGAACTTAATTTATAAATATAAAACTACATGAGTTCAAAGGTTTGAGGTGCATCATATGTCTCTTATTCCCTGCACATACTGAATTTTTACATTGCAAATTTCTCAAAACTATAATTTCAACATCCTACACATCTGTTAAGTTTATTTCAACACTTTTCTCCAAGTAATTTCATATATTTCTTTGAAATGACAGTTAAAGGCACTTTAGCATTGTCCTTTAGCATCTTGACTAGAAAAAAGTTAATTATGAACATTAAACTGTGCTTTTTCAAATGTTTTTAAAAATATTTTTTGTAAATATACCCAAATTCAAGGTGAGCACAAGGTCAACACAATAAATTGGTTAGGCAGATATGTTTAGAAATAGTAGCAAAACATTTGCAACTTATACCATATGGCTTTCAGCCTTGTACAGCTGAAGCACTATGTTCAGTTACCTTGGGGAAATCAGGCTCTTTATAGGTCATGAATGCTAATTTGAAGCCTCTGGGGCAGTGATAAGAAGTTCACAGAGTTGCCAAGGAAGGTCATATCTCTAGCTAACTGGGTAAATGACCTTCATCAGTGGAGGAGGAATTATTCCTTTGGAGCCTGTGCTCTGGTTTGGGGACAAGGAGACAGGCAGTATTGTCACTGCTACATTTACAGAACAGGCAGTGCTGGATGATCAAGTCCTGTTGATACCTTTCCAAAATAGCCCACTGGCCCTCTTCATGTTTATAAAATTCAAATACTTTTCCATTGCCTCCCTCTCTGACCTCACCTGGCAACCCCTCTTCTGAACTCACTCAAGTCCCAAGCCTTCTAGTTTTCTAAGGGTTTACTAACTTTTAAAGATACTTTTATAGAAGTTTTCAAATATATAAGTATTTACATTTGTCCAGTTCAAATAATACAACTGTAATGAATTCTCAAGTGAAGAAAAATTAAAGAATCCCTTGATGAAGGTGAAAGAAGAGAGTGAAAAAGCTGACCTAAAACTCAACATTCAAAGGACAAAGATCATGGCATCCAGTCCCATCACTTCATAGCAAATAATATGGGCAAACAATGAAAACAGTGACAGATTTTATTTTCTTGGGCTCCAAAATCATTGTGGATAGCGACTGCAGCCATGAAATTAAAAGATGGTTACTCCTTGGAAGAAAAGCTATGCCAAACCTAGACAGCATATTCAAAAGGAGAGACATCACTTGGCTGAAAATATCCGTTAGTCAAAGTTATTATTTTCCCAGTAGTCATGAATGGATGTGAGAATTGGACCATAAAGAAGGTTGAGCACTGAAGAATTGATGCCTATGAACTATGGTGCTGGAGAAGGCCCTTGAGAGTCCCATAGACTGTAAGGAGCTCAAACCAGTCAATCCTAAGGGAAATCAACCCTGAATTTTCATTGGAAGGACTGATGTTGAAGCTGAAGCTCTAATACTTTGGCCACCTGATGCAAAGAGACAACTCATTGGAAAACATCCCAATGTTGGGAAAAATAGAAGGCAGATGGAGAAGGGGACAACAGAAGCCAAGATGGTTGAATGGCATCACTGAGTCAACGGACATGAGTTTGAGCAAGCTCTGGGAGATGGTGAAGGAAAGGGAAGCCTGGTGTGCTGCAGTCCGTGGGGTTGCACAGATAGAGATATGACCAAGTGACTGAACTGAACTGAATGCATTTTCAAGAATTTCTTGAATATCAAAGAAAAAATACAACAAAAATTACAAAAGTGAACCAATTTTCAGTAAAGAACTCAAATGAAAAACTAATTTATCTCATTAAAAAATTAAGTGTTAGAAATAAACCTTTTTCTTTTCTGTCAACCCATAAAGAAATATTCACGAATACTTCCAGAATACAAAAATAAAAAGACAAAAAGCTTTAGCAACCAGCATTCTCATGCTTTCATTTTCCAAAATAATATGTATATGATAGAGAATTTCTTTAAATATTGTCCAAAAATAGATACCAAAGAAACTAATACAGAATTAGTCTGTTTATCCATTATTGTTTTGAAAATGTATTTTCAGTCTAGATTGTTGTGGTCCATATGTGGGTTGGAAAAGACTTTCAAGACATGAGGCAGAATGAGAGAAGAATGAAATTTATTAGAGTGGGAGACCCTGTTAGAACAACAGGCTGGCTCAAGGGAGACTCAAATGCTTTCACAATTTTTATAGCCTCGAGACAGAGAAAATTCCTATTGGAATGATGGCATTAGGTGATTGGTTATGGTGTATAGTGGGGATGGTATTTTACATCATATGGGATCAGGCAGCTATCCAATTTAGATCTGGAGGCTCATTACATTTGCTATGGAGCTTGGTCAGTTTCAGAGATTTTTATCCTATGACCTTAATTGAGGGCTCCACACCTGTGACCTTGTAATAGGATTCCACATAGATGTGAAATATAAAGAATAGGTTGTATGTTTTCTGGACTTCCCCAGTGACTCAGACAGAAAAGAATCTACCTACAATACGGGAGGTCCCCAGGTTGGGAAGATCTCATGGAGAAGGAAATGGCTACCCACTCCAGCATTCTTGCCTGGAGAATTCCCTGGACAGAGGAGCCTGGGGGGTTACAGTTCATGGGATTGCAAAGAGTATGTCTAATGCCTAGGATTTCTTATTCTGATTTTCTGAAAGAAGCAGAAATCACTGTTTTATTGCGGTTTCATAAATTTCTTTGCTCTTTAGAAATTTAGAAAAAAGTAAGACAGTTTAATACTAGACATAAGTTGGGGGATGTTTTCAGGGCAGTAACAAATCTGTGATCAGCATCTGGGTAGAAAACAGAATGCCTTCTGTCAAGTGAAAAGAAAACAGTAAACCATAACATTCTAAAAAACTAGGAACCAAGGCTTAAACTTCCTGAATGAATTGCTTTTCTTTCTCATTCCAAGCTAACAGAAATATCAGTGTGCCCAGCTCCTCCGAAGTCAAGGGTGAAAGACAAAACGAACATACCTGAAAGCTGGGTAACAACTCAGCATCTTAAGCTTGATGTGAAAAAAAAAAAAAAACCCACAAGTTTGGTATCTGTCTGAACAAAATATAACTGGAAATATACTATTTTATATGCTAACAAGTAAAACAGAAAGAAAATTCTAAGTCCTTGCCATAAGTATTTAACGTGATTAGAGAAGTATCATCTTAGGGAAAAATATCAGAAATTTACAATATAAAAGAATACCTGAAACTTGGATGTTCAGAGGATTTGGTGGTCCAAATTCCTGTTGCATTTGCCCTCATACAAAGGCTTTTCATTTTCAAGGCACTTTGTAAAAGTCTATTTTTTTTTTCTGTGCCAAATGTGACACTGGGTTTGCTGGAAGTAAGTGGCATGGGCACTGTTAGTACTAAACTCTTTTAGTTTGCCCCAGACTGTATCATTAGAAGTCAAACCATCTGAGAGCATGCTTTCTTGTAATAATGTGTGTGTGTGTGTGCGTGTGCGTGTGTGTGTGCGCAGTCATTCAGTTTTGTCTGATTCTTTGCTACCCCATAGGATGTAGCCTACCAGGTTCTTCTATCCATGGAATTTTCCAGGCAAGAATACTGGAGTAGGTTGCCATTTCCTACTCCAAGAGATCTTCTGTTTTCAGGGATTGAACCTGCGTCTTCTGTGTCTCCTGTGTTGGCAGGTGCATTCTTTACCACTGAACCACCTGGGAAGTACTGTAATAGCACAATTCTTTACTAAAGAGAGAAGCATAAGTTTAAATAGTATGAAAAGAAATTAGTTATAACCAGCAATGCAATTTGGAGCAATTTTAAAGTAGTTAAACACTGTGTTATCTTTTTAATTGACTTAATTGCATTACTGTTTTTTTTAAAGATTGAATTTTTAAAGGACTCTTGGGCTTTCCAGGTGGTACTAGTGGTAAAAGAAGCCACGTATCAATGCAGGAGACACTGGGTCAATCCCATGGCCAAAAGAGCATAGCAGGCTATAGTATATGGGGTGACAAGAGCCATACGTGACTTGGTGACTAAACAACAACAAAGTATATGAAATATCATTCCATCATCAATAAAATTTTGTAAAGTATTTAATTTCCATATTCTACCCCTAGTCTCTGATCACCATAATCAGAATCCTGTTCCTAGTGTTGTGTTTATTACAGAATTTCAGATCGATGACACCATTACCATACAGTCTTCTGGGCTTTCTCTGACTTTAACACTTTGAAAATTTATATATGTTGTGATATATATTTAGGATTTATTATTTTTATTAATGAGTAGTGTTATATTTGTTTATCCATTTACCAATGGAGGGGCTATATGAATAAAGCTGCTATGAATATTTGCAAACAGGTCATTATATGAACATACATTTTCATTTCTCTTGAGTAAACACCTGGATGTGAAATAGCAGAGTCATATGATAAGCATATATTTAAAAGAAATATCTCTATTGTTTTCCAAAGTAACTGCAACTTAGTGCTTCCCATCAACAATGCATGAGGGCTTACATTTCTTCACAACCTCATCAGCCCTCTCTCTTGTGTGACTTTTTTATTTTAGCCATGCTAGGAGCCATACAGCAGCAAGTTATTATGGTTTTTGTTTGTATTTTTCCTAATGTCTAATGATTTCAAGCAAATTTCAGCACTTATATGCCACTTATACATATTTTGGCTCATTTTGAGCCTATTTCTGTCAATTACTAGCATTTCTAATAACTAACATATTTGGTAAATTGACTTTATATATGATTTGAGGATTCACTTGGGGAAAATGCATTAAAAAAAAAAAAACAATAGAAACTCATAGATTACAAGCCTGACTTCATAGTGCAATTTATTAAACAGAAAAAACTTTTCACTGAAATTTCTGAGTCACTGGTGCTCTTCTGGTACACTTGGATACCTATCTGGTGAAAACTACAACAGTAAAGAACTGAAAGAACTCTTCTTTGTCCTTGGGCATGAAATATGAAGTACTGAGGACTCCAGCACATCAGTGGCTATGTCCACTGACATTTATTTACCTAGTAAGTGGGAACTGTCATGATTCAGAAAGGAGTGAAAGGACAGGAAAGGAGTATCAACGAGCAGAAATAAAACAACTGCCCGGTAAGCACTGCAGATATGTGACACAGGAGGGCCAGTGAAGGAAAGGAGTAGGGGCAACAGTGAGCCTATATGATGGTCTACAAAGCTGCTGCTTGCTGCTTGAAATGCCTGATAAAGACACCAAGGAAGACAAGATAAGCCCTTCATGGAGGACTGAACGTGCTAGTATTCCCTGGCTTTTATTTCTATTGATTAAAAATATTTGTATCTAATCTTCTAGGGCTTCCTAGCAAAGTACCAGGCAGGAATACCTTAAACAACAGAAATGCCTCAGAGGTCTAAAAGCAAGAATTCCAAAATCAAGGTATTTAAGGTTTGGTTCATTCTGAGAGCTGTAAGGGGAAATCTGCCCCATACTTCTTTACTAGCTTCTAGTAACCTCAAGTGTTCCTTGGCTTGGAGACAAGATTCTCCCTCTGTTTTCACATCATATTCTCTCCATACATGTCTGTTACAGTGTCTAATTTTTCTTTTTTTCAAAAGGACACAGTCCTGCTGGATTAGAATGCATCCTACTGACCTCTTCTTAACCTGATCATCTGCAAAGACAGTATTTCCAAACAAGTTACAAGTCCTGGGGTTTAGGACTTCAACATCTTTTGGGAAACACAATTCAGCCAATAACATGGCCAATCTATTAACTGTGTACTTTTAGATAATTTCTCTATTTCACTTTAAAATAAAATGTCTTAAAATTACAGGAGGTAAAATAATCTCTTCAAACTGTTGAAAGAAAATATCTGATCTTGAAAATATCTACTGAATATCTTCCGGCTTTACTGAAATATAGTTAAAATCTAACACTGTGTAAGTTTAAGGTGTACCATGTGATGATCTGATACACTTTTAAATTGTTAGATAATTACTGCTATAGCATTAGCTAACATCTCCATCATGTCACAGAATTATCCTTTCTTTGGTTCAAATATTTCAGTTCTATTTTTTTAAATAATGCTTCATATTTCATTGCATTTTGTAACATTTAAGCATTTCTGATTAACTTTTGGACTTACAGAGATCCATGCTTGTTCTGAGAATCCATTTTGTAGTGTCTTCACAATAACAATTTTCACAGAAGATGATTTCCTGTGATCTTTTCATTTACAGCCCCCTGATTTATCACTCATGACATTTTCATGTGTAGTGATTATTTTTTCCAAGTATGATCATAGCACAAACCCAAGTCACTTCTCTTGAAGCCTTATGTGTATTCCCACAAAGTCAACAATATTAGCCTAGGAATCAAGTATTGTTGTTGGCTTTTATATATAAATTTATTAAAGGACTGTGAAGTTATCTTTCATTTCAAAGAGCTGCTATAAAATGAACATATATATAAGTATTTTTTATTTGTTGCTTACTCTATTTCTTTACACTGTCCTAAAATAGAAAGAAATGCTTATCATGTTCGTTTCCCACTTTCAGTGGGTGCTAAGAAGTGAAATGTCAACTCTAAGTTTAGGGGAAATGTAAAAACCTAGAATACCTTCATTTTTACATATTCTGAGCATTTCTGGATTCATGAATTATCACTAAGGTAAAGCTCAGACATATTCTCCCTCTGTTTTCACATCATATTCTCTCCATACATGTCTGTTACAGTGTCTAATTTTTCTTTTTCAAAAGGACACAGTCCTGCTGGATTAGAATGCATCCTACTGACCTCTTCTTAACCTGATCATCTGCAAAGACAGTATTTCCAAACAAGTTACAAGTCCTGGGGTTTAGGACTTCAACATCTTTTGGGAAACACAATTCAGCCAATAACATGGCCAATCTATTAACTGTGTACTTTTAGATAATTTCTCTATTTCACTTTAAAATAAAATGTCTTAAAATTACAGGAGGTAAAATAATCTCTTCAAACTGTTGAAAGAAAATATCTGATCTTGAAAATATCTACTGAATATCTTCCGGCTTTACTGAAATATAGTTAAAATCTAACACTGTGTAAGTTTAAGGTGTACCATGTGATGATCTGATACACTTTTAAATTGTTAGATAATTACTGCTATAGCATTAGCTAACATCTCCATCATGTCACAGAATTATCCTTTCTTTGGTTCAAATATTTCAGTTCTATTTTTTTAAATAATGCTTCATATTTCATTGCATTTTGTAACATTTAAGCATTTCTGATTAACTTTTGGACTTACAGAGATCCATGCTTGTTCTGAGAATCCATTTTGTAGTGTCTTCACAATAACAATTTTCACAGAAGATGATTTCCTGTGATCTTTTCATTTACAGCCCCCTGATTTATCACTCATGACATTTTCATGTGTAGTGATTATTTTTTCCAAGTATGATCATAGCACAAACCCAAGTCACTTCTCTTGAAGCCTTATGTGTATTCCCACAAAGTCAACAATATTAGCCTAGGAATCAAGTATTGTTGTTGGCTTTTATATATAAATTTATTAAAGGACTGTGAAGTTATCTTTCATTTCAAAGAGCTGCTATAAAATGAACATATATATAAGTATTTTTTATTTGTTGCTTACTCTATTTCTTTACACTGTCCTAAAATAGAAAGAAATGCTTATCATGTTCGTTTCCCACTTTCAGTGGGTGCTAAGAAGTGAAATGTCAACTCTAAGTTTAGGGGAAATGTAAAAACCTAGAATACCTTCATTTTTACATATTCTGAGCATTTCTGGATTCATGAATTATCACTAAGGTAAAGCTCAGACATATTCCGTGTGTTTCAACCTTAGCGTGCCTACATGAGTCACTCCTGAAACATTCATCCTCTTAACTAGCGAATAACCAAGAACTGATTTCTGCACTTGTAGCCTGCCTTCCATCACTCCTCCCCTGCATTGTCTGAAGGCCTCTGCAGAGTTCAAGCTGATCTGCTCAGCACAGGACAGGTCAATGAATTCTAAGAGACAAGGTGTTGAGGCAAGGCATATGACTGTATTTGGAAAAGCGGTCTGAGGCAGAAGGCAGATGGGCCCCCCAGTGTAAAGCAATTGAAGATTCATTGCCTACGAATCGAAACTCCAAGAAAAGAATAACAGGGCAATTAAGGGATGAAGCGGGACCCTGCACAGATCACATATTTCTCATTCCAGAAGTCAGGAGCCCTCCCTGACTACATATGTGTAGAAAAGGCTCCTTGGAGACCAAAGGGGAGTCACTTCAAGGGATGCTCTACCCAGATGCCTTTTCAGTAGGATCCATCCTAGCTAAGGGCTGTATGGGCCCACACGGGAGGACCCTGAGATGTACCAAATTGGACTGTGAACAAGGCAAATCAAAATGATTAGCCAGAGGAAACCTAGAAGAAATGCTCCATATAGTGATTTAAACTGCCATGTGGGTGCAACTCGGGGACTCTCCCTCTGAGTCTGCCCATATGTCTATCCACATGGACTGTACTCTTTTCCCTCCTAATAGAACATTCTACTCGTTTCACTACTTTCCTTTTTTTTTTTTTGCAAAGCTGAAAGGCCAGAGCCCTTGTCACTGACCACTGGTCTAGTGGCTAGGGTCTGGTGCTTTCATCTCTGTGACCAGCCCAATCCCAAAATGTTGCAGGCCCAGGCCACCCAAGATCAGACTGACCAAGAGGATTGAGACTAAAGTCTCAACCATCTTGTCAGAGTCTGGATGCCAGGTTCTTTTCTGGATCAGAGATGGAGGCAGGTGAAGAAACAAAGGAAAAAGGCCATTTAATTTTGAAACATCTAGAATGGCAAGTCTAAGGCATGGGAAGGTGTTAATTTCTCCCTTCCTGCCATCCTCAGGTGGACAGGCCTCTGAAGAAAGGCACTTTAACAGTCACGCAGAGAGGGCGGATACTCTGAGGCAGGCTACTATGTGTGTTTATAACAACAAAAGCGGACAAAGAAATATCTAGCATTGAAGAGTCAAAACAAAGTCTTCCCTGACACACTTGCTCTTTCAGAAGTATGACTTTCTTAATCATCCCTGAAGCAAGAGAATTTATATTTGATTCAAATTCATCAAGGATCTCATGACCAATATTCTCGTGTTCCTAAATAATAATAGCAACTATTCTCGAGGATTTGAATATTCCAGAGGTTTATATTTTATATATACTCTTTATATATAAATATATAAGAGTGAGAGTAACTAGCTTTCCCAAATCATAGAGAATGTGGAAATTGAACCCAGGCATTTATCTTAAAAACCTGTGATCATTACACTCTACTATCTTCACAGAGCCTTGTGTACGTATAATATTCAATGATTTATTGACACACTTGACTAAGATTTAGTTAAACCTAGAGACACAAAGTCAGTGCTGAAAGAGAAACTGTTTCCAAGTCAACTTCTATTAACATCCGAATCAGAAAAATCTACAAAGTATCTAACAGTGGCAAATGGAGAAGCTGCCCTTAAAAGAGAACAAGTTAACTGCCATTGTTGGACATTATAAAATCTTAGAGTCAAACTTTGTATTTTTCACTCCAGGACTTTGCCCTCTGTCTTACACTGATGTTTGATGATCTCTTATCTCAAAACTAGGATACTAAAGGATAAAAGTGAAAGTGAAAGTCTCTCAGTCTGCCCATATGTCTATCCACATGGACTGTACTCTTTTCCCTCCTAATAGAACATTCTACTCGTTTCACTACTTTCCTTTTTTTTTGCAAAGCTGAAAGGCCAGAGCCCTTGTCACTGACCACTGGTCTAGTGGCTAGGGTCTGGTGCTTTCATCTCTGTGACCAGCCCAATCCCAAAATGTTGCAGGCCCAGGCCACCCAAGATCAGACTGACCAAGAGGATTGAGACTAAAGTCTCAACCATCTTGTCAGAGTCTGGATGCCAGGTTCTTTTCTGGATCAGAGATGGAGGCAGGTGAAGAAACAAAGGAAAAAGGCCATTTAATTTTGAAACATCTAGAATGGCAAGTCTAAGGCATGGGAAGGTGTTAATTTCTCCCTTCCTGCCATCCTCAGGTGGACAGGCCTCTGAAGAAAGGCACTTTAACAGTCACGCAGAGAGGGCGGATACTCTGAGGCAGGCTACTATGTGTGTTTATAACAACAAAAGCGGACAAAGAAATATCTAGCATTGAAGAGTCAAAACAAAGTCTTCCCTGACACACTTGCTCTTTCAGAAGTATGACTTTCTTAATCATCCCTGAAGCAAGAGAATTTATATTTGATTCAAATTCATCAAGGATCTCATGACCAATATTCTCGTGTTCCTAAATAATAATAGCAACTATTCTCGAGGATTTGAATATTCCAGAGGTTTATATTTTATATATACTCTTTATATATAAATATATAAGAGTGAGAGTAACTAGCTTTCCCAAATCATAGAGAATGTGGAAATTGAACCCAGGCATTTATCTTAAAAACCTGTGATCATTACACTCTACTATCTTCACAGAGCCTTGTGTACGTATAATATTCAATGATTTATTGACACACTTGACTAAGATTTAGTTAAACCTAGAGACACAAAGTCAGTGCTGAAAGAGAAACTGTTTCCAAGTCAACTTCTATTAACATCCGAATCAGAAAAATCTACAAAGTATCTAACAGTGGCAAATGGAGAAGCTGCCCTTAAAAGAGAACAAGTTAACTGCCATTGTTGGACATTATAAAATCTTAGAGTCAAACTTTGTATTTTTCACTCCAGGACTTTGCCCTCTGTCTTACACTGATGTTTGATGATCTCTTATCTCAAAACTAGGATACTAAAGGATAAAAGTGAAAGTGAAAGTCTCTCAGTCATGTTCAACTCTTTGCCAACCATGGACGAGCCATGAAATTCTCCAGGCAAGAATACTGGAGTGGGTAGCCTTTTCCTTCTCCAGGGAATCTTCCTAACCCAGGCATCCAACCCAGGTCTCCCACACTGCAGGCAAATTCCTTGCCAGCTGTGTCTTAACCTTTTTTTATCCTCAAATGTTAACTTATTGCTGAATTCTGTTTGTTGCTGACTGATATCTAATTTGAATTAAAGATACTACATACACTGTGCACTTCTAAGGAGTTCTGTTTTTGGATTTCGTGTCTAGTCACTGAGGAGAACATTATTCTAATCAGTATTAACTTCAGAAACTATGAACTGTCCCAAGTGACCAATAAGTGTAAAAGCATTAAGTACCACCTGCTCAAGTCATTTATCTATTATATTGAATATATTGATCCCTGGTACTCTATATTTCCAGGGTCTTGTGCCATTTCAATTGAAAATATCATAAATAATTTCATAAATTTACAAGAATCTAACAGTAGGAGAAAGATCTGTAAACAGGTTACCTAAATTTTAGTTATCAAGAATCAGACAACTAAATTTTAATACTGCTATATCTACATAAAGCTTATAAAACTAGATTTCTCTTCCAACCTTTGCGAAGTGATAGTCAGTCATGTTCGACTCTTTGTGTCCTCGCGGACTGTAGGCCACCAGGTTCCTCTGTGGAATTTTCCTGGCAAGAATACTGGAGTGGGGTGCCATTCCTTCCCCAGGGTATCTTCCCCATCCAGGGATCAAATCTGGGTCTCCTGCATTGCAGGGCGATTCTTTACCATCTGAGCCACCAAGGAAGTCCCTTTATATTAATGTACATGTTACTGTATTAACACTTTGTAAAGTGCCCAGTACTTCCCAATGAGATAGTATATACTAATCTCATGATAAATATTAGCTATAATTCTACCTATTTTATGTTATTTATGTTTTATACCTTGTTTCCAAATGTATTTTGTGAATTTGAAATCCACTATCATAAAGCAACATGTGTATTTTTAACACAAATGCAAATTACATTACCATCACTCACATATGTTTTCTTTCCTTAAAAAGTTGTTGTCTGCCAACTTTAATAGATTGAAGTTTTAATAGAATCCCTCTAACAACTCTTTCAAAGATTGTTACTTTTTTTTAATGTATACATTGTGGTAAAAGAGTATAAGAGAATTCTACCATTGAACCATGCATACAATTGGCGCATAAGAGGTCAATAATGTGGCTTTTATAAGCAACATTTATTTCTGTGCAGATGGTATGCAAAGAAAAGATGATTTTTAAGAGAGAGAAAACATCCAAATAATTCATGTATTTAATTATGCTATGTTTGAAATAACAGCTTGGGAGAGTATATGTATCTTAAAATATTAATGTTCATTTTTGTCTGCATGAAAGACCCATAACTTCCTCTGTTCATACAAACTAGAAACAAGTTAAATGCACTTGACCCTTAAATAATGTTGATTTAAACTGAGAAGGTCCATTATATGCAGAATTTTTTCAATAAATGTATCTTAGGCATTCGTGGGTTCAAACAACTGAAGACTGAACTTCAGCCTTCAGTGGGTTGAATCTATGGGTGCAGTGACTTTTCACGTGGCACTCATGGTAAAGATCTGTGTGCCAATATAGGAGCCGCAAGAGATGCAGGTTTGATACCTGGGTGGAGAATATGCCCTGGAGTTGAAAATGACATTGCACTCCAGTATTCCTGCCTGGAAAATTCCTGGGCAGAGGAGTTGGGGCTGCAAAGAGTCAGACACACCTGTTCGACTCTTTGTGTCCTCGGACTGTAGGCCACCAGGTTCCTCTGTGGAATTTTCCTGGCAAGAATACTGGAGTGGGGTGCCATTCCTTCCCCAGGGTATCTTCCCCATCCAGGGATCAAATCTGGGTCTCCTGCATTGCAGGGCGATTCTTTACCATCTGAGCCACCAAGGAAGTCCCTTTATATTAATGTACATGTTACTGTATTAACACTTTGTAAAGTGCCCAGTACTTCCCAATGAGATAGTATATACTAATCTCATGATAAATATTAGCTATAATTCTACCTATTTTATGTTATTTATGTTTTATACCTTGTTTCCAAATGTATTTTGTGAATTTGAAATCCACTATCATAAAGCAACATGTGTATTTTTAACACAAATGCAAATTACATTACCATCACTCACATATGTTTTCTTTCCTTAAAAGTTGTTGTCTGCCAACTTTAATAGATTGAAGTTTTAATAGAATCCTCTAACAACTCTTTCAAAGATTGTTACTTTTTTTTAATGTATACATTGTGGTAAAAGAGTATAAGAGAATTCTACCATTGAACCATGCATACAATTGGCGCATAAGAGGTCAATAATGTGGCTTTTATAAGCAACATTTATTTCTGTGCAGATGGTATGCAAAGAAAAGATGATTTTTAAGAGAGAGAAAACATCCAAATAATTCATGTATTTAATTATGCTATGTTTGAAATAACAGCTTGGGAGAGTATATGTATCTTAAAATATTAATGTTCATTTTTGTCTGCATGAAAGACCCATAACTTCCTCTGTTCATACAAACTAGAAACAAGTTAAATGCACTTGACCCTTAAATAATGTTGATTTAAACTGAGAAGGTCCATTATATGCAGAATTTTTTCAATAAATGTATCTTAGGCATTCGTGGGTTCAAACAACTGAAGACTGAACTTCAGCCTTCAGTGGGTTGAATCTATGGGTGCAGTGACTTTTCACGTGGCACTCATGGTAAAGATCTGTGTGCCAATATAGGAGCCGCAAGAGATGCAGGTTTGATACCTGGGTGGAGAATATGCCCTGGAGTTGAAAATGACATTGCACTCCAGTATTCCTGCCTGGAAAATTCCTGGGCAGAGGAGTTGGGGCTGCAAAGAGTCAGACACACCTGAGCAATGTGAGCCCATGGATGTGGAACCTGTGGCTACAGAGGGCTGACAGTTCTATACCATTTTACATAAGGCACTTCAGCAACCACAGAGCTTGGTATCTGAGGTGGTCCTTATAACGAGTCCCCATGTATACCAAGGGACAGCTATAATCAATCCTAGTAGCCATCAAAAAGATGACACAAGTTTAAAGATGTGTGAGAGAAAATATAGACTGTAATACATATTGAAGATTATAAATGGAGAATAAGAAAAGAGAAAGAAAACCTGGCTTGACAGAACTGTAAGTAAAAAAACAGTCCCTTTTCACAAGAAGAGAAATATAGAAATAAACTCTCTGTGATCAAATTAGGAGGTACACAATGAAGAAAAGAGAATGTCTAATGTGAAGTTCAAAGTGTCTAATACAGACACAGAAGGTATGTATATTGCTAATTCAAAAAGACACATAAGATGGAAGTATTTCAACTTTATCAATCTGAAATTGGAATACAGATGAAAGTGAGTAGTGAGAGACAGGAAGTAGGATGATATGAAGGATGCAAGCGTAAGAACTTGGGTCTAGTGTGATCAGGACTCTGCCTAAGGTTTAGGCACTTGATGAAAAAGAAAGCAATATTTTCTAAAGTTTTTTCAGAGATATATTTAAAGATATCATTATATACTGAAGAAGCTCTAAGGTTATCACAAGTACAATAAGTGTCATGTTTGAAATAACAGCTTGGGAGAGTATATGTATCTTAAAATATTAATGTTCATTTTTGTCTGCATGAAAGACCCATAACTTCCTCTGTTCATACAAACTAGAAACAAGTTAAATGCACTTGACCCTTAAATAATGTTGATTTAAACTGAGAAGGTCCATTATATGCAGAATTTTTTCAATAAATGTATCTTAGGCATTCGTGGGTTCAAACAACTGAAGACTGAACTTCAGCCTTCAGTGGGTTGAATCTATGGGTGCAGTGACTTTTCACGTGGCACTCATGGTAAAGATCTGTGTGCCAATATAGGAGCCGCAAGAGATGCAGGTTTGATACCTGGGTGGAGAATATGCCCTGGAGTTGAAAATGACATTGCACTCCAGTATTCCTGCCTGGAAAATTCCTGGGCAGAGGAGTTGGGGCTGCAAAGAGTCAGACACACCTGAGCAATGTGAGCCCATGGATGTGGAACCTGTGGCTACAGAGGGCTGACAGTTCTATACCATTTTACATAAGGCACTTCAGCAACCACAGAGCTTGGTATCTGAGGTGGTCCTTATAACGAGTCCCCATGTATACCAAGGGACAGCTATAATCAATCCTAGTAGCCATCAAAAAGATGACACAAGTTTAAAGATGTGTGAGAGAAAATATAGACTGTAATACATATTGAAGATTATAAATGGAGAATAAGAAAAGAGAAAGAAAACCTGGCTTGACAGAACTGTAAGTAAAAAAACAGTCCCTTTTCACAAGAAGAGAAATATAGAAATAAACTCTCTGTGATCAAATTAGGAGGTACACAATGAAGAAAAAGAGAATGTCTAATGTGAAGTTCAAAGTGTCTAATACAGACACAGAAGGTATGTATATTGCTAATTCAAAAAGACACATAAGATGGAAGTATTTCAACTTTATCAATCTGAAATTGGAATACAGATGAAAGTGAGTAGTGAGAGACAGGAAGTAGGATGATATGAAGGATGCAAGCGTAAGAACTTGGGTCTAGTGTGATCAGGACTCTGCCTAAGGTTTAGGCACTTGATGAAAAAGAAAGCAATATTTTCTAAAGTTTTTTCAGAGATATATTTAAAGATATCATTATATACTGAAGAAGCTCTAAGGTTATCACAAGTACAATAAGTGTCAAAAACTGATCTTTGATAGGTAAATCCATAAAGGAAACCAACTGTCCAGTACCGCTTATTTCATTTTTCCTAAGAATATTATTGAAAAAAAAATCATGCAACAGAAGCATTAACAAGGCACATTAAAATTGTTTCTAATGAGAGTGCCCTTGTTCAAGATGGTGGCAGAGAAAAACTCTGAACTGTCCTTTTTTCATGGACACAACAAATCCACAAAGCAATTCCTCCTAAAGAAGAACTGTGCACAGCAAATGATGGAGAGACCATATAAAGACAGACTGCAGAGATGAAGACACAGGATTGCTGAGAACTTCTCCCCAATATACTGACCTGCAGTAGGGAGGGTTATCACTGAGGGGGCCCGGTGCAGACTTATCAGCCCAGGGGCACAGTGAGAAAAAGAACAGAAGCTCTAAGAACATCTAAAGCTTATGCAAAGGAAACCCATTTACTAAACCAAGAGCATTTGCAAAAGGGGGAGGAACTTCTGGAACTCTCTGTAAGGTCAGAGAGACCAAAGAGTATGAGTTTTGCATTCCCTCTCTAGCTTGACAGTGTGGGCAGAAAGAGTCCAGCACTCTAGCTGGGCTGTCAAGGGTGGCCCAGTGTACCCACACCAGCTACAGCCAGCCAGCCTCCCAAGATGGACTCAATACAGAACATTCTGAGAACTCTCTGGCCTGATTCTACTCCAGCTCCAGCCAACTGTCCAAGGCAGCACCAGTGAAGCAACTGGCACAATCCAGCTCCAAAACAATCTCAAAGAAAAGAGAAGGGGTCTAATGTGAAGTTCAAAGTGTCTAATACAGACACAGAAGGTATGTATATTGCTAATTCAAAAAGACACATAAGATGGAAGTATTTCAACTTTATCAATCTGAAATTGGAATACAGATGAAAGTGAGTAGTGAGAGACAGGAAGTAGGATGATATGAAGGATGCAAGCGTAAGAACTTGGGTCTAGTGTGATCAGGACTCTGCCTAAGGTTTAGGCACTTGATGAAAAAGAAAGCAATATTTTCTAAAGTTTTTTCAGAGATATATTTAAAGATATCATTATATACTGAAGAAGCTCTAAGGTTATCACAAGTACAATAAGTGTCAAAAACTGATCTTTGATAGGTAAATCCATAAAGGAAACCAACTGTCCAGTACCGCTTATTTCATTTTTCCTAAGAATATTATTGAAAAAAAAATCATGCAACAGAAGCATTAACAAGGCACATTAAAATTGTTTCTAATGAGAGTGCCCTTGTTCAAGATGGTGGCAGAGAAAAACTCTGAACTGTCCTTTTTTCATGGACACAACAAATCCACAAAGCAATTCCTCCTAAAGAAGAACTGTGCACAGCAAATGATGGAGAGACCATATAAAGACAGACTGCAGAGATGAAGACACAGGATTGCTGAGAACTTCTCCCCAATATACTGACCTGCAGTAGGGAGGGTTATCACTGAGGGGGCCCGGTGCAGACTTATCAGCCCAGGGGCACAGTGAGAAAAAGAACAGAAGCTCTAAGAACATCTAAAGCTTATGCAAAGGAAACCCATTTACTAAACCAAGAGCATTTGCAAAAGGGGGAGGAACTTCTGGAACTCTCTGTAAGGTCAGAGAGACCAAAGAGTATGAGTTTTGCATTCCCTCTCTAGCTTGACAGTGTGGGCAGAAAGAGTCCAGCACTCTAGCTGGGCTGTCAAGGGTGGCCCAGTGTACCCACACCAGCTACAGCCAGCCAGCCTCCCAAGATGGACTCAATACAGAACATTCTGAGAACTCTCTGGCCTGATTCTACTCCAGCTCCAGCCAACTGTCCAAGGCAGCACCAGTGAAGCAACTATAGGATTCACTGGCCCATATCCACTCTAGCTTCATCTACCTAGAATCTATACAGGTGACTCTTCTACACAAAATAATGCCTCAAAATCTCAAAGAAGTGGTTGTTTCTGTATTTATAAAAATAAACACAGAAAGTCAAACAAAGTGAAGAGATGGTAGAATCTTCCAAATGGAAGAGGATTAAATAGTGAAACTGGAAGTCACTCAGTCATGTCCAACTCTTTGTGACCCTATGAACTGTAGCCCACCAAGCTCCTCTGTCCACAGAATTTTCCAGACAAGAATACTGGAGTGAGTAGCCATTCTCTTCTCCAGGGAATCTTCTGGACACAGGGATCAAACTCACGTCTCCTGCATTGCAGGTAGATTCTTTACCATCTGAACCAGCAGGCTCATAAAGACAAACACAGAAAGTCAAACAAAATGAAGAGATAGTAATATCTTCAAAACAGAAGATGATTAAATGCCAGGAAAAAAATTAATGCAATAAGTAATTTACTAATAAAGAGTTCAAAATAACGATTATAAAAATGCACACAGAACTTGGGAGAAGAATGGAGGAACACAGTAAGAACTTCAACTAAAAGTATGAGAAAGAACCATTTAGAGCTGAAGAATACAATAACTTCAGTGGAAAATACACAATAGGTTTAGAAGATACACTAGCAGCAGATTAGAAGATACAGAAGAATGCATTAGCAGTTTGGAAGAAAAAATAGTAGAAATCACCATGTTACAACAGAAAAAAGAAAAATAACTAAGAATAGAAATTATATGATGATCTCATGAGATTCAGAAAAAGTATTTGACAAAACTAATGACGTTTGTGAAAAAACTCTCAACAAAGTGGGTATTAGAGGGAATATACTTCAACATAACAAAGACTATATGCAACAAACGTACATCTATCATAATCCTTAATGGTGATAACCTAAAAGCTGTTACTCCAGGATCAAGAACAAGGTGTGGATGTTCTTATTCACCATATTAATTGACTACAGTCCTAGCCTCAGCTATCAGACAAGAAAAGAAAATAAAAGGCATCCAAAATGGAAAACAAGAAGTACAATTGTTGTTGTTACTTACAATGAGGTGACACTGTATATAGAAAACCCAAATGAGGCCATCAAAAAATCACTAAGGGGGCTTCCCTGGTGGTCCAGTAGGTAAAGAGTTCACCGTGCAGTGCAAGGGGCTCCGGTTCAATCCCTAGACTAGGAAGATCCCACATGCTACAGAGCAGTTGGACCAGTGTTTCCAATTATGAGCCAGCACTCTGGAGCACATGTGCCCAGAGCCAGTGCTCTGCAGGGAGAGACGTCCCTGCAATGGGAGGCCCACACAGGCCAAAGAACAAAGGTGGAAATAAATGAAAGACCGGTAACAGTGGCCAAAAAATAAAATAAAATAAAAGAGGCCAAAACTATTAAAAAAATCATTAGAATGAATAAATGACTTCAATAAATTCATAGGAAATACCTGATACAGAGATCTTTTGCATTTCCATACTAAATATAAATTATAGATCTGGTGCACTTCCATACTAACCATAAATTATTAGAAAGAGAAATTAAGAAAACAATCCCATTTACAGTCGTCTCAAATGGAATAAATTACCTAAGAATAAATTTAACCATAGAAGTAAAAGAACTATAACTCTGAAAGCTTTAAGACACTGATGAAAGAAATTGGAAGTGACACAAATAAATTAAAAGATATATTGTGCTCATGGTTTGGAAAAAATTAACATTGTTAAAATGTTCATATGTTATTGATTACAAAAACAATCTACAGATTCAAAACAACCCCCATCAAACTTTTGATGATATTTTTCACAGAACTAGAATAAATAATCCTAACATTTGTATAGAACAACAAAAGATCCTGAATGGCCAAGACAATCTTAAAGAATAAAAACAAAGCTGGAGGTGCCACCCTCCCTGATTTCAAAGTATGCTATTAACATATAGTTCAACATAACAAAGACTATATGCAACAAACGTACATCTATCATAATCCTTAATGGTGATAACCTAAAAGCTGTTACTCCAGGATCAAGAACAAGGTGTGGATGTTCTTATTCACCATATTAATTGACTACAGTCCTAGCCTCAGCTATCAGACAAGAAAAGAAAATAAAAGGCATCCAAAATGGAAAACAAGAAGTACAATTGTTGTTGTTACTTACAATGAGGTGACACTGTATATAGAAAACCCAAATGAGGCCATCAAAAAATCACTAAGGGGGCTTCCCTGGTGGTCCAGTAGGTAAAGAGTTCACCGTGCAGTGCAAGGGCTCCGGTTCAATCCCTAGACTAGGAAGATCCCACATGCTACAGAGCAGTTGGACCAGTGTTTCCAATTATGAGCCAGCACTCTGGAGCACATGTGCCCAGAGCCAGTGCTCTGCAGGGAGAGACGTCCCTGCAATGGGAGGCCCACACAGGCCAAAGAACAAAGGTGGAAATAAATGAAAGACCGGTAACAGTGGCCAAAAAATAAAATAAAATAAAAGAGGCCAAAACTTTTTTTAAAAAAATCATTAGAATGAATAAATGACTTCAATAAATTCATAGGAAATACCTGATACAGAGATCTTTTGCATTTCCATACTAAATATAAATTATAGATCTGGTGCACTTCCATACTAACCATAAATTATTAGAAAGAGAAATTAAGAAAACAATCCCATTTACAGTCGTCTCAAATGGAATAAATTACCTAAGAATAAATTTAACCATAGAAGTAAAAGAACTATAACTCTGAAAGCTTTAAGACACTGATGAAAGAAATTGGAAGTGACACAAATAAATTAAAAGATATATTGTGCTCATGGTTTGGAAAAAATTAACATTGTTAAAATGTTCATATGTTATTGATTACAAAAACAATCTACAGATTCAAAACAACCCCCATCAAACTTTTGATGATATTTTTCACAGAACTAGAATAAATAATCCTAACATTTGTATAGAACAACAAAAGATCCTGAATGGCCAAGACAATCTTAAAGAATAAAAACAAAGCTGGAGGTGCCACCCTCCCTGATTTCAAAGTATGCTATTAACATATAGTAATCAGAATAGTTTTTACTGGCACAAAAAAAGAATAGAGAGCCCATAAATGGGCCCACCCTTATACAACTAAATAATCTATGACAGAGAAAGCAGGAATATAAATGGGAAAAAGATAGCTTCATCAGTAAGTAATGCCAGGAAAACTGGACAGCTACATACAAAAGAATGAGATTAAATCACTTTTTATACCATGAACAAAGCAAACTCAAAATTTTTTGAAAAGTTTCTAACACCATAAAACTTTTAGAGGAAAACTTAGTCAGTAAGCTTTTTCACACCAGTCTTAATCCTTTTTTGGATATGTATCTTCAGGCAAAGACAACAAAAATAAGTAAGACTACAAATTTAAAAAGCTTTTGCACAATGAAGGAAATTGTCAACAAAACTAAAGGCAACCTATTGAATAGGACAAGTTACTTGTAAACGATATGTCCAATAAAGGGTTATAATATCCAAAATATACAAAGAACACACTCACAAGTCAATATGAAAAAGCAAAGAATTCAGTTAAAAATGTGCAGAGGATCTGAATAGACATTTTTACAAGGAAGACACACAGATGATTAACAGGCATATGAAAAGATGTTCAACATCACTAGTCATAAGGAAAATGCTAATAAACATGATCAAATATTTCAGGCTGGAGACTATCAAAAGAGAAACAAAGAGTCTTAGAGAGGAAATGCATAAAAGGAAACCTTCACACAGTTTTTAGGAATATAATCTGGTGCAGCCCCTATGAAAAACAGTATGGTGTTTCTTCAGAAAATTAAAACTTCAACTACCATCATGATAATGGGGACTGCCCATTCTTCAGGAATAAAAATAATCATGAGAGACACTATGAATAACTATATGCCAACATATTAGGAAACTAGGAAAGATGAATAAATTCCTAAAAATACAAAATATGCTAAGACTAACTCATGAAGAAATAGAAATGCTGAATATACCTATAACTGAGTGAAAGTTGCTTCATTAACTTAGTATATTAAGTATATATAGAGTTGCTTAGTTTAACTAAATATACCTATAATTGAGTGAAGATTGTTCAGTCATGTCCCGATTCTGCAACCCCATGGACTGTAACCTGCCAGTGTTCTATGTCCACAGAATTTCCCCATGCAGGAATACTGGAGTAAGTAGCCTTTCCCTTCTCCAGGGGATCTTCCCAACCCAGGGATCAAATCCAGGTCTCCTGCATTACAGTGTTCTTATGTACTAGGCCATAGAATGGGCCCACCCTTATACAACTAAATAATCTATGACAGAGAAAGCAGGAATATAAATGGGAAAAAGATAGCTTCATCAGTAAGTAATGCCAGGAAAACTGGACAGCTACATACAAAAGAATGAGATTAAATCACTTTTTATACCATGAACAAAGCAAACTCAAAATTTTTTGAAAAGTTTCTAACACCATAAAACTTTTAGAGGAAAACTTAGTCAGTAAGCTTTTTCACACCAGTCTTAATCCTTTTTTGGATATGTATCTTCAGGCAAAGACAACAAAAATAAGTAAGACTACAAATTTAAAAAGCTTTTGCACAATGAAGGAAATTGTCAACAAAACTAAAGGCAACCTATTGAATAGGACAAGTTACTTGTAAACGATATGTCCAATAAAGGGTTATAATATCCAAAATATACAAAGAACACACTCACAAGTCAATATGAAAAAGCAAAGAATTCAGTTAAAAATGTGCAGAGGATCTGAATAGACATTTTTACAAGGAAGACACACAGATGATTAACAGGCATATGAAAAGATGTTCAACATCACTAGTCATAAGGAAAATGCTAATAAACATGATCAAATATTTCAGGCTGGAGACTATCAAAAGGGAAACAAAGAGTCTTAGAGAGGAAATGCATAAAAGGAAACCTTCACACAGTTTTTAGGAATATAATCTGGTGCAGCCCCTATGAAAAACAGTATGGTGTTTCTTCAGAAAATTAAAACTTCAACTACCATCATGATAATGGGGACTGCCCATTCTTCAGGAATAAAAATAATCATGAGAGACACTATGAATAACTATATGCCAACATATTAGGAAACTAGGAAAGATGAATAAATTCCTAAAAATACAAAATATGCTAAGACTAACTCATGAAGAAATAGAAATGCTGAATATACCTATAACTGAGTGAAAGTTGCTTCATTAACTTAGTATATTAAGTATATATAGAGTTGCTTAGTTTAACTAAATATACCTATAATTGAGTGAAGATTGTTCAGTCATGTCCCGATTCTGCAACCCCATGGACTGTAACCTGCCAGTGTTCTATGTCCACAGAATTTCCCCATGCAGGAATACTGGAGTAAGTAGCCTTTCCCTTCTCCAGGGGATCTTCCCAACCCAGGGATCAAATCCAGGTCTCCTGCATTACAGGTGTACTCTTTACTATCTAGTAACTAGATTAACTCAAGAAGCAAAATTCTCCCAACAACAAAAAGCCTTGAATTTGATGGTTTAGCTGTTCCATTCTACTAAACTTCTAAAGAACTAGTAATAATCCTTCTCAAACTTTCCCAAAATAAAAAAGAGGCTAGAACATTTTCTAACTCATTCTGTGAGACTAGGATTACTAGGATACAAAAGTCAAACACACTGTAAGAAAACTGAACACTTAGGAACACTGATGGAAATAGTCTCAACAAATATTAATAAAATGAACTTACTGGCATATTGAAATAACCAAGTGGAATTTATTCTAAAATATAAGGATGTTTCAACACACAAAAATTGTTCGTTGTGAGAAAATACATTAACAGAATTTTAAAAATCATCTGAATTGATACATAAAATGCATTAGTCAAAAGTCAATACCTTTTAGTGATAACAAGCTAAGAAACAACAAGCTAAGAAATATGAATACCTAATAGGAAACAACTAAAATAGCTAATAGAAAATAATTGCCTCAATATAATAAAAGCAAAACATGAAAAATCCACAGAAAATGTTACTCTCAATGGTAAAATACTTTTAGCTTTTCTTCCTAGATCAGGAATAGGACTAGGATTATACTTTTACCATGTCTATTCAAAGAAGTTGAATAGTCAGAGGAATTAGGCAAGTTGTGCTTTATTTGCTAAGCTGTATCTGACTCTTTGTGACCCCATGGACTGTAGCCCACCAGTCTCCTCTGTCACAAGATTTCCCAGGCAAGAATACTGGAGTGGGTTGCCATTTCCTTCTCCAGGATATATTCTGGATCCAAGGATCAAACCCATGTATCCTGCCTTGGCAGGTGCATTCTTTACCACTGAGCCACCAGAAAAGCCTGAATTAGGCAAGAAAAAGTAGTAAAATATATCCAAGTTAGAAAGGAAGATATAATGTTATCCTGCTATCAGATGCTGTAATCTTACCCTTAAGATCTGTGTGAAAAAAGTTATAACTAATAAACTGATCAAACAGATATACAAAAATCCATTACACTTCTGTACACTAACAATGAACAGTCTAAAGAACAATTATAAAAGTTGTTTCATCTTGAATAGCAGCTAAAAGAATAAAATACTTAGGGAATTAACCAAGGAGTTGATGGTTTAGCTGTTCCATTCTACTAAACTTCTAAAGAACTAGTAATAATCCTTCTCAAACTTTCCCAAAATAAAAAAGAGGCTAGAACATTTTCTAACTCATTCTGTGAGACTAGGATTACTAGGATACAAAAGTCAAACACACTGTAAGAAAACTGAACACTTAGGAACACTGATGGAAATAGTCTCAACAAATATTAATAAAATGAACTTACTGGCATATTGAAATAACCAAGTGGAATTTATTCTAAAATATAAGGATGTTTCAACACACAAAAATTGTTCGTTGTGAGAAAATACATTAACAGAATTTTAAAAATCATCTGAATTGATACATAAAATGCATTAGTCAAAAGTCAATACCTTTTAGTGATAACAAGCTAAGAAACAACAAGCTAAGAAATATGAATACCTAATAGGAAACAACTAAAATAGCTAATAGAAAATAATTGCCTCAATATAATAAAAGCAAAACATGAAAAATCCACAGAAAATGTTACTCTCAATGGTAAAATACTTTTAGCTTTTCTTCCTAGATCAGGAATAGGACTAGGATTATACTTTTACCATGTCTATTCAAAGAAGTTGAATAGTCAGAGGAATTAGGCAAGTTGTGCTTTATTTGCTAAGCTGTATCTGACTCTTTGTGACCCCATGGACTGTAGCCCACCAGTCTCCTCTGTCACAAGATTTCCCAGGCAAGAATACTGGAGTGGGTTGCCATTTCCTTCTCCAGGATATATTCTGGATCCAAGGATCAAACCCATGTATCCTGCCTTGGCAGGTGCATTCTTTACCACTGAGCCACCAGAAAAGCCTGAATTAGGCAAGAAAAAGTAGTAAAATATATCCAAGTTAGAAAGGAAGATATAATGTTATCCTGCTATCAGATGCTGTAATCTTACCCTTAAGATCTGTGTGAAAAAAGTTATAACTAATAAACTGATCAAACAGATATACAAAAATCCATTACACTTCTGTACACTAACAATGAACAGTCTAAAGAACAATTATAAAAGTTGTTTCATCTTGAATAGCAGCTAAAAGAATAAAATACTTAGGGAATTAACCAAGGAGTTGAAATACTTGTACAATGAAAACTACAAAATATTAAAGAAATCAAAGAATTTTATAGAATACAAAAACATAAATAGAAAGAAATTAAAAACATTAAAAAGGCCTCCCATGTTCAGTGTAAACACTACCCAAAGCAATTTTCAATTTCAGTTCATTCTACCAAAATCTCAATGAAACATTTTGCAAAAATAGAGATCATACGGAACTTCAAAAGAACTATTAATAAACAAAACAATCTTGATAAAGAACAAAGCCAGTTGACCTACACTTCCTGATTTCAAAATTTACCCTGAAGCTCCAGTGTGGTATTGGCTAAAGACAGACATATCAATCAACAGAGCAAGAACAAGAGCCCAAAAATAAGTTCTCTCAGAGTCAATTTTTTGCAAGAAGACAAAGATTACTCAACAAAGAAAATGTTTTCCGTAGCCTTTTCCAAAATGTGAGACTAAAATTTCAGTTTGCAGTCGTGTGTTAACTTTGTGTTTCAGGTATTTCTATAGAAAATATTTCTATATTCTACTACTAGAAAAATTTTTAAATTATCAAAAATTGACAACATGTTTTAAAGAGTTCATCAGATCATATCTGTTATCAAAGGATTAGGCAGAGTCATTGTGTCTAATCAGAGCATTCATGCCAAAAATAAGACCCATGACACTGACTATGGAGTTATTTTTCATAATTAAATATTTGCTTTCTGGACTTCTGGCAAGTGCATTTTAATGGTTTTTAGGTTATGTTGTTGCAACTTTCTCAGTATGCATAAAGAACAGCAATAAGCTGTTTAATGAATAATTTAGCAGACTCCAAGATGTCTACTCCTGTGATGATTAGAATTTAATGGATTTCAAATTTTAGTTGGGAAACCCAGAGTGTGCATTAGTGAGACTGATCACTGTTTTAGGAGGTCAAGAAAGCAGTAAATGTTGAATTGTTATACCTGCTTTATCCTGGAACCACCACCGGGTGCATGAGTCATGCTTTGAAGGATATAATGTCAGAGATTAGATATTGTGAGATCAGTGCTAATCTCTCTAGGACATTTAATCATACAGTTAGTCTTCATTGCTATCTTTACAGATAACCATACACTTACACAAGTTTATGAAAACTTTACTTCAAATCTAAAGAATATTTTTATCTATTTTTGGGATGCTTTTACACATTTAGTGATGCCAGTCTATAATGTAGAGTTTCCTTTCAGAAAATGTGTTTTAATACACTGCCAACTAGTAAAAATTACCATCTGGTCATGTTAAAAGCAGTTCTTTCCTCTTTTTTCATTTCATTTCACCCCCAATCCACTCAGAATCAGATTCTTCACAAAGCTTTGACTCAAGGTCAGAATGAAGTAGAATAGTGCACTGTTTTCTCTAAGTAAAAAGAGCTGAGTCGTGTATGCTCTACACTCCTGTACACTTAAGCTTTCTTGTTAAATTAAAAATTGGAATCTAAAACATCTAGGGCAACCTCTTCCTGATTGCTGATGACAAAATCATTTTGTTTGACTCGACGGAACATTTCTATTGCATTAGAAATGCACTGCATATAACCTCCCTCACATCATAAGCTCTAGTTGAATATCTGATTTTAAGCTGGAAAACACTTCAATCAAATTGCATCTAAAATTAAACTAAATCTATCATTTCCAGAGTAACCACTGTATAGTGCTTATGAAGGTCACAAGACCTGCTTTCTTCTCTCATCTTAAATTCTAAGGACTTACATAGGTACATTAAAATGCTCTTAGGCTGATTGGATTTGCTGGGAAGGTTGAAGGTGACTAGGAGGCAGCTCCATAGTCAAGTGTCAAAAGTGTGATCAAACTTTTACGTTCATCCCAGAAAGAAGCCATATATTATGCAGCGCATAAGAGTGGTTGAAATTACAAAGGTAAGACAGCAAAATTCCGGGACTAGTGTTCTAGAGATTAAAAAGACTTGGATTTTAAGATTTAAAAAATAAATATTTTACACGCTAGTTTGTTGTAATATTTGCTTAGTATTAAGGGAAACATTAATAATTTAATAAAGAACATAAAGTACTGATTTAAAGTGTAGCCCATAGCCTCTCATCCGTAGTAGGCACTCAACACCTGAAATATGGTGAATTATTGTTTGTTTGTGAATAATAATGAGAAAAAATAACACTTGTTGAATACATTACATGGAACTGACTCTTTTAATATTCATAGGAATCATATTTTAACCCTTGTAACAGCCCTATGATGTAGATATAAGATATAGGTATTCCCTTTTTACAAATGAGGAAATGAGAAACAGAAGAGATAAAGAATTCATTCCAAGTAAAACTGTATGACTCCTTTGCTAGGTTCTTCAGCGTGATGAGAATGCTGCCACTATGTGAAATGTTGCTTACAAACACACGGGCCCTTGCCTTCAAGGATCATACATTCTCTGAAGAATAAAGTTACATTGCAACAGCTACAATCTTTTCCATAATTTCTGACATTCAAATTGAAAGGTTTAGTTCATATTTGAAAAAGTTTAATGTTATCACATCAAAAATATTAGCCATCTTATATCTATGAGACAAAAGCAATATTTTATTTGAAATCTTTACATAGTGAATGTAGTTGTGAAAGTTCTATACACAATGAAAACACCAATATTAACTTATTTTCAAGTTCCAATATAGGTTTATAAATTTCTATCTCATTATCATGTTTGTCCCTACACTTTATAGCCTATTTTCTTAAAAGAATGGAGAAAAGTCAAAGGGGAAAAATTAGTGGTATGAAATCAAGGAAAGCATATCTTTAATATACTGAAACTTTTTCTTAAAGTGAGAAATGTACATGTTCACCCTGATCCTATTTGGATTTCATTGACTACCAATGCTTTAAGTCTTCCATTCTATCATTGTAAACATGTTATATATAATTCATACCAGTAGTGAGGTGCTGTTCAGCTTTGTATACATTTGAATAGAGGAAATTACCCCTGTCCTCAGAATTATTTTTTTTCTACAGTAAAGAAGCCATATATTATGCAGCGCATAAGAGTGGTTGAAATTACAAAGGTAAGACAGCAAAATTCGGGACTAGTGTTCTAGAGATTAAAAGACTTGGATTTTAAGATTTAAAAATAAATATTTTACACGCTAGTTTGTTGTAATATTTGCTTAGTATTAAGGGAAACATTAATAATTTAATAAAGAACATAAAGTACTGATTTAAAGTGTAGCCCATAGCCTCTCATCCGTAGTAGGCACTCAACACCTGAAATATGGTGAATTATTGTTTGTTTGTGAATAATAATGAGAAAAAATAACACTTGTTGAATACATTACATGGAACTGACTCTTTTAATATTCATAGGAATCATATTTTAACCCTTGTAACAGCCCTATGATGTAGATATAAGATATAGGTATTCCCTTTTTACAAATGAGGAAATGAGAAACAGAAGAGATAAAGAATTCATTCCAAGTAAAACTGTATGACTCCTTTGCTAGGTTCTTCAGCGTGATGAGAATGCTGCCACTATGTGAAATGTTGCTTACAAACACACGGGCCCTTGCCTTCAAGGATCATACATTCTCTGAAGAATAAAGTTACATTGCAACAGCTACAATCTTTTCCATAATTTCTGACATTCAAATTGAAAGGTTTAGTTCATATTTGAAAAAGTTTAATGTTATCACATCAAAAATATTAGCCATCTTATATCTATGAGACAAAAGCAATATTTTATTTGAAATCTTTACATAGTGAATGTAGTTGTGAAAGTTCTATACACAATGAAAACACCAATATTAACTTATTTTCAAGTTCCAATATAGGTTTATAAATTTCTATCTCATTATCATGTTTGTCCCTACACTTTATAGCCTATTTTCTTAAAAGAATGGAGAAAAGTCAAAGGGGAAAAATTAGTGGTATGAAATCAAGGAAAGCATATCTTTAATATACTGAAACTTTTTCTTAAAGTGAGAAATGTACATGTTCACCCTGATCCTATTTGGATTTCATTGACTACCAATGCTTTAAGTCTTCCATTCTATCATTGTAAACATGTTATATATAATTCATACCAGTAGTGAGGTGCTGTTCAGCTTTGTATACATTTGAATAGAGGAAATTACCCCTGTCCTCAGAATTATTTGCCATTTATAGTCACTTAACTGGACAATACCCAGTCGTGAATTTCTTCATCTTTTACAGACTGCCTATCTCAAGTTGCACCCTGGATCCCACTCCTTTTTTCTCCAACCTATTCAAAGAAATCATCTTAGGATTTCTCTTGTCTCTCTAATAGATAAGATAATTAGCATATAACTAAATATGCAAGGTCATTATATATGGTAATATGATATATACCATAAATATATTTTTCTCGCTTTCTAAAACAAGTTTCCAATCCTTTTATTCCTCTTTAGTTACTATTCCACATCTCTCCTGTCTTAATGACATTTCTTGAAATTTTCTCTCTAGTCACACCACTTTTTTCTTTGCCATGGTTCACTTGGACCTATCTTTCCAGTCTGCTTTAATTTCCCTAAATCAATAGACACTTCTTTCATTAACGGCACCAATGAAAACTACATTGCTAAATCCAGTGTCACTTCCAAATCCTCACATTGCTGGAATTATCTTCAACAAAAAACCTGTACTCAGTTCATCACTTTCTCCTCCTTGAAATATTATCTGAATATCACCTATTTGTTTCTCCTTGTTCTCAGCATCATGTTTCTCTCATAAGCCTCAGCTAAAACTGTTGCTGATTTTGTGTACAGTGTTACAAAGTGTTTCTATGTGTGAGATATCAGTATTTTTCAGAAATTGGAATATATGTCACATAATATATTTCTCACTTTTCTTTTATCATTTCTTTACAGTATAATCATTTTTCAACAATGCTGAGATATTTCAATGAAAACACCAATATTAACTTATTTTCAAGTTCCAATATAGGTTTATAAATTTCTATCTCATTATCATGTTTGTCCCTACACTTTATAGCCTATTTTCTTAAAAGAATGGAGAAAAGTCAAAGGGGAAAAATTAGTGGTATGAAATCAAGGAAAGCATATCTTTAATATACTGAAACTTTTTCTTAAAGTGAGAAATGTACATGTTCACCCTGATCCTATTTGGATTTCATTGACTACCAATGCTTTAAGTCTTCCATTCTATCATTGTAAACATGTTATATATAATTCATACCAGTAGTGAGGTGCTGTTCAGCTTTGTATACATTTGAATAGAGGAAATTACCCCTGTCCTCAGAATTATTTGCCATTTATAGTCACTTAACTGGACAATACCCAGTCGTGAATTTCTTCATCTTTTACAGACTGCCTATCTCAAGTTGCACCCTGGATCCCACTCCTTTTTTCTCCAACCTATTCAAAGAAATCATCTTAGGATTTCTCTTGTCTCTCTAATAGATAAGATAATTAGCATATAACTAAATATGCAAGGTCATTATATATGGTAATATGATATATACCATAAATATATTTTTCTCGCTTTCTAAAACAAGTTTCCAATCCTTTTATTCCTCTTTAGTTACTATTCCACATCTCTCCTGTCTTAATGACATTTCTTGAAATTTTTCTCTCTAGTCACACCACTTTTTTCTTTGCCATGGTTCACTTGGACCTATCTTTCCAGTCTGCTTTAATTTCCCTAAATCAATAGACACTTCTTTCATTAACGGCACCAATGAAAACTACATTGCTAAATCCAGTGTCACTTCCAAATCCTCACATTGCTGGAATTATCTTCAACAAAAAACCTGTACTCAGTTCATCACTTTCTCCTCCTTGAAATATTATCTGAATATCACCTATTTGTTTCTCCTTGTTCTCAGCATCATGTTTCTCTCATAAGCCTCAGCTAAAACTGTTGCTGATTTTGTGTACAGTGTTACAAAGTGTTTCTATGTGTGAGATATCAGTATTTTTCAGAAATTGGAATATATGTCACATAATATATTTCTCACTTTTCTTTTATCATTTCTTTACAGTATAATCATTTTTCAACAATGCTGATCTTTAGACAGTATCTCTGAACTGACAAATTCAATGAAAAAAAATTAAACTAACCAGAATGATTTACTCAGAGCTTTTGGAATCTTTTAGGCTGTGTACAAGAATGTCTCACTTTTACTAAAATTTTAACGAGTAAGAAATGATGGAAACAATCAACAGCAGGAAAAATATATAATGTGATCCATCTTCATCAATTCTTAGATCTTTCAGATCTTTGAAAAGGGTCCAAATTACATGGTAAAGTGTATATATCAATATGACAATTTCACTATTTCAAATGCTTTATCAGGAATATTTATTGATTCTAGTTAAATTGCCACTAGCACACTTCCACTCATCTTGTTAGATACATTTACTTCCTTAAATTTTAAGTTATCTTAGAAAAGTATCTAAGTGGTGTAAAACATGGTTTAGAAAGAGATTTGCTAATGGCAGAAAAATATTTTAAGAATTTTCAAAAGGGAGGAATTTCTACTCTTTGACCTATGAAAACTTTGCTTCTCCAATCTAATCAACTGAAAACCAATTACAGATATGCAGCTCAACACTTTTATATGCAATGGTTTACCCTTTCATTAACGTTTGTTTAGAGCAGTTTGAAAGGGATAGTTAGGGAGTTTGGGATAGACATGTACACATAGCTATATTTAAAACGGATAGTCAACAAGGACCTCTGGTATATAGCACATGGAACTCTGTTCATTGCTTTGTGGATGCCTGGATGGGACAAGAGTTTGGGCGAGAATGGATATAGTATGACTGAGTCTCTTTGCTATTCACCTGAAACTACCACAACACTGTCAGTCAGCTAAACCCCAATACAAAATTTTTTTTAAAATTAATAAAAGTAAGACTAATTTGAGATCAGAGATCAGTAAAAAGTACAAAATATGAATATATGTACACATATACATGCATATTTTCTTTTTTCAAATTCGTTGCTTAGCTATCTGTTTGGTGCATGTTTGGTCTTCTCTTCTAATTTGTTGTCTGGCTACTTCAGAACCTAAGTTTCTATTATATTGCCAGGCATTGCAAGATAGAGTGATGTCAGGCAAAATTTAGTTTTATTTAGCTTTGATATATGGTTTATTACCATGTTTTTTGAAATAAGTGTTATTGATCATAGCATATAATCCTTGGCATAAAAGTAATTAGCAATTATTTAATAGTACATGAAACATATTTAATGTAATATTCCATAAAGAAACAGCGATAATTGAAAACACACAAACTTAAACTATGGGAGGAGAACTCTTAGCAATGTGTGTAATGAGTAAAGTAACGTTAGAGGCAACCAACTAAAAATCACACCATATAGCTAATACATCTTCAATCACTCCACCCTACAGTGTGAAGTGCCCATTCCAGAGATGTGTGGCTAAGAAAAGTCCTCAAGCAAGTCATACATGATCTTTCTGCCTCTGCTCTTCCTCTGGAGTCTATTGTTTCTAATCCTTCTCTATATATTATGTTGTCTATGTCTTGCAATAGTCTCCATCACAATGATAAGTTAGATACATTTACTTCCTTAAATTTTAAGTTATCTTAGAAAAGTATCTAAGTGGTGTAAAACATGGTTTAGAAAGAGATTTGCTAATGGCAGAAAAATATTTTAAGAATTTTCAAAGGTAGGAAGTTCTACTCTTTGACCTATGAAAACTTTGCTTCTCCAATCTAATCAACTGAAAACCAATTACAGATATGCAGCTCAACACTTTTATATGCAATGGTTTACCCTTTCATTAACGTTTGTTTAGAGCAGTTTGAAAGGGATAGTTAGGAGTTTGGGATAGACATGTACACATAGCTATATTTAAAACGGATAGTCAACAAGGACCTCTGGTATATAGCACATGGAACTCTGTTCATTGCTTTGTGGATGCCTGGATGGGACAAGAGTTTGGGCGAGAATGGATATAGTATGACTGAGTCTCTTTGCTATTCACCTGAAACTACCACAACACTGTCAGTCAGCTAAACCCCAATACAAAATTTTTTTTAAAATTAATAAAAGTAAGACTAATTTGAGATCAGAGATCAGTAAAAAGTACAAAATATGAATATATGTACACATATACATGCATATTTTCTTTTTTCAAATTCGTTGCTTAGCTATCTGTTTGGTGCATGTTTGGTCTTCTCTTCTAATTTGTTGTCTGGCTACTTCAGAACCTAAGTTTCTATTATATTGCCAGGCATTGCAAGATAGAGTGATGTCAGGCAAAATTTAGTTTTATTTAGCTTTGATATATGGTTTATTACCATGTTTTTTGAAATAAGTGTTATTGATCATAGCATATAATCCTTGGCATAAAAGTAATTAGCAATTATTTAATAGTACATGAAACATATTTAATGTAATATTCCATAAAGAAACAGCGATAATTGAAAACACACAAACTTAAACTATGGGAGGAGAACTCTTAGCAATGTGTGTAATGAGTAAAGTAACGTTAGAGGCAACCAACTAAAAATCACACCATATAGCTAATACATCTTCAATCACTCCACCCTACAGTGTGAAGTGCCCATTCCAGAGATGTGTGGCTAAGAAAAGTCCTCAAGCAAGTCATACATGATCTTTCTGCCTCTGCTCTTCCTCTGGAGTCTATTGTTTCTAATCCTTCTCTATATATTATGTTGTCTATGTCTTGCAATAGTCTCCATCACAATGATAAGTTCCTTAGATGTGAGATTTTTACAGTGAACTACTGAAACTCTCATTCTTTCCTGTAATAAAAATTGACTCACAATTTTTTATTGATGGATAGTATATTTTCAGAAAAATGAACATGTAAATGTACAGCTCAGTGGTTTCCACAAACTGAACATACACAGGTATCCAAAAGGTAACTCAAGCAATGAAAGATTACCAGTGACCTAGACACTCCCCTCTTGCCACATTTCCAGTCAGGAAAGACCTCAGACCTTTGTACTTTATACAAATCAAATTATGTAGGGTGTGTGCTTTTTATATTCATATCCAACTTCTCTGACTCAACATTCTAGCTATGAGAGTCATTCATATTGCTGCCCATGGTTGTAGCCCATTCTTAGTGCTCTATAGTATTACACTGCATGGATGTGAAACAATGAATGCATATATTCTACTGCTAGGCATTTGAGTGATTTCCATCATGTAGCTATCAGAATATTGTTGACACATACACCCCGGTATATTTTTATTTTGAAAACATACACATATTTCTTTTGGGTCACTAGGTCATACATAGCACAGGCAACATGTAAACCTTAAGTATCAACTTGGGATTTTTCATTATTTAACTTTAACAATTTGTTTCTGATCTTCCCATCAGTTCAGATCTTGAGATAATCCCCCTTCATCCATGGAAGACTCAGAGACAAAAGTTATAAGTCCCCATTATTTTGACAATGCTGCTTCTGTGTGATATACATTCAGGCTTACTATTCAGTACTGATTTTCACAGTTGCAAAGTAGCATTTAGTGCTTACTTTATGTTCAGTAATATTAACCATAAAGAAACAGCGATAATTGAAAACACACAAACTTAAACTATGGGAGGAGAACTCTTAGCAATGTGTGTAATGAGTAAAGTAACGTTAGAGGCAACCAACTAAAATCACACCATATAGCTAATACATCTTCAATCACTCCACCCTACAGTGTGAAGTGCCCATTCCAGAGATGTGTGGCTAAGAAAAGTCCTCAAGCAAGTCATACATGATCTTTCTGCCTCTGCTCTTCCTCTGGAGTCTATTGTTTCTAATCCTTCTCTATATATTATGTTGTCTATGTCTTGCAATAGTCTCCATCACAATGATAAGTTCCTTAGATGTGAGATTTTTACAGTGAACTACTGAAACTCTCATTCTTTCCTGTAATAAAATTGACTCACAATTTTTTATTGATGGATAGTATATTTTCAGAAAAATGAACATGTAAATGTACAGCTCAGTGGTTTCCACAAACTGAACATACACAGGTATCCAAAAGGTAACTCAAGCAATGAAAGATTACCAGTGACCTAGACACTCCCCTCTTGCCACATTTCCAGTCAGGAAAGACCTCAGACCTTTGTACTTTATACAAATCAAATTATGTAGGGTGTGTGCTTTTTATATTCATATCCAACTTCTCTGACTCAACATTCTAGCTATGAGAGTCATTCATATTGCTGCCCATGGTTGTAGCCCATTCTTAGTGCTCTATAGTATTACACTGCATGGATGTGAAACAATGAATGCATATATTCTACTGCTAGGCATTTGAGTGATTTCCATCATGTAGCTATCAGAATATTGTTGACACATACACCCCGGTATATTTTTATTTTGAAAACATACACATATTTCTTTTGGGTCACTAGGTCATACATAGCACAGGCAACATGTAAACCTTAAGTATCAACTTGGGATTTTTCATTATTTAACTTTAACAATTTGTTTCTGATCTTCCCATCAGTTCAGATCTTGAGATAATCCCCCTTCATCCATGGAAGACTCAGAGACAAAAGTTATAAGTCCCCATTATTTTGACAATGCTGCTTCTGTGTGATATACATTCAGGCTTACTATTCAGTACTGATTTTCACAGTTGCAAAGTAGCATTTAGTGCTTTACGGCTTATATTTCTTTAGGTGGTCTTTAGCATAGCCTCCAGCTTGTGCTCAATAAGAAAAAATCTCCTGGTTATATAAAAATCAGAGTAATAATACTTCCTGTCTTATATTATTAATTACCTTTTTCAATGATAGTTAGATGAAATTTGCTGGTTAGCTAGTTCATGCTAATCAATTGTTAACCACAGATTCACCAACAATCTTAAAGTAATCTTTACACAGGAAAGCTATATAATCATGTTAGCCTTTCCTTTTTATTGAGAATACATCAGAGAGGATGAGTAATTTCCTAACCCACATTACTTTTATAGCTGTTAATGTTCAGGGGCATATTGACAAAAATAAACATTAGTAAGTAGCAGAAGACATAAATGTGAAAAAGTCTGATAAATGAAGAAGTGCATTTAAAAATAATCTAATTGGGATTTCTGAACTTTATCAGTAGTTAATAAATAAAGGGTAGATGAAATATTTCTTCAAATAGGCAAATATATTAATCATTTACATGCACTATTTATTTTATATAAATAATCTGAAAAGATATTTGATCTTACAAAATTATCTAGGGAAATGTCAACAGACTATTTTAAGTTGGTACAAATATTTTTAATTACATTGTATCTGAGCAAATCTTATTTGCCTAATTTACCAATATTCATTTATCATACCCAATTAGAAAACACAGTGCTGGTCTGAATGCATCTTTTCCAAGCTCATATGCTGATGTCTTAACCTCCAATGGTGATGGTATTATTAGGAGTGGTCTATGGGAGGTACTTAGCTCATGACGAGGGAGTCCACTTGAATGTGAAGGATATAAAAAGGCTTGAGAGAGCTCCCTAGTCCTTCCTGCCATGTGAGGAAACAATGAGAATTCTGTGACCCCAAAAGAGGGTCCTGACCTAACCATGCCAGATCCACAATCTTGAACTTCCAGGCTCTAGAAATGTGGGCAATAAGCTACCCAGTCTATGGTATTCTGATAGAGCAACATGAACAGACTAGACAGTTCCTCTGGAGAAGGAAATGGCAACCCACTTGAGGAAAAGGAAATAGCAAGCCACTCTTTTTCCAAATATAAAGCATACATTAAGACTCTAAAGAACAATGTTTTTAGCTACGGTGAAAAAGACTATCATTTCACTTGTTATTCTTTATTCCTATTTTGATGACATAATCAAGAAAAACCCAATTGTTAATTCCTGTCTTATATTATTAATTACCTTTTTCAATGATAGTTAGATGAAATTTGCTGGTTAGCTAGTTCATGCTAATCAATTGTTAACCACAGATTCACCAACAATCTTAAAGTAATCTTTACACAGGAAAGCTATATAATCATGTTACCCTTTTCCCTTTTTTATTGAGAATACATCACAGAGGATGAGTAATTTCCTAACCCACATTACTTTTATAGCTGTTAATGTTCAGGGGCATATTGACAAAAATAAACATTAGTAAGTAGCAGAAGACATAAATGTGAAAAAGTCTGATAAATGAAGAAGTGCATTTAAAAATAATCTAATTGGGATTTCTGAACTTTATCAGTAGTTAATAAATAAAGGGTAGATGAAATATTTCTTCAAATAGGCAAATATATTAATCATTTACATGCACTATTTATTTTATATAAATAATCTGAAAAGATATTTGATCTTACAAAATTATCTAGGGAAATGTCAACAGACTATTTTAAGTTGGTACAAATATTTTTAATTACATTGTATCTGAGCAAATCTTATTTGCCTAATTTACCAATATTCATTTATCATACCCAATTAGAAAACACAGTGCTGGTCTGAATGCATCTTTTCCAAGCTCATATGCTGATGTCTTAACCTCCAATGGTGATGGTATTATTAGGAGTGGTCTATGGGAGGTACTTAGCTCATGACGAGGGAGTCCACTTGAATGTGAAGGATATAAAAAGGCTTGAGAGAGCTCCCTAGTCCTTCCTGCCATGTGAGGAAACAATGAGAATTCTGTGACCCCAAAAGAGGGTCCTGACCTAACCATGCCAGATCCACAATCTTGAACTTCCAGGCTCTAGAAATGTGGGCAATAAGCTACCCAGTCTATGGTATTCTGATAGAGCAACATGAACAGACTAGACAGTTCCTCTGGAGAAGGAAATGGCAACCCACTTGAGGAAAAGGAAATAGCAAGCCACTCTTTTTCCAAATATAAAGCATACATTAAGACTCTAAAGAACAATGTTTTTAGCTACGGTGAAAAAGACTATCATTTCACTTGTTATTCTTTATTCCTATTTTGATGACATAATCAAGAAACTTACTAAGGCACCACAAAGATTAACAGAGATATTATTGATTTAGAGATACGAAATATCTTATATATATGCATGAGATCAACAAATTCCTTCCTTTTGCTATTGAAAAAATATGTGAATTAAGACTAAAAATTTACTGAAAACAGGGCTTCCCCTGGTGGTCCAGTGGGTAAGGACACCGCCTTGCAGTGCAAGGGGCGCCAGTTCGATCCCTGGCCTGGGAAGATCCCACGTGCCGCGGAGCGGCTGGACCGATGTGTCCAATTACCAAGCCGGAGCTCTGGAGCGCATGCGCCCAGAGCCGGCGCTCTGCAACGACAGACACCACCGCAATGGGAGGCCCACAGGAGCCAAAGAACAAAGACGGATGAAAATAGAGAAATGAAAGACCAATAGAAGTGGCCCGCCCGCTCCCCTCCCTCCCCAACCCGACCCCCGCCCAAAATAAATATAAATAAATCTTAAAAAAAAAAAAAAATTTACTGAAAACAAATATACCTACACTATATTAGTTTCTCAAAAAAAATTCCTATTTATCTTACAGAAATACAAAACATATAAAAATGTAAACATATTAAAACATATATATAATATTTTTATAATATAATATAAAAAACTAAAGTTTGCAAGAAGTCATTTGTGAAATTAAAGCATTGAAAATGTTACAAATATTTATATAACAAATATGATGATTGTAACTAAAGTTTAAAACATTTTGCCAAATTATACATGAATGGGATTACTGGGGCAAGCCATAGAAATTGAAAATTCAGTTGTCTGATGTAGCCAACAGCATTTTGACTAACTTTTAGAAAGGTTTTTTATTAATGGATTTAACTCTCAGTAATACTTCCATATTGGAACTCCCTGGTGGCTCAGTGGTAAAGAATCTGGCTGCCAACGCAGGAAACACAGGTTCAATATCTGGAGCATCAGCAAGACCCCTTGTAGGAAGGCATGGAAACCGATTCCAGTATTCTTGCCTGGAGAATTCCATGGATAGAAAGCCTGGTGGGCTATAGTCCATGAGTTCACAAAGGGTCAGACTCAACTTAGTGACTGAACAACAGCAACAGTACTTCCACATTATGTACCTCAAAGTATAGCTACTCTCAATGCCTCATGTGAGCTTACCATTCAAAATACTGGGAATACAATTTTCCTCTTGTTATGCTGATAATAAGTTCAACAGTAAACATGATTTCCCTTCCTAGCTGCTTCCCTCTGAACCACAAATTATTTTTTTTAATCTACTATTTCTTTCTTCTATGCACTTTAATATATTTTTTGTCCACTACATTCTACATTTACTGAGTGCACTCACTTCTCTTCTGTGTTTAAACATTTTTATATACTCCTTTCACCTCTATATTTTATAATCACCAATTACTTTCTCTTTTACAGTAATGATGACCTCATAATGGCTAACCCTGATGATCTTTGAGTGTTCGCAGACTATGAGCTCTCCACTGTATTTTATATTCTTCATCATACATTGTGCTTTTGCCATACTTTCTCCTTTAAAAAATTCTCCCCTCTCTTCCATACTTGCCACATTACCACAATCTTTGTCCTCCTCATACCCCTAATGACGTAAGAGCCAACGCCCCCATCTCAATTGGTTTCTCTTTCACCACTTCTTTCTCTAAACCTCAACCCTTTAGTTGTATCTTCTGATTTTAGGTTTTCTGTTTTCTTCTACCTCTGATATTTTGAATATTACTTTTATGTGATGACTCAGATTCCATCTAGAACTTCATATCAGCATTTCCCTTGGCTGCAGAGTTACTTTCATCATATCCTGCTGTCATTTCAGACTAATCTAAAATCAAACTTCACATCCTCCTTAGTTACTCTTTTCTCTTACTCTCCTGATTCTCAGAATTTCCACTGTTCTCCCAGACAACATTTGGACTGCTCTTTTTCCTATACATTTATATTCAGCTACTTTATAAATGTATATATATACATTTATATATCAGCCATTTTCTTGTTATTAACAAGATCACACAACCCTTATTTTTTCAAGCCATTTCTCCTCCTTTTAGTTCCTAGCCTCCCAGGTCTTCTGTAGTCTAATCACTCTTTTCTGTTGCTCTTTACAAACTCTTGCCTTATTAACATTCCTCATAGTCACATTCTCTCTTTTACTGACTCCAGATTCTCTAAACTTGATCACCCAATTCCTTGGTAGTCTGGACAAGATCAATACCAATTAGAATGAGCAAACACAGACAAGACTGCTATCAAAGTGGCCACGACTCTACACACGGCTGTATGAATAACCCCTTATATGTTCATGCTTTGCATGGATGATACCTCAGTATTTAAGTATCTGTGCTCTCCATCTTATCTCAAACTGTCACAGAGCCCAAGATAAATCATCCAAGAAATGTCCCTGAACTTGCCTCCATAAAAGATCCCCTCGTCATAATGGAATGTAAATTCACCTTCCTCTCGGCTACTCTAACTCATTGAATTGGACAACAATATGGTTATCTTAGGTGCAGCCATGTGTTATTACTAACATACTGGCCACAGAACACTAATAACTCATTTGCATGGTATTGTTTTATTGCTTTTGTGCTAGTGTGTTTTTATATTGTAAACAGTTGCAGACTGCAATATTTTCAGCCTTATATAATCTTAACAGAATTTTTATACTGACATGAAAGTAAAACAGTTTTATTAGGTATAATATTTACTGAGTAATTATAATACTTATCACCCTTTTATTCTCTGTAAATAGTTTAACTTATTTAGTTTCTCATTTAAGGTAAACATTTTTATGACCATTTTAGTGAAGAGGAATGAAAGAGCCTCTTGATGAAGGTAAAAGAGGAGAGCCAAAATGGTGGCTTAAAACTCAACATTCAAAAAACTAAGATCATGGTATCCAGTCCCATCACTTCATGACAAATAGATGGGGGGGAAATGAAAAAAGTGACGGACTTTATATTCTTGGGCTCCAGAATCAATGCAGTGACTGTGGCCATGAAAGTTTTTTTAAAAAAAGCTTGCTCCTTCAAAGAAACGCTATGACAAACCTAGACAATGTATTAAAAAGTAGAGACATCACTTTGCTGACAAAGGTCCATCTATGCAAAACTATGGCTTTTCTTGCAGTCATGTATGGAAGTTAGAATTGGACCACAGAGAAGGGTGAGGGTCGAAGAATTGATTCTTTACAAGGAGATCAAACCAGTCAATCCTAAAGGAAATCAGTCCTGAATATTCATTGGAAGGACTGATGTTGAAGCTGAAACTCCAATACTTTGGCCACCTGATGTGAAGAACTGACTCATTGGAAAAGACCCTGATGCTGGGAAAGATTGAAGGCAGGAGGAGAAGGGGACAACAGAGGATGAGATGGTTGGATGGCATCACCAACTCAATGGACATGAGTTTGAGCAAACTCCAGGAGATAGTGAAGGACAAGGAAACCTGGTAAACAGCAGTTCCTGGGGTCCAAAGAATTGGACACAATTGAGCGACTGAACAAGAACAAAGATGTTCAAATACTAACGTTCACATAATTAGATAGGGATGGGGGCAAAATTTATACCATATAGTCAGCCACTAGAGCCTATACTGTTAAACACTAGAATCTGCTACACTCAATAATATTTTTAAATGATACACAATTCTAATTTATATAACATACAATATATTATTTAAAGTTACTGTGCATGTGTGGTAAGTTTCTTAAGTTGTGTCTGACTCTTTGTGACACTATGGACTGTAGCCCACCAGGCTCCTCTGTCCATGAGATTCTCAAGGAAAGTAAAACAGTTTTATTAGGTATAATATTTACTGAGTAATTATAATACTTATCACCCTTTTATTCTCTGTAAATAGTTTAACTTATTTAGTTTCTCATTTAAGGTAAACATTTTTATGACCATTTTAGTGAAGAGGAATGAAAGAGCCTCTTGATGAAGGTAAAAGAGGAGAGCCAAAATGGTGGCTTAAAACTCAACATTCAAAAAACTAAGATCATGGTATCCAGTCCCATCACTTCATGACAAATAGATGGGGGGGAAATGAAAAAAGTGACGGACTTTATATTCTTGGGCTCCAGAATCAATGCAGTGACTGTGGCCATGAAATTTTTTTAAAAAGCTTGCTCCTTCAAAGAAACGCTATGACAAACCTAGACAATGTATTAAAAAGTAGAGACATCACTTTGCTGACAAAGGTCCATCTATGCAAAACTATGGCTTTTCTTGCAGTCATGTATGGAAGTTAGAATTGGACCACAGAGAAGGGTGAGGGTCGAAGAATTGATTCTTTACAAGGAGATCAAACCAGTCAATCGTAAATGAAATCAATCCTGAATGTTCATTGGAAGGACTGATATTGAAGCAAAGCTCAAACTCCAATACTTTGGCCACCTGATGTGAAGAACTGACTCATTGGAAAAGATCCTGATGCTGGGAAAGATTGAAGGCAGGAGGAGAAGGGATCAACAGAGGATGAGATGGTTGGATGGCATCATCAACTCAACGGACATGAGTCTGAACAAACTCCAGGAGATAGTGAAGGACAAGGAAACCTGGTAAACAGCAGTTCCTGGGGTCCAAAGAATTGGACACAATTGAGCGACTGAACAAGAACAAAGATGTTCAAATACTAACGTTCACATAATTAGATAGGGATGGGGGCAAAATTTATACCATATAGTCAGCCACTAGAGCCTATACTGTTAAACACTAGAATCTGCTACACTCAATAATATTTTTAAATGATACACAATTCTAATTTATATAACATACAATATATTATTTAAAGTTACTGTGCATGTGTGGTAAGTTTCTTAAGTTGTGTCTGACTCTTTGTGACACTATGGACTGTAGCCCACCAGGCTCCTCTGTCCATGAGATTCTCAAGGAAAGAAAACTGGAGTGGGTTAACATGCTCCCCTTCCAGGGGATCTTCCCAGCCAAGGGAATGAACTCATGTGGCTTGTACATCTTCTGCACTGGTAGGCAGTTTCTTTACCACTAGTGCCATCTGGAAAGCTTGTATAAAAGTATCACTATTATGTATTGCCTATAGACCTACCAATGTCAGATTATTAGCTTTATGCATCCTTTTACTAAATTAAATTTTAGTCTTTTTTCCATTCTTACATTTATCTTAACAAAGTTTATAATTCATTCTATGTACAGTTTTGCATTTTTTCTACAATCACATGGTTTTATAACTATATACTATCATATGGTATCATGTGGATTTAAGATGATTTTTCTTGATATTTGAAATTTAGAGGTCTTTAATGATATAGCACAAGTATTTGGAATAGTCCCTGAACACACTAGATCTTCTTATATCAATAAGATATGTTGTTCTTTTTTTTAACACTGAGTTGTGTCTTCTAGTCAGAAGACTCCAAAACAGATTACCCCAGGGGTCTTATATACAAAGCTGTATCTTCTCAGTTGTCATCCTTTCATCTGCCACTGGATTTTAAGTAGGGTGTACAGGGTTAGTCCCACAGGAGGCTCATTTAATGGGCTATCATAGTACCAGACAGACTTGCAAGGCTTTGGTTGTTTTCTACTGAGTGATTCTCCAACTAAAATGTGCAATGGAGTTACCAGGAAGACTTCTTACTAAAGGGGGACTGCTGAGATCCATGTGCTGAGTTTCTGATTCGGTAGATTTGGGGAGAGGTCCAAGAATTTTTGTCTCAGTGTGACACAAATGCTTTGGGCTCAGAGACCACAGTTTGAATGCCACTAGTCTACAAGTTTTAATTTCAGAAAAAATATGACAGGCACTAAGTGTATCTAAAATGGAAGTTTCTGTCCCTAACATAATCACATGGAGTTTCACCCCTCTGGAATTCACTTAGAAGAGGCTTTAAAAAAAAAAAATTTGAAAATAAACATTTTGGTTTAAGTTTCTTTTTTATCTTTGTGACACTATGGACTGTAGCCCACCAGGCTCCTCTGTCCATGAGATTCTCAAGGAAAGAAAACTGGAGTGGGTTAACATGCTCCCCTTCCAGGGGATCTTCCCAGCCAAGGGAATGAACTCATGTGGCTTGTACATCTTCTGCACTGGTAGGCAGTTTCTTTACCACTAGTGCCATCTGGAAAGCTTGTATAAAAGTATCACTATTATGTATTGCCTATAGACCTACCAATGTCAGATTATTAGCTTTATGCATCCTTTTACTAAATTAAATTTTAGTCTTTTTTCCATTCTTACATTTATCTTAACAAAGTTTATAATTCATTCTATGTACAGTTTTGCATTTTTTCTACAATCACATGGTTTTATAACTATATACTATCATATGGTATCATGTGGATTTAAGATGATTTTTCTTGATATTTGAAATTTAGAGGTCTTTAATGATATAGCACAAGTATTTGGAATAGTCCCTGAACACACTAGATCTTCTTATATCAATAAGATATGTTGTTCTTTTTTTTAACACTGAGTTGTGTCTTCTAGTCAGAAGACTCCAAAACAGATTACCCCAGGGGTCTTATATACAAAGCTGTATCTTCTCAGTTGTCATCCTTTCATCTGCCACTGGATTTTAAGTAGGGTGTACAGGGTTAGTCCCACAGGAGGCTCATTTAATGGGCTATCATAGTACCAGACAGACTTGCAAGGCTTTGGTTGTTTTCTACTGAGTGATTCTCCAACTAAAATGTGCAATGGAGTTACCAGGAAGACTTCTTACTAAAGGGGGACTGCTGAGATCCATGTGCTGAGTTTCTGATTCGGTAGATTTGGGGAGAGGTCCAAGAATTTTTGTCTCAGTGTGACACAAATGCTTTGGGCTCAGAGACCACAGTTTGAATGCCACTAGTCTACAAGTTTTAATTTCAGAAAAAATATGACAGGCACTAAGTGTATCTAAAATGGAAGTTTCTGTCCCTAACATAATCACATGGAGTTTCACCCCTCTGGAATTCACTTAGAAGAGGCTAATTAATAAAAATGAATAAACAGAAACATCAGTGAAATGGAGTATGGGGATCAGAAGAAGGAGATCTCATGTCATTTGAAGACAGAAGAGCCTAACAGGAAGAAGAAAGACTCCTCTTACTTCCTAGCAAGAATTTAGCCAAGAAAAGCCATGGATAGATTCTTTGTTTACTCCATCTCTCCCAGTTTCCTTTTCCCCTCTATGAAAGTGTTTCCATCTCATTTTTTTGATGGGACCTGCATGTAGCTCACCATGACTGCAGACTGAATCTGCTGATCCCAAATAAACCCATCTGTGCTGCAGAAATACCTAGCAGTCTATTTGCTTCAAGTCAACCAAATCAGACTGGTCACAAAAATACAGATATTTTTCCTCGCAAAAGGTTTTCACTTATGGTATTGTGTTTCTTTACTTTTCCTTCTACATCATGTCCAGTGTTCCTGCTCTACCACTATTCCCTTACTATTTCCTCCACTGGAACACAGTTTTGGTCAACATCTGGAAAATTTCCAGGACCCTTCACTCATCCCAGAATACTTCAAATTTGAGCCCCCATAACAATCTGGTATAGGACTTCCCAGGTGGCTTGGTGGAAAGAATCTGCCTGCCAGGAGATCCCAATCTGTCTCTCACAGGAGACCTGGATTCAGTCCCTAGGTGAGGAAGATACTCTTGGATTAGGAAATGGCGACCCACTCCAATACTCTTGCCTGAGAAATCTCACGGGCAAAGGAGCTTGACAGGGCTTCCCTGGTGGTCTAGTGGGTAAAGAGTCCACCTTGCAGTTCAAGGCACCAGATTGGGTCCCCTAGGTGGGGTACCCCAAGTGCCACAGATTCTCCAACTTGTGCAATGGAGTTACCAGTCTCAAGGGATGTGATCCATGTGCTGAGTTTCTGATTCGGTAGATTTGGGGAGAGGTCCAAGAATTTTTGTCTCAGTGTGACACAAATGCTTTGGGCTCAGAGACCACAGTTTGAATGCCACTAGTCTACAAGTTTTAATTTCAGAAAAAATATGACAGGCACTAAGTGTATCTAAAATGGAAGTTTCTGTCCCTAACATAATCACATGGAGTTTCACCCCTCTGGAATTCACTTAGAAGAGGCTAATTAATAAAAATGAATAAACAGAAACATCAGTGAAATGGAGTATGGGGATCAGAAGAAGGAGATCTCATGTCATTTGAAGACAGAAGAGCCTAACAGGAAGAAGAAAGACTCCTCTTACTTCCTAGCAAGAATTTAGCCAAGAAAAGCCATGGATAGATTCTTTGTTTACTCCATCTCTCCCAGTTTCCTTTTCCCCTCTATGAAAGTGTTTCCATCTCATTTTTTTGATGGGACCTGCATGTAGCTCACCATGACTGCAGACTGAATCTGCTGATCCCAAATAAACCCATCTGTGCTGCAGAAATACCTAGCAGTCTATTTGCTTCAAGTCAACCAAATCAGACTGGTCACAAAAATACAGATATTTTTCCTCGCAAAAGGTTTTCACTTATGGTATTGTGTTTCTTTACTTTTCCTTCTACATCATGTCCAGTGTTCCTGCTCTACCACTATTCCCTTACTATTTCCTCCACTGGAACACAGTTTTGGTCAACATCTGGAAAATTTCCAGGACCCTTCACTCATCCCAGAATACTTCAAATTTGAGCCCCCATAACAATCTGGTATAGGACTTCCCAGGTGGCTTGGTGGAAAGAATCTGCCTGCCAGGGAGATCCCAATCTGTCTCTCACAGGAGACCTGGATTCAGTCCCTAGGTGAGGAAGATACTCTTGGATTAGGAAATGGCGACCCACTCCAATACTCTTGCCTGAGAAATCTCACGGGCAAAGGAGCTTGACAGGGCTTCCCTGGTGGTCTAGTGGGTAAAGAGTCCACCTTGCAGTTCAAGGGGCACCAGTTCAATCCCTGGCCTGGGAAGATCCCACGTGCCATGGAGTGGCTGGACCATTGTGTCCAATGAGGAGTCAGTGCTCTGGAGCACATGCACCCAAAGCCAGTGCTCTGCAGCAAGAGAGGCCACTGCAATGAGAGGCCCAGACAGGCCAAAGAATAAAGATGGATGAAAATAAATAAATAAAATCAATAAAAGAAGGCACAAAAAAAAAAAAAAAAAGGAGCCTGACAGGCTGCAGTCCATGGAGTCACAAAAGAGAGTCAGACAGGACTTATCAACTAGATAGCAGCAGCAGTCTGGTATACCACTTTTGTAGTACTCAGTGCATTTTGCTTGTTATTGATCATTTCTATGCATATTTTATAACTCTCTTACAAATGCCTAAGTATATCTTAATAATTTTTGCTGCTAAAGTATTTTACTCAAAATAGCCATTTGATAAGCATTTATTCAATAAGCATTTATTGGACCCACAGGAGACTCGGGGGGGAATAGAAAAACATATAGCTGACCTTGCATCTTCTTCCATTTCTATGAGGAATGTGAATCATCTAAAACTGGGCCAGAAATATTTTTCTATGGACAGAACAGGTTTTTTTCCTTTCATTTGCCTTCCCCTCATGACATAAGTAAAATTAGAGAAATATTTATTTCAGTATACCATCCTCCATAAAGTACTCTGAACCAGTGGGATTTTTTAGTTACACAGTTTGTTCTAATTAACAGAAGAAGTTGAGGATTTTGAACCTTAATAGTGTCTCCTTTTGTGAATGTATAACCTGCAAAATTTAATAAATCTCTACCACTATTCCTTACTATTTCCTCCACTGGAACACAGTTTTGGTCAACATCTGGAAAATTTCCAGGACCCTTCACTCATCCCAGAATACTTCAAATTTGAGCCCCCATAACAATCTGGTATAGGACTTCCCAGGTGGCTTGGTGGAAAGAATCTGCCTGCCAGGGAGATCCCAATCTGTCTCTCACAGGAGACCTGGATTCAGTCCCTAGGTGAGGAAGATACTCTTGGATTAGGAAATGGCGACCCACTCCAATACTCTTGCCTGAGAAATCTCACGGGCAAAGGAGCTTGACAGGGCTTCCCTGGTGGTCTAGTGGGTAAAGAGTCCACCTTGCAGTTCAAGGGGCACCAGTTCAATCCCTGGCCTGGGAAGATCCCACGTGCCATGGAGTGGCTGGACCATTGTGTCCAATGAGGAGTCAGTGCTCTGGAGCACATGCACCCAAAGCCAGTGCTCTGCAGCAAGAGAGGCCACTGCAATGAGAGGCCCAGACAGGCCAAAGAATAAAGATGGATGAAAATAAATAAATAAAATCAATAAAAGAAGGCACAAAAAAAAAAAAAAAAAAGGAGCCTGACAGGCTGCAGTCCATGGAGTCACAAAAGAGAGTCAGACAGGACTTATCAACTAGATAGCAGCAGCAGTCTGGTATACCACTTTTGTAGTACTCAGTGCATTTTGCTTGTTATTGATCATTTCTATGCATATTTTATAACTCTCTTACAAATGCCTAAGTATATCTTAATAATTTTGCTGCTAAAGTATTTTACTCAAAATAGCCATTTGATAAGCATTTATTCAATAAGCATTTATTGGACCCACAGGAGACTCGGGGGGGAATAGAAAAACATATAGCTGACCTTGCATCTTCTTCCATTTCTATGAGGAATGTGAATCATCTAAAACTGGGCCAGAAATATTTTTCTATGGACAGAACAGGTTTTTTTCCTTTCATTTGCCTTCCCCTCATGACATAAGTAAAATTAGAGAAATATTTATTTCAGTATACCATCCTCCATAAAGTACTCTGAACCAGTGGGATTTTTTAGTTACACAGTTTGTTCTAATTAACAGAAGAAGTTGAGGATTTTGAACCTTAATAGTGTCTCCTTTTGTGAATGTATAACCTGCAAAATTTAATAAATCTAAAAGTTTACAAGAAAAAATAATATATTAGTATATAGATGCTATATTTCCCCATGATACAGTCATATCTCCTAAAATTTTCCAAACTTAGACAAGGTAGATTTACAGAATTACTTTACATATTTATTTCAAATCAAAGAGCTAAATTTTATAGGAATTTTTGATAATCTAGGAAAATAATTATATACTATCAAGAAATTTCATAGATATGAAGCTTCTTCACACACACACAAAATGGTTGACAAAAGAGGATGAATTCAGAAAGTCATTCCTTACAGTTGAAGAAAAAGAAAAAATGAGAAGCTGATTGCTTATCTAAAGTTGGCTACTTGCAACTGAAGTAGGATTTGGGCCTGAGCTATTTTCTGTTATTCCTCTGCTTCAGGCTCTTCTTTGTCCCAAATTAGTGATAGCTTTTCATACTTGAATATCACAAAAAGGCAATACATTAATGTTTTCTGATGGTGTCTCTGATTGAGAAAATAGCTCATTAATATATGCTGATGTACAAAATATATTACAACTTGATCATTTCCTTTTTTTTCCCTAATTGAGTCTCATGATCTAACCAGGATATTCTTATAAGCTCTTTTTCTCTAACATCCCCAAATCTAAGGATGTGCATTTTACTTAGCTATTTAGTGGTCAAAGTGACACCTAAGTCTTCATGTCTTAAGCACTAGAAATTCCTTGATCAAAAGAAAGTTTTTAATCTGAAGCAGACATATGAAATTCATCATTGAAAGTCAGTTTATTGTCAAAGTAGCTTATAGAATAAATTAAAGGATTAAAAATGTTTCAGCAACATGCAAAGGACAAAAAATGAAATATCAAAACATATTGAAACTTCTTCCATTTCTATGAGGAATGTGAATCATCTAAAACTGGGCCAGAAATATTTTTCTATGGACAGAACAGGTTTTTTTCCTTTCATTTGCCTTCCCCTCATGACATAAGTAAAATTAGAGAAATATTTATTTCAGTATACCATCCTCCATAAAGTACTCTGAACCAGTGGGATTTTTTAGTTACACAGTTTGTTCTAATTAACAGAAGAAGTTGAGGATTTTGAACCTTAATAGTGTCTCCTTTTGTGAATGTATAACCTGCAAAATTTAATAAATCTAAAAGTTTACAAGAAAAAATAATATATTAGTATATAGATGCTATATTTCCCCATGATACAGTCATATCTCCTAAAATTTTCCAAACTTAGACAAGGTAGATTTACAGAATTACTTTACATATTTATTTCAAATCAAAGAGCTAAATTTTATAGGAATTTTTGATAATCTAGGAAAATAATTATATACTATCAAGAAATTTCATAGATATGAAGCTTCTTCACACACACACAAAATGGTTGACAAAAGAGGATGAATTCAGAAAGTCATTCCTTACAGTTGAAGAAAAAGAAAAAATGAGAAGCTGATTGCTTATCTAAAGTTGGCTACTTGCAACTGAAGTAGGATTTGGGCCTGAGCTATTTTCTGTTATTCCTCTGCTTCAGGCTCTTCTTTGTCCCAAATTAGTGATAGCTTTTCATACTTGAATATCACAAAAAGGCAATACATTAATGTTTTCTGATGGTGTCTCTGATTGAGAAAATAGCTCATTAATATATGCTGATGTACAAAATATATTACAACTTGATCATTTCCTTTTTTTTCCCTAATTGAGTCTCATGATCTAACCAGGATATTCTTATAAGCTCTTTTTCTCTAACATCCCCAAATCTAAGGATGTGCATTTTACTTAGCTATTTAGTGGTCAAAGTGACACCTAAGTCTTCATGTCTTAAGCACTAGAAATTCCTTGATCAAAAGAAAGTTTTTAATCTGAAGCAGACATATGAAATTCATCATTGAAAGTCAGTTTATTGTCAAAGTAGCTTATAGAATAAATTAAAGGATTAAAAATGTTTCAGCAAAGTGTTTTCCATGTGCAAGAAGGGTACAAAAATAATTTATTGAGGTTAGTTTCATATCCATAAGAATAGCTGTAATTTCTAAAATGCATATTTGCTGAAAATATGCTACAAGTAATAAGACAGGCTTTAGGTGTTTAAATGCCATAAGAATGATGAAAAGTAAAAGTGTCCTTCAGTTTCGTATATTATTAGACATGCTTTCCTCCAAAATTGGCATTCCAGATAAAGAAAATGTGTGTTTTAACCTTGGGAATAAATAATGCATTTACTTATTTGATTAAAGACTGCACAGTGAATTTAATAAAGACTTTATACTATCTTCTAATGTATTATAAACTCAATTTTCTTGCTTACAAACAGCTTTAAGACAGACTTTAGAAGAAACATCCTCTAGAAAATTGTCTTACTTCCCCCACAAGCGGTTCAAATAAACCACATATACTCTTTGGAATACTTCATTTTATCTAGATATGACACTCTTGGCACATCTTCCACGTCAATGAAAGAAAGCAAAACCTTATCATGAAACCGCTGGGTATCCATACTTTACCCAACAAAAAAAAATTTAAATATGAGTTGCAAGTTTTCACTGAATTCAGCAAATGCTTGTCAGCATTTATTATATGTCAAGAATATTTCATTTTAATAATAGCTTATAGAGCAAGTTACATTTTATTCTCATTTTGCAAACTGTATATTCTATGGTGTGCATCTTTTTTTTTTTTTTAACATTTATTTATTTATTTATTTCGGCAGGGGTCGGGAGGGAGAGGGGTGGGCGGACCACTTCCACTGGTCTTTCATTTCTCTAGTTTCATCCGTCTTTGTTCTTTGGCCTGTGTGGGCCTCCCATCACGGTGGCCTCTGTTGTTGCAGAGCACAGGCTCTGGGCGCATGCGCTCCAGAGCTCAGGCTCGGTAATTGGACACATGGGTCCAGCCGCTCCGCAGCACGTGGGATCTTCCCAGGCCAGGGACTGAACCGGCGCCCCTTGTACTGCAAGGCAGTGTCCTTACCCACTGGACCACCAGGGAAGCCCGGTATGCAAAGTAGCTTATAGAATAAATTAAAGGATTAAAAATGTTTCAGCAAAGTGTTTTCCATGTGCAAGAAGGGTACAAAAATAATTTATTGAGGTTAGTTTCATATCCATAAGAATAGCTGTAATTTCTAAAATGCATATTTGCTGAAAATATGCTACAAGTAATAAGACAGGCTTTAGGTGTTTAAATGCCATAAGAATGATGAAAAGTAAAAGTGTCCTTCAGTTTCGTATATTATTAGACATGCTTTCCTCCAAAATTGGCATTCCAGATAAAGAAAATGTGTGTTTTAACCTTGGGAATAAATAATGCATTTACTTATTTGATTAAAGACTGCACAGTGAATTTAATAAAGACTTTATACTATCTTCTAATGTATTATAAACTCAATTTTCTTGCTTACAAACAGCTTTAAGACAGACTTTAGAAGAAACATCCTCTAGAAAATTGTCTTACTTCCCCCACAAGCGGTTCAAATAAACCACATATACTCTTTGGAATACTTCATTTTATCTAGATATGACACTCTTGGCACATCTTCCACGTCAATGAAAGAAAGCAAAACCTTATCATGAAACCGCTGGGTATCCATACTTTACCCAACAAAAAAATTTAAATATGAGTTGCAAGTTTTCACTGAATTCAGCAAATGCTTGTCAGCATTTATTATATGTCAAGAATATTTCATTTTAATAATAGCTTATAGAGCAAGTTACATTTTATTCTCATTTTGCAAACTGTATATTCTATGGTGTGCATCTTTTTTTTTTTTTTAACATTTATTTATTTATTTATTTCGGCAGGGGTCGGGAGGGAGAGGGGTGGGCGGACCACTTCCACTGGTCTTTCATTTCTCTAGTTTCATCCGTCTTTGTTCTTTGGCCTGTGTGGGCCTCCCATCACGGTGGCCTCTGTTGTTGCAGAGCACAGGCTCTGGGCGCATGCGCTCCAGAGCTCAGGCTCGGTAATTGGACACATGGGTCCAGCCGCTCCGCAGCACGTGGGATCTTCCCAGGCCAGGGATCAAAAAGGCGCCCCTTGCACTGCAAGGCAGTGTCCTTACCCACTGGACCACCAGGGAAGCCCGGTATGCATCTTTTAAAGGTGGAGCTTTGAATAATAAATAAAAATATGCACACTTTGGAGAAAAAATAGTAAGGCAATTTAACCAAATCTATGAAGCCTCTTAGGCCTTCCTGAGGAAGGAGCTTTTGCACTTAGACAGACTTGAAGAATGAGTAGGAGTTATTGTGCAAAAATAAAAAAGAAATGAAGTGAAGAACAGGGAGTAGTCCCAGTGAAAAAACAGCAGTGAGGGTCTGTCTCTGAGAAGAGACAATCAGCACAGAGTTGTGTATTTGAACTTATTCTTAACTATCTAACAAGTAGAAGTCATGGGAATAGAGATTTCTTAGGCATGAATAAACTAAGCCCTAATTCAGCATTTTAGAGCAGAAAAAGGAAGAGGATCAGTAGGAAAAAGGGCTGAGAAAGCATGGTCCTCCAGGCAAAACTGAAGCTGGGAGACTGTGTATTCAGGAGAATACAAAAGAGTATTTCTACATGAGGGGTGGGGTCAAAAGGGTCCAAAACAGCAAGTAAAATAAAGACTGATTAATGTCATCCCTTAACAATTCTGACACCACTGAAGACCTGAGGGCACTCTATGGTGTGCTTTAAGGATCTGGGGATCCAGAAGAGGAGATCAGAGGAGGTATTTTAATGGGTAGTAAGAAAGTGAAGAAAAGGCAAGAGACTCAGACTGGGTCCCCAAAACAGGAAAAGACTCAAAGTGAGATAGAGCTGAGAAGGATTTACTCACTATTTGTCCTCTGGAAAGCTACTTTCTCTAAACCTCAGTCTCTTAAGTTCTAAAACATCAATAATAGATGCAATCTCAAAGTTTATTGTGAAGATTTTATAAGATGATATAAGGAAGGTAATAGCATATTTCATAACAGATAAAGTATTAAATGCATTAATAAATCCTGGTTACTACAACAATTATTATTATCAACTCCTATTATTAAGAAGTGGGAGGAGAAAGGGAGTGTGTTATTGTTTGTTTTTTAAAATAAGAAGAATTTACAATTGCTTTCATACTATGAGAATGAGAACAATTAAAGATAAAGAGGAGGAGATAATCTAATAAATGCAGACTAATTTGTGAAGCCCATGGGCATATTAATAACATCCACAGTATTGACAGTCAAGCCATCAAACTACTTGGCTTAAATATATTATTGCTGCAGTATGTGAAATGCATACTGATTCCCGTATCTATTGTAGTAACAGACTGCCACATGCATGTGTATATCACTCTGGTCACCACAATTAAAAAAAAAAAAAAAACACCACCATGTATTTTACATAAATAGGAATATGATGTGAAACTTATATTTGAAGTTATTAAGATTCTGGCTATCTCTTGGTTCTAAAAACTTTTTAAAAATTATTCAACACATCATTCTAACTGAGTATTTTCTGTATGCCAGGAATACTGCTATGTGCTCGAGATGTTGCAAATCAACATTACTTCAAAGCAATTATGAGATCCTTAATACTGTTTCCATTAATAACCACCTCTAATCGCTGTTAGCAATGGCACTCTGCTCAAGTAATTTCTTTAAAATCTTTGCCATTCTGTCGACTCCAATGATTTATTTAGGGAGCCTAAAAATAAGCTTGCTTTTTAATGCATGGTGACTAAGATAATAGAAAATGCAAGATTATTTCATGTATTTTAGCTATGTTATTTCTGCTGTGTACCTTTAGGCCTACAGAACAAATTATTAGGACAAGAAACTATGTCACTCATGTAGTACAGAACACACACACAAAATGTAATTTTTATACTTACTGTAGTATCCTTTTTGGACTAATACATATAGTAAGCCAAGAGGCACCTAGAACTATTTGAAAAGATGGGTTACTTAGCCCCAATTATTGAAAAAAATGACTTATGAGCATCTAGTAGTCAAGTCAAGATATGTGAACTGATTTCACTTCCATACACAGGAAAACTCTGCAAGTAACTGAGATTTTTCTCATTATTGGCATATAGACAAGTCTAAAAAAGTCCTGGGATAAGATCTATCTCAAGTTGGCAGTATATACTGGCATGTGCCTCATCCTGCTGACAGTCATTTCATTTTGAGATTCTTACAAAAAAAAGAGAGAGATAGAAAAGGGTAGTTTAACAGATTCCAAGTTTAAATAATTATATTGTTATTTCCTTCAAAGAAAAGTTAGAACATTATTTTGAAGCAAAAATTCTACTTACAGTTTCTCCCTTCTTCCTTCCACCTACTCAAAATGGCCAAACCTACTGCATATAAATAAATAAATACACATACACACACCCTATGGAAATCAATGACATCAGCCTATGTGTCAAAACCTGATGACAGTGAGCAATGCGTAGATAAAGAAAGTCATCTGTTGAAAAGTCATGACGTTGATTAAACATACACTACTAAGCTCTTCAATTATTTGCGACTCTTTGTGACCTTATGAGCTGTAGCCTGCCAGGCTCCTCTGTGCATGGGATTGTCTAGGCAAAGATACTGGAGTGAGTTGCCATGCCCTCCTCCAGGGGATCTTTAAGACCCAGGGATGGAACCCTCATCTCTTAAGTCTCCTGCATTGGCAGATGGGTTCTTTACTACTATCACCTATCAGATAACATCTAACTCAAGAGGCTCAAGAATAGAAGGGGATGAAAGTTAACAGATAGAAAAATGTCAATTCTCTATTTTTAAATTTATTATTTATATCATTATTACTTTTTTTCTGCCTCTAAGTCATCATTTGTTTTCATCCATCTTTATTCTTTGGCCTGTGTGGGCCTCCTATTGCAGTGGCCTTTCTTGCTGCAGAGCACCAGCTCTGGGCACATGCACTTCAGAGCACTGGCTTGTAATTGGAAACATCGGTCCAGCCGCTCCATGGCACGTGGGATCTTCCCCGGCCAGGGATCAGACCGGTGCCCTTGCACTGCAAGGCAGACTCTTTACCCACTGGACCACCAGGGAAGCCCAATTCTCTTTTCCTTCAATGGAAAATGTAGAGTGAAAGACCTTTTAAATAAAACTGATTTGATTTTTGTGAGGAATAGAAAAAAGGGTTTGAAAGTAGGAACCTATGTTTGAGTATCTATTACGTGTCAGGCACTGTGCTTTGCAATTCACATAAATTATTTCATTTAAATTATTTCATTTAAACAATACACATTATGATTTTAGTGTTCCTATGACTTTTTTTATACTCAAAAACCAAGGTTCTGATACTTCATTTCACTTACACCATGCCGGTTGGTGGTTCAGACATGATTCAAATCTAGACATTCTAGACATGTCAGACACACCCTCGTGTACCATCCATTATGCAACCACTGCTTTCCACTGCAGATAGATTTATATCAGAATAATAAAGGCTCTTTGGAAATTCATAAAAATAAGCCTGAACTAAACTAAAAGAAAATTGTTCATCTAAAAATCTACCTTCACAACTTATAATTTATCATTAGTTTGATTGCTATTGTGACTATTTTATGAGGAACCATGCACAAATTAACCAGGTATGCATTCATATTCTTTCTGAATATGCATTTAAAAATGTATTCCTCAGTCAGAATGCTAATGAGACGCTATCTAACCTTCCTGAAATTGTGACCTTATGAGCTGTAGCCTGCCAGGCTCCTCTGTGCATGGGATTGTCTAGGCAAAGATACTGGAGTGAGTTGCCATGCCCTCCTCCAGGGGATCTTTAAGACCCAGGGATGGAACCCTCATCTCTTAAGTCTCCTGCATTGGCAGATGGGTTCTTTACTACTATCACCTATCAGATAACATCTAACTCAAGAGGCTCAAGAATAGAAGGGGATGAAAGTTAACAGATAGAAAAATGTCAATTCTCTATTTTTAAATTTATTATTTATATCATTATTACTTTTTTTCTGCCTCTAAGTCATCATTTGTTTTCATCCATCTTTATTCTTTGGCCTGTGTGGGCCTCCTATTGCAGTGGCCTTTCTTGCTGCAGAGCACCAGCTCTGGGCACATGCACTTCAGAGCACTGGCTTGTAATTGGAAACATCGGTCCAGCCGCTCCATGGCACGTGGGATCTTCCCCGGCCAGGGATCAGACCGGTGCCCTTGCACTGCAAGGCAGACTCTTTACCCACTGGACCACCAGGGAAGCCCAATTCTCTTTTCCTTCAATGGAAAATGTAGAGTGAAAGACTTTTTAAATAAAACTGCTTTTATTTTTGGGAGGAATAGAAAAAGGTTAGAAAGTAGGAACCTATGTTTGAGTATCTATTACGTGTCAGGCACTGTGCTTTGCAATTCACATAAATTATTTCATTTAAATTATTTCATTTAAACAATACACATTATGATTTTAGTGTTCCTATGACTTTTTTTATACTCAAAAACCAAGGTTCTGATACTTCATTTCACTTACACCATGCCGGTTGGTGGTTCAGACATGATTCAAATCTAGACATTCTAGACATGTCAGACACACCCTCGTGTACCATCCATTATGCAACCACTGCTTTCCACTGCAGATAGATTTATATCAGAATAATAAAGGCTCTTTGGAAATTCATAAAAATAAGCCTGAACTAAACTAAAAGAAAATTGTTCATCTAAAAAAATCTACCTTCACAACTTATAATTTATCATTAGTTTGATTGCTATTGTGACTATTTTATGAGGAACCATGCACAAATTAACCAGGTATGCATTCATATTCTTTCTGAATATGCATTTAAAAATGTATTCCTCAGGCAGAATGCTAATGAGACGCTATCTCACCTTCCTGAAATTATGTTGTGTGATTCTACCTAGACAATTTTAGGCATGGTTTCTCTATCTTAATAGGATTAATTACCCATTCATGGAATGAATGGTTTGACTGATTCTTAAGATGAACTAAACTCCTGGCTCTTATAATAGCCAAGTTAATATGAACATATCTATGACCCCTTGGAGAAATAGTTAAGCTTTTGCAATTTAAAGAGCAACAAAATCTGAGGACATAGTTATTGTACTAATGTAATTATCCTACTGGATTTCAGGAAAATATCCCTTCCTTACTTCTATGTCAAAAGTTACAGCATTCAAGTATTCTTCAAAGCAACACTTAGTTGTATGAAATAAGATATTTAATGGATTTATTTCATCTCTTGATATTTTATTTTTCATAAGAAAAGTAGAGGAATAGATATATGTTCTAAGAATTCCAAGATTATTCTACTTAAATTTTAAATTCTTTAAATTATGTCTTAGATACCCTTCCTCCTTGATAAAATGGAAAGAGATATTTTCATGTGGTTAGAAACAGTTATCTTTTTAAAATATACACTACATTGACAAAAATAAGCAGGGAAAATCTCCAGCATAAAGTTAATCAGAGAATGATTCTTTTATTTTAGAACGGTCAAAGAGTCACAGTGAAGCTAGGTATTCATAATTACACCAATCACATTGGCAAAAGATCCCTGTGCATGCTATATATGTGCTTTACTAATATCCAATAAATACTTTGCATTTAAAATTTGCATAAATGGAAACTATAGAACAAGGTAAGCAACCCATTGCTTAAGAGACAATAATCGCTGAAATACAAAATAGCCAGTGCATATAAACTGGTAACCTGCATGGTTTGTCTCCACCACACAGAGAGTTTGAAAGGCATGGGTTCTTGAGTAGGAGTAAAAGTACATCTCTGTCACAGAAAGTTATGAACTTGACACTTTGGAGTTTGAATTAAATCACATTTCTCACTGGACTAAAGCTTGGATGAAAACTTCAATTGCTTAAGATAAGCAAAGAGTAAAGAACAGGTAAGTGCAGGCTTACCTGGTAGCTTAGTGGTAAAGAGTTCACTTGCCAATGAAGGAGACACTAGTTCAATCCCTGATCTGGGAAGATCCCACATGCTGCAGAGCAACTAAGCCACAACTGTTGAGCCTGTGTTCTAGAGCCTCAGAGCCACAATTATTGAGCCCATGTGCCCCAACTACTAAAGCCTATGTGCCCTAGAGCCCAAGTTCCACAACAAGAGAAGTCACTGCAACAAGAAGCCTGCTCACCTCAACTAGAGAGAGTAGCCTCCACTCCCTGCAACTAGAGAAGAGCCTATGGCAGCAGTGAAAACCCAGAATACTCAAAAATACATATTTTTTTTTAATCTTTAAAAAATAAAAATAGGTAAGTGCAGATGAAAAATAAATTAAAAGTATGAACTCTTGTAGCCTACATTATACTGGAAATAATTAGGAATTTGATTTTATAATTGACATAGATATGTACAAAGTACATATGAAACTATAAACACTGAGTTTATATGTATAAAATAATAAAATGTAGCCAATTTTGGGGAATCATCACCAGAATGATCAGGTAAATCAAAAATTACAAAATATACTCCAATATCTACATGAAGAATGAGACAAAGTATATGTTTTCATGTGGTTAGAAACAGTTATCTTTTAAAATATACACTACATTGACAAAAATAAGCAGGGAAAATCTCCAGCATAAAGTTAATCAGAGAATGATTCTTTTATTTTAGAACGGTCAAAGAGTCACAGTGAAGCTAGGTATTCATAATTACACCAATCACATTGGCAAAAGATCCCTGTGCATGCTATATATGTGCTTTACTAATATCCAATAAATACTTTGCATTTAAAATTTGCATAAATGGAAACTATAGAACAAGGTAAGCAACCCATTGCTTAAGAGACAATAATCGCTGAAATACAAAATAGCCAGTGCATATAAACTGGTAACCTGCATGGTTTGTCTCCACCACACAGAGAGTTTGAAAGGCATGGGTTCTTGAGTAGGAGTAAAAGTACATCTCTGTCACAGAAAGTTATGAACTTGACACTTTGGAGTTTGAATTAAATCACATTTCTCACTGGACTAAAGCTTGGATGAAAACTTCAATTGCTTAAGATAAGCAAAGAGTAAAGAACAGGTAAGTGCAGGCTTACCTGGTAGCTTAGTGGTAAAGAGTTCACTTGCCAATGAAGGAGACACTAGTTCAATCCCTGATCTGGGAAGATCCCACATGCTGCAGAGCAACTAAGCCACAACTGTTGAGCCTGTGTTCTAGAGCCTCAGAGCCACAATTATTGAGCCCATGTGCCCCAACTACTAAAGCCTATGTGCCCTAGAGCCCAAGTTCCACAACAAGAGAAGTCACTGCAACAAGAAGCCTGCTCACCTCAACTAGAGAGAGTAGCCTCCACTCCCTGCAACTAGAGAAGAGCCTATGGCAGCAGTGAAAACCCAGAATACTCAAAAATACATATTTTTTTTTAATCTTTAAAAAATAAAAATAGGTAAGTGCAGATGAAAAATAAATTAAAAGTATGAACTCTTGTAGCCTACATTATACTGGAAATAATTAGGAATTTGATTTTATAATTGACATAGATATGTACAAAGTACATATGAAACTATAAACACTGAGTTTATATGTATAAAATAATAAAATGTAGCCAATTTTGGGGGGAATCATCACCAGAATGATCAGGTAAATCAAAAAAATTACAAAATATACTCCAATATCTACATGAAGAATGAGACAAATAAGTCAGCTATGTTTTTAAAGGAACCATGAAAAAGTTTTATTTTTTTAATATAGCTGTTTCTTTCCAATTCCTTCCAATTCATTAGACTGCATTTAACATTCTTCAAAATATGCTAATATAGGCCGTGAGAATTTGAGATGTAAGGATCCATCATAATTTCCCATATTTAAGATTCAGCTACATCTCTTACACTACACGAAAAGTTACTTCTGTTTGAAACACACTTTTAGTCTGATAATACAGCTGAGATTTTTTTTCACTGTTTTCTCTAAACTAGGTGAATCGTTTTCTTTGAACCAATGGAGCAACTTGGGAAATAGTTCCATACTATATACCAGTGTTATGGGCTAAACTACATAATCTCAAAAGTCATATGTTGAAGGCTAAACTCCCTATACCTCAGAATGTAGATCTATTTGGAGAAGAGGTCTTTAAGAGATAACTAAATTATATTATGCCATAGGGTGGCTTCTGATCCAAATTTAACCAATGTCCCCATATCAACAGGAAATTTGAATTCACAGGGATGTGAAGAGTATATGTGCACACAGGCACTGACACAGGAGGACAAAGCAGTGGGAAACTGCCATCTACAAGCCTGGAACATCGTGGCCTTGAGGAAATCAACCCTTGTAGCACTCTGACCTTGGACTTAAACTAGGAGAAAATAAATTTATGTTGCTAAAGCCCCCCGATACACAGTATTTTGTGATGACAGTCCTAGCAAACTATTATCAGGATAACTTTTGTGGACTAAAGAACTTAATAGATCTCCCAACTATGATAGCATCATTTTTACGTGTCTGCTTTATTGTTTTTTGGTTTTTTTTTTGTCACTTATTTTGTTTCCTTAAGTAGTATAATAAATTTAAGATTTTCAGAAATTAAAACTAAGAAACTCAGAAAACTTTCAGTCATATTTGTTTCTGATTTCTCTATTTTAAATACAGAACTATGTGGTATCAGCTCACCCCTGGTAAACATAAAGTCCCATCACTTTGACCTTGGCTCCGACTCTCTGACTCTCATATCCCAGACTTTGACCTCTAAAATCATTGACATACTTCATATTCCCTATAGTTTTTAGTCAGGGTTCTACATTTTCTTTCATAGAGCATATCCCACTGATAAATGAACAGTTTAGATATTTTTGCTTTATAGTCTGTTTCTTCCACTAACTATAAATTCCTCAAATGCAAGTATCAGATCTGACTTAGTATTACATATTCTGTACTTACGAAAGTGTTAGTCTGCAGTAGCAATGATAAGCATTTGTTGAATAAATGAAGTAAGAAATGTTGTTCAATAAACAATAGGTACTTATTTCTGTGATTACTGAAAGTGTGAATGGGACTCTGGGTGAGGACAAAGCAGTTAATCACACTGTATGAAAACCACGTTAGAAATACAAGGATTGTGGTAATGAAGGACTAAAATGGGTTTATGGCCTAATTTCAAATTTAAACAGGGTTTCCGTCCACTGATATAGTGTCACTATTCACAAGCTTAGTTGCTCTCTCTGAGGATGACGTATGCAAGTTTATTCTTGGGTCTTGAATATTACATGCAAAGTGAAATTCTTACATTTCTAATAAGAAATTCTCTCTTAAACAATTATAAATTTGAAGGCAAATTAATCTTTTATGTATGTAAGAGGTTAACAAGCAGTGATTTTCTTCAAGTGGTATGTAAATTAAACTCGCAATATTCAGCCTGGTGCAAGTTTAGCTAGAGATTCAAGATGAGGAATTGAAGGCAGGAATGAAGGAGAAGATCAAATGTAATCATTTATCTCAAGTTACTCTTCAAAGACAAAATAATAATTCCTTTTACCAGTGTTTTTCCAAATTAACTCTATTTCCAGGAACACATCAATAGAATAACCAGCATCATCACACTGCACTACTTTAGGCACACATTCTGATGATGATTTTGTTTGCATATGAGACTTCATAGTTCTCCTCTCATGTTTTTGAAAAAGTGATAAATTTCATATAAAATATAAGATCAGAATATTCCATGTTCTGATAAACCCTGTTCTTAAGTATCAACAGTAATACTGACTGAAATAACAATTCTATTGGAAAAGACTGTAATCAGATTATAGACAGGAATCAAAGAGATACTGCTTTAGAAGGCAGAAGACTTTCTTTCTGCATACTAAACAGTTTGACTTTGTAAAACACACACCACTCAATGGCACTGACTTTAACATGGACACTAAAGTTAAAAAAAGGTAATTTTCTACTTAAGAGTTTATGCAGGAAATTGTGTGGGTAGTTTCAACAGACATTCCTACAAAATGGCCTGTGCATATTTTATTAAATTAGTTAATTATAAATTAAGAAAAAAATCACTAAAGTATACCAGTTATGGTTTAGGCTTTGTTTTTCTTCTTAAAATAAACATTATCAACTGATAGGGTTATTATAGCAGATATGTCAATAATAGGTACAAAGAAGATAAATAAAAAACTTAATATACATGTATGTATGTGTATATATACACACATACATATAATTATCTATAAGATTACTTAAATATGTTCAACTTTAAAATATTTTAGTGTAAGTACTATTTTTCTTTCAGATTAGATTATTACACAAATTCTTATACTTATATGTAGATATTAATGCCAGTTAAGATAGTTAACTAACTCCATCATAAATTATTTACAGTGAGATGAAAAGAAGCTTCATAGTATTATTCACTTGTAAACTGCATAATATCCTCCATTATAGCTTCTAATAAGAAATTCTCTCTTAAACAATTATAAATTTGAAGGCAAATTAATCTTTTATGTATGTAAGAGGTTAACAAGCAGTGATTTTCTTCAAGTGGTATGTAAATTAAACTCGCAATATTCAGCCTGGTGCAAGTTTAGCTAGAGATTCAAGATGAGGAATTGAAGGCAGGAATGAAGGAGAAGATCAAATGTAATCATTTATCTCAAGTTACTCTTCAAAGACAAAATAATAATTCCTTTTACCAGTGTTTTTCCAAATTAACTCTATTTCCAGGAACACATCAATAGAATAACCAGCATCATCACACTGCACTACTTTAGGCACACATTCTGATGATGATTTTGTTTGCATATGAGACTTCATAGTTCTCCTCTCATGTTTTTGAAAAAGTGATAAATTTCATATAAAATATAAGATCAGAATATTCCATGTTCTGATAAACCCTGTTCTTAAGTATCAACAGTAATACTGACTGAAATAACAATTCTATTGGAAAAGACTGTAATCAGATTATAGACAGGAATCAAAGAGATACTGCTTTAGAAGGCAGAAGACTTTCTTTCTGCATACTAAACAGTTTGACTTTGTAAAACACACACCACTCAATGGCACTGACTTTAACATGGACACTAAAGTTAAAAAAAGGTAATTTTCTACTTAAGAGTTTATGCAGGAAATTGTGTGGGTAGTTTCAACAGACATTCCTACAAAATGGCCTGTGCATATTTTATTAAATTAGTTAATTATAAATTAAGAAAAAAATCACTAAAGTATACCAGTTATGGTTTAGGCTTTGTTTTTCTTCTTAAAATAAACATTATCAACTGATAGGGTTATTATAGCAGATATGTCAATAATAGGTACAAAGAAGATAAATAAAAAACTTAATATACATGTATGTATGTGTATATATACACACATACATATAATTATCTATAAGATTACTTAAATATGTTCAACTTTAAAATATTTTAGTGTAAGTACTATTTTTCTTTCAGATTAGATTATTACACAAATTCTTATACTTATATGTAGATATTAATGCCAGTTAAGATAGTTAACTAACTCCATCATAAATTATTTACAGTGAGATGAAAAGAAGCTTCATAGTATTATTCACTTGTAAACTGCATAATATCCTCCATTATAGCTTAAAATCATACCAAGTCCATGATAACAACTAGAGTTACAACTGTAAAGAAAAAAAAAAAGAAAATTATTTTCTCAGAAAGCCTCACTATGTATTGTCTGGTCTTTTTTTCCTCACATACCAGGACAATCTAGTGTGAGTCACCAGTGATAAATAAAAGACCTGTCATTCAGTATGAATTCAAACAATGAATAATAACTGAGTGACTATTATGGGCATTCAGTGTTCATTAAGTGAATAAGATAAGAATACTTGCCCACAAGAATCTTACATTTTTGCTTTACATTCAAACTGGAAAACAGAAATAAAGAAAAGAATTCTGGCAGCAGTCTATGTGGTCACAAAGAGTCAGACAAGACTTAGCTACTGTGCACTAAACAATACAACACACTAATTTTGGCTACGTAAACCTATAAAGTCCTTCCAAGACGAATCTATTCCTTCTCATTACTCATACACTCTCCTCCTCCTCACCCCCAACACATGTCTTAGTTAAAAATTGCTTTCAATGAAATAGTCCAAGCCAGGACCTTGCCCTGGATCTATTTTTCCAGGCACTATTTTAATTAATTCAGAGCTTAATGGGCAAGTATCATCTTTGATTGCATTTTTTGTCAGAAAAATTTCCTATGCTTTATCTTTGTAAGACTGGTTACATGTGGTTATTGCTGTGTATGTATGTATATCTTACGACTATGTTAGAAAACATCTGCATGCTTTTATGACTGCATCAGGGATGCACCTCTTATTCCTCAGATGCTAGTATGTGAACTAATACCATGGAACACCATAGTAAACCAGACATAGAGCCTACACCCCCTGACCAATCATCAAACCAAGGATCCTTGGAGTAGAAGCCCTGATTCCAAGACCCCACACTATCAAAGAACATACAACACTAGAGATTATTCACCTGTAAACAAGACCTAACATCACCCAAGACACAAACCACTGAACCCTTCTACAAGGACAGAAACCCAAAGGAAGGGAGAATTCAACCAAGAAGCCTGGTGGGAAAAAGAACTCCATACACACAGACACACACAAAGAAACAAAAACTAGCCTAATAATGAAATGACAGAGAAACACTGCACAGATAAGGACCAAGCTAGAGAAACAAAGCTCCAAATGACAGAGGAGGAGATAGACAAATTATCTGAAAGAGAATTCAGAAAAGCTATACTAATGAGGATGCAAAACACCGAAAACAGAATATTAGAGGAAATTAGTGCACTGAGAAGAGACATGCAAGAAATGAAAAATAAGCAAATAGAGACCACCAACTCAATTGCTGAACTCAAAAATACTATAGAAGGCTCAACAGTAGAGTATCAGAGGCTGAAGAACGTATAAGCGAGCTGGAAGATAGACAGGTGGAAATAACTGGTGAGGAACAGAACAAAGTCCAAAGAATTAAAAGAACTGAGGATAGCCTTAGAGACCTATGAGACAATCTCAAATGCACCAACATTAGAATTATAGGAGTTCCAGAAGAAGAGGGGAAGAAAGACTATGAAAAAATTCATGAAGAGGTTATACTTAAAAACTTCCCCAGCATGGGAAAGGAAATAGTCAACCAAGTCCAAGAAGCACAAAGAGTTCCACAGAGTATAAATCCCAGAAGAAACACATCAAGGCACATTCTAATCAAACTAACGCAGACTACATATAAAGACAGATTACTAAAAGCAGCTAGGAGCAAACAACAAATAACATATAAAGGAAACCCCATACGTCTAACTGTGGATCTTTCAACAGAAACCTTGCAGGCCAGAAGGGAATGGCAAGACACATTTAAATGGCTAAAAGAGAATAACCTCCAACCAAGAATTCTCTACCCAGCAAGAATCTCCAGAATGATGCTTTAGTCGAACTATGCTTTTATGACTGCATCAGGGATGCACCTCTTATTCCTCAGATGCTAGTATGTGAACTAATACCATGGAACACCATAGTAAACCAGACATAGAGCCTACACCCCCTGACCAATCATCAAACCAAGGATCCTTGGAGTAGAAGCCCTGATTCCAAGACCCCACACTATCAAAGAACATACAACACTAGAGATTATTCACCTGTAAACAAGACCTAACACCACCCAAGACACAAACCACTGAACCCTTCTAGAAGGACAGAAACCCAAAGGAAGGGAGAATTCAACCAAGAAGCCTGGTGGGAAAAAGAACTCCATACACACAGACACACACAAAGAAACAAAACTAGCCTAATAATGAAATGACAGAGAAACACTGCACAGATAAGGACCAAGCTAGAGAAACAAAGCTCCAAATGACAGAGGAGGAGATAGACAAATTATCTGAAAGAGAATTCAGAAAAGCTATACTAATGAGGATGCAAAACACCGAAAACAGAATATTAGAGGAAATTAGTGCACTGAGAAGAGACATGCAAGAAATGAAAAATAAGCAAATAGAGACCACCAACTCAATTGCTGAACTCAAAAATACTATAGAAGGCTCAACAGTAGAGTATCAGAGGCTGAAGAACGTATAAGCGAGCTGGAAGATAGACAGGTGGAAATAACTGGTGAGGAACAGAACAAAGTCCAAAGAATTAAAAGAACTGAGGATAGCCTTAGAGACCTATGAGACAATCTCAAATGCACCAACATTAGAATTATAGGAGTTCCAGAAGAAGAGGGGAAGAAAGACTATGAAAAAATTCATGAAGAGGTTATACTTAAAAACTTCCCCAGCATGGGAAAGGAAATAGTCAACCAAGTCCAAGAAGCACAAAGAGTTCCACAGAGTATAAATCCCAGAAGAAACACATCAAGGCACATTCTAATCAAACTAACGCAGACTACATATAAAGACAGATTACTAAAAGCAGCTAGGAGCAAACAACAAATAACATATAAAGGAAACCCCATACGTCTAACTGTGGATCTTTCAACAGAAACCTTGCAGGCCAGAAGGGAATGGCAAGACACATTTAAATGGCTAAAAGAGAATAACCTCCAACCAAGAATTCTCTACCCAGCAAGAATCTCATTCAGAATTGATGGTGAAGTCTAAAGCTTCACAGACAAGCAAAAACTATAAGAATTCTGTACCACAAAACCAGCCCTACAACAAGTGTTAGAGGGTCTGATATAGCCAATAAATACAAGAGTAGGAGAAGTGCTACAAATCAAACCCCAAACATCTAAGAAGATGACAATAGGAACATTTGTATCAATAATTACTTTGAATGTAAATGGATTAAATGCTCCAACCAAATGACACAGGTTGGCTGAATGGATCAAGAAACATGACCCATATATATGCTGTTTACAAGAGACCCACTTCAGACCTAGAGACACCCATAGACTGAAAGTGAGAGGCTGAAAAAAGATATTCCATGCAAATGGAAATCAAAAGAAAGCTGGGGTAGCAATCCTCATATCAAACAAAATAGATTTTAAAGTAAAGAAGATTCTAAGAGACAAGGCAGGTCACTACATCATGATTAAGGGATCTATCCAAGAAGAAGACATAACAGTCATGAATATCTACGCACCCAACACAGGGGCACCTCAATACATAAGACAGGTACTTTCAGACATAAAAGAAGAAATCAACAATAACACAATAACAGTAGGAGACTTTAACACTCTTCTCACACCAATGGACAGATCCTCAAAACAGAAAATTAATAAAGAAACACAAGCCTTAAATGCCACACTAGAAAAGAACCATACAAGCTCAAATGCACCAACATTAGAATTATAGGAGTTCCAGAAGAAGAGGGGAAGAAAGACTATGAAAAAATTCATGAAGAGGTTATACTTAAAAACTTCCCCAGCATGGGAAAGGAAATAGTCAACCAAGTCCAAGAAGCACAAAGAGTTCCACAGAGTATAAATCCCAGAAGAAACACATCAAGGCACATTCTAATCAAACTAACGCAGACTACATATAAAGACAGATTACTAAAAGCAGCTAGGAGCAAACAACAAATAACATATAAAGGAAACCCCATACGTCTAACTGTGGATCTTTCAACAGAAACCTTGCAGGCCAGAAGGGAATGGCAAGACACATTTAAATGGCTAAAAGAGAATAACCTCCAACCAAGAATTCTCTACCCAGCAAGAATCTCATTCAGAATTGATGGTGAAGTCTAAAGCTTCACAGACAAGCAAAAACTATAAGAATTCTGTACCACAAAACCAGCCCTACAACAAGTGTTAGAGGGTCTGATATAGCCAATAAATACAAGAGTAGGAGAAGTGCTACAAATCAAACCCCAAACATCTAAGAAGATGACAATAGGAACATTTGTATCAATAATTACTTTGAATGTAAATGGATTAAATGCTCCAACCAAATGACACAGGTTGGCTGAATGGATCAAGAAACATGACCCATATATATGCTGTTTACAAGAGACCCACTTCAGACCTAGAGACACCCATAGACTGAAAGTGAGAGGCTGAAAAAAGATATTCCATGCAAATGGAAATCAAAAGAAAGCTGGGGTAGCAATCCTCATATCAAACAAAATAGATTTTAAAGTAAAGAAGATTCTAAGAGACAAGGCAGGTCACTACATCATGATTAAGGGATCTATCCAAGAAGAAGACATAACAGTCATGAATATCTACGCACCCAACACAGGGGCACCTCAATACATAAGACAGGTACTTTCAGACATAAAAGAAGAAATCAACAATAACACAATAACAGTAGGAGACTTTAACACTCTTCTCACACCAATGGACAGATCCTCAAAACAGAAAATTAATAAAGAAACACAAGCCTTAAATGCCACACTAGAAAAGATGGACCTCATCGATATCTTTAGGACGTTCCATCCAAAAGCAGAAGAATACACTTTCTTCTCAAGTGCTCATGGAACATTCTCCAAGATAGACCACATCTTGGGCCACAAATCAAACCTCAGTCAATTCAAGAAAACCAAAATTATATCAACCATCTTCTCGGACCACAATGCAATGAGACTAGAGATCAACTACAGGAACAAAACGGCTAAAAACACAAACACATGGAGATTGAACAACACATACCTAAAAAACCAACTGATCACTGAGGAAATCAAAGGAGAAATTCAAAAATTCCAAGAAGAAAATGACAATGAACACACGACAGTGCAAAACCTATGGGATACCACAAAAGCAGTTCTAAGAGGGAAATTTGTAGCAATTCAATCCTACCTCAAGAAACTAGGAAAATATGAAGCAGATGGCCTAAACCTACATTTAAAACAACTGGAGAAAGAACAAAAACACCCAAAAGCCAGCAGAAGAAGGGAAATCATAAAGATCAAAGCAGAAATAAATGAAAAAGAAATGAAAGAAACTATAGTAATGATAAATAAAACAAAAAGCTGGTTCTTTGAAAAGGTAAACAAAACTGACAAGCCACTGGCCAGACTCATCAAGAAAAAGAGAGAGAAGAACCAGAATGAAAAAGGAGAGATTACAATAGATAATGCAGAAATCCAAAGGATTCTAAGAGACTATTATGAACAACTCTATGGCAACAAACTGGACAACCTGGAAGAAATGGACAGTTTCTTGGGGAAGATTAATCTCCCAAGACTGAGCCAGGAAGAAACAGAAACTTTGAACAACCCAATCACAAGCTCAGAAATCGAATTTGTGATTAAAAATCTACCCAAAAATAAAAGCCCAGGGCCAGATGGCTTCACAGCCAAATTCTACCAAACATTTAAAGAAGAGCTAATGCCTGTCCTTCTAAAACTCTTCCAAAAATTTGCACAGGAAGGAAAGCTTCCAAACACATTCTACAAGGCCACCATCACCCTGATACCCAAACCAGGCAAAGACAACACAAAAAAGGAAAATTATAGTCCAATTTCACTGATGAACTTAGATGCCAAGATCCTCAACAAAATCCTAGCAAACAGAATTCAACGACACATCAAAAAGCTCATACATCATGATCATGTCGGGTTCATCCCAGGCATGCAAGGCTTCTTCACTATACACAAATCAATCAATGTGATACATCATATCAACAAACTGAGAGACAAAAATCACATGATCATCTCAATAGATGCAGAAAAAGCCTTTGACAAAGTACAACATCCATTTATGATAAAAGCTCTTCAGAAAATGGGCATAGAAGGAACTTATCTCAACATAATAAAAGCCACATATGAGACGCCTACAGTGAAACTTATCCTCAACGGTGAAAAACTGAAAAGCATTCCCTCTAAGATCAGGAACAAGACAAGGGTGTCCACTTTTACCACTACTATTCAACATAGTCCTGGAAGTTCTAGCAACAGCAATAAGAGAAGAGAAAGAAATCAAAGGAATCCAGATTGGAAAGGAAGAAGTCAAGCTCTCTCTTTTTGCAGATGACATGATATTATACATAGAAAATCCCAAAGACACTATTACAAAGCTACTAGAGCTAATCGATGAATTCAGCAAAGTCGCAGGATACAAAGTCAACACACAAAAATCACTGGCATTCCTATACACAAACAATGAAAAATCAGAAAACAAAATCAAAGAGGCAATCCCCTTCACCATCACAACCAAAAGAATCAAACACCTAGGAATAAACCTACCCAAAGAAACAAAAGAACTGTACACAGAAAATTACAAGACACTCATGAGAGACATTAAAGAAGACTTAAACAGATGGAGAGATATCCCATGTTCCTGGGTCAGAAGAATCAATATTGTGAAAATGACCATACTACCAAATATCAAATAGAAACTATGAACAACCCAATCACAAGCTCAGAAATCGAATTTGTGATTAAAAATCTACCCGAAATAAAAGCCCAGGGCCAGATGGCTTCACAGCCAAATTCTACCAAACATTTAAAGAAGAGCTAATGCCTGTCCTTCTAAAACTCTTCCAAAAATTTGCACAGGAAGGAAAGCTTCCAAACACATTCTACAAGGCCACCATCACCCTGATACCCAAACCAGGCAAAGACAACACAAAAAAGGAAAATTATAGTCCAATTTCACTGATGAACTTAGATGCCAAGATCCTCAACAAAATCCTAGCAAACAGAATTCAACGACACATCAAAAAGCTCATACATCATGATCATGTCGGGTTCATCCCAGGCATGCAAGGCTTCTTCACTATACACAAATCAATCAATGTGATACATCATATCAACAAACTGAGAGACAAAAATCACATGATCATCTCAATAGATGCAGAAAAAGCCTTTGACAAAGTACAACATCCATTTATGATAAAAGCTCTTCAGAAAATGGGCATAGAAGGAACTTATCTCAACATAATAAAAGCCACATATGAGACGCCTACAGTGAAACTTATCCTCAACGGTGAAAAACTGAAAAGCATTCCCTCTAAGATCAGGAACAAGACAAGGGTGTCCACTTTTACCACTACTATTCAACATAGTCCTGGAAGTTCTAGCAACAGCAATAAGAGAAGAGAAAGAAATCAAAGGAATCCAGATTGGAAAGGAAGAAGTCAAGCTCTCTCTTTTTGCAGATGACATGATATTATACATAGAAAATCCCAAAGACACTATTACAAAGCTACTAGAGCTAATCGATGAATTCAGCAAAGTCGCAGGATACAAAGTCAACACACAAAAATCACTGGCATTCCTATACACAAACAATGAAAAATCAGAAAACAAAATCAAAGAGGCAATCCCCTTCACCATCACAACCAAAAGAATCAAACACCTAGGAATAAACCTACCCAAAGAAACAAAAGAACTGTACACAGAAAATTACAAGACACTCATGAGAGACATTAAAGAAGACTTAAACAGATGGAGAGATATCCCATGTTCCTGGGTCAGAAGAATCAATATTGTGAAAATGACCATACTACCAAATATCATCTACAGATTCAATGCAATACCTATTCAACTTCCATTGACATTTTTCACAGAACTAGACCAAAGAATAACACAGTTCATATGGAAACACAAAAGACCTCGAATAGCCAAAGCAATCCTGAGAAAGAAAAACGGAGTTGGAGGAATCAGCCTCCCCAACTTCAAACTCTACTACAAAGCAACAGTCCTCAAGACAGTATGGTACTGGCACAAAAACAGAAATATCGATCAATGGAACAAGATTGAGAACCCAGAGATAAACCCACGCACCTATGGGTACCTTATTTTTGACAAAGGAGGAGAAACTATAAAATGGAACAAAGACAGCCTCTTCAACAAGTGGTGCTGGGCAAATTGGACAGCTACATGCAAACAAATGAAGTTGGAACATTCCCTGACACCATACACAAAGATCAACTCAAAATGGATTAAAGACCTAAATGTAAGACCAGAAACCATCAAACTCTTAGAGGAGACTATAGGCAAAACCCTCAAGGACATCAATCAAAGCAAGATCTTCTCTGACCCACCTACTAGAATAGCAGAACTGAACAGAAAAATGAACATATGGGACCTCATGAGACTTAAAAGCTTTTTTACAGCAAAAGAAATCACATAAAAGCTGGACAGACACCCCACAGAATGGGAGAAAATTATAGCAAATGAAATAACAGGCAAAGAATTAATCTCCAAAATCTACAAGCAACTCAGACAAGTCAGCACAGGAAAAAACAAACAACCCAATCAAAAAATGGGAAAAAGATCTAAAGAGACGCTTCTCCAAAGAGGACATACAGATGGCCCAAAAGCACATGAAACGATGCTCAATCGCGCTTATTATTAGAGAAATGCAAATTAAAACTACAATGAGATATCACCTCACACCCATCAGAATGGCCATCATCAATAAATCTGCAGACAATAAATGCTGGAGAGGGTGTGGAGAAAAGGGAACCCTCTTGCATTGCTGGTGGGAATGTAAATTGATACAGCCTCTATGGAAGACAGTATGGAGATTCCTTAAAATACTAAAAATAGAAGCACCATATGACCCAGCAATCCCACTCTTAGTCTTATATCCTGATGAAATCAAAACTGAAAGAGGCACCTGTACCCCAATGTTCATTGCAGCTCTCCATACAACAGCCAGAACATGGAAGCAACCTAGGTGTCCATCGACAAATGAATGGGTACAGAAGCCCTGGTACATATATACAATGGAATACTACTCAGCTGTTAAAAGAAATGCAGAAGACTCAGTCCTAATGAAGTGGCTGACTCTAGAACCTATCATAAAAAGTGAAGTAAGTCAAAAAGAGAAAGACAAATACAGTATACTAACACACATATATGGGATCTAGTAGGATGGTCTTGATAACACATGCAGTAAACTCATGGAAAAACAGACAGAGCATAGACATATGGACATTGTGAGGCTGGGCAAATTGGACAGCTACATGCAAACAAATGAAGTTGGAACATTCCCTGACACCATACACAAAGATCAACTCAAAATGGATTAAAGACCTAAATGTAAGACCAGAAACCATCAAACTCTTAGAGGAGACTATAGGCAAAACCCTCAAGGACATCAATCAAAGCAAGATCTTCTCTGACCCACCTACTAGAATAGCAGAACTGAACAGAAAAATGAACATATGGGACCTCATGAGACTTAAAAGCTTTTTTACAGCAAAAGAAATCACATAAAAGCTGGACAGACACCCCACAGAATGGGAGAAAATTATAGCAAATGAAATAACAGGCAAAGAATTAATCTCCAAAATCTACAAGCAACTCAGACAAGTCAGCACAGGAAAAAACAAACAACCCAATCAAAAAATGGGAAAAAGATCTAAAGAGACGCTTCTCCAAAGAGGACATACAGATGGCCCAAAAGCACATGAAACGATGCTCAATCGCGCTTATTATTAGAGAAATGCAAATTAAAACTACAATGAGATATCACCTCACACCCATCAGAATGGCCATCATCAATAAATCTGCAGACAATAAATGCTGGAGAGGGTGTGGAGAAAAGGGAACCCTCTTGCATTGCTGGTGGGAATGTAAATTGATACAGCCGCTACGGAAGACAGTATGGAGATTCCTTAAAATACTAAAAATAGAAGCACCCTATGACCCAGCAATCCCACTCTTAGTCTTATATCCTGATGAAATCAAAACTGAAAGAGGCACCTGTACCCCAATGTTCATTGCAGCTCTCCATACAACAGCCAGAACATGGAAGCAACCTAGGTGTCCATCGACAAATGAATGGGTACAGAAGCCCTGGTACATATATACAATGGAATACTACTCAGCTGTTAAAAGAAATGCAGAAGACTCAGTCCTAATGAAGTGGCTGACTCTAGAACCTATCATAAAAAGTGAAGTAAGTCAAAAAGAGAAAGACAAATACAGTATACTAACACACATATATGGGATCTAGTAGGATGGTCTTGATAACACATGCAGTAAACTCATGGAAAAACAGACAGAGCATAGACATATGGACATTGTGAGGAAGAAATAGGGAGGAGGAGGCATGGAGGGAGTAAAATGGAAACTTATACTGTCGTGTGTGAAAAAGATAGCTATTGTGATTGTGCTAAGGCAATAGGAGTGCTCACAATAGCATGGGGCAATGGTCTGGAGGGGTGGGATTGGGGAAACTGGGGGGGGGGGGCGGTGGGGACCAGGGATATTCATATGACTGATCTGGGAACATACATGTCAGTGAACAACAAAACTCTGTAAAACCTTTAAAATAAAGAATAAAAAAAAAATGTTAATAGAACTCCAAAAAAAAAAAAAGACTTAGCTACTGAATGACAACAAAAATATTAACAGTATAGCATACTCAGGCAATTTCTAAAGATAGAGATTTTCAAATTTATCTCAGTGATCTAATATGATCTTTATGATATTTCAAAGAAAATGGCTAATGGATCTGCACATCCCCAAATTAAAATGTTAGGCACAAAGTAATTATGGCTGACATATAAATTACTCATAGGAAACTAAAATGAGTCATTTTAAATGGCATTTTAGTGCCATTAGGGCAGCCTGTTTCCAACGGCACACAAATGCCTAACAATGCAGGGAGCAGTTCTCATGAGTTTTGTAGAGATGAAAGGCATCGCAGAAAATCCCCTAAGTTCTGTGTCAGACTCCAGAAATATAAAACCTAATAGAATGAACACCAAACTATATCGTTTTCCTCCTAATCACAGTGATCTAGTTCCAAGAGGTGGAACTCTCATAGCTCCATGAAATCATGCAACTTTTAAAGGTCAAATTTATATTTGTAACAAGTGCTAGATTTTGCTCCAACTAAACAAAGTATCTTGGGATATGTTATCATCTGAAGGGGGATAATAAATACAATATAATTAACTCCTGACTAGTCAAAATGCTAATATTGCTTGAGTGCCTACTGTATCGTGGGCACCTTTGTCAGCACTGGGTACATAGGCGACAGTGTGACAGATTCTCGTTCAGGCAACACTCAGTCATAGCAATAGTCACTGACTTGTAGACACTAACCACTGTGGAAAGGCCCTGCTGATAGACTCATCTTTCCTAAGACATGCAGTTGAGGTCACAACTACCTTTTAGATGATTAAAAGCTGTTTCAATAAGGGCACCTAAAGCTGGTGCTCTGTGACAACCTGGAGAGATAGGAAGGGGAGAGAAGTGAGAGTGGGGTTCAGGAGGGAGGGGACATGTACACTGTGGTCCATTCATATTGATGTATGGCAAAAACCATCACAGTATTGTAAAGTAATTATCCTCCAATTAAAATAAATAATATATTTTTAAAATCATTAGGAAAGGGCAGAGCGAGGGTGCGTGGCAGGGATGGGAGACAATGATTGTCTAGGTGCCATCCTGTGCTCTAAACACAAGCATCACCTCCCACACAGAGAACCTACTCGGAATCAGAGCTGAATTGCCAACAAATGGGAATCTCGCAAACCCAACATGTCAAGAATAATGACCTTTATAGAGCGCACTTTGAGTGAAAACAGTATAGTGACAAACATTATCTTTTAAGACCTTTACAACCACACTATAAGAGCCTTCCTTTTTTTGAAAGAGCAGGAAGTCTGGAATGTGGTTCCAGCTACATTAAACTGCTCTCAGACCCATGTGTACAAAACGTTTTTCTTATAAAGAAATGTATATTCTACTCAGTCATACTGTAAAACAAATTCTGTAATTCAATTAAATACTCATCTTGAAAACAAGAACATAAGTAGAAATTCCTCACTGGTATTCATGCAATTAAACAATATAACAATGTTAAACCTATATGTAATTTCTTGCTGTATACAACACATTGAGTGTTGGCTACAGCCACTGCTAGCTAAATTGCACACTTACAATGACAAAAGCAGGAAATTGATTTGTTTCTGTTTGTACCAGCCAAAAACTAAATAGGGAAAGGGCAAGAGGGTGAATTTATTTCTGTGGTACTTCGTTCTGCTGCCTTCAAGCAGTCGCATTCCTTTCTCTAACTTGGAGTGTTCTATGCTCTCTAGATTTTCTATCTTCTAACCCCTTGCTTGAAAAATAAAATAGGCTCAATCACTTACAGTTTTAAAAATTCACTTATATCATTGACTTGTAGACACTAACCACTGTGGAAAGGCCCTGCTGATAGACTCATCTTTCCTAAGACATGCAGTTGAGGTCACAACTACCTTTTAGATGATTAAAAGCTGTTTCAATAAGGGCACCTAAAGCTGGTGCTCTGTGACAACCTGGAGAGATAGGAAGGGGAGAGAAGTGAGAGTGGGGTTCAGGAGGGAGGGGACATGTACACTGTGGTCCATTCATATTGATGTATGGCAAAAACCATCACAGTATTGTAAAGTAATTATCCTCCAATTAAAATAAATAATATATTTTTAAAATCATTAGGAAAGGGCAGAGCGAGGGTGCGTGGCAGGGATGGGAGACAATGATTGTCTAGGTGCCATCCTGTGCTCTAAACACAAGCATCACCTCCCACACAGAGAACCTACTCGGAATCAGAGCTGAATTGCCAACAAATGGGAATCTCGCAAACCCAACATGTCAAGAATAATGACCTTTATAGAGCGCACTTTGAGTGAAAACAGTATAGTGACAAACATTATCTTTTAAGACCTTTACAACCACACTATAAGAGCCTTCCTTTTTTTGAAAGAGCAGGAAGTCTGGAATGTGGTTCCAGCTACATTAAACTGCTCTCAGACCCATGTGTACAAAACGTTTTTCTTATAAAGAAATGTATATTCTACTCAGTCATACTGTAAAACAAATTCTGTAATTCAATTAAATACTCATCTTGAAAACAAGAACATAAGTAGAAATTCCTCACTGGTATTCATGCAATTAAACAATATAACAATGTTAAACCTATATGTAATTTCTTGCTGTATACAACACATTGAGTGTTGGCTACAGCCACTGCTAGCTAAATTGCACACTTACAATGACAAAAGCAGGAAATTGATTTGTTTCTGTTTGTACCAGCCAAAAACTAAATAGGGAAAGGGCAAGAGGGTGAATTTATTTCTGTGGTACTTCGTTCTGCTGCCTTCAAGCAGTCGCATTCCTTTCTCTAACTTGGAGTGTTCTATGCTCTCTAGATTTTTCTATCTTCTAACCCCCTTGCTTGAAAAATAAAATAGGCTCAATCACTTACAGTTTTTTAAAAATTCACTTATATCATTCTTAAATTTTGTATGTATGTATACCATCACAGAGAACACTTTGTTTTCTGCCAAGTTTTCTCATAGAACATTAGCTCTGCATTATTTCTTAAAAATGTTTGAAAAATACTAGGTAAAAATAGTAAGTATAGTTCCCTTTTAATTTTCTCAGAGTTTTATTATCCATAGCAAATGATGAAATTCAAAGCAGAGTTAAAGTACACAGCTTCCCCTAAATTTCTCTAATTTGCTTAGAAAACTCTTGGGCAGAGAGGACATACATTAACTACAGTTTGGAAATGTCTCTGCTAAAGCAAGTAGGGGAGAACACTGCAATATAGTGTCTCCCTTGGCCTTAAATGATGGTAAATCATGAATCTGGTTTAGCCCTTTAACTGGTAGGAATTGAAAGGATGGGTGGTTTATGGTTAAGAGGAGACATGCTGCCTGCTCAGTCTTACATCTCTGCTCTGTGTCCTGCGAAATGACGATACATACACAGTCTTAACCCCACTGGGGATACAATGCAGATTTAACTTCAAGGCTGTATCAAGCAAGGTTGACAAAATCTTGGCTTCCTGTCCATGAATGCCAAACAGAAATACAAACTATAGCACGTTATTAGGCCCACAAACTCCTAACAATACAGGAACAGCTCTCATGAGTTTAGAGGAAATAAAAAAGAGTAGCTTTATCATTTTTGCCAGGCAAAAGGGAAACACAGCAGGTTAGTGTCTCAACAATTGTACCCCCGTTTCTTGGGAATAGGGAAAGGTTTTATACTCTTGAACATATTGCTTTTTATTGTCTCTTTCAAATTTTCAAAACAGCCATAGCTTGCATCAGAAAACTCAGCAACCAGGCCTTGTGTCCTTGAAGTTATCAGCCCATGACCTTCTCTCTAAAATGTAGTATGCTACAAGAGAGTTTAGGGGAAACCAGGTAAAGAGTATAATCTATATGGAATCAGATATTGCTGTTGGCCAAAACTAATGGGAAAGGGCAAGAGGGTGAATTTATTTCTGTTCTGCTGCCTTCAAGCAGTCGCATTCCTTTCTCTAACTTGGAGTGTTCTATGCTCTCTAGATTTTCTATCTTCTAACCCCTTGCTTGAAAAATAAAATAGGCTCAATCACTTACAGTTTTTAAAAATTCACTTATATCATTCTTAAATTTTGTATGTATGTATACCATCACAGAGAACACTTTGTTTTCTGCCAAGTTTTCTCATAGAACATTAGCTCTGCATTATTTCTTAAAAATGTTTGAAAAATACTAGGTAAAAATAGTAAGTATAGTTCCCTTTTAATTTTCTCAGAGTTTTATTATCCATAGCAAATGATGAAATTCAAAGCAGAGTTAAAGTACACAGCTTCCCCTAAATTTCTCTAATTTGCTTAGAAAACTCTTGGGCAGAGAGGACATACATTAACTACAGTTTGGAAATGTCTCTGCTAAAGCAAGTAGGGGAGAACACTGCAATATAGTGTCTCCCTTGGCCTTAAATGATGGTAAATCATGAATCTGGTTTAGCCCTTTAACTGGTAGGAATTGAAAGGATGGGTGGTTTATGGTTAAGAGGAGACATGCTGCCTGCTCAGTCTTACATCTCTGCTCTGTGTCCTGCGAAATGACGATACATACACAGTCTTAACCCCACTGGGGATACAATGCAGATTTAACTTCAAGGCTGTATCAAGCAAGGTTGACAAAATCTTGGCTTCCTGTCCATGAATGCCAAACAGAAATACAAACTATAGCACGTTATTAGGCCCACAAACTCCTAACAATACAGGGAACAGCTCTCATGAGTTTAGAGGAAATAAAAAAGAGTAGCTTTATCATTTTTGCCAGGCAAAAGGGAAACACAGCAGGTTAGTGTCTCAACAATTGTACCCCCGTTTCTTGGGAATAGGGAAAGGTTTTATACTCTTGAACATATTGCTTTTTATTGTCTCTTTCAAATTTTCAAAACAGCCATAGCTTGCATCAGAAAACTCAGCAACCAGGCCTTGTGTCCTTGAAGTTATCAGCCCATGACCTTCTCTCTAAAATGTAGTATGCTACAAGAGAGTTTAGGGGGAAACGTATGCCAGGTAAAGAGTATAATCTATATGGAATCAGAGAGTAATTAGCTTTGTAAAGGACCAGTCCAACTACAAGTGTTTGCTAGTAAAGGCATCGAGAGAATAACCAAGATAGTTTAACTCCTGTAGGCCTGTCTGGCTGCTATGTGCCAGAGCCTGTTCACTCATTCCTGTTTTTTGCCTCAACAGCAGCCCTGTGGCAGGGCTGGGAGGCCTAAGGAATAGAAAATCTACATGCCTCAAATGGAACAAAGGCTGCAGAAGGAAGCTCAGACATGGGAGATACGCTTAGTACCTTTCCCCTCTACCTAGCAAGTTACATGGCACATGCTTTTCTCTTGACCTGCTTCCTTTCTGTTGACTGCATGGACACAAGGGTATTGAAATATGTGGTGGAAATAATTGTACTCACAGAGTACTTGGTAGTAACAAGTTCGTGCAAACAATACCAGTAACCATACTAGAGAAACAATGATGGAGAACCACAAAAAGCTAAAAGGTAACTTGGTTGAATAAAACATACTATAAGAAGACTTCTCATCTATGGTTAATTACATTTTGGCTTAATAACAATAATGTAGATGAGACTCAAGGTGATTTGATAACTATTATAAGGCATTTCATTGCAAAAATAATGACTAGATGCATTACGCATACTATTCAGTAATCTGTTCTTAAATTGAAAATAAAAAACTAACAAACCGAAATGGGATTTGAGTCATTTTTGTTCTTGTTTTTTTTTTTTTATTTTGCTTGGATGTGAGAGCTTTTACACTCTATGACTGTTTCAAGGATCCCTGTGCAGTGTCTGTCTGAATATTAAGTTATCTTAAATGGTAGAACGCTTTCTACATTTCTAGGCTTAGAATCTTTCAAAGAAGTAATTGATGTTATACTTAAAGCAATATATATATATATATATATATATATATATATATATATATATATATATATATATGCGGATGAATAGATGGAGCACAGAGGACTTTTAAGGCAGTGAAACAATTATTCTGTATGAAACAATAATGGTGAGTACATTCTAATGTATTTATCATATCTACAGAATGTAAAACACACTGATCCCTAATGTAAACTATGGACTTTAGCTACTAACAATGTATCCTTATGGGTCACTTGTAACAAAAACAACACACTAATGCAACATGTTAAAAATAGGAGAACCTGGGATATGGGTTCAGGGTAAACGAGAACTCTACTTTTCACTCAATTTTTTTCTGTCAACCTAAAACTGCTTAAAAAATAGTCTACTGAAACAAGTAGTGCAGATTTTTCCACCTAGTCAAAATCTGACACAAGATTGGAAAATGCCTGACAATTGTACTCAGATTGCTTTTCTAGATTTTTTTCATTCAACAATATAAATTCCTTCTTTAAAAGCAGATCTCTAGAGAAACTTCTCTCAATAATCATGGCAAAACTACTTTCACCTCCAACATCAAAATCTGCTCTTGAAAATCAAACACCTCAGTGTGTGGATGACTTAAACGCTGTTTGACAAAAGAGAAACACACTGAGGGACACACTAACTTCACTTTCTCCACACAACTGCATGTTACAATAGTCTCATGAGGCATTGCAATTTAGGTTTAACACCTATTTCTGGGACACTGTGGACTTTCCCTGTCAGATTTTAAAGTATAAGATATTGAAGTCTATTCCTTCATTTCAATCTGCTGTCCTCTACAGTTATCAAAAGGTCAATTTACTTTGTTTCTTTTTCTCTTTTTCAAATTATACTTCAGCTTAATATGAATATTCACTAAATTTCCTATTTCACTTACTTTAAAAAGTATCAGCAAAATGTAAAACACAATAGAGAAACAATTGTTAGGAAAAAATAAGATTTGGAACTTCTCATTGTATGAAAGTTCAATAGGAAAGGCAATTGTTGCATCATACAGGAGTAGATGCACTGAATAATCTAAGCCCTTTGAAGAAGTATCTTTCCTATATTTGCAATATAGAACAAATGCATAGTGTGTAACTTGTTTTCAAAGGAGAACATTTGCGTCCATGGCATTCCCACTACTCAAAGCTCACTTGGGCTGATTTGTCCCAGCTAGAAGCACCACTGATTTTTGACACCCTACATTTAAAAAGAAAAGATGTAAAGGGGTCTAAAATCTATGAGCCCACAGACCACAATAAACTATGGCCCATGGTTTACTATATTTTATTTATTTTTCATTGAAGGATAATTGCTTTACAGTATTGCATTGGTTTCTACCGACCATCACATGAATCAGCCATAGGTTTGCCTATGCATCCTTATACTTGAACACCTCCTCCCCCATCCCAACCCTCTAGGTTGTTACCAAGCCTCATATGGGTTCAGGGTAAACGAGAACTCTACTTTTCACTCAATTTTTTTCTGTCAACCTAAAACTGCTTAAAAAATAGTCTACTGAAACAAGTAGTGCAGATTTTTCCACCTAGTCAAAATCTGACACAAGATTGGAAAATGCCTGACAATTGTACTCAGATTGCTTTTCTAGATTTTTTTCATTCAACAATATAAATTCCTTCTTTAAAAGCAGATCTCTAGAGAAACTTCTCTCAATAATCATGGCAAAACTACTTTCACCTCCAACATCAAAATCTGCTCTTGAAAATCAAACACCTCAGTGTGTGGATGACTTAAACGCTGTTTGACAAAAGAGAAACACACTGAGGGACACACTAACTTCACTTTCTCCACACAACTGCATGTTACAATAGTCTCATGAGGCATTGCAATTTAGGTTTAACACCTATTTCTGGGACACTGTGGACTTTCCCTGTCAGATTTTAAAGTATAAGATATTGAAGTCTATTCCTTCATTTCAATCTGCTGTCCTCTACAGTTATCAAAAGGTCAATTTACTTTGTTTCTTTTCTCTTTTTCAAATTATACTTCAGCTTAATATGAATATTCACTAAATTTCCTATTTCACTTACTTTAAAAAGTATCAGCAAAATGTAAAACACAATAGAGAAACAATTGTTAGGAAAAAATAAGATTTGGAACTTCTCATTGTATGAAAGTTCAATAGGAAAGGCAATTGTTGCATCATACAGGAGTAGATGCACTGAATAATCTAAGCCCTTTGAAGAAGTATCTTTCCTATATTTGCAATATAGAACAAATGCATAGTGTGTAACTTGTTTTCAAAGGAGAACATTTGCGTCCATGGCATTCCCACTACTCAAAGCTCACTTGGGCTGATTTGTCCCAGCTAGAAGCACCACTGATTTTTGACACCCTACATTTAAAAAGAAAAGATGTAAAGGGGTCTAAAATCTATGAGCCCACAGACCACAATAAACTATGGCCCATGGTTTACTATATTTTATTTATTTTTCATTGAAGGATAATTGCTTTACAGTATTGCATTGGTTTCTACCGACCATCACATGAATCAGCCATAGGTTTGCCTATGCATCCTTATACTTGAACACCTCCTCCCCCATCCCAACCCTCTAGGTTGTTACCAAGCCTCAGTTTGAGTTCCCCGAGTCATACAGCAAATTCCCATTTATACGTAATGTATGTTTCTATACTCTCTCCCTATCTCCCACCCTCTCCTTCCTTCCCCTTCAGCTGTATCCGTAAACCTGTTCTCAATGTCTGCGTTTCTGTTGCTGCTCTGAAAATAGGTTCATCAGTACCATCTTTCTAGATTCCATATATATGTGTTAGTGTACAATACTTGTTTTTCTCTTTGACATACTTCACTCTATGCAATAGGCTCTAGGTTTATTCACTTCATTAGGACAGACTCAAATCTGTCCCTTTATATGGCTGAGTAATATTCCAATTTATATGTGTACCAAAACTTCTTTATCCATTCATCTGTTGATGGACATATAGGTTGTTTCCATGTTCCTAGCTATTGTATATAGAGCTGCAATTTTTTCATATATAGCTGCAATTTTTCTATTGTATATAGGGGTACATGTGTCTTTTTCAATTTTGGTTTCATCGAGGTATATATCTAGTAGTGGGATTGCTGGGTCATATGGTGGTTTTATTCCTGGGAATCTTTATACTGGTCTCCACAATGACTGTATCAATTCACATTTCCACCAACAGTGCAAGAGTTCACAAGATTCTCTATGACCCTCCTTCTAGTGCAATGGAAATAAAAACAAAAATGAACAAGTGGGACCTAATTAAGTGTAATTGTTGCATCATACAGGAGTTGCAATATAGCCCTTTGAAGAAGTATCTTTCCTATATTTGCAATATAGAACAAATGCATAGTGTGTAACTTGTTTTCAAAGGAGAACATTTGCGTCCATGGCATTCCCACTACTCAAAGCTCACTTGGGCTGATTTGTCCCAGCTAGAAGCACCACTGATTTTTGACACCCTACATTTAAAAAGAAAAGATGTAAAGGGGTCTAAAATCTATGAGCCCACAGACCACAATAAACTATGGCCCATGGTTTACTATATTTTATTTATTTTTCATTGAAGGATAATTGCTTTACAGTATTGCATTGGTTTCTACCGACCATCACATGAATCAGCCATAGGTTTGCCTATGCATCCTTATACTTGAACACCTCCTCCCCCATCCCAACCCTCTAGGTTGTTACCAAGCCTCAGTTTGAGTTCCCCGAGTCATACAGCAAATTCCCATTTATACGTAATGTATGTTTCTATACTCTCTCCCTATCTCCCACCCTCTCCTTCCTTCCCCTTCAGCTGTATCCGTAAACCTGTTCTCAATGTCTGCGTTTCTGTTGCTGCTCTGAAAATAGGTTCATCAGTACCATCTTTCTAGATTCCATATATATGTGTTAGTGTACAATACTTGTTTTTCTCTTTGACATACTTCACTCTATGCAATAGGCTCTAGGTTTATTCACTTCATTAGGACAGACTCAAATCTGTCCCTTTATATGGCTGAGTAATATTCCAATTTATATGTGTACCAAAACTTCTTTATCCATTCATCTGTTGATGGACATATAGGTTGTTTCCATGTTCCTAGCTATTGTATATAGAGCTGCAATTTTTTCATATATAGCTGCAATTTTTCTATTGTATATAGGGGTACATGTGTCTTTTTCAATTTTGGTTTCATCGAGGTATATATCTAGTAGTGGGATTGCTGGGTCATATGGTGGTTTTATTCCTGGGAATCTTTATACTGGTCTCCACAATGACTGTATCAATTCACATTTCCACCAACAGTGCAAGAGTTCACAAGATTCTCTATGACCCTCCTTCTAGTGCAATGGAAATAAAAACAAAAATGAACAAGTGGGACCTAATTAAGTGTAAAAGCTTTACACAACAAAGGAAACTATAAACAAGGTAAAAAGACAATCTTCAGAATGGGAAAAATAAAAGCAAATGAAACAACTGACAAAGGATTAATTTCAAAAATATACAAGCAGCTCATACAGATCAATACCAGAAAACAAACAACCCAATCAAAAAGTGGGCAAAAGACTTAAATAGATATTTCACCAAAGACATGCAGATGGCTATTAACACATGAAAAGATGCTCAACATCACTTATTATTAGAGAAATGCAAGTCAAAACTACAACGAGATGTCACCTCACACCCATCATAATGGCCATTGTCAAAAGATCTACAAATAATAAATGCTGAAGAGGGCTTGGTTTACTTTTTATGCCTGACACCTAAGGACAGTTCTCACAGTTTTACAAAGTAAGAAGAAAGAATAGGAGGAGGAAGAAAAGGAGAGAGTAGAGACTAAATATGATCAGCAAAGCCTAAAATATTAATTATCTAGTCAAATTTGTAAAACAGAAACATACGTAACCAAAATTTCAAAATCAATTTCTAATCATTTCAAAATCATTTCAAAATTAAGAGACATACATATGTTTTCTTCTATCCTGTATGATGTGTCTCCTAATAAACTTTCCCAGAAGCATGTTTTCAGTCTACCCACAAAACACACTAGAATAGAACTATATCATAAATAGAATTTAGATTGTGTGTACATTTATCTTTTGCTTATAATTAAAATATAATCTCAAACATGTAATATTACATTTTTTCAGCACAGTGAACATATTTTTTCATTATATCTACTCAAATGTGTAACATATATATTAACATGTGTGTAGCGGGGCGGGTGGAAAGAAAAGGAAGGGATTGGACACCATGACCTCTAATTTTGTTTTTTATGGATTTTGCTGCCCCTTGTTTTATTTATCCTTTCTTTGCACAAAAGAAACTATCTAAAAATTTGAATCTGAGGGACAACACTGAATTCAGTGACACTACAATTTAGAGATTGCATGTCAATTTTGTCAATTTTTAATGATAAAGCTATTGGCACAGAATTCTAGTTGATTCTTAATAAAACTTCAGCACTAAAATCTTTTCAAGGACAAGCCATTTGTTTATAAATTACTTAGTATACAAAAACCATTAATCATAAGAACAAATGCAGTGCACATTAAGTACAGATAACAAATGAATTAAAGTTAGACAAACATAACTATAATTTATAATAAATTTAAACAGCTTTCAGAAGTGTCATCTTCAGAGTGTGAACAGCAAGCAAACTTTATTTTTCTGCTGGTTTTTCACAGTAATGTTTCCCAGTCAAGTGAATGAGTGCTCATATAGTACTATATGTATTCAACGTTGACATGCAAAGCTGCATGAAAGACCTATTTTATTCAGAAAAGGACTTCCTTCCAAAACACAAAAATTAAGAGTTAGTTTCTAATATTTTTTAACGTGATGCAAGGTTGAAAGGAGAAAAGATCCAAACTTCACTAGTCCATGAAGAGTGAACACTTCAAACTATGTCAAAGCAAAAGTCAACTGACATTATCATCCTTGAAGGTGACATGTTAAAATCAGCATTCTCAAAAGAGATCTCAGAGGAGTTATGGGTAAAAGGTACCGTGGAATGCTTGTCAGATAAATTCTTAGGCAAAATGGGGAAGAATGTCTACGTATTTGAAAGAAAAATAACAATTGTTAGAAACCAGCTGAATTTCCAAAATGAAAAAATACTCAAAGTAAAAGTATATCAAAGAAAGGTAACTCAGAAATGGGTATGGCATGGGGCAGAGATGGCACACGTGTGTTTAAGTGGCACATAAACATGTTAATAAATAAAAGTATCCGAAGATAGCCTATAATTATTTTAGCAAAAAGTCAATATGCTCACATTAAGAAATATGATTCAAAACCTATTCAGTAGTTAAGTGGAAACAAATAACACTTGGCTTTTGTTTTTGATAAGTGGTATTATAGACACAAAAATACAATTGTATAAGAAGCATACATTTATCATTCTAATCTTCATGATTCACTATTCCAAAATAAACATTAACCATTTGTTTATAAATTACTTAGTATACAAAAACCATTAATCATAAGAACAAATGCAGTGCACATTAAGTACAGATAACAAATGAATTAAAGTTAGACAAACATAACTATAATTTATAATAAATTTAAACAGCTTTCAGAAGTGTCATCTTCAGAGTGTGAACAGCAAGCAAACTTTATTTTTCTGCTGGTTTTTCACAGTAATGTTTCCCAGTCAAGTGAATGAGTGCTCATATAGTACTATATGTATTCAACGTTGACATGCAAAGCTGCATGAAAGACCTATTTTATTCAGAAAAGGACTTCCTTCCAAAACACAAAAATTAAGAGTTAGTTTCTAATATTTTTTAACGTGATGCAAGGTTGAAAGGAGAAAAGATCCAAACTTCACTAGTCCATGAAGAGTGAACACTTCAAACTATGTCAAAGCAAAAGTCAACTGACATTATCATCCTTGAAGGTGACATGTTAAAATCAGCATTCTCAAAAGAGATCTCAGAGGAGTTATGGGTAAAAGGTACCGTGGAATGCTTGTCAGATAAATTCTTAGGCAAAATGGGAAGAATGTCTACGTATTTGAAAGAAAAATAACAATTGTTAGAAACCAGCTGAATTTCCAAAATGAAAAAATACTCAAAGTAAAAGTATATCAAAGAAAGGTAACTCAGAAATGGGTATGGCATGGGGCAGAGATGGCACACGTGTGTTTAAGTGGCACATAAACATGTTAATAAATAAAAGTATCCGAAGATAGCCTATAATTATTTTAGCAAAAAGTCAATATGCTCACATTAAGAAATATGATTCAAAACCTATTCAGTAGTTAAGTGGAAACAAATAACACTTGGCTTTTGTTTTTGATAAGTGGTATTATAGACACAAAAATACAATTGTATAAGAAGCATACATTTATCATTCTAATCTTCATGATTCACTATTCCAAAATAAACATTAACCATTTGCAAGTAATAATAAAGGCTTTAAATACTATATGGAAAGAAATATTAATCTTTACTGCAAGGTTCAAATTTGAAATATTTGTAGACAGCTAAAATCTGTTTCCATAACATAATTCATTCTCAGCTAGTCACTCAGACATGTCCCACTCTTCATGACCCTATGGACTGGCCCACCTGACTCATGTCCATGGAATTTTCCAAGCAAGAATACTGGAGTGGGTTGCCATTTCCTCCTCCAGGGATTGAATCTGTATCTTCTGTGTCTCCTGCATTGTAGGCGGATTCTTTGCCACTAGAGCCATTGGGAAGACCACATAACCCATTAGCTAAGCTTATGATGAAAATAGGGATATTTAAATGACAACATAGAGTATATTCAAAATAGGATAATTTGTTTAATTAGTTAGGTATAAATAGTATTACATCTCAAAGAAATAGTATCATTTCAGGACTCATGGAGTGGCTATCCCCAAGTTAGGGTGGTATGTAAATTACCATAGAGGTGATGGCTCTGTGATGAGACCAGCACACCATCTTCGATAGCACTACAGAGTAGACCTAAACAGGGAAAGCTATTTTCCATAAGAGGTTCCCTGGAAACTGCAGATGGAAGGACATATTTGATGTGCTAAATTTATGCATTTTCATGGGACTATGGCAAAACTTCCTATATGTGCAAAAATAATGAAGGTGTAAAAAATATAAAGTGTCAGGAAGTATTTCAGTATCAATATAGCCATGATTGGCATTCTCATTGCTAAGAGAGTTTAGAGGAAAAAATTCTAGCCCTACTATATCTTATTATATCACAATCTCCAGGGGCTAGATTTACAGATCTGAGTTTCAACAACCACCACCACCATCTGGAAGTTCCTTATTTTGAGGCATGGGGCAGAGATGGCACACGTGTGTTTAAGTGGCACATAAACATGTTAATAAATAAAAGTATCCGAAGATAGCCTATAATTATTTTAGCAAAAAGTCAATATGCTCACATTAAGAAATATGATTCAAAACCTATTCAGTAGTTAAGTGGAAACAAATAACACTTGGCTTTTGTTTTTGATAAGTGGTATTATAGACACAAAAATACAATTGTATAAGAAGCATACATTTATCATTCTAATCTTCATGATTCACTATTCCAAAATAAACATTAACCATTTGCAAGTAATAATAAAGGCTTTAAATACTATATGGAAAGAAATATTAATCTTTACTGCAAGGTTCAAATTTGAAATATTTGTAGACAGCTAAAATCTGTTTCCATAACATAATTCATTCTCAGCTAGTCACTCAGACATGTCCCACTCTTCATGACCCTATGGACTGGCCCACCTGACTCATGTCCATGGAATTTTCCAAGCAAGAATACTGGAGTGGGTTGCCATTTCCTCCTCCAGGGATTGAATCTGTATCTTCTGTGTCTCCTGCATTGTAGGCGGATTCTTTGCCACTAGAGCCATTGGGAAGACCACATAACCCATTAGCTAAGCTTATGATGAAAATAGGGATATTTAAATGACAACATAGAGTATATTCAAAATAGGATAATTTGTTTAATTAGTTAGGTATAAATAGTATTACATCTCAAAGAAATAGTATCATTTCAGGACTCATGGAGTGGCTATCCCCAAGTTAGGGTGGTATGTAAATTACCATAGAGGTGATGGCTCTGTGATGAGACCAGCACACCATCTTCGATAGCACTACAGAGTAGACCTAAACAGGGAAAGCTATTTTCCATAAGAGGTTCCCTGGAAACTGCAGATGGAAGGACATATTTGATGTGCTAAATTTATGCATTTTCATGGGACTATGGCAAAACTTCCTATATGTGCAAAAATAATGAAGGTGTAAAAAATATAAAGTGTCAGGAAGTATTTCAGTATCAATATAGCCATGATTGGCATTCTCATTGCTAAGAGAGTTTAGAGGAAAAAATTCTAGCCCTACTATATCTTATTATATCACAATCTCCAGGGGCTAGATTTACAGATCTGAGTTTCAACAACCACCACCACCATCTGGAAGTTCCTTATTTTGACCACTTACATATCCTGACACAGAGAGAAGACTGACAAAATTAAACTAAAAGTAATAGCTAGGTCACCACCCCATTCACTCTTAACTATGCCATATGGATTTTATAGCAAACCACCCCTTGGTGAGGTTACCTGAGGTCTTACCTAAAACCAATGGTCAACTTTAATGCTTCATCCATACTGACTTCCTTCTATTTTGGCTTCACATACAGTGAAAGTGACCATCTCCCATCAGATAGGGATTGTCCTTCCCTCTTCAGAGTGTTTTAATGACTTCTCTTTCTCTAAAGGTCACTTTTAAAAGCCTGAAATATTTGGTTTCTCCCCTCCTTCAATCTCCAGTCAGATCTAATGTCATCCTCCCATTTGCTTTCTTCATTCAGACTACATTAGTCTTCTCTCAGCTACTCATTCATTCACTTCCTACCTAGGCTACTTGTATGATTAAAAAGAATAGTCTGATGGTGACATTTTCTTTTTACTCCCCCAAGTTTTCAGTAATCATGGTGATAATTAAACAATTGTTTTCGTCTTAATGTCTACTATACCCAGACTTAAATTCTCTACCCTGTACACTATAGTGGACATAATTTTAATTTCCATGATTATGCTGCATCTTCTTTGTCAGTACTTTCCTCTTACAGTCTCATATAAACCAAGGCCCAGCAAAAAAAAAAAAAAAAAAAAGGAGCCAGAGAGAATATTGTGAGCTTTGTGGGCACAAGGCAAATTCAGCCAACTGTCTTTGATGAAAGACAGATAATCTCTTGTATGCTTTACATTTTGCACTTAAAAATGAAAAAAAATATACTTGTAGCTCATGAGTCACATAAAATCAGGCAGTAGAAAAAATCTAGCTCATGGGCTACAGCTCATCAATGTCTGACCTAGATACATGACTTTAAACATGATCAACCTATAGCCTATGATTTTCAAACCTATCTCTCTAGCCAAGTCAGCTTCTGGATGGCTACTACATATTTCCACCTGAATTCTAACAGGCATCCCAACAGAAGAAAAAAAAGGTAAAATTAATCAACTCACATACTTACCTATACCTCTGCCACTTAGAATCTATCCCATATCATCAAACATTCTCCATCCCAATAAAACACCATAGCCTTCCATGTCCCTAAATCCAAGTACCTTCTGTAGCTCTTGATCAATAAATCCAATCAGCTCTGCCTTCAAAACAATTTCCAGCCTCTACAAACTTCCTAACTTTATCACTATAATCATAATTCCAACCACTAGCATCTTTCACCTGGACAGATACAATAGTCAGCTAAATGATCCCTCTTCAACCAATATGTTATACCTCCCCAATAGTACACCCTCCATACTGTAAGTAGAAGGAACTTTGTAGGAATAAATCTAACCATAACACATCTCTACATTACATCTTTCAATGTATTTGTTTGACATCTTAACATTGCCTACAATATCCTGATTTTTCTGGTCCTTTGAGAGGTCAATTTTTTTATTTACATCAGCTACTCATTCATTCACTTCCTACCTAGGCTACTTGTATGATTAAAAAGAATAGTCTGATGGTGACATTTTCTTTTTACTCCCCCAAGTTTTCAGTAATCATGGTGATAATTAAACAATTGTTTTCGTCTTAATGTCTACTATACCCAGACTTAAATTCTCTACCCTGTACACTATAGTGGACATAATTTTAATTTCCATGATTATGCTGCATCTTCTTTGTCAGTACTTTCCTCTTACAGTCTCATATAAACCAAGGCCCAGCAAAAAAAAAAAAAAAAAAAAGGAGCCAGAGAGAATATTGTGAGCTTTGTGGGCACAAGGCAAATTCAGCCAACTGTCTTTGATGAAAGACAGATAATCTCTTGTATGCTTTACATTTTGCACTTAAAAATGAAAAAAAATATACTTGTAGCTCATGAGTCACATAAAATCAGGCAGTAGAAAAAATCTAGCTCATGGGCTACAGCTCATCAATGTCTGACCTAGATACATGACTTTAAACATGATCAACCTATAGCCTATGATTTTCAAACCTATCTCTCTAGCCAAGTCAGCTTCTGGATGGCTACTACATATTTCCACCTGAATTCTAACAGGCATCCCAACAGAAGAAAAAAAAGGTAAAATTAATCAACTCACATACTTACCTATACCTCTGCCACTTAGAATCTATCCCATATCATCAAACATTCTCCATCCCAATAAAACACCATAGCCTTCCATGTCCCTAAATCCAAGTACCTTCTGTAGCTCTTGATCAATAAATCCAATCAGCTCTGCCTTCAAAACAATTTCCAGCCTCTACAAACTTCCTAACTTTATCACTATAATCATAATTCCAACCACTAGCATCTTTCACCTGGACAGATACAATAGTCAGCTAAATGATCCCTCTTCAACCAATATGTTATACCTCCCCAATAGTACACCCTCCATACTGTAAGTAGAAGGAACTTTGTAGGAATAAATCTAACCATAACACATCTCTACATTACATCTTTCAATGTATTTGTTTGACATCTTAACATTGCCTACAATATCCTGATTTTTCTGGTCCTTTGAGAGGTCTTATCTTCACGTCTCTCCTGTGTCCTTCCTTCATTCCAGCCGAACTAGACATCTTAAGAAAATACCAAACTAATTTTTATTTCAGAATCTTTTTGAGCCTTATTGCTTTTGCTCAGAATACCCTGTATCTTTGAAGGACCTGCTTCATTCTCTTCATTCCAATCTCAACTGAAATATCATGTCTTCAGAGAGAGAATTCTTTGACCTCTCTACAGCTACATCAGTACCTCCCACTTGCCAGTTATCACACCTAATCTTTGTAGTAGGAAACTCTTCATAGCCCTTCATAACACTGTGTTGGTTATTTGTGTCTTCTTCCTCCTTCCTCCATTATAATTATTTGAGCTTCTACTCATTTCATTGCTGTATCTCCAGTGCCTGGCATAAAGCAGTCACTCTGTAACTGTTTTTTAATTGCCTTCAGTTCAGTTCAGTCACTCAGTGGTATCCAACTCTTTCTGTTATGTGCTAATCTTTTTTACTACTTTTTGCTATATTTTTTTCTCATTCTCTGTACTTGTATCCCTATCTCTCCTCTGACACCCTACTTAATTTTAAAATGCATATTATTTCCTGTCCTTAGAATTTCTCCTTTCTATAATAATAGATTAATGCCCTCAAAACCCTCTATTTGGGGAAAAAAGGCATAAGTAAGACAAAATAGAGTAAGTGTTTGCTTGATATAAGGAGATACTTTTCTATGGAAGGATAATTCCTCCAAGAAACTGTTTACTCCTGGTTCCCAAATTTGACTCACCATTCCTCCATCCCAATAAAACACCATAGCCTTCCATGTCCCTAAATCCAAGTACCTTCTGTAGCTCTTGATCAATAAATCCAATCAGCTCTGCCTTCAAAACAATTTCCAGCCTCTACAAACTTCCTAACTTTATCACTATAATCATAATTCCAACCACTAGCATCTTTCACCTGGACAGATACAATAGTCAGCTAAATGATCCCTCTTCAACCAATATGTTATACCTCCCCAATAGTACACCCTCCATACTGTAAGTAGAAGGAACTTTGTAGGAATAAATCTAACCATAACACATCTCTACATTACATCTTTCAATGTATTTGTTTGACATCTTAACATTGCCTACAATATCCTGATTTTTCTGGTCCTTTGAGAGGTCTTATCTTCACGTCTCTCCTGTGTCCTTCCTTCATTCCAGCCGAACTAGACATCTTAAGAAAATACCAAACTAATTTTTATTTCAGAATCTTTTTGAGCCTTATTGCTTTTGCTCAGAATACCCTGTATCTTTGAAGGACCTGCTTCATTCTCTTCATTCCAATCTCAACTGAAATATCATGTCTTCAGAGAGAGAATTCTTTGACCTCTCTACAGCTACATCAGTACCTCCCACTTGCCAGTTATCACACCTAATCTTTGTAGTAGGAAACTCTTCATAGCCCTTCATAACACTGTGTTGGTTATTTGTGTCTTCTTCCTCCTTCCTCCATTATAATTATTTGAGCTTCTACTCATTTCATTGCTGTATCTCCAGTGCCTGGCATAAAGCAGTCACTCTGTAACTGTTTTTTAATTGCCTTCAGTTCAGTTCAGTCACTCAGTGGTATCCAACTCTTTCTGTTATGTGCTAATCTTTTTTACTACTTTTTGCTATATTTTTTTCTCATTCTCTGTACTTGTATCCCTATCTCTCCTCTGACACCCTACTTAATTTTAAAATGCATATTATTTCCTGTCCTTAGAATTTCTCCTTTCTATAATAATAGATTAATGCCCTCAAAACCCTCTATTTGGGGAAAAAAGGCATAAGTAAGACAAAATAGAGTAAGTGTTTGCTTGATATAAGGAGATACTTTTCTATGGAAGGATAATTCCTCCAAGAAACTGTTTACTCCTGGTTCCCAAATTTGAAGCCAGTAAATTTTCCCAAGTTCAAGCAACCTTGACCAAAGAGATGAAATGTATATACTTCGGGCTATTAACTCACGACTGTCTACAATTTAATATGGTATTGATTATTGTGATGCTAATTCAAAAGAAACTTTATCAACATTTTACAAGAGAATAAATGCCCTCTCTAATTAACATGTTCAATTAAATACCTATAGTTGATGAAGAATTGGCTATACATTATGCTAAATTTGCATTGACTTACCATTCGGGAAAGCTTTCAAATTAATTTAAAAAGAGATATTCAGTAATAGAAAAGAGAAAGATTACAATAAAATTTAACACTATATAAATATGCTAGTTTGTAGTTGACTGCAAGAGCAATAAAGTAATGTTACTGACTCCTAAGAAGTGACCATTGTGTAATCTGAAAAGCCTAAGTGAAAAGAGATCTCAACAACATTTCATAACACTCTCAATGTTCTCCATTGCTTCTTCTCTATGCTATTTATTCTCTCTTCTCCTATTCCCCACCATGTGCATTTTGCTCCAGCCACACAGGTTTGTGTGTGTGTGTGATTCTTACATAACATGAGGCATGATCATGTTTCAGATTTATACATTTGTTGAACTCTTGCAAGGAATGTTCTGGCCCCAAATCTCTGTGTGCATTAGGGTGTTTCTACCTTGCATTTTCAATTGCTATTTTTTCTGTGAGGTCATTCCTAACTATCTAATTTAAAAAAAAAAAAAAAAAAAAAAACCCTCTCAGAATTACCTGGCTCCCATCAGAGCAATATTTTTCACCATCTAACTTGCCTTACTTTACATTATATGGCTCATTGTCTGTCACCTGTCTCTCCATGCTAGAATTCAAGTTTCACGATGATAGGGTTTTCTAAACCACACAAAGTAAATATAAAGTTTGTGCGGTCAACTTTCTAAACCACACGAAGCAAATATAAAGTTTAGTTGAGTAGATGAATATGCACTCTGAGGTATCAAGGAGCTCATATATATAAATAAGGAAAAGACACAAGTATAAAATTATATGGTATGTTGAGAAACACTGATACAGTTGTACACAGGGGCCTCTGTAAATTTCAAGAAGCAATGTTAAAATAATAATGTACAATCTGGGAAGAGGCAGAGTTAGGTGACATCTGAGTTAAGGGATACAGGAGAAAAGAAATGGAAAAAAAGAGAGAAAGAAGATCTTACAAATGAGCAAGAGAAATTACTACAGGGAAAATAAGTAAAAGAAAATCATCATATAAAAGCATAAGATATATTGCATCCCATTACGTTGTATACAATTAACTGTAAAAAACAAACAGTTTACACTTTGATAAAACTAAGTTGATAAACAGTCCACACTATGACATGACCAGATATAAATCTGTATTTCTAAGTTTTCAGAAAAAGTCTTTAGCCAAGATACATGATGATTTAAGGAAGTAAACTCACTAATGGATGAGGCACATAACCTATAAAAAAAAATTACCTAGCTTCTGACCACTGTGTACACCCTTCATGGAAAGGTGCCAGATTAATTTTAAGTCTCTTGAAACCTAAGTTGGCAACTTTGAAGTTCATGTGTAATTCATGAGCTTTTTACAGGACACCTCATAAGCGACAGAGAAGTGATTCTTTATGCAGAGGTAGGTATGACATTATAGGTTGAAGAGAAAGAAAAAAAGTTAAGAGTTAGCAGTACTTTCTGCCAAAATCGGAGACACCCAGTCTCACACACAAGGCTATTTTGAATCTGTTGACTTTATAGGTTCTTTAGTGTGTCTATCCTTAATCACTATGCAAAAACTTTAGTTGCTTTTAAAGCACAGCCTTAAGACTTAATACAATGAACTGGCCATGAGGCTGACAATGAAGTAAAGTGGACGAAGGTTAGCACCTGCTTGAAGAATGAACCGCCTTCCTCCATCTTCTTCCAATTTAATTCTATTTTTTGGTAGCAAACGTCCTACTAAAAACTTCATATGCAAATAAGCTTAAGAATTTAAATCACATTTTACTATTATTAGCATATGCTTGAATTATATACTGCTAGCTTGCGTATTTCTCACACCTGCTCCTATCGCTTCTCCTGAGGTATCAGGAGCTCATATATATAAATAAGGAAAAGACACAAGTATAAAATTATATGGTATGTTGAGAAACACTGATACAGTTGTACACAGGGCCTCTGTAAATTTCAAGAAGCAATGTTAAAATAATAATGTACAATCTGGGAAGAGGCAGAGTTAGGTGACATCTGAGTTAAGGGATACAGGAGAAAAGAAATGGAAAAAAAGAGAGAAAGAAGATCTTACAAATGAGCAAGAGAAATTACTACAGGGAAAATAAGTAAAAGAAAATCATCATATAAAAGCATAAGATATATTGCATCCCATTACGTTGTATACAATTAACTGTAAAAAACAAACAGTTTACACTTTGATAAAACTAAGTTGATAAACAGTCCACACTATGACATGACCAGATATAAATCTGTATTTCTAAGTTTTCAGAAAAAGTCTTTAGCCAAGATACATGATGATTTAAGGAAGTAAACTCACTAATGGATGAGGCACATAACCTATAAAAAAAAAAAATTACCTAGCTTCTGACCACTGTGTACACCCTTCATGGAAAGGTGCCAGATTAATTTTAAGTCTCTTGAAACCTAAGTTGGCAACTTTGAAGTTCATGTGTAATTCATGAGCTTTTTACAGGACACCTCATAAGCGACAGAGAAGTGATTCTTTATGCAGAGGTAGGTATGACATTATAGGTTGAAGAGAAAGAAAAAAAGTTAAGAGTTAGCAGTACTTTCTGCCAAAATCGGAGACACCCAGTCTCACACACAAGGCTATTTTGAATCTGTTGACTTTATAGGTTCTTTAGTGTGTCTATCCTTAATCACTATGCAAAAACTTTAGTTGCTTTTAAAGCACAGCCTTAAGACTTAATACAATGAACTGGCCATGAGGCTGACAATGAAGTAAAGTGGACGAAGGTTAGCACCTGCTTGAAGAATGAACCGCCTTCCTCCATCTTCTTCCAATTTAATTCTATTTTTTGGTAGCAAACGTCCTACTAAAAACTTCATATGCAAATAAGCTTAAGAATTTAAATCACATTTTACTATTATTAGCATATGCTTGAATTATATACTGCTAGCTTGCGTATTTCTCACACCTGCTCCTATCGCTTCTCCTTTTTCCTGTTTATACCACTTACTTCTACTCCTCTATCTCTTTAGCTATTTATGGTTTTTTTATTCTCAGTCTAAATTCATTTTTTCTGACCATGAATGTGTCTGAAGAGAGAGAAAGCTGGCATATCACATAGAAGATAATGTCTTATAAACTTACCTATTCTTCAAATCAGTTTCCATAACAAATTTCATATACAACAAAAATCCAAATAAAATTAAAATTCTAAACCAAGTTCCCACCATCTTTAAAAGTGCAAATTGAGAACTTTAAAGTTCCCCAATAAAAAAATGCTAAAGGCTCATGGAAAAGTGTTTAAAATCATTTCTTCCTAAATAAATTTATGTTTTTAGAGTTCAGGGGAACCTCCATAAAATGAGACTTACCTTAAATAATAAAATAAATGGCAATTAAAACATACTTTATTATATTTCCCACTAAAACACATTTGTTGTGAACAAATGCATTCTGAACATTGGATAATGTTATACAATTTCAGTAGAAACAAGGTTACCAATTACCATGATATTCCCCCCATAAGAATGGAATATTTCACAACTAGTCTTTTTTGCCCCCATGGTAATTGTTTTGATGATCAAGAAAAAAGTGGAAAACACTAAAAAAAATTACTAGAACATATTTTCATTAAAAGTATCTACTCTAACTTGTGAAAACAAATTCCTTTTTGCAGTGCGTGTGTGTGTGTGTGTGTGTGTGTGTGTGTGTGTACTCCAAAGCACTCCAAAGCAACCATTTATAATTAGACATTAATGGCATCACCTTCCTTACTTCAGACTCTTGTGCAGATTGTATAACAGGACCTGCACTGACTTTCAGGAATATAACCTTCAGATGTCTGGAAAGAACCTGAAGTGCAGATAGTTTTCTCAAAGATATGAATTTTGAAAACAAGGTCTTCAAAACTATTGCCTTTAAAGTAAATTCACTTGCATTCTTAAATCACTAACTTCCCAGTTTACAACATGTGAAAATTTCAAGCTATGGAAATAGTGTACTGCATATAATCACTAAGAATGACTGGCTTATTTTGTAGGAAGAAATGGTTAGGAATTATTGGTAGGATTTTAATGTTGAGGTGAGTATTTACAGGGTTTTTAAGATTTGGATATGTGCATTTATATTTAAGAAATTTAAATCAAAACTAAAATGGATATACATAAGTCTACCACAGACTAAATTAAATCTTGACATATACATTTGTATGTGCACACACACAGGAACACACATACATTATCTAGAACAATGGAAAATTCTTTACATATAACAAAAACAAGACATATAGCAAAGTTCAATTTCATCACTACGTAGTTCAAACTGTGGTACTGGAGAAGACTCTTGAGAGTCCCTTGGACAGCAAAGAGATCAAAAGCAGTCAATCCAAAAGGAAATCAACCCTGAATATTCATTGGAAGAACTGATGGTAAAAGCTGAGGCTCCAATACTGTGACCACCTGATGCAAAGAGCTGACTCACTGGAAAAGACCCTGATGCTGGGAAAGATTGAGGGCAGGAGAAGGGGGTGAGAGAGGATGAGATGGTTGGATGACATTGTTGACTCAATGGACATGAATTTGAGCAAACTCCAGGAGGTAACAGAGGACAGGGAAGCCTGGCATGCTGCAGCCCATGGGGTCACAAAGAGTCAGACAAGACTAAGCAACTGAACTACAATATAAGGTCAGGTTTCCAGAGATACACAAATAATGATCTTATAATGTTCACTGCCAAATGTCTGACTTACCTCTCTTAAACAATATTGAATTATAAGATAAAAATATTTTATCCATCCAACCCAGAGGCACATGAACCTTCGGTGGCATTAAGCTCCTTCAAGGTAATTATTCATCACCAGTAGAGATTCTAAAATACTATTAAAACTCATAGAATCAACTAGCAGATTGTATAACCAGGAACCTGCACTGACTTTCAGGAATATAACCTTCAGATGTCTGGAAAGAACCTGAAGTGCAGATAGTTTTCTCAAAGATATGAATTTTGAAAACAAGGTCTTCAAAACTATTGCCTTTAAAGTAAATTCACTTGCATTCTTAAATCACTAACTTCCCAGTTTACAACATGTGAAAATTTCAAGCTATGGAAATAGTGTACTGCATATAATCACTAAGAATGACTGGCTTATTTTGTAGGAAGAAATGGTTAGGAATTATTGGTAGGATTTTAATGTTGAGGTGAGTATTTACAGGGTTTTTAAGATTTGGATATGTGCATTTATATTTAAGAAATTTAAATCAAAACTAAAATGGATATACATAAGTCTACCACAGACTAAATTAAATCTTGACATATACATTTGTATGTGCACACACACAGGAACACACATACATTATCTAGAACAATGGAAAATTCTTTACATATAACAAAAACAAGACATATAGCAAAGTTCAATTTCATCACTACGTAGTTCAAACTGTGGTACTGGAGAAGACTCTTGAGAGTCCCTTGGACAGCAAAGAGATCAAAAGCAGTCAATCCAAAAGGAAATCAACCCTGAATATTCATTGGAAGAACTGATGGTAAAAGCTGAGGCTCCAATACTGTGACCACCTGATGCAAAGAGCTGACTCACTGGAAAAGACCCTGATGCTGGGAAAGATTGAGGGCAGGAGAAGGGGGTGAGAGAGGATGAGATGGTTGGATGACATTGTTGACTCAATGGACATGAATTTGAGCAAACTCCAGGAGGTAACAGAGGACAGGGAAGCCTGGCATGCTGCAGCCCATGGGGTCACAAAGAGTCAGACAAGACTAAGCAACTGAACTACAATATAAGGTCAGGTTTCCAGAGATACACAAATAATGATCTTATAATGTTCACTGCCAAATGTCTGACTTACCTCTCTTAAACAATATTGAATTATAAGATAAAAATATTTTATCCATCCAACCCAGAGGCACATGAACCTTCGGTGGCATTAAGCTCCTTCAAGGTAATTATTCATCACCAGTAGAGATTCTAAAATACTATTAAAACTCATAGATCACATTCTCTGAAATATTCTAATTAAAACCAATAGTTTTTAAACCTCAACTCAAAGTTGGATATTATCTTCAATCTACTGGCAAAATTACATAACCAGTTAAATTTACTAAATGAAAGTAAATGAGAGAAACAATAAAATACCTGTGAACACACCGGGAAAATATTTCAAGGAAAAGAGAGAAAGATACATACAGAGAGAGAACTCTTTATCACACTATCCATCCATCCTAGCAAAGTTTCCTCTAATCACTCTAGAGAAAAATATGGATGTGTGATGAAGGCAAAACACAAGTAATTAGCTTTGTATAAACTATATTATCTTTCAATCATTATGCTTAACAACTTGTAAAACAGGACAGCCAAATAATTTTACCTTTCCAAAACTGTGCTTATTATCTAAAATATCTCATGATGAAGATCATGAAACTAAAGATTATAATTGCTAAATATTTTCAGATTTTATCTTTCAAATGCTCAATATCTGACACAAAATCTGGTCATGAAAATAGATGATAAAATAAGTTGAGTTGTCTTCAAAAAAGTAATTTTATTATATGAATGAGCTCATCCTGCCTCCTCAAAATTTCAAACTCTCTTATGTCTAACTTTGGGTGGCTATTTGGAATTTTAACATGTAAATTTTCATGAAAATAAAACTGATTAAAATTCTATGTGCACTCATGATAATATATTAAAAATTATCACTGTATTTAGATCCTATATTAGCTATAAAAATCAGGAAAGTACTGCTAAATCTAAAACTCTGACAAATTTGTTTATAGAAACAGACTGATATACTTATTCTTCTTTTTATTATTCTTAATATGTACCAGAAAAATAGCATACCTTTATTATGTACCCCAATAGTTAGAACTCCTTTACTGAAGTCATTAAAAGAGAAATACATGTTAATGAATTACCAAGCACTGCCAAATGTCTGACTTACCTCTCTTAAACAATATTGAATTATAAGATAAAAATATTTTATCCATCCAACCCAGAGGCACATGAACCTTCGGTGGCATTAAGCTCCTTCAAGGTAATTATTCATCACCAGTAGAGATTCTAAAATACTATTAAAACTCATAGATCACATTCTCTGAAATATTCTAATTAAAACCAATAGTTTTTAAACCTCAACTCAAAGTTGGATATTATCTTCAATCTACTGGCAAAATTACATAACCAGTTAAATTTACTAAATGAAAGTAAATGAGAGAAACAATAAAATACCTGTGAACACACCGGAAAATATTTCAAGGAAAAGAGAGAAAGATACATACAGAGAGAGAACTCTTTATCACACTATCCATCCATCCTAGCAAAGTTTCCTCTAATCACTCTAGAGAAAAATATGGATGTGTGATGAAGGCAAAACACAAGTAATTAGCTTTGTATAAACTATATTATCTTTCAATCATTATGCTTAACAACTTGTAAAACAGGACAGCCAAATAATTTTACCTTTCCAAAACTGTGCTTATTATCTAAAATATCTCATGATGAAGATCATGAAACTAAAGATTATAATTGCTAAATATTTTCAGATTTTATCTTTCAAATGCTCAATATCTGACACAAAATCTGGTCATGAAAATAGATGATAAAATAAGTTGAGTTGTCTTCAAAAAAGTAATTTTATTATATGAATGAGCTCATCCTGCCTCCTCAAAATTTCAAACTCTCTTATGTCTAACTTTGGGTGGCTATTTGGAATTTTAACATGTAAATTTTCATGAAAATAAAACTGATTAAAATTCTATGTGCACTCATGATAATATATTAAAAATTATCACTGTATTTAGATCCTATATTAGCTATAAAAATCAGGAAAGTACTGCTAAATCTAAAACTCTGACAAATTTGTTTATAGAAACAGACTGATATACTTATTCTTCTTTTTATTATTCTTAATATGTACCAGAAAAATAGCATACCTTTATTATGTACCCCAATAGTTAGAACTCCTTTACTGAAGTCATTAAAAGAGAAATACATGTTAATGAATTACCAAGCAATATTTTTGGATGGCTTATTTGTTACAGTCAAATAAATTTGTTTATTTTTAACAGGCAGTCATATTAATCCCAAACTGCCTCACATTGCCTTTAAATTCATTGGCATTTCAGTGACTGTTTAAACAAATTACATAAATTACACTTTTACCTTTATACACACCTCATTATTACTTGAGTATGTTGTTGGAGAAAGAAAAAAAAAATGTGATTTTTGAGTTTGGAAAATAATTCTCAGTTCTGAATACAGTAACTGTTGCCTGCACTTACCAAATTTTTTCCCATTCAAAATTCCCAGGATTTTCCCTGTTGTGTGATGAAGTATACATATACATACTGGGTATTAGTTCAGTTTTTTTTAGATTATCCCCAAAGAAGCTTCTAATGTAGTGTTTGGAAATATACATGTATACAATTATCTCATAATAGTTCCTTTAAAGCCAAAACAATCTGAATGTTTGTTTTTTGTCTTATTTGCAGAGTAGACATATTTTCTTTAAAAAAAAAATGTATATTCTACTTTAACTTAAGGATTGACTTAATTTTCACTTTTTATGCAGTTTCTAATGTACTAACCACTTTCACAGCATAGAAAAAGGCAAAGTCCAAGTCAGAGATTTCTAGACAAAGGACCAACATCTACTATTCCCTAAGCCAAATGTCAGGAAAACAGATGTCATCAAGTACATGCTTTTCTAATGATATAAAAAAAGCTGACCAAGGACATCCACCATGTTTCCACCCACTCTGTCCATACCTTTCTCCCCTTTTGTCCCTGATTCCCTGAGGGGAACCATCAGTCCACATTTTTATTTAGAATTCAAAATACATATCCTATAACACTCATTATAAGTGGTGGTTGCATACAGTTGAAATAAGACTGTGATGTTTCATATACATTCTAGAGTAAGTGGATTTTTGTCTTTTGTCCTCAAACTTAGTTACCATTCCTAACATGTTTTCAGGGAAGGGAAAGAATATCAGTGTTTCCCAATGACTTACAAATAATTAGAATAAAATCTACTGATAAATATGAAAAGCTTATATTAAAAAATACAATTTAAAAAATACAATTTAACTTTATCATCCCTAAGAAATTTTAATTTATGTGAAAATAGCTGTATTAATTTTGCACACACGCTTGTTACAAATATCATACTTCATGGACACTTAACCACAATGATGGACTTCAGTGATTCCAATAATTAAAATTTGAGACAGAGTTGTAAACTTAATACAGAAGAAACTTTACTTACAGATTTTTAATGTATTATTTTCATATCAGTACCAAGGTACTATATTTTTATTTTAAAAGATAACCAGTAATATAAAGTTTTAATTTTAAAACATTTATTTTAAAGTTCTGTTTACATATATGTCCCAAAGTGAAAGGAAATCAATATTTAATGAGACTTACTGACATAAATTATAATATGCAGTTTGGGTTGTACTTGAAATTGTAGCCTAGCATATTATGCCTGAGAAATCTGCTTTATTCAATCAAGCTACTGTAAAGGAACCAAAATTCCCTTAACCATAATATTAAAGCATTCCATTATGTTTTCTGTTCAGTTGTTTTGTCCTTTGAATCACTGTTTATTTTAACTTATTCTTTTAAAAAGAAATTAAATCACTTAACTTACATTAACCATTAGAAGTTTCAATATAACTGAGTATGTTATTGATTTGGGACATTTTTTTTTTAACCAATGATGGTCATTATCAAAGGAAAGAATGTTCAAGTAATCAATATTGAAGAAAGAATAAAGAGCCTGGGCAAATTAGAGAGATGATACTTATTATTTCTCAAATATTTGAAATATCCAATAAGCTATTAACCAATGAGAATAAACCATGATCCCTGGAAATAATGGCCACAGAAAGGGTTTTGGTAGTCTCTTGTAATACTACATGTACTGCTGGATCATTATTGCGGAGAAACAGTTGTCCCGCTGAGTTTCAGTGATCCGACACATTGCCAGAGAAATAAACAACTCACCTAGCCAGCAAACATGCTGCCTACAGATTCTTGTTTTAGACTCCTAATGAAAAAACTGTGTGTTTAGTATGATTTTCTTACACTATCTTTATCAAGAAAAAGAAAAGCAAAACGAGAATGCAACTACATGTTAATATAAAGTCTTAGTGATACGAAAGAAAAACCAAAGGCCCTTTCACAATTAATATTGCTTATCTGCATATATGTATTTATATATACCTATTTGCATTCAAGACACACATGCATTGTTATTTTTAAAAACATCAAAAATGTTTTTTGTGAAAACATTTTATAAGTGAAATTATATACTCTAAGCCAACAACATTCTTTTGGATAGTCTTTTCAGAAGAGCTAATAAACCTACTTGAATATGCATAATATTTAATGGATATTTTGGAAACCACAGGAGTAACATAAGGTCAATAGTACTATATACCACTATACATTTTCAGTTTTTTCTAGAGCAACAACCTCACACCTTTCCTTCGCACAGACTACATGGCTTAACAAATGCAGAAAAAAATGTCAAAATGGATTGTCCTCTAAGTTGAAACAAAATTCATGGGGATCAGCAACACACCTCCAAAAATAATACTTATCACAAAACACATTTCATAGACACCAGCTTTGGCAGAAACCACTCATGAGCTATTAATAAAACCAGTATATTGGAAAACTGTACTACAAAATTTATGGTGCCTTTCAACTCTGCAAAGGACACATGAGGACATAACAAACTTGCAGCTCCTCTCTATCATTAATTTACTCCAAATACACTTGGCAAAGCAACAAGGAACGCCAAACTTTCTACTTAATTTCTGAAGAACATCACTCCTTTTAATGAACATACTCTTGAAAAACTAAAACATAAAAGCCACCCAAGGAAAGAGGACCAACAGCTTCACTTCAAAAATACAATACCTTTAATCATTAGACTCTTGTAAAATCACATAAACACACGCAAATATAGCCATATATACAGAATCTACTACAACACACAAAGCCAGTCTTGTAGTAATGACTTCAAATTTGGTAATACCAACCCATATCGAATTCTAGCTCAGTTTAACTGCTTTCAGAAACATTCTATTCCACTTTGACAAAAAAAAAAAAAAAACCCTTGGGGATAGATTACAACAAATCACTTAAAACATCAAACCAATGGTTCATGTAATCTCAAAGTGACACTCACATCAGTGCTCAGAGTATGAAACATGCTTGACCTACCTTGGCCTTGTCCATTCCCCTGCTGACTCCAAAGGATCACAGTCATCATTAGCAGTCCTGGAGTCCATGTCCGCATTCTTCTAGTGACACTTCCTTGTCTTCTGGCCATTGCATTTTAAATTCTGCATATTGAGCGGAGTGGGTATGAAAAGTATAATAAATTACAACCTGAGAGAAATGTATTATACTCCAGTTCCATATCTAACATGCACTGTGTATTTACAAATCACCCTGCAAACTTTTAGTCTTTTCAGAAGAGCTAATAAACCTACTTGAATATGCATAATATTTAATGGATATTTTGGAAACCACAGGAGTAACATAAGGTCAATAGTACTATATACCACTATACATTTTCAGTTTTTTCTAGAGCAACAACCTCACACCTTTCCTTCGCACAGACTACATGGCTTAACAAATGCAGAAAAAAATGTCAAAATGGATTGTCCTCTAAGTTGAAACAAAATTCATGGGGATCAGCAACACACCTCCAAAAATAATACTTATCACAAAACACATTTCATAGACACCAGCTTTGGCAGAAACCACTCATGAGCTATTAATAAAACCAGTATATTGGAAAACTGTACTACAAAATTTATGGTGCCTTTCAACTCTGCAAAGGACACATGAGGACATAACAAACTTGCAGCTCCTCTCTATCATTAATTTACTCCAAATACACTTGGCAAAGCAACAAGGAACGCCAAACTTTCTACTTAATTTCTGAAGAACATCACTCCTTTTAATGAACATACTCTTGAAAAACTAAAACATAAAAGCCACCCAAGGAAAGAGGACCAACAGCTTCACTTCAAAAATACAATACCTTTAATCATTAGACTCTTGTAAAATCACATAAACACACGCAAATATAGCCATATATACAGAATCTACTACAACACACAAAGCCAGTCTTGTAGTAATGACTTCAAATTTGGTAATACCAACCCATATCGAATTCTAGCTCAGTTTAACTGCTTTCAGAAACATTCTATTCCACTTTGACAAAAAAAAAAAAAAAACCCTTGGGGATAGATTACAACAAATCACTTAAAACATCAAACCAATGGTTCATGTAATCTCAAAGTGACACTCACATCAGTGCTCAGAGTATGAAACATGCTTGACCTACCTTGGCCTTGTCCATTCCCCTGCTGACTCCAAAGGATCACAGTCATCATTAGCAGTCCTGGAGTCCATGTCCGCATTCTTCTAGTGACACTTCCTTGTCTTCTGGCCATTGCATTTTAAATTCTGCATATTGAGCGGAGTGGGTATGAAAAGTATAATAAATTACAACCTGAGAGAAATGTATTATACTCCAGTTCCATATCTAACATGCACTGTGTATTTACAAATCACCCTGCTTACAAGGGGACAACTTGACAATCATACTTCTCTTCAGTGTTATTACTATGATATTTATGAAAGTTCATTCATCTTGAACCTCATATTCTCAACACTCACTTGAATATTTTTCAGTATCAATTTGCAAAATAGGCCATTAAACCTATGAATGCTTAAAAAGGACTTCCAAAATACCTATTGGAGTACAGTCGAGCAAAAAACAAAAATTGTACTTGGACACTATAAGTTATTCTTTAAGTAAATTGGTGCATTATAATACCATATCATATCTATGAATATACACAAATATGACCTTTCCACACAGTTATGTAAACTTCGCATAAGCACCTTATATCTCTGAACTTCAGAGTATAATGATAATCAGTAACTTTAATGGCATAAAGAGATTCATCATGTACACAAAACTAACACTCTATACTTAAGATCAAAAGTAAAATTAATTATAGAAACCATAAAACATTTGCAATTCCAATTTCAGATATACACACCATTGAAAGTCAAATATACATGTACATAATGATAAAACATAATGGAATGTTAATTTTGACACTTTTTAACACTGAAAATGCTTAAATACTCAAAAGAATATCGTTGTTAATACTGCTGAACGATATACAGTAGCTAGGAGGAATAGGGTTGTCCCTTTCACCAAAATGGATCAATGTCAAAATAAAAATTTAAACAAAAATAGTAAGCTGCAAAATATGTTTGATAATATATCTTCTATCATAAACAAATATAATAATGCAATATTAACAATTATACATGTTTGCATGTTATATAGAATAAGACATAAGAATGATAAACACATTCCAAAATTAAGAAATTGCAATTTTAAAAGTTTTACAGTCATTAGCAATAATCTTAAATATTACCCCTAAGTTCCAGTGTTCCATAGTTAACAAAATACAAAGCTAGTGGATTTAATGATTTCCTCAACAAACTCTACATTCAAAATGCTACACAATCCTACTTCTAGTAAACTTGGAAAGATCTAGGCATCCAGAGCTTTTTCTTCTCCCTTTTTTCTACATTAAAAAAGAGGATTTAATTACTCACTTTGCATTACTCTATTTTAAACTCATAGCATCAAAGTTTGAGGGAAATTAAGAACCAACTAATCCATTCTCCTCATCTAAATAACACAGCCAGGAAGTTGGGATGAATTTCCAAGACACTCACTTGAATATTTTTCAGTATCAATTTGCAAAATAGGCCATTAAACCTATGAATGCTTAAAAAGGACTTCCAAAATACCTATTGGAGTACAGTCGAGCAAAAAACAAAAATTGTACTTGGACACTATAAGTTATTCTTTAAGTAAATTGGTGCATTATAATACCATATCATATCTATGAATATACACAAATATGACCTTTCCACACAGTTATGTAAACTTCGCATAAGCACCTTATATCTCTGAACTTCAGAGTATAATGATAATCAGTAACTTTAATGGCATAAAGAGATTCATCATGTACACAAAACTAACACTCTATACTTAAGATCAAAAGTAAAATTAATTATAGAAACCATAAAACATTTGCAATTCCAATTTCAGATATACACACCATTGAAAGTCAAATATACATGTACATAATGATAAAACATAATGGAATGTTAATTTTGACACTTTTTAACACTGAAAATGCTTAAATACTCAAAAGAATATCGTTGTTAATACTGCTGAACGATATACAGTAGCTAGGAGGAATAGGGTTGTCCCTTTCACCAAAATGGATCAATGTCAAAAATAAAAATTTAAACAAAAATAGTAAGCTGCAAAATATGTTTGATAATATATCTTCTATCATAAACAAATATAATAATGCAATATTAACAATTATACATGTTTGCATGTTATATAGAATAAGACATAAGAATGATAAACACATTCCAAAATTAAGAAATTGCAATTTTAAAAGTTTTACAGTCATTAGCAATAATCTTAAATATTACCCCTAAGTTCCAGTGTTCCATAGTTAACAAAATACAAAGCTAGTGGATTTAATGATTTCCTCAACAAACTCTACATTCAAAATGCTACACAATCCTACTTCTAGTAAACTTGGAAAGATCTAGGCATCCAGAGCTTTTTCTTCTCCCTTTTTTCTACATTAAAAAAGAGGATTTAATTACTCACTTTGCATTACTCTATTTTAAACTCATAGCATCAAAGTTTGAGGGAAATTTAGAACCAACTAATCCATTCTCCTCATCTGAAATAAGCACAGGCCAGGAAGGTTGGGATGACATTTCCAAGTTCACATGTAACAAGAGAATGATGATGGCAATGACAGTCTCAGTATTAAAAAGTATTTCTTGAAAGTTTGTTTTCCGAGGTTATATTATTATACTAATTGCCTTACATTCCTAGTCCCTTTTCATTCTCAGAAAAACACTATGAAATACAGAAATATCCCAATCACCATTTCACATGTGAGAAAACAAAAGTTTAGAGAAAAGCTACACAATTCCCAAGTCATGTGATTAGGAGCTACTGTCCTGACTTGAGCCAAAATAGGATGACCTCAGAACCTATGATCTGAACTAGTGATCACTATGCAGGAATTTCATTCTAGCTCTCCGAACTACAGTCCAGTAATCATTTCAAAAAGGATGCTGAGAAGAAGAAAAGGAGATAGCTTTACATTTATAACCTCATGCCCTTATCTCAAATATACACGTTCAAGTTGAGCATCATTTAAATATAAGACAATTGAGCTATCACAGTTAAAGAAAAAAAGCATTAGCTCTTTCCAGAGTGATATGGGGTGCCCAGAGCAAATCTCAACCCCTTCCCAATACACCTTAGCATTACTAATAATTTTACATTGAAGAATAATGAATAATATTACAAAAGAGCATTTGTTTAGGGGGAAAGAAGCAGGAAAAGATGTATTATCAAAGACCAACCTTAGTGGTATTCATCTAGACTTGCAGACACACACTTATAACCACTATTTGACAGAACTTTGTCCCCTTCTAATAATCATGCAACCATTTTTATCGGGTATAAATAATGTCAAAATTCACATTTAAATCATTATTTATTCTAGACAGAATTGAAGCAGCATGTGAAAAATCTTAAAATACTCTTCAAGAACGATTGGCATATAAAATGCCAGTTCCATTATATATTTTAGTAAAATTTTCAAGAACAGATGGCTTTCAAATTGTTATTATAATCAAAAGAAAATGTAACCTTCCTCTCTGATTTAATGTTTATGGAAAACTAATATTTTATAAGTGCCAAGTTTCTATGATACATTATAGGCTGTTCCTGCCTTTCTATAAATATGATGTCTTAACTTTCTAAGAAACTTTTATATTAACAACTGTGCTCACATAAAATAAAACCAACCTATTTTTTTTAATTCTTTTCATAGAAAAGCAAAATAACTAGAAAAGGTGTACACTTAGAGAAAGTGAAAGTTGCTCAGTCATGTCCAACTCTTCATGACCCATGGACGAACCATGGAATTCTCCAGCCAAAAATACTAGAGTGGATAGTCTTTCCCTTCTCCAGGGCATCTTCTCAACCAGGGATCGAACCCAAGTCTCCTTCATTACAGGTGGATTCTTTACCTTCTGAGCCATCATGGACTCCAAGGGGTATGCTTGATGAATCAGAAATAAAGCTATCATATACCATAAAGACATGCAATGAACTTTTTTGGAACATCATTTCATGTGAATAATAACTGAAAATCACTACTTTATTTTATGAACTTTTGCTTGTAACTGTCACTCTTTAAGAATGTAAGTCCTAAAACATGAAGAGTTGGATCTATTATGCTTTCCTGGCCATTAAATAAATGTGGGATTCTGTGAACAGAGAAGTAGAGCTTAGGATTTCAGATCGGTAATGACTATATAAATACACTTTGACTTAATGCTGCTCATCTTGTGCTATTAATGTTGAAAGTTACCAAAGAAAAGAAAATAAACCTGAAGAATGTACAGTGTATTATATCTTTTCATACATGATAACAAAATTACTGGGTTGGTTATGTTTTCCACATCTGATGGAAAATATCTTATGGAAAAACTCACATGAACCTTGTGGCTAATCCAACAGTCTGGCTATGCAAGGGTTTGGAGCAAACGGTCTTAGGAAACAGTGGCATGGAGTGCTGTGGCTCCATAGACTCTCCCTTGGGTGCTGTGAGATGAGCACACAGTCATACCACCTGTTCTGAGGCTTGCTTCAGATCTAGGAAGCAGAGCCTTGAGTTAATAACTGTTAGGCTGTAGAACACCTACCATCAATGCAGATGGAAGCATCTAGGTATTAGAGCCGCTTTTGTTACCACCCAGGTTTATATCTGTAGTCAACTACTGAATATCATATTATGCCCTCTCTAGTCATCCTACTTTTCATGTAGATCTTTTTGACACCTTCTTCCTCCCAAGCCAGGAGACCCAACCAGACAGACTGGGTTTTCTGTGTATATGCCTATTTCTGCAACCAGAGAACTAATGCCTTCAGATTCGCCATTTCATTATGATCTATAAAGTGACTTTAGTCAGCTTCTAGAATAATTTTTCAACAACTTCCTCAAATAAAATTCTTCATTGGGACCAAAAAAAAAAAATGTTTTCCTTGCAAGTCCCTCTCCTGGCAATAGATTTCTTTATTGAAGCAATTCAGTGAGCACTGACATGAGCCAATGAGCCTCCAAGTTGATGGGTTTTTTTGTTCAACTTCTCCATTAGAAAGCAACCTCTCTGGTCACCCTTTTAAAACTAAAGGCCAAAGAATCAAATGGGATCAGGAAGTGACCACAGCTCATAGGTCATCAGTTCTTCCTCTCAGCATATTGTAGGAACACAATCTAAGCCAGAAAAGCAGCAGAGCCCATTACTGATCTCAAGTTCCAGTTATTAACATTGATTTTTTTCAATGGGAAAGTTTCATTAGAAGCCAGCATATGACTTACATTCAGTAATGACTTAGATTAAGATATATATTGAAACCTCACTTTGACATTGTCCTTGATCTAAATGCCATGGAGTCAGTTTTAAAAGGGGACTTTTGACATTAGTAAATTCTCATAGGTAGGAGTTATCTCAGTCTAAACTATACCTGGCATGCAATAGTGGAAAAGTCCTATAAAATTCTTATTAATGGTATTTATATAAATTATATATATATATATGCATATATACAGATATAACACATAAATACAGTTATGTTTATTTTTTGTTTATAGGATAAAACTTGGGGCTAAAAATATTACTCTAGGTCACCATGCTTTCCAGTAGATTCCAGACAATGAAAAGACGCTTGGATGCTGACAACCTTTAATATCTTAGACAAACTGATCATCGTTTTAACATTTAGTCACACAGTCATACCACCTGTTCTGAGGCTTGCTTCAGATCTAGGAAGCAGAGCCTTGAGTTAATAACTGTTAGGCTGTAGAACACCTACCATCAATGCAGATGGAAGCATCTAGGTATTAGAGCCGCTTTTGTTACCACCCAGGTTTATATCTGTAGTCAACTACTGAATATCATATTATGCCCTCTCTAGTCATCCTACTTTTCATGTAGATCTTTTTGACACCTTCTTCCTCCCAAGCCAGGAGACCCAACCAGACAGACTGGGTTTTCTGTGTATATGCCTATTTCTGCAACCAGAGAACTAATGCCTTCAGATTCGCCATTTCATTATGATCTATAAAGTGACTTTAGTCAGCTTCTAGAATAATTTTTCAACAACTTCCTCAAATAAAATTCTTCATTGGGACCAAAAAAAAATGTTTTCCTTGCAAGTCCCTCTCCTGGCAATAGATTTCTTTATTGAAGCAATTCAGTGAGCACTGACATGAGCCAATGAGCCTCCAAGTTGATGGGTTTTTTTGTTCAACTTCTCCATTAGAAAGCAACCTCTCTGGTCACCCTTTTAAAACTAAAGGCCAAAGAATCAAATGGGATCAGGAAGTGACCACAGCTCATAGGTCATCAGTTCTTCCTCTCAGCATATTGTAGGAACACAATCTAAGCCAGAAAAGCAGCAGAGCCCATTACTGATCTCAAGTTCCAGTTATTAACATTGATTTTTTTCAATGGGAAAGTTTCATTAGAAGCCAGCATATGACTTACATTCAGTAATGACTTAGATTAAGATATATATTGAAACCTCACTTTGACATTGTCCTTGATCTAAATGCCATGGAGTCAGTTTTAAAAGGGGACTTTTGACATTAGTAAATTCTCATAGGTAGGAGTTATCTCAGTCTAAACTATACCTGGCATGCAATAGTGGAAAAGTCCTATAAAATTCTTATTAATGGTATTTATATAAATTATATATATATATATGCATATATACAGATATAACACATAAATACAGTTATGTTTATTTTTTGTTTATAGGATAAAACTTGGGGGCTAAAAATATTACTCTAGGTCACCATGCTTTCCAGTAGATTCCAGACAATGAAAAGACGCTTGGATGCTGACAACCTTTAATATCTTAGACAAACTGATCATCGTTTTAACATTTAGTCACCATGATAAATGACAAAAATATCTCTAAAATTCCCTGTAAGCTATAAAGTATGAAAATTCTGCTATATCATTGGTTCAGGGGAAACATATAAATTACTTGCCAATTGGCATTATGAAAAAGCAGACATCTCAAAATGTAACATAACACGCACTTCTGTCCTAAAGTGTGGTCCAAAACCACTATGCTTCAGAATAATCCAAGATGCTGGGAAAACGTATAGGCATGGCATCACTGTGGACATGCTGAGTCAGAACCCCTCAAGGTAAGATTTTGGAATATGTACTGTAATAAATCCCCCAAGTGGTTATCTTTACTCATAAAATTAGCAACATCTAGTTTATACCGTAGCACTTAAAAATTATAGATAAATAAATTTCATTGAAATTTATAGGTTTGCTAATATTAATGGCTGACTTCTCAGTGAAATGACACAAAATATGACCACTCACTCATTTATGTATAATTTCAAACGAGTATGAGGAAAAGATCTAAAACAACAAATTTAGCAGGAATCACCCTGACTTTTAAGAATCCAAAAGAGTCATGTGTGTACATGGTCAGTCTCTCAGTTGTGTCTGACTCTATGCAACTCCATGGATTGTAGGCCACTAGGCTTCTCTGTCCATGGGATTTCCCAGGCAAGAACACTGGAGTGGGTTGTCATTTCCTTTTCCAGGGAAATCTTCCCACTCCAGGGATCGAATCTACATCTCCCACATTGCAGGCAGATTCTTTACCATCTGAGGCACCAGGGATCTAAATTCTCTCTGGAGAGGAAAAGTGATTCATCCTCTTAACCTCTGTGGAACTACTGAAGTAGCATAAAACCATTTCTGTGTTGCCTTAAAGAGGAACCATTCTCAGCCCAGACTTCCTGACCCACATCTCTTGTGGAGACTAGGTGAGAAACCTTTCAGCTTTGGAAACTATAGGTCCTTAAGCTTTTCGGGTTTGAATTCTAGAGAGGAAGTCAAGGGCAGAAATCCAATTAAGCAAAGAGAAAAAAATCATTACAAGATATATTCACATGAAAAATCAAAGAACTGAAAAGCCAACAAGGGTGTTGGGGGAACATCAGATAGTTTATGTTGAACACTTCTTTTTGGTAACAATATTTAAGCTTAGACCTGAGAATAAGAGCTTGCTTTGCATACAGTGGGAATGTCTTTCAGGAAGAAAAAAAACAGAGATAAGGGCCCTGATATGAGGACAATCTTGACATGCAGGAGGAATGGAAAGTATGAGTCTTCTTTGATTGAAGCAGAAAGAGATTGATGAGATATAACTGAAAGATATGATATGAGATTATACAGACTTTATTTGTAACGGCAGGGAATGGAGGCTTTAGAACAAATACACTGAAAAGTAGGGACAGGAATGAACTGATAGCCATTTTAAGAGATCGTTTCAGTTTCTATGTAGTACACAATGTAATATGAAATCAAGTTAACATGAAATCAAGTAAATCAAAGGTGAGGCTGGAAGAATGGAGTAGGTAAGAAAAGATCTGGGCTTCCACAGTGACTCAGCAGTAAAGAATCTTCCTACAATGCAGGAGGGATCCTCTGGAGAAGGAAATGGCAATTCTGAGTATTTTTTCCTCTTAAATTCCATGGATAGAGAGGCCTGGCAGGCTGCAGTAGTTCATGGGGTCACAAGAGTCAGACACAACTGAGTTACTAAACAACAACAATAAAAGATCTGGATCTGGCTAAACTGGACATTAGAAAAAAATAAGTGGGAAAATTCAGTGTATTTAGTATCAATTTTTTTAGAGACCCATAATGGTTGGTGGTGACATTTACTAGGATATGTTTCCCCTGAGTTGTCTATGTGCTATTGTCAAGTGAGGCATGGACTCTCAGAAGAAAGATCAGGGTCAAACTCTACAACTAGCAATCACTGGCTCCTTAGTACACAAATAGTGTATAGTACCTGGGAAGACTGTATGTAGAGACAGCAGAGTGATTAGAATGGAGGCCCCAAAAAAAACAGTATTTAAAGGCTGGCTTGAAGAATAGAAACAAAAGTACCACCCTGTCCTATTAGTGGTGGGAAGTTGAGCTCACATTGCTTCGGGTTTGAATTCTAGAGAGGAAGTCAAGGGCAGAAATCCAATTAAGCAAAGAGAAAAAAATCATTACAAGATATATTCACATGAAAAATCAAAGAACTGAAAAGCCAACAAGGGTGTTGGGGGAACATCAGATAGTTTATGTTGAACACTTCTTTTTGGTAACAATATTTAAGCTTAGACCTGAGAATAAGAGCTTGCTTTGCATACAGTGGGAATGTCTTTCAGGAAGAAAAAAAACAGAGATAAGGGCCCTGATATGAGGACAATCTTGACATGCAGGAGGAATGGAAAGTATGAGTCTTCTTTGATTGAAGCAGAAAGAGATTGATGAGATATAACTGAAAGATATGATATGAGATTATACAGACTTTATTTGTAACGGCAGGGAATGGAGGCTTTAGAACAAATACACTGAAAAAGTAGGGACAGGAATGAACTGATAGCCATTTTAAGAGATCGTTTCAGTTTCTATGTAGTACACAATGTAATATGAAATCAAGTTAACATGAAATCAAGTAAATCAAAGGTGAGGCTGGAAGAATGGAGTAGGTAAGAAAAGATCTGGGCTTCCACAGTGACTCAGCAGTAAAGAATCTTCCTACAATGCAGGAGGGATCCTCTGGAGAAGGAAATGGCAATTCTGAGTATTTTTTCCTCTTAAATTCCATGGATAGAGAGGCCTGGCAGGCTGCAGTAGTTCATGGGGTCACAAGAGTCAGACACAACTGAGTTACTAAACAACAACAATAAAAGATCTGGATCTGGCTAAACTGGACATTAGAAAAAAATAAGTGGGAAAATTCAGTGTATTTAGTATCAATTTTTTTAGAGACCCATAATGGTTGGTGGTGACATTTACTAGGATATGTTTCCCCTGAGTTGTCTATGTGCTATTGTCAAGTGAGGCATGGACTCTCAGAAGAAAGATCAGGGTCAAACTCTACAACTAGCAATCACTGGCTCCTTAGTACACAAATAGTGTATAGTACCTGGGAAGACTGTATGTAGAGACAGCAGAGTGATTAGAATGGAGGCCCCCCCCCCCCCAAAAAAAAACAGTATTTAAAGGCTGGCTTGAAGAATAGAAACAAAAAGTACCACCCTGTCCTATTAGTGGTGGGGAAGTTGAGCTCATAAGATGCAAGAGAATGATGAACCACATCTAAAATTTTTAAATATGAGAATTGAAGACAGGGCATTAGTGATAGATTATGAGGGAATGGCAAAAACTGTGACCTAGGGTGAGTGTCAGTGAAGATGAAGAATTGTAGTAATGATGATACCTGAGCAATGAGCCAGAAGAAGAATGATATCCAAATGGTGGGATGCTTGCCATAGAGATCTTGAGGGTACATTTACTGTTACAGGAATAATCTCAGATTTGATCATGAGAGGGTTAACTGGAATAGAAGGGGAAAAAACAGTGTAGACAAGGATGTCAGAAACAGAGAGAGAGGATTTTGATGGTGCAGAGACAACAGAGGATTTTCATGGTCCTTCCGTGTGGTTGTTGAAGTCACTAAAAACTACCAGATGATTTGGCTGAAGGTTTCAATGAGGACCTAAGACCTTCCACAAATGACAAGAATGGCCAGGAGGTCTGCTTATGTAGGTCAAAAAGAACATGACTTCTGTTTCCAAAGTTTTCCCTTCAAAGGAAGAGTCTGATTTGCAAGAGGCAGATAAAATAATAATCTGGAAGTTGCCATAGGGAGCAAGAATAGCTTCTGGTTGAAAGATATGTGGAGGATGAGAAAGATACTAGTCTCAATTATGGAGAACACAGAAAAGTCTTCCCTCAATATTAGTCAAGTCTCAACTTAAGAGAATTAAAAGTGCACTGTAGAACTTAGGAACAGTAATTTTTACAGTTTTCAGTAGCTTAGTAAATACGACTATGTAAAATTAAGGTCTAACACAAAGGTCTAGCAAAATTCCAATGGCACAAAATCTCCCAAACCAGATAACCCAAAATTCAGTTTTCATGAGCCTGGGGCATTAGAATGGAGGCTATGTGCTATTGTCAAGTGAGGCATGGACTCTCAGAAGAAAGATCAGGGTCAAACTCTACAACTAGCAATCACTGGCTCCTTAGTACACAAATAGTGTATAGTACCTGGGAAGACTGTATGTAGAGACAGCAGAGTGATTAGAATGGAGGCCCCAAAAAAAACAGTATTTAAAGGCTGGCTTGAAGAATAGAAACAAAAAGTACCACCCTGTCCTATTAGTGGTGGGGAAGTTGAGCTCATAAGATGCAAGAGAATGATGAACCACATCTAAAATTTTTAAATATGAGAATTGAAGACAGGGCATTAGTGATAGATTATGAGGGAATGGCAAAAACTGTGACCTAGGGTGAGTGTCAGTGAAGATGAAGAATTGTAGTAATGATGATACCTGAGCAATGAGCCAGAAGAAGAATGATATCCAAATGGTGGGATGCTTGCCATAGAGATCTTGAGGGTACATTTACTGTTACAGGAATAATCTCAGATTTGATCATGAGAGGGTTAACTGGAATAGAAGGGGAAAAAACAGTGTAGACAAGGATGTCAGAAACAGAGAGAGAGGATTTTGATGGTGCAGAGACAACAGAGGATTTTCATGGTCCTTCCGTGTGGTTGTTGAAGTCACTAAAAACTACCAGATGATTTGGCTGAAGGTTTCAATGAGGACCTAAGACCTTCCACAAATGACAAGAATGGCCAGGAGGTCTGCTTATGTAGGTCAAAAAGAACATGACTTCTGTTTCCAAAGTTTTCCCTTCAAAGGAAGAGTCTGATTTGCAAGAGGCAGATAAAATAATAATCTGGAAGTTGCCATAGGGAGCAAGAATAGCTTCTGGTTGAAAGATATGTGGAGGATGAGAAAGATACTAGTCTCAATTATGGAGAACACAGAAAAGTCTTCCCTCAATATTAGTCAAGTCTCAACTTAAGAGAATTAAAAGTGCACTGTAGAACTTAGGAACAGTAATTTTTACAGTTTTCAGTAGCTTAGTAAATACGTACTATGTAAAATTAAGGTCTAACACAAAGGTCTAGCAAAATTCCAATGGCACAAAATCTCCCAAACCAGATAACCCGTTGTTCTTCTAAACTTCTTATACTACAGAATTTGCTTCATCTCATTCAATGAACAGTACTAGTCCAGTAAAACACACACACACCACACTCAGGTTTGCATACATGTCTTGTCCATCTGTAGATCATTTCTGAAGTTATATTCAAAGTTGGAGTTCCCTGGTAACTCAGATGATCAAGACTCCTTTCTTTTTGAATCTCAAGAAATCCAGAGAAATAAAAATGAATGCCCTTCTAATTCAGGGACAAATATATGAACTAAAAAATTCATTTATAATTTACTATTTAAATACATAAAAACCAAGCAGTTGCACAAAGTTATAAGCTCATCAGAAGATCTTACATGGGACATGGAAGGAGGGTGACCCTCTTCATTCTTATAATTATCTTCCAGCTGCCACCAATGACTAAGTTTTATTTACACCCCAAAATTAGAATCTTAACTATGAAACTTACCACAAATGATAAAGCAGGACAATTTCTCCATAAAGAGTGTTAGAGAATAAAAAACGCTTTCATGGTCAAGGCACTGGGATTCTGGAAATAATAATTTTCCTAATGAGGCACATGAATGGTTAGGGAAAAAAGTGTATACTATCTACCAAATTCAATTCAGTTTCATTTTAAGGGTATTATACTATTATTAGGGCTAAGTATAATGACTCCAATTAGTGAACTTAAAAAATTGCTTTACAATGTTTGATGGAGACCTTTCAAGTCATAATCTGAGATTTATCACTGAAACTTTTATTGAATTCAATTTACTGCCATGATTGATTTAATCAGATGTGATTAAATCAGACTAATAATCTACCTTACACTAGGAAACATACTTTTTTTAAAAATTTTTTTAAACATTTATTTTACTTTTAACTTTTACAGAGTTTTGTTGTTTACAATATGTAGGAAACATACCTTTTCTTATAAACACCTTAAGAATTTTTCAATGCCTCAGACCTAGAAGATGAGTTTTTCATAGTAATGTACTAGAGTAAATGTATTATATTTAACAAAATTTAAAAGTTCTTGCTAAACATTCTTATACAAAACAGAAATTTGGTCTAGCAAAATTCCAATGGCACAAAATCTCCCAAACCAGATAACCCGTTGTTCTTCTAAACTTCTTATACTACAGAATTTGCTTCATCTCATTCAATGAACAGTACTAGTCCAGTAAAACACACACACACCACACTCAGGTTTGCATACATGTCTTGTCCATCTGTAGATCATTTCTGAAGTTATATTCAAAGTTGGAGTTCCCTGGTAACTCAGATGATCAAGACTCCTTTCTTTTTGAATCTCAAGAAATCCAGAGAAATAAAAATGAATGCCCTTCTAATTCAGGGACAAATATATGAACTAAAAAATTCATTTATAATTTACTATTTAAATACATAAAAACCAAGCAGTTGCACAAAGTTATAAGCTCATCAGAAGATCTTACATGGGACATGGAAGGAGGGTGACCCTCTTCATTCTTATAATTATCTTCCAGCTGCCACCAATGACTAAGTTTTATTTACACCCCAAAATTAGAATCTTAACTATGAAACTTACCACAAATGATAAAGCAGGACAATTTCTCCATAAAAAGTGTTAGAGAATAAAAAACGCTTTCATGGTCAAGGCACTGGGATTCTGGAAATAATAATTTTCCTAATGAGGCACATGAATGGTTAGGGAAAAAAGTGTATACTATCTACCAAATTCAATTCAGTTTCATTTTAAGGGTATTATACTATTATTAGGGCTAAGTATAATGACTCCAATTAGTGAACTTAAAAAATTGCTTTACAATGTTTGATGGAGACCTTTCAAGTCATAATCTGAGATTTATCACTGAAACTTTTATTGAATTCAATTTACTGCCATGATTGATTTAATCAGATGTGATTAAATCAGACTAATAATCTACCTTACACTAGGAAACATACTTTTTTTAAAAATTTTTTTAAACATTTATTTTACTTTTAACTTTTACAGAGTTTTGTTGTTTACAATATGTAGGAAACATACCTTTTCTTATAAACACCTTAAGAATTTTTCAATGCCTCAGACCTAGAAGATGAGTTTTTCATAGTAATGTACTAGAGTAAATGTATTATATTTAACATTTAGAAAAGGTTTTAACAAAGACGACTTGGGAAATTAAGGGCCACTTTTTAAGAAATCCTTTCAGAAGACATTAAGTTACTGACAAATAATTTCAATTTATGAATTTTTTTAAAAAAGTAATCATAAAACATAAGATAGAAAATAAACAGAAAAACAAACTAGTAATTATAAAACTTTATGGAAAGTAATCTTGTTATAAAGTTGTGTTAATAGTTTCAACCAGACACTCTGCATATTATAGAAATATTTTAGCTATCAAAGCCTCTATTCTCTGGATGATCTCCCCAAAGACTTAATGGTCCACTTATGTCAGATTTGTTCTCTGAATAGTTTACAAAAGATTATAAAAAGAAAAATCAAACCCAAAGGTACTGTATGTTTTAAAGCTTTCATCAAAAGGAACATTCTTTGAGTTTTAAGATAATATGACTAATTTAGCAATCAATTATCCATTTAAAGATCTTGAGTGAACTCAATCTTTCATAATCTTATTTCCTTTCATCCTGTTGCTCCCTAGAACTGTCAGGTATCAACAGCTTTTCAGCTTTGCCTCTCACCAGGAGTTTCTCTATCACTATCATCACACTTTTCATCTGTTTCCATGGCTAGATTATGTCTGCATTCTTGAACACAGTGCCCCCACAAATAATTGTTTGGTGAACTTATTACTAATGGATAGCAGAAACTGGGCTACCAGTGTCATAGCCTACTGTTTTATAATTCTGGTCTTCAGTTCAAATAACTCAGGTTGTTTTTAAAATCCTAACCCTCTTTGGGAGTACTGGTCCAATGAGACTGATTCGTGGCACTTTTAAAATTAAAGTTTATTGAATCATTTATGCAGTAATCAGATTATATAAACTTTATTTACAATTACTGAATTATTTATAAATTTTTAAACATTTATTTTACTTTTAACTTTTACAGAAGTTTTGTTTTTAAAATTTAAACTTTTATTTTAAAATACAATATGTAGGAAACATACCTTTTCTTATAAACACCTTAAGAATTTTTCAATGCCTCAGACCTAGAAGATGAGTTTTTCATAGTAATGTACTAGAGTAAATGTATTATATTTAACATTTAGAAAAGGTTTTAACAAAGACGACTTGGGAAATTAAGGGCCACTTTTTAAGAAATCCTTTCAGAAGACATTAAGTTACTGACAAATAATTTCAATTTATGAATTTTTTTAAAAAAGTAATCATAAAACATAAGATAGAAAATAAACAGAAAAACAAACTAGTAATTATAAAACTTTATGGAAAGTAATCTTGTTATAAAGTTGTGTTAATAGTTTCAACCAGACACTCTGCATATTATAGAAATATTTTAGCTATCAAAGCCTCTATTCTCTGGATGCTCTCACCAAAGACTTAATGGTCCACTTATGTCAGATTTGTTCTCTGAATAGTTTACAAAAGATTATAAAAAGAAAAATCAAACCCAAAGGTACTGTATGTTTTAAAGCTTTCATCAAAAGGAACATTCTTTGAGTTTTAAGATAATATGACTAATTTAGCAATCAATTATCCATTTAAAGATCTTGAGTGAACTCAATCTTTCATAATCTTATTTCCTTTCATCCTGTTGCTCCCTAGAACTGTCAGGTATCAACAGCTTTTCAGCTTTGCCTCTCACCAGGAGTTTCTCTATCACTATCATCACACTTTTCATCTGTTTCCATGGCTAGATTATGTCTGCATTCTTGAACACAGTGCCCCCACAAATAATTGTTTGGTGAACTTATTACTAATGGATAGCAGAAACTGGGCTACCAGTGTCATAGCCTACTGTTTTATAATTCTGGTCTTCAGTTCAAATAACTCAGGTTGTTTTTAAAATCCTAACCCTCTTTGGGAGTACTGGTCCAATGAGACTGATTCGTGGCACTTTTAAAATTAAAGTTATTAATACAGTGTCAGAAAGATTATGGTTCTTCCATTGTAATATTTGGTACACCATAGATGTATTACATAACTGAAGGACAACTTTTGACTTGATTAGTCTTCAAATGACACCTTTTTAACTCACATAGTGTTTATATATATCGTCTTTCATAAATAGAATAATTCATCTCTACAATTCTCATTATGATATGAAGGATTTTATTAAGAAAATTAATGTCTCAATTATTTCCTGGAATGTCCAACTCAATTCATACACCACTTTCAGAAAAAAAGAAAGAGAAGTATGATGTCTGGTTTCTTATTCCTGCTGTAACCATAAACTCAGTGACTTAACCTGACATCACCAATCTATTTTCTTAAAGTTCTGGTGTTCAAAAGTCCAAGATAGGTCTCACTGGGTTAAAATCAAATTACTCTCAGGACTATGTTTTGCTATTGTTTCTCTGGAGTCATTCTAAAAATCAAGTGCATTCCTTGGATTCCTAGCCCCAGCCTCTGTCTACGAACTGTATCAATTACTTCAACCTCTGCTTCAGATATTACATTTCTTTCCGTAACCTTTCAGTTTTCCTGTCGTAAGATCCCTTGTTCTTACATTAGCCCACACAGATAATTCAGGATAATCTTCCCCATTTTAAAGTCAGTTTATTAAAACTTTCCATTTTATGTCAGAGTCCATTTGTCATTCACTGAAAGGCACTAAATTAGCTATTATTCAAGAGGCCTGATTTCTGTAGATTATACCCAGAGATCAAATTGCCAACATCTGTTGGATCAAAGAAAAAAACAGAGAATTCCAGAAAAACATTTACTTCTGTTTCCATGGCTAGATTATGTCTGCATTCTTGAACACAGTGCCCCCACAAATAATTGTTTGGTGAACTTATTACTAATGGATAGCAGAAACTGGGCTACCAGTGTCATAGCCTACTGTTTTATAATTCTGGTCTTCAGTTCAAATAACTCAGGTTGTTTTTAAAATCCTAACCCTCTTTGGGAGTACTGGTCCAATGAGACTGATTCGTGGCACTTTTAAAATTAAAGTTATTAATACAGTGTCAGAAAGATTATGGTTCTTCCATTGTAATATTTGGTACACCATAGATGTATTACATAACTGAAGGACAACTTTTTTGACTTGATTAGTCTTCAAATGACACCTTTTTAACTCACATAGTGTTTATATATATCGTCTTTCATAAATAGAATAATTCATCTCTACAATTCTCATTATGATATGAAGGATTTTATTAAGAAAATTAATGTCTCAATTATTTCCTGGAATGTCCAACTCAATTCATACACCACTTTCAGAAAAAAAGAAAGAGAAGTATGATGTCTGGTTTCTTATTCCTGCTGTAACCATAAACTCAGTGACTTAACCTGACATCACCAATCTATTTTCTTAAAGTTCTGGTGTTCAAAAGTCCAAGATAGGTCTCACTGGGTTAAAATCAAATTACTCTCAGGACTATGTTTTGCTATTGTTTCTCTGGAGTCATTCTAAAAATCAAGTGCATTCCTTGGATTCCTAGCCCCAGCCTCTGTCTACGAACTGTATCAATTACTTCAACCTCTGCTTCAGATATTACATTTCTTTCCGTAACCTTTCAGTTTTCCTGTCGTAAGATCCCTTGTTCTTACATTAGCCCACACAGATAATTCAGGATAATCTTCCCCATTTTAAAGTCAGTTTATTAAAACTTTCCATTTTATGTCAGAGTCCATTTGTCATTCACTGAAAGGCACTAAATTAGCTATTATTCAAGAGGCCTGATTTCTGTAGATTATACCCAGAGATCAAATTGCCAACATCTGTTGGATCAAAGAAAAAAACAGAGAATTCCAGAAAAACATTTACTTCTGTTTCATTAATCATACTAAAGCATTTGACTGTGTAGACCACAACAAACTGTGGAAAACTGTAAAAGAGATGGGAATACCAGACCACTTTATCTGCCTCCTATGAAACCTGTATACAGGTCAAGAAGCAACAGAACCAGACACAGAATAATGGACTGGTTCCAAATTGGAAAAGGAGTATGCTAAGGCTGTATATTGTCACCCTGCTTATTTAACTTACATGCAGAGTACATCGTGTGAAATGCCAGGCCAGATAAAGACCAAGCTGGAATCAATATTGCCTAGAAAAGTATAAATAACCTCAAATATGCAGATGACACCACCCTTATGGCAGAAAACAAGTAAAGAGTGTCTTGATGACGGTGAAAGAGGAGAGTGAAAAAGGTGGCTTACAACAACATTCTAAAAACTACAATCCATAGTATCCGGTTTGACATCATGGCAAATAGACTGGGAAACAATAGAATCAGTGACAGACTTTTTTTCTTGGGCTCCAAAATCAGAGTGGATGGTGACTGCAGCCATGAAATTAAAAGACAATTGATGCTTGGAAAAAAAGCCATGACAAACCTATGCAGCATATAACTGGACAATATAAAAGGTTGAGAACCAAAAAATCGATGCCTTCAAACTGTGGTGCTGTAGAAGTTCTTGGGAGTCCCTTGGACAGCAAGGATATCAAACCAGACAATTCTAAGGGAAATCAACCCTGAATATTCACTGGAAGGTCTGATACTGAAGCTGAAGCTCCAATACTTTGGCCACTGATGCAAAGAGATGACTCATTTGAAAAGCCCCTGATCCTGTGCAAGATTGAAAGCAAGAGGAGAAGCAGGTAACAGAAGATAAGATGGTTGGATGACCTCACCAACTCAATGCACATGAGTTTGAGCAAACCCTGGGAGATGGTGAATGACAAAGAAGCCTGGCATGCTGCATTCCATGAGATCACAAAGAGTGGCACACAGATGAGCGACTAACAACAATACCCCTGTCAGCACGCACACATGCCAAATTCCTTCTTGTTCAGACACAGTTTCTCCAAGATCAGCAATTGCCTTCATTTTCATCACTGTTTGTATTGAGTCTTTTTCAGGCTTACCTTCATTAGTTTCTTTTCCCCACCTTCTCCTTATTTTTCTCCTCTGAACTCGATTTTATTTCTTCTGTATTCCACATGTTCACACCCTTTATTTTACTCTGCTTTACAACATCTTCTAGTTTTATGCATGCAATTGCCCCCTCCCTCACCCTGCAGAAGCTCCTTTCTCTGCAGGACTTACTACCTTAGTATGCAATGTTAATATCAGCTGATTAGGCTCTGTCTCCAGCCTAGAATTTCGTATTTTCTTAAGTTCTAGTCTAAATTAAACTTCATAATTAAGCAAAACCCCCATTTGAGGGAATAGTAGGGTTTCTGCCCCTAAAAGTTCACAATACAAAGAAACACATTTGGGAATGTAATCGACTTTTATGTACTGAAGCCAGATGCATTTCATGCCACTTAGGGAAGCAAGTTCATCTAAAAACTACAATCCATAGTATCCGGTTTGACATCATGGTAAATAGACTGGAAAAAGACCTTTTTTGGCCAAATGAGTGGATGGTGACTGCAGCCATGAAATTAAAAGACAATTGATGCTTGGAAAAAAAGCCATGACAAACCTATGCAGCATATAACTGGACAATATAAAAGGTTGAGAACCAAAAAATCGATGCCTTCAAACTGTGGTGCTGTAGAAGTTCTTGGGAGTCCCTTGGACAGCAAGGATATCAAACCAGACAATTCTAAGGGAAATCAACCCTGAATATTCACTGGAAGGTCTGATACTGAAGCTGAAGCTCCAATACTTTGGCCACTGATGCAAAGAGATGACTCATTTGAAAAGCCCCTGATCCTGTGCAAGATTGAAAGCAAGAGGAGAAGCAGGTAACAGAAGATAAGATGGTTGGATGACCTCACCAACTCAATGCACATGAGTTTGAGCAAACCCTGGGAGATGGTGAATGACAAAGAAGCCTGGCATGCTGCATTCCATGAGATCACAAAGAGTGGCACACAGATGAGCGACTAACAACAATACCCCTGTCAGCACGCACACATGCCAAATTCCTTCTTGTTCAGACACAGTTTCTCCAAGATCAGCAATTGCCTTCATTTTCATCACTGTTTGTATTGAGTCTTTTTCAGGCTTACCTTCATTAGTTTCTTTTCCCCACCTTCTCCTTATTTTTCTCCTCTGAACTCGATTTTATTTCTTCTGTATTCCACATGTTCACACCCTTTATTTTACTCTGCTTTACAACATCTTCTAGTTTTATGCATGCAATTGCCCCCTCCCTCACCCTGCAGAAGCTCCTTTCTCTGCAGGACTTACTACCTTAGTATGCAATGTTAATATCAGCTGATTAGGCTCTGTCTCCAGCCTAGAATTTCGTATTTTCTTAAGTTCTAGTCTAAATTAAACTTCATAATTAAGCAAAACCCCCATTTGAGGGAATAGTAGGGTTTCTGCCCCTAAAAGTTCACAATACAAAGAAACACATTTGGGAATGTAATCGACTTTTATGTACTGAAGCCAGATGCATTTCATGCCTATGTGTGCTTAGGGAAGCAAGTTCATCTCAGACATCACAATAAGCATCTGTTCCACAACATTCCACTGCCGGATACTCATCACGCTTAGGCAACAAAACAGTTATGGAAATAAAAGCTCTTTCCAATAAAAAGTACATCAGGAAGCTTTGCTTAAAAAATCTTCCTTTATCAGTTAAGCCCTGAGTAGGAACTATTAAACACAGTTAAAAAAAAAAAAAACCTGTTATTGAAATATAATTTGCGATAAGGAATTTTGGCTCTTATTCTCTATAAAATTTATAGAAAATGATTTGTGAGTACATATTCACAAGGCTGCTTTCAACAGCAAAGAGAGTGTTCTGAGGTTTGAATATACTTTTGAAAATGAAGAAGTTTAAGAGAACTAACAGAAAACAAACTTCATGATGTGAACCTACAAAGAGTTTCACAGATACATATATTTATAATATGAATAAATTCATAATATAATTTTGTTAAACCATTACAAATATCTCTATGTAAATGATTTTTTGTATTTTTTTTTACACGTTGTTTATGAACAACAGATTCTAATGCATTCAGTGTTCATTTACATGGGGCTCTTGATGGTTTCTGCCAATACAGCATCCCAGGTTTTTGATTTGTAGAAACTGTTTATATATTAAATAAGTTAAATAAATTACAGATGCTTTTTCCTCATTTGACATTAGATTTTTTAAATTTTGGCCTCTTTTATTGTTTTTTATTAATTATCTATTTTATTCTCATCCATCTTTATACTTTGCCCTGTATGGACCTCCTATTACAGTGGCCTTTCTTGTTGCAGAGCACCAGCTCTGGGTGCATGCACTCCAGAGCTCTGGCTCATAATTGGAAACACCAGTCCATCAGTTTCGCGACACGTGGAATCCTCCTGGGTCAGGGATGGAACTGGTGCCCCTTGCACTGCAAGGCGGACTCTTTACCCACTGGATCACCAGAGAAGCCCAACATTTGCTTTTAATAGCTATTCATAGTGTATTTTGAGATACCTAAGGTTTCCATTTGGAAGACCAACCCATCAATCTGTTTCTATTTCAGTCTTTGATCAGGGTTATGCTTAGGAAAGCAAAATTGCCCTTAAATACTACAAATGATATTAGCTTTCAGGGTTTTTGTTTCTTTATATTTTGAGGCATTGACTTGATACTCACTCTGGAATTAATTTTTGTGAATGGAGCATTATAACTTATTGCCACTAAGAAACACACAGAGCTAATTACTTCAACATCATTTTATGATTTTGTAATAATTCTCCCACTAATCTGATATGCTTTTATTATACATCAGATTTTGAGTTTATTGAATACAGTTCAAATATAATGAACTTACTGCTCTGCCATTATTCCCCCAAGAAAGAATGGGGGAATTTCTAGGCTGAGTTAGGTTATTCACTCACTTAATCATGGGTGAATAACCTAACACCGCTCAAATAATATGTGAACTAAACAGAAACTTTAATATCTGGTTCTGAACTGTGTTTCAGCTTGCTCATTCTTTTGTCCTGGGCATTTGCTTTTAAGGCTAGGGACTAAAATTATATATGTATATGTATGTATGTATATATGTCTATTTTTTCCCCTCTGCCACCCTCTTTGCCCTGCCCCAGGGTTCCCTGCCCACCCCTATATTTTTTTATAGCTGTATTTCCACTACTTAAAATTACGTTAGCTACCAGATACTGATTTTTCACTGCAGTGGTACTACCACACAGTAAATAATTTTAATTGGCTTTTCTTTGTCAAGAATAAAACACAGTTTTGCATATGCATACTTTATAGTTCTGTGTCCCAGGTGGCACTAGTGGTAAGGAATCCACCTGCCAATGCAGTAGGCACAGGAGATGTGGGCTTGATCCCTGCACTGGAAAGATTCCCTGTACAAGGAAATGGCAACCCACTTCAGTACTCTTGCCTAGGAAATCCCATAGACAGAGGAGCCTAGCGGACTATAAAGTAGATAAGGTCACAAAGGAGTTGAACTTGACTTAGCAATTAAGTAACAACAAACAACACTTGATAGTGGCATACTGCTTTCAAAGTAGCCAAAATGCTGTGATATTTGTGCATCTTAGAGGTCTGATCACAAAGAAAACCATAAATCTGAGGCACAATGGGTAGTGTATTTTGAGATACCTAAGGTTTCCATTTGGAAGACCAACCCATCAATCTGTTTCTATTTCAGTCTTTGATCAGGGTTATGCTTAGGAAAGCAAAATTGCCCTTAAATACTACAAATGATATTAGCTTTCAGGGTTTTTGTTTCTTTATATTTTGAGGCATTGACTTGATACTCACTCTGGAATTAATTTTTGTGAATGGAGCATTATAACTTATTGCCACTAAGAAACACACAGAGCTAATTACTTCAACATCATTTTATGATTTTGTAATAATTCTCCCACTAATCTGATATGCTTTTATTATACATCAGATTTTGAGTTTATTGAATACAGTTCAAATATAATGAACTTACTGCTCTGCCATTATTCCCCCAAGAAAGAATGGGGGAATTTCTAGGCTGAGTTAGGTTATTCACTCACTTAATCATGGGTGAATAACCTAACACCGCTCAAATAATATGTGAACTAAACAGAAACTTTAATATCTGGTTCTGAACTGTGTTTCAGCTTGCTCATTCTTTTGTCCTGGGCATTTGCTTTTAAGGCTAGGGACTATATATATATGTATATGTATGTATGTATATATGTATATTTTTTCCCCTCTGCCACCCTCTTTGCCCTGCCCCAGGGTTCCCTGCCCACCCCTATATTTTTTTATAGCTGTATTTCCACTACTTAAAATTACGTTAGCTACCAGATACTGATTTTTCACTGCAGTGGTACTACCACACAGTAAATAATTTTAATTGGCTTTTCTTTGTCAAGAATAAAACACAGTTTTGCATATGCATACTTTATAGTTCTGTGTCCCAGGTGGCACTAGTGGTAAGGAATCCACCTGCCAATGCAGTAGGCACAGGAGATGTGGGCTTGATCCCTGCACTGGAAAGATTCCCTGTACAAGGAAATGGCAACCCACTTCAGTACTCTTGCCTAGGAAATCCCATAGACAGAGGAGCCTAGCGGACTATAAAGTAGATAAGGTCACAAAGGAGTTGAACTTGACTTAGCAATTAAGTAACAACAAACAACACTTGATAGTGGCATACTGCTTTCAAAGTAGCCAAAATGCTGTGATATTTGTGCATCTTAGAGGTCTGATCACAAAGAAAACCATAAATCTGAGGCACAATGGGGCAAAATATAAAAGGTCAAGCTACCAAGTAAAATTTTCTATTTATTTTCTTTAGTTCATTGCTTAAAAAATGAGAAAAGAAATAGGAATAGGGTGGAGCTAAGATGGCGGCGTAGAAGGACGTGCACTCATCTCTCCTGCAAAATCGCCTGAATTGCGACGAGTTCCTGGGAAACCATCGACGAAAGGAGGTTGGATCTGATCACAGAGAGGACACCCCACATCGAAGAACAAAGGAGAAGCCGCATCAAGACGGTAGGAGGGGTGCAATCGCACTTTTAAAAGTCAAACCTCATACCCGCCGGAGAGGCTGGGCGGGCCAAAGCCGCAAAGCCTGTTGCAGATCAAAACCCGGTGAGGAGCACTAACACCCACAAGGGACTGAGCCAGACCTGCTTTGGAGGGTCCAGGTGCCCCTTGAGCTAGAAGTGCCCCTGAGCAGGCCTCGGAAGGGCGGCACTCAGTTCCCTTTGGAGGAGGTTACCATTAACCCGATCACAGAGCCGCCGAGGAGGACTGGAAAGTCTCTGCGCACTGTGATCCGGGAGAGAGAAATAGCGATCCTGCATGAGACTGAGCCAGACTCACCTCTGAGTAACCTGACGTCTCCCGCAGTGGCGGGGGTCGACGGTGGCCTGCAGCAGGGTCGGGGGCACTGTGGAAATGCTTCCCATAGAGCGTGTGGGAATAAATCCTCTGTGAGACAGACACCATTTTCCCTACTGTAGTTTGGCTGCTGGTCAAACTGCAGGGCTGCTGGTCAAGCTACAGGGAGGGAACTTAGCTCCACCCAGCAAGAAAAGGGATTTGGATTAAGAAACTCCCAGGGCCAGCCTGGGCAGGCCCTTTAATTCTGGAATAGGCCAAAACAAGTAGTCAAAGAGGTCTTCAGATCCAACCACTGCCAGAGGCAAGAAAAAGACTGATAATTCCTGAATAGTCAGCAAGAGACAGAAGAACATAAACACTATTTTCACGTTTTGTCTGAAGCTGGAGTTACTGCTGGACTTTAAAATTTCATTTTTTGTATTGTATTACTTTGTTTCAATTTTTTTTTTTTTCTCTTTTTTCCAAACCCACTCAGTGCACCCACCGAGTTTTTTTTTTTTTTTCCCCTTGGGGGTGTATGTGAGAGAGAGAGTGGGTGTGTTCATTTCCTTCACTGAATTCTATTGAAGCTACTAATCTTATCAGTAAGACTGAATATATTCAAGTTTACATAATTTTTTTTTTCTTTTTCCTTTTAAACCACACATTTTATTTTGGTATAAACTTCTGGTTCCCCATTGGCCTTTTAAGGTTCTGTGGGGGTTTTGTTTGTTTTTATTATTTTTGCTTTGTTTTTCTATATTTTTCTATAAAATTTAGATCTTTTAATTTTTAATAATTTTTTCATTTGTACTACTACCTCCTCTATAATTCTTTGCTTTCTCTGAAGCTCCTTTCCAATAGCACTAAATTTTAATACATACAAATCTTTATCTCCCTATATTTAACTTTGCAATATTATTCTATATTTCTCTTCTATCCTCCCTTTCTCTTCTTCCCTTTCCCCACTATATTTCTTAGTCTGTTCTGTCCTCATTGCCTTATCCCCAACGGGGATCCTGCTCTAGCATTATTCTCCAATTGGTACTCTACTTAGTTTGCTTATTAACTGGTGGATATCATTCTTGGATTTCTCTATTCGCCGTGCTAACGTATTGTACTGTATTTTTGATTGGAATGCTTGGGTTATGTTATAGCTGTATATTTTTATGTGTATAATTCCATACGCTAGATAGTACTTGCATAATTTTTAAATTGCCACTTGTCAAAGGTATACCTTCTGTTTCTCATTTGCATATATATGTTTTAATATCATTTAATGCCATAACAAACCAGCCGTGAAATCTTCATTCCCTGGTCAGGCAACAAGCCCCGGGGTTTTGAGGGTGCACTGACTCCAAAACTACAATACTAGAGAACGCATAACACTAAAGAGCAGTATACAAGTGAGAACGCCAGCAAAGGTAATCACTTGTATACAAGTCCTGACATCACCCAATCACCAGCATCACCCAGAATAGAAGCCCCATCCAAACAACAAACACCAACAGACGTAACTCAAAGTCTGGGAAAAGGAAATCCCAAACAGAATCAGTTTTAAAAAATTAATAATAACAATGAAACGGCAGAGAAATACCACACAAGCGAAGGAACAATCTACAAACACACAAGATCAAATCAATGAAGAGAATTTGGACAAACTTTCTGAAAGTGATTTCAGAAGAATGATAGTAAAGATGATCAAAGACACTGAAAACAGAATTTCAGAGAAATTGCAAGATACAACTAACACACTGAATAAAGAAATTAAAAACAAGAAAATACAACTAAAATTTTTTTTTTCTTTTTCCTTTTAAACCACACATTTTATTTTGGTATAAACTTCTGGTTCCCCATTGGCCTTTTAAGGTTCTGTGGGGGTTTTGTTTGTTTTTATTATTTTTTGCTTTGTTTTTCTATATTTTTCTATAAAATTTAGATCTTTTAATTTTTAATAATTTTTTCATTTGTACTACTACCTCCTCTATAATTCTTTGCTTTCTCTGAAGCTCCTTTCCAATAGCACTAAATTTTAATACATACAAATCTTTATCTCCCTATATTTAACTTTGCAATATTATTCTATATTTCTTTTCTATCCTCCCTTTCTCTTTTTCCCTTTCCCCACTATATTTCTTAGTCTGTTCTGTCCTCATTGCCTTATCCCCAACGGGGATCCTGCTCTAGCATTATTCTCCAATTGGTACTCTACTTAGTTTGCTTATTAACTGGTGGATATCATTCTTGGATTTCTCTATTCGCCGTGCTAACGTATTGTACTGTATTTTTGATTGGAATGCTTGGGTTATGTTATAGCTGTATATTTTTATGTGTATAATTCCATACGCTAGATAGTACTTGCATAATTTTTAAATTGCCACTTGTCAAAGGTATACCTTCTGTTTCTCATTTGCATATATATGTTTTAATATCATTTAATGCCATAACAAACCAGCCGTGAAATCTTCATTCCCTGGTCAGGCAACAAGCCCCGGGGTTTTGAGGGTGCACTGACTCCAAAACTACAATACTAGAGAACGCATAACACTAAAGAGCAGTATACAAGTGAGAACGCCAGCAAAGGTAATCACTTGTATACAAGTCCTGACATCACCCAATCACCAGCATCACCCAGAATAGAAGCCCCATCCAAACAACAAACACCAACAGACGTAACTCAAAGTCTGGGAAAAGGAAATCCCAAACAGAATCAGTTTTAAAAAATTAATAATAACAATGAAACGGCAGAGAAATACCACACAAGCGAAGGAACAATCTACAAACACACAAGATCAAATCAATGAAGAGAATTTGGACAAACTTTCTGAAAGTGATTTCAGAAGAATGATAGTAAAGATGATCAAAGACACTGAAAACAGAATTTCAGAGAAATTGCAAGATACAACTAACACACTGAATAAAGAAATACAAGAACTGACAAAAAAAGTAACAGAGACAAACAACTCAATTGCTGAACTGAAAAACACTGTAGAAGGAATCAAGAGCAGAGTATCTGAGACAGAAGACCGGATAAGTAAGCTGGAAGATAAAATGGTGGAAGTAACTGCTGAAAAACAGACTCTAGCTCAAAGAATGAAAAGAGCAGAGGACAGCCTCAGAGACCTCTGGGATAATATCAAACGCACCAATATTCGAATTATAGGGGTTCCAGAAGAAGAAGAAAAAAAGAAAGGCTATGAGAAAATTTTTGAAGAGATTATAGTTGAAAATTTCCCCAACATGGGAAAAGAAATAGTCAATCAAGTCCAAGAAGCACAAAGAGTACCTAACAGAATCAATCCGAGAAGAAACACACCAAGACACATATTAATGAAGTTAACACAATCTAAACACAAAGACAGAATTCTCAAAGCAGCAAGGGAAAAGCAACTAGTGACATACAAGGGAAAGCCCATCCGTTTAACAGCTGATCTTTCAACAGAAACTCTGCAGGCCAGAAGGGAATGGCAGGACACATTTAAACGGCTGAAAGAGAATAATCTGCAACCAAGAATCCTCTACCCTGCAAGGATCTCCTTCAAAATTGATGGAGAAATCAAAAGCTTTACAGACAAGCAAAAATTAAAAGAATTTAGTCACACCAAACCAGCCTTACAACAAATGTTAAAGGGACTTATATAGACAACAAGTATAAAAGGAGAAGATCCACGAAACAAACCCATCATAACATCTAAGAAGATGACAATAGGATCATTTGTATCAATAATTACTTTGAATGTCAATGGACTAAACGCCCCAACCAAAAGACACAGAGTGGCTGAATGGATCCACAAACACGGCCCACACAAATGTTGCCTCCAGGAAACTCATTTCAGACCTAGAGACACTCATAGACTGAAAGTGAGAGGCTGGAAAAAGATATTCCATGCAAATGGAAATCAAAAGAAAGCTGGAGTAGCAATCCTCATATCAGATAAAATAGATTTTAAAGTAAAGAAGATTCTAAGAGACAAGGCAGGTCACTACATCATGATTAAGGGATCGATCCAAGAAGAAGACATAACAATCATAAATATCTATGCTCCCAACACAGGAGCACCCCAATACATAAGACAAACACTTTCAGACATAAAAGAAGACATTGACAGCAACACAATCATAGTAGGAGACTTTAACACGCCTCTCACACCAATGGACAGATCATCCAAACAGAAAATTAATAAAGAAACACAAGCCTTAAATGCCACACTAGAAGAAATGGACCTCATTGATATCTTTAGGACTTTCCATCCAAAAGCAGAAGAATACACTTTCTTCTCAAGTGCTCACGGAACATTCTCCAGGAAGAAGAAGAAAACAAGAAAGGCTATGAGAAAATTTTTGAAGAGATTATAGTTGAAAATTTCCCCAACATGGGAAAAGAAATAGTCAATCAAGTCCAAGAAGCACAAAGAGTACCTAACAGAATCAATCCGAGAAGAAACACACCAAGACACATATTAATGAAGTTAACACAATCTAAACACAAAGACAGAATTCTCAAAGCAGCAAGGGAAAAGCAACTAGTGACATACAAGGGAAAGCCCATCCGTTTAACAGCTGATCTTTCAACAGAAACTCTGCAGGCCAGAAGGGAATGGCAGGACACATTTAAACGGCTGAAAGAGAATAATCTGCAACCAAGAATCCTCTACCCTGCAAGGATCTCCTTCAAAATTGATGGAGAAATCAAAAGCTTTACAGACAAGCAAAAATTAAAAGAATTTAGTCACACCAAACCAGCCTTACAACAAATGTTAAAGGGACTTATATAGACAACAAGTATAAAAGGAGAAGATCCACGAAACAAACCCATCATAACATCTAAGAAGATGACAATAGGATCATTTGTATCAATAATTACTTTGAATGTCAATGGACTAAACGCCCCAACCAAAAGACACAGAGTGGCTGAATGGATCCAAAAACACGACCCATACATATGCTGCCTCCAGGAAACTCATTTCAGACCTAGAGACACTCATAGACTGAAAGTGAGAGGCTGGAAAAAGATATTCCATGCAAATGGAAATCAAAAGAAAGCTGGAGTAGCAATCCTCATATCAGATAAAATAGATTTTAAAGTAAAGAAGATTCTAAGAGACAAGGCAGGTCACTACATCATGATTAAGGGATCGATCCAAGAAGAAGACATAACAATCATAAATATCTATGCTCCCAACACAGGAGCACCCCAATACATAAGACAAACACTTTCAGACATAAAAGAAGACATTGACAGCAACACAATCATAGTAGGAGACTTTAACACGCCTCTCACACCAATGGACAGATCATCCAAACAGAAAATTAATAAAGAAACACAAGCCTTAAATGCCACACTAGAAGAAATGGACCTCATTGATATCTTTAGGACTTTCCATCCAAAAGCAGAAGAATACACTTTCTTCTCAAGTGCTCACGGAACATTCTCCAGGATAGACCACATCTTGGGCCACAAATCAACCCTCAGTCAATTCAAGAAAACTGAAATTCTATCAACCATCTTCTTGGACCACAATGCAGTGAGACTAGAGATCAACTACAGGAAAAAAACCGCTAAAAACACAAACACATGGAGATTAAACAACACATACCTAAAAAACCAACTGATCATTGAGGAAATCAAAGGAGAAATAAAAAAATTCCTAGAAGAAAATGACAATGAACACACGACCGAGCAAAACCTATGGGATACTGCAAAAGCAGTCCTAAGAGGGAAGTTTATAGCATTACAATCCCACCTCAAGAAACTAGGAAAATCTCAAACAGACGACCTTACCTTACGCTTAAAACAACTGGAGAAAGAAGAACAAAAACACCCCAAAGCCAGCAGAAGAAGGGAAATCATAAAGATCAGAGCAGAAATAAATGAAAAAGAAACAAAAGAAACAATAGTAAAGATAAATAAAACAAAAAGCTGGTTCTTCAAAAAAGTCAATAAAATCGACACACCACTGGCCAGACTCATTAAGAAAAAGAGAGAGAAGAACCAGATCACCAAAATCAAAAATGAAAAAGGAGAGATTACAACGGATAATGCAGAAATCCAAAGGATTCTAAGAGACTATTATGAACAACTCTATGGCAACAAACTGGACAACCTGGAAGAAATGGACAGTTTCTTAGAGAAGATTAATCTCCCAAGACTCAACCAGGAAGAAATAGAAACTATGAACAAGCCAATCACAAGCTCAGAAATCGACCTTGTGATCAAAAATCTACCCAAAAATAAAAGCCCAGGGCCAGATGGTTTCACAAGTGAATTCTACCAAACATTTAAAGAAGAGCTAATGCCTGTCCTTCTAAAACTCTTCCAAAAAATTGCCCAGGAAGGAACACTTCCAAACACATTCTATGAGGCCACCATCACCCTGATACCAAAGCCAGGCAAAGACATCACAAAAAGAGAAAATTATAGGCCAATTTCACTGATGAATCTAGATGCCAAAATCTTCAACAAAATCCTAGCAAACAGAATTCAGCAACACATCAAAAAGCTCATTCATCACGATCAAGTTGGGTTCATCCCAGGCATGCAAGCATTCTTCAACATCCGCAAATCAATCAATGTGATACACCATATCAACAAATTGAAAGACAAAAATCACATGATCATCTCAATAGATGCAGAAAAAGCCTTTGACAAAGTACAGCATCCATTTATGATAAAAACTCTTCAAAAAATGGGCATAGAAGGAACTTATCTTAACATAGTGAAAGCCATATATGAGAAGCCCACAGCGAACATTATCCTCAATGGTGAAAAACTCAAAGCATTCCCTCTAAGATCAGGAACAAGACAAGGGTGTCCACTTTCACCACTACTATTCAACATAGTCCTGGAAGTTCTAGCAATAGCAATAAGAGAAGAGAAAGAAATCAAAGGAATCCAGATTGGAAAAGAAGAAGTCAAACTCTCTCTATTTGCAGATGACATGATATTATACATAGAAAATCCCAAAGACACTATTACAAAACTACTAGAGTTAATCAGCGAATTCAGCAAAGTCGCAGGATACAAAATCAATATACAGAAATCACTGGCATTCCTATACACAAACAATGAAAAATCAGAAAATGAAATCAAAGAGGCAATCCCCTTTACCATCGCAACCAAAAGAATCAAATATCTAGGAATAAACCTACCCAAAGAAACAAAAGAACTGTACACAGAAAATTACAAGACACTCATGAGAGACATTAAAGAAGAGTTAAACAGATGGAGAAATATTCCGTGTTCCTGGGTCGGGAGAATCAATATTGTGAAAATGACCATACTACCAAATGTCATCTATAGATTCAATGCGATCCCTATCAAACTTCCAATAAGATTCTTCACAGAACTAGACCAAAGAACAACACAGTTCATATGGAAACACAAAAGACCTCGAATAGCCAAAGCAATCCTCAGGAAGAAGAATGGAGCTGGGGGGATCAGCCTCCCCAACTTCAGACTCTACTACAAAGCAACAGTCATCAAGACAGTATGGTACTGGCACAAAAACAGAAATATCGACCAATGGAACAAGATCGAGAACCCAGAGATAAAGCCACGCACCTATGGGTACCTTATTTTTGACAAAGGAGGTGAACATATAAAATGGGACAAAGACAGCCTCTTCAACAAATGGTGCTGGGAAAATTGGACAGCTACATGCAAGAAAATGAAGTTGGAACATACCCTGACACCATACACAAAGATCAACTCAAAATGGATTAAAGACTTAAATGTAAGGCCAGAAACCTTCAAAGTCTTAGAGGAGAATATAGGCAAAACCCTCAAGGACATCAATCAAAGCAAGATCTTCTCTGACCCCTACTAGAATAGTGGAACTAAAAAGACAAATGAATATGTGGGACCTAATGAAACTTAAAAGCTTTTGTACAGCTAAAGAAATTACAAAAAAGCTGAACAGACATCCCACAGAGTGGGAGAAAATCATAGCAAATGAAACAACAGACAAAGAATTAATCTCCAAAATCTACAAGCAACTCAGACAACTCAGCACTGGAAAAACGAACAACCCAATCAAAAAATGGGAAAAGGACCTAAACAGACACCTCTCCAACGATGACATACAGATGGCCCAAAACCACATGAAACGATGCTCAACTTCACTAATAATTAGAGAAATGCAAATCAAAACTACAATGAGATATCACCTCACACCTGTCAGAATGGCCATCATCCACAAATCGACAGACAATAAATGCTGGAGAGGCTGCGGAGAAAAGGGAACACTCCTGCATTGCTGGTGGGAGTGTAAATTGATACAGCCTCTATGGAAGACAGTCTGGAGATTTCTTAAAAAACTAAAAATAGAAGCACCCTATGACCCAGCAATCCCACTCTTAGGCTTATACCCTGACGAAATCAAAACTGAAAGAAGCACCTGTACCCCAATGTTCATTGCAGCTCTCTATACAATAGCTAGAACATGGAAGGAACCTAGATGCCCATCGACGAACGAATGGATCCAAAAGCTCTGGTACATATATACAATGGAATACTACACAGCTGTAAAGAGAAATGCAGAAGAATCAGCCCTCATGAGGTGGCTGGATCTAGAACGTATCCTAAAAAGTGAAGTCAGTCAGAAAGAGAAGGACAAATACAGTATATTAACACATATATATGGAATCTAGTAGGATGGTAATGATGGCACATGCAGTGAAGCGACAGAAAGACAGACATGGACAGTGGACATATGGACATTGTGGGGAAGGAACAGTGGGTGAGAGGCGTAAGGGAAGTAGCATGAAGGCCTGTACTATCATAAGTGAAGAAAATAGCTCTAGTCATTGCTCTGTGAGAAAAGGGGATCCTTCAGGGGTGCTGTGTGATGGTCGGGAGGGGAGGGAAGGGGGGGATATACATGTGACTAATCTGAGAACGTGCATGTCTGTGAACAACAAAACTCTGTAAAAGTTAAAAGTAAAATAAAGGTTTAAAAAAAAAAATTTTTAAAAAAATAAATAAATAAAAATAAAAGGGAAGGCCTTACTACAACCCCTAGAGTGAGTCAAGTAAAAAAAAAAAAAAAAAAAGAAATAGGAATAAAAATGAAAGTTTTCAATACATGTATATATCACATGTACTCATTTTCATGTATACAGATGAGTATGAATATATATGCTAAATTATGCAGCATCTTTTTTATACTTATAATTCACACATAATATGTATATGTATATAAAACAAAAATGATTTGCATAATAGCTTCATTTCTATTAATTTTCTCAGCTAAAAACAAAGAGAATTTAAAACAAAATCAATTATTCATTTCCAAGTGTTTTTAATCATTATTTGTCAGTTTATGCCCATTTTTAATGGCTCCGTATGCTGCCAGTGTGTGACTATTTTGCCATGATTTATATATATCTGAAACAGTCACCTTAAGAAATTCGCCCTCTGGCTAAAACCTCTCAAACTGACTTTGTGTGCAAACACACATTTAACAAAGAAAGGTCAAATGTAAAGATATATATATACATATAACCAAAAGATTTAACAAAAAATCTGAGTGAAATTAGCTGTATACTTCTTCTGTCAATAAAATTAACACAGTAAAAAAAAAAATTGACACAGCAGATTTCTTGGTAGTAAACATGTTTACATCCTATCTCCATCTAAACTGCCACATTGGTAGAATACATTGATAATCTGATACTTTACCACCATAAATAATTACCCCAAAAAATGAAAAATAAATAAATCAGTGAGTTATAAATTAAAGTTGTCAGTATGGTACAGCAAGGTGAAAAAGGATGAAAACATGCATTCTCAAGGCCAGTGAATAACAATAGCGATGCTGTATTCCATGCATCAGTCACCATTACCACAGGTCTTTGATTCCTCTACTGCCAAATATCTCACACACAGCCTTAATGGTGATTAATAGATGTGCCACAGTACTGAAACTGAAATGAGACTCTGTAGGCAAGTGATATCCAAAAGTACTTTAAAAACTGCTATGTAAGAATTTTAGCCCATATGAACTAAAACTAGGAGCTGCCCTATCCCTGGGGCCCCTAGATCTGGTACTCAAGAGATTTTTACTCCCTGATAGGTAGGGTCAATGCCCATGCTCAGCCTTGAAGCAATTACAGAAGATGGATCTTTGTCCTTCTGCCTTCCATAAGAATATGGGAGTAAAATCTCTTGAGGAGGGAATGTTAGGGTTAGGAGGGAAAGGGGCAGGGCACAATTTTTGAAAAGAATGACAGCCCAAGGACACAGCATAAACCCATTAGAATCAAATGGGCCCAAGATGGCAGACCAGACCTTGATCCTCAGTCAGCAAACTAAATGACACACCCAGAGACGCCATGACAGTTCCACCCCTCCCTAAAAGAGCTGAAATAACCCTGCCACTCATTAGCATATGGAATTACCCAGCCTATAAAAGCTAAGAGTGCCATGCTTTTGGGGCTGCTGGATTCGCTCTGCCATGGCCCACACTCTGTCTGCGGAGTGTGCTTTCTCTGAATCTGAATAAATCCATTTCTTACCTATCCAAAAAAAAAAACATTATTTCTACATCTAGAAATACTGTTTATCGATATGACCTATGCAGACCTTGATTGATTTACCTAATATTTAGCAAATAATGAACAATTTTCAGATTTGCCCAATGTAGCCTATGAATTACTGTAAGTGATTATAAGAGAGATAGACAACAAACCTAATGATAAAAATTTTCCAGCCATGGTAGCCCAAGAACTTTGCAGTGTTGTTCCCTCTCCCATAAGCCTCAGCAGCAGCACCCCCCATTCTTCTTGTCAGAGACCTGATGTGTAATCTTAGTCAAGGTCTGCACACGTGCCTTCAGCAAGTGCCCTCTAGCCCACCTTCTTATGAGAATGCAGTTTAAGAGGCCCTGCACGTAGGAGTTTTGGGGCCACCACTGAAAAGCATACACTTGTGGCAAGTATTGAATGACTTCATTTTGAAAATTTAAAACTTACAATACTGAAACAAAATGGATCCAATTTTTAAAATTGCTTCATAGAACACCATAAACTCTATGAAATAAGTCACACTTTGATGACATAACTCTTCATTCCAGTCTATCTGATCATGTTTCCTCATTTCTGCTTCATAGCCAAAACTAAACAACAGATTCATTGGTAATTTATTGTAAAATAATCAATTAATGAAATTGATCTCAACAGAATTTCTGATACCCCTACTCTTGCTTCTATATAACTCTTGAATTTTTGAATGAGTTAGTTTTTCTTTGAAAAGCCCTGACTTCTGTTCTTGGAAAAGCCATCATTTCTTCTATAAACTTTACAATAGAAAATGTCCACTAGGTCTGGTAATCAAACTAAGAGAAAATTCATCATATTATTTTAATATCAATTAATAAAGACATCATCATTTACTATTCTCAAATCTAATGCTCTGAATAACAAGCTTTCTACCCAGAGACAGTTGGTTGCATGAGCAACAAGAGGAAGACAACCAGCAGTCTATACCCACACCAAGACATGTCCACACACACATTTGCTGCCACAGCCAAAGTAACGCCATGTGTCCTCAGGGACGTGGGTGGACAAAGTGACAGCTGGCCTGCTAAGGAAGGCCATCTGTACAGGCAGCCTATCACGCCATCCTCTCTACTATGGCTGCTGAAAGCTCAGTTAAAGTTCTTGCTCAGATGAATACATAGCTGGAGAAGAGGACTCTTCAATAGTAGAAAAAAAACATTTATCATATAACTACTATATCTCTGGGCATGGAAACTAAAAATATGCTTATGTGTTACTCTTCTTAAGACTGAAATATCAGCAGAGTTTCTTAGTCCAATCTCAGATTCCCTCAATAATGGATTTACATTTCCATGCAAAGGGATAGATGTGCAAACCCTTATCAAAAATGACCATTCATGGGTTTCCCCAGTAGTCCAGTGGGTAAGGACACCACCTTGCAGTGAAAGGGTCGCCAGTTCAATCCCTGGCCTGGGAAGATCCCAGGTGCTGCGGAGCAGCTGGATTAAATGCGTCTACCTACTGAGCTGGAGCTATGGAGCACATGGGCCCAGAGCTGGTGCTCTGCAACGAGAGAGGCCACTGCAATGGGAGGCCCAACCGGCCAAAGAACAAAGATAAATAAATGAAAGATCAATAGAAGTGGCCAAAAAAAAAAAAAAAAATGACCATTCATGATCAACCTTATTTAATTCCATGTTACATAAACTTGTTTTATTTTCACTTGGGTCTCCATACAATTATATTGTTTCTTTGACATTAAAAATATTAAAGACAATGAGAAACACTTAAGAACTTTTAGACTGTTTGAGGACTTCCCTGGTGGTCCAGTGGTTAAGAATCCACCTGCCCATGCAGGGTACACAGGTTTCATCTCTGGTCCAGGAAGATTCCACATACTGTGGAGTAACTGAGTCCATGCAACACAACTACTGAGGCCTGCACATCCTAGAGCCTGTGCAACACAGCAAGAGAAGCCATGTCAATGAGAAGCCCATGCTCCATAAGTGGAGGACAGCCCCACCCACCTCAATTAAAGAAAGCTATGCACACCAACAAGCAATAGGAAGTCATAAATAAATAAATGAATGAGTGATAGTTGTTCAGTAATGTTCAACTTTGCAACATCACAGAGTATAGCCTGCCAGGCTCCTCTGTCCATGGAATTCTCCAGGCAAGAATACTGGAGTGGGGTACCATTCCCTTCTTCAAAATAAATAAATAAAAATTTTAAAAAGATTTTAAACTAGAGTTTCTGGAAAGCCAGGACCAAGAGCAATAAGGCAACAGTGCATTCCATATACATTATCTTTTACAAGGTAAAAGATGAGTATAGATTTTATATAATTATAATAGCTAGCTTTGTATCTCAACAAGGGTTCTCTTTGAGATTTCCACAAATGCAAAGACCATTTAGCTATCGTACTGATAATACAATTTATAGTTTTAAGGTCATTCTTAATACTGTGATCAGATAAGATAATTTAGTTTTTTCTTAATGGCTTATTTTTGACAAATGAGGAGCTTTTAGGAAGGACAATGCTCCCTGCACAACAACCAGTAAAGCATGTCACATCCACTTACACATAATTTTAAGAAAAATGAAGGACTAACTTGTGAGGCAGAAAGAATTCATTTGCATTAAATTAAACACAGCATTTCAAGTTCCCTTTGGCAATAATGGTATGGGGGGTGGATGAATCTGTCTCATGCACCACTCCTCTTTTGGGTTACAGAAAGATTTGCAAGCTGACATGACCACCATTAAATTTCTCTTGAAAGTCTACAATTAGTATATGTAGCTCATGAGATAAAATATTCACAATGCACATTTATGAACAGCACCAATTATTATGAAACCACTCTCTGACATTCCCTGAAAATTACATCCTGCAAAGCTTTAAAAAAAAAAACCAGTCTTTCAGTTATTTATTTTATGGATTTGGCTTTGTAAACAAGAGCTAAACTTCATAAGTAAGAACCATGAGAGACTCTGCTCTATGTAATTTAAACCTGAGTAATCCAGGTGTTACTTTGATAGATTATGGGTTAAATTTATAGTTTTGACCCTAGAAGTAGAAATAATTCCACTTACATTTTAACGCTAGATCTAATAAAGGGTGCTTAATTGATTAGCATCTTTGTTAGGAAGGTTCTCTATAAATATTACTTAATAGATTTTTTCTAAAATACCAAATGCACAATTGCTTTTCCCATGAAGAAGCAAGAACATTATTTTCAGGGTCTCAGGTGTGTGTGCTCAGTCACTGCAGTCATGTCTGACTCTTTGCAATCCTATGGACTGTAGCCCACCGGGCTCCTCTGTTCATGGGATTCTCCAGGCAAGAATACTGCAGTGGGTGGCCATATTTTCCAGGGAATCTTCCCAACCCAGGGATAAAACCTGCATCTCCTGCATCACAGGTAAATTCTTTACTGCTGAGCCACCCAGGAAAGCCCTTTCAGGTATCAGGGCACAAAAATTATTACCATTTATGGTTGGCTGACTAGATGTGCCCCCAAGATGCTCTTCTCCTAATCCCCAGATCCTGTGAATGTATTATTTTATATTATCAAAGAGAATGTGTACAGTTGATTAAGGACACTGAGATGAGAAAATTGTCCTGGATCATTAGGTGAGCCCAACATAATCACAATAGTTCTTGCAAGTTAGATAGAGGAGAATTCATAGCTAAGAGAAAGATAGCCCTGTAGAGACAGAAACAAATACAGGAGAAATGTACTTTGAAAATGAAGGCGGGGGCCATACACCAATGAATTCAGATGGCCACTAGAATCAGAAAAAGACAAGAAAACATATATTCCATTCAGGAATTCCCTACAGACATCTTGACTTTGGACCAGGGAAACTGATTTTGGAATTCTGACCTCCAAACTCTAAAACAATAAACTTCTGTTGGGGCTTCCCTGGTGGTCCAGTGGGTAAGGACACCGCCTTGCAGTGCAAGGGGCGCCGGTTCGATCCCTCGCCTGGGAAGATCCCACGTGCCGCAGAGCGGCTGGACCGATGTGTCCAACTACCGAGCTGGAGCTCTGGAGAGCATGCGCCCAGAGCTGGTGCTCTGCGGCAACAGAGGCCACCGTGATGGGAGGCCCACGTGGGCCAAAGAACAAAGATGGATGAAAATGGACAAATGAAAGACCAATAGAAGTGGCCCGCCTGCTCCCCTTCCTCCCCAACCCGACCCCCGCCCAAAATAAATAAATAAATCTTTTAAAAAAATAAAAACTTGTGTTGTCTGAAGTCATGACACCTGCCATAGTTTCTTAGATCAGCAGAAGGAAACTAATATACCAGTATGATATGTAAATGAAAGAAAATGAAGAGAGATGAACTTGAGAGGTCGTAGAAAAAATGGGGGACTAAACACACAGGATTTATCTTAGCAACTTATTATATATTACTTATCTATATATTGAGTCACATTACTGATATCATTATCATGACCATACAGTTAATATGAATGGGTGTGTATAATTTATGGATGGAATTTTTTCATTTCAGCCTTTCTATAATTCCATGCAGATAGCCTTGAGCAACAGTATAGCTGATGAAGCATAAACAGGTATCACCAAAAATTTTACCATTTATGGTTGGCTGACTAGATGTGCCCCAAGATGCTCTTCTCCTAATCCCCAGATCCTGTGAATGTATTATTTTATATTATCAAAGAGAATGTGTACAGTTGATTAAGGACACTGAGATGAGAAAATTGTCCTGGATCATTAGGTGAGCCCAACATAATCACAATAGTTCTTGCAAGTTAGATAGAGGAGAATTCATAGCTAAGAGAAAGATAGCCCTGTAGAGACAGAAACAAATACAGGAGAAATGTACTTTGAAAATGAAGGCGGGGGCCATACACCAATGAATTCAGATGGCCACTAGAATCAGAAAAAGACAAGAAAACATATATTCCATTCAGGAATTCCCTACAGACATCTTGACTTTGGACCAGGGAAACTGATTTTGGAATTCTGACCTCCAAACTCTAAAACAATAAACTTCTGTTGGGGCTTCCCTGGTGGTCCAGTGGGTAAGGACACCGCCTTGCAGTGCAAGGGGCGCCGGTTCGATCCCTCGCCTGGGAAGATCCCACGTGCCCCGGAGCGGCTGGACCGATGTGTCCAACTACCGAGCTGGAGCTCTGGAGAGCATGCGCCCAGAGCTGGTGCTCTGCGGCAACAGAGGCCACCGTGATGGGAGGCCCACGTGGGCCAAAGAACAAAGATGGATGAAAATGGACAAATGAAAGACCAATAGAAGTGGCCCGCCTGCTCCCCTCCCTCCCCACCCCACCCCCACCAAAATAAATAAATAAATCTTTTAAAAAAATAAAAACTTGTGTTGTCTGAAGTCATGACACCTGCCATAGTTTCTTAGATCAGCAGAAGGAAACTAATATACCAGTATGATATGTAAATGAAAGAAAATGAAGAGAGATGAACTTGAGAGGTCGTAGAAAAAATGGGGGACTAAACACACAGGATTTATCTTAGCAACTTATTATATATTACTTATCTATATATTGAGTCACATTACTGATATCATTATCATGACCATACAGTTAATATGAATGGGTGTGTATAATTTATGGATGGAATTTTTTCATTTCAGCCTTTCTATAATTCCATGCAGATAGCCTTGAGCAACAGTATAGCTGATGAAGCTAATAACAAGAACCCTATTTAGCAGAGGAGTTACATCTGAAATTTAATCCTGTGAAGCCAATCTGCAGACAATACCTAGAAAATTCAAATTTTACTCTTCAAGAACACTACCTAGGAGTAAGTTTGTGATGCTTCCTTTGTCAACAGAATCAAAGTTAATTTGAAAGATTTTTGAAACAATATTAAAAACACTGTGTCCATTTTTTTCCTCTGGTTAAAAACAAATCATTCCCCAAAGTCTCCATTATATTTATGTTTATTGGATGAAGTCCAGACATGAATTATGCTACCACAAATAGAAAACCATTTAAATAGAAAAATCTCACTTATTGCTGACAGAATGACAATACAAAACTCTTAAGGGTGGGAAGAATAAATCATGTATGGGATATTTCCCTTTTCTTAGCACACCTGGTCCTGAGACCTAGCATGCTTTTCTTCAAAAGTTTAATAATAGGAAAAATTATAAAAATGACATATTCTACATTTCTAGAGCTTAAGGATTACAGAACATCAGAAGAGAAGCAGGGAATGGGAATACCATGTGCAATTTTGACACAAAAGTTGAAAAGAAAAATATAAAACTTTAAAATAATATGTACAATATATCCATAGCAATATGTGAGAGGGCAGGAAAATAATTACTGAACAGTTACCATATGCTAAGTCTCTTATATAGATGAGTTTATTGAATCTCTTTAATATACCAACAAAAATGCTACAAAACCATGAATTTTATTCAGTTTATAGATAAATGAGAATACAGACAGGAAACTAGATCAGTGTCATACATCTGGTAAAAGGTAGAACCAGGGTGACTACCACTAATAAAGGTAGCAGCCTCATCCTAATTGGACCTAGAACATCACTAAGAAGTAAAATGTGGACAGAGGTCCTGTAAGTTAGGCACTGGCTCTCTCCCATTTCATAGAAGCAGCAACTGAGGGGAAGAGAGGCTACACCATTTCTTTCAAGCTCACAGAGCTAGCAAGAGATGATTTCAGATCTAGGTGTGTAGGACATTTTCTTACTCTAAAATCCATGTGCATTATTTCCAGGATTAGCTGAGACAATTCTTGCTAACCCTGAGTGTCTGACGCTTGTTTAGTGTGCTATAATTTATCCTTGTTATTATTTACTATGGGAATTATTAAACTTGTTCACTTGACTTCTGCAATTTCACTGCTCATTCATAGCATAGTTTTCCAAGAAAAACTAAGTTCCATTTTGGTGCAAATTTTGGAGCTCAAGTAATTGGTAGCACATCACACTAAACTGCAAATTTAGTTAGGAATTTAAAAAAAGGAAATGGTTCACTCAGTAAAAAAAATAATTGGGTTGTTCAATCCCATACATACAATACAGATCATTAAGTGTATATTTGTATAAAAAAGCATAATTTCCTTCTCATGCTTAAATAATACATTTAAAGACTTGACTTAATAAATAAGAATAATCCATGAATTATTCATGACAATTTTTGTTCAGCGACTTCTGCTTTTTCTTTTGCATAAGGTTGCCCATTCTAAGAATTAAAAACTTGCATTGAATTCAATATTCTAAGACCAATTTTTTCACCCTCTCTTACCTAGTCATGAATAAAAGATATCTGTCCAAAGTTACCCTGACATTTGAAACCACTGCAGTGAAAAGTGTGGTTGCTAACTATATCCATGGATTGTATGCCTCCATCGTTTTCTGCCTTAAACCTCCCCAAGCACTCTTATGCCATTTGTGCCACCACAAAGGGGGATCAGGGATGACACTCTTAACAAATATGTGTATGTATGTCTGTCTATCTATCTATCTATCTATCTATATATACACACACACACACACACACACACACACATACTAACTTTTAAATTTCAGTAATCTCCCTACTATTCTCATGCCACCCATTAACTGTTCATATTAAAATGAGAAACTAGGTGAACGTTGGAGAAGGAAATGGCAATCCACTCCATTATTCTTCCCTGAGAAGTCTCATGGACAAAGGAACCTGGCGATCTACAGTCCATGCAGTCACAGAGGAGTCAGACACGATTCAGCAACTAAACAACAAAACAAGTGAACATGGCCCCTCTGGGGAAACAAAGTCAAAAATACAATTCACACTGCTACAAATTTTTATCCAAGTTCTTGACCAAATGGGCATTACATATTTGAAATAAGGAACTCACTTTCATAAATGAATGTTCATTATACTCCTATAGCAGGATTTGTCATTATTGTACCTTTGCACACACACCTTCTCAGCACTCAATATTCTCATACATTCGAGTCAGACAATATCAAAGCTAAGCAGTGATGCCCAAAGACTTTCTTGACTCACCAGAGCTGTCTCATCTTGTGCATGGCATTTTCTAGAAATTCTAGGGCACTGATGCCTTCCATGAACTTGGGCAAACTCCGGGAGATAGTGAGGGACAGGGAGGCTGGGTGTGTTGCAGCCCAGGAGGTCACAAAGAGTAGGACACATCTTAAGCAGCTGACCAACAATGCTCCCCCCAACTCCTCTCCTAGATCAGCTCTTAATCAATGATGAAAATTTATTGAAGAAACTGCCCCCTACCTTTGTCCTGGACATAGTTTGTACCCATAGTTGCTCAACAGTCCTATTATTCCTGTTATTTCCAACTCCATATATTGCATAGAAATGACTAGAAGTAGACTAGATATTCTACTACAACATGTCTGCAAATCTCTCTTGATCAAGAATGTTTTTGGGTAAGTATGTACAATGCTCCTTATTCTTTTCTGAGGGATAAAATTGTGTATCTCTATCTATCTTTTATTCTCCTCTCACCATCCTTCCTTTCTCAGCTGTCTATCTGAAAGAATTCCAAAGGAAGAGAAATAAGGATTTTGTTAGTACTCTCAAGGGGACCTCTTCTCTCAGAAACGCTAAAATGAAGGGAAGCCTCACACATACCCTGTTTGGGCTGCACTGTGGGTTATGAGAGAAGAGGAGATCTTGAGATTCAAAATAATCATTTAAGTCACCCTTTTAGTGCCAGGACCTAATGGAACTGGTTAGATGGTCAAGAGTCATAGAACTTATTATCCAGATTCATTCAAGAACATCTGATTAATGAGTATACTAGAATCATCCAATCAGATATATAAAGTTGCATACTCCCTCTTTAGTTCCATGAAATTTAGCCATGAATGTTATGCGTGTAACATGGGAAAAGAGTTTCCAAGTACATGAGACTTCGAGACATTTCCTGTCTAGTACTTACTGCTCCTGCTCCCTGTCTTCTCATGTGCCTGAGTTGTCTGCTGAGTATGCATACACAAAAATCACAATTCCTCCCCAGGATAAAAACTCACAAACTTTCTGAGAAACTCAAATGAGGTCTTTAAAGACCAGCACATAGCAGGTTTTTAACCACTTAAAAAGGAAAAGGAAAAAGCTAAATCAGGTTACAGGTTTCTTTACTCCCACAAGAGTTATTAATGAGTTTAATTTGAACCAAAACATATCAAATATCAAAGCACTCGTGGCATACATAGCATGGGGAAATTTTTATGAATATGGTCACATATTAAACATAAAACCATTTATTTCTTAACAGTTTCTTATAAATCGTTTATTAGACATACAATACCTGCCAGGGTTCTCAAGGAATTTCAAAGACTGTTCATTATTGAGTCTGGCAGTTTGCTCTGAGAGCAAGCTGTAGCTGTAGTTTCAAGTTCACACTTGGCAGTTTTAAGATATAATCTAAATGTAGACAGTCTTCTATCTTGATTATAAAACATAAACTGTTCTTAAGAATATTCTTAATATAACAATGAGTTGGCCTTTCAATCTACTCTCTTTAAGGAACGGAAAGTCAGTTATTAGGAGTTTCATAATTATTTGAAAATGAGGAGAATATGAGTATAACTTTACATAGTTAAAGTATCTTTTACATAAAAAAGTGAAACCAGTCATTAAATAATAAGAAATAACAAGAAATATTTCAATATATTTTACATATGTACTATTCATATATCACTACTGCAATAATCTCAACTAAAAACAGCTGTGCATTTTTTTGGAAAGAACTGAATTTTCAGTTGAATAGCTGAGTCTTAAGGGTTTATAACACAGTAATTGTAGAAATTAAGGAAAATTCATTACATATAAGTATTTCTAATGGAACTGGTTAGATGGTCAAGAGTCATAGAACTTATTATCCAGATTCATTCAAGAACATCTGATTAATGAGTATACTAGAATCATCCAATCAGATATATAAAGTTGCATACTCCCTCTTTAGTTCCATGAAATTTAGCCATGAATGTTATCGTGTAACATGGGAAAAGAGTTTCCAAGTACATGAGACTTCGAGACATTTCCTGTCTAGTACTTACTGCTCCTGCTCCCTGTCTTCTCATGTGCCTGAGTTGTCTGCTGAGTATGCATACACAAAAATCACAATTCCTCCCCAGGATAAAAACTCACAAACTTTCTGAGAAACTCAAATGAGGTCTTTAAAGACCAGCACATAGCAGGTTTTTAACCACTTAAAAAGGAAAAGGAAAAAGCTAAATCAGGTTACAGGTTTCTTTACTCCCACAAGAGTTATTAATGAGTTTAATTTGAACCAAAACATATCAAATATCAAAGCACTCGTGGCATACATAGCATGGGGAAATTTTTATGAATATGGTCACATATTAAACATAAAACCATTTATTTCTTAACAGTTTCTTATAAATCGTTTATTAGACATACAATACCTGCCAGGGTTCTCAAGGAATTTCAAAGACTGTTCATTATTGAGTCTGGCAGTTTGCTCTGAGAGCAAGCTGTAGCTGTAGTTTCAAGTTCACACTTGGCAGTTTTAAGATATAATCTAAATGTAGACAGTCTTCTATCTTGATTATAAAACATAAACTGTTCTTAAGAATATTCTTAATATAACAATGAGTTGGCCTTTCAATCTACTCTCTTTAAGGGGAACGGAAAGTCAGTTATTAGGAGTTTCATAATTATTTGAAAATGAGGAGAATATGAGTATAACTTTACATAGTTAAAGTATCTTTTACATAAAAAAGTGAAACCAGTCATTAAATAATAAGAAATAACAAGAAATATTTCAATATATTTTACATATGTACTATTCATATATCACTACTGCAATAATCTCAACTAAAAACAGCTGTGCATTTTTTTGGAAAGAACTGAATTTTCAGTTGAATAGCTGAGTCTTAAGGGTTTATAACACAGTAATTGTAGAAATTAAGGAAAATTCATCTGACTATGTCACAGTTTCTTCTGCTGAAAAATGGAACTAGCATTATTGTTCTATCTAAATTCTATAAGATATTAAAAATGGAATCCATGTGAAGGAATCTACCTTACAGTCATAGACATCAAAAAGAACTTGTTAAATCCAGGCTGATGTTAAATTAAAAGAAAAGTAAAATACTAGACTTAATTACTAAATCTTGAGACACATATACCTCAATGTGAAAAACCAGTGAGATTGCATTTAAGTATAAAATGACTCTGGCCGTTATAGAAAATTTAGTAAATATCTGGAAGATATTTAAATTTCATCCCCAAATTTGAGTTCTAATATTTGCTAAATTTATAATTTGTATAACTTGCTACTATTAAAATGCACAGTATCCCACATGACTAATTATGCATGTAACAACTCTACTAAAAAGTGTCCAGCAAGACCCATGGAGTAAAGATTGAATCCAAAAACAAAAATAGCTACCCAACTACCCAAAAGCAAAATATTCAGAACACTCTTGTGACCATGACAACTATAAGATTTTGCTCTTAGTAAGAATGAAGTAGAAACTAGCAACCCACCCTAGGATCCTTGTCTAGACAATTCCATGGACAGAGGAGCCTGGAGGACTCCAGTCCACAGGGTCACAAAAAGTCAAACATGACTGAGCACATACTTAATAAGAAAGTAACTTCTACATCAAATAAACTCATAGCACATTTTAGGAAATTTTGCTATTCACATACACACATGCATATTAGATTTTAACAATGAAGCAAATGTGAAAAAAATTAAAGAAGTTCTGTGAGAAATACTAACAACTTCATTCCTACAACTTCTTCATCACTCCCTTTCCCCCAAGTTCTTCCTTGAAATTAAATGTATTCTCCTGTCAATGTGGACTCATCACTTTCCCATACATTTGCAGAATGAGAAACATTTCTTCATGCCTAAAATTTTACATATGTACTATTCATATATCACTACTGCAATAATCTCAACTAAAAACAGCTGTGCATTTTTTTGGAAAGAACTGAATTTTCAGTTGAATAGCTGAGTCTTAAGGGTTTATAACACAGTAATTGTAGAAATTAAGGAAAATTCATCTGACTATGTCACAGTTTCTTCTGCTGAAAAATGGAACTAGCATTATTGTTCTATCTAAATTCTATAAGATATTAAAAATGGAATCCATGTGAAGGAATCTACCTTACAGTCATAGACATCAAAAAGAACTTGTTAAATCCAGGCTGATGTTAAATTAAAAGAAAAGTAAAATACTAGACTTAATTACTAAATCTTGAGACACATATACCTCAATGTGAAAAACCAGTGAGATTGCATTTAAGTATAAAATGACTCTGGCCGTTATAGAAAATTTAGTAAATATCTGGAAGATATTTAAATTTCATCCCCAAATTTGAGTTCTAATATTTGCTAAATTTATAATTTGTATAACTTGCTACTATTAAAATGCACAGTATCCCACATGACTAATTATGCATGTAACAACTCTACTAAAAAGTGTCCAGCAAGACCCATGGAGTAAAGATTGAATCCAAAAACAAAAATAGCTACCCAACTACCCAAAAGCAAAATATTCAGAACACTCTTGTGACCATGACAACTATAAGATTTTGCTCTTAGTAAGAATGAAGTAGAAACTAGCAACCCACCCTAGGATCCTTGTCTAGACAATTCCATGGACAGAGGAGCCTGGAGGACTCCAGTCCACAGGGTCACAAAAAGTCAAACATGACTGAGCACATACTTAATAAGAAAGTAACTTCTACATCAAATAAACTCATAGCACATTTTAGGAAATTTTGCTATTCACATACACACATGCATATTAGATTTTAACAATGAAGCAAATGTGAAAAAAATTAAAGAAGTTCTGTGAGAAATACTAACAACTTCATTCCTACAACTTCTTCATCACTCCCTTTCCCCCAAGTTCTTCCTTGAAATTAAATGTATTCTCCTGTCAATGTGGACTCATCACTTTCCCATACATTTGCAGAATGAGAAACATATTACCTGTCAGTCAGACACTTAAAAGTTGCACTGGTAAAGAAATCCAAAACACTAATAATTTTGAAACAAAGGATGAAGAGGAGGTGAGTGAGTCACCGTGGCTATTAAGCTAAATTGTCATCAGACTTCAGAGCTTGTCTAGAGAGCCTGAAGTTCCCTGCCTTTTAAGAAGCTTAGGGAGGCAACAGGAGCAAAAGAGCCTCCAGTTACTCAGAGGGCTACCCTCTGGTTAAGTCAGAGGCTGGGAAAAGAAACACAACTCTCCACTTAGAGGGCAAGTTACCTTGTCCCACTTTGTTTCCAGACCCTTAATTCCACCCCTTTAAAATCCTTTGACTTGGTTTGGAAAATGGGGCATAAGCCAAAAAGAAGGAGGGACAGACAGACAAAAAGAGCTGCCAGAAAAACAAATGCCTGATTAGAAAGGTTGCATATAATACGTGCACTGGGGGACATTTTTTTAAAACCCACTCACTTCAGTTGAATTCCTTCCAAATTCCCCCATCCTTGCCAGGAGGATCACAATCCCCCACATTCCCTCACTCCCCCTTGCCCATCTTCCCACCTTCAGCCTGTGTGCCAGCGTTAAGACCAGTCTGTCCATGACTTTGTGAAATATTGCAAAGCCCCCAGCGCTTGAGAAGCGGTAAAACCTCGACCATTCCAAACCTCTAGTTTTAGATCTTTCAGTGCATCTCTGCTTAACTCACCTGGAGTCAGGTCTAGAAGGCAGCCTCCGCCCAGGGGCAAGGGGAAGTCACCTGGGGAAGCTCAGCAGTGTCTGCCTGGGTAATGAGGGCAGTGGAGCTGCGCAGCTACCCTCTCCCCGACCTGCTGCTCCGGCTGCTCCGGGTTTTCTTCCACTCCCCACTTCTGAGCAGCCTGCCGTCCTTTTCTGCTATCCTCCCCCGTCTGCCTCTGCCGCTACTGCACTCCCTCTTCCAGGCGGTGGCGCAGAGCGGAGTCCTCCCGCCTCCCTCCTCCAGAGCTGTCCGTGGTGCTAATCAGGAGGTTCCCAGCCCCTCCCTGGCAGGCGCTGTGCTCAAGTCCCTGTGTCTGACACTTGAGTCCTAGGAGTCACAGAGATGCCTCCTGTGGCCACCAGATAAACGGGCTGGGGAAAGCGACAAGACGAACCCTCTAGCATATAACCTTCCCTTGTCGGTTTTAATGAACAATAACCTCAAAATTCTTCCTAAACGTATTCAGTTAATTCACATGTGCCAAAAAGTAAATGAGTGTTTGGGGATCTATGTGTATTAACGTTATTCTCTGTACAGAGGTGGTGACTTGCCTAGATTCTGAGACTAAAGAGTCCAAAGAGTGGTTATTTCCACACAGGTAGGGTGTGCTTGGGGGTTTCTAACCCAAATCAGCAAACTACTGGTCTCTACAATACAGAAACCTACCAAGAAAAAACAAAACAGGCAACTAAGACTTGTTTGGCTCTTGATTTAATAACCTCATTCCCTTCCAGATTAATCTTTACAATTCTGTGAAGCATTATAAGCAACCCTATTTTGTATTTTAATACTTAGAAACTGAATAACCTCTCTGCTCAAGGAAAGTCACAGGGATCCAGGGAATTCCCAGGCAGTCCAGTGGTTAGGACCCAGGCCTGGGCTTGATCCACAAGCTGCGAGGCATGGGCAAAAAAAAAACAAAAAAGTCACAGAAATTCTAAGTTTTTGAACCTAAATAATAACTGAAATTTTATACCTTACAATCCACACCCTGCATACAAGGTCTTGCAGCATCTTAGATAACACTTTATGATTGAACCAATAAAGACAATAGAACTATTAATATCAACAAATCCACACCAGGAGCCTGATGAATTTCCAGACTAATGGTGATATTTGTGAGTAGTCAAGTACTCCAAATAACAACAGTTTAGATGCATGCTAATCATGATCCTCCCCGTCTGCCTCTGGCTACTGCACTCCCTCTTCCAGGCGGTGGCGCTAGGCGGGGAGAGCAGCCTGCCGTCCTTTTCTGCTATCCTCCCCGTCTGCCTCTGCCTACTGCACTCCCTCTTCCAGGCGGTGGCGCAGAGCGGAGTCCTCCCGCCTCCCTCCTCCAGAGCTGTCCGTGGTGCTAATCAGGAGGTTCCCAGCCCCTCCCTGGCAGGCGCTGTGCTCAAGTCCCTGTGTCTGACACTTGAGTCCTAGGAGTCACAGAGATGCCTCCTGTGGCCACCAGATAAACGGGCTGGGGAAAGCGACAAGACGAACCCTCTAGCATATAACCTTCCCTTGTCGGTTTTAATGAACAATAACCTCAAAATTCTTCCTAAACGTATTCAGTTAATTCACATGTGCCAAAAAGTAAATGAGTGTTTGGGGATCTATGTGTATTAACGTTATTCTCTGTACAGAGGTGGTGACTTGCCTAGATTCTGAGACTAAAGAGTCCAAAGAGTGGTTATTTCCACACAGGTAGGGTGTGCTTGGGGGTTTCTAACCCAAATCAGCAAACTACTGGTCTCTACAATACAGAAACCTACCAAAAAAAAAAAAAAAAACAGGCAACTAAGACTTGTTTGGCTCTTGATTTAATAACCTCATTCCCTTCCAGATTAATCTTTACAATTCTGTGAAGCATTATAAGCAACCCTATTTTGTATTTTAATACTTAGAAACTGAATAACCTCTCTGCTCAAGGAAAGTCACAGGGATCCAGGGAATTCCCAGGCAGTCCAGTGGTTAGGACCCAGGCCTGGGCTTGATCCACAAGCTGCGAGGCATGGGCAAAAAAAAAACAAAAAAGTCACAGAAATTCTAAGTTTTTGAACCTAAATAATAACTGAAATTTTATACCTTACAATCCACACCCTGCATACAAGGTCTTGCAGCATCTTAGATAACACTTTATGATTGAACCAATAAAGACAATAGAACTATTAATATCAACAAATCCACACCAGGAGCCTGATGAATTTCCAGACTAATGGTGATATTTGTGAGTAGTCAAGTACTCCAAATAACAACAGTTTAGATGCATGCTAATCATGATGCTTACTTATAAAAGAACCACAGTCAGAATTAGGAAAGGTAAATGATATTCAAAATCTCTAGAGTCAATTTTCAGTCACATGTGAGTTGGCTCTTCAAAGAAGTCTAAAATGGGTATGCCCTTTTTACAATGGATAAAAGTCTAGTAAATCAACAACACAGTCTATCCAGTCACAAAGACACCTGATTGAACACATACACAAAAACCAGCATATTTGTTTCCCATTCAGAGTATGCAATTACTAATAAGCATTAAAATTTTTAAAAACTATCAAAAGTCATTCATTTCAACTAATCTTATAGGAAAAATTCATTATTCACACTTCCAACATACTAAATAGTATTAAAAATTAAAGCAAAAAAAATAAATAAAGCAGTGATAAAGAATCTACCTCCCAATGCAGGAGATGCAAGAAATGCAGATTTGATTCTTGGGTCTGGAAGACACTCTGGAGTAGGAAATAGCAACTCATTCAAGTATTCTTACCTAGACAATTCCATGGACAGAGAAGCCTGGCAGGCTATAGTCCCAAAGGGGGGTTACAAAGACTCAGATATGACTGAGCACACATGAAGAATATATAATAATATAGAGAGATGGAAGGAAATAGCAAGTAAAAGAAGTACAATCAGATTTCCTATCAATCCTGATTATTCATTCTGTGCCCCACTATAGAAATTATCCAAGGTGGTCTTTATTTCTCTTTATTTTCAAGGCTATTCAGGAATTTAAAAGAATATATAATTGGTTCACAGGAGGTGAGCAATTTTAAAACACCTACATCAATGCCAATCACTAATTAACTAATTAAGAATAAATTATGCTCATAAATAATCATAAGATTGATCAAGGTATGACAAACTGTATTCTATTTTAATCATATTACTACTACATCTAATTAAAACACAAGGATAATACATACATTTTCATTTTTCTCCTACTTAAAAAAAATTTAGAATAATGTCATAACTATCCTTCAATACTCGGTGTACATGCACCCATAAATCTTTGATTTACCTATCCAATATAAATACTCCATCCTTTGAATGTTAACAAGGCTATTTCTTCTTTGCAATTCTTGCTCTCTACTTTTTATATTTCTGGCCACCTAAAACCTATCAGTTAGCATTGTATAAATAGAAGAACTTTCAATAAAATAGCTTGAATAGACAGAAAATTGAAGGTAAATATTCAGCTACTCACAAAAGCCTCATTTTTCTTCCTTAAAATCTTGCATGCATATATTTACTCTGTTCAAGAAAACAAAAACTTCTAAAGGAGGAGGATTTTGTCCCCAAATGTTATGTTTTTAATTTATTAAGAAAGCAAGTGCCTATGCTAATTTTGTCTAAACCCTGTGCTCTAAGATGTACAGTGATCAAACTTGATGTGGTCTTTGACCTCATGGAATTTACAGTATAGTAATGAAGAGTCATGAACAAACAATAATAAATTTATACATTATTGCTGAATAAATGAAAAGTCTATCTGAACTCCTTGGCCAAGGCCATACATGAAAGCAAAAGAACTGCCTGCCTGAAAACACTAAAAGCAGCTCCCAAGAGGGACTCTCTGTTGAAACAGTACATCTCATTATGGAAATAATGAGAAAAATTAGTAACTGTGCAAATGACAGCACACATGCTTCTTTGTGGTTTCTGACCTTTTAGCTTCCTCAAAGGAAAGGACCACAAATCTTTCAACACTGTGGACAGTATTAATCTTGGCACAGAGGATAATTTTTTTCCTTTTATGCATACTTCATTCTGTTTTTCTCTAGAAAGGTTTTAGCTTCTAACTGAATCTAATGGATTTTCTAGTGAAAATATTTTTTCCTGAACAACTGTCTATGAGCCTTCTCATGTTCTAGCTCATTTCTCTGATGCCTTTTGCTTACAATAATAGAATTCCTTTTCTACTTTTATTAGTAACCATCACATAGTAACACATGCTTCCACACTGGATTGGATTTGAGCTTGCAAGCCTCTACTTTTAAATCAGAAGATGGATGTTGGAGTGAACTAGGGGAAAGATGTTTCGAAGAATATCCAAGGGGTTATTACCGCATCTCAGATCAGAATATTTTCTTAGTGGTGGTGTTTTTCTTTCATTAGGGTAAAACTGATGTATAACATCATGGTAGTTTTAGGTATACAGTACAAAGATTCAATATTTATATTTATTGAAAACATTGTACATATATATGTAAATGATCACAATCGTAAATCTAGTTAACTGTCATCACCATATACATTCTTTCCTTGCAGTGAAGAAGTTTTAACATTCACTTTAGCAACTTTTCAGTTATATAATACAGTATTATAAACTATGAAACGTCCCTGGTGGCTCAGTGGCTGAAAAGAAACCTGCCTGCCAATGCAGGAGGCACGGGTTCAATCCCTGGGTTGGGAAGATCCTTTGGAGAAGAAAATGGTAACCCACTCTTGATTCTTGTCTGAGAAATCCCATTCACAGAGGAGCAGGTTAGTCTACAGACCATGGGATCAGGAAAAAGTCAAACATGACTTTGCAAACAACAATTAAAAACCATAGTCACCATGCTATGCATTGTATCCTTATGACTTATTTTATAACTGAAAGTTTGTACCTTTTGCCTCCCTTCACTCATTTTGCTTTTTTGATCTTTTGAAATTTTAGAGAAGGAACTGACAGCAAGACCCTAGAATGCCTGACATGTCTCACACCTGTTCAATTTTTATGACTAAAAATGTCTCCAAAAATGGCTTTAATTTTTTAAATATCATAATTTTATTTGTGTATAGGTGTTCATGAAGTGGAGTTAGGGAAAGAAGTGCAAACTAGTAAGCAATTGGGAGGAAAAATGTTTCACAAAAAACAAATAGGTTTGAAAAGATGAAAAGACAACCTATCTGCTCTGAACGAATTTTTTAAAGCTCATAATTCATAGTTCTATCCATTGTCTATAAACTTAAAGCATAATATAAGAATAAGGACAGCAGATAAATCAAAGACCTCTACTGGGTCTAATTGTTAAAGTTTTCTATACCTATTTTTTCAATAAAAGAAACATGTATTTATATATCAGAAAATGTGTTTTTTGATAATCACATAGGAGAAAGAAGAAAATACTTCAATACTACAAAAGTGAGCTATTAGAACATACCATGGCTTACCACCTTCTTCACTCACAGGCTAAATTTTCGTCACTGGAGTCATGCCTTTGAATATGCTGGGAGATTGGTACTAAGGTCAAATTTATTTGGCAAAGGAGTAGATTCATCTTTAGGCTATTAAATCATTGTACATATATATGTAAATGATCACAATCGTAAATCTAGTTAACTGTCATCACCATATACATTCTTTCCTTGCAGTGAAGAAGTTTTAACATTCACTTTAGCAACTTTTCAGTTATATAATACAGTATTATAAACTATGAAACGTCCCTGGTGGCTCAGTGGCTGAAAAGAAACCTGCCTGCCAATGCAGGAGGCACGGGTTCAATCCCTGGGTTGGGAAGATCCTTTGGAGAAGAAAATGGTAACCCACTCTTGATTCTTGTCTGAGAAATCCCATTCACAGAGGAGCAGGTTAGTCTACAGACCATGGGATCAGGAAAAAGTCAAACATGACTTTGCAAACAACAATTAAAAACCATAGTCACCATGCTATGCATTGTATCCTTATGACTTATTTTATAACTGAAAGTTTGTACCTTTTGCCTCCCTTCACTCATTTTGCTTTTTTGATCTTTTTGAAATTTTAGAGAAGGAACTGACAGCAAGACCCTAGAATGCCTGACATGTCTCACACCTGTTCAATTTTTATGACTAAAAATGTCTCCAAAAATGGCTTTAATTTTTTAAATATCATAATTTTATTTGTGTATAGGTGTTCATGAAGTGGAGTTAGGGAAAGAAGTGCAAACTAGTAAGCAATTGGGAGGAAAAATGTTTCACAAAAAACAAATAGGTTTGAAAAGATGAAAAGACAACCTATCTGCTCTGAACGAATTTTTTAAAGCTCATAATTCATAGTTCTATCCATTGTCTATAAACTTAAAGCATAATATAAGAATAAGGACAGCAGATAAATCAAAGACCTCTACTGGGTCTAATTGTTAAAGTTTTCTATACCTATTTTTTCAATAAAAGAAACATGTATTTATATATCAGAAAATGTGTTTTTTGATAATCACATAGGAGAAAGAAGAAAATACTTCAATACTACAAAAGTGAGCTATTAGAACATACCATGGCTTACCACCTTCTTCACTCACAGGCTAAATTTTCGTCACTGGAGTCATGCCTTTGAATATGCTGGGAGATTGGTACTAAGGTCAAATTTATTTGGCAAAGGAGTAGATTCATCTTTAGGCTATTAAATCATTCGCTAAACCAGCATGCATTTATATATTCACTCATTGACTTTATATGCCAAACGTTTGAAGATCTGCTATGCACAAGCAAATATGGAATTATCTGGTAGAAGAGGCAGCTTGAAGAAATGAAAGGGAAGCTTTTGTGGGGTGGATGGAAAGGTGAGAGCAAAGCAGGAAGGGACTTCTCAAAGGCCAGGAGTATTACAATTTGAGAGGAGGCAAACAAGCCTGGTAAGGGTTGATATTTTAGGAACCTGAGTTCCTAATTTAATGACTCTGATTCTCCATTTCCTCATCTGTAAAATGAGGAAAACAATGCTAAATACGTTAAAGCTCATTGTGAGGCTTAATTAATCTATACAAAAAAAAGAGTAGTTTATGATACATTGTATACACTAATCATTTGCTATTATACGAAGAAATTCAGAAGTTCCAAAAAATGGAAGACACAGCAACTTAAAGGCAAGATACAAGGGAGCCTCAAAATTCAGTTTGACAATTGGCTGAGGGCTGCCTGGAAAAGACAATCCATTTACAGGTAGATGTTGCTTTTAGATTATTCTCCCCTACTCTGACCTTCTCTAGCACTTTGCTTAGATGTTTTACTGCACTTCTCAATTTCTCTCTTGAATTATGGTTATTTATGTAAAATCTTCTAGATTCCCAGAAAAATAAGCTTGTAATGGGGATACATTTTTTTTAAAAAAACATTTATTTTATTTATTTATCTTTTGGGGGGAGTGGGGTAGGGAGGGAGGGGGACGGGCGGGCCACTTCTACTGGTCTTTCATTTCTCTATTTTCATTCGTCTTTGTTCTTTGGCTCCTGTGGGCCTCCCATCGCTGTGGCCTCTGTCGCCACAGAGCGCTGGCTCTGGACACATGCGCTCCAGAACTCTGGCTCGGTAATTGGACACATCAGTCCAGCCGCTCCGCGGGCACGTGGGATCTTCCCAGGCCAGTAATGGGGATTCTTAAGGAGCTATATCAAAGTCTCCTCTATCACCTACAGCAAATAACCCAGAAGTAGTAACCCAAAGTTTATTGAATGAATAAAGAAAGATTATTTGAATTCTTTCGTTGCCGATTTTTCAGTCTGAATTATACCATTAATGGTGAGACAAATGCTAAATGGTGAGGATATATGGATTAGTATTTATAGTTATAATTCTGTTTTATGTGAGAAATCAACACACTTCCACTTCTGGTGTGATCATTATGTTCTATATATGGAGACTGCTACTGTGCAAAGTGTGGTCTGTCTATGGACCAACCACTTCAGTATCCCCTCGAGTTTCTTAGAAGCCACACCTACTGAACCAGAATTTGCATTTTTGACAAGACTCAAGTGATTCATACACAGATTTAAGCTTCAGAAGCGCTGTTGTATAATTCCTTCATTTCCAGATTGCACTGTCTTAGGAAAGAATATACCATAATTAAGAGGATAATAACAGCAACATTAACAAGTAACATTTAGTAATCTTATAAGCCTTATGGGCTTCTTCCAGACACTAGCTGAAGTCTTGGACGCAATACTTGTTAAAATTCTATGAAGTTACCATTAATAACATCCCCTAAATTGAGGTTCACAAGTTTTAAGTCACTTCCCCAAGATCACAGAGATGGTAAATCTCTCCAGGTTTGTAAAACTCTGGCTGTGTCTCTCCAAAGCCAAAGCACAGTTAACCTCATAGTTAATACATTTGCTTCCAACTTCCATTTTCTGACTGTGGTTTCTCTTCTATTTTCATTAATTTTATTTATACATGACTGACATTTTAAGCCTCTCCAATAATTTTTAGAAAACAATGTATTATAGACTAAGGGAAATACCAACTAATATCCCTAAGAAATTGTAATGAAATAGCTCCAGAACTATCCAAGTACTAAAAAGAATCACAGGGCGGGACTTTTTTTCCTAGTACTTCTTGTCACAGAACATTCAGTGTAAAAGCAAGACAGTGTTTCCACTTAGAATTACCAATGTGCATTTCTCAAATGGAAGATGAACATGACAAAAAAATCCATAAGCTAAAAAGCCAAGAATAAGCATTGCTACATTAGAAAAACTGGGCATAAATATGCCATATGAATGACATCCATAAGAATCATGGGAATTCTATGTGGTATTTAGTGTTTAGTTCTGTTCTGCAGAATGATCACAAAAGATTGTCTCTACAATTCACAGTGTGCTACAGGACAATAAATCACTGCATTAGGCTTGGAGAAATGTAAAGATTTACAGCCTAGGAAAATCTACCAGATAGTCTCACTTGCTGACTGTGCCTCTCCCAGTATTCCCATTTCCTACAGGAAGGTGCACATGAAAAGCATTTACTTTAAACGTAGCAGTGACTGGGACTTCTGTGTGGATAGACATTTGAAAGGGCAGACTGGCTTCTAAAGAGGTGGAGCTGTGACCTTGGCCTTTGGGTTAGAAGGAAGTGCTCCCCAGCCATACTGTGCTTTTCCCCAAAGTACCCTTGTGTTGTTTTTCCTTTATTCCCGGCTCCCATTATGTGACCCTTTGCCCATTCTATCAGTTTCTGACAAAACCGTGTAAAACCTCTAATAGAGACTGAGAAAAACACAAAATATTACAGCAGCAGAAGTTCATGCTGTTCATTAATATTTTCATGTGAAATTCAATATGCAAATAAGGACACTGCCATTTACCACCTAGAAGAGGCCTCCTAGAATCTTAAAAGTAGAAGGCATTAAAAGGCTTCAAAGCTGTGACTTGTAAATCTTTCTTATTAGAGATGAAGAAGATGAGGTTAGGGCACACTAAGGAAATTGCCTCAGGTCATAGAGATGGCTAGAGTGCAGAACTCTTTTTCTCTACAACATGTATTGTTTTTTTAATCATCTCAGTAAGTTCAGTACATTTCTGGTCGGTAGTGGGGATAGAATCTCCAATTCAGAAGCCTAATTTTCCCTATGAATCCCTTTATACCTCCAGCTTAGGAATACCTTTAGGAGTGTTCCAGAAAATAATTAACAGCACTTGGATGACTTTTTTGAGATACATTTGGAAAAAATTGAATCAGTGATTTAGAAACCTCAAGAAACTAACAAACACTAGACAAACTCGAATTATATTTAAGCTTGCATGCGATATAAACAACTTAGTCTCATTTGTATAGCTATACTTTGTACTTTTGAAAAAAGAATATTTTAATATATAAAATGTAACTACATAAAGAGGAATGAAAAGAGTAAGCAGAAATAACCAGGTGGAAAAACAGCACAGTGTCATCTTCAGGCAATCACGAGAGGATTCTCACTCTGATAAAAAAGAAAAAAAAAACAGAAGAGTTTGAACATGGGCAGCGCCCTTACCAAGCTATACTGATAATGGTATATTTTTAAAAGGCTTTTAGAGGAGATGGAAATGTTTTATTATGTATTCAGTAAAGTGCCATGGTGGTGTTTCTCAACTATCAGCTATTTTCAAAATTCCCATAATCTTTCTCTAGATGACAAACTTACATAAATACGGAGAAAGAGGATCAGCCTTACCAAGGTGATAATCGAATTCTGCTTTCAAGTGTAAGATATTTCTAAGCACACATTTGCTAATCACATTGATGTGTATTTAACTTCTTTTTCACCTACCCTTGTCAAAGGAGCTAAAGCAGTCCTTCATACGAAGATGGGATTTTTTTTCTTGAAGGCAAAGTTTTTTTTTTTCCCCCCACATAATACTGTAACATTTCCAGTTTCATTTGTGTGAAAAAATATTTTTGTGATGTGTAGGGGGTTTCCTCATGGCTCAGATGGCAAAGAATCTGCCTGCAATGTAGGAGACCCAGGTTCTATTCCTGGGTCTGGAAGATGGCCTGGAGAAGAAAATGGTAGCCCACACTAGTATTGTTGCCTGAAAAATTCCATAAACAGAGGAGCCTGGAAAGCTACGTCCATTGGGTCCAAGGGTCAGACACAGCTGAGCAACCAACACTTGCACTTTTTCATACAATAACTGGCACTCTGACTGCATATATAAGTGGAATTTATTTCAAAATTATGTTTATTTATAAATATTGTAAACTTTTGAACTTTCAATTAATTAATGCTATCTTCAGCAATATAGTTTTTCTATATAGTCAGCATTGGAAACACACTGCCTTAATGTAAAATTCAGTAGCTAAATTGATAAGTTTTGAATTAAGTTTTAAATAAAGTTATGAAATATAAGCAAAGTTAAAAATGAAAGCAAATATCTGCAACTATGATCAAGGAAGTAAATAAAACATCTAAAATAATAAGAACTATTTAAATAAAATAAGATATTACCTAGTGAACAAAATATTCCTTTGACTTTCTAGTTGACTTTGACAGGACTACTTGACAGACTTACACGTTCATAGTTTCTAGGCTTCATTTTGCTCATCTCTAATGCAACAACTGGACTGGGTACTACTTCACGTCCTATTCAACTCTGTAAACCTATTTAACAATACTGCGTATGTACTCTTCTTCTCCACCTTGCCCTGTACAATACAGTAAGTAAGTCCCTTTCCGCGAAATCTGGGCACAGCCTAAGTTTTCCAGAGAATACTGTTGTTGTGGAGTCATCTTATGAATGGCCCTCATATGCACCCAGTTTCTCAACTCCAAACTCAGATAATAATCACTTTGATCTTTTTCTTTACCGTCTTTCTAGCTGTAACCAGTCTGTTGTCCTACTATTTCAAGCCTGCAACCAATGAATGAAACCTATAGCCATGTCTCTAAAGAATCCATTCAGCTTTAACTCTATATTAACCACTAGTCCAAAGCACTGTCAACTCCTAATTTCAATATAAAACACTGGGTCCCTAACACATCTGGAAGTCTCTTTTTTTTTTTCCAAAGTAATTACGTCATATTATTGCCTGGGTTAAATGTATCTCAAATTTCTTAATGCTTGTGGGGAAAAAAAAAAAACCCACAGCCCTCAATTGAGTCCCTAACCCTAACCACAATCTCATGTCATGCATCCCTCCCTTGTTTATTTTTCTCTAGCCACACCGAACCTCAGTTACTGATGCACAAGTATTCTCCCATCACAGAGCCATGGTAGGTGATTCTCCTATTTCCTAAAATTTTCTTGTCATCTTTTCATCTCCCAGTCATACAATAACTGGCACTCTGACTGCATATATAAGTGGAATTTATTTCAATTATGATAAAAGTAAACTTTGAACTTTCAATTAATTAATGCTATCTTCAGCAATATAGTTTTTCTATATAGTCAGCATTGGAAACACACTGCCTTAATGTAAAATTCAGTAGCTAAATTGATAAGTTTTGAATTAAGTTTTAAATAAAGTTATGAAATATAAGCAAAGTTAAAAATGAAAGCAAATATCTGCAACTATGATCAAGGAAGTAAATAAAACATCTAAAATAATAAGAACTATTTAAATAAAATAAGATATTACCTAGTGAACAAAATATTCCTTTGACTTTCTAGTTGACTTTGACAGGACTACTTGACAGACTTACACGTTCATAGTTTCTAGGCTTCATTTTGCTCATCTCTAATGCAACAACTGGACTGGGTACTACTTCACGTCCTATTCAACTCTGTAAACCTATTTAACAATACTGCGTATGTACTCTTCTTCTCCACCTTGCCCTGTACAATACAGTAAGTAAGTCCCTTTCCGCGAAATCTGGGCACAGCCTAAGTTTTCCAGAGAATACTGTTGTTGTGGAGTCATCTTATGAATGGCCCTCATATGCACCCAGTTTCTCAACTCCAAACTCAGATAATAATCACTTTGATCTTTTTCTTTACCGTCTTTCTAGCTGTAACCAGTCTGTTGTCCTACTATTTCAAGCCTGCAACCAATGAATGAAACCTATAGCCATGTCTCTAAAGAATCCATTCAGCTTTAACTCTATATTAACCACTAGTCCAAAGCACTGTCAACTCCTAATTTCAATATAAAACACTGGGTCCCTAACACATCTGGAAGTCTCTTTTTTTTTTTCCAAAGTAATTACGTCATATTATTGCCTGGGTTAAATGTATCTCAAATTTCTTAATGCTTGTGGGGAAAAAAAAAAAACCCACAGCCCTCAATTGAGTCCCTAACCCTAACCACAATCTCATGTCATGCATCCCTCCCTTGTTTATTTTTCTCTAGCCACACCGAACCTCAGTTACTGATGCACAAGTATTCTCCCATCACAGAGCCATGGTAGGTGATTCTCCTATTTCCTAAAATTTTCTTGTCATCTTTTCATCTCCCAGTCTGCAGATGACATGTCATTTTCTCTAAGTAGCCTTTCTGGATCCTTCCTTACCTCACTGCATTTTCAGTCTTTTTTATCTCTATACATTTCCCTTCATAGTACTCATTTTAATACATAAATGTCATATATTTATGTGAGTACCGATTTTATTTGTCTTTTAAATAATGTCTTCATATGTCAGGGCTCTACCCTTTTGTAATCATCAGCCTTTGGCTTAGGATGTACATAAATGCTTATTGACTAGATAATCAGCTTCACAAAGATAAAATCAAGTAAACCTTGGAGAATGGTAGGTCTATTCTATTGTATTCATATGCTAAGGCTGAAAATAAGATTTAGGCTCTGTGAAAAAATATACCCAACTGTATTAGTATCAAAAAAGATTTTTTTTCAACATTACTCCAGGTTTGATTAGTTTATATGGGAACCTGAAATGAAGACTAAGGTACAGCAGATTATTAGGAAGTATCCTTAAGCATCAAACCTATAACCTAAAGGTCCATCAACAGAGGAATAGATAGAGAAGATGCAGTACATGTATACAAAGGAATATTACTCAGCCATAGGAAAGAATGAAGCTGGGGCCATTTTCAGAAATGTGGGTGGACTTAGAGAGGGTCATAGAGAGTGAAGTAAGTCAAAAGGAAAAAAATATTATATATTAATGTATATATGTGGAATCTAGAAAAATGGCATAATGTTATGTATAAAGCAGAAATAGGGACACAGAGGCAGAGAACAAATATATGGAAACCAAGGAGGAAACTGGGAGCAGGAGGATAGAAGCCTGGGATTGACACACATGCACTGCTGATACTATGCACGCACACTTCAGCCCCCTGGTGCAAAGAGACGGCTCACTGGAAAAGACCTTTCTGCCGGGGAAAACACATAGCCAAAGGAGAAGGGGATGACAGAGGATGAGATGGTTCTATGGCATCACTGAGTCAATGGACATGAATTTGAGCAGGCTCCAGGAGAGGATGAAGGAGAGGAAACTTGGCATGCTCCCATCACAGAGCCATGGTAGGTGATTCTCCTATTTCCTAAAATTTTCTTGTCATCTTTTCATCTCCCAGTCTGCAGATGACATGTCATTTTCTCTAAGTAGCCTTTCTGGATCCTTCCTTACCTCACTGCATTTTCAGTCTTTTTTATCTCTATACATTTCCCTTCATAGTACTCATTTTAATACATAAATGTCATATATTTATGTGAGTACCGATTTTATTTGTCTTTTAAATAATGTCTTCATATGTCAGGGCTCTACCCTTTTGTAATCATCAGCCTTTGGCTTAGGATGTACATAAATGCTTATTGACTAGATAATCAGCTTCACAAAGATAAAATCAAGTAAACCTTGGAGAATGGTAGGTCTATTCTATTGTATTCATATGCTAAGGCTGAAAATAAGATTTAGGCTCTGTGAAAAAATATACCCAACTGTATTAGTATCAAAAAAGATTTTTTTTCAACATTACTCCAGGTTTGATTAGTTTATATGGGAACCTGAAATGAAGACTAAGGTACAGCAGATTATTAGGAAGTATCCTTAAGCATCAAACCTATAACCTAAAGGTCCATCAACAGAGGAATAGATAGAGAAGATGCAGTACATGTATACAAAGGAATATTACTCAGCCATAGGAAAGAATGAAGCTGGGGCCATTTTCAGAAATGTGGGTGGACTTAGAGAGGGTCATAGAGAGTGAAGTAAGTCAAAAGGAAAAAAATATTATATATTAATGTATATATGTGGAATCTAGAAAAATGGCATAATGTTATGTATAAAGCAGAAATAGGGACACAGAGGCAGAGAACAAATATATGGAAACCAAGGAGGAAACTGGGAGCAGGAGGATAGAAGCCTGGGATTGACACACATGCACTGCTGATACTATGCACGCACACTTCAGCCCCCTGGTGCAAAGAGACGGCTCACTGGAAAAGACCTTTCTGCCGGGGAAAACACATAGCCAAAGGAGAAGGGGATGACAGAGGATGAGATGGTTCTATGGCATCACTGAGTCAATGGACATGAATTTGAGCAGGCTCCAGGAGAGGATGAAGGAGAGGGAAACTTGGCATGCTGCAGTATATGGGGTCTCAAAAACACAGACACGACTGAGCAACTGAATTGAACTGATAAAACTGATAACTAATGAGAACATATTGTACAGCACAGGGAACTCTATGTAATGCAATGTGGTGACCTGAATGGGAACGAAGTCCAAAAGGAAGGGTATACATGATTATGTATGGATGATTCATCTTTATGTACAGTAGAAGCTAACAACATTATAAAGCAACAATGTGCTAAATCACTTCAGCCATGTCTGACTCTTCGTGACCCTATCGACTGTAGCCTACCAACCTCCTCTTCCACGGGATTCTCAAGGCAAGAATACTGGAGTGGGCTGCCATGCCTCCCTCCAGAAAGCAACTATACTCCAATACAAAATAATTTTTTTAAGTTTAAAACCTGTAGAAGGGAAAAGCAGCAAGCAATACTGGAGAGACAGAGAAATAAAGAGTGATACATGGCACCAATTTGAACTTGCAAGGAATTCTAGAGGTGAGAAGGATCTTCAGCAATGCCTGATTTAGGAATTAGAAGCATGGGCCGCTATACCCTGTGCATACCTCAGGTGTGGGTAAAGGCTGCCCTAAGAAGGGACAGAACAAATGGTGGCAGCCAAGGAAACTAGAAGGTTCTTTGCCTACAAAACACCAGACAACTGGGAAAACAAATCCTTCATTTACAAGGGGCATCAAATATAAACTATCAGAATCCAGTAAAATCATATTGTATTTCACATATTTCAGTCATAAATAAATTCAGAATGGATGCTTTCTTTTCTTCACCAGTCGTATTAGCTCACAAATACAGCATCTGAGAAAACAGAGTAGTGAATAAAATTCTGAGTGATAGTAGGAAAACTATTTTATTGCCAGTGCTGACATTAAATATTTAGATAATAAGTATAATGCATAGATAAATCGCTAGATCTATTTGCCCATCTAAAAAAATCCAGGAGCTCAGAAAAGCTGTTTAATATCCCTTGAAGTTCTAATTTTCTAAAAGTACAGTTATACACAGATTTTTATTTGCAATAAACTTAGTCAAACTGTCATCACTCTTTCAAAATATGTTATTGTTTGTAGCTACCCATCAATTACTAAAGGGAAAAAATACAACTCTTAATAATGGTGGTATTTCTTATAAAGCATCTTTCTGTGAGTCACAACAAAAGGAACTAAAACAGTTACCAAATCAAGAAAAAATTTACTCAGAAAGAAGGAAAGAAAACCTTATCTAAACTTCTCAAATTGTGAGAAAACACAATCAACTTGGACAAGCCCGAGAGCCAAAGTTGAATACTGGAAATATTGCTAGTGTCTTCATTCTCTCTAAATGCTTTTCAAAGATTCTTTCTTTAATCTTGACATTTAATAAATTTACTAGGATTTTTCTTAAATTCTGTTTCTTAGGTTTTGTCTCAGAATCCTCAATGCCAGAAGGCAAATGAAAAGATGCCCACATAATTTTAATGTGAGAACAAAAAATTCTATGCCCAGGGCAGTTGTCATTTATTTCCAGATCATGGGGAAACATTGCTTAATAACAATAAAAAATTATTCATATGCCCTTCTCTAAAAATGCTGTTTGAAGATAAGAAGTAGACAAAAACAAATAACTCACAAACAAATGTGTTAGGGTAAAAGTATTGACATTAACAGTGTATTAATAAATAGAAGTGTCACTTTGTAAAAGGATTGTACTAAGGATGAGTAAAATACAATGAAATTTAATACAGTCAAAAATCTATGGTCTATGACCCAGCAACCCCACTATTAGGCTTATACCCTGATGAAATCAAAACCGAAAGAGACACCTGTACCCCAGTGTTCATTGCAGCACTCTACACAATAGCTAGAACATGGAAGCAACCTAGATGTCCATCAATGAACAAATGGATGAAGAGGCTCTGGTACATATATGCAATGGAGCACTTCTCAGCCGCACAAAAAGATACAGAAGATTCAGTCCTAATGAGATGGATGAATCTAGAACCTATTATACAAAGTGAAGTCAGTCAAAAAGAGAAGGACAAGTATAGTATACTAACAAATATATATGAAACCTAGTAATATTATACTGATAAATACACACACAGAGCATTAATGGAAAAACAGTCATAAAGAACAGCCTTATGGACATTGTGGAGAGGGAAGAGTGGGTGAGAGATATGGAAAGAGTAATATGGAGCCCTTTAGTATCATATGCAAAAGAGATAACTATTGTCAATGTGCTGTGGGTTAAGGGATCCTACACGGAGCTATGCGATGGCCTGGAGTGGGGGGATGGGATATGCATATAACTAATCTGGGATTATATGTAACTGTAAACAACAAAACTCTGTAAAAGCAATAAAGCAAAATTTTTAAAAATGGCAAAAAAAAAAAAATCTTTGATCTTGACCCCTAAAGAAGAGGCAGAAGAATGTACGGGTAATATTTTATCTTACAAAATACTGTATTATTCTTATGTTTAAATCTGAAACATATATTTAAATACATAATTTATACACATAAACAATCCTTAAGATTTTTAACTCATATCCTTGAAATCACTGGTAAATGGCAAAAAACACGGCATAGCAATGTAACAATATGGCAAAAATGGAGTCAGAACATACAGAAAAAGAACTAAAAATAGAAAATGAACTCATATGCCAGAAGTTTGACAAAAGTACCTATTATAACAAAAATGTAGAGAAAATATACTCAGGAAAGAACAGACTATGGATGTTGGTTATAAAAACACACAAAGACAAACAATAACTATATCCTGTGAACAATAAGGATGACAAAAGAAAAAAATAAAATAATGGACAAAGATATATATATTCTGGAAAATAAACAAAAAGAAGAATTGAAACTATAGTTCAAAAATCAATACTGAAAGATAAAATCCATAATAAACATAAACTAATTAATAACCTTTATGTTCCAAGTAAGACATTGTTGAAATACATAAAACAAAAGAAATCCAGAAATACAAGGAGCACTAAACAGGACAGAATAAATTCAACTCTGACAGATTAAGTATAAAACAGATAGAAATAATCTCTGGATAATGACATCATTAATCAATATAGAAGAAATGGAATACAGTATGTATAACAAAAAGTGAAGTCAGTCAAAAAGAGAAGGACAAGTATAGTATACTAACAAATATATATGAAACCTAGTAATATTATACTGATAAATACACACACAGAGCATTAATGGAAAAACAGTCATAAAGAACAGCCTTATGGACATTGTGGAGAGGGAAGAGTGGGTGAGAGATATGGAAAGAGTAATATGGAGCCCTTTAGTATCATATGCAAAAGAGATAACTATTGTCAATGTGCTGTGGGTTAAGGGATCCTACACGGAGCTATGCGATGGCCTGGAGTGGGGGGATGGGATATGCATATAACTAATCTGGGATTATATGTAACTGTAAACAACAAAACTCTGTAAAAGCAATAAAGCAAAATTTTTAAAAATGGCAAAAAAAAAAAAATCTTTGATCTTGACCCCTAAAGAAGAGGCAGAAGAATGTACGGGTAATATTTTATCTTACAAAATACTGTATTATTCTTATGTTTAAATCTGAAACATATATTTAAATACATAATTTATACACATAAACAATCCTTAAGATTTTTAACTCATATCCTTGAAATCACTGGTAAATGGCAAAAAACACGGCATAGCAATGTAACAATATGGCAAAAATGGAGTCAGAACATACAGAAAAAGAACTAAAAATAGAAAATGAACTCATATGCCAGAAGTTTGACAAAAGTACCTATTATAACAAAAATGTAGAGAAAATATACTCAGGAAAGAACAGACTATGGATGTTGGTTATAAAAACACACAAAGACAAACAATAACTATATCCTGTGAACAATAAGGATGACAAAAGAAAAAAATAAAATAATGGACAAAGATATATATATTCTGGAAAATAAACAAAAAGAAGAATTGAAACTATAGTTCAAAAAAATCAATACTGAAAGATAAAATCCATAATAAACATAAACTAATTAATAACCTTTATGTTCCAAGTAAGACATTGTTGAAATACATAAAACAAAAGAAATCCAGAAATACAAGGAGCACTAAACAGGACAGAATAAATTCAACTCTGACAGATTAAGTATAAAACAGATAGAAATAATCTCTGGATAATGACATCATTAATCAATATAGAAGAAATGGAATAGCCCTCATAGTCAACAAAAGAGTCTGAAATGCAATATATGGGTATAACTTCAAAAATGACAGAAGAATGAGCTCAGTCAGTGTCCAAGCCAAACCAATATCACAGTAATTCAAGTAATTCATCCTAGTAATTCAAGTCTGTGCCCCAATCACTAATGCCAAAAAATCTGGATCTATGAACACCTACAAAAAGACCTAACACTAAAAAAGATCTTCTTTTCATCAAAGGGGATTGGAATGCAAAAGTAGGATGTCAAGAGATACCTGAAGTAACAGCAAAGTTTGGTCTGGGAGTACAAAATGAAGCAAGGCAAAGGCTAACAGAGTTTTACCAAGAGAAACTGGCAAAGACCCTCTTCCAACAACACAAGACACGACTCTACACATGGACATCACCAGATAGCCAATACCAAAATCGGACTGATTATATTCTTTGTAAACAAAGATGGAGAAGCTCTATACAGTCAGCAGAAAAAAAAAAAAAAAAAGAAAGACCTGGAGCTGACAATGGCTCAGATCACCCTTACTACAAACTTCAGGCTTAAATTGAAGAAAGTAGAGAAAACCACTAGACCACTGGGGCATGACCTAAATCAAATTCCCTTATGGTTATACAGTAGAAATGACAGATTCAAGGGATTAGATCTGGAAGATTCAAGGGACGTAGATCTGGAAGAACTATGGACAGAGGCTCATAACATTGTGCAGGAGGCAGTGACCAAAACCATCTACAAGAAAAAGAAATGCAAAAAGGCAAAATTGTTGTTCCAGAGAATACCAATAAGAGATAAGAATGCCTTCTTAAATGAAAAATGCATAGAAATAGAGGAAAACAAAAGAATGGGAAAGACTTAACATCTCTTTAAGAAATTTGGAGGTGTCGAGGCAATATTTCCTGCAAAGATGGGCACAGTAAAGGACAGAAAGGAAAGGACCTAAGAGAAGCAGAGGAGATTAAGAAGAGGTGACAAGAACAGAAGAACTATTAAAAACAAACAAACAAAAAAAGGTCTTAAAGACCCAGATAACCATCATGGTGTGGTCACTTACCCAGAGCCAGATATCCTGGAGTGTGAGGTTAAGTGGTTCTTAGGAAGCATAACTACAGACAAAGTTAGTGGAGGTGATGGAATTTCAGTTGAGCTATTTCAAATACTAAAAGACTATGTTAAAATGCTGTACTCAATACACCAGCAAATTTGGAAGAGTTGACAGTGGCTATACGACTGGAAAAAGTCAGTTTTCTTTTAAATTCCAAAGAAAGGCAATGTCAAAGAATGCTCAAACCAACATACAGTTTTACTCATTTCACATGCTATCAAAGTAATACTCAAAATTCTTCAAGATGGGCTTCAATAGTACATGCACTAAGAACTTCCAGATGTATAAGCTGGGCTTAGAAAAGGCAGAAGAATCAGAGACTAACTTTTCAAGATCTATTGGATCATAAGGAAAGCAAGGAAATTTCAGCAAAACATCTACTTCTGTTTCAAACATCTACTTCTGTTTCATCTATGCTAAAGACTTTTGTGGATTACAGCAAACCATGGAAAATTCATAAAGAGATGGGCATACCAGACCACCTGACATGTGTCCTGAGAAACCTGTATGGAGGTCAAGAAACCACAGTTAGAACCAGACATGGAACAAAAGATTGGTTCAAAACTGAGAAAGGAGTATGTCAAGGCTATCTATTGTCACCCTGTTTATTTAACTTCTATGCAGAAATACACCATGCAAAATGCTGGGCTGGATGACTCACAAGCTGGAATCAAGATTGCCAGGAGAAATATCAACAACCTCAGATATGCAGATGATACCACTCTAATGGCAGAAAGCGAAGAGGAACTAGAGACTCTCTTGATGAGGGTAAAAGAGGAGAGCAAAAAAGCTGGCTTAAAACTCACCATTCAAAAAACTAAGATCATGGCATCTGGGCCCATCACTTCATGCTAAATAGAATGGGGAAAAGCAGAAACAGTGACAGATTTTATTTTATTGGGCTCCAAAATCACTTTGGATGGTGACTGCAGCCATGACATTAAGGACACTTGCTCCTTGGAAGGAAAGCTATAACAAATCTGGACAGCACATTAAAAAGCAGAGACATCACTTTGTCAACAAAGGTTTGTATAGTGACAAAGGTCTGTATAGTCAAAGCTATGGTTTTCCCAGTAGTTATGTACAGCTAAAGCTATGGTTTTCCCAGTAGTTATGTACAGCTGTGAGAGTTGGACCATAAAAAAGGCTGAGCACCAAAGAAATGATGCTTTCAAACTGTGGTGCTGGGGAAGAGTCTTGAGAGTCCCTTGAGGAGATCCTTATCCCTAGTCAATCCTAAAGGAAAACAACCCTGAATACTCATTAGAAAAACTGATGCTGAAACTGAAGTTCTAATACTTTGGCCACTTTATGCAAGGAGTAGACTCTTTGGAAAAGACCATGATGCCAGGAAAGACTAAGGGCAGGAAGAGAAGAAGTCAACAGACGATAAGACTGTTACATAGTATCACTGACTCAATAAACATTAGTTTGAGTAAACTTCAGGACCTGGTGTAGGACAGGGAACCCTGGCCTGCTGCAGTCTGACAAAACTCCATGACTGAAGAACAAAAACAAATCAATATTAAATAATACAGAGGACCTATATTTTCTTTCCATATACTGACAGTATAATTATGAAAATTACACCTATTTGGGGACTACAAAGGAGACACTTCACCAAGAACACTGAATAAGCAAGCATGTATGTAGAACATGTAGAATTATGGTGTGGCTGTTAAAAACACATATCTGTTTGTGCTCATAAGTTCACTTAAAAGGGAAGAGTCTATTGAGGCTAAGACCTTTTATGACTTTGAAGGTTACAGTTATTATCATGTAGCTGATGGCCTTGACTCTGATGCCTGACCAAGGCCAAATGGAAGGAAAGGCGGCAAGGCTTCTTTTGCAGAGCAACTGACACCACAGTATCTTCTAGTTCAATCATCCCATTGACAGGGTTGCGTGTCTGGAAAATGGATGCCAAGGGAATTCAAAGAGTATAACTAAATGAGTTAATACTGGGAGCTCATCTGTGCCCTAGAGACCCCTTAGTTAAACATATCACCTGAGGAAGGAGCATAGGAATATGTCTCCTCTTCTGGAAACTATTGTACCAATGTATAAACATGGAGCAATAGTCCATACAATGAGGAAGCACAGTCGATGTGCGTGAGCAAGATGGGCTCGTCTGTTCTGATTAAAACAGTTTTCTCAGGAGGCAACACTAAGCCTTTTTTATGGCTGCTATAGCAAGTTCTAAAAATTATGGGTGACTTCCGTGGAAAAAATATTTTTAAATCATGCTTATTACTAGGGAAATTGAATCTCATTTTTCAAAATTATATAGCACAACAGAAAATCATTAGTAATCTGTCTTTTATATTTTGTGAAAAGACATTGGAATAAAGTAAGGAAAACAGTCTTTATTGGAATTGAGGGGAAAAAATGAAATCTAATGTCCCTAGACATTAATCAAGTGTAAATTAGCAGAGCTCAAAATGTTACTGATTCTTTTTTAGTTAGATCACAGTGGCTCTGAATATTTACTTCTCATGGAGGAAAGCCAATGCATGAATATAAAAGGAGTTTATTAAACAAATGTCACTTTAATTTGTTTCTAGAATGTCTTGACGTGACCTTCTGGTGGTTGACTCATCATTCTTATTTTGTTTGATTCATGCTAAAATGAAGACATGCTTCATTTTAAAGGACAGAAATGGTTGGTTTTGGAGAAGCTACTGATGCATGAAGGTAGCAGGGAGAAGCCAGTGAGGGATTAATTAAAAGTATACCATATACGCCTTTAAAATTTGATAAGATTGACTTGTTCTTTAAAAATCACGTTTCTTTTAAAACCATTTCCTCAATTAATTTATTGTGACCCTTAAACTTTGATTCCAGGTAGAATGATCAATTCTCTCCTTGGTATTCTCATCATAACTGCCGTAGACATAACCTCTATAGACCACCGACTTTCACATAGTATCTATAATAGTATGTACTTCTTGTTCTCAATATACTGATCTATCCATCAACTGTATTATTAACTCTTTAAAAGATATAATATTCATCTTTCTAGCTACAATGCTCACATAAAGTATCAGTTCAATCAGTCATGTCTGACTCTTTGCAACCCCATGGACTGCAGCACGCCAGGTTTCTCTGTCCTTCACTGTCTCCCAGAGCTTGAGTCGGTGATGCCATCCAACCATCTTGTCCTCTGTTGTCCCCTTCCCCTGCCTTCTATTTTTGAGGAAGGAGCATAGGAATATGTCTCCTCTTCTGGAAACTATTGTACCAATGTATAAACATGGAGCAATAGTCCATACAATGAGGAAGCACAGTCGATGCTGAGCAAGATGGGCTCTTCTCTTCTGATTAAAACAGTTTTCTCAGAGGCAACACTAGCTTTTTTAGCAAGTTCTAAAAATTATGGGTGACTTCCGTGGAAAAAATATTTTTAAATCATGCTTATTACTAGGAAATTGAATCTCATTTTTCAAAATTATATAGCACAACAGAAAATCATTAGTAATCTGTCTTTTATATTTTGTGAAAAGACATTGGAATAAAGTAAGGAAAACAGTCTTTATTGGAATTGAGGGGAAAAAATGAAATCTAATGTCCCTAGACATTAATCAAGTGTAAATTAGCAGAGCTCAAAATGTTACTGATTCTTTTTTAGTTAGATCACAGTGGCTCTGAATATTTACTTCTCATGGAGGAAAGCCAATGCATGAATATAAAAGGAGTTTATTAAACAAATGTCACTTTAATTTGTTTCTAGAATGTCTTGACGTGACCTTCTGGTGGTTGACTCATCATTCTTATTTTGTTTGATTCATGCTAAAATGAAGACATGCTTCATTTTAAAGGACAGAAATGGTTGGTTTTGGAGAAGCTACTGATGCATGAAGGTAGCAGGGAGAAGCCAGTGAGGGATTAATTAAAAGTATACCATATACGCCTTTAAAATTTGATAAGATTGACTTGTTCTTTAAAAATCACGTTTCTTTTAAAACCATTTCCTCAATTAATTTATTGTGACCCTTAAACTTTGATTCCAGGTAGAATGATCAATTCTCTCCTTGGTATTCTCATCATAACTGCCGTAGACATAACCTCTATAGACCACCGACTTTCACATAGTATCTATAATAGTATGTACTTCTTGTTCTCAATATACTGATCTATCCATCAACTGTATTATTAACTCTTTAAAAGATATAATATTCATCTTTCTAGCTACAATGCTCACATAAAGTATCAGTTCAATCAGTCATGTCTGACTCTTTGCAACCCCATGGACTGCAGCACGCCAGGTTTCTCTGTCCTTCACTGTCTCCCAGAGCTTGAGTCGGTGATGCCATCCAACCATCTTGTCCTCTGTTGTCCCCTTCCCCTGCCTTCTATTTTTCCCAGCATCAGGTTCTTTTCCATATAAAATATAGAAGGAACAAATGTATGACTGATTTTACCCTAACTTCCTTGATTCTTACTTCTTCCATTACACATATGCACAGATTGTCTATGCTTGCAATAATTTATTATAGGTTTGTAGTTCAGAGTTTTATTTTGTAACTTGATGTGTTGCTACATGGATAAAATTTTAACCTGTTCATCAGTGTCTCATCAACAAGACAGTAATCAGAATGCATAATTTTGTCAGTGACAGTGGGTGCCCTGCCTAAAATTTAGCATTGAAATTTTTGAATCATGAGTGAAACCTGGAGAAGAAACAACTATTTAGTAACAGTCATATATTAATGTAATTTCAGTTTGGCAAGAGATGGAATCAACTTCTTTATAAATAATAGTGTTTCTTTGTTATATAAAAAGGGCTTCTCCAGTGACTCAGATGATAAAGAATCTGCCTGCAGTGCAGGAGGCCCGGCTTCAATTCCTGGGCTGGGAAGAACCCTGGAGAAGGAAATGGCAATCCATTCCAGTATTCTTGCATAGACAATCCCATGGAGAGAGGAACCTGGTGGGCTACAGTCCATACAATTGCAAAGCATCAGACACTACCAAGCAACTAGCACTTTGACTTTCATACCATGTTGCATGAAACAAAATATATAAACATATGAAAAGTCCATAATCATTTTTACATATATATGAAATAAGTGTGACCCATTATTTTGGAAGAAACTAGAACAGTCTGATTGTAAATGTTTGAGTCTGAAATTCTAGCAATTACAACTAAATCAAATTGCTGTGCATTGTTTTAACTGAGATATGGTTCTGAAGATATTGCTTCATTGGGGGAAATGCTTCTGTTTCCGACAAAGGATCAGACGTGGTAAATTATGGAGCATGGATGTTTGCTCCTTGCTCTCAGAATGTTGAGGTAAAAGAAACCAAGGTTAAAAAGAGGGAAACAGAACATCTTTCTAGCTACAATGCTCACATAAAGTATCAGTTCAATCAGTCATGTCTGACTCTTTGCAACCCCATGGACTGCAGCACGCCAGGTTTCTCTGTCCTTCACTGTCTCCCAGAGCTTGAGTCGGTGATGCCATCCAACCATCTTGTCCTCTGTTGTCCCCTTCCCCTGCCTTCTATTTTTCCCAGCATCAGGTTCTTTTCCATATAAAATATAGAAGGAACAAATGTATGACTGATTTTACCCTAACTTCCTTGATTCTTACTTCTTCCATTACACATATGCACAGATTGTCTATGCTTGCAATAATTTATTATAGGTTTGTAGTTCAGAGTTTTATTTTGTAACTTGATGTGTTGCTACATGGATAAAATTTTAACCTGTTCATCAGTGTCTCATCAACAAGACAGTAATCAGAATGCATAATTTTGTCAGTGACAGTGGGTGCCCTGCCTAAAATTTAGCATTGAAATTTTTGAATCATGAGTGAAACCTGGAGAAGAAACAACTATTTAGTAACAGTCATATATTAATGTAATTTCAGTTTGGCAAGAGATGGAATCAACTTCTTTATAAATAATAGTGTTTCTTTGTTATATAAAAAGGGCTTCTCCAGTGACTCAGATGATAAAGAATCTGCCTGCAGTGCAGGAGGCCCGGCTTCAATTCCTGGGCTGGGAAGAACCCTGGAGAAGGAAATGGCAATCCATTCCAGTATTCTTGCATAGACAATCCCATGGAGAGAGGAACCTGGTGGGCTACAGTCCATACAATTGCAAAGCATCAGACACTACCAAGCAACTAGCACTTTGACTTTCATACCATGTTGCATGAAACAAAATATATAAACATATGAAAAGTCCATAATCATTTTTTTACATATATATGAAATAAGTGTGACCCATTATTTTGGAAGAAACTAGAACAGTCTGATTGTAAATGTTTGAGTCTGAAATTCTAGCAATTACAACTAAATCAAATTGCTGTGCATTGTTTTAACTGAGATATGGTTCTGAAGATATTGCTTCATTGGGGGAAATGCTTCTGTTTCCGACAAAGGATCAGACGTGGTAAATTATGGAGCATGGATGTTTGCTCCTTGCTCTCAGATACCTGTGTCACTCACAGCAGGTAAGAAACCAAGGTAAAGGGGACTGCAGAAAAAGGCACATAGCATTGACCTTCATAAGAAAACAGAGCCCACAGTGGCAAAACTCAGCCAGCCTAAACAGCTGATGTCCTGCATATTTTCATTAGATTAGTATTACTTCAAGGGTTTGCTCTTCTGTCAGTTAGAATATGTTACTAAAGTGAATGGGATGTGGTGGTGATGTGGTAAAGACTTGTCTTCAAGGCCATTCCTGCTTTCTTCAGTAAGTCAAAACAAACAAACAAACAAAAAAACTATCTTCAGCTAAGAGGTGAGAATAGGGGAAGAAAGACAGACTGGAAGAAGAAGAGATTATTGATCTCATTTGGATTCAAGCATTTCAAGCCCTCTGATTGGTGGAGTTAACCTGCACCCTGCCAACTGGAGCAGTAGTATAATCAAGTACAGAGGTTATTTGTTAAACATTCTCTGGTGTGGGGCTCTGAATTGAAAGAGGACCGTTGCAAGCATAAGGAAGCTTAAGCACATTGTTTCAGCTTGGAGCTTAGATGGCGCCTACAGGAAGGAACGTGGGACTGAAGGGAAGCTTAAACACATTGTTTAAAGAAGTTTAAGCACATGTTTGCAGCTAAGATGGCACCTACAGGAAGAGACAGGGCGTGATATAAATTGTTAATTGATGGTCAAAATTTCTGATTGGTTCCCCTGGTTTCCGCGCTCATGGATGATTGCTTGACCTTTAGCTTGATTGGTGTAATCTATAGGAAGTCCAGTGCAAAGCCCCCTTCACTTGCCTATAAAAGCTGTGGATCTTCATTAATAAAGCGGAACTGCTACGACGGAACCCCTGTCGCGCCTGATTGTCCCGAGCGTCCGCCGCGGGGCGGGGGGCGGGGGCAGGCAGCCAGCCTCTACTATTCTAACAAACTCTCTGCTAAACTTTGTGCACAACTCAGTTTGAATGATTAACACCTGGGTCCTCAATTGTGACTACAACCAATATGATGGCAGGGATTGCTTCTGTTTTGCATATCATTATATATATGACGATGATTATACAGTGGTCTCTGGATTAATGTTTGGAAATTATTTAAGGATCCATTGCCACATAGTCATCTTGCAGAAAGTCATCATTTTGAAGATAGCTTTTCAGAGTAAGAATAAAACTTGAAACACTTTTAATTGCCATAATTACCTCATTAATGTATTAATCATTTTTAATTCACTTCATGGACTCTATATGCAGGTAGTATTGGGTTAGCCAGAAAGTTCTTTTGGGTTTTTATAATATTTTACAGAAAAACACAAATGGACTCTTTGGCCAACCCAATACATATACTTAGTGAAAAGCCTTTAGAAAACTGGATTTTCCAGTAAAAGAATTTCATCTTTCAAGACCCTCCAGCCAAATGTTTTTAAAAAATTGTTTTGCCTATATCTTTATAAAAGAACTTTCCGTATAAGATTTCACAAGTTGAGTTAACCCATTATAAAATAATGTCAATATGAGATTGGGCCATGATGAATCTTAGAAGAATGGGTCAGCTTCCCATCAGGTAAGTGCTTAATCTCACTAGCCCCTATGACTTGCTGAAGCTACTTTTCAGTTAAAAGCATCATTACCCTGATAGTCTAGTAATGATAATATAAATTGTATCAAACTGGTTATACTGTATTATACTCTTATTTATCTGATTTTTAGTATCCCAGAGAGAAACATCAACATAAAAAGGCTTCTGTCAACCTATTAGTACTGTTTTTATGATAATGTTAACCATAGACATCATCTTATACTGCATGTTGGCTTCCAAAATACTAAAAATTGTTTCAAATATCTTGCCCTTTAAAAAACTTTTATAGGAATTCTGTGAGATTTGTAAGACACCTATTCTTGCTGCTCAGTTATTCTAAGTTCATTTCATGGAAATAACTTGTGAATCCTGATTTGTTCTGGATATTCATTCTATGTTTTCGAGCTTAAGGCTTTATCAAAGTACTGTGACCACTCAGTTTGAATGATTAACACCTGGGTCCTCAATTGTGACTACAACCAATATGATGGCAGGGATTGCTTCTGTTTTGCATATCATTATATATATGACGATGATTATACAGTGGTCTCTGGATTAATGTTTGGAAATTATTTAAGGATCCATTGCCACATAGTCATCTTGCAGAAAGTCATCATTTTGAAGATAGCTTTTCAGAGTAAGAATAAAACTTGAAACACTTTTAATTGCCATAATTACCTCATTAATGTATTAATCATTTTTAATTCACTTCATGGACTCTATATGCAGGTAGTATTGGGTTAGCCAGAAAGTTCTTTTGGGTTTTTATAATATTTTACAGAAAAACACAAATGGACTCTTTGGCCAACCCAATACATATACTTAGTGAAAAGCCTTTAGAAAACTGGATTTTCCAGTAAAAGAATTTCATCTTTCAAGACCCTCCAGCCAAATGTTTTTAAAAAATTGTTTTGCCTATATCTTTATAAAAGAACTTTCCGTATAAGATTTCACAAGTTGAGTTAACCCATTATAAAATAATGTCAATATGAGATTGGGCCATGATGAATCTTAGAAGAATGGGTCAGCTTCCCATCAGGTAAGTGCTTAATCTCACTAGCCCCTATGACTTGCTGAAGCTACTTTTCAGTTAAAAGCATCATTACCCTGATAGTCTAGTAATGATAATATAAATTGTATCAAACTGGTTATACTGTATTATACTCTTATTTATCTGATTTTTAGTATCCCAGAGAGAAACATCAACATAAAAAGGCTTCTGTCAACCTATTAGTACTGTTTTTATGATAATGTTAACCATAGACATCATCTTATACTGCATGTTGGCTTCCAAAATACTAAAAATTGTTTCAAATATCTTGCCCTTTAAAAAACTTTTATAGGAATTCTGTGAGATTTGTAAGACACCTATTCTTGCTGCTCAGTTATTCTAAGTTCATTTCATGGAAATAACTTGTGAATCCTGATTTGTTCTGGATATTCATTCTATGTTTTCCAGCTTAAGGCATTATCAAAGTACTGTGACCACTCAAATAAAATATTAATGAAATAATGAAAGTAATAAATGCCTTCCACTTTTATCTTACAATAAATAGCAGAAAATAGGCAAGTATGAAGACAAAAGATTCTTGCATTGTTCTATGAAAGTATCAATCAATCTCTTAGATCCTGAAGCAATTCTGCTCCTAAATTAATATAAGCTGGTTAATTTATTCATTCACTAATTTATCATTTCAGCATGCATGTTGTAAGCAACTACCAAGAGTTAGATATCAGACTAACTGAAATATTAACTCAGCAACTTCCCCTCCCTCCAGAATATGCTATGCAAAGTGTTCTATTTGACTAAAATAATAGAATGTTCATTTCAGTCCTGTTGGACAGTGCCTAGATATTAAGCTTGAGAAACATTAAAATAACCATTAAAGAGGACGTCTTTTTTCTAGCTTTTATAAACATGAGGGGAAAAAATCAATAATAAAAAAAGGCCTTCAGACATGTGCAATCCTGATTTGCAATTTCCATCCTATCACTTAAAAGTAGAACCATCTAAACTACTTAAATTCTCTAAACTCACGATTCTCATAAACCGAGTACAAATGCCTATCTTACTTTGTGATAAAGATTAAATGAACTATATTTACAAGTCTAAATACACTAACTAAATATATGGAATTATGTCAATAATTATTACTTTGTTTCTGGTTATTGTTTAATACTCTAATCATAGTGATATAAAAGAGCAAGTGTGTCATGATGTTCATGCTTCTGTGAAGCATAACTGTGACCTAGGCACAAAGAAGGTGGCTTGTCTCTGCTCATTCAGTCTGGAGCCTCAGCTGGCAAGACCCAAGTGGCTGGAAGCCTCTAGAGGTTTGTTCATTCATTAGTCTGGCACTTAAGCGGGATTCACAAGAAGACTGGATCTATCACCTGGCATACCTGGATGTGTCCCTTTCATAGGACTTCAGCTTCCCACCACATGATAGCTATGAACTAAAAGGGTCTGCTCAAGACAAACCACTGTAAAAGCAAACATGCCAGGAGAACCAGGTGGAAGCTTCATGGCCTTTTACAACCTCGCCTAAGAAGACATATGGTGTCTCTTCCTTCTGTGCTTTCACAAGTCTGCCAAAATTTCCTTAAATAGGAAACATAAATACCACTTATCAGTGCTACAGTTTCAAAGAATTTGCAGAAGTCAGTTTATGAAACTGCCATGGTTCCCAATCTCTACTCTGGATTATACAAGCTGAATACTATTAATGCTTTAAAATGCAAAGTGTTCTATTTGACTAAAATAATAGAATGTTCATTTCAGTCCTGTTGGACAGTGCCTAGATATTAAGCTTGAGAAACATTAAAATAACCATTAAAGAGGACGTCTTTTTTCTAGCTTTTATAAACATGAGGGGAAAAAATCAATAATAAAAAAAGGCCTTCAGACATGTGCAATCCTGATTTGCAATTTCCATCCTATCACTTAAAAGTAGAACCATCTAAACTACTTAAATTCTCTAAACTCACGATTCTCATAAACAGAGTAAAAATGCCTATCTTACTTTGTGATAAAGATTAAATGAACTATATTTACAAGTCTAAATACACTAACTAAATATATGGAATTATGTCAATAATTATTACTTTGTTTCTGGTTATTGTTTAATACTCTAATCATAGTGATATAAAAGAGCAAGTGTGTCATGATGTTCATGCTTCTGTGAAGCATAACTGTGACCTAGGCACAAAGAAGGTGGCTTGTCTCTGCTCATTCAGTCTGGAGCCTCAGCTGGCAAGACCCAAGTGGCTGGAAGCCTCTAGAGGTTTGTTCATTCATTAGTCTGGCACTTAAGCGGGATTCACAAGAAGACTGGATCTATCACCTGGCATACCTGGATGTGTCCCTTTCATAGGACTTCAGCTTCCCACCACATGATAGCTATGAACTAAAAGGGTCTGCTCAAGACAAACCACTGTAAAAGCAAACATGCCAGGAGAACCAGGTGGAAGCTTCATGGCCTTTTACAACCTCGCCTAAGAAGACATATGGTGTCTCTTCCTTCTGTGCTTTCACAAGTCTGCCAAAATTTCCTTAAATAGGAAACATAAATACCACTTATCAGTGCTACAGTTTCAAAGAATTTGCAGAAGTCAGTTTATGAAACTGCCATGGTTCCCAATCTCTACTCTGGATTATACAAGCTGAATACTATTAATGCTTACTAGAATCACTTATCAGAAGTATTCTGCAACTGGTAAGAATGTCTCAGTCACACTTACAGAAGTTTGACCAAGTCAGTCCTAGAAAACGTGGTTTATGATTCTGAGCCAGTTGGAAGTGATTTTCAAGCTGCTTTAAAAAGAGAATTGTATTTATTCTTACTCTTAATATGCTTTAATTATTTTCAGTTAAGACTTTTTTCTTTGTAACTTTGAACAGTGAAAATTATGTCTAAATCACATTATATAGGTCTTAAGATTTTCACCATGTGGACTTTTATAATAAGATCTTGTCATAAATTAAGTACTGCAACTCAATTTTATTTCTGATTTCTTCAGTGTCTACCATGTTAGAATGCCAAATATTATGCTAAAACATGGAATAAATTTCCAAATTTTAACAATTCAGTTAGCACACTAAAATTATGCATTCCGTGTAACACATGTCAATATTTTTTTTGTTTCTTAGTGAAAACACAGGGGTTTCATCTTTTCAAATAGTTACTAAAAATATAGTTGCATAAAGTCCTCACTGAATCTTTTTTTATATACATATTATTTAGAATAGCTGACACTAGTCTCATTACCTTTTAAGTATTTTCACTTTTCTAATATGGTGAACTGAAGGTCCTTCTTAAATCACATTTGGTGTGATTGGCTAGCTCCATCTTATCCCTTCAATGATAGGAAGAGGCTCCAAGACTGAGCATATGGTGGAAGTGTGGCCAACTGGTGAAGAGCACTCTTGGATGCCTAAGACCATTTTAGATTTGAAATGTAAAGCTGTTACCATGTGATACAAAGTAGTAGTTAAATAATTCCTTTCTTCTTATGATTTGACTCTTGCTCTTTTTTTTTAAACCTCTGTTTTGTGTCATTTAGATTTGCTTCAATTCTATCTGAAGTTGGGTAAACAGCTGTCTTCTTTAACTGACAATTTAGTTATGCAACCTCGCCTAAGAGCATATGGTGCCTCTTCCTTCTGTGCTTTCACAAGTCTGCCAAAATTTCCTTAAATAGGAAACATAAATACCACTTATCAGTGCTACAGTTTCAAAGAATTTGCAGAAGTCAGTTTATGAAACTGCCATGGTTCCCAATCTCTACTCTGGATTATACAAGCTGAATACTATTAATGCTTACTAGAATCACTTATCAGAAGTATTCTGCAACTGGTAAGAATGTCTCAGTCACACTTACAGAAGTTTGACCAAGTCAGTCCTAGAAAACGTGGTTTATGATTCTGAGCCAGTTGGAAGTGATTTTCAAGCTGCTTTAAAAAGAGAATTGTATTTATTCTTACTCTTAATATGCTTTAATTATTTTCAGTTAAGACTTTTTTCTTTGTAACTTTGAACAGTGAAAATTATGTCTAAATCACATTATATAGGTCTTAAGATTTTCACCATGTGGACTTTTATAATAAGATCTTGTCATAAATTAAGTACTGCAACTCAATTTTATTTCTGATTTCTTCAGTGTCTACCATGTTAGAATGCCAAATATTATGCTAAAACATGGAATAAATTTCCAAATTTTAACAATTCAGTTAGCACACTAAAATTATGCATTCCGTGTAACACATGTCAATATTTTTTTTGTTTCTTAGTGAAAACACAGGGGTTTCATCTTTTCAAATAGTTACTAAAAATATAGTTGCATAAAGTCCTCACTGAATCTTTTTTTATATACATATTATTTAGAATAGCTGACACTAGTCTCATTACCTTTTAAGTATTTTCACTTTTCTAATATGGTGAACTGAAGGTCCTTCTTAAATCACATTTGGTGTGATTGGCTAGCTCCATCTTATCCCTTCAATGATAGGAAGAGGCTCCAAGACTGAGCATATGGTGGAAGTGTGGCCAACTGGTGAAGAGCACTCTTGGATGCCTAAGACCATTTTAGATTTGAAATGTAAAGCTGTTACCATGTGATACAAAGTAGTAGTTAAATAATTCCTTTCTTCTTATGATTTGACTCTTGCTCTTTTTTTTTAAACCTCTGTTTTGTGTCATTTAGATTTGCTTCAATTCTATCTGAAGTTGGGTAAACAGCTGTCTTCTTTCCCAAGGACTGCAGTTTTCTGACAATTTAGTTATGTAAACAGCCTCAGGGCTTCTCTGGAGCCTTGCATGCGTTCAATTCCTGGGTCAGGAAGATCACCTGAAGAAGGCAATAGCTACCCACTCCAGTGTTCTTGCCTGGAGAATCTATGGACAGAGGAGCCTGGTAAGGCTACAGTCCATGGGGTCTCAAAGAGTCAGCAACACAACTAAGCTACTGACACACATAAATGGCGTGAGACTGATGGAATTTTCTAACCTGACATAACTAATCACAGTTTTCCTCTCATCATTAGCTCCTAAGACCAATGTAACTGATTTGGATCAATTAGAATGTCATATTAATACACTGAAATGTCCAGCACTTAATCACTTTGATGTAGAACTTTTCTGTGGAAGGTGAGTGGGGAGGCGGGAATATTGTTGAAGGTGACTGGACTTTAATGCACTGCTAAAGATATTACAGCCACAAAATAAGTTTCCTTAAATTATTCATTTATTCTGACTCAACCTGCTGCTTGAAAATGGCATCTGATCTGTGCTTTGTTCCCTATGTGTTTTCAGACAGAAGATGCAGGAATTGCTTCCATTCAGATTCTGTTTCTTCCTTTTGCTATTAACAGTTCTGATTTTGCTTACATGAAAGGCATGGTTTTCCAGTTCATGTGACAGATGCGAATATAGATGTCTTTTTTTAAAGGCTAAAAGAAGATTTTTAAATAAGCATTACAATTTCTCCTTGGAATCTGACTATAATTTCAAAGTCTGTATCACAGCTCTATGTGATCATGAACTTAAGCATCAGCAATATTTTATAACGGCCTCTCTGATAGGTACTGGATGGTTGATAGTGTGTTCGTGGGTGGGAATTCGGTTCAAAAGTGGATGAAACTCAGTCCCTACCTTTCAGCAGGAAGGGAGGAGAGGAGGATTAAGGAGGGACTATCCAGCTATTGCTGAATTAAGTCTGAACTTCTTTTAGGGTCAAACCCACAAAGTAGTAGTTAAATAATTCCTTTCTTCTTATGATTTGACTCTTGCTCTTTTTTTTTAAACCTCTGTTTTGTGTCATTTAGATTTGCTTCAATTCTATCTGAAGTTGGGTAAACAGCTGTCTTCTTTCCCAAGGACTGCAGTTTTCTGACAATTTAGTTATGTAAACAGCCTCAGGGCTTCTCTGGAGCCTTGCATGCGTTCAATTCCTGGGTCAGGAAGATCACCTGAAGAAGGCAATAGCTACCCACTCCAGTGTTCTTGCCTGGAGAATCTATGGACAGAGGAGCCTGGTAAGGCTACAGTCCATGGGGTCTCAAAGAGTCAGCAACACAACTAAGCTACTGACACACATAAATGGCGTGAGACTGATGGAATTTTCTAACCTGACATAACTAATCACAGTTTTCCTCTCATCATTAGCTCCTAAGACCAATGTAACTGATTTGGATCAATTAGAATGTCATATTAATACACTGAAATGTCCAGCACTTAATCACTTTGATGTAGAACTTTTCTGTGGAAGGTGAGTGGGGGAGGCGGGGAATATTGTTGAAGGTGACTGGACTTTAATGCACTGCTAAAGATATTACAGCCACAAAATAAGTTTCCTTAAATTATTCATTTATTCTGACTCAACCTGCTGCTTGAAAATGGCATCTGATCTGTGCTTTGTTCCCTATGTGTTTTCAGACAGAAGATGCAGGAATTGCTTCCATTCAGATTCTGTTTCTTCCTTTTGCTATTAACAGTTCTGATTTTGCTTACATGAAAGGCATGGTTTTCCAGTTCATGTGACAGATGCGAATATAGATGTCTTTTTTTAAAGGCTAAAAGAAGATTTTTAAATAAGCATTACAATTTCTCCTTGGAATCTGACTATAATTTCAAAGTCTGTATCACAGCTCTATGTGATCATGAACTTAAGCATCAGCAATATTTTATAACGGCCTCTCTGATAGGTACTGGATGGTTGATAGTGTGTTCGTGGGTGGGAATTCGGTTCAAAAGTGGATGAAACTCAGTCCCTACCTTTCAGCAGGAAGGGAGGAGAGGAGGATTAAGGAGGGACTATCCAGTTAGTCAGGTTGTTGTTTAGTTGCTGAATTGAGTCGAACTCTTTTGTCACCCCATGGGCTGTAGACTCCAGGCTCCTCTGTTCTTGTGAATTTCCAGGCAAGAATACTGGAACAGGGTACCATTTCCTTCTCTAGGGGATCTTCCCAACCCAGCGATTGAACCCACCTGCCACCTGCATTGGCAGGTGGATTCTTTACCACTGAGCTACCTTGGAAGCCCAGTCTAGTTGTAGATCAGTCTAAAACGAAAGATAGATAATTGTATATATCTCAGGGTTTTTTTAAGACCAGGATGACACAATATCAGATTTGAAATTCAGGAAGCTTATTCTAGAAGCATTGCATAGTAGGCACTGATGGGAGTTTGGGATGTAGAGAGCAAACTGATTAAGAGGTTTCTGGGTTAGTCCTGGAATGGAGTAATATATATTACAACCAGATGTATGGAAGTAGAAATAAAAGGTTGAAATAAAAACTATTAATGCCATTGGTAGAATCTGGGTACCAGGCATAGAAGGTAACTCTGAAATATAATGTGTAAAAGGACCTAGAGTTTGCCAAAAATCAAGTGGAGTAGAGCAGAATGGAAAGAGATGAAATTTGGACTCTGAGGACTTGAAATTCCTTGTTTTATATATCACCAATTATATCCACTATATTAAAAAAAAAGACTTTTCGTATGATGGAAAAAATATTTTTAACTTTCAAAATATACATTTTGGAAAGAGATTTGAAAATGCTGAGGGCTTCACAGAACACACAGCTGGATGGGATGGTCCTGAGAAGTGAAGAGAAAGGGAAAGAAAAGACATTCAGACAGGGGAAATAAGACAACACGGGTGGTCCAGTGGTTAAAAATTTACCATCCAGTGCAGGGGACGTGGGTCTGATTCCTGGTCAGGGCACTAAGATCCCACATGCCACAGGAGCACCTAAGCCCACACAATGTAACTACAATGCCACAGCCAGAGAATCCATGACAACCAAAGTGTTAGTCACTGGGTCGTGTCTGACTCTTTCTGACCCATGGACTGTAGCCCGCCAGGCTCCCCTGTCCATGGAATTCTCCAGACAAGAATACTGGAGTGCATTGCCATTCCCTTCTCTAAAGGATCTCCTCAATCCAGGGATTGAACCCCGGTCCCCTGCATTATAGGCAGATTCTTTACAGTTTGATCCACTAGGGAAGAGAATCCATGTACAACAATATCACAAAAGATCTCACATGATGCAGTGAAAATCAAAGATCCTCCATGCTGCAACTAAGACCCAACACACCCAAATAATAAATAGCTAACCACAACAACAACAACAAGACAATATGGGTTCCAGGGCAGGGACCACAGATCAAATGGGACTGGGTGTCTTTTTTTCTGTGATCAGCAGATATGCCTTCATGTTTACAAGAGGAAGCCACTGAAGAATTTTTAAACACTGAATCCTTCAAAGGAGGAGCAGATTAAAAGAAGCCATAAAAGATGGAAGGAGAGCTAAGAGACCAAAGTGAGAGCAGATTAAAAGAAAATTTCTGGGTTAGTCCTGGAATGGAGTAATATATATTACAACCAGATGTATGGAAGTAGAAATAAAAGGTTGAAATAAAAACTATTAATGCCATTGGTAGAATCTGGGTACCAGGCATAGAAGGTAACTCTGAAATATAATGTGTAAAAGGACCTAGAGTTTGCCAAAAATCAAGTGGAGTAGAGCAGAATGGAAAGAGATGAAATTTGGACTCTGAGGACTTGAAATTCCTTGTTTTATATATCACCAATTATATCCACTATATTAAAAAAAAAGACTTTTCGTATGATGGAAAAAATATTTTTAACTTTCAAAATATACATTTTGGAAAGAGATTTGAAAATGCTGAGGGCTTCACAGAACACACAGCTGGATGGGATGGTCCTGAGAAGTGAAGAGAAAGGGAAAGAAAAGACATTCAGACAGGGGAAATAAGACAACACGGGTGGTCCAGTGGTTAAAAATTTACCATCCAGTGCAGGGGACGTGGGTCTGATTCCTGGTCAGGGCACTAAGATCCCACATGCCACAGGAGCACCTAAGCCCACACAATGTAACTACAATGCCACAGCCAGAGAATCCATGACAACCAAAGTGTTAGTCACTGGGTCGTGTCTGACTCTTTCTGACCCATGGACTGTAGCCCGCCAGGCTCCCCTGTCCATGGAATTCTCCAGACAAGAATACTGGAGTGCATTGCCATTCCCTTCTCTAAAGGATCTCCTCAATCCAGGGATTGAACCCCGGTCCCCTGCATTATAGGCAGATTCTTTACAGTTTGATCCACTAGGGAAGAGAATCCATGTACAACAATATCACAAAAGATCTCACATGATGCAGTGAAAATCAAAGATCCTCCATGCTGCAACTAAGACCCAACACACCCAAATAATAAATAGCTAACCACAACAACAACAACAAGACAATATGGGTTCCAGGGCAGGGACCACAGATCAAATGGGACTGGGTGTCTTTTTTTCTGTGATCAGCAGATATGCCTTCATGTTTACAAGAGGAAGCCACTGAAGAATTTTTAAACACTGAATCCTTCAAAGGAGGAGCAGATTAAAAGAAGCCATAAAAGATGGAAGGAGAGCTAAGAGACCAAGGCAAGAGTGCCACTGAGAGCCCAAGTGTAAGTTTAAGGAGAAACAGGTAAGAGCAGTTAACCTCTATAGACAAAAGGATTATGCAGAATTCATCATTTAAATTACTGCAGCCTTAACCATTGTCACAGGTAACTGGGTACTATCACAGTCACAGTGAAAAAAGAAAATGTTCGCTATCCAACCCTATTTTGTTATAGCAACCATGACTTCATGTATTTCACAAAAACTGTATGTCCAAGTCTTCTCTAAGTCCTTCCCACTTATTTCTGATACCAGTTCAGTAAAGTGAGTTTTATTGGCTCAGTTTTACAACTGTGGTAACTGAGGCTCAGAGAGGTTTAGACACATGGCTTATGTCACACAGGTTGCATAGTCTAGATTCCTCTGAATTGAGGTCAAACTCAATGACTGAATCAAAGTCAGCACTATTCTTTCTCCTAAGCAACATTATTCCCTGCTTCATTTTAACCCACTTGAAATTGTCAATTTTCAGAGTTTACACTTTAGTTCATATCTTATTGATTGCTTTTAGGTTGCCTATTACCTGGGGACCTTTGGGGGGATCATTAATTTATAGGCAACATATTAAATGATAGTTTATAAGATTCAGTTTCCATTTATGAGATGTTTTCTTGAAGTCAGCACCATCCCCTGTGATGGATACTCATAGACTTAAGACAAAGAACTGACTGAGTTTGGTATGCTCATTTCTTTATGTCTTTTTCTTTATATATTGATTTTTAGAATCCATCTACTTCTACGCCTGTAAAACTATTCCCATTAATAACACAGTTTATACTGTACTTTGTTAATCTTTAAAGTCCATACAACATGATAATTAAGGGGAAAAAAAGGTAAATTTAGCTATAATGACTTTCTGTTTATTAGCATTAATTATTGAAGCCTGGATAGTCTTAACATGGTCTCAAATGGCAAATGAGATATTTACTTTAAAAACATAGCCCAGATTAGAAATAAACAAGGGCAAACTGAGATATCTTTAAAACACTGAATTTTTAAACACTGAATCCTTCAAAGGAGGAGCAGATTAAAAGAAGCCATAAAAGATGGAAGGAGAGCTAAGAGACCAAGGCAAGAGTGCCACTGAGAGCCCAAGTGTAAGTTTAAGGAGAAACAGGTAAGAGCAGTTAACCTCTATAGACAAAAGGATTATGCAGAATTCATCATTTAAATTACTGCAGCCTTAACCATTGTCACAGGTAACTGGGTACTATCACAGTCACAGTGAAAAAAGAAAATGTTCGCTATCCAACCCTATTTTGTTATAGCAACCATGACTTCATGTATTTCACAAAAACTGTATGTCCAAGTCTTCTCTAAGTCCTTCCCACTTATTTCTGATACCAGTTCAGTAAAGTGAGTTTTATTGGCTCAGTTTTACAACTGTGGTAACTGAGGCTCAGAGAGGTTTAGACACATGGCTTATGTCACACAGGTTGCATAGTCTAGATTCCTCTGAATTGAGGTCAAACTCAATGACTGAATCAAAGTCAGCACTATTCTTTCTCCTAAGCAACATTATTCCCCTGCTTCATTTTAACCCACTTGAAATTGTCAATTTTCAGAGTTTACACTTTAGTTCATATCTTATTGATTGCTTTTAGGTTGCCTATTACCTGGGGACCTTTGGGGGGATCATTAATTTATAGGCAACATATTAAATGATAGTTTATAAGATTCAGTTTCCATTTATGAGATGTTTTCTTGAAGTCAGCACCATCCCCTGTGATGGATACTCATAGACTTAAGACAAAGAACTGACTGAGTTTGGTATGCTCATTTCTTTATGTCTTTTTCTTTATATATTGATTTTTAGAATCCATCTACTTCTACGCCTGTAAAACTATTCCCATTAATAACACAGTTTATACTGTACTTTGTTAATCTTTAAAGTCCATACAACATGATAATTAAGGGGAAAAAAAGGTAAATTTAGCTATAATGACTTTCTGTTTATTAGCATTAATTATTGAAGCCTGGATAGTCTTAACATGGTCTCAAATGGCAAATGAGATATTTACTTTAAAAACATAGCCCAGATTAGAAATAAACAAGGGCATCCTAACATTATTTTATTTAAGCTTTGTGACTGAAAAATACTCTTTAAAAAATGAAAAATAAAATGCAGTATTACAATTTCACTTTTGTTAATGACTTAACTGACTTTAGCAGGTCACTAACTAATGTGTATAAGGACTGAAGTTTTGAAAATATTTTGAGAGTTATAACTTTAAAATGTAAAACCTAAACTACATTCATAAAAAAGTTTTAATTAGACACACCTTCTCCTGACATTAAACTTAATAGTAATTTTCCATTATACATTCGATTTGTGGATCTGTCAAATTTTAAGTATGGTCCTCTTAGTTGCTTGGACCATAATTCCTGTGTACTAGCAGAATTCCTTCAATCCATCAAATGCAAAGCGTCTACATGGGTCTTTTCAAATCCATATATATTTCAAGGTGTGGAGTTTCAACACACACACACACACACACCTCATACCATATATATATATATATATATATATATATATAGGGGAAAAGATTATCACCAGAAAAAGAGAAATGTTACATAAAGACACTTAAGGTAGTCTTTTCAAGATAGACTTCAGGAAATCATTAACTACCCAAAGTTTTCAAAATTATTTTATAAATTCATAAGACAAACCACACAAAATGTGACACAAGTAGCTGTACTTAAAGTTTACAATTGTGGTCTATGACATGTACATAAAGTGATGTCACCCAAATTCATTTCTAGTATAATCAGTAAAATGTGTAAGGAGATTTTCCTAGGAAGTAGTGTTTTTAAAATGCATATAAACAACTTTGCTCAGAGATGGAATAAACTCATGGTTATTACTTTGACAGAAACATTTAAATAATATGTTAGTATATGTACAATATTTAAGTCTAGGAAGTTAGCTACATGGTTTTGTCTTAATTTGCCAAAGGACCAAGCTTAAATTCATGAGAAAAAAAAAAAAAAGCAAACATAGCATTCTACATTGCTCACTATATATCAGCACTGTTATATTTTACAGAAATATTTTACATATATTAGCTTCTTCAACAGAAGAAGAGAAAAAAAAAGCATAACATATTACTATTGGGTCTCAAATGGCAAATGAGATATTTACTTTAAAAACATAGCCCAGATTAGAAATAAACAAGGGCATCCTAACATTATTTTATTTAAGCTTTGTGACTGAAAAATACTCTTTAAAAAATGAAAAATAAAATGCAGTATTACAATTTCACTTTTGTTAATGACTTAACTGACTTTAGCAGGTCACTAACTAATGTGTATAAGGACTGAAGTTTTGAAAATATTTTGAGAGTTATAACTTTAAAATGTAAAACCTAAACTACATTCATAAAAAAGTTTTAATTAGACACACCTTCTCCTGACATTAAACTTAATAGTAATTTTCCATTATACATTCGATTTGTGGATCTGTCAAATTTTAAGTATGGTCCTCTTAGTTGCTTGGACCATAATTCCTGTGTACTAGCAGAATTCCTTCAATCCATCAAATGCAAAGCGTCTACATGGGTCTTTTCAAATCCATATATATTTCAAGGTGTGGAGTTTCAACACACACATACACACACACCTCATACCATATATATATATATATATATATATATATATATATAGGGGAAAAGATTATCACCAGAAAAAGAGAAATGTTACATAAAGACACTTAAGGTAGTCTTTTCAAGATAGACTTCAGGAAATCATTAACTACCCAAAGTTTTCAAAATTATTTTATAAATTCATAAGACAAACCACACAAAATGTGACACAAGTAGCTGTACTTAAAGTTTACAATTGTGGTCTATGACATGTACATAAAGTGATGTCACCCAAATTCATTTCTAGTATAATCAGTAAAATGTGTAAGGAGATTTTCCTAGGAAGTAGTGTTTTTAAAATGCATATAAACAACTTTGCTCAGAGATGGAATAAACTCATGGTTATTACTTTGACAGAAACATTTAAATAATATGTTAGTATATGTACAATATTTAAGTCTAGGAAGTTAGCTACATGGTTTTGTCTTAATTTGCCAAAGGACCAAGCTTAAATTCATGAGAAAAAAAAAAAAAAGCAAACATAGCATTCTACATTGCTCACTATATATCAGCACTGTTATATTTTACAGAAATATTTTACATATATTAGCTTCTTCAACAGAAGAAGAGCATAATCTGTTTCAACATCAGCTGAGTAATTTTCACAACCAAGCAGCTGATATAGCAATATCTGGCTACAGATGGGACTACTGAGTTTACTCAGATGTGAATGTTGGCCAGCTACTGGTGTGGTGAAAACACAGCCGTGATATGATACTATTATACAGGAATGAAATGGACTTGCATTTGGAAATATATTAAATGTGAAGACATTTTTAAGTTTCATTTGACTTTTTCACTGGCATTACAATTTTTTAAGAATCTGCTCATGATACTATACACGCTGCTTTTTATAAGCTCCCTTCTTCCTATAGCATCATGCTAACAGAAGGAGTGTGGGTGAATTTATCTCCTGCTATTCCATCAATTGAGAAAGATACATTTGGCAATCTACCAAAAATAAGAACCACAACAGCAATAAGCTTAATTTTCATGGTGGAGTCTTTAAGTTAACAGGTAAGGAATGTATGAGTAAATTCACATACCTGTCATAAATAATGAAAAAATGCTTTGAAATAATCTACCACCAGAAAATACAATTAAATTATGACTGGACTTCTTCTGTTCATAATACTTAAGTATGTGATAATTATTTTTAAGTAGCATGACTTGATATAACCAATTATAAACAGAAATCAAACAAAATACACATGCAAAAAATACAATCTGTTCAGATTTCTACGTAAACTTAATCTCATCTACAGTCCATTTGTAAGTGTCAATAAGGTTACAGATTTACTGAGCATCTAAAATGGTCATGTTATCATGTCAAAAGTTAATTCTATCAACTGATTTATGCTCATGTTGAAGATAAAGCCGCCTCTGTATGTACATACTCCCAGTTATTTTACACAGCTTCAAAGTAAACAGTCTTTCATTCATAAAATCAACATTATTATAACATTTTCATCTAAAACCCACAAACTTTGAAAACATATATCAATTTATTTGGAATCATTTAGTATAAAATAAGTTAGTATATGTACAATATTTAAGTCTAGGAAGTTAGCTACATGGTTTTGTCTTAATTTGCCAAAGGACCAAGCTTAAATTCATGAGAAAAAAAAAAAAAAGCAAACATAGCATTCTACATTGCTCACTATATATCAGCACTGTTATATTTTACAGAAATATTTTACATATATTAGCTTCTTCAACAGAAGAAGAGCATAATCTGTTTCAACATCAGCTGAGTAATTTTCACAACCAAGCAGCTGATATAGCAATATCTGGCTACAGATGGGACTACTGAGTTTACTCAGATGTGAATGTTGGCCAGCTACTGGTGTGGTGAAAACACAGCCGTGATATGATACTATTATACAGGAATGAAATGGACTTGCATTTGGAAATATATTAAATGTGAAGACATTTTTAAGTTTCATTTGACTTTTTCACTGGCATTACAATTTTTTAAGAATCTGCTCATGATACTATACACGCTGCTTTTTATAAGCTCCCTTCTTCCTATAGCATCATGCTAACAGAAGGAGTGTGGGTGAATTTATCTCCTGCTATTCCATCAATTGAGAAAGATACATTTGGCAATCTACCAAAAATAAGAACCACAACAGCAATAAGCTTAATTTTCATGGTGGAGTCTTTAAGTTAACAGGTAAGGAATGTATGAGTAAATTCACATACCTGTCATAAATAATGAAAAAATGCTTTGAAATAATCTACCACCAGAAAATACAATTAAATTATGACTGGACTTCTTCTGTTCATAATACTTAAGTATGTGATAATTATTTTTAAGTAGCATGACTTGATATAACCAATTATAAACAGAAATCAAACAAAATACACATGCAAAAAAAATACAATCTGTTCAGATTTCTACACGTAAACTTAATCTCATCTACAGTCCATTTGTAAGTGTCAATAAGGTTACAGATTTACTGAGCATCTAAAATGGTCATGTTATCATGTCAAAAGTTAATTCTATCAACTGATTTATGCTCATGTTGAAGATAAAGCCGCCTCTGTATGTACATACTCCCAGTTATTTTACACAGCTTCAAAGTAAACAGTCTTTCATTCATAAAATCAACATTATTATAACATTTTCATCTAAAACCCACAAACTTTGAAAACATATATCAATTTATTTGGAATCATTTAGTATAAAATAAGTTAGAGTATATTAAAGATAAAATATCTCAAACACCAAGCATAAAGACATATTAGAACATAAGCTATTTAGGCTCAGCCCTAAGAATAGTTATAAATAGGTACTAGTAGACTTGCACTATCTGCTTGATCCGTGGCATCACAGACCAGAGTTAGCTGCTGAGTAAGAGATGGCTAAGTCACAGGCATCAATCGATTCTCCTTAATAGCAGCCATTCTAAGTTTCCTGTCTTAACCCAAACCAACCATAAATATGTTTGCTAATGAGGCTTCTTTAAAAGGCCAAGCTGTGGGCTGGTAAAGTTCATTTACCAGGTCATCAAGAGGCTGTGTAATATATATATTGACTAAGAACATGTATACAAGAGTCAAATTGTCAGAGTTTGAATCTGACCCCCTGTCTATTTAAACTACAAAGTCTTTCTAGTCTTCTGCTTCTCTACCTGTAAAACTGACATGATCCTAGCACCTACCTCTCTGAAATATTGAGATACTACTTAGAAGTAAAATATAATCAGTTTTAAGTACTACTACTAAGTTTCCTATTAATGGAACTTATATTAAAATGGTACCTCAACTCTGAACATTAATAGCTTCCCTCAGACAAATTCATTCTAATAAAAAAATTCAGGTAAGGGCTTCCCTTGTGGTCCAGTGGGTAAAGAGTCCACCTTGCAGTACATGGGGCACTGGTTCAATCCCTGGCCCGGGAACAGCCCACATGCTGCGGAGTGGCTGGACCTTTCTCGTGTGCCCAGAGCCAATGAAAAATGCTTTGAAATAATCTACCACCAGAAAATACAATTAAATTATGACTGGACTTCTTCTGTTCATAATACTTAAGTATGTGATAATTATTTTTAAGTAGCATGACTTGATATAACCAATTATAAACAGAAATCAAACAAAATACACATGCAAAAAAATACAATCTGTTCAGATTTCTACGTAAACTTAATCTCATCTACAGTCCATTTGTAAGTGTCAATAAGGTTACAGATTTACTGAGCATCTAAAATGGTCATGTTATCATGTCAAAAGTTAATTCTATCAACTGATTTATGCTCATGTTGAAGATAAAGCCGCCTCTGTATGTACATACTCCCAGTTATTTTACACAGCTTCAAAGTAAACAGTCTTTCATTCATAAAATCAACATTATTATAACATTTTCATCTAAAACCCACAAACTTTGAAAACATATATCAATTTATTTGGAATCATTTAGTATAAAATAAGTTAGAGTATATTAAAGATAAAATATCTCAAACACCAAGCATAAAGACATATTAGAACATAAGCTATTTAGGCTCAGCCCTAAGAATAGTTATAAATAGGTACTAGTAGACTTGCACTATCTGCTTGATCCGTGGCATCACAGACCAGAGTTAGCTGCTGAGTAAGAGATGGCTAAGTCACAGGCATCAATCGATTCTCCTTAATAGCAGCCATTCTAAGTTTCCTGTCTTAACCCAAACCAACCATAAATATGTTTGCTAATGAGGCTTCTTTAAAAGGCCAAGCTGTGGGCTGGTAAAGTTCATTTACCAGGTCATCAAGAGGCTGTGTAATATATATATTGACTAAGAACATGTATACAAGAGTCAAATTGTCAGAGTTTGAATCTGACCCCCTGTCTATTTAAACTACAAAGTCTTTCTAGTCTTCTGCTTCTCTACCTGTAAAACTGACATGATCCTAGCACCTACCTCTCTGAAATATTGAGATACTACTTAGAAGTAAAATATAATCAGTTTTAAGTACTACTACTAAGTTTCCTATTAATGGAACTTATATTAAAATGGTACCTCAACTCTGAACATTAATAGCTTCCCTCAGACAAATTCATTCTAATAAAAAAATTCAGGTAAGGGCTTCCCTTGTGGTCCAGTGGGTAAAGAGTCCACCTTGCAGTACATGGGGCACTGGTTCAATCCCTGGCCCGGGAACAGCCCACATGCTGCGGAGTGGCTGGACTTTTGTGTCCATTTACGAGTCAACGATCTGGAGCACGTGTGCCCAGAGCCAGTGCTCTGCAACAAGAGAGGCCACTGCAATGGGAGGCCAACACAGGACAAAGAATAAAGATGGATTAAAATAAATAAATAATAACAAAAGAGGCAGAAAAAAAAATTCAGGTGAAACAGGGCCAGACTTGGAAGAAATATATACGTTGAGTAGAATCAAAAGGTGATTAACTCAAACTCTTACTAAAGACATTTAATGAAAACATTTCTTAAGTATCATTTCCATCTTCAAACAAAATTTTAAGAAACATTCCTCTCTCTCTGTCCTTCCCAACTCCCTTTCTTTCCTCACGCATATAGCCAGTCTTTGCCACATGCCTGTGTCCTGGTCTTGACAAGCAATTTATGCCTCAATTTTTGATCTAATCATATAGAAAAAAATTTTTAACCTTTTGTACAAATCTTAAGATAGAACTGAAGATGAGCTATTAATAGCATCATTAGCAGATTATTTGTCATTACTTGATATTTTGCTTCTCAAGTGAGAGCCTAGAGTTAATCAGGGCCTAAGAAGCTCATGCCAAAAAATGTGTATGCAAATTTGGGGAACTATCTTAATGGCAAAATTACTGATTTCCATGGGGAAGTATAAGAACCTTAATGCTCGAGCACTCTATTCCCTTCTGAATTATAACCATTTCACTTTGACCAACGTAATGTCAAACGACAGGAATTTCCATCTCCATTTCTAAAATTTTAATGTATCACCCATTCTAAAAGGAAAAAAAAAAGGAAACTTCATGGAATCTTAGTGTTGATTTAAATTCTTCTTTTAGCTGTCCAAACATAAAACTCTATCAGACTACTAACACTTATAGCTTTTAGAGAATTATAAAACAAAGTTAATAAATAATAATAACAATCAATACATTAAAATTAATAGCATAAATTGAATATAATAAATAACATGCTGAAACTAATTTGATAATATGTGATTCAGTAATAAACAGATATAGCTATATATGTGATATTTAAAATATTAAAAGGAAAACATACTTATTTTGAAATTTAAACTAGAAATTAATGTTAGAATAGTTATTAAATGTTCTAATAATACTATAGAATCCAAAGCAAGACCTTTCCAAGTTAACTCCATGATAATCTGTACTACCCAGCTATGTAGCATGCTGTGGCCAAAAAAAAAAACAAGAGCTATTAAAGAGTTCTTGAATTTGAACTTGATCTCTGTCATCTACTGACATAATCTGAGGAATACTGAATATGTCTAAATTTGTTCCTTCATCTACAAGTAAGAATTGCTACCTAGAAAAATCATAATGTTTAGGAAATTTAACTCACTCATATAAAACTTCAACGTGATCCTAGTATTTAGTAGCTATCCAGTAACTATTAGTCACAATCAATCTATTTTCTCTTAGGTTAAAAAATGTTTAAAATATGCACTATTTTATAATACATTTACATAAAATATTTACATTTAGTAATTTTGTTTCACCACTTACCTCTATTTCTAGAATGAGGAAAGATCGCTTTTAGAAAGTATATTAACATAAGAAGTTTTTCTGGATGAATCTTTATGAGAGAAATATTAGAATTTATGTTTTAAATAACTTTAAATTATACACACAGTCTGACTTGCACTGCTTCAACTAAGTCGTTTCCTATATCCACAGTGATTTCTTCATTTTCTCATAACCCAAACATTACAATCAAAATACCTTGAGATTTTAAAAATGTTTTTAACTCTAGAACTTTGGGCACTGATGAAAAATTTTAAAAATTATATGGGGTGACTGCAATAAAGAGAAAAGCATTAGACTGTATATTCAGTCTCATATGAATCAGAACTTATCTAGGTTTCAAGCAAACAATAACCATGAGACAAAGATAAAACAAAGAATCCCAAGACCACCAAAGTAATTACCCAAGCTTTATTATATCAGGATGCACCAGATCAAAATATATGGTTTCTGGAACATATATACAGCCACCAATTGCCAAAGATGCAACCATGCAAACCAAAAATTATTTGATAATATGTGATTCAGTAATAAACAGATATAGCTATATATGTGATATTTAAAATATTAAAAGGAAAACATACTTATTTTGAAATTTAAACTAGAAATTAATGTTAGAATAGTTATTAAATGTTCTAATAATACTATAGAATCCAAAGCAAGACCTTTCCAAGTTAACTCCATGATAATCTGTACTACCCAGCTATGTAGCATGCTGTGGCCAAAAAAAAAAACAAGAGCTATTAAAGAGTTCTTGAATTTGAACTTGATCTCTGTCATCTACTGACATAATCTGAGGAATACTGAATATGTCTAAATTTGTTCCTTCATCTACAAGTAAGAATTGCTACCTAGAAAAATCATAATGTTTAGGAAATTTAACTCACTCATATAAAACTTCAACGTGATCCTAGTATTTAGTAGCTATCCAGTAACTATTAGTCACAATCAATCTATTTTCTCTTAGGTTAAAAAATGTTTAAAATATGCACTATTTTATAATACATTTACATAAAATATTTACATTTAGTAATTTTGTTTCACCACTTACCTCTATTTCTAGAATGAGGAAAGATCGCTTTTAGAAAGTATATTAACATAAGAAGTTTTCTGGATGAATCTTTATGAGAGAAATATTAGAATTTATGTTTTAAATAACTTTAAATTATACACACAGTCTGACTTGCACTGCTTCAACTAAGTCGTTTCCTATATCCACAGTGATTTCTTCTTTTTCTCATAACCCACACATTACAATCAAAATACCTTGAGATTTTAAAAATGTTTTTAACTCTAGAACTTTGGGCACTGATGAAAAATTTTAAAAATTATATGGGGTGACTGCAATAAAGAGAAAAGCATTAGACTGTATATTCAGTCTCATATGAATCAGAACTTATCTAGGTTTCAAGCAAACAATAACCATGAGACAAAGATAAAACAAAGAATCCCAAGACCACCAAAGTAATTACCCAAGCTTTATTATATCAGGATGCACCAGATCAAAATATATGGTTTCTGGAACATATATACAGCCACCAATTGCACAGGAGGAGCCATGTTTATATGTAATTTCACCATTTTATATTCAAATAATCATGCTCCATAAATCCATAGATTCCATATTATTTTGATATTGCCAGTTCTATCAATTCTTGATAATTAAGCAATTCTTGCCAAAAGCATTGTTAATGTAAGAACTCTCCCACCGGAAAATGCTATTCATTTGCCAGGATGTCTATCATGGGCATGCTTACAAGTAGGCTTAATTGGTCACTTTCTTTTCCATTAAATAAACTCAAAGAAAAGGAAAGACTGTAAGTCATGCCTTCTATTTAACCACTGATTTCCCAGTTGGATAGTAAGATAAAAATGAAAACTGGCACATAGTAGGCCCTTTAAATGAAGAACCATGAGTGAGCCACATATGGAGACATTCAACCCGTGAAGCTGTAGATAAATTGTGATCACCAGAATGGTGTCAAGTCAGAACCAACCCTCAGAGCAGAGATCAAGACATTGCTGGAGAAAAAGTATGCAACAAGGAATGGAAGTTATATCAGAAAGGGAAGATGAGACTAAGTATATCAAATTAGGGCAAAAAATCAGGAAAACTAGAAGGACACTGGCATGAGAAGGAAAGACCAAGGATCTAAAAAAGCCAGAGAGTGGATCAAAGTAGAGCTCAGAAACCTTCAAGTTACCTGGGCATCAATGGCAATGAAAGCAACAATCTTTTGCACCTCACTCTGCCAGAGCAGGAGCGCCTAGCAGACCAGTGTAAAAAGGCACACCATCACTCCAGCCTGCAAAGGAAATTGTATACATAGGAAGTATTCTTCTATACTAAGTCTTTTCAACCATATACCTGGGATCAACTATATACCTGGGATCACACCCCCTGAATTGGAAGCACAAGATCATAACCACTGGACTGCCAGGGAAGTCCCAAAATTTCCTATTCTTACAGGGATGCTGTTGTTTAGTCTCTAAGTCGTGTCAAATCCTTTTGCAACTACATAGGTTATAGCTAGCCAGGCTGTTCTAAAACAAAAAAAAATCCCAAGACCACCAAAGTAATTACCCAAGCTTTATTATATCGATGCAGTCTTTTTCTTGAACATATATACATCCACCAATTACACACGAAGAGCCATGTTTATATGTAATTTCACCATTTTATATTCAAATAATCATGCTCCATAAATCCATAGATTCCATATTATTTTGATATTGCCAGTTCTATCAATTCTTGATAATTAAGCAATTCTTGCCAAAAGCATTGTTAATGTAAGAACTCTCCCACCGGAAAATGCTATTCATTTGCCAGGATGTCTATCATGGGCATGCTTACAAGTAGGCTTAATTGGTCACTTTCTTTTCCATTAAATAAACTCAAAGAAAAGGAAAGACTGTAAGTCATGCCTTCTATTTAACCACTGATTTCCCAGTTGGATAGTAAGATAAAAATGAAAACTGGCACATAGTAGGCCCTTTAAATGAAGAACCATGAGTGAGCCACATATGGAGACATTCAACCCGTGAAGCTGTAGATAAATTGTGATCACCAGAATGGTGTCAAGTCAGAACCAACCCTCAGAGCAGAGATCAAGACATTGCTGGAGAAAAAGTATGCAACAAGGAATGGAAGTTATATCAGAAAGGGAAGATGAGACTAAGTATATCAAATTAGGGCAAAAAATCAGGAAAACTAGAAGGACACTGGCATGAGAAGGAAAGACCAAGGATCTAAAAAAGCCAGAGAGTGGATCAAAGTAGAGCTCAGAAACCTTCAAGTTACCTGGGCATCAATGGCAATGAAAGCAACAATCTTTTGCACCTCACTCTGCCAGAGCAGGAGCGCCTAGCAGACCAGTGTAAAAAGGCACACCATCACTCCAGCCTGCAAAGGAAATTGTATACATAGGAAGTATTCTTCTATACTAAGTCTTTTCAACCATATACCTGGGATCAACTATATACCTGGGATCACACCCCCTGAATTGGAAGCACAAGATCATAACCACTGGACTGCCAGGGAAGTCCCAAAATTTCCTATTCTTACAGGGATGCTGTTGTTTAGTCTCTAAGTCGTGTCAAATCCTTTTGCAACTACATAGGTTATAGCTAGCCAGGCTGTTCTGTTCGTGGGATTTCCCAAGCAAGAATACTAGGGGGGGGGGGGGGGGGGGGGAATTTCCTTTTCCAGGAGATTTTTCTAAGCTGGGACTAAACCTGCATGTCCTGCACTGGCAGGTGAATTCTTTACCACTGAGCCACTAGGGAAGCCCACATCACACAATCAGTAATCAATAATAATGAGTCTGAGGAGTCCCAAACTAGAATTTTCCTTCTTTGCTCCTCCTTTGTTCCTGTTTCCTATCTTATGCCTGTGTTTAACTGTATACCCAGTTTTGTGGTAAGATTTAATCTTACTCATTGCACTTTGCTTATCATTCAACCTTTATGAGGGTTTCAACTTCTCTAGTCTTCCATGTACAGAGGTTGACATGCAGAAGGTCCTAGCCACACTGGAAATCCATCCCATCCTACATGAGCCACATACATGGACTCCAATCTATGCTTAATGGATGGCATCTCTTCTCCCAGGGATGAGATTTTCCCAGCTGCCCTTGAGGGAAAATCTGACTCTGGCCTAGTCTGCCCATGTAGGCTTTGATATATCAAAATTTTAGCCATCTAGTCTTAGGTGACCTGATTAAGGAAACATACCTTCACGGAGTGTCAACTAAATGCCATGTTGTGGGCTATGGCTTTTATGTACATTATACAGGAACTCATTTTCTTCTTTTTTCTTTTAACTTAAGGAAAGAATCTTATGATATTTTCCCTGTTTTGTTCAATAAAATTTCTAAAACATCTGCAATTCTGTGTGAATTTTGATACAATGGGGAACCAGGACGTGACACTAATTGAAGACATTCTACAGAGACCTACAAGCTGTCAACTGTGTAAAGATATCTTTTTGTAATGCAACGTTTCAGTCCATTGCACACAACATCAAAACCCCAAGATCAGAGGAAATGCAAAATGTATTTTAACTGATAGTTGAAAAAAAAATTCAACCCCTGAAAGTGTTCGAAGAAAAAGAAATTATTCAAGATGTTTTCTATACCCATATTCAAACAGTAGAGTCCTGTGGTTAACTATCATTTAAAATAGTGACCTGAGAATTATCATTGACTCTTTGGTGAATATTTTTCTTTCCACTATCGTTATACCAAGAAAGCACAAACATATAAAGTCACCTACCTACAAAAGCAAAAAAGAATTGATAGCGTGAACCCAAGGGACTACCTGGAAGAAAGTCAGGATCATTCAACATATTTGCATTCATTTGACTATCCAGGGAAGCACGCCAATTAGACAGTTCCCAAAAGATAGCTCGGTGACAGAAAATCACTTCAAATAGCTTTTTAGTCTATTTGATTGATTATGTATGATCCAGTGATAGCAGCTGAATTTTATTAACAGTCTAGACTGAAAAGCTCAAAAAAAAAGGAAAGAAACTAAGGTACCTTATTCAAAAGAGCAAGTATACAGAGGTCTGTATATACAATTACATAGGCTAAAAATTCATTTTTGATCAATCACAAAAAATTGCTTTATATTTCCATACACTGATTTTAAACTGAGAAGTTGAATGATCTTGTGTCACCTGAAGGAAAGACCAAGTAAATAAGATCACTATTTTACCTTGAAATTCAAAGGAATTTGCATGCAGAATGGCTTAACAAAGACTCCTATACAAAGAAAAGCTAAATTGCTTTGGTTATTTTTAAAGATATAGACTTAGAAGAAAACTCACTTGAGTTCCTATATATTTTAGCCATTAGTATTTCTAAAACATCGGGGCTAATTACTTTGGAACTCATTTTCTTCTTTTTCTTTTAACTTAAGGAAAGAATCTTATGATATTTTCCTGTTTTGTTCAATAAAATTTCTAAAACATCTGCAATTCTGTGTGAATTTTGATACAATGGGAACCAGGACGTGACACTAATTGAAGACATTCTACAGAGACCTACAAGCTGTCAACTGTGTAAAGATATCTTTTTGTAATGCAACGTTTCAGTCCATTGCACACAACATCAAAACCCCAAGATCAGAGGAAATGCAAAATGTATTTTAACTGATAGTTGAAAAAAAAATTCAACCCCTGAAAGTGTTCGAAGAAAAAGAAATTATTCAAGATGTTTTCTATACCCATATTCAAACAGTAGAGTCCTGTGGTTAACTATCATTTAAAATAGTGACCTGAGAATTATCATTGACTCTTTGGTGAATATTTTTCTTTCCACTATCGTTATACCAAGAAAGCACAAACATATAAAGTCACCTACCTACAAAAGCAAAAAAGAATTGATAGCGTGAACCCAAGGGACTACCTGGAAGAAAGTCAGGATCATTCAACATATTTGCATTCATTTGACTATCCAGGGAAGCACGCCAATTAGACAGTTCCCAAAAGATAGCTCGGTGACAGAAAATCACTTCAAATAGCTTTTTAGTCTATTTGATTGATTATGTATGATCCAGTGATAGCAGCTGAATTTTATTAACAGTCTAGACTGAAAAGCTCAAAAAAAAAGGAAAGAAACTAAGGTACCTTATTCAAAAGAGCAAGTATACAGAGGTCTGTATATACAATTACATAGGCTAAAAATTCATTTTTGATCAATCACAAAAAATTGCTTTATATTTCCATACACTGATTTTAAACTGAGAAGTTGAATGATCTTGTGTCACCTGAAGGAAAGACCAAGTAAATAAGATCACTATTTTACCTTGAAATTCAAAGGAATTTGCATGCAGAATGGCTTAACAAAGACTCCTATACAAAGAAAAGCTAAATTGCTTTGGTTATTTTTAAAGATATAGACTTAGAAGAAAACTCACTTGAGTTCCTATATAGTTTTATGCCATTTCCAGCTAACATTTGTAAGTATTAGATGTTCAGATTGTGACCTGTGAATTTGCTCCCAGGGACCTATTGATAGTGAGGGCTTTCTGTCTTTCAAAAGAAAGTGAAAGTGTTACTTGCTCTGTTGTGTCCAACTCTTTGTAACCTCATGGACTGTGATCCACCAGGCTCCTCTGTCCATGGACTTCTCCAGACAAAAATACTGGAGTGGGTAGCCATTCACTTCTCCAGGAGATCTTCCCAACTCAGGGATTGATCCTTGGTATTCCCATTTGCCAGCAGATTCTTTACAGTTGGAACCTCCAGGGATCCTCTCTCTCAGGGACAACTATGGTCCTCCTGTTTGTCTTATTTTATGGTCTGGAAATCTGACTTGACAACCAACAGGTTGGGGTGGAACCAGAAATATGACCTACACTCTTGATCATGATGCCAATTTGCCTTGAATATACCAGGTCAGAATATGAGAGAGATAGCATAATGTTAACACAATAGGCATAATACAAGAAAATTTAATATATATTGTTAATAGGATTATTTTGTCTGTGAGGCATAGTAATATAAGTTGACTGTGAAGAACGAAAGGATTTCAAGTACATATTGGTTTTACCTGCTGTGATCGTTACTTTGCATCTCAATTTGATGGGGCTATGGGGGACCCCAATTAAACATTATTCTATGTGTGTCTGTGGGGGACTTTCTGCATGAGAGTAACATTTGAATCTGTGGACTGCTCTCTCCACTGTGGGGGCGCAGCATCCAATCCACTGACGTGTGTGCGCTTAGTCACTTAATTGTGTCTGGCCCGCAGCCCACCAGGTTCCTCTGTCTGTGGGAATTCTCCAGGCAAGAATCCTAGAGTAAGCTGCCATTCCCTCCTCCAGGGGATCTTCCCAACCCCGGGATCAAACCTGGTCTCCCACACTGCAAGCAGAAGGCATAAAGAAAAGGCAGAGGAGGAAGTATTCATTCCCTTCCTGCCTGTCTGACTAGTTCCCTGATGGTATAAATGGTTCTAAGGTTCCCTGACTCAGACCGGGTCTTTTTCTTTTCCCAAATCTTCAGCTTGCAAACAACAAAGCATGGGACTTCTCAGCCTTCATAATCATGGGAGTCAATTCCTCATAATCAACTCTTAATATGTTCTGTTTTATATATTTTACTGGATCTGTTTCTCTGGAGAACCCAGACTAACGCATCTGCCTTACTGGGGACATGTGTCTTAAATCCATGATCTTATTTCTTTCTCATCTTGGATAGAAGTTTCTAATAACATCTCAGGATGTCACTTTCTTTTCGACTTTTCTTATTCATTATTATTATCAGTTGAATGGACTGCAAACATATGTTATGTAGATTATTTAAATCAAGATTCAAAAATAAAACTAAATTTATTAGCTATAACGATAGAGTTCTATATTGAGGTTTAACAAATTTAAGTATTTAAGATACCCAATCCTGAAACACTTATCACTGTTGTATAAGTTTTGGTTCTTTTGTCTTGCTCCCCCTCTATACAGTAAGTATAAGATTTTCATAATTTTCTCAGTATCCTTATATTATTGCATGATTTGAATAAGTATTAATATATAGAATCCTAATGAATTCATTCGACAGTCTATGATTAACTTTGGTACTTAAATGTTGTGAGATGAAGACAACATATAGTTGGTGTGTGTACAGTGGTAAAGAACCCTCCTGCTAAGGCAGGAGACACAAGATGTGGGCTCAGGTTGGGAAGATCCCCTAGAGGAGGGCATGGTGACCCACTCCAGTATTCTTGCCTGGACAATCCCATGGACAGAGGAGCCTGGTGTGCTACAGTTCATAGAGTATCAGAGTCAGGCTCGACTGAAGTGATTTAGCATGCATGGGTAAGAAGCATCATGAACCTACAAATAATGATGTGAGGTCAGAGATACAGGACTTTACACAGAGATGTGAACAAGTTAGTAAATTGGGAGCTGCAATATTTTTAAGTGATAACATGGTAAATGGTAAGATGCTAAAAACTATTCTACTAACTCTGAATGGGCAGCACTAACCAGAAGCAAAAAATGAAAGTAGAAAATTAAGTCACATTATTTTTAAGATTTTTAAAATACATTTTCAAAGTATTTACTGAATTTGTTACAATATTTCTTCTATTTTTTTAAATTGGATAATTGCTTTACAATGTTGGTTTCTGCCATACAACAGCACAAATCAGACATAACTCTATATATATATATATATATATCTGTGTATGTATGTATATATATACATATATATGTGTGTGTATATATGCCTTCCTGCTTATGCCTCCTTCCCACTCCCCTCATCTCACCCCTCTAGGGCTTAAAAGAGCACCAGGCTTGCCTCCCTGTGTTACACAGCAGCTTCTTACTAGTTGTCTATTTTACATAGGTATTGTACATATGGCAACACTACTTTCTCAGTTTGTCCCACCCTTTCCTTTCCCTGGTGGGTCCACAAGTCCCTTCTCTACATCTGCATCTCCATTCCTTCCGTGAAGACAAAGTCGTCAATGCCGTTTTTCACAATGCCATCTACATGCACTAGTATATGGTATTTGTTTGCCTCTTTCTGACCTCACTCTGTACAACAGGCCCGAGTTTCATCCATCTCACTACAACTGATTCAAATGTATTCCTTTTTATGGCTAAGTAATATTCCACTGTGTATATGTACCATGACTTCTTTACCCATTCTTCTATTGATGGACATCTGGGTTGCTTTCATGTTCTTGCTATTGTAAATAATGTGGCAGTGAACACTGGGGTAACTACCAGGCATGTACCCTGAGAAAATTACAATTCAAAATAGGAGTAGGTACCCCTACCTCAATGTTTTGGTTTTTTGGTTGCCAAGTATGTGGGTAATCCTCCCGGTCAAGGTATTCCTCCTGACCGGGAATCAAACCTCACCCTTGCACTGGTGTGCTACAGTTCATAGAGTATCAGAGTCAGGCTCGACTGAAGTGATTTAGCATGCATGGGTAAGAAGCATCATGAACCTACAAATAATGATGTGAGGTCAGAGATACAGGACTTTACACAGAGATGTGAACAAGTTAGTAAATTGGGAGCTGCAATATTTTTAAGTGATAACATGGTAAATGGTAAGATGCTAAAAACTATTCTACTAACTCTGAATGGGCAGCACTAACCAGAAGCAAAAAATGAAAGTAGAAAATTAAGTCACATTATTTTTAAGATTTTTAAAATACATTTTCAAAGTATTTACTGAATTTGTTACAATATTTCTTCTATTTTTTTAAATTGGATAATTGCTTTACAATGTTGGTTTCTGCCATACAACAGCACAAATCAGACATAACTCTATATATATATATATATATATCTGTGTATGTATGTATATATATACATATATATATGTGTGTGTATATATGCCTTCCTGCTTATGCCTCCTTCCCACTCCCCTCATCTCACCCCTCTAGGGCTTAAAAGAGCACCAGGCTTGCCTCCCTGTGTTACACAGCAGCTTCTTACTAGTTGTCTATTTTACATAGGTATTGTACATATGGCAACACTACTTTCTCAGTTTGTCCCACCCTTTCCTTTCCCTGGTGGGTCCACAAGTCCCTTCTCTACATCTGCATCTCCATTCCTTCCGTGAAGACAAAGTCGTCAATGCCGTTTTTCACAATGCCATCTACATGCACTAGTATATGGTATTTGTTTGCCTCTTTCTGACCTCACTCTGTACAACAGGCCCGAGTTTCATCCATCTCACTACAACTGATTCAAATGTATTCCTTTTTATGGCTAAGTAATATTCCACTGTGTATATGTACCATGACTTCTTTACCCATTCTTCTATTGATGGACATCTGGGTTGCTTTCATGTTCTTGCTATTGTAAATAATGTGGCAGTGAACACTGGGGTAACTACCAGGCATGTACCCTGAGAAAATTACAATTCAAAATAGGAGTAGGTACCCCTACCTCAATGTTTTGGTTTTTTGGTTGCCAAGTATGTGGGTAATCCTCCCGGTCAAGGTATTCCTCCCTGACCGGGAATCAAACCTGCACCCCTTGCACTGAAAGATAAAGTCTTAACCACTAGACCACTAGGGAAGTGACTATTTCATGACTGAATGTAGCACTAGGTTAACAGTACAACAATGAGTAGTACACACTATCCATGCAGGGAAGGAGGCACAAATTAGCTGAGATACAACATCAGATTTAATCTCATATAATATTACAAGAATGATTTCAATCATTAGGTCTCATCTCTTTACACCTGCACATTGCAGTTGACTAATTATATTCAGTATCAACTAAAGGCCAACTAAGGACCAATAAACCTTGTGGGGATAAGAGGGTCAGGGAAGTTTTATGTTTTTGAGTTTGAAATGACACTCCAAATGCTTAAGATACTACCTGGCACATAATAAGTACTTAACAGAGCATGAGCTTTCCTTACCTATATTATAGTGTTTAAGGAAATAGGTGAGCAACACTTACATGTGAATAGTGATAATGGAAAAAGCAAAGAAGATTAGAATAGATACTATTTATAAAGAAAAACAATAAAAGTGATTGATTAAAAGTTGAGGTTTAGGAGAGAAAAAAAGAAACAATAAAACAAGCACACAAAATCCAAGTAACCAAGCAGAAAAAAAAAAAAAAAAAGAAAGAAATCAGTTCAAGTAAACAGAGTCTGAGAACTGGCAAGAGGGACAGTTTAACGATGAACCTGAAGAAGTCAGCCTCTCATTAGGTACTGTCAAAAGTGTCAAGAAGCGAGTAATGCTGAATTTATCAGGAAACTGAGACTAGAACTTTGTGAAATCCTAACAGTAAATGCAACAGCATCCTCAGTGGTAACAAAACATGACAACTCGGGGTTTATACAAAAAAGTAAGAGCATAAGACCAGTAGTAAAACAAGAAAAACACAGTACAAGGTAAGGTCTGCTAAGAGAGGGAATGGTTAGGATCTCACTACAACTGATTCAAATGTATTCCTTTATGGCTAAGTAATATTCCACTGTGTATATGTACCATGACTTCTTTACCCATTCTTCTATTGATGGACATCTGGGTTGCTTTCATGTTCTTGCTATTGTAAATAATGTGGCAGTGAACACTGGGGTAACTACCAGGCATGTACCCTGAGAAAATTACAATTCAAAATAGGAGTAGGTACCCCTACCTCAATGTTTTGGTTTTTTGGTTGCCAAGTATGTGGGTAATCCTCCCGGTCAAGGTATTCCTCCCTGACCGGGAATCAAACCTGCACCCCTTGCACTGAAAGATAAAGTCTTAACCACTAGACCACTAGGGAAGTGACTATTTCATGACTGAATGTAGCACTAGGTTAACAGTACAACAATGAGTAGTACACACTATCCATGCAGGGAAGGAGGCACAAATTAGCTGAGATACAACATCAGATTTAATCTCATATAATATTACAAGAATGATTTCAATCATTAGGTCTCATCTCTTTACACCTGCACATTGCAGTTGACTAATTATATTCAGTATCAACTAAAGGCCAACTAAGGACCAATAAACCTTGTGGGGATAAGAGGGTCAGGGAAGTTTTATGTTTTTGAGTTTGAAATGACACTCCAAATGCTTAAGATACTACCTGGCACATAATAAGTACTTAACAGAGCATGAGCTTTCCTTACCTATATTATAGTGTTTAAGGAAATAGGTGAGCAACACTTACATGTGAATAGTGATAATGGAAAAAGCAAAGAAGATTAGAATAGATACTATTTATAAAGAAAAACAATAAAAGTGATTGATTAAAAGTTGAGGTTTAGGAGAGAAAAAAAGAAACAATAAAACAAGCACACAAAATCCAAGTAACCAAGCAGAAAAAAAAAAAAAAAAAGAAAGAAATCAGTTCAAGTAAACAGAGTCTGAGAACTGGCAAGAGGGACAGTTTAACGATGAACCTGAAGAAGTCAGCCTCTCATTAGGTACTGTCAAAAGTGTCAAGAAGCGAGTAATGCTGAATTTATCAGGAAACTGAGACTAGAACTTTGTGAAATCCTAACAGTAAATGCAACAGCATCCTCAGTGGTAACAAAACATGACAACTCGGGGTTTATACAAAAAAGTAAGAGCATAAGACCAGTAGTAAAACAAGAAAAACACAGTACCAAGGAAGCAGAGGTTAAGGTCTGCTAAGAGAGGGGAATGGTTAGGCACACCAAGCACATGAAATAAATCATTTTATTTCTGCCTGCCTAATTTGTCTTTTAATCTATCAAAGAAGAAATGCTGACCTCCTCCCAAGGACATGCTTCAGAAGTTAAATGCATTTAAATCCCTGTGAAGTATAATGAAACAAACTGAACTCAATTTTGGAAGAAAAAAAAAGTAGAGCTGTAGACAGTTGATACTTACATGAATGTTGTTCACTTCAAAGTATCAATTCATCAGTTTTGTCAATGAGTAAAATAATCTGTGGTGAACACTGTGTAAATAAAACTGAGCAAAGAATGTGTTAATCTAACCAATAAATATGATTAGGATTCAGAACTCTACTCTTGAGATTCCAATTATGAAAATAATTCACTTATTTTTAACTTTTGAGCACCTATTGTAGGGTCAGCATCCTTCTCAAGGACCTTACATTCCAGAGCAGAAGTGAATGAATGAATGAGCAAGTAACTGAATATAATAAGACGCTTTAACATTGCAACACATTCCATGGGGGAAATAAGGGTAGAGTTTAGGTCAAAGGGGTTATTTTTCATAAGGTGACCAGGGAAGGCCTCTCTGATTTTGTCTGAACAGAGATGAAAATGATATGAATGAACATGAATGAGCCATTGGAATATTTAGGAAAACCGCATATCAGATATTGTAAACAGCAAGGGCAAAGGCCTTGGGACGGAGCACACTCCATATGTATATGGTCAATATGTTGTCAGGAAGCAGGCAGCACACCTGAAAGGTTTTAATGAATTTAATGAAAGCACGATGTCAGACTAATATGGTTGGACGACAGACACCCAGGGACTAGCAATCATAGGAAACACTTAATACCTCTCAATCTAATGGGGTAAAAAGGAGAGACAATTTCAGTGGAACCTGGCAAGAGTCAGTGCCTTGGAAGAAGAGTTTTGTCCAAGAGCTATAGGTATAAAGAAACACATTCATGCTAGAGTGGGGTAAGGGAGGAAGAGAAGGAGGACAAAATACCCCAGACTCCCTCCTGTCCAATCCTCCAGTCTCCTGCTCTGGTCTCTTATATGTGGAAACTGACAGAAAACCAAAAAGCCAAGGAGCCCAGTTGATTAAACCACAAAGTACAGCCTACAAGTCAAGAAGGGAGAAAACCTCAGTGTTACAGGGAGAGAGCCTAATGGAGCACATGTGAAGAAGAATCAGAAGCTAGTGGGACTGCAGCTCAGGAAGCAAGAGTAGTCCTCTTGGGAGGGAGCCAAAACAGAGCCTTGCCATCTTGATTGGATATCACTGGAATGCTTCATTGTAAAAGATGATTCTGCCATGGTATTAAGAAAAGACTGCAGGACAAGGATATGAAAACAGATAGGCCAGTTAGGAGTATAAGGGGAGACTGCAAGGGAGCAGCGGCAGTGGTCAGAGGCAGGTTGGACTTCAATTACATTGACATCATCCAACCCTAAATAAGATCAGATAAAGATATAATGCCTTAAAATTAGCTTAAAAATCAACTTAAAAATTTTAATGAATGTCTATTCTGTTCCAGGCAATAGGATACAATGAGGACCTCAGAGCAAAATAAATCAAAAATGGGTCCCTTTCTTAAAAAGAACCTCACAGCCCAGCAGAAGAGAAACACAGCCAATACAATAAAGTATACATTCTTCAATATTTAAAAAGAGAAGTCAAGGGCATACTATAGTCTCATCTGGAGATGTGTTAATGACTTGACTTTTCAGCTGTCTTGAGTACAAAACAGATTAGCAGCTTCCTTCCTACCTCAAACTGTACAGAATCTGCCTGTAATGCAGGAGACCTGGGTTAGCAAGGGCAAAGGCCTCTCTGATTTTGTCTGACGGAGGAAAAAAAAAGGCCATTGGAATATTTAGGAAAACCGCATATCAGATATTGTAAACAGCAAGGGCAAAGGCCTTGGGACGGAGCACACTCCATATGTATATGGTCAATATGTTGTCAGGAAGCAGGCAGCACACCTGAAAGGTTTTAATGAATTTAATGAAAGCACGATGTCAGACTAATATGGTTGGACGACAGACACCCAGGGACTAGCAATCATAGGAAACACTTAATACCTCTCAATCTAATGGGGTAAAAAGGAGAGACAATTTCAGTGGAACCTGGCAAGAGTCAGTGCCTTGGAAGAAGAGTTTTGTCCAAGAGCTATAGGTATAAAGAAACACATTCATGCTAGAGTGGGGTAAGGGAGGAAGAGAAGGAGGACAAAATACCCCAGACTCCCTCCTGTCCAATCCTCCAGTCTCCTGCTCTGGTCTCTTATATGTGGAAACTGACAGAAAACCAAAAAGCCAAGGAGCCCAGTTGATTAAACCACAAAGTACAGCCTACAAGTCAAGAAGGGAGAAAACCTCAGTGTTACAGGGAGAGAGCCTAATGGAGCACATGTGAAGAAGAATCAGAAGCTAGTGGGACTGCAGCTCAGGAAGCAAGAGTAGTCCTCTTGGGAGGGAGCCAAAACAGAGCCTTGCCATCTTGATTGGATATCACTGGAATGCTTCATTGTAAAAGATGATTCTGCCATGGTATTAAGAAAAGACTGCAGGACAAGGATATGAAAACAGATAGGCCAGTTAGGAGTATAAGGGGAGACTGAAAGGGGAGCAGCGGCAGTGGTCAGAGGCAGGTTGGACTTCAATTACATTGACATCATCCAACCCTAAATAAGATCAGATAAAGATATAATGCCTTAAAATTAGCTTAAAAATCAACTTAAAAATTTTAATGAATGTCTATTCTGTTCCAGGCAATAGGATACAATGAGGACCTCAGAGCAAAATAAATCAAAAATGGGTCCCTTTCTTAAAAAGAACCTCACAGCCCAGCAGAAGAGAAACACAGCCAATACAATAAAGTATACATTCTTCAATATTTAAAAAGAGAAGTCAAGGGCATACTATAGTCTCATCTGGAGATGTGTTAATGACTTGACTTTTCAGCTGTCTTGAGTACAAAACAGATTAGCAGCTTCCTTCCTACCTCAAACTGTACAGAATCTGCCTGTAATGCAGGAGACCTGGGTTTGATCCCCAGGTTGGGGAGATTCCCTGGAGAAGGGAATGGCTACCTGCCTCTTTCCACTTCCCCTGCTCCCTGGCAGTCTGCCCATAGACTGCTAACTGGTGCGTCTCAGGAAAAAGTCAAAACAGAGCTTTGCCATCTTGATCAGAAGTCAATGAAATGTTTTATTTCCAGGAAATGGATACCAACTCCAGTATTACTGTCTGGAAAATCCCATGGACAGAGGAACCCAGAGGAGAGGGTTACAGTTCATGGGGTCACAGAGTCAGATACAACTTAGCAACTAAATAACAACAACATTCAATAAATATATACCAACACCTGACATATGGCAAATGATTAATACATCTCCATAATATATTTTCAGTGGCAGAGTGAAATGGCAAACAGCATAGATCCAGAGTGTTGGCCCTGTGAGCAGTTAATGTTAGGTCCTTCTTTCCTGAGAAACCTTTTTGGAAATTTCAGATACAGAATCATGTATTCCTGGTCTTAGGGATCTGAAGTGATGTAAGTGAGATTTACTTGCCTAGAAAGTGAGGTGCCTGTGCATTTTGCATGTGACAGAGGGAATAAAGAATTTTCTAGTTAGAATTTGAATAAGCAATAAGGCTCATATATTTATGAGCCTTAAGAAAAAGTGCTCAAAGAGTTCTTGCTAAGAACTGAACACTGATTTCTTGAGCCCACTATAATAAGTGAGGAGGACAATTCTTCTTTCACATCGGTCATAGGAATGCCATTTGAAATTCTACCATCCAGTACATCTTCAGAGAAAATCAGCATTTATTAAAATGCCATGCTAAGTCTTGTATCTGATAGCAGTGATAAATTTGTCATATATTTTAGATTTTTAGCAGCCCTCCCCCAGATATGTTTGTTTCAATCGATTTTGATCCTCAAGATGTTAAGAATTTTTAGGCATGTTGACAGATTTCTTTTTGACCAATTAATCATATTTTTTTAGTTTAAACTTATTTGTTCCCATAGAATTATCATTTGCATTTTAAACTAAAAAAAAAAAGGGACTGAATTTGACATGTAAAGATTCTTCATTAGTCCCATATAAATTCATGAGTTTAGAATATCAACGTTATAAATGTGAAAAATAAAGTGATTACCTTCTGAATCTCTTTTCCAAAAAAAAAAGCAATAAATTCTATACTATTGTGAAATATATGAGCTGGAAAATGTTTCATGTGGCTTTAATAAAATGGTGCTTATAATTCAAGGCATAATCTATAACAAAACACTTTTTACAGATTCAGTTTTATGGAAGGATGCATTCTCACTCATTTATATACTCTGCATTTCCTGATTCAAGATATTTTCACAATTCTAAAGGAGACCCAAAATAGAACATTACAAAATAAAACAAAAAGATATTGAGCACAATAACTGAACAGCTTAAAAAAAAATCTCAGCAAACTAAATAACAACAACATTCAATAAATATATACCAACACCTGACATATGGCAAATGATTAATACATCTCCATAATATATTTTCAGTGGCAGAGTGAAATGGCAAACAGCATAGATCCAGAGTGTTGGCCCTGTGAGCAGTTAATGTTAGGTCCTTCTTTCCTGAGAAACCTTTTTGGAAATTTCAGATACAGAATCATGTATTCCTGGTCTTAGGGATCTGAAGTGATGTAAGTGAGATTTACTTGCCTAGAAAGTGAGGTGCCTGTGCATTTTGCATGTGACAGAGGGAATAAAGAATTTTCTAGTTAGAATTTGAATAAGCAATAAGGCTCATATATTTATGAGCCTTATGAAGAAAGTGCTCAAAGAGTTCTTGCTAAGAACTGAACACTGATTTCTTGAGCCCACTATAATAAGTGAGGAGGACAATTCTTCTTTCACATCGGTCATAGGAATGCCATTTGAAATTCTACCATCCAGTACATCTTCAGAGAAAATCAGCATTTATTAAAATGCCATGCTAAGTCTTGTATCTGATAGCAGTGATAAATTTGTCATATATTTTAGATTTTTAGCAGCCCTCCCCCAGATATGTTTGTTTCAATCGATTTTGATCCTCAAGATGTTAAGAATTTTTAGGCATGTTGACAGATTTCTTTTTGACCAATTAATCATATTTTTTTAGTTTAAACTTATTTGTTCCCATAGAATTATCATTTGCATTTTAAACTGAAAAAAAAAAGGGACTGAATTTGACATGTAAAGATTCTTCATTAGTCCCATATAAATTCATGAGTTTAGAATATCAACGTTATAAATGTGAAAAATAAAGTGATTACCTTCTGAATCTCTTTTCCAAAAAAAAAAGCAATAAATTCTATACTATTGTGAAATATATGAGCTGGAAAATGTTTCATGTGGCTTTAATAAAATGGTGCTTATAATTCAAGGCATAATCTATAACAAAACACTTTTTACAGATTCAGTTTTATGGAAGGATGCATTCTCACTCATTTATATACTCTGCATTTCCTGATTCAAGATATTTTCACAATTCTAAAGGAGACCCAAAATAGAACATTACAAAATAAAACAAAAAGATATTGAGCACAATAACTGAACAGCTTACTCTCAGCAACTAGATTTTTAAGAAACAAAAAATGCAAATGAAAATATTGTCTAGTTATTTAAACTAAGCTAAAATCTGAGTGTATGCCCTGTGTGTGTGTCATAGAGACAAACAAATTACCTTTGGGGGAAACAGCGTAGTTAAATTTCTAAGATTTATTGTTTGACCTCAGGAAGACTTTCAGTAAGTCTGTGTAAAATGTATACATTTAATGGAAGGCTATGCTATGCTTCTTCTAAGAATTTGTTCCAAGTCTCTGTGTATAATTAATGGCTTGTCTACATATTTTTTCAATAAAACTATCCACACAGAATTTTAAGTAGGCATTTTCAATATGAGAATGAGTGTATCTTTGTGAAGATACCATTTATCTACCATAACATCAAAAGCATAATGAAGAGACTTTGATACACTGCGGATTTAGAAATGACTTGGAAAACAAAACCCCAAGACACTGTCCTGTCAGCACAAAGTAAAGAAATGCACCACAGTACTTTGAGATTTAAATTCTCAAACTTATCAGCCATGAAATTAATGTGATTTTTTACAAGTTTCTTGATTCCAGATTATACGGTTAATGAGAATTCACTTTCTAATCAATTAACTGATGCACGTAAAACTTGGAGAGTTTTGCCTTTTAATTAGATATACTATAAGCAAAGAATCATCAAAGTGGCATTTGAGAATTACCTGTTTTTTTTCCACTATTTTTTACATGGGAGAGATCTAAAAGTTATTTTTATAACAGAGCAGAAAGTTTTAGATGCTAACTTACAATTGTGCACTTTGGCAAAACTATCAAAATATGAAAAGAAAAATTGCTTTTTCAAAATACCAGCAAGCAAAACTTGCTCTCTTATTCACATCATCTAACAGAAATGAGTCAAAAAGGGTCCCAAGTACAAAAATCATGTAATCCTTGAAAGAATAAAGTGATTACCTTCTGAATCTCTTTTCCAAAAAAGCAATAAATTCTATACTATTGTGAAATATATGAGCTGGAAAATGTTTCATGTGGCTTTAATAAAATGGTGCTTATAATTCAAGGCATAATCTATAACAAAACACTTTTTACAGATTCAGTTTTATGGAAGGATGCATTCTCACTCATTTATATACTCTGCATTTCCTGATTCAAGATATTTTCACAATTCTAAAGGAGACCCAAAATAGAACATTACAAAATAAAACAAAAAGATATTGAGCACAATAACTGAACAGCTTACTCTCAGCAACTAGATTTTTAAGAAACAAAAAATGCAAATGAAAATATTGTCTAGTTATTTAAACTAAGCTAAAATCTGAGTGTATGCCCTGTGTGTGTGTCATAGAGACAAACAAATTACCTTTGGGGGAAACAGCGTAGTTAAATTTCTAAGATTTATTGTTTGACCTCAGGAAGACTTTCAGTAAGTCTGTGTAAAATGTATACATTTAATGGAAGGCTATGCTATGCTTCTTCTAAGAATTTGTTCCAAGTCTCTGTGTATAATTAATGGCTTGTCTACATATTTTTTCAATAAAACTATCCACACAGAATTTTAAGTAGGCATTTTCAATATGAGAATGAGTGTATCTTTGTGAAGATACCATTTATCTACCATAACATCAAAAGCATAATGAAGAGACTTTGATACACTGCGGATTTAGAAATGACTTGGAAAACAAAACCCCAAGACACTGTCCTGTCAGCACAAAGTAAAGAAATGCACCACAGTACTTTGAGATTTAAATTCTCAAACTTATCAGCCATGAAATTAATGTGATTTTTTACAAGTTTCTTGATTCCAGATTATACGGTTAATGAGAATTCACTTTCTAATCAATTAACTGATGCACGTAAAACTTGGAGAGTTTTGCCTTTTAATTAGATATACTATAAGCAAAGAATCATCAAAGTGGCATTTGAGAATTACCTGTTTTTTTTCCACTATTTTTTACATGGGAGAGATCTAAAAGTTATTTTTATAACAGAGCAGAAAGTTTTAGATGCTAACTTACAATTGTGCACTTTGGCAAAACTATCAAAATATGAAAAGAAAAATTGCTTTTTCAAAATACCAGCAAGCAAAACTTGCTCTCTTATTCACATCATCTAACAGAAATGAGTCAAAAAGGGTCCCAAGTACAAAAATCATGTAATCCTTGAAAGAAAATTACTATTTTACATGGTGAGCTTCAGAAAGAAGAATATACCATTTGGAGAGGAAGGCCCCTTTCTTTTGACAGTTCCCTGATTTCTCTGAAGAAGTGCTGTTCATGCTGCAGTTAAATATCTGGCTCCCAAAATACAAAAGCCAGACTGTTGAGAATAAATAGTAAATAGTATTTGTCAATTTGTAAATGCTTAACCCCTTTAAATTACACATACATATCCAAAGGAGACTTTTATACAGGAATTCATCCAGAGAACACCATCTTGTCAGTATCTGTTCAGAAGCATTTTGCATTGTTTGAGGGTCACTGACTTCAATATCTTCAAAGATATCTCTGCCCTAGTACAAGTTGACAACCATTTTCTGTTTTGTGCTGCAGCTGGATTGTGTGAGCCTGTACCCACTTCTGTCAGCTGATATTAAATTTTCACAGATTGTGTGACCTGGATGTTAAACTGCCAAATAGTCTGAAAGTGGGTGAAATCACTCCCACTGCAAAAATGGGCTAGCTCTGTGAATGAGGGCTTTTCTCTCTTCACTTGCTCCTCTCCTGGCCAATTTGCCAGCCTACCACTGATTGCTCTTTATTTTCACAAGAGAAAAGAAGTCTAGCATGAATAAAGAGAAAATATATACTTTTTTCCTGCTTTTCAATGTCCACTTAAGTTCAAAGGAGTTTTTAATAATATCTAATTGAATATATTCACAGTTAGATGTAACTTAATAGCAAAACATCTTTGTTAGTTATTCCCCTGAATGGGAGAATAAAAATATTGCACCAATGACTGTACTGTATAATAAAAGAATGTCAGACAACTACCCAGAAACTTCATTTTTTAAGGAATTTATGCACAACGTTTTGATCTTTTAAGAAAATATCTCATGAAAAAGTAAAAATTTGTGGAATTATAAATAAATGATACCACTCATCAGACTGCAGAGACATTTTATGTTCTGGTATTTTTAAATGAAAACAAAACACAAGAATGCGTCAATGAAGCAAGTGAAAATTAAAAGGGTACAGACTTCTGCAAGTTTCAGGAGCTAAAAATAAAATGAAAAAGTTTGACGTCTTATAAACAAATCTGTAAGGAAACTAAACGCCGAGGCAGATACAACGGCAGTACATTATGGAAAGCTAGGGGGAGAAAAAGGAAGTGACAAACAATAAAGCAAAAATCCCAGAGAAAGCCAAAAAAAATTGGATGACAGTCAAAAACAAAATGGAAGGGGAAAAAAAAAGAAAACCTTGTAACAAGGCAGAACTATGGAAATCTATCCTCTGGAGCAATAAAATAGAGTTGTGAATTAGTGGACGTGTACGGGCAAGGCTGGGTGTCTCAAGGCTGTTAACATAATTAAAAGGACAGGGGAATTCTGTAGCTGAAGATAAATAGCCTGAAATATGACACAGTCAAATGAGTATCATTTCAGGGATATGCACCAATTCAAAGAACTGAAAACACAAAGTAAAAATTTAATATATAGTGTTCAAATTATGCATTTGTCAATCAGTATATTTTATAGTAATCCAAGAGCCACCAAAACAGAGTAGATATTCAAAGTTCCAATCTGCATTAACAGTACATAAATCTACTTTTTCAAGGTATAACCAAAGTCATAGCCTATGTAAGATTTTAAGAAACTAGAAAAGATTTAAAGATTAGACTACCTTTATATTGATCTCTGAGATACTCATTCTGAAGTTCAGTTCAGAAGCTGGATTTTAACTAGATTTGTCACTACGAAATGAAATCCAAACATCTTTGTTAGTTATTCCCCTGAATGGGAGAATAAAAATATTGCACCAATGACTGTACTGTATAATAAAAGAATGTCAGACAACTACCCAGAAACTTCATTTTTTAAGGAATTTATGCACAACGTTTTGATCTTTTAAGAAAATATCTCATGAAAAAGTAAAAATTTGTGGAATTATAAATAAATGATACCACTCATCAGACTGCAGAGACATTTTATGTTCTGGTATTTTTAAATGAAAACAAAACACAAGAATGCGTCAATGAAGCAAGTGAAAATTAAAAGGGTACAGACTTCTGCAAGTTTCAGGAGCTAAAAATAAAATGAAAAAGTTTGACGTCTTATAAACAAATCTGTAAGGAAACTAAACGCCGAGGCAGATACAACGGCAGTACATTATGGAAAGCTAGGGGGAGAAAAAGGAAGTGACAAACAATAAAGCAAAAATCCCAGAGAAAGCCAAAAAAAATTGGATGACAGTCAAAAACAAAATGGAAGGGGAAAAAAAAAGAAAACCTTGTAACAAGGCAGAACTATGGAAATCTATCCTCTGGAGCAATAAAATAGAGTTGTGAATTAGTGGACGTGTACGGGCAAGGCTGGGTGTCTCAAGGCTGTTAACATAATTAAAAGGACAGGGGAATTCTGTAGCTGAAGATAAATAGCCTGAAATATGACACAGTCAAATGAGTATCATTTCAGGGATATGCACCAATTCAAAGAACTGAAAACACAAAGTAAAAATTTAATATATAGTGTTCAAATTATGCATTTGTCAATCAGTATATTTTATAGTAATCCAAGAGCCACCAAAACAGAGTAGATATTCAAAGTTCCAATCTGCATTAACAGTACATAAATCTACTTTTTCAAGGTATAACCAAAGTCATAGCCTATGTAAGATTTTAAGAAACTAGAAAAGATTTAAAGATTAGACTACCTTTATATTGATCTCTGAGATACTCATTCTGAAGTTCAGTTCAGAAGCTGGATTTTAACTAGATTTGTCACTACGAAATGAAATAAAAGCCAAACCACCAGAAGCATTGTTGTCATGGATTATATACATTTGTATAAAGTGGTTTATATATAGAAGTGTCTGATAATATTTGAAAACTTGTGCATTTTAAGGATGTTTTTTAAAGATTTTGATAGATAAATTTCTCAGAAATGCTTTTACTTAAGCTACTCTTAAGAAAGAGCAAATATACATTATATAAATGATTGCTAAACACGCTGACAGATACAAATGACAGTTATTTTCACACAATCATTTGTTCTTGCAGAGAATCAACATTATCTCAAAAAAGATAACACTTTTAGGTATATATTCTATGTCCTCAAGCTTCCCTTTTCTGATCCCTTTTCTTCCAAGGATATAAAATTTTCCCTAACATCATGCATCTGAGAAAGTTTGGGTTTCTTTCTACTCTTCCCAGCATTATAAATTGGAAGTTATCAGGAAGCAATTACTAAAATTGCATTTTACCAATGAAGTAGGGGTTTTTTAATTTATTTTTCTGAGTGAGCCTGACCTAATCAGGTGCCACTTGATTATTTTTCCTCTCAATTTTTCTTGGAGTATAGTTGCTTTACAATGTTATGTTCATTTCTACTGTACAGCAAAGTGAATCAGCTATTCATACACACATATACCCTCTTCTTTGGATTTCCTTCTCATTTAGTTCACCACAGATCATGGAGGAGGGCTCCCTATGCTATACAGTAGGTTCTCATTTATCTATTTTATACATAGTATCAATAGTGTATGTCAATCCCACGAAGTAAGTTTTAAGTTAAATGTCCCTAACATGACATGCCTGGTAAGTCTTTTATATCTACTTTCTGAATGACAGTATTTGTTCACTGATCTTAGAAATCTCAAACTGTAGTCGGCTCTGGAGTGACTGACTTTGGTCCAGAGGAGAAGGCTGAAGGTCTCTTTCAAGGGGCTCAGAGTAGAAACAGTGTTTTCTCCATCAGAAGATTCATCTAGAATCTTTCCACCACTAGTTTTGAATAGGAGCCCTGTATTCAAAAATGGTATTTAAAAAAACTAGAAAAGATTTAAAGATTAGACTACCTTTATATTGATCTCTGAGATACTCATTCTGAAGTTCAGTTCAGAAGCTGGATTTTAACTAGATTTGTCACTACGAAATGAAATAAAAGCCAAACCACCAGAAGCATTGTTGTCATGGATTATATACATTTGTATAAAGTGGTTTATATATAGAAGTGTCTGATAATATTTGAAAACTTGTGCATTTTAAGGATGTTTTTTAAAGATTTTGATAGATAAATTTCTCAGAAATGCTTTTACTTAAGCTACTCTTAAGAAAGAGCAAATATACATTATATAAATGATTGCTAAACACGCTGACAGATACAAATGACAGTTATTTTCACACAATCATTTGTTCTTGCAGAGAATCAACATTATCTCAAAAAAGATAACACTTTTAGGTATATATTCTATGTCCTCAAGCTTCCCTTTTCTGATCCCTTTTCTTCCAAGGATATAAAATTTTCCCTAACATCATGCATCTGAGAAAGTTTGGGTTTCTTTCTACTCTTCCCAGCATTATAAATTGGAAGTTATCAGGAAGCAATTACTAAAATTGCATTTTACCAATGAAGTAGGGGTTTTTTAATTTATTTTTCTGAGTGAGCCTGACCTAATCAGGTGCCACTTGATTATTTTTTCCTCTCAATTTTTCTTGGAGTATAGTTGCTTTACAATGTTATGTTCATTTCTACTGTACAGCAAAGTGAATCAGCTATTCATACACACATATACCCTCTTCTTTGGATTTCCTTCTCATTTAGTTCACCACAGATCATGGAGGAGGGCTCCCTATGCTATACAGTAGGTTCTCATTTATCTATTTTATACATAGTATCAATAGTGTATGTCAATCCCACGAAGTAAGTTTTAAGTTAAATGTCCCTAACATGACATGCCTGGTAAGTCTTTTATATCTACTTTCTGAATGACAGTATTTGTTCACTGATCTTAGAAATCTCAAACTGTAGTCGGCTCTGGAGTGACTGACTTTGGTCCAGAGGAGAAGGCTGAAGGTCTCTTTCAAGGGGCTCAGAGTAGAAACAGTGTTTTCTCCATCAGAAGATTCATCTAGAATCTTTCCACCACTAGTTTTTGAATAGGTCCTTCCCTTCCAAATGCACCGATTTTGAGCCCTGCTTTAGAAACCTAACAAGTCTAAGCTATGTTATAAGCAAATAATTTTAACTCCATTCTCACTGCCTTTATCTGTAAATTAAGGACCATCAGAGAATGTACAGGTAAGGGCCATGTAGTTCATGTGAAATAATGAGAAGGCAATTAATATAAGCACAGACACAGGAAAGTAGGTATAAATGGTGTTGGGAGTTCATGAAAGTTATTTTCTGCTTGACTCAATGTTTTCAGGAAAGAAGGAACCAAAAAGAATGATTTATGGGGAGGTGTTGTGTCTAAGAGATAGGAAAAGATACAAAACTATGACCTAGGTGAATTCAAGATGGAATGGACCGGGGCGTATATAGATGATTGACAGGCAGCTCTGAGGTTCTCAGATATAAATTTAAATGCAAAATGACAGCATGCTTTACTCAGTACATCTGGTTTCTCACAAATAATTGAAGATTAGCTGGAAATCTGTATCTAAAGAGGACCGATTATTTTCCAAGCTGGTTTAACAAAGTGAAAAAGAAACAAGGAAGGTGAAGGTATATGCAGAGGAGTGATTGATCATGGAAGTTAGGCAGGAAAAGAAGCTAGAGAGGACATCAAAGGAATGGGCATCTTGTGTTAAGATATTAAGAGGAATTTGAGGTCTTCCCATCTCTCTGCGACTTCCAAAGTCAGTATTAAAAGAAATGATTAAAGGGAGAGCTCAGAGAATGAGATACATAAAACTGTGAGCATGGGGAATTATTATCAAGACACCGTCTCAGCTAGTCATTCTGAAAAGTGTGGTTCTACAGCCACACCACCCTGAACATGCCCAATCTCTTCTGAAAAGTATGACATTTTTGGTGAGGGTGGGTCTGGAAGGACCTACAATTCAGGGAACTGGAATCCTACACGCTGAGGAGCAGCTAAGCCTGCATGCCACAGAAACTGTAGTCGGCTCTGGAGTGACTGACTTTGGTCCAGAGGAGAAGGCTGAAGGTCTCTTTCAAGGGCTCAGAGTAGAAACAGTGTTTTCTCCATCAGAAGATTCATCTAGAATCTTTCCACCACTAGTTTTTGAATAGGTCCTTCCCTTCCAAATGCACCGATTTTGAGCCCTGCTTTAGAAACCTAACAAGTCTAAGCTATGTTATAAGCAAATAATTTTAACTCCATTCTCACTGCCTTTATCTGTAAATTAAGGACCATCAGAGAATGTACAGGTAAGGGCCATGTAGTTCATGTGAAATAATGAGAAGGCAATTAATATAAGCACAGACACAGGAAAGTAGGTATAAATGGTGTTGGGAGTTCATGAAAGTTATTTTCTGCTTGACTCAATGTTTTCAGGAAAGAAGGAACCAAAAAGAATGATTTATGGGGAGGTGTTGTGTCTAAGAGATAGGAAAAGATACAAAACTATGACCTAGGTGAATTCAAGATGGAATGGACCGGGGCGTATATAGATGATTGACAGGCAGCTCTGAGGTTCTCAGATATAAATTTAAATGCAAAATGACAGCATGCTTTACTCAGTACATCTGGTTTCTCACAAATAATTGAAGATTAGCTGGAAATCTGTATCTAAAGAGGACCGATTATTTTCCAAGCTGGTTTAACAAAGTGAAAAAGAAACAAGGAAGGTGAAGGTATATGCAGAGGAGTGATTGATCATGGAAGTTAGGCAGGAAAAGAAGCTAGAGAGGACATCAAAGGAATGGGCATCTTGTGTTAAGATATTAAGAGGAATTTGAGGTCTTCCCATCTCTCTGCGACTTCCAAAGTCAGTATTAAAAGAAATGATTAAAGGGAGAGCTCAGAGAATGAGATACATAAAACTGTGAGCATGGGGAATTATTATCAAGACACCGTCTCAGCTAGTCATTCTGAAAAGTGTGGTTCTACAGCCACACCACCCTGAACATGCCCAATCTCTTCTGAAAAGTATGACATTTTTGGTGAGGGTGGGTCTGGAAGGACCTACAATTCAGGGAACTGGAATCCTACACGCTGAGGAGCAGCTAAGCCTGCATGCCACAGCTACTGAGCCCACACACTATGAAGCTTGCCCACCACAAATAGAGAATTCATGCACCACAACTAAGATCCCCACAGGACACAACAAAGATCCTGCCTGCTGCAACTAAGATCAGACATGGCTAAATACTTTTAAAACTGATTAAAGGAAGACTTTAGAGAATGGGGTACACAAAATTGTGAGCATGGGGAGTTTCTTTAGAGACAATATCTCAGCAAATCATTCTGAAAGGTGTGACTTCTGGACCTTTAGTGTCAGTACCATGCAGGGACTTGTTAGAACTGTGTATTCTCAGGCACACCCTCCACCACATCTGGCCCAGGAATTCCAAGGACAGGGCCTAGGAGTCTCTATTATAATACAATTTCAGGACACACACACACACACACACACACACACACACACAGCAATTAGAATTTTTTTTTCTTTTTCTAGTTTATTTTAATATTAATTTTTTAAAAGCCAGTTAAGCAACTACAGATACAATTTAAAATATATGATTGGGGGAAGAAAAGATGACAAATAGCAAAGACATATCCTGATTCCACAATAAATGCAAAGCTCTGTGTTCCCCCACCAACATTCCATGGGAAGCCTACCTCTAGCCTAGGGTATGTCCTGTGAGAAAGAGTAAGATAAAAGTAGTATAATCTAGTAAGAATTACATATTTGGTTTCTGTCCTTAGATCCCAGCACAGAGACCCTAAAACCTTGAAGCTTCCTGAGTGATAAGGTACGAGGAGTATTTCAACTGAACACGAGTTTACTGTAAGTTAACATCTCAGTCAATGATTAATGTAACAGGGAGGGGCGGCCAGGGAAGGGGCGGCGCTCTAGACAGCTTCAGGATGGGTGCTGATCACCAGAAAGGGCAAAGCACAATTTGTCATGGTTGAATTATTATCAAGACACCGTCTCAGCTAGTCATTCTGAAAAGTGGTTCTACAGCCACACCACCCTGAACATGCCCAATCTCTTCTGAAAAGTATGACATTTTTGGTGAGGGTGGGTCTGGAAGGACCTACAATTCAGGGAACTGGAATCCTACACGCTGAGGAGCAGCTAAGCCTGCATGCCACAGCTACTGAGCCCACACACTATGAAGCTTGCCCACCACAAATAGAGAATTCATGCACCACAACTAAGATCCCCACAGGACACAACAAAGATCCTGCCTGCTGCAACTAAGATCAGACATGGCTAAATACTTTTAAAACTGATTAAAGGAAGACTTTAGAGAATGGGGTACACAAAATTGTGAGCATGGGGAGTTTCTTTAGAGACAATATCTCAGCAAATCATTCTGAAAGGTGTGACTTCTGGACCTTTAGTGTCAGTACCATGCAGGGACTTGTTAGAACTGTGTATTCTCAGGCACACCCTCCACCACATCTGGCCCAGGAATTCCAAGGACAGGGCCTAGGAGTCTCTATTATAATACAATTTCAGGACACACACACACACACACACACACACACACACACACACAGCAATTAGAATTTTTTTTTCTTTTTCTAGTTTATTTTAATATTAATTTTTTAAAAGCCAGTTAAGCAACTACAGATACAATTTAAAATATATGATTGGGGGAAGAAAAGATGACAAATAGCAAAGACATATCCTGATTCCACAATAAATGCAAAGCTCTGTGTTCCCCCACCAACATTCCATGGGAAGCCTACCTCTAGCCTAGGGTATGTCCTGTGAGAAAGAGTAAGATAAAAGTAGTATAATCTAGTAAGAATTACATATTTGGTTTCTGTCCTTAGATCCCAGCACAGAGACCCTAAAACCTTGAAGCTTCCTGAGTGATAAGGTACGAGGAGTATTTCAACTGAACACGAGTTTACTGTAAGTTAACATCTCAGTCAATGATTAATGTAACAGGGAGGGGGCGGCCAGGGGAAGGGGGCGGCGCTCTAGACAGCTTCAGGATGGGTGCTGATCACCAGAAAGGGCAAAGCACAATTTGTCATGGTTGAAATTTTCATTCCTGCCTTCTGACCTCAGGAGAGGGAAGAGGGATTGAAAAATAAGTTAATTACCTTTGGCCAATGACTTAATCAATCATGCCTATATAACGAAAACTATAAAATCCCCTAAACAATGGTGTTTGGAGAGCTTCTGGGTTGGTAACCCACTAAGACTGGGCATAAACAAACTTGCAGAAGGGGTTGTAGGAAGCCCTGATTTTTAGCGAGTGTACCAGAAGCACAGAGGCTCTATACTCACCACTGATGTCTGAAATGGTTTTTTGGGAATGATACTAAATGCAAGTAAATAGTTTCAGCTGAATTGAATTGAAGAGCACCCTGTTGATGTCTGGAGAGTGGAGCATTGGTTGCTGTGAGGGAAAAAAACTCCAAATATCTGATGTCAAAAGTTTTGTGAGTAGAAACATTGTTATTGAAATTGAGGAATGGAGTCTGAGAGGTCATCCATGATAAAATGGATAAAACTAGAACTAAGACAAGAGCATATGGGAGAGTTACACTGAGGCAGGGTTTTAAAAACTAGTAATATATGAGAGAGAGATGATAGGATGTGTCACAATTCAGTGATTTTAGGATTTGGATTTTAAATTTCTTGCTTCCATTTTGACCTTAAATTTTAAATTGCTATTTTATCTAAATCATTCTCATTCCAGATCTCATCAGAAGTGGGAATTGGAAGAGAATAGTAAGAAAAAAAACTTTGATACAAAATTTGCCCTTTAAATTCCCAAAAGGAAATATGGCCAACTACATTAGGCACACAGAAGATCTTTCATAATTTTCTCAGTTGTCATATTTTATAATATTGAGGCACACAGAAGATTCTATTCCCTACCAGTAGTATAATCTATAAACATATTTGGTTTCTGTCCTTAGATCCCAGCACAGAGACCCTAAAACCTTGAAGCTTCCTGAGTGATAAGGTACGAGGAGTATTTCAACTGAACACGAGTTTACTGTAAGTTAACATCTCAGTCAATGATTAATGTAACAGGGAGGGGGCGGCCAGGGGAAGGGGGCGGCGCTCTAGACAGCTTCAGGATGGGTGCTGATCACCAGAAAGGGCAAAGCACAATTTGTCATGGTTGAAATTTTCATTCCTGCCTTCTGACCTCAGGAGAGGGAAGAGGGATTGAAAAATAAGTTAATTACCTTTGGCCAATGACTTAATCAATCATGCCTATATAACGAAAACTATAAAATCCCCTAAACAATGGTGTTTGGAGAGCTTCTGGGTTGGTAACCCACTAAGACTGGGCATAAACAAACTTGCAGAAGGGGTTGTAGGAAGCCCTGATTTTTAGCGAGTGTACCAGAAGCACAGAGGCTCTATACTCACCACTGATGTCTGAAATGGTTTTTTGGGAATGATACTAAATGCAAGTAAATAGTTTCAGCTGAATTGAATTGAAGAGCACCCTGTTGATGTCTGGAGAGTGGAGCATTGGTTGCTGTGAGGGAAAAAAACTCCAAATATCTGATGTCAAAAGTTTTGTGAGTAGAAACATTGTTATTGAAATTGAGGAATGGAGTCTGAGAGGTCATCCATGATAAAATGGATAAAACTAGAACTAAGACAAGAGCATATGGGAGAGTTACACTGAGGCAGGGTTTTAAAAACTAGTAATATATGAGAGAGAGATGATAGGATGTGTCACAATTCAGTGATTTTAGGATTTGGATTTTAAATTTCTTGCTTCCATTTTGACCTTAAATTTTAAATTGCTATTTTATCTAAATCATTCTCATTCCAGATCTCATCAGAAGTGGGAATTGGAAGAGAATAGTAAGAAAAAAAACTTTGATACAAAATTTGCCCTTTAAATTCCCAAAAGGAAATATGGCCAACTACATTAGGCACACAGAAGATCTTTCATAATTTTCTCAGTTGTCATATTTTATAATATTGAGCAAGATCAACTATTAACCAGTTCAACTCAAATCTGACACTTCTTGCCCAAAATTAGTGTGAGACACCAGCTAAGGACTCAGTTCCACAAAACCACTCCCTGGTTTCATTGCAAGTCCACATTGTCACCCATTTTCTGACCAACTTGCTGTAAGGCAAAGGTTCCCATGACCCCTTCCTTGGTTTCAATTAATTTTCCAGAAGGGCTCACAAAATGCAAGAAATCACTAGATAACAGATTTATTGCAAACAATATCAGAGGATATGGATTAACAGCCAGGTGAAGAGAGGCAGAAGGTGAAGTATGGGGAAAATCTGAGCACTTCCATGCCCTTCAATCTCTCAGAAATCAGGGTAGATAAAAAAAATGAAAAAAAAAAAAAAAGAAATCAGGGTAGGGGTTGACAGTTGCAACCTTCTGTTCCTAAGTGGTTCCCCTGACAACTTTAACTTTATATGCCCTGGTATCCTTATAGGGATTTCCAGAAGGCACTTGTTAATGAACAAACTCAGGTGCAGTTGAAAGATTCTTGTTACAAATAGTGAGACAGTCAGTTCACCTCTATCACTCTGAAGCAAATTTTGGGAACAGAGGTCAAGAGACCAAATATATAAGATGTTCTTATTGCTCAGGAGATTCCAAGGGTTTGGGAGAGCTATGAGCTAAGAATCATGGACAAGTTCATATATATATATATATATATATATATACACATATGACAAAGATCAATATATTATATATAATGGGTATTATAAGTTATAATATCACATCCAAATAGAAGCCACCTGGCAATTATAAGGCATTAATATGAAGATAAAAGTTTGTTGACTCACCTTTAATCACTGAGACCTTTATGAAAGTGAAAGTCACTCAGTTGTGTCTGACTCTCTGTGACCCATGGACAAGCATAAAGTTCTCTAGGCAAGAACACTGGAGTGGGTAGCCTTTCCCTTCTCCAGGGGATCTCCCCAACCCAGGATCGAACCCAGATTTCCTGCATTGTAGGTGGATTTTTTACTGACTGAGACCTTTATAGGCAGCAAAATTAACCAACATTTTCTCCCACATCCACACAAACTCTAAGAAGACAGAGAAGTAGTGTTCCCATTAGATTTCAGACAGTCTTCTGTGTACTCATAAGAAGATTATGAGAGAAGAATGGTTTTTCTCATCAGATACTCTCTTTTTACTGGCAATAACAACTGAAGAACTTAAGGACATATCATATAGACCTTAAAAGGATTTCAGTGCTGCGAAACTTGCTGTAAGGCAAGGTTCCCATGACCCCTTCCTTGGTTTCAATTAATTTTCCAGAAGGGCTCACAAAATGCAAGAAATCACTAGATAACAGATTTATTGCAAACAATATCAGAGGATATGGATTAACAGCCAGGTGAAGAGAGGCAGAAGGTGAAGTATGGGGAAAATCTGAGCACTTCCATGCCCTTCAATCTCTCAGAAATCAGGGTAGATAAAAAAAATGAAAAAAAAAAAAAAAGAAATCAGGGTAGGGGTTGACAGTTGCAACCTTCTGTTCCTAAGTGGTTCCCCTGACAACTTTAACTTTATATGCCCTGGTATCCTTATAGGGATTTCCAGAAGGCACTTGTTAATGAACAAACTCAGGTGCAGTTGAAAGATTCTTGTTACAAATAGTGAGACAGTCAGTTCACCTCTATCACTCTGAAGCAAATTTTGGGAACAGAGGTCAAGAGACCAAATATATAAGATGTTCTTATTGCTCAGGAGATTCCAAGGGTTTGGGAGAGCTATGAGCTAAGAATCATGGACAAGTTCATATATATATATATATATATATACACATATGACAAAGATCAATATATTATATATAATGGGTATTATAAGTTATAATATCACATCCAAATAGAAGCCACCTGGCAATTATAAGGCATTAATATGAAGATAAAAGTTTGTTGACTCACCTTTAATCACTGAGACCTTTATGAAAGTGAAAGTCACTCAGTTGTGTCTGACTCTCTGTGACCCATGGACAAGCATAAAGTTCTCTAGGCAAGAACACTGGAGTGGGTAGCCTTTCCCTTCTCCAGGGGATCTCCCCAACCCAGGGATCGAACCCAGATTTCCTGCATTGTAGGTGGATTTTTTACTGACTGAGACCTTTATAGGCAGCAAAATTAACCAACATTTTCTCCCACATCCACACAAACTCTAAGAAGACAGAGAAGTAGTGTTCCCATTAGATTTCAGACAGTCTTCTGTGTACTCATAAGAAGATTATGAGAGAAGAATGGTTTTTCTCATCAGATACTCTCTTTTTACTGGCAATAACAACTGAAGAACTTAAGGACATATCATATAGACCTTAAAAGGATTTCAGTGCTGCGAAATTTTAATAAGGGTGTTTTATTTCTCCTATGGTAAATCTGAGAACCAATAAAATTGCTTTGATAATTCATTCAGTATGTTCTTTGTCCAAGTGAAGCTATTTATATTCTAAACTTTATGTAATGCTTTTACATTAATAATTATAATGTATCTCATTTGTGAATACATTAAAACTAGCTATATAACAAGAAAAATGCAATTTAGAGACATCTTCAGGAAGCCCTGCATAATGTAATAAATGGCTATGAATTAAAGGTGCATATATATACATATATATGTATATATATGTGTATATATATATATATATATATATATATCATGAATGATTGAAGTTTCCCTTAAGGAACCATGAAATATGTTTTAATTTCTATATAAACTGTAATCATGTTGTACTATGATTTAAAAGAAGTCACCCAAAAGTGAGAATGAAAAAGATGTAGCCTGTTAACACCTGGTTTTGTGGACTGGACCTACAAGATTTAAGGCTTTCTTCCAGAGACAAATTGAAGTTAGTTGTGTAAGTGATTAGTGTCCATACTCCACTCTACTTAAAGAGAAATACATAATTTTCATTTCAAAATCCTGGGATTCCCTGGTCCAGTGAGTAAGGACACCGCCTTGCAGTGCAAAATCCTATTCCAGGGCTTCTCCGGTGGTCCAGTGGGTAAAGAGTCTGCCTTGCAATGCAAGGGGCACCAGTTCAATTCCTGGCCCAGAAGATTCCACGTGCCATGGAGCACCTGTACCTCTGTGTCCAATTACCAGCCAGCACTCTAGAGCACATGCCCAGCCCGTGCTCTGCAGCAAGGGAGACTGCTGTGATGGGTTGTCCACACAGGCCAAAGAATAAAGATGGATGAAAATTAATAAATAAATAACCAATTTAAAAGAGTTTTTTACTGACTGAGACCTTTATAGGCAGCAAAATTAACCAACATTTTCTCCCACATCCACACAAACTCTAAGAAGACAGAGAAGTAGTGTTCCCATTAGATTTCAGACAGTCTTCTGTGTACTCATAAGAAGATTATGAGAGAAGAATGGTTTTTCTCATCAGATACTCTCTTTTTACTGGCAATAACAACTGAAGAACTTAAGGACATATCATATAGACCTTAAAAGGATTTCAGTGCTGCGAAATTTTAATAAGGGTGTTTTATTTCTCCTATGGTAAATCTGAGAACCAATAAAATTGCTTTGATAATTCATTCAGTATGTTCTTTGTCCAAGTGAAGCTATTTATATTCTAAACTTTATGTAATGCTTTTACATTAATAATTATAATGTATCTCATTTGTGAATACATTAAAACTAGCTATATAACAAGAAAAATGCAATTTAGAGACATCTTCAGGAAGCCCTGCATAATGTAATAAATGGCTATGAATTAAAGGTGCATATATATACATATATATGTATATATATGTGTATATATATATATATATATATATATATATCATGAATGATTGAAGTTTCCCTTAAGGAACCATGAAATATGTTTTAATTTCTATATAAACTGTAATCATGTTGTACTATGATTTAAAAGAAGTCACCCAAAAGTGAGAATGAAAAAGATGTAGCCTGTTAACACCTGGTTTTGTGGACTGGACCTACAAGATTTAAGGCTTTCTTCCAGAGACAAATTGAAGTTAGTTGTGTAAGTGATTAGTGTCCATACTCCACTCTACTTAAAGAGAAATACATAATTTTCATTTCAAAATCCTGGGATTCCCTGGTCCAGTGAGTAAGGACACCGCCTTGCAGTGCAAAATCCTATTCCAGGGCTTCTCCGGTGGTCCAGTGGGTAAAGAGTCTGCCTTGCAATGCAAGGGGCACCAGTTCAATTCCTGGCCCAGAAGATTCCACGTGCCATGGAGCACCTGTACCTCTGTGTCCAATTACCAGCCAGCACTCTAGAGCACATGCGCCCGGAGCCCGTGCTCTGCAGCAAGGGAGACTGCTGTGATGGGTTGTCCACACAGGCCAAAGAATAAAGATGGATGAAAATTAATAAATAAATAACCAATTTAAAAAGAGACCAAAATTGGCTGTGTCCTAGCCAGTTATTCAGAAGATTAACATTATTATCATCATCAAATAGCCCCTTGGCTCATTATAATGAGATGTTCCTCCAATCCAAAGTTGGAAGATAAAGACACATCTAGGATCTCCAATCCTTGGGAAATCAGTTCTAATTAGGGCAATATTTGCAGAATACTGTTTCTACTCAAGGATATTTTCATTTACAATGCACTTGTAAATGTTAACCACACACATGTGTCTGACTACACACAATTACTCAGCGATAAACAATTACATACAATTATTCTACAATAAACATGTAGATTAATAAAACTTTCAAGGGTCGCAAGAATAAAAGTCATATCAAGCATTTCTTGATCTAATGATACATTTAAGTATTATTTTTCTAACAATCAAAAAAATAGCTTGACAGCTATTTGACAAAATAGCTTGAATATCAAAAAAGATATTCAAAAGCATGATTATTTTATAAATAATTCATGTGTATGAACCAATGACACAAAATATCTACATTTAAAATTAACTTTAAAAAGAAATCAAAATATACAAGTATACAACAGATTGTGTTTACTATTAGAAGATTACTGCAATATTCTAGTAACAAAAGGATCTTCGATACTAAAAAAGTCTAGTTATGAAACCATCATGGCTGCCCTCATGGTTTACTCACAAAGGTAGGTGATACAGATAGAAACTGATATGGATGTCATGCATATTTAAATCAGAACCTTATCAATTACCATTTAGAGGTTGAAAGATTGCCCTTTTTCTGGAGACACTTCCACTGAGCTAGGTAGGAACAGGTCACCCTGGAGACTCAATTTACTATTTGAGGTTTAAAGGTAGTTCACACCAAAATCTCTTAGAAATGATTCATAGTCTTGAGAGAGCAGAAATTATCAGGTAAAAAATCTATACATTCCCCAATTGGAGCCACCTACCTCCTGTGTCCAATTACCAGCCAGCACTCTAGAGCACATGCGCCCGAGCCCGTGCTCTGCAGCAAGAGAGACTGCTGTGATGGGTTGTCCACACAGGCCAAAGAATAAAGATGGATGAAAATTAATAAATAAATAACCAATTTAAAAAGAGACCAAAATTGGCTGTGTCCTAGCCAGTTATTCAGAAGATTAACATTATTATCATCATCAAATAGCCCCTTGGCTCATTATAATGAGATGTTCCTCCAATCCAAAGTTGGAAGATAAAGACACATCTAGGATCTCCAATCCTTGGGAAATCAGTTCTAATTAGGGCAATATTTGCAGAATACTGTTTCTACTCAAGGATATTTTCATTTACAATGCACTTGTAAATGTTAACCACACACATGTGTCTGACTACACACAATTACTCAGCGATAAACAATTACATACAATTATTCTACAATAAACATGTAGATTAATAAAACTTTCAAGGGTCGCAAGAATAAAAGTCATATCAAGCATTTCTTGATCTAATGATACATTTAAGTATTATTTTTCTAACAATCAAAAAAATAGCTTGACAGCTATTTGACAAAATAGCTTGAATATCAAAAAAGATATTCAAAAGCATGATTATTTTATAAATAATTCATGTGTATGAACCAATGACACAAAATATCTACATTTAAAATTAACTTTAAAAAGAAATCAAAATATACAAGTATACAACAGATTGTGTTTACTATTAGAAGATTACTGCAATATTCTAGTAACAAAAGGATCTTCGATACTAAAAAAGTCTAGTTATGAAACCATCATGGCTGCCCTCATGGTTTACTCACAAAGGTAGGTGATACAGATAGAAACTGATATGGATGTCATGCATATTTAAATCAGAACCTTATCAATTACCATTTAGAGGTTGAAAGATTGCCCTTTTTCTGGAGACACTTCCACTGAGCTAGGTAGGAACAGGTCACCCTGGAGACTCAATTTACTATTTGAGGTTTAAAGGTAGTTCACACCAAAATCTCTTAGAAATGATTCATAGTCTTGAGAGAGCAGAAATTATCAGGTATCCTTGAATTATTCTAGATGTTGTATCTATACATTCAAATGTCAGGTAGTTTATCATTATGAACGAACACCAAATTAGTTCTTGATCCAACCTCAAAATCTGGCATAACTCCTGGTAGCTGAAGAAAATGTTCCGTGTTTAGGGGTAGACATTCAAGTTTGATGAGCGGGACATTCTACTAACCTACAGGTAATGGCATATGCCCTCTCACTGCCTAGATTCACTTTCCGAAACACAGTTAGATGAAAATCTGAGTTGACTGACTGGTTTTTAATGACCAACTATTACACTGAAATTGTAACATATCCATTATGAACACCTGAAAAAAGTATATAGCCTCTCCCGTTATATGATTATGGTTTTAAACACAATTTTTAAATTATTACACCTCAATGATTTTCAGAAAGCCATAGGAGGCTCAGGAAGTATCTAGATAATCTCATAAATAGGAAAATAGACTCTGGCATGCTGAATTAAGCAGTGTTTCAACTAGCAGATGGCAATTTAGGCTTTAAAGTTAAATAAACTGGAGAAAGGTAGAGTGGTTTGCCCAGGCAACATACTCGGTGAAAGAAGCAAGATTAGAAGCCAGAGCTACCCAGATGTGGTTTGCAATCCAGGGCCTTTCTGCCACCAGAATGATTACAGTTCTTCTCTGAAAATGTTTACAGTCAGCTACAAGTGAGACATGATACCATCGTGAATAACTTAGAAACCAGGCCAGTGGACTAAGAATTTTCTGAACTAATGAAGTTCATGGATTCGCAAAACTGTACAAGTATTAATCACATGAGATTGAATGAACTGATGAGGATGATTATCATTTTTTAGTGATAGGCCATGGCCTATCCCTTAATGTTTTGTTTTTCTCTTTTCTCAGTTATCTGTAAGTTACAGCAATTTGGAAAAGTATATATTTGTGAACAAAGATGGAATGATTTCTTTTCTCCCTACCTGATACCTCCAGAATTCAGAAACTTCCTAAGTACTTTTATCTTTATGGCAATATAGTTATTTTCACAAGTCCAGTATACAAGTCCAGTAAGAATCTGTTTTCCATGTAATAGGACATAACAAAAACATTGGTTATATTATCAAAAAAAAAAGTTAAATAAACTGAAATGAAGGGAACGCATTCCTGGAAAGGTTAAAAGGCATGAAAATTACCTGGACTGTCCTAAAACCTCCACAGTCTGGTACTTTCTCTAGCTGTAACTCAAAATATACCTTTATATACCATCTGGAATTTATCCTCACGTTGAATTTAAGTAAGGAATGTACCACTTGCTACTACAGAAGGGTAATAAACTTCCACCTGAATTGATTTGTATGACTGCCTGTTAATGTATCCCTGAAGTATAAATTAATGTTTTAGTTCCAGGTATGTGAAAGACAGAAGTATTTCAAAGGAGTTTGGCTACTAATTTCCTTCTCTCAAAGGACTTTGAGTTGAGAACTTCAGCCATTACTTATCCCTAAATCTCATGTTCCAAACCACACACTATTGCAGCTTTAGGTTAACTAGACATTTAAAAACAACAAGTATCTAGGTAGGTAGTTACAGGGAGGGAAGGCCATCTACCAGTGGGTCAGCCATGCCAGGCGGAGTGAGTGAACCAAAGAACAGACAGGTTATAAGACCAAGAGGACAGATCAACAGAATCCCAGACATAATTAGAGCTTAAGTATATGACATGGGATCCCTAGCTTTCTCATTAGCAACTAGGATTTTAGCATCCTTAGAGGCGTAGACAGCATCCTTCAATTTTTTTTAATTCCCTATATTCCATAGAACTTTGAACTTACTATCTCTTTGTTGAATAAATGAATAATTAATAATGACTAAAATCTGTCCACAGGTCATGTGTAGTACTGAGGAGGAACGTCAGCTATTAAAGTATCTATTAGGAGCCTTACTTTCTAAAATGCCTCTAATTAATTATTGATAGATATTGCTGAAAATTTCACTCTCACAAGGTAGAGAAAGTGGTGAGGTTCTCCTGGCCTTCTTCCTCCACCTTGCACCATCCTCTCCCTTTTCCAAACTTTCCTAACAACTACCAAGACAACAACAACAACAAAAAATAAAGTAGTCAGCTCACCCTCCTTTTTCCTTCACATCAGGGTGGTGCCTCATGGTGTTGTAAGCTTGACTTAGGACAACCGAAGGGTACAAACTCTTTGCTATTTTGCCAGACTTCCTTCTCCTGTAGAGTTACACCTCCCGGCAAGGTCTCAGCAGGTCAGTTTCTGGCCCATTTTACCCAGCATGCATCTTGCCAGAACTCTCATCACAGCCAAATGTAATTATGACCAATCAAGCCCATACCAGAAGCTGGAGCTCTTGGCTCCCTGATTTTCAAGTTTTAAATGTTTAATATCAGGTTCACACACCTGAGGTAAAACCAGGCTTACATTTAAAGAGGTTAAAATTTTTTGAAGACAACAACAGTAACTAATTTTACACAGAAACTTGTTTTGTAAAACACATCGCTCTTTCGGTGAAACTGTGGGTAAAATTCATTTCACCTGCCTTGCCTCAGTGGGTAAACAAGCCACCTGAAATGCAGGAGACACTGGAGAAGCAAATTCAATCTCTGGGTCCCAAAGATCCCCTGGAGGAGGGAATGGCAGCCCACTCCAGAATTCTTGCCTGGGAAATCTCACAGACAGAGGAGCCTGGTGGGCTACAGTCCATGGGGTCGCCAAGAGTCAGACACGGTTGAGCAACTGAGCACACACATACGCACATACTAATTAAGGTCTTTTTTAAGATTTGCATGCCCTCTGAGCTGCACCTAGCTTAAACAATAAGACATGTACCCCTGTTAATTTTTCAGCAATTGGGAATCTAGTTTAGGCGGAGCTAGTTAAAACCAGTCAAAACCATTTAAGACCAGCAACCCTTCTACTGGGCCTATGTGAGTTGTTTGCTCAATGACCTCTTGACTTCAGAGAGCAGAGAACTCCACATTTAGGAGCCTCTAGCCCAGAGGGCAATTACCACACCTTTTTCCAATCAGGCTTCTGCGCTCCGTAAATCTCAGACAATCCTACTGCTTTTGCAGTATCTCCTAATACACAGAGCCCCTAGCCTTCAGGGAGGCACGACTTGAGATTTCTTTTCCCACTTCCTGACTTGGCAGCTTTGCGAATAAGCCCTATCTTTGCTGCAAACCTCCAGGGCTCAGCATTTTGGCTTCCTGTGAGCTAGACAGAAGGAACTTCATTCAGTAACACTGTGTCTTAAAGTCTGTGGGTTGCTGATATGAGTGCAATCCTTTTTTAAATGATATGTCTTTTTTAAAATAAAAAGGGAATGGGAAAAATATACTGTAAAATGTATACCAGACTTCCTTCTCCTGTAGAGTTACACCTCCCGGCAAGGTCTCAGCAGGTCAGTTTCTGGCCCATTTTACCCAGCATGCATCTTGCCAGAACTCTCATCACAGCCAAATGTAATTATGACCAATCAAGCCCATACCAGAAGCTGGAGCTCTTGGCTCCCTGATTTTCAAGTTTTAAATGTTTAATATCAGGTTCACACACCTGAGGTAAAACCAGGCTTACATTTAAAGAGGTTAAAATTTTTTGAAGACAACAACAGTAACTAATTTTACACAGAAACTTGTTTTGTAAAACACATCGCTCTTTCGGTGAAACTGTGGGTAAAATTCATTTCACCTGCCTTGCCTCAGTGGGTAAACAAGCCACCTGAAATGCAGGAGACACTGGAGAAGCAAATTCAATCTCTGGGTCCCAAAGATCCCCTGGAGAAGGAAATGGCAACCCAATCCAGTATTCTTGCCTGGGAAATCTCACAGACAGAGGAGCCTGGTGGGCTGCATCCATGGGGTCGCCAAGAGTCAGACACGGTTGAGCAACTGAGCACACACATACGCACATACTAATTAAGGTCTTTTTTAAGATTTGCATGCCCTCTGAGCTGCACCTAGCTTAAACAATAAGACATGTACCCCTGTTAATTTTTCAGCAATTGGGAATCTAGTTTAGGCGGAGCTAGTTAAAACCAGTCAAAACCATTTAAGACCAGCAACCCTTCTACTGGGCCTATGTGAGTTGTTTGCTCAATGACCTCTTGACTTCAGAGAGCAGAGAACTCCACATTTAGGAGCCTCTAGCCCAGAGGGCAATTACCACACCTTTTTCCAATCAGGCTTCTGCGCTCCGTAAATCTCAGACAATCCTACTGCTTTTGCAGTATCTCCTAATACACAGAGCCCCTAGCCTTCAGGGAGGCACGACTTGAGATTTCTTTTCCCACTTCCTGACTTGGCAGCTTTGCGAATAAGCCCTATCTTTGCTGCAAACCTCCAGGGCTCAGCATTTTGGCTTCCTGTGAGCTAGACAGAAGGAACTTCATTCAGTAACACTGTGTCTTAAAGTCTGTGGGTTGCTGATATGAGTGCAATCCTTTTTTAAATGATATGTCTTTTTTAAAATAAAAAGGGAATGGGAAATATACTGTAATGTATACATCATCAAAGCTATAGAAAAGTTATCTGTATGTTGTACACAGCCCTATCATCCCAATTTATCCAAGTCGAAATTCAAATACCAAAAAACAGTAAAATTTGTGTTCTCTTGGCTTTACAAGCTTCTGAGCCCAAATCTATAAAATGAGAAACATTCTAATTACTTGCAACTTGCTCTGTGGAATCAAAACAGATGGATTATAAAGATGATTCCATAATAAACAACTACCTTCTGTGCTTGCTTACTTCATGTTTTTATTGTTTTTCTTTTTTCTTTATAAGCATATAAATACTTTTCTATAGCAATGTAAAATTTGCAGCTGCACTGGAAATGTCAGTTTATTTTTTTCCTTTACCGGAGGTGTCTTTTTCAAAAGGTATAGAAAACAAATGAGAAAGTCTGGTGTTGGTAAGGATAAAGAAAAACAAAACTTGAAAAGAAGTAAAATTAGTTACTTTAAAAGTTCTTGAGATGGGGAGCAAGTCACTTGGATTAACATTCTTTTCTGATTTTTACTGTTTGTTCCTCTCTTACGAAAGATTTCTCTCTTTTTAAACCTTTCTTTCTTGTCTTAGGAGAGAGAAGGTTTAAAAAGAAAATACCAAGGTGTAGTGAGATTGACGATTTCATAAACATGTTGCAAAAGATGTAGTTTTTCTAACAGTACTCAGTGTGCACAATTACATATGTGCACAATGTGGAGAAGAGTTCACATACTTTGCTGCACTGGTAATCATAGAATCATAAAATTCCATATCAAAAGCTGAAAATGCAGAGGAGACTGAATATTATATATATATATATATATATATATACACACATATATATATAACAGATATACATAAAATCTTTGTAAAATTAAAAATCAATTGGAGTCTATTACAGATAAACATGTTTTGCCTCACAATCGATAGTTAAGAGCATCATTGATCTAAACATGGTTAAAATAATATAGTCTAATATTGGATGTATAACGTGACATTGTACAAAATGCTTTTTAAACATACAAAGTGATCACTAAAGCTATTATCATGGTAATTGTGCCGGTAAAAGAGTAATTGTGCAGGTAAAATTGTGCATTGTAGGTTAAGGCAGAAAGTCTGTTCAAACTGCATGATTCCTAACAAAATAAGTATCTCAAAGAAATATCTGTATTGCATGAGTACAATAAAAGAGCATCCTCCAATTAAGATAACTCAGCAAATCTTTATTTACCAAGAGACTACTTACAAAGCTTTGGGGAGACAGGAGTTGAGGCAGTTCAATAAGCAGAACCATAACTCTGGGTTCCTTGCAGCAGAGGATCCTGTGGAGGAAGCCACCTTGAGACAGAAAGGGAACTTGACCTCCTTAAGAGACACTGACTGACCAAGACCACTTCGTAGGCAGGGAGCTTGTGGAATAACCCCTGGCCCCTCTCTTCTTCCTCACTAATATCTTGAACACAGAAGCCAAAGATCAAGGGAGCTCACTGACATAGCCAATACAGGTCATTCTACTACTTGGATGGAAATGAAGTAGAATGTGAAGTACAACTCAGAATAAGAAGCTAGGAGAAGATTTTGCAGGTGCTAGTCCTAATCATTCATGTCAACAATGGGGATGGCAGTTTCAGTATTTGTGTTCTCCAATGAAACTGACATATAGCTATTAACTATATTGTTTTGCATTTACAGTGATTCCACATATGGGTACAGACATGAACATTTTATTACCTTCCATTGTATTTTTTTTTTTTAAGATTTATTTATTTATTTTGGTGGAGGTGGGGTGGGGAGGGAGGGGAGCAGGCGGGCCACTTCTATTGGTCTTTCATTTGTCCATTTTCATCGGTCTTTGTGCTTTGGCCCGCGTGGGCCTCCCATTGCGGTGGCCTCTGTTGTCCCAGACCACTGGCTCTGGGCGCATACGCTCCAGAGCTCCAGCTCGGTAGTTGGACACATCGGTCCAGCCGCTCCGCGGCACGTGGGATCTTCCCAGGCCAGGGATCAAACCGGCGCCCCTTGCACTGCAAGGTGGTGTCCTTACCCACTGGACCACCAGGTAAGCCCCTTCCATTGTATTTAAATATGAAAAGACTGACACCACCACACAGCATTTATAATCAAAAAAATTATAAAATGATTTACAGTTATGTCTTTATGTTATTTGGGACATTACTCTTTTTTTTTTTTTTAATTTTGGCCTTTTATTGGTCCTTCATTTATCCGTTTTCATCATCCTAACTCTCCGGTCTGTGTGGGCCCGGCATTGCAGCGGCCCTTCTCGATGCAGAGCTGCGGCTCTGGGCACATGCACTCAGGTGCGTTGGCTCATAATTGGACATACCAGTCCAGCTGGTCCATGGCACGTGGGATCCTCCGGTGCCAGGGATCTAACCCATGCGCCCTGCACTGCAAGGCATACTCTTCACCCACTGGACCACCAGGGAAGCCTAGGACATTACATTTTTAATGACTTGAATACATATGTTATGACTTCACTAACATTTCGGAGTAGTGATGGGGCCATTTAAGAATTTATTATGAAGTAGAGATCGTTGAGTCAGAGAGACCTGAGATTGGTTGACTTAGATTTATCACTATTCATTCTAGGGCCGAGGAGGTCCTCCAGAGCACATAGTGTCCCACCCCTACACAAAATAGGAGTTCTATTAACCAGAGGAATAGAGAATGTCTCTTAAGAAAGTAACAAGTATATCTTCTATAACTTTTAATCTGTGTGTTGTCTGATAATCAGATAATTCAAAGTTAAAGCTTCGTAATATGACATTTGATAAATACTTTGAAACAAAAAAATATAGTCCTGTTTTCAAGTAGGTGGTAGTCTAATTCCTGAAGCAAAAAAAAAAATCAGATCTTTTGAAGAATATTAAACAGAAGAGAATGTAAGAAAATCTTCTCTATTTGTCTGCAATGTGAATTTTTTTGATTCGTGTTAAGGGCACATATATATGCCCTTATAAAGAGTTTATTTTTATTTATTTGCCTACAGGATAGTTTATTATTGTATTTTACAACCAACATAAATTTCTAAATCAAAAGTCAGCCATCCTTTCCTCAGGAGTCAGCCCCAGAGAAGCCATGGACAGGGCCAGAAGGCAATTTCAAGCCCACAATAACTTTACTCTGGAAATATCCAGAATGACAATGTCTAAAGCCTACTTTCTATCAGTCAGATAACAATGTAATTGGGGTAAGGTTGGCATGACTTACTCTTAGTGAATCTCTGGTGCCAGCTTTTCATCCTAAGTGCTCTCAAAACACCTATGTAATAGACCTTCCTGAAATTGTGCTCACAATCAATATGAAGTTCATTGATGGAGCATTTTTGGAATTCCACATTTGCTTCTTCATTAAACCAGGAATACTTACATATCTTCAGGGTTTTAATATCCCAAACCCGCTCCTCAAGTGCTTTAAAATCACCAACACTTTTTCCAACATGATCCCTAGAAGACTTCTTGATAGTGTATTTATCTGTCACTTGAATTCTTTTATAGCAATAAAAAAGGGAAACTATTTTTCCCCAACCTAAATTCACAATTACACATTTTGTATTATCATTGAGGACCATATCCTTAATACCAGCAATCTCTTCTTTTATAAATTTTAGTCTAGGAAATTTTTTCTGGCTACTCTGAATTTAATCAAAATCCTTTTACTTTTATTCTGCTTTTATGAGAATTTTATATAATATATTGAAGACAAAACCTGTCCAATTTTCTGATTAGACTAATCTGCAAACAGGAAGTTTGGTTTTTTCCTCATAACTAGGCAAAGATCCTGATTTTTCTTCCAAAAATATAGGCAGACTCAAGCATTCAAAATCCTAAGAAACTTGACACAAGTTGGCTTTGAGCAGTTCCAGTTTGTGAACTATAACATGGCCATATAAACATAAAGAAGAAAATGTCCTGTTTTCAAGTAGGTGGTAGTCTAATTCCTGAAGCAAAAAAATCAGATCTTTTGAAGAATATTAAACAGAAGAGAATGTAAGAAAATCTTCTCTATTTGTCTGCAATGTGAATTTTTTTGATTCGTGTTAAGGGCACATATATATGCCCTTATAAAGAGTTTATTTTTATTTATTTGCCTACAGGATAGTTTATTATTGTATTTTACAACCAACATAAATTTCTAAATCAAAAGTCAGCCATCCTTTCCTCAGGAGTCAGCCCCAGAGAAGCCATGGACAGGGCCAGAAGGCAATTTCAAGCCCACAATAACTTTACTCTGGAAATATCCAGAATGACAATGTCTAAAGCCTACTTTCTATCAGTCAGATAACAATGTAATTGGGGTAAGGTTGGCATGACTTACTCTTAGTGAATCTCTGGTGCCAGCTTTTCATCCTAAGTGCTCTCAAAACACCTATGTAATAGACCTTCCTGAAATTGTGCTCACAATCAATATGAAGTTCATTGATGGAGCATTTTTGGAATTCCACATTTGCTTCTTCATTAAACCAGGAATACTTACATATCTTCAGGGTTTTAATATCCCAAACCCGCTCCTCAAGTGCTTTAAAATCACCAACACTTTTTCCAACATGATCCCTAGAAGACTTCTTGATAGTGTATTTATCTGTCACTTGAATTCTTTTATAGCAATAAAAAAGGGAAACTATTTTTCCCCAACCTAAATTCACAATTACACATTTTGTATTATCATTGAGGACCATATCCTTAATACCAGCAATCTCTTCTTTTATAAATTTTAGTCTAGGAAATTTTTTCTGGCTACTCTGAATTTAATCAAAATCCTTTTACTTTTATTCTGCTTTTATGAGAATTTTATATAATATATTGAAGACAAAACCTGTCCAATTTTCTGATTAGACTAATCTGCAAACAGGAAGTTTGGTTTTTTCCTCATAACTAGGCAAAGATCCTGATTTTTCTTCCAAAAATATAGGCAGACTCAAGCATTCAAAATCCTAAGAAACTTGACACAAGTTGGCTTTGAGCAGTTCCAGTTTGTGAACTATAACATGGCCATATAAACATAAAGAAGAAAATCAACTGGTTACTTTGTAAATTTCATGATATCCAATTGAAACTATGTATCTATGTGCTTGGGCTCACAGAGGGAGAAATTTCCCTTGCTTGAATGTCACTAATGAAGACTTTTGTAACTATTCATAGAATTGACTTCCCTGGTGGCTTACCTGCAGTGTGGGAGACCAGAGTTCAATTCTTAGGTGGGGAAGATCCCCTGGAAAAGGGACTGGCAACCCACCCCAGTATCCTTGCCTGGAGAATGCCATGGACAGAGGCTACAGTCTAAGGGGTCGCAAAGAATTAGACACAAATCAGCAAGAAACACAAGTCATCTTGAGAGTAGGATCCATGGAAGTTAATTGTTCCTTGATTCAGCATTCCTCTGGATTAAATTTAATATTTTCTTTTAAAATTTTTGCCCTTGGCAGGTCATGTGTAATAAACTTTCTAACTGTACTGTACCCTATACCCAAGAGGGATTCTTTGCTTGATAACAGCTAAGCTAAGATAGTCTCTAAAGATGTGTCCAAAAAATATCCTTTCAAATTCATTTATTCATCTGAGCATACCCTGAAAATCCTGTTTATGCTGTTTATAAAGCTAAGCCATGAGGTTACAAGTGTAGTGTTTACAGACTTCAGAATCTGACAAAAAATAATTCTGTACAGTTCAAAGATTTTTTTTCTTATCTATTTTATCCTTCTGCACAGAGTCATACTGCTGTTCTGCTAACTGCCCTCTGAGAGCAAATTCATACCAACCACAAATATAGACCCTAAAAAACAGGTGTTTATTACTCTACTGTGAATTCTATCTCCTATTATGCTTTAACAATGCTACAAACTTGAGCCATTACTATGCAGATGACATATCTAGCAATCCCCCAAATAATGTTTTATGAGATTTCAAATGCCATGATTATGATACAGTAAAAGATTTAAGGAAATATATGTATAGGTGGTGTTAATATACAAATTTGCAATTATGAAAGCACATAGTAAGTAGCAGGTTTTATTTTAAATACCAATTAAGTCAGGATCACCACTTAGGGAATAAAAGTGAATATTAAACCATTGTACAGCAATAACAAAACTTTTTTCTACATGATGGAATTTAGCACTTACTAAGGACAGTATAAAATAAGACTCCTTTAAGAATTCTTCTACCAAAAAAAAAAAAGGAGAATTCTTCTACCAGACTTAAGGAGTGAATACTCTGGCAAATAAATACATATTAGTTAACAACTAAATAATTGCATTAATTACCTTTATATTAATAATATATTAGCATTATTAACATTTCATTCCCTGAGCCAAAATGTATGCAACATCAACCATGCACGGTAGTGAAATACTATTGAGAAAATAAAAGCTTACCATCTTCCAGGTCCTTCTAAAGTCTGTACATGTCATTTAAGGCAATAATTAAAACAAAGCTATGAGGAGTACATTGACTTTATCATTTTACAGAGAAGTAAGTCGAGTTACACAGAGTAAGTTGTACTGACATCCAGATAATCAGAGGCATAGTTGAGGCCTGAAGCCATCAACTCTTCAATTTAATTTAGGAGAGAAGTACAAGTGATGATTAAAAGTGTGGGATCTGGATTCAAATTCTAGCTCATCTGCCTTAGTAGCTGTGTGATGTGTGGAAAGGGTCCTTACCACTCTATGTCTTAGCTTTCCGTACACATCAGTTTGTGCCTCTCCTGGGAGCTGGTGAGTGTTCTACTAGTTGATGCTCATGAGACACCTAGAACCATGCCCGACTCTTGATAAAGATCAGCCATCTTGTACCATCTTCTGCCTTGAATAGTTTATGGCCTGTTAGAAATCAATGTCAATATGGATAAATGCTTATAAAGGCAACTAGAGGAAATATAAAACCATATAAACAACTCCATTTTACTGGAAAGCCTATTGAAAGCTATGTTAAATTGAGAAGAGGAAAGAAGGCCTCTAAGGATGAGATCACAGTGGGGAATCAGTGACTGGAAGCTGACCAAGCTTGTCTGGAATCGTCCCTTAGAGCCCCTGAGATGTATAGGTTTTAGGATACAAATTTAAAAGGGGCAAATTATGAAAGCACATAGTAAGTAGCAGGTTTTATTTTAAATACCAATTAAGTCAGGATCACCACTTAGGGAATAAAAGTGAATATTAAACCATTGTACAGCAATAACAAAACTTTTTTCTACATGATGGAATTTAGCACTTACTAAGGACAGTATAAAATAAGACTCCTTTAAGAATTCTTCTACCAAAAAAAAAAAAGGAGAATTCTTCTACCAGACTTAAGGAGTGAATACTCTGGCAAATAAATACATATTAGTTAACAACTAAATAATTGCATTAATTACCTTTATATTAATAATATATTAGCATTATTAACATTTCATTCCCTGAGCCAAAATGTATGCAACATCAACCATGCACGGTAGTGAAATACTATTGAGAAAATAAAAGCTTACCATCTTCCAGGTCCTTCTAAAGTCTGTACATGTCATTTAAGGCAATAATTAAAACAAAGCTATGAGGAGTACATTGACTTTATCATTTTACAGAGAAGTAAGTCGAGTTACACAGAGTAAGTTGTACTGACATCCAGATAATCAGAGGCATAGTTGAGGCCTGAAGCCATCAACTCTTCAATTTAATTTAGGAGAGAAGTACAAGTGATGATTAAAAGTGTGGGATCTGGATTCAAATTCTAGCTCATCTGCCTTAGTAGCTGTGTGATGTGGGGAAAGGCTCCCTTACCACTCTATGTCTTAGCTTTCCGTACACATCAGTTTGTGCCTCTCCTGGGAGCTGGTGAGTGTTCTACTAGTTGATGCTCATGAGACACCTAGAACCATGCCCGACTCTTGATAAAGATCAGCCATCTTGTACCATCTTCTGCCTTGAATAGTTTATGGCCTGTTAGAAATCAATGTCAATATGGATAAATGCTTATAAAGGCAACTAGAGGAAATATAAAACCATATAAACAACTCCATTTTACTGGAAAGCCTATTGAAAGCTATGTTAAATTGAGAAGAGGAAAGAAGGCCTCTAAGGATGAGATCACAGTGGGGAATCAGTGACTGGAAGCTGACCAAGCTTGTCTGGAATCGTCCCTTAGAGCCCCTGAGATGTATAGGTTTTGACAAAGGGAAAAAAAAAGATGATTGAGCAGCGGTGGGGAAGGACATTTCTGAAGTCAGCAGATATGACAATTCAATAACAAGCAAGACAAACACGGTAAAGGGAAACAAGTAATAACATACTTGAAGTGCTTTCTAAAGGGTAGCAGGCGTAAAGCCTATTATATGTAAGTTATTGTGATTATAGCATCATTTCCTGGCTCACATAGCTACAGTTTTGTCACCTGGTCATGTGAGATCAATTGCCTTTGCCTCAGAATACCGATAACATCAAATCGGAGCTATCAGTAATGTCTGTCCAAGGCTGAGAAGGGTTGAGAAGACCCTTAAAGCTATGGTGAAATCAATTCTCTTTAGATGCAACTTTTAAGATAAAAAACCTATTGTCAGTGAGTAAAACTGGAACTGTCATCAGCACCTTTTCCTTTAATGGGTTATCAGATCACACAACAATCTAACCCTTTTTCTTTTATCACATTCCAGACATTAGACTGTGGTATCTCTACACCTTTTAGACCTGTCACCCAAATCATCAGCTCTTGCTTAACAATCTTCTGTTCAATGCTGAATTCTGTTTGTCCTATGTCAGCCCTCTCCCCCAATGCACGTTCCTGACTGTATTCCTAACTGTGACTGTTGTTACTTAGCTCTGTTTCCCACTCCATTCCCTGAGCCATTTCTCTCAGTATTTCTCTCTGAAGTCCACCTCTAACTACTAAGGAGAAATGTCTTGCCTTTGGACTACACCTTTTCCAGTGTTCCTCATAGCCCCTACTACCTCTTCTACCCCTGCTTTTCACAGATGCCAAATTTATTGACCCTTCAACTTATTACATTTTTTATTTACCCCAAGCCACATATCACTACAATGTGTATAGTTCATCAGGAATTATGGCCCAACAATATATTTATGACAAAAGACCCTATGTTAGGCATTATAAAATAAGAATAAATCCTAAGCCCTGCTTACCAGTAGCTAGTTTCCAGTCTAAAATACTGACAAGAAAGGAAAATGCAGAATAGTAAGTCTCCAGAAGTTGATAAGGATGTACCCAGCTCAGACTTAGAATATCAAGGAAAACTTCTCAAAAGTGCTAATAATGTACTGTGACCAGAAGAACAAGAAAAATAGAAGTAAATGGAAATAGAGGATTGTAGGGGCACAAGTGTGTGGAAGGACATCCCTGCTGCCCAAGGGATCTTGGAAACGAGAGAAGGTGTGAAAGCATATAGGAAAGTCTGCTACTCCAATATAGTTGGAGAAAAACTTATGAAAGAAAAATCATGAGAGAAGACTATAAAGGTAATTCAATTTTATAACAACAGAGCTTCCATAAAATGTCAAGCTATTTGGACTTCTATATAGCTATACAAATATCTAGAGGAACTTGATGTACGAGAATGGTGTGCTTAGATGTTAATCCTTAAAGCTATGGTGAAATCAATTCTCTTTAGATGCAACTTTTAAGATAAAAAACCTATTGTCAGTGAGTAAAACTGGAACTGTCATCAGCACCTTTTCCTTTAATGGGTTATCAGATCACACAACAATCTAACCCTTTTTCTTTTATCACATTCCAGACATTAGACTGTGGTATCTCTACACCTTTTAGACCTGTCACCCAAATCATCAGCTCTTGCTTAACAATCTTCTGTTCAATGCTGAATTCTGTTTGTCCTATGTCAGCCCTCTCCCCCAATGCACGTTCCTGACTGTATTCCTAACTGTGACTGTTGTTACTTAGCTCTGTTTCCCACTCCATTCCCTGAGCCATTTCTCTCAGTATTTCTCTCTGAAGTCCACCTCTAACTACTAAGGAGAAATGTCTTGCCTTTGGACTACACCTTTTCCAGTGTTCCTCATAGCCCCTACTACCTCTTCTACCCCTGCTTTTCACAGATGCCAAATTTATTGACCCTTCAACTTATTACATTTTTTATTTACCCCAAGCCACATATCACTACAATGTGTATAGTTCATCAGGAATTATGGCCCAACAATATATTTATGACAAAAGACCCTATGTTAGGCATTATAAAATAAGAATAAATCCTAAGCCCTGCTTACCAGTAGCTAGTTTCCAGTCTAAAATACTGACAAGAAAGGAAAATGCAGAATAGTAAGTCTCCAGAAGTTGATAAGGATGTACCCAGCTCAGACTTAGAATATCAAGGAAAACTTCTCAAAAGTGCTAATAATGTACTGTGACCAGAAGAACAAGAAAAATAGAAGTAAATGGAAATAGAGGATTGTAGGGGCACAAGTGTGTGGAAGGACATCCCTGCTGCCCAAGGGATCTTGGAAACGAGAGAAGGTGTGAAAGCATATAGGAAAGTCTGCTACTCCAATATAGTTGGAGAAAAACTTATGAAAGAAAAATCATGAGAGAAGACTATAAAGGTAATTCAATTTTATAACAACAGAGCTTCCATAAAATGTCAAGCTATTTGGACTTCTATATAGCTATACAAATATCTAGAGGAACTTGATGTACGAGAATGGTGTGCTTAGATGTATCTTAGAGCACTCACAGAGCAGTATGGAAGACATTGAGGCAAAATTTCCAATAACATGAGACTCTAAAATCAGATACCATCCATGGAGATGGAAGGAAAGGATTACAGAAGCTAAAGACTTGAAAGAGATGGGTTCTGGAGGACAAATGCACATAGGAGTCAAGGAAAAAGTACTGAGGATGACCCATGGCTAGAGGTGGATACAATCCAGTGTCTGGTGATACCTTTCACAAAAGATAGAGAGGTAACAGCCAGAGAAGTAAGGAGAAAATTATTGGAATGTTATAGTTCCCTTTTAGTGGAAACCTAAGTAAAACTTTTAAGTTTTAAAAAAGATCAAATACTTGATTTTTTAATTGATCTCTACTTATATTGTTCATGAACTAACATACATTTCAGTCTGAAAAACTGCTTAACACCTTTGGCTGGCAAGTTTGCTATTATATCCAGGTATTTCTGCTAATACCAGCTGAACTGTAGGTTTGACAATGGTGTCTAACTTCTCTCCTATATATACAGTATTTTTTCTTGTCATTGTACATAAATATGTATTTCAATATTATGAATACCAACAACGTGAGTATAAATTTAGTTGTAAATACTGTGAAGGTTAAATTGAGGCTTTCTCAATGTTTGTCACAGCTTAGACATTGAGTTTGGAGCATGGGTGTCTAATAAATAGAATGATTACACAAACTATCTGATTCACGACTGTCTGTATGGGAGAGATTTTAATATTGCCTTGAAACTTAGGAAACAAAGGACCATCAGAGGAGTAAATGGTGATTTAAAGTCTATATAACTTGAGCATGAAAAACAATTCACCTGGGCTTCCGCCATGGTCCAGTGGGTAGAGTCTGCCTTGCAGTGCGGGTGGCATCTGTTCGGTTCCTGGCCCAGGAGGATCCTGCCTGCCGCTGAGGGGCTGGGCAGGTGTGTCCAGTTACAAGTCATTGCTCTGGAGTGCATGTTCCCTGAGCCAGTGCTCTGCAATGGGAGAGGCCACTGCAATGGAAGGGCCACACAGGCTGAAGAATAAAAAAGATTGGATGAAAATAAATGAATGATGACTTAGAGGCAAAAACAAAACAAACAAACAAAAAAAAACACAGTTCACCTAACATCATTGTTTTAGGGAATTACACTTTGTAGTCAAATACCCTAAATTTACAATTTCAAAAATAAGACATTATTCTGGGTAAATTACCATTGCATGCATAAAGTAAGAGGAAAATATTCCTGAGCATAGATATGCTAATGATTTCCTTCACAAGTAATTTCCAAATGCAAGCCTATGGAAAGCATACACAAGGGTTATTTGGAAAGACATGTAAAAGAAATATATATCTCCAGCTCCCCAATCCAGAAATCTAGGAGAAAGGTTAAAATCCTGCCCAATCATACCTAGAGATCTCTATGTTACAGTGTTGTTAGTAAAGGCCTCTAACCATGCCTGTCAGTTACACCAAATTTGATAATTAAAATGACTGAAAGACTCTCATAAATGGTACTTACTATTCACATCATATATAAAAACAACATTCCCCAAATTAGATATTGTCTTTCATGACAAATAGTCACAAAGTCATGACCCAATTTTAGTCCATAATAACTGCCAAAACATTCAAGAAAGACCAATATCTCCTCTGTTTAAAGATTAAAAAGAGAGTATATGCTCTTAAAATGTAAAATTGTATCTCATTTGATAAAAGGTGATCTTCATTATGCAGCAAAAGAGGATTCTAGGATATATGAGATTTCAGTTTCTGAGGAAGCTGACATTTCATGGCTTCAAGAAGAGGCCATGAGGGAAGGATGAGTTAACACTCATTTCAGGTAATCAGAATTTAGCAAGCACCCTTCCTTTGTTGAATTTGCAATGGACACTTCAGTGCTAGTGTTAATTATTTCATTACAAGATAGGAAACTTCATGGGAAATGGACACTAGGGCTCCAACACAGACAGACTCAAGATCTTGTTTATGATAAGAATCCCCACGAAACACAGTGGCAAAACCACAACATCTCCCAGGTAATTCACTTATTACCTCTACAGATCATGAACTGTCTGATCCACTTTCCCATAGTTTCACCTGTTCGCATTTGATCCCAGCATTCTGTCAGTTGTTACAGAAGTATCTTACATTCACTTCCCAACTGCTGTTTCACATAATGCTTCCTTGCCATCTTGAGCAACAAAAAATAGGTCTCACTCAACGAGGTGATGTAGACACTGGCCAGTGAAGTCTTGCTCATATACGACACCATATTCTTCCAACAGCAAGGGCAGCCATACCTATAATATCTAGAGATATCTCTATCTAGAGAACACTGAGATGGGAGAGTCCATAGATAAAAGAGCAATAATAAAGACTTAGTGCAGGATAAATAGGCAACCTGACTTCCTGCTTAATCTGAATCTGAATAGATCCAAAGTGCTGGGGTTATTTATCCCTTTTCAACAGTTCCAAATCTTTATGTGCTACACTTTTCACTGCTAAAGTTACAAAATGTAGAGAAAATACTACTGAATGTTGATAACTTCATTCTGTACTTTTGACTGTCCTTATGTGTAGTGGTGTGTTCCAATGATCTAATTTAGATTTAGACCCTAAGCTCTACTTGCTTTGATAAGGAAAATGTTGCTAAGATTCTGCTTCTTTCTTTTTTTTCTTTAATTTTTTGGCCACTTTTATTGGTCTTTCATTTACTTATTTTCATCCATCTTTGTCCTTTGGCCTGTGTGGGCCTCCCATCACAGTGGCCTCTCCTTGCAGAGCACCAACTCTGGGCACATGTGCTCCAGAGCGCTGGGCCGTAAATGGACACACCAGTCCAGCCACTCCACAACACGTAGGATCTTCCCAGGCCAGGGATCAAACCTGCACCCCTTGCACTGCAAGGTGGACTCTCTATCCACTGGACGACCAGGGAAGCCCTGCTTATTTCTTGATTCTTGTTAGACCACTACTAGATTTACTGAATTCAACAGTGAGAAGAATACATTTCTTTGGTAACAAATAAATAAGTCTTGTAAGCTGGACACATCTTAACAAGTCATGTTCCTTGGTCTTGCTATGTACAAAAGTTATGTGGAGATGGATTGCCTGCAATGTTGTATTTGTTGCCTTTGAGACCATAATGCTGGTTACAAAGCTTTACTCATGCAAGGCACATTTCCCACAGATCATGAACTGTCTGATCCACTTTCCCATAGTTTCACCTGTTCGCATTTGATCCCAGCATTCTGTCAGTTGTTACAGAAGTATCTTACATTCACTTCCCAACTGCTGTTTCACATAATGCTTCCTTGCCATCTTGAGCAACAAAAAATAGGTCTCACTCAACGAGGTGATGTAGACACTGGCCAGTGAAGTCTTGCTCATATACGACACCATATTCTTCCAACAGCAAGGGCAGCCATACCTATAATATCTAGAGATATCTCTATCTAGAGAACACTGAGATGGGAGAGTCCATAGATAAAAGAGCAATAATAAAGACTTAGTGCAGGATAAATAGGCAACCTGACTTCCTGCTTAATCTGAATCTGAATAGATCCAAAGTGCTGGGGTTATTTATCCCTTTTCAACAGTTCCAAATCTTTATGTGCTACACTTTTCACTGCTAAAGTTACAAAATGTAGAGAAAATACTACTGAATGTTGATAACTTCATTCTGTACTTTTGACTGTCCTTATGTGTAGTGGTGTGTTCCAATGATCTAATTTAGATTTAGACCCTAAGCTCTACTTGCTTTGATAAGGAAAATGTTGCTAAGATTCTGCTTCTTTCTTTTTTTTCTTTAATTTTTTGGCCACTTTTATTGGTCTTTCATTTACTTATTTTCATCCATCTTTGTCCTTTGGCCTGTGTGGGCCTCCCATCACAGTGGCCTCTCCTTGCAGAGCACCAACTCTGGGCACATGTGCTCCAGAGCGCTGGGCCGTAAATGGACACACCAGTCCAGCCACTCCACAACACGTAGGATCTTCCCAGGCCAGGGATCAAACCTGCACCCCTTGCACTGCAAGGTGGACTCTCTATCCACTGGACGACCAGGGAAGCCCTGCTTATTTCTTGATTCTTGTTAGACCACTACTAGATTTACTGAATTCAACAGTGAGAAGAATACATTTCTTTGGTAACAAATAAATAAGTCTTGTAAGCTGGACACATCTTAACAAGTCATGTTCCTTGGTCTTGCTATGTACAAAAGTTATGTGGAGATGGATTGCCTGCAATGTTGTATTTGTTGCCTTTGAGACCATAATGCTGGTTACAAAGCTTTACTCATGCAAGGCACATTTCCCACCAGCACATGTATCTTTTACCCACAGCACGTATATCTTTTGATATGTGAGTTGTTTCTAAGGAAGGAAAACTGAACATAGCATCAACTTTACACAGAACTGGACCAGTCCCAAAGCTTATGCATAAATTTACTTATTAAACAACTGTTGTAGATTGGCACATTCACACCATCAGACTTCAAAACAAGAGATCAAAATGTATATTTTGTGTTTTGTAAGACTTGATACAAATATTTTTAAGCTTTGTTGTTGTTCAGCTGCTAAGTCATGTCCAACTCTTTGAGACCGCATGGACTCCAGCATGCCAGGCTTCCCTGTCCTTTACTATCTCCTGAGGTTTACTCAAATTCATTCATTTTTATGCTTATATTCTTACAAATGCTATTATTAGATTTTTGTGGTGTATTAGGATATGCCAATTAGGAGATTACTTTCAATTTAATTTAACCAGTCCCCTGCAGATGGGCTAATTAGTATACATCACAGTTCTATGGTCTCACGAGTGTTGCTCCACCTACAAGGCCATGAATGAATAGACTTAGGAAAATTAATCATTACAAAAAAACTATGGTAACCTAGCTTTTCACTTGTAAGATCCAATTAAATTTACCATTTAATATTTTATTCTGGTAGGCATTTCTCTTAAAAACCTATAAGAAGAATAGAACTTGAAACTTGCTAAAAATCCAACAGTAAGTGTGCTATACACTTTGATAGTGGTAGCTGTTGGGAGTTGAACTTTTGCGCACTAGAGACCTCCTGCAAAATTTGTTGGGGGATATTTTCAAGAAGTCATTACACTGCCTCCAAATCAAGGTTATTGCTTTTTAACATAAATATAAATGCTTCATTCACTATCGACCACTTTCAAAAGTCCAATTAACAGTCTTGATTGCTTGTTGCCCTGGCACGATCTACATAAACAGATGATCCATCTTCTATGGTACACTCAGAAAGTTCTACCTGGTAAAGTCAAGTTTTGGAGTTGCCTTTGATCTGACAATTTTCTTATGAGAACATGTTCCCTTAAAGGCCTATTTCTATTTTTCCTTATTTTCACCTCCACCCCATCTTTTACCTCCTGCCTGTTCCTCATGATCAGTGCCCTGTACATTAAATATTTCTGGAACCCCTTCGACATAAATATATTAGATACCAAAAAAAGCACTTTGTTTTGTTCATGGGGTTTTGACCTGCTCACCTATTGTTTATAGGTGTTTATAGCTATTTATGTGCAGTTGAGAAGAATTTTCTTTAACATCAAAAGTTTTACATATAATCTACTTTAACTTTTAAAATTTTATTAACCAAAAGTGCTTATATCCTAACTTCATTAGTGTACTTTGGGGTCAAAAGAAAACTTTTGGACTGTAAGTCTTCATTTTGAGCGCATTTGCCAGGCTTCCCTGTCCTTTACTATCTCCTGAGGTTTACTCAAATTCATTCATTTTTATGCTTATATTCTTACAAATGCTATTATTAGATTTTTGTGGTGTATTAGGATATGCCAATTAGGAGATTACTTTCAATTTAATTTAACCAGTCCCCTGCAGATGGGCTAATTAGTATACATCACAGTTCTATGGTCTCACGAGTGTTGCTCCACCTACAAGGCCATGAATGAATAGACTTAGGAAAATTAATCATTACAAAAAAACTATGGTAACCTAGCTTTTCACTTGTAAGATCCAATTAAATTTACCATTTAATATTTTATTCTGGTAGGCATTTCTCTTAAAAACCTATAAGAAGAATAGAACTTGAAACTTGCTAAAAATCCAACAGTAAGTGTGCTATACACTTTGATAGTGGTAGCTGTTGGGAGTTGAACTTTTGCGCACTAGAGACCTCCTGCAAAATTTGTTGGGGGATATTTTCAAGAAGTCATTACACTGCCTCCAAATCAAGGTTATTGCTTTTTAACATAAATATAAATGCTTCATTCACTATCGACCACTTTCAAAAGTCCAATTAACAGTCTTGATTGCTTGTTGCCCTGGCACGATCTACATAAACAGATGATCCATCTTCTATGGTACACTCAGAAAGTTCTACCTGGTAAAGTCAAGTTTTGGAGTTGCCTTTGATCTGACAATTTTCTTATGAGAACATGTTCCCTTAAAGGCCTATTTCTATTTTTCCTTATTTTCACCTCCACCCCATCTTTTACCTCCTGCCTGTTCCTCATGATCAGTGCCCTGTACATTAAATATTTCTGGAACCCCTTCGACATAAATATATTAGATACCAAAAAAAGCACTTTGTTTTGTTCATGGGGTTTTGACCTGCTCACCTATTGTTTATAGGTGTTTATAGCTATTTATGTGCAGTTGAGAAGAATTTTCTTTAACATCAAAAGTTTTACATATAATCTACTTTAACTTTTAAAATTTTATTAACCAAAAAGTGCTTATATCCTAACTTCATTAGTGTACTTTGGGGTCAAAAAGAAAACTTTTTTTGGAAAATTTACACAAATAAATTAATGTTGGCATTCATATGTGGTACTCTTTAACCTCTCAGACAACATTTTGAGATCTCATTAGCCACATATCACCATAATGCAAGCTAGTAATACACAGAAATAATGATTTCATTATGATGTTTAAATCAATGCTAGCATGATCAGGAAATTTCATTAACCTAGAATGCTTAATTAGCTCTAGAGGTGAAATGAAAAACAAAATCACTTCTCATATTGGTAAAAAACAAATTAGAATGTAACTTTATAAACCACTACTGTTCCTTTGCTGTTTAGAATCAATGAAGTCTATAATTAGGGGCCATTATGAAAAGGTTAAAGATGAGAATACATGCAGTCTATCTACAGGAAACCTAGACTACTTAGGTTAATGAAGTGTCTATGAAAGTCACACTAATTAGCAGTTCACATGAACCTAGCTTTAATTTTACAAATGCCATGATAGAAAGTATTAAGACTCCTCCCAACTAGATTACTACACAGTGCTACCTCTTTCAAACTTCTATTCATTTCCCCCTCTGTGACCTGGAAGCTGCTAAGTATTAACATTTCTGCAAGTTCTTCATGTAGTAGAAATTTCATTTAATGATACAGATTTGAAGATGATGAGAAACAGAAGACACTTTCCATTTTTTAGAAAAGAAGACTGTTGAATTTTCAGTTTCATTACATAATTAGATGCCACATTCCCTTGGTTTCCTTTGTCATTTCTAGTATCAACCCAAACTGTTTCTTTCATTCAAAAGTAAGAATTTTGCTCACAAAAATCTAGTTTAAACTGGGGAGCAAAAGGCTAAAATCAAATCATATAGAGAGATTAATTATATATTAAGCAGAAGGACCACAAATCAAAGAAAAAAAAAAAAAACCAGAATATTACCCCTTCGACATACATATATTAGATACCAAAAAAAGCACTTTGTTTTGTTCATGGGGTTTTGACCTGCTCACCTATTGTTTATAGGTGTTTATAGCTATTTATGTGCAGTTGAGAAGAATTTTCTTTAACATCAAAAGTTTTACATATAATCTACTTTAACTTTTAAAATTTTATTAACCAAAAAGTGCTTATATCCTAACTTCATTAGTGTACTTTGGGGTCAAAAAGAAAACTTTTTTTGGAAAATTTACACAAATAAATTAATGTTGGCATTCATATGTGGTACTCTTTAACCTCTCAGACAACATTTTGAGATCTCATTAGCCACATATCACCATAATGCAAGCTAGTAATACACAGAAATAATGATTTCATTATGATGTTTAAATCAATGCTAGCATGATCAGGAAATTTCATTAACCTAGAATGCTTAATTAGCTCTAGAGGTGAAATGAAAAACAAAATCACTTCTCATATTGGTAAAAAACAAATTAGAATGTAACTTTATAAACCACTACTGTTCCTTTGCTGTTTAGAATCAATGAAGTCTATAATTAGGGGCCATTATGAAAAGGTTAAAGATGAGAATACATGCAGTCTATCTACAGGAAACCTAGACTACTTAGGTTAATGAAGTGTCTATGAAAGTCACACTAATTAGCAGTTCACATGAACCTAGCTTTAATTTTACAAATGCCATGATAGAAAGTATTAAGACTCCTCCCAACTAGATTACTACACAGTGCTACCTCTTTCAAACTTCTATTCATTTCCCCCTCTGTGACCTGGAAGCTGCTAAGTATTAACATTTCTGCAAGTTCTTCATGTAGTAGAAATTTCATTTAATGATACAGATTTGAAGATGATGAGAAACAGAAGACACTTTCCATTTTTTAGAAAAGAAGACTGTTGAATTTTCAGTTTCATTACATAATTAGATGCCACATTCCCTTGGTTTCCTTTGTCATTTCTAGTATCAACCCAAACTGTTTCTTTCATTCAAAAGTAAGAATTTTGCTCACAAAAATCTAGTTTAAACTGGGGAGCAAAAGGCTAAAATCAAATCATATAGAGAGATTAATTATATATTAAGCAGAAGGACCACAAATCAAGACAAAACCAGAATATTACCAAAATCAATCATAACCACAAAACCAATTTCACTTCTATACCATGAAGTTAACCACTTACCACAGTCACTGAAGACACAATTCTTTGAAAACTGATTATTGTGGTCATTCTCCGTATCAACTAAAGCAGTATCTGTGAACAATACCTTCTATCACTTTTCTTACTTTCAAATGTAAGGGCGTATTGGTTAGCTAAGCCCAAGTTTCATATTCACATCTGCCTGCAAGGGGCATTGGGAATTCAAGCCTTGATTCTGTTCATAGAGGAATTTGCAACTTGGAAATTTTTTCAAATATAGAGGAGTTTTTCAGAATGTCATGTTCAAAAGTTTAAATTACAGTGATGTGGCAGTAGCTCATATCTGACTAAATAAATGCAGAGAAAAAAATATAAATTCTGATCAAAACATTAAAAATCACATTAGATATTATAGAATGAAAAAATCAAGCTATCAAAATACAAAAGATAATTGCATTGGATAAGTTTATATTAAGTCAGTTTTACAGCTAATGATACTCTGCAATCTGTGAAGAACTAGATGACTTATGATGCAGCAAAGCTTTTCCAGCTTGAGGAATAAGTACAGCATTCCAGATTAAAACAACAGAGGAACTGAGAAATTAAATGGGGTGGGAGAGGATCCCATAAAAGTGAAAGTGACAAGGAAGAATGAAGATCTGAACTATGTATCTAAAAGGAGCATTCAAATTATGAGTGTCTTCAAATTGCACACCCACAGAGGAAATGTCTTTAGACCCTAGCAGAAACCAACAGATGGGGAATTAGAGAAGAAATTCTAGCACTACCTAACAGATAGAAATGAAAATTTGATATTTGGGAGTACAGATTTTTTTAAAAAAGATTTGAAGATGATGAGAAACAGAAGACACTTTCCATTTTTAGAAAAGAAGACTGTTGAATTTTCAGTTTCATTACATAATTAGATGCCACATTCCTTGGTTTCCTTTGTCATTTCTAGTATCAACCCAAACTGTTTCTTTCATTCAAAAGTAAGAATTTTGCTCACAAAAATCTAGTTTAAACTGGGGAGCAAAAGGCTAAAATCAAATCATATAGAGAGATTAATTATATATTAAGCAGAAGGACCACAAATCAAGACAAAACCAGAATATTACCAAAATCAATCATAACCACAAAACCAATTTCACTTCTATACCATGAAGTTAACCACTTACCACAGTCACTGAAGACACAATTCTTTGAAAACTGATTATTGTGGTCATTCTCCGTATCAACTAAAGCAGTATCTGTGAACAATACCTTCTATCACTTTTCTTACTTTCAAATGTAAGGGCGTATTGGTTAGCTAAGCCCAAGTTTCATATTCACATCTGCCTGCAAGGGGCATTGGGAATTCAAGCCTTGATTCTGTTCATAGAGGAATTTGCAACTTGGAAATTTTTTCAAATATAGAGGAGTTTTTCAGAATGTCATGTTCAAAAGTTTAAATTACAGTGATGTGGCAGTAGCTCATATCTGACTAAATAAATGCAGAGAAAAAAATATAAATTCTGATCAAAACATTAAAAATCACATTAGATATTATAGAATGAAAAAATCAAGCTATCAAAATACAAAAGATAATTGCATTGGATAAGTTTATATTAAGTCAGTTTTACAGCTAATGATACTCTGCAATCTGTGAAGAACTAGATGACTTATGATGCAGCAAAGCTTTTCCAGCTTGAGGAATAAGTACAGCATTCCAGATTAAAACAACAGAGGAACTGAGAAATTAAATGGGGTGGGAGAGGATCCCATAAAAGTGAAAGTGACAAGGAAGAATGAAGATCTGAACTATGTATCTAAAAGGAGCATTCAAATTATGAGTGTCTTCAAATTGCACACCCACAGAGGAAATGTCTTTAGACCCTAGCAGAAACCAACAGATGGGGAATTAGAGAAGAAATTCTAGCACTACCTAACAGATAGAAATGAAAATTTGATATTTGAGTACAGAGAGACTGATAATATTAGAAGAGGATCATTCTTCAAAGGAAAATAACAGAATCCAGAGTCTCTACATTGTAAAAGCCTCAAAATTTAGTATATAATTTAAAATAACTAAATATAAAAAGAAATGGGAAAATGTGACATATTAACAAAAGCATATAATGGAAAGAGACATTGAGGTGGTATACATGTTGGAATTTGAAGATCAGAACTTTAAATTAGCTATTATAAGTATGTTCAAGATTAAAGGAATGAGTGGTCATACATAGGTACATATGGGAAATTTCAGATGAGAAATAAAATCTATAGAGAAATAAGGAAACAGAAATTCTAAAATTGAGGAATATAATATCTGATATGAGAAATTTACTTGATGGGCTTACCAGAGATGGCAGAAGAAAATATCAGTAAATTGAAGACAGGTCAAGAAGAATTTTCCTATGAATAACACAGGAAAAAATACTGATTAAACTCTACACTCTCTGCATAATGGAATATAACTTCTCTACACTGACTGGAATGTGCACTGTTGTATCATTTCCCTCTTTTATCACTTAAAATCCACCAATTTTCAAACCACAGCAGATTTGCTCAAAAATTTTAAAATATCTGTAAGAACTAAACTATGTGTATCTTAAGGGGTAAAACCCAGGCTTCCAATTTCTGTTGTCGTCAATTCCCCAGTGATTCCACTGTACAGTCTGGTCTGCCTTATTCAGCCACATGTACCTCAATAATTTTCTCCAAATTCAATGTTTTTCTATGTGAAAGCCAGTTTTGACTATAAACTTGACCATTTATTTGCAACCAGAATACATTTATTCAACCAATATTTATTGACAACTGACCATACTCTCAATTATATGAGGAACTGAGAAATTAAATGGGGTGGGAGAGGATCCCATAAAAGTGAAAGTGACAAGGAAGAATGAAGATCTGAACTATGTATCTAAAAGGAGCATTCAAATTATGAGTGTCTTCAAATTGCACACCCACAGAGGAAATGTCTTTAGACCCTAGCAGAAACCAACAGATGGGGAATTAGAGAAGAAATTCTAGCACTACCTAACAGATAGAAATGAAAATTTGATATTTGAGTACAGAGAGACTGATAATATTAGAAGAGGATCATTCTTCAAAGGAAAATAACAGAATCCAGAGTCTCTACATTGTAAAAGCCTCAAAATTTAGTATATAATTTAAAATAACTAAATATAAAAAGAAATGGGAAAATGTGACATATTAACAAAAGCATATAATGGAAAGAGACATTGAGGTGGTATACATGTTGGAATTTGAAGATCAGAACTTTAAATTAGCTATTATAAGTATGTTCAAGATTAAAGGAATGAGTGGTCATACATAGGTACATATGGGAAATTTCAGATGAGAAATAAAATCTATAGAGAAATAAGGAAACAGAAATTCTAAAATTGAGGAATATAATATCTGATATGAGAAATTTACTTGATGGGCTTACCAGAGATGGCAGAAGAAAATATCAGTAAATTGAAGACAGGTCAAGAAGAATTTTCCTATGAATAACACAGGAAAAAATACTGATTAAACTCTACACTCTCTGCATAATGGAATATAACTTCTCTACACTGACTGGAATGTGCACTGTTGTATCATTTCCCTCTTTTATCACTTAAAATCCACCAATTTTCAAACCACAGCAGATTTGCTCAAAAATTTTAAAATATCTGTAAGAACTAAACTATGTGTATCTTAAGGGGTAAAACCCAGGCTTCCAATTTCTGTTGTCGTCAATTCCCCAGTGATTCCACTGTACAGTCTGGTCTGCCTTATTCAGCCACATGTACCTCAATAATTTTCTCCAAATTCAATGTTTTTCTATGTGAAAGCCAGTTTTGACTATAAACTTGACCATTTATTTGCAACCAGAATACATTTATTCAACCAATATTTATTGACAACTGACCATACTCTCAATTATATGCTAGACTCAAAAATGTAGTTGAAAAAAATTACCTATGTAATTTTGCTCTTGGTTTAAAGACAAAAAGAGAAGTACACTCAGTGTAGAATCAAAATGAAATGTAAACTTCCAACCTGACAACTGCATTATTTCATGAAACTCCCAAATGCTTTTACAACATTGGCTAAAATCTTGCTAATACACAGGAAATTACTATATGCCACATAGAAATGGTTTAAATTTTTAGGTAAATAATCTTCAAGCATTAAACTCTTACTATGAATGCCTTTTAAAATATTTAATTTATAGATACTTCTTTGGGAGTCTGCTTGTCTAAAAATCCTTCAGTCATAAATTGATTATTTATCTAATTATATTCAGTTTATAAAATGTTGATTAATGGGGCACAAGGCTTTGAAATATAAAATAGAGATTTTATAAAACTAGTCAAGTTCATAACATGCATAATATATATTTTTAAATTGTTATCATTAATTATTGTCATTAAAAATTCTCTTCAACTTTAGTCAGCTTTGTTTTAGTTTGAGACAAAAATCAACTGTAGTGAGTAGATTAAATGCTGTACTATGCTGGAAAAATGAACAACCCAATCAAAAAATGGGGAAAAGATCTAAAGAGACACCTCTCCAAAGAGGACATACAGATGGCCCAAAAGCACATGAAATGATGCTCAACCTCGCTTATTATCAGAGAAATGCAAATTAAAACTACAATGAGATATCACCTCACACCCATCAGAATGGCCATCATCAACAAATCGACAGACAATAAATGCTGGAGAAGGTGCAGAGAAAAGGGAACACTCCTGCATTGCTGGTGGGAATGTAAACTGATACAGTCTCTATAGAAGACAGTATGGAGATTCCTTAAAAAACTAAAAATAGAAGCACCCTATGACCCAGCAATCCCACTATTAGGCTTATATCCTGATGAAATCAAAACTGAAAGAAGCACCTGTACCCCAATGTTCATTGCAATTCTCTATACAATAGCCAGAACATGGAAGCAACTTAGATGTCTATTGACGAATGAATGGATGCAGAAGCTCTGGTACATGTATACAATGCAATACTACTTAGCTGTTAAAAGAAATGCAGAAGATTCAGTCCTAATGAGGTGGCAGGAGCTAGAACCTATCATAAAAAGTGAAGTAAGTCAAAAAGAGAAAGACAAGTACAGTATACTAACACATATATATGGAATCTAGTAGGATGGTCATGATAACACATGTAGTGAACTCATGGAAAAACAGACAGAGAATAGACATATGGACATTGTGGGGAAGGAACAGTGGGTGGGAGGCATGGAGGGAGTAACATGGAAACCTATACTGTCATGTGTGAAAAAAATAGCTATTGTCGTTGTGCTAAGGGAATAGGAGTGCTTACAATGGCTTGCTGTGATGGCCCGGAGGGGTGGGATAGGGGGACCTGGGAGAGGGGAGGGGACCGGGGATATGCATATCACTGATCTGGGAACGTGCATGTCTATGAACAACAGAACTCTGTAAAACCTTTAAAATAAAGAATTTTTAAAAAATAATAAAGAAAGTTATCAGAAAATGCTGTACTATGTAGATGAAAAATTTTCAATGCACTTTACATGATATTTTGCAGATACGTTATCCAAAATCTCTCATAAATTATTTTTTAAACTTTCTCTTTTAGTTCTTCCAGAATTTAATGAGTTTTTCCCCTTGTATAGAATAAGTTTAATGAAGCTCAAAATGAATTGAAATATTTATATTTTAAGCTGAAAATTGATGAATTACTATGATTTTTATCATCAGGAGATAAAATGCAGACGTCTAAATCTTAGTAAGTTTAAATAAATTCCACTCTATCTCACACAAAGATTAGGTATGTATCAAATCTTTAGCAGTAAAAAACATAGTGTACTCTATCCTTACATCTGCCTTGACAGGTGTGTAATGCTTCCCATCATTTTATAAATTTATAAAGACAAGGGTCACAGAGTCAGACAGTTATTTTCTCCTGGTGACAAAGCTGAGAATTGCTGTAGATTGCCACCCAGTGGATAACAGTGACGGAAGCATGTACAGGTCATGTGCACAGCCACTAGATGTCAAAATTTACCTGTCAACTCCTGTTCCCCTTCACTCTCCCCAGAACTGAATGTAGATCCCAAGGACCACAGAGGGTTTTTCTATATTGGTGAGATTTTGAGGTGGGTGGGAAGTAGCACAAAGTATTAACCATCGAGATGGACTTACTCTCCCTGGGTCTTCAGTCCTTCATCCAGGAAGATCACTGCTGTGTCCACTTGGCTCCAAGCACAACCACAGGACCTCTTCAGACTAGCCCAGTCAGTGGAACACGTATTTCTGATATCCAATCCACAGAGTCATGATGAAGCCCGCTTGTCACTCCACCCACTGTACCAAATACACTAATGTGACTAAGCGCCTCACTTGTTCTTGAGACCAGTGTCCAGAATAAGGGAACAGAGGGTCCTCAGGCCAATCTGATTTCAACACATGGCAGACATTTATCCTGCCTGGATAAGAGCTGGTACAGAATTTCAGGTACTTGCTGTTTAACCACTCTTCTTGGATTCCCCAAATTCATTTCCAACAATCACTTCCTAGCCAAGACCAGTTTCAACTGAAATGAGGAGACATTCTCACCATCAACATCTAAGCTCTCTTAGGAACGCCATCTGTGCTGCTTCTCCTCTGTCCTTCTCTTCCTTACCCACAACCTAACCTAGGGAGTCAAGAGGAAGACATCTATAGTCCCCAAATATTTGTGCTCCAACCTAGGTTTTTGAAACCCAAGAGCCTGACAAAAAGTTGACTGATTCTTTTCCTTTTTTTTGCCTGATGCAGTGTCATCCATATTCAAATAAAAAAACATTTACCTTTACAATCACACCACATCTCCAAACAATTGGTCTTGTAGTATACTTCTGTCCCCTATTTTTGGAAAAATGTTATGCCTGATTTTTATGATATATATTCAAATAGTCATTGCTGTATCAGTCGCTCAGTTGTGTCTGACTCTTTGCAACCCTATGGACCATAGCCCACCAGGCTCCTCTGTCCATGGAATTCTCCAGGCAAGAATACTGGAGTGGGTAGCCATTCCCTGCTCCAAGGTTTCTTCCTGGCCCAGGGATCAGACCCAGTTCTCCTGCACTGCAGGCAGATTCCTAACCTTATGAGTATAAACAGTGATATGTTAATTTCCTCTCATGGAACAGATGTTTTATTTGAAGTCCTAGAGTAATACCCAAACTCTCTCAAGATGGTTTAGTTGGTGTCAAGATAATCTACAATTTCTACTTGCAACCCCCCAAAAAAGGCACATTAAGAGGAAGAATAGTTCTTCACTAATGAAAGAAAAAAACTTCCAAAGCTCACAAGCCATTGAGTATAGTTGAAGAATTAAAGATCTATCAAGAAAGAAAAGAATAATTATTTCTGTCCCCTTTACTCTATAATTCCTTATGTAAGTCTGGCTTATTTCAGTTTGTATTAACCCCAGGAACTGTGCTGAATTGTGAGCATTATCTTGGAATTTTGTGGGGCAGATCTAGTCACTGGGAGACAAGCTAGGGAAAGTTCACACAAGGAGTAGGTCACATGTTATTAGACTGACCCCCCTCTTCACGGTTGGATTCCCAAGGGGCTCAGTGGCAAAGAACCTGTTTACCAATACAGGAGACACAAGAGACCAGGTTTGGTGCCTGGATCACGAAGATCCCCTAAAGGATAAAATGGCAACCTGCTCCAGTATTGTTGCCTGGAAAATTCCATGAACAGAGGAGTCTGGCACAGTCCATGGGGTCACAAAAAGTTGGACATGATTGAGTGACTAAGAGCATGCACTTTCAGGGTTTGGGAAAGAAGGCTCTTGCTACTGGAAAGTAATACAGATTAAACTACATCAACTACATTCAAGAGAAATGGATTGGCAACAAAGTATAAGGTGAAAAAGTATTATCTCCCACAAAAGGACATTTAGAGTAGTGGATACTTGAAATTCAGAAAGAGATCAGGCCTTTAGGTTGAGTGAACTTGCAAGAAAAAGCCAGAGATTCCGTTTTAGAATAAAACTAGACCCTAGGAAGTTTTATAATTCAAAAATTTAGAAGCAGCCAAGGCAGAAGGAGTCTGCTGGGCTTCCAGGCAGTGAGAATGACTAGACTACTAAGACAGTTATCAAAACAGGAGATCAGGAATATAGATTCTTTGGGCACAGAAACTTACTTGCAAGATTACTCAGATAACCATAAGGTAGAAAGTGGTAGAGAGGAAGAGCCATAGGACTGGAAATATATGGGGCATGCAGAAAATGTCACGGGAAAACTCCATAACTGACAGAGGTGATGCAGAAGTGAGATCCCTGGATTGGTCTTAGAGACAGAGACTGGGAGAAAGCCTAGAGATAAGTGTGTATTAACAGCAAAGACCCGGCTGTAGACAGGAGATAGGTCTTAAGACTAAAACCTCGATGTAGTCTTTAAACCACACAGGGCTATTTGGCCTTTGTTGCTGCCCACCAGCAGCTACCAGTAGTTCTCATCAGAATTACCTGGAGGGCTTGTGAAACCACAGTTGACTGAGAGAGTTTCCAAGTTCTATAAGAAACCTAAATTGGAGCAAGACGGGACAAGGTGGACATGCACAGCACCGTGGCTGCTCCTGGAAAGAACACTGACTTTGGGAGAAGTATCTGGTCAGTTTAAGAAGGGGACAGACAGACAGCCTGGGGGAGATGCTGACAAAGTTGATGTGGAGTGCCCTCTGTGTGTCTTTACAGACACACCCAGCCACCCCAAGATGGCTTACAATCTACTCATTATCAATTAAAATCCAGACACTTTTACTCATGCATTATCTAAAATGGCCCCAGTATTGTTGCCTGGAAAATTCCATGAACAGAGGAGTCTGGCACAGTCCATGGGGTCACAAAAAGTTGGACATGATTGAGTGACTAAGAGCATGCACTTTCAGGGTTTGGGAAAGAAGGCTCTTGCTACTGGAAAGTAATACAGATTAAACTACATCAACTACATTCAAGAGAAATGGATTGGCAACAAAGTATAAGGTGAAAAAGTATTATCTCCCACAAAAGGACATTTAGAGTAGTGGATACTTGAAATTCAGAAAGAGATCAGGCCTTTAGGTTGAGTGAACTTGCAAGAAAAAGCCAGAGATTCCGTTTTAGAATAAAACTAGACCCTAGGAAGTTTTATAATTAAAAAANTTAGAAGCAGCCAAGGCAGAAGGAGTCTGCTGGGCTTCCAGGCAGTGAGAATGACTAGACTACTAAGACAGTTATCAAAACAGGAGATCAGGAATATAGATTCTTTGGGCACAGAAACTTACTTGCAAGATTACTCAGATAACCATAAGGTAGAAAGTGGTAGAGAGGAAGAGCCATAGGACTGGAAATATATGGGGCATGCAGAAAATGTCACGGGAAAACTCCATAACTGACAGAGGTGATGCAGAAGTGAGATCCCTGGATTGGTCTTAGAGACAGAGACTGGGAGAAAGCCTAGAGATAAGTGTGTATTAACAGCAAAGACCCGGCTGTAGACAGGAGATAGGTCTTAAGACTAAAACCTCGATGTAGTCTTTAAACCACACAGGGCTATTTGGCCTTTGTTGCTGCCCACCAGCAGCTACCAGTAGTTCTCATCAGAATTACCTGGAGGGCTTGTGAAACCACAGTTGACTGAGAGAGTTTCCAAGTTCTATAAGAAACCTAAATTGGAGCAAGACGGGACAAGGTGGACATGCACAGCACCGTGGCTGCTCCTGGAAAGAACACTGACTTTGGGAGAAGTATCTGGTCAGTTTAAGAAGGGGACAGACAGACAGCCTGGGGGAGATGCTGACAAAGTTGATGTGGAGTGCCCTCTGTGTGTCTTTACAGACACACCCAGCCACCCCAAGATGGCTTACAATCTACTCATTATCAATATATCCAAATAGCATTGCGTCTTTAGACACTTTACAAGGTTAAAAATTAGAAACATATAACCACTGATACTCATTTGCCCATCAGTCTGGATATTTCCAGCTTGCCCTTGCTTGATTAGAGTTCTGGGTAGCTCAGAGGGGAACTGCACATTTGATCACATGGAATTTGTGTGTACTCAGCTCAGCCACTGACCTTCAGTTGATATTTAAAAACCACAACCTATATAGACCACCTTTCTACATGAAACAATTCAGCTCTGATTTTCCTTGTAGATTTTAAATATCTTTATTAGTAATAATGCAAGCAAAATACAATGCAAAATATCTGCTTGAACACTTGGTATTGTTTTATCATTAATTGGTTATGTGGGTTAAACTCTGTCTTAAAATTTCAAAGAATGGCTGCAGATTAAGGAACAATCCATGTTAAAAGACTGCCCTCTTGTGACAATGTAAAAGTAAAATTTCGCCTTAAATCCTTTAGAAATCATCTCATAATAGTATTAAAAAGATATAAAACTTGAATGTACTCAGGGATATTTTTTAAATATTTGTTTATATGGAAATTCTGGATGATGGGTAGTTCTGATTAGATAGATGCTCCAGGGATCTAAAGGTTTAAACTTTCTCTCATTACTTAACTTACTTAATGGATGTCTTCCAACTTTGGTAAACTACATTTCTGTTTAAAAAAATTTCAATTTCACTCTAGATCAAGGTATCAGTGGCACACATCATAGAGCTTAATGACCTATCATCTATTTTACTGTAAATGTGAATGCCACCTCCAGACTAAAGAATCAGTAATTCAGTAAACATCACTAATGAAATGATGACTAGTACATGTCTTCCGGCTCTGAGATGCTCTTGGTCTAATGTAGGAGATAGATGAGGAAAATAAACAATTACAAAGAAAGACTGCAATGTTTTGTGATGTCAATTTGGGGGGTTCTTTTTTCTTTTTAAATTTTGGCCTCTTTCATTGTTTTTTTATTTATTTATTTTCATCCATCTTTATTCTTTGGTTTGTGTGGGCCTCCCATTGCAGTGGCCTCTCTCGGTTCAGAGCACCAGCTCAAGGTGCATGTGCTCCAGAGTGCTGGCTTGTAATTGGAAACACCAGTCCAGCTGCTCCGCCACACGTGGGATTTTCCCAGGCCAGGGATCAGTCTGGATATTTCCAGCTTGCCCTTGCTTGATTAGAGTTCTGGGTAGCTCAGAGGGGAACTGCACATTTGATCACATGGAATTTGTGTGTACTCAGCTCAGCCACTGACCTTCAGTTGATATTTAAAAACCACAACCTATATAGACCACCTTTCTACATGAAACAATTCAGCTCTGATTTTCCTTGTAGATTTTAAATATCTTTATTAGTAATAATGCAAGCAAAATACAATGCAAAATATCTGCTTGAACACTTGGTATTGTTTTATCATTAATTGGTTATGTGGGTTAAACTCTGTCTTAAAATTTCAAAGAATGGCTGCAGATTAAGGAACAATCCATGTTAAAAGACTGCCCTCTTGTGACAATGTAAAAGTAAAATTTCGCCTTAAATCCTTTAGAAATCATCTCATAATAGTATTAAAAAGATATAAAACTTGAATGTACTCAGGGATATTTTTTAAATATTTGTTTATATGGAAATTCTGGATGATGGGTAGTTCTGATTAGATAGATGCTCCAGGGATCTAAAGGTTTAAACTTTCTCTCATTACTTAACTTACTTAATGGATGTCTTCCAACTTTGGTAAACTACATTTCTGTTTAAAAAAATTTCAATTTCACTCTAGATCAAGGTATCAGTGGCACACATCATAGAGCTTAATGACCTATCATCTATTTTACTGTAAATGTGAATGCCACCTCCAGACTAAAGAATCAGTAATTCAGTAAACATCACTAATGAAATGATGACTAGTACATGTCTTCCGGCTCTGAGATGCTCTTGGTCTAATGTAGGAGATAGATGAGGAAAATAAACAATTACAAAGAAAGACTGCAATGTTTTGTGATGTCAATTTGGGGGGTTCTTTTTTCTTTTTAAATTTTGGCCTCTTTCATTGTTTTTTTATTTATTTATTTTCATCCATCTTTATTCTTTGGTTTGTGTGGGCCTCCCATTGCAGTGGCCTCTCTCGGTTCAGAGCACCAGCTCAAGGTGCATGTGCTCCAGAGTGCTGGCTTGTAATTGGAAACACCAGTCCAGCTGCTCCGCCACACGTGGGATTTTCCCAGGCCAGGGATCAAACCGGTGCCCCTTGCACTGCAAGTCAAACTCTTTACCCACTGGACTACCAGGAAAGCCCTGGAGTTCTTTTTTATTTTCACCGTTTTCTTAGGTCTTCTCTCCCAGCTCTAGGAGCAAAGCTATTTTGATCTCACTGATTTAGAACAATAGTAAAGAAGGAAGAATTTCATAGAAAGGATGACAAGCCTCCAATTCTTCCTGTCTTTTGACTTCTAGAAGCCTGAGTCTTAGAGAGAATTTAGAAGCATTAAGGAACTGATAGAGGGAAGTATCTTGCTGAGTGAGAAAAACTTGGATAAATGTGGAAAGAGAAAGATTGCCTCCAAATTAGGAAAAATTCAGTCTCCATACCTCTAATTTCTCTCCCCATGGCTAAGATGAGGGAAAACACAAGGGCCCCTTGATGGACCAGAGAGATCTAAGGGAACTTTCTAGAAATATCCTAGGAAATGTTAAGGCCCCAGAAAGAACAAAACAGCAAAGAAGGTGTCTAGGCTGAAGGGACCATGGGGAGCCTCGTGGAGGACTTTGCACTCCAGGTATGATAAACTGAGTTAGTTGTCTTAAATGTCTCATGCAGGAATGGATAAAGAGAGGCCAGCAGCAGACCACGTGGACAGATGTGAACAGATGGCCAGGCGATTGAATGCCTAACCACCCCATGCTCTGATGCAGCTCACTATGGCTGTGCTCTGCGAGCTCATGCTATCTTCAGGACGAGGGCATCATTCATCTGGCTCCTGGGTGTATTGACAGCTGACTCCTTGCAATAATGCCCCAGATAAATAAAGTGATCTCTCCTAAGTTCACAGCCCCTCCCCACAGACAGCCCATAGCCATGGACTGGTCACATGGGTCTAACAGGAGTGGCTCCTTTACCCTGATTTGGGGGAGGGTGGAATTGGCCCCTCAGAATCAAAGAGAAGTAAAATAATTTCGTCAAAGACTTAAGAATTAATCCTAATAGGGTCAAATGATAATAAGCAGTGGCCTCTCTCGGAAGGTGCATGTGCTCCAGAGTGCTGGCTTGTAATTGGAAACACCAGTCCAGCTGCTCCGCCACACGTGGGATTTTCCCAGGCCAGGGATCAAACCGGTGCCCCTTGCACTGCAAGTCAAACTCTTTACCCACTGGACTACCAGGAAAGCCCTGGAGTTCTTTTTTATTTTCACCGTTTTCTTAGGTCTTCTCTCCCAGCTCTAGGAGCAAAGCTATTTTGATCTCACTGATTTAGAACAATAGTAAAGAAGGAAGAATTTCATAGAAAGGATGACAAGCCTCCAATTCTTCCTGTCTTTTGACTTCTAGAAGCCTGAGTCTTAGAGAGAATTTAGAAGCATTAAGGAACTGATAGAGGGAAGTATCTTGCTGAGTGAGAAAAACTTGGATAAATGTGGAAAGAGAAAGATTGCCTCCAAATTAGGAAAAATTCAGTCTCCATACCTCTAATTTCTCTCCCCATGGCTAAGATGAGGGAAAACACATGGGCCCCTTGATGGACCAGAGAGATCTAAGGGAACTTTCTAGAAATATCCTAGGAAATGTTAAGGCCCCAGAAAGAACAAAACAGCAAAGAAGGTGTCTAGGCTGAAGGGACCATGGGGAGCCTCGTGGAGGACTTTTGCACTCCAGGTATGATAAACTGAGTTAGTTGTCTTAAATGTCTCATGCAGGAATGGATAAAGAGAGGCCAGCAGCAGACCACGTGGACAGATGTGAACAGATGGCCAGGCGATTGAATGCCTAACCACCCCATGCTCTGATGCAGCTCACTATGGCTGTGCTCTGCGAGCTCATGCTATCTTCAGGACGAGGGCATCATTCATCTGGCTCCTGGGTGTATTGACAGCTGACTCCTTGCAATAATGCCCCAGATAAATAAAGTGATCTCTCCTAAGTTCACAGCCCCTCCCCACAGACAGCCCATAGCCATGGACTGGTCACATGGGTCTAACAGGAGTGGCTCCTTTACCCTGATTTGGGGGGGGAGGGGGTGGAATTGGCCCCCTCAGAATCAAAAGAGAAGTAAAATAATTTCGTCAAAGACTTAAGAATTAATCCTAATAGGGTAAATCAAAATTGCAATTAAACATAGTACTTCATGATTACTTAAAATGAATAGCTTTAACTCCAGTTATAATATCTGGGATATAGAACAAATTGGTAACAGTTTTGACTCTGGAACAGGTAAGTCTGAATATAGGTCCTTTTAGCGCACTTTTATTCTGCATTATAATGAGAGAAAAACTCTTAAACAAGCAATAAAAAGTCCTTCAGATCAGACAGTTTCAGAACAGATAGGAAAGCTATGGCCTAGAAAACCATGTCACGTAACTTTAAAGAGGGCTTAATTGATTTAAAAGATTCATTTATATAAAATCTGCATGTGAGGAGTTTGGGTAAATTGTTTTATAAAATGTGAGAATTTCTAAATCAGTGTATCATTCTATATCACTTCAGTTCAGTAACTCAGTCATGTCTGACTCTGAGACCCCATGGACTGCGCACGCCAGACATCCCTGTCCTTCACCATTTCCCGAAGCTTGCTCAAACTCATGTCCATTGACTCAGTGATGCCACCCAACCATCTTGTTATCTGTGGTCCACTATATAATATGTATAATTAATAAATCTTAGATATTTGATTTTTGTGCACAGCTTAACTTCTATATTCAATTCACATTCAGTTTTGCTCACATGAAAACCTAGATCTTCTCAATAGGTAAGTCTGAGAGATCTTTAATGCCTCTAACATGTTCCCTTTCCCACACAGGGACATAAGTGTGTATGTGTGTGTGTTTGATTTTTTTTCCTGGGCAGAAAGAGAAAATAAAAATAATATTTAAGATCCTTATAAGGATTTCTTAGAGAAAAAAAAAAAAGAAAGAAAGAACGAAAGAAAGAAAAACTGAACAAACAAAAGATACCCTTATTCCAGAGAAGGAATTGCAGAAATATAATGCAGTTTGGGCCTAGAGAGTATAGACATCACTATGTTTGGCAGGCATGGTTTTTCAAACCATTACTGTCAGTAGCCCATGCAGACTTTATTATGTAGGTCAACTTAGTCTGCCATGTTCTTCAAGGTCCAGCTATCGCAAAAAAAAAAAAAAAAAGCTTACATATTCTTTCAAATTAAAACCTATGCAATTTTCAAGTAGACAGTATACAGTAAGCCTTAACTGTTTCTCTTGGCTTTTTATTCTTTATGTTTGAGAACTTTTAATAGAACTGCTACTAGGTTTTCCCTTCAGAGTTCAAAAGGGGGTCTCAACATGTATTAGAAAAGGGATGAAGAAAATTATGTCACATTAGAGAGCCATATCTGTACAACACATGAACTTTTCCTCTGCTCTTGCCATGCTATTGGGGCAAAACTCCAGGGCATCACTGTGCTGAATCGCTTCATCTTATTCCCCTTGCTTACCTAACATCTCCTTTTATTATCCTAGCTTGGTATGCTCAGGGTCTCAGCAGAGGCATTGGTAACATCCTCTTCAGCTAGGCATTTAAGAGATATCTCTTTTTAAAAACATATGTATGTTCATGCCCTATTCTCACTTTATAATCTTAAAAAAGCTCCTGACTACTATAACTCCTTTTCCATGACATACAGAAGTTCATATAATTTGAACTACATGTGTCACATCTGTTCTCCCTTCTTGCCTCATACCCTACAACCATACCAAGTTACATTCTCTTGAATAGCTCCCTCTTTACCTGAGCTAATCCCTAAACATCCATCTAGAACCAAAATCATCTCTATCCATCCAAACCTTCCTAAACCTCCACTGCAGCTGATCCTCAGCCTCTGCTCCACGCCAGACCTCCAAGTTGTCATTATTTCCACAATAATCACAGGTTATGGCCACATGTATATAACCAGTTGAGTCTAAAATTCAAATGTTTCTCTTTTCTATGTTTCAAATACCTATCATAATTGAGCTAGGCTTATTGTTAAGTGCCTAGTGACCTCACTCCTTTCAAACAGGTCCATGACGAACACTTAAGTGTTTACAAATATTTTAAAGCTGAAAAAGTAAGTCTTCAGAGATACCCTTTCTCAAAACCATTTCAAGGAATAGCTAGCACAGTATTGAAGGAGATGAACACTGAAGGACAGACACTGCCCGACTGTAAGACTTAGCATAAAGCTACAGTGATCAAGATGGTGCAGTGAAAGAATAGACAACAAGATGATGGAACAGAATAGACGGGCCAGAAACAGACACACACAGATACAGTCAATGGATCCTTGACAGAGGAGCAAAGGCAGTACAGTGAGCAACGGTCATTGTTTCAATAACAGTGCCGGAACAACTGGACATCAATATACAAAAGGATGAAGTTAGACAAAGATCACACCCTCCACGAAAATTAACTCAAAATGGATCATGGATCTAAATGCAAAATGCATAGCTATCAAACTCCTAGAAGATATCACAGAAGAAAACCCTGATGACCTTTTTCATGCCCATTACTCCAAAGGCATGATCCACAAAAGGAGTCATTGACAAACTGAACTTCATTAAAATTAAAAATTCTTCTCTTTAAAAGACAATGCCAAGAGAATGAGAAAAATAAGCCACAGACTAGGAGAAAATATTTACCAAAGACATGTCTGATAAAGGACATATCCAAAATATACAGAGAACTCTTAAAACTCAACAATAAGAAAAATTGGATAAAGACCTTGACACCTCACCATAGAAGACACAAGGATGACAAATAAGTGCATTAAAAATGGCCAATATCCTATGTCATCAGAAAAATGTAAATTGAAACAATAATGAGATTTTTCTACACATCTATAAGAATGGCCCAAATCCAGAACACTGAGAGCACCAAATGCTGGTGAGAAGTGTAGCAACAGGAACCCTCATTCATTACCCATAGCAATGCAAATTGGTACAGCCACTTTGGAAGGCAATTTTATGGTTTTCTTACAAAACTAAACACACTCTTACCATATGATCCAACAATTGTGCTCCTTGATATTTACTCAAAAGAACTGAAAACTTATGTCTACCCAAAATCTACACGTGAATGTTTATAACAGTTTTATTCATAGTTGCCAAAACTTGGAAGCAACCAAGATGTCCCTCAGTAGGTAAATGGATAAATAAACTGTGATATATTCAGACAATGGAATATTTTATTGGCACTAAAAGAAAATGAGCTACCAAGCTATGAAAACACATGGTGCAGTGAAAGAATAGACAACAAGATGATGGAACAGAATAGACGGGCCAGAAACAGACACACACAGATACAGTCAATGGATCCTTGACAGAGGAGCAAAGGCAGTACAGTGAGCAACGGTCATTGTTTCAATAACAGTGCCGGAACAACTGGACATCAATATACAAAAGGATGAAGTTAGACAAAGATCACACCCTCCACGAAAATTAACTCAAAATGGATCATGGATCTAAATGCAAAATGCATAGCTATCAAACTCCTAGAAGATATCACAGAAGAAAACCCTGATGACCTTTTTCATGCCCATTACTCCAAAGGCATGATCCACAAAAGGAGTCATTGACAAACTGAACTTCATTAAAATTAAAAATTCTTCTCTTTAAAAGACAATGCCAAGAGAATGAGAAAAATAAGCCACAGACTAGGAGAAAATATTTACCAAAGACATGTCTGATAAAGGACATATCCAAAATATACAGAGAACTCTTAAAACTCAACAATAAGAAAAATTGGATAAAGACCTTGACACCTCACCATAGAAGACACAAGGATGACAAATAAGTGCATTAAAAATGGCCAATATCCTATGTCATCAGAAAAATGTAAATTGAAACAATAATGAGATTTTTCTACACATCTATAAGAATGGCCCAAATCCAGAACACTGAGAGCACCAAATGCTGGTGAGAAGTGTAGCAACAGGAACCCTCATTCATTACCCATAGCAATGCAAATTGGTACAGCCACTTTGGAAGGCAATTTTATGGTTTTCTTACAAAACTAAACACACTCTTACCATATGATCCAACAATTGTGCTCCTTGATATTTACTCAAAAGAACTGAAAACTTATGTCTACCCAAAATCTACACGTGAATGTTTATAACAGTTTTATTCATAGTTGCCAAAACTTGGAAGCAACCAAGATGTCCCTCAGTAGGTAAATGGATAAATAAACTGTGATATATTCAGACAATGGAATATTTTATTGGCACTAAAAGAAAATGAGCTACCAAGCTATGAAAACACATGGAGGAAACGTAAATGCATATAACGGAGGGAAAAAGCCAATCTGAAAAGGCTATATACTGTATGATTCCAAGTAGATAGCATTCTGGAAAAACTGTAGCTGCAGAATTTGTTCAAACTCATAGCATGTACAATGCTAAGCGAACCATAATGTAAGCTACAAGCTTTGGGTGTTTATGATATGTCAATGTACATTCATCAACTGTAGCAAATGTACCACTCTGGTGGGACATGTTGATAAGGCCAGTGGCTCTGTAAGTATGTGAGCAGGGGCATGTGGGAAAATCTCTGAACCTTCCTCTCAATGTGACTGTGAAGCCTGAGCTGCTCTTAAAATTTTAAATCTTAATAAAATTTTCAGGCAATATTCACAAAGAGATCATCTGGTGCACACATGACCAAACCATCAGAGCACCATCTTACCCAGATGTATACTGACCATGCACCATGGCTACTCTGTGACTCCCGGAGTAGCTGACACCAATGACCAGTGGCGTGCTTCTGCTCTCTCATGCACATACAGGTAATAGTTGTAATAATTACAGTATTTCTGTGAATTCTGCCATCATGTTCTAGACAGTATACTTACTTAATACTCACACCAACCCTGTGAAGAAAATATAATGAATACCACCACTTGTCAGCTATGGAAACTGAGTCACAGGGGACTGAAGTAGTCAGGTGAAAAGCATCCAGATGGCAAACGGTAGATTCAGGACTTGAAATCAAGAAAGACTGTTGTCCAGGCTTGTATCTGAGACCACTCTCCAGCACCAGGAATCATCTTAGACACTCCAGTTCTGTGAAATGCATTTGGAACTGCTCAAGACACGAAGGTCCTAAGGGATGACCAGTGTCCTTCTGTAGCTTATTTTGTAAGATGAGATTTCAGGGAAGAAAACAAGGACAGTGAGAGAGAGAATGCATTGTTTTCGCCTATACATACTTCTATCACAATGTTTTATGCCTAAACACGTAGTTTGCATGTTCATTCCATACTCATAAATAGAGGCACTCAATCTGGTAAAACCTAAAGGAAGTAGGCAGAATATATTTACCATCTTGATAATATACATTCCCCAAACAATCCCATTCCCAGGTTCTTTGGGATCGGATGCAAAGCCACTCATGGACTGGATTCCTTACCTTTACCTTGGTGGCCTTGAATGTGGGTGTTCCATGTTGGGTTTAATTTGATTGCTCCTGACACCATAGCAGTTGGTCCACTCCACAGAGTTCTCACTGACTTAGGTGTTCTGAGGTCCAGGCTGTTCTCACCATGATGCTTCATGGGCGTTTCGGTTGGGATTCTCTTTTATTCTCAGAAACCAATTCCACTTGCCCCACCTACAGTTGAAAACTTACCATTTAATTCAATTATTCTAATCAGTTTCTTGGTTGTCTATCAATTCTACACAGAAAATATCAATAATTACTATACTCACTATTACAAATAGAAATGATGACTGGCATTATTTGTGCATGTCACCTCACAATAGTATTACTTTTTATTCATACTATAAAGTTAATAACTCCTATTTATTACAATTATTACTAGAGTGGTACTAAATAAAATTAAATTCATGTTAACATTCTAGACTCAAAAATTAATTTTAATACCATTTTGGAGTTTGATAGCACATTAAAGACATACTGTTATGTATGTTAAAAACCATTTTTAAAAGCAGGATTTTGTAGGCGGTGGTGACAGGAGGGTAATACCATTCTTGGATCTCTTTCATTTTCTGCACAGTTTGCAAATACTGACCTCCTAGTTCTTGAACATCTTTTTGAGGATGTCTACAAAGAAAACAGCCTTGGATTATAAAAATGTCTCTGTTCAAAGCCACGGAAAGATCTGTTTACTGTCCAGTATGATATAGATATCATCTCCCTCTGGGGAAACATTCCACAAGTGAAGTGCCATGGTGCAAGGTCTGAGCGCCTAAGCTTGTGCTGCTCTCCTGCACTGTTCAGGCACCACTTGGTCCTCTCTGTGTTGCCCTGGGAGAGTCAGAGCTGTCGGAGGTGGATACTCTGGCTATAATATGGCGAGGTTTTTTTAAAAATCTTTCAGGCATTACTCATAAATAGAGGCACTCAATCTGGTAAAACCTAAAGGAAGTAGGCAGAATATATTTACCATCTTGATAATATACATTCCCCAAACAATCCCATTCCCAGGTTCTTTGGGATCGGATGCAAAGCCACTCATGGACTGGATTCCTTACCTTTACCTTGGTGGCCTTGAATGTGGGTGTTCCATGTTGGGTTTAATTTGATTGCTCCTGACACCATAGCAGTTGGTCCACTCCACAGAGTTCTCACTGACTTAGGTGTTCTGAGGTCCAGGCTGTTCTCACCATGATGCTTCATGGGCGTTTCGGTTGGGATTCTCTTTTATTCTCAGAAACCAATTCCACTTGCCCCACCTACAGTTGAAAACTTACCATTTAATTCAATTATTCTAATCAGTTTCTTGGTTGTCTATCAATTCTACACAGAAAATATCAATAATTACTATACTCACTATTACAAATAGAAATGATGACTGGCATTATTTGTGCATGTCACCTCACAATAGTATTACTTTTTATTCATACTATAAAGTTAATAACTCCTATTTATTACAATTATTACTAGAGTGGTACTAAATAAAATTAAATTCATGTTAACATTCTAGACTCAAAAATTAATTTTAATACCATTTTGGAGTTTGATAGCACATTAAAGACATACTGTTATGTATGTTAAAAACCATTTTTAAAAGCAGGATTTTGTAGGCGGTGGTGACAGGAGGGTAATACCATTCTTGGATCTCTTTCATTTTCTGCACAGTTTGCAAATACTGACCTCCTAGTTCTTGAACATCTTTTTGAGGATGTCTACAAAGAAAACAGCCTTGGATTATAAAAATGTCTCTGTTCAAAGCCACGGAAAGATCTGTTTACTGTCCAGTATGATATAGATATCATCTCCCTCTGGGGAAACATTCCACAAGTGAAGTGCCATGGTGCAAGGTCTGAGCGCCTAAGCTTGTGCTGCTCTCCTGCACTGTTCAGGCACCACTTGGTCCTCTCTGTGTTGCCCTGGGAGAGTCAGAGCTGTCGGAGGTGGATACTCTGGCTATAATATGGCGAGGTTATTTTTTCTTAAGTCAGAAATCAAATGCTTTTAGGCAGCATCTATAAAACCTATTAACTTTCAAGTACAATAATATCCCAGGACTTCCTAAGTTATTGACAATATAATCTAAATTTTTAATGTTCCTTTTATACAGAAATATACATTTGGAGTGAATCAGTTAAGCGTGGAGAGAGAAAGAAGAATGAAGAAAAATGCTAATAGGGATGAGATTTTATGATTTTGAATTTCACTTGTTTTTTCTACTTTTCTATAATCAATAGACTTATAAATATAAAAATCAATGTTTTATACAAGTAATCAGCTCCATGTATTGAAGTGTGAAAGTGTTAATCGTTCAGTCATGTCTGAGTCTTTGAGACCCAATGGACTGTAGCCTGCCAGGCTCTGTCCATGGGATTCTCCAGGCAAGAATACTGGAGTATATTGCTGTTCCCTTTTCCAGGAGATCTTCCCAATCCAGGGATCAAACCTGGGTCTCCTGCATTGCAGGTGTCTTCTTTACCATCTGAGCCACCAGGAAAGCCCCTTCTTTATTGTACCAGTGTCCAGATTACAACATGTTCAAACCCAGAATCAGAGTTTGAGGGGATTATCTACAGGAATAATTACAGAGACATTTGAACAAATCGGGGGCCATTCCTGAAAACAATCTTTAATGGGTGGCAAGTGATTGTTGCCTATGTTTGTTTCAAACAGCGTAATTTTCCTGGACTTGTGGGTTCCTGATGACTAGAAAGTGAAATAATGACAGAGAGCAGTGGAGGGGGTGGAAAAATATTTCTTTTAGAGGGTAATGACTTTTCAGCAGATACGTGACCACACACCTCTAGCTGAAAAGTGAAATGGAATCTCAGGGCAGTGAGTCAATCTCTTCCTCCTTATTCTCAGCTCAACTATCTGCCACAGTGTCCCATTTGGCCTTGATTATTATAATCTCTTCCTGAATTGTGCAATTATGAATCATTTTCCTAGACTGCAGAGATTTTCAAACCTAGATTCTGTGTATTTCCTTAACTTGCTTGATGCGAAGGGAGGTAAGCATGAACCCAGCACTGCTGGTTGCCATCATCCCAAAACCTGAAGTTTCTTTCACTTAATTTTTGCTTACTATATGTTAGAAATGGTGCCTATATGCAAATCTAGAAATGTTGATCAAGCATTATTTTTTTGGTATAAGATGTGGGAAAATACAGTGGAAATAAGATAGCCCCTATGTTCAGTAACTCATTATTTAACAAACTGTATCCTGGCATTTAGAATGAAAGTTTCTTATGGGAAGTGTCCCAGGTCACATTGTTCTAAGAATGCACTTAACCATTAAAATACTATGTGTTCTTAATAAATTCTGATTCTCTTTGTCACTCTCTCTCTCTCATTCCATATCCTCCACACTTAAATAGTATTCTGCTAAGAGTAAATCCACTTTCTAGGTCTTCATTTTGACAACTTTCATCTTGAAAAAGCTTTTTCCACAGATATTTTCCTAATTAAACATCTCTCCTACCCACTGTTAATGAGAAACACAACATTAAATATCAAGGAGTAAAAAATTCTTTGAAAGTTTATGACAAGTTCTACTGACAAATTTCCAGTGATTCCAGATCTATGCCTGCAGTAGACTTTATTTTTTTTAACTTTCAAATTGCTTCTTTTCCCAGAGAGTCACTAAGGAAAACCTGAAATTTATAATTAATCTGTGTTTAGAATGTTAATATTTTAATACTTTAACAATATATGTAAAATAATTTTCAAATTTAATTCTAAATGGCCATTCCTGAAAACAATCTTTAATGGGTGGCAAGTGATTGTTGCCTATGTTTGTTTCAAACAGCGTAATTTTCCTGGACTTGTGGGTTCCTGATGACTAGAAAGTGAAATAATGACAGAGAGCAGTGGAGGGGGTGGAAAAATATTTCTTTTAGAGGGTAATGACTTTTCAGCAGATACGTGACCACACACCTCTAGCTGAAAAGTGAAATGGAATCTCAGGGCAGTGAGTCAATCTCTTCCTCCTTATTCTCAGCTCAACTATCTGCCACAGTGTCCCATTTGGCCTTGATTATTATAATCTCTTCCTGAATTGTGCAATTATGAATCATTTTCCTAGACTGCAGAGATTTTCAAACCTAGATTCTGTGTATTTCCTTAACTTGCTTGATGCGAAGGGAGGTAAGCATGAACCCAGCACTGCTGGTTGCCATCATCCAAATCCTGAAGTTTCTTTCACTTAATTTTTGCTTACTATATGTTAGAAATGGTGCCTATATGCAAATCTAGAAATGTTGATCAAGCATTATTTTTTTGGTATAAGATGTGGGAAAATACAGTGGAAATAAGATAGCCCCTATGTTCAGTAACTCATTATTTAACAAACTGTATCCTGGCATTTAGAATGAAAGTTTCTTATGGGAAGTGTCCCAGGTCACATTGTTCTAAGAATGCACTTAACCATTAAAATACTATGTGTTCTTAATAAATTCTGATTCTCTTTGTCACTCTCTCTCTCTCATTCCATATCCTCCACACTTAAATAGTATTCTGCTAAGAGTAAATCCACTTTCTAGGTCTTCATTTTGACAACTTTCATCTTGAAAAAGCTTTTTCCACAGATATTTTCCTAATTAAACATCTCTCCTACCCACTGTTAATGAGAAACACAACATTAAATATCAAGGAGTAAAAAATTCTTTGAAAGTTTATGACAAGTTCTACTGACAAATTTCCAGTGATTCCAGATCTATGCCTGCAGTAGACTTTATTTTTTTTAACTTTCAAATTGCTTCTTTTCCCAGAGAGTCACTAAGGGAAAACCTGAAATTTATAATTAATCTGTGTTTAGAATGTTAATATTTTAATACTTTAACAATATATGTAAAATAATTTTCAAATTTAATTCTAAATGCAAATTATTCTTAAGTACTGTATCTGTCTTGACTAATATCATCTAATATTAAAATCAAATCTGGTTCATTACACATTTAAAAAAGAATGCAAGACAAAGATAATCTTAAATTTGCTGTACATGAAAGCTCTCTGATCTCTAACCAGAACCCTTGAAACATTTTTTTCTTCTAAATAGCCAACTATCACCGGTATTTGCCCACTCTTCCCCAGCAAAGCCAAAAAGAGACTTACTGCTTCGTTTATTTAATTTTGCATTTATCATTCAACAACTATTTAGGGAATCCGTGAAATAGTTCAAGCATTTATCTAGACCCTGAAAATACAAAAATGTGTATAGAAAACAAATTTTCCTTATTCTCAAGATCACAGTCTAGTGACGGATATAGATAATAAGCAGAGTTATGATAGCACATGCCTTAACAGAGACATGAAATAGCATCTTTAAAAAACAGAAGAAGGGGCTTCCCTGGTGATCCAGTGGGTAACAAGTCTACCTTGCATTGCAAGGGACATTGATTCGATCCCTGGCCTGAGAAGACTCCATGTGCTGCAGAGTGACTGAACCAGTGTGTCCAATTACGACCCAATGCTCTGCAATGAGAGAAGCCACTGCAATGAGAGGCCCACACGAGTCACAGAAGAAAGATGGATAGAAATAAATAAAGAAAGAAACAATAAAAGAAGCTAAATTTTTTAAAAAGAAAGAAAGAAAGAAAGAGAGGAGGAGCAAAAGCAAAGGAAAGAGTGAGTTTGGGAGCGAGAACCATGGAAAAGGCTAAGAAAGGGCCCAAGTGGGAAGGAAGGTGTGAGGGCAAATCTGAGTTCAGAACTGGAAGGTGCTGACAGGAATCAATAGGAAATCTGGAAGAATATTTAATTGTGTCCTAGTGAATCTGGGTGAATGAGCTGTTGCTTTGAATCCTCAAACACCTTCTGCAATATAATGTTCCAGTGAAAGCACTTTTATTATGACTGCTAGTCTACATGCAAACACATTCTTCCATGTCCCTGTGAAATATATAATCCTACCCCTAGCCAAGAGCCCTGCATTCCAGAAACACAAGCCACGGTACAGAAATCCAAATTCAACTCATCAACACCATCTGCATAGCCAGCTGTTCACCTCCCATATTTCCTTCTTTTCTCATGTAACACATGTTCATAGGGAGAAAAGAAATTATGAATGGAAATGTGGCCTGCACATTGAAGTCCTACATTTCATAACTCCAACACCATCACCGAATGTTTTCTGCCAATGTGGCTGATGTCACCTGGAGAGGCACGTTACATTATCTTGGGAAGGAATTCAGATATTTAGTAACTTGTAGCAGTGTCTTCATCCTAAGTTCCTGACAGCACAGGCCAGAAAACCAGCACATGTGCCCAATGACTGGTCGAGATGTTCTCAGGCTACTGCTCCATGGTTACTGGCACTCTCCAGCCAGGGCCAGGGTCCACCTTTGGTCCTGTGCTTTTTGTCCAGAGAATTCGACTTCTTGTCACCCATCCATCCTTTGATTCATTCACGTTTACAGAATGCCTGATAGGTACCCAATAGGTAATTATCAAAACACAATCAATATGTATTTCAAGTGCTGAAAATAATCGTCTGAAGGATTATTTTTTCTCTCCTCTCCCGTCAGTCACTGAAGGTGGTAAAGTCACATACTTGACAGGGCATTTATAAGGACTAAAGAAAATATTGAGAGTCAAAGACTTAAAACACAGATCAGCACATAGTAAGTACTCGTGTATTTGTTGTCACTTTCTGTTGCATAGCAATGAGAATTTTGATCTTCGGCAAATCACTGAGGAGGTTCTTCCATACAAGGAATAATGAAGACTTGAACTAAAGTATTGGTAGGAAGAATGGAAAGATACATAGACAGACAGATGATAGATAGATACTAGATAGATGGATAGATTTAGATATAAGGAGGAAGAGTTCCTGGCACAAGGAAGGTACTCAATATTTGATGTGTGGTTTAATAACAGGAAAAATTGCTCCTGGGTTTTTGAGTTTGATAAGCACTCAATTTTGTTGTTATCAACCAGAAAAGGAAATATAAGATAATGTCATCAGAAGCATCAAATTTATTAAATAAGATAAGGACGTAGAATTTAGCAACAAAGATGTAATTGGAGCTCTTGGCAAAATTGGTTTCTACAGACGTGACTATGGGAGCCAGATTGTGGTATATTAAGAAGTGAGGCAAACGAGAGACTTTAAAAAGAGGGCAGAGTCAGAAAGCCCTCCCCAGTGGCTCAGCTGGGAAAGAACCTGACTATCAGGTCCAGCATTTTATTTATTTGTTTATTTATTTATTTTATTTTTAATTGAAGGATAATGCAGGAGATGCAAGAGACGCTAGTTTAATCCCCTGGATTGGGTTGGGAAGATCCCCTGGAGAAGAAAAAGGCAACTCTCTCCAGTGTTTTTGCCTGGGAAATCCCACGAACAGAGGAACCTGATGGACTACAGTCCATGCAGCTGCAGACAGACACGACTGTGCACGCAGGCACACGCACAGTTGAAGTTGGAGATCACATCATTTTAGAGGCATAAATTAGCTCATTTTCTTTATTTATGATGATCTCTATTTGTGATCAATAGCTTGAAAGAAGGAGTAGAGAAGGCCAATCACTGGGCTGATATCCATAGAGGTGGTGGAGCGAATGGAAAGGGCAACCAAAAGGCTGGCCAAATTTTGAGTGCTGGTGAGCATGTAGGAATGACATTGTGATGATGGAATGCAGGCTGGGAAGGGATAGTGAGTAGCACAGGGGCCTGCTTGCAGAGACTCTAGCAGACCGGAGGTCTAGAAATGCTCACCGGAAAGTGACAGAAGGAGAGAGATGGAAGGAAAGGAGTGCATGGCAAGACAGAAAGGCCTTACCTTATTTATTTTTTAAAAGTTAATTTTTGTTGGAATATAGTTGTTTTACAATGTGGCATTAGTTTCTACCACACAGCAAAATGAATCAGCCATACATATAGACTTCCTTCCCACTCAGATCACTACAGTGCATTAAGGAGAGTTCCTTGTGTTATACAGTATATTCTCATTAATATCTATTTTATTACACACAGGCTTCCCAGGGGGCACAGTGGTAAAGACTCTGCCTGCCAAAGCAGTGGACTAAAGAGATGAAGGTTCAATCCCTGGGTCAGGACAATCCCCTGGAGTAGGAAATGGCAACCTGCTCCAGTATTCTTGACTGAAACATTCTACAGACAGAAGAGCCCGGCGGGCTACGGTCCACGGGGGCTTCTAAGAGTCGGGCTGAGCACAGCACATACATAGTATCACTAGTGTGCTACCGATCTCCCAATTCCTCCTACCCCTCCACCTCCTCCCTCAGTATCCACACATTTGTTCTTTCTCTGCATCTGTGCCTCTATTTCATCTTTGCACATAGGATCATGTGTACCATTTTGCCAAATTCTACATATATGTGTTACTATGCAATATTTATTTTTCTCTGACTTAATGCATTCTATATGACATTCTCTAGGTTCATTCACATCTCTACAAATGACCCAGTTCTGTTCCCTTTTTATGGCTAAAGAAAGGCTTTGGAGTTTAAGGTTTCAGAGGAAGAGGATGGTGAAATAATCTGAGCAATGGGCTTGTATGTTACTCGGAGTGAATGGAAGTGAAGGTCTGTTGACTAGAGGTCAAAATAGTGAGGCTAGAACAAACAGATGGGTCCCAAATGCTTAAATGCCCCAGGATAATGGCAAACATCAACATTAAAGAGCAAGACCATGAATCAGACATCAAATATGCTAACGATCTTATGAATGGTAAGTATAGGGAAACCACAAGTTGAGAAGTGGAAAATGCAACAAACTAGGCAATTCATGTAATGGTTTTTTCCTGTCTCAGTAAGCAGTTCTTCCCCGACTGCTAGTATTTCCTCACTTTACAGAAAGCTCTGGAGGGCAGGGCCTGTCTTATTAGATTAATCCCATACCACCTTACCCAGTGCTGGCAGCAAGTGGAAAGAAGAGACCATACCATCTCTTTACAAAGTGGTGGTTCTGTATTTCCATATACACAGTTCTCAGTCCCAGGGATCCTCTAAGTTCCTCTATCATGCTATATAGAATCTGTCTGTGTGTATGTCTGCTTCTCCCATCATTCTGTTCACTTTGAGGACAGAGACTCTCACATTCAGCACTGCAATCCCAGAGGAAATATTCTGCCTGATCCACATTAACCACTCCAGTATTGGTCAAATAAATAAATGAATACATAAATGAAAGAAAACTCCGTTGTAAGAATGAACATTCCCAATTAAGCACTACTGCAAGTACTCGGCTTTGGTCTCTTCTTCCCAGTTGCTGCCAACCACTAAGTAAAGTGTTGTGGGATTAACCCAGTAAGACAGGCCTTTGCCCTCCAGAAGCTGTCAAATGAGAAAATACATAGCAATCATAGAAGGCGACTTTGTACTTTCTCTGCATCTGTGCCTCTATTTCATCTTTGCACATAGGATCATGTGTACCATTTTGCCAAATTCTACATATATGTGTTACTATGCAATATTTATTTTTCTCTGACTTAATGCATTCTATATGACATTCTCTAGGTTCATTCACATCTCTACAAATGACCCAGTTCTGTTCCCTTTTTATGGCTAAAGAAAGGCTTTGGAGTTTAAGGTTTCAGAGGAAGAGGATGGTGAAATAATCTGAGCAATGGGCTTGTATGTTACTCGGAGTGAATGGAAGTGAAGGTCTGTTGACTAGAGGTCAAAATAGTGAGGCTAGAACAAACAGATGGGTCCCAAATGCTTAAATGCCCCAGGATAATGGCAAACATCAACATTAAAGAGCAAGACCATGAATCAGACATCAAATATGCTAACGATCTTATGAATGGTAAGTATAGGGAAACCACAAGTTGAGAAGTGGAAAATGCAACAAACTAGGCAATTCATGTAATGGTTTTTTCCTGTCTCAGTAAGCAGTTCTTCCCTGACTGCTATGTATTTCCTCACTTTACAGAAAGCTCTGGAGGGCAGGGCCTGTCTTATTAGATTAATCCCATACCACCTTACCCAGTGCTGGCAGCAAGTGGAAAGAAGAGACCATACCATCTCTTTACAAAGTGGTGGTTCTGTATTTCCATATACACAGTTCTCAGTCCCAGGGATCCTCTAAGTTCCTCTATCATGCTATATAGAATCTGTCTGTGTGTATGTCTGCTTCTCCCATCATTCTGTTCACTTTGAGGACAGAGACTCTCACATTCAGCACTGCAATCCCAGAGGAAATATTCTGCCTGATCCACATTAACCACTCCAGTATTGGTCAAATAAATAAATGAATACATAAATGAAAGAAAACTCCGTTGTAAGAATGAACATTCCCAATTAAGCACTACTGCAAGTACTCGGCTTTGGTCTCTTCTTCCCAGTTGCTGCCAACCACTAAGTAAAGTGTTGTGGGATTAACCCAGTAAGACAGGCCTTTGCCCTCCAGAAGCTGTCAAATGAGAAAATACATAGCAATCATAGAAGGGCGACTTGTTGAGACATTACATGCATTCTGATTTAATCCTCACAATAAATCTCAAGTAGGAAGAGGGGACACTGAAGTCCAGAAAATTTGAATAATCTTCTCCAAAGACAGGCAAGCAGTAAATGTTAAAGTTGGCATTTGAATACATTTCTGACTTCAAAACCTCTTTTCACGTTGTGTTGCCACTAAGCCTAGTTTAACTAGGACTTTTCAGAAAACCAGGCTTAGTGACTCTCTCCACCTGCATGCATGCTCAGTCGCTTCAGTAATTTTTTGCAACCTGATGGACTGCATCTCACCGGGTTCCTCTGTCCATGAGACTCTCCAGGCAAACATACTAGACTGGGTTGCCGTTTTCTCCTCCAGGGGATCTTCCTGACCCAGGGATCAAACCTGTGTCTTCTGAGGCTCCTGCATTGGCAGGTGGAATCTTAACCACTGAGCCATCTCATTTGGGAGCCCAAATCACTCCACAGTGCTGACTTTAAGGCAATGATTCCCAAAGGATTCTTTTTCCTCCAATTGCCATGTATATTATTAGTCCTGTGTCCTCTGAGAAGCACATGCCAACATGAGATCAAAGTGCAACAATTTTAATAACATGACCTATGAGGGAAAATAGGGAGGGAGAGAAAAGGCTGGAAGAGCCATTAGGTCTCCAAAGCAAGTGAAGAGGGAGGGAAAGAAGGTTGAAAAATAGCATCTTACCTTGTCAGGGAGCCTAATGAAAGTTGCACAAAGCGGAGACAAGAGACCTGGAGTCCAAATTCACCATCAGAAGAGATTCTGTCTCCCAGAAACACGTGTACCTTAGAAACCCTGTTGCAAGTCATTGGCTGAAAGCAGCTGGTAGGTGTGGCCTCAGTGCAAATAGAAGACGGATTTCAAGGCCAGCAGCTGGGCATCATTTGGTTAATTATGCTCCCTATGGTTGGAGGTCAGTCAGGCCTATTTCTCTAGTTACCACACCATGCTAGAAAACTTTTTGGAAAGTTTGTTTTATCTGTTTCCTCCCCCACTGAATTCTGATAAAGTCCCATTGTCTATGATATCACCCACTACATCTCAGCAGAATAGAGTGTGTTAAGAAAGTAAATAAGATCTTCCAAAATTGTTTTTTCTCCTTTATCACACAACTGTATTTTTCTCTAAGTAAAAACATACGAGTGTTCAAAGTCTTGACTCTTCGGGCTGACTGGCACTTTGGTTGTATTTCATATTGGGTACATGTTTATCAAGCTATGATTCAAAGCTCCTGTTTCAAGGTTTCTATAGGCTTTTGTATAAAAACCACAATTGATAAGTTTAATTCACTAAAATATTGAGGATTAATACCTCTGTACCAAGCATGCTATTGAAACATAAAAATGAACATGTGATTTGTGAGCAACAATTAATGAAATAATTTTTGCAACCTGATGGACTGCATCTCACCGGGTTCCTCTGTCCATGAGACTCTCCAGGCAAACATACTAGACTGGGTTGCCGTTTTCTCCTCCAGGGGATCTTCCTGACCCAGGGATCAAACCTGTGTCTTCTGAGGCTCCTGCATTGGCAGGTGGAATCTTAACCACTGAGCCATCTCATTTGGGAGCCCAAATCACTCCACAGTGCTGACTTTAAGGCAATGATTCCCAAAGGATTCTTTTTCCTCCAATTGCCATGTATATTATTAGTCCTGTGTCCTCTGAGAAGCACATGCCAACATGAGATCAAAGTGCAACAATTTTAATAACATGACCTATGAGGGAAAATAGGGAGGGAGAGAAAAGGCTGGAAGAGCCATTAGGTCTCCAAAGCAAGTGAAGAGGGAGGGAAAGAAGGTTGAAAAATAGCATCTTACCTTGTCAGGGAGCCTAATGAAAGTTGCACAAAGCGGAGACAAGAGACCTGGAGTCCAAATTCACCATCAGAAGAGATTCTGTCTCCCAGAAACACGTGTACCTTAGAAACCCTGTTGCAAGTCATTGGCTGAAAGCAGCTGGTAGGTGTGGCCTCAGTGCAAATAGAAGACGGATTTCAAGGCCAGCAGCTGGGCATCATTTGGTTAATTATGCTCCCTATGGTTGGAGGTCAGTCAGGCCTATTTCTCTAGTTACCACACCATGCTAGAAAACTTTTTGGAAAGTTTGTTTTATCTGTTTCCTCCCACACTGAATTCTGATCAAGTCCCATTGTCTATGATATCACCCACTACATCTCAGCAGAATAGAGTGTGTTAAGAAAGTAAATAAGATCTTCCAAAATTGTTTTTTCTCCTTTATCACACAACTGTATTTTTCTCTAAGTAAAAACATACGAGTGTTCAAAGTCTTGACTCTTCGGGCTGACTGGCACTTTGGTTGTATTTCATATTGGGTACATGTTTATCAAGCTATGATTCAAAGCTCCTGTTTCAAGGTTTCTATAGGCTTTTGTATAAAAACCACAATTGATAAGTTTAATTCACTAAAATATTGAGGATTAATACCTCTGTACCAAGCATGCTATTGAAACATAAAAATGAACATGTGATTTGTGAGCCTTATTACAGAAGTGTCTGAGTGACAATATGGAATGGTCAACACCATTGAAAAAGTTCAGTGTTACTTCTACATAGTTCTCCTGGAAACAAGAGGCACAGTGTGTCACACCAGTGTCACGGGGCAGAAAGAAACGAGGAGAAAGCATAGATCAGTCTTTACTGGGGTCTCCATGGAATAGACAATGATGCCTAACAGGGTAAACAGTTTGCCTAACAGGGTAAACAGTTTGCCTAACAGGGTAAACAGTTCAGGATTGGCTAGTCTGAATAACCCTGGCTGGTTTGGAAACACAGGGTAATTCTTAGTCAACTCGTACCTGGCCCCAGGGTGATTTAGGGCACAGGAAATGTTGCCTTGGTGTGTGAGTTAAAGGAGGCAGCTGGAGGTTTGGATAGGAGACTGGTTGGTTTATATATGAAAACTGGGCTCACTGACAAGCTGCTTACTACCTCCAGGAATTACGTAGTCCTGGGAGGAGCAATCTCTCTCCAACCAGCAAGATCCCCCAAAGATGTCAAAACATCAAACAGAAAATTAAAAAGACCCTAACATAATTAGGAGAGCATGCCTTGTGATTTTCTCAGTCTCCATTAGCAGTTAACAAATAGCTGAGAGCTTGCCAGAAGGCAGGTTTAGCCTATTTTTTCCCAATTCTATTAAGAGTACAGGTTATTTTTTAAAGATAAAATTTAAACTACAAGAGGTTTCTATTGTTTACCTATTGCCCATGGTTTTCCAAATAGGAGCTAACAAACACCTTCCCTAGAACAAGGGAAGTAGAGGTTAAAAGGCTTTATGGCAGAGCACTGGCTGGAACCAGATCTGTGAAGTATATCCACCTTCCAGGTATGGCTGCAGACGAAGTAAGTGAAAAGCTGGTTTTGAGCTTTGACATCTATGTTCAAAGTCTTGACTCTTCGGGCTGCCTGGCACTTTGGTTGTATTTCATATTGGGTACATGTTTATCAAGCTATGATTCAAAGCTCCTGTTTCAAGGTTTCTATAGGCTTTTGTATAAAAACCACAATTGATAAGTTTAATTCACTAAAATATTGAGGATTAATACCTCTGTACCAAGCATGCTATTGAAACATAAAAATGAACATGTGATTTGTGAGCCTTATTACAGAAGTGTCTGAGTGACAATATGGAATGGTCAACACCATTGAAAAAGTTCAGTGTTACTTCTACATAGTTCTCCTGGAAACAAGAGGCACAGTGTGTCACACCAGTGTCACGGGGCAGAAAGAAACGAGGAGAAAGCATAGATCAGTCTTTACTGGGGTCTCCATGGAATAGACAATGATGCCTAACAGGGTAAACAGTTTGCCTAACAGGGTAAACAGTTTGCCTAACAGGGTAAACAGTTCAGGATTGGCTAGTCTGAATAACCCTGGCTGGTTTGGAAACACAGGGTAATTCTTAGTCAACTCGTACCTGGCCCCAGGGTGATTTAGGGCACAGGAAATGTTGCCTTGGTGTGTGAGTTAAAGGAGGCAGCTGGAGGTTTGGATAGGAGACTGGTTGGTTTATATATGAAAACTGGGCTCACTGACAAGCTGCTTACTCCCTCCAGGAATTACGTAGTCCTGGGAGGAGCAATCTCTCTCAACCAGCATGATCCCCCAAAGATGTCAAAACATCAAACAGAAAATTAAAAAGACCCTAACATAATTAGGAGAGCATGCCTTGTGATTTTCTCAGTCTCCATTAGCAGTTAACAAATAGCTGAGAGCTTGCCAGAAGGCAGGTTTAGCCTATTTTTTCCCAATTCTATTAAGAGTACAGGTTATTTTTTAAAGATAAAATTTAAACTACAAGAGGTTTCTATTGTTTACCTATTGCCCATGGTTTTCCAAATAGGAGCTAACAAACACCTTCCCTAGAACAAGGGAAGTAGAGGTTAAAAGGCTTTATGGCAGAGCACTGGCTGGAACCAGATCTGTGAAGTATATCCACCTTCCAGGTATGGCTGCAGACGAAGTAAGTGAAAAGCTGGTTTTGAGCTTTGACATCTATGATTTTAAGACACACTCTAACCTGCCGTCTTGGTGGCACAATTTTAAAACGAAGTATAAGCATTGCTTGTGCTTCTGTAACATCTTCTCAAGATTCTGATACTGCCTCCGTAGTGGACAATGTGCCCTCTCTCCAATACCTGGAATAAAACTTAAGTTCTTTACTCATGATATTACTATAGGAGTAACTTTTTTTTCTTTTTTTTTTTTTTTGGACACTTCTTTTTTGGGCGGGCCACTTCTATTGGTCTTTTGTTATCTATTTTTCATCCATCTTTGTTCTTTGGCCCATGTGGGCGTCCCATCACAGTGGCCTCTGTTGTCGCAGAGCACGGGCTCTGGGCGCATGCGCTCCAGAGCTCCAGCTTGGTAATTGGACACACCAGTCCAGCCGCTCCGCGGCACGTGGGATCTTCCCAGGCCAGGGATCGAACCGGTGCCCCTTACACTGCAAGGCGGTGTCCTTACCCACTGGACCACCAGGGAAGCCCTTTTTTTGTCCACTTCTATTGGTCTTTCATCTATTTGTCTTTGTGCTTTGGCCTGTGTGGGCCTCCCATCGCAGTGGCCTCTCGCTGCAGAGCACTGGCTCTGGGCGTATGCACTCCAGAGCTCCAGCTCAGTAGTTGGACACATCGGTCCAGCTGCTCTGCAGCACGTGAGATCTTCCCAGGCCAGGGATAGAACCGGTAGCCCTTGCACTGCAAGGCGGTATCCTTACCTACTGGACCACCGGGGAAGCCCCTATAGGGGTAATTTTGAGAGCCAAATTAAAAGAACACTACAGGAAAAATGTTATGGATCACTTTCATAATTAAAAATTAAAATCATAATTTAAACTACAAGAGGTTTCTATTGTTTACCTATTGCCCATGGTTTTCCAAATAGGAGCTAACAAACACCTTCCCTAGAACAAGGGAAGTAGAGGTTAAAAGGCTTTATGGCAGAGCACTGGCTGGAACCAGATCTGTGAAGTATATCCACCTTCCAGGTATGGCTGCAGACGAAGTAAGTGAAAAGCTGGTTTTGAGCTTTGACATCTATGATTTTAAGACACACTCTAACCTGCCGTCTTGGTGGCACAATTTTAAAAGCAGTATAAGCATTGCTTGTGCTTCTGTAACATCTTCTCAAGATTCTGATACTGCCTCCGTAGTGGACAATGTGCCCTCTCTCCAATACCTGGAATAAAACTTAAGTTCTTTACTCATGATATTACTATAGGAGTAACTTTTTTTTCTTTTTTTTTTTTTGGACACTTCTTTTTTGGGCGGGCCACTTCTATTGGTCTTTTGTTATCTATTTTTCATCCATCTTTGTTCTTTGGCCCATGTGGGCGTCCCATCACAGTGGCCTCTGTTGTCGCAGAGCACGGGCTCTGGGCGCATGCGCTCCAGAGCTCCAGCTTGGTAATTGGACACACCAGTCCAGCCGCTCCGCGGCACGTGGGATCTTCCCAGGCCAGGGATCGAACCGGTGCCCCTTACACTGCAAGGCGGTGTCCTTACCCACTGGACCACCAGGGAAGCCCTTTTTTTGTCCACTTCTATTGGTCTTTCATCTATTTGTCTTTGTGCTTTGGCCTGTGTGGGCCTCCCATCGCAGTGGCCTCTCGCTGCAGAGCACTGGCTCTGGGCGTATGCACTCCAGAGCTCCAGCTCAGTAGTTGGACACATCGGTCCAGCTGCTCTGCAGCACGTGAGATCTTCCCAGGCCAGGGATAGAACCGGTAGCCCTTGCACTGCAAGGCGGTATCCTTACCTACTGGACCACCGGGGAAGCCCCTATAGGGGTAATTTTGAGAGCCAAATTAAAAGAACACTACAGGAAAAATGTTATGGATCACTTTCATAATTAAAAATTAAAATCATAATTTAAAAAGCCACTGTTTCTTCATACACTGCAATGTTTTCAGTTTTTTCTGTGGGTTTCTAGTTACTCTGTGGACATACCAATAAATACATAAATTAATCTGTAATTTCCCCTACTTCTTTTTCAAACAACCACATGTACTTTAGATAAGACATAACAACGAGTTTTTGGTAAATAAAATTTAATATAACTGTAGTCAAGTAATAATGGTTAAAAGACATTTTTTATTAGATACAGCTTTTTAAAAAGTACAGAAAAACTATGCACAAAGTATATTTAAACAAGACAGGAAGAATTAAGTGTGCCACAACTAAACTGAAAACAATCATGGAGCATTTTTTTTCCACTGTGAAGACTCTGGAGCCTCTGAAAGCAAATGACATTTGGCTTCCACAGGTCTGTACAAGTTGAAAAGCACATTATATTTTTGCTCAATTCTATAATTGTGTTGTCTTAGCTCCAGAGACTTTCAACAAGATTTAAATAAAGAAACCATGGGGTGGGTGTTGGAGAAGGAAATATTAGGGACTATTTCAAAAAAGACAGATAAAAGTCTGTAAAGAGAAGAAAAAGTACATAAAAATGGAACAAAAGTATGCAGATTGAATTTTTGGACACTGTATGCAGACATTGCAAATGATCTTTACAAGGGTTTAATCAATGTAAGATAGATGGTTTTTATTAATATCTTAAAAGGCAGCCTGGCATCAAACAGAAAACCTCCCCAAATATAGTAAAACTCCAAACATCCAACAACCTTTCTTAACATTCTCCTTCTGCCAAGCAACCACACAGTTGGTGCTCATTAAAAAATTTAAGAAATTTATAGGAAATAAGTATGAAACTTATCTAAAGTAAGCTTTATTTAGATTTTTAAAATGTTGAAATAGCACTAGAGAACTTAAGGCACATAAGCAAATTCAGTTGCAGTTATTTTGAAAACATTAAAACAAATTCTTTTCTTTGGGACAATATATAAAATAAGTTAAAACTATTACTATTCTTTAAAAAATTTTAAGTGATCTTCAGCACTAAGCAAATTTAGTATCTAAGGCAATCACACAAATGTAAAACATCCATAAAAAATTTTTTTAAAAAAAGTCTGAAGTACGTTGAAAATGTCTCTGGAATTATCAATTCACACTTCCAGCTCAAGTGGTTTCTGATACCTAGCGTTAGTTATGATAATATGTAGAAGTAGCTAGTCAAATCTGCTGCCTTAAAGGCCAACCAAATTGCCCCATTCTGGTTTCTTGGTATGGTGTATTTATTTATTTAACTAAAAGGAATAATGGGATGAGGTGATGTAAACCTGGCTTTCAATATAATGCACAGAAATTCTAATAAAGGCCAAAATTATGTTGAGGTTAACTGGTGTCTTGAGCTTAGGAAAATAAAGGCAGTCCACAGGAAGCCTTTAAGAGACATCATTTTATCACTTGGCACCACATAAATAGCAATCTCTTCTCTTTGAATATACAGTCTTTTTTGAGTGCCAAATTGAAACAATCATGGAGCATTTTTTTTCCACTGTGAAGACTCTGGAGCCTCTGAAAGCAAATGACATTTGGCTTCCACAGGTCTGTACAAGTTGAAAAGCACATTATATTTTTGCTCAATTCTATAATTGTGTTGTCTTAGCTCCAGAGACTTTCAACAAGATTTAAATAAAGAAACCATGGGGTGGGTGTTGGAGAAGGAAATATTAGGGACTATTTCAAAAAAGACAGATAAAAGTCTGTAAAGAGAAGAAAAAGTACATAAAAATGGAACAAAAGTATGCAGATTGAATTTTTGGACACTGTATGCAGACATTGCAAATGATCTTTACAAGGGTTTAATCAATGTAAGATAGATGGTTTTTATTAATATCTTAAAAGGCAGCCTGGCATCAAACAGAAAACCTCCCCAAATATAGTAAAACTCCAAACATCCAACAACCTTTCTTAACATTCTCCTTCTGCCAAGCAACCACACAGTTGGTGCTCATTAAAAAATTTAAGAAATTTATAGGAAATAAGTATGAAACTTATCTAAAGTAAGCTTTATTTAGATTTTTAAAATGTTGAAATAGCACTAGAGAACTTAAGGCACATAAGCAAATTCAGTTGCAGTTATTTTGAAAACATTAAAACAAATTCTTTTCTTTGGGACAATATATAAAATAAGTTAAAACTATTACTATTCTTTAAAAAATTTTAAGTGATCTTCAGCACTAAGCAAATTTAGTATCTAAGGCAATCACACAAATGTAAAACATCCATAAAAAATTTTTTTAAAAAAAGTCTGAAGTACGTTGAAAATGTCTCTGGAATTATCAATTCACACTTCCAGCTCAAGTGGTTTCTGATACCTAGCGTTAGTTATGATAATATGTAGAAGTAGCTAGTCAAATCTGCTGCCTTAAAGGCCAACCAAATTGCCCCATTCTGGTTTCTTGGTATGGTGTATTTATTTATTTAACTAAAAGGAATAATGGGATGAGGTGATGTAAACCTGGCTTTCAATATAATGCACAGAAATTCTAATAAAGGCCAAAATTATGTTGAGGTTAACTGGTGTCTTGAGCTTAGGAAAATAAAGGCAGTCCACAGGAAGCCTTTAAGAGACATCATTTTATCACTTGGCACCACATAAATAGCAATCTCTTCTCTTTGAATATACAGTCTGGAGTAGATGATGTCCTGTTCATGTATAAACCTCAGAAACAAAAGGCACACACAAACAATTCAATGCTTTCTTTTCATGATGGGTTCTCACAGCATTTCTTTTTAAAGAATCTATTGCCATATCCAGACAACAGGAAAACACACACACACACCTGGTTTGTATACCGACAAAAGTAGTATAATTGAACCTTTGTCTTTCCTGAGTTTCAAAAAGGGTATGACAGTAGAGATACATAAACAATTCATATTCACTAAGAGAAAATGTATGAGTCCACAAACATTTTCAGCTTTCTAAAATAAAAAAATGAATGTTCAACCACCGCCACGTGTGAAGCCCCTTTACCAAACTGAATTTACTCTAGAATTATGAACTGAAAGTTACTTAGATATGGCACTTTAAACACTCCTATTAAGCAAAAATGACAAGTTAATACCCTGAGTATTTACATCTTTTTTTTTTTTCCTTAACACCTGGTTTAAATGGAGTAAATACCAATGTTTCAGTCATCTAGGGGGGAAAAAAGTCACTGAAGATCCAATAGGCTACCACTTCATACTTGTGCATAGAATCAGTGGGAAGATTAGAACAGAAAAGGAAGAAGGTCTTTCTGTTGTAAAAATCAGACCACGTTATAGCTCATTCACATATAGGAACCACATATATTTCAAGTTCATGAAAAAAAAAAACTACATTTCTGTTGACCCACAAAACCGACTTCTGAATTAACTTCCCACTGAGGTATCAATAGCTAGGTTTAGCAAACTTATATCTCCCTCCAATCTGTTTCCTGATCTTATATGCATTACATATATTCTAACTGCATATGAGTCATCATATTAATATTCACCATGTATTTTCATATATGAGTATTCTAGAGATGCCAAATAAAAACTGTAACAACAACAGTATTTCTGGAATTGAATTTAATAAGATCAACTAATTTTTACTTTATATGACTTTTTCTGATCAGAAAACCAGAAACTGGTAAAATTCTTGTTTTTTGTATATATGTGTGTATATGAGCATACTATCTTCATATATACACATGTATATACATAATACTAACCCAAAGACGTATATGAGCATCACAAACCAAAAGAAAATCTGTCAAACTATGTGATGACAGTAGGAATACGATCTGACACCAATTTGGTTGATAAATCCCTTTTGATATACTAATTATACCCTAAAATTCCTCATTTTATCACTGCTAACATTATTTATAAAAAAAATCAGTAAAGGAAGAAAAATAACAACAGGAAATTAAAGTATCAGTTGGGTAACTTAAAAAATTGTTACTTTAATTTCATAGGATTCAAGCTAAATTCTTGGTGACCTACTTAATCTATGTAATTTTAAATTGTGTAAGAAAAAAATTTAAACAATATTGGCATGAGGTCCATGTTCACACAAATTCTGTTTTATAAGATTTCATTTCAAATTCACTATAATAAACACATGAATATTAAAAATAAATGTATAACAAAATACAAGTAAATAGTTAATACTTACAAAAGTACTAAAATATAGGTTATGTTGAGAAGGTCTTTTCTGTATTTATGAAGTGTATTTATGGATGGACATGACCTTACAAACACACATGAAAATAACAAGTTATCATTTTTATAATCCTCAGCGCTTACCAACGTTTCTCTCATACATTATCTCATACACCACGAAGAATTTCTAAACTAAATATGTCCCATTATCTACAAAGGGTATGATGCAGAAGTAGATGCTTACTCTAAAACTAAAACAAGTATCCCAATTGTATATACCACTGTTCTAAAGTGGTAGAAAACTGACTTCTGAATTGCTTTGATAATTATCACATCATTTCAAATTATGATTTGAAAACTAAAAATTCCCTAAAACTTTGTTAACCTTTTTGGAGTTTTCCTCAGAATTCAGATTTCAGCTAGGCATTAAAGTTGACACTGTATAATTTATTTGAAAACTCTGTATCATTCTAAAATTAGGGAAAAAAGAGTAGTTTGTCAATGTTAGGTTTTCAATTACTGCTTTGATTTTAACAGAAATCTGGTGAAACTATAATCACTATTTGCATCATTTCTCCTATGGCAAGGAATATATAATTAAGAAGTGAGACAACAATAATGCCTGGGAAGTTAAAATATAGAAAGCTACGTTGAACATCTCTAAAATACTGTAAATTATGTCTACCCAGGAATAACAATAGTCACTTATGCCATAGTTCCTGCCATCCCATTTGCCTTAGAAAAAGAATTTTAACACTCTTCTCTGAAAACAAGTAAGCTTTATAAATTGGAGCTGAAACATCTAGACAAAGGCAATTTGATGTAGAGAGGTGTGAGAATGTTGATTGATATTTTACACAATGGGTACCAAATGAAAGGTTTATCTTAGAAGACTGCTACTACTACTGTTAGTTTCTTTAGACACCTAACTGTAAAAGAAATATGGACCCACTGAGATAGGTGGTCCCTGCTTTATCCTTTAAGGGGAGCTTAACAGTAAAGACTCCAGGATTTTCAGCTGTTCACAAGAAAGTAGGATAACCAGGAAGAGGTCCTCACCCAAAGCACCATACTAATGAGGTCAAACCCTACTGGGCTAGGGAGAAAATCTGTCCCTGTTATTCACCAGATAATATGGCAAAGTGGATTTCAGCTCTTCTGCCAGGTTCAAGAAAAGGTGCTTCCCTTACAGGACTTAGAGATGATACATAAATACTCTGAGAGCCACAGTGGGTCATTTTTCCTTCAATGGTCTTAGACAATTTTTTCATATGAACTAATTGTAATTTTAATCCCCATTTTACATGGTCTTGCTCTTGTATCTCCTTCCCAAAAATATATTTAATGTACGAAAGCAATTCTAAGAATGAAGTCACAATAACTTAGTATTCATGGTACTCAGATTGTTGTCGCTACATTTTTATCAATTACAGAAAAAAAACTCAATAGAATTCATCAATTGGGGTGCATTTTTTAGCGACAAAGACTTTTAAAACTGTTTTTCCCCCCTTAGAATCATTTTAAGCATTCTAAGCATTGTATGATTCAACGTAAATGAAAACTTGTCATGCAGTTTTCTACATGTATATAATACATACACACACACGCACACACTCTCTTCTCTCTCTCATGTGACAAAATAAGGAATATACAGTCTTGCAGATAAACATACATAAATGAAGAGACCATTCACAAATTCCTAAACAGTATGCAAGCAGACATTACTTCCTACACCATGTAAGTCTCTTACAAATACTCACAAAGGTACACTCTCAAAGCCCCAGCAAAGACCACTATTTCCTTCAACACAAAACTTTCTCCCCCAGCTACAGAAAAGGCTTTATTACAGTTTGAAAGATTGGCATTTGGGGGAGAAAGGCACAATGACCACTGTTTTCACTTTTTTGTGCATATGACATAAAGGAGATATATCAAGTTCTCACTTTGGAGTTTTTACAACCTCTCATCTTGGATTGCTGTGGCTTCTTGGGTGAGGTATCCTAGCATTAGAGCTTAAAGCATTTCTCATTGTATCTATGAATAGTCACACATCCATGATAGGACACTGGTCTGGGCATCGCAGCTACCCCTGTGATGATACTTGTTGCAGGATCATAACAGAGAATAGTGTCTGTGGCTTCTCCGTTTTCCCGTCTTCCACCCAGGATATATATTTTACCATTACATACAGACATACCACAGTTTTCCTGTTCAACCAAATCAAAAAAATATATTAACTATTGACATTAAGGGATTTAGTAGCAAACTGAAAAGTACAATAAGACATGCTTTAACACAGTTAAAAGGAAGACACAAAGTAAGCTCCCTTTTGCCCAACTCTTGCTGTGTGTGTGAACACTAGATAAATTTGCACGGGTGAAAGAAGTGTTATGACCGAATATGTGTCAGTAACTGGCGTCAAGAACTAGGAGGTGAAGAGGGCTTGGTGGACGGACAAAAGAGTTTTAGTTAACTTAATGGTAGTTGAACAAACTCCTTAAAGAGTTGTTTCTCCTACTACAGAAAGGTCTTTTACTATAAAAAGTGGCTATTACATGGTCAAGGGTAGGAACATTATTCATTATATGGGATTACCCACCAGCTGAATGAATGAATGAGGAAGAGAAAGTTATAACCAAATTAAGAAAGCACTGTTATTAGGAGCCTTGGCTGGGGCACATATACTTCCCAAATAACATTTTATAGTTAACTTTCTATATACAATGAGAGTACTAGCTAAATTTAACTCTTCTCTGTCAATAATATAATTACTATATAAAACAAACATTTTGCAAGGCTGAGTGACACTTCCAAGAAAACTTACACTAAAATCATCTCACTATTGCATAAACATGGTTATGCTGCAGGTCATCTATTCTTCTGTTTAAATTTCACATTAACCCAGAGAGTTACTGCATATTATCATCCTCCTTCCACATAAAATAATATGATGGTTTCTACCAGTAAGTACAATAAACATTTTTACCTGATCAGATCTATTATATGTAAATTTTACTCTGGCAGAAAAAAATAAATCTACGGATTTATATAACAGACAGTATATTTGGGTCCAGAAGAACAAGTGAGTACTCAAAAATGCCTATATTAAGTTTATATACACTCAAAATAATGTGAATGACAAACTTTTATGGAGAATACTACCTATGAACTGTATTGATTATGTGCCAAAACTCTTAACACTTTTCATCTAAAGCACAATGCACTCTTTCTATAAATTCTAAAAGTTATAAACACTACACACATACATACAATCTTTAGTTTTCAAGTACAAGCTGGGTTGCATTTTTGACCTTTATATAGTCACTTTGGTGATGATTCTTAAACTATATAATTGTTATTAACACCATTCATAAACAGTGTTCAGAATCAATAAAAATAAACAATCTTCAAAACCATTATTCAATCAGGAAATGACTTGCATAGCAGTTTATTTCACTCTATGATAAGTCTCAAGAGTAATAATAGCAGCTAGTAAGAAAAATAACTTAAAAATACATGAAGCTTTAAATGTTATTTTCCATGACTTAAATGAAACACAATTTTAATACTGAAAAATATCTCTCATTATTTTTAATAATGTTTAAACATTAAAATGTCAATAAAGAAAAAGAATCAGATTTATTTTCATTTATTATTCTAAAGTTTAATGACATTTTAAACACCTTCTCAGCTGAAGAAGAGTAGAAAAGAAAATCCTCATCAGTCAGTCAAAAACAAAAAAAAATACAAAATTAAGAGCTCATTTTTCAGCTCTTTTGTCATTCGATATTCTAAGCACTTAAAAAACTGTAACCTTTGACTCAAAACAGCTGTCTACCATGAAATTATAGTTGACTTATCACTTTTAATTTGATTAGTATTAAAAGGGTAGGCAAGCATTCACATATGGTCCAAAACTGTCTATCAATAATATATACATAGATACACTTAAGAGGTACTGGTTCTAAGAATGGCCCAGGGGAAAAAAGATAATCCCAGAAATCTATCTTTTGTTTCAAGAGATTTGACATGCCTGACTTAGATTTCAATAATTTGTCTTTTTATTGTAGATTTAATATACTTTTGATCTAAATGTCCCTTGAAATTTCTGAAGTCAGTATCAGTCACTGTTTAATTAAGGAAAATGGGCCATATATGTCCTGTTGTTTTTTCTTCATTTTATCTCAATCGTTTAGTTAAAAACATATTCTTTATATGTCCTGTGGTATGCTAGATGCTGGCAATTATCTTCCTAAACTCTGCTATTACTTTGCATAGTATAGTCACATTCTAAATGAATAGCAGTTCTTAGTGAAAATGTGTTATATTTTAAAATATTTACTGTAATAAATTAATACAGAATAGCTTTGGTCAAAAAATTCAGAAATAAGTGTAAACACTTGTCATACAGCTGAATGTGACAACAAGCGTTCGTATGTGGCAGTGTATAGTCTCATCTCCAGAGCTGAACACTGTCTTTTCTAGGAGGACACTGAACTAGAGAATTTCAGTTCATTTTACTTAAACATGATATAAGAGGGTTAAAAGATTATGTATGTTCCCTCTGTACCACGAAGTTGAAGATCCTTTTGTTCCTTTCATCAATTGAGGCAATGCTATTTTGAATACATTACTAATTGGAGACTATATTTCAATATCAACAACTTCATAAAAATGGTGTTATACTCAAACCCCAGTCATTATCCTTACAATCTATATTTCTTACATTGCATATAAAATTATCTTAACATGTTAGGACTCTCTGTTACTTCACTCTTTGTTAAAATACTTACTAAGAGAGGTTAAGTGTAGTGACACAGCAGAAAGAAAATTAATTGTGAACAGGGCAACCTCAGTTTGTTTTAACTATGAAATGTTCCTTGGAAGATGACTAGAATTACAAACAGAGAAGGTAGAAAAGGCATTAAAGGCTAAGAGGACAGAATGAACCAAGACAAAACTACATACCATCTGGGTAGCAAATGCCAGCATCAGATACTAGTGGCAAAACCAGTGAAGAAGAGCAAGATATCAGGGAAAGGAACACTAATTAGAAAACACCATTAGTTAGGCAAGAGCTGATCAGAGCCTGAACAAAAGCAGGAATGACACGAGTAGGAAACAGCAAAAACTCTCACAGACACAGAACTGATACCATGAGCTGATTCAATTTAAGAGAAAGAATAGTTTTAAAAATCAAGTTTCTAGGTATGAAATAATAGAAAATACATATCAGTCTGTCCCAGTTCCTGATACAGTTCCTAAATTCCTTGAAATCCAGTGATTGACAGGAGTGGCTTTTGTTCTAAGAAAGTGACACTTGGTAGGCTTCTAGATGGGAGGTGGTCACCAGAGCTATTAAGCCATAATTAGAAGCTTGAAAAGGGTTTCTCCCCACCCTCCCTTCTCTAGGGAGGGGAGAAGGGATGGAAACTGATTTATAACAGATCATGTCTACATGATACAGCCTCCATAAAAAGCCCAAAGTTAGGATGTGGGGAGCTTCTGGGCTGGTAAACATATCCATGTGCTAGGAGGATGGAACACCATAAATCCATGAAGACAAAAGGTTCTGCACTTGGGATCCTTCTAGACCTGACCTTGGATATCTCTTTATCCGGTTGTTCACCTATGTTCTTTATAATATACTCTCTTACATAATAAACCTGTAAATGTAAGTGTTTTTCTGAGCAAATTACTGAACCCATGGAGGGGAAATGTACAAACCTTTATTTATAACAGATTCATAAGAATTGCTTCATCATTGCTTTTAAAATTACTTCTATAAATGGTGTTATACTCAAACCCCAGTCATTATCCTTACAATCTATATTTCTTACATTGCATATAAAATTATCTTAACATGTTAGGACTCTCTGTTACTTCACTCTTTGTTAAAATACTTACTAAGAGAGGTTAAGTGTAGTGACACAGCAGAAAGAAAATTAATTGTGAACAGGGCAACCTCAGTTTGTTTTAACTATGAAATGTTCCTTGGAAGATGACTAGAATTACAAACAGAGAAGGTAGAAAAGGCATTAAAGGCTAAGAGGACAGAATGAACCAAGACAAAACTACATACCATCTGGGTAGCAAATGCCAGCATCAGATACTAGTGGCAAAACCAGTGAAGAAGAGCAAGATATCAGGGAAAGGAACACTAATTAGAAAACACCATTAGTTAGGCAAGAGCTGATCAGAGCCTGAACAAAAGCAGGAATGACACGAGTAGGAAACAGCAAAAACTCTCACAGACACAGAACTGATACCATGAGCTGATTCAATTTAAGAGAAAGAATAGTTTTAAAAATCAAGTTTCTAGGTATGAAATAATAGAAAATACATATCAGTCTGTCCCAGTTCCTGATACAGTTCCTAAATTCCTTGAAATCCAGTGATTGACAGGAGTGGCTTTTGTTCTAAGAAAGTGACACTTGGTAGGCTTCTAGATGGGAGGTGGTCACCAGAGCTATTAAGCCATAATTAGAAGCTTGAAAAGGGTTTCTCCCCACCCTCCCTTCTCTAGGGAGGGGAGAAGGGATGGAAACTGATTTATAACAGATCATGTCTACATGATACAGCCTCCATAAAAAGCCCAAAGTTAGGATGTGGGGAGCTTCTGGGCTGGTAAACATATCCATGTGCTAGGAGGATGGAACACCATAAATCCATGAAGACAAAAGGTTCTGCACTTGGGATCCTTCTAGACCTGACCTTGGATATCTCTTTATCCGGTTGTTCACCTATGTTCTTTATAATATACTCTCTTACATAATAAACCTGTAAATGTAAGTGTTTTTCTGAGCAAATTACTGAACCCATGGAGGGGAAATGTACAAACCTTTATTTATAACAGATTCATAAGAAGCACGGGTGAAAACTTGACACTTGTGACTGGCATCAGAAGCAGTGACATTCTTGCAGGACTGAGTCCTTAACTTGAGGAGTCTGAAGCTAACTTTAGGTTGCATCAAATTCAAATTGAGCTATAAGACACCAGCTGGAGATGGAGAGATGACTGCTGTGTGAATCAACTCACATACCTGGTGTCCTAAGTGTTTTGAGTAAGGGAGAAACAGTTTTTCCATTCACTAGGTTATTTGGGAACAGAAAAAGCAAGCTTGGGGAAGAAGGTGAATTCTCTTTTAAGTCTGAAGCCTTGGAATATATCAAATGGGCAGCTGGAAATTTGAGTTTGGAGCACAGGAGAAAGGCTTTAATTTGAGTCTGGAGCACAGGAGAGAGGCTTTAACAGAGAGTAAGATTTGAAGTCATCAGTCCCGAGCAGGAACGGAGTATAACTGGGAAAAAGACAGGCTCACACAATACCCACATTTACGGGCTGGGTAGAAAAAAACAACAACAACAACAAAAAAATAAAAGAACATGAATGAGACTTAGAAGATTATTAGTAATGACCTTCAAGGGTATAAAATCTCGAGAGCGGCATGCATTGACCCTGACGAGCATTGGGCCCATCAAACGTTTTGATGGTAGAAGGAAGGAGGGTAGAAGTATGAATCAAAAGGCCAAGGAAAGGCCTTTCAGGGGAGGGGGAGCGGCAGAGTAAGAGCGCAAGTGCAGTGTGGATGAAAGAGAACCAAGTGCAGCCACTGTCTTTTTGACAAAAAACAACATACTACCTAGTTTCTACCTGCAGAAGGAAAGAAACCAATTTGGGAACATTTCTTCTCTTTCAAAATGTACAACAGAGAGATAAGAACTGGAGTAGGATTCTGAAAAAGGTCAAGGGGAAAAAACCAACAGGCCAAGTACAATAACTACTTCACCAGGGGACAGTAAAAAGCAAGTTATTTCAATAATCCATTCCTTGGAAGGAGTTTAAAACAAGTCTACCATATGCTATACGTGGAACTAAGAAATAATCCAAGCATACATGAAATATACAGTGAAGTTACTATATAGTCATAATGTCCTGTACTTGGTCTCCCCTCCATTGATTTTCTTTTGACCTGTTTTATGTTATTACCTGTCGGCTGAATGTATTCTGTACGTGCATCCAGTAATCTTCAACTGGATCGTAACAGTATATTGCCTTGGTCAGTCCACCGGCAACATATATCAGGTTGTTTAAGGATACAGCTGTTATACACCTCTTGGCAATTGGAATAGCTGCACGAAGTAGCCAAGAATTGGTTTCTGGATCATAAGATTGAACCTAATAATATACAGAAATATTTAATTAAAATTTCTCAACGAAAATGAAAATTTACTTCATAAAAAATCTGTCAATATACAAAAACATGATTAAAAATTAAATCCCATTAATTCATAGAATTAAGGGAGGCTGGTTTGAGAATGAAATATCTGAATTATGAAATTCTCAGAAGAAATACAAAGTTATTACTATCAAGCAGAACAGAGCAACGCACACAGATTGTTTCTAGAATGAACGACTACCAGGTCTGCTTTTTTTCCATTAAAATTAACAGTCTAGATTTTTAAAAATTCTGTTATATAGGTATGCCTCAATTTGAATTTAAGTTCTTTACCTATTTAGGGAGTCCTTTCTTCAAAAGAACACGAGTGAACCTCAATTCACTACACTCTGAATTATCACAAGTTCTGAATTAATGAATTCTAAATATGTAACATCTGACCACATTACACTAAAATTTAAATGAGAAAAAGAATTTATTGATTGAAAAAAATTCAGTAAATTATTGTTACATGAATTAGGCATGAGACTCTTACGTGCAGAGTGAGCAGGGTGCTTTCTGAGCTGTCTGGATGGCGTACATGCTACCGTCCCAGGAGTTCAATGAACTGCAGCAGCTTTGAGTCATGCTACATTTACATTAGAGGGGTTTCCTTTCCTTTTCTTTGTTCTAAAGAATATTTTCAAAGTATGCAGAAAATGACCCATTTGAAAGCAGTGTAGTTAGTTCCTGTCCTATCCATTGCTGATTCACTTACCAACTGTGTTTTATATAAATATTTATTGATTCTGTAAACTATACTAGTAAACGGTTTTAAAATGGTTTATTTAGTACAAAATCTCAACTTTCAGATTAGTCTCATCTCAAAAAAGATTTAAAAATTTTTAAAAATATATTATGATTTCACTTTAGACACTTGAAATTCAGTGTTTTTCTCCCAAAGATAATAAAGTACCAGACAATTTTTAAAAGATCCTTCACACTAAGGGACCAAACTACCTACCTGACAGGTCTTCTGTATTTCTCTTCTTGTGTGTTTCACTGGAAATTCCTATAAGAGAACATGGCTTACCTTATCAGAACAAGTATTATCATCAGGTCCTCCACCAATCACAAACAGTTTGCCTACACAGCTGGTCACGGCAGGAGAACTCACTGCTTCCTTAAGGGGAGCAACTTCAGTCCATCGATTTGAAAAGGAATCGTAACATTCTACGCTGCTAAGTCTGTTTTGTCCATCATAGCCTCCAACAACATATACCTAACATGGAAAATACACGGAAAAATCTTAATTAGCAAAAGTTTGAATTCTTCACTAGTTGGCTAACTGTAATTGCAATTATTTAGCTTGGTTTCTAAACCTTTTTTTAAAAAATTATCATCCTCTCACTACCATCAAGGAGGCTTTTTAGAGATTTTTTTCATAAAAGCCCCCTCCAATGAAAATTTTAATACCACAGATATACTGTATATCCGTTTAGGTACTGTATGTATAGTATGTGCTTTTCACACGAGAGGACATGTATAGCTCGATGCAAGATGCAATCTTCATCCCATTAGAAGCAATACTGCTCACATTGTCAATTACAGGATTTAGCATAATACTCATATTCACATATGGTGAAAATAGTTGACTAATAAAAAGTAATAAAGCGGGCTTCCCTGGTGGTCCAGTGGGTAAGGACACCGCCTTGCAGTGCAAGGGGCACCGGTTCGATCCCTGGCCTGGGAAGATCCCATGTGCCTTGGAGTGGCTGGACCGATGTGTCCAATTCGAGCCAGAGCTCAGAAAATGACCCATTTGAAAGCAGTGTAGTTAGTTCCTGTCCTATCCATTGCTGATTCACTTACCAACTGTGTTTTATATAAATATTTATTGATTCTGTAAACTATACTAGTAAACGGTTTTAAAATGGTTTATTTAGTACAAAATCTCAACTTTCAGATTAGTCTCATCTCAAAAAAGATTTAAAAATTTTTAAAAATATATTATGATTTCACTTTAGACACTTGAAATTCAGTGTTTTTCTCCCAAAGATAATAAAGTACCAGACAATTTTTAAAAGATCCTTCACACTAAGGGACCAAACTACCTACCTGACAGGTCTTCTGTATTTCTCTTCTTGTGTGTTTCACTGGAAATTCCTATAAGAGAACATGGCTTACCTTATCAGAACAAGTATTATCATCAGGTCCTCCACCAATCACAAACAGTTTGCCTACACAGCTGGTCACGGCAGGAGAACTCACTGCTTCCTTAAGGGGAGCAACTTCAGTCCATCGATTTGAAAAGGAATCGTAACATTCTACGCTGCTAAGTCTGTTTTGTCCATCATAGCCTCCAACAACATATACCTAACATGGAAAATACACGGAAAAATCTTAATTAGCAAAAGTTTGAATTCTTCACTAGTTGGCTAACTGTAATTGCAATTATTTAGCTTGGTTTCTAAACCTTTTTTTAAAAAATTATCATCCTCTCACTACCATCAAGGAGGCTTTTTAGAGATTTTTTTCATAAAAGCCCCCTCCAATGAAAATTTTAATACCACAGATATACTGTATATCCGTTTAGGTACTGTATGTATAGTATGTGCTTTTCACACGAGAGGACATGTATAGCTCGATGCAAGATGCAATCTTCATCCCATTAGAAGCAATACTGCTCACATTGTCAATTACAGGATTTAGCATAATACTCATATTCACATATGGTGAAAATAGTTGACTAATAAAAAGTAATAAAGCGGGCTTCCCTGGTGGTCCAGTGGGTAAGGACACCGCCTTGCAGTGCAAGGGGCACCGGTTCGATCCCTGGCCTGGGAAGATCCCATGTGCCTTGGAGTGGCTGGACCGATGTGTCCAATTACCGAGCCAGAGCTCTGGGGCGCATGCGCCCAGAGCCGGTGCTCTGCAACAACAGAGGCCGCTGCGATGGGAGGCCCACGAGGACCAAAGAACAAAGATGAATGCAAACAGATAAATGAAAGACCAAAATAAATGGCCCGCCCGCCCCAACCCTCCCCAACCCCACCCTCCAAAAAAAGTAATAAAGCTAGAAACTAAAATATTAGGTAAGGATTACTAGACTGTGAGATCTCTGAAGGTAGGGCCTATCTTGTTCTTTAATTTAGTCCCTACAGTGCCTAGAAAAGTACCTGGTACATAATGAACTCTAGTTTGTGTTTTTCAAAGGACTTTCACATACATTTTTTTCCACGAATATGAGGAAGGTAGGTGAGCAATCAACAAGCCATTTATTACATCAGGTACATGCAAAATAATCCATTAAGCATCATGAGATATACAAGAAATCTTTAACCTTTAGAAGCTCTCCAGTTTAACATCTACAACTCTTTTAATGAACAGTCATCATCAACTCTTCTCTGTATCTATTTCAAACTACCTACTAAGTTCTGCTGAGTCTTATTCACAGAATCTCTCACATCTGTCCCTTCCTTTTGTTTCCCACTGTTACTATGCCACCTCAGAGTCCATTATCATTTTACACCTCTCTGTCCCCTCCTGGTTTTCACTCCTGTACTCTCTAAACCACAGATTAATCATCCTCAAACACCTCTTCAAATCCTTTTACTAATCTAGCAATAAATGCCAAATGGTCAAGGACAAAATTTATACTGTCATTCAAGTGTGTCCACAATCTACCTTTCTATATACTCTTTCAAACTTCATTAGCAGCCAATACTACTTCAACCTTGCATTTCTCACATCACATTAAAACAATCTGTTGGTGAGTCTGTTCTCCCAACAGACCAGAGAGGTTAAATAACTTATTCAAGGTCATGCAGTTACAGAAGGGGTATGGAAACTGTGGCACAATATAGTCCTTAAGGGGAGCTTTGAACTCAGGAGAGAGGTAGCATCCATATTTAGCCCTACCACTGCACATAAGACCATGCACAGGTGGTCTTTACCTATACGCTCAGAGATTCTGACTTAATTTTCTCAATTTAAAAATGTAAATAATAATAGTACCTATCACGTAATTTTGAGGATTAAACTTTAATAGTATTATATGCATAAACTAAAAATATATGCTATGAGCTTCAAGATAAAAGGGCCCTAGACTGAGAAAACCTGAGCTTTGCCCCTGCTTTATCACTTTCTATGCAACCTTTGAGCAAATGACTTGATCTCTCCAGATTTAATTTCTCCACAAATTGAAAAAGTTATATTAAATATTCTCTAAGACTCTTGCTCTAAGATTCTATATTCCAAACCATCCTAGGTTTCCTTAACAGAGAACATTTACACTTTAAATAACTTTATAAATTTGAATTTAGCCTCTATTATAAATTTTAGGATGACTGTTTCCCATGAATTGAGCACTTGCTGTCTAAGGAAGAAAGGATTATTTTTTATTTCTTAATTTAGTGCTCCCAAGTTTCAGAACCTTCAAGTATACTAATATTTGTCAAGTAAATTTGTGTTCATCAATCCATACATGATATTTGAAATGTCAATCATTTTCATATGCCTCTCTATGTTCAGACTAAATAATGTTTTCAGTCCAAGCTCATTCCTTTCAGCCCCTTAATTATTTTAGTTGCCCCTTTTATATTGTCATTCTTAATGTATAGCTACCAAAACTATATATAATATAGTAGATATAAACAAGGGCATTCCTGGTGACTCCGTGGTAAAGAATCCACCTGCAATGCAGGAGATGCAGGTTCGATTCCTGAAATGGAAAAGATCCCCTGGAGGAGGGCATGGCAACCCACTCCAGTACTCTTGCCTGGAGAATTCCATGGACAGAGGAGCCTAGAGGGCTACAGTCCATAAGGTTGTACAGAGTCAGACATGAATGAAGCAACTAAGCAGCAGCAGCAGCAGGTATTAATAAACCAAATTAAGGAAATACTCTATGAGTATTTTATTTCCATTACACCTACCTCAAAGGTCCTCATTACTTCACTGGTCTTGTGGATGGCAGCAGCACACTAGATCAGCACCCGTAGGAATTAACAGTAGCTTTCAAACTGCACTTTAAGAAGCTCTAGTGTTCTACTGTACAGAGTTTTTAAAAAGCTTTTGTAGGGCAACAGAGGGAAGGAATGAAAACTAATAGGTGGCTGAGTGAGAAGGGTTCCTGGCATCATCTCTGTTCCAACTAGAGCAGTTCTGCTTTCTTACTGGCAGCTCTAAAATGCCTTCACGGGAAGGCTTAAGAGGCTGCAATCATTTTAGAAGATGGTAACAGGAGATCAGTCAAAATGTATGTGTGATATATTCAGTGTCTTGAGATAATCCATAATAGAATAGAATCTGCAAACAAATAAAACCTACAAACCACAAATCACTGCACTATACACTTGAAATTGACACAATATTGTAAATCAATCGTACTTCCAAACAAATATGCAAGCCACGTACGCTGTTTTTACTTAAGACCGCAGTAATTTGAAGTGGCTTTGGAGAAACTGATAAGAGACAGAGGCAGGGAAAGGCTAAAGAATCCAAGTGAGCCCTTGGTACACAGCTGTATTTTTATCTGCTTTTCGTAATAGCTTTTTATATTAATTTAACTTGAAAACCATGATTGTAGTTGCTCTCAAAAAGTTCAGAAACAAACTGTCTACTAGTGATTTTCAAGTTCCTAAGGATAGTAAATGGTAAAGAATCAAATTATGCTTTTTATATTTATTAGTTGCAGCAAACAGTAAGTTTGTTTTAAAATATGCTGGTAAATTTATCTTCCCACTTACTTGTTTTGTTCACACTTGTACAAAAAATAAAGATAAAATATGACTCTAGACAAATATATCTTAGTCTAAATGCCAAAGTCAGTAAAAGGAAAAAGACTGCTTGGATTAAACACTGGCCTGTTTTTGTACTTGATGTAACTCCTTTATTTTCCAGTGCTTCTCAGGCATTTAGACTCCAATGGTGCATGAGAAAAGAAATGTGCTGCACTGCTATGAATTTCAAGTTGGGAGAACAAAATATCCATTCAAAAGTACAGTGTCAAATTGTTTATATCTTCAGTTTATGTACTGAGGTTAGAAATGGAAGGAAATACAAGCAGAGTCCAAAATACTCAGAGGGTGAGTAAAATGAAGGATTCATCTGTGGTATTTATTCTGGAAATGTACCAGCAATAATAATAAAAAGTGGTTTCTCTTACTTTACCAAGGAGGACAGCCATTTTGTGACGCCATCTGCCTTTATTTAGAGAAGCAACTCTGATCCAAATATTTAACTGTGAGTTATAAATCCAGACATCACGTCCATTGATTCTTCCACCTATAGATGCAAAACATTGCACAACACTAACATGTATATCACAAACAGATCTATGCCGACTGCATAAATAAAGAAAACATTGAGTATTCACCCAGTCTAAGAATTTGAGGATTCAGTTCAATAAACGATACAAAGACTCTCTTAAAATGGAAAATGGAAATAGTTCTACAGAGCAGATTTAAGTTTGTCCATTATTATCCTGAGAAATAATAATTACATGCCCCAAATAATAAAAATGTAAAATATGAACTCTACTAGTCTACATTTTATTTCTACCTAACAAATGTATAAGACTATTCATTTAAGAGTCAGAGAACAGAAGTACCTGGACAAAAGACCTTTTCTAGAAAGATTTTTTAAAAGCAGCCATGTTTTAAAAAAGCACACCACTATACAAAATAAAGTAAATGTTGTTACATTATTCAATGTAGAGCAGTAATAGTAACCTGCAAAGTTGGTAAAATTATTTAATTAACAAATTTAAAATTATACATACTATAGTCATAGTTTATATAAATCTGTCACATTATTGTCTGATTTTAGAGGTAACATATCCCTTATTATAATGCAAGTTCAAGTTAAGAATTTTAAGGAAAATCCTATTCCATAAACTTTGGGGAGAATTTCAGAAAACATGGGTGAATTACAGATGCTTAACTCTGAGCACTTCTCACTTTATATACTTTACTGTGTTTCTTAAAGTAAGTAAAAGTTCTAAAAATTCTACATATTCTATATGCCTTTGAGAGCATTTAAAACATAATATGGCCTACTGTATAGTGCAGTATAGGATACTGGCCTATAGTCAATATCCTGTGATAAATCATAATGGAAAAGAATATGAAAAATAATATATATATAACTGAATCGTTTTGTTGTACAGTAGAAATTAAGAGCAAGAAATCAATAACACAAAATTTTAAAATAAGATATGGTTAAAGACATTTTTTGCTGCTTTTGTAAATCATTCTGAATCATCTTGTGCCTGTTTATAAGAGCAAAAGATTATTTTCAATTTTATTTGTTGTATAATAGAGCTGCCTCAAGTGGATAAATCTACTTAGACTGTTTTCTTTGAGACGCTTGTTATGGTTTAAAACAGCCAAGCTGTGATTAAATTAAAAGGAGATACTGTACTAATTCTTTATTTACCTGAAACAAGAATGTCATTTCTTAGAGCACAGACCGCATACTCCGATTTGGTAAATTCTGGAAGCTTAGCCAAAGACTTCCACTCTCCTGTCACAGGATCGTAACACTCAGTGTACGGAAGATTAAATCCTCCAACTCGTTCACAGCCTCCAACGACAACTATCACCTCAGAATAGCCAGTTGACCTAAAATAATTATTGCAAGAATGCATGAATAGTAAAACACATTCAAGATTGTTTAAATTCCTAAAACCATGCCATTGTCATAAAGAAGCAGAACAGTTATAATTATAACAGTAAAATTTATTTTCTGAGTATGTGCCAACAAATGCAGGCTGCTAATTATTTACTTTGAGAACATTTATGAGGGATTTAGTAATATAATCTTTCCACAGAAAACTTCTATGGGTATGTTTTCTATGAGTTTTACGTTAAAGGTTGTAAAGTAGCCCAAAGAGTCTGCCTAACTGACCTGGTACCCTGGCAATATTAAGGATGACTTTCAAATACAATCTGAACAGCAACTCAGTTAAACATAACCACCAAGGTAGACAATGCACTTTTTCTAAGTGTAGGAAACAGTGCTTTTTCATCAGATTGCTAGTTCTAAAAAGACATATTCACAGTACAATTACATATCCTTTAGAGAAATATGTATGTTTGTTCAGATACCATTTCGAAATATAAAAAAAATTTTTTGACCAACTGCACGGCTTTCAGAATCTTAGTTCCCTGATCAGGGATTGAACCCATGCCCTCAGCAGTCAAAGTGCAGAGTCCTAATGGCCAGGGAATCCCCTAAAATTGCTTAAAGTTAAGTAAATTAAGGTAATGCAACTCAAAAAAATGCTGGGTGGTCTCCAAAGATGTAAATCTGGCTTACAGTGAAGGACACTACAGGAAAAAAGCAAAATTAAAAATTGTACAGAAGGTCTGATCAATAATATGTAATTAATGTGTCTGGAGAGATCACACCAAAGTGCTAATGATGGTTTTCTCTGGATTGTGTAGTTTCCTCCTTTATATCAACACAACAGATTTTCAAAACAATAATGAACATGGGCTACTTTTAGAGTGGAAAAGACAACTTTTAAGAGCACTAAGGGAGTCCTAAGGTTTATGTTAATTACAGGCTTCTTTTACTTAGTAGTTTAAATTTAAGACAGAGACAGGAAAAACCAAAAGCTTATGCAAGCTTTTTCTTTTTGTCCATAAGGCTAATGGAAATGAAAAAGTCTTATAATTGCATTTTATGGCTGCTACAATATTAAATCTCACAAAAATGTTAACAATCCCCCTTCTCTTACTGAAATGAGGAGGGAAAAAAAGATCACATTAATACACTTATTTGTAGTTTTAGTTAGTGTGATGTTTTACAATTACATTAGAAAAAATCAGAATGAAGCAACATTGACATATCCCTTTGGCAGAGCTGCTATATTCTAGCTATAATTACTCACAGTTTTTCAGCTAACAATCATCTACCCAGTCCATGCCAGATATATTTTTTCCATTATAAAATCAGAAATATATAATGCAGAAAAGAATTCTGTCAACAGAGGCAATAAAAATTACTTTTAGGAACCCAGGAAATAACATAACCCTAATCTAGTATATAGTAAATATACTATATACTAAATTTGAGAAGGACTCAAATGCTGTCAATAATATTTACTATTCTCCAAACAATTCTAAAAGGTAAATATTAAAAATAAATAGTGGATAGTACCACTACTATAACTACTAATTTATCCTTCTTTCCATATTAGCATTATTTCCTAAAATCTTACTTAAAATACTTCTCTAAGACAAACCTATATGATATCCCTCAAAATCTTACTTATTGACTGAGTGAAACAAAAATTGTTAAATTCTGTTACTGGGGGTGAGTCCACTCCTAATAGTTTTAATACAAAAGGTACTTTTGTTAGAATTTTGTTTTATACTTTCCCTGGGCTTCCCAGATGGAGCCTAGTGGTGAAGAACCCACCTGCCAATGCAGGAGACGCGGGTTTGGGAAGATCACCTAGAGGAGGACATGGCAACCCACTCCAGTATTCTTGCCTGGAGAATCCCATGGACAGAGGAGCCTGGGGGACTACCATCCATAAGGTCACAAAGTGACTGAAGTGACTTAGCAAACAAGTATAGCATCTGACTGTTTTGTCTTTTCCCTTTTCTTGAATTTTCTTGCTTTTCCAGAACTTCTCAGCCCAATAAACATATATTTCCTGTTTTGTACCTTGGAACAAGAAAACAGCACAAAAATCTAATGGCTAAAACACCTAGTCTTACTAAAGGATTATTTCAGTGTCTATGTATATTTATCTGAAAGGATCAACAAACTAGTAGTTTTGCCTGACTGAAGGTCTTACTTGCAACCAAATGACTTTTCACTTATTCAGAGACAAGTCTAGTGTTCTTGTTAGACACTGTTAACTCAATAAAATAGTTACTTTTATTTCTGGAGCCTGGAAAAATACTTAGGCAGGAAGGAAATGAGTTGCTGCTGCTAATAACAGTGACTAGAATAAAAAAGCACCCAAGATGATAGTACAAGATGAATACCCACGGTATCTACTTTTTAGAGGGAATGTTACTTTATTTTATTAATCATTTAAAGTGAAAATTTTGATTTTCTGCTGTGACAAACTAATATTTGCTGCTTTAGTATTATGACTCCCCACTTATTCCTACGAAAGTGTGACAAGTGAATTGAATTATCTTTCTTCTACAATGGTAAATATTTTTTTAAAGTCATCAGACTCATCATAAACGAGAAAAGATCAAATTAAAATATCACATTCTTTGATCTATGTGAAAGATAAAATAATTAAAAATCCACAAAATATTCTAAACCAAATGAACAAAATGTATAGTAATTACCAGGTTCAGTTAAGAACCTTAGAAGGACTTGCTGACCAAAATAACAGACCTGCTAATTACAAATGCAAACATGCCAGAGACAGATGAACTGCCAAATTAATTTTCATGAACAAAGAGGGGTCAAAGGGTGACCTTTGGTAATAAAAATAACTAAATATATTTAGAAAACACAAAAGGAAACGTTTCCATATAGTGGGAAGCTAGAAGGAAGAAGGGAGAGGTATTAGTGACATAGTCTATTCCAAGACTCAAAAATACCTGAATTACCTGACAACTGCGCCAAAATTACAAATTCAAAGACAGATATGAGACTTCAAGCCGTAAGGAGACTAAATGACTCTTTAGTCTGTAGGACACGACAGTCATTAAACTCAGTGTATTAACTATATATCAAAAGAGGGGGTTGATCAGCCCTAGACACAATAAGTAAATAAATGAAAGAGCAAATAATAATCACAGAGGAAAACATTTTATGTGTTCATTCAAGTAACTGTCTAAAGAAAAGGAGGAGGTTAGCTAAGCTAACGTGAACATTGCTTGTTCTGTGGTAAGAATATTTTATGGTGGGTGAGGCTTTCTCAAACTATACCAGCTGAAAAGAGTCTGGTTCTAAAGATCTACTAGCTCTCTTTGTTTGGATTCCAAACAACCTTTGAAAACTTTGCCTTCCTAACTATAAGTTGCCCACAGTAAGAGAGTATGCTAGATGGGTTGACTTAAAATATCTTTTGACAGTTCCATTTGAACTGTTCCATTTCTTAGAACAGTTTGACAGTTCCATTTCTTATTGCAAATAAATATATATAAACGGAAAGATCCATAAATTAATCAATCTCTCATAATTAATGTTAAATCTGCCCCTAATAGTCTGATCTTACTGTATCCAAAAGTTTCCTAGCCTAGGCTCAGAGGAATTCCTGATTCCTCTAGAGGAATCACTGAGTATGGTTCATCAATATAAATGAATATAACTGACCCCTTAAGAGGCTCATGCCAGTCATAAACCATACAGTTTTCTAATCTTAGTAAGGACAGTTTCAACTATGGTAAGGTGCTCCAACTGAAACTGGATGAAATGGTTGTACCAATTGAAAAATTCAAAATGTTTACTCTTAAAAATATGCAATTATCTAAGAATTCATTATAAGGAACTAATCACAAGTATGCTTATATAGTCACAAAGAAGTTCATCTCACTTACTCGTAAAAAATTGGGAAGAGTTTAAAATATGGGTGAGATGATTATGGCATACTGTAGATTTCATGTTACGAAAATATTTTTACCATATATTAAATGATAATAGCAGATGATATGAAACAGATTATACAATATGAAACAGATTACAACTCTGCAAAAGAAATAATAAATTCTTAGAGAATGAAAGGGAAGAATAAAGTCAAATGCCACAACGTTACTATCTCTTAAGAGAGACATATGGATGTTATTTTTTGTTATCTCCAGTGTAAAGAAATTACTCCATCCCCTCCTGTCTGCCTCAAGTTAAGAAAAAACAAAGGAGAAAATCCACATCTTACTATTAGTAGCCACTGGGTTGTCTGCTCTTACATACGGAACAAGAATTTCAGCTATCTCTCTTCTGCTACATGATCCTACTCCCAAAGCACAGGTAACTGTCCAGAAAAGGCTATCTGGATCAGAGATTATCTTTCTACATAAGAAGGAGAGATTCAATGACTCTGACCGACTGAACCTGTAATACAGAAACCAAATCCCATGAGTGGTCACAGTCAACCAGACTAGTAAGAGAGAATGATGCAAGTATGCAGAGAAAAGCAGAGGCAAGAGGTAGAGAGAGGGCATGGCTTGGTTTCTGATATGGCTTTTCAGTAGCCTGTTCTTGTAAGTCCTGTTGAACTTCTGCCCTTAGGTTCCACAAGATAATGACTTCTTGTACCCTTTTAATAATATAAACTATACCCTTTTAATAGTATCATCTATCTCCTCTCTATGTCAACACTGGCAAGGATACGTGCACCCCAGTGTTCACTGCAGTACTGTTTACAATAGCAAAGATATGGAAACAATCTAAATGTCCATCAACAGAGGAATGGATAAAGAAGATGTGGTATATACCACATCTTCTTTCGTTCTTTCATTCTTTTTAATGGCTGAGTAATATATAATAGAATATTACTGTTACTGTAGGAATATTACTCAGTCATTAAAAAGAATGAAAGAATGCCACCTGCAGCAACATCAATGGACTCAGAGACTGTCGTACTGAGTAAAATAAATCAGACAGAGAATGAGAAATATTGTATGACATCCCTCTTAGGTGGAATTTAAAAAGAAATGACACAAATGAACTTACTTACAAAACAGAAAGAGTCTCACAAACTTAGAAAATGAACTTATGGTTGCTGGGGAGGGGGGGCAGGGTTACGGAGTTTGGGAAGGTAATATACACACTGCTATATTCAAAATGCATAACCAACAAGGACCTATTGTCTAGCACATGGAACACTACTCAATGTTATGTGCCAGCTTGGATGGAAGTGGGGCTTGGGGGAGAATGGATACATGTACATGTATGGCTGCAGCCCTTCATGGTTCACCTGAAACTACCACAACGTTGTTAATCGGCTATACCCAAATTCAAAATAAAATTCAAATTTTGAAAAAATACAAAACTATGGGATATAAATTTTCACTTTCCAGAGTAGCAAAGATTTACAACTACTATTTTGTGCCAGAAAAGAAGTGAACAAACAGGAATTTTCATATTTTTGCAAGTATGTATTTAGAAGTCAGTTTTTGCAATATCTACCAAAATTTTTAATATGTACATATCTTAAGACAGAGTGATTCCAATTCTAGTAATTTATGTTACAAATTATCAAACTATGTATAAGAATATTCACTGAGGACTGTTTGCAATAGCAAAGATACGGAAACAATCTATATGTCCATCAACAGAGGAATGGATAAAGAAGATGTGGTATATACCACATCTTCTTTCGTTCTTTCATTCTTTTTAATGGCTGAGTAATATATAATAGAATATTACTGTTACTGTAGGAATATTACTCAGTCATTAAAAAGAATGAAAGAATGCCACCTGCAGCAACATCAATGGACTCAGAGACTGTCGTACTGAGTAAAATAAATCAGACAGAGAATGAGAAATATTGTATGACATCCCTCTTAGGTGGAATTTAAAAAGAAATGACACAAATGAACTTACTTACAAAACAGAAAGAGTCTCACAAACTTAGAAAATGAACTTATGGTTGCTGGGGAGGGGGGGCAGGGTTACGGAGTTTGGGAAGGTAATATACACACTGCTATATTCAAAATGCATAACCAACAAGGACCTATTGTCTAGCACATGGAACACTACTCAATGTTATGTGCCAGCTTGGATGGAAGTGGGGCTTGGGGGAGAATGGATACATGTACATGTATGGCTGCAGCCCTTCATGGTTCACCTGAAACTACCACAACGTTGTTAATCGGCTATACCCAAATTCAAAATAAAATTCAAATTTTGAAAAAATACAAAACTATGGGATATAAATTTTCACTTTCCAGAGTAGCAAAGATTTACAACTACTATTTTGTGCCAGAAAAGAAGTGAACAAACAGGAATTTTCATATTTTTGCAAGTATGTATTTAGAAGTCAGTTTTTGCAATATCTACCAAAATTTTTAATATGTACATATCTTAAGACAGAGTGATTCCAATTCTAGTAATTTATGTTACAAATTATCAAACTATGTATAAGAATATTCACTGAGGACTGTTTGCAATGAAAAAAATCTAGAAACAACTTAAATGTACATCATTAAGAAATGGATTAAATAAATTATGCTATCCACAAATATACTATACAGCTCCTGAGTGAATTTGAAACTTTACATAATGAAGAATTTAAAAAAAAAAAAACGGAAGGGGCTTCCCTGGTGGTCCAGTGGGTAAGGAGTCCGCCTTGCAGTGCAAGGGGCACTGGTTCGATCCCTGGCCACAGAGGATCCTACATGTTGTGGAACAGCTGGACTGGTATGTCCAATCACAAGCCAGCACTCTGGAACACATGCGCCCAGAGCCAGTGCTCTGCAGCGAGAGAGGTCACTGCAATGGGAGGCCCACACAGGACAAAAAATAAAGATGGATGAAAATAAATAAAGACTAATAGAAGAGGCCAAAATTTAAAAAAAGAAAAAAAAAAATGAGGCACTAAAAATTATAAAAAAAAAAAAAGGAATGAAGACCTATATGGGCTGATACAGAAGAAACTCAAAGATACTTTGAAGAGATACAAGGTACACTACCATCTGTATATTAGATAACAGGGACATAACATGTACACACACAGAGATGTAAACACTCTTCTGTATGCAAAGAATGCTCCTAAAAAGAGTTATAAAAACTGATCACAGGGAGTTATCCTTTGAGGATGAGAACTGATGTATCAAGGGTCAGGAAGAGGGAGACTTTGATGTTATACAGTACTTTTATGTAAAAATCAGTTCAAAATAATAATGAACTAACATGTATAAAAATGGTAAATTATGCATCCAATGATATAGCAGATAGTCACTCAAGAGACTGAAACAAAAACTCACACTGAATTCCAAAATATTATTTCTTAAAAAAATCTTAACTTTAGTCTTCTCAGATTTATTCAATAAGAACTTGAATCTTGTCCTCATTATGGCAATTATGTTCCTATTTTCGTTACGTAGTAATTGATTATTAGACAAGAGATAATAGGAAGTATTAGGAGAAACAAGTATTTAATTAACCAATTCCAGACTCAAAGGTGATGACTTATTAAATCTTAGCTATCTGTGTTGTTTAATGCAGCGTGGCAGGTTTTTTCCATAGATATGAACAATTATACTTAAACCACCTGATAGCAAGCATTTTTGTCTCTCACACTACCTATTCTGTAAAAGCATACTGCAAATTTTACATGCATTTTGATTATTCATGAAACTATCAATAATTTTTTCAGCATTTCTGTGTCTAACAGTAGGTTGTGCATTTTTCATATGGTAGTCCTAATCCCCACAAACAATCTTACAAGGTAGCTGGTATTATGTTTATTTTACAGATGAGGAAGCTGACACACAGAGAAGTTACAGTGCTTTGCCCAAAGTCACAGAATTAACCAGGTGTGCAGAGGTAGGTTCTAGTCCAGGTCTATGATTCTGAGGCTTGCACTAGGTGTTTACTAGAAAAAATATTGTACCTGAGTATAGAAACTTAAAGTTTCATAACATCAATCAATGCCGACAACTATTCCTAAGATTTACATATTCTGTGATTGTTCTCCACTATTTTTTTCTTTATGAACCGAGGATTTACAACTGCCAATGTTGGTTGATTAGCAAAGCCTTCATGGTCTTATGTCCTATGTCCTCTTTCTAGAGAACTGTTTTTATTATAATTATATTGAGGTTTTCTCTGTCATTTAAGAGACTCATGGGTATATACAGATGTCACTATCCTATACAGCTTGAGCTGTGGAAAATACTTGGCTCACAATAAACACTAAAGAAATATTGCATGCTGTCCAGAGTATAATCATACAGTGGTGAGTTCAGACTGTCATCACCCTAATTGAGAGCTAATCTTTATGTCACTAAGGGTGGAACAACCAGTTACACTGTTTTTTTCCTAATGTGATGCAATGCAACACATACATTACCTTGAATATCTAGTTAAAAAAAAAATTCTGAGCTTGTCTCCATTGAGCCAAAGCTAACTTTCAGTTTCCAGGAAACAGTTAAATGCAGCTAAGTGATAACATAAAAAAGAGATCAGACTAATACATAATGTATAATATTTTTCTGGACAACTTCTCCATGAACAAGTAAGATTCATAAAAAATAAACTGCTTTGGAGTCAGAGATTTCAGGGAAATACCCAGATGCAATGACCCTGGACCAGATTCAGGTTCATTAAAGAACAGTCTGGAAAAGACTGGGGAAATATGAATATTGACTGGATATTAAAACATGAAAGAATTACTTTTAACTATAAGATTTATTTTGGTTATGTTATTGCTTTAAAGATGCATCTTCAAATATATATAGTATACATATATATTATTTTTTTAAAAAAACTAATTGAAAGATAGAATAAATGAATGAATGAAGAGGCCTGGGGTGGTGATAGAGCTTTCATAGTCAATAGTAAGCATGGCAATCAATATCATGAGAAGAGACATGCTAGACAAACTATCAAGGCAAGGGAAAGAGATATGAACCAAGAGAACATCAACATTTCAAGTACTAGACAAAGAACTATCAAATTGAAAAAGAGTATCTGAAGAAGAGGACCATGAGGGAAACTACTCCTGAAGCTATCGGAAGAGAGTTTTAAGAAGGATTTAAGCAATTAAAAATGTCAGATCCAAAAGAGAGATCAAGGAGAATAAAAACTGAAAAGAAGCTAACAACTAACAAAGAGAAGGTCAGTGATAGCCTGACCGTGATCAGCAGAGTGACTGGAGAAGTCTGAGGAGTGAATGGCAGTCGAAGAAGTGAAGATATCACTCCTCTTACAAAGAAGTTTGTAGCTTCTCAGAAGGATGAGAACCTGTATAAAGAGAATACATACTGTTTAAGTATACTAACACATATATATGGAATCTAGTAAGAAAGTATCAATAAATGCACACACAGAAGGGATCACTAAACCACATATATATGTCACTAAGGGTGGAACAACCAGTTACACTGTTTTTTCCTAATGTGATGCAATGCAACACATACATTACCTTGAATATCTAGTTAAAAAAAAAATTCTGAGCTTGTCTCCATTGAGCCAAAGCTAACTTTCAGTTTCCAGGAAACAGTTAAATGCAGCTAAGTGATAACATAAAAAAGAGATCAGACTAATACATAATGTATAATATTTTTCTGGACAACTTCTCCATGAACAAGTAAGATTCATAAAAAATAAACTGCTTTGGAGTCAGAGATTTCAGGGAAATACCCAGATGCAATGACCCTGGACCAGATTCAGGTTCATTAAAGAACAGTCTGGAAAAGACTGGGGAAATATGAATATTGACTGGATATTAAAACATGAAAGAATTACTTTTAACTATAAGATTTATTTTGGTTATGTTATTGCTTTAAAGATGCATCTTCAAATATATATAGTATACATATATATTATTTTTTTAAAAAAACTAATTGAAAGATAGAATAAATGAATGAATGAAGAGGCCTGGGGTGGTGATAGAGCTTTCATAGTCAATAGTAAGCATGGCAATCAATATCATGAGAAGAGACATGCTAGACAAACTATCAAGGCAAGGGAAAGAGATATGAACCAAGAGAACATCAACATTTCAAGTACTAGACAAAGAACTATCAAATTGAAAAAGAGTATCTGAAGAAGAGGACCATGAGGGAAACTACTCCTGAAGCTATCGGAAGAGAGTTTTAAGAAGGATTTAAGCAATTAAAAATGTCAGATCCAAAAGAGAGATCAAGGAGAATAAAAACTGAAAAGAAGCTAACAACTAACAAAGAGAAGGTCAGTGATAGCCTGACCGTGATCAGCAGAGTGACTGGAGAAGTCTGAGGAGTGAATGGCAGTCGAAGAAGTGAAGATATCACTCCTCTTACAAAGAAGTTTGTAGCTTCTCAGAAGGATGAGAACCTGTATAAAGAGAATACATACTGTTTAAGTATACTAACACATATATATGGAATCTAGTAAGAAAGTATCAATAAATGCACACACAGAAGGGCAATGGAAAAACAGACTTAGAGAACAGCCCTATGGTCATTGGGGGGAGGGAAGATCAGATGAGAGGTATGGAAAAAGCAACAAGGAAACCTACACTATCATATGTAATAGAGATTACTTTACCATGGTGATCAAGCGGTAAGACTAAGGGAACCTACATGGGGACTAAGCATCAACCTTGGGGGGTGGGAAGGGGGAAAAGGAAGAGAGGGCTCAGGGGAGAGGGGTCAGGGATATACCTATGACTGTTTGGGGATTATGTATAACTGAAAACAAGAAAACTCTGTAAAAACCTATAACTTTGCTGTACACCTAAAGCTAACGCGACATTGTAAAACAAATATACCCCAATAAAAATTTAAAAATAAGAATACATACTGTTTAGACAAGGAAATTCCTAGTGATTAGTACTAACAAGCAGAAGGAAATTTTTTTTTTTTTAATTTATTTTTGGCGGGGGGGGGGAGGGAGGTGGGGGTGGGCGGGCCACTCCTATTGGTCTTTCATTTGTCTAGTTTCATCCATCTTTGTTCTTTGGCCAATGTCGGCCTCCCATCGCTGTGGCGTCTGTTGTTGCAGAGCACCAGCTCTGGGCGCATGCGCTCCAGAGCTCCGACTCGGTAATTGGACACATGGGTCCAGCCGCCATATGTGGGATCTTCCCAGGCCAGGGATCGAACCGGCATCCCTTGCACTGCAAGGTGGTGTCCTTACCCACGGGACCACTAGGGAAGCCCCAGTAGGAGATTTTTAAAAATAAGAATACATACTGTTTAGACAAGGAAATTCCTAGTGATTAGTACTAACAAGCAGTCAGAGATAAGTGGAAAACAGAACATAAAGGACAGACAGTGATGGCAGAATAGCACAATAAAGCATTCCTCTTCAGATTCCTCAGTAATACATAAAGTATAAAGTTCGCATAAAGTAAATATCTGCTATTATATTTATAATAGTCTGTAAATTCAATATAACTATAGTTAGATTTTTTCTACTTGCCTCCAAGAGAAAAATAGTATCATAATATTATATACAGATATGTTTTGCTATATAAAACAGATTGGTTCCCTTAAAAATAGGATACAAAATTGTATTTTTGTAATTTGAATAATTAAGAAAATCAGAAAATTCCCTCATTACACTCTGCCTTTCTGGAGAAAGAAATGGCAACCCACTCCAGCACTCTTGCCTGGAGAATCCCATGGAGAGAAGAGCTTGGAGATCTACAGTCCATGGGGATCCAAAGGGTCGGACACAACTGAACGACTAATACAGAATTACCTTTAGGCAGCACTCTGATTTCATTCTGGTTATATCTCCACAGAAGTAATTTTAATATAAATAATTTTGATTCTATAGCATATATTCGTTGTTCCCTATTCTAATCCTATGCGAATGGAAGATATGGCGGATAGACACTATTAACTTTGTTTGACACCAAACCATTCTGTCTATGACAGGTTATTCTATTCGGAAAAAATACATGATTCTCCCCTTGGGAAGATCCAGAAAAGTTCTGGAACAGACCCAAAGCTGTCTAACTTTCTTAATTAATACATTTAAGAACCTTGGTATTTCACATTCTTAAGCTCACTAAAGTCTCTTAACAGTCCTAAAAAGAACTTTAAAAAAAAGAAATCAATATATTTTATTAAATAAAATTGTGGCTTTTTGTTCTCTGTTTAAAGACTAGGAGTAAAATATTTTCTATTTATTTCTTATAAAATAATTACTTTTAACTAAAGTCAGCTGACTTGGAAGAAAAATGCACTCTAACCTTAATATACAAGAAATATTACATTAATTTTTATAATCATACTCAATGTTGTATCCCATTTATAAAAGAAGTTCAGACTGGCAAGTACTGAAAGGTTTCTTAAAGGGAGTCATTAGTACTAACAAGCAGTCAGAGATAAGTGGAAAACAGAACATAAAGGACAGACAGTGATGGCAGAATAGCACAATAAAGCATTCCTCTTCAGATTCCTCAGTAATACATAAAGTATAAAGTTCGCATAAAGTAAATATCTGCTATTATATTTATAATAGTCTGTAAATTCAATATAACTATAGTTAGATTTTTTTTCTACTTGCCTCCAAGAGAAAAATAGTATCATAATATTATATACAGATATGTTTTGCTATATAAAACAGATTGGTTCCCTTAAAAATAGGATACAAAATTGTATTTTTGTAATTTGAATAATTAAGAAAATCAGAAAATTCCCTCATTACACTCTGCCTTTCTGGAGAAAGAAATGGCAACCCACTCCAGCACTCTTGCCTGGAGAATCCCATGGAGAGAAGAGCTTGGAGATCTACAGTCCATGGGGATCCAAAGGGTCGGACACAACTGACGACTAATACAGAATTACCTTTAGGCAGCACTCTGATTTCATTCTGGTTATATCTCCACAGAAGTAATTTTAATATAAATAATTTTGATTCTATAGCATATATTCGTTGTTCCCTATTCTAATCCTATGCGAATGGAAGATATGGCGGATAGACACTATTAACTTTGTTTGACACCAAACCATTCTGTCTATGACAGGTTATTCTATTCGGAAAAAATACATGATTCTCCCCTTGGGAAGATCCAGAAAAGTTCTGGAACAGACCCAAAGCTGTCTAACTTTCTTAATTAATACATTTAAGAACCTTGGTATTTCACATTCTTAAGCTCACTAAAGTCTCTTAACAGTCCTAAAAAGAACTTTAAAAAAAAGAAATCAATATATTTTATTAAATAAAATTGTGGCTTTTTGTTCTCTGTTTAAAGACTAGGAGTAAAATATTTTCTATTTATTTCTTATAAAATAATTACTTTTAACTAAAGTCAGCTGACTTGGAAGAAAAATGCACTCTAACCTTAATATACAAGAAATATTACATTAATTTTTATAATCATACTCAATGTTGTATCCCATTTATAAAAGAAGTTCAGACTGGCAAGTACTGAAAGGTTTCTTAAAGGGAGTCATACTAACACTGCACTATAACCAGAGCTCTTTAAGCACTTCCTACATACCACTTTCTGTGCTGAGTACCTTAAGACTTGCATTTAATAATTTCAACAGCAAAACCTGTGAAGTAAGTAGCACTGTTTATCATTTTACTTATGAGGAAAGAGACTAACTCTTGCTATATCCAAACCAGTGTAGATTTTAAAGGCATATTATGGGGCTTCCCTGGTGGTCCAGTGGGTAAGGACACCACCTTGCAGTGCAAGGGGCGCCGGTAGGATCCCTGGCCTGGGAAGATCCCACGTGCCACGGAGCGGCTGGACCAATGTGTCCAATTACCGAGCCGGAGCTCTGGAGCGCATGCGCCCAGAGCCGGCGCTCTGCGACAACAGGCCACAGCAATGCGAGGCCCACAAGAGCCAAAGAACAAAGACAGATGAAAATAGACAAATGAAAGACCAATAGAAGTAGCCCGCCCACCCCCTCCCTCCCCAACCCGCGCTCCCCAAAAATAAATAAATAAATAAATGTTTAAAAAATAATAAAATAAAAATAAAGACATATTATGTTACAATATGCTGAATTATAGTTAAAAACATGCTATCTCACAAGATGTAGAATTTTAGCCACATTTTAAAACAATGATCAAAATCAATGCTAAAAATGCAGTTTGAGAGAGCTATGCAATAGTAAATGTATGGGCCAAGTAGAGATGGTGTGGGAAAATAATTACCAGTTTCATAACAATATGAATATGTTTAGCACTATTAAACAGTGTAAAAATGGTTAGGATCACAAATCTTATGTGTTTTATATCACACAAATCAAAATTAGCTTTGTTAGAAAAATATTCAAAAGATTCTTTAGTATTTCCCAAAACAGCCAATTTTTGCTTATTCACAGTAAAATACATTTAATACTATTCTTTCCATTCTTAAGGCACATAGATTATTTTTCTATAGTCTATGAATTAAAATCTATAGGTGTATCAAATACAGTAACTGTGGTAATAAGAAAAGATCTGAAATCTCAGTTCTACATCTGAGAATTCCCTCAATCTAGACCAGCTTACATGATCTCTGTATTTCATGTTGGCTGCTAGGAAAAAGGTTAGTCTGTGAATACACGCATTGTTTTTTGTATGCAGAGGCAGTCCAAAAGATTCAAGCAAAGCCTTTAGTTACTTTACATCCAAAGATCTTTTGGAAAAAGAAAACCAAGGAATAAATTTGGTACCCTACAGAGGTTAATAAAAATTAGGCTGAAACATGCTAGCTGCAAAGACCCTATGAAATACCATCTCATACATTCAGAACAACAGTAATGAAGTGTTATTGTTGAATCTAGTCTTCATTGGGAGAGAAATAATTCATAATCCAAAACAAATCTCAAATTACATAAAGTCACATGTAGATGATACATATAAATGACTACATGGAGATTACACTCAGAAAGTTTCAAAATATTTAAAAACTTTTGTTAATTATATTGTAGTTAATGTGCATTGGTCTACTTACCTGCGTGGCCTTGTCCTTGGAGACATCATTTCATTCCCAAGTATGTGGTACCGTCTTGCTTCATGCAACAACTGATAGCACTCGGGAGAATTCTGGATCAACTGGTCCACCTCAACTGTCTGAACAAAGTAGTTGGGATGCAACAGAGGGAGTCTCACATGAGTCAGGAGCTCATGTAACAGTGGTCTTCTCAGATCAACAGCACGATAGACCCAACGCATGACCGCTTCAAAAACCATCTCCTCTTTGCCAATAACTAGTTCATCACTGCAAATATAATCAATCAGTTCATCTTTGTCAAGCTCAAGAAATTCTTCATGCTGGGACACATCCTCAAAAGTTTGCAATGCAAAATTCTTGCATTTTGTGAAGAGTGTTTTGAGGGAATGGGTATCAGCAAAGCGTTGGATTCCTAAGCAATTACAAGGATCAAGTTGCTCCTCCAAGAACTTGGCACATGCATCACGAAGAACACTAATCTGAAAAAGGCTTGATGTTTCAAAGAGATACTGTACATTCTCTGTAGTGATCTTCACTTTTCCAGTATAAACATACTGCAAAAAACATTCCATAGCTTCAGCTAAAATACCATTGATCTCAACCAACATTTCTCGGCTTTCCCTGTGGTCATTACAGAACATAGCTCTGAAGTAGCTACTGCAGGCTGAGAGAACAGCTCTGTGGCAAGGAAATTCTTTCCTTCCACACAAATGATAACATCTGTGAATAAGCGACTGTCTCGGAATTCATTAAATATCTGGAGTATGTTTTCAGCATGGGATGATCCTGAAGAGAAGTCAAAAACTCACGGCCTGTCAGAGGTTAATAAAAATTAGGCTGAAACATGCTAGCTGCAAAGACCCTATGAAATACCATCTCATACATTCAGAACAACAGTAATGAAGTGTTATTGTTGAATCTAGTCTTCATTGGGAGAGAAATAATTCATAATCCAAAACAAATCTCAAATTACATAAAGTCACATGTAGATGATACATATAAATGACTACATGGAGATTACACTCAGAAAGTTTCAAAATATTTAAAAACTTTTGTTAATTATATTGTAGTTAATGTGCATTGGTCTACTTACCTGCGTGGCCTTGTCCTTGGAGACATCATTTCATTCCCAAGTATGTGGTACCGTCTTGCTTCATGCAACAACTGATAGCACTCGGGAGAATTCTGGATCAACTGGTCCACCTCAACTGTCTGAACAAAGTAGTTGGGATGCAACAGAGGGAGTCTCACATGAGTCAGGAGCTCATGTAACAGTGGTCTTCTCAGATCAACAGCACGATAGACCCAACGCATGACCGCTTCAAAAACCATCTCCTCTTTGCCAATAACTAGTTCATCACTGCAAATATAATCAATCAGTTCATCTTTGTCAAGCTCAAGAAATTCTTCATGCTGGGACACATCCTCAAAAGTTTGCAATGCAAAATTCTTGCATTTTGTGAAGAGTGTTTTGAGGGAATGGGTATCAGCAAAGCGTTGGATTCCTAAGCAATTACAAGGATCAAGTTGCTCCTCCAAGAACTTGGCACATGCATCACGAAGAACACTAATCTGAAAAAGGCTTGATGTTTCAAAGAGATACTGTACATTCTCTGTAGTGATCTTCACTTTTCCAGTATAAACATACTGCAAAAAACATTCCATAGCTTCAGCTAAAATACCATTGATCTCAACCAACATTTCTCGGCTTTCCCTGTGGTCATTACAGAACATAGCTCTGAAGTAGCTACTGCAGGCTGAGAGAACAGCTCTGTGGCAAGGAAATTCTTTTCCTTCCACACAAATGATAACATCTGTGAATAAGCGACTGTCTCGGAATTCATTAAATATCTGGAGTATGTTTTCAGCATGGGATGATCCTGAAGAGAAGTCAAAAAACTCACGGCCTGTCAGAGATTTAGGGTCCATTTCAAAAACTTTACGCTTTGTTGCCGGTGAATCACGCACCCCGAGATCCTCTCTGTTTAGTCTTCGTCCCAATATTAGTACCATTGTTACATCGGTTGACTATATAATTGCTGAGAAATAACTGTTAAGGATCTTCCTTATGTGACTAAAAGTCAAAAAATTAAAACATTTCAATACGTAAAAAGCTTAGTACTCAAATCACATAGTTTCATCTTGATGTAAACACTACAACAAAATTACACAATATATTTCATATAAGGTATAAAGATTTATAAAATTAAAACATTAGGGGCAATACTAATAGTACTCCTTAAACCCCTCAGTTGAAAGGATACTACGTACTTTGTGAATTACTAATATATTACCTTCTGTTTCCCTTTTACACACTGGGTTTCAATCTACTGAATGTAGAGTTAAGTCAGAATGCTCTAAGACACAGAACCTGGCTATATTCAAATCTTAATATAAACATTTATTATTTTAATATAGTGCTGGTAGAGAAAAATTCAGCTATATCTATCAATGTCCTTTAAAAATATGCATGGTGTTTGATCAGTAAGACCCTTTCTAGCAATCTATCCTAAGGAAATAATCAAGATTATAGGGGAAGATTTATTTACAGATGTTCAATGCTGTATTAATAGAAAATACTTGTATCAGTGCATCGAGACACAGAAAAAAAGGAGGTACAAATGTTTAAAGTTTAGATGATTTATTTTCCATTTTTCTCTATTCCCCAAATTGCACTACAATTATATAGCTGTACATTCTCTGTAGTGATCTTCACTTTTCCAGTATAAACATACTGCAAAAACATTCCATAGCTTCAGCTAAAATACCATTGATCTCAACCAACATTTCTCGGCTTTCCCTGTGGTCATTACAGAACATAGCTCTGAAGTAGCTACTGCAGGCTGAGAGAACAGCTCTGTGGCAAGGAAATTCTTTTCCTTCCACACAAATGATAACATCTGTGAATAAGCGACTGTCTCGGAATTCATTAAATATCTGGAGTATGTTTTCAGCATGGGATGATCCTGAAGAGAAGTCAAAAAACTCACGGCCTGTCAGAGATTTAGGGTCCATTTCAAAAACTTTACGCTTTGTTGCCGGTGAATCACGCACCCCGAGATCCTCTCTGTTTAGTCTTCGTCCCAATATTAGTACCATTGTTACATCGGTTGACTATATAATTGCTGAGAAATAACTGTTAAGGATCTTCCTTATGTGACTAAAAGTCAAAAAATTAAAACATTTCAATACGTAAAAAGCTTAGTACTCAAATCACATAGTTTCATCTTGATGTAAACACTACAACAAAATTACACAATATATTTCATATAAGGTATAAAGATTTATAAAATTAAAACATTAGGGGCAATACTAATAGTACTCCTTAAACCCCTCAGTTGAAAGGATACTACGTACTTTGTGAATTACTAATATATTACCTTCTGTTTCCCTTTTACACACTGGGTTTCAATCTACTGAATGTAGAGTTAAGTCAGAATGCTCTAAGACACAGAACCTGGCTATATTCAAATCTTAATATAAACATTTATTATTTTAATATAGTGCTGGTAGAGAAAAATTCAGCTATATCTATCAATGTCCTTTAAAAATATGCATGGTGTTTGATCAGTAAGACCCTTTCTAGCAATCTATCCTAAGGAAATAATCAAGATTATAGGGGAAGATTTATTTACAGATGTTCAATGCTGTATTAATAGAAAATACTTGTATCAGTGCATCGAGACACAGAAAAAAAGGAGGTACAAATGTTTAAAGTTTAGATGATTTATTTTCCATTTTTCTCTATTTCCCCCCAAATCTGCACTACAATTATATAGTACTGTATTTTTAAATGTATGTTATTTATGCCCTTCTCCCTTTCACTAGTAAGAAAAAACCTCAAGTCTCCCTCAGAGATGCTATGAATAGGTGACTGATGGATTGAGGCACTGGACTACAGCTATTAGTTTGCTTAAATTTTGATTATTAAGGTGGTTATTCTACTCCTACTCTCTTTTCACATCTCTGCAAGTTGACATGTGATTCAAAATGTACTTGTAATTGGCTTATGCTTCCACACATTTTTTTCTCAAAGTTTAAATGAAAATTATTTTCAGAATGCAAAACAACCTGCCACAAGTACTAAGAATTTCCCTTTATAGCTAAAAGGGACAAGTAAGAAAACATAAATGAAAAGATATTCAGGTTTCTGTATCCAATAATTTTACTGTATCTTATATTCATTATTTGGTATCTTACAGTATCTGTACCTGATAAATTTGGGAATAGCATATTGAGTGAATTGTATTAATAGAAGGTTGCTTAAAATTTTGTACGAGTTAAAGGTCTCTTTATGTTATTTTCTGCCCCTTAATTCCCATGGCCATCTTCCTTGATTGATGACTGCCAAGAGGTTTTCCACTGCTTTACCAGAACACCATCAATGGCTATAAAATCACCTGTTATTAAAAGCATTCAACAGCAACAATACACCTGTCAACTGCTTTGTACGGAAAAGAGACTATCTCACAGATCTGGGTTATTTCCTTCCAAGCAGCTTTTCCTGGGTTTTGGGGCAGCATCACTTTCTCTGAATTTTCTGAGAACTTTTCCATAAACTAGTCCACAACACCATGATATATCGACTCTTTGATGACAAACTAAATGACCTACACAAGAGTGTCTTAGCAATAGAAGATGCATGTCAGAGTATCTTTTCAGCTTCTAGGTGTGACTCAGTAGATTTTATTTTCTCATTTTACACAAAGTATTTTAACTAGTAAAGACAAGTGTAATCACATCTCAAAGTACAGTATCCAGTATAGGTCTAAGATTTATCATAAATGAACTAATACACAGCAAACAAAACAAAATTAAACTGAATTCCACTAAAAATTTAGCAGACATCAAAGCACTGTTATTCTCATTAGAAAAAAAGTATCAAGTAAGTAGGTACCTCTGGACAAGAGGAAAATGTTGGTTCCAAAGAAATGTAGTGATGGAAAATAAGGCCTACGAAAGCCGCACTCTTGGATGTAAGGCTGACAGGACTCTCAACAACTGACTGCCAAACTTACACTATCTGTTTAGGAAAGCTAGTATCCCTTTCTTTCCCTCTCTCATTTCCTTCAGGAGCTTTGTTCCTAGGGCTACACTCTCACTTGAAAGGAAGATTTTTAATAGAGATTCTTCTGGTTACAGGTATTCTAGGGCTAACTTCCAACTGCAGAACTCATAAATGTTGTAGACTTAAGTTTCAAATTGCTAGATAGATTTTAAAATAACATGGCTTTGGCCTATGTTCCAGAAAAATGAATGGAGATCATTTATTTTGGTGTCTGTAGGACTGGAGAAACTGTAGAAGGGGGACTGAGGAGATTTGGAAGCAGGAGAAAGGAGTATGTCAATAGTTTATTTTCCACTAAGTGACGGTGATCCTGTCTTCCTATATGACCATGTTCCCTCTCACTCTGGTGGTCTAAGCAATCTCTGGTTTAAGAAAAATGATCTATATTTTCTAATATCAATGCTTAGAGTTTATAAATATTATAAATACAATACCTTTTCAGCATTTGTTTGATCAAAGCCCCAGTTCTTCCACACCTAAAATAAATGGAAAACAGCAACATATAAGTCAGATAGTAACTACTTCATGTGTAATTGATATTATTACTAATATGTTGAAAAAAGGTTCTAGTAGATTTCAATTTGTGACTAGAAGTCTTACTTTGCATAAAAAAAAAAATCCTGAACAATTCGTTAAAGCAAATTAAAATTTTTATTCTATATATAAAATAGTTTCTTTATTTATCAAATTCCTTATTTGACAATTTTACTATGCAATAACATTTCTTGAGTGAAAGATGAGTAAGCAATGGCGGAGGTGAGATGAAAACCACATCCTCCAGTAACTCTACATTGGACAGCTGAAGAATGTCAGATGTCTTTCCTGAGTCTGTGGTCATTAAATAGCTCTGAGTTGTTCAATCAATATTACCCAAGGAAAACAATTTAGTCATTACACTTTATATTAATACATGAAAGAGAAAACCTCAAGTGTTTTGGGTAATTCAGGAAAAAACACTTCAGTTTTTAATTGTTATTTAGATTATCCATATGGAATCATGCTTATGAAATAATTATCTTCAATTTTTTAGTAAATAAATATATATTGCTTCTGTCTTGTTGACCCTACAGACTTTTGTACCTGCAGAAATCAACCAATTCAGCACAAATTTGTATGTGTGTAAGAGGAACAGAGGAATGGTTAGAAGAAGATATTGGCGCCTTGAACTGTGCACAGAATACTAATAGTATTTAAGTACAGTGGTTCTGGTTTCTGGCCTAGACATTTATAAATAGAACTCATAAATTCTTAACAAGTTCAGGCAAATTCAAAAATTGATCCTAAACAGCAAGATATGGACTATGGATTTTTTTCTATATGCATACAAAAACACACATCTCTATACCTGGATTATGCTTTGATTATAAGGTGAATGCTACCTTGCTTGTTTCCTTATTCGCAGAAGCCAATCTAACTGTGTGTACTTGGGCAAAGAATATTTCATCTTGGTCAAGTTAGCGGATTCTTACTCCTAGCTAAGTAAGTTTTTTTCCCGAGAAGACAATAAGATCCTGAGCCAATGCAGGGGTTCAAGTCAATTCAAGAAACAATTTAGACAGCCTGCCCTCTGTCTGGCACTGGGGTGGTGAATAAGGGATTCAGATCCAATTTTAGATGCTGTGAAGTTGGCTAAAATTAGAATCAAACAAGAACTCAAAGACTGATACCAAAATAGATTTAAATTATCAGGGTTTTCTCTAGCAGAAAATACAAACTGTTTCTGCTACAGTGCAAACTGGAATACATTATCTCATGACTGATCTAGTCTAGAATTATACCTTAAGGAGCAGACAGGCAAGGCAATTCACCAGGGCATTTTCTGCAGGGTTTTTAGGTAATACTTACCAATCTAATTGATAAGGGCAAAGGACAGAGGTCAGTGTACAAAGTCCAAAGGAGATTTATATAGTGTCAGAATTGATCTTAGAGTGTAGTTGTACAGCGATCAAGCTTATTTTTCCTTTAGAATACAGGAAACCTATACAAAGAAAGAAGTAACCATCAGCCTTAAGATGGTACAGATTAGTGAGGGGCTGTATTACATATAAATACCACATGACAAAGGAAACCAACAGTTTTGACTAATATGGTCCCTACCAACTTTAGTAATGAATTCGTATGAATTGCGGCTACATTCTATGCTCCACACTACTCCATTTTCCCAGACAAAGTGAACAGAGGCAGCAAAAGACTAATGAATAAGAGGTTTATATTTGACTAAGGAAAAAAGAAGGAAGACTGGTTAGAAGAAGATATTGGCGCCTTGAACTGTGCACAGAATACTAATAGTATTTAAGTACAGTGGTTCTGGTTTCTGGCCTAGACATTTATAAATAGAACTCATAAATTCTTAACAAGTTCAGGCAAATTCAAAAATTGATCCTAAACAGCAAGATATGGACTATGGATTTTTTTCTATATGCATACAAAAACACACATCTCTATACCTGGATTATGCTTTGATTATAAGGTGAATGCTACCTTGCTTGTTTCCTTATTCGCAGAAGCCAATCTAACTGTGTGTACTTGGGCAAAGAATATTTCATCTTGGTCAAGTTAGCGGATTCTTACTCCTAGCTAAGTAAGTTTTTTTCCCGAGAAGACAATAAGATCCTGAGCCAATGCAGGGGTTCAAGTCAATTCAAGAAACAATTTAGACAGCCTGCCCTCTGTCTGGCACTGGGGTGGTGAATAAGGGATTCAGATCCAATTTTAGATGCTGTGAAGTTGGCTAAAATTAGAATCAAACAAGAACTCAAAGACTGATACCAAAATAGATTTAAATTATCAGGGTTTTCTCTAGCAGAAAATACAAACTGTTTCTGCTACAGTGCAAACTGGAATACATTATCTCATGACTGATCTAGTCTAGAATTATACCTTAAGGAGCAGACAGGCAAGGCAATTCACCAGGGCATTTTCTGCAGGGTTTTTAGGTAATACTTACCAATCTAATTGATAAGGGCAAAGGACAGAGGTCAGTGTACAAAGTCCAAAGGAGATTTATATAGTGTCAGAATTGATCTTAGAGTGTAGTTGTACAGCGATCAAGCTTATTTTTCCTTTAGAATACAGGAAACCTATACAAAGAAAGAAGTAACCATCAGCCTTAAGATGGTACAGATTAGTGAGGGGCTGTATTACATATAAATACCACATGACAAAGGAAACCAACAGTTTTGACTAATATGGTCCCTACCAACTTTAGTAATGAATTCGTATGAATTGCGGCGGCTACATTCTATGCTCCACACTACTCCATTTTCCCAGACTGAATTCAGAGTGAACAGAGGCAGCAAAAAGACTAATGAATAAGAGGTTTATATTTAAAGACATACAGCAGCTCAACAGAAGGAAAATCAGAAAACACAGGAACATAGTAAATTCATTACTTAAAAATAACTAGGAAATTATAGTTAACATGGAACTATCTGAAACCAAGTTGCTTTTTCACCCCATTTTCTCAACTGCTAATTTATTTAAACCATTCTATTTGACCACTTTTTTTTATATATATAAAGAAGATTATTTATTTATTTGGCTGCACAGGGTCTTAGTTGCAGGACGTGGGATCTAGTTTCCCAACCAGGGATCAAATCCAGACCCCCAGCACTGGGTGCAAGGAGCCTTGGCCATTAGACCACCAGGAAGTCCCTCTTTGACCACATTTTAAAAACTGTAAATTTATCCTCTTAAATTTTCAACTTAAACCTTTACTCCTGGGAGTAGTGGTTCCTGGACCACATTTTACAAATGTGATATTTAAAGCCCATTCTTCAAGCTGTTTTCAACATTTCTAATTCTCTTAATGAAACCACCGAAAACATATTTACACGCCATAAGATACGAGAAACCAACAAAAACCTTACATTTCTTTCTCTAGAATTATACCAAGTGACTATTCCTTGTTTGCATGAACCTTAAATAGTCAATACATTATTGCTTTGATTAATGAAAGAGAAACAAGAGCTATCTGATGATGAAAAACTTATGACTGCTTAAACAATGTATCCGACTAAACAATTATGGTTCTGTAACTGAAAAAAAGAATACTGTCTTCTCCCAAATCACAGAATAGAAAAAAAAAAAAAAACTGAACTCTCTATTCACTGTTTCTCTCCCTTGCTTTAAAACTTTTGGCTATTAATATTCCCCAAACCCCAAGAAAAAAAAGAAATTGTTAATCATCAGACATCATACCTGGTATAAAGCTGTCCTACCAAACCTACCTGACATATAAACTTAAATGTCCTTGGTTTTATCTTGCCAGAAACATGTTTCCTTTAGGAATCTAATGCATTGCTTTATTTTAAAATTTAAAGGCCAATATATAAATATATATAGAGAGAGAGAGAGTCATGTTTTCTTTTAGCAAAATTGTTTTCTGTTCTCTGGGACACTACCCAATAATCTGTCACTTGAACAAGTTTGAGAATTTCTAATGTTTTACTAGATGACTGCTCTATGTATAAAAGCACTTTTAAGTCAGTGATTTTAAAAATCAAAAGTAAATTCATTACTAAAAAAGGAAATTATAGTTAACATGGAACTATCTGAAACCAAGTTGCTTTTCACCCCATTTTCTCAACTGCTAATTTATTTAAACCATTCTATTTGACCACTTTTTTTTATATATATAAAGAAGATTATTTATTTATTTGGCTGCACAGGGTCTTAGTTGCAGGACGTGGGATCTAGTTTCCCAACCAGGGATCAAATCCAGACCCCCAGCACTGGGTGCAAGGAGCCTTGGCCATTAGACCACCAGGAAGTCCCTCTTTGACCACATTTTAAAAACTGTAAATTTATCCTCTTAAATTTTCAACTTAAACCTTTACTCCTGGGAGTAGTGGTTCCTGGACCACTTTTTACAAATGTGATATTTAAAGCCCATTCTTCAAGCTGTTTTCAACATTTCTAATTCTCTTAATGAAACCACCGAAAACATATTTACACGCCATAAGATACGAGAAACCAACAAAAACCTTACATTTCTTTCTCTAGAATTATACCAAGTGACTATTCCTTGTTTGCATGAACCTTAAATAGTCAATACATTATTGCTTTGATTAATGAAAGAGAAACAAGAGCTATCTGATGATGAAAAACTTATGACTGCTTAAACAATGTATCCGACTAAACAATTATGGTTCTGTAACTGAAAAAAAGAATACTGTCTTCTCCCAAATCACAGAATAGAAAAAAAAAAAAAAACTGAACTCTCTATTCACTGTTTCTCTCCCTTGCTTTAAAACTTTTGGCTATTAATATTCCCCAAACCCCAAGAAAAAAAAGAAATTGTTAATCATCAGACATCATACCTGGTATAAAGCTGTCCTACCAAACCTACCTGACATATAAACTTAAATGTCCTTGGTTTTATCTTGCCAGAAACATGTTTCCTTTAGGAATCTAATGCATTGCTTTATTTTAAAATTTAAAGGCCAATATATAAATATATATAGAGAGAGAGAGAGAGAGAGTCATGTTTTCTTTTAGCAAAATTGTTTTCTGTTCTCTGGGACACTACCCAATAATCTGTCACTTGAACAAGTTTGAGAATTTCTAATGTTTTACTAGATGACTGCTCTATGTATAAAAGCACTTTTAAGTCAGTGATTTTTATTTACCCTAGTAGTAACACAAATGACTTACAGAAGCTAAGTTTTAGAAAGCACTGAGTAAAGAGCAAGGCCTAATGGCTTTTAGACATCAATTCAGCAGACTTTAAGAAGTGCCAAATGCTAATAAAATTACAGCCCCTAGGTGATAAATTTTGCCTTGAGTGACAAACTCTTTAAGAAAGCTAGTTCAAAAAATAAATAAATAAATAAAAACAACAGAAAGCTAGTTCAGCTATTTCTCTTTCTTTAATTTTGGCGTCTTTTATTGGATTTTCACTTATTTACTTTCATCCATCTTTATTCTTTGACCTGTGTGGGCCTCCCATTGCAGTGGCCTCTCTCCTCTGGCGCATGCGTTCCAGAGCGCTGGCGCGTAATTGTGGACACTACCGATTCAGCTGCTCCGCGGCATGTGTAATCTTCCTGGGCCAGGGATCGACAGGGTGGCCCCTGCACTGCAAAGTGGACTCTTTACTCACTGGACCACCAGGGAAGCCCTCAGCTATTGTTTTTAATAGGAGAAAGAATAAAGGTTTCAAAATGTCCAGTGGTCACATACGCTTTGTGTCAGTCAAAAGAGAAATAGAGGCCTTCCCCAGTGGTCCAGTGGGTAGGGACACCGCCTTGCAGTGCAAGGGGCGCCGGGTCGATCCCTGGCCTGGGAAGATTCCACGTGCCGCGGAGCGGTTGGACTTATGTGTCCAATTACCAAGCCGGAGCTCTGGAGCGCGTGCGCCCAGGGCCAGTGCTCTGCGACAAGAGAGGCCGCTGAGATGGGAGGCCCACACGGGCCAAAGAACAACAAAAAGATGGATGAAAATAGATCAGCGAAAGACCAGTGGAGGTGGCCCGCCAGCCCCTCTCCCTCTCCCATCCCCCACTCCCGGCCACCACAAAAAAAAAAAAAAGGAAAAGAGAAATAGAATCACACAAAAATATATACGCTGGGACTTCCCCTGGTGGTCCAGTGGTTGACTCTATGTTCTCAATTCATTGGGGCCTGGGTTCCATCCCTGATCAGGGAACTAGATCCCACATGCCATAACTATGACCCAGCACAGCCAAATAAATAAATAATTTTAAAATATATATATGCTATATATGTTTATATATTTCATATACTTGTAAGGATATGCTATGATGTTTTATTTACATTCTTACACAGTTCGTACCTAAGTATTTATTGAAAAAAGGATGTCCCAAATTCTTAGGTAAGAAAAAAGTATATACAAAAATGTTGCAGTTCCTCATTTAATAAATAATATTTTTTTGTTTTTCACAGGCATGACCTTTGGGTTTTAATAAAATGACAGAAAAACAAGGAAGCTAAAACAATGTTTTCTGAAACAGCATTAAGGTTTTAGCAACTTGGACAAAAGCCAAGAAAGTTTAAATTAAAGTTGATGGTAAGCCCCAACTCAGTATTATTTCTTCTTCCTGTTTAGAGACTAAGTCATAAGCTTTGCCTGGATAAGTAGGCTTATGAGTGGCAGCTGTATTTTTTATAAAGGTTAGAGGTTTACATCTTGTACTTATTTAGAAATGTTAAATGCCTTCAATGCACAAGCGATGAGGCAGTTCAGGATCAGAGAGGCTGCTCCTTCTGGTGTAGTCATTCCAACTTGAATTTTAAAAATAAATTAACAATGCATAACCAATGAAAAGTGTGCATATGTAATCCCTTCTTCACGCTGGAAGCTCAATCTACTTCCTACAGAAATGCACTATCTTAGGTGAATTCCTACAGATTAATAGAGAAAAAAACCTGATAAAATCTGCTAAAACCCAAGCACCCTTTTAGCGCGGGCGGTTGGACTTATGTGTCCATCAAGCCGGAGCTCTGGAGCGCGTGCGCCCAGGGCCAGTGCTCTGCGACAAGAGAGGCCGCTGAGATGGGAGGCCCACACGGGCCAAAGAACAAAAAAAAGATGGATGAAAATAGATCAGCGAAAGACCAGTGGAGGTGGCCCGCCAGCCCCCCCCCCCCCCCCACCCCCCACCCCCGGCCACCACAAAAAAAAAAAAAAGGAAAAGAGAAATAGAATCACACAAAAATATATACGCTGGGACTTCCCCTGGTGGTCCAGTGGTTGACTCTATGTTCTCAATTCATTGGGGCCTGGGTTCCATCCCTGATCAGGGAACTAGATCCCACATGCCATAACTATGACCCAGCACAGCCAAATAAATAAATAATTTTAAAATATATATATGCTATATATGTTTATATATTTCATATACTTGTAAGGATATGCTATGATGTTTTATTTACATTCTTACACAGTTCGTACCTAAGTATTTATTGAAAAAAGGATGTCCCAAATTCTTAGGTAAGAAAAAAGTATATACAAAAATGTTGCAGTTCCTCATTTAATAAATAATATTTTTTTGTTTTTCACAGGCATGACCTTTGGGTTTTAATAAAATGACAGAAAAACAAGGAAGCTAAAACAATGTTTTCTGAAACAGCATTAAGGTTTTAGCAACTTGGACAAAAGCCAAGAAAGTTTAAATTAAAGTTGATGGTAAGCCCCAACTCAGTATTATTTCTTCTTCCTGTTTAGAGACTAAGTCATAAGCTTTGCCTGGATAAGTAGGCTTATGAGTGGCAGCTGTATTTTTTATAAAGGTTAGAGGTTTACATCTTGTACTTATTTAGAAATGTTAAATGCCTTCAATGCACAAGCGATGAGGCAGTTCAGGATCAGAGAGGCTGCTCCTTCTGGTGTAGTCATTCCAACTTGAATTTTAAAAATAAATTAACAATGCATAACCAATGAAAAGTGTGCATATGTAATCCCTTCTTCACGCTGGAAGCTCAATCTACTTCCTACAGAAATGCACTATCTTAGGTGAATTCCTACAGATTAATAGAGAAAAAAACCTGATAAAAATCTGCTAAAACCCAAGCACCCTTTTAGGAAAACCGCACCTTAAACACACTGTGACTAAAATAACTGTTTTTAAGATTTTTTGTCATCATAGAAAAGTAAAAGCTATAATCCCCCAACCAAGGCAACAACTCACCTAAACTGGGGTATAGAAAAATCTTAACTTTTTCGAAGGGGGTGGGGGAGGATATTCTCAAGTTAGATTTCTTCTTTTTTTCAAACTTTAAAGTTTTTATTTTGTATCGGAGTATAGCCGATTAACAATGCTGCGATAGTTTCAAGTGAAAATAGAAAAGACTCAGCCATACAAAGCTATCTTTTTGGAAAAACAGAATTCTAATCTGTTTCACATCTTAGTGGAGAGCAGTCTGACTTAACAAAAGCAACCTCGCTAGTGGACCTAAACCGTCTGTAGCTGCAAATACAAAGACACAATTTTTAAAAAGTTGTTCCAGAGAGCAAATGAGGCATCATTAAATTCCAACTGCGGAGTAGCCACGGCCTTAGGGCTGACTGTGCCGCACTCTTACAACGAGGCGTTAGGGTCCTTGTTTAGCTATTTAAACCTAGTTTACAAAACAGGCAAAAACTTATTATTCGCCCGAAAGCTATCTTCCACCATCTGGGTAGACTAGGGGGCTCGAGTTCAAGAGGGTTAATCTTCCGGTCCTCCCAGGGCCCCAGAACTACCTACAGGCAGAGGCAGAAGCGGTAGCGGCCACCCACCGCTGCCGCGGCTGCCGCGGCTGCCGGGCCTCCTCCGGGCGCGGGAGCGCGCGCCGCCCGCCCCGGCTGCCGTAAGCTTTGCCTGGATAAGTAGGCTTATGAGTGGCAGCTGTATTTTTTATAAAGGTTAGAGGTTTACATCTTGTACTTATTTAGAAATGTTAAATGCCTTCAATGCACAAGCGATGAGGCAGTTCAGGATCAGAGAGGCTGCTCCTTCTGGTGTAGTCATTCCAACTTGAATTTTAAAAATAAATTAACAATGCATAACCAATGAAAAGTGTGCATATGTAATCCCTTCTTCACGCTGGAAGCTCAATCTACTTCCTACAGAAATGCACTATCTTAGGTGAATTCCTACAGATTAATAGAGAAAAAAACCTGATAAAAATCTGCTAAAACCCAAGCACCCTTTTAGGAAAACCGCACCTTAAACACACTGTGACTAAAATAACTGTTTTTAAGATTTTTTGTCATCATAGAAAAGTAAAAGCTATAATCCCCCAACCAAGGCAACAACTCACCTAAACTGGGGTATAGAAAAATCTTAACTTTTTCGAAGGGGGTGGGGGAGGATATTCTCAAGTTAGATTTCTTCTTTTTTTCAAACTTTAAAGTTTTTATTTTGTATCGGAGTATAGCCGATTAACAATGCTGCGATAGTTTCAAGTGAAAATAGAAAAGACTCAGCCATACAAAGCTATCTTTTTGGAAAAACAGAATTCTAATCTGTTTCACATCTTAGTGGAGAGCAGTCTGACTTAACAAAAGCAACCTCGCTAGTGGACCTAAACCGTCTGTAGCTGCAAATACAAAGACACAATTTTTAAAAAGTTGTTCCAGAGAGCAAATGAGGCATCATTAAATTCCAACTGCGGAGTAGCCACGGCCTTAGGGCTGACTGTGCCGCACTCTTACAACGAGGCGTTAGGGTCCTTGTTTAGCTATTTAAACCTAGTTTACAAAACAGGCAAAAACTTATTATTCGCCCGAAAGCTATCTTCCACCATCTGGGTAGACTAGGGGGCTCGAGTTCAAGAGGGTTAATCTTCCGGTCCTCCCAGGGCCCCAGAACTACCTACAGGCAGAGGCAGAAGCGGTAGCGGCCACCCACCGCTGCCGCGGCTGCCGCGGCTGCCGCGGCTGCCGGGCCTCCTCCGGGCGCGGGAGCGCGCGCCGCCCGCCCCGGCTGCCGCGGCACGGGAGGCACGCGCGCGCTCCCGCGCGTCCTCCAGCTCACCTTCAACGGGGCGGGGAATAACCGCCTGGGCACGTCCACCGAGTGACAAGACACCCGCCAATCAACACGCGGAAGTCGCCCCGTCGTCCCGCCCGCAAGCCCCCGCAGGGCCCCAATCCCGGCAGCCTTAACCGTCTCTGCGCGAGAGTCCGGAGCCTGGGGCGAGGCCATTAGGAACTAAATTAAGCCCCAGGCCTGGAGTGGTGGGAAGGAGGGGAGGTTAGGCGGGGACTCCGCCCGCTCCCCCGCCCGCCTCGGCTCCCGGGGGCCTGCGCTCCAGGCCCTGCTCCCGGCGCGGGCCCCGCGGCGAGTGCTGGTAAACAAAGGCTCGCGGGCGGCGGGGGCGGGGTAACGGTCAGGTGACGGCGCCGAGCACGTTTCGCAACCGCTTTCACAGGGCTTCTCTGGCCCGCAGCCCTGGAACCCACCTTGACCCCGGCAGCCCTCCCCGCCCGGACCGAAGCGTCGCCCCGACCCAACGGGAAGGCTGGATTTCAGACCTCTGCGTGCTGAGCGCTTCCTTCGGTTAAAGAACAGCTGCGCTCCGTTCGAAGCCCGTCGACAACGCAGGGGACCCGTCTCCCCGGCCCTGCTCGCCAGCTGCCCCCAGCCCCAAGGCGCCGGGGCGCCCCGCACCTGCCACCCCGGGCCCCGGAGGCCCCGGCCCGCCCAACGCAGCCCGGCGGGCGCGCCGGCGGCGGCGCGGTTCCGGGGCGGCAGTGCCAGCCTGTCCGTGCTCTCCCTCCCGGAGTGTCGTTACGGAACCGGGGCGGACGACCCCCGGGGAGTCCCAGGGACCCCCTCGCCCCAGACAAGAGACCTGCAGCCACAGCCGCGGCCTCGCTCAGACCCCTGCCCTGGCTCCCGGAGGCCCGCGCCAGCTGGCTTCCCTCCTCCAGACACCCCCGCAGGCGTGACCTCGGCCGCCCCTGCGCCCGCGGCCCCGGCCGGTGCCTCGCCTTTCGGTCAGTCCCGGGCCGGTCATCCCGGGGTACCTGTCGGCGAAGGCTGGAAGCGGCCCGCGGCGGCGGCCCCCGCGGTCCCTCCAGCGCCGCGCTCTCCTGCAGGCACCGGTCCTGCCGCAGCTCACAACAAAGGGCCCATGTGACCGCCCGGCCAAAACACTGAGCGTCACGCGCCGGTGGCCAATGCCGGGGGCGCCTCCGGCCGGGCGCATCCTGGGAGGTGTAGTTCCCGTCCCCGGACGGCCGCTCGGGCCGCTAGGATCCCGCTAAAGGCGGACGTCCCGTGAGAGGCTCTAGGAGGCCTGATCCGAGGGCTGCTGATTCAGTCACAGTTCTAGGTAGAGATAGGTTAAGGAGATACATCTGTCTTAGAGTTGTGGGAAACGTCAGTCAGGTGTTTACTGCCACATCCCAAGGCAAAAACTCATGACCAAGGATGCTCAGAAACCTCGATTTCAGGGGACTAGGCTCAGAGACCTTTTTTATTTGACCCTTTGGTATACAATCGGATATCTGAGGACATGAGAGGTGAAAGGAACCAGAACCCTGGTAGCTAGACAGCACAAGGAAACCAAATTTCTCTGCAAATCTGTCACTTGTATCACCCTGGGTCGTTGTTCAGTATAAATTGTGTAGGTCTCTGCGACTGCATAGACTGCAGCATGCCAGGCTCCTCTTCTCCACTATCTCCCGGAGTTTGCTCAAATTCATGTCCATTGAGTTGGTGAGACTATCTAACCATCTCATCCTCTGCTGCCCCCTTCTTTTGTCTTTAATCTTTCCCAGCTTCAGGGTCGTTTTCAGTGAGTCTGCGCTTTGCCTCAGGTGGCCAGAGTATTGAAGCTTCAGCTTCAGCATCAGCCCTTTCAGTGGGTACCCAGGGTTGATTTTCTTGAGGATTGACTGGTTTGACCTTGCTGTCCAAGGGGCTCTCAAGAATCTTTTCCAGCACCACAACTCAAAAGAATCGAAGATGCTGATGCTTGGAAAGATCGAGGAGGAGGAGAAGGGGTTGACAGAGGATGAGATGGTTGGGTGGGCATCACGGACTCAATGGGCATGAGTTTGAGCAGGCTACGGAAGATGCTGAAGGACACGGAAGCCTGGTTGCTAGCCTCGGCCGCCCCTGCGCCCGCGGCCCGGGCCTGTGCCTCGCGTTTGGGTCAGTCCCGTGCCCGTCATCCCGGGGTACCTGTCGGCGAAGGCTGGAAGCGGCCCGCGGCGGCGGCCCCCGCGGTCCCTCCAGCGCCGCGCTCTCCTGCAGGCACCGGTCCTGCCGCAGCTCACAACAAAGGGCCCATGTGACCGCCCGGCCAAAACACTGAGCGTCACGCGCCGGTGGCCAATGCCGGGGGCGCCTCCGGCCGGGCGCATCCTGGGAGGTGTAGTTCCCGTCCCCGGACGGCCGCTCGGGCCGCTAGGATCCCGCTAAAGGCGGACGTCCCGTGAGAGGCTCTAGGAGGCCTGATCCGAGGGCTGCTGATTCAGTCACAGTTCTAGGTAGAGATAGGTTAAGGAGATACATCTGTCTTAGAGTTGTGGGAAACGTCAGTCAGGTGTTTACTGCCACATCCCAAGGCAAAAACTCATGACCAAGGATGCTCAGAAACCTCGATTTCAGGGGACTAGGCTCAGAGACCTTTTTTATTTGACCCTTTGGTATACAATCGGATATCTGAGGACATGAGAGGTGAAAGGAACCAGAACCCTGGTAGCTAGACAGCACAAGGAAACCAAATTTCTCTGCAAATCTGTCACTTGTATCACCCTGGGTCGTTGTTCAGTATAAATTGTGTAGGTCTCTGCGACTGCATAGACTGCAGCATGCCAGGCTCCTCTTCTCCACTATCTCCCGGAGTTTGCTCAAATTCATGTCCATTGAGTTGGTGAGACTATCTAACCATCTCATCCTCTGCTGCCCCCTTCTTTTGTCTTTAATCTTTCCCAGCTTCAGGGTCGTTTTCAGTGAGTCTGCGCTTTGCCTCAGGTGGCCAGAGTATTGAAGCTTCAGCTTCAGCATCAGCCCTTTCAGTGGGTACCCAGGGTTGATTTTCTTGAGGATTGACTGGTTTGACCTTGCTGTCCAAGGGGCTCTCAAGAATCTTTTCCAGCACCACAACTCAAAAGAATCGAAGATGCTGATGCTTGGAAAGATCGAGGGAGGAGGAGAAGGGGTTGACAGAGGATGAGATGGTTGGGTGGGCATCACGGACTCAATGGACATGAGTTTGAGCAGGCTACGGAAGATGCTGAAGGACACGGAAGCCTGGTGTGCTGCAGTCTCTGGGGTCAAAAAGGGTTGGACACTTCTGAGTGCCTAAACAACAACCGCCTTCTTTGTGCTCCAACTCTCACACTCCACAGATGACTACAGGGAAAACCATACCTTTATTTTAAACTCACATGCAAATCAGACAAAGTTATCACAAATCCTTGTTTTCTGAGCAGAGCCCCCCCCCCAAAATATTCTTTTTGTTTCATATATTTTTTTGAAGGTTGAGTATACCTCCAAATTTTGAGACATTTAACTAGTTTTTGGTTTCTGATATCAGTTTATAACTTCTGTCTCTCTCCCTACTTTATAAATACAGTCAAGCCTTTATTAAATAACAGGATGTATTCAGTGACTGGAGGTATATATACTGATCATATAGAAGGCTTGTGTCAGGCCTTTTAAGCATGACTTTTACTCCTCTTTTCCATCTGTTATTAAAAATGAAATTACCTACCGTTTATTGAGTTTCCTTCTAAGCTCCAAGCAGAGTGCTAAGCACTTTACATATATTGTTTAATCTTTGTAATAACTCAGCAAGAGTGTTACCCCATTTTACGGGTGAAGAAATTAGGAGAGAATAATGATTCATTAGCACTGGTCGCTCAGTTATTGGTTCTTTTCATTAAACCTTTTTAAAAATATGTATTTGATTCCATCAGGTCTCAGTGACCGCACACAGCATCCTCATCGAATCACATGGGATCTTTCGTTGGGAGGCACCGAGTCTCTCACTGTGGCACACGGGCTTAGTTGCTCTGTGGCATATGGGATCTCAGGTCCCCCGCCAGGGATTGAACTTGTGTCTTCTGCACTGCAAGGCAAATGCTTAATTCCTGTACCAACAGGGAATCTGGACCACCACCCCCAATTTTTTTTAATTATTGCTTTTTATTGGAGTGTGGTTGCTTTAGAATGTTGTGCTAGTTTCTGCTGCAAGCAAAGTGAATTGGTTATATGTAAACACATATCCCCTCCTTCTTGGATTTCCTTCCCTTTAGGTATCACAGAGGATCAAGTAGAGTTCCCTCTGCTATACAGTAGGTTCGAATTATCTATTTTACACAATGTATAGTAGTGTATATATGTCAATCCCAGTCTCACAATTCATCTCACCCTCCTTTCCCCCTCCATATACATGAGTTTGTTCTCCACATCTGTGTCTCTGTTTCTGCTTTGCAAATAAGATCATCTGTACTATTTGTCTAGATTCTACTTACAAGTGATACTGTACGGTATTTATTTTTATCTCTCTGACTTAACTTCACTCTGTATGACAGTCTCTAGGTCCATCCACATCTCTGCCAATGGTGCAGTTTCGTTCCTTTTTGTGGCTGAGGTCACTCATTTATTAACTGTTGAGGCTGATATTCATATATTTAAAAATAATTATATATATTAATATAGGTACACGATTGTATTTACAAAGTTAAATATTTTAAATCTAGTAGTACCATCTCCCATCCTTCCTAACTCTTTGACCTATTCTGATATTTACATTTACCTTTCCCTATGAAAAAGTCTTAGTTGTTCAGTCATCTCTGACTCTTTACAACCCATGGACAGTAGCCAGGCTCCTCTGTTCACGGAATTCTCCAGGCAAGAATACAGGAGTGGGTAGCCATTCCCTTCTCCAGGGGATCTTCCTGACCCAGGAATCGAACCCAAGTCTCCTACAGTGCAGGCAGATTCTTTACCATCAGAGGCACCATGGAATGCTACATGGCTATTTCCTGTTAAAGGAGCTGTCATCCCTCTCCCCTGTCCTTCCAATATCATAAATTTCTGGTTAAATAATTATTTAATATTTATGTTATAAGACTATATATTATTCAACAATAAGTAAAACTGAATACAACTTACTTTCTTGGACGGCTTTTCATTTTTCCTTGGGTAGACTGCCAACTAAGCACCTGTGAAGCCTCACTGCCATCCTAAAGTTCCAGCCTTTAAAGTCTGAAGGTGGCCCAGCATCCACAGTTTCTCCAGCCACTCTTTACTTCTCGCCAACCTTCTTCTCTTCCCCCAGGCAGACAACAGTTGGGACACAGTAAACCATCACTCTCTCCATGTACCATTTACTTCTGGACCTCCCCACCTCTGCCCTAGGTCCCTTGCACTTGAAGTCTTCCTGTCCCTAATTCTAATAGAAATATTGGTACTCTTTTAAGGCTTATCTCTGATGCCACCTGTTCGGGTCCTCTCCTCTCTCCTTCACCTGTTGTGAAACAGTGCACACCTCCCACACCTTGTATAATGTGACACTAGCACCGTGCTTATTCCCAGCTCTTGAACACAACTGGGTTCTTTGACGAGCTCTGACCTTGGCACTTGTGTGCCACACCTGCAATAAGCCCCAGCTGCAAAGCACTGATGAATGGAGATTTTACTGAGGGTTTCACAAGAGAAAACTGCATGGAGTTTTATGCTGCACATAACATTTCCCTTTACACAGCTCGCACCCTCACCTGGGTGTCTCCTCAGTCCCAGCTACTCCTATTTTCCCACCTCAGTCTCTCTCTCTGCCTCGCTTCAGTCACAAGCTTGGGGTTCCTCCTCCATGATCTCTGTCACCTTCCTCCTGAACAATCCCCTCTAGTCCTCCACCTCCATCTCTTTTTCAGTAATTTACATTTTCACACTCATCACCCTTCAAACAAGAGAGTTCCATTCTTCAGAAGACAGAGACTACCATAAATAACGCATTATCTCAGTGCGCCCTACCCCCACCTTGTTTTCTGCAGACATACTTAACACTTCAGCTAGTCTGTTACACAATACCTCCTCAGAGTGTCGAGTGAACACAAGAGTGAACACAATACGCTATTTGCTCACAGCACCTGAGCCTCTCCAGTGTTGAGGCCCGGCCCCCTCCCTTCTCTGGTGAGGAGAGGCGTGAACCATCTCTCTCTGCAGTTCTTTTAGATGCAGAGGTCTGACTCTCTCTGGCTTTATAGTCACCAGGAAGGGTTGTCTCATTTGAGCTGAGACAGCCATGGGCTCCCCTAGGCCAGTTAAACTGTGGGGTCAAACATAGTAGCATTAAGATTTAATCAGGAAAGACATAGTTGGAAATTTTTCCATTTTGAGACCCGGGAAATGAAGTGAGTCCTCTCTCACTTGGAAGGTGAGCTCCCTAACCCCTGTCCTGAATTTCTGCTTCTGAAACAAGAAGTGTTTCTCCTGGAAGTGGGGTGGGAGGGTGGTAATCCTTACTTGGTTCTTGAAACCACCTCTCACTGGTTGAAGTCAAGGAAGTGCCAAAATTGGTACCTAGGTGAACTTGGATCCTGTTTGTGACCAAATGTGCCACAGCAGATGCAGGTAAGGATGACTGGTTATCACTGTGCACCCTGGGCTCTGACTTCAGAAGACTGGGGCATACTTGCAGCCTTCTTGCATAGGATGCCCGTCCCTGTTTTCCTCTTCATTCTCCTGCATCAGAGCCATCTGATTTCACCTCCCTCACTTCTTCCTTGATTACTTCACCAGTCATGAGAATCCAGGTGGCCTCTCTGGTCTCTGAGGAAATCTGATGTTTTGGAAGTTACTCCTGCCCTGACTGCTCTAGGTAGGCCTGATTTACCTAAGGATACCTCATAGCACCTTGTTACTTGCTGCAAAACCCGCTCAGGCAGGAACACGTATGAAGAGTGTCTTCTCCTGCTCATGGCATCTGCTCACAAGCTTAGGCCAGTTTTAAACAATGACCATAATCCCTCCTAGCGCTGTTCAGCAGCCTGTCCCGCAGGTGGCTGGAGTCCATGCAGAATTCCTGCTGCCGGTCCCAGCAGACATTGACTTCATCTCCAGTTTCTTGTTACCCCGTGACATTTAAAAGGCATGTACTAATTCCAACTTGATCTTCCTCTGCTGTCTCTGGCACTGTCCTTCCAAATGCCTGCAGTTTCTGATAGGTGTCTTGTCCATCTTTGGTTTCCTTGTGTTCGATGGGCAGTCTTCCAGGAATCTTTCAGCAGGTTTAAGCAGGGCTGAACCTGACCACAAATATCTGCAGTAGAGGTCTCCTGTTCTTGAGAGACTCCATCCAGTTTCTTAAGAAACTGTGTTGACTCAGGTTGGCACACCCATCTCCAACCCAAGAATTCTTGGTTTAGTAAGCTTGCCTGTCACTGCTCATTGTAGACTCTGTCTGAAGCATCCATTGTGAACAATGCAACCTCCCCCAAACGTTCATGCAGATCCCAGAGTAGTTCCCACACACTGCTAGTCCAAGACCACCCTAATTTCTGCTACATCATCTCTCACACCCTTACATAGCTTAGCACCTTGACCATCATGTTCTCTGTCTCCCTGTAAGATTGGAATCTTAAGTATTTCCACTGGGTCTTTAGACTTGAAAACACTAAGTTCAAAATTTAGCTTTGCTTCTTACTAGCTATATATCCTTCAATTAATTACTGCATCTTTCTCAGTTTTCTCATCTGTAAAAAAAAAATGAAGATAAAAATACCTACTTCATAGAATTATTATGAAAACAAAATGAGAGAAAGAATACAGTTCCAGGCTTCCCTGGTAGCTCAGTGGTAAAAAGTTCACCTGCCAATGCAGGAGATATGGGTTTGATCCTGATCCAGGAAGATCACACATGCTGAGGAACAACTAAGCCTGTGAGCCACAACTATGGAGCCTGTGCTCTAGAGCTTCAGAGCCACAACTACTGAGCCCATCTGCTACAACTACCGAAGCCCCTGTGCCCTAGAGCCCAAGTTCCACAACAAGAGAGGTCACTGCAATAAGAAGCCTGCTCACCTCAACTAGAGAGTAGCCCCCACTCCCTGCAACTAGAGAAGAGCCTGTGGCAGCAGTGAAAACCCAGAATAGTCAAAAATAAACAAATAAAATTTAAAAAATATATACATTTCCCAGAATAGAGCAAGTGTTCAGAAACAAACAAAATTATTACTGCTATTATTATTGTCCCTTTTACTACCAGTTATATGTCCTCTATGTCTTGTGCTTTGCTTTAGGTGGGCAAAAGAAGGAAAGGAAGGAAGAGTGAAAGAATTTATAACCTCTGTAATCTAGATTTGATAAACAAGCCTGAAGAAATGAAGTTATTTAGAAAAACCCAGAAACCAAAACCAGACTTTCTGAACACTCACCAGACTCCTGTCTTCTACCTTCTTTTGTCTGGGCATTGATAAGATTTTTAAAAAGAGAGAGACTCTCACAAGATGTAGAAGAGCAGTTTGCCTCTGCTCAGAAAATATCCGCACCCAAGCACCACATCGCTGTGCTTAAACCATGGTTGCCTTTGAGTTGCAGACCGAAGGACTAGGAGTAGGGGTTGAGGGAGACCTTTGTTTCTGTCAGTAAGCTTTTTGTAAAAAAAAAAAAAAAAAAAAAAGTAAGAAAGAAAAATAATTTGATTTGTTTATTTATTTTTAGTTATGCTGGGTCTTCACTGCTGTACAGGCTTTTCTCTAGTTGCAATGCACCGACTTCTCACTGCCGTGGCTTCTGTTGTTGTGGACCATGGTGTCCAGGGCATGTGGGCTTCAGTAGTTGTGGCACATGGACTCGGTAGTCATGGTTCTCAGGCTCTACAGCACAGACTCCATAGTTGCCCTGCACAGGCTTAGTTGCTCTGCAGCATGTGGGATCTTTCCACATCAGGGATCAAATTGTGTCTAAACTGACACCAGGTAAGTCTCTTAATAAGTTTTGACATTCAAAGTCAAATAAACAACTGTGGACATATGTACATTTTTCAAGGTAAAAAAATGTTTTAAAAAGTCTTTCCCTGACTAATGAGATTAAAATAAGCACCTTGTGCAATCTCCTTTGCTTCCAGCTCCAGATCCCTCTGTAACTGGCCTAGAAAACAACGAGGGCTCCCAGGTCACCAGCACATAGGGACAGATAGGCTGACCCTGCTCATGACAGCATCGCAAACACATGCTTAACATTCTTTGGAAAGTCTGCCTGCTACTATTACTGGTACATGGAAGTTTTGCTCTGGTAGCAAATCTCTAAATTTAGATGCTTTTCAGGATGAACTCTGAATGATCTTTGTCCCCAACACTAGTACAGAATTGGAGGGCACCTTGCTTTTTATTTATTAATTTAAATACCAGAGGTGATGTTTTATAGTACAAAGTGTTTGAGGATTGCTATATTAATGGAAAATGTAACAAAAAATACAAGGGAGTATGTATAATTTCTCCTTTAGCTTTCTCATAAAAGAACCTTGGGTTCTTTTTTTTTTTCCTTGAGTGTGCAAATCACCATTGTATTATGGTAACACATCATTATAGTACTTTGCACACTCTAGTGAAATAAAAACAAATCCAAGATAAAAATTCTGACCATGGTAACTGTATGGAGGTGTTTAGAATGAATCTAGCTTAGAAATTTAGTTCATATATAATTTCAAGATGCTTAAATGTTGTCACTTTAATTGAAGAAAGTTTCACTCATGAGAGAACTTTCAAGGCATGCTGAATTTCCTTCAGGTCTTTGAAAGATCAGCCCCATCACAATATTTTTTGTGTGTATAGTCAAAGTCAAAGTATTTTTATTTATTTTAAAATTTGCTGGGGTTTACTTGACAATACAGTTTGATGATTTGATATACATATACATTGTGAAATGGTTGACACAATCCAGCTAATTAATGTATCTATCACCTAAGACAGTTACTGGTTTCCTTTCTTTTTTTTTTTAAACAGAAGTGTATTCTTAAATGTACAACAGATTTGAAGACAACACTTCATTCTAGTTACAGTGACAATATAAGTTAGGGCAGGGAAACCAGATGTTTAAACAAGAATAGAATTAAGGCTCATTGTCACCTCAGGCACAAGGAACAGCTTGCTTTTTGCCAGAATTATAAATTCCACCTGTGACCTGGGGGCCCTCCCCTGCCCCTGCAGCATTTTTTTTTTTTTTAAGGCACTTTTCCTTGGCTAATTATATAATCCTTGGAGGCCTTTCTTCTTTTCTTTTCTTTTTTTTTTTTTTGAGTTGCAAGTTAAGATTGCTTTTTGTTGTTGTTGTTTTTAATATTTACTTATTTTGGAGTCATGGGCTTCAGAATGCAGGCTCAGTATTTGTGGTGCGCAGGCTTAATTCCCCCATGACATATGGGTATCTTTCCAGACCAGGGATTGAACAAAAGTCCCTTACATTGCAAGGCAAATTCTTAACAATTGGACCATCAGGGAAGTCCCGCGACCTTCATGTTTAACTCTCCTAGTTTCTTCTGCTCCTCTTTCTGTTTCAGCTCCAACGCCCTATCTTCCTCATCCATCTCCGTGGCCTGCTTGGGCTGCCTCACAGGCTGTTTCCTACCACCTTTGCAGCTGGACATGGTGCCTGCCATCCCTTCCTCAGCTTCCTTTTTTATGTGGTGAGAAGGGGCTTCCCAGGTGGGAAGAGGAAGTTATATAAATGACCGAAAAATTCCTTGAACAGAGGAACCTGGTGGGTTCCAAAGAGTTGGACAAGACTGAGCATGCAGCGTACACGCACATGTGGTGAGAAAACTTAACATCTACCCTGTTAACCAATTTCAGGTATCCAGTGAAATACCCAGTATTCACCTTGTTGTACATTAGATCTCTAGAACTCATTCACCTTGCATAACTGAAACTATACCCTTTGACCCACATCTTTCCAATCTGCCACCCTCCAACCCCAGCTCCTCTCAGAACCATTCTGCTCTCTGCTTCTATTGTTCTTGTTCAGTCGTGTCCAACAATTTTGCAAGCCCAAGGCTATAGTTCTCCAGGCTCCTCTGCCCATGGGATTCTCCAGACATGAATACTGGAGTGGGTTGCCATTTCCTTCTCCAAGGGATCTTCCTGACCCAAGGATTGAACCCACATCTCCCGTGTGTCGTGCACTGGCAAGTAGATTTTTTACTGCTGAGCCATCAAGGAAGCCCTCTCCACTTCTATATAGCTTCAACACTTTTAAATTGGGCTCATTGTCACCTCAGGCACAAGGAACAGCTTGCTTTTTGCCAGAATTATAAATTCCACCTGTGACCTGGGGGCCCTCCCCTGCCCCTGCAGCATTTTTTTTTTTTAAGGCACTTTTCCTTGGCTAATTATATAATCCTTGGAGGCCTTTCTTCTTTTCTTTTCTTTTTTTTTTTTTTGAGTTGCAAGTTAAGATTGCTTTTTGTTGTTGTTGTTTTTAATATTTACTTATTTTGGAGTCATGGGCTTCAGAATGCAGGCTCAGTATTTGTGGTGCGCAGGCTTAATTCCCCCATGACATATGGGTATCTTTCCAGACCAGGGATTGAACAAAAGTCCCTTACATTGCAAGGCAAATTCTTAACAATTGGACCATCAGGGAAGTCCCGCGACCTTCATGTTTAACTCTCCTAGTTTCTTCTGCTCCTCTTTCTGTTTCAGCTCCAACGCCCTATCTTCCTCATCCATCTCCGTGGCCTGCTTGGGCTGCCTCACAGGCTGTTTCCTACCACCTTTGCAGCTGGACATGGTGCCTGCCATCCCTTCCTCAGCTTCCTTTTTTATGTGGTGAGAAGGGGCTTCCCAGGTGGGAAGAGGAAGTTATATAAATGACCGAAAAATTCCTTGAACAGAGGAACCTGGTGGGTTCCAAAGAGTTGGACAAGACTGAGCATGCAGCGTACACGCACATGTGGTGAGAAAACTTAACATCTACCCTGTTAACCAATTTCAGGTATCCAGTGAAATACCCAGTATTCACCTTGTTGTACATTAGATCTCTAGAACTCATTCACCTTGCATAACTGAAACTATACCCTTTGACCCACATCTTTCCAATCTGCCACCCTCCAACCCCAGCTCCTCTCAGAACCATTCTGCTCTCTGCTTCTATTGTTCTTGTTCAGTCGTGTCCAACAATTTTGCAAGCCCAAGGCTATAGTTCTCCAGGCTCCTCTGCCCATGGGATTCTCCAGACATGAATACTGGAGTGGGTTGCCATTTCCTTCTCCAAGGGATCTTCCTGACCCAAGGATTGAACCCACATCTCCCGTGTGTCGTGCACTGGCAAGTAGATTTTTTACTGCTGAGCCATCAAGGAAGCCCTCTCCACTTCTATATAGCTTCAACACTTTTTAAATTGCACACGCAAGTGATGTCATGCAGCATTTATCGTTCTGTGTTTGGTTTATTTCACTTAGCATAATATCCTTCACATGCATCCATGTTGTCACACATAGCAAGATTTCCTACTTTATATGGCTCAATAATGTTCCATTGCTTATATATAACCAACGGGGTCTCTTTATGGGGAGTCAAGAAGGTCACTTTGGATTCAGATGGACTAGGTTCAGATCCTAACTTTGCTACCACTGACACAGAGATAGTGGATGGTTTATCTAACTGCTCTGATGCTCAGCTTCTTTGGGTGAAATGTAATAATATTGTCTTCTTGTAAGAATTAAATGACTACTTTTTTTTTTTTAGATTTATTTATTTATTTATTTTGGGTGAGGTGGGGAGGGAGGGGGCAGGGGGATCACTTCTATTGGTCTTTCATTTATCTATTTTCATCCATCTTTGTTCTTTGGCCCGTGTGGGCCTCCCATTGCAGTGGCCTCTGTTGTCGCAGTGCACCGGCTCCGGGCACATGCACTCCAGAGCTCTGGCTCGGTAATTGGACACATTTGTCCAGCCGCTCCGCGGCATGTAGGATCTTCCTAGGTCAGGGATCGAACCGGCGCCCCTTGCATTGCAAGGCGGTGTCCTTACCCACTGGACCACCAGGGAAGCCCCAAGAATTAAATGACTACTTTTGAAAAGAACATATAGAGCACTTAACTCAATAAACAGTTAAGTATTATTAAATCAGGACATAATGGTAAGTATTACTTTGCAAAATAGAACAATAATTACTATTATGACAGGCAGGGTATAATGATGCATTGACAAATTCTAGCAAAGGATCCTGTTTAACAAGAAACAACATTGAAGAAATGGAAAAAATGCACAGAAAAGGGAGAATTCCTAGGAGCCCTGCCATAACTTACTCAGTCACCCTGGACACCTCACCTGATTTCCTGGAGTCCCAGTTTCCTCGTCTCTAAAAGGAGCACTGTGCCTTGCACCCATGAAGGCATTTGGCTAAAATATTTCTAGAGGCCTGTCTAGTTTCAGAACTATAGAAAATTTGTGTATTTTTTTGATCGAAAGGACTTGAGTGAACAAGTTCTTTTGTTTCAACAAGCACCCAAATCAGGTCATCCCTGAGGGCAGATAGAATTCTTTAGGAAGGAGCTGGGTGAATATAAGAGGTCATGAATAACCAGAAATTAGGTTCCAGCTCTGGGAGTGAAAAGCATGATTGATAGGCTGATGGGGAAGGACACAGCTGCTTTCCTTGGGATCAAACTGAGCTCAGATCCTCGCCTGAACCTTTAAAACAACTCTCCCACACCCTCCACGGAGCCTTTCCCAGCTGGATCCCTGGACCATCACCTCCTGCCCTCATCGCCCCACTCCTGGGGAGAACCAGGGTCAACCACCTCTCCCTCCAGGTCACTCCACTCCTGTGCTTCACCTCAGTTTGCCTTGCTCACAAACCTTCTTATGGGACTCACTGTTCCCCCAAATTCAGCTCCCAGCTCTTCCTATTTTTGCTCTCAGCTCAAGGACTTTGGGGGGCACACAGTCACATGTGCTAGAGAATTTATGACTTAACTGGTTTACACTCTCCCTCTTACCTTCTCATTAATAGTTGTTCGCTTTAAAAAGAAGAAAGAGTTTTGAAAGTGCCCTTCCTCCAAATTTAAAAGTATCACATGCCAACTGTAGAAAACTTTAGAGGGATAAGGAAGCAAGTAGATATCATTTATGATCTTCCAACCCAAAAGAAGCTCCATGCTTGCAATATATTTCCCATCTTTTGTTTCTTTGTATCTGTATTTATAGTGTGTCTACAGCTGTTTATAGATATTTTTGCATATGTAACTTAATATTATACATGAAAAATAAATGCTTACATATCACCACTTAATAGGTGGCTTTCTATTTCCTTCCCTCTGATCTGGCTGGACCTCTTTGCAGTCCCAATGACATTGAACTGCAGCACGGAACTGGCTTACATCGGCGTGTTATTACTTAAGACTGAGATGAGTTAGACTTTTACGTGCTAAAAAAAAAGAAGTTTCTCCCCAAACTGAAAGTGATTTAGGCTCATCAACTCTGCCGACATGAATCCCAAGACAAATTTATTAATGATTTTTTGAATTTCTTATCAGACAATTACTTGCAATGTTCCCTTACTTTTCATTATAGTTTTATATTCCTCCCTTTCATTTGTCATTAAAGAGAAATTTGCAATAAGATTAAATCTTCCATTCAAATATTACTCCTAATGCCATTATGCTATCAATACAGCTATTGATATTTAAACATTTTGTACACATTTCACATAGGCTCAGAATCTGATTGCATACTATTATATGCACTTATATTTTTACATGTAAGGCTATGTTAGGAATATTTCCTCTGGTGTACTAAGTTCACCCACTTAACTCTTTTCACTGACTTTATGTTAATAATGAGAACAGTAATGGCCAACATTTACTGAGCTCTATTCTAGCTATTTATTAAGTGCTTTACTTGCATTATCTTATTTAATCTCCATGGTGACATTGTGAGGTAGCAACTATTATTACCTAGCCCCCTTTCTACAAATGGGAAAACTGAGATTCAGGGACATTAACTAGTTCGCCCAAAGGCTGGAGTGTAGAAAAAAGTCTGTCTCTGGGTTCTGTGCTTCTTCTGAATCATTATGCAGTTCTTTTTGCTTAATAATGGGCCTTGGTAGGTGTGCTGTATTTTGTTCAACTACCCCATTGGTTTTGAATCTTTATGTTCATCAATTTTCCCCCTAGTTTTGGTAACCCTGCAATGGACCTCTTTCTGGATATGGATTTCTGCTTCTACTGCGTGGTTTCCTTAGGATGAGTTCACAGAAATGGAAAAGGAGAACTATTTTATTCAAAGGAAGCTTATTGGAGAAGCTGTTGGGGGAAAACAGGAGAATTTATTCCGTCTTTTGACACAGGCCCTGTCCCTGAACCCCACACGATGGAACAGGGGCAAGTGGGGCTGTAGGGAGACATTTGTGGAAGCTGGTCCCTTTCAGGCTATGTTTGGAGCCTCTCCTATTATGGAACACTGGACTTCCTGTTATTGTAATTTTTTTTTTAAAGATTTATTTATTTATTTTGGAGGGGTGGGGTGGGGAGGGAGGGGAGCAGGCGGGCTACTTCTATTGGTCTTTCATTTGTCTATTTTCATCCATCTTTGTTCTTTGGCCCATGTGGGCCTCCCATCACGGTGGCCTCTGTTGTTGCAGAGCACTGGCTTTGGGCGCATGTGCTCCAGAGCTCCAGCTCAGTAACTGGACACATTGGTCCAGCTGCTCCATGGCACGTGGGATCATCCCAGGCCAGGGATCGAACTGGCGCCCCTTGCACTGCAAGGCGGTGTCCTTATCCACTGGACCACCAGGGAAGCCCTATTGTAATGTTTATTAAGGGCACTTAAGCTTATTTTATTATGTTACCCAGCTTTAAGAAAGACTATTTTTCTTCTTTGTATCCCAGAGCTTAACATAGTGCTCATTAAGTATTAAGTGTTTAATAGATGTGTGTTGAGTGAACAAGGAAAGGATAGAGAAAGACCTCTTTTTACTGCGCACTCTCAGTTTTAACTGAGCTAACTGTAATAGTTTAGGATTAATACCTAGTCAGGTTTTGTATCAAGCATCAGGATGGGTTAAGTCTTTTTATTTTCATGCTTTGGGGGGTTCTGCTGACACAGGAAGCTTCTGTCCTTCTGTTCATGTGTGCTCAGTTGCTTCAGTCATGCCAAACTCTTTGCAGTCTTTTGGACCATGACCCACAGGGCTGCTCTGTCCACAGGGATTCTCCAAGTAAGAATACTGGAGTGGGTTGCCATTTCCTTCTTCATGTATCCTTCCCAGGGTCAGCAAATTCCCCTACCAATAGTAACACACTCCGCAAACCAGCCAACCCAAGATTATATCCCAACCATCTGCTTTATCAAGTGCTCACAGGACTCTCAGCTGCCACTGTTCCTTGTGCTAATCCTGCCAGGCACACTGACACTGCCCAGTCTATTTTCTTCAAAGGAAGCTTATTGGAGAAGCTGTTGGGGGAAAACAGGAGAATTTATTCCGTCTTTTGACACAGGCCCTGTCCCTGAACCCCACACGATGGAACAGGGGCAAGTGGGGCTGTAGGGAGACATTTGTGGAAGCTGGTCCCTTTCAGGCTATGTTTGGAGCCTCTCCTATTATGGAACACTGGACTTCCTGTTATTGTAATTTTTTTTTTAAAGATTTATTTATTTATTTTGGAGGGGTGGGGTGGGGAGGGAGGGGAGCAGGCGGGCTACTTCTATTGGTCTTTCATTTGTCTATTTTCATCCATCTTTGTTCTTTGGCCCATGTGGGCCTCCCATCACGGTGGCCTCTGTTGTTGCAGAGCACTGGCTTTGGGCGCATGTGCTCCAGAGCTCCAGCTCAGTAACTGGACACATTGGTCCAGCTGCTCCATGGCACGTGGGATCATCCCAGGCCAGGGATCGAACTGGCGCCCCTTGCACTGCAAGGCGGTGTCCTTATCCACTGGACCACCAGGGAAGCCCTATTGTAATGTTTATTAAGGGCACTTAAGCTTATTTTATTATGTTACCCAGCTTTAAGAAAGACTATTTTTCTTCTTTGTATCCCAGAGCTTAACATAGTGCTCATTAAGTATTAAGTGTTTAATAGATGTGTGTTGAGTGAACAAGGAAAGGATAGAGAAAGACCTCTTTTTACTGCGCACTCTCAGTTTTAACTGAGCTAACTGTAATAGTTTAGGATTAATACCTAGTCAGGTTTTGTATCAAGCATCAGGATGGGTTAAGTCTTTTTATTTTCATGCTTTGGGGGGTTCTGCTGACACAGGAAGCTTCTGTCCTTCTGTTCATGTGTGCTCAGTTGCTTCAGTCATGCCAAACTCTTTGCAGTCTTTTGGACCATGACCCACAGGGCTGCTCTGTCCACAGGGATTCTCCAAGTAAGAATACTGGAGTGGGTTGCCATTTCCTTCTTCATGTATCCTTCCCAGGGTCAGCAAATTCCCCTACCAATAGTAACACACTCCGCAAACCAGCCAACCCAAGATTATATCCCAACCATCTGCTTTATCAAGTGCTCACAGGACTCTCAGCTTCGGGCCACTGTTCCCTTGTGCTAATCCTGCCAGGACTATGCACCTGACAACTAGGGACAACCCCAGTGCCCCAGAGCCTGTGAAAAGTATTCAAACTAGCCAGTCTTTAACCTGCTTACCTTTATTCTTTCCTGTGAAAACCATAATAAAGAGTCTTGCTCACATTTTCCCCTCAATTCCTCTGCCCCTCATGGACCGTCTGCTTCCCTATATGGCCGTGTATGGCACCATGTATCTCCTCGGGGACTCTGAACAACATTTTTTTCTATTGCAATCACCTCCTGTGCTGGTTTCATTATACCTGAATAATAATGAAACCTACATCATAAAAAGAAGGGGCTTCCCAGGTGGCGCTAGTGGTAAAGAATCTACCTGCAATACAGGAGACCTGGGTTCAGTCCCTGGGCTAGGAAGACCCTCTGGAGAAGGAAATGGCAGCCCACTCCAGTTTTCTTACCTAGAGAATTCCATGGACAGTGGAGCCTGGTGGATTACAGACCATGCAGTCCTCGAAAAGAGCCAGACATGACTGAGCCACTAACACTTCCATTTTTCACTTACATCATAAAACTTCCCAGGTGGCTCAGTCACAAAGAATCTGCCTGCAATGCAGGAGACACAGAAAATGTGGGTTTGATCCCTGGGTTGGGAAGATCCCCTGGAGAAGGGCGTGGCAATCCACTCCATTATTCTTGCTGGGAGAATCCCATAGACAGAGGAGCCTGGTGGGCTACAAACCATGGAGTCACAAAGAAGCGAACACAACTTAAGTGACTGAGCATGCACACACAACATAAACAGGTACTAGAGTTGACAGTGTCTGAGATAATGAGTGAAACATTGTGACCGTGTAAGGGAAGAGTGGGGCTATAAGATGTCACCCACAATGGTAATCAGTGGTACCTGTCAAGGGGCCTGAGACAGGACCTGAGAAGGACATGACTCTTCTATAAGGTCACTGCCTCGACATCCCTGGGATGCTAAACTGGCTTAGACTTGGGAACCCATGAAAGGGATTAGGGTTGTCTGAGGTTTCAAGATAACGATTTGGTTACAAATCATTTCCATTCCATTAATGAGTCCAGAGTAGACCTGACCACAAGATGACGATACAGCGATTTGAATTATTGGTCCAGGCACCTCACATTGCCCAGGAATGAAATTTGCATTAGAGTGTAAAGTGAATTTGCAGCCAAGAGGGAGGTCACAGAGAAAGCCCTGCAGAGCAGGGAGCTGGGCAAAACTGCTGGAGACATTTGCCTTCGGCTATTTGCCAAGTTTCCAACTTTATTAAAGAACCATTAGCAGCTGGGGGGACTTAAGGTCTGGTTGATGGGTCTGACTCCATTCAGAATCAGAGAACTTCTATCTGAGACATGTAATGGTAAGGGCAAAAGTTAGTGGGAAAAGTGTGACCATGGCAAGTGCAAAGAGCTAGAAAGACCCAAACTGCTGAGCACTCAGATTGTCTGAGGGTGTCTCTGGTGCTGTTAAGTACAGCCAGGAGCTCCCCAAACTCCTCTGATATCACCACCAGAAATAAAATCTGACTCCTCCACATTGCTGCCATCACTAACAAAATATTGTGTCTCTCTGTGTGCTGAGGGCAGGACCAAGAGCTGCAGTGAGGGTGTCAGCTGGGTGGGCAGCCAGCAGGGGCAGAGCCAGGAGTCTGGGGTTTGGCAGAAACTGAGGGCTGGGTCACCAACAGGCTCAGACAGGATCTGGGTGAGCTGTGGGCATAAGGAGGTGTTAGATCAGTAAACCATCAGGGGGAAGCAGGGTTCTCTGGTTTGCAAAGAGATTCTGCACCAGGGGAGTGGATAAGGCAGAAATGGAGGCTGGAGGGCTGGAGACAGCACCAGGAAATTTCCAAATTTCTTTGAGAGGAGGTCACAGCCCTCCTTGTGTTAGGTTTTTTAAAAGAGAAATTGGATCAGGTTGAATTAATCATGGATGGTTTAGGCTTTTTCATTTAAATTTAATATTTACGTTAATCAACTTTCACAGACAGGTTGGTCTTTCTAGGCCTCAGGGAGCCAGATCTCTCAGGAAGCCCCATGCCCACCTGCTCCTCCGTTCCCTAGAGGCCCGCGACAGATGGCAAGCTGTGCCTTTGGCCGAGGAGATTCATCTGTGCATCAGGGATTTTTCCTTTTGGACCCAGCCTCCCACCTCTGGGGAAAGGAATGAGAGGGTGGAATTATATAAAATATAGAAAGCAGGATAAAGCTATGGAATAAGCCACTCAGAATTCCATCACCCTGCTTCTTATGAGGGAGAACAGATTTTAATATTTTGGTAAGTTTCCTTTGATTGTTTTCATTCAGCACTTTAAAGTTGGAATCATACAATAGATATAATTTTCTCCTCATATTTTTCCTGAATAAATGTCAAGACTACTCTGTATCTCTGTTTTAGCTGCACTGTGAAGCATGCAGGATCTTAACTCTCTGACCAGGATGGAACCGGGGCCCCTGTAGTGGAAACATAGATCCTTAACCACTGGGCTACTGGGGAACTCCTCATGACTCTCCTCATAATCACAGATACACTGTGTGTGTGCGTTCCAATAAAACTACCTATGAAGCAGAAGATGGAGCAGATTTAGTTTGTGGGCAGCAGCTGGCTGACTCTGAGTGTAGAGAGTTCAAATGCCTGGCCTGCCCAGAGCAAAGGGTAGCCATTGATAATGTCACAATTGACAATGACAATGATGATGCTCTTCTCCTCAGGAATTCAGAGGTTAATTGGTCACATTTCTACTTATAGGAACCTCACTATCTATGACGTATAGGGTACTGAGGGAAAAGCTAGGAAGAGATGAGATCTAAACAGACTGCCTTCTGTTTGAATCTGCTTAAATCCCATTTAGTCTGGGGTTCCCTAGGTCCACATTTAATATCTAACCCAAGGGCATGAGTTCTGTGAGAGGATAGCTAGGACTTTAACTAGAAGAGAAATTCCAGGAAACCCCAGAAGAGGTGGGTGATTGTTGCTCTCTGTGGCCCTTCCTTTCACCATGATTTTGCAATTGTATCTGCGCCCTGCCTCTGGGGGCAGGTAGGTACAGGCAGGAGCCAAGGACTTGACAAAAATACTTTTTTAAACTGTCACTTCTGATGATTGCTTTATATTCTATCACACGACCAAAACATAATTTACTTACTTAGAGGCCCGCGACAGATGGCAAGCTGTGCCTTTGGCCGAGGAGATTCATCTGTGCATCAGGGATTTTTCCTTTTGGACCCAGCCTCCCACCTCTGGGGAAAGGAATGAGAGGGTGGAATTATATAAAATATAGAAAGCAGGATAAAGCTATGGAATAAGCCACTCAGAATTCCATCACCCTGCTTCTTATGAGGGAGAACAGATTTTAATATTTTGGTAAGTTTCCTTTGATTGTTTTCATTCAGCACTTTAAAGTTGGAATCATACAATAGATATAATTTTCTCCTCATATTTTTCCTGAATAAATGTCAAGACTACTCTGTATCTCTGTTTTAGCTGCACTGTGAAGCATGCAGGATCTTAACTCTCTGACCAGGATGGAACCGGGGCCCCTGTAGTGGAAACATAGATCCTTAACCACTGGGCTACTGGGGAACTCCTCATGACTCTCCTCATAATCACAGATACACTGTGTGTGTGCGTTCCAATAAAACTACCTATGAAGCAGAAGATGGAGCAGATTTAGTTTGTGGGCAGCAGCTGGCTGACTCTGAGTGTAGAGAGTTCAAATGCCTGGCCTGCCCAGAGCAAAGGGTAGCCATTGATAATGTCACAATTGACAATGACAATGATGATGCTCTTCTCCTCAGGAATTCAGAGGTTAATTGGTCACATTTCTACTTATAGGAACCTCACTATCTATGACGTATAGGGTACTGAGGGAAAAGCTAGGAAGAGATGAGATCTAAACAGACTGCCTTCTGTTTGAATCTGCTTAAATCCCATTTAGTCTGGGGTTCCCTAGGTCCACATTTAATATCTAACCCAAGGGCATGAGTTCTGTGAGAGGATAGCTAGGACTTTAACTAGAAGAGAAATTCCAGGAAACCCCAGAAGAGGTGGGTGATTTTTGCTCTCTGTGGCCCTTCCTTTCACCATGATTTTGCAATTGTATCTGCGCCCTGCCTCTGGGGGCAGGTAGGTACAGGCAGGAGCCAAGGACTTGACAAAAATACTTTTTTAAACTGTCACTTCTGATGATTGCTTTATATTCTATCACACGACCAAAACATAATTTACTTACCTCTTTTCAGTACTCTAAGCAAAACTCTGTATCATAGAAACCAAACTGGAACTTAAGCCTAAATTTCTCATTAAGATGTTTGATCCATCGATGAAACCAGAGGACATTATGTTAAATGAAATAAGTCAGATGGAGAAAGAGCTAAACCCCTCTGGGGTCTTTTCTGAATGGCCCAGGTGCTTAGTGAGGTTTCTTCACTCTGCCTGATCAGACTCAAATGTGTCCTGGATTGAGGTGAGCACTAGGAAATTTCCAGCTTGCAACCTCAACCACTGATAATTTCCCAGGACTGTTGTGATGATTAAATCAGATCATTCATCTGAAGAATATTGCAGGGGATTATCAGGGAAAGGGTTTCTAGGGTGCTGGCAGTCCTCTTTTTTTTTTTTTTAATCTGGGTGCTGCTTACATTGTGTTCACTTTGTAAGTATTTATTAAACTGAAAATATTCTGTACATATCACAATAAAAATTAAAAGAAAGAATATAATGTAGTGCTGACATATAGTAAGTGCATGACATATAGTAAATACATGGTAGTCAACCTGATTAACTGAGATAAGATGTGTATAATGCCTGGCACAGAATCCGACATACAATGGGTTCAGGATCATTTCCTGTAAGTAAACGTCTATGGAAGTATGTGTGCTCGGTCACTTCATTTGTATCTCCCTGAATTGTAGACCACTAGGTTCCTCTGTCCATGGGATTTTCCTGGCAAGAATACTGGAGTGGGTTGTCATGCCCTCCTCCAAGGAATCTTTTTGACCCAGGGATGGAAACCATGCCTCCTGTGTCTCTCCTGCACTGCAGGCAGATTCTTTATCTGCTAAGCCATCAGGGAAGCCCCTTATGCAAGTACAACTTTCCAAAAAAAAAAAAAAAAACCCAAATACACAAGGTATAAGCACACAGTTCAGTGAATTTTTCTTAATGTGAACACACTCAAGTAACCAATAACCATTATCAAGAAACAACTGAATGGTTGTTAACATGAGAGGGTATGAAGTAGGAGTTTTCCAATGTCTCAGAATTTTGGCCAAATTCTCAAAACCCATAATAAATACCTCTCCCCCTTCCCTACCTCTCCCCCTTCTAAAGAATGTTGTCAGACATGCCATCAGGATCTTCTCAAAGATTACAGGGAAAAAAAGAGAGAACAGGCTTGTGAATACGAGGGAAGGAGATGGTGGCATGAGTTGAGAGAGTAGCAATGAAACGTATGTGTTACCATATGTAGAACAGACAGTGAGAAGTTGGTATACAATACTAGGAGCTCAACCCTATCAACATAGAGGAATGCGATGGGAAAGAGCAGGAGGGAGGTCCAAGAGGGAGGGTATACAGTTGTTGGATGGCAAAAACCAATACAACATTGTAAAGCAGTTATCCTCCAGTTAAAAAAAAGATGACGGAGCTGGTCCAGAGACTAGCAGCTCCTGTCACCCACCTCCAGCCTCATAAAGGACTACGACTTTAAAGTGGATTCATTTCAGAGTCTGCCTCGAAGGGAGTGATGTGGTTAAGTGATGTACTGACAAGGAATTATAGACCCTCTGCCTCCACAGAACACGAACATAGGGGTAAGAGCATTGGAGGGAAGCCTGACATACAGACTCTGAAATGTGAGGTAGAAGATGGGAATGAGGTTAGGCACTGGTGTTTGCATACGACCTGGAGAATTTTGAAAGTAGGAGGTGGGCTGGAAAAGACTATGATGGTACAGCTAAAGAGATGGCCACAGTTTATAGCAAGGGTAGTGATTTCCCCAGTGAAATGGATGCTGCAGTGGGCAGTGGGCTTTCGGTTGCCTTGATGGGGTCCTGGCCCAGAGGTCGCTCTGCCGGGACTTCAGCAGTATGAGGAAGTAGTGGTTATCTCCAGGGGTCAGGAGATGCAAGGGTGAATTGTAGAAAATTAGCCAGAAGGTACAGGACATCAGCTACATCAGGGAACCAGTCACTACAAAGATACCACGGTGGCCTCTGAAGAATCCACGAATGCTTCCCCTCTAAAGACTTAGTGTATGACCTCAGCCAGCTTAGTCAAGAGAGACCACAAACTGCACCAGCCTGAGTTAAAAAACCTTTCCCTTTCCCCTAACCCTCCCCTAGAAGAGCCAGAAGATGAGGTGGATGAGGTGAAACAAGAGAGTGAAACTGCAGACCACACATGCCTTCTTCCCCTGTGTTGATCCCCCAAAGGTCAGGCCTGGGTTGGGCAGAGAGAACTGCTGAATTGGATATGAGTCTTTTTACTTACCATGGACTGGACGTTTTTTTAAAGGTCCCCAACTGAGGCTATTCCTATAACCACAAGGATCTGTAAAACTTTAAGATCTTCCTGAGATTCTACCCAGAGACTAAAAATAGAGATCCGGTGAGGCACATTAAAAGATAGTGTTAGGAGACAAAGAGTGCCATTTCCTGTTTGTACCTTTTGAGTTTAGTCCTGGGAGGGGGGCTTTGTGTATGTGTGTGAGTGCGCACACATCAACTGGATTAAGACTAAGACAGAGTGTGGAGTATTTCTCCTTCACTATAAAGTGCAGTTTTCTAGGGATTAGTATTCACTAAGTTCTGTCTCTCTCCTTGGGCAGTCCTAGATAAATGCAGGTAGGTTCTTTCCTGTTTCATTGTCAATCTGTATCTGAGATTTTTCCTGATGATGCTCAAGTTATTTTAAAATTTACAGTCCCTCCATCATGAGTTACATTTTAAAGTCATGCCTTCCATGTACTAAAGGCATTCTGGGCCCCTTCACAGAAATTGGAGTCAGACAGATGTGATTTGTCTGTCTTCTATTATTAATTGAAGAGCCCCTCTCTGAGCCTTAATTTCCCTATCTGTAAATACATACCTAAGCTAAAGACTATTAAGCAATTAAATGCAAATACGAAATAGGATAAAATCCCCGGCACACTTGACACATAGGCAAGTACTAAACAGATGGTTAAAGTCATTAATGTTGTTTTGTACAGTATTCCATCAGACTAAGGTTACTTAGTTTGATTACATATTTTCAGTAGCTGTAGTTTTTTGAAGTTTTCTAAGGTTTGTTTTTAAACTATTCAAAACAGTATTAGAGTAAAAGCTTTTGACCTGAATGCAAATTTCCCTGGTGCTGTATTCCTAGAAGTGAAATGATTAGGTCAAATGTGTAAACAGTTTTATTGCCTGCTAATTGGTACTGAGAAAAATTGAAATTTTTGAAATGCAAATGTAACATCTGGGTGTATTTATTTCCAAAATTTGGGCAATAGTGATACTTTAAAAAATTATGTTTGTGATGGATGCTGAGACCTGCTTTTTTCTATAAGATTCAAAATTTCAGACTTTTTCTAAGTGTTTTCAATCCTATTTGCCTTGTATACTTTTCTCTAGTTTGTGTTATTTGTGGCTGGCTCCTTTTGCTTTTCATTGCATTGAAATATGTATTTTATACATAAAATCGTTTTATACATAAAATTTATATCTTATGCATTAAAAATTTTAAATATTTAGTTTTTTGATACATCAGCAGCATAAAATAGTGAATAGTGGCTGTTAAAAACGTATATTAATTCATTTTCCAATATTTATTAAATGTTTCATTTCTGTTACTTGTTTTGTATAGTAGGTGCTTCAGGTCTGGTATCTTGAATCTATTTCTAGGTACTCAGCTCAATTTAGTTTGTCACATTTCCCTGATTTTGGCTCCATTACAGATTTCATAATTATAATTATATTTATTAAATGGTCATTTATATTTTGGGTAGTTTCTTTTATTAAATTTCTGTAAGGAATTTTAGTTTCTTGAAATATTGTATTTTAACTGTTATCTCTTGCAACCTGTATCTAAACTTTGGGTCAATGATCCTCCCATTTTAATTTCCCATACATTTTAATTTGTATGTTCTGATTTTTTCTATTGTGAACATGCAGAGGCAGTATACCTTTAGAAATAAGAAAAACACGATACATAGGATCTTTAGTCATAATAAAATGATGTAGAAGAGGGTAACATGATTGTAGCTTCAAGATTGTGCTGATTGAACCAGGCACAGAAGTGTGAGCCATCCTCTCACTGGTTTCTGTCCATCAGTTCCCCAAGCTCTCCTATTTATTTAGAATGGGGACATTTTATTCTTCTTGATTACAGCTCTCAAAGAACTGCATTAAGACTCACATGGCCAGAAATAGTTTTGACACAATACAGGTAGTATGTTTGTATTTGCTAAATACATAGCAATATTACCTTTTTTTCTTTTTTTGTCCTGACTCATAATATTTGTCATATGATTAATGGTATTTTAAACAAAAGGGGTGATTCCTGTCTAATTTCTGTGGGTTGATTTTACTTCCAGACATGTTTGAATAATAGGGACTGGGGTTTCCCTGGTGGTCCAGTGGGTAAGGACACCGCCTTGCAGTGCAAGGGGCGCCGGTTCGATCCCTGGCCTGGGAAGATCCCACGTGCCACGGAGCGGCTGGACTGATGTGTCCAATTACCGAGCCGGAGCTCTGGAGTGCATGCGCCCAGAGCCGGCACTCTGCGACAACAGAGGCCACCACGATGGGAGGCCCACATGGGCCAAAGAACAAAGACGAATGAAAATAGACAAATGAAAGACAAATAGAAGTGGCCCACCCATACCCTTCCCTCCCGACCCCACCTCCCCCAAAAATAAATTTAAAAATAATAATAATAATAATAATAGGGACTGGATTTACCCCCCAGCCTTAAATAGTCAAGAACACTGGACAAAATATCTATTAATAAAAACTAGTTTTGGAATACGGATGGCAGCTAGAACAGATCTGTGGCCTCTGAGAAAAGGAAAAAACAAGTGAGGTGAGTTTTACAATTGACTTGGTGTACTGCCTAGATGGACTTAGTGCAAGGAAGAAGAAACTGTTTGAGTTAAGAAAAGTAAACTGGCGTTCAAAGACATTAATGTAGTTAGAACTCACAGGGCAGAGTACAGGAGGAAAGGAAAGGGCACAAAGAAAGAGCGCGGGGCATTTACAGAGAGATTCCCTAAGTCTTTGCCTGAGTGACCTGCACATGCCCGAGAGGAAACTACGGAGGCTGTGGAAAGGCTCACCACAGGGCAAGAAACTGAGCAATTCCTGGAGTTCACACAGAGCTGGGAATAGGCTGTGCTCCAACAGCCAGAGGAGAAAGAGCTCATAACTTTTAAGGTATAGCTTAAACTAGGTGACATCTATGTCTGTCTTGATTTATTTAGAATGGGGACATTTTATTCTTCTTGATTACAGCTCTCAAAGAACTGCATTAAGACTCACATGGCCAGAAATAGTTTTGACACAATACAGGTAGTATGTTTGTATTTGCTAAATACATAGCAATATTACCTTTTTCTTTTTGTCCTGACTCATAATATTTGTCATATGATTAATGGTATTTTAAACAAAAGGGGTGATTCCTGTCTAATTTCTGTGGGTTGATTTTACTTCCAGACATGTTTGAATAATAGGGACTGGGGTTTCCCTGGTGGTCCAGTGGGTAAGGACACCGCCTTGCAGTGCAAGGGGCGCCGGTTCGATCCCTGGCCTGGGAAGATCCCACGTGCCACGGAGCGGCTGGACTGATGTGTCCAATTACCGAGCCGGAGCTCTGGAGTGCATGCGCCCAGAGCCGGCACTCTGCGACAACAGAGGCCACCACGATGGGAGGCCCACATGGGCCAAAGAACAAAGACGAATGAAAATAGACAAATGAAAGACAAATAGAAGTGGCCCACCCATACCCTTCCCTCCCGACCCCACCTCCCCCAAAAATAAATTTAAAAATAATAATAATAATAATAATAGGGACTGGATTTACCCCCCAGCCTTAAATAGTCAAGAACACTGGACAAAATATCTATTAATAAAAACTAGTTTTGGAATACGGATGGCAGCTAGAACAGATCTGTGGCCTCTGAGAAAAGGAAAAAACAAGTGAGGTGAGTTTTACAATTGACTTGGTGTACTGCCTAGATGGACTTAGTGCAAGGAAGAAGAAACTGTTTGAGTTAAGAAAAGTAAACTGGCGTTCAAAGACATTAATGTAGTTAGAACTCACAGGGCAGAGTACAGGAGGAAAGGAAAGGGCACAAAGAAAGAGCGCGGGGCATTTACAGAGAGATTCCCTAAGTCTTTGCCTGAGTGACCTGCACATGCCCGAGAGGAAACTACGGAGGCTGTGGAAAGGCTCACCACAGGGCAAGAAACTGAGCAATTCCTGGAGTTCACACAGAGCTGGGAATAGGCTGTGCTCCAACAGCCAGAGGAGAAAGAGCTCATAACTTTTAAGGTATAGCTAGAGATATCAGAAGGGTATTTCCTTAGTGGTGAGGCTGAATTAGCTCTAGACTAAATTAAACACTTCTCTGGCTTCAAAGAAAGCTTTGAGCAGAGCAAACTGATTCTAGGTAACTTAACTGTACACCAGAACACGATCTAATACCAACTGAGGAAATTCAACAAAATCCAGCACCCAGTGTAAGATTTATATTCTCAGGCATCCAGTAGAATTTACTAAAGATATGCAAAGAAGTGGGAAAAGGTGATCCATAAGCAAGACAAAAGTCATCCAATAGAAATAGACTCAGAAATGACAGAGATGATAGAATGAGAAAATAAAAATGTTAAAACAGCTTTTATAAATACACTCTATATGTTCAAGATGACAAAGGAACACCAGAGATACAAATGGAAGATGCAAAATGGATCCAAATAGAACTTCTGAAGATGAATAATATAGTAAATGAGATTTGTTGTCCAGTCACTCAGTCATATATAACTCTTTGATAGCCCCATGGACTGCAGCACACCAGGCTTCCCTGTCCTTTACCGTCTGCTGGCGTTTGCTCAGACTCATGTCTATTGAGTCGGTGATGCCACCCAACCATCTCATATTCTGTTACCCCCTCATCCTCATCTCTTTATATTTTGTGTATATAGTAGGTTTTTATTTGTGGTTACCATAAGGGTTACTGAAAAAAATTTTTAATTAATATAACTGTTTCTTTTAAGCTGATAACAACTTAACTATGATCATATATAAAAACGCTACCCGTTTGCTCTCCCTCCACATTTTATATTTTTGATATATCTATTAACAAATTATTATAGCTATAGTTATTTCTAAATCATTTTTCTTTTAATTTTATATCAGAGTAAGTTATTAATACACCACCATATTCTAATATCAGACTACTCTGAGTTTGATAGTATACTTAACTTTACCAGTGTGTTGTTTATTTTCATTTTACTAATAGCACCCTTTCAGCTTGAAGAATTCCTTTTCAGCATTTCTTTTTTTTTTTCTCTCTGTCTTTCTCTTTCTTTTTTTTTTTTATTATTCTTTATTTTAAAGATTTTACAGAGTTTTGTTGTTCACCAACATGTATGTTCCCAGATCAGTCATATACATATCCCTGGACCCTCCCCCCACCCAGTTCCCCCTCTCCCACCCCTCCAGACCATCACCCCCAAGTGATTGTAGGTACTCCTATTCCCTTAGCACAATGACAATAGCTATCTTTTTCACACATGACAGTATAAGTTTCCATATCACTGTCTCCATGCCTCCCCCTCCCTATTTCTTCCCCACAATGTCCATATGTCTATGCTCTGTCTGTTTTTCCATGAGTTCACTGTGTGTGTTATCAAGACCGTCCTACTAGATTCCATATATGTGTGTTAGTATGCTGTATTTTGTCTTTCTCTTTTTGACTTACTCAGCATTTCTTGTAAGGCAGTTCTTGCTTGTCTAGGAAAGTCTTTTCTTCTTCTTCATTTTTAAAAAGGTTTTTTTGATGTGGACCATTTTTAAAGACTTTTTTGAATTTGTTACAATATCGTTTCTGTTTTATGCTTTTGTTTTCTTGGCTGTGAGGCATATTATAGCTCCCAACCAGGGACTGAACCCACACCCACTGCACTGGAAGGCAAAATTTTGACCACTGGACCTGGTGAGGTCACTTCTGAAAGACACCTTTGACAATATTGGTTGGCAATTTTTTTCTTGCAACACTTTAAATATAACATCTCACTCTTCTTCCCTTAAAGATTTCTGTTGAGAAATCCACTGGTAGTCTTAAGGGAGTTCGCTTGTATTTGAGATTTGTTTTCTCTTGCTGCTTTTAAAATTCTATTTTTTCTTCTTAAATCTTTCAATTAAGAATTTTAAAAAAAAATATATCCTGGATAAGATCTTTTGGATTTGAACTATTTTGAGGACCTCTTTCATGAACTTGGATGTCTAAATCTCTCCCCAGATTTAATAAGTTCTCAGTCAATATTTACTTAAATTAGTTTTTCCCCTCCTTTCTCCTTCTCTTCTCCTCTGTGACTCTAATAACACCTAGAATATTATCTATTAATGGTGTTCAGGTTCTGTCACCTGAACTTTTTCCTTCATTTTTTTCCTGTTCTCCTCTGGATAATTTCAAATGATTTATCTTCTACTGCACAGATTTTGTTCTGCTTGATACAATCTGCTGTTGATGATCTCTAATGTGTTTTTCATTTCATTCATTATATTCTTCATCTCTAAAATGTCTACTTGGTTCTTTTTTTTATGATTTCTAGCTCTTTGTTAAACTTTTCATTTTGTGTATCTGTTGTTTTCTTGATGCTGTTGAACTGTGTTTCTATGTTTTCTTTTATTTCACTGAGTTTCCTTAAAACAATCTGTTTTGAATTCTTATTTGGAAAAATCACAGTTCTCCAATTTGGGGAGATCAATTATGGGAAAATTGATGTATTCTCTTGGCAGTGTCATGCTCTCTTGATTTTTTCATGTTCCTTTGAGTCTTGAATTTTTCTCTTTGCTTTTGAAGAAGGAGTCACCTCCTCCAGTTCTTGCTTGAGAGAGAAATAGAAATACCTCCTGTCAGCCATGTTAGGAATTCTGACTCTCTTAGACCTTTGCTATAGATATTTCTACTCTACCTTTCTTGTTCTCTGTTAGTGGGGGTAATTTTTAAGATTGCATGCAAGGCTGGTGCTGACAGCTTCCTGTTGGTTTCCCCTAGATGGTGCCTAATGCATGAGTATGTTTGCTTTCTCCCCATCCTGAAGTGCAGGGCCAGCCTTCTGAGTGTGCTCACTAGCTGTTTGCAAAGGTTCATTCTCCCTGCCCTCCAGGGTGTACAGAGGGAGCCCAGCCATGAGGTGGAGTATGTGTGGGTGAGGCCTGTGGAGGTTCCTGTGGGCCATTCCTCCTGCAAATGAGGCATCCCTGACAGCTCTCAGAAATGCTTCCATTTCTGAGGAGTCCATGACGGTTAATAGGCGATCTCAGTGGGACCGTATTGAGAGGAGGTGTGAAGTGAGATCTTAATTTCCTGCCCAGGAATTGAACTCAAGTAGCCTGGATGAAAACAAGAAATCCTAGCCACCAGATACGTGCAAGGGCTAGAGGCAGAAGCTGTGTTTTTTCTGGATCTTTGCCCACCCTGAAAACACCTAGAATATTATCTATTAATGGTGTTCAGGTTCTGTCACCTGAACTTTTTCCTTCATTTTTTTCCTGTTCTCCTCTGGATAATTTCAAATGATTTATCTTCTACTGCACAGATTTTGTTCTGCTTGATACAATCTGCTGTTGATGATCTCTAATGTGTTTTTCATTTCATTCATTATATTCTTCATCTCTAAAATGTCTACTTGGTTCTTTTTTTTATGATTTCTAGCTCTTTGTTAAACTTTTCATTTTGTGTATCTGTTGTTTTCTTGATGCTGTTGAACTGTGTTTCTATGTTTTCTTTTATTTCACTGAGTTTCCTTAAAACAATCTGTTTTGAATTCTTATTTGGAAAAATCACAGTTCTCCAATTTGGGGAGATCAATTATGGGAAAATTGATGTATTCTCTTGGCAGTGTCATGCTCTCTTGATTTTTTCATGTTCCTTTGAGTCTTGAATTTTTCTCTTTGCTTTTGAAGAAGGAGTCACCTCCTCCAGTTCTTGCTTGAGAGAAATAGAAATACCTCCTGTCAGCCATGTTAGGAATTCTGACTCTCTTAGACCTTTGCTATAGATATTTCTACTCTACCTTTCTTGTTCTCTGTTAGTGGGGGTAATTTTTAAGATTGCATGCAAGGCTGGTGCTGACAGCTTCCTGTTGGTTTCCCCTAGATGGTGCCTAATGCATGAGTATGTTTGCTTTCTCCCCATCCTGAAGTGCAGGGCCAGCCTTCTGAGTGTGCTCACTAGCTGTTTGCAAAGGTTCATTCTCCCTGCCCTCCAGGGTGTACAGAGGGAGCCCAGCCATGAGGTGGAGTATGTGTGGGTGAGGCCTGTGGAGGTTCCTGTGGGCCATTCCTCCTGCAAATGAGGCATCCCTGACAGCTCTCAGAAATGCTTCCATTTCTGAGGAGTCCATGACGGTTAATAGGCGATCTCAGTGGGACCGTATTGAGAGGAGGTGTGAAGTGAGATCTTAATTTCCTGCCCAGGAATTGAACTCAAGTAGCCTGGATGAAAACAAGAAATCCTAGCCACCAGATACGTGCAAGGGCTAGAGGCAGAAGCTGTGTTTTTTCTGGATCTTTGCCCACCCTGAAAAATGCAGTTATCATGTAGGCAAAAGCCATAAATGCAAGTACAAAGTTTATTATCAAAGACATCGCACAACAAGTGGGAGAACACACAGAGAAATGGTAGAAGCAAGGTAGAGATGCACCCCTGGAGAGAAAGGGTGTGGGCATCCTCCCTAGTAAGGAGAAGCACAGTAAGTAGGTGGTTATGTCATTTATATAGGGCAGTCCTTCTGGGTCTTTGTCCTCCCTTGGCCAATTGTTGGGTTTCTTTTTCCACACCTGATCTACCCTGGGACTCTCCCCAACATGCAGGCACAACTTTTCCCAAGATGTATTCTGGCCCAGAGGCCTATGGGACCACATATTAGCAACACATCTTATGAGGTAGTGCCCCCTCCTTTTGACTCCTAGGGTGCCTCTCTGTGTACGTAAAATGTCTCCCTTGCCCCAAAGATGGGAAACATATGACCTCTTAAACTTTGAACAGGATTTAGTCCCACTCTGTTCCTGCCAAAAAACTGCCCTATGTCTAGTTATTCACCTTATTCTTGTTGCTGGTTTTTATATCGAGATGTGGATCTCAAAATATAGATAGAATTCCAGTTATACATATATAGTCCTGGGGCCTGTTTGTCTCTCACTTCAGGAAATGTAAACAGGGGGGCTGGTGATGAATGGGTGGCCTGGACCCCATCTTCGTCTTGCCCCAGGAGGGGTGAACAGGAGGCCAATTGCAAATGCCTAGCCTGGAGCCCGTCTATCTCTTGCCTCAAGACTTCTGTCCCGGGCTTCCCCTGGTGGTCCAGTGGGTAAGGACACTGCCTTGCAGTGCAAGGGGCACCGGTTCAATCCCTGGCCTGGGAAGATCCCACGTGCCGCGGAGCGGCTGGACCGATGTGTCCAATTACCGAGCCTGAGCTCTGGGGCGCATGCGCCCAGAGCCGGAGCTCTGCAACGACAGATGCCACCGTGATTGGAGGCCCACACGGGCCAAAGAACAAAGACGGATGAAAATAGACAAATGAAAGACCAATAGAAGTGGCCCGCCCGCTCCCCTCCCTCCCCAACCCGACCCCCGCCCAAAATAAATAAATAAATAAATCTTTTAAAAAAAAAAAAAGACCCCTGTTTGCTGATCTACCAGCTACTTTCTGCCCCCCAAGTCAGGCAGCACTTCTCAATATTTCAGACGAGATGAGAAAGAAGTGGGTCTCTTTGGAGAATTAGAATTCTTACAAAGCTGAGGAAGATGGGTGTTTGCTCACACATTCTCACTTTCTCCTAGGGGAGAAAGGGGCTGAGTAGGCCTTTATAGGCACCGAGTTATGCTGCCCTGAGGGAGGGATGATGTAAGTAAAATGGTACTGTTTCCTCTTACTCTCTTCGATATGTCCAACACTAGATTTTCTTTTCCTCCAACAGGGTGCTATTGCTTTTTTATTTTTCAGGGGCTTTATTAAATTTGTTACAGTATTGCTCCAGGTTCTTTTTGTGTTGTTTTTTGGCAAGAGGCATGTGGGATCTTGACTCTCTGACCAGAGATCCAAGGCAGAGTCTTAAGCACTGGACCACCAGGGAGGTCCTCTGTGTGCTATTACTTTTCCATTAGACTCCTAGACTTCCACAAAGGCATTCTTGTCTATGGGTGATAGAATCAGTCACCTTTCATGGGTGGCAGATGCAGGTAGAAAACTCTTGTTTCACCATTTTGATAATGTCACTCAGTGTGTTGTGGTCAGAAGCGTTTTGAAAGCACTGTTCAATCTATATAGGTGCTTTACATGTCAAAGAGATAAAGATCAGACCCAAGAACTCGGCAATTTAGTCTTGGTCTTCTGGACAGTCTTCTTCAGTTCTTCAGTAGGCCCTGAGGGTTTCATTGTCATTTTAGAGAAGATTCAATTCAGAGTTCGGGAAACTCACTTAAACCTGTAGAAACTAAACGGAGACACACATCTAAAAGGGTATGTCAGAAAGCGGAATGAAAGAGAACCTCTGAAGCAACAGATTAGGTGCTGGGAAGCCACCAGAAACCAAGCTGTCTCTTCCTCTTTGCCTCTCATTTTGAGACTCCACGGTCTTTTATTTCTCTTCTGAGAGTGGACTTCATTCTTTTCTTTCCTTTGCTTTTTTTATCTGCTTGTTGTCCCATAAATCCTCTTACGGACCCATAAAGCCTGACCAGAATTGCCATATATTAATACAATTTCAAATTTCCATAAAAGAAAACCTGATTGGCCCAGCTTGCATGGATGGCTATGCTTGTACCAATCAAATGTGGTCAAAAAAGTGAAATCAACAAGAAAATGTCTATGCAAATTATCCCCTTGAGAAAGGGCAGTCCTGGGGAAAATCCCCAAAGGATTCTCCAACAACCATGTATCTTTGTTGATGTTCATTGCAAGGACTCATCATCTAGAGAAAGATCATATCGCGAAAACATTTAACTAACAACTGTCTTATTCTAAAAAAGGATATGAGGCGGCTAAATCTTAAAGCATGCAAGAATGCAAATTTGGATATAATAAACTCAGAAAATAAATTAAATAAATTATTTTAGCACTTAGAGGCTTTATTCTAAACCATTAAAAATTTCATGTGTGTGACAAGCTTAAATTATTTTTCAGACTGGGAAATCTCATTCCTAATGATTACAGGTGTTATGATTTTAGAAAGTATTTGGCTCGTTAGTTTTTCTTAAATGCAGTCTGTATTTTAGCCAAAATTACATTTGTAAGAAAATATGGTAAAACAAGAACTAGTAAATTAATTTGAATTTAATCAACAAAAGGAGTTGGGTTTTAGATATTTAACATATTTTGGTCAATTGTAATGATTTGGTTAATGAATTGCTGAAATTTCATAAGGAAATGAAACTCAGTTGTATGGCTTTTACCAGATGTTTCTGTGAGACTATAGAAAATCGTACCTCAGGGCATGTGTGTTATACATTTTTAGGCTACATATCTTGCTTTCACTGCTAAATGAGTAAGGGAAGTGAAATGTGGAACAAATTATTACTCTGGGCAGGAAGCAATAGAAAGGCAAATCAATGTTGTTCTTGACTTGGTCCTTTGCATTGTTTTAATATTTTTACTGGAAAGAGAACCTCTGAAGCAACAGATTAGGTGCTGGGAAGCCACCAGAAACCAAGCTGTCTCTTCCTCTTTGCCTCTCATTTTGAGACTCCACGGTCTTTTATTTCTCTTCTGAGAGTGGACTTCATTCTTTTCTTTCCTTTGCTTTTTTTATCTGCTTGTTGTCCCATAAATCCTCTTACGGACCCATAAAGCCTGACCAGAATTGCCATATATTAATACAATTTCAAATTTCCATAAAAGAAAACCTGATTGGCCCAGCTTGCATGGATGGCTATGCTTGTACCAATCAAATGTGGTCAAAAAAGTGAAATCAACAAGAAAATGTCTATGCAAATTATCCCCTTGAGAAAGGGCAGTCCTGGGGAAAATCCCCAAAGGATTCTCCAACAACCATGTATCTTTGTTGATGTTCATTGCAAGGACTCATCATCTAGAGAAAGATCATATCGCGAAAACATTTAACTAACAACTGTCTTATTCTAAAAAAGGATATGAGGCGGCTAAATCTTAAAGCATGCAAGAATGCAAATTTGGATATAATAAACTCAGAAAATAAATTAAATAAATTATTTTAGCACTTAGAGGCTTTATTCTAAACCATTAAAAATTTCATGTGTGTGACAAGCTTAAATTATTTTTCAGACTGGGAAATCTCATTCCTAATGATTACAGGTGTTATGATTTTAGAAAGTATTTGGCTCGTTAGTTTTTCTTAAATGCAGTCTGTATTTTAGCCAAAATTACATTTGTAAGAAAATATGGTAAAACAAGAACTAGTAAATTAATTTGAATTTAATCAACAAAAGGAGTTGGGTTTTAGATATTTAACATATTTTGGTCAATTGTAATGATTTGGTTAATGAATTGCTGAAATTTCATAAGGAAATGAAACTCAGTTGTATGGCTTTTACCAGATGTTTCTGTGAGACTATAGAAAATCGTACCTCAGGGCATGTGTGTTATACATTTTTAGGCTACATATCTTGCTTTCACTGCTAAATGAGTAAGGGAAGTGAAATGTGGAACAAATTATTACTCTGGGCAGGAAGCAATAGAAAGGCAAATCAATGTTGTTCTTGACTTGGTCCTTTGCATTGTTTTAATATTTTTACTGGAAATGCTTTACAGCAAGGTCTTTTTGGATCACCATTTAGTTGTTCATTAAATTTATAGTCAGATATAGCTCAAGTCTCAAGTAGGACTGAATTTTTCTGTTCCTCTGAGAAAGACCCTGTACCCTGAGTGAATTTGCATATTATTTCAGCAGCCTAGGAAGGGCAGAGAGCTGCTGATTTGGAGACCAGGCTTTCCAGCTTGGAGGAGAAGGGCTATATACTCCAACCAGGCATGAGTGCATGTCCTTTTGTGCAACTGTAATTGGAAAGTAAAATGTTAAGGATGGAGTGAAAGTTTAGTTGTTTCAGTTGCGTCCAACTCTTTCTGGCTCCATCGACTGCAGCTCAGGTTCCTCTGTCCATGAGGTTCTCCAGGTAAGAATACTAGAGTGCATAGCCATTCCCTTTTTCATGAGATCTTCCTGACCCGGGATCAAATCCTGGTCTACCTGCATTGCAGGCAGATTCTTTTCCAACTGAGCCACCAGGGAAGCACCTAAGCTTTCACTGAATTTTTCTCTGCACTCAGACATAAAAGACTATGCTACTGGGGCTCTTTGGCGCCCCCCTGAAATGACACCAATCAGTTTTATTGACAACTTAGTGAAAGGGGTCTTACTGGGGATCACCTGGAAAGTGGGGCACAGAGGACTGGAGTGTGAGTTTGACTGGTGGTTTCTCTAATGACAAACAGATGTGTTGGAGATGGCTGTTCTCCCAGAGTTTTGGGCAATGAGGCTTACTGCTTCCGATGGACCTGGTACACATGTAGAAAGCAAGCATGGAATTTTCTTAGACCTGCCCACAAGAGCTCCCTGGAGAAAAACAAACAAACCACAAACAAATCCTGGAGACAGACTTTTGAATTCCAAGATGATGAGGGAAAATTTTTTAGTGATTTCTGTGAGACTATAGAAAATCGTACCTCAGGGCATGTGTGTTATACATTTTTAGGCTACATATCTTGCTTTCACTGCTAAATGAGTAAGGGAAGTGAAATGTGGAACAAATTATTACTCTGGGCAGGAAGCAATAGAAAGGCAAATCAATGTTGTTCTTGACTTGGTCCTTTGCATTGTTTTAATATTTTTACTGGAAATGCTTTACAGCAAGGTCTTTTTGGATCACCATTTAGTTGTTCATTAAATTTATAGTCAGATATAGCTCAAGTCTCAAGTAGGACTGAATTTTTCTGTTCCTCTGAGAAAGACCCTGTACCCTGAGTGAATTTGCATATTATTTCAGCAGCCTAGGAAGGGCAGAGAGCTGCTGATTTGGAGACCAGGCTTTCCAGCTTGGAGGAGAAGGGCTATATACTCCAACCAGGCATGAGTGCATGTCCTTTTGTGCAACTGTAATTGGAAAGTAAAATGTTAAGGATGGAGTGAAAGTTTAGTTGTTTCAGTTGCGTCCAACTCTTTCTGGCTCCATCGACTGCAGCTCAGGTTCCTCTGTCCATGAGGTTCTCCAGGTAAGAATACTAGAGTGCATAGCCATTCCCTTTTTCATGAGATCTTCCTGACCCGGGGATCAAATCCTGGTCTACCTGCATTGCAGGCAGATTCTTTTCCAACTGAGCCACCAGGGAAGCACCTAAGCTTTCACTGAATTTTTCTCTGCACTCAGACATAAAAGACTATGCTACTGGGGCTCTTTGGCGCCCCCCTGAAATGACACCAATCAGTTTTATTGACAACTTAGTGAAAGGGGTCTTACTGGGGATCACCTGGAAAGTGGGGCACAGAGGACTGGAGTGTGAGTTTGACTGGTGGTTTCTCTAATGACAAACAGATGTGTTGGAGATGGCTGTTCTCCCAGAGTTTTGGGCAATGAGGCTTACTGCTTCCGATGGACCTGGTACACATGTAGAAAGCAAGCATGGAATTTTCTTAGACCTGCCCACAAGAGCTCCCTGGAGAAAAACAAACAAACCACAAACAAATCCTGGAGACAGACTTTTGAATTCCAAGATGATGAGGGAAAATTTTTAAGTGATTTGTCCTAGCAGATGCACTGGCCTCCAGCAAGAGGACTTCCATTGCAAGATTTCCTGACATAGTAGAGTCTCTAATAAAAGCCATAAATAGTTCCACAGGAGAAAGAATAAGCTCTAAATACACGCCAAGCCCAGGTACCTTTGTTTAGTTCATAACTACACTAGTCAAGTAAGATCTTTCCTGCCTTCCTGCCTTTTCCTCCTTGTTCTACTTCAAGCATGGCACCAGAAGCAGCCTAGTGAAGGGGAAGGGGACAGAATGTTCTAGGGGAGAGAAATAAGGAGTAAAGAAGTAAAGAGTCATCTACATCTTCCTCTCCCACTAGAGCCAGCCAGGTTGTTATGGTTGTTCAGTCACTCAGTTGTGTCCAAGTGTTTGCGACCCCATGGACTGCAGCCTGCCAGGCTTCTCTGTCCTTCACCATCTCCCAGAGCCTGCTCAAACCCACGTCCACTGAGTCAGTGATTCCATCCATCCATCTTGTCCTCTGTCGTCCCCTTTTTCTTCTGCCTTCAATCTTTCCCAGCATCTGGGTCTTTTCCAATGAGTTGACTCTTTGCATCAGGTGGCCAAAGTATTGGAGCTTCAGCTTCAATATTAGTCCTTCCAATGAGTATTCAGTGTTGATTTCATTTAGGATTGACTGGTTTGATCTCCTTGCAATTCAAGGGACTTTCAAGAGTCTTCTCCAACACCACAGTTCGAAAGCATTAATTCTTCACTGCTCAGCCTTCTTTATGGTCCCATATACGACTACTGGGAAAACCATAGCTTTGACTATAAGGACTCTTGTCAGAAAAATGTTGTCTCTGCTTTTGAACATGCTGTCTAGGCTTGTCATAGCTATTCTTCCAAGAAGCAAGTGACTTTTAATTTCATAGCTCCAGTCACCATCCACAGTGATTTTGGAGCCCAAGAAAATAAAGTCTGTCACTGTTTATAAACATTTATAATAACTAATAAACATTTATAAACACATAAATAGCTAATACACATTTATAATACAGTTGTAATGTTTATAAACATTTATAATAACTATGTTTATTAAAAAGTGGTACCCACTTGAGACAATATACAGCCTTGAGGTACTCCTTTCCCAGTTTGGAACCAGTCTGTTGTTCTATGTCCGGTTCTAACTGTTACTTCTTGGCTTGAATACACGTTCCTCAGGAGGCAGGTAAAGTGGCCTGGTATTCCAATCCCTTTAACAATTTTCTACAATTTGTTGTGATCCACACAGTCAAAGACTTTAGCATAGTCAATGAAGCAGAAGTAGATTTTTTTTCTGGAATTCTCTTTATTTTTATATGATCCAACAGATGTTGGCAATTTAATCTCTGGTTCCTCTGCCTTTCTAAATCCAGCTGTACATCTGGGAGTTCTCGTTTCATGTACTATTGAAGTTTAGCCTGGAGAATTTTGAACATGATCTTGGTAGCATGTGAAATGAGTACAACTGTGCAGTAAGTTTGAACATTCTTTGGCATTGCTGTTCTTTGGTATTGGAATGAAAACTGACCTTTTCCAGTCCTGTGGCCACTGCTGAGCTTTCCAAATTCACTGGCATATTGAGTGTAGCACTTTAACAGCATCATCTTTCAGCATTTGAAATAGCTCAGCTGGAATTCCATCACCTTCACTAGCTTTGTTCATTTGATTCACACTGCAGGATGTCTGGGTCTAGATGGGTGATCACACAATCATGGTCATCTGACTCATTAAGATCTTTTTTGTATATTCTTGTCACCTTGTCTAAATATCTTCTGCTTCTATTAGGTCCATACTGTTTCTGTCATTTTTGTGTCCTTTGTTGTCTGAAATGTTCCCTTGGCATCTCTAATTTTCTTGAGGAGATCCCTAGTCTTTCCCATTCTATTGTTCTCCTCTATTTCTTTGCATTGTTCACTTAAAGACTTTCTTATTTCTCCTTGCTATTCTATGGAACTCTGCATTCTGGTGAGTATATATTTCCTTTTCTCCTTTGCCTTTTGTTTCTCTTCTTTTCTCAGCTATTTATAAGGCCTCTCCAGACAACCATTTTGCCTTTTTACAGTTCTTTTTCTCAGGAATTGTTTTGATCACTGCCTCTAGTACAATGTTACAAAGTTCCATTCACAGTTCTTCAGGCACTTTGTCTATCATATCTAATTCTTTGAATCTGTTTGTCACTTCCACTGAAAAATTGTAAGGGAAAAATTGTATGATTTAGGTCATACCTGAATGACCTAGTGCTTTTCCCTACTTCCATCAGTTTAAGTCTGAATTTTGCAATAAGGAGTTCATGAACTGAGCCACAGTCAGCTCCAGGTCTTATTGTTGCTGACCATATAGAGCTTCTCCATCTTCAGCTGCCAAGACTATATAATCAGTCTGATTTTGGTATTGACCATCTGATATTTCTTTTACCAATATGTACATTATTGGGTCACGGTTGACAGCCAACGTATCATTAGTGTATGTTAAGATTTGATGGCATCTGTAATCCATGCTGGAAAGAAAAGGAAACCTAACTCTGAGGGATAGGAGGTCAGCAAGAAATAGCAGGGTTAATAAGGTGGCAGGCTGGATCATGATTTAAGAGATTCAAGTTTTTACAGCGGAATGGCAATCTAGACCAGATCAATTCCTTGGTAGACAAATGGAGAACTATTTTTCACAGGCCATGAGACTATGTTAATTATCTTGTCATGTTAATTCGATTTCTTCAAAGCCTCTGTTTTCTAGCCCAATACAAACGTTATCTTAAATATCCCCTCAACCACTGTGTAACAGATTATCATGAGAGATGAAAAGATTGGACATAAATGTGAGTGGTAGGCAGTCGTATTTTCTACCACATGGACAAAGAAACTAAAAAAGCCAGTCTTGGAAAAATAATAAATCAGATGTTAAGAGAAGAGAGTGTCTACTGGTTCATTCCCTAGCCTAGAAAAACCTAGGTGCATTCCTGGTCATGAGTTTAAAGTTACCTCCCTGTATCTGTAACAATTTCTTTTCTTCATGCTTGTGTCAATTTGAGTTGGGTTTTGTTACATGAAAAAAAAGTCCTATTATTTTTTCACTTAAAAAATACTGTTTTATTATGTATGCAGGTGAGAGCATACTCAGTTGTTCAGTTGTGTCCAACTCTTTGCAACTCTATGAGCTGTAGCCCACCAGGCTCTTCTGTCTATGGAATTTTCCAGGCAAGAATACTGGAGTGGATTTCCATTTACTACTCCAGGGGATCTCTCCAACCCAGGGATCCAACCCGTGTCTCCTGCAATAGCAGGTGGATTCTTTACCGCTGTGCCACCTGGGAATCTCGTCTCAAGTGGGTCCCACTTTTTAATAAGCATAGTCATTACAAATGTTTATAAACACTTCTCTAAATGCATTACAGAAGAGCTATCATGCCCATTCCTTGAAATAACACTCTTCTCAAAGTATCCTGCATGTACAACTCTTATAAACATTTTTATTGTGTGTGTTTTTTTAAACACTTCTTCAAACACATTGCAGAACCACTTTCACATCCACTCCCTGACATAACACTCTTGTCAAAGTAGATTGCACAGAACAAGCAAGAGTCCTATCTAATACAGAATATGATGCAATGCTTGGTATGTAGTAGCAGATCTCTGACAAATGATCATATTATCATTGCCGTTGCTGTTGGTACCAGTCTGTGAAAATCATACCCCTAGACTTCTTGGAAACTCAGTAGTCAGTGTGTTCCTCTGAGTTATTGGTTTGGGGAGGGTGATAAACCCTTAAACTCAATCCTTACTACTGGTTCTATCTATAAAATTCACCTGTTGCTTCTTCTTTCTTTCTTATTCATTCATCCGTGTGTCCATTCATCCTTTCAATATGCTACCAACTAGAAAAAAGAGTTTTCAGTTAGTAAAATCATCTGATAACAAGAAACAGGGATTCTTCAACCTCCTCAAAGGAGGCTGCAGTAGAAGAGAGTGAGAGAATGAATCTGGTGTTGGTGTCCTAGGAAGACTTGTTAGATGTCTGCATTAGTTTTCTCACCATTGACAGTGTTTCCAGGGACCATTCCTGTATGTCTGCAGCTAATGGGTATTTCATGGGCCTGAGCTGACCCATGTCCTGCCTGACCCTGCCTGACCTCACACCAGCTTCCTGGCCCCTCCGCATTTTGCCTAACTTTAATTACCTTGTAACAGCTGCTGCCTCATTCCCTGGTGCTGCCCCAAATTGGGCCTGACTTCTAGCTGACTTCATGCTTACAGGGATCCAAAGGGCTGGAACAAAGTTTCTGCAAGTCTTTTGCGCAACGTTTTTTCTGATAGCAGGACCTCTTTGAGTTGCAGCGTCTCTTTTTCATGATCCTTGCTGTCAACAGTGGCTATCTGAGCTCACCATTGCCAGAGAGAGTTGGACACGTACTACATATCACATAAGGAATGTGTCCTTGGATGTGGATCATTTTCATCAGGCAGGGAACCAAAACACTACTCATTCCACCTCTCCTGAAACTCACAGACATGGAAGCACAGACTGCAGGGAAAAATTAAGCAGCTGCATTCATTTGCCAGGAAAATGCCCCAACAGAGGCGTCCAGGCAAGGAATAGCTCCGGGACCATGCATGCCGCAGCAGCTATCAGTGCTCAGCCTATGTGACTGAGGCCTCTTCTCAGGGCTCAGTCAGCAGCCTTGGTGGGAGATAATCCTGGGGATTTCTAGAGGGAGAGACAAGGGAACCAGGGAGGAGCAAGTGCTCCTGGGCTTGGGACTGTGAATTCCTGCTGGCCCGTTGCCATTCTCAGGAGAATGTTCTACTGCCAAGAGAGGGGTCAGGGCACAGGGGATCCCAGGTACATCAGGGCAGGGAAGGCTGTTTGCTTGAAGCAGTCTGAGGCCACGTGGCCAGGGTGGAGAATCAAAACCATCCCTCAAACAAGCAGCATCATCGGAATGAAATTAAACTTGAGGAATGGATCAAGCAGACTGGTACAAAAGGAAGGACGTGAACAGCAATTTTAGGAGGACAGCTCCTTCCCTGCAGAGCTTGTGTGATTCTCAGGGTGGGTGTGAGACTTTAAGGTAGCTGTACAGGGTGCACAGATGGAAGGCTGAGCTGGAATCTGCCCACTTCCTGCTTTTGATATATGAGCAGGGAAGGCAGTGAAGGATCAGAGGAAACAGCAAGATGGCTGATTCCCAAAGAAGTCACAAGGGTAATCAAGGCTGACCGTATGCCTTGTGTAGTCCGTGGAACATCCAGGTGAGCAGGAGTCACTGTGATCATGCTCCTGAGACAGACTGCCTCCCCAGAGCTCATCAACCCGGAGGGGCAGATATCCAGCCCTGGCCTGACCAAGATTTCAAACTGAATTCTTTCTGTGCTAGCTGAGATAGCTAGCACTCTAAACCAGTAGGGCTAAACCGCCTGCTGATTTGTAATTTGGGGGTCTTATTCTAAGCTTGGAAAAACTGAATTCATTTAGCATAGACCAGGCACCTGAGAGAAAAAGGTTTCCACTGTTTAATCTAGCTGAAGAAGGAGGTTCAAGCACCTGATTTCCACTGTACCATTCATCAGAAAAACAAAACAGAAGATGATTCTGAAACCGCAGTTGTCTTCAAGAATGGCAAATTTTGTTAAGGAAAGAAGCCTATAAAGGCAATGCCTCTGCTAATAGTAATATGACCTATTTGTTCAGTGGGAGCCCTTTGAAGTATTTGCTTGAAGACTAGCCTAGGGTGACATGGGAAGGGAGTACTGAATGGCTCATCTCAAATCAAGAAGAGAATTTGGACCCCTAGGGGGTCGTGACTGGAAAGAGGGGGTGAGGAGAAGGAGGAAGACGCACAGGCAAGGCCAGGATGTCTGGGCTAGTAGTGGTCATGAGATATGCCTGGTGCCAGGCATCTGAGGAACCGCTGGGAACAGGCCGTCCACACACACGTCAGCTGGTGTGGGACAGTCCTCTAATGTCTCCCCGCTGCAGCCTCATTTTCTCAGTTACTTCACAGAGCCACAAGTGAAAGAGCTGGTCCTGGGTGAATCACACCAGGGCCAGGATGAAGGAGCAACCCCAGGAGGCTGAATGGAGAACCCCCGAATTCCACGGAGGCTGGGAATCAGAGCAGAGATCTCAGGAGAGCCCTGAAATTTCCATGGGACCTGGAAGTGAGATTTGAGCCTTTCTAATCTAGATCCTTCAGGGGCAGGGCTACCCCCATCTGACAGCAGGGCCACATTTCAAGTGAGGTTTATCGAATGGCATGGTGGATTATGCATTTCCTCAGGTCTGTGCTTAAACTATAACCAGAGTTTATGGGCATCTGGAAGTAGCTGAACCCAAAGGGTAGAAAAAGTGGATTATTTTAATATCATGAGTGGTTAGGATGAGACGATTTGTTGACTTGCTGCTTGAGAAAAACGACTTACTGGGAATTCAGGCTCTGAGAGACTCAAAGGCTGCCAGCTAGCACTTCCTTATCAAAATGACTTTGGCGAGTTATGGGAACACTGACCTTGATATTTGTCCAGGGAGGTGCTGGGCTTTATCCCAAACCACACAACTGGAGGCTCTGCTCATTTTCCATTTATGAATTGCTCACAGCTCAGTGAAGTATAGACTTTGAAGCGTTAGAGAGCTATTTAGCAGAAATGAGTTGTAATCTTGGAAAAAGTTTAATGAGTTTGAATTGTGCTTAAAATTTCTATGGCTGCTGCTAGGATTTTAGGAAAGGCTTTCCATGTCATTAAGTAATTTCCCAGAAAACTGCTTTCCTTAGTTATGAACTTTAAACATAGATGTAATGTAGACATATGAATGCATAGCATGACCTCACTGTGGGGATCTTCTGAGGGGACATGCTGGGATTGAAATCCTGACTGAGCTCCACCCCCCACCCTCCCCACCCCTGCCCAGCCGCACACCCCTGAATGGGGCTACGGTCAGCTGGGAAGGAAGGGATGCCTTTTTTTCTAATGTTCTTGCCCAGAGTGAGAATGAATTCACATCGGGGCAGAGGGTAGGCAGGCGACTTAAAGACCTTAGTAAAGGGTGCTACACGATGTGGGCATTGTTGACTCCCTTTGGCTTTTCTGCGAGGGTGGGTGCCCTCATTGAGGGAGGCCACAAGGAACTTGGATGTGCCTCACTATGGACTCTTGTGGAATGGTCAGTTCCCCCTTGGCTTGGGAAAAAACTTAAAAATATTTAGCAGACTTTTTATTTAACTCTGAATGCAAATAGCTAGATATCCCTGAATTAACATGGGCCTTATCAATCAATTTTCAAGAGCATAAAGATAGAAATGTATCATACCCACGTGGCAGTCTCAGAATTTTTGAAGATTTTGGAGGTGGAGAGGTATAGCACACACCAGAATATAAGCTCCATGAGGGGCCTGGACCTGGTTCTTTCTTGTTCAACGCTGCACATCTTGCTTTTAGCACAGTGCTTGCCATAGAATATGTAGTCAATAAATACATTTGAATTGAAGGATGCATGAATGATGCCCCAGAGAGGTGGGTCAGAGCAAAGAAAGAAAGGTAAACTTTAGGTAGTGACTGATAAGTTAAAACCCCATTTATTTAGAGCATGTCTAAAACAATACCTTTATAAAAGGACTTTTCAGGGAACTGGGTTTTGCATTAGTAGTAGCACTGAGTCAGTAAGATTTTATAAGATTACATGTTTATCTGTATTTAGCTCTAAGCATCAGAGTGTCTTTATGGATGCTAGGGTTGCCTGAGAAACATGTGTCTAGGCCATTCAGTATTTTATTCCTCAGATTTTATTGCATATCTGCTGCAATCCATAGGGTCACAAAGAGTCAGGCATGACTTAGGGAGTGAGCAACAACACTCGAGCATCTCCTGTGCCCAACACTGGGGACATGCAGATGACTGATGCACAGTTTCCATCCTCACACTGCTCACTGGTATAGGACAGGAGTGGGCACTAGACCAGAGGTCTCCAATAATGGGTGCTAAGTACCAGGACATAAACTGCCCAGGCTTCTATGTGAGCAAACAGGAGGTACATCTAACCCATCTTGAATGGAATGAAGGAAGGCTTCCTGGAGGAAGTGGCTTCTTTAAATTCTTCCCTACATGCATAGTTCCTTTGGATTGGGTGGGCTGTCACTTTCCTATTCACTCTGTCTTCAGAGGTGCAGTCCCACTAGAGGTCTGCCTTAGGGCCAACACTGCTCCTTCTGGGAAAGAGCTCCCACCTAAGAGAAGTCTACATCTGAAACGACTTCTTCTCTTTCTCTCCTGCACCTGCTACTTGACCCATTGTGGAGGAAACCAGAATTACACTTAAGTATCTTCCTCCCCAAACAGGCTAGAGTTTGCTGAATAGAGCCTTGTACATAGGGATTTCTGAACTAAAAATAATCCACTTATTTAAATTTTTGAAAGATTTTGGAGGTTTGGAGAGGTATAGCACACACCAGAATATAAGCTCCATGAGGGGCCTGGACCTGGTTCTTTCTTGTTCAACGCTGCACATCTTGCTTTTAGCACAGTGCTTGCCATAGAATATGTAGTCAATAAATACATTTGAATTGAAGGATGCATGAATGATGCCCCAGAGAGGTGGGTCAGAGCAAAGAAAGAAAGGTAAACTTTAGGTAGTGACTGATAAGTTAAAACCCCATTTATTTAGAGCATGTCTAAAACAATACCTTTATAAAAGGACTTTTCAGGGAACTGGGTTTTGCATTAGTAGTAGCACTGAGTCAGTAAGATTTTATAAGATTACATGTTTATCTGTATTTAGCTCTAAGCATCAGAGTGTCTTTATGGATGCTAGGGTTGCCTGAGAAACATGTGTCTAGGCCATTCAGTATTTTATTCCTCAGATTTTATTGCATATCTGCTGCAATCCATAGGGTCACAAAGAGTCAGGCATGACTTAGGGAGTGAGCAACAACACTCGAGCATCTCCTGTGCCCAACACTGGGGACATGCAGATGACTGATGCACAGTTTCCATCCTCACACTGCTCACTGGTATAGGACAGGAGTGGGCACTAGACCAGAGGTCTCCAATAATGGGTGCTAAGTACCAGGACATAAACTGCCCAGGCTTCTATGTGAGCAAACAGGAGGTACATCTAACCCATCTTGAATGGAATGAAGGAAGGCTTCCTGGAGGAAGTGGCTTCTTTAAATTCTTCCCTACATGCATAGTTCCTTTGGATTGGGTGGGCTGTCACTTTCCTATTCACTCTGTCTTCAGAGGTGCAGTCCCACTAGAGGTCTGCCTTAGGGCCAACACTGCTCCTTCTGGGAAAGAGCTCCCACCTAAGAGAAGTCTACATCTGAAACGACTTCTTCTCTTTCTCTCCTGCACCTGCTACTTGACCCATTGTGGAGGAAACCAGAATTACACTTAAGTATCTTCCTCCCCAAACAGGCTAGAGTTTGCTGAATAGAGCCTTGTACATAGGGATTTCTGAACTAAAAATAATATCCACTTATTTAAATGTTCTAGCCATAACATCCTCTGATTCTAAGCTGACCATATTCTCAGATTAAGACATGTGATTCGATGTGGTGAAGCTTAGAAAGTTCCTTTCAAGAATAAAAACTCAAATAACTTGGATTCCATTTCTTAGTATTTCATTTTCTGATGAATAACAGGACAGGATGACATTACAAAAACAATGCGACCCTCTCTTCTAGTTGATGGTAGCAAAATAAAGAGCAAAAAAATCAACTCGGGTATCTAACATTTGAGTAACAATGGTCTCATTTTAAATAGAGTTCACAGCACATACATAATTATGTGTTGCATACACCCACATCCTGTTCTCACTCAGGATGAATTTTGGAGGGGAGCAAATTTAAATTTATCGGTTATTAAAATAAGAGGCTAATAATACTCTGGGTAGCAGGTGGTACTCAAGGCACTTATTGGTTGGTTCATAGAGAGCTCAGCTGCTTGAGGTGGGTCTGTGGTCACCAGTTGAAGTGGGAAAATAAGACGTAACTGTTTCCAAAGAATCCAGCTACCTAGAGAGAGATATTTCCATTGGGATGACTTTTGCACATTTCAAACTCAGCCCCAAACCTAAACCCTTCTCTTCTGCTTTAAACCTGCTCTGTCTTCCATGCCCCTATCCTGGTGAAGGATATCACCATCTATCAAGTTGCCCAAAGTACAAACTTGGATGTTTTTCTTTGCTTCTCTCTTCTTCTTCTTCTTGGCCCTCACTCCTTACTTCTAATCACCTCCTAATACTGTAGGCTCTGCGCTTGAAGTATGACCTGAATCCATTCACTTTTCTCCAGCCCCATGACACTTCTCTGTCTCAGACCTCAGTCAGCTCTCACCTAGCTTTTTCTGGCAGGTAGCAGCTTCTCTGATTTTTCCACCCTCCCTCTTACCTCACTCCAAACCATCCCCACACTGCATCCAGAGATGATCTTCTTTCTTTTGAAAAAGCATTTATTTACTTGGTTGCGTCAGGTCTTAGTTGTCGCACCATGTGGGATCTTTTGTTGTAGTGCATAGACTCTGTAGTTGTGGCATGTGAGCTTAGGTGCTCCACAACGTGTGGGATTTTACTTCTCCGACCAGGGATCAAGCCCTCATTCCTTGGCACTGCAGAGTGGATTCTCAAGCACTGGGCCCCCGGGGAAGTCCTGAGAGCTGATCTTCATAAAGTGTATTTCTAATTGTTCCTCACATTCTTAAAACCCTTCTGTGGTCCTACACTATCATCCAGATAATGCCCAGGGTCTTGTGGCTCACAGAGCTCTTCAGGAACAGGCTCTGGGGATCTCCCCAGCTTTGTCTGTTGCCCACCTCAATTTCCATGCCATGGTCAGCCTCCTTCAGTTCTTCAAATACTCCTTGTTACCTCTTGCCTTGAGGCTTTTTTTTTTTTTTAACAAGTTCTTGCCTATGTTGGAGAGGTTTATAATCTCCTACTTGTCTTTCAGATTTCACCTTAAGCATGACTTCCTCCATGAAAGTTTTCTCTTCCTCAAGTCACATCAGATTTCCCTATCACAGGCTTCCAAACCTGTGTCAGGGAAACCTGGGTGTGAAAGAACTATCACGGCTTTTTTGTGTGTGTTGTTGTTGCTGCTCATTTGAAGAGAGGATTCTCTCTGTCTCAGTGTTGTGTCTCCGGGGATTACCATGTGGCTGGTGCTCAGTCAGTATTTGGGTCCAGATCCTGGGGATCCAACAGAGATGATGGCCTGCAGAAAGATTGGATAGCAAAATATATTATGATTTTTAAAACTTTAAAGGAATTTCATTCCCAACTTCATCTCTGTTCTTTGCAATTCAGTTCTCTGAATGTCATCAAGTATTGACGAGGGTATGTAATGGGACAGCCTGGGAAGATAGGAAAAGCCCCAGACGCAGCCAGCATTAATTGAACTCTTGTGACATGCAGGCTGGGTCTTAAGCACGGCACAGACATTAACTCATTTAATCCTTAGAACGGTTCTGCTGAGTAAGTACTGTTCTTTTCATTTGCCAGAGTAGACGCAGAGAGTCAGGCCCCAGATCAAATCCATGTTCTGGCAAATGCCCTCTCCTTCTGAACGCTCATTTCCTGCGCTACAAAATGGAGACAACACTTACTGACCACTTTCATATGTTTTCATGTTCTTGCACACTATACCTATTACACATTGACCGTCTGTAGTTCAGTTCTGAAGGCCACCAGTACACTGCTGTGGATCAGTGGGCTAAAGAGTGTGAGCTAAGGCATGGGGATCTTCCAGCCCCAAGCTGTCAGACAGTTTTAGCAGCATAGGCAGTACATTTGTTCAATTAAATATTTGATTGAAATTCTTCCTTTTATAGAACATGTGGAAAATGAAAATAAAGGTTCTGATGCTCAACTTCAGACCCCTTCTTCTGTATTCTGCTTTATGATACAGGAGCTAGAACTCTGCAAACCCCATCTTTTCTTGGCCAACTGCTTCTTTCCAGGCTCTGTCAATGAGGGATGTTGGGGAGATGGCAGGACTGGATGAGGAAGAAGAGCCTTTTTCCTCTTTGCTTCTGGTTTTACTTCTGGCTGGCATTCTGTTCTTGTCGTCAGCATCCAGCAACGCGGCTCCTTTACTCTGGCAGAGGTACTTCATTCCAGATACAGTTTATTATGTGCTGAGTTGTGTTCCCTCCAAACTCAGATGCTGTAGTCTTTGCCCTCAGAACCTCAGAATATAACCCTATTTGGAGATGGGGTCTTTTACAGAGGTAGTCAAGTTAACATGAGGGTGGGTCCTAATCCAATATGACTGATGTCCTCATAAGAAGAGGAAATTTGAATGCTGAGATGTTCATAAAGGCAAAACAATGTGAAGAGACACAAGAAGACTGTCTATAAGCCAAGGACAGAGGACTTTAACAGACCCTTCCTTCACAACTTGCAGAAGGAACCCACCCTGCCAATACCTTGATTTTGGACTTCCAGCCTACAGAATGTGCGACATTTCTGTTGAGTCTGTTGTAGTGCTTTGCTCTGGCAACCCTAGCAAGTAACACACCATTCACTCCAGTTTGAGGTTTCATCAACTTGCAAAGCCAACTTCATGGCGTCCTTTCAGAGATACCAGCACTGCTGGCTGGCCCCGCTTCCTCCGAAGCCTAGGTCCCAGTCCACAGTGACTTGCCACCAAACCCCTGAGTGTAAATAATCCCAACTTCTTCCCTTGGTTCCCCAAGCCTATGAATGGCTCCTCTATCCGTGGAATTCTCCAGGCAAGAGTACTGGAGTGGGTTGCCATGCCCTACTCCAGGGGGTCTTCCTAATCCAGGAATCAAATCTGAGTCTCCTGCACTGCAGGCAGATTCCTCACCACTGAGCCTTCAGGAAAGCCCTATATACGTATATGTATATGCATATGTATATGTATATGTGTATGTATTTTTTTTTCTTCAAAACTCCATAGACTGTAGTTCATCAGGCTTCTCTATCCATGGAATTTTCCAGGCAAGACTATTGGAGTGGCTTGCCATTTCTTTCTCCCTCTGATAGCATAGTGTTCTCTTTTTGCCTTTTCAGTGGCTTAGTTAACAATTCTCTACTACCTAGTTAAGCATTCTCTATATTAAATCCTCTCTGTTAAAATAACTGGAACCCTGGTGGCATGACCTTGGCTGTCAAGCCGGGGATGTGGGACTGCTGTCTGAAAGACTGCATATCAAACCAAAGAGTGTTATTCTCAAGACTTAATGATCACATGGAATTTGCCTTGCTGGGTTGTACATTTTGGCGGGGACGTATCACCCCTTTCTCCTTATTTTTCTCTTTTAGAATGGAAAAGCCTGTGTCACCTTTGTATTTGGAAACACATACCTTGTGTGGCTTCACAGGCTCACAGCTGAAGAGGAGTTTTGCCTCAGGATGGGTCCTACCTCTGGTCTCACCTACATCTGATTTTGATAGTTACAGTTTGGACTTGAGACTTTAAAAACTAACGCTAGAATGAGTTAATGCTTTGGGGGCAGTGGGGATGTGAAGAATATTTTCCATGTGATAAGAACATGGATTTTGACCTGTCAGGGGTGGAACACTATGTAAAGAATTGCATCCCCGGAAAATTCGTATGTTGAAACCTCTAATCCCCAATGAGGCCCTCACCGAGTGTGTGGCAGAAAGATCCTTTTTGGCAGAGCCCTCTCCAGACTGTATTACATACCTCTTCTCGGATGCCAGGGTCAAGAACCATAGACTTCACAAATTTTGAATTGCAAAAAGTGGGACATGAGTGATTGAGCACTCAGCGCTCAGACAAAGATGGCAACTTTTGAAGCAAACAGAATGGTGGACTCTATTTTCTTATTTGAATATACATTGGTTTAAGCCCATTTGCTGAGCATTTTGTTGCTAAGGGAAAATAGCTAAACTGGGGAATAGAATAAAATGTTGAAAATATATGAAGATGGGATCTAAAAGTCCTCATGCAATTTTGAGGGCCTTATTTTCTCACAGTAACCTGCACGTTCCACATGTCATTCAGAGATTTCCTGTTCTCCTCTTGGCCTCCTTAGACTGGGAACTCCGTGATACAGCACTAGGGATGCTTAGCCCCCTCTGGATCCCCTGGTGTCCAGCACTATGGCTGGCCCATACTTGGCATTTAAAACATATTGATTAAACTTCAATTCTGGACATAGGCCCCTTTCAATTCTCTGTCATCAGTGTCATCTTGGACCTGCCAATGACCCAGGGCAGAGCCTGGAGGGAAAAGGGCAGCCTAGCAAGAGGAGTGCACTTTATCGACTTCAGACAAAGAAATGACTTTCCGTTAAGGTGGATTATTTTGAGAGGGCTAGACATAATTTACATGTCAGTCAGGCAGGCAGTGGCCAAAATTGTTCTCATGTCTGGAGGGAATTTATGTGTCTGCTCTTCTCTCCTTAGGGTTTGAAACTTTCCTTATTTAATAAGAGTTGTTACTTATTTAGCACTAAGATATGTCAGGTTCAGTGCTAAGGACTTTGCAAAACTGTCTCATTTGATAACCGCAAAAGTGCTCTAAGATGGGTAGCCCATCTTATAGATGAAGAAGCTGAGGTTCTGCAAAGTTAAGCAAGACCACACTGAGAAGTACAATGGTGGTTTAGTCACTCAGTCATGTATGACTCTTTGTGACCCCATGGACTGTAGCCTTCCAGACCCCTGTGCCCATGGGATTTTCCAGGCAAGTATGTTGGAGCGGGTTGCCATTTCCTTCTCCAGGGGATCATCCTGACCCAGGGCTTAAAACTGGGTCTCCTGCACAACAGGCAGATTCTTCCCCAACTGAGCTACCAGGAAAGCCCAAGAAATGCAATAACTGGAATTAAAATTCATGTGTTCTAATTCCAGCTTGGTCCTTTCCAATGTCTTCTATTCTCCTGTTCAAGTAGAACTCCTGGACCCGTAGAATGGGGGTCTAAGGGCTCTCTAAGTCCCTTAGACGGATCTCCTGACTCTTTCCATGCTAGGATCCTTTCTCCAGGTAAGAGTCCTCAAATTTGGGGCTTCCCTGGTGGTTCTGTGGGTAAAGAGTCCACTTTTCAGTGCAAGGGGCGCCGGTTTGATCCCTGGCCTGGGAAACTTCCACATGCTGCTGAGTGGCTAGACCAGTGTGTCCAACTACCGAGCTGGAGCCTCCAGAGTGCATGCGTCCAGAGCCAGTGCTCTGCAGCAAGGGAGGCCACTGCAATGGGAGGCCCACACAGGCCAAAGAACAAAGATGGATGAAAATAACTAAATGAAGGACCAATAAAAGAGGCCAAAATTAAAAAAAAAAAATCCTCAAATTCTTATTATCCCCCCGAGAAAGTGGTGGCTAGGTTTTCTAGTCCCCAGTTTAAGTTAGTTTATTGGAACATCACGTTTCCTCAGACCACACTGAAGGAGGCAGTTTGCATGAGATGCAGAAGTGAGCAGGGACTTCTGCCTTTCTGTACTTCTCCCTCAGCATCTCCTGCCATCTTTGTATCTGGAAGGGTTAGTATGATGATTATGTTGTGGGTAGACTATTGGTTATACAGGGTACCTTTTGATAATATTTTATCTTCTCACATCCACATCTTATTATATCCACAATTCTGAGCAGCAGTGTGGTTAACAAGACTGGAGATCATCTAAGGGGCTTTCCTGAATGCTTTTGATATGTGTTGCAATATTTCTACATATTTTTTTAAGAATCATAAAAGTTGGAGCTACTATTCGGGTTTGTATCAGGTTTCCAGTATGTTGGTTTTTAAAGAATTTAGGTTAATTTGAGACTCTCTGGATGACATGGGTGATATATGCATAGACATGCCTAAAAGCTTCCCTTGAAATGTATCCATAGACATACATGAAAGCTTCCCTTGAAATAGAGACATAGAGCGGACTTCATTAGCCCAATGTTTTCCTTGTTTTTCATCTCTCATCAAAAGATGTATTGAAATTCTGTAGCTTGAAGTTTCACACAGACAGCCACATTTTTTTCACCCTAAATGAAGTGTTTTACTGGTGAGAAGGCCACCTGGTTGTTTCAAAATGAGATTGATTGGAAGTCCCCATTGCCCAGCTGCCCCGCCCCACTCTGTGTTTCGGTCTTATCCTCAGCTGCTCAGGTTCACACTTTAATTTGGTCCATCCAGAGGTGACCATCTCTGCAGAATTTATTTCCTCAGCTGGGGGGCTGTGGTAAGACTGAGTCCTCGGGGAAGTTCTGGCAGCAGCATCCCCGCCCTGTACTAACAGTGTCAGTAGGACGAGGGGCTGCACCTTAACTGGGGAGTGAGGAAAGTGTTGTTCTTACCACGCTGGTTCTTCCAAGTGATTCTGAGTCTGTTCTTGGCTGCACCTTTCAAGCCTCATTCTCCATCCCAGCTGGAGAGTGTGGATTCCCTATATACTCCTCCAAACACTTTGAATTTAAATCAAGAAAAAATACTAAAATGAGTTCCTGCATAGGCTTTTCTCTCTCTTTATACAAAACATTTTCTTTTGTTGAACCATTTGGAAATAAACAGCAGGTATTATGATGCTTCACCTGCATTATCTCCTGGGAACAAAGACATTCTCCTACATAACCACAACACTGTGATCAGATGTAAGAAATTTAACTTTGGTATAATGCCATTGAGCATCATTCACATTCAAATTTTCCTTACAATGTCCTTTATAGCTTTTTTTTGTGGCGGGGGTGGTGGGGCAATGTAATCAAATCTTTAACATCACTTTTGTGCTTGATGAATTCATACATAAATTGAAAATGTCTTATTGTTTTAAATATCCCAGAACTCAATTTTGACTAATTTTGTATTTCAAACCCAAGTCCATATTCAACACAGTTTCATCTAAGGAGATTTAGAAACATATGACATTTGGCGTTAATACTTTCAGAACTCTAGAATACCCTGAGGCCAATAATCCCATTACATTAAAACTAGAAAGAAAAGTCCTGTCTTTAGCTGTTTTGGTTGTTGTTGTTAACCATGTTAACCATTTGAGAATGCAGAGTTCAATAATTCACATTACTGTGCAATGCATGTTCAGCACTCCTTTCTAAAAAATATTTGTTTATTTGGCTGTGCCAGGTCTTAATTGTAGCATGCAGAATCTAGTTCCCTGACCAGAGTATAAACTGAAGCGCCACTCATGGTTTTTACTGGTAATTTTCAAAATGAGATTGATTGAAGTCCCCATTGCCCAGCTGCCCCGCCCCACTCTGTGTTTCGGTCTTATCCTCAGCTGCTCAGGTACACACTTTAATTTGGTCCATCCAGAGGTGACCATCTCTGCAGAATTTATTTCCTCAGCTGGGGGGCTGTGGTAAGACTGAGTCCTCGGGGAAGTTCTGGCAGCAGCATCCCCGCCCTGTACTAACAGTGTCAGTAGGACGAGGGGCTGCACCTTAACTGGGGAGTGAGGAAAGTGTTGTTCTTACCACGCTGGTTCTTCCAAGTGATTCTGAGTCTGTTCTTGGCTGCACCTTTCAAGCCTCATTCTCCATCCCAGCTGGAGAGTGTGGATTCCCTATATACTCCTCCAAACACTTTGAATTTAAATCAAGAAAAAATACTAAAATGAGTTCCTGCATAGGCTTTTCTCTCTCTTTATACAAAACATTTTCTTTTGTTGAACCATTTGGAAATAAACAGCAGGTATTATGATGCTTCACCTGCATTATCTCCTGGGAACAAAGACATTCTCCTACATAACCACAACACTGTGATCAGATGTAAGAAATTTAACTTTGGTATAATGCCATTGAGCATCATTCACATTCAAATTTTCCTTACAATGTCCTTTATAGCTTTTTTTTGTGGCGGGGGTGGTGGGGCAATGTAATCAAATCTTTAACATCACTTTTGTGCTTGATGAATTCATACATAAATTGAAAATGTCTTATTGTTTTAAATATCCCAGAACTCAATTTTGACTAATTTTGTATTTCAAACCCAAGTCCATATTCAACACAGTTTCATCTAAGGAGATTTAGAAACATATGACATTTGGCGTTAATACTTTCAGAACTCTAGAATACCCTGAGGCCAATAATCCCATTACATTAAAACTAGAAAGAAAAGTCCTGTCTTTAGCTGTTTTGGTTGTTGTTGTTAACCATGTTAACCATTTGAGAATGCAGAGTTCAATAATTCACATTACTGTGCAATGCATGTTCAGCACTCCTTTCTAAAAAATATTTGTTTATTTGGCTGTGCCAGGTCTTAATTGTAGCATGCAGAATCTAGTTCCCTGACCAGAGATTGAACCCAGGCCCCCTGCATTAGGAGCATGGTGTATTAGCCACTAGACCACCAGGAAGTCCCTCCAGCACTCTTTTCATCTTGCAAAACTTATAAACTCACACTCTTCTTCCACAAATCTGTTTCTTTTCCAGAGTTCCCCATATCAGACAGTTGGTAACTCCATTCATCCAGCTATTTACACTAGAAACATAAAAAGCCATTCTTAAAATTCCCGTTCCTTTACCCTCCAAATCCAATCCATCATCAAATCCTATTGGTTTTGACTTTCCTAGAGGCTTCCCATTCATCAGCCTGTTTCTGTCCCTAACCCTCTGTCCCAGCCCATACTGCCATCTTATGCCACCTGGATTACTGTGACAGATTCCTCACTGGCCTCCTTTTCTTCCTACTCATCCTTGCTGGCTCCTGGTCATTTGTTGTCCGTACATAGACAGCTGTTTTCAAAGTGCAGGTGCCCCTCCTTGCTGGACTCTGCCCATGCTGTGGCCTCTGCCTGTACCACTTTTCATGGAGGCACTGCATGCTCACTGCATCCATCACAGCTCAGGTATCAGAGAAGCCCTTGCTAACTTCTCGGACCAGATCACATTGCCCCTGGTAAGTTTTCGACCAAGTACATTTCTCTCAAACACTCAGAATGATTACAGTGTGTGTGGGTTTCCCTCGCTAGAACAGGCACTCTTTGAAGGTAGGAACTGTACCGCTTTTTGCTCACTTTTGTATCCTGAGCACCTAGAACGTACTCATGAAACATTTGATAAATGAGTGAATTCCTTTCCTTCTGGTCTTTTATCTATTGTCACATACTCTCATGTTTGCAAAAGTAGAAACATCTCCTACCTACCATTTTATAGCTTTTCTCCTGAGTGCTTAGCAATAGGCAAACATTTGGGGGCTGTTTTTATTGACAAAACTCACTCTTTGGATGTTTTGCTGTTTCCGATTTACTCCTTGACTTTTCATTTGGAAAGTCCACTTTTCAACTTGTGTATAAATAGCAAACCTGGATTAGCACTGACTGCAGCTGTGGGTTTTGACCTTTTTTCAAGGTCCATGTCTGCAGCTGGCAACGTCTCTGGTCTGTGCAGAAAGGGTCGTGCAGTGGTTAGTATGCAGGGGTCAGACAAATGAGCTGCTCAGCACTGATCTATTTCTATTTGAATACAATGAAGATGGTCTCAATTAAACTACTTCAGTAGAAGTGGAATCTAGGCAGATCTCGCTCTGAAATCCAAAGTGGAGTTGTAGTTAGAGCTAGAAGGTAGATCCAGATTCAGAACAGCTTTAGAGTTTGAGCAGAAAGTGTCCATGGCTCTCCACTCAGTTTCAGGGTGACTTGTCTCAGCTACTCTCTACATACCTGCTTCGATCCCCACTTTTACTTTCCAAGTCCCTCTTCTTACTTACAGTTTTTGCTTTTCAGAAATATGGTTTGCAAAATTTTTTAAATTTTATTTACTTACTTATTTTTGGCTATTCTGGGTTTTCACTGCTGCCACGGGCTCTTCTCTAGTTGCAGGGAATAGGGACCAGTCTCTTTAAATGTTGTAAAGGCTCAGTATTTTCTGCAGCAGTGCCCCTCCTTGCTGGACTCTGCCCATGCTGTGGCCTCTGCCTGTACCACTTTTCATGGAGGCACTGCATGCTCACTGCATCCATCACAGCTCAGGTATCAGAGAAGCCCTTGCTAACTTCTCGGACCAGATCACATTGCCCCTGGTAAGTTTTCGACCAAGTACATTTCTCTCAAACACTCAGAATGATTACAGTGTGTGGGTTTCCCTCGCTAGAACAGGCACTCTTTGAAGGTAGGAACTGTACCGCTTTTTGCTCACTTTTGTATCCTGAGCACCTAGAACGTACTCATGAAACATTTGATAAATGAGTGAATTCCTTTCCTTCTGGTCTTTTATCTATTGTCACATACTCTCATGTTTGCAAAAGTAGAAACATCTCCTACCTACCATTTTATAGCTTTTCTCCTGAGTGCTTAGCAATAGGCAAACATTTGGGGGCTGTTTTTATTGACAAAACTCACTCTTTGGATGTTTTGCTGTTTCCGATTTACTCCTTGACTTTTCATTTGGAAAGTCCACTTTTCAACTTGTGTATAAATAGCAAACCTGGATTAGCACTGACTGCAGCTGTGGGTTTTGACCTTTTTTCAAGGTCCATGTCTGCAGCTGGCAACGTCTCTGGTCTGTGCAGAAAGGGTCGTGCAGTGGTTAGTATGCAGGGGTCAGACAAATGAGCTGCTCAGCACTGATCTATTTCTATTTGAATACAATGAAGATGGTCTCAATTAAACTACTTCAGTAGAAGTGGAATCTAGGCAGATCTCGCTCTGAAATCCAAAGTGGAGTTGTAGTTAGAGCTAGAAGGTAGATCCAGATTCAGAACAGCTTTAGAGTTTGAGCAGAAAGTGTCCATGGCTCTCCACTCAGTTTCAGGGTGACTTGTCTCAGCTACTCTCTACATACCTGCTTCGATCCCCACTTTTACTTTCCAAGTCCCTCTTCTTACTTACAGTTTTTGCTTTTCAGAAATATGGTTTGCAAAATTTTTTAAATTTTATTTACTTACTTATTTTTGGCTATTCTGGGTTTTCACTGCTGCCACGGGCTCTTCTCTAGTTGCAGGGAATAGGGACCAGTCTCTAGTTGAGGTGAGCAGGCTTCTTGTTGTGATGACTTCTCTTGTTGTGCAACTCGGCCTCTGGGGCACATAGGCTTCAGTAGTTGTGGTGCATCGACTCGATAGTTGCAGCTCCAAGGCACTAGAGCACAGTCTCCATAGCTGTGGCTCATGGGCTTAGTTGCTCCACAGCATGTGGGATCCTCCTGGATCAGGGATTGATACCCATGTCTCCTGCATTGGCAGATGAACTCTTTACCACTGAGCTACCAGGGAAGCCCTGCAAATAGTTTTAACTTGGCATGGTTCTGAATCAATCTGTGGCGTTCCTTGACATATCTTTTTGTCTCCTATTTCTGCTCTCAACTGGAAAATTCTGTTTCTTATTTCAGATTAGAGAGTCTCTAGTTGTCTCATCTGATCTTTATGAGCCAGCTCTATGTGTCCTTTAACTAATGTCTATATGCCCTTGTCTGTCTTTGGATGGGGGCATCCACTCTAGTTAGTAACAGAGGGGAGCAGCAGAGTCATGTAGTATCAAAAACAGCTTTCTGAGTAACAGAGGAGGTGAACTGTAAACTTTCCATTAGAATAGGGTATGGGCAAATGAGATGCTGTAACTGAGACCTGGAACAAAACACCCAACTTCAGGTTTGTTTGAGGTTTTTTTTAACTTTTTATTTTGTCCTGGGGCAGAGCTGATTAACAATGTTGTGATAGTTTCAGGTGAACCCAACTACAGTTTTAAGCCTTGGTTTCCTCAACTGTAAAAAGAGGAAAAAAACCTATATTTTATCAGTTTCTCAGGATATAAGGAAATCAGATGAGATAAAGCACACAGGACACTTAACCCAGAATGGCAATGTTACTCTTCATAATAATAGTATCAGGTCCCGTCTCAGCTCTGAAATCCAAAGTGGAGTTGTAGTTAGAGCTAGAAGGTAGATCCAGATTCAGAACAGCTTTAGAGTTTGAGCAGAAAGTGTCCATGGCTCTCCACTCAGTTTCAGGGTGACTTGTCTCAGCTACTCTCTACATACCTGCTTCGATCCCCACTTTTACTTTCCAAGTCCCTCTTCTTACTTACAGTTTTTGCTTTTCAGAAATATGGTTTGCAAAATTTTTTAAATTTTATTTACTTACTTATTTTTGGCTATTCTGGGTTTTCACTGCTGCCACGGGCTCTTCTCTAGTTGCAGGGAATAGGGACCAGTCTCTAGTTGAGGTGAGCAGGCTTCTTGTTGTGATGACTTCTCTTGTTGTGCAACTCGGCCTCTGGGGCACATAGGCTTCAGTAGTTGTGGTGCATCGACTCGATAGTTGCAGCTCCAAGGCACTAGAGCACAGTCTCCATAGCTGTGGCTCATGGGCTTAGTTGCTCCACAGCATGTGGGATCCTCCTGGATCAGGGATTGATACCCATGTCTCCTGCATTGGCAGATGAACTCTTTACCACTGAGCTACCAGGGAAGCCCTGCAAATAGTTTTAACTTGGCATGGTTCTGAATCAATCTGTGGCGTTCCTTGACATATCTTTTTGTCTCCTATTTCTGCTCTCAACTGGAAAATTCTGTTTCTTATTTCAGATTAGAGAGTCTCTAGTTGTCTCATCTGATCTTTATGAGCCAGCTCTATGTGTCCTTTAACTAATGTCTATATGCCCTTGTCTGTCTTTGGATGGGGGCATCCACTCTAGTTAGTAACAGAGGGGAGCAGCAGAGTCATGTAGTATCAAAAACAGCTTTCTGAGTAACAGAGGAGGTGAACTGTAAACTTTCCATTAGAATAGGGTATGGGCAAATGAGATGCTGTAACTGAGACCTGGAACAAAACACCCAACTTCAGGTTTGTTTGAGGTTTTTTTTAACTTTTTATTTTGTCCTGGGGCAGAGCTGATTAACAATGTTGTGATAGTTTCAGGTGAACCCAACTACAGTTTTAAGCCTTGGTTTCCTCAACTGTAAAAAGAGGAAAAAAACCTATATTTTATCAGTTTCTCAGGATATAAGGAAATCAGATGAGATAAAGCACACAGGACACTTAACCCAGTAACATGGCAATGTTACTCTTCATAGTAATAGTATCAACATGGATGCTCTTCATACTAGTAATATCATCTATAACACATTCATATTTATAAGGAATATATTAATATATAATCTATTATGTATCTTGACATACTCTTTTAAAAAATTGTATTTTCATATTATAAACATAATAGAGACTCCCCTGATAGTCCAGTAGTTAAGAATCTGCCTTGTACTGCAGATGTACCTTGCAGAGGATGTGGGTTCAATCCCTGGCCAGGGGACTAAGATCCCACATGCCACAGAGCAATTAAGCCCTTATGCCACATCTATTGAGCCCTTGTGCCACAAGCAGAGAATTCATGTGCTGCAATGCACGATCCTGCTTGACATGGCAAAGACCCGATGCACCTAAATAAATAAATAAATACATACTAAGAAGTATAATGCAGGGATTGCCCTGATGGCCTGGTGGCTAAGACTCTGGGCTCCCAATGCAGCGGGCTAGGATTCGCTCCCTGGTCGGGGATTTAGACCCCACGCGTCACAACTAAATATCCATCATGCTGTAACTAAAACCTGGTGCAACCAAATAAATAAATATATATTAAAAAATGAATAAATAAAAACAAATTAAAAGTATCATACATATGACATATTTTTATACGTATTTGGAATAGTGTATTTTCCAAATTACTTCTTTAAACTGACTCACTTCTGGAAAGAATTTCCCAGATGGCTAAATAGTTCTATAAACTGTGCCTCTCGGCAGAATAATGTTTCTGACGCACAGGGTGGAGTGATGGGAATGTTTATTTCCCTGGGGAAGATGGTGATCTGTGGGCCCCTCTGTACTGACTATATGGAACCCGATCCAAGATAACAGGGGATTAAAAAATAGCTTGTGGTTTACTAACAAAGGCCATTGTCCTGAAGGAGTTTTTTTGGCGTGGAGCCAGACGCCAGATTTAGAATAAAATGAACATACTTTCTTTTCTACAGAAACATTTGAATAATAATAGCTAGTGCTTACTGTATGCCAAACATTGTGTGAAAGGCTCCATATATTAACTCATTTCCCTCTCTGTGCAGCACATCAAGGAGGATACTGTTATTGTTTACAATTTACAGGTAAAGGAACTGAGACATTGATCTGTGGGGATTTTTTTAGATGCTTTCTGCAAACTACAACCAACTGACCTTGCTCTGACCTAGGCTCATCTCTAGTACTCTGTACTCTGAGCCCTATCATTGGTATTGCTGTTCCTCCAGGACTGGAGTCCTGCCTTAAATCTCTGATGTCTTCCAGGGTTAATGTTAGTCCATGAATTCCAAAACTGAGGGCTGCCATATTCCCCACCCGACCGCTACACAAGCCAGAGGTCTTCAGGGCTTCCCTGGTGGCTCAGACAGTAAAGAATTTACCTGCAATGCAGGAGATCTGGATTCAATCCCGAGGTCAGGAAGATCTCCTGGAGAAGGGACTTGCTGCCCACATCTGTATTCATGTCTGGAAAGTTCTATGGACAGATGAGCCTAGCGCTACAGTCCATGGGGTCACAAAGAGTTGGATGTGACATAAGTGACTAGTACAACATAGAGGTTTAAAAAAAAAAAAAAAAAAAAACATCTCTTACACCATGAATTCATAGGGAACCTTTTCACCAGTTCCTACAAAGTGTGCTTCTCGAGGGAAGAAGGTTGGTGCTTTAATCGAGCTCAAGTACTTTTCTCTTTTTTTTTTTTTTTTTTTTTTAAAGATTTATTTATTTATTTATTTTGGGCAAGGGTCGGGTTGGGGAGGGAGGGGGGTGGGCGAGCCACTTCTATTGTTCTTTCATTTCTCTATTTTCATCTGTCTTTGTTCTTTGGCTCTGTGGGCCTCCCATCGCGGTGGCCTCTGTTGTCGCAGAGCACCGGCTCTGGGCGCATGCGCTCCAGAGCTGCTCGGTAATTGGACATATCGGTCCAGCCACTCCGCGGCACGTAGGATCATCCCAGGCCAGGGATCGAACCGGTGCCCCTGATTGTTTCCCTTCACATATTTCAGGAAGCTATCTCAGCTCTTAGAGGGTTGAATATGCTCTGTATGTACATTAGTTCTCTTGGCAAGAGTCTAGTAACTCCAGGTGCCTGAACATACTTTCTTTTCTACAGAAACATTTGAATAATAATAGCTAGTGCTTACTGTATGCCAAACATTGTGTGAAAGGCTCCATATATTAACTCATTTCCCTCTCTGTGCAGCACATCAAGGAGGATACTGTTATTGTTTACAATTTACAGGTAAAGGAACTGAGACATTGATCTGTGGGGATTTTTTTAGATGCTTTCTGCAAACTACAACCAACTGACCTTGCTCTGACCTAGGCTCATCTCTAGTACTCTGTACTCTGAGCCCTATCATTGGTATTGCTGTTCCTCCAGGACTGGAGTCCTGCCTTAAATCTCTGATGTCTTCCAGGGTTAATGTTAGTCCATGAATTCCAAAACTGAGGGCTGCCATATTCCCCACCCGACCGCTACACAAGCCAGAGGTCTTCAGGGCTTCCCTGGTGGCTCAGACAGTAAAGAATTTACCTGCAATGCAGGAGATCTGGATTCAATCCCGAGGTCAGGAAGATCTCCTGGAGAAGGGACTTGCTGCCCACATCTGTATTCATGTCTGGAAAGTTCTATGGACAGATGAGCCTAGCGCTACAGTCCATGGGGTCACAAAGAGTTGGATGTGACATAAGTGACTAGTACAACATAGAGGTTTAAAAAAAAAAAAAAAAAAAAAACATCTCTTACACCATGAATTCATAGGGAACCTTTTCACCAGTTCCTACAAAGTGTGCTTCTCGAGGGAAGAAGGTTGGTGCTTTAATCGAGCTCAAGTACTTTTCTCTTTTTTTTTTTTTTTTTTTTTTAAAGTTTTATTTTTTTTTTTTTTTTGGGCGGGGGTCGGGTTGGGGAGGGAGGGGAGCGGGCGGGCCACTTCTATTGGTCTTTCATTTCTCTATTTTCATCCGTCTTTGTTCTTTGGCTCTGTGGGCCTCCCATCGCGGTGGCCTCTGTTGTCGCAGAGCACCGGCTCTGGGCGCATGCGCTCCAGAGCTGCTCGGTAATTGGACATATCGGTCCAGCCACTCCGCGGCACGTAGGATCATCCCAGGCCAGGGATCGAACCGGTGCCCCTGATTGTTTCCCTTCACATATTTCAGGAAGCTATCTCAGCTCTTAGAGGGTTGAATATGCTCTGTATGTACATTAGTTCTCTTGGCAAGAGTCTAGCCCTTAACTTGTTTGTTTCCAAGAGTGCCGACAGCATGCTAGATAACACTAGACTCTCCCAGTTTCACCCTGTGGGAATATTTGTGGGGAATTCCTTTTTGACCATGATGTCCACAGTATCACCTTTGTTGTAGAGGCACAGGGATGTGGCTGAAGGAACAATTCCATGTTTTCCAAAAGACTCAGAGAATATACAGTGAGTGCCTCTCCCTTTGCCCTTTATGTTGGTCATTTTCTGGCAAAGTATTGCAGCTTGGCAGTTTCAGCCAAAAATAAAAAAGAACCCCTTAATATCTTGAGCAAGCTCAACCAAGAGGCAAACTAGCATACAAAGTCATAATAGGATAAGGAGTGAGAGGCTACGTGGAGATAAATGACTCAAAAATCAATGTATATTGGGAAATTCTCTTTACAAGAAAACTGGATTTACCCTCAAGGCAGGTGATGAAGCTTGCAAGTGCCAAGCTGGGTAGATATGCCTCCTAGAGTGAGTACTTGGCAGTGAGGTCTGTGGAGGAAGGGCGGTATGCTGCCTACTGTGGGGTTCAGGTGGAAGTGGGTCCTGATTCTGCTCTGTCTCTGTTCTAATGAAGCCTGTCTAGATGTAAGGAACAGAGACTCAATTCAGTTACTTGGAAAAAAGGGGGATTTAGGCAGAACTGCAATTCAATATTATAGCCCTATGTGGGGTTTGAAGGTGTTACAGAATTATTTTATAAACCCTGCAGAATTGATGTTTCACTGCCCCCTCATTCAAAGATTGTTAGTCAGGAAGGAGAAGCTTCTATGTAATGAAGTAGATGGCTAGCTGGTGTTGGGCAATAGATGACTCTTGTCTAAAAGTTGATGGTGACCCCATACAGGGTGGCTTCCCAGGGGGCTCAGTGGTCAAGAATTCGCCTGGCCATGCAGGACACGTGGGTTCGATCCCTGGGTTGAGAAGATTCCCTGGAGAAGGAAACAGCAAGCCACCTTAGTATTCTTGCCTAGAGAATCTCCATGGATGGAAGAGTCTGGCGGGCTACAGTTCATGGGGTCAAAAAGTGTTGGATACAACTGAGTGACTGAGCAAACAGCACCTCATACAGGGCATTATCCACACATGTAGTGAAAGATGGAAGGGCATATGGGAGGATGGAAGGGCAGCAACTCAAAGATTCTGAGAAATAGAAAAGAAAGGATGCTGATATGAGTGCTTTTGATCTTTCTACTAACACCAGAAATGGAAAAGGGTCAGGGATTCTCACTTCCTCTTGGTTCTCTCCTGGATCTGGATAGCTGTTGGCATTGAGGGTGTTTAAGGCAGTGAGCCCCCCAACCAAGATGGGCCCCAGTTTCAGCCAAAAATAAAAAAGAACCCCTTAATATCTTGAGCAAGCTCAACCAAGAGGCAAACTAGCATACAAAGTCATAATAGGATAAGGAGTGAGAGGCTACGTGGAGATAAATGACTCAAAAATCAATGTATATTGGGAAATTCTCTTTACAAGAAAACTGGATTTACCCTCAAGGCAGGTGATGAAGCTTGCAAGTGCCAAGCTGGGTAGATATGCCTCCTAGAGTGAGTACTTGGCAGTGAGGTCTGTGGAGGAAGGGCGGTATGCTGCCTACTGTGGGGTTCAGGTGGAAGTGGGTCCTGATTCTGCTCTGTCTCTGTTCTAATGAAGCCTGTCTAGATGTAAGGAACAGAGACTCAATTCAGTTACTTGGAAAAAAGGGGGATTTAGGCAGAACTGCAATTCAATATTATAGCCCTATGTGGGGTTTGAAGGTGTTACAGAATTATTTTATAAACCCTGCAGAATTGATGTTTCACTGCCCCCTCATTCAAAGATTGTTAGTCAGGAAGGAGAAGCTTCTATGTAATGAAGTAGATGGCTAGCTGGTGTTGGGCAATAGATGACTCTTGTCTAAAAGTTGATGGTGACCCCATACAGGGTGGCTTCCCAGGGGGCTCAGTGGTCAAGAATTCGCCTGGCCATGCAGGACACGTGGGTTCGATCCCTGGGTTGAGAAGTTTCCCCTGGAGAAGGAAACAGCAAGCCACCTTAGTATTCTTGCCTAGAGAATCTCCATGGATGGAAGAGTCTGGCGGGCTACAGTTCATGGGGTCAAAAAGTGTTGGATACAACTGAGTGACTGAGCAAACAGCACCTCATACAGGGCATTATCCACACATGTAGTGAAAGATGGAAGGGCATATGGGAGGATGGAAGGGCAGCAACTCAAAGATTCTGAGAAATAGAAAAGAAAGGATGCTGATATGAGTGCTTTTGATCTTTCTACTAACACCAGAAATGGAAAAGGGTCAGGGATTCTCACTTCCTCTTGGTTCTCTCCTGGATCTTGGAAGCAGTGAGCTGTTGGCATTGAGGGTGTTTAAGGCAGTGTGGTCCTGGCAAATGTGGCAGGCAGAGGCCCATAGGCACTTCAGGGGCAGCTTGTGATGCTGTGGTGCCATAGTGATTGTGACTGTGCACTTTGTCATGTCCTTACTGTCAGCCATAAGTGAGGCCCTTGAGTATCAAGATGCAGCAGCTGACAGCAGGAGCCAGAGTTTACTAGATGTAGGCTAGGTTGGTGGAGGAAGACCCTGAGGTCAGAGAGGACTGAAAGACAGAATTCCCTAACCATGATGGATCAAAGTCATATTTGCATTGAAGTGTTTTCAGGAAAACTTCTTGGGATTAAGAGTCCATGGGGTCACTGGAAAACAGTGGAAAATGGGAAGCATGGACTTTAGAATCAGCCAGACCTGTGTCCAAATCTCAATTCTGACACTCAGTAGCTATGTGTCTTAGTTAGGCTTCCTTCCCAAATCATACATAAAACAATGATTAGGTACAAGCAGTTTAATTGAGAAGCATAGTGATGGGATGCAGAAGTGAGATGGGAAGGGCAAGAATCTCTTAGAAGATGAATTCATTGCTACATTATAGGCAACTGAAGTTCAGGTTCAACACTTGGGAGTCCTCTGAAAGATGATGGTGTAGAACATCCTTAAGTGCTGCCCCACAAAGAGACAATGAAGCTAGCATTTTTCATCTACCAATTCCTGGACCTCAGGTGAAGGTCACTCTTGGGGGGCATTAACTCTACAGCACCTATGGTGATCTGGCATCTTGTTGCTGGAGAAGGCTCTCAGGCAGAGTGATGCTTTTGGTGTGTGTGTGATCTTTCGGTGGATCTCCTCTGGAGGATATGGGCTTGACACCAGTATTGTATGCTGCAACTATGTGATCATGTGTGTTTTCATGACTCTAAAATGGTGATCAAAGTACTTAACTGCACAGTATTAGTTGGAAGAGGAAGGATTCACAAAACACCACTTATAGTTCCTGAACCATAGTTGATGCTCAGTAAGTGATAGCTTTAGTAGCAATAAGTTACCATGAAGGAACAGTGGCTCTTCCTCTGTAGCTGACTTAAGACTTGTTTCTATCAGTAGAATTTGTGATAGGGAAGACAGTTGACTAGCATCAGAAGGGGAAATCCACAGCCTTAAGAACAGAAATTTTCCTTAAAGCAGCTACCCATTGGTATGGGGACAGAATCTACTCCTTACAAGCATCATAATGCCAACTAACTTAATAAGATATAATTAGATTATTTTCTCAGGAGTAAAGCTTTTTGCCAGTGGTTTGTATATGTCACTGTGTGGTAGGAAAATAAAGTTGACACAGAACTGAATTATTTTGCTTATAGCTGTAGAGAAGCTCTAACACTGAACCTGACGCTCCAATGCTTTGGCCACCTGATGTGAAGAGACGACTCATTGGAAAAGACCATGATGTTGGGAAAAGTAGAAGGCAAAAGGAGAAGGGGATGACAGAGGATGAGATGGCTGGATGGCATCGCTGAGTCAGTGGACATGAGCCTGAGCAGGCTCTGGGAGACCGTGAAGGACAGGGAAACCTGGCGTGCTAAAGTCCAGGGGTTGCAGAGTCAGACATGACTAAGTGACTGAACTGAACTGTAAAGAATATTTACCATTTCATGATGAATCTAAGAGTATATCCAGGTTGACACAGGTACACTGATTGTGTTTTCTACTTTGCACTAAAATATAATCATAGATCTTATCATATTCATGGTACAACTCTGTGTGTGCTTGCCTACTAGGAAAATGGAGGATTTGGGAGAAGATAGTCTTACTGAGATAGTGGAGTGCGTGGGCTGGGGAGGAACATTATTAGAGAACTTGTGAACAGGATCCATGAATGGAGAATCGAGTTATATATTTAGACTTCCATGGTGGTCCAGTGGTTAAGATCATCTTTCTACCTCAAGGGATATGGGTTCAATCCCCAGTCAAGGAACTAAGATGCTGCATGATATAATGGAGTGGCCAAAAACAAACCCCAAAACCTCCATCTTAGTGATGATGGCTGCAGAACTTGGTAAATAAATTTAACAAACAAAAACAACTTGCCACTAACTTACTACTCAAATATTCATCAATAGGGCAACGTGAAACTGTGGCATAGATACACACAGAAAATAAAATACATGAATAAACAGGCAGAAATGTGGTTGAATCTTAAAGAATGATAAAGATGAATGAAAGAAGGCATACTAAAATGTACCTACACTATAATTCTGCTTACACACATTAAAATATATAAAGGTAAACTATATTATTTATGGATGCTTATTTAGTTCGTAAATCTACACCAGAAAGCAAGAAGCTGTCAGCACAGTTGATTGTAGGCAGAGGAAAGTAGACTGGAAAGAAGCACCGGGAGGCCTTCCTGAGGATGCATTATATGTTCAGGTTGTATTTACATTTATGTGTAGTTTGTGATAATTTATTAAATTATATGTTCATATTTAATTACTGTATATTAATATTACACATTTTTTCTTGACGTTTAAAGGACAAGATTTGGCCTTGATAAAAGGCTTCAGAAACAAAGAATTGAGTTACATTCTTAATTTTGTAATATTTGAGGTGTTTGGGTGGAATTGAATACAGACAATGTTGTTTATAAACTGAGATGTTGTAGAAGACAAAATGCCCCGAGAGGCATTGGCTCGTGTGCTGCCCTCAGCTCTCCGAGAGGGGTGCTTAGAGTCTTGGAGGTGATGTTTCGAGCTCCTCCCAGTCAAGGCCTGCCTGAGGAGTTTGGCTTGTGTGTGTCTTTGTGGCAGACTCGGGAGGCTAACTGTACACCATCCCATCCCCCTCTTCTGTGTTGACAGGCCCTGACTTTGTTCAGCTATCTGATGGCTATTCCTTGATGTTGGGGAAGTAGACTAGTCCCAGTGGGTGAACTGCGTTTGATGCAAGTCTATCATAGGACTCATTTTATATTTCCCGGTGTTTGGTCTGAGGCGGCCAAGTGGCCTAGGAAAAGTATGATGGGGATTTTGGGAAATACTTCTTCCTCTGATAAAAAGAGAGAGATGGAGGAGAAGAGACCTACCCCTTTTAGTCCTGATTTTGGCCCAGAGTTCTGTGAAGACATGGTGTTTGCTACTGTGGCAGCTATTATGTAACCATGATATTACACCTTTATCACCCCAAGGGTGATAGAGTGAAAGATGGGAAAATCTTGTCCTTGATGACATCACTGAACTTCTGGATCAGCCTGGGACTCCTTACCTCTAGCTTCTTAAAATGTGAGACTCCATGTTTAAACTACTGTTGATGGGATATTCTCTCTTTGAAGCCAAAAGCATCTCTTTTTTGCAGGGGGGACCTTTGGCGCAGCTTGTGGTACCTTAGTTCCTTGGTCAAGGATTGAACCTGTGCGTCCTGCAATGGAAGCATGGAGTCCTAACCACTCATCTGCCAGGAAATTCGCAGAAGCCCAAAGCATCCTGATGAACAGAGCTCTGGATGAAGAACTAGCTGTGGTAGATTATCAAAAGCCCTGGTTTTAAGAGTAAGTATCCCTGGAAGAAAAGAAGCAGCACTAGGGCAGAACCAGGAAAGGGACTCACCATTGACCAGGAAAGAGAAAGGACTGGGCTCTTGCTGATCCGGAGGACTGGCAGTGCTACCCATTGCCACAAGGAGAATGAGAGCAGGCGCAGGCAGCAGAGGCTGTGTTGGTGAGATGCCAGGCACTGGGGTAGCTGTGGTAGGCAAACACAGCAGTTCTTTCTGTGGGATGCAAGGAGCCAGAGCCAAAACGATATTACAGCTCTGATAGCCTGGCCGTGGTGGAGGAAATAGGGGCTTTAGAATCAAGAACTGGGTCCTGCCACTCACGGGAGCTTCAGTTTCCTGAGCTGCAAAATGAGGTAAGTCATATTAGCACCGTTGGATTGTTATAAGGCTTAAAATACATTAACTCCTATAAATTTCCCAGGATATAGCAGGGGTTTAATAAAGGACAGTTATTTCTATTTAATGAAGACCTATAGAGGCAATGAAAATACTTCATGATCCACTCCTAGATGCGTGACCACTAGATGCTGAGTGAGGTCAGGTCAACTTGAGACTTCCTAGGGCAATCTGGTGTTGACCTATCCCAGTTGGTCTTCAAAGAGAGGAGACTCTGGTGTTGGAGCTTCTGGGAGCCCCCAGAGGCAAAGCTAAAATAATAGATATTTGGGAGGAGGAAGAGAACACTAATAATTGCCATGGCATTGTTTTCTCCTGAGCAGGGAAAAAGACAAAGACAGATGACACAAATTGTTGATAGAAATGATAATGCCAGAGCTACACGGGGCTTTCCAAGTTTCCTGAGGGATTGCGCAGAGGCTCATCACAGAGTCCCCGACTCCTGGGAGGAAGGAGGAGGAGGATTTAAAATGTCCCGTGTCCATCCCATCATTGACACCTCGGGATATAGAAGCACCGGAAGTACAAATGTAATGACCAGACCCAGAGGCTTCCTGCTCGCGGATGTGAGGCTGGAGGTGGACCAAAATAGCTACATGGCACTAATAACAGACTCCCAGAAGCCACTCCTTCTCTCAGGAGCCCCTTCCTACACACCCTTCTAAGTAATTTCTAACCTTGTGGTGATTACAGAAAAAAGAAGAATAGAAGTTACTGGCGTTTGTAGTAACAGGATGAGAAAGTGCGAGACTTCCTGTTATGTGTGTGTGACAGCTGGTGATAAGTGGAGGGCCCTGCACAGGAAATCCGCCCAGCTTCTGCAATGTGACCTGCCTGAAACTTGGGCACTCCTTCAGTCTGAGTGTTGATGGCAGGACAAAGGGGCACCTGGACCATGGACGACGTGGTAGAGAAGAGTTTGGAAGGGCCGCTGGCACCTTCTACAGATGAGCCTCCCCAGAAAAGGGGAGACCTAGTAGAAATCTTAAATGGGGATAAGGTAAAATTTGACGACACAGGACTCTCCTTAATCCTGCAGAACGGCCTGGAGACCCTCCGAGTGGAAAACGCTCTGACCGACGTCATCTTGTGTGTGGACATCCAGGAATTCTCCTGCCACCGCGTGGTGCTTGCCGCGGCCAGCAACTATTTCAGGTCAGCGCACCTAGGACCAGAGTCAAATCAGGTGCAGGTTGTAAGGAGATCTGAATTGACGTGAGAGCGTGATCGAACTAGTTGGCTGTTGCATTTATGGTTTGTCTGTTTATTTAGATATGTACAGAAAAGGAAACTACTAAACTCTAGAGTTTAGAATTTAAGTCCTACTAAAAGAGAGCTTGTATCACTTAAAAGCAATGTTCATACCTTACGGTGAGCATTAATGTGTATATGTCTTTATTCCAGAGGGTGGAAAATTACTGGTTATGGGGATTTTCTCCCCTGGCACATGACTAGTGTGCTGGAAACATAATTCTGTCTTTATTCACCAATAGGCGTGGAGAAAAAGATGTGATCACTTTTAAAGTTAGCCGATGACTTGTTGAAAATCAGATGCTTCTGTTTATGTGCAGGGAGTGGGTGGGAAGCAGTTACAAAGGTGCTTTAGAAGTGAGAGGCCGCTAGTTACAACAAACGAGGCTTCCTGCTCGCGGATGTGAGGCTGGAGGTGGACCAAAATAGCTACATGGCACTAATAACAGACTCCCAGAAGCCACTCCTTCTCTCAGGAGCCCCTTCCTACACACCCTTCTAAGTAATTTCTAACCTTGTGGTGATTACAGAAAAAAGAAGAATAGAAGTTACTGGCGTTTGTAGTAACAGGATGAGAAAGTGCGAGACTTCCTGTTATGTGTGTGTGACAGCTGGTGATAAGTGGAGGGCCCTGCACAGGAAATCCGCCCAGCTTCTGCAATGTGACCTGCCTGAAACTTGGGCACTCCTTCAGTCTGAGTGTTGATGGCAGGACAAAGGGGCACCTGGACCATGGAGGGTGGTAGAGAAGAGTTTGGAAGGGCCGCTGGCACCTTCTACAGATGAGCCTCCCCAGAAAAGGGGAGACCTAGTAGAAATCTTAAATGGGGATAAGGTAAAATTTGACGACACAGGACTCTCCTTAATCCTGCAGAACGGCCTGGAGACCCTCCGAGTGGAAAACGCTCTGACCGACGTCATCTTGTGTGTGGACATCCAGGAATTCTCCTGCCACCGCGTGGTGCTTGCCGCGGCCAGCAACTATTTCAGGTCAGCGCACCTAGGACCAGAGTCAAATCAGGTGCAGGTTGTAAGGAGATCTGAATTGACGTGAGAGCGTGATCGAACTAGTTGGCTGTTGCATTTATGGTTTGTCTGTTTATTTAGATATGTACAGAAAAGGAAACTACTAAACTCTAGAGTTTAGAATTTAAGTCCTACTAAAAGAGAGCTTGTATCACTTAAAAGCAATGTTCATACCTTACGGTGAGCATTAATGTGTATATGTCTTTATTCCAGAGGGTGGAAAATTACTGGTTATGGGGATTTTCTCCCCTGGCACATGACTAGTGTGCTGGAAACATAATTCTGTCTTTATTCACCAATAGGCGTGGAGAAAAAGATGTGATCACTTTTAAAGTTAGCCGATGACTTGTTGAAAATCAGATGCTTCTGTTTATGTGCAGGGAGTGGGTGGGAAGCAGTTACAAAGGTGCTTTAGAAGTGAGAGGCCGCTAGTTACAACAAACTCAGAGATAGGGGTTTCAACCCACTCTGCCCCTTCCTGAGCCTGGGACTTTAGACAAATCACTTAATGCTCTGAGTTTCTGTTTTATCATCTGTAAGATGGGAACAATGACGCTTACCTCTCAGGATTATTGTGATAAATATGAGAGGGAAGAGTCTCACATAGTTCTAGAATTTAGTAAATGCTCAGTATATCTCTGTTAAAACTCTTCACCTCATCCTGTTTAGCTCAGCTAGTTCTATTTAGTTCTGTTTAGTTCATGTAGCGAGCAAATGCTTGAGGGTAGGAACGTGGGAAAATCAGGAACCTAGTAAGTTGCGCTGGATGCAGAGTTTTCCCAATCAATGTAGACGTGGTGGGACCAGTCCCCAAGGGAAATGTGGATGCAAAAGTTATTTGGGAAACTTGAAAAAGAAATAAAAATCGCAATTCTTCTTAAAAGATTCTTACCTCTTGGTTATGGCAGAGGAAATTAAAAGCTATTTACCTATGTAAAAATCATGGAAGGGATTTTATTTTCTCTCCTTCTATGACTCCTTTCTTTCTTTTTTTTTTTTTTTTGTGTGAGATGTTTAAGGGAAACTTTGGAATTCAAAGAGCAACATCTATAGTCTTTGTGGAACTGATTAGGTCCCGTATGTAGATGAGGCAAGGGGATATCTGGGTTTATAGAAAGTAGGTCCTCTATGTGCCAAGCAGACAGTTATCTGATTTTGTTTTTATAATAGCATGATGGAAGTGACTGATAAACCCTTTTTACAGATGAGGAAATGGAAACCCCACATGACATATCTAGTCATTGCTGGAGAAAGGATTGGACACATTCCAGAAATTTTTGTTTTTATTGCAATAAAAACTGCCCCTAAATTGGAGGTTTTATTCCACAAGAAGTATATAAAAGGTAAAGTGTAGGCACGGCCATAAGCCTGAGTTGGCATAGATAAATACATTGCTTAGTCCACCAATATCGATCATCTGTTTTAAAGTTAGCCGATGACTTGTTGAAAATCAGATGCTTCTGTTTATGTGCAGGGAGTGGGTGGGAAGCAGTTACAAAGGTGCTTTAGAAGTGAGAGGCCGCTAGTTACAACAAACTCAGAGATAGGGGTTTCAACCCACTCTGCCCCTTCCTGAGCCTGGGACTTTAGACAAATCACTTAATGCTCTGAGTTTCTGTTTTATCATCTGTAAGATGGGAACAATGACGCTTACCTCTCAGGATTATTGTGATAAATATGAGAGGGAAGAGTCTCACATAGTTCTAGAATTTAGTAAATGCTCAGTATATCTCTGTTAAAACTCTTCACCTCATCCTGTTTAGCTCAGCTAGTTCTATTTAGTTCTGTTTAGTTCATGTAGCGAGCAAATGCTTGAGGGTAGGAACGTGGGAAAATCAGGAACCTAGTAAGTTGCGCTGGATGCAGAGTTTTCCCAATCAATGTAGACGTGGTGGGACCAGTCCCCAAGGGAAATGTGGATGCAAAAGTTATTTGGGAAACTTGAAAAAGAAATAAAAATCGCAATTCTTCTTAAAAGATTCTTACCTCTTGGTTATGGCAGAGGAAATTAAAAGCTATTTACCTATGTAAAAATCATGGAAGGGATTTTATTTTCTCTCCTTCTATGACTCCTTTCTTTCTTTTTTTTTTTTTTTTGTGTGAGATGTTTAAGGGAAACTTTGGAATTCAAAGAGCAACATCTATAGTCTTTGTGGAACTGATTAGGTCCCGTATGTAGATGAGGCAAGGGGATATCTGGGTTTATAGAAAGTAGGTCCTCTATGTGCCAAGCAGACAGTTATCTGATTTTGTTTTTATAATAGCATGATGGAAGTGACTGATAAACCCTTTTTACAGATGAGGAAATGGAAACCCCACATGACATATCTAGTCATTGCTGGAGAAAGGATTGGACACATTCCAGAAATTTTTGTTTTTATTGCAATAAAAACTGCCCCTAAATTGGAGGTTTTATTCCACAAGAAGTATATAAAAGGTAAAGTGTAGGCACGGCCATAAGCCTGAGTTGGCATAGATAAATACATTGCTTAGTCCACCAATATCGATCATCTGCTTTCACATTGATCACAACCCCTTTCAGAAGTGAATGAAAGTCAACTTAGCCTATGTGCTGAGCACTCACTTTCAGGTTTATTCTTTTTCAGTCACTAGAAAACTGCTATTATTAAATATGTGCCTGATTAGCAATTTCATTTTAGCCACTCAACCTGGCTACGGAACAGGACTGCCAGCCGTGTAGTTTTGCCTACCTGGGGTTTCTCAGTCTAAACAGAAGGTGTTCAGGCCCAGGTCCTTCCCAAGCCTGCTGAAGTAGGATACTCAGCGAGAGAATGTGCCAGCCCCAGAGGCAGCCATGGGGCAACAAAAAGCGGGAGACAGCCATGCAGTGCATGTGTCTGCCTGTGCATGACACGTCTCTTCCCAACCTGCCTGGTCACAAAGGGGAATTCCTTTCATTCTTTTTTTCCATTCTTTTTTTGATTCTTATTTGGTATTTTCAGGGTGACTGTCCTCCTGAACACAATCGGGGAGACAGGATTCCTTTTCCCTGTGCTACTTTAAAAAATATCTTGTGTGGTTGAACACTTACTGTAGGTCAGGGCCTGGGCCACCTGTGGCACATACATGGACCCCCTCCAGCCTCATGACAATCCTCCCAGAGGTGGGGAATTGTCTCCCCAATGAGGAACCATAGCTCGGAATGTCTCAGGTATCACAGTGCCCAAGTGGGGTGGGGACCTAGGACCGACATCAAGTGTGACCTTGCTTCATCATGTTGCCTGTTTCTAAGATTTTGAAAGGACTTGGGAGCCAAGTTCCTCTTATGGTCAGACTTAGAAAGGGCAGTGAGTCTGTTCTGTCTGAGAGGCTTCCGACCCAGCAGCCTGTGCTCTGGAGGTCTTGAAGCTGATGGAAAAATAATCTAGGGTCTTTTCCTTTATTCATTGAGAATATAAGTATTTTGCACACAGTGACTTAGGAGTGTTTGGGGGTACATTTCTAGATGAGGCTTTGCTGAGTCAAAAAGAAATGCATGGGCTTTCCTGGTGGTCCAGTGGGTGAAGAGTCGCCTTGCAGTGCAAGGGGTGCTGGTTCGATCCCTGGCCCAGGAAGACCCCACGTACCACGGAGCGGCTGGGCCAGCATGTCCAATTATGAGCCAGCGCTCTGGAGCGCACGTGCCCAGAGCCGGTGCCCTGCAACTAGAGAGGCCACTGCAATGGGAGGCCCACATAGGTCAAAGAATAAAGATGGATGAAAATGATAACTTAGAGGCAAAATTTTTAAAAATGTTAAAAGAAAAAGATATGCAAAAAAAAAAAAAGAAATGCATCTGCAGTTTTAGTGGCTATTGCCAAATTCTTTTTAATAGGGGCTTAATAATTTTGAACTCCCTACATCCTTCCCAAAACAGGATGGCATCTAACTTTTGGGTTTTTTCCCAATCTGATAAATGAGAAACAGTATCTCAAGGTAGTTTTAATTTGCATTTCTCTTAATCTTGATAAAGGCAAATATCTTCTTTTATATGTTTACATTTTTTAATTAATTAATTAATTTTTGGCTGTACTGGGTCTTCGTTGCTGCGTGAGGTTTTCTCTCATTGCAGAGAGCAGGGGATATGCTCCATTTGTGGTGCACAGGCTTCTCTTTGCAGTGGCTTCTCTTGTTGAGGGTCATGAACTCCAGGGTGTGAGGGCTTCAGTAGTTGCAGATTCCAGGCTCTAGAGTACTGGCTTAATAGTTGAGGCACACAGGCTTAATTGCTCCTTGGCAAGTGAAATCTTTCTGGACCAGGGTGGGTGTGGACCTAGGACCGACATCAAGTGTGACCTTGCTTCATCATGTTGCCTGTTTCTAAGATTTTGAAAGGACTTGGGAGCCAAGTTCCTCTTATGGTCAGACTTAGAAAGGGCAGTGAGTCTGTTCTGTCTGAGAGGCTTCCGACCCAGCAGCCTGTGCTCTGGAGGTCTTGAAGCTGATGGAAAAATAATCTAGGGTCTTTTCCTTTATTCATTGAGAATATAAGTATTTTGCACACAGTGACTTAGGAGTGTTTGGGGGTACATTTCTAGATGAGGCTTTGCTGAGTCAAAAAGAAATGCATGGGCTTTCCTGGTGGTCCAGTGGGTGAAGAGTCGCCTTGCAGTGCAAGGGGTGCTGGTTCGATCCCTGGCCCAGGAAGACCCCACGTACCACGGAGCGGCTGGGCCAGCATGTCCAATTATGAGCCAGCGCTCTGGAGCGCACGTGCCCAGAGCCGGTGCCCTGCAACTAGAGAGGCCACTGCAATGGGAGGCCCACATAGGTCAAAGAATAAAGATGGATGAAAATGATAACTTAGAGGCAAAATTTTTAAAAATGTTAAAAGAAAAAGATATGCAAAAAAAAAAAAAGAAATGCATCTGCAGTTTTAGTGGCTATTGCCAAATTCTTTTTAATAGGGGCTTAATAATTTTGAACTCCCTACATCCTTCCCAAAACAGGATGGCATCTAACTTTTGGGTTTTTTCCCAATCTGATAAATGAGAAACAGTATCTCAAGGTAGTTTTAATTTGCATTTCTCTTAATCTTGATAAAGGCAAATATCTTCTTTTATATGTTTACATTTTTTAATTAATTAATTAATTTTTGGCTGTACTGGGTCTTCGTTGCTGCGTGAGGTTTTCTCTCATTGCAGAGAGCAGGGGATATGCTCCATTTGTGGTGCACAGGCTTCTCTTTGCAGTGGCTTCTCTTGTTGAGGGTCATGAACTCCAGGGTGTGAGGGCTTCAGTAGTTGCAGATTCCAGGCTCTAGAGTACTGGCTTAATAGTTGAGGCACACAGGCTTAATTGCTCCTTGGCAAGTGAAATCTTTCTGGACCAGGGATGGAACCCATGTCTCTTGCATTGGCAGGCGGTTTCTTTACCTCTGAGCCATCAGGGAAAACTAAATATATTTTCATATGTTTAAGGGTCATCTGCAGGTTTTTTTAAAATAAAAAGTATTTTTATAAAAAGATTATTCTAATCAAAGTACTACATGCAGATACTTAATAAAATGTCAAATAGCATTTAAAAATTAATAATGAAAACCAAAAATTCTTCTTCACCTTCTCCACCCATCAGTCCTGGTCACTAGAGTCCACCATTTTTGATGTTTAGCTCTTTCTGTTTCTTCTGGCATTATACTTATGTTTCTACAAAATAGTCCTACATTGCTCTTTCTTCATTTCTCAATGTTAGACATCATTCATTAGTTTTCTAATGTATCTGATTAGGATTTAGCACTTATGCCCAGTTCCCTTACCTATAATCTCTCAGTATACTATTACCATATTTTTAATACATTTGTGCTAACAGTGCACGTTATACCTATGAAAATATTGTTTCCTGTTCCACCAAATTATATGTTACAATTATATTTTCTTTCTCGTAGATCTTTTTGTCTTTCCTGAAGCCAATAACTCACTCTTTCTTTCCATTTGCTTAGTTTTGGGGGTATCACAGCCTCTCCACAGTGAACTTTCGTGTGGCCCAACACATCAGAGGATTCGTCAGCTCTTTCCACCCCAGCGTCTTTGTCACTTCCATTATCCCAAACAGGATCCCTGAACCTGCTGTCCAGCTATTGTCTAGCTGCATCTGTAACCCTGCTGGCTGCACATAGGGACTCTGTTAGTAACTCAATGTAGTTCCCCTTAGGGGCCTATTTAAAAGTTCAGAATGGAATGAGGAAGCTGGGAAAACACTACAGTAAAATTGAGTCTGAGAAAAGGGTGAGGGGGAATAAAGCTTAGAAACATTGAGGGAAGTACAGATTTAACACTTATAACAATGTTTTCCAAACTTAGACTCCTAGTGTCTTTTATAAGATTGCTGCCAAGCTGCCATTGTGTTTTGCTTCTGGACAGATCCCCAAATCAAAGTTGTTAGAAGGCCTTCTGCATCCTGCATATCAGGCCCCACTTCTGGAATGATCTCCATTTAAACCAGTGGTTCTGTCCATTTTCAGGCGAGCAGCTCACTGAACAATATGGCAAATTCTGATGCTGACCCATAAGAGTGACCATGTTGTGATTCCTATGGGTGGCAGAGGGAGGGGATCTGCAGTGCTGTAGGGACAGGTCATCAGGCTGCCCTGAGTCCTAAGGGGTGACCGGCTATTTCTGTGTGAATATATAAACTTCCAGGCTGAGGCTGTCGACAAGCTCCTTTGTTGCTGCTGGTGCCTGAAATCCCTGCCCGGACTTGGTCCCTGCCTTGTACCACAGTACTTTAGTCTCTGGATCTGGTTTCCCAAGGCTATGATAAGGGGACCTTACCCACTAACTACAAAAAGCAAGCCCAAGACCAGGAATGGGAAGGGTACTGTGAGTACAGTCTATTAATAATTATTCTATATTAACCAATTACTGGATGGCAGAAAGGGGGCCAAGAGCCTACTCTTAAGCTCTATTTAGATGTAATCCTTTGTATTTTCTCCATAATTGTGTAAACTGTCTAGAAAGCAATCAGCAAGTGCAGGTGATAGAATGAACAAAGATGAGCTACAGCCATCTAGATCTGGATTTAAAATCAGGCTATAATGGCAAAAACACTGAGGATTTCTACGGCCCCACTGAACTCTGCTGGTAAACTAATGATTGTGCTTCTAGCATTGGGTTGTGTATGTTACACTTTTAATATTGTCCTTTTGGCAGAACCAATATGGTGGTTAATAATTAAGTACTATAGATCTATAATCTCTCATCTGAAATTTCAAGATCTTTAAAGTGCTGAAAATGGAAAAGTTTTTCATAATTTATTTGATCACCAAAGCTACCTGGGACCCCACTCATCTGGTGGAGAGACCTCTTCTGAACTGAGAGGAGGCAACTTAGAGTCTTTATTTCACTTAGGACTACTATTCATATATTCACTACTGAGGTGCCAATGTGCTGAACTGACGAGTATGGGACGTGCCATGTAGGATTCATGATATGGTAATAGCCAGTCAATTCTGAATACCCGAGTACATCTGGCTGCAAGATTTGGGAGTAAGGGATCTTCTGATAAACTTAATTTTCATTTTGGGGTGGTTCTTCTACCTTTTTATCTGCATGTTTTATACTGTACACTTAGACTTGTAAACATAGTTACATAAAAGTTTCATCTTACTTTGTACTCTTTTTCCTTATATCTTTCACCTATAGTGCTCCATAATTTTCATAGCTACTATTTATTTAGCTACCATTTTTAACAGACACGTAATATGAAAACCACTCATTGCGAATATAGGTTCTTCCAAAACTTTGTTTTTATAAAGTATGTGGTAACAAACACCTTGTATTAAGTACTTTAGGGCTTTCCCTAGTGGCTCAGATGGTAAAGAATTTTCCTGCAGGATATGTGGGTACAATCCTGGAATGGGAAGATCTACTGAAGGAGGAAATAGCAACTCACTCCAGAATTCTTGCCACGATAATCCTATGGACAGGGGAGCTTGGCTGGCTATAGTCCATGAGGTCACAAAGAGTCAGACATGACTTAACGACTAAGCATGCACGCACATTAAGTACTTTTCATAGGTTGGCACATGGAAAGGCTAACATTTTTGAGTATTTATTGCATGCCAAGAACTTTGTTGGATTCCTTTTCATTTCATTAAATCTTCACAATACTGGCAATTAAATAGGACAAGTAGATAATATTGACTCCATTTCATCCTCCAGGGAATTCACTTTGCTAGAAAGAATGGTTTCAGTATTCAGACTCAAACTGAAAACAAGCCTCTCTACGGGGGCAGAAATAGGACTGTTACAACATGTCCTGTGTAACACCATTAGCTTCCCCTCCCTGCCGTGCATTAGTGTGGTCCACATAAGCTGAACATGATGAGAAGATGTAAAAGTGATTGCCCTTGTGTGCCTACACACCTATGCACAGGCAGGATTCACTAGGAAGTCTCACCCAATTTGTCTATGGAGGCTGAGCTGGCAGACACTGGTAGCAGAGACCAGCATGCCTGAGGGCATTGCTCTGGGTCAAAGGGCTAAGCAAAAGGTAAAGTCGGGGTGTGAGATGAAGAGACACTGTCTTTTAGAAGTGCAGGGCATCAACAACCTATGGGACATCACTGGGGCTGGAACCAATAACTATTGATGGAGTGGAAAGAACACCAGTTCAAAGTTCTGTCATTTAAGCCCAGATCCTGCCACTTCTTGGCTGTGTAAATACTGGAGGAATTGTTTGACTTTTCTGAGTCTCAGTGCTTCCCTGGTAGCTCATCTGGTAAACAATTCACCTGCAATGCAGGAAACCTGGATTTGATTTCTGGGTTGGAAAGATCCCCTAGAGAAGGGATAGGCTACCCACGCTAGTAGTCGTGGACTTCCCTGGTGGCTCAGATGGTAAAGAATCTGCCTGCCATGTGGGAGACTTGGATTCAATCCCCGAATTGGGAAGATCCCCTTGAGAAGGGAAAGGCTACCCACTCCAGTATTCTTGCCTGGAGAATTCCATGAACAGACGAGCCTGGAGGGCTACACTCCATGGGTCCCAAAGAGATGGATAAGACAGAACAACTTTCACTTTCTTTCTGAGTCTCAGCACCATCATCCACAACACAGTGAGGCTAATGATTTGTGTCTACCTATCCTGGTGAGCTATTGTGAAATACACATAATAAAGTGAATTCATTTATAAATATTCTTGCCTAAACATTTTATGCATGGTAATAAGTTAGATTTCTTAGTTCAAAGGAATACATATCAATTGGTTCTTTTTTTTTGTTTCAGTAGGAATTTCCCCCATTACATTTATTTGGATTTCCCCCTCTTTTACATAAAATCTATATTTATTGCAAAAAAGCTTTGGGAAATACAGAAAAGCACACATCAGAAATTGGTACACTCATAATTCCACAACTCAGAGACAACAACTTAAACCATTTCCTTAGGATATAGTTTTAAAGGTGCACAGTGATAAAGGAGCTCCTGTGTGAAGTACCTGCTTTGGCTTCTATGGAGGAGGGACCTCTTTAGATGCCTCCATGTCCATTATAGAGGTTGAAATTCCCTCCTTCCTAATTTAATTTGCTTGAAGTAGTAGAACTAAACACAGTAGCAATGTAAGAATTGGTTAGAGACCAATACATACATTTCTTATTCTTTCCTTCCCATTTAACAGAATCCTAGAAAATTTCAGTTGGCCCTTTCAAGAAGGGGATTTAGGTAGGAAACTCCTCCAGAAGGCTGGAGTACCAAACTCAGAAAGCAGACAGGTTCAGGCAGTGTCCAGGACCACAGCCTAAAGCCACCTCGAACCCATGCAGGGAGGACCTGGTGGTCAATGTTAGCACAGCTGTGGCCCTTGGCACGGCTTCACTGCTGTCTTAGGAAACCGGAGGCTGTGGCTGCTTCTGCTGCTTCTACTAGAACAGGTTCTCTGTGTCCACCTCTTTGCATCATCAGCTCCCAGTTCATAGCCTGAGGTTGGCTTACCTGATTGGTCAAGTCTGAGTAACATAGATTAGACTGTTAACTGTGACAGAAACTGGGAAAGTGAGCATTAGGCCTTTGTAGCTTCTGCACAAGGAAGTGGCTTCTCCCCCACATTATCACCTCATTCAGCGGGAGATGTGCCACACCCAGGGAAGGTTTCAGATGCTGGGCAACCAAAAAGTGCCGAAGATGCTTTATATATGCAGCTACTATGTGACAGGTCCCCATCGGATGTAGAATCAGGCTTAAAGTAATAAACACATATTAGGGAATTCCACTGCTGTTGTCACATAGGCATCAGAAATAGTTTCTGAGATCTTAGAAGAGAAGAGGACAGTTACTTGCACTTTTATACCTGCTCTCTCTCCAAATTGTGGATAACACTGTGCATCAGTGTGAGAGTGTGTGGCATGGAGGCATCATCCATCACACACAGACTAGAAAACTATGAGCTGAAAACTCAGATGAAAACTGTGAACTACCGCTGCAGTAGCTGGCATTCAGCAGACACTCTGTAAATGTTTGATATGAATAAAAGCTTGATATTCCTCCTGAAGGTTCTGTCACTGATTAAGTGGCATCCTGGTCCGAACAGGAAGTGCTCGAAGAGTCAGGGGCCATTATTGTGCAACTTTAGAAAAGGGAAGGGTTGATAAAGCACGGTTACCATAGGAAAAATTAGAAGGAGCAGTTAGAAAATCCAAAATGCTTCAGAACATTGTAGATTCAACAGGTCACTCATGTGACCCTCTGGACACAGATGTGCTGTGTCTATGGAGTGACTCCTGCCGACCTTTCTTAGGACTGGAGGATGCTAGGCAGGAGTTGCTGCCTCAGGGCAGAAGTGCAGTCAGGTCTATTGAATTTCAATAAAATGTTATCTCTGTCATTTTCACCCTAGTGTCTAGGTCACAGGGATCTTCTTTCAATCAGGAACTAGGTGCAGGAAAACATTCTTCTCCAGTTTTGAACAATGTTTCATGTAGCATTCAACTGAAACACAACAGAGAAATCATTCCATTATTTACATCTCAAGTTCTGAACTTTATCTCTGAATCAAATACATAGATATGTAACTGTCCCTCTACGAAAATGCCTTTGCAGAACTAGATTCTAACACAATAAACACTGAACAGTCCCTGAAAAGAGATGACCAGATGCAGAACATCTGTGTTTTAGATAAAACTGCCATGGAGCTCACCATCCATGCCATTGCTCAATGTTCTGCACTCGTCAACATTCTCTTGATTGTAAAGGATAGGAACTCAAAGTCAACCCAGCTTAGGCAAAAGAGGAAAGTGACTGGCCACATCACCAAAGCATAGGAAAGGCCAGGATGTAGCAGAGCCCAAGAGAAAGAGGAACCAAGGCCGAGGACACAGTCAGGTAGCTCTCTTCTGACCTTCACTTGGCTTCGCTATCAAGTGGGTTGCTCAGGTGCTCTGCTGCCTCATGATGGGGAATTTGCCTATTGGCAGCTCTAAGATTCATTTCTCTCAGTTTTTATTTCAGAGAGCAACTGAGGGGTAGCTTAGGTTGGAAAATCCCCAAGAAAGATTGATTGACCCAGCTCCATTCAATTGCCCAGTCCTAGAATAATCACTGTCAGGGGCATGGGGCACGACAGTCAGGCCAGCTTAGCTCAGGAGTCCACAGGTGGACAAAGAGGTGTGTGTGTGTGTGTGTGTGTGTGTATGAGAGAGAGAGGTTGGTCAAACAGGGAGAGCTCCTACTTAAACCACATGATTTGAGTAGAACCTGGGTAGGGGAAAAAGCATTTTCTAGAAAGAATAGGGGGCACTGGACAAAAGGAAAAGTAAATTTCCCTTACATAAGGATAACAGATCCTGACCTCTTTTTTATTTAACCAACTTGTTACACTTCTGCCTTTGCTTTGGCTGTTAGGAAACTAGGTGCAGTAGATTTTCTTAGTCTAGGTTTCGGTGATAAATTCTCCTCCTACTTTAATTCCTTAGTTCTTATCTTTTTATTTTTTGTTCCTACTGTTTGTTTTTTATAATACCTCTGCTACTTTAGTATACGCTCTCTCAAGCTCTTTTAGAGAGACCATTTCTACATAAAAATAAATCTCCCTTGCTATAAAAGAATATCCTTTAGCCAACCTACATGTCCTCTGCCAGCTGCAAGGATTCTTTTATTCTTTTAGTACAGTTAACATTTGTGGAAAGCTTCAAGGCTACAGTAACTGCATGAGCGCTGATACTGTTGTGACTTTAAAACACAATCAAAGCAAAAGTTACATCATAGCCTTTTTCTGAGGCGACACTCAGGGATCTGTAAAAATGAACCATCAGCAGTTTTGTATTTAATGACTCAGGTCTGGGGTCAAGTAAGAGCTGACTGGTGTCAAGAAATCACATGTCATATGGAGGAAGCTCAGGCTTACAGGGGACTGGCATTCTAGTGTTGAGGGAATTAGGGGAGGGGCAGATGCCTCATGAATAATTAAGATGAGGCTGGTGGACACAGCACACAGAAGAAAGGAGAAAGATTCCACATATATGTGTTACTATACGATGTTTGTTTCTCTCTTTCTGACTTACTTCACTCTGTGTGACAGACTCTCGCTATGTCCATCCACGACCCTACAAATGACCCAGTATTAGTCCTTTTATGGCTTAGTTATATTCCATTGTATATGTGTACCACATAGTCTTCATTCATTCATCAGAAAAATAGTACAGAGGAACCTGTTTGCAGGGCAGGAATAGAGACACAGACGTAGAAAATGGACAGGTGAACAAGGAGATGGGGGAGGGATAGGGGTCAGGGTTAGGATCAGCATGCAGCCTAAGCATAGGGATCACAAGAAGACCGGGTTAAAGTAATGTGCACGGGCCAATAAGGCCGAGAGAGATGGGCTTGGGAGACAGTGAAAGGTTTGTTGGGTTAGGATGAAGAGTTTGGAATATATCTTATAGGAAGCCAGGGAAGAGAGTTTAATCAAGAAAGTGATCCAATTTCCCTGTTAAAATAACCTTCTGGGCAGTGATGTGCAAACCCTAATAATCTAGGGAGACCCTCAGGTAGTTACAGAAATTAGAGGTAGAGAAGATGAGGTTGAAATGAAGGCTGAGGCAGTGGGATGGGGAGACAGTTTCAAGAGACATTCAAAGTCCTCTCTGAGGTCTCTCAGGGCAGCCAGACCACAAGGAAAGGGGGTGGCATTGCCTGATGAGAAGGGGAGGAAGAAAGCAAGGCTAGAGGACTGGAAGACAAACCATACTTCTCTAAGGTTCAAGATTGAAAAGAGAAGGTAGTGTAGCTTTTTAAATCCTTCACCCACCCACGCCACTCCATTGTAGAGCAGGGCCCAGAAACAGAACAAATTATCTCAAAGTAACTCAAATTTTGGACCTTCTCTCTTTTTTTAACACCTTGAGGGAGACACGTACCATTCCTGTTAAACTCTGTTCCCCTCACTTCACAGCTCTGAATCCTGCTGGGTTTTTAGGATAATTCTGTATGAATTTTTTAAAGTCCAGTCTGGGCAGAGCAGTTAGAAATAGATGCTCCTTTTCCTGGGGACTGTCGGAGTCCACACCAGGGCTCAAGGCTGACAAGTACAGCTGGAGGTCCACCCCAAATCTGGCCCCACCTGGGCAGCCCAGCCTGAGGTAACTCCTCCTTCACCTCTTGCTTCAGAATTCCTCTCCATCTGCAGCTGGAACATGTCCTGTCGCCCTCCCACTTTGCTCTGGATTGCATATCATAAAAATCAAAGAATAGGCCTGGCAGTCCATGTTCCTTTGCAGGAGCTTGTGATGGGGAAGTCTGGAGCACACATCTGATCATCTTTGCCCTGTCACAAGAGGAGTGACTTTTAGGACTGGGGAAACCCCAATATTTGAACACTCTAGGGTGAGGACTGGGACCAGTTCAACATGTTTTTCAGTGGTAAGAGTGAGGGAGTGCTCAGAAAAATGTCCAGGCAGAGGTTGATCCTTGATTTCTGGAAAATTACATGGAGACCATAAGGAAATCGCTAGAGGGTCCTGGGAGGTTGGAGATGAAAAATGTTTGAGAAAAGAGGGTGATAAGGAGCCTCCAGGGCAACAGCCTAGTCAGGATGTGGGAGTAGACAGCAAGCCCAAATGCTGACTCTGCTCCCAGCCCAGGGGAAGTGAGAATCAGAGCAGACCTCACACAAGAGGGTTGGGAGGGAAGTGGTGTTTCTTGAGGGGAAGCCAGGTTTCATCTTTGGGCAAAGAGATGAAAGATGTGCAAAAGCAAATGAAGGTGAAAAACAGCCACCATGTTTTGTAATTGTAAAATCTCAGGTAGCAGGGCTTAGGATAGACACCAGGGGACTGGAGTTCCCATTTGGAGAATTACTAGAAAATACAGTTCTTCACACACATAGCTTGCTCCATTTAATCAGTCTTGGAGATGACTGTGATTTATTCTCATGGCAGTCAGGGGAGAAATGTGGATTTGGGGACCAGGAGAGTCCAATTGGCCTACAGGACTGCATGTTTAGTTTCCTTTTCATCCACCTACCCAACAAATGCTGAGTGTCTACTAGAGGCCATGAAATTAGAAGACACTTGCTCCTTGGAAGAAAAGCTATGACAAACCTAAATAGTGTATTCAAAAGCAGAAACATCATTTTGCCAACAAAAGTCTGCAAAATCAAAGCTATGGTTTTCCCAGTAGCATGGTCCCAGTAGTATATATGGATGTGAGAGCTGGATCATAAAGAAGGCTGAGCGCTGAAGAATTGATGCCTTTGAACTGTGATGTTGGAGAAGGCTCTTGAGAGTTCCTTGGACTTCAAGGAGATCAACCAGAAAATTGTAAAGGAAATCAACCCTGAATATTCATTGGAAAGAATGATGCTGAAGCTGAAACTCCAATACTTTGACCACTTGACACAGAGATGACTCATTGGAAAAGAGCCTGATGTTGGGAAAAATCAAAGGCTAAAGGAGAAGGAGATGACAGACGACAAGATGGTTGGATGGCATAACTGAATCAAGGGACATGAGTTTGAGAAAGCTCCGGGAGATGATGAAGGACAGGAAAACCTGGCATGCTGCATCCCATGGGGTTACAAAGAGTTGGACATGACTGAACTGAATTAGAGGCCAGTGAATAAGAATTGAGAGATAAGTAAAATCCAACCCTTGCCTCTAAGATCCTTAAGAATCTAATAGAGGGAAAGGGCACATTAAAAATAAGCCCTAGGGCTTCCCTGGTGGTCCAGTGGGTAAGGACACCGCCTTGCAGTGCAAGGGGCGCCGGTTCAATCCCTGGCCTGGGAAGATCCCACGTGCTGCAGAGCGGCTGGACCGATGAGTCGAATTACTGAGGGAAGCCAGGTTTCATCTTTGGGCAAAGAGATGAAAGATGTGCAAAAGCAAATGAAGGTGAAAAACAGCCACCATGTTTTGTAATTGTAAAATCTCAGGTAGCAGGGCTTAGGATAGACACCAGGGGACTGGAGTTCCCATTTGGAGAATTACTAGAAAATACAGTTCTTCACACACATAGCTTGCTCCATTTAATCAGTCTTGGAGATGACTGTGATTTATTCTCATGGCAGTCAGGGGAGAAATGTGGATTTGGGGACCAGGAGAGTCCAATTGGCCTACAGGACTGCATGTTTAGTTTCCTTTTCATCCACCTACCCAACAAATGCTGAGTGTCTACTAGAGGCCATGAAATTAGAAGACACTTGCTCCTTGGAAGAAAAGCTATGACAAACCTAAATAGTGTATTCAAAAGCAGAAACATCATTTTGCCAACAAAAGTCTGCAAAATCAAAGCTATGGTTTTCCCAGTAGCATGGTCCCAGTAGTATATATGGATGTGAGAGCTGGATCATAAAGAAGGCTGAGCGCTGAAGAATTGATGCCTTTGAACTGTGATGTTGGAGAAGGCTCTTGAGAGTTCCTTGGACTTCAAGGAGATCAACCAGAAAATTGTAAAGGAAATCAACCCTGAATATTCATTGGAAAGAATGATGCTGAAGCTGAAACTCCAATACTTTGACCACTTGACACAGAGATGACTCATTGGAAAAGAGCCTGATGTTGGGAAAAATCAAAGGCTAAAGGAGAAGGAGATGACAGACGACAAGATGGTTGGATGGCATAACTGAATCAAGGGACATGAGTTTGAGAAAGCTCCGGGAGATGATGAAGGACAGGAAAACCTGGCATGCTGCATCCCATGGGGTTACAAAGAGTTGGACATGACTGAACTGAATTAGAGGCCAGTGAATAAGAATTGAGAGATAAGTAAAATCCAACCCTTGCCTCTAAGATCCTTAAGAATCTAATAGAGGGAAAGGGCACATTAAAAATAAGCCCTAGGGCTTCCCTGGTGGTCCAGTGGGTAAGGACACCGCCTTGCAGTGCAAGGGGCGCCGGTTCAATCCCTGGCCTGGGAAGATCCCACGTGCTGCAGAGCGGCTGGACCGATGAGTCTAATTACTGAGCCGGAGCTCTGGGGCGCATGCGCCCAGAGCCGGTGCTCTGCGACAACAGAGGCCACTGCAATGGGAAGCTCACACAGGCCAAAGAACAAAGATAGATGAAAATAGACAAATGAAAGACCAATAGAAGTAGCCCGCCCGCTCCCCTCCCTCCCCATCCTACCCCCCAAAATAAATAAATAAATAAATCTTTTAAATTAAATAAAATAAAATAAAAATAAGCCCTATTGGATGTCCCTGACCATTGAGAATCTGCTTGCCAATGCAAGAGGACTCCGGTTCTCTTCCCTGCTCCAGGAAGATTCCACATGCCACTGGGTAACAAAGCCTGTGTGCCACAACTACTGAGCCGGCATGCAGCAACTACTAAAGGCCCCACACAGCAACAAAAACCCAGCACAGACCAAATATATTAAGCCCTATAGAGTGTACAGAGCATCCTGTCTGCAGCCCAAGGTCTTGATGTAAACAGAGGCACATGTTGGAAACTATCAGCTATATCATGGGATCGTGGGATGGGGAAGTGGGGGAAACATATCAGACTGTGAAGGGCCATGTGTAGCAATGTCGAGAGTACTTTAACATTTCTTTTTCTGGGCAACTTTTTTACAGCCTTCATTAGCCTTTGGTCCCATTTGTTACTCAGGATTTCTCTTGTCTGGTTGTGTTCATCAGGACTCTGCATTGCAAATAACAGATATTCAGTTCAAATTGGTTCAAGCACACACACACGAAAGAATTTATTTCCTCATATGATTTAAAAGTGGCAAAAGATGACAACAAAATGGTTGGATGGCATAACTGAATCAAGGGACATGAGTTTGAGAAAGCTCCGGGAGATGATGAAGGACAGGAAAACCTGGCATGCTGCATCCCATGGGGTTACAAAGAGTTGGACATGACTGAACTGAATTAGAGGCCAGTGAATAAGAATTGAGAGATAAGTAAAATCCAACCCTTGCCTCTAAGATCCTTAAGAATCTAATAGAGGGAAAGGGCACATTAAAAATAAGCCCTAGGGCTTCCCTGGTGGTCCAGTGGGTAAGGACACCGCCTTGCAGTGCAAGGGGCGCCGGTTCAATCCCTGGCCTGGGAAGATCCCACGTGCTGCAGAGCGGCTGGACCGATGAGTCTAATTACTGAGCCGGAGCTCTGGGGCGCATGCGCCCAGAGCCGGTGCTCTGCGACAACAGAGGCCACTGCAATGGGAAGCTCACACAGGCCAAAGAACAAAGATAGATGAAAATAGACAAATGAAAGACCAATAGAAGTAGCCCGCCTGCTCCTCTCCCTCCCCATCCCACCCCCCGCCAAAATAAATAAATAAATAAATCTTTTAAATTAAATAAAATAAAATAAAAATAAGCCCTATTGGATGTCCCTGACCATTGAGAATCTGCTTGCCAATGCAAGAGGACTCCGGTTCTCTTCCCTGCTCCAGGAAGATTCCACATGCCACTGGGTAACAAAGCCTGTGTGCCACAACTACTGAGCCGGCATGCAGCAACTACTAAAGGCCCCACACAGCAACAAAAACCCAGCACAGACCAAATATATTAAGCCCTATAGAGTGTACAGAGCATCCTGTCTGCAGCCCAAGGTCTTGATGTAAACAGAGGCACATGTTGGAAACTATCAGCTATATCATGGGATCGTGGGATGGGGAAGTGGGGGAAACATATCAGACTGTGAAGGGCCATGTGTAGCAATGTCGAGAGTACTTTAACATTTCTTTTTCTGGGCAACTTTTTTACAGCCTTCATTAGCCTTTGGTCCCATTTGTTACTCAGGATTTCTCTTGTCTGGTTGTGTTCATCAGGACTCTGCATTGCAAATAACAGATATTCAGTTCAAATTGGTTCAAGCACACACACACACGAAAGAATTTATTTCCTCATATGATTTAAAAGTCCAGGGTAGTGGGTTCAAGGTTAGTTGTATCATTGTACTCAAGCAATGTCATCAAGACTCATTTTCACTGTCTCTTGTTTCTGCTTTCCTTTCCGTTGGTCTCTCTCTCAGGAGGTCTTTCACACATGGAAACAAAAAGGCCTCCAGCATCTTTGAACTTTTATTTCTCAGCTCAACAGCCCTGGTGCGAGGAGAGTTTGTCTTTCCCAGTAATCCCAGAGAAAGTTCTAGAATTGGCTTCAGTTAGACTGGCTTCTTTCTGTGCCCATCCGTGACCCAGTCACTGTGGCTGGAAGACATAGGGGCTATGCTAACCTTGGTCTGAGAGGTGGGACTAATTCCATCCAGCCCCCCAGACTGGGTGCTGGAGGAGGAAGAGTTCCTCAAAGGAAAATCTGGGTAATCCGCCTAGATTCATTAGGAATGTTGGGCAGCCAACACGAGAACTTCCATTATACTTTTGTGGCTGAATCACTGCTGAATTCTGGCCACAAGCTTTTGCTGTGACTGATGTTTTGTTCTTGTTGTTGTTGAATTAAGGTTTTTAAAATAACATTTAATTTCTTGAAAGTTAACATGTGCATAATAGGAAACCAAAAAACTACAAGAAGCAAAAACAAAGTCATTCATAATCAGAAGCAGTTTACTGTTTGATGTGTCCTTCTAGGTCTCGTTTGTGTCTTTTCAAACTGTCTCCCGTATTAAGATCACACAGACATGCTGCTCATACATGAATAGCTACTAAAGGCCCCACACAGCAACAAAAACCCAGCACAGACCAAATATATTAAGCCCTATAGAGTGTACAGAGCATCCTGTCTGCAGCCCAAGGTCTTGATGTAAACAGAGGCACATGTTGGAAACTATCAGCTATATCATGGGATCGTGGGATGGGGAAGTGGGGGAAACATATCAGACTGTGAAGGGCCATGTGTAGCAATGTCGAGAGTACTTTAACATTTCTTTTTCTGGGCAACTTTTTTACAGCCTTCATTAGCCTTTGGTCCCATTTGTTACTCAGGATTTCTCTTGTCTGGTTGTGTTCATCAGGACTCTGCATTGCAAATAACAGATATTCAGTTCAAATTGGTTCAAGCACACACACACACGAAAGAATTTATTTCCTCATATGATTTAAAAGTCCAGGGTAGTGGGTTCAAGGTTAGTTGTATCATTGTACTCAAGCAATGTCATCAAGACTCATTTTCACTGTCTCTTGTTTCTGCTTTCCTTTCCGTTGGTCTCTCTCTCAGGAGGTCTTTCACACATGGAAACAAAAAGGCCTCCAGCATCTTTGAACTTTTATTTCTCAGCTCAACAGCCCTGGTGCGAGGAGAGTTTGTCTTTCCCAGTAATCCCAGAGAAAGTTCTAGAATTGGCTTCAGTTAGACTGGCTTCTTTCTGTGCCCATCCGTGACCCAGTCACTGTGGCTGGAAGACATAGGGGCTATGCTAACCTTGGTCTGAGAGGTGGGACTAATTCCATCCAGCCCCCCAGACTGGGTGCTGGAGGAGGAAGAGTTCCTCAAAGGAAAATCTGGGTAATCCGCCTAGATTCATTAGGAATGTTGGGCAGCCAACACGAGAACTTCCATTATACTTTTGTGGCTGAATCACTGCTGAATTCTGGCCACAAGCTTTTGCTGTGACTGATGTTTTGTTCTTGTTGTTGTTGAATTAAGGTTTTTAAAATAACATTTAATTTCTTGAAAGTTAACATGTGCATAATAGGAAACCAAAAAACTACAAGAAGCAAAAACAAAGTCATTCATAATCAGAAGCAGTTTACTGTTTGATGTGTCCTTCTAGGTCTCGTTTGTGTCTTTTCACAACTGTCTCCCTTTTTATGTAATTAAGATCACACAGACATGCTGCTCATACATGAATAGCTACCATTTCAAAGTCCTAAAGCTGTGAATATTTTGATAACTAAGAATACACTACACCAACTTAATCTGGAGGGGAAAAAAATTGTAATCCTGACTTTCTTAGTGACAAAAATTTCAGAAAAGACAAAAGTGGCAAATGGGTGACTGAGGCATACCCTGCCTGACCTAGCAGATCAATACAAGCCCTTCTTTCTGTCATCCGTGGCTTGCAGAGGCCTCAGCGATGGTCCAGTAGGGCTGGGAGGGACTCTGACTCTCTAGAAAGAAGGCTATAGGAGTACACTATGCGGCATCCTTGAGTAGTGGGGAACTTGGGGAAGGAGCTTGGCAGACACAGTTCTTTGGAGGTCTGATGATGTGTAGAGTCAGGTGTGGGCAGCTCTGGGATTCCAGCTCCTCTGTTAGTTTGGAGCAGATAGTAAGCAAGCAGCTGTGGATTCAGGGAGCTGACTCCAGGCCCCGGAGAGACATAGCAGAGTACTGTCAATCATGTCTGGAGAGTGGAAAGAGAGATGGCCATGAACCTTCAAAGGCACTGCCCCTCCAGGTATGTGAGATTTACACACCCACGGCAGATAAGAACAAGGACTAGCACGCTGTTTGTTACTAGTAGGGCTTGACCACGACATCCTGTTTCAGTGCTCCTGAGGCTAAAGAAATGTGGTACTTGAATGTAAGCTGCAGGGGCCCTGTCTAAACAACTAAGTTACAGAAAGACTTCAGAGGCCAGGACAAGGCCTGCTTCCATCGGAAGGCCCACTGGGCTGGGAAGTGGTGGGGAAGTATTACTCCTGCCCCCAAACTCCCACTGTGGGGGACAGCCCAGGACCTCATGGAATTCTAGGAGGGCTGGATGTCAGAAGATGAGAAGAAGATGCTACCGGGAGGGAAGATTTTCAAGGGCCTGTTTGCCCCAGAACCAGAGCCAGTTGTTTCCTTGACTTGGACCTTAGTCCAATCGCCTTCTCAGGATGAGCCAAGGGGAGTTGGGTGGGGAAGCGAGGTGACCTCTCAGTAAGGCAGGGATTCTCCAAAACTTTGGTTTGCAAAACAATTATGGGTGGGGGCCGGGTGAGCCTAGGAACATTCAAATTCCCATGCCAGAGATTTTGATTCAGTAGGTCTAGGGCGGGTGGGGTTTGGAATTCTCTCTTAACAAACAACCCAGGAATTCTGATGCCAGCTCTCCATGGAATAGACTTTGAGACCCATCGTCCTTGAGGCTGGAGTGCCTTCAGACCAGCGATGTGGGCACGACTCCTGTGTTGTGCAGAGGCTACATGATAGGGAGGGCCTAGGGAACAGCTCGAGGTCAGAAACTGGGGGTTGAACCACATGACTACATTCTCCTCTTGTCTAAGAAAGATCAAGTGAAAGGTCTGGTACCTTCAGCTTAGAGGGCTAAGGAACATAGAGAGTGATGTCATCCAATGCTAGAGTGACCTTTGCTTCCACTGACTCCGTGTTTCCTTTGCAGTGGAAACCCCTTTGGCCGTGTTGCATTTATTTAATATATTTATTTGGGGCTTCCCTGGTGTTCCAGTGGATGGAGAGTCTGCCTTGCAGTGCAGGGGGCACCGGTTCAGTCCCTGGCCTGGAAAGATGCCGCATGCCATGGAGCGTCTGAGCCAGTCTATCCAATTGTGAGCCCACACTCTGGAGCGCATGCACCCAGAGCCGGTGCTCTGCAAGGAGAGAGGCTGCTGCGATGGGAAGCCCACACAGGCCAAAAAATAAAGATGATGAAAAATGAACAATGACTCAGAGGCTATATATATATATATATATATATATATATATATATATATATGTATTTGGCTGCACCAGGTCTTAGTTGTGGCACAGTGGATCTTTAGTTGCAGTATGCAGGATCTTTAGTTGTAGAATCCAACCAAACTCTTAGTTGCCGCCAGTGGAATTTAGTTTCCTGAACAGGAATTAAACACAGGTCCCCTGCATTTGGGAGCACAGCGTCTTAGCCATTGGACCACCAGGGAAGTCTCCCAATAATCGTTTCTTAACAACATAATGTTCATTGAGCACCACATGATTACTAGTTTAAAAATATTTTCAGCCAGTGGTATGCATATTGCCATATATCCTTTTTAAAAATTTTAATTGGGGTTTCCCCTGGTGGTCCAGTGGGTAAGGACACCGCCTTGCAGTGCAAGGGGCGCCGGTTCAATCCCTGGCCTGGGAAGATTCCACGTGCCGCAGAGCGGCTGGACTGATGTGTCCAATCACCGAGCCGGAGCTCTGGAGCGCATGCGCCCAGAGCCGGCGCTCTGCAGCGACAGACGCCACCGCGATGGGAGGCCCACAGGAGCCAAAGAACAAAGACGGATGAAAATAGAGAAATGAAAGACCAATAGAAGTGGCCCGCCCGCTCCCCTCCCTCCCCAACCCGACCCCCGCCCAAAATAAATAAATAAATAAATCTTTAAAAATTTTAATTGGAGGATAATTGCTTTATAATATTGTGCTGAATACTGCCGTACAACAACATGAATCAGCTGTAAGTATACATATATCCTGAAATAGAATTTAACTCAGTTTAACCAGTGTTAGAGCTTTTCCAACCCCGGATACCTCATTGATGCGGAGGAGTTAGTTCTTGGTATAAGCATGGTGGTGAAGGGATTACAGGAAGAACAGAACAGGCGGCAGCAGGCATGGAGCTGGTCTAGGAGTGAGTCGGCGTGGGGGTGGGGGTGGGTATTTGTTTATAAGGCTGTGATTCGGGTTAGAAGTTCAGGAGGCAGGAAGTTCTGTGGCAGGTGTGGAGGCCTGCAGGGTGGGTGGAGCCAGAGCAAAGTTGGGCTGATGGAAGAAAACTTCTGAGCAGTCGACATTTAGGAACTGTTGAAACATCAAGAACTTACTGAGCTTATGAAGGGGAAGTTTTGGCAAGCGTGTGTCCTCTTAAAGCTCTAGGCATTGGATTCAGGAGTGTGATGTGTGTTCTCCATAGGAAGGCCTCTTCATCCTCATCCTGTAGAGGGTGTTTGATAACTCCTGGAGGTGCAAAACCCTGTCAAAAGCAAACATACAAGGGCTGGAAGCATGAGTTTGGTGTAGTTCATTCATTTATTCTCTCCCGGAGTATTTATTGGGTCTCTCCTAGGTTCCAGGCACTATTCTAGCCCTGGGGATATAGCGCTGAGCACCACACAGACCCTACCCTCACTCGGGTCACTTTCTGGCAGGGAGACAATAACTAAACTCTTTAACAATAGATGTGTAATATAATTTCAAGTGGTTACAGGGTTGTGAAGAGAAACAATGGAGATGACATTAGAGAGGGACTATTTTAGACTGAGGGTCAAGGACAGTCACCCTGAGGGTATGACATCTGAGTAGAGACCTGAATAAAGTCAGGAGTGAGGCTGGCAAAGCTTGGGGGGAAGCGAAGCCCAGACCAGAGGGTTGGAGCCATGGCCTTGCTTCATTCCAGGAAACTTTGGCCTATGACTGTTTCCACATCTGTGGTGGGAGATGAGCTCTATTTTGGGGTTGGCATTGATTCACTGCTGAAATACTGGGCAACTGACTGCCTACGTTGAGACTATTTCTAACTGTAAAAAGAGGATCTTCATAGCTATCTCTGTTTTACAAGAATCTCATGAGACTTGGTCAGTGTCTGTCTAGAAAGTATTTTTATTACACAAAAGTTTTATTTATCTTCTGCAGGAGCTAGGGGGTAAATGGTTAGCAACGAACCTAGCTGTGCTTTCAGGGACCAAAATACAGCCTGGTTCACCCAGTGGTGACACTCTATTGATCCCCTAAAGATGGCCTTGAACTCCTGCTGAGATTCTCGATGCTGTGTACTGGTGAGCTCCAGATCAAAGACCCTAGGTTCTGGGTCCCATTCTGTTGCTGACAACCTGTAGGGTCTTAATCAATTCACTTAACTTTACCTCAGTTTACCTCAGTCTGTCACCTATAAAATGGGTATAATAGGGATTTCTTGGTGGTTCAGTGGTTAAGAATTTGTCTTCCAATGCAGGAGAGGCAGGTTAGATCCTTGATTGGAGAAGTAAGATCCCACATGCCATGGGGCAACTAAGCCAGTGCATCACAACTACTGAACCTGCCTGCTACAACTAGAGTGAAGCCCGTGTGCTGCAGTGAAGAGCCTGTGGGCCACAACTGAGACCTGATACAGTCATAAATAAGTATAAATAAATAAATAATTTTAAAAATGGGTATAGTAATCAGAGGGGCTTCCCGGGTGGTGCTAGTGTTAAAGAACCTGCCCGCCAATACAGGATACATAAGAGACACAGGTTTGATCCCTGGGTTGGGACGATCCCCTGGAGAAGGGCATGGCCTCTCACTCCAGTCATCTTGCCTAGAGAATCCCCATAGACAGAGGAGCCTAGCGGGTTACAGTCCGTAGGGTCTCAAAGAGTTGGACATGACTGAAACCCTTAGCACATGCAATCCTTAAAAGAGATGCTGCTGCTTGCCCTACAAAAGCTACAAATGTAACTATGAGATGTTACTGTTGTTAAAGTGGAAAGCAATGGATGGCCTGCTTTGCCCAGGTTATGAATCTTTCATGGGGTTGCAACTTGGCCAGTGTCTCCCAGAGAGCAGCAGGAGTCCTGCCTAGGAGTTTGGTGTATGAGAAATATACAGATTTCTCCTTAGTTTCATCTTATGTGTGTGACCTAGGAGAGTCTTCACTGAAAAAAATCAGTGAAAAAAAGTCTCAGAGGAAAGCAGAGAAATGCTGGCACTTTGGGACCCAAAGCAGGCAAAACAAACAAACAAACAAACAAACAAAAAACCCTAAGGAAGGACAGTCTTTAGAGCATATCCTTCCTCTCTTTCCCATGAACATTTATTGAGTTCCTATTGTGTGACCACACTATTCTAATGTCCCTAGACCAGTTGTGTGCAGCACTGGCCTTGATTCTATGCAGGATGGGTCGTGGGAAGCTGTGCAGGGACCTGACTGGACCAAGTCCACTGCTGCCAAGGTTGCGAGAGACTGGGGTTGGCTGTCCACTCCATGTGTCTCCCACAGCCTGCTGAGTCTTCTCACCTGGTGTGAGATGCCTTGCCTTACTAGGTGCTGGCTTTTGTTTCAACCTCTTTGTGAGCATTATCTTATTCCCAGCTGCTCACTGGCAAAGGGACTATTGTTATTTCATTTTACAGAGGAGGAAATCCAGGTGTGCTCACTTTCACAAAGTCAAGCGGTAAGATAACGTCAGAGCCTAGACCTCACAGTCTTCTCCTCCTGCAAACAGCCAGGACTGCACCTCTTCCTGCCCTCCCCTAGGCTTCTGGGATGGCTGTGCTAGTGCACAGGCACATGCACACACATCAAAACCCAGAGGGGCCCGGGGTGGCCCGTGACCTTAGGAGCTGGAGTATCACAGCCCAGCTTCTTCGCCTCTCTTTGGGACAACTCTGAGTTGTCTTCTCCAGAGGTCCTGCAGGACTAGGCCAAGGTGACCCTCTGTATGACTTTTGTTTTGCTACGCCTGCTCCCTGCCTTCATCTCCCCTCCCCTACATCCCTCACACATCACTAGCTCTTGAGGGTTGGCTTCTGGGAGATCCAGACACCCAGTTATGTATTAGCTGAGTGGTGGCAGGATGTTATTCAGTGACTGATTCTAAGAGAGAATTCAGAAGCTGTGTCTAACAGCGACAGCCTGATCAAGAGTCCAAATGATCCCAGAGAGCCCAATAATTATGTCACATGGGATCCCCAAAATACACAGGACTCTTTCCAAGAGCCCCTCAAAGGGCAAGGCATTGAGTTAGACAATTTATATACCTGTCTCCTTTAATATTAAAACATGTCTTTCCAGTTTTCCTTAAAATGTGTGAGATCATGCAGATTCAATAAGATTCACCTTTTACTAGTCTTAAAATCACCTGTTAGGTGAAGGGTGTGTCTAAAGTTCACCTTGGTAGGACTCCAGGGATATGTTGCCTCTGTTACGTGAAGCTTCATTTGACCCCATCATCATTGCCCACCCTCCTCTGCTCGATGTCCTGTTTCCCATGTACCCATGTATGTGACATTCATGTGGGCGACACTGACTTTACCCCCGGAGATGATTGCAGATCTTGGTGCTTCAACAGTAGAGTTCAGGCTTGATGCTCCATGGCTGCACTGCCTGATACAGTCACCACTAGCCCCAAGAGGCTACCAAGCATTTGAATTATGGCTGGTCTGGACTGAGACGTGCTTTCAGTGTAAAGCATACGTGAAGGACTTAGTATGAAAAAAAGAATGTAAATTATCTCATTAGTAACTGAAAACGTTTACTACAGGTTGAAATGATATTTCAGTATGTATTACGTTCAACAAAAGATTAAAATTAATTTCATCTCATTTTTTATGGCTACTAGGAAATTTTGAATTACACATACTTTGCATCCTGTTTCTACCAGGCAGCTCTGCTCTAGAGACGCAAAGGGAGTTTGAGGGAGTGAGCTTGTCCAATTCCGCCTAGGAAGACAGGCTGAGCTGAGAAACTGGCTGCTGTGGGGGCAGAGTTCTCTATGGAATCAGGAGGCAGCAAGGTGAGCACTTCGGGAGCTCGCCTCACAAGGTGTGTGGCTCCACACGTGACTCTGTGCCCCTCTGGCTAACAGTGTATGGCTGAAAAAGTTGGCATGTAAATCAGTCATCCGCCCACATGACATCACTGCTTCTCCGGCTCCAGGCTGGGATTTGTTAACTTTGCAGCATTCACATTTTCTCTCCGTGTCATGCTGTCATATTTTGGGGTGGGGTGGGGGTGGGAGGGAGGCCATTTGAGGGAGGAGAGAAGAGGAGGGAGAAGAGTAGGGATTATTATTGATGCAAACAAAGACAGGAAGGACAGAGGGAGACCCAGGGGAGAAGATCTCATTGGCAAAAACAAAAGGTTCAAAAAGTCAGCTTGTCAAGTAGTTTTTCCTCTCTTTCTTTTTCTTTCTTTTCTCCACGTCTTTCTTCCTGATTTTTTAATGTTTGTTCCTGGAAACCCGTAAGCAGTCACCTCTGTTTTGTAGATGAGGAAATACAGAAACTGACCAGTGATTTCCAGAGATAAACAATGTTACCAAAAGAGTTTGAGGTTGGGGGGTGACGCGGATCTGGCTGAAGCCAATAAACAGGCTAGGTTGGTGGAAAGGAACGTTTGCTTTATTTCAGAAGCAGGCAGCTAGGTGGAGGAGGGGGCTGACTCCCTCCACCTGCACCCCATGACCCTGGACAAGCACGGGTTGAGGGCTTTTATAGACAGAGCTGGGGGGTGGGTTACACGCTGAAACAGCACAGTCATCTCCAGCAGTCATCTTCAAATTAGTCATCTGCGGTCTGACCAGCATCATCTTGATTGTTTTAGGTGCAGTTAATCTTCAATTCCAGGGTCCGTTTGTTCCCATTTCTTTGCACTCATTTCTCAGAACTGTGGCAGCTCACGTCCTGGGTATAGTCTGGTCACCATATGGTTAACTTCTCCACCTGAGGCTTTGGTATCTATAGAGGGCTCACGGGATATGCCTCAGAATATTATCTGTAGCCGTTGAAAAGGAACTAAAGGTCCTTGATGAGGCTTAATGACTGCATTATCATTATTTAGTCTCCTAGGACTGTTTTCCCTTGTTTCAGCATTTCTCACTTCTCTGATTAAATTTATCCTTCGACTAAAGTTTTCCTCAGGCAAAAGGCAGGCAGAAAGCATGGGGGTGGGGGGAGAAGGAGGAGGGGAAAAGGACGGTAGAGTCCTGCTCTGTTTCAACTGGTGGTGTGGCGAAGGGAGTAGGAAGAGGAGTTAGAGGTATAATGCCCTCTGCATTGGGGTGACAATCCCCTTTCTAGAAAGTGCACTCTGTCACCAGGGTGGAGCCCTGGATACTGCTTCCATGAATAGTTTCTAAAAAAAGACTTTGGCATTTTGCACACCTCCAGAAGAATCCTGCACTTGAGCCAATATAAAGTGGTTCTAGATCCACCCCAGCTGTGCCAGTGGGGCTCCTGGGGTCCCTTCAGTTCTGGAACTGCCTTGAGAACCACACTGGGCCCAGCAAAGCAGGACATGTCAGTTCACCAAGCACTCACAGGACGTCTGGTGTGTGCTGGGTGCCGAGGGACAGACAGCAGCTGCCCCCGGTCCTGACAGGTTTGAAGGGAGTCTGTTCAGATGTGGAACCAAGGGTCTCAGCTGGACTCACATCCGTGTCTCTCTCCTAGGGCCATGTTCTGCAACGACTTAAAGGAGAAGTATGAGAAGAGGATCATCATCAAAGGGGTTGATGCGGAGACCATGCACACTCTTCTGGACTACACGTACACCAGCAAGGCACTCATCACCAAGCAGAACGTCCAGCGGGTCCTGGAAGCGGCTAACCTTTTTCAGGTGTGTGAACAAACAGGCCCACAGCTTTCCTCTGGAGAGAAGGAAACAGCAGTTCTCTGGAGACCTGCCTGGCCCCCAAGCCTGTACCTGAGACACACATATACACTCGGCTGGACCTGTGCTCATTTAAAATGTCCCAAGAGGTAGTGAGCTTGAGCTGAGTCACTGACTCCTTAATGAGATGAAGCCAGGGGAGCTTGGTGCCTAGAACCTACCCTGGGTTCCTGACCCCAGGAACAATGACTACAATTTACAGAAGCCTAATGAGAGTGGCGGGCTGCAGTCACCAATTCATATGTGTAGCCTCTGCTCCTCAAGACAACCCAGGGGTTTAGCCACTTTCCGCTGCTTTATGGATAGGGAAATTTAGGCACATAGAGAGTAAGTGACAAGACTGTGATTGGAACTCTGGGCTTTCTGAACCCAGGGGCCACCTGCTTGCCACTATACACGCAGCCTCTCAGAGAGCACTGTCTAGGCTCACAGGGGAAGCAGGGACTTCTTGGTCAGTGATTCATAGGGGCTCTGAAGACGAGCACTTCTCATGAGGGGTGTCTTAGAAGATAGAAAAACCCTTGAAAGTTTACACTTAGCTATGTTTCATTTTGCACACCACCAGAAGAATCCTGCACTTGAGCCAATATAAAGTGGTTCTAGATCCACCCCAGCTGTGCCAGTGGGGCTCCTGGGGTCCCTTCAGTTCTGGAACTGCCTTGAGAACCACACTGGGCCCAGCAAAGCAGGACATGTCAGTTCACCAAGCACTCACAGGACGTCTGGTGTGTGCTGGGTGCCGAGGGACAGACAGCAGCTGCCCCCGGTCCTGACAGGTTTGAAGGGAGTCTGTTCAGATGTGGAACCAAGGGTCTCAGCTGGACTCACATCCGTGTCTCTCTCCTAGGGCCATGTTCTGCAACGACTTAAAGGAGAAGTATGAGAAGAGGATCATCATCAAAGGGGTTGATGCGGAGACCATGCACACTCTTCTGGACTACACGTCACCAGCAAGGCACTCATCACCAAGCAGAACGTCCAGCGGGTCCTGGAAGCGGCTAACCTTTTTCAGGTGTGTGAACAAACAGGCCCACAGCTTTCCTCTGGAGAGAAGGAAACAGCAGTTCTCTGGAGACCTGCCTGGCCCCCAAGCCTGTACCTGAGACACACATATACACTCGGCTGGACCTGTGCTCATTTAAAATGTCCCAAGAGGTAGTGAGCTTGAGCTGAGTCACTGACTCCTTAATGAGATGAAGCCAGGGGAGCTTGGTGCCTAGAACCTACCCTGGGTTCCTGACCCCAGGAACAATGACTACAATTTACAGAAGCCTAATGAGAGTGGCGGGCTGCAGTCACCAATTCATATGTGTAGCCTCTGCTCCTCAAGACAACCCAGGGGTTTAGCCACTTTCCGCTGCTTTATGGATAGGGAAATTTAGGCACATAGAGAGTAAGTGACAAGACTGTGATTGGAACTCTGGGCTTTCTGAACCCAGGGGCCACCTGCTTGCCACTATACACGCAGCCTCTCAGAGAGCACTGTCTAGGCTCACAGGGGAAGCAGGGACTTCTTGGTCAGTGATTCATAGGGGCTCTGAAGAAGAGCACTTCTCATGAGGGGTGTCTTAGAAGATAGAAAAACCCTTGAAATTTTCATTGTTTACACTTAGCTATGTTTCATTCTGATTACAATAATTATATTTAGTTTTGTAAACTGATTAGACCTATAGCTTCTGTCAACTGTGTTCACACTTATCCCAGGAGTTCCCTCCTGAGTTACCATCTTTGCCTAGCTCTGAGACTGGAGAAGGAAATGGCAACCCACTCCAGGATTCTTGCCCAGGAAATCCCACAGACAGAGGAGCCTGACAGGCTACACAGTCCATGGGGTCAAAAAAAGTCAGACACAACTTAGCAACTAAAACACCACCACCAACAAGACTATACCTCGAACTCGGTTCCACTGGGTTGTGACATAGATTCTCCCATTGAGGATGTCAAGGTTTGTGATAAACGGAGTCCAAGGACAGGCCAAGGTCATTCCCAGGGACTGGAGGCAAGCATCAGATCTCGTCTGGGAGTTTGGGAATTGGCATCCTCTTGGATCATCAGTGGGTCAGCAGTGGAAAGGGACAGAAAACAGAGTCTGGGAAGTTGGAGAAAGAGGGGTCTAGGGTCGAGATCGTGGACAAGGGGATTATCTTTGTTGAGGATGGAGTTGAGGCAGAATTTAAGAAACTCAGCAAGGAAAGGGAAGAGGGAGAAAAATCAACCTCGAAACAGCACGGATGATTCTGAGTAATGGGTCTGCAGGGTCTTGATTTTATTGTTTCTGTTTCCTCAGGATATTTTAAACATACAGAACAAGCTACTTCTCACATGGCTAGTCACACCTAGCAGTGTGACCAAGTCAGTTACCATCAGTACACCTAGCCCCTTGGCCTTACTCTGTTATTGTCTCCTTTTACCTTCAGCCTTATTCGCTGGCAGGGAGCTATCCTGTAATGTGGAGGGAGGGGCTTAGCAACCTCATGCTCAGCATCCCTTCTACCCTCTACTCCACCAATCTAACTTTTTATGTCATGGAGTGAGTTCAGCTTTCATGGATTTTCAGAAATTTCTCTTACAAAGCAAGTATTCTTTCTTTGCTGCTTCCTCCCAGTGGACCAGTAACCTTAAGAGAATCACCCCATTCACCATAATTCAATCAAACCACAGTTGTCATTGTCACCTTCATGCTACTCTCCTTTCCTGGAGTCCAGAAAGGGTGGTTGACTTGTCTAAAGATGGGCAGGTAACTCCGACAGTAATAACAGCCCTAGTGTTTATTGCTTCAGGTATAGGGTCTGACACCAGAGCGGATGCTTAATAAATACAAATCCTATTGAGCACTTACTGTGTGCTTTGAGTGACAAATGGATCTAGTAACCAGGTCTCCCATTTTTCCCACTAACTGAGAGTTGGTCCTGTATGATAGGCTGAGGAGATAATGTTTTTCAAAATAGAGCTTTTAATATTTATAGATCATAATAACATTATGAGCTCATTTCTGGAATTAGAAACCCATACAAACAAAGCTATAAAAATTACCTACAACCTCCTTTTCAGAGACAACATAGCAGCTTCTTTGAGTATAGACTTTGGGTCCCTTTCTTCACAGGGACTTATACAGAGGCAGCCAGCAGCTTGGAGAAGCGCTTGAAGCCAGATTGCTGGATTTAAATGCCAGCCCCACTGCTTACCAGCTGTGTGGCTTTAGGTGTATTTCACAATTTTGTTGTGCTCCAGGTTCCTTATCAGTAAAACAACCAAACCAGGGAACACTGAAGAGAGAGAAGATAGAGAGACTGGGTATGTGGCAGAGGGGGGCAGAGGGCATGTGGGGGGTGCAGAACTTTACTTAATCCCTTTAAGTAAGATGTCCTCATGTGTCTTCTAAAGTTTTCGGTGTGCCTGAGTCCAGAACCTTTCTGGTCTGGTTTCTCCATAGGATAAACCTTCTTTCTCAGTGGGAATGGTTAGACTGCAAGACATAGGCAGGAGAGCCAGGAGGCTTTACTTCTTAAACCTACTCTCTGCTGTCAGCGCCTGTCCATCCTGGTGTTCCCTGTTTTGGAGAATTTTAACATTCCTGCTTTTGGGGGGTTCTGAGGGACATATATAGTGTGACCCGTCTCCTTTCAGCAAACTCACTTACCCGTCTTCATACTATGTGGTTTGGGGTTACTGATGCCTCTTGGTTTCATTAAGGATGGAGTCTGTGTTTCTGTTTCTTGTTCTCCTTTCGGTTTGGGGTAATTTTTCAAGTGAGACCTTTAGATGGTAAATAATCTCTTGTGATAATGTTACAAATATTTTCCATTGATCATATGACTTGTAATTTTTAGTTATAGCTTTTTAATGTACAAAGTTTAAAACTAGTATTTAGTCAGATCTGTTGGTCCCTTCTTTGTTGGTTTTTGCCATTGGTGTGCCTTTTTAGAATAACCTTCCCCACTAACTCATAAGTTCATTTATTCTTGTTTTATCTACAGTTTGATACCTAAATTTTTAATATATCTGAAAATTATTTTGGCATATGGTTGTTTTCTTCTTTTTCTTTTCATTTTCTCCCAAGTGGTGAGCTTCAAAGGAGAGTTGAATGAGCTTTAATGAGAGAAACTGGAAAGGAGAAAGGAGACAAGCTAGAGATAGAGTTGGCTTTGTTTATTGTTTTATATATATGCATATGTGTATAATTTTATTTGTTTATTTATTTTTGACTGTGTTGGATCTTCGTTGCTTCATAGACTTTTCTCTAGTTGCAGTGCAAAGGCTTCTCCTTGCAGTGGCTTCTCTTGTGTCAGACCACAGGCTCTAGGGCACATAGGCTTCAGTAGTTGTGGCTTCAGGACCCAGGAGCACAGGCTCACTTGTTACACACAGGCTTAGCTGTTCCACGGCATGTGGAATCCTCCCAGCTCAGGGAGTAAACCCATGTCTCCTGCATTAACAGGTGGATTCCTTAACGCTGAGCCACAAAGGAAGTTCTCGGTTTTTATATTTGGCTATGCCAAGTGTTAGATGCATTATACAGGATATACAGACTTTGTTGCAACATACAGGATCTAGTTCCCTGACCAGGAATTGAACTCAGGTCTCCTGCATTGGAAGCATAGAGTGTTAGCTACTAGACCACCAGGGAAGTACCAAGTCTTGTTTGTTGTTGATTCTCCTATTCTGATAATGCCTCACCTCAAAATTTTCCAAATATCATTTACTTTCTAGAAAAAAAGTAGTATGTTTATCTCTGATGGTATTTTACTAATTTTCTTATGAATGTTCATTCTTATGAAAATAAGAGAAGAGTACTGCAAGTTTTGGGGCATCTATTAACCCACTGTCTGATTACTGTTTCTTCTGGACTACTTGATTTCAAGTCTCAGACATAGAAAAGTGGGAATATTTTCATGCCTGAAGACACCATAAGGGACAGAAGTTTATGGGTTGTTGAAATTATTCTGTGATTTTAAAGTATCATTTATTCCTTTGGATGGATAAAATGCATACCTATTCTAAATTCAGAAATATAGGGAGACACAGTGAAATGTTTGCCATCTTTACTGATAGTTTCCTTCCTCCTGTCTTGCTGTCCTTCGTGCTCTATGCACGTACTAATATAATAATGCAGCTATCACTCTCACTGCTTCCATTTTTTAAACACAAGTGTTGGCACAGTAAACACTGTATTTTGACATCTTGCTTTACTTGGCTTCATGATAATTTTTGGAAGTTGTTACAAGGTTGTTACAGTCCAGTATGTGTAGAACTGTCTTGTTCTTTTCAAGGCTGCATAATATCATTGGGGTCTCTTTAGATGTCAAATATATACAGCTATCTGTAATGATCTCTTATAAGGTAGGGTGGTAGAGCAGAAGGAATATGGCCTTTGGAATCAGGCAGAACCTGGCTTTAAATCCAAGTTCAGGAGACTTCTCTGGTAGTCCAGTGGATAAGACTCCATGCTACCAGTGGAGGGGGCCCAGGTTTGAACCCTGGTCAGAGAACTAAATTCCATATGCCACAACTAAAAGAAACAAAACCCTTCATCCCTCACTGAGATCGAAGATTTTGAGTACTGCAACTAAGACTCAGAGCAACCAAAGAAAAAAGAAAATCCAAGTTCAGTCACTTATTTTCTGTGTGGCTGTGGGTTAAGTTATTTAAGTTTTCTGAGACTCAGCTTTCTAATTTGTAAAATTAGGATGACAATAATACCTACCTTCCAGGGAAAGTTGTGCCAGAGTTGACATTTTATTGTGTCAGGTTAGAACTTCCGCTGAAGTCAATACCACCTTGATTGTGAGACTTAAATCAGCACGAATCAGATTATCTTGATTTCCCCACCACATCCAGTAGTAAAGATTTCTTAACTGTCACACCTTGGATGTGACTCAACTGCTCTCTCATTTTCGGATTCTCTTCTCAAGTTTCCTCTTAATCTCTTCCTGCTAAACCGTGATTGCTTCTCTCTGAGGATTTCTCAGTCCAGAAAGGCAGAAGTGAGAATTCAGGTGAGCACGCCAATCACCACTATTGCTGTTTGACAGGAGTTTCTCATGAGAGGTCACTTCATGAGTTGCTGGCCTGTTAACACTGATTGCTCATGGGTCTGAGGCCCACGTGAGTCTAAGGTGCCACATTGGTATGGCATGCATGCATGATAAGTTTCTGTAGTCATATCTGACTCTTTGGGGCTCTATGGACTATAACCCAATAGGCTCCTCTGTTCATGAGATTTCCCAGGCAAGAATACTGAAGTGGGTTGTCATTTCCTTCTCCAGGGGATCTTCCTGACTCACAGTCTGAACTCACATTTTATGCTTAGCAGGCGGATTCTCTATCACTGAGCCTCCTGGGAAGCCCTATTTTATATACAGTGTATATGTTAATCTCAAACTCCTAATTTACCTCTCTCCACATCCTACTATCCCCTTTGGTAACAGAAGTTTGTTTTCTATGAGTCTATGAGTCTATTTCTGTTTTGTAAATAAATTCATTTGTATCATTTTTCAGATTCCACATATAAGTGATAAAATATTATATATTTGTCTTTCTCAATCTATTATTTTTTTATTTTACTTTTTACTTTTGCAGAGTTTTGTTGTTTACAGATATGTATGATCCCAGAGTAGTCATATGTATATCTCCACATCCCACCCCTCCAGGCCGTGCACAGCACCTCTGCAGGATCCTTTTGTCACAGCGTAATGACAGTAGCTATTTTTTCACATATGACAGTATAGGTTTTCATGCTGCTTTCTTTACACCTCCCCCGTTTTCCAAGCCGTCACAGCACCTTTTTTTCCTATGGAAAGTTGTGCCAGAGTTGACATTTTATTGTGTCAGGTTAGAACTTCCGCTGAAGTCAATACCACCTTGATTGTGAGACTTAAATCAGCACGAATCAGATTATCTTGATTTCCCCACCACATCCAGTAGTAAAGATTTCTTAACTGTCACACCTTGGATGTGACTCAACTGCTCTCTCATTTTCGGATTCTCTTCTCAAGTTTCCTCTTAATCTCTTCCTGCTAAACCGTGATTGCTTCTCTCTGAGGATTTCTCAGTCCAGAAAGGCAGAAGTGAGAATTCAGGTGAGCACGCCAATCACCACTATTGCTGTTTGACAGGAGTTTCTCATGAGAGGTCACTTCATGAGTTGCTGGCCTGTTAACACTGATTGCTCATGGGTCTGAGGCCCACGTGAGTCTAAGGTGCCACATTGGTATGGCATGCATGCATGATAAGTTTCTGTAGTCATATCTGACTCTTTGGGGCTCTATGGACTATAACCCAATAGGCTCCTCTGTTCATGAGATTTCCCAGGCAAGAATACTGAAGTGGGTTGTCATTTCCTTCTCCAGGGGATCTTCCTGACTCACAGTCTGAACTCACATTTTATGCTTAGCAGGCGGATTCTCTATCACTGAGCCTCCTGGGAAGCCCTATTTTATATACAGTGTATATGTTAATCTCAAACTCCTAATTTACCTCTCTCCACATCCTACTATCCCCTTTGGTAACAGAAGTTTGTTTTCTATGAGTCTATGAGTCTATTTCTGTTTTGTAAATAAATTCATTTGTATCATTTTTCAGATTCCACATATAAGTGATAAAATATTATATATTTGTCTTTCTCAATCTATTATTTTTTTATTTTACTTTTTACTTTTGCAGAGTTTTGTTGTTTACAGATATGTATGATCCCAGAGTAGTCATATGTATATCTCCACATCCCACCCCTCCAGGCCGTCGCACAGCACCTCTGCAGGATCCCCTTTTGTCACAGCGTAATGACAGTAGCTATTTTTTTCACATATGACAGTATAGGTTTTCATGCTGCTTTCTTTACACCTCCCACCCACTGTTCATTCCCCACAATGTCCCTATGTCTACTGTCCATGTCTGTTTTTCCATCGCTTCACTGCGTATGTTATCATTACCATCCTACTAGATTCCATATATATGTGTTAGTATATTGTACTTGTCCTTCTCTTTTTGACTTACTTCGCTTTTTATGATAGGTTCTAGATCCAGCCACCTCGTTAGGACTGATTCTTATGCATTTCTTTTTACAGCTGAATGGTATTCCATTGTATATATGTACCAGAGCTTTTGTATCCATTCATTCGTCGATGGACATCTTCAATCTGTTATTTTTCTAACCTTGAACTTAATCTCTATTCTGAGCTTCCCATTCTACCAGAGACAGAAACTGTAGTCAACTTAATGATGACTCACTTCAGGAAAGCCTTGTCTACTCAGGATTCGGGTTGCTTATAGAGTTCCTGGGTGCACTTACATTGCAGCTGGGCATTGTATAAAAAGGCATCTAGCCCAGGCTCACTACGGTTATTTGCATTGTTGGTCCATGCTGGCAACTGCTAGAGTGTCTATATTCTTTCAGTCTCTCTCTTTTTTTTTTTGGAGGGGGGTGGAATGGGGAGGGAGGGGGGCTCGCGGACCACTTCTATTGGTTTTTCATTTGTCTGTTTTCTTCCATCTTTGTTTTTTGGCCCGTGTGGGCCTCCCATCGCAGTGGCCTCTGTTGTCGCAGAGCACTGGCTCTGGGCGCATGTGCTCCAGAGCTCTGGCTCAGTTATTGGACACATGTGCCCAGCCACTCCGCGGCACGTGGAATCTTCCCAGGCCAGGGATCTAACCGGCGCCCCTTGCACTGCAAGGCGGTGTTCTTATCCACTGGACCACCAGGGAAGCCCCTCAGTCTCTCTTTTGATCAACAGCCCCTTCCCCTCTGACATCAACTGTAAGTCCTCAGTTCCATCTGGTCGATCATCAGTCCTTGCTTGTCATTTTGCATTTTCTTTGTCCTGTTTTCAAGGACTCTTCAGGTCCTCCAGTCCTCTCAGCTACTTCCATGTCCTTCTCAGGGGCACACGAGAAACATCATTTCCTCTCCTTGTCAATCTATGACAGTATAGGTTTTCATGCTGCTTTCTTTACACCTCCCACCCACTGTTCATTCCCCACAATGTCCCTATGTCTACTGTCCATGTCTGTTTTTCCATCGCTTCACTGCGTATGTTATCATTACCATCCTACTAGATTCCATATATATGTGTTAGTATATTGTACTTGTCCTTCTCTTTTTGACTTACTTCGCTTTTTATGATAGGTTCTAGATCCAGCCACCTCGTTAGGACTGATTCTTATGCATTTCTTTTTACAGCTGAATGGTATTCCATTGTATATATGTACCAGAGCTTTTGTATCCATTCATTCGTCGATGGACATCTTCAATCTGTTATTTTTCTAACCTTGAACTTAATCTCTATTCTGAGCTTCCCATTCTACCAGAGACAGAAACTGTAGTCAACTTAATGATGACTCACTTCAGGAAAGCCTTGTCTACTCAGGATTCGGGTTGCTTATAGAGTTCCTGGGTGCACTTACATTGCAGCTGGGCATTGTATAAAAAGGCATCTAGCCCAGGCTCACTACGGTTATTTGCATTGTTGGTCCATGCTGGCAACTGCTAGAGTGTCTATATTCTTTCAGTCTCTCTTTTTTTTTGGAGGGGTGGAATGGGGAGGGGGGCTCGCGGACCACTTCTATTGGTTTTTCATTTGTCTGTTTTCTTCCATCTTTGTTTTTTGGCCCGTGTGGGCCTCCCATCGCAGTGGCCTCTGTTGTCGCAGAGCACTGGCTCTGGGCGCATGTGCTCCAGAGCTCTGGCTCAGTTATTGGACACATGTGCCCAGCCACTCCGCGGCACGTGGAATCTTCCCAGGCCAGGGATCTAACCGGCGCCCCTTGCACTGCAAGGCGGTGTTCTTATCCACTGGACCACCAGGGAAGCCCCTCAGTCTCTCTTTTGATCAACAGCCCCTTCCCCTCTGACATCAACTGTAAGTCCTCAGTTCCATCTGGTCGATCATCAGTCCTTGCTTGTCATTTTGCATTTTCTTTGTCCTGTTTTCAAGGACTCTTCAGGTCCTCCAGTCCTCTCAGCTACTTCCATGTCCTTCTCAGGGGCACACGAGAAACATCATTTCCTCTCCCTTGTCAATCTGAGGGAACTACAGGGAATTCAGAGCAACTGCCCTAGGCTCCCTTTGTCTGGAAACAACAGTTTCTCCTCTGCTGCTGCTCCACTGGGCAGCTGCTTTTCTGATTTCACCTCAGAAGTCCAGACATATGTTCCTTGGTCCTCTTATCCACAGTCGCTAAGGGGCTTCCGGCATCACCTTGCTCTGGAGTTCTGGCCTGCACTAAGAGGGAATCACCATCCTAGGGACACACACCTGCTTCTCACTCCATTACCAGAGTTCCCCCCTCCTCCTCGCTCTCTTCCAAGAGAATTGGTATTTCCTCCAATGTGGGAAAAGCTGATTCTTACATTATCATCCAGCCTTCTATTTCTACTGTTTGGGCATAAACTTATGCCCATGCTCTTTAGGATTCTGCATTTTGAAGGTCAAAAGGCCTAGTTATTACCACTAATTGGTATTTCAAAACTATTTTTCTAGTGCAAGTTCTAAAAACACATTGAGAAACACAAAAACCAAAACTGTTTTCTTTCATCTCCTCTATTGCCCTTCTCTGAGTAAGTAAGCCTGAAATGCCCTAGTTACTGTTTACACGTTCTGGAATAAGGAAGTGGGATGTGGGGTTTTAGTTATAAGTTACCCACATGCTAACAGATTCTGACTTTTTCTGCTACTTAACTACACAAATTACCAAGTATCTGCTGTGTGCCAGGTACTTAGTGAGTAGCTCTCAGGGGGAAATAAAGATAAAAATTGTAACTATAATATGACTAATCTGGGATCATACATATCTGTAAACAACAAAACCCTGTAGAAGTAAAAAGTAAAACAAAAAAATTTTAAAAATTGTACCTATAGATCAAATTAAACAGCAGCTTATTATATTCTTTGCCCTACGTGATTGTATTTGATATTGTCAGTATTTCTGAGCATGAGAAGGCCAGGTAATACCCTGATAATGAGCCTGTAAGGTGGGTTTGTTATTCCCACCGCTTTCTAGACGAGAAGATTGTGGCTTAGAGTTCAGCTCATCAGATGTGGAGCTCTGATCTGGGTCTAAACCCAGAACTTCTGGCTCTTGTACCTGCCTCATTACGCTGAAGACTCAAAGACAAGGATTCCCAACAGGCTTCCAGACCCAAGGCAGCATGTGGACATTTCTGGCTCTGAAGGAGTGGGGCTCCATAGAATGGATAGGATTTCAACAAGCAGCAGTTGGGTTTGGGGAAATGTATTCCAGGCAGAAGGAGCTTGTAAACAAAGACTTATTTTCACCTTCTCTACCTGCTGTCCCACCTATTGCAGCTATGTGCATTGACCTGCTTCTCAGGGTCTGGCCTCTACTTAGATACATGCTCTGTGCCCCCACACAAGTGTGTTCTCACTCTCTTTCACACAGACACCCCCACCCCCCAAACACACACACACCCCCAACATGTTGAGCATCAGCCATGTCCCAGACACCATCATTCTATTTAATCCTCCCTGGCCTTGACCCTCTCCCTGGGCTGACTCAGTAAGCCACAACCATGCCACTTGCCCGTTGAATCTTAGTGTGACCCACAAGTATCCCCTATTGTGTGTTGCTAGCTTGTTGAGGCCTCCACCATGTCCTCTGGGAACTCAGGGGCTGTCTGTTGCCTGAATCTCTACCAAACTTGCCACACCCCTGGGCACTGCTCCTCTTTTTTCCTTCTGATTCTACTTCTGAGGGAAGTATACCTCCAGGCAACTCAGTCACTCAGCACTTTCCCCGCCTTAATGAGTAGGCCCTTTGCAGGTCTTAGCTCCTTCCTTTCCTGCCACCCAGCATCTCTTCCAGGAACCAACAGACCTTTCAGCCAAGTCTAGAGCAAGGGCTAAAAGTCTGGAGGGAGCAGCAGAGGACATCCTAGAGGTGGGAGGATGTACTCTCCTAGAGTCTTAGGTGGGTGTCTGGCTTGAGAGAGGGAGAGAAAAGAAGGAAGATTAGAATCAGGGGTGATTTTCAATTTGTATTATGACTGCTCTTTCTTAACACCAGTTTGGACCCTCCAAGAGAATGGCTTGATGTTTCGTTTCTGTTGTCTAGGAATACAAAAAAAGTGACAATGAATTCAGAAGCATTTTCAAATAAATTTTAATTTTGTTAATCTCATCACAATCTTCACATATACTGATCTTTATAGATCCTTTGCAAGAACTCCAAGCCCATATGGGGACTATGGTTAATAGAATTCCTGATTTGAACCAAAATAGTATTCACATTATTCTGGAGTGGATTTGAAGGAACCTCTAGTGAGATGCGGAATTACAGTGGTGGGGTTTTGTAGGACGCCTGGGTCTGGAGTGCTCACAGGGAGGCAGAAACGGCCCTTGGGGATGGGGGAGGTGCCTTCTCTCTGAGGCAGACACTTCTTTATGGGAAACTTCATACCTGCTTCTCAGGGTCTGGCCTCTACTTAGATACATGCTCTGTGCCCCCACACAAGTGTGTTCTCACTCTCTTTCACACAGACACCCCCACCCCCCAAACACACACACACCCCCAACATGTTGAGCATCAGCCATGTCCCAGACACCATCATTCTATTTAATCCTCCCTGGCCTTGACCCTCTCCCTGGGCTGACTCAGTAAGCCACAACCATGCCACTTGCCCGTTGAATCTTAGTGTGACCCACAAGTATCCCCTATTGTGTGTTGCTAGCTTGTTGAGGCCTCCACCATGTCCTCTGGGAACTCAGGGGCTGTCTGTTGCCTGAATCTCTACCAAACTTGCCACACCCCTGGGCACTGCTCCTCTTTTTTCCTTCTGATTCTACTTCTGAGGGAAGTATACCTCCAGGCAACTCAGTCACTCAGCACTTTCCCCGCCTTAATGAGTAGGCCCTTTGCAGGTCTTAGCTCCTTCCTTTCCTGCCACCCAGCATCTCTTCCAGGAACCAACAGACCTTTCAGCCAAGTCTAGAGCAAGGGCTAAAAGTCTGGAGGGAGCAGCAGAGGACATCCTAGAGGTGGGAGGATGTACTCTCCTAGAGTCTTAGGTGGGTGTCTGGCTTGAGAGAGGGAGAGAAAAGAAGGAAGATTAGAATCAGGGGTGATTTTCAATTTGTATTATGACTGCTCTTTCTTAACACCAGTTTGGACCCTCCAAGAGAATGGCTTGATGTTTCGTTTCTGTTGTCTAGGAATACAAAAAAAGTGACAATGAATTCAGAAGCATTTTCAAATAAATTTTAATTTTGTTAATCTCATCACAATCTTCACATATACTGATCTTTATAGATCCTTTGCAAGAACTCCAAGCCCATATGGGGACTATGGTTAATAGAATTCCTGATTTGAACCAAAATAGTATTCACATTATTCTGGAGTGGATTTGAAGGAACCTCTAGTGAGATGCGGAATTACAGTGGTGGGGTTTTGTAGGACGCCTGGGTCTGGAGTGCTCACAGGGAGGCAGAAACGGCCCTTGGGGATGGGGGAGGTGCCTTCTCTCTGAGGCAGACACTTCTCATGGGAACTGCAACCGTGTTTCAAGTGGTTTCTTTGATTGTATTTTTAGCTTCCCTGCTCTGAGAGTCAGGTGCCCGAGTGTAAACTTTTACTCGCATGGCCCCCCAAACAGGAAGCTGATTATCTGTTACCAATATTTGTCATCAGTGAGCTTTAATAAACAAATTCATGTGTCATTGGGGCAGACTGAGAATGAAAACTTACCCTAACGTCCTAAATAATCTTGAATATGAAGAAGCAAAACCAGATATTTTTAAAAAGAACAGTTTCTTGCTTCCACGACTGGCCTGCCCATCAGTAGTTTCTCAGCCTTTGGCTAGGATCCCGTGATGCTGATGTGACTACCCTCACACTCAGAAGTGCTTATTGAAGCGTATTCTGGAGGAATGTAGGCAACTGCGAGACCTTCCATTCACCCTTAGCTTGTAAGTCCACTTTGGACTCTCCTTGTCTGCTCAACAATGCAGCCGTTCCAAAGACAGGGTGGTGCTCAGTGAAGAGAATTAGCTAGGTGATCTCTAGTATCCTTTCTACCACCCACCAGCTCTGTGACCTTCAGCAACACACTTAGACCTTTAAATTCTTTATTTCCTCCTTTGTACATATGGTAATATTAATATCTATTTTAAATATATTCATTAAAGAAAGAAAATATTCATTAAACAAAATAATGGATGAGAACTTATCTTTAGCATAGATCTTAGTACATACTAGGTATCTGGAAAATATTTTCTTCCTCTTTCCCTCCTTGCCTTCTTCGCAACTCCTAGGCAGTGAGTTGCCTAGTAGAGGCAAGAGGAGGGAAGGATTGATTCCCTGTGAGGCAGCTGGAGAAGCCATGAAGGAGGAAGTGGTTTTTGAGAAAGAATATCATGAATAGATAGGAGCTCTCCGCTTCTCTCCCCTTCCCTTCTCGTCCGTCTCCCTCCTTTCTTCTTAACCAAGTAACGACCCAGAATAAAAAATGTCTAGAGGCAGGGAAGGTTCCAAGTACAGTCTGATTAAGACCCCAGCTCTGTGTCTTTCTGGTTCTTCAGGTTGGCTTTCCCTCTTCTGTTGGCTTTGTCCTCAGGTAGATGGGTCACAGAGAGCAACTCAGTGTCTCCTGCAAACAGTTTCCAGAAAAATTCCACTTGTGCCAACAAATGTTTGCACATAATCTAGGGGTTCATAAACTCTCAGGAACATCCATTGGTGCCAGATCGAACAATTCTGAGCGAAAAAAACAGCCCCATGGAAAGTGACGACCATGGTACTTACTTCTTCCTCTTTTCTGAGATAAACTGAAAAGAGGACAGCTCAGTTGCAGATGGGATGAGCTGTTTTGAATTTTTTCTTTAAAAGTGGGGCTCCAGAGTCAAACTGGCTTGGGCAATGTGAACAGGATTTTAGCAGGTAGTGATGAGGTAGAAAGATGGTCCTGGCTGACAAATGGTGTGAGCATAGAAAGGCACTGTGACAAGGGGCTTAGGACTGTTTGCAGTCCTCAGGGGAGTAGATGGGCATGACACCACCAGGGAGAATTCCAGCGCTGATGTAGAACCAAGCTGGGCCCGGCTGGAGGGGTAGGGAAGTCTTTCCAGTCCAGGCAGTGGAATCACTGGATGTTATTACATAGTGTTTATTCGGGGGGTAATTGTACACAGCCTGTATAGTTATTTGATGCCGGCCTGCCTACCCCACTGGTCTGCCGTTTCAGATGAGCCCAGCCACTGTGTTTCTTTCTGCTCTCCTCTGTACTCCCGCCCTGCCTGGGGGCCTATGATCTTAACAGACGCTCAGTACACATTAGGGAGAAGAACAGGTGGATGAGCGGTTTCTGAGTGGAGAGAGACACATGTTGGTCACTGTTTCTCACACATGTGAGGTTGGTACTTGATTTTACCCTCTTTCCTAGTTCCCTTCTTTGCTCATCAGTGGTCATCACACTGGGCTAGGAATTGAAACATCTTGTTGGCTGGGGATTCCTGAGTTTGGACAAACCAGACTATGTGAGTTCTCCAGTGAAGTGTGCAAATCATCCTTGGCTTCTGCACACAAGCCCTTATCCTGGGCACACACTATTTGACTGGAGGTGACTTGAAACGTAAAAACGTACATTTTGGGAACAAGATAAGAGTTTAAAATTTTAGCTCTACCTTTCATTATAACTCTCCGAAGAAATTACCTCACTTTTCTGAATCTGTTTCTCATCTATAAAACAGGAATGATATAATAATAAATCTCTATAGTCTTATGTGAGTATTAAATATTCCAGTTAACAGAAAGGGGCTTTCACGTAGTATGAGCTCTTTTTTTAACATTTTATTTTATTTTCTCATTGTATACTTGAAAATCACAAGAAAGTATTTAATTTTTTCTGATTTTAAAATCCTCAGTGTAGAAAACCTTGTCTCTACATCAAAGTCTGTGTGTGTGCGTGTGTGTTAGTTGCTCAGTCCTATCTGACTGTTTGCAACCCCAGGGACTGAATTCTGCCAGGCTCCTCTGTTCATGGGATCCTCCAAGCAAGAATACTGGAGTGAGTTGCCATTTCCTTCTCCAGGACAGCAAAGTCTAAAAAACAAATTAATAACTTTATCTACAAAACTGAATTGAGGTAACCACTATTATCATTTTGATGTATTGCCTTCTAGTGGTTGTCTGTTTTTCAGAATAGATAGGATGAATAGGTAATTCCTCCACACGGCACACAGTTGGAGGGGATGCAGAAAGGCAAAAATGAAAAGTAATTCTCCCTCTCAACGATGACTCCAGCCACCAGTTCCCCTTCCCAGAGGTAACCAGTATTACCAGGTTCTGAGGCGGCCTCCAGAGCCAGTCTACATATTTAGAAAATCAACTTGATTTTCATATCACCTTTCTTTCAGGCAAATGCTGGCCAGGCATACCTGCCGCATTGCTGTGGAGGCTGCCGTCTGAAGGAGTTCCCTTTCAGCCCTCATAGAGGTCTCTGTGGGCTCTGGTTACAGCTTTTGAGGGCTCAGTGAGGCTTGGTCTCAGTTGTGTATTTTTACTCTTTGAACTGAAAATCTGCAAACAACTAAACAGGTGTTAGATTTCTCAGTCTCAACCGTTTCCACAGTTGCTCATGCGAGGAGCAGATCTGCAGGCATTTGGGGTTAGCAGACAGGGTGGTCAGAGGCAGAATTTAGAATTTAGGCTTTCCCCTCAGGTCATTGAGCCTCAAAGGTCAGTGTTTTCTCACCTGACAATTGAAAAGTGTGATGTGACAGGGAAAGATCATAGTTTGCAATGGAATTGATCCCCCTATTAGGAACATGTTCCCCCTAGAATGTTCTGAAATGAAGGACAAAGCCTGTCAGTGTGGTCCACCCTAAGACCCCCCCCCAAGCCTGTCACTGCTGTTCCTTATCTGGCCCCCACTCCCAGTATTGAGCTCTTTTTAACATTTTATTTTATTTTCTCATTGTATACTTGAAAATCACAAGAAAGTATTTAATTTTTTCTGATTTTAAAATCCTCAGTGTAGAAAACCTTGTCTCTACATCAAAGTCTGTGTGTGCGTGTGTGTTAGTTGCTCAGTCCTATCTGACTGTTTGCAACCCCAGGGACTGAATTCTGCCAGGCTCCTCTGTTCATGGGATCCTCCAAGCAAGAATACTGGAGTGAGTTGCCATTTCCTTCTCCAGGACAGCAAAGTCTAAAAAACAAATTAATAACTTTATCTACAAAACTGAATTGAGGTAACCACTATTATCATTTTGATGTATTGCCTTCTAGTGGTTGTCTGTTTTTCAGAATAGATAGGATGAATAGGTAATTCCTCCACACGGCACACAGTTGGAGGGGATGCAGAAAGGCAAAAATGAAAAGTAATTCTCCCTCTCAACGATGACTCCAGCCACCAGTTCCCCTTCCCAGAGGTAACCAGTATTACCAGGTTCTGAGGCGGCCTCCAGAGCCAGTCTACATATTTAGAAAATCAACTTGATTTTCATATCACCTTTCTTTCAGGCAAATGCTGGCCAGGCATACCTGCCGCATTGCTGTGGAGGATGCCGTCTGAAGGAGTTCCTTTCAGCCCTCATAGAGGTCTCTGTGGGCTCTGGTTACAGCTTTTGAGGGCTCAGTGAGGCTTGGTCTCAGTTGTGTATTTTTACTCTTTGAACTGAAAATCTGCAAACAACTAAACAGGTTTTCGATTTCTCAGTCTCAACCTTTTCCACAGTTGCTCATGCGAGGAGCAGATCTGCAGGCATTTGGGGTTAGCAGACAGGGTGGTCAGAGGCAGAATTTAGAATTTAGGCTTTCCCCTCAGGTCATTGAGCCTCAAAGGTCAGTGTTTTCTCACCTGACAATTGAAAAGTGTGATGTGACAGGGAAAGATCATAGTTTGCAATGGAATTGATCCCCCTATTAGGAACATGTTCCCCCTAGAATGTTCTGAAATGAAGGACAAAGCCTGTCAGTGTGGTCCACCCTAAGACTGGTCCTTTCTCCACCCTTCGGGCTCCAAGTCCCATCACCCCGATCACCTGGCATTAGCGTTCCTTATCTGCAGGCCGCCCCCCACTCCCCAGTCAGGTCTGTCTGTCTGTCCTCTCACTAGGCCCTGTCTTTAGACCAGCACTTCCCACCAGGTCCTGGCCCTTCAGCCCCCTCATTCCATCCTTCCTTTAACTGGTCACACCAGGAATACCGAGAGCTTGACTGGTTCAATGCTCAGCTCCAGAGTGCAGCAAATAGAATGGACTGGTGCTGTTGAGCCCCCTCATCTGTAAAGTAAGGATTAAATAATATGGAGGATACAAGAGGGCTTCGTGACTGTAAAGTACTATAAACATGTATCGGGCTCATCACATTCTTATGAAGAGAATGATAATTTATAGATAAGACAGGGAAGCCAGTTAATTGTGCAAATTAATTCTTCATCCAAAAGCAATATTTATTTCTTTTAGAGGATTTTATTTATATATATATATATATATATATATATAATCAAAATAATAAGAAAAATTCATGGTGTTATTACAGGGTGTGGTACCCTTCATTATTTATAGAGTGTATTTCATCCATTCCTTGGGATTTGTTTCTGTGGGAAGATGATAGTTTCCTTGACAAAATTTTGCCTCTTGACTTTTCGGGCCAGTTAAGTATGAGTGGCATGTGCCATCTCTGAGCAAAAGTTTTAAGAAACTTTGTGTGGTTCTATCATCTTTTTTCTCCTTCTGTCACAAACCTGACACATGTAAGTTAAGGGCTTTTCCATCATCTTTGGTCTTGGAATGAAGAGCCCTGTGAAGGACAAGAAATGTGACTGAGAAATAGCATTTATTATTGTGAGCCCCTGAGATCTGAGGACTGCCTGTTACTGCAGCCTAATTTGTCCTAAGATACCTGATACACAGAGTCTAAAGTTCCACAGTTGCTCATGCGAGGAGCAGATCTGCAGGCATTTGGGGTTAGCAGACAGGGTGGTCAGAGGCAGAATTTAGAATTTAGGCTTTCCCCTCAGGTCATTGAGCCTCAAAGGTCAGTGTTTTCTCACCTGACAATTGAAAAGTGTGATGTGACAGGGAAAGATCATAGTTTGCAATGGAATTGATCCCCCTATTAGGAACATGTTCCCCCTAGAATGTTCTGAAATGAAGGACAAAGCCTGTCAGTGTGGTCCACCCTAAGACTGGTCCTTTCTCCACCCTTCGGGCTCCAAGTCCCATCACCCCGATCACCTGGCATTAGCGTTCCTTATCTGCAGGCCGCCCCCCACTCCCCAGTCAGGTCTGTCTGTCTGTCCTCTCACTAGGCCCTGTCTTTAGACCAGCACTTCCCACCAGGTCCTGGCCCTTCAGCCCCCTCATTCCATCCTTCCTTTAACTGGTCACACCAGGAATACCGAGAGCTTGACTGGTTCAATGCTCAGCTCCAGAGTGCAGCAAATAGAATGGACTGGTGCTGTTGAGCCCCCTCATCTGTAAAGTAAGGATTAAATAATATGGAGGATACAAGAGGGCTTCGTGACTGTAAAGTACTATAAACATGTATCGGGCTCATCACATTCTTATGAAGAGAATGATAATTTATAGATAAGACAGGGAAGCCAGTTAATTGTGCAAATTAATTCTTCATCCAAAAGCAATATTTATTTCTTTTAGAGGATTTTATTTATATATATATATATATATATATATATAATCAAAATAATAAGAAAAATTCATGGTGTTATTACAGGGTGTGGTACCCTTCATTATTTATAGAGTGTATTTCATCCATTCCTTGGGATTTGTTTCTGTGGGAAGATGATAGTTTCCTTGACAAAATTTTGCCTCTTGACTTTTCGGGCCAGTTAAGTATGAGTGGCATGTGCCATCTCTGAGCAAAAGTTTTAAGAAACTTTGTGTGGTTCTATCATCTTTTTTCTCCTTCTGTCACAAACCTGACACATGTAAGTTAAGGGCTTTTCCATCATCTTTGGTCTTGGAATGAAGAGCCCTGTGAAGGACAAGAAATGTGACTGAGAAATAGCATTTATTATTGTGAGCCCCTGAGATCTGAGGACTGCCTGTTACTGCAGCCTAATTTGTCCTAAGATACCTGATACACAGAGATAACAACTGCTAATATTTGGATTTTATGCCTTTTTATGCTTGTATTCTATTTATAGTTTTTTTTATAAAAATAAAATAGGATCATAATGTACCACATGATTTTGTGAAGTGTCTTCTCATTTCACCTGAATTTATTTCAGTATATAGCTCCAAAAGATGAGTCTTCTTTTAAATATAACCACAACATGATTGCCACACTTAAAATTGCTTTATATCACCAAATGTTTATTCACTGTAAGCATTTTTCTGCCTCTGAGAATTATTTTGTTTAAATCAGAGTTCCAAACAAGGTGCTCTATTTTGTAAGCAGGTTGATGTATCTTAAATCTCCCTTCATGCTTCTCCTTTCCCTCCCTAAGCCCTTCCCACTCCCTCCCCTCTACGCCCACTTCTCTCTTTCCCCTTCTGCCATACTGGCTGAAGAAGCTGAACTGGTCGTTCTGTAGAGTTTCCCACAGTCTGCGTTTTGCTGATTGTTATTCCCATGGCGTCATTTAACATGTTCCTCTTTCACATATGTTTCCTGTAAATCACCTATTTAATCTGATGACTGGATCAAGATTCAGTGAATGGATTTTTCAACTCAGTACATTATGAACATTTCCTATGACATTTAGTGTCCTTCTACAGCATGATTTCTTTTCTTTTCCTTTTTTTGTTTTTAAAGACTCATCATGACCTCTCTGGTTCCAAGTACACATCACATCATTTTTTTTTTTAAATTGTTTTTTTAAAACTTTAAATGTTTTATTTCTTACTTTTCCTAGAATTGTCCAATTTTAATAGAAGTCTTCTATTTAAAAAAAAATTTTGGACCCTTTTAATTAAATTTTATCTATTCATTTTTTATCCATCTTTATTATTCGGCCTGTATGGATCTCCCATTGCGGTGGCCTCTCTCCTTGCAGAGGCCTGGCTCTGGATGCATGTGCTTCAGAGCGCTTACTCTTAATTGAGCACACCGGTCCAGTCGCTCTGCAGCATGTGGGATCTTCTTGGGCCAGGAATCGAACTGCCGCCCCTTGCACTGCAAGACAGAGACTCCCTACCCACTGGACCACCAGAGAGGCCCTATTTTTTACTTTATTTTTTAAATTTATTTATTTTTGGCTGTGCTAGGTAATTTGTACAACATTCTTTCTTAATGACCATAGAGCTATCAAAAATGTGAGCGTATTTTGATTTATTTAGCTAGTTGGGGTCACTTGAGTTGTTTCTGAATTTTTTGCTATTATACACAAGTCCCTGATAAACCTCCTTGTGAACTAGTCATTTTCTGGCCTGACTTGTCACCCCTCTGTCCTCTTAGTTCCTACGGATGGTGGATGCCTGCGCCAGCTTCCTCACAGAAGCCTTGAACCCAGAAAACTGTGTTGGAATCCTGAGGCTGGCAGACACACACTCCTTGGACAGTCTGAAGAAGCAGGTTCAGAGTTACATCATCCAGAACTTTGTGCAGATCCTGAACTCCGAGGAGTTCCTTGAACTTCCCGTGGACACTCTGTACCACATCCTGAAGAGTGATGACCTTTATGTGACAGAGGAATCTCAGGTGTTTGAGACTGTGATGAGCTGGGTCAGGCACAAACAGTCAGAACGACTCTGCTTGCTTCCCTATGTCCTGGAGAACGTGCGCTTGCCGCTTCTGGACCCATGGTACTTTGTGGAGATGGTGGAAGCAGACCCTCTCATCAGGCAGTGCCCGGAAGTCTTCCCGCTGCTCCAGGAAGCCAGGATGTACCACCTATCTGGCAATGAGGTGAGAGGGTTATGCTGTAAGTAACCAGCAAAGTGACGGGGCTAGCAAACCTTCCAGAGAGACAGGTGAGACTGGCTCACAGTTCCTTAGCGCATCAAGAAGAAGACGTTACATGCATATGGTTTGAGTCAGGCAGTTTCAGGAGCCCTGGGTTTCTGATCTGTAAAATGGTACTGATACTAACATGGTGTGCCAGCTACTGAGAGAATTAGGTGAGATCTGGAAATCACCTAGCCCCATTCCTGGCACATCCTTCCCCTTTCCAGCCGTAGAAGGCCTGGAGTCTGGTGCAAGAGACAAGAAGGGCGTGTGCTCTGTCCAGTTGTCCGGTCGCCTTTCCACAGGGGTGGGGGAACATTAAATCTCCTCTGATATTACCTACGTTCAGACTCTCATTATTTCCTTCCTGGACTTCTGAAAATCCCTCAAACCTGAGCTTCTGGCCCCCAATCTGCCCTCCCTGCAATTCATTCACCAGCCGAGTGATCTAATTCTCAGCCTAACCATTTCCTCCTGGGCTTTATCTCTTCACTGGCTCCCCATCACTCTCAGAATAAAGCCCACACTCTCAGAGCCCAGCCTCCTGCTCACTTCTATGGTGCCATCTCCAACCTCACTCTCCTGGTACCATTCTAATGCACCGCCTGTAATTCTTCAAAGTGGATATGCTTTTTCAGCCTTCAGGTGAATGCAGGTGCTGCTCAAATGACTTTTTCCTCTTCATCTAGTTAACTTCAGTTCCAGCTTCAGTAAGCATCATCTGCTCCAGAGGCCCTGGTCATTCTCCTAGCAGCCTCGCATGTCTCTATCCTAGCACCAACCACTGACCAACCACTGCATGTCAACCATTGAATTCCTCACCTGTAAATATCTCTAGACAGGGAGCTCGTCATGGAACGAAATAGGTCTTATTGGAATTTTCATCCAGACCTTAGGACAGTCCTTCATAGATAGCAAAGGATTGCTTAATGTTTATTGAATGACTATATAAATACCAAGATGGTAAATAAAAGTACTATTTGTATCTACTTGGTTCTCCTTAACAATTCCTGAAGAAATATTCAGGAATTTATAAAGATGAGAATAGGCTTTGTAAAGAGGAACAAAACAATCTTAGTGGAGAGGAAGTCATGCTCGAGGGGCAGTTTGTTCCTTTTGTATACGTGGACAGGCTCAAGTGTACACCACTGTACAACACACGTGGACCACACATCTGTACCACTGTACAGCAGTCCCCAGGTTGGCCAACAAGCCTTCTTCATTAGGCTATTGGTAGAAATATTAGCCAAAATCGTTTAGGAATTGTCTTTCCAGAGGCCCCTTGGGAGCCATTCTGTTTCGTGTGTCCTTTTCTAGTTCTGTGTTGTCTTCAGATCCATCACCACTCACACACTCTGCAAACACAACCTTAAATGTTTGGTAAAATTTATCAGTGATGCTGTCAGAACCAGGAGGAATTCTTTTGTGTGTATGTGTGAGAAGGTTTTCAACTTTAAATTTCAAATTGTATTTCCTTAATAGATATATAGATAGCTATTCTATATTATATATATATAGGAGGCTATTCTAGTTCTTCTGAAATGAGCCTTGGTAGCTTTTATCTCTCAAAGAATTTTCCATTTCATAGAAGTTGCAAAATTGATTGGCAGAAGGTTGTCCACTTATTATCCTTTTTAATATCTGTAAAATCTGTAATTATGTCATATCTCTCATTCCAGATGTGGGTCATTTGTATCTCTTTTTTTTTTTTTATTGATTTTCTCAAAGAACCAGCTTCCAGTTCTGGTTTCATTTGACTTTCTCTGTTGTCTATACATTTTCTATTTCATGTATTTCTACTTTAATCTTATTATCTTTCTTTTGCTTACTTTGGATTGAATTTTCTCTTCCTTTTCACCTGTATATATCTCTAGACAGGGAGCTCGTCATGGAACGAAATAGGTCTTATTGGAATTTTCATCCAGACCTTAGGACAGTCCTTCATAGATAGCAAAGGATTGCTTAATGTTTATTGAATGACTATATAAATACCAAGATGGTAAATAAAAGTACTATTTGTATCTACTTGGTTCTCCTTAACAATTCCTGAAGAAATATTCAGGAATTTATAAAGATGAGAATAGGCTTTGTAAAGAGGAACAAAACAATCTTAGTGGAGAGGAAGTCATGCTCGAGGGGCAGTTTGTTCCTTTTGTATACGTGGACAGGCTCAAGTGTACACCACTGTACAACACACGTGGACCACACATCTGTACCACTGTACAGCAGTCCCCAGGTTGGCCAACAAGCCTTCTTCATTAGGCTATTGGTAGAAATATTAGCCAAAATCGTTTAGGAATTGTCTTTCCAGAGGCCCCTTGGGAGCCATTCTGTTTCGTGTGTCCTTTTCTAGTTCTGTGTTGTCTTCAGATCCATCACCACTCACACACTCTGCAAACACAACCTTAAATGTTTGGTAAAATTTATCAGTGATGCTGTCAGAACCAGGAGGAATTCTTTTGTGTGTATGTGTGAGAAGGTTTTCAACTTTAAATTTCAAATTGTATTTCCTTAATAGATATATAGATAGCTATTCTATATTATATATATATATATATATATATATATATATATATATTCTATATAGGAGGCTATTCTAGTTCTTCTGAAATGAGCCTTGGTAGCTTTTATCTCTCAAAGAATTTTCCATTTCATAGAAGTTGCAAAATTGATTGGCAGAAGGTTGTCCACTTATTATCCTTTTTAATATCTGTAAAATCTGTAATTATGTCATATCTCTCATTCCAGATGTGGGTCATTTGTATCTCTTTTTTTTTTTTTATTGATTTTCTCAAAGAACCAGCTTCCAGTTCTGGTTTCATTTGACTTTCTCTGTTGTCTATACATTTTCTATTTCATGTATTTCTACTTTAATCTTATTATCTTTCTTTTGCTTACTTTGGATTGAATTTTCTCTTCCTTTTCTAGTTTCTTAGGGTGGAAGTGAAGGTCATTAATTTGAGATCTTCATTTTTTTTCTAATTGTATCATCAGTGCTGTAAATTTCCCCCCAGGTATTGCCTCAGCAGTATCCTATGTTTTAATATGCTATGATTTCATTCTTCACAGACACCAAGTATGTGGCAGACATGGCACCAAGCAGCACGAAGTGGTCTCTGCCTTACTAAACCTATAGTCATTAGAGAAGGACACTGAGCAAATGAAGGGTGATGAGTAGACTGACAGAGGGGGACCAGACAGCCACAAGGGTCCTATGTTGATATGCAGGTCACTGGCAGGTGGCTCAGCACCGGGAAAGCCCTCATATTCCTGAAGACAAGCTCAATCTCTGTGATTTCTCTCAGTTCAGCATTTCAAGTGTAGAGTTTATTCCATTTCCAACATTCTTGCTATTTTTATATTTGCTTCCCATTTCCTAACTCTCTGAAATGCAGCTGTAAAGGCTTTCCTCTTATATAAATTGTCTCCACTATGTCTTCTACAAACTTGTTCTGATAAAACTGTTCTATTTGCAGTGGTGGTTGGGAAGGGAGGGGAGTAGAATTAAAAGCTTTGGATTTACGACCAGAGAGAATTCTCAAAAGTCTCCAGTATCAGAAACTTAGACTTGCAGTCAGGTAAATCTGGGCTTTAAGCTTTTTTAATTTAATTTTTTAAATTTTTACTTTTATTATTTTTTTATATCTTTTTTTGGGGGGGGGTGTGGAGGGAGGGGGTGGGCGGGCCACTTCTATTGGTCTTTCATTTCTCTATTTTCATCCATCTTTGTTCTTTTGGCTCCTGTGGGCCTCCCATCACGGTGGTCTCTGTCGTCGCAGAGCGCCGGCTCTGGGTGCATGCACCCCAGAGCTCCGGCTCGGTGATTGGACACATCAGTCCAGCCGCTCCACAGCACATGGGATCTTCCCCGGCCAGGGATCAAACCGGCGCCCCTTGCACTGCAAGGCAGTGTCCTTACCCACTGGACCACCAGGGGAAGCCCCAATTTTTACTTTTATTTTAACACCAAAAACATTTTGTATTGGGAAATAGCAAATTAACAATTTTGTGATAGTTTCAGGTGAACGGTGAAGGGACTCGGCCATACATATACATGTGTCCATTCTCCCCCTTTTGGACTTTAATCTTGACTGTACGATTTACCTACAGTGTGGCCTTCAGCAAGCTATTTAGCTGCTCTAAGGCTCAGTCCTTGTAACATGGGGGAAGATAATACCTACCAGCTGATGGAATTGTTTTGAGACTGAAATAAGATAATGAATGACATGTGCTAGCAACACTGCCTAACACCTAAGTGTCCTAGAAATAAAGACTGTTCCTATTTTCACTCAGTTCCTTTATGAAACAGTCAAGCATCAAGCATTTTCTTTTTCTGAGGCTAAAATCTCTCCTTCCAATGAGTCCAATTTTTCTCTGCCTTATTGCCCCCAAGTGTTCGGGACACTTTCTTATTCTCATTTTATACTTTAGGTTAACTGAACCACCAACCATTGTGATCTCCGAGTTTGGATCTCATTGGTAGTTGACTTTCTGGAATTCCTGGTCTTCTCACTACTTGTATGATCTTCGCTTTATTCTTGCTGACTCTAGTGGAAGCCTGGAGGGGATTCTGTGAACATCCTTCTCCTACTAACCCACTTTTCCCAAACTTTAACTGCTTGTCCTATTATTATCTCTCTCTTTTAACCTTGTCCCTCCTCTTGAGCCCATGGTGGTGACAGAGAAAAAGTTAAAAACCTAAGGGAAAATGTCATTTGAACTTTGACTTAGGAATAGTAGCTGGTACCTTCATTGGGAGAGGTCTTTTGGGGCAGAGAAAGTTGCCTCTTCACTTCATTGCCTCCTAAATTTCCAGGAATCAACTTGATTGATACCAAAGGCATGATTGTGGTGTCATGAGGGCTTACTCCTGAGGATAAAGGGTCAGAAGCTCACCCCTGTGGACAGTTTTATCCAAACAGTTTGGTTACTTCTGTTTGGTCCTCTCGGGTGGGCTCTCTGGACAAAGAGCAGTCAGTAAGATGCAGCTCTTTGCTCTGTTTCTAACAATCTGAAAATAAACTGGGTAGGCCTGATGGTTGTGTGTGGTTCATTGGCAAACCTCCCTCTATCAGCAAACTTGCATTTCTCTGATTTCAAATTGGCATTTGTCATGCCTTTGAGATTAATATTTTGTAAAATATAGCTGAACTTTGCATGCTAGGACAAATCAGTCATGTCAGACTCTTTGCAACGCTATGGGCTGTAGCCCTCCAGGCTCCTCTGTCCATGGGATTCTCCAGGCAAGAATACTGGAGTAGGTTGCCATGCCCTCCTCCAGGGCATCTTCCTGACCCAGGAACTGATCCCGCATCTCTTATGTCTCCTGCTATGGTAAGCAGATTCTTTACGACTAGCACCACCTGGGAAGCCTCTGATTATGTTTACTGAGAACCTATTAGACATCAGGCCCTAGACCAAGCACACTAAGCATTTAATCTTCCTGACCAACCTGAGGTTGTTACCACTAAAATCTCCGTTATACAGATGATATTCAAGGAGGTGAAGTCACATGGCCGAACAGCAGAGCTGGGAATGGGGCTCTGCTACCCTGGCTCCATAGCCCAGCTCTGAACCACTGTGCCAGTCTGCCTTTTGATCCTCCCCCCGCCCCACTGGTCTTCCAGATCATTTCTGAACGCACCAAGCCCAGGATGCATGAGTTCCAGTCTGAGGTGTTCATGATCATCGGTGGTTGCACGAGGGATGAGCGGTTCGTGGCGGAGGTGACCTGCCTGGATCCCCTGAGGCGCAGCCGCCTGGAGGTGGCCAAGCTCCCCATGACAGAGCATGAGCTGGACAGTGAGAATAAGAAGTGGGTGGAGTTTGCATGCGTGACGTTAAAAAATGAGGTCTACATCTCAGGTAAGCAGAAGTCACATGACGCCCAAGTCAGCCCCCAAAGGCATTACGTGTTTCCCTGAGTGAGAGCTAGGCAGCCATCCTAGAATTACTGTGAATGGCACTGATCTAGCACTGACTGGGTCAGAATGAGGAAGCCAGGCACTCAGAGGGTCTTAGCATAGAGAGGAGATTATTACTAAATGAACCCTAATCCTTGAACAGTATTGTACTAGGAACTGAGGGAACAGGCAGACAGGTCCTGCACTTTCTGGAAAAGGAAGAAGGAAGTAATGCTAGAGTTTACCTGGTGTCTGCTATAGGCATAGGTCACTGAGCAATGAGAATACAGTAATGAAAATTTAGTGATTTGTCAGTAGTGAATAAAAATCTGACCCCTCCTCCAAGTTTATTAGGTCTTACTTTTAGAAGTTCCAACAGCACCCCAATACTTGTCCATTTCTTACTTCTAAGTTGTTTGCTTAATTATTTATGCTTATTCTATGACTGTTTCCCATTAGTCCTTAAATTCCATGAGTCAATACTGTATTTCCAATGCTTAGCACTATGTCTGGACACATAGTAAATATTCAGTAACTATTCAATGACCCAGTCTCTACCATCTTTACAACACAGTAGATAAATTTATACTTTGGTAGTATTTAATTATTTGCCTCCCACTTCAATGCTACATGGTAGGTGACTTTAATCTCCAGGTTACAAATGGAGAAAACTGAGGCTCAAAAAGTATGGAATTTACCTAAAGTCACAGATTCCAACCCATGTTCTTTGAGTCTCATGTTCTCCCATGACATCAAAAGCCACCTAGCTCTTCTTGAAGTGCCAAAGGAAGAGACTATCATCCTGTCCCCTTTCTTGGAGGTTTTCTCTAAATTTGTTTGGAGAAGCTGGCATCCTTCAAAATAAAAGGCAGGTCAATTCTTCTTTGAGTATCTTGATATCATAGATATGATTTTAGCTTTCTTATGTCTTGTATAAATACTTTTAATTGTTATAGATTTAAATAATATAGGGAGTATAAAGTAAAATATGGTAGTTTCTCTTTGTCACTACAATTCTACATTTTTGTTGGTTTTTTTTAGGAATTTTCTTTTTTTATTTAAGAATTTTAAAAATTATTTATTTATTATTTATTTTTGGCCAGTCTGGGTTATCACTGCTATAGCAGTCTCTTCTCTAGATGCAGGGAGTTGGGGCTACTCTCTAGTTGAGGTGAGCAGGCTTCTCGTTGCAGTGACTTCTCTTGTGGAACTCAGGTTCTAGGGCACGTGGACTTCAGTAGTTGCGGCACATGGGATCAATAGTTGTGACTCTGAGGCTCTAGAGCACAGGCTCAAGAGTTGTGGCTCACAGGCTTAGTTGCTCTGCAGCATGTGGAATTTTCCCAGATCAGGGATCAAACTCATGTCTCCTGCATTGGCAGGCAAACTCTTTATCATTGAGCTACCAGGGAAGCCCAACAATCCTACATGGTTTTTTTTTCTTCTTTTTTAATGGTTTTGTATTGTCGTAGGGTAAGTAATGCTAGCCACTGTAACAAATTCTAAATCTCAGTGATTTACCACAGTAATACATGGGGGCTGGGTGAGAGTACCTGCTCCACTCAGTCATTCAGGGACCTAGGTTCCTTCCATCTCATTCCACAAGTGACCTTAAGGCTTGATGCATTTGGGGAAGAGAGAGAAACTAAACAAGTTGGGAAGGCACACCTGATCAAACGGCCTCAACCTGGACACAGGGCTCAGTTCCACTCACATTTTATTGGCAAGAGCCAGCCACATGCCCTCCCTGCACCCCATTCCCATGGAGAGGGGCTGGGGAATGTAGTTTAGCTGCATGACCAACAGGCAAAGACAGATTTGGTAGTAATGGTCAGTCTTTGCTATGCATACTACATGTTATTTTATTCTACAGTTTTTCTTTTCTCCGTCTTCAATTTGTTGTCGTCTTTTGAAAAATGATACAAGCAATACCGCAAAGCATGTTTGTCACACTAAATCAACAGAAACCTGTACTCAATTAACAGTCTATTCTAGACATCATTACAGATCTACTCTATGTGCTAAGTGATGCAACACACATGAAGTGCAGCACAATCCCAAACACAGGATGAGAGCTCAGCAGTGTTAGTCATCATTATCATCAGTGTGAGGATTGTTATTGTTGCTATTTCACCAGCTTCAGGGCTGTCTGTGGAATGAGTGAACCATAATTTTTTTCAACGTTCTTTTTCCCACGGAAAAAACTGCCACAATAGGCATTTTTATACACATATATTGATGAACTTGTGCTGCTATATGGAGAGATTCCTGGAAGTGGTCACAAGATGTGTAAATTTAGCATTTTTGTAGATATTGTTAAATTGTCTTCCAGAAAGTCTGTAATCAATTTACCATTCAACCACTGATGAATGACCATGCCCACTTTCTACATCGTTGTTAGCACTTTTTTTTTTATCAATTATATCTTAATAGACTTGAATGTTTACATTTATACTCTGCGTTAGTGAGGTGGAATATATATTCACATATTTATTAGCTAAATGTATCTGTCCTTTTTAATGATATAGTTCTACTCTTTGTTTTTCTATTGATTCTTTTTCTTATTAGTTTTAGGAGTTCTTATTGTATATCCTTTGCTATTTGTATTATGAGTACTTTCAGAGAGTGGTTGTCTTTTAACTTTGATTTATATTTTATATAGGAACTTTCTTTTCTATGTCATTCTAGGTTTCTTGTCATGCTGAGAAAGCTCCTCTCCATCCCCTAGATCTTCAGCATCTTCTCTTCTACATTCTCCAATCACTTCTATAGCATTTACATTTAAATTTTAAGTGTAACATGAAATAGGAATCTAACTTAATTTTTCTCTAACAAATAGCCGGTTGTTCTAACACCATTTTTAATAATCTCTCTAGTTTTTAGTCTGTTTCTGAACCTTGCTTTTAATTGATCAGTTCGTCTCATCTTACACTAGTGGCACATGATTTTTATTATTATAGCTTTTTGGTATATTTTGCTATTTGCTAGGGAAAGCTCTCTTACTCCTTCTTTTTCAAATGTTTCTTAGAAATGTTCCCAAATGGGGCTTCCCTGGTGGTCCAGTGGGTAAGGACACCGCCTTGCAGTGCAAGGGGCGCTGGTTCGATCCCTCGCCTGGGAAGATCCCACGTGCCGCAGAGCGGCTGGACCAATGTGTCCAATTACCGAGCCGGAGCTCTGGAGCGCATGCGCCCAGAGCCGGTGCTCTGCGACAACAGACGCCACTGCGATGGGAGGCCCACACGGGCCAAAGAACAAAGATGGATTAAACTAGACAAATAAAAGACCAGTGGAAGTGGCCCGCCCACCCCCTCCCACCCCACCCCTGCCAAAAATAAATAAATAAATAAATGTTTAAAAAAAAAAAAGAAAGAAATGTTCCCAAATGTACTCTTCCAAATGAAGTTTAGAATGGTCACTTCACATCTTAAAATATATGAAAAGCCCTGAAGACACATAACATAGAGGTTAACCTGAGGAGGGTTGATATCTTTGCAATAACTTGTCTTCTCATCTGTGCACAAGATATGATATGCCCTCCCAGTTAATCAGATCTTCTTTTACATCCTGAAGTCAAAATTATAGGTTTTCCCCTCCTTTTAATAGAGTTTGCATACATTTCTTTAAATGTATATAGTTATTTTATAATTTTGGATACCACCTGAATGGGATCAATATCACAATGTTTTGAATAGAGACCGCTAAAAGGTACACAATCCTAATCCCCCAGAATGGTTAAACTATATGAACAAAAAGCTCACAGAAGAGGAAGAAGTTCAGTCTTCCTAGGAGTTGCAGAAAACCAAACTATGACATCATTTGTGTCTATCAGGCTGTAAAATGAAACAAATCAACCAAAAAGAAAAAAAACACCCTCCTAATATCTGCTGTGGGTGGAGTATGAGAAAAGGTCAACCAGGATAGCTTTGAAGGCTCTTGGGCAGAACCTGTGAAAATTAAGGTGGGCACTCCCTTGACCTAGGAATCCCACTTCTGGGCTCCTCCCTTGAGAAACACCCATGACACAGAACGTCATCAGTGATACTCATTTCCACACAGGTGCACAGCTTAAGGTCTGAAAAATACATTTTTTAAGTAGTTTGTAGTACTCTGCATTGATGGGAAATGGAAACAAAGTCATTAAAACATTTTATTAAAGTTACCAAAAACGTCAGTTCTCCTTAGTCTCTCTCTCTAACTGAATTATGTATTTTCTGTTTATTGAGTTGTTTCCAAAAAAATTTTGACCAGCTTTCTCTCAAATGACCTGTTGTGAGCATCTCATTTGGTTCCAACAGTAATTATTTCAAAGTAGGACAAATCTCACTTATGTTTTTATAGAGATCAAATGAACCAAGAGAATTTTCTAAGATTCCATGGTGATTTCTCCAGGTTTGTTTTATTTAAATATTAATAAATAAGCAAATATAGAACTTAAGCTGCTTTTTATTTCGACACTGGCCCTACTATCTTGACCCACAATCGTCCAACCTCACCTGTCCTGCCTGACTTTCTGCTCCTCAGCCACGCAAACACCGAGTCCAGGCTCCTGCTGGCCCCCACTCGCTTAGGCAGACCTGGGTACCACTTCCCTGAAGCTTCCTCTGGACCTGGCTCATGTAGCCTTCTCTTCTCTGAACTCTCGCAACACAGAGGTGACACATGGCCCAGCTTTACACTGTGTCTCCTTATTTCCCTGTGTGGCTCTGTCTCCTCAACCACACTGCACACATCTTCATGAGTTCTTTTACCTGGGGGTGGGATGAGGGCTGGCGTTGGTCTGGGGATTTTACCCCTAAGGGCTTTATGGGAAATCATGGGAGAAGCTGCATTTCTTACACATCTGGTGGTTTCTTAAATGCTCTACACGTCTTCCAGGTGGTAAAGAAACACAGCACGATGTTTGGAAATATAATTCTTCAATCAAACAAAAGAAAAACACCTCCTAATATCTGCTGTGGGTGGAGTATGAGAAAAGGTCAACCAGGATAGCTTTGAAGGCTCTTGGGCAGAACCTGTGAAAATTAAGGTGGGCACTCCCTTGACCTAGGAATCCCACTTCTGGGCTCCTCCCTTGAGAAACACCCATGACACAGAACGTCATCAGTGATACTCATTTCCACACAGGTGCACAGCTTAAGGTCTGAAAAATACATTTTTTAAGTAGTTTGTAGTACTCTGCATTGATGGGAAATGGAAACAAAGTCATTAAAACATTTTATTAAAGTTACCAAAAACGTCAGTTCTCCTTAGTCTCTCTCTCTAACTGAATTATGTATTTTCTGTTTATTGAGTTGTTTCCAAAAAAATTTTGACCAGCTTTCTCTCAAATGACCTGTTGTGAGCATCTCATTTGGTTCCAACAGTAATTATTTCAAAGTAGGACAAATCTCACTTATGTTTTTATAGAGATCAAATGAACCAAGAGAATTTTCTAAGATTCCATGGTGATTTCTCCAGGTTTGTTTTATTTAAATATTAATAAATAAGCAAATATAGAACTTAAGCTGCTTTTTATTTCGACACTGGCCCTACTATCTTGACCCACAATCGTCCAACCTCACCTGTCCTGCCTGACTTTCTGCTCCTCAGCCACGCAAACACCGAGTCCAGGCTCCTGCTGGCCCCCACTCGCTTAGGCAGACCTGGGTACCACTTCCCTGAAGCTTCCTCTGGACCTGGCTCATGTAGCCTTCTCTTCTCTGAACTCTCGCAACACAGAGGTGACACATGGCCCAGCTTTACACTGTGTCTCCTTATTTCCCTGTGTGGCTCTGTCTCCTCAACCACACTGCACACATCTTCATGAGTTCTTTTACCTGGGGGTGGGATGAGGGCTGGCGTTGGTCTGGGGATTTTACCCCTAAGGGCTTTATGGGAAATCATGGGAGAAGCTGCATTTCTTACACATCTGGTGGTTTCTTAAATGCTCTACACGTCTTCCAGGTGGTAAAGAAACACAGCACGATGTTTGGAAATATAATTCTTCAATCAACAAATGGATTCAAATTGAGTATTTGAACATAGGCCGCTGGAGGCACAAGATGGTAGTGCTGGGGGGCAAAGTCTATGTGCTTGGAGGTTTCGACGGCTTGCAGAGGATCAACAACGTGGAGACCTATGACCCCTTCCACAACTGCTGGTCAGAGGTATAGATTATTTCTAAGTCACTCTGTGTCATTGCTTCAAACCATTAAAAAAAAAAAAAAAAAAAGGTATCTGCCAGTGTAGGCATATGGCTTTCTGATCTTTCTGCTCCCTTGAGAATATTTTTGGCAGCACCATCAATTCACCTTGCTGGTCAAGTCACAGAAATGACTTCCTTCCACGTGGGGAAACTCTGTGTGGGTACCTGTCCTATCCTGGCCAGAACTCTGGATGTGGAGGGAAGCCTTGATCCTATCTTGGTCTAGAGTCGCTGTCTCCTTAGGTGCCACCTGCCCTTGTTCTTCTCCTCACTGGGCAGCACATAGGGATCTTGTGACTACACTGTTGAGCCCAGAGTCATTTGGCAGTATTCGGGAGTCAACCCTTATTCAATTACCTATTAATAATGAACCACTTGCATATCTTCATACAAGGCTTTAGTAAAACAATCTCAGGTTGATATCATACTTTGTGGCTCAGAAGGTCAACAATTTGCCTATAAGCAGGAGACCTGGCTTTGATCCCTGGGTCAGGAAGATCCCCTGGAAAAGGGAATGGCAACCCACTCCAGTATTGTTGCCTGTTCCATGGATAAAAGAACCTGGGGGCTACAGTCCATGCAGTCACAAAGAGTTAGATGTGACTGAGCAACTAACACTTCCCACTTCCCAAGAAAAGGCAAAGCATTGATCATCAATGGGCATAAAGTTCCAATTATGCAAGATGAACCACCTCTAGAGAGCTGTCTTTAGATAACACCTGACACCATTATACCAGTAATTACTTCTAGCTATAATTACTAAGGACAACACGTAGTGCTTTGTGGGGAGCACTCAGTAAATAGTATGCACTCAGTAAACGTTTTTTGAATGAAAGAGCACACGAAAAATGTAAATATACATTTTTGAGGAACCAATCTCCTCCAACATTGACTGATTTCATCTTATGTACACTTACTTCTGTCTACTTCCCTTCCTCCCCTGGGAGCTGGGACTCTGAGAAAAACAGACTGGAAACATCCAGAGCCTGGAGGGAGGGTGGAAAATGTACGCTTTGAACCTCTCTGTGTCTCAAGGGGAGTCAAACCCATAGGCCTTGTGACTTCAGGCTAAGGATGCCAGGGCTCATGTCCCCTGGCTCCTGGCCTGTGTCCTGTGAGCTACTGCAGCAATCTGGGCAGCATGACTGACAGCTTCTCCTGGTGCCCTGTGCCTCTGCAGGCTGCGCCCCTCCTTATCCATGTCAGTTCCTTCGCGGCCACCAGCCATAAGAAGAAACTCTATGTGATTGGGGGAGGGCCCAATGGGAAACTGGCCACGGACAAGACTCAGTGTTACGACCCTTCGACCAATAAGTGGAATTTAAAGTCGGCCATGCCGGTAGAGGCTAAATGCATCAATGCAGTGAGTTTCCGGGACCGTATTTATGTGGTTGGTAAGTGAGCAAATGGCATGATGTGGGTGGGGTTAAAAAGAAAGAGAAGATAGGATTGGTTCAGGCCTTGGTGGAATTCACCTTTCAGTCCTGGAGACATCAACAGCCCGCATTTAGGAGACAAACAAAGCAAATGGACAATAAGGCCCCCAAGGGGAGCCAGAAGTTGCTCTGGAAATAAAGTAAGCATTAACAACGCACAAAGATTGAATTAGGCACAGTATAAGTGCCCAATAAATAGCAACTATCCCAATTTCTTACTTTGTGCTCATGTGAACTTCATTCTCCATTTGCTTTGAGGGCTCTGAAAGGTTGCATTTAGCCAGAAAGCAAGCCTGACTAGCCAGACCACAGTCCACATGAAGTTGTTAATGATGGTAGAGCTCAATCCTGACTACGCACTAGAGTCACCGATGGAGCTTTTTACAAAACCTTGGGTAACCGGGGCTTGTCCAGACCAAGAATACCAGAATGAGGAGGACACTGGTCACAGTGCCAGGTGTTTTTAACGTGTAGGTGATTTTAATATACAGCCGGGGCTGAGAACTACTGATTAAGGCAATACCAAAAATAAGTAACTTCAGTAAATAAGAGCTAACCAGAAAAGGCTTGCTGAATGCAAAATATGGGAACAGATTAAGGGAAAACCCCCTCTCTCCCTTGCTTCAGGTTTCCTGTATTTGTAATGGTCATACTCATGACTCTGCCTCAAAGAGCTAATCTCAAGATGGGTAACTTGGGCTCAGTTTAAAGATCTCCCCACCTCTAGTTACTGTCCTGTATATCAGTATAATACTTCTATGTACCAGGCTTTTATGTGCACGATCCTTCTGATTTCTCATAACCACCATGGTATCCGTGCTCATGATTATAGATCCTAGAGTGGCAAAGCTGGGTTCGTGAGCCAGGCCTGCCTGATGCACCATGTGGTATTTCCTCCAACAAGTAGTCTGAGGGCACATTTTGGCAGCCATGGGGAAGTCAGGTATCCTTTAGAATCTGATTCGCACCGGGCTGCAGAGTTTCAAAGGCTGTAACGATTTCCAACATGAGACTTCCTGCCCCCAGTTACCCACTCTGGCTCTGTTGGGGAGACATGAATTTGCTCTGTTGGCAAGATGGTAGATTTGGCCTAATCAGGAGTAGCAGTTTAGTGGTTAATGGAGAAGAAAACCAGAAAAATAGTGTTCACGGTGTTTCCTTTCCTCTGCAGGCGGGGCCATGCGAGCGCTGTACGCCTACAGCCCCCTGGAGGACAGCTGGTGCCTGGTGACCCAGCTCAGCCACGAGAGGGCCAGCTGCGGCATCGCGCCCTGCAACAACCGGCTCTACATCACTGGGGGGCGGGACGAGAAGAATGAGGTCATCGCCACGGTGCTCTGCTGGGATCCCGAGGCCCAGAAACTGACGGAGGAATGCGTGCTGCCCCGGGGAGTGTCCCACCACGGCAGCGTCACCATCAGGAAGTCCTACACCCACATTCGGAGGATCGTGCCGGGAGCTGTGTCGGTCTGACTTCCGGGAGCGCCGAGGGCGGAGTCACGCGGGGAGCCCGCCTCCCTCAGCCCCGCCCACCGGCCCCATTTCGGATGCCTGCTGGGCTGGCCCAGGGGCTCCATGCGGCTCCTCCTCAGGGCTCTTCGGAAGTCACAGTCTGGGGACTTTTGAGACCAGCTGGGAATCTGCGAGACCTACCTCAGGAAGCAATACTTAACTGGAGTAATACTTAATTGACAAGACACGCCTGTCCCCTGCCAGGTTCTACACAAGGCTCTTTGGGGCACCAATGCCTTTCACTGTCTTAATGACTCGGTGTCAGGATATTAAAACTCCCATTTGACCGGCATGGAAATCGAGCTTAAGAGAGGCTAAGTGATTGCTCCAGTTCAGTCAGATTTCAAGTAGCTAAACCACGAGTTATCCCCTGTCTGATTCCTCATAACCACCTTTTTGGTATCCGTGCTCATGATTATAGATCCTAGAGTGGCAAAGCTGGGTTCGTGAGCCAGGCCTGCCTGATGCACCATGTGGTATTTCCTCCAACAAGTAGTCTGAGGGCACATTTTGGCAGCCATGGGGAAGTCAGGTATCCTTTAGAATCTGATTCGCACCGGGCTGCAGAGTTTCAAAGGCTGTAACGATTTCCAACATGAGACTTCCTGCCCCCAGTTACCCACTCTGGCTCTGTTGGGGAGACATGAATTTGCTCTGTTGGCAAGATGGTAGATTTGGCCTAATCAGGAGTAGCAGTTTAGTGGTTAATGGAGAAGAAAACCAGAAAAATAGTGTTCACGGTGTTTCCTTTCCTCTGCAGGCGGGGCCATGCGAGCGCTGTACGCCTACAGCCCCCTGGAGGACAGCTGGTGCCTGGTGACCCAGCTCAGCCACGAGAGGGCCAGCTGCGGCATCGCGCCCTGCAACAACCGGCTCTACATCACTGGGGGGCGGGACGAGAAGAATGAGGTCATCGCCACGGTGCTCTGCTGGGATCCCGAGGCCCAGAAACTGACGGAGGAATGCGTGCTGCCCCGGGGAGTGTCCCACCACGGCAGCGTCACCATCAGGAAGTCCTACACCCACATTCGGAGGATCGTGCCGGGAGCTGTGTCGGTCTGACTTCCGGGAGCGCCGAGGGCGGAGTCACGCGGGGAGCCCGCCTCCCTCAGCCCCGCCCACCGGCCCCATTTCGGATGCCTGCTGGGCTGGCCCAGGGGCTCCATGCGGCTCCTCCTCAGGGCTCTTCGGAAGTCACAGTCTGGGGACTTTTGAGACCAGCTGGGAATCTGCGAGACCTACCTCAGGAAGCAATACTTAACTGGAGTAATACTTAATTGACAAGACACGCCTGTCCCCTGCCAGGTTCTACACAAGGCTCTTTGGGGCACCAATGCCTTTCACTGTCTTAATGACTCGGTGTCAGGATATTAAAACTCCCATTTGACCGGCATGGAAATCGAGCTTAAGAGAGGCTAAGTGATTGCTCCAGTTCAGTCAGATTTCAAGTAGCTAAACCACGAGTTTAAACTCCAGGTCCATTTCAAAGTCAGTGTGGGTTCTGTCTAGCTCAGAGCAGGAAAACACAAAACAAAACAACTCATTTTTTGTTCTGACAGGTTTACCAGAGAACTCACTCAGCAAGGTAGAGAAATAAAGCTGTTATTTTTTTTTCTTTATATTTAAACCATATGGGATCTTTGGTGTGGCACCTTGTCAAGAGCATCTCATAGGTTGTTCCAGCTGACAGTTCTGGAGAGATGGTAATGGGAAGACTTGTTTGCTATGAAAAAAGTGTGGAAGACTTATGTCCTCCCCATCAGAAGCCTCTATATTTTATGATCACAGGAGGCCCATTGTGGACTGGAACTGTCATTGCTGGGCAGGCCTGTACCTTCAGCACAGCCCAGTGTCCCAGCCTCTTTACATCCACGAGTTGTATTACAATGTAGAAAAGGCTTTTCCAGAGACTCAGAATACCATTTTGGTTTTTTGTTTTGTTTTTGTTTCTTTTATGTAAACATCCTTACATTGCTGGCCACTGAAGAGTGACTGACTCTTCTTGACAGTGTACTTTCTACTTTTTAGACAGTGATTTGGGTCCATGTCCTTGTGACCTCATCCTCCTGGAACCTTCTTTTTCAGGATCCTTTGAATCCCTCTCTATTTGGTATTTAGATCAGCCTGGCACAGGTTTGGTTCAAGAGCAGAGTCTATTCTTTACTCTAAGAGACAAGAGCTTTCAAATGAGCTCACTGGAAATTCATCCTAATCCCCAAATCGGAAACAGATTCTTTACTCTAAGAGAAACAATGAAGTGGCTCAGGCTCCATGCGGCTCCTCCTCAGGGCTCTTCGGAAGTCACAGTCTGGGGACTTTGAGACCAGCTGGGAATCTGCGAGACCTACCTCAGGAAGCAATACTTAACTGGAGTAATACTTAATTGACAAGACACGCCTGTCCCCTGCCAGGTTCTACACAAGGCTCTTTGGGGCACCAATGCCTTTCACTGTCTTAATGACTCGGTGTCAGGATATTAAAACTCCCATTTGACCGGCATGGAAATCGAGCTTAAGAGAGGCTAAGTGATTGCTCCAGTTCAGTCAGATTTCAAGTAGCTAAACCACGAGTTTAAACTCCAGGTCCATTTCAAAGTCAGTGTGGGTTCTGTCTAGCTCAGAGCAGGAAAACACAAAACAAAACAACTCATTTTTTGTTCTGACAGGTTTACCAGAGAACTCACTCAGCAAGGTAGAGAAATAAAGCTGTTATTTTTTTTTCTTTATATTTAAACCATATGGGATCTTTGGTGTGGCACCTTGTCAAGAGCATCTCATAGGTTGTTCCAGCTGACAGTTCTGGAGAGATGGTAATGGGAAGACTTGTTTGCTATGAAAAAAGTGTGGAAGACTTATGTCCTCCCCATCAGAAGCCTCTATATTTTATGATCACAGGAGGCCCATTGTGGACTGGAACTGTCATTGCTGGGCAGGCCTGTACCTTCAGCACAGCCCAGTGTCCCAGCCTCTTTACATCCACGAGTTGTATTACAATGTAGAAAAGGCTTTTCCAGAGACTCAGAATACCATTTTGGTTTTTTGTTTTGTTTTTGTTTCTTTTATGTAAACATCCTTACATTGCTGGCCACTGAAGAGTGACTGACTCTTCTTGACAGTGTACTTTCTACTTTTTAGACAGTGATTTGGGTCCATGTCCTTGTGACCTCATCCTCCTGGAACCTTCTTTTTCAGGATCCTTTGAATCCCTCTCTATTTGGTATTTAGATCAGCCTGGCACAGGTTTGGTTCAAAGAGCAGAGTCTATTCTTTACTCTAAGAGACAAGAGCTTTCAAATGAGCTCACTGGAAATTCATCCTAATCCCCAAATCGGGGAAACAGATTAAGAGATCCTGTTTCAGATGCTGTACTTAAAAAGCAACAACAGTGGTAACAACATAGTAACTGCATTACCTAACGTCCTTTATTTTCATCATATGATTTCAAATCTCTTTATAGTTTTACATCATGTCAGCTGTGCCATTTTGTGCTTGTACATTTTAGCAGTTTGGGAAGATAAAAGTATTAGAGCTGATGATGAATTTAACTTTCATAGAAAAGTTATGGTTAGAAGGAGCTACAGTTCAAATCAGATAAAATAGACTTGGACAATTACCATTGAGATTTCTATTTATGCTTAGATCATTGAGGATAAATATAAACGCATGTTGGTGTTTGAGAAGCTCTATTCCTTAGAGTCAGGAGCTCTGTGCTGTGGAAAGCGAGATGGGAAAGTACAGACATATTTGTGGAAATTTAGAATACATACCTCACTTATTAATGAACACTGATAACATTAATGAAGCTCTCAACTGAAAGAATTTAATCTACTTCAATTCAGCAAACATTCCAGGAAATTTTTCTGTTTGGCAAGGTTTGGGGACTCCAATAAGCAAGAAAAATCCCCATCCTGGCAAAAATCAGTAAGTAGGTAAATGGGCCACTTGTCAATATTACAATTTTTCTTTTCCTCAGGCTAGAGAAGTGAGATGTACATAAGGTTATGAGGTTGCATCCAGGTCTTTATTGTCCTTCCAAGTTATCTCCTTGGGAAGCTGTGCTGTTAGATCAACGATATAGCCGTTGTTTACATGTTTGTCTTTCTTTGGGATTGCCTTTGGAAACCACTTATGAGCTCTGGGGAGAATTGTCATATTTCAAAGACGATTTCAGGAAAGAAATTTCAAAGCTCAATGACAGCATCCTTGGCAATACAGAGAGCCTCCCCTCAGAAAGAATGTGTTCCTTGTCCTGGGGGTCCTTTGATAAAAGCAACTAGCAAATTTTGAGCCCAGATTTTTAGCGGGTCAACCCCATGCTGGGAAAGTGAGGATTTAGGATCTCTATGTTATAAACCTGGCTGTCAATAATAGGCTGGCAGACAGATACAACTTCTAAGGAGATCCAGAGTTCTGCCCTTTAAGCTGCCAGTCTCTAACTTTTAGGGACAGAAAAAAGTTTAACTCATTTTGGGGAAACTTTATATTGTGAAGATTTAAATTTCCAGGCACTAGCCAAGGATGGAAGCTCTTAAAAATCTAAATTCCGTTCTCAGATGAAAAAACAAAAATCTAGTTCACAGGAAGTTAACTGTCATAGACCATACCACCAGCCAGGAGGCGAGACAGGTTGGTGTCAGATGAGTCAGAGACCCTAGGACTCAGGCAGGATGTCCTGGCACTGCTAGCTGGATCTTGAGTCAGATCCCATGAGTGGATAGAGGACCCCTGAGTGGAAGGAAGCGGAGGGGGAGGAGGAGGAAGTCAGGTTTGGACACAGGTCTAGAAAATGATATGAGGGGCCCTGGAGTTTGGGAGTGACTCCACTCTCAAGAAGGGCGAGGGGTGCATAAGGAACAGGGGTTCCAGGAACGTGGGTCCCAGGAAGGGGCCCACTTGGAAGTGAAGCAAAGAGCAGAACTAGCTGTCAGGCCCATTTGCTGTAGGGCCTCTGGGCTGCTTGGCTGGGTCTCTTATCTCCTTGGACCAACAGAGAGAGAGACCAGAGGCTCTGATGAGGTGGGATTTGTCGGGAAGGTCTAGAGACCCCAGTTGCTAAGGCTGATCTGAAATGGGTGGGAAGCAAAGCTCACTCAAATATCAACAGATAAATATTCTGCATGCATTGGTCTCAGGAAACACACACAGGCACACACATAGAGCTCTCGAACTGAAAGCAACTGTGCTCTCAGGGAAATGTAAATATTTGCTTATAGCTGTGAAAATAAAAGTTGGCTATTTATGAAAGTCCTTGAGGTACTGGTGTTATGCACTCATCCTACTTGATTTTGAAAAAGAAATTACTCTGTAGAATTTTCGAAGTGGGTAAACACCACTGGCATTTCTTATCTAAAGTCCTAACTTGGGGTTGCGAAATTCTTTTTTCCCTTAGTATCTGATCTAAGTATTGTAGGAGATCTTCTCATTTGAGGTGTCAATCTTCATTGAAATCCACAAATATCTCAAACATGGCTACCGGAAAACCAATTTTGACGGGTCAGATTTTCATATTTAAAAATATCAACACTTAGCTAACCAATTCCTTTAAGCATTTTGGTTGCATGAAGCTGTATTTTCTTTCTAAATGATTAAACTAAAGATATTGTTTATAAGTAAAAGTCAAATAAAGTTTTTATTTATTCAGTAAAATATGTGTTAAGTGATTAATAATATGTTGTACATAATTACTCGCTGAATTTTTGGGGGGTTAATATGAGTAAGTGGTATCAAAATAGAAATTAATTTAGGAGGGGAAATCTGAAACATTTCAGTTGATTCCAGGGGGCTTAGAAATCTCACAGGCTAAAATTAATCAGATTTGGTTGACAGAATGGCGAAAAGTTGACAGCTTTTCCCTCTCTGGTGCCTCATTGCCTGTGGGAGCCAGTGTTTACCAACTTATTTGCAAACTGAGTGACTCGCATCCTGTCTGAGTTGACACCTTCCTACAGGAGGCCACCCTCTAGGTTTCTGGTTTCTGGTCTGACTTCTCAGTCTTGCCTCCACCAACATCTTGTGTTGTCTCGGATGCCCTAACTGATCTGAACTTCTCAACTCTAGTTCCACCGGCATGTGGAACTAGACATATGAGCTAGAGAACTGTGACTCTCGAGCAATGGAAAATTTGTCATCATGTAGTTTGCTTTGGATTTCAATGCAAAGGTCCTGTGCAATCGAAAAGGAAAACTTAAGGCTTTAAAGAAGGGTGCAGTCACATGGATAGCTTGCACCCATCCCCGCCTCCAGGCCTCCCTAGAGACAGAAGTTCTCTCTTCTCAGTCTTAGGGATTCTGGGAGCAAACCTTGGGAAGCACAGCCCCATCCCACTTTTTGGAAGTATTCTGGAGTCAATCCTGGGCCCTGGATCCGAGAGCCAGTGCACCAGCTGAGAGGCAGAATGGGATTTTGACCTTAACTTCACTGTCCAGCCCTATAGTTTTCCTGCTGGATCTAAGTGGTAATCTGATGCCTGGGAAGCTTAACCAGGGCCTGGCGTCTGCCCAGCTCTCCTTGGCTTGTCTTTCTGCTCCTGGTACTTCTGCTGCTGTGTGGCTGCCCATGGACCAGCCTCCTTTTCACTGGAGTTTTGGGCTTTAAATAGGATCTCAGTCCCCGTCCCCTCTTCCAGTGGGCTCATGCCTCATTTTCTCTTTCTGTATGCTGCCACATTAGAGACCTTTGGTGACGGGGACTAATTTGGATCAGGTCTCATCTATCCCCAGACTGCCCAGTCTGCCTGATTACCAATCACTCTGGTTTTCACTCCCACATTTGTTTCTGACACCTAGGGATTTTCCTTTTCTTCTTACTTGCTCAGATGTCTCCTTTGTTATTGATTCCTGCATGATACCCATGATCCTTGATAGCCATGCATGCCCCAGCCCTGATCATCTGCCCAGTGGATCACAAGTCACAACAAACACTTGAAAAACACAAGGATGAAAGGCACAGACCTGGGTAAAGGCAGGGCAGGAGCGAGGGAGTGGAGGCTGCAAACCTTAGATACTTGAAGAATCAGAGGGAAAAGTCTGACTGCACAAAGAAACCTATGAATCTGACCTTAGACAAACAGAATTTTTGTGGATGAAATTCTATCCTTTTATGATAGAAATATACTAATAGGAACATCTGTTGATGAATTTCCCAGAAATATGGACAGAGCTATAAATATTTATGGAACACTGACAAATTTGTCTAGGTAAAAATCCTGGATTTTTAATTATCAAAGTGCATCCTGGTAGAATGTTATATCCCCAGAAAAGGTCACTATAGAAACCTGAGCGAAAAACAAAACATTAGACATTGTTCTGACTGAGACATAAATAGACATTAGTGAAGGAAGTAATTGGGTCTGTCTTTGTAAAACAGAGCCACAGATATTGATTATCTAATTTGTGCCAGGCAGGGCTGTAGGTACCAGGACTTCACATCCACAAACAGAAGTGCCTACTCTTATAAGCTAGCATTCCAGTTGAGACAGACAACAACCAACTATATAATACAAGGTGAAGCAATAATAGATGTTTGCAAAGAAGTAAAGAGGGTTTGCCCCGCCCCTCTGCTGGATCTAAGTGGTAATCTGATGCCTGGGAAGCTTAACCAGGGCCTGGCGTCTGCCCAGCTCTCCTTGGCTTGTCTTTCTGCTCCTGGTACTTCTGCTGTGTGGCTGCCCATGGACCAGCCTCCTTTTCACTGGAGTTTTGGGCTTTAAATAGGAGCTCAGTCCCCGTCCCCTCTTCCAGTGGGCTCATGCCTCATTTTCTCTTTCTGTATGCTGCCACATTAGAGACCTTTGGTGACGGGGACTAATTTGGATCAGGTCTCATCTATCCCCAGACTGCCCAGTCTGCCTGATTACCAATCACTCTGGTTTTCACTCCCACATTTGTTTCTGACACCTAGGGATTTTCCTTTTCTTCTTACTTGCTCAGATGTCTCCTTTGTTATTGATTCCTGCATGATACCCATGATCCTTGATAGCCATGCATGCCCCAGCCCTGATCATCTGCCCAGTGGATCACAAGTCACAACAAACACTTGAAAAACACAAGGATGAAAGGCACAGACCTGGGTAAAGGCAGGGCAGGAGCGAGGGAGTGGAGGCTGCAAACCTTAGATACTTGAAGAATCAGAGGGAAAAGTCTGACTGCACAAAGAAACCTATGAATCTGACCTTAGACAAACAGAATTTTTGTGGATGAAATTCTATCCTTTTATGATAGAAATATACTAATAGGAACATCTGTTGATGAATTTCCCAGAAATATGGACAGAGCTATAAATATTTATGGAACACTGACAAATTTGTCTAGGTAAAAATCCTGGATTTTTAATTATCAAAGTGCATCCTGGTAGAATGTTATATCCCCAGAAAAGGTCACTATAGAAACCTGAGCGAAAAACAAAACATTAGACATTGTTCTGACTGAGACATAAATAGACATTAGTGAAGGAAGTAATTGGGTCTGTCTTTGTAAAACAGAGCCACAGATATTGATTATCTAATTTGTGCCAGGCAGGGCTGTAGGTACCAGGACTTCACATCCACAAACAGAAGTGCCTACTCTTATAAGCTAGCATTCCAGTTGAGACAGACAACAACCAACTATATAATACAAGGTGAAGCAATAATAGATGTTTGCAAAGAAGTAAAGTAGGCACAGGGTATGCATATTTAGCACCACCGACTCAATGGACCTGAATCTATGAGCAAACTTCAGAAGACAGTGAAGGACAGGGGGACATGGCGTGCTGCAGTCCATGGAGTCGCGAAGAGTTACATACGACTTAGCAAGTGAACAACAACAGGTATACATGGTGCTTTAAACAGGGTGAACAGTGCCCTTTCTGATAAAAGAAACTTGAGTGGAGAGAGTATCTGGTCCAAGTAGAGGGAAGAACCAATGCAGGGGCCCTCTGGCAGGAGGCTCAGTGCATTCAACGGACAATAAGAAGGTCTTGGTGGCTGGAGTGAATTCTGACTGGTGGTGAGGTGTCTCAAGGCCACTGTAAAAACGTTATCTGTGATCAGAGGAAGAAGATAGTTGTAAGACAAGTTCAGAAATGACACAGGTTCACAAATGTCACATACACAAGCTATTACAAATTCAAGTCTGCTACATTCAGAGTGGCAATTAGTACCCAAGGACTGCTGAAAGCAAGCTTTTTGTGAACCCAACACTGCACTGCTGTGTGTGTGTGTGCATGCTCAGTTGTGTTTGACTCTTTGTGACGACTGTAGCCTGCCAGGCTCCTCTGTCCATGCGATCTCCCAGGAAAGAATACTGGAGTGGGTTGACATTTCCTCCTTCAGGGCATCTTCCTGACCTAGGTATCGAACCTGTGTCTACCTGCATCTCCTGCCTTGGCAGACAGATTCCCTACCACTGTGCCACCTGGGAAGCCCTGCTGAGCCTCCTCGAAATTCTTGGTCTTTCCTACTCTGCCTGTGTGCTGTCACCATGGTGGGCTGGGACGGACTCTTCCAACTGCCTGGCCACATGAGCCTGGGGTACTTTGGGGAAAGTCTCTCAAATAATTTCATCCCCCACGCAAATGCAAATGGAAGTGCTCAGATACAGGGACATCTGGTGAAAATGAGGCCTTCAGTGGTGCTATTGGTGGGTGGTGCAGGGAGATGAAGCCAGAACCTTTAAAGTCAATGACATCTAGGAAGCCTCGATGATTTTGTAAAACCTCTTATGAATACCTCAAAATAATGTGGGTTGATACATAACACAACACAAACTAATAAAAATCCTTAGTGGTTAACTGCAAACCAAAAAAATCTAGGTAAGACATGTGGCAGTTCAGACGGGAACTAAGAGATAGGTTCTAGCAGGGCTATTTCTAGATGATTTTAGAGAATGTACCTTACCCGAAGATTTGTTGGAATTCTCCTAGGAACCCGACTTAGCAAGTGAACAACAACAGGTATACATGGTGCTTTAAACAGGGTGAACAGTGCCCTTTCTGATAAAAGAAACTTGAGTGGAGAGAGTATCTGGTCCAAGTAGAGGGAAGAACCAATGCAGGGGCCCTCTGGCAGGAGGCTCAGTGCATTCAACGGACAATAAGAAGGTCTTGGTGGCTGGAGTGAATTCTGACTGGTGGTGAGGTGTCTCAAGGCCACTGTAAAAACGTTATCTGTGATCAGAGGAAGAAGATAGTTGTAAGACAAGTTCAGAAATGACACAGGTTCACAAATGTCACATACACAAGCTATTACAAATTCAAGTCTGCTACATTCAGAGTGGCAATTAGTACCCAAGGACTGCTGAAAGCAAGCTTTTTGTGAACCCAACACTGCACTGCTGTGTGTGTGTGTGCATGCTCAGTTGTGTTTGACTCTTTGTGACGACTGTAGCCTGCCAGGCTCCTCTGTCCATGCGATCTCCCAGGAAAGAATACTGGAGTGGGTTGACATTTCCTCCTTCAGGGCATCTTCCTGACCTAGGTATCGAACCTGTGTCTACCTGCATCTCCTGCCTTGGCAGACAGATTCCCTACCACTGTGCCACCTGGGAAGCCCTGCTGAGCCTCCTCGAAATTCTTGGTCTTTCCTACTCTGCCTGTGTGCTGTCACCATGGTGGGCTGGGACGGACTCTTCCAACTGCCTGGCCACATGAGCCTGGGGTACTTTGGGGAAAGTCTCTCAAATAATTTCATCCCCCACGCAAATGCAAATGGAAGTGCTCAGATACAGGGACATCTGGTGAAAATGAGGCCTTCAGTGGTGCTATTGGTGGGTGGTGCAGGGAGATGAAGCCAGAACCTTTAAAGTCAATGACATCTAGGAAGCCTCGATGATTTTGTAAAACCTCTTATGAATACCTCAAAATAATGTGGGTTGATACATAACACAACACAAACTAATAAAAATCCTTAGTGGTTAACTGCAAACCAAAAAAATCTAGGTAAGACATGTGGCAGTTCAGACGGGAACTAAGAGATAGGTTCTAGCAGGGCTATTTCTAGATGATTTTAGAGAATGTACCTTACCCGAAGATGGTTGGAATTCTCCCTAGGAACCCAGGTTAGATGAGGCTGCAGCATTGTCACCAGCCTCCTGGCTGGTTTCTCTGCTGGTCTTTGTATCTAGGGTGCTTTTGCACAAAGCTGGGCACTATACGGACACTCAAGGAATGTTACAGCTTCAACGCCTGCCAGGAATAATGTCTGGCAGGTGGGGTCCTGAGAAGCTGCTCTCCAACCATTCCCACCGCGATTCTGATCACCTCCTGGAGATGTCACCCATCAGAGGTTGAATGATAAAAATAGTGGCTACCTTTCTTTGGACTGTGCAATGTGTTTAAAAATGGGCAACCCTGGCCCCATTGTCCTACATAACAACTGGTCAGCACAGAATGGGGAAAGTTCTCTTTAGAAAAGGATTGGGACTTCCCTGGTGGTCCAGTGGTTAAGAATCCATCTGCTTATGCATGGGTTCCATCTCTGGTCCAGGAACTAAGCCCATGCACTACAAGTGCTGAGGCTGCGCCCTGGAACACAGGAGCTACAACTACTGAAGCTCGCAGGTCCCAGAGTGTACGCTCTGCAACCAGAGAAGGCACCACAATGAGAAGCCTGCTCACCACGACAAAGAGTAGTCCCCACTTGCTGGAACCAGAGAAAGCCCATGCAGCAATGAAGGGCCCGTGTGTCATGACAAAGACACAGTGCAGCCAAAAATCAATCAGTAAATAGAAAGGAACTGTGCTCTCCACTTTGCCAGACTCCACTGACTTGATTGGTCCCAGAGCCATTTGAATTTGCATCCTCTGACATACATTCTCTTGTTTAATCCTTGCATGGAGCTCTAAATCGATGCTTTGGGGACGAGAAAACTAAGGTGAGGCTCACAGATATTGAGGACCTTCCCAGCGTCAGGCCTGGACACTGTCTTTCATCTCTCCAGCTGGTGCTGTTTCTGCTATGCCCATGACCGCTGCTGACAAGGCACCCACTTCTCTCCATGCTTCTAGAATTGGGAGGGGGTTAGCTCTGCACATCACAATTCTAGAGTCACTCTGAAAATTCTAGACATATATATCACTATGTGATCTGTGAAAGGCCAGATATTTTTGCTAAAAAAAAAAAAAAAAGCAACAGTGAACTGTTGGAGATGTCCTCTAAGTTGACATCCAGCCCTAACAGACTCTCTCATACAGAAGACAAGACTGTACTGTTAAAGGTTCCTGGGCCTGCAGCCCTCAAGGCTTCAGATGTCATGGCTCTGTTCAACAGCTTTACTGGACTCTCAGGACAGACCCTGAGCCAGGAGAGAGCCTAACTGAGCTGCTGCTCAGACACAGAGATAAACATGTGTGCTCCCTAGTGATCCAGTGGTTTGGACTTGGTGCTTTCACTACTGAAACACCAGAGACATCTCTTTAGGGCGGTCATCCAGCATGGACCCCTTAGACCAGGGGCAGACAGTGAGGATGAGAGATGGTGGCCTTTCTGGAAGGCTGTTAGGGAGGAACAGAGCAGCCATACCCTTGATCAGCCCTGTGAGAACCAAAGAGCTGCATCTCCAGGGGCTGCAGCCTCAGTGCCCCAGACAGTGCCAGCTGCCAGGGACCCCAGAGCTGCTGGCTAGGAGGCTGGAGGTGGGGCAGAGCCCTGAGGACTCACCAGCCACACAATGCCTGCAACTGGGCCCCCAGGGTTTGTGGGGCTGGGAAAATGGGAGTCAACATGAGAAACCCTGAGGACAAGTTCCAGCCATGCCTCAGTGTAAGCGGCTCCTGGGGCGACAGGAGGAGCTGGTGCTGAGTCCGCTTTTCCCTCTCTGCTGCCAAATTTCTTCTGAGGTGAACAGCATCTGCCCTGGTGATCCCTCACGTGTCTACCCCATGGGCCCAAGGCCCTGGCAGCAGGGACCACACACTATTCACTCAGCATCCCCCGTGGCTCCTGGAAGGAACCCAGAATTCATAGACCCCAGAAGTCTTGGAGAACATCCCTCGTCAGAGCCCCTGGTTGTGCAGGGGAGGAAAGTGCTGCTCATGGGCAGTCTTTTGTCATATCTTTGTCATTTCCATATTTAATCCCTTCCTCCTGGATTCACTGATCATGGGCTCTGTGGCACGAAGAGTCTTGGGTACTAAGTCCCAGGGCTGAGGGGACCCCAGAATCAGAGTCTGGAAGGTCACAGGCACCTCAGTGAATGAGTGAGAGGCCCATCACCCAGAGTGGGAGCAGGGGCTTTGGAGCCAGTCAGACCTGAGAGCAGTTTTGACTTTACCCCTCACTCACTGGCAGCGTGATCTTGGGTAAGCTACTTAACCTCTCTGAGCATCCGTTTCCTTACCTCTAAAACAGGAACACTACGTCCTGTTTTGTAGGATTGGTATGAGGATTAGCCAAAATGTATATAATTTAGAAGGCCTAGGAATTCAAAAATAGCACCTGCTGTATTTGTTGTTAATGTCATAGTAATTGTAAGACTAACTAGAGGGTCTTGGAACAACACTGGATATTTCTTATACACTGCTATTACTTAGTTTTGGAGATAATCTGACTGCCATTGTTTTCATCCTGGGCAAAAAGAAAATTCTTATAAACCCCTAGAGGAGGCCGCAGGTTATAATAGTCATGAACAGCCTTAGTAATGAGAGAGGAAACACCTACACACAACCTCAAACCAAGAACATAGATCTTTGCCAAGAATTCGCCTGGTTACAAAAGGCAGTTGCATTCTTGAAAAGTGAACAGAATGACTACATTATTTAGAAAGTATAGTTTGGGGACTTAGAGTTTAAATATTAGTATTTGGCTTTTAAAGTTTGAATGAAATCTCTTAACTAATGAATTTCAAAGGGACTTTAAATTATTCTGATTAGAAAACACATTTTCAGTGAATTACAGACTTGGAAAAGAAAATTATAACTAGATGAATTAACTTGCTCTAAATTTGGCTTTTCCCTAGCTGCCCACGAGATGGCGCGACTGGACCACGCTATACCGTGAGTTCGGCAGCGGCGCTTCCTTAAACTGTATTAAAGTGAGGAAACTGTATTTTTGTTTTGGTTTCACCTAAAATTTTTCTTTTCCTTTTAGAATAGAAAGTTAAACACTTTATGCACAACTTTTTAAGGGCCCTTTGTAGCAGTAAATAAGCACTAAATGCAGGTGTGCTGTTTCCCGGTCTGAAGGCCTGAACGCCAGGTGTTTCCTTCCTATGTTTGAGGGAAAAACAGGGGGTGGTACCAGTGAGAGAAAGCTTACCCTAATCACACACTGCGCTAAGAGCCTCATTTTATTCATCCCACACAGGAAGACGAGAAAGTACCGTTTTCATTGTGTTTAGATGCTTCCATTTTCACTTGTGGACATTTTGTAGGTAAGTGCTCTGAGACATGAATTTCCAATTGTGAGTACATCAGCCAAGTGAAGAATTTGACCGAGAGAATGTAGGGAAGGTCGTCTCCAGAAAGAGACTTCTTTGGGTGCCCATGTTTTCACTCCTGGCAATGACAGCTGAAGGGACAGAGCTCTGTATTTTTGCACAAAGAGATAGGAAATATCTGTATAAATTGAGTTAACACAAAACTGGTCCAGAAATGAAAAGCAAAAACTGTGGGACAGAAGAGCCTGTGATTACAGTAGACAGAAGCAAAGGGGTTCCTTCCTTTCCAACCCGATTAAGAACCCAAATAAGTCCGCACTAGGTCCTGTATTCAGCATCTACAGATGCTAGGTCTTATGATTGAATCTTCATTTACTCCTAACAATCACCATTTAACACAGGTGTTGTGAAGGGGGAAAGAAACACAAGGCAATTCCACTAAGACATCAAGATGATTTGCTCAGCCAACATTCTGGTCAGGGAAGGGGCGACTAAAGCAGAAACAAAGGCTGTGGTCCTTGCCTTGCAGGGAAAATACTTCCGCTAAGCTACAGAAACGAGTCTCAAAGGGACTTTAAATTATTCTGATTACAAAACACATTTTCAGTGAATTACAGACTTGGAAAAGAAAATTATAACTAGATGAATTAACTTGCTCTAAATTTGGCTTTTCCCTAGCTGCCCACGAGATGGCGCGACTGGACCACGCTATACCGTGAGTTCGGCAGCGGCGCTTCCTTAAACTGTATTAAAGTGAGGAAACTGTATTTTTGTTTTGGTTTCACCTAAAATTTTTCTTTTCCTTTTAGAATAGAAAGTTAAACACTTTATGCACAACTTTTTAAGGGCCCTTTGTAGCAGTAAATAAGCACTAAATGCAGGTGTGCTGTTTCCCGGTCTGAAGGCCTGAACGCCAGGTGTTTCCTTCCTATGTTTGAGGGAAAAACAGGGGGTGGTACCAGTGAGAGAAAGCTTACCCTAATCACACACTGCGCTAAGAGCCTCATTTTATTCATCCCACACAGGAAGACGAGAAAGTACCGTTTTCATTGTGTTTAGATGCTTCCATTTTCACTTGTGGACATTTTGTAGGTAAGTGCTCTGAGACATGAATTTCCAATTGTGAGTACATCAGCCAAGTGAAGAATTTGACCGAGAGAATGTAGGGAAGGTCGTCTCCAGAAAGAGACTTCTTTGGGTGCCCATGTTTTCACTCCTGGCAATGACAGCTGAAGGGACAGAGCTCTGTATTTTTGCACAAAGAGATAGGAAATATCTGTATAAATTGAGTTAACACAAAACTGGTCCAGAAATGAAAAGCAAAAACTGTGGGACAGAAGAGCCTGTGATTACAGTAGACAGAAGCAAAGGGGTTCCTTCCTTTCCAACCCGATTAAGAACCCAAATAAGTCCGCACTAGGTCCTGTATTCAGCATCTACAGATGCTAGGTCTTATGATTGAATCTTCATTTACTCCTAACAATCACCATTTAACACAGGTGTTGTGAAGGGGGAAAGAAACACAAGGCAATTCCACTAAGACATCAAGATGATTTGCTCAGCCAACATTCTGGTCAGGGAAGGGGCGACTAAAGCAGAAACAAAGGCTGTGGTCCTTGCCTTGCAGGGAAAATACTTCCGCTAAGTTACAGAAACGAGTCTCAGAAAAAAAAAAAAAAAACAGTTTTTACAGCCTGAGTATTCAAACTTTGGAGCTTTCTGGTGACCAGTCAGCATCTAAACAAAATGTGAATGCATTTCTATGGCATTGGATTTAATAGAGAAAAGCCTTTGGAACATGGAGAGAGATCAATTTCATTCTGGCTGAGATTCACCTAGATACTCTTTGTAAAAGGGTTTCCCTCTGTGATTAAACTAAACTTAGAACTAGCTGAGTTTGCACAGCTGAAAGCAAAGAAAAGATTTTTCTCTAGATGTTTTATTTATGAATTCATTCATTCAACTACTTCCTATTATAAAACCAGGTTAAATTTAGACTTTATAATTTTAAAGCCTGAGTCACATCATGGCATTTCTCTGCTCAAAACCCTCTAATGCCTCTGTGTGCTCAGTCACTCAGTCATGTCCAGCTGTTTGCAGCCTCTGCCCTCCAAGCTCCTCTGTCCATGGAATTTTCCAGGCAACTGAGGGGGTTGCAATTTCCTACTCCAAGGGAATCTCACTCCAGGATTGAACCCACATTTCTTGAGTCTTCTGCTTTGTGTATGTGCATACTCAGTCATTCAGTCATTTTAAGGGGTCCCCAACACACATTCTGAGCACAGAGATATAGGAAATATAAAGAAAGGAAAAGCTCTGTTAAGCCACATATTTCCTTATAACCTAGTGGTTGACCACCTGTTAAAGTGGCCACCATTTTCTCCAGAATTTTGATGTGGCCTCTTGGTATATGCATTACATATGTATATGAATGTCTATATAGATTTAGTATAAAGAGTAAATATAAATCTTTCATAATTTTACTATTAATAATCCTAGCTGGGAACCACTGTGGAGATTTTTGGCGTCTTCTAGTTTTTTATATAAATTTACACATATATGATTACTTCTAAGCTTAGCTGTGGATTTTCTTTTTAATGTTATTTATTTAATATTTATTTATGTTGTGAAGGGGGAAAGAAACACAAGGCAATTCCACTAAGACATCAAGATGATTTGCTCAGCCAACATTCTGGTCAGGGAAGGGGCGACTAAAGCAGAAACAAAGGCTGTGGTCCTTGCCTTGCAGGGAAAATACTTCCGCTAAGTTACAGAAACGAGTCTCAGAAAAAAAAAAAAAAAACAGTTTTTACAGCCTGAGTATTCAAACTTTGGAGCTTTCTGGTGACCAGTCAGCATCTAAACAAAATGTGAATGCATTTCTATGGCATTGGATTTAATAGAGAAAAGCCTTTGGAACATGGAGAGAGATCAATTTCATTCTGGCTGAGATTCACCTAGATACTCTTTGTAAAAGGGTTTCCCTCTGTGATTAAACTAAACTTAGAACTAGCTGAGTTTGCACAGCTGAAAGCAAAGAAAAGATTTTTCTCTAGATGTTTTATTTATGAATTCATTCATTCAACTACTTCCTATTATAAAACCAGGTTAAATTTAGACTTTATAATTTTAAAGCCTGAGTCACATCATGGCATTTCTCTGCTCAAAACCCTCTAATGCCTCTGTGTGCTCAGTCACTCAGTCATGTCCAGCTGTTTGCAGCCTCTGCCCTCCAAGCTCCTCTGTCCATGGAATTTTCCAGGCAACTGAGGGGTTGCAATTTCTACTCCAAGGGAATCTCACTCCAGGATTGAACCCACATTTCTTGAGTCTTCTGCTTTGTGTATGTGCATACTCAGTCATTCAGTCATTTTAAGGGGTCCCCAACACACATTCTGAGCACAGAGATATAGGAAATATAAAGAAAGGAAAAGCTCTGTTAAGCCACATATTTCCTTATAACCTAGTGGTTGACCACCTGTTAAAGTGGCCACCATTTTCTCCAGAATTTTGATGTGGCCTCTTGGTATATGCATTACATATGTATATGAATGTCTATATAGATTTAGTATAAAGAGTAAATATAAATCTTTCATAATTTTACTATTAATAATCCTAGCTGGGAACCACTGTGGAGATTTTTGGCGTCTTCTAGTTTTTTATATATAAATTTACACATATATGATTACTTCTAAGCTTAGCTGTGGATTTTCTTTTTTTAATGTTATTTATTTAATATTTATTTATTTGGCCATTCTGGGTCTTAGTTGCATCCTGTAGGATCTTCAGTCTTCACTATGCCTTATGGGTTCTTTTTTTTTTTTTTTAAAGATTTATTTATTTATTTACTTTGGGCGGGGGTCGGGTTGGGGAGGGAGGGGAGTGGGTGGGCCACTTCTATTGGTCTTTCATTTCTCTATTTTCATTCGTCTTCATTCTTTGGCTCCTGTGGGCCTCCCATCATGGTGGCATCTGTCGTTGCAGAGCGCCGGCTCTGGGTGCATGCGCTCCAGAGCTCCGGCTCGGTAATTGCACACATCGGTCCAGCCCCTCTGCGGCACGTGGGATCTTCCCAGGCCAGGGATCAAACCGGCGCCCCTTGCACTGTAAGGCAGTGTCCTTACCCACTGGACCACCAGGGGAAACCCTTATGGGTTCTTTTGACTGTGGCCTTTGAACTCTTCTTTGCTCACTGTGGGGTCTAGTTCCCTGACCAGGGATCAAACCTGGGCTCCCTGCATTGGGAGCATGGAGTCTTAGCCCCTGGACCACCAGGGAGGTCCCTAAAGTTTCCTTAAATACTTTTATCTAGAAGAAAATACTAATTCTCACTCGCCTAGATATCCTCACTTCAAAATTACCTTTAAATTTTAATTTTTAGCATAATTTATAGGATATTTATTTTTGAAAAGTTAGAAAGTAAAGATAAATAAGGAAAATGAAGTTGTCCTCGGTTTCCTGTCCCCTAGATAAGCACCAGTCATAGGTGGTCATACATAAACATTCCTATTTAATATACAGTATCTCAACCCTACTTTTGGTTTCCTGGGTCTACCTCCCAAGCTTCAGTAGACGCCAATCTCAGCAGACCCTGTCTAAGGAGCTATGTTGAAAATCAAAAAGTCGAATGCCAAGGAAATTTACTTTGCAAAAAGCCTCTAAAATGATTGAAAACATGTTCAGCTTTGTTGGTCTCTCCTGAGCAAGAGGGAGAGACTTCATGATACACATGGCCCAGAGGTAGCCCCGCAGATCTGCAGCCCTACAGCACATGCTGTTTTTACAGCATGCTCTCCCCACTCAGCGATGTATCATGAACAGTTTCCCATATCATGTAATAATTCTCCTGAAATGTGTTTTTAATGGTTGTAGAATATTCCATTTTAAAGATAAAAACTTAATTGATTTAGTCCCCTCTTGCCACAGCACATCAGCTGGGTGCATATAGAATAGCGGGTGCGGCAAGACCTTAAGAAATACACGTACACATAGAGGTTGACAGAAAAGAGACTTTAAGAAACACGCCGACCGAGAGAAAGAACGGGAACTGGGACAGGTCTCAAGACCGCTTCACACGGTCCACTATTATGGAGCACTTAATCACCCGGTGGGGCATCTCCGGCTCGGTAATTGGCACACATCGGTCCAGCCCCTCTGCGGCACGTGGGATCTTCCCAGGCCAGGGATCAAACCGGCGCCCCTTGCACTGTAAGGCAGTGTCCTTACCCACTGGACCACCAGGGGAAACCCTTATGGGTTCTTTTGACTGTGGCCTTTGAACTCTTCTTTGCTCACTGTGGGGTCTAGTTCCCTGACCAGGGATCAAACCTGGGCTCCCTGCATTGGGAGCATGGAGTCTTAGCCCCTGGACCACCAGGGAGGTCCCTAAAGTTTCCTTAAATACTTTTATCTAGAAGAAAATACTAATTCTCACTCGCCTAGATATCCTCACTTCAAAATTACCTTTAAATTTTAATTTTTAGCATAATTTATAGGATATTTATTTTTGAAAAGTTAGAAAGTAAAGATAAATAAGGAAAATGAAGTTGTCCTCGGTTTCCTGTCCCCTAGATAAGCACCAGTCATAGGTGGTCATACATAAACATTCCTATTTAATATACAGTATCTCAACCCTACTTTTGGTTTCCTGGGTCTACCTCCCAAGCTTCAGTAGACGCCAATCTCAGCAGACCCTGTCTAAGGAGCTATGTTGAAAATCAAAAAGTCGAATGCCAAGGAAATTTACTTTGCAAAAAGCCTCTAAAATGATTGAAAACATGTTCAGCTTTGTTGGTCTCTCCTGAGCAAGAGGGAGAGACTTCATGATACACATGGCCCAGAGGTAGCCCCGCAGATCTGCAGCCCTACAGCACATGCTGTTTTTACAGCATGCTCTCCCCACTCAGCGATGTATCATGAACAGTTTCCCATATCATGTAATAATTCTCCTGAAATGTGTTTTTAATGGTTGTAGAATATTCCATTTTAAAGATAAAAACTTAATTGATTTAGTCCCCTCTTGCCACAGCACATCAGCTGGGTGCATATAGAATAGCGGGTGCGGCAAGACCTTAAGAAATACACGTACACATAGAGGTTGACAGAAAAGAGACTTTAAGAAACACGCGCACACAGACCGAGAGAAAGAACGGGAACTGGGACAGGTCTCAAGACCGCTTCACACGGTCCACTTTTATGGAGCACTTAATCACCCAGGTGTTTGCAGGAAATGATACAATCAGCACAGGCTGGGACTCACTCACAACCCTGGTCAATAACTACCCTCGTGACTCTAGGTTGTTTATGTTATCTCCTTAATGGAAAGGGTGCACTGCGGGGTGGGGGGGGCAACCAATCTGGCAGGAAGTAAAGGAATCTGTCCCGTGTGTGCACCCAGCGTTCTGACATGCGCTGACCCGGAGTCCCTAGGTCCACAGCAGCTCCCACCTGTTTTTGCTGATCAGTATGACCCAGCTAACGAGCCCATGTCAATCGAATCAACTTGTTTTTGTCTTAGTCCTGTTATGCTTCTCATAGTTGGTTTTTCTCATTCCAAGACGTTTTCCTCATGGCTCGGCCAAGGCTGCAAAAACCTCCACCAGCTTGTTTCCCCACACCCTCTACTAATGAACGCTCAGGTTGTTTGTAAACTTTAACCTGTTCTAATAATCACAAGGTCTTTGGGCATTATTTCCCAATAATAGAGAGGCAGTCTTGCTTGGTCCCACTGTCTGCAGACAGTAAGGGATGGACACATGTTTCCAAAATTCCCTAGAACAAGATTGAATTCTCACTTTAGTCTAATTAGGTTATTATTTTACAAAAAAAAAAAATCCTTTGTCGATTGAACAAAGCAATTCTATCTCATTGTTATAACTTGAAGTTGATGGAAAACTAAAGGTGTTGAATATATCCTCATATGCTTAGTAGCTATTTCTACTTGTTTTATGAACTGCCTCTGTCCTTTGTCCTTTATTTATTAGTCCACAAGGGCTCATTATGCATCAAAGATACTAACATTTTGTAGTATATGATGTGAATATCTCCCCCAGTTTTTCATTTGTCTTGTGATTTTTTTTGATAGTGTATTCTATCATGATTTCTCCTTGTTCTATTGTTAGAAACCTCCCCCACCCCAACACACACACTGAGATCCCATGAGGCAAATACCCCAATAGTCAGTGTGTTTAGTCACTAGGCCCCACAGCCCTCCACGGAAGGTACAGACGTAGCTACTGCATTGACATCACTTCTATGGGAAAGCCTGAGCCCTGCAGCACTGGGTGTACCAGACCTGGGGTAGGGGAAGGGAGAAGACCCCCATGCAGGTCCTTCTCCCTCCTCCCTGAGCCCAGTAGTAGGACTTCTAAAGTTAGATGACAGTGAAGGTGGGCCGTCAGAGGAGCACAAGGCCCTAAGTGAAGGCTGGACCGAGCATGCCCACGGATGCCACTCACGGAGGGAAGCAGAGGGCCACTTCCACACGCCCGGGCTGGGGGACAGCTCCATGTATGAAACAACAGCTGCAGGCTCTGTGACGGAAGCCTCCTGGGGGTCAGCCCTGAGCCAGCTCTCAGCTGCAACTGCATCCCTCGCTGGCTCCTCACAGAACTTGTGCGGAGGGTCTAGTGGCCTCCCTTCACAGACGAGGAAACCAAGGCCTGAGAGATCCAGCCAGCCCACGCAGCCCTTCACAGACGAGGAAACCAAGGCCTGAGAGGTCCAGCCAGCCCACGCAGGTGGCGGCAGAGTCGGTGCAGCCGGGCTGGGCCTGCTGATGCCACGCCGAGAGGGGAGCATGTCCTGAGGGCAGAAGGTTGGCCATAGCGTAACCACCAGAGCCTCCATTTCTTCCCACTCCAGAGCCTTTAGGCACATCTGACTGTGGGCATTTAAGTGAGACTACGACACATTTACTATCCCTCCTCACTCTAAGATCATTCTGTAAATATATTTCTATTGAAAAACATTTACCATGTGGCTTTTGGTCTAATCACACCTTGCGTCTCACAGGAAAAGAAGCAAAGGTCATGGGACTTTCAGTTAATGTGCAACCGCATGCACAAGAGGATGGCATGAAGAGGGAATCAGCATGGGCTGGAGAGGTCCTGGAAGAGGTGAGATCTGAACTGTCCTCTGTAAGAGGTGAGTACTTGCAGCAGGACAGAAGGGTGCTCCAGGAAGGAGAAAACGGGAGCAGGGGCTGGGAGTCCTGGCTGCGTGCAGGGCCCTGTGGGAACCCCAACTGGGTTTGTTATGTGATTTTTTTGGATAGTGTATTCTATCATGATTTCTCCTTGTTCTATTGTTAGAAACCTCCCCCACCCCAACACACACACTGAGATCCCATGAGGCAAATACCCCAATAGTCAGTGTGTTTAGTCACTAGGCCCCACAGCCCTCCACGGAAGGTACAGACGTAGCTACTGCATTGACATCACTTCTATGGGAAAGCCTGAGCCCTGCAGCACTGGGTGTACCAGACCTGGGGTAGGGGAAGGGAGAAGACCCCCATGCAGGTCCTTCTCCCTCCTCCCTGAGCCCAGTAGTAGGACTTCTAAAGTTAGATGACAGTGAAGGTGGGCCGTCAGAGGAGCACAAGGCCCTAAGTGAAGGCTGGACCGAGCATGCCCACGGATGCCACTCACGGAGGGAAGCAGAGGGCCACTTCCACACGCCCGGGCTGGGGGACAGCTCCATGTATGAAACAACAGCTGCAGGCTCTGTGACGGAAGCCTCCTGGGGGTCAGCCCTGAGCCAGCTCTCAGCTGCAACTGCATCCCTCGCTGGCTCCTCACAGAACTTGTGCGGAGGGTCTAGTGGCCTCCCTTCACAGACGAGGAAACCAAGGCCTGAGAGATCCAGCCAGCCCACGCAGCCCTTCACAGACGAGGAAACCAAGGCCTGAGAGGTCCAGCCAGCCCACGCAGGTGGCGGCAGAGTCGGTGCAGCCGGGCTGGGCCTGCTGATGCCACGCCGAGAGGGGAGCATGTCCTGAGGGCAGAAGGTTGGCCATAGCGTAACCACCAGAGCCTCCATTTCTTCCCACTCCAGAGCCTTTAGGCACATCTGACTGTGGGCATTTAAGTGAGACTACGACACATTTACTATCCCTCCTCACTCTAAGATCATTCTGTAAATATATTTCTATTGAAAAACATTTACCATGTGGCTTTTGGTCTAATCACACCTTGCGTCTCACAGGAAAAGAAGCAAAGGTCATGGGACTTTCAGTTAATGTGCAACCGCATGCACAAGAGGATGGCATGAAGAGGGAATCAGCATGGGCTGGAGAGGTCCTGGAAGAGGTGAGATCTGAACTGTCCTCTGTAAGAGGTGAGTACTTGCAGCAGGACAGAAGGGTGCTCCAGGAAGGAGAAAACGGGAGCAGGGGCTGGGAGTCCTGGCTGCGTGCAGGGCCCTGTGGGAACCACGCCCAGACTGGGGGATGGCTCTGGGTGGGGAGCGTGGGAGGCAGGGGGAGCCCGGGTGCAGGAGCTGGTCACTGTGCCAGGCGGTGGTGAGACCCAGGGAAAGGTGCAGGAGACAGAGATGGCCCACAGGGCAGAGAACTGTCAGGAGCCTGCCTCATTCAGCACAGAATAGGTCCTGAAGCTTCAGACTTATGAATACATGTTCTTAGCTTTACGTTCTTCTTCTGTTTTGATTAGATGTTCCATGATTGTTTAATAAATTCCTAGAACTATAAATGGTAACAACATGAAACCCTATGGACCCATACAATGACAGTGTTGAAACCATTGTTTTTTAAGCATTAACAGTCTGATGAAATAAACCCTCTCCTGGTTTTAAGGAGGCTGACACTTGGGAATTTTGCTCAGCCGCTGAACTTCCCTCTGTTCCTCCCTTTCTCCTTCTGTGTCTATCTCTGGGATCACTTGACTTGTCTTTTATTTCTAATTTATTTTTTTGCATAGAAACTATTTCAAGTGCTTTCTGGAAGCAGGCAGAATACAAATAAAGTGTTATTAAAGTTTCTCTAGATGTATAGTCTTCAACATCTCAGTATACTAACTCATGACAAAATAGGTCTTTATACCTAAGACCTTTTGAACAGAGAATCTGAAGTCCTATGTAAATTCAACTTATTAAACCTAATTCAGAGTTAATCCCTCCATTTGTATGTATGGCATTTTGAGAATTAGAAATGTGGGAATTCTTTTGGTTAATGCACATTATTTTATTTGAGCCACTCAATTCCTGAAAAAGTGAGTTCTTTTTATTTTTCCACCTCAACTACCCAGCAAATGACCTATGGTGTAGGTAGGTTCCCAACAAACACTTCATTAATGAAAGAATGAAGTCAGAAATAACAATTCTGTGAACAGAAATGTGCACTAATCATTATTCTGTTTCACTGAGGAAGAAGCTGTGTTGTGCTGGCATCTGTGTAAGACTGGCCAGGACCTAGGACCCATTACCACAGGGCTTTCACCTGAACAAATGTCTCTTAAGCAACAGAAGTCAAACTATATGGGACTAAAAACAACTGCATGCATGTGCAGTTGGGGAAAATTGTGAAATATAAGATACAAAAAGGCCAACGGTTACTTCCGAGATACGAGGAACAAAGGTACTACGTATGATCCCTGTAGACCACCCAAGCCACCCCTCCGCCTGACCCTCACCTGATTTAAGAACCAGTTCCTTCCTGGCCTCAGGGACTGAGCAAGGGCACCTGTTACATTCTTTCGCTCCCTCTTGCTGCAGCATGAGTCCCAGTAAAACCTTGCCTGAAATCCTTCTCTAGCCTCTTATCAATTTATGCTGATTAAAGCACCCAAGGACCCTGGTTGCTAACAATGGCACATAGTTCTTCCATTAAGTGACTTCACCTTGGCATCTTATTATTGGCCATGGTGAGAGTATTTACACCAAAAAAAAATCAGCAAAAGCTGTCACCACCTCTTCCCCTCTGTCTCTTGAGAGCCAGTTTTAAAATATTTGCCAGCACACTGTTGAATTTAGGATTTGAACCAGTTAGGTGATTTGACTGAGGTTAAATAGCTGACTGAGAATTCAAGTCCAGGTTCCTGGCTCTAAGACCAGAGGCCATCAGGGAAACTGATGAGTCAAGGACAAAAGAGCAGCCAGTTTCTGTCTCTGCAGCACAGCTCTGTAAGTGACGGAAACTATCTCCAGGAGGTGAAACACAGCAGGCCCCTTTGTAGCAACCGTAATGGACAGAGCATGGCGACCTAACTTCCTTAAAGTACCATAATCCTCTACAATCCCGCTTCCCTTAGTAGAGACCACCTCTTCCCTAAGTGAAGACCCAGGGCTTGTCTTTGCCTATTTGTTCATTTGGCATTTCACTGCCTTTATTTTTCCATGTCAGTGAATAGAAACCAACCCTTTGTATATCTTGTAGAGAAAGTAATCGTGTATGTAGGTGTGGATTTTGTGGCTGGACACACTCGGCAGGTTTCAAGTGGCGAACAGTGAGAAATGGTAACTAAGTAACCGTAAGTTTCCCCTCGGTCCCAGCTCCATGCTAAACTGGAATTGAAAGTCTTTGGACTAAGGCCAACTCTAGAACTAACTCACTAAGTGTATTCTTTGTGGAGGGATGCCCCCACGTAGCCCCTAATCTTTGCCCCCAAGGTGAGCCACAATTTCAAAGCTTATCTCACAGCCACAAAACACGGGAAGACAGCTATTGAGTAGAATTTTGTCTTTTGTGGAGATGAACAAATTGGGAGCCCTCAACTTTGAACTGACAACAACTAAGAGAACACATAATTTTCCACCCATAAAATTGGTTTATAAATTCATACTTCAGACCATTCTCTTCCTTCTTAGGTAGATAGGATAAGCAATATACCATTAAACAGGAAACACCAGTTTCTCAGCACCAGTTGCTACAATGGGTTTCCTACAAAGTTAAAATTACAAGCTTTCCAATATATTCTGGGCGAGTTGTAACTTTTTTTACACATCCATTTGGCTCCGGGATTGGTTTCAGCAGGATCAGATTTGTTTAATGAGGAATAGATCATCAGAAGAAGCTGGGGTGTGGATGGGAAGAGGTAGAATATAGAAATCTATGTAGAATTAAAAATTTACAGGCAATTTTATCTTTTTTTCTCATATCTGGACAAGAGTCAAGAATTGTCCTACCGTGGGACTTGAAAGACTGAAAGTAGAAGGTAGAAAGTAGTAAAACTGATTTTTCCTGTGACTTTCTCGAGGACCCTTACATTCAGAGCTTTCAAACCTCCCACTTTCATCTTTAATGACCAGAGGCCATCAGGGAAACTGATGAGTCAAGGACAAAAGAGCAGCCATTTTGCCAGCAGCTGAGGCGGAAACTATCTCCAGGAGGTGAAACACAGCAGGCCCCTTTGTAGCAACCGTAATGGACAGAGCATGGCGACCTAACTTCCTTAAAGTACCATAATCCTCTACAATCCCGCTTCCCTTAGTAGAGACCACCTCTTCCCTAAGTGAAGACCCAGGGCTTGTCTTTGCCTATTTGTTCATTTGGCATTTCACTGCCTTTATTTTTCCATGTCAGTGAATAGAAACCAACCCTTTGTATATCTTGTAGAGAAAGTAATCGTGTATGTAGGTGTGGATTTTGTGGCTGGACACACTCGGCAGGTTTCAAGTGGCGAACAGTGAGAAATGGTAACTAAGTAACCGTAAGTTTCCCCTCGGTCCCAGCTCCATGCTAAACTGGAATTGAAAGTCTTTGGACTAAGGCCAACTCTAGAACTAACTCACTAAGTGTATTCTTTGTGGAGGGATGCCCCCACGTAGCCCCTAATCTTTGCCCCCAAGGTGAGCCACAATTTCAAAGCTTATCTCACAGCCACAAAACACGGGAAGACAGCTATTGAGTAGAATTTTGTCTTTTGTGGAGATGAACAAATTGGGAGCCCTCAACTTTGAACTGACAACAACTAAGAGAACACATAATTTTCCACCCATAAAATTGGTTTATAAATTCATACTTCAGACCATTCTCTTCCTTCTTAGGTAGATAGGATAAGCAATATACCATTAAACAGGAAACACCAGTTTCTCAGCACCAGTTGCTACAATGGGTTTCCTACAAAGTTAAAATTACAAGCTTTCCAATATATTCTGGGCGAGTTGTAACTTTTTTTACACATCCATTTGGCTCCGGGATTGGTTTCAGCAGGATCAGATTTGTTTAATGAGGAATAGATCATCAGAAGAAGCTGGGGTGTGGATGGGAAGAGGTAGAATATAGAAATCTATGTAGAATTAAAAATTTACAGGCAATTTTATCTTTTTTTCTCATATCTGGACAAGAGTCAAGAATTGTCCTACCGTGGGACTTGAAAGACTGAAAGTAGAAGGTAGAAAGTAGTAAAACTGATTTTTCCTGTGACTTTCTCGAGGACCCTTACATTCAGAGCTTTCAAACCTCCCACTTTCATCTTTAATACTGATGATTCATGAGATAGTTTGAATATCGATTGATTTTTCATGAAAACCACAGTCCTTTTTCTAATTCATGTGAAACTATTCAGATTATAATAAGAGACCTAAAATTTGAGTGTGTTTACGTATAGATGATATAGGGACATTTGAAAGGGCAGGTTTCATTAGAATTCATTATTTCCCCAACAAGGAGGAACTTGGAGTCAGAGTGGAATGATTAAATGACTTAGTATTTTTCTGATAGTAATATAATATCTCCTAATTCTAGTCCCATTGCCTTCCCTTTGGATTACATTATCGCCTTTACAGAACTTTGGGGCTTGTTTTGGTTTTGGCCAAGGACCAAAAGGGGAGACAATCACCAGACAATAGGAGAGAAATTTGAATCCCTCTAGTGGTGGCTTCTTCAAATTGCAGGTCTCCATTCAAAGGTTTCTGGAATTAAGTGGGTTACCGCAAACATAAAAATTTTAAGTGAAAATATGTATTGCGTGTAGTAAGTGTAAATGTCTCTTGGTGAAACTTTGTTTCCATTATGCATGTATGAAGGCAGAGTCAAGATCACTTTCCAGTCAGCAATATTCAACACATGTCCCATAACAGGATTAGGGTGAAGGGAGAGAGACAGGGCTAAGAAGTGTGGAGCTGGAGTCTGTCTCTATTTTAAAACTTCAATGTGGGCTTCCCTGGTGGTCCAGTGAGTAAGGACACCGCCTTGCAGTGCAAGGGGCGCCGGTTCAATCCTGGCCTGAATCCAATATATTCTGGGCGAGTTGTAACTTTTTTTACACATCCATTTGGCTCCGGGATTGGTTTCAGCAGGATCAGATTTGTTTAATGAGGAATAGATCATCAGAAGAAGCTGGGGTGTGGATGGGAAGAGGTAGAATATAGAAATCTATGTAGAATTAAAAATTTACAGGCAATTTTATCTTTTTTTCTCATATCTGGACAAGAGTCAAGAATTGTCCTACCGTGGGACTTGAAAGACTGAAAGTAGAAGGTAGAAAGTAGTAAAACTGATTTTTCCTGTGACTTTCTCGAGGACCCTTACATTCAGAGCTTTCAAACCTCCCACTTTCATCTTTAATACTGATGATTCATGAGATAGTTTGAATATCGATTGATTTTTCATGAAAACCACAGTCCTTTTTCTAATTCATGTGAAACTATTCAGATTATAATAAGAGACCTAAAATTTGAGTGTGTTTACGATAGATGATATAGGGACATTTGAAAGGGCAGGTTTCATTAGAATTCATTATTTCCCCAACAAGGAGGAACTTGGAGTCAGAGTGGAATGATTAAATGACTTAGTATTTTTCTGATAGTAATATAATATCTCCTAATTCTAGTCCCATTGCCTTCCCTTTGGATTACATTATCGCCTTTACAGAACTTTGGGGCTTGTTTTGGTTTTGGCCAAGGACCAAAAGGGGAGACAATCACCAGACAATAGGAGAGAAATTTGAATCCCTCTAGTGGTGGCTTCTTCAAATTGCAGGTCTCCATTCAAAGGTTTCTGGAATTAAGTGGGTTACCGCAAACATAAAAATTTTAAGTGAAAATATGTATTGCGTGTAGTAAGTGTAAATGTCTCTTGGTGAAACTTTGTTTCCATTATGCATGTATGAAGGCAGAGTCAAGATCACTTTCCAGTCAGCAATATTCAACACATGTCCCATAACAGGATTAGGGTGAAGGGAGAGAGACAGGGCTAAGAAGTGTGGAGCTGGAGTCTGTCTCTATTTTAAAACTTCAATGTGGGCTTCCCTGGTGGTCCAGTGAGTAAGGACACCGCCTTGCAGTGCAAGGGGCGCCGGTTCAATCCCTGGCCTGAGAAGATCCAATGTGCTGCGGAGCGGCTGGAGTGATGTGTCCAACTACCGAGCCAGAGTATAGGGTCCGCAGAGGATCCCAGATGAATGTTAAGAGTCTGTGGTGGAAGAGGGGGAGGATTGGAATTTGAAATTTCAAAGGAAATGCAGTTCTAACTGAAGCCACATAAATGACTTTTCTTGCTAGTAAGTTGTCCTGACTGTGGAGGGGATGTGAACAAAATGGCATATACGCCATAAAGCAAGGGCTCCTTGGACTTCTGAGTGTTGCCTGCCTACTTGGTGAGATGTAGAAATATGGTTTTTTTAAGATTGGGTGTTGTCATGTATTACAGTGATGGTCAGAAACAGTGGTCAAGAAACAAATGGATGGACGCAAAAGTATATGCCTTTTCAAATTCAAGCCTGCAGACCTTCTCTGTTAACACTCCTCAGCCCCCAGGACTAGATTCAGTGCTGCTGCTCCTCCAGGAAGATGCCTTCCCCATGCCCCACCCGCCTGAAGAGCCCCCTGCTCCCAGCACAGCTCTCCAGTCTGTCTCTCCCTCGAGCTCACAACTGGCCTTGTCTGTCCTGCCTCTGACCGTCTCCCTCGACCTTTGTCACCCCATCTTAATTTTCTGATGAACCAGCCCTTTTAACTAGTTCCTTTTTCCTTTGACTCCTCCCCTGACTTGACCTCCTCCAGGCCTTTGCTCGGGTCTCCCTCCGCGAGAGTTCACGCGGGTTCACAGCCGCCATCGTGTTTTCGCTCAGGGCGCCCACCCGCCTTCAGTGCTGTCCGCCTCCAGGCTCAGACCACCTGCTGGACTTCTCTACCCGCTGCCCACCAACTCCTCCATCCACACAGCCTGAAAGCAGCGTGTTCCCTCTCACTCCTGACTCAGGAAACCAGGTTTCCCTCTTTGGCCAGTATTGCTTGGAACGAGATTTCTCTCCTCCCCTTCACTTCCTGTCTCAGGTCACTCATCACATGCCACTGGGGTTTGTTTCTCTTGAGGGTCATCTTTATGCCTTCCTTCCCTCCCCAACTCCACCATCCTAGACTAGACTGGCCTTGCCTCATCCGGTTCCAGTATGTGTGTGCTTCGTCACTCACTCGTGACTGAGCAGACTATGGATTGTAGCCTGCCAGGCTCCTCTGTCCATGGGATTCTCCAGGCAAGACTATTGGGGTGGGTAGCCATTGCTTTCTCTAGGGGATCTTCCTGATTCAGGGATCAAACCCAGGTCTCCTACATGGCAGACGGATTCTTTACACTAGGGAGGCCCGCCTGCTTCAGTGCAAGGTCCTGATACAACTTTACAGCGTCTTTAGGCATTGCGTATCCATCCTTTGTACCACTGCCAGACTTTTGCATAAAGCTTAATAAATACCGACGAGGAAGTTATCCCTAAAGACAAAACCAGACTGGCTTCTTTGCTTGAATTTCAAGGTTCTCCGTAAACATACCCCAACCTCCCTGCTTTCAAATATTAATACATGCCTATTTCTCAGATGTTTGCCACACTGTGTTTCTTTCCTTTCTTGCCTGAAAGTGGTTGGTTGTCCTTCTGCAACCACCTAAATCCGGATCATCCTTAGGCCCTTCTGGTTCAGCTGTCACTCCTGGGGACCCTCCTGTTGGGCCTGGAGTAGCTCTGACCCAGGTGGGTGCTGACGCACTGCCTGTAGCTTACTGCGACATGCCCGCTGTTGTCCAGGGGAACTGTGTTGCCACATGCAGGCTGTGAATCTTGTCTCAACTAGATTGTGGGTGCTTTCAGAGCAGAGACAGAAAATACTACCTCATGACTGCCACTGTGTCTGGTGTGTCTTCATAGCAAATATTCACACACTTGTAGGCTTAATTGGAATGTTGGACACTGAAGTTGTCTGACTTGAATTTAAAATGCCAACCTCATCATCTTTATTAAAACTTCAAAACTTACAGCAGGTTTTGTGTAATCTTTTAGGATCACAAGGATAAACTCAACAAAGAAATGAGTTGACAGCAGGAATGAAGTAGAAAAAACACCTAAAAGATAACACAAGAGAAAATCTTGGTGACTTTGGGTTTGGTGATAAATTTTTAGACACAATACCAAAGGTAGGAAAGCTACTGACTTTAGATCTTATTCCAGGTGGAAAGGAAAGCTATTGACTAATTTAAATTTTTATGAGATCACCCTTGGGGCTGAGTAATAAATGGATTGAATAAAGCAAGACTAAGGGCAGTGAGACTAATGTGGAGGCCATAGCCAAAGTCTGGATAAGAGAAGGAGGTACAAGATAATGAGCCAAGTGTTACTGGAACAAAACGGCCAGTCTGGTTTTGAACATACACAAGTGCCAGAGTCCTCAGGCTGAAAATATCCGGGGAGTAGTTGGTCTAATACTTGGAGGAGCACACAGGAAGAGTGACAAGAGGACAGCAGAAGGCCACACACACAGGAGGAAGAAAAGTGAGACTCTGGCCCTGGGAGGAAGAAGTGTCAGGGAGGAAACTGTTGAATTCAAGAAAGTAATCAAACGTGTCTTAAGAGGAGGAAATGATTGACTTGATCCTGAATAACATCCACATTTTTAAATAGGGCTGTGCAGGCCTTTTGGTAAACCCAAAAGTTACATGTTTCCCTAATACAACGTAGGGCTTCCCAGATGGCTCAGTGGTAGAGAATCTGCCTGTTAATGCAGGAGCCAGGGGTTTGATCCCTGGGTCAAGAAGATCCCTTGGAGAAAGAAATGGCAACCCACTCCAGTATTCTTGCCTAGAGAGAGGAACCTGGCAAGAATGGACAGCCCTGTCCCATGGACAGAGGAACCTGGGAAGTTACAATCCATGGGGCTGCAAAAGAGTCAGACACAACTTAGCAACTAAACAAAACAACAAACAGCAACTTCATCTTATCATTAAGGAAAAAGAAATTTATTGATTAATTAGTTTATTAATGAAACCCTTGCTGCTGAGCAGCTATGTGATGGATACCAAGAAATGTTGGTCATACCAAAGAATGGAGGAATCTTACATTTTAATGCTTCTTTTTTCTCGCAGAAGTCGATAAAGCTTAGTAGATGGTACTGGTGAAATCTGCAATTGATTAGTCTTTGCACTGCTGCCAACGTAGGGTTTGAATCTTTTAGGATCACAAGGATAAACTCAACAAAGAAATGAGTTGACAGCAGGAATGAAGTAGAAAAAACACCTAAAAGATAACACAAGAGAAAATCTTGGTGACTTTGGGTTTGGTGATAAATTTTTAGACACAATACCAAAGGTAGGAAAGCTACTGACTTTAGATCTTATTCCAGGTGGAAAGGAAAGCTATTGACTAATTTAAATTTTTATGAGATCACCCTTGGGGCTGAGTAATAAATGGATTGAATAAAGCAAGACTAAGGGCAGTGAGACTAATGTGGAGGCCATAGCCAAAGTCTGGATAAGAGAAGGAGGTACAAGATAATGAGCCAAGTGTTACTGGAACAAAACGGCCAGTCTGGTTTTGAACATACACAAGTGCCAGAGTCCTCAGGCTGAAAATATCCGGGGAGTAGTTGGTCTAATACTTGGAGGAGCACACAGGAAGAGTGACAAGAGGACAGCAGAAGGCCACACACACAGGAGGAAGAAAAGTGAGACTCTGGCCCTGGGAGGAAGAAGTGTCAGGGAGGAAACTGTTGAATTCAAGAAAGTAATCAAACGTGTCTTAAGAGGAGGAAATGATTGACTTGATCCTGAATAACATCCACATTTTTAAATAGGGCTGTGCAGGCCTTTTGGTAAACCCAAAAGTTACATGTTTCCCTAATACAACGTAGGGCTTCCCAGATGGCTCAGTGGTAGAGAATCTGCCTGTTAATGCAGGAGCCAGGGGTTTGATCCCTGGGTCAAGAAGATCCCTTGGAGAAAGAAATGGCAACCCACTCCAGTATTCTTGCCTAGAGAGAGGAACCTGGCAAGAATGGACAGCCCTGTCCCATGGACAGAGGAACCTGGGAAGTTACAATCCATGGGGCTGCAAAAGAGTCAGACACAACTTAGCAACTAAACAAAACAACAAACAGCAACTTCATCTTATCATTAAGGAAAAAGAAATTTATTGATTAATTAGTTTATTAATGAAACCCTTGCTGCTGAGCAGCTATGTGATGGATACCAAGAAATGTTGGTCATACCAAAGAAGGGAGGAATCTTACATTTTAATGCTTCTTTTTTCTCGAAGAAGTCGATAAAGCTTAGTAGATGGTACTGGTGAAATCTGCAATTGATTAGTCTTTGCACTGCTGCCAAGCAGTAGCTAACTTGAAACTATTAAGCCTTTCTCTGAAAAGCCATGTTCATTGTATCCTTTGTGAGTAATTTTATTTTTTTTTTTAAACTTTTATTTATTTATTTTTGGCTGTGCTGGGTCTTTGTTGATGTGTGGGTTTAGCTGCTCTGCAGTATATGGGATCTTCCGGGTTCAGGGATCGAACCTGTGTCTCCTGCATTGAAAGATGGGTTCTTATCCACTGAGCCACAAGGGAAGCCCTGTGAGTAATTTTATAACTGTATTATAAAGTGCTGTCTTACTATTCCTTTGAAAATATGGATTATGGCAAGAAGTACAAATCCTAAAAAAAATAAAATCAGACAACTTTAAAGAAAAATACTTCATTGTAATTAATTTATTGAACATTCAGTAAATATTCAACATTCAACTAACTGCAAATAAAATGCCTTACTGAATAAAAATAATACCAGACAAAACAGATTCAAATACTTTCTTAAAAAAATCATTGTATAGTTAGCTGTATTCAGTTAGTGACTAAAACAATAAAGGCAGATATACTTTTTAACATACTTGGCTGCTTTTATACAGCACATATCTCTCAGTCCATAAGTATACTGTTAAATGATAGCAAACACTCAATACAACCGTATAGGAAATAAGAAGATAAAGCCAATGACTTCCCTCACATGAGCCCATGACTGATGTGGCTTTCCCATCAACATCTATATTTTTGATCGATTAAGAGCCCTGAGACAGCTTCACGTTATTATTAGCCCCAAAAGAGACACAATGCAAAATGTGATTGCCTATTCAGCAATAGCGAGCGCTACATTCGAAGCCATTTCATTCCAGGAATTAAATCAATGTCGGGGGCCGTGAGAGCCCTGGCCATGCCTTATAGCCTCTAGCGTATGAATGCTGCTGTGTGCTCTCAAGGACAGCTCCTTCAGCAGAACACAGCCTACATTCTGTCTAATTAACTGTGAGGCTGTGCAAGGTCAGCGAGCGTGATAAGAAGCCAGAAGGCTACAATCTCAAAGCAAGAAGGGTGTCTTGCAGCCTCCAACTCAAAAAGCACTGTGCCATAAAGATGGTGCCTAACAGAAGATAGGAGGACGCGGCTTGGCACGGTCTGGGATGCATAATTGTTACGTGATAGGCTGCTCAAAGTTTCTGCACTTGTGATCAGTGTATGCTCCCCATAGACTTTTGCTATGATGTAACCGCATGCACAGTTGACCTTTAACACGATTGGCTGTGTTTGGCTCCTTCTTCTTTCCTTTCTCTTTCTGAAAAGCATAAATATCGTTCCTTTCAACAATAAACGAGACTTGATCAGACTCCTGTCTTGTCTCCATTTCTCGTGTCTCTTGTCCTATTTAATTCCCTCCCCTCTTCTAGGTCTGCATTGAGGAATCCTAGGTCTGCGCTGACGAAGCCCGCGCGTCGAGACAAATCAAGTCAGCCACAGTCATTGACATTTATTCCACAGTCTGGTATGGTAAAGTCTCAGTGTTCCAAAGAATCTTCTTATCTTCTTCAAGGTTTATGGTCACAGCTTTATTCCCCAATTAATTTATTGAACATTCATAAACAATAACTGCAAATAAAATGCCTTACTGAATAAAAATAATACCAGACAAAACAGATTCAAATACTTTCTTAAAAATCATTGTATAGTTAGCTGTATTCAGTTAGTGACTAAAACAATAAAGGCAGATATACTTTTTAACATACTTGGCTGCTTTTATACAGCACATATCTCTCAGTCCATAAGTATACTGTTAAATGATAGCAAACACTCAATACAACCGTATAGGAAATAAGAAGATAAAGCCAATGACTTCCCTCACATGAGCCCATGACTGATGTGGCTTTCCCATCAACATCTATATTTTTGATCGATTAAGAGCCCTGAGACAGCTTCACGTTATTATTAGCCCCAAAAGAGACACAATGCAAAATGTGATTGCCTATTCAGCAATAGCGAGCGCTACATTCGAAGCCATTTCATTCCAGGAATTAAATCAATGTCGGGGGCCGTGAGAGCCCTGGCCATGCCTTATAGCCTCTAGCGTATGAATGCTGCTGTGTGCTCTCAAGGACAGCTCCTTCAGCAGAACACAGCCTACATTCTGTCTAATTAACTGTGAGGCTGTGCAAGGTCAGCGAGCGTGATAAGAAGCCAGAAGGCTACAATCTCAAAGCAAGAAGGGTGTCTTGCAGCCTCCAACTCAAAAAGCACTGTGCCATAAAGATGGTGCCTAACAGAAGATAGGAGGACGCGGCTTGGCACGGTCTGGGATGCATAATTGTTACGTGATAGGCTGCTCAAAGTTTCTGCACTTGTGATCAGTGTATGCTCCCCATAGACTTTTGCTATGATGTAACCGCATGCACAGTTGACCTTTAACACGATTGGCTGTGTTTGGCTCCTTCTTCTTTCCTTTCTCTTTCTGAAAAGCATAAATATCATTCCCTTTCAACAATAAAACGAGACTTGATCAGACTCCTGTCTTGTCTCCATTTCTCGTGTCTCTTGTCCTATTTAATTCCCACTCCCCCTCTTCTAGGTCTGCATTGAGGAATCCTAGGTCTGCGCTGACGAAGCCCGCGCGTCGAGACAAATCAAGTCAGCCACAGTCATTGACATTTATTCCACAGTCTGGTATGGTAAAGTCTCAGTGTTCCAAAGAATCTTCTTATCTTCTTCAAGGTTTATGGTCACAGCTTTATTCCCCAATGGACTCCTGCTGCCAATTCTGAACAAAACAAAGTTATTCATCAGAATATCACTTGTCAAGTACCACATGAAGTACTAACGATATGAACTAGTTGTTAGCCACCAGTGGCTGTTTCTCTGCCAAGGTTATACTTAGAGGGCTTCTCATCGGAGTACTGGTTGCTAATCACAGTTATCTTCAGAAAAAGGAAACATTACTTTTGTGGTTGTTCAGAAAGATTTGTCTGGCTGCAAGAGTAGATTCTATCTGGTAGCCTGAGTGTTATCACTTATAGAGCAGACCACAGTATTGTGCTTGGGGTAGTGAAACTAAAGCCAGTGCCAAAGTGGGCCAAGAGCAGGTGTTAGCCTGGGACAGACATAAACATCAGGGATGAAACAAAAGGAACAGCTGTGTGATCCTTTCTGATGCACTTTTGGAACTATAAACCAAAAATATAAACTCTGACATGTTAGCTATTGCCTAGGATTGTGCTGCCCAAGGCAACAGCCACAAGCTCCACGTGGCTATTTAAATTAAAACTAAATAAAATAAAACATTTAACTCCCAGTTGCATGAGCCATATTACAGTAGCCACACACGGCCTGTCACCACTGTGTTGGGAAGCACAGAGATGGAAGTTTTCCCTCATTAAAGAAGGCTCCCCTGGACAGACTTGGTCCAGGACTTGAAATTTTTTCAGTGTGTGAGGGAGTCTCTAAAAAATTGTCATGGCAACCCATATTTATTACTGCTTTGTGCTCAAGTCACCTCATACGCTGTAACACAGATGACTGAGATAGGTTTACCACCACAGCTCTCTCCTGAAGCAGACAACAGACCCCACAAAAAATGTCTTGGCTGGAGCAACTCAAAATATAAAATAACCAGGACAAGAGGAAAACAAACAGGAAATCCGTGACTTTCTCTTTATCCAAATAACATGCTGTTTCTTTTGAGAATCTATGCCCTAAATCAGGCCAGTACCATTTCTGAGTATCACCTCATCATCTGTTCTTACCAACTACTATATTTTTTGACAAACTTATTTTTGTATTAGGGGCAAGACATAATTCAATTTGTTTAGTGATAAAGCTACTATCATAGAGCCATGGTCAACATAAACTGCTACCAGAAAATTCCAAGAAAAATAGATTTCCTCTCAAACACAGAGGAAATCATCAAGAAAGCACAAAATATGAGCAACATGACAAAACTAAAAAGACTTGTGCATAGGTGGAAACAACCAGATCTAAGAGCATTAGTGATTTTCCCTGTGAATATCAATTATCTAAAGTCCAAAATCTGGACTACATTTCACATTATTTTCCCACTCTGTCCTGATTAACCATGAATCTTCCCAAGGACAATTTAAATACCACTTATCATCAATACATTTCCTGATTCATTTACCTGATTTTCAAGGTTGTCTGACTGATAGAATCATACTTGAAAAACAACACAGGAATTTACTTTTCCAGAATAAAAGCAAGTAATTCAACGAAGGTGACAAATACTCAACTAAGAATAGAGTTTTCATAAGTAGTGGACAGGTCATAGTTCATATCCATAGACATTAGTGGTACATAAAAATCATGAGCCTGACATATGATAATATATACCCAAATTCTAATTCAGAACCAATTTCTATACAATCTTTCAGGATACAGAATATAAATGTATTGCATATAAATCACACTGCTTCCTGTGCAGTAGGGTCTTTATTTCCCTACATTGCTTGAGCTGACAAAGACAATGAAAAATCTTCCCTTCAAAACTAACTTTTAGTAGATAAATAACATAATTAAATTGAATACCAGTAAGTCAGTATCAAAATGTGATTTGTCCCTTATCAGAATTCCCTCTTGGTAATGTCTCTTTCTTTCTGTCATCGCCTGGAAAATATTAATAAGCCTTAATTCTCAAGAGTCATTTGTTGAATCAGGATTTACATTGGTAAACATGTATGAGACCATGCATTCCTGGCTGCTACAGCACCATTGGCAGACAGGACTTGAAAGGAAACTGTCTTATTTTGAGCAGGGAGCAAAGACAATGTGGCACTTGCCAGCTACACTGTAATTAGATCCTGCTTCAGCTTCCCTGATGGCTCAGATGCTAAAGAATCCACCCGCGATGCAAGCGTCCTGGGTTCAGTCCTTGGGGTGGGACGAACCCCTGGAGAAAGAAACAGCTACCCACTGCAGTAAACTACTACATAGAGCCATGGTCAACATAACTGCTACCAGAAAATTCCAAGAAAAATAGATTTCCTCTCAAACACAGAGGAAATCATCAAGAAAGCACAAAATATGAGCAACATGACAAAACTAAAAAGACTTGTGCATAGGTGGAAACAACCAGATCTAAGAGCATTAGTGATTTTCCCTGTGAATATCAATTATCTAAAGTCCAAAATCTGGACTACATTTCACATTATTTTCCCACTCTGTCCTGATTAACCATGAATCTTCCCAAGGACAATTTAAATACCACTTATCATCAATACATTTCCTGATTCATTTACCTGATTTTCAAGGTTGTCTGACTGATAGAATCATACTTGAAAAACAACACAGGAATTTACTTTTCCAGAATAAAAGCAAGTAATTCAACGAAGGTGACAAATACTCAACTAAGAATAGAGTTTTCATAAGTAGTGGACAGGTCATAGTTCATATCCATAGACATTAGTGGTACATAAAAATCATGAGCCTGACATATGATAATATATACCCAAATTCTAATTCAGAACCAATTTCTATACAATCTTTCAGGATACAGAATATAAATGTATTGCATATAAATCACACTGCTTCCTGTGCAGTAGGGTCTTTATTTCCCTACATTGCTTGAGCTGACAAAGACAATGAAAAATCTTCCCTTCAAAACTAACTTTTAGTAGATAAATAACATAATTAAATTGAATACCAGTAAGTCAGTATCAAAATGTGATTTGTCCCTTATCAGAATTCCCTCTTGGTAATGTCTCTTTCTTTCTGTCATCGCCTGGAAAATATTAATAAGCCTTAATTCTCAAGAGTCATTTGTTGAATCAGGATTTACATTGGTAAACATGTATGAGACCATGCATTCCTGGCTGCTACAGCACCATTGGCAGACAGGACTTGAAAGGAAACTGTCTTATTTTGAGCAGGGAGCAAAGACAATGTGGCACTTGCCAGCTACACTGTAATTAGATCCTGCTTCAGCTTCCCTGATGGCTCAGATGCTAAAGAATCCACCCGCGATGCAAGCGTCCTGGGTTCAGTCCTTGGGGTGGGACGAACCCCTGGAGAAAGAAACAGCTACCCACTGCAGTAGTCTTGCCTGGAGATTCCCACGGACAGAGGAATCAGGCAGGTCCCAGTTTGTGGGGTTGCAGAGTTGGACATGACTGAACAACTTTCACTTTCAGTTTATTTAGGAAATAATTGGGTATTAACAGTGTCTTCAGTAACAATACTAGGGAAGAACATCTCTTGCCACATCAGAAACTGAAATCCTGACGTGCATTTTCTCTGAGCCAATCTACCCTTTGCTTTGTGTCTTGAAAAAGAACAGCCCATGTACTGACCAGCCCATGGCTGGCCCCTTATAGGTCACAGAAAAGTATATAATTCCTTCCCTACAGTATTTTAGAGAGGAAAATGTTAATTCAGATCAGAGTCAGAATAAAAAGCCATTTGACTTCTAATTCTTACCCCAACTATTGGAAGGAACCCATTAGAAATACATTCTATTAATTCTGCCTACATACTGATATTACTATACCATTTCTTAGAACAAAGCACCCTGGAGTTAGTTACTTGCAGTTTTACTACTATCTGGTACAGTTGTTTTACTTCTGTGTTTCCTTTGTCAGCTTTATGACAAGCACTAAGACAGCGGATACTAGTTACTGCAATTTTAGCATAGCTTAAATAAGAAGGTTAAAAGAAAAAAATCCTGGCTATAATTTTTATGTATATTAATTAGAAAAGCATTACCTTCTTTCAAATTCATCATAAGACATAATAATATCTTAAATGCCTTTCAAGGTCAGTTCTTCTTTCTTCACTAGAATTTGAAATGAATCCCTCAGGAATTTTTTTTACAGAGTTTTGTTATTTACTGCCAAACATCAACCTGAATCCACTATAGGTATACACAGGTCTCGGGAACTTTTTGAGGACTTCAGCATATCAATTGGCATTAAGGCAGAATGTGACAAAACCTTAAAAAAAGAGACAATGACTATAATTATATTGACATAACAGTTTTCATAATAATACTTACAGGAATAATGTTTGAGACCAAGCGTCCCTGTCTTACTACAGAGCTTCCTGATGGCTCAGATGCTAAAGAATCCACCCGCGATGCAAGCGTCCTGGGTTCAGTCCTTGGGGTGGGACGAACCCCTGGAGAAAGAAACAGCTACCCACTGCAGTAGTCTTGCCTGGAGATTCCCACGGACAGAGGAATCAGGCAGGTCCCAGTTTGTGGGGTTGCAGAGTTGGACATGACTGAACAACTTTCACTTTCAGTTTATTTAGGAAATAATTGGGTATTAACAGTGTCTTCAGTAACAATACTAGGGAAGAACATCTCTTGCCACATCAGAAACTGAAATCCTGACGTGCATTTTCTCTGAGCCAATCTACCCTTTGCTTTGTGTCTTGAAAAAGAACAGCCCATGTACTGACCAGCCCATGGCTGGCCCCTTATAGGTCACAGAAAAGTATATAATTCCTTCCCTACAGTATTTTAGAGAGGAAAATGTTAATTCAGATCAGAGTCAGAATAAAAAGCCATTTGACTTCTAATTCTTACCCCAACTATTGGAAGGAACCCATTAGAAATACATTCTATTAATTCTGCCTACATACTGATATTACTATACCATTTCTTAGAACAAAGCACCCTGGAGTTAGTTACTTGCAGTTTTACTACTATCTGGTACAGTTGTTTTACTTCTGTGTTTCCTTTGTCAGCTTTATGACAAGCACTAAGACAGCGGATACTAGTTACTGCAATTTTAGCATAGCTTAAATAAGAAGGTTAAAAGAAAAAAATCCTGGCTATAATTTTTATGTATATTAATTAGAAAAGCATTACCTTCTTTCAAATTCATCATAAGACATAATAATATCTTAAATGCCTTTCAAGGTCAGTTCTTCTTTCTTCACTAGAATTTGAAATGAATCCCTCAGGAATTTTTTTTACAGAGTTTTGTTATTTACTGCCAAACATCAACCTGAATCCACTATAGGTATACACAGGTCTCGGGAACTTTTTGAGGACTTCAGCATATCAATTGGCATTAAGGCAGAATGTGACAAAACCTTAAAAAAAGAGACAATGACTATAATTATATTGACATAACAGTTTTCATAATAATACTTACAGGAATAATGTTTGAGACCAAGCGTCCCTGTCTTACTACAGAGCTGAGCTAGACAGAGATTGTAGGAAACAATTGCTTTCAGCAGGGGAAAGGACAATACAGCATTCACAGCTATACTGTAACAGTTTTTCCAACCTGCCCCCTGCAGAAAAATTATGCACACACCTGAGACGCTGTATTTGATTTCTGGGAAAACTAATCCTTTGGCTCAATTTTTTTTTTTTTTTTAATTTTTGACCTCTTTTTTTAAATGGTCCTTCATTTATTTGTCTTCATCCATCTCAACTCTTTGACCCATGTGGGCCTCTCATCACAGTGGCCTTCCTCTCTGCAGAGCACCAGCTCTGGGCGCATGTGCTCCAGAGCGCCAGCCCACAACTGGACACTCCGTGGCACGTGGGACTCTCCTATGCCAGGGATCCAACCGGTGTCCTATGCCCTGCAAGGCGGACTCTCCACCTACTGGACCACCAGGGAAGCCCTGGCTCAATATTTTTACTGGTTTCATCCAAAATGAACGTGTTGGTCCATTTGGAAAAGTGAAAAAAGTTTTACTTAGAGTAGGTTGTGCATAGAGAGTTCCTTCCCAGAGACTACAGTACGGAAATAGGGAGAGAGGAACACATTCAAGGGACGAAAGCTGACAAACTATCTCAGATCAAGGACAATATCCACAGTAATATCACTCAATAAAATGAAATGAAAATGGTATTTTACCTCTGCAGTCTTCCTCCTCAAACTGATGCTGTGCTCAAGTTGTGTCTGACTCCTTACAAGTCCGTGGAGAGTAGCCCGCCAGGCTCCCCTGTCCATGGGGATTCTCCAGGTGAGAATACTGGAGTGGGTTGCCATGCCCTCCTCCAGGGGATTTTCACAACCCAAGAACCGAACTGGGGTCCCCTGCATTGCAGATAGGATTCTTAAGCTTCCCTGAGCTACCAGGGAAGCCCCAGCCTCAACCAAGACCCATAACTACAATCTAATTCTGAGAAAGACATCAGACAAATCCCAACACAAGTGCATCCTACTATCTGACCAAAGCCTCTCAAAATGGTGAAGGTCATCAAAAAAAAAAAAAAAAAAAAAGCTATGTGTATGTGGGGGTTGGAATTTGAATAACTGTTACAGGCAAGAAGAGCTTAAGAAGATGTAGTAATCAAATGTCACGTGACATCCTGAGAGATATTCTGGAATAGAGGAAGGCAATTAAGTGAAAACTAAGGAAACCTGAATAAATTCTGGGCTTTAGCTCATCATAATGTGTTAATGTTGGTGCATTAATTTTAACAAACATGCAATACTAATGTAAGTTTTTAACAATACAGAAAACTGGAACTCTCATCTCAGTTTTCCTGTAAACTGTTCTAAAAATAATGCCTATTAAAGAAAAATCTTAATAGCACCTCCAAATATTTATGCATGGTAACTGGCTTAAACAAGTATATAATTATTTTCCCTCCCTTACCCTAAATTTCACCGGTTTGAAAATGTCCTAAGAAAAATACACGTGTGACGCTCCTATGCCAGGGCTCCAACCGGTGTCCTATGCGCTGCAAGGCGGACTCTCCACCTACTGGACCACCAGGGAAGCCCTGGCTCAATATTTTTACTGGTTTCATCCAAAATGAACGTGTTGGTCCATTTGGAAAAGTGAAAAAAGTTTTACTTAGAGTAGGTTGTGCATAGAGAGTTCCTTCCCAGAGACTACAGTACGGAAATAGGGAGAGAGGAACACATTCAAGGGACGAAAGCTGACAAACTATCTCAGATCAAGGACAATATCCACAGTAATATCACTCAATAAAATGAAATGAAAATGGTATTTTACCTCTGCAGTCTTCCTCCTCAAACTGATGCTGTGCTCAAGTTGTGTCTGACTCCTTACAAGTCCGTGGAGAGTAGCCCGCCAGGCTCCCCTGTCCATGGGGATTCTCCAGGTGAGAATACTGGAGTGGGTTGCCATGCCCTCCTCCAGGGGATTTTCACAACCCAAGAACCGAACTGGGGTCCCCTGCATTGCAGATAGGATTCTTAAGCTTCCCTGAGCTACCAGGGAAGCCCCAGCCTCAACCAAGACCCATAACTACAATCTAATTCTGAGAAAGACATCAGACAAATCCCAACACAAGTGCATCCTACTATCTGACCAAAGCCTCTCAAAATGGTGAAGGTCATCAAAAAAAAAAAAAAAAAAAAAGCTATGTGTATGTGGGGGTTGGAATTTGAATAACTGTTACAGGCAAGAAGAGCTTAAGAAGATGTAGTAATCAAATGTCACGTGACATCCTGAGAGATATTCTGGAATAGAGGAAGGCAATTAAGTGAAAACTAAGGAAACCTGAATAAATTCTGGGCTTTAGCTCATCATAATGTGTTAATGTTGGTGCATTAATTTTAACAAACATGCAATACTAATGTAAGTTTTTAACAATACAGAAAACTGGAACTCTCATCTCAGTTTTCCTGTAAACTGTTCTAAAAATAATGCCTATTAAAGAAAAATCTTAATAGCACCTCCAAATATTTATGCATGGTAACTGGCTTAAACAAGTATATAATTATTTTCCCTCCCTTACCCTAAATTTCACCGGTTTGAAAATGTCCTAAGAAAAATATGGTAATACTTACAAAGATATCTTTTATATCAAATGTTCTCCTGGAACAGGGGCACTGTGCACAGCCTTGTCCGTCAGCCTGCAGTGTATGCATTTTATTTTGAACACTTTTTCCATCAATGCAGGCATGACAAGTTGCTCCCAGGTAGTATCCAAGTGCTAGAAGTACCTTTTGGAGCTGAAAGTCAAAAGCTTAAATTATTACATTGTGCAAATAAAGCCTCCACCAAATGACTTTCAAAGCACATGGCTAAATGCTAAACTGTTTATATTTAGTTTAAAGTTCTGGTCTGTGAACAGCTTTTATGCAAGACAATGTATAATCACTTCCAAGCTTATAATGCAGACAAATAAAACTGCTTCAAGATAAAATCCCTTTAAGCATCTCATTTTTAATTTTAGATTTAGATTTTTGTGCCCTTTCAAACTTGGGATCCTCAGTTTCCCAGACATACCAGCTAAATAATTAAGGAAGAAAAACAAACATTTCCTACATTCTTTTTTTATGTGTAAGACACATAAGAAGTAAAACAAGCTCTATATTTATAGGTCCATTGCAAATTGTTCCAATGTATATTTACTGATTATCATTCACTTTAAAATAAATATCTTAAAAATATCTTTTCAATAGGAAACTTATACAGCCTTGAGGTTTTTTTCCATCTTTTTAAATTGGCAGGCTTGATCTTAATAAACATTATAACTTTGTTAAGAAAAGCTTTATTTTAGAGCTACCATAGCAATTAAGCTTTGAAAGAAGATAGCAGGCAATAGATGTGTCACAAGTGACAGATGCCCAACTAATTAGATATACTGCATTTTTCATGTTGAACAACTGCATTTAAACTTAACAGTAACACAAAGGGCATGGATACTATCTAGCGTGAAAGAAAGAAAGCTTTCATTTTTTGGTCTGTTGAAAGAGCTCAGGTGAAGTTGACTACCATGAATTTATTGTAGTACTAAGTCTTTCCAGTGTGCAACTTTCTGCAGCCCTTTGGGGAGGCTTAAACAAGTATATAATTATTTTCCCTCCCTTACCCTAAATTTCACCGGTTTGAAAATGTCCTAAGAAAAATATGGTAATACTTACAAAGATATCTTTTATATCAAATGTTCTCCTGGAACAGGGGCACTGTGCACAGCCTTGTCCGTCAGCCTGCAGTGTATGCATTTTATTTTGAACACTTTTTCCATCAATGCAGGCATGACAAGTTGCTCCCAGGTAGTATCCAAGTGCTAGAAGTACCTTTTGGAGCTGAAAGTCAAAAGCTTAAATTATTACATTGTGCAAATAAAGCCTCCACCAAATGACTTTCAAAGCACATGGCTAAATGCTAAACTGTTTATATTTAGTTTAAAGTTCTGGTCTGTGAACAGCTTTTATGCAAGACAATGTATAATCACTTCCAAGCTTATAATGCAGACAAATAAAACTGCTTCAAGATAAAATCCCTTTAAGCATCTCATTTTTAATTTTAGATTTAGATTTTTGTGCCCTTTCAAACTTGGGATCCTCAGTTTCCCAGACATACCAGCTAAATAATTAAGGAAGAAAAACAAACATTTCCTACATTCTTTTTTTATGTGTAAGACACATAAGAAGTAAAACAAGCTCTATATTTATAGGTCCATTGCAAATTGTTCCAATGTATATTTACTGATTATCATTCACTTTAAAAATAAATATCTTAAAAATATCTTTTCAATAGGAAACTTATACAGCCTTGAGGTTTTTTTCCATCTTTTTAAATTGGCAGGCTTGATCTTAATAAACATTATAACTTTGTTAAGAAAAGCTTTATTTTAGAGCTACCATAGCAATTAAGCTTTGAAAGAAGATAGCAGGCAATAGATGTGTCACAAGTGACAGATGCCCAACTAATTAGATATACTGCATTTTTCATGTTGAACAACTGCATTTAAACTTAACAGTAACACAAAGGGCATGGATACTATCTAGCGTGAAAGAAAGAAAGCTTTCATTTTTTGGTCTGTTGAAAGAGCTCAGGTGAAGTTGACTACCATGAATTTATTGTAGTACTAAGTCTTTCCAGTGTGCAACTTTCTGCAGCCCTTTGGGGAGGCTTGTTGCAGGCCGAAAGAATTACAAATAGTGGATTCATCCCTATTGAAGTTGTTTTTTTTTTTTTTTTTTTCTGGCGGAGAACAGCTAGTAATAATTGGTAAAATTTATAAACCTTGGGGATGGTCAAGTAGGTTTTCGTTAGTTATGATTTTAGAGATAAATCAAGGCTCAGAATGACTTGTTTATTGTCACTTGGATAACAGTCAGTATTTGCTAAAATTAGATCTTCAATTTTCATAATTTCACATTCTTTTCAAGGTGGTAGAAAGGTTCTGTAGTTTCCTGGAGAAAAACCGGGCAAAGTTCCCAAGAAGAATTTTAGGGAATAGTTTGTAAAGTGAACTACATTAATACTGTAAACACTAAGGTAATAAAACAATATACAAAGAAATATTAAACTCCTACAAAGCTTAACATTTGGTTTTTAAAACATACTAAATCTACCTCACTGATCATAAACCTATTTTCTAGCTTTATTCCTTACCCTGTAGTCATTTTCTTTCCCTTGGGGTACGCTAATACTTCTTCCTGTTTATAACACAATGAAAATGAAAGGAGATAAGATTATAAATGAGGAGTAATTTCTGAGACTAATATATAAATATTTTATTATTTAGTCTGGCTTACATATATATGATTTGGTAAAATTGGTATATTATGGTCTAAAATATCTGCTTTAACTATTATTAAATAGTACAGTTTCTTTTCACTGAAACTCACAATATTCTTCATTTCTTAATTACTTGACTTTTTTCAACTTAAAACTAAAAATACTTATTACCTAATGATTTATGCCAAAGATTCACATTTACTAAAAGTTAAAGGATGATGGTTAATCATACCTAAATTAATAAATTTCAATGTCACAGGCATTTGACAAGAATTCAATACAGCAGTTCTTGACCAGAATTTAGTACAGTTATTATCATTTCTATTTTAAAGAAGATGAGATGGAGGCCCAGAAAGATTATGTAACTTGCCTACTGCCATCTAAGTGGTGAAGCTAGGCTTTGAATCCAGGTGTGTCTTATTCCAGAATACCCTTTACCACCTTAACCATTATCTGCGCAGTGATGTATGGATCTCTTGCATGCGTACCAAAGTCAAATGATATGCCACTGTGATTTAATATATAAATGCTATACTTTCATCATCACATAGTAAATCAATATTCCTTCACAGTTTAATATAGTTTCTTCCCCCAAATATAAGGGGAATGCCACAGCAAAGCACCTAAATATAAAACAATTCTCCAAACCCTTTGAAAGATAAATTTGCCTTTGTTAGATTCATTCCAACAATTATAAGAGATCTCCAGGAATCTTGCTTTGAATTGCACACTTGAGAGGGACAGCAGAAGTGAAATGGGCTTTTCAAGTGTCCTGGTCCCATTACTTACTAGTTGCATACCCTTGGATTAGACCTTGTCAGTTTCATCAGAACCAGGATTAAAATGCTCCCCCATTCAGGAAGTGCTATGGAAGGACACTGTAAACGGTTAGGAGGTGTACAAATGTTGTTCTTGCCTAGGATTGCCAGATAAAAAATAGGACGCCTAGTTAAATTTCAGACAAATAACAAATAATGTTTTATATTTTAACTTGATATTTGATATTAGAGACATTTACACTTAAAATTGTGCTGCTCATCTGAAGTTTAAATTTTAACTAGCATCCTCTATTTTTTATCGCTAAATCTGGCAACCCTGTTCTTGCCACCAGAGGTAGCAGGATGGCAGGCTCAGCTCCATTCCCCCCAATCCCTGCTCCCCGCGCCCCCTCCAGCGGAAGAAACTAAGCCAAAGGGCGGGTTGAAGAGTGAAATCTAGAGAAGGAGAAGAAAAGGAAGGTTTGGGTGTAGGAGGATTTCCTCTCAGGGGTGGGACTGAAAGCAGAATCCCCTGACAAGCAGATTCTACCGAGCCCCCGGTACCTCCCCAACTCGCAGGCTGGCCAACACTCCACGCTCTCATCCATGGGCAGGAACACAGCCGGCCTTCTACCTACCGTTGTCTGGGCAGCAGCGGCAGCAGCAGCGGGCTCTGGACTCGCTGCCACCGGTTCCTCTCACTCGCGATCAGCACTACCGACCCCACAAAGACCGCCGCCAGGTCCCTGGAGCCTGGACGCTTGTTGACGTGTGGCTGCGTCTCAGATATCACCCAAATCTTCCCTCCAAGCCGTATAGAAGCGTCTTGTCCTCCTGTGGCCACCGTCCAGTCTGATTCAAGAAAGAGGCTAATCTGAGCTACGCCTTGGCGCGGGGGCGGGGTTGGGAGTGGGGGTGGGGTGTCACCACTAAAACCAATCAAAGAAGAGAACAGAGCTGCAGCAGTGACTGGCCAATCGGGCTGCGTGCCCGCGGGGGTGTGGTGCCTGCTTTGTCAGTCTCTTGGGCTGGAATCCAAACAAGGTAGGGCCAGCCCCTCTCAGACCTTTAAAGTTACCTGGTCTCCCCATGGATGTTTCCTTCTGTGATCTGTAGGGTTCTTTTTCTCTCATGGGTTCCAGGGAGAAGAGCCCTTCTGGACCCTGAATCTTTATAGAGTTTTCTGAGGGGAAGAAAAAAGGAGAAATGTCCTGAGATATGAGAGGGTATTGGGTAAGAAGAATACAACATCACGTGTTTCCAAATATGCGAAAAACATGTATTTAATAAATACATTAAGTAAATCCTTCTCTTAATTGTCTCAAAGTTGAAATTACAGGATTTATAGACAATTTTTTCTGTAATGCCCTTTAAAAAAATTGAGATATAATTGGCACATAGCATTGTGTAAGTTTAAGAAGTACAATCTTTGATACCTTTATGTACTGCAATATCATTACCTCCATAGGATTAATCAACACCTCTTTCAATTTTAACTAGCATCCTCTATTTTTATCGCTAAATCTGGCAACCCTGTTCTTGCCACCAGAGGTAGCAGGATGGCAGGCTCAGCTCCATTCCCCCCAATCCCTGCTCCCCGCGCCCCCTCCAGCGGAAGAAACTAAGCCAAAGGGCGGGTTGAAGAGTGAAATCTAGAGAAGGAGAAGAAAAGGAAGGTTTGGGTGTAGGAGGATTTCCTCTCAGGGGTGGGACTGAAAGCAGAATCCCCTGACAAGCAGATTCTACCGAGCCCCCGGTACCTCCCCAACTCGCAGGCTGGCCAACACTCCACGCTCTCATCCATGGGCAGGAACACAGCCGGCCTTCTACCTACCGTTGTCTGGGCAGCAGCGGCAGCAGCAGCGGGCTCTGGACTCGCTGCCACCGGTTCCTCTCACTCGCGATCAGCACTACCGACCCCACAAAGACCGCCGCCAGGTCCCTGGAGCCTGGACGCTTGTTGACGTGTGGCTGCGTCTCAGATATCACCCAAATCTTCCCTCCAAGCCGTATAGAAGCGTCTTGTCCTCCTGTGGCCACCGTCCAGTCTGATTCAAGAAAGAGGCTAATCTGAGCTACGCCTTGGCGCGGGGGCGGGGTTGGGAGTGGGGGTGGGGTGTCACCACTAAAACCAATCAAAGAAGAGAACAGAGCTGCAGCAGTGACTGGCCAATCGGGCTGCGTGCCCGCGGGGGTGTGGTGCCTGCTTTGTCAGTCTCTTGGGCTGGAATCCAAACAAGGTAGGGCCAGCCCCTCTCAGACCTTTAAAGTTACCTGGTCTCCCCATGGATGTTTCCTTCTGTGATCTGTAGGGTTCTTTTTCTCTCATGGGTTCCAGGGAGAAGAGCCCTTCTGGACCCTGAATCTTTATAGAGTTTTCTGAGGGAAGAAAAAGGAGAAATGTCCTGAGATATGAGAGGGTATTGGGTAAGAAGAATACAACATCACGTGTTTCCAAATATGCGAAAAACATGTATTTAATAAATACATTAAGTAAATCCTTCTCTTAATTGTCTCAAAGTTGAAATTACAGGATTTATAGACAATTTTTTCTGTAATGCCCTTTAAAAAAATTGAGATATAATTGGCACATAGCATTGTGTAAGTTTAAGAAGTACAATCTTTGATACCTTTATGTACTGCAATATCATTACCTCCATAGGATTAATCAACACCTCTTTCATGTCACATAATTATAATTTCTTTTCTGACAAGACATTTAAGAACTACCCTCTTAGCAATTTTGAAGTACAAAGTACATATTGTTGATATAATCACTAAGGTGGTGGATTAGGTGTCCAGAACTTATTAGTCTTCTAGTTGCAAGCTTGTAGACTTTATTTTTTATAGCAATAATGAACATGAGATAGAACTTAACCATTCCTTCACTTTAAAAAAAATCAGGTTAGTCTTACTATTGAGATTTAAGAGTTCTTTGTATGGTTTAGATAACAGTCCTTTTTTTTTTTTAATAGATATGTTTTTCATGAATATTTTCTATCAGCCCATAACTTCTCCTTTTATTCCCTTTATAGTATCTTTCACACAGCAGAAAATTTTAATTTTAATTTAAAAAATCTTAATTTTTTTCTTTCATAGTACATACCTTTGGTGTTGTACCTAGAACGTCTTCACCAAGCCCTAGGTCATCTAGATTTTGTCCTATGTTATGTTGTTGTTTGTTGTTCAGTTGCTAAGTCATGTCCAACTCTTTGCAACCCCATGGACTGCAGTACACCAGGTTTCCCTGTTCTTCACTATATCCTGGAATTAGCTCAGACTCATGTCCATTGAGTTGGTGATGTTGTCCAGGATGATGTATCTCATCATGTGCTGCTCCCTTCTTCTCCTGCCTCAGTCTTTCCCAGCATCAGGGTCTTTTCCAATGAGTTGGCTCTCACATCTGTGGGGCTCTGAATTGAAAGAGGACTGTTTTAAGCATAAAGAAGCTTAAGCACATGTTTGCAGTTTGGAGCTAAGATGGCGCCTACAGGAAGGGACATGGAAATGAAGGGAAGCTTAAGTGCATTGTTTAAAGAAGCTTAAGCACATATTTGCAGCTAAGATGGCGCCTACAGGAAGAGGCAGGGCGTGATCTAAATTGTTAATTGATGGTCAAAATTTCTGATTGGTTCCCCTGGCTTCCGCGCTCGTGAATGATTGCTTGGCCTTTAGCTTGATTGGTGTAATCTATAGGAAGTCCCGTACAAAACCCCCTTCACTTGCCTATAAAAGCTGTGGATCTGCATTAATAAAGCGGAACTACTTCGATGGAACCCCTGTCGTGTCTGATTGTCCCCTGCCTCAGCCAGGGGGCTGCGGGGCGGACAGTTCAAGATTTGCCTTTCTCCGAGATCTCCCGGTTCAGCCGGGGGTAATCCCCGCTGCCTTCCCTTTCTGCGGAAGGTCCCCGCAACATCAGGTGGCCAAAATATTGTAGCTTCAGCTTTAGCATCAGTGAATCTCCAATAAATATTTAAGATTAATTTCCTTTAAGATTGACTCGTTCAATTTCCTTGCTGTCCACGGGACTCTTAAACATCTTCTACAGCACCACAGTTTGAAAGCATCATTTCTTTGGTGCTCAGACTTTTATGTTCCAACTCTCATATCCATACAGGACTACCATACATAGCTTTGACTATATGGACCTTTGTCAGCAAAGTGATGTCTCTGCTTTTTTAAAACACTGTCTGTGTTTGTCATAGCTTTCCTTCCAAGGAGCAAGCATCTGAATTTCACAGCTGCTGTCACTGTCCACAGTGATTTTGGAGCCCAAGGAAATAAAATCTGCCACTGCTTGCACTTTTTCCCCTTCTATTTGTCATGAAGTGTTGGGGCTAGATGCCATGATGCTATTTTTTTTTTTTTAAATGTTGAGTTTTAAGTGAGCTTTTTCATTGTCCTCTTTCACTTTCATCAAGAGGCTCATCAGTTTCTCTTCGCTTTCTGCCATAAGGGTGGTGTCATCTCCATACCTGAAGTCATCGTTATTTCTCCCCGAAATGTTGATTCCAGCTTGTGCTTCATCCAGCCTGGCATCTCGCATGATGTACTCTGCATAGAAGTTATATGAGCAGGGTAATAATATACAGCTTTGATGTACTCCTTTCCCCAATTTTGAACCAGTCTGTTGTTCCATGTCCAGATCTAATTGTTGTTTCTTGACTTGCATACCTGGAGGAGAAGTAGATGTTTTTCTGTACTCTTTGCTTTCTCTCTATGACCCAACCTGGCTTCCGCTCGTGAATGATTGCTTGGCCTTTAGCTTGATTGGTGTAATCTATAGGAAGTCCCGCAAAACCCCTTCACTTGCCTATAAAAGCTGTGGATCTGCATTAATAAAGCGGAACTACTTCGATGGAACCCCTGTCGTGTCTGATTGTCCCCTGCCTCAGCCAGGGGGCTGCGGGGCGGACAGTTCAAGATTTGCCTTTCTCCGAGATCTCCCGGTTCAGCCGGGGGTAATCCCCGCTGCCTTCCCTTTCTGCGGAAGGTCCCCGCAACATCAGGTGGCCAAAATATTGTAGCTTCAGCTTTAGCATCAGTGAATCTCCAATAAATATTTAAGATTAATTTCCTTTAAGATTGACTCGTTCAATTTCCTTGCTGTCCACGGGACTCTTAAACATCTTCTACAGCACCACAGTTTGAAAGCATCATTTCTTTGGTGCTCAGACTTCTTTATGTTCCAACTCTCATATCCATACAGGACTACCATACATAGCTTTGACTATATGGACCTTTGTCAGCAAAGTGATGTCTCTGCTTTTTAATACACTGTCTGTGTTTGTCATAGCTTTCCTTCCAAGGAGCAAGCATCTGAATTTCACAGCTGCTGTCACTGTCCACAGTGATTTTGGAGCCCAAGGAAATAAAATCTGCCACTGCTTGCACTTTTTCCCCTTCTATTTGTCATGAAGTGTTGGGGCTAGATGCCATGATGCTATTTTTTTTTTTTTAAATGTTGAGTTTTAAGTGAGCTTTTTCATTGTCCTCTTTCACTTTCATCAAGAGGCTCATCAGTTTCTCTTCGCTTTCTGCCATAAGGGTGGTGTCATCTCCATACCTGAAGTCATCGTTATTTCTCCCCGAAATGTTGATTCCAGCTTGTGCTTCATCCAGCCTGGCATCTCGCATGATGTACTCTGCATAGAAGTTATATGAGCAGGGTAATAATATACAGCTTTGATGTACTCCTTTCCCCAATTTTGAACCAGTCTGTTGTTCCATGTCCAGATCTAATTGTTGTTTCTTGACTTGCATACCTGGAGGAGAAGTAGATGTTTTTCTGTACTCCCTTTGCTTTCTCTCTATGACCCAACCAGTGTTGGAAATTTGATTTCTAGTTCCTCTGCCTTTCCTAAATCCAGCTTGCACATCTGAAAGTCCTTGGTTCACGTACTGCTGAAGCCTAACTAGAAGGATTTTGGGTGTTACCTTTCTAACATGTGAAATGAGCACAGTTACACGGTAGTTTGAACATTCTCTGACATTGTCCTTTTTTAGGATTGGAATGAAAACTCATAGGAATTTTATTGTTTTGTGTTTTACATTTAGGTGAGTGATCCATTTTGAGTTCTTTTTTCTGGAAAGGAAAACTGTTCCATATGATTGGTTTTAATTTTGTTTAATCATATGTATATTTATGTCTACTGTGTCATGATATAGATTTTATATCATACTATGGTTTACAGTCTGAGAGGTTTGAAGAGCTTTGCTCTAAGTCACTGGTGCTCGCTGCAAGGTCCCAGGACCAGAAACATCAGTAATCCCGGCTGTTTGTCAGAAATGAAGATTCTCAAGTTTCATTCCACACTACTGAATCAGAATTCCTAGAGACAAGGACTAGGAGTTTGTATTTTGAAAACAAACAAACAAACAAACAAAAAAAACCCCTGTATTTCCAGGTCATTCTGCTAGTTTGAGAACTACTGATCTAGACTAAACCAGTTAACCCAATGGTGCCTCACCTCACTTGCGGCACCCAAGGTATGCACTTTGTCTTTCTCTTCTTGTTGGAGGCAGTGCTGACAATCCACCAAAAGGGAGGTAGAATCTACTTTGGTAGTGCTTGGAGGATGGTTTGGCTTTCCAAGATCAGACAAATCCTTACCTGAAGGCAGAGAATGGTCTGGATTCATAAGTTTAGTGATACATACTTTGGTTCTTGTATCAACAGCATCTGCAAAATGACACTAAAGCCATAAAGGATCACTGTGGGGCTTAAGTGATGTTTGTGAAGGCATCTGCAAAATGTTATATGAGCAGGGTAATAATATACAGCTTTGATGTACTCCTTTCCCCAATTTTGAACCAGTCTGTTGTTCCATGTCCAGATCTAATTGTTGTTTCTTGACTTGCATACCTGGAGGAGAAGTAGATGTTTTTCTGTACTCCCTTTGCTTTCTCTCTATGACCCAACCAGTGTTGGAAATTTGATTTCTAGTTCCTCTGCCTTTCCTAAATCCAGCTTGCACATCTGAAAGTCCTTGGTTCACGTACTGCTGAAGCCTAACTAGAAGGATTTTGGGTGTTACCTTTCTAACATGTGAAATGAGCACAGTTACACGGTAGTTTGAACATTCTCTGACATTGTCCTTTTTTAGGATTGGAATGAAAACTCATAGGAATTTTATTGTTTTGTGTTTTACATTTAGGTGAGTGATCCATTTTGAGTTCTTTTTTCTGGAAAGGAAAACTGTTCCATATGATTGGTTTTAATTTTGTTTAATCATATGTATATTTATGTCTACTGTGTCATGATATAGATTTTATATCATACTATGGTTTACAGTCTGAGAGGTTTGAAGAGCTTTGCTCTAAGTCACTGGTGCTCGCTGCAAGGTCCCAGGACCAGAAACATCAGTAATCCCGGCTGTTTGTCAGAAATGAAGATTCTCAAGTTTCATTCCACACTACTGAATCAGAATTCCTAGAGACAAGGACTAGGAGTTTGTATTTTGAAAACAAACAAACAAACAAACAAACAAAAAAAACCCCTGTATTTCCAGGTCATTCTGCTAGTTTGAGAACTACTGATCTAGACTAAACCAGTTAACCCAATGGTGCCTCACCTCACTTGCGGCACCCAAGGTATGCACTTTGTCTTTCTCTTCTTGTTGGAGGCAGTGCTGACAATCCACCAAAAGGGAGGTAGAATCTACTTTGGTAGTGCTTGGAGGATGGTTTGGCTTTCCAAGATCAGACAAATCCTTACCTGAAGGCAGAGAATGGTCTGGATTCATAAGTTTAGTGATACATACTTTGGTTCTTGTATCAACAGCATCTGCAAAATGACACTAAAGCCATAAAGGATCACTGTGGGGCTTAAGTGATGTTTGTGAAATGCCTGCCGTCATACCAGGTGGCACAGAGAAGTCACTATATGGTGGTGGCAGCTGCTGTAATTGACACTGCCTATCACAACCTTGAGCATATAACTGAAGTCCAATAGATGTGATTGATTATTAATTCATTCAGTGAAGAGGAAGGCAGGCTACTCTGACTTTTTCCTTGGTTTTCCCATACATTAGAGCAAAGTAATTTGTCAGAGACAAGAAATAAAACATAATTAGGAGAGACAAAAAGAGGCGCAGAGGAAGGAGGGCAGTGAAGGAGAGAAGACAGGAAGCGTGCCCATATTCACAAGAACAATGGAGATGATGATTCTTTCCTTGGAGGAACACGGAGGTATGTGCTATTGACAACTATGCTCATTTCCGCCTAGTTACAGGATTTCAAAACTGCAAAAGGAACCTTGGAGATCACAGACTCACCCCTTTGTGGCCCAGGGAGAAGAGCTGAGGCCCCAGGAGAATGTGTGTTAGAGATAAGGGGACAGAACTGGTTTCTGAGGACAGACACTGCTTGTTACATCTCGCTATAAAATCAGCCAATTCATCTCCATGGAAACCCTTGAAGATTGTGAAGGTATGGATGTGGGAAGGAGAGCTGCCTTGTGAGTGTGATTTATTTCCTTCCTATTTCTTTCTTTTCTCTCATTGCTATTCATAATCTTCTCCTTACCCTTCCCATTCTCCCCTACCTTCCATCTAAGTTTCTCACCCATAAGGACGTGACTTAATTCAAGAAATAGAGGTCACAGGATCTGTAAATTCTAGAAAGTCCCACATGATCAGTCTCCTCATGAATATGCTGCTTTCTAGGGACCCATTCACAGCTGGCTCTGACAGGGCACTGGATACTACTGCTACCAACAGGAGACACTTCGTGGGTTCCTCAAAAATATTCATGACCCTCGAAGAGCCAGAAACACAACCCAAAGCTATCTTACTCCTTTGGGTCTTTAACCCCTTTCTGAATTCCTTGCAAGGAGTGACTATGAAAATGGTTGTTCTACTTGTGCAAGCAAAGTGCGAAGAGTTCAATCACAGGAGCGAAGAATCTTGGGACAAATTTCACTTTGCAGGTGGCCTGACAATCTGTTAACCACAACACACATCTGTTAGCAGAAAGAACTTTAAAACACCCCCCCAAACCTGGATTAAGGGGCTAGTACTAGAAATTGAATCCAAGGTGTTTGGGGTTTGACTTTTTCCATGAAAAAGGAAAGGTGAAGTTTTCCAGAATTGGCTCAGTACCTGTGGGTGATCCTGGCCCTCTCACAAATGGGTCTCTCCTTTTTAAAAAATAAAATAAAATAAGAAGAACATATGCGTCTTTTAAAAATTTTATTTATTTATTTATTTTCATCCATGTTTATTCTTTGGCATGTGTGAGCCTCCCATTGCAGGGGCCTCTCTAGTTGCAGAGCAACTGGCTCGCAATTGGACACACGGGCCCAGCCGCTCCACGGCACGTGGGATCTTCCCGGGCCAGGAATCAAACATTGCATAGTAAGGCGGACTTTTTTCCCACTGGACCACCAGGGAAGCCCTGGGTCTCTCCTTTTCAGAATGGATTGGGGGACAACATGACAATATTCGCGTTTGCTCAGGCTTTTCACGAGGCGCTCTTCTGAATGTTAGTTCGCCCATCAGGTAGTATCTGCAGCCACCTAAAGAAGCCGCTAATGGCTCAGACCGTAAAGAATCCACCTGCAGTGCGGCTCAAGACCTCGGTTCGATTCCTGGGTTGGGTAGTTGCCCTGGCGAAAAGGAATGGCTACCCAAACTACCAGTCATTCCCAAAATGACGTGACTTAATTCAAGAAATAGAGGTCACAGGATCTGTAAATTCTAGAAAGTCCCACATGATCAGTCTCCTCATGAATATGCTGCTTTCTAGGGACCCATTCACAGCTGGCTCTGACAGGGCACTGGATACTACTGCTACCAACAGGAGACACTTCGTGGGTTCCTCAAAAATATTCATGACCCTCGAAGAGCCAGAAACACAACCCAAAGCTATCTTACTCCTTTGGGTCTTTAACCCCTTTCTGAATTCCTTGCAAGGAGTGACTATGAAAATGGTTGTTCTACTTGTGCAAGCAAAGTGCGAAGAGTTCAATCACAGGAGCGAAGAATCTTGGGACAAATTTCACTTTGCAGGTGGCCTGACAATCTGTTAACCACAACACACATCTGTTAGCAGAAAGAACTTTAAAACACCCCCCCAAACCTGGATTAAGGGGCTAGTACTAGAAATTGAATCCAAGGTGTTTGGGGTTTGACTTTTTCCATGAAAAAGGAAAGGTGAAGTTTTCAGAATTGGCTCAGAACCTATGGGTGATCCTGGCCCTCTCACAAATGGGTCTCTCCTTTTTAAAAAATAAAATAAAATAAGAAGAACATATGCGTCTTTTAAAAATTTTATTTATTTATTTATTTTCATCCATGTTTATTCTTTGGCATGTGTGAGCCTCCCATTGCAGGGGCCTCTCTAGTTGCAGAGCAACTGGCTCGCAATTGGACACACGGGCCCAGCCGCTCCACGGCACGTGGGATCTTCCCGGGCCAGGAATCAAACATTGCATAGTAAGGCGGACTTTTTTCCCACTGGACCACCAGGGAAGCCCTGGGTCTCTCCTTTTCAGAATGGATTGGGGGACAACATGACAATATTCGCGTTTGCTCAGGCTTTTCACGAGGCGCTCTTCTGAATGTTAGTTCGCCCATCAGGTAGTATCTGCAGCCACCTAAAGAAGCCGCTAATGGCTCAGACCGTAAAGAATCCACCTGCAGTGCGGCTCAAGACCTCGGTTCGATTCCTGGGTTGGGTAGTTGCCCTGGCGAAAGGAATGGCTACCCACTCCAGTATTCTTGCTGGTGAATTCCAGGGACAGAAGAGCCTGGCAGGCTACAGTCCATGGGGTCCCAAAGAGTGGGATATGACTGAGCGACTAAACTCAAAAGGAAGTCCCAGGACAGCGCCCACCACTGGATAGTTGCGGAGGAGAGGCTCCAGGGGTTAGTGAGGAGCGTACTCAAGGGCGTTGTGCCAGAGCCGTTCCTAGAGGGAGTACTGGGGCGCCTGAACGTTGGCAGACAGGATGATGACGAGCTGCACAAAGGAAAAGGCCCACACGGTGGAGACACTCGTCCATATACGCCTGCCGAGCCAGGTGAGTGCACAGCCCGCGCTCCGGGTTCCAAACGGATTGTGTCCTGTGGATGCTGGAAACTGAATAAGGCAACCCCTAGCAGGGGGAAACAAAGTCTAGCCACCACCGGAGTCACGAGATGGGACGGGCAACTGGGTCTCCAACAGCCCTCCTTCCAGACCCCCGGCGGGACCGCCGCAGAACTTCCAGACAGTCCACTTCTCGCCTCGGTTTCTCCATAGATACCTGGTGGAGGAAGGAGGAGGGACGAGGATCCAGGAAGGCGAGCGTCTGGAGTTCAGAACGCCGGAGCGGGGCGGGGGTGCGGCGCGCACTGAAGTCTCAGTCTCCTCTCCCTCCAACTGGAAGACAGCTCTTGAATCGCCCCCGTTCTTGGCGGAGGGGGCACAGCCTCCTCCCTGACGAAGGGCGGCGCTCGCGCGCGTGCGCACCTCTCCGGGCGCGCCGGGCACCGCCCCCGGGCGGCGAAAGGTGCGCGCGGAGGCGGGAAGCGCGGTGACGCCGCGTGGGCGGTGCGGAGCGTCCCCAGGTATCTCCGCACCTTAGCCCCTCAGCACTCTGCAGCCGCCGACTCCGCCGCATTTCTTGTGAGCTGACGAGAGTATCCTTCATCCCGACTCCCTCTGGAGGCAACGCGGAAGCCCGGGCCACAAATCCAGAACCCTATTCGCCCCCGCGGCCCGGGAAGCCAGAAAACAGGGTTAGGGCGAGATTTGGGCCGACTTGTTCTTCTCACCTTCGGAACTGCCACTCGCCTGTCTCGCGTAGGCAGTAGTCAGGTTGGGAACACGGCCCTACCTAATCTTTAAAATCACCCCCTGCAGGGCGTGGCTGGCGTCCTCCAGCCGCGGGGCCCTGGGGAGTTGGCCTTGGCCGGGGGCGACCGGGCTCGGGCTCGTTTTGTGCCTGAGGAGAGCGAGGAAGAGAGCCGAGCTTTCTTCGGAAGAGATGCCTTTAAAAAGTCATGCGTAGCAGCGATAGAAACAGATGTGTATTGCTTTGTTTACACCGACTTGGCTTTCGGTGAAATGCCCTTTTGGAAAGAAGAAATGGCCCCTCAGGAGTTCACCCGGCGGCTGGCCACGGTGATCACGCATGTCGGTAAATGACGCTTTTTTTTTTTTTTTAATCTTGAGTTTTATTTATGGTGGGCGGGAGCGTTATCTGGGCCTGGTCTCCCCCCACCCCTCACAGCAGCCCTGGGATGGCCTTGGATGTGGACCTGGCTGCCTTGGGGGCAGCTCTGTAACGGGCAGCCCTGGGGCGCTGCGCTCGCAGCCCCCGGGACCCCGCGTCTGGCGGGGCCGGGACAGGTTGGGGGGCAGGTGCCTTCACCGGGCGATTGCCAAGTCTGTGGCGCCCTACAGCGAGGGCTCGCTGGCTGTTAGGGTCCGTTACCCGCTGCTGACCGCGGGCAGGGTTGACGCGCAATGAGAGAAGAGAGGAATCAGGAGGAAGGCGGACTGGTGCTTACTAGCAGAAACTGTTGTCAAGGCATTGGAGGCTCGTTCACTAGACAGCGTTTGGAGACGCGGGTCACGGTAGAAGGTCGGTGCGCAGTTCAGCTCCGTGACCTGTCCTGCGGCCTGGAGGCGCCGCCCCATCGCTGGTGAACCCCGCTGAGAAACCTCTGCAAGCCCCGAGAGACTGAGCAATTTTAATCCTCATCCATGAGTTAAAAAAGGGAAGCAAAACATGCCTGCCTTCCTCCTGAGAGAAGGGTTGTAGTGGAAAGACAGATTGAGACCATGGCAAGGTAATTCGTTTTAAGCGTTCTCCCCACCCACACCCCTTTCCTGAACCTCCTCAAATAAGAAACTCATTTAGGTTCAGATCCTTTGAAGGTAGCTGACTAGAATTATCCTGATAGGGTTCTCTGTTGCTTACTTAACTTTGAGACCCTTCTGTGAATGCAAATCAGTTTTCATGGATAAAGTCAGGAAGTGTTCAATCTCAGTGTTCCACCAGTTTGTTAAAACTGCCTTCTTGGTATTTATACGCTAAACATCGCTTCGATTTGTGAGCCATCAGTGCTCTTGGCTCACCTTAGGTCACTGTGTTTAGTGCAGTAATGATACATGCATTACTCATACATTTGGAGTGATGCACCTGTGGGGATATACTTTGTGAAAGTGATTTATGGACACATGGGGAGGCTCTGTTTTGATGATTCCTTTTTAAAACGTGTTTTGGGCACCCAGTATGATTGGGTTTTCTTTAAGAAAAAAGGTCAGTAGAATTCTACTAGGAAAGACTGAATGTGAAATGCTACTGAAGGCAGGATAGAATAAAACAGAACTTGGTGCTTGGAATATATTGAATGCTGAGATGATTGAGCTAGTACCAAGGTGGGCTTGAAATTGTGCAGGGACAAGCAGTGAACTGGGGATACAACTGTCTGGATTTGAGTCCTGCCCTGGAAACCTCACTCAGCCTCAGACTGGAAAATGGGAATTTTAATAATCCTTCCCACCCAGCTTAGAGTTTGCTTGTGACATAGTGTGGGTGAAAATACCATCTAACCAGTGAATGTGTTATTGGTCCCGTCCGTGAACCCTCTGCCACTGAGGATACTGGCCAGATCACTGGGTCTCTCTCAGGGTGAAGCTTCCCATCAGTTAAACGAGGAGGTAGACGTGGATGATTATTCTCTCCTGTTTCTCTGGACATAAGATCTGCTTGAAGATCTGGTAGGCAGTATATTCCTTGGCTGACACCAGGCTGCCTGTGCGGCCCAAACTATGGTATTTTCTTGTCCACCTTGCTCCCTCTCTCTTTCCATAGTCAGCTCCATGCAGGATACAAACATGAATTTGTTGTAGTTGCTGCCCTCAAAGAACTGCTCACGACCTCTGGCATTTATGTGCTTTTCAGCAGTCTGTCTCCTCCTGTGTAGTCCCACAAACCTGGGAAGCAGGTGGGATATACATTATCACCCCTGTCTTACAGTAAAGGAGTTGAGGCTTAAAAGAGGTGCATCTTTCAAGAGCTGTGTCTGAAGAGGCAGTCTCTAAGATCAGGAAGTGGTTCAATCTCAGTGTTCCACCAGTTTGTTAAAACTGCCTTCTTGGTATTTATACGCTAAACATCGCTTGATTTGTGAGCCATCAGTGCTCTTGGCTCACCTTAGGTCACTGTGTTTAGTGCAGTAATGATACATGCATTACTCATACATTTGGAGTGATGCACCTGTGGGGATATACTTTGTGAAAGTGATTTATGGACACATGGGGAGGCTCTGTTTTGATGATTCCTTTTTAAAACGTGTTTTGGGCACCCAGTATGATTGGGTTTTCTTTAAGAAAAAAGGTCAGTAGAATTCTACTAGGAAAGACTGAATGTGAAATGCTACTGAAGGCAGGATAGAATAAAACAGAACTTGGTGCTTGGAATATATTGAATGCTGAGATGATTGAGCTAGTACCAAGGTGGGCTTGAAATTGTGCAGGGACAAGCAGTGAACTGGGGATACAACTGTCTGGATTTGAGTCCTGCCCTGGAAACCTCACTCAGCCTCAGACTGGAAAATGGGAATTTTAATAATCCTTCCCACCCAGCTTAGAGTTTGCTTGTGACATAGTGTGGGTGAAAATACCATCTAACCAGTGAATGTGTTATTGGTCCCGTCCGTGAACCCTCTGCCACTGAGGATACTGGCCAGATCACTGGGTCTCTCTCAGGGTGAAGCTTCCCATCAGTTAAACGAGGAGGTAGACGTGGATGATTATTCTCTCCTGTTTCTCTGGACATAAGATCTGCTTGAAGATCTGGTAGGCAGTATATTCCTTGGCTGACACCAGGCTGCCTGTGCGGCCCAAACTATGGTATTTTCTTGTCCACCTTGCTCCCTCTCTCTTTCCATAGTCAGCTCCATGCAGGATACAAACATGAATTTGTTGTAGTTGCTGCCCTCAAAGAACTGCTCACGACCTCTGGCATTTATGTGCTTTTCAGCAGTCTGTCTCCTCCTGTGTAGTCCCACAAACCTGGGAAGCAGGTGGGATATACATTATCACCCCTGTCTTACAGTAAAGGAGTTGAGGCTTAGGAGGTGCATCTTTCAAAGTTTCAAGAGGTTAACAAGTGGCAGGCTTAGGACCAGAGTGTACTCATCAGATGCTGTGTCTGAAGATCTTATTGAGGCAGTCTCTAACCCTGCAGCTAGAACTTGCACTGCATAGCTAGGGGAGCTTCGGATAGACTGAATTGGCTCTGTGTGTTGTTTTTTTTTCTTCCATTTTTATTGAGATATAATTAACATACAGCAAGCACTGTAGAAGTTTGTGATGTATAATGATTTGACTTGCACACATCATTTAACTATTACCTCAGTAAGTTTAGTAAGCATCCATCATCTCATTGAGATACAACAGTAAAGAAATGGAAAAAAAATTTTTTTTTCCTTGTTAGTGAGAACTCTTAGAATTTATTCTCTTAAAAACTTTCATATATAATATAGCAATCTTAATTATTACGCTTCCTTGGTGATTCAGACCATAATGACTCTGGCTTCAATGATGGAGACTGGAGTTCATTTCCCTGGAGATGGGAACAGCAACCCATTCCAGTGTTCTTGCCTTCAATGGACAGAGGAGCCTAGTGGGCTGCAGTCCAGGGGTCACAAAGAGTTGGACTCGACTGAGTGACTAACACACACAGCCTTAATTATATTTATCATGTTACACACTATATCCTTAGGACTTGTCTGTCTTACAACTGCAAGTTTGTACTTTTTGACTCCCTTCATTAATTCCCCTTTCCCCCTACACTCTTTCTCTGGTAGCCACAGATCTGATCTCTTTTTCTGTGAATTTGTTTGTTTGTTTTTTGAAGTATAGGATTCGCTCTGCATTTGACTTTTCAGGTGCTTCCTTGGCGAGCAGCCTCTGAGGGGAGTGATCATGACTTGGGGAAGGCTTGAGAAGTGCTTGGAGCAAGATGTAGAACATCCCCTGGTCCTGTCCTACCCACTCATCTGGGCAATAGAGCTGTGCTTTCCTGTTGCCTCTGCTACTTGTGCCTCTCAGCCAGTTCCTCCTCCAGCTGGGGTTTTGGCTCTTTCCACAGTCCCTTAGATCTTTTTTTTTTTTTTTCAATTTTTATTTTACTTTTACAGAGTTTTATTGTTTACAGATATATATGATCCCAGATTAGCCATATGTATATCCCCTCCATTCCACCTCTCCAGGCCATCGCACAGCACCCCTGCAGGATCCCCTTTTCTCACAGCGCAATCACAATAGCTATTTTTTTCACATATGATAGTATAGGTTTTCATGCTACTTCCTTTACGCCTCCCACCCTCTGTTCATTCCCCATGATGTCCATATGTCTATTCTCCATGTCTGTTTTTCCATCACTTCATTGTGTGTTATCACCATCCTACTAGATTCCATATATATGTGTTAGTATATTGTACTTGTCTTTCTCTTTTTGACTTGCTTCACTTTTTATGATAGGCTCTAGATCCAACCACCTCATTAGGACTGATTCTTCTGCATTTCTTTTTACAGCTGTGCAGTATTCTATTGTATATGTGTACCAGAGCCTTTTTATCCGTTCATTTGTCAATGGACATCTAGGTTGCTTCCATGTTCTAGCTATTGTATAGAGTGCTGCAGTGAATATTGGGATACAGGTGCCTCTTTCAATTTTGATTTCATCAGGGTATAAGCCTAATAGTGGGATTGCTGGGTCGTATGGTGCTTCTATGTTTAGTTTTTTAAGGAATCTCCATACTGTCTTCCATAGTGGCTGTATCAATTTACATTCTTACCAGCAGTGCAAGAGCGTTCCCTTTTCTCCGCACCCTCTCCAGCATTTATTGTCTGTCGATTTGTGGATGATGGCCATTCTGATGGGTGTGAGATGATATCTCATTGTAGTTTTAATTTGCATTTTCCTAGTAATAAGCAAGGTTGAGTTTTGTTTCATGTGTTCTTTGGCCATCTGTATGTCTTCTTTGGAGAGGTGTCTCTTTAGGTCCTTTTCCCATTGGGTTGTTCATTTTTCTGATGTTGAGTTGTCTGAGTTGCTTGTAGATTTTGGAGATTAATTCTTTGTCTTCTGTTTCATTTGCTGTTATTTTCTCACACTCTGTGAGTTGTCTGTTCACCTTGTTTGTAGTTTCTATTGCTGTGCAAAAGCTTTTAAATTTCGTTAGGTCCCACATGCTAATTTTTGTTTTTAGTTCTGCTATGCTAGTAGGCGAGTCATAGAAGATCTTGCTTTGATTTATGTCCTTGAGTGTTTTGCCTGTATTCTCCTCTAAGAGTTTGATGGTTTCTGGTCTTACATTTAGGCCTTTAATCCATTTTGAGTTGATCTTTGTATATGGTGTCAGGGAATGTTTCAACTTCATTTTTTTGCATGTAGCTGTCCCATTTTCCCAGCACCATTTGTTGAAGAGGCTGTCTTTGTCTCCTTTCATATTTTCACCTCCTTTGTCGAAAATAAGGTACCCAGGGCTTCCCCTGGTGGTCCAGTGGGTAAGGACAACGCCTTGCAGAGCAAGGGGCGCCGGTTCGAGCCCTGGCCTGGGAAGATCCCACGTGCCGTGGAGCGGCTGGATGGATGTGTCCAATTACCGAGCCAGAGCTCTGGAGTTCTGGAGTGCATGCGCCCAGAGCCGGCGCTCTGCAACAACAGACGCCACCGTGATGGGAGGCCCACAGGAGCCAAAGAACAAAGACGGAAGAAAATAGAGAAATGAAAGACCAATAGAAGTGGCCCGCCTGCTCCCCTCCCTCCCCAACCCGACCTCCGCCCAATATAAATAATAAATAAATCTTTAAAAAAAAATAATAAGGTACCCATAGGTGTGTGGGTTTATCTCTGAGTTCTCTTATTTTGTTCCATTGATTGATATTTCTGTTTTTGTGCCAGTACCATACTGTCTTGATGACTGTTGCTTTGTAGTATACTCTAAAGTTAGGGAGGCTGATCCCTGCAGCTCCATTCTTCTTTCTCAGGATTGCTTTGGCTATTCGATCTTTTGTGTTTCCATATGAACTGTGCTATTCTTTGGTCTAGTTCTGTGAGGAATGTCATTGGTAATTTGATAGGGATTGCATTGAATCTGTAGATTATATTTGGTGTATGGCCATTTTCACAATATTGATTCTTCCAACCCAGGAACATGGAATATCTCTCCATCTGTTTAAGTCTTATTTTATTTATTTATTTATTTATTTTATTTTGGCCTCTTTCTTTTTTTATTGGTCTTCCATTTATTTATTTTCATCCATCTTTTGTACTTTGGCCTGTGTGGGCCTCCCATTGCAGTGGCCTCTCCTGTTGCAGAGCACCAGCTCTGGATGCATGTGCTCCAGAGCACTGGCTTGTAATTGGACACACTGGTCCAGCTGCTCCGCTGCATGTGGGATCTTCTGGTGCTAGGGCTTGAACCGGTGCCCCTTGCACTGCAAGGCAGACTCTTTACCCTGATTTCTTTTATTATTGTCTTGTGATTTTCTGTGTACAGTTCTTTTGTTTCTGTGTGTAGGTTTATTGCTAGATATTTTATTCTTTTGGCTGCAATGGTGAAGGGGATTGCCTCTTTGATTTCGTTTTCTAATTTTTCACTGTTTGTGTATAGGAATGCGAGTGATTTCTGTGTATTTATTTTGTATCCTACGACTCTGCTGAATCCGTTGATTAGCTCTAGTAGTTTTCTAATAGTGTCTTTGGGGTTTTATATATATTAATACCATGTCTTCTATGAACAGAATTTTACTTCTTCTCCAATCTGAATTCCTTTTATTTCTTTCTCTTCTCTTGCTGTTTCTATTGCTATTTCTAGAACTTCCAGGACTATGTTGAATAATAGTGGTGAAAGTGGACACTCCTGTCTTGTTCCTGATCTTAGAGGGAATACTTTCATTTTTTCACCATTGAGGATAATGTTCACTGTGGGCTTCTCATGTATGGCTTTCATTATGTTGAGATAGGTTCCTTCTATGCCCATTTTGAAATTTTTATCATAAATGGGTGTTGGATTTTGCCAAAGGCTTTTTCTGCATGTATTGAGATTACACGTGATTTGTGTCTTGCAATTTGTTGATATGGTGTATGGCCATTTTCACAATATTGATTCTTCCAACCCAGGAACATGGAATATCTCTCCATCTGTTTAAGTCTTATTTTATTTATTTATTTATTTATTTTATTTTGGCCTCTTTCTTTTTTTATTGGTCTTCCATTTATTTATTTTCATCCATCTTTTGTACTTTGGCCTGTGTGGGCCTCCCATTGCAGTGGCCTCTCCTGTTGCAGAGCACCAGCTCTGGATGCATGTGCTCCAGAGCACTGGCTTGTAATTGGACACACTGGTCCAGCTGCTCCGCTGCATGTGGGATCTTCTGGTGCTAGGGCTTGAACCGGTGCCCCTTGCACTGCAAGGCAGACTCTTTACCCTGATTTCTTTTATTATTGTCTTGTGATTTTCTGTGTACAGTTCTTTTGTTTCTGTGTGTAGGTTTATTGCTAGATATTTTATTCTTTTGGCTGCAATGGTGAAGGGGATTGCCTCTTTGATTTCGTTTTCTAATTTTTCACTGTTTGTGTATAGGAATGCGAGTGATTTCTGTGTATTTATTTTGTATCCTACGACTCTGCTGAATCCGTTGATTAGCTCTAGTAGTTTTCTAATAGTGTCTTTGGGGTTTTATATATATTAATACCATGTCTTCTATGAACAGAATTTTACTTCTTCTCCAATCTGAATTCCTTTTATTTCTTTCTCTTCTCTTGCTGTTTCTATTGCTATTTCTAGAACTTCCAGGACTATGTTGAATAATAGTGGTGAAAGTGGACACTCCTGTCTTGTTCCTGATCTTAGAGGGAATACTTTCATTTTTTCACCATTGAGGATAATGTTCACTGTGGGCTTCTCATGTATGGCTTTCATTATGTTGAGATAGGTTCCTTCTATGCCCATTTTTGAAATTTTTATCATAAATGGGTGTTGGATTTTGCCAAAGGCTTTTTCTGCATGTATTGAGATTACACGTGATTTGTGTCTTGCAATTTGTTGATATGGTGTATCACATTGATTGATTTGCAGATATTGAAGAATCCTTGCATGCCTGCGATGAACCTGACTTGGTCATGCTGTATAGTTTTTGGATGTGATGTTGGCTAGGATTTTGTTGAGGATTTTGATGTCTAAATTCATCAGTGAAATTGGCCTATAATTTTCTTTTCTTGTGTTGTTTTTGCCTGGTTTTGGTATCAGGGTGATGGTGGCCTCGTAGAATGTGTTTATTAGACGTGTTCCTTCCTGTGCAATTTTTTGGAAGAGTTTTAGAAGGACAGGCATTAGCTGTTCTTTAAATGTTTGGTAGAATTCACCTGTGAAGCCATCTGGCCCTGGGCTTTAATTTTGGGGTATATTTTTGATCACAAATTCAGTTTCTGAACTTGTGATTGGGTTGTTCATAGTTTCTTTTTCTTCCTGGTTGAGTCTTGGGAGATTAATCTTCTCCAAGAAACTGTCCATTTCTTCCTGGTTGTCCAGTTTGTTGCCATAGAGTTGTTCATAGTAGTCTCTTATAATCCTTTGAGTTTCTGCATTATCTCTTGTAATCTCTCCTTTTTCATTTTTGATTTTGTTGATCTGGTTCTCTTCTTTTTTTCTTGATGAGTTTGACCAGTAGTTTGTTGATTTTGTTTACCTTTTCGAAGAACCAGCTTTTAATTTTATTTATCTTTACTGATTTCTTTCATTTCTTTTTCATTTATTTCTGCTCTGATCTTTATGATTTCTCTTTTTCTGCTGACTTTGGGGTGTTTTTGTTCTTTTTTCTCCAATTGTTTTAAGTGTAGGGTTAGGTCGTCTGTTTGATATTTTTCTAGTTTCTTGAGGTAGGATTGTATTACTGTACACTTCCCTCTTAGAACTGCTTTTGCAGTATTCCATAGATTTTGCACTGTCATGTGTTCATTGTCATTTTCTTCTAGGAATTGTTTTATTTCTCCTTTGATTTGCTCGGTAATCAGTTTGTTTTTTAGGTATGTGTTATTTAATCTCCATGTGTTTGTGTTTTTAGCAGTTTTTTTCCTGCTGTTGATCTCTAGTCTCATTGCACTGTGGTCCGAGAAGATGGTTGATATGATTTCAATTTACTTGAATTTACTGAGGTTTAATTTATTGCCCAATATGTGGTCTATCCTGGAGAATGTTCCATGAGCACTTGAGAAGAAAGTGTATTCTTCTGCTTGTGTGTCATTTAAGGCTTGTGTTTCTTTATTAATTTTCTGTTTTGATGATCTGTCCATTGGTGTGAGAGGAGTGTTAAAGTCTCATACTATTATTGTGTTATTGGTGATTTGTTCTTTTAAGTCTGAAAGTGTTTGTCTTATGTATTAGGGCACTCCTGTGTTGGGTGCATAAATATTTATGATTGTTATGTCTTCCTCTTGGATCAATCCCTTGATCATTATGTAGTATCCTGCCTTGTTTCTTATAATCTTTATTTTGAGGTCTATTTTGTCTGATATGAGAATTGCTACTCCAGCTTTCTTTTGATTTCCATTTGCATGGAATATCTTTTTCCATCCTCTCACTTTCAGTCCAAGTGTGTTGTTAGGTCTGAAGTGAGTTTCTTGTAGGCAGCGTATGCCTGGGTCTTGTTTTTGAATCCATTCAGCCAGTCTGTGTCTTTTGGTTGGGGCATTTAGTCCATTTACATTTAAAGTAATTATTGATGCAAATGATGCTATCCATCCTTCCTAGATGTTATGATGGCCCTGTTTTGTAGATATTTTTCTTCTCTTATACTTGTTGTCTGTAGAAGTCCCTTTAACACTTGTTGTAAAGCTGGTTTGGTGGTACAGAATTCTCTTAGTTTTTGCTTATGTATAAAGTTTTTGATATCTCCATCAGTTTTGAATGAGATCCTTGCTGGGTAGAATATTCTCAGTTGTAGATTCTTCTCTTTCAGCACTTTAAATGTGTCTTGTCATTCTCTTCTGGCCTGCAGAGTTTCTATTGAGGTCAGCAGTTAGTCGTATAGGATTTCCTTTGTATGTTACATGTTGTTTGTCCCTTGCAGCTCTGAGTATTCTGTCTTTGTGCTTGGTCTGTGTTAGCTTGATTAATATGTGTCTTGGAATGTTTCTCCTAGGACTTATCCAGTATGGAACTCATTGTGCTTCTTGGACTTGGTTGACTATTTCCTTTCCCATGTTGGGGAAGTTTTCAACTATAATCTCTTCAGAAAAATTTTCATATCCTTTCCATTTCTCTTCTTCTTCCGGGATCCCTATCATTTGGATGTTGGTGCGTTTGATATTATCCCAGAGGTCTCTCAGACTGTCCTCTGCTCTTTTCATTCTTTGAGCTTGATTCTGTTCTTCAGCAGTTACTTCCACCATTCTATCTTCCAGCTCACTTAAGATTAAGAAGACTTAATCCGGTCTTCTGCCTCCGATACTCTGCTCTTGATTCCTTCTATAGTATTTTTAAATTCAGCAACTGAGTTGGTTGTCTCTGTTGGGTGTTTTTTAAGTTCTTGTTTCTTATAATCTTTATTTTGAGGTCTATTTTGTCTGATATGAGAATTGCTACTCCAGCTTTCTTTTGATTTCCATTTGCATGGAATATCTTTTTCCATCCTCTCACTTTCAGTCCAAGTGTGTTGTTAGGTCTGAAGTGAGTTTCTTGTAGGCAGCGTATGCCTGGGTCTTGTTTTTGAATCCATTCAGCCAGTCTGTGTCTTTTGGTTGGGGCATTTAGTCCATTTACATTTAAAGTAATTATTGATGCAAATGATGCTATCCATCCTTCCTAGATGTTATGATGGCCCTGTTTTGTAGATATTTTTCTTCTCTTATACTTGTTGTCTGTAGAAGTCCCTTTAACACTTGTTGTAAAGCTGGTTTGGTGGTACAGAATTCTCTTAGTTTTTGCTTATGTATAAAGTTTTTGATATCTCCATCAGTTTTGAATGAGATCCTTGCTGGGTAGAATATTCTCAGTTGTAGATTCTTCTCTTTCAGCACTTTAAATGTGTCTTGTCATTCTCTTCTGGCCTGCAGAGTTTCTATTGAGGTCAGCAGTTAGTCGTATAGGATTTCCTTTGTATGTTACATGTTGTTTGTCCCTTGCAGCTCTGAGTATTCTGTCTTTGTGCTTGGTCTGTGTTAACCTGATTAATATGTGTCTTGGAATGTTTCTCCTAGGATTTATCCTGTATGGGACTCTTTGTGCTTCTTGGACTTGATTCACTATTTCCTTTCCCATGCTGGGGAAGTTTTCAAGTATAATTTCTTCAAAAATCTTTTCATATCCTTACTTTTTCTCTTCTTCTTCCGGGATCCCTATCATTTGGATGTTGGTGCGTTTGATATTATCCCAGAGGTCTCTCAGACTGTCCTCTGCTCTTTTCATTCTTTGAGCTTGATTCTGTTCTTCAGCAGTTACTTCCACCATTCTATCTTCCAGCTCACTTAAGATTAAGAAGACTTAATCCGGTCTTCTGCCTCCGATACTCTGCTCTTGATTCCTTCTATAGTATTTTTAAATTCAGCAACTGAGTTGGTTGTCTCTGTTGGGTGTTTTTTAAGTTCTTGTATTTCTTTGTTCCATATGTTAGTTGCTTCTTGCAATTTCTCTGAAGTTCTCTTTTGGGAGTTTTTGATCATCATTGCTATCATTCTTCTGAACTCGCTTTCAAATAGTTTGTCTAATTCCTCCTCATTTATTTGGACTTGTGTGTTTGTTCCTTCATTTGTGCGGTATTTCTCAGCCATTTCATTGTTATCATTAATTTTTTAACTGGTTATGTTTGGAGTTTCCAGAGTTTGGGTTATGTCTGTGGGTGTTTTTTGTTTGGATGAGGCATCTTATTCTGGGTGATGCTGGTGGTTGGGTGATGTCAGGACTTGCATTCAAGTGCTTGCTTTTGTTGGGGTTTTCACTGTTTAATGCTCTCTAGTGTTAGGTGTTCTCTGGTATTGTAGGGTTTTGGAGTCAGTGCTCCCTCCCTAAAGCCCCTGGGCTTGTTGCCTAACCAGGGAATGCAATTTTCATGGCTGGTGTTTTATGGCATTAAATTGTATTAAAACATATATACGCAAATGAGAAATAGAAGGTATACCTTTGACAAATGGCAATTAAAATATCATGCAAATACTGTCTAGCATACTGGATTATGCACATCAACATATACAGCCATAACATAGCCCAAACATTCCAACAAAAAATACAGTATGGAGCTTCCCCTGGTGGTCCAGTGGATAGGGACACCGCCTTAGTACCCGTCGATCCCTGGGAAGATCTTGGAATGTTTCTCCTAGGATTTATCCTGTATGGGACTCTTTGTGCTTCTTGGACTTGATTCACTATTTCCTTTCCCATGCTGGGGCAGTTTTCAAGTATAATTTCTTCAAAAATCTTTTCATATCCTTACTTTTTCTCTTCTTCTTCCGGGATCCCTATCATTTGGATGTTGGTGCGTTTGATATTATCCCAGAGGTCTCTCAGACTGTCCTCTGCTCTTTTCATTCTTTGAGCTTGATTCTGTTCTTCAGCAGTTACTTCCACCATTCTATCTTCCAGCTCACTTAAGATTAAGAAGACTTAATCCGGTCTTCTGCCTCCGATACTCTGCTCTTGATTCCTTCTATAGTATTTTTAAATTCAGCAACTGAGTTGGTTGTCTCTGTTGGGTGTTTTTTAAGTTCTTGTATTTCTTTGTTCCATATGTTAGTTGCTTCTTGCAATTTCTCTGAAGTTCTCTTTTGGGAGTTTTTGATCATCATTGCTATCATTCTTCTGAACTCGCTTTCAAATAGTTTGTCTAATTCCTCCTCATTTATTTGGACTTGTGTGTTTGTTCCTTCATTTGTGCGGTATTTCTCAGCCATTTCATTGTTATCATTAATTTTTTAACTGGTTATGTTTGGAGTTTCCAGAGTTTGGGTTATGTCTGTGGGTGTTTTTTGTTTGGATGAGGCATCTTATTCTGGGTGATGCTGGTGGTTGGGTGATGTCAGGACTTGCATTCAAGTGCTTGCTTTTGTTGGGGTTTTCACTGTTTAATGCTCTCTAGTGTTAGGTGTTCTCTGGTATTGTAGGGTTTTGGAGTCAGTGCTCCCTCCCTAAAGCCCCTGGGCTTGTTGCCTAACCAGGGAATGCAATTTTCATGGCTGGTGTTTTATGGCATTAAATTGTATTAAAACATATATACGCAAATGAGAAATAGAAGGTATACCTTTGACAAATGGCAATTAAAATATCATGCAAATACTGTCTAGCATACTGGATTATGCACATCAACATATACAGCCATAACATAGCCCAAACATTCCAACAAAAAATACAGTATGGAGCTTCCCCTGGTGGTCCAGTGGATAGGGACACCGCCTTGTAGTGCAAGGGGCGCCAGTTCGATCCCTGGCCTGGGAAGATCCCTCGTGCCGCGGAGCGGCTGGACTGATGTGTCCAATCAACAAGCCGGAGCTCTGGAGCGCGTGCGCCCAGAGCCGGTGCTCTGCGACGACAGACACCACCGCGATGGGAGGCCCACAGGAGCCAAAGAACAAAGATGGATGAGAATAGTGAAATGAAAGACCAATGGAGGTGGCCCGCCCGCTCCCCTCACTCCCTAACCCAACCCCCGCCCAAAAAAAAAAAAAAATACAGTACAGTACATTAGCATGGCCAATAGAGAAAACCAAGAATGATATCCACCAGTTAAGAACCAAACTAACTAAGGCACAAATTGGAAAACAGTGCTAGAGAAGGGTCCTAACTGGGGATATGGCAATGAGAGCAAAACAGACTAAGAAATATGGTGGGGAAGGGGAAAAAGAGAAAGGGAGGGTAGAGGAGAAATATAGAGTAATAATGCAAAGTTAAATATAGGAAGATAAAGATTTGTATATGTTAGAGTTTAGTGTTGTAGGAAAAGAGCATCAGAGAAAGCAAAGAAAGCAAAGTCATAGTTGTAGAAGGAGTAATAATACATAGAAAAAATTTTAAAAATTAAAACAGAGATAAATATATAGAAAAATATAGAAAAACAAAGCAAAAATAATAAAAACAAACAAAATCCCTACAGGACAACACAAGGCCAACGAAGAATCAGAAGTAGTTAACCAAAAAAAAAAAAAAAAAAAAGTAGTGGTTAGTTTTGTTGGGGTTTTCACTGTTTAATGCTCAGTGTGGTTCTCTGGTATTGTAGGGTTTTGGAGTCAGTGCTCCCTCCCTAAAGCCCCTGGGCTTGTTGCCTAACCAGGGAATGCAATTTTCATGGCTGGTGTTTTATGGCATTAAATTGTATTAAAACATATATACGCAAATGAGAAATAGAAGGTATACCTTTGACAAATGGCAATTAAAATATCATGCAAATACTGTCTAGCATACTGGATTATGCACATCAACATATACAGCCATAACATAGCCCAAACATTCCAACAAAAAATACAGTATGGAGCTTCCCCTGGTGGTCCAGTGGATAGGGACACCGCCTTGTAGTGCAAGGGGCGCCAGTTCGATCCCTGGCCTGGGAAGATCCCTCGTGCCGCGGAGCGGCTGGACTGATGTGTCCAATCAACAAGCCGGAGCTCTGGAGCGCGTGCGCCCAGAGCCGGTGCTCTGCGACGACAGACACCACCGCGATGGGAGGCCCACAGGAGCCAAAGAACAAAGATGGATGAGAATAGTGAAATGAAAGACCAATGGAGGTGGCCCGCCCGCTCCCCTCACTCCCTAACCCAACCCCCGCCCAAAAAAAAAAAAAAATACAGTACAGTACATTAGCATGGCCAATAGAGAAAACCAAGAATGATATCCACCAGTTAAGAACCAAACTAACTAAGGCACAAATTGGAAAACAGTGCTAGAGAAGGGTCCTAACTGGGGATATGGCAATGAGAGCAAAACAGACTAAGAAATATGGTGGGGAAGGGGAAAAAGAGAAAGGGAGGGTAGAGGAGAAATATAGAGTAATAATGCAAAGTTAAATATAGGAAGATAAAGATTTGTATATGTTAGAGTTTAGTGTTGTAGGAAAAGAGCATCAGAGAAAGCAAAGAAAGCAAAGTCATAGTTGTAGAAGGAGTAATAATACATAGAAAAAATTTTAAAAATTAAAACAGAGATAAATATATAGAAAAATATAGAAAAACAAAGCAAAAATAATAAAAACAAACAAAATCCCTACAGGACAACACAAGGCCAACGAAGAATCAGAAGTAGTTAACCAAAATAAAGTGTATGGTTTAAAAGAAAAAAAATAATTAAATAAAGGGGAAGGTGGGGGAGGGAAAAAAAAAAAAATGTCCAGCTGTAAATCTAGCTCCAGTCACAGTGTGAAAATAGTGACTGTTTATGCTCTTCTGTCTCTTGCTGACTACTCGGGATTTATCAGTCTTTTTCTTGCCTCTGATAATGGTTGGATCTGGAGGCCTCTTTTAAGGTTTTGTCAATTTCTGCCTATTCCAGATCTAAAAGGCCCACCCTGGATGGCCATGTCAGTTTCTTTATCATTAATCCAGTTATCTTTGTTGCTGAGTGGAGATAAGTTCCCTCCCTTAATGTAATGGTGTCTCTCTCACAAAGGATTTGTTCCCATGTGCTCTATGAGAAGCACTTCCACAGTGTCCCCGACCCTGTTGCAGGCCACCAACGACCCCCGCCACCTCCGGAAACTTCAGAATACTCAACAGGTGAGTCTGGTTCAGTCTCATGTGGAATCTCTATTCCCCTCTCCTGAATCTCAGTGCACACAGAGTCTCCAGTCCTACTCAGCGGCTCTATGTTTGGGTTAATGAAAACCTTCAAAAGAAATTAAGTCCTATGCCATCTTTCTAAGGACTGCTCCAGGGCACTTCTAGCTTAAGAAGGCACTTGGACCCTCTAAAGCAGGTCAGGCTCAGTCCCTTTGGGGGGTCACTGCTCCTTTCCCGGGTCTTGGTGTGTAATGGGCTTTGCGTATTAGACCCACCCAGCCTCTCTGGAGGGTTTGAGGTTTGGTTTTTAAAAGCATGACTGCGTCCCTACCGCCGTCTTGTTGAGGCTTCTCCTTTGCTCCTTGATGTGGGGCATCTTTTTTGTGATCGGATCCAACCTCCTGTCGATGGTTTTTCAGGAACTAGTTGCAATTCAGGCGATTTTTCAGGAGAGATGAGTGCACGTCCTTCTACGCCACCGTCTTAGCTCCCTCTTATCAGTCCTTTAGATCTGACAGTTCAGGTCTGAGGCCTGATGATTCAGTGTCTTATATATCTCATGGATCTCTTTCTTTTGTCCATTCCCACTGCAGCCTGCCTGTGACTTGCTTCAGAATGTCATTTCCTCCTGACTAACCATTGTGCAAGGCTCCTGTCTTTTCTGTGTTTGCCTGTAATGTATACCAGAAATAAAAGCAACACCAAAACCTTTTGCTTACATGTACATCGTGAAAATAGTGTTTATGCTCTTCTGTCTCTTGCTGACTACTCGGGATTTATCAGTCTTTTTCTTGCCTCTGATAATGGTTGGATCTGGAGGCCTCTTTTAAGGTTTTGTCAATTTCTGCCTATTCCAGATCTAAAAGGCCCACCCTGGATGGCCATGTCAGTTTCTTTATCATTAATCCAGTTATCTTTGTTGCTGAGTGGAGATAAGTTCCCTCCCTTAATGTAATGGTGTCTCTCTCACAAAGGATTTGTTCCCATGTGCTCTATGAGAAGCACTTCCACAGTGTCCCCGACCCTGTTGCAGGCCACCAACGACCCCCGCCACCTCCGGAAACTTCAGAATACTCAACAGGTGAGTCTGGTTCAGTCTCATGTGGAATCTCTATTCCCCTCTCCTGAATCTCAGTGCACACAGAGTCTCCAGTCCTACTCAGCGGCTCTATGTTTGGGTTAATGAAAACCTTCAAAAGAAATTAAGTCCTATGCCATCTTTCTAAGGACTGCTCCAGGGCACTTCTAGCTTAAGAAGGCACTTGGACCCTCTAAAGCAGGTCAGGCTCAGTCCCTTTGGGGGGTCACTGCTCCTTTCCCGGGTCTTGGTGTGTAATGGGCTTTATGTAGACCCACCCAGCCTCTCTGGAGGGTTTGAGGTTTGGTTTTTAAAAGCATGACTGCGTCCCTACCGCCGTCTTGTTGAGGCTTCTCCTTTGCTCCTTGATGTGGGGCATCTTTTTTGTGATCGGATCCAACCTCCTGTCGATGGTTTTTCAGGAACTAGTTGCAATTCAGGCGATTTTTCAGGAGAGATGAGTGCACGTCCTTCTACGCCACCGTCTTAGCTCCCTCTTATCAGTCCTTTAGATCTGACAGTTCAGGTCTGAGGCCTGATGATTCAGTGTCTTATATATCTCATGGATCTCTTTCTTTTGTCCATTCCCACTGCAGCCTGCCTGTGACTTGCTTCAGAATGTCATTTCCTCCTGACTAACCATTGTGCAAGGCTCCTGTCTTTTCTGTGTTTGCCTGTAATGTATACCAGAAATAAAAGCAACACCAAAACCTTTAATGACATCTATACATAGTCATCATCTGTAGCCTGGAGTACAAGCTCTGTGCTATTTGGCACCCTTCCTATCTTATTCCCTCAGAAAGAGCTCAACTCAGGCTCTTCCATTCTTCAGTGTTGTTCTACTATGTTTTCCTACCCTGTTTCCACTTCTAAACCTCTGTTTCTGCTTTCCCCCCACCTTCAGTGGCCCCCTAATATATTTTAGTATGTTTCTTCTCACACAAATTGTATACATCTGTCATGGGCAAGCAAAGGCATCTTTACTGACAGATATTTGGACCCTAATTATGAGGAGAACAGTTCTGATGGGGAAAGTGATGAGGAAGAAAAGTTAGGTTATTTGCAGGGAATGCCACTATGCGAGGAAGAAGACCCCTCTACTCTAACTTGGTGGGTATGTCAAATGCTCCCACAAGGGTGGTCATTAGTACGAGGGAATGGTTTCATATTCACTTCTCACAGGAAAGATCAAGAAAAGAGCAGACAAATGTCGCTTCACACTAGCGATAAACACTGCCTGCAGCCCTGCCTCTCTGAGACCTCCTCTGAGGATGACTACGTAGCTGATACTTTTACTGATAAAAGCCTGGGCCTGAAATAGCCCCACTCATAAAATTAGCAGTTTATAGACTTAAACTATCGCCTTTGACAAACATTGATAGAGCTGTTTACCTAGGCGCTAGTACAGAGCACAAAAGCTCTTCCACTTGTGCCCTTTTTAGTTATAATGTAACACACTCTTTACAATTTGTAGTTCCCTATGTAGATTAAGAATTGTAAAAATGTTTTCTGTACAAACATATGTTTCCCTTCAAGAACAAAGGTGTTTACCTAGGCATTAGTAGAGGAACAAAAAGCTCTTGTAATAACCACTTTTATGATTACTAGCTAAATTGAGATTTCTAGTTGAAGAAAATATAAAAGGGTAAGGTAAGATTGTGCAGCAGGCTTGCTCACGGAGATCAGCTGTGCCTGATGTGAGATCAAGACTCTCCAGCTCTGGGATAAGAACTTCTGTTTGCATTTGATTGAGTTCTGATTGTGCTTGCCTTTATTTGAGTTCTGATTAATGGAATCTTGATTCTGATTATTGTATGTTTGACGATTAATAAAGCTACTCTTGGTTTGACAGTACTCAAGACCACAAAACTTTATTGTCCAAGTCTGAGACTCACAACTCTGAGGGGACTACACTGTGACTGTAAAAGGTCTCTGATCTATTTAAGATAGTATCTCTTAGTGAGAACTAGTAAGAATAGGAATCAGTAAGCTGCAGCACAGTGCCCGTGACACACCTTTCAATCCTGATTCAATGCTGCCTTCTCTGATCCTGTCATCAGGGCATTATGATTCCGGCTTTTAAATTTGAAGTAGATTTTGTTCTACTCACATGACCCTCTCATACTCTCCCTTGTTTTATGGTTAGTTGGTTGTTCATGTGCTTTTCTCTGCTCATAGATGCGTCATTACTTATCCATGTGGCCTAGACACTCACCTAACACAGGGCTTCCCTCTAAGGAGGTATGGAATAAATGTTTGCTGAATAAATGAGTGATTTGTTGAGCCTTGAACTGGACTTTGAATACTGAGTAATGCTAGATGACTTTTACACTTTTTAAGAACAGCTTGGAAGTACTTGTGAAGAACTCTTTTGTCTCCTAAACCCCATTTTTCAGGTAGACATGAAGCCCTTCAAATGTTCTTCCTATGATGTGGTTCTCAATGGGATGTCCTCCTTTGGATTTTGTTAGTTTGTCAGGGACCTTCATGAAATATGCACTTCACATGTGAACTGTGTCCAGATGTGTTCTTACCCATGTAGGGCAGAAACAGGACCACCTCTCACCTTTACTATGGACTGTAGAGTCCCAGAAGCATTGTATGATTTTTCCCATCCCATCCCTTTCAGTTCTTGAATCTTCTCTGCATTGTTTACCATACTGCTATTTCTATGCAGAGGTGCTGTCTAAGAAATCATGAATTTTCTGTTAATGCATATCACAGTGCTCGCTTTGATAGAGAGGGCACATATGGCTAACCCAGGACTTCCGTTTAATGGAAACCCTTAGTCATCCAGCTGGTCATTGTTAGTAATGTCCCACGCAGGTTTCACATTTCCAGTACAGGTCACTCTCCACCTTGTCATCTCATATTAGAAGTAATTATTTTTAACTTGCTTTATCATTATTCTAAAATAGTTTTGTTTGGCCATGCCCAGTTAAACTGTGAAGAAAGGAATAACCTTTGAGATATCCTTATATAATTGGAGATGGGATTGGTAGCTGTTTTAGTGACAAAAGCAGTAGGATTTTGATTTGTAACCCAAGTCACTGTGTTTAGGATACTCCTGGTATTGGTAATAGGCAACCAGAAGAAAACTAAACTAAGAAGTTCAGTCCACAGTTCATTATTCTATACAATGGAATAGTGGCTGTAATGCCTCGGGTTGTGTCTCAGCTAAAGTTGGTGCTGAAGGAAGGTCTAACAAGAGCAGAGTATTTGCTCCTCAGATGGGATTGTCCACTGTGGGAACAACGAGACATGCTGGAGTAGTGACTTCACTATCCTAAAAGTGAATTAACTGGATCTGAGCCATTTTTCTGTTAAGCTCTCTAGACACTGTGCCTAGGGCTTATGGACTAAAACTGTTTACACCCTAAACAAATTAATTGACAACTAAATTGAAAAACGAAACTTAAGAAATGTTTTAATGCTCACAATAAAATAGGATTTTATTACATTAAAAACAATGCATATTTGGAATTTCACTGCTGGATTGCCATTCCACTATGGAGAGCCCCACAGATCCATTCCCCAGCGAAGCATCTGTAACTGGTGAAAATTGTAAAATAAATAAATGACCTTTTTAAAGTCTCTAGAAGCTGTACTATGGGCATATAGCAAATGACTGAAATAAACATTTATTCAAGGAAATTTCCTAAATCTTGGTAAAAACAGTGAGTATGTAGTACTTGAGCCATGATCTGTTCCCTCTCAGCTCCATGAAAAGGAAGCTCCACTCTGGGTTGTGTCATGGCCAAGAAGACAGGACTTGCTCTCCCCTCAGCTCTCCATTAAGAGATACAGTGTTTCACCAGGAGGGGCAGGGTGTCCGCATTTGTTATAGTCTCTACCGCTAGGTTGCACAGGTGCAGTTCTTAGTGAGTGTGACTGAGAGGTTAGGGTCTACTTTCCCACCCAGCCCTCACTCATAAGATAGAATCTCTAACCCAGGTGTAGGAGTCAAAGAACACCGAACCTTGATTGCCCTTGCCTCAGCTCCCATGCAGGGTAGAGTTTTGACCATGAGGGGGAATACTAAGAAGGCCAGAGGCTTCTGCCCTAGGCTCAGAGATTTTGCTCAAGGAGAGAGACCTTCTCACACGGAGCCATCGTGTGCAAAGGGACTGCTGTCCCACATTTTATCCCTGTAGAGACAAGACATTCACATGGAGCACTGGACCTGGGCTGTGTTTGCAAGTGCATTGAAGTGATTTGAATTGGAATCTTCGGGAGTCTTCTGTGTCTCTTCCAGGAGAAGGGGTTTTGTTTGTTCTGCTGTACTCTTCTTCAAGTTAGAGGGTTGACTGTTCTCCCCACAGGAGCTGAAGGATTCTGTCTGTAGGGAGAAATTTGCTTTCCTGAGCACCTCCCCTCCTCCAGGTCGGCCCTCCCCACCCCCACGAAGCTCCCTCCACTCCCTCACGGGGTCTCCGATCCAGGGTGAAGACCTGCAGGTGGCTGTGAATGCCCCTTGCCTCCTGGCTCGCTCAGCCTTTCACAATTCACTGAAAACTTTTAGGTGATCTTGTTTATTTACTTGGGGTTTAAGATGGATTATACTTTTTTTTAGTTTTATTCATCCACTGCTGATTGCCATTCCACTATGGAGAGCCCCACAGATCCATTCCCCAGCGAAGCATCTGTAACTGGTGAAAATTGTAAAATAAATAAATGACCTTTTTAAAGTCTCTAGAAGCTGTACTATGGGCATATAGCAAATGACTGAAATAAACATTTATTCAAGGAAATTTCCTAAATCTTGGTAAAAACAGTGAGTATGTAGTACTTGAGCCATGATCTGTTCCCTCTCAGCTCCATGAAAAGGAAGCTCCACTCTGGGTTGTGTCATGGCCAAGAAGACAGGACTTGCTCTCCCCTCAGCTCTCCATTAAGAGATACAGTGTTTCACCAGGAGGGGCAGGGTGTCCGCATTTGTTATAGTCTCTACCGCTAGGTTGCACAGGTGCAGTTCTTAGTGAGTGTGACTGAGAGGTTAGGGTCTACTTTCCCACCCAGCCCTCACTCATAAGATAGAATCTCTAACCCAGGTGTAGGAGTCAAAGAACACCGAACCTTGATTGCCCTTGCCTCAGCTCCCATGCAGGGTAGAGTTTTGACCATGAGGGGGAATACTAAGAAGGCCAGAGGCTTCTGCCCTAGGCTCAGAGATTTTGCTCAAGGAGAGAGACCTTCTCACACGGAGCCATCGTGTGCAAAGGGACTGCTGTCCCACATTTTATCCCTGTAGAGACAAGACATTCACATGGAGCACTGGACCTGGGCTGTGTTTGCAAGTGCATTGAAGTGATTTGAATTGGAATCTTCGGGAGTCTTCTGTGTCTCTTCCAGGAGAAGGGGTTTTGTTTGTTCTGCTGTACTCTTCTTCAAGTTAGAGGGTTGACTGTTCTCCCCACAGGAGCTGAAGGATTCTGTCTGTAGGGAGAAATTTGCTTTCCTGAGCACCTCCCCTCCTCCAGGTCGGCCCTCCCCACCCCCACGAAGCTCCCTCCAGTCTCTCACATGGTCTCCAATCCAGGGAGAAGAGCTGCAAGTGGCTGTGAATGCCCCTTGCCTCCTGGCTCGCTCAGCCTTTCACAATTCACTGAAAACTTTTAGGTGATCTTGTTTATTTACTTGGGGTTTAAGATGGATTATACTTTTTTTTTTTTTAGTTTTTAATTATTTATTTTAAAGATTTTGCAGAATTTTGTTGTTCACCGACATGTATGTTCCCAGATCATTCATATGCACATCCCTGCCCCCCCCCCCAGTTCCCCCCCCCCTGACCCCTCCGGACCATCACTCCAAGTGATTATAAGCACTCCTATTCCCTTAGCACAACGACAATAGCTATCTTTTCCACACATGACAGTATAGGTTTTGATGTTACTCCCTCCATGCTTCCCTCCCACTGTTCGTTCTCCGCAATGTCCTTATCTCTATCTCTGTCTGTTTTTCCATGAGTTCACTGCATGTGTTATCATGACCATCTTACTAGATTCCATGTATATGTGTTAGTATACTGGACTTGTCTTTCTCTTTTTGACTTACTTCACTTTTTTAATAAATTTTATTTATTTATCTTTTTTGGGGGGGATGGGGAGGGAGGGGGATGGGCGGGCCACTTCTATTGGTCTTTCATTTCTCTATTTTCATCCGTCTTTGTTCTTTGGCTCCTGTGGGCCTCCCATCGCGGTGGCCCCTGTTGTCGCAGAGCGCTGGCTCTGGGCGCACGCGCGCCAGAGCTCCGGCTGAGTAATTGGACACATTAGTCCAGCCGCTCTGCGGCATGTGGGATCTTCCCAGGCCAGGGATCAGATCAGCGCCCCTTGCACTGCAAGGCGGTGTCCTTACCCACTGGATCACCAGGGGAAGCCCCATACTTCACTTTTTATGATAGGTTCTAGAGCTAGCCACCTCATTAGCACTGAGTCTTCTGCATTTCTTTTAACAGCTGAGTAGTATTCCATTGTATATATGTACCAGAGCTTCTGTATCCATTCATTCGTCGATGGACATCTAGGTTGCTTCCATGTTCTGGCTATTGTATAGAGAGCTGCAATGAACATTGGGGTACAGGTGCTTCTTTCAGTTTTGATTTCATCAGGATATAGGCCTAGTAGTGGGATTGCTGGGTCATAGGGTGCTTCTATTTTTAGTTTTTTAAAGGAATCTCCATACTGTCTTCCATAGAGGCTGTATCAGTTTACATTCCCACCAGCAATGCAAGAGTGTTCCCTTTTCTCTGCACCCTCTCGAGCATTTGTTGTCTATCGATTTGTTGATGATGGCCATTCTGACGGGTGTGAGGTGGCATCTCATTGTGGTTTTAATCTGTATTTCTCTAATAATAAGCGAGGTTGAGCATCGTTTCTTGTGCTTTTGGGCCATCTGTATGTCCTCTTTGGAGAGGCGTCTCTTTAGATCTTTTTCCCATTTTTTGATTGGGTTGTTCGTTTTTCCTGTGCTGAGTTGTCTGAGTTGCTTGTAGATTTTGGAGATTAATTCTTTGTCTGTTATTTCATTTGCTATGATTTTCTCCCACTCTGTGGGGTGTCTGTTGAGCTTTTTTGTAATTTCTTTTGCTGTCCGAAAGCTTTTAAGTTTCATGAGGTCCCACGCGTTCACTTTTCTTTTCAGTTCCGCTATTCTAGTAGGTCGGTCAGAGAAGATCTTGCTTTGATTGATGTCCTTGAGGGTTTTGCCTATATTCTTCTCTAAGAGTTTGATGGTTTCTGGTCTTACATTTAGGCCTTTAATCCATTTTGAGTTGATCTTTGTGTATGGTGTCAGGGAATGTTCCAACTTCATTTTTTTGCATGTAGCTGTCCAATTTTCCCAGCACCACTTGTTGAAGAGGCTGTCTTTGTTCCATTTTATAGTTTCTCCTCCTTTATCAAAAATAAGGTACCCATAGGTGCGTGGGTTTATCTCTAGGTTCTCAATCTTGTTCCATTTTATAGTTCTGTTTTTGTGCCAGTACCATACTGTCTTGATGACTGTTGCTTTGTAATGGGTTATACTTTTATAATTTATTTGGCTTTTTCTTGTTATCAGGATGAGCGTGAGCCTCCTTCTAATATCCTGGATTCCAGGGGGGGAAACAGAATGGATTTTTACTTTGTGTGTATTTCACAGAGAAAATATGCTTCATCCACACAGCCTTCCTTTATCACAGTGTTGTTTCAGGCAAGCTGCTGTGTTTGCTGTACTAGGACCTTTGCACACTATTCTAGTAAACTGGATCTCCAATGTTTTTTCTGTTTTGCCCGAGGTGGGGACCTTGAATGTTAAATAACTGTAGATAATTTTTAAGAGCACTTAAAAAAATGCTTCATCCTGCCTGATACCCAGCAACCAGTTAAGTGCAGGGATTGGTCATGTCTGGGAGTCAGGTGTGTTGAGTACAGTCATTGGATAGTTGGCGCCTCATCAGGGCCTCCCCTTTGCTTGCTGTGGCCAAGGGCCTATATTTGTGCTACAAAGGCTCATCTGTGTTCTCTTTTTTTTTTTAATTTTTTCTTAGGGGGGCGGATTGGGGAGGGAAGGGGGCAGGCAGGCCACTTCTATTGGTCTTTCATTTATCTATTTTCATCCATCTTTAGTCCTTTGGCCCATGTGGGCCTCCCATCGCAGTGGCCTCTGTTGTCGCAGAGCACTGGCTCTGGGCGCATGAGCTCCAGAGCTCCAGGTCAGTAATTGGACACATCGGTCCAGCCGCTCCATGGCACGTGGGATCTTCCCAGGCCAGGGATCGAACCAGCGCCCCTTGTACTGCAAGGCGGTGTCCTTACACACTGGACCACCAGGGAAGCCCTGTGTTCTCTATTTTTAAGAAATGTTTTAAATAGCCTGAAATTTCAGCTGAATTACACTTAATATAGGTAATTTAAAAATCTCTGCCAGCATAGTTGAAATCCTTGAGAATCAGAATGGAAACGGTCCTGCTCCTCTTGGAATTCTTCCTGGAGAGTGAGACTGTTGTCGCCTCTGCTGCCTTTTAGTGTGGCCCGGCCAGAAGGCCTCTGAGCCTAGTCTAGCCTGAGTTGTGGCGAGTACCATACTGTCTTGATGACTGTTGCTTTGTAATGGGTTATACTTTTATAATTTATTTGGCTTTTTCTTGTTATCAGGATGAGCGTGAGCCTCCTTCTAATATCCTGGATTCCAGGGGGGGAAACAGAATGGATTTTTACTTTGTGTGTATTTCACAGAGAAAATATGCTTCATCCACACAGCCTTCCTTTATCACAGTGTTGTTTCAGGCAAGCTGCTGTGTTTGCTGTACTAGGACCTTTGCACACTATTCTAGTAAACTGGATCTCCAATGTTTTTTCTGTTTTGCCCGAGGTGGGGACCTTGAATGTTAAATAACTGTAGATAATTTTTAAGAGCACTTAAAAAAATGCTTCATCCTGCCTGATACCCAGCAACCAGTTAAGTGCAGGGATTGGTCATGTCTGGGAGTCAGGTGTGTTGAGTACAGTCATTGGATAGTTGGCGCCTCATCAGGGCCTCCCTTAGCTTGCTGTGGCCAAGGGCCTATATTTGTGCTACAAAGGCTCATCTGTGTTCTCTTTTTTTTTTTAATTTTTTCTTAGGGGGGCGGATTGGGGAGGGAAGGGGGCAGGCAGGCCACTTCTATTGGTCTTTCATTTATCTATTTTCATCCATCTTTAGTCCTTTGGCCCATGTGGGCCTCCCATCGCAGTGGCCTCTGTTGTCGCAGAGCACTGGCTCTGGGCGCATGAGCTCCAGAGCTCCAGGTCAGTAATTGGACACATCGGTCCAGCCGCTCCATGGCACGTGGGATCTTCCCAGGCCAGGGATCGAACCAGCGCCCCTTGTACTGCAAGGCGGTGTCCTTACACACTGGACCACCAGGGAAGCCCTGTGTTCTCTATTTTTAAGAAATGTTTTAAATAGCCTGAAATTTCAGCTGAATTACACTTAATATAGGTAATTTAAAAATCTCTGCCAGCATAGTTGAAATCCTTGAGAATCAGAATGGAAACGGTCCTGCTCCTCTTGGAATTCTTCCTGGAGAGTGAGACTGTTGTCGCCTCTGCTGCCTTTTAGGTGTCAGTGAGTGTGGCCCGGCCAGAAGGCCTCTGAGCCTAGTCTAGCACCATGGACTAGCTCTTCCCAAACAAGCATAGGGTCCTTTTCTGCTTATTGTGAGAGATGGGAATTGGTTGATTTTAATGAGTCTGGAAAGGAAGATGATGTCATTGTCACAGGCTTACTGACTTCAAGCACTTATTTCTTACCAGCAGGCAAAATGATTATAATAAACGTAAGAAATTTTTTTGATGTTATTAAAGATGTGGGTATATAATTCACATTTTGACAAAATAATTAGTTTTGTAGCACTCTACTAGTAGTAGCAGGGCCAGGATTTGAACCCAGTCAGATTTGGCTCCAGAGCTTGCTTTCCTAATCACTACTGTCCATGCTCTCCAGGTTGTAGGGTGTCTCACAGAACCCCAGAGCAGAAAGCTCTTCTGGACCTCAGCAAAAGAGTGCACCGTCAGGAACAAAGGCAGCTTCTCTCTGCTGTTACCTGGTCTCTGGTCTGTTTCCTTCTGGCCTCTGGACCATGACTGTGCGTGTCTTTGCAGATTAACTCAGTTCATGTATCAGTGGGTATGAACCCCATGGTGGCCATCCCCAGCCCCCATCTCCTTCCAGATCCAGAGACTGGGTCTCTCTGTACAGCTTCACTTTCTAGAAAATCTGATTGGCCTTGCTCAAAGGAAGCTTAGGCATTTCTGACCATATCAGCTGTGGGCGAAGAAACTGGCTTGGTCTTTGATTGGGGGAGAAAATCTTCAAAGAAGAGGGCTATAGGCTGTTAAGAGAACTGTTGAAACAATAGCCGCTCCATGGCACGTGGGATCTTCCCAGGCCAGGGATCGAACCAGCGCCCCTTGTACTGCAAGGCGGTGTCCTTACACACTGGACCACCAGGGAAGCCCTGTGTTCTCTATTTTTAAGCAATGTTTTAAATAGCCTGAAATTTCGGCTGAATTACACTTAATATAGGTAATTTAAAATCTCTGCCAGCATAGTTGAAATCCTTGAGAATCAGAATGGAAACGGTCCTGCTCCTCTTGGAATTCTTCCTGGAGAGTGAGACTGTTGTCGCCTCTGCTGCCTTTTAGGTGTCAGTGAGTGTGGCCCGGCCAGAAGGCCTCTGAGCCTAGTCTAGCACCATGGACTAGCTCTTCCCAAACAAGCATAGGGTCCTTTTCTGCTTATTGTGAGAGATGGGAATTGGTTGATTTTAATGAGTCTGGAAAGGAAGATGATGTCATTGTCACAGGCTTACTGACTTCAAGCACTTATTTCTTACCAGCAGGCAAAATGATTATAATAAACGTAAGAAATTTTTGATGTTATTAAAGATGTGGGTATATAATTCACATTTTGACAAAATAATTAGTTTTGTAGCACTCTACTAGTAGTAGCAGGGCCAGGATTTGAACCCAGTCAGATTTGGCTCCAGAGCTTGCTTTCCTAATCACTACTGTCCATGCTCTCCAGGTTGTAGGGTGTCTCACAGAACCCCAGAGCAGAAAGCTCTTCTGGACCTCAGCAAAAGAGTGCACCGTCAGGAACAAAGGCAGCTTCTCTCTGCTGTTACCTGGTCTCTGGTCTGTTTCCTTCTGGCCTCTGGACCATGACTGTGCGTGTCTTTGCAGATTAACTCAGTTCATGTATCAGTGGGTATGAACCCCATGGTGGCCATCCCCAGCCCCATCTCCTTCCAGATCCAGAGACTGGGTCTCTCTGTACAGCTTCACTTTCTAGAAAATCTGATTGGCCTTGCTCAAAGGAAGCTTAGGCATTTCTGACCATATCAGCTGTGGGCGAAGAAACTGGCTTGGTCTTTGATTGGGGGAGAAAATCTTCAAAGAAGAGGGCTATAGGCTGTTAAGAGAACTTGAAACAAATGTAGTAATTTGGAAGGCACTGGCCTTAGTTTTCCAACCTTTAGACTTAGTAAGGGTATGAAATACTTGGGCAGTTTTAAGGGTGTGCTCTGGGAAAAAACAGAAGCTTGCTGTTTCCAGTGTGCTGCTTCTTTTTTTGGGATCTACTCCAAAGCCCACTACCCTTCTTTGGCCACTTATGTGCTTAGATACCATGACTACATCAAGATACCAACTGGTCAATAACAGATTTCTAGAAAATGCCTCCCATGAACAAAGCACTGTGCCAGGCTTATGGCCCTCGGGCTGTTATGGGGAGAGCATTAGATGGGGAAGCTGCCTGAGCCTAACCTTGGCTGAGGGATTCACTGGCCCCTTCAGCACCCAGCTAACAATGGACCTGAGGAGAGGTTCGGGGTGGAGGCCTGTAAGCCTCTGGACTGGAGGAAAGTCTGAAGCACAGTCTGATAGTTATATCAAAAAAGGGTGAAAAGTTGGACCCAATTGGTTGCTTATCCACACAGTGCTGTGAGTGTAGAGGCTGAAGTTGTTGTGAGTCTCAGTGATTCAAGAAAGCTTTCCACTAGAGTGACTTGAGCTGGATCCTAATGGAAGGAGAGGAGTTAGGTACGTGCAGAGGGTGGGGTGAGGAATGGCCACCTTGGTAGCTTCAGTGTTTCCTATGCTGATTTTCCTGTTGATTCCACTGTTTGCTCAGACCTCCCTGGTTAGTGATCCTCTCCTCTGGACAGTTGAGAAGCTTTTTCTTGAAAGAATGACCTCCAGCTGGAAGGCAGATCTGTGTGTCTTACCATTTTCTTCTTCATAGACATAGATCCTTCTCTGGATTGTCTGTTTCCTTCTGGCATGACGGGTGTCTTTGCAGATTAACTCAGTTCATGTATCAGTGGGTATGAACCCCATGGTGGCCATCCCCAGCCCCATCTCCTTCCAGATCCAGAGACTGGGTCTCTCTGTACAGCTTCACTTTCTAGAAAATCTGATTGGCCTTGCTCAAAGGAAGCTTAGGCATTTCTGACCATATCAGCTGTGGGCGAAGAAACTGGCTTGGTCTTTGATTGGGGGAGAAAATCTTCAAAGAAGAGGGCTATAGGCTGTTAAGAGAACTTGAAACAAATGTAGTAATTTGGAAGGCACTGGCCTTAGTTTTCCAACCTTTAGACTTAGTAAGGGTATGAAATACTTGGGCAGTTTTAAGGGTGTGCTCTGGGAAAAAACAGAAGCTTGCTGTTTCCAGTGTGCTGCTTCTTTTTTTGGGATCTACTCCAAAGCCCACTACCCTTCTTTGGCCACTTATGTGCTTAGATACCATGACTACATCAAGATACCAACTGGTCAATAACAGATTTCTAGAAAATGCCTCCCATGAACAAAGCACTGTGCCAGGCTTATGGCCCTCGGGCTGTTATGGGGAGAGCATTAGATGGGGAAGCTGCCTGAGCCTAACCTTGGCTGAGGGATTCACTGGCCCCTTCAGCACCCAGCTAACAATGGACCTGAGGAGAGGTTCGGGGTGGAGGCCTGTAAGCCTCTGGACTGGAGGAAAGTCTGAAGCACAGTCTGATAGTTATATCAAAAGAGGGTGAAAAAGTTGGACCCAATTGGTTGCTTATCCACACAGTGCTGTGAGTGTAGAGGCTGAAGTTGTTGTGAGTCTCAGTGATTCAAGAAAGCTTTCCACTAGAGTGACTTGAGCTGGATCCTAATGGAAGGAGAGGAGTTAGGTACGTGCAGAGGGTGGGGTGAGGAATGGCCACCTTGGTAGCTTCAGTGTTTCCTATGCTGATTTTCCTGTTGATTCCACTGTTTGCTCAGACCTCCCTGGTTAGTGATCCTCTCCTCTGGACAGTTGAGAAGCTTTTTCTTGAAAGAATGACCTCCAGCTGGAAGGCAGATCTGTGTGTCTTACCATTTTTCTTTCTTCATAGACATAGATCCTTTTCAGAGGGAAAAAAGGTAGAGAGGCTAGAGGACATGGATATAAAATTAAAAATTATGTTTCCATAGCTATCATTTATTTTCTGCCTGTTTAGTGTCACATATTGTGCTGTTCATATACTGTAAATTTAATAATCAGTATAGGGCTTCCCTGGTGGCGTGGCAATAAAGGATCCACCTGCCAATGCAGGAGACTCAGGTTTGATCCCTCAGTAAGGAAGATCCCCCAGAGAAGGAATCAGCAACCCACTCCAGTGTTCTTGCCTGGGAAATCCCATAGAAAGAGGAACCTTGTGGGCTATGGTCCATGGGGTCGCAGAGAGTCAGACACAACTGAGCAACTGAGCTCACACAAAATCAGAAATATAGTCCATTTTTATGGATAGAAGTTTGAGGCTTAAAGAGGTTAGGAAGCTTGTTCAAGGTTATACTGAATGAAAAGGTCAGGATTGGCTATTTTCAAGGCCTATGTGTTGTCATACAGAATTCCATTGCAGAATGGAATATAAGCCAATACATGATAGACATGTTATAAGTGAGTTTTAAAAATCTTTCAGAAGACTTAATGGAAGGGAAAAGCATTAGTTTCCAGAGTGTAAGTATTTTACCAGCCACTCAAAATGTTTATTTATTAATAAACATTTTCTTCCAAAGGAAAGCTGTCATATAAAATTTGAGGATTTACTTTGTAGTCCTTAAGTATGCAGAAGTGATAAACGTGTAGCACTTAGACAAGAATACACCTTTGTTAAGACATTTTGGAGAGTGATGCCTCTTTGGCACTTTATGTGTGAAGCACTAGAGTCTTAGGGGGAGAAAAATCTCCTAAGGTTTAGCTCCCAGTTATAACAACAAGGTGTCAGCACCAGTGTGCTCCTGTACTAAGTATGGGAGAATCCATGTACTAGAGGGCTTTATTTACTATGAAGGCGATTCAAGTACAGTGTGTATACAGGTTGACAAACTACAGGAGCCCAAAACAAACTTATGGACTATAGCCCGCCACTCTCCTCTGTCTATGGGATTCTCTAGGAGTGGGTTGCCATGTCCTCCAGGGGACTTTCCCGACCCAAGGATTGAACACATGTCTCCTAGGTCTCGTGCACTGGGAGGCAGGTTCTTTACCACTAGCGCCACCTGGGAAACCCAGGTTTCAAGAAGTTAATTCTGGATTTCTTTGTCCAGTTATCTTATCCTAGGTCCAGTCTGACCAGGTTTTAGTTTATATGTCTGTTTTTTGTTGTTTTTTTTTTCTCTTAAATCTGTTTATATCAGACCAGTTTAAATTCATTTTATCCCTTTTCTTTTTCTCTACCTAAGGAAGCTAGAATTAATTCAGTCACCAAGGGGAAAGAGACTTGTCTGCCTGTTTCTCCTTATCTGAATTCCTATTTACTGGGGATCTTCAGTCCAGAGTTGGGCACTGGGCCAGGTGCTAGGACCAGCATGTGAAGGAACAGCTATGACCTCTGCTGGTGGCCAGAGCCAGTCTGCTTCCACTGCCAGAGCCCGAGTGCTCTGCACCGCTCCTCAGGTGTACTGGGGGTTTGGAGGAATGGAAGGTCCTCCTGGAACCTACGGTCTGACAAGGAGCAGATGGTAAGCTATAGGGTCCAGGAGAAAATTTTAGGCAGTCATGCACCACTCCCCAGTGCCTCCCTCATCTCATGGACTTCTCTCCTTGTGGTCTCCCAGCCTCCCTGCTTCTCTGTCCTTCTGTCGCCTTGCTTGTGCACCTAGTGATTCAGTCGTGAAACTCAACTCTTTTATTCAGTATCTCAAAACTCATGTAATTAGGTTAAAGGGTTCAGGAGTGTTTTCTGAGGATGGGAGACGAGGTGTTTATGGTTTGGAAGCATAGACACTTTGAAATGAAGCTGGATGCATCACTGTGTTTAAAATGTCCGGTGGCACATGGGGGCTATGCGATGGCCTGGAGGGGTAGGATGGGGGAGCATGGGGACAGGAAGGAGGGGTCAGGGATCTACATATGACTAATCCGAGATTGCACATATCTGTAAACAGCAAAACTGCGTAAAAGCAAAAAAAAAAAAAAAAAACAAACAAAATAAAAATAAGTAATAATAATTAAAAACGTGTCCTGTGGCCACTTCAGCTCCTAGGAGTTTCACAGGCCCTTCCCTTCTCCATGTTACTGGCTTTTTCCCTCTCCTATGACTCTTTCTCTCTCTCTTTATTATTTTTCCATTACCAAATACCAAACAAATTGGTATTTGTTTAAATTATTTGTTTATTTTTATCTGTGCTGGATCTTCATTGCTGTGTGGGCTTTCCTGTAGTTGTGGTGAGTAGGGGCTATTCTCTATTTGCAATGCATAGGCTTCTCAGTGCATTGGCTTTTCTTACTGCAGAGCTTGGGCTCTGGGCACATGGGCTTCAGTAGTTGCTGCTCCTGGGTTCTACAGCACAGGCTCAGCAGTTGTGGCTCAGGGGTTTAGTTGCTCTGCGGTATGTGGGATCTGCCCAGACCAGGAGTCTCCTGTATTGGCAGGTGGATTCTTACCACAGAGCCACCAGGGAAGCTCCTATTTGTTTATTTTTGACAGGTAAAAATTATATATATTTAAGGTATACAATGTGATATTTTGATATATGTGTGTGTATATATATACACATATATATATTCTTACACACATTGTGAAATGATTATAACAAAGTAACTAACAATCACATTCAAGTTACTTTTTTATTTGTTTAAAATTTTTTTATTGACTTACAGTATTATGTTAGTTTTATTCTTTCCTCTCTTTTCTCCCCCACTGTTGAGGAAGGTTTAGTGCAGAACCTGGATGAACCTCATGAACTCCCTCACCCTTGTCCCTCTACTTTTTCATTTCCATTATTGCATCATTTTTCCCTCCAGCAACCAGAAGAAGCTTTGCTGACAAAGGAGGAAAAACATCTCAGGCCCTGAAATGGGATTTAGACCTTGACATGTGGTGCATAACTGACGAGGAAAATTCCACTACCTTGTTTGCCCTTCAGGTGTCACGTGAGCGTGTTATCCCTTAGTGCCTTGGCAAAAGTAAAGCAGGTTTTAAAGTGAAAGATTATGTTCATCATTTTTTATGGCTTTGTGGTATAATCTAAAAAATAAATAAAATAAATAAGTGGGGAATGAACATTATGTGGTATTTCATAAAGGCTTTAAAAACTCAGTTTATTAAAATAACACATGGACTGTGTTTAAGATTTGGAGAAGTCAATATTAAGATATCAGTTCTCCCCAAATTGGTATATAAGCTAAACTCAACTGGGGGTAGAAATCAGCTGATTTTAAAATTAATCATCAGCTAAAGAGTACTGTGATAGACAAAAAGAATTTCTACAAGGCAAAGTAATCAAGACAGTGTGGTGCTGGCAAAAGGATAGACACAAAGATCAACGAAATAAAAGAGAGAATCCAGAAATATTTCACACAATTATGGCCAGTTGATTTTTGACAAAGGTGTTCAGGCAGTTCAGTGGAGAAAAGTGTAAAGGCAGTCCCAACAAAAGTTGCCAGAGCAATCAGGCCTCGATATACAAAGAGTGAATCTTGACCTTATGCTATATACTAAAATGAACTCAAAGTGGACCATGGACCTTAATGGACCTAAACTTGATTAGACAGAGTTCTTTGGGTCCTCTCTTTTTCTTGATGAGCCTGGCTAAAAGCATATCAATTTTGTCTATCTTTTCAAAACTCCAGCTCTTGGTTTCACTGATCTTTTCTTTTTTGGTCTCTGTTTTATTTATGTCCTCTCTGATTCTTATTGTTTCCTTCCTTCTTCTGACTTTGGTCCTTATTTGTTCTTTTGTTTTAATTCCTTTAGATGATAGGCTGTTTATTTGAAATTTTTGTTGCTTTTTTTTTTTTTTTTTTGAGGTAGATCTCTGCTATAAACAAACTGTTTTTGCTGCATCCCATAGATTTTGGAAAGCTTTGTTTTATTTTCATTTGTCTTGAGATATTTTCTGATTTCTTCTTTGATTTCTTCATTGATTTGTTGGTTTTTTTTGTAACATGTTGTTTACTCTCCATGGTTTTCCTGTTATTCTTCTTGTGATTGATTTCTAGTTTTATGTCATGTGCTCAGAAAAAAATTGCCTGATATAATTTATGTTTGTTGAGACTTATTTTGTGGACTAGCATATAATCCATCCTGGAGAGTGTTCAATATGTGCTTGAAAAGAATGTGTATTCTGATACTTTTCGATGAAATGTTCTATAGATATCTAAGGCATATAATTTTCAATAAAGGCTTTAAAAACTCAGTTTATTAAAATAACACATGGACTGTGTTTAAGATTTGGAGAAGTCAATATTAAGATATCAGTTCTCCCCAAATTGGTATATAAGCTAAACTCAACTGGGGGTAGAAATCAGCTGATTTTAAAATTAATCATCAGCTAAAGAGTACTGTGATAGACAAAAAGAATTTCTACAAGGCAAAGTAATCAAGACAGTGTGGTGCTGGCAAAAGGATAGACACAAAGATCAACGAAATAAAAGAGAGAATCCAGAAATATTTCACACAATTATGGCCAGTTGATTTTTGACAAAGGTGTTCAGGCAGTTCAGTGGAGAAAAGTGTAAAGGCAGTCCCAACAAAAGTTGCCAGAGCAATCAGGCCTCGATATACAAAGAGTGAATCTTGACCTTATGCTATATACTAAAATGAACTCAAAGTGGACCATGGACCTTAATGGACCTAAACTTGATTAGACAGAGTTCTTTGGGTCCTCTCTTTTTCTTGATGAGCCTGGCTAAAAGCATATCAATTTTGTCTATCTTTTCAAAACTCCAGCTCTTGGTTTCACTGATCTTTTCTTTTTTGGTCTCTGTTTTATTTATGTCCTCTCTGATTCTTATTGTTTCCTTCCTTCTTCTGACTTTGGTCCTTATTTGTTCTTTTGTTTTAATTCCTTTAGATGATAGGCTGTTTATTTGAAATTTTTGTTGCTTTTTTTTTTTTTTTTTTTTGAGGTAGATCTCTGCTATAAACAAACTGTTTTTGCTGCATCCCATAGATTTTGGAAAGCTTTGTTTTATTTTCATTTGTCTTGAGATATTTTCTGATTTCTTCTTTGATTTCTTCATTGATTTGTTGGTTTTTTTTGTAACATGTTGTTTACTCTCCATGGTTTTCCTGTTATTCTTCTTGTGATTGATTTCTAGTTTTATGTCATGTGCTCAGAAAAAAATTGCCTGATATAATTTATGTTTGTTGAGACTTATTTTGTGGACTAGCATATAATCCATCCTGGAGAGTGTTCAATATGTGCTTGAAAAGAATGTGTATTCTGATACTTTTCGATGAAATGTTCTATAGATATCTATTAAGTTCAAAGGGTCAGTATTGTTTCCTTATTGATTTTCTGTCAGGATGATATGTCCATTAATGTGACAGGGTGTTAAAGTGCCCTACTATTACAGTACCATTGTTAATTTCTCCTTTTATGTCCATTGGTACTTGTTTTATGTATTTAGGTGTTCTTATGCTATGCATATGTATGTTAATGAGTGTTATATCCTCTTCTTGTATTGATCTTTTTATCATATAATGAACTTCTTGTCCTTTGTTATAGACTTTGTCTTTAAAGTCTATTTTGTCTAATAGGAATACTGATACTCCAGCTTTCTTGTTTCCATTTGTATGAAATATCTTTTCAGATCCTGTCTATGAGTGCTTTTAGATCTGAAGTAAGTCTCTTGTCAAGCAACAGCAGATGTCTTTTTTTTATCCAGTTAGCCACCCCTATATCTTTTGACTGGAGCATTTAGTCCACTGACATTTAAAGTGACTGACTATTGATAGGTATGTATTTATTGCTGTTTTGCTACATGGTTTGTTTTTGTTGTAGTTTTTCTCTGTTCTTTTCTTCTCCTTTTAGTTTCTTCCCTCGTGGTTTGATAATTTTATTTAGTGGTGATATGTGTTTCTCTCTTTTTGGCTTTTATGTAACTATTATAGAATTCTGATTTGTGGTCACCGTGGAGATTATATATGTTGATACATATATTAACTATATATTGTATATATATACTAAACTAGTAGTCATTTAAGTGAAAACAGTCTAAAAGATTTACATTTTTTATATCCTTCCCTCATGTTTATTTTTATTTCTATTTTATATGTTCATATTTATCCCTTTACCATATATTATAGTTGTATTTTTATAATTGTTTTTGTCTTCTAATATTTGTAACAACTTAAGTGGTAGGGTTTCTGTGGTGGCTCAGTGGTAAAGAACCTGCCTGCCAATGAGGAGACATGTGTTCGATCCCTGGGTCAGGAAGATCCCCTGGTGAAGAACATGGCAACCAACTCCAGTATTCTTGCCTTGGAAATCTCGGGGCCTGATATAATTTATGTTTGTTGAGACTTATTTTGTGGACTAGCATATAATCCATCCTGGAGAGTGTTCAATATGTGCTTGAAAAGAATGTGTATTCTGATACTTTTCGATGAAATGTTCTATAGATATCTATTAAGTTCAAAGGGTCAGTATTGTTTCCTTATTGATTTTCTGTCAGGATGATATGTCCATTAATGTGACAGGGTGTTAAAGTGCCCTACTATTACAGTACCATTGTTAATTTCTCCTTTTATGTCCATTGGTACTTGTTTTATGTATTTAGGTGTTCTTATGCTATGCATATGTATGTTAATGAGTGTTATATCCTCTTCTTGTATTGATCTTTTTATCATATAATGAACTTCTTGTCCTTTGTTATAGACTTTGTCTTTAAAGTCTATTTTGTCTAATAGGAATACTGATACTCCAGCTTTCTTGTTTCCATTTGTATGAAATATCTTTTCAGATCCTGTCTATGAGTGCTTTTAGATCTGAAGTAAGTCTCTTGTCAAGCAACAGCAGATGTCTTTTTTTTATCCAGTTAGCCACCCCTATATCTTTTGACTGGAGCATTTAGTCCACTGACATTTAAAGTGACTGACTATTGATAGGTATGTATTTATTGCTGTTTTGCTACATGGTTTGTTTTTGTTGTAGTTTTTCTCTGTTCTTTTCTTCTCCTTTTAGTTTCTTCCCTCGTGGTTTGATAATTTTATTTAGTGGTGATATGTGTTTCTCTCTTTTTGGCTTTTATGTAACTATTATAGAATTCTGATTTGTGGTCACCGTGGAGATTATATATGTTGATACATATATTAACTATATATTGTATATATATACTAAACTAGTAGTCATTTAAGTGAAAACAGTCTAAAAGATTTACATTTTTTATATCCTTCCCTCATGTTTATTTTTATTTCTATTTTATATGTTCATATTTATCCCTTTACCATATATTATAGTTGTATTTTTATAATTGTTTTTGTCTTCTAATATTTGTAACAACTTAAGTGGTAGGGTTTCTGTGGTGGCTCAGTGGTAAAGAACCTGCCTGCCAATGAGGAGACATGTGTTCGATCCCTGGGTCAGGAAGATCCCCTGGAGAAGAAAATGGCAACCAACTCCAGTATTCTTGCCTTGGAAATCTCACGGAGAGGACCCTGGTGGACTTCAGAAAGGCTCAGATATGATTTCCTGACTAAAACAACGTCAACACTTATGTGTTGTTTTACTAGTAGGATTTTTCCTTTTCTATAGATTCATACATCTTGTAGCCTTTTCTTTTCCACTTAGAGAAAATGTTTTAATATTTCTTTTTGGATCAGTTTAGTATTGATGAACTCAGTTTTTGCTTATCTGAGAAGTTCTTTATCTCTCCTTTAATTAAAATCTTGCTAGGTAGAGTATTGTAGGTTGTATGTTTTTCCCTTTCAGCATTTTAAATATATCCTACTACTTTCTGGCCTACAAAGAAAAATCAGCTGATAGTCTTATGTGGATTCTCTAATATGTGACTTTGCTTTTTTCTTTTTGCCTTTAGAATTATCTCTTTAACTTTTGCCATTTTAAATGTGATAAAGTTTCTGTAGCTTCATCTTGTATGGGTCTCTATGCTTTTTATACCTGGATATCTGCTTTCTTCCTCAAGTTTGAGAAGTTTTCAGCCATGATTTCATCAAATACATTTTTTACTACTTTTTCTCTCTGTTCTCCTTCTGGTACCTCTAATCCAATTTTGTTATGCTTGATGTTGTTCCTCTGGAGGTCCCTTTATCTATTCTCCTTTTTAAGATTTGTTTTAATTTTTGCCATCCTGATTGGGTATTTCTGTTATTCAGTCTTCCTGATCATATATGTGTTCTTCTGTATCACCTTGTCAGCTATTAATTCCTTCTAGTGTTTCTTTCATTTCAGTTACTATATTCTTCAGTTCTTTCTGATTCTTTTTTTTTATTTCTAGTTCCTTGTTAATAGCCTCTCTGTGTCCAGTTATTCTTTTCCCTAGCTCAGTTAGCATTCTTATTACTATTTATCTCTGTTTCATTAGCTGGGTTTTTTTTTTTTTTTTTTTTTTTTTTTTTTGTATTTCTTTCATTTGAAACAAATTTCTCTGTCTTCTTATTCTGCTTAACTTTTCCTGTCTTTATGAAATTAGGTTAGAAGTATTTTTGATGTGTACTTAGGGGCAAAAGAACTACATGTTCCCCCTACTTTGTCACCTAGAAGTGCTAAGAAAAGCTCTTTTTTAAAAGATACCTGAAATGGTAGTTTCTTGGGAGAGAATTTGGGGGAAACATCCATCTGTAATTGACATTACTACTGAGATGATCAGCTCTTTTCTAAAGAGAGTTACCTAGTATAGTACCCAGTTATCTCAGAATCGTTAAACGTAAAGAAATACAGTCCTTTGTTAGATACTTGATCTTGGTCAAATGATAAAGGTCAGTACATGGAATGTAGGAGTTACAAGAGCTGTGCAGTTTCTTCATGTAATAGATCTGAATGTATAGTTTGTAAGATTTAAGTTTTTAAGATTTCTAAATTTCTAATAATACAGCCTGCTTCTTCCCTAGAGTTCTGTAAGCTACAAAGTATGCAGGCACACTTCATTTTATTGCACTTCACAAATATTTGTGTTTTTATACAAATTGAAGATTTGTGGCAACCCTATGCTGAGCAAGTCTATTGACACCATTTTTCCAACAACATTTGCTCACTTTGTGTCTCTGTGTCCAATTTTGATAATTCTTGCAATATTTCAAATTTTTTCTTTATATTGTTATGCTGATCTGTGATCAGTGATCTTAATTGTTACTTTTGAGGAGCATCATGACTCACTGAGGGCTGACTGAAGTCTCAGATGATAGTTAACATTTTTTAGCAATAATGGATTTTTAAAATTAATGCATGTACATTTTTTAGACAAAATGTAATTGCACACTTAATAGGCTATTATATAGTGCTATTATTTTATATGCACTAGGAAACTAAAAAAGTTCACGTGACTAGCTTGCAATGTTCACTTTATTGCAGTGGTCTGGGATTGAACTCTTCGTCTTTCTGAGGTATACCTAGAATTAGGGTCATGGCTGAGTGTATGCTGTTCCATACACACTTCCATTGTGGGTTTATGTGGTTAGCAGAGATAACTCTACTGTTGTTGGATGCTGAGATGCCAGTTAAGCGTTCATGGCTGTTTATTTCTGGATGAAAGATTCAAGCAGTTAATATTTGGTAAGAAAAAGAGCCTCCATATGGGGAATCATTTCTGTAATGCTGATGGCAATCCAAACTGGTACAACCCTTTGGGGGAAAGTTTGACTATATGTAGTAAATTATTGCTTGAAAATTGTTTTGTTTGTGGCCCTGTGTTAGATGTTCAGACTTTACATTTGGTCAAAGTCAACATACTCACAATATCTGATGGTAGGAAAAAAAAAAAAAAAGACCTTTCTTGAGTTTTAGAACCCCAATTTAGATTCAATTTATTTTTCTTTTCTTTTTTAAAAAATTTTGTTTATTTATTTTTGGCTATTCTGGGTTTTCACTGCTGCCATAGGCTCTTCTCTAGTTGTGAGGAGTGGAGGCTACTCTCTAGTTGAGGTGAGTAGGCTTCTTGTGGTGACTTCTCTTGTTGTGGAACTCGGACTCCAGGGCAAACGGGCTTCAGTAGTATCACACATGGGCTCAATAGTTGCAGCTCCGAGTCTCTAGAGCACAGGCTCAATAGTTGTGGCTCATGGGCTCAGTTGCTCCACAGCATGTGGGATCTTCCCAGATCAGGAATCGAACCCAGATCTCCTACATTGGCAAGCAAACTCTTTACCACTGAGCTACCAGGGAAGCTCTAAATTTATTTTTCTTAATTTACGTATTTCTTAAAGTACTTCCTATACAATTAACACCAATAAAGAACTGACTCTGAGAGTTGCCAGTAATCTTAAAACCTTCTGATATAACCAATTTGGAAGAAGCTTTTTATTAATAAATGTACATTTCTCCCTTGACTTAGCAATACCACTCCTAGATATTTACCAAAAGAAATACAAAAGTATGTCCACACAAAGACCTTTACATGAATGTTTATAGTAACTTTAGTCTTAACAGCTCCCCCCAGAAAAACAAAACTTGAAAACGTTTATCATCAAGAAAATGTACCAACTGTGAGTGTTCATAGGAAGGGATACAACTTAGCAACAAAAATCAATGAAACTAGTAATGCATGCAATATGGATAAATCTCAGAAGCATTTGTCATGGGCAAGCAAAGGCATCTTCATTGACAGATATTGGGACCCTAATTATGAGGAGAGCAGTTCTGATGGGGAAAGTGATGAGGAAGAGAAGTTAGGTTATTTACAGGGAATTCCACTATGCGGGGAAGAAGACCCCTCTACTCTAACTTGGTGGCTGATCATTAGTACGAGGGGATAGTTCCATGTTCACTTCTCACAGGAAAGATCAAGAAAAGATACCCGGGTCGAGTGGGCAAATGTCTTTTCACACTAGCGAAAAGCGCTGCCTGCAGCCCCACCTCTCTGAGACCTCTTCCAACAATGACTAAATAGCTAGTTACTGATAGGAAGCCTGGGCCTGAAATAGCCCCACTCATAACACTAGCAGTTTGTAGGCTTAGACTGTCACCTTTGACAAACATTGATAGAGATGTTTACGTAAGCGCTCATGCAGAGCACAAAAGCTCTTCCACTTGCGCTTTTTAGTTACAGTGTAAAATGCTTTTTACAACCCATTGTTCCCTTTGTAAATTAAGAATTGTAAGAATGTTTTCTGTACAAACACATGTTTCCCCCCTGAGGACAAAGCTGTTAACCTAGACACTAGTAGAGGAGCAAAAAGCTCCAATAGTAACCACTTTTGCATCTCTAGAGGAGCAAAAAGCTCTTGTAATAAGCACTTTTGTGATTACTAGTTAACTTGAGATTTCTAGTTGAGAAAATATAAAAGGGTAAGGTAAGACTGTGCGGGAGGCTCACTCACAGAGATTGACTGTGCGCGATGTGAGATCGAGACTCTCCAGCTCTGGGGTAAGAACTTGTACCTACATTTGATTGAGTTCTGGTTATTTATGCTTGCCTTTATTTGAATTCTGATTAATGGAATCTTGATCCTGATTATTATATGTTCTACAATTAATAAAGCTACTCTTGGTTTGACTATACTCGAGACCACAACATTTTATTGTCCAAGTCTGAGATTCACGACTCTGAGGAGACTACACTGTGACTGTAAAAGGTCTCTGATCTATTTAAGATAGTATCTCTCAGTGAGAACTAATAAGAATAGAAATCAGAGTAAGCTGCAGCATAGTGCCCGTGACACATTATCTTTGGGGAAAGAAGCTAGACCCAAAGAGTACATTCTGAATGATTGTATTATATGAGGTTTTTGAACAGGAAAAACTAGTCTTTGTTGAGAAGTCTTAACAGTGGTTGTCTGGGGGTTAGGAACAAAGATCGGCTGGGAAGGGACATGAATGTACTTTCTTTTAAAAAAGTACTGAAGATTTAGTTACATGTTATGTGGATATATCTATTTGCTGATCATTAGTACGAGGATAGTTCCATGTTCACTTCTCACAGGAAAGATCAAGAAAAGATACCCGGGTCGAGTGGGCAAATGTCTTTTCACACTAGCGAAAAGCGCTGCCTGCAGCCCCACCTCTCTGAGACCTCTTCCAACAATGACTAAATAGCTAGTTACTGATAGGAAGCCTGGGCCTGAAATAGCCCCACTCATAACACTAGCAGTTTGTAGGCTTAGACTGTCACCTTTGACAAACATTGATAGAGATGTTTACGTAAGCGCTCATGCAGAGCACAAAAGCTCTTCCACTTGCGCTTTTTAGTTACAGTGTAAAATGCTTTTTACAACCCATTGTTCCCTTTGTAAATTAAGAATTGTAAGAATGTTTTCTGTACAAACACATGTTTCCCCCCTGAGGACAAAGCTGTTAACCTAGACACTAGTAGAGGAGCAAAAAGCTCCAATAGTAACCACTTTTGCATCTCTAGAGGAGCAAAAAGCTCTTGTAATAAGCACTTTTGTGATTACTAGTTAACTTGAGATTTCTAGTTGAGAAAATATAAAAGGGTAAGGTAAGACTGTGCGGGAGGCTCACTCACAGAGATTGACTGTCGCGATGTGAGATCGAGACTCTCCAGCTCTGGGGTAAGAACTTGTACCTACATTTGATTGAGTTCTGGTTATTTATGCTTGCCTTTATTTGAATTCTGATTAATGGAATCTTGATCCTGATTATTATATGTTCTACAATTAATAAAGCTACTCTTGGTTTGACTATACTCGAGACCACAACATTTTATTGTCCAAGTCTGAGATTCACGACTCTGAGGAGACTACACTGTGACTGTAAAAGGTCTCTGATCTATTTAAGATAGTATCTCTCAGTGAGAACTAATAAGAATAGAAATCAGAGTAAGCTGCAGCATAGTGCCCGTGACACATTATCTTTGGGGAAAGAAGCTAGACCCAAAGAGTACATTCTGAATGATTGTATTATATGAGGTTTTTGAACAGGAAAAACTAGTCTTTGTTGAGAAGTCTTAACAGTGGTTGTCTGGGGGTTAGGAACAAAGATCGGCTGGGAAGGGACATGAATGTACTTTCTATAGATGAAAATGTTATGTATCTTGAAAAGGATATGAGTTACATGTTATGTGGATATATCTATTTGCTAGTACTCATTAAAATGTGTGCTTCAGATTTGAGTACTTTAATATGTATAAATTTTGTTGTTGTTGTTCAATTGCTAAGTTGTGTCCAACTCTTTGAGATCCTGTGGGCTGCAGCATGCCAACTTCCCTGTCTTTCACTGTGGCCCAGAGTTTGCTGAAACTCATGTCCATTGAGTCAATGATGCCATCCAACCAGCTCATCCTTTGCTGCCCCCTCCTCATCTTACCCTCACTCTTTCCCAGCATCAATGTCTTTTCTAGTGAGTTGGCTCTTTGCATCAGGTGGCCAGAGTATTTTATCCTCTTTCTAAAAGTAAACAGGTTGTTGGGTTTTTTTTGTAAAAGATGTTTTCTAGTTTTCTTCTTGTTCAATTACAAGCTTTACTCTGAAATGTTAGTTTGAATCATACAAATAAAACTTAGACGTTTGTGTACAGAACTTATTTTTTACTTACTGGATGGTTTACATTGTGCCCCTTCTTCAAATCTTGGAGCTTAAGCTCAATAAACAAAAACATTAAGTGTGACGAATCAAAAGAAAATGCATTTTGAAAAACAGCCTCTTTCAGAGTATAGCACTTTACATGGTACAGTTCTGAAAGGTGAACTCACTTGTCCCCAAGTGGTAGTAAGTGGGGTCTTGGATAGGCAAAGATCATCCTTTATTTAGAATCATGATATTGTACTTGCACCTGATCTTTAGCAGTAGTTCAACAGATATTCTACATCAGGTGTTCCCTGCCTCCAGGATCCAATGCCTGGTGATCTGAGGTGGATTTGAAGTAGTAATAATAGAAATCAAGTGTGCACAATAAATGTAATGCACTTGAATGCAACCCATCCACTACTTGTCTGTGGGTCTTCCGCAAAACTGGTCCCTGGTGCCAGAAAAGTAGGGGACATCCCATTCAGGATCTGAAATGCTACCATTTGCTCTGCCAATGTATGTTGCATACTTAGGTAGTGACTTCTATTGGCTGTAGTATTCTCTAGATTTTTTTCTGTGGCAACCTGTAGAGGGGGTGAGAATTATGGCCTTAAATGCATTTTATTAAGAGCATCCTTTAAAATTTTTATACTTGTCTATCATCTTATTTTTGTTTTTTTATTTATTCAGTTATTTGCCATGCCACGGAGCATACAGGATCTTGTTCTCCTAACAGGGATCAAACCCATTCTCCCTGCAGTGGAAGCTTGGAGTCTTACCCATTGGACTACCAGGGAAGTCCCAGTTACCTTATTTTAAAATATCCAGTGGTCTAAAGTATATCTTATAATGTGATTCCTCTAAAAAAGAAAAAAAAAAATTCTGATTCTCACCAACTTCAGGATTTCCCTCTCTTTCTGACTTCCTCATTCCCCAGCTTCTCACAGAGGAGATCTGGTCATCTGTTGGGCTTGTAATCCTGTGAATACTCTCCAATCCAAAGGATAAACTCTCAGCAATAAATTGCCCTTGAGTGAACTTCAGAGAGATTAGCTAGGAGAAAGGATTAAGCATGTTTATGTTAAGTGCAGCACTGAGAGAGGAGTGAGGACAGAGCAGTGACAGTGCTCCCGGAATGCAATGGCCTCCTGGTGTATGCGGTGTGGGCAGCAGGACCCAAGATACTTACCATGCACCTCCGTGAGGATCACAGAGGCAGAGATGAGGGCTTACCACCATTTACTAGGAAGTTGCATCAGGCTAGAATACATGGCAAAAAAAGGTACTGTGAGAGCAATGATGACTTTGTGTTAGATATGTTTTGTTATTCATCCTCATTCTCAGAGGAATGATGGTTTAACAAACCAACTTTACATTAAAAATTACTTTGCAATACTGTCTCAAGTTTGTTAAGGAGTTTAAAAGGAGCTTTTTAAATTTAAAATATTAATCAGCTATTAACAATACTGTAGGTGGTCATTTGGGACTTCCCTGCTGGCTCAGTGGTAAAGAATCTTCTAGCCAATGCAGGAGATGCAGGACACGGGTTCAATCCCTGGGTCTGGAAAATCCTCTGGGGAACGGCATGCCTAGCCACTCCAGTAGTCTTGCCTGGAGAATCCCATGAACAGAGGAGCATGGTGGGCTACAGTCCTGGGTCACTATCCCAACCTGTAGAGGGGGTGAGAATTATGGCCTTAAATGCATTTTATTAAGAGCATCCTTTAAAATTTTTATACTTGTCTATCATCTTATTTTTGTTTTTTTATTTATTCAGTTATTTGCCATGCCACGGAGCATACAGGATCTTGTTCTCCTAACAGGGATCAAACCCATTCTCCCTGCAGTGGAAGCTTGGAGTCTTACCCATTGGACTACCAGGGAAGTCCCAGTTACCTTATTTTAAAATATCCAGTGGTCTAAAGTATATCTTATAATGTGATTCCTCTAAAAAAAAAAAAAAATTCTGATTCTCACCAACTTCAGGCTTCCCCTCTCTTTCTGACTTCCTCATTCCCCAGCTTCTCACAGAGGAGATCTGGTCATCTGTTGGGCTTGTAATCCTGTGAATACTCTCCAATCCAAAGGATAAACTCTCAGCAATAAATTGCCCTTGAGTGAACTTCAGAGAGATTAGCTAGGAGAAAGGATTAAGCATGTTTATGTTAAGTGCAGCACTGAGAGAGGAGTGAGGACAGAGCAGTGACAGTGCTCCCGGAATGCAATGGCCTCCTGGTGTATGCGGTGTGGGCAGCAGGACCCAAGATACTTACCATGCACCTCCGTGAGGATCACAGAGGCAGAGATGAGGGCTTACCACCATTTACTAGGAAGTTGCATCAGGCTAGAATACATGGCAAAAAAAGGTACTGTGAGAGCAATGATGACTTTGTGTTAGATATGTTTTGTTATTCATCCTCATTCTCAGAGGAATGATGGTTTAACAAACCAACTTTACATTAAAAATTACTTTGCAATACTGTCTCAAGTTTGTTAAGGAGTTTAAAAGGAGCTTTTTAAATTTAAAATATTAATCAGCTATTAACAATACTGTAGGTGGTCATTTGGGACTTCCCTGCTGGCTCAGTGGTAAAGAATCTTCTAGCCAATGCAGGAGATGCAGGACACGGGTTCAATCCCTGGGTCTGGAAAATCCTCTGGGGAACGGCATGCCTAGCCACTCCAGTAGTCTTGCCTGGAGAATCCCATGAACAGAGGAGCATGGTGGGCTACAGTCCATGGGGTCATAAAAGAGCTTCATCTTAGCAACTGAACAACAACAAAGCAAAGATGATTGTTTACTGAAAAACTTATATTAAAAAAAAGTAACCAAATATTAAAAAGGTCAGATCAGATTGTAGGATGGAATATGTAAGAATGAACCCATTTTAAAAGCATGTGTGTGTGTGTGTGCATGTGTGTGTGTGTATATACACATACTATTATAGACCCATAAGATAACTATTTAATTTGGGGTTAAGGAATGGTAAGGAATTTTAATTTTTTACTTTTTGCTTAGATGCAGTTTTTACGTTTTTAACAATAACATAATTGCTTTTGTAAAGTGAAAATGAGAATCCAGATTATGAAATACATGTTTAAGTCTGAAGAAAGGTGTAAATCTGAAATGCTAAGACTTCATGTTAGACACATGAGCTGATAACAGACTGGTGGTTTAAGAGTTAAAAAAGAAAACCACTTCCCTGGGTGGGCTGGGTGAGAAGGAGCAGCATTTCTGAGCACTCCTTACAGAGATCTGGAAGCTATTAAGATGGGTGCTTGAAGAGCTGAAGCAGCTGCTTGCTTGTAAAACTGCTTCTTTTGTGTATGGCCTTATTGGTATATTCCTTCTCACTCCATTTCTTTTTTCCTTGAAAATGTTTGTAATATCAATAATTTATTCCCCTTAGATCACAAATTAGGAAAGGTGATTGTTTGTCTCTCTCATTACTCTTTATCTATCAGTCAGTTCAGTGATTCAGTCATGTCCGACTCTTTGTGACCTCATGGACTGTGGCATGCCAGACTTCCCTGTCCCTCACCATCTCCTGGAGCTTGCTCAAACTCATGTCCATTGACTCAGTGATGCTGTCCAACCATCTCGTCCTCTCTCTTTATCTATTCTTCGAACTTATTTCTTCAAGGGAAGGGAATTAGTGAATGGGAAAGTGTGTTTTTAAAAAAGATTCTCCATTGTTGTAGTATACATTCTGGTTGAGACATGATTCCTGCAAGAGCTATTATAGATTTGCTATTTAAGAAAAGAACAGCTTGCTAATCAGATTTTGATTTCCATCTTAAAACACAGAGGTGCTCACCTGAGCATGCACACAAATCCTTATAGGGCTTGAATTCAGGTGTAAGTTATTGCCCCAATTTTACTAGAGTTGAATCATAAGAGCTTTACAATCTTGTTGATCATGAAGAGAGGAAATAATATGAAACATGAATATGCTGATTTCTGAATCCTAAATTTACAGCATTACGTTTACTATTGTTGCATTTCTTATCTTCATTATATAAGGTTGTGAAACAGTTGCATACATACTTCAGCTGTCAGTCATTTTATTCTGTGACTCAGGATAACAAAAGTTTGTCTTTTAATGCAAGTTTTGGGAATATCTAAATGACCTTCCTGACATTACTGCAATCTTACATTCGTGGGATGCTGTCAGTCGACTGATTTCTTGGGGCTAAGGGAGTGAAACTCAAAAGATGACTCACTGATTAAAATATGTGCTAATAAAGATCCATATTTTATTTAATTGTTGAGGGTTAGGGGAACTCAGAAGCTTGGGGTTTGCTTTTTCACCTTTTTTCAAAGAAGAATAAAATATACTTAAAGTAATAGAAAATGAATAGGGGGCTTCCCTGGTGGTCCAGTGGGTAAAGAGTCTGCCTTGCAGTGCAAGGGGCACGGGTTTGATCCCTGGCACGGGAAGATCCCATGTGCCTCAGAGCAGCTGGGCCGGTGTGTCCAATTACGAGCCAGTGCTAAGGAGCGTATGCGCCCAGAGCTGGTGCTCTGCAATGAGAGAGGCAACTGCGATGGGAGGCCTACAGAGGCCAAAGAATCAAGATAGGTGAAAATAAATAAATGAAGGACCAATAAAGAGGCCAAAAATTTAACAACAAAAAAGAAAATGAATGCATGCCTATAAGTTAGGGTAACACCAATGACCGTTGTTGTTTAGTCATTAAGTTGTGTCCAACTCTGCGACCTATGGACTGAATAGCCCGCCGGGCTCCTCTGTTCATGGGATTTCCCAGCAAGAATATTCGAGTGGGTTGCCATTTCCTCCCCTAGGGGACCTTCCCAACCCAAGGATTGAACCTACGTCTCTTGCATTAGCAGGTGAATTCTTTACCACTAAGCAACCAGGGAAGGCACCAACTGCTGTAATAACTTCAAGATTGCATTGGATTAATACACTTCAATACAGTGTCCCTGGCTGAGTGTCCATCTTCTCTCAGAGTGTCTCAGGGACCCTGCCTGTTGTGGGTCTGTCATCCCCTAGCTCAGAGTTGTCACCTTGCAGCTTTCAGGAGGGAAAAGAGACAATGGTGAAGACACACCTATTTCTGAAATGCTTCAGCTTGTGATTTTTGCTCATCTCCCACTGGCATTCACTAGCTACATGGCCAGAACTGGAAATGGAGAGGGTGAATGGGAGATGGAGTTTCGGGCTAGGCAGCTGCCTTCCAATGATATGTTATTGTATGCAAGAGGAACTGTGAGTTTTGAGTGGGCAGGTGTTCATCTCTGCCTCAATATCTTGTGGCAAAACCGTGTTTCTCTATACATATATATGTAAGCTTAACATAAATGATAACATTCTATTTTGAATCTAGCTTTCTTTTTTGTTAATATATTTTGAACTTTTTTCCTGGTCAGTACATGTAGGTCTGACTGTATTTAATGACTCCCTAATATTCTGTTGTCTGCCTATTTCATCTTTTATTTAGACATTCCCCTATTAATGGACATTTGACCTAGAGAAATAATACTGTAATAAACATCTTAAGTACTCACTTATCTTGCATTTGTGATACTATTTCCTTAGATGAAATTCCTGGACATGGAATTTCTTGGCCAGAAGACTGCATGTTTAAAACTTTGACAAATATTTCCAAATTGATCAGCATTTTTTAAAAAATACTTTTTAATTTTTTTTTTGGCCACTTCTTTTGGTCTTTCATTCACTTATCTATCTTTGTGGTTGTTCTTTGGCCTGTGTGAGCCTCCCATCGCAGTGGCCTCTCGTCATAGAGCACCGACTCTGGGCGCATGCGGTCCAGAGCTCCGGCTTGGTAGTTGGACACACTGGTACAGCTGCTCCACAGCAGATGGGATCCTCCCAGGCCAGGGATTGAACTGGCGCCCCTTGCACTGCATGGCAGTGTCCTTAGCCACTGGACTGTCAGGGAAGCCCTAAAAACACTTTTATTGTTTTAATTAATTATTTATTTAGCTGCTCTGGGTCCTAGTTGTGGGGATCTAGTTCCCTGACCAGGGCTTAAACCCGGGCCCCCTGCATTGGGAATACAGAATCTAAAACACTGGACCACCAGGGAAGTCCCTGATAAGTGTTTTTTTTTTAAAAAAATACCTATTTAAGGGGTTCCCTGGTGGGCCAGTTGTAACAAGTCTGCCTTGCAGTGCAGGGGCCAGTGATCCAGGAAGGTCCCACATGCTGCAAGGCGCGAAGCCCGTGAGCCACAGCTATTGAACGTGATCCCATGAGCCTCAAGTACTGAGCCCACATGCAGCAACTACTGAAGCTCTAGAGCATGTGCTCCACAGCAAGAGAAGCCACTGCAATGAGAAGTCCATGTGCCTTAACTTGAGAGTCACTGCAACGAGAAATCCGTGCCTTACTAGAGAGTAGCCCCTGCTCCCCACAACTAGAGATAGCCCACGCACAGTGCCAAAGACCCAGGGCGGCACCCTTCTACCCCCAGAATACCTATTGATACTTTTACCTACAGTGTCACCAACTCTGTTATTTTTCTTTAAAAAATTGTCAATTCACCAGGAAGAAAAGACCTCATTCTGTTTTAATTTACATTAATTTATGAGTGAGGTTAAACATTATATATACATACATATTCATTGTCTGTGTTTCTTCTGTGAATTGTCTGTTCTCAGTCTATGTCTGACATATGTTTCTTATGGTCGCTGTTGCAAATCACTTCAACCTTGATGACTTAAGACAAAAAAAAATGTATTTTCTCAGAGTTAGAGGTCAGATATCAAAACTCAAGTGCCTCCCTCTCCATGTCTCTAGAAGCTCTAGGGGAAATTCAGTTTCTTTTCCAGTCTTTGATGTCTCTGGGTGTTTGTTGGTTTGTGGCTGCATCGCTCTAGTCTCTGCCTCCAAGCTCTTCTGCTCTGGTTCCCTCTCTCTTGTGTGATTGCATTCAGGGCCCACTGGGATAATTCAGAAGAGGCTCTTCCTCTCAAGAGTCTTAATCACATCTTCAAAGACCTTTTTTTCCACATACGATAATGTTCTCAGGTATTGAGGATTAGGATATGGCTGTATCTTTTCTCTTTTTGAAAAGAGATCATCCAACCTACTATACCTGTTTCTTGTTAATATTATTAATTTATAAGAGCTCTCTATATTCTAGGTAAATAAGCCTTTTATCAGTCACATGTGCTATAAAATTTTCAGTTTGTTACATTTCTTTTTAGTTTGTTAAAGGTGTGCCTTGCAGTGCAGGGGCCAGTGATCCAGGAAGGTCCCACATGCTGCAAGGCGCGAAGCCCGTGAGCCACAGCTATTGAACGTGATCCCATGAGCCTCAAGTACTGAGCCCACATGCAGCAACTACTGAAGCTCTAGAGCATGTGCTCCACAGCAAGAGAAGCCACTGCAATGAGAAGTCCATGTGCCTTAACTTGAGAGTCACTGCAACGAGAAATCCGTGCCTTACTAGAGAGTAGCCCCTGCTCCCCACAACTAGAGATAGCCCACGCACAGTGCCAAAGACCCAGGGCGGCACCCTTCTACCCCCAGAATACCTATTGATACTTTTACCTACAGTGTCACCAACTCTGTTATTTTTCTTTAAAAAATTGTCAATTCACCAGGAAGAAAAGACCTCATTCTGTTTTAATTTACATTAATTTATGAGTGAGGTTAAACATTATATATACATACATATTCATTGTCTGTGTTTCTTCTGTGAATTGTCTGTTCTCAGTCTATGTCTGACATATGTTTCTTATGGTCGCTGTTGCAAATCACTTCAACCTTGATGACTTAAGACAAAAAAAAATGTATTTTCTCAGAGTTAGAGGTCAGATATCAAAACTCAAGTGCCTCCCTCTCCATGTCTCTAGAAGCTCTAGGGGAAATTCAGTTTCTTTTCCAGTCTTTGATGTCTCTGGGTGTTTGTTGGTTTGTGGCTGCATCGCTCTAGTCTCTGCCTCCAAGCTCTTCTGCTCTGGTTCCCTCTCTCTTGTGTGATTGCATTCAGGGCCCACTGGGATAATTCAGAAGAGGCTCTTCCTCTCAAGAGTCTTAATCACATCTTCAAAGACCTTTTTTTCCACATACGATAATGTTCTCAGGTATTGAGGATTAGGATATGGCTGTATCTTTTCTCTTTTTGAAAAGAGATCATCCAACCTACTATACCTGTTTCTTGTTAATATTATTAATTTATAAGAGCTCTCTATATTCTAGGTAAATAAGCCTTTTATCAGTCACATGTGCTATAAAATTTTCAGTTTGTTACATTTCTTTTTAGTTTGTTAAAGGTGTGTTTGCCTTGCCAAAGTAGTTTTCAAATTAATTAACTCACTCAGTCTTTTCTTATTGGGATTTGTCATACTTTGAAAGACTGTTCCAGTTCCAGGATTATAAAAATGTGCCCCCATATTTTCTTTGAGTATTTTTGTCGTTTCATTTTTTAATGAATAAATAATAGCTGGAATTTTTTGTTCTGGTTTGGTTTTTTGATGTAAGAAGTGAAACTTGGATACAACTTTAAAAAAAATTTTTTTAATTTGGCCTATTTTTATTGATTTTTTGTTTATTTATTTTTCATCCATCTTTTATTCTTCGGCCTGTGTGGGCCTCCCATTGCAGTGGCCTCTTTTTGCAGAGCGCATGCACCCAGAGCCGGTGCTCTGCTGCGAGAGGGGCCACTGCGATGGGAGGCCCACACGGGCCAAAGAATAAAAATGGATGAAAATAAACAAATAAAACACCAATAAAAGAGGTCAAATTAAAAATATATATTTTCTCTAACAGCAACAACAACAACGTACACCTGGGTGCAGTGCTTATCTCATGCAAGGGCACAATTTGAGATGTCAAAAGAAATCAAGAGGTTTAAACATTTTTTTGGTAATGAAAAAATTTGGATAAGCATTCAAAAACAGAAGTCCTTATGTTTGATAATATCTCATCACTTCTCAAAGTTATTTTTAACCTGCCTTTGCAGAGCCTGAGACAAGAGAACATTTGAGACCCACATGCCACAGTTAAATAAAATATACTTTTCTATCTTTTTACTTGACAAACATACCCCGTAAGTATGAGATTTAAAATATGCATGAAGATATGGTTTTTATATGACTAAAAATCACAAAATAGCAAAGATGAATAAGTCAAATTATTGCATGCATCTAAGTGTTGTGTTGATGGGCCAATGAAATTTCGATGAATCATAAAGACGTCTGTAATCCATAAGTCATTAGTTAATCCATAAATTATTTTTCTGATCATGTCAGCAAGTGCACTATGTTATTATAATTGAGATTTTCACATAATTTGAGCTCTGTTGGCATTAGTGATCTAAACTAAATGTTATCTAAGTGTAATTGTGTTCAAGGAAGTCGAATTTTGAAAATATTTGCATTGTGAATTGGAAGGGAGAAAAATGAGGATGTTGACGCTCCATAGAACATATTTCATTATATAAGAATCTCCAGCATTGATGCCATGTGAAAGGAAGACTTTGACAAGGAAATTAACTTGTTTTTTCTCTTACATAAGCACTTCCGCTGCTCCAGGCCTCCCAGCACTCCCAGCCCTCAGAAGCGGTGTCTGTCCCTCTCATCAGCAGTGGCACAACCCACAAGCCATCAGAGCCTTTGGATCCAGTTCATCTTTTCTCTTGAGAAAAGAAAATGTATGAATTAACTAACCAAGAGATGTGGTGGCATCTTCCCCTGGGGCCCCAGTGGTGTTAAGAGAGCTGTTCAGAGTACAGTGAACCCTGCCAGTACTGAGCTCTGAGTCATGAGGACAGAGACACCCGTGTGATCTTTAACGCATATTTTCATGGGAGGGAGGGTTACTGGGCCTCAGGCAGGGGACAAGGAAACTTCCTGGGGTTTCATGATTAGATTAATGTATGTGTCAGATTTCATCAAACTGTACACTTAAAATGTGTGTATTGTACTGCATATAAATTATACTTCAATAAAGTCCTATTAGCATAAAAAATAAAGGCTATAGAGCATACTTTTCTCCATATAAACTGAAGGGGATAACCAAATAGAATCCCATCACTCTCACATAACTATTTCATGTGTTACTTTCTCCTATGCCTATACCTATGTGCACACCCCACATGCTTTCTTTTTTCTTTTTGAACATGGCTTCACTCTTACCTTACATACGATTTTTGTGTTCTTGAAGTTATATCTTAACTCTTTTTCTATAAAGATAATATTATAATTACATCATGATTGCTTCCATTTTTTCCACTTTTATAAGTAATATTTCAGTCTACATTTTTGTGTACAGAGATTTTTGCTATTTTCTCATTCTGTATATTTCCAGATGTAAAATGAATAGGTAAATGGTTATGAAGATTTTGATGACTGGTATTGAGGCTCCGTATTATAATGGTTAAGATGTTGGGCTTTAGAGTTTAGAATGAGCTGGGTTCAAATTCTGGTTCTGCTTGACCTTGGACCAGCAAATCTAGTTCCATATTGCTTGCTGTTAGAGTTGTATTGAGGCTCAAATAAGATGATATATATAAAGGGTTTGGTATGTAATCTACACAATAATCACTGGGTAAGATGTACTGAAATTACTTTCTAAAAGGACACTATCAGCTTCACTCCCAAGGCTATGCAGAAGTACTAGTTTTCCAGTGTAACTCCAGCATTGTGCGTTGTTTTATGGATGAAATGAGATATTCTAGTGCTGTTTTAATTACATTATATGACTATTAGGAAGTTGGACTCTTAGTGTTCTTATTTTGTTTTTTGGGTTTTTTTTTTTTATTAAAGATTTAATTAGTTTAGTTTATTTATTTTCATCCATCTTTATCCTTTGGCCTGTGTGGGCCTCACGTTGCAGAGGCGTCTCTGACTGCAGAGCACCAGCTCTGGGCGCACCTGCCTCAGAGCGCCAGCTTGTAATTGGACACACCGGCCCAGCCCAGCAGCACGTGGGATCCCTGCAGCACGTGGAATCTTCCTGGGCCAGGGATAGAACTAGTGCCCCTTGCACTGCAAGGCGGACTCTTTACCCACTGGACCACTAGGGAAGCCCGTGTTCTTGGTTTTTAAAATCTTCCAAATTTCTCCTTAAAAATTCTTTCATTTGCTTTGCAAGTGCCTCTTATTCAATGCTAATTAATGGACTAGACTTCAATACTAATTCATCCAGTTCCAGTTAGACATTGCTATGCCACAGAACTCAGTAAAAGAAGGAAAATGGTTTTGTGTTCTTTCTAACCTAGCCAGTGAGAAAGAGAAGTGAAGGACGTCCCAGGTGGTCCAGAGGTCAAGAATCGACCTTCCAGTGCAGAGGTTGTGGGTTCAGTGCCTGGTCAGGGAACTAAGATTCCACATGGCTGCATGCCTCAGCTAGTGAGGACCCATTGCAGTCAAAATAAAGAGAGACGGAAATGAAACACGGTATGACCCCATTGTGGCTTTTTGTACCAGCCTAGCAACTGATTAGCAGCCTAACAACTTATAGCCTGTGGTCTGTGAGTGCATTCTCAGAAGTCAAGTCTATTCTAGTTGAGAGGGTGGGAGCATGGATGGCAGGAGGATGTTCGCTTTCGTGCTTGGTGCATTCCTTTACTGTCATTATTGACTAATAAAATGAGTTATCTGTAAAGTGCCTTGGTAGGTCTGGCTCAGAGCTGGTGCTCTTATTGGTGTCATGAACAGTGTCTGAATGGAGTTCTGGGTCCCATTTCTAGTTCAGCTAACAATCAACGCTACCATCCTTTCTGCCCACCGGATTCTCTGGGCAAAGTAGTCAAGTGGCAGGGTCTGTCAAACTATGGTCTGCCTTCCTTCTTGGGTCAGATCATACTTTTCCTCCTTTATTAATTTTGTTGTTCTGTCACTAAGTCATGTCCGACTCTTTGTGACCCCATGGCCTGCAGCAGCCAGGCTTCCCTGTCCTTCACTATATCCCAGTGTTTACCTAAACTCATGTTCATTGAATGAGTGATGCCATCCAACCATCTCATCCTCTGTTGCACCCCTGTCTTCCTGCCCTCAGTCTTAATTGCACACCCCCCGGCACGTGGGATCCCTGCAGCACGTGGAATCTTCCTGGGCCAGGGATAGAACTAGTGCCCCTTGCACTGCAAGGCGGACTCTTTACCCACTGGACCACTAGGGAAGCCCGTGTTCTTGGTTTTTAAAATCTTCCAAATTTCTCCTTAAAAATTCTTTCATTTGCTTTGCAAGTGCCTCTTATTCAATGCTAATTAATGGACTAGACTTCAATACTAATTCATCCAGTTCCAGTTAGACATTGCTATGCCACAGAACTCAGTAAAAGAAGGAAAATGGTTTTGTGTTCTTTCTAACCTAGCCAGTGAGAAAGAGAAGTGAAGGACGTCCCAGGTGGTCCAGAGGTCAAGAATCGACCTTCCAGTGCAGAGGTTGTGGGTTCAGTGCCTGGTCAGGGAACTAAGATTCCACATGGCTGCATGCCTCAGCTAGTGAGGACCCATTGCAGTCAAAATAAAGAGAGACGGAAATGAAACACGGTATGACCCCATTGTGGCTTTTTGTACCAGCCTAGCAACTGATTAGCAGCCTAACAACTTATAGCCTGTGGTCTGTGAGTGCATTCTCAGAAGTCAAGTCTATTCTAGTTGAGAGGGTGGGAGCATGGATGGCAGGAGGATGTTCGCTTTCGTGCTTGGTGCATTCCTTTACTGTCATTATTGACTAATAAAATGAGTTATCTGTAAAGTGCCTTGGTAGGTCTGGCTCAGAGCTGGTGCTCTTATTGGTGTCATGAACAGTGTCTGAATGGAGTTCTGGGTCCCATTTCTAGTTCAGCTAACAATCAACGCTACCATCCTTTCTGCCCACCGGATTCTCTGGGCAAAGTAGTCAAGTGGCAGGGTCTGTCAAACTATGGTCTGCCTTCCTTCTTGGGTCAGATCATACTTTTCCTCCTTTATTAATTTTGTTGTTCTGTCACTAAGTCATGTCCGACTCTTTGTGACCCCATGGCCTGCAGCAGCCAGGCTTCCCTGTCCTTCACTATATCCCAGTGTTTACCTAAACTCATGTTCATTGAATGAGTGATGCCATCCAACCATCTCATCCTCTGTTGCACCCCTGTCTTCCTGCCCTCAGTCTTTCCCAGCATCAGGGACTTTTCCAGTGAGTTGGCTGTTTGCATCAGGTGGCCAGAATATTGGAGCTTCAGCTTCAGCATCAGTCCTTCTAATGAATATTCAACCTGCAAAGGGTTGATTTCCTTTGGGATTGACTGGTTTGATTTCCTTGCAGTCCAAGGGCCTCTTAAGAGTCTTCTCCAGGGGCTTCCCTGGTGGTCCAGTGGGTAAAGACACTGCCTTGCAGTGCAAGGGGCGCTGGTTCAATCCCTGGCCTGGGAAGATCCCACGTGCCGCGGAGCTGCTCGACCGATGTGTCCAATTACCGAGTCGGAGCTCTGGAGCGCGTGCGCCCAGAGCCGGTGCTCTGCAACAACAGAGGCCACTGTGATGGGAGGCCCACATGGGCCAAAGAACAAAGATGGATGAAAATAGAGAAATGAAAGACCAAGAGAAGTAACCCGCCAGCACCCTCTCTCCCCAACCCACCCCCCACTCAAAAAAAAAAAAGAGTCTTCTCCGGCACCGCAATTCAAAAGCATCCATTCTTTGGTACTCAGCCTTCTTTATGGCCCACCCCTCACATCTGAACATGACTACTGGAAAAACTGTAACTTTGACTGTACAGACTTTTGTCAGCAAAGTGATGTCTCTGCTTTTTAGTATACTGTCTGAGTTTGTCATAGCTTTCCTTCAAAGCATCTTTTCATTTCATGGCTAGTTTATTTATTTGTTGTTTTGGTTTCTTTTCCTCAGACCACACTTGAGTCATTTAAGTCCTGATGTGACTGTAGTCTCAGAACAGCAAGAACAGTGGCCAAGGGTTTCACTGCCTTTATTTTTTGCTAGGTGGAATGGTTATACCGCATCAGCTGTTATCAGCCTGTTTTTTGCCCTCTGCCCTGAAGAGGAGATTGTAATCTGTAGCAAGGGTCCTGCCCTAGAGCCTGCGTTGCTCTTAAACAAGGAGTGAGGGTGGGAGTAGGGTAGCTGGGGGATGGACAACAAAAGGGTTTTTCTTGCTGTCTATGACTGGATTCCAGTGAGATCTGCTGGGTTGTACTCTATCACCTCAAAGGCTTTTGTGGATACTTGTGCATTTTGGAACTAAGGGTCCAGAGTAACATATAATCACATGTTTGTATATGTATCAGAGACTGAAATGGGGTAAGTTTTTCCCAGGCTTGTTTGTAACTTTGCATAGGATAGAAATTGTTGAAATTCAGTTATCACTCCCCTTTACCTTGTGTGGGATACAAAGAGACAAACTTCTCCCTAATCTACATCCATCAGAAATAGCAAGCAGGAAACCTCCATATAGGACCGAGGGACTTGCAGGGTGTAGCAGGTGACCTTAGTGGGTCATCACTGGCCATACCCAACTGCTTCTGGAGAAGGAAAAGCCATTTTATATATGTGGACTCTGAGGTATGGGCTTCCTAGGTGGCCCTAGTGGTAAAGAACCTTCCTGCCAATGCAAGAGACATAAGATGGATGAAAATAGAGAAATGAAAGACCAAGAGAAGTAACCCGCCAGCACCCTCTCTCCCCAACCCACCCCCCACTCAAAAAAAAAAAAGAGTCTTCTCCGGCACCGCAATTCAAAAGCATCCATTCTTTGGTACTCAGCCTTCTTTATGGCCCACCCCTCACATCTGAACATGACTACTGGAAAAACTGTAACTTTGACTGTACAGACTTTTGTCAGCAAAGTGATGTCTCTGCTTTTAGTATACTGTCTGAGTTTGTCATAGCTTTCCTTCAAAGCATCTTTTCATTTCATGGCTAGTTTATTTATTTGTTGTTTTGGTTTCTTTTCCTCAGACCACACTTGAGTCATTTAAGTCCTGATGTGACTGTAGTCTCAGAACAGCAAGAACAGTGGCCAAGGGTTTCACTGCCTTTATTTTTTGCTAGGTGGAATGGTTATACCGCATCAGCTGTTATCAGCCTGTTTTTTGCCCTCTGCCCTGAAGAGGAGATTGTAATCTGTAGCAAGGGTCCTGCCCTAGAGCCTGCGTTGCTCTTAAACAAGGAGTGAGGGTGGGAGTAGGGTAGCTGGGGGATGGACAACAAAAGGGTTTTTCTTGCTGTCTATGACTGGATTCCAGTGAGATCTGCTGGGTTGTACTCTATCACCTCAAAGGCTTTTGTGGATACTTCGTGCATTTTTGGAACTAAGGGTCCAGAGTAACATATAATCACATGTTTGTATATGTATCAGAGACTGAAATGGGGTAAGTTTTTCCCAGGCTTGTTTGTAACTTTGCATAGGATAGAAATTGTTGAAATTCAGTTATCACTCCCCTTTACCTTGTGTGGGATACAAAGAGACAAACTTCTCCCTAATCTACATCCATCAGAAATAGCAAGCAGGAAACCTCCATATAGGACCGAGGGACTTGCAGGGTGTAGCAGGTGACCTTAGTGGGTCATCACTGGCCATACCCAACTGCTTCTGGAGAAGGAAAAGCCATTTTATATATGTGGACTCTGAGGTATGGGCTTCCTAGGTGGCCCTAGTGGTAAAAGAACCTTCCTGCCAATGCAAGAGACATAAGAGACATAGTTTTGATTCCTGGGTCAAGAAGATCCCCTGGAGAAGGAAATGGCAACCCATTCCAGTATTCTTGCCTGGAGAATCCCATGGACAGAGGAGCCTGAAGGGCTCCAGTCTGTGGGGTCACAAAGAGTTGGACATGACTGAAATAACTAAGCTGCTCTGAGGTTCAGCATGTTCTTGCCATGGTCACTAAGCTAGAAATTGACAGAAACAGCCCGTGGCATGCAGGGCTGTGTGGATCTGAGGCCATTTCCTTCCTAATGCAAGAGGAGGTGTTCCTTTGGACCAAAGAACTCCTTCACTCCTTTCCCTACCCTACCTCTTCAGGAATGTGCAGCAGGGCCTGCCAACAGCAGGGGCTGGTCTTAGGCGTCTCTTTTGGTACAGAGCAGGAATGCTGAACTGAGCATGGGCCACAGGAGTCAGACATCACTAGAAGCTGGTGTGTGAGGTCACCTCCATGTGTTGGAGCAGCACTGAGTTTGAGAAACCCTTGTGCTCTGTTGCAGGCAACCAGGTTGCTTCATGACCTAGGAGGTCTTCAAGGATAACTCCTTGGCTGGGGGCCAGGCTGTCTCAGTAAAACCGAGGCCAAAAAGACAAAGCAGCTCATTTCTATTGTTAGAAAAACAATTGTCAATTTTAGTATTGTTCCTTTGGTAACCACAAGAGGCAGGTAAGGATGTGTGGAGGAGGGCTGGGCAATCCTCCACAGATTTCCAAGATGAGAGACACCAGTCAGCATCTCAGGGGTGACAGAAGTCAGTGCTCCTCAAGGCCAAGGGTCTAGACACAGCATCACACTTGCCCTCTTAGAGTCAAGTGATCCAGGGCTACCCCAGGCTTCCCACTGGAATTGTGTGACCACAAGCAAGGTCAGAATCTTTCCATTTCTCTGTTTAAAGAATGAGATGGGACAGGAGGTGGTTAGCTTAACTCACTTCTGTTGTTTCTTTCAGATATTATCTCTTTAGTGTAAAATGTTTACTTTAGGGGGACCTCCCTGGTGATTCCAGTGGCTGAGACTCCATGCTCCCAATGCAAGGGCCCCAAGTTCAATCCCTGGTCAGAGAATTAGATCCCTGACTAGTCGCTGCTACTATTTACACTAGATGCTACATGCCACAACTAAAAGATCCTACATGCCACGACTAAGACCTGGTACAGCCAAATAAATAAATATTTTTAAAAATAAAACAAAATGTTTAAAGTATACCTCAAATATCAAGGTAAAATAACAATAAGGTGCATCTTATGATCTTAGTCTTTTTCATTGTCCCTTAAATGGACCATGTTGGAAAGATCACAACCCAGCTGTTTTCTTTTTTAAAATTATTTTTGACTTTTTACTTTTGCAGAGTTTTGTTGTTTACAGGTACATATGATCCCAGATTAGTCATATGTATATCCCCCACAACCCACCCCTCCAGGCCATCGGACCGCACCCCTGCAGGATCCCCTTTTCCCACAGTGCAATGACAATAGCTATTATTTTCACATATGATAGTATAGGTTTCCCTGTTACTCCCTCTCTACCTCCCACGCCCTGTTCATTCCCCTCAATGTCCATATGTCTGTTCTCTAGGTCTGTTTTTCCATCACTTCACTGCATGTGTTATCATTACCATCTTACTAGATTCCATATACATGCGTTAGTATACTGTACCTTGTCTTTTTCTTTTTGACTTACTTCACTTTTTGTAATACGTTCAAGATCCATCCACCTTATTGGGACTGATTCTTCTGCATTTCTTTTTACAGCTGAGAAGTACTCCATTAGTATATATGTACCAGAGCTTTTTTATCCATTCATTTGTCGATGGACATCTAGGTTGTTTCCATGTTCTAGCTATTGTATAGAGTGCTACAATGAACATTGGGGTACAAGTGCCTCTTTCAATTTTGATTTCATCAGAGTATAAGCCTGATAGTGAGATTGTGCGGCAGGCAGAGCATAGTTACTTATTTCTAGTTAATAGAATTGGGGAAACACTTAATTGCCCCGGTACTATTATCAGAAACCTTCAACCTATACTCTGTAGTCCCCTCTAATTTGAGACTAGAACTTCAACAGTAAAAAGGCATGGAGTTCAAATCAAGATCAGATTTATTGCAAGACAGTAAATCAACATTTATATATCTTGGTAATCAACTTAATACAACATAGCTGTGCATCAATAATCATAGTCAAACCATAACAATAAGGTTTAAAAGTTCAGATCTCAATCAATAAAAATACAATAGTCTTACCCCAGAGCTGGAGAGCCTCTCATGTTCGAGCCGCATGAGCAAGCTGTCTCACAGTCTTTTTATAATATAATAATCACTCTTTTTATAATAAAATTTTTCCTTTCTTTTCAATTTCTTTATAACTTCTGTTTCTAACTATTTGATTTTTAATTGTTTTCAACCACTTAATTTATATAACCTTTTTCTCTAAACATACTGATTTCACTTAATCATCAACTCATCACTTCTCTATTTTAGCTTATATCTATTCAAGAATTACATAAAATTAACTTTATTTCACTTGATCAAAACACATTCAAATCAAATCCTTGGAATCAAATACTTTCTTCCCTTTAGATCATTTAAACTCATGATTAAGGAAAAATCTGAACCATGGAACTTTAACACCCTGTGCTAGACCAGGGCAGGCTATTCATGTTAACTTGAGCTTCTCTATACCTAAGAATAATGACCCATTGTTTTTTTAAAAAATTCTTTCTTTACTTCTCATGCTTTCCCCGCTTACTCTTACGGGGTGGCTGTGACTCAGATGAAGTTTCACTTTCTGCCTTGCTAGAGGAACTTTCTTTCACTGATTCAAAATTTCTCTTACTTCTTTTGGACACAATATTCTTGCCTTTTAGATTAATATATGTTCCTCCTTTAGGTAACATCATATTTACCCATTCCTCTTCTCCTTCTGAACTTATCTCACTTTCTAAAGGGCGAATTTTAGGTCTAAAAAACTTATCTGGGGTTCGAGGACTATCTGAACTATCCGTGTCATCACTCATTTCTTCATATCCAGGGGCCCAGTAATTTCTTAGGAACTGACCTATGGTAGCCCACGTCAATTGCTGACAACCCAGCTATATTTTTGAGAATGCTACTTTCCCAAACCACTAGGAGATTATATTTTGAAAAACTCCTCAGTTACATAACTCCTGTTTCTGCCTAAATGTTTCATGTTATGTATTTGTAATTTAACTTTTATTGTGGAAACTTTGAAACATATGTGAGAAAATTGTATACTGAACTACCCAGGACCCGTCAGCCAGCTTCAACAGTTATCCACATTTTGTCCATCTGGTTTCATCTCCCTCAACCTCCACCCGCCATCTCCCACTCCGTGTAGTTTTTGGCAGCAGGGAATACTGGAATATTTTCAAGCATATCTCAGATTTCATATCTTCTTATAGTTAGAGGCTTTACTTTGTGAATCTAACAGGGAAGGCCCTTCCTTTTTGGTGAAATATAGCTACAGTGTCATTATTTCAGGCAGGCAGACTATGGGACGGTGATTCAGCGTTCTTTGAATTTTTAGTGAATTCAGAGTGGCAAGTGTATAGGATTTGCCCTCTTCCCTCCAGAAAAAGTGGTAGAATTCACGGAAAAGCATCTTGGGGGTTGAGGGGCACTTGTTTCACCCCTTACAAGTCTTTCAGAAAGCAAATATAGGAAAGGCCTTTCCAGGGTGATGAATATAACTAGCATTCACGTAGCACCTACTGTGTACGTTTCCATATACATCATCTGTAACCTACACACAAAGTTGAGAAATGAAAGCCAAGGTTTTGAGAGGAGTTTCCCAATTATTACCTTTGGATTGATCGATATTAGAAAATCACATTACCCTGGCTCACATTACCCTACCCAAAACACTAGGAGATAACCTCTTTAGCACCAGTGCACAAGGTTATATGGTTTGTTCCTTAATCTGATGTTTGCTGCTGTAGAAATAATTAGTTCATTTCTTGAGGTTCCCTTGGAAATAGTGAAATGAGGATAATATATTGTAGGCAGAGAAAGCATGAAAAATGTCTTCCTCTGCCTAGCCCAGGCTGAGATGCCATTCAGTCTTCCCCTGTCTCTAGTTCCCATCTTAGTGCTTATACATCACTCTTTGGGATTAGAGAACATTTGTAGGTTTGTGCTTGAAAGATCTGAATTTTGGCTTTGGAAATCTGTAAATTTTTATTCAGTAAGGAGCATCTTTATTTAGAAAAATGCCTCCTTAAACATGTTTGCCAGTTCCCAGAGGCTTCTTGAAGCATACTGAAAGGGAGAAAAAAGGAATGGAGCTGACTAAGGAGAGAGGAAGAAAGAAAGGAAGTGAGGAAAGGAATAAAAAATCAAAGTCCTTTAGTAAGTTCCAGATTGATTTTATGACCCAGTTTGAGATGAACTCTGGTTTCTTCCATTGTTTGTATTTAAAATGTCTTTCTGCAGACCCAAAGGAGTGTGAAACCCCCTAAGCACTGCCTTAGTAATCAGACTGTCCCAACAGGTTTACTGTGAAGCTACTGAGGCTAAACTTCAGAGTTTCTTCCTTGTGTGGATCCCTCCCAAAACCTTGGGAGAGGCACGAGAAATATATTCTGTTTCATACGTTTAAGCATCAAACCACACAAAACTCAGATCCACTTGAGTGTGTCGGAAATTGAGTTCTCAAGAGAATAATATGCCATGACCATACCCTGATAAGTCCCAAACTTCCCAAGGAGTGAAACTTCCCTTTCTTCCTTTAAATTCATTTGCATGAATTTAACTTAATTTGTATTTCATTTGTGCAGATGAAATTATGCAGCAGGAGATCAGGCCCTTGGTGGCAGTGGATATAATTGAACAACTTCACAGACAGTTTGCCGTTCTTTCAGGTAAGGTGCAAATTCATTTGCGTTTCTAGATTTTGTGAAGGGGGGATGTCACTCGGAGGGCCAAGCCTCTTGAGCTTGATCAACATTAAGGTAAAGTCTTAGTCGTCCCCTAAGCCTCACCCCAGGACTAGAATGAACTGAGGATAATCCAGCAGGAGGCAGGTGGGATCTCATAGATGTTATTCCTTTTGCTGTTGGGTGAAATCTGGTCTTTCTTTAGGAGTACATTTCTTTGAGGTTGTAAAGAAAAGACCGAAAAGATTTTGAGGTAGGAAAAGAAATGAGTATTGATATTAACTGCCACTATAATATTCTTCTAATATTCTCATTCAGTGTTCTACCAAGATCCAACCTTAAGCCAGTCTTGGTTTTAAGAGCTCATGAATGTTGCTAAGGTTATTTGTTCTCTGAGAGATTTGTGTTTTATTCTTAGCTCTTATGGATCTAATTTTAACACATCAATTTCCATTAAGCCTTTGATTGAGAGTAGAGAGGCTAATATTAATCAAGGGCAGAACTTTCGAGAGAAGCCATCACAGTAAGAAGCCTGTGCATTGCAATGAAGAGTAGCCCTGCTCACAACTACAGAGAGCCTGCATGCAGCAACAAAGACCCAGTGAACTCTGGTTTCTTGCATTGTTTGTATTTAAAATGTCTTTCTGCAGACCCAAAGGAGTGTGAAACCCCCTAAGCACTGCCTTAGTAATCAGACTGTCCCAACAGGTTTACTGTGAAGCTACTGAGGCTAAACTTCAGAGTTTCTTCCTTGTGTGGATCCCTCCCAAAACCTTGGGAGAGGCACGAGAAATATATTCTGTTTCATACGTTTAAGCATCAAACCACACAAAACTCAGATCCACTTGAGTGTGTCGGAAATTGAGTTCTCAAGAGAATAATATGCCATGACCATACCCTGATAAGTCCCAAACTTCCCAAGGAGTGAAACTTCCCTTTCTTCCTTTAAATTCATTTGCATGAATTTAACTTAATTTGTATTTCATTTGTGCAGATGAAATTATGCAGCAGGAGATCAGGCCCTTGGTGGCAGTGGATATAATTGAACAACTTCACAGACAGTTTGCCGTTCTTTCAGGTAAGGTGCAAATTCATTTGCGTTTCTAGATTTTGTGAAGGGGGGATGTCACTCGGAGGCCAAGCCTCTTGAGCTTGATCAACATTAAGGTAAAGTCTTAGTCGTCCCCTAAGCCTCACCCCAGGACTAGAATGAACTGAGGATAATCCAGCAGGAGGCAGGTGGGATCTCATAGATGTTATTCCTTTTGCTGTTGGGTGAAATCTGGTCTTTCTTTAGGAGTACATTTCTTTGAGGTTGTAAAGAAAAGACCGAAAAGATTTTGAGGTAGGAAAAAGAAATGAGTATTGATATTAACTGCCACTATAATATTCTTCTAATATTCTCATTCAGTGTTCTACCAAGATCCAACCTTAAGCCAGTCTTGGTTTTAAGAGCTCATGAATGTTGCTAAGGTTATTTGTTCTCTGAGAGATTTGTGTTTTATTCTTAGCTCTTATGGATCTAATTTTAACACATCAATTTCCATTAAGCCTTTGATTGAGAGTAGAGAGGCTAATATTAATCAAGGGCAGAACTTTCGAGAGAAGCCATCACAGTAAGAAGCCTGTGCATTGCAATGAAGAGTAGCCCCTGCTCACAACTACAGAGAGCCTGCATGCAGCAACAAAGACCCAGTGCAACCAAAAATTTGAAAAATTTTAAGAAAGACTAGAAATTTTCTGAGCCTAGGCCCAACCGTGAAAATCTGCCATTGTTAGAATATTGTTCCATTTTATTCTCTTAACTCAGGGTAACATGACTTTAATTACTGAAATTGGAAGTACAGACAAAACCTGAATCATAGTTAGACCTTTCTTGGAAGCATAGGTTAGTGAGATTAGACGTCCTCAGCACGTATCACAGAGAAATAAAGTGGAAAGTCTCTCTCTCCTTTTACATCTGTTCTGAAAACAAAGTCATCTTAGTTATATCACAGAGAGAATGTGTAGTTGATATAAATTTTATTCTACAAAATATGATGTAAAAACCATCACACTTTTTCCCATTCTCTAAGTCTTGTTTAGTTTGCCCCAGACTCCTCATGGGTTTTCTCGCTTCCAATGCAGATCCAGGTTCGATCCCTGGGTTCAGAAGATTCCCTGGAGAAGGAAATGCCAACTTACTCTAGTATTATTGCGTAGGAAAACCCATGGACCAGAGGAGCCTAGTGGGCTGCGGTCTATGCGATCTCAAGAGTCGGACATGATTTAGTAGCTAAACAACAACAAACTCCTCATATTACTGAATTTGAGAGGAATGCAGTTTACATTATTAGGATACCATTCGTTGTTTGTATAATCACTGAAAACCCCATAAATACAGGGTTCTCAGTTTTTAAATTTCTGCTTGTATTGCTAATACTTAGAACAGAGGCCAGAACATAATACATGCTGAGGTTAAAATTATTCAAGTCCTCCTGGTCTGTCCTGTGAGGCCAGTGGGCTCTCGGCTCCCCACACCCCCAGCCCAGGCACCACTGTCTTGACCCTGGTAGGAGTACCTGGCCAGCCTCCAGCAGGTGCAGTATCATAGCTTCCCACAGTGAGCCTAGGATGGTGCACAGCAGAGGGCAGCATGGGGACTGCCTCTGGGCTTCTGGCAACTGCTGCTGTGGCCCCATGTCAGAGGCCCAAGGCCCCCGCAAGGTCTGGAATGAAGAGTAGCCCTGCTCACAACTACAGAGAGCCTGCATGCAGCAACAAAGACCCAGTGCAACCAAAAATTTGAAAAATTTTAAGAAAGACTAGAAATTTTCTGAGCCTAGGCCCAACCGTGAAAATCTGCCATTGTTAGAATATTGTTCCATTTTATTCTCTTAACTCAGGGTAACATGACTTTAATTACTGAAATTGGAAGTACAGACAAAACCTGAATCATAGTTAGACCTTTCTTGGAAGCATAGGTTAGTGAGATTAGACGTCCTCAGCACGTATCACAGAGAAATAAAGTGGAAAGTCTCTCTCTCCTTTTACATCTGTTCTGAAAACAAAGTCATCTTAGTTATATCACAGAGAGAATGTGTAGTTGATATAAATTTTATTCTACAAAATATGATGTAAAAACCATCACACTTTTTCCCATTCTCTAAGTCTTGTTTAGTTTGCCCCAGACTCCTCATGGGTTTTCTCGCTTCCAATGCAGATCCAGGTTCGATCCCTGGGTTCAGAAGATTCCCTGGAGAAGGAAATGCCAACTTACTCTAGTATTATTGCGTAGGAAAACCCATGGACCAGAGGAGCCTAGTGGGCTGCGGTCTATGCGATCTCAAGAGTCGGACATGATTTAGTAGCTAAACAACAACAAACTCCTCATATTACTGAATTTGAGAGGAATGCAGTTTACATTATTAGGATACCATTCGTTGTTTGTATAATCACTGAAAACCCCATAAATACAGGGTTCTCAGTTTTTAAATTTCTGCTTGTATTGCTAATACTTAGAACAGAGGCCAGAACATAATACATGCTGAGGTTAAAATTATTCAAGTCCTCCTGGTCTGTCCTGTGAGGCCAGTGGGCTCTCGGCTCCCCACACCCCCAGCCCAGGCACCACTGTCTTGACCCTGGTAGGAGTACCTGGCCAGCCTCCAGCAGGTGCAGTATCATAGCTTCCCACAGTGAGCCTAGGATGGTGCACAGCAGAGGGCAGCATGGGGACTGCCTCTGGGCTTCTGGCAACTGCTGCTGTGGCCCCATGTCACAGAAGGCCCAAGGCCAACATGCGTCAAGGTCTGAAATGGACGATGGGGTGGTGGAGTAGATTCCTGTAGTCTGACACCAAAACTGTAATGCCTCAACTCATTCTTGATTCTGACATACGCTATCACACAGTGTTTCATCTGGGAAAGGAATCCAGTGAGTTGATTGATACATTTAGATATCCAAAGTTATTGCTTTTGAGTAATATTGAGGCATTTTTCTCGGTACTTATTTCTTCAAGGCAGTTTAGGGAAAATTTTTAACTGGTACCAGGCAGCCGTAGATATGGGTTTAAATTCTGCTACTGACTAGCTGTATCATGTTGGGTAATTAACTTGTCTAAACTTGACTTTCCTCACTTTGTGTAATGAGCAGGATCATCATGATTGTGAGGATTAAAGACATAATGTATGAAAAATGCTTAGTTTATTGCAACTGCCAACTAAATGCTTGCTCTTTTTTCCCTGATATATTTTAATCCTGTAAAAATGTTTATTTTAGGGTTATATTACCAAAAATGGTTTTCAGTTTGACAGTGTTTTTATAAGGAACCAAAACCATACAGTGAATAGAGTGTATAATGCCACGATTAAGTCAGGAGTAGAGCTCACTGTTACTCTTTAATGTAGACCATAGAACTGAAAACACTTACTGGCCCAAGAAGACACCTCTGCTGTAGGAAAGGCACTTTGGGCAAAGTCAGCCCTTTCATTTCTGAGCTTCTTCATCAGCTTGTCTCCTCAAGGTTGCCTTTCTTATGACAGAGAAGTATGGATTCGTTGTGATAGCATTTGCAACACTACAAGTCAAGAAGAGTATCAGCAGCCGTGGAGTTCTCTGAGTCAGCCCTTTTTTGGAATAAGCAGGCCTGTAGATCATTTTTAACTGTCCCTCCTTACCTGACAGAGGCAGCAAATTCAGCAACAAGGCTGTTGAGGGTGCCTGTGTAGTTGTGATTATAAAACAGAAATCTCCGCAGTTAGGTCTTTTCCCACAACTATGGCAGCCCAGCCCTGGCCTCTGCTCTGAGTCACAGCACTTTTCCTTTTCCTGATTAACTCAAGCAGGGTGAAGATGTTCCAGCTGCTTGCTGACTTTTCTATAGTTTCCACTGAGATCTAGAGAGAGCCAGAGGCCCCCTTAACCGGGAACGCTGTGAAAGAGAGGATGGAGCCTTTTTTTCAGTGAGGCCACAGGTGCATGACCTGCTGTGCTGTGTGAGTGTGCTCCTCTGGCTGGTGGAAGAGCAGGGCTCATTGCCTGATGCCTGACCCATACTTGAAGCCTCTGAACAGTGAGACCAGCAGGGCCATCAGCAGGAATTGGATAGTGAACAGGGCTAGGGGATCTGGTGGCTCTGTCTTGGGAAGACAGCTTTCATATTCCCCAATGAACTTGCGCTATTTCTAAGTTTAGGGCCTTAGCTAGGAATCAAGAGAATATAAACAGGTTATTGTGGGCTTCCCTGGTGGTCCAGTGGGTAAGGACACCGCCTTGCAGTGCAAGGGGCGCCGGTTTGATCCCTGGCCTGGGAAGATCCCATGTGCCTAGGAGTGGCTGGACCTCTGTGTCCAATTACCGAGCCGGAGCTCTGGAGCGCATGCGCCCAGAGCCGGTGCTCTGCAACAATAGAGGCCACTGTGATGGGAGGCTCACACGGGCCAAAGAACAAAGACGGATGAAAATAGATAAATGAAAGACCAATAGAAGTTGCCCGGCCCTGCTCCCTCCCCAACCCGCTCCCCCCCAAAAAGAAAGAAGGGCTTCCCCTGGTGGTCCAGTGGGTAAGGACACCGCCTTGCAGTGCAAGGGGCGCTGGTTCGATCCCTGGCCTGGGAAGATCCCACGTGCCGCGGAGCGGCTGGACCGATGTGTCCAATTACCGAGCCAGAGCTCTGGAGCGCATGCGCCCAGAGCCGGTGCTCTGCGGTGACAGACGCCACCGCAATGGGAGGCCCACGGGAGACAAAGAACAAAGACGGATGAAAATCGAGAAATGGAGGACCAATGGAAGTGGCCCGCCCGCTCCCCTCCCTCCCCAACCCCACCCCCCCCCCAAAAAAATAAATAAAAATATAAATCTTGGGAAAAAAAAACAAAAAGCAGAAATCTCGCAGTTAGGTTTTTTAAATGGCAGCCCCTTTTTGAGTCACAGCACTTTTCCTTTTCCTGATTAACTCAAGCAGGGTGAAGATGTTCCAGCTGCTTGCTGACTTTTCTATAGTTTCCACTGAGATCTAGAGAGAGCCAGAGGCCCCCTTAACCGGGAACGCTGTGAAAGAGAGGATGGAGCCTTTTTTTCAGTGAGGCCACAGGTGCATGACCTGCTGTGCTGTGTGAGTGTGCTCCTCTGGCTGGTGGAAGAGCAGGGCTCATTGCCTGATGCCTGACCCATACTTGAAGCCTCTGAACAGTGAGACCAGCAGGGCCATCAGCAGGAATTGGATAGTGAACAGGGCTAGGGGATCTGGTGGCTCTGTCTTGGGAAGACAGCTTTCATATTCCCCAATGAACTTGCGCTATTTCTAAGTTTAGGGCCTTAGCTAGGAATCAAGAGAATATAAACAGGTTATTGTGGGCTTCCCTGGTGGTCCAGTGGGTAAGGACACCGCCTTGCAGTGCAAGGGGCGCCGGTTTGATCCCTGGCCTGGGAAGATCCCATGTGCCTAGGAGTGGCTGGACCTCTGTGTCCAATTACCGAGCCGGAGCTCTGGAGCGCATGCGCCCAGAGCCGGTGCTCTGCAACAATAGAGGCCACTGTGATGGGAGGCTCACACGGGCCAAAGAACAAAGACGGATGAAAATAGATAAATGAAAGACCAATAGAAGTTGCCCGCCGGCCCTGCTCCCTCCCCAACCCGCTCCCCCCCAAAAAGAAAGAAGGGCTTCCCCTGGTGGTCCAGTGGGTAAGGACACCGCCTTGCAGTGCAAGGGGCGCTGGTTCGATCCCTGGCCTGGGAAGATCCCACGTGCCGCGGAGCGGCTGGACCGATGTGTCCAATTACCGAGCCAGAGCTCTGGAGCGCATGCGCCCAGAGCCGGTGCTCTGCGGTGACAGACGCCACCGCAATGGGAGGCCCACGGGAGACAAAGAACAAAGACGGATGAAAATCGAGAAATGGAGGACCAATGGAAGTGGCCCGCCCGCTCCCCTCCCTCCCCAACCCGACCCCCGCCCAAAATAATAAATAAATATATACATCTTTAAAAAAAAAAAGAAAGAGAAAGAAAAAAAAAAGTCAAAATTAAAAAATTAAGCAGGTTATTGTGACGAAAACACTAACTAGTCTTTGGCCTCAGACAATCTTGGTTCATATTCCAGCACAGTTAGTAGGTTGCTCTCAGCAGGGGTTTCTCATCTATACATAGTTGTTTATACAAGCTTTTAGCCTCATCCACCAGAGGGCAGACAAGATGTAAGAAGAACCGTAATCCCACAGCATGTGTGCGTGCTAAATTGCTTTAGTTGTGTCTGACTCTTTCGACCCATGGACTGTAGCCCACCAGGCTCCTCTGTCCATGGGAGTTTTCCAGGCTAGAATACTGGACTGTGTTGCTATTTCCTCCTCCAGGGGCTCTTCCTGAACCAGGAATCAAACCAATATCTCTTACATCTCCTGCATTGGCAGGTGGTTTCTTTACCACTAGTGACACCTAGGAAGCCCCAACAGCAGCTAGAACCAAAACCACATCACAGAAAGTTAACCAAGATGAAAAGGCAGAGGGTTTTGTCCCAGATGAAGGGACAAAATATCCCCCAACAAAAAACAACCAAATGAAGTGCAGATAGGCAACTTTCCAGAAAAAAGAATTCAGAAAAATGATAGTGAAGATGATCCAGGATCTCAGGGAAAAGAAGGAAGCAAGTATTGAGAAGATGCAAGAAATGTTTACTAAAGACCTAAAAGAACTGAAGAACAAATAGAGATGCACTAGAAGGAATAAATAGTAGAATAACTGATGCAGAAGAATGGATAAGTGACCAGGAGGACAGAATGGTATAAATCACTGCCACAGAAAAGAATATAGAAACAATGGCAGCCTGAGACCTCTGGGACAGCATTAAATGCACCAACATTCATGTTACAGAGGTCCCAGAAGGAGGAGAGAGAGAGAGAGAGAGAGAGGATCCGAGAAAATATTTGAAGAAATAATAGCTAAAAACTTTCCAAACATGGGAAAGAAAATAGTCAACCAAGTCCAGGAAGCACAGAGAGTTCCAGGCAGGATAAACCCAAGGAGGAACATACCAAGATACATAGTAATCAAACTGACAAAAATAAAGGACAAAGATAAAATATTAAAAGCAATAAGGGAAAAACGGCAAATAACGTACAAAGCAACTGCCATCAAGTTATCAGCTGATTTCTCAACAGAAACTCTACAAATCAGAAGATATGTATTGATATATTTAAAGTGATGAAAGGGAGGAACCTACAACCAAGAATACTCTTACCCAGCAAGATTTTCTTTCAGATTTGTTGGAGAAATCAAAAGCTTTACAGACAAGCAAAATTTAAGAGAATTCAGTGCCACCAAAACTCAGCTTCTTTACAAATAACCCAAACAAGATCTTAGTTGTGTCTGACTCTTTCGACCCATGGACTGTAGCCCACCAGGCTCCTCTGTCCATGGGAGTTTTCAAACTAGAATACTGGACTGTGTTGCTATTTCCTCCTCCAGGGGCTCTTCCTGAACCAGGAATCAAACCAATATCTCTTACATCTCCTGCATTGGCAGGTGGTTTCTTTACCACTAGTGACACCTAGGAAGCCCCAACAGCAGCTAGAACCAAAACCACATCACAGAAAGTTAACCAAGATGAAAAGGCAGAGGGTTTTGTCCCAGATGAAGGGACAAAATATCCCCCAACAAAAAACAACCAAATGAAGTGCAGATAGGCAACTTTCCAGAAAAAAGAATTCAGAAAAATGATAGTGAAGATGATCCAGGATCTCAGGGAAAAGAAGGAAGCAAGTATTGAGAAGATGCAAGAAATGTTTACTAAAGACCTAAAAGAACTGAAGAACAAATAGAGATGCACTAGAAGGAATAAATAGTAGAATAACTGATGCAGAAGAATGGATAAGTGACCAGGAGGACAGAATGGTATAAATCACTGCCACAGAAAAGAATATAGAAACAATGGCAGCCTGAGACCTCTGGGACAGCATTAAATGCACCAACATTCATGTTACAGAGGTCCCAGAAGGAGGAGAGAGAGAGAGAGAGAGAGAGAGGATCCGAGAAAATATTTGAAGAAATAATAGCTAAAAACTTTCCAAACATGGGAAAGAAAATAGTCAACCAAGTCCAGGAAGCACAGAGAGTTCCAGGCAGGATAAACCCAAGGAGGAACATACCAAGATACATAGTAATCAAACTGACAAAAATAAAGGACAAAGATAAAATATTAAAAGCAATAAGGGAAAAACGGCAAATAACGTACAAAGCAACTGCCATCAAGTTATCAGCTGATTTCTCAACAGAAACTCTACAAATCAGAAGATATGTATTGATATATTTAAAGTGATGAAAGGGAGGAACCTACAACCAAGAATACTCTTACCCAGCAAGATTTTCTTTCAGATTTGTTGGAGAAATCAAAAGCTTTACAGACAAGCAAAATTTAAGAGAATTCAGTGCCACCAAACCAGTTTTATAACAAATACTAACGGAGCTTCTTTAGGCAGAAAACACAAGAGAAAGAGAAGACATACACAAAATAAACCCAAAACAATTAAGAAAATGCTAGTATGATCATATATCGATAATTACCTTAACTGTACATGGATTAAATGCACCAACCAAAAGGCATAGACTGGCTGGGTGGATGCAAATGTGTGTGTGTGTGCACTTTCACTTACCACAGCGCTTTACTTAATCCCTCAAGTTATATGTAATCATTTTATATTGTTAGGTTAATCATATTTTCATTATGACTTGCAGTGGTAGTTATCTTATATTTTTTGTCTAGCTATTGATTGTGAAAACTGATGAACATCTTTCATTATTGTGGGAAAAAAAATACCAGTAGGAGGAAAAACCATATAACATCTCACACTTCAAGATTAGGCCAATGGGAGTTAGAACAGATCCCCAACTCCCTGATTCATGATTCTTTTATATATTTATCAGGTTGTTGGGTTTTTGCGGGGGGAGGGGTTGGGAAAGTGAGAACAGATACTGGGAGGCAAATAGCAGTAACTACCTCCCTGTCTCTCCCATGTTGCTCTTTACCATCTTCCTATGGCATTTTCCAGTGTTCCAAATTCTCTTCTAAATCCAGACCCAGATGGGAATGGTCTTATGTACCCCAAGTGTTGCTAGTGTTTTCTGCAGTAAGGTTAGTACTCTTAATGTGCAGAAATGATGCCAGGAGGAGTAAAGGTTATTTTATTAAGTCACCATTGTACTTAGTTCCTAGGTGTCTGGTTTTCTTTTTTTTTGGTGGGGGGTGTGTGGGGCGCGGGTTGGGGAGGGAGAGGAGGGGGCGGGCCACTTCTATTGGTCTTTCATTTCTCTATTTTCATCCGTCTTTTTTTGTTTTTGGCCCATGTGGGCCTCCCATCGCAGTGGCCTCTGTTGTCGCAGAGCACTGGCTCTGGGCGCATGCGCTCCAGAGCCCCGGCTCGGTAATTGGACACACCGGTCCAGCCGTTCCGCGGCATGTGGGATCTTCCCAGGCCAGGGACCGAACCGGCACCCCTTGCACCGCAAGGCGGTGTCCTTACCCACTGGACCACCAGGGAAGCCCCTGGTTTTCTTTACCTTCCTTGAATGGGGCTTTTTTTTTGCATAATCGTTCTTCCTTTTGCATTTCCATGTTTTCTCACAAGGTGGCGCCGACTGCCTTGTAGTGGATGGAGGCGCAGCTTTGTTTCCTTGGTGCTTCTGTTAAGACTGACAGACAAGGTCAACAGAGCCTGGTGTCCCCAATTAACCTCCTGCTTCTCTACGATTCATTCTCTGTGTCAGGCATGATAGAAGAAAACTCCACCCATCTTTCTCTAGGCATGAATACCTTTAATTTTAGTTAATGAAAAGGTTAAATCATGAAATGGTATAATTATATCCTTATGAATATTTTACGTTATTTTTGGTTCCTTGAAATGTTTTAGGCATTTTCTTGGCAAATATTGTTTATGCAATTAGTATAGTGTTATAATGCATCTAAAGTTAACCTTACTCAAGATGTAACTTCTCTTAATTCATATTTCTTTGAACCTTCTGTGATTGTGAAACTATTCCCTGGTGGCTTAGATGGTAAAGAATCCCCCTGCCAGTGCAAGACACCCAGGTTCAAGACCCAGGAAAATCCCCTGGCAGAGGAAATGGCAGCCCACTCCAGAATTCTTGCCTGGGAAGTCCCCTGGACAGCAGAGCCTGGTGGACTACAGTCCATGGGTCGCAGAGTCAGATTCAATAGAGCCACTAATACACACACAGAAAGAAGAAGGATATTTATTAGTTGAAAACTGATAGCACCTGGTATAAATTGTTTTCAGTCCAGATAATGAAGGAGGGCTTCCCTGGTGGTCCAGTGGGTAAAGAGTCTGCTTTTCAGTGGAAGGGGCATTAATTCGATCAGTTCGATTCCTGGCCTGGGAAGATCCCACGTGCTGCAGAAAGGCTGGACCGATGTGTCCAATTACCAGCCTGCGCTCTGGAGCGCATGCACCCAGAGCCGGTGCTCAGCGGCGAGAGAGGCCGCTGCGATGGGAGGCCCACACAGGCCAAAGAATAAAGATGGATGAAAATAAATGGATAAAAAAGTCAATAAAACAGGCCAAAATTAAAAAAAGAAATAACGAAGGAGCTCAGTCTTCTTGTCAAAAAACTAATCTGCAGGGTTTTTGTGATTTTTTTTTTTAGCTGAAATGTACAAGATTAATCAAGAGGCATTTTCCAGAGATGAAAATTTGTCTGGTCTTCTAGACAAATATCAGAGTGATTGGTCTCTGAGAGCGCAAGACTCACGTTGACTACATACAAGAGACTTGTGTAGAAAAACCACAGTGTTGACTTACTCTTTCCGAAACACAGATACTCGTGTTTGCTCAGGAGCAAAAGTACATGGAACATCAAAGTGTAAAGTGGAAGATACCAAGTGTGGACTCGGAGCAGCAGAGTGGGTTGGAGGATCATAATGGCATCGTCATTAGATAGACTGGTGACATGGCCTGGATTCCCCACATAGCAGGCCAGAACCCTCTCTTCTTAGGTTAGGTGCCTGCCTTTGCTTCTCTGAGTCTCTCTTTCCTGAAGTTTCTTCATAGATCCCACACCCTCAGTAATCATGCAGTCCTTGTTAAACCACACCCAGCATGGATGCCTCTTTCATTAGCTATGTAAAATAGGTGTTGTCATCTGTCATTGGCTTCACTTGGGAGCTGTGTTCCACTGGAGGTGGCCTCCCTCCGTGGGTACCTCCTGGAAGGTGCTCCCAGCACTTCGGCTCCTGTCCCTCTGCCTGGGGAACAAGTGCTCCAAGTTTTTAGTCCTCAGTGCCTTAGCAGCTCAGTCAGTTTTCACAGACCTTTTCGGCCCAAAGCAATACCCAACAGTTTAAACAACCTAAGTCTATATGCCCTGATAACTTATTAGCTGTTTGATAAAATAGCTGCACACAGTTGGGAAAAAAAAGTCAGATTTAACTTTCATTCTTGAGAACCACAATGATCTCAAATCTTGGAATTGGTTCAGACATCACCATCTGTATTTCCTGTTCACATTGATTTTCTTACTATACTTGCTTATTTCCCCAGCAGCCATCAAACCCCTAGCCCCTCAAAGATATAATGCCGTTCAAAAGAATTCTGCACAGTTTAATGTTGAAATTCCAAACTACCACAAGCTAGTAGTGAGCATGGCATCTAACAGATGCCAACTCATGCTGCTTTCCCTTAAATCTAAAAGATTCATGGTGCTTTTGTGAATTCCCTGTGGATTCCTGTTTGGGAACCGTGGGGCTGGAACATAGTCATGTGGGTACAAAGACACTGGGGAATAGAATCTATTTAATCTAATGGCCTTACTTCCAATGAATAAAATACTTAAATGCTAATTTTATGCTTTTGTTCTCAAAGGGATGTCTTAGATCTCTGTTTGAGAGTTATTCAAGGGCAGCTGATTATTGTTGCCTTGTAAGAATAATAACCCTAATAAAGGTTATTATTTATGAAGCAATCATATATAATAAACATTCTGCTGACGTGCCTTTCCTGTATGTCCTCAAGCCCCTTAAGACCTGTTGAGGAGCGTATAGGTAATATTCCTATTATATAGATACATATGCATATAAATATAAAAGGAGATGTCTACTGAAGTAAGTATCTTACATAAAATCACATAGAAATTAAGTGATAAAGCCAAATTTGAACAAGATTGTCTGATTTTAGAGCCATCTCTCTCTGGGTGCCTTTCTTTTTCTTGGTCATGTTGCACAGCATGAGGGATCTTAGTTCCCTGGACAGGGATTGAACCCATCCCCGCTGTAGTGGAAGCATGAAGTCCTAACCATTGGACTGCTATAAAAGTCCCTAGAACCAGCTCTCTTAACCACCATGTTCTTTTAAAACAAACCAAAAAAAGGCCTCTTTTGTTGCTGTTTTATTTATTTATTTTCATCCATCTTTACTCTTTGGCCTGTGTGGGCCTCCCATCACAGTGGCCTCTCTTGCTCCAGAGCACCGACTCTGAGCACATGTGCTCCAGAGCACTGGCTTGTGATTGGAAACAGCGGCCCAGCTGCTCCATGGCATGTGGAATCTTCCCAGGCCAGGGATTGAACTGGTGCCTCTTGCACTGCAAGGTGGACCACCAGGGAAGCCTACCACCATGTTCTTTTGTCTTCGATGTGTGCTAACTACATAAATGAAGAGCAATATTACGTTTTTGTGTGGCATTGTTTACTATTATGCTGAAATAAATCAAGGTTATCTTTTATTTTCTTAAACTAGTTATTTAATATTGGAGTAGCTGATTAACAATATTGTGATTGAAGTGCAGAGCAGAGAAACTCAGTCATGGGTTTACACATATCCATTCTCCAGTACTCTCCCCTCCCAAGCAGGTTGCAGTATAACATTGAGCAGAGTTCCATGTGCTGTACAGTAGGTCCTTGCTGGTTATCCATTTTATTTTTTATTTATTTTTAAAAATTTTTTTGTTTGAAAATTTGTAACAGGCACTTGACTAATACTTCCCATTAATGTCATCATTGGGATTTTTTTATATAGTTTTTTTTTACAGGGTTTTATTGTTTACTGCCACACATTGACTCAAATCTGCTGTAGGTATACATATTCCCCCCCACCCCGAACATCCCCCCATCTCCCTCCCCCACAACCCCCAGATTACCACAGAGCCCCTCTTTGAGATCTCCTAGTCCCACAGCATATTCCCCCCACTCACCCCAATATCCATAAGGCTGTTCTCCATGTCCGCCTCTCCATTGCTGCTCTGCACATTCATCAGCAACATCTTCCTAGATTCCATATATATGTCAGTATACAATATTTACCTTTTCTCTGACATACTTCACTCTGTATAATAGGTTTTAGTTTTTAAACAATGCATTTCATTTTATGGCTAGTATTTATTCCATGAACAGGGATTGAACCCATCCCCGCTGTAGTGGAAGCATGAAGTCCTAACCATTGGACTGCTATAAAAGTCCCTAGAACCAGCTCTCTTAACCACCATGTTCTTTTAAAACAAACCAAAAAAAGGCCTCTTTTGTTGCTGTTTTATTTATTTATTTTCATCCATCTTTACTCTTTGGCCTGTGTGGGCCTCCCATCACAGTGGCCTCTCTTGCTCCAGAGCACCGACTCTGAGCACATGTGCTCCAGAGCACTGGCTTGTGATTGGAAACAGCGGCCCAGCTGCTCCATGGCATGTGGAATCTTCCCAGGCCAGGGATTGAACTGGTGCCTCTTGCACTGCAAGGTGGACCACCAGGGAAGCCTACCACCATGTTCTTTTGTCTTCGATGTGTGCTAACTACATAAATGAAGAGCAATATTACGTTTTTGTGTGGCATTGTTTACTATTATGCTGAAATAAATCAAGGTTATCTTTTATTTTCTTAAACTAGTTATTTAATATTGGAGTAGCTGATTAACAATATTGTGATTGAAGTGCAGAGCAGAGAAACTCAGTCATGGGTTTACACATATCCATTCTCCAGTACTCTCCCCTCCCAAGCAGGTTGCAGTATAACATTGAGCAGAGTTCCATGTGCTGTACAGTAGGTCCTTGCTGGTTATCCATTTTATTTTTTATTTATTTTTAAAAATTTTTTTGTTTGAAAATTTGTAACAGGCACTTGACTAATACTTCCCATTAATGTCATCATTGGGATTTTTTTATATAGTTTTTTTTTACAGGGTTTTATTGTTTACTGCCACACATTGACTCAAATCTGCTGTAGGTATACATATTCCCCCCCACCCCGAACATCCCCCCATCTCCCTCCCCCACAACCCCCAGATTACCACAGAGCCCCTCTTTGAGATCTCCTAGTCCCACAGCATATTCCCCCCACTCACCCCAATATCCATAAGGCTGTTCTCCATGTCCGCCTCTCCATTGCTGCTCTGCACATTCATCAGCAACATCTTCCTAGATTCCATATATATATGTCAGTATACAATATTTACCTTTTTCTCTCTGACATACTTCACTCTGTATAATAGGTTTTAGATTCATCCACCTCATTAGAACTGATTCAAATGCATTTCATTTTATGGCTGAGTAATATTCCATTGTATATATGTACCACAGTTTCTTTATCCATTCATCTATCAGTGGACATCTAGGTTGCTTCCAGGTCCTGGCTATTGTAAATAGTGCTTCAGTGAACAATGGGGTACAAATGTCTCAATTTTGATTGCCTCAGTGTATATGCCTAGTTGTGGGATTGCTGGGTCAAATGGTGGTTCTGTTCCTAGTTTTTTGAGGAATCTCCATATTGTCTTCCATGGTGGCTGTGCCAGGTTACATTCCCACCAACAGTGCAAGAGGGTTCCCTTTTCTCCACACCCTCTCCAGCATTTATTGTTTGTAGACTTTTTTTTTTTTTTAAAGATTTATTTATTTATTGGGCGGGGGTGGGGTTGGGGAGGGAGGGGAGCGGGCGGGCCACTTCTATTGGTTTTTCATTTCTCGATTTTCATCCGTCTTTGTTCTTTGGCTCCTGTGGGCCTCCCATCGCGGTGGTCACTGTCGTCGCCAAGAACCGGCTCTGGGCGCACGCGTGCCAGAGCTCCAGCTCGGTAATTGGACACATCGGTCCAGCCGCTCTGCGGCACGTGGGATCTTCCCAGGCCAGGGATCGAACCGGCACCCCTTGCACCGCAAGGCGGTGTCCTTACCCACTGGACCACCAGGGGAAGCCCTGTAGACTTTTTTGATGATGGTCATTCTGACTGGTGTGAGGTGATATCTATCTCATTGTAGTTTTGATTTGCATTTCTCTAACAATGAGAGATGTTGAGCATTTTTTCATGTGTTTGTTGAGCATCTATATGTCTTCTTTAGAGAGATGTCTGTTTAGGTCTTTTTCACATTCTTTTTTTTTTTTTTTTTTAAAGATTTATTTATTTATTTATTTTTGGGAGGGGGTCGGGTTGGAGAGGGAGGGGAGCGGGTGGGCCACTTCTATTGGTCTTTCATTTCTCTATTTTCATCCGTCTTTGTTCTTTGGCTCCTGTGGGCCTCCCGTCACGGTGGCGTCTGTTGTCGCAGAGCGCCGGCTCTGGGCACACGCGCACCAGAGCTCCGGCTCGGTAATTGGACACATCGGTCCAGCCGCTCCGCAGCACATGGGATCTTCCCAGGCCAGGGATCGAACCGGCACCCCTTGCACTGCAAGGTGGTGTCCTTACCCACTGGACCACCAGGGGAAGCCCCACATTCTTTGTTGTTCGTTTTTTTGGTGATTAGTTGTCTGAGCTGCTTATATATTTTTGAAACTAATTCTTTGTCGATTGTTTCATTTGCTAAGGTTGTCTTTTATATAGTAACTATCTTCAAAGGATTCAAAACATTGAGTTCTCACAATATCCCTGAGCAGTCTTGAAGGAAAAGAGAAACTTGTTTGAAATAGTTCAGTGTCAACCTTCCTGCATCTGGCTCTGAAGTAATATAGACAGAAAAGGGGGAAGATGGATACACATCTCAACTTGATATTTGCCCCATTCTTAACCTACAGAGGTGTGATGGGAAAACATTTGACTAATATCTTGACCATCCATTTTTGTTGCAGGAGGCCGAGGGAAAGATGGTGCCCCGATCATCACTTTTCCAGAGTTTGTGGGGTTCAAACACATCCCACATGAGGACTTCCTAAATGTCATGACCTACCTAACTAGCATCCCCAGGTGAGCTGGACAGAGTATTCCACAGCCTTCCTTGTCACTGGCTTTGCCCTGAACTTCCCACATGGTTGGGCTGCGCTGGGATGGGATCTTCCACCAGCACAGCTCACACTGGTGTTAACGGTCAATCTCACTTATTCATCATTCACAAACAAGAGATGTGGAAAGAGACTTGAAAACAAAGTTGCATGAGGATCAGAGTTTTTTGGTTATTGTTTTTTTGTTTTAATTTTGGCCTCTTTTATTGTTGTGTTTATTTATTTTCATCCATTTTTATTCTTTGGCCTGGGTGGGCCTCCCATTGCAGTGACTCTCTCATTGCAGAGCACTGGCTCTGGGTGCATGCGCTCCAGAGCTCTGGCTCAGTAATTGGACACACTGGTCCAGACTTTCTGCGGCACATGGGATCTTCCCAGGCCAGGGATTGAACCAGTGCCCCTTCCACTGCAAGGCAGATTCTTTACCCACTGGACCACAAGGGATGCCCAAGGGTCAGTTTTGATTGTGGTGTACACATACGAAGTATTTAATAAACATTGTTAAGTAAATGAAATATTAATTGAATAGCTGATACTAATTTTGCTCCTGCAGATTCACCGCTGTAGATTAAGGTGATCCTGGTATCCTGGGGCCTGTCATCTAAGACACCTGGCTGCTGCTCAAGGGGCTCAAGCCTACTTGGGAGTTTCATTTATCTCCCGTAAATAAGGAATTTAGGGGTTGGTTTTATAACTGGTATTGTCAGATGGAGAAACTAAGTCACAAAGCAAGGAAACTAAAAATCCAGAGATAAAAACTGTGCCAGTAGCTGAAATCAAGACAGATGTTTTAGGGCATCTGCTGCTTCTGCTCTCTCTAGCCCAGGTCTCAAATATTTAGGCCACTTAAGTCAATAAATTGCCAGGTGTCCTAGGGATGGAATGTGGGACAGAGTTCACCTTAGTGACAAACATTTCACAGACAGATTGGAGCCAAGTGTGGAACTCAGACCCCCTGGAGATCAGACTTAACCAGGAAAGGCCCTACCCTCCATGTGTCTGTGTTGCTTATGATACTGTCTGTTATGTACGTAAAGGCTTTGGGGTTAGGTATTTATGCAGCAGCCAAGGGTGTGCTGTTTTGCTTGCTTTCCATCTGCCTCATATGATTTAGAGGTAAACTCTGAATGAAAAGCCACCTGGAGTCTGATCCCACCTGCAGAGATTAGGAAGTTGATTGGTTTGCTTTAGCCAAACCCACTCTAAAAGGTTTGTTTTTTGTTGTTGTCATTGTTTACCCTTCTTTCTTCTTTGTAGAAAGCTATGGATTAATTTTTTATGCATTTCTTCAAAGGTCAGTTCTTACATTGTATTTTACCCTATTCTGCATCTCTGATCCCAGAATATTGTAGGCATTTTTCAGACACGAGAGGATGTGGGCTTTGTTGGTTTGAAGGAAGGATGCTGTTCCTCTCTGGGCTTTAATTTTGTGGTTCTCTCTGCAGGAATACCTCTGTTAGCCTTCTAGGCTTGACTAACTCCTACATAAACATCAGCCCTCAGTCTGATCTCATTTCCTCATGGAAACTTTCCCTGCCCCCAGTTTTGCTCTCACAGACTCTTTATTTCCACACTGCCACTTGTATAATGCCATATGTGGAAATTATTTCTGCTTCTCTTATTAGATTGTGAACTACTCAAGAGTTGAACTTTGGCCTCCTTCTTTGGCTTAGTTGCCTTCCAAACCTGTCAGTTTGGCAACGTCTATGAGGAGTAGCAAGGAAGAGGGTGAGCAGGGAGTAGGTAACAGGTGGAAGTGCCTCCTCCCCGTTCTCATTATATTTGCTTTAAACTTCCAGTCTCATTTTACTGAATCCCCAGATGCAGTCCTATGCTAAATGAAATGGATCATTTTCATCTTGTACTTGCAGCCTTTTCTGAGCCACGCTGAGGACCAGACATTGAGTGCCACATGTCCCAATATAGAGGGAAAATATCAAGGGGTAGAAACCGTGTGTCACAGACAAAGAACAGAAAAAGAAAAATCAAGGGGTTTAGACCTGATTTCCCTTTTCTGCTCTGTGCTCTTTGTATAATTTCTTGTAAACTAGGAAGTGTTTTCCTTTCCTAGCAAGCAGTTTGTCTTCTGAGAAAGAGTATCTGTCTCACCAGTTATTCTCCTTTAATTCTTCCTGGCATTTGATCATACTAGCTCACTATCCCATCCTTTTTTCTTTCAACATAAAACGGAGACAATGAGTAAGAAGGCCTGAAATGAGAATTTGACCTGAACCTTGCTTCCCAGTTGCCATTTCAGGTTCCAGAGAATGAAACTACTCCTATCCTTTTTCTGATTCTTATTTATCACAGTTTGTCTCTTCCTAAATGTTACAGTGGTTACCAGGCACCAGAAATGTTCCCAGGTTTAGTTCAGTTCAGTTGCTCAGTCATGTCTGACTCTTTGAAACCCCATGGACTACAACACGCCAGGCTTTCCTGTCCTTCACCATCTCCCAGAATATTGTAGGCATTTTCAGACACGAGAATGTGGGCTTTGTTGGTTTGAAGGAAGGATGCTGTTCCTCTCTGGGCTTTAATTTTGTGGTTCTCTCTGCAGGAATACCTCTGTTAGCCTTCTAGGCTTGACTAACTCCTACATAAACATCAGCCCTCAGTCTGATCTCATTTCCTCATGGAAACTTTCCCTGCCCCCAGTTTTGCTCTCACAGACTCTTTATTTCCACACTGCCACTTGTATAATGCCATATGTGGAAATTATTTCTGCTTCTCTTATTAGATTGTGAACTACTCAAGAGTTGAACTTTGGCCTCCTTCTTTGGCTTAGTTGCCTTCCAAACCTGTCAGTTTGGCAACGTCTATGAGGAGTAGCAAGGAAGAGGGTGAGCAGGGAGTAGGTAACAGGTGGAAGTGCCTCCTCCCCGTTCTCATTATATTTGCTTTAAACTTCCAGTCTCATTTTACTGAATCCCCAGATGCAGTCCTATGCTAAATGAAATGGATCATTTTCATCTTGTACTTGCAGCCTTTTCTGAGCCACGCTGAGGACCAGACATTGAGTGCCACATGTCCCAATATAGAGGGAAAATATCAAGGGGTAGAAACCGTGTGTCACAGACAAAGAACAGAAAAAGAAAAATCAAGGGGTTTAGACCTGATTTCCCTTTTCTGCTCTGTGCTCTTTGTATAATTTCTTGTAAACTAGGAAGTGTTTTCCTTTCCTAGCAAGCAGTTTGTCTTCTGAGAAAGAGTATCTGTCTCACCAGTTATTCTCCTTTAATTCTTCCTGGCATTTGATCATACTAGCTCACTATCCCATCCTTTTTTCTTTCAACATAAAACGGAGACAATGAGTAAGAAGGCCTGAAATGAGAATTTGACCTGAACCTTGCTTCCCAGTTGCCATTTCAGGTTCCAGAGAATGAAACTACTCCTATCCTTTTTCTGATTCTTATTTATCACAGTTTGTCTCTTCCTAAATGTTACAGTGGTTACCAGGCACCAGAAATGTTCCCAGGTTTAGTTCAGTTCAGTTGCTCAGTCATGTCTGACTCTTTGAAACCCCATGGACTACAACACGCCAGGCTTTCCTGTCCTTCACCATCTCCCAAAACTTGCTCAAACTCATGTCCATTGAGTCAGTGATGCCATCCAACCATCTCATCATCTGTTGTCCCCCTCTCCCCCCGCCCTCAATCTTTCCCAGCATCAGGCTCTTTTCCAGTGAGTCAACTCATCGCCTCAGTTGGCCAAGATATTAGAGCTTCAGCTTCAGCATTCATTCCTCCAAAGAATATTCAGGGTTGATTTCCTTTAGGACTGACTGGTTTGATCTTGCAGTCCAAGGGACTCTCGAGTCTTCTTCAACACCACAGTTCAAAAGTGTCGATTCTTCAGTGCTCAGCCTTCCTTATGGTCTAACTCTCACGCCCATACATGTCTACTGGCATAGGTGCTAAGTAAAGACAGGGTGAGGTACCTGGGGACAGGAAGACTGGACAGAAAGGACAAGCATAGGGGACTGATAGAGGAGGTAGGGAAGGTGAGGAACTAAGGATAATCCTCAGCTTTTGGAATGATGCTCACAATCATATCTTTTTGCTTTTGTGTGTCTAGGCACATGGAACTGAGGTCTCATTTTAAACATGTCTCCAATGGCTACACCAGTTTGTAGCTGAGTGGCTTAAAAAAGAATTAGTAAAATATTCTGAGCCACAGACATAACCAGCTACTTTAAAATCACAATTGTTTTTCTAAAAATCAGTATTGTATAACTAAGCATGCATTTTTATTACCCTATTACTCAATTTGGTTTCTTTGTTTTACTCATAGTTCTGTGTTCATTACCTGAGAGGGATTGAAAGAAGGTTTTTTTATTAGATGGTAACAAAAGCCATATTTGATATGATTATTTACTATTTCTAAAGGTCTTTTTCTATAATGAACCTGTTGAGAAGCCTATTAAGTTTGAAGAATTCGTCCATGTCCATTTTCCTCCCATAAAGCCTGATGAATAGTCTCTCAGAAAAGTCATATCCTCTTTTATGGTATGCTGTCTGATAGAAGGCTGTCTGATAGAATTTCTACTTTAGAAAGAGAGGGGAGAACTGTTATTATTTGCCTGTGAATTAGAGAGACTTACTTCTTTGTATTGAAAGACTGAATGGGATTATAGCAATCTGTCAGCTTTAGAAACCAGTCTGACCAGAGAAGTGAGTTTGATCTGGGTCCCTTGCTATTATGAAGGTAGGGGAAAAGTCCCTTATTTTAAGTGGTTTTGAGTACTATTAATAATAAAAGTGCTGCTTTGATTCAGTAGCTAAGGCAAGGTATATTATTGCCTGGTCTGGCTATAGAATTGCACCCCCAAAGCAGGAAAATGGAATGATTCATTTGACTTCTAAGGAAAGAGGTTTTCAGAGTAGGGAGTCTTATTGGGCTATTGTCTTGCATAGGATGGATAACTTTCCTTCAGAACCTGCCAGAAGGATACCTTAAGAGGCCAGACCTTAGGCACACAACTGAGGCTCAAAATTAGAGCACAAACCATGGATTTATTATGAATAACTGTTTGAAAATGGCAAGTCAGTCTTATATGCCAGGAGAATTTGAGTGGACTATATTAGAGGGTAGGAAAAAAACTTAATATACCAGATTCCTGTTCTTCTCTTTGTAAGAACCAGGGGGTCTGACATTCCTCCCTAGTAGAATTACTTAGTGTGTATATAACATTTGTTCATTTGTTTAGGTGATTGTTTTAGACTGCTGTACTGTATTTGTCTTTGCATCATCTATCCTGTATAGGTTGGGGCTCATTTTCTTTTTTCTGATAATTGAAGTTTTATGAGACATTCAAAACACAGCCTCTTGCTTGAATTCATGGATTCTAATGATTGTGAATGTCTGAAATCTGTTCTTACTCAGTGGTATTGTCAATTATAAAGAAGACAATTGCTCTAGTTCTGTGAAAAATGCCATTGGTATTTTGATAGAGATTGTATGAGTCTGTAGATTGCCTTAGCTAGCTTGGTCATTATAACAGTATTAATACTTTTAATCCACAAACATGCCACTTTTTTTCATTTGCTTATATTGTCATCAGTTTCTTTCATCAGGGTCTTGTAATTTTCCCAGTACAGACCATTTATCTCTTAGATTTATTCCTAGGTATTTTATACCTGTGATGCAATTATAAATGTGATTGTTTTCTAATTTCTATTCCTAATAGTTTGCTAATGTATTGAAATGCAGCAGATTTCTGAATATTCATTTTATATCCTGCAACTTCACTGAATTCACCGACGAGCCCTTGTAGTATCCTTGTGCCATGTTTAGGAATTTCAGTGTATAGTATCATGTCAACTGCAATTGGTGAGAGTTTCACTTCTTTCTTTCCAATTTGGATTTTTTTAGTTTTTGCCCTGTCTTGTTGCTGTGGCTAGGACTTCCAGTATTATGTTGAATGAAAGTGACAAGAGTGGGTCCTTCGACATACAGATGGCCCAAAAGCACATGAAACGATGCTCAACTTCACTTATAATTAGAAAAATGCAAATCAAAACTACAATGAGATATCACCTCACACCCATCAGAATGGCCATCATCCACAAATCGACAGACAATAAATGCTGGAGAGGGTGCGGAGAAAAGGGAACACTCCTGCGTTGCTGGTGGGAATGTAGATTGATACAGTCTCTATGGAAGACAGTCTGGAGATTTCTTAAAAAACTAAAAATAGAAGAACCATACAAGCCAGCAATCCCACTCTTAGGCTTAGAGCCCGATGGAATTAAATCTGAAAGAAGCACCTGTACCCCAGTGTTCATTGCAGCTCTCTATACAATAGCTAGAACATGTAAGCAACCTAGATGTCCCTCGACGAGCGAATGGATTTGTCTTTGCATCAGGGGATTTTCTTTTTTCTGATAATTGAAGTTTTATGAGACATTCAAAACACAGCCTCTTGCTTGAATTCATGGATTCTAATGATTGTGAATGTCTGAAATCTGTTCTTACTCAGTGGTATTGTCAATTATAAAGAAGACAATTGCTCTAGTTCTGTGAAAAATGCCATTGGTATTTTGATAGAGATTGTATGAGTCTGTAGATTGCCTTAGCTAGCTTGGTCATTATAACAGTATTAATACTTTTAATCCACAAACATGCCACTTTTTTTCATTTGCTTATATTGTCATCAGTTTCTTTCATCAGGGTCTTGTAATTTTCCCAGTACAGACCATTTATCTCTTAGATTTATTCCTAGGTATTTTATACCTGTGATGCAATTATAAATGTGATTGTTTTCTAATTTCTATTCCTAATAGTTTGCTAATGTATTGAAATGCAGCAGATTTCTGAATATTCATTTTATATCCTGCAACTTCACTGAATTCACCGACGAGCCCTTGTAGTATCCTTGTGCCATGTTTAGGAATTTCAGTGTATAGTATCATGTCAACTGCAATTGGTGAGAGTTTCACTTCTTTCTTTCCAATTTGGATTTTTTTAGTTTTTGCCCTGTCTTGTTGCTGTGGCTAGGACTTCCAGTATTATGTTGAATGAAAGTGACAAGAGTGGGTCCTTCGACATACAGATGGCCCAAAAGCACATGAAACGATGCTCAACTTCACTTATAATTAGAAAAATGCAAATCAAAACTACAATGAGATATCACCTCACACCCATCAGAATGGCCATCATCCACAAATCGACAGACAATAAATGCTGGAGAGGGTGCGGAGAAAAGGGAACACTCCTGCGTTGCTGGTGGGAATGTAGATTGATACAGTCTCTATGGAAGACAGTCTGGAGATTTCTTAAAAAACTAAAAATAGAAGAACCATACAAGCCAGCAATCCCACTCTTAGGCTTAGAGCCCGATGGAATTAAATCTGAAAGAAGCACCTGTACCCCAGTGTTCATTGCAGCTCTCTATACAATAGCTAGAACATGTAAGCAACCTAGATGTCCCTCGACGAGCGAATGGATCCAAAAGCTCTGGTACATGTATACAATGGGATACTACACAGCTGTAAAGAGAAATGCAGAAGAATCAGCCCTAATGAGGTGGCTGGATCTAGAATGTATCATAAAAAGTGGAGTCAGTCAGAAAGAGAAGGACAAATACAATATATTAGCACATATATATGGAATCTAGCAGGATGGTGATGATGGCACACGCAGTGAAGCGACGGAAAGACAGACATGGACAGTGGACATTTGGACATTGTGGGGAAGGAACGGAGGGTGGGAGGCATAAAGGAAGTAGCCTGAAGGCCTGTACTATCATAAGTGAAGAAAATAGCTATAGTCACTTCTCTGTGAGAAAAGGGGGTCCTTCAGGGGTGCTGTGTGATAGTTGGGAGGGATGGGAAGGGAGAGATATACATATGACTAATCTGGGAACATGCATATCTGTAAACAACAAAACTCTGTAAAAGTTAAATGTAAAATAAAGGTTTAAAAAAAAAAAAAAGAGTGGGTCCTTATCTTGTTCCTGATCTTAGAAGAAAATGTATTAAGCTTTTGACCATTGACTATGGTGTAAGATATGGGCTTTTATTTTTTTAATTGAAGTAGAGTTAATTTACAGGGCTTCCCTGGTGGCTTAGACAGTTAAGAATCTGCCTGCAATGCAAGAAACCCAAGTTCAATCCCTGGGTCAAGAAGATCCCCTGGAGAAGGGAATGGCCACCTACTCCAGTATTCTTTACTAGAGAATTCCACAGACAGAGGAGCCTAGTGGGCTATAGTCCATGGGATTTCAAAGACACAACTGAGCAACTAACGTTTCACTTCACTTCTATTGATTTACAGTGTTGTGTTCGCTTCAGGTGTATGACAAGTGATTCCATATATATTTGTGTGTGTGTATGTCCATGTGTGTATCCTTTCTTTTTCAGATTCTTTTCCCTTATAGGTCAATACAAAATATTGAGTATAGTACCCTGTGCTGTACAGCAGACCCTTATTGGTTATCTATTTTATATAGATAGTGTGTGTATGTTGGAACTTCCCAGGTGACTCAGTAGTAAAGAATCTGCCTCCCAGTGCAAGGAGATGCAGGAGATGCAAGCTTAATCCGTGAGTCAGGAAGATCTCCTGGAGGAAGAAATGGCAACCCACTCCAGTATTCTTGCATGGAGAATCCCATGGACAGAAGAGCCTGGTGGGTACAGTCCATAATGTTGCAAAGAGTCAGATAAAACTAAATAACTGAGCATGCACACACATGTATGTATTAATCCCAAACTCCTAATTTATCACCCCCTTTTCTGTTTTGGTTACCATATGTTTGTTTTCTGTGTATGTGAATCTGTTTTTTTGTTTTTTAAATCCACAAGGAACGGAGGGTGGGAGGCATAAAGGAAGTAGCCTGAAGGCCTGTACTATCATAAGTGAAGAAAATAGCTATAGTCACTTCTCTGTGAGAAAAGGGGGTCCTTCAGGGGTGCTGTGTGATAGTTGGGAGGGATGGGAAGGGAGAGATATACATATGACTAATCTGGGAACATGCATATCTGTAAACAACAAAACTCTGTAAAAGTTAAATGTAAAATAAAGGTTTAAAAAAAAAAAAAAGAGTGGGTCCTTATCTTGTTCCTGATCTTAGAAGAAAATGTATTAAGCTTTTGACCATTGACTATGGTGTAAGATATGGGCTTTTATTTTTTTAATTGAAGTAGAGTTAATTTACAGGGCTTCCCTGGTGGCTTAGACAGTTAAGAATCTGCCTGCAATGCAAGAAACCCAAGTTCAATCCCTGGGTCAAGAAGATCCCCTGGAGAAGGGAATGGCCACCTACTCCAGTATTCTTTACTAGAGAATTCCACAGACAGAGGAGCCTAGTGGGCTATAGTCCATGGGATTTCAAAGACACAACTGAGCAACTAACGTTTCACTTCACTTCTATTGATTTACAGTGTTGTGTTCGCTTCAGGTGTATGACAAGTGATTCCATATATATTTGTGTGTGTGTATGTCCATGTGTGTATCCTTTCTTTTTCAGATTCTTTTCCCTTATAGGTCAATACAAAATATTGAGTATAGTACCCTGTGCTGTACAGCAGACCCTTATTGGTTATCTATTTTATATAGATAGTGTGTGTATGTTGGAACTTCCCAGGTGACTCAGTAGTAAAGAATCTGCCTCCCAGTGCAAGGAGATGCAGGAGATGCAAGCTTAATCCGTGAGTCAGGAAGATCTCCTGGAGGAAGAAATGGCAACCCACTCCAGTATTCTTGCATGGAGAATCCCATGGACAGAAGAGCCTGGTGGGTACAGTCCATAATGTTGCAAAGAGTCAGATAAAACTAAATAACTGAGCATGCACACACATGTATGTATTAATCCCAAACTCCTAATTTATCACCCCCTTTTCTGTTTTGGTTACCATATGTTTGTTTTCTGTGTATGTGAATCTGTTTCTTTTCTAAATAAGTTCATTAGTATCATTTATTTTAATTCCACATATGAGTGATATATGAGATTTGTCTTTATTTGGCTTACTCTGCTTAGTATGATAATCTCTAGGTCCATTGATGTTGCTACATTATTTCATTTTTTCTTGCGGCTGAGAAATATTCCATTGTGTATATATTATCACATCTTCTTTATCCATTTATCTGTTGATGGACGTTTAGGTTGCTTCCATGTCTTAACGATTGTAAAGAGTGCTACAATGAATATTGTGGTATATGTCTATTTCTGAATTAAGGTTTTATCCAGATATATGCCCAGGATTGGGAGTGCAGGATCATATGGTAGCTCTATTTTTATTTAGCTGTGTGGACTTTATTATGTCAAAATATGTTCCCTTTATACCCACTTTGTTGATAGGTTTTTTTTAATCACAGCTAGATGTTGAATTTTGTCAAAAGATTTTTCTGAATCTATTGAGATGATCATATAGTTTTTATTCTTTATTCTGTTATTATGGTATATAAATATTCTTATTATTGATTCAATTTTGTTACTGGTAATTAGTCTGTTTACTTTTTTTATTGTTCAGTCTTGGGAGGTTGTGCTGTTCTAGGAACTTGTCCATTTCTTCCAGGTTGTCCATTGTCCATTGATTGACTTCTGGGTATTGAATCATTCTTGCATCCATGGGGTAAATCCCCCTTGATTATGGTGTCTGCTTCTTTCATTGTATTGATGAATTTGGTTTGCTAATATTATGTTGATTTTTGCATTTGTGTTCATTGATATTAGCCTATAATTGTTTCTTTTTGGTGATATCTTTGTCTGTTTGAGTATCAGGGTGAAGCCAGCCTCACAGGATGAGTTCAGAAGTGTTCCTTCCTGGGCAGTGTTTAGAATAGTTTGAGAAGGATAAATGTCAACTCTTCTCTAAATGGTTGATAGAATTCACCTATGAAGTGATCTGGTCCTGGACTTTGGATTTGGGGGAATTTTACTTATTATTGATTCAGTTTTGTTATTGGTGATTGAATCTGTTCAGACTTTCTATTTCTTCATTGTTCAGGCAGGGGAGATTGTACAGTTCTAGGAAATTGTCTGTTTCTTCTAGGTTGTCCATTTTATTGCCATATAGTTGTTCATAATAATCTCTTAATGATCATTTATCTTTTTGTGGTAGCAATTATAACATCTTTTTCATTTCTGATTTTATTAATTTAGATTGTTTTTTCTTGATGAGTCTGGATAAAAGTTCACCAATTTTGTTTAAAACATATAATTCTGAAACTGGTATATAAGCACCAAAGATCCTAAATAGCCTCAAATTGCCAATGTCTGTTGGATCATAGGAAAAGCAAGAGAATTCCAGAAAAACACCTATTTCTGCTTCATTGACTACTCTAAAGCCTTTGACTGTATAAATCACAACAAACTGTGGAACATTCTGAAAGAGATGGGAATACCAGACCACCTTACCTGCCTCCTGAGAAACGTGTATACAGGTCAAGAAGCAACAGTTAGAACTGGACATGGAACAACAGAGTGGTTCCAAATTGGGAAAGGAGTACATCAAGGGTGTATGTTGTCACTCTGCTTATTTAACTTATATGCAGAGTGCATCATGCAAAATGCCAGGATGGGTGAAGCACAAGCTGGGGAGTCAAGATTTCAGGGAGAAACATCAATAACCTCAGGTATGAAGATGATACCACCCTTAGGGCAGAAAGCAAAGAGAAACTGACAAGCCTCTTGACGAAGGTGGAAGCGGAGAGTGAAACGTCTGTCTTAAAACTCAACATTCAAAAAACTAAGATCATGGCATCCAGTCCCATCAATTCATGGTAAAAAGATGGGGAAACTGGAAACAGTAACAGACTTTATTTTCTCAGGCTCCAAAATCACTGCAGATGGTGACTGCACCCATGAAATTAAAAGATGCTTGCTCCTTGAAGGAAAAGCTATGACAAACCTGAACATCATATTAAAAAGCAGAAACATTACTTAGCTAACAAAGATATGTATAGTCGAAGCTATGGTTTTTCCAGTAGTCATGTATGGATGTGAGAGTTGGACCGTAAAGAAAGCTGAGTGTTGAAGAATTGATACTTTCTAACTGTAGTGTTGAAGATTCATGAGAGTCCCTTGGACAGAAAGAAGATCAAACCAGTCAATCCTGAAGAAAATCAACCTTGAATATTCATTGGAAGGACTGATGTTAAAGCTGAAGCTTCAATACCTTGGCTTCCTGATGCAAAGAGATGACTCATTGGAAAAGACTGATGCTGGAAAAGATTGAAGGCAGGGGGAGAAGGGAATGGCAGAGGACGAGATGATTGGATGGCATCACCAACTCGATGGGCATGAATTTAAGCAAACTCTGGGAGATGGTAAAGGGCTAGAAGGGAAGCTTGGCATGCTACTGTCCATGGGGTCCCAAAGAGTCAGACACAGCTGAGCAACTGAACAACAAGAATCTTAAGAAAAAAGAATAAAACTGGAGGAATTATACACTCTTATTTCAAACTATACTAGAAAACTATAGAAATCAGAACAGTATGTTATAGGCATAAAATAGAAACATGAATCACTGATACTAAGGAGGCAAAAATAGGCAATGGAGAAAAGACAACCTCTTGAACAAGTGATGTTGGGGAAACTGGATAGCTACATGCAAAAAAATCAAGCTGGACACTTCTCTCACACCACACACAATATAAATTCAAAATGGATTAAAGACTTATATGTAAGACTTGAAATCATAAAGTTCCTAGAAGAAAACATAAGTTGTATGCTCTTTGACACCGTTTTTGTAGTTTTCATTTTGGATGTATCTCTGCAGGCAAAAGAAACAAAAGCAAAGATACACAACTGGGTCTACATCGAATTCAAAAGCTTTTGCATAGCAAAGGAAACTATTAATAGCAAAAATGCCACTTCCTGAGTGGAAGAAGATATTTACAAATGATCTATCTAATAATGGGTTAATACCCCAAATATATAAAGAATCCATATAGTCTAACTTCAAAAAATAAACATGGAGCCTTGAGGATACCAAAATTCTCCAATGTAGCTTTTACAAAACGGCACAGCACAACCAGCTGTCCATGTCCACAGAGCAGATACGGAGCGTCAGTTTACCTCTTGGTGTACTACTGTGCATTTGTATCTTTCTTCACTCTCATCCATCAAGTTCTTCTACCTGTATTCTACTTTCTTTTCATTACTAAGAATTATAATGTATTTTACACATTACTATAAATGGTTTTTTTTGAGTGTAGGTTAATCCTAATAACAAAAATCAGTAGAATGCATTTATACATGTAATATGATTGGGCCTTTGGATTAAGAGATGTAATCCTAAATCATTAAACTTGTTTCACTCAAAGGAGAATGCTACAAATGTCAGGGTAATTTAGTTTCTCTTTTCTCATACTTCATGGGTTGCTCAAAATCATACCACAATTTCATTTAAGTTAGATTTGGACGATGACTTTTTGTGTACCTTTTCCCCTAGCATGTTTTTTGTTTTTCCAGTTTTTATGTATTTATTTATTTTTGGCTGGACTGAGTCTTCATTGCAGTGCCAGGGCTTCCCACTGCAGTGGCTTCTCTTATTATGGAGCACAGACGGACTCTAGGTGTACAGGCTTCAGTAGTTGCAGCACACTGGCTCAGTAGTTGTGGCTTGTAGGCTCTAGAGGGTGGGCTTAATTGCCTTATGACATGTGGGATCTTCCTGGACGAGGGATCAAACCTGTATTCCCTGCATTGGCACGCAGATTCCTAACCACTGGTCCACCAGGGAGGCCCTCCCCTAGCATTTTTAATTGCCTTTCTTTTTTCTCTTATTTATAACAGGACATGTATCTTTATTGTATTATTAATGTATCTTATGCCTTCTTTATCATAGAATTTGTCTAATGCATACACTTTCTTCTTAGAGAGATTCTTTTGAGCCTCTCTGAGCTACTCATCATTTAAGCTTGTTGCTGTTTAAACCTGCTACAAACTATCAACCTGGGATGGCCTTTTATTCTATCCCAGGAAGGTCATTCTTCATTTTAGGATTTCATTTTCATTTAAAAAAGGCTTCTAAGTTATTTCTATTTTTTAGAAAGAGTGTATGGTAAGTGAATTTTACAACATCTTGAATGTCAGGAAATGACTCATTTTGATCTCACACACATTTGATTGGCAGTCTATCTAAGCATGGAGTTTCTTCTTTTCTTTTCTTTTTTTTTTAAAAGATTTATTTATTTATTTATTTTGGGCGGGGGTCGGGTTGGGGAGGGAGGGGATCAGGTGGGCCACTTCTATTGGTCTTTTGTTTCTCTATGTTCATCCGTCTTTGTTCTTTGGCTCCTGTGGGCCTCCCATCGTGGTGGCGTCTGTCGTTGTAGAGCACCGGCTCTGGGCGCATGCGCTCCAGAGCTCCGGCTCGGTAATTGGACACATCAGTCCAACCGCTCCGCGGCTCGTGGGATCTTCCCAGGCCAGGGCTCGAACTGGCGCCCCTTGCACTGCAAGGCGGTGTCCTTACCCACTGGACCACCTGGGGAAGCCCTTCTTTTTTTTTTTTTTAATAAAATAACATTGAGCCATTGATTTTTAACATTCAGTATTACTGATGACAAGGTTGATCCGTGTCACTGGAGCTAGTTTCATCTCTTCATAAATAAGCTGCTACTTTCTCTCTATAAGGATCTTTCTCTTTTTTGTGTGTGTTTTGCAGGTTTGAAATTTCAAACTTTTTCTTATTTCTGTTGGGCTTTTGAATGGAAGATTGAAGTCTCTCTCAGCTTAGAATTTTTTTCCTTTCATTTCTTTGCTTATTTCTTTCTTACAACTCTGCTTCTGGAACTCAGAGAAACATTTCATCTTCTGAATCTCTCTTCTGTGTCTTTAACTTTCTTTTGTATTTTTCATCTCTATCATTTTGCATTTTAATATATGTATATATTGTATATATCATATAAGGGCAGTCCAAGTCTTTCCAAGTCCATGGACTGTAGCCCACCAGGCTCTTCTGCCCATAGGATTATCCTGGCTAGAGTTGGTTGCCATTTCCTTCTCCAGGGGATCTTCCCACCTAGGAATCAAATCCTCTGCTGCATTGGCACACAGATTCTTTACCACTGAGCACCTGGGAAGTCCTCTGAGGAGTTAAGTATGTTTAATAGCTGCTAGAATTAATTGCCCCTCCCCTCCTGTGTCCTTAAGCTTTACTTATTTTTTTCATATTTTCCTACTGTTCTTTCTTATTTCCCCTCTATCTTCATTAAAAAAAAAAAAAAGAAAGAAAATTTGTCAGACTTTTTATTGAAACTGTTAAATTTATAAATTTACTTAGGAAAAAGTCACATATTTATGGTGTTACAATCATCCTATCAAGAAGAAGAAAAGTCTATTTGTTAAAATCTACTTTTGTGTCTTTTAGGGGTATTTGAAATTTTCCTGACATAGTTTCATATATTATTAAGTTTATTTACAATTATTTTATGTTTATTGCTAGCATAAATGGGATAGCTCTATTAATATATCCATTAACTGGTAATTTTATTTTTGTACTGAATTAGTTTTAGATATCGATGTCATACTTGCTTCATAAATAGCATTTTGAAGTTGTTTTTTAGTTTTTAGGTTCAGAAACCAGTTTTGTGGCATTGGGACTTTATACCCATTGATAATTTGAATTCCCCTGTGAAATTCCCCTATGAATTTGGGCCTTGATGTTCTTGGTTTCCTCTATGGACCTTGGTCTGTTTAACCTTTGTATTTCTAATGAGGTCAATTTTGGTAAACTCTATTTCCCAGGAAATAGCCTGTTTTTGTCTTGCTTTTCAAGTTTAGGGGCATACAAAGTAATTTCTAAGACTTAAATTTTCTTGTGTTTTAGTGTTTATTTTCTGGATATTTCTTGGTTTGTATACCTGTTCTTTGTCCTTTTCTCTGCCCTTGATTAAGTAAGCTAGTGGCTTATTTTGTTAATTTTAAAAATGAGATTCTGATTTTTTTTAGTCAGATCTGTTGGCTTTTCACTTTTCCACCTTACTCATTCTGTCTTTATCTTTAATAGTTTCTTCCTGTGCTTTCTTTTGGTTTGCTTTATTTTTTTCTCATTTGAGTTGAAAACAACCCCAAAAAGCCATAGTTTATATTAGAATTCAGTCTTGGTGTTATACCTACTTTGGGTTTAGACAATGTATGATGACATGTATCTACCATCATAGTGCCATACAGAGTCGTTTCACTGCCCTGAAAATCTTCTGTGCTCCACCTAAGCATGTGTTCTATTTCCCACCCCTAACTCTAGCAACTGCTGATTTTTATCATCGCCATAGTTTTGCGGTATGCCGAATGTTATATAGTTGTAATCATACAATATGTAGCTTTTTCAGGTTGATTTCTTTCATTTAATAATATACATTTAAGTTTTCTCTGTATCTTTTTATGATGATAGCTCATTTTTATTTCTGAGTGATATTTCACTGTCCAAATGGACTACAGTTTATACATTCACCTTCTGAAGGATATCTTGTTTGCTTCCAAGGTTTGTCAGGTATGATAAAGCTTCTGTAAACATCCACATGCAATTTTTATTTCAACATAAATGTTCAGCTCACTTACATAAACACCAAGTAGTTACACTTGTGAAATTACTTGTTTAGTTTTGTAAGAAACTGCCAGACTGTATTTCAAAGTGCCTGTACTATTTTGTTATTATTTATTTATTTGGCTGGTTTTGGTGTTAGTTGCAGCATATGGGATCTAGTTCCCTGATCAGGGATTGAACTCAGGACCTCAGCATTAGGAGCCCAGAGTCTTAACCATTAGACCACCAGGGAAGTCCCCAAAGTGCCTGTACTATTTTGAATACCCACCATCAATGAATGAGAGATTCTATTCCTCCACATCCTTGCCAAAATTTGGTATTGTCAGTGTTTAGGATTTTGGCCATTCCAGTAGGCATGTAGTGAAATTTCATTGTTGTTTTAACTTGCAGTTTCCTAAGGACATATGTTGTCAAACATCTTTTCATAGGCTCATTTTTCATCTATATATATTCTTTTGTGAAGTATCTGTTCTAGGCTTTTTGCCCAGTTTTTTGTTTGTTTGGTTTTTTTTTTTTTTTAGATTGTTATTGGAAGATAATTGCTTATGGTGCTGATTTCTGCCATACATCAACATGAATCAGTTGCCTTTTTCTGAATTGAGTTGTATGTTTTCTTATTGGATAAGGTTGTTTTTTTTTTTTCATTATTTATTTCTTCATTTTGGCTACTCTGGGTTTTCACTGCTGCTGCAGGCTCTTCTCTAGCTGTAGGGAGTGGGGTCTACTCTCTAGTTGAGGTGGGCAGGCGACAGATCATGGGACTTTTTGGTCACTATAACTACATGAGCCAATTCCTGTAAAAAATCTATATCTTGTTGGTTTCATTTTTCTGGAGAGCCCTACCATGTGGATACAGATATTATAAGGCATTGGCTTGTGCAATGATGGAGGCTGAGAAGGAGACCCAGGAAGTGGGTACAGTGTGAAGGCCGAAAAGCCAGGGATCCAGTTCTGTGGATTTTAGTCTGAGTCAGAAGGCCTGAGAGTCAGAAGCACTGAAGGTAGAGGATCAGTGTCCCAGCTTTACAGTCAGCCTCAGAGAGAGCATGAATCCTGTCTTCCTTCAAACTTTCGTTCAATTCAGGCCATCAGTGGGTTGAATGAAGCCCATTCATGTTGAGGAGGGTATTCTGGACAAACCAGGAAGGTTGATTGCCTTACATTGGACTCAGTCTTATGGCAATGCAATAAAATTTCAGTAAACTAAATATTTTCTATACCCAGGAGATAGTAGAGGACTGAGGAGGCTGGGGTGCTTCAGTCCATGGAGTCACAAAGAGTTGGACATGACTTAGCCACTGAACAACAAATACCTCGCTTACTGAAAAAGACAAAGCATACAAAATATATTAATATTAGAGCTTAATTAAGAAAATATGTACCATATCAACGACAAAACTGCTCTGGTATTTTGGGGTCAGAACATTTACCACAGTCTCTTACACTCTTATTGTGGGTTCACCAAAGAGTTCATTTGGGCACCCAAATGAACTTTTTGGTCAACTTAATATTATACTTAGTCATATTCAGAATTTTGACTCTTTAAAAATTCAGTTACATTTATTATAGAATAGTTTTTTTAATATTGGAAATGAAGGAATATAGTGTTAAAATAGTTTCCATACCAAGAGAGTATAAATTTTGTGGCTTGAGTTTTGTTCTTGGAGTCAGAAGATTTGAATCGTAACTCTGCACATAATGTATGACTTTGAACAAACTATTATAATACTTTAATCATCTTAAAGATTAGTTTCCTCACTTAAAAAGTAGAAATATTATCACCAACCTTGATTATGAGGGTGATTGTGAGGATTGTATTAAATAATATTTATGCAGCTGACCTACCATAGGATCTTAGTGTTAAAAAGAACGATAGAGATTAAAACAGCCAAGTGTTACCTAAAGTAAAGCATGATGTAGAAATGCTATTTTATGTACATTTGGCTTAGTTGATATTTTAATTCTTTCATTGAAACAGATAGGGTGGAAAAATAACCCCCTTAGTAGTCGATATAATTTCATGGTGTTTAGAATGTATTCCTTATGTGAGGGACTGACTGTATTTAAAACCACTGTCACAATTCATTAACTCTTCTTTCTGAACTATGGCCTGTACACAACTGTGGCCTGCACACAGTTGTGTCAGGAGACACAGTCCTGTATGTACACAGATATCTTTCCAACAGATCCCACTCTATATACCCAGATGCTCTAGTCTTGGGCTTTGGTGTGCAGGGAACTGAGAAGAAGCTGTGCGGGGCGTTTGCCCTCAGTCTGGCTGGGGAAGCCACATAGGTGGGGAGCTGTCTGTTTCATAGATCAAAGAACATCCTGTGTTTATGTACTATGTTATACTATATTTACTGAGCCTCTCCCAGTTCCACCTCACTGAAGAGCCCTGGCTGCTCCTTTGGAGCATTGAATTGAATAATTATTTGTTTTAAAGAAAAAAGAAAATAGGAAACACTAGTAAGAGCAAAACATGCAAAATAAAACTGCCACAAGATAAAAGCAGATCTGCTCTAAGGAAAAATTGCAGGGAAGCCGTGGGATGGAGTTAAGAGCATAGGCATTGCTATCAGAGAGCTCTGACTTTGAAATCCAGTTTTGTCAGTGTGATGGCAGGCAAGTTATTTTATTTCTATCAGCCTTTGTTTCCTCATCTGTAAAATGGAGACAACAATATCTATTTCATAAGATGAACTGAGATTAAAAAAATAAAGATGCCTAACAACGGATAGGAACTCACGATACAAGTAGCTATTATTGTCTAAAATTATTGGTATTATTAATCTAGGTTTGTTTTTGCTCTATTACGGAATGGTTTTGGTCGTTGTTTTGTGCCTGATACCTATTGTGCGCTTGATATTTTTGGTCTTTTTTAAAAATTATGTAATTTTTTTCTTTTGCACAACTTGAATTTATTTAATTCCTTGGCTTTTAAGCGATAGAGATTAAAACAGCCAAGTGTTACCTAAAGTAAAGCATGATGTAGAAATGCTATTTTATGTACATTTGGCTTAGTTGATATTTTAATTCTTTCATTGAAACAGATAGGGTGGAAAAATAACCCCCTTAGTAGTCGATATAATTTCATGGTGTTTAGAATGTATTCCTTATGTGAGGGACTGACTGTATTTAAAACCACTGTCACAATTCATTAACTCTTCTTTCTGAACTATGGCCTGTACACAACTGTGGCCTGCACACAGTTGTGTCAGGAGACACAGTCCTGTATGTACACAGATATCTTTCCAACAGATCCCACTCTATATACCCAGATGCTCTAGTCTTGGGCTTTGGTGTGCAGGGAACTGAGAAGAAGCTGTGCGGGGCGTTTGCCCTCAGTCTGGCTGGGGAAGCCACATAGGTGGGGAGCTGTCTGTTTCATAGATCAAAGAACATCCTGTGTTTATGTACTATGTTATACTATATTTACTGAGCCTCTCCCAGTTCCACCTCACTGAAGAGCCCTGGCTGCTCCTTTGGAGCATTGAATTGAATAATTATTTGTTTTAAAGAAAAAAGAAAATAGGAAACACTAGTAAGAGCAAAACATGCAAAATAAAACTGCCACAAGATAAAAGCAGATCTGCTCTAAGGAAAAATTGCAGGGAAGCCGTGGGATGGAGTTAAGAGCATAGGCATTGCTATCAGAGAGCTCTGACTTTGAAATCCAGTTTTGTCAGTGTGATGGCAGGCAAGTTATTTTATTTCTATCAGCCTTTGTTTCCTCATCTGTAAAATGGAGACAACAATATCTATTTCATAAGATGAACTGAGATTAAAAAAATAAAGATGCCTAACAACGGATAGGAACTCACGATACAAGTAGCTATTATTGTCTAAAATTATTGGTATTATTAATCTAGGTTTGTTTTTGCTCTATTACGGAATGGTTTTGGTCGTTGTTTTGTGCCTGATACCTATTGTGCGCTTGATATTTTTGGTCTTTTTTAAAAATTATGTAATTTTTTTCTTTTGCACAACTTGAATTTATTTAATTCCTTGGCTTTTAAGCTGAGTTATAATTTACATATAAAATACACCATGTCGACTGTATAGCTTGATGAATATTTACCTGTCTATATACCATGTAACAACTGTGAAGGTTTCTTCCTGCTTCTTTTCTATCAGTGTCTGCATTCCTACCCCTTCTCTCCCCCAAGGAGACTACTATTCTGACTTATCATGTTGACTAGAAAAAATTAAGAAATATTTGGAAGTCAAGTAACCACCTCTAAATAATCCATAAACTAAAGAAATCATAAAGGGAAACTAGAAAACATTTTTAGCTGAATAATGAAAACAGTATAACAACATTTACATGATGTAGCCAAATCAGTGTTTATGAGGAAATTATAGCTTTAAATGTCTTCCCTGGTGGTTCAGTAGTAAAGAATCCACCTGCCAATGCAAGAAGGGCAGGTTCAATCCTTGGCTCAGGAAAATCGCCTGGAGAAGGAAATGGCAACCTACTCTAATATTCTTGCATGGAAAACCCCATGGGCAGAGGAGCCTGGCAGGGGGACCGCCTCTATAGTACAGGCGGTTGCAAAGAGTCAGACACAACTGAGCAACTAAGCACACATGCATAGCTTTAAATACTTATAATGATAGAGAAGAAAGGTTTAAAATCAACAATGTAATTTTCCATCTTAAGCAGTTAAAAAAATACAATGATAATTTAACCCAATAAGCAAAGAGGTAGGAAGAAAGAAGGGAGAGAGAAAGTTGAATATAAAACAAAATAATAGAGTTCCAGTTTAATTCCATGCTGATTAGAAGTACAATCTTCATGACTGCAGTTCTTTAAAATCTGTCATATTTTGCTTTGCGGCCTAGGATAATGGATAATGAACTATTTGATGAATAGCCTATGTAGATTTGAAAAGAACAGATGCTGAGTTCTTCAGGTCTATATCCCTGGTGATTTTTGGCGGAAGTGGGGGGTGGCAATTTTTATGATCTTAAAGTATCTCTTCAAAGATTCTCATTTTTTGAATTGAAAATTCTATACATATATACATACATACATACACACACATACATACATGTTTTGTGTACTGAGTTGTTTCAGTCATGTCTGACTCTTTGCAACCCTATGGACTGTAGCCCACCAGGTTTCTCTGTCCTTGGGGATTCTCCAGGCAAGAATATTGGAGTGGATTCCCAAGGCCTCCTTTAGGGAATCTTCCCAAACCCAGGGGAAGCCCTGTCTCCCCATATATACATATATATACACACACATATATATGTAACTTTGAAATTCACGTTTCAAACTTTGGCTTTTTGGCTTCAGAATTTGTGTTCATAACCACTTCAATATTGGTCTTGTCCTCATAGGTAAGGGAACAGCATTAGAAAGGTTAGGTGATTGCCTCAGTGCTAGTAAGTGGCAGCGCTAGAATTTGAACCAGGTTCTAAAGCTCTTGCTCTTCCTCCCATAGTTTCTCCCAAAGAGAGAAGTAAAATGTTTTTCCTTTTAGAATTTTAGTTTTTAAAACTTTTGTGAGAATTTTATGGGGACTTCACAGGGGATCAAATGGCTTTTTTTGTTGTTGTTCTTAATAAAGTTGATATCTCCTTTGGCTTAGAATCAATTTTCAGACCATTTATGACCAGGTGCTGGAAAGGCATTGTTTTTTCCATTGGCCTGTGTTATTTCTGAAGACCTGTGGGTCCGACTCCTAGGAAAGGATGTTGATGGCTCCATGAATGTCCGTCTTAGGAACAGAAGGATAACAGAGCTGAACCAAGGTCCTCTGCCCACATTGGGACATGTGGTGCTCAACTGACACGAATCCTTGTGCTTGTTGGGGTTTCATACATTTGCCAGCCAGAAATAGAGCCCTTGAGAGGATATGAGACATGAAATCTTTCTGCCTTGTGAAGGCTGCATCATGCTGAGTTCCAGTTTAATTCCATGCTGATTAGAAGTACAATCTTCATGACTGCAGTTCTTTAAAATCTGTCATATTTTGCTTTGCCTAGGATAATGGATAATGAACTATTTGATGAATAGCCTATGTAGATTTGAAAAGAACAGATGCTGAGTTCTTCAGGTCTATATCCCTGGTGATTTTTGGCGGAAGTGGGGGGTGGCAATTTTTATGATCTTAAAGTATCTCTTCAAAGATTCTCATTTTTTGAATTGAAAATTCTATACATATATACATACATACATACACACACATACATACATGTTTTGTGTACTGAGTTGTTTCAGTCATGTCTGACTCTTTGCAACCCTATGGACTGTAGCCCACCAGGTTTCTCTGTCCTTGGGGATTCTCCAGGCAAGAATATTGGAGTGGATTCCCAAGGCCTCCTTTAGGGAATCTTCCCAAACCCAGGGGAAGCCCTGTCTCCCCATATATACATATATATACACACACACATATATATGTAACTTTGAAATTCACGTTTCAAACTTTGGCTTTTTGGCTTCAGAATTTGTGTTCATAACCACTTCAATATTGGTCTTGTCCTCATAGGTAAGGGAACAGCATTAGAAAGGTTAGGTGATTGCCTCAGTGCTAGTAAGTGGCAGCGCTAGAATTTGAACCAGGTTCTAAAGCTCTTGCTCTTCCTCCCATAGTTTCTCCCAAAGAGAGAAGTAAAATGTTTTTCCTTTTAGAATTTTAGTTTTTAAAACTTTTGTGAGAATTTTATGGGGACTTCACAGGGGATCAAATGGCTTTTTTTGTTGTTGTTCTTAATAAAGTTGATATCTCCTTTGGCTTAGAATCAATTTTCAGACCATTTATGACCAGGTGCTGGAAAGGCATTGTTTTTTCCATTGGCCTGTGTTATTTCTGAAGACCTGTGGGTCCGACTCCTAGGAAAGGATGTTGATGGCTCCATGAATGTCCGTCTTAGGAACAGAAGGATAACAGAGCTGAACCACAAGGTCCTCTGCCCACATTGGGACATGTGGTGCTCAACTGACACGAATCCTTGTGCTTGTTGGGGGTTTCATACATTTGCCAGCCAGAAATAGAGCCCTTGAGAGGATATGAGACATGAAATCTTTCTGCCTTGTGAAGGCTGCCATGCTGAGATGAGGAGAGGGACCTGGTTCCTTTGTCAGGGAATCAGACCCTTGCTATCCTCTCCCACTCTGCAGGAAGTCTACACAGAAAGCCTGGAGTGACACAGAGGCAGTGGAATCATTTTGCTGAGGGAGCCCCATAGAACCCACGTGTTTCACTCTCTCTGATACTGACAAACTTTTTCTTTTTTTTTTTTTTTTGCAGCATGGAGGCTGCCAGCATCGGGTTCGTCGTTGTTATCGACAGACGAAGGGACAAGTGGAGTTCCATAAAAGCATCCTTGACACGAATTGCTGTAAATATTTATTTTCATATTTTATTATAAAGACCATTTAAACTGTCTATTCAACTATTTTACATCAGAGTCACCAGGAAGTGGCAGTCATTTTATGCCAAAGTTTGGGAAGATCTTTTTCGTACAGGCTGTTATGTTGTGTTGGTATCCTCTCTGCCACTTGAAAGTCGCTTGTAGATGATTCCTGAGCATGAGTCTCTCTATTATTGACCTCTGTGGTCACTGAAGAGGAGCAGGTGGAGAGGGCTGGGAAGTTAATGCTCCAGGTGTGACCCACCAATGCTGAGTTGTAGGCATTTGTGGACAAACAGCCCAGCAGTGGGGCAGTTCTGAGGTCGTCACACACACAACCTCAGAGGGCCCCAGCCCTTCTTGCCCACAGCAGTCCCCTCATGGATACATTGGCTCTCTAGCCATCAGTCTCAGCAGCTCCCTAACCCCAGGGCCCTCACGTCAGACCCAATCTCCTTTGGCTTAGAATCAATTTTCAGACCATTTATGACCAGGTGCTGGAAAGGCATTGTTTTTTCCATTGGCCTGTGTTATTTCTGAAGACCTGTGGGTCCGACTCCTAGGAAAGGATGTTGATGGCTCCATGAATGTCCGTCTTAGGAACAGAAGGATAACAGAGCTGAACCACAAGGTCCTCTGCCCACATTGGGACATGTGGTGCTCAACTGACACGAATCCTTGTGCTTGTTGGGGTTTCATACATTTGCCAGCCAGAAATAGAGCCCTTGAGAGGATATGAGACATGAAATCTTTCTGCCTTGTGAAGGCTGCCATGCTGAGATGAGGAGAGGGACCTGGTTCCTTTGTCAGGGAATCAGACCCTTGCTATCCTCTCCCACTCTGCAGGAAGTCTACACAGAAAGCCTGGAGTGACACAGAGGCAGTGGAATCATTTTGCTGAGGGAGCCCCATAGAACCCACGTGTTTCACTCTCTCTGATACTGACAAACTTTTTCTTTTTTTTTTTTTTTTGCAGCATGGAGGCTGCCAGCATCGGGTTCGTCGTTGTTATCCTCAGACAAAGGGACAAGTGGAGTTCCATAAAAGCATCCTTGACACGAATTGCTGTAAATATTTATTTTCATATTTTATTATAAAGACCATTTAAACTGTCTATTCAACTATTTTACATCAGAGTCACCAGGAAGTGGCAGTCATTTTATGCCAAAGTTTGGGAAGATCTTTTTCGTACAGGCTGTTATGTTGTGTTGGTATCCTCTCTGCCACTTGAAAGTCGCTTGTAGATGATTCCTGAGCATGAGTCTCTCTATTATTGACCTCTGTGGTCACTGAAGAGGAGCAGGTGGAGAGGGCTGGGAAGTTAATGCTCCAGGTGTGACCCACCAATGCTGAGTTGTAGGCATTTGTGGACAAACAGCCCAGCAGTGGGGCAGTTCTGAGGTACGTCACACACACAACCTCAGAGGGCCCCAGCCCTTCTTGCCCACAGCAGTCCCCCTCATGGATACATTGGCTCTCTAGCCATCAGTCTCAGCAGCTCCCTAACCCCACACTCCCTGTGTTTCCTGGGATCACCTCTTCAGTAAACACGTCAGACCCAAATCCTTGTCTTTGCTTTGGTATCATTTCATTTAAGACACTCTTCGTTTTAGTATTCAAATCATTTTTTCACAAATTAGACACTGGCAAAATCAAACAAAATGGTATGACATATGCTTTCTTTTGACATTAAATTGCACAATCTTGGATAGGTCTCCTTTTTCATCTTATTAGTCTGATTTTAGGCCCTGTTTGTTACCTTCCTGTAAGTATGTGCCTCCTTTCTCTGTAGGGACCTCAAACAAGGCCTCAGCCACATGAACTCAGCCAGACAGTTGACAGTGCCCATGACTATTCCCGAGGTCCAGCCTCTAGAATGTTCTGGCTTCCCAGGGGTCTTAGGCAATGCTTGAATCATCCAATACTTGAGTCTAGTTTCTCCAAGAATTACACTGATTGCCTTTGTGTGTCAAAGATGCTGTAGTGCTGGGATCCAAATATCTGACTACTAATCAGAATTTCCTCATTTGCTTGTTAAAAATACAGATATCTGGACTTTATCGCAGTTCTAATGAGTCAGAATATTCTGGGGTAAAAACCTAATGAGTCAGAATTTTCTGGGGTAGAAATATATGTTGTCTATTTAAAGCACTTCAGGAGGTTGTTCTTGAGAACCCCTGTAAGAATGGAAAGCCATGAACAATGGGAGACTTGGATTCCCAATTTTGCCACTAAGTTGTTACATGAACCTGTTTTTTACATTGAGTCATGTTATGTTGTGTTGGTATCCTCTCTGCCACTTGAAAGTCGCTTGTAGATGATTCCTGAGCATGAGTCTCTCTATTATTGACCTCTGTGGTCACTGAAGAGGAGCAGGTGGAGAGGGCTGGGAAGTTAATGCTCCAGGTGTGACCCACCAATGCTGAGTTGTAGGCATTTGTGGACAAACAGCCCAGCAGTGGGGCAGTTCTGAGGTACGTCACACACACAACCTCAGAGGGCCCCAGCCCTTCTTGCCCACAGCAGTCCCCCTCATGGATACATTGGCTCTCTAGCCATCAGTCTCAGCAGCTCCCTAACCCCACACTCCCTGTGTTTCCTGGGATCACCTCTTCAGTAAACACGTCAGACCCAAATCCTTGTCTTTGCTTTGGTATCATTTCATTTAAGACACTCTTCGTTTTAGTATTCAAATCATTTTTTCACAAATTAGACACTGGCAAAATCAAACAAAATGGTATGACATATGCTTTCTTTTGACATTAAATTGCACAATCTTGGATAGGTCTCCTTTTTCATCTTATTAGTCTGATTTTAGGCCCTGTTTGTTACCTTCCTGTAAGTATGTGCCTCCTTTCTCTGTAGGGACCTCAAACAAGGCCTCAGCCACATGAACTCAGCCAGACAGTTGACAGTGCCCATGACTATTCCCGAGGTCCAGCCTCTAGAATGTTCTGGCTTCCCAGGGGTCTTAGGCAATGCTTGAATCATCCAATACTTGAGTCTAGTTTCTCCAAGAATTACACTGATTGCCTTTGTGTGTCAAAGATGCTGTAGTGCTGGGATCCAAATATCTGACTACTAATCAGAATTTCCTCATTTGCTTGTTAAAAATACAGATATCTGGACTTTATCGCAGTTCTAATGAGTCAGAATATTCTGGGGTAAAAACCTAATGAGTCAGAATTTTCTGGGGTAGAAATATATGTTGTCTATTTAAAGCACTTCAGGAGGTTGTTCTTGAGAACCCCTGTAAGAATGGAAAGCCATGAACAATGGGAGACTTGGATTCCCAATTTTGCCACTAAGTTGTTACATGAACCTGTTTTCTCATTTCTCAGGATAAGGGCAATGCTTCTTGAAAGCACCTTAGCAATAAGATGCCTTAAGAACCCATAAAATACTAAATCTCTGACTTAGTAATTTCCTTCTAGAAAGCTGTGTTCCATAACATGTGTAAAGATTTTTACTGTTATTTATAATAGCAAAAATATGGAGGAGTCTAAATCACTAGCAATAAGGCATTGGTTAGATAAATTGCACACCCATAAAAACATTTCCAAGGAATTTTTAATAACAGGAAAAAAGCTCATGGTATAATACTAAGTTACAAGGCAGATTGAAAAATATCTCTATAGCTTTAGTTTATGATAATGCTATTTAAGCAGAGAAAATAGCCTGGAAGTGAAGTATAGAGAAGCCAGCATGCTGCAGTTCATGGGACTGCAAAGAGTCAGACCTGACTTAGTGACTAAACAATAACAAAATTAGATTGCAACATTAAGAATGGCTATGACATGAGTGGTTTTCTTACTCTGATATATACTTTTATTAATTTCTCAATTTTTCTATGAGAGCATAAATTTTTTTTTTAATCAGAAATTTTTTCTGTTTGGTTAATTTGGTTTTTAAGGCGGGATTTGGATTATGTGAACAGTAAGATCTTTCAGGTGTGAAATATATCCTAATTCTTTGGCATCCAGGGTGTCCGTTTTAACTTTGTTGTCTATAGTCTTGGGCAAGAGGAGAGCACTCGATGTGTCATTTGCCTTGACACATTCTATGATCCTTCCAGGTAGCATTTCCAGGAAACTTGCAGCTCATATTCATTCTTCGTCCATCTCGCTTTATCCAGAGGACATTCACTGACATTGGCATTAAGTACTTTCAAGATGAATTTAAAATGAAGGTGCCGGTAAGCATGACCTTTCATCTTGTCTGCATTTGTTTAGGAAATGGGGAGAAGATGGCACCTGAGCTTGTTTCTGAGAAAGGCAGAGGATGAGGAGGGCATTCTAGGCAGAGGGAGCACATGTGTAAGGACATGGAAGCAGGAAGTGCACTCTTTATATGTGGTCCATGGGGGAAGCCCCACTCTTATTGGAAGTACATGTGGGATAATCTTTTGGAAGAAAAGGTAAGAAGCATGGAATATATTTTAAATGTACGGATAAAGGGTCCGGATTTAAGCCAGTAGGCAGTGAGAATCCAGTGAAGAATTCTGAGTTGGGGAGTGACTTGAGTAAAGGAGGACTGGAATTGTATAATCCAGTAATATTATACAAAAGGTTGTGCCCAAGACTGCAGAGAGAGATTGAAAAAGGAAGAGAAGTCGTAACAGTATGAGTAAAGGAAAATAAGGATGTAAATATGGGGGCGAAAAATATAGACAGCTATGATTAAAAATTAAAACCAAAAAAAATTAAAACCTACGTTGTGATATGCATAAAAGGAAAGCAAAATAATAAGATTCAATTTTTCACCTCTAACTTTTGGCAGAAATGTGATGGATAGAGAAGCCAGCATGCTGCAGTTCATGGGACTGCAAAGAGTCAGACCTGACTTAGTGACTAAACAATAACAAAATTAGATTGCAACATTAAGAATGGCTATGACATGAGTGGTTTTCTTACTCTGATATATACTTTTATTAATTTCTCAATTTTTCTATGAGAGCATAAATTTTTTTTTTAATCAGAAATTTTTTCTGTTTGGTTAATTTGGTTTTTAAGGCGGGATTTGGATTATGTGAACAGTAAGATCTTTCAGGTGTGAAATATATCCTAATTCTTTGGCATCCAGGGTGTCCGTTTTAACTTTGTTGTCTATAGTCTTGGGCAAGAGGAGAGCACTCGATGTGTCATTTGCCTTGACACATTCTATGATCCTTCCAGGTAGCATTTCCAGGAAACTTGCAGCTCATATTCATTCTTCGTCCATCTCGCTTTATCCAGAGGACATTCACTGACATTGGCATTAAGTACTTTCAAGATGAATTTAAAATGAAGGTGCCGGTAAGCATGACCTTTCATCTTGTCTGCATTTGTTTAGGAAATGGGGAGAAGATGGCACCTGAGCTTGTTTCTGAGAAAGGCAGAGGATGAGGAGGGCATTCTAGGCAGAGGGAGCACATGTGTAAGGACATGGAAGCAGGAAGTGCACTCTTTATATGTGGTCCATGGGGGAAGCCCCACTCTTATTGGAAGTACATGTGGGATAATCTTTTGGAAGAAAAGGTAAGAAGCATGGAATATATTTTAAATGTACGGATAAAGGGTCCGGATTTAAGCCAGTAGGCAGTGAGAATCCAGTGAAGAATTCTGAGTTGGGGAGTGACTTGAGTAAAGGAGGACTGGAATTGTATAATCCAGTAATATTATACAAAAGGTTGTGCCCAAGACTGCAGAGAGAGATTGAAAAAGGAAGAGAAGTCGTAACAGTATGAGTAAAGGAAAATAAGGATGTAAATATGGGGGCGAAAAATATAGACAGCTATGATTAAAAATTAAAACCAAAAAAAAAAATTAAAACCTACGTTGTGATATGCATAAAAGGAAAGCAAAATAATAAGATTCAATTTTTCACCTCTAACTTTGGCAGAAATGTGAAGCGATGAGGCACTTTCATACTTTGTTGATTGGACTGAAGTTGGTAATGATCCATACGAAAGACTACTTGACAGTTTCTATCAAAATTTAAAATGTGCACACTCTGACCTACCTGAGAGTTATTCTGCAGATACCTCACACATATACAGAAAACTATGTGTATAATGATAGTCATTACCACATTGTTTATAATAGTAGATGCCCAACGACAAGGAGCGGGTTAAGTAAATTATGGTCTACCCAAACAATTAAATACTTTATAGCCATCCAAAGTGGTAAGGTGTGGTACAGCCACAGTGGAAGCAGCTGGCAGTGTCTTGTAAAATTAAACATATACCTGCCCCGTGATCCACCCAAGAGAAAAAGAAAAAACACATGCCTAATAATAGATGAATAGGTAAAGAAATTATGACAAGTTAATAAAAAGAAAAACATTGTGCAATAAAAAGGAATGTAGTACTAAGCAATCAACAATGGATTTTCTCAAAAATATCCTCTTAAAAGAAAGAAGCTAGGCATTGTGTACTCTGATTCTTTTGACATAATGTCCAAGAAGAGGCAAAACTGAGCTGTGGTGATAGATTATATCAGTGGCTGTTGTTAGGGGGTGCAGATAGTGGAGACCAGCAGGAAGCCTAAGGGGACCTCTGAGGAAACTGGTTGGGCTGTAGAACTGGAGGCCCATGATGGGTGGTGAGAAGAAGACTATTTTTCTATTAACACAGGCTCTTTTTCTGTTTGAATTTGTTATCATCTACAAATATTGTCTGTTTAAAACAAACCCTAAAATGCCCCCACTTTAATATAAATTGCTCTGAGAAAATACGTGATTCTTAGTGAAAACTGATCATCTCAAGCAAGGAATTTTTCTCTTTCCTGCTCTTATTTTGCCTTTGTTAATAGTTCTACCTTATATTATTGACCAGACTTCTTAAAATACTGTCTTCCTATACTTTGGTATTAACCAGACTCAAAATGAATTTCCCAATCTACTGTAAATACTTATTTTAAAATATTTGAGTGTCTAAGGGAAATGTGAGCCATGGCCATGGATTGCTCTCCTGAATTGAGTGACAATATTAGAGAAGGGATGAGTACTTACAAGAAGTTAACAAACTTGCTGTTGATCCTCATACACTTTCTTCCCCTTCAGAGACTAAAACAATCGATTGCTTCTTATGACTCAAAAAGCTTGGAGTTTGAACTGAGCATTTGACAAACACCATCCATCTTGCCCTGTCTATGTATACAATACACCTCTGCAAATGATATTACGTTGACAGACACGTTTGTGGTTTATGCCTTGCTGTTCATGTGGTGCATCAGCACCAAGGAGAGAGTGACCATCTGCTTTATCTTGATACTGTCTTTAGCTGCTTCTATTTGTGATGGTGTATATAGATTCCCTACCAATATACTTCCAATTTTAAACTAAAATGAACTTTTTAAAAAACTCCCAGTCACCAAAATAGGGGCTTATTTAGTAGGACATGTTTCAGTGCAGAACCTTTACCCCATAGGCTAGCACTGCACCTTCCAGAGGAGACTGAGCTCCTCTGACACTCTGTTGCACTAGAGAATTCAGAGTCCTAGTTACCGAGCTTGATGTATTCAAATTTCAGCATATGATTTTGCCTTTTCATTTGTTTGTTTCTTCCACTTTTATTATGATGCAACTGACATACAGCACTGCATAAGTTTAAGGTGTACAGCATCATGATTTGATTTACATACATCAGGAAGTGATTTTCACAGTAAATTTAGTGAACGTTCATCATCTCGTACAGATAAGAAAATTAAAGAAATAGATCTTTTCTCATGATGGGAACTCAGAATTTACTCTCTTAACAATTTTCATATATCACAGACAGCAATATCAATTATCTTTATCTTGTTATATATTATATTCCTAGTGCTTATTTATCTTATAACAGGAAATATGTACCCTTTTTAAAAATTTTTATTTTACTTTTTACTTTTACAGAGTTTTGTTGTTTACAGATACATATGATTCCAGATTAGTCATATGCATATCCCCCCCATCCCACCCCTCCAGGCTGTCGCACAGCACCCCTGCAGGATCCTCTTTTCCCACAGAGCAATGACAATAGCTATTTTTTTCACGTAGGTCTTCATGCTACTGCCTTTACGCCTCCCACCCACTGTTCATTCCCCACAATGTCCATATGTCTGTTCTCCATGTCTGTTTTTTCATTGCTTCACTGCGCGTGTTATCATTACCATCCTACTAGATTCCATATATATGTGTTAGTATACTGTATTTGTCTTTCTCTTTTTTGACTTACTTCACTTTTTATCATAGGTTCTAGATCCAGCCACCTCATTAGGGCTGATTCTCCTGCATTTCTTTTTACAGCTGTGCAGTATTCCATTGTGTATATGTACCAGAGCTTTATCCATTCATTTGTCGATGGGCATCTAGGTTGCTTCCATGTTCTAGCTATTGTATAGAGAGCTGCAGTGAACATTGGGGTACAGGTGCTTCTTTCAGTTTTGATTTCATCAGGGTGTAAGCCTAATAGTGGGATTGCTGAGTCGTGTGGTGCTTCTATTTTTAGTTTTTTAAGAAATCTCCGTACTGTCTTCCATAGCAGCTGTATCAATTTACATTCCCACCAGCAATGCAAGAATGTTCCCTTTTCTCTGCACCCTCTCCGGCATTTATTGTGTGTAGATTTGTTGATGATGGCCATTCTGACTGGTATGAGGCGATATCTCATTGTAGTTTTGATTTGCATTTCTCTAATTATAAGCGAGGTTGAGCATCATATCATGTATTTTTTGGCCATCTGTATGTCCTCTTTGAAGAGTCTGTTTAGGTCCTTTTCCCATTTTTTGATTGAGGAAATATGTACTTTTTGATCATCATCTAATTCCCCCTCTCCTCACCCCTGTTTCAGGTAACCACAGTTTTGTCTTTTTCTATGTATTTGTTTGGTTTTGAAGTATAATTGATCTATAGCACTGTTAGTTTTGATGTTTCTTTTGATAATTGATTTGGTATTTCTATGCATTTCAGAGGGGCTTCCCAGGTGGCCCTAATGGTAAAGAACACACCTAACAATGCAGGAGAATTAAGAAACCTGGGTTCAATCCCTGGTTCAGGAAGATCCACTAGAGGAAGAAATGGCAACCCATTCCAGTATTCTTGTCTGGAGAGTCCCATGGACAGAGGACCTTGGTGGGCTACAGTCCGTGGGGTTGCAAGGAGTCGCACATGACTAAATCAACTTAACACAGCACACATGCATTTCAAACTGATCTCCACCATAATAAGTCTAGTTATGAAACGTCACCATACAAAGATATTACATAGTTACTGACTATATTCCCCACACTGTACATTTCACATTTGTAGCTCATTTATTTTGCAACTGGAAGTTTGTATCTCTTCATCTCCCTCAACCAATTTCTTTCTTCTCTCACCCCCCTCCTCTCTGGCAACTACCTGTTTGTTCTGTGTCTCTGTGGCTGTTTCTGTGTTGTTAATGTGATTCTACAGGTCAGTGTAGTCATACAATGCACTCCTTTCTCTGCCTGACTTATTTCACTTAACATAACACCTCCTAGATCCATCTGTGTTGTCACAAGTGGCAGGAATTTATTCTTTTTATGACTGAGTAACATTCTATTGTATGTATATATTGTATATTCTTTATCCATTCATCTCTTGATAGATATTTTAGTTGCATACATATCTTGGCTTTTGTGAATAACGGTGCAGTGAGTACAGGGGTATATATATATATATATATATATATATATATATATATCTTTTCTGATTTGTGTTTTTGTTTTCTTCAAATAATTAGCCATAAATAGAATTGCTGGATCTATTTTGCCTTTTAAACAACAGTTCAAGCTGATTTGTTGTTGGTTTGTCTTCTTTACCTTGTTTTTAAAACATGGTTGTGTCAACTACAATGAATGGACAACAAGGGCATTTGACATCTGCTTCTGAGGAGATCGAACACTGTGCCTTAGAAGCTGCTGACTTTTCAACACCCCCTGAAGGAAATCAGGGTGGGGCAAGGCTCTCTGTGCTCCGGGGAGTCTGGTAGAGCAGGTCTTTAGATAGGTAAACTTTTAGGAACAGCTTTTATCATCTCAATCCTTGCATCTCCTCACAACTGGAAAAGCGCTAAAATCCTTCATGAAGATATCACACCCTCAAGACAGGCACAAGCCATTTGTAAAACAAAAGCCTTTGAAAAAACCCTTCCTTTGATGGCATTTGAATTTCCCCCACACTGAAACCCTTAGCAGTCTCTCAGAGCTATCTGTGGTGCTGCCTCCTGGGCTGCAGTCCTAATTATTCCCCAAATAAAACTTAACCCACAACTCTTAGGTTGTTCATCCTTCTTAGTCAACAATTGTAATGTTAGCACTTTACCTTACACCTCTCTGAACTCTCTTACTTGTAACATCCCCATGCTTATTTTTAGTCAGAAAATAGTCCTATTTTCACAGACTGAAGGTAAAAGGAGTTCATTTTGCATGATTCAAATAGTCCTATTTTCACAGACTGCCTCTCTGGCTACTGCTGGCTGTTTCTGTGTTGTTAATGTGATTCTACAGGTCAGTGTAGTCATACAATGCACTCCTTTCTCTGCCTGACTTATTTCACTTAACATAACACCTCCTAGATCCATCTGTGTTGTCACAAGTGGCAGGAATTTATTCTTTTTATGACTGAGTAACATTCTATTGTATGTATATATTGTATATTCTTTATCCATTCATCTCTTGATAGATATTTTAGTTGCATACATATCTTGGCTTTTGTGAATAACGGTGCAGTGAGTACAGGGGTATATATATATATATATATATATATATATATATATATCTTTTCTGATTTGTGTTTTTGTTTTCTTCAAATAATTAGCCATAAATAGAATTGCTGGATCTATTTTGCCTTTTAAACAACAGTTCAAGCTGATTTGTTGTTGGTTTGTCTTCTTTACCTTGTTTTTAAAACATGGTTGTGTCAACTACAATGAATGGACAACAAGGGCATTTGACATCTGCTTCTGAGGAGATCGAACACTGTGCCTTAGAAGCTGCTGACTTTTCAACACCCCCTGAAGGAAATCAGGGTGGGGCAAGGCTCTCTGTGCTCCGGGAGTCTGGTAGAGCAGGTCTTTAGATAGGTAAACTTTTAGGAACAGCTTTTATCATCTCAATCCTTGCATCTCCTCACAACTGGAAAAGCGCTAAAATCCTTCATGAAGATATCACACCCTCAAGACAGGCACAAGCCATTTGTAAAACAAAAGCCTTTGAAAAAACCCTTCCTTTGATGGCATTTGAATTTCCCCCACACTGAAACCCTTAGCAGTCTCTCAGAGCTATCTGTGGTGCTGCCTCCTGGGCTGCAGTCCTAATTATTCCCCAAATAAAACTTAACCCACAACTCTTAGGTTGTTCATCCTTCTTAGTCAACAATTGTAATGTTAGCACTTTACCTTACACCTCTCTGAACTCTCTTACTTGTAACATCCCCATGCTTATTTTTAGTCAGAAAATAGTCCTATTTTCACAGACTGAAGGTAAAAGGAGTTCATTTTGCATGATTCATAGCATCAAGTGGACCAAGGCTATAATTGCAGTGAAGTCACTGAGCCTTGCTTCACCATTACTTGAGTAGAGGGGAGCTTTGAGATGGGATGTTGTTTCTACCTGCCTGTTGCTGGCACTTATCTTGGAACAGCTGTATTCATGGCTGTCTTGCAAAGTTGTCTGAAGTAGCCCATGCAGTCTTGCAAAAATCCCTAAAGAGGCTATGGATGTGCAAATAGGTTTCTTAAAATGGACTTTGCAACAGAATACAGGAAATTCTTTCATAATTAAATGTCACAGTTATCCTTGAAAGCAATTTGAGCAGCTCTTTAAGCAACTATAGATAAGAACATAAAGGTACATTGAAGTGGGGGGAAAAAATGGCATTCTTCATGTGTAACAGCTGTTCCAAGAATGTACATGTTGGAAATGGTCTGTCAGTACTGCCACAGGAAGAAATGAGAGGAAAGCTTTGAACGAAGAAGTTTCTTAAACTCAAAGGTTCCACAGAAAGTGGGAGAGTCATCACATGCCATGCAGGACCAAGCGCCAAGTTTTGACCAAGAGGCAAAAGCAGAGGGGAAGGGAAGTGTAGACCAGAGCTTTTATTGGGTTTTCCATGGGGAAGGCAAGGCATGGCAGAGTAGTCAGTTTGAGATTTGCTGGTTGAAATAATTCCACCAGGCTTTGGGGGCATATGGGTCTCTAGTTGCTTGGTACCTGGCACTGGCCCTGGCCCTGGGATGAATTTTAAATTTTTCATTTTGTTTTATTATTATTGGCTGCACTGGGTCTTCGTTGTTGCACATGGGCTTTCTTTAGTTGCGGTGAGCAGGGGCTATTCTTTAGTTGTGATGTGCAGGCTTCCCATTGTGGTGGCTTCTCTTGCTGCAGAGGTACAGACTGTAGGGCACGTGAGCTTCAGTAGTTATAGCACATGGGCTTAATAGCTGCAGCTCGACAGTTCTAGAGCATGAACTCAGTACTTGTGGTGCACAGGTTTAGTTGTTCCATGGCATGTGGAATCTTCTTGGACCAGAGATTGAATCCAATAGGCCCCGTAGTTCCATCGAAGGTAAAAGGAGTTCATTTTGCATGATTCATAGCATCAAGTGGACCAAGGCTATAATTGCAGTGAAGTCACTGAGCCTTGCTTCACCATTACTTGAGTAGAGGGGAGCTTTGAGATGGGATGTTGTTTCTACCTGCCTGTTGCTGGCACTTATCTTGGAACAGCTGTATTCATGGCTGTCTTGCAAAGTTGTCTGAAGTAGCCCATGCAGTCTTGCAAAAATCCCTAAAGAGGCTATGGATGTGCAAATAGGTTTCTTAAAATGGACTTTGCAACAGAATACAGGAAATTCTTTCATAATTAAATGTCACAGTTATCCTTGAAAGCAATTTGAGCAGCTCTTTAAGCAACTATAGATAAGAACATAAAGGTACATTGAAGTGGGGGGAAAAAATGGCATTCTTCATGTGTAACAGCTGTTCCAAGAATGTACATGTTGGAAATGGTCTGTCAGTACTGCCACAGGAAGAAATGAGAGGAAAGCTTTGAACGAAGAAGTTTCTTAAACTCAAAGGTTCCACAGAAAGTGGGAGAGTCATCACATGCCATGCAGGACCAAGCGCCAAGTTTTGACCAAGAGGCAAAAGCAGAGGGGAAGGGAAGTGTAGACCAGAGCTTTTATTGGGTTTTCCATGGGGAAGGCAAGGCATGGCAGAGTAGTCAGTTTGAGATTTGCTGGTTGAAATAATTCCACCAGGCTTTGGGGGCATATGGGTCTCTAGTTGCTTGGTACCTGGCACTGGCCCTGGCCCTGGGATGAATTTTAAATTTTTCATTTTGTTTTATTATTATTGGCTGCACTGGGTCTTCGTTGTTGCACATGGGCTTTCTTTAGTTGCGGTGAGCAGGGGCTATTCTTTAGTTGTGATGTGCAGGCTTCCCATTGTGGTGGCTTCTCTTGCTGCAGAGGTACAGACTGTAGGGCACGTGAGCTTCAGTAGTTATAGCACATGGGCTTAATAGCTGCAGCTCGACAGTTCTAGAGCATGAACTCAGTACTTGTGGTGCACAGGTTTAGTTGTTCCATGGCATGTGGAATCTTCTTGGACCAGAGATTGAATCCATGTTCCCTGTATTAGCAGGTGAATTCTTTACCACTGGACCACTGAGGAAGTTTCCTGAGAGGATTTAGGGCAGTGGACATGTTGACTTGCTGTGTGAGAGTGAGTTAAGAAAGTCGTTGGGGAACATGGGCTTGGAATTGGTTGGTTTTCATGTGATGACATGCTCCTTCCAGTCCTTATTTTTAATCTCTAAAAATGAGCTACCCTCTCCCTAGTCAGTGAGACCATAAGTGCCAGAACATCAAGAATACAGAAAAGTTAATAGAGTTAATATAATTGGCCCTGTGATGAAAGGATGTCAAATAAACAAATACAGAGTCTAAGAAAACAGAGTAAGTATTTTAAGGTCAAATTTATGTGGTCAGTGTGTCCTGTGAGTCTGATGAGTGAAATTATTCTGCTGTCCCCCTTATGTAGCATTTTAGGACTTTTTTCCCTCTTGAAAAAATGCTATGTGGTGAAACTGCCTCTTCATTTTTCTCATTGACATGCAAAAATTCACTCTTTTTGACATACAGTTGTCTGTTGTTATTTTTCAGTCACTAAGTCATGTCCAACTCTGAACTGTAGTATGCCAGTCTTCCCTGTCCTTCACCATCTCCCGGAGTTTGGTCAAACTCATGTCCATTGAGTCAGTGATGCCATCCAACCATCTCATCCTCTGTTACCCCCTTCTCCAGTGGCCCTCAATCTCTCCCAGCATCAACTGTGTGAGTTTTGACAAATGCATGGTATTATTTAACCAACACCACAGTAAAGATACACACTGGTTCCATCCATCACCCCAGGCTTTGGGGGCATATGGGTCTCTAGTTGCTTGGTACCTGGCACTGGCCCTGGCCCTGGGATGAATTTTAAATTTTTCATTTTGTTTTATTATTATTGGCTGCACTGGGTCTTCGTTGTTGCACATGGGCTTTCTTTAGTTGCGGTGAGCAGGGGCTATTCTTTAGTTGTGATGTGCAGGCTTCCCATTGTGGTGGCTTCTCTTGCTGCAGAGGTACAGACTGTAGGGCACGTGAGCTTCAGTAGTTATAGCACATGGGCTTAATAGCTGCAGCTCGACAGTTCTAGAGCATGAACTCAGTACTTGTGGTGCACAGGTTTAGTTGTTCCATGGCATGTGGAATCTTCTTGGACCAGAGATTGAATCCATGTTCCCTGTATTAGCAGGTGAATTCTTTACCACTGGACCACTGAGGAAGTTTCCTGAGAGGATTTAGGGCAGTGGACATGTTGACTTGCTGTGTGAGAGTGAGTTAAGAAAGTCGTTGGGGAACATGGGCTTGGAATTGGTTGGTTTTCATGTGATGACATGCTCCTTCCAGTCCTTATTTTTAATCTCTAAAAATGAGCTACCCTCTCCCTAGTCAGTGAGACCATAAGTGCCAGAACATCAAGAATACAGAAAAGTTAATAGAGTTAATATAATTGGCCCTGTGATGAAAGGATGTCAAATAAACAAATACAGAGTCTAAGAAAACAGAGTAAGTATTTTAAGGTCAAATTTATGTGGTCAGTGTGTCCTGTGAGTCTGATGAGTGAAATTATTCTGCTGTCCCCCTTATGTAGCATTTTAGGACTTTTTTCCCTCTTGAAAAAATGCTATGTGGTGAAACTGCCTCTTCATTTTTCTCATTGACATGCAAAAATTCACTCTTTTTGACATACAGTTGTCTGTTGTTATTTTTCAGTCACTAAGTCATGTCCAACTCTGAACTGTAGTATGCCAGTCTTCCCTGTCCTTCACCATCTCCCGGAGTTTGGTCAAACTCATGTCCATTGAGTCAGTGATGCCATCCAACCATCTCATCCTCTGTTACCCCCTTCTCCAGTGGCCCTCAATCTCTCCCAGCATCAACTGTGTGAGTTTTGACAAATGCATGGTATTATTTAACCAACACCACAGTAAAGATACACACTGGTTCCATCCATCACCCCCAGGTCCCCTGATGCTTCCCCACTGTAGTCAGCTCCCACCCCAGCAGCCACTGCTCTGCTCTCCATCCCTAGAGTTTTGCCTTTTCCTAAGATTGCCTTTTGAATCTAACTTCTGTCACTCGACATAAAACATTTGGACTTCATGTTGTTTCATCCCAAAGTGGATTTATTACTTGAATTATACTATAAATATTAGAACAAAACCTATATTCTCATGTCCTCTGGCCAAGAGTCTAAGAATTTGCGTGTTGGATATGATATGGTAAAGTTAGTGATACCACAGAAGGAAGTGAGGGCAAGGCTTTGAAGGAAGTTTATTGTATTAACATGTAAAAATAACCAACACTAAAGAAATACATAGGCATTAGTTAAAGGGTAGAAGGAGGGTGAGTTTCAGAGACAGGAGTGAGTAGAGGGTATGAGACGCTCCTGGGACAGGGCTGGGACCACGCCCTAGGCAGGACCACTGCAGAGGATAAAGGGACAGTTTGGAGTGTGTCATCCTCCTGCAAATGTCTGGGCATTTATTCAGCAGCAGCAGGCTTGTTAATTTATGAAACCCTACTCCCTGTCACCTCCAAACCTCCTCCACAAAAGATTAGTAGGGAACATATTACCATTCTCTGTAGAAGGGGCATCAGTGTAGTGAATCTTCTCAGTCCATACTTTTCAATGGACCCCTGCATTCTAATTTTATTTCGATTTTCACCAGCCCACCCTTTATTGGAATATTTATTACAGATTTTTAGGTCTCGGTATAGTACTTGCTTTTGGTGGCTAAAGGGTCTGTCTTAGCCTGGGAACTTTTTTTTTTTTTTGGCGGGGGTGGGGAGGGAGGGGTCTGGGCGGGCCACTTCCACTGGTCTTTTATTTGTCTAGTTTCATCCATCTTTGTTCTTTGGCCCGTGTGGGCCTCCCATCGCAGCGGCCTCTATTGTCGCAGAGCACCGGCTCTGGGTGCATGCGCTTCAGAGCTCCGGCTCCGTAATTGGACACATTGGTCCAGCCGCTCCACGGCACGTGGGATCTTCCCAGGCCAGGGATCGAACCGGCGCCCCTTGCACTGCAAGGTGGTGTCCTTACCCACTAGACCACCAGGGAAGCCCTAGCCTGGGAACTTTTGACAAAAATTTAGCTAAAGCAGAATGAGCTCATTGTTTTCCTGCAGGCTATTCAACACTATTACTCACTCAAAGCAGGAAAAATGGAAAGAGACTTAAAAATGTTTCTTTACTTGATATAAATGCCTGATCAGGCAAAGTTGAAGTACAATTTAGTAGACTCTAGATGAGCTACTTAATTATCTGTGAGGAATATATTAGTCTTTTTTTTTTTTTTTTCTGTTACAGATTATTATGTTAAACTCTGTTTCTGACCTTCATGACTACATTGACAAAAGCCAGTTGACAGAGGACTTGGGGGGAACCTTGGAATATCGCCACAGTCAGTGGATAAATCATCGTACTGTGAGTACCAACATATGTGCCCTTTTCAGAGTCCCTCCTGGTGTTCTAGAGACAGGGACTTTAAAGATCAACTGTTGGGCAGTCACTGCCCATGACTGCCTCACATTGGGAAGGTTGGGTTTTCTAAGCGACAGGCTAGGGGAGAGACAGCGTGGAAGGATAAAAGCTAGGGCTTCTCCTGCTGGTTACCTTCATCGTGCCTCATTTTCTTGCATAGGGGTCTTGAGTGACTTGACTCAGTGTGTACACAAAGCACCAATACTCTGCTATACCTCAGAGAATTTAATATACTTGATCTGGAATGCATCTCAGACATTAGTGGGCCATAAAACTCCCCAGATAATTCTAGTGTAGAAACAGATTCAATTCCACCAAGCCAGAAGAAGCTGCATCTAAATGTTGCCACCACAGCTTATTGTCAGAGCTCGGGTGAGCTACTAAACTTCTGTGAATTGTTTGCTCCTCTATTAAAATGGGAGTAACACAGTGGGTTCTCAGTTAAAGGTAATATTGCCCCCAGAGGACATGTGTCAGTGTCTCTAGGCAGACATTTTTTATAGTCATAACTTGGGGAGAAGGATGTTATTAATTGACATATTCTGGGTAGAGACCAGGAATGCTGCTAAACATCTTATAATGCACTAGACAGCTCCACCAGTAAAGAATCATTTCACAGATAAAGGAAAATACCATCAGAGCAAAGGGTCATAGGGTCAAGTTGTGGCAGAATCAAGACTGAGTCACCCCATTAGGGTCAGGTCCTCTGTACCATTTCCAATTAGTTATTATTCACTAATCAGACACATGAAATCAAGTTATTTTGTTGATAGGACTCAGCACAGGAAACCTCTGACTTGCCCCTCTTTCTAGGATAACATTTCCAGGCCTTGCACCTTATTTTTTTAGTTCTTGCCACTACATTTATAAGGTACTTATCTGTGCCCATGATCCTCTCAAGTTTGCCATTCTTTTTTTTTTTTTTTTTTAGACCTTTATTTTACTTTTAATTTTTACAGAGTTTTGTTGTTTACAGACATGGATGTTCCCAGATCAGTCACATGTATATCCCCCACTTCCCACCCATCCCAACAATCACACAGCACCCCTGAAGGATCCCCTTTTCTCACAGAGAAGTGACTATAGCTATTTTCTTCACTTATGATAGTACAGGCCTTCAGGCTACTTCCTTTATGCCTCCCACCCTCTGTTTCTTCCCAACAATGTCCATATGTCCACTGTCCATGTCTGTCTTTCCATTGCTTCACTGCGTGCGCCATCATCACCATCCTGCTAGATTCCATATATATGTGTTAATATACTGTATTTGTCCTTCTCTTTCTGACTGACTCCACTTTTTATGATACGTTCTAGAGCCAGCCACCTCATTAGGGCTGATTCTTCTGCATTTCTCTTTACAGCTGTGTAGTATTCCATTGTATATATGTACCAGAGCTTTTGGATCCATTCGTTCGTCGATGGGCATCTAGGTTGCTTCCATGTTCTAGCTATTGTATAGAGAGCTGCAGTGAACATTGGGGTACAGGTGCTTCTTTCAGATTTAATTCCATTAGGCTCTAAGCCTAAGAGTGGGATTGCTGGCTCGTATGGTTCTTCTATTTTTAGTTTTTTAAGAAATCTCCAGACTGTCCTCCATAGAGGCTGTATCAATCTACATTCCTACCAGCAATGCAGGAATGTTCCCTTTTCTCCGCACCCTCTCCAGCATTTATTGTCTGTCGATTTATGGATGATGGCCATTCTGACGGGTGTGAGGTGATATCTCATTGTAGTTTTGATTTGCATTTTTCTAATTATAAGTGAAGTTGAGCATCGTTTCATGTGTTTTGGGGCCATCTGTATGTCGTCTTTGGAGAGGTGTCTGTTTAGGTCCTTTTCCCATTTTTTGATTGGGTTGTTCGTTTTACTGGTGCTGAGTTGTCTGAGTTGCTTGTAGATTTTGGAGATTAATTCTTTGTCTGTTGTTTCATTTGCTATGATTTTCTCCCACTCTGTGGGCTGTCTGTTCAGCTTTTTTTGTATTTCTTTTGCTGTACAAAAGCCTTTAAGTTTCATTAGGTCCCACCTGCTCATTTTTCTTTTCAGTTCTGCTATTCTAGTAGGTGGGTCAGAGAAGATCTTGCTTTGATTGATGTCCTTGAGGGTTTTGCCTATATCCTCCTCTAAGAGTTTGATGGTTTCTGGTCTTACATTTAAGTCTTTAATCCATTTTGAGTTGATCTTTGTGTATGATGTCAGGGAATGTTCCAGCTTCATTTTTTTGCATGTAGCTATCCAATTTTCCCAGCACCATTTGTTGAAGAGGCTGTCTTTGTCCCATTTTATATGTTCGCCTCCTTTGTCAAAAATAAGGTACTCATAGGTGCATGGGTTTATCTCTGGGTTCTCTGTCTTGTTCCATTGGTCTATAGTTCTGTTTTTGTGCCAGTACCATACTGTCTTGAGGACTGTTGCTTTGTAGTAGAGTCTGAAGTTGGGGAGGCTGATCCCTCCAGCTCCATTTTTCTTCCTCAGGATTGCTTTGGCTATTCGAGGTCTTTTGTGTTTCCATATGAACTGTGTGATTCTTTGGTCTAGTTCTGTGAAGAATGTCATTGGTAGTTTTGATAGGGATCTCATTGAATCTATAGATGACATTTGGTAGTATGGTCATTTTCACAATATTGATTCTTCCAACCCGGGAACATGGAATATTTCTCCATCTGTTTAACTCTTCTTTAATGTCTCTCATGAGTGTCTTGTAATTTTCAGTGTCCAGTTTCTTTGTTTCTTTGGGTAGGTTTATTCCTAGATATTTGATTCTTTTGCTTGCAGTGGTGAAGGGGATTGCCTTTTTGATTTCGTTTTCTGATTTTTCATTGTTTGTGTATAGGAATGCCAGTGATTTCTGTATATTGATTTTGTATTCTGTGACTTTGCTGAATTCGCTGATTAACTCTAGTAGTTTTGTAATAGTGTCTTTGGGATTTTCTATGTATAATATCATGTCGTCTGCAAAAAGAGAGAGCTTGACTTCTTTCTTTCCAATCTGGATTCCTTTTATTTCTTTCTCTTCTCTTATTGCTGTTGCTAGGACTTCCAGGACTATGTTGAATAAGAGTGGCGAAAGTGGACACCCTTGTCTTGTTCCTGATCTTAGAGGAAATGCTTTCAGTTTTTCACCATTGAGGATAATGTTCGCTGTGGGCTTCTCATAGATGGCTTTCACTATGTCGAGATAGGTTCCTTCTATGCCCATTTTCTGAAGAGTTTTTATCATAAATGGATGCTGTACTTTGTCAAAGGCTTTTTCTGCATCTATTGAGATGATCATGTGATTTTTGTCTCTCAGTTTGTTGATATGGTGTATCACATTGATTGATTTGCAGATACTGAAGAATCCTTGCATGCCTGGGATGAACCCAACTTGATCATGATGTATGAGCTTTTTGATGTGTTATTGAATTCTGTTTTGTTGAGGATTTTGGTGCCTAGACTCATCAGTGAAATTGGCCTATAATTTTCTTTATTTGTGTTGTCTTTGCCTGGCTTTGGTATCGGGGGGCCTCATAGAATGTGTTTGGAAGTGTTCCTTCCTGTGAAATTGTTTGGAAGAGTTTTAGAAGGACTTGCCATTCCTTTTGATTCTCAAAAAACTCCTGAAGAAAAACAGAACAATGATTGATTAAATTTTCTTGCTTTTTTTTTTTAGCTATTATTGTTTATTTATTCAGCAATAAATGGTTATTGGAAAAAATACTCTTTCTATGATAGGAATATGTAATGGAAAATAGTTACAACTGATAATGGTAAAGTCTGAAAAATATTTAGTATATAATTGAAGGGGAAGAAAGAAGTTAAACCCTCCACATTGTTAAGATTCTCTGACCTCCCAGGCTATTGAAAACTTTTCTCTGGCATTGAAGACCACTGCCCAAATGCTCCAGACTTTTGGGGCTTGTCTGGCTACAACGGAGCTGCCCAGAAGCGTGCCATCCACTGAAGACCTTCTCATGTCCCACACAAGGCAGTGGAACAAGTTGCAGGTGAGTGACCCGTGACCTCTCAGAGGCCAGCCTTGGTGCTGGCAGATAGTCAGCCTCCTGGAGAGTGCTGGGAGCAAATGAAAAGTTAAGCCCTCTTCTGCCCTCTTCTCCAGTGACTAACCCCATCTTTCATCTTCTAGCTATGCAGGATATGAAGAGAAAATTCTCTTAATGACTGGTAGTACATGTGAAAGGATTGGAAGCAAGACCTGTGAAAAGCTGCCCCTCCAAAGGGAACTCATTCCAGCTTATTGCTGGTGAGACAAGGTGTGTGAGCATTGCTTCAAGGTGCACACTGCTATGATCTGCTCAGGACAGGATATAATGGGCTGACATTGCAGATGATAGGTGATAGATGAGGGTAAAGTTACCGTGAATGGTGTCGGATTCTTAATCTCCAGTGGAGAAGAATTCATACTGAGATCAAAAAACTCGGAGGTGTTCACTCAGAGCTTGGTGCAGTGAAAAGTTTATTAAAGTAAGAAAGGATAGGGAAAAGCTTCCAGCATAGACACTGGAGGGGAGATAGAAGAGTATCCCCCTTTGCCAGTTAAAGCGTGACAATTTGTATCTTCCAGTCAGTTATCAAAACAATAAATCAAAAGACTATGTTAAGGTTGTGCCCCCACCCACAGTATTAACATGAGATTAGCTAGGACAGTCTCCAGGCCTCAGGGCTAGGTGAGACATTCTAATGTAAACGCCCAGATTAACGTGTAAGACTAGAAGCTTTCAGTTTCAACATTGAAGATCTTTGTCTTTATTTCTCCTTGTCCTTCCTCTTCACCTCCTTGTCCTTGAGACCTCCTAGACCCTTTGCTAAATCTGCCTATGAACCCCTTTTATTCTGAACGTCTTTCACAGGGAGGGAGTAAGAGAGGGGTGGAAGATGACTTTTGAAGCATAAGTTTTCCTGAAGCTGTTGTGAAGTTTTGAGAAAGAGGACCATGAAAGGTACTCTAAATTGGATTTAAGGAGAGGTGCCTATTAAATGATTCATAAAAGCACATCAGAACCTGCTGGGAAGGCAGCTTGGCAGATTCTTTTAGGCCATGCAGTAAAGAGAAGTCTTCTCAGGTCATACTGGATGGGTGTCAGCCCCTTTCTGGCTCCAGAAATACAGACAGACCAAAGCTAATATTGGCAGGAGAGGATTTCCCCAGTGGCTCAGCGGATGAGGAATCTGCCTGCAATACACACAACACAGGAGACGTGGATTTTATTCCTGGGTCAGAAAGATTCCCCGGAGGAGGAAATGCCAACCTACTCCAGTATTCTTGCCTGAAAAGGTCCTGTAGACAGCAGAGCGTGGCGGGCTATAGTGCATGAGGTCACAAAGAGTCACACATGACTGAGCAACTAAGCTCAGAAACTCACCAGAACTCAACAAGGCAGCAAGTCAAGGATTGCAAGGTTGATACATCATAGCATTACATGTATACTTGCTGTGCTGAGCATGAGGAGAGCTCGCTTACCTATGACCCAAAATGTGCAAAAATTTTGTTTTGCTTAGCGGTTGATTCTTTTATTTATTCAGCATATATTGATGAGCCACTACCACATGCCAAGAAAACAAACCAAATGCAAACTCAAGGAACACATAGTTTATAGGGATGTCAGAGTCAGGTAGTTGAGGCTTAAAGCGTGACAATTTGTATCTTCCAGTCAGTTATCAAAACAATAAATCAAAAGACTATGTTAAGGTTGTGCCCCCACCCACAGTATTAACATGAGATTAGCTAGGACAGTCTCCAGGCCTCAGGGCTAGGTGAGACATTCTAATGTAAACGCCCAGATTAACGTGTAAGACTAGAAGCTTTCAGTTTCAACATTGAAGATCTTTGTCTTTATTTCTCCTTGTCCTTCCTCTTCACCTCCTTGTCCTTGAGACCTCCTAGACCCTTTGCTAAATCTGCCTATGAACCCCTTTTATTCTGAACGTCTTTCACAGGGAGGGAGTAAGAGAGGGGTGGAAGATGACTTTTGAAGCATAAGTTTTCCTGAAGCTGTTGTGAAGTTTTGAGAAAGAGGACCATGAAAGGTACTCTAAATTGGATTTAAGGAGAGGTGCCTATTAAATGATTCATAAAAGCACATCAGAACCTGCTGGGAAGGCAGCTTGGCAGATTCTTTTAGGCCATGCAGTAAAGAGAAGTCTTCTCAGGTCATACTGGATGGGTGTCAGCCCCTTTCTGGCTCCAGAAATACAGACAGACCAAAGCTAATATTGGCAGGAGAGGATTTCCCCAGTGGCTCAGCGGATGAGGAATCTGCCTGCAATACACACAACACAGGAGACGTGGATTTTATTCCTGGGTCAGAAAGATTCCCCGGAGGAGGAAATGCCAACCTACTCCAGTATTCTTGCCTGAAAAGGTCCTGTAGACAGCAGAGCGTGGCGGGCTATAGTGCATGAGGTCACAAAGAGTCACACATGACTGAGCAACTAAGCTCAGAAACTCACCAGAACTCAACAAGGCAGCAAGTCAAGGATTGCAAGGTTGATACATCATAGCATTACATGTATACTTGCTGTGCTGAGCATGAGGAGAGCTCGCTTACCTATGACCCAAAATGTGCAAAAATTTTGTTTTGCTTAGCGGTTGATTCTTTTATTTATTCAGCATATATTGATGAGCCACTACCACATGCCAAGAAAACAAACCAAATGCAAACTCAAGGAACACATAGTTTATAGGGATGTCAGAGTCAGGTAGTTGAGGCTTCTGTGTGTCAGGGGGCACTGTTTAATTCTCTCTTTTAAGAGTCTTGGTTACCCAAAAGAGTTCAAAATATATTCTCAAAATTACTCCAAGTAATCAAAAGATCTGATTTTGAAACTGTAGAAACCTGAATATTCTCTGGAAATTCCTCTTACAAGCTTGACCTACTTCTTTGCCAAACATACTGGCTAAGTTCACCTCCCATGGTTCTTGGAAGAAAATGGCATAGTGTGTGGAAGGCTGAATCTAGGGCCCCTCTCTGAAGCCTGCTAGAAAAATATAGAAAAAAGTTTCTATAACTAATTGAATGGTTTTTCCATTTGGAAAGCATCATTTCCAAGTAAAAAAAACAATATAAGATTCTGTTAGGCCGATGGGGGCCCATGGGGCCTAGCCAGTCCAGGAGGCAGTGGTCTCAGGATGCAACCTGGAGATTTCCCACTGACTCATCACTGGTGCCAGCTTCATCCATAATCTTCCTGCCGAGACTGAGTACAGAGCAAACAAAGAAAATGCCTCTGCACAGGCGCAAGACCTTACCCCTCCCTTGACTTAAGTTTTTTTACCTTGAGCAGATAAAAGCCCCTTACCCCGCCTCTGGGCGCGACTTCAGGCTCCAGTCACCGACCTGTGAACTGCGGGGGCCTTCCGCAGAAAGGAAGGCAGTGGGATTGCCCCCGGCTGAACCGGGAGATCTTGGAGAGAGATGGGTCTTGCTGCCCGCCCCCCAGCCCCCAGGCGCACGTGGGGGACAATCAGACGCAACAGGGGTTCCATCAGAGCAGCTCCACTTTATTAATGTAGATTCATAGCTTTTATAGGCAAGTGAAGGGAGGTTTGCATGGGACTTCCTATAGATTACACCAATCACGCTAAAGATCAAGCAATCATCCATGAGTGTGGAAACCAGGGGAACCAATCAGAAATTTTGACCATCACTTAACAATTTAGATCACGCCCTCGTCTCTTCCTGTAGGCGCCATCTTAGCTCCAAACTGCAAACATGTGCTTAAGCCTCTTTAAACAATGTGCTTAAGCTTCCTTTCACTCCCACGTCCCTTCCTGTAGGCGCCATCTTAGTTCCAAACTGAAACAATGCGCTTAAGCTTCCTTATGCTTGCAATGGTCCTTTCAATTCAGAGCCCCACATTTGCCCCTCTTTTATTTTAAAATTGAGAGACTCTTGATGAGGCAAGGCATAGAGCTAAGAGGCGGCAGCCTCTAGCCTCGTCAGCTCCCAACAGCAGTTGTGCTTGTCTTAGGTTGCCCTCCTCTGAGGATCTTACCCGTCATTGGCTAACCAGCCATCTCACGGGGGCTGGATGGAGTTTTTAGAGCGTTTTTCATTCGAAGGCCTCATTATATGACTCGAGTGATTTCTTGAAGGGCCATATTGACCCAGGGGTTTTGTGGGTGCCCAGCGTGGGGCTCATCTCCTAGGACCTGAGCAAGCATAATTATTTTTTGTTGCAACTGTCTATTGTGGGCCATAACATCCTTGACCTTAAACAGTATAGCTACCAAGACAACAAAAACAAGCAGATAGAAAGCATTTTTAAACCAGGTGAATGGGCTTTGTATCCATAGCCAAAAATCATTAACCCCCTTTTGTCAGGCAAAAGCAGGGATATCTCACGTCACAGTCCAAGTGTGCCAGAATGCTTAATGTCTCAATAGCTCTGGCGTGTAGATCAAGCTGTTGCTGGAGTCCCATTATTGCAGCCCTCAGGTGTTCAAGTTGGTATAGGCTGGTCTGAAGTCCCTGGGCAGAGGCGGTGGACATGTTGTTTACCGCTATGATGGTGTGCACTTGTTGAACTCTGAGCACGGATGTTGTTACTGTTGTACCTATTAAGGAGAGAAGAGAGAAAGATGCCTCAAGAACTTTCTGTTCTTGGGCCTGATATATGGTCATATTTTATCTGCAGCAGATTCTAAGGTTTGATCCTAGGCAACTGAAGGGGGTTTTGCATGGGACTTCCTATAGATTACACCAATCAAGCTAAAGGTCAAGCAATCATCCATGAGCATGGAAACTAGGAGAACCAATCAGAAATTTTGACCATCACTTAACAATTTAGATCACGCCCTCGTCTCTTCCTGTAGGCGCCATCTTAGCTCCAAACTGCAAACATGTGCTTAAGCCTCTTTAAACAATGTGCTTAAGCTTCCTTTCACTCCCACGTCCCTTCCTGTAGGCGCCATCTTAGTTCCAAACTGAAACAATGCGCTTAAGCTTCCTTATGCTTGCAATGGTCCTTTCAATTCAGAGCCCCACATTTGCCCCTCTTTTATTTTAAAATTGAGAGACTCTTGATGAGGCAAGGCATAGAGCTAAGAGGCGGCAGCCTCTAGCCTCGTCAGCTCCCAACAGCAGTTGTGCTTGTCTTAGGTTGCCCTCCTCTGAGGATCTTACCCGTCATTGGCTAACCAGCCATCTCACGGGGGCTGGATGGAGTTTTTAGAGCGTTTTTCATTCGAAGGCCTCATTATATGACTCGAGTGATTTCTTGAAGGGCCATATTGACCCAGGGGTTTTGTGGGTGCCCAGCGTGGGGCTCATCTCCTAGGACCTGAGCAAGCATAATTATTTTTTGTTGCAACTGTCTATTGTGGGCCATAACATCCTTGACCTTAAACAGTATAGCTACCAAGACAACAAAAACAAGCAGATAGAAAGCATTTTTAAACCAGGTGAATGGGCTTTGTATCCATAGCCAAAAATCATTAACCCCCTTTTGTCAGGCAAAAGCAGGGATATCTCACGTCACAGTCCAAGTGTGCCAGAATGCTTAATGTCTCAATAGCTCTGGCGTGTAGATCAAGCTGTTGCTGGAGTCCCATTATTGCAGCCCTCAGGTGTTCAAGTTGGTATAGGCTGGTCTGAAGTCCCTGGGCAGAGGCGGTGGACATGTTGTTTACCGCTATGATGGTGTGCACTTGTTGAACTCTGAGCACGGATGTTGTTACTGTTGTACCTATTAAGGAGAGAAAGAGAGAGAAAGATGCCTCAAGAACTTTCTGTTCTTGGGCCTGATATATGGTCATATTTTATCTGCAGCAGATTCTAAGGTTTGATCCTTGTTTTGTGGCATAAATTTAAGGTTTCTCGCCGGTGCCCATATAGGGCTGGGTTCCCCAATGGGGAATATGCACCCAAATCCTCTCCCCATAGTAAGAAGTGGATCAGGCCCCTTCCACTGGCCAGTGATGGGGTCCTTCCATCTCACTTGTATTTCAGGTTTTATTTCTTGGTTGGACCAGTATTTTTGAAAGGTGCCATCAGTTCATTTTTTGAAAAGTTTAAAATATTTAGAGTAAAGACTGCCCTTCCAAGTTGCTGGTGAGGGCTTATTCCCCCTTTTTGTTTTTGTAACTGGGCCTTTACGTTTTGATGATGACGTTCAATTATGGCTTGTCCTTGAGGGTTGTATGGGATCCCTGTGGTGTTCAATTATGGCTTGTCCTTGAGGGTTGTATGGGATCCCTGTGGTGTGGCGGATGTGCTATCGTTGAAAGAAGTTTTGTAAATTTTTGTTAACAAAGCAGGGACCATTGTCTGTTTTTATCTGATAAGGTAGACCCAGAGTTGCAAAGCATTGTAAGAAATGACTCTGGGCATGTTTTGCTTTTTCTCCTGAGTGGGCTGTAGCCCAGCAGGCATGGGAATAAGTATCAATGGATACAAAGATGTGCTTGAGTTTTCCAAAGGGGGAAAAGTGAGTGACATCTGTCTGCCACAACATATTAGGCCTCAGTCCCCAAGGGTTTACTCCTGGCGACTGTAAGGGAGGAACTTGTAAGTGAGGGAGGGAAGACTTGCAAGTATGTACAATTTTCTTTAAATCCTTGATGGGGATCTGTGGTAATTTTTTATGTAACCCTCTCCAGTTGATATGGGTCAGACCGTGAAGGTCATGGGCATCCTGCAGGCCATGTACTCGAATTCCACAGGAAGCCACCCCTCCAGCTAAGGAATCTCCCACTGAGAGCAGTCCAGGCAATTGGGTAAAAGCCCAAGGGGGTTTTTGGTTGGATGTTTTCTTATCTCCTTGGGGGCACTGTCTCTTAAAGTGCCCCCGTTGGCCGCAGTTAAAGCAGTGGCCTGATTCGGGTGAGGTGGGGTGCCCCTGGGACGAGGCCCTGCCTGTAGCCATTACAGTGGATAAGGCTTTAGTCATTGCCTCAGAGAGAGCCTCAGTTTGAGCCTGAAGAGCACTGGTGATAGAGCGGGTTTGGTGACTATGTGTGCCTATATCTTTAGAGCACACAGTCCATCGCTCAATGGAACGATCTTTTTGCCCTGCGCAGGCCAATTTATGGTCTGTATTCATTCCCTCCCAAACTAACATTCTGAGGAACTGATCTCTTAAAGGCCCTGGAGGGAACTTTCTCTGTAGGCTCTTTTCTACATGATCTACAAAAGTGGCAAGGTCTTCGTTATTCTTTTGTGCTATACCCAATATGGGGGGTTCAGTAGGGCCCTCAGCAAGTTTTTTTCAGGCAGCCAGACATATAGCCTGTACTTGGTCTTGATAAGGGGCAGGGATAGCGGCCTGCTGAATACCAGTGCTCCATTGGTCCGCCGTTCCCGATAGCATTCCAAAAGTTATTGAATGATGGGATCGGCAGCCTGGTTTCTTTCTGCTTGGGCATGGCATTCCTCTTTGAAGAAGGCACACCATTTGATATAAATGTTACTGGGAAGTACTGCCTTACATAGCATCTTCCAGTCTCAGGTGGTACAAGGTTGGTGGGCCAGCCCTTGGAGTATGGTTTCTTCCCATGGGGAGTTTGGGCCGTCCTCTGCTACCGCCTTCTTAAGTTCCTTTAGGTCACTGACCTCCCATGGATACCAGGCGTCCGGTCTGTTTCCCCCCGGGTTAACGTTTACAGCTTGGGTTGGGCCCATGAAGGGCGCTCAGGGCTCCCAAGGGTCTTCAGGATAGGTCCTCTCTCTCCAAGGTGACCCCAGTGCCTTCCCTCCCCATGATGTCTCTGTGATCTCTTCAAAGGGGGGAGGGAGTGTGGAGTACAGTCCTGTTTCTTGAGGTCTTGACCTCGAGTGACTGGGGAAACACTCATCATAGCTAGTTTCCAGGCTCTGCTAATAGATTGGATATAGTTTCCCATGTTGTTGAAAGAAAGGAAAGATTACTGAGGACAACCACCAAAAATCCTAACGGGAGTGGTGACGGCCAAGAGGTTGGGCTTGTGTCATGCTTGTGAAACGGTGAAGGAGTCCCTAGTGTTTGCACGGACATTGTCTTGCTGGGGGCGGGCGCTTTAAGAGGCTCTGGCCCATTCCATGACCCCCTTATCCTGTCATGGCAGTCTTCAAGCGGCAGGCGCCCTAGTGGCTTTTAAATGCCTGACCTGTGCCCACGAGGGAGAGGTTTAGGCCGCGTCCTCAATTTGAAATATAGAAAAGAGAGGCTTCCACCCAGTCGGGCTGCCGCTACTGAGGTGAACTATCTTAAAGCCTTTCAGGACCGTCAGAGAGTATCCCTGACCAGGACCCGTCAGTTTCTTTTTAGACTGTCCACCGGTTCGCTGGAAGTGTCGAATCAGAGAGAACGTGAAAGTAGGAATTAAAGTAAAGAAGGAGGAACAAGGTCTTCGTTATTCTTTTGTGCTATACCCAATATGGGGGTTCAGTAGGGCCCTCAGCAAGTTTTTCAGGCAGCCAGACATATAGCCTGTACTTGGTCTTGATAAGGGGCAGGGATAGCGGCCTGCTGAATACCAGTGCTCCATTGGTCCGCCGTTCCCGATAGCATTCCAAAAGTTATTGAATGATGGGATCGGCAGCCTGGTTTCTTTCTGCTTGGGCATGGCATTCCTCTTTGAAGAAGGCACACCATTTGATATAAATGTTACTGGGAAGTACTGCCTTACATAGCATCTTCCAGTCTCAGGTGGTACAAGGTTGGTGGGCCAGCCCTTGGAGTATGGTTTCTTCCCATGGGGAGTTTGGGCCGTCCTCTGCTACCGCCTTCTTAAGTTCCTTTAGGTCACTGACCTCCCATGGATACCAGGCGTCCGGTCTGTTTCCCCCCGGGTTAACGTTTACAGCTTGGGTTGGGCCCATGAAGGGCGCTCAGGGCTCCCAAGGGTCTTCAGGATAGGTCCTCTCTCTCCAAGGTGACCCCAGTGCCTTCCCTCCCCATGATGTCTCTGTGATCTCTTCAAAGGGGGGAGGGAGTGTGGAGTACAGTCCTGTTTCTTGAGGTCTTGACCTCGAGTGACTGGGGAAACACTCATCATAGCTAGTTTCCAGGCTCTGCTAATAGATTGGATATAGTTTCCCATGTTGTTGAAAGAAAGGAAAGATTACTGAGGACAACCACCAAAAATCCTAACGGGAGTGGTGACGGCCAAGAGGTTGGGCTTGTGTCATGCTTGTGAAACGGTGAAGGAGTCCCTAGTGTTTGCACGGACATTGTCTTGCTGGGGGCGGGCGCTTTAAGAGGCTCTGGCCCATTCCATGACCCCCTTATCCTGTCATGGCAGTCTTCAAGCGGCAGGCGCCCTAGTGGCTTTTAAATGCCTGACCTGTGCCCACGAGGGAGAGGTTTAGGCCGCGTCCTCAATTTGAAATATAGAAAAGAGAGGCTTCCACCCAGTCGGGCTGCCGCTACTGAGGTGAACTATCTTAAAGCCTTTCAGGACCGTCAGAGAGTATCCCTGACCAGGACCCGTCAGTTTCTTTTTAGACTGTCCACCGGTTCGCTGGAAGTGTCGAATCAGAGAGAACGTGAAAGTAGGAATTAAAGTAAAGAAGGAGGAACAAGGAAAAGCAGTGTTCAGTTTTTTGTGACTACCCTAAATCCCCACCCTCTCGGGAGTGCGGAGTAAAAGGGGAAGACTCACCATGAAATCCGGATTACTCCGAGAAGATGTCTCTCTAGAGGGAGGCACCAAGCTGAGGCCCGTCGGCCACTCGTTGGTTCTCTTTCAAACCCGCACAGTGATGCTGCCTTCTACTTTCTCGCCGTCAGGCCCCACTTTGGGCGCCAGCTTCTGTGGGGGCCTTCCGCAGAAAGGAAGGCAGCGGGATTGCCCCCGGCTGAACCGGGAGATCTCGGAGAGAGATGGGTCTTGCGGCCCCCACCCCCACCCCGCACATGCGGGAGACAATCAGACACAACAGGGGTTCCATCAGAGCAGCTCCACTTTATTAGTGTAGATTCATAGCTTTTATAGGCAAGTGAAGGGGAGTTTGCATGGGACTTCCTATAGATTACACCAATCACGCTAAAGATCAAGCAATCATCCATGAGTGTGGAAACCAGGGGAACCAATCAGAAATTTTGACCATCACTTAACAATTTAGATCACGCCCTCGTCTCTTCCTGTAGGCGCCATCTTAGCTCCAAACTGCAAACATGTGCTTAAGCCTCTTTAAACAATGTGCTTAAGCTTCCTTTCACTCCCACGTCCCTTCCTGTAGGCGCCATCTTAGTTCCAAACTGAAACAATGCGCTTAAGCTTCCTTATGCTTGCAACGGTCCTCTTTCAATTCAGAGCCCCACAGTGAACCTCGCCCGGGAGCAGGATCCCAAATAAAACTTAACTTTTGGCTTGTAACTTGGCCGACTTGCCTGCCTCTTGCTGCGCAGGTTCATCCTCAGAACAGTGACTTTTTCAGTCAGTTTAATGCATAAAAAGTACAGTGTGTGATTTATGGCTCCCTTCTAGCCTGGAGAGTTTTTGTCTGAACAGCACAGCTTTAAAAGACTTGGTTTGATTTCTTGATTTCCTTTCTCTAGGGGATCGTTGAGAGCCCTTATTTTAGATTCACATAAGAACATAGTTGTGTCTACAGTCAACCAGTGAAAATGGGAGAGTCGTTGAACTTGAGAACTTTTACAACCTTGTTCACTAATTTTTTACTAGTAGCTATTAGTAGTAGTAGAACATTGTTGTTAGTGATTCTTCAGAATTATCCTCCAAAAGAATCTCTTCTGTCTTGGCCACACTTGTATTTCAAACCAATCTGGTTACAAAGTAAAAAAAAGTCTCAGAACATTCACAGCAGAAGAATCATAGCAGACTTTCAAAAAAGGTTAAGACTTTAAAGGGGCTTTTCTCTAGAAGAAACATAAATTCTCTCAAGGCAGAGCCATAAATTGGCTGTTATGATCCAAGAAGGCTCCCAATAGCAGAGTGTGTTATTTTCTGTTCAGATTGTGGACACCTAGGCTTCATAATAAGACTTGAAACTATTTTCTCTGTGATTTCACTACACCATCTGAGGAAGAGGAAGGAAGAGAGTCTTATCCATATATTCAGCATTGGTCTTCCTTGGGGAAGACTAAGATCCTCATGAGTTAAGACAAGAACACACAACTCAGCACACGCATCCTGTCCATGTGTTTGCTTCTTGCATGTGGATGGAGAGTTGGAACACACATTTAGAGCATGGGCACACAGGGGCCCCAAGCTCCTCTGAAAATTGGACCCTTCTCCAAGAACTCTCATTTCCTGAGGAAAGGGAGCCTTGACAGAAGACACGCATCTCTCAGTTTATAGGCACTCACCTGCTGCCATCAAGATCCTGTCTGCACAAAGAGAAAACTCACTGAAACTCCCACGAACTTATATAGATATTCCCAAAGTCAAGTCACTGTGCTCTTCTGACCTGAATGCCAGCAGTTAAAAAAAAAAAAAGACTAAGGATGTTTTCTTTCCACAGGAACAAAACTACTTAAGATCCTTGGGCAATGGGTCAACTGGATATCCACATGGGAAGCAGGGGAAATTGAGGCTTGCCTCACACCATATATTCACTAAAAATTTATCAAAGAACTAAGTATAAAGTCTAAAACTATAAAATACTTACAGGAAAATATAGATATAAATCTTCATGACTTTAGATTAAGCAATAGTTTTGTCGATATGATACCAATTCTTACCAGCTTAACCATAAAAGACGAATAACCAAATTTAAAAACAAGCAAAGGTAATTAGGATTCCTTGAGTTCACTGCTGAGGGCCTGGGTTCAATCCCTGGTCTGGAAACTAAGATCCCTCAAGTCACAATAATGCCAGACAAAAAATAAGTAAACATTTAAAAATAAAGATGGGCAAAGGATTTGAATAGACATATATCCAAAGAAGATATATAAATGACTATTAATTCCCAGGTGGCTCAGTGGTAAAGAATCCGCCTGCCAATGCAAGAGATACAGGAGACTTGGGTTCGATCTCTGGGTTGGAAAGATCCCCTGGAGTAGGAAATGGTAACCTACTCTAGTATTCTTGCCTAAGAAATCCCATGGATAGAGGGGCCTGGTGGTTTACAGTCCATAGGGTCACAAGGAGTCAGACACAACTGAGTGAGCATAAAGCACATGAAGACATACACAACATCATTTGTCAGTAAAGAAATGTACATCAAAACTGCAATGATAGGACTTCCCTGGTGGTCCAGTGGGTAGAGATTCTGCCTTGTAGTGCAGGGGGCTACGGTTCAATTCCTGGCCTGGGAAGACGCCACATGCCGCGGAGCAGCTAGACCGGTGTGTCCAATTGCGAGTCAGTGCTTTGGAGCACACATACCCAGAGGGGCTCTGCAACAACAGGGTGGGACCGCCAAAGAACAAAGAGAAAACCCACTGAAACTCCCACGAACTTATATAGATATTCCCAAAGTCAAGTCACTGTGCTCTTCTGACCTGAATGCCAGCAGTTAAAAAAAAAAAAAGACTAAGGATGTTTTCTTTCCACAGGAACAAAACTACTTAAGATCCTTGGGCAATGGGTCAACTGGATATCCACATGGGAAGCAGGGGAAATTGAGGCTTGCCTCACACCATATATTCACTAAAAATTTATCAAAGAACTAAGTATAAAGTCTAAAACTATAAAATACTTACAGGAAAATATAGATATAAATCTTCATGACTTTAGATTAAGCAATAGTTTTGTCGATATGATACCAATTCTTACCAGCTTAACCATAAAAAGACGAATAACCAAATTTAAAAACAAGCAAAGGTAATTAGGATTCCTTGAGTTCACTGCTGAGGGCCTGGGTTCAATCCCTGGTCTGGAAACTAAGATCCCTCAAGTCACAATAATGCCAGACAAAAAATAAGTAAACATTTAAAAATAAAGATGGGCAAAGGATTTGAATAGACATATATCCAAAGAAGATATATAAATGACTATTAATTCCCAGGTGGCTCAGTGGTAAAGAATCCGCCTGCCAATGCAAGAGATACAGGAGACTTGGGTTCGATCTCTGGGTTGGAAAGATCCCCTGGAGTAGGAAATGGTAACCTACTCTAGTATTCTTGCCTAAGAAATCCCATGGATAGAGGGGCCTGGTGGTTTACAGTCCATAGGGTCACAAGGAGTCAGACACAACTGAGTGAGCATAAAGCACATGAAGACATACACAACATCATTTGTCAGTAAAGAAATGTACATCAAAACTGCAATGATAGGACTTCCCTGGTGGTCCAGTGGGTAGAGATTCTGCCTTGTAGTGCAGGGGGCTACGGTTCAATTCCTGGCCTGGGAAGACGCCACATGCCGCGGAGCAGCTAGACCGGTGTGTCCAATTGCGAGTCAGTGCTTTGGAGCACACATACCCAGAGCCGGTGCTCTGCAACAACAGAGGCCACTGCAATGGGAGGCCCACCCAAGCCAAAGAACAAAGAAGGATGAAAAAAATAAATGAAAGACCAATAAAAACGGCCAAAAAATTAAAAAACAAAAAGCAAAACTGCAATGATACACCTATTAGATGGCTATACAGTCTGACCTGTGTATCCATGGTTCTTCATCCAAGGATTCAACCAACTGTGGATTGAAAATACTTTAAAAAATTTTTTCAGAAAATTTCTGAAAGCAAAACTGGAAATTGCCTTGCACCCAGCAACTATTTACATAGCATTTACATTGTATTAAGTATTATAAGTAATCTAGAGATGACTTAAAATAGATGGGAGGATGTCTGTATGTTGTATGCAAATCCTATACCATTTTCTATAAGGGACTAGAGTAACTGCAGATTTGGGTATCTGAGGGAGATCCTGGAACCAATCCCCTGTGGATACCGAGGGACAACTCTACTGGCATTGTAAATTTGAGTCTATTTTCTGTGTAGGAAATACCAATAATATGTTAATTCTATTTAGAATTTCAAACACCTATGTAATCTGATGATTTTTTAAAACATGTTTCCTAAGTTTGTCCACTCAAAGGGACCTGGAACAAAGACACCCTAGTAACAATGCATATACCAGCTAACATTCAGATTTTGATTTATAAATGTCACTTTCTATCCAAAGAACACAGGACTCTTAGAGAAACAGGAAAGTACAAAAAATAAGAAAGGAAAATACAAGAAGGACCTGGATTATTTTGTCTTGCCAAAAATCTAGAACAGCCCTAAAGATTAATCAAGGTTCAATTAAAAAGAGAGAACAAGCTCAGAGAGTGGCTCACAATGGCCATACTTGGACACTTGAACCAAAAACAATAATGACTGCAATTGACTAACATGCTAAAAAGTAAAAAATTTGAGTATGTGGTAATAACCCTTAAAATAATAGAAGACTGAGCTAGTGACCTATACTCTTTCAAAATGTCAATATAGAATAATAGTACAATAGTTACAATTATACTATAGAATCCGATTATTCTATGTATAATAGAATAAAAGACCAAAGATCTGGTCCCAGTTAAAGACTAAAGAGGTATGACAATTGAATACAATGTACAAGTCTAGATTCAACCCTGGATTATAGAAAAAGGAATTCTGTAACGGATGTTATTGGGACAACAGGAGAAATCTGAATATGAAATTTGCATATTAGATATTGTGTTGCTTTAAACATCTAGATTTTTAAAATTATTATTGTGGGTATTTAAGAGAGTCATGTTCTTAGAGGAGAAGTTGCATGATGTCTACGAAAGACATTAGATGATTCAGAAAAAATTTATGGAACTGGGAGAAAAAAAAAGGGATAGAGGGAGGGAGACGTAAAGACATAAAGCAAATGTGACAGAATATGAACAGCTGGTGAATAGGAATAAAAACGTGTATGAGAGTTCTTTATTTATGTTTGTTTTCATTTAAAAATTTTAGTTTAAAACATGGAAGAAGGGCTTCCCTGGTGGTCCAGTGGGTAAGGACACCGCCTTGCAGTGCAAGGGGCGCCGGTTCGAGCCCTGGCCTGGGAAGATCCCACGTGCTGCGGAGCGGCTGGACCAATGTGTCCAATTACCGAGCCAGAGCTCTGGAGCACATGCGCCCAGAGCTGGTGCTCTGCGACAACAGAGGCCACCGCGATGGGAGGCCCACACGGGCCAAAGAAAAAAGATGGATGAAAATGGACAAATGAAAGACCAATAGAAGTGGCCCGCTTGCTCCCCTCCCTCGCCACTCCACCCCCACCAAAGTAAATAAATAAATAAATAAGTCTTTATAAAACATGGAAGAAGGAGGCTCTTCTTTTTTACGGAAAACAGCTAATAAATGTAAACAAATAACCGAGTTAGAAAACCTTAATGAAATAAATGACTAGGCCAGCAGTCACCAACCATTAGGTTGTGTCTGACCTCTGTGCTGATTTGTCAGTGTCTACTCTACACAGATATTAACTATTTTGAATTGTCATCACTGTGAATAAGGACAAACTCCTTGTTTTGTGGTTGAGCAACTTACCTTTATATCCAAGTACCATCGTTCCTCAGTCTTTCCCTCCATGTTTATGACAGATGTTGGTAACCCTTCTGAAGCTGACCAAGTAGCTTGGTACCAAAGAAGTCACCAGGTTACAATTTTTCCTTGCTTTAACCATGTAAAGGAAATACATACTGTATGACATCACTTACCAAGCCTTACCTTCTCTCTCTCATAGGCTTTCCTTACACTCTGCAGCTCTTTGGCTGTCTCTCCCTCCCAAATTTCCCTTTCTGACATCTCCTTCTTGCCCAAGCAATATGCCTCTTCTTCTTTGGTCCCTTCATCTTTCCTCCCAATTTTGTACCACACATTGTATGTGGAGGGGAGTAGTGGGTGAGTGTTGGCATGGCTGAGTACATGTGTATAAATAAGGTAATGGCTAATGCCACAATACTGCTGGGATGCAGAAAACTTAGAGGCAATTAAGAAACTGACTAGAAGAGCTGAGACCTGGGGACTTCCCCAGTGGTCCAGTGGTTAAGAATCCACCCTCCAATGTAGGAGACTGGGTTTGATCCTTGGTCGGAAAACTAAGATCCCACATGCCTGGGGCAACTAAGCCCGAGCACCACGAAAGTTCTGAAGGGTCCTGTGAACTGCAAAAGGTCCTGCATACTGCAATGAAGATCTTATGCAAGGTAACTAAGACCCAACACAGACAAAATAAATTTAAAAAAGAAAGAAAAGAAAACCAAAACCTGAGAAGGGAAAAGCTAAGGGCATTTACTAATGACTGCTTTTCTCTCCCAACATATCCCGCTTGCTCCCCCCGCCACCCCACCCCCACCAAAGTAAATAAATAAATAAATAAGTCTTTATAAAACATGGAAGAAGGAGGCTCTTCTTTTTTACGGAAAACAGCTAATAAATGTAAACAAATAACCGAGTTAGAAAACCTTAATGAAATAAATGACTAGGCCAGCAGTCACCAACCATTAGGTTGTGTCTGACCTCTGTGCTGATTTGTCAGTGTCTACTCTACACAGATATTAACTATTTTGAATTGTCATCACTGTGAATAAGGACAAACTCCTTGTTTTGTGGTTGAGCAACTTACCTTTATATCCAAGTACCATCGTTCCTCAGTCTTTCCCTCCATGTTTATGACAGATGTTGGTAACCCTTCTGAAGCTGACCAAGTAGCTTGGTACCAAAGAAGTCACCAGGTTACAATTTTTCCTTGCTTTAACCATGTAAAGGAAATACATACTGTATGACATCACTTACCAAGCCTTACCTTCTCTCTCTCATAGGCTTTCCTTACACTCTGCAGCTCTTTGGCTGTCTCTCCCTCCCAAATTTCCCTTTCTGACATCTCCTTCTTGCCCAAGCAATATGCCTCTTCTTCTTTGGTCCCTTCATCTTTCCTCCCAATTTTGTACCACACATTGTATGTGGAGGGGAGTAGTGGGTGAGTGTTGGCATGGCTGAGTACATGTGTATAAATAAGGTAATGGCTAATGCCACAATACTGCTGGGATGCAGAAAACTTAGAGGCAATTAAGAAACTGACTAGAAGAGCTGAGACCTGGGGACTTCCCCAGTGGTCCAGTGGTTAAGAATCCACCCTCCAATGTAGGAGACTGGGTTTGATCCTTGGTCGGAAAACTAAGATCCCACATGCCTGGGGCAACTAAGCCCGAGCACCACGAAAGTTCTGAAGGGTCCTGTGAACTGCAAAAGGTCCTGCATACTGCAATGAAGATCTTATGCAAGGTAACTAAGACCCAACACAGACAAAATAAATTTAAAAAAGAAAGAAAAGAAAAACCAAAACCTGAGAAGGGAAAAGCTAAGGGCATTTACTAATGACTGCTTTTTTCTCTCCCAACATATCTTGTTTATAATCTTGCTGCAACCTAATTTCTTTAGACTATTTTTAATTCATCCAACCTACAAATATTTAATGAGCACCGATGAGATAAGAAATGAGGGCTGATACCTGAGAGTGGAAACGAAGGGCGAGGTCCATTTCCCAGGCTGGAATACCAGCCAAGTGGCATTACCTAGAGAAAACAGAGCCACTCTCTATCCAGAGAATTTTGACCAGAGAAGTCAAATCTATCATCAGCCCAGATCTTGAGACAAGTTTGAGGCTGGATGTAGGTAGTGGAAGCCTTTGAAAGGGTGAATGCTGGGGTCGGATGGGAGACAAGGAACAAAGGGATAAGGTTGAGAGGGCCTGGATTTCTGTGTGACTGGAATGGAGAGTATAAAACTCTCCCACAGGGAATGAATGAGCTCTACATCAGTGAGACTGAAGGTGGCTGGACCTGGAGGAAGAGATTAGTGTTCATGTGCATCGAAGGGATTGTTTGGTAATTATAGGCCTATCCTTACCTTTAGGGCATACCAAACCAGCATCCTGAGTAACCCAGGAACCAAACCCAGAGCTGCAAAATTCCAGGCCAGACTCATCCCTTTTGGCCTACCTTTTGTGCCAGACTCATCCCTTTCAGCCTACCTTTTGCATACTGATCAGGGCATTCAGAGACCACCTGCACTATGGAAGTAGAGGACTAGAGCCACTGGATTTGGAAGGAGATGACGACATATTCCCCAGTTGCAATGTCCTAAGTCCCCATGTAAAAAGAAGAGAATTGAGTTGCCTTGGAAATACATGCCATGTCAGATTGAAATTTCTCCCCTTCTCTGCTTTGAACTTTGATAGTTAAACAAGCCACAGTTTGGGGGCAGGGGACAGGACTGGCAGGTATTTATTGATGAGACCAGATGAAGGATTTTTTCATGGTTAACTGCATGGCATCTTCTAGAACTTAATATTTGATATCTGTCATTTACTTGTTTCTGGTCATTATCTTGGATTAAAAATCAGATTTTAGGGCTTCCCTGCTGGTCCAGTGGATAAAGAGACCGCCTTAAAGTGCAAGGGGCCCCGGTTCGATCCCTGGCACAGGAAGATCCCATATACCCCGGAGCTGCTGGACTGGTGTGTCCATTTACAAGCCAACGCTCTGGAGCACATGCGCCCAGAGCCAGTGCTCTGCAACAAGAGAGTCCACCACGATGAGGGACCCACACAGGCCAGAAAACTAAGATGGATGAAAATGAGTAAATTAAGGACCAATAAAAGAGGCCCCCCCCCAATTTTTTTTAATCAGATTGTATTCACTAATTATTTTTAATTTAACAACAACTTGAGATATGCACAGATTGTAAGAGTTGTTGCTTTTGGAGTGGCAAAGTGCTTGGACTGTGGACAGAAGGCTTGCATATTTTAAATTTTGTGTCATGTGTATGTATTACCTATTAGGAACAAGTCAATCAATTTAAAAAGCTATAACTTTACTTTTTTAGCACTTAATTTGCTATATAGTAAAAATGTATTGATCTACCATTACACTCACCTCAGATCTACCTATAATTTGCTTTTAATTCCTTCTATATGTTCCTTTTTTCTAGGATGAGCTGAAATTACTTGGAAATCAAGGGGCCACATTGTTGTCGTGCATTCAAGAACCAGCAATCAGAAGTCCCACCAGCAAACTCAGTCTTAATGAAGTTGAGAATGTAACTACCGTGGAAAGGTGAGTGAGAGGAGTGGAATCTACTTTTTTGGGAGAGAATACATAGAACCAGATGATCTGAAACAACCAAGAACAGATTGAAACAGCTGCTAACAGGCCTTGGTGGAATCAAGGAAGAAGAATATTTGAGACAACAAAGGAAAAACCATGATGACCATCTGGCATCCATTTACAGAGATATTTTTATGAGAAAGCCATTCTCTCTTCCTATGATCTCTCATCCCAGGACGTCAAGAAAAATGGTAGTATTTACTGAGCTTTCATTGCCAAATAACCATTTGGTTATGTGCTGTGCTTTGCACACCTGTCTCCTTAGATGGAAAGAAATAGGCAGAAAGGTAAGATTACCTGGAACACATTTTAAAGCATGGCAGCTGCATCTGAGGTTTCCACCTAGCACTGAGGGTGTCCTGATTGAAAAATGGAAAATATGGGAACCAGCTGAACCATGAGAAAGTCATAGGTGACACATATTTCAAAGTAAGGAGATCATCACAACTAGTAACCCTGACTAAAAACATGGGTGTTGTCTACAGGAGCCTGTGGAAATGAACACTAACCATATATCCTTTCTTGTTCTTTCTTGACAGGTTACTAATTCAGTTGGATGAAACAGAAAAAGTCTTTAGTCAATTCTGGTCTGAGCATCATCTGAAACTTAATCAATGCCTACAGCTACGTCACTTTGACCACAGCTTCTGTGAGGTGTTTTCTTGTTTAATAAAACTTCCTTTTGTGGTTCAGTGACTTCTGGTTCTCTCTTCCCCCTTGAACTCTGAGCTTCAAACTTTCCTCCTCTCCCTAGTCTAGTCCCATCCATACATCTGATTCCTTTTCTTACCTTTATCGTGAGGGGAGCAATGTGTTAGAATCCCATTTTCTCGCATGGTGTTTCAGTGATGGTTTACTTTCTTTTTTGATTCAGTGTAGCCTTAATACTCCATCTACATTTGTCTAAGCCTCCCCAGCTTCTTTTTTACATTAATTTATTTGCTTGGGGATTTCGCTGATATGCTTTTGACATTATTATTTGCATTTTGGGTTTATTCTTCCCTCATTCATCACATGTATGAGGTATTTATTAAGGTGTTTCAGCACCTCCAGCTTAATCTGAAAGCTGATGAGCTGTTTAAAAAAAAAAAAAAAAAAAGTCTATATAGATACACACATGTCCTGAATCATTTTTGAATTTTCAAGTTGTCTAAGGTATAACAAGCCTATACATCCAGATGGGTGTCCATTGGCTTATTTCTGGGCTTTCTAATGTGCCTTGTAGGTTAAGCTTGCCCTGGACAACTTGTTGGCCGAGCAAGCAGAATTTACAGACATCGGAAACAGTGTGATGCATGTGGAGCAGCTTCTTAAGCAGCACAAAAAACTGGAAGGAGAAAGCCAGGTTTGTTTGTTTGTTTGTTTGCCATTTTGTGAACTAGAAAGTAGGTCTCTATGGGTGGTGACAGATCATGGCTGCTTATTATTGTTAGAAGGTTGCTGAAAGACATAGAAGAACTGAAGTACTGGCTTTTCAGTGACCCCACTCGCCCAGTGCAGAGTTCTGTTAAGGCTGCCAGGACATCCAGTTGAGGCTAGAGGCTTAGGTGGGGTGAGAGTTCCAAGTGGCCCTCTCCATTCGTCATGGGGTGACAGGCTACTGGAGGAACAGCAGGAAGTAAGGTCACATTGACAGTGTTACCCACTGAGCCAAATGTGGAGGCGGGCGTTAGTGGTAAGGAGGGGAAACTTTAAAAGGGGAAGCCAGAAAAAAAAAAGAACTATTTTTATAATAAGCAAGATGGTGAAAAAGGGGAAATTGGTCCACATTAGTTCTGTTGCTACGCAAAGTGAGCAAAGCTTTCTCAGGCTTCAGGCATTGTAAATATCAGACTTGTAAAGGAATGTATGTCTCAAATTCTCATACACAATTTAAACAGTTTCCCGGATCTGTACACAGATCAGCACTTAGGAGTGAGTCTATCATAAGTCCTTACAAATTTGGCTTGTTATGAATTAAGAAAGCCCAGTCAGCCCTTTCCAGAGAAGTTCCTCTGTTTTTCTTTAGTTGAGTACTCTGTTTTTTGTCTCTTGGGAACTAAGTCGTCTATGGTCACCACTTCCTTTCTGAGCTAATCTGCAGGCGTCTTTCCTCTAGCTTATGGCAGATGGTTATTTCCTGGTCTAGTATCTCTTATAGGTTTGCCTCTCCCAGTATGATCCTCTGACCGGCAGTGTAACTGTCACCTCAGTGAAAACTTGTTAGAAATATGGGGGAAACCTCATTTTAATAAAATCGGAATCTACATTTTAATAAGATCTCCAGGTATTTGACATGGACATTGAGGTTGGGCGTTTGATAGTCACATTATCATTAGAGACATTTGTTGTTGCTGTTGTTTAGTTGTGAGTCGTATCAGACTCTTGGCGACCCCATGGACTGTAGCCTGCCAGGCTCCTCTGTTCATGGGATTTCCCAGACAAGAATACTGAAGTGGGTTGCCATTTCCTTCTCCAGGGGATCTTCCGCACCCAGGGATTGAACCCGTGTCTCCTGCATTGGTGGGCAGATTCTTTACCACTGAGCCAGCGGGGGAGCTTCCCTTAAAAAATAGTAACAAATGTAAACGAAGGCCCCTCTGGCTTTAAGAGTTGTCAGTTATGAGTTCTGTGCTGGAAGTGCTTTTACACATGTGTGAACACACAGACCTGTGTATCCAGACTCTTCCTCAGGAATCTCACCCTTTCCTCATGAGCACCTCTGTTATCCATGATTGTTGACAACTAAACACTTTAGTGCTGAAGGCATGAATTATCAGAAACATTTATTAAACAATAAAAAAAGTTTAATTTCATGTATCTGATAGTTGTGTCTCAGAGTCTCCAAGATAGTCTCACTTTTATGTGATTTTCTTTTTTTTTTTTCCAAGTGAACTCCTTATTAAATGTAGATATTATGTATTTTCCTTTACATCCATTCATATTTTAGGGGAAAAATACCTCCTCAATCCCACTACTTTAAACAGTTTCCCGGATCTGTAAAGATCAGACTTAGGAGTGAGTCATCATAAGTCCTTACAAATTTGGCTGTTATGAATTAGAAGCAGTAGGCTTGTTATGAATTAAGAAAGCCCAGTCAGCCCTTTCCAGAGAAGTTCCTCTGTTTTTCTTTAGTTGAGTACTCTGTTTTTTGTCTCTTGGGAACTAAGTCGTCTATGGTCACCACTTCCTTTCTGAGCTAATCTGCAGGCGTCTTTCCTCTAGCTTATGGCAGATGGTTATTTCCTGGTCTAGTATCTCTTATAGGTTTGCCTCTCCCAGTATGATCCTCTGACCGGCAGTGTAACTGTCACCTCAGTGAAAACTTGTTAGAAATATGGGGGAAACCTCATTTTAATAAAATCGGAATCTACATTTTAATAAGATCTCCAGGTATTTGACATGGACATTGAGGTTGGGCGTTTGATAGTCACATTATCATTAGAGACATTTGTTGTTGCTGTTGTTTAGTTGTGAGTCGTATCAGACTCTTGGCGACCCCATGGACTGTAGCCTGCCAGGCTCCTCTGTTCATGGGATTTCCCAGACAAGAATACTGAAGTGGGTTGCCATTTCCTTCTCCAGGGGATCTTCCGCACCCAGGGATTGAACCCGTGTCTCCTGCATTGGTGGGCAGATTCTTTACCACTGAGCCAGCGGGGGAGCTTCCCTTAAAAAATAGTAACAAATGTAAACGAAGGCCCCTCTGGCTTTAAGAGTTGTCAGTTATGAGTTCTGTGCTGGAAGTGCTTTTACACATGTGTGAACACACAGACCTGTGTATCCAGACTCTTCCTCAGGAATCTCACCCTTTCCTCATGAGCACCTCTGTTATCCATGATTGTTGACAACTAAACACTTTAGTGCTGAAGGCATGAATTATCAGAAACATTTATTAAACAATAAAAAAAGTTTAATTTCATGTATCTGATAGTTGTGTCTCAGAGTCTCCAAGATAGTCTCACTTTTATGTGATTTTCTTTTTTTTTTTTCCAAGTGAACTCCTTATTAAATGTAGATATTATGTATTTTCCTTTACATCCATTCATATTTTAGGGGAAAAATACCTCCTCAATCCCACTACTTTCACTCTCAGTTTGAAAAATACGGTTTTATATAAAAATATGTACACAAAGGTAGCTACCGACTGACCAGGAAGGTGTTCAATCCATCCCCAAATAGTACTTGTCCTAGATTCTGTGGCTGTAGTGGTGAACCTGACGGTCAAGATCTTGAGTTCGCAGAGTTTACATTCTACTGGGGAGAGACAGACACGTAAACAGTAATCAAATAAATCATCACCAGATAGTGACAAATGAGATGAAGAAAACAGGACATGAGAGAAAGTGAGGGGGGCGTGTGCTTTAGCAGTTAGGAAAGTCCTCTCAGACCTTTGATCTGAGCACTGGATAGCCATGCAGTTGTAAGGAATGGTAGTCAAGGCAGAGAAGCTGCAAAGACAAAGGTCTTGAGGTGGGGACTGAGGTTGGGAACCTGAGGAATGTGGCTGGAGCATAGTGAGCCAGGAGAGAAAGGTGGGAACACCCGTGGTGAGGACTGAATTTTATTCTTAGTGAAACAGAAAGCTGTCAGATGGTGCTCTGGATTGTGTTTTAAATCCTGTGGGTGGATCTGCACGATTGCATTCACACTGTCTTTTCTTTTTTTTTTTTTCTTTTTTTTTTTTTTAATTTATTTATTTATTTTTTTAAAACTTTATTTTACTTTTAACTTTTACAGAGTTTTGTTGTTCACAGACATGCATGTTCTCAGATTAGTCACATGTATATCCCCCCCTTCCCTCCCCTCCCGACCATCACACAGCACCCCTGAAGGATCCCCTTTTCTCACAGAGCAATGACTAGAGCTATTTTCTTCACTTATGATAGTACAGGCCTTCATGCTACTTCCCTTACGCCTCTCACCCACTGTTCCTTCCCCACAATGTCCATATGTCCACTGTCCATGTCTGTCTTTCTGTCGCTTCACTGCATGTGCCATCATCACCATCCTACTAGATTCCATATATATGTGTTAATATACTGTATTTGTCCTTCTCTTTTCTGCCTACTGTCTTGGACTTTTGAACTTTGGTACATATTTTTTAAATCGCTGACGGTAGGGTAGAACCTATGATCATGGGACATCTTTCTTGGGCAATGTTCCTGAACCAGCTGAAGTCACCTTCAGACCCACAGGGTCCAGGCAGATTGGTCTTACCCATCCTGTGCCTGGCTTACCCTGGTCTTTTACTTATCTTCTAAAGGATGCAGTAGACCTATTTGTTTGCCTTTGAGTGAACCAAGCAAAGCTATCTAATCATCATCAGGACTTTTAAAACATGTCCTCACTCAGATTTTTAAAGGCATTGTTTCTTCAAGTGATGTGGACTTGGCTAATCTATTTGTCCTGTAAATTGTTAAAGGAGAGAGGTGATGTTTGGGTAGAATCTACCAGAATCTTCTTGAGGTTTGTCTTTTCTCAGCACTTGAGGTCAGCTTTCCTTTCAGCATAACCACTCACTGTTTTGTGGGTTGTTGACAGCTTCCCTGTTCTGTGTAGCATTATCATCCTCGCAGGTAACCCTGAGTGAACTGACTAACCAGATCCTCCTACCCTCCTACATACTAATTGAGCCTCTTCTTTTACCCTGTTCTGGTTTGAGGGTTTAATTGTCTTTTGAGTGCTCAACTCTAATTGTTAGAAGTGGTGGTTTCAGGTCCCTTACTTCTTTAAAAGCAGAATTTGCTGTAGGGTTTTGGCTGTGAGGTATGCTTAGCCGTTGGTAATGGGCCAGCAAGGAACAGACCAGGAGAAAGGACCAGCAAGAATCAACCCTTTTTCAGCCTTGACATCTCCCTCCAGGGCCAGGGGCCAGGAGTTACCCTCCTATGTCCAAGAAGGCATGGAACCCAGATCGTTAACCAGCTAGGGATATAAGCTGGCTGCATGGCATGACGTGTTTTATTTAGTGGAATTTTTCAAGCACATACAAGCACACACAAAAGTAGATTGCCTAGTACAAGGAACTCCCATGTGTCTATGGCTCAGTTTCAACAACCATTAACTTTCTGCCTTTCTTGTCTGACCTCGCCCATGTCCCCAGGCATGCACTCTGTTCCTCTGCCATTATTTTCTGTGGCTCTGTTCTAGGTTCTGTAGTACAACAGCATCACCCCTTCTTCACGCTTTTCTTCCACAGTAACATGTTCATCTTTCATCTGTTATAGCAGTAGAGTCCTTGGGGGGCGTGGGGGACACTGTTAGAGTGTTGTCATTACCATAAAGGCTTCTGAATTGCATGCTACAATTTGACTATCCAGCCCTCTGAAAGTTTCAGCATCTGAAAGATGCCAGGCAGATCTTATGATCAGAACACTAGATTTCTGTCTCATTATTTCTTTTGCACTTTGTAGGTTTTGTTGTCAGATTATCTTGAGCAGAAGATGTACAGATTGAAAAACAAACTGCAGTCTGGAGGTCTCACAGTAAAGTTCTTTGCAGGAAGCTAAGGTTGTGATAGTCATGGCTATACGGCCATTATTCTGGCACATGTGAGGAGGCCATGTGAAACGGAAGGTGGCAAGACACAGGCTTTGGAGTCAGACAGCACTGTATTCAAATCTCAGCTCTAACAACCACCAACTGTTTAACACTGGTTAGCCTTTCTGAACATACCCTCTCATCTAATGGGTAAAAATAATTCCTACCTCATGAGAGTCCCTGGGAGTATGAATGCATCTGATGTTCTAGGTGCTTACCTCGTCTGGTTTGAATGTGAGTCTCAACTCTAATTGTTAGAAGTGGTGGTTTCAGGTCCCTTACTTCTTTAAAAGCAGAATTTGCTGTAGGGTTTTGGCTGTGAGGTATGCTTAGCCGTTGGTAATGGGCCAGCAAGGAACAGACCAGGAGAAAGGACCAGCAAGAATCAACCCTTTTTCAGCCTTGACATCTCCCTCCAGGGCCAGGGGCCAGGAGTTACCCTCCTATGTCCAAGAAGGCATGGAACCCAGATCGTTAACCAGCTAGGGATATAAGCTGGCTGCATGGCATGACGTGTTTTATTTAGTGGAATTTTTCAAGCACATACAAGCACACACAAAAGTAGATTGCCTAGTACAAGGAACTCCCATGTGTCTATGGCTCAGTTTCAACAACCATTAACTTTCTGCCTTTCTTGTCTGACCTCGCCCATGTCCCCAGGCATGCACTCTGTTCCTCTGCCATTATTTTCTGTGGCTCTGTTCTAGGTTCTGTAGTACAACAGCATCACCCCTTCTTCACGCTTTTCTTCCACAGTAACATGTTCATCTTTCATCTGTTATAGCAGTAGAGTCCTTGGGGGGCGTGGGGGACACTGTTAGAGTGTTGTCATTACCATAAAGGCTTCTGAATTGCATGCTACAATTTGACTATCCAGCCCTCTGAAAGTTTCAGCATCTGAAAGATGCCAGGCAGATCTTATGATCAGAACACTAGATTTCTGTCTCATTATTTCTTTTGCACTTTGTAGGTTTTGTTGTCAGATTATCTTGAGCAGAAGATGTACAGATTGAAAAACAAACTGCAGTCTGGAGGTCTCACAGTAAAGTTCTTTGCAGGAAGCTAAGGTTGTGATAGTCATGGCTATACGGCCATTATTCTGGCACATGTGAGGAGGCCATGTGAAACGGAAGGTGGCAAGACACAGGCTTTGGAGTCAGACAGCACTGTATTCAAATCTCAGCTCTAACAACCACCAACTGTTTAACACTGGTTAGCCTTTCTGAACATACCCTCTCATCTAATGGGTAAAAATAATTCCTACCTCATGAGAGTCCCTGGGAGTATGAATGCATCTGATGTATAGTAAGGACTTTTTGTGAGTGCCTGGAAAGTAGAAAGGGGTCATAACTTAGAAACTGGGTTTTGTTTTTTTTTTACATCTTTTTTCTTTTCTTTTCTTCTTTTGCCTCTTAAGTCATTGTTTTGTTGTTTCTTTGTTTGTTTGTTTTTTTTATCCATCTCTACTCTGGCATGTGTGGGCCTCCCATCGCAGTGACCTCTCTGGTTGCAGAGCACTGGCCCTGGGTGCATGAGCTCCAGAGTGCTGGCTCGTAATTGGACACACCGGCACAGCCATTCCTTGGCATGTGGGATCTTCCTGGGCCAGGGATCGAACTGGTGCCCCTTGCGCTGCAAGGTGGGCTCTTTACCTACTGGACCACCAGGGAAGTCCTTAGAAGCTATTTTTAATATCCGTTCATTTCAGTAACTTTCCAGCCATCTGGTGTGACTCGTGTGTTGTATTTATGGACCTCTTTCCCAAATCCATGTGGACCTATTACTCACATCTTCCCTCCAACATCACAAGTATTTTCAGAACAGTTCTGGAGGTTAGATGCTGTGTGCCAATTCAGGGGCAGCTGTGACCACCATAGGGCACCTGGGGAGCATCCATTGATGAAGTTCCCTGAGCCCAGAAAACTTGTGCTATTCTTAATAAATTAGGTAGCTGGACTTAGAAAAAAAGAGTCAACAGAGATTTCCTGGCCAAGTTTTCCTGCTTCTATATTTGGCTAAAGTCAGACAGGTTCAATCAACCTAATGAGGTCTCTGAGCTCAGGCAGGACAAGCACAGCCATTTTTCTCTGTGTATGTTGGCCACCGCCAGATTCTGGAGCCAGACTGCTTGAGTTTGAAGCCTGGCTCTTCTCTTTCCTACCCATGTCACTCTGGGCTATTATGTCTCCACTCATCTTTTACAAAACACCCCTATATATTCAAGGTTTGTTGTGAAGAGTAAAAGGAATAATTGATATAAACATTCAGAATAGTACCTAGCATATGGTAAGCTCTCGGTGAATGTTAGACATTTTTGTTGGTATCAGAGGTGGGTAAATTCTCAGCAAAGTTTAGCCTTTCTGAACATACCCTCTCATCTAATGGGTAAAAATAATTCCTACCTCATGAGAGTCCCTGGGAGTATGAATGCATCTGATGTATAGTAAGGACTTTTTGTGAGTGCCTGGAAAGTAGAAAGGGGTCATAACTTAGAAACTGGGTTTTGTTTTTTTTTTACATCTTTTTTCTTTTCTTTTCTTCTTTTGCCTCTTAAGTCATTGTTTTGTTGTTTCTTTGTTTGTTTGTTTTTTTTATCCATCTCTACTCTGGCATGTGTGGGCCTCCCATCGCAGTGACCTCTCTGGTTGCAGAGCACTGGCCCTGGGTGCATGAGCTCCAGAGTGCTGGCTCGTGTGGACACACCGGCACAGCCATTCCTTGGCATGTGGGATCTTCCTGGGCCAGGGATCGAACTGGTGCCCCTGCGCTGCAAGGTGGGCTCTTTACCTACTGGACCACCAGGGAAGTCCTTAGAAGCTATTTTTAATATCCGTTCATTTCAGTAACTTTCCAGCCATCTGGTGTGACTCGTGTGTTGTATTTATGGACCTCTTTCCCAAATCCATGTGGACCTATTACTCACATCTTCCCTCCAACATCACAAGTATTTTCAGAACAGTTCTGGAGGTTAGATGCTGTGTGCCAATTCAGGGGCAGCTGTGACCACCATAGGGCACCTGGGGAGCATCCATTGATGAAGTTCCCTGAGCCCAGAAAACTTGTGCTATTCTTAATAAATTAGGTAGCTGGACTTAGAAAAAAAGAGTCAACAGAGATTTCCTGGCCAAGTTTTCCTGCTTCTATATTTGGCTAAAGTCAGACAGGTTCAATCAACCTAATGAGGTCTCTGAGCTCAGGCAGGACAAGCACAGCCATTTTTCTCTGTGTATGTTGGCCACCGCCAGATTCTGGAGCCAGACTGCTTGAGTTTGAAGCCTGGCTCTTCTCTTTCCTACCCATGTCACTCTGGGCTATTATGTCTCCACTCATCTTTTACAAAACACCCCTATATATTCAAGGTTTGTTGTGAAGAGTAAAAGGAATAATTGATATAAACATTCAGAATAGTACCTAGCATATGGTAAGCTCTCGGTGAATGTTAGACATTTTTGTTGGTATCAGAGGTGGTGGGGTAAATTCTCAGCCGCAGAATGTTTGCTAGATTCAGCCTTCAGTGATTGAGCAGTTCTAATTCTTATATTCATTCTGCAAATATTTACTGATTTCCTACTGTGCCACATGCTACTCTGAGTTCTGAGCACAGCAGTGAGCAAAACAGTCCAAAATCAGTGCCCAAGGAATTAGCATTGTAACCTCCTTTGAGCAGTGGTGACCAGTGCATATATTTGGGCTTTTGCTGTTTTGAACAAGTACACTGGGTATTTATCCCTGAGTTCTTCTAAATAACCACTGCTTGATTCATGTCCCTTTATTCCCATATCATTACTCCTTTTTTGTTTTGCACAATTATTTGTTCTTAAATGCCTAACATGTGCTGTGTACTGTTTAAGAGCAGATGAATAAGAGCAGGTGTGTGCCCACAGGGGTCTGTGGCATAGTGCGGGCAGTAGGTAGCTGATCACAACACAGTCACGTTCATGTTCTGATTGAGAAAGGCTTAGAGTGTCAGGGGAGCATAGAGGAGGGACGTTAACCTGGTGGAGTCAGAGGAAGTTTCCTAAAGAGGATGAACTCTGAAGAGTGATTGGGTGTTAGCTCCAGGATCATGTGGGTACATGGGGAGGGGTATAGGGGTGAAGAGGCGGGGGACGGGGTCTCTAGGCAGAAGAAGCCAGAAGAGAAGACATGGAGGCTTGAAGTCACCTGAATATTTGGGGACCTACAAAAAAGTCATTAGTTCAGTTATGGCAGAGGATGGTATAACAGGGTGAAGGAGGAGGAGGGACGGGTATGAGTCAGGTAGTGAAAGGTCTGCGCATTGTTCAGGAGTTTGAACTTCCTCCTGAAGACAGCAGGGAGCCAGGAAAGGATTTGAGGCTCCAAAGTGATGTGGACATGCATAGGCGTCATGATGGAATTGCTGCATCGTCAGCAGTGCAGAGCGAGACCTGAAGGAGAGTCTAAAGGAGATTAAGGAGACCAGCTGTTCCAGTCAGGAAGCATCTTTTTAAAAGGAATAATTGATATAAACATTCAGAATAGTACCTAGCATATGGTAAGCTCTCGGTGAATGTTAGACATTTTTGTTGGTATCAGAGGTGGTGGGTAAATTCTCAGCCAGAATGTTTGCTAGATTCAGCCTTCAGTGATTGAGCAGTTCTAATTCTTATATTCATTCTGCAAATATTTACTGATTTCCTACTGTGCCACATGCTACTCTGAGTTCTGAGCACAGCAGTGAGCAAAACAGTCCAAAATCAGTGCCCAAGGAATTAGCATTGTAACCTCCTTTGAGCAGTGGTGACCAGTGCATATATTTGGGCTTTTGCTGTTTTGAACAAGTACACTGGGTATTTATCCCTGAGTTCTTCTAAATAACCACTGCTTGATTCATGTCCCTTTATTCCCATATCATTACTCCTTTTTTGTTTTGCACAATTATTTGTTCTTAAATGCCTAACATGTGCTGTGTACTGTTTAAGAGCAGATGAATAAGAGCAGGTGTGTGCCCACAGGGGTCTGTGGCATAGTGCGGGCAGTAGGTAGCTGATCACAACACAGTCACGTTCATGTTCTGATTGAGAAAGGCTTAGAGTGTCAGGGGAGCATAGAGGAGGGACGTTAACCTGGTGGAGTCAGAGGAAGTTTCCTAAAGAGGATGAACTCTGAAGAGTGATTGGGTGTTAGCTCCAGGATCATGTGGGTACATGGGGAGGGGTATAGGGGTGAAGAGGCGGGGGACGGGGTCTCTAGGCAGAAGAAGCCAGAAGAGAAGACATGGAGGCTTGAAGTCACCTGAATATTTGGGGACCTACAAAAAAGTCATTAGTTCAGTTATGGCAGAGGATGGTATAACAGGGTGAAGGAGGAGGAGGGACGGGTATGAGTCAGGTAGTGAAAGGTCTGCGCATTGTTCAGGAGTTTGAACTTCCTCCTGAAGACAGCAGGGAGCCAGGAAAGGATTTGAGGCTCCAAAGTGATGTGGACATGCATAGGCGTCATGATGGAATTGCTGCATCGTCAGCAGTGCAGAGCGAGACCTGAAGGAGAGTCTAAAGGAGATTAAGGAGACCAGCTGTTCCAGTCAGGAAGCATCAAGGTCTGAACACATAGTGACCAGGAGGTGGTAGGGAAGGGCTCAGAGTTCTAAAAATAATAAGAAGGAGGTGTGTTCTGTGGAGCTTGGTGAATGATTGACTGGGTAGGAAGCAGGGGCTTTGAAGTTGTTGAAATCATAAACCATTATAAATTAAAAGAGAGTCAGCTTGTCCTCCCCTGGGGTCGTCATGATTCCTTGTGTTACTATGAAACACTGAACCAGGGCAAATGTGGCACCTTGGATGCTTGGTCAGAGAGGGTGTGAGTGGACCTTCTGTCCTGAGGCCTTTGGGGACGTAACAGTCCTTATCTTGACCCAGGTCAGTGTTGTTCACACAAATCCAAGTAGATCACTGCATCCCCTAATTAATTGGTTCATTCATTCTTTTATTGTATTGACCAAATATTTATAGGATGCGTGCTAAGCAATCTCATGGAGCTTATGTATTGGTGGGCATGGGTGAAAGAGGAAAGAGTTACAATAAAGAAAAAAAATACTTTCAGATAGAGGTAAGTCCTTTTAAAAACCGAAAACAGAGTCGGAGAGAGATGGCCTGGGAGGAGCATCCCAGGGAAGGGGGCTCAGATAGGAGCTAGTTTGCTTGCTAGCCTTGTTAACCACACCTCTTGCCTGGATTACTGTAGTCCTCTCTAACTGGTCTCCTGCTTTCCTCTTCTCTGCCATTTTTGACACCACAGCTGAAGCAGTCCTTTCAAAAATATGAATGAGCTCCTCATCTCAAAACCCTCCAGTGCACCCCTTGTCACAAGGAGTAAGAGACAAAGTGCCCACAGTGGCAGCAAGGCCCTCCCTGGTTGGATCTCCTTCTTTCCTCTCCAATCATGTCTCCTCCTTGCCGCCCTGCTTCCCCTGCTGCAGCCCCAGTGGCCTTCTCCCATCTCTCTGTCGAATGCTGCATGGTTGTCCCTCACTTTGTGTTTCAACTCTTGTGTCAAGCGTCCCCAAGACCACACCCGGATTTGAAGATTTGCTAGAAGAACTCATAGGACTCAGTATATAATTATGCTTATGGTCATGGCTCATTACAGTGAAAGGATACCAGACCAAATCAGCAAAGGGAAAAGGGCGTGGGGTGAAGTCTGGAAAACCAGGTGCTGGCTTCCCAGTGGAGTCCCACAGGATGCACTTAATACCCTCAGTGATGGGTAGAGCTAATAGAGGGGGAATGATTGACTGGGTAGGAAGCAGGGGCTTTGAAGTTGTTGAAATCATAAACCATTATAAATTAAAAGAGAGTCAGCTTGTCCTCCCCTGGGGTCGTCATGATTCCTTGTGTTACTATGAAACACTGAACCAGGGCAAATGTGGCACCTTGGATGCTTGGTCAGAGAGGGTGTGAGTGGACCTTCTGTCCTGAGGCCTTTGGGGACGTAACAGTCCTTATCTTGACCCAGGTCAGTGTTGTTCACACAAATCCAAGTAGATCACTGCATCCCCTAATTAATTGGTTCATTCATTCTTTTATTGTATTGACCAAATATTTATAGGATGCGTGCTAAGCAATCTCATGGAGCTTATGTATTGGTGGGCATGGGTGAAAGAGGAAAGAGTTACAATAAAGAAAAAAAATACTTTCAGATAGAGGTAAGTCCTTTTAAAAACCGAAAACAGAGTCGGAGAGAGATGGCCTGGGAGGAGCATCCCAGGGAAGGGGGCTCAGATAGGAGCTAGTTTGCTTGCTAGCCTTGTTAACCACACCTCTTGCCTGGATTACTGTAGTCCTCTCTAACTGGTCTCCTGCTTTCCCTCTTCTCTGCCATTTTTGACACCACAGCTGAAGCAGTCCTTTCAAAAATATGAATGAGCTCCTCATCTCAAAACCCTCCAGTGCACCCCTTGTCACAAGGAGTAAGAGACAAAGTGCCCACAGTGGCAGCAAGGCCCTCCCTGGTTGGATCTCCTTCTTTCCTCTCCAATCATGTCTCCTCCTTGCCGCCCTGCTTCCCCTGCTGCAGCCCCAGTGGCCTTCTCCCATCTCTCTGTCGAATGCTGCATGGTTGTCCCTCACTTTGTGTTTCAACTCTTGTGTCAAGCGTCCCCAAGACCACACCCGGATTTGAAGATTTGCTAGAAGAACTCATAGGACTCAGTATATAATTATGCTTATGGTCATGGCTCATTACAGTGAAAGGATACCAGACCAAATCAGCAAAGGGAAAAGGAGCGTGGGGTGAAGTCTGGAGAAAACCAGGTGCTGGCTTCCCAGTGGAGTCCCACAGGATGCACTTAATACCCTCAGTGATGGGTAGCAACGACATGGTACTGTGTTGTCTATCAGGGAAGCTCATGGTGGGGAGGGGAGTGCTTAATGCCCAGAGTTTTTCTTGGATGTCAGTTATCTTGGTGGCCTCTACCTGGCATACACCAGAATTCCAGACTCCCAGAAGAAAGCAGATCTTGAACATAAAACATATTGTTTGCACAAACAGTTTAGGTGTCATGAGTGATTTTTTTTTTTTTTTTTTAATTTTTTTTTGGTTGGGCTGGGTCTTCATTGCAGTGCTCAGGCTTCTCATTCCTTTGGCTTCTCATATTGTGACTCACACAGGCTCTAGGCATGCAGACTCAGTAGCTGTGGCTCGAGGGTGCTAGAGCACAGATTCGGTAGTTATGTCACGTGGGCTTAGTTGCTCTGCAGCATATGGAATCTTCCTAGATTGGGGATTCAAGCCCATGTCCCCTGCACTGATGAGTGGGTTCTTATCCACTATATCCCCTGGGAGGTCCCATAAGTCATGCTAATTAAGGATGATATGAACCCTCCTGACTTTCCCAGACGCTAGCTGAGGACCAAGCCTGCAAGCAGACCTTTCTAAGGACGAGAGCCTGAGGCTGCTGTGTTAACTTTGTTGCACAGCATGGCTAGCATTTTCCCAGTGAGCCCTTCTCTCACCACCCTCTTTAAAACAGCAGTTCCTCCAGCAGTACTCTCCATCTCAGCTTCCTGTTTGCTTTTTTCCCCATAGCACTCATCACTGTCTAAGATATTATATTATCTACATATTTGTTTGTTGCCTGTGTCTCCTACCTAAATGTAAGCTTCGTGAGGGGAAGAGTGTTTGTTTGGTTTGTTTACCACCAAACCCTCAGCACCTGAACAAGGGCTTGCTTGGTACATGGCAGGTCCTCAGTAATATATGATGAATTTGTTAAAAACAGGAAAGCATGGTACGTGTGGTTAGAACAAACCAAGCTGTGCAGACAGAGATAGGAGATGCAGTTGCTGAGCTGATGAGGTGAGAACAGAGAGGGACCTTGTGGGCTACAGGAAACAGCTTAGACAAACATATTTCTTAAGACTCATGATCCCTCCATAGGATTGCCCAGACCAGATCTTTACTGTTTTCTTAACTTCAGCTCACTCCCCACTTTCCTCAGGGTCACATGTGTGTCCCTTTCCTTTTCCATTCAGCTGACAATTTTGTCTAGTGTAACACTTCATGCTCTTCTGCCCTAGACTTGATTACAGTGGTGATAAGTTAATTATTTATGTAATTTGTTGAGTATCTGAGTTCTCCATTGAACTGAAAAGTCCTGGCTTGTTAACACTCTATGTATCTTGAGTGGCTAACCCAGAACCCAAGAAATATTTGAATGAATGACTGGCTCTTCTTCAGAGTGCAGATGACTCTGGAATAGGCTAAGTCCCTCCTGGGGACCTTAAACCTCCCCAGCGCTTTCTTAGGCTCTCAACCTAAAACTTGATCAGCATTTCCCTAGCCTCTCCCTCCTCCCCCAGGTTTGGAGCACCCAGTGCCAGGCAACTCTCAGCCTCACCATGACTCAGCTTCTGATGCTTGGCTGTGGATGTTCCCTCTGTAGGAGTCCTTGGAAAAGGCCCAGCTGCTTGCAGTATTTGGGGACCAGCTTATCCAAAGCCACCACTATGCAGTGGACTCCATCAGACAGAGGTGTGCAGAGCTCAGGCACCTTTGCGATGACTTCATCAATGAAAACAAGAAAAAACATGACATTTTAGAAAAGTCCTTGGAGATGCACAGACAGCTGGATAAGGTGAGCAAAACAAAGCCATGGCCGTGATGTCTGCAGAATGTCCTGTGAAGCAGCCTTAGTCATACTTGCCCTCTCTGCCCCTCATGAGTGTTGAGAGGAAAAGGGCTTCATGTGAAACAGTGCTCAAGAGGCATTAAAAACTGCAGATTCTAAGTTGTGGAGGTACTGAAGGTCAGAAATGTCCCAACCATCCACCACGTCCCGTTTAAATGAACAAAAGTCCGTGTCTTCTGTGTGAACTCAGAGTGTGTTTTGACTGACCCTACAAGGCATTTCTTGATGCCCCATCAGGTGTATAGAGAACCAAACACTATAGTTGCAAAGTGCTTTTCCTTATATAAAGGCATCAGATTATGAATCCCTCTGAAGAAGCCTAAATAATAAAGACCATTATACATTCCTGCCATGTTTTGAGCACCTACTCTGTTTCCTGATGGACCACTCTGGAGACTCTGATTGAATTAAATCTGGGATGATGCCCAGAAATGAGCATTTCCTTAAATGCCCAAGTGATTTGGTACAGATGGTACATGGACAGCACTGAGGAACCTTGGGATTAAATGTTGCCCAAGGCCATCATGGTGTAAATAAGGGATTGCAGATTTGAAGTCAGGATGGCCAGATTCCAAACCCCAGACTCCTTAGACTAGACTCTATGCGGAGTGCTCACATGGAGCATTCCCCTATACCCCTGTCCTTCAGCGGTGATCTCTGAGGCAGGTGGCCAGTCAGCAAGGGCTGTGACTTCTGGAGCTTTCCCTTTCAGCTGTCCCAGCCTGCACAGACCTCATTCCGTGAGTCAGCACACTCCATTCCCACATTCTGATAGCTGGGGGCACCCGCCCAGGCTGTTTACATCATCCCATTGCCAGAGGGATTTTAGTGTCAAGGCAATACTGCTGTTCCAGGAGCAAGTGACTCAGAAGGGCCCAGATCACAGCCTGCTCTGTGTGCTGAGCTCTCTGCAGGAGCAGCTAGTTGCTGCTTCCCTCACTCCATTTCTCCTCCAGAGATAATAGCCTAATGTGATCAGAGGAGGGTGTGTGTGTGTGTGTGTCAGGCCACAAGTAGCTGCTATGACTCTGCAGAAGACACTAGCATAGTGTTTCCTGCAAATATAGCCATGATATTAAAGAGGAAGTTTTCACAGCATGTATCAAAGCATAATTTCATATTATTTTGAAAATCCAAAATTATTAGAAGGAGAAGGAAAGCAGTTATTCATGGACACTTACATTCCACTCCCCTTCTTATCACCATGCAGTGGGAATCATCCATTTCAATATATCTGATTATGATTTTTCTGTTATTCTAAAAGTAGTACATATTCAGTGTAGGTAATTTAGGGGAAAATTCAAGACAAACTTAAGTTGCCTGTAATTTTCCCACTTAGAAATAACTACTTTGGAGAATTACCTTTTGCTCTTTTTTTCTCTGCATGGTTATTTTACATAGTTCTCTAGGTCACACAGTAAATGGAAATGCAGATATACTTGCTTGGCCAGCTTCTTTTCATATAAATATTCAGACATCACAAAGGTCCCTGTCTTTCTGTGTGAGTTTTTTAAAAGTTGAATTGTTAGAATTCATTACCTGTGTGATTCATCCGGCATTCTGGAAAGTTTAAGTACTGCTGTTCCAAGTTAAGGACCTTGTGTCCTTAGACTATTCCTTGGAAAGACAAATGCTAATACATGAAATGTGGACAGAGTTAAGTGGTGTGCTTGTTAAAGAGACATTCCCTTTCTCAGGAGGGCATGGAGGGCCCAGGTCTAAAGCCTCATTATTCACTGTATGCTCTTATAACTAATTAGGATGCAAGCAAAGCGATCTAGAGCGTAGACCCAAAAAAGCCATTGGTTGTATTTCTCTAGGATTAGACCAAACATAGAAATACTCAGCTCCCTCTTCTTAGAGATGTGGGAATTACTGTTGGGAAAGAATGCTTCTATGATTTATTTTTTGACTAAGTAACTTTCCTGAAAAGTGTGCAGATGTAATACTTGATTTGGATTTGTCCACCTCATTGTTATATTTACAGTGGTTGGACCTCTAAACTTGATACTGAATGACATGACATCCCATGACAATTACCTGTTGTCTCAGAGTCCTGGTAGACCTCATATGGGCTTGGACCTCCTGAGGATGATGATGGCTGAGCTGTGGGCAGGCTAATCGCACAGGGCACTGTGTTTCTTTCCAAAGGTCAGCCAGGGGTTTTTGATTGCGAAGCCCAAGGGGTTGAAATATAGCCATGATATTAAAGAGGAAGTTTTCACAGCATGTATCAAAGCATAATTTCATATTATTTTGAAAATCCAAAATTATTAGAAGGAGAAGGAAAGCAGTTATTCATGGACACTTACATTCCACTCCCCTTCTTATCACCATGCAGTGGGAATCATCCATTTCAATATATCTGATTATGATTTTTCTGTTATTCTAAAAGTAGTACATATTCAGTGTAGGTAATTTAGGGGAAAATTCAAGACAAACTTAAGTTGCCTGTAATTTTCCCACTTAGAAATAACTACTTTGGAGAATTACCTTTTGCTCTTTTTTTCTCTGCATGGTTATTTTACATAGTTCTCTAGGTCACACAGTAAATGGAAATGCAGATATACTTGCTTGGCCAGCTTCTTTTCATATAAATATTCAGACATCACAAAGGTCCCTGTCTTTCTGTGTGAGTTTTTTAAAAGTTGAATTGTTAGAATTCATTACCTGTGTGATTCATCCCGGCATTCTGGAAAGTTTAAGTACTGCTGTTCCAAGTTAAGGACCTTGTGTCCTTAGACTATTCCCTTGGAAAGACAAATGCTAATACATGAAATGTGGACAGAGTTAAGTGGTGTGCTTGTTAAAAGAGACATTCCCTTTCTCAGGAGGGCATGGAGGGCCCAGGTCTAAAGCCTCATTATTCACTGTATGCTCTTATAACTAATTAGGATGCAAGCAAAGCGATCTAGAGCGTAGACCCAAAAAAGCCATTGGTTGTATTTCTCTAGGATTAGACCAAACATAGAAATACTCAGCTCCCTCTTCTTAGAGATGTGGGAATTACTGTTGGGAAAGAATGCTTCTATGATTTATTTTTTGACTAAGTAACTTTCCTGAAAAGTGTGCAGATGTAATACTTGATTTGGATTTGTCCACCTCATTGTTATATTTACAGTGGTTGGACCTCTAAACTTGATACTGAATGACATGACATCCCATGACAATTACCTGTTGTCTCAGAGTCCTGGTAGACCTCATATGGGCTTGGACCTCCTGAGGATGATGATGGCTGAGCTGTGGGCAGGCTAATCGCACAGGGCACTGTGTTTCTTTCCAAAAGGTCAGCCAGTGGTGCGAAGCAGGAATCTACCTCTTGGCTTCCCAAGCTGTAGACAAGTACCAGTCCCGAGAGGGGGTTGACATTGCCTTGAATGACATTGAGACATTCCTGGGCACAGTGAAGGAGTACCAATTGCCCAGCCCCAAGGAGTTTTACAACCAATATGAGTTGATGCTCACCCTGGATGTAAAGGTAATGTTTCTGAGTTATTTTGATCTTGTGATTGGGAAAGGGATATGGGGGAACATTGCATGCTGTCCAAGAAAATTGATGATGGATATGCTGAGCAGATTAACCAGTTCTTAAGCTCTCAGGTGGCCTCTTAGACTCCTAGTCTGTGTTTCTTGGCAAAGTGACACTTCATGACCTGATTTAAATAAATTTCAGTAATTCATTTCTCTGCAAATACTTATGAGCATCTCTGCTGTATCATGCACTGTGCTGAATGTCTAGGACACAATTATGAGTAGAAATAGCTGTGGCTCCATCCTTCACAGAATTCACAGTTTATGTATGGGAGAGGCTGACATTAATAAATATCAAACACAAAACACAAAAATGTATTGTAGGCTAAGGTAAGTGCTCTGGAGAATGGATTCAGGGTTCTATTGGGTTTGTGACAGAGGAACTTGACCTGGCCTAGGAGTCAGAGAAGTTCCCTGGGAAGAGTCACTTGAGCCAAGGCCCAGAAAATGGACAGAGAAAACAGGAGAGACTTTCCAGACTGAAGAAGCAGCGTGTGCAAGGCTGCAGGGCTGAAGAAAGTCCGGTACAAGGGCAAAGCCCTAAGAATGGTGGGAGTGCAGAAGACAAAGGAGAGTGTTTGAGGGTGAGATAGAGAGGGGTAGATGAGGTGGGGCTTTGTGGGCCATATGAAGTAGTCTGGCCTCTATTCTGAGAGTCACTGAAGGATTTAAGTGGGGAATAACTGGATTAGCTTTGCATTTTGAGAGGAGCACTGTTCTGTGAAGCCCGCAGAGTTGCAGATGGTATACTCTCAGATCCACATCACCTTGTATGTACTTCTGCTGAAGAGGCTTTTGTTAACCTCTTGCGTCATGGACTCTTTTGAGAATCTGATACATTTTTTGGGTTCTGTACTCTCAGAATGATTGAATGGAACTTGATGTAGGCACTGTTTACAAAGGTATGGGCTAATTTAGGAAACCCAATATGGGTGGTGAAGCATCCTGGGCTAGCAAGAAGCAGGGAGCAGCTACCATCCCTAAGCCTGAAAGACAAAGAGGGAACCCCAGAAGCACTATAGCTGTGACTATAAGAGAGATAACCAGTGAGATCTGTGGCCTTGGGGAGAGGAATGCAGCCACTGGTGGAGAGATGCATGCCCCTATTTTTCTCTCTCTCTCTCTCAGATTTCCTGGGTACACCTCATGGGCATCTAGTGAGCCCATCTGATGGAGTCTGTAGAGGTCAGCTTCCTGAACACAGAGCAGTATAGAGAAGATGTCATGGGGGAGCTAACAGAGAGTGGCTAACATGTAGAACTTCTTATGATTAATATTAGGGGAACACATTGAAGGTTATCCATGGATCCAGGCTAAGAGCCTTTGCTCCAGAATGATGCAAAGCCAATTGTATTCTAGTTATTTATTTTTGAAGTCTGTCTGGTTTATTACACTGGGAGTGGCAGTGAAGCAAGAAGCTCATCCAACACTGTCCCTTTGCCTAACATCCAGTCCATGTTTGTTGAACAAATGGGCAGGCAGGTGGCAGAGTGGGCCATGGGGGCAGCTTACTGTGGGGTTGTACCTCAACGATGTTCTTTCCCCAACTCCTCCAAGTGGGTTTTGGTGGTAAGATGGGGTTTGGAGGTGGTATTAGAGGTGGTTAGGCAGGTCCCCTTCCCCTAACACAGGGCCCCTTCTACTTCCCTTCGGAGAGGACAAAGAGAATATGCGTCTGGTGTCTGTGCTATATTGTAGACCCAGCATTGGTAGCCTCAGGTCGTATTCCCAAAGCAGAACAGTCTCATTCAGTTCCGTGTCCATTGGCTGCACAAACAAGTGCATCAGGTCAACCAGGGAGACGTGTGACCACAGATGCCATTTTGACCAAAATCGGAAAACTTTTTGGCCACATCTCCCAACAGAAAATGAATAAAATTTATAAACTGTTGCTAGGAAATAGGCAGAAACATGGAAGAAGGAGGAGACCAGAAGAGAAATTTATTTTAAAAATCCAAAATGGACAAAAGAAATCTCCCCAATCCATATTTTTTCTTTTGGTTTGGAGTAAAATTCTAGATTATAATATTTCAATATTCTATTCTGTCCAGAGAGTTTTATCCACTGAAGAATAATGAGTTGGTTGTCAAAACTGGTACTCTATATATAGAAATGATCCCTAGTGGTATGCATGTAGATAAATTGATATAGACATACGTATCTCCTTACATGGACAGTTGATACCTGGCATAGAAGCATTGAGACCCCTAGTATCAGTGAGCACACCCCATTGAGATAAGTAAAAGAGAACTGAGCTCCTTGGAGAAATGCCATATCTAGGACTGGGAAAGGAAATGATCCTAGAGAGAAAGATCAAGATGGCAGAGGAGGGTGATACAAAGTTCACCTCCCCCCAAAAAACACATCAAGAGTATATCTACATGTGGAGCAATTCTCACTGAAAATAAATGAAACTGGCAGAAAGACATTTATACAACCAAAGCTGTAAGAAAGATCCACATGCAATCAGGTCAGGAACACACCCTGGGAGAGAACACAAAAAAAGGAGAGGGCTTACGTGAGCTCAGACATCTGTTCTTCCTAGAGGGTGCAGAGTTTGAACGACATATGGGCACCCCAGCCCTTGGATCTGACATAGGGAAGACAACTCCCCTTAGCTAGTCTGAAAGCTCTTGGGAACAAGGTGGATGAAGCAACTGAAATGACCCAGGATTCTGGCTGGTTTCCTGTGACTGCACCAATGACTGACTCAGCCCAAGCTGAGTGCCTGCTTGGCTGCTTTTGCTTTGTGGTGCAGCTCGATGCTAGGGTAAGAGCTGCCACCGTTGATGAAAGAGTACAGTTGTGGGGGCATCCAAACTGGGGTGAGGGTAGCCATTACTGCAGCCATCACTGGAGGAGGCAGACCACTTTTCACTCGTTCATGTAGGAGGCAGATCCAGAGCAGTCTGAACTCTGACTGATGTGTGAGGCACCCCAGGACATGTCCTGGTCCACACCAGGTCCTCACTCTGGCCCCACGTGTTCTAGCACTGCTTCCCTCTGGCACAAAGTAACTGATGCTGGGGGCGGGGAAGAGCACATAGAATAGAAACAGTTCAGACCAAGCCCTCAGGCCCTCAGACACCTCACCCAATAGGCTACAGCCCCTGCATCTCCATCCCCATCACCTACCAAGGTGCTAGCTGCCAACACACTCTGAGGAAAGATAAGATTAGTGCTCATGTCAGAGCTCCCACCAAAGCCACTAGGCACATGCAGACTGTGTAGGTATGCTCCCATACAAAGACACCCCTTCAAGACCTGGGTAGCTAACTGGTTTACCTAGTTTCATAAAGACAGGAAAAGTTAAGCAGAATTAAGAAGACAGAAAAAGTTGTTTCAAATGAAAGAACAAGAGAAAAGAAAAAAACCTGAAGAAATGCCATATCTAGGACTGGGAAAGGAAATGATCCTAGAGCAGTGGCAGAGGAGGGTGATACAAAGTTCACCTCCCCCCAAAAAACACATCAAGAGTATATCTACATGTGGAGCAATTCTCACTGAAAATAAATGAAACTGGCAGAAAGACATTTATACAACCAAAGCTGTAAGAAAGATCCACATGCAATCAGGTCAGGAACACACCCTGGGAGAGAACACAAAAAAAGGAGAGGGCTTACGTGAGCTCAGACATCTGTTCTTCCTAGAGGGTGCAGAGTTTGAACGACATATGGGCACCCCAGCCCTTGGATCTGACATAGGGAAGACAACTCCCCTTAGCTAGTCTGAAAGCTCTTGGGAACAAGGTGGATGAAGCAACTGAAATGACCCAGGATTCTGGCTGGTTTCCTGTGACTGCACCAATGACTGACTCAGCCCAAGCTGAGTGCCTGCTTGGCTGCTTTTGCTTTGTGGTGCAGCTCGATGCTAGGGTAAGAGCTGCCACCGTTGATGAAAGAGTACAGTTGTGGGGGCATCCAAACTGGGGTGAGGGTAGCCATTACTGCAGCCATCACTGGAGGAGGCAGACCACTTTTCACTCGTTCATGTAGGAGGCAGATCCAGAGCAGTCTGAACTCTGACTGATGTGTGAGGCACCCCAGGACATGTCCTGGTCCACACCAGGTCCTCACTCTGGCCCCACGTGTTCTAGCACTGCTTCCCTCTGGCACAAAGTAACTGATGCTGGGGGCGGGGAAGAGCACATAGAATAGAAACAGTTCAGACCAAGCCCTCAGGCCCTCAGACACCTCACCCAATAGGCTACAGCCCCTGCATCTCCATCCCCATCACCTACCAAGGTGCTAGCTGCCAACACACTCTGAGGAAAGATAAGATTAGTGCTCATGTCAGAGCTCCCACCAAAGCCACTAGGCACATGCAGACTGTGTAGGTATGCTCCCATACAAAGACACCCCTTCAAGACCTGGGTAGCTAACTGGTTTACCTAGTTTCATAAAGACAGGAAAAGTTAAGCAGAATTAAGAAGACAGAAAAAGTTGTTTCAAATGAAAGAACAAGAGAAAAGAAAAAAACCTGAAGAAACAACTAATGAAAGAGACAAATAATTTAATAGATAAATAGTTCAAATTAGTAGTAAGACTGCTAACTGAACTAGGAAAAGAATAGGTGAACACAGTGGGAAAAGGAACTAAAAAATATAAAAAATAACCAGTCAGAACCTAAGAATACAGTAACTGAAATGAGAAACACTAGAAGCAATTAGCAGCAGACTAGGTGAAAAAGAAGAATCCAGGGCTTCCCTGGTGGCCTAGTGGGTAAAGAGTCCGCCTTGTAATACAGGGGGTGCCAGTTCGATCCCTGGCCCTGGAAGATCCCACTGCAGAGTGGCTGGACTGGTGTGTCCAGTTGCGAGCCAGCGCTCTGGAGCGGATGCGCCCAGGGCCAGTGCTCTGCAGCAAGAGAGGCCACTGCAATGGGAGGCCCACCCAAGCCAAAGAATAAAGATGGATGAAAATAAATAAATAGAAAACCAATAAAAGAGGCCAAAATTAAAAAAAAAGAAGAAGAAGAATACATAAGTGGTCTGGAAGACAGAATAATGAAAATCACCCAATCAGAGTAGCAGAAAGAACACAAAATTTAAAAATGAGAATAGATTAAGGGACCTCTGGAACAACATCAAGCATACCAGCATTTGCCATTATAGGGGCCCCAGAAGGAGAAGCAAGAGAGAAGAGTCATAATTTGATGAAATTATGGCTCAAAACTTCTCCAGCCTGAAGGAGAAAACTGATAACCAAATATAGGAAGCGTAGAGCAACCCACACAAGATGAATCCAAAGAGACCCACATTAAGGTCTAATAAAAATGACAAAAGTTGGGAATTCCCTGGTGGTCCAGTGGCTAAGACTCTGTGCTCCCAATGAAAGGGGCCCAGGTTCGATCCCTGGTCAGGGAACTAGAGCCCACATGCTACAACTGAGACCCAGTGCAGCCAAATAAATATAAATAAAATATTTTGTTTTTAAATGACAGAAGTTAAAGATAAAGAGAGAATTCTAAAGGCAGCAAGAAAGGAAAAAAAGAGCTATATACAAGGGAACCCTCATAAGGCTATCAGCTGATTTTTCTACAGAAACTTTGAAGGCCAGAGTCAGTAGCCAAGATATATTTAAAGTGCTGAAATAGAAAAACTACAGTGTTTGATACTCTACACAGGAAGATTGTCTTTTAGAATTGAATGAGAGATGAAGAACTTCTTGGATGAGCAAAAACTAGAAGAGTTCATCAATACTAAATAAACCTTAAAAGAAATGTTAAAGGATTGTGTCAAAGTGGAAAGAAAAGTCTATAAGAAGTAAGAATACATAGGAAAGGAAAAATCCCATTAGTGAAAGCAAATTATATATAGTGAAGGCTATGGATGAACCACTTAACTAAGCTAGTATGAATATTAAAAGATAAGTCATAAAATTAAATATAACTGTAATAAGCAGTGAAGGGATATACATGAAGATGTAAAATATGACATCAAAAACACAGAACATGGGGGAGGGGCAATAAAAAAGTGTAGCTTTTTTAGGATGTGTGTTAATTTAAATGTGTACCAGTTTGAAACAGAGATGTGGATTTGATCCCTGGGTCAGGAAGATCCTTTGGAGGAGGAAATGACAACTCATCCCAGTATTTTTGCTGGGAAAATCCCATAGACAGAGGAGCCTGGTAGGCTACAGTTTATAGCATCACAAAGAGTTGGATATGATTGAATGACTGAGCATGCACACATGCATACCTATACCTACTCTAGGAAAACCTAAATATATAAAGCAACAGACTTAAAGCGAGGATTTTACAATAATTTGATGAAATTATGGCTCAAAACTTCTCCAGCCTGAAGGAGAAAACTGATAACCAAATATAGGAAGCGTAGAGCAACCCACACAAGATGAATCCAAAGAGACCCACATTAAGGTCTAATAAAAATGACAAAAGTTGGGAATTCCCTGGTGGTCCAGTGGCTAAGACTCTGTGCTCCCAATGAAAGGGGCCCAGGTTCGATCCCTGGTCAGGGAACTAGAGCCCACATGCTACAACTGAGACCCAGTGCAGCCAAATAAATATAAATAAAATATTTTGTTTTTAAATGACAGAAGTTAAAGATAAAGAGAGAATTCTAAAGGCAGCAAGAAAGGAAAAAAAGAGCTATATACAAGGGAACCCTCATAAGGCTATCAGCTGATTTTTCTACAGAAACTTTGAAGGCCAGAGTCAGTAGCCAAGATATATTTAAAGTGCTGAAATAGAAAAACTACAGTGTTTGATACTCTACACAGGAAGATTGTCTTTTAGAATTGAATGAGAGATGAAGAACTTCTTGGATGAGCAAAAACTAGAAGAGTTCATCAATACTAAATAAACCTTAAAAGAAATGTTAAAGGATTGTGTCAAAGTGGAAAGAAAAGTCTATAAGAAGTAAGAATACATAGGAAAGGAAAAATCCCATTAGTGAAAGCAAATTATATATAGTGAAGGCTATGGATGAACCACTTAACTAAGCTAGTATGAATATTAAAAGATAAGTCATAAAATTAAATATAACTGTAATAAGCAGTGAAGGGATATACATGAAGATGTAAAATATGACATCAAAAACACAGAACATGGGGGAGGGGCAATAAAAAAGTGTAGCTTTTTTAGGATGTGTGTTAATTTAAATGTGTACCAGTTTGAAACAGAGATGTGGATTTGATCCCTGGGTCAGGAAGATCCTTTGGAGGAGGAAATGACAACTCATCCCAGTATTTTTGCTGGGAAAATCCCATAGACAGAGGAGCCTGGTAGGCTACAGTTTATAGCATCACAAAGAGTTGGATATGATTGAATGACTGAGCATGCACACATGCATACCTATACCTACTCTAGGAAAACCTAAATATATAAAGCAACAGACTTAAAGCGAGGATTTTACAATAGTACAATAATAGTCGGTGAATTTAACTTCCTACTCAAATCAATGGACAAAGCAGTCAGACAGAAAAAAGAGTAAGGAAATGATACCCTTAAATGCCACATTAGCCCAGTTGAACTTAATAGCTCTCCATAGGACATTCTATCCAAAAGCAGCAGAATGCATATTCTTTTCAAGTGCGCATGGGACATTCTTCAGGATAGATCACATACAAGGCCACAAACAATTCTCAACATTTAAGAGGATAGATATTGTATCAAGCATTTTTTTCTGACCACAAGAGTATAAAACTAGAAATCAATTACAGGAAGAAAGATAGCAAATACACAAACACATGGGGACTGCACAACATGCCACCAAAAAACCAATGAATCAATGAAGAAATCAAAGAGGAAATCAGAAAATACCTCAAGACAAGTGAAAATAAAAACACAACTTTCCAAAGTCTATGGCATGTAGCAAAAGCAGTTCTAACAGGTCAATTTATAGTGATACAGGATTACCTCAAGAAACAAGAAAAATCTCAAATAGATAATCTAACCATCTAAAGGAATTAGAAAAAGATGGGAAAATCTCAAAGTTTGTAGAAGGAAAGATATAATAAAGATAAGAAAATAAATAAAGACCCCCCCTCCAAAAAAAAAAAAAAACAGTAGGAAACAGCAATGAAACCAGGAACTAGTTTTTTGAAAAAATAAACCAAATTTAAAAATCTTATTTAGGTTCATCAAGAAAGAAGAGAAAGGATCTAAATTAGCAAGAAAGAAGAGAAAGGATCTAAATTAGCAAAATAAGAAATGAAAGAGGAGAAATAACAACCAACATCACAAAAATACAAAATAATCATAAGCATAGTACAATTATATGCTAACATACTGGAAAACCTAGAAGAAACTGATAAGTTTCTACAAGTATAAAGGCTTAACAAAAACTGAACAAAAAGAGACAGTCTGAGCAGACTAATCACTAGTTGTGAAATTGAATTTGTAATAAAAAAAAGACAGAGGAGCCTGGTAGGCTACAGTTTATAGCATCACAAAGAGTTGGATATGATTGAATGACTGAGCATGCACACATGCATACCTATACCTACTCTAGGAAAACCTAAATATATAAAGCAACAGACTTAAAGCGAGGATTTTACAATAGTACAATAATAGTCGGTGAATTTAACTTCCTACTCAAATCAATGGACAAAGCAGTCAGACAGAAAAAAGAGTAAGGAAATGATACCCTTAAATGCCACATTAGCCCAGTTGAACTTAATAGCTCTCCATAGGACATTCTATCCAAAAGCAGCAGAATGCATATTCTTTTCAAGTGCGCATGGGACATTCTTCAGGATAGATCACATACAAGGCCACAAACAATTCTCAACATTTAAGAGGATAGATATTGTATCAAGCATTTTTTTCTGACCACAAGAGTATAAAACTAGAAATCAATTACAGGAAGAAAGATAGCAAATACACAAACACATGGGGACTGCACAACATGCCACCAAAAAACCAATGAATCAATGAAGAAATCAAAGAGGAAATCAGAAAATACCTCAAGACAAGTGAAAATAAAAACACAACTTTCCAAAGTCTATGGCATGTAGCAAAAGCAGTTCTAACAGGTCAATTTATAGTGATACAGGATTACCTCAAGAAACAAGAAAAATCTCAAATAGATAATCTAACCATCTAAAGGAATTAGAAAAAGATGGGAAAATCTCAAAGTTTGTAGAAGGAAAGATATAATAAAGATAAGAAAATAAATAAAGACCCCCCCTCCAAAAAAAAAAAAAACAGTAGGAAACAGCAATGAAACCAGGAACTAGTTTTTTGAAAAAATAAACCAAATTTAAAAATCTTATTTAGGTTCATCAAGAAAGAAGAGAAAGGATCTAAATTAGCAAGAAAGAAGAGAAAGGATCTAAATTAGCAAAATAAGAAATGAAAGAGGAGAAATAACAACCAACATCACAAAAATACAAAATAATCATAAGCATAGTACAATTATATGCTAACATACTGGAAAACCTAGAAGAAACTGATAAGTTTCTACAAGTATAAAGGCTTAACAAAAACTGAACAAAAAGAGACAGTCTGAGCAGACTAATCACTAGTTGTGAAATTGAATTTGTAATAAAAAAAAAAAAAACTCCCATCAAAAAAATAACTCCAAGACTGGATGGCTTCACAGGGGAATTCTGCCAAACATATAAAGAAGAGGAGATATCTTTCCTTCTCAAACTATTCCAAAAAAATTAAAGAAGAGGGAGCACTCACAGATTCATTCTATGAAGCCATTACCCTAATACCAAAACCAAAGACACTACAGGAAAGGTAGGCCAGCATTTCTGATGAATATACATATATATAGTCAGAATGGCTACTATCAAAAGACAACAAATAATAGGTGTTGGCAAGAATGCAGAGAAAAGGGAACCATCATGCACAGTTGGTGTGAATGTAAACTGATGCAGCCACTATGATATGAAACTGATATGGAGGTTTCCTCAAAAAATTAAAAATAGAACTACCATAAAATTCAGCTATTCTACTTCTGGAGACTTTTCCAAAGAAAATAAAAACATTGATTTAAGTAGGTATCTGCCCCTGTGTTCACTGCAACCTTATTTATAATAGCCAAGATATGGAAGCAACATTCAAGTGCCCATCAACAGATGAATGGATAAAGATGTCGCATGTGTATACCATGGGCTATTACTTGGTCATAAGAAGAATGGAATTTTGCCATTTACCACAATGTATGGATGGACCTAGAGTGTATTGTGCTTATTAGTGAAATGTCAGACAGAGAAAGAGAGATACTCTATTATCACTTATATGTGGAATCTAAAAAAAAAAAAAAAGTGAAGGAATAACTAGTGGTAACCAGTGCGAGAGGGAAGGAGAGAGGGCAAGGTAGGGGTAAACGATTAGGAGGTACTACTGCTATTTCATACTACTATCTATAAAATAAATAAACAACATGGTTATATTTTATAGCACAAGGAATATAGCTGATATTTTATAATTACTTAATAGAGTATAATCAATAAAAATACTGAATCACTGAAATAAATAAATCACTGAAATAAATATAATATTGTAAATCAAGCATGCTTCAGTTAAAAAAAAAAAAAAAGATGGTCCTAGATCATCTTATAGTGCAAAAAAGAAAGGAACTGCTGAAAACAAAGCAAAACAAATCACAATGATAGGACATAGGAGGCAGTTTAAAGAGCTCCTCATAACCAATACTAGAACAATTTGAACAACAAAATTCAAAAAGTAGTTTTGGATTACAAGCCAAAACATAGAATAGAGATCGTGAAGCCATTGTGATATAAATACATGATGGAATAAATGAATAAATAAATAAAGAAGGCAAAGGAACCTAATCTCCCATACAGAAGAATTATAAATTATTTATGTAGATGCTCTGGCCTTGAGGAGATGGAGCATAGCTCCCCCCTGCTGAAGTGTGGACTGCCCATAGTGACTTTCTTCCAAAGTGTACGATACGGAAAGAAAAAGATAAGGGTGACTTTACCATTTACCGTGGAGAAACTTAACAGATACTACCTCAGTTGGGTGATCAGAGTAAACATCGAGAGTTTTAAGTCTTATAGGTGGGCTACAGTCCTTGGGGTCACAAAGAGTTGGACACAACTAAGTGACTGAACACACATACACACACACACAGTGTTCTTGATATGGTGTGATGAAAATGGCACTTTACTTCTGTGTTCTTACCCCCAAACCCCATAACTCCACTCCAGTAAAACATCATAGAAATCCCAACTAAGGGGGACTTCTTTGGTGGTCCAGTGGGTAAGTATCCTCCTTGCAATGCAGGGGCCACAGGTTTGATTCCTGGTCAGGGAACTAAGCTCCCACCTGCTGTGGAGCAACTAACCCCACATGCTGCAACTATTGAGCCTGATTGCTCTAGAGCCTGTGGGCCACAACTATAGAGTCTGTGCACCACAATAAAGGATTCCACATGCTGCAACAAAGATCCCATATGCTACAACCAAGATCTCATGAAAACCAAAGATAAAACCATGATTGAAGGACATGCTACAAAATACCTGACCAAATATTCCTCAAAACACTTAAGTTCATCAAAAAAAACAAAACAAAACAGGAAGAGCTGAGGCAGTCAAGAAGAGCCCAAGCTTTTAAGAGCCAAAGAGCCAATGTTGACCTTGATCACCTTGGTGGGACCTGCAGGGTGGGGGAATATACAGTAGGTAAAATTTAAGAAAATCTAAGTATGGAATTTATTTAACAATTTATTTTAATAATAATGTATCAATGTTGGCTCCTTAATTGTAACAAATGTACCATACTAACATAAGATGTTAATCAAAGGGGAAATTGAATGTGATGTATATGGAAACTGTACTATTTTGTAACTTTTCTGTAAATCTAAAACTGTTCTGAAAAGAAAATGTATATCTCGAAAGTGCATGTGTGTGTACTCAGTCTAATTTTTTGCAACCGCGTGGAGTGTAGCCTGACAGGCCATGGAGTTTTCCAGACAAGAATACTGGAGGAGGTTGCCATTTCCTTCTCCAGGGGATCTTCCTGACCCTGGGATCGAACCCAAGTCTCTTGAGTCTCCAGCATTGGCAGGCAGCTTCCTTACTGCTGCACCACCTGGGAAGCCCAACACATCTCAGAAATGCATACTCTGAGTCTAAAAGATGGACTCTGTTACATTGAAGGCATAGAGATTATCAAAACAACATCAGCAGTTAAACTGTTGTTCTTAGAGCAGCCACCCTGTCTCTGAGGCTCTTTGAGTGGTTGTTTTTTGTTTTTTGTTTTTTTCATAGTACACTGCTATTGTGCTTCTCTCTTTTTTTTTTTTTTTTAAGATTTATTTATTTATTTATTTTGAGGGGGGTGGAGTGGGGAGGGAGGGGAGCAGGCGGGCTACTTCTACTGGTCTTTCATTTGTCTATTTTCATCCATCTTTGTTCTTTGGCCTGTGTGGGCCTCCCATCGCAGTGGCCTCTGTTGTCGCAGAGCACCGGCTCTGGGCGCATGCGCTCCAGAGCTCCGGGTGGGTAACTGGACACATTGGTCCAGCCGCTCCGCGGTATGTGGGATCTTCTCAGGCCAGGGATCAAACCTGCGCCCCTTGCACTGCAAGGCAGTGTCCTTACCCACTGGATCACCAGGGAAGCCCTGTGCTTCTCTCTTAGTACTGCTGTCTTGATTTTTCTCCCTCATTTACTTTCATCACTCCAGGGAATGAAACAATCTCAGTGGCAAATCACAAAATTTGATTCTTCAAATATTCATTGGGTACCCAGTTTGTGCTTCATTCTGGGAATCAACAAGGAAAGGCACAGTCCCTGTGTCAGAGTGCTGGAGGTTTGGTAGAAGACAAACATGTCCCCAGTAAATGTTCCTTGACCCAGGAGCATGTACACTGGAAGGGAGTGTGAGGCACATAGAGGAAGCATTGGTCAGCTCAGCCTGGGGAAGCCAGGGTATTCCTAGGAGAGGATGCCTAAATTTGGTCTGGAAGACTACATAGGGATTTTCTGGGAAGACAAAGTGGAGGAGGTTGCCATTTCCTTCTCCAGGGGATCTTCCTGACCCTGGGATCGAACCCAAGTCTCTTGAGTCTCCAGCATTGGCAGGCAGCTTCCTTACTGCTGCACCACCTGGGAAGCCCAACACATCTCAGAAATGCATACTCTGAGTCTAAAAGATGGACTCTGTTACATTGAAGGCATAGAGATTATCAAAACAACATCAGCAGTTAAACTGTTGTTCTTAGAGCAGCCACCCTGTCTCTGAGGCTCTTTGAGTGGTTGTTTTTTGTTTTTTGTTTTTTTCATAGTACACTGCTATTGTGCTTCTCTCTTTTTTTTTTTTTTTTAAGATTTATTTATTTATTTATTTTGAGGGGGGTGGAGTGGGGAGGGAGGGGAGCAGGCGGGCTACTTCTACTGGTCTTTCATTTGTCTATTTTCATCCATCTTTGTTCTTTGGCCTGTGTGGGCCTCCCATCGCAGTGGCCTCTGTTGTCGCAGAGCACCGGCTCTGGGCGCATGCGCTCCAGAGCTCCGGGTGGGTAACTGGACACATTGGTCCAGCCGCTCCGCGGTATGTGGGATCTTCTCAGGCCAGGGATCAAACCTGCGCCCCTTGCACTGCAAGGCAGTGTCCTTACCCACTGGATCACCAGGGAAGCCCTGTGCTTCTCTCTTAGTACTGCTGTCTTGATTTTTCTCCCTCATTTACTTTCATCACTCCAGGGAATGAAACAATCTCAGTGGCAAATCACAAAATTTGATTCTTCAAATATTCATTGGGTACCCAGTTTGTGCTTCATTCTGGGAATCAACAAGGAAAGGCACAGTCCCTGTGTCAGAGTGCTGGAGGTTTGGTAGAAGACAAACATGTCCCCAGTAAATGTTCCTTGACCCAGGAGCATGTACACTGGAAGGGAGTGTGAGGCACATAGAGGAAGCATTGGTCAGCTCAGCCTGGGGAAGCCAGGGTATTCCTAGGAGAGGATGCCTAAATTTGGTCTGGAAGACTACATAGGGATTTTCTGGGAAGACAAAGTGGAGGGAGAGACCCTCTGCAGAAGAAACAGAAGTTGCAGAGGCAGAGAGGCTGGAAATGAGCATGAGGGGAAATGCCGTAGCTGGAGGCTGGAGTGTGAGGGGTGGGTCCTGGCCGGAGGGGCGCCTGCAGGGAGATCAGGGTCAAGCCATGAAGAGCCCAGGGCTCCAGGATGAGGAGTCTGTCCTTTATCCTGATGCAGTGGAGCTCCTGCAGGGTTTTTAAATGGGGGAGTCATATGATCGTATTTAATTGAAGATGATTCTGATTGTAATATGGAGAACAGGTTTGCAAGTAAAAAAAGAGGAAAGAGGGGAATGCAGGGGTTAATCTTGTACTACTTCCCCATGTTTGAGTTTAGACATTTAGGGTCTCTTCAGACTGCCTCATTATTTCCAGAGTTCACCCTGGGGTCTCAGTCTCAAGGGAAAGCTGCGAAAGGGAAAGGTGATCCAGCCCCAGGGGTGAGTCCCTGGGCTCCAGCACGTGGCACTGACCTCACACCAGGCCCGTCCACCACACAACACCAAATTGACAGCCATTCACTGAGTCAGATTTCTTGATACTTGTGGAACAGTTCACGCCCATGGTGCAGTTTCCTCAAGCTCTTCACTGGGCCAGAAGGGTAGAGTAGTAGTATCTTGTCACCCGCCCCACACCCACACCCAGAAATACATTACCTAACATAAAGGAATTTGGCTTCCTTGGAGACTTGGACTCATAGCTCTGTAATCAGAACCTTTAGCCCACTGCAAAGCTGAGTTTCCTGAACACATTCTCGGAATGAAACAATCTCAGTGGCAAATCACAAAATTTGATTCTTCAAATATTCATTGGGTACCCAGTTTGTGCTTCATTCTGGGAATCAACAAGGAAAGGCACAGTCCCTGTGTCAGAGTGCTGGAGGTTTGGTAGAAGACAAACATGTCCCCAGTAAATGTTCCTTGACCCAGGAGCATGTACACTGGAAGGGAGTGTGAGGCACATAGAGGAAGCATTGGTCAGCTCAGCCTGGGGAAGCCAGGGTATTCCTAGGAGAGGATGCCTAAATTTGGTCTGGAAGACTACATAGGGATTTTCTGGGAAGACAAAGTGGAGGGAGAGACCCTCTGCAGAAGAAACAGAAGTTGCAGAGGCAGAGAGGCTGGAAATGAGCATGAGGGGAAATGCCGTAGCTGGAGGCTGGAGTGTGAGGGGTGGGTCCTGGCCGGAGGGGCGCCTGCAGGGAGATCAGGGTCAAGCCATGAAGAGCCCAGGGCTCCAGGATGAGGAGTCTGTCCTTTATCCTGATGCAGTGGAGCTCCTGCAGGGTTTTTAAATGGGGGAGTCATATGATCGTATTTAATTGAAGATGATTCTGATTGTAATATGGAGAACAGGTTTGCAAGTAAAAAAAGAGGAAAGAGGGGAATGCAGGGGTTAATCTTGTACTACTTCCCCATGTTTGAGTTTAGACATTTAGGGTCTCTTCAGACTGCCTCATTATTTCCAGAGTTCACCCTGGGGTCTCAGTCTCAAGGGAAAGCTGCGAAAGGGAAAGGTGATCCAGCCCCAGGGGTGAGTCCCTGGGCTCCAGCACGTGGCACTGACCTCACACCAGGCCCGTCCACCACACAACACCAAATTGACAGCCATTCACTGAGTCAGATTTCTTGATACTTGTGGAACAGTTCACGCCCATGGTGCAGTTTCCTCAAGCTCTTCACTGGGCCAGAAGGGTAGAGTAGTAGTATCTTGTCACCCGCCCCACACCCACACCCAGAAATACATTACCCTAACATAAAGGAATTTGGCTTCCTTGGAGACTTGGACTCATAGCTCTGTAATCAGAACCTTTAGCCCACTGCAAAGCTGAGTTTCCTGAACACATTCTCGGAAGTGACCCTTTAAACACAGACTCTGTGTAGGGTCAGCACACTCTAGCCTGTAGGCCAAAGCTGCTTGCTTTGTTGTTGTTCAGTCACTAAGTCATGTCCTACTCTTTGAGACCTCATGGACTGCAGCACACCAGGCTCCTCTGTCTTCCACTGTCTCCCAGAGTTTGTTCAGATTTATACCCATTGAGTCAGTGATGCTGTCTAACCATCTCATCCTCTGCTGCCCCTTCTTTTGCCTTCCACCTTTCCCAGTATCTGCTAGTTTTCCAATTAGTCCATTCCTTGCAATAGGTGACCAAAGTATTGGAGCTTTAGCTTCAGCATCAGTCTTTCCAATGAATATTCAGGGCTGATTTCCTTTAGGATTGACTGACTTGATCTTGCTGTCCAAGGGATTCTCAAGAGTCTTCTCCAACACCACAATTTGAAAGCATCAATTCTTTAGCACTCAGCCTTCTTTATGGTCCAACTCTCATGTCCATACATGACTACTGGAAAAACCATACATGGTAAAGTGATGACTCTGCTTTTTAATATGCTGTCTAGGTTTGTCGTTGCTTTCCTTCAAAGGAGCAAGTGGCTTTTATTATAATTATTTTTATTTTATTTTGCTTTTATAGAATTTTGTTGTTTACAGGTATGATCCCAGATTAGTCATATGTATATCCCTGACCCCTTCCTTCTCTGCCTTCCTCCCAGTGCCCCCCATCCCACCCCTCCAGGCTGTTGTATAGCCCCCATGTAGGATCCCATATTCCTACAGTGCATTGAGAATAGTTACTTCTTTTACATATGTAGTACAGGTTTCCACGTTACTCTTTCCATGCCTTTCACCCACTGTTCACTCCCCACAATGTCCACATGTCTGTTCTCCATGTCTGTTTTTTCATTGCTTCACTGCATGTGTTATTGCCATCCTACTAGATTCCATGTGTATGTGTTAGTATACTGTACTTGTCTTTCTCTTTTTGACTTACTTCACTTTTTATAATAGGTTCTAGTTCAGCCACCTCATTAGGGCTGATTCTTCTGCATTTCTTTTTACAACTGAGAAGTACTTCATTGTATATATGTACCAGAGCTTTGTATTCATTAATTCGTCGATGAACATCTAGGTTGCTTCCATGTTCTAGCGATTTTATAGAAAGCTGCAATGAACATTGGGGTACAGGTGCCTGTACAAAATCAAAATCAGTTTTGATTTCATCAGGGCATAAGCCTAATAGTGGGATTGCTGGGTTGTATGCTGCTTCTATTTTTAGTTTTTTAAAGAATCTCCATACTGTCTTCCATAGTGGCTGTATCAATCTACATTCCCACCAACAATGCAAGAGTGCTCCCTTTTCTCTGCACCCTCTCCAGCATTTATTGTCTGTCAATTTGTTGATGATGGCCATTCTGATGGATGTGAGGTGATATCTCACTGTAGTTTTGATTTGTATTTCTCTAATTTTAAGCGACTTTTGACCATCTTTTCATGTGTTTTATGGCCATCTGTATGTCTTCTTTGGAGAGATGTCTTTTTAGGTCTTTTTCCCAGCAAAGGGCTTTTCCTGTCATAGCTGCAGTCACTGTCTGCAGTGATTTTGCAGCCTAAGATAATAAAATCTGTCAGTGCTTCCCACTATTTCCCCTTGCATATCCTATCAAGTCATGGGACTGGATGCCATGATCTTAGTTTTTTGACTGTTGAGTTTCAAGCCATCTTTTTCACTCTCCTCTTTCACCCTCATCAAGGGTCTCTTCAGTTCCTCTTTTGGATGGTTTTGATCACTGCCTTCTGTACAATGTTAGGAGCGTCCATCCATAGTTCTTCAAGCATTCTCTACCAGATCTAATCACTTGAATCTATTCATCACCCCCACTGTATAATCATAAAGGATTGTTACCTATTTTTATAAATCAGGTTTTATCAGAAGACAGCTGCTCTCTTTCATTTATGTACTATCTGTCATCTATGACTGCTTTTATTCTAAAACAGACAAGTTTGGCAGACTCAACAGAGACCAGAGGATCTGAAAATATTTCCTGTTTGGTCCTTTACAGAAAAATCGCCGATCTTTTGTCTAGATTAATACTTTCCAATAAAAATATAGTGCAGGGCTTCCCCTGGTGGTCCAGTGGGTAAGGACACTGCCTTGCAGTGCAAGGGGCGCCGGTTCGATCCCTGGCCTGGGAAGATCCCGCGTGCCGTGGAGCGGCTGGACCGATGTGTCCAATTACCAAGCAGGAGCTCTGGAGCACATGCACCCAGAGCCGGCGCTCTGCGACGACAGACACCACCGCGATGGGAGGCCCACAGGAGCCAAAGAACAAAGACGGATGAAAATAGAGAAATGAAAGACCAATAGAAGTGGCCCGCCTGCTCCCCTCCCTCCACAACCCGACCCCCGCCCAAAATAAATAAATAAAAATAAATCTTTAAAAAAAAAAAAGAAAAAAAATATAGTGCAAACCCTATATGTACTTCAAGATTTTCTGGTAGCTGCATCTTAAAAAAATAAGAAGCAGCAAATTAATTTTTTTTTGAGTTTCTCCTCCCTTATTATTATTTTTTTTATTAATTCTTTATTTTAAAGGTTTTACAGAGTTTTGTTGTTCACCGACATATATGTTCCCAGATCATTCATATGCATATCCCTGTTCCCACCCCCATCCAGTTCCCCCCATCCCACCCCTCCAGACCATCGCTCCAAGTGATTGTAGGCACTCCTATTCCCTTAGCACAATGACAATAGCTATCTTTTCCACACGTGCCCAAATTAATTTTAATAGTGTTTTCTTTAACCTTTGTGCAAAATATTTTAACATACAATCACTATTTTAACATACAATCACTATTATATAATTAATTATGTTTTACCTGCCTTTTTCAAGAAGTGTTTAATGTCTAGTGTGTATTTGAACAGATAGCACAGCTCAATTCAAACTAGCTGCATTCTAGGTGCTCAGGAAACACATGTAGCCAGTGGGTGTGCGGTATGGACAGTTAAGATCTGCCCTCAGACCTTCCAAAGAGTGAGACCAACACCAGATTTTGGTACAGAGGTCAACCTTGACAGGGTCTTGGGCTATAGGGAAAGAGTTGCTCCATAGCTAACATGCCAGTCCTGAGGGATCTTTGCTTTTTCTTCAGAAGATGGTTCAGCATAGAAAAGATAAATTTACTTTTGCCATTTGCAAAATGTGGGAACCTCCCCTGTGTGTGGAGAGCCTGTACTTTTGGAATTCGGCATCCTAAAACCACCCTGCATGGGTTTATGGTGGTTCAGCCCTCCTAATTCTGGGTTTCTTCTTTGGTGGTTAAAAGCATCCATAAGATGGATGTCAGAGTCAGCATGGCAAAGAGAAAACCACCCACTTCCATGACCCACCAGAGCTGGACAGATGTCATGTCGAAAGAAACATATTTCAGCCTAATTTGGGCCTTGGGGAAACTCAGGTGAAATAGGTCTGGTTTCTTGTTCTCCAGAACCTCTGCCTTAGGTACACTGTTATTTATGAGAATCTATCTGAGTTTCATCTTCCCCTTGGTATTTCTTCAGTTTGTCTTTCCTACTTATGAGGAGGGGTCTCGCAGAATAAAATTTAAATGTGTATCCTTTCCATCACGGATCTTTGTGGTTCCCTTGATCCTGCCTCAGAACTTAGCCACCTCTGCCCATTCCCTAGAATACTTACAGTCTTTTCTCCACCAGAGCCTTTATTCAGGGAACATTTCTCGTTTTGAGTCATCCTGTTTTGTAAGTTGGCCCGTGGCATCCTTTTCTACCATGAATGGACATGTCTTAGTGAGCATTTACCCACTAAGTATATATTTACTGAGCACCACTTGGTGCCAGGCAGTGTTCCAGGCACTGGAGATACAGTGGTGAAAAGAATTCAACCCCTGCCAATCAAGTGAGAAGTACCAGCTCTTAAAAGCACAGTTCTGTACAAGGTGAGATGTACAGTGGCCTGTGTGTGGATGCCCAGAGAAGGGGCACCTGAGAAAAACAGGGAGACGGGGAGGAGAGGAAGATGGGGGTGTCTCATGTTCTCAGGCTCAGTGCAGAGCCACTGGCTCATGATCTGCTTTTGTTCCCACAGGCTAAAGCCCAGAAAGTCCTACAGAAGCTGTGTGATGTGCAGGAAATATTTCACAAGAGACAAATGAGTCTGATGAAACTGGCAGCCAGACAGACTCGCCCAGTGCAACCTGTGGCCCCTCATCCTGAGTCCTCTCCAAAATGGGTGTCACTGAAAATCAGCCAGCCCTCCACCTTGGGTGAGTTATTTGGGGAAGGAAATTTTATGGCTTTATGTTTCATTGATGTTCATGAGGATTTAGATTATGGTTGTTTAAGATGCATAATGGTAACTATTTCAACAGATTTTATTTAAGATATGGAACAGTATAGGCATGGAAGACTTATATATTAAGGTAAAACTGAATGCCTGGACATCAGGAAAAGTTCAGTCTAGTAGAAGAAAATATAAATGCATAAATAACATTAACATGAAATAAACTCCACTAAGAATCTTTAAAAGGCCCACAGGATTCTATTAGCAAAGGAGTGGTAAAATTTGTTCTTTGAAAAATAACAAAAAAAGGATGAGTCCTTACACCAATCCTCCATGGTCTTCATTACTATAGCCTACTAGTATGCCTTGAGATCGGTAGTGTAGTAAATCTTCTAACTTTCTTATTTTTCAAGATTGTTTTGGTTATTTTAGGTTTTTTTCATTTCCATATAAATTGTCGAATCACAGAAAAAAATTGTAGAATCACCTTTCAGTTTCTTCTGGGATGAATATGTAGATCACTGAATATATAGATCAGTTTGGGGAGAACTTTTATCTCACTAATGTTGGGTCTTCCAGTTTATAAATGTTATAATGTTCCATTTATTAAGGTCTTCTTTAGTTTCCCTCAACAATCTAGTAGTTCAGAGTGTAAAGATCTTGGGCATTTCATGTTTTTAAAAAGCTCTATGATAAATGGAGTTTACCATATATAATTATCAATAGAAATATATTTTTGTATAGAGATATAATCATATCATCTGTAAATCAGAACAGTTTTATTTCTTCTGTTTCATTCTTTATGCTTTTTCTCCCTTGCTCTATGATAATGGCTTGGACTTGGAGGACAACATTGAATAGAGATGATGAGAGCAGACATCCATGTTTTTCCACTGTGCATGGAAATAATATATTTTTCACATTAAAGTATGATGTTAGCAGTAAGTTTTTCACAGATGCCCTTCATGAGATTGAGAAAGTTCCCTCCTATTCTAGTTTGTTGAGAGTTTTGTCATGAATGATTGTTGAATTTTTCAGATGCTCAATTTGGCGCATGTAGTTAGTAGTAGTCACTCAGTCATGTCCAATTCTTTGTGATCCCATGGACTGTAGCCTACCAGGCTTCTCTGTCCATGGAATTCTCTAGGCAAGAATACTGGAGTGGGTTGCCATGCCGTCCTCCAGGGGTCTTTCCAACCCAGGGATCAAACCCATGTCTCTTATGTCTCCTGCACTGGCAGGAGGGTTTAGTTTTTTTTTTTTTTAAACTTTTATTTTACTTTAACTTTTACAGAGTTTTGTTTACAGATATGTATGTTCTCAGATTAGTCATATGTATATCCCCCCAGATCCCACCCCTCCAAACTGTCATACAGCACCCGTGAAGGATCTACTTTTCTCACAGAGCAATAACTATAGCTATTTTCTTCACATATGATAGTACAGGCCTTCAGGCTACTTCCTTTATGCCTCCCACCCCCTGTTTCTTCCCCACAATGTCCGTATATCCACCGTCCATGTCTGTCTTTTCATCACTTCACTGCATGTGCCATCATCACCATCCTACTAGATTCCATATATATGTGTTAGTATATTGTACTTGTCCTTCTCTTTCTGACTGACTTCACTTTTTATGATAGGTTCTAGAGCCAGCCACCTCATTAGGGCTGATTCTTCTGCATTTCTCTTTACAGCTGAGTAGTATTCCATTGTATATATGTACCAGAGCTTTTGGATCCATTCGTTCATCGATGGGCATCTAGGTTGCTTCCATGTTCTAGCTATTGTATAGAGTGCTACAATGAACATTGGGGTACAGGTGCTTCTTTCAGACTTAATTTCATCAGGGTATAAGCCTAAGAGTGGGATTGCTGGGTCGTATGGCGCTTCTGTGTTTAGTTTGTTTTTTTTAAACCTTTATTTTACTTTTAATTTTTACAGAGTTTTGCTGTTTACAGATATGCATTTTCTCAGATTAGTCATATGTATATTCCCCCCATCCCACCCCTCCAGACCTTCATACAGCACCCGTGAAGGATCTACTTTTCTCACAGAGCAATGACTGTAGCTATTATCTTCACATATACTACAGGCCTTCAAGCTACTTTTACGCCTCTCACCCATTGTTCCTTCCCCACAATGTCCACATGTCCTCTGTCCATGTCTGTTTTTTCGTTGCTTCACTGCATCTGCCATCTTCACCATCCTACTAGATTCCATATATATGTGTTAGTATATTGTACTTGTCCTTCTCTTTCTGACTGACTTCACTTTTTATGATAGGTTCTAGAGCCAGCCAACTCATTAGGGCTGATTCTTCTGCATTTCTTTTTACAGCTGAGTAATATTTCATTGTATATATGTCCCAGAGCTTTTGGATCCATTCGTTTGTCGAGGGACATCTAGGTTACTTTCATGCTCTAGCAATTGTATAGAGAGCTGCAGTGAACATTGGGGTACAGGTGCTTCTTTCGGATTTAATTTCATCAGGGTATAAGCCTAAGAGTGGAATTGCTGGCTTGTATGGTGCTTCTATTTTTAGTTTTTTAAGAAATCTCCAGACTGTCCTCCATAGAGGCTGTATCAATTCACACTCCCACCAGCAATGCAGGAGTGTTCCCTTTTCTCCGCAGCCTCTCCAGCATTTATTGTCTGTCAATTTGTGGATGATGGCCATTCTGACGGGTGTGAAGTGATATCTCATTGTAGTTTTGATTTGCATTTCTCTAATTTTAAGTGAAGTTGAGTATCGTTTCATGTGCTTTTGGGCCATCTGTATATCCTCTTTGGGGAGGTGTCTGTTTAGGTCCTTTTCCCATTTTTTGATTGGGTTGTTCATTTTTCCGGTGCTGAGTTGTCTGAGTTGCTTGTAGATTTTGGAGATTAATTCTTTGTCTGTTGTTTCATTTGCTATGATTTTCTCCCATTCTGTGAACTGTCTGTTGAGCTTTTTTGTAATTTCTTTTGCTGTACAAAAGCCTTTAAGTTTCATTAGGTCCCACATGCTCATTTTTCTTTTCAGTTCTGCTATTCTAGTAGGTGGGTCAGAGAAGATCTTGCTTTGATAGATGTCCTTGAGGGTTTTGCCTATATCCTCCTCTAAGAGTTTGATGGTTTCTGGTCTTACATTTAGGTCTTTAATCCATTTTGAGTTATCTTTGTGTATGGTGTCAGGGAATGTTTCAACTTCATTTTTTTGCATGTAGCTGTCCAATTTTCCCAGCACCATTTGTTGAAGAGGCTGTCTTTGTCCCATTTTATATGTTCGCCTCTTTTGTCAAAAATAAGGTACTCATAGGTGCATGGGTTTATCTCTGGGTTCTCTGTCTTGTTCCATTGGTCTATAGTTCTGTTTTTGTGCCAGTACCATACTGTCTTGAGGACTGTTGCTTTGTAGTAGAGTCTGAAGTTGGGGAGGCTGATCCCCCCAGCTCCATTCTTCTTCCTCATGATTGCTTTGGCTATTTGAGGTCTTTTGTGTTTCCATATGAACTGTGTTATTCTTTGGTCTAGTTCTGTGAAGAATGTCATTGGTAGTTTTGATAGGGATCTCATTGAATCTATAGATGACATTTGGTAGTATGGTCATTTTCACAATATTGATTCTTCCAACCCAGGAACATGGAATATCTCTCCATCTGTTTAAGTCTTCTTTAATGTCTCTCATGAATGTCTTATAATTTTCAGTGTACAGTTCTTTTGTTTCTTTGCGTAGGTTTATTCCTAGATTATTTTTGATTGAAGGGATATCTCATTGTAGTTTTGATTTGCATTTCTCTAATTTTAAGTGAAGTTGAGTATCGTTTCATGTGCTTTTGGGCCATCTGTATATCCTCTTTGGGGAGGTGTCTGTTTAGGTCCTTTTCCCATTTTTTGATTGGGTTGTTCATTTTTCCGGTGCTGAGTTGTCTGAGTTGCTTGTAGATTTTGGAGATTAATTCTTTGTCTGTTGTTTCATTTGCTATGATTTTCTCCCATTCTGTGAACTGTCTGTTGAGCTTTTTTGTAATTTCTTTTGCTGTACAAAAGCCTTTAAGTTTCATTAGGTCCCACATGCTCATTTTTCTTTTCAGTTCTGCTATTCTAGTAGGTGGGTCAGAGAAGATCTTGCTTTGATAGATGTCCTTGAGGGTTTTGCCTATATCCTCCTCTAAGAGTTTGATGGTTTCTGGTCTTACATTTAGGTCTTTAATCCATTTTGAGTTATCTTTGTGTATGGTGTCAGGGAATGTTTCAACTTCATTTTTTTGCATGTAGCTGTCCAATTTTCCCAGCACCATTTGTTGAAGAGGCTGTCTTTGTCCCATTTTATATGTTCGCCTCTTTTGTCAAAAATAAGGTACTCATAGGTGCATGGGTTTATCTCTGGGTTCTCTGTCTTGTTCCATTGGTCTATAGTTCTGTTTTTGTGCCAGTACCATACTGTCTTGAGGACTGTTGCTTTGTAGTAGAGTCTGAAGTTGGGGAGGCTGATCCCTCCAGCTCCATTCTTCTTCCTCATGATTGCTTTGGCTATTTGAGGTCTTTTGTGTTTCCATATGAACTGTGTTATTCTTTGGTCTAGTTCTGTGAAGAATGTCATTGGTAGTTTTGATAGGGATCTCATTGAATCTATAGATGACATTTGGTAGTATGGTCATTTTCACAATATTGATTCTTCCAACCCAGGAACATGGAATATCTCTCCATCTGTTTAAGTCTTCTTTAATGTCTCTCATGAATGTCTTATAATTTTCAGTGTACAGTTCTTTTGTTTCTTTGCGTAGGTTTATTCCTAGATATTTGATTCTTTTGCTTGCAATGGTGAAGGGGATTGCCTCTTTGATTTTGTTTTCTGATTTTTCATTGTTTGTGTATAGGAATGCCAGTGATTTCTGTGTATTGATTTTGTATCCTGCGACTTTGTTGAATTTGCTGATTAGCTCTAGTAGTTTTGTAATAGTGTCTTTGGGATTTTCTATGTATAATATCATGTCGTCTGCAAAAAGAGAGAGCTTGACTTCTTTCTTTCCAATCTGGATTCCTTTTATTTCTTTCTCTTCTCTTATTGCTGTTGCTAGGACTTCCAGGACTATGTTGAATAAGAGTGGCGAAAGTGGACACCCTTGTCTTGTTCCTGATTTTAGAGGAAATGCTTTGAGTTTTTCACCATTGAGGATAATGTTCACTGTGGGGTTCTCATATATGGCTTTCACTATGTTGAGATAGGTTGGCAGGAGGGTTTTTTTTACCACTAGTGCCACCTGGGAAGCTCTGTGTATGATGTTTCTCCTTTATTGGTTTATATGGTATAATACAATGATTTATTTTTAAGTGTTAAAATTTTAATCATGCATTCCAGATAAATACTCTTGGATGTGATATATATATATACACACACACATATATATATGTCATTTGTTGACTCATGTATTTTGAAACTTTTATTTAGCATATATATATATATATATATATTCATAATTATTATGTCTTCCTGATACATTGGCCCCTTTATAATTTTGAAATATGCCTTTACTTCTTATTTTTAATAGTAGTCCTTGTCTGAGAGTCTACCCTGTCAGGTATTATTGCCATTCCAGTTTTCTTATGCTTAGTGTTTGCATGATATACTTTTTCCATTCTTCTATTTCTGTCTTTTTCTTTTTAATTTTTATTTATTTATTTTTGGCTATTCTGGGTTTTCACTGCTGCTGCAGACTCTTCTCTAGTTGCAGGGAGTGGGGGCTACTCTCTAGTTGAGTTGGGCAGACTTCTTGTTGTAGTGACTTCTCTTGTTATGGAACTCGAGCTCTAGGGCACACGGGCTTCAGTAGTTGCAACACATGGGCTCCATAGTTGTGGCTCTGAGGCTCTAGAGCACAGGCTTAAGAGTTGTGGCTCATGGACTTAGTTGCTCCACAGCATGTAGGATCTTCCCGGATCAGGAATCAAACCAGTGTCTCTTGCACTGGCAGGTGAATTCTTTACCACTGAGCTACCAGGGAAGCCCGTATTTCTGTCTTTATTTTTAAAGTACATTTTTTATAGACAGCTTTACTTGGGTCTTGCCTTTTAATAACACTATGTTAACCTCTGATTTCTAATTGGAGTGTTTAGTTGATTTTACATGTGATGTAATTATTGATATAGTTGGATTTAGAGCTACTCTTTTGTTGTTGTCTGTCTCGTGTTTTTTTATTCCTCTGATCTCCTTTCCTGACTTTTTCAAGGTTAGCCATTTTTTTAGTATTCTGTTTTAATTCCTCTTCTGGCTTTTTAGTATACTTGCATACTTTTTTGCATTATTTTTTCCCAGCTGTTTCTTCTAGGGGTTACCGTGTATTTCCTTAATTTCTCACAATCTACTTTGAGTTAATAATGTGGCATGTTACATAAATATGGGGAATTTGAACAGTATAGTTGTATATACCCTTTCATCATTCTCTGTGCTATTTTTATCCTGTTACATCAACATATGTTACATACCCCACTATTGTGTTATAATTTTTGCTTTAAACAAACATATATCTTTCAAAGAAATCAGAGTAAAGAAAGAAAAAAAGAAAAAAAATGTAATTTTCTATTTACCTTCCTATTCACCATTTCTAAGGTTCTTTATTCCTTACTGAATTACCATCCTGTGCTGTTTTTTCAGGCTGAAAACCTTCCTTTGGCATTTCTTATTTTGCAGATCTGTTTGCAACAAACTCCTTCAGTTTTTGTTTATCTGAAAATTATGGGGTCTGTTGATGACTTTCCATTTAGTACAGTTTACAGCCCCCTGTCTCCTACCACATATTAAACTTCTTAGAATTAAAAAGCTGATAACAGTTTAGTGAATTTTTTCCAGAATTTTTCCACACAGACATACACAATACATATGTACACATGCACACTCCAGACACATTTAGGCACACATATCACAGATACATAGACGCTCACACAGAGAGACAGCCTTGGATGGTTGGAAACAGGGCTTGTTCTTCTGACCTCTCATCTGGACCTCTTTTCCCAAACTAATTATACTCCTTTCTATGAATATGCTTCCCTCATTATTTTAAAGGACATGCGTGTGTTACAAGTAAACAAAACAGGAATGATAGATTGTTTCTCGGCTTTTTAAACACACACTTCACAGTAAATAATGACTCTCCTAGGATCCACAGGTCTTTGACATGTCTGAACACGTATCTTGGACTTTGGTCAGGTGACTTGCTCATTTTGCACAACACTCCTGTGCTCTTGTTTTGGAGATGAACCACCGAGTATGGATTCTAGTCTGGTCACTAACAGGATTTTCAAACACATTCATCTGATTCCTTAGCAACTGAGTCCATGCCAAGATAAACTATTATATTTTACAGCGTAAGAAACATGCTCAGGGCCACTTAGAGACAGGAGCTGGAATGTCAGCTCTGACCCTTAGTAGCAGGGTATCTCGAGTACAACATTGAATCTCTGTGAAGTACACAGGAACACGAAAAAATTCTTTCGTGGCAGTGTATGCTCAGTCGCAGCTGACTCTGAGACCCCGTGGACTGTAACCTGCTAGGCTCTTCTGTCCATAGAATTTTCAGAACATTGGAGTGGGTTGCCATTTCTTATTCCAGGGTATCTTCCTGACCCAGTGTGTCTTCTGCATTGTCAAGTGGATTCTTTACCACTGTGCCACCTGGGAAGCCCCCTTTTGTGACTATAATAGTAGCTAAAATATACTGAGCGATTACCATAGTCAAAACACTTTGTGCATATTAACCCCCCAAGGCCTCCTACAACCCCATAGTGTAGGCTTTCTCATTATTCCCCATTTGGCAGATGAAGAAGCTAAAGCTCTTTGATAATGTATGCTTCACATGTGGAAGAGCAAAACTCAAACTCTGGCAGCATGGCCTTTAACTTTTTCTCTGTATTTAGCATTAAGGGCAGGTGCCTCTCAGTCGTGGGTATTGCCAGTCAGTATATGCATTTCTAGCTTCCCATTATTATACCTGGAATCACTCAGGTTACAGAGATCCTGCAGAGAATGAGGAGCCCGGCAGGTTTTCCATTGCTATAAAATAGTTTCAACAGTCATATAACAGCACAGTTCATCATAGATTTTAATACAAAATGCATGGAAAACCCACAGAAAGCTCAAGCTGCTTCCAGTTGGCCCGCAGAGGCTTGAGAGGGGCCTGTGGAGGCAAGACCGTCAACCTCCATCAAGTCTACCACACATACGCCTCAGCGTGGTATTGGTGGCATTAGGTGGATGATATTTTGGCCACAGAACCTAGAAATACTCATCCTGTCCTGGGTTAATCGCATGTATCCCATGAGTTTCCCAATGGAACTGTATATACAAGAGTGGCGATAGTGATGAGTAACAACTCACAGTACCACTTTCTTACCAGCCTGGTAGTCATCACCCCCAGGGCAGCCCTCTGGTAAAGCTGGGTTAGAAAGCTGCAAGCTTAGCCAGGGCTTCTCCTCCCCAAATCCCAATGTTACTGCCTTGAAGAAGAGTATTTCCCAGCTGTTTGAGAGCCCTGTGGGAAGGAGAGGAGAGAGAGAAAATGACTGAGAGGAGAAAGCAAAAGCAAAGCTGCCCAGTTCCCTCCAGACTCAGCAGACTCTTCACACAGTTATCCTGTCCACTAATAAATGCATCAATTCTGGAATGCAACCATTAGATCATCAGATTAGCAATGATTTCTATCCCCTTGTTAAATCATAGTGTGTTTCAATGGTAAGATTTTAGTATTTTTTCTATAAGAATCACTAATTAATTACCTGTATAATGGGAAAAATATTTTCAGTAGAATGTGGTACCTAGAATTGAATCCTCTAATCCAAGAATAGCATCAAATGCAACATTATACATTGCAAATGATAAATGCTAAAGCATCATTGTATAAAAAGAAACCATGAAGCTTAGAATAGTTAAGGAAGACTTCATAAAGAAAGTGACTTTTTAGCTGGGCCTTAAAAGTGGGAATGATGCATACATATCTGTAAACAACAAAACTCTGTAAAAGTAAAGTAAAAACTTTTTTTAAAAAGTGGGAATGACGGAAACTATCATTTTTACCACATTACCGATTTGTTGCTGTTTGAGGTCTCCTGCGGTGACTTCTTTGGGTGACTTCTCTCTCTTTGGATCAAGTGCCTGGGATCAAGAACTCTTTTCTTTGCTGCATCTCACCTTCACCCTTGATTTCATCTCCTATCTTGAAAATCACCGTAGCAGTTCCATTAAACTTTGTTAATCAACTAATCAACTTGGATCAACATGATCCAAGTCAGGCTAAGTGCTCTTAGTTATTAGCTAACTAACCCATTCATGGCAGATTTACTTTGTCTCTCTAGCACCTCATCAGAAAACACCTGAGGAACCCTATGCAGAGACAGGTTTAAACTCCGAGGAAAAGGAAGATGATGAAACTAGAGCTGAAGTCAAGGTAAGATCACCTTTCCTTTACTGACAGGAACTTCTGACATGATATAAGATTGCTGCCGTGATTATCAATAAACCAGCAAATTGTGTTTCCCTATTTCAGACCTACCATCACCTCTAAAAGATGTGCCATAAAGACACATGGAATGGACTAGTGCTCCCAAGAAATGAGTTTTGTAGCATTTCTTCCTTTTCTTTCGTCTTAGTTGCAACTAAAAATGAAAAACTATTTGGTCATAATGTACATGGAGCTTCCCAGATGGCACTAATGGTAAAGAATCCACCTGCCAATGCAGGAGACATAAGAGATGCAGGCCTGATCCCTGGGTTGGGAAGATCCGCTGGAGGAAGGCATGACAACTCACTCCAGCATTCTTGCCTAGAGAATCCCATGGACAGAGGAGCCTGGCAAGCTATGATCCATAGGGTCGCAAAGAGTCAGACAGGACTAAAGCAACTTAGCATGCACAGACGCATTGTTTTACTGAAGGAAAAGTCATTTTATTCATTCTTATAATCTGACTTCATACTTTAAATTGGTAGAACAGTGTATGGTTTGTATATAAAAAGAACATGACAAAACTGCATACAGCTACACACACGCGTGTGCACACACACACACACACACATACATGCATATATAGCTGATGAACTCTGAACAGGCACTGTGGATTGTGCCAAGGTCATTGTCTTTCTTTTTGATACGATGCTTTAGTTGTGTGAGATGTTAACATTTGAGGAGGTTGGGAGAAGAGTACATAGGACTTCCCTGTACATTTATTTACATACTCATGTGAATCTATAATTATTTCAAAATAAATTTTTTTTAAAAGGATGAGCTTTGGAATGTGGCAGACCTAGATTTAAGCAACATAACCTCTCGACACCTCAGTTTCTCATCTGTAAAACTAGAAATAACAACAACTACCTCCTGAAACTGTTTTGATCATCAACAGATTGATTGATCATCAGAAAATATGAAAATGGCCAAGTGCTGTATAAGTGTAAAGTAATACTATATTTAAAAACCCAAGCAGAATAACTTATGAATGTATGTTGCTGCATAGCAATCCCAGAACAGGTCCCCTTTCCTCTGCCTTCCTAAAAATATTAAATATCTGGCTGACTGAATGGTTTCGAAACAGAAGCCATGGGCTCAAATAGTTCATGCTGCTGCTGCCGCTCCTGCTTAGGTACTACAGTTGTGTCTGACTCTGTGCATCCCATCAGGCTCTTCTCCGCATGGAACTCTCCAGGCAAGAGTACTGGAGTGGGTGGTCATGCCCTCCTCCAGGGAATCTTCCCAACCCAAGGATCAAACCTGGGTCTCCTGCATTGCAGGCAGATTCTTTACCACTGAGCCACCACAGAAGCCCCAAATAGTTCATACCCATCATCAATTCCTAATGTTTCCAAACCTAGGCCCCCCACAAAGACTCCAATGACCATTAAGGAGTCAGGCAGAAAGCAAGTGACAGGCTTTTCTTCCTAGAGGCAGATCCAGCAGACTTTTCTTACAGAGAGAAAGTGGCATTCTTCTGTCAGTTTGTTCAGCCATCCTTCTGTGGATGAGCCATCCTCATCCTTCTGGGCAGATGAGGACTTTGTTGTTGCTCTTTTAGAATCCTTGATGGTTGGGGATATTGCATCACCATGTCTTCCAGAGAAAGGAAAGAGTTTGCAATTTCATCCAGTCTTATAATTTATTTTTTTTTTTTTGCCATGTCTTTGGTTTTGGTATCAGGGTAGTGGCGACTTTATAGAATGACTTTAGGAGTATTCCCTCCTCTCCAGCCTTTTGGAAAAGTTTGAAAATGATCAGTATAAGTGTTGATCCATGTGGTAGAATTCCTCAGTGAAGCCATCTGGTCCTGAACTTTTGTTTGCAGGGAATTTTTTAAATTATTATTACAGATTCTGTCTCACCTGCAGTGATCCATCTGCTCAGACTATCTTTTCCTTTTTGATTCAGTTTTGGTGGGCTGTACGTGTATAGAAACTTGTCCATTTCCTCCAGGTTGTCCAATTTGTCGGCATATAATTGTTCATCATATCATAAAGTCTCGATCAGCCATTTTTTGAAATGGGTAAATGTAAATAGTTAACCTTCACCTTACTTGACATTCATGAAGTCTGTGAAATCATTAAGTGATGTAAAAAGGGATTAACTGTGATCACTTTCAAAGCTGAGCATCACTCTACCCTCTTCTGTAGCCGGGTCTTCAGAGAGTGTCATCTCTGAAGGTGAGGGCTATGTTAAGTACACCAGACCCCAGACTGAGCACCTGAACTCATGGCATTGGATTGACTCACAGTGTGATTTCAACTCATGACATATCTTTGTGACTTACTTTGCCTGTCTTTAGACAGCATATTTATGACCTGTACACTTTATAAACATGCCATGGAAGTTGTCAGTATGTGAAGGTTCTAATATATAAGAATTCACATTAGAGTATATTATTTTAATAGTTGTAAGCAATATGAGTGCTATTATTTTATTTGTTGTAAAAGAAAAAAAGGAAATATTGTCAATAAACATTAAACACCTTTCCTCAGGAAACACCTTAATGTTTAAGGCCAAGGGTTTCCACAAGCTGTATTTCTTACTCTGATGTTAGACAAAGATAAACAGTGCAGGAGCAGGGGTGGGGATAGAACCAGAGGCCAACAGGGTTGGAAACTGTTGAGTAGAATTCAGAAAGCTCTGACCACCAGGGTAAAAAGGGGAATCTGCACGCAAAAGCCCCAGATCCTGGATGTAGAAATCAATTTAGGATCAGTAAATGTAACTCATGTTTTCCAAAGTGGGCGGTATAACCAGGGAAATCATGATTCCAAAATATGTGAGAAAACCAGTAAGAAAAAGGTAGGTTAGAAAAGAAGGTTTAGATTCCTGTCTGCATGGTCCACAGAAGGGACAAGAAGGTTGATGAACAGGAAGAAAAACCACTGATGCTTGTGTTTTGTGGCCACTGTCCAAGGGAGATGATCAGGAGAGATAGGAGAACATGAATCTACCTCCAGGTAACAATTCTAACACCTTTTTGGCCTTAGGCCAGGAACTCAAAGGTGAAATCAAACCACAGCCAGTCTAGGAGAGTGAATCATAACATTATGATAAATGTTCTTCCTTACCTTCAAGAGGAAATGTTCACAGGGGGAAGAAAAAAGCTAAACCATTCTTGATTGCTGTTGGAGTCACTGATACTGCCTGCAAGTAAAATCATGATATGATTTTATCATCATCAGATAATTCATTCCCCAAAAAGGCATTCCCTTTTCTCTGGAAGGAGGAGCCCTGGTGTGCCAGCTCACAGGAACTTGACAAGCTCCACTTGACTGCTGAGACTCCTGGGGCAGTCTGGCAGCTGTGAGGGCATGCGCTTGGCCGCTTGGCTCAGTGATACTGTCTGGGAAAGCTACAAGCAGAGTCATCGCTGTGGTTGCTGGCAGTAGGGAAGCAGCTACTTTCTGTCCTTCATGTCACCAGTTGGAAGCTGAAAGCATGACTCACCAGGGCTGCTTTCCCTGGGCTGCTTGCATCACTGCCTCTTTCAAGCTGGAAGGGAGACAAAGGCTAATGAGGATTCCTTCTTCCTGAAAGCCAACCCTCAGGAAAAAGGAAGATCTATTGGCCGTGAGCATCGACAAGCAGTGGTTCGTGGGCACCTACTAAAATAGTGAGGCCTTTTCATGCTTCAGAGCCAACAGGATCCTTCATAAAATTTTTGAAAAGCAAAAACAAACAAACAAACAAAAAGCCGAGGCAGGAAGGAAACAGAGGTGAGGGAATGGTTGCTACACTGACTGAGGGTCAGCCGTGGCGCTGGTGCTCTGTGTACCTGACTTCATCGCCAGTCCTCAGCATCTTGTGAGGAAGGTAACATCTCCTTTGTTATATCTGTGATGCTGTTGAGACCCAGAGGAGCTAAGTGAGTTTCCCCAAGGCTCACACACATCTAGTAAATGACTGATCTGGAATTGGAAATTAGCAGTTTACTTAATCTCTTATTTACTTTTGTATCTAATTTAACCTGTCTACTTGAAAACTTAATTGACCTGACTAGCAATTTATTTAACCTTTCACCCTTTAAATTTACTCTTCTGAAAAATGCAGATAAAGTAACCTCCAGTTGGCTGATTAAATGAGCAATATATGGAAAGCACCTAGCATGATGCCTGACATACAGAAGATTCTCAGTAATGTTACTCTCCCATTTAATTCTGTATTTATAAATAGAATAATTCTGTGTAAGAGATGAAACGAAGCTGAAAGAAGGTCAGCTTCAGGTCTTAAATAGCTTCTCCTAATCTTGAATATGTATCATTTGGCCAAATGATTACAGATAAGGTCCAAATTCAGTGCCTTACTTTCTCTGAATCCCAGCATCTTTCATTCACCTCTCTGTTTCTCACCAAGAGAACCATGTGTACTATAAGCACATGTCACTATTCTCTTTCTGTGATGTTTGATAACCCTTCTAGAAAAGGCAGAACCAAGGAAACAGGGAAAAGATCAGCAGTCAAAAAAAAAAAAAGATAAGCAGTCATCAGGGGTTAGTGGAGACGGGGATAATCAGGCTGAGCACAGAGGATTTTCAGGGCCAGAGACTGCTTTACAACCTGACCTGTCAGTACAGGTTCTCGTCTGCAGCAAGTACACCCACACCCTCTGGGGATGTGATGACAAGGGCGGGGGACAAAGGGTCTCTGCCCTCCCTTCCCTTAGAACCTGAAACTTCTTTGAAACGTAAAACCTTAAAAAAAAAAAAAAACGAAGAATAAATGCAACTTTGAAAGGTGGATAAGGCAGAGAAGGCCAGTCCAGGATAGGGAAGAGAAATCTGAAGGGAACATAGTCCAAGAAAACTGGGAAGGTAGACCAAAGACAGGTGGCTGATGGCTTTGGCTGAGTGTTTCTGCCAATAAGAGCACCCGTGTATTGGCACGACATTGACATAGCAGTGGTGAGTAAATTAGATGAAGACAAGCAGGCTGACCCGCTGCCAGCACTTGTCACAGTCGAGTGGAGACTTCAATGTTGAGAGCCTATTAGTGGCAGTGGCAAAAAAGAAGATGGGCTGAGCTCATACCTCTTAGTCCAGATGTTCTCCCCAGTGCTTGGAATACTCTAGACTGTCCAGGAAAGTCAGATGAATGAAAGAACAGATCAGGGCAGAGAAACAAGGGGACAGATTTAATAGGGAAGGAAAAGATACGGCAGAGGCCTTCCAGGTTTCCCTCTTGGATCTCCCATTGGATGAATTTGTTGGCCAATATAGAGCACTCAGGAGGAGCCATGGGAAGTGAGGACTTACGCAGACTCAGTCCAGCATTTATGGTCTCATAGATCTGTAAGAGCAGCCCACACGTCCTCTGTTGGCTAAGCTAACTCTGCTGCAGAGGCTGCACCTCTTCCCACACCAGCAACAGTTACCTGATTGGCCCTGAGGTTATGTGGAAATTATTGTGAACTAGGTTAGAGCACTTTTATAAATCTAATAAAGCACTTTTCAAAATTTCAATTTTATTTATCCCGACCCAGGGATCAAACCTGGGTCTCCTGCATTGCATGCAGATTCTTTACCTTATGAGCCACCAAGGAAGCCCAAGTAAGATTTACAGACATGTAAAACTTGCTGCATTAACATTTATGCATTAATGTTAAAATCACATGAAATCAAAGACCGGGTTTCGGGGTTTACAACCTGACCTGTCAGTACAGGTTCGTCTGCAGCAAGTACACCCACACCCTCTGGGGATGTGATGACAAGGGCGGGGGACAAAGGGTCTCTGCCCTCCCTTCCCTTAGAACCTGAAACTTCTTTGAAACGTAAAACCTTAAAAAAAAAAAAAAACGAAGAATAAATGCAACTTTGAAAGGTGGATAAGGCAGAGAAGGCCAGTCCAGGATAGGGAAGAGAAATCTGAAGGGAACATAGTCCAAGAAAACTGGGAAGGTAGACCAAAGACAGGTGGCTGATGGCTTTGGCTGAGTGTTTCTGCCAATAAGAGCACCCGTGTATTGGCACGACATTGACATAGCAGTGGTGAGTAAATTAGATGAAGACAAGCAGGCTGACCCGCTGCCAGCACTTGTCACAGTCGAGTGGAGACTTCAATGTTGAGAGCCTATTAGTGGCAGTGGCAAAAAAGAAGATGGGCTGAGCTCATACCTCTTAGTCCAGATGTTCTCCCCAGTGCTTGGAATACTCTAGACTGTCCAGGAAAGTCAGATGAATGAAAGAACAGATCAGGGCAGAGAAACAAGGGGACAGATTTAATAGGGAAGGAAAAGATACGGCAGAGGCCTTCCAGGTTTCCCTCTTGGATCTCCCATTGGATGAATTTGTTGGCCAATATAGAGCACTCAGGAGGAGCCATGGGAAGTGAGGACTTACGCAGACTCAGTCCAGCATTTATGGTCTCATAGATCTGTAAGAGCAGCCCACACGTCCTCTGTTGGCTAAGCTAACTCTGCTGCAGAGGCTGCACCTCTTCCCACACCAGCAACAGTTACCTGATTGGCCCTGAGGTTATGTGGAAATTATTGTGAACTAGGTTAGAGCACTTTTATAAATCTAATAAAGCACTTTTCAAAATTTCAATTTTATTTATCCCGACCCAGGGATCAAACCTGGGTCTCCTGCATTGCATGCAGATTCTTTACCTTCTGAGCCACCAAGGAAGCCCAAGTAAGATTTACAGACATGTAAAACTTGCTGCATTAACATTTATGCATTAATGTTAAAATCACATGAAATCAAACAGTCTGAGAAATTCAGAATGTATGGGAAACTTCTTTCAATGTTCTTGGCTTACTTACTTCCTCCACATTTTCTTGGTTTGGGAATAGGAGAAGGGTATTTTATGACATATTCCTCACTTTCTGATTTTTTTAACAGAGCAACAGAGTTGCATATCATAAAACAATGTTGCAATGTTTGCAGTTTTTTAAGAAGACATTCCTCCATAAATAAATATTATAAGTAATGTTTAGGGTATTAGTCCAGCTTATAAGATCCAATTTAACCAGTGAGAACAGTAAACTAACTACTAATAAGTCTAGCTGGGAAATTCAAGATCTTAAATAAAAAAGACCCTGGAAAAATTTTGTAAACTTTGTATCTGCGACACATTTCCTAATCTTTCTCTAGTCATTTTCCCTTTCCACAAGGCTTCAGGACCACTATTGCCTGTCTCCTCAAGCCTGCTCTTCCCCTCCAAAGGGATTCAGTCTATAAAGTATCATAAAACCTTCCTCTCCCATTTCCTCCCCTCCCTTCCCTCTTGGAAGTTGCCTCCCAAGGCAGCTGATCTGAACCAGAGGTGGGAGAAATCTGAATGAGCTAGTTCACAGCAGTGCACGGCTGAGTGATTGGCAGCCCCTTAGCCCTTCTGCAAATACTTGACATCTTTTAAAAGGGACTGACTGCCCTATTATCCAAAGGAATCTTGAGGCAGTGACTTCTTCAGGCCATGCCAGTGAAGTGTAGGAAAAGATGTGCTGGAAAAAGGTTGGCAAGATGGAGCAAATAGGACAGAAATTCACTTGAAGGATAGATTTACTCCATAAGTTCTTCTGGCTGCAGAGCTGCACCTCTTCCCACACCAGCAACAGTTACCTGATTGGCCCTGAGGTTATGTGGAAATTATTGTGAACTAGGTTAGAGCACTTTTATAAATCTAATAAAGCACTTTTCAAAATTTCAATTTTATTTATCCCGACCCAGGGATCAAACCTGGGTCTCCTGCATTGCATGCAGATTCTTTACCTTCTGAGCCACCAAGGAAGCCCAAGTAAGATTTACAGACATGTAAAACTTGCTGCATTAACATTTATGCATTAATGTTAAAATCACATGAAATCAAACAGTCTGAGAAATTCAGAATGTATGGGAAACTTCTTTCAATGTTCTTGGCTTACTTACTTCCTCCACATTTTCTTGGTTTGGGAATAGGAGAAGGGTATTTTATGACATATTCCTCACTTTCTGATTTTTTTAACAGAGCAACAGAGTTGCATATCATAAAACAATGTTGCAATGTTTGCAGTTTTTTAAGAAGACATTCCTCCATAAATAAATATTATAAGTAATGTTTAGGGTATTAGTCCAGCTTATAAGATCCAATTTAACCAGTGAGAACAGTAAACTAACTACTAATAAGTCTAGCTGGGAAATTCAAGATCTTAAATAAAAAAGACCCTGGAAAAATTTTGTAAACTTTGTATCTGCGACACATTTCCTAATCTTTCTCTAGTCATTTTCCCTTTCCACAAGGCTTCAGGACCACTATTGCCTGTCTCCTCAAGCCTGCTCTTCCCCTCCAAAGGGATTCAGTCTATAAAGTATCATAAAACCTTCCTCTCCCATTTCCTCCCCTCCCTTCCCTCTTGGAAGTTGCCTCCCAAGGCAGCTGATCTGAACCAGAGGTGGGAGAAATCTGAATGAGCTAGTTCACAGCAGTGCACGGCTGAGTGATTGGCAGCCCCTTAGCCCTTCTGCAAATACTTGACATCTTTTAAAAGGGACTGACTGCCCTATTATCCAAAGGAATCTTGAGGCAGTGACTTCTTCAGGCCATGCCAGTGAAGTGTAGGAAAAGATGTGCTGGAAAAAGGTTGGCAAGATGGAGCAAATAGGACAGAAATTCACTTGAAGGATAGATTCTCTAAGTGGTTCCTGTTCTTCAAAAGTTCTTCTTGTTCCCTCTATCACAACCGCTGAGTCTCAGACATCAGCATAGTGGGGCTTCTCCTTTCCTGGCAGTTCCAGCCATGGAGAGGGGAGGTTGCTCCCTCCCAAGATAGACAGTTTTCACTCTGAGAAGGAGTGTCTCTAAGATCACCCTAGACTGGGGCTGGAGGTTTCCTTTCCTTTCCTTCCTGCTCTCCTCCTGTAAGCCATGCCATTCTATAGTTATTCTTTCTTTCCACACCTCTTTTACTTTCTTGGGTTTTCGTTATTAATTTACAGTGCCAGAAGAGGCTTAACCTTAACACTTGTAATGATCATTCTTCATACTTTGAAGAAACAGGATGGAACTTCCCTGCTGGTTCAGTCGCTAGGGCTCCATGCTCCCAGTGCAGGGGGCCTGGGTTTGATCCCTGGTCAGGGAACTAGATCCTGCATGCCTCAACTAAAAGATCCTGCATACTGCAACTAAGATCCAGCACAGCCAAGTAAATAAATAAATATTTTTAAATAAATAATAAATGAAGAGAGTAGTTCCACTCCTTACCTGCCTTACCTTTTCTCTCTCAGAATTAGGTCTAGCATCTTTGCTTTTTAAGAAATGCGATAATATGGGCTTCTATAGTGGTCCCATAGTTAAGAATCTGCCTTGTAATGCATGGGACACCAATTTGATCCTGGGCCAGGAGGATCCCACGTGCCTCGGAGTAACAAAGCCCATGAGCTGAAACTACCAAAGCCCGAAAAACCTGCAAGTAGCCCGAAAAACCTGCAAGTGGGTTGGTGTCACTCTGAAACCAAGGAGAGGTTAGGGTACAGGGAGCAATGCTGGCTATGGAGCAGCTACCAGCCAGCCTACCTTAATAAACACACAGGAGGGGGTTCCCCACCTTTCTGGCCTCTCAACAGAGTAGTCTATGGGTTGGTTCCCTTTTAAAGCACCAGTTAACTCAGAAAATCCCTTCTGTGGGATGCCCTGGGGCATCTCCAAGTCAGGGTGACTGAAGGGAAACAGGATATGATTTCACAAGAAACTTGTTCTGCTTTCAGATCACCTCATTTTATAATTCAGTGAGGCTCACCCTAACAGAGAAATAAAGCAGAAATTGGTGGGTTGGTCTGTGGTCAATTTTCTTGGCACATTATTTGAATCAAAGGAACAATATTTGAAAACAAGCAAGGCATTTATTTGAATATGTTCTATTCCTCTTAGAGCTTTCAGAAAGCTTAATTGAGAAGTTTCCTAAAAGTACTCTGGCTGCAGTTTAGCCTTCATCTCAAACTAGGAAGCAACCACACCTATCAACATAGGTGATATGTTATTTAATAAGCAGAGGAATTTTTCATTGCCAAATTACTCACCACCCTCATATTAAACAGAAGAAAATGGATGCCCAGGAGGATTAAGTAGCATGGCCAATATTTCCCAGCTAGTGTCAAATATGGGGTCTCTGTTATATGTGAGCAGGTAGCAACTGCCCAACAATTACTATTGGTCACCATGATGAGGCATTACATAATTACTTATTGTAATCCTCACCCAGTAGATATTAAAGACCCAATCATAAATGCCTTTTATTAAGCCTTTTCTTTGTGCTAAATATTTTAATGTTTGCCAACAAAGGTCCATGTTATCAAAGCTATGGTTTTTCCAGTAGTCATGTACAGATGTGAGAATTGGATTATAAAGAAGACTGAACGCCCAAGAATTCATGCTTTTGAATTGTGGTACTGGGGAAGATTCTTAAGAGTCCCTTAGACAGTAAGGGGATCAAACCAGTCCATCCTAAAGGAAATCAACCCTGCATATTCACTGGAAGGACTGATGCTGAAGCTGAAGCTCCAATATTTGGCCACCTGATGCGAAGAGCCAACTTGCTGGAAAAGACCCTGATGCCAGGAAAGATTGACGGCAGGAGGAAAAGGGGGTGACAAAGGATGAGATGGTTGGATGGCATCATTGACTCAATGGACATGAGTTTGAGCAAACCCAGGGAGACAGTGAAGGACAGGGAAACCTGGTGTGCAGCAGTCCATAGGGTTGCGAAGAGTCAGATACAACTGTGCACCTGAACAACAAAAAACACACAAACTGGGGCTTCTCTGGTGGCCCAGTGGGTAAGGAGTCTGCCTTGCAGTGCAAGGGACACTGGTTTGATCCCTGGCCTGGGAAGATCCCACATGCCGAGGAGCAGCTGGACTGATGTCCAACTACTGAGCCAGAGCTCTGGAGCGCATGTGCTCAGAGCCGGTGCTCTGCAACAAGAGAGGCCACTGCGATGGGAGGTCCACACAAGCCAAAGAACAAAGGTGGATGAAAATAAATAAATGAAATACCAATAAAAGTGGCCAAAGAATTTTTGAAAAAATAGAAGACACATACAAACCTTATAATGTAGATGTAATTACAGCTATTTTACTGATAGAGAAGAAAGGTGCTACCCAAGGCTACTTTTTAAAAACAGTAAGCCAGAGATTCCCACCCAGATTACCTCTTACACTTCATTTTGTATTCTTTTCACTCTTTAAGAGATTTTCAAATTACAGTTGACAGTGGTGATAGTGAACTCAATTTGGTGGGTTTATCAGCATTTCAAAACCAATAAAAAGAACAGAGTGTAATGGGATAAAACTTTAAAATAGAATGTATCCCATCATAAAATCACACAAACATTTTTCAGTTACATGTACATCTGTTGTATGGTTTTTTCCCACCACCACCAAACAGTTAACTGAGATGTGTACAGTGTACCTGGACATAGTATCCTATTCCAAACACTGAGGGCTCAGCCTTACTAAGGCTGCTCCTAAGCCCCTCCGGAGGCCAGTCACAAACCTAAGTTGTCACCTGTGCTTCTGAAAGACTAGCTGGCTGTGGGTGCTTCCTAAAAGTTACCTCATTAACATAAACCCAAGTGTGGTTGAAAGGGTTTGTTATAAATATCAAGATATGCATCACAGAAAACTTTAGGAGTTCTGTGTCAGAAATAGGATGAAAACTAAATATAGGTTACTTACTATAAATCACAAAATATATGTATAGGGTTATTACATAAACATTTTTCCTGTGGATTGTGGTCAGATTTTGAAAGCCACTGCACCAGAACTAATTCATCTAAACCTTAGCAAAACACTGGTATCCTGTAGGACGGTTAACTGTAGGCTCTCATTAAAACAGTCCCCAGATCTGCTATGGCTCCTTCCCATCCATCCTCAAGAACATGGGTGTTATGTCCCATCAACCCTGACTGACAAGGACTCTCCCTCCACCGTGACACCAACTGTCTGACATGTGGCCATGAGGACTCAGGTTGACACAACCATGCCAGGCATTTCAGCAAGCCCTGCTGTGAAGTCCTCTCGTGCATGACAAAGTCTATACATTAGAGAGGCGTCATCATTCTGTATAAAAGATGACAAATTCCACACCTGCACCTGAGTCATTGTTCCATTACAATACTAGGTAGTCATGAAATATGAGACTCTACAATCCACCATACGAATAATAGATGAGTAGAGTTGGAACGATCACAGTTCATTTCACAAGCATAAGCAAGTTTTACAGGGAGAGGGAGTTTGGTTAATAATGACAGTTACTCTTCCTGAAGGTACTGCATGTTTTGGCTTCAAAGATGAATAAGACCGGAGCTCAAAGTCCAGTGGGTGTTCTTGTCATGGTAACGTTACAGAGGACGAACTAGAAAGGGATGCGGTGTAACATTAACTGCCATAGTGATTGGTTGAGCATTACACAGAAAATGTGAAAAAAACAGCTTGGACAGTGTGGTGAAAATACTGAGATTGGTTTGATTCCAGGGACTGGTATTACTTCTGTGAATGACTGAAATGAAAAATAAATTCTAGTCTCTGGTCAAATATATGTAATCAGTTCAGTTCAGTCACTCAGTTGGTGTCCAATTCTGTGACCCCATGGACTCAGAGGGAAGAAACAATTTAGATTATTATTGAAACAATGTCCTCTTTTAAAAGAAAAACTATGAAGCTGAATGGGAAATTGCTGTTATATTTTAGAGCAAAATTTCTTCGTTAGCTTGCTTTCTGGTTGTATCAGGTTTGGGAAGACATATATAAAAGGACAGAAAATCCTTGGTTTTCTCTCTCACACTGAACATTTTTTAATTGCTGTTTCTGTGCTCTGCATTTTGGATAGTAGAACAGCCTTACCTGACTGCTCTGTTAATCCAGGCAGAGGATTCTCTTGCCTTGTCTCCATCTAACTGAGCCTCCTGTCACGCTCACCTGTTCTACAAGGAGATTATCTGTTCTTCTGAATCTGGGAAAAGCTCATCCTCCAGTTTTCAGCTCTAATTTACAAGGAATCTTTATGTTTCTTCATTAAATTTCCCTTCACAATACTTTAGCAAGGGGACCCCTTCTAAATCTCTACTCCCTTTTGTGAGAATGTAAAATTTATTTAAACAGAACCTAGCAGGCAGGGAGAACTCAAATGCTCTCTAATTATTATTTACTTGCTCATTACTAGTTAATACTGCTACTATTGCTATTGACATGATACACCAAATCACTTCCTTGTTCAAAGGATATTTTCTTGAAAGTAAATTGAGTAGAGACTTGTCTCTTTTTGAGAATTAAATGCCTAGTGTTGGTCTGCAAAAGATCCACCACCCTATGTGGTGCAGATGGTGCTGTTACCAGAAGGTAGACCCCTTTCAGGGCCCTGAGAGCGGGCTGTTCTTGTCTAACAGTTGGAAATGCATTGTTGGAGGAGACACATTCTGACAGTCAGACACACATATTGACAGAGCAAGAGAGTTCACTAGAAGGCGCTCAAGCAGAGAGCAGCAGGGGAAGTGAAGCCACGAAGACTGTTCTGCCACATGGCTCTCAGTGTTAGGTTTTATGAGTTAGTTTTCTGGGTTGTCTCTGGCCAGTCATTTTGCTAAGCCCATACTTGGTCTATCTCAGGGTCTTTCCTGGTGACACAAGCATCTCTCAGCCAAGATACATCCCAGCATGAGAGTTTCTGGGAGGTTAGCAAGACATATTATGGACTGGCACCTCCTCTTTCCTTTTGGCCCCTCCCAAATTCTCCAGAAGGCAGCCCCTCAGTCCTTATTAGGACCTCCTGCTGTGAGGTAGCTCATGCCAGTGGTTATTATCATGCCTGGTGAGGCAGGTTGTTTCATGAGTTCCTTGTTTTAGGGGAGGAAGTCCAGAGGTTCAGTGAATTTGCCCAAGGTCTCAGAGGAGGCTCATGGTGGAGCAGGGCTTCTGACCACCAGCTGGCTTGAGGTCTGCACTTGTGATTACCAGCCTGTGAAAGTGGACCCCAGACTTATCTCCTCTCTGCCTTTTGCTGCCTTTCTAAGATTGGGCAGCTCACAACTTCTCCAAACCTTGATTTCTTATCAAAGAAAGAAAAGACATTTGGGAATAGAAAAATATAGGTAAGAGTCCTCCTCCCCAAACAAACAGATGATCTTACCAAATTTTCTTTCACTTTAGAATGAAGAAAGACTTGAAAGCAGTCATGATGGAGACAACCCTGAACCAGAGCAGCCCAACAGTTCCAGACGTCTTTCTCCCAGCAGGTAAGACTGCACATCCCTTTGCAGAAATCATTTTAACCATCAATCCCTTTAGAGGGATGAGGGTGGCCAGGGAGGCCATCTTTTAAATCTCATCACTAATCTTTCCTAGATAAATTCATATTTATTCTGTATACCAACCTTTATTATTTACCCAAGAACAAAACTCATGAATTTCATAACAGCAACAAGCAGGATCTGAAAAATGGCATCTTATAAACGAGGTTTCCAAAGATACTCAGTTTTTAAAAACACTGGATTATCAAGAAATTCTTAAATGAAAAAACTAATGTTGACATGGATTGAATTATTGAATATAAAGCATTTAAAGGATATAAGTTCCCCAGAGACACAGTTTATAAAAATGTAGTGCTACTTGGGGGCTTCCCTGGTGGCTCAGTGGTTAAAAAAAAAAAAGTCTGCCTGCAATATAGGAGATGTGGGTTAGATCTCTGAATCAGGGAGATCCCCTGGAGAAGGAAATGTCTGGCCAGTCCAGTATTTTTGCCTGGAGAATCCCATGGACAGAGGAGCCTGGCAGGCTGCAGTCCATGAGGTCACAAAAGAGCTGACATGACTGAGCAACCACACCATAACACAGATCCCGTTCTTGGCCTACAGAAACGTGCCTGCCTACACATGAACGTTCCATAGATCTGAAAGCCTAAATTATGGGAGTTAAAACCAAAAGCATGAGAGAGAATTTACCTTTTAAAAAATCTTCTTTATACTCAGAATCCCCATCTGTAACTTTCATCTAGCATTTGTCATGTTTTGCCCACAGCATTTGACTTACTCATTTATGGACTGCTTTTTACCCCCTGGGTCTATCACGTTTAGCTCATAGCAGGCCTCCATAAACATGCTTGTAGAATGAAATGAACAAACATCTTCAGTACTTGCCCCTTGGTTAAAGCCAATATTCGTTTCATTAGACTACTTGCTATTCTTTCAACTTTACAGTGTGCTCAAGGAAACCAGTGGGTTCTTACTGGTTGAAATATACCTTTAAGTTACAGTAAATGGTGCAATTCAGCATATCTGAAAGTGTATTAGGTTGAACTGTGTCTGAGAAGCACCAGTTGGCAATGTATCCTATTGTTTTCCTCAAGTGGTAGTACATCATTAGGCACTTTTCTATTACTACAGCCATACTTACCTTTTTAAGTGTAATTTGTCTTATAACGAATGCTTTTAAGTTGGTTAATGAATTATTACATTAATTTATAGCAATGATTAAATCATACTTCTAATGAGAAACACAAAGAGGAGGTGTTACAGCATTTAATGAAACAAAAATATCTTAAGATTCTTAAAAAAGAACTTTTGAGAAAAGGCCAGGTTAGCTAGTGGAATGAGAAGGAGGTCGGAGAATTTGTAAGATCACTCATTTTGTTCTCCCAGAAACTTCGAATAAATACTATAAGATCACCATCTTTGCTGTAACAGTTTAATCTATATGTCCTTCTTTACTTTTGATTTTATAAATTTAAATTTTTATGTATAACTATAATATAAATGTGCTGGGCTGCAGCTGGATAGGTACAACATGCTTGGCATATAGTAAGCACTTGGATATTGTTGAATAAATTATTAACTTTCAAGTAGTACAGTTAAAATGTTATAACAGTGTCTACTAAGGGTTCTGAATAATTAATCTCTTTTCACATTTGGATGGCTTGCCAGAATAACATTACTTTATTATATTTAGAAAAAATAATGATTTTAAGCCCTAGGTGATAATACCGGGCATAGCCCCTACCTTCAGAACTTACATTTTAGCTAGGGGGAAAACACATGAAGTGATTCCTGGGTAGCACAATAATATATACGATAAAGTATATATTTTAGAGGGAAGGGAAGGAGGGGAGGAGATGCTTAATGGAAGAGCAAAGTTGGGGTTGTTGATCTAAGATTTCATGCTTCAGGAGAAAGTATTCCTGGGAAGGGAAACTTTTATGCAAGGTAATGACTGAGACTTGTAATGGTTAATACTGGCAGTGGCTACAGGGAAGATTAGATGAAACCTTGAAAACCAGGTAGAAAACTGGATTTGATGCTGGAGGCAGTAAAGAGCCTACGAGGTCTGGAGTAAAGGAACATCATGATGAAAGCTGAGACCAGTCCCACTGCAGAATGCAATCACTGCAGGGAGAGCACAGCCAAGGAGACACCTAACATCTCTCTCACTGTTACAGAACGAATAACCCTGTAACTTGGCAGTTCTCTGGTCAGATTCTTCTTGTAGCTATGGTATTCAATTAAAGTCCGCAATACAGGTCAACTTTACTCTTCTGAGTAGTTATCATTTTAGTCCCAACTACAAACACCCCAGCCATGACTGACAAGTAAAAAGTTCTACTGCAACCAAATAATTCAGATTCTTCCAAGTTTAAAAAAACATACAGATAGACAGACAGACAGACAGACAGATACATAGATTGAATCACACCATTTACTATGCTAAGAAGAAATCAGGTGAAAACATATAAGCACATACTATGTACAAGCATACCAAAACACCAAACATCACAGAGCAGGCCTAGGCACATTCTTAATGTTAAGAGACGAGAGCGAAGTTTGAATCAACTTTTGGATAGTTAATGATATCAAATAAAAGGAAAATGGTGTCTTAAAACACTGTGGCTATAGTTCTTAATTCATCTTTTCCTCAACTATCTATTAGAAGACTTCCCCCTAGTTAGACATTCCAGCAGAAACCTTTCAACAAACCAAGCGAGCATTTTATATGGCTCCACAATGCAGAGGACAATAATCCTCTATCCTGGCCCAGCAGCAAGTCTGAACAGGAAATTGGATTAAGATCATGTACTACAGGCTCTCTGACATTAAACAATTAGTTGATTACATAAACAAACAGTGTTCACCCAGGAGTTTAAAAACCTTTGTGAAAATACACATCTATTGATAATTTTCAAGTTGTTTATTGGAAATCACAGATTTATTCTTGAAAATTCTCCAATTATTTTGCCATATAAGAGCAAAATTCAAATAATATAAATATTTAACATTTTGGTATAAAATTAATAATATGGAAAAAGATGCAAACCAACCAAGAGGTAAAAGGTTTTTAGCAATAACACTGTATATAACCATCGTTTGACCATTCAGGCTGAGAGTTTATTTTCCCTTTACTGATGACTTTTAAAAGACTGCCTTGCACTGAAGCACCAAAGTTTTTCCTTTTTAAAAGGTTGGGATGCTTTATTTACAATTATTCTTCTCAGTACTTTAAGTCTGATGAAGGAAGTGTCTAGCAATCTCCTTATTTTAAAAAAAAGGAAGTGCCTTCATATTTCCTTTAAATTTAAATGTTTCTTATGTTAAGGAAAAATAAAAACATGAACACAGTTGAGGGGAGGTCTTTCACAAATGAATGTTTAACAAAAACGTTGACCACAAGATCATTTTGATGATCAGAGACACTGATGTTTTCAACCAATAGCAAATTTAAACAGTTACAAGTATGGATATGCAGGGCATATATATGGCCAAAAGGCAAAAATGGTAATAAAGGATCAACTAATAAAAATTAATTACAAATCTGCTTTGTCAAAATGCACTTTTGTTCTCAACAGTTTTTTAAATTGGTCAGAAAATTTAAGCCGTGATGATCTAAAAACAATGAACCTACTCTGAAAGTAACTACAAACTAGAATGTTTGACACCATAGCTTTGACATGAGTTTAAAATGCTAAATTATCTGAACAATCAATGTAAACAAGCCTCAGTTTTCAAAATTGAAAAAAATAAACAAAAAGTTTCTGTAAACATTGAGAAGCTACCTGCAACTATATATATACACATATATCATCATCATCATCCAGTTATGCATACTGAGAATTCTTTTTTAGTTTTTTTGGCATGTTTCAGACATCATCATTTTGAGTGATAAATCTTAATTTTCCCTAACAGGCATCTCTGCAGACAGAGGGCTTATAATCAGTTAACTGCTTTTGCTGAAGTCACTGTTTTGGCTTTCATATAATCCCCCTAACAACAGACATAACCTAGTTCTTTCTGTAGTGAGGAGAGGTTGTTTGCATCATAGCCACATTTTTATCCTGCCATGTAAAGTAAATCTAATTTGCACTATTCGATCTCAGCCACATCTCTTTTATTATAAGGAACATACAGCTTTACAAATGCTTTAAACTTCATTCTGGTGATTTTTCTATCACTTTCATTCTGAAATAATTAGAAGATGAAGATCACCTCTGATAGTCATTTTGATGAAAGAATAGATTTTTTTTTTAGATACTACAGTTTTGATGTTTAATACTCTTAGTTGTAAAAGCTGAACTCAGAACAAACTATTGTGGCTTATGAGACCCTGTTGGAGACGGATGGGCTAATTTTAGTAATTAATACAACAATCTAGTCACTAAAACTTTTATTTTATAAATTATGGATGGAGAAATAGAGTCTTTTAATGTTCTTTCTTTTTGAATTTTTCTCCACTATTATATTCCTGTATGTAAACTATATTCAAATAGCTGCCTTAAAAACAGACTGATACTGAGTATTTTAAAACCAGTGGAAAACTCATTCAATTATTGATAAAATCAGCTTATTTGAATTAACAATGACTCATCTCTAGAAAGGACCCACTGAATAAGACACTGTCCATGTTTTGTGTCATCGCCTAATAATAATTTTAAAAGAACATAATAAAGTACTAGTTAGGGCAGAGCTAATGACCTCTCAAATTTCACATTAAACTTTGAAAAAAATAAATATATTTAAAATGACTCCAGTGCTACTCAGGTAAAACAGCTACATGGATGTGACAGTAAATGATTTGGTGGTTTATAAAGAGGTTGTGTAGATCATCCTAAGTCTCATCTGAAGAAGAGGGAACTTTCTTTGACCAGCTTCATGTTCTTTCTTCCATGCCAATCCTTCCTTACTCCCACCAACTCCATCAAGTGCTCTTTAATATGCACCTGGTCTAACAATATTACCATTTCTTTGAAATTTTGTACTACCCATTTATTTGTTACTTTCCAAAAGCAGTCATCCTGACCCCTAGACACCTTAATAACCTCTCTATTCCTCTAACATACGTGTGGTACAGAGAACTTGAAATTCCCTTTAGTCTTGTTTTCATAAACCTTGTCTAAATCTAAATTTCTTGAAATGAATTTAGGCGATGAAATAGCTGAGTTATACTGAAGGGCTTCTAAAATCAAAGAGACATTCTATAGACCTGGCTTTCAAAATATTTCCTTGTTCTTCATATTCATTTCATATTCATTTATGGTATAGACCAACATTTAAAGGATTTTTTTTTTTAATCCAGGTTTGGCTCAGTGACAGTGAAACATACAACATTCAAGTACTATTAGGCAAAGGCAGCCCTACAGGGATACGTATCCACATAGGTCAGTTTGCAGAGGAGGACTATCTTAATTAGTCTGCAGTACATTTGACCAAAGAAACCTTTTGAAATTGTCTTTACTTTCGGGTCTGTGGCATCCCTCCAGAGGGCCTGAAGGTCTTCTACGTGCCCATGAGATGTCATCATTTTTTGAATTTTTTTCTCCACTAATTTTTTATTTGGATGGAGAAATAGAGTCTTTTAATGTTCTTTCTTTTGAATTTTTCTCACTATTATATTCCTGTATGTAAACTATATTCAAATAGCTGCCTTAAAAACAGACTGATACTGAGTATTTTAAAACCAGTGGAAAACTCATTCAATTATTGATAAAATCAGCTTATTTGAATTAACAATGACTCATCTCTAGAAAGGACCCACTGAATAAGACACTGTCCATGTTTTGTGTCATCGCCTAATAATAATTTTAAAAGAACATAATAAAGTACTAGTTAGGGCAGAGCTAATGACCTCTCAAATTTCACATTAAACTTTGAAAAAAATAAATATATTTAAAATGACTCCAGTGCTACTCAGGTAAAACAGCTACATGGATGTGACAGTAAATGATTTGGTGGTTTATAAAGAGGTTGTGTAGATCATCCTAAGTCTCATCTGAAGAAGAGGGAACTTTCTTTGACCAGCTTCATGTTCTTTCTTCCATGCCAATCCTTCCTTACTCCCACCAACTCCATCAAGTGCTCTTTAATATGCACCTGGTCTAACAATATTACCATTTCTTTGAAATTTTGTACTACCCATTTATTTGTTACTTTCCAAAAGCAGTCATCCTGACCCCTAGACACCTTAATAACCTCTCTATTCCTCTAACATACGTGTGGTACAGAGAACTTGAAATTCCCTTTAGTCTTGTTTTCATAAACCTTGTCTAAATCTAAATTTCTTGAAATGAATTTAGGCGATGAAATAGCTGAGTTATACTGAAGGGCTTCTAAAATCAAAGAGACATTCTATAGACCTGGCTTTCAAAATATTTCCTTGTTCTTCATATTCATTTCATATTCATTTATGGTATAGACCAACATTTAAAGGATTTTTTTTTTTAATCCAGGTTTGGCTCAGTGACAGTGAAACATACAACATTCAAGTACTATTAGGCAAAGGCAGCCCTACAGGGATACGTATCCACATAGGTCAGTTTGCAGAGGAGGACTATCTTAATTAGTCTGCAGTACATTTGACCAAAGAAACCTTTTGAAATTGTCTTTACTTTCGGGTCTGTGGCATCCCTCCAGAGGGCCTGAAGGTCTTCTACGTGCCCATGAGATGTCATCATTTTTTCATAGATGCAAGGATGATAAGGAGTTTTACCTTCCCCAGAGAAAAACATATGATTCTGTGGTACTATCCCTATTTTATTGGCACAGAGGCCCATGAACACATCATCTATGTAAAGGCTAGAGTTAAGTGTCTGTGATGCCTCATAGACTTTGGCAGCTACATCACCAGAGATCACATAGGCGGCTCCAGCGGTATAGTCAGGGTAAGCCAGCCACGGGTACATTTCATAGGAGACATAGTATTTGCTGCGTTTGTCTCTGACAGGAGGTGCACCTCGGTGAACACGACCAATCCAAAAGTCTTGAACACCAATTTGTTCTAAACTTTGAAGGTATTCAATAAGATTTGGCATGTGAATAAATATGTCGTCATCAGCAGTCATGAGGAATTTGGCATGTGGACAAAAGCGATTTGCCCAACTGAACTGCAGAAGAAATTTAAGAGTAAGATTATAGAAAGAATCAGCAAAGTCTTGCTGAATTATATCATTGTACATCTGATCTTCCCAAACCAGTCTTCTCTGAAGTCTTTCTCTCGTCAGTGGGTCAGAAGGTGTTCCTAAGACAAACAGGGTTTTGATGTTGGCATTCAGTTGAGAGCAAACGTACTTCTCATTGCCCCACGTTTCCCTAATGGCAGAACGGCGATTGTAGTTTTCGGGAGCGGTCTTTACAAACAGTAAGAGCAGGACGTCTTGCACTTGACACTTATCCTTGTGGTTAATCAAGTACTGGTAGCGAGGAATCCCCTCCTCACTGTGCTTAAGAGACAGGCTGTCATTCACAAAGTTGTAGCTGTTGATGAGGTATCTGTACGAATAGGACTTCATATGGTTCATGACGTGATTATCGATCGATATCCAGAAGAACATCAGGCTTAGTACAAAACAAGTAGCAGATAACTGAATAAACTGCCATTTTTTTACTCTCCTGCCACTAACAAACATTCTGACCTCCATCCAGGTCTGTTTTTATTTAGAGTCAGTTTTAAATGAGTGCTTGCTTCTTTAAGATCATAGGGATTTGTATTCTGTAGAAGAGATGTCCATGTTGGTCATTAAAAATGTAAAAGGAGCTTCTTATTTCAAAAAATATCTTCTTTTAATACCATTTTTTTCGGAGACAGTAAGAGAACGAAACACACTGCAGAAGGACACTGGTACAGCAGAATGCTCCTGCTCTGACATCCTTCATTAGTTCAAGGATTGGCCTTCACAGCTATTCTGTGTAGTCCTTTTTTGTGAAAGTTAAGTGCAACCTATTAGAGTCAGGAAGAGAAAAAAATTACAGATGAACGGGTTACTGAGTTACCAGAAAGAAACAAACTAATCTGAATTCCTTACAAACAACATGTCACCTGACTGATCTGGACAAAAAGTGATGGGGCAGCTGGTGTTGAGTGGAGGCATGCAGCTGTTTATTTTTTCAGAGAAATCCAGGGAAAGGCAACGAACCACCCTCTAGCTTCTTCTCATTCAGACTACAGAGACCCTTTTCTCTTCTGAAGCTTAGGGAAAAAACCTCCAAAATGTTTGTCATCTTATATCCCTAACGTTCAAGTTTCTCAAGTGCATATATCCATGAATATATTGACTTGGAACACAGTCACAATGAAAGCAGTTATATGGCTAGGGAGCAATACTGAATGAAAAGTTCATAATAGTAAAAAACCCATTAAAGCTTGCCCCAGACAAGGCAGAAATAGAAGTAAGATTTTTTTTCAAACCAAGATTCATAATCAAGAAGTTGAGGTATGCTTCTCAAAAGCATAGTCCCGACTCTAACCAAAAGTGACTTTTCTGTACAGTCATCGTGTTTCTGTACTTTTCCACTTGGAAACTCCACAGGCCCCTTGGAATTAACGTGTTAAAAACCAGGAAGCCACAAGATTATAACCAACAAACACTGTCTTTGTAGTCAGGCAATTTGAACACCAGTCCTGGCTCAGCAACTTACTGTACATTGCACTCTATCATGCATTTAACCTGGAAATAGAAAAAAATTCTAGTAACACCACTTAACTTGAAGTCTTAAATGGGAACATACTAAGATACACAGATAGAGGAAGGTAGACAGATAATAATTACCTGGCACACGGGAGAGCTAAAATGCCATTTCCAACCCATTCTACTGTCTTCTCATCACAGAGAATTGAGTAGAGTTCCCTGTGTTATACAACAGGTCCTAATTAGTTATCTGTTTTATATATAGTACAGTGTATGTGTCAATCCCAAGCTCCCAATTCATACCCCCCCCCCTTTGCTCCTTGGTAATCACAAGTTGTTTTCTACATTTGAACTCTTGAACTCTTCTACATTTGAACTCTTTTGTAAATTAAGTTCATTTGTACCATTTTCTTTAGATTCCACATTTAAGTGATGTCATATGGTACTTGTCTTCTTCCGTCTGACTTACTTCACTCTATATGACAATCTCTAGGTTGGTCCATGTGCTGCAAATGTAACTATTTCATTCTTTTATGACTGAGTGATAGTCCACCATATGTACATACCACACAAGCTTTACCATTAGTGGAGGCATGCAGCTGTTTATTTTCAGAGAAATCCAGGAAAGGCAACGAACCACCCTCTAGCTTCTTCTCATTCAGACTACAGAGACCCTTTTCTCTTCTGAAGCTTAGGGAAAAAACCTCCAAAATGTTTGTCATCTTATATCCCTAACGTTCAAGTTTCTCAAGTGCATATATCCATGAATATATTGACTTGGAACACAGTCACAATGAAAGCAGTTATATGGCTAGGGAGCAATACTGAATGAAAAGTTCATAATAGTAAAAAACCCATTAAAGCTTGCCCCAGACAAGGCAGAAATAGAAGTAAGATTTTTTTTCAAACCAAGATTCATAATCAAGAAGTTGAGGTATGCTTCTCAAAAGCATAGTCCCGACTCTAACCAAAAGTGACTTTTCTGTACAGTCATCGTGTTTCTGTACTTTTCCACTTGGAAACTCCACAGGCCCCTTGGAATTAACGTGTTAAAAACCAGGAAGCCACAAGATTATAACCAACAAACACTGTCTTTGTAGTCAGGCAATTTGAACACCAGTCCTGGCTCAGCAACTTACTGTACATTGCACTCTATCATGCATTTAACCTGGAAATAGAAAAAAATTCTAGTAACACCACTTAACTTGAAGTCTTAAATGGGAACATACTAAGATACACAGATAGAGGAAGGTAGACAGATAATAATTACCTGGCACACGGGAGAGCTAAAATGCCATTTCCAACCCATTCTACTGTCTTCTCATCACAGAGAATTGAGTAGAGTTCCCTGTGTTATACAACAGGTCCTAATTAGTTATCTGTTTTATATATAGTACAGTGTATGTGTCAATCCCAAGCTCCCAATTCATACCCCCCCCCCTTTGCTCCTTGGTAATCACAAGTTGTTTTCTACATTTGAACTCTTGAACTCTTCTACATTTGAACTCTTTTGTAAATTAAGTTCATTTGTACCATTTTCTTTAGATTCCACATTTAAGTGATGTCATATGGTACTTGTCTTCTTCCGTCTGACTTACTTCACTCTATATGACAATCTCTAGGTTGGTCCATGTGCTGCAAATGTAACTATTTCATTCTTTTATGACTGAGTGATAGTCCACCATATGTACATACCACACAAGCTTTATCCATTCATCAATGTCAGTGGACATTTAAGTTGCTGTTATAGCCACACCACCTTCTTACATCCATCTTCCTGTACTGAGGCTTTTTTAACCACCTCCACCCAGTTACACTGTGAACTCTGATCCAAAACACAAGACTGATACCTTGTTGTACATACCCTACTTCAGCATTCACGTTTGTGCCAGACACCTCATAGGCATTCTCTGAACCCTGGTGCAAAGAACCATGCTGGGGGTGGAGCCCCCTGTCACTCCAACAGTTGGTCCCTTGGGAAGCACTGGGATCAGGATGCCAAGCCAGGCATCACCTCGGATGAGGCCCCTGCCGCTGCTGCCTGCCACACATTCTTGCTTTCCTCCTACCGCTATTGCCAGCACTGCCCTTGCTCAAGGATTCTGTCCCCCGTGCTCACCACAATAAGATACAAGCTTTGGCCTGGAAACGCAGGTTCTCCTCGGGCAACACATTAGTTTCCCGGGCTTTCAAGGACAATGCAGGTTCCAGGGTGTCCAGGCTGGCAGAGTAGCCCAGCCCACACCACAAACCACCAGGCAAGGGCTTAGCTGCTTGTCATGCCCAAGGACATCATCCTTAAGTCCCCTGCGTTTTGCCCGGATAAAACCAACTGCACACTGACAGCACCAACCAGAGTCCTGGCCTCTTCTGGGAGGTAGGCCACCTGCCTGACTTCAGGCTTTTCTCCCGGATAAAAACCAACTGCACACTGACAGCTACCAAAGTAGAGTTCCTGTGTTATACAACAGGTCCTAATTAGTTTCTGTTTTATATATAGTACAGTGTATGTGTCAATCCCAAGCTCCCAATTCATACCCCCCCCCCTTTGCTCCTTGGTAATCACAAGTTGTTTTCTACATTTGAACTCTTGAACTCTTCTACATTTGAACTCTTTTGTAAATTAAGTTCATTTGTACCATTTTCTTTAGATTCCACATTTAAGTGATGTCATATGGTACTTGTCTTCTTCCGTCTGACTTACTTCACTCTATATGACAATCTCTAGGTTGGTCCATGTGCTGCAAATGTAACTATTTCATTCTTTTATGACTGAGTGATAGTCCACCATATGTACATACCACACAAGCTTTATCCATTCATCAATGTCAGTGGACATTTAAGTTGCTGTTATAGCCACACCACCTTCTTACATCCATCTTCCTGTACTGAGGCTTTTTTAACCACCTCCACCCAGTTACACTGTGAACTCTGATCCAAAACACAAGACTGATACCTTGTTGTACATACCCTACTTCAGCATTCACGTTTGTGCCAGACACCTCATAGGCATTCTCTGAACCCTGGTGCAAAGAACCATGCTGGGGGTGGAGCCCCCTGTCACTCCAACAGTTGGTCCCTTGGGAAGCACTGGGATCAGGATGCCAAGCCAGGCATCACCTCGGATGAGGCCCCTGCCGCTGCTGCCTGCCACACATTCTTGCTTTCCTCCTACCGCTATTGCCAGCACTGCCCTTGCTCAAGGATTCTGTCCCCAGTGCTCACCACAATAAGATACAAGCTTTGGCCTGGAAAAGCAGGTTCTCCCCTCGGGCAACACATTAGTTTCCCGGGCTTTCAAGGACAATGCAGGTTCCAGGGTGTCCAGGCTGGCAGAGTAGCCCAGCCCACACCACAAACCACCAGGCAAGGGCTTAGCTGCTTGTCATGCCCAAGGACATCATCCTTAAGTCCCCTGCGTTTTGCCCGGATAAAAAACCAACTGCACACTGACAGCACCAACCAGAGTCCTGGCCTCTTCTGGGAGGTAGGCCACCTGCCTGACTTCAGGCTTTTCTCATCCAGCTGTATTTGCCATCCCCCAAGATATCGCCACATGCAAGTGATAACTACACAAGGCAGGCATGTGAAAAGCTCAAGGAGGACAGGAGATCCAAACCTAGCCTCAGTGATAATCCAGAGATAATCAGCACAGGTAACATTTTATCCCCAAGGGTTTACACTTCTAAAATGCCAGCACCACTGTGGAAGCCACAGTGTTTAAAAAAGAAAGAAAGAAAGAAAAAGAAAAAGGAAGAACGTAATAGAGAATGGCAGAGTGCATGGAAAGTAGTTACGTATCATTCTGTGAAACTTTAGGTTTTGTCTGTATATACCTTCAGGGTTGTAAAGTAAAATTCATTATTATTGTACTTTACCATCAAAAAGGTAAGGAATACTGTTCTAAGGGCTAGATCAATGCTGGTAGTTGGCCCCTTGGTTTGGGTGGTCACAGCAGACCCACAGACCACAGTGAATGCTCTAGGGTGGAGTGAGAGACAGCAAGAAACATCTGTTTCTAATGGTGACACCTGCTTACTTTGCAAAAGCACTTTCACTGGGGGAAGGTGGGGGGGGGGGGGCACTTCCTCTCAGTCTTAACTATGCTCACTTAGAAAAGAACCCCCCCAGAAGGCCCACTGCTGCTGCCTGTTCCCTGATACAAACTGAAGAACTGGAGGCCTCATCCAAAGTAACAGAGAATCTCTTAAGGGCAGACTCTAAGACAGGATAAGTGTTTAAGAATTCTAAGAAAAGTTTCAATTGAAACTAATTTGCTGTTGCTATTAGAAAGGAAAGTAACCTTTGGAACCACAGGAGAAACTAGCTTCCCATTTCTGAGCAGCTGCACTCACGGTGTTCAAGGGCAGCTTTGCTGTGCACCTCTTCACAGTTGTTTACAAGCCAGAGCTCTTCGCTAGACAGTGGGTGTCCAGGCTGGCAGAGTAGCCCAGCCCACACCACAAACCACCAGGCAAGGGCTTAGCTGCTTGTCATGCCCAAGGACATCATCCTTAAGTCCCCTGCGTTTTGCCCGGATAAAAAACCAACTGCACACTGACAGCACCAACCAGAGTCCTGGCCTCTTCTGGGAGGTAGGCCACCTGCCTGACTTCAGGCTTTTCTCATCCAGCTGTATTTGCCATCCCCCAAGATATCGCCACATGCAAGTGATAACTACACAAGGCAGGCATGTGAAAAGCTCAAGGAGGACAGGAGATCCAAACCTAGCCTCAGTGATAATCCAGAGATAATCAGCACAGGTAACATTTTATCCCCAAGGGTTTACACTTCTAAAATGCCAGCACCACTGTGGAAGCCACAGTGTTTAAAAAAGAAAGAAAGAAAGAAAAAGAAAAAGGAAGAACGTAATAGAGAATGGCAGAGTGCATGGAAAGTAGTTACGTATCATTCTGTGAAACTTTAGGTTTTGTCTGTATATACCTTCAGGGTTGTAAAGTAAAATTCATTATTATTGTACTTTACCATCAAAAAGGTAAGGAATACTGTTCTAAGGGCTAGATCAATGCTGGTAGTTGGCCCCTTGGTTTGGGTGGTCACAGCAGACCCACAGACCACAGTGAATGCTCTAGGGTGGAGTGAGAGACAGCAAGAAACATCTGTTTCTAATGGTGACACCTGCTTACTTTGCAAAAGCACTTTCACTGGGGGAAGGTGGGGGGGCACTTCCTCTCAGTCTTAACTATGCTCACTTAGAAAAGAACCACCTCAGAAGGCCCACTGCTGCTGCCTGTTCCCTGATACAAACTGAAGAACTGGAGGCCTCATCCAAAGTAACAGAGAATCTCTTAAGGGCAGACTCTAAGACAGGATAAGTGTTTAAGAATTCTAAGAAAAGTTTCAATTGAAACTAATTTGCTGTTGCTATTAGAAAGGAAAGTAACCTTTGGAACCACAGGAGAAACTAGCTTCCCATTTCTGAGCAGCTGCACTCACGGTGTTCAAGGGCAGCTTTGCTGTGCACCTCTTCACAGTTGTTTACAAGCCAGAGCTCTTCGCTAGACAGTCAGCCCACCCTCCCAACTCCGCCAGCACCGACTCACACCCTGGACTCACAGAAGCTCCAATCTCTCTCCCCCCATGAATGGAGTCTGTTACTCATCTGGATGGTGTGGCTGCTGCTAACATCGCTACTATGACCAAACAGCCAGTCCCTAACATTCATTTCGTCCCCTTCCACCCCACCACGTATGTATTTACCTCATTTTCCTATATTCCTTCAGCTGTTCCCAACTGGCCTCTAAGAGTCACGGTGAGGGTTTTCTGAAAAATGACAAAGAACGAGTCACTAAACCAACAATCCACACTACTTCTTTAGGCTCAGCACAGCATGTGAAGTTCTAAGACACGATTTCTTCACCCGCAGCTGCTTGAACTGTGGGAGCCACCGTTTGGTTGGTCACAGCCACGTCTCCCTGACAGTGTCAACGTGATGAGGGGGAAGATCTGGGACTTCAAAGAACCCGACTTCTCCTATAACCAAAAAACACCCTGACTCCTCCAAAGTGAACTTAAGTCACTAGAATGGCCTTTTCCAACCAAAAGCAAAAGCACTTCCATGATCTGAATTGATTTGTTACAACTAAACAATGTTGCCCCCACCTCGGTCTTGCTGATGGAGACCATGCACTGGCCATCCAGGCCCACCCTTCGGGTTCACACAGAAGCTTCCTTAAGGTACATCCTCTAGTTTCTGTATTCACAATGTTGGGTTGGGAGCTATGGTGAAGCCCATAGGCCTTTCTGGAGAAAGAAAATGCTGGGCCTAACAGGAAACAAAGCGATCCCAATAGTGAATGTGAGCTCAGCAGCCGTCCACAACAGAATGCTGTGAGTGCAGCTTCCTTTGTGCCCACAGAGCGGATGGGTGACCAAAGTAACAGAGAATCTCTTAAGGGCAGACTCTAAGACAGGATAAGTGTTTAAGAATTCTAAGAAAAGTTTCAATTGAAACTAATTTGCTGTTGCTATTAGAAAGGAAAGTAACCTTTGGAACCACAGGAGAAACTAGCTTCCCATTTCTGAGCAGCTGCACTCACGGTGTTCAAGGGCAGCTTTGCTGTGCACCTCTTCACAGTTGTTTACAAGCCAGAGCTCTTCGCTAGACAGTCAGCCCACCCTCCCAACTCCGCCAGCACCGACTCACACCCTGGACTCACAGAAGCTCCAATCTCTCTCCCCCCATGAATGGAGTCTGTTACTCATCTGGATGGTGTGGCTGCTGCTAACATCGCTACTATGACCAAACAGCCAGTCCCTAACATTCATTTCGTCCCCTTCCACCCCACCACGTATGTATTTACCTCATTTTCCTATATTCCTTCAGCTGTTCCCAACTGGCCTCTAAGAGTCACGGTGAGGGTTTTCTGAAAAATGACAAAGAACGAGTCACTAAACCAACAATCCACACTACTTCTTTAGGCTCAGCACAGCATGTGAAGTTCTAAGACACGATTTCTTCACCCGCAGCTGCTTGAACTGTGGGAGCCACCGTTTGGTTGGTCACAGCCACGTCTCCCTGACAGTGTCAACGTGATGAGGGGGAAGATCTGGGACTTCAAAGAACCCGACTTCTCCTATAACCAAAAAACACCCTGACTCCTCCAAAGTGAACTTAAGTCACTAGAATGGCCTTTTCCAACCAAAAGCAAAAGCACTTCCATGATCTGAATTGATTTGTTACAACTAAACAATGTTGCCCCCACCTCGGTCTTGCTGATGGAGACCATGCACTGGCCATCCAGGCCCACCCTTCGGGTTCACACAGAAGCTTCCTTAAGGTACATCCTCTAGTTTCTGTATTCACAATGTTGGGTTGGGAGCTATGGTGAAGCCCATAGGCCTTTCTGGAGAAAGAAAATGCTGGGCCTAACAGGAAACAAAGCGATCCCAATAGTGAATGTGAGCTCAGCAGCCGTCCACAACAGAATGCTGTGAGTGCAGCTTCCTTTGTGCCCACAGAGCGGATGGGTGACCAATCAACAGGTCGAAACCACGGCTACCTGGTTCGGGGCCAGATTTATTGTATAACCTCGGGCACCCCTCACTGCACTCTGCTTTGGTGACTTCATCTGCGAACTGTGGGCAAAGATCAAGTATTATTACTGAGGGAATACAAAAATTATAGATGACTTCAGAGCCTGCTGAAAACAATAAACACAGAAGACTATAGGAGGGAATAGGACAAAGAGCTGCTTAGAGGAAGATATGCAAATATTCACAGTATAATTTGGGTTTGCATATATATATGGATTGGGAGGAAAGATATCCTTGATTTTCTCTTTCCTAAGGGAAGTATCCATAAAAATAAGAAGCTGAGTAGTGCCCCGCCCCAAATACTTTTCAGTCTGGGAGCTGAGCCACTCAAGAATATTTCTTGACAAGAGAGCTCTTTAAACTTCTCTGATTGAAAACAATAAAAATGAAATAATTAGTGCATCTAGAGGCTGCAGGTTTCTTAAAATGAACCCTGACTTTTTTTCTACTTCATTCAGGCTGTCAACTCATTTCTTTGTTGAGTTTACTTTTGTGATCCTAAAAGATTACACAAAACCTGCTGTAAATTTTGAAGTTTTAATCAAGATGATGAGGTTGGCATTTTAAATTCAAGTCAGACAACTTCATGAGGTAGTATTTTCTGTCTCTGCTCTGAAAGCACCCACAATCTAGTTGAGACAAGATTCACAGCCTGCATGTGGCAACACAGTTCCCCTGGACAACAGCGGGCATGTCGCAGTAAGCTACAGGCAGTGAACTTAAGTCACTAGAATGGCCTTTTCCAACCAAAAGCAAAAGCACTTCCATGATCTGAATTGATTTGTTACAACTAAACAATGTTGCCCCACCTCGGTCTTGCTGATGGAGACCATGCACTGGCCATCCAGGCCCACCCTTCGGGTTCACACAGAAGCTTCCTTAAGGTACATCCTCTAGTTTCTGTATTCACAATGTTGGGTTGGGAGCTATGGTGAAGCCCATAGGCCTTTCTGGAGAAAGAAAATGCTGGGCCTAACAGGAAACAAAGCGATCCCAATAGTGAATGTGAGCTCAGCAGCCGTCCACAACAGAATGCTGTGAGTGCAGCTTCCTTTGTGCCCACAGAGCGGATGGGTGACCAATCAACAGGTCGAAACCACGGCTACCTGGTTCGGGGCCAGATTTATTGTATAACCTCGGGCACCCCTCACTGCACTCTGCTTTGGTGACTTCATCTGCGAACTGTGGGCAAAGATCAAGTATTATTACTGAGGGAATACAAAAATTATAGATGACTTCAGAGCCTGCTGAAAACAATAAACACAGAAGACTATAGGAGGGAATAGGACAAAGAGCTGCTTAGAGGAAGATATGCAAATATTCACAGTATAATTTGGGTTTGCATATATATATGGATTGGGAGGAAAGATATCCTTGATTTTCTCTTTCCTAAGGGAAGTATCCATAAAAATAAGAAGCTGAGTAGTGCCCCGCCCCAAATACTTTTCAGTCTGGGAGCTGAGCCACTCAAGAATATTTCTTGACAAGAGAGCTCTTTAAACTTCTCTGATTGAAAACAATAAAAATGAAATAATTAGTGCATCTAGAGGCTGCAGGTTTCTTAAAATGAACCCTGACTTTTTTTCTACTTCATTCAGGCTGTCAACTCATTTCTTTGTTGAGTTTACTTTTGTGATCCTAAAAGATTACACAAAACCTGCTGTAAATTTTGAAGTTTTAATCAAGATGATGAGGTTGGCATTTTAAATTCAAGTCAGACAACTTCATGAGGTAGTATTTTCTGTCTCTGCTCTGAAAGCACCCACAATCTAGTTGAGACAAGATTCACAGCCTGCATGTGGCAACACAGTTCCCCTGGACAACAGCGGGCATGTCGCAGTAAGCTACAGGCAGTGCGTCAGCACCCACCTGGGTCAGAGCTACTCCAGGCCCAACAGGAGGGTCCCCAGGAGTGACAGCTGAACCAGAAGGGCCTAAGGATGATCCGGATTTAGGTGGTTGCAGAAGGACAACCAACCACTTTCAGGCAAGAAAGGAAAGAAACACAGTGTGGCAAACATCTGAGAAATAGGCATGTATTAATATTTGAAAGCAGGGAGGTTGGGGTATGTTTACGGAGAACCTTGAAATTCAAGCAGAGAAGCCAGTCTGGTTTTGTCTTTAGGGATAACTTCCTTGTCGGTATTTATTAAGCTTTATGCAAAAGTCTGGCAGTGGTACAAAGGATGGATACGCAATGCCTAGAGATAAGACGCTGTAAAGTTGTATCAGGACCTTGTACTGAAGCAGGCGGGCCTCCCTAGTGTAAAGAATCCGTCCGCCATGTAGGAGACCTGATCCCTGAATCAGGAAGATCCCCTAGAGAAGGCAATGGCTACCCACCCCAATAGTCTTGCCTGGAGAATCCCATGGACAGAGGAGCCTGGCGGGCTACAACCCATAGTCTGCTCAGTCACGAGTGAGTGACGAAGCACACACATACTGGAGCCGGATGAGGCAAGGACAGTCTAGGATGGTGGAGTTGGGGAGGGAAGGAAGGCATAAAGATGACCCTCAAGAGAAACAAACCCCAGTGGCATGTGATGAGTGACCTGAGACAGGAAGTGAAGGGGAGGAGAGAAATCTCGTTCCAAGCAATACTGGTCAAAGAGGGAAACCTGGTTTCCTGAGTCAGGAGTGAGAGGGAACACGCTGCTTTCAGGCTGTGTGGATGGAGGAGTTGGTGGGCAGCGGGTAGAGAAGTCCAGCAGGTGGTCTGAGCCTGGAGGCGGACAGCACTGAAGGCGGGTGGGCGCCCTGAGCGAAAACACGATGGCGGCTGTGAACCCGCGTGAACTCTCGCGGAGGGAGACCCGAGCAAAGGCCTGGAGGAGGTCAAGTCAGGGGAGGAGTCAAAGGAAAAAGGAACTAGTTAAAAGGGCTGGTTCATCAGAAAATTAAGATGGGGTGACAAAGGTCGAGGGAGACGGTCAGAGGCAGGACAGACAAGGCCAGTTGTGAGCTCGAGGGAGAGACAGACTGGAGAGCTGTGCTGGGAGCAAGGGGCTCTTCAGGCGGGTGGGGCATGGGGAAGGCATCTTCCTGGAGGAGCAGCAGCACTGAATCTAGTCCTGGGGGCTGAGGAGTGTTAACAGAGAAGGTCTGCAGGCTTGAATTCAAAAAGGCATATACTTTTGCGTCCATCTGTTTCTTGACCACTGTTTCTGACCATCACTGTAATACATGACAACACCCAATCTTAAAAAAACCAAATTTCTACATCTCACCAAGTAGGCAGGCAACACTCAGAAGTCCAAGGAGCCCTTGCTTTATGGCGTATATGCCATTTTGTTCACGTCCCCTCCCACACAGTCAGGACAACTTACCAGCAAGAAAGTCATTTATGTGGCTTCAGTTAGAACTGCATTTCCTTTGAAATTTCAAATTCCAGTCCTCCCCCTCTTCCACCACAGCCTCTAAACATTCATCTGGACCCTCTGCGGACCCCCTGCCTGCCCGCTGACACCTCTGGTGCATCCTGACCTTTCTTCTACCCACCCCTCTCTCTCAGATGCAGAATCACCTGGCGCCTTTGCCCTCCCCTCCCAGGCTCCTGTCCTTCCACCCCAGTCACCCCAGACCTTGGGTCACTCCCATCTCCTCTACAACACCTGCCGGCTGGAGAAACATAACACACTAGGCAGCCAGCACCACCACAAAGGGCAATATCCAGCTAAGGGCAGAGGACTCAATGCCGTGTGACCGTCCTCCACTTGTCCTGGACCTTCTCCCTGTCCCCCCATGCTGAATCTCCCCCACCACCACGACTCTTCCAAGGCCTGTCCTCCTCACTCTTAGCTGATGACTTTCCTTCCTGCCTCATAGAGAAAGTAAAAGACAGCACACACAGGGTCACCATCTATCTCATCCCACGTGTGCTTCCTCTTCAGGAATTGCCCAGGCTGGCTAAAGCACACTGACCACCGTCAGGGGTCAGGCTAGGGAGAGGCAAGTGAAGCACTCATTTGGGGGCACAAAATTTAAAAGTGATACAAGTATGACTATAAATTAATGATGCTCCCCCAGCAAGTCACAGATTTTTTTTTTTTAAGCCTCAGTACTTAATACTTTTAAGCTTAGGCTTTCATGACCTAAAGTCACACATGAGACACAACTTTAGGTTCCTTTCCATAAACAACTCAAAGGAAAGAAAGATAACATTTTCTCTCCTACCTTTATGTTACGTTCCAAATATTTTTTTCCTGGCTTGTTCTGATCATCTGTTCCCTACTAAACATAGGTATAGGCTCAATTTTTCTTGACCACTGTTTCTGACCATCACTGTAATACATGACAACACCCAATCTTAAAAAAACCAAATTTCTACATCTCACCAAGTAGGCAGGCAACACTCAGAAGTCCAAGGAGCCCTTGCTTTATGGCGTATATGCCATTTTGTTCACGTCCCCTCCCACACAGTCAGGACAACTTACCAGCAAGAAAGTCATTTATGTGGCTTCAGTTAGAACTGCATTTCCTTTGAAATTTCAAATTCCAGTCCTCCCCCTCTTCCACCACAGCCTCTAAACATTCATCTGGACCCTCTGCGGACCCCCTGCCTGCCCGCTGACACCTCTGGTGCATCCTGACCTTTCTTCTACCCACCTCTCTCTCTCAGATGCAGAATCACCTGGCGCCTTTGCCCTCCCCTCCCAGGCTCCTGTCCTTCCACCCCAGTCACCCCAGACCTTGGGTCACTCCCATCTCCTCTACAACACCTGCCGGCTGGAGAAACATAACACACTAGGCAGCCAGCACCACCACAAAGGGCAATATCCAGCTAAGGGCAGAGGACTCAATGCCGTGTGACCGTCCTCCACTTGTCCTGGACCTTCTCCCTGTCCCCCCATGCTGAATCTCCCCCACCACCACGACTCTTCCAAGGCCTGTCCTCCTCACTCTTAGCTGATGACTTTCCTTCCTGCCTCATAGAGAAAGTAAAAGACAGCACACACAGGGTCACCATCTATCTCATCCCACGTGTGCTTCCTCTTCAGGAATTGCCCAGGCTGGCTAAAGCACACTGACCACCGTCAGGGGTCAGGCTAGGGAGAGGCAAGTGAAGCACTCATTTGGGGGCACAAAATTTAAAAGTGATACAAGTATGACTATAAATTAATGATGCTCCCCCAGCAAGTCACAGATTTTTTTTTTTTAAGCCTCAGTACTTAATACTTTTAAGCTTAGGCTTTCATGACCTAAAGTCACACATGAGACACAACTTTAGGTTCCTTTCCATAAACAACTCAAAGGAAAGAAAGATAACATTTTCTCTCCTACCTTTATGTTACGTTCCAAATATTTTTTTCCTGGCTTGTTCTGATCATCTGTTCCCTACTAAACATAGGTATAGGCTCAATTTTCAAAAGCCAAACTGCCATGTTAACGAAATCAGGTATGAAAAGCCCTGAATTTACTGGAAAGGCTATAATTTGATCTTCATAGATTTTCTTCTTAGTAAATTAGTTGTAGTATAGGGTTCTGAGAAACGCAGCTGGTTGCTGTTTAGGACTAATTCCCTTTCTGTTGGCTCAAGGAAGGAAGCAACCTGAAATGTGAATGTACAACTCATATTTTAAGTGGGGAAAAAAACCAGATATTCTGTCAATTATATTTGATTCTTAAATCAAACTGAAGTGTTTCCAATATAAAGCTATTAAAAAAGGACACATTCCACCTAACAGCTATCTTTTAGGTGTTTCTGTGACTGGGAATAGCTATAAAACTTCCACTCAAGCCCCGGGCAAAGATTAAAAGCCACGTGGAATTGTTATTCCTCCACAAAGAATACATTTTTAGAATTAGTTCTTGATCCAGTGCTAGTCCAAAGACTTTAAATTCCAACTCTGCAAGCATGGATATTGAGACAGTAGAAAAAGCTGGTTATAAAATGTATAGTGTGAGTCCAGTAAATTGCTCTCCACTTACATAAACTATGCTTTATGTTTCTTTATAAGTTAAACATGGTTGTCAATTTCTGTTTGCTGTTTGTGGGAAAAGTAAAGACAGGAAAATGCCAAATGAATAAAGAAGCAAAGACAGGCTCCAAGTAAAGACAATCAGAGGGATTATAGACTATTATTATATTTCAGACTAAAGGTTGATACCATTTCCCAGTAGCCAGTTTGATTATACAGACTTTAAAACAGGCAAAAGAGCTCAAATATAAAGAGGGTCTTGGAGAGGTCAAGCACTTGCTTTTCTAAGCCTGGCCTTCTATATTCATTCTTGGGCATATTTGTTCGGGTTGACAGGGTTGCCATCTCTTTCAAGTAACAATTCCTGCCAATTTTGCTCTGGCCTACGTAAGAAACAAACTTCCTCTTAGGCCTCGTGTAGCAGCAGTTACTAACATGGTGTGGTTACTGTGTAGCAGGGTCTATTCAGAAAGCTCTGTATATACAGTAATTCTTTATAAGTCTCTCAACAACCTATGAAGGAGAAGTGATCTCCCCATTTTGCAGAAGAAGACACTGAAGCACTGAGACATGGGGTTAAACCTGTAACTTCCATAAATTCCACACCCCGTGGCAGCTCAGAAGCAGCTGATCCATTATAGCCCTGTCCCTGAGTTCCCTCCCTGCTCTTCCTGGCACTCCCAGTGCGATGGGAGGAGAGGGAAGCAGCTGGGGCAGAACCAAGAGAAGCAACCCAAGAGGGCAAAAGATTTGCTTCCTTGTTTGAAGTTTAAAGTCATTTTTGTCTGTCTCTGCCTGTATTTCACCAGAACTTCTCATTTTCTTTATAACACCTGTTTTCCTAAACTTCCATCTTAAGTTTCCTTCCTTCCTTTCCTTGATCTTAATAGCACCAGACAATGGGGAAAAGTAACGATGTGAGTCACTGTAGGTACAAAAGGTCTTTCCCACACACGAAGTTTGGGGGATGTAAGGGTGGACTTTCAAAGTAGTATAAGAAGGTAAAGAAAAAAGTAAGAAGGGAGGAAAGAGAAGAGAGTAAAACATTCAGGATTTCAGAGAGGATGCCTTAAGCAAGTATTCAATGTATAAGTATCAGATGAGATGAAAAGGAGAGGAGGCATATACAGCTGGGGTCAAATTATGATACGAAACATAGTGATTTCAAAATACGGTGTTACATATATATGGAATCTAGTAAGATGGTAATAACACACACAGTGAAGCGATAGAAAAACAGACATGAAGACAGACATTATTGGGGTACGGGGGAACATAGTTGATACCATTTCCCAGTAGCATTATACAGACTTTAAAACAGGCAAAAGAGCTCAAATATAAAGAGGGTCTTGGAGAGGTCAAGCACTTGCTTTTCTAAGCCTGGCCTTCTATATTCATTCTTGGGCATATTTGTTCGGGTTGACAGGGTTGCCATCTCTTTCAAGTAACAATTCCTGCCAATTTTGCTCTGGCCTACGTAAGAAACAAACTTCCTCTTAGGCCTCGTGTAGCAGCAGTTACTAACATGGTGTGGTTACTGTGTAGCAGGGTCTATTCAGAAAGCTCTGTATATACAGTAATTCTTTATAAGTCTCTCAACAACCTATGAAGGAGAAGTGATCTCCCCATTTTGCAGAAGAAGACACTGAAGCACTGAGACATGGGGTTAAACCTGTAACTTCCATAAATTCCACACCCCGTGGCAGCTCAGAAGCAGCTGATCCATTATAGCCCTGTCCCTGAGTTCCCTCCCTGCTCTTCCTGGCACTCCCAGTGCGATGGGAGGAGAGGGAAGCAGCTGGGGCAGAACCAAGAGAAGCAACCCAAGAGGGCAAAAGATTTGCTTCCTTGTTTGAAGTTTAAAGTCATTTTTGTCTGTCTCTGCCTGTATTTCACCAGAACTTCTCATTTTCTTTATAACACCTTTTTTCCTAAACTTCCATCTTAAGTTTCCTTCCTTCCTTTCCTTGATCTTAATAGCACCAGACAATGGGGAAAAGTAACGATGTGAGTCACTGTAGGTACAAAAGGTCTTTCCCACACACGAAGTTTGGGGGATGTAAGGGTGGACTTTCAAAGTAGTATAAGAAGGTAAAGAAAAAAGTAAGAAGGGAGGAAAGAGAAGAGAGTAAAACATTCAGGATTTCAGAGAGGATGCCTTAAGCAAGTATTCAATGTATAAGTATCAGATGAGATGAAAAGGAGAGGAGGCATATACAGCTGGGGTCAAATTATGATACGAAACATAGTGATTTCAAAATACGGTGTTACATATATATGGAATCTAGTAAGATGGTAATAACACACACAGTGAAGCGATAGAAAAACAGACATGAAGACAGACATATGGACATTGTGGGGAATGAACAGTGGGTAGGAAGCATAAAAGAAGTAGTATGAGAACCTATACTATCATATGTGAAAAAGATAGCTATTGTCATTGCACTGTGGGAAAAGGGGATCCTGCAGGGGTGCTGTGCAATGGTATGGGGGGGGGTGGCGCTGAGAGGGGGGTGGAGGAGGGAGGGGGCCAGGGATATACATATGACTAATCCGGGATTATATATATATCTATAAACAACAGAACTCTGTAAAAATAAAACGTAAAATTAAAATTAAAAAATATATATATGGTGTTACTATAGCTTAGTATAGCCTGCTATATAAGCTAAACACATTAGCCTGTTACCTAATGGCAACACATGCCATGTTCTGAATGCACCGTTTGACTGTAGGTTCAGAGTACAAAAAATCAGTAAATAATGGTGTAAAAAGGAAGACGTGCACACACACATACCCACACATATATCACATTTCCATCTCAGTTGATCAACATTATAAATTAACTGCCATGTAAACACCTGCCCTGTCCCAGGCATTATACTGCACAGCCCTGAACGTAGGTATTACCTACATTTAATTCATTCAACAAGTATTAATTTATCACATACTGTGAAGTAGGCCACAGTCAGGATGCCAAGAGGGCTTCAGAGATGTTTCCAGTGTAGATTCACTAATAGCGTAAAAAAATGTTATGGTGCATTCTGGAAGCTGGACCTGTTGAGGGCAAGAGAGTAGAAAAATCAAGAATTTTACAATGTAAACAAATAATTTCTGTCTTGGTGTTCCCACTTAACTAGTCGCAGGAGCTTGACTTATCTCTAAGCTTTGTACCAACAGTGTCTTCTAAGATGAGATGATTTACTGACAAAATGTGGCCCAGATCAAGTGTTTGATCCTAATTTCCTTTCTCTAGAAATTGTTCATGGTTGAGTTAATAGATGGCTGATATTCTTTAAGAGCTATTTTCCTTTCAAAGTGACAAGCTATACTTTTAATATTCATCTCAGAAACTTTTATTAGATATGATTTTTTAAGATACTGATATGACTGCTAATGGCCATTAAGACATCTCTAACACTGTTGTGACTGAGAACAAAGGTATCATTCCTAATTGACTGAACATGGTCTTCCATTATTTTTGACAGCAAAGAACAATACGATTCTCACAAGCACTTAAAAATACATTTCAAATGACACAGCCAAAATATTGTAAGGCCCTGTAAAATAGAGAAGGAAACCTGAGCTGAGTCAACTTTCTAACTTTGCCTAGAGCACAATCAGAAAGTTGTTGTAGAAAAGGAATAAAAGACACAAAATATGAAATCTCAGAGCATCTTAAACTGTGTAATAGTATTGTGAAATTGGAATTTAGGAAGCTTATTGCCTGAAGACTTGGAAGAACATTCCCTTCTGTTAAAAAACAAAACAAAACAAAACTGATTTACAGTGTTAAAACCTTCACTACAGAAGATAAACCTTAATAATAAGTTATAGTCAAAGCCAACCTCTGAATTTCTAGCATTAAAATGTAAAGAAATCACTTTTGCTTTTTCAGAGTTTACATCTCACCTGACTGAGCTGCATATCTTTAAATATGAATGCTTATCTCTCTTTTATATATACAGACCCTAAGGAAAACACTCTAGGTTTACTCTGTTCTGGCTAAATCTTTGCTGGCAGAGATTCTTTATCTAATGGCAGAGCTCTTGTAGTAATTTGTTGTTTCCCAGTTTCTGGAACATAGATACAGCATATACTTCTCAAAGATTATTTATCAATGGAATAAAACAATGGCTATGGAAATAGTTCCCCAAAGTATAATGTGCCATAAAATGCAAAGCTGGACCTGTTGAGGGCAAGAGAGTAGAAAATCAAGAATTTTACAATGTAAACAAATAATTTCTGTCTTGGTGTTCCCACTTAACTAGTCGCAGGAGCTTGACTTATCTCTAAGCTTTGTACCAACAGTGTCTTCTAAGATGAGATGATTTACTGACAAAATGTGGCCCAGATCAAGTGTTTGATCCTAATTTCCTTTCTCTAGAAATTGTTCATGGTTGAGTTAATAGATGGCTGATATTCTTTAAGAGCTATTTTCCTTTCAAAGTGACAAGCTATACTTTTAATATTCATCTCAGAAACTTTTATTAGATATGATTTTTTAAGATACTGATATGACTGCTAATGGCCATTAAGACATCTCTAACACTGTTGTGACTGAGAACAAAGGTATCATTCCTAATTGACTGAACATGGTCTTCCATTATTTTTGACAGCAAAGAACAATACGATTCTCACAAGCACTTAAAAATACATTTCAAATGACACAGCCAAAATATTGTAAGGCCCTGTAAAATAGAGAAGGAAACCTGAGCTGAGTCAACTTTCTAACTTTGCCTAGAGCACAATCAGAAAGTTGTTGTAGAAAAGGAATAAAAGACACAAAATATGAAATCTCAGAGCATCTTAAACTGTGTAATAGTATTGTGAAATTGGAATTTAGGAAGCTTATTGCCTGAAGACTTGGAAGAACATTCCCTTCTGTTAAAAAACAAAACAAAACAAAACTGATTTACAGTGTTAAAACCTTCACTACAGAAGATAAACCTTAATAATAAGTTATAGTCAAAGCCAACCTCTGAATTTCTAGCATTAAAATGTAAAGAAATCACTTTTGCTTTTTCAGAGTTTACATCTCACCTGACTGAGCTGCATATCTTTAAATATGAATGCTTATCTCTCTTTTATATATACAGACCCTAAGGAAAACACTCTAGGTTTACTCTGTTCTGGCTAAATCTTTGCTGGCAGAGATTCTTTATCTAATGGCAGAGCTCTTGTAGTAATTTGTTGTTTCCCAGTTTCTGGAACATAGATACAGCATATACTTCTCAAAGATTATTTATCAATGGAATAAAACAATGGCTATGGAAATAGTTCCCCCAAAGTATAATGTGCCATAAAATGCAAAGCTAAGGCATGTTCAGTCGAGTATAGACAACATTCCAAAAAGACAGGCTATACTGTGCTACTTTAAGAGAACAGTTCCTTCTGAATTACTGTTTGTTTTTACCACATCCTATGTTCTGGTGTGGATGATTCTAGCGCAGTTGCTCCTCAGAAAGAACTCCACCCTGACAATTTGAAAGTCACCGAGCGCAATGATTCTAGCCAAAGTGACCCACTTTAAAAGATGACCCATTTCAAAACCATGAGTTATTATTCACGCTGTTCTATATTTGAGAATTTCCTTTGCTTACAATCTCATTTGAATCAGTCTTTTATAAAAGGGAAATGTGATCTCTATTTTAATAAAATATAAGTTGGCATTTTCCCTTGCTGGAGTCCACACTTTATTTTGAAAGTTCTTCTCCACCTTCTGATAGTGTGTGGTGTGTGGTCAAAGTATTTAATGCAGGATCATCTAGGCTTCCTAATCATGCTTCATTTCTCCTTCCTCAGAAACAGCCTCTTGGAGCTTCAGATTGTACTCTGCCATCTCCCGTCCTAACACTCTTTCCCATCTTCAGGTATCACTGCAGACCCCTAACAGGCTGAGATCAGTCCCTCTGAGTCACCCTCATCCTCAGAGAGTGCTCAGCAAACCCTCACGGAGAGGCCCTGTGGGAGAAGAGATGGGAGAGAGAGAAAACGTAGAGGGGAGAATCATTTTAAGTATTTAATGGAAACATTTCAGATACTGAATTTACCTTCTTAGAAAAAAGTTGACTCCAAAAAGCAGCCCCACCCTGCACAGTGACAAGACATAAAATCTACTGTAAGTTTCTTATGAGAAAGCGAAAACCTGGCGTGCTAATCAGCAGGCCCCCTTTCAGAAAGCTCTGGACTTGATCTTTTCAGTACCACCACTAAATGCAACTAACTACCTTCAATCATCCTTTTCTGGGTCAGTTTCGTTCTCACATCCTTCTCCCTGCCCCCATAGGGACAGGCAAAGTATCCCAAAATAAAGGCACAGAGGAACAAATCCAGTGCTAATGGATGTACTTTCATCAGAGAATTAGCCTAAATATGAGCTCTAAGCCACCACCAGCCTCCGAGCAGTTACAACAGAGGTGTCCCTTTAACATGACCCACAACTTATGAAAACCAACACTGGGAAAGAAAAATACAGGGTGTGTAGTCAGAATCGGATAAAAAGTTGCTACTCTGGACCTACGCAAGTGGCATCTGAGTAAGCAACTGATTCTGTCACTTCAGGATGCAGAATAAAATTCGGCAGTCAAAGGAAAGCGTGGCTAAGACCTCCCCGTTTAGAAAGAGGTCTCCTTTCCCAGTTATCCCCCCTATTTCCTTGTCTGCCCAGAACTCACCTTAAGCTTCCCCTCTCTGGCTGTTCCCCAACTTCTAACACGACGCAGGACTTCTACCCGAATTCACCCCTGCAGCCTAGGTGTGGCCGCAAGGTTGCTGGGCGCCCCGCCGGAAACAGAGGCCCGGGGGCGCGCCGTCCCCCTCCCAGCTCCCGCGCTCCGGCGGGCTTCGGCGGCGCGGCGGCTGCCTCGCTGGAGCTCGGAGGAATGGGGACCGGCCCCGAGAAACTTCACCGCCCCTACCCCGGAGCTCCGGACCCGCCAACCTACCTGCTGCATCTGGGCGGCGGCACGGCCCGGAGTCGCGGTCGCGAAAGGCCCGCCTGCAGGCCCGAATGAACAAAGGCGCCCCGGGAAGGGAACGTGCCTTCTTCCCCGCCGCGCTCTCGGGCGGCGGGCAACCCTGCCCCTCGGCGGGTAGGGCCGCCCCAGCTTCCCCACGCCCGGTAGCGCGCGCTCCGGAGCAGGGCCGCGAGCCGGGGCCGAGCCCGGTGTCAGCTACAGCCTCGCCTCCCCAGCCCCAGAGCATTCTAATCTGAAGTCCTGGAGCCGCAGTGGGAGCGTGCGTGCCTTCACTTCCTCGCGACGCTCTTCCCCTCTCGGCCCTGGCGACCTCATCTGGTCCAGAGGAAGCGGAGCAGACTCGGTTCCCGCAGCCCGGGAGCTGCTCCGGCTGGGCGGAGGCCCGGCCGGCCCGGAGCCCTCGCTGCGGACCCGGGAGCCGCTGTCTCAAAGCCGCCCTCACAAAGAACTAACCGGACGAGGAGTTGCGATTCACCCCCGCCAAGCGGGCTAGGACTTTCCCGGCTCGGCGATCCGGAAGAGAAGACCACATTTCCACCTACCGGAGGCCTGAGCCCCTATCAGGATGCTATGAGATGAGGGGCAGTTTTTTAAAACAGTACGATTGATCACACGTATTAATTCCATATGAAACAACTGATTTCCATACATTTTACATTAGGAGGTACAATTTGTTGGCCCAGTGATTCATTCGTTCAGAACACGCTGCGGTTTGCTCGTCTACAGGGCATAAGTTTTGACTGAGTTGCAATTCTCTGAATATCTCATTTTCCTTTTCACAGCAACAGTTTTAAGGCAAGCTAGGCTTTAAAAGATCTCTTGTCACACCACGTACGCCCCCGAGCTTCTGGGGCCTGAGTCACAAAAGAAGGAAACTCGAAACTTACTGCATACAGCTTCACGGCGACTGTACGTTTCAGGAATGCAATGGGGCGGTGGGAGAGACTCAACCCGCCCCAGTGAGTTTATGCAATTGGCAGAACTCAACAGGAATGGGGACCGGCCCCGAGAAACTTCACCGCCCCTACCCCGGAGCTCCGGACCCGCCAACCTACCTGCTGCATCTGGGCGGCGGCACGGCCCGAGTCGCGGTCGCGAAAGGCCCGCCTGCAGGCCCGAATGAACAAAGGCGCCCCGGGAAGGGAACGTGCCTTCTTCCCCGCCGCGCTCTCGGGCGGCGGGCAACCCTGCCCCTCGGCGGGTAGGGCCGCCCCAGCTTCCCCACGCCCGGTAGCGCGCGCTCCGGAGCAGGGCCGCGAGCCGGGGCCGAGCCCGGTGTCAGCTACAGCCTCGCCTCCCCAGCCCCAGAGCATTCTAATCTGAAGTCCTGGAGCCGCAGTGGGAGCGTGCGTGCCTTCACTTCCTCGCGACGCTCTTCCCCTCTCGGCCCTGGCGACCTCATCTGGTCCAGAGGAAGCGGAGCAGACTCGGTTCCCGCAGCCCGGGAGCTGCTCCGGCTGGGCGGAGGCCCGGCCGGCCCGGAGCCCTCGCTGCGGACCCGGGAGCCGCTGTCTCAAAGCCGCCCTCACAAAGAACTAACCGGACGAGGAGTTGCGATTCACCCCCGCCAAGCGGGCTAGGACTTTCCCGGCTCGGCGATCCGGAAGAGAAGACCACATTTCCACCTACCGGAGGCCTGAGCCCCTATCAGGATGCTATGAGATGAGGGGCAGTTTTTTAAAACAGTACGATTGATCACACGTATTAATTCCATATGAAACAACTGATTTCCATACATTTTACATTAGGAGGTACAATTTGTTGGCCCAGTGATTCATTCGTTCAGAACACGCTGCGGTTTGCTCGTCTACAGGGCATAAGTTTTGACTGAGTTGCAATTCTCTGAATATCTCATTTTCCTTTTCACAGCAACAGTTTTAAGGCAAGCTAGGCTTTAAAAGATCTCTTGTCACACCACGTACGCCCCCGAGCTTCTGGGGCCTGAGTCACAAAAGAAGGAAACTCGAAACTTACTGCATACAGCTTCACGGCGACTGTACGTTTCAGGAATGCAATGGGGCGGTGGGGAGAGACTCAACCCGCCCCCAGTGAGTTTACTTTCAAGCCCAGCTTAATTTTAAAGAAAGCTTAAAGCAGAACTCACCAAGACCAGTTTCTTAAACTCCCAAATTGCAGGTCGGCTCTCCTCTGGCATGGGAGCTAAAGTCATTGGTCTCCGGAACAAAACTTGCTCGTTTTGAATCTTGGGCAGGGGCTCGGGAGCCGGCGCTCCGCTGGGCTTGCTTCCTGGCGGGGAGAGGACTAGCAGGCTGATCGCTGGGGACCCAATCACGGCTCCCGGCGGAGGGCGGGGGCGCGGCAGCCCCGGGCCTTGTCGGCGGTTCGGCCAGCGTGCAGCGCGCGGCGTTTCCTGCACCACTTGGCGTCACTCTGAAACCCAGACTGGCCTTCCCCGTCGCCACCGCCCCAGCGTGTAGGTGAAGGCGATGTGTCCTGCCCGAGTCTTTTCCTGTCGGTGCGTGGCAATTCCAGGAAGTGCTTTGCACACCTCTTTAGGTAGTTGAGCTCATTTACTCAGATCATCACCTGTGAGCCAGAAACGGCGTGAAAGGTCTTCTTTGAGGTGTTTTCCTCACCCAAAATCCTTCATAAACATAATAGACAAAATCAGGAGAATATACATTTCCACTGAAGGGAAGAAAGAAATCCTTTTGGGGTTTGTTTTCTTATTCCCCCAATGTGCTAGCATCCTCCTTGTAGAACAAATACTACGGTTTAACAGAGGTGATATTTTGAACGATTTTGTAATTGTACAATATATATTTGAGGATATGACTGAAAAGAAGATTAACCCTTTACTTTAGTAAAGTAAAAGCTTATTTGTAAAAGGCATTGATTCATTCGTTCAGAACACGCTGCGGTTTGCTCGTCTACAGGGCATAAGTTTTGACTGAGTTGCAATTCTCTGAATATCTCATTTTCCTTTTCACAGCAACAGTTTTAAGGCAAGCTAGGCTTTAAAAGATCTCTTGTCACACCACGTACGCCCCCGAGCTTCTGGGGCCTGAGTCACAAAAGAAGGAAACTCGAAACTTACTGCATACAGCTTCACGGCGACTGTACGTTTCAGGAATGCAATGGGGCGGTGGGAGAGACTCAACCCGCCCCCAGTGAGTTTACTTTCAAGCCCAGCTTAATTTTAAAGAAAGCTTAAAGCAGAACTCACCAAGACCAGTTTCTTAAACTCCCAAATTGCAGGTCGGCTCTCCTCTGGCATGGGAGCTAAAGTCATTGGTCTCCGGAACAAAACTTGCTCGTTTTGAATCTTGGGCAGGGGCTCGGGAGCCGGCGCTCCGCTGGGCTTGCTTCCTGGCGGGGAGAGGACTAGCAGGCTGATCGCTGGGGACCCAATCACGGCTCCCGGCGGAGGGCGGGGGCGCGGCAGCCCCGGGCCTTGTCGGCGGTTCGGCCAGCGTGCAGCGCGCGGCGTTTCCTGCACCACTTGGCGTCACTCTGAAACCCAGACTGGCCTTCCCCGTCGCCACCGCCCCAGCGTGTAGGTGAAGGCGATGTGTCCTGCCCGAGTCTTTTCCTGTCGGTGCGTGGCAATTCCAGGAAGTGCTTTGCACACCTCTTTAGGTAGTTGAGCTCATTTACTCAGATCATCACCTGTGAGCCAGAAACGGCGTGAAAGGTCTTCTTTGAGGTGTTTTCCTCACCCAAAATCCTTCATAAACATAATAGACAAAATCAGGAGAATATACATTTCCACTGAAGGGAAGAAAGAAATCCTTTTGGGGTTTGTTTTCTTATTCCCCCAATGTGCTAGCATCCTCCTTGTAGAACAAATACTACGGTTTAACAGAGGTGATATTTTGAACGATTTTGTAATTGTACAATATATATTTGAGGATATGACTGAAAAGAAGATTAACCCTTTACTTTAGTAAAGTAAAAGCTTTGGATTTGTAAAAGGCATTGATTATCAACGTGAAACTGTAAACACAACACTGTACTTGTTATTCCTAGCTATATTTTTAAAGAAGTTTGTAATTGCTTTCTTTAAGCTCCTTAGCATATTTTCAAGCATGAAACTATTTTCTTTCATGTATTATCTATCGAGAGTGGGGCTCAGTATTGCTATTATCAGACCGCATGGCATGTCCTACCATAGACAGAAATATTTGGGTCATGTGATTTGTCAGAAAGTCACTAATAGTGACCAATAGATAAGCTAATATGTTATTAGTACAGTGCAAATCACCCCCCTTTACCTGTGTGAAATAAAATCCTGATGGTAAACCTACAGCCATTCCCCCTAGTATCCCATGTGTATGTCAAATTTTTTTTTTTCCCTGCTTCATTTCATGCGCCAAGGCCAAACTTGCCTGTTACTCCAGTTATCTCTTTTTTTATTATTAGTTATTTATTTGTTTATTTTTGGCTATTCTGAGTTTTCACTGCTGCCACAGGCTCTTCTCTAGTTGCAGGGAGTGAGGACTGCTCTCTTGTTGAGGTGAACAGGCTTCTTGTTGCAGTGACTTCTCTTGTTCTGGAACTTGGACTCTAGGGCACACAGGCTTCAGTAGTTGCAGCACGTGGGCTCAATAGTTGTGGCTCCAAGGCTCTAGAGCACAGGCTCAGTAGTTGTGGCTCACGGGCATAGGTGCTCCACAGCATGTGGGACCTCCCCGGATCAGGGATCAAACCAGTGTCTCCTGCATTGGCAGGCGAACTCTTCACCACTGAGCTACCAGGAAAGCCCCAGTATGTCAGATTTATGGACACAGATTCAATGCCATTATATGCCCATCGGGTCATTTGGAACTAGGCCTCCACAAATACAGGTATCACACATGTGTATTCCATATGTTGGGACACATAGGACTATGTCCTATATGAACTGACGAAAACATTGATAAATATATGTAAAAATCACATATTCACATCAGCCTGTATGGAGACAGACAACCCAGACAGAGAAATGATTCAAACGTTAAGTCAAGAGATGGGTGAAAGGATGGGGGGCTTTGGTGAGAGGAGGGGCGAAGGTGTGGGTAAGAGACGGAGACAAGCAGAGTGGTCCAGAATGCCTGCCCAAGTGCCCACTCATGCGCAGGAAAGGCTGCTTTGCCCATCTGAGAGGATTTCCTACAACAAGCTGGCTTCCTGTCCCACCTCAGAAGGAGAGGAACAGGATGACAGACTTGATGGTAGAGAACAACGTACTCTGTTTTATCGGGAGGGAGCGCATGAAATTTTTGAAATTAGTTGGAGATAAAATTAACTGATAATAGAGAAGCTGACTTGACCACCACAAAGAAGGCAGACAGTGTCGCCTTGCCCTCGATGTCCACAGTTGCTGCTTATGAACAGAGACCACTGAAATTAGATTTAAAAGTGGCTTTCAACCGCACCATCAGGAATTGGCTACACAGAGCTCTAGAGAATTTAGGGAACTGCTGGAAAAGAGAGACCTGTAACATCAAGATGGTAAACTTGAAAGATGAAAGGAACTGCAGTTGCATATTAGATTCCAAAGAGAGAAGATAAGGCGGAGAAAAAGCAGGAGAAGCAAATGTAGGAGAGAGGATTGGAGAGGAAGGCATGTGTTTTTTGTTGTGGGGAAAGAAAACTGAAGTGAGTATAAGAGAATCTGTGAAGTCGTGGGAGCAAAAGAGACCTAAAGAGACAAGTGTTGCTGAAATCAGGAAAGAAGAACTGACTGCTTAATGCCTAACACAGTTGAAACCAATCAACATAGTGCCAGGCTTGACTCATGTAGCTTAAGTTGCCTTTTCTATAGAAGGTAGGAGGTCTCCTCACAGACCTTGTGCAGGCCCTGTCCCATGAATTCAGACGCACCACAGGCTTCGTATTCTGAAGTCAGTAAGCGTTCATGCAAGGCCTGGGTTTCTAGGGGGTGGGGGTGGGAGCCTGACTTGGATTCTGCTGGCCATGAGATCTGCACAAGTGACCTAACTTTGGGCTGCGTGGTAATCCTGACCTGGAGGGTTCCGTGAGGACTGACTATGGAGCAGTAATGTGTGCAAAGTGCTGAACATGGCACCTCATGGCCTGGGTGGACAGATGTCTTCCTTATGCTCACTGTGGGCTACAGATAGCCCCTCTGGTTTGGTGAGCTGGTCTTCCTGCTGTACCTCATCAGCATCATTGCTATAAAAGGACCTGCTGTGTTTCACCTCTCTAGAGATACATTTTCTCTTAATAGAGCATCAGCAGTTAATGCAACATCTCCTTGGTTCCCTCCTCCTCCTCTGCTACCCACCATCCCTCCTACCCACACACATATCCTTCTGGGGATTCTTTTCTCACCACATTTGCTCCTTGGTGATCTGATCCATTGTCTTCAATGCCTGATGTATATTTCTCATCTAGATTCTGAGCTCCAGACTGGAATGTCTTCACTTAAGACTGTCATACCTGTCTTAAGCTTAGCAGGTCTAAAGTGGAATATTCAGACACCCGTTTGAGCAGTGGTGAGTGGATGGGTTTTGGACAACCGCAAGAGCCTGAATCCTTCTTCTCATCAGTGGACCCAGCCCAGGGTGTTTGTTACATGTCAGAAGCAGTCGGTGGCCTTCTGTTGCTGTATGAATATCTATGGATCTGTTTTCCTAACTCCTTGAGTGTCCTACACCTCTTGAAGGTGGAGATTACATCCTGCTTGTTTCCAGTTCCCTTAAAAAACCCTTCCACAAGGCCTTGCCCAGAGTGAATATGTATTAATGGCTGGCTGCATTGAATCTTTGCTGAATGCTTCCCACATTCATCAAAAGTTCAACCTTTGGGTCCAAGAAGCTTCATCCACAGTACAGTGGCCCCAGAGTATTCGCACTTGATGCCAACAAGGCCCACATGCTGACCCTGAGGCACACTGGCCCTTTGCCTACAGCTGTCACTGTATCTCTTGTAGTTTGGCCCCGCTCAGCAGCCTCCCTCAGTTCCAGGATCTTGGCAGTTGCCTGAAACCATACTCGGTACATCCAGAGCTAGAAGATGAAGGGGACTCACAGCACAAAGAGACACTCACCCACGCCATTCTAAGAACCCATTCTGTGTGCCCCCCTCTCTTCTCTGGAGATCTGCACAAGTGACCTAACTTTGGGCTGCGTGGTAATCCTGACCTGGAGGGTTCCGTGAGGACTGACTATGGAGCAGTAATGTGTGCAAAGTGCTGAACATGGCACCTCATGGCCTGGGTGGACAGATGTCTTCCTTATGCTCACTGTGGGCTACAGATAGCCCCTCTGGTTTGGTGAGCTGGTCTTCCTGCTGTACCTCATCAGCATCATTGCTATAAAAGGACCTGCTGTGTTTCACCTCTCTAGAGATACATTTTCTCTTAATAGAGCATCAGCAGTTAATGCAACATCTCCTTGGTTCCCTCCTCCTCCTCTGCTACCCACCATCCCTCCTACCCACACACATATCCTTCTGGGGATTCTTTTCTCACCACATTTGCTCCTTGGTGATCTGATCCATTGTCTTCAATGCCTGATGTATATTTCTCATCTAGATTCTGAGCTCCAGACTGGAATGTCTTCACTTAAGACTGTCATACCTGTCTTAAGCTTAGCAGGTCTAAAGTGGAATATTCAGACACCCGTTTGAGCAGTGGTGAGTGGATGGGTTTTGGACAACCGCAAGAGCCTGAATCCTTCTTCTCATCAGTGGACCCAGCCCAGGGTGTTTGTTACATGTCAGAAGCAGTCGGTGGCCTTCTGTTGCTGTATGAATATCTATGGATCTGTTTTCCTAACTCCTTGAGTGTCCTACACCTCTTGAAGGTGGAGATTACATCCTGCTTGTTTCCAGTTCCCTTAAAAAACCCTTCCACAAGGCCTTGCCCAGAGTGAATATGTATTAATGGCTGGCTGCATTGAATCTTTGCTGAATGCTTCCCACATTCATCAAAAGTTCAACCTTTGGGTCCAAGAAGCTTCATCCACAGTACAGTGGCCCCAGAGTATTCGCACTTGATGCCAACAAGGCCCACATGCTGACCCTGAGGCACACTGGCCCTTTGCCTACAGCTGTCACTGTATCTCTTGTAGTTTGGCCCCGCTCAGCAGCCTCCCTCAGTTCCAGGATCTTGGCAGTTGCCTGAAACCATACTCGGTACATCCAGAGCTAGAAGATGAAGGGGACTCACAGCACAAAGAGACACTCACCCACACGCCATTCTAAGAACCCATTCTGTGTGCTTCTCTTCTCTTCTGCACAGGGTGGGGGGAACTCCTTAATGCACCATCTCCTTCCATAAATACATAAGGGCATCTCTCCTGCGTGTGTGCACTCAGTCACTCAGTCATGTCCTTTGTGACCTCATAGACCGTAGCCCGCCAGGCTCTTCTGTCCGTGCGATTTTGTCAGCAAGAATACTGGAGTGGGGCTTCCCTGGTAGCTCAGTGGTAAAGAGTTCACCTGCCAATGCAGGAGACACGGGTTCAATCCCTGGTCTGGGAGGATCCCACATGCTGTGGAGCATCTAAGCCTGTGAGCCACAACTATTAAGCCTGTGCTCTAGAGCCTTGGAGCTGCAACTATTGAGCCCAGGTACCACAACGGCTAAAGCCCGTGTGCCCTAGAGCCCGAGTTCCACAATAAGAAAAGTCACCACAATGAGAAGCCTGCTTACCTCAATTAGAGAGTAGCCCCTCGTCCCTGCAACTAAAGAAGAATCTGTGGCAGCAGTGACAGCCAATAATGGCAGTGGCAGCCAAAAAAAGTAATTAATTAATTAAAAAAATACTAGAGTAGGTTGCCATTTCCCCCTCTGGGATCTTGCTGACCCAGAGATCATCTCTCAGGTGCCCCTAACCCCTCAGTAGGGGTCCAACGTGGACAGTCTTAGAGAGGCAGGCCCTGCTTGCTGGGACCCTCCTTGGTGCAGTAACGTTGTGCTGTCAAAATATTGGGTACTATTTCAGTGGACTGACATTCACCCTTGGCACATCAGTTTCACTGTCTCTAGTTCTAGGGCTAGGAGAGGTCGACATGATCTCTTTCTGGCAGCACCAAGCCAGCAATGTGACCTCAATCAAGTCACTTAATGCTGAGTCCCAATTTCCTCTTCTGTGAAGTGAGACTCACAATTAGTACCTGCTCCTGCTTACAGAATTGGTGTCTGCTCCTTAAATCTGCCATTCATCCATTCAATGAACACTTACTGAGAGTTTACCTACTTGTAAGGTATGGGGACAAGGGATAGATGATAGGATATCTTCCCTGGAGGAACTCTTTGTGAGGGGTTGAATGCATCAAGGAAGATGATATGCACATTTAAAAACTAACTTTATTTCACATCATGCACTTAGCCATTATTTTAAAAATGGAGAAAAATAAGTGATGCTGAGGCTGTGGAGAAAGGGGAACCCTGGCGCCTTGCTAGTGGGAATGTGAAATGCAACACAGTCTGGTGGTTCCTCAAAACATTAAAAATAGAATTGCCATCTAATTTAGCAATTTTCCTTCTGGGTAAATATCCAAGGAAGTGAAAGCAATGACTCACCGGAGATTTACAAACCAGTGATCACATTATTCACAATAACCAAAAAGGCAGAAGCAACTGAAGTGGCCATCAACAGATGAATGGATAAACGAAGTGTGGTCTGTACAAACAATGGAAGATATTTAGCCTTAAACAGGAATGTAATCTGACACGTGCTACATCATGGATGAACTTGGAAAATATTGTGTTCAGTGACATAAGTCAAACAAAAAAGGACAAATATTGTTTGATTCCACATACACAGGAAAGCTAGGTAAAATCATAGAGACAAAGTGAGGTGTGCAGTGGAGGTTACGAGAGTCTAAGGAGGAAGGAATGTCATTAGTATTGAGTGTGTTCATAGTTTCAGTTGATGAAAAAGTTCTGTTGATGGTTACACAACATTGTGAAAGTATTTTAATGCCACTGAATTGTACGCTTAAACATTATGTAAATGAGGCTTCCCTGGTGGTCCAGTGGGTAAGGACACCACCTTGCAGTGCAAGGGGCACCAGTTCGATCCCTCGCCCGGGAAGATCCCACGTGCCGCAGAGCGGCTGGACAGATGTGTCCAATTACTGAGCCGGAGCTCTGGAGCTCATGCGCCCAGAGCCAGTGCTCTGCGACAACAGAGGCCACTGCGATGGGAGGCCCACACGGGCCAAAGAGCAAAGATGAATGAAAATAGAGAAATGAAAGACCAATAAAAGTGGCCCGCCTGCCCCACTCCCTCCCTACACCCCCACCTCATGTGAAGTGAGACTAATAGCTCCTTAAGGGAATCTGCCATTCATCCATTCAATGAACACTTACTGAGAGTTTACCTACTTGTAAGGTATGGGGACAAGGGATAGATGATAGGATATCTTCCCTGGAGGAACTCTTTGTGAGGGTTGAATGCATCAAGGAAGATGATATGCACATTTAAAAACTAACTTTATTTCACATCATGCACTTAGCCATTATTTTAAAAATGGAGAAAAATAAGTGATGCTGAGGCTGTGGAGAAAGGGGAACCCTGGCGCCTTGCTAGTGGGAATGTGAAATGCAACACAGTCTGGTGGTTCCTCAAAACATTAAAAATAGAATTGCCATCTAATTTAGCAATTTTCCTTCTGGGTAAATATCCAAGGAAGTGAAAGCAATGACTCACCGGAGATTTACAAACCAGTGATCACATTATTCACAATAACCAAAAAGGCAGAAGCAACTGAAGTGGCCATCAACAGATGAATGGATAAACGAAGTGTGGTCTGTACAAACAATGGAAGATATTTAGCCTTAAACAGGAATGTAATCTGACACGTGCTACATCATGGATGAACTTGGAAAATATTGTGTTCAGTGACATAAGTCAAACAAAAAAGGACAAATATTGTTTGATTCCACATACACAGGAAAGCTAGGTAAAATCATAGAGACAAAGTGAGGTGTGCAGTGGAGGTTACGAGAGTCTAAGGAGGAAGGAATGTCATTAGTATTGAGTGTGTTCATAGTTTCAGTTGATGAAAAGTTCTGTTGATGGTTACACAACATTGTGAAAGTATTTTAATGCCACTGAATTGTACGCTTAAACATTATGTAAATGAGGCTTCCCTGGTGGTCCAGTGGGTAAGGACACCACCTTGCAGTGCAAGGGGCACCAGTTCGATCCCTCGCCCGGGAAGATCCCACGTGCCGCAGAGCGGCTGGACAGATGTGTCCAATTACTGAGCCGGAGCTCTGGAGCTCATGCGCCCAGAGCCAGTGCTCTGCGACAACAGAGGCCACTGCGATGGGAGGCCCACACGGGCCAAAGAGCAAAGATGAATGAAAATAGAGAAATGAAAGACCAATAAAAGTGGCCCGCCTGCCCCACTCCCTCCCTACACCCCCACCTCACAAAAAAATTATTTAAATGGAAAATTTCAGTTTCAGTACTTCCACTGCGGTCCAGTGGTTAAGACACCATGCTTCCAATGCAGAGGGTATGGGTTCTATCCCTGGTTGGGGAATGAGGATCTCACAAGCCATGCGGCATGGCCAAAAAATTAAAAAATAAGTGTCAAATTTTATGTTATATGTATTCTACTGAAATTTTTAAAAACTGGGGAAATTCCAAGGCAGTGATTAAGACGCCATGCTTTCACTGCCAAGAACCCTGGTTCAATCCCTGGTTGGGGAACTAAGATCCCACAAACCACATGGTACAGTTAAAAAAAAAATAATGATCTGCCAAATACCACACAAATGCAAGCTTGTAAACTTGGACTAGGATAAATGGGGTTGTATTTACAATCAGTCCCTCTTTCAAAAAATGCAGTATGCATGAGATTGTCATTGTTTATTATGTGATATTGGAGAGTGAGCTCCCATCCAGATAAATAATAATTTATTTGTGCCCCATCCTCATCTAAAAAGAATATGTGATAGTTTACCCTAAATACATCTAAGTATTGAGACCAAATCCAGCTAACATCACACAAAACAAGGAAACTGAGAAATAAAAGAGGAGAAGGGGGCTTCTCTGACGGTCCAGTGGGTAAGGACACCGCCTTTCAGTACAAGGGGCGCTGGTTTGATCCCTGGCCTGGGAAGATGCCACATGCCGTGGAGTGGCTGGACAGATGTGTCCAACTACTGAGCCAGAACTCTGGAGCGCATGTGCCCGGAGCTGCTGCTCTGCAATGAGTGAGGCCATTGCGATGGGAGGCCCACACAGGCACAAAGAACAAAGATGGAAATAAATGAAAGACCAATAGAAGTGGCCAAAAAAAAGTAGCTGGGAGGAACAAATGGCAAATCAGTAACTGAGCAAGACTTTCAACTGATGGCACAGTTCACCATCCAGGAGAGAGAGAACTATTTATATTCATCAGACCTTTTACTAATGCTTAAAATATTACTAATTTCAACACTGTCATTATATGGGTCCATAGGATTTCATGTTGTTACCATATATAGCTCTAGGAATTTATTAAACAATCATGGAACACCTAATCAAAACAGAAGGGAGAATGTACAACTAAGAACATATCTTCATAAGTCTGAAGCTTCAGGACCTATTCTGTGCTGAATGAGGCAGGCTCCTGACATTTCTTTGCGCTGTGGGCCATCTCTGTCTCCTGTACCTTTCCCTGGGTCTCACCACTGCCTGGCACGGTGACCAGCCCCTGCACCCAGGCTCCCCCTGCCTCTCAACACTCCCCACCCAGACCCTGTCCCAGCAGCCTGGTTCCCACAGGGCCCGCATGCAGCCAGGACTCCCAGCCCCTGCTCCCTTTCCCCCCTTCCTGGGGCACCCTCCTGTCCTACTGTAAGTGCTCACCTCTTACAGAGGACAGTTCAGATCTCACCTCCTCCAGGACCTCTCCAGCCCACGCTGATTCCTTCTCCTTGTCATCCTCTTGTGCATGCAGTCGCACGTTAACTGAAAGTCCCGTGACCTTTGCTTCTTTTCCTGTGAGAAATGAAAAACGTCGAAAGTCTAAACATCTGAGCACCCAAAAAAACCCATCCTCATCTAAAAAGAATATGTGATAGTTTACCCTAAATACATCTAAGTATTGAGACCAAATCCAGCTAACATCACACAAAACAAGGAAACTGAGAAATAAAAGAGGAGAAGGGGGCTTCTCTGACGGTCCAGTGGGTAAGGACACCGCCTTTCAGTACAAGGGGCGCTGGTTTGATCCCTGGCCTGGGAAGATGCCACATGCCGTGGAGTGGCTGGACAGATGTGTCCAACTACTGAGCCAGAACTCTGGAGCGCATGTGCCCGGAGCTGCTGCTCTGCAATGAGTGAGGCCATTGCGATGGGAGGCCCACACAGGCACAAAGAACAAAGATGGAAATAAATGAAAGACCAATAGAAGTGGCCAAAAAAAAGTAGCTGGGAGGAACAAATGGCAAATCAGTAACTGAGCAAGACTTTCAACTGATGGCACAGTTCACCATCCAGGAGAGAGAGAACTATTTATATTCATCAGACCTTTTACTAATGCTTAAAATATTACTAATTTCAACACTGTCATTATATGGGTCCATAGGATTTCATGTTGTTACCATATATAGCTCTAGGAATTTATTAAACAATCATGGAACACCTAATCAAAACAGAAGGGAGAATGTACAACTAAGAACATATCTTCATAAGTCTGAAGCTTCAGGACCTATTCTGTGCTGAATGAGGCAGGCTCCTGACATTTCTTTGCGCTGTGGGCCATCTCTGTCTCCTGTACCTTTCCCTGGGTCTCACCACTGCCTGGCACGGTGACCAGCCCCTGCACCCAGGCTCCCCCTGCCTCTCAACACTCCCCACCCAGACCCTGTCCCAGCAGCCTGGTTCCCACAGGGCCCCGCATGCAGCCAGGACTCCCAGCCCCTGCTCCCTTTCCCCCCTTCCTGGGGCACCCTCCTGTCCTACTGTAAGTGCTCACCTCTTACAGAGGACAGTTCAGATCTCACCTCCTCCAGGACCTCTCCAGCCCACGCTGATTCCTTCTCCTTGTCATCCTCTTGTGCATGCAGTCGCACGTTAACTGAAAGTCCCGTGACCTTTGCTTCTTTTCCTGTGAGAAATGAGAAGCAAAGTCGTTGTTAAACCAAAGATCATATCATACATTTTTATTCAAGATGCTAAGATACATGAATTGAGAAATCAGCATTGAGACATACATTACCATATACAAAATTAGATAGCCAGTGGAAATTTGCTGCATGATGCAGGGAGCTCAACCCAGTGCTCTGTGACAACCTACCGGGGTGGGAAGCCACCCCAAGAAAATTCCTTTCACATGCATGGAGAGCCTTGAAATCCTGGGAGAAACATTGACAGTTGTGGGCAATTGAAAGCTATTTTAAGTTGTTTAAGAGGGAGAATGATGGGGCTTCCCTCGTGGTCCAGTGGGTAAAGAGTCCACCTTGCAGTGCAAGGGGTGCTGGTTCCATCCCTGGCCCAGGAAGATGCCACGTGCTGCAGAGTGGCTGGACTGGTGTGTCCAATTATGAGCCAGCACTCAGGAGTGCATGTGCCCAGAGCCGGTTCTCTGCACTGAGAGAGGCCACTGCAATGGGAGGCCCACACAGGCCAAAGAATAAAGATGAATGAAAACAAACCAATAAAAGAGGCCAAAATTTAAAAAAAACTTACCAAAAAGAAAAGGGAGAATGATGGCTTAATGGACTTTGAACTTTAGGAATGGCATAAACAGGTGGTCTGTAAAATAGATTGATGGGAATGAAATATCAGAGGCAGGAATGAGATGCTATGATTGTACCAACATATTCAAGATGAGAAGTCAGGGGAGTTTGCTGTGTTGGTGGCACTGGAAATGGAGAATAAGCACTAACTCCAAGAGATATGTTCAGAGATGAAAGGACAAGGCTTGGTGACAGCGATAATGGCAGGGAGTGGTTTACAATAACAACTGTGTTTTAGGGACCCTGGAATATGTCTTTTCCACCAGTATGTATAGGGCTTCCTAGGTGGCTCAGTGATAAAGAATCTGCCTGCCAATGTAGGAGACACAAGAACACATGCGGGTTCTATCCTAGATCAGTAAGATACCCTGGAGGAAGAAACCTCTCCAGCCCACGCTTCTTTGTTTGTCTGCATCGACGTTAACTGAAAGTCCGTGACCTTTGCTTCTTTTCCTGTGAGAAATGAGAAGCAAAGTCGTTGTTAAACCAAAGATCATATCATACATTTTTATTCAAGATGCTAAGATACATGAATTGAGAAATCAGCATTGAGACATACATTACCATATACAAAATTAGATAGCCAGTGGAAATTTGCTGCATGATGCAGGAGCTCAACCCAGTGCTCTGTGACAACCTACCGGGGTGGGAAGCCACCCCAAGAAAATTCCTTTCACATGCATGGAGAGCCTTGAAATCCTGGGAGAAACATTGACAGTTGTGGGCAATTGAAAGCTATTTTAAGTTGTTTAAGAGGGAGAATGATGGGGCTTCCCTCGTGGTCCAGTGGGTAAAGAGTCCACCTTGCAGTGCAAGGGGTGCTGGTTCCATCCCTGGCCCAGGAAGATGCCACGTGCTGCAGAGTGGCTGGACTGGTGTGTCCAATTATGAGCCAGCACTCAGGAGTGCATGTGCCCAGAGCCGGTTCTCTGCACTGAGAGAGGCCACTGCAATGGGAGGCCCACACAGGCCAAAGAATAAAGATGAATGAAAACAAACCAATAAAAGAGGCCAAAATTTAAAAAAAACTTACCAAAAAGAAAAGGGAGAATGATGGCTTAATGGACTTTGAACTTTAGGAATGGCATAAACAGGTGGTCTGTAAAATAGATTGATGGGAATGAAATATCAGAGGCAGGAATGAGATGCTATGATTGTACCAACATATTCAAGATGAGAAGTCAGGGGAGTTTGCTGTGTTGGTGGCACTGGAAATGGAGAATAAGCACTAACTCCAAGAGATATGTTCAGAGATGAAAGGACAAGGCTTGGTGACAGCGATAATGGCAGGGAGTGGTTTACAATAACAACTGTGTTTTAGGGACCCTGGAATATGTCTTTTCCACCAGTATGTATAGGGCTTCCTAGGTGGCTCAGTGATAAAGAATCTGCCTGCCAATGTAGGAGACACAAGAACACATGCGGGTTCTATCCCTAGATCAGTAAGATACCCTGGAGGAAGAAATGACAACCCACTCCAGTGTTCTTGCCTGAAAAATTCCATTAACAGAGGAGCCTGGTGGTCTACAGCCCATGGGATCACAGAGAGTCAGGCATGACTAAGCGATGGAGCACACACACACCAGTATGTATGCTGTATGTATGCTGATGAATTCTGTCGGACAGAGGTGTTGAGGTGTCTGTAAGACATCCAGGTGAAGACATGTGAGCCTGAGCATGACCAAAGATCTGGCAGGAAGATAAAAATGGAGAGTCAACAGCATGCGGGAAGAGGAGGGAAGGAAGTCTGGAAACTTGAATTCAGATCTTGAGGGAGCAGCAGCATTAGACACAAGGAGGAAAATGAAACAAGGAAGGAATAGAGAAGAAACAGAGGTGGGTGATGAATGAAACATGAATAACAAAGAGAAACCAAAGGAAAAGAAAGGTTTAAAAAGGTGAGTATCCATTGGTTCAGAAGCTTGAGGGTTTGAAAAGGACAAAAACAGATATTTCATTTTGGCAAAGAGGGTATTAGATGAAAACTAGCTTTTTTTAAAAGTAAAAATCCATAATACTTTCTGGTGTGTGTGATATGATAGAATATGAGGTGTAAATACAATCCTTTGATGGCAAATTGTATTGACAATTAATGAGCAAAAATATACTTGTAGCAGTCTAGTTTTCAAAAAAAATACCCTTCTGTTAGAGAGTGCAGAAATGGGAGACAGGATGAGGGGCAAGGGTTAAAAGGGGAAACAGATTAATGTATATAGGCAAAGAAGAAACTTTTCAGGAAGTACTAACATATTATATTAATGATCTTGCTTACGAAATAGGGCTGTATTCATTGTTTAAAAACACCTCTCCTTTCCTGTCTCTTGGTTATGGTGTCATCTGAAACAAGAGGAGATGTCGTACAGGATGGAATACCCCATGCAGAGCTACGTTTTAATGCTACCTTGAAATATGGCTTCAGAGAAGAAACAGTCCCTTAGAACACATTATGCTTCCATTTCCTCCTTTAGTGACCTGGGGATGTGGGTGAAGGGATATTCATTTTTACGTGTAAATCAAAGCCAGAGAGTACATTTTGTGTTGAGTACTTTCATGCAGGCTGATCTGGCATCATCAACCACATTCTAACCACAGTGTTCCACCTATGGGTAGATAATCCGCCAGGGCATAAATCACTCTATGTGTTTGTGTTTTTTTTTTTTTAATTTTGGCCTCTTTTATTAGTTTTGTTTTTGTTTTGTTTTTTTCATCCATCTTTATTCTTTGGCCAGTGTGGGCCTCCCATTGCAGTGGCCTCTCCCATTGCAGAGCACCGGCTCTGGGCACATGTGCTCCAGAGCACTGGCTCGTAATTGGACACACCAGTCCAGCTGATCTGCAGCACATGGGATTTTTCCAGGTCAGGGATCAAATCGGTGCTCCTTGCACTGCAAGATGGGACTCTTTACCCACTGCACCACTAGGGAATCCCACTGTACGTGTTTTAAGCTTTTAAAATTACTTAAGTACTCCCAATATTTTCATCTACATTATACATGCGTGACTTATACTTGATGACTTGAGATATTAAATGCTTGAGTTTTTTCCTTTGTGCTTTGGAATAACAATACAGGCAATCATCATCTAGAATCATTCGTTTTCTCCCATTTTATAAAGTTATTTGTAAAGGAAATGGATGAGAAGGAAGAGAAAAGAATGGCTAACAATGGTGTAAGAACTTTACAAAAAAAAAAAACCCTGAACTGAAATGAAGTCTACCAGTGTTCAGGGGACTTCCTATTTTTGGAGTTTCATCCATTGCACTAAAAAAGAAAAGTGCTAAAATGAAGCAGTTAGGGGCATCCCTCATGACTTAGAGGTTAAAGCGTCTGCCCACCATGTGGGAGACCTGGGTTCGATCCCCAGGTCCAGAAGTTCCCTGGAAAAGAAATGGCTCCACATGTAATATGGAGCCTGCAAACAAAGTGACGCAGCTGGAACTGGGACATAACCTGACCAAGGGATTTTTGTTTTCTTCTGAGTTGTGAATATTTTCTTGTGTCACATTTTTAAAGACCACTAGGGGTCTCTAAGTTCTTATATAACTGCTGAATGATAAGATTGACTTCTGCCTACCGCTTATTTATGTCTGCTGTGTAACTTCGTTTAATCATCAATACATCCTTCAACAGCCTTGCCAAGTTACTTAAGCCCAGTGCTTCAGAGGGGCATAAGAGGCTGGCTATACTCTGGTTTTCTATGAATGCCTAACTGTTACTGTGATCCTTCTTAATGTCATGGCTCTCAGAAACAGATTTGTATTGAGGCCTGTATTTCCTTCTGATGTAGCAGTGATCATCATTTCAGGGTGATTTATAAGAGTCAAAGGAACCTTTTATTCAGAGATCCATTAGCTACTAAGGAATAGGATCTTTAGGTACCTTTTCTAGTAGAATTATACTGCTTGCAGCACATGGGATTTTTCCAGGTCAGGGATCAAATCGGTGCTCCTTGCACTGCAAGATGGGACTCTTTACCCACTGCACCACTAGGGAATCCCACTGTACGTGTTTTAAGCTTTTAAAATTACTTAAGTACTCCCAATATTTTCATCTACATTATACATGCGTGACTTATACTTGATGACTTGAGATATTAAATGCTTGAGTTTTTTCCTTTGTGCTTTGGAATAACAATACAGGCAATCATCATCTAGAATCATTCGTTTTCTCCCATTTTATAAAGTTATTTGTAAAGGAAATGGATGAGAAGGAAGAGAAAAGAATGGCTAACAATGGTGTAAGAACTTTACAAAAAAAAAAAACCCTGAACTGAAATGAAGTCTACCAGTGTTCAGGGGACTTCCTATTTTTGGAGTTTCATCCATTGCACTAAAAAAGAAAAGTGCTAAAATGAAGCAGTTAGGGGCATCCCTCATGACTTAGAGGTTAAAGCGTCTGCCCACCATGTGGGAGACCTGGGTTCGATCCCCAGGTCCAGAAGTTCCCTGGAAAAGAAATGGCTCCACATGTAATATGGAGCCTGCAAACAAAGTGACGCAGCTGGAACTGGGACATAACCTGACCAAGGGATTTTTGTTTTCTTCTGAGTTGTGAATATTTTCTTGTGTCACATTTTTAAAGACCACTAGGGGTCTCTAAGTTCTTATATAACTGCTGAATGATAAGATTGACTTCTGCCTACCGCTTATTTATGTCTGCTGTGTAACTTCGTTTAATCATCAATACATCCTTCAACAGCCTTGCCAAGTTACTTAAGCCCAGTGCTTCAGAGGGGCATAAGAGGCTGGCTATACTCTGGTTTTCTATGAATGCCTAACTGTTACTGTGATCCTTCTTAATGTCATGGCTCTCAGAAACAGATTTGTATTGAGGCCTGTATTTCCTTCTGATGTAGCAGTGATCATCATTTCAGGGTGATTTATAAGAGTCAAAGGAACCTTTTATTCAGAGATCCATTAGCTACTAAGGAATAGGATCTTTAGGTACCTTTTCTAGTAGAATTATACTGCTTGAAATTGTATCCTTGGTCAATGGCTGTCCTTTATCTGTTTTGTCTTATAATAAGCATTTATAAATAGATATAAAATTTTCATTTTAAGAAAGAATAATTGCTGAACTGTAAGTAAGTTGTAGGATATTGCTTAAATGCAGTTTATATGTCATTACTGTCAGTAACATTCATTTTAAAGTATCATGTAAGCCATTTTTAAAAATTACAAAAGCAGTAATTATTTAAATTTTTATTTTTACCAAATGGGATTTTCATTGCAGCATGCAGGCTTTCTCTAGCTGCAGTGTGGGGAATGGGACATCTTCAGTTTTGGCACGAGAGATTCTCTAACTGCAGATCTTGGATTCTAGAGCATGTGGGCTCAGTAGTTGCCATAGGTTGGTTTAGTTGCCACATAGCATGCGGGATCTTAGTTCTTCAAACAGGAATCACACCCATGTCCCCTACATTGGAAGACAGATTCTCAACCACTGGACCACAGGGAAGTCCTTTAGGTTTTTTATTTTTAAATCAAATGGTGAAGAGTGAAATGTAAAAATCTTCCCTCTATTTTCTAGTCTTCATGATTACTCTCTAAAAGCCATTGCTGTCAACAATGTTTTAAGTTTCTTGGCATGAATTTTCTAAGCATATATAACTTTACAGATATGTATGTATACACACTCATCTTACACAGATAGTGTGGCATTTAGTCATATCCTGCACACTGCTGTACATTATTGATTGTTTTAATTCACTTAAAACATTTGGGCTGTGTCATATCAGCATGAGTCAGCTTCATTCTTTAAAATCTGCATGGCATTTCATTATTTTGTTTTTTCCCCTTTGTGTCTTTATTATTTTTTTAACTACAAACAATGAACATATTTAGAATAGAATTATTGAGTCCGTCTAATAAGAGGCTGGCTATACTCTGGTTTTCTATGAATGCCTAACTGTTACTGTGATCCTTCTTAATGTCATGGCTCTCAGAAACAGATTTGTATTGAGGCCTGTATTTCCTTCTGATGTAGCAGTGATCATCATTTCAGGGTGATTTATAAGAGTCAAAGGAACCTTTTATTCAGAGATCCATTAGCTACTAAGGAATAGGATCTTTAGGTACCTTTTCTAGTAGAATTATACTGCTTGAAATTGTATCCTTGGTCAATGGCTGTCCTTTATCTGTTTTGTCTTATAATAAGCATTTATAAATAGATATAAAATTTTCATTTTAAGAAAGAATAATTGCTGAACTGTAAGTAAGTTGTAGGATATTGCTTAAATGCAGTTTATATGTCATTACTGTCAGTAACATTCATTTTAAAGTATCATGTAAGCCATTTTTAAAAATTACAAAAGCAGTAATTATTTAAATTTTTATTTTTACCAAATGGGATTTTCATTGCAGCATGCAGGCTTTCTCTAGCTGCAGTGTGGGGAATGGGACATCTTCAGTTTTGGCACGAGAGATTCTCTAACTGCAGATCTTGGATTCTAGAGCATGTGGGCTCAGTAGTTGCCATAGGTTGGTTTAGTTGCCACATAGCATGCGGGATCTTAGTTCTTCAAACAGGAATCACACCCATGTCCCCTACATTGGAAGACAGATTCTCAACCACTGGACCACAGGGAAGTCCTTTAGGTTTTTTATTTTTAAATCAAATGGTGAAGAGTGAAATGTAAAAATCTTCCCTCTATTTTCTAGTCTTCATGATTACTCTCTAAAAGCCATTGCTGTCAACAATGTTTTAAGTTTCTTGGCATGAATTTTCTAAGCATATATAACTTTACAGATATGTATGTATACACACTCATCTTACACAGATAGTGTGGCATTTAGTCATATCCTGCACACTGCTGTACATTATTGATTGTTTTTTTTAATTCACTTAAAACATTTGGGCTGTGTCATATCAGCATGAGTCAGCTTCATTCTTTTTAAAATCTGCATGGCATTTCATTATATGTATGTACCATTATTTAACTAATTTCCAATTTGTGTCTGGTTATTGTTGAGGTTCTGTTGTTCTAACTACAAACAATGAACATATTTAGAAGTAGAATTATTGAGTCAAGGAGCATGTGTTTTAAATCGTGAGGAACTATCTTCAAGGTATCTTGCACAAATTTATACCTTCACTAGTATTATCTGAGCATGTTTCCACACTTCATCTGCCAGTGTTCCTTTCAGGTTTTGCAATATCTGCTGTACTATAGAAGTTGAAAATTGTTACCTCTTTTTAATATGCACTTTTGGATTCATATGTATTGAGCATTTTTCTCATAAGACTAATAATCTTTTGTGTATTTGTGTGAATTTCCTGTATTGTGTCCTTTGATTATTTGTACCTTGTCACGTCCATTCCTACGAGAGGAAAAGAAATTATTTTCTAGGATAAGCTACTGTTTAATAGATAACTCATCAACAGCTTATAGGAAATCATAAATGTGTACATTCTACCCGTGAGCACTTGTACAAACACTGATTCACTTGGAGACCTGAAATAAAACTCTAAAAGGAAAGTGCAGCCACACAACCTGAGGAGAGAAAGAAAACAGTCTGGAGTGAAGACTGGCCTCATTTTTTTTTTTTAATATTTATTTATTTATTTATTTGGGGGGGAAGGGGGGAGGGGGGGGGTTGGGCGGGCCACTTGTATTGGTCTTTCATTTATCTGTTTTCATCCATCTTTGTTCTTTGGCCCATGTGGGCCTCCCATCACAGTGGCCTCTGTTGTCACAGAGCACCGGCTCTGGGCGCATGCGCTCCAGAGTTTTGGCTTGGTAATTGGACACCTCCGTCCAGCCGCTCTGCAGCACGTGGGATCTTCCCAGGCCAGGGATCGAACCGCGCCTTGCACTGCAAGGTGGTGTCCTTACCCACTGGACCACCAGGAAGCCCATGGCCCCGGTCTTTCTTTTGGTTTCTACTGCTGCATCGAAAATGGCCTGCACACTGCTGTACATTATTGATTGTTTTTTTTAATTCACTTAAAACATTTGGGCTGTGTCATATCAGCATGAGTCAGCTTCATTCTTTTTAAAATCTGCATGGCATTTCATTATATGTATGTACCATTATTTAACTAATTTCCAATTTGTGTCTGGTTATTGTTGAGGTTCTGTTGTTCTAACTACAAACAATGAACATATTTAGAAGTAGAATTATTGAGTCAAGGAGCATGTGTTTTAAATCGTGAGGAACTATCTTCAAGGTATCTTGCACAAATTTATACCTTCACTAGTATTATCTGAGCATGTTTCCACACTTCATCTGCCAGTGTTCCTTTCAGGTTTTGCAATATCTGCTGTACTATAGAAGTTGAAAATTGTTACCTCTTTTTAATATGCACTTTTGGATTCATATGTATTGAGCATTTTTCTCATAAGACTAATAATCTTTTGTGTATTTGTGTGAATTTCCTGTATTGTGTCCTTTGATTATTTGTACCTTGTCACGTCCATTCCTACGAGAGGAAAAGAAATTATTTTCTAGGATAAGCTACTGTTTAATAGATAACTCATCAACAGCTTATAGGAAATCATAAATGTGTACATTCTACCCGTGAGCACTTGTACAAACACTGATTCACTTGGAGACCTGAAATAAAACTCTAAAAGGAAAGTGCAGCCACACAACCTGAGGAGAGAAAGAAAACAGTCTGGAGTGAAGACTGGCCTCATTTTTTTTTTTTAATATTTATTTATTTATTTATTTAGGGGGGAAGTGGGGAGGGAGGGGGTTGGGCGGGCCACTTGTATTGGTCTTTCATTTATCTGTTTTCATCCATCTTTGTTCTTTGGCCCATGTGGGCCTCCCATCACAGTGGCCTCTGTTGTCACAGAGCACCGGCTCTGGGCGCATGCGCTCCAGAGTTTTGGCTTGGTAATTGGACACCTCCGTCCAGCCGCTCTGCAGCACGTGGGATCTTCCCAGGCCAGGGATCGAACCGGCGCCCCTTGCACTGCAAGGTGGTGTCCTTACCCACTGGACCACCAGGGAAGCCCATGGCCCCGGTCTTTCTTTTGGTTTTCTACTGCTGCATCGAAAAATGGCCACAAACTTAACAGCTCAGCCCACAGCTGCCCTGGGACAGGAGCCTGAGCATAGCAAGACTGGCTTTTTGCTCAAGTCCCATAGATAAAATCAGGGTGTTAACCAGTTGCACTTCGTACAAGACATCCTCTTCTAACTAGATGTGGTTGTGGCTAAATTCAGTTTCCTGCAACCATAGGACTTAAATTCCTGTTTCCTTACTGGCTGTTAGCTGGGGGCCTCTCAGCTCCTAGAGGCTGCCTGTGTTCCTTGCCATGTAACTCCTCCGTCTCCAAATCCAGCAAAAGAGAATCTCCTTTGTGGCATATCCTTCTTGTGCTTCCAATCTCTCTTTTAGACCCAGATCTAAAGGGTCCATGGTAATCTACCTATCTTAAGGTCAACTGATATGAAACAAAACAGAATGGCAAAATACCTCCACTTAAGGTAGTGTTTAATTGACTAACTGTGAGGAGGTGTATGTGCACTCGGGGCTGGGAATCTTGAGGGCCATATTAGAAATCTGCATACCATACCTTCCACCTGCCTTTCTCAAGGGAAGAAGACAGAGCTCATGTCTTCTGGCTGCTGGAACTTAGTCAGTCCCAAGGAAACATGGAATGCCAGAGAAAGGGAGTAGAATGGGCATCCATCTAACCCCATGCACAACAAAAGGCATCCATGTAAGTCAAAGATCATGATATGAGCAATGAAACAGCAGAAGGTTGGAGAGAAAATCTAGGAAACCTGCATGTGCAATGTAGGGATCAGGCAGACCTTCCTGACCAAGGATCCAAAACTGGTACTTCTGGCTCCAATGTCTGTCCTCTTGCCCCCGACTCTATGGCCTACAAACAGGTCATTCTCTGGTTGCATGCATGGATTTTGAGTCCCTTAACTTTGCTGTTTCTTCTCATGCCAGTGTAATGAGAGTGTGCTTTTGTGAGATGTTAGCCTTGGGTGTTTAGGAAAACAGAATAAACTAACTACAACCTAAATAGGTGAACCACTGAGAGGGACTGTATTGATCACTATTATTCCAAAATAATTTTGTAACACTTCTTCCCCACTTTCATCTTCCCACCTGCTGCTAATTCAGGCGCATTATACGTGACTTGCTTGAGACAGAAGAGACTTACATAAAAGAGATTAAGAACATAATTGATGTAAGTAAATTTGGGGCAGGGGATGTTAAGCATGTATTCCAAATGTAAAGGTTTTGTTACCAGTTGCACTTCACAAGACATCCTCTTCTAACTAGATGTGGTTGTGGCTAAATTCAGTTTCCTGCAACCATAGGACTTAAATTCCTGTTTCCTTACTGGCTGTTAGCTGGGGGCCTCTCAGCTCCTAGAGGCTGCCTGTGTTCCTTGCCATGTAACTCCTCCGTCTCCAAATCCAGCAAAAGAGAATCTCCTTTGTGGCATATCCTTCTTGTGCTTCCAATCTCTCTTTTAGACCCAGATCTAAAGGGTCCATGGTAATCTACCTATCTTAAGGTCAACTGATATGAAACAAAACAGAATGGCAAAATACCTCCACTTAAGGTAGTGTTTAATTGACTAACTGTGAGGAGGTGTATGTGCACTCGGGGCTGGGAATCTTGAGGGCCATATTAGAAATCTGCATACCATACCTTCCACCTGCCTTTCTCAAGGGAAGAAGACAGAGCTCATGTCTTCTGGCTGCTGGAACTTAGTCAGTCCCAAGGAAACATGGAATGCCAGAGAAAGGGAGTAGAATGGGCATCCATCTAACCCCATGCACAACAAAAGGCATCCATGTAAGTCAAAGATCATGATATGAGCAATGAAACAGCAGAAGGTTGGAGAGAAAATCTAGGAAACCTGCATGTGCAATGTAGGGATCAGGCAGACCTTCCTGACCAAGGATCCAAAACTGGTACTTCTGGCTCCAATGTCTGTCCTCTTGCCCCCGACTCTATGGCCTACAAACAGGTCATTCTCTGGTTGCATGCATGGATTTTGAGTCCCTTAACTTTGCTGTTTCTTCTCATGCCAGTGTAATGAGAGTGTGCTTTTGTGAGATGTTAGCCTTGGGTGTTTAGGAAAACAGAATAAACTAACTACAACCTAAATAGGTGAACCACTGAGAGGGACTGTATTGATCACTATTATTCCAAAATAATTTTGTAACACTTCTTCCCCACTTTCATCTTCCCACCTGCTGCTAATTCAGGCGCATTATACGTGACTTGCTTGAGACAGAAGAGACTTACATAAAAGAGATTAAGAACATAATTGATGTAAGTAAATTTGGGGCAGGGGATGTTAAGCATGTATTCCAAATGTAAAGGTTTTGTTGCAGAAAGAAATTCAGAATAGTTGCCATATGTTTCTGGAATTCTCACCAAAGTTTCAGGTCTTAAAATATCATGAGTGTTTTGTCTTGTTTTGTTTTTTCAATAGGAATAAGAACATTCTATGACTATTGATTCATGTAACAAAATAAATTTCCAAAGGATTGTAGCAATTCATATGATTCTAGTAATGCCCCAGTTAGGTTAACCATATACTTGTCAAAGATGGATATGATAACTTAAACATTTTGATAAATACATAAGAGAATTGTTTCTCATTGTATTAAGTAGCATTTTTTTCCATAAGAGTACAAATTTATATATTTTTTATTATCCTAAGGTAATAATCTTGAGAAATAAAGTATACATATAAAATTATAATGGGAAATTTTTTGTAAATAAAACATGAAAAGAAAACCAGATGTTCCATAAAAAGAGAAATGGTTGATAAAATGTTATATACATGGTAAATGAAGTCTTATTCAACTATAACAAAGTAATTATTTCTAATAATAATAAACTGCAACATTGAAATAAATGCCTGTAAGATTAGATTTAAAACACTATGTGTAAAAGTTTACAAGCAGAGTCTAAAATGCATACAGAAAAACAGACTACAAATTATATATGTACTATAATTATAATCATACAGTATAAGCCTTTAGAAAGTCATGAAGGAAGTAAAACAATAGTAATTGCATCAAAAGGAAGATAAATCGCCCCGACTCTATGGCCTACAAACAGGTCATTCTCTGGTTGCATGCATGGATTTTGAGTCCCTTAACTTTGCTGTTTCTTCTCATGCCAGTGTAATGAGAGTGTGCTTTTGTGAGATGTTAGCCTTGGGTGTTTAGGAAAACAGAATAAACTAACTACAACCTAAATAGGTGAACCACTGAGAGGGACTGTATTGATCACTATTATTCCAAAATAATTTTGTAACACTTCTTCCCCACTTTCATCTTCCCACCTGCTGCTAATTCAGGCGCATTATACGTGACTTGCTTGAGACAGAAGAGACTTACATAAAAGAGATTAAGAACATAATTGATGTAAGTAAATTTGGGGCAGGGGATGTTAAGCATGTATTCCAAATGTAAAGGTTTTGTTGCAGAAAGAAATTCAGAATAGTTGCCATATGTTTCTGGAATTCTCACCAAAGTTTCAGGTCTTAAAATATCATGAGTGTTTTGTCTTGTTTTGTTTTTTCAATAGGAATAAGAACATTCTATGACTATTGATTCATGTAACAAAATAAATTTCCAAAGGATTGTAGCAATTCATATGATTCTAGTAATGCCCCAGTTAGGTTAACCATATACTTGTCAAAGATGGATATGATAACTTAAACATTTTGATAAATACATAAGAGAGAATTGTTTCTCATTGTATTAAGTAGCATTTTTTTCCATAAGAGTACAAATTTATATATTTTTTATTATCCTAAGGTAATAATCTTGAGAAATAAAGTATACATATAAAATTATAATGGGAAATTTTTTGTAAATAAAACATGAAAAGAAAACCAGATGTTCCATAAAAAGAGAAATGGTTGATAAAATGTTATATACATGGTAAATGAAGTCTTATTCAACTATAACAAAGTAATTATTTCTAATAATAATAAACTGCAACATTGAAATAAATGCCTGTAAGATTAGATTTAAAACACTATGTGTAAAAGTTTACAAGCAGAGTCTAAAATGCATACAGAAAAACAGACTACAAATTATATATGTACTATAATTATAATCATACAGTATAAGCCTTTAGAAAGTCATGAAGGAAGTAAAACAATAGTAATTGCATCAAAATACTGGGTAAAAATGTTTTCTTTTCTATTTGACTTACATGACAAATTTTACAAATAGGTTTTTTCTTCCTAGACAAATGCCATCATATTATCATTGCCATTAAGCCATCTTCTTCTGAAGATACACCAATAAGGAATATAATATCAAAAGAAAATATTTGATGAAATGGCTTTCTGGAAACATATGTGCCATACTCTCCAATTATTAATGTTTTGGCCCCTGGAGTGACTCATTGAGATCATCTCTTATATGTTCCTGTTTGTAAAGCTTAGCTTCTTTCCACCTCTACAGGGATATATCATTCCAATGGATTTTATTTGGCTGAAGCATCTAATTCCAGATATTCTGAGGAATAACAAGGAGTTTCTCTTTGGGAACATTAGAGAACTTTACGAATTTCACAACAGGTATCTAATCATTCAGATTATCATGGAAATGGGAAAAAAGAGAAGAATGGAAATCAAACAGATGGAATTTGGAGATGAAAGTGCTTAGACGTTTTTAGGCTTAAGCAAGTAGTCCAGATTCAGTGGATTGAATTGGGGTGAGAAGAGATGAGAACAAGGAGAGAAGTGTCACAAGGTTCCCAAGGAAGAAGGGAAAAGACAGTAATGGAGTTTTAGTGTCAGGCATCGATGCTGTATTCATTTCTGGGTCTCCTTCCTGATTCATCTGTTCACACAGCAGCATGTACTGATCGCCTCTTGTGTGTCAGGCTTTGTGTTCTACATTGGGAATACAATACAGTTGAATACAATAGAATACAGTTAGCCAAAACACAAGTCCACATACCTATCATATCATAGGGGAATGCTGGGAACCAGGATGTTGGAAAATGCTAACCAGTCAGACGATTGTCCCGTTTAGCCCAGGGCTGCTTGGGTGTTGTGTTCCATCCAGAGAATGAGAGAAGGAAGAGACTCTGGAAATCATTTTCCAATCCTTTCATTTTACAGATGACGAACCCACAGCTTGTTTGCTAACTTTACCCACTCTAATGGCCTCAAGACCACACATCTAATCGATAGGAGGGAAGAGACAGCTTGGTGAATGGAATCACAGTTGTTTCTTAACTACATCTCTTGTTCCTTGGTCAGACACAAAGCTGAAATGGAAATACTATCTCTGCTTCTTTTTCTGGAGAAGTTACACTTCTTGGAACCTCAGGTTTCATTCTTACGAAACCGTGTCTTGCAGAGTTTGGTGGAGGATTAAATTAAATATTATTTGCAGAGCACTTAGCTTATACCTGATGTGTAGTCAGCTTTTGATGACAGTAGCAGCAGCAGCAACAGCAGTTCTTGTGAACATCACTGTCATGTAGCAGAGATCATCAGTGTATCCACTCTGTCTGTGGCTGGTGCTTAGAATTACCAGAACAGGTATGAGTGGCTTCAAGGAATCCTGGTAATGTCACAGAGCACATTTTTTTTTCCTTCCAAATCAGCATGTTGCAGATAAGTCAAAATCAATAAAGCCTGGAAGACAATGTTTTTCTTTGCACTTCTTAAAGCATGACATGATTTTACTTCAAAAAATTTGTTAACCCCATACATGGAAAAATCAAAGCAATATTATACTTTTCTTTCCCTAGGACTTTTCTAAAAGAACTGGAAAAATGCACTGAAAACCCTGAACTTCTGGCACGTTGCTTTCTCAAGAGGGTAAGTCTGTGCCTTCAATAAATCAAAATAACCATGTGATTAAAGTCAGCCCTTTATTTTCTGTGTAAGTGGCAAGGGAAAGTGGAAACACAAGTGGTCCAAAAACTTGGACCTGCCTTTTAAATTGGAGTCCTTTGCAGGACTTCACCCAGTGTGAACTAAGTCCACTTTAACTGAGCTCACCCTGCTAGGTGGGAAGGACTGCAAGCCTGGCTTCCTGCAAAGCCTCCTGAAATGCAAGACTGGCCGCCTAGATCTCTGAGGCAGATGATCCTCCCCTGAAGGACTCAACTGTTATCAACTGCAAAAAAAAAAAAAAAAAAAAAAAAAAAGATGAACAGTGTGAGAGTGTGAGTTAAGTTTTGTTTGGGGCAAACTGAGGATGGCAGCCCAGGAGACGTCCCCTCAGATAGCTCTGAGAGACTGCTCCAAAGTGGTAGTAGGGGAAGTGGTAGTAGGGGAAGTGGTAGTAGGGGAAGTGGTAGTAGGGGTAGTAGGGTACACAATTTTGGTGAAGGGGGGTTCAGCGCAATCGCTTGCTTATTTTACAAAAGGTTTTTTTGCTAGTCACAAGGAACTGATGCCACCATGAAGGGACTTATTAGTGCTTTTCTAGATATGAGGAGATGCAAAGACTGAGATCATGAAATTGCTTCTCGAAAATATCTATCTATCTAAAGACCTGTTCCACCGGTTTCCCTGGAGCACAGAGTGCTTCACTATCCACAACAGCTGCAGTAGCACAGGATCCATTCTCTGTAGAGGCAGGTGGCAAATGACCTTGGCAAGCACCAATTTGTAGCTGACACTGTCTTAGGACAAGAGACACAGCAGGCTTAAACTCTTCACTAAAGTTGTATTAACACTCTTAAAAGAAGAACTGTTAAACTAACACTCTCAGAAAATATATTTTATTCCATTTTATTTCCTACATCATCAGTTACAGTGCAGTGCTCTGTCATGTCCAACTCTTTTGACTCCATGGACTGTAGCCTCCAGGCTCTTCCGTCCATGGAATTGTTCAGGTAAGAATACTGGAGTGGGCTTCCATTTCTTTCTCCAAGGGATCTTCCCCACCCAGGGACTGAACCTGTGTCTTCTGTGTCTTCTATATTGCAGTAGATTCTTTACCACTGAGCCATCTGGGAAACCCAACCCAGGTGCCCTCAGCTATTTAAATTACTTCTCTCTCTCCCAATCAGCCCTTATTTTCATTCTCTTCCTCATTTTTTGTCAGCCTAAAATAATAAAACAACTTCAACATTTTTCAACAGCTCTAATTATGACTAATAAGTCTTAGAGCAGTGTGAGTGATAAACTGAAAGCAAGCAAATGAATATTTCCCAGGTTTCAAGCTTTGAGACACAGTGGAAAAACAGTCTTTAACCCTCAGAACTCTAACCAACTTAGAAGACCCCTTCATAGCCCTACCTGAGTTTTCCATCATAACCTTATCATAGGTTTTCCATCCAGTGCCAGAATTCAAGATACATTAAAAACTATTTTGGAGGAGATGACAAGGTGGCAGAGGAGTAGGTGGACATGGAGTACTTTTCTCTTCATGGACACATCAGGAATACATCTTCAGATGCAGAGCATCTCACAAAGCGCCAGCTGAGAGCTAGCTGGAGTCCCTGACCACCAGAAAGGAATACATAGATCCATGCAAAACTTGGTAGGACGAAGGAAGGAAGGGAAAAAAGAGAAAGAGGGTGAGTGGAACTTGACCTGAACCCATGGGCTGGAGGAACTAAAGCAGAACTGAGATCCCTACATGAAAGCAATAGTTTGGGACAAAGAGGAAGTGTTAGAGGCTGTTGGAAAGTGAAGCAGCTAATCTGTAAAGCTCTAAATGGAATGATAACTACACAGACAATCTGTACTGCAGCCCTGTGTACCGTGAACAGGGACACAGGTCCTCTAGTACACGCAGTGGCTGGGAGCTGGAGTGTAGGGACTGGAGAACAATCCCAGAGTGAGGACCGCTGTTGACTGTGGGAGATAGCCTCAGTGGATGTCAGGGAAGAGATCACAGAAAGGAATGTCCTTGGAGGAAAGCTGGGCAGCCCTGGAGGCCAGATGATACTGCTGAGTCAAGCTCAGAGGGTGGAACCATCACTATAGCCTCTCTCTCCCCATACGCTGGTGCCATCACCTGACCAGTAAAGACCGCAGAGATCATGGCCCTTTGAGTGTCTGACACACTGAGCAATGGAGAAGGACCCTACCCAAGAGGACCTTTTGAGTGCCTACTATACCAAGCAACAAAGAAGGACTAACCAGGGCAGCCCTTTGAACACCAGCTTCCAGAAGCTAGAAAAACAACTTCAACATTTTTCAACAGCTCTAATTATGACTAATAAGTCTTAGAGCAGTGTGAGTGATAAACTGAAAGCAAGCAAATGAATATTTCCCAGGTTTCAAGCTTTGAGACACAGTGGAAAAACAGTCTTTAACCCTCAGAACTCTAACCAACTTAGAAGACCCCTTCATAGCCCTACCTGAGTTTTCCATCATAACCTTATCATAGGTTTTCCATCCAGTGCCAGAATTCAAGATACATTAAAAACTATTTTGGAGGAGATGACAAGGTGGCAGAGGAGTAGGTGGACATGGAGTACTTTTCTCTTCATGGACACATCAGGAATACATCTTCAGATGCAGAGCATCTCACAAAGCGCCAGCTGAGAGCTAGCTGGAGTCCCTGACCACCAGAAAGGAATACATAGATCCATGCAAAACTTGGTAGGACGAAGGAAGGAAGGGAAAAAAGAGAAAGAGGGTGAGTGGAACTTGACCTGAACCCATGGGCTGGAGGAACTAAAGCAGAACTGAGATCCCTACATGAAAGCAATAGTTTGGGACAAAGAGGAAGTGTTAGAGGCTGTTGGAAAGTGAAGCAGCTAATCTGTAAAGCTCTAAATGGAATGATAACTACACAGACAATCTGTACTGCAGCCCTGTGTACCGTGAACAGGGACACAGGTCCTCTAGTACACGCAGTGGCTGGGAGCTGGAGTGTAGGGACTGGAGAACAATCCCAGAGTGAGGACCGCTGTTGACTGTGGGAGATAGCCTCAGTGGATGTCAGGGAAGAGATCACAGAAAGGAATGTCCTTGGAGGAAAGCTGGGCAGCCCTGGAGGCCAGATGATACTGCTGAGTCAAGCTCAGAGGGTGGAACCATCACTATAGCCTCTCTCTCCCCATACGCTGGTGCCATCACCTGACCAGTAAAGACCGCAGAGATCATGGCCCTTTGAGTGTCTGACACACTGAGCAATGGAGAAGGACCCTACCCAAGAGGACCTTTTGAGTGCCTACTATACCAAGCAACAAAGAAGGACTAACCAGGGCAGCCCTTTGAACACCAGCTTCCAGAAGCTAGAAAAAGGCTCTGATAATGCTTTATATCCTGCATTTGTGGCCACTGACTTCCATATACGGTTGCCACATCCAGGTGCCCTGTGATTCAAGCAGCTGCACCACCTCCACACCCAGTCCTTACTAGGGTAAAGCTGCCAGAAGGTAGGGAAGAAAGAACCCTAATAGCGTGAAAATCTCATATACCCATGGCCACCAGCTTCCCTGCATACCTGGTGCCACCAGGTTCCCCACTATCCAAGAAGCTGTGCCACCTCCACACCTGGTCCTCACTGGGGCAGATCCTAGTCCTGCAGGGCAGCCTCAGGATGACCTATATACAGAGGGCAGTGGATGACCTATATACAGAGATAGAGATAAAACCACAGTTGAGCTCCAGGAGCAAAGTGGCTAAGGAAGAGGATTGAAGCCTTTCCAGCAGCTGTACAAACTGCAGATTAAATCCACACAATCAACTAAGTAGACTCTATGTCTTGTTGTTGCTTAGTTGATAAATCATGTCTGACCCTTTTGCAACCCCACAGACTGTAGCCAACCAGGCTCCTCTGTCAGTGGGATTTCCCAGGAAAGAATACTGGAGGAAGTTGCCATTTCCTTCTCCAGGGGATCTCCGCAACCCAGGGATCAGACCCAAGTCTCCTGCATTGGCAGGCAGATTTCTTTTTTTTACCACTGAGCCACCAGGGAAGAGGACAATGAATGTTCACACAATAGTAAAAGCCCTAGCTCTGGCAACTGGGGACATCAGAACCAAGTGCACACAGGAGTAGGGCCAGATTAGAGTCTGAACTGTCCCCATACCAGGTTCAGAGAGCATAGCAGGTTCAGAAACCCTTCCTAGTCCTAGGGAGGTAGAGATGGAACTACCACTCTCTACGCATTTTTCTCCTTTTCCCCCTACCTTTTTCTTTTCTTTTTCACATCCTTCTCATGTTCTTTTTTTTTATTATCCCTTTAATTTAAAAATTTTTTTCTTTTACTTTTTACTTTTACAGAGTTTTGATGTTTACAGATATGTATGATCCCAGATTAGTCATATGTACCCCTTAATTTTTAATGACCTACTTTTTCCATTTTTCAAAATGTCTTATTTTAAAATAAATTCATTTTTCCTTATGTTTACAGTCTTGATCACTCTCTTCTTTTTTGACTCCTGTTTTTATCCCCTTTTTTATTCTCTCTCTTCTTTTCCCTTTGTAAGTGTGCAAGTTTCTTTGGGTGCTTTTAGCTATTGGTTGCTTTCACCACTGGTCTTGCTTTCACCATTGGTCTTGGGGTTTTGTCTTCTGTGCTGTGAGGCCTGTAAGTGGGAGACCCAAGTACAGGACTTTGGACCACCAGAGAACTCCCAATCCCATGGAACATTAATCAATAAGAGCCCTCCCAAAGGCTTCCATCTCAACACTAAGACCAAGCCCCACCCAAGCCCAGAAAGCTCCAGTGCCAGACACCTCATACCACATCATTAGCAAAACAGAAACACAACTCTGCCCATTATCAGAAAGACTATGTCCAAAGCCATACCAAGCCAATCGACACCCCAAAATAGAGTATAAGCCATGCCACTGCCCCTCGGAGAGACAAGATCCAGCTCCATCCACTAGAACAGAGGCACAAGTCTTCCCAATGAGGAGACTAGCACAAGATACTGGCCCAACTCCTCCCATGGGGGGCAGACTCCATAATTAAGAGGAACTACACCCCTCTAGCCTGCATAAAGGAGAACTCAAACATAGTAAATTAAGCAAAATGAAAAGACAGAAAGCATGCAGCAGATGAAGGAACATGACAAAAGCCCACAAGACCAAACAAATGAAGAGAAAATAAGCAGTCTACCTGAAAAAGAACTCAGATTAATGATAGTAAAGATGATCCAATATCTTGGAAATAAAATGGAGGCACAGATAAATAGATTGGAGGCATGGACAGAGAAGATACAAGAAGTACTTAACAAGGACCTAGAGGAATTACAGAACAGGCAGTCAACAATGAACAACACAATAACTGAGATTGAAAATACACTAGAGGAAAAAAATAGACTAGAGGGAACCAATAGCAGACTATCTGAGGCAGAAGATCAAGTGAGTGAGCTGAAAAATTGAACCTTTAATTTAAAAATTTTTTCTTTTACTTTTACTTTTACAGAGTTTTGATGTTTACAGATATGTATGATCCCAGATTAGTCATATGTACCCCTTAATTTTTAATGACCTACTTTTTCCATTTTTCAAAATGTCTTATTTTAAAATAAATTCATTTTTCCTTATGTTTACAGTCTTGATCACTCTCTTCTTTTTTGACTCCTGTTTTTATCCCCTTTTTTATTCTCTCTCTTCTTTTCCCTTTGTAAGTGTGCAAGTTTCTTTGGGTGCTTTTAGCTATTGGTTGCTTTCACCACTGGTCTTGCTTTCACCATTGGTCTTGGGGTTTTGTCTTCTGTGCTGTGAGGCCTGTAAGTGGGAGACCCAAGTACAGGACTTTGGACCACCAGAGAACTCCCAATCCCATGGAACATTAATCAATAAGAGCCCTCCCAAAGGCTTCCATCTCAACACTAAGACCAAGCCCCACCCAAGCCCAGAAAGCTCCAGTGCCAGACACCTCATACCACATCATTAGCAAAACAGAAACACAACTCTGCCCATTATCAGAAAGACTATGTCCAAAGCCATACCAAGCCAATCGACACCCCAAAATAGAGTATAAGCCATGCCACTGCCCCTCGGAGAGACAAGATCCAGCTCCATCCACTAGAACAGAGGCACAAGTCTTCCCAATGAGGAGACTAGCACAAGATACTGGCCCAACTCCTCCCATGGGGGGCAGACTCCATAATTAAGAGGAACTACACCCCTCTAGCCTGCATAAAGGAGAACTCAAACATAGTAAATTAAGCAAAATGAAAAGACAGAAAGCATGCAGCAGATGAAGGAACATGACAAAAGCCCACAAGACCAAACAAATGAAGAGAAAATAAGCAGTCTACCTGAAAAAGAACTCAGATTAATGATAGTAAAGATGATCCAATATCTTGGAAATAAAATGGAGGCACAGATAAATAGATTGGAGGCATGGACAGAGAAGATACAAGAAGTACTTAACAAGGACCTAGAGGAATTACAGAACAGGCAGTCAACAATGAACAACACAATAACTGAGATTGAAAATACACTAGAGGAAAAAAAAATAGACTAGAGGGAACCAATAGCAGACTATCTGAGGCAGAAGATCAAGTGAGTGAGCTGAAAAATTGAATGGTGGAAATAACTAAAGCAGAGTAGAATAAAGAAAAAAGAATGAAAAGAAATGAGTTCCAGAAACCTCTGTGACAACAATCATGGTCCCAGAAGAAGAAAAAAAGAAACAGTATGAGAAAATATTTGAGATAGATTAAGGGCAGGAGGAGAAGAGGATGACAGAGGATGAGATGGTTGGATGGCATCATTGACTCAATGAACATGAGTTTGAGCAAACTCCAGAAGGTAGTGAAGGACAGGGAGGTTTGGAGTGCTGCAGCCCACAGGGCCGCAGAGTCGGAGTCTTTATGACTGAGGAACAACAACAATAGTCGAAAACTTCCCTAACATGGGAAAAGAAATAGCCACCCCAAACCAGGAAGCCCAGAGAGCCCCAGATAGCATAAACCCAAGGGAAAATACAGCAAGCCACATATTAATCAAACTAATGAAAATTAAACACAAAGAGCAAATATTAAAAGCAGCAAGGAAAAAGCAACAAATACCTTACAAGGGGACTCCCATAAAGCTAACAGCTAATCTTTCAAGAGAAACTCTGCAAGCCAGAAGGGAGTGACAGGATATACTTAGAGTGATGAAAGGAGAAGCCCTACAACCAAGACTGCTCAGCCAGCAGAGATCTCACTCACATTTGAAGGAGAAATCAAAAGTTTTACAGACAAACAGGGCTTCCCTGGTGGTCCAGTGGGTAAGGAGTCTGTCTTGCAGCGTGAGGGGCACCAGTTTGATCCCTGGCCCAGGAAGATCCCAAGTGTGGAGCAGCTAGACTGATGTGTCCAATTACAAGCCTGTGCTCTGGAGCACATGCTCCCAGAGCTGGTGCTCTGCACCAAGAGAGGCCACTGCAATGGGAGGCTCCCACAGGCCAAAGGATAACAAAATCAATGAAAATAAATAAATAAATAAGACAATAAAAGAAGTCAAAATTTAAAAAAAATAAGTTTTACAGACAAACAAAAGTTAAGAGAATCTGGCACCACAAAACCAGCTTTACAACAAATGCTAAAAAACTTCTCTAGACAGGAAACATGAAAGAAAAGGCCTACAAAAACTAGCCCAGAGCAATAAAGTGAATGGTAGTAGGATCATAAATATCAATAAGTACCTTAAATGTAAATGGACTATGCTTCAACCAAAAGACACAGATTGATTGAATGGATATGAATACAAGACCCTTATATATGCTGTCTAAAAGAAACTTACTTCAAACCTAGGGACACACACAAACTTCCAGTGAGGGGCTGGAAAAAGATATTCCATGCAAATGGAAATCAAAAGAAAACAGCAGTAGCAATACTCATCTCAGGTAAAATAGACTTTAAAATAAAGACTGTTAACAAGAGACAAGGAAGGACACTACAAAATGATCAAGGGATCAATTCAAGAAGAAGATATAACAATTATATATGCACCCAACGTAGGAGTACCTCAATATGTAAGACAAATGCTATAAACTATTAAAGGGGAAATTGACAGTAACACAGTAACAGTGGGGGACTATTACCCCACTCACATCAATGGACAGATCATCCAGACAGAAAATTAACATCACCTATAAAACTCTTGGAGGAAAACATAGGCAGAACACTCTGACATAAATCACAGCAAAGTGGGGAAGGAACAGAGTGTGGGAGGTGTAAAGGAAGTAATGTGAAGGCCTGTACTGTCATAAGTGAAGAAAATAGCTATTGTCATTGCTCTGTGAGAAAAGGAGATCCTTCAGGGGTGCTGTGTGATGGTCGGGAGGGTTGGGAAGGGGGGGATATACATATGACTGATCTGGGAACATACACATCTGTAAACAACAAAACTCTGTAAAAGTTAAAAGTAAAATAAAAGTTAAAAAAATAAAATAAAAAATAAAAGTAATCCAATACAAAATAAATCAATAAATAAATCACAGCAAAATCCTCTATGATGCACCTTCTAGAGTAATGGAAATAAAAACAAATGGGACCTAATTAAACTTAAAAAATTTTGCAGAGCAAAGGAAACTATAAACAAAATGAAAAGACAACCCTCAGAATGGGACAAAGTAATAGCAAATGAAATAACTCACCAACAGTTAATCTCCAAAATATGTGAGCAGAAAAACAAACAACCCAATCAATATACAGGCAGAAGACCTTAACAGATATTTCTCCAAAGAAGGCATGTGGATGATGAATAAACATGTGAAAAAATGCTCAACATTGCTCATTATTAGAGAAATGCTAGTTAAAACTACAATGAGATATCACTTCACACTTGTCAGAATGGCCACTATCAAGAAAATCTATAAACAATAAATGCCAGAGAGGGTGTGGGGAAAGGGAACCCTCTTGTACTCTTGTTCAGAATGCAAATTGACACAGCTATTATGGAAAATAGTATGGAGATTCCTTTAAAAACTAGGAATAAAACTACCATATAACCCAATAATACCACTACTGGACATATACCTGAGGAAACAATAACTGCAAAAGACACAGGTACCCCAAAGTTCATTGTAACACTATTTATAATAGCTAGGACCTGGAAGCAACCTAGATGTCCATTGACAGATGAATGGATAAAGAAGTTGTGGTACACATACACAATGGAATATTATTCAGCCATAAAAAGGAATGCATTTAACACAGTTCTAATAAAGTGAATGAACCTATTATACAGAGTGAGATAAATCATAAAAAGATAGATAAACACGTATATTAACTCATATATGGGATCTAGAAAGAGGGTACTGATGAACCTATCTGTAGGGCAGCAGTGGAGAGGCAGACATAGAGAACAGACTTGTGGACTCAGATGGGGAAGGAGAAGTTGGGATGAACTGACAGAGTAGCATTGAAAGATATACATTACCATATGTAAAATTATAAACCCAGGGCAAATTTGCTGTATGACTCAGGGAGTTCAAATCTGGTGCTCTGTGATAACCTAGAGTGAGATGGGCTAAGATATGGGAGGGAGATTACAGAGGGAAGGGACACATGTATACCTATGGCTAATTCATATTGATATATGGCCAAAACCAATACAATATTATAAAGAAATTACCCTCCAGTATAAAATGAAAAAACTATTTTATATTCAATCTGATTCATTTCATTTTTGAATTAATTTTGTAGCGTTGTTATAGCATTTTATACTATTTTATCAAACCACCAATGTGAAATCTAGTTTCAGAGTTTAGTAATGTTTCATAATTGCTTATTTCATTATTGCAAAGACTTATTGAAATTGTTTAATGAGAAATGGGCCAAATCCTATGGGAAATGAACAGATATTCTTTTTTTTTTTTTTTTTTTAAGAATTATTTATTTATTTATTTAGGGCGGGGGACAGGTTGGGAAGGGAGAGGAGCGGGCGGGCCACTTCTACTGGTCTTTCATTTCTCTATTTTCATCCGTCTTTGTTCTTTGGCTCCTGTGGGCCTCCCATCGCGGTGGCGTCTGTCGTCGCAGAGCACCGGCTCTGGGCGCATGCGCTCCAGAGCTCCAGCACGGTAATTGGACATATTGGTCCAGCCGCTCCGCGGCACGTGGAATCTTCCCAGGCCAGGGCTCGAACCGGTGCCCCTTGCACTGCAAGGCATTGTCCTTACCCACTGGACCACCAGGGAAAGCCCACGAACAGATATTCTTAAATAAAAATTATCCCAAGTTTGAGGAAATTGTTGGGGAATTGCTAGCTGGACATCTTTTCTTTGAAGAATTCCTCTCCTAAAGTTTTACAAAGCTTTGTATATCCAGACCATAAACCTGTATATAATCTTAAATGATTTATAATGTTGGAGACAAAATACAGGTAATAAATTTTTATCAAGTACAAAGTTTCTACTCTAGGACAAATGAAATAATTAAAAACCACAATTACTTAATGTTTTAGATTTCTTGAGGGAATTATCACTGCTGTGCAAAGACCTGTATTTGTTAGCCAATAAGGCAGGCCCATCACCCACTATTTACCACAGCAGTTTAACTCTTCTCATAGTACTTGAAACTTCCACTAATCATGGGATGTGGATTTTGAAATATTGCTCTACCCAAGTGTTTTAATCAGATTCAATAGCCTGTAGTATCCAGGAAGATTCTGCCCCAGAGACCAAACTCTATTTAGAAGAGCACTTGTCAGTAGTTTACTTTGAGTTTCATTTGCTCTGAGATCTCATGTGGTACAAAGGAAAAGCATTGGGTTGGGACTCAGTTGTATCCAACTCTTTGTAACCCCATGATCTGTAGCCCACCAGACTCCTCTGTCCAGGGAATTTTCCAGGCAAAAGTACTAGAGTGGGTTGCTATTCCCTTCTCCAGGAGACCTTCCTGGCCCTGGGAGGGAGCCTGAGTCTCCCACATTGCAGGCAGATTCTTTACCAACTGAGCCACCAGGGAAGCCCCTCAGAAAACTTCTCATCAAAGTTGAGCCATTTGCTATCAGCATGACCTCAACTTTCCCCCTCCTTACAATGAGCTTGGTAATACCAATATGTAAAGTTGTTGTGGAAATCAAATAAAATAGTGCACATAGAACCATTTTACAAAATGAAAAGTGCTTTGACAGTAGCTACCATTTGTTGGGTACTCTGCATGTATTGGGCATTTGTTGAGAGGTTTCTGTACATCTCATTTAATCTCATAGCACTCACAGAAATGACTGCTGTTGTGAGCCTACTTAACAGATGAAAATCTGAAGTGAAGGAAGATTGAGTAACTCACCTCAGACCAAACAGCCCAGAAGTTTATAACTAACAAAGCTGAGAACTGAACCTGCACCACAGTCTTCTTAATTCCTAAGCAATCGTTATCTCTCTGTGTTTGTGAGTTTTGGGGTAGCTAACTTTTTAGCCTCCTGATTTATTCTATAAGAAGGTAAGAAGACTCAAACACTTTTTTATGCTGCTGTCTAATGTTCTGTGATGCCAAAAGTCCAGACACAGAACTAAGGGGTGAAGGTTTCAGGAGCACAAGTGTTAGCCCAGCAGCCACCAAGAGAACACGGAAATTCACACAGAAGTGGCCATGTGGTCATCTCTGTCAGAGCAGCCTGGGCCCTGTGGCAAGCACAGCTACCATGGACCACATTCTCCTGATGGAGTGGATGAAGCTGGCAGACTTACGCCACAGGCGTGGATATCTTTTCTTCCTGCGATGTTGGCAAATGTGTGCCCACCTTTCATGGTCTTTGATACAATGAGAATGTAGTTAACACTGCACTTCAAATCCCTCTTCATCTCTAACACTGAGGTCATGGTGTAGCTTTTCCTGTCTCAGAGTCTTGTGCTGCAGGTTGAAGGTGACATCTGAGGTAGGGGTGGCCCAGACCACTTAGGTTGGGTCCAAACTGCCATGATCTGTAGCCCACCAGACTCCTCTGTCCAGGGACTTTTCCAGGCAAAAGTACTAGAGTGGGTTGCTATTCCCTTCTCCAGGAGACCTTCCTGGCCCTGGGAGGGAGCCTGAGTCTCCCACATTGCAGGCAGATTCTTTACCAACTGAGCCACCAGGGAAGCCCCTCAGAAAACTTCTCATCAAAGTTGAGCCATTTGCTATCAGCATGACCTCAACTTTCCCTCCTTACAATGAGCTTGGTAATACCAATATGTAAAGTTGTTGTGGAAATCAAATAAAATAGTGCACATAGAACCATTTTACAAAATGAAAAGTGCTTTGACAGTAGCTACCATTTGTTGGGTACTCTGCATGTATTGGGCATTTGTTGAGAGGTTTCTGTACATCTCATTTAATCTCATAGCACTCACAGAAATGACTGCTGTTGTGAGCCTACTTAACAGATGAAAATCTGAAGTGAAGGAAGATTGAGTAACTCACCTCAGACCAAACAGCCCAGAAGTTTATAACTAACAAAGCTGAGAACTGAACCTGCACCACAGTCTTCTTAATTCCTAAGCAATCGTTATCTCTCTGTGTTTGTGAGTTTTGGGGTAGCTAACTTTTTAGCCTCCTGATTTATTCTATAAGAAGGTAAGAAGACTCAAACACTTTTTTATGCTGCTGTCTAATGTTCTGTGATGCCAAAAGTCCAGACACAGAACTAAGGGGTGAAGGTTTCAGGAGCACAAGTGTTAGCCCAGCAGCCACCAAGAGAACACGGAAATTCACACAGAAGTGGCCATGTGGTCATCTCTGTCAGAGCAGCCTGGGCCCTGTGGCAAGCACAGCTACCATGGACCACATTCTCCTGATGGAGTGGATGAAGCTGGCAGACTTACGCCACAGGCGTGGATATCTTTTCTTCCTGCGATGTTGGCAAATGTGTGCCCACCTTTCATGGTCTTTGATACAATGAGAATGTAGTTAACACTGCACTTCAAATCCCTCTTCATCTCTAACACTGAGGTCATGGTGTAGCTTTTCCTGTCTCAGAGTCTTGTGCTGCAGGTTGAAGGTGACATCTGAGGTAGGGGTGGCCCAGACCACTTAGGTTGGGTCCAAACTGCCACTGCCACATTCTCCTTCTGGGATGTTCTGTCTTTCAGTTGTATTTTAGGTTTATTTGTAAGGTTGGGATCACAATGACTGTAAAGGTGGTGCTAGTGGTAAAGGACCTTCCTACCAATGGAGGAATGGAGGAATTGAGGAGGCATAAGAATCATGGGTTCGATCCCTGGGTCAGGAAGATCCCCTGGAGGAGAGCATGGCAACCCGCTCCAGTATTGTTGCTTGGAGAATCCCATGGACAGAGGAGCCTGGCGGGCTACAGTCCATAGGGTCACAAAGAGTCGGACACAGCTGAATTGACTTAGCACACATGCAGGGGTGAGAGAAAGGAGGGGCCGTCAGCTGCCAGCACTTTTCCGGCCATTTTACTACTCAGTGCAAAACCATTGGGGGAGGATATTGGTGTCCGAGATAAAGAGAAGAGGAGAAAGGATGAAGAGAAAACCCAACTTCTATCCATGATTTTAGTTATTTATTAACCAAAGTCCTAGAGCTTCTCTCACAGGACTCCATTCATATGTGTTGTTTATAACCCTCTATTTACCTCCCTGTCACACACTCAGTCCAACATAAGGTTATTTATTGTACATCCCCAGTTCCTTCTACACTGAAAATACTCTGACCTGTTGAGTGAATGAATAAACTGTATCATCATATCCTTTTACTGAAAAATTATACCTGGTTCATTTGTTCTTTTTCTCACCCAGAAAGAAGATCTTCAAATATATTTTAAATACCATAAGAACCTTCCCCGAGCCAGGGCTATCTGGCAAGAATGTCAAGACTGCACCTACTTTGCGGTAATACTGCGTTTCTAAGTTCTCCCACAAACTGTTTGCTCAGGACAGTGTTCATATGCATCCAATTTTTAAAGAAATCAAGAAGTATGAAGTAGGAAGAGGAATTTAGCATTGGGATTTATGTTTATTAAAAGTCTTTCCTATTTTGAAATTACACACTGGAAGTTTCATTGCTGCCCTGAGTCGCTATGCCCTGTAAGGAGCAGCTGTAGCCTGGTGAGAAAATGGGGTGCTCTAATATGGGTTTTAAAAATGGAATTAAGTCACACTTGGGGGCTTCCTAGAGCCATAATAATAAGCCCATCATGCATCCTTGAATAGATTGAATAGATTCCCCAAGCCCCAACCTGAAGACTGGATGCCTCCTTTTCAGAAGGCTGCCCCATTGTCTCCCTCCTTATGGACTTACCTTCTAGGAGAAATAAGCAGGGATATATGTATACACTTAACTGATTCACTTCGTTGTACAACAGGAACTAAATATTGTAAAGCAATCATATTCCAATAAAAAAATTATAAAACACAGAAAAAAATCAAGTGTGTTTTTGAGAAAACAAAGCAACCTTAACAAACAAAAAAGAAACAGCCTGCCATCCCTACTTGCCTATAAAAATACTAGCCAAACCTATTCACTTTCCCCTTTCTCTCATTTTACACACTGTTCCTGAGGGAATGGACAGCCAACATGTTATGAAACTGATGGACACTGCTACCCCATCCTGTCCATGAAGAGTCTATTTCACTTGGATTTAAATGCTGCCACTTTGGTTCTGTATGTGTGTTGTTTTGTTTCATGTCATTTCTGTTTGGCTTTTCAAGGTATGCCAGCGTCAACTGGGTCACAATCTCCCTCTTTTTAAGTGTCTCAGAGGACCAAGCCAGAGACTTATAAAGTACCAGATGCTGTTGAAGGTAAGTTGATGAGGCAGCACACCCTTTGCTGGGAGAACAGAGGCAGGCACAGTGGGGCACTTTACCTCACACACATAGAATTGTAACTTCAACTTCCAAGGGTGAGGTTAGGTCTAGATTTCAGGCTTGTGAGGCTTTAGTTCTTTTTTTCTCACCCAGAAAGAAGATCTTCAAATATATTTTAAATACCATAAGAACCTTCCCCGAGCCAGGGCTATCTGGCAAGAATGTCAAGACTGCACCTACTTTGCGGTAATACTGCGTTTCTAAGTTCTCCCACAAACTGTTTGCTCAGGACAGTGTTCATATGCATCCAATTTTTAAAGAAATCAAGAAGTATGAAGTAGGAAGAGGAATTTAGCATTGGGATTTATGTTTATTAAAAGTCTTTCCTATTTTGAAATTACACACTGGAAGTTTCATTGCTGCCCTGAGTCGCTATGCCCTGTAAGGAGCAGCTGTAGCCTGGTGAGAAAATGGGGTGCTCTAATATGGGTTTTAAAAATGGAATTAAGTCACATTTGGGGGGCTTCCTAGAGCCATAATAATAAGCCCATCATGCATCCTTGAATAGATTGAATAGATTCCCCAAGCCCCAACCTGAAGACTGGATGCCTCCTTTTCAGAAGGCTGCCCCATTGTCTCCCTCCTTATGGACTTACCTTCTAGGAGAAATAAGCAGGGATATATGTATACACTTAACTGATTCACTTCGTTGTACAACAGGAACTAAATATTGTAAAGCAATCATATTCCAATAAAAAAATTATAAAACACAGAAAAAAATCAAGTGTGTTTTTGAGAAAACAAAGCAACCTTAACAAACAAAAAAGAAACAGCCTGCCATCCCTACTTGCCTATAAAAATACTAGCCAAACCTATTCACTTTCCCCTTTCTCTCATTTTACACACTGTTCCTGAGGGAATGGACAGCCAACATGTTATGAAACTGATGGACACTGCTACCCCATCCTGTCCATGAAGAGTCTATTTCACTTGGATTTAAATGCTGCCACTTTGGTTCTGTATGTGTGTTGTTTTGTTTCATGTCATTTCTGTTTGGCTTTTCAAGGTATGCCAGCGTCAACTGGGTCACAATCTCCCTCTTTTTAAGTGTCTCAGAGGACCAAGCCAGAGACTTATAAAGTACCAGATGCTGTTGAAGGTAAGTTGATGAGGCAGCACACCCTTTGCTGGGAGAACAGAGGCAGGCACAGTGGGGCACTTTACCTCACACACATAGAATTGTAACTTCAACTTCCAAGGGTGAGGTTAGGTCTAGATTTCAGGCTTTTTCTGTCCCCAGGTCTATGTCAGCCTCCTCAATGAGGAGTATGACCAGAGACTCATAGGAACCTGGAAGCCTGGCTGGTCCAACATGCAGCCAGCCCAGGGATCTCTAAGAAGAGCCCAACTTAGGGGCGCAGAGGGCCTGGGAGGAAAGCAGGGGAGGACTAGGCCAGCACATTCTGGCAGAGAGTGGGAAGGCAGCCAGGCCCCTACTCTTAATACGGTGTTTACAGGTAAGATAGCATCTGCTCCATTTTACAGCTGGGACAAGAAGCTTCAGGAAAGAGGCATGAGAGTTCCTCAAGTTACTATTAACATGTTACGCATGTTTAAACAGAGGGGAGAAGCCAACCCTGGGCTTTTCTCTTCTTTCACCAACATCTACCTCTGCCTTGAGACTGAGGCTTTTTCTCAAGAGCAGCATAACAGAAGGAATTTTATTATACTGATAGGTGATAGATAAGAGTAGGTTACCGTGAATGGTGTCAGATTCTTAATCTCCAATGGAGAAGAATTCACATTGGGATCAAAAGTCTTGGCAACGGTCACTCAGAGCTTCGTGCAGTGAAAAGCTTATTAAAGTAAGAAAGGATAGGGAAAAGCTTCCAGCATAGACACTGGAAGGGGATAGAAGAGTATCCCACGAAGCATGGTATTTTATACTTTTCCAGTTAGTTATTAACAGTTTAAAAGAATATATTGAGGCAATAAAGGTCTTACCAGACCCACACCCACAACATACATCTTTAGATAACATAGGTGCAAGTTAAGACAAGAAACATGTCCTCCAGACTCACACCCACAACATACATCTTTAGATAACATAGGTACAAGTTAAGACGAGAAACATGTTCTCCAGCAAGATAGGTTGTTATACACCTTAGCTCTGGGCTTAAAAGAACGTTTTAGGCAAAATGGATTACTGTCATAGGCGTGGCAATCAAAGTGTTTAGCCAAACATTTTGGCTAAAAATGTTTGTTCCTCACCCTCCTCCTCCTTGAGGCCTACTGGCTTCCTTATCAAATCTGCCTATTAGCTATTAAACCCTTTCACTACAGAACCCCTAGGTAGTTCAGGCTTTTCTGTCCCCAGGTCTATGTCAGCCTCCTCAATGAGGAGTATGACCAGAGACTCATAGGAACCTGGAAGCCTGGCTGGTCCAACATGCAGCCAGCCCAGGGATCTCTAAGAAGAGCCCAACTTAGGGGCGCAGAGGGCCTGGGAGGAAAGCAGGGGAGGACTAGGCCAGCACATTCTGGCAGAGAGTGGGAAGGCAGCCAGGCCCCTACTCTTAATACGGTGTTTACAGGTAAGATAGCATCTGCTCCATTTTACAGCTGGGACAAGAAGCTTCAGGAAAGAGGCATGAGAGTTCCTCAAGTTACTATTAACATGTTACGCATGTTTAAACAGAGGGGAGAAGCCAACCCTGGGCTTTTCTCTTCTTTCACCAACATCTACCTCTGCCTTGAGACTGAGGCTTTTTCTCAAGAGCAGCATAACAGAAGGAATTTTATTATACTGATAGGTGATAGATAAGAGTAGGTTACCGTGAATGGTGTCAGATTCTTAATCTCCAATGGAGAAGAATTCACATTGGGATCAAAAGTCTTGGCAACGGTCACTCAGAGCTTCGTGCAGTGAAAAGCTTATTAAAGTAAGAAAGGATAGGGAAAAGCTTCCAGCATAGACACTGGAAGGGGATAGAAGAGTATCCCACGAAGCATGGTATTTTATACTTTTCCAGTTAGTTATTAACAGTTTAAAAGAATATATTGAGGCAATAAAGGTCTTACCAGACCCACACCCACAACATACATCTTTAGATAACATAGGTGCAAGTTAAGACAAGAAACATGTCCTCCAGACTCACACCCACAACATACATCTTTAGATAACATAGGTACAAGTTAAGACGAGAAACATGTTCTCCAGCAAGATAGGTTGTTATACACCTTAGCTCTGGGCTTAAAAGAACGTTTTAGGCAAAATGGATTACTGTCATAGGCGTGGCAATCAAAGTGTTTAGCCAAACATTTTGGCTAAAAATGTTTGTTCCTCACCCTCCTCCTCCTTGAGGCCTACTGGCTTCCTTATCAAATCTGCCTATTAGCTATTAAACCCTTTCACTACAGAACCCCTAGGTAGTTCTTTCTCACTCTTGACACCAGCACACCTGCAGGACAGCACTCCCAGACCACCTCCTACACGCACACGCGCGCACTCTCGCACAGGCACAGGTCAGGAGTTCTGTCAAGGCTGCTTCCCCACATATGAGCCAAGGGAAAGGTTTGGGCTGCTCCTCCAAGGTCTGTTTCAAATTAACCTTTATAAACAGCTCTTGCCCAGTGGCTACTCTCTGTTAATTTAAAAACAAGCTGTGTACTGGGTACCTTCCCACATGTATGTCTTACTTAAATGCCCACAGTCAGATGTGCCTAAAGGCTCTGGAGTGGGAAGAAACGGAGGCTCCGGTGGTTACGCTATGGCCAACCTTCTGCCCTCAGGACACGCTCCCCTCTCGATGTGCCATCAGCAGGCCCAGCCCGGCTGCACCGACTCTGCCGCCGCCCGCGTGGGCTGGCTGGACCTCTCAGGCCTTGGTTTCCTCGTCTGTGAAGGGAGGCCACTAGACCCTCCGCACAAGTTCTGTGAGGAGCCAGCGAGGTAGATTATACCATTAAAAACAGACACATGAAAAAATGGGGAAATACTATATTAACAAGATATGTAACAAATGGTCAGCATGTTTAATAATAATCCTATAGAAATTAACAGTAAAAAAACAAAAACAAAAAAGAGGTATCTATGAAATGCTTAGTACTTTATTCTGAAATGTTATGAAACTAAAAGTCATGACAGAGTACATAATGTGTATGTCTGTGTCTGGCAAGTTGATTAGATAATATTAATACATTGTTCATTAGCATATAATTAGAGATAGATGCATTAAGGGACAACAGAACTTATTTTCATTGAGCTCATGATTTCTTTTTTATCGCTATTCATTTTTTTTAAACTTTTTTTTGGCCACTTCTATCGGTCTTTCATTTATCTATTTTCATTCATCTTTGCTCTTTGGCCTGTGTGGGCCTCCCATCGCAGCAGCCTCTGTCTCTGCAGAGCACCAGCTCTGGGCAAATGCGCTCCAGAGCTCCTGCTCGGTAGTTGGACACATCGGTCCAGCCGCTCTGGGGCTCGTGGGATCTTCCCAGGCCAGGGATCAAACTGGCGCCCCTTGCACTGTAAGGTGGTGTCCTTACCCCCTGGACCACCAGGGAAGCCCTGCTATTCTTTTTTTTTTTTTTTTTTTTTAAGATTTATTTATTTTATTTTGGACGGGGGTCGGGTTGTGGAGGGAAGGGAGCGGGCAGGCCACTTCTATTGGTCTTTCATTTCTCTATTTTCATCCGTCTTTGTTCTTTGGTTCCTGTGGGCCTCCCATCGCGGTGGCGTCTGTCGTCGCAGAGTGCCGGCTCTGGGTGCATGGGCTCCAGAGCTCCGGCTCGGTCATTGGACACATCTGTCCAGCCGCTCCGTGGCACATGGGATCTTCCCAGGCCAGGGATCGAACCGGCGCCCCTTGCACTGCAAGGCGGTGTCCTTACCCACTGGACCACCAGGGAAGCCCTGCTATTCTTTTTTTTTTTTTTTTTTTTTAAGATTTATTTATTTTATTTTGGACGGGGGTCGGGTTGTGGAGGGAAGGGAGCGGGCAGGCCACTTCTATTGGTCTTTCATTTCTCTATTTTCATCCGTCTTTGTTCTTTGGTTCCTGTGGGCCTCCCATCGCGGTGGCGTCTGTCGTCGCAGAGTGCCGGCTCTGGGTGCATGGGCTCCAGAGCTCCGGCTCGGTCATTGGACACATCTGTCCAGCCGCTCCGTGGCACATGGGATCTTCCCAGGCCAGGGATCGAACCGGCGCCCCTTGCACTGCAAGGCGGTGTCCTTACCCACTGGACTACCAGGGGAAGCCCCTGCTATTCATTTTTTAAGTTAAAGTACAATGGTTTACAATGTTGTGTTAGTTTTTGCTGTATGATGAAGTGAATCAACTATATGTATACATAAGTCACCTTCCTCTTGGACTTCCTCCCACTCCATTCCCATCCCAACCATCTAGATCATTACAGAGCACTGAGCTGAATTTCCTGTGCTTTATGGCAGGTTCCCAATAGCTATCTATTTCAGGTTCCCAATAGCTATCTGTTTGTCAAGGGACATTGGGTCATTTGTAGAGATGTGGATGGGCCCAGAGTCTCTGATACAGAGTGAAGAAAGTCAGAAAGAAAAAAACAAATATTGTCTATTAGTACACATATGTGGAATCTGGAAAAATAGTAGAGATGAGCTCATGATTTCTGTCAAACAGGCTAAGTGATGTATAGAAACTATCACATTTAATGTAGACAATTTTCCTTGCCTGGGTTTTGTTTCAATAAAATATGGTTTACAAAATGGTATGTTATTTGTTTACAGTAAATTTAGCTTATTACAAGAAGGATGATCTAGAGTAAGTGGTCATGCTGATTTCCTCATGTTGTAAATAGACTACTGCTTAAAAAAAGAACTAATAGGGAGAAGTTGGTAAAGGGTACAAACTTTCACTTATGAGATGAATAAGGAATTGCAGAATTAACATTAACATACATATCCTGTGTCAAACCGATGGCTAGTGGAAAACTGCTATGTGTCAATAACACAGAGATGGAGAAGGACATGGCAACCCCCTCCAGTATTCTTGTCTGGGAAATCTCATGGACAGAGGAGCCTGGTGGGCTACAGTCCACGGGGGTCGCAAAGAGTTAGAAATAAAGGGCTCTGAATTGTCCCTTTCCAACTGCTCAGAAAAGCTAGGCTGTGTTCAGATTAGGAAGTGGAATGTCATGGTCCTGAAGCAGCCAAAATAAAAACCTTCGATGAAAAAAAAAGTCCCACTGGCACTCTGTGACCACCTAGAGGGATTGGATGGGAGTGTGGGAGGGAGGCTCAGGAAGGCTTACATAATGTAATAACATATATAATAATATAACATTAATTATGATGATATAATATAAGTATATTTAATTAATTATATAATTAAATATATATAATTATGGCTAATTCGCATTGTACAGCAGAAGCCAACACAACATTGTAAAGAAATTATTTTCCAAATGAAAAACAAGTATGGAGGCGCGGCAGCGGCCAGGTCAGTCAGCTTCTTGAAGGCTCTCTGCGCACCGGGCTCGCAGGCACCCGGCCTTCGCTTGTCCCGCCGCCAAGATTGCGCAAGAGGAAGGTCGGCTCCGCCGAGGGGGCGGCAAAGGAAGAGCTGAAGAGGAGATCCGCGAGGTTGTCAGCTAGACCGGCTCCTGCAAAAGTGGAAACGAAGCCAAAAAAGGCAGCGGGAAAGGATAAATCTTCAGAAAAAAAGGGCAAACAAAAGGGAAAAGAGGAGCAAAGGGAAAACAGGCAGAAGTGGCCAACCAAGAGACAAAAGAAGACCTACCTGCAGAAAATGGAGAGACAGAAAAATGAGGAGAGCCCAGCCTCTGATGAAGCAGAGGAGAAAGAAGCCACGTCTGATTAACACTACACCCAGTCCTGTCAGTGTTCCCTGTCTCCCTTCTTGTACAATCCAAAGGAATATTTTTATCAACTATTTTGTAAATGCAAGTTTTTTAGTAGCTCTAGAAACATTTTTAAAAAGGAAGGAATCCCACCTCATCCCATTTTTTAAGTGTAAATGCTTTTCTTTAAGAAGTGAACTCATTTGCTGGTTGTTTATTTTTTGGTACAACCAGAAAATAGTGGGATTTTGAAATTAGAGACTTTGTCTGGAGTGTCAGTTTAACATTCCATAGGTGGGGGTAGCTTTTATATCCTATAATACAAAGCATACTAAAGGGCAGTTTGGAGTCAGTTGTGAATATATGTCTTGAACACTTTAAATTACTTCTTTTCCCATATTGTTTTGGTAGAATTACTTCCTACAGCAAACCTCACCTACTTGCTTTTGGTAGAATTTTGTACCCTCTATAACATCTGCTATTTTCAATGGTGACCACCTAGAGGTCCCACTGGCACTCTGTGACCACCTAGAGGGATTGGATGGGAGTGTGGAGGGAGGCTCAGGAAGGCTTACATAATGTAATAACATATATAATAATATAACATTAATTATGATGATATAATATAAGTATATTTAATTAATTATATAATTAAATATATATAATTATGGCTAATTCGCATTGTACAGCAGAAGCCAACACAACATTGTAAAGAAATTATTTTCCAAATGAAAAACAAGTATGGAGGCGCGGCAGCGGCCAGGTCAGTCAGCTTCTTGAAGGCTCTCTGCGCACCGGGCTCGCAGGCACCCGGCCTTCGCTTGTCCCGCCGCCAAGATTGCGCAAGAGGAAGGTCGGCTCCGCCGAGGGGGCGGCAAAGGAAGAGCTGAAGAGGAGATCCGCGAGGTTGTCAGCTAGACCGGCTCCTGCAAAAGTGGAAACGAAGCCAAAAAAGGCAGCGGGAAAGGATAAATCTTCAGAAAAAAAGGGCAAACAAAAGGGAAAAGAGGAGCAAAGGGAAAACAGGCAGAAGTGGCCAACCAAGAGACAAAAGAAGACCTACCTGCAGAAAATGGAGAGACAGAAAAATGAGGAGAGCCCAGCCTCTGATGAAGCAGAGGAGAAAGAAGCCACGTCTGATTAACACTACACCCAGTCCTGTCAGTGTTCCCTGTCTCCCTTCTTGTACAATCCAAAGGAATATTTTTATCAACTATTTTGTAAATGCAAGTTTTTTAGTAGCTCTAGAAACATTTTTAAAAAGGAAGGAATCCCACCTCATCCCATTTTTTAAGTGTAAATGCTTTTCTTTAAGAAGTGAACTCATTTGCTGGTTGTTTATTTTTTGGTACAACCAGAAAATAGTGGGATTTTGAAATTAGAGACTTTGTCTGGAGTGTCAGTTTAACATTCCATAGGTGGGGGTAGCTTTTATATCCTATAATACAAAGCATACTAAAGGGCAGTTTGGAGTCAGTTGTGAATATATGTCTTGAACACTTTAAATTACTTCTTTTCCCATATTGTTTTGGTAGAATTACTTCCTACAGCAAACCTCACTCCTTGATCTTGGCTCTTGTGGTCAGAATTTTGTACCCTCTATAACATCTCGGTCGTGGTAGTCCAATTTTCCTGGTAACTTTTTTCATGTACTGTGAACAGTTGACCATGTGAGTAGTGTACCTGATATTAAATTGTGAATCTGTGGGATGTAGGGTGTAACAGCATATCTATATTTGAAGATACTGGTACTTGATATCCTGTTAAGGAAAATTTGCCCCCAAATTTTAAGCTGAACATCACTGGAATAACTGTTAAAAGAAGAACCACAACTACATAATTTTTTAGATTTTGGTGCATATGTGAAGAATTGTGTACAAAATGAAATGTCTGTGTACTGATTCTCAAAACAACCAATAAAATCTCAATTATGAAAAAAAATAAAAGTAAACAAGGGCTTCCCTGGTGGTCCAGTGGGTAAAGAGTCCGCCTTGCAGTGTAAAGGGCACCAGTTCAGTCCCTGGCCTAGGAAGTCTCACATGCTGCAGAGCGGCTGGACTGGTGTCCAATTATGAGCCAGCGCTCTGGAGCACATGCGCCCAGAGCCGGTGCTCTGCAATGAGGGAGGCCACTGCAATGGGAGGCCCACACAGGCCGAAGAATAAAAATGGATGAAAATAAATAAATAAATAAATAAAAAAAAAAGAGGCTAAAATTTAAAAAAATAATAATAAGTAAATAATAAAGGTGAATAAGGCCTGAGAATCTAATGTAAAACATGGTGACATTAGTCGGTAAGACTGTCTTGTATAATTGGCATTTGCTAAGAGAAATTTCAAATGTTCAAACTGAGAGAAAAAAAAAAACCAAAGTGATGGATGTGTTAATTAACTAGGTGGGGAGAGTCTTTTCACTGTGTATACATGTATGAAATCACAAGACACAGTGTAAATACCTAACAATTTTATATATCAATTATACCTCAATAAGGCTGGAATTAAAAAAACAAAATTAATAATAATAAAAAGATGAACAAAGGAACTAGGCAGCTTACAAAAGAATACATGCTAATAGGAAACTTTTTTTTTGAGATTTCTACCTCACTCATTATTTGAGAAATTTAAATTCAAATCAGCAGTGAGGTGTGATTGCTCTGTTGATTCAGCTGGCAAAACTTTTTGATTAAATAGTAATTCTCCATGGAGGCTAGGGACTGGTGAAAAAAGCTTTAATCTATGGCTGGTGGGGATGTAGTCCTGCTCTAAAAAAATTGGAAACATGCATCAGAATTCAACATTAACAATTCAACTTCTAGGAATTTATCCTTAAGAAAAGTGTATAAAGATAGCTGTAGCTATAGCATGCAATCCTTCATGCATGTGCTCAGCCATGTCCAACTCTTTGAAGCCCCGTGGACTACAGCCCACCAGGCTCCTCTGTCCATGGGATTTTACAGGCAAGCATACTGGAGTGGGTTGCTATGTCCTCCTCCAGGGGATCTTCCCAACTCAGGGATTGAACCCATGCCTCTTTGGTCTCCTGCGTTGGCAGGAGGGTTATCACTAGCGTCCCCTGGGAAGCCCATAACATGGAATACTTTGCCACAATTAAAACCTATGTATTTTTTAAAATATATTGATATGGAGAAATGTTCATGATATGTTGTTGAACAAAAGCAGGCTACAAAATAATGTGTCCAATGTGATTCTATGTTCTGAAAAGAACCCTGTGCCAAATATTCCATTTACTTTTTCCCCTCTTGCTTGTGACAAACAGACAGATTTATATACATCCTCAATTTAGCATTGGCTGGAGATTGTTTGCACAGTAATTTAAGTTGGCATTCTACTTTTTGATTTTCAATGAAGCTTTTGGGTTAATGCAGGGGTTGCTGGATTTTGAGTCTCCTGAGGATTTGGAGATGGACCCAGGTGATCTAGAAGGAGGATCAGCTAAGGTATTGGAAATTAAATATTATTGTATGTACCAAATGCTAGTGAAGTGAGTGTTAGTTGTTCAGTAGCGTCTGATTGTGATCTACCAAATCTATATACATTATGCTTTATTCCCTTCCAAATGTGTGTGTATGTGTGTGTGAATTCTAAGACAACCAGGTTTTTTAGGAAAAAGTGATGGTCACACCAGTCTGGAAGAAAGTTGTGGCTTCAAGTAGAATTTAAAAGTTTTTTCTATTACAGACTTATATAAAAGGAAAAACATGAGGAGTGGTCGTTTATATGGCCTCCCTACTCAGAAGGTGTTGTGGGGATGCCTTAAGAGTAAATGATGCACAAGTAATAACTTGATGGCCTGGATCAAATGGAGCTAGCCTGGGTTAGAGGTCTTTAATAATGTAAGTAAGAATTTAGTCAGAGAGGTCTGAAAGTCCTATATCACACAATGTAAAACTAGCCCTCAGTCATGTTTGTGGGAGGAGGGCTAGTGAGAAGGAAAGGCACGAGGAGCCGTTGAGTCTCTGAAAGTAAGTTGAGTATTTAGTAAAGAAGGAGATGCCTGGTGAGGACTTTTAACACTTTGTTAATGACGTTATGATAAACTCAGGTGAAAGTCTGTTGTCTTTCACCAGGACCTGAAACATATTTACCACAAATAAGAAGGTAAGAATCCATGATAAGCTGTTCAGTTGAGGCAGCATACTCTGCTCCATTCATCAGCTCTGTCACTCCTTATCTCTGATCTAAAGATGCTAATCTTCAGTGTTTAAGCAGAAATTGGAAAAAGCACACAAACTTTTGCTTATCTCTTGCAGGAGAGGACAAGAAGAGGCAAGCGTTATGTGGGGAGCAGCAGAGCTTGCCAGTCGTTGTTGTGAAAATTGTTGTGTTTTAAAAAGGACAAAACCTAAATTGTTTTGTTTATATTTACCAGATAACAGATAAATATGGTATGTAGGTAGCAGGGGAATAAACTATGGAATCCCTAAGTGAAAGACTTTCAAGCTGAAACAACAATTCTTAGCATGTCCTTAGTGTCACAAAAGTGATTATTAGAATGATGGTCTTAAAATAGCTTTTCCCCTTAATGCTGAGTCTTCATGTTGTTTGGGAAGTGCAGATCACATTGACTTACCTCTTTTGGCATCTTTAATGGTGATAGAATATGGGAAGGGCAGGGAAAGAGAGGAGGGAGAAAGGGTAGAGCTAGGAGAGATGCAGTGAGGCAAATGCCACCATTATGGTGTTTACATGTAAATCATAGTAAGCCTCCACATGGCAGCCCATTCTTTGCCTCTGTAGTTAACAAATAGCCTCCTCTTGAATGTTTTTTTTTAATTGTTGTTGTTTGATAAGTCTTTTTTTAAAATAAATAATTAATTAATTTTTGGCTATTCTGGGTTTTCGCTGCAGCTGTGGGCTCCTTTCCAGTTGCAGGGAGTGGGGGCTACTCTCTAGTTGAGGTGAGCAGGCTTCTTGTTGCAGTGACTTTTCTTGTTGTGGAACTTGGCTCTAGGGCACACAGGCTTCAGTAGTTGCGGCACATGGGTTCAATAGTTGCAGCTCCGCGGCTCTAGACCACAGACTCAATAGTTGTGGCTCATGGGCTTAGCTGCTCTGTAGCATGTGGGATCTTCCTGGAGCAGGGATTGAAGCCATGTATCCTGCATTGGCAAGTTGGCTTTTTATCACTGAGCTACTAGGGAAACCCTGGGATGGGGTTTTAAGTGTGATTTTGCCCATAGAAATAAGACTATTACATTAAATACAGGAATATTGATACTCAAGACTGTAGTTTTCACTAGGCCCTGAGGGTAGGGCAGTGAAAGGGAGAGCAGTCTATTTAAAGGGCTGTGCTCTTCATGCTTTACAAAAGCTCAGGATGTCTCTTATATATCCAGAATATGATGTCCATGATTTCTTCATTCTTCATTAGTACAATCTGCAGAAAGTATAGTCTGTAATTTTGCTTGTATATGTGTGTGTGTGTGTGTGTGTGTGTGTGTGTGTGTGTGTATCACATAATTTAACTAGTAAATATCCTTAGCTAGCTTTGGGAGCAAGGAAGCAGGTTGTCATACATACCTTCTCAGTCAATTTATGCTGGCCAGATTCACGGCTCCTTATCTCTGTCCTGTTTTCCTTCTTCACTTGGTAAATGGTTTACCTTTTGATTTCCAACAAAGCATTTGGTTTCCACAGAATGGGCCAAAGAGAACCAAGGATTCAGCCTTCTCAGCTGACCTGCAACAGGCTTTGGCCATGATGGAGGATTTGACCAAATCCTGTGAGCTGGCTGTGGACCTGGCAGCAGTCACTGGATGTCCGGTATGTTCTGGAGCAAGTGTTGAGACATTTCAACCCAAAGGCAGGCACAGTCTTACCAAGGTAAAGTGGTACTGTGGCAAAGTGAGAGAACTCATTTGCGGGGAAGGAAGCTGACTCTGGGGAAAACAACCTAAATCGGTCAGCACCCCTGTGCTGCAGGATTCCAAGCAGAGCCTCTGCATTTTTAGAAATCTTGGGTTGTGGTCCTTGCGGTCCCAAATGTTGAAACTGACCAACTCTCTAGACAAAACAAGAACTCAGGGACCAGAACATATTGGGCAAGAGAAAGTACTGAAGAAGGAATTTATTTTCTCACCTCTGGCACCATTAAAATAGTAAAAGATTTTCCTCCTTGATATTTAGTTCCACTGTGAAAATTACTTTGAAAATGAATCCTGAGTGAACATCTCACCCCATTTTGCATCACAGATCCCAGAAGAGGCCCAACAAGCATATACTGTATATCTCTTAATCCAAGTGCTTAAAGAAAAATACCAACAGGGAGAGTGCTGGGGGCTGGGCCATCACAGCTCTGGCATTAGAGCTAATCCCAAGCAGGCCAGACCCAGGCATTCCAGCCAAACCGTCCGCTCTAACCGTGTGATCTCCCCAGGACTGGGACATAATTATTATACCGCTGGCTTTCACTGTGAGGCACTCTAGGTTTTGACTCAGGTATATTTGCTGTCATTGTCATAACAACCCCAAGTTTGGTGGTTTAGAATAGCATAAATTTATTACCTTATAGTGATACAAATCAGAAATACAACATAGTTTCACCGGACTAAAGCCAAGGTGTCTGCCTTCCTTTCTGGAGGCTTTAGAGAGAATCTTTCTCTGCCTTTTCCAGTTTGCAAGGGGCACCCACATTCCTCCACTCACAGCATCTTCCTCCATCTTCAGCACCAGCAACAGTGGGTTGAATCCTCACATCACTCAGACCTTCTCTTCTGTTCCTCTTACACTTTTTCTTTTTAAATTAATTTTTGTTGGAGGATAATTTCTTTACAGTGCTGTATTATTTTCTGCTGTACAGCAAAATGAGCTATACGTCTACGTGTTGTTGTTGTTGTTTAGTTTCTAAGTCGTGTCTGACTCTTTTGCTATAGTCCTCGTGAACTGTAGCCCATCAGGCTCCTCCCTCCATGGGATTCTCCAGGCAAGAAAACTGGAGTGGGTTGCCATTTCCTTCTCCAGGGGATCTTTCCAACCCAGGAATCTTCCCAACCCAGTCTCTTGCTGGGTAGGAGGATTCTTTACCACTGAACCACCTCAGAAGCCCATACATATACATATACCCCGTTGTGGGGTTTCCTTCCCTTTTAAGTTACCCTACAGTAGAGTTTCCTGAGCTACACAATAGGTTCTCATTAGTTATCTACTTTTGCATAGTATCTATAGTGTATATGTGTTGATCATAATCACCCAATTCCTCCCATCCTCCACTTTCCCCTTGGTGTCCATATATTTGTTCTCCACATCTGTGTCTCTTTCTGCTTGGCAAGTAAGATCATCTATACTTTGTCCACTTTTAAGGACTCTGGTGATTACACTGGGCCTAAACAGTTAATCCATGATAAACTCCCTATCTCCAAGTCAGTCAGTGAACAATCTGAATTCATTTGTCATGTAATCTGAAATAGTCTCAGGCTCCAGGGATTAGGACATATGCGTCTTGGGAAGGCTCTTATTCTGCCTCCACACAGGGATCGAGCATTCAGAGAATTATTTCCTCCTCTTTTCTTCATCCCAGCTGAACCGCCTTGTGATCTCCCACGGGTTTTGGAGGCACTCTAGGTTTTGACTCAGGTATATTTGCTGTCATTGTCATAACAACCCCAAGTTTGGTGGTTTAGAATAGCATAAATTTATTACCTTATAGTGATACAAATCAGAAATACAACATAGTTTCACCGGACTAAAGCCAAGGTGTCTGCCTTCCTTTCTGGAGGCTTTAGAGAGAATCTTTCTCTGCCTTTTCCAGTTTGCAAGGGGCACCCACATTCCTCCACTCACAGCATCTTCCTCCATCTTCAGCACCAGCAACAGTGGGTTGAATCCTCACATCACTCAGACCTTCTCTTCTGTTCCTCTTACACTTTTTCTTTTTAAATTAATTTTTGTTGGAGGATAATTTCTTTACAGTGCTGTATTATTTTCTGCTGTACAGCAAAATGAGCTATACGTCTACGTGTTGTTGTTGTTGTTTAGTTTCTAAGTCGTGTCTGACTCTTTTGCTATAGTCCTCGTGAACTGTAGCCCATCAGGCTCCTCCCTCCATGGGATTCTCCAGGCAAGAAAACTGGAGTGGGTTGCCATTTCCTTCTCCAGGGGATCTTTCCAACCCAGGAATCTTCCCAACCCAGTCTCTTGCTGGGTAGGAGGATTCTTTACCACTGAACCACCTCAGAAGCCCATACATATACATATACCCCGTTGTGGGGTTTCCTTCCCTTTTAAGTTACCCTACAGTAGAGTTTCCTGAGCTACACAATAGGTTCTCATTAGTTATCTACTTTTGCATAGTATCTATAGTGTATATGTGTTGATCATAATCACCCAATTCCTCCCATCCTCCACTTTCCCCTTGGTGTCCATATATTTGTTCTCCACATCTGTGTCTCTTTCTGCTTGGCAAGTAAGATCATCTATACTTTGTCCACTTTTAAGGACTCTGGTGATTACACTGGGCCTAAACAGTTAATCCATGATAAACTCCCTATCTCCAAGTCAGTCAGTGAACAATCTGAATTCATTTGTCATGTAATCTGAAATAGTCTCAGGCTCCAGGGATTAGGACATATGCGTCTTGGGAAGGCTCTTATTCTGCCTCCACACAGGGATCGAGCATTCAGAGAATTATTTCCTCCTCTTTTCTTCATTTTAATTTAGCATACTGTTTATTGAGATCTGGATAGATGAAATGACCTTTATTTTTTCTTTCCTTGTCAGAAATCAAACCATGCAAATTAATTAGGACCCCCCAAAACCCTGTGATTTATTTTTTTTTTCCCCCTCCCTTCTGGGTTTCCTCTGACCAGCATCTCAGAAACAGCCCCCCTGGGTTTGCTGAGATCTGGGCAGTGACGCTATTACTATCCAGTGGGACTCCAGAAAACTCTCTGCTTACTACTGATGCATGATTTAAGAGGATATTCATGAGCTATGGGGATTGTTTTCTTGATGATAACAATTTCCTTCTTTGGTTAAGGCAAGTCAAGAGAGCAACCTGTTTAATCATTTGAAACATCTTTCTGTTCTTTTTATCTTTGAACACGTATTACATATCCATTTCCCTGAATCAAAAGAATGTCCTGAAACTTGTACTCAGGCAGGAAACTCCTAGCTATTATTCTGAATGTAACATATAAGAGGAAGTTATGAGAAAAAAACTATTAAAACATGAGTAAATATCTGTCTATTTGATTTCATTCCAACTGGTTTGCATGCAATAAGATGAATGAGTTTGTAGCATTTTAGAGATTTTTTAAACACCAATGCAAAGAACTTTTTGTTACCCATGTTATCCTTAGAACTGCCCCTCTGATATATACTCTTTCTCACTAAGACTTTAACTCTCTTCACATCCAGTACATTAAGTAATATACAGTCTTATAAAATCCTCTTGACTTATGGAAGAGCAAACATTGGACTTTGCAGCTTTCTGATTCAGGCAAAGGTCCATGGAAAGAAGAGTTAACTTACCCCAATCACGTGGTCATCAGCTACATCGAATTCTTTGATCTCTTTTCTCCCTATCCAGAGTCCCAGCCTCTCAGCATACTCTTCATTTGATTCTGTTTAGAGTTTACTAACAACTCAACTACTATGAACTCACATTTGAGATTCTTTACATCAGTTTTGTAAAACTTTATTACTAGATATTTATAATCACGTGCTGTAGGGAGAGATGAAACCACAGCTAACTTCTTATCTTCTGTACTTGACATCCATTATTAACTTGGTTTTGTAAAGGAAAGAAATAGAACTTGGTGGGACAATTTCATAATTAAAACAACTAGAAAAACGCTCCTCTGATATTTACATTTTTTCCCTGTTGTTTACACTCAGTTCATTTTTTGGTTTAATTTAATAACAGAAGCTTTAAAAACGTTTTTAAGAAAGTTTGTTTTGTGGAAAAATGAGATGTAACTTACTTGCCTCTCCTTACAAAAAAAAGAAAGTTGCTCTCTGTTTAATCCATTGCTCAAAATACAGATGCACTTAGAGTTCTTTGTTTTTATTATTTTTATTTTTTTATTTTTTTGGCCACTTCTGTTGGTCTTTCATTTGTTTGTTTTCATCCGTCTTTGTTCTTTGGCCTGTGTGGGCCTCCCATCACAGTGGCCTCTCTTGGTGCAAAGAACTGGCTCTGGGCATATGCGCTCCAGAGTGCTGGCTCATAACTAGACACACCAGTCCAACCGCTCCACGTCATGTGGGATCTTCATGGGCCAGGGATCGAACCAGCACCCCTTGCACTGCAAGATGGTGTCCTTACCCACTGGACCACCAGGGAAGCCCCTAGAGTTCTTTTAAATCCTGATTTTCCAAGAACAAGGTCCAAGTTTGAATAGTAAAGATTGAATGAAATATTTTTATTTTCTGAAACAAATTTATGTTATTCAACAAAGGAATTGTTTTTATTGCAAATTTATGTGGGTTAGGGCCAGGTATTTTATTTTCTAGTTTAGTTCCCACTTTTCTTACCATAGTGTTGGCTGCAGAGATAAGGGTGAGTAAGTGACCTTGAGTCTCTGCAGAACTGCCTTGTGCTTCTTACAGCACCTATGTTATGGGGGGAGAGTGAGGAGTAAATGAGGATTGTCAGGTGATCCCCATATGAAAAATGATGTCTCCCCCAAAAATCTAGTAAATGCTACCATTTTCATGTGTGAACATTTTGTAAGTAGGAGCTCTGATTCTGTTTAGAGTTTACTAACAACTCAACTACTATGAACTCACATTTGAGATTCTTTACATCAGTTTTGTAAAACTTTATTACTAGATATTTATAATCACGTGCTGTAGGGAGAGATGAAACCACAGCTAACTTCTTATCTTCTGTACTTGACATCCATTATTAACTTGGTTTTGTAAAGGAAAGAAATAGAACTTGGTGGGACAATTTCATAATTAAAACAACTAGAAAAACGCTCCTCTGATATTTACATTTTTTCCCTGTTGTTTACACTCAGTTCATTTTTTGGTTTAATTTAATAACAGAAGCTTTAAAAACGTTTTTAAGAAAGTTTGTTTTGTGGAAAAATGAGATGTAACTTACTTGCCTCTCCTTACAAAAAAGAAAGTTGCTCTCTGTTTAATCCATTGCTCAAAATACAGATGCACTTAGAGTTCTTTGTTTTTATTATTTTTATTTTTTTATTTTTTTGGCCACTTCTGTTGGTCTTTCATTTGTTTGTTTTCATCCGTCTTTGTTCTTTGGCCTGTGTGGGCCTCCCATCACAGTGGCCTCTCTTGGTGCAAAGAACTGGCTCTGGGCATATGCGCTCCAGAGTGCTGGCTCATAACTAGACACACCAGTCCAACCGCTCCACGTCATGTGGGATCTTCATGGGCCAGGGATCGAACCAGCACCCCTTGCACTGCAAGATGGTGTCCTTACCCACTGGACCACCAGGGAAGCCCCTAGAGTTCTTTTAAATCCTGATTTTCCAAGAACAAGGTCCAAGTTTGAATAGTAAAGATTGAATGAAATATTTTTATTTTCTGAAACAAATTTATGTTATTCAACAAAGGAATTGTTTTTATTGCAAATTTATGTGGGTTAGGGCCAGGTATTTTATTTTCTAGTTTAGTTCCCACTTTTCTTACCATAGTGTTGGCTGCAGAGATAAGGGTGAGTAAGTGACCTTGAGTCTCTGCAGAACTGCCTTGTGCTTCTTACAGCACCTATGTTATGGGGGGAGAGTGAGGAGTAAATGAGGATTGTCAGGTGATCCCCATATGAAAAATGATGTCTCCCCCAAAAATCTAGTAAATGCTACCATTTTCATGTGTGAACATTTTGTAAGTAGGAGCTCTGATGTAAGAATTTCAAATATGACTACAGTAAATCCTAATGTACCCAGCACCATGCCTGGCTGGTGGTAGATGCTGAATAAAGGACCTGGTGCTGACTTATTTGGGTTCTTAATCAGGCTAGAAAGGAAGGAACCCCTTTGCTTCTGGCAATTGTAATCACATGCCCCCCGTCCCATAGCTTCTGCTTTTTGTTTCTGGATGAGGCTTTGTGTTAATTCATTTATCCAGATGTTTCCTGCCTCTTCATGCAAAAATATGTAGCTCTGTCCCTTCAGCTGTCATTGCCAGGAGTGAAAACCTGGGCACCCAAAGAGGCCTCTTCCCTACATTCACTCTCTTAACCCAGTTCTTCATTGGGTTGATATAGCCACATTTTAAATTCTTACATCAGAGCTCTTATCTATAAAATGTGCACAATGAAAATGGTAGGATTTACTAGATTATTTTGCCATCATTTTCCATATGGGGGATACCATCTGACATTTCACTTGCTTATTTGTTTGGGGGAGCCCCTGTATTGTATCTCTGAGCTCCTACACATCAAATTCATCAACACACCAAAGTGATGGCCCCACTATGATATCACTCATGGACAAATGCATTGGGGGTATATTCATTTCCTAGAGCTGCCATAGCAAAGCACCACAAATTGGGTGGCTAAAAAAAAAATTTTATTCTCTCACAGTTCTGGAGGCAAGAAGGCCAAAATCAAGCTGTTGGCCAGCCCATGCTCCCTCTGAAAGCTGTAGGAAAGGATCATTCCTTGCTTGTCTCCTGACTTTCTTGATTTAGAGATGTATTACTCCAATTTGTACCAGATATCTTATCTTCTCTATGTATATGTCTCTATTTTCTCTTCTTATAAAGATGCTAATCATTTGATTAGGGCCCACCCTTATCCAGTATGACCTCACTTTAACCAATGACATCTACAAAGAGCATATTTCCAAATAAGGTCACATTCTGAGATCCTGGGTGGACGTGAGTTTTTTGGGACGTACTATTTAAGCCTGTTCAAGGTCATCATTGAACTGGCTTCTTCACAGAGCTAAGCATTTAACTTCATGCCCCACCCCCACCCCCATCCAGGCCCTCACTAAATGCCAATAAATGATTCAATACTTTGGGGCACAAGTATCTACAAGAGGTTGTACATGTGGTCTCTGGTCTTAGGACCGACTCTTGTCTGATTGGAAAGCAAGAAAACATGGTTGAAAAGATGGCCAGGGATCATCTTTGGTCCTGTTTGGAGCAGTCCCCCAACCCTCTTCCCTTTGGAGGCAGGAAATCTCCACACAGGCACATGTCCATGATGGTAACAGATGAACACCTGTCCTTCATCAGTGCTATACAGAGCATGTGCCTGTGTAGAGCAAAGCAGGGTGGGCCTTGAGCACTGAGAGGTCAGATCTCATCACAAGTGTGGTCCTGAGAAAGTTTATGCAAGATGACCTGCATGATAGGCAGCCCATCTCTTCCAAATCATCTCAAAAGATCCAGCAGTTCCCTCTAGTGATTCCAGTGATGACAGGCTTACTGGCAAAGGCAACCATGTGGCCTCAGGAAGAGTGAGAACAACCACAGGAAAGGGCTCCTGGATGTGGGGATTCAGCAATTCCAAGGACCCACAGCAACTCAGGGGCTTAGGCCTGGGAGGTCAGCTGGGGTTCTCACCTGTGTGCTCCACCTAAACATGCCAGGTATGTCCTCTTCTCTCACTGCACACTGGTTCTTTCCCCCTGTCAGTCTCTTTTCCTCTTCCTCATAGTTTATGGTGACTTATCTTGTTTATAGCTCTGCTTCCTTATCATTCATTCCACCTCCAGCCCTCTCGAAAAGCATTTCACAGTTTCAATTCCTGCCGCTTACTGCTTTTTCCTCAGTTCACACAGGGATCAGATTGGCCATCTGGCACATCTTGCTTACATCGGACCTCTGTGGTCAGGGGCTGGCCCATCTCTGGAGTCACAACCTTTGGTCAATTGCTTACCAAGGTTCGAACAGCTGTGGCTGTGGGAGGAACGAGAAGTGCAGAGGTTGTGAAGTCAGAAACATAGCTGCCCAGGGTGGCCTCTTCAGCCTCTACAGCCATATTTCCAAATAAGGTCACATTCTGAGATCCTGGGTGGACGTGAGTTTTTGGGACGTACTATTTAAGCCTGTTCAAGGTCATCATTGAACTGGCTTCTTCACAGACTAAGCATTTAACTTCATGCCCCACCCCCATCCAGGCCCTCACTAAATGCCAATAAATGATTCAATACTTTGGGGCACAAGTATCTACAAGAGGTTGTACATGTGGTCTCTGGTCTTAGGACCGACTCTTGTCTGATTGGAAAGCAAGAAAACATGGTTGAAAAGATGGCCAGGGATCATCTTTGGTCCTGTTTGGAGCAGTCCCCCAACCCTCTTCCCTTTGGAGGCAGGAAATCTCCACACAGGCACATGTCCATGATGGTAACAGATGAACACCTGTCCTTCATCAGTGCTATACAGAGCATGTGCCTGTGTAGAGCAAAGCAGGGTGGGCCTTGAGCACTGAGAGGTCAGATCTCATCACAAGTGTGGTCCTGAGAAAGTTTATGCAAGATGACCTGCATGATAGGCAGCCCATCTCTTCCAAATCATCTCAAAAGATCCAGCAGTTCCCTCTAGTGATTCCAGTGATGACAGGCTTACTGGCAAAGGCAACCATGTGGCCTCAGGAAGAGTGAGAACAACCACAGGAAAGGGCTCCTGGATGTGGGGATTCAGCAATTCCAAGGACCCACAGCAACTCAGGGGCTTAGGCCTGGGAGGTCAGCTGGGGTTCTCACCTGTGTGCTCCACCTAAACATGCCAGGTATGTCCTCTTCTCTCACTGCACACTGGTTCTTTCCCCCTGTCAGTCTCTTTTCCTCTTCCTCATAGTTTATGGTGACTTATCTTGTTTATAGCTCTGCTTCCTTATCATTCATTCCACCTCCAGCCCTCTCGAAAAGCATTTCACAGTTTCAATTCCTGCCGCTTACTGCTTTTTCCTCAGTTCACACAGGGATCAGATTGGCCATCTGGCACATCTTGCTTACATCGGACCTCTGTGGTCAGGGGCTGGCCCATCTCTGGAGTCACAACCTTTGGTCAATTGCTTACCAAGGTTCGAACAGCTGTGGCTGTGGGAGGAACGAGAAGTGCAGAGGTTGTGAAGGCAGAAACATAGCTGCCCAGGGGTGGCCTCTTCAGCCTCTACAGCCAGTGGCCGTGGAAGACACCTTAACTACATGACCCAGCTTCTGCAGGTCATCAGAGAGTGTACACCTGGGGTTGTTGCCCACTTCCCCATCCTTCTGGCCTCTCCTGGAGTTGCTTTTAATAGCTGTGCTGGGACTTCCCTGGTGGTCCAGTGGCTAGGATTCTGCATTCCAGATGCAGGGGGTTCAGTGCAGTAGGCTCAGCATTTGACTCAGGATCCTTTATGAAACTCATGGGAGAAGTTTCCCTCACATCTCATGAATGGATGGCCATGATTTTCCTGAACAACTGATTTGGGTATGTCTTCAGACATAATGAATGGTGTAACTTGCCATGGTTCCCTGCGTACTGCCAGCTAGATGATCAGGGGCTAGTCTGCAGCAAGTTCACATGGCTCTGTTGCATAGGTTTTATGTACATCCTCTTTATCTTACTGTTTTAAGCTCTGACTTTTTCTGCACCCTCATCTCCTTGATTATTTTCTGTCTTGTCTATAATACATATTTTTTTATTAGATGTATCTAATTTTTGAAATGAGATGGAGTATAAGTCAATTTTTAAATAGAAACTACTGAATATGGTTGTTCCTGTGGCAGGTATTAAATACCTACCTTTGCCAGTTGCCTTGACTAAACATATTTCCTGCACCATATATGTCTGGAGAGTATAAAATTGAAAGGTTGTAAAGGTGAGAGCAATCACTGAGGGCTGGAGTGGTGACATTCAAGTGGGGGCAAGAAGAAAGTGGATAGAGTGAGGAAATTTTTAAATGCCTAATTGATACATAATATATGTTATATCTAATAATGACTATCAAATTGTAGGGATTTCTCTTAGCTAGATATAACACAGAGAAATGTCTCTGTCTTGGTTCTATTCAAATAATTTTTTTCTTTAGGTGTTTTGATTCAGGGAAATAAATTCTTGATTATCTACTTTAAGTGGTATAATTTTTGTAAATACCACATTTTTAGCTTATCATACTCTGCTACCTTTAGAGAGAGCTCAGAGAAGGCAGGGTCACTTCATTTGGGCTTTCACCCAGACATATGATGGTGGAAGGAGAAGCATCATCCTTTGTGCCTTAAAGCCAAAAAGATTATACCAAAAAAAAATGTCATTGGGTATTATGTTTGCACTGTTCACTCTCTCTGAAAAATGCAGCTGCTATTGTTGTTGTTTAGTCACTAAGTCATGTCCGACTCTTTTGCAATCCCTTTTCTAGCCTGCCTGGCTCCTCTGTCCATGGGATTGCCCAGGAAAGAATTACTAGAGTGGGCTGCCATTTCTCACACCAAGGGCAATCTTCCATTCCAGATGCAGGGGTTCAGTGCATGGCCATTTGATTTTATGAAACTCATGGGAGAAGTTTCCCTCACATCTCATGAATGGATGGCCATGATTTTCCTGAACAACTGATTTGGGTATGTCTTCAGACATAATGAATGGTGTAACTTGCCATGGTTCCCTGCGTACTGCCAGCTAGATGATCAGGGGCTAGTCTGCAGCAAGTTCACATGGCTCTGTTGCATAGGTTTTATGTACATCCTCTTTATCTTACTGTTTTAAGCTCTGACTTTTTCTGCACCCTCATCTCCTTGATTATTTTCTGTCTTGTCTATAATACATATTTTTTTATTAGATGTATCTAATTTTTGAAATGAGATGGAGTATAAGTCAATTTTTAAATAGAAACTACTGAATATGGTTGTTCCTGTGGCAGGTATTAAATACCTACCTTTGCCAGTTGCCTTGACTAAACATATTTCCTGCACCATATATGTCTGGAGAGTATAAAATTGAAAGGTTGTAAAGGTGAGAGCAATCACTGAGGGCTGGAGTGGTGACATTCAAGTGGGGGCAAGAAGAAAGTGGATAGAGTGAGGAAATTTTTAAATGCCTAATTGATACATAATATATGTTATATCTAATAATGACTATCAAATTGTAGGGATTTCTCTTAGCTAGATATAACACAGAGAAATGTCTCTGTCTTGGTTCTATTCAAATAATTTTTTTCTTTAGGTGTTTTGATTCAGGGAAATAAATTCTTGATTATCTACTTTAAGTGGTATAATTTTTGTAAATACCACATTTTTAGCTTATCATACTCTGCTACCTTTAGAGAGAGCTCAGAGAAGGCAGGGTCACTTCATTTGGGCTTTCACCCAGACATATGATGGTGGAAGGAGAAGCATCATCCTTTGTGCCTTCAATCCAAAAAGATTATACCAAAAAAAAATGTCATTGGGTATTATGTTTGCACTGTTCACTCTCTCTGAAAAATGCAGCTGCTATTGTTGTTGTTTAGTCACTAAGTCATGTCCGACTCTTTTGCAATCCCTTTTCTAGCCTGCCTGGCTCCTCTGTCCATGGGATTGCCCAGGAAAGAATTACTAGAGTGGGCTGCCATTTCTCACACCAAGGGCAATCTTCCTGACCCAAGGATCAAACTCGTGTCTCCTGCTTTGGCAGGCAGATTCTTTACCACTGAGCCACCAGGGAAGCTCAAAATGCAGAGATGAATAAAATTACTGTTTCCTTTACAGTGTTATAAAGATTAGGTCATACTAAGCTTTCTCCTTTCAGGACAAATCTCATGTTCTTAGGTTCTCATATATATGAAGCAAATGTTAGAATACATCTGTATTAGGATGGAACACATGGATTACTGTATGTGATCCATACTGCAGCAAAGATTCAGGCCTGCCTGAACATATTTAAAACATTAACATCTTGCTTTTATCAAGTAGTGTCTTTTTTTTTTTTTTTAACTTTTGGATCCATTCAGCCAGCCTGTGTTTTTTGGTTGGAGCATTTAGTCCATTTACATTCAAAGTAATTATTGATACGAATGTTCCTATTGTCATCTTCTTAGATATTTGGGGTTTGATTTGTAGGACTTCTCCTACTCTTGTATTTATTGGCTATATCGGGCCCTTTAACACTTGTTGTAGGACTGGTTTTGTGGTATAGAATTCTTTTAGCTTTTGCTTATCTGTGAAGCTTTTGACTTCACCATCAATTCTGAATGAGATTCTTGCTGGCTAGAGAATTCTTGGTTGGAGGTTATTCTCTTTTTAGCTGTTTAAATGTGTCTTGCCATTCTCTTCTGGCCTGCAGGGTTTCTGTGGAAAGATCCACAGTTAGACGTATGGGGTTTCCTTTATATGTTATTTGTTGTTTGCTCCTAGCTGCTTTTAGTAATCTGTCTTTATGTTTAGTCTGCATTAGTTTGATTAGAATGTGCCTTGGTGTGTTTCTTCTGGGGTTTATCCTGTATGGAACTCTTTGTGCTTCTTGGACTTGGTTGACTATTTCCTTTCCCATGTTGCGGAAGTTTTCAACTATAACCTCTTCAAGAATTTTTTCATAGCCTTTCTTCCCCTCTTCTTCTTCTGGAACTCCTATAATTCTAATGTTGGTGCGTTTGATATTGTCCCATAGGTCTTTGCAGCTATCCTCAGTTCTTTTGATTCTTTGTGCTTTGTTCTGTTCTTCAGCACTTATTTCCACCATTCTGTCTTCCAGCTCACTTATCCGTTCTTCAGCCTCTGATACTCTACTGTTGAGACCTTCTATAGTATTTTTGAGTTCAGCAATTGAGTCGTTTGTCTCAATTTGCTTATTTTTCATTTCTTGCATGTCTCCTCTCAGTGCACTAATTTCCTCTAATATTCTATTTTTGGTGTTTTGAATCCTCATTAGTATCGATTTTCTGAATTCTCTTTCAGATAATTTGTCTATCTCCTCTTCTGTCATTTGAAGCTGTGATTCTCTAGCTTATTCCTTCATTTGTGCAGTGTTTCTCTGTCTTTTCATTATTAGGTTAATTTTTGTTTCTTTGTGTGTGTCTGTGTGTGTGGAGTTCTTTTTCCCACCAGACTTCTTGGTTGAATTCTCCCTTCCTTTGGGTTTCTGTCCTTGTAGAAGGGTTCAGTGGTTTGTGTCTTGGGTGATGTTAGGTCTTGTTTACAGGTGAATAATCTCTAGTATTATATGTTCTTTGATAGTGTGGGGTCTTGGAATCAGGGCTTCCACTCCGAGGATCCTTGGTTTGATGATTGGTCAGGTGGTGTAGGCTCTATGTCTGGTTTACTATGGTGTTCAGTGATATTAGTTCAAATACTAGCATATGAGGAACAAGAGGTGCATCCCTGATGGGTGACAGAAAAGCATGCAGATATTTTCTAACATAGTCGTAAAATATACATACATACACAGCAATAACCACAACTGAACAGTCTTACAGAGACAAAGCATAGGAAGTTTTTCTGGCAAATGGTACAATTAAAGATGATACCTGCCCATTAAGCTCTAAATTAATTAAAATACTGCCTGGAAAAATAGATCCAGGGCAAGGTCCCGGCTTGGACTATTACAATGAAAGCAATTTTTAGCTAAGACATGTGTTGTGGGTGAGGAGGAGGAGAGTGTATGGGTAATGAGAAGGGATAGCCTCTTCAAGAATTTTTTCATAGCCTTTCTTCCCCTCTTCTTCTTCTGGAACTCCTATAATTCTAATGTTGGTGCGTTTGATATTGTCCCATAGGTCTTTGCAGCTATCCTCAGTTCTTTTGATTCTTTGTGCTTTGTTCTGTTCTTCAGCACTTATTTCCACCATTCTGTCTTCCAGCTCACTTATCCGTTCTTCAGCCTCTGATACTCTACTGTTGAGACCTTCTATAGTATTTTTGAGTTCAGCAATTGAGTCGTTTGTCTCAATTTGCTTATTTTTCATTTCTTGCATGTCTCCTCTCAGTGCACTAATTTCCTCTAATATTCTATTTTTGGTGTTTTGAATCCTCATTAGTATCGATTTTCTGAATTCTCTTTCAGATAATTTGTCTATCTCCTCTTCTGTCATTTGAAGCTGTGATTCTCTAGCTTATTCCTTCATTTGTGCAGTGTTTCTCTGTCTTTTCATTATTAGGTTAATTTTTGTTTCTTTGTGTGTGTCTGTGTGTGTGGAGTTCTTTTTCCCACCAGGCTTCTTGGTTGAATTTTCCCTTCCTTTGGGTTTCTGTCCTTGTAGAAGGGTTCAGTGGTTTGTGTCTTGGGTGATGTTAGGTCTTGTTTACAGGTGAATAATCTCTAGTATTATATGTTCTTTGATAGTGTGGGGTCTTGGAATCAGGGCTTCCACTCCGAGGATCCTTGGTTTGATGATTGGTCAGGTGGTGTAGGCTCTATGTCTGGTTTACTATGGTGTTCAGTGATATTAGTTCAAATACTAGCATATGAGGAACAAGAGGTGCATCCCTGATGGGTGACAGAAAAGCATGCAGATATTTTCTAACATAGTCGTAAAATATACATACATACACAGCAATAACCACAACTGAACAGTCTTACAGAGACAAAGCATAGGAAGTTTTTCTGGCAAATGGTACAATTAAAGATGATACCTGCCCATTAAGCTCTAAATTAATTAAAATACTGCCTGGAAAAATAGATCCAGGGCAAGGTCCCGGCTTGGACTATTACAATGAAAGCAATTTTTAGCTAAGACATGTGTTGTGGGTGAGGAGGAGGAGAGTGTATGGGTAATGAGAAGGGATAGCTTCGTCTTGCAAAGATTTTGTAGGGTTAGGTAGCAAAGATTAGTGTGTTGTAGTGTATAGTGCAGTTGGAAGAGAATAGTGGAGACAGGAAGATAGGAAATGTTTATATTGAGGATAGTGGTAGATAGGAAAAGATTTTACATTTAGAACATAGAGGGAGGAAGTAGTGGCAAAGAGAAAAGAAAATTAAATGTTTCCAAAAATTGAAATTATAAAAAAATTAAAAATTTAAAAAAATTAAAATTAAAAAGAAAAAATTAACAAGAAGAGACTAAAAACCCCACAACAAACCAGACTAATCAATCGAATAAACAAAACAGCCCCAAACAAACAAACAAAAAAAGCTAAATACTGTCCCTGGTTTTTATCTTCTCAGCAGCCTGGTGGAAACCAGTCTGGTCTCGATGGTGGTGTCTTGATGATCTTTCCTTTACAGAGCCGGTTGCTATGGTTTCTGTTTTTGTTTTCAGTAAAACAAAGGCTTAGCTGCGAGCTCTGGTGCCGGCCGGGGCGGCGGGCTGTTCCCAGTCCATTGGTCGGGAGCCACGGTGCACTCAGTCCCGTGCTGGAGGGGGGCGCTCCAGTTCCACTGTGCACCCGCTGGTAGCCTCCAATCCCTGCTCTTCTGGTTTCCTCTGCCACAGCTGCAGCTCTGGGGGTGCACAGACCCTTCAGGCTGCTGCCGCACGCGCGCACTGCCGGATACGGGACCAAGTCCCAAATGCGGGCACGGGCTTCCCCATCCGGCTCGAGTCCGGTCCCTGGTCAGCAACCTGTGGGCGACTTCCCCTCTCCGTTCACCAAGCCCCCCGCTAGCAGTGTTTGAACTTACCAGGTGCCCGGCTGAATGGCAGTTTTCGCACTGAGCGCTGCCTTCTGTCCTCACGGCGCACTTCCCAGTGCTCTCTTCTGGTGCGCCTCCCCGTCTGGCTCGAGCCAGGTCTCTGGGCAGCACCCTGTGGGGGACTTCCCAGCTGCGTTCCGCACGCCCCCACTCGCAGTGTCTCAATTCCGCACGCCCCCGCTCGCTGTGTCTCAATTCCGCACGCCCCCGCTCGCAGTGTCTCAATTCCGCCGGCAGTCTGGCGGGATTTTCGGCATTTTCACGCTGAGCGCTGCCTTCTCTTCTCCCGATGCTCTTCTCAGGCTCTCTCCAGTAGCCCCGCCCTAACCTCTTCAAGTAGTGTCTTATATGAAAAACAAAGAAAAGGAAATTAAAAAAATTTATTGAGGATAGTGGTAGATAGGAAAAGATTTTACATTTAGAACATAGAGGGAGGAAGTAGTGGCAAAGAGAAAAGAAAATTAAATGTTTCCAAAAATTGAAATTATAAAAAAATTAAAAATTTAAAAAAATTAAAATTAAAAAGAAAAAATTAACAAGAAGAGACTAAAAACCCCACAACAAACCAGACTAATCAATCGAATAAACAAAACAGCCCCAAACAAACAAACAAAAAAAGCTAAATACTGTCCCTGGTTTTTATCTTCTCAGCAGCCTGGTGGAAACCAGTCTGGTCTCGATGGTGGTGTCTTGATGATCTTTCCTTTACAGAGCCGGTTGCTATGGTTTCTGTTTTTGTTTTTGGCAAAACAAAGGCTATGCCGCGAGCTCAGGTGCTGGCCGGGGCGGCGGGCTGTTCCCAGTCCATTGGTCGGGAGCCACGGTGCACTCAGTCCCGTGCTGGAGGGGGGCGCTCCAGTTCCACTGTGCACCCGCTGGTAGCCTCCAATCCCTGCTCTTCTGGTTTCCTCTGCCACAGCTGCAGCTCTGGGGGTGCACAGACCCTTCAGGCTGCTGCCGCACGCGCGCACTGCCGGATACGGGACCAAGTCCCAAATGCGGGCACGGGCTTCCCCATCCGGCTCGAGTCCGGTCCCTGGTCAGCAACCTGTGGGCGACTTCCCCTCTCCGTTCACCAAGCCCCCCGCTAGCAGTGTTTGAACTTACCAGGTGCCCGGCTGAATGGCAGTTTTCGCACTGAGCGCTGCCTTCTGTCCTCACGGCGCACTTCCCAGTGCTCTCTTCTGGTGCGCCTCCCCGTCTGGCTCGAGCCAGGTCTCTGGGCAGCACCCTGTGGGGGACTTCCCAGCTGCGTTCCGCACGCCCCCACTCGCAGTGTCTCAATTCCGCACGCCCCCGCTCGCTGTGTCTCAATTCCGCACGCCCCCGCTCGCAGTGTCTCAATTCCGCCGGCAGTCTGGCGGGATTTTCGGCATTTTCACGCTGAGCGCTGCCTTCTCTTCTCCCGATGCTCTTCTCAGGCTCTCTCCAGTAGCCCCGCCCTAACCTCTTCAAGTAGTGTCTTATATGAAAAACAAAGAAAAGGAAATGGAGTTCTGTTAGCTAAAATTAATTATAAGATGAAAACATCAGAGTACCGATATCTTTAGTTCAAAGTATTTTTAACATGCTTTATGTTTATTACCTTATATTGCTGTACTATTTCCTCATATAACTGAACAAGGCTATGCTCAATGAAGCTCATAAAATTGTGGTTTTGGTAAGTGACAGATTAGCCTGACTGGCACTTTTAAGGTTGTCAGTGTCAGATAAGCATGCTTGGCAATTTGACAGCTTCTTTTCCATCAAATAATTTAACAGCTTCTTTCTCTGTGTGTCTGTGTTTCCCAAAGGATGATATCGGAAAACTGGGAAAGCTGTTGATGCATGACTCTTTCAATGTCTGGACAGTTCACAAAGATCGCTATAAAATGAAGGATTTAATCAGATTCAAGCCCAGTCAGAGGCAAATCTATCTGTTTGAACGGGGAATAGTGTTCTGTAAAATACAGATGGAGCCCAGTGACCAAGGCCTGTCTCCTCACTACAGCTTTAAGAAGTCTGTGAAGGTAAAGGGATCCTGTTGCACTTGGGAGTCAACATAACCCTATGGAGAGAAATGTTACTGTTCTTATGTTACAGAGAAGGAAACTGAAGCTTAGAGAGGTGAGGTTAATTTGTCAAATACCATACAACAGAGAGAGAATCCACACCCAGGTCTGATTCCAGAGTCAGAGCTTGTAATCAGTCACTAGATAGGGCCAGAGCTGGCACATATGCCTTGGTGCTGGGTAGAGAAAAGGAACCCTATGGCAGCCAGTCTGGACAAACTAATTTAAAAAGTACCCTCTTTTGTCTAGACAGGGGATTGGAAGCCTTGGAGATTAGAGCATGGGCTGAATTTCTTCTCAACTATACATCTCTGCATACATGTGCAGGCAGTACCTGACCCTTGGTGTCTAGAGACCCACATCCACATCAAGCATTGCCTCTTGCTTATATGAGAAGTATTTCATAGGTAGCAATCACATACACACACCTACAACACACACACATGTGTTTGTGATTAAAATTGTTAATTTATTCATAGTACCTTTTATTTATGTTTCATCGTAAACACTAATTCAGTTACTATTATGTAGAGATTTGTGAAATACTGAGGGATTAAAGGAGAGATCACCTTTTTTGCTTAAAGGTGACGGATACAGCTCTACCTATAAAAAGATACTGTCCTCTGAAAAAGGCAGATAACACTGGACCAGATTGTGTTTTATACTCCTTGGGGCTATTAACAGAGGACATTAAAACACTTGGAAGGAAGATGGAAGAAGAGAAATCAAGGCTGGAAAGGATTAGAATGAGAGACAGGGATAATTCTTAAACTGGAAAAGATGGCATAGAAATTTTTCTTCTTTGTTTAAAATAGTTGATGACACTTTCAATTCGCCAACTTGGAAGGGGGAGCAGCAGAAAGTTTGAAATTTCCAACCAAAATGGACTCGAGAAATACATCCTACAGGTAAAATTCATGCCTTTCCCATAGGCGGCTTCACTCTCTCCCTAGCATGTTCTGATGACTCCACAAGTGTTGTCTATCCTATTCTAAAGGCCACCCAGAGAATAAAAGTCCTGTCCAATTAATGCACCAGGTGAGGATACTCAGTATTTTCTTATCTGTAATTGCAGGCAGCTTCAAAAGAAATGAGAGATTGTTGGTTTTCAGAAATAAGCAAATTATTAATGGAACAACAAAACAATGATAAAGGTAAGGTTACCCTTGCTGGCTTTAGTCTGGGGAGTTAATACTTCCAGCTTTGTAGGGGGTATGGAGATTGGGGATATTATTAAAGAAAATGGCTTGTCGAGAAAATAACAGTGGACACATTTTCACAGTATCTGGAAGCACCTGTGCCTGCTTTAGATGGTGTGGGGGTTTTGTGGTTGTGTGTATGTCCCTTTTAGACATGATCCCACATACCCAATTGTCAAGATCCAACTTCCTTGATAGAGGAGGGTCCTTGCCCGGGGTATGGCAGCCAGTCTGGACAAACTGTGTCTTGGTGATTAAAAATTTTTTTTTTGTTGCAGGCAGTACCTGACCCTTGGTGTCTAGAGACCCACATCCACATCAAGCATTGCCTCTTGCTTATATGAGAAGTATTTCATAGGTAGCAATCACATACACACACCTACAACACACACACATGTGTTTGTGATTAAAATTGTTAATTTATTCATAGTACCTTTTATTTATGTTTCATCGTAAACACTAATTCAGTTACTATTATGTAGAGATTTGTGAAATACTGAGGGATTAAAGGAGAGATCACCTTTTTTGCTTAAAGGTGACGGATACAGCTCTACCTATAAAAAGATACTGTCCTCTGAAAAAGGCAGATAACACTGGACCAGATTGTGTTTTATACTCCTTGGGGCTATTAACAGAGGACATTAAAACACTTGGAAGGAAGATGGAAGAAGAGAAATCAAGGCTGGAAAGGATTAGAATGAGAGACAGGGATAATTCTTAAACTGGAAAAGATGGCATAGAAATTTTTCTTCTTTGTTTAAAATAGTTGATGACACTTTCAATTCGCCAACTTGGAAGGGGGAGCAGCAGAAAGTTTGAAATTTCCAACCAAAATGGACTCGAGAAATACATCCTACAGGTAAAATTCATGCCTTTCCCATAGGCGGCTTCACTCTCTCCCTAGCATGTTCTGATGACTCCACAAGTGTTGTCTATCCTATTCTAAAGGCCACCCAGAGAATAAAAGTCCTGTCCAATTAATGCACCAGGTGAGGATACTCAGTATTTTCTTATCTGTAATTGCAGGCAGCTTCAAAAGAAATGAGAGATTGTTGGTTTTCAGAAATAAGCAAATTATTAATGGAACAACAAAACAATGATAAAGGTAAGGTTACCCTTGCTGGCTTTAGTCTGGGGAGTTAATACTTCCAGCTTTGTAGGGGGTATGGAGATTGGGGATATTATTAAAGAAAATGGCTTGTCGAGAAAATAACAGTGGACACATTTTCACAGTATCTGGAAGCACCTGTGCCTGCTTTAGATGGTGTGGGGGTTTTGTGGTTGTGTGTATGTCCCTTTTAGACATGATCCCACATACCCAATTGTCAAGATCCAACTTCCTTGATAGAGGAGGGTCCTTGCCAGAATTCAGCCAGTCTAGCATCCTTATGTCAGACTTCCAGCCTTTAGAACTGTGAGAAATACTTCAGTCATTCATAAGCTACTCAGTATAGGGTATTTTGTTATAGCAGCCTAAACTAAGACAGCACACTTGATGAAAATCAGTTGGCCACAGATACAGAGTTCTTGGTTGACAATCTTTTCCTTTAAGTACATTGGTCATCCCAATGTTTTGTAGCATCCCTAGTTTATAACAAGAATGAAGTTATTCATCTTATTAAACATTCTTTACATGTGACAAGTTGCATTTCTCTTGCTGCTTCCTAGATTCTCTCTTTTTTTTTTTTTAGCTAAAGAGTGATTGACATGCAATGTTTGTTCCAGGTGCATAGCATACTAGTTTGACATTTATATACACAAAGTATTGCTAAAATTTATGTCAGAAAGTGTACTATCTGGGAATTCACCAGCAGTGCAGTGGTAAAGACTCCACACTTCCACTACAGGGGGCACTGGTTCAGATACCTGGTCACATATATATAATATATATGGAGCTTTATAACTTAAGGTCTTACATTTAAGTCTTTAATTTATATTGAGTTTATTTTTGTACATGGTGTGAGATTCCTTTGCATGTAGCAGTCCAGTTATCCAACACCATTTATTGGAAAGGCTGTCTTTTCCCCATTGTATATTATTGTCTCCTTTGTCATAGATTCATTGTCCATATAAGTGTGGGTTTATTTCTGGGCTCTGTCTTCTGTTCCATTGATCTATGTGTCTGTTTTTGTGCCACTACTATACTGTTTTGATTACTATGTCTTTGTATTATAGTTTATCACTACCATACTGCTTTGATAACTACATCTTTGTATTATAGTTTATCATGGCTCGTAATACTACCAGCTTTGTTTTTCCTTCTCAAGATTGTTTTAGCTATTCAGGGTCTTTTGTTTCCATACAAATTTAGAATTATTTCTATGGTGGGGCTTGTGAGTGAATTTCACAGTATCCAGGATGGTGTGGGGGTTTTGTGGTTGTGTGTATGTCCCTTTTAGACATGATCCCACATACCCAATTGTCAAGATCCAACTTCCTTGATAGAGGAGGGTCCTTGCCAGAATTCAGCCAGTCTAGCATCCTTATGTCAGACTTCCAGCCTTTAGAACTGTGAGAAATACTTCAGTCATTCATAAGCTACTCAGTATAGGGTATTTTGTTATAGCAGCCTAAACTAAGACAGCACACTTGATGAAAATCAGTTGGCCACAGATACAGAGTTCTTGGTTGACAATCTTTTCCTTTAAGTACATTGGTCATCCCAATGTTTTGTAGCATCCCTAGTTTATAACAAGAATGAAGTTATTCATCTTATTAAACATTCTTTACATGTGACAAGTTGCATTTCTCTTGCTGCTTCCTAGATTCTCTCTTTTTTTTTTTTTAGCTAAAGAGTGATTGACATGCAATGTTTGTTCCAGGTGCATAGCATACTAGTTTGACATTTATATACACAAAGTATTGCTAAAATTTATGTCAGAAAGTGTACTATCTGGGAATTCACCAGCAGTGCAGTGGTAAAGACTCCACACTTCCACTACAGGGGGCACTGGTTCAGATACCTGGTCACATATATATAATATATATGGAGCTTTATAACTTAAGGTCTTACATTTAAGTCTTTAATTTATATTGAGTTTATTTTTGTACATGGTGTGAGATTCCTTTGCATGTAGCAGTCCAGTTATCCAACACCATTTATTGGAAAGGCTGTCTTTTCCCCATTGTATATTATTGTCTCCTTTGTCATAGATTCATTGTCCATATAAGTGTGGGTTTATTTCTGGGCTCTGTCTTCTGTTCCATTGATCTATGTGTCTGTTTTTGTGCCACTACTATACTGTTTTGATTACTATGTCTTTGTATTATAGTTTATCACTACCATACTGCTTTGATAACTACATCTTTGTATTATAGTTTATCATGGCTCGTAATACTACCAGCTTTGTTTTTCCTTCTCAAGATTGTTTTAGCTATTCAGGGTCTTTTGTTTCCATACAAATTTAGAATTATTTCTATTACTTCTGTGAACAATGCCATTGGTATTTTGATAGGGATTGCATTGAATCTGTAGATTGCCCTGGAGACCATGGTCCTTTGGAACAATATTGACTTTTCTAATCCATGAGCATGGTATAACTTTCCATTTGTCTGTGTTGTCCTATATTTCTTTCATCAGTGTCTTATTGTTTTCTATCCTTGGTTAGATTTATTCCTAGGCATTTTATTCTTGATGCAGTTGTAAATTAGATTTTTTTCTTGATTTTTCTTTCTGATAGGTAATTGTTAGTATATAGAAATGCAACAGATTTGTGTTTATTACTCTTAAGTCCTATAATTTTATATAACTAGTTGCTTTCCCCTTGATGCTTTTACTTTTGCCATTTTAATTACAATGTGGATCTCTTCAGATTCATCTTGTTCGGGATTCTCTGTGCTCCTGGACCTGGACCTGGACCTGGATATCTGTTTCCTTCTCCAGGTTAGGGACGTTTTCAGCTATTATTTCTTCATTTTCTCTCTCTTTTCTCCTTCTGGAACTCCTATAGTGCAAATGTTAATATACTTGATGTTATCCCAAATGTCTCTTAAACCGTCCTCATTTTTTTATAGTTCTTTTTCTTTTTTCTGGTCAGTTTGGGTGATTTCCAGTATTCTATCTTCCAGTTTGCAGATCCATGCCTCTGCATCATCTAATCTACTGTTGATTCCTTCTAATGTATATTTTTAGTTATTATATTCTTTAGCTCTGCTTAGTTCTTTATGTTTTCTCTTTAAAAATTTCTATGTTCATCTGTTTTTCTCTTGAGTTCATTCAGCATTGTATGATCATTACCTTGAGTTCTTTCATTGCCTTGAGGCAAATAAGTAATAAGTATTGCTTAATAGTTCTTCTAGGATTTTATTCTTATCCCTTCATTTGGAACGTTTTCCTCTGTCACCTCATTTTGCCTAACTTTCTGTTTTTATTCCCATATATTCTATGTACATCAATTATGTTTCCCAATGTCGGAGACATGACCTTATGTAGGAGACGTCCTCTGAGGTCCAGCTTCTCTTTGGTCATCAGAGCAATGTGCTTTAGAACTGCCTTTGATGTGGGCTGTATGGACTTTTCTGTTGCAGTGAGGCTGACTTCTGTAAGCACACCTGTAGCCAGGACTGGCTCCCTTCCCAGTTGACTGCCAGGCTCTGGATGCTGCTTGCCTGCTGGTAAGCAATGCTATGTGACTCAGGGCTTCCAAGGACTAGCACTGGTGCAGTTGACTATGTGCAGTTGGCCTTGTGACTCGGGGCTTTCCAGGACTAGCACTGGTGCAGTTGGCTATGTGCAGTTGGCTGTGTGATTCAGGGCTTCCCAGGACTAGCGCTGGTACAGTTGGCTATGTGCAGTTGACTGTGTGATTCAGGGCTTCCCAGGACTAGTGCTGGTGCAGTTGGATATGTGCACTTGGCTGTGTGACCTGGGGTTTCCCAGGACTAGTGCTGGCCAAGTGGTGAGTGGGTCTGGGTCCTGGGCCCTCTGGTAGACAAAGCTAGGCCCCTGAATGGCTGGGGGTTCATGGGGCCTTAGGGCATCAGGCCTGCTAGTGAGTGGGACTGTGTCCCAGAACTAGTCATCTAGAGGGAAGATTCCAAAGTGGCATTGCCAGCACTAGTGTCCTCATGGTAGAATGAGCTTCTAAATATGGCTACTGCTAGCACCTCCCAGGGGGAGTCCCAGTTGCTTCCCACCTCTCTGGGAAGCTCTCCAAGATTAGCAAGTGGGTCTAACCCAAGCTCTTTTCAAACTATTTCTTCTGCTCTGGGTCTTGGAGCACATGAGGTTTTGTGTGTGCTCTTTAAGAGCAGAGTCTCTGTTTCCTAGTGCCCTCTAGCCCTCTAACCCTCCCAGAAGTAACTCCCACTGGCCTTCAAAGCCATACACTTGGGACTTCCTTGGCAGTCTAGTGGTTAAGACTCTGTGTTCCCAATGCAGTGGGGCCCAGGTTTGATCCCTAGTCAGGGAACTAGATCCCACATGCTGCAACTGAGACTCAGTGCAGCCAAATAAATAAATAATTTTTAAAAAAGAAGTGACACACTCTGCGGGCTCATCTTCCTGGGACAGGACTACTGAGCCAGGGAGCTCAGTGTGGAGATTGTACTCCTCGTTCCTTGGAGAGAACTTCTGCAGTTGTGATTATCTTCCGTTTGTGGGTTGCCTACCCAGTGGGTATGGATTTTACCTGTACTGCTTCTCTGCCCCTCCTATGTATCTCACTGTGGTTCCTTCCCCGTATCTTTAGTTGTAGAAAACTGCTTCTGTGTGATTCTCATCAGTAGTTGCTCTGTAAACAGTTGTAATTTTGGTGTGGTCATGAAAGGAGGTGAGCTCACGATCTTACTACTCTGCCATCTTGGCCATCTCTCCTTTCTTTTCCTTTTGACAGCTTGATTATATTATGTATAGGTGTGGGTCTTTGAGTTTTTATTTCTTAGAGTATGTAGATCATCTTAGATGTGTTGATTAGAATTTTTCTTTGAATTTTGGAAGTCTTTGGCCATTATTTCTTTAAGTATTAATGTTTTTCAGTCCTTTTTGCTCTCCTCTAGAATTCCTATTATGCGTATGTTGATATGCATGTTGGTGTCCTATAGGTCTTTAAAGCTCCATTTATTTTTTTCATTCTTTTTCTTTCTACTCCTCAAGTTAGGTAGTTTCAATTAACCTGTACCTACATTCTCTGAGTCTTTCTTTTACTTGCTCAAATCAGCTAGAGAATCACTGGAGTGAATTTTTCATTTCAGGTATTTATACTTTTCAACCCAAAATATCTCTTTGGTCCTTTTTAAATATAATTTCTCTCTCTTTATATTCTCTATTTGATGAGAGTTTGTTTTCATACTTTAGTTCTTTATGCATGGTTTCCTTTCATTCTAAACATTTTTTAAAGTTGATTTAAAGTCTTGGTCTAGGAAGTGCAATATCTTGGCTTCCTCAGGGACAGTTTTTATTGGTTGCTTTTTTTTTTTTTTTTTTTTCTGGGTGTAGGCTACGTTTTCTTATTTCTCTGCACACATCATAGTTTTTCATTGAAAACTAGACATTTAGAATGACATAGTGTGACAACTCTGGAAGTCAAATTCCTCTTCATCTCCAGTGTTTTCTATTGTTGCTTTTTGTTGTTGTTTATTTAGTGAGTTTTATGAAATAATTCTATAAAATCTGTATTCACTGTCATGTGTGGTCACTGAAGTCTCTACTTGGTTCATGATTGGGCAGAGATTTTCTTAAACACTTGAAACCATAAACATTCTAATCTTTGCTCTGTGTGGACTTTGGAGCATGCCTTCAGTACTGAGTCAGACAGGTGACAATTCTACCTTAGCCTTCACTTCTGTTTTGTGCAGAGTCTAAAGATCAGCTGAGGTGAGAGCATAAAGTCTTCTAAGGTTTTTCTTGAGCATGTACACAGCCCTGGGCATGTGCACAATGGCCTTCTAGAATCTCCAGAATATTTGGAGTTTTTCAAAACCACTATGGATATCTTATTCTTATGTTTCTTCTTTGAAAATTTTAGATGAGCTTATTTTTGCCCCAGCTGTTGTCGAGTGCCTCAGGCTGCCAAGAAATTAAAACAATCAACTCTAGACATTTTTTCAAAGGCCCCTGAGGAAAAGGCTTTCCACACTTAACAAGCTCTTAATTGAGTTAATAAAGAGTTAATATTCCTTGGAATATTCTACTGGCTTGCAAGGATATTCCAAGGAATCCCCAGGAAATCAAATAATGACAGTTTTCTGGGGATAAGACTTTGAAGGAGCTGCCCATTCTGCTCCCTCCTAGACTGCCCACTTGCTAACTTTCACCATGAGTACAGGCTGTTGGTTTCCAAGACCACCACTAAGAAGAAGAGGAGGTAGGATGGGACTAGAGCAGCTAGAACACCATGAAGCTCCCTGGTCATCCTGAGATTTATCCGTTCTTCTTGAATTAATGCTTTTTCATACTTTAGTTCTTTATGCATGGTTTCCTTTCATTCTAAACATTTTTTAAAGTTGATTTAAAGTCTTGGTCTAGGAAGTGCAATATCTTGGCTTCCTCAGGGACAGTTTTTATTGGTTGCTTTTTTTTTTTTTTTTTTTTCTGGGTGTAGGCTACGTTTTCTTATTTCTCTGCACACATCATAGTTTTTCATTGAAAACTAGACATTTAGAATGACATAGTGTGACAACTCTGGAAGTCAAATTCCTCTTCATCTCCAGTGTTTTCTATTGTTGCTTTTTGTTGTTGTTTATTTAGTGAGTTTTATGAAATAATTCTATAAAATCTGTATTCACTGTCATGTGTGGTCACTGAAGTCTCTACTTGGTTCATGATTGGGCAGAGATTTTCTTAAACACTTGAAACCATAAACATTCTAATCTTTGCTCTGTGTGGACTTTGGAGCATGCCTTCAGTACTGAGTCAGACAGGTGACAATTCTACCTTAGCCTTCACTTCTGTTTTGTGCAGAGTCTAAAGATCAGCTGAGGTGAGAGCATAAAGTCTTCTAAGGTTTTTCTTGAGCATGTACACAGCCCTGGGCATGTGCACAATGGCCTTCTAGAATCTCCAGAATATTTGGAGTTTTTCAAAACCACTATGGATATCTTATTCTTATGTTTCTTCTTTGAAAATTTTAGATGAGCTTATTTTTGCCCCAGCTGTTGTCGAGTGCCTCAGGCTGCCAAGAAATTAAAACAATCAACTCTAGACATTTTTTCAAAGGCCCCTGAGGAAAAGGCTTTCCACACTTAACAAGCTCTTAATTGAGTTAATAAAGAGTTAATATTCCTTGGAATATTCTACTGGCTTGCAAGGATATTCCAAGGAATCCCCAGGAAATCAAATAATGACAGTTTTCTGGGGATAAGACTTTGAAGGAGCTGCCCATTCTGCTCCCTCCTAGACTGCCCACTTGCTAACTTTCACCATGAGTACAGGCTGTTGGTTTCCAAGACCACCACTAAGAAGAAGAGGAGGTAGGATGGGACTAGAGCAGCTAGAACACCATGAAGCTCCCTGGTCATCCTGAGATTTATCCGTTCTTCTTGAATTAATGCTCTCCTGATGGCTGAAAATGTTTGCTTGATTTCCAGTGTTCTGGAAATATTGTGGCTATTTTTGCCAGTTTTTTCCATGCTTTCACTGAGGAGAGAATTTTTGGAGGTTTTTCCCCCTGACCATTTTCACAGGTGTTATTCTCTGTATTCTCTTTGATCATTAAAAATCATTTTTGACTAGGCTTTACCTGTTCACATTTGTCTTCTCAAGTGATACTGGATAAAAAAATCCAAAACAAACTTCATCCATTGAGTTCACATATTTCATTCAGGTAATATTGCTAGGATTAAGAAATGCTCGTCTCGGACTTCCCTGATGGTCCAGTGAGTGAGGACACCACCTTGAAGCACAAGGGGTGCCAATTCGATCCCTGACCTGGGAGGGTCCCACGTGCGGCTGAGTGGCTGGACCAGTATGTCCAACTACTGAGCCAGAGCTCTGGAGCACGTGTACCCAGAGCCGGTGCTCTGCTGCTAGAGAGGCCGCTGCGATGGGAGGCCCACACAGGCCAAAGAACAAAGATAAATAAATGAAAGATCAGGGCTTCCCCTGGTGGTCCAGTGGGTAAGGACACCGCCTTGCAGAGCAAGGGGCGCCAGTTCGATCCCTGGCCTGGGAAGATCCCATGTGCCGCGGAGCGGCTGGACTGATGTGTCCAATTACCAAGCCAGAGCTCTGGAGCGCATGCGCCCAGAGCCGGTGCTCTGCGACAACAGAGGCCACCGCGACGGGAGGCCCATAGGAGCCAAAGAACAAAGACCAATAGAAGTGGCCCGCCCGTCCCCCTCCCTCCCCACCCCACCCCCCAAAAGATAAATAAATAAAATAAATGTTTAAAAAAATAATAATAATAAATAAATAAATAAATGAAAGATCAATAGAAGTGGCAAAAAGAAAAAAAAAAGAAAAGAAATGCTCGTATCTTGCGGAAAACCTGCCTCCTATCATTTATACGGGCAATAGTGTTTGCTGTTTAATAAGGAAAATTATATTACGTGTGGAAAGATAACTTTGTCCTCAGAGACTTAGAAGGAATGAACCTATATTACATGCTTTCTGTGTCTTCTCTGCTCATGAGCTGGTCAGGAGGATGTGCGGGTCAATGTGCGTCATAAGATGTGGAAAAAAATACACTAAGAAGTGTGATTGGAAAACTAGCACATCGGCTTTCAGTCACAACCACGTCATCTAAGGTCCTGATTTAAACTGTAGGCTTTTGCCAGGAAATGGTAACAAGATCATGTAGTTAATTTTAATTTATATAAAGGTAAGATGGGAAAAAGCTGTAATTTAATTTTGCTTTTGAACTATTAATAGTATGCTGAATACATGTCACAGAAATGGAATATGAGTGCTCTGGAGGCATAATACACGAAGACATAACAGCCCTAGTAGGAAAAATTAGCTTGTTTTCCCCAGAAACAAAGATTCTAACTGCAGTATTGTTCTAGAAATCCTTGGTCTCTAGATTAGTGTTTCAGAGGATGGCTTAGTGACAACTTACACTGAAATTGCTTCAAGAACTTGAGTCAGTGGCAGATTTCAGATTTATAGATCCTAGCCTAAAACTAAAATTAAGATTGCTAGGGCTTATGCTTGGAAATATGCATTGTAGTTTATTAAAGTTTCTGGGCAGAGAGGCCTTAAACTAAAATTTTTAGAACAGCTTTGTTGAAAAATCCAACTTTATTGAGGTGTAATTTACATAATAAATTGCACATATTTAAAATGTACAATTTGATGAATTTTGACGCATGTCCACACCTGTGAAAGTATCACCACAATCAAGATGACAAACACTTCTTTCATCCCCCAAATTTTCTCCATGTCTTTTTATTCTCTTCTCTCACACCTCTCTTATCCCCTTATAGCTCTTCAGGTGATCACTGATCTTCCTTCTATCACAATAGATTCTGCAGCCCCCACCCCCATTTAACCACAGGGACTGCTGAGCATGGTAACTCCACGCACTCTAGCAAAGCATCCGGGACCCCAACAACAAGGACCTCAAGGGCGACAGGAAGGGTGCTGGGAGCCACTGAGGGGTGGGAGGCAGGGCCTCTGTCAAGAGCCCAGGCAGTGGGGGCCCTGGCTCTTGAGGGAAGGAGTTACAGAGTCAGAGAGGCTTTGGGCTGGAAAGAGAAGTGTATGACTTGATCCGTGCGACACAGCAGTGCAAGTCAAGGAGGGCAGCAGGCACTGTGGTTTGGGACTGCTTCTACACATATTTCCCTTGTGGCCTGACTATCTGGGACTGGGACGTCTGGGGACTCCCTGGGGAGTCATCAGGGAGGGACTTGGGGCAGGCAGCTTTGCAGGGGCAGCAGGGTGCCTGGATTAAGGTCTCTCCCAGTCCTGGCAGAAACCAGAGCACAGGGTGGGGAATCCTGGCCATCCTAGCAGCTGGGCAACTTCTGCCTGTCACATGGATAATGAAGGTGGACCCAGGAACTGAAAATCACCAAGTTGCCTCCAAGGGAGCACCCTCAGTGATGACCTGAAGCCCAGCTTGAGAGGTTCCTGGGTAGAGTAGAAGGAAATGAGATTGAGAGAGAGGGAGGTACGCCTCCAGTATCAATCTGAGGAGGTGAGGTGAGGGCCACTGGACGTTGAGACCTGGTGCTGTTCTCACAGGCTGGAACAACGCTCAGACAAAGGATGTGATTCTTTTGTGTGTGTGTGTGCATAACTTTTTAAAAAATAATTATTTTTACTTTACTTTTTGCTTTTACAGAGTTTTCTTGTTTACAGATATGTATAACCCCAGATTAGTCATATGTATATGCCTGACCCCTCCCTCCTCCACCCACTTTGCAGTCCCACCCAGGGATGTGATTCTTATCACTTTCCCAGAAACACATGCTGATTCCCTCACCAAGTCAGGTAATTTGGGCTCAGGTGGAAAAAATGAGCACTTAATGCATACATTATTTATTCCTTTATTCAGGGCTAAGGGAGTCACTGTGGAAACACAGATGGACTGAGAGTCTAGGCACCTGGGGAACACAGTGGGATGGATAGAGAAGTAGGAGGGCTGCCAGGGCCAAGTGTGCCCGGGGCTGCAGGAAAGTTTTTCAAATGGCAAAGAAAATAAGACCAAGACCTACACACTTTCATAAATTGTTATAGTATTCTATGTGTCTGTATGCATATAAAGCCAACGTGTAAAATCTATTCAAATTGTCTTACGTTTGAGAGTGCTGGTTTGTTTTTTCATTTTTGTTTTTTTTAATTTCAAACCAAGGGAATCTTACAGTTTGAAGCAAGCACTAGATGTGTACTGATTTCTTAAGAGGCGCCCCATGTTGCAGATAGTTTCTACTGATTCTACATGACTGTGTGTGTTCAGTTCCTAAGTCATGTCTGACTCTTTGTGACCCCATGGACTGCAGCATGCCAGCTTCCCTGTGCTTCAGTATGTGTCAGGGTTTGTTCAGACTCGTGTCTGTTGAGTCAGGGATGCCTTCCAACCATCTCATCTTCTGGCTGCCCACCTCCATCTACAGAATTGCTTTCATTATTTTTTTCAACACTTAGCTTATTACAAGGAACTCCCAATTAAGTTTTAATTTAATAGGTCGCGCCTCCGGGGCCCTCAGTGATGACCTGAAGCCCAGCTTGAGAGGTTCCTGGGTAGAGTAGAAGGAAATGAGATTGAGAGAGAGGGAGGTACGCCTCAGTATCAATCTGAGGAGGTGAGGTGAGGGCCACTGGACGTTGAGACCTGGTGCTGTTCTCACAGGCTGGAACAACGCTCAGACAAAGGATGTGATTCTTTTGTGTGTGTGTGTGCATAACTTTTTAAAAAATAATTATTTTTACTTTACTTTTTGCTTTTACAGAGTTTTCTTGTTTACAGATATGTATAACCCCAGATTAGTCATATGTATATGCCTGACCCCTCCCTCCTCCACCCACTTTGCAGTCCCACCCAGGGATGTGATTCTTATCACTTTCCCAGAAACACATGCTGATTCCCTCACCAAGTCAGGTAATTTGGGCTCAGGTGGAAAAAATGAGCACTTAATGCATACATTATTTATTCCTTTATTCAGGGCTAAGGGAGTCACTGTGGAAACACAGATGGACTGAGAGTCTAGGCACCTGGGGAACACAGTGGGATGGATAGAGAAGTAGGAGGGCTGCCAGGGCCAAGTGTGCCGGGACTGCAGGAAAGTTTTTCAAATGGCAAAGAAAATAAGACCAAGACCTACACACTTTCATAAATTGTTATAGTATTCTATGTGTCTGTATGCATATAAAGCCAACGTGTAAAATCTATTCAAATTGTCTTACGTTTGAGAGTGCTGGTTTGTTTTTTCATTTTTGTTTTTTTTAATTTCAAACCAAGGGAATCTTACAGTTTGAAGCAAGCACTAGATGTGTACTGATTTCTTAAGAGGCGCCCCATGTTGCAGATAGTTTCTACTGATTCTACATGACTGTGTGTGTTCAGTTCCTAAGTCATGTCTGACTCTTTGTGACCCCATGGACTGCAGCATGCCAGCTTCCCTGTGCTTCAGTATGTGTCAGGGTTTGTTCAGACTCGTGTCTGTTGAGTCAGGGATGCCTTCCAACCATCTCATCTTCTGGCTGCCCACCTCCATCTACAGAATTGCTTTCATTATTTTTTTCAACACTTAGCTTATTACAAGGAACTCCCAATTAAGTTTTAATTTAATTTAATATTTCTAATTAAAAAGTATTAGCTCCCTGGCCCCACTGTCAGCCTCGGGCATCTTTCCTAATGCTGGCTTGCTGAGTTGCCATTGAGTCATACCTGCCATTCTGAAACCTCCGGTAAATGCCTTTCCTCCTGGCTGTTTTCTAGAACTTCCCTATGCCCTCCAGTTCCACTCCTATTGTCACCTGGCTGTCCTGCCTCGTACTTTGCTGGCTAGGCAAGTGTACCCTCTGATGTTAACTCGTTTGGCTCCTCTCTTTCTACCTGGAACTCCCCTGATGATCGTCCTTCCTCTCTTCACTCTCCCTTGCTGGAGGGCGGTGCCGTCACACTTCTTTCAGCATTCTGTTCCCACTGATATTCCTTTCCCATCTCTTCCCATCCACTTAGAAACTCTCCATCTCTAATTCCTCTCCCTGTCCAAGGCACTCAGGATGAACCCAATAAATGCTAGTTGAATAAACCCGTAGCCTGGAATCCAGTTCAGGTACAGCCTGCTTAGTAGAGGCTCCCATCACTGTTAGAGGGATGGGAAGGGACGGCGGCTTGGTGGACAGCCGAGTCTCTCCTCCTCCTCTCTGTACCCACTCCCTTAAGGAGTAGCCTATCACAGTACTGAATGTGCTCTATTATAATTTTATTATGTGTTTAACTTTTTCTCCACCCTAGACCATGAATTTCCTCTAGAGCATGGAGGTTGTCTTCTTAGTTTTAGTTTCTCCCAGGTTTCACATTATACAAGAGCCTGGCACTCAGGTAGGTGCTCAGTAAATGTTGTTTAATGAATAAACAAATAAAAGAACTGATAGAATAATCACATCAGGCTAGCAAACCACTCTGCAGGAAGAGCTAGGAGGGGATGAGTTTTATCTCAAGGTGCATCTTACTCATCTCAGACACCCAGGGCCTAGCAAATGCTTGTTGGTTGAACGCTTGAAACAGCTTTTAAGACAATGAAAGGGGATTCCATCTTCTGACCTCTCCCACTTCAAGATATGCAACCAGTTAGATGTCAACTATATAATCCAGCAGGTGGAATCCCTGTAACATTCCTTTGCTAAACATCACCCAGAGATCTGGGGCAAGTTCACAGGTGGAGGAACAGGAAACGGGTCCATAAAGCTTTTGCTGGAGGAAATCTGGAGTAAGCCAATACCACTCTCACCAGTATAGAACCAGTGTAGGGAACTCACGTGTATTTCTCTAAAGCAAAGGCAATGAAGTGGAATTTGTACCCTAGATTGAAAATATGGAAAGAGCTAACAGTAATAAAGAAGACTCAGTCCCCACACATGTAGGATTCAAGGTAGGATCCAATGGCAGAGTGGGGCATGAAGGCAGTAGGATGATGCCAGCAGCTTAGAAGCTGAGGGAGACATTGCCCAAGTCTCAGCCCTTCCTGAGTCATCTCAGCCCTTCCTTAATCGTGTAAGTAAGAAGAAAGGTATAAAGTCAACCTCCTGCTGTTCATTTGCATAGACCAGTTAGGCCAGAATGAAAATGAAGGGCACATATATCATATTGAGAAGTAACTTCCTCTTTGGAAGAGCTTTCCTCTTAAGGAAATGGTTGTAGGCTAAGAGGATTGCGAGAATGCCCCTATTTTGAAATAAAGACACTGGATAGGGCCACTGTATTTCTTGCTCTATCCGGGGTTTATGGATTTCACCTCCCCCCAGATCTTTCCCTGAAAGGGTTGGGAGCACTTGGTCAGAGGCTTCCTCACAAGATTTCAGCTCTGACTTCTTTGTGTGTCACGTTCCTGGTAGGCAGAATTGGGGGTGAGATCAAAAGAAACAAATGTGGGAAGGTTATGTGACATTATACAAGAGCCTGGCACTCAGGTAGGTGCTCAGTAAATGTTGTTTAATGAATAAACAAATAAAAGAACTGATAGAATAATCACATCAGGCTAGCAAACCACTCTGCAGGAAGAGCTAGGAGGGGATGAGTTTTATCTCAAGGTGCATCTTACTCATCTCAGACACCCAGGGCCTAGCAAATGCTTGTTGGTTGAGCGCTTGAAACAGCTTTTAAGACAATGAAAGGGGATTCCATCTTCTGACCTCTCCCACTTCAAGATATGCAACCAGTTAGATGTCAACTATATAATCCAGCAGGTGGAATCCCTGTAACATTCCTTTGCTAAACATCACCCAGAGATCTGGGGCAAGTTCACAGGTGGAGGAACAGGAAACGGGTCCATAAAGCTTTTGCTGGAGGAAATCTGGAGTAAGCCAATACCACTCTCACCAGTATAGAACCAGTGTAGGGAACTCACGTGTATTTCTCTAAAGCAAAGGCAATGAAGTGGAATTTGTACCCTAGATTGAAAATATGGAAAGAGCTAACAGTAATAAAGAAGACTCAGCCCCCACACATGTAGGATTCAAGGTAGGATCCAATGGCAGAGTGGGGCATGAAGGCAGTAGGATGATGCCAGCAGCTTAGAAGCTGAGGGAGACATTGCCCAAGTCTCAGCCCTTCCTGAGTCATCTCAGCCCTTCCTTAATCGTGTAAGTAAGAAGAAAGGTATAAAGTCAACCTCCTGCTGTTCATTTGCATAGACCAGTTAGGCCAGAATGAAAATGAAGGGCACATATATCATATTGAGAAGTAACTTCCTCTTTGGAAGAGCTTTCCTCTTAAGGAAATGGTTGTAGGCTAAGAGGATTGCGAGAATGCCCCTATTTTGAAATAAAGACACTGGATAGGGCCACTGTATTTCTTGCTCTATCCGGGGTTTATGGATTTCACCTCCCCCCAGATCTTTCCCTGAAAGGGTTGGGAGCACTTGGTCAGAGGCTTCCTCACAAGATTTCAGCTCTGACTTCTTTGTGTGTCACGTTCCTGGTAGGCAGAATTGGGGGTGAGATCAAAAAGAAACAAATGTGGAGGCATTTTTATATATTGTATTTTAATGACATGATAGATTATGCGTTTATGGGCTCCAATGTGCTGTTTTTGTTGTCATTGTTTCTTTCCTCGACTATTTAAAGACAATCTTTTCCAAAAGGCTTTCTTTATGCTTTTTATACTGCTTATAATTGAAGTATTAGAAATTTAGTATTTTAGACTTTGGCTTTAGATTATCATGTGATTAGTTTGGTGGGACATAAAGTATGTCTTCAGGCAATACTTTACTTGGAAAAGGCTTCTAAAAGGAGTTTTAGTTCAATATACATGTATTGAACACCTTTAAATTATAAAAAGTCATTAAGGAAGCACATACAGCTCACCCCTATTCCAGCACAAGGCTAACTAGTGTATGTAGTTATTCAGACTTCTAGAGCCTTGGATACTAATGAGCATGAAATGGCAAACCAAGAGCAAGATGGCCACAAAATTAAGAAACTGAAATTTCAGTTTTGGTTAACAAATATTAATACCATTTAACAAGGTAGCCCTTCTCAATTAGAGTGTATATGTGTGTTATAAAATTTTATATTTGAAAAATGACCTGTTTTCTTCTTAGTACAGACCAAAAAAAGTAAACCTTGAGAAAAACTGTGGTTGATGAGAGTTCATAGAATGTAGTCCCTAAATTTTATTTGTATGATAAGGCCCGTGCCTATATGTAACAGAATCTCTAGGAGATATGAAAATTTAATTTTTCTTTACTATGGAGACTTTGTATTAGTTTGTGAAAAAGGCATGTTTAAGAAAAGATAAAAACCATATCTTCATCTTCTAAATAATTGGCTTTGTCCCCTAATACTGCCTCTGATCAAGTCATATCTGGGCTTCCCACTTAACCAGCAACTCTTCAGTTTATCAAGGACAATTAGAAAATTGGGCTTATCCATCTTATCTAGTCATAAAGTATGTTTGTTCTTAGGGTGTTTCATGTTTGAGCATCTCTTGAAGAAAACAAAAGATCCTTTGTTTAAGAACAGACAAGTGAACGTTGGTACAATCTACAAATGTGTAAATATGAGACGGTTAATAAAGTTGTAACTCCTCCTATACCCAAAACATGAAGATGTAGATTGTCCAGGTGTCTTTCTTTTTCTTCCTTCTATCTCTATCCAGCTAGTTAAGGTCATCAGACCCAAAAGGCATGAAGTGATCAGAACAACGGCTGACATTTAGTTGAGGCTATTCTAGTCTAGGCTTGGTTGTAGACTGTGTCCATACATGTTTATGTGTGTTTGTGTTTATCTCTGTGTGTGCAGACATGCATGCATACACCTAAAATGCCAGGAAAGCAGACTGGTTTCAGGAAGCATAAAGATATAATGGGAATAACTGTCAGGTCAACCTGAACTTTGGTAACTTTTCACTAGCTAAGTTCACAAAAACCAGTCAGCTCTTCAAAAGATTGGCTGTTGCAGGAAAAAAAAAGGAAAACCTGAAAGTTACACTATAAAAGTAGTGTAAGACATGGAAAATACCAAATGCTGGTGACGACATGGATCAATCGGAACTCTCATTTGCTGCTGGTGAGAATGCAAGAGTACAGGCAGTTGGCCAGATTTTCACACAGTTAAAAGATAATCTTACCATATGGTCCAGTGATCATACTCCTTGGTATTTACCTAAATAATTTGCCGACTATAGTGCATCCATACTAAGGGATATTATCCAGCAATAAAAGGTGTAAAGCCATAAAATGATATGGAGGAAACAAATGCATATTGCTAAGTGAAAGAAGCCAGTCTGAGGCATTTATATGCTGTATGATTTCAACTGTGTGACATTCTGGAAGAGAAAATTTGAGACAATGAAAAGATCAGTAGTTAACAAGTTGTTCAGTGTAAGACGTGGGAAATGAGTGGGTGGTGAACAGGAGATTTTTAGGGTAGTGAAACTACTGTATGTGACATACTGGTGAATGTAGGGTGTTACACATGTGTCAAAGCCCATCGGATGCACAACACAAAATGCAAACTCTAATGGAAGCTATGACTTCAGTTAGTAATAGTGTATCAATATTTATCAATTGTAATAAACGTACTACACTAACATGAGATGTAAATAATAGAAGAAACAGAGGGAAGAGAATGGTGAACAGTCATATGGAAACTCTCTGTACTTTCTGTTCAGTTTCTCTGTAATCTTAAACCTGCTCTAAAAATAAAATCTACTGTTTTTTTTAGTTTAAAAAAAAAACCCATGGTAGTAAAATAGAGGCTGGTGAAACCTCATCCAGGTCCTTTTTTGTTAGTCGGTTGTGATCTTCAGCTGACCAGAGCCATCCAGCCAAGAAATGCCTGAGAGCTCAGCGGCCCCTTGACTGGTAGATTCAGGGTTCAAAACCCAGCCCTTCTGCCTCAAGATGGGACACGTGTGGTGCCATCCTTACTCCATCGTTTCTCAGAGGATCAGGCTGTTGCTAGACCTTGGTTGAACCTTTGTCTGCACCTGGCTTCTTCCTTGCTCTGTCTTCTGCCCTCAGTGCCTTACACATTTCAGCTGCAAGCCTTTTCTCCTTAACTCACTTGCACCATCTGCTTCTGGGAAACCTGACCTAAGACGGTACCAGGAGAGGTCCTAGAAAGGATGGGATTCTGGTGTTGGGTCACTGGCTGGCCAGATGGCAATGAGGACCCTATCACAGCAATAGGTAGAACGTTGGGAGTCCTGGACCCTGGCCTGTACAGCTGTTCAGTTCCTAAGACCTGCCCGTGGTGACCTGGGATCAGATACAGCCAGACAGGGGTGCATCAGCACATGCTACGTCTCTAGCATTTTAGAGGCTTGGGAACAATGTTAACTAATAAGAAATGTGGAACTGGGAAGCCAGTCTGAGGCATAGCTGTATGATTTCAACTGTGTGACATTCTGGAAGAGAAAATTTGAGACAATGAAAAGATCAGTAGTTAACAAGTTGTTCAGTGTAAGACGTGGGAAATGAGTGGGTGGTGAACAGGAGATTTTTAGGGTAGTGAAACTACTGTATGTGACATACTGGTGAATGTAGGGTGTTACACATGTGTCAAAGCCCATCGGATGCACAACACAAAATGCAAACTCTAATGGAAGCTATGACTTCAGTTAGTAATAGTGTATCAATATTTATCAATTGTAATAAACGTACTACACTAACATGAGATGTAAATAATAGAAGAAACAGAGGGAAGAGAATGGTGAACAGTCATATGGAAACTCTCTGTACTTTCTGTTCAGTTTCTCTGTAATCTTAAACCTGCTCTAAAAATAAAATCTACTGTTTTTTTTAGTTTAAAAAAAAAACCCATGGTAGTAAAATAGAGGCTGGTGAAACCTCATCCAGGTCCTTTTTTGTTAGTCGGTTGTGATCTTCAGCTGACCAGAGCCATCCAGCCAAGAAATGCCTGAGAGCTCAGCGGCCCCTTGACTGGTAGATTCAGGGTTCAAAACCCAGCCCTTCTGCCTCAAGATGGGACACGTGTGGTGCCATCCTTACTCCATCTTTTCTCAGAGGATCAGGCTGTTGCTAGACCTTGGTTGAACCTTTGTCTGCACCTGGCTTCTTCCTTGCTCTGTCTTCTGCCCTCAGTGCCTTACACATTTCAGCTGCAAGCCTTTTCTCCTTAACTCACTTGCACCATCTGCTTCTGGGAAACCTGACCTAAGACGGTACCAGGAGAGGTCCTAGAAAGGATGGGATTCTGGTGTTGGGTCACTGGCTGGCCAGATGGCAATGAGGACCCTATCACAGCAATAGGTAGAACGTTGGGAGTCCTGGACCCTGGCCTGTACAGCTGTTCAGTTCCTAAGACCTGCCCGTGGTGACCTGGGATCAGATACAGCCAGACAGGGGTGCATCAGCACATGCTACGTCTCTAGCATTTTAGAGGCTTGGGAACAATGTTAACTAATAAGAAATGTGGAACTGGGAAGCTACTGTTAGGCATCACCGGTGCATTAAAAAGAATGAAGAAAGTGACAGGTTCAGATTAATTGCCAATTTAAAGCAGTGAGAATCAGAGGGCCTCCTTTCCAGTGTTTAGCCCCACATCACCTACAAGAGACAGCATGTTATGAGAAGGATGAGTTCTCAGCCTAGGCAAATCTGCTGCCTGATGATTTCAGGCATCTAGTGCCAACAGATAAAGCAGACAAGTTAGGCCCAGATAAGGAAGACATGCAACCCTAAAACTGGAGCGTGTCTGGGCACATGCCCTTGTTTCCCTGATCTGGCAGAAGTGGCCCACTTCCCTTGATGGAGGATCAGATAAGGAAGACATGCAACCCTAAAACTGAAGCATGTCTGGGCACATGCCCTTGTTCTCCTGATCTGGCAGAAGTGGCCCACTCGCCTTGATGGAGGATCAGCCCTTCTCCTCCCTTTAAGATTATGCAGAAGTTTCAGATGAGACATACAGCAAGTCCCCTACACATGAACAAGTTCCATTCTAAGAGTGTGTTCATCATAAGTCCAACAAAGTTAGCCTGGTTGTGGTGGTGTAGTCACTAAGTCATGTCCAACTCTTGTGATCCTGTGGACTTCCAGGAGCCTGCCAGGGTCCTCTGCCCATGGGATTTTCCAGGCCAGAATAGCAGAGTGGGTTGCCATTTCCTTCTCCAGGGGATCTTCCCAATCCAGGAATTGAACCCAGGTCTCCTGTATTGCAGGCAGATTCTTTACCAACTAAGTTACAAGAGAAGCTCAAAGTTAGCCTAGGTACTCAACTAACACAATCAGCTATATAATACTGTATTGTAATAGGTTTATAATACTTTGCATGGGTAGAAAGGATGGGATTCTGGTGTTGGGTCACTGGCTGGCCAGATGGCAATGAGGACCCTATCACAGCAATAGGTAGAACGTTGGGAGTCCTGGACCCTGGCCTGTACAGCTGTTCAGTTCCTAAGACCTGCCCGTGGTGACCTGGGATCAGATACAGCCAGACAGGGGTGCATCAGCACATGCTACGTCTCTAGCATTTTAGAGGCTTGGGAACAATGTTAACTAATAAGAAATGTGGAACTGGGAAGCTACTGTTAGGCATCACCGGTGCATTAAAAAGAATGAAGAAAGTGACAGGTTCAGATTAATTGCCAATTTAAAGCAGTGAGAATCAGAGGGCCTCCTTTCCAGTGTTTAGCCCCACATCACCTACAAGAGACAGCATGTTATGAGAAGGATGAGTTCTCAGCCTAGGCAAATCTGCTGCCTGATGATTTCAGGCATCTAGTGCCAACAGATAAAGCAGACAAGTTAGGCCCAGATAAGGAAGACATGCAACCCTAAAACTGGAGCGTGTCTGGGCACATGCCCTTGTTTCCCTGATCTGGCAGAAGTGGCCCACTTCCCTTGATGGAGGATCAGATAAGGAAGACATGCAACCCTAAAACTGAAGCATGTCTGGGCACATGCCCTTGTTCTCCTGATCTGGCAGAAGTGGCCCACTCGCCTTGATGGAGGATCAGCCCTTCTCCTCCCTTTAAGATTATGCAGAAGTTTCAGATGAGACATACAGCAAGTCCCCTACACATGAACAAGTTCCATTCTAAGAGTGTGTTCATCATAAGTCCAACAAAGTTAGCCTGGTTGTGGTGGTGTAGTCACTAAGTCATGTCCAACTCTTGTGATCCTGTGGACTTCCAGGAGCCTGCCAGGGTCCTCTGCCCATGGGATTTTCCAGGCCAGAATAGCAGAGTGGGTTGCCATTTCCTTCTCCAGGGGATCTTCCCAATCCAGGAATTGAACCCAGGTCTCCTGTATTGCAGGCAGATTCTTTACCAACTAAGTTACAAGAGAAGCTCAAAGTTAGCCTAGGTACTCAACTAACACAATCAGCTATATAATACTGTATTGTAATAGGTTTATAATACTTTGCACACACATAATACATAAAGCACACACACAAAAACATTAGTACCTTGAAAAGTACAATAAAACAGCTGGCATACAGGAGCTGGCATTGAGTGAACGGTCAAGAAGAGTTACTGACAGGAGGAGGGAGAGGAGGCAGGCAAGAGCAGAGCTGAAGGATCATCGGTAAGAGGAAGTGGAGGGCAAGCTGCCATTTCACTCATGCCTGACGTTGCTGGCACAGGCTGCAGTCCTCATGCACTATTCTAGGTTTGGGTCCTGTGCCTCAAAAACTAGTAGTGCCGGGCTTTCCTGGTGGTCCAGTGGGTAAGGACAGCACCTTGCAGTGCAAGGGGCGCCAGTTCGATCCCTGGCCTGGGAAGATCCCACATGCTGCAGAGCCTATGTGTCCAACTACTGAGCCGGAGCTCTGGAGCGCATGAGCCCAGAGCCAGTGCTCCACAACAACAGAGGCCACTGCAATGGGAGGCCCACACGGGCCAAAGAACAAAGTTGGATGAAAACAGATAAATGAAAGACCAAAAGAAGTGGCCCGCCCGCCCCCCTCCCTCTTCACCCCTCCCCCCCAAAAAAGAATGATCATAAAAAAAAGAAAAATTGTAAGAAAAAAAAAAACAAAACAAAACTAGTAGTGCCTCCTCAAATAAAGAAAATCCACTGAAGAAGCCAGAGCGGTCATCGCCCCTTTTCCCCAAAAGCCTGAGAAGAGAGATAGGTAGGTAGTCAGACTTGAGGAGGGTATCCAAAGGGGCCAAAGAATTAGTTCTAAAGATACAGAGAGGGAGGAATGTGGTGTCCCAAGGAGGAAAGAACAAGGCAAACACAGAGGGTCCTGAAATGCAGGTAGAAAAAGGAATGTGGAAAAGGAGGAGAAAACAAGACAAAGATGACAAGGCAAAAAAGGAGGGTCTTGGAATTCAAGAAGAGAGAAAACAGACCCGTACTCTCCTTCCCTCCCCCAGGCTGTAGTTATCCCTCTACCCCACCCAGTACACCGTCCAGTCAGCAAATGAGCCTTACCTTACGACCCCTATGCGACTTCTTGGACCCTAGCTATAAAATGGATCAAACACCCCTGTTTGACGTAGGTTCTCCCTTGAGCTGGCCCACTGTTCTAACAGTGTCTCCCACTCTAATAAACTTTATTCTCCTCTCCAAAAAAAAAAAAAAAAGGAAAGAAAGAAAAAAATCCACTTGGCATTTCCTGTGATATGAATCTCTTTGATTCTTCAGTCACTCCCTCCTCTTATTTCTCTCTCCACTCCCACAATTATTTTCACTTTTGTTTCCATCGTTACTGCTTGGCACTTCCTAGCCGTACCAGCTACACCACCCCCTCTTTTACACTCGCTTCCATCCAGACATCCTGGGCTTGAAATAAAGATAGTGTCCTACTGTGCTCTGCACAGTAAAGTAGACAAAAGCACAACTACTTGCTGAGGCTGTGCGCCTGTGACAATGTACACCAGACACGTGAGCTCACTTACGTGATTGGACATGTGAATGCTTATTCAACTCTTTGAAAGTCCTCAGCTTTGAAGGTTCACATGTAGGGGACTTACTGGGCAAGACAGTGCTTGCCTTCCTCAGCATACATCCCCACCACCCTTCCCAAACCTTCTAGAATGATGCTGCGTGCATCCTAAGTCGACTCAGTCATGTCTGACTCTTTGCAACCCTATGGACTCTAACCTGCCAGGCTCTTCTGTCCATTGGATTCTCCAGGCAAGAATACAGGAATGGGTTGCCATTTCCTCCTCCAGGAGATCTTCCCAATCCAGGGATCGAACCCTGGACTCTTATGCCTTCTGCATTGGCAGGTGGGTTCTTTACCACTAGCACCGCCTGAACGATAATGAACATCAAATTACAACACGATCTGACCAGCGAAGAAGCACATAGACTGATGAACATGAGCTCAAAATGTGAGGATCTCTGTGCCAGGCTTTAATGACCCCTAGAGAACACCTATCGCAGAGAAGTTACCTAAGAATGAAGCTGACTGGATGACTTAGCCAGGAGGTGTCAGCCAGCTTCTTCCTTGGTAACCCAGTACCTGCACCACATGCTCACAAACGGAGAAGCCTTGGGAGTGGAATGGAAGGCTGTGCGTGGCCCAGCAGCACAAGCTCCCTATCATTAAGACCAGTCTAGCTACTGCCAGTGCTGACTCTCCAGCCTGCCAGCACAGAGGCCCATGCCGAGCCCTTGAGGAGAACAGGAGACTTCATCCAACCCTCCAGGCAGGAAAGTGGGGGTGGACACGTCCTTCCCTCTGTGCCTTAGCTTGCAACACCAATGACAGAACATTGCTTTGATTGAGGGGCTCACTCTGGCAAAAGATGAACAGCCACAGGCATGTGACCACAGGACAAAGCCACTGGTCCTGCCACCTATGCAGAAGCTGCCAACCTGATAGAGCCTCTTGAAGGCAAGGGTGAGCAGCAGTTTGGACATGAGACTGAGGGTTTGGTGTGCTAAGGTGCAGTATATACCTTAAACCAATGGCCACTTTATGGCAACAGGCCCCTTAAGAATATTGGGGCCAAGAGGTTAAGTGACAATGTACACCAGACACGTGAGCTCACTTACGTGATTGGACATGTGAATGCTTATTCAACTCTTTGAAAGTCCTCAGCTTTGAAGGTTCACATGTAGGGGACTTACTGGGCAAGACAGTGCTTGCCTTCCTCAGCATACATCCCACCACCTTCCCAAACCTTCTAGAATGATGCTGCGTGCATCCTAAGTCGACTCAGTCATGTCTGACTCTTTGCAACCCTATGGACTCTAACCTGCCAGGCTCTTCTGTCCATTGGATTCTCCAGGCAAGAATACAGGAATGGGTTGCCATTTCCTCCCCCAGGAGATCTTCCTAATCCAGGGATCGAACCCTGGACTCTTATGCCTTCTGCATTGGCAGGTGGGTTCTTTACCACTAGCACCGCCTAAAGCGATAATGAACATCAAATTACAACACGATCTGACCAGCGAAGAAGCACATAGACTGATGAACATGAGCTCAAAATGTGAGGATCTCTGTGCCAGGCTTTAATGACCCCTAGAGAACACCTATCGCAGAGAAGTTACCTAAGAATGAAGCTGACTGGATGACTTAGCCAGGAGGTGTCAGCCAGCTTCTTCCTTGGTAACCCAGTACCTGCACCACATGCTCACAAACGGAGAAGCCTTGGGAGTGGAATGGAAGGCTGTGCGTGGCCCAGCAGCACAAGCTCCCTATCATTAAGACCAGTCTAGCTACTGCCAGTGCTGACTCTCCAGCCTGCCAGCACAGAGGCCCATGCCGAGCCCTTGAGGAGAACAGGAGACTTCATCCAACCCTCCAGGCAGGAAAGTGGGGGTGGACACGTCCTTCCCTCTGTGCCTTAGCTTGCAACACCAATGACAGAACATTGCTTTGATTGAGGGACTCACTCTGGCAAAAGATGAACAGCCACAGGCATGTGACCACAGGACAAAGCCACTGGTCCTGCCACCTATGCAGAAGCTGCCAACCTGATAGAGCCTCTTGAAGGCAAGGGTGAGCAGCAGTTTGGACATGAGACTGAGGGTTTGGTGTGCTAAGGTGCAGTATATACCTTAAACCAATGGCCACTTTATGGCAACAGGCCCCTAGTAGACAGAATATATGGATCTGGGAGCCAAGAGGTTGAATGAGTTGGACCTTATTCACTGTCACACTCCTATGGACCCACATGCGGAATCTGTCCTCCCACTCCTGCAACTTCAGCCTCAGTGGACCTGGAGATCTTGATTCCCAAGGGGGACATTTCCACCAGTGGAGATTTCCACCAGAGTCCTACCTAAGTCCATGTCTGCCAGCTGGTGCTGCAGTTGTCCTTAGGCTGTACCCTTAAGTCATCATGTAGTCTACATCCCCTCTTCCCTGGCACTTCGGCTGTGGCATGTACACTGGGTGTCCCAGACTCTCATCTGTCTATTGTCCTTTTACTTGTGCATTTACAGTTACAGTGGGCAGGGAAGTACTGGGACATGTCCCAATGGATGACAGGAATACCAGATGTGCTTCTCTCTGCCTCTGTTGGGGAGCAACTGAGCATCTCCTGATGATCAGGATCTCCATGACCTCCTGGAGCATGACAACTGTTTCCTTTGCCTGAAGGGCTTTATATTTTATTCTTATGGGAAAACAATGAAAACAGTGACAGACTTTATTTTCTTGGGCTCCAAAATCACTGTGGACGGTGACTGCAGCCATGAAATTAAAAGATGCTTACTCCTTGGAAGAAAAACTATGACAATCCTAGCCTACATATTCAAAAGCAGAAACATCATTTCACCAACAGAAGTCCATATAGTCAGAGCTACAATTTACCCAGTAGTCATATATGGATGTGAGAGTTGGACTATAAAGAAGGCTGAGTGCCAAAGAATTGATGCCTTTAAACTGACATTGGAGAAGGCTCTTGAGAGTCCCTTGGACTGCAAGGAGATCAAACCAGTCAACCCTAAAGGATATCAACCCTGAATATTCATTGGAAGGACTGATGCTGAAGCTGAAGCTCCAATACTTTGGCCACCTGATACAAAGAAATGACTCACTGGAAAAGACCCTGATGTTAGGGAAAACTAGAAGGCAAAAGGAGAAGGGGATGACAGGATGAGATGGTTGGATGGCATCACTGACTCAATGGATGTGAGTTTGAGCAGGCTCCAGGAGATGGTGAAGGACAGGGAAACCTGGCATGCCATAGCCCATGAGGTCGCAAAGAGTCAGACACAACTGAGCAACTGAACTGAACTGAAGGAAAAATTCTCACTAAATCTCTGATTAAATGGGCAAGGCTTTGGCTAAACCTATGTAAACACATCAGAGGGATAGCTTGTTGCTGAGCTAGGTGATAGTTGCCCAACTGTGAAGTTTGTTTGACCCCAGTTCCTAGCAGCCCTAAAAGTCTAAGATAGCAGGCTCAGACTGCTATAGAAACTGGCAGGGACTCTGACAACACTATTTGTTGTTGTTCAGTCGCTCAGTCGTATCTGACTCTTTGTGTCTCCATGAACTGCAGCACACCAGCTTCCCTCTCCTTCACTGTCTCCCAGAGTTTGCTCAAACTCATGTCCACCACAAAATATGCACTAAAAAAAGAGTGCTGTGAGAATATATAGAATCTGAAAGCAGCTGAATGCTTATGAGTGATTCCCTTCCTCTTGACTGGAGACAGGCATGCAAAGAAAAGGGACACTTCAGATGCAGACCAACATAGAAGTCCAAGTTAAAGATCTTAATCCAGCCTAGTACCGGTGGGGGGACCTGGAGATCTCACCTGTTGTGAGCTCTGGAGAGCTGCTGGGATGAACCGGGCAGACCATGACCCCACTAGCTGACTCCTGGTGGGCAGAGAAAGAGCCGGTTAGCACCACTGCACATGGTGAAGGGTCTAAGCACTGAGGGCTTACAGGCCTCCATTCTATTTCTTTGTATGAATTATTTAACTTATGCGTGCTTAAATTGTTTTCATCAATTATTTTACAAAATAGAAGTGATACTGTATAATCTTGCCGTGAGAATTAGGTGAAGTTCTTGGGCTGGTGCCTAGATTGCTGTTAGCATAGTGAACATCAATCTGTTCCTCCAGAGAAGGGGAAAACGGTCAGGGACTTACATGTTCTTTTAAGGCAGCTCTCTATTCCCCAACCCCAGCTGAAAATGCTGTATTTTAACTTATAAGATAAAACTAGAAGGGGAAAAAAGGAATGGGGAAGACAGGATGAGATGGTTGGATGGCATCACTGACTCAATGGATGTGAGTTTGAGCAGGCTCCAGGAGATGGTGAAGGACAGGGAAACCTGGCATGCCATAGCCCATGAGGTCGCAAAGAGTCAGACACAACTGAGCAACTGAACTGAACTGAAGGAAAAATTCTCACTAAATCTCTGATTAAATGGGCAAGGCTTTGGCTAAACCTATGTAAACACATCAGAGGGATAGCTTGTTGCTGAGCTAGGTGATAGTTGCCCAACTGTGAAGTTTGTTTGACCCCAGTTCCTAGCAGCCCTAAAAGTCTAAGATAGCAGGCTCAGACTGCTATAGAAACTGGCAGGGACTCTGACAACACTATTTGTTGTTGTTCAGTCGCTCAGTCGTATCTGACTCTTTGTGTCTCCATGAACTGCAGCACACCAGCTTCCCTCTCCTTCACTGTCTCCCAGAGTTTGCTCAAACTCATGTCCACCACAAAATATGCACTAAAAAAAGAGTGCTGTGAGAATATATAGAATCTGAAAGCAGCTGAATGCTTATGAGTGATTCCCTTCCTCTTGACTGGAGACAGGCATGCAAAGAAAAGGGACACTTCAGATGCAGACCAACATAGAAGTCCAAGTTAAAGATCTTAATCCAGCCTAGTACCGGTGGGGGCACCCTGGAGATCTCACCTGTTGTGAGCTCTGGAGAGCTGCTGGGATGAACCGGGCAGACCATGACCCCACTAGCTGACTCCTGGTGGGCAGAGAAAGAGCCGGTTAGCACCACTGCACATGGTGAAGGGTCTAAGCACTGAGGGCTTACAGGCCTCCATTCTATTTCTTTGTATGAATTATTTAACTTATGCGTGCTTAAATTGTTTTCATCAATTATTTTACAAAATAGAAGTGATACTGTATAATCTTGCCGTGAGAATTAGGTGAAGTTCTTGGGCTGGTGCCTAGATTGCTGTTAGCATAGTGAACATCAATCTGTTCCTCCAGAGAAGGGGAAAAACGGTCAGGGACTTACATGTTCTTTTAAGGCAGCTCTCTATTCCCCAACCCCCAGCTGAAAATGCTGTATTTTAACTTATAAGATAAAGATCGTTCTTTTAAAGGAATAGAGGAATAAAGGAAACTGTAGTTTGAAAAAAAAGAAATAGTTTGCCCCTTTGGAATCTATGGAGTAAGAGTCTGATCTAGCAGGATTGACGGTTGTCCCTTTGTGCCACCTAGTGGACAGCAAGGGGAAAGCCATAATTTTTATCTTCAGTCTAGTTTACCAAAAACATGTTGTTTATTTAAAGAACACCTTTTATTTTTGCGTTGGGGTACATCCAATTAAAGGACTTCCTAAGTGGCCCTAGTGGTAAAGAACCCACTTGCCAATGCAGAAGGCATGAGACACAGGTTTGATGCCTGGTTAGGGAAGATCCCCTGGAGGAGGGCATGGCAACCCACTCCTGTATTCTTGTCCGGAGAATCCCATGGACAGAGGAGCCTGGCGGGCTACAGTCCATAACGTCGCAAAGAGTTGAACAGACGGAAGTGACTTACTACGCATGCGTGCATGCATAGCCAATGAACAATGTTGTGATAATTCCAAGTGAACAGTGAAGGGACTCAGCCATACATATACATATATGAGAAAAGGACAGTTTAAACTCACGGATGGACTCCCCTGTTAATACATTTCTCATTTTTGCCATTTTTTTTATTTTGCCTTTTTGCTTTTACAGACTTTTGTTGTTTACAGATATGTGTGCTTACATTTCATTTTTTAAGCAAAGTAAAAGATCAGGATTTTAAACACTGTTCTAAAACTAAATTTCCTAAGTATTTTAGGATTTATGCAGCATGTGCTATAAAGATCATTACTGAGGGAAAAGAGAATGCACCCCGTCCTTTTCAGCATGAATTTTCCTGGCCCGACGTCCCTGTGCTTCCGGTCCTTCTCCACCAGCATTCTTTATGCCCATTCTATGCACGGGCGGGGTGTGCCCCAGGTGCTCCAGCCACTGGGTAGACACCTCCCAGCACACTGCTGGACCTGAGCTGATACCAGGATTGTTCTGTTCGTTTTCCAAGAATGCAACCATCACTTGAAATTTTGCTGTAATCAAACTAAATATTCATCAAGAGCCTGTGTGTTCCATTTTGTTTGTATGCTGTGTGTGCGTGTCTGTGTGTGCATGCACATGTGCACTCTGCTTCCTGTTAAAGCTATTTTTAACCTTTATAATGTTTCCTCCCCCAGATGTTTATGAGGATGAAGACAATGGCAGACGAATATCACCAAAATGTGAGTAATAATAGCACACTTGGGAGTGCCTCGAGCAGTTCTGAGACCTTCTCTTTCAGTTATTATTGTAACTACTATGAACAGTAATCATAACAACTATTCTTGAATTCCATATTAACTTTATAAACATTTTTGCTAATCCTTATATCAACACTGCAAAATAGATATTATTATTTTAGAAGCAAGGAAACCAATGCTCAGAGAGGTTAAGTGACATACCCAGGGTCACACAGCCAGTGAATGAGGGGCAAAGTCAAAACTGCCCTCAGGCCTGACTGGCTCCAAAGCCCCTGCTCCCATCCTGGGTGATGGGCTTCTCACTCATTCACTGAGGTGCCTGTGATCTGCCAGACCTTGATTCTGGGGTCCCCTCAGTCCTTCGTACCACAGAGCCCGTGGCCAGTGAATCCAGGAGGAAGGGATTAAATATGAAAATGGCAAAAGATACGACAAAAGACTACCCCTGAGCTGCACAACCCGGGGCTCTGACTGGGGACGTTCTCCAAGGCTTCTGGGGCCTAAGAATTCTGGGTTCCTTCCTGGAGCCACGGGGGATGCTGAGTGAATAGTGTGTGGTCCCTGCTGCCAGAGATCAGGGCCCATGGGGGTGACACGCGGGGGCTCACCAGGGCGGATGCTGTTGACCTTGGAAGAAACTCTCCCTCCAAGGGTCCTGTGAGGAGACTGAGTGGCTGAAGGCCCCTCCCCCAACCCGTCCTTCAGGGCGGGCAGCAGAGAGGGGCAAGCAGGCCCCGCACCAGGTCCTCAGGTCACCCCAGGGGCCACTTACAGTGAGTTCTCATGTTGCTTCCTATTTCCCACCCCACCAACTTGGTGGGGGTGGTGTGCAGGGGGCCCAGTTGCAGGCATTCTGTGGCCAGTGAGGCCTCGGGGCCCAGCCCCGTCCCCAGCAGGCGCCTCTGGGGTCCCTGGCACCCAGCCTGGACCAGCGTCCCTCCGTCCTCACTGTCCACCCCGGGTCTAAGGCACCCAGGCTGAATGACTTCCCTAAAGAGGCGTCTCTGGGGGTTCCTGCAGACAGCCCTTCATCACATCTGCAGGAAGGTGATGGGAAGCACCTCCCAGAGCCAGATTCTCCTCTGCTCGGCCCACCAGGCCCCGGGAGCCGGAATTCAACCAGGCTGTACCCCTGCATCTGGCGAGGTCTCTGAGAGGTTGTCCCACAGCTACTTGTGTTGCTCCCTCAGCCCCCACTGTCCTGCCCTGGGGGAAACCCCAGGCACCAAGATGCAGTTTGGGGGGGCCTCAGGGCAGCAGATTGGGAGCTCCCACTTGCTAGCTGCCTGCTCCCAGAGACACTGTGCACCACCCCACGCCACCCCATCTGCAGGCTCCTTCTGCTTCTCCACCAGGCCTCTGCCCAGGAGGCCCTTCTCCTTGTGCCCCGCCCCAACACCCTCCCCCTGGATTCTCATCTGAACTAAAAACTCCCTCCTGCACTCAGATTCCTGAGGGATCTGGATCAATTGAACTCAGCTGCTTAACCTGGGGCTTTCTCCATGAGCTCTTTCTGCAGATGCTGGCTTCCCTAAGCTGACTTGGCAGCACTGTGGAGGAAGAGATCATGTCTTTAGAGTGTAGGGTAAAGAGTAGCAATAGGTAGGGATTCCCTGGCAATCTAGTGGCTGGGACTCTTGAGCGCTCATTGCCCAGGGCCTGGGTTCAATCCCTGTTTCAGGAACTAAGATTCCACAAGCCAAGCTGCGTGGTCAAACAAACAAACAAACAAAAGGGTATGTAGATTCCAGCTGCAGTGTTTACAGGTTCTAAGAATTCTGGGAACTTACTCAGTCGGGTGATTATTCTCTCTCATCTCAGTTTCTCATCTGTAAAATGGGGCTAAGGTCCATAGAGTTGTGTGAGGCTTCACTTTTGACAAATGTGTGATGTCCCAGCAGACACAGAGCAGGCTCAGTATCTGGTGGGGGTGGCTGTTCCCCCAGTGCCTTAACAGGCCTGGCCCAGGACAGGTGCACAGTGGTGCTGCTAACAGTTAAAGGAATCATTCGCTGGGGAGAAGGGCAGGGTGCACTTACTGTCCCTCCCAATTCCCCACGGGGAGAGCAGTGACATTTGGCAGAAGCTGCTGAGGAGATGGGAAACAAGCAGTCATCAGGGGAGAGAAGGAGGTGGGGGAGAGAGGAGGGTGAGAAAAAGGGAAGGCGGGAAGGTCCTCAAGACAAAAAGCGATGACTGTTTTCTTGGAGGATGAGGAGGAAGGGCTATGAGAGCCATGTAGACGTGTCTTTTCAGTCACTGTTACACAATTTTGAGCTGGGAGGAGCCAGCTCAAAAGGGGAGCCTGGAGGTCACAGATCCCTCTCCTCCCGGCCCAGCGGAAGGAGTTCCCTTCTGGGAGAGGAGGGAGAGATGGGGGAATGGGTTTCTGGGTACTCGGGCTGCCGGTTCTGTCCATTGGCTTCGGAGGTGCCCTCCCACACCCTCCCCCACAGCAGGACAAATTCTTAACTTTCTCTTCCTAAGGTTGCTCCAGCGGGGAGTTTATCTCCATGGAAACCTCCCTCCATTGTGAAGGTGCAGAAGATTTGGAAAAGGAGAGCAGTGCTCTGAGTGTAATTTGTTTCCTTCTTACCTCCTTCCTACTCTCCCTCACTCCTGTCCATCAGCGCCTCCTGCCCTCCCTTCCTCTCCCCTTTCCCTCTCGCTCTCCTTTCACGGTTCTCACCCATCAGGACCCGGCTTCATCCAGGAAGCCGAGGTCACTGGATCTGCAAGATGGCTCAGACCCCCTAGCCCAGCATACGCCGCATCTCCGGCTCCTTAGTGATGCGCTGGTTTGGGGCCAAAATTAGGGACTGCAGCTGTGGGCGCTGAGCGGCCTGGTGGGAACGCTGGGGTGGCCCCGCCCTGCCAGCGGGAATCGCCTTGTGGCTCTGACCCGCCTCCCCAACACTGCGTCCCTGTCCCTTCCCTTCCAGCTCTCAGAGCTTTTCCAGTTGGACGACAGTTATGACGCCTCCAAGTCTGGTCAGGAAAAGGGAGAAGGCGTCCAGGGAGAGAAAGAGGGCTACGAAGAGGAGGACACGTGAGTGGGAAGCGGGAAAAAAAAAGTAAGCGAATTTGTTAGCCATTGCGCCTCTCACTTTCTTCTTGGAATTTCAGGGCCACAAACAAAACTGAGGAGAGCTTCAGGAAGTCCACTGGCTCCTTTGCCCCTGCGGGGGAGGTCGGTTTCCGATCAGAGGCAGTGCGGACACCAGAAGGGAGTCTGAGGCCGCCCGCCGCGGAGAACTGACTCTTGTTCCAGACCACCGAGCTGCCCGGCCGCCTGTATCCCGGGGAGCTGCCACTGTGGGCGCGGAGGCTGGCCTGCCCTTAAGCAGAAGCTGCAGAGGGGCCTCGGAGCAGACCCCCTGGAGAACCTGCAGAGGCTTACACGCGCCCGCGCCGGGATAAGGCGCAGAGTCCGCGGAGAACATTGCGCGCCTCCAGACGCACCTGCGCTCCTGCAGCCAACTCCGCCGAGAACCTCTAGCTGCTCTGCACGTGCGCCTACGGAGGTTAGGAATCCAGTACTGGAGAGCAGAGTCCAGGGTTTCTGAATGTTGACACTTTGACTTTGGGGGCTGGATAACTCTTTGTTGTGTGTGTGTGTTGGGGGGTGGGAGGGGGACGTTGTCTTGTGCATCGTACTGGGTAAAGGCCAGAGATGCGCTACCCACTAGATGCCAGGGACGCCTCCCACCCCCTCACCCAATTTATGACAATCAAAAATGCCTTCGTACGTTGCCGGATTTCTCCTGGGGAGGGAGTGGGCAGCTAGCTGTGATCCGAACCGGTCAAACTGCAGAAGGTAGGCCTGCGACTTCTTCCTGAATACCGAGGAGAATGTTACTTTGATACTTGTGATACTTTGTTCCAGAGTTGTTACCTTTTAGCCAGGGCGGGTTACAAGTTAACTTCTTAGGCGTTTACATTCAGATTTATCAGTGTTTAAGTTAGTTTCAGTTATCTTCAGTAATTTATTTTTAGTTTTATTAGTTAATATTCATTTGGTTTTAGTTTTCTGTTTATTTAGTCATATAGTTTTAAAGCTACCTGTTATAACTATTTTGTCTTTAAGTTAGTTATTGGTTTTTGAGTTATTTTCAGTTATTGATAGTTACCTTGTTTTGAGTTATATATTTGCAAATTCTTTACCTTTACAATTTTTTTTTTTTTTTTAAATTTTGGCCTCCTTTATTGGTCCTTCATTTATTTATTTTCATCCATCTTAATTCTTTGGCCTGTGTGGGCCTCCCATCATGGTGGCCTCTCTCATTAAAGGGCACCGGCTCTGGCCGCATGCACGCCAGAGCACTGGCTCGTAATTGGACACACTGGTCCAGTTGCTCCGCGGCATATGGGATCTTCCCCTGCCAGGAATCGAACCAGTGCCCCTTGCACTGCAAGGCGGACTCTTTACCCACTGGACCACCAGGGAAGCCCACTTATTTATTTTTGATTGTCTGTCTTTGCAACTGTTAATATATGAATTATTTATTTTCATGGCTTGGCCATTTTGGATTATTCATTTTTTACAGTTACTTATTTGAATAGTAAAAATTCACTGGAAGTTGTTGAATTACTTTGCCTTCAGAATGAAATACCTGCAGTTATTTTAGGGCGTTCTCCCTAGTTATTTAGTTTTAGAGTTACGTATATTCACAATAATTTATTTTCGTTTATTTTAGAGTCTGGGTTATTTTAACATTTATTTGGAGCTTTTTTAGTTATTAACATTTGGTTTTAAATTATTTTCAGTTGCATTTTGAGAGTTATATTTTGATTTTCTTACCTTTAGATGCCAGGGACGCCTCCACCCCTCACCCAATTTATGACAATCAAAAATGCCTTCGTACGTTGCCGGATTTCTCCTGGGAGGGTGGGCAGCTAGCTGTGATCCGAACCGGTCAAACTGCAGAAGGTAGGCCTGCGACTTCTTCCTGAATACCGAGGAGAATGTTACTTTGATACTTGTGATACTTTGTTCCAGAGTTGTTACCTTTTAGCCAGGGCGGGTTACAAGTTAACTTCTTAGGCGTTTACATTCAGATTTATCAGTGTTTAAGTTAGTTTCAGTTATCTTCAGTAATTTATTTTTAGTTTTATTAGTTAATATTCATTTGGTTTTAGTTTTCTGTTTATTTAGTCATATAGTTTTAAAGCTACCTGTTATAACTATTTTGTCTTTAAGTTAGTTATTGGTTTTTGAGTTATTTTCAGTTATTGATAGTTACCTTGTTTTGAGTTATATATTTGCAAATTCTTTACCTTTACAATTTTTTTTTTTTTTTTAAATTTTGGCCTCCTTTATTGGTCCTTCATTTATTTATTTTCATCCATCTTAATTCTTTGGCCTGTGTGGGCCTCCCATCATGGTGGCCTCTCTCATTAAAGGGCACCGGCTCTGGCCGCATGCACGCCAGAGCACTGGCTCGTAATTGGACACACTGGTCCAGTTGCTCCGCGGCATATGGGATCTTCCCCTGCCAGGAATCGAACCAGTGCCCCTTGCACTGCAAGGCGGACTCTTTACCCACTGGACCACCGGGGAAGCCCACTTATTTATTTTTGATTGTCTGTCTTTGCAACTGTTAATATATGAATTATTTATTTTCATGGCTTGGCCATTTTGGATTATTCATTTTTTACAGTTACTTATTTGAATAGTAAAAATTCACTGGAAGTTGTTGAATTACTTTGCCTTCAGAATGAAATACCTGCAGTTATTTTAGGGCGTTCTCCCTAGTTATTTAGTTTTAGAGTTACGTATATTCACAATAATTTATTTTCGTTTATTTTAGAGTCTGGGTTATTTTAACATTTATTTGGAGCTTTTTTAGTTATTAACATTTGGTTTTAAATTATTTTCAGTTGCATTTTGAGAGTTATATTTTGATTTTCTTACTTTCAGAATTTTTGAGATATTTAGTTTTTGAGTTATTTTCAGAATTACTCATTCTCAGTTATTTCTTTTCAGTCATGCCTTAGTCATTCAAATTTTTTTCCATTTTCTGTTTTTGTTATTTTTACTTCCAGGTTTCTTTACAGAATTATTTAGTATTTAGAATTGTTTAGTATTTCTTTAGAACAAGTCCATCAGTCAGAATCCAATCAAGAGAAATGCTACAGTAATTATTTTAACAGAAAGACTTAATATAAGGAAGTGCTATCCAGCTATTAGAAATTTCAATGGGAAACAAAGTGATACTGCAATATCGTGACTATTTTAACGTCTCTGCTGGCATCAGTAGAGACCAAGGAGGTAGGAAGATGAGTGAGAGGTTCCTCAGTCCAGCTGGGGGAGACAGATGTGAAACCAGATGACCCTAACACAGTGTGACGCCCACAGTGGAGATACACACCTCTGCCGCCGTATGAAGAGGCCAGTTGTGGAAGTGTTGAGAAGATGGTAAACTGCAGCTACTACAGCTGAACTACAGTTTTGAAATTTTTAGACTTCTTAAAAACCTGAAAAAAAAAATAGAGGCTGACTTTCCTATGAATGAAATGTGTGTCGTCTTTCTATTTGGATAAAATGAAAAGAACCAAAACCTTCAATCCTCCAGCCTTCTTTTATTAATACCAGTTGCTCAGTTCATCATGTCCCCTGTTGCCCACTAGAGGGACTCATTTTAGCATGTTGCTTGGGAATGGAAATGCTGTAGCCCCCGTCAGAGTGCTCTGATCCGGGAGGTGTAAAATGTGGCAGGAGTCTGGGTCCACAGTAAACAAGAGTCATTCATTATGAAATGATTAGAAAAATTAGAGATCCTCGAAACCAGCCTTTCCCAGAGGACATTTTGCAGAACAGGCAGAAGAGTGGAAGAGTTCAGTGAGTTGATCCCACAAAGAAAAAGAGTTATCTAAAAATAAATACACTTTACAAATACTACACATTCTACTCCTGTCTTCATTGATCCCAGCTAGTAGATTAAAGGAGCTGAGAAGTCTTTCAGAAAGGAAGTCTGTATACTTTTGTTAAACTCATGGTTTCCCAAACTTACCTGATCACAGAACTGTTTTCTTTGGAATATAACATCTCATGTGTATTAGTAAGAGGAAAGACTCTGTTAGAACAAAGAGATCCAACAATATAGCAACTAAAGACTATTTCTGTCTTATGAAACAGCCTGAGCTGGCCGCTCAGGCTACTCTGCTCAACATGGGCATTTAGTTTCCCAGGTTCCTTCTGGTTCTTCTGCCGTCCCCTAGAGCATTGTCTTTATCTACACAGTCAAAAGCAAGTCTTGAGATTGTCCGGTTTCCATCTTGCAGGAAGGAGAAAGAACTTGGAAGATATGTATATGCAATGTTTTAAGACCCAGCCTGCAAGTGGTGCACAAAACCTTTTCTTGTATTCCCTTAGTGAAAGCTTTGTTGCATGGCCACAGCAAGATACAAGAAGGGTTGAGAAGCCAACTAGGAAGCCCCTGCCCAACTACAGCCTTACTACAGTGTGTCCGTCTGACCCAGCCAGCCTGTAGCAGAGGAGAAACTAGAATCTAGGTCTTCCAACTCCTAGGCCAGGATTGTAAGCTACCATACTAGCATTTGCTTATTAGTCAACAAGTATTAAGTGTCTCTTGAGTTCAAGTTCATTGTCAGATGAGGATAGAAAGCATTTTAAAATATAGTTTTACCAGTCCCCTATAAGATATTTGTCAATTGCATCTTTAATCTGGCAAGAATTTTTATTTCTGGGTAAGCTTTAAAGTAGCAAGAATTGTACAATGGTGACTGCAGTCATGCAATTGAAAGACAGTTGCTCCTTGGAAGGAAAGCAATGACAAAATAAGACAGAGTATTAAAAAGCAGAGAGATCACTTTGCCAACCAATGTCTGTATAATCAACGCTGTGGTTTTTCTAGTAGTCATGTGTGGATGTGAGAGTTGGACCATAATGAAGGCACAGCACCAAAGAACTGATGCTTTTGAACTGTGGTGCTGAAGAAGACTCTTGAGCGTCCCTTGAGCTGCCAGATCAAACCAGTCAGTCCTAAAGGAAATCAGCCCTGAATGTTCATGGAAGGACTGTAAATGAAGCTGAACTCCAATACTTTGGCCACTGATGTGAACAGCCAATTTATTGGAAAAGACCCTGGTGCTGGGAAAGATTGAAGGCAAAAGGAAAAGGAGGTGTCAGAGGATGAGATGGTTAGATAGCATCACTGACTCAATGGGCATGAATTTGAGCAAGCTCCAGGAGACCATGGAGGACAGAGGAGCCTGGTGTGCTCCAGTCTGTGGGGTCACAAAGAGTCAGACATGACTTAGCAACTGAAAACAACAACTAATTAAAATATTAATTTTAATTTGCCAGAAAGCACATACCATGGAAATTAACAAAAGGAACAGAATAAAGAATCTTGAACCCAAATATATCTCAGAATTTACAGTCTAAAAAAAAAAGGCACTTCCAATCAGTTCTGAACCAAAAAGATAAATTATGCGTCAAAGTGGTATTTGGACCACAGGATAGCAATGTGGAAAAAAATGACAAGTTTACCGCAGCCGTTAAAATCATTCATACTAATGCCAAAACCTTGGCCTTTGTGCACCAATGCTGAATGGAATCTCGAAGAGTGTGAGATGACGTAGGAAAGAATAGCTTAATTACTTTGTCAGGCCAAGGGGGACACACACAGGCTCATGCCTCTCAAAAACTGTGTGAGTCCCCAATCCAGAGGGACTTGGTGAGGAGTTTTATAGCTGTGGTTCAAGGACAAGGTTGCTGATAAGGATTAGGTGGGTGCAGGCCCCCCCCTCCTTTACTCTGGCCGCAGGTGGTCTTCTGAAGAGCTTCTTGGTTCCTTTAATCTCGAATAAAGAATGCTAACATCTTCCATTTCTTGGGGGTTTCAGTTCTATAAAGAGCACAAAGATAATTTTATGTGTATGGCTGGAGGTGGAACCAGGACCCCGCCTCAAGTCTGTACGGTTGTGTCTTGACTGCTCCTCCCTTGTTTCTGCATCCCCTCTTCCCTGAATGACAACTGTGTGAAAAACTTCCATGCCCAGGAGCCCTATCGGGTTTCACTCTTTTCACATGTGTGACTTAAAGGAATCATGAAAGTCACATTTTAAAAAGAATCTTAAATAGGATAAAGTCTTTCCAGGCAACAACTGAATCCAGAAGCTACAAAGGAAAATCTTGACAAATTAAGCTATGCAAGAGGCAAAAACTTGCATGTAGAAGAAAGAAGAAAATAAAATTCAAAAAGTAAATACATTTTAAAAACATGACACAACTGAATTCCTTAGTGAACTATATAAAGAGCTTTTACAATCAATAACAATGGGAAAAAAATGGCAAAGGACAGGAATATACATAGAAAAAACTCAAAATCCAGTAAACATATGAAAAGAGGCCAAACAATGATATATCACTTTTCATTATCAGAGTGTCCAACACTGAAAACTTTGGTAATATCCAGTGCTGGAGAAGGTTTAGGAAAACCAGCACCCTCATGCACTTTTGGTAGGAGTATAAATTAGTACTAGCATTTTAGAAGACAATTTGTAACAGCTTCCAAAATTTAAAATAAGTATATGATTTGATCCAGCACTTCCACTTCTAGGAATTTATTTTAATGATATACAAATAAATGAAGAATTATATGTACTGATTCAGTTTAGAATCACTGTGGCTAAGATGGTTAAGAACCTGCCTGCCAATGCAGGAGACACAGGATATGCAAGTTCAATCCCTGGGTTGGGAAGATTCCCTGGAGAAGTAAATGGCAACCACACCAGTATTCTTGCCTGGAAAATCCTATGGACAGAGGACCCTGGTGGGCTATAGTCCATGGGATCTCAAAGAGTCAGACATGACTGAGCGACTAACATTTTAACAGGAAAATAAGTAGTGAGAAATGGGAAACAACCTAAAGGCCTGTGGTAATGTCCAAATTAATCACCAAATTTGAGACAGGAAGGGGGCAGGGCACAACCTTCAAAAGAATGACATGGCCCAAGGACCTGATGGTGAGTTGACTTCTACTTGACTTGAGTCTCAGTATATGCTCATTGTAAGCATCAGCACTCTAAGGACATACCCCAGGTTCCATGATGGCTCCAAGGTTGGCCATAATGGTCAAAAAGTGGGCAGAGGCCCAATTACTAGAAATTCTTACCCCTTCCTCCAAATAACTGGATGACTTCTCCTACTCATTAACCTAGGAAAGTACTCACCTCTATAAAAGTTGACAACCCATACCCTGGTGCCTCTCTCACTTCTCTTGCCTTCTGAAATGGCCTATACCCTGCTTATGGGGTGCATTTCCTCCCTGAGTAAACCATTCACTTTGGTATGACTCACTCTTGAATTTTTCCCACCCCAAGCCAAGCACCCACTCTTAGTGGCTGTCCCAGGGACCCGGACGTGACCTGGGATGTGACCATCCTCCCAAGCCCCCACTTCAAAGAAATGGAACAGCTTCCAGAAATTGAAAAGAGGCCAAACAATGATATATCACTTTTCATTATCAGAGTGTCCAACACTGAAAACTTTGGTAATATCCAGTGCTGGAGAAGGTTTAGGAAAACCAGCACCCTCATGCACTTTTGGTAGGAGTATAAATTAGTACTAGCATTTTAGAAGACAATTTGTAACAGCTTCCAAAATTTAAAATAAGTATATGATTTGATCCAGCACTTCCACTTCTAGGAATTTATTTTAATGATATACAAATAAATGAAGAATTATATGTACTGATTCAGTTTAGAATCACTGTGGCTAAGATGGTTAAGAACCTGCCTGCCAATGCAGGAGACACAGGATATGCAAGTTCAATCCCTGGGTTGGGAAGATTCCCTGGAGAAGTAAATGGCAACCACACCAGTATTCTTGCCTGGAAAATCCTATGGACAGAGGACCCTGGTGGGCTATAGTCCATGGGATCTCAAAGAGTCAGACATGACTGAGCGACTAACATTTTAACAGGAAAATAAGTAGTGAGAAATGGGAAACAACCTAAAGGCCTGTGGTAATGTCCAAATTAATCACCAAATTTGAGACAGGAAGGGGGCAGGGCACAACCTTCAAAGAATGACATGGCCCAAGGACCTGATGGTGAGTTGACTTCTACTTGACTTGAGTCTCAGTATATGCTCATTGTAAGCATCAGCACTCTAAGGACATACCCCAGGTTCCATGATGGCTCCAAGGTTGGCCATAATGGTCAAAAAGTGGGCAGAGGCCCAATTACTAGAAATTCTTACCCCTTCCTCCAAATAACTGGATGACTTCTCCTACTCATTAACCTAGGAAAGTACTCACCTCTATAAAAGTTGACAACCCATACCCTGGTGCCTCTCTCACTTCTCTTGCCTTCTGAAATGGCCTATACCCTGCTTATGGGGTGCATTTCCTCCCTGAGTAAACCATTCACTTTGGTATGACTCACTCTTGAATTTTTTCCCACCCCAAGCCAAGCACCCACTCTTAGTGGCTGTCCCAGGGACCCGGACGTGACCTGGGATGTGACCATCCTCCCACAGTCCACTCTTTCTCCTCACTTCAAAGAGTGGAATAAAATTACCCTCCCTTTAAGTGTGGGCTGTACTAGTGACTATAATAAATGGAATGCAGCGGAAGTGGTCCCCACTGACTTTCAAGACTGGGTTATAAGAACGATTTTGGTTTCTTTACTGTAGAAGAAGCCAGCTGCCGTATTGAGAGAACACTTAAGCAGCCCCAAGGAGAGACCTTCCTGGCAGGAACTGAAGCCTTCTTCCAACAGCCATGAGTGAGCTACCTGGGAGGTAGATTCTCCAGCCCTAGTCAAGTCAAACTCTGGCTGATATCTTGGCTGGAACTTCATGAGACATCCGGATCCAGAAGAACCCAGCTAAACCACCCTTGAATTTATTACCAGAAGGCCATGAGATAACAAATGTTTGCTGTTTAAGCTTCTAGATTTTGTTAACAGTAAAGTAAAAATATATTAAATAATAAATTTATTGATAAAGTATTATATCGACTTACGATGGAACTCTTTACAGCTATTAAAAATAATATCTTCAGCTTGAGATGTAGAAAGCTAGAAATAGCATTATCCCCATACTTGCAAGGTCAGAAAATCTGGAAAATATGCAAATTCGCCACTATTGTGGACCTACAAGAGAGCTGAGCTCACAAAGCAGCCATATAATCTGAAGTCCAAGGAAAGACAGGTACCTACACAGAGAGATGGAACTCGAGTCCAGCTCTTGCCTACCTAGAGCTGGCACTGTTACACATTGGCAAGGAGAGATCAGCTAAATTTGTTAGTGGCTTAGTGTAGATTTTCAAAAGAAAGTTGAAACCCTAGGGCCACAGATATAATGAAAATTTGCATTCATTTGCAGACTTTTCTGCAGTGGTATCACTGGGCCCTCACAGATGTCCTGAGAAACAGGGCATACTCACCTCTATAAAGTTGACACCCACCTGGTGCCTCTCTCACTTCTCTTGCCTTCTGAAATGGCCTATACCCTGCTTATGGTGCATTTCCTCCCTGAGTAAACCATTCACTTTGGTATGACTCACTCTTGAATTTTTTCCCACCCCAAGCCAAGCACCCACTCTTAGTGGCTGTCCCAGGGACCCGGACGTGACCTGGGATGTGACCATCCTCCCACAGTCCACTCTTTCTCCTCACTTCAAAGAGTGGAATAAAATTACCCTCCCTTTAAGTGTGGGCTGTACTAGTGACTATAATAAATGGAATGCAGCGGAAGTGGTCCCCACTGACTTTCAAGACTGGGTTATAAGAACGATTTTGGTTTCTTTACTGTAGAAGAAGCCAGCTGCCGTATTGAGAGAACACTTAAGCAGCCCCAAGGAGAGACCTTCCTGGCAGGAACTGAAGCCTTCTTCCAACAGCCATGAGTGAGCTACCTGGGAGGTAGATTCTCCAGCCCTAGTCAAGTCAAACTCTGGCTGATATCTTGGCTGGAACTTCATGAGACATCCGGATCCAGAAGAACCCAGCTAAACCACCCTTGAATTTATTACCAGAAGGCCATGAGATAACAAATGTTTGCTGTTTAAGCTTCTAGATTTTGTTAACAGTAAAGTAAAAATATATTAAATAATAAATTTATTGATAAAGTATTATATCGACTTACGATGGAACTCTTTACAGCTATTAAAAATAATATCTTCAGCTTGAGATGTAGAAAGCTAGAAATAGCATTATCCCCATACTTGCAAGGTCAGAAAATCTGGAAAATATGCAAATTCGCCACTATTGTGGACCTACAAGAGAGCTGAGCTCACAAAGCAGCCATATAATCTGAAGTCCAAGGAAAGACAGGTACCTACACAGAGAGATGGAACTCGAGTCCAGCTCTTGCCTACCTAGAGCTGGCACTGTTACACATTGGCAAGGAGAGATCAGCTAAATTTGTTAGTGGCTTAGTGTAGATTTTCAAAAGAAAGTTGAAACCCTAGGGCCACAGATATAATGAAAATTTGCATTCATTTGCAGACTTTTCTGCAGTGGTATCACTGGGCCCTCACAGATGTCCTGAGAAACAGGGCATAGCCCAGGGGAGTGGAATATCAGCTGCCACAGGAAATACAGGAAAGAATGCCTATTGTCCCATACTTCCAACAGAACAAAAGCAGATGCAACTGCTCAAGAATGAGTGTGATAAGCACACCCTTACAGGGCTAGTAAGTCCAACTACAGCTGGGGAAAGAGAAGAAAATAAAAGTCATACCTCTGATCCTGGGAGAGAGGCAGGCATACGAGCTGGGGTAAGGCTAAAAACAACTTGGAGATCACATCCCCTCAAGATCTAGGAACAGCCTGCCTCACGGAGACTTAATCAGGTCAGAGCACCTCCCGGCTTAGTGCCCAGCCCCAGACCAACAAGCAGCGACCATCAGTGACTGTGGAAGCCGCTAGGAGCTAAAGAGCACAGAGAGACGCTGACACACATCAGGGAAGACCTGAAGCTGAGTGTGGAGCACACACTGAGAAAGCATTTGGGCAGACAAGGCCGTACCTTAAACACAGGTACCACTTGAGAAATATGAGGTGTACTTAGGGTAACTGTGGCAATGACTAACCCAAGAATCTACACAAAGGAGTGAAGACTGCAAGACATGGTAATCACGTAAGTGTGGGTTTTTTTTTTAATTTAAAGAATTCTTTTATTTTTCATTTATTTGGCTCTCGAGTCTTAGTTGCCATATGTGGGATCTTTCCTTGCAGTGCATGGACTCTCTAGGGGCATTGGGGCACCAGAGCACCCAAGCTTAGCTACTCTGCACCTTGTAGGACCTTAGTTACCTAACCAGGGATCAAACCCACATCCCCTGCATCACAAGACAGATTTTCAACTACTGGACTGCTAGAGAAGTCCCTCTGAGTAAGTATAGAAGCTTTTTTTCCTCCCCTTATTATTTACATTTTAAAAGATAATTGATTAATAACCATATGTTGTGGGGGTTATTATATCTACAGAATTAAAATGTATGACAAGAGAAAAGAGGCAAAGAGGAAAGAAATGGAAGTAAACTGTTGTCAGATTTTTCTAGGTGAAGTGATATAAAACTATTTGAAGGTACACTGTGATACATTAAAGATACATACCCTAAACTCTAAAGCAAATGTGAGTTTTTGCTTTATTATTAATTATAACTAATAAGCCAACAGATGAGATAACATGGAATCTTAAAAAAAATAAAAAACACTGAACCAAGAGTTGGTAGAGAAAGAGGAGAAATGAAACCAAGAACAGGTAGGAAAAAATAGAAAACAGTTGCCAAAATGGTAGATATAAATGTAACCATATCAATAAACATATAGTTTGAATACCTCAATTTAAAGGAGGTTATTGTCAAATTGAATATTTTGAAAAGAAAAGGAAAAAACACCACCTTTGTCACCTACAAGAAACCCACTTTAAATATTGTTAAGCAAGGAGGCCTTAAGACTGAGTAGGCTTTAATGTCTTAGTACCTACGTAAGAAAACCAAAACCTGTGCCTAAAATGCCTAAGGTTAAGAAACTGAAACCTAGAGACAGCCAATCACTAGCAGCCTGCTTGGCTTTCTCAAATAACACAACCACTTACGCTACAGCCAATCAAATAATGTCCTTGCTTTGCTGCTGCCTCTTTCTCTAGAGAAGTCTTTCCCCTAGCTTCTGTCAGTGGAGCTTTCCCAACTACTTCTAGTTTGGCCTTGCCTAATTTGAATTGAGTTTTACTCAAATAAACAACAAAAATTTAATGTGCCTTATTTTATCTCACAGTATAAAGACACACGGGCTTCCCTGGTGGCTTAGATGGTAAAGAATCTGCCTGAAGGAGGCCTGAGTTCAATCCCTGGGTCAGGACGATAGCCTGGAGCATGGAATGACTACCCACTCAGGTATTCCAGAATCCCCTTGGACAGAGGAGCCTGGCAGGCTACAGTCCATGGGGTTGCAAAGAGTCCGACACAACTGAGCGACTAACAGTCACACACACACACACTCAGAAATGAATAAATTAAAAGTAACTGCATGGGGCTTCCCTGGTAGCCCAGTGGTAAAGAATCCACCTGCCAATGCAACAGACATGAGTTCAATCACTGATCCAGGAAGATCCCACATGCTGCAGAGCTATTAAGCCCCTGCACCACAACTACTGAACCTGTGCTGTGGATCCACAACCACTGAGCCCATGTGTCCTGCACACCCTAGAGCCCATACCCCACAACAAGAGAAGTCACTGCAATGAGAAGTCCACACACCGCAACTAGAGGGTAGCCCCTGGTCGCCGCAACTAGAGAAAAGCCCTTGCAGTAACAAAGACCCAGCACAACCAAAAATAAATAAATTTTTAAAAAAAGTAACTGAAGACTTCCCTGGTGGTCCAGTGGGTAAAGAGTCTACCTTGCAGTGCAAGGAGCACCAGTTCGATCCCTGCCCAGGTAAGATCCCATGTGCCGTGGAGTGGCTGGGTCGGTGTGTCCAATTACGAGCCAGCGGTCTGGAGCTCATGCGCCCATAGCCGGTGCTCTGCAGCAAGGGAGGCCACTGCAGTGGGAGGGCCACATAGGCCAAAGAATAGGGATGGATGAAAATAAATAAAAAACCAGTAAAAGAGGCCAAAAATTTGTTTTTAATTAAAAAAAATTCTCTTCATTAAAAAAGTAACTGGATGAAAAAGAAAAAAAAGTAACTGGATGGAAAAAAGATATCCCATACTAACAGCAAGCAAAAGAAAGAATAACCATGTTAATGTAAAAACAAAGTGGGTCTCAGAACAAAGAATATGACTGAAAATAAAGATCACTTAAAAGTAATAAAGTGGTAAATCCATCAAGAGGACGTAACAGGGCTTCCCTGGTGGTCCAGTGGGTAAGGACACCGCCTTGCAGTGCAAGGGGCGCCGGTTCGATCCCTTGCCTGGGAAGATCCCACGTGCCGTGGAGCGGCTAGACCGATGTGTCCAATTACCGAGCAGGAGCTCTGGAGCGCAGAGCTCAGTGCTCTGTGACAGCAAAGGTCACTGCGATGGGAGGCCCACACAGGCCAAAGAACAAAAGATGGATGAAAGTGAATGAATGAAAGACCAATGGAAGTGGCCTGCCCACCCCCCTCCCTCCCCAACCCGCCCTCCCAAAAATAAATAAATAGAGGCGTAACAATCCTACATGATTATACATCAATAACAGAACTTCAGAAGACACAAAGCAAAAACAGAACTGCAAAGAGAAGTAAATCCACAAATATAATCCAGTATTTCAAGTTGAGTACCATACCAGTCGACAAGGATGTCAGACTCATCAGCGCTTTTAGCCTTCCAAGGCACTCTGGAAGGAGAATACCTGTGATTCAACAGCCATCAGGCCACGGCCACTCCTGGCCAGGAGCTCAGGAGATGTTATGCATGTGTGTGTGCTCAGGCTTATTCATGTCTGACTCTGCAACTCTATGAACTGTAGCCTGCCAGGTTCCCCTGTCCATGGGATTTCTCAGGCAAGAATACTAGAGTAGATTGCTATTCCCTTCTCCAAGGAATCTTCCCAACTCAGAGATCAAAGCTTCGTCAAGTGTCTCCTGCACTGACAGGCGGATTCTTTACCACTGAGCCACCAGGGAAGTCCCAAATGACCACCTACAGTGTTGTTAATAGTTGCTTAATACTTTAAAATTTGAAAATACTAGTTTTTAAACTCCTTTTAAAACTCCTTAGCAATCTTCAGACAGTATTGCAAAGTAACTTTTCATGTAAAGTTGGTTAGTAAGCCATCATTCCTCTATTCTACTGCCTGTGTGTGTATTCCTCCTCACTGGGATTCACAGCTCTGAGCGAGAGGCCATTGTTGTTTCATTTAGTTAATAGAGGAAGGAGATAAGAGATGAAAAGAGATAATACTGAATATTATTTGTGTTCCAGAGAAATCAAAAAAATCCATCAAGAGGCGTAACAGGGCTTCCCTGGTGGTCCAGTGGGTAGGACACCGCCTTGCAGTGCAAGGCGCGGTTCGATCCCTTGCCTGGGAAGATCCCACGTGCCGTGGAGCGGCTGGCCCGATGTGTCCAATTACCGAGCAGGAGCTCTGGAGCGCAGAGCTCAGTGCTCTGTGACAGCAAAGGTCACTGCGATGGGAGGCCCACACAGGCCAAAGAACAAAAGATGGATGAAAGTGAATGAATGAAAGACCAATGGAAGTGGCCTGCCCACCCCCCTCCCTCCCCAACCCGCCCTCCCAAAAATAAATAAATAGAGGACGTAACAATCCTACATGATTATACATCAATAACAGAACTTCAGAAGACACAAAGCAAAAACAGAACTGCAAAGAGAAGTAAATCCACAAATATAATCCAGTATTTCAAGTTGAGTACCATACCAGTCGACAAGGATGTCAGACTCATCAGCGCTTTTAGCCTTCCAAGGCACTCTGGAAGGAGAATACCTGTGATTCAACAGCCATCAGGCCACGGCCACTCCTGGCCAGGAGCTCAGGAGATGTTATGCATGTGTGTGTGCTCAGGCTTATTCATGTCTGACTCTGCAACTCTATGAACTGTAGCCTGCCAGGTTCCCCTGTCCATGGGATTTCTCAGGCAAGAATACTAGAGTAGATTGCTATTCCCTTCTCCAAGGAATCTTCCCAACTCAGAGATCAAAGCTTCGTCAAGTGTCTCCTGCACTGACAGGCGGATTCTTTACCACTGAGCCACCAGGGAAGTCCCAAATGACCACCTACAGTGTTGTTAATAGTTGCTTAATACTTTAAAATTTGAAAATACTAGTTTTTAAACTCCTTTTAAAACTCCTTAGCAATCTTCAGACAGTATTGCAAAGTAACTTTTCATGTAAAGTTGGTTAGTAAGCCATCATTCCTCTATTCTACTGCCTGTGTGTGTATTCCTCCTCACTGGGATTCACAGCTCTGAGCGAGAGGCCATTGTTGTTTCATTTAGTTAATAGAGGAAGGAGATAAGAGATGAAAAGAGATAATACTGAATATTATTTGTGTTCCAGAGAAACCACCTGGGAGTCGGCATTATGATCCCTAGTATACAACAGGAGACACAGGGTCAGCGAGGTTACCCAAGGCCATGCAGCTACTGAGTTGGCAGGGCCAGATTCAAACCCCAGATCTCTCCAGCTCCCAAGCTTGCACTCCCCCTGCTCCCTCCAAGGTGAGGGCCGCAGGCGAGGCTGCCTTGAGCAGTGAGCAGGGCCGCCTCCGACTTGTGAATACACACAGAGACAGTCCGTGCTCTAGCCAATGAGTTTTAGCTCCCACTCATACCTCACAAGTGAGGAATTGGCTGAAAAGAGCCTCTGGGTTTATCCAGAAGTAGACTGAAGATCTTAGAGAAAAATGCAAACCCAATTTATGAGAGAAGGAAGCAGATGACGCCCCAGATCCACCACCTGTTGTGGAAAATAATCTCAGCTGCTCTTCACCTTGGCTGGGGACGTGCCCCATCCCCCACCCCACCCCTAGCAAATACTCAAGGCAGAAACGAAAGTACCTGCTTTCACCCGAGGGCCACTTGTGGTTTCCCGCCCAGCCCAGCGCACCGCTGGGGAGGGCCTTTCAGTTGCTTCTCATAACACAAGTGACTGGTTTCTCTGCCACCACCGAGAGTGAAGGGCAGAAGGAGCCTGCCTTGGAATCAGCCTCACAGCATTCGGGAGACCCAGCCGTGCTGAGGGCTGAGCCTAGCAACTGCTTGGCGAGGCACCGGTGCTCCCTGTCTCCTGAGCCATGTGCTGGGCGATCACTGCAGTGGTGGTGCTCTTGGTGTCTCTGGCTGGTAAGTAACACACAGGACTTTGCAGGTGACCCTGCCACATCTGGTCCTAATAAATATACATTCATTCTAGTGCCGGTGACCTAGGTGGGATCAGACAGCCTGGACACAGCTGTAGTGGCTTCAGTTTCTGTGGGTATTTGACTTGGACTATCTTTCTGTTACTGTACAGGTGGGGGCATGCTTCATGATTTTCGAAGACTTCCACAGTTTGTTTTCTGTGAGTCAGGCAGAATAGGTGTCAACCCAGGAAGACAGTGACGCAGCCCCTGGGTCACAGGTGGGTTCTAGACACCAAATTAGGGAGAGCTTATAGAAATCACTTCAATTTAAGTGATGAAGAACTGAGCCGGACTGAGAAATGGGGCTCTTACCCCATCATCTGGGGAAAGCATGTTATGCTTTGCTTTTTCTGCTTTTCTCAGAAGAAGGGCTATGTGTGTGTTGTATTGTGGTGAGTTGTAAAGATGAATGAGATGTGGCCTGACATGCTGTGCCATCTCAGAAGGATGCAAGTCAAGGAATCAAAGGTTTCTTTTTCAGTTTCAAGTACGTTGGATCAGAGAGACTGTCTGGGAAGGCTGAGGTACCCCGACTTGTGAATACACACAGAGACAGTCCGTGCTCTACCAAAGAGCCCTCTGGGTTAAAATCTGGGTTTATCCAGAAGTAGACTGAAGATCTTAGAGAAAAATGCAAACCCAATTTATGAGAGAAGGAAGCAGATGACGCCCCAGATCCACCACCTGTTGTGGAAAATAATCTCAGCTGCTCTTCACCTTGGCTGGGGACGTGCCCCATCCCCCACCCCACCCCTAGCAAATACTCAAGGCAGAAACGAAAGTACCTGCTTTCACCCGAGGGCCACTTGTGGTTTCCCGCCCAGCCCAGCGCACCGCTGGGGAGGGCCTTTCAGTTGCTTCTCATAACACAAGTGACTGGTTTCTCTGCCACCACCGAGAGTGAAGGGCAGAAGGAGCCTGCCTTGGAATCAGCCTCACAGCATTCGGGAGACCCAGCCGTGCTGAGGGCTGAGCCTAGCAGCTGCTTGGCTAGGCACCGGTGCTCCCTGTCTCCCCAGCCATGTCCTGGGCGATCCCTGCAGTGGTGGTGCTCTTGGTGTCTCTGGCTGGTAAGTAACACACAGGACTTTGCAGGTGACCCTGCCACATCTGGTCCTAATAAATATACATTCATTCTAGTGCCGGTGACCTAGGTGGGATCAGACAGCCTGGACACAGCTGTAGTGGCTTCAGTTTCTGTGGGTATTTGACTTGGACTATCTTTCTGTTACTGTACAGGTGGGGGCATGCTTCATGATTTTCCGAAGACTTCCACAGTTTGTTTTCTGTGAGTCAGGCAGAATAGGTGTCAACCCAGGAAGACAGTGACGCAGCCCCTGGGTCACAGGTGGGTTCTAGACACCAAATTAGGGAGAGCTTATAGAAATCACTTCAATTTAAGTGATGAAGAACTGAGCCGGACTGAGAAATGGGGCTCTTACCCCATCATCTGGGGAAAGCATGTTATGCTTTGCTTTTTCTGCTTTTCTCAGAAGAAGGGCTATGTGTGTGTTGTATTGTGGTGAGTTGTAAAGATGAATGAGATGTGGCCTGACATGCTGTGCCATCTCAGAAGGATGCAAGTCAAGGAATCAAAGGTTTCTTTTTCAGTTTCAAGTACGTTGGATCAGAGAGACTGTCTGGGAAGGTGAGCTTTGAATGGTCCTTTTTGTCCGTGTGCTCTGCTTGCACCAGGATCATTTTCTCCCTAGGACATGTGCTCCTCTTAAGTGCTTTGTCCAATTTCCTGGTTGATTCATGATTCCATCTGTTACCACTGATTTGAATAAGGGAGCTAGCTCCGTCCCCATGGCCCCACCAGCACGCTCCAATGGGGGGCACACCTGCACTGGAGTGTCACATGAATCATGAAAGTTGGGGGAAGGGTCAGCCAGCTGCCCTAATTCAGGCTGTTTTTGTTTGTGCCACACATTCAGGATTAGAGTTTCACATTCTTTTGGAGGCAAAAAAGTCATTATTATGATTAACAGAACAAGCTAATGAAAAAAAGCAAAAGATCTCAGCGTAGTAGTGTGTGTGGGCACAGAATCGATGGCTGGCAGGGATGGGTAGATTCAGGAATGCAATGAGTGTGTGATAAATGTCCAGGCAGGTAGAGAGGAAATGCCTACATCCCCCTTTCGTCTCTGAGCTGCACAGTCTTTGAGGCGAACATAGTTAGGCACTCGGCTAACAAATGAGCCCTGAGATCTGCATCTGGCAAGTCCAGCTTCACAGTCCATGCTCTGGAACTCCCGCACCCCTACCATCCTGCATGCATGTATCCAGGAAATACTCACTGAATTGGGTAGGAGCAAAAAACATTTACATTTTGCTTGGAGAGACATAACTTTTGAATAATCTCACTGTAATCTTTTTCCAGTCACTTTGCTTCCCTAATCTCAAATTCTTTCCTTGGAAAATGAGGGGATTTAAGTTTGTATCAATTAAATTTAGGTTCCGTTGCACACAGGCGACAAGCTGCAAACAGTAAACAAGATCAATGTTTGTGAAACCTTTTATTTCCTCTCAAGTGAGAACAAGTCTAGAGGAAGTCAGATCAGGTCTCTGTGGGGACTCATTCTGATGGACACCCCCACCCTCTGGGTGACCGCCACCTGCAATGCCTCCTCATAAGGATGCAAGTCCAGGAATCATAGGTTTCTCTTTCAGTTTCAAGTACGTTGGATCAGAGAGACTGTCTGGGAAGGTGAGCTTTGAATGGTCCTTTTTGTCCGTGTGCTCTGCTTGCACCAGGATCATTTTCTCCCTAGGACATGTGCTCCTCTTAAGTGCTTTGTCCAATTTCCTGGTTGATTCATGATTCCATCTGTTACCACTGATTTGAATAAGGGAGCTAGCTCCGTCCCCATGGCCCCACCAGCACGCTCCAATGGGGGGCACACCTGCACTGGAGTGTCACATGAATCATGAAAGTTGGGGGAAGGGTCAGCCAGCTGCCCTAATTCAGGCTGTTTTTGTTTGTGCCACACATTCAGGATTAGAGTTTCACATTCTTTTGGAGGCAAAAAAGTCATTATTATGATTAACAGAACAAGCTAATGAAAAAAAGCAAAAGATCTCAGCGTAGTAGTGTGTGTGGGCACAGAATCGATGGCTGGCAGGGATGGGTAGATTCAGGAATGCAATGAGTGTGTGATAAATGTCCAGGCAGGTAGAGAGGAAATGCCTACATCCCCCTTTCGTCTCTGAGCTGCACAGTCTTTGAGGCGAACATAGTTAGGCACTCGGCTAACAAATGAGCCCTGAGATCTGCATCTGGCAAGTCCAGCTTCACAGTCCATGCTCTGGAACTCCCGCACCCCTACCATCCTGCATGCATGTATCCAGGAAATACTCACTGAATTGGGTAGGAGCAAAAAGCATTTACATTTTGCTTGGAGAGACATAACTTTTGAATAATCTCACTGTAATCTTTTTCCAGTCACTTTGCTTCCCTAATCTCAAATTCTTTCCTTGGAAAATGAGGGGATTTAAGTTTGTATCAATTAAATTTAGGTTCCGTTGCACACAGGCGACAAGCTGCAAACAGTAAACAAGATCAATGTTTGTGAAACCTTTTATTTCCTCTCAAGTGAGAACAAGTCTAGAGGAAGTCAGATCAGGTCTCTGTGGGGACTCATTCTGATGGACACCCCCACCCTCTGGGTGACCGCCACCTGCAATGCCTCCTCATAGCTCTGGATCTCTGCTGGAGTTCTAGCCATCACATACAAGTTGCAGGCTGATTGAAAGCAGAAACAGGAAGGCAACAGAGAGGCCCTGGAGGTAACTGGGCTCTCTTCAGGCAACTTTCTCAAAGGCCCACGTGACCCTGCCTCTTCTATTGCTTTGGCTCAAACTCAGCTACACAATCCTGCCCATCTGGGAAGGAGTCTTGGAGATGGGGAACTTTATTTCAAGCAGCAAGCATTCAGCTTACACTGATGGTTCTGCTACTAAGGAAAAAGGAGAACCTGGATCTTGGGGGAGTCAGCCAGCAATCTCTGACACAGAGTTAACTCCCCTTCTGCTCAGAGTTCTTGAGTCTCAAGTCCCCCAGAAAACTAACAGAGACAGAGTTTGTGTCTTTCTGCTAAGTCATCTAAAATTGTGAAACTGTGAGCAGAATCTTGCAAAGGCCCAACCCCGCTGCCCCACACATCCAGAAACAGTCTTCCTGCCTCACACAGCTGGGGCTGCTTCTGCCGCCTGGGGAGGACCCAGAGAAAGGGCTTGAGGGTTAAAGCCAATTCCCTGCCTCTGAATATGGTCCCCAGGCTCCATTTACTCTCCAGCTGTATTCCTCAGAGCTCTGCAGAATGGAGCCTCCAAGACCTGCCAGGCCCGCTCTCTCCTGGCCCTCCCCCTGACCCCCTTGTCCACCTCCTCCCACATTGCCATCATGCTGATCTTCTTGCGGTTCTGCAGACACACCAGACTCTGAGGACCCCATGCCCTGACACAAACTCTCCCTGCTGCCTGTAGGATGACATCTACCCTCTTGTCTGCCTGAAGAACATCTCTTTCCGCTAGATTCCCTACCCCACCCCAGAGAACTCAGAGCCTGCTTAAAAAATGATCCCTGCCACACTGAGGAGTGTAGTCTGATTCTGTAACTGCCTCACAAGGCTTTGAGCCCCTAAGAACAAAGACCTGCCCCCAGTGCCTGGCCTGGTGCTTGACTCAGTGGAGTCTCTTTTCTATCTTTTGAATTGAGTGTTGAAGGGAAACCAAACTAAGGCTCTCTAGGAAGGCCTCACTGTCTGGGAAATACCTAGAGAAGTAGTCCTTGTGTGGTCACTGGTTTTTCCAGGGCCTGGCCGATGAGTTCTCTCTCATGAGAGCCGTAGGGAAATCAAAACTGTCTCACGCCCCTCACTGCAGCTCACCATCGAGAGGCTCCAAACAAGGGGAGAAAGCTCTAGAGTACTCATTTGCTGAGCCTCTTGAATCCTGGAGAGGAGATGCTGAGGTTCTGGTAGTGGGAGCTTGGTAGATCAGCATGTGGATTTCAAGCAGCAAGCATTCAGCTTACACTGATGGTTCTGCTACTAAGGAAAAAGGAGAACCTGGATCTTGGGGGAGTCAGCCAGCAATCTCTGACACAGAGTTAACTCCCCTTCTGCTCAGAGTTCTTGAGTCTCAAGTCCCCCAGAAAACTAACAGAGACAGAGTTTGTGTCTTTCTGCTAAGTCATCTAAAATTGTGAAACTGTGAGCAGAATCTTGCAAAGGCCCAACCCCGCTGCCCCACACATCCAGAAACAGTCTTCCTGCCTCACACAGCTGGGGCTGCTTCTGCCGCCTGGGGAGGACCCAGAGAAAGGGCTTGAGGGTTAAAGCCAATTCCCTGCCTCTGAATATGGTCCCCAGGCTCCATTTACTCTCCAGCTGTATTCCTCAGAGCTCTGCAGAATGGAGCCTCCAAGACCTGCCAGGCCCGCTCTCTCCTGGCCCTCCCCCTGACCCCCTTGTCCACCTCCTCCCACATTGCCATCATGCTGATCTTCTTGCGGTTCTGCAGACACACCAGACTCTGAGGACCCCATGCCCTGACACAAACTCTCCCTGCTGCCTGTAGGATGACATCTACCCTCTTGTCTGCCTGAAGAACATCTCTTTCCGCTAGATTCCCTACCCCACCCCAGAGAACTCAGAGCCTGCTTAAAAAATGATCCCTGCCACACTGAGGAGTGTAGTCTGATTCTGTAACTGCCTCACAAGGCTTTGAGCCCCTAAGAACAAAGACCTGCCCCCAGTGCCTGGCCTGGTGCTTGACTCAGTGGAGTCTCTTTTCTATCTTTTGAATTGAGTGTTGAAGGGAAACCAAACTAAGGCTCTCTAGGAAGGCCTCACTGTCTGGGAAATACCTAGAGAAGTAGTCCTTGTGTGGTCACTGGTTTTTCCAGGGCCTGGCCGATGAGTTCTCTCTCATGAGAGCCGTAGGGAAATCAAAACTGTCTCACGCCCCTCACTGCAGCTCACCATCGAGAGGCTCCAAACAAGGGGAGAAAGCTCTAGAGTACTCATTTGCTGAGCCTCTTGAATCCTGGAGAGGAGATGCTGAGGTTCTGGTAGTGGGAGCTTGGTAGATCAGCATGTGGATTTCAGGCTGTGTTCTTTTGAGTAGTTTTAATTGCATTATGAGGAGGATTCTTCCTTTGAAAGCTTGTGCTACTCAGTTAAGGAAATTCTCCTCAGTTGAGAAGATTTGCTTTAGCTCATAAGCATAAGGTATACACAGTGGGATTTAATCAAGGACCTAATCTTCCAGGAGAGCAAAAAGCAGGTGGCTCCTAGTCTCCCAGAGTTCTCTGCCACAGTCTTAGCTTTTTACTACAAGATATTCCTAGACACCTTTGGGAGTAAATTCTATTTCTGCATGGTAATACTATGATCCTAATGGGATTCTCATTGGGTTCTTAACCCAGGAAACAACAAGTCAGGTTTAGCCCAAATGAATTGTGAAGATAAATCTTCAACAACTGTCAACCTTCCTATCTTTAAAGGAGAAATCTTGCTCCAAGTTATTTAATATGGGCGTGAAGACTCCACATGAAATGATTTTGCAAAGACTTATGAAATAAACCTACAGCCCAGAAAATCAGTTGATACAACCCTCAAATATTATACATTTCAATTGTTCAAGTACACACTTTGGGTACAAAAAAGATTCTTTAGTAATGGTCTCAAGTAACATAATGTTGCTAATAATATCTTTTGGAAACCAGCTATGCAGAAATAATTTACAAATGTTACTACTGGACTTAACAGCTATTTCTTCGGAAAAATGATCCCTGCTTTAGCCTGTGGGCCTCTGAAGCCTCACTGAGGACCACCACTATGAGGACTTGGTGAATTGGAGTCACGGAAGGGACACCCTACTCTTCATCTCTCCTGGGCTTTTGTCTCTTCTCTCTCTATTCTTTCCAGGGATGCATACCACCTCCAGCCACCCCAGATCCAAGGGCAGGCTTTGCTTCAGACAGGCACTTGGATCTAACACCCTAAAATTTACTAGTTGGACAATATGGTCAAGTTAATAGAATTTTCTAAAACTGAGTTTTCTCATCTGAAAGACAGATAAAGATTAGTAGTTGTCAAAGGGTTTTTGAGATGAGTTGACCTGACACTTGCCATGTAGTAAGTATTCAGTAACTTGGAAATTTCATTTACTATTATAGAGAAAGTACCCACTTAGAAATATATTGGATGAAAAAGAGAGATAGTAAAGAGGATTATGGATGATTTTGATTAGATTCAGGACCCTGTAAACACCAGCATAGAACAATCTTTCCCTTTTCCCCAGGTTTTTCCAAGTCATTGCCTGACACTGGGCAGCTTCAGCTCCAGTGAGTGAAAATACAGTGGGTAAACCCCATGAAACCATAGCACTGAAGAGACAGCACCGTCTCTCAGTGAGCCTGATCGTAAGTTCTCTGCAAACATCATCTGCACTTGTCCACGTTCAGGTTTGCTCTTTGCCTGGAAGGAAACAAAGATAGAACTATTCTGGTGGAAAAAAAGCCAGAGGCCTTTGGCCCTGAAGAGTGGCCCAGGAGAGAATCTACGACAGTTACACACATTCTAGGTCTGCTTAATAGTCCAGGAAGGCTTTCATTCAAACCTCCTTGTTTGAACTTTCTAATAGTCCTAGGAGGAGAGACTTTCTTAATGGTCCAGTGGTTAGGAGTCCACCTTGCAATGCAAGGAATGTGGTTTTAATCTCTGGGAAACTAAAATGGGATACTGCAACTAGATCCAAGGAAGCCAAATAAATAAAAGAACAATCCCAGGAAGTCTGCAACACTATAACTGCCTCTAATTTTATTCATTCATTATGTATCCACAGAATACCTTCTATGCATGAGCACTGGTGGTAGAAAAAAGTACCCACAACTCCCACCTTGAGATTGCTTTTAATCCAGTGGGAGAGATGCACAGTCAACAAATAAACATGTAATCAAGGCTGATGTCCTGCTGGTCCACAATGTCTGGCCAGACTTATTGTGAAATATTGGAATATCATCCCTCTAATCAGTACAAGTTGTGACTAATGAAATGAAGGCAATGAAAATAACACTGCAATGGAAAATTGTGGGAATGGAGGGCTATTCTATGTGGGGGAGGTGAAGGCTCTTTAAGGAGCATCATTGAAGCCAAACCATGAAGGACAAGCACACCAGATATATCAGAACCTCTATGGGTTAATTTAATTTCTTAACTGGGAAAGCCTGGGCCATCCTAAAGGTTAAGTAAGGGAATGATACTGGGCTACAACTAGAAAACTAAAGGCAAAATAAAAAATGGAAGAGAACTGGATCTTTTGTCATTGGAGGCAGTTATGCATCCATTGCCTGAACACATTACAAATATCCAACTGTAAAATTCACACATTAGATTAGGATTTGTACTAGAAAATCTTTAAGGTCCCTTTCAAACCTGGGATTGTATGATTCTATGACAACTATACATGTCTGTGAAAATCTTTATTCCTGTTATGCAGGCTGCCCTGGCTCTGTGAGGTCATCACAGCAGCACCCTACCAGAAACACGCTCTACCCAGGAACTGTCTGAATTCGTGTTTGAAGATAGACATAGAAGTGGTATTGACACTTAGATATCTAGCTAAGCACGCTCTCTGGGGTGTTAGTACCACACCCTAGACAGGCAGAAGGGAAGGATATCTCCAGTACAGTCATGGATCACAGCCTTGTGTAACTCAGTGAAGCTATGAGCCATGCCATGCAGGGCCCCCCAAGAGGGAAGGTCACTGTGGAGAATTCTGACGAAACGTGGTCCCCTGGAAAGGGGAAGGGCAAATCACATCAGAATCCTTGCCTCAAAAACCCCAGAATGATCGCCACCCTGTGAAAACAAGGATGCAACCAAAACATTAAAACTGTGGCCATGCGGAAGAATTTTGAGTGATTTCCACTTCACCATGTAAATTTTCACTTCACCATGTAGATTTTCCCCAAATCTAAAAAATGCATGTTAATTTTAATGAAGCATTGCAGTGGGAGTGGGGAGGGGAGCTATTAGTAGGTGTATTAACATTTTTGTTTCTTACTTTGCAGCAATTTGGTATTATGACAGTCACATGAAAGCAACAGTGTTTCCAGAAGTCACAGGTTATTCTCCGTCTGCAGCAGTGCAGGCCACAGTGAAACCTTCTCTCCTCCAGCCAGCTCACCACGTGCCTCATGAAGCTGCAGCAGTCAGAGCAACAGATGGTCGTGTCACGTCTCACATAGCTGCCACACCAGCCAACTCTGAGAGCCTAACCACAAACACTGCCAGAGAAGCCCTAGCAACAACTTCACCAGAAACTACCAAGAGCACCCTGCCAACTAGTCCAACAGCCCACCCCCGCGGCCCAACCCCGGCCATACCCGACAAGTCACGCGTGACTATCCAAGTCACGGAGGCTAAACTTGGCCTCAGCACGGGTCCCAGTTTACTGCCAGCTGCCACTGCCCTACCAGCCCATACCACGGGCACCAGGCCCCCGACTGTCACCCACACAATTGGGAACACCACTCAGCTCAGTAACCAGACCACCCTTCCGGCCACTTCGTCCCCCTCAGCACACAACAGCACAGCCAGCCGGAAGCCCACTCCACCCACCCATGCCCCAGGGCCAACCACAGCCTCACACAACACCACCCAAACAGCCTCACCCGCCACCATGGCCCCCAGGCCCACCCTTTCACCCCAGCCATCGTCACCCAAGACGGGAGTGTACCAAATTCTAAACGGAAGTAAGCTATGTATCAAAGCAGAGATGGGGATACAGCTGACGGTTCAAGACTCAGTGTCGGTAAGTCGGGGCCATAGGACAATAACGACAGCTTCAAAAAGTGGGAGTGGGAGCCCCTTGTTAACAATGAAGCTTCCGCTGCATCCTGTGTCTTGTAGTGAAGTAGATACCTGCGAGTTCCTTTTTCCAAGGTGCTCTATTAAGATATGGACCTGCTTTAGAATGCATATAAAAATAGATACTCCACTGTGATGGGAGGCCCACATAGGCCGAAGAATGCAGATGGATGAAAAATAAATAAATTTTAAAAAATCAATAAATAGGCCAAATTAAAAAAAAAAAAAAAAGATACTGATAGTGACTGAACAAAGGAAAGCACACACCAAGATTTAAACATACACACCCCTCACTTGCAGCCAGCATGGGCGGAAGGTGGGGAATGTCCAGCGTTGACTCCAGCCTGGCCCTGGCCCTCCAGATGACTTCCAAACGTCAGCAACTTTCCTGTGAAAAGGGAGAGGTTTGCATTTGACAGTCTTCATGGTTCCTACCAGCTGTGACATTAATAGGAAAAATACCGTTAATGAGATGATTGGAGAGGCTGGGGTGGGGGACTAAGATTATTTGATTTGCTGAAAGAATCACTACAAAAGTTCTTCCTATTTTGCACCATTTTTATGACTGCAGGTAGAACTTGCACATTCAGGTTTTTATTTGAAGCAGAAGTTCATTAGACAGCAAAACCTTTCCTGTAGTGCCCCGTATGTTTGACTAAAAAAAAAATTAAATTTCGCACAATTTATCAAGAATATACTTGCCATGAATTATCTCTCAAGGAACTTCTCACGGTGAGAGTACTCTTTCTTTAAAACAAAACAAAACAAAACAAAACAAAACTTATCCAATTAGAAATGAGAGGTATCTTCCAGGGACTTTGAAATTCCCCAGGGAGCACCCACTAGCCTCAGGTTTCAGACTCACTTACTAGCCTGTGCTTCTGGTCTCCCAGCTAGAAGTTTGTCTTCATTGAGCCTATCTATTTTCTTTGGTTTAGGTCTTCTCACCTCAGAAATACTTCAATATCCACCCCAATGCAACCCAAGCCTCTGGGAACTGTGGTTCTCGAAAGTCCAACCTCCTGCTGAATTTCCAGGGCGGCTTTGTGAATCTCACGTTTACCAAGGTGAGGAGGCTCTGCTCTTGACATGAACTGGCTCTAGCCTTGCTTTCTCTACCCCTCACCCTGGGGCCAGTGGTGCAATCCCACACTTCACTTTAAGTTCCAGGGGAAGTAGACCTCAGAGCCTTTCAAGATGTTCCCTGATAAGAATGAGGGTCATGGAGATGGAGAGGAGGCAAGTGTTGACATCTGTTTGCTTTCTTTCCCCTTCAGCCTCCTCTGTGCAGCCCAAGAAAGGCTTTGATGGCTCTTGAGGGGAGGGGGGCACTTAGCCTTGGGGAACCTGACCAAACCACCCAAAGGAGGAAGTTGTACCAGTGAACAGCCCCATAGAAATTTCCAGTGGGCAGACAAAAGAGTATTACCCTTGACATCAAAGTCAAATGTCACAGAAGGCAAAATTCAGGGACTACCCATGCACTGGGTTTTCCAGGCTGTGTCCTGGAATGGGTTAGACAGACTGCAGTGGAAGGACATGGTCGAGAGGCAGAGCCTTGCCTCCCAGTTTGACTCTGTCACTTGTTCTCCTTTTTACATCAGGCAGGCAACTTAATCTGTTTGAGTTTCTTGATTTGTTTTATTTTTTTTGAATCATTTGAAAAATAGGAGGGAAGGAATTAAAGATCACTCCTGTGAAGAGCTTGGTCCAATGCACAGAAAGTGAACACTCACTAGCCAGTAGCTGTGGCTACAGTGACTGAAATGGGCAAATGTCTTGGTGACCCAGTGATGGTCATTCCCCCTCCCCAAGGAGAGACTCTTCCCTGCTTGCCCCAGTGTCTTGCCGGCCAAGAGGATCCTAGCAGCTGGGACTTGGCGTGGGTCTCTTTCTTACCTGTCTGACCCCTGAAGTGAGAGGATCTTGCTTAGCAGGTCTTAGAGAGCAATGAGCACAGCCTTTGGGATCAGACAAATCAAGACTGACGTTCAGTCGTAATACTAGTTGCCGGAGCTTAGACTAGTTGGGGCCTATTTCCTCTTAACTATAAAATGAAGTTTGTCTTCATTGAGCCTATCTATTTTCTTTGGTTTAGGTCTTCTCACCTCAGAAATACTTCAATATCCACCCCAATGCAACCCAAGCCTCTGGGAACTGTGGTTCTCGAAAGTCCAACCTCCTGCTGAATTTCCAGGGCGGCTTTGTGAATCTCACGTTTACCAAGGTGAGGAGGCTCTGCTCTTGACATGAACTGGCTCTAGCCTTGCTTTCTCTACCCCTCACCCTGGGGCCAGTGGTGCAATCCCACACTTCACTTTAAGTTCCAGGGGAAGTAGACCTCAGAGCCTTTCAAGATGTTCCCTGATAAGAATGAGGGTCATGGAGATGGAGAGGAGGCAAGTGTTGACATCTGTTTGCTTTCTTTCCCCTTCAGCCTCCTCTGTGCAGCCCAAGAAAGGCTTTGATGGCTCTTGAGGGGAGGGGGGCACTTAGCCTTGGGGAACCTGACCAAACCACCCAAAGGAGGAAGTTGTACCAGTGAACAGCCCCATAGAAATTTCCAGTGGGCAGACAAAAGAGTATTACCCTTGACATCAAAGTCAAATGTCACAGAAGGCAAAATTCAGGGACTACCCATGCACTGGGTTTTCCAGGCTGTGTCCTGGAATGGGTTAGACAGACTGCAGTGGAAGGACATGGTCGAGAGGCAGAGCCTTGCCTCCCAGTTTGACTCTGTCACTTGTTCTCCTTTTGACATCAGGCAGGCAACTTAATCTGTTTGAGTTTCTTGATTTGTTTTATTTTTTTTGAATCATTTGAAAAATAGGAGGGAAGGAATTAAAGATCACTCCTGTGAAGAGCTTGGTCCAATGCACAGAAAGTGAACACTCACTAGCCAGTAGCTGTGGCTACAGTGACTGAAATGGGCAAATGTCTTGGTGACCCAGTGATGGTCATTCCCCCTCCCCAAGGAGAGACTCTTCCCTGCTTGCCCCAGTGTCTTGCCGGCCAAGAGGATCCTAGCAGCTGGGACTTGGCGTGGGTCTCTTTCTTACCTGTCTGACCCCTGAAGTGAGAGGATCTTGCTTAGCAGGTCTTAGAGAGCAATGAGCACAGCCTTTGGGATCAGACAAATCAAGACTGACGTTCAGTCGTAATACTAGTTGCCGGAGCTTAGACTAGTTGGGGCCTATTTCCTCATCTATAAAATGGAACTAGTTATAACTACTTGGTGGGATTTTTGGGAGAATAAGAAATGGTATAGGCAAACCATCTAGCACAGTGTGTGGTACATGCAGTGGTCTTAATTGCATGGAGTTATTATTGTTGTTATTATTGACTCAGGTTTCATGCACTTTGTCCTCCTCGTGCATACTTTTCTCCTTAAGGTAGAGATGTACCTGAGAAGGGCTTCTCGGGTGGCTCAGTGGTAAAGAATCTGCCTGTCAGGGCAAAAGCTGCAGGAGATACAGGTTTTATCCCCTGGAGGAGGAAATGGCAACCCACTCCAATATATTTGCATGGACAGAGGAGCCGGTGGGCTAAAGTCCATGGGGTCACAGAGTCGGACACGACTGAGTGAGTGAGCATACACACACATACCTGAGCAGTTGGGAGTTTTCCTTCAGTACCAAATGGTAAAAAAGAATAGACCTTCAAAGAAAACATTACAGTGCCGCTCATGGGGGGCCCAAGTGCTTCTGATCAAGCCCCCCCCCCCAAAATTTAAAAATACTCCTTTATCAGAAGAAACTTCAGTGCAGAATAATTGCTCCATTTTTGCCTAATTGATGTTAATCTAAAAAGGCATCAGGGATTTTTTAAAAAGTCACATCAACAAAATGGCAGAGGATAGGCATAAGCATTTACCCTTTAATTTAGGGCTTGATCTCACCCAGACCACTGCCCCTGTAAATAATTCCCTACAAAAAGGCATCAAAACCTCCAGTGTTAGTGTGAAGCACACAGTGGCCACTGCTGCCAGGCCCTAGGCAGAATTGCATGCAGGAGTTTCTTGGTGTCTTCCCATGGCTTTTGTTTGCTCCTTTCCCATGTCTCCTGGAACAGTGCTTTCTGGCCAGACTCTATTTTATCAAGCTCCACCCAAGGGCTAAATCCCAACCTTTCTGGAAATCCTCTGTGTCTTCAGCCGGAGGACGGAAAATGAGTGTCCAGTAGAGCTGGAAGGACCAGCTTCCCCCTCCGCGCGCGCACACACACACACACACACACTTCAGGAAGGAGCACGGTGAGCTGCTCTCAGTCTGCGGCCCAAGTGTTGCAAGAGCTGCTTTGCCTTGTCTCACCAAACTCACCTTATTCATTCTCATTCCTGGCATCAGCACCCCGAGCAGCCAGCCTTAGTTGCGACCGAGGACAAAGCAGAAAGTCTCAAGGAAAGTAGAAGTTCCCACCAGCCTTAGCCCTTCTGGGGAATTTCTGCATTTAAAAAGAAAAAAAATTATTTGGCTGTGCCGAGTCTTACTTGTGGTATTCGGAATCTTTAGTTGCGGCATGCAAACTTCTAGTTGTGGTATGTGGGATGTAGTTCCCAGACCCAGGATTAAACAGGGCTCTCTGCAGTGGGCGTGTGGAGTTTCAACCACTGGACCCCCAGGGAAGTCCCAGTTTCTGCATTTTAAAAGAGAAGTTGTTTAAACCAAAATGGGGGCTACAAATCCAAAGATTACAGGGACTAAGCATAGACTTTAATAGAGTAAAGCAGTGAAAAAGTAAAAATATCTTTTGCCTTGAAACCGGAAGTCCTTATTTTTTGTTTTCCCACTTTTGGTGAAGACTTCATTTTTCCATTAAATCTGCATAAGAAAAATGTTAGCGTACGTGTGAGGTGACAAGCGCAGCCTCAGTGGTGAGGGACAAGAGAGAAGGGTCAGGAGCACCCGTTCTCCCCAGAGGGGATGCCTGCTCCTCAGCGCTGGCATCTAGCCCTGGGGACTGTCACTGTCTTTTATGGCGAGTGTTCATTCTCAACAGTTGGGTGTCCTGAGTGGCCACCACTCTACTGTGCCAATTAAATATTGTACATATCACCTCTATCAGCTGGTAATGAGAGACCAGTGTTAAAGAGAAGGCAGAAATCCAGATCTTTTTATAAAAGCACATGACTTTTTAAGTTGGCAACACATTTTTAAAAAATCTGAACACTCTGTTGGCCATACAAAACAGCCGTAGGCCTGCTTTGGCCTCTGGACACTGACACTGTGCCTTTTCCCTCATCAGGTGAGCTACGTGAAATGTATTTAGTCAGGAAAGTCATCTAGATTCTTCCACAAGAGAAATGCGCTCAACAATGCAATCACTTCTCACATGTTGCTACCCTCTATACCAGTTCTTCTCAACACCAGCAGTATTAACACGCAGGTTACTAAAGATAAGTCTTTATGGTAAGGGCTGTCCTGTGGCTTGTGGGCTGTTGAGCAGTATCCCTGGCCAATACCTACTACACACCAGTAGCGGCCTCCATCCCCAGCTGTGACGACCCAAAATGTCTCCAGACATCACTAAATGTCCCCCAAGGGGCAACATCACCCCCAGTTGAGGACCAGTGCTCTAGAGAAGAGAGCCTCAGAAAGTAGGACTACATGTTAATTTCAACATAATAGATGTTATAAAGGAGAACCAAGTTGTAGAATGACAAATGATGCTGATTAGCAAGGCTGATTGTTGGTCAATTTATCAATAAGAATTCACTGCACACCTATTTTGTTCCCAGCAATGAGAGAGACATAATGGGAGAAATACAAGAAATTCAGGCGATAGTATGAGGTTTCAAATCATGTCTGATAACTCGTATTTTTTTTTAATTGAAATACTGCCAGTGATAGAAACACAAAGAAAAACTGCCTCCTAAACTTTTGCTTGATGCATCAAGACTTAGCTTATCCGTACCATTTCTGTGTGACCCTGGACAAGTCACCAGCTCTCTCTCTGAGCCTCAGTTTCTTCTGCTATAAGATGGGGCCGGCCAGGACCTATTCTGTAGGGCCTCTGTGAGGGTGAGCTGGGCTGGTGTACGTGAAAGAGCTCAACAGGGCCACTGGCCCTTGTACGGGCAGGACAGGTGGTTCTCCTTTCTCATTTCTTTCAGTTTCATTCTTTAAACTGAAAACGTTTCCTTGTTACTCATTTGATGGAGGTGACAGACTGAGAGTTGTTCAGACCCTTCAGCTGCAAGATAAATGTATCTTCCTTCACCATCTGCTACCCACAACTTCCTTCCTGCTCAGAGTGTTTTTTTTTTTTTTTTTTTTTTTTTTAAAAAAAAACCATCTTTCGGTAACTCTGTGTAGAGTTTATGTTTCTGTTCTCACCACTATCCCTTTTTCATCCACCTGGTTGAAAGGGAAGTGCACACCTTCTGGTCTCCAGGCTCTGGGACCTGGGAGAAACCAGTCACCAGGAGGGAGGAGCACCAGCGCCATGCTGTGCTAGCCAGCAAGGTCTGGACTTCAAAGAGTGCCCCCCACCCCCCGGAGTTGCCCCAGAGCCTTTCGGGTGTGTTGGAAGTCGTCCTAGTTTACAGCCTCCTGAGAACTGTTATCAGCATTCATATGTTCACACCCTCAGGAGGCGCTGTTCAGGACTTCCCAGGTGTGTGACACCATTCCTGCTATGTTTTCCTTCTGGGGTTCCCTCTGCCTGGAATGCCCCTCCCACCCCTGTTCATGCTTTGAGATGAAATCTCAATTCATCTTCACCCTAGGAAGTCTCCCCACCTCCATCTTAGGTAAACTAGGAGACTTCCTTCTCTTGGTTTCTGGACCTTCCATATACTCCCCAAACGCCACTAATGCACTTGACACACGTTTGCCGTCTTGAAGGCAAGACTGTGACTTCTTCACATTCTCTAGTACCCAGCTCTCATTTTATATATAGCATGTGCCTGTGCATAGTCTCTCAGTCGCTCAGTCGTGTCTGACTCTTTGCGACCCTTTGGAATCTAGCCTGCCAAGCTCCTCTGTCCATGGGATTTTTCAGGCAGGAATACTGGAGTGGATTTTTCCTCCAAGGCATTTTCTCCTCCAAGGGATCTTCCTGACGCAGGGATCAAACCTAGGTCTCCTGTGTCTCTTGCATTGCAGGCAGATTCTTTACCTGCTGAGCCATCAGGGAGGCCCTTATACATAGTATATCTTTACCAAATGTTTGATGAAAACATGAATCAATATGGAGTGAATCTAGATTTCACAGAGAACTCTGAGCCAAGTGGCCAAAAACTAGATTAGCACCTCTGTGAAAACAGCCTCCTTAGCTTTTTTTGCCATTCAGAGTAGGGAATTCTTTCCTCTTTTTGCTTTTAGCTTTTTGTTTAATATTGGAGTATGGTTAATTAACAGTGTTCTGTAAGTTTCAGGTGCACAGCAAAGAGATTCATTTATACATATACATGTATCTTTTTCAAATTATTTTCCCACTTAGGTTATTGCATATTATTAAACAAAATTCCCTGTGCATTACAGTAGGTGCTTGTTGGTTATCTCTTTTAAATATAGTAGTGAGTACATGTCAGTCCCAAACTCCCTAACTGTCCCCACCACGTCCTCCCCAGTAACCGTAAGTTTTTTTCTCTAAGTCTGTGAGTCTGTTTCCAGAACAGAGGTTTCTTAATGAAGTCAAGACAACATTGAGCAAAAGGGGCCTGATTGTTGTCCACATCCTGAGCATCTGTGACAGTGAAACTCCCACAATCCATTTTGCAGAAGTTGAAGAGAGGACCCTGGGCCTCGCAGTCACCGGCATGCTGCCTTTCTGGGCAGGCTTGACGGGCTGGCTTGCTCTGGGCTGTGTCCTTTGATAAGGAGGATGTTTAAGCTCCTTGAACTAAGATCTTTGTGATGAGATATTGCAGAGTTCTCTTTAGATGGTGGCAGCGAAGAGCCATATTGTCGGCAGCCATTGGTTAAGTAATGAGACGGTACTTTTGTAAATGGTTCATTCAAATGGACGTGCTCTAAGTGCTAAAGTACCACATTTAACTGTTGGGAGTTCTTGGCCCCCTTTTGTCAATGCTGGTTGACACATAAGATTTATACTTTATCTTCAAGAATCTGTCATGGTAAATATTTGTCATTCTCCAACCTCAACACTAAAGGAGAAAAACATCTGGCAGAGAATAGCCCCATGGGTGTCGAAGGAGAAAGCAGACATTATAAATTGCATAATATGTGGTATGTAATTTCCCCTAGGCTTTGGGTTAAATCTGACACCTGCTTGAAGCTCTCAGCCTCCCCCACCCTTGCCCTCCTCCATGTCCACACTGTTCTCATCCCTGAGAGCTGAGGTTTCAGCCTGGTTCTTCAATTCATAAGCTCAGCTCACTGGCTTGCTCTCTCTCTGTGTTGGTGGTGACTCTGAACTCTAGGATAAAGATAAAAATTATCCTTTGAGCTCCATGAGAAAGGTTTGCTGGAAAGGAGAAATCTTCTTATTAATAATGCTAGTTAAAATTTGAATGAAGACTTAATGATAAGTTTTTTACATGGCTCCATCATTTAATCCTCATATCAATCTAAGATGTGAGGATTACAATTGCTTATTACTATTGTCCCCATTCTTCTACTGAATGAGTGAAAAATTAAATTTTGGGAATGTTCACAATGGTTCAACAACTCAAACTAGGTTGCATGGGAATGAAGACATATTTTTTAAATAGTATTTAAAAATTCTTAGCAACACTTTATTCTCCCAAATAGGAGGTTAAGCATTCTCTTTGTAACATTTCACAACCAACTGATTTGTTCAGGAATCTTGTATTTATTAATAGTGTAGCCCAGGAGTCAATAAGCTATGTTGCACCCCTCCCCCTGGCCAAATCCAGCCCACAACCAAAAAAATGTACAGTTCACAAGCTAAAAAATGCCTTTTACATTTTTTAATGGTGAGGGGAGAATATTCTGTGACACATGGAAATCATATGAAATTCAAACTTTCAGTGTCTATAAATGAAGTTTTTTGGGAATATGGCCACACTCATGTGAGTGAATGACATCTACGGCTGTCTTTGTGCTAGAATGGTAGAGTTGAGTGTTTGCTACAGAGAACCACAAAGCCTAAAATGTTAATCATATGGCTCTTTACAGCAAAAAACCTTCCAACCCTTCATGTAGAATAAACTTCAGCCTTGTTGCCATTCAAATTAGGTCAAATTCTGAAGTTCCAAGTCTAAAAAGAAAGTCTTTGCTCTAGTTTAAATGAAATACAGTTTTATTTTCTATAACACCATTCTTCAGAAAAAGGGGGTACCATGGTCTAAATAAGGCTCATTTGTTATCAGTAGCATACATTATGTAAAACTTGGAATCTCAAGGAAACTAAACATTCTGATGACCTTTTGTTTACATAAATTCACCTAACACATGTTATTTCTTCCCCATGAAGACAGTCAGTAGCTTTGTCAATGTTTGTCTGATTTTGACTCTGTAAAACGAGAAGGCTCTAGAGGCTCTGGACCCTGTCAAAATAGAAGGCTCTAGGCTCCAGACTCTGTCCCGTTACCTCACAAGATGAGAGTGTGGGCACTGCCATCTGCTCTGGAGGGCCTCCCCATGGGCGCTAGCCTTATAAAGCTCCAGTTCCACTGGAACAGGAACAATCCCAATCAGTTTGCCTTTCTTATCAGGACTTAAGTTTTTACATGGCTCCATCATTTAATCCTCATATCAATCTAAGATGTGAGGATTACAATTGCTTATTACTATTGTCCCCATTCTTCTACTGAATGAGTGAAAAATTAAATTTTGGGAATGTTCACAATGGTTCAACAACTCAAACTAGGTTGCATGGGAATGAAGACATATTTTTTAAATAGTATTTAAAAATTCTTAGCAACACTTTATTCTCCCAAATAGGAGGTTAAGCATTCTCTTTGTAACATTTCACAACCAACTGATTTGTTCAGGAATCTTGTATTTATTAATAGTGTAGCCCAGGAGTCAATAAGCTATGTTGCACCCCTCCCCCTGGCCAAATCCAGCCCACAACCAAAAAAATGTACAGTTCACAAGCTAAAAAATGCCTTTTACATTTTTTAATGGTGAGGGGAGAATATTCTGTGACACATGGAAATCATATGAAATTCAAACTTTCAGTGTCTATAAATGAAGTTTTTTGGGAATATGGCCACACTCATGTGAGTGAATGACATCTACGGCTGTCTTTGTGCTAGAATGGTAGAGTTGAGTGTTTGCTACAGAGAACCACAAAGCCTAAAATGTTAATCATATGGCTCTTTACAGCAAAAAACCTTCCAACCCTTCATGTAGAATAAACTTCAGCCTTGTTGCCATTCAAATTAGGTCAAATTCTGAAGTTCCAAGTCTAAAAAGAAAGTCTTTGCTCTAGTTTAAATGAAATACAGTTTTATTTTCTATAACACCATTCTTCAGAAAAAGGGGGTACCATGGTCTAAATAAGGCTCATTTGTTATCAGTAGCATACATTATGTAAAACTTGGAATCTCAAGGAAACTAAACATTCTGATGACCTTTTGTTTACATAAATTCACCTAACACATGTTATTTCTTCCCCATGAAGACAGTCAGTAGCTTTGTCAATGTTTGTCTGATTTTGACTCTGTAAAACGAGAAGGCTCTAGAGGCTCTGGACCCTGTCAAAATAGAAGGCTCTAGGCTCCAGACTCTGTCCCGTTACCTCACAAGATGAGAGTGTGGGCACTGCCATCTGCTCTGGAGGGCCTCCCCATGGGCGCTAGCCTTATAAAGCTCCAGTTCCACTGGAACAGGAACAACCCTTCCCATCAGGAGTGCAGTTCAGAGGGCCCATGCTTGCTTTAATGCTTTATGTCATCTCCTGGAATTCTTAATGATTTTTAAAATTTTACTCATTCATTTATTAGCTGCACTAGATTTTCATTGCTGCCCAGGGCTTTCTCTAGCTGCGGCAAGCAGGGGCTACCCACCAGTTCCAGTGCTCAGGCTTCTCATTGCGGTGACCTCTCTTATCGTGGAGCACAAGCCCTAGGGCACTCGGGCTTCAATAGCTGTGGTGCCTGGGCTCAGGTGCAGCTCATGAACTCAACAGCTGTGGCCCACAGGCTTAGTTACACCACAGCGTGTGGGATCTTCCTGAACCAGGATTTGAATCCATGTCCACTGCATTTCAAGGTGGATTCTTAATCACTGGACCACCAAGGAAGTCCCGTAATGAGTTTTTTTTTCCTAGTAATTTATCTGTTGATTTTTTTTTTAACTTTTATTTTACTTTTAACTTTTACAGAGTTTTGTTGTTTACAAACAACAGATATGTATGTTCCCAGATTAGTCATATGTATATCCCCCCTCATCCCACCCCTCCAGACCATCACACAGCACCCTTGAAGGATCTGCTTTTCTCACAGAGCAATGACTATAGCTATTTACTTCAGATATGATAGTACAGGCCTTCATGCTACTTCCTTTACGCCTCTCACCCACTGTTCCTTCCCCACAATGTCCATATGTCCACTGTCCATGTCTGTCTTTCCGTTGCTTCACTGCCGTAATGATTTTTGATCTTGCATTTTTATTTTGAACGAGGCCCACAAATTATGTGGGCTTCCCAGATGACTTAGTGGTAAATAATCCACCTGCCAAAGCAGGAGACACAGATTCGATCCCTGAGTCAGGAAGATCCCCTGGAGGAGAAAACAACAACTTACTCCAGTATTCATGTCTGGAGAAGCCCCTGGACAGAGGAGCCTGGCCGGCTATAGCCCATGGGGTTGCAAAGAGTTAGACACTGAGCTACTGAGCGTGCATGCATGTACAAATTATATAGCCGGCTTTGCTTCCTTTGGATGATTGTAATTAGGCAACTACATTTCAGGGAATGTGAAAGAAAGTTCTTGCACAACAGTTTTTACCTCTATAGCTCCATATCCCGTGGAGAAAAATGTTGAGCAAGATCCCACAAACAAGATCTTGCTTTGTCTCACCTACGATGTCAGTCAGGGGTAGATGCCTGCCTCCTCTGAGCCTCTTTGATCTCAGCTGTAAAAATGGGCTGAGAACACTTAATGCTGTCTTGGGGGGGTTGTTGTAAGGATCCACGAGGGCAGAAAAATGTACTTAGTCCCCTTGTCTTCCAGTGAGGATAGACCTAGGAGCTGCCACAGGAGGGGGAAACTCTGGGAGGTCTCCCACGCAGCTCAGAGCTGGCCCCATCTCTGTTCTCCTGTCGCTCTTTAAGTTAGTCTCACTGCAGCACAAACAGTTTCCAAAAACAAAGCCCTCATATCACCACCCTGCTTAAAACCCTTCAGTGGATCCTTTCTGTCCTTAGGATGGTGCAGGGGCCTTATAACAGTGACACTGGGCCCTGGCGTACAGGTCTGTCTTTGGCTAAAAGGGACCCCAAATAAAAGAATAATCTGGGACTTCACTAGTGGTCCAGTGGTTAAGACTCTGCTCTTTCACTGCTGAGGGGCTGGATTCAATCCTTGGTCAAGGAACTGAGATCCCACGCAGTGTGGCCAAGGGGGAAAAAAAGAATAAACTGTGAAATAAACTGTTGCATGTGAAAACTACTCAAGAAGGGCCTGGATCACAGTTGTTTTTCTCTAAAACAAATGGATTGTCCAAGTGCATTGTCCAACTTACCTTTGAGACCCAAGGTTGAGCACCTTGAATAAAGTATCTAGGTCTTATTCCTCTCCCAGGACCTAGAGCAATGCTTGGTCTGGAGTGGATATAAAAGAAGTTAAAGTCAGCCAGGCAGTTTGGGATCATATCTTTCCTGTCACCTATTATTAGGGTTGTGACCTTGGGCAAGTCACCGAGCTTTCGTCTCTTCTCCTAGTTGTTGTACATGCAGAGGTGCCGGCCACAGCAGGTAAGAAGTGCCAGGCAGGAGGTGAGAAGCCAGAGCGTGGAGGTGCTTCAGTGAACTGTAGCATCCTGAGTTCGGTACATTAACAGCAGTGACCTCACTGGAACCCTTGTGCTTCTGGAACCCCTACTGTGTAAGGGATCATCATTTTCATCCGCAAATCATATGTAAATGAGCTAGAATGTTGTTGAGATTATTGCTGTCAAATTCCTTTGATGACTACTAGAAGTAATTCCGTTTTAGATTCTTATTTTGGTTACTTTACCATTTGAGGCAGCTCTTGCTTACAGATGGTTTTCTAATGAATGTTTAGAAGTGGTAACACTGTAAATCACCTACTTTTAAGAATAAAAACTCCTTTCCCAACTTTACTTTCATATCTCAGTTCAATTCCTTTTAACGTTCCATATCTGAGCCTCTCAGGAAGTTATAGGGCTATTTTGTAGGGTTTTTTGGTTTGTTTTGTTTTTCCATAAAGACAATGGATAAACTGCGGCACACTGCTTTCTAATTCTGAACACAGCAACCTGGGGTCCTCTTCTAGGGAATACTCAGTAATCTCAGGGTTAACCGTTTCTTTCCAGAATCCTTCATGGCCCCAACTGACCATTATGGAGACATGAACCCATTAGTCTGTTTAAAATAATTGATATCTGGAAACATACATATCTGTAAACAACAAAACTCTGTAAAAGTTAAAAGCAAAATAAAGGTTTAAAAAAAAAATAATTGATAATTCCTATCCAGGAAAATCCACAGACAATTCTGCATACACTATTTTTCCCAAGGGATTAACCGATCCCATCAACTCTACCTATGGTACCCTTACAGATGAGTGGTCTCTGTTTAAATCCCTTCCCTAAAATATTAATTACTTATAAGAACTTAATGTTGGACGCCCCCCAACCCACTCACCTTTCAGATCTATCTGCATTCTAACAGAGGGAAGGAACTCAAATCGTACCAGTTAAATTTGAATTTCAGGCTCTAGCAACAAGCATGCAGTAGACAAATTTTCATCCAGGGGCAAGGCATTACTTATCATTTATTTATTGTGTGATGTATTTACTTTTTTGGAAGTTTTCAAGCACGGTCATGGTTCCATTACAACATACCCTGAATCCCCCATAGCAATGATTTAACAGCTGGAATCCTGCTTAAACAGCCTGTAAACTAGGATCATAAACACAAAAACAGAGATTACCCAAAGATTGACACCCTGCTGTTTTCCAGGATGAAAACTCGTATTATATCAGTGAGATGCAAGCCTATTTGACTGTCTCAAATCCAGGTAAGTAGTTGGAGAAGCCTGTTGCACCAGGTCAGCTCATTGTTCCTCTCACTAATCTGTGGTACTGTGTTTGAGAAACAGGCAGGAGACACAACAATGCAGTAGTTAAGAGAACAAGCCCTAGAATTGCACAGTCCAGAGACCACTTACTATCTGTATGGTCTCAGGCAGATGTTTTCAACTCTGTTTCCTCATCTGTAAAATGGTGACCATAGGACCCATTTCAGAAAACTATTATGGGAGTTAAACAGGAAAATGCACATCAAGTGCGGACCCAGTGAGCTGACCCTCAGTGTATGATGTTATCTCAGACACAGGAGAACACATCCCCATTGGAAAGAGAGGAGGACGCTTCCAGGCTCCCTAACTACCAGCCAGTGGGTGAATTCACTAAGGTCTGTAGTTCGGTCCCTGGCCCCAGAAGCTGTCAGCACACGCTTAGGTAGCATTGCAACCTCTTAAAGGAACCTGAGGTTAAACCTAGGTTGTAAACTGATGTATTAAATCAGAATGCCTCATGCTACTGTTTCTTATTGTAACTGCAAGGGAACCAGACAGTTGAGTCCACTGGCCAATGAATTCTCTTGTATTCGGGAAACCAGAGTGTATTCAGAAGGGTACCTGGTGGAGATGAACTTAGAACACATGGAGTTATTATATGATTTAAATGTTTAACCCCATGTACCTTGAAGCATACACCTCCTTGAAAAGGGTGTAGCCCTCATGAGACTGGGCCAGTCCTTGAGCAGGTCCTTCTCTCTCAGCAGCCCTCAGATGGCTGGAGATGAGCCTCTCCCTTCTCATGCTTCCATGAATGATGCAACAACCCTTCCCAATGACGGGCTTCATCCTTCCTTTGCTGTAGTCATGTATTCAGTGTGGTGACATGCAAATACTCCACCTGGTAACTTTGTGTGCCTCTGCTCTGATCAGTTATTAATGTGAATGCCTGTGATTTTTCTCAGAGAACGATTTTACTTCTTTTATTTCTCAAGTTTTTGTGGGCACTTTTTTGTGTGCTCAAGCATTGCCAGTCATCCCCATCAACTCTGCCCCCAATGATTTAAAATAACTGAAGAAAAGATTTCAAAAAAGCAATGGACTATTTCTCAGCCATAAAAGGAAATGCAGAAGAATCAGTCCTAATTAGGTGGACGAATCTAGAACCTATTATACAAAGTGAAGTAAGGCAAAAAGAGAAGGACAAATACAGTATACCAGCAGAGATATATGGAATCTGGAAAGATGGTACTGATAAATACACATGCAGAGAAGCAATGGAACAGTAAGAAGACTGATGACCATAGGACCCATTTCAGAAAACTATTATGGGAGTTAAACAGGAAAATGCACATCAAGTGCGGACCCAGTGAGCTGACCCTCAGTGTATGATGTTATCTCAGACACAGGAGAACACATCCCCATTGGAAAGAGAGGAGGACGCTTCCAGGCTCCCTAACTACCAGCCAGTGGGTGAATTCACTAAGGTCTGTAGTTCGGTCCCTGGCCCCAGAAGCTGTCAGCACACGCTTAGGTAGCATTGCAACCTCTTAAAGGAACCTGAGGTTAAACCTAGGTTGTAAACTGATGTATTAAATCAGAATGCCTCATGCTACTGTTTCTTATTGTAACTGCAAGGGAACCAGACAGTTGAGTCCACTGGCCAATGAATTCTCTTGTATTCGGGAAACCAGAGTGTATTCAGAAGGGTACCTGGTGGAGATGAACTTAGAACACATGGAGTTATTATATGATTTAAATGTTTAACCCCATGTACCTTGAAGCATACACCTCCTTGAAAAGGGTGTAGCCCTCATGAGACTGGGCCAGTCCTTGAGCAGGTCCTTCTCTCTCAGCAGCCCTCAGATGGCTGGAGATGAGCCTCTCCCTTCTCATGCTTCCATGAATGATGCAACAACCCTTCCCAATGACGGGCTTCATCCTTCCTTTGCTGTAGTCATGTATTCAGTGTGGTGACATGCAAATACTCCACCTGGTAACTTTGTGTGCCTCTGCTCTGATCAGTTATTAATGTGAATGCCTGTGATTTTTCTCAGAGAACGATTTTACTTCTTTTATTTCTCAAGTTTTTGTGGGCACTTTTTTGTGTGCTCAAGCATTGCCAGTCATCCCCATCAACTCTGCCCCCAATGATTTAAAATAACTGAAGAAAAGATTTCAAAAAAGCAATGGACTATTTCTCAGCCATAAAAGGAAATGCAGAAGAATCAGTCCTAATTAGGTGGACGAATCTAGAACCTATTATACAAAGTGAAGTAAGGCAAAAAGAGAAGGACAAATACAGTATACCAGCAGAGATATATGGAATCTGGAAAGATGGTACTGATAAATACACATGCAGAGAAGCAGTGGAGAAACAGACATAAAGAACAGACTGATGGACAGTGCGGGGAGGGAAGATCAGGTGAGAGGTATAGAAAGAGTAACATGGAAACCCACACTATCACATGTAAAACAGATGACCATTGTGTGGAGTACTTCTCAGCTGTAAAAAAGAAATGCAGAAGAATCAGTCCTAATGAGGTGAATGATTCTAGAACCTATTATACAAAGTGAAGTAAGTCAAAAAGACAAGTACAGTATACTAACACATATATATGGAATCTAGTAAGATGGTAATGATAACACACGCAGAGAAGAGATGGAAAAACAAACGTAGAGAACAGACTTACGGACATTGTAGGGAATGAACAGTGGGTGGGAGGCATGAAAAGAGTGACATGGAAACCTATACTGTCATATGTGAAAAAGATAGCTATTGTGATTGTGCTGTGGGAATAAGGGATCCTGCAGGGGGGCTGTGTGATGCCCTGGAGGAGTGGGATGGGGGGCCTGGAAAGGGGACGGAGGAGGGAGCGGTCGGGGTACACATATGACCAATCTGGGATTATATATATCTGTAAGCAACAAAACTCTGTAAAAGCAAAAAGTAAAATAAAAATAATTATTTAAAAAGGAAATATTATTAGAATTTTTAAAAAAAGATAACCATTGAGAATAAGCTGTAAGACTAAGGGAACTTACATGGGGGTTATGCAACAACCTGGAGGAGTGGGACAGTGGGGGAGAGCTCAGGTGGGAGGGGTCAAGGATACCCATGACCAATTTGGGACTGTGTATAGCTGTAAACAACAAAACTCTGTAGACATATAACAATAACCTCTCTGTACACCTGAAACTAATGCAACATTGTAAATCAACTATACTCCAATTAAAAAAAGATTCCAAAAATGTTTTATTTCAATGTTATTATATTCCAATTTATGTGAGATTGCCCCCATAACAGAGCAAACAGAGCACCAGAAAAATGTCCCCAGAGAGCCCCTGGGTGGTGCTTCATGAGGTGAAGCTGGCAGAACTCCAGAGAATCACATCTAAGGAAGGCCAATGAACTCCTCATGGGCGGCCCGGCCACAGCTGGGGCTCAACGGCTATTTGTCAGGATTGTGTCATGTCTCTACTTCACCTTTGTGTTTTCAGAGAAAGTTTACCAAGGAATGAAAAGTACAATGGTGATGTTTGAGACTGTGATCGGGCATTCTTTCAAGTGTGTGAGTGAACAGAGCGTCCAGCTCTCAACCCACCTTCAGCTGAAAACAGTGAATGTCCAACTTCAAGCCTTTGACTTCGAAGACGATCACTTTGGAAATGGTAAGTTATGGCACAAACATATACTTCTGAGACCCAGGGGTAGTTTCAGATTATTTTTGTTTAAAGTTTTCAAAGGAATAAGAATCATGGGAACATCCTAAAACAGGATGATTTCACCAAGCTCTGGGGATCAGATTTGTCTGGCCAAGCCTCCCACCATTGTATGAGTCAATACCAACCTCAAAATCTAGCTAGATCTATTTTTGATAGTTGAGAGGTACTCCTAATGTCATTGACTTATTATGAGAGAAGTGTTTTAGAAACTAAAGCTCAATTTCTGCCTATAGGTAGAAATCCTTGTGATACTGTTTCCCCTCCCCATGGAGAGAAAAGGACTACTTACATGTCCTAACCCGCTCATGTCTACTGCCCTCCCACAGCGGGTTACAGTCTCCTTGTATGACTGGAAAACACATTCTGACTCATTTAAACACACACACACATAATCCATCAAAAAGTCAGAAAACACAATCAGCAGCCTCCCCTGAGCAGCTGTAGAGTCCTGGTAAACTCAGCTGTCTTTGGAGAGCACTTTAAGCATCCTGACTATTAGTCATGTCTAAAATGCAAGATTTCAGAATAGATTCTTTCCCGCTTACAGAAGGAAAAGAAAAAGATGTGATCATTCTAGATAGAAATACACTCAACTGGACCTCCTCTTCTCAAATCCAAGCTGTGCCACCCAACCGGTGCTTCCTCAAACTTAGTTTCCATGCAACTTCTGCTTTGGTTTTTTACCACCACAGAGGGAAGCAGGTCGTAGCAAAAAGACCAGGGACAGCCCAGGGTGACTTTCCACAAAAGCCCTTTTCTCCCCACTGGGAAAACAGTATTAGAAGGATTTCTATATATGGGAAGGAATTGAACTTGAGCTTCCAGAACATCTCTCTCATAGTAAGTCAATGACATTAGGTGAATACCTCTCTACTTTCAAAAATAGATGTAGCTAGATATTTAGCGGTAACTTAAATTTCTATCATGTGAGTTGGGTTTCTCTGTAAAGTTGAAGGTGTCTCTGGTAGAAATTCCTGACACACTTGGTAGAAAGTATTTAGGAAAGGAGGTAGTCAAGTGTCGCTTGCCTTGGATGCCCTGATTTCTGTAGGTTTCATCTCAATCCTACCATCTTTACCTTCATTCTAGACCTTTACCCCAGTCCAGGTTAAAGTCTAAGATTAAATATTCTAATTTGCTAGAAGGTATTGCCCCCACTTTGTCATCTGGCCTCAAAATATCCAGTTTTGAAAACTCTTTTAAAAATTCATTATGAGGTTTCCTCTAAATGAATAAGAATCATGGGAACATCCTAAAACAGGATGATTTCACCAAGCTCTGGGGATCAGATTTGTCTGGCCAAGCCTCCCACCATTGTATGAGTCAATACCAACCTCAAAATCTAGCTAGATCTATTTTTGATAGTTGAGAGGTACTCCTAATGTCATTGACTTATTATGAGAGAAGTGTTTTAGAAACTAAAGCTCAATTTCTGCCTATAGGTAGAAATCCTTGTGATACTGTTTCCCCTCCCCATGGAGAGAAAAGGACTACTTACATGTCCTAACCCGCTCATGTCTACTGCCCTCCCACAGCGGGTTACAGTCTCCTTGTATGACTGGAAAACACATTCTGACTCATTTAAACACACACACACATAATCCATCAAAAAGTCAGAAAACACAATCAGCAGCCTCCCCTGAGCAGCTGTAGAGTCCTGGTAAACTCAGCTGTCTTTGGAGAGCACTTTAAGCATCCTGACTATTAGTCATGTCTAAAATGCAAGATTTCAGAATAGATTCTTTCCGCTTACAGAAGGAAAAGAAAAAGATGTGATCATTCTAGATAGAAATACACTCAACTGGACCTCCTCTTCTCAAATCCAAGCTGTGCCACCCAACCGGTGCTTCCTCAAACTTAGTTTCCATGCAACTTCTGCTTTGGTTTTTTACCACCACAGAGGGAAGCAGGTCGTAGCAAAAAGACCAGGGACAGCCCAGGGTGACTTTCCACAAAAGCCCTTTTCTCCCCACTGGGAAAACAGTATTAGAAGGATTTCTATATATGGGAAGGAATTGAACTTGAGCTTCCAGAACATCTCTCTCATAGTAAGTCAATGACATTAGGTGAATACCTCTCTACTTTCAAAAATAGATGTAGCTAGATATTTAGCGGTAACTTAAATTTCTATCATGTGAGTTGGGTTTCTCTGTAAAGTTGAAGGTGTCTCTGGTAGAAATTCCTGACACACTTGGTAGAAAGTATTTAGGAAAGGAGGTAGTCAAGTGTCGCTTGCCTTGGATGCCCTGATTTCTGTAGGTTTCATCTCAATCCTACCATCTTTACCTTCATTCTAGACCTTTACCCCAGTCCAGGTTAAAGTCTAAGATTAAATATTCTAATTTGCTAGAAGGTATTGCCCCCACTTTGTCATCTGGCCTCAAAATATCCAGTTTTGAAAACTCTTTTAAAAATTCGTTATAAGGTTTTAAGACACCTCTGTATTTAATCATGTGGTCTTAAAAACAGTGCCTACACTTGCTCTTCCTCCCCCTCAGAACCCATGTATAGAAGGAAGTGAGCAGGCCTGGGAAACCACTTAGTGGCAGAGGTGAGAAGTAAAAACCTTCAGCAGAACACCTGGCCTGCTATTAGCAGTGCTCATGAGAAGTTGTAGAAACCTGTCTTATCATTTTTTTCCTCTCCCTCCACCCCCTCGTATAAATAGTCACAAAACCTTATCACTCTAAAATATTTCTCTTGTTCATTCCACCCTCCTTGCTTTAGCTCAGCTCCTTATTCCCAGGCTTTGTGCCTCAAATTTCAGTAAAGATGCTCAAATGTGAAGTCATATGTCATTCTGTAAATCATATTTTCTACCATAAAGTAAGAGAAGATGGGAAAAGGAGCAAGTTAACAAATAAGCCGCCACACAGTAAGGGATTATAAAAGGCATAAGTACAAAGAGCTACGGGAACGCAGAGGAAGGTGGAATTCACACAGCATCGTGGGCAGGAGGTCAAAGAGGCCCTCCTCCGAGGGGTGGCCCTTCTTCAGGGGCTCAGAGAACTGGAGAGGAATCTGTTCAGCCTTGTCAAAGAGAATGATCATCTCAAACAGTGGGCTTCTGCTCCCCAGTTCAACCTCTTCTCTCTAAAACCTCAGAGCCTGCAAAAACTCTCTCAGGTACCAGGAACCCAGGCTGTCCAGCTTTGTGCTTTGTGCTTCAAGAAGCGCAAAGTTTAAACAGAATACTTTGGCCACATGATCTGGTGCAGGTTTTGAAGTTGGGAAACAAGACTCCCGGGCTTATTCTCACTCTAGAGTGAAGCTAGATATTTAGCGGTAACTTAAATTTCTATCATGTGAGTTGGGTTTCTCTGTAAAGTTGAAGGTGTCTCTGGTAGAAATTCCTGACACACTTGGTAGAAAGTATTTAGGAAAGGAGGTAGTCAAGTGTCGCTTGCCTTGGATGCCCTGATTTCTGTAGGTTTCATCTCAATCCTACCATCTTTACCTTCATTCTAGACCTTTACCCCAGTCCAGGTTAAAGTCTAAGATTAAATATTCTAATTTGCTAGAAGGTATTGCCCCCACTTTGTCATCTGGCCTCAAAATATCCAGTTTTGAAAACTCTTTTAAAAATTCGTTATAAGGTTTTAAGACACCTCTGTATTTAATCATGTGGTCTTAAAAACAGTGCCTACACTTGCTCTTCCTCCCCCTCAGAACCCATGTATAGAAGGAAGTGAGCAGGCCTGGGAAACCACTTAGTGGCAGAGGTGAGAAGTAAAAACCTTCAGCAGAACACCTGGCCTGCTATTAGCAGTGCTCATGAGAAGTTGTAGAAACCTGTCTTATCATTTTTTTCCTCTCCCTCCACCCCCTCGTATAAATAGTCACAAAACCTTATCACTCTAAAATATTTCTCTTGTTCATTCCACCCTCCTTGCTTTAGCTCAGCTCCTTATTCCCAGGCTTTGTGCCTCAAATTTCAGTAAAGATGCTCAAATGTGAAGTCATATGTCATTCTGTAAATCATATTTTCTACCATAAAGTAAGAGAAGATGGGAAAAGGAGCAAGTTAACAAATAAGCCGCCACACAGTAAGGGATTATAAAAGGCATAAGTACAAAGAGCTACGGGAACGCAGAGGAAGGTGGAATTCACACAGCATCGTGGGCAGGAGGTCAAAGAGGCCCTCCTCCGAGGGGTGGCCCTTCTTCAGGGGCTCAGAGAACTGGAGAGGAATCTGTTCAGCCTTGTCAAAGAGAATGATCATCTCAAACAGTGGGCTTCTGCTCCCCAGTTCAACCTCTTCTCTCTAAAACCTCAGAGCCTGCAAAAACTCTCTCAGGTACCAGGAACCCAGGCTGTCCAGCTTTGTGCTTTGTGCTTCAAGAAGCGCAAAGTTTAAACAGAATACTTTGGCCACATGATCTGGTGCAGGTTTTGAAGTTGGGAAACAAGACTCCCGGGCTTATTCTCACTCTAGAGTGAAGGCTCCAAGGCTTATCTTCGCTCAAGAGTCAAGGCACAACTCTGATCCTGACCCTCTAGCCCTCACTAGTGTTTCTCCAAGTTGGATCTGCCTCCTCATCATGTCAGAATCACCTGGGTCCCCCTTCTGATCCACTGAATCAAAATCGCTTGGGTGTGGGGCCCAGGGAACTGTAGTATATATATTACACTGCTTAAGTGATCAGAGGCCCTGCAAGTTCCAGACCATTCAGTGACCGCCACCCCCCCTCCCCATTCTCGTCCTCACCTGTCTGTGCCTCAGAGGCTGCGGGGACAGGCCCAGCAGCTCCATCTCTCACCCAGTTCCCTTCTCTGTGAAGCCAGGCAGGTGGGGGCAGTATCACTTCCCAGCGTCATGGCCAGCCTATAACCCCTGTTACTTTGACTTCAATTGCAGCGGATGAATGCTTCAGTGACAGAAACAGGAGAGAAATCCCTGTGGCCGTGGGCCTGAGTATCACAGTGCTGCTTGCCGTTTTGCTAACAGCATGCCTGGTGACCAGAAAGAGGCCCAGTAGAGGATATGAACGCATGTAAACCCCCACCTTCTTCAAAACGTGCAAGGTTAAGGTCTCGGGAATGCTGGCTGCATGTTTAGCCTCAAGTGAAGGAATTCCCATTTCTAGTTGCCAGTCCCACCCTTCCAATCTTGCTGGGAAACCAGTTTTCTACCAGAGGCCATCAAAGTTGGCTACAGGCAGCCCCACCCAATTTCTTCCTGGGCTTACGGGCTTGAGTTCCATCCACATGTGATAATACAGGCCTGGCTAAGAAAATTAGGGATGAGAGGCAGGGATATGAGCAGAGTCCTGGGAAAAGGAAAAAGCAAACACCCAAAGGGAAGATTATGGGAAACACATTTTCAAAATTTGCTGATTTTTCTTTACGTTTTTAAGAGTCTCAGTATCTAGATTTTTATTTTGGTTTACTGTTAAAAAAAAAAAAACCAATCAATTTCAAAGTAAGTTCCAAAGTGATTTTAAACTCCTGGATTTTGCCCAACTTCTGATTTATTTGGGGCTCCCCAGGTGGTGCTAGTGGTAAAGAACTCGCCTGCAAATGCAGGAAACACAAGAGACACGGGTTCGATCCCTGGGTCAGGAAAATCCCATGGAGGAGGGCACAGCAACCCACTCCAGTATTCTTGCCTGGAGAATCCCATGGACAGAGGAGCCTGGCAGGTTACAATCCATAGGGTCCCAAAGAGTCAGACACAACTGAAGTGACATGGACCATTTTAAAAATAAGGATAGATTCTATAGTGTTATAATGTATTATAAGTGAAAAAAAGAAAAAGACAAACTTCCCAACATTTCATCTCTTTAATATGAAGGATATACCAAAGGTCTTGGCAAACAATGATCTTAATAAACATTAGTTATCCAATTCCTTCACTTTCATTTGTTGTCTACCTTAGCATCTTTTTTCTGATTTGTCTCTATTTTCATTTGATTTTAACCTATCTTTGTAGATTTACTTATTAACTTGGGCCATTGTAGGAAGGCAGAGGTAGGCAAACATCTAAACAATCAGAAATGGCAGAAAGGAGATCTACCCATATTGTTGCAGGAAGGGGGACCCCTTCCAGGGCCGAGAATAGGCTCTTATCTGACACTCGGAAATGAATTGTTCGAGGAGACACAAGTGCTGACAAAGCAAGAAGCTTTGTTGGGAAGGGGCACCTGGTGGAGAGCAGGAGGGTAAGGGAACCCGGGAGAACCGGCCTGGCCTGTGGCTTACAGTCCCCTGTTTTAAGGGGATGGGATTAGCGTCCCGGTTGTCTCTGGCCAATCAACCTGACCAAGGGTCCTTCCTGGTGATGCACGCATTGCTCAGCCAAGATGGATTCCAGTGAGAAGGATTCTGAGAGGTTGGTAGGACATGTAGGGTCTCCTTTTGACCTTTCCTGAATTCTTCCAGTTTGTGGTGGCTTGATTGTTCTCTGTTCTTTACCAGGGTCTCCTGCTGTGAAATAACTCAAGCCAATCACTGCTAGGATGCCTGCCCAGGCTGGGCAGCTCCAGTCAGTGTTTCCCCTATCAAGATTATGACCCACTTTCCTTTTATAGCAAATGTTTACCACCACCACCGGCCCCCAAAAGTGTAAACCAGAAAATTCCTGATTGGGAGTGATTGCTGTCTGGAAGCAAAGTTCTATCAAAATGTGGCTTGGAATGTTATTCAGGGCTTTCTCTTACATTGACTGACTAGCCTGGGTCAGGAAAATCCCATGGAGGAGGGCACAGCAACCCACTCCAGTATTCTTGCCTGGAGAATCCCATGGACAGAGGAGCCTGGCAGGTTACAATCCATAGGGTCCCAAAGAGTCAGACACAACTGAAGTGACATGGACCATTTTAAAAATAAGGATAGATTCTATAGTGTTATAATGTATTATAAGTGAAAAAAAGAAAAAGACAAACTTCCCAACATTTCATCTCTTTAATATGAAGGATATACCAAAGGTCTTGGCAAACAATGATCTTAATAAACATTAGTTATCCAATTCCTTCACTTTCATTTGTTGTCTACCTTAGCATCTTTTTTCTGATTTGTCTCTATTTTCATTTGATTTTAACCTATCTTTGTAGATTTACTTATTAACTTGGGCCATTGTAGGAAGGCAGAGGTAGGCAAACATCTAAACAATCAGAAATGGCAGAAAGGAGATCTACCCATATTGTTGCAGGAAGGGGGACCCCTTCCAGGGCCGAGAATAGGCTCTTATCTGACACTCGGAAATGAATTGTTCGAGGAGACACAAGTGCTGACAAAGCAAGAAGCTTTGTTGGGAAGGGGCACCTGGTGGAGAGCAGGAGGGTAAGGGAACCCGGGAGAACCGGCCTGGCCTGTGGCTTACAGTCCCCTGTTTTAAGGGGATGGGATTAGCGTCCCGGTTGTCTCTGGCCAATCAACCTGACCAAGGGTCCTTCCTGGTGATGCACGCATTGCTCAGCCAAGATGGATTCCAGTGAGAAGGATTCTGAGAGGTTGGTAGGACATGTAGGGTCTCCTTTTGACCTTTCCTGAATTCTTCCAGTTTGTGGTGGCTTGATTGTTCTCTGTTCTTTACCAGGGTCTCCTGCTGTGAAATAACTCAAGCCAATCACTGCTAGGATGCCTGCCCAGGCTGGGCAGCTCCAGTCAGTGTTTCCCCTATCAAGATTATGACCCACTTTCCTTTTATAGCAAATGTTTACCACCACCACCGCGGCCCCCTAAAAAGTGTAAACCAGAAAATTCCTGATTGGGAGTGATTGCTGTCTGGAAGCAAAGTTCTATCAAAATGTGGCTTGGAATGTTATTCAGGGCTTTCTCTTACATTGACTGACTAGCATAACTGGAATCGTTATTTCAGAGGAAGGGGAGAGTAATGGACTTGTGGGTGATTGTAGCTGCTTTTACTAATAGAAACTGTGCTTTGTTTCTACATTTTCCAGAGATGTCATTCATTAGTTTTAACAGGAAGTTTATGAAAGCTGGTGACAGGTCCATAAGCCCTGCTTATCTGGGACGTGTACAGCTTCCTTTGAGGTGTTTTAGCTTTCTCCACTTTCTCAGAAATAAGGGGGTGAGGAGGGCACGTGGCAGCTTCAAGAGCGCTCCAAGAGCCCTTGAGGACCGCGGGAGGGTCAGGAATTCCTCTCTTCTTTTTACAACAGGAGGTGTTGATGCAGATCTGGGATATGAGGACTCAGGGTTCCCCGAAGTGACTCAGGTTGAGCAGCAAGGGCCTGGCCCTGGAGATACACCGTCTCCATCTCCTCCCTCCAGCAGGCAGCAGCCAGGCCCACCCCAGTCTCCGCTTTCCGGTTCAACCTCAAGTGTGCTTGTCAGGCTCTGTGCCTCAGAGCATGGGTTGTTTATTCATTGTGCTGCTAACCACCCATAGATTGACTCAAGGAAGGTTCGAGTGCAGAAATTTCTCCCATAGCAGATAGAAGACAAAGTTGAATTCCAATCAAGATAAGAGGGATAAGGCAGTTCACTTGAGTTCAGTTCCTTCCTCCCACCTGCAGTGAGTCCTTTGGAGTGATGGCTGATGCTTAGATTCCTGTGATCCACCCACACTCACACCTGTGATCTTTACAACTGCTTTGAATGACATTCTAGGAACTGAAAATAGCACAGGTTTGCTTTTTGGGGGGCGGGGGGCACTGCTATTGATCTTTCATTTGTTTATCTTTGTTCTTTGGCCTGTGTGGGCCTCCCATCGCAGTGGCCTCTCTCACAGCAGAGCATCGGCTCTTGGCGCATGCGCTCCAGAGCTCTGGCTTGATAGTTGGACACATCGGTCCAGCCGCCTCAGCACGTGGGATCTTCCCAGGCCAGAAAATCTGATTGGGAGTGATTGCTGTCTGGAAGCAAAGTTCTATCAAAATGTGGCTTGGAATGTTATTCAGGGCTTTCTCTTACATTGACTGACTAGCATAACTGGAATCGTTATTTCAGAGGAAGGGGAGAGTAATGGACTTGTGGGTGATTGTAGCTGCTTTTACTAATAGAAACTGTGCTTTGTTTCTACATTTTCCAGAGATGTCATTCATTAGTTTTAACAGGAAGTTTATGAAAGCTGGTGACAGGTCCATAAGCCCTGCTTATCTGGGACGTGTACAGCTTCCTTTGAGGTGTTTTAGCTTTCTCCACTTTCTCAGAAATAAGGGGGTGAGGAGGGCACGTGGCAGCTTCAAGAGCGCTCCAAGAGCCCTTGAGGACCGCGGGAGGGTCAGGAATTCCTCTCTTCTTTTTACAACAGGAGGTGTTGATGCAGATCTGGGATATGAGGACTCAGGGTTCCCCGAAGTGACTCAGGTTGAGCAGCAAGGGCCTGGCCCTGGAGATACACCGTCTCCATCTCCTCCCTCCAGCAGGCAGCAGCCAGGCCCACCCCAGTCTCCGCTTTCCGGTTCAACCTCAAGTGTGCTTGTCAGGCTCTGTGCCTCAGAGCATGGGTTGTTTATTCATTGTGCTGCTAACCACCCATAGATTGACTCAAGGAAGGTTCGAGTGCAGAAATTTCTCCCATAGCAGATAGAAGACAAAGTTGAATTCCAATCAAGATAAGAGGGATAAGGCAGTTCACTTGAGTTCAGTTCCTTCCTCCCACCTGCAGTGAGTCCTTTGGAGTGATGGCTGATGCTTAGATTCCTGTGATCCACCCACACTCACACCTGTGATCTTTACAACTGCTTTGAATGACATTCTAGGAACTGAAAATAGCACAGGTTTGCTTTTTGGGGGGCGGGGGGCACTGCTATTGATCTTTCATTTGTTTATCTTTGTTCTTTGGCCTGTGTGGGCCTCCCATCGCAGTGGCCTCTCTCACAGCAGAGCATCGGCTCTTGGCGCATGCGCTCCAGAGCTCTGGCTTGATAGTTGGACACATCGGTCCAGCCGTCCTCAGCACGTGGGATCTTCCCAGGCCAGGGATTGAACCGGTGCCCCTCTCACATGCATACATGACTACTGGAAAAGCCATAGCTTTGACTAGACGGACCCTTGTTGGCAAAGTAATATCTCTGATTTTTAATACACTATCTAGGTTCATCATAGCTTTCTTCCAAGGGGAAAGTGTCTTTTAAGTTCATGACTGCAGTCACAATCTGCAGTGATTTTGGAGCCCAAGAAAATAAAGTCTGTTACTATTTCCATTGTTTGCACATCTATTTGCCATGAAGTGATGGGGCCAGATGCCATCTTCTTCATTTTTTGAATGTTGAGTTTTAAGCCAGATTTTTCTGTCTCCTCTTTCACCTTCGCCAGAGGCTCTTTAGTTCGTCTCCACTTTCTGCCTTAAGGATGGTGTCATCTACATATCTGAGGTTATTGATATTTCTCCTGGCAATCTTGATTCCAGCTTGTGCTTCATCCAGCCCAGCATTTTGCATGATGTACTCTGCATATAAGTTAAATAAGCAGGATGACAGTATATAGCCTTGATGTACTCCTTTCCCAGTTGGAATCACTCAGTTTGTACATGTCCGGTTCTACCTGTTGCTTCTTGACCAACATACAGGTTTCACAGAGACAGGTAAGGTGGTCTGGTATTCTCTTTCAGAATTTTCCAGTTTGTTTTCATCCACACAGTCAACATTTTAGCATATTTAGATATTTTTCTGGAATTCCCCTACTTTTTCTATGATACAGCAGATGTTGACAATTTGACCTCTGGTTCCTCTGCCTTTCTAACATAGGAAAAACAGTTCAGTTCCTTCCTCCCACCTGCAGTGAGTCCTTTGGAGTGATGGCTGATGCTTAGATTCCTGTGATCCACCCACACTCACACCTGTGATCTTTACAACTGCTTTGAATGACATTCTAGGAACTGAAAATAGCACAGGTTTGCTTTTTGGGGGGCGGGGGGCACTGCTATTGATCTTTCATTTGTTTATCTTTGTTCTTTGGCCTGTGTGGGCCTCCCATCGCAGTGGCCTCTCTCACAGCAGAGCATCGGCTCTTGGCGCATGCGCTCCAGAGCTCTGGCTTGATAGTTGGACACATCGGTCCAGCCGCTCCTCAGCACGTGGGATCTTCCCAGGCCAGGGATTGAACCGGTGCCCCTCTCACATGCATACATGACTACTGGAAAAGCCATAGCTTTGACTAGACGGACCCTTGTTGGCAAAGTAATATCTCTGATTTTTAATACACTATCTAGGTTCATCATAGCTTTCTTCCAAGGGGAAAGTGTCTTTTAAGTTCATGACTGCAGTCACAATCTGCAGTGATTTTGGAGCCCAAGAAAATAAAGTCTGTTACTATTTCCATTGTTTGCACATCTATTTGCCATGAAGTGATGGGGCCAGATGCCATCTTCTTCATTTTTTGAATGTTGAGTTTTAAGCCAGATTTTTCTGTCTCCTCTTTCACCTTCGCCAGAGGCTCTTTAGTTCGTCTCCACTTTCTGCCTTAAGGATGGTGTCATCTACATATCTGAGGTTATTGATATTTCTCCTGGCAATCTTGATTCCAGCTTGTGCTTCATCCAGCCCAGCATTTTGCATGATGTACTCTGCATATAAGTTAAATAAGCAGGATGACAATATATACCCTTGATGTACTCCTTTCCCAGTTGGAATCACTCAGTTTGTACATGTCCGGTTCTACCTGTTGCTTCTTGACCAACATACAGGTTTCACAGAGACAGGTAAGGTGGTCTGGTATTCTCTTTCAGAATTTTCCAGTTTGTTTTCATCCACACAGTCAACATTTTAGCATATTTAGATATTTTTCTGGAATTCCCCTACTTTTTCTATGATACAGCAGATGTTGACAATTTGACCTCTGGTTCCTCTGCCTTTCTAAATTCAGCTTGTACATCTGGAAGTTCTCAGTCTACATACTATTGAAGCCTAGCCTGGAGGATTTTGACCATTACCTTCCTAACATTTGAAGTGAATGCAATTGTGCAGTAGTTTGAACATTCTTTGGCATTGCCCTTCTTTGGGATCAGAATGAAAACTGACCTTTTCCAGTCCTGTAGCCACTGCTGAGCTTTCTAAATTTACTGGCATATCGAGTGCAGCACTTTAACAGCTGGAATTCCATCACCTCCACTAGTTTTGTTTGTAGTGATGCTGCCTAAGGGCCATTTGACTTTGCAGTCCAGGATGTCTGGCTCTAAGTTATCTGGCTCATTAAGATCTTTCTTGTATAGTTCTTCCGTGTATTGTTGCCACCTCTTCTTAATATTGTCTGCTTCTGTTAGGTCCATACTCTTTTTGTCCTTTATTGTGCCTATCTTTGCATGAAATGTTCCCTTGGTATGTCTAATTTTCTTGACGAGATCTCTAGTCTTTTCTATTGTATTGTTTTCCTCTATTTCTTTGCATTGTTCACTTAGGAAGGCTTTCTTATCTCTCCTTGCTATTCTTGGGACTCTGCATTTAGATGAGTGTATCTTTCCTTTTCTCCTTTACCTTTTGCTTCTTTTCTTTTCTCAGCTATTTGTAAGGCCCCCTCAGACAATCATTTTGCCTTTTTGGATTTTTTTTCTTTGGGATAGTTTTGATCACTGCCTCCTGTAAAATGTTATGAACCTCTGTCCATAGTTCTTCAGGCACTCTATCAGATCTAATCCCTTGAATCTATTTGTCATTTCCACTGTATAATCATAGGAATTTAATGTAGGTCATACCTGAATGGCCTTAGTGGTTTTGTCTACTTTCTCCAATTTAAGTTTGAATTTTGCAATAAAGAGTTCATGATATGAGCCACCATGGAGATAGCCTATCCATTGTTCATTCTGATGTACTTTTAACCCTTGAATGATGCCTCCCATAATTGAAAATCTATGTATAAAACAGAGTTGGTCCTCCATTTAGATGGCTCCCTCTGCATCTGTGTTCTCCAGCCATCCCCGGATAGAGCAGTACTGTAGTGTATAATATTGAAAAAAAATCTGCCTGTAAGTAGACCCGTGCAGTTCAAACTGGTATCCTCAAGGCTCAACTGTATTACCTTCTCGAGAATATTGTTTTAAAAACTGGAAGCACACAGAAGACAGTTTAGTATCCCTCTAGCTGGTTCCATAAGCATTTCTCCATGTGTTAAAGTACAAAGTGTCATTGTTATGACTGCTAACCTGAATCTGCTATTAACATTGTATTTCTTTAATTATTCTGGTATTATCGGCAAGTGTTATTGTTTCTAGGTTTTCACGATGATGATGTGAATAAAGAATTACATATGAATTACATACAAAACCAACACTGATTAAGAAATGTGTATCAAGGTGTGACTGACTGAATTTTGACTTTGCTTCATAATGTTTAAAATGATTATAATATATACTGTATTCCTACTTCTTAATTTTTAAGGAAAAAACAGGAACAAAGGAATACATACAAGTAGTTGAAAAAAATTTTAAGCACTATAGATATACATGAAATGAAGAACTGGAGTTAAAATAGTGACTAAAATTTTCCTCACAGAATTTTTCTTCCTCATTATCTAATAGGTTGGGGAGAAGAAAAAAAAATATTTTTAGATCACCAGTAGCAGTCAAAAAACAAGCTAATGCAATATACATTTTATTTATTTTAAAATAAGAATTTATTTATTTATTTGGTTACATTCGATTGTAGTTGCAGCATCTGGGACATGCAGATTCTTAGTTTCTGTATAGGATCTAGTCCCCTGACCAGGAATCAAACCTAGGTTCCTGCCTTGAGAGCATAGAGTCTTAACCACTGGAAGAGTGGAGAGGGGCAGCTGAGTTGCACTCCTAACCATGGCTCCCCAGTGCCCAAAAAAGGGGAAAATCCTGTGAATGCTATCATCTGATGACTTTTAAGGCAATAAAGAGTTCATGATATGAGCCACCATGGAGATAGCCTATCCATTGTTCATTCTGATGTACTTTTAACCCTTGAATGATGCCTCCCATAATTGAAAATCTATGTATAAAACAGAGTTGGTCCTCCATTTAGATGGCTCCCTCTGCATCTGTGTTCTCCAGCCATCCCCGGATAGAGCAGTACTGTAGTGTATAATATTGAAAAAAAATCTGCCTGTAAGTAGACCCGTGCAGTTCAAACTGGTATCCTCAAGGCTCAACTGTATTACCTTCTCGAGAATATTGTTTTAAAAACTGGAAGCACACAGAAGACAGTTTAGTATCCCTCTAGCTGGTTCCATAAGCATTTCTCCATGTGTTAAAGTACAAAGTGTCATTGTTATGACTGCTAACCTGAATCTGCTATTAACATTGTATTTCTTTAATTATTCTGGTATTATCGGCAAGTGTTATTGTTTCTAGGTTTTCACGATGATGATGTGAATAAAGAATTACATATGAATTACATACAAAACCAACACTGATTAAGAAATGTGTATCAAGGTGTGACTGACTGAATTTTGACTTTGCTTCATAATGTTTAAAATGATTATAATATATACTGTATTCCTACTTCTTAATTTTTAAGGAAAAAACAGGAACAAAGGAATACATACAAGTAGTTGAAAAAAATTTTAAGCACTATAGATATACATGAAATGAAGAACTGGAGTTAAAATAGTGACTAAAATTTTCCTCACAGAATTTTTCTTCCTCATTATCTAATAGGTTGGGGAGAAGAAAAAAAAATATTTTTAGATCACCAGTAGCAGTCAAAAAACAAGCTAATGCAATATACATTTTATTTATTTTAAAATAAGAATTTATTTATTTATTTGGTTACATTCGATTGTAGTTGCAGCATCTGGGACATGCAGATTCTTAGTTTCTGTATAGGATCTAGTCCCCTGACCAGGAATCAAACCTAGGTTCCTGCCTTGAGAGCATAGAGTCTTAACCACTGGAAGAGTGGAGAGGGGCAGCTGAGTTGCACTCCTAACCATGGCTCCCCAGTGCACGACCCCGATAAACCGTATGGTGAAAGAAAAACATCCTGTGAATGCTTACTATCAGCCCTAAAATTGAAGAGAAAAAGGGCAGTCACTTTATCTCTCCAAACTAGGAGTAAAGATAAGGGCTACCGTGAAGACAAAGCGTAGTAAAGACATACTGAAACACCTATGGAGCCAACCCCAAACCTGAGGACACCCACCAGGCTGTAGCTAGTTCCCAAGGTAGAGAAAAGAAAATAGAATCCAAATGGTTAGCTCAGTAGGAAGTGTTAGCTGATCTCAGACACATTAGGAAGAAAGGCCCTGATTTATCAAATGATATGAGAAATTCAATGTCTGAATGAAACACTCAAGCATGAGCAAAATGAAAACCAGTTACACAACCACTATGCAAAATTACTGCAGCACAGTAACAGGAAGAACAGTATGAGATTAAATTATGGGTTCATCATGTTTACATTGCCAGATGAAAAAAGTTCTGGAGGTGGGTAGTGGCGGTGGATGCACGAAGTGTGAATGTACTTAATGTTACTATTGACATATACCCTTTAAAATAGGTAAAAGTGTAAATTTTATATTGTGTATATTTTACAACAATTTTTAAAAGCTAAAGCAGAGAGGAAGGTTAGAAAGGAATATAGCTGATAAAATAAAAAGAAAACTCAAGGAATAGAGAGAAATACCTGTCAATTGGTTTTTGCTGAGAATCGCTGAATAAGAATGTGAATTGTCTATAACCAGGGCTCGTGGTGCTCAGTCGTATCCCGCTGTTTGCAACCCCATGGACTGTAGCCCACCAGGCTCCCCTGTCTATGAAATTTTCCAGGTGACATTACAAGAATGGGCTCCCATTTCCTCCTCCAGGGAATCTTCTCAACCCAGGAATTAAACCCATATCTCCTACACTGGCAGGCAGGTTCTCTACCACTAGCACCACCTGGGAAACCCGAGGGCTCTTAAAGAAGTTATAATAAAAGAGTGAGGTGAGTAAGAGATTTCACATCTAAGAAAGCAAATTGATTGTCAAAATAAATACATACTAAAAGAAAACAGTAAGGAGCAGAATAGTCAGAGCTGAAAACTGAATTATCTTCACCGAGAAAAAGACTGAGATAATTATGGCTCAGATGGTACAGAATCTACCCGCAATGCGGGAGATCCAGGTTTGACCACTGAGCCAGGACCATCCCCTGGAGAAGGGCGTGGCAAACCACTCCAGTATTCTTGCCTGGAGAAGCTCATGGACAGGGGGACCTGGGAGACTAGAGTCCATGGGGTTGCAAAGAGTCAGACACAACTGAGCAACTAGCACATTAACAGTCACTTAATGCAGATAAAAATTAAGCTTATATATATAACATTATAGGGAAGCAGCTAGGTATTTAGATCATTTAAAATAAGGATAACTGCTGCCTCTGAGGTACAGAGTTCAAAAATAAAAAGATGATATATTTGATGCTTTAAGAGATTTTCCTTAAAAGAAATAATTGAAGTTTGGGATTAAAAAGGCACAATAAGTCCCAGAAATAAATAAATAAATAAAAACTTGATACAGAAAGCTTGACATTATATCCAAAGTAAGCCATAGAACTTGAAAGCTAAAGAATTCTTTAGATATACAAACTACCCCTTCCCCTTGAAAAAGCAAATCACCTATAAAGCAGAAAGTTGAAATTCACCTCAGAATTCTATGCAATAATATTTAAAGCCAGCAAACAATAGATAAATGTCTACAAAATCCTAAGGGAAAGTGTGACCCCAAGATATTACCTGAATAAAAATTAATAGGCAGATTTCCCCAAACATGAAGTAATTCAAAGGATACACCAACAATGAGTTCTCCTTATAGCTGCAGCTTGGCAATGAAATTTGGTCAGAGAGAAGCCACATTACAAACAAGGATATCACCAAACATCTCTCAGGAGTAGAGACAGCACAGTGTTTGTTTTAAAAAGGAAAAAAAAAAAAAAAACACTTTATCTGTTTGAAGAATTAAATATAAAATGCACTACATAGTTATGGATATGAGATTTTATCATTCTTTCTCATATATGAAATGATATATGTACATGTTTTCATCAGAGCATTATTTATAATATGAAAAGATTAAAAACATACCCAAGGTCCATCAGTCTGGAACAGATACATCCAACAGCAGAATACTATACAGTTATTTAAAAAAAAAAAGAATGACAACATACAGGTGTATGTTTAAGGAAAATTATTCTAAATATATTGTTAAATAAAAAATGTATAGTGCATAATAATTAGAAAAGTGGGAAATAAAGTATATTTTCACTTTTGCTTCTATCTGAAACACTGGGGATAGATAAGAAACTAAGTAGTTATCTAATACTGACGGGAGCTAAGATGATGGCAGAAGGGTCGAAGTGAAGCTTGTCAATGGAGAGCTTTTTGTATTATTTTGACTTTAAATCACGAGTGTGTTCTATATTTGAAACAAATTTTTAGGATCCGTAGGGAATTATAGTTGTCAAATAGAATTGAAATATGTTAAGTGTTTTTCTAAATAAAATAAGGATAACTGCTGCCTCTGAGGTACAGAGTTCAAAAATAAAAAGATGATATATTTGATGCTTTAAGAGATTTTCCTTAAAAGAAATAATTGAAGTTTGGGATTAAAAAGGCACAATAAGTCCCAGAAATAAATAAATAAATAAAAACTTGATACAGAAAGCTTGACATTATATCCAAAGTAAGCCATAGAACTTGAAAGCTAAAGAATTCTTTAGATATACAAACTACCCCTTCCCCTTGAAAAAGCAAATCACCTATAAAGCAGAAAGTTGAAATTCACCTCAGAATTCTATGCAATAATATTTAAAGCCAGCAAACAATAGATAAATGTCTACAAAATCCTAAGGGAAAGTGTGACCCCAAGATATTACCTGAATAAAAATTAATAGGCAGATTTCCCCAAACATGAAGTAATTCAAAGGATACACCAACAATGAGTTCTCCTTATAGCTGCAGCTTGGCAATGAAATTTGGTCAGAGAGAAGCCACATTACAAACAAGGATATCACCAAACATCTCTCAGGAGTAGAGACAGCACAGTGTTTGTTTTAAAAAGGAAAAAAAAAAAAAAAACACTTTATCTGTTTGAAGAATTAAATATAAAATGCACTACATAGTTATGGATATGAGATTTTATCATTCTTTCTCATATATGAAATGATATATGTACATGTTTTCATCAGAGCATTATTTATAATATGAAAAGATTAAAAACATACCCAAGGTCCATCAGTCTGGAACAGATACATCCAACAGCAGAATACTATACAGTTATTAAAAAAAAGAATGACAACATACAGGTGTATGTTTAAGGAAAATTATTCTAAATATATTGTTAAATAAAAAATGTATAGTGCATAATAATTAGAAAAGTGGGAAATAAAGTATATTTTCACTTTTGCTTCTATCTGAAACACTGGGGATAGATAAGAAACTAAGTAGTTATCTAATACTGACGGGAGCTAAGATGATGGCAGAAGGGTCGAAGTGAAGCTTGTCAATGGAGAGCTTTTTGTATTATTTTGACTTTAAATCACGAGTGTGTTCTATATTTGAAACAAATTTTTAGGATCCGTAGGGAATTATAGTTGTCAAATAGAATTGAAATATTGTAAATCTGAACAGTGTTTTTACAAATATTTATAGCTAGCTATTGAGAATTTGAGTTGGGAAGAACAGAGATAGAACAGACTCAGTGTTAATCTTTCAAAACAGAATCAATAGACAATATCTAGGCTGGAAACACAGAATGTAGAAAACACGCCTCTATTTCACAACCTCTTAGTGCATTTTATAGTCTTTATTTATTTGTGTATTTTATCTCTTTACTGAACCTTAAAGACATCTTTTGTGCAACAATAGTTCCCATGACAAAGATACATTTATTTCAAGTTCAGTATTCCTCTGGTTTTGTTTTAATTTTTTTCTTCTCTGAAATTCAAGTAACATTACAATGAACAATTTTGGCCGATACAGGGTTTGTATGATCCATTTTGATAAAACCACTTCTTTTTTTTAAAAAAAAAAAAAAAGAAAAGCTTTTTAGGGGGATGGGATGGGGAGGGAGGGGTGGGGGCGGGCCACTTCTATTGGTCTTTCATTTATCTATTTTCATCCATCTTTGTTCCTTGGCCCGTGTGGGCCTCCCATCGTGGTGGCCTCTCCCGTATCAGAGCACCATCTCTGGGCACATGTGTTCCAGAGCTCCGGTTCGGTAGTTGGACACATTGGTCCAGCCGCTCCACAGCACGTGGGATCTTCCCAGGCCAGGGATCGAACCAGCGCCCCTTGCACTGCAAGGCAGTGTCCCTACCCACTGGACCACCAGGGAAGCCCATAAAACCACTTCTATTTATTTTTCTACCCAGCTATTGTTATCATTGTAAAGAAAGATGTCTGAAATAATGTTTTCCATGTTTTGGCAAAGAAAATTTCTGGATAGGTGGCTTCAGGAGATTGGTGTCTTTTCTCTTGCTTTCTAAATCATTTTTATTATTTATACTGAGTATATATCATTTAAAATACAATAACTTTTCTTTAAACATACATGAGTGCACATAGATAAGAAACTAAGTAGTTATCTAATACTGACGGGAGCTAAGATGATGGCAGAAGGGTCGAAGTGAAGCTTGTCAATGGAGAGCTTTTTGTATTATTTTGACTTTAAATCACGAGTGTGTTCTATATTTGAAACAAATTTTTAGGATCCGTAGGGAATTATAGTTGTCAAATAGAATTGAAATATTGTAAATCTGAACAGTGTTTTTACAAATATTTATAGCTAGCTATTGAGAATTTGAGTTGGGAAGAACAGAGATAGAACAGACTCAGTGTTAATCTTTCAAAACAGAATCAATAGACAATATCTAGGCTGGAAACACAGAATGTAGAAAACACGCCTCTATTTCACAACCTCTTAGTGCATTTTATAGTCTTTATTTATTTGTGTATTTTATCTCTTTACTGAACCTTAAAGACATCTTTTGTGCAACAATAGTTCCCATGACAAAGATACATTTATTTCAAGTTCAGTATTCCTCTGGTTTTGTTTTAATTTTTTTCTTCTCTGAAATTCAAGTAACATTACAATGAACAATTTTGGCCGATACAGGGTTTGTATGATCCATTTTGATAAAACCACTTCTTTTTTTTAAAAAAAAAAAAAAAGAAAAGCTTTTTAGGGGGATGGGATGGGGAGGGAGGGGTGCGGGCGGGCCACTTCCACTGGTCTTTCATTTCTCCATTTTCATCCATCTTTGTTCCTTGGCCCGTGTGGGCCTCCCATCGTGGTGGCCTCTCCCGTATCAGAGCACCATCTCTGGGCACATGTGTTCCAGAGCTCCGGTTCGGTAGTTGGACACATTGGTCCAGCCGCCCACGGCACGTGGGATCTTCCCAGGCCAGGGATCGAACCAGCGCCCCTTGCACTGCAAGGCAGTGTCCCTACCCACTGGACCACCAGGGAAGCCCATAAAACCACTTCTATTTATTTTTCTACCCAGCTATTGTTATCATTGTAAAGAAAGATGTCTGAAATAATGTTTTCCATGTTTTGGCAAAGAAAATTTCTGGATAGGTGGCTTCAGGAGATTGGTGTCTTTTCTCTTGCTTTCTAAATCATTTTTATTATTTATACTGAGTATATATCATTTTTTAAAATACAATACTTTTTCTTTAAACATACATGAGTGCACACATGCGCACAGACAAATATGTACAGAGGTAAGATGCCTATTTTCTTTGTGTACCTTTCTGCGTTTTAGACATTAAACAATGTGCTATGTGGTATAGAACTGTATGGAAAGTAGATATGCAGATGATACCACCCAGTGGCAGAAAGTGAAGAGGAGCTAAAGAGCCTCTTGATGATAATGAAAGAGGAGAATGAAAAATCTGGCTTGGAACACATTTGACAGTTCTGTATTTTTTCTCCAAATTATTCAAACGTGTTAGATTATGTTCTTTCTTATCCAAGAAGTCTATAAATATTTATATGTATAGTGTTATGTATAACAAAATTATATATAATTTTAACAAGTATGTAAATAAAATTATCATATACCCAAAACGATTCATGAAAAGCAGCATTTCCCTATCCCTCCTCTAAGAGACAAAGCACTTTAACTAGATTTAATGGTTTCTTCTGGTAACTATCTTCATAGGTCTTTAAAAAAATAAATGCTTATTCTGTTTCTTACTTTATCAGCCTTAAACCTATTGTTATGGAGGATAAGGATTTAATACTTATACTAACCTTTTTATGGTTAGATCACTGTTTGTTGTTAAATCAATAAGATATGCATCATTATAATGCAAATAGTCCACTGTCAAATCAAATAGTGTACTACAAGCACAGTTCCCATCTTGTATGGATTTTGTTTCTTCCTGGAGTCTCTAAATTGTCATTCCCTCTTCCCTGGCCCATCCTGATTCTTTTTTCTTGGACCTCAGGTGGAAATTGGGTTCCTGATGATTATTGGTGAGGAACACAATTTCAGTTGTGGGTTCATGAAGTATATCCTCTCATCTATCTCTGAATAAGATACAGATTTAGTTTTCCATTTATTTGTATTCAATTCAGTTCCCTTTTATTCCCAAGGCCTTCCATATTTCTCCAGTCAAGATTGATTACATTTTTTTTAAAGAATCTTTTTTTTTTTTTTTAAGATTTATTTATTTATTATTGGTGAGGGGTGGGGTGGGGAGGGAGGGGAGCAGGCGAGCCACTTCTATTGGTTTTTCATTTCTCTATTTTCATCCATCTTTGTTCTTTGGCCCGTGTGGGCCTCCCATCGCGGTGGCCTCTGTGGTCGCAGAGCGCCGGCTCTGGGCACATGTGCTCCAGAGCTCGGGCTCGGTAGTTGGACACATCAGTCCAGCCACTCCACTGCATGTGGGATCTTCCCAGGCCAGGGCTCGAACCGGTGCCCCTTGCACTGCAAGACGGTGTCCTTACCCACTGGACCATCAGGGAAGCCCAAGACTGATTACATTTTGAATGAACTGAATAAGTACTTTCTAACGGAATAAAGAAAAATGAGTTTGGACAAACTTTCACTATTAAGCTCACATAAATAATTAGGTCTATTTTTAATTTTTTTCTTTCTAAAAACAATAAAAGAGAATTAAAAGTGTGACGAGCATGTTTTATAAAGTGGAGAAGCACCATCTGTTTTCCAGAGGTGGACACAGACTATCTATTTTATGTAAGCACATCCCACTTTACAGAGGGAAACACCTGGAAGAAAATGGGACTAACAATTATTAAACTTCTTCTAAAGCACTTTAACTAGATTTAATGGTTTCTTCTGGTAACTATCTTCATAGGTCTTTAAAAAAATAAATGCTTATTCTGTTTCTTACTTTATCAGCCTTAAACCTATTGTTATGGAGGATAAGGATTTAATACTTATACTAACCTTTTTATGGTTAGATCACTGTTTGTTGTTAAATCAATAAGATATGCATCATTATAATGCAAATAGTCCACTGTCAAATCAAATAGTGTACTACAAGCACAGTTCCCATCTTGTATGGATTTTGTTTCTTCCTGGAGTCTCTAAATTGTCATTCCCTCTTCCCTGGCCCATCCTGATTCTTTTTTCTTGGACCTCAGGTGGAAATTGGGTTCCTGATGATTATTGGTGAGGAACACAATTTCAGTTGTGGGTTCATGAAGTATATCCTCTCATCTATCTCTGAATAAGATACAGATTTAGTTTTCCATTTATTTGTATTCAATTCAGTTCCCTTTTATTCCCAAGGCCTTCCATATTTCTCCAGTCAAGATTGATTACATTTTTTTTAAAGAATCTTTTTTTTTTTTTTTAAGATTTATTTATTTATTATTGGTGAGGGGTGGGGTGGGGAGGGAGGGGAGCAGGCGAGCCACTTCTATTGGTTTTTCATTTCTCTATTTTCATCCATCTTTGTTCTTTGGCCCGTGTGGGCCTCCCATCGCGGTGGCCTCTGTGGTCGCAGAGCGCCGGCTCTGGGCACATGTGCTCCAGAGCTCGGGCTCGGTAGTTGGACACATCAGTCCAGCCACTCCACTGCATGTGGGATCTTCCCAGGCCAGGGCTCGAACCGGTGCCCCTTGCACTGCAAGACGGTGTCCTTACCCACTGGACCATCAGGGAAGCCCAAGACTGATTACATTTTGAATGAACTGAATAAGTACTTTCTAACGGAATAAAGAAAAATGAGTTTGGACAAACTTTCACTATTAAGCTCACATAAATAATTAGGTCTATTTTTAATTTTTTTCTTTCTAAAAACAATAAAAGAGAATTAAAAGTGTGACGAGCATGTTTTATAAAGTGGAGAAGCACCATCTGTTTTCCAGAGGTGGACACAGACTATCTATTTTATGTAAGCACATCCCACTTTACAGAGGGAAACACCTGGAAGAAAATGGGACTAACAATTATTAAACATTTATTAATTGTTTAGAAGAGACAGTTATCTGATTTCATCGTGCAACAATTTCATGTATTATTTGCTTCCTTTATAAATGAGTAAATCATAAGTTTAAATAACTGGCCCAGGGGGACACAGTCGGTGGTGGAAGCAAAATGTCAAGCGCAAGTCAGACTCCAAGGCTCCTGTTCTCCCCACTCCAGCCTGCTCTCTGGGCTGTCCTCACTGAGCCTCACTGGCTGTATTGTGTTTGCTTTTTCTCTTAGTGGACGAATGTTCATCCGACTACACAATTGTGCTTCCTGTGATTGCGGCCATCGTGGTGGGTCTCTTGGCTGTGGGTTTGATTGTCTATGCAATCCGTCTAAGACGTGAATATGCTGGATACCAGAGAATCTAATTGGTGCCCAGGAGAAAAGAAAAACACGGAGTTTAGAGAATTTCTTCATTGTTTCTGGGATGTTATGGACTTCCCTCGGAGTGTGGATCCATTCAACCATGTAAACCACCGTCTTTCACAAAAGCCAAATCATGTCTGATGTAAGTTCAAGCAGCATATCAATTTTAAAATATTTTTGTTTTATGAATGATCTGGCGAGCTGTTTAAGAATATTTTCTAGTTTCTTTGAAAGTATTTTAACCAAAGTCAATTATTATTGTTCCTTGAATCAATAAGTTAAATCTTCCCAGAAATAATTTATTCTGTTCTATTCTCCATTGCCACATTATTACTCTTTGCGACCCCGTGGACTGCAACCCACCAGGCTCCTCTGTCCTTGGGATTCTCTAGGCAAGAATACTGGAGTGGGTTGCCATTTCCTTCTCCATTTTACTAGGTATGAAGACCTGTTTGAGAGAAACTGAACATTTGAGATACATTGAATTAACATAATGTATGTAAGATGGTATGTGCTCCATATCAGAAAACAAATCGCCAATTGTAATTCATGTTACTTATGTTCACATGGGAAATTCTATTTTATCCTTGATCTTTTCCACTTTTCGAGCTGCTTCTGCTTTGCCTATAAAATATATTTTCAGTGTTTTACTATCTATGTTTTGTGTCTGTCAACTGACTTACTTCCTTTTCCACTTTCAGTGTTTTCCAAAAATCATCAAAAAGAACAATCTATTATAGGTGGTCCAGATATCTGATGTGACACCAAGAGGAATAGATCAGATTACATTTTTGTCTTGATGACTCCTGCTCCAGAATCACTAAAAACTAATTAGGTGGCTACAGACAACAGAATTAAATGAGGCAAGAAACATTACTGATAGTCCTTCACTATTGAACACATATATGCCAGATACTAGGCTAAGCCGTTTAGGCACATGTTTAATTTTCACAACTTACATTTGAGTAAATTCTGGCTTAAGGAATTTTCCAGGTAACAAGTGACAGAGTCACTTGAGTGTCACCTAGCTGACAAGTGTCACCTAGAGCCTGGATTTGGCTTCCTGTTGGTCTGGTACCAAGGTCTTGGTCTTTGCACCAAATTTCCTACCAGAACGATGACACTAAAGTGCTGCCTGGAGACTGACACAGGCATATGCTCCCTTTTACAGAGGAAATGATGTTATCCAGAATCACCAGCGATTAGGATACATGAAAGAAGGACTTAATAGAAAAGGAAATAGTGTATCTTCAATGAAGTTCTCTACTCCCTCAAAGAAAACTGAGAGCCTCTCGAAAAAATCCTTCTTTCATTTTTATGTGATTATGAAGCTGTGAATCTACAGATGAAGGAATGTAGTAAATTTCTCAAGGCATTTTTTATTTCTTTGAAAGAGAAATCAGCGAACCAATTTTTCTTTCTTGATCTAGAGCGCCCTCTGGTGGTAACTTGCTTCTTCTGCAGGTTTATAGCCACATTTCTCTGGTTCACTTTTTTCCATAGAGAAGCCAAGAATTATATTCCTCCTTGTTCTTACTACCAAAGAAAGGAACTGAGTCAGGATATTAACAGGAAAGACCACATACCTCTAGCATTCATTCAAGTTGAGTTATTGAAGTATTAAAGGAATAATTCAAGTCATCCTGGAAAACATAGTCACTTTCCTGATTTGCTCTCTTATGCCTCAATAGCATTCATGAAGTCCTAACTTTAGTCTTAATAGAATATTGAATTGTAATAAAAGTTTTTGTAATAAAAATATATTTTGAGATTTATTTATGACATTTATTTCTTTTAATCTAGTTTTTTGTGCTATTGAAAATTTTGTTTACAACCTTAGTGGAGGTTGTTGCTTGAATCAATAAGTTAAATCGCCTTCCTAGCAATAATGTATTTTATTCTATTATCCATTGCTACATTATGACTAGGTAGGAATACATATTTGAGAGAAACTGAATTTCTGAGACGATAAACCATATTAAAAATACAAATTAAATTTCTCAGTCCAGACTTCCTGACTGGTTTACGAGTTTATTTAAGTGCTGCCACAATTTACCATTCATTCATTCATTCATCCAACCAACATCGTCTAAGGACTTCCTAAGTGCCAGACAGTCTGGTAGGGGCTGAGATAAATACGAAGAGGTCCTGTGTTAGTTATCCATAGCTACATAACAAATCACCCCAAAACTTAGCAGGTTAAAACAGCAAACATTCACTCTCTCACAGTCTCTGACGGTCAGAAGTCTGGGAGCAGCTTAGCAGGGCGGTGCTGGCTCATTGTCTCTCACCAGGTGGCAGTTCAGCCCTTGACCAGAGCTGCAGTCATTAAAGGTTCAAATAGGGGGGAAGAATCACTTCAAAGTTCACACAGTGTGGCGTATCCATAGGAAAGCTTACAACATGGCAGCTGGCCTCCCCCAGAGCAATGATCCAAGAGAGAGAATCTGATTAGCTAATCCCAGAAGTGACATGCCGTCACTTCTGCTGTACGCTGATGTCACGCCAACCATCCCTCATGTTAACACAATGTAGCAGTGAAGACATGAGAGGTAGAAATAAAGGGACCAATCTTGAATGCTGTCTACCCCATACCCACTGTCAAGGTAAAATTTACTGGTTTACTGGAGGGGAAATTCAGGCATAGAAACTCCAGTCCATACACGACGAAAAGTGGTTTAAGAGGAACCTATACAAAGGACAGTGGTAGCAGGGCCGAATCCAGCCTGCTTCCACCTCTGCCCCAGATGGAGCTTGCGCCCAGGAGAACAACCTCTCAACCCCAGGCGATGACAGCCTATGGACCAGCCCCTGCTCAGGATGACTTGCCTTTCTACGAAGGTAGGTTGTTGGCCTATGCTCTGTAATATTCATTTACAGCTTTGCTTCAGGGATTTGTCAACTCCCCTTCTTGCTCTCAGAATGTAATCCAAAGTGATCCAGACAACACAGATATGCTATGGAATGTCACACTCAACCACTACATTGATGACATCACGCTAATTAGACAGGACAAGGATGAAACGATTATGCTGTAGGCCTTGGGTAAGCACATGTGTTCCAGGAGGCATGAAGATTCAAGGATCGACTACTTCATTGAAGAATTGGAAGACCCAGAGAAGGACATGCCAGAATATCCCCTCCAAGATAAAGTACAGATGTTTTTCATGCTGCATCCATTCCACAGAGAAGAAGCTAGACCTCTTTAGATTCCGGTGGCAACATTCCACAGGGAGAAAAACTCCTCTGGTCCATTTACCAGGCGATGGTAGGAAGTGATCAGTTTTGAGTGGGGCCAGAAGGTTTTTTCTGTAAAAATCCCCCCAAAACTTAGCAGGTTAAAACAGCAAACATTCACTCTCTCACAGTCTCTGACGGTCAGAAGTCTGGGAGCAGCTTAGCAGGGCGGTGCTGGCTCATTGTCTCTCACCAGGTGGCAGTTCAGCCCTTGACCAGAGCTGCAGTCATTAAAGGTTCAAATAGGGGGGAAGAATCACTTCAAAGTTCACACAGTGTGGCGTATCCATAGGAAAGCTTACAACATGGCAGCTGGCCTCCCCCAGAGCAATGATCCAAGAGAGAGAATCTGATTAGCTAATCCCAGAAGTGACATGCCGTCACTTCTGCTGTACGCTGATGTCACGCCAACCATCCCTCATGTTAACACAATGTAGCAGTGAAGACATGAGAGGTAGAAATAAAGGGGGCCAATCTTGAATGCTGTCTACCCCATACCCACTGTCAAGGTAAAATTTACTGGTTTACTGGAGGGGAAATTCAGGCATAGAAACTCCAGTCCATACACGACGAAAAGTGGTTTAAGAGGAACCTATACAAAGGACAGTGGTAGCAGGGCCGAATCCAGCCTGCTTCCACCTCTGCCCCAGATGGAGCTTGCGCCCAGGAGAACAACCTCTCAACCCCAGGCGATGACAGCCTATGGACCAGCCCCTGCTCAGGATGACTTGCCTTTCTACGAAGGTAGGTTGTTGGCCTATGCTCTGTAATATTCATTTACAGCTTTGCTTCAGGGATTTGTCAACTCCCCTTCTTGCTCTCAGAATGTAATCCAAAGTGATCCAGACAACACAGATATGCTATGGAATGTCACACTCAACCACTACATTGATGACATCACGCTAATTAGACAGGACAAGGATGAAACGATTATGCTGTAGGCCTTGGGTAAGCACATGTGTTCCAGGAGGCATGAAGATTCAAGGATCGACTACTTCATTGAAGAATTGGAAGACCCAGAGAAGGACATGCCAGAATATCCCCTCCAAGATAAAGTACAGATGTTTTTCATGCTGCATCCATTCCACAGAGAAGAAGCTAGACCTCTTTAGATTCCGGTGGCAACATTCCACAGGGAGAAAAACTCCTCTGGTCCATTTACCAGGCGATGTAGGAAGTGATCAGTTTTGAGTGGGGCCAGAGCAGGAACAGGTAGGACCGCAACTCCAGGCCACAGTGCAGTCAGCCCTGCTGCTTGAGCCATGCACTCAGAAAGTTCCCAGGCAACTGAAGCAAGGCCAAGGCCATGCCATTTGGAGAAAAGAAATATATACCCTTTGGGAAGCAACTCTTGGCATGTTACTAGGCGGGAACATGTGACCTTGGGACACAAAGTGACCATATATCCAGAACTGATCATTTCTGAGCTGGATTCTGCCAAATCCACAAAGCAATATATGTTGGATGGGCCTTTCCATAGTCAGCTGAAACATGGAAATGGACATGCGGGATCAAGCCCAAGTTGGCTTAGAGAGCATGGATAAGGTAAGAGAATCTGTTTTAGAGAATACACATTAAAGTAGTTAGGAGTAAAAAAAAGAGAGAGAGAGAGAAAGAAAGAAAGAGAAAGATATCTAGCATCAGGTCTGCAACTTACTTGCAAATGATTTTTAAAAATGTGAGTGTATTAGTGTGGGTGTGTGTGTTTAGGTACATAGAGAGAAAAAGATATAGCAAACATTGTATAATATGAACACTTGGGATATAAAGGTAAAGGGTACTATTCTTGCAGCTTTTCTGTAAGTCTGAAGTTATATCAAAAAGAGAAAAAAAAATATTTTAAAGTTATGTGTTTAGGTACCAAATTCAAAATACGCAAAAGAGTACATAGTAAAAAAAATTGTCACTATCCTATCCTTGTCTTGGAGCCAACAACTTTTCCTTCCCAGAAGCTGTTGCTACATACTGGCTTCTCTGGTGGCTCCATACCAATGCAAGAAACGTGGGCTCAATCCCTGGGTCGGGAAGATCCCCTGGAGAAGGAAATGGCACCTCACTCCAATGTTCTTGCCTAGAAAATCCCATGGACAAAGAGCCTGGCAGGCTACAGTCTATGGGGTCGCAGAGTCAGACATAACCACACAACAACAAAAACAACAAACTGCTACATACATAAGCACTTATGTTTTTTTCTTCCTTCTATTTTTACACAAATGATAGGATAATACCTACAGTTCTGCGCATTGCTTTTTTCACTTATACGAGTGTATATAGGACTGTCTCATTCTTTTTTTAGTGGCTGCATAATACTCCATTAAATGTATACCTGTACATTTATTTAACACATCTCTTTTAATCAGTTCATTATTTCCAACAATACAACAATGTTTCCTTAATCAGACATCATTCAAATGTCTATATCTCAGTTGATTTCTAAAAAGTAGTTTTGATAAATCCAAAAGTTCGTGAGTTTGCAGTTTTGGTAACTACTACCAAAGTACTCTGCGGCATGGTTGTGCCAGTTTTCACTCCATAAGGCTAATACTCTCATGGCCCTCCCTAATGACAGTGCCTTACTAAATTTTCGATATTTGCTAATGATAGGTATGTCATTATAGTTTTAATTTGTATTTCTTTGATTTGGAATAAGGTCATGTGTCTTTTATATGTATTTACCTATTTATATTTCCTGCTCTGTGAAGAATCTGCCCGCAATGCAAGAGACCCAGATTCAATCCTGGGATGGGAGGATCCCCTGGAGGAGGAACTGGCTACCCCTCCAGGATTCTTGCCTGGAGAATTCCATGGACAGAGGAGCCTGGTGAACTACAATCCATGTGCTCACAAAGAGTCAGTCATGACTGAGCAATGAACACAGACATGTTCTGTGACCTCCTCGTAGTCTTCTCTTTTTCTTTATACTTATTAGGTCCCTCTTAGCTTTTTTGAAGTACAACTGACAAATAAAATTGTGCATCTTTAATGTGTACAATGTGATGATTTGGTATATGTATGCATTGTGAAATTATTACCATACTCAAGTGATAAAAATACTTAATATCTACTCTCAATGAATTTCAAATATACAACATAGTATTGTAATTGTAGTCACCATGCTGTGCAGTAGATCGACAGAATTTATTCACTTTTTTTCCTACTACTTATCTTATAACTGAAAGTTTGTCCCATTTGACCAGCATCTCCCCTTTCCCCCAGCCCTCAGCTTCTGTTAACCACCATGCACTATTGATCTTTATCTGGTTCATTTCACTTAGCATAATGTTCTCCAGGTTCATCCATACTGTTCCAAATGGCAGAATTTCTTTCTCATGGTTGAATATATTTCATCGTGACATGTGTGGTATGTGTGTGTGTGTAATTTTTATTCATTCATCCAGTCGATGAATACTTAGGCTGTTTCCATGTCTTGGCTATTGTGAATAATGCTGCAATAAAGGTGATAGTGCACATACATCCTCAGTATACTGATTTTGTTTCCTTCACCTATATTTCCAGAAGTGGGGTTGCTGAATCATATGGTAGGTCTATTTTTAAATTTCTAAGGAATCTGTATAGTTTTCCATAATGATTGTCTAATTTACTTTCCCATCAACAGTGTACAAGTGTTCCATTCTCTCCACATCTCCACCAACATTTGTTACCTATTTTGTTTTTTATAATAGCCATCCTAATAGGTGATGACTCATTACAGTTTTGATCTGCATTTCCATATTGAGCATCTTTTCATGTGTTAGGCATTTGTATGTCTTCTTTGGAAAAAATGTGTATTTGGGTCCTTTCCCAATTTTTAGCTGGATTATTTGTTTTTTTGCTATTGAGTTGTATAAATTCTTATTAACCCCTGTCAGACATATGGTTTGCAAATATTTTCTCCAGTTTAGCAGGTTGCCTTTTTATTTGTTTATTGATTTGCTTTTGTTGCCTTTGATTTGGTTTCATATCTAAAAACTTACTGCCAAGACTAATGTCAAGAAGCATTTCCCCCCCTTTTTTTTTTGGCCACTTCTGTTAGTCTTTCATTTATTTATTTTTGTTCTTTGGCCCCTATGTTTTCTTCTAGTGGTGTAAGGCAGGGTCCAGTCTCATCCTTTTGTCTGTAAATATCCGGTTTTCCCAGTAGCATTTATTGAAGGGACTGTCCTTTCACCATTGGGTGTGCTTGGCCCCCTTCTCAAAGCTTAGTTGATCATATATGTATGGGTTTATTTCTGGGCTCTCTATCCTGCTCCCTTGGTCTCTTCGTAATCTTTGAATTTCTACTCTTGCCTTATACATCTTTTTTTTCTTGTTGATCTGTACAAGTTATTTGCATATTAAGGAAAGTACATCTTCGTCTGTAAAAAGTTATAAAATTATTCTCAGTTCATTTTTTTCCAAAATGTATGCTTTACTGTGCAGATTTTGAAAATTCTGTGTATTAAATAGTTGAATTTGGGCTTCCCTGGTGGTCCAGTGGGTAAGGACACCGCCTTGCAGTGTGAGGGGCGCCAGTTCGATCCCTGGCCTGGGAAGATTCCACGTGCCACGGAGTGGCTGGATGGATGGGTCCAACTACCAAGCTGGAACTCTGGAGTGCAACTGCCCAGAGCTGGTGCTCTGCGATGAGAGAGGCCACTGAGACGGGGAGGCCTACACAGGCCAAAGAACAAAGATGGAAATAAATGAAAGACCTACAGAAGTGGTCAAAAAAAAAAAGTTGAATTTATCAATTATTTTTCTGTTATAGTTTCTGAGTATTCTGTTACACTTACAAAAACCTTTCCTTCTTTAAGATATCCCATGATATCTTCTAGCACATTTATCTTTCATCTTTTGTATTTAATCTTTTATCCACTTAGAACTTACTTTGGTGTTAGGTGTGAGGAGTGAGTAGGGATTCAACTTTTTTTTTCCTCCTAGAGGGCTAGTCACTAGTCCCAATAACACTCTTAAATTATTCTCTTAAAATCTAGAATGAATGTTGAATTTTATCTAAGACCTATTAAGCAACTATGAACATGATAGAATTGTTTCCCTTTTACATACAAGATTAATTACTTATATTAATGTTGAATAATATTGACTTTTTACATTTCTAAAGTAAACCTTACTCATTATGGTATAAAGATTTATTTATTTATTTATTTTGGGCGGGGGTTGGGTTGGGGAGGGAGGGGAGTGGGCGGGCCACTTCTATTGGTCTTTCATGTCTCTATTTTCATTCGTCTTTGTTCCTTGGCTCCTGTGGGCCTCCCATCACGTCGGCCTCTATTGTCGCAGAGCACCGGCTCTGGGCGCATGCGCTCCAGAGGTCCGGCCTGCTAATTGGACACATCGGTCCAGCCAATCCGCAGCACGTGGGATCTTCCCAGGCCAGGGATCGAACCGGTGCCCCTTGCGCTGCAAGGTGGTGTCCTTACCCACTGGACCACCAGGGGAAGCCCCGGGGAAGCCCCTCATTATGGTATAATACTCTTTCTATATGCTATCACATACTTTAGCTGGTAATATAATCGTGGTTTCATTAATATTCATAAGTGGAGAATTTGGACTAATCGTGTGGTTTTAATTTTAAAGTTGAATTTGGGCCGGGCAAAACACCGCCTTGCAGTGTGAGGGGCGCCAGTTCGATCCCTGGCCTGGGAAGATTCCACGTGCCACGGAGTGGCTGGATGGATGGGTCCAACTACCAAGCTGGAACTCTGGAGTGCAACTGCCCAGAGCTGGTGCTCTGCGATGAGAGAGGCCACTGAGACGGGGAGGCCTACACAGGCCAAAGAACAAAGATGGAAATAAATGAAAGACCTACAGAAGTGGTCAAAAAAAAAAAGTTGAATTTATCAATTATTTTTCTGTTATAGTTTCTGAGTATTCTGTTACACTTACAAAAACCTTTCCTTCTTTAAGATATCCCATGATATCTTCTAGCACATTTATCTTTCATCTTTTGTATTTAATCTTTTATCCACTTAGAACTTACTTTGGTGTTAGGTGTGAGGAGTGAGTAGGGATTCAACTTTTTTTTTCCTCCTAGAGGGCTAGTCACTAGTCCCAATAACACTCTTAAATTATTCTCTTAAAATCTAGAATGAATGTTGAATTTTATCTAAGACCTATTAAGCAACTATGAACATGATAGAATTGTTTCCCTTTTACATACAAGATTAATTACTTATATTAATGTTGAATAATATTGACTTTTTACATTTCTAAAGTAAACCTTACTCATTATGGTATAAAGATTTATTTATTTATTTATTTTGGGCGGGGGTTGGGTTGAGGGAGGGAGTGGGCGGGCCACTTCTATTGGTCTTTCATGTCTCTATTTTCATTCGTCTTTGTTCCTTGGCTCCTGTGGGCCTCCCATCACGTCGGCCTCTATTGTCGCAGAGCACCGGCTCTGGGCGCATGCGCTCCAGAGGTCCGGCCTGCTAATTGGACACATCGGTCCAGCCAATCCGCAGCACGTGGGATCTTCCCAGGCCAGGGATCGAACCGGTGCCCCTTGCGCTGCAAGGTGGTGTCCTTACCCACTGGACCACCAGGGGAAGCCCCGGGGAAGCCCCTCATTATGGTATAATACTCTTTCTATATGCTATCACATACTTTAGCTGGTAATATAATCGTGGTTTCATTAATATTCATAAGTGGAGAATTTGAACTATGTGTGTGTGTGTGTTTGTGCTATCTTTGTTAGTTTTTGGTACCAATGTTATGCTCACTTCACAATAAGATTTTGGAAGACTTCCAATTTTCTGTGCTCTGGGTCAGAATTAATAGCATTAGTACTGCTGCTAATAGCCATATTAATTAACAGAATAAATAGCATTAATACTGCCATTAATAGCAAATAGCATCAACTACTGTTTGCCATTCTGGTGCAATTTCCCTGTAAGACAAGGTGAATTACATGCTTTGGGGTGGAACTGAAGGTAGTAGAACACTAGTAACAGTAGTGTAGTTGCTCAGTCTTGTGTGACTCTTTGCGACCCCAGGGACTGCAGCTGCCAGGCTTCTTGGTTAATGGGATTCTCCAGGCAAGAATGCTGGAGTGGGTAACCATTCCCTTCTCCAGATCTTCCTGATGCAGGGACTGAACATAGGACTCCCACTTTGCAGGCTGATTCTTCACCACCATGAGAACCACCAGGGAAGCCCTAGTAAGAACATTAGGTCTTTGATGATATTCTCTTGTCCTTGTATGATAATGGATTAATTAGATTTTTGATTTCAGGAGCTATTTGGATACATTGTGTTTTCTTGTTTTAAACATCATCCATTTCATCCAGGTTTTCGAACTTTTATTTGGTGGAAGTTGAGTAAAACAGTCTGTACAAATTGATTTATTTATTTTCTCTCTCTGCACCTTTTCCTCACTTATATCAAGCGTGCATTTTCTCCCTTCTAATTAGTTAACAATTTGTATTGATTTCTTTGAACTTCTGGACTTATTAGTGCTTCAATAGTAGTTTCCCTAATTCATTTATTTTTGTTTTATCTTTACTAATTTCTTTATTCTGCTTCTCTTATGTATTTTTTTCTAATCCCTGAATAAGGATGCCTTACTTTCACTATAATTTTCCTGTAATCCCAGCTTTTAGCTATATCAAAAAAAATCTATATGTACTCTTTTTGTCTGTTTGTTTGTTTAATTTTGGCCTCTTTTTTCGGTTATTTATTTTCATCCATCTTTATTCTTCGGCCTGTGTGGGCCTCCCATGGCAATGGCCTCTCTCGTTGCATGTGCTCCAGAGCGCTGGTTCACAACCGGACACATCGGCCCAGTCCCTCTGTGGCATGTGGGATCCTCCCAGGCCAGGGATTGAACTGGTGCCCCTTGCACTGCAGGCGAACTCTTTATCCACTGGACCACCAGGGAAGCCCTATATGTGTTTTTTTTGATACTTTTATTTTCTAGACATTCTTCAATTCGGTTTTGACTTCCTCTTTGCTTCAACAGTCAATTAAAACACTTCTTTAAAATCTCAGGTTGTTTTAAATCTTGGTTAATTATCTTATTCAACGGACATGAGTTCGAGCAGGCTCTGGGAGATGGTGAAGGACAAGGAAACCTGGCATGGCGCAGTCCATGGGGGTCGCAAAGAGTCGAACATGACTTAACGACTAAACTGAACTGATTTTATTTTAACCATTCTTGAGACCACTAGAGAATTTTATTTTGCTCTCCACCCCATTTGACTTTCCCCCCATTGCTCTGTTCGCCAGCTTCCTCGGGTTTTTTGTTTGTTTGTTTCTGTGGATTCAAATCTAGCATTTTTGAAAATTTTATTTAACTTTTACAGAGTTTTGTTGTTTACTGCTATACAGAAACCTCTATCAGCCATAGGCATGCACTTGACCCCTCCCACCTGAACTTTCCTCCGATCTCCCTCCCCCTCCCACCCGTCTTGCTTGTAGCACAGCCCTTGCGTAAATTCCCTTAACCTTACACAAAATTCACAGTGGCTGTCTCTTACAGTTGGTAATGTGGGTTTCCACGTTATTTTTTTCTACCGTCCCCTATTCCCACAGCATAAGTCTGTTCTTGAGGTTTTATTTAGTTAACAATTTGTATTGATTTCTTTGAACTTCTGGACTTATTAGTGCTTCAATAGTAGTTTCCCTAATTCATTTATTTTTGTTTTATCTTTACTAATTTCTTTATTCTGCTTCTCTTATGTATTTTTTTCTAATCCCTGAATAAGGATGCCTTACTTTCACTATAATTTTCCTGTAATCCCAGCTTTTAGCTATATCAAAAAAAATCTATATGTACTCTTTTTGTCTGTTTGTTTGTTTGTTTAATTTTGGCCTCTTTTTTCGGTTATTTATTTTCATCCATCTTTATTCTTCGGCCTGTGTGGGCCTCCCATGGCAATGGCCTCTCTCGTTGCATGTGCTCCAGAGCGCTGGTTCACAACCGGACACATCGGCCCAGTCCCTCTGTGGCATGTGGGATCCTCCCAGGCCAGGGATTGAACTGGTGCCCCTTGCACTGCAGGCGAACTCTTTATCCACTGGACCACCAGGGAAGCCCTATATGTGTTTTTTTTGATACTTTTATTTTCTAGACATTCTTCAATTCGGTTTTGACTTCCTCTTTGCTTCAACAGTCAATTAAAACACTTCTTTAAAATCTCAGGTTGTTTTAAATCTTGGTTAATTATCTTATTCAACGGACATGAGTTCGAGCAGGCTCTGGGAGATGGTGAAGGACAAGGAAACCTGGCATGGCGCAGTCCATGGGGGTCGCAAAGAGTCGAACATGACTTAACGACTAAACTGAACTGATTTTATTTTAACCATTCTTGAGACCACTAGAGAATTTTATTTTGCTCTCCACCCCATTTGACTTTCCCCCCATTGCTCTGTTCGCCAGCTTCCTCGGGTTTTTTGTTTGTTTGTTTCTGTGGATTCAAATCTAGCATTTTTGAAAATTTTATTTAACTTTTACAGAGTTTTGTTGTTTACTGCTATACAGAAACCTCTATCAGCCATAGGCATGCACTTGACCCCTCCCACCTGAACTTTCCTCCGATCTCCCTCCCCCTCCCACCCGTCTTGCTTGTAGCACAGCCCTTGCGTAAATTCCCTTAACCTTACACAAAATTCACAGTGGCTGTCTCTTACAGTTGGTAATGTGGGTTTCCACGTTACTTTTTTTTTTTGAGAGTTGTGGGTTAAGTTTTATTTGGGGCAGAGTTAGGATCCACGTTACCCTTTCCATACCTCTCGCCCACTCCTCCCTCACGCTAGTGTCCATAAGTCTGTTCTTGAGGTTTTAATAATAAGGATCAGGAGGAGGGTTCCAGAACGAAGGAATTGCCAAGGGAAGAGACGTCTAACCCGGTTCCAGGGAAGCCGAGAACCCAGATATATCCCTTCCAAGAGTTGGCTCAAGGGGAGGAGGGAACGGGGACGACACCCCTGCGGCGCAAGATTCTACTGGCCAATCACCGCGCCCCAACCCCTGCTCTGTTCTTTGATTGGTTTTAGTGGAGACGCCTCCACCACGCCTCGGCCGGCCTAACGCCTGTCTTTGACGAGTACGGTGGCCGGCGGAGGACAATAGGCCTGCGCAGCTGGGACCAGGTTTTGCAGTGAGTGGGACGCAGCTTTTGTGCCTAGGCGTCAGAGAAAGACCGGGCTGCAGGGACATGGCGGCAGCCTCTGCGGTGTCGGTGCTGCTCGTGGCGGCGGAGCGGCACCGATGGCAGCGAGTCCCGCGTTTGCTGCTGCCGAGGTAACGGCGGTGGAGGGGCGGTGGATCAGAGTCGGGGTCGGAGTTCAATGGACTCGTGCTCCCTGTGAGGGGTGCAGAGAGACCAGGGACGGGGGCGAGGAAGGAAGGACAGAAGAAAAAAATCGACCGAGTCTTGGTATGGAGAGGGAGACACACTCAGCCCTTTCCTTTCTTTTCCCTTCCAGACATCCACCCTTCAGCCTTCTGCCCATTTTTGAGGAGGAGGGGAGAGGGTGGAGCTGGACCTGCAGCCTCCGTGTTCCCCTCGTCCACAGGGCCGAAAGTAACGCTTGTACAGCTGCTAACCATTACCACTGTGCTTTCACTGCATTCCGTCTGCGGGGAGTGTTGCTATAATCCCGCTTATGATGAAGCCCGAAGGGGTCAACGACTCGCGCTAGTTTAAACTAGTAGTGAGAAATGGCGCCAGGATGTTAAGGGTTCTTTGGAGTTCTTTCCTTTTGCTGAAATAAATCAAAGTAACAACAGCAAATTTCTCTTCCGGGGGACTGAGAGGTTTTGTAGTAACTTTGTAGACAAGTTTGAACAAAGCTATCAGGTGACTCACTCTAGCTAACCTGACTGCAGGTCAGGTTCAGGCTTTGATGACAATAACTGGCAGAGAAGACACCTCCAGGTTTCTGGATAGCAGCTTCCTTACTTAGCCTTCTCCTCCCTCCTCCCTTTCTTCCTCCTCCTTTATCATTCTGGAAATATAGCGTACAGCTTAAGGGCATAGACTTTGTGGAGTCTGAAAGGGGATTCAGCTTTGCTCATCACTGGGTGTGTGAGTTATCTTGGGCAAGTTACTCACTTCAGCACTTCAATTTCTTTATCGGGGATTATCTAAATCACCTTTAACATTCCTGTAAAAAGGTTTAAATAGGATCTGAGGTGTATGAAGCAATGCATAGATGTAGCCTTTGCAGACTCAATGGTTTTAAATCTTAAGTTTTTTGGGTTTTGTTGTTGTTGTTGTCCCGAGGATTTTGTATCTATGTAGATTTTCAGTTATTTAATCGTTTAGGACTAGCCCCAGAGTAAAATGTGATGGGGAGAGCAATGTTCGTGCTCTTCTCTTTCTCCTGATTTTTCTTAGGTTTCCAGGGAATTTCGGGATATTACACAGACCTATTTTATCTTCTCTCTCTTTTTCAAATTTTAGCTATTAGGTGTAGAACTATTCTCAGGTAGTTGTCACCCTGGAAAATGTTAAAGCGTTGTTAATGGCGCGGAGAATTAAAATCTTATTATATAGGGTGTTTACATGTTTTGTTTTGTGTTTTTTTTTTTTAAGAATTCTAAGTGACACAGGGAGCAACTGGATGGGTGTGGTAAGCAGGGAGTACCGGGATCTGATTGTTGGTGGTGGTGGTTTTTTACTATTGTTTATTTATATGTGTGATTGTGTTAAGTCTTAGCTGTGACACAAGGAATCTTCGATCTTCCTTGCAACATGCAGCAACTTTTAGTTGCAGCATGTGGAATCTAGTTCCCTGACTAGGATAGAATCCAGGCCCCTGTTAAGGGTTCTTTGGAGTTCTTTCCTTTTGCTGAAATAAATCAAAGTAACAACAGCAAATTTCTCTTCCGGGGGACTGAGAGGTTTTGTAGTAACTTTGTAGACAAGTTTGAACAAAGCTATCAGGTGACTCACTCTAGCTAACCTGACTGCAGGTCAGGTTCAGGCTTTGATGACAATAACTGGCAGAGAAGACACCTCCAGGTTTCTGGATAGCAGCTTCCTTACTTAGCCTTCTCCTCCCTCCTCCCTTTCTTCCTCCTCCTTTATCATTCTGGAAATATAGCGTACAGCTTAAGGGCATAGACTTTGTGGAGTCTGAAAGGGGATTCAGCTTTGCTCATCACTGGGTGTGTGAGTTATCTTGGGCAAGTTACTCACTTCAGCACTTCAATTTCTTTATCGGGGATTATCTAAATCACCTTTAACATTCCTGTAAAAAGGTTTAAATAGGATCTGAGGTGTATGAAGCAATGCATAGATGTAGCCTTTGCAGACTCAATGGTTTTAAATCTTAAGTTTTTTGGGTTTTGTTGTTGTTGTTGTCCCGAGGATTTTGTATCTATGTAGATTTTCAGTTATTTAATCGTTTAGGACTAGCCCCAGAGTAAAATGTGATGGGGAGAGCAATGTTCGTGCTCTTCTCTTTCTCCTGATTTTTCTTAGGTTTCCAGGGAATTTCGGGATATTACACAGACCTATTTTATCTTCTCTCTCTTTTTCAAATTTTAGCTATTAGGTGTAGAACTATTCTCAGGTAGTTGTCACCCTGGAAAATGTTAAAGCGTTGTTAATGGCGCGGAGAATTAAAATCTTATTATATAGGGTGTTTACATGTTTTGTTTTGTGTTTTTTTTTTTTAAGAATTCTAAGTGACACAGGGAGCAACTGGATGGGTGTGGTAAGCAGGGAGTACCGGGATCTGATTGTTGGTGGTGGTGGTTTTTTACTATTGTTTATTTATATGTGTGATTGTGTTAAGTCTTAGCTGTGACACAAGGAATCTTCGATCTTCCTTGCAACATGCAGCAACTTTTAGTTGCAGCATGTGGAATCTAGTTCCCTGACTAGGATAGAATCCAGGCCCCCTGCACTGAGAGTGCCAAGTCTTAGCCACTGAACCACCAAAGAAGTCCTTTACTTGTCTTTTTATGTCATGATTCTTTTTAAAATTTTATTTATTTATTGGCTGTTCTTGGTTTTCACTGCTGCCGCAGGCTCTTCTCTAGTTGCAGGGAGTGGGCTTCTTGTCGTGGTGACTTTTCTTGTTGTGGAACTTGGGCTCTAGGGCACACGGGCTTCTGTAGTTGCAGCACGCGGGCTTAGTAGTTGCGGCTCCGAGGCTCTAGAGCACAGGCTCCATAGTTGTGACTCACCAGCTTAGTTGCTCTGCAGCCATGTGGCATCTTCCTGGATCAGGGATTGAACTTGTATCTCCTGCATTGGCAGGTGAACTCTCCACCACTGAGCTACCAGAGAAGTCCCCTATGTCATGATTTTGTAGTAACTCAAATCTGGTCCAGTGGGATTTTTTAAATGATGATAAATTGGTATAGAAATTAGTGAATCAGAATGCAATAATCGCATGAAAGCAACTTCTTAACTGTTTTTTAAGCCATTTTGAATTGTAGTATAGATAATGGTGAAAACTGGAGTAGACCAGTCAGAATGTTGTTGGGATAGAAGATTATAGTTAAATGGTGTATGTAGGGAACAGGGGAAATTGTGTCTCTTAGTCTACACTGGAAAATAGCAGAAGAAAACTTTAGTTCAGCAATGTCCTTAAACAGAATCAGAGTCTTAGTTGGATTTACTAAGAAATAGCCATTTTATAGACATATTGTCCAGGGCAGGCCTTGAATCTTTTCTTTTTTTTTTTTTAAAGATTTATTTATTTATTTATTTATTTTGGGCGGGGGTCAGGTTGGGGAGGGAGGGGGGCGGGCGAGCCACTTCTGTTGGTCTTTTATTTCTCTATTTTCATCCATCTTTGTTCTTTGGCTCCTGTGGGCCTCCCATCGCGGTGGCAGCTGTCGTCGCAGAGCGCCGGCTCTGGGCGCATGCGCTCCAGATCTCCGGCTCGCTAATTGGACACATCGGTCCAGCCGCTCCGCGGCACATGGGGTCTTCCCAGGCCAGGGCTCAAACCGGCGCCCCTTGCACTGCAAGGCGGTGTCCTTACCCACTGGACCACCAGGGGAAGCCCAGGCCTTGAATCTTATCAGTACAGCTACCTGAAGACTGTGACAGGAAGATGCTTTGATCCCTGTCTCCCCACTGAAGCTCAAGAAAGCAAAGTCAGTTAATTGGAACGATGGGAGAAAGCAGTAACCTCCTGAGAAAACCATCTTATGGAACTCAGGTGCCAAAGCTGTGGGTCTTCCCCGGAGCCCTTCGTGAATGTCAGCATCTGACTGTGCATCAGAGTGCAATGGCTGTCTGGTTATCCACTCTAACAATCCAGCCTCCTGCATCTCTGCCCTGGTGAAAGGCCAGTCCTGTTCAATTACAGTTCTATGTATAGTATTGGTATATGTATATGCTACACATATGAGTTACAAGTATCTAATATGCATTGTGCTTTTTATGGCCTGCTTTGTAAGGGATCTAAGAGTTAGTTCTTGGGTCTTCCGTTATGGTCCAATGGTTACAAGGCTCAGCTTCTCCTATAGGAGGCATGGGTACCATCCCTGGTCTGGGAAGATCCCTCATGCTTCATGGTGTGGCCAAAAAAGTAGATAAATAAAATGATTAGTTCTTTATAACCATAGTTTTGCTAGATCTTCCAGATATGGACTGAAAAGGTTAAGGTGCAATTGCTTCTGCAATTGTTAATTTCTCAGTGTATTCTTTTTTAGCCAAAACCTAATAGGCACTGTATGAATCTGGCCTGCTTTCTAAGTTATTGTATCCACAGGTAACATAGAACTTAATTTGACCAATGTTTTGTTTAATAAAATGGAATAGAACAGGAACTATCAAAACATAGGGAAATTTTTCAGTGAAGTAAGTCAAAAAGAGAAGGACAAGTACAATATACTAACATATATATGGAATCTAGTAGGATGGTAATGATAACACATGCAGTGAAGCGATGGAAAAACAGACATGGACAGTAGACATATGGACATTGTGGGGAATGAACAGTGGGTGGGAGGCGTAAAGGAAGTAGCATGAAAACCTGTACCATCATATGTGAAGAAAACAGCTATAGTCATTGCTTTGTGAGAAAAGAGGATCCTGCAGGGGTGCTGTGTGATGGCCTGGAGAGGTGGGATGGGGGAGATATATGTATGACTAATCTGGGAACATATCTGTAAACAACAAAACTCTGTAAAAGTTAAAAGTAAAATAAAAGTTTTTAAAATAAAACATAGGAACTTTTTCTTTGTAAAACTTCTGAAGCTCAAGAAAGCAAAGTCAGTTAATTGGAACGATGGGAGAAAGCAGTAACCTCCTGAGAAAACCATCTTATGGAACTCAGGTGCCAAAGCTGTGGGTCTTCCCCGGAGCCCTTCGTGAATGTCAGCATCTGACTGTGCATCAGAGTGCAATGGCTGTCTGGTTATCCACTCTAACAATCCAGCCTCCTGCATCTCTGCCCTGGTGAAAGGCCAGTCCTGTTCAATTACAGTTCTATGTATAGTATTGGTATATGTATATGCTACACATATGAGTTACAAGTATCTAATATGCATTGTGCTTTTTATGGCCTGCTTTGTAAGGGATCTAAGAGTTAGTTCTTGGGTCTTCCGTTATGGTCCAATGGTTACAAGGCTCAGCTTCTCCTATAGGAGGCATGGGTACCATCCCTGGTCTGGGAAGATCCCTCATGCTTCATGGTGTGGCCAAAAAAGTAGATAAATAAAATGATTAGTTCTTTATAACCATAGTTTTGCTAGATCTTCCAGATATGGACTGAAAAGGTTAAGGTGCAATTGCTTCTGCAATTGTTAATTTCTCAGTGTATTCTTTTTTAGCCAAAACCTAATAGGCACTGTATGAATCTGGCCTGCTTTCTAAGTTATTGTATCCACAGGTAACATAGAACTTAATTTGACCAATGTTTTGTTTAATAAAATGGAATAGAACAGGAACTATCAAAACATAGGGAAATTTTTCAGTGAAGTAAGTCAAAAAGAGAAGGACAAGTACAATATACTAACATATATATGGAATCTAGTAGGATGGTAATGATAACACATGCAGTGAAGCGATGGAAAAACAGACATGGACAGTAGACATATGGACATTGTGGGGAATGAACAGTGGGTGGGAGGCGTAAAGGAAGTAGCATGAAAACCTGTACCATCATATGTGAAGAAAACAGCTATAGTCATTGCTTTGTGAGAAAAGAGGATCCTGCAGGGGTGCTGTGTGATGGCCTGGAGAGGTGGGATGGGGGAGATATATGTATGACTAATCTGGGAACATATCTGTAAACAACAAAACTCTGTAAAAGTTAAAAGTAAAATAAAAGTTTTTAAAATAAAACATAGGGAACTTTTTCTTTTGTAAAACTTCTGTGTGTGTACTGGATTGTGAAGTCAAACATAGTTTTTACTTTGGGTTCCAGTGAAAAGTTTGAAAAAAAAATTCCATTTGAATTTATTTTATAGGGGATGGGGTTGGAAGCAGAGAACCAAGAAGTACACAACCACCACAGGTACTGACCATGTCTTCTTCTTTTTTTTAATTTTTTTTATTTTGGGGGGAGGGTGAGCAGGCCACTTTTATTGGTCTTTCATTTATCTATTTTCATCCATCTTTGTTCTTTGGCCCGTGTGGGCCTCCCATCGCGGTGGCCTCTGTTGTCGCAGAGCACTGGCTCTGGGCTCATGCACTCCAGAGCTCCGGCTCAGTAATTGGACACATCGGTCCAGCCGCTCCGTGGCACGTGGGATCTTCCCAGGCCAGGGATCGAACCGGCGCCCCTTGCACTGCAAGGCGGTGTCCTTACCCACTGGACCACCAGGGAAGCCCCTGACCGTGTCTTCTACATGGCTTTGTTTCAGATCGTAAAGTAAGAAAGGTGAATGTTTAATTATTTAATGTGTGCATAGAAGACTTAGTTTCTGAAGTTGTAGAATTTTTTCTTAGTATTGCATCATGGTTTCCACCTCTTTTATGTTAACTCTCTCTTGCTTTTGAGTCTAAAACATGGGGAAATAGTTGAGGACATTTTCTATTTTTGTTATCTGACCATCTTTAGTGTATTGAATTGGAAAAGCATAAATGTGATAGTCTAAATCAGTGCTTTAAAACATTACTTTCAAAAAAAATTGTACTTGGAATCTAGTAGGATGGAATGATAACACATGCATGAAGCGAGGACAAGAAGTAGACATATGGACATTGTGGGGAATGAACAGTGGGTGGGAGGCGTAAAGGAAGTAGCATGAAAACCTGTACCATCATATGTGAAGAAAACAGCTATAGTCATTGCTTTGTGAGAAAAGAGGATCCTGCAGGGGTGCTGTGTGATGGCCTGGAGAGGTGGGATGGGGGAGATATATGTATGACTAATCTGGGAACATATCTGTAAACAACAAAACTCTGTAAAAGTTAAAAGTAAAATAAAAGTTTTTAAAATAAAACATGGGGAACTTTTTCTTTTGTAAAACTTCTGTGTGTGTACTGGATTGTGAAGTCAAACATAGTTTTTACTTTGGGTTCCAGTGAAAAGTTTGAAAAAAAAATTCCATTTGAATTTATTTTATAGGGGATGGGGTTGGAAGCAGAGAACCAAGAAGTACACAACCACCACAGGTACTGACCATGTCTTCTTCTTTTTTTTAATTTTTTTTATTTTGGGGGGAGGGTGAGCAGGCCACTTTTATTGGTCTTTCATTTATCTATTTTCATCCATCTTTGTTCTTTGGCCCGTGTGGGCCTCCCATCGCGGTGGCCTCTGTTGTCGCAGAGCACTGGCTCTGGGCTCATGCACTCCAGAGCTCCGGCTCAGTAATTGGACACATCGGTCCAGCCGCTCCGTGGCACGTGGGATCTTCCCAGGCCAGGGATCGAACCGGCGCCCCTTGCACTGCAAGGCGGTGTCCTTACCCACTGGACCACCAGGGAAGCCCCTGACCGTGTCTTCTACATGGCTTTGTTTCAGATCGTAAAGTAAGAAAGGTGAATGTTTAATTATTTAATGTGTGCATAGAAGACTTAGTTTCTGAAGTTGTAGAATTTTTTCTTAGTATTGCATCATGGTTTCCACCTCTTTTATGTTAACTCTCTCTTGCTTTTGAGTCTAAAACATGGGGAAATAGTTGAGGACATTTTCTATTTTTGTTATCTGACCATCTTTAGTGTATTGAATTGGAAAAGCATAAATGTGATAGTCTAAATCAGTGCTTTAAAACATTACTTTCAAAAAAAATTGTACTTTTAAGTAGCAGGAATTTTTTTTTTTTCCAAATAAGATGTTATATGGAGTTCCCAACTATAAACTTTTAAAAGTGGAACTTCCACTTGATGGATTGTAGCCCTCTGCCCCCAACACACACATACATACTTCACCCCAGTACCTCGCAGGCTCTGTAGATTCCCATTATATATATAGCACATATGTATATAGTTTTTTAATTATATAAAGCTTTTTTTTGAGGAAAATTAATATTATAAAATGTTACAAATGTGTATTTCATATGTGATGGTGAAAGTGTATTTTATTTATTAATACAGTAGCATGTCATATGACCCCAATGCCAGTGAACCTGCGCGATATTCATTTATAACCTACAGTATAGCCACGCCCCTGTGTACAGAGGGATAGAGGCAGTGGAGCAGAGTGAGGAAAAGCTCACATTCTGGAGTGAGGCTGACCTGGGTTCAAATCCTGGAGCTACTGTTTCTTTTAGCTGGATCGTTGGCCCAAATTGGTGTGCCCTGTGCACAGTAAGGCCAAGTAAACCAAAACATCGGAATTTGGGGCAGAGAAAGGTTTAATGCAAAACTTGTGCCCTAAAAAAGCCCAAGTTCTTCTGAAGGATTTCAACACAGCATTTTTAAAAATCAGGTGAGGGAGGCAGTCTCAGGATATGTGATCCGCTTGTGCACAGGTCCGATTGACTGCTGGTGAGGAGCGGGGTGGTGTTGCCCGTGTCATCAGTAGGAGACTGCAGGCTCTAGGAAGCCTGGGAGTATGTGTTCATAGTCATCAAGTCGTTACATAGTCCCCCATGGATACTGAAGAGCAACTATATATGTTTCATTCTCATTCCTTAATTCCTCGGTCATATCTGAATATGGTTTTCATGGTATTTTAAACAGGAGGAAACATTACCAAGGTCCTGATTGCGAACAGAGGAGAGATTGCGTGCCGGGTGATACGGACAGCCAAAAAGATGGGTGTGCAGTCGGTAGCTGTTTATAGTGAGGCCGACAGGAATTCCATGCACGTCGACATGGTACGTTTTGAAAAACCAGATGTCAAATTGTGTAAGTGACCGTATTTGTTGATTGTGTCAGTACTTTATTTCTTGGCTGACCATTTATATTTGCGAGTGTTAACCGTGTCTAAGTAGGTAGGTTCAACCTGCTCACTCATAATTTATCTTGGGAACCGCACATAGCACCAGTGGCACTGAAGTGTGCTTTGTGGTGTGTGACTTGTAGGCAAGGCCCTGTCTCATCAAGGATTGGTTCAGAGAATGTGGCTGACCACAGACCCCACCGTGGCTCATGTCCAGATCCTTGACGTACCATCAGAAGGACCGAGGTCAGATGTAGCAACTACCACTTAGGTCAAAGCCACTGTCAGCTGCGCCTGGTCAGATGCTGTAGCCTTGTATGTGGTCTGTCTACTTCTACTCTCGACGCCCCTCCCACTGTATTTTCTACACTTCAGCCAGATTAACAGCTTAAAGAGTCAGATTTTCACGTTTACTCCTGTGCTTTAAATGCATTACACCTTTTTATCACCCACTAGATTAGCAGTAATTTAACAGATGGATACTATTCAGTGTTGGTTAACATGTGGCTAAACATGTGGAAAGTAATGTATATGAATGACACTTTTTAAGGGGTGATTAACCTGGAGTGATTAAAATGTATCTTGGATTTCCCTGGTGATCCAGTGGGTAAAAAGTCCACCTTGTAGTGCAAGGGGTACTGCTTCGATCCCTGGCCCAGAAAGATCCCACATGCTGTGGAGCGGCTGGACCCATGTGTCCAATTACGAGTCGGAGCTCTGGAGTGCATGTGCCCAGAGCCGGTGCTCTGCAATGAGAGAGGCCACTGCATTGGGAGGCTCACACAGGCCAAAGAATAAAAAGATGGATGAAAATAGATATAAATAAAAGAGGCATAATGGGGAAAAGAAATAAACAAGTTGTATCTTTCACCCAGCCCTGCAGACACTCCTCTAGATCTCCGTCCAGAGACATACTCACACTTACATGTCCCCAGAGTCGCAAGCAAGATGCTGCCGGCATCCATTTGCCATTACAGCCTATGTGTCCCTTAAGAGGAACCTGATTAAATGAACTGTGGTACCTCTCCCCCGTGGAACGTTATTCAGTTGTTGCCAAAAAAGTGAGGTAAACGTGTTTTAGCAAAGAAAAGAGCTTTTGAGACATACTGTTAAGGTAAAAAGCAATTGCAAAAGCTGACTCTAGGGTTTGACCCTATTTGTGTAAAAACTAAAACTGTTGTATGATTATGTAAATATGTTCAAAGACATCAGAATGTCGAAATGGAAAAGTGTGTTCCAAACTGGTCACAGAGGTTGCATCTAGGGTTTTGGAATGAGGGAGAGGAGCGGTGCAAGAGGACTGCTTGTCTTTATTCACCTTCTTTAGAATGAGAAGAGATTTGTGTGTTGTGGAGCTTAAAGTTTAAAACACACACGCGCACTTTTTAAGTCTCAGCGTGTGTCTCCTTGGGATAAAATCCAAAGTTTTAGCCTCCCACAAGGCCCTCTGAAATCTACATCCTGGTGTCTTTTGCCCACATCTGATCCCTGATCCTTTGCTCACTGCTCCAGCCAAACAAGAGTCCTTCAGTCCCTCAAGTGGGCCAGGTTTCTTCCCACCCCAGGATCTTCACACGTGTTCTTTTCTCTGCCCGAGAGGCTTGCCCCATCTCGCTTCCTGTCCCTAACTCCACTTCCTCTGCCGGTTTGCCTGGTCAGGTCCTGAGCATTCTGGAGGAGCCCCTGGACCTTCCCTCCCAGCCTTTGGCTGACCAGCCTTGGGCCTGATCCTCTTCCTTCCCTGCAGGGTTTTTCCTGAGCATTGCTGGACACTTGCGAGTCAATGAGAAAAGATCCCACATGCTGTGGAGCGGCTGGACCCATGTGTCCAATTACGAGTCGGAGCTCTGGAGTGCATGTGCCCAGAGCCGGTGCTCTGCAATGAGAGAGGCCACTGCATTGGGAGGCTCACACAGGCCAAAGAATAAAAAGATGGATGAAAATAGATATAAATAAAAGAGGCATAATGGGGAAAAGAAATAAACAAGTTGTATCTTTCACCCAGCCCTGCAGACACTCCTCTAGATCTCCGTCCAGAGACATACTCACACTTACATGTCCCCAGAGTCGCAAGCAAGATGCTGCCGGCATCCATTTGCCATTACAGCCTATGTGTCCCTTAAGAGGAACCTGATTAAATGAACTGTGGTACCTCTCCCCCGTGGAACGTTATTCAGTTGTTGCCAAAAAAGTGAGGTAAACGTGTTTTAGCAAAGAAAAGAGCTTTTGAGACATACTGTTAAGGTAAAAAGCAATTGCAAAAGCTGACTCTAGGGTTTGACCCTATTTGTGTAAAAACTAAAACTGTTGTATGATTATGTAAATATGTTCAAAGACATCAGAATGTCGAAATGGAAAAGTGTGTTCCAAACTGGTCACAGAGGTTGCATCTAGGGTTTTGGAATGAGGGAGAGGAGCGTGCAAGAGGACTGCTTGTCTTTATTCACCTTCTTTAGAATGAGAAGAGATTTGTGTGTTGTGGAGCTTAAAGTTTAAAACACACACGCGCACTTTTTAAGTCTCAGCGTGTGTCTCCTTGGGATAAAATCCAAAGTTTTAGCCTCCCACAAGGCCCTCTGAAATCTACATCCTGGTGTCTTTTGCCCACATCTGATCCCTGATCCTTTGCTCACTGCTCCAGCCAAACAAGAGTCCTTCAGTCCCTCAAGTGGGCCAGGTTTCTTCCCACCCCAGGATCTTCACACGTGTTCTTTTCTCTGCCCGAGAGGCTTGCCCCCATCTCGCTTCCTGTCCCTAACTCCACTTCCTCTGCCGGTTTGCCTGGTCAGGTCCTGAGCATTCTGGAGGAGCCCCTGGACCTTCCCTCCCAGCCTTTGGCTGACCAGCCTTGGGCCTGATCCTCTTCCCCTTCCCTGCAGTGTGTCCTGTATTTTTCCTTCTTGGCCTTTATCACAGCTGTCATTACGTGGGTGAATGTATGTTCGACGTTTGTCTCTTCCTCTAGACAGACACTTGCCCTATTTACTGATGTACAGGCAGCTCTCAGCTCAAAGCATGGCACACAGAGGGCATTCAGTAAGTCTTGGAATGAATGAGTGATGTTGTACATCTGGTCTGCCTGAAGGGGTGCTGTGATTATGTGAAAGTTTTAAAGGGACAGTATAAAATAGTTCCCAAATGCATAGAAGGAGTATTATCATACTCTACTAATTATATATAAGCTTCAGGAAATGTGGCAGTTTTCTTTCTTGCTGTATGCATCTGTTGTATATTTTGTCCCTGTTGTCAAACGGTACATTTTTGGCATTAACTACACTTCAGGTTACTATTGTTGCTAATAATAATACAGTGACTAATGCCTCTTGCTTTCTAACCCAGGGCACTTTAATTTCATGGCAAGTATGTGGTTTATTCATAAAAAAAAAAAAAAAAAAAGCACAAGTTTTGGTATTCTTCTCATGCAAAAGATTCCAAACTGGCTTAGTTTTCTAACATAGACATGAGCTGCTGCTTCTGTTTCTCCATTCTTGCATTGTTTTTAGGGAACCAGCACTCTGTAGAGGGAACTCATGCGTCCTAGCTGTGTGGTCTTTCAAGCCTGTCCTGTTCCTTCCTCAGGCAGATGAAGCCTATTTCATCGGCCCTGCTCCATCTCAGCAGAGCTACCTTTGTATGGAGAAAATCATTCAAGTGGCCAAGACCTCCGCAGCTCAGGTAAGAGAGTCATGAAGAAATGCACATTGCAAGAGGAATAAACTTAGTACAGCTTGCACAAAATTACTTATTATTTATAGAACTCATCCTCTCTTTTTAGCTATTCCTAAGATTTTTACATTTGCTGATGGGGCTGTTACTATAAATGAGGCCTGTCCCTTCTCTCTCCTCAGCCACTCTACCTTCTTACTGAATCCTGTGCTCTTTAGATCTTTGAGGAAACAAGCAAAGCGAGGTTTTTAATTACACATTTAAATTAAGACGGAAATTAGCTCTTCTCTCTTCCAAGACGGGTCCTTGGAGCATCCGGTTCTTTGGGGAGAAATAGATGGTATTCTAAATTAGAAGAAAAAATAGAATCAAGAAAGAAATGTTTCTCCCTCTTGACTTCCCAGTCTCGTTCTAGGGCCCTGCTGCCTGGTTTTTCGTATCTCAGGCTCAAAGTTTTGCTGTTACTACATCTCTCATCCTTCAAAATAGAATAGGAGCCAACTTGTATTGAATCTTTGAACTGTCCTCAGGAGTTCTTCTTAAATCATGCAGCCAGTCCTTAAGAGTCTCTTATCTGGATTTCTGATTCTCATCTGGTTTCCCTGCTTCAAAATCCCCTGCCCATCCAATGTGCTGTGCTAGATAGGTAACTGCTAGAAGTTGTTTTTACTGCAAGACAGATGTTTCTTAAGCATTCATTTCACCATAACCAGCTGCTCTTTATTTTTTTTTTCTCAATAACTTCACCCCTCTCATCCTATTTCCCAGCGAGTCAGTCTTCAGCAGTGACAGGATACAGTGCAGACTGTTTAGCATAGCATTTAAGAGTGTCCAGGATCGGTCAGCACTTCTCTGTCATCGCCAGTTCTTCATGATGGCTACAGTGAGCTCTGCGCCATCTTCACGCATCATGCCTCTCTGGACATCTGCTCATATTGTTCTGTGTTCCTGAGATGCTCTTTTCCCCCCTTGACTTGTGCTGCATGCGTGTATTCACTCAGCAAGCATTATTCAATCTCCTGCCTTATGCCAGCTTCTGAACATGAGTGCAGCAACGACTGATGCCATTTCTACCCTGTGTCTGAAGCCACCCTCTGGTCACTGAGACAGAAAATAAGTGTTTAAACAAGTAAAGGGCTCATATAACTAAGAATGTTATAAGTGGTGGGAAGAAAGTAAAGTCGGATAAAGGGATAATGGCTGGTTACGAAAGACTTTTAACCATTTATTTAAAAGAGCAGTCTGGGTGTTCCCTGGTGGTCCAGTGGTTAAGAATACGACTGTCAATGAAGGGGACATGGGTTCATTCCCTGATCCTAGAAGATCCCACATGCGGTAGAGCAACTAAGCCCATGAGCCACAACTACTGAGCCTGTGCCCTAGAGCCCAGGAGCCCCAGCTACAGAACCTGAGCGCCTAGAGCCCATGCTCTACAACAAGAGAAGCCTGATCACTGCCATGAAGAGAAGCCCTCTCACCATAACTAAAGAGAGTACAGCAAGGAACACCCAGCACAGCCAAAAAGAATCAATCAATATTAAAAGGAGGGGGAAGGGGGACGGTCTTTGGAAGCCTCTCTGAAGAGAACAGCGACCTGCCTGAAGAAAAGGAGCCAACCATAAAAGTTCAGTCGGACGGGCTTCAAAATAGAATAGGAGCCAACTTGTATTGAATCTTGAACTGTCTAGGAGTTTTTTAAATCTGCAGCCAGTCCTTAAGAGTCTCTTATCTGGATTTCTGATTCTCATCTGGTTTCCCTGCTTCAAAATCCCCTGCCCATCCAATGTGCTGTGCTAGATAGGTAACTGCTAGAAGTTGTTTTTACTGCAAGACAGATGTTTCTTAAGCATTCATTTCACCATAACCAGCTGCTCTTTATTTTTTTTTTCTCAATAACTTCACCCCTCTCATCCTATTTCCCAGCGAGTCAGTCTTCAGCAGTGACAGGATACAGTGCAGACTGTTTAGCATAGCATTTAAGAGTGTCCAGGATCGGTCAGCACTTCTCTGTCATCGCCAGTTCTTCATGATGGCTACAGTGAGCTCTGCGCCATCTTCACGCATCATGCCTCTCTGGACATCTGCTCATATTGTTCTGTGTTCCTGAGATGCTCTTTTCCCCCCTTGACTTGTGCTGCATGCGTGTATTCACTCAGCAAGCATTATTCAATCTCCTGCCTTATGCCAGCTTCTGAACATGAGTGCAGCAACGACTGATGCCATTTCTACCCTGTGTCTGAAGCCACCCTCTGGTCACTGAGACAGAAAATAAGTGTTTAAACAAGTAAAGGGCTCATATAACTAAGAATGTTATAAGTGGTGGGAAGAAAGTAAAGTCGGATAAAGGGATAATGGCTGGTTACGAAAGACTTTTAACCATTTATTTAAAAGAGCAGTCTGGGTGTTCCCTGGTGGTCCAGTGGTTAAGAATACGACTGTCAATGAAGGGGACATGGGTTCATTCCCTGATCCTAGAAGATCCCACATGCGGTAGAGCAACTAAGCCCATGAGCCACAACTACTGAGCCTGTGCCCTAGAGCCCAGGAGCCCCAGCTACAGAACCTGAGCGCCTAGAGCCCATGCTCTACAACAAGAGAAGCCTGATCACTGCCATGAAGAGAAGCCCCTCTCACCATAACTAAAGAGAGTACAGCAAGGAACACCCAGCACAGCCAAAAAGAATCAATCAATATTAAAAGGAGGGGGAAGGGGGACGGTCTTTGGAAGCCTCTCTGAAGAGAACAGCGACCTGCCTGAAGAAAAGGAGCCAACCATAAAAGTTCAGTCGGACGGGACTTCCAGGACACTGAGATGGGTATAAACTTGGTGCTCAAGGGACAAAAATACTCCGTGTGGATGGAGGGAAGGCAGTGAAGGACTGTGTCATTTAGGAGCCAGTTAGTAAAATTCTGTTAGCTATTTCAACAGAGGAAAATTAATTTAGGGATTAGTACCATCACTGTTAGAGGACTAGAAGAGAAAAAAGTGTGTTGAAATTGCCTGTGTTAAAAACTACCTCTTTGGGCTTCCCTGGTGGTCCAGTGGGTAAGGACACCACCTTGCAGTGCAAGGGGCACCGGTTCGAGCCCTGGCCTGGGAAGATCCCACGTGCCGCAGAGCGGCTGGACTGATGTGTCCAAGTACCGAGCCAGAGCTCTGGAGCGCATGTGCCCAGAGCCGGTGCTCTGCAACAACAGAGGCCGCCGCGATGGGAGGCCCACATGGGCCAAGGAAAAAAGATGGATGAAAATGGACAAATGAAAGACCGATAGAAGTGACCCGCCTATTCCCCTCCCTCCCCACCCCCACCCCCACCCCCACCAAAATAAATAAATAAATAAAATCTTTAAAAAAAAAAAAAACGAAAAACTACCCCTTTGATTGGCGAAGAGATTGGAGGAAGGACCTCCTGCAGCTCTTGCTCAGTTGGGCGTTGGGGTTTGCCTACCTCAGTGCTTGAGGCTGATTCTGAAAATTCCGAGACATCACTGTAATGACTCTTTCCCTGGCTTCCAGTTTCCTTACAGTGACCCCTGGCAGTGGGACCTGATAGGACCCCAGCTGTCCAGAATGGCAATTGTGCAGAGCCTGCTTGCCAAAATCAGGGTGGAAGGTTGGGCTTGGAGCTGGAAAACCAATGGACACAGGAGGGAAGTGGTGGATGATGAAGCTGAGAGGGTAGAGGTAGCAGCATTTAGAGCGTTGCAGGCCTTAGGAAGGAGTCTGCATTTCAGTCTAAGTAGCTATTGGATGTTTAACGCGGAAGAGTGAGGAGATGTGATCTATATTTTAATAAAATCTTTGTGGCTACTGGTGGGGACGAGGCTAATGGGGTAGGGACAGAGGTGAAGTGAGAACAGACAGTAGCAGGGTCATGAGTCGATTGCAGGGGACTAGCCCTTCACTGACACTGGAATTCCTGCCTCTCACAGTGGCTTTCATGATTCCTGTAGTCATACTGAAGTCTCCCTCATCCTTTGGCACCTGCTTTCCTGTTCCAGTCATCTTTAGACTTCACTGGCTGTTTTCTTGTCTAACGATTTTAGTGTATATCATGACTTTTCAACTCACTTTGCTCCCTTAAAACAAAAACCTGCACCAGAGGCTCATATTCTCTACCTCCCAACATTCCTGTTGAACATGTGCAGTTGTTTTGTATTTATGTGTTTGTGGTCAATGTTCTTTAGAATCAAGAGTTTCTAGACTGAACAATGTAGGCATTGATTTATACACACATGTACTTGCTTCTTTCTAAAGCTTTTCGGTTACCAATTGGAGTAAAAGGCCCTTAGAAATCCAGGCACTTTTGCATAATTGTCATGTTGTATTTATTGCGTGTTTGAGCTTACATGATACAGTATTATTACCACCATTTTACAGATGTGCAATCCAGCTCACAGGATACATGATATCTAGATCAGCTAGTCTCGCTACTCAGAGTGTTTTTCATGACATCATTTGGTTGAGATGCAGCCTCTTAGGCCTCACTCCTAGCAAGCTGTTATTTATATTTTTATGCATAATTTGGATTTTTTTCCCCAAGATCGCCAGGAGTTTTGAAAGCAAAACTTACCCCATCACTGAAAAAAGAAAAAATTAAACAAAAGTATCCTGACTCTCAGCCGCATTACCTGTTTAATAGATCAGGCTGAGCTTTGAACTTTGTTGCCTTGAATTTGGGGAAAGAGGAACACATTTAATCAGAAATTTCGGTTAATTAAAAATAACTTCTTGTAAGCCAGCGAGCTTCCTTATTTTATCTTTGCTTTCTAATCGGAGGGAAGTGGTGGATGATGAAGCTGAGAGGGTAGAGGTAGCAGCATTTAGAGCGTTGCAGGCCTTAGGAAGGAGTCTGCATTTCAGTCTAAGTAGCTATTGGATGTTTAACGCGGAAGAGTGAGGAGATGTGATCTATATTTTAATAAAATCTTTGTGGCTACTGGTGGGGACGAGGCTAATGGGGTAGGGACAGAGGTGAAGTGAGAACAGACAGTAGCAGGGTCATGAGTCGATTGCAGGGGACTAGCCCTTCACTGACACTGGAATTCCTGCCTCTCACAGTGGCTTTCATGATTCCTGTAGTCATACTGAAGTCTCCCTCATCCTTTGGCACCTGCTTTCCTGTTCCAGTCATCTTTAGACTTCACTGGCTGTTTTCTTGTCTAACGATTTTAGTGTATATCATGACTTTTCAACTCACTTTGCTCCCTTAAAACAAAAACCTGCACCAGAGGCTCATATTCTCTACCTCCCAACATTCCTGTTGAACATGTGCAGTTGTTTTGTATTTATGTGTTTGTGGTCAATGTTCTTTAGAATCAAGAGTTTCTAGACTGAACAATGTAGGCATTGATTTATACACACATGTACTTGCTTCTTTCTAAAGCTTTTCGGTTACCAATTGGAGTAAAAGGCCCTTAGAAATCCAGGCACTTTTGCATAATTGTCATGTTGTATTTATTGCGTGTTTGAGCTTACATGATACAGTATTATTACCACCATTTTACAGATGTGCAATCCAGCTCACAGGATACATGATATCTAGATCAGCTAGTCTCGCTACTCAGAGTGTTTTTCATGACATCATTTGGTTGAGATGCAGCCTCTTAGGCCTCACTCCTAGCAAGCTGTTATTTATATTTTTATGCATAATTTGGATTTTTTTCCCCAAGATCGCCAGGAGTTTTGAAAGCAAAACTTACCCCATCACTGAAAAAAGAAAAAATTAAACAAAAGTATCCTGACTCTCAGCCGCATTACCTGTTTAATAGATCAGGCTGAGCTTTGAACTTTGTTGCCTTGAATTTGGGGAAAGAGGAACACATTTAATCAGAAATTTCGGTTAATTAAAAATAACTTCTTGTAAGCCAGCGAGCTTCCTTATTTTATCTTTGCTTTCTAATCGTAGAGGTGAAAATACTTTCTCTTTTTAATGGCAGTTCCTGAGACCATTTTTCAGTGTAAGTAATGACTCTATAGCAAATGCATCATATGTTAATTCTGGGGAATTTGTTCTGTGTCTGTCTGGATTACTATTATATTTGATGTTGTAAGAGCACAAACAATGCTATAACACAAATAATTTTCATTCTTTGCCCAGATAATCAAGATTTAAGGTGAATTACAATCATTACAGGTACTGGTTAAGACTAAAAGCAAAAAAATAAGTAAGTGGGATTACTATTGGGGCATAGTGGTTGGAATTAAGTCAGAAAACTTAAGCCATAGAAAGCTGCTTTAGTTCTTCTTGGCAGTCCTGATCAAAAAGGAAGCTTGGTGGGTTACAATTCACAGGGCTCTTTGTGTGTGCACTAAATTGCTTCAGTCATGTCTGACTCTGTGTCCCTATGGACTGTAGCCTGCCAGGCTACTCTGTCCATTGGATTCTCCAGACAAGAACACAAAACTGGGTTGCCATGCCCTCCTCCAGGGGATCTTCCCTACCCAGGGATCAAACCCGGGTCTCTTATGTCTCCTGCATTGGCAGGCAGGTTCTTTACCACTAGTGTCACCTGGGAAGCCCACAGGACTCTTTACTAAAAGGCTCTTTGCCAATTAGAGGAGCAAACTTTGCCATCACTTTGACAAGAATCTTATTGATCCTTTAATAAAGAACATTGAGTAACATGTACATAGAGATTTTGAAAGAATTTTGCAAAAAAATGTAGAATTTCTTTAAAATTTAACATTCTAAAGCCTTCATTAGCATCAGGTAGGTTATTTCATTATTAACATTTGCTGAGTTCAAGACAGCCTTTGGAATAACTTACGGGTAGCCACCTGGCCACTAGGAGCAGTATCTCAGTCTGGGGTTGGGTAGATATATGATAGTTGATATCTCTTAGTCTCCTACTCTTATTTTGCCCCTCCCCTTTTCCCTCTCCCTCCCTCCCTTCTATATCTGTGCTTCTGCTTTTTATTTTCCCTGGCCATGCAGCACAGCTTTTGGGATCTTAGTTTCCTGACCAGAGGTTAAACCCAGGACCCTGGCAGTGAGAGTACTGAGCCCTAACCACTTGACTACCAGTGAATTCCTTGTTTCTTTTTTGTTGTATTCACTAGTTTGTTGTGGTTTTTTTTAGATCTTCGTATAAGTAATATCATAAACTATTTGTCTTTTGTGTCTGATTTATTTTACTTAACATAATGGCCTCCAAGTACATCCATGTGGCTGCAAATGGCAAAATTTCATTATCTTTTATGGCTGAGTAATATTCCATTGTGTACATACACCACATCTTCTTTATCGATTCATCTGTTGATGGGCACTTAGTTTGCTTCCAGATCTTGACATTTGTAAATAATGCTGCTATGAACATTGGGGTGCATACATCTTTTCAAATCACTGTTTTCATTTTTTTCTAGATATATATCATGAGTGGAATTGCTGGGTTATATGGTAGGTCTATTTTCAAATTTTTGAGAAACTTCCGTACTTTTTTCCATAGTGGCTACACCAATTTACATTCCCACCAACAGTGCAAAAGTGTTCTCTTTTGTCCATATCCTCACCAGCACTTGTTACTTCTGTTCTTTTTGATGGTAGCCATTCTGACAGTTGTGAGGGAATATCTCATTGTGGTTTTGATTTGTGTTTCCCTGGTAATTAGTGGTATTGAGCATCTTTTCATGTGCTTATTGGCCATCTGCATTTACTCTTTGGAAAAATGTCTATTTGGTTCTTTTGCCTATTTTTAATCAGTTTTTTTTTTTTTGATGTTGAGTTGTATGAACTGTTTATAAATGTTGCATATTAACCCTTTCTAAGTCATGTCATTTACAAGCATTTTATCCCATTCAGTAGGTTGTCTTTTACTTCTGGCAATGGTTTCCTTTGCTGAGCAAAATTTTTTAAGTTTAGTTTGGTTCCATTTGTTTATTTTTGCTTTTATTTCCTTTAGGAGACTGACCAAAAAAATATATTGCTGAAATTTATGTCAAAGCATGTGTCCTGTTTATGTTTTCTTCTTGGAGTTTTATACTATCTAGGCTTACATGTACATCTTTGATCCATTTTGAGTTTACTTTTATATATAATGATAGAGAATGTTCTAATTTTATTCTTTTACATGTCGCTATATATGCACCATATATTGAAGAGACTGTCTTTTCCCCGTTGTATATTCTTGCATCTTTTGTTATAGATTGATAGAGCATAAGTATGTGTATTCCCCTCACCCCTCCTGGGTTCTCTGTCTTGTTCCATTGATCTATGTGCCTGTTTTTGTGCCAGTACCATATTGCTTTGACCATAGTAGCTTTCTAGTATAATCAGAAGTCAGAGAATATAGCTCTTCCAGCTCTGTTCTTTTTTCTCAAGATTGTTTTGGCTATTTGAAGTGTTTTTTGTGTTTCCATGCAGAATTCTAAATGTGGCCATTTTGACATAGGCATTTTTATAGAGTAAAATTTACTCATGAGCTAAATTTCTGGTAATTTTCCCAGGGACATAGATGTATTGAGAGAATTTAGAAGATGGAATGGTGCGCGTGCTCTTTAGACTGATCTTCTCTCGGTTGTCAGTTGTCTCAGGTCTTCTCTGACTGGGAAAGAGGTAGTAGTACTAGTAAGCACTGACTGAAGGTTAGAATCACTGAGGAGCCTTTTAAAGAAAATGTGGATGTAGCACCTTGGGAGGGGGCTAAAACTGCCTGAAAGAGAACTTTCTGCTCTCTGATGGAATGCTGGTGATTTTTTTGTTTGTTTCTTGAATTGAGTGTTGACATCTTTGTGCTTATTGGCCATCTGCATTTACTCTTTGGAAAAATGTCTATTTGGTTCTTTTGCCTATTTTTAATCAGTTTTTTTTTTTTGATGTTGAGTTGTATGAACTGTTTATAAATGTTGCATATTAACCCTTTCTAAGTCATGTCATTTACAAGCATTTTATCCCATTCAGTAGGTTGTCTTTTACTTCTGGCAATGGTTTCCTTTGCTGAGCAAAATTTTTTAAGTTTAGTTTGGTTCCATTTGTTTATTTTTGCTTTTATTTCCTTTAGGAGACTGACCAAAAAAATATATTGCTGAAATTTATGTCAAAGCATGTGTCCTGTTTATGTTTTCTTCTTGGAGTTTTATACTATCTAGGCTTACATGTACATCTTTGATCCATTTTGAGTTTACTTTTATATATAATGATAGAGAATGTTCTAATTTTATTCTTTTACATGTCGCTATATATGCACCATATATTGAAGAGACTGTCTTTTCCCCGTTGTATATTCTTGCATCTTTTGTTATAGATTGATAGAGCATAAGTATGTGTATTCCCCTCACCCCTCCTGGGTTCTCTGTCTTGTTCCATTGATCTATGTGCCTGTTTTTGTGCCAGTACCATATTGCTTTGACCATAGTAGCTTTCTAGTATAATCAGAAGTCAGAGAATATAGCTCTTCCAGCTCTGTTCTTTTTTCTCAAGATTGTTTTGGCTATTTGAAGTGTTTTTTGTGTTTCCATGCAGAATTCTAAATGTGGCCATTTTGACATAGGCATTTTTATAGAGTAAAATTTACTCATGAGCTAAATTTCTGGTAATTTTCCCAGGGACATAGATGTATTGAGAGAATTTAGAAGATGGAATGGTGCGCGTGCTCTTTAGACTGATCTTCTCTCGGTTGTCAGTTGTCTCAGGTCTTCTCTGACTGGGAAAGAGGTAGTAGTACTAGTAAGCACTGACTGAAGGTTAGAATCACTGAGGAGCCTTTTAAAGAAAATGTGGATGTAGCACCTTGGGAGGGGGCTAAAACTGCCTGAAAGAGAACTTTCTGCTCTCTGATGGAATGCTGGTGATTTTTTTGTTTGTTTCTTGAATTGAGTGTTGTTTACACAGGTGTATTCAGTTTATGAAAGTTGGTCCAGTGGGTAGAGAGTTCATCTTGCAATGCAAGGGACACCTGTTTGATCCCTGACCAGGGAGGATCCCACGTGCCATGGAGTGGCTAGACTAGTATGTCCAGTTATGAGCCAGCTCTCTGGAGCGCATGTGCCCAGGGCCAGTGCTCTGCGTTGAGAGAGGTCTCTGAAATGGGAGGTCCACACAAGCCAAAGAATAAAAATGGATGAAAAATAAATAAATAAACAATAAAAAAGAGGCCAAAAAAAAAAAAATTCTGTATATTTTACAATGCACACTTTTTTGCAAGCATATTATTTAGTGAAAAGCTTTTGCCAGGCCTCGCTGTTCCTGTTAGTTACCTGGATTAGCTCCTGAACATGAATGGTTTTCAAAAGTGCTCCAATTTCTTTTAATGTGCCACCAGAAATAAATAACTTTATTAGAGATGTTTCAAAATCACTGACAAGTGACTTTAATGAATATAATAAATTATTTAAATAAATACTGGTTATCTATGCTGTTGACCAAAAGAAAATCCATGTATCATAAGAATCACAGGTGTGGGTAGGAAATAATTCTTGCTAAGAAGAATTTGAAAAAAAAAGAACAAGAAGAAAAGAAGAATTTGAGGGAGTCCTCTGGTGGTCCAGAGTTTAGGATTCTAGACTTTCACTGCCAGAAGCCTGTGTTCAACCCCTAGTTGGGAAATTGAAGATCCCAAAAGCTGCACAATGTGGCTAAATTTCTTTTTAAATAGTTAAAAAAAGAAAAAGAAAAAAAAAGAATTTGAAGAGTATGAATTATCCATTCCATCATGGAAAGGACACATTTCACTTTTGCAGAAGACAGAGCTAATAACAACAACAACAACTTTAGATCTATGCATATGCTTGAACAAACACAGAGCAGAATAGACACAAACTGAAAGCATGGAAGAAATTCTGGGAGGGATTTACGGGTAGGACATGATACCTGTTTCTTTGTCTTTCCTGTTAAAGGCATATTAGTACTATGGGTAAACGCTTTAAAAAAGCTTAGAATCCTGTGTCCCACCAGGGTGAATTGGCAGCTAAATACATGCTAGGGAACTACTCTGGGAGCAGTAATATTGTTAGATTTCCTTTTTAATTCATTCGACTGCTCTAGGATACTGTGATTTGGATATATTAAATTGTTCACCCTAAGAGAAATTAAACTTCTTGAGGCCACTCCCATAATCTAAGCATTATTTTCTGTAAGGAGGCAACTGCTTTTCTTCTTAGTTATAAAGGGAGAGTTTGTATCAAGTTAATTAGGTTCTGTTGAATTAAGTATCTGCTCCAAAAGAAGAGAAGGTAGCAACAAACACTTTGAAAATAAAATTAAGGAAACAGTTATATTTTCATTCATTTTGTTGTTTGGTCAGTAAGTTGTGTCCAACTCTTTGAGACCCCATGAACTGTAGCCCTCTAGGCTCCTGTGTCCATGGAATTCTCCAGGCAAGAATACTGGAATGGGTTGCCATTTCCTTCTCCAGGGGATCTTCCCAACCCAGGGACTGAACCTGCATCTTCTGCATTGGCAAGCAGATTCTTTACCCCTGAACTACCTGGGAAGCCCAATGAAAATCAAATACATAGTGAGACAGTTAGCAGAAGCAGTTCAAGACCTATGTACTAAAAACTATGAAACATTGCTGAGAAAAATTGAAGACCTAAGCATGCATGTTTATAAGAACGGTACTCATAAATGGTCAAAAACTGGGAAAAATCCAAAGTAATCAAAAACAAAATATGTGGGCTTCCTTGGTGGCTCAGTAGTAAAGATTCCGCCTGCCAATGCAGGGACGCAGGTTCCATCCTTGCGTGGGGAAGATGCCACATGTGGCAGAGCAACTAAGCCCATGCACCACAACTGTTGAGCCTGTGCTCTAGAGCCCGGCAGCCGCAACTACTGAAGTCTGTGTACATAGAGCCTGTGCTCTGCGACAAGAAGTCACTCCAATGAGAAGTCTGCACACCACAACTAGAGATTAGCCCTTGCTTGCTCTAACTAGAGAAAAGCCCGAGCAACAACAAAGACCCAGCACAGCCAGAAACTAAATAAATAAAAAATTTTTTAATGTGATATAACTATGTATCTCTAAACAAAAATGGTATATTTATCTGTGTTGTGGCATACATCAGTATGTCTCTCTTTCTTCCTTTTTTCTTGTGGTTGAACCATAGAAAATATGCTAAGTTTAAGCCAGACGTATAAGACTGTGGACTATATGGTTCCATTATATGAGACTTCTAAGAGAGGTATAATTATAGAGACAGCAAGTCAGTAGTTGCCTGGTTCTGTCAGCAAGGATTCGTCATTTCTGCATATAGGCACATGGGAATTCTGGTAGACATGTTCTAAAACTGGAGTATAGTTATATAGTCCAGTTAGGGCACAGTTGTATAAATTTACTAAATTTATCAAACTGTAAATAGGTGAATGTTGTGTATTGTAAATCATATCTTTAAAAAAAGCTGTTAAAAAATTCAGATCAGACTGGGATGTCGACCTGTTTTACTTTGCCTATTATAATTAGTATTTGACATTTCATAAAATTAAACTTTGGTTTAAAAGGAACAAAACTCTGAGCTGATATCAAAATATGATTATTTAGCATTTTATTCAGTATCTTGCATTTCACTATTTGCTGTCAGTAAGATGTGGATTTATTCATGAGTTACCGAAAAATGAAGACTAAGCATGCATGTTTATAAGAACCGGTACTTAAAATTAAATTGTACTAAAAACTATGAAACATTGCTGAGAAAAATTGAAGACCTAAGCATGCATGTTTATAAGAACGGTACTCATAAATGGTCAAAAACTGGGAAAAATCCAAAGTAATCAAAACAAAATATGTGGGCTTCCTTGGTGGCTCAGTAGTAAAGATTCCGCCTGCCAATGCAGGGACGCAGGTTCCATCCTTGCGTGGGGAAGATGCCACATGTGGCAGAGCAACTAAGCCCATGCACCACAACTGTTGAGCCTGTGCTCTAGAGCCCGGCAGCCGCAACTACTGAAGTCTGTGTACATAGAGCCTGTGCTCTGCGACAAGAAGTCACTCCAATGAGAAGTCTGCACACCACAACTAGAGATTAGCCCTTGCTTGCTCTAACTAGAGAAAAGCCCGAGCAACAACAAAGACCCAGCACAGCCAGAAACTAAATAAATAAAAAATTTTTTAATGTGATATAACTATGTATCTCTAAACAAAAATGGTATATTTATCTGTGTTGTGGCATACATCAGTATGTCTCTCTTTCTTCCTTTTTTCTTGTGGTTGAACCATAGAAAATATGCTAAGTTTAAGCCAGACGTATAAGACTGTGGACTATATGGTTCCATTATATGAGACTTCTAAGAGAGGTATAATTATAGAGACAGCAAGTCAGTAGTTGCCTGGTTCTGTCAGCAAGGATTCTCATTTCTGCATATAGGCACATGGGAATTCTGGTAGACATGTTCTAAAACTGGAGTATAGTTATATAGTCCAGTTAGGGCACAGTTGTATAAATTTACTAAATTTATCAAACTGTAAATAGGTGAATGTTGTGTATTGTAAATCATATCTTTAAAAAAAGCTGTTAAAAAATTCAGATCAGACTGGGATGTCGACCTGTTTTACTTTGCCTATTATAATTAGTATTTGACATTTCATAAAATTAAACTTTGGTTTAAAAGGAACAAAACTCTGAGCTGATATCAAAATATGATTATTTAGCATTTTATTCAGTATCTTGCATTTCACTATTTGCTGTCAGTAAGATGTGGATTTTTTCTATTCACATGAGTTCCCCAGACATCTGGACTTACCCCTTTTATTTTGAAATGTTCTTTGGACATAACTAGTTTGAAATAGGGTTGGATAATCTTTTTTGTTTTCACATTCTCTTGATTATAATTATATATACTTAATTATTATTTCAAAGGGACAGAAATGCCCTCAGGACTATTGCCGTTGAAGAGCGGTCTTGTTCCTCGCTAAACCACATAAGCCTCTTCTGCTTTTTGCTCTCCTCTCTTTCCTGCCTTTTCGCTGTTAGTATATTTCTCTTAGAAATCTTGCTGTCATTTGGTTTTACTGATTTTCCTTTTCTGTGGGATAGAAAGCCAAGTAAATAAGTTAAAATTCAGAGTAACTTGCAAGTGATCAGGGTAAAATATGAGGGGGTCATTTTTCACTTCAGTAAATATGGACTTTAATACTGTATGGCCTCTTGTTTGCTTCTTAGCTTTTTTTCTGGGAAGACAACACTGGCAGACAGTGACCTCAAGTTAAATGAGTTAGTATTGTGTGAGGATGTTCTTTTCAGCTTTTGGGTTCATGGTTTCAATTCTAGCCCAGCTTTAAACAGAGACAGAGCAAATCACCACCCACACACCTTACCACCCAAAGCCCTTTACTCCTAACAGCAAATACTCCTTCACATTTCATACATACCTGAAAGAATTTAAAGCAGGACCTAAACAGATACTTATACACTAATGTTCATAGCAGTATTACTCACAATAGTCAAAAGATGAAAACAGTCCACGTGCCTGTTAACAGATGCATGGATGAACAAAATGTGGAATATACCTGCAGTGGACCGTTACACAGCCATGAAAAGGAACAAAATTCTGATACTTGAAAGCATCATGCTAAATAAAATAAGCCAGGGACAAACAGACAAATATTGTATGATTCCACTGCTATCGGGTGCAGAAAATAGACAGGTTCATAGAGATGGAAGATTAAGTAGAAGTTATCAGGGAATGGGAAATTAATATTTGATAGAATTTTGGGGGGATAATGGATGATGGTAATGGTTGCACAAACTTGTGAACATAACGCAGCTGAGCTATACACTGAAAGTGGTTAAAATAGTAAAGTTGATAGGATATTACTGCAATAAAAAGAAATTTAGGGGCTTCCCTGGTAGCTCAGTGATAAAGAATACGCTTGCCAATGCAGGAGACATGGGTTCGATCCCTGATCTGGGAAGATCCCACATACTGCGGAGAGACTAAACCCGTGAACCACAACTTTTGAGCCTGTGCTCTAGAGCCTCAGAGCCACAACTGTGGAGCCCATATGCTGCAACTGTTGAAGCCCGTGTGCCCTAGAGCCTGAGTTCCACAAGAGAAGTCACTGCAACAAGAAGCCTGCTCACCTTAGCTAGAGAGTAGCCCCCACTTCCTGCAACTAGAGAAGAGCTTGAAGCAGCAGTGAAAGCCCAGAACAGCCAAAAATAAATAAATAAAGAAAAAATATAAAGAAAGAAAGAAATTTAGGTTTTTCTGATAAGGCTTTAGAACTGTAGTATGAAGATTCAATTGTGGGCTTCCCTGGTGGTCCAGTGGGTAAGGACACCACCTTGCAGTGCAAGGGGTGCCAGTTCGATCCCTGGCCTGGGAAGATCCCACGTGCCGCAGAGCGCCTGAACCGTTGTGTCCAATTACCGAGCCGGAGCTCTGGAGCGCATGCGCCCAGAGCCAGTGCTCTGCGACAACAGAGGCCACTGCGATGGGAGGCCCACACGGGCCAAAGAACAAAGATGGATGAAAATAGAGAAATGAAAGACCAATAGAAGTGGCCTGCCCACTCCCCTCCCTCCCCAACCCGCCACCCCCCCCACAAAAATAAAAATTAAAAAAAAAAAAAGATTCAATTGTAAATCAACTGTACTTCAATAAAGAATCAATTAAAATACAAAGCTCAGGCATCTCTTTGCAAACATATTCTGACAGAGGCCATAGTGTAGCTCTCCCAGCGTAGGGAGAGGCCACCCCAGAGGAAGAAGCCATCACCTCCCTCACAGTCTGCCAGTGGATCACTAGAGAGTTTATCTGTCCATTCATTTCTCCCTTCTAGGCTATCCATCCAGGATACGGTTTTCTCTCAGAAAACATGGAATTTGCTGAACTGTGTAAGCAAGAAGGAATTATTTTTGTAGGTCCTCCTCCATCAGCAATTAGAGACATGGGTATAAAGAGGTATGCGCTTATATCTTTTAAATACAGCCATAAGGTTGACTGAGATGGTTTATTATACCTATAATAGACCCGGTTAATAGGTTCTTATGCCTAGGATGACATAAAGGTATATTACAGAAAATATTGAAGTATCAGGAATAATAATTAATGTTTCTAATCAATATTTTAATCAGTTTTGGAGATTAAAAACAGGTTGGGATGAGCTACCGTATGATAACTAGATTGAGAAGACTAGTAGATATTTTGACAATTGTATTAGTGTTTGCTGTCTCAGACTATAATCCTTTCCTGTGGAGTGTTTTGTTTTTAACATTACATTGTATTTTATAGGCCCAGCAGTATTTGTGTTTTTCTTGTACAAAATAATTCATAGTCTGGGGGCATATTTGTTGGTTTTTTTTATTCTAAAGCACATCCAAATCCATCATGGCTGCTGCTGGAGTGCCCGTGGTGGAAGGTTACCACGGGGAGGACCAGTCCGACCAATGCCTGAAAGAGCACGCTGGGAGAATCGGTTACCCCGTCATGATGAAAGCAGTCCGAGGTGGAGGAGGGAAAGTAAGATCCTGCGTGCTTGGCTTTTCCATTTTGGACTAGTCTAATTCGCTTTTCCTGTGTTGTAGTCATAACTCTCTTTCCAGCTTAGGGTATGAGGATCATTAGGTCTGAAAGAGAATTTCAAGAGCAGTTAGAATCAGCACGGAGAGAAGCTAAGAAGTCTTTCAACGATGATGCCATGCTGATTGAGAAGTTTGTGGACACACCAAGGTGGGTCCAACTTTTTTTTTTTTTCTGACTCAAACTTTAAAACTTAAGTTAAAAAAGAAATGTATGCACATTATATAAAATATAAAGTTCCAGTAGTACATGAGTGCATTAAGTTGCCATCCCACCCTGATATAACCACTTATAATAAAGTACAGGGCCGGGGTTGGATCACTAGAGAGTTTATCTGTCCATTCATTTCTCCCTTCTAGGCTATCCATCCAGGATACGGTTTTCTCTCAGAAAACATGGAATTTGCTGAACTGTGTAAGCAAGAAGGAATTATTTTTGTAGGTCCTCCTCCATCAGCAATTAGAGACATGGGTATAAAGAGGTATGCGCTTATATCTTTTAAATACAGCCATAAGGTTGACTGAGATGGTTTATTATACCTATAATAGACCCGGTTAATAGGTTCTTATGCCTAGGATGACATAAAGGTATATTACAGAAAATATTGAAGTATCAGGAATAATAATTAATGTTTCTAATCAATATTTTAATCAGTTTTGGAGATTAAAAACAGGTTGGGATGAGCTACCGTATGATAACTAGATTGAGAAGACTAGTAGATATTTTGACAATTGTATTAGTGTTTGCTGTCTCAGACTATAATCCTTTCCTGTGGAGTGTTTTGTTTTTAACATTACATTGTATTTTATAGGCCCAGCAGTATTTGTGTTTTTCTTGTACAAAATAATTCATAGTCTGGGGGCATATTTGTTGGTTTTTTTTATTCTAAAGCACATCCAAATCCATCATGGCTGCTGCTGGAGTGCCCGTGGTGGAAGGTTACCACGGGGAGGACCAGTCCGACCAATGCCTGAAAGAGCACGCTGGGAGAATCGGTTACCCCGTCATGATGAAAGCAGTCCGAGGTGGAGGAGGGAAAGTAAGATCCTGCGTGCTTGGCTTTTCCATTTTGGACTAGTCTAATTCGTTTTCCTGTGTTGTAGTCATAACTCTCTTTCCATCTTAGGGTATGAGGATCATTAGGTCTGAAAGAGAATTTCAAGAGCAGTTAGAATCAGCACGGAGAGAAGCTAAGAAGTCTTTCAACGATGATGCCATGCTGATTGAGAAGTTTGTGGACACACCAAGGTGGGTCCAACTTTTTTTTTTTTTCTGACTCAAACTTTAAAACTTAAGTTAAAAAAGAAATGTATGCACATTATATAAAATATAAAGTTCCAGTAGTACATGAGTGCATTAAGTTCCCGTCCCACCCCTGATATAACCACTTATAATAAAGTATGCATTCCTCCAGATATTTTCTGCATGACTAGAAACATACATAGACACACAGAATAAAAGATACATAAGAGGGCTTCCCTGGTGGTCCAGTGGGTAAGGACACTGCCTTGCAGTGCAAGGGGCACTGGTTCGATCCCTGGCCTGGGAAGATCCCACGTGCTGTGGAGAGACTGGACGGATGTGTCCAACTACCGAGTTGGATCTCAGGAGCGCATGTGCCCAGAGCCAGTGCTCTGTGATGAGAAAGGCCACTGCATTGGGAGGCCCACACAGGCCAAAGGACAAAAAAGATGGATGAAAATAGATAAATGAAAGACCAGGGCTTCCCCTGATGGTCCAGTGGGTAAGGACACCACCTTGCAGTACAAGGGGCGCCGGTTCGATCCCTGGCCTGGGAAGATCCCACGTGCCGCGGAGCGGCTGGACCCATGTGTCCAATCACCGAGCCGGAGCTCTGGAGCGCATGCGCCCAGAGCCGGCGCTCTGCAGCGACGGACGCCACTGCGATGGGAGGCCCACAGGAGCCAAGGAACAAAGACGGGTGAAAATAGAGAAATGAAAGACCAATAGAAGTGGCCCGCCCGCTCCCTTCCCTCTCCAACCTGACCCCCGCCCAAAATAAATAAATAAATAAATCTGTAAAAAAAAAAAAAGACCAATAGAAGTGGCCTGTCTGCCCCCCTCCCTCCCCAACCCGCCTCCCCCACCAAAAAAAAAAATCTTTAAAATAAAAAAAAAAGAAAGTAGGTAAATGAAAGACCAATAGAAGTGGCAAAAAAAAAAAAAAGATACATAAGAAGGAGAGTAAATAGAATATTACATAATATTATACGGTAATATTGGATGGTAGACATCTCTCCCCGTCAGTAAATATAGATCCATCTCAACTCATTCATTTTTTTTGGATATTTATTGGTTCCATGATTATTGTCATTAATTCATTCAATTTATTTCTTTTCTTTTAATTCAAACTTTAAAACTTAAGTTAAAAAAGAAATGTATGCACATTATATAAAATATAAAGTTCCAGTAGTACATGAGTGCATTAAGTTCCCGTCCCACCCCTGATATAACCACTTATAATAAAGTATGCATTCCTCCAGATATTTTCTGCATGACTAGAAACATACATAGACACACAGAATAAAAGATACATAAGAGGGCTTCCCTGGTGGTCCAGTGGGTAAGGACACTGCCTTGCAGTGCAAGGGGCACTGGTTCGATCCCTGGCCTGGGAAGATCCCACGTGCTGTGGAGAGACTGGACGGATGTGTCCAACTACCGAGTTGGATCTCAGGAGCGCATGTGCCCAGAGCCAGTGCTCTGTGATGAGAAAGGCCACTGCATTGGGAGGCCCACACAGGCCAAAGGACAAAAAAGATGGATGAAAATAGATAAATGAAAGACCAGGGCTTCCCCTGATGGTCCAGTGGGTAAGGACACCACCTTGCAGTACAAGGGGCGCCGGTTCGATCCCTGGCCTGGGAAGATCCCACGTGCCGCGGAGCGGCTGGACCCATGTGTCCAATCACCGAGCCGGAGCTCTGGAGCGCATGCGCCCAGAGCCGGCGCTCTGCAGCGACGGACGCCACTGCGATGGGAGGCCCACAGGAGCCAAGGAACAAAGACGGGTGAAAATAGAGAAATGAAAGACCAATAGAAGTGGCCCGCCCGCTCCCTTCCCTCTCCAACCTGACCCCCGCCCAAAATAAATAAATAAATAAATCTGTAAAAAAAAAAAAAGACCAATAGAAGTGGCCTGTCTGCCCCCCTCCCCAACCCGCCTCCCCCACCAAAAAAAAAAATCTTTAAAATAAAAAAAAAAGAAAGTAGGTAAATGAAAGACCAATAGAAGTGGCAAAAAAAAAAAAAAGATACATAAGAAGGAGAGTAAATAGAATATTACATAATATTATACGGTAATATTGGATGGTAGACATCTCTCCCCGTCAGTAAATATAGATCCATCTCAACTCATTCATTTTTTTTGGATATTTATTGGTTCCATGATTATTGTCATTAATTCATTCAATTTATTTCTTTTTCTTTTTTTTAATTCATTTCTTATATGTTATTAAATAATATTAATAGCCTTTGTTTACATTTAACATGTGCCAGGTTTTAAGTATTTTACTGTAAGTAGTAATCTTACTGTCCTTCCATTCCTCATCTAATTCCCTCAACAATCCCATGAGGTAGGCCCTATTCCCATTTTTTCAGGTGAATATACCAAGCAACAAAATGGTCATTTGACTTGCCTGAGGTCTCCCAGCTGCGAAGGGGTAAAACTGGGATTTAAACTGAGGCAGTTCAGCTCCAGAATTCGTACTCTAAGTGACCACTCTCATCTACTTCTCTAGGTACCACTGTAGCAAATGCCATGTGGATTTATAATTAATTTTATTAGAAACTTTATTTTCATGTATATTGCTTAAAATAAGACATTGATTATAAAAGCTTCTTGTTTTGTAGATTTTGTGTTAAATATGTACATCCACACAACATGTACAAACCTGTAAGTCAAGTGACTTTACAGAGAATAATTTGTTTTGGAATCATGACCAGAGAGAGATTTACCTTGAAGGTAATAAGCTAAAGCTTCAGACCCTTCTCTCATATGAGCCTCTTTGAAGATCCTGTACCTAATTTTGTACTTTTATTAAAATGGGCGCCCAAATTGTTTTTGTTTCAAGCCCTACCAAACTCAGAACTGTCCCGGAGCATGGCCCAGTAAATTAAATTCATTTAGAATGCGGTAGTTAAAAAGAAGAAAGTCAGTCTCAAAATATTTTCTTCATGATAGGCATCAGGAAAAGTAGTATGAATACATGCAGTCTTCGGAAAATACAAGAGGTGGAAAACAAAATCACGCATAAGCTTATTTTCCTAATTTAAGTATTAGCATTTCTACATAATTGTATTTCTGTATTTTCTGGTAATAATATTTCAATATCATGATAATCACACTATTTTATATTCTGCTAAATAATTATCTATCGAGTTCATGGAGTGCCAGAAGATTGTGGTGCTGATAACTGAGAAAAGTAGAAATCAAGATGTATTATAAATCTGATCAGAACTGTTGAGTTTGTCTGAAAGTTTGGGATAGGTAACAATCTTCAAAGTATACTATTTTAGAGCATTTAAAAAAATCAGACTCCTTCCGCACTTCAGATTCAGTATACATTCTGGAAAAAGAATTTAAAATGCCATTGGAAAACCTCATCTAATTCCCTCAACAATCCCATGAGGTAGGCCCTATTCCCATTTTTTCAGGTGAATATACCAAGCAACAAAATGGTCATTTGACTTGCCTGAGGTCTCCCAGCTGCGAAGGGGTAAAACTGGGATTTAAACTGAGGCAGTTCAGCTCCAGAATTGTACTCTAAGTGACCACTCTCATCTACTTCTCTAGGTACCACTGTAGCAAATGCCATGTGGATTTATAATTAATTTTATTAGAAACTTTATTTTCATGTATATTGCTTAAAATAAGACATTGATTATAAAAGCTTCTTGTTTTGTAGATTTTGTGTTAAATATGTACATCCACACAACATGTACAAACCTGTAAGTCAAGTGACTTTACAGAGAATAATTTGTTTTGGAATCATGACCAGAGAGAGATTTACCTTGAAGGTAATAAGCTAAAGCTTCAGACCCTTCTCTCATATGAGCCTCTTTGAAGATCCTGTACCTAATTTTGTACTTTTATTAAAATGGGCGCCCAAATTGTTTTTGTTTCAAGCCCTACCAAACTCAGAACTGTCCCGGAGCATGGCCCAGTAAATTAAATTCATTTAGAATGCGGTAGTTAAAAGAAGAAAGTCAGTCTCAAAATATTTTCTTCATGATAGGCATCAGGAAAAGTAGTATGAATACATGCAGTCTTCGGAAAATACAAGAGGTGGAAAACAAAATCACGCATAAGCTTATTTTCCTAATTTAAGTATTAGCATTTCTACATAATTGTATTTCTGTATTTTCTGGTAATAATATTTCAATATCATGATAATCACACTATTTTATATTCTGCTAAATAATTATCTATCGAGTTCATGGAGTGCCAGAAGATTGTGGTGCTGATAACTGAGAAAAGTAGAAATCAAGATGTATTATAAATCTGATCAGAACTGTTGAGTTTGTCTGAAAGTTTGGGATAGGTAACAATCTTCAAAGTATACTATTTTAGAGCATTTAAAAAAAAATCAGACTCCTTCCGCACTTCGTATTCAGTATACATTCTGGATGAATTTAAAATGTAAATAGGAAAATTAAAAGCTCAGAACTCTTAGAAAATATCAAGGCATTCCTACTAGAAACCAGCTGCACCTGTCTGTCTAGCCAGACCACAGTAGTGGCTAAATTGGACTGACTAGGATTTGATGCACTTCCTGGTTCTCAGACACTGTGTACCAGAATGTCTAAGTTAGATAAAGCAAAACAGAAAAGAATCATCAGAAAAAGGAAAATAACAAGAGTGATTTGACCACTGTAGAAATCATAACAACACAGATCCTCAGTGGGCGTCCCTTGTAAACAGCCGAGGGAAAATATTTCCAACTTCTGAGAAGTTAGAGCAGAGCTGTGTTGTGCTCCTGGTGTGGCCCCAGATGCTTCTTTCAGAGCCTAAAGTTCCTGTTCTGTGTAGCCTTTCCTGGGGCAGCTAAAGGGTAAGTGGGAGTCAATGGATGTGGTAAAGTTTTACGATTGGAATTTGAAAAACAAACAGTTTCGTTCCAACATGCAGAGAGCTTGGAAGTTGTTACTCACATTCAAAGAGCAAGTAAAAATCTGAACAAAATAAAAGTAAGTGAATTTGAGACCTGTCAGAGAATTGAAGCCACAAAAATCTGGGCAGATAAGTGAACACAGCGAATCACAGCCAAGGTCAGCTGACCTGGAGCAGAATCTTCTGGACCCCATAAGCCAAGCAACACTTAAATAGGAATTTTGACAAATTACTAGAGACTGAGTGTGGACTAGCTTATTGTTAAGGTTCCAGTGTTAGAGGGGACTCTAAATTTTCATAGGTTTTATTCCTTCAAGAACACCACCAAATTCCCACAGTGAAAATCCAAGAAAAATTGCTTCCCATTTTGGGGGAGGAAGAGGAGAAAAGAAACCATTTTGAAATAGGCCCAGAGCAGTCTGTTCTCCCTAACAAAAGGCCAGCACTCTATGGGAAACTTCGCCAGAGCCTTTTTTCTCCTGGTGGAGAGCCGTTAGTCAGCTCTAGCCTTCCTGTTTCACATAAGGGAAGAAGGAAAAAAAAACTAAGGAACACTTCTGAAGCACACAGGGACAAAGACCCACTGAAAGCTGAGATTTAATCCTGAGATGATAGAATGCTTTCCCTCCCCCCACACTACTGCCACGTCACCAGGGCTCCTATGTAATAACCGGGTTACAACTGAAATAGCTGCAAGACACAAACTATGCCTAAGTTCTTAGGAAAACCCAAAGGTTAAAGGAGGGAAAAAAATGGCCTCTAGAGGGAACTGCAACCTCTGGCACCTATAGCTGCTGTGACATTAAACACAGCCTGCCTCCCAGCCAGACTGACTTAAAATGGTCATGGAGAACAGACTTATGGACATTGGGGAGAGAGAAAAGTGGGTGAGAGATATGGAAAGAGCAACACGGAACCCTATACTATCTTATGTAAAAGAGATAATAATTGTCAATGTGCTGTGGGTCTAAGAGATCCTACATGGCTATGCGACGGCCTGGAGGGGTGAGATGGGAGGGAATGGGATGTATATATGACTAATCTGAAATTATACGTACCTGTAAACAACAAAACTCTGTAAAATCAAAAAAGCAAATTGATTGGGGGGTGGGGGTGAAAACCTTACCTAAAACTTCTGCTCATCTCAGTTCCTGTTTCATAATACATTATATCCGCCATTTTACAAAGTACAGGAAGTACTAAAAAAAAAAAACAAGAAAAGCATGCTTTGAAGAGAAAAAAGCAGGCATCAGAATCAGACTGAAATATGACACAAATTTTGAAATTACCAGGTATAGAATTTAAAATTAACTTTAATCTGATTAATATGGGCTCTAATGGAGCCATAGATGACATACAGGTACACAGGACATAATACCTGAACACTGACATAATTTTAAAAGATATAATACCTGTATCATTTGAATACAACAAGGAGAAAGAAAAGAGTAAAATAAAATATTTGTAGTATTAATGGCCAAAATATTTCCAAAATTAATGACTAACACCAAATTATAGAACTGGGAAGTATGGGGGATACCAAAAGTAGGATAAATATCAGATTTTTGAATCATATTCAAACTGCAGGAAACTTAAGACGAAAAGAAAATCTTGAAAAAATCCCCAGGGAGGAAAAACACCTTATCTGTAGAGAAACAAGGATAAGAAATACATCAGACTTAAGAATAGAGTGGAGTGAATTATTTATGAAGTGTTGAAAGAAAAAAATTAACCTATAAATTCTGTGTCCAGTGAAATTATCCTTCACACTTGAAAGACTTCTTCAAACAAGCAAAAATTGAGGAAATTTGTCACCGATAGACTTGCTTTACAAGAAATAATAAATTCTTCTGGGAGAAGGAAAATGCTACAGGGCAGAAACTTGGATCTCTATAAAGAAAGGAAGAGTGCTCAAGAAAATAAAGTCTTTTGGGGTTTTTATTCTTAGTTGATCACACAGACAAGTTTATTCAAAATAATGATAGCAAGAATGTGTTTGGTGTTGGTAACTTAAGAGTAAATAAAAACAGGAAAAATCAAGGAGGCAAATCCAAAAGGAGGAAATCAGCCCCTGTTACTTTGTCAAGGACAAAATATGTTGGACAGATTGGGAAATTTTTACGTGAACATTCAGTAGAACTGATACATCAATTTAAAAAAAAAAATCTTCCAAGTGGTTTAATGAAGTGTTTCATTAGGTGAACAGAAAGGAACAGAAACGAGCCTTTGTACTGAAAAAGTACATTTGTGAGACTTCCTGGGTATTTAAAAAATTTCTTCTGTATTTGATCATTTTCATTTTAAAAACTCAACCCAGGGCTCACCTGGTGTCTCATTGGTAAAGAATCTCCTTGCCAGGGCAGGAAATGCAGGCTTGCTCCCTGAGTTAGGAAGATCCCCTGGAACAGGAAATGGCAACTCACTCTGGTATTTTTGCTTGGAAAATCTCATGGACAGAAGACCCTGGCTGGCTACAGTCCATGGGGCTGCAAAGAGTCAGACATGATTTAGAAACTAAGCAATAAGAACTCAACCAAGGGGGTTCTCTGGTGGCTCAGCAGTAAAGGATCCACCTGCCAACGCAGGGGACACAGGTTCAATCCCTGGTTCCTGTGGTTCCACATACTGTGGGACAACTAAGCCCATGTGACCACACACCACAACTGCAGAGTAGCCCTTGCTCTCCACAACTGGAGAAGGCCCACATGCAGCAACGAAGGCCCAGTGAAGCCATAAAATATAATCTAAACAACAAAAAGAACTCCACCAAAAACCAAATTGCTGGTCACTTATTTTTGTATTATGGTTTGTTTGCATAACTGTTACATGAAAACACTTACAAAACACATGCATTTATTCTTAATATGATTTCTGATCACTTTTCTATGTTATACTCATCATTGAAGTGCCTTTTTTTGGATTTTTTTAATGATTTAATGTTAATATATTTTTAAAAAACTAATGATCCATATAAATTTATTTCTTAGCTTTTCTATGGATAAGCCATTGTAATTTTCAGTCTGCCTTAGTTTATAAATCTGACTGTAAGACCTGCTTTTTGAAAATCCTCTGATCATTAAAAAAGTTTTCATTGGCTTTTTGAGGACACATGCCATATGACTATAATTTGTAATTTTGATGTAGTCAGATTTATCAGTCTTTTCCTTGTCAGTTTGCTACTTGCCCCTACTGTGAGGTCATAAATATGGTCTCTAGTGCTTTCTGTCTTTTCTTATTTCACACTCTTTCCACATATATAATTTTTTTCCTTTGAATGTTCAACTTACAAATGAAAACTTTTCATTGGGTTTTTAAATAGGCATGTAGAAGTCCAGGTGTTTGGTGACCACCATGGCAATGCTGTGTACTTGTTTGAAAGAGACTGTAGTGTACAGAGGAGACATCAGAAGATCATTGAAGAGGCCCCAGGGGTAAGGATCTTATAAAGACATTTGTCTGTGTCTCTATATTGTAGATCCCAGTCACTGACTTTCATGTCAGAAATTCGTGAAGCTACAGTCTCCCACAAAGGCCTGCTGAACGACCATTCCCCATTAGTAATATGGCCTCACTGTGGTGTTGGGAATGCGGAGGAACACCATGAAACACTCCTTAATCATGTTCAGAGGGCACACTATGACTGTGATCCTTCTGGATGGATGGTGTCTAGGAAAATCTGCCCTGATCCAGGTTGTATCTGACTTACAGTGATTTACAACTACCATTTCCATGTAGACTTTAAATTTTGCTCAACCAGTGATAAGTGATAGATGACGGTAGGTTACCATGAACGGTGTCAGATTCTTAATCTCCAATGGAGGAGAATTCACATTGGGATCAAAAGACTTGGCACTGGTCACTCAGAGCTTCGTGCAGTGAAAAGCTTATTAAAGTAAGAAAGGATGGGGAAAAGCTTCCAGCATAGACACCGGAAGGGGGATATAAGAGTATCCAGAGAAGCCACTTTAGGCATGGCATTTTATACGTTTTCAGTTGGTTATTAACAGTAGTTTAAAAGAATATGTTGAGGCAATAAAAGTCTTACCAGACCCACACCCACAACATACATCTTTAGATAACATAGGTACAAGTTAAAAGGAGAAACGTCCTCCAGCAAGATACATTGTTATATACCTTAGCTCTAGGCTTAAAAGAATGTCTTAGGCAAAATAGATTATTGTCATAGGTGTGGCAATCAAGGTGAAGGCACCTTGGCTAAAAATGTTTGTTCCTCACCCCCTTCCTCCTTGTCCTTGGAACCTGCCGGCCTCCTTGCCAAGTCTGCCTATGAACTCCTTTCACCAGCATGTATGAGGAATGGAAGGGCCTTGTTAACTGAATGTATTTTTATGAAGAAGATTGTTTTAACTGCTATTTCAGATGTGCCTAAATCTACTCATCATCTCCCCAGGTGTTTGGTGACCACCATGGCAATGCTGTGTACTTGTTTGAAAGAGACTGTAGTGTACAGAGGAGACATCAGAAGATCATTGAAGAGGCCCCAGGGGTAAGGATCTTATAAAGACATTTGTCTGTGTCTCTATATTGTAGATCCCAGTCACTGACTTTCATGTCAGAAATTCGTGAAGCTACAGTCTCCCACAAAGGCCTGCTGAACGACCATTCCCCATTAGTAATATGGCCTCACTGTGGTGTTGGGAATGCGGAGGAACACCATGAAACACTCCTTAATCATGTTCAGAGGGCACACTATGACTGTGATCCTTCTGGATGGATGGTGTCTAGGAAAATCTGCCCTGATCCAGGTTGTATCTGACTTACAGTGATTTACAACTACCATTTCCATGTAGACTTTAAATTTTGCTCAACCAGTGATAGGTGATAGATGACGGTAGGTTACCATGAACGGTGTCAGATTCTTAATCTCCAATGGAGGAGAATTCACATTGGGATCAAAAGACTTGGCACTGGTCACTCAGAGCTTCGTGCAGTGAAAAGCTTATTAAAGTAAGAAAGGATGGGGAAAAGCTTCCAGCATAGACACCGGAAGGGGGATATAAGAGTATCCAGAGAAGCCACTTTAGGCATGGCATTTTATACGTTTTCAGTTGGTTATTAACAGTAATTTAAAAGAATATGTTGAGGCAATAAAGGTCTTACCAGACCCACACCCACAACATACATCTTTAGATAACATGGGTACAAGTTAAGACGAGAAACATGTTCTCCAGCAAGCTACATTGTTATACACCTGAGCTCTGGGCTTAAAAGAACGTTTTAGGCAAAATGGATTACTGTCATAGGTGTGGCAATCAAGGTGAAGGCACCTTGGCTAAAAATGTTTGTTCCTCACCCCCTTCCTCCTTGTCCTTGGAACCTGCCGGCCTCCTTGCCAAGTCTGCCTATGAACTCCTTTCACCAGCATGTATGAGGAATGGAAGGGCCTTGTTAACTGAATGTATTTTTTATGAAGAAGATTGTTTTAACTGCTATTTCAGATGTGCCTAAATCTACTCATCATCTTCCCAACTTAAAGGTTATACTGTATAGGAGACAGATTGCTCTTATTTGGTAAATTTGCCCCCTTAAAATTGTTTACGTCACTTAGAGCCTACCTTTTGATTGGCTCAGGTTGTGTTATCTGGGTTATGGCTTACTCTTAAGATTACCTGTTTTGTGATTTACATTTCTTTGGAACCTGCTACTGCTATAGTCCTCTTTCTTGTCCAAAGTTATATCCATGATTTTTTTTCTAAAAGGTCAGGCATCTAGGTTTCTGGTTAACCACAGTTTGTTATTCTCATACTGTATTCAAGTTTTAATTTCTGTTGAAGAGGTTATTATACTATTTGAAGTTGTTGTTCAGTCACTAAGTCGTGTCCTAATCTTTGCAACCCCATGGACTACAGCATGCCAGACTTCGCTGTCCTTCACTGTCTCTTGGAGTTTACTCAAACTCATGTCCATTGAGTCAGTGATGCCATCCAGCCATCTCATCCTCTGTCATCCCCTTCTCTTGCCTTCAGTCTTTCCCAGCATCAAGATCTTTTCCAGTGAGCTGGCATACTGGTGGCTCATCAGGTGGCCAAAGTATTGGAGCTTCAACTTCAACATCAGTCCTTCCAATGAATATCCAATGTTGATTTCTTTTAGGATTGACTAGTTTGATCTCCTTTCAGTCGAAGGGACTCTCAAGAGTCTTCTCTGGCACCACAGTTCCAAAGCATCAATTCTTTGGGGCTTAGCCTTCTTTATGGTCCAACTCTGACTTATACTGGAAAAACCATGGTTTTTCAGCCAAGCTACATTGTTATACACCTGAGCTCTGGGCTTAAAAGAACGTTTTAGGCAAAATGGATTACTGTCATAGGTGTGGCAATCAAGGTGAAGGCACCTTGGCTAAAAATGTTTGTTCCTCACCCCCTTCCTCCTTGTCCTTGGAACCTGCCGGCCTCCTTGCCAAGTCTGCCTATGAACTCCTTTCACCAGCATGTATGAGGAATGGAAGGGCCTTGTTAACTGAATGTATTTTTTATGAAGAAGATTGTTTTAACTGCTATTTCAGATGTGCCTAAATCTACTCATCATCTTCCCAACTTAAAGGTTATACTGTATAGGAGACAGATTGCTCTTATTTGGTAAATTTGCCCCCTTAAAATTGTTTACGTCACTTAGAGCCTACCTTTTGATTGGCTCAGGTTGTGTTATCTGGGTTATGGCTTACTCTTAAGATTACCTGTTTTGTGATTTACATTTCTTTGGAACCTGCTACTGCTATAGTCCTCTTTCTTGTCCAAAGTTATATCCATGATTTTTTCTAAAAGGTCAGGCATCTAGGTTTCTGGTTAACCACAGTTTGTTATTCTCATACTGTATTCAAGTTTTAATTTCTGTTGAAGAGGTTATTATACTATTTGAAGTTGTTGTTCAGTCACTAAGTCGTGTCCTAATCTTTGCAACCCCATGGACTACAGCATGCCAGACTTCGCTGTCCTTCACTGTCTCTTGGAGTTTACTCAAACTCATGTCCATTGAGTCAGTGATGCCATCCAGCCATCTCATCCTCTGTCATCCCCTTCTCTTGCCTTCAGTCTTTCCCAGCATCAAGATCTTTTCCAGTGAGCTGGCATACTGGTGGCTCATCAGGTGGCCAAAGTATTGGAGCTTCAACTTCAACATCAGTCCTTCCAATGAATATCCAATGTTGATTTCTTTTAGGATTGACTAGTTTGATCTCCTTTCAGTCGAAGGGACTCTCAAGAGTCTTCTCTGGCACCACAGTTCCAAAGCATCAATTCTTTGGGGCTTAGCCTTCTTTATGGTCCAACTCTGACATCTGTATATGAGTACTGGAAAAACCATGGTTTTAGCTATACAGACCTTTGTCAGCAAAGTAACATATCTGATTTTTAATATGCTGTCTAAATTTGTCTTAGCCTTCCTTCCAAGGAGCAAGCGTCTTTTAAATTGTATAACTGCAATCACTGTCCTCAGTGATTTTAGAGCCCCCTAGAAATAAAATCTGTCACTGCATCCAGTTTTTCCCCCTTCTATTTGCCATGAAGTGGTAGGACTAGGTACCATGGTCTTTGTTTTTTGAATGCTGAATTTTAAGCCAGTTTTTTCACTCTCCTCTTTCACCCTCATCAAGAGGTTTTTAGTTCCTCTTTGCTTTCTGGCATTAGAGTGGTGCCATCTGCATGTCTGAGGTTGATGTTTCTCCCGGCAATCTTTTTTTTTAGTATTTTTAAATTAGTTGTTTATTTATTTGTGTGTTTATTTTTGGCCACACTGGGTCTTCCTTGCTGTGTGCAAGGTTTCTCTAGAGACAGCTAGTGGGGACTCATTCTGTGGTTTCTCTTGTTGAGAAGCACAGGCTCTCAGGCATGTGAGCTTCTGTAATTGTGGCTTGAGGGCTTAGTTGCCCCACAGCATGTGGAATCTTCCCACACCAGGGATGGAACCTATGTCCCCTGCATTGGCAGGTGGGTTCCTCACCCCTGGACCACCATGGAAGTCCTCTCCCAGCAATCTTAATTCCAGTTTATGCTTCATCCAGCCCATCATTCTGCATGATGTACTTTGCATGTAAATTAAATAAGCAGAGTGACAATATACTGCCTTGTTATACTCCTTTCCCAATTTAGAACCTGTCCATTGTTTTGTATCCATTTCTAACTGTTGCTTCTTGTCCTATATACAGGTTTTTCAGGAGGCAGGCAAGTTGGTCTGGTATTCCCACCTCTTTAGGAATTTTTCACAACTTGTGATCCACATGGTCAGAGGCTTTAGCATAGATAATGAAGCAGAAGTAGATTTTTTTTTGAAATTTCAACATCAGTCCTTCCAATGAATATCCATGGTTCTTAGGATTGACTAGTTTGATCTCCTTTCAGTCGAAGGGACTCTCAAGAGTCTTCTCTGGCACCACAGTTCCAAAGCATCAATTCTTTGGGGCTTAGCCTTCTTTATGGTCCAACTCTGACATCTGTATATGAGTACTGGAAAAACCATGGTTTTAGCTATACAGACCTTTGTCAGCAAAGTAACATATCTGATTTTTAATATGCTGTCTAAATTTGTCTTAGCCTTCCTTCCAAGGAGCAAGCGTCTTTTAAATTGTATAACTGCAATCACTGTCCTCAGTGATTTTAGAGCCCCCTAGAAATAAAATCTGTCACTGCATCCAGTTTTTCCCCCTTCTATTTGCCATGAAGTGGTAGGACTAGGTACCATGGTCTTTGTTTTTTGAATGCTGAATTTTAAGCCAGTTTTTTCACTCTCCTCTTTCACCCTCATCAAGAGGTTTTTAGTTCCTCTTTGCTTTCTGGCATTAGAGTGGTGCCATCTGCATGTCTGAGGTTGATGTTTCTCCCGGCAATCTTTTTTTTTAGTATTTTTAAATTAGTTGTTTATTTATTTGTGTGTTTATTTTTGGCCACACTGGGTCTTCCTTGCTGTGTGCAAGGTTTCTCTAGAGACAGCTAGTGGGGACTCATTCTGTGGTTTCTCTTGTTGAGAAGCACAGGCTCTCAGGCATGTGAGCTTCTGTAATTGTGGCTTGAGGGCTTAGTTGCCCCACAGCATGTGGAATCTTCCCACACCAGGGATGGAACCTATGTCCCCTGCATTGGCAGGTGGGTTCCTCACCCCTGGACCACCATGGAAGTCCTCTCCCAGCAATCTTAATTCCAGTTTATGCTTCATCCAGCCCATCATTCTGCATGATGTACTTTGCATGTAAATTAAATAAGCAGAGTGACAATATACTGCCTTGTTATACTCCTTTCCCAATTTAGAACCTGTCCATTGTTTTGTATCCATTTCTAACTGTTGCTTCTTGTCCTATATACAGGTTTTTCAGGAGGCAGGCAAGTTGGTCTGGTATTCCCACCTCTTTAGGAATTTTTCACAACTTGTGATCCACATGGTCAGAGGCTTTAGCATAGATAATGAAGCAGAAGTAGATTTTTTTTCTGAAATTTCCTGTATTTCTCCATGATCCAACAAATGTTGGCAATTTGATCTCTGGTTCCTCTGCCTTTTCTAAACCCAACTTGTACATTTGAGAGTTCTCAGTTCACATTACTGCTGAAGCCTAGCTTGAAGGATTTTGAGCGTAACCTTACTAGCACGTAAAAAGATCACAACTATTTGAAGTAAATGTCAGCAATTTCAGTAAAGCCTTATTTTCAAGCAGTGATTGCTTAAATAAAAATCTGTTGAGCACCATTTGACAGTGTTAAAAAAGTTTTGCCTACTTTTGATATACATTTCTTTTTATGAACCTTTTTTTTTTGGCCATGCATGCGGGATCTTAGTTCCCTGACCAGGGATTGAACCTCCGTTTCCTGCAGTGGTGGAAGTGCAGAGTCTTAACCATTGAACTGGCAAGGAAGTTTCTTGGAAATTTTCTTATTAAAACTAGCTATTGTCATTGTGCTGTGAGCAAAGGGGATCATGCAGGGGTGCTGTGTGACAGCCTGGAGGGGTGGGATGGGGAGGATATACATATGACTAATCTGGGATCATACATATCTGTAAACAACAAAACTCTGTAAAAGTAAAAAGTAAAATAAAAATTTCTTAAATATATATACAAGGACTTCCCTGGTGGTCCTGTGGGTAAGGACACCGCCTTGCAGTGCAAGGGGCACCGGTTCGATCCCTGGCCTGGGAAGATCCCACGTGCCGCGGAGCGGCTGGACTGATGTGTCCAATTACCGAGCCAGAGCTCTGGAGCGCGTGTGCCCAGAGCCGGCGCTCTGCAGCGAGAGAGGCCACGGCGATGGGAAGCCCACAGGAGCCAAAGAACAAAGATGGATGAAAAATGAACAAATGAAAGACCAATAGAAGTGGCTCACCCGCACCCCCTCCCTCCCCACCCCACCCCACCCCCAATAAATAAATAAATAAATAAATGTTTTTTTAAAAAACAACAACAACAAAATATATATATATATATATATATATATATATATATATATATAGATAGATAGATAGATAGATATATACAAGGAAAAAAAAATACAAAGCTTAAAAAAAAAAACAACTTGCAATCTCAGGGTTTACTTGTATTCCAAAGCAATCACTGGGCATGTGACCTATATTATTTTATTCATCTTGAAACAAATAGAGATTTTTCAAAGTTTTAGTATCGATACAAGTGATTTTAAGTGGACTTATGGTCATGAAAGTTATTTGCGGGAACTCCCTGGCATCCCAAGTGATTAGGACTTGGCACTTTCACTTCCATGGACCCAGGTACTATCTCTGGTTGAGGAACAAAGATCCCACAAGCCACAAAGTGCAACCAAAAAAACAAAAAAGAAAAGATAGTTACTTTGTAGGTACTAATGTCTGCAATTCATAGAAATTATTAACAGAATCATTAAACTTTGGTACAGGGACAGTTGAACTATGGTGTAAGACAGTATTTCATGATAAAATGTATTAAATATTTATCCTTATTATCTCTTCAATGTAATATTTGATACGTAGAAATGCAGTATTGAATCTTAATGGAAGCCTCTCGTAGAATGAAGTACTAATGGAAATTTATTTCAAATACTTTTTCATAGCCTGGTATTAAACCTGAAGTAAGAAAAAAGCTTGGAGAAGCTGCAGTCAAAGCTGCTAAAGCTGTTAATTATGTTGGTGCAGGTATGTTAAGATTTGCTTCTAAGAGAGGAAGAGGAAAAATTTTTTGTATTTTGAAAAGCAAATGAAACATACAGGTTTTAAATCATTGACTTTCAAACTTTTGACTATAACCACATTAAGAAATACATTTTACATTGAAATCCAGGATGTAAATATAAGTGTTGGTTTGTATACAGGTATATTTGGAGAAAACTTATGTGTAAAGCTGTTTTCTATCCTATTTCAAAATAAAATCACTAAAATGATATTTTTGCATTTTTTTATATTAGTAACCTTTGAGTTTTTAGAGCACTTTTAGGTTCAGAGCAAAACTGAACAGTAAGCTCAGAGAGTTCCCATGTCCCCTGTCCCCCTGCACCCACAGCCTCCCCTTCTAGCAACGTCCTGCACCTGAACAGTACTTCTGTTACAACTGAGGGATCTGCATGGAGATGTCGTTATCACTCAGGGTCAATAGTGTGTAGTTTGGGTTCACTCTTAATGTTGTATATTCTGAGAGTTGGGAGAAATATGTAACAACATGCATCCAACATGTGTCCACCATTGTAGTGTCTTGCAGAATAGCTTCAGTGCCCTAAATATGCTCTTCAGTCTTCCCTGCTGCCCACCCTGACAGTCACTGATTGTTTTATTGCCTCCATAGCTGTGGCTTTTCCAGAATGAATCATATAGTATATCGCCTTTTCAGATTGGCTTCTTACATTTAGTAATATGCATTTAAGTTTCCTCCATATCTTTTTATGGCTCACTTATGAATTATAAATAAAACTGGTATAAACATCTGTGTACAGGGTTTTGTGTGGACATAGTTTCAGTTCATCTGGAAAAATGCAAAGAAGTATGATTGCTAGATCACGTGGTGGTGGTGGTGGTTTAGTTGCTGAGTCGTGTCCTACTCTTGCAACCCCATGGACTGTTGCCTGCCACGCTTCTCTGTCCATGGGATTTTCTAGACAAGAATACTGGAGTGGGTTGCCATTTCCTTCTCCAGATCACATGTTAAGAGTATGCTTAGTTTTGTAAGAAACTGCTCAAGCCAAATTGTTCAGAAGTGGCTGTACCATATTGCATTTCCACCAGCAGCATGTGAGAATTCCTGTTTCTTCACATCCTTACCAGCATTTGGTATTGTCACTGTTCCAGACAATAGCCATTCTAAAGGTGCAGGTATCTCAGGGCTCTAATTTGCATTTCCCTGATAATATATATGCTAGCTGGGAAGAACTGACATTTTGACAATGTGGATTCTTCCTATCCATGAATATATCTCCATTTATTTAGTTCTTCTAAGTAAATTTTAAAAATGTTTAAAATAATAAGATAAGGGAGAAATTTCTACTTAAAAAAGACATTAACATGATGTTTAGTTACTGAATCATCTCCCAATGGGTCACTAGACGAAGGACTTTTTTTTTTTCACTGATTATTTTGGTTTATTCTGAAAAATCATTAATGCCAGGACTTCCCTGGTAGTCCAGTAACTAGGACTCCTTGCTCCCAATGCAGGGGCCTGAATTTGATCTCTGGTTGGAGAACTCAATCCCAAAGGCCACAACTATAAGGTCTCACATGCTGCAACTAAGACCCAGCATAGCCAAATAAATAAGTACTTTTTAAAAAATCATTAATCCGTGAAATGATTAAATTATGTGGCTTCAATTGTTCCTGAAGTATGTTAAGAGTGGATATGTTCTGCTCCCAGGAGATTCCAGATGAAGGACAAGAGTTAGATGAAGGACTTGACACTTCAGTAGCCCTCAGTCAGGTGAAAAAACAGTATCGTGTTTTTCTCCACGAGGCTAGAATGAGATGGGATAGAGTGTGAGGTTTCCAGGGACTTGGTGCACAGGAGCAGTAACACATGGTTCAGCCATATTTTCACTGCTTCAGCAGCTGAGACTGATTCATAACTTGGGCTTACAATTTGCTCAGAACCCCAAATATACTTTTCTATTGTTAACTTTCATGTGGCTCCCTATTTTTGATTGAGAATTGTTTAACGCTGCAAAATGTGAGATGTTTTCTTCATGAAAAGCAAAATGTTGACCATTGAATGAAGGCAGCCATAAAGCTTGATATGATCTACCATCAAATATTTTGATTCCTACTGACTACATGCTGTTGCAATGTGACCACTGTATTTTATATGTTTTAGGAACCGTGGAGTTCATCATGGACTCAAAGCACAATTTCTACTTTATGGAGATGAATACAAGGCTGCAAGTGGAGCATCCTGTCACTGAGATGATCACAGGAACTGACTTGGTGGAATGGCAGCTCAGGGTGGGAGTGTCTTTTCTGTTAAATATCCGCGTTGAGAATACTGTTCCCTACTGGCCTTTTAAAAGGAGGTATCGCTTTGGACAAGGGTTCAACTCTTAGTGGTTGTCTTGAGGATAGGCAAATGGGAGGTTAAAAGTGACGTTACTTTGATGCACTTTATGGACTCAGATTCCTTATCTGTCACTTACCATCTTTCCCCCTTAGACCTGGGGCAGCCAGCACATATGCTGCTGCCACTGAGGCTTGCTTGTGACCACACTGTCACACACTGTTACCTGAAGCCACACCATTCAGAACCATGCCGCCATTACATTTTAGAGACAGGACAGATGCTCACCAAGGTGAAATAAGCTGAGGAAGAGTCGGCAATGAAGAGCTAAAGGAAGGGTCTAGATGTACAGAGTGGTCTCTTGTTGCAAGGGCTGACCCACTGTTGGTGGCCCATAAAGGGATAAGAGTGGCCTTTCAGAGTAAATCTTTAGAAAATGTAACACTTTGATGTTGCTATGACACAGCCACTGTATTCTACTGAAGTAGAAATCTACAGCTGCTCCTCATTGGCCAGGATCAGAGTTTTACAAAGCTTACTCCTTCAGATATTAATGATAATAACTTAGACTGTTTTGTTCCCTTTATTGAAAGCAATAGATTTTTACAACCTATTTTTAATATAAAAAGTGTTTTTAAGTAGTATGAATGTTCTTGATCTCTGTAGAAGTCTTGGTTCTCTATGTATCTTGAATCTAGATTATTTTTTCCATGTTGTGATGGTAAGGTCTTGATTATTTTATATTTGCAGAACTTCTGTGGACAATAATAATAACATTCCTTTTGCCAGTTCCTTGGGGATGATTGGTGATTTTAATTGAGCCAAAAGATTCTTCTGGGCCTCTGTAGCCTTGGGAGCTAATGAAAACCAGGCACAGCAGGCTAGTAAGTGTTAGTAATTATCAGGAATTTGTAGTGGGTTTAGAAACTTTTGGAAAGAGTGCTCATGTTTCCAGAATTCAAGGAAAAGAACATCTTTTTTCTCAAGTAGTAACCAAGAGAGTTACAGAATTTGGTGTTCATGAAGGATAAAATCTTTCCAAGGGTGCTCGCTTCAGCAGCACATATACTAAAATTGGAACAATACAGAGAAGATTAGCATGGCCCCTGCGCAAGGATGACATGCAAATTCGTGAAGCATTCCGTATAAAAAAAAAATATTTCCAAGGAAGGAGGAGGAGAAAGCTTTTGGACATTAGAGGGACCAGCAGGCATTTATTTCTGCAAGTCAAGAAACTGTAAGTGCTTTAGAAAGAGAAATAGGCTTTAATCATCTGGGGAAGGTTTCTAGAGCTTAGGGACACCACTGGACCTTATTTAGGGTGCTCAAGGCACTTTGGACTCTGGCTTCCAAGCAGAAGTAAAACAGTGGGTGTCACCATGCGATGAATCAAAGGTTCAGGCTCCAGGACCTGGAGTCACCAGCTTCCTGGAGCGAGGGCACAATGATGTGGGCACCCTGGCTGCAATATCAGGAGAGGCTGGTGAGATGTCTGAGGTCCAGGGGTCTCAAAGAGTCAGTGTGTACACCCCAGAGAACTCAGGTGGTATAGCATCCCAGCACTCAGAGGCCTGGTTGGACGGGTCTCTTCTGAGTCCAGATAGAAGTCCACTTCAGAGGAAAACAGGTAAGAATATGAACATGTAATCATTCTTTTCCTTTTTTTATCCTAAAACAAGTAGAATATTAAAATGTTACAGAATATTTCATAAAGGGTGAGAATGAAATGATACTAGCTAACAAAGTGTTTACTCTATATCAGGCATTTTTCTCCAAAGCATTAAGAGGTTACAGAAACCCAGAATTGAGTAGGCCCTAAACAGAATAAATTTAGAGACAGAATTTGAACCCTGTCCGTGTGGCTGCAGAGTCTCTCATTCCATAAAGACATGCAGCTTAGTCCATTTTCCTTCCATTTTCACTGCTGTGATTCCTGATTTTCCTTATTTATTAACTTAAAGAGATGAAACCTTTGCTTAAATTTATGCTTACGTATCTCGTGCAGCATGCTACTAAGTTACTTAGAGTTTTCCTCTGTATCATTTGCCATCTCAGTTTATTTTCTCATCTTAGAGGAAAACTTAAGGGAAGAATGAAGAGTCACAATGTGCCCTCCAATCACCTTGTCCGAATTATAGTAGTTGAAGAGAGGGATTTGTTGTGTTCGTCTGTAAGAGCCAAAATAATAATAATTACAGTAATGATAAACAATGCTGATCATCCTGTTTAGAATCTGGTATCCTGTAATGATCACAAGGAAGGAGGAGGAGAAAGCTTTTGGACATTAGAGGGACCAGCAGGCATTTATTTCTGCAAGTCAAGAAACTGTAAGTGCTTTAGAAAGAGAAATAGGCTTTAATCATCTGGGGAAGGTTTCTAGAGCTTAGGGACACCACTGGACCTTATTTAGGGTGCTCAAGGCACTTTGGACTCTGGCTTCCAAGCAGAAGTAAAACAGTGGGTGTCACCATGCGATGAATCAAAGGTTCAGGCTCCAGGACCTGGAGTCACCAGCTTCCTGGAGCGAGGGCACAATGATGTGGGCACCCTGGCTGCAATATCAGGAGAGGCTGGTGAGATGTCTGAGGTCCAGGGGTCTCAAAGAGTCAGTGTGTACACCCCAGAGAACTCAGGTGGTATAGCATCCCAGCACTCAGAGGCCTGGTTGGACGGGTCTCTTCTGAGTCCAGATAGAAGTCCACTTCAGAGGAAAACAGGTAAGAATATGAACATGTAATCATTCTTTTCCTTTTTTTATCCTAAAACAAGTAGAATATTAAAATGTTACAGAATATTTCATAAAGGGTGAGAATGAAATGATACTAGCTAACAAAGTGTTTACTCTATATCAGGCATTTTTCTCCAAAGCATTAAGAGGTTACAGAAACCCAGAATTGAGTAGGCCCTAAACAGAATAAATTTAGAGACAGAATTTGAACCCTGTCCGTGTGGCTGCAGAGTCTCTCATTCCATAAAGACATGCAGCTTAGTCCATTTTCCTTCCATTTTCACTGCTGTGATTCCTGATTTTCCTTATTTATTAACTTAAAGAGATGAAACCTTTGCTTAAATTTATGCTTACGTATCTCGTGCAGCATGCTACTAAGTTACTTAGAGTTTTCCTCTGTATCATTTGCCATCTCAGTTTATTTTCTCATCTTAGAGGAAAACTTAAGGGAAGAATGAAGAGTCACAATGTGCCCTCCAATCACCTTGTCCGAATTATAGTAGTTGAAGAGAGGGATTTGTTGTGTTCGTCTGTAAGAGCCAAAATAATAATAATTACAGTAATGATAAACAATGCTGATCATCCTGTTTAGAATCTGGTATCCTGTAATATACATAAATATAATAAAATTTATTAAAAAAACCATCATGCTCCCCTGCCTGTTATGCTTGATCACTTGATGATGATGACAAAGATAACTAATGCCACACTTTAGCCCTAGCTGTGATTATAGTCCCAAACCCAATGAAACAATTTACTGTAAAAAAAAGATTGGTAACTGAGTGCTAATTTTTTAAGTAAAAACTGAGACTATCTTGCCAGAAAGAAATTTTTCATTATAATTAAAAAGCACTGATACTTACATTTGTAATTTAGTCATCAGTTTGCCTGTTTTTTCTATTTAAAAACTGGTAGAGACCCATTGTAATTAATGTCGTATTTACAAGCTACATCTGTTTTTTAATCTATTTTTGCTTTTTGCCCAGTGCTCAAGTGAGTGGACTAAACAAGAGTTTAAAGTCCAAATGTACATTTTATGTAGAAAAGAGGCAAGACCATTTACTCAGTCTCCTAGCTGCTCTAAGGTGGATTTTCATAACAAGCACATGCTCTTCTCTTACCAGATTGCAGCCGGAGAGAAGATTCCTTTGAGCCAGGAAGAAATAACTCTGCAGGGCCATGCCTTTGAAGCTAGAATATATGCCGAAGATCCTAACAACAATTTCATGCCAGGTGCTGGACCATTAGTGCATCTCTCTACCCCTCGGGCTGACCTTACCACTAGGATTGAAACCGGAGTACGGCAAGGTAAAGTAAAATAAAGCACAGAATCTCAATGTTTAAAAAAAAATTTTTTATTCAATGTTTAAAATTTTTTAGCACGTTATTGGTTTTGAAGAATAACTAGTATTGTGACTTCCCTTGGTGGTCCAGTGGCTAAGACTCCGTGCTCCCAATGCAGGGGGCCCGGGTTCAGTCCCTGGTCAGGGAGCTAGATCCTGCATACCACAACTAAGACCCATTAGAAAAAAATATGAAAAGTAAAATAAAAATATAACAGATGACTAAACATGTTTATTTAAAAAAAAAAAAAAGAATTAAGTAGTATTTTTAAGCAGTTCGTTTGAGTTCGTCTGTAAGAGCCAAAATAATAATAATTACAGTAATGATAAACAATGCTGATCATCCTGTTTAGAATCTGGTATCCTGTAATATACATAAATATAATAAAATTTATTAAAAAAACCATCATGCTCCCCTGCCTGTTATGCTTGATCACTTGATGATGATGACAAAGATAACTAATGCCACACTTTAGCCCTAGCTGTGATTATAGTCCCAAACCCAATGAAACAATTTACTGTAAAAAAAAGATTGGTAACTGAGTGCTAATTTTTTAAGTAAAAACTGAGACTATCTTGCCAGAAAGAAATTTTTCATTATAATTAAAAAGCACTGATACTTACATTTGTAATTTAGTCATCAGTTTGCCTGTTTTTTCTATTTAAAAACTGGTAGAGACCCATTGTAATTAATGTCGTATTTACAAGCTACATCTGTTTTTTAATCTATTTTTGCTTTTTGCCCAGTGCTCAAGTGAGTGGACTAAACAAGAGTTTAAAGTCCAAATGTACATTTTATGTAGAAAAGAGGCAAGACCATTTACTCAGTCTCCTAGCTGCTCTAAGGTGGATTTTCATAACAAGCACATGCTCTTCTCTTACCAGATTGCAGCCGGAGAGAAGATTCCTTTGAGCCAGGAAGAAATAACTCTGCAGGGCCATGCCTTTGAAGCTAGAATATATGCCGAAGATCCTAACAACAATTTCATGCCAGGTGCTGGACCATTAGTGCATCTCTCTACCCCTCGGGCTGACCTTACCACTAGGATTGAAACCGGAGTACGGCAAGGTAAAGTAAAATAAAGCACAGAATCTCAATGTTTAAAAAAAAATTTTTTATTCAATGTTTAAAATTTTTTAGCACGTTATTGGTTTTGAAGAATAACTAGTATTGTGACTTCCCTTGGTGGTCCAGTGGCTAAGACTCCGTGCTCCCAATGCAGGGGGCCCGGGTTCAGTCCCTGGTCAGGGAGCTAGATCCTGCATACCACAACTAAGACCCATTAGAAAAAAATATGAAAAGTAAAATAAAAATATAACAGATGACTAAACATGTTTATTTAAAAAAAAAAAAAAGAATTAAGTAGTATTTTTAAGCAGTTCGTTTGAGTTCAGTCAGTCAGTCATGTCCTTTGCAACCCCATGGACAGCAGCGTGCCAGGTTTCCCTGTCCTTCGTCATCTCCCGGAGCTTGCTCAAGATCATGTCTGTTGACTCAGTGACGCCATCCAACCTTCTTGTCCTCTGTCGTCCCCTTTTCCTTTTGCCTTCTATTTTCCCCAGCATCAGGCTTTTCCAGTGAGTCTCTTCACATCAGGTGGTCAAATTATTAGAGCTTCAGCTTCAGCATCATACCTTCCAATGAATATTCAGGGTTGATTTCCTCCTTACAGTCCAAGGGCTTCTTAGGAGCCTTCTCCAACACCACATTTCTAAGGCATTGATTCTTCAGCGCTCAGCCTTCATTATGGTCCAGCTCTCATATCCATACATGACTACTGAAAAAAAACCATAGCTTTGACTATACAGATTTCTGTTCGCAAAGTGATGTCTTTAGGCTATCTAAGGGCTGCTGCATTTCAAAAAAGATTGCAGCGCTGATGCAGTAAGACACAGCAACCCTTAGTCAAGCCTAACAATAATCTAACAAGTAGTTCTTTAGCACTTACTGTGTGCAGGCACTGTTGTAGGGGTTTTCTCTCCATAGGCTCCTTTAACTATGAGAACTATGCTATGGTCACCTCAATTTTTCAAATACGGAAACCAGGGCACAGAGAGAGGAACGACCTGTCCAAGGTCGCCATAGGAGCCAAGATTCAGACCCAGGCATCTGGCTCCGGGGTCTGGGATCTGAGCCACCACTGTCTCTTGCCACCTTAACTTTAGTTGCTGGAGAAGTGATACAGATGGTGAGTGAGAAAATATAGAAATTCTCAGGAATAGCAGGTTATGTTAGGCTGGTGTAATCAGGACACATTTCTAAGAGGGAGCCCAGAGTGGATTTGAATAGACAGGTTTAAAAGCATACAGAAAAGTGAAAAAAAAAGAGGATTTAACAAAAGGTGTGTTTGAAGAACTGAGAAAATATGTGGCTGGAGAAAAGGATTTAGAATGGTATATAGTTGGAGATGTGGCTGGAGATACAGAATGAGAACAAATCGTATAGCGTCTCGAAAGCCAAAATGAGGCATTAGGACTTCTTAACAATAAATTGCAGATGATACCACTCTAATGGCAGAAAGTGAAGAAGGACTAAAGAGCCTCTTGATGAAAGTGAAAGAGGAGATTGAAAAAACTGGTTTAAAACTCAACATTTGGGGTTACCTTGGTGGTCAAGCGGTTAAGAATCCTCTTTGCAATGCGAAGGACACAGATTCGATCCCTGGCCTGGGGCGATCCCACATGCCATGCAGAGCTTCTAAGCCCGTGTGCCACAACTACTGAAGCCCACATGCCTAGAGCCTCTGCTTTACAGCAGGAGAAGCCTGTGCGTGGCAACAAAGACCCATCACGGTCAAAAATAAAATAAATAATTAAAAAACAAAAAACAAACAGCTCAACATTCAGAAAGCTAAGATCATGGCATCTGGTTCCATCACTTCATGGCAAATAGATGAGCAAGCAATGGAAACAGTGACAGATTTTATTTTCTTGGGCTCAGAAATCACTGCAGACAGTGACTGCAGCCATGAAAGTAATAGATGTTTTGCTTCTTGGAAGAAAAACTATGACAAACCTAGACAGCATATTCAAAAGCAGAGGCATCACTTTGCCAGCAAAGATCTGTATAGTCAAAACTATGGCTTTTCCAGGGATCATGTATGGATGGGAGAGTTGGACCATAATAAAGGCTAAGTCCTGAAGGATTGATGCTTTTGAATTGTGGTGCTGGAGAAGATTCTTTTTTTTTTTTTAAAGATTTATTTATTTATTTATTTTGGGCGGGGGTCGTGTTGGGGAGGGAGGGGAGCGGGCGGGCCACTTCTATTGGTCCTTCATTTCTCTATTTTCATCCATCTTTGTTCTTCGGCTCCCGTGGGCCTCCCATCGCGGTGGTGTCTGTCATTGCAGAGCACCGACTCTGGGCGCATGCGCTCCAGAGCTCCAGAGCTCCGGCTCAGTAATTGGACACATCGGTCCAGCCGCTCCGCGGCATGTGGGATCTTCCCAGGCCAGGGATCGAACCGGCACCCCTTGCACTGCAAGGCAGTGTCCTTACCTACTGTGTCACTAGGGGAAGCCCTGGAGAAGATTCTTGAGGGTCCCTTGGACAGCATGACAGTCAAACCAATCAACCCTAAAGGAAAGCAACCCTGAATATTCATTGGAAGGACTGATACTGAAACTGCAATACTTTGGCCACCTGATACAAAGACCCGACTCATTGGAAAAGACCTTGATACTGGGAAAGATTCAGAGCAGAAGGAGAAGGGGACAACAGGATGAGATGGTTGGTGGCATCACCAGCTCAATGGACGTGAGTTTGAGCAAACTCTAGGAGATAGTGGAGTACAGTGAAGCCTGGCAAACTGCAGTCCATGGAGTCGCAAAGAGTCAGACATGACTTAGAGACTGAACAACAACAGTAAACTGGCAGCATTTTGAGAGCTCTGGCTAACCTACAGCAAGTTTGGTAGTCAGTAGATCTTTTAGTGTATCAGTGAAACATCAGAGAGAGAAGAGGGACCTTGCAGTAGGAAAAAAAAAAAAAAGGAATCTGTGGGGCAAACAAAGCTTGCGATATAATCTAAGAAAGGTGCTCAAAGGATATCAGAGATATAATTCTCAGATTCACATTCTGGCACTGGGAAGGATTATGTAGTCTTTTATGTCATCTTATGATGATCTTTTGCTCCTTGTCTAATTTCTCCCTTAGACTAATGAGTCTTACAAAAGGGACGATGTCTTTCTTCTGTCATATTTGTAGGACTTTGCTCAAACTGAGGCCTGGAAGATATTTAGTATGTGTTGGTGGGTGGATGGATGGATGGGTGGATAAAGGAATGTAATCTAACCCCTGGATTGTATAGATGAAGACTCTGGGGTTCAGAGGGGTCAAGTGACTTGTCAGAATCACAAAAACACCCTTGAACAATATTCTTTGTAATATACCACATCCTTTTCACATGAACCATTTCTAACCAGTGAGCTATGCATGGTTCAGATTCTTGTTCTCAGACTCTGTCCAGTAATGACAGCTGCTGTTTGTTTATCGCCTCTGCCAGCTATGGCATTTAGCCCTGATTGTCCATCCTCCCAACAAGCATATAAGATAGAGGAATTAATATCTTTATTTTTCTGAGGAGGAAACTGAGGGGGTGGAGGCAAGGAAATGCCAAGGACAGAAGTGATTGTGATATGAGAGTTTGGACCAACTTCCAAAATGAGAAGGGGAAAAGATTCAGAAGTCAGGATGTGGCAAACCAACCTGTGTGTCACTGGATGACAGTTCTGGGGCCTGGTACTCTTGGATGGCCATGCCCTCCTTTGACTCCTCTTTTTAAACTACTGTGAGCCCCAGTTCACAGTTTCACTGGTGGTAGTGGTATCTGTTGTGCAGTTTATGAGGATTAAGTGCGAGATGTACAGAAGGCCCCTGGAGGATGTCTTACTTATCATGTTTTCTCTCTTTTAAGTTTTAATGTTAGTTTCTGTGCTTCTTCATCTGCAGGAGATGAAGTTTCAGTGCATTATGACCCCATGATTGCAAAGCTGGTTGTGTGGGCTGCTGATCGTCAGGCAGCCTTGATGAAACTGCGGTACAGCCTTCGACAGTACAACGTGAGTGACCTGGACTGGGTTAGCGACCCTGCTGATCTCTGGATCTTTAAAGCCAAGCACATCTGTCATGATCACTCGACTTTGTCCTTGTCAACTTCTTTCCGCCAGTTAACCATTATTTTGTCACAACTAAATAATCTCACATGGGAGGATTTCCCACAGGTCAGAATAGAGATTGAGGGCTTTGTGATTTCAACTAGAAAAGAAAGATGGTGGGACTAAAACTATCAGCGTGGGTGCTAACCTCAGTAACATTCACTGTGAAGTTTCTGTTCATCCTGTAGAGAAGGCCAGCGACATGAGTGTGGCCCATCCTCTGGTGTTATTCTCTGCCAAGGAAAATAATTATGTTCAGTTTTATGAGTTTTGTTGGTTTTCTGTAGCTATGCATTTCCTTGCAGCAGTGAGTCCATATCATACTGATTTAGCTTCATAGAAGGGTTTCTTATTAACCCATGATATTCTAGTTGCCATATATTGTGAATTTGATCAAACCTCTGGTTTCTATGGCTCCACCCACACTGGCCTCCTTGCCCCTGCTTAGACACACCCAGCATGGAACCCTGCGTTCCCATTCTCCCTCCAGAATATTCTTACCCCATGTGATTTCCCTCCTCACCGCCCTCAACCCTGCTCACTATGGTCCTTGGAGTCCTTCCCAGGCCTCCCCCACGGGACCCTTTGCTCTCTCTTCCTTTAGCCAGCCTTATGTTTCTTCATATCACCTGACATTATATTAGGTACTTATTTAAAGATACGTTAGAAAATTCAGAAGTCAGGATGTGGCAAACCAACCTGTGTGTCACTGGATGACAGTTCTGGGGCCTGGTACTCTTGGATGGCCATGCCCTCCTTTGACTCCTCTTTTAAACTACTGTGAGCCCCAGTTCACAGTTTCACTGGTAGTGGTATCTGGTGTGCAGTTTGTGAGGATTAAGTGAGAGATGTACAGAAGGCCCCTGGAGGATGTCTTACTTATCATGTTTTCTCTTTTCAGTTTTAATGTTAGTTTCTGTGCTTCTTCATCTGCAGGAGATGAAGTTTCAGTGCATTATGACCCCATGATTGCAAAGCTGGTTGTGTGGGCTGCTGATCGTCAGGCAGCCTTGATGAAACTGCGGTACAGCCTTCGACAGTACAACGTGAGTGACCTGGACTGGGTTAGCGACCCTGCTGATCTCTGGATCTTTAAAGCCAAGCACATCTGTCATGATCACTCGACTTTGTCCTTGTCAACTTCTTTCCGCCAGTTAACCATTATTTTGTCACAACTAAATAATCTCACATGGGAGGATTTCCCACAGGTCAGAATAGAGATTGAGGGCTTTGTGATTTCAACTAGAAAAGAAAGATGGTGGGACTAAAACTATCAGCGTGGGTGCTAACCTCAGTAACATTCACTGTGAAGTTTCTGTTCATCCTGTAGAGAAGGCCAGCGACATGAGTGTGGCCCATCCTCTGGTGTTATTCTCTGCCAAGGAAAATAATTATGTTCAGTTTTATGAGTTTTGTTGGTTTTCTGTAGCTATGCATTTCCTTGCAGCAGTGAGTCCATATCATACTGATTTAGCTTCATAGAAGGGTTTCTTATTAACCCATGATATTCTAGTTGCCATATATTGTGAATTTGATCAAACCTCTGGTTTCTATGGCTCCACCCACACTGGCCTCCTTGCCCCTGCTTAGACACACCCAGCATGGAACCCTGCGTTCCCATTCTCCCTCCAGAATATTCTTACCCCATGTGATTTCCCTCCTCACCGCCCTCAACCCTGCTCACTATGGTCCTTGGAGTCCTTCCCAGGCCTCCCCCACGGGACCCTTTGCTGCTCTCTCTTCCTTTAGCCAGCCTTATGTTTCTTCATATCACCTGACATTATATTAGGTACTTATTTAAAGATACGGTTACTTGTCCTTTGATATAAACTTTGTGAAGGCAAGGACTTTGTTTTTGTCTATTTTTTAAGGACTTTATTTTGTTCTTCACTATGTTCTCAGTACTGGGGTCAGAACCTGGCCCCTAAAAGGCACTCAGTAAATGGCTAATAAATAAATGAATGAATGGATGAATGAGCAAGTGAATGAACCCAGGGGTTCAGATGGCTGGTTTTGCCCTGGATCCCATTTATTAAGTGGGTTTGCGTTAATTTTATACCTTTTCTTATTTTTATATCAATGTGTGAAAGTGGCATTTTGATGTTCAAAGGAAATTCTTTTCAGGTTTATGTAATCTCACCCCTCCCCAGAGTAACAGTCCTGTTCTATTTGCAGTCTTGCTGTTTTGTGGGAGTGTTGTGAGCAGCAAGTCTCCAATAGTGTGCCAGCAAATCTCATTTAAGTTTCTGATTGTTTACTTGTTTTCCTAACCTAAGTCAATAAACATCTCCACACCACCACCCACCACCATTTCCTCCATCCTTTATCATAAGTCAGTTCATGGGCTTCCCTGGTGGTCTAGTGGGTAAGGACACCGTCTTGCAGTGCAAGGGGCGCCGGTTCGATCCCTGGCCTGGGAAGATCCCACCTGCCGCGGAGCGACTGGACCAATGTGTCCAATTACCGAGCCGGAGCTCTGGGCGCATGCACCCAGAGCCGATGCTCATGCGACAAGAGAGGCCACTGCAATGGGAGGCCCACACGGGCCAAAGAACAAAGATGGATGAAAAATGGACAAATGAAAGACCAACAGAAGTGGCCCGCCTCCCGCCTGCTCCCCTCCCTCCCCACCCTTCCCCCACCAAAATAAATAAATAAATAAATTTTAAAAAAATAAATAAATAAATAAGTCAGTTCATGTAATGTTAGGTGTAGGTATATCGTGATGGTGAAGTGTGTTTTTCCTGAGAGTTATATGGTAGAAAATACTTAGTAGAAAGAACAAACGCCATAGAACTGTTTTCCTGATTGTGTTGTTTTCCCCAGTCACTGGAGACATGAGCACTTTTTTCCCCCCAGATTGCTGGACTGCACACCAACATCAATTTCCTTCTCAGCCTATCTGGCCACCCGGAGTTTGAAGCTGGGAACGTGCACACTGATTTCATCCCTCAACACCGGAAAGAACTGTTGCCTGATCAGAAAACCACAGCCAAAGAGTTTTTATGCCCCTATTTTCTAAGGACTTTATTTTGTTCTTCACTATGTTCTCAGTACTGGGGTCAGAACCTGGCCCCTAAAAGGCACTCAGTAAATGGCTAATAAATAAATGAATGAATGGATGAATGAGCAAGTGAATGAACCCAGGGGTTCAGATGGCTGGTTTTGCCCTGGATCCCATTTATTAAGTGGGTTTGCGTTAATTTTATACCTTTTCTTATTTTTATATCAATGTGTGAAAGTGGCATTTTGATGTTCAAAGGAAATTCTTTTCAGGTTTATGTAATCTCACCCCTCCCCAGAGTAACAGTCCTGTTCTATTTGCAGTCTTGCTGTTTTGTGGGAGTGTTGTGAGCAGCAAGTCTCCAATAGTGTGCCAGCAAATCTCATTTAAGTTTCTGATTGTTTACTTGTTTTCCTAACCTAAGTCAATAAACATCTCCACACCACCACCCACCACCATTTCCTCCATCCTTTATCATAAGTCAGTTCATGGGCTTCCCTGGTGGTCTAGTGGGTAAGGACACCGTCTTGCAGTGCAAGGGGCGCCGGTTCGATCCCTGGCCTGGGAAGATCCCACCTGCCGCGGAGCGACTGGACCAATGTGTCCAATTACCGAGCCGGAGCTCTGGAGCGCATGCACCCAGAGCCGATGCTCTGCGACAACAGAGGCCACTGCAATGGGAGGCCCACACGGGCCAAAGAACAAAGATGGATGAAAAATGGACAAATGAAAGACCAACAGAAGTGGCCCGCCTCCCGCCTGCTCCCCTCCCTCCCCACCCTTCCCCCACCAAAATAAATAAATAAATAAATTTTAAAAAAATAAATAAATAAATAAGTCAGTTCATGTAATGTTAGGTGTAGGTATATCGTGATGGTGAAGTGTGTTTTTCCTGAGAGTTATATGGTAGAAAATACTTAGTAGAAAGAACAAACGCCATAGAACTGTTTTCCTGATTGTGTTGTTTTCCCCAGTCACTGGAGACATGAGCACTTTTTTCCCCCCAGATTGCTGGACTGCACACCAACATCAATTTCCTTCTCAGCCTATCTGGCCACCCGGAGTTTGAAGCTGGGAACGTGCACACTGATTTCATCCCTCAACACCGGAAAGAACTGTTGCCTGATCAGAAAACCACAGCCAAAGAGTTTTTATGCCAGGCAGCTCTGGGCCTCATCCTCAAGGAGAAAACTGTGTCTGATGCTTTCAAAATTCAGACACAAGGTATGTATGGAATACTTTTCTCCTTCTTCACTTCTCAAGATTTTATGAATAATCACTGAATATACCTTTCTTTTTTTTCTCTTCGTGCCACATGGCTAATGGAATCTTAATTCTCCAACCAGGGAATGAACCCAGACCACAGCAGTGAAATTCCAGAACCCTAACCACTGTGCAACCAGGGAACTTCCAGTTTTCTTTCCTTAGGCCACTCCTGCCTCCCATTTCTTCCATCCGTGACTGATACCATCCTCCACTGAAGTGTCTTTTAGTGTGAAGTAGAGCTCTTCACTTCACTCTTCATGGATGCACCCAACAGCATGCTTTATCTCATGCAATGTAATGTAACCCATCTTCTCTAACAACATAGAGAAGGGCTTATTTTCAAGAAAACACCAATTCCCCCCACATCTCACACTGCTATCTCTCCCAACTTAATTTTTTTCAGTTAATTATTTACTTATTTTTGGCTATTTTGGGTTTTCACTGCTGCTGCAGGCTCTTCTCTAGTTGCAGAGAGTAGGGGCTACTCTCTAGTTGAGGTGAGCAGGCTTCTTGTTGCAGTGACTTTTCTTGTTGTGGAACTTGGGCTCTAGGGTGCACGGGCTTCAATAGTTGCAGCTCCAGGGCTCTAGAGCACAGGCTCAGTAGTTGCGGCTCACAGGCTTAGTTGCTCCGCAGCATGTGGGATCTTCCCGGATCAAGGATCGAACCCGTGTCTTCTGCATTGGCAGGCGAACTCTTTACCACTGAGCTACCGGGGAAGCCCTGTTTTGTTTTTTCTTATTTACTTTTTATTTCCTTCCAATTTCTTTTATTCACCACTCCTTGTGGCCTGCTTTGTTGTATCCTCCATACCTATTGGAAACGCTCAGATTCCCGTTAGTTACTCCTAACTTATTGAGTTAGTTCTTCCTCTCTCTCTCTCTTTTTAAAAAATATTTTTCATTTTTTGACTGAGTCGAGTTTTAGTTGCACACGGACTCTATAGTTGTGGCACCCAGGCTTCAGAGTGTGTGGGTTCAGTCATTTCATTGCTTAGGCCTACTTGGCCTATGGTGTGTGGGATCTTTGTTCCCCAACCAGGGATCAAGCCCGAGTCGCCTGCATTGCAAGGCAGATTCTTAACCACTAGATCACCAGGGAAATCCCTTTCCTCTCTTTATCTATTCTGAGATCAAATTTCTGACTAGCTAGAGACCCAGGTATTCCATCCTATCATGGAATCTAAGCATGGGGGTACTATGACAGAGATTCATCCTGACTGCCATGTGTCTGCATCCCTGCTCCAGCATCTCTGCTGAGTTATTGCCCAGCATCTTCCTAAGCTGCCGAGCAGCTTCCAAAGGAAGCTGGAGATTCACAATGAAAATTCATTAGTTAATTACACTTTCAGTCAGTTCTCCACTAAGAAATTCTTCCCTCTAAATTGAGCAAAGTCTGAGCTCTTTAATTTCTAGATTCATTCAAGAAAGTTATATTGAGGGCTTCCCTGGTGGGTCAGTGGTTAAGAACCTGCCTGCCAACACAGGAGACATGGGTTTAATCCCTGGCCAGGAAAGATCCCACGTGCTCCAACGGAACTGAGCCCGTGAACTACAGCTATTGAGCCTGTGCTCTAGAGCTTGGGAGCCGCAGCTCTTGAGCCCATGTGCTGCAACTATGAAGCCTGTGCTCTGCAACAAGAGAAGCCAACTGCAATGATAAGCCTGCCCACGACAGCAAAAGAGTAGTCTCTACTCTCTGCAATGAGAAAGCCCACACAGTGATAAAGACTCAGCACAGTCATAAATAAATAAATTTTTAAGTTATATTGAAAGCTTAAAATATGTAACTATATTTGGAGATTGGTGTTCTGTCCTCATTTTGTCCTTTTACATTAAATAAATGCATCTAACTGTACCCCATCTGGTATTCCCAAGCCTGGACTTGGCTCTTTTAGAATGGAGTATCCTCTTACTCTCAACTTTCCTCTTTAAAATTTATGAGCAGCACAGAGAGGAGTTTCAGAATAAATTGCTTCAATTTAGCCCTTCTATAGCTCCTGAAGATTGTCTAACAGAGGGTGAACACACAAGCCCCTAGGGGAGACCAGAAACAGAGACGAGCAGGAGAGGCCAGATGAGGATTCGGGTGCATTTGTCCTGTCCAAATGGGTGACGCCTGCCAGAGATGGAAAGTTGAGGTGGCAAACATTCTGATTTTTCAAGAGAAACTGGGGGTTTTCTTCGTATGAAATTTCCTGTGATGTGAAGAAAAGTGTCTAAATGTAAAGCAATGACTAGAACAAAGAAAACACATCTGAGCTGTCAGTATAGAACCTCTGTTTTATGTTTTCTTTTGTTGGTAGGCTTGATGTTCATAAATTTATTGTCGAATTTTAAATTTTTTCTAGATCAATACTCTCCTTTTGCATCCAGCAGTGGAAGAAGACTGAATATCAGTTACACCAGAAGCATGACTCTCAGGGATGGTAAAAACAGTAAGTAATGTTTTATTACAAGAGAAATGTGCTTCATAGAAATGTATCACATTTACTGGAAAAGAAAAAAAAAAAGAATTCAGCCTGGCCATGATCAAATACATTTTTTTAAAATCCTCATCCTAAACATTGGAAGGAAGCATGCGAAAATAATAAAAAATTGATTGGGTCTGGGTGATAGAGTTAATGATATTTATTTTTCTTTTTTATACTTTTTCTATATTTGATAAGTATTTTAAAAATATGTTATAAAACATAGGAAAATGCAATGAAATATGAAAAACATTAGTGAGGCTATCATGGGATGGTGGGATTTGAGGCAGTCTTCTTACCCCCTTTTCTTCGTACATTCTTGGCTCTACAGTTTTTCTGTAGTGAAAGTATGCATGACTTTTAAAAAAGAAAAGCAAAAACCAAAACTACTCCAGGGAAGGACTGCCCACTGCTTAGGCAGTGTTAATAAGAAGGAGTCACTGTTAGACCCTCCAGTTGCTGATGAAACTGAGCCATGGGAGGTTCAGTAACTTCCTCGAGACCAGTAAGCTGCAGAGCTAAGACTGACACCCAGTCTTTCTGACCTTGACCCCTGTGCTGTTTCCACCACTTTTCCAGTAGAAAATTGATTGCAAACTAATTTGAAGAGGCTCAGGTTGGAGCCTGATTTAGTGTAACTGAAGTCAGGAAGGGATGACATTTAAGCCAGAAGATAGTTTATAAACTTATGGCTGGAACAGTGTGCCAGAGGAACCAGAATCCTATGGCAGTCACTGGCTATATCCCTTCTGCTGCAGGATGTTTCACCTGGGAAGCCAGGTGGGTGCAGAGCTGGGAGAGCTGGATAACCTTGAATGTGAGGTTCAGTGGACTGTGTGTGCTGCATTGTCAGAACCACACAGAACGGAATCTTCCTGCCACAGCATCACAGCACCCTCCTCCCTGGACAGAGGAGGACTTTCTTTACCTCAGCTCTCTGTAGATACCCAGTCTAGGTGGCTCTTGAGGTATTTTTTCATTCTGAACCTACATGGTCATTGCCTGAAGTACACTGAGCACAGAAAAGACAGTTTGCAAAGATCCCCTAAAGTAGCATTCTGCAAAGGTTAACTTATCCATTTTATTTTACTGTGTTTATTCATTTCATTCTCAAAAAACAGCAAATTCTGAGAATATCTTACTCTAGACTCCTCTATGCTGAACACAAGTATCAGCAGCAAAGCTTAAGTGGCCTCTTCAACCTAAACAGAAAAATCACATGTGTGACTATAATTCATATGAGCCAATGGTATTATTTGGTGTGAATCTTCACTAAGGGCTCTGAGTGGTATTTTGAATTGCGTTGCATTTCTTGGAACTTTATTATTTTTTTTTATTTTAAAATAAATATGTAATTGAGAAGTCATGAATGCTGTTCTCCATATCCTTTTTGCAGTATTTTTCAACAGTAGTAGTTATTAGTAGTAGTTATTATATTCTGGTGAATATTCACCAGAATAAAATAACTTTCAGAATGACTCTCCCATATATGCTAATGTGTAAGGACCATGGTTGAGTGAGAGAGGACTCCAAACAGAAAGTCTAAGGAGCCAGAAGCACTTGTGAATCTAAAGTGGAACCAACTTCTAATGATCTGAGTAAGAACAACTCAGCATTTTAAATATTCAAGACTTGAAAAATAATTTTCCTTTTTTCTTTTGCTACATCAAGTGAAAATCTTTATTGTAATACACAGCACAGAGTAAGTGTTCCATAAGTGTACTGTTGAAATGAATGGGACATATTCAACCTAGACCTGAACTTCATAGGTAATTTGGTGTAGCACAGGTTCAGGCAAAACTGTCTTGCCATTGGTGATTACACTATCTTGGGAAACCAGAAATAGTCTGCTTTTGCTTGGGAACAGAGAAGTTTGTGGACTCCTGTCTTTATATAAAGATTAAAGGCTTCCCTGGTGGTCCAGTGGGTAAGAGTCCACCTAGCAGTGCAAGGGACACCAGTTCGATCCCTGGCCCGGGAAGATCCTGCGTGCCGCAGAGCGGCTGGACCGGCGTGCCCCATTGTGAGCCAGCGCTCTGGAGCTCATGTGCCCAGAGCCGGTGCTCTGCTACAGGAGGAGCCACTGCACTGGGAGGCCCACACAGGCCAAAGGATAAAGATGGATGAGAATAAATAAATGAACCAATAAAAGAGGCCAAAATTTAAAAAGGAAAGTCAAACTGTATTTCAAATAACTCAATTCCTTCTTGGTCATCTCAGTCTTTTTTTTTGTTTTTGAAATGGGGATGATTTGTTTCTAGACATGTAACTTTTATTTATTTAGATGGCACAGTTCACTTGTGGTTTAGTCCTTAAGTCGTGTCTAACTCGATGACCCCATAGACTGTAGCCCACCAGGTTCCTCTTGTTCATGGAATTTCTCAGGCAAGAATACTAGAGTAGGGTTGCCATATTTTCCTTTGTCAATATGGGCCGTGTTTCATAGAACCCAGCCCTACCTTTAATAATAGTAGCTAAGATTTATTGAGTGTTTGGTATGTATCAGACACTTTGGTTAAGCACTTTCCATAGACCATTACATTTGCATTTTCAGACTAGGCCAGTGAGGTCAGTATTATTATTAGTGTCAACTTCATAAATTGGGAACCAAAGTTTAGAGAGCTTAATAGTTTTCTTGAAGTCATACCAAATATAATTGGTGGACTGAGAATTTGAACCCACATTTAGGATACATGTGCTTCCCTAACACTGCCCTGTGCTAAACTTATATACCTTATATTAAATATATATATATATATGAGGATATTAAACATATATTAAATTTACAAGAGGATGTTTAAGGTTCTCTTGTGGGGGTTAAGAGGAATCTAGAAGAGAGAGGAACAAATTCAGTTACCCTATAAGATATAAAGGAATTTAGAGTTTTCCTGGCGATGTTTTTACTATGATTCCTTTGGGATTAATATCAGTTAAACACTTTTCATATCTTATAAATGGAAAGAAAACTGATCTGGTATAAATGGATATATTTCTTTTAAGAAAGATTAAAGATATCAGTAAGATAATAGGGAGAAGTTTCGTTCTTTCATACTTTCAGTACAAAGTTTTTGATAAAACAGGTATTCTAAGTAGTGTGAAGAAGCAAAAAAAAAGATGTAAGGCATTTACCATTTGGCAAAGGAGACGTTGTATTTGTTGGTAGGACAAGATGGGTGGTGTAGTGCTTAATAATGCAGGCCCAGGAGTCAGACTGTGTGGGTTGACCTCTGCTCCCCTCTTGTCTATGACTCTTGCCACATTCTCTAAGCATCTAGAGTCCTCAGCTATAAATGGGGATGCTGAAGGTAGTGACTTCCTTGGGTTGTTGTATATATATATATATTAAATGAGACAACACATAGAAAGCGCTTAGCTCATTGAATGACCTAGAGCAAGCAGTCTTTCAACTGTAGCTGCTGCCACTGCTAAGTTGCTATAGTTGTGTCTGACTCTGCGACGCTATGGACTGTAGCCCACCAGGCTCCTCTGTCCATGGAATTCTCCAGGCAAGGACACTGGAGTGAGTTGCCATGCCTTCCTCCAGGGGACCTTCCCAACCCAGAGATCAAACCTGGGTCTGCTACATTGCAGGCAGATTCATTACCACTGAGCCACCAGGGAAAGCCCTCAACAGTAGCTATCATTATCAAAATCACAATTATTATATTATCTCCTGTTACTATGAAAAGAACAAAGTAGATAAGTGTGTCACATGTTAATTTTTAAAAAACAGTTGCAGAACAGTATGTATAGCAGTATCCGTTTTTTTTTGGCTACTTCTGTTGGTCTTTTATTTATCTATTTTCATCCATCTTTGTTCTTTGGCCTGTGTGGGCCTCCCATCGCAGTGGCCTCTCTCGTTGCAGAGCACCGGCTCTGGGTGCATGTACTCTATAGCTCCGGCTCCATAGTTGGCCACACCAGTCCTGCCACTCCGCAGCACATGGAATCCTCCCAGGCCAGGGATCAAACTGGTGCCCTTGCACTGCGCTTGTCCTTACCCACTGGATCACCAGGGAAACCCAATATCCTATTTTTATAAAAGAAAAAAATTTTGTGCATTTAAAAGGGTCTAAAAGGATTCACACATTGCAATGCTTAATAATAATACATTTGGGCAGTAGAGAGGACTTTCACTTTATACATACTTCAGTATTTAACTTTTGTGAATACTCTTTTGCAATTTTTAAAAATAACTGATAGAAAAATCACTCTGTCATATAAAACTGGATGAGAGGGTAGAATCATATCTAAATGCTCAAAGGAGAGAGAATTCATTCCGCCTGGACAGATTCTTCCCAAGGACAATGAGTGCACATAATGGAATGACTAGTTGGGTCTTGGGGTCTCAATTGGTGATTAGGGCCCGGCAACATGGGAAGGAGGTGCATGAGCAAAGAGGCACAACTTCAGAGAAGGCTAGAGTCACCTGTAGAGACAATTGATAGGCCCTTTTCCCCATTTGTTTAAATTTAAAGGGCCCGGGGCCAAAAAGCGTAGCTCAAACCTGAGGTCTCGACTACTAGTTGCATGGCAGACGCTATGGACTGTAGCCCACCAGGCTCCTCTGTCCATGGAATTCTCCAGGCAAGGACACTGGAGTGAGTTGCCATGCCTTCCTCCAGGGGACCTTCCCAACCCAGAGATCAAACCTGGGTCTGCTACATTGCAGGCAGATTCATTACCACTGAGCCACCAGGGAAAGCCCTCAACAGTAGCTATCATTATCAAAATCACAATTATTATATTATCTCCTGTTACTATGAAAAGAACAAAGTAGATAAGTGTGTCACATGTTAATTTTTAAAAAACAGTTGCAGAACAGTATGTATAGCAGTATCCGTTTTTTTTTTTTTGGCTACTTCTGTTGGTCTTTTATTTATCTATTTTCATCCATCTTTGTTCTTTGGCCTGTGTGGGCCTCCCATCGCAGTGGCCTCTCTCGTTGCAGAGCACCGGCTCTGGGTGCATGTACTCTATAGCTCCGGCTCCATAGTTGGCCACACCAGTCCTGCCACTCCGCAGCACATGGAATCCTCCCAGGCCAGGGATCAAACTGGTGCCCTTGCACTGCGCTTGTCCTTACCCACTGGATCACCAGGGAAACCCAATATCCTATTTTTATAAAAGAAAAAAATTTTGTGCATTTAAAAGGGTCTAAAAGGATTCACACATTGCAATGCTTAATAATAATACATTTGGGCAGTAGAGAGGACTTTCACTTTATACATACTTCAGTATTTAACTTTTGTGAATACTCTTTTGCAATTTTTAAAAATAACTGATAGAAAAATCACTCTGTCATATAAAACTGGATGAGAGGGTAGAATCATATCTAAATGCTCAAAGGAGAGAGAATTCATTCCGCCTGGACAGATTCTTCCCAAGGACAATGAGTGCACATAATGGAATGACTAGTTGGGTCTTGGGGTCTCAATTGGTGATTAGGGCCCGGCAACATGGGAAGGAGGTGCATGAGCAAAGAGGCACAACTTCAGAGAAGGCTAGAGTCACCTGTAGAGACAATTGATAGGCCCTTTTCCCCATTTGTTTGTAACACAGGGTTCTGTAGAAGAATGCTGGGCAACAAGACTGAGAGTTTGGTGCCTTCCATACCAGGCTGTGGACTTTGAGTGTGGTGGGGACATGCTGGGTTGCATCAGCTGGAATGGTCAAGACAGGAAGCAGGAAATGGGGCTTCCCTGGTGGTCTAGTGGATAAAGAGTCTGCCTTGCAGTGTAAGGGGCACCAATTTGATCCCTGGCCCACATGCAGCAGAGCAGCTGAACTGATGTTCCAATTATGAGCCAGCGCTCTAGAGCACACGTGCCCAGAGCCGGTGCTCTGCAACGAGAGAGGCCACTGCAATAGGAGGCCCACACATGCCAAAGAATAAAGATGAATGAAAATAAATAAAGAAAAGAAATAAATAAAAGAGGCCAAAAATATTTTAAATTTTTTTAAAAAGGGAAGCAGGAAATGTAGGGAGGACCTCTTAAGTCACCCCGGGCCAGAAGCGGTAGGCCTGAATCACAGTAGAGTTACAGGAATAGACAAAAAGAAATGTGGGAAGCAGGTCCTGAAGGGAAGAATTTGGCAGCTTTGTGTGACTATTGGCAGTGGAAAGAGAAGGAGAAGCACAAGGCAAGAATGACAGATTGTAAACTCAGATGAAAAGAATGGTGTCAGTCATGGAGCTCACAGGTCAGGAGGGAAGGCGGACGGTGGAGTGGGGAGAGAACTTTCTGGCCCCATTAGGTTTATTTTAAGATGCCAGTGGAGGATGCTGCTGGGAATGACTAACCAGAGTTCTGGAGAAGAAAGGTCAAGGCTTGAGCTGAGAGCATCAAAATGCTGCTTAATGTGTCAGGTGTGGGTGAAGTAACTTTGGTCTGCATGCTCTACCCCACAAAATTCCCATCTGCTAAGGATAGCCTTTAGCCTATTCTCTAGTCACATAATGATATAAATATAGTGTCTATTATGTTTAGACAGTCTGTTATAGTTTATGAAGTACTTCCACGTTTATTTAATCATTTATATTCTCATGCCCAGTTAATAGGTCAGAAGAGATCAGAAAAGCAAGATTTTAAATGTCTTAGGATCACAAAAGTGATCATGCCACAGGTGGCAGATTAGGGTTTGTAACACAGGGTTCTGTAGAAGAATGCTGGGCAACAAGACTGAGAGTTTGGTGCCTTCCATACCAGGCTGTGGACTTTGAGTGTGGTGGGGACATGCTGGGTTGCATCAGCTGGAATGGTCAAGACAGGAAGCAGGAAATGGGGCTTCCCTGGTGGTCTAGTGGATAAAGAGTCTGCCTTGCAGTGTAAGGGGCACCAATTTGATCCCTGGCCCACATGCAGCAGAGCAGCTGAACTGATGTTCCAATTATGAGCCAGCGCTCTAGAGCACACGTGCCCAGAGCCGGTGCTCTGCAACGAGAGAGGCCACTGCAATAGGAGGCCCACACATGCCAAAGAATAAAGATGAATGAAAATAAATAAAGAAAAGAAATAAATAAAAGAGGCCAAAAATATTTTAAAATTTTTTTAAAAAGGGAAGCAGGAAATGTAGGGAGGACCTCTTAAGTCACCCCGGGCCAGAAGCGGTAGGCCTGAATCACAGTAGAGTTACAGGAATAGACAAAAAGAAATGTGGGAAGCAGGTCCTGAAGGGAAGAATTTGGCAGCTTTGTGTGACTATTGGCAGTGGAAAGAGAAGGAGAAGCACAAGGCAAGAATGACAGATTGTAAACTCAGATGAAAAGAATGGTGTCAGTCATGGAGCTCACAGGTCAGGAGGGAAGGCGGACGGTGGAGTGGGGAGAGAACTTTCTGGCCCCATTAGGTTTATTTTAAGATGCCAGTGGAGGATGCTGCTGGGAATGACTAACCAGAGTTCTGGAGAAGAAAGGTCAAGGCTTGAGCTGAGAGCATCAAAATGCTGCTTAATGTGTCAGGTGTGGGTGAAGTAACTTTGGTCTGCATGCTCTACCCCACAAAATTCCCATCTGCTAAGGATAGCCTTTAGCCTATTCTCTAGTCACATAATGATATAAATATAGTGTCTATTATGTTTAGACAGTCTGTTATAGTTTATGAAGTACTTCCACGTTTATTTAATCATTTATATTCTCATGCCCAGTTAATAGGTCAGAAGAGATCAGAAAAGCAAGATTTTAAATGTCTTAGGATCACAAAAGTGATCATGCCACAGGTGGCAGATTAGGGTCTGAAAGCCAGAACTTCCCTTTCTCAATCAATTACATTTTCTACTATGTCAGTATAGGCTTTCTTGTTGAGGGGGGAATATCTAAAATATCCTATACCTGTAGAGAGCTAAAATTTCAATTTTAACAAAGGAAAGTTTGAAATTCGCCTTTACTGAAACCTGATTTTTTTTTTTAATTTTTTTACATCTTTATTGTCAGGGAGTTAAAAGATGTTGATATCCCTAACAACTAGTTATGCTTAGGTTGGAAGTGAGGTTTTCAGAACTTGTGTTTCTGAATAAGTGAATCTCTTCTAATTTTCTTCAATTCTCCCCTTTTTTCCGTAAAGATGTAGCCATAGCTGTAACATATAACCGTGATGGGTCTTACAGCATGCAGGTAAGCTTTCTTGATTTTACTCTAAAGCTCACAGCTGAATCTGATCTCTCTCATTCTGAGTAGAGTATTTTTTCACTCTGTACTTCTTTGAAGCTCTTGATTATTATGACTGTAGTTAGGAGAATGTCATGAGTTTTTGTTTCGGACCAATTTGGAGAAATTATCCCGTATACAGTTTCTGATTATTTACTGAGTTTGGCTGTGGTTTCCTTAAGAACAAATACTTTGTAATAAATTAATAATAATAATAATCAAGCTTTGAATCAGACACCTAAAAAGCCCCTAAATTATGTGAATGTATTTATATCTAAAGCAGCAATTCTCAAATGTATGGTCTCAAGGCCTCTGTACACTCTTAAAAGTTATTGAGATTCCCAAAGAGCTTTTATTTGTATTAGTTACATCTATTAATATCTACCATTTAGGGCTTCCCTGGTGGTCCAGTGGGTAAGGACATCGCCTTGCAGTGCAAGGGGTGCCGGTTTGATCCCTGGGCTGGGAAGATCCCACGTGCCGTGGAGCAGCTGGACCGATGTGTCCAATTACCGAGCCAGAGCTTTGGAGCGCATGCGCCCAGAGCTGGTGCTCTGCGACAACAGAGGCCACCGTGATGGGAGGCCCACACGGGACAAAGAACAAAGATGGATGAAAATGGAGAAATGAAAGACCAATAGAAGTGGCCCGTCTGCTCCCCTCCCTCTACACGCCACCCCCACCAAAATAAATAAATAAATAAATCTTAAAAAAAAAAAATCTACCATTTAGAAAATTACACTAAGAAAATAAATTGATTAGCATAGTTCTAACGTATGTGTTTTAAATGTACATAATATGTAATTTATCATTTTAATGATTTAAGTGTACAGTTTAATGGCATTAAATACATTCACGTCGTTGAGGAACTGTCACCGCCACCCCTGCAGAACTCTTCTGCTTTTGCAAAACTGAAACTCTGTACCCATTAAACAGTAAAAGAGCCCACTCTCCTTTTCCACCCACTCCTCCTGGGCCCTGGCAACCACCATTCTACTTTCTGCCTCTGAATGGAACTACTCTAGGTGCCTCATAAAAGTGGAATCATTCAGCATTACTCTTCTTGTAGTTGACTAATTTCACTTTGCATAATATCTTTAAGGTCCTTCCATTGCTGTAGCATATGTCTAAATTCCCTTTTTAAAGTCGAATAATATTCCATTGTATGTATATACCACACTTCATTCATCTGAATAAACAGATGAATAGGTGGACATTTGAGTTTCCTCCACCTTTTGCCCATTATAAATAATGCTGCTATAAACGTCAGTATACAAATAGCTCCTTAAGACCTGTTTTCAATTCTTTTAGGCATATACCCAAAGAAGTAGAATTGCTGGATTATATGGTTGTCGTGGGCACCGTGTCGGAGTTTACTCTGATTACTACTCTCACTAGTTCTCGCTAAGAGAAACTATGTTGAATAGCTCAGACTTTTACACGAACACGGCGTGGTCCCCTCAGGGTGTGAGCCTCGGACCTCAACAATAAAGTATCGTGGTCTCAAGTATTGTCAAACCAAGAGTGGGTTTATTAATCATCAAATAAAGGCAAGCACAAGTAATCAGAAATAATCAGAACTCAATCAAATGCAAACAGATATTCTTACCCCAGAGCTGGAGAGCTTCCCATGTCAGTCACAGCTGAGTCTCGTGAGCAAGCTTTCGTACAATCTACTTTTACCCTTTGTATATTTTTTCTAACTAGAAATCTCAAGCTAATTAATAATCATGAAGAAGCTTTTTATCTCTCTAGAGATGTAAAAGAGGTCATCACCGGAGCCCTTTGCTCCTCTACCAACACCTTTGTTCTCAAGGAGAAACATTTGTTTATAGAAAAAACATTTTTACAATTCTTAGTTACCAAAGGAACCAGAGTTGTAAAAAGCGTGTTTCATTAGCATTGAAAAGGGGTAAGAGGGGCTTCCCCCGGTGGTCCAGTGGGTAAGGACACCACCTTGCAGTGCAACAGGCACCGGTTCGATCCCTGGCCTGGGAAGATCCCACGTGCTGCGGAGCGGCTGGACCGATGTGTCCAATTACCGAGCCCAAGCTCTGGAGCGCATGCGCCCAGAGCCGGTGTTCTTCTATGACAGATGCCACCGCGATGGGAGGCCCACAGGAGCCAAAGAACGAAGACGGATGAAAATGGAGAAACGAAGGACCAATAGAAGTGACCCACCCGCTCCCCTCCCTCCCCAACCTGACCCCCGCCCAAAATAAATAAATAAATAAATCTTTAAAAAAGAAAAGGGGTAAGAGGAAGAGGTTTTGCGCTCTGTATTAGCACTTCTATGGATGTTTGCTAAAGGTAATAGTTTGAAACTGCTAATCTTATGAGTGGGGCTATTCCGACCCAGGCTTTTATCAGTAACTAGCTACCTATTCTTCCTCAGAGGAGATTTCAGAGAAGTGAGGCTGGCAGGCAGCACTTATCATTAGTGTAAGGAGACAATTGTCTGTTCAGCCCTGATATCTTTTAATTTTTCCTATGAGAAGCAAACATGTCTTTACTTGTCCATAACATGGTAATTCTCTTTTAATTTTGGGAGGAACAACCATACTTTCTTCCATTAGTATCTGTACCATTTTACATTTCCACCAGCAGTGCACAGAAAAATTCAATTTCTCCACATCCTTCTTTGCCAAGGCTTATATTCTAGTGGCTTTGTTTGATTTGTTGTTGTTATTTGAGAAGCAAAAAAAAACACCCTAAGGTAAGGAAGTAGTATCTCACTATAGTTTTGGTTTGTATAGCCATAATAACTAATGGTGTTAAGCATATTCTCATGTGCTAATTGTATGTGTTAGTCACTCAGTCTTGTCCTGACTTTTGCGATTTCACAGACATCCCAATCTAATGGATTCCCTAGGCAAGCTACTTTTACCCTTTTTGTATTTTTTCCAACTAGAAATCTCAAGCTAATTAATAATCATGAAGAAGCTTTTTATCTCTTTAAAGATGGAAAGAGGTCATCAACAGAGCCCTTTGTTCCTCCACCAACACCTTTGTTCTCTAGGGGAAACATTTGTTCATAGAAAAATCATTCTTACAATTCTTAGTTACCAAAGGAACCAGAGTTGTAAAAAGCGTGTTTCATTAGCATTGAAAAGGGGTAAGAGGGGCTTCCCCCGGTGGTCCAGTGGGTAAGGACACCACCTTGCAGTGCAACAGGCACCGGTTCGATCCCTGGCCTGGGAAGATCCCACGTGCTGCGGAGCGGCTGGACCGATGTGTCCAATTACCGAGCCCAAGCTCTGGAGCGCATGCGCCCAGAGCCGGTGTTCTTCTATGACAGATGCCACCGCGATGGGAGGCCCACAGGAGCCAAAGAACGAAGACGGATGAAAATGGAGAAACGAAGGACCAATAGAAGTGACCCACCCGCTCCCCTCCCTCCCCAACCTGACCCCCGCCCAAAATAAATAAATAAATAAATCTTTAAAAAAGAAAAGGGGTAAGAGGAAGAGGTTTTGCGCTCTGTATTAGCACTTCTATGGATGTTTGCTAAAGGTAATAGTTTGAAACTGCTAATCTTATGAGTGGGGCTATTCCGACCCAGGCTTTTATCAGTAACTAGCTACCTATTCTTCCTCAGAGGAGATTTCAGAGAAGTGAGGCTGGCAGGCAGCACTTATCATTAGTGTAAGGAGACAATTGTCTGTTCAGCCCTGATATCTTTTAATTTTTCCTATGAGAAGCAAACATGTCTTTACTTGTCCATAACATGGTAATTCTCTTTTTAATTTTGGGAGGAACAACCATACTTTCTTCCATTAGTATCTGTACCATTTTACATTTCCACCAGCAGTGCACAGAAAAATTCAATTTCTCCACATCCTTCTTTGCCAAGGCTTATATTCTAGTGGCTTTGTTTGATTTGTTGTTGTTATTTGAGAAGCAAAAAAAAAAAAACACCCTAAGGTAAGGAAGTAGTATCTCACTATAGTTTTGGTTTGTATAGCCATAATAACTAATGGTGTTAAGCATATTCTCATGTGCTAATTGTATGTGTTAGTCACTCAGTCTTGTCCTGACTTTTGCGATTTCACAGACTATAGCCCACCAAGCTTCTTATGTCCATGGAATTCCCTAGGCAAGAATACTGGAGTGGGAAGCCATTCCCTTCTCCAGGGAATCTCCCCAACCCAGGGATCTAACCCTGTCTCCTGCATTGCAGACAAACTCTACAGTCTGAGCCCCCAGGGAAGCCTGATGATATTGAGCATCTGTTCCTATGTTAATTGACTATCTGTCTATCTTTAGAGAAATATCTAGTCAAGTTATTTGCCTTTTTGAAATAAATCTGGTGGGTTTTTTATTGCAGGATATATTGAGAAAAGATCATCACTGAGCACACATTCCATTACCCATCAGAACAATACCATTATCCACGTGTCCTACAGTCTCTAGAAAATTCCTCTGTGTACCTGAAAGAGCCTGAGGGTAGAAAAAGACAAGTAACAAACAATATATTATGAAATTGCTTGGCTTTGTTGAAAGTCTGACAGGGTTTTGGGGACCCCAAGGGATCCACAGATCATACTTTGAGAATCTCTAGTCAAAAATTTGATGATAGGGCTTCCCCTGGTAGTCCAGTGGGTAAGGACACCGCCTTGCAGTGCAAGGGGCGCCGGTTCGATCCCTGGCCTGGGAAGATCCCACGTGCCGCGGAGCGCCTGGACCAATGTGTCCAATTACGGAGCCGGAGCTCTGGGGCGCATGCGCCCAGAGCTGGCGCTCTGCAACGACAGATGCCACCGCGATGGGAGGCCCACAGGAGCCAAAGAACAAAGACGGATGAAAATAGAGAAATGAAAGACCAATAGAAGTGGCCCGCCCATCCCCTCCCTCCCCACCCCACCCCCCCAAAAGATAAATAAATAAAAAATAAATGTTTAAAAAAAAAATTTATGATAGATCTCAATTTTTAAAAATCCATTACACTAGCAAATTAAAATGCGAATTCCAAAGTGTTGAGTTCAGTTCAGGGCAGCTTCCCTGTTCTGTTAATTAAGCTTTAGGACGCTGAAACACCGGCTAGGAGGGATGAACGGATGGAAAGCATTACTCTATTCATACACCTCCTAGCCAGCAGGTACACCTGCAAAAAATAAATAAATAGCTTTAGTTATAAAATACAAAAAAAAAATATGAAAAGGGTTAAAAAAATGAGAGAACTCAACCAAATTCCTAGAAGAATATAGTAAGTATAAAATCAAAGAATAGAATAAATCATTTTTCTTATGAGCAAGAGCTAAATCCTACAAAATGAATTTATTAGTGATGCTGTCTGAATTGCCCAAAACACTTTGAGACACCTTGGTTTCCTTTCTCTGTGATTCAGACACATGATGGGAAATCTACTAGCTTTAAGTATATGAGTTGCAATTCATATTGCTACCTCTGGTGTAGTAGAGACTGTGTCTTATCCTTTGGTAAATGAAGTGAATTGCAGATTCATTCTGATCTGCTCATGGAACCACATTCACAAATTTAAAATGTGCTCCATACATCTTTAAACGAAACTGTTCCCAATATAACCTTTATGTCCTGAGAATTCCACAAATATTCAAATGGCTGTTTTTTTAAGAGATTACAAAGCAGAGTGAAATGTCATATTTAACTTAGGATAGATGACAACCATGTATAAATACTGTAGTGTGGCCTATTTTACTAAATTTAACCTACATGATATATTTGAAAAGAGTAGCCATTGGACCCTGACACTAACATGGGAGTTGAAATGAAAAAGAAGATTTAAATGAATTTTCTGTGTATAAGGGAAATTTTTCCTTGTATGTATAAATGAGAAAACATCCTTTAAAACAGCACAGTTTCATGTCCTTTTGTCAGCTTCCTTGCAAAGATTAACCGAGAAATCTGTTCTTGGGTACCCTCTCTCAGAGTAAGAAAATTGTGCTTAATCTCCAGCTAATTTATCTTCTTAAATCATAACTAAAACCCATGAATTGGCTCTCCATGTTGGTGAGATAAAAGAAACCAATCTAATTATGAGATTCTGGCTTTTCTCATCACTAACTCTGGCATAGAAAAACTAAATTTGACTTTGGGTACTCAGAAATGAGTACTAACATATACACAACTGAATTTTAATAATTTTATTTACTTTGATTTGTATTTCTGTTTCACTTCTTTATTACTATTCTTAATGAATCTTTATCTGTAGCATTATGGTGCCATTATAGATATGTTATATAACTGTTTTTTTTTTTTCTTCTTTTAATTGTCTTACTGCTGTTTCTTTCCGGAGTATTTTGCTTATGAATCTTAGGAGGAAATTTCCTACATGATTAAAAAAATTTTTTTGTCTAATACCCTTTGAAGCTAATAACAGCAAAGAATTTATTATAATTTTCCTTCTATAGGGTTGTTCATATTTTAAGGATTTTACTTTTCTGTTTTTTCAGATTGAAGATAAGACTTTTCATGTCCTTGGTGATCTTTACAGTGAGGAAGACTACACTTACCTGAAATCTTCTGTAAATGGAGTTGCTCATAAAACGAAGCTAATTATCCTGGAAAACACTATTTACTTATTTTCCATGGTAATATCTTTGCTTTGCAGTAACAGTGTTAGAGTTTGGGAGAAAATTGCTTGACCGGAAGCATTCCACTGAAAAATTAGGAAGATCCTGCTTCTGGGACTTCCCTGACAGTCTAGTGGTTAAGACTCCTTGCTTCCAGTGCAGGCAGCATGATTTCAGTCCCTGGTCAGGGAATAAGATCCCAGGTGCCACGCAGTGCAGCCAGAGGTGGGGAGGGGGAATAGACCTGTTTCTCTCACTGCTGTGACCTTTTCTCTATCTCCCTTTCTATCTGAATCTTTGTCAAATTTCCACCTCTGTTTCTCAATTCATCCCATTTGTTCTCACAGATTCTTACTGACAGACACACATCCATTTCCTCCTCTAATTCTCAGTGTCCTAAACACTTCCCCCAACTGCCATCCTCCTGCACTTGCACTGGGTACCCTCTCTCAGAGTAAGAAAATTGTGCTTAATCTCCAGCTAATTTATCTTCTTAAATCATAACTAAAACCCATGAATTGGCTCTCCATGTTGGTGAGATAAAAGAAACCAATCTAATTATGAGATTCTGGCTTTTCTCATCACTAACTCTGGCATAGAAAAACTAAATTTGACTTTGGGTACTCAGAAATGAGTACTAACATATACACAACTGAATTTTAATAATTTTATTTACTTTGATTTGTATTTCTGTTTCACTTCTTTATTACTATTCTTAATGAATCTTTATCTGTAGCATTATGGTGCCATTATAGATATGTTATATAACTGTTTTTTTTTTTTCTTCTTTTAATTGTCTTACTGCTGTTTCTTTCCGGAGTATTTTGCTTATGAATCTTAGGAGGAAATTTCCTACATGATTAAAAAAATTTTTTTGTCTAATACCCTTTGAAGCTAATAACAGCAAAGAATTTATTATAATTTTCCTTCTATAGGGTTGTTCATATTTTAAGGATTTTACTTTTCTGTTTTTTCAGATTGAAGATAAGACTTTTCATGTCCTTGGTGATCTTTACAGTGAGGAAGACTACACTTACCTGAAATCTTCTGTAAATGGAGTTGCTCATAAAACGAAGCTAATTATCCTGGAAAACACTATTTACTTATTTTCCATGGTAATATCTTTGCTTTGCAGTAACAGTGTTAGAGTTTGGGAGAAAATTGCTTGACCGGAAGCATTCCACTGAAAAATTAGGAAGATCCTGCTTCTGGGACTTCCCTGACAGTCTAGTGGTTAAGACTCCTTGCTTCCAGTGCAGGCAGCATGATTTCAGTCCCTGGTCAGGGAATAAGATCCCAGGTGCCACGCAGTGCAGCCAGAGGTGGGGAGGGGGAATAGACCTGTTTCTCTCACTGCTGTGACCTTTTCTCTATCTCCCTTTCTATCTGAATCTTTGTCAAATTTCCACCTCTGTTTCTCAATTCATCCCATTTGTTCTCACAGATTCTTACTGACAGACACACATCCATTTCCTCCTCTAATTCTCAGTGTCCTAAACACTTCCCCCAACTGCCATCCTCCTGGCACTGGGAATCCTGGAGACTTGAGAGGAAGTGGCTAATGTGGGAGGAGTCTGTGGACCATGTATTCCTGACAGAGGAGGTGGATGGGGTTAGTGGTAGTCTCTTGACAGTCAAAGGATGGTTGAGGTCGGCTTGGCATAGACATGATTAAGGAACTTGTTGGGAGACCTTAATGCTCTACATGGGTGAAGAAGAAAGGAAATAGATTATCAGATTTACTGTGGCCTCTTAAGAGTCTTCTCACGTTTGAGAACCATCTTCCAGACCAGAGTACTGTGATGAGATTCCTTCAGTATTCCAGGAATTAAACTGTATTTGAAGTCAAGGATGGTCTCATCTTTACCAGGCATTGCCTGCCATAGTTGATGCACTATATCTGTGTGCTATAACAATATGAATGCAGAGGCGGTAGAGTGGACTGAGGAAGAGTATGAGTTCTGGGGTGTGAAGGTGCTTGGGTCCAAATTCTGGCCCTACCAGCATCTGTTTGATGTTGAGAAAATTCAACTCTCTAGGTTTCAGTTCTCCCATCTATAAACAGGAATAAGTATCAGGACCCCACCTCATGAGGTTTTGGGGACCATCAGTGACATAATATAAACATATATGCTGCTCCTTAGTCACTTCAGTCATGTCCAGCTCTGTGCAGCCCCATGGACTGTAGCCCACCAGGCACCTCTGTCCATGGCATTCTCCAGGCAAGAGTACTAGAGTGGGTTACCATGCCCTCCACCAGGGGATCTTTCCAACCCAGGGATTGAACCCAGTCTCCTGAATTTCAGGCAGATTCTTTACCACTGAGCCACCAGAGAAGCCTGTATATATATATATATATATTTCCTAAGAAGGGTTCCTGGCTTAGACTAAGGACCTGATAGTGGAGATGCTACTGAAACAGTTATGTAATTTAATCCTTTTAATCCCCTCTGAGGCATGTATGCCATCACTTCTTTACAGTGGGAAATCAAGACTGAGAGGGATTTAATTGCTTAAGGTACAAAACTAGATTAGAACCCTGGTACTAAAGATGGCTAATATTTAACAAATAGCTTGCAAACAATCATCACCTTAGATTTATTGATAAAACTACACTGATAAGCCTCTTAACTTCATTTCTAATATATATTATGAATATACATCCTATATATATATCCTATAAATATCATTTCTATTTATAGGATGGAAGTATTCAGATTGGCATTCCAGTCCCCGGATACCTGTCTTCAGCAAGCTCAGGAGGAACCCAAGGAAGTGCTGTAGCTCCTATGACCGGAACCATTGAAAAGGTAATGACGTAAAAAATAAAAAAGGTAATGACATGAGTGTAAGTAGCATGATGTCCAGTAATTCCCAGTAAGTACTTTGTTGAAGTCTGTTCATTGGAAAGCATCTGTTTCAGCAAGAGGATCTATCATAGATTCAAGTTCTGTACTACAGTCTTCAGTGAAAATGCCATTTACCTACTTTAACAATAAGGACTTTTCTCTGAAGTAGAAATTCACATCAAAATACAAATAACCGGGCTTCCCTGGTGGTCCAGTGGGTAAGGACACCGCCTTGCAGTGCAAGGGGCGCCGGTTTGATCCCTGGCCTGGGAAGATCCCACGTGCCGCGGAGCGGCTGGACTGATGTGTCCAATTACCGAGCCGGAGCTCTGGAGCGCATGCGCCCAGAGCCGGTGCTCTGTGACAACCGAGGCCACTGTGATGGGAGGCCCACACAGGCCAAAGAACAAAGATGGATGAAAAATGGACAAATGAAGGACCAATAGAAGTGGCCCGCCTGCTCCCCTCCCTCCCCACCCCACCCCCACCCAAAATAAATAAATAAATAAATCTTTAAAAATACAAATAACCCAGGTTGATTTCTCTTTTTTTCATTTTTATTTATTTATTTATTTTTGGCAATTCTGGGTTTTCACTGCTGCCACAGACTTCTCTAGTTGCAGGAAGTGGGAGCTACTCTCTAGTTGAGGTGAGCAGGCTTTTTGTTGCGGTGACTTCTCTTGTGGAACTTGGGCTCTAGAGCACACAGGCTTCAGTAGTTGCAGCACGTGGGCTCAGTAGTTGCCTCACCGAGACTCTAGATCACAGGCTCAATAGTTGTGGCTCATGGGCTTAGTTGTTCTGCAGCATGTGGGATCTTCCCGGATCAGTGACCAAACCCGTGTCTCCTGCATTGGCAGGTGAACTCTTTACCACTGAGTTACCAGGGAAGTGCCCAGGTTGTCTTTATATGATTAAAATGGAACATTCACCATGCATTACCCAACATTTGAAAAGTATTGGTGAGGAACAATGTGATTTGGTGTTGGATGCATTATATATTCAGATTTGAGATCCGTACTGACATAACTTCCCACGGTGCCCTTTTATATACCTGCACACAATAGAGTCCCTCCACCCCAATGTATTTAAGTCATAAAAATCCTTTCTGCCAATAAATAAAAGAAGAAAACTACTGTTTAAGTAGCATCCACTCACCATTCCCATCCAGAAACATTTTCCCCAGAAAGGCAATGGACTAGGGGACTTAGACCTGCCTTTCACTCTTTCAGTCTCAATTCCCCCAGGCCTCTTGTGATGTGGGCATCCCTACACAGGGTGTACAAGTGAAGATGCACTTTTTCCCCCCAAAACCCAGACCTTTGATTTCATTGAGTGCTAATGAAGTATCACCCCACACAGGGTGATCATGAGACTTTCAGACATGTTTTTCATTCTTCACAACTTTGGCCATACACATTCACTTTAGAACCTAACTCTACTGTGTGATGTTTCTAGAAACTACCTGATAACCATGTTAAACAAGAAGATAGTAAAACCATATAGGATTTATGAGTTCATTATACTTGAAGAAAGAAAATAGATATTTTTCTGAGTTGGCCAATAAGTTGCATTCTTTAAACAACCTAAAAAACAGGCAAGACCCTTTGCTCTGCTTATTGTGAAGACATTTCTGTAATGATTTGCTTCAGGCATACCATAGAGATATTGCAAGTTTGGTTGTCTCCCACAACCACATAGCAAGTCACATGAGTTTCTTGGTTTCCCAGGGCATATAAAAGTTACGATTACATTACACTATAGTCTGTCTGGTATGCAGCAGCATTGTGTCTTAAAAAGTACGATTTTTTTCACGTGGGCTCAGTAGTTGCCTCACCGAGACTCTAGATCACAGGCTCAATAGTTGTGGCTCATGGGCTTAGTTGTTCTGCAGCATGTGGGATCTTCCCGGATCAGTGACCAAACCCGTGTCTCCTGCATTGGCAGGTGAACTCTTTACCACTGAGTTACCAGGGAAGTGCCCAGGTTGTCTTTATATGATTAAAATGGAACATTCACCATGCATTACCCAACATTTGAAAAGTATTGGTGAGGAACAATGTGATTTGGTGTTGGATGCATTATATATTCAGATTTGAGATCCGTACTGACATAACTTCCCACGGTGCCCTTTTATATACCTGCACACAATAGAGTCCCTCCACCCCAATGTATTTAAGTCATAAAAATCCTTTCTGCCAATAAATAAAAGAAGAAAACTACTGTTTAAGTAGCATCCACTCACCATTCCCATCCAGAAACATTTTCCCCAGAAAGGCAATGGACTAGGGGACTTAGACCTGCCTTTCACTCTTTCAGTCTCAATTCCCCCAGGCCTCTTGTGATGTGGGCATCCCTACACAGGGTGTACAAGTGAAGATGCACTTTTTCCCCCCAAAACCCAGACCTTTGATTTCATTGAGTGCTAATGAAGTATCACCCCACACAGGGTGATCATGAGACTTTCAGACATGTTTTTCATTCTTCACAACTTTGGCCATACACATTCACTTTAGAACCTAACTCTACTGTGTGATGTTTCTAGAAACTACCTGATAACCATGTTAAACAAGAAGATAGTAAAACCATATAGGATTTATGAGTTCATTATACTTGAAGAAAGAAAATAGATATTTTTCTGAGTTGGCCAATAAGTTGCATTCTTTAAACAACCTAAAAAACAGGCAAGACCCTTTGCTCTGCTTATTGTGAAGACATTTCTGTAATGATTTGCTTCAGGCATACCATAGAGATATTGCAAGTTTGGTTGTCTCCCACAACCACATAGCAAGTCACATGAGTTTCTTGGTTTCCCAGGGCATATAAAAGTTACGATTACATTACACTATAGTCTGTCTGGTATGCAGCAGCATTGTGTCTTAAAAAAAGTACGTTATTTTAAAATACTTAGATATATGTATATGGATAACTGAATCATTCTCTTAAAAAAAGAAAAAAAGGCATTATGTGCGAAGCAGAATAAAGAGCAGTAAAATGAAGTGGGCCTGTAGTCCTTCACTGCTGGTGGTGGATCTTGTCTGTAAGTTCATGAGAAAAACAAAAAGATCTTGAAATATGTTGAGTGTATTCATAGGATTCAAGGAAAACTGGATGTGGTGGGGGGAGCTAAGGGGTGCCCCCCACTGATCACTGTGCCTGCAATGCCGAGCTGGCCTGTTGGGCCTCTGATTGTGCCAGTATGTTTGCCCTTGGCAGACAGGACAACCATATAGACAAAGAGTCCTGCTCTGTACGTTTATATACCAGCTGTGGACCATAGAGGACCCCTGTGTTTTTAACTGTTAACCTGTCACTCAATCTCTAGGTGTTTGTGAAAGCTGGAGACAGAGTTAAGGCTGGAGATTCTCTGATGGTTATGATCGCCATGAAAATGGAGGTAAGTAAAATCACAGGTTCACTTACCAAGGAAATTTGGGAGCCGTCAGTCCCAGTCATTCTTTTGTCTTATTTTGAAAATTGGAGCCATTTTAAATATCAGGAAAGAAAACACCTTCCCTGTCCAGTTGAATTGGGATTTTTTGGGAGGGGAGCCCAAGGATCAGTAGGTTTTTAAAACTTCCACTGTGAAGCTTGAGCTGAGAATTCCTAGCTAATCCAGCGCTTCCCGGTGATGGACCTTGAAAGGGGTACAGGTGCATCAAGGTAGTGACTCCTCTCAACCCGCAAGCGCACCATAAGCATGTTGTCATTTTCTCAGTGTGCCGTGATGTAAGAAAGGTCAGGAAGCACTGATACATGACAAAACATCACAACAGCTGACTTTATCTTTCACTCTTCGTGTGTCTTGACCTGGTGTGTGCTCAGCCCTCGGTAGTATCACAGCCGGTGTTTGTCATGCCTTGTGTCTCCGCAGCACACCATAAAGGCGCCAAAGGATGGCACGATTTTACAAGTTGGGACCCCTAGTCACATGAGTTTCTTGGTTTCCCAGGGCATATAAAAGTTACGATTACATTACACTATAGTCTGTCTGGTATGCAGCAGCATTGTGTCTTAAAAAAAGTACGTTATTTTAAAATACTTAGATATATGTATATGGATAACTGAATCATTCTCTTAAAAAAAGAAAAAAAGGCATTATGTGCGAAGCAGAATAAAGAGCAGTAAAATGAAGTGGGCCTGTAGTCCTTCACTGCTGGTGGTGGATCTTGTCTGTAAGTTCATGAGAAAAACAAAAAGATCTTGAAATATGTTGAGTGTATTCATAGGATTCAAGGAAAACTGGATGTGGTGGGGGGAGCTAAGGGGTGCCCCCCACTGATCACTGTGCCTGCAATGCCGAGCTGGCCTGTTGGGCCTCTGATTGTGCCAGTATGTTTGCCCTTGGCAGACAGGACAACCATATAGACAAAGAGTCCTGCTCTGTACGTTTATATACCAGCTGTGGACCATAGAGGACCCCTGTGTTTTTAACTGTTAACCTGTCACTCAATCTCTAGGTGTTTGTGAAAGCTGGAGACAGAGTTAAGGCTGGAGATTCTCTGATGGTTATGATCGCCATGAAAATGGAGGTAAGTAAAATCACAGGTTCACTTACCAAGGAAATTTGGGAGCCGTCAGTCCCAGTCATTCTTTTGTCTTATTTTGAAAATTGGAGCCATTTTAAATATCAGGAAAGAAAACACCTTCCCTGTCCAGTTGAATTGGGTTTTTTGGGAGGGGAGCCCAAGGATCAGTAGGTTTTTAAAACTTCCACTGTGAAGCTTGAGCTGAGAATTCCTAGCTAATCCAGCGCTTCCCGGTGATGGACCTTGAAAGGGGTACAGGTGCATCAAGGTAGTGACTCCTCTCAACCCGCAAGCGCACCATAAGCATGTTGTCATTTTCTCAGTGTGCCGTGATGTAAGAAAGGTCAGGAAGCACTGATACATGACAAAACATCACAACAGCTGACTTTATCTTTCACTCTTCGTGTGTCTTGACCTGGTGTGTGCTCAGCCCTCGGTAGTATCACAGCCGGTGTTTGTCATGCCTTGTGTCTCCGCAGCACACCATAAAGGCGCCAAAGGATGGCACGATCAAGAAGGTGTTCTACACAGAAGGTTCTCAGGCCAACAGACATGCTCCTTTAGTCGAGTTTGAGGAAGAAGACTCTGACAAAAGGGAAGCAGATTAAACTCCATCAAGTAAATAGCCAATTAAGCAACACCTTAAGTCCAGTATCTACATCAGAACAGAGAAAGTGCCTTCCTGATTTTCTCAGAGTCTGATGACCAACACTTTTACTGAATGATTGTATGATCCTGCTTAAAACCCGTTCATATTTAAGAATCATGCACTTGGGTCACAAATACAATAAATTCTCTCAAAATATTTCACACTAATAAAATTAAATTATACTTTTTTTTAAAAAAAAAAAAAACCTTTTATTTATTTTTGGCTGTGCTGGGTCTTTGTTGACGTGTGGGTCCAGCTGCTCTGCGGTATGTGGGATCCTCCCGGATCAGGGCTTGAACCCGTGTCTCCTGCGTTGGCAGACAGGTTCCTATCCACTGAGCCACAAGGGAAGCCCTAAATTATACTTTTTTATTGGGAGACAATATGGTTTGTTTCCGCCTCAAATTCTATACAATGTAGTGCTGTTAGGCAGGTGGGCAGCAACTTGATCAAAAGAGAACAACTGGGCTTCCCTGGTGGTTCAGTGGGTAAGGACACCACCTTGCAGTGCAAGGGGCGCCGGTTCGATCCCTGGCCTGGAAAGATCCCACATGCCGCGGAGCGGCTGGACCGATGTGTCAAACTACCAAGCCAGAGCTCTGGAGCGCATGCGCCCAGAGCCGGTGCTCTGCAGCGAGAGAGGCCACTGAGATGGGAGGCCCACACAGGCCAAAAGAACAAGGATGGATGAAAATGAATAAATGAAAGACCAATAGAAGTGGCCAAAAAAATAAATAAATAAAAATAAAACCACACCCAATGAAGCATTCATTTCCCCAAAACAACTGTCTGGTGTACTCCACTTAAGGGAAAAAAAAAAAAACAACTGAAAGAGGAAAGGTGATTTAACTAAATGAGTTATTTTCCAATCACGGTCATGAGAAAAATGAAAATGAACTAACATATTTCAGAAACAGATGCCATAGCACTAAACTCAGTCTAAGAGTTTTTTGTCAAAGAGCAGGTTTTTATGCTTCCCTGGTGGCTCAGTCAGTATCTGCCTGCAATGTAGGAGGCCCAGGTTTAATCCCTGGGTTGGGAAGATCCCCTGGAGAAGGAAATGGCAACCCACTCCAGTATTTCTGCCTGGGAAATCCCATGACCAGAGGATCCATGGACAGAGCTGGACATGACTTAGTGATTAAACCACAACCACCACTACCAACTTCTTAGTGAAAAACTTGGATGTTATTTGTTTCTCATTTTTGTGATTGGAAACTATCTATCTACCTCGGCCTTTACTGTACTTTCTACGCTTGTACAAATATATATACACACACTTAAGCTTTTGTGATATGTATTTTATACACATGTATATAATATAATATTTAAATTGTATGCTAGAACCTAATTTTTTCAAGAAACGCACCTTCAGCCCCTGCCTTTTCAGGTATCCACCGAAATTAAATATTTGTTAATTTGTTCTAGCCACACATATGAGACTATGTTAAGTGTTGCAGAGAGTACAAAGAAATTTTAAAATATGGTCTTTCTACTTTAAGATGCTGATGGTTTCATTAGGAAAATAGACATAATCATGTGAAAAGTTATGTGGAAACACTCAAATCTGAAATTAAGCAATTCCATTGTCAAAAGAGAGTGGTGAGGAACACACCAAATACTAAGTTTGGAAATGCTGAGTTCTCAAGTAAATATGATTACACTGTAGTTAAATTGTCCGATTTTTTTTTTTTTCCAACAAGACAGCATAAAACTGAATACACTGAGATCTGAGGGGAGGTGTGGCATCTGATATGTAGAACATAGGTCTTTAGGAGCTAGGGGAGAGCCTTCTGTGGCAGGTGTGCTCAGGGTGTGTTTCATTAAGGAAGGGAGAACCCAGGACCAGTAGCAGGGGTCCATGGAAATTGCAGACTAGAAAGGAAGGATCAGGGCTACACTGTTGAAAATGAGCCAGTGGGTTCTGTATTTGGGAGCAGATCTTCCCAACTGCAGTGGGAGGTGCTTAGAGGGGTGAGGAAGGACAATAAGAGATAAGGTATGAAGTTTAGGTTGGGACCAGATTGTACCTGGCATGAAATGGTAGGTCTGGATTTTTATCTTGCAAGTTGCGGTCACATGGAATTATTTCTAATCAGGGAAAAACCATGATTTTGGAAATTTTTATATGGTTTATTTGAGCCCCCTTGAAAAAACTTTGACATTATTTCACAAGGTGGAACATTTGTATACCTTCTGACCTAACATGTTCATGACGGCTCTTGTGCACCAACAATGTTGATAGCCACATTACCTGTAGGAGCAAAGCATTGAAAACAATCCGAGTTGGTTGGCAGGAGAAGGAGTGAATCACTGTGGTGTGGTACACAGTGCAGTACTATGTAACAGCAAAATAAACAAGTTAAGAGCATCAGCATGCATGAATCTTGGATTCGTAACAGTGAAATAGCATGTACCAGGAGGTAAATACACTATGGTACTATCTTTATAGACTTGCAAAATCAGCTGTTATCATATATATATAAAATAAAGCTATATATTTTTAATTATGATATGCTTGATTTATAATGTGTTAGTTTCAGGTATATAGCAAAATGATTCAGTTATGTATCTATTATTTTCAGTCTTTTCCATTATAGGTTATTACAAGATATCGAATACAGTTCTGTGTACTATACAGTAAGTCCTTATTGCTTATCTATTTTATGTATAGTAGTTTGTTAATCTCCTACTCCTAATTTACCTCTCCCCCTCCTTTTCCCTTTTAATAAAACATTCTTTTAAAAAGATAGAATAAAAGTTTAAAAATTAAAGAGTGATTAGCTCCAGGTGTTAAGCAAGGCGTTAACTTGTGTGAAGTATATCCAGGTAGATGCAAGTTACTGTTGAATGTTCTAGTTGTAGGGGGGGTGTGGCATCTGAGAACATAGGTCTTTAGGAGCTAGGGGAGAGCCTTCTGTGGCAGGTGTGCTCAGGGTGTGTTTCATTAAGGAAGGGAGAACCCAGGACCAGTAGCAGGGGTCCATGGAAATTGCAGACTAGAAAGGAAGGATCAGGGCTACACTGTTGAAAATGAGCCAGTGGGTTCTGTATTTGGGAGCAGATCTTCCCAACTGCAGTGGGAGGTGCTTAGAGGGGTGAGGAAGGACAATAAGAGATAAGGTATGAAGTTTAGGTTGGGACCAGATTGTACCTGGCATGAAATGGTAGGTCTGGATTTTTATCTTGCAAGTTGCGGTCACATGGAATTATTTCTAATCAGGGAAAAACCATGATTTTGGAAATTTTTATATGGTTTATTTGAGCCCCCTTGAAAAAACTTTGACATTATTTCACAAGGTGGAACATTTGTATACCTTCTGACCTAACATGTTCATGACGGCTCTTGTGCACCAACAATGTTGATAGCCACATTACCTGTAGGAGCAAAGCATTGAAAACAATCCGAGTTGGTTGGCAGGAGAAGGAGTGAATCACTGTGGTGTGGTACACAGTGCAGTACTATGTAACAGCAAAATAAACAAGTTAAGAGCATCAGCATGCATGAATCTTGGATTCGTAACAGTGAAATAGCATGTACCAGGAGGTAAATACACTATGGTACTATCTTTATAGACTTGCAAAATCAGCTGTTATCATATATATATAAAATAAAGCTATATATTTTTAATTATGATATGCTTGATTTATAATGTGTTAGTTTCAGGTATATAGCAAAATGATTCAGTTATGTATCTATTATTTTCAGTCTTTTCCATTATAGGTTATTACAAGATATCGAATACAGTTCTGTGTACTATACAGTAAGTCCTTATTGCTTATCTATTTTATGTATAGTAGTTTGTTAATCTCCTACTCCTAATTTACCTCTCCCCCTCCTTTTCCCTTTTAATAAAACATTCTTTTAAAAAGATAGAATAAAAGTTTAAAAATTAAAGAGTGATTAGCTCCAGGTGTTAAGCAAGGCGTTAACTTGTGTGAAGTATATCCAGGTAGATGCAAGTTACTGTTGAATGTTCTAGTTGTAGGGATGGATGTTTGGTTGGTTGTGTACATTACATGTGACTCAAATAATATTTTAGAAAATTTCATCTGGCAGTAATTTGCAAGCTGGATGGAAGAGGTACTTACAGATAGATGCTCAGGCATGAAGTAATAAAGGAAGAGACCGTCCAAACCAGCACTTGTTTTTTTTCTTTCTGGTGGCACCACATGGCCCTCAGCAATGAACACTCTTGAGTCCTAATCCCTGGCCCACCAGGGAATTACCTAAACCAGTGCTTTTTTTTAAAACATTTATTTATTTATTTATTTTGGTGGGGGTGGGGAGGGAGGCGGGTGGGCGGGCCACTTCCACTGGTCTTTCGTTTGTCTAGTTTCATCCATCTTTGTTCTTTGGCCCGTGTGGGCCTCCCATCGCGGTGGTGTCTGTCGTTGCAGAGCACCAGCCCTGGGCGCATGCGCTCCAGAGCTCTGGCTCGGTAATTGGACACATCAGTCCAGCCTCTCCGCAGCACGTGGGATCTTCCCAGGCCAGGGCTCGAACCGGCGCCCCTTGCCCTGCAAGGCGGTGTTCTTATCCACTGGGCCACCAGGGAAGCCCTAAACCAGTGCTTTTAAGTATAGTTTTAGCCACATAGCCTTTTCCCTCTGCTGCCGAGAGGAAAAGGCAAAGGTCCTTTGGTGAAAATTTGGGGTTGCTGTGTGCCCCCTTTCATACCCTTCAGGGGCACAAGGTAAAGTTACTCTCTATTTCATAGTGAAGGGGCTCTGTGGTTTGCAGGTAAGGATATATAGAGGAGGAATTTGAGACTAGCTAACCTAGTCACCCCTATACTGGGGACATTCTTTGAGGTCATAGCTGTGGTGTTGGGTGAGCAGTCCTTTGCCCATGACCACATCTGTTTCTTCTAAAACATTTAGGGCATTTGCTGTATACCCAGGCCCCTGAAATCAAAGGTGGTAAAAAATGGTTTTCTCCCTTGCCTAATTAACGGATTCTTTTAAAAAGATAGAATAAAAGTTTAAAAATTAAAGAGTGATTAGCTCCAGGTGTTAAGCAAGGCGTTAACTTGTGTGAAGTATATCCAGGTAGATGCAAGTTACTGTTGAATGTTCTAGTTGTAGGGATGGATGTTTGGTTGGTTGTGTACATTACATGTGACTCAAATAATATTTTAGAAAATTTCATCTGGCAGTAATTTGCAAGCTGGATGGAAGAGGTACTTACAGATAGATGCTCAGGCATGAAGTAATAAAGGAAGAGACCGTCCAAACCAGCACTTGTTTTTTTTCTTTCTGGTGGCACCACATGGCCCTCAGCAATGAACACTCTTGAGTCCTAATCCCTGGCCCACCAGGGAATTACCTAAACCAGTGCTTTTTTTTAAAACATTTATTTATTTATTTATTTTGGTGGGGGTGGGAGGGAGGCGGGTGGGCAGGCCACTTCTATTGGTCTTTCATTTCTCTATTTTCATCCATCTTTGTTCTTTGACTCCTATGGGCCTCCCATCGCGGTGGCGTCTGTCGTTGCAGAGCACCAGCCCTGGGCGCATGCGCTCCAGAGCTCTGGCTCGGTAATTGGACACATCGGTCCAGCCACTCCGCAGCACGTGGGATCTTCCCAGGCCAGGGATCGAACCGGCACCCCCTGCACTGCAAGGCGGTGTCCTTACCCACTGGACCACCAGGGGAAGCCCTAAACCAGTGCTTTTAAGTATAGTTTTAGCCACATAGCCTTTTCCCTCTGCTGCCGAGAGGAAAAGGCAAAGGTCCTTTGGTGAAAATTTGGGGTTGCTGTGTGCCCCCTTTCATACCCTTCAGGGGCACAAGGTAAAGTTACTCTCTATTTCATAGTGAAGGGGCTCTGTGGTTTGCAGGTAAGGATATATAGAGGAGGAATTTGAGACTAGCTAACCTAGTCACCCCTATACTGGGGACATTCTTTGAGGTCATAGCTGTGGTGTTGGGTGAGCAGTCCTTTGCCCATGACCACATCTGTTTCTTCTAAAACATTTAGGGCATTTGCTGTATACCCAGGCCCCTGAAATCAAAGGTGGTAAAAAATGGTTTTCTCCCTTGCCTAATTAACGGGAAACAGAATCCAGCTGTATACACTTAATGTACTGTAATTGATGGTGAGTGGTATAATATGCTTGGGCACCGGGTGCCATGGTGGGGGAGGGTCAAGCGAGTGGAGTACTAAATTCTACTTCAGGTCAGGAAGCTGAGGGAGTGCAGCGACATTTGAACCGGCCTTTGGAGGAGAGCCATTGGGCCAGATGGAGAAAGAAGGTAAGACCAGGCCATTGCAGGGAGAGACCAACAGGGCTAATAATAACAGCGAGGTGTGAAAGTGCACACGGTTCGGGCCACAGAGCGATCCAGCAGAGGCTGGACGGCAGGGCGTGGGGCCACGCGGGGCTGCCCGGCCGGGGACAGGCTTTATTCTGGAGGCAGTGGGGAGCCCTGGAGAGTTTCAAACAGACAAGTGTCTCAAAGTTATTTCTGGCCACAGTCTGGAATACAGATTGGAAAGAGGCTGGAAACAGTGAGTCCAAAAGAGACACCAAATATGGAAGCCTGGCAGGAGTGGTCCGGTCCTGGAGATAGACCTGGGTCCACTCTCCTTGACTTCAGAGTATCTCTTTTTTTAGATAAGATCCATTTGTAGGCATGGATCAAAACCTAAGCCGTTCAGCCAGTTAGAAGAAAGCCGTTTGCAACCTTTTCTTTGACAACAACATTCTGATACAGTGAGTGTGTTTTAGGTCTATAATAACTAAGGAAACAAAATTTAAGAGCCCTGGTGGTTGCTTTTTAACCCCTGAGGAAGACACCTAGCATTGTAAACAAAAGAACTTTGGAGTTACAATTTTTGTGTTCAGACCCAGGCTTAGCCCCTTCCTGAAATGTCTTGAGCACCTCCTTTAACTTCTCTTGAGCTCTGCGTGTGGATGAGGGTAGGTCACACTGCCTCCCAGCGTTGTTGTAACGATTCAATGAGAAAACACGGAGGCCGACTGCAGCAGTGCTTGAAATATCCTTTATACTCACCTGATAGTTATTATTAATTTCTAACGTCAGTTATTGCTTGAGAGCAATTAAGAAACTGCTCTAAATTAAGCCCAGCTGATTATCCTTTGCCAGCAAAATTCCTGGGACCCGTGGTGGGGAAAAAACCCTGTCCGGTCATGCATCACCCTGTCCACTCTCTCCACCCCCTCAGCTCTAGCCTGCTGCAGCGCCAGCCTGGCACCTGTCTACCACAGCAGACGAGTGCTGTCAGGGAAGCCTCCGTCAGTCCCTCCTCTGCAAGTCAGGAGTACTAAATTCTACTTCAGGTCAGGAAGCTGAGGGAGTGCAGCGACATTTGAACCGGCCTTTGGAGGAGAGCCATTGGGCCAGATGGAGAAAGAAGGTAAGACCAGGCCATTGCAGGGAGAGACCAACAGGGCTAATAATAACAGCGAGGTGTGAAAGTGCACACGGTTCGGGCCACAGAGCGATCCAGCAGAGGCTGGACGGCAGGGCGTGGGGCCACGCGGGGCTGCCCGGCCGGGGACAGGCTTTATTCTGGAGGCAGTGGGGAGCCCTGGAGAGTTTCAAACAGACAAGTGTCTCAAAGTTATTTCTGGCCACAGTCTGGAATACAGATTGGAAAGAGGCTGGAAACAGTGAGTCCAAAAGAGACACCAAATATGGAAGCCTGGCAGGAGTGGTCCGGTCCTGGAGATAGACCTGGGTCCACTCTCCTTGACTTCAGAGTATCTCTTTTTTTAGATAAGATCCATTTGTAGGCATGGATCAAAACCTAAGCCGTTCAGCCAGTTAGAAGAAAGCCGTTTGCAACCTTTTCTTTGACAACAACATTCTGATACAGTGAGTGTGTTTTAGGTCTATAATAACTAAGGAAACAAAATTTAAGAGCCCTGGTGGTTGCTTTTTAACCCCTGAGGAAGACACCTAGCATTGTAAACAAAAGAACTTTGGAGTTACAATTTTTGTGTTCAGACCCAGGCTTAGCCCCTTCCTGAAATGTCTTGAGCACCTCCTTTAACTTCTCTTGAGCTCTGCGTGTGGATGAGGGTAGGTCACACTGCCTCCCAGCGTTGTTGTAACGATTCAATGAGAAAACACGGAGGCCGACTGCAGCAGTGCTTGAAATATCCTTTATACTCACCTGATAGTTATTATTAATTTCTAACGTCAGTTATTGCTTGAGAGCAATTAAGAAACTGCTCTAAATTAAGCCCAGCTGATTATCCTTTGCCAGCAAAATTCCTGGGACCCGTGGTGGGGAAAAAACCCTGTCCGGTCATGCATCACCCTGTCCACTCTCTCCACTCCCTCAGCTCTAGCCTGCTGCAGGGCCAGCCAGGCACCTGTCGACCACAGCAGACGAGTGCTGTCAGGGGAAGCCTCCGTCAGTCCCTCCCTCTGCAAGTCAGCTGCCAGGCTGGTGGGTCCCAGAGCCTGCCTGCTGACAGGACAGCAGCGCTCCCGAAGCAGCTTGCCTCTTGAGCAAAGGCTGGACCTGGGCTTGTTCCATCTTCCATGTCAGTTGTCTCTCATGTTTGTGGCTGGTACTTGGAGGGAAAAACTCAGTATCCAGCTGAAGCCTGTTTGAGTGGGCATTACCATTCCAGTGGGCAGCGTGGTAGCGAGGGCTCTTAATTCAACTTTTTTTTCCCCTCTATGACTGGCTTCTCTTCTCCAGCACAAGTACCATTTTGACTTCCCAGTAGTTCTCTTAGGAATATTGGGCGTGAGAATGTGAATCTGTATTCTTCCTACACACGGCACTCCTGCTGTTGCCGTTAAAATATTTACAGTGTTGGTAGTAATACTTTGCATTTCTGTTGCACCTTTCATTGGAGGATCTCAAAAAGCACTCCTAGTCACGCTAAGCTTCCAAATACCTGGGAAGAGGAAAATGGGATTTAAACTGTGTGAGAGGGAAGGAGATGGTTGTCCCCAAATGCTTTGCTCCAAGCCCAGAGCAAGGAGTCCTGGGTCATGAGCCCCTTCCAGCTAATGACACACTACTGCTCGCTGAGGGCTGGCCCCAGGCAGCTGCAGCCGTGGAGTCAGTGGTCTCCTGCACCAGGCTCTGAGAATAGGGCTTCCAGGAGGCCGTTGGAGAAGGAAATGTCAACCCACTCCAGTATTCTTGCCTGGAAATTACATGGACGGAGACGTCTGGCGAGCTATAGTCCATGAGGTCTCAACCCTCTCCAGTATTCTTGCCTGGAGAATTCCATGGACAGAGGAGCCTGGCGGCTGCAGTCCACAGAATCACACAGAGTCAGACACAACGGAATTGACTCAGCCTCAGCAGGAGGCTCTGCCCATCACTCTCAGAGTCCCCCTCCAGGTGGGAGCAGTCTTGCCTATCCACCCCCAACTCTGTGAGTAACCCTGGAGACCCTTTGTTCAGCCAGTGCCTGAACCTCAACAGACACTTGGCCCTGATACCAATGATCCCCCTGTCACCCTGACATTTGTCTCCCATCTGCTGGATCCCAGTAATCAGGAGGCCTGGCGTTCCTCATGTGGGCTCCCACAGTGAGTTGCCCTCACCTGATGCTTCCAACCACAGTCTGGATGTAACTCCCTCTCTTCCAAGGTGGCTGGCATTCTCTGTTCTTACCACCGCTGGTTAGCATTTTGCTAAACCCTTTGATTAGATTTGAAATAATTCTCATTCCACATACTCCACTCCCACTACCTGAAAAAATCTTTCAAAAACACTAACAAGAGGGCTTCCCTGGTGGTCCAGTGGATAAGGACACCACCTTGCAGTGCAACGGGTGGTGGTTCGCTCCTTGGCCTGGGAAGATCCCGCGTGCTGGACAGGTGTGTCCCAACTGCCGAGCCGGAGCTCTGGAGAGCATGCGCCCAGGGCCGGTGCTCTGCAACAAGAGAAGCTACTGCGATGGGAGGCCCACACAGGCCAAAGAACAAAGATGGATGGAAATAAATGAAAGACCAATAGAAGTGGCCAAAAAAACCCACACACACACACACACACACACTAACAAGAAAGGTAGCTTGGGACTTCTGTCTTCACAATTATTCTTGCTCTTTTTCATTACCACCTTTATCATAAAAACTACCTGGCTACTATCCATGCCTGTCTTTCCGTCGCTTCACTGCATGTGCCATCATCACCATCCTACTAGATTCCATATATATGTGTTAGTATATATGGACATTGTGGGAAAGGAACAGTGGGTGAGAGGCGTAAAGGAAGTAGCATGAAGGCCTGTACTATCATATGTGAAGAAAATAGCTATAGTCATTGCTCTGTGAGAAAAGCAGATCCTTCAGAGATGCTGTATGAAGGTCTGGAGCGGAGGGATGTGGGGGATATACATATGACTAATCTGAGAACATACATATCTGTAAACAACAAAACTGTAAGAGTTAAAAGTAAAATAAAAGTTTAAAAAAATAAAATAAAATGTGGGATATTAAGGGATATTACAATGCAGTAGTGCTTACTGGCTCCAATTTTGAAACAGTAAATGTTTTAACATGACACAAAAAAAAGAAAAGAAAAAAACTACCTGGCTTTCTCCATTTCTGAAAGCTGGCTTCCTGTGAATTAACATGCAGACTGGCACCTGCTTAAGTTTGTTCCTGTTACCTATCTGGCTTCCTTCTTTGATGTCTCCATCTAAACAGACTTCTCATCCACAGCTGCCCTTGACCTTCCCTGCTCCTCTCGCAGAACTGACCTCTGCTGGAGTCATTCCATGTTGTCAAATAATTATTGAAGGGCTCTTAGACACAAGATAAGCCATGGATCTTTAGTTCCTTACCCATGTAACTATTATTAGTCTCTTCATAAATAAATAATTTGGGAATAGGTAATATATTTCCGTGCTTCAAAATCCAAAGATATATATTAAAAGATAAACAGTGAAAATCTCTCTCCCACCCACAAGCCCCCTCACCTCTGCCAGTAGTTAACCACTACTTCGTTCCTTTTTTTTCCTTGGCTGTACTACAGTTTGTGGCATTGAACCCATGCCATTGGTAGTGAAAGAGTAGAATCCTAACCACTGAACCACCAGGAAATTCCCTAGTTTACCAGTGTTGTTTTTTGTGCATCCTTTATTACCTGGAAACTGGGTTCACCTCTTGGTGGACCAAAAGACAACCAAGTCAAAGACTGAGAGAAGGAAAGATTTATTACTTGCAACAAGTAAGGAGAACTCTGGGATCCTTCCCAAAGCAGTGTCTTCCAAACAACAAAATTGGGGAACTTTTTTTTTTTTTTGATATGGACCATTTTTAAAGTCTTTACTGAACTTGTTACCATGTTGCTTCTGTTTTATGTTTTGGTTTTTCGGCTGTGAGTCACATGAGGTCTTAGTTCCCAGACCAGGGGTCGAACATGCACCCACTGCATTGGAAGTCTTAATCACCGGACCACCAGGGAAGTCTCTGGGGAAATTTTAAGATGATGATATAATATATAACCTTGAAGGATTTGGGTGGGACATGCATATCTGCAAAGGGCTGGAGCAGAGGGGAATTCAGCATAGAACTGGAGCAAAGATCAAGACTCCAAGCTTTAGTTAATTGTAGTGTTGAGGGTCAGAAAAGGTCAACATTGTCATTCCCTAGATTCCAAGCAGTCTGGGATCTTCTTGTAGTTACCACCTGAGTGGGGGCCTGAGTTCTTACAAACAACTCAAGATGCAAAGATGCCTATCAGATTGTTATGCAGACTTGAGGAGCACTCTGTTGACTGCTCTTTCTTGCTTTCCCATTGCTCCTCCCTTCTGCAGTAAAACTTAAGTTCTGCACTTAGCTTTTTATTCCATGTTGTCAAATAATTATTGAAGGGCTCTTAGACACAAGATAAGCCATGGATCTTTAGTTCCTTACCCATGTAACTATTATTAGTCTCTTCATAAATAAATAATTTGGGAATAGGTAATATATTTCCGTGCTTCAAAATCCAAAGATATATATTAAAAGATAAACAGTGAAAATCTCTCTCCCACCCACAAGCCCCCTCACCTCTGCCAGTAGTTAACCACTACTTCGTTCCTTTTTTTTCCTTGGCTGTACTACAGTTTGTGGCATTGAACCCATGCCATTGGTAGTGAAAGAGTAGAATCCTAACCACTGAACCACCAGGAAATTCCCTAGTTTACCAGTGTTGTTTTTTGTGCATCCTTTATTACCTGGAAACTGGGTTCACCTCTTGGTGGACCAAAAGACAACCAAGTCAAAGACTGAGAGAAGGAAAGATTTATTACTTGCAACAAGTAAGGAGAACTCTGGGATCCTTCCCAAAGCAGTGTCTTCCAAACAACAAAATTGGGGAACTTTTTTTTTTTTTTGATATGGACCATTTTTAAAGTCTTTACTGAACTTGTTACCATGTTGCTTCTGTTTTATGTTTTGGTTTTTCGGCTGTGAGTCACATGAGGTCTTAGTTCCCAGACCAGGGGTCGAACATGCACCCACTGCATTGGAAGTCTTAATCACCGGACCACCAGGGAAGTCTCTGGGGAAATTTTAAGATGATGATATAATATATAACCTTGAAGGATTTGGGTGGGACATGCATATCTGCAAAGGGGCTGGAGCAGAGGGGAATTCAGCATAGAACTGGAGCAAAGATCAAGACTCCAAGCTTTAGTTAATTGTAGTGTTGAGGGTCAGAAAAGGTCAACATTGTCATTCCCTAGATTCCAAGCAGTCTGGGATCTTCTTGTAGTTACCACCTGAGTGGGGGCCTGAGTTCTTACAAACAACTCAAGATGCAAAGATGCCTATCAGATTGTTATGCAGACCCCTTGAGGAGCACTCTGTTGACTGCTCTTTCTTGCTTTCCCATTGCTCCTCCCTTCTGCAGTAAAACTTAAGTTCTGCACTTAGCTTTTTTATTCGGCAATTTGTATTAGAGAGCTTTCCTTAACAAATATAAGGACTTTCCTTATTTTTGTTTCATAGCTGCATGGTATTTCATTTGTTCCACCAAATGGATATAATTTCTTCAACCAGACCCTTACTGGTGGACATCTAGGTTGTTTTCAGCATTTCAGTATTATTAAGAAATGCTACGTGAATATCATGACAATATCTTTTTGGCTCATACTCAATTATATTTGCTAGGATAAATTCCTAGAAGTGAATTGCTGGGTCAAATACTAATGAAGTATTGAAAAATAAAGTTAAAAACACCAGATATTTGAAGGTATTATTACTGTGCCCACAGTAACAATTCACATTTAGAAACCATTTTAGGATATACTGACATTTTATCACCAAGAGAGGTATCTATCACCAGTATTAGCCTCATAAAGATTTGAAGGAATAGAGATTATGAGAAACTTTGACACAATCATACTTCTAATAGTTGTTGGGACCAAAGACTTTTCATTCCCAGATGCTCTGCATTCTCACTGTACAATGCTGACTCCTAAAGTAGACAGGCTGGGACAGTGAGGGGGTGGGACGACTTGGCAATTTTATTCATCAAGAGCTTCTGTTGCCCTTATTACTGCACCCAACTGGGGTTTGCTCACCCATTTGCAATTAAGTTAATCTACTGACACTGGGTTGCAATGAGGGAAAGCTCAGCATTTATTGTAAAGTTGCCAATATAAAGCTCCCCGAAGGGTTTCAGCAAAGCTTATTTATGGGGGAGGGTGAGGAGGTGTGCACTCAGGGCAAGTGATCAGCTGGCAGCTAAGATGATGATATATATATAACCTTGAAGGATTTGGGTGGGACATGCATATCTGCAAAGGGGCTGGAGCAGAGGGGAATTCAGCATAGAACTGGAGCAAAGATCAAGACTCCAAGCTTTAGTTAATTGTAGTGTTGAGGGTCAGAAAAGGTCAACATTGTCATTCCCTAGATTCCAAGCAGTCTGGGATCTTCTTGTAGTTACCACCTGAGTGGGGGCCTGAGTTCTTACAAACAACTCAAGATGCAAAGATGCCTATCAGATTGTTATGCAGACTTGAGGAGCACTCTGTTGACTGCTCTTTCTTGCTTTCCCATTGCTCCTCCCTTCTGCAGTAAAACTTAAGTTCTGCACTTAGCTTTTTTATTCGGCAATTTGTATTAGAGAGCTTTCCTTAACAAATATAAGGACTTTCCTTATTTTTGTTTCATAGCTGCATGGTATTTCATTTGTTCCACCAAATGGATATAATTTCTTCAACCAGACCCTTACTGGTGGACATCTAGGTTGTTTTCAGCATTTCAGTATTATTAAGAAATGCTACGTGAATATCATGACAATATCTTTTTGGCTCATACTCAATTATATTTGCTAGGATAAATTCCTAGAAGTGAATTGCTGGGTCAAATACTAATGAAGTATTGAAAAATAAAGTTAAAAACACCAGATATTTGAAGGTATTATTACTGTGCCCACAGTAACAATTCACATTTAGAAACCATTTTAGGATATACTGACATTTTATCACCAAGAGAGGTATCTATCACCAGTATTAGCCTCATAAAGATTTGAAGGAATAGAGATTATGAGAAACTTTGACACAATCATACTTCTAATAGTTGTTGGGACCAAAGACTTTTCATTCCCAGATGCTCTGCATTCTCACTGTACAATGCTGACTCCTAAAGTAGACAGGCTGGGACAGTGAGGGGGTGGGACGACTTGGCAATTTTATTCATCAAGAGCTTCTGTTGCCCTTATTACTGCACCCAACTGGGGTTTGCTCACCCATTTGCAATTAAGTTAATCTACTGACACTGGGTTGCAATGAGGGAAAGCTCAGCATTTATTGTAAAGTTGCCAATATAAAGCTCCCCGAAGGGTTTCAGCAAAGCTTATTTATGGGGGAGGGTGAGGAGGTGTGTCACTCAGGGCAAGTGATCAGCTGGTTGACAGTTCTCTGATTGGTGGATGGTGATGGTAGCTGGGTGGTGTCACAGGGGTTAGTTAGCATGATCGGTTCTTAGGCTCCAGGAGGCTTGGGGCTAAGTGCTCAAGGTCATCAAGTAATTAGCATCTCCCATTTGGTAGGGGGTTTTCACAGCAGTAAAATAAATGTGTATCAGGTACTATTATCTAGGTCCTCCAGAGAGGAGCTGAAGCAAAAGATACAGGGGAGGGCTCTGTCCCCAGAAGGACCCGTAGGGTCCTGCTTGCTACACTCTTACCAATTTTCTGAAAACCTTCCCTTCTTGGCTAAGTGTCTCCTCAGGTTTTCAGATCTCCACCCAGAGAACTTAGTGGCACCAGGGCCCCCATGCCTGCCTGACCAAAGGATCACAGTTATGCAACTGGCCAGACACCTTTAAAAATTCATTGCAACTTAAGGTGGAATTGGAACCTTGGAAATAAAAACTGTTTTTTGGTTTTTTCTTTTTTCATAATGGAGATTAACATTAAAATATCCTCCAAGCAAACTGATCCTTGGATGGCCTCATTTCTAGAATAAGATTATCCACTTGAAGTCTTAATAGAAATATCATGTTTCAACAGTGAGAAGGAATTTGTTAATTTCCCAACTGAAAATTATGTGAGTGAATGGTCGATGGAGGCAATGAGGTCGATAATTCTCAGAGATTTATATTCCTTGAAAGGACTTTGGAAACATTTGATGTTTGGGGAAAATGTACTTGGAGGTAGATTCAATGATAGTTAAGGTCTTCTAAGTAGAAGAGTAAAATTCCTCCCTCTTCCTGAAGAATGTGAAGGCAGATTAAGGGAAAAGATAGGACTCAGCAAGGCCAGTATTCCACTTATAAAACTTAAAGAATTAAAAAGACAATTTCCTTATCAATTCTTGGCTTTTTAAATGTTCTGCATACTTTTATTAGTTGCTAATGTAATTCTCCTTTCAAAAAAAAAACTTGCTTAAAGAAATGTATAAAACATTTAAAACATTACAACTACACAGAGGAATCCACATAGAAGAAAATTCTTTGGGCGAAGGGGCTTTCTCGATGGTTCAGATGATAAAGAATCTGCCTGCTATGCAGGAGCCTCAGGAGATGTAGGCTCTATCTCTGGGTCAGGAAGATCCTCTGGAGACAGCGATGCCAACTCACTCCAGTATCCTTGCCTGAAAAACCCCATGGACAGAGGAGCCTGGCAGGCTACAGTCCATAGGGTTGCCGAGAGTCAGATATAACTGAGCACAAGCACCTACCTATGGGCAAAAGTATTTGTCCATTTTTCCAACAGAATAACATACACATCCCCAGAAATTTGATTTTGTTGTTGAAACAAAGGTGGTTTGATCTCTTACAGACAGTAAAAGAACCCACAGAAAAATATATCAATACCTTAATTATTTGATTCACAGTGAGAAATGTACCTGTCAGAAATCAATACAAATATTGATTTGACTGGTGTGTTTCTCCTGGCATGAAAAATACCTGGAAGCCAAAAATTATAATGAGGCTTCTTGATGAGTAGGAGCCCAGATAAAAGGAGTCGGATACATAGTAAAGGACCTTATGATTTGATTTATCTCTCTCCACAGAAGGAACTCTTGATGTTGGCTACAAAGCCCCGAGTGGTTGAAGACAAGCTCCCAATTTTCTCCCCTGGGATTTCCCGTTTTAAAAATTTTTACTTGCTCATTCCTGGTTTTTTTCTTAAATATATTCTTTCTTTTGATTTGCTGATACCACCATTAGCCTATTTCCCCTAAACTTTCCTGATAAGAATCACTTGGGGTGCCTGACAAAAATAGATTTCTGTATAAATTTCTAAGGGACAGGCATGGCATTCTGTATACTTAGCAAAGACCCCAGGGAGATTTGGGAGTGACAAGTTAATCCAGTGCATTTATGTTCCTATGAGCCACCTGCAGGTCCTGGTAAGAGGGCCTGAAAGTCTCCATTGCTAACAAGCTAGCCAGGGGATCGCATTTTTGAGTAGCATGCCTCAGTGGTTCTCAGAAAGCACGCCAAGCTAACAGAATGGACAACAGCTGAGAACCTCTTAGAAATTCAAAGTCACTGCCCCACTCTGCTGCTGCTGCTGCTGCTAAATCACTTCAGTCATATCTGACGCTTTGTGACCCCATGAACTGTAACTTGCCAGGCTCCTCTGTCCATGAGATTTTTCAGGCAAGAATACTGGAGTGGGTTGCCATGCCCTCCTCCAGGGAATCTTCCTGGCCCAAGGATCAAAACCATGGCTCCTGCACTGTAGGCAGATTCTTTACCGTTGAGCCAATGGAGAAGCCCCAACCCCACCCTACACCTACTGAACCAGAAACTCTGGGAGGGTATCAGCAGTGTATTTTAACAAGATCTCTAGGTAAGAGTTTGATACATTCAGTAATCACAAATCTAAAGTTACGTTTAGCTGCTGCTTACTGCTTCTGATTAGGAAGCTATTTCATTTGAGATGAACTTTGTGTTTCTAATTTTCTTCATCTTGTTACATTTAGGTAATTTAACTCCATTTGGGATGGTGCCTTGCTAGCACCATTGCAGAGTTCAGAAAACACTGGCAAGAAAGTCATCGCACAGTATTTGAGGGGAATATGTTCTTTCTTATCTTTACATTTTATTTTCTAAAAATCCCTGAAGAAACCATTTTGTATTAATATAAGGTAATGAGTTAGTGTGTGGGTGCTCAGGCATGTCTGACTCTTTGTGACCCCACAGACTGGCCACCAGCCCACCAGACTAGCGAGGTCAAGTGGGAATGCCCATGGGCCCAGAGTGGGCAGATCTTCCAACTCCTTACAAAGAAGTCAGAAAACTGACTTTTTACATGATATTCCTTGTTTCTTTCTTTCTTTCTTCTTCTTTTTTTTTAATGCTAGCAAACTTTCAGGTTTGTTATAATATTCTGCAAGCTAGGTTTCTGTTAGCAACTCTACCTCAGAGAGACTAGTCTGGAAGACTTCTCCCTGTCTATCACTGAGATGTATCAAACATGTTTCAGAAAGAAGACAAAGCCAAGCTGAGGTCTCTCTGACTCTGAGTGGAGCACAACTGTGAAACCCCAACTCAAACCACTTACCTTGCTCCTGTGGAAGGGCAGTCAGTTTTCTCCTCTGAGTGGCTCTTAGAGCAGCCAGATATTGGCAATGCACTCAGAAGCAGGCAGGAACAAATCACAGTCCCTTTGCTCAAGGAGTTTGTAAATTATTAAGAAATCAAGAACATAAACCTGAGTTAACTAACATTCTAAATCTATGTTCTTAAAAAAATGTGTAGACACTCCAGGAAAATGTAATGAGAAAACAGTTACTTGAAGATATCAAGGAATTATTGCTAATTTTTTAGATTAGTTACTGGTAATGTTTTCTTTTTGCCCTAAAGGCCTCTTCTTTTAGAGATATGGAATATGAATGAAATATTAGAATATCTGAGTTTGTGTCAAAATGATACAGGCCATGGGATGAGTCAGTACGGATGATGCAACACTGGCCTTGAGATGATAATTGTAGAAGTTGGGTGATGTTTGCATGGGAATTCATGATACCATTAGGTGTACTTTGTATATACTTGAAAACATTTTACAGTAAAAAATGTTTACACCTTATTCTTCTTTTGATTGTGATATCAAAACACTATGTATGACTGGAACCTCAATAATCCAACACACAATTTGATACCCTCTCCACCTTCATGGCTTCCCTTGTAGCTCAGCTGGTAAAGAATCTGCCTGCATTGCAGGAGACCTGGGTTGGAAAGATGCCCTGGAAAAGGAAATGGCAATCCACTCCAGTATTCTTGCCTGGAGAATTCCATGGAGAGAGGAGCCTGGAGGGCTACAAACCATAAGGTTGCAAAGAGTCAGACATGACTGAGCGCCTTCCACTTCAACTGCCCACCTTCATACCCCAGGCCAGCCTGCCTGCATTTTCCTCCTGGGCCTCTACCAGACCCCTGTGGTTAGGTCTGGGTATCTGCCCTGCATTACTTAGATACATCTACCTGGAAGGAAGAGGCTGACAAATTAGCTAGGTTAGTGAGAAACTTGACTCCTGTCTGAACTTTAAAATCTATCTTTATTTTGGAATAAAACAGAAATGATTCACCCTATGAGTTTCCTTAGTGGCAGCGAAATCCTAAATTCTCTTAGGTGAGTTTGTTCCTTCTGAGCTCTAATTGAAACCACACTGTGGAAACTGGTTGGCCCTTCTCATATACTGTATGTTAGAAGCAGTAACATCTGCCAGCATCTCAATTCTTTTTTTTTTTTTTAAACTTTTATTTATTTATGTTTGGCTGTGCTGGGTCTTTGTTGATGTGTGGGTTTAGCTGCTCTGCGGTATGTGGAATCTTCCCGGATCAGGGCTCAAACCTGTGTCTCCTGCATTGGCAGGCGGGTTCTTATCCACTGAGCCACAAGGGAAGCCCAGCGTCTCAATTCTTGTCTTCCTTGGCATTGGATGGATTTAATCAATAAAGTATAACAACAACAACAACAACAACAACAACAACAACAACAAATCCAAGTAAAAAATCTTCCAGTAAAACAAATGGAAAATTACAGACTAAAATCTTAATGTTCTGCAGTTATACAAGTAAGGTGACAGTGATTTGTTTTCCTTTTGATTTGAATTATTTTGAACAAAAACTGAAATTGGAGTACAATATATCCTTATAGCTTATTTATATTATACATAGTAGTTTGTATGTTTTAATTCCCTCTTCCTATCTTGCCCCTCCCCACTTCCCTTTCCCCACTAATAACCACTAGTTTGTGCTTGGTATCTGTAAGTGTGATTCATTTTTATTATATTCATTCATTTATTTTATATTTTATATTCCACACATAAGTGATAACATACAGTAGCCTTTATCTGACTTATTTCACCAAGCATAGTACCTTCCAGGTCCCTCTATGTTGTGGCAATCAGCAAAATTTCTCTTTATGGCTAAAGAGTCAGACATGACTGAGCGCCTTCCACTTCAACTGCCCACCTTCATACCCCAGGCCAGCCTGCCTGCATTTTCCTCCTGGGCCTCTACCAGACCCCTGTGGTTAGGTCTGGGTATCTGCCCTGCATTACTTAGATACATCTACCTGGAAGGAAGAGGCTGACAAATTAGCTAGGTTAGTGAGAAACTTGACTCCTGTCTGAACTTTAAAATCTATCTTTATTTTGGAATAAAACAGAAATGATTCACCCTATGAGTTTCCTTAGTGGCAGCGAAATCCTAAATTCTCTTAGGTGAGTTTGTTCCTTCTGAGCTCTAATTGAAACCACACTGTGGAAACTGGTTGGCCCTTCTCATATACTGTATGTTAGAAGCAGTAACATCTGCCAGCATCTCAATTCTTTTTTTTTTTTTTAAACTTTTATTTATTTATGTTTGGCTGTGCTGGGTCTTTGTTGATGTGTGGGTTTAGCTGCTCTGCGGTATGTGGAATCTTCCCGGATCAGGGCTCAAACCTGTGTCTCCTGCATTGGCAGGCGGGTTCTTATCCACTGAGCCACAAGGGAAGCCCAGCGTCTCAATTCTTGTCTTCCTTGGCATTGGATGGATTTAATCAATAAAGTATAACAACAACAACAACAACAACAACAACAACAACAACAACAAATCCAAGTAAAAAATCTTCCAGTAAAACAAATGGAAAATTACAGACTAAAATCTTAATGTTCTGCAGTTATACAAGTAAGGTGACAGTGATTTGTTTTCCTTTTGATTTGAATTATTTTGAACAAAAACTGAAATTGGAGTACAATATATCCTTATAGCTTATTTATATTATACATAGTAGTTTGTATGTTTTAATTCCCTCTTCCTATCTTGCCCCTCCCCACTTCCCTTTCCCCACTAATAACCACTAGTTTGTGCTTGGTATCTGTAAGTGTGATTCATTTTTATTATATTCATTCATTTATTTTATATTTTATATTCCACACATAAGTGATAACATACAGTAGCCTTTATCTGACTTATTTCACCAAGCATAGTACCTTCCAGGTCCCTCTATGTTGTGGCAATCAGCAAAATTTCTCTTTTTTATGGCTAGGAAGTATTCCTGTGTGTGTGTGTATACACTTTCACATCTTCTTTATCCATTCATCTGTGATGGACACTTAGGTTACTTCCATATTTTGGCTATTATTAATAATGCTGCTGTGAATATTAGGGTGCACGTATCTTTTGGAATTCACATTTTTGTTCTCTTCAATACATACCCAGCAGTGGAATTCCCGGGTCATGCAGTAGTTCTATTTTTAGGTTTTTGAGGAACCTCCATACTATTCTCCATAGTGGTTGCACCAATTTACATTCCCACCAACAGTGTAGAAATGTTCCTTTTTCCACATCCTCGCCAACATTTGCTATTTGTTGTCTTTTTCTGTCTCAGTGACTTTTCACACAATACTCTGAGGTAGGTATTTGGAGATGAAGGAACTGGGTCTCATATTAAGAAAAATGCCAACATTGCCTTCATAATAAGTGAGAGAGTCTGGTTCAAGCATAGATTCAGGTAACTTGAAACCCACACTCTCCTGCTACACACAGCCTTCTTATATGCACAATCCTCTTGGGTTTCCTAGATGCAATGCTTATAAACTTTCCCAAAGACCCTTTCTTCAACTCTCATAGCTTCCACATTACTTGACCCAAAGTTCCTGGGGTGGGTGGACAATGATGCTGGAACGGTTAAGTTCTTTCCTTATATTCCTGGTACTTCCTACTGTGGCTGACATGCATGTATTCAATGAATGTTGAAATTAGAACAAATGTATATCCTGGAATTTTGAACAAAGTTCAGATTTGAAGTTGGAAAGAAACCAAGAATTTATCTAATTCACACTTTCCAGTTAGGGGAATTGAGGTCCAAAGGAGACAGGTAAGATTTGCTCAGTCATATGGAGATACACTAGAACACTGCTATTTTAGTCCATGACTTTTTCATGTCACCCCATAGGTTTATTTAAAATGTTTCAAAGCTGGTGTCACTCCTCAGTTTGTACGTTAAATAAAGAAAACTACAGGGACTTTCTTGGTGGCCCAGTGGTTAAGACTCCAAACTCTCAGTGCAGGGGGACCAGATTGAACCCCTGGTCAGGGACGTAGATCCCACATGTATAGCTAAGAGTTTGCTTGCCACAAGTAAAAGATCCTGCACGCTGAAATGAAGATCAAAGATGTGTTCTGATTAAGATCCACTGCGGCTCAATAAATAAATAAACAAAAATGAATGTTGAAAAAAAGAAATACAAATGTGAATAGGGAAAAAACCCAAGGGATCAGAACTTCACATAATGCAAATAAAATATTCCAGCTGCAGGTAACTTCATGAAACTGTTAGTTACCTAGTTGTGTCCAACTCTTTGGGAAGAATCTACTGACTTTGGACCCTGCCAGGCTTCTCTGTCCATGGGGTTCTCCAGGCAAGAATACTGGAGTCGGTAGCCACTGCCTTCTCCAGGGAATCTTCCCAACCCAGGGATAGAACCTGGCCTTCCACCATGCTGGCAAATTCTTTACCATCTGAGCTACTAGGGAAGCCCAAGGTAATTTCGTAACTGACTATATTCATTATTTCTTTTGAGAAATCATCCATCTGAAAGACTAGAATCAAATCTTAGGTACTGCTCAGCCACAAGACCAACCAAACAAACAAAATACCTGACTCTGAGGGTAGTGGACTGAGAACATTGGCTCTGAGCCATATACTTCACCCAAGGTATGTGGCCCTGTCACAGGTACCCAGACCGAGCCAGGTGTTCTCTTACACATTTCACAGCTATGTTGTTACTCCACAGGACTGTATCCTATTGATCAGGAATGAAAATAATCCCTTCCTGCCTCCTAACCCCTCCCTCTGGCTGTTCTTTCCAGCAAGACCTGATCTGCCAATTGTGCTGTCACCAGCGCCTGCCTACGCGCTTACCTGGAAGGCCAGACCTTGGACCTTCCTGTTTGCTTCCCCTTCACTCAGTCCTTACCTCCTGCACCCTTCTTCCTGGTCACACTATCAACAAAATCATGGGACCTCTTCAAATTCTCTAAAATTCATTATTTTGTGGCAAAATGGCAATCACAGCATTTTCCTTTCTTTTGCTTGTGGTCGGTTCAGGGAGGCCAGGTCACATTTCATCGCTAAAGACCTTTGCCCTGTCATCTCCTGTCCCAAATGTCCTAAAGGGTGTTTCCAGGTCTCCCGCAACAGACGAACCCGCTTGGGTTGCATCTTTAGATTCCTTCATTGACTTCCTCTTTCTGTATATTTATTTTCAAACTGATAATTTGGTGATATCGACAGTTGTTCATTGTTTCTGTGTTCTTTTTCACAGTACTGTAGTGCTAACCAGACCTTGATTTTAACTTAAGGTTTTACAAAATTTTCCCAGAAATTTTCCCTTTCACCAAACTCTGCTCTTGTCCCAAATAATTTCTTTGAAAAGAGTGACATATCCTTTTTTTCTTATTTTTTAAACATTAATCAATTAATTTAAGCATTTTTTTTTGGCTATTCTGGGTTTTCACTGTTGCTGCAGGCTCTTCTCTAGTTGCAGGGGGTGGGGGCTACTCTCTAGTTGAAGTGAGCAGTCTTCTTGCTGTGGTGACTGCTCTCGTTGTGGAACTTGGGCTCTAGGGCACATGGGCTTCAGGTTGCAGCACATGGGCTCCATAGTTGCAACTCTGAGGCTCGGGCTCAATGGTTGTGGCTCATGGGCTTAGTTGCTCCACAGCATGTGGGATCTTCCTGGATCAAGGATCAAGCCCATGTTTCATGCATTGGCAAGCGAACTCTTTACCACTGAGCTACCAGAGAAGCCCAAGAGTGACATATCTTGAAGGAAATAGAGAAAATGCCATTTACTTACTGTGTAGTCCAGACAAAAATATCTCAAAATTCTAAAGTGCTTGTGAAAGACATTTCAGTGTTTAATACATCTTCTTTTGATTGAAAAATGCAGAAATTACATTTAATAGGATGACATGTTTAGGATCAGGCAGATTATTGGTACTTGGTAGATATTTATAAATGTGTATAGGTGATTTTCCTAGTTTGCTATGCACACTAAAAAACATTTATCCCAGATATGGATGTGTATTTAAAGAATAATTTTTGGGACTTCCATGGCCATTCAGTGGTTAAGACTTTGCACTTCCAATGCAGGGAGTGTGGGGTGGATCCCTGGCTGGGGAAATAAGAATCCACATGCTCTACGGCATGCCCCCACCACCCCAAAAAGAGAATTCTTATTTCTCCCTGCTAACATGTGTGCATTGGGTCTTCATTGCTTTTAGAGGGCTTTCTCTAGTTGCAGAGAGCAGAAGCTACTCTCTAGCTGGGTGCATGGGTTTCTCATTGCTGCGGCTTCTCTTGTTGTCTCTTGCCAATTTACTTTTTTTCCTCCAATTGAATTATGTTAGCTCCCCAAATGCTAAATATTTCTGTGCTCATGTGTGCTGAGTTACTGTCATGTCTGACTCTTTGTGACTATGGACTATAGCCATCCAGGCTCCTCTCTTCATGGGATTTTCCAGGCAAGAATACTAGAGTGGGTTGCCATTTTCTCCTCCAGGGGATCTTCCCCACCCAAGGATGGAGTCTGTGTTTCCTAGATTATATGCAGATTTTTTACTGGTGAACCATCAGGGAACATATTTTTGTGCTACTATTGGTTATATTTTGATATTCCAGGTTTATTTTGGCATTTACCTATTTCCTCAAAGTAAGAGTACTGATCATTTCCATTTGTTGGGCATCCTCTCCAGGCCAGATTCTGTCTAGGCCAGTGCTGACTGGTATAGTAGCATATGTGGAGACTGAGCACTTGAAATGTGACTAGCCCAAATTAAGATAACTTAAACTGTATTACACACATCAGATATCAGAGACTTAACTATGGAAAAAAAGTAAAGTAACTGAATCATATTTTATATTGAGTGCATGTTGAAATGCTCATATCTTTGGTGTCTTGGGTTACATTAAATATTGAAAACAAAATAGGTGAAATCTGTTTCTATTTTAAAAAATTTTCAATATGAGAAAAACTTAAATGTCATATGTGCCTCACATTTGTGACTTGCATTATATTTGTCAGACACTGCAGTGTTGGTGTAGGTGCTTCAGACATTTATCCCAGATATGGATGTGTATTTAAAGAATAATTTTTGGGACTTCCATGGCCATTCAGTGGTTAAGACTTTGCACTTCCAATGCAGGGAGTGTGGGTGGATCCTGGCTGGGAAATAAGAATCCACATGCTCACGGCATGCCCCCACCACCCCAAAAAGAGAATTCTTATTTCTCCCTGCTAACATGTGTGCATTGGGTCTTCATTGCTTTTAGAGGGCTTTCTCTAGTTGCAGAGAGCAGAAGCTACTCTCTAGCTGGGTGCATGGGTTTCTCATTGCTGCGGCTTCTCTTGTTGTCTCTTGCCAATTTACTTTTTTTCCTCCAATTGAATTATGTTAGCTCCCCAAATGCTAAATATTTCTGTGCTCATGTGTGCTGAGTTACTGTCATGTCTGACTCTTTGTGACTATGGACTATAGCCATCCAGGCTCCTCTCTTCATGGGATTTTCCAGGCAAGAATACTAGAGTGGGTTGCCATTTTCTCCTCCAGGGGATCTTCCCCACCCAAGGATGGAGTCTGTGTTTCCTAGATTATATGCAGATTTTTTACTGGTGAACCATCAGGGAACATATTTTTGTGCTACTATTGGTTATATTTTGATATTCCAGGTTTATTTTGGCATTTACCTATTTCCTCAAAGTAAGAGTACTGATCATTTCCATTTGTTGGGCATCCTCTCCAGGCCAGATTCTGTCTAGGCCAGTGCTGACTGGTATAGTAGCATATGTGGAGACTGAGCACTTGAAATGTGACTAGCCCAAATTAAGATAACTTAAACTGTATTACACACATCAGATATCAGAGACTTAACTATGGAAAAAAAGTAAAGTAACTGAATCATATTTTATATTGAGTGCATGTTGAAATGCTCATATCTTTGGTGTCTTGGGTTACATTAAATATTGAAAACAAAATAGGTGAAATCTGTTTCTATTTTAAAAAATTTTCAATATGAGAAAAACTTAAATGTCATATGTGCCTCACATTTGTGACTTGCATTATATTTGTCAGACACTGCAGTGTTGGTGTAGGTGCTTCAGACATTTCACGATAAATGAATAAATGAGACAAGCTCTACTTTCTTGGTCTTCCAGGAGAGCTCATAATAGTCTACAAGAAAGGAGCCAAATAAGCTTAAGGGTTCATAGAAACTTATTATAATTCAACCCAGTCTTTTCATTTTGAGAAGACCAAGTCCCAGAGAAATCTGCATGCCTTATGTGCCATTCACTGAATAAAGACAGAAAAGCAAGGTTTTGATTCAATACCAGCTTTTCCTCTGTCATTATCAGCGGAAAATGCCTTGGTACGGATACCAAAAGTACCCAGGAACAAATGCCTGGGATTCTAAGGGCTTATCTAGCCTTCTACTTGTGGAACTGTTTTGGTCACTACGATCTCAATAAATTCACTCTGCAACTGACCAGAGTTGTTCCAGACAGACACCTGGTCTGAGCAACAGTATCATGGAGATGGGACCAAGCTCAGCCAGGCAAGGTTCAGGGAGAGCAGGGCATTGTGACATCATTAGTGATAGTCTCAGATGGCTTCCCTTTGCTGGCTGTTACTCCAGTCTCAGCTGTTACTGCATGTCCATTCCTCTACCATGAGTGCGGAGCAGCTAAAATCAACAGATCCACATGTTCCTTGAGGTGACAGACTGGCTCTGGTGAGTATTCCCATTTTCCTATTTAGAAGGTGACCCACTGGAATAACACTTTTGTTGGGTCTTTTGCATGAGGAGGACAATGGTGCCATTTCTTAGGGTTTCATTTCCATTTGTTTTGGGCATTCTGGTTTTAGGCCAGTGCTGACTGGTATAGTAGCATATGTGGAGACTGAGCACTTGAAATGTGACTAGCCCAAATTAAGATAACTTAAACTGTATTACACACATCAGATATCAGAGACTTAACTATGGAAAAAAAGTAAAGTAACTGAATCATATTTTATATTGAGTGCATGTTGAAATGCTCATATCTTTGGTGTCTTGGGTTACATTAAATATTGAAAACAAAATAGGTGAAATCTGTTTCTATTTTAAAAAATTTTCAATATGAGAAAAACTTAAATGTCATATGTGCCTCACATTTGTGACTTGCATTATATTTGTCAGACACTGCAGTGTTGGTGTAGGTGCTTCAGACATTTCACGATAAATGAATAAATGAGACAAGCTCTACTTTCTTGGTCTTCCAGGAGAGCTCATAATAGTCTACAAGAAAGGAGCCAAATAAGCTTAAGGGTTCATAGAAACTTATTATAATTCAACCCAGTCTTTTCATTTTGAGAAGACCAAGTCCCAGAGAAATCTGCATGCCTTATGTGCCATTCACTGAATAAAGACAGAAAAGCAAGGTTTTGATTCAATACCAGCTTTTCCTCTGTCATTATCAGCGGAAAATGCCTTGGTACGGATACCAAAAGTACCCAGGAACAAATGCCTGGGATTCTAAGGGCTTATCTAGCCTTCTACTTGTGGAACTGTTTTGGTCACTACGATCTCAATAAATTCACTCTGCAACTGACCAGAGTTGTTCCAGACAGACACCTGGTCTGAGCAACAGTATCATGGAGATGGGACCAAGCTCAGCCAGGCAAGGTTCAGGGAGAGCAGGGCATTGTGACATCATTAGTGATAGTCTCAGATGGCTTCCCTTTGCTGGCTGTTACTCCAGTCTCAGCTGTTACTGCATGTCCATTCCTCTACCATGAGTGCGGAGCAGCTAAAATCAACAGATCCACATGTTCCTTGAGGTGACAGACTGGCTCTGGTGAGTATTCCCATTTTCCTATTTAGAAGGTGACCCACTGGAATAACACTTTTGTTGGGTCTTTTGCATGAGGAGGACAATGGTGCCATTTCTTAGGGACATTCCTTGAGGTTTATTCCCTTGTCTTGATTAAGGATTCCTCTTCCCTTGTCCTGATTAAGGTTCAGAAAGTGGGAGCCAGGGGGGTCTCAGGCAGTCATTTCTTTAGCATCACTGGTAACATTTTTCAGTGACAAAGAGAGCCAAACCTTCCCTGTCTTCCCCTACTCTGGTGAGTTGAGTGTGAATTTGAGACCATGGCTCTCACACTAGATGTTTCTGCCCCTGAGGTCTAATCCTGTCAGCTTTACCCTTTAAAGAATTTCAATTTTGGATTGATAAAATCTAAATGTTATGTTTCCCTCAAACTAAAATAGGTTGCCTTGGTCAATCTCATTTACTCCTTACATACTTATAAATAGGCAAGCTTGAATTCCGTAAGCACATTTATGTAAATGTTGGGACTGAGTCCATCCAAGTTAAGTGTGGGAGGGTGTGGCTGTGCGTCCCAGACTAGTGCCTTTGAACTGTAACTATGTCTACACAGTTACCCTGCAAGCTTAATTTTAGCTAGATGAACCACCAGAAATGCTAGCAATCTGTCTTTTCAGATTACTTATGCTCTTTCTCTTTGCCGAAAGATAGGTTCTGAAAACATTAAATTCTTGGTTTTACATGTGTGTTTAAACAGACTTGCAATAACTTAATCAGCAAATATATATGTCTTCACATGAATTAAAAAAAATTTTTTTTATAGTCTTGTTTTTGGCATCTTTTTATTGTTTTTTTTATTTATTCATTTTCATCCATCTTTATTCTTTGGCCTATGTGGGCCTCCCATCGCAGTGGCCGCTCTTGTTGCAGAGCGTTGGCTCTGGGTTCATGCGCTCCAGAGTGCTGGCTGATAATTGGACACGCTGTTCCAGCTGCTCTGCGGCACGCTGGATCTTCCTAGGCCAGGGATCAAACTAGTGCCCCTTGCATTGCAAGGTGGACTCTTTACCCTGGACCATCAGGGAAGCCCCTTCACATGAATTTTTAAACATCTGAGGTAACAATTATTTTCAAATACTTGCATGTTTTACTTTGAAAATTATGTACAAATACTATTAACTTTGTCTATGTTAGCTATAGGTATACAGTGACTATATATGTGTGTACTTTTTTCCTGTATATATACATATATGTGTGTACTATACATATGTGTATGTATATACGAATATCTTTTACTACATTTATGTATAGATACAGATTTCTGTATTGTGGGGGAGATGGAAAATGATAGTGAATTTCAGCTAGATGTTTCTATCTTATTTCTTATTGTTATATTGAGACTGTCACTGCAGAAAATAATCTTTACAAATTCTGCACTGGTAGACAGATTCTTTACCTCTGAGCCACCAGGGAAGCACTCTTTACAAATGCTGTACTTAAAAAGGCACAACTCTTTAAATACTGGAAACCTCATGACCAAAAAAAAGTGATATGAACATGTTAATTAATATTCTTTAGTTAATTAAAACTTGTAATTTATGCTTTGTCTTTATGAACTTTTCATTTAAAAAATAATCAGGGCAACTTTAACAAGTATGTTTCTCTCACTCAATCACAATGATTGAGTAATACTTCTCCATTTCACATTCAGTACTGTGCAGTTATGGGTACAGTTGCTACTACATGTACCATCTGACCATATGGTATTACATACATCTGTCAAGGAGGAAAGGCATTCCATTACAATAACAAACAATATAGGCACAGTCTTAAGGCAGATCAAAACATGAGTCAGATATCTTCTTTCTTTTAATTTATCCAAGTATTACCATGGAGTATGTGTGTGTGTGTGTGTGTGTGTGTGTGTGTGTGTATGTATATATATATATACACACACACACACATATATATATATATATATATATATATATGTTCTATATTAAAGGTACTCATTTTGACTCTGAAAACTCAGAGATGTATGCTACTGGGTCTCTGGCCTGGAGCAGGGCACAATCTGGCAGGGGAGGTCATGGAGGCAAATAATGGAGGCCATAAGTATAATAGAAGTATATATAAACTGTCACAGACAGGCAGAAGGAGAAATACACCTACTGGTGGAATCCAGGGGATGAGGTCAGGAGCTAATTAGAGAAGATGGCCTTTGAGTTGAATATGGAGGTCTTGGTAGGACATAAGAGTGAGGTGGTTAAGAGTTCAGAGTCTGTAGCCAGACTGCATGCTTGCTCAGCTGCTTCAGCCGAGTCCGATCCTACAAACTGTAGCCCACCAGGCTGCTCGTGGGATTCTCCAGACATGAATATTGGAGTGGGTTGCCATGCCCTCCTCCAGTGGATCTTCCCCACCCAGGATCGAACCCCTGTCTCATATGTCTCCTGTGTTAGTACGTGAGTTCCTTACCACGAGTGCAACCTATCTGGGTTTAAATCTCAGCTTTACTACATATTAGCTGAGGAACATGTGGCATGTTACTCAACCTCTGTGTACTCCAGTTTCTTCCTTGGTAGAACAGGCATGATCTTTGGGCACAGTCAAAATTTGCACGGGCTTTTTTGAGCCACCAGGGAAGCACTTTACAAATGCTGTACTTAAAAGGCACAACTCTTTAAATACTGGAAACCTCATGACCAAAAAAAAGTGATATGAACATGTTAATTAATATTCTTTAGTTAATTAAAACTTGTAATTTATGCTTTGTCTTTATGAACTTTTCATTTAAAAAATAATCAGGGCAACTTTAACAAGTATGTTTCTCTCACTCAATCACAATGATTGAGTAATACTTCCCCATTTCACATTCAGTACTGTGCAGTTATGGGTACAGTTGCTACTACATGTACCATCTGACCATATGGTATTACATACATCTGTCAAGGAGGAAAGGCATTCCATTACAATAACAAACAATATAGGCACAGTCTTAAGGCAGATCAAAACATGAGTCAGATATCTTCTTTCTTTTAATTTATCCAAGTATTACCATGGAGTATGTGTGTGTGTGTGTGTGTGTGTATGTATATATATATATATACACACACACACACATATATATATATATATATATATATATATATGTTCTATATTAAAGGTACTCATTTTGACTCTGAAAACTCAGAGATGTATGCTACTGGGTCTCTGGCCTGGAGCAGGGCACAATCTGGCAGGGGAGGTCATGGAGGCAAATAATGGAGGCCATAAGTATAATAGAAGTATATATAAACTGTCACAGACAGGCAGAAGGAGAAATACACCTACTGGTGGAATCCAGGGGATGAGGTCAGGAGCTAATTAGAGAAGATGGCCTTTGAGTTGAATATGGAGGTCTTGGTAGGACATAAGAGTGAGGTGGTTAAGAGTTCAGAGTCTGTAGCCAGACTGCATGCTTGCTCAGCTGCTTCAGCCGAGTCCGATCCTACAAACTGTAGCCCACCAGGCTGCTCGTGGGATTCTCCAGACATGAATATTGGAGTGGGTTGCCATGCCCTCCTCCAGTGGATCTTCCCCACCCAGGGATCGAACCCCTGTCTCATATGTCTCCTGTGTTAGTACGTGAGTTCCTTACCACGAGTGCAACCTATCTGGGTTTAAATCTCAGCTTTACTACATATTAGCTGAGGAACATGTGGCATGTTACTCAACCTCTGTGTACTCCAGTTTCTTCCTTGGTAGAACAGGCATGATCTTTGGGCACAGTTCATAGGGTTGAAGTGAGGATTATGTGAGGCTGTGTCATATTTTAACACAGGGCCTGGTATATGGAAACCCCTCAGTTACTGTTAGCCTGCCTTGCAGGGATAGCAGCATGAGAGCTGTCAGGCTTGGGTTGTTAAAACAAATAGGAGGGGCTTCCCTGGTGGTCCAGTGGGTAAGGACACCGCCTTGCAGTGCAAGGGGCGCCGGTTCGATCCCTGGCCTGGGAAGATCCCACGTGCCGCGGAGCGGCTGGACTGATGTGTCCAATTACCGAGCCGGAGCTCTGGAGAGCACGCGCCCAGAGTCAGTGCTCTGCGACAACAGAGGCCACCGTGATGGGAGGCCCACACGGGCCAAAAGAACAAAGATGGATGAAACTAGACAAATGAAAGACCAATAGAAGTGGCCCACCTGCTCCCCTCCCTCCCCACCCCACCCCCGCAAAATAAATAAATAAATCTAACAAAAAACAAAAAAAACCAAATAGGAGGTGCATTTGTGTGCAAGGGGTGTAAAATGGCAAGGTGAATGGACAGATTTTGGGGAGAGAGCCCTGTATGCCACACCAAAGAGGCTCACATTTATGGAGCCCAAGGAGAATGTCAAAGATGAAATTCAGATTTGTGTTACAGCAAGAGAATTCTGGGATGGTACGGAGAGTAGAGGCCAGAACTTTAGTTAAAAGGTTACTGATGAAAAGAGATGTGATATATGATATAGGCTTGGCTGTAGAAGGATAGATGATAGAGTGAAGATTCAAAGCTATGCACGGTAGGGGGGGCTTTCCTGGTGGTCCACTGGGTAAAGACTATGCCTTGCAGTGCAAGGGGCACCGGTTCGATCCCTGGCCCAGGAAGACCCCACATGCCGCGGGGCGGCTGGACTGATGTGTCCAATTACCGAGCCGGAGCTCTGGAGAGCACGCGCCCAGAGTCAGTGCTCTGCGACAACAGAGGCCACCGTGATGGGAGGCCCACACGGGCCAAAAGAACAAAGATGGATGAAACTAGACAAATGAAAGACCAATAGAAGTGGCCCACCTGCTCCCCTCCCTCCCCACCCCACCCCCGCAAAATAAATAAATAAATCTTTAAAAAAAAAAAAACAACAAAAAAAACCAAATAGGAGGTGCATTTGTGTGCAAGGGGTGTAAAATGGCAAGGTGAATGGACAGATTTTGGGGAGAGAGCCCTGTATGCCACACCAAAGAGGCTCACATTTATGGAGCCCAAGGAGAATGTCAAAGATGAAATTCAGATTTGTGTTACAGCAAGAGAATTCTGGGATGGTACGGAGAGTAGAGGCCAGAACTTTAGTTAAAAGGTTACTGATGAAAAGAGATGTGATATATGATATAGGCTTGGCTGTAGAAGGATAGATGATAGAGTGAAGATTCAAAGCTATGCACGGTAGGGGGGGCTTTCCTGGTGGTCCACTGGGTAAAGACTATGCCTTGCAGTGCAAGGGGCACCGGTTCGATCCCTGGCCCAGGAAGACCCCACATGCCATGGGGAGGCTGGACTGGTGTGTCCAATTATGAGTCAGTGCTCTGCAACAAGAGAGGCCACTGCAATGGGAGGCTCACACAGGCCAAAGAATAAAGATGGATGAAAAATAAATAAATAAAAAATCAATAAAAGACACCAACATTTTTTAAAAAAAGTTAAATCTTATAAAAAAAAAGTTATTCATCAGGTGAAACAGATGAAGTTTGGTAAGTGATTAGATCAAGTGGGATGAAGTAGAAAGAGTTGTGCTTTGTTTCTTTTAAAAACCTATTTTACTTTTTATTTGGCTGCATTGGGTCTTAGTTGCTGTATGCAGGATCTTTCATTGCAGCATGTGAGCTTAGTTGCCTTGCAGCATGTGGGATCTTAGTTCTCTCACAAGGGATGGAACCTGCAGCCCCTGAAGGCAGACTTTTAACCACTGGACTACCAGGGAAGTCCTGACTTAGGTTTCTGACTTGGCAAATCTGCTAAAAAGACAAAGCAGATTTGTGGGCAAGGTTTTAGATCTATCAAGACTGAAACGCTGGTGGAGTAACCAAAATTAGTGTGTATGCCTGTTACTGAAGACCTAGAAATCAAGATTTAGGACTCCTCAAGATATAGGTAGTAGTTGACATTGTAGAGCTGAGAGAGCATGACACAGCTCATTTAGAGGAAGAGCTTCGGGCACAGATCTGAAAAGCCTACCATTTAAGACCGAGGGAGAGATGAGCCAGCAAAGAGGGGCACAGAGGAAGGAGGAAACAGAAAAAAGTAGAATCGTGGAACGAATGGAGAGGAAATCTAAGGAGAAAGTATTCAAATGCAGGAGAGAGGTCAGGTAGAAGCAGAACTAAGAACCGTTCACTGGAGCTGTTGTTTAGTCAGTAGGCCGTGTCCGACCTTTCTGCGACCTGTAACCTTCCAGGCTCCTCTGTCCATGGCATTTTTCTGGCAAGAATACTGGGCTGGGTTGCCATTTCCTTCTCTGATCTTGCCGACACAAGGATTGAACTTGCTAAAGTCGATTTTCAAGCTATGCACGGTAGGGGGCTTTCCTGGTGGTCCACTGGGTAAAGACTATGCCTTGCAGTGCAAGGGCACCGTTCGATCCCTGGCCCAGGAAGACCCCACATGCCATGGGGAGGCTGGACTGGTGTGTCCAATTATGAGTCAGTGCTCTGCAACAAGAGAGGCCACTGCAATGGGAGGCTCACACAGGCCAAAGAATAAAGATGGATGAAAAATAAATAAATAAAAAATCAATAAAAGACACCAACATTTTTTAAAAAAAGTTAAATCTTATAAAAAAAAAGTTATTCATCAGGTGAAACAGATGAAGTTTGGTAAGTGATTAGATCAAGTGGGATGAAGTAGAAAGAGTTGTGCTTTGTTTCTTTTAAAAACCTATTTTACTTTTTATTTGGCTGCATTGGGTCTTAGTTGCTGTATGCAGGATCTTTCATTGCAGCATGTGAGCTTAGTTGCCTTGCAGCATGTGGGATCTTAGTTCTCTCACAAGGGATGGAACCTGCAGCCCCTGAAGGCAGACTTTTAACCACTGGACTACCGGGGAAGTCCTGACTTAGGTTTCTGACTTGGCAAATCTGCTAAAAAGACAAAGCAGATTTGTGGGCAAGGTTTTAGATCTATCAAGACTGAAACGCTGGTGGAGTAACCAAAATTAGTGTGTATGCCTGTTACTGAAGACCTAGAAATCAAGATTTAGGACTCCTCAAGATATAGGTAGTAGTTGACATTGTAGAGCTGAGAGAGCATGACACAGCTCATTTAGAGGAAGAGCTTCGGGCACAGATCTGAAAAGCCTACCATTTAAGACCGAGGGAGAGATGAGCCAGCAAAGAGGGGCACAGAGGAAGGAGGAAACAGAAAAAAGTAGAATCGTGGAACGTAATGGAGAGGAAATCTAAGGAGAAAGTATTCAAATGCAGGAGAGAGGTCAGGTAGAAGCAGAACTAAGAACCGTTCACTGGAGCTGTTGTTTAGTCAGTAGGCCGTGTCCGACCTTTCTGCGACCTGTAACCTTCCAGGCTCCTCTGTCCATGGCATTTTTCTGGCAAGAATACTGGGCTGGGTTGCCATTTCCTTCTCTGATCTTGCCGACACAAGGATTGAACTTGCCTCTCCTGCATTGGCAGGCGGATTCTTTACTGCTGAGTCATCAGGTAAGCCCTCGCTGGAGTTGGCAGTGCAGAAAAAGAGCTTCAGAAAGCCCTTGAGCTGTTACCTTAGTGCAGTGTCACAGTGTGCGGAAAGAGACACAGTGTATCCTCCTCATTAAGATCCTAGGTGTTAGTTGATAGTTCAGGTGCTAGGTGAATTCCTGGAGTCCATCCATGGTTGTGGTCCAGCTTCAGGCTTGCTGCATGAGGCAGATCTGGTCTCTCTTGGCTGAATGTTTTCCCAGAGCCTAGCAAGGAAGGCTGGTGAAAAGAAGGGATCTATGTTTAGTGGTAGCCAGGGATCTGTCTTGGTCGAGTCCTGGGAACTCCTGAAACATCGAGTGTCAGGAGGACCCAAGGAGCAGCCGAAGAAGCTCTGCTGCTTTGATGAGACTTTCAAAGACGTGAGGTCACAGCTTGATCTGGCAGCTTACGGTAGTGTTCGGGGGAAAAGGATGCTGGTGAGTACAGTGATAACAGGTGAGTGATGACACATCCACTTAGGTTGGTTCTGTCCTGAAACAGATTTTTTTTACTTCAGTCTCAAGTGATTTTCTGACGTTTGCTTTATTACCCGTTCTCTTATTCCCTTCCTTTGTGAAAGCGTCTCATGTCTTCAACTGGATAGTCAGTTTCTTAAGGTCAGGGACCCCTCCCAACAGTCTCTGGTATTCCCTGTAGGAACCCACTCATTTAGAGGAAGAGCTTCGGGCACAGATCTGAAAAGCCTACCATTTAAGACCGAGGGAGAGATGAGCCAGCAAAGAGGGGCACAGAGGAAGGAGGAAACAGAAAAAGTAGAATCGTGGAACGAATGGAGAGGAAATCTAAGGAGAAAGTATTCAAATGCAGGAGAGAGGTCAGGTAGAAGCAGAACTAAGAACCGTTCACTGGAGCTGTTGTTTAGTCAGTAGGCCGTGTCCGACCTTTCTGCGACCTGTAACCTTCCAGGCTCCTCTGTCCATGGCATTTTTCTGGCAAGAATACTGGGCTGGGTTGCCATTTCCTTCTCTGATCTTGCCGACACAAGGATTGAACTTGCCTCTCCTGCATTGGCAGGCGGATTCTTTACTGCTGAGTCATCAGGTAAGCCCTCGCTGGAGTTGGCAGTGCAGAAAAAGAGCTTCAGAAAGCCCTTGAGCTGTTACCTTAGTGCAGTGTCACAGTGTGCGGAAAGAGACACAGTGTATCCTCCTCATTAAGATCCTAGGTGTTAGTTGATAGTTCAGGTGCTAGGTGAATTCCTGGAGTCCATCCATGGTTGTGGTCCAGCTTCAGGCTTGCTGCATGAGGCAGATCTGGTCTCTCTTGGCTGAATGTTTTCCCAGAGCCTAGCAAGGAAGGCTGGTGAAAAGAAGGGATCTATGTTTAGTGGTAGCCAGGGATCTGTCTTGGTCGAGTCCTGGGAACTCCTGAAACATCGAGTGTCAGGAGGACCCAAGGAGCAGCCGAAGAAGCTCTGCTGCTTTGATGAGACTTTCAAAGACGTGAGGTCACAGCTTGATCTGGCAGCTTACGGTAGTGTTCGGGGGAAAAGGATGCTGGTGAGTACAGTGATAACAGGTGAGTGATGACACATCCACTTAGGTTGGTTCTGTCCTGAAACAGATTTTTTTTACTTCAGTCTCAAGTGATTTTCTGACGTTTGCTTTATTACCCGTTCTCTTATTCCCTTCCTTTGTGAAAGCGTCTCATGTCTTCAACTGGATAGTCAGTTTCTTAAGGTCAGGGACCCCTCCCAACAGTCTCTGGTATTCCCTGTAGCACCTGATACCCGTACCCTTCAGCCTCAGTCAGACTTAGTATCAAGATTAGGTCAAACTCAACCCTCGGTTAAAAAAAAAAAAAAAGTTCGTTATTTTCCGAAACTTTTCCCAGGAAGGTTGAACTAAGCGGTTATTCAAAGCAAACAGTAGGCGCTGCTATCGGCCACCAGGGTGGCATGAATGGGGCCCTGAAACCCCGCTTGGAACCGCAGGGCCATCCCCGCAGTCTTCCTGCCGACTCCGATCTGGGAAGAGTGGGCCGTTCTAGAGGGCATTCCTGCTCTCACGTGGCTCGACCACGGTTTCCCCGGGCATGTCCACGTGGGCGGCCCGGTGCAGTCCAGGTACCGGAGCAGGAGAAGAAACACTTGGGGGTGGAGGTGTTTTTACTCTTTTCTTCCCTTTTTTTTTTTTGATATTGGTGGGGAGCGGTGGTGTGGGACGGATCTAGCGCGTCCGTCCGAGCCCTTCCAAGGGGTCACCGGCTGTTCGAGCTACCGGCCACCGCTCTTCCCTCCTCGAGACGCCGGACCCCGGGCCGCGGCCGCCCGACGGCGGGAGGCGCGCGCAGGCGGCGTAGGTGGCGTCCCGCGGCCCCCAGCACGCCGGGGACCGCCGGGCGCGGCGAGAGGATGTCGGCGCGCGCAGTGCGTGCGTCGCCCCTCGCCCGGGAGTACCCCCGCGCCCGGGGAAGCCCCGCGCGGGGCGCCCGCTGCCGGCCCTCGTCCCTCCGCCTCCCGGAGGCCCGGGGCTGCCTCCTCGGGCCGCGCCGGGGCCGCATCGAGTGTCAGGAGGACCCAAGGAGCAGCCAAGAAGCTCTGCTGCTTTGATGAGACTTTCAAAGCGTGAGGCCCTTGATCTGGCAGCTTACGGTAGTGTTCGGGGGAAAAGGATGCTGGTGAGTACAGTGATAACAGGTGAGTGATGACACATCCACTTAGGTTGGTTCTGTCCTGAAACAGATTTTTTTTACTTCAGTCTCAAGTGATTTTCTGACGTTTGCTTTATTACCCGTTCTCTTATTCCCTTCCTTTGTGAAAGCGTCTCATGTCTTCAACTGGATAGTCAGTTTCTTAAGGTCAGGGACCCCTCCCAACAGTCTCTGGTATTCCCTGTAGCACCTGATACCCGTACCCTTCAGCCTCAGTCAGACTTAGTATCAAGATTAGGTCAAACTCAACCCTCGGTTAAAAAAAAAAAAAAAGTTCGTTATTTTCCGAAACTTTTCCCAGGAAGGTTGAACTAAGCGGTTATTCAAAGCAAACAGTAGGCGCTGCTATCGGCCACCAGGGTGGCATGAATGGGGCCCTGAAACCCCGCTTGGAACCGCAGGGCCATCCCCGCAGTCTTCCTGCCGACTCCGATCTGGGAAGAGTGGGCCGTTCTAGAGGGCATTCCTGCTCTCACGTGGCTCGACCACGGTTTCCCCGTGCATGTCCACGTGGGCGGCCCGGTGCAGTCCAGGTACCGGAGCAGGAGAAGAAACACTTGGGGGTGGAGGTGTTTTTACTCTTTTCTTCCCTTTTTTTTTTTTGATATTGGTGGGGAGCGGTGGTGTGGGACGGATCTAGCGCGTCCGTCCGAGCCCTTCCAAGGGGTCACCGGCTGTTCGAGCTACCGGCCACCGCTCTTCCCTCCTCGAGACGCCGGACCCCGGGCCGCGGCCGCCCGACGGCGGGAGGCGCGCGCAGGCGGCGTAGGTGGCGTCCCGCGGCCCCCAGCACGCCGGGGACCGCCGGGCGCGGCGAGAGGATGTCGGCGCGCGCAGTGCGTGCGTCGCCCCTCGCCCGGGAGTACCCCCGCGCCCGGGGAAGCCCCGCGCGGGGCGCCCGCTGCCGGCCCTCGTCCCTCCGCCTCCCGGAGGCCCGGGGCTGCCTCCTCGGGCCGCGCCGGGGCCGCCCCGCACTGCGCATGAGCGGGAGCCCGGCGAGCCCGTGAGAGGAGCCGCCGCCGCCGCCGCCGTCCATTCGCTGCGGAGCCGGAGGAGGAGGGGAGAGGCCTGGAGGACACCAACATGGTGAGGCACTGCGGCCGCCCGCCCCGCCGGTTGGGGGCCGGCGCAGCCGCGCACCCGCGCCCCGGCCGCCCTCCGCCCCGCGGCGACCCCGCCGCCCCGAGCTTCGGCCCGCGGCCTCCGTCTCGCTCCCCGGCGGGGGCTCTGCTCCCTGCCTCTCCCTTCCTCCTTGGCCCCTTCCCGCCCGGGCGCCGCCGCTACGCGAGAGCCGAGGAGGCGGAGCGGCGCCGGGCCTAGTCGGGAGCCCCGGGGAGTGCGGGGCGCGGGGAGCGGCCCCCGGGGCCCCCGGCGGGGCCCGGCGCGGCGGGGGCAGGCGTTGGGGCGGGGGTGGGGATGGGGCAACGGCCTGTGCCGGCCCGGCCCCCACGCCGGCTCCATTGTGTCTGGCCGGGGACCGGGTCAGGGGTTCCGGGTAGGAGCCTCCCCCCGCCCGGAGCCGGGCTTCCCCTCCGCCCCGCCGGGGCGAAGGAAAGAGTTTCCCGGCGCTCCTCTCCCTCCTCCGCGCCGGCTCCTGCACCCCGCAAGTCTCCAGGCAGTTTTGCTCGGGGCGGGGTAACAGCCCTCTTCTTGCTCCATCACCTCTTGGAAAATGGGAGTTTCACTGGCCGGTGGATGGAGGTTATATTTACCTCTCTTCGGAGAACACGGGAGACCTCTGAGTTGGGGGGACGTGGGGGGAGGGGAGAGTACGGAAGTGCAACCTGTTCTCATTTCATAAAATTAGGAGAAACAGACTTGCTACCTTGTGAGCACATATTGTATTTCCTTGCGGTGGGAGGAGTAATTGCTTTATTATGCCAGTTACCAAGACCATTTGCGATTTTTGAAAAACAGTTCAAGTTAGTCCCCTCTCCTTTTTTTTTTTTTTTTTTGGTTTGGAAAATGTCCTACAAGCTTCAAGACTTGTTCAAGTTAAACATCTGTTTACGTTTTGGTAATAATGTACCTGACTCTTGGACTTTCTGTTTTTCAGAAGCGATGTTTGACATTATAGTCTGGGCATGAGTTGAATTCCATGCAGGTTACCTTATGAATAGACAGTAAAAGTGATACTGTTGTCCTTTTTTCCATGGGGAACATAAAGGCCTCTTTGAGGAGGGTGTGTGTGTGTGTCTGTGTTTAGGGAATGCTCCAGTGTCTTTGTTTTCAGTTGGTCTTATTTCTGCAGAATGACAGTTAATCTCATCTCAGTGTACAGCTTGGCAGAATTTTAGTGTCATGTATGGATGTGTGGTTTAGTTTGCCATATACTCAAGATTTAGGTTCTGTGGTAAGTTCCACGAAAGTTTACTGTTTTTATTTGTAACAAAACTTTGCCATAAAGTTCAGGTTAACGTTTAGGTTGATGTTACAGTGTTCAAAGATCCACCAGGGCAGCTAAACAGTTTCCAGTTTCTTAAGCATTTTGACGATCATAGACATTACTCCTGAAGTTTCCAGACGCTTGGCTTGAAAGAGTGAGCTTGAAGCAATGAAATATAGTTCCCGGTAAACACTCCGTGAGCCCATCGAGATTCGTTCTGTTCATAATAGCCTCCAGTCAGCATCATTCTCTGGAATCCAAGGTGCTGTTAATGTTCATTACCTGTTCATGAATTAAGGATTTACCTGATTCAAATGAGTTCGACTTGTATTGGGGCTTGTAAGCTTTTGTGCTTTTATTACTATTAAATTAGCTAGTTTTGGAACTTAGCCATAAATCATTTAATTACACTAATAGTGGATGGAGGTTATATTTACCTCTCTTCGGAGAACACGGGAGACCTCTGAGTTGGGGGGACGTGGGGGGAGGGGAGAGTACGGAAGTGCAACCTGTTCTCATTTCATAAAATTAGGAGAAACAGACTTGCTACCTTGTGAGCACATATTGTATTTCCTTGCGGTGGGAGGAGTAATTGCTTTATTATGCCAGTTACCAAGACCATTTGCGATTTTTGAAAAACAGTTCAAGTTAGTCCCCTCTCCTTTTTTTTTTTTTTTTTTGGTTTGGAAAATGTCCTACAAGCTTCAAGACTTGTTCAAGTTAAACATCTGTTTACGTTTTGGTAATAATGTACCTGACTCTTGGACTTTCTGTTTTTCAGAAGCGATGTTTGACATTATAGTCTGGGCATGAGTTGAATTCCATGCAGGTTACCTTATGAATAGACAGTAAAAGTGATACTGTTGTCCTTTTTTCCATGGGGAACATAAAGGCCTCTTTGAGGAGGGTGTGTGTGTGTGTCTGTGTTTAGGGAATGCTCCAGTGTCTTTGTTTTCAGTTGGTCTTATTTCTGCAGAATGACAGTTAATCTCATCTCAGTGTACAGCTTGGCAGAATTTTAGTGTCATGTATGGATGTGTGGTTTAGTTTGCCATATACTCAAGATTTAGGTTCTGTGGTAAGTTCCACGAAAGTTTACTGTTTTTATTTGTAACAAAACTTTGCCATAAAGTTCAGGTTAACGTTTAGGTTGATGTTACAGTGTTCAAAGATCCACCAGGGCAGCTAAACAGTTTCCAGTTTCTTAAGCATTTTGACGATCATAGACATTACTCCTGAAGTTTCCAGACGCTTGGCTTGAAAGAGTGAGCTTGAAGCAATGAAATATAGTTCCCGGTAAACACTCCGTGAGCCCATCGAGATTCGTTCTGTTCATAATAGCCTCCAGTCAGCATCATTCTCTGGAATCCAAGGTGCTGTTAATGTTCATTACCTGTTCATGAATTAAGGATTTACCTGATTCAAATGAGTTCGACTTGTATTGGGGCTTGTAAGCTTTTGTGCTTTTATTACTATTAAATTAGCTAGTTTTGGAACTTAGCCATAAATCATTTAATTACACTAATAGTGGCAAGATATTGCTAAGTTACAACACTTTTTGTGGCTGAACTCAGATCATGTCACCAGAATTGTTTTGCTATGTCATTGATAGATTGGAAGCTAAATCACCATGGGCCCTAACAGAAGTTAGACCATAAGAATTTTCTGCCTTTTCATTGTAAATTTATTTTACTTACAATTATTTCTCGTTACAGTTTTGAGGCTAATATTTTTCAGTGTGTGTAATGCAGCCCATTTCTAGAACACATTATATATGGTCAATTCTGGGGCATACTTAATGATGGAATGAATATCTACATTTTTTCTTTTTTTGATGTCAATATTTTGTGTAAGAGAAAAGGTCATTTAACCTGACACCCACATGGAAATGCCAAAAAAATAGCTCCAAAAACTAGACAGTATTCTGTTACTCCTGAAAAATCTTTAAAAAACGTTTGACTTCTGACTTGTTTTCTTATGTGTAAGAAGACAGGGTTTGATAAAGGTACATTCAGCTAAAACTTTTGATGTGTGAAAAGTTTGTAAACCGTGTAATCTACTAGAATTTATAGATTCACAGCATCATGAAATTTTTAGACCTGAAATACATCTTCAGATATCAAATTGACTCCTCTTCCCTTTTACAGAAGAAGAAATGGAGTATCAAGGGAGTTTTGAGGTTCAAGTTTTCAAAATCGTTAATTGCACAACTGAAACTAATTTTTCCTGGTTTTACTATTTATGTGGTACAGTGTTCAAAGATCCACCAGGGCAGCTAAACAGTTTCCAGTTTCTTAAGCATTTTGACGATCATAGACATTACTCCTGAAGTTTCCAGACGCTTGGCTTGAAAGAGTGAGCTTGAAGCAATGAAATATAGTTCCCGGTAAACACTCCGTGAGCCCATCGAGATTCGTTCTGTTCATAATAGCCTCCAGTCAGCATCATTCTCTGGAATCCAAGGTGCTGTTAATGTTCATTACCTGTTCATGAATTAAGGATTTACCTGATTCAAATGAGTTCGACTTGTATTGGGGCTTGTAAGCTTTTGTGCTTTTATTACTATTAAATTAGCTAGTTTTGGAACTTAGCCATAAATCATTTAATTACACTAATAGTGGCAAGATATTGCTAAGTTACAACACTTTTTGTGGCTGAACTCAGATCATGTCACCAGAATTGTTTTGCTATGTCATTGATAGATTGGAAGCTAAATCACCATGGGCCCTAACAGAAGTTAGACCATAAGAATTTTCTGCCTTTTCATTGTAAATTTATTTTACTTACAATTATTTCTCGTTACAGTTTTGAGGCTAATATTTTTCAGTGTGTGTAATGCAGCCCATTTCTAGAACACATTATATATGGTCAATTCTGGGGCATACTTAATGATGGAATGAATATCTACATTTTTTCTTTTTTTGATGTCAATATTTTGTGTAAGAGAAAAGGTCATTTAACCTGACACCCACATGGAAATGCCAAAAAAATAGCTCCAAAAACTAGACAGTATTCTGTTACTCCTGAAAAATCTTTAAAAAGCGTTTGACTTCTGACTTGTTTTCTTATGTGTAAGAAGACAGGGTTTGATAAAGGTACATTCAGCTAAAACTTTTGATGTGTGAAAAGTTTGTAAACCGTGTAATCTACTAGAATTTATAGATTCACAGCATCATGAAATTTTTAGACCTGAAATACATCTTCAGATATCAAATTGACTCCTCTTCCCTTTTACAGAAGAAGAAATGGAGTATCAAGGGAGTTTTGAGGTTCAAGTTTTCAAAATCGTTAATTGCACAACTGAAACTAATTTTTCCTGGTTTTACTATTTTCTCCAGTATTGTGGTACATGCAATCTTTTATATATATATAATTTATTTTTATTTTACTTTTACAGAGTTTTGTTGTTTACTGCTGTACATAAACCTGAATCAGTCATGGGTATACACTTGACCCCTTCCACCTGAACCTCCCTCCCATACATGTAATCTTTTTTTTTTTTTCAAAACTTTTATTTTACTTTTAACTTTTACAGAGTTTTGTTGTTTACAGATATGTAATACATGTAATCTTTTAACTCACATAAAATCTAGAGAAATGGTTGAAAATTTGATTTGAAATTAATTTATTTAAAGAGGGAAACCCAAGTGTTATTAATGAAGATGTTAACAAAATTCAGAATAGTTAATTAATGCTGTTAATGCTGTTAATTTACTATGTTTTTAATGTTTTTTTAAATGTGCTTTGAAATTTAAGATTATATTTTCAACAAATATTAGAGTTTGAAGTCTAGATTAATGTAGACCTGTTCAAGGTTGTCTCTGTATTACTTGTTTCACATTGTTTTGCATATACATAAGTAGATTAAAGGAGAGTCTTAATCAATTTTAATAATTATTTCTTAAATGCCTACTATATGCCAGGTACTGTTCTGGGAACTGGAGATACGAATACACACACACACAGAGACACAAATACACTTTTTTTCTTCTCCGTTTGAGGTGATTAAAATCTCTGCCCTGGTCAGAGTTACACTTTAGTAGGGAGAGACAGATAAAGAACATGTATATTTTTTTCTTCCTTACTATGTTAGGTATTAAGTGCTTTAGGAGAAAATCAGTGTTAGGAGGGGAATTGGAAGTGTTGGGACACAGTAGAATTGGGGTTGCAAAATGAAGTTTGCACCACAGATGAAGTAGATTTTGAGCTGACTAGGAGATGGAGTAAACCACACAGAGGTGTGGTCAGAGAGTTCGAGGAACAGTGAGTATTCTGTTACTCCTGAAAAATCTTTAAAAGCGTTTGACTTCTGACTTGTTTTCTTATGTGTAAGAAGACAGGGTTTTCATGCTAAAACTTTTGATGTGTGAAAAGTTTGTAAACCGTGTAATCTACTAGAATTTATAGATTCACAGCATCATGAAATTTTTAGACCTGAAATACATCTTCAGATATCAAATTGACTCCTCTTCCCTTTTACAGAAGAAGAAATGGAGTATCAAGGGAGTTTTGAGGTTCAAGTTTTCAAAATCGTTAATTGCACAACTGAAACTAATTTTTCCTGGTTTTACTATTTTCTCCAGTATTGTGGTACATGCAATCTTTTATATATATATAATTTATTTTTATTTTACTTTTACAGAGTTTTGTTGTTTACTGCTGTACATAAACCTGAATCAGTCATGGGTATACACTTGACCCCTTCCACCTGAACCTCCCTCCCATACATGTAATCTTTTTTTTTTTTTCAAAACTTTTATTTTACTTTTAACTTTTACAGAGTTTTGTTGTTTACAGATATGTAATACATGTAATCTTTTAACTCACATAAAATCTAGAGAAATGGTTGAAAATTTGATTTGAAATTAATTTATTTAAAGAGGGAAACCCAAGTGTTATTAATGAAGATGTTAACAAAATTCAGAATAGTTAATTAATGCTGTTAATGCTGTTAATTTACTATGTTTTTAATGTTTTTTTAAATGTGCTTTGAAATTTAAGATTATATTTTCAACAAATATTAGAGTTTGAAGTCTAGATTAATGTAGACCTGTTCAAGGTTGTCTCTGTATTACTTGTTTCACATTGTTTTGCATATACATAAGTAGATTAAAGGAGAGTCTTAATCAATTTTAATAATTATTTCTTAAATGCCTACTATATGCCAGGTACTGTTCTGGGAACTGGAGATACGAATACACACACACACAGAGACACAAATACACTTTTTTTCTTCTCCGTTTGAGGTGATTAAAATCTCTGCCCTGGTCAGAGTTACACTTTAGTAGGGAGAGACAGATAAAGAACATGTATATTTTTTTCTTCCTTACTATGTTAGGTATTAAGTGCTTTAGGAGAAAATCAGTGTTAGGAGGGGAATTGGAAGTGTTGGGACACAGTAGAATTGGGGTTGCAAAATGAAGTTTGCACCACAGATGAAGTAGATTTTGAGCTGACTAGGAGATGGAGTAAACCACACAGAGGTGTGGTCAGAGAGTTCGAGGAACAGTGAGTTTAATGTGGCTGGAGTAGTGTGGTGGGGGGAGACGGGCATGTTGGGCATTGGAGCAGTTGAGGTGTCAGTGGTAAAGAGTGGAGATGGATTGGCATGGGTAAACATTGGAAAGATGTTGTGTTTTTACTCCAAGAGAAGTGGGAAGCCATGGTATTTATTTATTTAGGCTTTTCTGGGTTTTCACTGCTGCCACAGGCTCTTCTCTAGTTGCAGGGAGTGGGGGCTACTCTCTAGTTCAGGTGAGCAGGCGGCTTGTTGCAGTGACTTGTGGAATGTGTAGGGGACATGGGCTTCAGTAGTTGCGTCTCCGAGGCTCTAGCGCACAGGCTCAGTAGTTGTGGCTCACAGGCTTAGCTGCTTTGCAGCATGTGGGATCTTCCTGGATCAGAGATCGAATCTGCGTCTCATGCATTGGCAGGCGAACTCTTTACCACTGAGCTATCAGGGAAGTTCGATTCTGAATGGGATAATAGACCTTGTTTCTACTGTCTCATAGTGTTTTGTTGCATTTATAATTATTTTCAAAGCAGTTTTTAAAGACAGCAAAAAATGCAGTTTCGATGTGTAGAGTTTTGAATTCTGATTAAGATGACTGCCCAGTCAATATTCAGTAAAGACTAGTTGAACATCAGATTTACCTAGCCGTGCTAGTAAACACAATCTCTTTTGTAGATTGCTTTTGAGTATGTTCTAGTAGTTTGCATGTCATTTAATGACTATGCAAAACTGGACGTTTGAGGGAGAAATGAAGGACATTAGTGTTAATTGAGAACATGCTGTCTGCTTGCAGACAGTTCACAGCTGTTTTTTATCTCCACTCCAGTTTGTGAGGTAGGTATGCTATCTCCTTGTGGCGTGTCTGAAAAAGATGTAGCTTTTCTGAGGAGGTGATCAAGGTAAAGAGCTCCTGTATGACAGCAGGGATTAGAAGCCTAGTCTCTGGTTGCACACTTTATCTAACCTGCCTCTTTTTTAAACCCAGCAAGCGTCCTTTCCTTATGGGTGCGGAATTTTTGATTGGTTTCACTCTGGTTTCTTCCTTATATTGAATAGTGATCTAGTTGTTTCCATATCAAATCAGGTGGTCTGCTGTGATCTTAAGTAATTGAAAATTTAGAACTCTTTTGGTATATATGGTAAAAGAAAATTGAAAGTAAAATGAACTCTTGATGGTGGTGGTCTTTTTTGTTATTTGAGTTTTAAAAGAGCTGGGCTCATCTGAGTCGAATGACTCTTGATTATGCTCCTATGGTTGGGTCAAGCCTAATGAAAACCTGTGAGAAAGCCCTGTTTAAACTTGAGTGTGTGTCGCTCAAGTTGTGATAGTATTAGCCATGACATTTGATGAAGAGAGGGAGTTCCAAATAGGATTCAGTTGCTTTGTGGACGCAAACAAGCTCTTGAATAACCTGCTGACTGTCTAGTTTACCTAGTCACTTTTTAGAAAGCCAAACAGGAGGAAAATGCCACTGAAGTACCCTCATGCATTGGCAGGCGAACTCTTTCCCACTGAGCTATCAGGGAAGTTCGATTCTGAATGGGATAATAGACCTTGTTTCTACTGTCTCATAGTGTTTTGTTGCATTTATAATTATTTTCAAAGCAGTTTTTAAAGACAGCAAAAAATGCAGTTTCGATGTGTAGAGTTTTGAATTCTGATTAAGATGACTGCCCAGTCAATATTCAGTAAAGACTAGTTGAACATCAGATTTACCTAGCCGTGCTAGTAAACACAATCTCTTTTGTAGATTGCTTTTGAGTATGTTCTAGTAGTTTGCATGTCATTTAATGACTATGCAAAAGTGGACGTTTGGGGGAGAAATGAAGGACATTAGTGTTAATTGAGAACATGCTGTCTGCTTGCAGACAGTTCACAGCTGTTTTTTATCTCCACTCCAGTTTGTGAGGTAGGTATGCTATCTCCTTGTGGCGTGTCTGAAAAAGATGTAGCTTTTCTGAGGAGGTGATCAAGGTAAAGAGCTCCTGTATGACAGCAGGGATTAGAAGCCTAGTCTCTGGTTGCACACTTTATCTAACCTGCCTCTTTTTTAAACCCAGCAAGCGTCCTTTCCTTATGGGTGCGGAATTTTTGATTGGTTTCACTCTGGTTTCTTCCTTATATTGAATAGTGATCTAGTTGTTTCCATATCAAATCAGGTGGTCTGCTGTGATCTTAAGTAATTGAAAATTTAGAACTCTTTTGGTATATATGGTAAAAGAAAATTGAAAGTAAAATGAACTCTTGATGGTGGTGGTCTTTTTTGTTATTTGAGTTTTAAAAGAGCTGGGCTCATCTGAGTCGAATGACTCTTGATTATGCTCCTATGGTTGGGTCAAGCCTAATGAAAACCTGTGAGAAAGCCCTGTTTAAACTTGAGTGTGTGTCGCTCAAGTTGTGATAGTATTAGCCATGACATTTGATGAAGAGAGGGAGTTCCAAATAGGATTCAGTTGCTTTGTGGACGCAAACAAGCTCTTGAATAACCTGCTGACTGTCTAGTTTACCTAGTCACTTTAGGTGTATACCCTCACCTAAGAAAGCCAAACAGGAGGGGAAAATGCCACTGAAGTACCTTTCATCATTTTGTTGAATCCATTTTATATAATTAGGACCTAATCATTTAGAGTAATTAGGCTGCTTATTTGCATTGTAAAATTTTAAGAGATTTACTTTTGAACTGTTCTTTGCTAAAGATTTCTGTTGCATTACACTTTTGAATCCCTCAACACTAAACACGCTGTTCAGCAACAGAGATTAAGCTGAAATACGTGGCCCATTCCTTTGTTATATTAGGCTAGTTTTATTTCAGTAAACATTTATAACACTTATTATTCAAGGATTTTTAATATTTATAGGATTTAAAAATATTTTGGTCTCTTTTATTGGTTTTTTATTTATTTCTGTCCATCTTTATTCTTTGGCCTGTATGAGCCAATTGGACACACCAGTCCAGCCATTCCGTGGCACATGGGATCTTCCCAGACTAGGGATTGAACCAGCGCCCCTTGCACTACAAGGCTGACTCTTTACCCAGTGGACCACCAGAGAAGCCCCTATTTCTACGTTTAGGAACTGAGTAAATACCAAATCTTAGAATTAGGAGATTTCATTTTTCAAGGGTCACTTATTCTCTTTATGAAACAAATATCCATGACCGTTGGATGCTAGTCATTATTATAAGTTCTTTAACTGTGGGACTTTAAAAATCTCATTTAATTCCTTGTTGTTGTTTTGTTTTCACCACAGTAATCTTTCTGTTAATTTGAGGTTTCATTAGAAAAGATGTTTATGGAGAGGAGGAGCAAATTTAAATTAGCTGCCTTGCCTGCTTGTTAGATGTTCAAGCATTAAGTTTGGAATATGAATTGAAATATGATGGCTAACACAAGTACTTTAAGGGAGGCTATTTCTATCCTGTTATCAAAGATAATCAGGAATTAGCAAAATAACTTTTTAATAGTGAAAACAGTCTTCTCTAAGCCAGAATCAAAACATTGATTCCAGAACAGGACTCCAGCGCCCACACCTGCATCTGGCCGGGGTGGGCCAAGGGGATGGAACCCAGTCCCCAGCCCACTCCACTCTCAGCTTCCCCTCAAGGCCTCGGGCCGGTTGGGGAATGCTCCACACCCAGCAGCCCTCAGCCTGTGAGGGTCGAGTTGGGCCTCCAGGGAATGGAGTTCTGAGAGTCCTCTCCCACTCCAGTCTTGCGTATTAGGAGGGCATCAGGGTCACAGCCCAGTGCCTACTTGTAAAACTTTTGTCAGATTGAATAAAAAGTTTTTCATAAAAAAAAAAAAAAGTTTCCATTTACAGTGGTAGTCATCTTTTGAAAAAATGATTCTGGGGATGGGAAGGAGAAGATCCTTTAAATTGTCACCAGTGGAATATTTTTTTAAAAAAACCTTTGAGGAGGATACTTTAAAAATGTACAAGACCAGTTTGAGTCTTATAATAGTTTCAACTATTTTTTCAGGTGAATTACCATTATATAAAACATCATTAGATACAATGATTACATAGTATGGTACATTATTCCACTTTTGTCTTAAAAATAGTGCAACATCTCTCAAAGAAGAGTTCATTTTAACTGTCATTCAGAGTGCAGGGAGTTTATGGATGAATGGTAAGAGCCACAGGCCTAAGTAAATTGCAGATTATAATTTACATGAACACTGAAGGTTTGGGTTTTTATTTTGCTTAATATTTGAAATTCTACACATTTGCTTGTATTTTCTGACTATAACCTGTATATTTGCATGTGTGGTTTTTCCCCCCTCTGAGTTTCAAACTTTCTAATTGTGAAAGGAAACCCTGGCTTTCAGTGCTCCAAATTTTCCACCTTTGTATAGTTAAAGCTATAGATTGTGGGCATCTTTTTAAAAATAGACTACAACAGGACTATAAGCATATTTTTCGTAAAAATAATCTATCCACCTCTTCACCCTCCAAAAAACCTAAAAGAAGATTCTATCCCTAAATTAGTCTTTTGGTTAGTAAGGGAATGCTTAATGTGCAATCTTTAGTCAGAATTCTAGTTGTTTACATTTGAAAGGAAAAGATCAGTTGATTACTTAACTTTTCCATAAAAATAGGTGAAGAAATACTGTTCTCTAAGCCAGAATCAAAACATTGATTCCAGAACAGGACTCAGAACCTGCATCTGGCCCAAGGATGGAACCCAGTCCCCAGCCCACTCCACTCAGCTTCCCCTCAAGGCCTCGGGCCGGTTGGGGAATGCTCCACACCCAGCAGCCCTCAGCCTGTGAGGGTCGAGTTGGGCCTCCAGGGAATGGAGTTCTGAGAGTCCTCTCCCACTCCAGTCTTGCGTATTAGGAGGGCATCAGGGTCACAGCCCAGTGCCTACTTGTAAAACTTTTGTCATATTGAATAAAAGTTTTCATAAAAAAAAAAAGTTTCCATTTACAGTGGTAGTCATCTTTTGAAAAAATGATTCTGGGGATGGGAAGGAGAAGATCCTTTAAATTGTCACCAGTGGAATATTTTTTTAAAAAAACCTTTGAGGAGGATACTTTAAAAATGTACAAGACCAGTTTGAGTCTTATAATAGTTTCAACTATTTTTTCAGGTGAATTACCATTATATAAAACATCATTAGATACAATGATTACATAGTATGGTACATTATTCCACTTTTGTCTTAAAAATAGTGCAACATCTCTCAAAGAAGAGTTCATTTTAACTGTCATTCAGAGTGCAGGGAGTTTATGGATGAATGGTAAGAGCCACAGGCCTAAGTAAATTGCAGATTATAATTTACATGAACACTGAAGGTTTGGGTTTTTATTTTGCTTAATATTTGAAATTCTACACATTTGCTTGTATTTTCTGACTATAACCTGTATATTTGCATGTGTGGTTTTTCCCCCCTCTGAGTTTCAAACTTTCTAATTGTGAAAGGAAACCCTGGCTTTCAGTGCTCCAAATTTTCCACCTTTGTATAGTTAAAGCTATAGATTGTGGGCATCTTTTTAAAAATAGACTACAACAGGACTATAAGCATATTTTTCGTAAAAATAATCTATCCACCTCTTCACCCTCCAAAAAACCTAAAAGAAGATTCTATCCCTAAATTAGTCTTTTGGTTAGTAAGGGAATGCTTAATGTGCAATCTTTAGTCAGAATTCTAGTTGTTTACATTTGAAAGGAAAAAGATCAGTTGATTACTTAACTTTTCCATAAAAATAGGTGAAGAAATACTGTTCTCAATTCCCCTCTCTCTCCCAGTGCACACAGTAATTACTCAGTGGCTGCACTTTAGCTGGTTTTGTTTTCTTTCTCGCTTGATGACAGTGTAGAATAAATGGAAAACCTGCATGCCTTGAAGCCAGGCGCCAGGGTTTCATTTCTGGCTTTGCTACATTTTGGATAAATCTGTCTTTAAATAAAAGGAACTCTGAGGCTTGGTCTCCTCATTGGTAAAAACAAAACAAAAAATCAATGACAAGCACCTTGCACAATCAATTATTTAATAATTAAATACCTGGCACAGAGTTGGCACACAATAGGGGCTCAAATAAATGGTAGCTGCTGGTTTTCTGATTATGGTAATTGTTATTCTTTATTACTATCTTATTTACACACAAAGTTACTTTTTCTCTGGATTATATTCTTTGTGGATTTGTTAGGAGTCCTTACTATGTACTAGTTACAGTTCTAAGAGTTTAACTTGAGTTAATTCAGATAACCTTCACACCCTGTTTACAGATGGAGACATTGAAGCACAGAGAGGTTAAGTAATCATCCCAAAGTCACACAGCAATTAAGAGTCACAGGTAGGATTAAAATCCTGCCAGTCTGATTTGACAGTCTGCATTCTTTACCCTCTCTGTTGTAGGTAGAAGGAAAGAGGATTTCTAGTGACTCCTCCCTAGAATCTTAGGCTTTCTGAAAAAACTTTGCCCCTAGGTGAAAGTCTTCTCTTGGAATAGTAGGTAGTCTGGTTAGTTGAACTCATTTTTCTTGTACTTTTGATTTCAGACCTATAATCTGAGAGAAGGTTTTTTTTTATAAATGAGTGGTGTGGGATATTGCTAACATCTGGCTATATCTGCTGGATACTATGTATCATATATAGAAAGTATGATTTTTTTTGGATTTAAACCAGCTCTTTTTAATTTCAGATATAGTTAAACTTAATTATATGGTAAACACATGAGAACAACATACGGCGCTTTTAATGAAAATTATGGGTGATCATTATAGTGTTTAACTTTTTAAACATTGGTGAAGAAATACTGTTCTCAATTCCTCTCTCCCAGTGCACACAGTAATTACTCAGTGGCTGCACTTTAGCTGGTTTTGTTTTCTTTCTCGCTTGATGACAGTGTAGAATAAATGGAAAACCTGCATGCCTTGAAGCCAGGCGCCAGGGTTTCATTTCTGGCTTTGCTACATTTTGGATAAATCTGTCTTTAAATAAAAGGAACTCTGAGGCTTGGTCTCCTCATTGGTAAAAACAAAACAAAAAATCAATGACAAGCACCTTGCACAATCAATTATTTAATAATTAAATACCTGGCACAGAGTTGGCACACAATAGGGGCTCAAATAAATGGTAGCTGCTGGTTTTCTGATTATGGTAATTGTTATTCTTTATTACTATCTTATTTACACACAAAGTTACTTTTTCTCTGGATTATATTCTTTGTGGATTTGTTAGGAGTCCTTACTATGTACTAGTTACAGTTCTAAGAGTTTAACTTGAGTTAATTCAGATAACCTTCACACCCTGTTTACAGATGGAGACATTGAAGCACAGAGAGGTTAAGTAATCATCCCAAAGTCACACAGCAATTAAGAGTCACAGGTAGGATTAAAATCCTGCCAGTCTGATTTGACAGTCTGCATTCTTTACCCTCTCTGTTGTAGGTAGAAGGAAAGAGGATTTCTAGTGACTCCTCCCTAGAATCTTAGGCTTTCTGAAAAAACTTTGCCCCTAGGTGAAAGTCTTCTCTTGGAATAGTAGGTAGTCTGGTTAGTTGAACTCATTTTTCTTGTACTTTTGATTTCAGACCTATAATCTGAGAGAAGGTTTTTTTTTATAAATGAGTGGTGTGGGATATTGCTAACATCTGGCTATATCTGCTGGATACTATGTATCATATATAGAAAGTATGATTTTTTTTGGATTTAAACCAGCTCTTTTTAATTTCAGATATAGTTAAACTTAATTATATGGTAAACACATGAGAACAACATACGGCGCTTTTAATGAAAATTATGGGTGATCATTATAGTGTTTAACTTTTTTTAAACATTGTCTTTTGTGAGCTAGCTTTATCAAATCCTGAGATAACTAGAATTGAATTAGAAAATTAATTCCTTTAAAGATACAGAGGAAAAGAAAAATATAAAGACCTTTGTGTCTTTCTGGAATTTAGACTGAATTTGAAACTTAAAGAGAGACTGAAATTTAAGGGTGAGATTCTATTCATAATAATAGAAATAATGAGTCTTATTTTTGCTTTAAAAATGTCATCCATTAAAATTGTTTTAATTTGAAATTATTAGTACTTAGCTAACTAGAAAATAATTTTCCATGTTCATTGTTTTCCTTGATGGAAGCACTAATAAGAGGAATTTTGTAACTTTATGATCATTTTTTTTTATTTTGAAGCTTTTCTGAATCTCTGTTCTATCTCAAGACTGTAAGTTTATACACTTGACTGTGTGATAATTGGCTATGTCCAAAGTATTTGTCTGATTCCCTCCCCCGCCTCACCGCCGTCCCAAATAAACTGTTAGTTTAAATATAAATTCTTAAAGTTCCTGAGTGGAGGAAGAAAATCTTGAATTTGTGCTACATTTAAGTATTAAATAATATATATTGATATTTTTTTCAGTTTTGGAAAGATGAGTAAGTAGATGCTATTTACTGTTCAGATTGTAGTGATAGTATTTCTAACTTTGGTAATCCTTGACATAATTGTCGTTAGCTTTCTGTTATAAGAGACAGTGTTTTCTTTTTCTGCCTCTCCTTCTTTCCTCCTTTTGATTCTGCCTCATTTTGCTAGAATTATAAATAATCATGGTATATTCTGTATTTTACTCATTTTATATACCTTTACCAATATTGAATTTCCTTAATCTCTAGATAGTTTTCACACTTGAATCCTAAAGATTATATTGCCTAATCTTATTGAATGGCCACCCTAATTTGTTCCTTTTATGTAAGTCTTAAATAGTATGTACTGCATTTGAGTGCTGAATCATTGTAGTTGTCATATGTTTTTGCCCTTAGGAAGATACCCACTGGGTTTGTAGTGGAAATAGAGACAACCCATCTGTTTTCTCTTCCACCTCAATTTTCTATCCAGCTTCTCATCGCCTATAACATAATTCTTTGTTGTCTAAGTACCCTTTTTTTCTTCCTAAAGATGGAAATTTAAACCTTTTGAGCTGTGCTCTCAAAATCAGAACGCTGCATCTGGTGCCCTCTTGTGGCCTGGGGAAAGGGGGTGGGAGCGTTGTAGCTCTGCTAAATAGGCTTGGGAGGGGGGAGGGTGGGTCGTGGAGCCCACCCCGGCTTTCCCTTGACAGCCTTTGGGACTATGGAGCTTAGTACATCCTCCCTATTAGAGCAGGTGGTAAGATTTATTCCAGGCACAGATGACAGAGAAGCGGTCGGAGTGCATTTTAAGTGCAAGAAAGGGGAGGGTGCTCATCAGCCTGCGCAGAATGGAATTGTTTATTACAACTTGACCTCACAGGAACTCCTACTATCCATTCTCAGCAAGGTAGCCCTCTTTAGCCTCTTTGGTGTTAGAAATGGATAGCTGCAACCCTTTATCTTATTTTTTATCTTAAAATACACTGATATTGCCTCATATACTGGAAGTTTAAACCAGTTAAACTAATTTCTGTTTGCATACAGACAGACATTTATACTTTTATTTCAAATAAGATATTAAAGAATTCACTTACATAGTTATTACTAGTTTTTATGGATATGACTATTTTTTATCTTTGTCCCCTCAATTTTCTAGCATTTTGCTTTTTGATAGGAAGTCATTAACAGAGTGAACAACTCTTTGGCTGGCAGAAATGACTGACGCTCTGTTTTTCCTCTCCCTCATCAATAAAACTGATTCAAGCTTCAGGAAATAATACGGGATTTAATACCATATGATAACGCCCCCCAATAATCCTGATTGTTTTGCTGCCTCTAACTTTTGGGAGAACGGAAAAAGGTTATTCAGAGAAGTTACATCATGTTTAATCAAAAAGTAGTTTCCAGATTGTGGCCTGTATTTGTTATACTTCTAGGTTAATCTCCAATGCTTGGTACAACATTGTACAGTGGTCAGTGATGATCATAGTGACCCTCGGGTACTTCCTTGTTCTTCAGAGGATTAAAACATACGTCAGTATGCTGTCTCTTACTGTATCTCTTATGTGTACTAGTATCTCTTAGAAAGGTATACTAATTTTAAAAATAGCTTTCAGTAACAAAAGTTGAAATCAAAGTGGTTTTCTTTCAGTTAAACACTATATTAAGACAGGTATCTTGCTTGGCATTTTATTTCATTCTGAGTTTGTTGCAATTGAAATACTTGAGATATATAAAATACCTGAGATACTTTTCAAGTCGGAAGACTCCTAGACATTAGAAAGATGTGTCCAATGATGGGGTATGAGTTATCTGGTACCCAGAAGTGGTAGATTTATATATGAAGTGACAGGAAATTAGTAAATTTATAGTTTTTCAATTTTTTTCCCCTGTGCATTAAAAAGTTCATTAAAGAAAAAAGGGAAAGAGAAAACTTCCAACATCACGCTGGAAGGGTGCTCATCAGCCTGCGCAGAATGGAATTGTTTATTACAACTTGACCTCACAGGAACTCCTACTATCCATTCTCAGCAAGGTAGCCCTCTTTAGCCTCTTTGGTGTTAGAAATGGATAGCTGCAACCCTTTATCTTATTTTATCTTAAAATACACTGATATTGCCTCATATACTGGAAGTTTAAACCAGTTAAACTAATTTCTGTTTGCATACAGACAGACATTTATACTTTTATTTCAAATAAGATATTAAAGAATTCACTTACATAGTTATTACTAGTTTTTATGGATATGACTATTTTTTATCTTTGTCCCCTCAATTTTCTAGCATTTTGCTTTTTGATAGGAAGTCATTAACAGAGTGAACAACTCTTTGGCTGGCAGAAATGACTGACGCTCTGTTTTTCCTCTCCCTCATCAATAAAACTGATTCAAGCTTCAGGAAATAATACGGGATTTAATACCATATGATAACGCCCCCCAATAATCCTGATTGTTTTGCTGCCTCTAACTTTTGGGAGAACGGAAAAAGGTTATTCAGAGAAGTTACATCATGTTTAATCAAAAAGTAGTTTCCAGATTGTGGCCTGTATTTGTTATACTTCTAGGTTAATCTCCAATGCTTGGTACAACATTGTACAGTGGTCAGTGATGATCATAGTGACCCTCGGGTACTTCCTTGTTCTTCAGAGGATTAAAACATACGTCAGTATGCTGTCTCTTACTGTATCTCTTATGTGTACTAGTATCTCTTAGAAAGGTATACTAATTTTAAAAATAGCTTTCAGTAACAAAAGTTGAAATCAAAGTGGTTTTCTTTCAGTTAAACACTATATTAAGACAGGTATCTTGCTTGGCATTTTATTTCATTCTGAGTTTGTTGCAATTGAAATACTTGAGATATATAAAATACCTGAGATACTTTTCAAGTCGGAAGACTCCTAGACATTAGAAAGATGTGTCCAATGATGGGGTATGAGTTATCTGGTACCCAGAAGTGGTAGATTTATATATGAAGTGACAGGAAATTAGTAAATTTATAGTTTTTCAATTTTTTTCCCCTGTGCATTAAAAAGTTCATTAAAGAAAAAAGGGAAAGAGAAAACTTCCAACATCACCGCTGGAAGGGGGATAGAAGAATACCCCCAGAAGTTAGTTTAGACAAGACATTTTGTACTTCCCAGGTGGTCATTAACAATAGATTATAGTTTCTCAGTTTTAATGGAGAACAGAGATTGAGATTTTAATGTATAATCCTGAGCAATAACATATTTACAGAGAGAAATGGAATGGCTGACAAATTAGACTGCAGGATATTAAATATAGAGTTGATTTTCATATATATATATATATATTTTTTTTTGGCCTCTTTTATTGTTTATTTATTTATTTTCATCCATCTTTATTCTTTGGCATGTGTGGGCCTCCCATCACAGTGGCCTCTCTGGTTGCAGAGCACTGGCTCTGGGGCATACGCTTCAGAGTACTGGCTTTTAATTGGACACACCAGTCCAGCCATTCCGTAGCACATGGGATCTTCTCAGACCAGGGATTGAACTGGCTCCCCTTGCACTGCAAGGCAGACTGTTTACCCACTGGACCACCAGGGAAGCTCCGTGTTTGATTCTTGCATATCCTTATTTTTACTCTGTAATAGGTAGAAATATTTATATCTTTGGTAGTCTTTTTCCTGAAAACCTCTAAAAGTTTATAAATATGTACAGCAAGCAGTGTAGTTTATAGAAAGATTAGTAAAGCACAGATTCATGAGACCTTTCTGTTCTTGACCCATTTCTACTAATAACCTGGGTGATTTTCTTTTTACAAATTCCTTAACCTTTGAAGGTCTGTCTTCTCATCTGTACAATCAGGGGGTTGAAGTTTGTGATCTGTCTGTCTGAACTAGATAAAAATGCTCGCATTCTCAGATGTGTTGTTTAAACCACAGAACACTGTATTTATTAATGTGTGTGCCTCTCACTAGAACTACCTCCATAGACATAAAAGAAAAAGATACTTTTCAAGTCGGAAGACTCCTAGACATTAGAAAGATGTGTCCAATGATGGGGTATGAGTTATCTGGTACCCAGAAGTGGTAGATTTATATATGAAGTGACAGGAAATTAGTAAATTTATAGTTTTTCAATTTTTTTCCCCTGTGCATTAAAAAGTTCATTAAAGAAAAAAGGGAAAGAGAAAACTTCCAACATCACCGCTGGAAGGGGGATAGAAGAATACCCCCAGAAGTTAGTTTAGACAAGACATTTTGTACTTCCCAGGTGGTCATTAACAATAGATTATAGTTTCTCAGTTTTAATGGAGAACAGAGATTGAGATTTTAATGTATAATCCTGAGCAATAACATATTTACAGAGAGAAATGGAATGGCTGACAAATTAGACTGCAGGATATTAAATATAGAGTTGATTTTCATATATATATATATATATTTTTTTTTGGCCTCTTTTATTGTTTATTTATTTATTTTCATCCATCTTTATTCTTTGGCATGTGTGGGCCTCCCATCACAGTGGCCTCTCTGGTTGCAGAGCACTGGCTCTGGGGCATACGCTTCAGAGTACTGGCTTTTAATTGGACACACCAGTCCAGCCATTCCGTAGCACATGGGATCTTCTCAGACCAGGGATTGAACTGGCTCCCCTTGCACTGCAAGGCAGACTGTTTACCCACTGGACCACCAGGGAAGCTCCGTGTTTGATTCTTGCATATCCTTATTTTTACTCTGTAATAGGTAGAAATATTTATATCTTTGGTAGTCTTTTTCCTGAAAACCTCTAAAAGTTTATAAATATGTACAGCAAGCAGTGTAGTTTATAGAAAGATTAGTAAAGCACAGATTCATGAGACCTTTCTGTTCTTGACCCATTTCTACTAATAACCTGGGTGATTTTCTTTTTACAAATTCCTTAACCTTTGAAGGTCTGTCTTCTCATCTGTACAATCAGGGGGTTGAAGTTTGTGATCTGTCTGTCTGAACTAGATAAAAAATGCTCGCATTCTCAGATGTGTTGTTTAAACCACAGAACACTGTATTTATTAATGTGTGTCCTGCTCACATGCTTTTCTCCCTTCATTGGCAATAATAGTTTAGGAAGAACCCAACTGTTTGCTAAGAGATCATATTAGGACTTGCAAGAGGGAAGAGTCCTAGCAGGGAAGCTGAAATTGCACAGGAGACAGCTTGCATGAGGAAACAAAGGACATGGCCCTTGAAACTGGAAGAGAGTGGAGGGCCTCACTTGCCCAGCTTCATTTTGCTTAGGGCTCAGGTCAAATGAGACATGAGTATGTATCAACATAGAGCTGGTGAGAGAAGGTTCTTACAGTCGAGTCTGGTTAGAGGGAATACCTGCTAGGCTCAGGCTAAGGGAAAAAGGTGATTTCTTTCAAGGTGAAGAAACAGAATTCTATTAAAGATTACCTTGGTTGGGAGGATGCACCTGTCTTTAATATGCTGGAGTCTAATCTGTCAGCCATACTAGTTTCTGTCAATAAATAGAAATTTATTGTTATTGTTTAGGATTTCACTGCTTCTGGTTTGATTGAAAATATGAGGAAGTGCTCTTGATAATTATCTTGGTTCCTGACCAAGGAGAAATGTAGAGTACTCATACTATAAGGCTTTCTCATATTTGGTAAAATTAGCAAGAAAACCAGGAGTGTTGGGTGGGTGGTGAGGTTGGGGAGAATTGTACCCATATTCTTTATAATATGTTTTAGGATTGCAACAAATACCTGTTAATCCCATTGTTCATCAGGGTCACTTTAATGTTCTGACTTAAATAATGTCGTTTTCTTCTCCACTCCTTATTTTTACTCTGTAATAGGTAGAAAAATTTATATCCTTAGTAATTTTCTTCCTGAAAACCACTAAAAGAAAAAACATATGTACAGCAAGCAGTGTAGTTTATAGAAAGATTAGTAAAGCACAGATTCATGAGACCTTTCTGTTCTTGACCCATTTCTACTAATAACCTGGGTGATTTTCTTTTTACAAATTCCTTAACCTTTGAAGGTCTGTCTTCTCATCTGTACAATCAGGGGGTTGAAGTTTGTGATCTGTCTGTCTGAACTAGATAAAAAATGCTCGCATTCTCAGATGTGTTGTTTAAACCACAGAACACTGTATTTATTAATGTGTGTCCTGCTCACATGCTTTTCTCCCTTCATTGGCAATAATAGTTTAGGAAGAACCCAACTGTTTGCTAAGAGATCATATTAGGACTTGCAAGAGGGAAGAGTCCTAGCAGGGAAGCTGAAATTGCACAGGAGACAGCTTGCATGAGGAAACAAAGGACATGGCCCTTGAAACTGGAAGAGAGTGGAGGGCCTCACTTGCCCAGCTTCATTTTGCTTAGGGCTCAGGTCAAATGAGACATGAGTATGTATCAACATAGAGCTGGTGAGAGAAGGTTCTTACAGTCGAGTCTGGTTAGAGGGAATACCTGCTAGGCTCAGGCTAAGGGAAAAAGGTGATTTCTTTCAAGGTGAAGAAACAGAATTCTATTAAAGATTACCTTGGTTGGGAGGATGCACCTGTCTTTAATATGCTGGAGTCTAATCTGTCAGCCATACTAGTTTCTGTCAATAAATAGAAATTTATTGTTATTGTTTAGGATTTCACTGCTTCTGGTTTGATTGAAAATATGAGGAAGTGCTCTTGATAATTATCTTGGTTCCTGACCAAGGAGAAATGTAGAGTACTCATACTATAAGGCTTTCTCATATTTGGTAAAATTAGCAAGAAAACCAGGAGTGTTGGGTGGGTGGTGAGGTTGGGGAGAATTGTACCCATATTCTTTATAATATGTTTTAGGATTGCAACAAATACCTGTTAATCCCATTGTTCATCAGGGTCACTTTAATGTTCTGACTTAAATAATGTCGTTTTATTCCCCTCCACTCCTTAAGCAAGCCTTAGAGCTTTGTGCTTGGTGAAGGATTTGAGAGTTAGCTCTAGTGCCTTCCTACAATCTTCCTGTGAGTGGAGCTCACAGGATGCATTTTCAGGAGAAATGCAGGGTGGGTGAACTTCTGCCTCTGTCCTAGTTTCTTTTCCAAAATGATAGTAATTTTGTGTTTTAGATTTTTTAAAAAATTTGTCTTTCTGATTAATAGCTCAAAAATGAGTCTTAAGCTAATTTGTTAATATTTTAGGAGGCACACGTATTGCTAAAATGATTTAATTAGCAATTTAGGAATAGTCTTTTGTGATGTTACAGAGTTTCAGTTTATTTTTTGGTTTCAATAGAACAAGTTGAAATCATCGCAGAAGGATAAAGTTCGTCAGTTTATGATCTTCACACAATCTAGTGAAAAAACAGCAGTAAGTTGTCTGTCTCAAAATGACTGGAAGTTAGATGTTGCAACAGACAATTTTTTTCAAAACCCTGAACTTTATATACGAGAAAGTGTAAAAGGATCATTGGACAGGAAGAAGTTAGAACAACTATACAATAGATACAAAGGTGAGTGTTTGCTTGTGACTTTAAGTATTTTGAACCAGGGTTTCCAAAGTTACATGCTTCTTGTGAGAAATCAAATAACACAGAACATTAATTGGGTGGATGTGTCCAAAAAGCTCTTTTGATTATAGAGTTTAAGAAATCTAGAAAATTATTTCCCTATTTTCACTAGAATTTCTTCTTAGTATCTTTATTTCCTTCCCCTTTGTCTGCCCCCCCCCCCCACCTTCCTCCTCTCTGATCCAGTTTGAAAATGGGGAATTAGATTTTTTCCCTCATTTTCATAAAACTCAGCTGAGCCAATTTTAAGGAAACTTGCCTAATTTAATAGCTTTTAAATAATTATAAAGTAATACATACTTTTAAAAAGTAAAACAGTACATGATAGATTGAATAAAAAAAAAGTTAATAGGGCTTCCCTGGTGGTCCAGTGGGTAAGGACACCGCCTTGCAGTGCAAGGGGCGCGGGTTTGATCCCTGGCTTGGGAAGATCCCACGTGCCATGAAGCGGCTGGGCCGATGTGTCTAATCACCGAGCCGGAGCTCTGGGGCGCATGCGCCCAGAACTGGTGTTGTGTGACAGCAGAGGCCACTGCGATGGTAGGCCCACACGGGCCAAAGAACAAAAAGATGGATGAAAATAGATAAATGAAAGACCAATAGATGTGCCCCCCCCCACCCCCCGCAAAAAAGTTAATAGTTTCTCTATCTTTTCCTTATTTATTCTACTGAGAGAACTAGTATTTAATAGCCTGGTGTCCAGCTTTCTGTGTTTTTTATGTAGAAATATGTATACAGAATTATTTTTAAAATTTTCCAAAAGTGGGATTATATTTGATACTTTATGCCTAGCTCTTGCTCCAAAGTCAAAGGTTATGCACATATTTTATTCCTAGAGTTGTTAGCAAGTCATATTTGACAAGTGTATGAGTACGTCTTTCTCCTTGTATTTGTACCTGAATTTTTGCTGTCTGAAAAGTAAAAGTAAATATTGATAGTTGGGGATTTTCTTTAATTTGAATAACAGATGTTTGTATTGTGATTAGAATTTAATCACACTTTTTACCCCCAATGTTCTGTAAGTGATTTCTGTAGTAAAATAAACTTCAAGAAAAAGGAATTTCTGTATATAATACTGTGTGGAATGCCTCTGTAAAATGTGGATATGTTTAATAGAAATGCTTTTTCCCTATATAGAAATATCATATTTTCTGAGTGTGTATAAGTATGGGATTTTTTTCATATGAATAGATGAGACTCTTAAAAATCTGGTACCTAGAAGAAATATATAAGTAAAGTCTTCTTTGAGAGGAAAAAATAAACCTGGTACTTGTCTAGTGCCTTTCTTGCTGTTTATCTTAAGAATATTGTTTTAGTGGCAAAGTAGCTTTAAGTAATACCAGGGAAAATACCTGTTTAAGCAATATTGTTTCATGTTTTTAGTCTATTGTGATCATGTAAGAAATAATTTTCTCAGTTTTAGGAGTAGCATAGGAGAGTATGGCACTAATTTCATATTGCATTGTTGTTTTTAAAGATCCTCAAGATGAAAATAAAATTGGGATAGATGGTATACAGCAGTTCTGTGATGACCTGGCACTCGATCCAGCCAGCATCAGTGTGTTGATCATCGCATGGAAGTTCAGAGCAGCAACACAGTGTGAGTTCTCCAAACAGGAATTCATGGATGGCATGACAGAATTAGGGTGAGTGTATGATTATATGAAATTAGGTACACTACTGTAAGAGTTACTGTGGAACTGACATTTATGACCCCAAACATTGCTGTAAATAGAAATGGGCTAATAGGCTCCTTCTGTCCCGTGTCAAGTTATCTGTATAGTTAGTACGACCTTTTCTCTTTGGTCTCTGCTTTTACAGTTTTTTTTCTAAGGGAGATTCACTAGTATTAAAATAACTGTGCTTTAATAGTTTACATGGATAAGTGAAGTGAGCAAGTTATTTCCTAATGTGACGTGATGAACTCTTAATTTATAAACTACTAGAATTTAAAAATCTTGGAAGTTTCTAATCACTTTTTGTTCTGCATAAACCTCAAGAACTGATGAGCTAAATGTCTAGATATAAATAGATTAAAAAGTCATAGGTAGGGCTTCCCTGGTGGTCCAGTGGTTAAAGAGTCTGCCTTGCAGCGGAAGGGGCACTGGTCTGATCCCTGGCCAGGGAAGGTCCTGTGTGCTGTCGAGCGGCTGGGCGGGTGGGTCCACACGAGCCAGCAACGCATGCGCCCAGAGCCGGTGCTCTGCAATCGGAGGCCCACACATGATAAACTTTTCCCTATATAGAAATATCATATTTTCTGAGTGTGTATAAGTATGGGATTTTCATATGAATAGATGAGACTCTTAAAATCTGGTACCTAGAAGAAATATATAAGTAAAGTCTTCTTTGAGAGGAAAAAATAAACCTGGTACTTGTCTAGTGCCTTTCTTGCTGTTTATCTTAAGAATATTGTTTTAGTGGCAAAGTAGCTTTAAGTAATACCAGGGAAAATACCTGTTTAAGCAATATTGTTTCATGTTTTTAGTCTATTGTGATCATGTAAGAAATAATTTTCTCAGTTTTAGGAGTAGCATAGGAGAGTATGGCACTAATTTCATATTGCATTGTTGTTTTTAAAGATCCTCAAGATGAAAATAAAATTGGGATAGATGGTATACAGCAGTTCTGTGATGACCTGGCACTCGATCCAGCCAGCATCAGTGTGTTGATCATCGCATGGAAGTTCAGAGCAGCAACACAGTGTGAGTTCTCCAAACAGGAATTCATGGATGGCATGACAGAATTAGGGTGAGTGTATGATTATATGAAATTAGGTACACTACTGTAAGAGTTACTGTGGAACTGACATTTATGACCCCAAACATTGCTGTAAATAGAAATGGGCTAATAGGCTCCTTCTGTCCCGTGTCAAGTTATCTGTATAGTTAGTACGACCTTTTCTCTTTGGTCTCTGCTTTTACAGTTTTTTCTAAGGGAGATTCACTAGTATTAAAATAACTGTGCTTTAATAGTTTACATGGATAAGTGAAGTGAGCAAGTTATTTCCTAATGTGACGTGATGAACTCTTAATTTATAAACTACTAGAATTTAAAAATCTTGGAAGTTTCTAATCACTTTTTGTTCTGCATAAACCTCAAGAACTGATGAGCTAAATGTCTAGATATAAATAGATTAAAAAGTCATAGGTAGGGCTTCCCTGGTGGTCCAGTGGTTAAAGAGTCTGCCTTGCAGCGGAAGGGGCACTGGTCTGATCCCTGGCCAGGGAAGGTCCTGTGTGCTGTGGAGCGGCTGGGCGGGTGGGTCCAATTACGAGCCAGCAAACGCATGCGCCCAGAGCCGGTGCTCTGCAATCGGAGGCCCACACAGGCCAAAGAATAAGGATAGATGAAAAAACGTCATAGATAGAGGTTTTACCTGTGGCTGCTAGTTGTTTTTATTTAATGAGGCTCTGAAAGTATTCAGTCTATGATCAGTAACAGGCTGTCCTTACTGTTTTTAGCAAGTGCTTCTGAATAATAATAACTAAACATTTGTTGAACGTTTATTTCAGGAACTGTGATAAGTACGTACTTTGCCCACTACTTCCCATCAGCTTTGTGAGAGGAATAGTGGTTATACTCACATTTTGGACATGAGGAGATAGAAATACAGAGAAACTAGAGAGTTAGGTTGTACTATAGCCAGGGTTTGAATTCAGTTGTCTGATGCCTGAGCCTGAGGAACATTGGACACAAAGCATACCAGTGATTTGAACAGGGTAAATTTTAGAAATTGTTTTATTGTGTGAATGGGGTAAAAGAAAATTCTAAGTATAACAAAGGTGGCACCTGCAAGAAGCTGCACCACCCCTGCAGCTGTATGAAGGAAACAGGAAGGAACCTGGAAACCTAAGAGGATCAGAGTTTTACCTTACAAACGAACAGTCAGGGCGGTGTTATAAAGAGCATGGAAGGAAAACAAAAGCAAAAATGATTTGAAAGGAGAAAAAAAATGTAATGATTGGTTTATGGAATCTACAATAGATAGAAGATTTCTACCTTAAGGAAAGTTGGACTTGGTACTTGGACCCTTTTAGCTCCTCGGAAATTGAATGCTTTACAGGTACAGAAAAAGCTTAATATTGATTTGAGATAACTTCAGTTGAAGATGGTACTTTGCATATCATGAGTAGTTTTCTGGAATAATGGTTATTCCCTAACCAAGAGACTATGCTTTCAGTTTGTTTGGAGCTAGACCTGTGGTTTGTTACCATGTAAGGAAAACTACTACAGTTTAAACTGTTGATTTCAAAGCTTATTACTATACATTCTTATCCGTTTACTATAGCTGACTTCTACCATTTGGGTGTGTTGACAGTCCCATGAATTACATAATTAAAACTAATAGCCCATTTCTCTTAAAAATATGATTATTGCTACCATTTAATCACCCCAGATATTTTTTTCCTCCAGCCATTCCCATACTTGTTTATGTAATGTAAAAAGATGAAATTTTTATGGATTTTAAAAAAAGTTTTTATGAAATAAACTGTTATAGGAATAAATAAGTTCTTAATTTATAATGAAAAAGCTTATCTTTTATAAACTTAATTTTATAATATAGATGTGACAGCATAGAAAAACTAAAGGCCCAGATACCCAAGATGGAACAGGAATTGAAAGAACCAGGACGATTTAAGGATTTTTACCAGTTTACTTTTAATTTTGCAAAGAATCCAGGACAAAAAGGATTAGGTAAGAATTTTTAAAAATTATACTTGGTATTTCAGATATATTCGTATACATTGACCATAACATCTTGTTTTGTAATTGAAAGTTCTGAGTATAAAGTCATTATCCAATACTGAAAAACAATGAGAAACAATGAACTTCTAGTTAATCAGAAAATCCCCTGCCCATAAAAACAGTAGAGTTACCCTGGATACTGTGTGAACTACTGATTTTATTTTTAAGAACCACAGTACAGAAAATAAATTCATTTTAACAATAATTGTTGTTAAAAATGACATAGGTATGTATGTTTGCTTGTTTTATTTTTAAAAAGATACTGTAGGATATTAAGGTCCTAAGGTTTTCATTGTATATCTTTTGAAGTAGCATTTTAAGATTTCTTAGTCACAGAAAGCCAGGTAAATTTATTCTTCTTTGGTATGAATTATTTGGAGACTGTAAGAAAGAACAAAAAGGCGATTATTATTTATGATCTCATGCAAAAGTAGCCACTGTTAACAGTTTAGGTCAGTCAGTTTATACTGTAGAAATAGCCACACGTTTGCTTTGGGGATGGCTAAGGGAGTAGAAGTAAAAGCTTCATTATAATTTGCAGATTATTCAGAGAAAGTAGACAGTAACACAGAATACAAAATAATATGAATGTGAGGGTTTTAGATAAAAAGGAGAAATGAGTAAAGGCAGGAATGGTTGTGAAATGGTGTCTGGACAAGAGGGGATGTGAACTCAAGGATTTGATAGTTGGCTGGGTAAGGGATGAGGGAGAGAAGAGTTGTGAATGAAGGTCTTACACTTCAGAAATGAGCTTGGCTTCTTCATAGAAGAGAGAAAATGACTAGATTTTAGTGCACATGCTTGTTTGGAGCATAAGTTGGTGACACACAGTAAAGATAAGGATTCTTTTAAAAACAGGACGGAAAGGCTTATATTGGAATTTCTGGGCAGTGGAGTTTCCTGAGGATTTTGGTGGTGTCACAGTGCCTGGCAGTTGTGCTACTTAATTTACTTAATTTACAAACATTGCCTCATTTAATGTTAACACCTTTATGAGTTACTCATGCTTTCAGTCAGTAATTCACCAACTACCATGTGTCAGTCATAGAGTGCTAGACACCTTTTTTTTTTTTTTTGCTAGACACCTTTTATCCTTACTTAGTAGATGAGGAAACAGACACAGCAAGTTAAATGGTGGAAGTGACTTTATTTTTGATTTCAAAAAGACAGTAGTTAGACTAATAGAGGCCTCTGTACTAACCCTTCTCAATATTTTAGATTAGAAAGGAAAAAAGCTTTGAGAAAAGGCTTATGGAATTAGACCTAGGAAGTGATGGAAAGGTTCCCAGGTGGCACTAGTAGTAAAGAGCCTGCGTACCAGTGCAGGAGACTTGAGAGGTACAAGTTCGATCCCTGAAAGCTCCCCTGGAGAAGAGTGTGGCAACCCACTCCAGTATTCTTGCTTGTATAATCCCATGGACAGAGGAACCTGGTGGCCTGTGGGGCCATAGGGTCGCAAGGAGCTGGACAGAGCTGAAGTGACCTAGCACGCACACACAGCACATGACTGAAAGCTAGTGAAAGGGATGAATGTACTACATTTTTATTGGAGAATTGGCCCAGAGTGACTGAATGTGACTGAATTAAGAATTACAAAATACTTTTTTTTCTTTTTTTTTAAATTTTGGCCTCTTTTATTGGTGTTTCATTTATTTATTTGCATCCATCTTAATTCTTTGGCCTGTGTGGACTTCCCATCGCAGTGGCCTCTCTCACTGCAGAGCACTAGCTGTGGGCGCATGCGCTCCAGAGCTCCGGCTCTGTAGTTGGACACACCAGTTCAGCTGCTCTGTGGCACGTGTGATCTTCCCAGGCCAGGGATCGAACCAGCGCCCCTTGCACTGCAAGGCGGTGTCCTTACTCACTGGACCACCAGGGAAGCCCTACAAAATACCTTTTAAGCAAAGTTTGAAATAATGAAGTCTCCTTTTCAGTTAATTTGGGTTGGATTTTATTCTTCCAGGAAAATACTCAGTTTGCAGACAAAATAAGCTGGGATACCTAGTGTTAATTTTTCCATCTTGTCTCTGTGGCCCCCTATTAACTGAGTTATTTTTTCTAGTCCCCTCTTGTCTTCCCACAAATAAAATTAAGATTAAAGTCTTTGAATTCACATGTACATACTAAAAGAATTATTCCAGTTGTATTTAGAAGTGTAGCACAATATTTTGATACGATTAGAGAAAATGTTGTATCAGATGTTGGTTTAAAGGGGCTGACATGTTCCTTAGTTATATCCCTCCCCCGCACTAGAGCACAAAATGAATGATATTTTTTGGTGATTATGTAGTTTTGATATCGAGGCTTAGTTTTTATTACATTTGGCAATTATAAAGCAAAATTGACATTTTTATAACTTGAGTATATTAATATGATGTTGTAAATTGGAGTTTTATATTATAGGAAAAATTGAGAAAATATTATGATGAAGAATTAGATTTTAAAATTATTTTATTCTATAATGTAGTTAAGTATTGAGCTTAAGAAAAATATTACATTGTTTAATGGGTGTAGAGTTTCTTTTTTGTTCTGGAGATTCACTGTACAACAGTGCCAATATAACTCACACTTACTGTACACTGGAAAATGGTTAAGACGTAAAAAGTCCCAAACCGTAGAATGTACAGCACAAAATGAATCCTAATGTAAAATAATGGACCTTTGCTAATAATATTGGCTCATATTTGGTGTAGAGCTTTAAAGATTGTGAGGATTAAAAAGGAATTGTGATTAGGAACTGATGTCCTGTTCCTAGTTCTTTTAAAACACAAGAGTCTGAACTTTCAGTCATGTTTTCATGAACACATTGAAAGACTCCATGAACTGTTTCAAGATGATCTGTGAAGGAAAGGAGAAAGAGGGTAGTTAGTAATGGAATGGAGAGATACAAGAAAGATTTTTTAAAGCCCAGGCCAGGGATCGAACCAGCGCCCCTTGCACTGCAAGGCGGTGTCCTTACTCACTGGACCACCAGGGAAGCCCTACAAAATACCTTTTAAGCAAAGTTTGAAATAATGAAGTCTCCTTTTCAGTTAATTTGGGTTGGATTTTATTCTTCCAGGAAAATACTCAGTTTGCAGACAAAATAAGCTGGGATACCTAGTGTTAATTTTTCCATCTTGTCTCTGTGGCCCCCTATTAACTGAGTTATTTTTTCTAGTCCCCTCTTGTCTTCCCACAAATAAAATTAAGATTAAAGTCTTTGAATTCACATGTACATACTAAAAGAATTATTCCAGTTGTATTTAGAAGTGTAGCACAATATTTTGATACGATTAGAGAAAATGTTGTATCAGATGTTGGTTTAAAGGGGCTGACATGTTCCTTAGTTATATCCCTACCCCTCACTAGAGCACAAAATAAATGATATTTTTTTTGGTGATTATGTAGTTTTGATATCGAGGCTTAGTTTTTATTACATTTGGCAATTATAAAGCAAAATTGACATTTTTATAACTTGAGTATATTAATATGATGTTGTAAATTGGAGTTTTATATTATAGGAAAAATTGAGAAAATATTATGATGAAGAATTAGATTTTAAAATTATTTTATTCTATAATGTAGTTAAGTATTGAGCTTAAGAAAAATATTACATTGTTTAATGGGTGTAGAGTTTCTTTTTTGTTCTGGAGATTCACTGTACAACAGTGCCAATATAACTCACACTTACTGTACACTGGAAAATGGTTAAGACGTAAAAAGTCCCAAACCGTAGAATGTACAGCACAAAATGAATCCTAATGTAAAATAATGGACCTTTGCTAATAATATTGGCTCATATTTGGTGTAGAGCTTTAAAGATTGTGAGGATTAAAAAGGAATTGTGATTAGGAACTGATGTCCTGTTCCTAGTTCTTTTAAAACACAAGAGTCTGAACTTTCAGTCATGTTTTCATGAACACATTGAAAGACTCCATGAACTGTTTCAAGATGATCTGTGAAGGAAAGGAGAAAGAGGGTAGTTAGTAATGGAATGGAGAGATACAAGAAAGATTTTTTTAAAGATCAGTGATAACATGAACGTGTTCCTTTCTGGAGGGAGAAGCCAGAACACAGGACAAAGTTGAAGATGCAGGGAGAGAAGAAAACTAATCAGTATACTACATTTCTTGAAAGGGCAGGATGGTATATTGGATCCAGAGTAATGGGGTGTTAGAGGCTTGATCTTGATAGGAGGAATAAGAGACACCTTTTCCATCAAGTTTGAAGGAAGTAAAAATGATGGATTCGAAGGTAAGTACATATTTGCAAATGGAACCATAGGAAGCTTGTTCATTCAGCAGTGTCTACATGCCTACTGTATGTTTCAGTCCGCTAGTATGGGAGTCTAGTGAAGATGTTTTTTTTTTTTTGGCCTTATGTCCTGTGTTTTTATTTCAGGTAGGATATGAGCTTTTTTGGAGTCTTAGTCTCTCATGATTCCTAAGATTATCCAGAGCAGTTTGGAGATCATATCAAAAGAACTTTTAAGTTACTTGGGATGTAATTTTTCCTGACCTGGAAATGTAAATTTACTCATAAAAGCTTGACATAACTACTTCAGTTCCTTGAAAGAGATGATAGTTCTTTCTGTTTGTTGTTGAGTATACTTTCTTTTGGTCATGTGGTAATAATGCTGCTTTACCTTTGTCTGCTCCAAAACCAGTTAAATGATCATTTATATCCTCTTCATCAAACTTTAAAAAAGACAGGTACTGGGCTTCCCTGGTGGTCCAGTGGGTAAGGACACCGCCTTGCAGTGCAAGGGGCGCCGGTTCGATCCCTGGCCTGGGAAGATCCCACGTGCCGCGGAGCGGCTGGACTGATGTGTCCAATTACCGAGCCGGAGCTCTGGAGCGCATGCGCCCAGAGCCGGTGCTCTGTGACAACAGAGGCCACCGCAATGGGAGGCCCACACGGGCCAAAGAACAAAGATGGATGAAAATGGACAAATGAAAGACCAATAGAAGTGGCCCGCCTGCTCCCCTCCCTCCCTACCCAACCCCACCAAAAATAAATAAATAAATAAATCTTAAAAAAAAAAAAAAAAAAAAAGACAGGTACTAGTTTTTATTCATTAAAAAATTTTAATCGGCGTTCTTAATGGTCTCCTAGTGGTCAGGATCAGTCAGCCAACAACTTGCAGTGTAAGATTAATTATGACTGTGGATAGTAACGGTTTGCACTACAGCTTATAGGTGTACACCAGTTTTGAGTCCCAGGGGACTTTTGGCAATATGTGGAGATATTTTTGGTTGTCACCACTGGGGATACGGAACTGCTACTGGCATCTAGTGTGTAGAGGCCAGGGATGCTGCTAATGCTGTAGTGCATAAGACAGCCTCCCGCAACAAAAATTATCTGACCCAAAATATCAGAAGTGCTGGTGTCGAGAAACACTGGTGTATGTTAACATTTGAATACTTATAACATACTCCAACCTGCTTATCTACATTATCTTTTTTAAACTTCAGAAACCTCTGAAGACATAAGTGATACCCTTTGCCCTGAAGGAACTATTCATTGGTGATGGAACCAGGATATAAAGCTTGGACTTAGCTCTATAGGAAATTTTTATTATATAAGTATTCAGGACACACTTTTTTTTTTTTAAAGGCTGTCTTTTGTCTTACTTGGTGTTTTTTTTTCAGAGACAAATATTCCTGGCATTTGAAGTACATAATTTATTTTTAATATTACAGATCTAGAAATGGCCATTGCCTACTGGAATTTAGTGCTTAATGGAAGATTTAAATTCTTAGACTTATGGAATAAATTTTTGTTGGTAAGTTCATGTTTTCTGTGGTTCGGTGTTTCCTAAATTTTTGCTTTGTTTGAAGATAAATTAACATTTTAAAGGATGACTGACTCATTTCAGAGAATGTAATGGACATAGAATGAGAAATTTGATTCCCAGAATTTTATTATGTAGGTTGTTTTGCATTCTTGTATTTGGCATCTTCTAGACTGTTTTGTTTGAAACTCTCTTTAGTGATTTGGATGCTGCTTGTTATTTATTTATTTTTTTAATAGGAACATCATAAACGATCAATACCAAAAGATACTTGGAATCTTCTTTTAGACTTCAGTACAATGATTGCAGATGACATGTCTAATTATGATGAAGAAGGTAATGAACATTTTGCCCTACCAGTTTTCTAAAAATGTCTTTTATCACACACTCTTGAACTTCTTGTCTACTTCTGTTTTTCTTAGATTTCCCTCTGCTCTGCTGAGCTTTTATTTGTGCTCTTCTGAATGTAGGAAATGCCTTCATCCTCTTTTACCAATCTGTATTGTTTCCTTAAATACCAGCTCTATTTGTGTCTTCCAGAAAGGCATGAATAATTTTCATTCATGTTATAGATTTTCAGTTTACTTTAGGAACTTATTCTTTTTTTTTTTTTTTTTAGGAACTTAATCATTCTTAATGTACTTTTATAGTATTTATATTTATTTTTGTTATTGTCTGTTTTTGTCTGTGAACTTGATTGTAAGCTCTTTAAGTTTCATAACTTTTGCCAAATGGAAATGGACTGTAGTTTCCTACTGTAGTATTCTTGGTATTCAGTAAATATTGGCTGATTGAATGCTTTTCTGCTATTTCTTCATGTATATAAAAAGGTAATTCTGGGGATTCCCTGGTAGTCCAGTGGTTAAGACTCTGTGTTCCTAATGCAATGGGGCCCAGTTTCTATCCCTGGTCAGGAAACTGGATCCCACATGCTGCAACTACAACCCAGCATAGCTAAATGAATGATTAAAAAAAAAAGGTAATTCTGCCATCCACTATTAGGATGTTTTTGTTTTTCTGGAAACTGATAGTGGTTTACATTGACTTCTTCAACTATACTTACCTAGTTCCCCTTGAGAATTAGCAAAGAGTTTTTGATTTTTTTTTGGCCTCTTTCACTGTTTATTTATTTATTTTTTCATCCATCTTTATTCTTTTCAGCCTGTGTGGGCCTCCCATTGCAGTGACCTCTCTCATTGCAGATCACTGGCTTTGGCGCACATGCTCCAGAGTGCTGGCTCGTAATTGGACACATGGGTCCTGCTGCTCCGTGGCACATGGGGTCTTCCGGGGCCCGGGATTAAACTAGTGCCCCTTGCACCACAAGGCAGACTCTTTACCCTCTGGACCACAAGGGCAGCCCTGGTATTTTTGAATAGACAGATGTATTCTGTGAAAAATCTCTAGTAATCTTGGTCTCCAATTATGATGAAGAAGGTAATGAACATTTTGCCCTACCAGTTTTCTAAAAATGTCTTTTATCACACACTCTTGAACTTCTTGTCTACTTCTGTTTTTCTTAGATTTCCCTCTGCTCTGCTGAGCTTTTATTTGTGCTCTTCTGAATGTAGGAAATGCCTTCATCCTCTTTTACCAATCTGTATTGTTTCCTTAAATACCAGCTCTATTTGTGTCTTCCAGAAAGGCATGAATAATTTTCATTCATGTTATAGATTTTCAGTTTACTTTAGGAACTTATTCTTTTTTTTTTTTTTTTTAGGAACTTAATCATTCTTAATGTACTTTTATAGTATTTATATTTATTTTTGTTATTGTCTGTTTTTGTCTGTGAACTTGATTGTAAGCTCTTTAAGTTTCATAACTTTTGCCAAATGGAAATGGACTGTAGTTTCCTACTGTAGTATTCTTGGTATTCAGTAAATATTGGCTGATTGAATGCTTTTCTGCTATTTCTTCATGTATATAAAAAGGTAATTCTGGGGATTCCCTGGTAGTCCAGTGGTTAAGACTCTGTGTTCCTAATGCAATGGGGCCCAGTTTCTATCCCTGGTCAGGAAACTGGATCCCACATGCTGCAACTACAACCCAGCATAGCTAAATGAATGATTAAAAAAAAAAGGTAATTCTGCCATCCACTATTAGGATGTTTTTGTTTTTCTGGAAACTGATAGTGGTTTACATTGACTTCTTCAACTATACTTACCTAGTTCCCCTTGAGAATTAGCAAAGAGTTTTTGATTTTTTTTTGGCCTCTTTCACTGTTTATTTATTTATTTTTTCATCCATCTTTATTCTTTTCAGCCTGTGTGGGCCTCCCATTGCAGTGACCTCTCTCATTGCAGATCACTGGCTTTGGGCGCACATGCTCCAGAGTGCTGGCTCGTAATTGGACACATGGGTCCTGCTGCTCCGTGGCACATGGGGTCTTCCCGGGCCAGGGATTAAACTAGTGCCCCTTGCACCACAAGGCAGACTCTTTACCCTCTGGACCACAAGGGCAGCCCTGGTATTTTTGAATAGACAGATGTATTCTGTGAAAAATCTCTAGTAATCTTGGTCTCCTGAAAACTCTCCTAGAACTATTTAAAATAACCTAACCATGGATAATGTTGCTTCCTTATCTTTGTTTTCATTGTCATGTATTGTCTTAAGATGTGAGAAATGACTGATGATGATTGTGCTTTCTGTTAGGCTTTATGCCAAAGTGGAGAACTTCCTGAATTGGAGGTTGGCCTAGAGACATGTATAGAGGCATGCATATATATAATGAAAATCCTTTAATAATTTATTATCATGAAATAGGTTAGAGTCTGATCCTTGCTTTTAATTTCCTTTGTAAAATTGGCCCAAAATGCAGAAAAAGTTTAACTGCTGCCTATTATGCTTTCAGCACTGGCAGCATGTCATCATATTGAGGCCAGATTTGACCAAATTACTCAGTGACCGTCAGAAAATCATCTATTACTAATTACCAGAAAAGTTATTTTTTATAATTGAGAGAATGGTCAAGTGTTAGAATAATAGATAAAATACAAGGAATATTCTAGGTAAAAACTCTAATAAAGAGCTAGAAATTTGGAGGTCTTATTTCTGCTTTTGTTTCTTTACTTTCTTACATTTACTCCCTACAGGAGCATGGCCTGTTCTTATTGATGACTTTGTGGAATTTGCACGCCCCCAAATTGCTGGGACAAAAAGTACAACAGTGTAGCACTGAAGGAGCCTTCTAGAATGTACATAGTCTGTACAATAAATACAACGGAAAATTGCACAGTCAATTTCTGCTGGCTGGATTGAACTGAAGATCAATCCTCACAATTCAGACTGAGGGTTGAGATACAACTTTAAGGATACATCTTGGACCATATTGTATTTCATTCTTCTAATGGTGGTTTGGGCTTGTCTTCTAGTCTGGGCCGCTCTAAACATTTATTATTCCAACATTGTGGATTTCATCTTATATCTGTGGACCATCCTAGTTTATTTTCCCATTAAGTCTTAGAAGCTTTATGGTGATTATTTTGAAGTTTCCATTCTTGCATAAAGCACAATGCTGTCTTCATCAGAGAACAATTTATAAGAATTAAACAATGAACATCACAGTTATAAAACTTTTACCCTTGGACACAAGGGCAGCCCTGGTATTTTTGAATAGACAGATGTATTCTGTGAAAAATCTCTAGTAATCTTGGTCTCCTGAAAACTCTCCTAGAACTATTTAAAATAACCTAACCATGGATAATGTTGCTTCCTTATCTTTGTTTTCATTGTCATGTATTGTCTTAAGATGTGAGAAATGACTGATGATGATTGTGCTTTCTGTTAGGCTTTATGCCAAAGTGGAGAACTTCCTGAATTGGAGGTTGGCCTAGAGACATGTATAGAGGCATGCATATATATAATGAAAATCCTTTAATAATTTATTATCATGAAATAGGTTAGAGTCTGATCCTTGCTTTTAATTTCCTTTGTAAAATTGGCCCAAAATGCAGAAAAAGTTTAACTGCTGCCTATTATGCTTTCAGCACTGGCAGCATGTCATCATATTGAGGCCAGATTTGACCAAATTACTCAGTGACCGTCAGAAAATCATCTATTACTAATTACCAGAAAAGTTATTTTTTATAATTGAGAGAATGGTCAAGTGTTAGAATAATAGATAAAATACAAGGAATATTCTAGGTAAAAACTCTAATAAAGAGCTAGAAATTTGGAGGTCTTATTTCTGCTTTTGTTTCTTTACTTTCTTACATTTACTCCCTACAGGAGCATGGCCTGTTCTTATTGATGACTTTGTGGAATTTGCACGCCCTCAAATTGCTGGGACAAAAAGTACAACAGTGTAGCACTGAAGGAGCCTTCTAGAATGTACATAGTCTGTACAATAAATACAACGGAAAATTGCACAGTCAATTTCTGCTGGCTGGATTGAACTGAAGATCAATCCTCACAATTCAGACTGAGGGTTGAGATACAACTTTAAGGATACATCTTGGACCATATTGTATTTCATTCTTCTAATGGTGGTTTGGGCTTGTCTTCTAGTCTGGGCCGCTCTAAACATTTATTATTCCAACATTGTGGATTTCATCTTATATCTGTGGACCATCCTAGTTTATTTTCCCATTAAGTCTTAGAAGCTTTATGGTGATTATTTTGAAGTTTCCATTCTTGCATAAAGCACAATGCTGTCTTCATCAGAGAACAATTTTGGCATAAGAATTAAACATATGAACATCACAGTTTATAAAAACTTCTTAAATATATGCTTTGGGCTAGTTGCAAAGACTATGCTGATAGCACTTCCAGTGAGAGTGATATATTTAAGTGTACCGGATCTGGAATGGTGTTTTGGTATGGGGGATTTTTTTTCTTCTGGCAGATTACATGTATTGTTAATGTGAGTAGAGTATCTGATGAAAAAAAGTCAAAATAACCTACGTAAAAAATTTTGAGGATGACTTGGTGTGCCTACCCAAAAGTTTATTTTGTTTTAGACCCTCAATTTCAAAAGGTTCCACAGAACTAGTCTGCACTTACCTTAACCATGTTTATATATAGTTGTCTTACAGGGACTTTTTATTTAGAAAAAGGTCTGCATAATGTTAAATTCTACATTATGCACCTCATAATTGGATTTCATTATGATTTTGAAATGCTTATATGCCTGTTGAGTAAGTTAAACTATTTAATTTGTTTTGAATGTTTTAGATTGCTTCATAATACAGTATTCTAAATTTAGGTATGAGGGTTTATTTTTGTTTCTTTTTTTGGTCAGCGCACTATGGAACACAAATGAAATTCTCTTAATTTATAAGAAGATAGTAGGAATTAAATTTTGAAAATGGTTTTAATGAGCCATGAAGTTCAATTCTTATAGGTACTGCTCTTTCAGACAAATAGTCCATTTTTGATGACTTCTTATTTTGTTGAAATTTCTACAACTGCTAATCACTGTGGTTGCCAAATACTTGAGGAGCAAAGATTTTCAAGGAAGCATGTACTTGATGCAAATGCAAATCTGGCTTACATTTTCATAAATTATTTAGTTTCTACTGTTTTTTGTTTCACTCATATTAGTTCAGAGTGATTTTTTTTCACATCAAAGCAGAACTGTATCTTGTATGTATTTTATTATTATTACAAGACCCATGAACTGCCCCTGTTCACTTCTTGACATGTGAAGAAGGGTTTATTGCTTTCTTAAACATTTCTTAGACGCTTTATGGTGATTATTTTGAAGTTTCCATTCTTGCATAAAGCACAATGCTGTCTTCATCAGAGAACAATTTTGGCATAAGAATTAAACATATGAACATCACAGTTTATAAAAACTTCTTAAATATATGCTTTGGGCTAGTTGCAAAGACTATGCTGATAGCACTTCCAGTGAGAGTGATATATTTAAGTGTACCGGATCTGGAATGGTGTTTTGGTATGGGGGATTTTTTTTCTTCTGGCAGATTACATGTATTGTTAATGTGAGTAGAGTATCTGATGAAAAAAAGTCAAAATAACCTACGTAAAAAATTTTGAGGATGACTTGGTGTGCCTACCCAAAAGTTTATTTTGTTTTAGACCCTCAATTTCAAAAGGTTCCACAGAACTAGTCTGCACTTACCTTAACCATGTTTATATATAGTTGTCTTACAGGGACTTTTTATTTAGAAAAAGGTCTGCATAATGTTAAATTCTACATTATGCACCTCATAATTGGATTTCATTATGATTTTGAAATGCTTATATGCCTGTTGAGTAAGTTAAACTATTTAATTTGTTTTGAATGTTTTAGATTGCTTCATAATACAGTATTCTAAATTTAGGTATGAGGGTTTATTTTTGTTTCTTTTTTTGGTCAGCGCACTATGGAACACAAATGAAATTCTCTTAATTTATAAGAAGATAGTAGGAATTAAATTTTGAAAATGGTTTTAATGAGCCATGAAGTTCAATTCTTATAGGTACTGCTCTTTCAGACAAATAGTCCATTTTTGATGACTTCTTATTTTGTTGAAATTTCTACAACTGCTAATCACTGTGGTTGCCAAATACTTGAGGAGCAAAGATTTTCAAGGAAGCATGTACTTGATGCAAATGCAAATCTGGCTTACATTTTCATAAATTATTTAGTTTCTACTGTTTTTTGTTTCACTCATATTAGTTCAGAGTGATTTTTTTTTTTCACATCAAAGCAGAACTGTATCTTGTATGTATTTTATTATTATTACAAGACCCATGAACTGCTTTCATGCTGAAAATGCTCATTTCTCTGTTCACTTCTTGACATGTGAAGAAGGGTTTATTGCTTTCTTAAACATTTCTTTAAGGCTGGTTAAAAAAAATGTAAAACTTCAGATACTGAATGACTGATTATTTAGCAGGAGTAGATTTTGCTTGGTGTATCCAGGCACTTTGTAAGGTCTAATGTTGAAATTATCAAGGGAATGTACTTCATAAAACCAGTACATTATAATGTAGATGTGGAAATGATTTTAAGAAACTGAATTTTATTTACTTGATTTTGAAATTGCCTAGGAAGCTTTTCCCATAGATATTAATATTCTAATTATAACTTTAATTCAAGAATCTGAGTCTAGTAAAAGAAAATTTTGAGAATTCCTATTCAGGTTACTGGAATTGGTTATTTAAAAAAAAAAGGAAAAAAATCCTGCTGCTTTCAGTATTTCTTGATTTCATATTTGTAAATATGAAGAGGAACTTCAATTATAAAAAATTTTAAAAAGATATATATATATTATATATAAATGTACTATTTTGTTTTCTGTCTTGAAGATTTTGAGTTATGGTATTGTTTTTGAATTGATTAATTAATTCCAGTATGCTGTGTTTTGAAATGAGATCCGATTCATTTTTTTCCCCCAATATAAATGGTTTTTCATGAAAGTCTTATTGGTTCATGGCCTAGTGCCTTGGGTTTTACAGACTTTTCCTTTTAAATGCAAGACCTTTTCAACAAAATAGTGTTTGTCATCAGTTTGGTACTAAACATTTATAATTACTGTGTAATTATAAACAAAACAATACATAAAGCTTTGAATATAATTATGTAGCATAAAAGTTAAGGTTGTTAACTCTATGATGGCATCTTAGAATTAAACAAGACTATTATAGGGCTGAAAAGAGAAGACGGATGTAATGTGGTGTGATTCTTCTGAGGATAAATGTCTGGTTACAGGGAATATTATGTACTAATGCTTCCACATAATGGCCATGTGTGTTTGAGTGTGTGTGAAAGAGACTGACAGCTTGAAAGGGACATACATGCTCTCTCTCACACACACACACACAACTTGAATTGCTTTAATTAATTAGTTACAGTCTTCGTTTTGGTTAACTCCCCATGCTGATTCTTTGGTTTAAACTGAACCACAGGTACAGTTTCCTTCTTGCCAAATGTCAAAACAGGTACACATTTTAAAATGTAATGCTTTTTAAAGAGTAAAGTGTATAAAATTAGAAGTGCCCACATATAAAAATACTTGAGATCAAGGTTATCATAAGTGACTATCATCTGCATATCTCTGTAAGTTCAATTGTGTTTCTTACATCCCTGTCATATTACCAACAGAGGCAATAAAAGCTTCAGTGAAATTGCCATGACTAAATCTTTTTACATATTATTTCAGTGTAACACTTTTTAAAAAACTAAAATATACCAGAAAACTTTTTCAGAAAGGATGATTATTTATGGAAAGAGCATTGTAATGGCAAGTTTTGGGGAGAAAAGATATGCCAAGTTTTGTTTACTATATTTAAAATGTTTACAACTCTACTGGGCTGCTTTATTAACAGTACTGTAGTTGTGTAATATGGCTTTGTAATATGGCTTTCTTCATTAGACTTTTAAAAAGTTTTAATGAGAGAAAGAAGAGTTAATAAAATAACATGAGAAATCTTTTATATCATATCCTTAACTGGCAAATTCTTATTTAAGCAAGGGTATACTATTTTTTTCCTCAAATATTTTAAGTGAATGAAGTGTTCATCTATTTTTTATTTGATGATAATCAAGAGGTTTGAGTAGTTTTAGCCAGTTTAATGTGCACTTTGCTTAGATTTTCTAGAATATGTTATTATGAAGACTACATCCTGTAAACCTTCTGTAGCTTTTACATATGAATGACAGAAGTTAAACCTAATGAAAGAATTTTGGAATAAAGAAAAGTGGTGCTGGGGAAATTTATTATAGTTCCCAAAGTACGCCTTTGTAAACCTGCATCAACTTTTAGCGAGAATTAATTTATGGAGTTCTAAATGTTCAATTGTATATATTTAATAGAAAATACTTATTTGACACCTCAGCCGTTTTCTTTAAATGTTATTTTATACTTTTAACATGATATATATTGCATACATAGATGTTTTGATAAGATTTTATCAAATTTGATAATGTAATGATAAAATGTTTTTAAAATGTGAACTATTTAGCATATATCTTAATAACTGAGGACACAGTAACGGAATTGTGATTTCTACATAATGTGATAATTAGGGTTAAAATTATGGCTTATCATTTCATTGATTATAAACAAGTTTATTTCTGAATTCTTTACTTGCCTCCATTTTTACAATCATATGGCAATAATTTCTATTTTTGTTTCATGGAAATGTGGTGAAGTTATATACCATGAACCTTTGCCTTTGATTTCTGAAGAAGGGGAAGGGGCTAATATTTTGTAGTTGATAAATTTGAAATTCCTAATAATACAGAATCCCCTTTTCCAGGTTGACCCTTATTACTCTTTGTCACCATTTTGGTTGAATATTTGCTTGATTTGTATCTTATTCTGGAGGCAGATAGTTCTGTTTTTTTTTTTTTTAAATTCATAATACAGTTACATGTTTTTATCAGAATGTTCTTGCCATCTATTTTCTTTACTGCCTGTTGGGTAATTGGCATTTCTTGCTGACAGACTCATTTATTTGACAACTTTCCACTAGGCTCGGTGTTCTGTGTTAATGTGGCTTTGACTTCTCTTTCATTGGTCTTATTTTAATCTGTCATAAATAAGGAGATTATGATAAAAAGTGCACAGCTGTTGTAGTAGATGGAATTTCTAAAAAGTAATATCTGTTTATGGAGTTTTAAAGACACGGAGAAATCATTTTATAATTATCCATTTTAAAAATTGAGTTTCTAAAAATATATTTTTATCCAGGTATATCTAAGTTTTTCTTAGAAGTATTGCTTATGTATTTTCAGCTTATTTTTTTGTATTTGTGCTGTGCAGAAATCAGAGTAACTTGTAACCTAAAATGTTTTTCAAGAAATACCTTGAGGCTGCTATATTTCACGAGGTTGGAGGCTTTTTACTTTATCTCTTGTATGTTAGTGGCATTTAATATGAAACTTGGCTTAGGGGAAAATGTTTGGTTAAAAAAAGTGTTTCTTTTAAATAACTGGCTTTGAGGGAACATGACTTCTTTGGCAGATTTTTCAGTGCGGATTGTGAAGAGCATTTAGACACCTCAGCCGTTTTTTAATGAAAAAATTTGATATATATCATTATGTTTAAATTTCAATTTGATAATGTAATGATAAAATGTTTTTAAAATGTGAACTATTTAGCATATATCTTAATAACTGAGGACACAGTAACGGAATTGTGATTTCTACATAATGTGATAATTAGGGTTAAAATTATGGCTTATCATTTCATTGATTATAAACAAGTTTATTTCTGAATTCTTTACTTGCCTCCATTTTTACAATCATATGGCAATAATTTCTATTTTTGTTTCATGGAAATGTGGTGAAGTTATATACCATGAACCTTTGCCTTTGATTTCTGAAGAAGGGGAAGGGGCTAATATTTTGTAGTTGATAAATTTGAAATTCCTAATAATACAGAATCCCCTTTTCCAGGTTGACCCTTATTACTCTTTGTCACCATTTTGGTTGAATATTTGCTTGATTTGTATCTTATTCTGGAGGCAGATAGTTCTGTTTTTTTTTTTTTTAAATTCATAATACAGTTACATGTTTTTATCAGAATGTTCTTGCCATCTATTTTCTTTACTGCCTGTTGGGTAATTGGCATTTCTTGCTGACAGACTCATTTATTTGACAACTTTCCACTAGGCTCGGTGTTCTGTGTTAATGTGGCTTTGACTTCTCTTTCATTGGTCTTATTTTAATCTGTCATAAATAAGGAGATTATGATAAAAAGTGCACAGCTGTTGTAGTAGATGGAATTTCTAAAAAGTAATATCTGTTTATGGAGTTTTAAAGACACGGAGAAATCATTTTATAATTATCCATTTTAAAAATTGAGTTTCTAAAAATATATTTTTATCCAGGTATATCTAAGTTTTTCTTAGAAGTATTGCTTATGTATTTTCAGCTTATTTTTTTGTATTTGTGCTGTGCAGAAATCAGAGTAACTTGTAACCTAAAATGTTTTTCAAGAAATACCTTGAGGCTGCTATATTTCACGAGGTTGGAGGCTTTTTACTTTATCTCTTGTATGTTAGTGGCATTTAATATGAAACTTGGCTTAGGGGAAAATGTTTGGTTAAAAAAAGTGTTTCTTTTAAATAACTGGCTTTGAGGGAACATGACTTCTTTGGCAGATTTTTCAGTGGGATGGAAAGAGATGGAGTCGGATTGAAATGAAAGCAAGCTTGATTATAGAAGGTAGCACTGCTTTGAAAAGAAGAACCCATTAAGTAAGTTTAAATTGATGAATAATTTAGAAGCAAAATAGTGAAAACAAAGCTTGATTTAAAACAACAAAAAGTTTGGAAACAGAGACATCATGTGAGTAGCTTAGAGAGAAAAGCAAAGAAAAAAAATGGGTAATTTTCATTTTATATTTAGAATATGTAGGTACATATTTAATGTAAGTATTAAACTTTTATTTCAGGTTAGGAAGTATTTTAAGATCTTGGAAAATGCCAAATGAGATTTTTTACAGAAAGGAGTACTCTAGGGTGTAAGCTTAGGGGAAAGCAAGATGGCTGAGGAGAAATGCTAAGGTAAGTTCGAGAAGGTGATGTTGTCAGGTACAAGACACAGAGCTAAAAGAGCAGTATGTGACTAGTGAGATTTAGAGATGTGTGTACGTGGAGTCTTTTTAAAACAGCATGCTTAGTTTTCAATATTCTTGAGAGTGTGTTAGAATTCATTTGTACTGAAATTATATGAAAACCAGAGCTTTAAAATAGTCATTCCCAAGACTGTTTTAACAGAGCAACAGCTTTATTGAGGTATAATTTACACACCATAAAATCCAACCATAGTAAGTGAAATTCAGTAAAAATTCAGTAAATTTTAGTAAATTCATAGAGCTCTGAAACCATCACCACAGTCCAGTTTTAGAAAATTCCCATCAGCCATAAAAGCTGCCTCCTGCTCTTTTGCTATTAGTTCCTGCTCCTAACCCGAGCTTTAGGCAGCCACACTGACCTGTTCCATGAATTTTACCTGTCCAGAAATCCCACATGAATAGAATCATGGAACTTGAAGTCTTCTGTATCTGGCTTCTTTCCCTTGGCATGCTTTTGAGATTCATCCATGTTATAGGTTGCTATGTAATATTCCACTATATGGACAGTTTGTTTATTCATTCACCCATCGATGAACATTTGGATTGTTTCTGGTTTTATTACGAATACTAATTATGTGAATATTCCCCATATATGTCATTGTACAGATTTTTCAGTGGGATGGAAAGAGATGGAGTCGGATTGAAATGAAAGCAAGCTTGATTATAGAAGGTAGCACTGCTTTGAAAAGAAGAACCCATTAAGTAAGTTTAAATTGATGAATAATTTAGAAGCAAAATAGTGAAAACAAAGCTTGATTTAAAACAACAAAAAGTTTGGAAACAGAGACATCATGTGAGTAGCTTAGAGAGAAAAGCAAAGAAAAAAAATGGGTAATTTTCATTTTATATTTAGAATATGTAGGTACATATTTAATGTAAGTATTAAACTTTTATTTCAGGTTAGGAAGTATTTTAAGATCTTGGAAAATGCCAAATGAGATTTTTTACAGAAAGGAGTACTCTAGGGTGTAAGCTTAGGGGAAAGCAAGATGGCTGAGGAGAAATGCTAAGGTAAGTTCGAGAAGGTGATGTTGTCAGGTACAAGACACAGAGCTAAAAGAGCAGTATGTGACTAGTGAGATTTAGAGATGTGTGTACGTGGAGTCTTTTGAAAACAGCATGCTTAGTTTTCAATATTCTTGAGAGTGTGTTAGAATTCATTTGTACTGAAATTATATGAAAACCAGAGCTTTAAAATAGTCATTCCCAAGACTGTTTTAACAGAGCAACAGCTTTATTGAGGTATAATTTACACACCATAAAATCCAACCATAGTAAGTGAAATTCAGTAAAAATTCAGTAAATTTTAGTAAATTCATAGAGCTCTGAAACCATCACCACAGTCCAGTTTTAGAAAATTCCCATCAGCCATAAAAGCTGCCTCCTGCTCTTTTGCTATTAGTTCCTGCTCCTAACCCGAGCTTTAGGCAGCCACACTGACCTGTTCCATGAATTTTACCTGTCCAGAAATCCCACATGAATAGAATCATGGAACTTGAAGTCTTCTGTATCTGGCTTCTTTCCCTTGGCATGCTTTTGAGATTCATCCATGTTATAGGTTGCTATGTAATATTCCACTATATGGACAGTTTGTTTATTCATTCACCCATCGATGAACATTTGGATTGTTTCTGGTTTTATTACGAATACTAATTATGTGAATATTCCCCATATATGTCATTGTATGGACATATGTTTTAACTTCTTTTAGGTGGATTCCTGGGAGTGTAATTGTTGGATTGTTTGGAAATTTTTTTTTTTTTTTTTTTGAGAGGAAAGTAAAATTAATTGGAGTGAGGGAAGGAAGAGTCATCAGTACAGCGGGCCGGCTTAAGGGAGAAAGTGGGAGACACTGTGAGAACAGCGGGCCTCACAGCGGGCTGGCTCAAGGGAGAGCCGACCAAAATTTTATGTTTGACTTTCTAAACTCTCAGACTTTCCCAAAGTGGTTGTACCATTTTAAAATATTCCTAACACAATGGGTACGGGTTGCAGTTTCTCTGAATCATTGTGAATATGCTTCTTATTATTGCTATTATTATCATTACCCTGTTATATCTGTATCTTAAATGTGCAAGTTATGTATATGTAGCTCTAATTCATATGTCTGTTGGATGTGCAGTTTGGGTAAGTAAAAGGTGGCCTGAGGGATTGTTGGAAAATTACTTGCTGTGGATATATACTTATCTGAAGGCAGTATTTTCTGCAACCAGTGAGGGTGGTTATTGTGCTCTTCCAATGGGAGTTCCAGCCCCTTAGTGAACTCCAGTGAGGAGTTGACCTGGGTAGGCAGAGAGTGATGCTGATGGCTGTTGCTTTGTGCTATTTTGTGTAGAGTGCTTCATTTAAGTACCTAGCTAGCCTATGACTGGTGGTAATACTTAAAATCTTGAATAAGTAATTGCACAGACATGTCAGTCTCATTGTTAGTTTTCTCAGAGCTCTTTCGCTTTGAGAAATTAATTTCTAAAGTCTGTAAAACTTTAATTGATACTATTTAGTTGCTATCAGCCACTTTTGCTCTGTACACAGTGAACATTGGAGTAATGTTTATTTATAATAGAACACTTTAGAATATACAACAGTAGATGAATGTAACGAACCTGCTTCAACACAGTTCATGTGGCTAATCTTGATTTATCTGTATGCCACCATCCATCTTCCCAACCCTGATTTATTCCTTTTCTTCTGTATTTACTTATTTATTTTTGACCACACTGGGTCTTTGTTGCTGCACATGGGCTTTCTCTAGTTGTGGCGAGTGAATGCTACTCTTCTTTGCACTTCATGGGCTTCTCTTGTTGCAGAGCACAGGCTCTAGTCACATGGGCTTCAGTAGTTGCAGCACACAGGCTCCTGAGTTGTGGCTTGCTGGCCTTAGAGCTCTTGTGCTTCAGTAATTGTGGTGCCCGGATTTCGTTGCTCCACTGCATGTGGAATCTTCCTGGACCAGGGATCGAACCCTTGTCCCATGCCTTGGCAGGTGGATTCTTATCCACTGTGCCACCAGGGAAGTCCCTCAACCCTGATTTATTCTGAAGCAAGTGTGAGATAGCAGATTTCATTTGTGAATATTTCAGTGTGTATGTCTGAAAGATAAAGCTCTTAACGATAATCAGAATGTTGTTATCATGCTTGAATGTTAACAATTTCTTAGTAATTATCCACTCAGCATTTTAACTTATCTCATAATTTATTTTTCCAGTTCAAGTCAGGTTTCAAATGAGGTCTGTATGTTGTATTTATCTATAAATTTCTTTTAACTGATGGATTCCCATACCTGCCTCTCTTCAGTTTGAAATTCATCTGTTTGAAAATGCATTGGTTGCTTTAAATTTTCAAATTTCTGTGCAGTTTATATTTAAGGTAACATTTAATGTCCTTCATCAAAAACATTATAACTTGAAAAATATTTGAAGTGTGGTATAGAAAGCCACAAAAATTATATCAACAGATGTTCTCTTAAATTAAAAATATAATGGGACTTGTATTCAGAATATATAAGAAACTCTTAGAGCTAACAATAAAGACAACCCAATTTACAAACAAGCAAAGTATTTGAATCTGCATATATGTTTCTTCAGAATGTATATAAAGGTGAAAAAATACTCAACATCACTAGTCATTAGGAAAATGCAAATCTAACCACAGTGAGTTATCGCTTAATACCCTCAAGGATTACTTTAGTAAAAAGGACAAGTGTTGAAGAGCATCCGGATGAATTGGAACTTTTGTCCATGGGTGGAATATAACATGGTGCAGCAGCTGTGGAACAGTTTGGCTGTTGCTCAGAAAGTTAAACATAGAGCTAGCATATGACTCAGCAGTTCTACTCCTAGAAATAGAATTGAAACCATATTCACATTCCAGCTCCTGGTAACCACTATTTTACTTTGTGTGTCTTAGGAATTTGATTGTTTTAGGTATTTCATATAAATGAAGTCACCTAATATTTATCTTTTTGTGATTGGCTTATTTCACTTAGCATAATGTCCTCAAGCTTCATCCTCATTGCAGCATGTGATAGGAATTCATTCTTTTTTAAAGGCTGAATAATACTCCATTTTAAGTATTTTATCATACTTTATTTTATCCATTTATTCGTCAGTGAACATTTGGCTCTGAATAGTGCTACTGTGAACTTAAGTATGCAGATCTCTCTTTGAGACCCTCCTTTTCAGTTCTTTTGGATAAATGCTGAAGTTCTATTACTGGATCCTATGGCACTCTTTGTTTAAGATTTTTGAGGAACATCTATACTATTTTTCCACAGCAACTGCACCCTTTTAACAATCCTAGCAACAGTGCACAAGGGTTCCAGATTCTCCACATCATCATCAGCTCTTCCTTCCTGTTTCCCCCCTTTCCTCCCTTCTTCCTTTTCCCGCTTTTTATACTGGCCATCCTAGTGAGTATGAGGTAATATCTCATTGTTGTTTTTGATTGCATTTCTCTGGTTAGTGATACTGAGCATCCTTTCACGTTTATTGGTCATTTGTTTCTTATCTTTGGAAAAATGACTATTCGAGTCCATTGCCCATTTTTGAATTGGGTTATTTGAATTTTTGTTGTGTTGTGACAGCTCTCTTAATATTCTGTATGTTAAGCATTTGGTCAAATGTGAGTTAAGTCGTCTCCATTGATTTTTCTGTCTAATCTGTTGATGGCAGTGGGATATTGAAGTCCCTTACTTTTATTATTGTCAATTTCTCCCTTTATTTTGCTTCCTATTAAAATTTAGTCTGTGTATGGAATTTGGATTTTCCAATTATTTGGAAAGATAATATCTGCAAACATAATTTTACTTGTTTCTGATTTAGATGCTTTTTATTATCTTCTGTCTCAATTGCTCTGGCTAGGCAATACAAAAACAATTAAAATTGTTCTGATTTCAGCAGTGAATTTTCATATAACATGGTGCAGCAGCTGTGGAACGGGGCCAAAGTTAAACATAGAGCTAGCATATGACTCAGCAGTTCTACTCCTAGAAATAGAATTGAAACCATATTCACATTCCAGCTCCTGGTAACCACTATTTTACTTTGTGTGTCTTAGGAATTTGATTGTTTTAGGTATTTCATATAAATGAAGTCACCTAATATTTATCTTTTTGTGATTGGCTTATTTCACTTAGCATAATGTCCTCAAGCTTCATCCTCATTGCAGCATGTGATAGGAATTCATTCTTTTTTAAAGGCTGAATAATACTCCATTTTAAGTATTTTATCATACTTTATTTTATCCATTTATTCGTCAGTGAACATTTGGCTCTGAATAGTGCTACTGTGAACTTAAGTATGCAGATCTCTCTTTGAGACCCTCCTTTTCAGTTCTTTTGGATAAATGCTGAAGTTCTATTACTGGATCCTATGGCACTCTTTGTTTAAGATTTTTGAGGAACATCTATACTATTTTTCCACAGCAACTGCACCCTTTTAACAATCCTAGCAACAGTGCACAAGGGTTCCAGATTCTCCACATCATCATCAGCTCTTCCTTCCTGTTTCCCCCCTTTCCTCCCTTCTTCCTTTTCCCGCTTTTTATACTGGCCATCCTAGTGAGTATGAGGTAATATCTCATTGTTGTTTTTGATTGCATTTCTCTGGTTAGTGATACTGAGCATCCTTTCACGTTTATTGGTCATTTGTTTCTTATCTTTGGAAAAATGACTATTCGAGTCCATTGCCCATTTTTGAATTGGGTTATTTGAATTTTTGTTGTGTTGTGACAGCTCTCTTAATATTCTGTATGTTAAGCATTTGGTCAAATGTGAGTTAAGTCGTCTCCATTGATTTTTCTGTCTAATCTGTTGATGGCAGTGGGATATTGAAGTCCCTTACTTTTATTATTGTCAATTTCTCCCTTTATTTTGCTTCCTATTAAAATTTAGTCTGTGTATGGAATTTGGATTTTCCAATTATTTGGAAAGATAATATCTGCAAACATAATTTTACTTGTTTCTGATTTAGATGCTTTTTATTATCTTCTGTCTCAATTGCTCTGGCTAGGACTTCAGATACCATGTAGAAGTGACAAGAGTGGCCCTCCTTCTCTTGTTCTGATCTTAGAGGAAAACCTCTGCATCTTTCACCACTGAAGTATAATGTCAGCAGTGAATTTTTCATATATGGTCTTTATTATGCTGGGGTAGTTTCCTTCTATTCCTAGTTTGTTGGGTTTTTGTTGGGTGGGGAGAAAGAGTGCCAGGAAAGGGTACTGAGTCTTCTTAATGCTTTTCTGCATCAGTTATTACGATCTTGCAGTTTTGGTCCTCCACTCTGTTCATGTGGCATAGAAGGAGGATTGGTGGTCATATGTTGAACCATCTTTGCATTCCAGGAATCACTCCCACTTTGTCATGTTGTATAGTTCCTACTGGAACTCTCCATAGAATGTAATCATAGAATGTTACACCTCTTCCCTTTAAGCCTCTTTGTTGTTGGGTGCCTGTTTCAGCAGTATGGCCTAATCTAACTACCACATGCACTGAATGTGAAGGTTTACTAAGGGAAAATAAGAAAACTTGAATTGGATTCTCAGATACTTTTTATTTCCAGATTCATTAACAACCAAATCTGTAACTTGCTTAAAGGCATGTTGTGGAAAAGAAGCACAAAAAAATCTAAAGTTTTTAGTTTACTAATTTTTAAGGCAACCACCTATTCCTGCTTCTGGAGATTCTACAGAGCTGGAACTCCAAAAGAAAAGGAGCCATCCACATGGCCTACATCTAACAGAGAAGAACATTAGTTCAAAGTCCCTGAAGCATGAATGAACTTGGAAAGTCGGAGGAATGGAAGGTAAGGCAGTGAGGTGGCTGAGGAGCAGACTGCATGAGATTCTGAGAAGAGAGGCAGGCACATCACACATGATTTTGTGAGCTAACACAAGAAGGGTGAACTTTATGAGCAATGACATACACTTGGAGATTTTACAACAAAGAAGAAAAATCTGTTGATGGCAGTGGGATATTGAAGTCCCTTACTTTTATTATTGTCAATTTCTCCCTTTATTTTGCTTCCTATTAAAATTTAGTCTGTGTATGGAATTTGGATTTTCCAATTATTTGGAAAGATAATATCTGCAAACATAATTTTACTTGTTTCTGATTTAGATGCTTTTTATTATCTTCTGTCTCAATTGCTCTGGCTAGGACTTCAGATACCATGTAGAAGTGACAAGAGTGGCCCTCCTTCTCTTGTTCTGATCTTAGAGGAAAACCTCTGCATCTTTCACCACTGAAGTATAATGTCAGCAGTGAATTTTTCATATATGGTCTTTATTATGCTGGGGTAGTTTCCTTCTATTCCTAGTTTGTTGGGTTTTTGTTGGGTGGGGAGAAAGAGTGCCAGGAAAGGGTACTGAGTCTTCTTAATGCTTTTCTGCATCAGTTATTACGATCTTGCAGTTTTGGTCCTCCACTCTGTTCATGTGGCATAGAAGGAGGATTGGTGGTCATATGTTGAACCATCTTTGCATTCCAGGAATCACTCCCACTTTGTCATGTTGTATAGTTCCTACTGGAACTCTCCATAGAATGTAATCATAGAATGTTACACCTCTTCCCTTTAAGCCTCTTTGTTGTTGGGTGCCTGTTTCAGCAGTATGGCCTAATCTAACTACCACATGCACTGAATGTGAAGGTTTACTAAGGGAAAATAAGAAAACTTGAATTGGATTCTCAGATACTTTTTATTTCCAGATTCATTAACAACCAAATCTGTAACTTGCTTAAAGGCATGTTGTGGAAAAGAAGCACAAAAAAATCTAAAGTTTTTAGTTTACTAATTTTTAAGGCAACCACCTATTCCTGCTTCTGGAGATTCTACAGAGCTGGAACTCCAAAAGAAAAGGAGCCATCCACATGGCCTACATCTAACAGAGAAGAACATTAGTTCAAAGTCCCTGAAGCATGAATGAACTTGGAAAGTCGGAGGAATGGAAGGTAAGGCAGTGAGGTGGCTGAGGAGCAGACTGCATGAGATTCTGAGAAGAGAGGCAGGCACATCACACATGATTTTGTGAGCTAACACAAGAAGGGTGAACTTTATGAGCAATGACATACACTTGGAGATTTTACAACAAAGAAGAAAAATGTTTTGAGTTTTGCTTTAAAAGGTGATTCTGGCTGCTGTGTGAATGATTCCCAGGTAGTTAGGAGGTTGCTGTCTGGACAAGAGGTGATGCCGCTTTGAACTAGTGTGGCAGTGGTAGAAGAGAGGGACAGACTGGGATATATTCTAAAGATGGGGTCAGATCATTTAATTGTGGCTTTATGTTGGAAGGGATGGAAAAATGTCTAATTGGAACCATTGTGTGGATGATGGTGTCAGCTATCCTGATGGAGACCATTGGATTAGAAGTTGGGGGGAATCAAGTATTCTGTTGTTAAGACATGAATGCTTTATGTCCAAATGTATAGTGTATACTTTAGTGTCTCCCATTGGCATGCTATGAGCATTTTGGGGCAGGACAATCCTCATGGGATCTCAGAGCTATACATTTTACCCCAGGAAATGAAAAACTACCTCGGCAGTGTGACAGTCTAAACTGCACACATATTTTCAAATGCTCTCTAGGGTAGTTTTGGGGGCTTCCCCAGGGGCTCAGTGCCAAAGAATCCACCTGCAATACAGAAGGTGGAGACATGGGTTTGATCCCTGAGTCAGGAATGGGCAAATTCCAGTATTTTTGCCAGGAGAATGCCATGGAGAGAGGAGCCTGGGGGATCCTATGGGTCACAGAGTCAAGCCTGACCTGAAACTAGTGAGCAAACACGCCTGTAGCTCTATTTCAGGTTGTTCCTCTAGTGTACCTCTGCTAGTGCAAGGGGGCTTTACATCCTCTGTTTTCTCAGGCAGTGAACACTGAAAAGTACAACTATGCCATATGTCTGTAAATTTTTTATATAATTTTATATATATAAGATTTTGTATTATTTACTTATAGTGTCCAGGCCAATTCATTCTATTTTTCTCATTCTTTATCCTTATGCCATCACTTTTAATTCATAATTGATTTTCCATTTTGCTCAGAAATTTAAAATATTGGGAAAGGAGCAGACTGCATGAGATTCTGAGAAGAGAGGCAGGCACATCACACATGATTTTGTGAGCTAACACAAGAAGGGTGAACTTTATGAGCAATGACATACACTTGGAGATTTTACAACAAAGAAGAAAAATGTTTTGAGTTTTGCTTTAAAAGGTGATTCTGGCTGCTGTGTGAATGATTCCCAGGTAGTTAGGAGGTTGCTGTCTGGACAAGAGGTGATGCCGCTTTGAACTAGTGTGGCAGTGGTAGAAGAGAGGGACAGACTGGGATATATTCTAAAGATGGGGTCAGATCATTTAATTGTGGCTTTATGTTGGAAGGGATGGAAAAATGTCTAATTGGAACCATTGTGTGGATGATGGTGTCAGCTATCCTGATGGAGACCATTGGATTAGAAGTTGGGGGGAATCAAGTATTCTGTTGTTAAGACATGAATGCTTTATGTCCAAATGTATAGTGTATACTTTTAGTGTCTCCCATTGGCATGCTATGAGCATTTTGGGGCAGGACAATCCTCATGGGATCTCAGAGCTATACATTTTACCCCAGGAAATGAAAAACTACCTCGGCAGTGTGACAGTCTAAACTGCACACATATTTTCAAATGCTCTCTAGGGTAGTTTTGGGGGCTTCCCCAGGGGCTCAGTGCCAAAGAATCCACCTGCAATACAGAAGGTGGAGACATGGGTTTGATCCCTGAGTCAGGAATGGGCAAATTCCAGTATTTTTGCCAGGAGAATGCCATGGAGAGAGGAGCCTGGGGGATCCTATGGGTCACAGAGTCAAGCCTGACCTGAAACTAGTGAGCAAACACGCCTGTAGCTCTATTTCAGGTTGTTCCTCTAGTGTACCTCTGCTAGTGCAAGGGGGCTTTACATCCTCTGTTTTCTCAGGCAGTGAACACTGAAAAGTACAACTATGCCATATGTCTGTAAATTTTTTATATAATTTTATATATATAAGATTTTGTATTATTTACTTATAGTGTCCAGGCCAATTCATTCTATTTTTCTCATTCTTTATCCTTATGCCATCACTTTTAATTCATAATTGATTTTACATTTTTGCTCAGAAATTTAAAATATTGGGAAAGTACTATATAAAAATCACATTCTAGTGATATTTGTTATAGATCTGGAAAGCAGCATGTTGGTAATGGTAAAATTACATAAAACACTCACAAAATTTCATTTCTTTAAAATAATTGTTTTAAAGCAAAAATGTGTTTTAAAATACATGACAAAACTACCAAGGATTGGAAGAGGAGTAAATGGAATTTTACTGTAAGACTCTTGTAAATAAAGTGATACAATAAATAAAGGCTGTTTCAATGTAAGGATATACATGTTAGTTACTCAGTTGTGTCTGACTCTCTGCAAGCCCATGGACCGTCCCCCTCCAGGCAAGACTTATTGCTGCCATTATTTCTTTAGCCTTCTGAGTATTTCGTCTCTTGTTTTTTTTCTACTTTTGAATGTTGATTTTCCCACTCTATGTTTCTTTCTCAGCTCTAGCTTTTTGCTGTGTAGTTATGAGATTTACATAAAAACGTCTTTTTTTTTTTTTTTGCTTTATAATAGTTTATTTCCATTTGTCTAAATAGGTTCTGTCCTACTCTTTACCTTTTATAATTTTTGATTTTACAAATTATGCTATGATTTTGTTATTAAGTGTAAGTAGCCAGTTGTTTTTAATGAACTCATTTTAACCTTTACAATTCTATCACCTTAATCACTTCTTGTGTACTTGTTTCATCGTGAAGAGCGCTGAGCAGCATTACTTTTTTTTATTTATCTTTTGGAGGGTGGGGAGGGAGGGGGATGGGCGGGCCACTTCCACTGGTCTTTCATTTCTCCATTTTCATCCGTCTTTGTTCTTTGGCTCCTGTCGGCCTCCCAACGCGGTGGCCTCTGTTGTCACAGAGCACCGGCTCTGGGCGCATGCACCCCAGAGCTCCGGCTCGGTAATTGGACACATCGGTCCAGCCGCTCCGCGGCACGTGGGATCTTCCCAGGCCAGGGATCGAACTGGCGCCCCTTGCACTGCAAGGCGGTGTCTTTGCCCACTGGACCACCAGGGGAAGCCCCAGCAGCATTACTTTTGAGGGAGGTAATGTGGTGGTAAGCTCAGACTTCGTCTGGGAAAGCTATTATTTCTCCTTTCAATCTGAAAGATAACTGCTGGATAGAGTATTTTTTTTAATTGAATTATAGTTGATTTATAATATTTTTCTGTTGTTCAACTAAGGGAGTAAGTTATACATATATCTGATTTAAAAAATTTATCTTAGGCTGCATTTGTTCTTAGCTGTATCATACAGTATCTTTGTGGTGCATAAATTCCATTTGTGTCCAGGTGCAAATGGGTGCAGTGGTTGTGGTGGCCTGGGAGAGCTTCCTGGACCAGGGATGAACCCACATCCTCTGCACTGCAAGGCGGATTCTTAACCAACTGGGCTGTCAGGGAAGTCCCATATCCACTCTGAGATTCTTTTGTTGTACAGGTCATTACAGAAGATTGAGTAGAGTTCCCTGTGCTATACAGGAGGTCCTTATTATATTTTGTATATAGTAGTGCGTATGTGTCAATCTGCTTAGGGTGTTCTTTTCTTTTTTATTATTATTTATTTATTTCGGGGGGGGGGGGTTGGGGAGAGAGGGAGGGGGTGGGCAGGCCACTTCTATTGGTCTTTCATTTGTCTGTTTTCATCCGTCTTTGTTCTTTGGCTCCTGTGGGCCTCCCATCGCAGTGGCCTCTGTTGTCGCAGAGTGCTGGCTCTGGGCGCATGTGCTCCAGAGCTCCGGCTCGGTAATTGGACATATCAGTCCAGGCGCTCCGCGGCACGTGGGATCTTCCCAGGCCAGGGCTCGAACCGGTGCCCCTTGCACTGCAAGGTGGTGTCCTTACCCACTGGACCACCAGGGAAGCCCTGCTTAGGGTGTTCCTGACCCACAATTTATCTTTCAGTACTCTTGCTCCTGGTGCGTAGAATTTCTGTTGAAAGTCTATTGATTGTATTAGAGGGGGTTCCTTTGTAGGTTATGGTCTTTTTTCCACTTGCTGCTTTTAACTGTTGACAGGCTTAGTGTGTCTTGGAGATACACTGGCAGGAAGGGTGATGTCATCATTATGACACATCATAAAGTGTGTCTCTTCATTGAGATAGGCATTATGTTACCTTCATGGACTTGTATATCCTGTCCCCCAGGTTTAGGAGGTTCTTAGCTCCTTTCTTTCTCTTCTTCTTATGGTATGCCCATTAATCCTATGTTGGCCCTTTTAACGGAGTCTGAAAATTGTCATAGGGTCTCTTCACTTAAAAGAAAACTTAGTCTCGGGCTTCCCTGGTGGTCCAGTGGGTAAAGAGTCTGCCTTGCAGTGCAAGGAGCACCAGTTTGATCCCTGGCCTGGGAAGATCCCACATGCAGCAGAGTGGCTGGACCGGTGTGTCCAATTATGAGCCAGCATTCTGGAGTGCATGTGCCCAGAGCTGGTGCTCTGCAAGGAGAGAGGCCACAGGCCAAAGAATAAAAATGGATGAAAATAAATAAACCAATAAAAGAGGCCAAAATTTAAAAAAAAATTCTTCTTTTCCACCTAAAACACTTCTATATTCTGCCCTTGAGCTCATCCTTTCTTCCATCTGACCTGCTTTATATCCAAGGTTTTCTAATGCGGTCTTCATCTCATTTACTAAATTCTTAAGTCCCAGAATTTTTCTTAGTACTCCTTCTATTCATTGAGTTTATTCCTGAGATTATTGTATTGCCTGAGTTTTCTTATAGCTTGTTGAATTTCTTCATAACAACTACTTTGAATTCTTTATCTGTCAGATCACAATACTCCATGTCTTGGGTTTACTGTTTACCATGATTTTTTTCATTAGTATTTGATGAAAAGTGCCTTTGTTGCTGCATCTGAAGTAGAGGACACTGTTTGTTTGTTTTTTTTTTTTAGTTAAGACTTTCCTTTGATTCAACAGTTACAGAGGTTGGTACTTAGGAACCTTTGTTATTTTCAGAATGTCGCACTATAGCACAAGTGTTTGGTTTCACTTCCCAAAGTCTCCACTATGGAGACTGGGAGTGTGCACATAAATAAAGAAAAAGCTGGCAGAGAGAAATACAGGGGAGAAAAGGGTAGCAGCAGAGTTCGGGGACGTATATGGTTGGTACCTGGTATGTATGTGGGTGTCTTGGAAGTTTGCAGGGACTCCTCTTGCCAGAATTCTGGGGCAGACAGCAGGAAATACATCCTTTCAGCTCTTTGATTTCTTCTTACTACTACTGGGAACATAGTTGATGTACAGTGTTGTGTTTTAGCAGTGATTCAGTTACACATGAACATGTGCTCATTCCTTTTCAGATTCTTTTCTCATATTGGTTATCACAGAATATTGTGCAGAATTCCCTGTTTTACAGTAGGGCCTTATTGATTATTTTATTTGTAGTTGTGTCTATATGTTCACAGTCTCCTGATTGATCCCTTGGCCTGGGAAGATCCCACATGCAGCAGAGTGGCTGGACCGGTGTGTCCAATTATGAGCCAGCATTCTGGAGTGCATGTGCCCAGAGCTGGTGCTCTGCAAGGAGAGAGGCCACAGGCCAAAGAATAAAAATGGATGAAAATAAATAAACCAATAAAAGAGGCCAAAATTTAAAAAAAAATTCTTCTTTTCCACCTAAAACACTTCTATATTCTGCCCTTGAGCTCATCCTTTCTTCCATCTGACCTGCTTTATATCCAAGGTTTTCTAATGCGGTCTTCATCTCATTTACTAAATTCTTAAGTCCCAGAATTTTTCTTAGTACTCCTTCTATTCATTGAGTTTATTCCTGAGATTATTGTATTGCCTGAGTTTTCTTATAGCTTGTTGAATTTCTTCATAACAACTACTTTGAATTCTTTATCTGTCAGATCACAATACTCCATGTCTTGGGTTTACTGTTTACCATGATTTTTTTCATTAGTATTTGATGAAAAGTGCCTTTGTTGCTGCATCTGAAGTAGAGGACACTGTTTGTTTGTTTTTTTTTTTTAGTTAAGACTTTCCTTTGATTCAACAGTTACAGAGGTTGGTACTTAGGAACCTTTGTTATTTTCAGAATGTCGCACTATAGCACAAGTGTTTGGTTTCACTTCCCAAAGTCTCCACTATGGAGACTGGGAGTGTGCACATAAATAAAGAAAAAGCTGGCAGAGAGAAATACAGGGGAGAAAAGGGTAGCAGCAGAGTTCGGGGACGTATATGGTTGGTACCTGGTATGTATGTGGGTGTCTTGGAAGTTTGCAGGGACTCCTCTTGCCAGAATTCTGGGGCAGACAGCAGGAAATACATCCTTTCAGCTCTTTGATTTCTTCTTACTACTACTGGGAACATAGTTGATGTACAGTGTTGTGTTTTAGCAGTGATTCAGTTACACATGAACATGTGCTCATTCCTTTTCAGATTCTTTTCTCATATTGGTTATCACAGAATATTGTGCAGAATTCCCTGTTTTACAGTAGGGCCTTATTGATTATTTTATTTGTAGTTGTGTCTATATGTTCACAGTCTCCTGATTGATCCCCCTCCTTTGGTAACTGCAAGTTTGTTTGTGATATCTGTAAGTCTGCTTCTGTTTTGTAAACACATTTGCACCATTTTACGTAATTGGATTCCACCTGAGAGGAATCTTTCTCTGACTTTATTATCACTTAGTATGAGAATCTGTAGGTCCATCTATGTTAATGCAAATGGTATTATTTCATTCTTTTTAAAAATAGCCAAATAAATATTCCATTCTATATATGTGTCACATCTTTATCCATTCTTCTGTCGATGGACATTAAGGTTCTTTTTGCCATCTCTTCCTTTCCCTCCAGTCACTGCAGCCTCTCCTCAGAGCGAGCATGGCTCTCTCCAGCTGTGTGACCAGGGAGACCCCACTCACTATCTTTATTCTCCATCTCCATCTCCAGAATGGCATACTAGCCCACTGCTGCCATCAATGAACTGAGTCCTCAGCCTCTTCAGAGATCTCAGTCTACCCGCTTTTTGGATGTTAGCTGGATGGATCTCTCAGGTTGCCCGGTATGCTGTGCAGAGGTACTTTTTCTGGGTTATGGATGTCCAATTAGTTGTAAATCAAAGGGGAGAGAAAATGCTGCTCTGAGGCTGACATCACCCTCCTGATTTGCTGAAACTTTATTGATGATTTTACATCTGTTTATGAGATATTTGGTCTAGTCACTGAATCATGTCAGTCTGTCTGTGACCCCATAGACTGTCAGCCTTTCCTGGTTCCAAAAATGGGTTGCCATTTCCTTCTCCCCAATGACGATATGGTTGGTACCTGGTATGTATGTGGGTGTCTTGGAAGTTTGCAGGGACTCCTCTTGCCAGAATTCTGGGGCAGACAGCAGGAAATACATCCTTTCAGCTCTTTGATTTCTTCTTACTACTACTGGGAACATAGTTGATGTACAGTGTTGTGTTTTAGCAGTGATTCAGTTACACATGAACATGTGCTCATTCCTTTTCAGATTCTTTTCTCATATTGGTTATCACAGAATATTGTGCAGAATTCCCTGTTTTACAGTAGGGCCTTATTGATTATTTTATTTGTAGTTGTGTCTATATGTTCACAGTCTCCTGATTGATCCCCCTCCTTTGGTAACTGCAAGTTTGTTTGTGATATCTGTAAGTCTGCTTCTGTTTTGTAAACACATTTGCACCATTTTACGTAATTGGATTCCACCTGAGAGGAATCTTTCTCTGACTTTATTATCACTTAGTATGAGAATCTGTAGGTCCATCTATGTTAATGCAAATGGTATTATTTCATTCTTTTTAAAAATAGCCAAATAAATATTCCATTCTATATATGTGTCACATCTTTATCCATTCTTCTGTCGATGGACATTAAGGTTCTTTTTGCCATCTTTTCCCTTTCCCTCCAGTCACTGCAGCCTCTCCTCAGAGCGAGCATGGCTCTCTCCAGCTGTGTGACCAGGGAGACCCCACTCACTATCTTTATTCTCCATCTCCATCTCCAGAATGGCATACTAGCCCACTGCTGCCATCAATGAACTGAGTCCTCAGCCTCTTCAGAGATCTCAGTCTACCCGCTTTTTGGATGTTAGCTGGATGGATCTCTCAGGTTGCCCGGTATGCTGTGCAGAGGTACTTTTTCTGGGTTATGGATGTCCAATTAGTTGTAAATCAAAGGGGAGAGAAAATGCTGCTCTGAGGCTGACATCACCCCTCCTGATTTGCTGAAACTTTATTGATGATTTTACATCTGTTTATGAGATATTTGGTCTAGTCACTGAATCATGTCAGTCTGTCTGTGACCCCATAGACTGTAGCCTTCCAGGTTCCTTTTATCCATGGGATTCTCCAGGCAAGAATATTGGAGTGGGTTGCCATTTCCTTCTCCAACGGGTCCTTCCCCACCCATGAGAGATGACTGGTCTATAGTTTTTTTTTTCTATGATATTTATATTGTCTCTAATATTAGTATTTGAGGTAATGCTGAGCTCAAAAAATGCATTTAGATTGTATTTCTGCTATTTATATCTTCTAAAAGAGATCGCAGAAAATTGGTATAATTTCCTTTCCTAAACGCTTGGTAGAATTCACCAGTGACCCATCTGGCCTTACTGCTGTTCTGGAAGGTTATTAATGATTCACTTTTTTAAAGCGGATACAGGCCTATTTGGATGGTTTCTTTCTTCTTGTTTGTTTTTATTTTTATTTTGAAATGAAAGGTAACTTTATTAATGGAGAAGAGAAAAATGTACACAAGAAAATCTAGATTCTTCCTCCTCATGCTTTACTTTGGTAATAAAGTTCCAAATATCAACTGTGAAGATATTTACAAGGTTTAATTTTTCTTAACGTGACCATTTACTGTGTAGTAGACATTTTCTCATAGAAATGACATACTTAAACTAAATATAATCTTATAGTTTACAAGAAGCTCAGAACATTGTATTAACAGAAGATGATACTATATTTTACTGCAAAATATTATAAAAGTGATACAATTTTGTGGCTCTTAAATGTTTAATTACTTGAGTTGAACAGGGAATGAAAAAAGCCCAGCAGAAAAATCAACAGGACAGGCCTGGCTTTATGATTTTTTGTATTCAATTCATTCTACTTTCATGTCATCTCCGATTAGCTGATACATGTAAGTGACAACAGTAGAAGCCTGGATATCCCATCAACACAAATGAAGGAATAATGTTTGTTTCCAAGGCATTATATGCTCCAGTAGCAGAACCTGGATTAATGTAGAATTTATTTTCATGCTCAAATGCTTCAAATTTATGTGTGTGTCCTGAAATAAGAATGTCCACATCAAACTGCCTCTGCAACAGGGCTAAGCTGGCCATATCTCCCCATGGAGATATTTGGTCTAGTCACTGAATCATGTCAGTCTGTCTGTGACCCCATAGACTGTAGCCTTCCAGGTTCCTTTTATCCATGGGATTCTCCAGGCAAGAATATTGGAGTGGGTTGCCATTTCCTTCTCCAACGGGTCCTTCCCCACCCATGAGAGATGACTGGTCTATAGTTTTTTTTTTCTATGATATTTATATTGTCTCTAATATTAGTATTTGAGGTAATGCTGAGCTCAAAAAATGCATTTAGATTGTATTTCTGCTATTTATATCTTCTAAAAGAGATCGCAGAAAATTGGTATAATTTCCTTTCCTAAACGCTTGGTAGAATTCACCAGTGACCCATCTGGCCTTACTGCTGTTCTGGAAGGTTATTAATGATTCACTTTTTTAAAGCGGATACAGGCCTATTTGGATGGTTTCTTTCTTCTTGTTTGTTTTTATTTTTATTTTGAAATGAAAGGTAACTTTATTAATGGAGAAGAGAAAAATGTACACAAGAAAATCTAGATTCTTCCTCCTCATGCTTTACTTTGGTAATAAAGTTCCAAATATCAACTGTGAAGATATTTACAAGGTTTAATTTTTCTTAACGTGACCATTTACTGTGTAGTAGACATTTTCTCATAGAAATGACATACTTAAACTAAATATAATCTTATAGTTTACAAGAAGCTCAGAACATTGTATTAACAGAAGATGATACTATATTTTACTGCAAAATATTATAAAAGTGATACAATTTTGTGGCTCTTAAATGTTTAATTACTTGAGTTGAACAGGGGAATGAAAAAAAAAAGCCCAGCAGAAAAATCAACAGGACAGGCCTGGCTTTATGATTTTTTGTATTCAATTCATTCTACTTTCATGTCATCTCCGATTAGCTGATACATGTAAGTGACAACAGTAGAAGCCTGGATATCCCATCAACACAAATGAAGGAATAATGTTTGTTTCCAAGGCATTATATGCTCCAGTAGCAGAACCTGGATTAATGTAGAATTTATTTTCATGCTCAAATGCTTCAAATTTATGTGTGTGTCCTGAAATAAGAATGTCCACATCAAACTGCCTCTGCAACAGGGCTAAGCTGGCCATATCTCCCCATGGAATAACTTGATGTCCATGGATCAAACCAATCTTGAACTGCCCAACAGTCACAACCTTCTGCTCTGGGTAATTTAGATTCCCAAATTTTTGTTTCCTCTAAAAATTCAAGGAATATGACATGTAAGTTATATGGGTCATATGGAATATGACTCCTCCTCAAAACTCCTTCTTGCCTGTTTATAGTTAACCCTTGAGATAGGGAGCCATGGCAGGGTTTTCAGCAGAGAAGTGATGTGATCTTCACCTACAAAGGGTCACTGAGGCTGCCACTTGGAAAACAAACTCATCGAAGTCTCCTCTCACAATCTGAACATCACCAGCCAGAGTCTTGAGATAGTCATAACTCTCTTTGGTACAAAGATTTCCAGTGCAGAGAATGTGCTGAATCTTTCCTGGCACCAGCAGTTTTTTGAACTTAGCTGGCAAACTGTTGTACCGGTGTGGGATGTGCAGGTCTCCTAATACCAACACCAACATCCTGTCACTGGGCTCCGCTTAAGTTGTTTTTAAAGGAATCACTTCTAGCAGTCACATTTGTGGTCATAGTTCATGATATTCTTGATTATTATCCTAAGGTCTTTGGGACCTGTTGTGATGTCCTTTCCTTTCTGATACTGGTTATTTGTGTCCTCTTTTTTTCTTCAGTTCTCTTGGTTAGAGTTATCAGTTCTATTGCTGTTTTTAAAGAACCAGACTTTGGTTTTATTCATTTTCTCTGTTGGTATTCTGTTTTCAGTTTCATTAAGGTCTGCTCTAGGTCTTACAGTCTCTTCTGCTGACTTTGGTTTTATTTCTTCCGGTTTGCTAAGGTGGAAATTTTCTTCTTCTCTAAGGTATACATTTAATGTTATAAATTTCCTTCTAAACACTACTTTTACTGTATTCCACAAATTTTGGTATGTTTTCATTTAGTTCAAAATACTATTTAGTTAAAATTTCATTTCTTCTTTGACCCATGAAGTGTTGCTTAATCTCCTGATAGCACTGTAGATATCCCATCAACACAAATGAAGGAATAATGTTTGTTTCCAAGGCATTATATGCTCCAGTAGCAGAACCTGGATTAATGTAGAATTTATTTTCATGCTCAAATGCTTCAAATTTATGTGTGTGTCCTGAAATAAGAATGTCCACATCAAACTGCCTCTGCAACAGGGCTAAGCTGGCCATATCTCCCCATGGAATAACTTGATGTCCATGGATCAAACCAATCTTGAACTGCCCAACAGTCACAACCTTCTGCTCTGGGTAATTTAGATTCCCAAATTTTTGTTTCCTCTAAAAATTCAAGGAATATGACATGTAAGTTATATGGGTCATATGGAATATGACTCCTCCTCAAAACTCCTTCTTGCCTGTTTATAGTTAACCCTTGAGATAGGGAGCCATGGCAGGGTTTTCAGCAGAGAAGTGATGTGATCTTCACCTACAAAGGGTCACTGAGGCTGCCACTTGGAAAACAAACTCATCGAAGTCTCCTCTCACAATCTGAACATCACCAGCCAGAGTCTTGAGATAGTCATAACTCTCTTTGGTACAAAGATTTCCAGTGCAGAGAATGTGCTGAATCTTTCCTGGCACCAGCAGTTTTTTGAACTTAGCTGGCAAACTGTTGTACCGGTGTGGGATGTGCAGGTCTCCTAATACCAACACCAACATCCTGTCACTGGGCTCCGCTTAAGTTGTTTTTAAAGGAATCACTTCTAGCAGTCACATTTGTGGTCATAGTTCATGATATTCTTGATTATTATCCTAAGGTCTTTGGGACCTGTTGTGATGTCCTTTCCTTTCTGATACTGGTTATTTGTGTCCTCTTTTTTTCTTCAGTTCTCTTGGTTAGAGTTATCAGTTCTATTGCTGTTTTTAAAGAACCAGACTTTGGTTTTATTCATTTTCTCTGTTGGTATTCTGTTTTCAGTTTCATTAAGGTCTGCTCTAGGTCTTACAGTCTCTTCTGCTGACTTTGGTTTTATTTCTTCCGGTTTGCTAAGGTGGAAATTTTCTTCTTCTCTAAGGTATACATTTAATGTTATAAATTTCCTTCTAAACACTACTTTTACTGTATTCCACAAATTTTGGTATGTTTTCATTTAGTTCAAAATACTATTTAGTTAAAATTTCATTTCTTCTTTGACCCATGAAGTGTTGCTTAATCTCCGTGTATTTGAGGATTTTCCAGTTATAACATTTCTAGTTTAATTGTATTAAGTTCTGAGAGCAGATATTGGATAATTTTTATTCTTTTAAAGGTGTGTTTTATGTCCCAGATGAGTCTGTCTTGGTGAATGTTTCATATGAGCTTTAGAAGACTTTGTACTGGGTTGTTGGATAAAGCAGTCTATAGATGTCCATTTTTTATCCAGTTGATGTTTTAGTTCAACTATTCTTAACTGATTTTTGGCCTGCTGGATCTGTCCCCCCCCCCCCCCTTTTTTTTTAAAGATTTATTTATTTATTTATTTGGGGGTGGGTGGGGAGGAAGGGGAGCAGGCGGGCCACTTCTATTGGTCTTTCATTTATCCGTTTTCATCCATCTTTGTCCTCCGGCCCATGTGGGCCTCCCATCGCAGTGGCCTCTGTTGTCGCAGAGCACTGGCTCTGGGTGCATGAGCTCCGGCTCAGTAATTGGACACATTGGTCCAGCTGCTCCGTGGCACGTGGGATCTTCCCAGGCCAGGGATCGAACCGGCGCCCCTTGCACTGCAAGGCGGTGTCCTTACCCACTGGACCACCAGGGAAGCCCCTGGATCTGTCCACTTCTTTTTTTTTAAAGGTTTATTTTTGGGGAGGGGAGCAGGTTGGGGAAGGAGAGGGGCAGGCAGGCCACTTCTACTGGTATTTCATTTGTCTATTTTCATCCATCTTTTGTTCTTTGGCCCATGTGGGTCTCCCATTGCGGTGGCCTCTGTTGTCGCAGAGCACTGGTTCTGGGCGCTCGGCTCGGTAATTGGACACATTGGTCCAGTCGCTCCGGGACACGTGGGATCTTCCCAGGCCAGGGATCTAACTGGCGCCCCTTGCACTGCAAGGTGGTGTCCTTACCCACTGGACCACCAGGGAAGCCCTGGATCTGTCCACTTCTTTTTTTTTAAAGGTTTATTTTTGGGGAGGGGAGCAGGTTGGGGAAGGAGAGGGGCAGGCAGGCCACTTCTACTGGTATTTCATTTGTCTATTTTCATCCATCTTTTGTTCTTTGGCCCATGTGGGTCTCCCATTGCGGTGGCCTCTGTTGTCGCAGAGCACTGGTTCTGGGCGCTCGGCTCGGTAATTGGACACATTGGTCCAGTCGCTCCGGGACACGTGGGATCTTCCCAGGCCAGGGATCTAACTGGCGCCCCTTGCACTGCAAGGTGGTGTCCTTACCCACTGGACCACCAGGGAAGCCCTGGATCTGTCCACTTCTGATCAAGGTTGTTGAAATCTCCAAGTTCGAGTTGAACTCATCTAACAGTGAATGAATTCATCTATTTCCATTAGTTTTGACCTCATATAGTTTGATGCTGTTTTTAGGCACATAACATTAACATTGTTTTATCTTCTTAAGTTGACCCCTTATTATTTAATACCCTTCCTTTATCAATGATAATGTTCCTTAAATTTTCCTCTTCTTAAAAAAAAGATACAATTTGCTCTTCTTGAAAGTTATATAGCTGCTCTTTCTTCTGATTAGTGTTAGTGTAGTGTATTTCTATCCACTTACTTTTCATCTGTATGTCTTTGTATTTAATAAAGTAGGTTTCCTGTACGTAACATCATTTAGTCTTGGTTTTAGATCCACTCTGACAATCTGTTTTTAAATTGGTACATTTAAATGGCATTCAAAGTGATTACTTAATACAGTGCTAATATTAATACCTATCATATTCATGACTGTTTTCTATTTGTTGCCCTTGTTTCTATTTTTTTCATTATCTGGCTTCTGTAGTTGTAACAGCAAATTATACTTTTTTCCTCACCCTTTTTTAATGGGTGCTGTAGAATTTTTATATACATTTATAGCTAATCCAAGCTGACCATCAAATAGTACACCACAGGTGCTATACTTTATCATAACAAAATAACCCTAAGTCCTTCTACTTTGTACCTTTGCTGATATTAATTTCATTTATATATAAGCATGTATCAGCATACATAAACACATAAGCACACACAAACAAATACATCATTGGTATCTGGAAGAAACTGTTATCCTGTTAGATCAATTAAAATTAATGTTTTTGTTTTGGGCTTCCCTGGTGGTCCAGTGGGTGAAGACACAGCCTTGCAGTGCAAAGGGCACTGGTTCAGTCCTGGCCTGGGAAGATCCCATGTGCCATGGAGCAGTTGGACCAGTATGTCCAGTTGTGAGCCAGAGCTCCTGGAGCTCGTGCCCAGAGTTGGTGCTCTTCAAGGAGAGGCTATGGCAACGGGAGTCCCACACAGGGCAAAGAATAAAGATGGATGAAAATAAATACATAAAAAACCAATAAAAGAGGCCAAAACTTTTTTTTAAAAGTAAGTTTTTATTTTACCATCACTTCATCCTTCTTTACTGCTGAGTTTTTGACCTATATTACATTCATTCTCTCCAAAGAACTTAAAAACCTGAGATGATTTTAAGCTTTATTTATTTAAGCTGTGGTAGGTTCTTTGTTGCCACACTGAGGCTTGCTCTAGTTGAGGTGAGCAGTGGGGGCTAGTCTTCATTTGTCATTTGTCAGCTTCTCTTCTTGCAGAGCACAGGCTCCAGGCGCTTAGGTTGCTCTGTGGCATGTATCTCCCCAGACCAGCAAAGGCCCTCTAAAGAACTTTTTAATGTTTGTTTCTTGCATGGTGAATGAATTCCATCAATTTTTGAGAAAGTCTTTATCTTTCACTTTTGAAAGAATAGTTTTGTAGGGTACAGAACATCAAAAAATTCACTTTTTGTTGCACGTTTAAATTGGTACATTTAAATGGCATTCAAAGTGATTATTTAATATTAAAAAACCTATCATATTCATGACTGTTTTCTATTTGTTGCCCTTGTTTCTATTTTTTTCATTATCTGGCTTCTGTAGTTGTAACAGCAAATTATACTTTTTTCCTCACCCTTTTTTAATGGGTGCTGTAGAATTTTTATATACATTTATAGCTAATCCAAGCTGACCATCAAATAGTACACCACAGGTGCTATACTTTATCATAACAAAATAACCCTAAGTCCTTCTACTTTGTACCTTTGCTGATATTAATTTCATTTATATATAAGCATGTATCAGCATACATAAACACATAAGCACACACAAACAAATACATCATTGGTATCTGGAAGAAACTGTTATCCTGTTAGATCAATTAAAATTAATGTTTTTGTTTTGGGCTTCCCTGGTGGTCCAGTGGGTGAAGACACAGCCTTGCAGTGCAAAGGGCACTGGTTCAGTCCTGGCCTGGGAAGATCCCATGTGCCATGGAGCAGTTGGACCAGTATGTCCAGTTGTGAGCCAGAGCTCCTGGAGCTCGTGCCCAGAGTTGGTGCTCTTCAAGGAGAGGCTATGGCAACGGGAGTCCCACACAGGGCAAAGAATAAAGATGGATGAAAATAAATACATAAAAAACCAATAAAAGAGGCCAAAACTTTTTTTTAAAAGTAAGTTTTTATTTTACCATCACTTCATCCTTCTTTACTGCTGAGTTTTTGACCTATATTACATTCATTCTCTCCAAAGAACTTAAAAACCTGAGATGATTTTAAGCTTTATTTATTTAAGCTGTGGTAGGTTCTTTGTTGCCACACTGAGGCTTGCTCTAGTTGAGGTGAGCAGTGGGGGCTAGTCTTCATTTGTCATTTGTCAGCTTCTCTTCTTGCAGAGCACAGGCTCCAGGCGCTTAGGTTGCTCTGTGGCATGTATCTCCCCAGACCAGCAAAGGCCCTCTAAAGAACTTTTTAATGTTTGTTTCTTGCATGGTGAATGAATTCCATCAATTTTTGAGAAAGTCTTTATCTTTCACTTTTGAAAGAATAGTTTTGTAGGGTACAGAAATCTAGGTGGTCTTTTCCCTCAAAAATTTAAATAGTTCACTTTTTCCTTGCTTGCATGGCTTCTGATAAGTCAGATGTATTCTTTTTTTTTAAGATTTATTTATTTTATTTTTGGTGGGGGTGGGGTGGGGAGGGAGAGGGGCAGGCGGGCCACTTCTATTGGTCTTTCATTTGTCCATTTTCATCCATCTTTGTTCTTTGGCCCGTGTGGGCCTCCCATCGCGGTGGCCTCTTGTCGCAGAGCACTGGCTCTGGGTGCATGCGCTCCAGAGCTCCGGCTCGGCAATTGGACACATCAGTCCAGCTGCTCCGCGGCACGTGGGATCTTCCCAGGCCAGGGATCGAACTGGCGCCCCTTGCACTGCAAGGCGTGGTGGAAGCCCTCAGATGTATTCTTTTTTCCTCTATAGATTAGATTTGTGATCTCTGAATTTCCTGAATCTGTGGTTTTGGTCTCTGAAATTGAGGACAGTCTTTCATTGTTTCCAATATCTCATCTTTTCCTTTCTGTATTTCTTCTATTGATATTACCATGTGTGCATATCTTATACCTTTTGTAGCTGTCTGAAGTACTTGGATAATGTATTTTTTTTCCCCCAGTATCCTCATTTGCTTACCTCTCCTATATTGGGGCAGCAGTGTGCCCTCTACTATCCACTTATGAATACAAGAAGAGTTTTTGATTTGTCAATCTGTCACCTTCATACTTGCTGTCAGGACAGAGTGGTGACTTCTAACTCTTTAAATATAGAAGCAGAAAGTCTTGAATGTGCACTTGGAACATCCACAAACATGTAGGATGGAGTTTTAATATAGTCCCAAGGTTTGCAATCATAAGAGTATGTTCTTTGACTATAACAGAATTATATTGGAAATTAAAAACTTTAAAATCACTAAAACACATAGAAAAATTAATTACATAAAGCTTAATTCCTATATAGTCACTTACCAAGCTACTGTACAGACTAAAGACAAAAGTAGTAAAAAATAACCAGAATGGTTAAATGATATACAATATAAAAAGGTGTAAAGGAATGGAACCATAAAATAGCCAGAAAACAATCCACAAATTGTGAACGAGATATACCTATCAGTACTCACTTGAGGAAATTTAATGCATTTACTTTTAAAGATGATGTAGAGTAGCTGAAAGGATGAAAAACCAAGACAAAGCTATACGCAGCTCACTTCAGATATAAGGACACACACTGAGTGGAAGTGAAAGGACTGAAAAACATACTGCATGTAAACAGAAACCAAATGAAAGCTGGTTAGGCAAAGACTAATAAATGGCAAGGAAGGACATTACATAATGATAAAGGATATAATATTTGTAAACATTTATAAACCCAACATAGAAACACTTAAATTTATAAATAAATATTAATAGATAGCAATACACTAATAGGATACTTTTAATATTCTACTTTCATCAATAAATACATCATCCAGAGAGGAAAAAAATAAAACACTGCCTTTAAATGACATGTTAAGCCATGATTATTTGAACAATAAAAACAAAATATAGATTAGATTTGTGATCTCTGAATTTCCTGAATCTGTGGTTTTGGTCTCTGAAATTGAGGACAGTCTTTCATTGTTTCCAATATCTCATCTTTTCCTTTCTGTATTTCTTCTATTGATATTACCATGTGTGCATATCTTATACCTTTTGTAGCTGTCTGAAGTACTTGGATAATGTATTTTTTTTCCCCCAGTATCCTCATTTGCTTACCTCTCCTATATTGGGGCAGCAGTGTGCCCTCTACTATCCACTTATGAATACAAGAAGAGTTTTTGATTTGTCAATCTGTCACCTTCATACTTGCTGTCAGGACAGAGTGGTGACTTCTAACTCTTTAAATATAGAAGCAGAAAGTCTTGAATGTGCACTTGGAACATCCACAAACATGTAGGATGGAGTTTTAATATAGTCCCAAGGTTTGCAATCATAAGAGTATGTTCTTTGACTATAACAGAATTATATTGGAAATTAAAAACTTTAAAATCACTAAAACACATAGAAAAATTAATTACATAAAGCTTAATTCCTATATAGTCACTTACCAAGCTACTGTACAGACTAAAGACAAAAGTAGTAAAAAATAACCAGAATGGTTAAATGATATACAATATAAAAAGGTGTAAAGGAATGGAACCATAAAATAGCCAGAAAACAATCCACAAATTGTGAACGAGATATACCTATCAGTACTCACTTGAGGAAATTTAATGCATTTACTTTTAAAGATGATGTAGAGTAGCTGAAAGGATGAAAAACCAAGACAAAGCTATACGCAGCTCACTTCAGATATAAGGACACACACTGAGTGGAAGTGAAAGGACTGAAAAACATACTGCATGTAAACAGAAACCAAATGAAAGCTGGTTAGGCAAAGACTAATAAATGGCAAGGAAGGACATTACATAATGATAAAGGATATAATATTTGTAAACATTTATAAACCCAACATAGAAACACTTAAATTTATAAATAAATATTAATAGATAGCAATACACTAATAGGATACTTTTAATATTCTACTTTCATCAATAAATACATCATCCAGAGAGGAAAAAAATAAAACACTGCCTTTAAATGACATGTTAAGCCAGATGACTTAGCTGTGTACAGAACATTTCATCCCAAAACAACAAAATATACATTATTCTCAAGTGGACAGGACATTCTCCAGGACAGATTTTAAGCCACAAATCAAATTTTAATAAGTTTGAAAAGGCCGAAATCCTACAAGCCTCTTTATCTAAGCACGTGGTATGACAGTCATTTACAAATTAAACCTGGAAAATTTGCAAATATATAGATCCTAAATTTACACCTTGGGGAACTAGATTAGTAGATGGAAGGCAATGTCAAAGATCAGAGTGGAAACATTAAAAAGACAACAGAAAAGATCAATAAAAGGTGGATCTTTGAAAAGTAAAACTGACAAACCTTTATCTAGACTCATCAAGAGAAAGATTCAAATGACAAATGTAAGAGCAGTTACAAGTGGTACCACAAAAATATAAAGGATCATGAGACTATTATGAATGATTATATGCCAACAAAATAGCCTACAAGAAATGAATTCTTAGAAACATACAACAAATCAGTAGATAAATTACGAGTAAGGAGAGTGAATCAGTAATCCAAAACCTCCCAACAAAAACTCTAGAATTAGATGCCTTCACTAGTCAATTCTACCAAAATTTAAAGAATTAATACCAAATCTTTCTCAGACTTCACAAAACAAAAACAGGAAAAGAGGGAATGCTTCCAATTTCATTTTACAAGGTCAGCATTACCCTGGTACCCAAACCAGAAAAGGACACTGCAGGAAGAAAAATTAAAGGTCAATATCGCTGATGAACATAGAAAACTCAAGAAAAGATTAGCAAACAATTCAAGAATACATTAAAAGGAACATACACAATGATCAAGTAGGACTTATTCCAGGGATCAACACCTGCAGATCAATAAATGTAACAACTATATTGACAAAATAGTGGATAAAAATGAAAATCTTGATAGGTGGAGAAAAAGCTCTTGTCAAAATTCATTCACTTATGATAGAAACTCTCAACAAAGTAGGTACACAGAAAGTTCACTTCAGCATATTAAAGCCATTTGACAAATTCACAGATAACCTAACATACTCACTGCTGAAAAGCTGAAAGTTTTCCCTTTAAGGTCAGGAACAAGGTAAGAATGTCTCCTCTTGCCATTTTTTTCAACATACTGGAAGTCATAAGGAGAGCAATTAGGTAAGAAGAATAAAAGGTATTCAAATTAGACATAAGTAGAATTGTCACTATTTCCAGATATTTTTAGAAAACCCTAAAAATGCCACCAAAACTGTACTACTACTGCTACTACAATCAATACTACTGAATTTAAAACTATTCAGCAAAGTTACATGATAAAAAATCAATATACAGAAATTTGTGTTGTCCCCATACATGAGTAACAACTACTGAAAAGGAAAGTGAAGAAAGTAACTTTGCATCAAAAAAGAATAAAATATCTAAGAATAAGTTTTAACCAAGGAAGCAAAAGACCTGCATACTGAAAATCTGATGCTGAAGGATACTGAGGAAGACACAAGTAAATGGAAAGCTAGCCTTTGCTCATGGATTAGAAGATTACTGCTAAAATATCCATAGATGGAAGACAATATCAAAGAACAGAGTGGAAACAGATTAAATAGACAACAGAAAAGTTCTACCAATTCTACTTCTGGGTATTTATCCAAAGAAAATGGCATTTTTCACAGACATAAAACAATCCTAAAACTTGTAAATAGTCAAAGTCAACTTAAGAAAAAAGAACAAGGCTAATAACTCAGACAACTCAGCACCGGAAAAGTGAACAACCCAATCAAAAAATGGGAAAGGGACCTTAAGAGACACCTCTCCAAAGAGGACATACACACGGCCAAAAAACACATGAATTGATGCTCAATCTTGCTTATTATTAGAGAAATACAAATCAAAACTACAATGAGGTATCACCTCACACCCATCGCTGATGAACATAGAAAACTCAAGAAAAGATTAGCAAACAATTCAAGAATACATTAAAAGGAACATACACAATGATCAAGTAGGACTTATTCCAGGGATCAACACCTGCAGATCAATAAATGTAACAACTATATTGACAAAATAGTGGATAAAAATGAAAATCTTGATAGGTGGAGAAAAAGCTCTTGTCAAAATTCATTCACTTATGATAGAAACTCTCAACAAAGTAGGTACACAGAAAGTTCACTTCAGCATATTAAAGCCATTTGACAAATTCACAGATAACCTAACATACTCACTGCTGAAAAGCTGAAAGTTTTCCCTTTAAGGTCAGGAACAAGGTAAGAATGTCTCCTCTTGCCATTTTTTTCAACATACTGGAAGTCATAAGGAGAGCAATTAGGTAAGAAGAATAAAAGGTATTCAAATTAGACATAAGTAGAATTGTCACTATTTCCAGATATTTTTAGAAAACCCTAAAAATGCCACCAAAACTGTACTACTACTGCTACTACAATCAATACTACTGAATTTAAAACTATTCAGCAAAGTTACATGATAAAAAATCAATATACAGAAATTTGTGTTGTCCCCATACATGAGTAACAACTACTGAAAAGGAAAGTGAAGAAAGTAACTTTGCATCAAAAAAGAATAAAATATCTAAGAATAAGTTTTAACCAAGGAAGCAAAAGACCTGCATACTGAAAATCTGATGCTGAAGGATACTGAGGAAGACACAAGTAAATGGAAAGCTAGCCTTTGCTCATGGATTAGAAGATTACTGCTAAAATATCCATAGATGGAAGACAATATCAAAGAACAGAGTGGAAACAGATTAAATAGACAACAGAAAAGTTCTACCAATTCTACTTCTGGGTATTTATCCAAAGAAAATGGCATTTTTCACAGACATAAAACAATCCTAAAACTTGTAAATAGTCAAAGTCAACTTAAGAAAAAAGAACAAGGCTAATAACTCAGACAACTCAGCACCGGAAAAGTGAACAACCCAATCAAAAAATGGGAAAGGGACCTTAAGAGACACCTCTCCAAAGAGGACATACACACGGCCAAAAAACACATGAATTGATGCTCAATCTTGCTTATTATTAGAGAAATACAAATCAAAACTACAATGAGGTATCACCTCACACCCATCAGAATGGCCACCAATCAAAAAATCTGCAGACAATAAATGCTGGAGAGGGTGCAGAGAAAAGGGAACCCTCTTGCATTGCTGGTGGGAATGTAAACTGATACAGCCGGTATGGAAGACAGTATGGAGATTCCTCAAAAAGCTAAAAATAGAAGCACCATATGACCCAGAAATCCCACTGTTAGGCTTATACCCTGATGAAATCAAAACTGAAAGAAACACCTGTACCCCTATGTTCATTGCAGCTGTCTATACAATAGCCAGAACATGGAAGCAACCTAGATGTCCACCAACAAATAAATGGATACAAAAGCTCTGGTACATATATACAATGGAATACTGCACAGCTGTAAAAAGAAATGCAGAAGAATCAGCCCTAATGATGTGGATGGATATAGAACCTATCATAAAAAGTGAAGTAAGGAGTTGAGCCGTCCGGGAAGAGAAGCGTCTGTAAGAAGGCCCATAAAAGGACCAAAGGTGACCAGACGTCCCATGTAAAACAAGTTAATTCTTATTCTGGGCTATACCTGCTCGGTTGAAGGATGGAGAGAGTAGGTTTCCTGGTCCTTACATTGCTGGGATGTCTGGTCACTTACCGAGGTGGACAGGAGTTTAGGGCTCCGAAAATCCCTGTCTTGCCCGGAAGTTGCATTTGACACATCTGAGTGGGGTCACTGAAGGATACTGAGGAAGACACAAGTAAATGGAAAGCTTGTAATAGGTACTGCTAAAATATCCATAGATGGAAGACAATATCAAAGAACAGAGTGGAAACAGATTAAATAGACAACAGAAAAGTTCTACCAATTCTACTTCTGGGTATTTATCCAAAGAAAATGGCATTTTTCACAGACATAAAACAATCCTAAAACTTGTAAATAGTCAAAGTCAACTTAAGAAAAAAGAACAAGGCTAATAACTCAGACAACTCAGCACCGGAAAAGTGAACAACCCAATCAAAAAATGGGAAAGGGACCTTAAGAGACACCTCTCCAAAGAGGACATACACACGGCCAAAAAACACATGAATTGATGCTCAATCTTGCTTATTATTAGAGAAATACAAATCAAAACTACAATGAGGTATCACCTCACACCCATCAGAATGGCCACCAATCAAAAAATCTGCAGACAATAAATGCTGGAGAGGGTGCAGAGAAAAGGGAACCCTCTTGCATTGCTGGTGGGAATGTAAACTGATACAGCCGGTATGGAAGACAGTATGGAGATTCCTCAAAAAGCTAAAAATAGAAGCACCATATGACCCAGAAATCCCACTGTTAGGCTTATACCCTGATGAAATCAAAACTGAAAGAAACACCTGTACCCCTATGTTCATTGCAGCTGTCTATACAATAGCCAGAACATGGAAGCAACCTAGATGTCCACCAACAAATAAATGGATACAAAAGCTCTGGTACATATATACAATGGAATACTGCACAGCTGTAAAAAGAAATGCAGAAGAATCAGCCCTAATGATGTGGATGGATATAGAACCTATCATAAAAAGTGAAGTAAGGAGTTGAGCCGTCCGGGAAGAGAAGCGTCTGTAAGAAGGCCCATAAAAGGACCAAAGGTGACCAGACGTCCCATGTAAAACAAGTTAATTCTTATTCTGGGCTATACCTGCTCGGTTGAAGGATGGAGAGAGTAGGTTTCCTGGTCCTTACATTGCTGGGATGTCTGGTCACTTACCGAGGTGGACAGGAGTTTAGGGCTCCGAAAATCCCTGTCTTGCCCGGAAGTTGCATTTGACACATCTGAGTGGGGTCATGGCAGAAGGATGGGAATAACTTGCGCTCCCCTTGTCCCAGGAAATACCCATTCTGACAGGAGTCGAGAATGAGTTCCTTCTGTAGGTTTGAGTCCACAGCTGTCAGTCATCCTGGTAATACCAGGTTGGATACCTAAAGCTCTGGGGAGAAGGACCAGGAGAACCTTCAGGTAGAGACTGTACCCAACAATTCAGATATGGCAGAAGTGAAGTCGATGTTCTGGGAAGTTCTTCCAAAACAAGGGTAGTTGTCTACAGAAGATATACCCACAATGGTGCTATGTAAACCCAAACTTTTATCATTAAAATCTCTGACTCTGGAAAAATTGGAGAAACTGCAGCAAGTGGCACAGGAAACAATTCGCCAACAGGAAATGGCAGAAAAGGAACAGCAGCAAATAAACTCACTGAACAGTGGCAAGTAATTCACTGAAAGATAACACAGCATTTCTATAGAAGAACCTACACCTTCCTAATTAACAATGGCTAGGAAATAATCTGTATCTGTATGCTGAAAACACTATGTATTAATCCCTAGAAAAATACTCAACATTAATGAAACCTGTATTCTGAATTTATACACTGGTTTGTATTGAACATAAACAGTTTTAAAACTCTTAAAAAAAGAAAAAGTGAAGTAAGTCAAAAAGAGAAAGACTAGTATACTAACACATATATGGAATCTAGTAAGATGGTAATGATAGCACATGCAGTGAAGCGATGGAAAAAGAGACATAGAGAACTGATGTATGGACATTGTGGGGAATGAACAGTGGGTGGGAGGCCTAGAGGGAGTAACATGGAAACCTATACTATCATCTGTGAAAAAGATAGCTATTCTCATTGCGCCGTGGGAATAGAGGATCCTGCAGGGGTGCTGTGAGATGGCCTGGAGGGATGGGATGGGGGGTGGGGGTGGGGACTGGGAAGGGAGTGGAGGAGGGATGGGAGTCAGGGATATACACATGACTAATCTGGGATTATACATATCTGTAAACAACAAAACACTGTAAAAGTCAAAAGTAAAAAAAGAAAATCCAGGGCTGGCAATGGTTAAAAAAAAAAAAAAAAAAAAGAACAAGGCTAGAGGTATCATGCTCCCTAAACTCCAAATTAAGTTTTAAGAGAAGGATATGATGTTGGCATAAAAGCATATATAGTAGATGAGTGAACATAATACAGAACCCCCAAATAAAGTCATACACATATGGTCAATCAATTTATGACAAAAGGAGTCTCTTAATAAATGGTACTGGGAAAACTGGACCAGAAACAAAAAATAACTCAAAATGATTTAAATGCAAGACTTAAGAGTATAAGAGTCCTAAAAAAAAAAGGGGTAAGCTCCTTCCCATCAGTATTGGCAATGGTTTTTTGGATTTAATATAAAAAGGCAACAAAATAAAAGGGATTACATCAAGCTAAAAATCTTTATATCCAAGGAAGTCATCAACAAAATGAAGAGGCAACCTACTGAAAGGGAGAAAACAGATGCAAATCATACATTCGACAAAGGGTTAATATGCAAAATATATAAGGAACTCATAGAATTCAATAGCAAGAAAATAAACTATCCAGTTAAAACAATGGACAGAGGATCTGAATAGACATTTTCCCAAAGAAGACATAAAAATGATACCTGAAAAGGTACTCAGCATCACTAATCATCAGGGAAATGCAAATGAAAACTACAGCGTCCCGTCACACCTGTTAGAATGGCTATTATCAAAACAATAAGTACAGGTGAGGATGTGGAGAAAAGAGAACCCTGGTACACTGTTGGTAGGAATGTAGGCTGATGTAGCTTCTATGGAAAACAGTATAGAAGTTCTACCAATTCTACTTCTCAGTATTTATCCAAAGAAAACAGAAACTAAATTGAGAAGATAAGTCACACCCAACTGAAGCATCATTGTGGGGAATGAACAGTGGGTGGGAGGCCTAGAGGGAGTAACATGGAAACCTATACTATCATCTGTGAAAAAGATAGCTATTCTCATTGCGCCGTGGGAATAGAGGATCCTGCAGGGGTGCTGTGAGATGGCCTGGAGGGATGGGATGGGGGGTGGGGGTGGGGACTGGGAAGGGAGTGGAGGAGGGATGGGAGTCAGGGATATACACATGACTAATCTGGGATTATACATATCTGTAAACAACAAAACACTGTAAAAGTCAAAAGTAAAAAAAGAAAATCCAGGGCTGGCAATGGTTAAAAAAAAAAAAAAAAAAAAGAACAAGGCTAGAGGTATCATGCTCCCTAAACTCCAAATTAAGTTTTAAGAGAAGGATATGATGTTGGCATAAAAGCATATATAGTAGATGAGTGAACATAATACAGAACCCCCAAATAAAGTCATACACATATGGTCAATCAATTTATGACAAAAGGAGTCTCTTAATAAATGGTACTGGGAAAACTGGACCAGAAACAAAAAATAACTCAAAATGATTTAAATGCAAGACTTAAGAGTATAAGAGTCCTAAAAAAAAAAGGGGTAAGCTCCTTCCCATCAGTATTGGCAATGGTTTTTTGGATTTAATATAAAAAGGCAACAAAATAAAAGGGATTACATCAAGCTAAAAATCTTTATATCCAAGGAAGTCATCAACAAAATGAAGAGGCAACCTACTGAAAGGGAGAAAACAGATGCAAATCATACATTCGACAAAGGGTTAATATGCAAAATATATAAGGAACTCATAGAATTCAATAGCAAGAAAATAAACTATCCAGTTAAAACAATGGACAGAGGATCTGAATAGACATTTTCCCAAAGAAGACATAAAAATGATACCTGAAAAGGTACTCAGCATCACTAATCATCAGGGAAATGCAAATGAAAACTACAGCGTCCCGTCACACCTGTTAGAATGGCTATTATCAAAACAATAAGTACAGGTGAGGATGTGGAGAAAAGAGAACCCTGGTACACTGTTGGTAGGAATGTAGGCTGATGTAGCTTCTATGGAAAACAGTATAGAAGTTCTACCAATTCTACTTCTCAGTATTTATCCAAAGAAAACAGAAACATTAACTTGAGAAGATAAGTCACACCCACATTCCCTGAAGCATCATTTGCAATATCCAAGATACAAAAACATTTCCAATAATAAATTGATAAAGAAAATGTACATACATACATAAAGGCATATTTGGCCATAAAAAGAAACAAATCCTGCCATTTGAGACAACACAGATGGACTTTGATAGCATTATGCTAAGTGAAATAAATCTAACAAAGAAAGACAAATACCATATGAGACAACTTAGTTAAATCTATGTAGAATCCTAAACAAAAAAAAGTTGAGTTCACAGATCAGAGAACAGATTGGTTACAGGTGGGGGTTTAGAGTTTGTGAAATGAATGAAGGGGTCAAAAGTACAAATTTTCAGTTACACAGTCATGAGGGTGTACAGTATGGTGACTAAATACTGTATTGCAAATTTGAATGTATAGAGATCTTGAAAGTTTTCATCACAAGAAAAAATCATGTAACTATCCTTGGTGAGGGATGTTAACTAAGCTTATTTACCATTTCACAGTAAATATCAAATTATGTTGTACACTTGAAATTAATGTTACCTGTCAAGTATGCCACAATTTAAAAAAAAAATTTATAGAAAAATAATCTAGAAAGGAGAAATTATTTCAGACATATGCAGATAAGTCTTACGAACTAAACTGAAATATTTAAAATGGATAAACTCCTAGAAATATATGAAGTGTATAGAAATAATTTGAATAGACTCAAACTATTCAAAAGTATATTAAAAATAGTAGTCAAAGACCTATCCTCTCAAAAAACCTCAGGTCAAATGTTTTTATTCTATCAAATTCTACTAAACTTTCAACAGCTAATTCTATTTTATGCAAATTACTTCAGAACTCAGAAAACAGGGAGAAGTGGGAGGTCTTCCCAGCTCATTCCTTGAGATTAGTGTAACACTGACTCACAACCAGAAATACACAAAACCAAGAGAATGAAAAGAAAAATTATAAGCCCATTTATGTACACAGATGCTAAATCCTAAGTAAAACAATGGTTAAATGAATCCAACATAGCACTAAATATATCATGAGCAACCAGGATTTGTGCCAATGCAAGGATTACTTAATATCAAAAAATCCACCAATATACTTCTCTACATTAATAATGGAGTAGAAAACTTTATGATAATTTTAATTGAATCAGAACATTTTGCAAAGTTCAACACCTGTATATAACTGTTAATAAGCTAGGAATAGAGGGAAACAGTTTTAACAGGGAAAAGCTATGCATACTCAAACCTTAAGTATACGTCACACTAGATGGGTAAACCTTAGAGGTACTCCTTACTAAGAAACAAGAAAGTTGAGTTCACAGATCAGAGAACAGATTGGTTACAGGTGGGGGTTTAGAGTTTGTGAAATGAATGAAGGGGTCAAAAGTACAAATTTTCAGTTACACAGTCATGAGGGTGTACAGTATGGTGACTAAATACTGTATTGCAAATTTGAATGTATAGAGATCTTGAAAGTTTTCATCACAAGAAAAAATCATGTAACTATCCTTGGTGAGGGATGTTAACTAAGCTTATTTACCATTTCACAGTAAATATCAAATTATGTTGTACACTTGAAATTAATGTTACCTGTCAAGTATACCTCAATTTAAAAAAACAATGTATAGAAAAATAATCTAGAAAGGAGAAATTATTTCAGACATATGCAGATAAGTCTTACGAACTAAACTGAAATATTTAAAATGGATAAACTCCTAGAAATATATGAAGTGTATAGAAATAATTTGAATAGACTCAAACTATTCAAAAGTATATTAAAAATAGTAGTCAAAGACCTATCCTCTCAAAAAACCTCAGGTCAAATGTTTTTATTCTATCAAATTCTACTAAACTTTCAACAGCTAATTCTATTTTATGCAAATTACTTCAGAACTCAGAAAACAGGGAGAAGTGGGAGGTCTTCCCAGCTCATTCCTTGAGATTAGTGTAACACTGACTCACAACCAGAAATACACAAAACCAAGAGAATGAAAAGAAAAATTATAAGCCCATTTATGTACACAGATGCTAAATCCTAAGTAAAACAATGGTTAAATGAATCCAACATAGCACTAAATATATCATGAGCAACCAGGATTTGTGCCAATGCAAGGATTACTTAATATCAAAAAATCCACCAATATACTTCTCTACATTAATAATGGAGTAGAAAACTTTATGATAATTTTAATTGAATCAGAACATTTTGCAAAGTTCAACACCTGTATATAACTGTTAATAAGCTAGGAATAGAGGGAAACAGTTTTAACAGGGGAAAAGCTATGCATACTCAAACCTTAAGTATACGTCACACTAGATGGGTAAACCTTAGAGGTACTCCCTTTAAGCTAAGAAACAAGATTAAGATAGTCTGATTACCACAAATATTTAACACAGAACTGGAAACCCTAACACTATGAAGAAAAAATGAAGGCAATGAAAGGAAAAAAAAGTATATCCTCTAATTATTTAGTAATCAAAAGTAATTCCAAATAATCCAAGGATCAAAGAAATCATAGAGGAAATAAAATATTCTGATTTGAGTAACAACAACAAAAAAAATCTGTGGGATGCATCTCAAGTGGTACATAGGAAGAAATGTATAGTTTTAATATGTTTATTAAAATCAATTATCTAAGCTTTAAAAAAGCCATAACAAAAGAGCAAATTAAAACCAAAACAGAAAGGAAAAATAGCACAGAGCAATATAAATAAATGGGTAAAGCTAACAAAGTCAAAAGTTAGTCCTTGAAAAAATAAAAATCAATAAACTTGATTAAACCCCTATCAAGATTTGTCAGGTTAAAAAAAAAAAGGAAGCTCCAAATATAAAAAAGGAAAGCAGAAACATTAATACAGATTCCACAGTCACTATAAAGATGATAATAAATGTTCTGAACAACTTTGTGTCAGAAATACTAGAAATTACATGAAATAGATAAATTCTTCAAAAGATAGAACTTACTGGGCTTCCCTAGTTGCTCAGTGGTAAAGAGTGCGTCTGCCAATGCAGGAGACACACGTTTGATTCCTGATCCGGGAGGGTCCCACATGCTGCAGAGCAACTAAACCCATGATCCACAACTATCGAGCTTCCAGTTTAGAGCCTTTGAGTGGCAACTATTGAGCCCATGTGCCACAACTATTGAAGCTTGTGTGCTCTAGAGCCCTAATTCCACAACAAGAGAAGTCAGTGCAACAAGAAGCCTGCTCACCTCAACTAGAGAGTAGGGAGTAGCCCCCACTCCCTGTAACTAGAGAAGAGCCTGCAGCAGTAGTGAAAACCCAGAATAGCCAAAAAAAAAAAAAAAAAAAAATACAATTTACCAAATTTTCCACAAAAAAACAATGAATAATCCAGTATCTGCTGTGATCCATAATATCTTCCCCCAAATGCCTCCCAAACCCCTCTTACTCTTGGTCCAGATGACTTAAGTAGTAAATTCTCAAAATATTAAGAGAAATTAGTATCAATCTCGTAAACTTTTCCAAAAAAGAGAAGGAGAGACACTTCTCAGATTGTTGTGAGGCCACCATAACCCTAATACCAAAACCTGAGAGGGGTGTTATAAGAAGATGAAATTACAGATCCATATCCTTCATCAACACAGATACAATAGCTCTTAACATAGTATTAGCGTATCAAACAGCAATATATAGAAGGATAACACATCATAACCAACTGAAATTTGTTTCAAGGATATAAAATTGACTTAGCATTTGAAAATCAATCAGGATCGTTCACCATATTATCAAACTAAAACATAAACACATGATCATCTTGAAAAATAGAAAAAAAATGTTTTTGAAATTCAACACCTATTCCTGATTCTCACCATGCCCACTTAACACTGTGCAGGGAATTCTAGCCAGTGCAGTAAGGCATTAACAAGAGACAAAAAGACAAAAACTGAAACAATTCTCAGATGACATAGTTGTATATATCAAAATCAGAAAGCTTCTACACAGAAGACAGAAAAATTGAATGAATTTACGAAGATTGTTAAGTTAAAAAGTCAAAGGCACAAAATTGCATTTATGTAGAATGGTAATGAGAAACTAAGATTAATTAAAAACCTATTTTACTTACCACAGCATCAAGTAGCTTAAAAAGTTTAAGAAAGTCTGCCAAATTTCTACACTGAAGACTACAAAACCTTCCTCAGAAAATATACAGGCAGAGCAGACTGGAGGAAAACGCAAGTACTATATACATCCAACAAAGAACTGAAATCCTTATGAAAAGAATTCCAACCATTCTGTACTGAGATAAGCAGCCTAATGAAAAAAATCGCCAAAGATGTCAACAGGTATTTTAGAAAAAGACACACTGCTAGTAAACATATAAAAATGAGTTAAATGTCATTTGTTATGCAAATTAAAATGAGATATAATAAAATTGGAACTCATTATTATACACAAAAGCACATAAAATGGTACCCACAATCACTTGGAAAAACTTTTTGGCAGTTTCTTATAAAATAAAACATTAGCCTACTTAATGACCCAGCAATTCTATTTGTTATTTAAAAGAAATAAAAACATATCCATGAAGAATATTCATAATAACTTTATTTATAATCACCCCAAAATGGGAATAACTCAAATGTCCATAAACCAGAAGAAGGATATATTGTGAGATGTTCACAAAAGAGAACACTACTGAGTAGAAAAAAAATACTCCAAATTATGGATATATGCAACAACATGGATGAATCTCAGATCCTGTGAACAAAGAATTATGAAAAAGTGGAAATGTATAATTCCATTTATACGGAATTTAAGAACAGGTATAACTAGTCTATCACAACAGAAAATAACAACAAAATGGTTGCTAAGGGCACAAGTAGAGAGAAATTTCCTGCACCCTTTGAGATGATAGAAAGTTTCTCTATCTGAACCTAGGTTAGGACTACACAGGTTATGTATCTGTCAAAAGTGGCAGAATATAATCCTAAAATTTATGCACTTCACTGTCCACAGATTTTACTTGAATACAGGCCACTTTACCTTAAAATTTAGTATTAAAAATGTGACATTAGATTTTTTATCAGATCTGCTACTTCCAAAAACAGCTGTTCACAGATTTGTCAACTCACCTCAATTTACTGGGTTGTTTAGGTAAAAATAAGACGTTTTTCATTTTCATCAAGAACTTTTATCAAACAACAATCACCAGTTTGGTCCACTACCTTCTGTCATTTTTCGGGCAACTTCAAAATTCCATCTTCCCAAAACTTTCTATCTTTTTGAGCAAAGAACTATTGCAGGTCCCTTTTATAGTATGCCAAGAAACTGAAATTTTTTCCATGAAGAGAATTTTGGAAAGACTGAAAGGAATGGAAATCTGTAGGTACAATGTGTGGTGAACACAGAGGGTGAATCAGAACTTCTCAGCCAAGCTGTAACGGTTTTTGCCTGGTCATGAAAGAAACATGCAGTCTTGTGTGACCCTGATGGAAGATGATGCGTTTTCTATTGACTAATTTTGGATGCTTTTTGCTGCGTGCTTCTTTCAGTTGGTCTAACTGGAAGCAGTACTTGTTGGAACTGTCTGGTTTTCTGGAAAGAGCTCACGATAAAGGACTCTCTTCAGATTCCACCATATACACAACATCACCTTCTCTGAATTAAGACTGGCCTTTAGGGTTAGTTGGTGATGGTGTTCATTTTCCACAATCTCTTCGGTTTCACATTACTGTACAGTATACACTTTTCACTGCTGTCACAATTTGTTTTAAAACTACAACGTTTTCATTATGTTTCAGCAGAGAATTGCATGCAGAAATGTGGTCAAGAGTTTTTTCTTTTTTTTTCTTCATTTGAGTTATGTGGAAGCCAAACATCAAAGCAATTAACATAAACAAGTTGGTACCAATGATCTCCATATTTTTAGTACGTCAGCTATCTTCTGTGGGGTATAATGCTGATCATACCAACTTCTTCATACACTCCACTAATCTCCTTTCACACTGCAGTTGCATTTTTACCTTTCTTAAAATAATAAAGCATAATAAAGTTGAAAAGTGTTTTTTCTTCTATCTTCATATTAAAATGGCTACACAGAAATTCACCAAATTTTGTTAATTTTTAAAAAAAAATGCACATTTATATGACAGGTGTCACAATACAAATTAACAAAATTGTTTCAAATGAAGTTAAGACAACTAGGTGTTGCTAAAGCCATCTTAAGGGAAAAAAAATGAACTAACCTTTTGGCCAACCAAAGACAAGAACTTTGTTTTTTGAGTCAATTACTCTTCAAAGCAAAACCTGTATTGTTTTCAAATTCACTCCATTTTTTTGATGAAACCCTACTCATAAAATTTTACTTTCTTGCCGTAAATTTCTTAATGAATAAGAAGCATGATTTGTACAATAAATGTTAAAGGCTGAAGTACTGTAAAGCTAGTTTAAGTCCTTAACTCCTTTTAAAACAGATGCCTAGATAAACTGACTTGTCCAGAATCATATTCTTACCTCATTTCTGAAATAAAAATAAATACACATTGTCATTCTTGGCAAATACTAACACATGCACAAAAATAATAGCTTACCTGTTTAATAAACACAGATGAAATAATGTGTTTCAACAGGCAACTAAAGAATCATTAGGAACAATGACTGAGCATCATTAGGAGGCTGGACTATTTCAGACATAAATATATACAGTATATTTTAAGAAACACATTTTTTTTCTTTTAAACTTTTTGGCTGCACCATAGCAGCACATGGGATCTTAACCACTGACTGATAAGGGAGTCCCAGAAAGCACATATTTTCTGTTCAGCTAAGGCCTTTCCAAACTTACACTGGCTGGTTTTTCATGAATGATGCATTTGCAGTTGAAATGTTGTTGGTCTTTACAGTTGGTGCATTTCAGTCTCTTCAAGCTTTTCAGGAACTGTACTGATAATCTATGAAACTTGGTAACAAAACAACTGGATTTTTGAAAACTGCAGCTAGTGAAAGGCACAAGTTGGTACCAATGATCTCCATATTTTTAGTCGTCAGCTATCTTCTGTGGGGTATAATGCTGATCATACCAACTTCTTCATACACTCCACTAATCTCCTTTCACACTGCAGTTGCATTTTACCTTTCTTAAAATAATAAAGCATAATAAAGTTGAAAAGTGTTTTTTCTTCTATCTTCATATTAAAATGGCTACACAGAAATTCACCAAATTTTGTTAATTTTTAAAAAAAAATGCACATTTATATGACAGGTGTCACAATACAAATTAACAAAATTGTTTCAAATGAAGTTAAGACAACTAGGTGTTGCTAAAGCCATCTTAAGGGAAAAAAAAAAAAAGAACTAACCTTTTGGCCAACCAAAGACAAGAACTTTGTTTTTTGAGTCAATTACTCTTCAAAGCAAAACCTGTATTGTTTTCAAATTCACTCCATTTTTTTGATGAAACCCTACTCATAAAATTTTACTTTCTTGCCGTAAATTTCTTAATGAATAAGAAGCATGATTTGTACAATAAATGTTAAAGGCTGAAGTACTGTAAAGCTAGTTTAAGTCCTTAACTCCTTTTAAAACAGATGCCTAGATAAACTGACTTGTCCAGAATCATATTCTTACCTCATTTCTGAAATAAAAATAAATACACATTGTCATTCTTGGCAAATACTAACACATGCACAAAAATAATAGCTTACCTGTTTAATAAACACAGATGAAATAATGTGTTTCAACAGGCAACTAAAGAATCATTAGGAACAATGACTGAGCATCATTAGGAGGCTGGACTATTTCAGACATAAATATATACAGTATATTTTAAGAAACACATTTTTTTTCTTTTAAACTTTTTGGCTGCACCATAGCAGCACATGGGATCTTAACCACTGACTGATAAGGGAGTCCCAGAAAGCACATATTTTCTGTTCAGCTAAGGCCTTTCCAAACTTACACTGGCTGGTTTTTCATGAATGATGCATTTGCAGTTGAAATGTTGTTGGTCTTTACAGTTGGTGCATTTCAGTCTCTTCAAGCTTTTCAGGAACTGTACTGATAATCTATGAAACTTGGTAACAAAACAACTGGATTTTTGAAAACTGCAGCTAGTGAAAGGCACATAGTGACATTTCTGTACTCTAATGAAGGCTAAGTATAGTAAAATTTAATTAAAAAAAAACTTGGCAGTGCTGGTTGTAATGAGCAGAGAGGTTTAAAATGCATTTAAATAATGGAAAGAAGACTTTTACTTATATAGGAAAAAATTTATTTAATTTCATAAACTTTAAAAAATTACTGAGAGCTGTACAACAGGTATGCTACATTTACTGGCAATGAAGATAATTAAGGTTCTATTAAACAGCCACAGTGTCTGAGGTCCACAACTTTAAAGTGAGGGTTGTGATAACATTTGCAACTACTTATTATTCATAAAAATCTCACAATCACCATTATAACAAACATATAATTAGCTATGGCCTATTTTTCGCAGTAGTATCATTCAGGTTATCTCACATTAACAGCACTTTAATAATGCTCTGTTTTTATGAAAACAGATGATATTTCAGGATAGAGATGAAAAACGTCTCTAAGGGGGCACCAAAAATAACAAAACATGGTTCATACAACTCTTTGGTGTATTAGTTTTATTAATACTTGCTTATATCCCAAATTGATCTTTACAGGAAAAACACAAACATGGGTGATTTTTCCCTTTTTCTCCAGCCCCAATAACTTTTCAGAGTAGCGTATTTTAAAACTTTTAGTACAAACTATACATTTTTAGTGACTGTTGACCCCTCCCTATTAGATAGGAGTCTCAAGTTTATCACAAGGCCAATTTCACAATATTATGCAGTAGAAAGACCCTGGTCAGGTAAGGTGTTCCTAACTGGCTGATTTGCCTCTGCTTAATCTCCTTCTCAGGACAGTGCCAGAGTATGGATCAGGTCTGGCAAGCCAGGTTGGTTAGACATAAATATATACAGTATATTTTAAGAAACACATTTTTTTTCTTTTAAACTTTTTGGCTGCACCATAGCAGCACATGGGATCTTAACCACTGACTGATAAGGGAGTCCCAGAAAGCACATATTTTCTGTTCAGCTAAGGCCTTTCCAAACTTACACTGGCTGGTTTTTCATGAATGATGCATTTGCAGTTGAAATGTTGTTGGTCTTTACAGTTGGTGCATTTCAGTCTCTTCAAGCTTTTCAGGAACTGTACTGATAATCTATGAAACTTGGTAACAAAACAACTGGATTTTTGAAAACTGCAGCTAGTGAAAGGCACATAGTGACATTTCTGTACTCTAATGAAGGCTAAGTATAGTAAAATTTAATTAAAAAAAAACTTGGCAGTGCTGGTTGTAATGAGCAGAGAGGTTTAAAATGCATTTAAATAATGGAAAGAAGACTTTTACTTATATAGGAAAAAATTTATTTAATTTCATAAACTTTAAAAAATTACTGAGAGCTGTACAACAGGTATGCTACATTTACTGGCAATGAAGATAATTAAGGTTCTATTAAACAGCCACAGTGTCTGAGGTCCACAACTTTAAAGTGAGGGTTGTGATAACATTTGCAACTACTTATTATTCATAAAAATCTCACAATCACCATTATAACAAACATATAATTAGCTATGGCCTATTTTTCGCAGTAGTATCATTCAGGTTATCTCACATTAACAGCACTTTAATAATGCTCTGTTTTTATGAAAACAGATGATATTTCAGGATAGAGATGAAAAACGTCTCTAAGGGGGCACCAAAAATAACAAAACATGGTTCATACAACTCTTTGGTGTATTAGTTTTATTAATACTTGCTTATATCCCAAATTGATCTTTACAGGAAAAACACAAACATGGGTGATTTTTCCCTTTTTCTCCAGCCCCAATAACTTTTCAGAGTAGCGTATTTTAAAAACTTTTAGTACAAACTATACATTTTTTAGTGACTGTTGACCCCTCCCTATTAGATAGGAGTCTCAAGTTTATCACAAGGCCAATTTCACAATATTATGCAGTAGAAAGACCCTGGTCAGGGGAAGGTGTTCCCCTAACTGGCTGATTTGCCTCTGCTTAATCTCCTTCTCAGGACAGTGCCAGAGTATGGATCAGGTCTGGCAAGCCAGGTTGGTTATCAGGGAGACTAAGACACAAGGAGGAAGCTATTTAAGAGAAATCCAAATTTAATTCTCCCCCTTTTTCTTCTCAACCCCACACCAAGCCTGGGTAGCTACAGTTCCGGGCCACACACTATTCCTTCTAGTGTGAGCCTAATGCTTGCTAAAAGCTGAGGCAGAACGCTGAGTCACCTAAAGCAGCTGATGGGCAATTTTGGAGACTGCTTTGGTGATTACTACTATCTCCACGGCTACAGCCTTCAGGCTAGGCAAACACAAGCAAGTGAGGCAGATAGATTTGAGACCACTAACTAGTAATAACACGTGTCACAAGGTACCCTGGTTTTGGCAGATAAGAGTAAAGTTAATTATCGACATCGTAATTTCCAAAGAAATATGCCAGAAGGAAAATTTCCAGTTACTAAGAAGCAACAGTTTTACAGTATGAATATTTAGCAAAGAAAACTATTGAAATTTTGTGGACAACACTGCTACTTTCTTATATAATAGAAAATTTCTTTCTTACCATTACAAGATAATCTTCCTTTAAATGGAATAGGTTTTGAACAACAGAGTAGAATAAGTATGTCAGTGGATGCTATTAACTTTTCTTCAGATAAAAAGTTCTTAGATAACTTCAAACAGTGAATGCAGAATTGTGTCAATCACACCTTGAGCACCAAACAGGCTGGCTGACCTCTTGCCTTGCTGTGAAGACTGCATGATGGCTTCGCAGTCATTCCCTAGTGTTAGCAGTCAGTTATACTGATGGCAAATAACCCCTTTGGGTAAGCGTAGATTTTGAGATGAAAACGTCTCTAACCTTGCTTTTATTAGTTTTATTAATACTTGCTTATATCCCAAATTGATCTTTACAGGAAAAACACAAACATGGGTGATTTTTCCCTTTTTCTCCAGCCCCAATAACTTTTCAGAGTAGCGTATTTTAAAAACTTTTAGTACAAACTATACATTTTTTAGTGACTGTTGACCCCTCCCTATTAGATAGGAGTCTCAAGTTTATCACAAGGCCAATTTCACAATATTATGCAGTAGAAAGACCCTGGTCAGGGTAAGGTGTTCCCCTAACTGGCTGATTTGCCTCTGCTTAATCTCCTTCTCAGGACAGTGCCAGAGTATGGATCAGGTCTGGCAAGCCAGGTTGGTTATCAGGGAGACTAAGACACAAGGAGGAAGCTATTTAAGAGAAATCCAAATTTAATTCTCCCCCTTTTTCTTCTCAACCCCACACCAAGCCTGGGTAGCTACAGTTCCGGGCCACACACTATTCCTTCTAGTGTGAGCCTAATGCTTGCTAAAAGCTGAGGCAGAACGCTGAGTCACCTAAAGCAGCTGATGGGCAATTTTGGAGACTGCTTTGGTGATTACTACTATCTCCACGGCTACAGCCTTCAGGCTAGGCAAACACAAGCAAGTGAGGCAGATAGATTTGAGACCACTAACTAGTAATAACACGTGTCACAAGGTACCCTGGTTTTGGCAGATAAGAGTAAAGTTAATTATCGACATCGTAATTTCCAAAGAAATATGCCAGAAGGAAAATTTCCAGTTACTAAGAAGCAACAGTTTTACAGTATGAATATTTAGCAAAGAAAACTATTGAAATTTTGTGGACAACACTGCTACTTTCTTATATAATAGAAAATTTCTTTCTTACCATTACAAGATAATCTTCCTTTAAATGGAATAGGTTTTGAACAACAGAGTAGAATAAGTATGTCAGTGGATGCTATTAACTTTTCTTCAGATAAAAAGTTCTTAGATAACTTCAAACAGTGAATGCAGAATTGTGTCAATCACACCTTGAGCACCAAACAGGCTGGCTGACCTCTTGCCTTGCTGTGAAGACTGCATGATGGCTTCGCAGTCATTCCCTAGTGTTAGCAGTCAGTTATACTGATGGCAAATAACCCCTGTAAGGTAGATGTGATGCAGGGCTACCAAAAGTCATTTTGTTATATAAACATTTTATAAGACATTCTAAGAAAAAGCAAATTTGACATTATCCTCCACTAATTCTCTACTGAATATTCTCTGCAATATTTTTCCTTCTGTAACATGAATTGGTGAGGTTACACACTGTAAATTTTCATTATCCCTTATAGTATTTCCAGAATAACAGTATTTTCCTAAACCCAATGTAAGGTAAAGAGGGGGTATTTATGAAAATTAATACTTAAGCTGAAATTCATAACCTAATAACCTTCATTATTGAAACAGACAAATTTTGTATTAGCAAGAAAATAGTTTACCCGTGAACAAGGGTAAAGTTTTAATTCTACAATTCTTTTCTCTATCAGCCTAATTCTAGAAGTCTTGTATTGATGAAATGGGGAAGGAGTGAAAGGGTTGTACAATAAATAAATCTACAGAAAGGAATTACCGTATTCTCAAGGGAAAATGTTGGCGACCATTCCCATACAATTCTGAATATATAAGTACACAAACATATGCTTAGGGATAGTTCTTAAACTAAAAATCATTTCCAAATTTTAAAACATTCCTTTTCATCAAAACAAATGATAACACTGGATCTACATGTTAGATTCAGATGGAAATCAAGTGTTGAACTGCAGTGAATTAATGGCAGTAATACATACCTGATTAACCATTTATAGCATTTAAACTTGTTGCAGCCATTTCCCCATATAATTTAGCATTTTAGGCTTTATTTCAGTACATTCTATAGCCTATACATTGTATAGCCATTCTATACAGTGGGTGCTGACTATGAGCTAGCTTACTGAAAGGCAAGAGTAGTTCTAAGCTAGTCACAAAAAAGAGGCTCTTAAAAAAAAAAAAGGCTCTTCCCATTTTATTAATTATCCCAATATTCTGATTTGTATAATTAAAAGTATATGCAATATTGAAACTTTCCAAATTGCTTTTTATTGATATAGTTGAACTTTACAACAGTGTCATAAAATACTATAAACAGAGCCTTAGTTAGACAAGAAAAAGCAAATTTAAATATATTAACCAGATTAAAGCATGCAAAAGATCCAATGATAAACACATTAAATAATATGCTAATGGTATCTAATTTCTCCACTATAGGTTCTTTACATTGTTATGAAAATAGTAAGCATTAATTTGAAATTTGGTGAACAGATTTGATTCTTGATTTATATATATGATATAGCCTTTGCATGTATATGGTTAACTTCACTGGTATATAACAGTACCTTGAGAGAAGTTTGGGACTGGTATATATTTATCAATACTACCCACAGTGCAGTAAGTTATGGTTGGAAATGCATTCTCCTAATTTATTCTGTGAACTTAATACTAAAGAATTAACAAACATGGGTCACCGAGGGACCAAAATTTCCTTACTATTCACATTAACTTTTCCCATGAAAAGCTTCAAATATAACTCTAATAAAAAAATAGAGTTTTCAAGGCAAACTTTTCAGCATAATTTACAGAAGCAGATTTAAATAGAAGACTCAATAACCAAGCTAATACTAAAAAAATATAATTAACTAGGAATTAGCTCCCTTTTCTACCTTGATATTAAAATATAGTGGCCTTAGCAAAAGGCTAAAATGCCATTAAGAATCCCATAAGTACATGGGGACAACCCAGATAAAGAGATGAAAAATGTCTCTTTATTCGCAAATTTTAACATGTTTAGATTTAAATTAAGAGGGTGGCTGACAGGGGTATACGGTTATGCTTTTTGTTTGTTTGCCATTATAATTCTGAGTGGGCATGAACTACTCTGGAGGTTTCATAAAGTAATTCCACAGAGGTAATGTGGCCATTACCAGGATGATCACACTCAATTTTAGGAAAGGAGTTGAAATGGCTCCCACAAAGTACTACTGCCCCTTTAACAAGTAGATGAGTCCATTGTGGAGAGAGTCAAGATGCTCCTGTCGTTGGTATAGAAAGGATCCGAGGCACTCCATGATCTAAAGTAACAATAAGAGAAAAGTTTGGCTCACCAGGACCTACGTTTCAATTGAGAAAAAAACTTACTCTAAAATTTAGGACCAAAATGCACTTTGAGTTATTAAAATAAGCACTGATTGAGTCATTTTAAAATGCCAAAGAAAAGTTCTTGTTGCTAGCACTGGATGACCAGTCATTCTGTTTATATTATACAAAAACTTGGGAAAAATAATGCTCTAGTCATCATATAAAAACATTAGCCAAAATTCACTAGCAGTAAAACAACTTCTATAGGCTGGAAATCATGAGATACTCTTAAAATCTTAACAATTCAGTAAGAAACAAGTACGTTATTAACAGTTAACACACATTCAGTTTTACTGAAAAGCAACTAGGCTGTGTTTGACATAACAAAAGCAAACAAACAAAAAGCCCAGTTACCAAAAGCTTTGGGATGAAATAACAGTATGTTCATATTTTATTTCTTCTCAGCTATAAATACCATTTGAAAGGTTTTAGCATAACTAGATTGAACAAAGTAAATGTTTTAATTCAACAAGTATCAAAGACATCTGGAAATCGCTAGGCTTTTCACTTAACTAAGAACGAATAATCCTCTACTGGTCTGGAAAAAGTTAACTACTGTCTCTCTGAATGATAAGACCATAAGCAATTCATTATATGGTACTTTTATCTGCAGCTGTACTGATTTCAGCTAAAAAACTTAAGACTAAAGATAGCCTGCCATGCTTAAAATACCTTAACCTATTTCAAGGACAGTATTAGGACTACCAAATTAAAGGTGGCTTTTCTTAGAAGACTTAAAAGTACTTAACAAGAAATACACTTTATGTCACTTTTTCTAGGGTTCCCACTTGCCTTAAATAAAGATGTGAGAAGAGATAAGCATTTAAAATGGCCTAAACTCACTTTTCTCAGAAATCTGTTTCCTAGAGACTCTAAAATTTGTATGTAGTTCAAACTTAAATTGATTAAGTGAGCATAATCACAATCAAGTTTGGAATCTAGAAACTCCACAAACTGGCAAAACAAGCAACAACTATACCAGTGATTTACAGGTTCTCTAATTTTACTAGTTTCTGGAAAACTTAAACAGCTATCTACCTTCCTTTAAGAAGGGCTTCTTCACTACTCTCTATCACCTAGAAGTATGCTTGGTACATAATAGGTACTCAGTATTTGTAAATTAAATGAATGAGACTATGAACATTTCATAGCATATTTACGCAAGAAAAAGTATGATAAAACATAATTATAAACAAAACTCCCAAGTTGCCAATATTTTATACTAGTTGTTCCTGTTTTTCAATCATTGCTTATATGGAAAATCTTACTAGGTAAGGTTTCCTTCTTTTTTGATTATTTTCAAAGCACATATGTGCATTCACTATTAAATATCCTATTTGACAGAAAATTAAACACCTGAGTTACATTATTAACTATTAACTCCTTTCTATTTAAAAGAAAATTTTGATTAGGATAAGGTAACTGTTGGCAAATTACATAAAGCATTTATTGCTAAAGCACAGCCCTTTAGAGTACAACATGGCATATCCTTTATAGAGCACCATGATGCTACCTTTGAAACAGGGCTTGCAATATGGCATATTTCTTTGACAATATCAATTAATAAAATATAAATAGAATTTTAGTGTTTGGATGGTAAAACTTTATTAGTAAAGAAATTTGTAAGTGATGACCATTACCTCTTATGGTTAATGTCAAATGAACAAAAATCCAAGAGATTCTTGTAAAAGATAATCTTGTCCTTTTAAATTAGACATGAGAGAGAAATGTAGAATAGAAGCTACATTTCAGAAACAAAACATTTCTATAAAACAGAATGCCAAAAGTACTTCATTAAAATAATTACATGTAAAACACAAAAACAAATAACTTTGCAAAGTTTAAATATAATGTTAATGGATCTATGGTAATTTTCATATAGCCCTTAGAAAAGCACCAAGTGGTTTTTCATATTATATAATTTTATCCAATATAAACATACAACAAATCTCAAGACTTTTTTGGGTTATTCATTTGAAGAAAACAAGGAGACAGCTACAGTAGTAACCAATAACATAACCTGAGGTACTGGACAAAATTGGAAAGGTATTTATAGTCTGTCAAATAAGATATTCTTTACTGTTCAACATTTTATTAGGAAAAAAAAAAACATACAAAGGAAAAAAGCGAGATACAACTTTAAGTGAAAAAAAGTACAGATGAGAACTGACAACCTTCAACAGAACATGCAGAAAGAAATCCTATCATCCCCTTGGGGAGGTTCAAAAGTAATAATGTAGCATAAAAATGGCTATGTAAAGATTAATGGTGCACATTACCTAAATAGTTGATATCCAGAAAGTTGTTCCTGTTTTTCAATCATTGCTTATATGGAAAATCTTACTAGGTAAGGTTTCCTTCTTTTTTGATTATTTTCAAAGCACATATGTGCATTCACTATTAAATATCCTATTTGACAGAAAATTAAACACCTGAGTTACATTATTAACTATTAACTCCTTTCTATTTAAAAGAAAATTTTGATTAGGATAAGGTAACTGTTGGCAAATTACATAAAGCATTTATTGCTAAAGCACAGCCCTTTAGAGTACAACATGGCATATCCTTTATAGAGCACCATGATGCTACCTTTGAAACAGGGCTTGCAATATGGCATATTTCTTTGACAATATCAATTAATAAAATATAAATAGAATTTTAGTGTTTGGATGGTAAAACTTTATTAGTAAAGAAATTTGTAAGTGATGACCATTACCTCTTATGGTTAATGTCAAATGAACAAAAATCCAAGAGATTCTTGTAAAAGATAATCTTGTCCTTTTAAATTAGACATGAGAGAGAAATGTAGAATAGAAGCTACATTTCAGAAACAAAACATTTCTATAAAACAGAATGCCAAAAGTACTTCATTAAAATAATTACATGTAAAACACAAAAACAAATAACTTTGCAAAGTTTAAATATAATGTTAATGGATCTATGGTAATTTTCATATAGCCCTTAGAAAAGCACCAAGTGGTTTTTCATATTATATAATTTTATCCAATATAAACATACAACAAATCTCAAGACTTTTTGGATTATTCATTTGAAGAAAACAAGGAGACAGCTACAGTAGTAACCAATAACATAACCTGAGGTACTGGACAAAATTGGAAAGGTATTTATAGTCTGTCAAATAAGATATTCTTTACTGTTCAACATTTTATTAGGAAAAAAAAAAAAAAAACATACAAAGGAAAAAAGCGAGATACAACTTTAAGTGAAAAAAAGTACAGATGAGAACTGACAACCTTCAACAGAACATGCAGAAAGAAATCCTATCATCCCCTTGGGGAGGTTCAAAAGTAATAATGTAGCATAAAAATGGCTATGTAAAGATTAATGGTGCACATTACCTAAATAGTTGATATCCAGAAAGTGGGAATATATGTAAAGCAGAAAAATATTCTGGGATCATTTAAAATTAATTCTAGTCTTTTTTTTTTTATGGAGTTAGTGAAGATGTTCATTGTCATAAAAGAGAAACTTCATGCTGAAAAAGATATTTAAAAAATTCTATACAAGTTCTATAGTAGTCTCTTAGTCCAATTCCCACCATGTTGGACAGTAAAGCTGTTTTAAGTAAAATAATATTATATATTAGGTCTTTCTGGAATTTCCTTTGGGAAACTCACCTGGAGTACATATCATGGCCTGGGTATAAGAACTAATTTCTTACGATGAATTTTATAATACAATTTCGTAAGTCATAACATACAAGTTCCAATAAACTTAGCTGCTCATAGTAATTCTTATATATGGAATAAAATGACTACAAAATAATATCAGTGTTATGAAAATGACCACATTATACTCAACAAATGAGAACTGAAACCATTAAAGGAATTCTATTTATAAATGCAAATATACCATAAAAAAATGACGATAGCTAAAGGCAAAGTGGGAACTAACTGTTCACCAGCAAGTTACCTGAATTGTAAGATACAAGAATAATGTCATGCTCTTCATTTTTAAAACATATAGCCGACCAAATACTAAAAATTCTTTTATCAACAGATAAGAGCAGTGCTTCCTCCACCCTTGATGCCCTGCTCCTGGGGCCTTTCCAACCTTCTCCCCAGTGCAGCACATGTAGAAAGTGCTGTTATTCATGTGGCATGCTCTTGACGATGGAAATCACCATCCATCCCTGCCCATCGGTAACACATTAATGCACATGAGTGCACTGCTGCTCTGACTTTGGAATTTTAATATTATTCCCCTAAAGAATACGAAAGTGTGAAAAAATTTTGTTTCTTAATATGCCCTAAAGAATAACATGTCTCTTGGGGAAATGTATAATTAAATCAATTTCACCTTTAAATAATGTAAATAGTATATACTAAAAATGGTATTATCAGTAAAAACTTAAAAATAACAACTTATTTTAAAACCTCATTACACAGATAAAAAGGTGTAGGAGAGCAGAAACATAGCCTTTGTTATGACTGTAAATATCCCAAAGTCTCAAATGACCAAATAGACAATATACATGAAGAGTAGGAAAAGCAAAATCTTCTGATGTTACTATTATGTGTAACTATTTTGTAAATACAAGAAGCAAACAAACAAAACAAATACAGGAAATAAAACAATAGTACAGGTATAGTTAAAAAGAGAAAGTTATAAAAACAAAGAGTACCATATACACACTCCTATTCACCACATTTGAGAAAGACTAAAGAAAAAGTGTTTTGTTCAAGATGAAAAGTCTCTTCAAAGGTGCTTTCTCTTCCTTGGCTAGTGAAAGAGCCCCCTTCCCCTAAAGCCAGAGGGAAATATCATCAAAGAGTGCTAATAAACAGCACATTTCCTGCTTCATTTGCTAAAAGCAGAAGCTGATCTGTTAGGTATCTAGAGGTGTAGGTTCAACCTGTTCCAGTTTATAGGCTACTACTCATTTGCAGCAAAGGCTACTTAGAGAAATGTCACACCTGCTGACGTGGGACAGACTACATCTTCCTATAACTCGTTCCAGCATTCTTCCAACAGATGCGCACGCTGTTTCTCCTTCTGAGAAACAGCACATGGAGTCCAAGCACTTGATACTTGAATTTGTTTCAGTAAGCTGAAGGAGTTGAAGCAGAAAAATACTAGTTATTTATAGATTTGGATTTCCAAAAAGCATTAAAAGAGCTACAACAAGCACTTAAAAAACAAAAGCAACGTATACGTGTTTTGTGTAATATGGAAAGATACGGAAGCCTTTAATTAAGGGGACTTAAAAGGCTCTATGTCCTAAATTAGAGGTTGAGTAAAATAATTATACAAAACTAATAGCTGGATTTTGTATAAATCTGCACAGTTTGTGGACTAAAAAAATATTTTTAAATTTATCTTTTAGGTTCTACCAAACACTTTGTGGGATCTTAGCTCCCCAACCAGGGACTGAACCCACACCCCCTGCACTGGAAGCACAGAGTCTTAACCACTGGACTGCAGGATGTCCCAAGATTGTGGATTTTTAGTATCTTATTATGATCAATATTATTTACATCAATTACTCAGAAACTTAATGAAGTTTACTTTTTCTTTGAATTTTTTTAGGTGAAACTTCAATTAAAAATACCTAGTACGGCTTCCCTGGTGGTCCAGTGGGTAAGGACACCGACTTGCAGTGAGAGGGGCACAGTGCAAGGGGCGCCGGTTTGATCCCTGGCCTGGGAAGATCCCACATGCCGCAGAGTGGCTAGACCGATGTGTCCAACTACCAAGCTGGAGCTCTGGAGCACATGTGCCCAGAGCCAGTGCTCTGCAGCGAGGCCACTGCCGATGGGAGTCCCATACAGGCCAAATAACAAAGATAGAAAGACCAATAGAAGTGGCCCCCCCCAAAAAAAAAATTCTTAAAAAACAAATTGTCTAGTAATTGAGAAAAGTAGAGTTTAATTATTTTGAAGACTGGCAAAGAGGCTGGCAGGACTGAGTTCTAGTCTTCAACAATAACACCAACAGCAAGCACCTTACACAGTACTTACTATGTGTCAGGTTCTAAACACTACATATATATACATCCCACAAATAATTCTAGAAAAAATCATCTGCCTTAAATTGCTAAGCAACTATTAAGTGCTAACCATGTCCATATTAAGCTCACCTTGTTCTTAAAAAGTAAACCGATGATACATTATTAAAATCTATTATATAAGTAGTACTATTTAGATTTAAAACTGAATTGATTTCTGTAAGTGTGCAAACTCTATACTGAGGAGGGATAAACAACCCGGCAAGATAACTTAAAGGCACAGTACTAATAATTTTAATCCTGTTAAAATAAGGGGAAAAAAAAATAGTACTAACCCACATAGCTCAATGACTCCCAACCTGGTCCTGACACAGCCAAGGATACTAGTAAATTTCTCAAGGTTATCATTTTAAATAAACATTTCATTTATATTACATATATAACACACTGCATAACAAATCTTTCAAAAATGTAAAGGAAGGAAAGCAACAAAAATAGATACACTGGAGTGCCTGAAAGTCGGGGGCTGGCACTGGAAGCACAGAGTCTTAACCACTGGACTGCAGGATGTCCCAAGATTGTGGATTTTTAGTATCTTATTATGATCAATATTATTTACATCAATTACTCAGAAACTTAATGAAGTTTACTTTTTCTTTGAATTTTTTTAGGTGAAACTTCAATTAAAAATACCTAGTACGGCTTCCCTGGTGGTCCAGTGGGTAAGGACACCGACTTGCAGTGAGAGGGGCACAGTGCAAGGGGCGCCGGTTTGATCCCTGGCCTGGGAAGATCCCACATGCCGCAGAGTGGCTAGACCGATGTGTCCAACTACCAAGCTGGAGCTCTGGAGCACATGTGCCCAGAGCCAGTGCTCTGCAGCGAGGCCACTGCCGATGGGAGTCCCATACAGGCCAAATAACAAAGATAGAAAGACCAATAGAAGTGGCCCCCCCCAAAAAAAAAATTCTTAAAAAACAAATTGTCTAGTAATTGAGAAAAGTAGAGTTTAATTATTTTGAAGACTGGCAAAGAGGCTGGCAGGACTGAGTTCTAGTCTTCAACAATAACACCAACAGCAAGCACCTTACACAGTACTTACTATGTGTCAGGTTCTAAACACTACATATATATACATCCCACAAATAATTCTAGAAAAAATCATCTGCCTTAAATTGCTAAGCAACTATTAAGTGCTAACCATGTCCATATTAAGCTCACCTTGTTCTTAAAAAGTAAACCGATGATACATTATTAAAATCTATTATATAAGTAGTACTATTTAGATTTAAAACTGAATTGATTTCTGTAAGTGTGCAAACTCTATACTGAGGAGGGATAAACAACCCGGCAAGATAACTTAAAGGCACAGTACTAATAATTTTAATCCTGTTAAAATAAGGGGAAAAAAAAATAGTACTAACCCACATAGCTCAATGACTCCCAACCTGGTCCTGACACAGCCAAGGATACTAGTAAATTTCTCGAAGGTTATCATTTTAAATAAACATTTCATTTATATTACATATATAACACACTGCATAACAAATCTTTCAAAAATGTAAAGGAAGGAAAGCAACAAAAATAGATACACTGGAGTGCTGCAAATCACAAAGGTTGGGAGTCACCAAGTGTCGAGTCAGGGTATGGCGACAGGGGCACTCATGGAAGACACAATGGACAAAAAGACACAAACATGATGGAACATAAATAACCTGGCATTCTGAACCTAAGCAACTGGTGAGGTCCGGCAAAACCCCAGCTCATAATAATCCTGCCAACACCAAACAGGGTGAGACAACTTGGTTCCTGTTTGGCAATGGACTGAGAGCATCAATGTCCAGGATCTGCTGAGCACTGAGGAATAGCCACATTTTACTTCATTATAACACCCTCGGATTTACGACTGTTTACAGTACTATTTCTTAAACTGTGTCCTTTGAGATATTTACAGATGTTGCATGAAAAAGGTTCTGTGGCTAATTAAATTTAAGAAAACACTGGTTCAACGAATGTCTAAAGACACTTTGTAACAGATTGTCAAGAAGTTAGGTTTGTATGGTCAGACTCCAGAGGAAGAGCTAGAGCTAGACATAGTGCAAATTTCAAGTTTGTGTGTGTGTTTTTTTTTTCCCAGTCAACTTCTCCTTCCTGCCAGGTAACATTAATCAACACTAGGAGGAACATTACTATTCAGTGGAAGATTTTAGGAAATGCTGGTTAAGGTAAGAGGATTTCACCAGTTTCCTTCTTCCATCACTGGGCTCTGGCTTCCTCCATCTTGAAAAAAACAAAATTGAGCATGCTCAAGGAGAAAGTATATACCTCAAACAAGCCTGTAAGGCCCTTTATAACCTGACCCCAGGCTTCCTTCCTACTCCTAAATGCTCCTGTGTCCAAAGAGCCTACCAGGCAGTGTTCTTTGCCTGTGAACACGGGTCAGGGCCTGTCATCCATTAGGGGCAGAATGCTGACTCCGAACACAAATTCAGTTTAAATACCATCATTTCTATGAAGCCTCCCCCACCTATCCAACTATTGGTGATCTCTTTCTTTCTAGATTCTATTCCAATAGTTGCTTATATTTAAGTGGCAGAAGCGCTTAAACTCAACTTGTATTTCACTGAGCAAGGCACTGTGCTGGTTTCTACAGGGGATAGCAATCCTGCTTTCAATCTATCGAGTTAAGGATAAAGAAAAGTGTGGGAGCTAGTCAGGAATACGTAATAATGGCGGTTATATTAATGGAATGCTCACTGTGTGCCACTTACTATGTAAGATGCTTCTCATGGTTTATTTCACTTCTTTTGGGACAGGTACCAGACTTATGAGGAAAGAGAGAAGTTAGAAATATTTTCAAGCTCACCCAGCTGAGGCTTGAGTCTTGGTTTCTCTGATCCCAGGACCCAAACCTCTTTACCATGCTCTTATATTGCCTGCTGATAATTATGATATAAGGCAGACTATAAATATCAAAAAGGAGGAAGGAAAGCTCCAAACAGCTGTTGTTGTTGGTATTAGTGCAAGAGCGTGAGAGGTCCGATAAAAAAGAGGTATGAAAATACATACTGAAATATGAAATACATTATAAATACGAATTTCAGTATAAAATACATACTGAAGACTGGATGGGATTTCAGTCGCTGAAGATGGGAGAGCATTCCCAGCTAAGCAAAGAGAAGGGGTAACTGTGTGTAAGCAGAAGTGCACGATATGCGTTCAGCACGTGTTTAGCCTAAGTGCAGGGAGAGCAGTTACCCCTGCTCCCTTGCAAAAAGATGAGGGTGTCTCAAAGTGTGATCTATGGATCAGTGTTGGTCTGAAAACATGGTTACTGGCCCTTGAAGTGCCATATGCATTTGGTCTGTGAAAATAAGAGATTACACACTTTTATTGCAATCTGACAGAATACCACTGTTAACTGCTGAATCTAATCATTTAAAAACTGGAGTTTACTGTCTGTATCTTTTACATTTCATTACCTAGTAATTCATTTTTATCATACTTTACAAAAGTATTGGTCTGTGATGAACTGGAAATGAACAACAAAACAAGAAAACTGGTCCTTCACCACATTTATCTGGGAAGCACTGAACTAGACCAGAAACTCAAAAGAGCAAGATGTTTGTCTGGTTCTTCCTACTTTAATAAAATATGCTTTACTAGCTGCTGGTGCTCAACCCACTGATAGGAATTCACTAAAAATGACATCCTTAAGGTCAACAGCATTTGAGTGTCCACATAACTGATACATGCATAACACTGCTTGGGTCTGGATCTGACTTTAGGCAATTATCTTTCTTTGCACTCATCACTTTGTACTCTAAAACACGAGGATAGGTATTAAACTACAGGCAACTCAACACAGAGCATAAATCTCTTAAAATGTCGAATATATAAAGAAGTGAGTTCTTCAGGTCACCTTTTGAACTAAGCAGAACACATTTCCTTCTCTTCCCTAAGGGAAAAAGAAAACTCACCTGCTTTGAAAATGCTGAATGCTGGTTAATTGTGTTTCTATAAAGCTATCTATTGAAAACACTATACTGTTCTCAAACAAACCTCGAAGCTCTACCACTCACGTATACATCTTTGATCTTATATCATATCTTCCAGTATAACTGAGAGTGGAGCATTTAGACCTCATTTCATTTCAAAGTAAGGTGGGGGGAGACATCACTTTTTCTTTTTTTAATAAGACTCAATAAACACGAGAAAAAAAAAGAGATGAGAGTGAGGCTCTACTTGGTGGCACTAAAAAGTGACTTTTAACTTATAAGAAATTTTCATTTATTGATAAGACTCACTCTCCACCACGCTTCCTTCTCAGAAACCACCACATAACTAAGAGCCAAAAGGGCTGCCGAGCAGCCATGGAGACTTAACCTGGGTGTGTATGGCTAACAAAACTTTTCATCTTTATAGAACTTCTCTTTTGTAATAAATTCTAGTCTACAGCTCAATAGTGGTAATTATTTAGAAGTTTCTCCTGTTGCTTCTACAAATATCTTCTTTGAGTCTTCTAAGTGTTGGAAAGCTGTCATACCATTTCTAAGTTATTCAGTCACTCCTGTGACATTTTATCTATCAAATCAAATAAAGCCTTTTAAGTTTAGATAAGAATTATCAAACTATTAACCACACTTGTTCTTTCACCCTTAAAATTATTTTATATACTTCATAATCAGAATGAACACCTTGTTTAGCCTTAAAGGAAATATCTGGAAAGAAGTTGTAAAACATAATTGTGGAGAAAAATAAAAGGCTTCTAAGAAAATGTTTTTCTTTCAAATGTAAGATCAGAAGTCATCAAAAATTACCAATTTGGTTAAGAATAGTAAAATCCCTAAAACAAATAACAGCTTCAAGTCCTTATTCAGAACTGCTGAGGTAGTTGTTTAACGATGGTATTTAAATAACTGCTTCTCTTACTCAAAGCCTCTTTCTCCAAACCATGCTGCAAACTCACATATACTCCCCTAGACTCCCTCCGTTTTCCCTTCTCCCCAAATTAAAATAAACTATTTTGAAAGACAGTTATAGGTATAAATAATACCTCTATGTTTACTTTTAGGGATCCCCAGAAAGGAGATTTCCGTATGTGTCACCTAAATTTAAGTATGGAAATAAAGCATAATATGAGTTATATTAGGTAAGTTTATTCCAGTAATTTGACTTATTCCTTATTTCAAAAAGACTGAGGCCCCTTTATTTTAATGATGTGATTACAAAAATAATAATATCTTGACTAGGAATTTATAGTTTAGATGAACAAGAATATGAGGTATATGTGAAAAATGATAAAATCTCCTATTTTAATGGAGATGGTAAATCAGAACAGCAGTAATTAACTAATCAACAGAGCTATGTTAAGAAATCAGTTTTTTAAGTATCATATCATTACTGTTTGACAGAAATAATACTAATATTTTTCTTCATTGTGATCTCCAGATAAAAAAGCAGTTCAATAAGTCAGCACAGATTCAAAAATATTAGTTTGCAAAGAATCACACTTACCAGATATGCATTTAAGTCCTGTCTTATTATTATTAGTCTTTTAAATGTCTGATTCTAATTGTTTACAAAATTTTACTCATTCAGAAAAGTGTAGCTGTTAGTGGCAAATAACTGAATACAGGCCATTAAGGTTTTCTGTTCCTTTGTAGTTCACTGCTTTGTTACACAAGGAGAGGCAGTAGTTCTACGCATCTTTGTCACACAAGGAGAGGAAGGTGACTTGTAGTTGGATGAAACTGCTTAATGGTGATGGCTGACTTCAGGTCTGGGACTTAAGTACCCTGATCCCTAATGAGTAAGTTCAGTAGCTCTAGCATCCTACTGATATCTCTATGGCAGCTAGATGCAAGCTGGAAAGAGGGAATCCAGTGTAGGGCCAGGAATCCAGAAAGAGAAAATGGTGGAACAATGAAGGCCTAAGAGGCAGGTGACATAGAGCGAGGTAACTAGAGCCCATGGTAACATTTAAGGCTCGGCATAACAATTTGCCTGATCAGGGAAGGCTGACCAAATTTTGCTTAGAGAAATGAATGCCATTTCATGACAGAAAATACAGAAGAGAAATTATTTAACACTTATGTTTAAAAGTGATTTTTATCTCAAAATATATGCCAAAGGCAGAAATATAGGAGAAGAGAAATACTCAAGATGTATTTCATTCAACTACTAAAGATTTTGCAAATAAGCAGAAAAAAAACTCCAGGTCAGGCTAACACCTCCAGCAGTTTTACTAAAGTCATATCCATGATCTAAGGGTTCTTCTTATTTTTTATTTTTAGGAAGAGAGACCATATGGCACAGGATGATAGAACAATTCACTTATAATTCCTCTGTAAAAGTAACCATAACAAGGCCCTTATTATTTAATATGGGCATTGTAAGAACCAATTCTCAACTGTCCTTTGCATTTTAATAGAGATATTAAAGCAAAGCAGCATCAGATACATGTCTTTTGAAATATCCTCTTTTTTAAAAAATTTATTTTGGGGGGGGAGTGGGGAGGGGGGTGGGCGGGCCACTTCTATTGGTCTTTCATTTGTCCATTTTCATCCGTCTTTGTTCTTTGGCTCTTGTGGGCCTCTCATCGCAGCGACCTCTGTTGTCGCAGAGCACTGGCTCTGGGCGCATGCGCTCCAGAGCTCAGGCTTGGTAATTGGACACATTGGTACAGCCGCTCCGTGGCACATGGGATCTTCCCAGGCCAGGGATCGAACCGGCGCCCCTTGCACTGCAAAGCGGTATCCTTACCCACTGGACCACCAGGAAAGCCCTGAAATATCCTCTTGAGCTTGAACCTTTGGGAAACTTTTATATCACAAAGGACATAGTATCACAGTATTATCACGGTTAGGTCCCAAATGGATTATCTGCTCTGGGAATTAACCAGGACATAATATAAAACCCAGCCAACTTCCTTCAGCTGAGTTTTTCTTGCAGTCAATGTGGACGTGTTCTAAAAACTAAAAACCTTTGTTTATGAAAGGAAAATACAAGATAAGTATATTGTGAAGATAATCACATGAAATATCCCCAAACAAAATAAAAATTCAGAATTCTTTTAAATTTCTTTTCAACTAATAATGACTGGCAGTTTAATCTTCAATATTTTCCATTTTGGGCAATTCACAAAATGAATCTAATTTTTAAAATGTCTTTCAGGATAATTCACAAATTATCGTACCTGTTCCACTGTCTGATTTATGATCTTTAAGCAGCTTTGTTTTAAAGTTTCTCAATTATGAAGGTCATCTCAGCACCTTCTTGATCACTAATTACAATATACAAAGTGGCAAATCGCCCGATAAAATATAATTACTAATGGCAAGAATTTTTATCTTCCTTGATTACTATCAATTGAAATATTCTGCATATCCCAATTAGGTCCAGAAGTGATTGTTAGGGTTTAATTCTCAAGGGGACAGTGAATCAAATCCTTACGAATTCATACTTTTCTATTACACAGATGTAACTATGAAACTTATGAAAAGAACAGAGTTTCATGAATACCAATCAACAGAAAATTATTCAGTACTAAGTCTAAGCACTCATTCATTTGACCATTCCACTCAAGAGGGAGACTTAGATCAAGAGTGTGGTGTCTAACTATATTAACATGTATAAAACGACACAACTAAAAAGTGGGAAAAGTGATTTCAGAAATGAGAGAAACATCATGACATATTTTCAAAAGAAATGAAAAGGAGTATCTCACTTACTCCTTAGTACTCCTATAGTCTTTTCTTAACTATAAAACAGTAAGTTAGAATTTAAGACTAAAAGTGAAGTAAGATCTAACACTGTAACTCCAAAGGAAGATTAATGACATAGTCAGGTACGGACATAAAAAAAAATGTAAAGATCACAAAAAAGGAAAACAGGTAAACAAAAATAACATATGAGAAACAATGAGGGAATTAGTAAAAACTGAAATGTCAGGCCAGTTCTCCCATAGCATGCCCCGAGCTTGAGAATGTTGCGCATGTTCCCAGGAAGGTGCAGCGGAGTACTACCTAGTGCACGCAAGAACTGTCCTGCTGGCTGCAAGCCTCAGCTAGCAGGTGCCTACTGTCCTCCCCTCTGCGCTTGCTTTCAGCAAATTCATATGCTGAGCTGACTGAACCCTTATCTTCTTCCATCTGGAAGGACAGAAAAGCAACAAGTCTCATATTACAGAACAATACTCTTACTGTATAGAAGTTTAGAAGCAAAACAGCAAGTCAGGGTCCACAATTTGTAAGGCACAAATGAAAGCTCACACAACACCACATTCATTTACTCTCACAAAAGAGAGCTAACAGTAGCTTCTTATGGAGCATACAACAGAGCACACAAAATAAAGCCATGATTTTCCGGGACATAAAAGTTAAACTGAAACCATATTTCTGTCGATAAAACTCAGTTTCTTCTACTGAACCAATTCCTTGCCACCAAAGTTGGGGTTCTTATTGCAAAAGTATATCTCATTTCATGTTTCTCATGCTCCCTCTCTCAGAAGACTTCTCTAGCTGGACTTTAGCAGAGTGGAAGAGTCAATCACAGGGCCTTGCAAATGTTAGACATATGGGTAATAGGGAGCTTGACTTGATTTAGTAAACAAAATTAATTTAACCCTTAATTTAAAATATCATTTATTTAGTGAGTGTTAACTTAGATAAGCTTCTATTCTTCGCTTTTTCTCTATTTTTTTGCAGGGGGGGCATATCTCATGGCTTCTGGGATCTTACTTCCCCAGGGATTGAACCCAGGCCCTCAGTAGTGAAAGCATGAAACCCTAACCACTGGACCGCCAGGGAATTCCCTCTATATTTTCCGTATTAGAGACCTTCTAAGGAGTATGTGCCCATAGCCAAGCTAATTTTAACTTGCCTTAAATTACACACACATGAAAAAATTCTCAATAAATAGAAAACACTTTTCCCTCATTTCTATATATTTTCTCAGTCTTAGGGCTGATCAATAATTATTTCTATAATAATACTACGGTACAAAATGCTGTAGTAAATTTCTGACATGCTTAAAGTAGTAGAATTCCTTGGTTTTAAGAACACAGTATGTTTATGTATGGATAGCTTATCACTTTAGCTTTGCTTATAACATAAGGGAATAGAAAATACTCAAAATGAGTTATTTATTTGAAAGAAAATTAATAGCTTTGTGTTAATGCTTCTTACGACATATCAATACTAACCTCATAAAAGATTTGAAAGCTCTTAAAGACATTTGATATGTGTGCAATTTTCCTCTCTGTCACAATAGTTAACAAGCTATCACAGACTACACCCAGGAATACTGTTCAGTATCATTCAAAAACAAGATACATTTAGAATTCACAGGATGCACCAATAGACTGATGTTTGTGGGTTCTTGTTCTTCATGCAGCTACGAGCAAATGCCCATCCAGTGGTCATTGTTAGCTCATGTAAGCAACTGTTATTTCTGCCTGACCTTTGGTTGAGCATATGTTTTTCGTTGTTTTTTTCTGATGCTGATAGTAAGTAAAACAATCATTTGATAGGCGAAGAACCTTGAGGCCCAGAGAAGTGAACTAATCTGATTAGGATACAGAGGGTACAGCGCCAAGGGTGTTCCAGGATAGCACGCAGGCCTACCGACTACCCACCAGGCTCTTCTCCCTTTGTCGCACACCCGACTGGAGAGTGACCTGCAGGAAATACCACCTGACTAAGGCACCCTGCTCCCACTGTGTTCTTTCACAGATGAATGAATATTAAGCTTACTACTTTATCACACTATTAAGGAGTGGGACCTCTTTTTTAGTCTACCATTGCTCAAGAAAGGTTGCTTGATTTGAGCCACCATGATATGTGAAAATATGATTTAATAGAAATATTAAGATTATTCACAATGCAAAAGTTAATCTTCACAAAAGTGCTCACCAGAGTGTTCTTTTAAATAATGAGCTCTCCCATTGCCTTAAAGGAACATAATTAAGATATTCAAATATGTGATCAGTAGGCACTATTTTCAGAAGGCACATATAGATAAAATATGACATACATATTTGGCTTAACCAAAGGTGGAGGCAAAACTTCCAAGTTTGTTTTCATTTTGGTTCTTGTTTTAAACATGAAATTTACTTGACTGCCACTTAAACTCCCATTTGTATATCATCTACAATTATTATACCTTTGTAATTCAAAGCAGAATATTTAAAAAATCCTAATACTAATAGGAATAGTAAAATCAAAAGGTTTGGTAAAATTTTGGAATATCTCAAAATTACAGGGTTACATAAGAAGCTATTTAAGCAGTGCTCTGTCAAAGTCATTCATATGATCAAGTGAACAGATTAGAAATCTTGAAAATAAAAAAGTATTTAAAAAAAATATATAATTAAAAATCCAGGGTGAGAAGTTGAAGGGTGCCAAAACTAAGAACAACAACAAAAAAGAATCTTCTGTTATATTACTTTTCCTCTTCAAACCACACTGGAATTAAAGTTAATATATAGCTTTGGTATCCTGGATATCTTTGGTACAAAAAGTTCTAGGGTTTAAATTTTCATTCTCTTGCATCAAAAGACATCTTAGGATCACTAATTATTTTTTGCAGAAACTGACAGAATGAATCTATTGGTGGAGATAAAGGTATATATAAAAGATATAAAATATACTAGTCAATTTACAGATGCGCTAAACAGAAGCAAGGATATGAAGTGCGTTAGCAGCCATTACAGCATACAAAGACAAATACGCACATGTGTTTACAACATAGATTCAGGCAAGAAAGAAAAATGGGCAACTTTCACTTCCAAGTAACTGAAACTTAAAACTAAGTTTTACGATGGATTTCTGTAGTTTGAATTACTCAACATGCAGGAGCATTCTTAAATATGAATATGACAAGCAGAAGCATTAGAATTGTGTTAGAAAAGGTAGTTAAGGCATAAAATGTAACAAGGTATTTGAGCCACCATGATATGTGAAAATATGATTTAATAGAAATATTAAGATTATTCACAATGCAAAAGTTAATCTTCACAAAAGTGCTCACCAGAGTGTTCTTTTAAATAATGAGCTCTCCCATTGCCTTAAAGGAACATAATTAAGATATTCAAATATGTGATCAGTAGGCACTATTTTCAGAAGGCACATATAGATAAAATATGACATACATATTTGGCTTAACCAAAGGTGGAGGCAAAACTTCCAAGTTTGTTTTCATTTTGGTTCTTGTTTTAAACATGAAATTTACTTGACTGCCACTTAAACTCCCATTTGTATATCATCTACAATTATTATACCTTTGTAATTCAAAGCAGAATATTTAAAAAATCCTAATACTAATAGGAATAGTAAAATCAAAAGGTTTGGTAAAATTTTGGAATATCTCAAAATTACAGGGTTACATAAGAAGCTATTTAAGCAGTGCTCTGTCAAAGTCATTCATATGATCAAGTGAACAGATTAGAAATCTTGAAAATAAAAAAGTATTTAAAAAAAATATATAATTAAAAATCCAGGGTGAGAAGTTGAAGGGTGCCAAAACTAAGAACAACAACAAAAAAGAATCTTCTGTTATATTACTTTTCCTCTTCAAACCACACTGGAATTAAAGTTAATATATAGCTTTGGTATCCTGGATATCTTTGGTACAAAAAGTTCTAGGGTTTAAATTTTCATTCTCTTGCATCAAAAGACATCTTAGGATCACTAATTATTTTTTGCAGAAACTGACAGAATGAATCTATTGGTGGAGATAAAGGTATATATAAAAGATATAAAATATACTAGTCAATTTACAGATGCGCTAAACAGAAGCAAGGATATGAAGTGCGTTAGCAGCCATTACAGCATACAAAGACAAATACGCACATGTGTTTACAACATAGATTCAGGCAAGAAAGAAAAATGGGCAACTTTCACTTCCAAGTAACTGAAACTTAAAACTAAGTTTTACGATGGATTTCTGTAGTTTGAATTACTCAACATGCAGGAGCATTCTTAAATATGAATATGACAAGCAGAAGCATTAGAATTGTGTTAGAAAAGGTAGTTAAGGCATAAAATGTAACAAGGTACAGATCTCTGTCCTATTATGCTGAATTTTCATCTCAAAGAAATGGATATGTTTTTTAGGTTTTATACATAATGGTAAAGGTCAAATTAGAGACAGAGTTGTGCTAACAAAATTGCCCCCCTCTTAATTCATGCCTCTGCCCATCTTTGGAACATTTTAAAATTGACCTTTAACATGCATAAGAGTTAGCGAGGTTCTACTCCTCCTACTCTACCTAAGTCTGCTCAGCTGATTCCTTGCCCTTGACAATGGCTGCAGTGCGATGAACTCGTCACTGAAAGCGACTGTGTTGGAGTACATCTATAAGTGGACAGAAAAGGGATGGGACATACAACAAGTCAGTGAGCTGTATTTATCATCTCAGAGACAGACACAGGACAAGCTTTGTAAAGACATTTCTTCCTACAAGAGCAGGAAATACCATACACAGTACACATACATGATATTGCTAGGGCTGTTGGCTTTGCTATCTAACGAATTTACTCTTATAACCATAGTGCTGTTCTGCAGAAAAAGTTCAAAATAAGTGCTAACAACTCTTCTTGCAAGTTTTGGTAAGCAATGAAGTCAGTAGCTGTCAACCTTCTAATAGTTTTCTGATTTGAAATCAGAGGTGACAGTACAAGACTGAAACAAAAAAAATTACTGATAATAGCAAAAGACCACTGTCACACACGTGATTTGAAAGACAAGATACTGTCTTACCCAAAACAGAAAACCCCCAGTAGGATAGAAAATCTCTGAGTGGAAGTAGAGATTTCCTCTTTAGGTTATTTTTATATGTTTATTTTTTATTGAAGTATAGCTGATTTTTAATGTTGGGTCAATCTATGCTGTACAGCAAAGTGACTCTTACAAAAAGACAAATACGCACATGTGTTTACAACATAGATTCAGGCAAGAAAGAAAAATGGGCAACTTTCACTTCCAAGTAACTGAAACTTAAAACTAAGTTTTACGATGGATTTCTGTAGTTTGAATTACTCAACATGCAGGAGCATTCTTAAATATGAATATGACAAGCAGAAGCATTAGAATTGTGTTAGAAAAGGTAGTTAAGGCATAAAATGTAACAAGGTACAGATCTCTGTCCTATTATGCTGAATTTTCATCTCAAAGAAATGGATATGTTTTTTAGGTTTTATACATAATGGTAAAGGTCAAATTAGAGACAGAGTTGTGCTAACAAAATTGCCCCCCTCTTAATTCATGCCTCTGCCCATCTTTGGAACATTTTAAAATTGACCTTTAACATGCATAAGAGTTAGCGAGGTTCTACTCCTCCTACTCTACCTAAGTCTGCTCAGCTGATTCCTTGCCCTTGACAATGGCTGCAGTGCGATGAACTCGTCACTGAAAGCGACTGTGTTGGAGTACATCTATAAGTGGACAGAAAAGGGATGGGACATACAACAAGTCAGTGAGCTGTATTTATCATCTCAGAGACAGACACAGGACAAGCTTTGTAAAGACATTTCTTCCTACAAGAGCAGGAAATACCATACACAGTACACATACATGATATTGCTAGGGCTGTTGGCTTTGCTATCTAACGAATTTACTCTTATAACCATAGTGCTGTTCTGCAGAAAAAGTTCAAAATAAGTGCTAACAACTCTTCTTGCAAGTTTTGGTAAGCAATGAAGTCAGTAGCTGTCAACCTTCTAATAGTTTTCTGATTTGAAATCAGAGGTGACAGTACAAGACTGAAACAAAAAAAATTACTGATAATAGCAAAAGACCACTGTCACACACGTGATTTGAAAGACAAGATACTGTCTTACCCAAAACAGAAAACCCCCAGTAGGATAGAAAATCTCTGAGTGGAAGTAGAGATTTCCTCTTTAGGTTATTTTTATATGTTTATTTTTTATTGAAGTATAGCTGATTTTTAATGTTGGGTCAATCTATGCTGTACAGCAAAGTGACTCAGTTTTACACACAGATATATTCTTTCCCTTTTTAAACTAGACCCCAGTTGAACATCTAATCAAATCATGTAAAAGAAATCAAGCAGGGGTAGGAAGGGCAATTATACTGGCAATTTTCTATTTTCTCACATATAAAAATGATTGATTTTTAAAATCAATTCCATTTTTAATCAATTAAACCATGGCAAAAGACCAAAATATAAAGTCCTTGGTCTGTTTGGTTGTCTTAAGGTATCAAAATATTTCCTGTGTAATCATTTAAAAACAGACTTATAAAAATAATGACTCATAATCTTTTATTATCATTAAGAAATATCTTTGAAAGATACAAGTTTGTAAATTCTCTGCCTAAAGATAATTTTAAAGAATAAATGTAAATAAATTTGATTATTTACTTTTATAAACAATTAAGTTTTTAAGTGATGTCCTTATTGTATTTTGATGAAATGTAACTTTAGCCAAGAGGACAAGACAAATATGTTCTCCATAAAGGTCTAGGAAAAGTGTAATAGACAATGTACTAAAAGTATTATTCTATTATCATGAATATCTCTGAAGCTTATGAAAAAAGACAGGCAAACCTTTCTGATATATAGTTAAGTGATATATTACACAGTGGAAATGTTTATCCTCCATACAAATAAATACATAGGCAGACATGGTGATCAGATTATGCAAAATTTTCAGCCTCATCTGAAGATCAGTATCAGGGCAGCATCCTCATCATTCTTATAATTATGTTCTTATTGAGGACTTCCTATATACAGACCGAGGGTCAGGAGCTTCATATTAACTATCTCTAATAATCATGGAAGGTAGTAATTATTATTCTCATTTTATAGAGAAAGAAATTGAAGCCTAGGGAACTGACTTGATTAAGGATATACATTCTATAAATGGTTAACATAGTATCTGGATTAAGTCTGTCATCAGGCCTCAGAAGCCTGCCTCCATGGTGTTATAATGTATACTGGATCAGAGTGAGCAAATCAAGTAAGTGCCAAAGTGATGTTAATATGATCAACTGAAATGAAAACCATACACTGTTTAAGAAGCCTATCGCTAAATACTTAATATTTAATATTTAACATGCCTAACACTAAATACTTAGGAAGCACTTCCTCTATTTCTAGCATAAAACACAATTAAATTTCCAAAACTTGAAAAAAATTTGCTTTGAATATAGCAAACATGCAACGACCCCCAAACTCATCCCCACCAATAAAACCTTCAACCTAGGCAGAACTAAACAATTACTCGGAATTTACAGGGCATAAAAGTTGATGAGAATGTATTTCTGAGGATATATATTCAATGCCACGGGAAAGTTAACAGGGCAAACTAATAATTCTGTCTTACGTACAAGTCAAATTACAAAGAAGGCACATTGAAAAAATAAGTTTCATTTCTTGAGCATCAACTTTGTGCCTGAATATTATTTCATTTAATCCTCATACCAAATTGTTACGAAACAGACATTTCTGTCATAATTTTACCCATGAGGAAACTGAGACTTAAAGTCAGAGTTAACCAGTTGTAGAACGTGGATTTTGAAACCACAATTATCAGGTCCTAAAAAATCTATTTTTAAACATTATGTAACACACTGTTAATACCTGTTGCAGTTTAACATTTATTAGTGAGTATTCAGTGAGGGAGTATATTTTATAAAAATCCATTCTGCAGTAGTTTAGGTTCAACACCTTTTTTCATAGTTCTGTCAACAACAAAATAACCTAAAAGAAGTATTACTGAAATTCTAAGGGTTCTAAAGACATGGATATACATCCCAATTTTATATATTTGATAGAATGCTGTGATACTATTATTTAAGATATATTTATACTATTATTTGGACATAGCTTGACAATTCTATATTTAAAATCCAGTTCTACTGATAATAAAATAATTTTTTAAAATTATAATTTTTCAAGTCATAAAACTAATAATAATGACAACTTTAACAATATCATATTTAACAATATTTATATTGCAAAACACTTGATAAAGGAATAATTTTCTATTTTCTTATGTATGAAAATTATGATGACAACTATTCATCATTAAAGACTCCTAATTAAAGAGGTACCGTGTATGTAACAAGTGGTTACCTGTGCCTTTTCAATATTTGTAGGATGGAACTGTCGATCAAATACTTTCTTCACAATATCAAGAAATAGGCATGTAAAAACCATGAGGATTATGGCAAACCAAGCAGAACCACTTGATAGGAGCTGAATAAACACAAAGTACATATTCTGGGAGCTCAAAAATGGCCTGCGAAGAAAATGGGCTCAATAAAAGAAGACTTACAAGACAGATTCTTAAAAGCAAGAAAAAGTGTATAACAAAATGTTTTCTACTAAGCAACTATAAACTTGATAATCCAAATTTTAGGTTGAAAAGCTCTAGTTAGAGAATCTTCTCTACACATATATTTTACGATAAATGTTCTCACAAATATTAGTTCTAGATAGTAATAGTAGTTTTATTAAGACACACTTTTGGGGATTTTGTACATATCACTTCAAAACAACATGGGGAAATACTGGAATAAATGGAGAAAAGAAATAAAGAAGATTAAACAAAAAAGACAGTCATAAGAATATCCTTTATAGTCCTAATGAAAGTTCACGTTCAGCCAATCCAAATTTTTGCCTACTTTTGTAATATTTTGCCTGATACAGGGACTGTAGGCACAGCAGGCAATGTAATATAAATTCTCCAATTGAGAGACTTCAGTTCCATGACCTACCGAAGAATCTTAGAATTCTTTAGGATAAACATTCATTTTTGATCTATCAGAGTAGCTGAATATCTGATTTTAATAATGAAGATGAAGCACACTATTTACTTTTAAGAGAGAAGTAAACTCATTCATGAAAGTTCTATGTGATTTATTATATATGTTACTAATAATTTAGAGGTATCAATACTATGGGTAGCGTAAAGAACATTAATTTTCAAGTAAATCCTAGTTCAGTTTCCAAATAGAAAAAAAGTGATACCAAGACTATTGTGATGAATCAATGTAGTTTTCCCTTTTGTGATTTCAGTTTTTATAGAAAATAATGTACTACCATAATTTATCTGCAAAACACTTGATGAACTATTTTCTTATGTATGAAAATTATGATGACAACTATTCATCATTAAAGACTCCTAATTAAAGAGGTACCGTGTATGTAACAAGTGGTTACCTGTGCCTTTTCAATATTTGTAGGATGGAACTGTCGATCAAATACTTTCTTCACAATATCAAGAAATAGGCATGTAAAACCATGAGGATTATGGCAAACCAAGCAGAACCACTTGATAGGAGCTGAATAAACACAAAGTACATATTCTGGGAGCTCAAAAATGGCCTGCGAAGAAAATGGGCTCAATAAAAGAAGACTTACAAGACAGATTCTTAAAAGCAAGAAAAAGTGTATAACAAAATGTTTTCTACTAAGCAACTATAAACTTGATAATCCAAATTTTAGGTTGAAAAGCTCTAGTTAGAGAATCTTCTCTACACATATATTTTACGATAAATGTTCTCACAAATATTAGTTCTAGATAGTAATAGTAGTTTTATTAAGACACACTTTTGGGGATTTTGTACATATCACTTCAAAACAACATGGGGAAATACTGGAATAAATGGAGAAAAGAAATAAAGAAGATTAAACAAAAAAGACAGTCATAAGAATATCCTTTATAGTCCTAATGAAAGTTCACGTTCAGCCAATCCAAATTTTTGCCTACTTTTGTAATATTTTGCCTGATACAGGGACTGTAGGCACAGCAGGCAATGTAATATAAATTCTCCAATTGAGAGACTTCAGTTCCATGACCTACCGAAGAATCTTAGAATTCTTTAGGATAAACATTCATTTTTGATCTATCAGAGTAGCTGAATATCTGATTTTAATAATGAAGATGAAGCACACTATTTACTTTTAAGAGAGAAGTAAACTCATTCATGAAAGTTCTATGTGATTTATTATATATGTTACTAATAATTTAGAGGTATCAATACTATGGGTAGCGTAAAGAACATTAATTTTCAAGTAAATCCTAGTTCAGTTTCCAAATAGAAAAAAAGTGATACCAAGACTATTGTGATGAATCAATGTAGTATTTTGGTAGAACACCAGACTGTAGTAGGTATTCAGTAATTGTTAGTTTCAGTTTTCTTCTTTATAGTAAAATCAACTGAATGAACTAAATTTCTTACCATAATATGGTCTTAAAACTATTCTGAGCAGAATTTATTCATATAAATATAATTAAAATACATTATAGTTACTCACCAGAGAATCCCTCCATAAAACAAAGAAAACACAAGATAGAATAAAATAGACCCCCAGGTAACAAGATGATTGATCCAGGTCCAAAAATGAGTTTCCAAAGCCATCTAAGAAAATAAATTTAAAAATCCTAATGTAAATTAATAAATCTTTAACTTCTCAGATAAAACTCAAGAATACAGTGTATTAATTATAAGTAACTAAAAGGTTCCCATGGCAAACTCACTCAGAAGATAAATATTAATGAAAGGGTCCTAGTATGAAATTGAAATAATTTCAAGTTTATACTTTTTCTGTAAGGAAGTAGCATTGAAATTTCACAAGTACTTTATTCTCAACTCCATGGGCTAAACCAGCTTGTGTTATCTTATATTACATAGAAAGAAGCAGAATTTCACAGGTGAGACTGAGAGGTTAACCTATTTTTGACCATAAAAATCAGCTAAGGCTTCCCAAAATAATGAACTAAAAAATGAATTCATAATGAAGTTTTTGACAAATCTTAAAATGAATTATTAAACAAGCCATCTGTGAAATTACTTATGACTGAAAAAGGAAAAACTATCACTAAAGAAATGAAAAGGGCTTCCCCTGTTGGCTCACTGGTAAAGAGTTCACCTGTCAATGCAGGAGACATGAGTTCGATCCCTGATTTGGGAAGATCCCACATGCTGTAGAGCAGCTAAGCCCATGAGCCACAACTATAGAGCCTACACTCCAGAGCCTCGGAGCCGCAACTATTGAGCCCATGTGCTGTAACTCCTGAATCCCGTGTGCCCTAGAGCCCTAGTCCCACAAAAGAACTCACTGCAACAAGAAGCCTTCTCACCTCAACTAGAGAGTAGAGAGTAGGCCCCACTCCCTGAAACTAGAGAAGAGTCTGTGAGAACAGAGAAGACCCAGAAGAGCCAAAAATAAATAAAGAAATGAAGAAAATTCAGAACTGTACGGATACAAAATGTGTCCATGCTTCTCATTTCTGTACCATACCTTTGCTGTGACTGTAATAACCATGACAGTGAAGACTAAGGTGCCAAACGTCCAGTTTCCAAACATCTAAAACAGAAAGAATAAACCAATGTCGTAATATGTGTTAAAATGATACTGAAACAGAAGTAATACATAGTAACTACATTTGTTACTGGAAATCACTTGCATCATTTACGCCAGTTACACTGAAATCTGTGACTACATTAGTTAAGTTAAAGGAAAATGAGGAGAAATACCATACAGCATTATTACGGTTATTATGTGAAATGACCCTTTGGGTAACATTAACAGACTGGTAACTCAAAGAAACCTTTGAAATTGTGTAGCACAGTGTACAGTGAGAACACTGTTGCTGTTAGTAACTGCTTTACTCCTGTCACACAGGAAATATGATAATAAAACACTGCTCATCATAATTATTTTCTGAAACCATTCCAGCCAGAATGCTGTGGCAGAACACCTGTCACTGTATTTCTGGACAGAGCATAGAAATATCAAGTAAAAACAAAGCTGTACACAAAACCTGCACCTGAAAGTAAAGGTAATGAATGACTAGTGGAATTACTCAAAGGATTTCATGTAAAAATGCAGATAAAGCCAGCCCTTGGCTTTATAGCCAAAACTGATTAAGACACATAAAATGCAGAATCCCCAAAGAATATCAGGATTTAATTTCCACAAATAAAGAGCATAAGCAGAACTTTATGTGAATTTTAGTTGACAAAGTAGTCATAATATTTACCATTGGTTAAAAAAAAGTATTTAAAAGGTTGGGTGTTTAAAAACAAGATGGGTTCCAATGGCAATAAAACTCATCTAAATAATTCAAGATAAACCACAAACTCAGTGTTTAAGACCTTGAACAGTCAAAACAATCTTGAGAAAAGAATAACAGAACTGGAAGAATCATGCTTTCTAACTTGAGATTGTACTACAAAGCTAATGTAATCAAAACTGTATGATATTGGTATAAAAACAGAAATACACAGATCAATGGAACAGAACAGAAATGCAAGAAATAAAGCCACACACCTATGGTCGAGTAATCTATGACAAAAGAGGCAAAAAATTACAATGGAAAAGACAAGTCTCTTCAATAAGTGGTTCTGGGAAAATTGGACAGTTACATGTGGAAGAGTGAAATTAGAACATTCCCCAATACTATGTATAAAAATAAACTCAAAATGAATTAAAGATGTAAATGTAAAATTCACAGGCAGAACACTCTGATATAAAATGCAGGAACATTGTTTTGGATCTGTTTCCTAGAAAATGGAAGTGAAAACAGAAATAAACAAATGGGACCTAACTAAACTTAAAAGATTTTCACAGCAAAGGAAACAATCTATAAAATGAAAAGACAACTTATGAATGGGGAGAAATATTTGCTAATGATGCTACAGACAAGGGATTAATTTCCAAAATAAACGAATAGCTCACAAAAATTTTATATATATATAAAAATCAAAAAATGGGCAGAGGACCTCAATAGACATTTCTCGAAGGAAAACAGACGGTCAACATGCATATCAAAAAAAAAAAAGCTAAATATCGCTAATGACAGGAGAAATGCAAATCAAAATTACAATGAGGTATCCCCTCACACTGGTCACACTGGCCATTATTAAAAGTCTACAAAGGGATTTCCTTACTGGTCCAGTGCAGGCAATGTGGGGTTGACTCCTGGTCAGGGAATTAAGATTCCATATGCTCATGGAAAATTAAGCCTGCATGCCGCAACTACCAAGCTTGCGAGCTCTAGAGTCCATGCTCTGTAACAAGAGAAGCCCCTGGAGTCCCTGCATGCCATAACTAGAGAAAGTCTTCACACTGCAACAAACACCCCTCCCCACAACAAAACCAAAAAAGTCAACAAATAAATGCTAGAGAAGGTGTGGTGAAAAAGCAATCCTTCTATGCTGTTGGTGGGAATTTAATTAGTGCTGCCATTATGGAGAGTAGTATGGAGTTTCCTTAAAAGGCTAAAAAGAGTTATCATAATATTCTGAAATCCCAATCTTGGGCTTATGTCCAGTGTGTGTGTGCTTACTCAGTTGTGTCCATTTGAAAAGACACATAAATCACAACGTTCACAGCTGCATTAATCACAATAGCCAAGATAAAGAAGCAACCTAAATGTCCAAAGACAGACGAATGAATAAAGATGTATATATACAAAATGGAATTACTCAGCCATTAAAAAAGAATGAAACAATGCTATTTGCAGCAGTATGAATGGACTTAGAGATTATCATATTAAGTGAAGTAAGTTAGAGGCAAATATCATATGCTATCACTTATACATAGAACCCTTAAAAAAAGACAGAAATGAACGTATTTACAAAATAGATTCACACACACAGAAAACAACCTTACGGTTACCGAAGGGGATTGAGGGGGTGGGGGGAAAAGAAAAATACATTAGAAGTTTGGGATTAACATACACACTACTATATATAAAACAGGTAAACAACAAGGACCTACTGTACAGCACAGGGATCTTATAGTAACCTACAATGGAAGAGGCTGAAAAAGTATATATATATAGTGGGGGTGGAGCTAAGATGGCGGCGTAGAAGGACGTGCACTCAGTTCTCCTGTAAAATCGCCTGAACTGCAGTTCCTGAAAAACCATCGACAGGAGGACGTTGGATCCCATCACAAAAAAAGATATCCCACATCGAAGAACAAAGCAGAAGCCGCATCAAGACGGTAGGAGGCGCACAATCGCCCTTTTAAAAGTCAAACCTCGTATCCGCCAGAGAGGCTGGGTGGACCAAATACGCAAAGCCTGTAGCAAATCAAGACCTGGGAAAGGAGCAGTGACGCCCACAAGGGACTGAGCCAGACATGCCTTGGAGGGTCCAAGTGCCCCCTTAAGCTAGAAGTGCCCTTGAGCAGTCCTCGGAAGGATGGCACTCAATTGCCTTTGGAGGAGGTTACCATTAACCCGATCAGAGAGCCGCCGAGTAGGACTGGAAACTCCGTGTGCACTGTGATCCAGGAGAGGGGAATAGCGATCCTGCAGGAGACTGAGCCAGACTCACCTCTGAGAAATCTGACGTCTCCCGCGGTGGCGGGTAGACAGTGCAGAAGGATCGGGGTCACTGCGGAAGTGCTTCCCATAGACTGTGGGAATAAATCCTTTGTGAGACAGATGCCATTTTCCCTACTGTAGTTTGGATACTGGTCAAACTACAGGGCTACTGGTCAAACCACAGGGAAGGAATTTAGCTCCACCGAGAAGAAAAGGGATTTGGATTAAGGATTAAGAAACTACCAGGGCCAGCCTGGGCAGGCCTTTTAGTTCTGGAAAAGGCCGAAATAAACAAGCAGTAAAAGAGGTCTTCAGATCCAACCACTGCCAAAGGCAAGAAAAAGACGGATAATTCCTGAATAGTCAGAAAGAGACAGAAGAACTGAAGCTGGAGTTACTGCTGGAATTTTTAAAATTTCATTTTATTTCTTATTCTTTTTGTTTTGTTTTCAATTGTTTTTTTGCTTTTTCCCAAACCCCCTCAGCCTCCTTGTTTGTGTGTGTGTGTGTCTGTGTGTTTGTTTCCTCCTATTGAAGCTACTATATTGGTAAGACTGAATACATTCAAGTTTACATAATTTTTTTTTTCTTTTATCCTTTTAAGCTACACATTTTATTTTGGTATAAACTTCTGGTTCCACACTGGCCTTTTAGGGTTCTGTGGGGATTTTGTTTGTTTTTATTGTTTTTGCTTTGTTTTTCTATACTTTGCTATATACTTATCTCTGTTTTAATTTTTAAATTTTGTATATGTACTACTACTTCCTCTATAACTCTTTGCTTTCTCTGATGCTCTTTTCCTACAGCACTAAACTCTAATACATACAAATCTTTATCTCCCTATATTTAACTTTGCAACATTATTCTATATTTCTCTTCTATCCTCCCTTTCTTTTTTTCCCTTTTCCCACCATATTTCTTAGTCTGTTCTGTCCTCATTGCCTTATCCCCAACGGGGACCCTGTTCTAGCACTATTCTCCAATTTATGCTCTAGTTAGTTTGGTTATTAACTGGTGGATATCATTCTTCGTTTTCTCTATTTGCCGTGCTAACATATTGTACTGAATTTTTGGTTGGAATGTTTGGGTTATATTACACCTGTATACGTTCGTGTGTATAATTCAATATGCTAGATAGTATTTGCATAATATTTCAATTGCCATTTGTCAAAGGTATACTTTCTGTTTCTCATTCGCATATATATGTTTTAATATCATTTAATGCCATAACAAACCCAGCCATGAAATCTTCATTCCCTGGTCAGGCAACAAGCCCCGGGGCTTTAGGGAGGGAGCACTGACTCCACAACTCTACAATACTAGAGAACGCCTAACACTAGAGAGCAGTAAACAGTGAGAACTCCAACAAAGGTAAGCACTTGTATGCAAGTCCTGACATCACCCAACCACCAGCATCACCCAGAATAAGAAGATCCATCCAAACAACAAATACCAACAGACATAACTCAAAATCTGGGAAAAGGATACCCTAAACATAGTTAAAAAATTAATAATAACAATGAAACAGCAGAGAAACACCACACAAGTGAAGGAACAATCTACAAACACACAAGTTCAAATAAACGAAGAAGATTTAGATGAACTTTCTGAAAGTGATTTCAGAAGAATGATAGTAAAGATGATCCAAAACAGTGAAAATAGAATTTTAGAGAAATTGCAAGACACAACTAACACACTGAATAAAGAGATACAAGAACTTACCAAAAAAGTAACAAACAACTCAACTGCTGAACTTAAAAACACTATAGAAGGAATCAAGAGCAGAGTATCTGAGACAGAAGACCGGATAAGTGAGCTGGAAGATAGAATGGTGGAACTAACTGCTGAAGAACAGAATCAAGCTCAAAGAATGAAAAGAGCAGAGGATAGTCTCAGACCTCTGGGATAACATCAAACTCACCAACATTTGAATTACAGGGATTCTAGAAGAAGAAGAAAAAAAGAAAGGGTATGACAACATTTTTGAAGAGATTATAGTTGAAAATTTACCCTACATGGGAAAAGAAATAGTCCATCAAGTCCAAGAAGCACAAAGAGTACCATACAGAATAAATCCGAGACACTATTCTCCAATTTATGCTCTAGTTTGGTTATTAACTGGTGGATATCAGTCTTCGTTTGGTCTATGTGCCGTGCTAACATATTGTACTGAATTTTTGGTTGGAATGTTTGGGTTATATTACACCTGTATACGTTCGTGTGTATAATTCAATATGCTAGATAGTATTTGCATAATATTTCAATTGCCATTTGTCAAAGGTATACTTTCTGTTTCTCATTCGCATATATATGTTTTAATATCATTTAATGCCATAACAAACCCAGCCATGAAATCTTCATTCCCTGGTCAGGCAACAAGCCCCGGGGCTTTAGGGAGGGAGCACTGACTCCACAACTCTACAATACTAGAGAACGCCTAACACTAGAGAGCAGTAAACAGTGAGAACTCCAACAAAGGTAAGCACTTGTATGCAAGTCCTGACATCACCCAACCACCAGCATCACCCAGAATAAGAAGATCCATCCAAACAACAAATACCAACAGACATAACTCAAAATCTGGGAAAAGGATACCCTAAACATAGTTAAAAAATTAATAATAACAATGAAACAGCAGAGAAACACCACACAAGTGAAGGAACAATCTACAAACACACAAGTTCAAATAAACGAAGAAGATTTAGATGAACTTTCTGAAAGTGATTTCAGAAGAATGATAGTAAAGATGATCCAAAACAGTGAAAATAGAATTTTAGAGAAATTGCAAGACACAACTAACACACTGAATAAAGAGATACAAGAACTTACCAAAAAAGTAACAAACAACTCAACTGCTGAACTTAAAAACACTATAGAAGGAATCAAGAGCAGAGTATCTGAGACAGAAGACCGGATAAGTGAGCTGGAAGATAGAATGGTGGAACTAACTGCTGAAGAACAGAATCAAGCTCAAAGAATGAAAAGAGCAGAGGATAGTCTCAGACCTCTGGGATAACATCAAACTCACCAACATTTGAATTACAGGGATTCTAGAAGAAGAAGAAAAAAAGAAAGGGTATGACAACATTTTTGAAGAGATTATAGTTGAAAATTTACCCTACATGGGAAAAGAAATAGTCCATCAAGTCCAAGAAGCACAAAGAGTACCATACAGAATAAATCCGAGAAGAAACACAAGACACATATTAATGAAGCTAACACAAATTAAACACAAAGACAGAATTCTCAAAGCAGCAAGGGAAAAGCAACTAGAGATATACAAGGGAAAGCCCATACGTTTAACAGCTGATCTTTCAACAGAAACTCTGCAGGCCAGAAGGGCATGGCAAGACACATTTAAAACGTTGAAACAGAATAATCTGCAACCAAGAATCCTCTACCCTGCAAGAATCTCATTCAAAATTGATGGAGAAATCAAAAGCTTTACAGATAAGCAAAAACTAAGAGAATTCTGTACCACCAAACCAGCTTTACAACAAGTGTTAAAGGAACTTATATAGACAACAAGTATAAGAGGAGAAGAAAAAGAAGATCTACAGAACAAAGCCATCATAACATCTAAGAAGATGACAATAGGATCATTTGTACCAATGATTACTTTTAAAGTAAATGGACTAAATGCCCCAACCAAAAGACACAGAGTGGCTGAATGGATCCAAAAACACGACCCATACATATGCTGCCTGCAAGAAACTCACTTCAGATCTAGAGACACTCATAGACTGAAAGTGAGAGGATGGAAAAAGATATTTCACGCAAATGGAAATCAAAAGAAAGCTGGAGTAGCAATCCTCATATCAGACAAAATAGACTTCAAAATAAAGAAGATTAGAAGAGACAAGGCAGGACACTACATAATGGTCAAGGGATTGATCCAAGAGGAAGACATAACAATCATAAATATCTACGCACCCAACACAGGAGCACCCCAATACATAAGACAAACACATACAGACATAAAAAAAGACATAGACACTAACACAATAATAGTAGGTGACTTTAACACTCTTCTCACACCAATGGACAGATCATCCAAACAGAAAATTAATAAAGAAACACAAGCCTTAAATGCCACACCAGAAGAGATGGACCTCATTGATATCTTTAGGACTTGCCATCCAAAAGCAGAAGAATACACTTTCTTCTCAAGTGCTTACAGAACATTCTCCAGGACAGACTACACCTTGGGCCACAAATCAAACCTCAGTCAATTCAAGAAAACTGAAATTATATCAACCATCTTCTCTGACCACAATGCAATGAGACTAGTGATCAACTACAGGAAAATAACTGCTAAAAACACAAACACATGGAGATTAAACAACACATACCTATAAAACAAACAGATTACCAAAAAAATCAAAGGAGAAGTAAAAAAATTCCTAGAAGAAAACGACAATGAACACATGGCAGTGAAAAACCTATGGAATACTGCAAAAGCAGTTCTAAGAGGGAAGTGTGTAGCAATACAATCCTACCTCAAGAAACTAGGAAAATCTCAAGCAGATGACCTAACGTTATGCTTAAAACAACTGGAGAAAGAGGAACAAAAACACCCCAAAGCCAGCAGAAGAAGGGAAATCATAAAGATCAGAGCAGAAATAAATGAAAAGGAAACAAAAGAAACAATAGTAAAGATAAATAAAACAAAAAGCTGGTTCTTCGAAAAGAACCACTCATGAGAGAACTTAAAATAGACTTAAACAGATGGAAATTCCATGTTCCTGGGTCGGAAGAATCAATATTGTGAAAATGACCATACTACCAAATGTCATCTGTAGATTCAATGCGATCCCTATCAAACTACCAATGACATTCTTCACAGAACTAGACCAAAGAATAACAGTTCATATGGAAACACAAAAGACCCTGAATAGCCAAAGGCAACCCTGAGGAAGAAGAACGGAGCTGCAGGGATCAGCCTCCCTAAATTCAGACTATACTACAAAGCAACAGTCATCGAGACAGTATAGTACTGGCACAAAAACAGAACTATAGACCAATGGAACAAGATAGAGAATCCACAGATAAACCCACGCACCTATGAGTACCTTATTTTTGATAAAGGAGGCAAAACTATAAAATGGGACAAAGACAGTCTCTTCAACAAGTGGTGCTGGGAAAATTGGACAGCTATATGCAAAAAAATGAAGTTAGAACATTCCCTGACACTGTACACAAAGACAAACCCCAAATAGATTAAAGACCTAAATGTAAGATCAGACACCCTAAAACTCTTAGAGGAGAATATAGGCAAAACACTCAAGGACATAAATCAAAGCAAGATCTTCTCTGATCCTACTAGAATAGCAGAACTGAAAAGAAAAATGAACATGTGGGACCTAATGAAACTTAAAAGCTTTTGTACAGCAAAAGAAACTTCAAAAAATCTGAATAGACAACCCACAGAATGGGAGAAAATCATAGCAAATGAAACAACAGACAATTCATCTCCAAAATCTACAAGCAACTCAGACAACTCAGCACTGGAAAAGCAAACAACCCTCAAAAAATGGGAAAAGGACCTAAACAGACATCTCTCCAAAGAGGACATACACATGGCCAAAAAACACAGGAAACGATGCTCAACCTCGCTTATCATTAGAGAAATACAAATCAAAACTACAATATCACCTCACACCCGTTAGAATGGCCATCATCAACAAATTGACAGACAATAACTGCTAGAGAGGGTGCGGAGAAAAGGGAACCCTCTTGCATTGCTGGTGGGAATGTAAATTGATACAACCTCTATGGAAAACAGTATGGAGATTTCTTAAAAAACTAAAAATAGAAGCTCCAAACGACCCAGCAATCCCACTCTTTGGCTTATATCCTGATGAAATCAAAACTGAAAGAAGCACCTGCACCCCAATGTTCATTGCAGCTCTCTATACAATAGCTAGAACATGGAAGCAACCTAGATGCCCATCGACGAACGAATGGATACAGAAGCTCTGGAACATATATACAATGGAATACTACACAGCTGTAAAAAGAAATGCAGAAGAATCAGCCCTCATGAGGTGGCTGGATCTAGAACCTATTATAAAAAGTGAAGTCAGTCAGAAAGAGAAGGACAAGTACAATATACTAACACATATATATGCAATCTAGTAGGATGGTGGCGATGGCACATGCAGTGAAGCGATGGAAAAACAGACATGGACAATGGACATATGGACATTGTGGGGAAGGAACAGAGGGTCGGAGGCGTAAAGGACGTAGCATGAAGACCTGTAGTACCATATGTGAAGAAAATAGTTATAATCATTGCTCTCTGAGAAAAGGGGATCCTGCAGGGGTGCTGTGTGATGGCCTGGAGGGGTGGCATGGTGGGGATATACATATGACTAACCTGGGAACATACATATCTGTGAATAACAAAACTCTGTAAAAGTTAAAAGTAAAATAAAAGCTTAAAAAAATGGGATATATATATATATATATGTGTATAATATATACATTTATATATATAACTGAATCACTATGCTGTACAAACAACACTAATAACAATTAACTGTACTTCAATTAAAAATAAATACCTTAAAAGGCAAAAAAGCAATCAATAAGTAATGGTTACTATAGTCAACAACGAAACATTAATATCCCTCTATTTGAGGGTTACTTTGGGGAGTTTACTTGTCAATAGGAAAATAATGCTTTTCATCTCTAGAAATGACCTGGCACATTGAAAAATCATCAGATCACACTCAATTTAGCTCTTGAGAGTGCCAATTCCTCTTTCAGTGATACAGAAACAGGTGATTGACACAGTCAGGGAACCTGGGCCTGAAGTGGCAACCACCCACATATCTACCTTTCAATACCTGGCTTTATTGGTCCCCGATTGGGGCTAGCTACGTGTATCTTCCTTTGAAGCAGAGGATCATTTAAAATTTGAGCATTCAAGGACCTAGAGGTGGAACACACATTCACATTCTCTTTTTGGGGGTAAAATTAGAAAAGTTATGTATTTCAACTGCAATCAGTCATTTAAGACTACTTCCTTTTGATTTTCCTTGGGTTTCTCTCTATACAATAGCTAGAACATGGAAGCAACCTAGATGCCCATCGACGAACGAAGGGATACAAAAGCACGGGTACGTATAGACAAGGGAATACTACACAGCTGTAAAAAGAAATGCAGAAGAATCAGCCCTCATGAGGTGGCTGGATCTAGAACCTATTATAAAAAGTGAAGTCAGTCAGAAAGAGAAGGACAAGTACAATATACTAACACATATATATGCAATCTAGTAGGATGGTGGCGATGGCACATGCAGTGAAGCGATGGAAAAACAGACATGGACAATGGACATATGGACATTGTGGGGAAGGAACAGAGGGTCGGAGGCGTAAAGGACGTAGCATGAAGACCTGTAGTACCATATGTGAAGAAAATAGTTATAATCATTGCTCTCTGAGAAAAGGGGATCCTGCAGGGGTGCTGTGTGATGGCCTGGAGGGGTGGCATGGTGGGGATATACATATGACTAACCTGGGAACATACATATCTGTGAATAACAAAACTCTGTAAAAGTTAAAAGTAAAATAAAAGCTTAAAAAAATGGGATATATATATATATATATGTGTATAATATATACATTTATATATATAACTGAATCACTATGCTGTACAAACAACACTAATAACAATTAACTGTACTTCAATTAAAAATAAATACCTTAAAAGGCAAAAAAGCAATCAATAAGTAATGGTTACTATAGTCAACAACGAAACATTAATATCCCTCTATTTGAGGGTTACTTTGGGAGTTTACTTGTCAATAGGAAAATAATGCTTTTCCTCTCTAGAAATGACCTGGCACATTGAAAAATCATCAGATCACACTCAATTTAGCTCTTGAGAGTGCCAATTCCTCTTTCAGTGATACAGAAACAGGTGATTGACACAGTCAGGGAACCTGGGCCTGAAGTGGCAACCACCCACATATCTACCTTTCAATACCTGGCTTTATTGGTCCCCGATTGGGGCTAGCTACGTGTATCTTCCTTTGAAGCAGAGGATCATTTAAAATTTGAGCATTCAAGGACCTAGAGGTGGAACACACATTCACATTCTCTTTTTGGGGGTAAAATTAGAAAAGTTATGTATTTCAACTGCAATCAGTCATTTAAGACTACTTCCCTTTTGATTTTCCTTGGAGTTTAGTTTGGTTGTTGACGAAGTGAGGCAGAGGGGATCGGGGGATCTGCCTATAGAAATTGAGCTGGGCTCATTATGTTGGCTTGAGTTAACTAGAATCTATTTACGTCAGTTGCAATCACATTCACAGATATGTTGGTACTTACAGTTTTATGCTGTTTTTTTTTTTTTTTCTTTTCCACTTAAAGAAAGCCTATCAAAATGAGTAAGGTTTAGACTACTCTACTAAAGCATCTGCCCTTGCGCAGAAGAGACAGATGCTCAAAACACTTTCTATCACAACCTGCAGGCCTTGGGGAATAAAGCAGCAATAAGGTAAAGTTCCTGACCTCATGGAGTCTACACATAGTGAAGCAGGCAGAAAATAAACCTAAAAAGATATACTTTCAGGTAGAGATAAGTGCCATGAAGAAAATAAATGCAGAGTAAGGGTTTGGGAAGTGATGGAAAGTGAGAGGGACAGGATTTACTGGAGTAGTCTACAAGGGCCTACTTCAAGCCAGTGATAGTTCAGAAGATCTGAATGAATAAGGGAGCCAGTCACATGACCACATGCGAGAAAAGCATCTAGGCAGAAAAACAGCAAGTATGGAAGTGCAACCATAGGAACAAATTAGTCTGAAGGAGCAAGACGACCAGTGTAGCTAGCAGAGAGTGATTAAAAGGGAAGGTGGTGGGTTTCCCTTGGTGGTCCGGTGGGTAAGGACACCGCCTTGCAGTGCAAGGGGCGCCGGTTCAATCCCTGGCCTGGGAAGATCCCACATGCCGCAGAGAAGCTGGACCCATGTGTCCAATTACCGAGCTGGAGCACTGGGGCGCATGTGCCCAGAGCTGGTGCTCTTTGACAACAGAGGCCACTGCGATGGGAGGCCTACAGGAGCCACAGAACAAAGACAGATGAAAATAGAAAAATGGAAGACCAATAGAAGTGGCCCGCCCGTCTCCCTCCCTCCCTCCCGGTCCCTCTCCCTCTCCCCTCCCCAAAAAAGGGAAGGTGGTAGGAAATTTAGTCCAAGATCTTTTAACTTTTATAAAATCACCTGGGCTGCTGTATGGAGAATGAAGAGCAGGAAAGGGAAGAACAAAAGCTAGGACAAGGTAGTTACTATGGTTTCTGAAAGACTGAAAAGGAACAGTTAGTATGGAATCCACAGTAACATATAGAGGCTGAGGAAAGATATTGTGGGAAGCAGGAAAGCTTCCTAAACTATACCCAATGGTTGAGCTTGTAAGGGCTGAGGCACGCTCTTGGATTTAGCAATGAAGTTGTGGCTGGAGACCATAAAGAACATGGCTTTGATGGGAGTGCTGTGGGGGAAAGCCATAAAGAGTACATTCAAGGGAGAAGAGGAGGCCAGGAAGTACAAACAGTGAAAAAGGTAACTTCTTCAAATTTTGTAATAGGTTTAAGTATACATTGATCTGTAAAAGAATCACCTTCAATAAAGTTTATCAGTTCTTCAGTTCTCTAAAACAACCTGTCTTCATTACTGATTTTAAACACTGACCAGAAAATACTTCAAGCCAGTGAGTAGGGTTAAAAAACAGGATTTACTGGAGTAGTCTACAAGGGCCTACTTCAAGCCAGTGATAGTTCAGAAGATCTGAATGAATAAGGGAGCCAGTCACATGACCACATGCGAGAAAAGCATCTAGGCAGAAAAACAGCAAGTATGGAAGTGCAACCATAGGAACAAATTAGTCTGAAGGAGCAAGACGACCAGTGTAGCTAGCAGAGAGTGATTAAAAGGGAAGGTGGTGGGTTTCCCTTGGTGGTCCGGTGGGTAAGGACACCGCCTTGCAGTGCAAGGGGCGCCGGTTCAATCCCTGGCCTGGGAAGATCCCACATGCCGCAGAGAAGCTGGACCCATGTGTCCAATTACCGAGCTGGAGCACTGGGGCGCATGTGCCCAGAGCTGGTGCTCTTTGACAACAGAGGCCACTGCGATGGGAGGCCTACAGGAGCCACAGAACAAAGACAGATGAAAATAGAAAAATGGAAGACCAATAGAAGTGGCCCGCCCGTCTCCCTCCCTCCCTCCCGGTCCCTCTCCCTCTCCCCCCCTCCCCAAAAAAGGGAAGGTGGTAGGAAATTTAGTCCAAGATCTTTTAACTTTTATAAAATCACCTGGGCTGCTGTATGGAGAATGAAGAGCAGGAAAGGGAAGAACAAAAGCTAGGACAAGGTAGTTACTATGGTTTCTGAAAGACTGAAAAGGAACAGTTAGTATGGAATCCACAGTAACATATAGAGGCTGAGGAAAGATATTGTGGGAAGCAGGAAAGCTTCCTAAACTATACCCAATGGTTGAGCTTGTAAGGGCTGAGGCACGCTCTTGGATTTAGCAATGAAGTTGTGGCTGGAGACCATAAAGAACATGGCTTTGATGGGAGTGCTGTGGGGGAAAGCCATAAAGAGTACATTCAAGGGAGAAGAGGAGGCCAGGAAGTACAAACAGTGAAAAAGGTAACTTCTTCAAATTTTGTAATAGGTTTAAGTATACATTGATCTGTAAAAGAATCACCTTCAATAAAGTTTATCAGTTCTTCAGTTCTCTAAAACAACCTGTCTTCATTACTGATTTTAAACACTGACCAATGCTGGGAGGTACCAGAAGAAGCAATATTTTCTGTTCTCTGTATATGAGCAATTTCCTATTAATTGCACAGAATATTATTAGTGCTTTAAAATATTCTATGAATAAAAGAACATACAGGGAAATTCTGTAATTAACTAGATAATCAAAGACATTTTAAACAAAAAAGCTTTGATTAAAATAAATCTAGGGCTTCCCTGGTGGTCCAGTGGGTAAGGACACCGCCTTGCAGGGCAAGGGGCACTGGTTCGATCCCTGGCCTGGGAAGATCCCACGTGCCGCGGAGCAGCTGGATCGATGTGTCCAATTACCGAGCCGGAGCTCTGGAGCGCGTGTGCCCAGAGCTAGTGCTCTGCGACAGCAGAGGCCACTGTGATGGGAGGCCCACGCGGGCCAGAAGAACAAAGATGGATGAAAATAGATAAATGAAAGACAAATAGAAGTGGACTGCCCACACCCCCCAACAAAAAAAAAAAGAGAAAAAATCTATATCCATTGTTAGGAATTAAATTGCATTATGTGTCATTAATGACCTGATCGGTAATTACACTGGCTAAATCATCTGAATTAAAATAAAAGATACTGAATTCTCTGTGGATTACAAATATAAAAGAGTATATTTCTATCTTAACACTGAGCTTTTATCATCTGATGGTTAAGTTTCAACAAATTATGAGACATACAGAGTGAAAGAGTAATTAAGAACATTAACATTAAAAAAATGTTTTGTAGTTAAAAACTACAAAAAGATTTTTCTCTCAAAATTATAGTGTGGACTAAACTCTGAAGAGTATACAGTCATAAGAAGAGGCAAGAGTACTCTAGAGAGGAAACACAGAAATGGCTTGAGACTCTAGAAAGGAGCCCTGCATGTTCTGAGAGAGCCAGCAGGGGCGGTTTAACTTACAAAGTTGAAGAGGAGAGTTTCTGTGAGAAGTAGAGTAGGTGGGATTGGGTAGGACAGGGTCTTCAATATAACGACTTGATAGTAATTCCAACAAGAAATGCTCTGAAGATTGAGTGCTTCTGTATGCTAGCCATTCTTCAAATTTTGTAATAGGTTTAAGTATACATTGATCTGTAAAAGAATCACCTTCAATAAAGTTTATCAGTTCTTCAGTTCTCTAAAACAACCTGTCTTCATTACTGATTTTAAACACTGACCAATGCTGGGAGGTACCAGAAGAAGCAATATTTTCTGTTCTCTGTATATGAGCAATTTCCTATTAATTGCACAGAATATTATTAGTGCTTTAAAATATTCTATGAATAAAAGAACATACAGGGAAATTCTGTAATTAACTAGATAATCAAAGACATTTTAAACAAAAAAGCTTTGATTAAAATAAATCTAGGGCTTCCCTGGTGGTCCAGTGGGTAAGGACACCGCCTTGCAGGGCAAGGGGCACTGGTTCGATCCCTGGCCTGGGAAGATCCCACGTGCCGCGGAGCAGCTGGATCGATGTGTCCAATTACCGAGCCGGAGCTCTGGAGCGCGTGTGCCCAGAGCTAGTGCTCTGCGACAGCAGAGGCCACTGTGATGGGAGGCCCACGCGGGCCAGAAGAACAAAGATGGATGAAAATAGATAAATGAAAGACAAATAGAAGTGGACAGCCCACACCCCACAACAAAAAAAAAAAGAGAAAAAATCTATATCCATTGTTAGGAATTAAATTGCATTATGTGTCATTAATGACCTGATCGGTAATTACACTGGCTAAATCATCTGAATTAAAATAAAAGATACTGAATTCTCTGTGGATTACAAATATAAAAGAGTATATTTCTATCTTAACACTGAGCTTTTATCATCTGATGGTTAAGTTTCAACAAATTATGAGACATACAGAGTGAAAGAGTAATTAAGAACATTAACATTAAAAAAATGTTTTGTAGTTAAAAACTACAAAAAGATTTTTCTCTCAAAATTATAGTGTGGACTAAACTCTGAAGAGTATACAGTCATAAGAAGAGGCAAGAGTACTCTAGAGAGGAAACACAGAAATGGCTTGAGACTCTAGAAAGGAGCCCTGCATGTTCTGAGAGAGCCAGCAGGGGCGGTTTAACTTACAAAGTTGAAGAGGAGAGTTTCTGTGAGAAGTAGAGTAGGTGGGATTGGGTAGGACAGGGTCTTCAATATAACGACTTGATAGTAATTCCAACAAGAAATGCTCTGAAGATTGAGTGCTTCTGTATGCTAGCCACGAATGTCATTTATTCTTCAGAGCAAACCTATAAGGTAGTAATTAAGCTCCTAATTTTGCATCGGAGAAACTGATACTCAGGAAAGGTTAATTAGGGTTTCCCTGGTGGTCCAGTGGGTAAGGACACCACCTTGCAGTGCAAGGGGCGCCAGTTCGATCCCTGGCCTGGGAAGATCCCACGTGCCGCGGAGTGGCAGGACCGGACACCACCTTGCAGTGTAAGGGGCGCCAGTTCGATCCCTGGCCTGGGAAGATCCCACGTGCTGCGGAGCGGCTGGACCCATGTGTCCAATTACCGAGCCGGAGCTCTGGAGCGCATGCGCCCAGAGCCGATGCTCTACAACAGCAGAGGTCACTACGATGGGAGGCCCACACGGGCTAAAGAACAAAGATGGATGAAAACAGATAAATGAAAGACAAATAGAAGTGGCCTGCCCGCCCCCCAACCCACCCAACTCACCCCCTACCCAAAAAAAAACTAAAAAAAAAAAAAAAGAGGAAAGGTTAACTAACTCATCCCAAGTCACTCAAATGATAACTTCATTGAGTTATCAGGTACCAGGATGTAAACCTAATCTGACTGACAGTAATATATGCCACTTTTCCACTGTACCTACTAGTATTGGTGGCAGGGAGTGGTAGATTAATTTCTAGTGGTATATATCTGGATGGCAGTACTGGCGGCCTAAAAGGGAAAATTTCTGATGTTAAGTTTCAACAAATTATGAGACATACAGAGTGAAAGAGTAATTAAGAACATTAACATTAAAATGTTTTGTAGTTAAAAACTACAAAAAGATTTTTCTCTCAAAATTATAGTGTGGACTAAACTCTGAAGAGTATACAGTCATAAGAAGAGGCAAGAGTACTCTAGAGAGGAAACACAGAAATGGCTTGAGACTCTAGAAAGGAGCCCTGCATGTTCTGAGAGAGCCAGCAGGGGCGGTTTAACTTACAAAGTTGAAGAGGAGAGTTTCTGTGAGAAGTAGAGTAGGTGGGATTGGGTAGGACAGGGTCTTCAATATAACGACTTGATAGTAATTCCAACAAGAAATGCTCTGAAGATTGAGTGCTTCTGTATGCTAGCCACGAATGTCATTTATTCTTCAGAGCAAACCTATAAGGTAGTAATTAAGCTCCTAATTTTGCATCGGAGAAACTGATACTCAGGAAAGGTTAATTAGGGTTTCCCTGGTGGTCCAGTGGGTAAGGACACCACCTTGCAGTGCAAGGGGCGCCAGTTCGATCCCTGGCCTGGGAAGATCCCACGTGCCGCGGAGTGGCAGGACCGGACACCACCTTGCAGTGTAAGGGGCGCCAGTTCGATCCCTGGCCTGGGAAGATCCCACGTGCTGCGGAGCGGCTGGACCCATGTGTCCAATTACCGAGCCGGAGCTCTGGAGCGCATGCGCCCAGAGCCGATGCTCTACAACAGCAGAGGTCACTACGATGGGAGGCCCACACGGGCTAAAGAACAAAGATGGATGAAAACAGATAAATGAAAGACAAATAGAAGTGGCCTGCCCGCCCCCTACCCTCCCCAACTGCCCCCCTGCCAAAAAAAAAACTAAAAAAAAAAAAAAAGAGGAAAGGTTAACTAACTCATCCCAAGTCACTCAAATGATAACTTCATTGAGTTATCAGGTACCAGGATGTAAACCTAATCTGACTGACAGTAATATATGCCACTTTTCCACTGTACCTACTAGTATTGGTGGCAGGGAGTGGTAGATTAATTTCTAGTGGTATATATCTGGATGGCAGTACTGGCGGCCTAAAAGGGGAAGGAAGTTAATGACATACAACTTGAGTTAAAAAGAAAAAATGGTAGGGCTTCCCTGGTGGTCCAGTGGGTAAAGAGTCCGCTTTGCAGTGCAAGGGGCACTGGTCTGATCCCTGGCCAGGGAAGATTCCACGTGCCCAGAAGCGGCTGGACCGGAGTGTCCAATTACGAGCCAGTGCTCTGGAGCGCATGCGCCCAGAGTTAGTGCTCTGCAATGGGAGAGGCCACTGAGATGGGAGGCCCACACAGGCCAAAGAATTAAGATGGATGAAAATAAAGAAATGAAGGACAAATGAAAGAGGCCAAAAATTTAAAAAAAAAAAAAAAAAGGTAATTACCAGTTGGTAAAAAAGAAAAAAACCCTTTTGTACAAAAAGGCCAACAACAATTTACCTTTCACTGAGAATTTTTCTTTTATACAAAGCATGTTCAAGATTTAATTTTAAAAGTTACTAAAAACTAGAAATAAATATAAATTTTAAGTATTCTTAAATAATTTATGCCATGTAATGAATATTATATTGCTATGAAAAAATATTTTTGGAGCATTTTTAATAACAAGAAAAATCACTCAGGATATATTAAAGGAGAAATAATGAAGTTATAATTGAGAAATAAGAGACTATAAAACCTGAGTTGAATGAAAATAAAATAAAAAATAATGGAAGAAAATGTGTAAAAATGACAGGAATAATTATAGCTGGTTGAAGGCGAACGGGTGATTTATTTATATTTTTCCTATGTAGTATTTTCAATTTACCATAATAGGCACATGCTATTTTTAAAATCAGGAAAAAGAAGTAACTAGCACAAAAGAGACCTCTTTAACTTCTTTTTCATTCAATGACGTCTTCCTTCTCTCTTAACTCTTTATTCCGTCCAGATTTTAGCCAGTAGTTCAGGTGGAAATGAGCATGTTCATATATCTATATACTTGATGACGGAAATCTGGTGATACAGCAGTTATGAATTCACCTCTCAACACAGGGGACACAGGTTCAATCCCTGGTCCAGGAAGATCCTACATGCCAAGAGGCAACTTAAGCTCATGTACCGTAACTACTGAGCCCACACTCTAGAGCCACTGCTCTGCAACAAGAGAAGCCTGTACACTGTAGCTACAGCGTAGCCCTGCTCACTGCAACTAAAGAAAGCCTGTGAACAGCAACCAAGACCTAGTGCAGTCATACACATATATTTGTTGGTCCTTGCACAGGTGGTAATGCTGCAAAGCAAGGTATCAGGCTAATAACTGTTTCCAAAGGAATTTAAGATGATGGCAAAGCACAGAGGCTTTGATGTTATACAGATCTGAGTTTGCACTGTACTCTTGTAAATCTATTTACTATATGACTTGAAGCAAGTTTCTTACCCTGATGTTAATTTTTTAACATGAAAAAAGTAACAGATATCTTGCTCCCATAGGACTAGTATTAGAATTTAGTAACCTAATACATGGAATATACTTGGCACAGAGAAAAATTCATAAAAGGTAATTATTACTTGGGGGACATGCTGTAACACTCATACTACCCGAACTAGATTCATATATTTGTACAAATCAGTCTAAGTATGTCCTCAAAAGTGGCAATATTATACATGTTCCCATTCTATATTCTAAAGGATCTACGTGATTACAGTTTTTCTACTATATAACAAGAAAAATCACTCAGGATATATTAAAGGAGAAATAATGAAGTTATAATTGAGAAATAAGAGACTATAAAACCTGAGTTGAATGAAAATAAAATAAAAAATAATGGAAGAAAATGTGTAAAAATGACAGGAATAATTATAGCTGGTTGAAGGCAACGGGTGATTTATTTATATTTTTCCTATGTAGTATTTTCAATTTACCATAATAGGCACATGCTATTTTTAAAATCAGGAAAAAGAAGTAACTAGCACAAAAGAGACCTCTTTAACTTCTTTTTCATTCAATGACGTCTTCCTTCTCTCTTAACTCTTTATTCCGTCCAGATTTTAGCCAGTAGTTCAGGTGGAAATGAGCATGTTCATATATCTATATACTTGATGACGGAAATCTGGTGATACAGCAGTTATGAATTCACCTCTCAACACAGGGGACACAGGTTCAATCCCTGGTCCAGGAAGATCCTACATGCCAAGAGGCAACTTAAGCTCATGTACCGTAACTACTGAGCCCACACTCTAGAGCCACTGCTCTGCAACAAGAGAAGCCTGTACACTGTAGCTACAGCGTAGCCCTGCTCACTGCAACTAAAGAAAGCCTGTGAACAGCAACCAAGACCTAGTGCAGTCATACACATATATTTGTTGGTCCTTGCACAGGTGGTAATGCTGCAAAGCAAGGTATCAGGCTAATAACTGTTTCCAAAGGAATTTAAGATGATGGCAAAGCACAGAGGCTTTGATGTTATACAGATCTGAGTTTGCACTGTACTCTTGTAAATCTATTTACTATATGACTTGAAGCAAGTTTCTTACCCTGATGTTAATTTTTTAACATGAAAAAAGTAACAGATATCTTGCTCCCATAGGACTAGTATTAGAATTTAGTAACCTAATACATGGAATATACTTGGCACAGAGAAAAATTCATAAAAGGTAATTATTACTTGGGGGACATGCTGTAACACTCATACTACCCGAACTAGATTCATATATTTGTACAAATCAGTCTAAGTATGTCCTCAAAAGTGGCAATATTATACATGTTCCCATTCTATATTCTAAAGGATCTACGTGATTACAGTCTCTCTAAAACTGACACCCATTTCCTTCACTGCACTTGAATATTTTGTGATTTTGCTTGTTTATTTTCTGTATCTCTCACAAGAGTCTAAGCTCCACAGCTGAGTGCGCTAGTTCCTCTCATAAATCCAGACACTCATACAGTACACAGGAATGGTTGGTCCTCAATATATGTTTGTTGCACAGATAAAACTTCGTATTTTCCCAATTGCAAATCCTGTATCTCTGTCTACAAATACTATCTTTTGAAATACTTAAGTATTACCAATGGGAAAGAGACTGAAGGTGGCAAGCTGTCCAGCCTACCACAGTAGCACAGCAGTCACTTCTTTTCTTCCTAACCCACCTAGCCAAGTTAGGAAGAGAGGCCTAGTTCTGCAAACAGGCTTCAGCACAAGCACTCCAGGACACAGAAACAACAGACCGGGTGGTACTCCTTTCCAATTTCACATTTCAGAAATATGGCCATTCTAAACTGTAACTTTACATCCTCAGGATTTCTAGTATGCACTGAAGAATACAGGAGCACTTCCTAAGCATACTAAAAAAAAAAAAAGAAAATTCATCCATTTAAAAGCAAAAAGCTAGACATTAAGTTCCTGTTTCTCACCTGAAAAAGCCAAAAAAATATTGCTCCAAAAGAATTCCTGTAAAGATTAATGCAAATGCAGCATCTAAAGCTCTGAGTACAATATTAAGTACTAAATAAACAGTAGCTATTATTAAAACACAATGGTGCAGTGAACAGCATTCAGGGGCATATACCTTTTCCTTTAAGAGTTAATTTTTAACTGCCAATGACCTAGGTAACTTGAGTTTCAGATTAAAATTACACAGCATTGCCTTTCTGTTTTCATTCTCATTAGTATGACATTTTATTAGTTAAAAATAAGCTAAAACCCTTTTTATAATTGTATTTTAATTTAATATACATAATTTTATAATTTAAATGTAAAAAAAAACTATCAAAAGCCAAACTACATTAAATTGAAATCACTCTGCAAGAAAACTATATATTTTACCTGGCCATTTCCAAGCAGAGATGTATCTTTCCATATTAGAAAATAGGATCCAAAAAAGAAAATAAAGGCATGACTGAAACCCAAGATGGTCCAATAAAGAAATGTTTTCATGCTTAATTGGCGATTTTTACTAATGTCTCTGCAAATTTAAAAAAAGAGAAAAAATATTCATCAGTACTTATTATTTTCCCTACTAAATAATTATTACAATTTGATAATTAAAAGACAAGCCAGCTTTTTAATGTATAATTGTTTAAAAATTTTAGAAGAAAATCTAATTTATAAACTATTGCTTATAATATCATATAGCTCTGTAAGAGTTTATTTCTCATAATATTCAAATACATTTTCTCATTTGATAAAGAAATATGATATGGGCATAATTCTTCAGTTTTATTGTGAAAAGTTTACATTTTTTTTGTTATATTCTTTTTGGGGGGCCATCCTGCATGCCTTGTATCCGGGATTGTCAGTTCCCTAACCAGGGACAGAACCTGGCCCCCTAGCAGTGAAAACCCAGAATCCTAACCACTAGACTGCCAAGGGAATTCCCTCTTTGTCAAATTCTGTTATATTCTGTTGTAAACATTCAGTCAACTCTGCGTTATTATTTCTTTTCAGTGGAGTCATATGAATTAGGTTCAGCACTGAGGCTCCTAACTTAGTTCATGTCTATCAACAGCTATTATGAGAAGAAAAGAAAACTCTGTGCCAATCTTGGGTCAAGCCCAGCCCTAGATACCCTGGGACACCAAGGTAAGTTACTGCCCTTTCTGGATAACTGAGCATAAGCGTAGAGGTTAAGTTAATGTGGGAACCCTAAGCATTCAGGGGCATATAACTTTTCCTTTAAGAGTTAATTTTTAACTGCCAATGACCTAGGTAACTTGAGTTTCAGATTAAAATTACACAGCATTGCCTTTCTGTTTTCATTCTCATTAGTATGACATTTTATTAGTTAAAAATAAGCTAAAACCCTTTTTATAATTGTATTTTAATTTAATATACATAATTTTATAATTTAAATGTAAAAAAAAACTATCAAAAGCCAAACTACATTAAATTGAAATCACTCTGCAAGAAAACTATATATTTTACCTGGCCATTTCCAAGCAGAGATGTATCTTTCCATATTAGAAAATAGGATCCAAAAAAGAAAATAAAGGCATGACTGAAACCCAAGATGGTCCAATAAAGAAATGTTTTCATGCTTAATTGGCGATTTTTACTAATGTCTCTGCAAATTTAAAAAAAGAGAAAAAATATTCATCAGTACTTATTATTTTCCCTACTAAATAATTATTACAATTTGATAATTAAAAGACAAGCCAGCTTTTTAATGTATAATTGTTTAAAAATTTTAGAAGAAAATCTAATTTATAAACTATTGCTTATAATATCATATAGCTCTGTAAGAGTTTATTTCTCATAATATTCAAATACATTTTCTCATTTGATAAAGAAATATGATATGGGCATAATTCTTCAGTTTTATTGTGAAAAGTTTACATTTTTTTTGTTATATTCTTTTTGGGGGGCCATCCTGCATGCCTTGTATCCGGGATTGTCAGTTCCCTAACCAGGGACAGAACCTGGCCCCCTAGCAGTGAAAACCCAGAATCCTAACCACTAGACTGCCAAGGGAATTCCCTCTTTGTCAAATTCTGTTATATTCTGTTGTAAACATTCAGTCAACTCTGCGTTATTATTTCTTTTCAGTGGAGTCATATGAATTAGGTTCAGCACTGAGGCTCCTAACTTAGTTCATGTCTATCAACAGCTATTATGAGAAGAAAAGAAAACTCTGTGCCAATCTTGGGTCAAGCCCAGCCCTAGATACCCTGGGACACCAAGGTAAGTTACTGCCCTTTCTGGATAACTGAGCATAAGCGTAGAGGTTAAGTTAATGTGGGAACCCTAAGCTGGTTCTGAGCTGAGTCCGTATGTCTATGGTTACTTGGTTTTGAGAAAGGAATGGCCCAGGGGACCTGGGATGGGATTTAATGCCCTCAACTCTGAATTTTGCATTAATCACTAGACATAAATTTGGCAGGGCTAGAACATATATTAATTTTTCAGGAACTCTAGAGATAACTCATGAGATATTTTTTTGTGTGTCCATGGAATACAGTATTACTGGTTTAAAACAGTAAGTTCAAATTACACAACTGCACAGTGCATTCCTTGGACGAAACAATTCATTCCTAAAAGCACTGAAAAAAATCATTCAAATACTCTCTTCAATGTTCAACATTATAAACCATAAGAAAATTTAAGAACTTTTCTTAGTAAGACCTTAGTCACCAAGAAATTGCCTGATATACTTGTCTATTTCTAAGATATTTATAAATATTGATATATATAATTACTTGCTATAAGAGGTGTTATAGACATTTAACACTGGAAAACACTTACCGATATAGGGCGGGCTTGTTCTGTAATACATGAGGGTCTATATGTTGTTCCAATAGACTATATATCAGAATAGGCAGTGATGTAAAACAAATATTGTATAAAGTCAGGTACACGCTGTCATATAGTGTCTAGAAAGAGAAGTTTACATTAATTTTTTTTTAAATTTTATTTGACTTTTTAGTTTTACAGTGTTTTGTTGTTTAGATATGTATAAACCCATTTTAGTCATATGTATATCCCTGGCTCCCATCCCTTCTCCACCCCTCTCGCAGTCCCCCCATCCTACCCTCCTAGGCCATCTCACAGTGCCCCTGCAGGATCTCCTATTCCCACAGTGCAATTAACAATAGCTATCTTTTTCACATATGATAGTATAGGTTTTCACGTTACTCCCTCTACACCTCCCACCCCATTCATTCCCCACAATGTCCATAAGTCTGTTCTCTATGTTTGTTTTTCCAATGTTTCACTGCATGCGTTATCATTACCATCTTACTAGATTCCATATATATGTGTTAGTATACTATACTTGTCTTTCTCTTTTTGACTTACTTCACTTTTTATAATAGGCTCTAAATCCATCCACCTCATTAGGATATATGAATTTTGAGACTCTATACTATATACTTACACATATAATTACAAAGAAGTGTATTAAAAATAAATGTAAAAATTATGTATTTTAAGTTTACACAAAACCATTTTAATAATTCTAATTTTCTTATACAGACATAGAGCATTATGTCCCTATATTTATATTCTTTGTGGGAACTGGAACATTTTGTTATGTCATGTGAATCTGCAATTATAGTGAGTTGGATCTATATTTCGAGATACTGCAATCTGGTCACTGTGATGTAATTTTACAGAGTTTTCCTACATGTGTCCTAGGCTTGTTATTACTCCTTTGATAAGCTACACATGCAGTTTTGTTTTCATGTCTTTGTCTTCCCATTTAAGTCCTATACTTCTTTTTATCCATACACAAAACTTAAAAAATGCTGGCTCAAATTTCTGATGATCGCTGTTTCTTCTAAACAGTTATATGTGCTACTGTTGGTACTAAATGCTTAGCACTTTGCCTACTCTTCACATATTGCTATTATTATTTTTTAAGGAATGGATTTTATTTATTTATTTACTTATTTTTGGCTATTCTGGGTTTTCACTGCTGTTGTAGGCTCTTCTCTAGTTGCAGGGAGTGGGGGCTACTCTCTAATTGAGATGAGCAGGCTTCATGTTGCGGTGACTTTTCTTGTTGTGGAACTCAGGCTCTGGCGCACACAGGCTTCAGTAGTTGCGGCACATGGGCTCAGTAGTTGTGGCTGATGGCCTTAGTTGCTCTGCAGCATGTGGGATCTTCCCAGATCAGGGATCAAACTCGTGTCTCCTGCATTGGCAGGTGAACTCTTTACCAATGAGCGACCAGGGAAGCCCCGACATACTCCTACTATTAACACTGTCTCTCAAATTACACTATAAATTCCCTTAAAACCTAATCAAAATAGAGTAAATCTCCTTGTCACACACTCTTACAGCATTCTTTATCTCATCCAAGTAAAACACTGTTACTGGCAATCAGTGCCCAAGCAGATGCCTGAAATCTGGAGTTATAGGTTGTAAACAGAGGAGAAAACAGTGATTAAGGGGAGGAGTTAGAAGCAGCAGGTCCAAGTATGGGTTTCGTGTTCTGACAAATTCATACACCCATTTAACCACCACTAAGCTATGTCATCCTATGACATCCAAGTTACTTAATCTCTATGGATTTCACTTTCCTTTTCTATGTGACATGTGTACAAAGAAAAGACCCATCATGTGCTCACTATAGCTATTGTTAACCTATTACAGAGTTTTCCCTCTAAGCATATACCTTCAGAAACCTTTCCAGTACAGCACTTCTATAGCCTCCATTAATTATTTACCTTCAGAGATGAAACCCGTATGTCATCCCTGGACTCAAATCACTAGCATTTCTTCCAAATGTAAAAAAAATTCTGTGAGGGATTTCCCTGGTGGTCCAGTGGGTAAAGAGTCCGCCTTGCAGTGCACGGGGCACCGGTTCGATCCCTGGCCCGGGAAGATCCCACATGCTGCGGAGTGGCTGGACCAGTGTGTCCAACTGCAAGCCAGTGCTCTGGAGTGCATGCACCCAGAGCTGGTGCTCTGCAGTGAGACAGGGCACTGCAATGGGCCAAACAGGCCAAAGAATAAAGATGGATGAAAATAAATAAATTTAAAAAAAACAATAAAAGAGGCCAAAATCAAAAAAAAAAAGATTCTGAGTCAAAAAGTAAATAATGATGTAACCTTCCAATTACATGGCTTGGTTTGATAAGGATTTTACAGAAACACTACATATAAGCTGAAAATAGTAAAGATCTCTCACAAGCTATTAAAGAAAAGGATCCAGAGTTCAAATATATTTTTATATTCATACACACTTTAAACTGAAAATCAATATAAAGAAATATTTATGTTAAGCTAATTAAATACACTATAAGGAAAGTTTTTTGTTATCATCTGTAGGAGGGAAAATGTAAGAAATTCAAGTACCTACCAAAATCTAGACACACATATTCTACTCTAAAAGGATAAAACAAGACTATTTACTTACTTGTTGAGAGAACAAACAGTAGAACTGATATAAAAACTGGGGTGTGATAAAGCACACATTCTGAAAAACAAGATTTAATGGAAATAATTGAAAAATTTAGGTCTAAATGAGAAACAATTTCTAAAACTGACTATTAAAGAGTCAAAAAAATAATCTCAGCTAATACGGCAAACAGATTTGCCCATAAGGACTTGTCCATATAAAACAGGATTGCCATTTTATTAAAAAATGTCTAAAAGTGGTCTAGACAGTGTTGCAAGTGTCAGAGTGACAATACGTTGGACTTCTATCATTGCCAAACAATATCTTAATTTTGAATTTGTAACTATTATTCAATACTTTTAATATACAGTGTAACTAGAAAGGTTTATTTAAACTTTAGGGCTAAAATTACTTTAAAATACAAAAATATTTAAAATACAACAAACAGAATGATCAAAACCTGTTTCCATTTTGATGTCATAGCAAAAATTGTAATAATAAGCTAGGAAAAAACTGCCAATATCGTCTGCTAGCATTATGCAATCTACCTGTGTTCTTTCATTGGGCTGCAGCTAGTACTTAATTACAGAAATATATGCTACTTAGAACACTCTGATGTAGTCAATGTCTTGGTATTCAGAGGATCTTAGCACTAGTTCCAAAGATCCCTAATTTGCATAGAATAAAATAAGTGTGAATTTTGACATACTCTGACAAATCCATACACCAATGTAACCACCACCACAATCAAGTTAAAGAGCTTCTCTGTCAAAGTGCTCACATACCTTTCCAGTCAATTCTATTACCTGTACCCTTGGCCTCAGGAAAGCACTGATTTACTTTCTGTGAGTACATATTAGGTTTATGATAAAATAATAAAAGTTGAGTCCAAAAGCTGCTATTTTTATTTACGGAAAAAAATTTTAAGACTTATTTGTATGGTAATATTAATAGCATTCCTTAAACTGAAGCCACACATACTGTGTTAGTAATTAATTCTAAAATATCTCTATGAAACAAAACTATAAGGAAATTTTTTCATCTGTAGGAGGGAAAATGTAAGAAATTCAAGTACCTACCAAAATCTAGACACACATATTCTACTCTAAAAGGATAAAACAAGACTATTTACTTACTTGTTGAGAGAACAAACAGTAGAACTGATATAAAACTGGGGTGTGATAAAGCACACATTCTGAAAAACAAGATTTAATGGAAATAATTGAAAAATTTAGGTCTAAATGAGAAACAATTTCTAAAACTGACTATTAAAGAGTCAAAAAAATAATCTCAGCTAATACGGCAAACAGATTTGCCCATAAGGACTTGTCCATATAAAACAGGATTGCCATTTTATTAAAAAATGTCTAAAAGTGGTCTAGACAGTGTTGCAAGTGTCAGAGTGACAATACGTTGGACTTCTATCATTGCCAAACAATATCTTAATTTTGAATTTGTAACTATTATTCAATACTTTTAATATACAGTGTAACTAGAAAGGTTTATTTAAACTTTAGGGCTAAAATTACTTTAAAATACAAAAATATTTAAAATACAACAAACAGAATGATCAAAACCTGTTTCCATTTTGATGTCATAGCAAAAATTGTAATAATAAGCTAGGAAAAAACTGCCAATATCGTCTGCTAGCATTATGCAATCTACCTGTGTTCTTTCATTGGGCTGCAGCTAGTACTTAATTACAGAAATATATGCTACTTAGAACACTCTGATGTAGTCAATGTCTTGGTATTCAGAGGATCTTAGCACTAGTTCCAAAGATCCCTAATTTGCATAGAATAAAATAAGTGTGAATTTTGACATACTCTGACAAATCCATACACCAATGTAACCACCACCACAATCAAGTTAAAGAGCTTCTCTGTCAAAGTGCTCACATACCTTTCCAGTCAATTCTATTACCTGTACCCTTGGCCTCAGGAAAGCACTGATTTACTTTCTGTGAGTACATATTAGGTTTATGATAAAATAATAAAAGTTGAGTCCAAAAGCTGCTATTTTTATTTACGGAAAAAAATTTTAAGACTTATTTGTATGGTAATATTAATAGCATTCCTTAAACTGAAGCCACACATACTGTGTTAGTAATTAATTCTAAAATATCTCTATGAAACTCACCTTATAAAAAAAATACTGTACAAGGGTAGCTATTCTAATATAATAAAAATGACCATGAACAAAAAGCAATTTGGAGAGAAATTTAAATCTAGCTATTGCATAGTCACTGTTCCTGGCAGCTTGTCTTCCTTCTTTACCCATGATTCCTGTAATAAAGGGGACAAAAAGGAAAGTTCATTGATAACTGATAAGTGTAACTGATTATCAAAAAAATAATAAAATTAATATAAAACTATTAAAAGCTTGGGATCTAAAAACATTTTTTTATTCTAATGAAGTGAATGACATAACAGCTTTCAAGTTTCCATTTCTAAGGAACATAAAAAATATTCAAATTGAGTAATCTGAACCAAGCAAAAATGACCATGTTTAATGTTTCTAAAACTCTCATGTGAGCTTCCCTGGTGGTCCAGTGGGTAGAGTCTGCCTTGTGGTGAAAGGGGCACTGGTTTGATCCCTGGCTCGAGAAGATTCCACATGCCATGGAGTGGCTGAACCAGTGTGTTCAATTACGAGCCAGAGCTCTGGGGCACATGAGCCCAGAGCCCGTGCTCTGCAACGTGGGAGGCCATTGCAATGGGAGACTCACACATGCCAAAGAATAAAGATGGATGAAAAATAAATAAATAAAAAAATAATAAAACTCTCGTGCAAAACTCAGTGTATTTTTTAGAAGAAAAGCGTACAATACTACTTGAAATTAGAACGCAATTTTATGTGACAAATATGAGTACTTTCTTTGAGGTTACTATAATTCTTCAGACTTCAAAAGTTATTGCCAGGGCTTCCGTGGTGGTCCAGTGGGTAAGGACACCGCCTTGCAGGGTGAGGGGTGCCGGTTCGATCCCTGGCCTGGGAGGATCCCACGTGCCGTGGAGCGGCTGGACCGATGTGTCCAATTACGAGCCAGAGCTCTGGGGCACATGAGCCCAGAGCCCGTGCTCTGCAACGTGGGAGGCCATTGCAATGGGAGACTCACACATGCCAAAGAATAAAGATGGATGAAAAATAAATAAATAAAAAAATAATAAAACTCTCGTGCAAAACTCAGTGTATTTTTTAGAAGAAAAGCGTACAATACTACTTGAAATTAGAACGCAATTTTATGTGACAAATATGAGTACTTTCTTTGAGGTTACTATAATTCTTCAGACTTCAAAAGTTATTGCCAGGGCTTCCGTGGTGGTCCAGTGGGTAAGGACACCGCCTTGCAGGGTGAGGGGTGCCGGTTCGATCCCTGGCCTGGGAGGATCCCACGTGCCGTGGAGCGGCTGGACCGATGTGTCCAATTCCCGAGTCGGAGCTCTGGAGCGCACGCGCCCAGAGCCAGTGCTCTGAGACAACAGAGGCCACTGTGATGGGAGGCCCACGCGGGCCAGAAGAACAAAGATGGATGAAAATGGACAAATGAAAGACCAATAGAAGTGGCCCCCCTCCCTCCCCAGCCCGCCTCCCCCCCCAAAAAACTATACAAAAGTTATTGCCAAGTTTGGAACCAGTTTTGACAAAATTCTTTTCTCAAAATCAAGATTTTCTACTTTTATCATAAAAGTATCAAAATGTAAAGATAATCATCTATATTCACAGCTCCTAGAGAAAACCACTATTTCTGGTCTATATACTCTTAAAATTTTTTCCTATGCATATTGCATGCATGTTTATTTAACACACAGAGAAACAAGTGCATTCAGATGGATTATTTGTTTTGTAAACTGCTCTGGTTGCTTACTACATTATGGACATTGTTTACTTACTGCATATGGACACATGCTTGCTAACACAGTCATTTATTTTCTTAAAATGAGTCCCTAGATGCATAGTTGCTAGGTCAAAGGGCACACATTTATTTGTTGTATTTATTTTGGGCTCTGCTGGGTCTGCAATGCTAGGCACAGGCTTCCTCTAGTTGCTTAAGCCCAAACCCAAGCTCCTCTTTGCTGTGGTGCATGGGCTTCTCATTATAATGGATTCTTTGTTGCAGAGTAACAAGCTCTATAAGCACAGGCTTCGCACTTCAGTCTTGGAGCTTCCAGCATGTGGGCTCAGTAGTTGTGGCTCTTAGGGCCATAAAGCATGAGGGCTTCACTAGTGGCACGCGCTTTGCTATTCGTGACATGTGGAATCTTCCTGGACTAGGGACTGAACCCATGTCCCCTGCATTGGCAGGCAGATTCTTATCCTCTATGCCACAAAGCAACTTCAAACATTTTAAATTGGGCTATATAATAGTGCAGGGTGTACCAATTTACATTTCTACTAGCATTATTTAAGGTCATCTGTTAATCTACGTGTATGTGTGTGCTTGCTCTGTCGTGTCCAACTCTCTGTGACTTTGCAACCTTACAGACTGTAGCCCACCAAGCTTCTTTGTCCACGAAATTTTCCAGGCAAGAATAGTGGAGTGGGTTGCCATTTCCTACTCAAAGGGATCTTCCTGACCCAGGAACTAAAGCCCCCTCTCTTGTGTCTCTTGCATGGCAGAGGAGTTCTCTACCACTGTGCCACCTGGCACACTATACCCTTGTCAATTTCAGGATTTTTATCAGTCTTTATAATTTTTGCAAATCTGACAGGCATAGTTTTTAAGACCTTACATGATATTCTGGTATCTATTTTGCAAATATTCTTGACTAGTCTTTAAGTTTATAAAATTTAACTTCTGTCACACATATTTATTTTCACATATTGCATGCATGTTTATTTAACACACAGAGAAACAAGTGCATTCAGATGGATTATTTGTTTTGTAAACTGCTCTGGTTGCTTACTACATTATGGACATTGTTTACTTACTGCATATGGACACATGCTTGCTAACACAGTCATTTATTTTCTTAAAATGAGTCCCTAGATGCATAGTTGCTAGGTCAAAGGGCACACATTTATTTGTTGTATTTATTTTGGGCTCTGCTGGGTCTGCAATGCTAGGCACAGGCTTCCTCTAGTTGTTAAGCCCAAACCCAAGCTCCTCTTTGCTGTGGGGCCTGGGCTTCTCATTATAATGGATTCTTTGTTGCAGAGTAACAAGCTCTATAAGCACAGGCTTCGCACTTCAGTCTTGGAGCTTCCAGCATGTGGGCTCAGTAGTTGTGGCTCTTAGGGCCATAAAGCATGAGGGCTTCACTAGTGGCACGCGCTTTGCTATTCGTGACATGTGGAATCTTCCTGGACTAGGGACTGAACCCATGTCCCCTGCATTGGCAGGCAGATTCTTATCCTCTATGCCACAAAGCAACTTCAAACATTTTAAATTGGGCTATATAATAGTGCAGGGTGTACCAATTTACATTTCTACTAGCATTATTTAAGGTCATCTGTTAATCTACGTGTATGTGTGTGCTTGCTCTGTCGTGTCCAACTCTCTGTGACTTTGCAACCTTACAGACTGTAGCCCACCAAGCTTCTTTGTCCACGAAATTTTCCAGGCAAGAATAGTGGAGTGGGTTGCCATTTCCTACTCAAAGGGATCTTCCTGACCCAGGAACTAAAGCCCCCTCTCTTGTGTCTCTTGCATGGCAGAGGAGTTCTCTACCACTGTGCCACCTGGCACACTATACCCTTGTCAATTTCAGGATTTTTATCAGTCTTTATAATTTTTGCAAATCTGACAGGCATAGTTTTTAAGACCTTACATGATATTCTGGTATCTATTTTGCAAATATTCTTGACTAGTCTTTAAGTTTTGTTTATAGGAAGTATTTAACTTCTGTCACACATATTTATTTTTTCCTTTTTAGTTTCTTGTTTTCTTTGGTTTTGTATTTAAAAGATCCTTCCATATCTCAACAGGATTATTCATTAAAGCTTCTTCTTTTTTTTTTTTTAAAGATATGGTGTACCGAATGTTACATGTTTATTTATTTATTTAGTTAGTTAGCTATTTTTTTGGTGGGGGGGGCGGGTTGGGGAGGGAGGAGGGGGCGGTGGCCACTTCTATTGGTCTTTCATTTCTCTATTTTCATCCATCTTTGTTCTTTGGCTCGCGTGGGCCTCCCATCGCGGTGGCCTCTGTTACGCAGAGTCCCGGCTCTGGGCGCATGCGCTCCAGAGCTCCGGCTCGGTAATTGGACACAGCAGTCCAGCCGCTCCGCGGCACGTGGGATCTTCCCAGGCCAGGGATCGAACCAGCGCCCCTTGCCCTGCAAGGCGGTGTCCTTACCCACTGGACCACTAGGGAAGCCCCTCTTATTATTTTTTATTGCCTTCAAAAATTATTTACATCTTTAATCTATCTGGAATTTGTTTGTTACAAGCATTGAAAAGGGACTCCCACTTCTTTTTTTTCCTTTTCTCCAAATAACTAGTTATATCAGTATTATTTTTAATCAATAATTGTTTCCCTACTTATTTTAAACATCTTCTTTGTTATCTACTAAATTTCCAAATGTTTGAGTTGATTCTGTTCACCAATCTGGCTGTTACATTACTGATAGAATCAAACTGTTACAAATACTGTCACTCTTTATATTCTAATATATGATACAGGAAGTTATCGAATTATCATGAAGATTTCTGGGAATAATAGAATATACTCTAGAAAGAAAATGACACTTTCAAAATGAAGAGTTAATTATCCTAAAAAGGAAGGAGCTGATTTGAGAGATACACCGGAAATCTGAGACCTAGTAAATACGCATCACACAGGCAACTCCAGAGCAAGGACTACCTTCTTTCCTAACCCTAAAATTTTATCCTTCAACAAAACCCCAAACCCCTCTCTCTTTTGTTTCCTCAATAAAATTACTGAGGAAAACAGGTCAGAACATGGTCTAAATGGGAAATGACTAGTAATGTAAATATAATAAAATGGTTTAAGTATTCTGAATTTAACAAAATAATTTAGGAAAAAATAAGAATAAAAATTATTAAATTGAAAGCTATTTGAAATTTTGTAATTATAGTTTGGTATAATTTCCTATCTCTAATATTATCTTTAAAATATGTTGAAGTATCTTTAGAGTAATGAATAAAGTAAAGAATATTCTAAAGTAAGAACTTAACACCAGGAGGGTAATAATGTATATCACAAATTTTAAAATGATAAAATAATATGTAAAAGTACTTTAAAAGGTACAAAATCGCAGGTAAAAACAAACTTATTTCACTGGAAGGAGAACTGGCAAAGATGAAATTCACTAGTATGGTATTTATTTCCGTGAAATTTGGAAATAAAATATCCTGGGGCTTTCCTGGTGGCCCAGTGGCTAAGACTCCACATTCTTAATACAAGGGGCCTGGCTTCAATCCCTAGTCAGGGAACTAGATCCCACATGCTGCAACTAAGATATGGTGCAGCCAAATAAATATATATATAAAAAATCCTAAATATAGGGCTTAATTATGACAGATTTCTAATAGGAATATGTGATGTATTATCCTACTGCATTTAGTTTTCACTTGTATATCTGATATCGTGCTTTTATCCACAAAAGGAAAATTCATCTTCAAATAATTAACTTTAACTTTAAACTTTCAACTTTAAAAGTTCAAGAAAAAAAGTCACCTATGCCAACATGTGCTTCTTGTATCATGCTTACATCATTAGCACCATCGCCAATAGCCAACGTTATAGGCTTCTCAGGTGAGGTTTTTATCAGTCGATAGAATCAAACTGTTACAAATACTGTCACTCTTTATATTCTAATATATGATACAGGAAGTTATCGAATTATCATGAAGATTTCTGGGAATAATAGAATATACTCTAGAAAGAAAATGACACTTTCAAAATGAAGAGTTAATTATCCTAAAAAGGAAGGAGCTGATTTGAGAGATACACCGGAAATCTGAGACCTAGTAAATACGCATCACACAGGCAACTCCAGAGCAAGGACTACCTTCTTTCCTAACCCTAAAATTTTATCCTTCAACAAAACCCCAAACCCCTCTCTCTTTTGTTTCCTCAATAAAATTACTGAGGAAAACAGGTCAGAACATGGTCTAAATGGGAAATGACTAGTAATGTAAATATAATAAAATGGTTTAAGTATTCTGAATTTAACAAAATAATTTAGGAAAAAATAAGAATAAAAATTATTAAATTGAAAGCTATTTGAAATTTTGTAATTATAGTTTGGTATAATTTCCTATCTCTAATATTATCTTTAAAATATGTTGAAGTATCTTTAGAGTAATGAATAAAGTAAAGAATATTCTAAAGTAAGAACTTAACACCAGGAGGGTAATAATGTATATCACAAATTTTAAAATGATAAAATAATATGTAAAAGTACTTTAAAAGGTACAAAATCGCAGGTAAAAACAAACTTATTTCACTGGAAGGAGAACTGGCAAAGATGAAATTCACTAGTATGGTATTTATTTCCGTGAAATTTGGAAATAAAATATCCTGGGGCTTTCCTGGTGGCCCAGTGGCTAAGACTCCACATTCTTAATACAAGGGGCCTGGCTTCAATCCCTAGTCAGGGAACTAGATCCCACATGCTGCAACTAAGATATGGTGCAGCCAAATAAATATATATATAAAAAATCCTAAATATAGGGCTTAATTATGACAGATTTCTAATAGGAATATGTGATGTATTATCCTACTGCATTTAGTTTTCACTTGTATATCTGATATCGTGCTTTTATCCACAAAAGGAAAATTCATCTTCAAATAATTAACTTTAACTTTAAACTTTCAACTTTAAAAGTTCAAGAAAAAGTCACCTATGCCAACATGTGCTTCTTGTATCATGCTTACATCATTAGCACCATCGCCAATAGCCAACGTTATAGGCTTCTCAGGTGAGGTTTTTATCAGTCTTATTACCTGAAAGACATACAACTCATAATTATCATAAAATTTCAATTTTCTTGTGTTTTTATAAAGTTATTTATCTGAAATCTGTTGTAAGAAAAGAAATGAAAAAATTAGGTTTATATTAGACAATAATATGCACTAGGGTTCACTATTTGAGGGATGTGTCCATTAAGATGTTATGAATGTCTTTCAGAAATGACATAGCAGAACAAAGCGCTGTCTTTGGATTTTGTGATGGGATGTAAGAATCTGTTAAATACAGCTTAAATCTGTAAGAAGCTAATAACTATGTAAAAAATTAACTACAGTTAATTGAACTTTGTCAAATTTTTTTTCTCAAGAAAATTATTTTCATTTGATAGAGAGCAAAGATAATTATTTTATCTTATAATAAAGTCTTTTAAAACTTAAAAAACAATCAGAATTATTCAATAAAATCAAAAGAAAGCTTTCTTTGGAATACTTGAATGTACTTTTCTAAAGAATCTAGGCATTAGCTCTTATCAGTCTCCGGTTTAATCTCCATAGACTGGGGTACATAGGTTATAATAAAATAGTCATTGTCAATGAAATTCCATGAAGTCAAAAAAAACCTGGATGCACAGTTTACTAGACCTATATGTGAACTCATATCAAAGCATATCTTTATGATAATTCACTAGTATGGTATTTATTTCCGTGAAATTTGGAAATAAAATATCCTGGCTTTCCTGGTGGCCCAGTGGCTAAGACTCCACATTCTTAATACAAGGGGCCTGGCTTCAATCCCTAGTCAGGGAACTAGATCCCACATGCTGCAACTAAGATATGGTGCAGCCAAATAAATATATATATAAAAAATCCTAAATATAGGGCTTAATTATGACAGATTTCTAATAGGAATATGTGATGTATTATCCTACTGCATTTAGTTTTCACTTGTATATCTGATATCGTGCTTTTATCCACAAAAGGAAAATTCATCTTCAAATAATTAACTTTAACTTTAAACTTTCAACTTTAAAAGTTCAAGAAAAAAAGTCACCTATGCCAACATGTGCTTCTTGTATCATGCTTACATCATTAGCACCATCGCCAATAGCCAACGTTATAGGCTTCTCAGGTGAGGTTTTTATCAGTCTTATTACCTGAAAGACATACAACTCATAATTATCATAAAATTTCAATTTTCTTGTGTTTTTATAAAGTTATTTATCTGAAATCTGTTGTAAGAAAAGAAATGAAAAAATTAGGTTTATATTAGACAATAATATGCACTAGGGTTCACTATTTGAGGGATGTGTCCATTAAGATGTTATGAATGTCTTTCAGAAATGACATAGCAGAACAAAGCGCTGTCTTTGGATTTTGTGATGGGATGTAAGAATCTGTTAAATACAGCTTAAATCTGTAAGAAGCTAATAACTATGTAAAAAATTAACTACAGTTAATTGAACTTTGTCAAATTTTTTTTCTCAAGAAAATTATTTTCATTTGATAGAGAGCAAAGATAATTATTTTATCTTATAATAAAGTCTTTTAAAACTTAAAAAGCAATCAGAATTATTCAATAAAATCAAAAGAAAGCTTTCTTTGGAATACTTGAATGTACTTTTCTAAAGAATCTAGGCATTAGCTCTTATCAGTCTCCGGTTTAATCTCCATAGACTGGGGTACATAGGTTATAATAAAATAGTCATTGTCAATGAAATTCCATGAAGTCAAAAAAAACCTGGATGCACAGTTTACTAGACCTATATGTGAACTCATATGTTTAGAGGTGTATTTCAAAGCATATCTTTATGAAAATCACAGTAACAAAAAATACTTGTCTAGGTTTTCACTTGAATGATAGTCAGCTGAATTCTAAATATTTCATAACTATAGCTTCATATCACAATTAATTGGATTTTCAACTCCTTAACTGAAGTTCTATTTATCATCTACCAGTCATTTTTAACAAAGCGAATTATCACTGCAAGAGAATGCAAAAATAAGGAAAGATCAGCACCTGGAAGTGAACTTCAAATGAACTGAAGTCTTATAGGCTCCCTCATCAGTTAAGTAACTAACTTGTGAGACTTGTTACCATAACCCAAATCTGTGTCTCAGGAATATCACAAATTGCTGTCTATAACATGGTCATTTCTAGGTCACAATAATCCATGTTATCATGAATAACTGAAGCTGCAATATTTACTGTGAAATTTCCAAAGGCCTACTGTATATGGTTAAAATTCATATTATGAGAAGCGACTAACTGCTGCTAAGATTCATATGCTGTATATTACCAAATGGAACTAAGTGAGGCATTAAACGTTAAAGAATACTTTTCAATCAAAGTATCCCTATGGGACTTGTTATGATATAAACATACCTTTGCTTTCTGTAGTGGTGCCATACGACAACACATAACCGCTGAACAATTTCTACAAACATCCATAAATAGTTTTTCATGTTCCTGAGTGCAAGAGACAGACTGGTCCCATCAACCACCAGACCATGTTGAATCACATGATCCTCTATAATCCTAAAGAAAAGAAAATAATTATATCCTCTGTAAAACACTTATAAAGCTGTATTATTTATATTCATTTAGGAAACAGAAGATTCTTACTGAAAAGTGGATCATTCACCCATAGACTTCACTGTTATAAAACTGACATGTCAGGAACAGTGTTCTATCATTTGAAAGTTAAAATTAAGTAGAACTGAGAGTGACTGGTATAAAGAGCTATTCAATTTTACAACGAATGGATATACACACAACAACTACAAGTTCTTCACCACTAGCACTACCTGGGAAGCCCTATGTAACTGTTATTTTCTAAAATATGAATTATAACACATAATCTGAGTATATTCTCCCAAACTGTAGGAGAAATCTTATAAAAATGAAAGCATTACTAGTTATATATTTAGCAAATTCTAATTTTAAAAAATTAAAGGAAATCAACAATGTTTAGGAAAATTTACAAGTTAACTTCACTGTATGTTTAAGAAGGAAGGAAAGGAATGAAGAAACCAGAACTGTCTCTTGATATTTAACTCTACAATGGACTCTGATGCCAGGTATTACAATGATAGAAGATGCGTAACACCTGCATGTGGGCACACATACCTTGAGGGCATACAGTATACTTTAGGGGCATAAATTATACCTTGTGGGCATACATTATACCGAGGACTATTTAAAGCATGGTGTAATTACTGGCAGTTTAGAGAACTGAAGTCTTATAGGCTCCCTCATCAGTTAAGTAACTAACTTGTGAGACTTGTTACCATAACCCAAATCTGTGTCTCAGGAATATCACAAATTGCTGTCTATAACATGGTCATTTCTAGGTCACAATAATCCATGTTATCATGAATAACTGAAGCTGCAATATTTACTGTGAAATTTCCAAAGGCCTACTGTATATGGTTAAAATTCATATTATGAGAAGCGACTAACTGCTGCTAAGATTCATATGCTGTATATTACCAAATGGAACTAAGTGAGGCATTAAACGTTAAAGAATACTTTTCAATCAAAGTATCCCTATGGGACTTGTTATGATATAAACATACCTTTGCTTTCTGTAGTGGTGCCATACGACAACACATAACCGCTGAACAATTTCTACAAACATCCATAAATAGTTTTTCATGTTCCCTGAGTGCAAGAGACAGACTGGTCCCATCAACCACCAGACCATGTTGAATCACATGATCCTCTATAATCCTAAAGAAAAGAAAATAATTATATCCTCTGTAAAACACTTATAAAGCTGTATTATTTATATTCATTTAGGAAACAGAAGATTCTTACTGAAAAGTGGATCATTCACCCATAGACTTCACTGTTATAAAACTGACATGTCAGGGAACAGTGTTCTATCATTTGAAAGTTAAAATTAAGTAGAACTGAGAGTGACTGGTATAAAGAGCTATTCAATTTTACAACGAATGGATATACACACAACAACTACAAGTTCTTCACCACTAGCACTACCTGGGAAGCCCTATGTAACTGTTATTTTCTAAAATATGAATTATAACACATAATCTGAGTATATTCTCCCAAACTGTAGGAGAAATCTTATAAAAATGAAAGCATTACTAGTTATATATTTAGCAAATTCTAATTTTAAAAAATTAAAGGAAATCAACAATGTTTAGGAAAATTTACAAGTTAACTTCACTGTATGTTTAAGAAGGAAGGAAAGGAATGAAGAAACCAGAACTGTCTCTTGATATTTAACTCTACAATGGACTCTGATGCCAGGTATTACAATGATAGAAGATGCGTAACACCTGCATGTGGGCACACATACCTTGAGGGCATACAGTATACTTTAGGGGCATAAATTATACCTTGTGGGCATACATTATACCGAGGACTATTTAAAGCATGGTGTAATTACTGGCAGTTTAGAGAACTATTTGTGACAAGAAAGAGATAAGAAGCTTGCACCCATATGTAAATCAGGTATATTATTTTGTTTGACTGCTTCTCTCTACTTATTCTTTGGTAATAAAATTTCTCAATGAAAGAAGCAGGGTATAGATACACATTCTGGAACAAGCTTCTTACACTGCTGAAGGCCAGCACTCAAAGTAGAACTGTGTTGTTAAATCCAGCAAAAGGAACATACTACAGTTCACCCTGCGTTCATAGTATAGCAAGACTGTCACTGAGAAACTTCCATACATTTTCATTTTATTTTTCCTTCAGCTTTACTGAGATATTATTGGCATATAATACATGTATGTTTAAAGTACACAACATGATGATTTGATATCCATATACACTTGCAAAAATGATTACCACAATAAGGTTAGTTAATACCTCCACCCTTTCATGTAAAAACTTTTTTTGTCTGTGGTGGTAACATATAAGATCTACTCTCTTTACAACTTTCAAATATATACTATAGTGCTGTTAATTATAGTCACCATACTGTACTGTATATCTCCAGAACTTATTCATCTTATATATAAGCAGACCCCTTGACTGTTACCTCCCCCATCCCCCCCACAGCCCAGCTCTTGGCAAGCACAATTCTGCCATTGGTTTATTCTGACTTACTTTATCAGCATAATGTGCTCAAGATCCAACTATGTTACCACAAAAAGCCAAGATTTCCTTTTTCTATGGGTGAATAATATTCCTCCGTGTGTGGAAGGAATATCATCACATTCTTTTTTTTTTTAACTTTTTTTTTTTAAAGATTTATTTATTTATTTACTTTTGGGTGGGGGTCAGGTTGGGGAGGGAGGGGAGTTGGTGGGCCACTTCTATTGGTCTTTCATTTCTCTATTTTTATTCGTCTTCGTTCTTTGGCTCCTGTGGGCCTCCCATCGTGGTGGCGTCTGTCGTTGCAGAGCACCAGCTCTGGGCGCATGCACTCCAGAGCTCCGGCTCAGTGATTGGACACATCAGTCCAGCCGCTCCGCGGCACGTGGGATCTTCCCAGGCCAGGCATCGAACCGGCGCCCCTTGCACTGCAAGGCGGTGTCCTTACCCACTGGACCACCAGGGGAAGCCCTTATTTTACTTTTAACTTTTACAGAGTTTTGTTGTTTACAGATATGTATGATCCCAGATTAGTCATATGTATATACCCCCCATCCCACCCCTCCAGGCTGTCACACAGCACCTCTGCAGGATCCCCTTTTCTCACAGAGCAATGACTATAGCTATTTTCTTCACATATGATAGTATAGGTTTCCATGCTACTTCCTTTACGCCTCCTATCCACTGTTCATTCCCCACAATGTGCATATGTCTACTGTCCATGTCTGTTTTTCCATTGCTTCACTGCGTGATTATCACATTCTTTATCAAAGACACACATCAATGGATATATAGGTTGTTTCCATTCTTGGCTATTGTGAATAATGTTGCAATGAACATGGGAGTGTGGATATCTCTGAGATAAGTGATTTCATTTCCTTTGCATAAATACTCAGGAGCAGAATTGCTGGATTCTATTTAAAACTTTTTCCATACTGTATTCCATAATGGCTATTCCCTCAATTTTTAAAAATTTATTATTATTGTTAGACTTTTTGAGGGCTGTGCTGGGTATTCATTGCTACACGGGCTGTCCTCTGGTTGTGGCAAGTGCAGGCTACCCTCTAGCTGTGGTGTGCAGGCTTATCACTATGGTAGCTTCTCTCGTTGTGGAGCACAGGTTCTAGGCATATGGGCTTCAGTAGTTGTAGCACGTCGGCTCTCTAGTTGTGGCTCCCAAGCTCTCAAGCGCCGGCTCAATAGTTGTGGCACATGGGTTTAGTTGCTCTGTGGCATGTGGGATCTTCCTGGATCAGAGACTGAACTGGTGTCCCCTGCATTGGCAGGTAGATTTTTTCACCAGTAAGCCACCAGGGAAGCTCCATTCCCACAATTTATAAATGATAAGTGAGAAGACTATTAAATGAGCAACAAGCTATAAGAGCTAAACATATTGATAATTTCTAGTCTTCTAATACTTAAATTAAATCTATTTTGCAAGTTAAAATGATGTCTTTCATAGTCAGCCTCATGACCACAGTGCTGCACTTTAATAAGTGAAAAACAATTAACATATACAATATAAACTTTTAAAAATGTGTATCTCCTTTATTAATTCTCCAATATTGAAATCAGCACCTACGCTGACTATTTCTCCTCTCTGCTGGCTGAACTTAGCAACCTCTGTTGCCTTCCAGGCATTAGTGCAAGCCTGGCACAACTTCCTCGTACGAAATAGCAGGCAAGAGTAGGACAGATCAGATCAGTCTTCCTTGGGATCCTTCCAAGGTACACTAAATTAGATCTTCCTCTGGACAGGCTTCATTAATCCGTATACTTTCTCACAATCCATGGTGTAACACTGATGCAATATGGAAAAAGCACCTCACAGTTCTGGTACATAGTAAGGTAGCATCTGGTAACTTTTGTAGCCTCGTGTGTCAGTATTTCTCACATCTTGCCCCATCTATTCCATTTTATGGCCATACTACCAATTGCTTGAATGAGCCTCTCAGCTCTGGGAATTTCCATACATGGGCTACTTTGCTTCTGGTGTTACTCTCTGACCAGTTTATATTATTTCATAGAAGGAGACAGTACAGTTGGAAGCTCTCATGTACAGCATTCTACTGTACAGAGTTATGTCTAGGCTAAGTTCTGGTTAAGTTTCCCTCTTCTGTCCATAGACACCACTCTGTTCTTTCCTCAGTTACAATTCAGTTGTGACAGGTCTATAACAATATATTTAGTTCTGTTTTTCTGACACATAATAAGTATTCTGGGAATAAATAATACACCTTATTTGACTATTCCAAATGCCTAGATAGGAGATAATATGTTTGTGAAGGATTAGATATATACACTAATGCTTTCAAAGGTGTGGAATTCTTTTGCTATATCCAAGATTTTTAGAATAGATACTTCCTAAAAGCCTGTAAACCAAAATCCCATTGGCTTATATGGCTAATTCAGAAACCGTATTTCAGGAATTCCCTCATGGTCCAGTGGTTAGAACTCTTAAGTTCTCACTGCAGATATTTGTGTTCAGTTTCTGGTTGGAGAATTTACATCCCACAAGCTTTGAGGCTCTTTTTAAGCTCAAGCAAAGACATTTCTGAGAGTTATACTATCTCTTTAAAACATTCCTTAAATATGTGTTTCTCTGATGAAATTCAGAGATTAGTATCACATCAATTTTTGCATAACAAATGTAAATAAAGCACTGAATTACAATGCCAACTGTGGCACTGTGTTTTCATTTTTTTTCCCCTGCATTAACATCACAAGACTGCAAAGACAGATGCCAGAAGGACATCTGTGATACCTGCACACAAGCAACCTTGACGCTTACACTGAAGCACTCCACTTTATTGTAAAAAAGAAAAGAAAAAAAAAAAAAAGAAAATTCTCTGGTGGCTCAGTGGTGAAGAATCTGCCTCCAATGCAGGAGACATAGGTTCGATCCCTGATCTGGGAAGATATCACAGGCTGCAGGGCCACAGAGCCTGTGAACCACAATTATTGAGCCTGTGCTATAGAGCACGGGAGCCACAACTACTGAAGCTCACATACCAACCCTAGTCCCCACGCTGTAAACTAAGAGAAGCCATGGCAATGAGAAGCCCATGCAGGGCAACTAGAGAGTAGCCCCGAGTCATTGCAACTAGAGAAAAGCACACACAGCAACTTTATATTATTTCATAGAAGGAGACAGTACAGTTGGAAGCTCTCATGTACAGCATTCTACTGTACAGAGTTATGTCTAGGCTAAGTTCTGGTTAAGTTTCCCTCTTCTGTCCATAGACACCACTCTGTTCTTTCCTCAGTTACAATTCAGTTGTGACAGGTCTATAACAATATATTTAGTTCTGTTTTTCTGACACATAATAAGTATTCTGGGAATAAATAATACACCTTATTTGACTATTCCAAATGCCTAGATAGGAGATAATATGTTTGTGAAGGATTAGATATATACACTAATGCTTTCAAAGGTGTGGAATTCTTTTGCTATATCCAAGATTTTTAGAATAGATACTTCCTAAAAGCCTGTAAACCAAAATCCCATTGGCTTATATGGCTAATTCAGAAACCGTATTTCAGGAATTCCCTCATGGTCCAGTGGTTAGAACTCTTAAGTTCTCACTGCAGATATTTGTGTTCAGTTTCTGGTTGGAGAATTTACATCCCACAAGCTTTGAGGCTCTTTTTAAGCTCAAGCAAAGACATTTCTGAGAGTTATACTATCTCTTTAAAACATTCCTTAAATATGTGTTTCTCTGATGAAATTCAGAGATTAGTATCACATCAATTTTTGCATAACAAATGTAAATAAAGCACTGAATTACAATGCCAACTGTGGCACTGTGTTTTCATTTTTTTTCCCCTGCATTAACATCACAAGACTGCAAAGACAGATGCCAGAAGGACATCTGTGATACCTGCACACAAGCAACCTTGACGCTTACACTGAAGCACTCCACTTTATTGTAAAAAAGAAAAGAAAAAAAAAAAAAAGAAAATTCTCTGGTGGCTCAGTGGTGAAGAATCTGCCTCCAATGCAGGAGACATAGGTTCGATCCCTGATCTGGGAAGATATCACAGGCTGCAGGGCCACAGAGCCTGTGAACCACAATTATTGAGCCTGTGCTATAGAGCACGGGAGCCACAACTACTGAAGCTCACATACCAACCCTAGTCCCCACGCTGTAAACTAAGAGAAGCCATGGCAATGAGAAGCCCATGCAGGGCAACTAGAGAGTAGCCCCGAGTCATTGCAACTAGAGAAAAGCACACACAGCAACAAAGGCCCAACACCACCATAAATCAATACAATGTAAAGAAACTGTGCTAAACTGGGGCTTCTAAAAAAAGTTGGGGTTCAAAGTTCATATTCCCTATAACCAAAATCAGTTGCACATGTCCATTTACTAATGCAGATCTGCAATGAGATTTTACATTTTATTACAAAAGAACCATCAGTAATGAGATTTTGTATTTCATATTTGATTATGTCTTTTCAAACAGGCAGTGTATTAAAGCATATTGTTACTAAGTAATAAATACAATGCTTTGATAATCAACACTCCACTGTGCTTTAACACACACTTTCAATCACTTTTCATGTTGGATATGATGGTTAAATATGGATAATAAAAATATATTAAAATGCCATATGGCAGTGTGGCACAGAAAACATCTATGAATTATAACTGTGTCACTGTGATTTGCAGTGCATCAAGCAGCAGTGAGAAATGATAAAAGTCATTATCATTTATAAGGTCTCTGTCCAATTACTCAGCTGTGTTGTTACAGTGTAAAGGCCTTTTCTGATGAAATGTAAATGAACAAATGTGGCTCTGTTCCAATAAAACTTTACTTACACTGAAATTTTAATTTCATATAATCTTTACACCATGAAATATTACTCTTCTTTGACTTCTTTTTCATCCGTTAAAAAATGTAAATATTACTTTGCGCTCATGAGCTGTAAAAAGGGCAGTGGGCCACATATGGGTGCACGGGAGATAGCTAGCTGGGCCCTGAACTCCATGATCCAGATAATTATATTCTTACCTTCTGGCAAGCTGCCTCAACTTTTCAGCACATTCATTGTCTGATTTCTGGTTTAAAAGTTCAAGGATGTTCATGGTTCTGTGAAAATGTCCACATGCCAAACTCACACTAACAGCTGTTTCGTGTTTATCTCCAGTAAGTACCCATACTTTGATTACCAAGCCAATGAGCGCTGGGCCACAGAGCCTGTGAACCACAATTATTGAGCCTGTGCTATAGAGCACGGGAGCCACAACTACTGAAGCTCACATACCAACCCTAGTCCCCACGCTGTAAACTAAGAGAAGCCATGGCAATGAGAAGCCCATGCAGGGCAACTAGAGAGTAGCCCCGAGTCATTGCAACTAGAGAAAAGCACACACAGCAACAAAGGCCCAACACCACCATAAATCAATACAATGTAAAGAAACTGTGCTAAACTGGGGCTTCTAAAAAAAGTTGGGGTTCAAAGTTCATATTCCCTATAACCAAAATCAGTTGCACATGTCCATTTACTAATGCAGATCTGCAATGAGATTTTACATTTTATTACAAAAGAACCATCAGTAATGAGATTTTGTATTTCATATTTGATTATGTCTTTTCAAACAGGCAGTGTATTAAAGCATATTGTTACTAAGTAATAAATACAATGCTTTGATAATCAACACTCCACTGTGCTTTAACACACACTTTCAATCACTTTTCATGTTGGATATGATGGTTAAATATGGATAATAAAATATATTAAAATGCCATATGGCAGTGTGGCACAGAAAACATCTATGAATTATAACTGTGTCACTGTGATTTGCAGTGCATCAAGCAGCAGTGAGAAATGATAAAAGTCATTATCATTTATAAGGTCTCTGTCCAATTACTCAGCTGTGTTGTTACAGTGTAAAGGCCTTTTCTGATGAAATGTAAATGAACAAATGTGGCTCTGTTCCAATAAAACTTTACTTACACTGAAATTTTAATTTCATATAATCTTTACACCATGAAATATTACTCTTCTTTGACTTCTTTTTCATCCGTTAAAAAATGTAAATATTACTTTGCGCTCATGAGCTGTAAAAAGGGCAGTGGGCCACATATGGGTGCACGGGAGATAGCTAGCTGGGCCCTGAACTCCATGATCCAGATAATTATATTCTTACCTTCTGGCAAGCTGCCTCAACTTTTCAGCACATTCATTGTCTGATTTCTGGTTTAAAAGTTCAAGGATGTTCATGGTTCTGTGAAAATGTCCACATGCCAAACTCACACTAACAGCTGTTTCGTGTTTATCTCCAGTAAGTACCCATACTTTGATACCAGCCATTCTCAATGCTTCAATAGTTTCTCGAACTTTATCTTGTAGCCTGAAAATAAAAGAAACAAACTAGCAGAAGACAATACTTTTTTGACTGAATTTTAGGTGCAAACCACATAGTGCAAGTAAAGTAATTCTGAAATCCATAACCGAGGAATGCTATGAAAAATAAAACTCAAAGTCACTCAGAAATATCCAACCCTTTGTGACCCCAATGATCAGCCATGGAATTCCCCAGGCAAGAATACTGGAGTAGTGGGTTGCCATTCCCTTCTCCAGGGGACCTTTCCAACCCAGGACCCAAACCTGTATCTCTCGCATTGCAGGTGGATTCTTTACCAGCTGAGCTACCAGAGAAGCCCAGGAATGCTATAGTACATGAACATAACTAACTTTTTCTTTTCTATTAGGGAAAAACAAGAATAACGTCAACCATTCTGCTGACATATCTGTCACAATGGGCATTCACAATGGGCATTCCAGAGTTATGAGCCATTTGAGGTGACACATACTCAATACTTGCCTGAGTCAATACTGCCTTAATGAGAACACTTGTGCATTATCACAATTGTTAAGTTTCTTTCTCCTTCATTTCATATTGGTGACATATAAAACTAATGTAAATGTATTTGGTGTGTTTTCTTTTATAATTTATTTCTATTTTACTTTTATAGAGTTTTGTTGTTTACTATTATACATAAACCTGAATCAGTCATAGATGTACCCTTGACCTCTCCCACCTGCACCTCCCTCCCCATCCCACCTCTCCAGGTTGTTGCATAACCCCCGTGTAAGTCCCCTTAGTCTTACAGCATGTTCACACTGGTTGTCTCTTTTACATACGGCAATGTCAGTTTCCATGTTACTCTTGCCATGCCTCTCACCCACTCCTCCCTCCCTGCAAAGTCCATAAGTCTGTTCTCTATGTCCGTTTCTCCACTGTTGTTCTGTGTATGCATTTATCAGTACCATCTTTCCAGAACCCATATATATGTGTTAGTATACTGTATTTATCCTTCTCTGACTTACTTCACTTTGTATAATACGTTCTAGGTTCGATTTGGTTTTTAAAGCTCATGGGTATTAATATGTTGAAGCACTATGTATTTAAAGGTATTTAAAGAACCAACTAGCAGAAGACAATACTTTTTTGACTGAATTTTAGGTGCAAACCACATAGTGCAAGTAAAGTAATTCTGAAATCCATAACCGAGGAATGCTATGAAAAATAAAACTCAAAGTCACTCAGAAATATCCAACCCTTTGTGACCCCAATGATCAGCCATGGAATTCCCCAGGCAAGAATACTGGAGTAGTGGGTTGCCATTCCCTTCTCCAGGGGACCTTTCCAACCCAGGACCCAAACCTGTATCTCTCGCATTGCAGGTGGATTCTTTACCAGCTGAGCTACCAGAGAAGCCCAGGAATGCTATAGTACATGAACATAACTAACTTTTTCTTTTCTATTAGGGAAAAACAAGAATAACGTCAACCATTCTGCTGACATATCTGTCACAATGGGCATTCACAATGGGCATTCCAGAGTTATGAGCCATTTGAGGTGACACATACTCAATACTTGCCTGAGTCAATACTGCCTTAATGAGAACACTTGTGCATTATCACAATTGTTAAGTTTCTTTCTCCTTCATTTCATATTGGTGACATATAAAACTAATGTAAATGTATTTGGTGTGTTTTCTTTTATAATTTATTTCTATTTTACTTTTATAGAGTTTTGTTGTTTACTATTATACATAAACCTGAATCAGTCATAGATGTACCCTTGACCTCTCCCACCTGCACCTCCCTCCCCATCCCACCTCTCCAGGTTGTTGCATAACCCCCGTGTAAGTCCCCTTAGTCTTACAGCATGTTCACACTGGTTGTCTCTTTTACATACGGCAATGTCAGTTTCCATGTTACTCTTGCCATGCCTCTCACCCACTCCTCCCTCCCTGCAAAGTCCATAAGTCTGTTCTCTATGTCCGTTTCTCCACTGTTGTTCTGTGTATGCATTTATCAGTACCATCTTTCCAGAACCCATATATATGTGTTAGTATACTGTATTTATCCTTCTCTGACTTACTTCACTTTGTATAATACGTTCTAGGTTCGTATTTGGTTTTTTAAAGCTCATGGGTATTAATATGTTGAAGCACTATGTAAATTTAAATATAAAACCTACAACTTCATATTTTAAGAGTGTATTCTGAAGATGATTTTTATAGAACCAACTAACTATACAGTCTTCATAAACTTATTTCTTAGAAAGTCTTGAATTTCAAATTAGCATTTCTTTTTTTGATAAGAAAATCTATCATCTCAGCAGTTCAAAAATCAGACTGTAGTCAATAAAGGTCTACAAAACCTTAGGGTGTCTCAGAAATCTCCTGAGGACTACCAAAAAATAAATGAAATCCTAGATCTTACTGCAAGCAACTTTAGATCTAGGGGGTAGATAAAAACATAATAGGCTAAATTTATAGAATTCAATTTCACTCCAGAAACTGTGAAAAATACATGGAGAGAGATGTTAGAGAACAAAGGCAAAGAATAAACACACCTCATGGAATTCATAGGCTAACAGGGGAGAAAATCTTCAAACAAATAACTATAATACACTATCAGAAAGACAACAGAACTACCTACAAAACATGAAGGCTTCTGAAAGAAGAGAATCTCTGATACTCTTAGGAGTCAAGAAAGGTCTTCCTAGAGTGAGGGTAATAAATGAACTATAAACTATGAATTGGTATTCACAGATGAATAAAGGAAGAATGATCTAGGCAGAAGGCAAAGCCTTTCAAAGGAAAAAAGGCACAAAACAGAACATTTTCGGTTAAAACGGTTTTCATTGTTCAGAGAACTAGACAGTTTGGTACTCTTGAAATGTAAAATGGAAAGGGTCAATGGAAAATAAGGTCAGAGAATTAAGCAGGAGTTTAAAAATCTCTGAATGGCTTACTGAGGAGTAGTCTAAAAATTCAAGACTATGGGCAAAATTATACATGGCTGGATTCTATAAACTATTTCACATAGCTGACTAGGATAAAAATGGTATGTATGAAGTTGGAAAAATTAAGGCTTTAACTGTATTTTAAATATATTAAGTCATTATAAAATGTTGGCGAAGAAAATGGGAACCCACCAGTATTCTTGCCTGGAAAATTCCATGGATGGAGAAGCCGGGTGAGCTACAATCCATGGGCTCTCAAATATGTATATATATATATATATATATGTATATGTGTGTATATATATATATGAATGCATATGTATATATGTATATGGGGCTTCCCTGATGGCTCAGTGGTGGGGAATCGCCCTTCAATGGATGAGACCCAGGTTCCATTCCTGGACAGGGAAGATATCCCTGGAAGAGGGCATGGCAACCCACTCCAGTACTCTTGCCTGGAGAATTCCAGGGACAAAGGAGCCTGTCAGGCTGCAGTCCATGGGGTCATACAAGAGTTAGATGTGACTGAAGTGATTAAGCAGCAGCCGCAGCAACAATTGGCTGGAAAAATTTTCGGGGGCGGGGGGTGGGGACCACTTCCACTGATCTTTCATTCACTTATCTTTTTTGTTCTTTGGCCTGTGTGGGCCTCCCATTGCAGTGGCCTCTGTCACTGCAGAGCACTGGCTCTGGGCGCACGTGCTCCAGAGCTCTGGCTCAGTAGTTGGACACTTCGGTCCAGCCACTCTGTGGCATGCAAGATCCTCCCAGGCCAGGGATCGAACCGGCACCCCTTGCACTGCAACACGGTGTCCTTATCCACTGGACCAGAGCCTAGAAAATTCTCATGAGAAAATGAGCTACAGTAGCTTGCACTATCAAGAAAGGTCTTCCTAGAGTGAGGGTAATAAATGAACTATAAACTATGAATTGGTATTCACAGATGAATAAAGGAAGAATGATCTAGGCAGAAGGCAAAGCCTTTCAAAGGAAAAAAGGCACAAAACAGAACATTTTCGGTTAAAACGGTTTTCATTGTTCAGAGAACTAGACAGTTTGGTACTCTTGAAATGTAAAATGGAAAGGGTCAATGGAAAATAAGGTCAGAGAATTAAGCAGGAGTTTAAAAATCTCTGAATGGCTTACTGAGGAGTAGTCTAAAAATTCAAGACTATGGGCAAAATTATACATGGCTGGATTCTATAAACTATTTCACATAGCTGACTAGGATAAAAATGGTATGTATGAAGTTGGAAAAATTAAGGCTTTAACTGTATTTTAAATATATTAAGTCATTATAAAATGTTGGCGAAGAAAATGGGAACCCACCAGTATTCTTGCCTGGAAAATTCCATGGATGGAGAAGCCGGGTGAGCTACAATCCATGGGCTCTCAAATATGTATATATATATATATATATGTATATGTGTGTATATATATATGAATGCATATGTATATATGTATATGGGGCTTCCCTGATGGCTCAGTGGTGGGAATCGCCCTTCAATGGATGAGACCCAGGTTCCATTCCTGGACAGGGAAGATATCCCTGGAAGAGGGCATGGCAACCCACTCCAGTACTCTTGCCTGGAGAATTCCAGGGACAAAGGAGCCTGTCAGGCTGCAGTCCATGGGGTCATACAAGAGTTAGATGTGACTGAAGTGATTAAGCAGCAGCCGCAGCAACAATTGGCTGGAAAAATTTTCGGGGGCGGGGGGTGGGGACCACTTCCACTGATCTTTCATTCACTTATCTTTTTTGTTCTTTGGCCTGTGTGGGCCTCCCATTGCAGTGGCCTCTGTCACTGCAGAGCACTGGCTCTGGGCGCACGTGCTCCAGAGCTCTGGCTCAGTAGTTGGACACTTCGGTCCAGCCACTCTGTGGCATGCAAGATCCTCCCAGGCCAGGGATCGAACCGGCACCCCTTGCACTGCAACACGGTGTCCTTATCCACTGGACCAGAGCCTAGAAAAATTCTCATGAGAGAAAAATGATATTGCATATTTATCTGATACTTACTTGTCTTCTACTGCTGTAGCTCCCAGTAATATCAGGTCTTTCTCTATGAACTGGAAGACATCTGCCAATTTCTCCTCCCGTTGCTGCAAGGCAGTCCTGGCTTCAAATAAACGTCTGTCTATTTCCTCATACTCTTTGGATGTAAACTGTCTATAGGCCATACAAAGAGTTCTTAGCCCTTTCTAAAACAGGAAAATAAAACACAAAATTGAACAAAAATGACCACTGGGATCAAAAAGTCAGTGAAATAAACTGAAAATACCATTAACAAAAATCATTTATAAATAATTTAGAAAGTAGTATCATTTAGTGATAGGAAACTGTCACAAAGTCATAGTCATCCTTATTGCATGATACATATTATGACAGCTCTTTCAATTTTTGATGAATTCTTAAGAAGCTGTTCCTAATAATTAAGGTCACTGAATTGCAAAACACTATAGAGCCTAGACAGGATCATAATGATGATCTATCTGTAATCAGAAAAGCCAAAAAAGTTCTACAGTGGTATCTCAGGATAATCAAAAGAAACAGCCCTACCCAGTTCTACTCTCTTGTTTTAACTGCTACAAATTCACTTTTTTTAAGCAAAGGGCACTATAATTTCCTGAGGCTTCATAGTATGACAAATTCACAATTCAAATAAAGAAGCCTCACCTAACCAATACTTTCTAGAGTTACTGAATGATTTTGGTTTTTTGGTCACTTCTATTGATCTTTCATTTATTTATCTTTGTTCTTTGGCCTGTGTGGGCCTCCCATCACAGTGGCCTCTCTCGTTGCAGAGCACCGGCTCTGGGCACATGCACTCCAGAGCTCTGGCTCGGTAGTTGGATATATTGGTCCAGATGCTCCATGGCATGTGGGATCTTCCCAGGCCAGGGATCGAACTGACGCCTCTTGCACTGCAAGGTGGTGTCCTTACCCAGTGGACCACCAGGAAAGCCCTGAATGAATGATTTATATTCATCATCATAATTTCACTGGTGATTTGGAATAACACAAAACTTATGAATACATCTGATTATCTGATTCTACCAAGCGTCAATTTTTCTCATGTTGTTAGTATTTGAAAGTTGGTGTCTAAATCCGAAAGCTTATAAAAGTTCTTTTCTCTTGCAATACATTTTTCTCAGGGAAAAAAAAACAAAATAAAGGTTCTAATAATAGGACTCAGAAAAGAAAGATTTTAAAATACTATATGACACTACTTAGAAGATTTCTAAATATTGGCTTTCCTTGATTTATAAATAACCTAAAGGTATAAACACTTGTTTCTCTTAAATAACAGTTAAGAGACTATGAGTTATTAATATATGAAGTTAATTCATTCTATAGCAAATATTTATTGAGTCCCAGCTTCATGACAGCATTGTTCTAGATATTAAAATGACAGAAAGGTAAGATATCTTTTTTTTTACAGTGTGCTAGATGAACTAGACCATAAACAATTAGAAAACAAGTAATGGGAGAAAAGAAACTAAGTAAAGGAGGCAGATGGGCAGAGATAAGTATGGAGCAGACATTTACAGAAATGCAGAAATGAGAGATCATGAGGCTCTCAGACTGAGACAGAACTGCTTAATTTCCTCACGTGAATTATGGCACTTTATTTTTGTAAGACTCTCCTACATTCTTTTATGAAGAAGGACATAATTCACATACCACAACTCACTTTAAAGAGTGCAATTAGGTGGTCTTCAGTATACTCATTCAGTCATGCAATCATTATGACTATCTAATTCTGGAACATTTCCATCACCTCCAAAATGAGTTTCATCTTCATTAGCAGACACTTTTACCTCCCTTTTCCTCCCTTCTCCAGTCCCTGGCAACCACTAACCTGATTTCTGGTGCTATGAATTGGTTTATTCTGGCTATTTCATATAAACGGAACACCTGTCCTTTTATGACTAGCTTCTTTCACTTAGCAAGGAACACATTCCTTTTAGTGGCCAATTAACATTCCATTAAATGGATTAGGACACTGTTTAACCCATTCATCAGTCGAGAGACATTTGGGAGTTTCCATTTTTTTGGCTGTTAAGAATAAAGTTCTTAGGGCTTCCCTGGTGGTCCAGTGGGTAAAAGAGTCAGCCTTGCAGTGTGGGGGGCACCAGTTCGATTCGCGGTCTGGGAAGATTCCAGGTGCCATGGAACGGCTGGACCAGTGCGTCAAGTTATGAGCTAGTGCTCTAGAGCGCATGCGCCCAGAGCCAGAGCACCAAGAGAGGCCACTGTGATGGGAGGCCCACACAGGCCAAAGAGTAAAGATGAATGAAAAAAAAAAAAACCATAACAGAATAATAAAGCTCCTATAAACCATTTTCATACAAGTTTTTGTATAGATGGTCTATTGTCACTTTCCTTGGAGGTATACCTAGTAGGAGTGAAATTATGACTCATGTAGTAACCCTATGTTATTCTAAATGCTATGTTATTCTATGTCATATAAGGAACTGTAAAACTGTTTTCTAAAGCAGTCATATCATTTACATTCCCCCACCAACATGTATAAGGGTTCCAATTTTTACACATTCTTAGAATTTTTGTATACCCTCCGTTTTTTTTTTTAAGGCTGTGCCTTGTGGGATCGTAATTCCTTGATCAGGGACCAAACCTGTGCCCCTTGCAGTGGAACCATTGGACCACTAGGAAGTTCCTCCCTTTTTAATACAGCGATTTGAGTAGTCCTTTATAGCCAGAAGTACTCTGGCTACAATAGGTTCAAACAGGAGGTATATTTTGCGGGTTAAAAGCCAGTTTTAACCAAAGAATGAGGCTCCTCTGTCCATGGGATTTCCTAAGCCAGGATACTGGAGTCGATTGCCATGCCTTTCTCTAAGGATCTTCCGACCCAGGAATGAGTTTCATCTTCATTAGCAGACACTTTTACCTCCCTTTTCCTCCCTTCTCCAGTCCCTGGCAACCACTAACCTGATTTCTGGTGCTATGAATTGGTTTATTCTGGCTATTTCATATAAACGGAACACCTGTCCTTTTATGACTAGCTTCTTTCACTTAGCAAGGAACACATTCCTTTTAGTGGCCAATTAACATTCCATTAAATGGATTAGGACACTGTTTAACCCATTCATCAGTCGAGAGACATTTGGGAGTTTCCATTTTTTTGGCTGTTAAGAATAAAGTTCTTAGGGTGTCCCTGGTGGTCCAGTGGGTAAAAGAGTCAGCCTTGCAGTGTGGGGGGCACCAGTTCGATTCGCGGTCTGGGAAGATTCCAGGTGCCATGGAACGGCTGGACCAGTGCGTCAAGTTATGAGCTAGTGCTCTAGAGCGCATGCGCCCAGAGCCAGAGCACCAAGAGAGGCCACTGTGATGGGAGGCCCACACAGGCCAAAGAGTAAAGATGAATGAAAAAAAAAAAAACCATAACAGAATAATAAAGCTCCTATAAACCATTTTCATACAAGTTTTTGTATAGATGGTCTATTGTCACTTTCCTTGGAGGTATACCTAGTAGGAGTGAAATTATGACTCATGTAGTAACCCTATGTTATTCTAAATGCTATGTTATTCTATGTCATATAAGGAACTGTAAAACTGTTTTCTAAAGCAGTCATATCATTTACATTCCCCCACCAACATGTATAAGGGTTCCAATTTTTACACATTCTTAGAATTTTTGTATACCCTCCGTTTTTTTTTTTAAGGCTGTGCCTTGTGGGATCGTAATTCCTTGATCAGGGACCAAACCTGTGCCCCTTGCAGTGGAACCATTGGACCACTAGGAAGTTCCTCCCTTTTTAATACAGCGATTTGAGTAGTCCTTTATAGCCAGAAGTACTCTGGCTACAATAGGTTCAAACAGGAGGTATATTTTCGCGGGTTAAAAAGCCAGTTTTTAACCAAAGAATGAGGCTCCTCTGTCCATGGGATTTCCTAAGCCAGGATACTGGAGTCGATTGCCATGCCTTTCTCTAAGGATCTTCCCGACCCAGGGAATGAACCTGGCTCTCTTGCATTGCAGGCAGATTCTTTTCCATCTGGGCCACCAGGAAACCCCAAAGAATGAGGAGTCAACACAAAATGAAACAGAACTACAAAATTATTATAATTTTTGATAAAAATACTAATGCAAAAATCTTTCATAAATATTTTTAATGCTCTTTAAAATCAGAGAAATTTTGCACTTACCAAGGCAAATTCATCTACATGAATTCTTGTTTTTTCTATTTCTCCACCTATACATTCTGGGAGAACTGATGATTCAGCTCCTTTAACAAATAAAAGCTTCTCACCTAAAAGTAAAGAAAAGCGAACATTTTTTATTATATCAGATACAACATTCGATAAGTAAAAATTCATAAAAATTTAGAATTGTTACCTGAAGGTGCTTGAACAATTACACTCATTCTTCTACGATCTGCACCAAATTCCAGAATATGAAGCAGTTTGTACCTAAGGAAAAAAAAATAAGACAAAAATTTTTACCATTTTTAAAAAAGTATCATCCCTATAAAAGATAAAATGGCTAATTGAGAACAAGAAATCTCAACTATATTTTTCAAGATAATGGATCATGAGTCATTAATAAAGCAAGATGGAAGAAGAAGGGACAGACATTTACTAAGTATTGGGTTGGCCAAAAAGCCCACTCATTCAGGTTTTGCCATAGAACTTACGGGAAAACCCAAATGAACATTTTGGCCAGCCCAATACCTACCAAGTGCCACATACTTTACATACCTTGTATCATTAAATACCCACGAAAAACCAAAGAAGGTAGGTCTTATGTCATTTCATATACTCAGGTAGATTAATCTGCCTAAAGTCAAATAAGCATGTGAGTGGCAGAGCAAGGACTGGAATCTAGATCTGTCCAACCTCATGTTTTCTCTCTAAAAAGGGTAACTGATTCTCAACCCTTTTTTCTACCCAAATACATGTGAGAAATATAAACACACACATTAGTAACAGAGGCCCATTAGAGGGGTGATTCTGAACCCAGGGCAGGGAACCTGTGTACAGCTGAGAGACACAAAGGCTTCTCTAGGGAGCTATAGGAGCATTTGTGTGTGATGGGTCAGAGGTAGAAGCTGATATCAGGAGCTAGACAGGGTCCCAGATAAAAGCAGTCAGAGACAGGGCACTACTTAGCTCAGAAAAGCAAAGCTGAAGCTGAGATGTGATCAGAATTGTAAAACCACAAAAGACATGATGTTGATAACAATGGACTAATTGATCAGACAGCAGAAGCACTGGAAAAGATACAATAGTTCTCTCATGTTTGAAAGATAAAAAGCACAGGAAATATAAGCAAGTTTTGCTTAGTGAGTACAAACTTAAAAAACTCATTACCCTTACACGTAAAACTAAACATATAAGTAAATTCTAGAACCATTAAGGTAAAGTACAGATGAAAGATTCATGTCACTATATTAACATTGTGATGAGATACAATGTAATCCTGGCATAATTCTAGAACAGGCCTCAGTACACTTTTCGTGTAAGTGGCCAGATGGTAAATACTTTCGGCTTTGAATACCATATATGATCTTCTGTTGCATATTTTTTGTTTCTGAAAATACTTTAAAAATGTAATTTAGTTTGCAGGCTATGCAAAAACAAAATGTAGGCCAGATCCGACTTTTGGGTCATTTTACCAATTCTTCTCTGGTACTTAATATACAGAAAATTATGCATAGAAAAAAATTACCGCTCCAGTTTCCCAAGTGTTTTAATTTCCATAGTTTCTCCAGAACTGCCAATAAATACAATGCCAAATCTAGGAAATAAAAGAAAAAAATTTAATATTTAAAGATGATATTTCATATTTCACAAGATAACCTGAGTAAAAACATTAAAAGTTTTTAAGTTTAAGATGTATTTTAAAGTGTTTCCTCTAAGTATATAGCACTACTTTTAAGAACTGAAAGGATTAAAGTATGTCCGAAACAGTATATACACAAGTATTTCTCACAAATTATGTTTTTCATATTTCATAGGAGTCAGACAGTAGCTGGTGAGTCTCCATTTTTTCCGAAAGACTGATCTAGACTATTTTCTACCCAAATACATGTGAGAAATATAAACACACACATTAGTAACAGAGGCCCATTAGAGGGGTGATTCTGAACCCAGGGCAGGGAACCTGTGTACAGCTGAGAGACACAAAGGCTTCTCTAGGGAGCTATAGGAGCATTTGTGTGTGATGGGTCAGAGGTAGAAGCTGATATCAGGAGCTAGACAGGGTCCCAGATAAAAGCAGTCAGAGACAGGGCACTACTTAGCTCAGAAAAGCAAAGCTGAAGCTGAGATGTGATCAGAATTGTAAAACCACAAAAGACATGATGTTGATAACAATGGACTAATTGATCAGACAGCAGAAGCACTGGAAAAGATACAATAGTTCTCTCATGTTTGAAAGATAAAAAGCACAGGAAATATAAGCAAGTTTTGCTTAGTGAGTACAAACTTAAAAAACTCATTACCCTTACACGTAAAACTAAACATATAAGTAAATTCTAGAACCATTAAGGTAAAGTACAGATGAAAGATTCATGTCACTATATTAACATTGTGATGAGATACAATGTAATCCTGGCATAATTCTAGAACAGGCCTCAGTACACTTTTCGTGTAAGTGGCCAGATGGTAAATACTTTCGGCTTTGAATACCATATATGATCTTCTGTTGCATATTTTTTGTTTCTGAAAATACTTTAAAAATGTAATTTAGTTTGCAGGCTATGCAAAAACAAAATGTAGGCCAGATCCGACTTTTGGGTCATTTTACCAATTCTTCTCTGGTACTTAATATACAGAAAATTATGCATAGAAAAAAATTACCGCTCCAGTTTCCCAAGTGTTTTAATTTCCATAGTTTCTCCAGAACTGCCAATAAATACAATGCCAAATCTAGGAAATAAAAGAAAAAAATTTAATATTTAAAGATGATATTTCATATTTCACAAGATAACCTGAGTAAAAACATTAAAAGTTTTTAAGTTTAAGATGTATTTTAAAGTGTTTCCTCTAAGTATATAGCACTACTTTTAAGAACTGAAAGGATTAAAGTATGTCCGAAACAGTATATACACAAGTATTTCTCACAAATTATGTTTTTCATATTTCATAGGAGTCAGACAGTAGCTGGTGGTCTCTAGACCTACATCACCACTTCTGCTGTCTCAGTGAAGCCTGCCCTCAGAAGGCTGAAGGAATGAAGGACCAGCGCAAGCGTCACCATCTGACAATGCTGCGAGCCTATAATAAATAGGTTAACTTATGCAACAAAATTAATTTGGCGTGATGTTAACGTTGGGTATAGGTATTACCTAATGGCTCAGCAGGTAAAGAATCTGACTGCCATTACAGGAGACACAGGGTCAAACCCTGGAGGAGGAAATGGCAACCCACTCCAGTATGCTTGCCTGGGAACCTCATAGACAGAGGTGCCTCGTGGACAGCAGTCCACAGGGTCACACAGAGTAGGGCACAGCTCAGCACACAAGCAGAACACAGCAGACTTTTAAAGATAATGACTCGGGCTTCCCCTGGTGGTCCAGTGGATAAGGACACCGCCTTGCAGTGCAAGGGGCGCTGGTTCGAGCCCTGGCCTGGGAAGATCCCACATGCCGCGGAGCAGCTGGACCGATGTGTCCAATTACCGAGCCGGAGCTCTGGCACGCGTGCGACCAGAGCCGGCGCTCTGCGACAACGGGGGCCACCGCGATGGGAGGCCCACAGGAGCCAAAGAACAAAGATGGATGAAAATAGAGAAATGAAAAACCAACAGAAGAGGCCCGCCCGCTCCCCTCCCTCCCCAACCCGACCCTGCCCAAAATAAATAAATAAATAAATCTTTAAAAAAAAAATAATAAAGATAATGACTTCAAAATATGACTTAATGTGAGCCTGACAACAAAATTAATGACATTTTTCATTCTCATTTAAAATACCTTTATGCTTCTGAATTTTGCCTGAGAATTTAAAAGTATGTTCTTGTATTTTCACACTTTTATTTAGACGGTATTTTTCTGAAGACTTGAAAATTACGCTTAAGATACCTTGCAGCAGCTTCCACGAGAGCCTTTTCATCTGGTGAGGATGCATAGTATTCCAACTGGGTGGGTGCAAAGTTGGATTGCCAGGGACCATCACCAATGCTGTCAGTCTGAACACTGCTAATCTGCACAGTGTGACAGAGGCTGACTGCTTTAAAGAAGAGATCATGCTTAGGAGTCAGACAGTAGCTGGTGGTCTCTAGACCTACATCACCACTTCTGCTGTCTCAGTGAAGCCTGCCCTCAGAAGGCTGAAGGAATGAAGGACCAGCGCAAGCGTCACCATCTGACAATGCTGCGAGCCTATAATAAATAGGTTAACTTATGCAACAAAATTAATTTGGCGTGATGTTAACGTTGGGTATAGGTATTACCTAATGGCTCAGCAGGTAAAGAATCTGACTGCCATTACAGGAGACACAGGGTCAAACCCTGGAGGAGGAAATGGCAACCCACTCCAGTATGCTTGCCTGGGAACCTCATAGACAGAGGTGCCTCGTGGACAGCAGTCCACAGGGTCACACAGAGTAGGGCACAGCTCAGCACACAAGCAGAACACAGCAGACTTTTAAAGATAATGACTCGGGCTTCCCCTGGTGGTCCAGTGGATAAGGACACCGCCTTGCAGTGCAAGGGGCGCTGGTTCGAGCCCTGGCCTGGGAAGATCCCACATGCCGCGGAGCAGCTGGACCGATGTGTCCAATTACCGAGCCGGAGCTCTGGCACGCGTGCGACCAGAGCCGGCGCTCTGCGACAACGGGGGCCACCGCGATGGGAGGCCCACAGGAGCCAAAGAACAAAGATGGATGAAAATAGAGAAATGAAAAACCAACAGAAGAGGCCCGCCCGCTCCCCTCCCTCCCCAACCCGACCCTGCCCAAAATAAATAAATAAATAAATCTTTAAAAAAAAAATAATAAAGATAATGACTTCAAAATATGACTTAATGTGAGCCTGACAACAAAATTAATGACATTTTTCATTCTCATTTAAAATACCTTTATGCTTCTGAATTTTGCCTGAGAATTTAAAAGTATGTTCTTGTATTTTCACACTTTTATTTAGACGGTATTTTTCTGAAGACTTGAAAATTACGCTTAAGATACCTTGCAGCAGCTTCCACGAGAGCCTTTTCATCTGGTGAGGATGCATAGTATTCCAACTGGGTGGGTGCAAAGTTGGATTGCCAGGGACCATCACCAATGCTGTCAGTCTGAACACTGCTAATCTGCACAGTGTGACAGAGGCTGACTGCTTTAAAGAAGAGATCATGTTCTTTAATCTGTCGAAACATAATTAACATTCACAATAAAAATACCAGTATCAAATAACATGTAGGAAAGCAGAAAACAAAATTCTAAAACATGTCAAGAAATAATAATTTGATAAACTAAGATGTAAAACAAGAGTGCTATCATCTTAAATTGCATAAATAATAGCAGGCTGCTTCTGTTCCAGAGAGTTAAAATATCATATTTATTTATGACTCGTTGACATCTGAGTCCCTTTTTAGGCAGGCATAACCAAAATTTAATTAGAGGTGAAAACCCTCTTCTGGAAGAACTAAGATTGCAAAAGGGTTATTTTCTCCTACAACCCACCAACTATCAGTAAAATACTATTTCAAATGAAATTGCTCTTTGTTAACTTAAAAGTTTCTTACTAGTTCAGTTTCATTTTCAGGACTGGTTCGAAAGGAGGAACTGGTTGCAAGATGGGATAAGTTGTTAAGATGGGATAAACTATTAAGGTAAGATAAGGTTCCATCTGAAGAGTCTGGCGTTGGTCCTTCAGATACAAGTCTACCATTGATTTCTTGGTATTTTGTACCGTTAATTGAACACTCCCGAAACTGCATCTCATTTTCTGTTAGTGTACCAGTTTTATCTGTAAACACATACTCCACCTAGAGATAGAAAAGAAAACAAACCTTTCTGTAAAGTGTCTAAAAAAACCTTTGTTCTGTCTCCTGAAGTTGTTTATCTATTAACACTGATACACTGGTGTTGAGAGCACAAGTAAAGATGCCACAGAAAGAAACCAGGGTCATACAGAACACAGAAAATCTACATACTCTTTCATGTCTGTGACTTCTTTAGGTTTACATTCATCTATAAAGTGACAGATTTTTCAACACGCTATTAAAATATTGCTTCTGAATTTTGCCTGAGAATTTAAAAGTATGTTCTTGTATTTTCACACTTTTATTTAGACGGTATTTTTCTGAAGACTTGAAAATTACGCTTAAGATACCTTGCAGCAGCTTCCACGAGAGCCTTTTCATCTGGTGAGGATGCATAGTATTCCAACTGGGTGGGTGCAAAGTTGGATTGCCAGGGACCATCACCAATGCTGTCAGTCTGAACACTGCTAATCTGCACAGTGTGACAGAGGCTGACTGCTTTAAAGAAGAGATCATGTTCTTTAATCTGTCGAAACATAATTAACATTCACAATAAAAATACCAGTATCAAATAACATGTAGGAAAGCAGAAAACAAAATTCTAAAACATGTCAAGAAATAATAATTTGATAAACTAAGATGTAAAACAAGAGTGCTATCATCTTAAATTGCATAAATAATAGCAGGCTGCTTCTGTTCCAGAGAGTTAAAATATCATATTTATTTATGACTCGTTGACATCTGAGTCCCTTTTTAGGCAGGCATAACCAAAATTTAATTAGAGGTGAAAACCCTCTTCTGGAAGAACTAAGATTGCAAAAGGGTTATTTTCTCCTACAACCCACCAACTATCAGTAAAATACTATTTCAAATGAAATTGCTCTTTGTTAACTTAAAAGTTTCTTACTAGTTCAGTTTCATTTTCAGGACTGGTTCGAAAGGAGGAACTGGTTGCAAGATGGGATAAGTTGTTAAGATGGGATAAACTATTAAGGTAAGATAAGGTTCCATCTGAAGAGTCTGGCGTTGGTCCTTCAGATACAAGTCTACCATTGATTTCTTGGTATTTTGTACCGTTAATTGAACACTCCCGAAACTGCATCTCATTTTCTGTTAGTGTACCAGTTTTATCTGTAAACACATACTCCACCTAGAGATAGAAAAGAAAACAAACCTTTCTGTAAAGTGTCTAAAAAAACCTTTGTTCTGTCTCCTGAAGTTGTTTATCTATTAACACTGATACACTGGTGTTGAGAGCACAAGTAAAGATGCCACAGAAAGAAACCAGGGTCATACAGAACACAGAAAATCTACATACTCTTTCATGTCTGTGACTTCTTTAGGTTTACATTCATCTATAAAAGTGACAGATAGTTTCTACTGAATAAGCAGCAGAAACAGTTCCCTGCTCAGGGAGTTGAAGTCCAACACGCTGCAACTCAAAAGATCCTGCATGAGAAATGGACGATCTAAGATCCTGTGCGCTGCACTAAAACCTGATCAGCCAAAGAAATAATCTTAAAACACCAAGCAAGCAAGCAAGCAAACACAAACCAGTTGCAATACTTCTGATCGCCACTTTTACAAGAAAACTTTAGGTCTTTTTCAAGACAAAGTGCCATATGTATTGTAGTACTTAAGTATATCTTAATAAAGTAGCAAGCTCTCTTCCCTCTTCTCTTAGCTTCCTATCTTTTTATTTTAAATGCATTACTGAAAAAGTTTTTGTTGTACCCCAATCCAATTTTCCCATAAGCCTTGTGGTTTTTATGAAGTCATTTTGCACAGTGCAGTGATTTCCAGGAATAGGTATGTCACATTATTAGCAAAACCGATGTACTGAATAAAGAACTAAGAAAAAACTGAAAAAATTCAAGCCACAAGGCTTTAAAGAAAGTCACTAATACCCTCAAAGAGGTGAAAGAGTAGATTATATCCAAGAAACAAGAATAAGATGTAATGTGCTTGTGCTCAGTTGCTTCATTCCTGACTCTGTGTCCAGGCTCCTCTGTTCATGGGATTTCCCGGGCAAGAATACCGGAGTTGTTATTCCAGGGAATCTACCTGACCCAGGGATCGAACCTACATCTCCTGCATCTCCTACACTGGCAGGCAAATTCTTTACAACTGAGCCACTGAGGAAGTCCAAAGATAATGCAAAGAAGACCATTCTAGGAATTCCTTAGCTGTCCTTTGGTTAGGTCTCAGTGCTTCCACTGCAGGGGGTACAGATTTTATCCCTGATCATGAAACTGAGATTCTGCAAGTCACAGGGCATAGCCAAACAAACACACCACTCAGATATATTTCTATTAAAAAAACACCTTTGTAAATTTTAAAACCTTTGTTCTGTCTCCTGAAGTTGTTTATCTATTAACACTGATACACTGGTGTTGAGAGCACAAGTAAAGATGCCACAGAAAGAAACCAGGGTCATACAGAACACAGAAAATCTACATACTCTTTCATGTCTGTGACTTCTTTAGGTTTACATTCATCTATAAAAGTGACAGATAGTTTCTACTGAATAAGCAGCAGAAACAGTTCCCTGCTCAGGGAGTTGAAGTCCAACACGCTGCAACTCAAAAGATCCTGCATGAGAAATGGACGATCTAAGATCCTGTGCGCTGCACTAAAACCTGATCAGCCAAAGAAATAATCTTAAAACACCAAGCAAGCAAGCAAGCAAACACAAACCAGTTGCAATACTTCTGATCGCCACTTTTACAAGAAAACTTTAGGTCTTTTTCAAGACAAAGTGCCATATGTATTGTAGTACTTAAGTATATCTTAATAAAGTAGCAAGCTCTCTTCCCTCTTCTCTTAGCTTCCTATCATTTTATTTTAAATGCATTACTGAAAAAGTTTTTGTTGTACCCCAATCCAATTTTCCCATAAGCCTTGTGGTTTTTATGAAGTCATTTTGCACAGTGCAGTGATTTCCAGGAATAGGTATGTCACATTATTAGCAAAACCGATGTACTGAATAAAGAACTAAGAAAAAACTGAAAAAATTCAAGCCACAAGGCTTTAAAGAAAGTCACTAATACCCTCAAAGAGGTGAAAGAGTAGATTATATCCAAGAAACAAGAATAAGATGTAATGTGCTTGTGCTCAGTTGCTTCATTCCTGACTCTGTGTCCAGGCTCCTCTGTTCATGGGATTTCCCGGGCAAGAATACCGGAGTTGTTATTCCAGGGAATCTACCTGACCCAGGGATCGAACCTACATCTCCTGCATCTCCTACACTGGCAGGCAAATTCTTTACAACTGAGCCACTGAGGAAGTCCAAAGATAATGCAAAGAAGACCATTCTAGGAATTCCTTAGCTGTCCTTTGGTTAGGTCTCAGTGCTTCCACTGCAGGGGGTACAGATTTTATCCCTGATCATGAAACTGAGATTCTGCAAGTCACAGGGCATAGCCAAACAAACACACCACTCAGATATACAATATTAGAAATTTAAAGTACTACAATAGAAGCAAATCAAAAGTGAAAAGGCAAAGTTCATGACATCTCCCAGGAAGCAGATTATAAAAATACAGAAACAAAAATGGAAAGTCAAAGAGAATTAGGAAATCTAGACAAATGGTCTGACACCCAAATTAATTTAAAAAAGAAAATCTGAGGTTTTCAAAGATGACTTTTTGCTTGTGTGGATTTTCAGCAGTGAGAAGTATTGGGTTTTTTCCCCCCAGATTGTGCCTCTTTCTCAAAACTAGTAATGGAATAGATACTGTATTTTCCTGGTCCACAATATAATGCTCATCTCAACGTCAGTAGGATGAGCGAGAGGCTGGTCTTAAAGCATGGGTATGCATGCTTACTGACATTAAAGAGGTCAACGCGCACCTGGACAGTAATTAAGGGGGACACATTTTTTCGTCTGATGAACCTATGCTGCTTCCCAAGACAAATCTGGACAATTCTTTGAATAATGTTTCATTATAACTTACTTTTGTGTGGTATTCTCCGGATGCCTATAATAAATTCAATCTAAAGCACTAAAAAAAGGGAACCTTCTTGCATTGCTGGTGGGAATGTAAATTGATACAACCTCTATGGAAGACAATATGGAGATTCCTTAAAAAACTAAAAATAGAAGCACCCTATGACCCAGCAATCCCACTATTAGGCTTATATCCTGATGAAATCAAAACTGAAAGAAGCACCTGTACCCCAATGTTCATTGCAGCTCTCTATACAATAGCCAGAACATGGAAGCAACCTACATGTCCATCGACAAATGAATGGATACAGAAGCTCTGGAACATATATACAATGGAATACTACTCAGCTGTTAAAAGAAATGCAGAAGACTCAGTCCTAATGAAGTGGCTGGCTCTAGAACCTATCATAAAAAGTGAAGCAAGTCAAAAAGAAAAAGACAAATACAGTATACTAACACACATATATGGAATCTCGTAGGACGGTCTTGATAACACACGCAGTGAACTCATGGAAAAACAGATGGAGCATAGACATAGGGACATTGTGAGGAAGAAATAGGGAGGGGGAGGCATGGAGGGAGTAACATGGAAACCTATACTGTCATGTGTGGAAAAGATAGCTATTGTCATTGCGCTAAGGGAATAGAGTGCTCACAATGGCATGGGGCGATGGTCCGGAGGGGTGGGATGTGGGGAACTAGGGGGATGGGGACCAGGGATATGCATATGACTGATCCGGGAACATACATGTCTGTGAACAACAAAACTCTGTAAAACCTTTAAAATAAAAAATTAAAAAAAAAAAAAAACAAAAAAACTTTTGATTATAGCAACCCAATTAGTGATTTGCTGAAATAAAGAACAAGATATAGAAAAAAAAAAGCACTAAAAAAAAAAATCTAAATTCTTTTTAAAATTTATTAATTTGGGTGTCAGACCAACCATTTATCATGAAGCAGGGAACCCAAAGCCAGTGCTCTGAGACAATCCTGAGAGACAGAGTGAGGAGGGAGGGGGGGGTTTCACGATGGAGGGGGACACATGAATGTATACCTGTGGCCAATTCATGTTAATGTATGGCAGAAACCACCACAATATTGTAAAGTAATTATCCTTCAATGAAAATAAATTAGTTTTTAAAAAAGAAAATCCCACAAAAAAAGACTTGTTACCAAAGAAATAGGAAAATTCCTAGAAATGAAAGACATGCACTTCCGAACTAAAAGAGCTCATTGCCCGGGCTTCCCCTGGTGGTCCGGTGGATAAGGACACCGCCTTGCAGTGCAAGGGGCGCCGGTTCGATGCCTGGCCTGGGAAGATCCCACGTGCCGCGGAGCGGCTGGACTGATGTGTCCAATCACCGAGCCGGAGCTCTGGAGCGCATGCCCCCAGAGCTGGAGCTCTGCGACAACAGATGCCACTGCGATGGGAGGCCCACAGGAGCCAAAGAACAAAGATGGATGAAAACAGAGAAATGAAAGACCAATAGAAGTGGCCTGCCCGCTGCCCTCCCTCCCCAACCCGACCCCTGCCCAAAATAAATAAATAAATCTTTAAAAAAAAAAAAAAAAAGAGTTCATTGCCCAACAGAAAAAGACACCAAAGTGTATCATTGTAAAATATTAGATTCACTGTACAAAAAAGAGGACTCTAAACACTAATGCTTCCAGAGATAAAACAAAAGATCACACATAAAGAACTGAGAATCAGAAAAGCATTGAATTCCTCAGCAGAAACACTGGGAGCTAAAAAAAAAAGGGAGAAATACTTTTGAAATTTCCAGGAAAAATAATTCCCAACCTGGCATATGTTACCCAGCTAAATTATTAATCAAGTGTAAGAAGGGAATGAAGATATTTTTAGACATGTAAGTTCTCAAAATATACCCCTCTTACACATCTTCTTCCAAGAAGTTATTAGAAGATGTGTTCCACCAAAATAAGAGAATATGCCACAGGTGGGAAGACATAGGAACCAGAGGGCAGGAAATTTAGAACAGGAGGGAGACAAAGGAAGTCCTAAGGTGATGGAATAGGAAATCCAGGGTGACAGCAGAGAAGCAGGTACAGAAAGAAGTCCAACTGAAGCAAAAAACAAAGGCTTCAAAAGAGAAAGTAAGCAACACAGTAAGAGAAAAGAAATGCTAGATGACCTGATGTGTTTGAAAATGTGGAGAGATGGTTCATATACTCATGAGATTTGTTTGTGGTAAATTAAAATTAAGCAAATGAAAAAACAGCAATTAAGTCCAGCAAAACCAAAATAAAAATGAAAATGTAAATAATTACAATATTACAGAGGATACAGAGAAAACAATAAAATAATCTCAATAAATAAAATTTATTAAATCCCAAATTGTGATTTAATAATTCTGGGGGGCTATGGGGCGGGTATATGTTTCAGTATGTGTGTGAAGTTTTCTCTTTATATTCCATAGTAAGTAAGTCTCACCTTTAAAAATCCAGAGAGAATACTATATAAAAATACACTGCTAAATAATAAAGAAACAGCTTAAGATGTCAAAATTAGAAATAAGAAACTAGGTGTGGAACAAAGTGGTATTTTTTTGGCAAGCCTTATATAATAGTTTTATTAGTCTTGGTACATTTGTTGTTTTGATAAAAAAAACAGATTAGCAAAACGAAAGAATCATTTTTACCTGTCCAAGTTCTTCATTTAGATCAGAAGTATTGACTTGAGCTTTCTGATCTGATTCTTCATGATAGAGATCAAGATCCCAGCCAATAAAAAATGATCCAAGAAATTTTTGCAGTTCGACAGTCACATATAATGAAATTGGAATGATGAAATTGTAGAGTACCAAAAGGCAAGGAAGTCTGAAATAAACTTAAGAATCTAGAAGAAACACTGGGAGCTAAAAAAAAAAGGGAGAAATACTTTTGAAATTTCCAGGAAAAATAATTCCCAACCTGGCATATGTTACCCAGCTAAATTATTAATCAAGTGTAAGAAGGGAATGAAGATATTTTTAGACATGTAAGTTCTCAAAATATACCCCTCTTACACATCTTCTTCCAAGAAGTTATTAGAAGATGTGTTCCACCAAAATAAGAGAATATGCCACAGGTGGGAAGACATAGGAACCAGAGGGCAGGAAATTTAGAACAGGAGGGAGACAAAGGAAGTCCTAAGGTGATGGAATAGGAAATCCAGGGTGACAGCAGAGAAGCAGGTACAGAAAGAAGTCCAACTGAAGCAAAAAACAAAGGCTTCAAAAGAGAAAGTAAGCAACACAGTAAGAGAAAAGAAATGCTAGATGACCTGATGTGTTTGAAAATGTGGAGAGATGGTTCATATACTCATGAGATTTGTTTGTGGTAAATTAAAATTAAGCAAATGAAAAAACAGCAATTAAGTCCAGCAAAACCAAAATAAAAATGAAAAATGTAAATAATTACAATATTACAGAGGATACAGAGAAAACAATAAAATAATCTCAATAAATAAAATTTATTAAATCCCAAATTGTGATTTAATAATTCTGGGGGGCTATGGGGCGGGTATATGTTTCAGTATGTGTGTGAAGTTTTCTCTTTATATTCCATAGTAAGTAAGTCTCACCTTTAAAAATCCAGAGAGAATACTATATAAAAATACACTGCTAAATAATAAAGAAACAGCTTAAGATGTCAAAATTAGAAATAAGAAACTAGGTGTGGAACAAAGTGGTATTTTTTTGGCAAGCCTTATATAATAGTTTTATTAGTCTTGGTACATTTGTTGTTTTGATAAAAATAACAGATTAGCAAAACGAAAGAATCATTTTTACCTGTCCAAGTTCTTCATTTAGATCAGAAGTATTGACTTGAGCTTTCTGATCTGATTCTTCATGATAGAGATCAAGATCCCAGCCAATAAAAAATGATCCAAGAAATTTTTGCAGTTCGACAGTCACATATAATGAAATTGGAATGATGAAATTGTAGAGTACCAAAAAGGCAAGGAAGTCTGAAATAAACTTAAGAATCTAGAAGAAAAAATGTTTTATGATAAGAGAAAAATATGAGAATTTACGATCACTGAAGAAAATTATCAGATAGTTTTCATATTAAATAATCATCATCTATATTTTGAAACAGAATAGCCTCATCAGTTGAAATTCATTTACCAAACTAACACATTTATTGCTCTTCAAAATATTGGACAAAGTGAAAGAAAAAAAGGTTAAAACCAAATTACTTAATTTGCTGCTCTGTGTGTATGCATGCGCACATGTGCTCAGTCACCGCTTAGTCGTGTCTGACTCTTTGCAACACCATGGACTGTAGACCACCACGTGCCTCTGTCCATGGAATTTTCTAGGCAGGAATACTGGAGCATATTGCCATTTCCTACTCTAGGAGATCTTCCTGACTCAAGGACTGACCCTGTGCTCCTGTTTTGCACGTGGGTTCCTTACTGCTGAGTCACTGGGGAAGCCCAGTGAATTACTCTTGTAGAACTGAAAATAAATCAACTAACTCTTTAGTTAATCTATAACATATGGCAGCAGGGATAAAAATTTCAATTTTCAGTACTGAAAATGGAAATACCCATATAGATGTTTTAAATTTCTGTGATCTCTTTTAACCATTCAAGTCATGCCATAGGGAATATAATCGCTTATATGCTAAAACATAAAAAGCACACCAGTACAAACATGCTGCCTCCTCTTCACATGCAATATCCTTATCACCCTTCAATAGTAACAGTTTTAGGAAATGATAGCGATCATTCCTATCAGAAGTCACTACACAGCATTAAAAGAAATAAAATTTCCAGAGTAAAATTTTCTTTACAACAAAGCTGAGAACACCATAAAATACCTTACTACTATTTCTCTGATGTTCTGTTTTTTGGTTATACCAAGGTTCATCCCATTTTTCTTCAGCTTGCCATGTGTATTTCAAGATAGTACTGATGATGGCTTCAGAAATAAGGATTATTAGATAAATTATCAAAAATGTATTCATTGACCTGAAATGAAAAAAAAGAGAATATAAAACACATCAATTATGTGTTACTATACTTATTTGCTCAGAAATTATTATTGGTATTAAATAAGACACTAAATATATAAGATACTATGGCACCTATCTAAAGGACACAGTTCTTGTTTTTAAGAAATAACCATTCAATTATATCTATTTACCAGCAATAAAAGATAACACTTACAGTAAATGAGTTTTGGCTAGTTGTTTTTGCATTCTCAGGACCTATCTAATTTTAAGTGCAAACGTAACTAATATTTGTAAAGCACTGATATTTTATAAAACTTCTGTCATATCCACTAACCTGTCTAATGTTAAAAAACAAAGAATAAGCTTGTCTCATGTTTATAAAAACACAGAGAGGAACAGATTGTTACATTCTTTTAAAACATGATGACCAAAATTCAACAATCATTCTGTAGATTTCCCCAAATTATACAAGTCAGGAACTGACTTTACAATCCTTCTTCTTTTGACTGGTCAAGGTTAGTATTTTATCTTTGAAGATCTTCATCAATATTTTGTTACTTTCAACATATAGATTCTATATGAATTTTGTTAGGGGTCCATCTAGGTAATCCTTGAGAGTGGTGACTGCAAATATTTTTTTCCTTTGAATTTATCCAGTTGTTGTTACATCATTTGTTGAAAAGACGTTTTTCTCAGTGAATTTACTTAATGCTTTGGCTGAAAATCTACTGACCATATATGAATGGATCTATTCCTCAACTCTATTTTAACTCACTGATCTTTTTTGCTAAAACTATTCAAAATTTTCTGTAGTTTTATATTAAGTCTTGAAATGGGGCAATGTAAGTCTTCTAGCTTTGTTAAGAAAGATTGTTTCCATTATGCATTTTGCATTTTGGCTATTTCATTGTAATATTCAGCTTAGAATTACCTGTCAATTACTACAAAAAAGAAAATAAAAAAATCTTGCTAGAATTTAGGGATTAAATTGATAAATGTATTAATTTTATTTAAATGTTTGCAAAGAAACAACTTTTGGCTTTGTTAATTTTGTCTACTGCTTGTTTTCTACTCTACTGTTTACAGCTTACATTTAAAATATTTCTTCTCTTTCTTCTCAGATTGGGTTTAATTGCTGCTTTTCATCAACTTAAGGTGGAAACGTAAGTGATTGATTTTAAGCTTTTCTTCTCTCACATAAACATTTAAAACTAGAAATTTCCTTCTACTCTAGGTTTTGCCCGAGTCTGCATATTTTAATATGCTGAATTTAAATTACCATTCTGTTTTTTTTCCTCAAATTTTAGAAAGATATTAAGAAAATTTTTTACTAAAATTTTTACTCTTCTCCTTTTGCGTTCTTCTCTTTTTTTTTCCCGGGATGGGTACCTCAACTTGATTTAAGCTAGATAGCTTACTATTGTTCCACGTGGCTCTGAATGGTTTTTCTTTAATCTGTTCTTCAACTGTTTCGTTGTTTCAGTTCCTTTCAAAAACACAGAGAGGAACAGATTGTTACATTCTTTTAAAACATGATGACCAAAATTCAACAATCATTCTGTAGATTTCCCCAAATTATACAAGTCAGGAACTGACTTTACAATCCTTCTTCTTTTGACTGGTCAAGGTTAGTATTTTATCTTTGAAGATCTTCATCAATATTTTGTTACTTTCAACATATAGATTCTATATGAATTTTGTTAGGGGTCCATCTAGGTAATCCTTGAGAGTGGTGACTGCAAATATTTTTTTCCTTTGAATTTATCCAGTTGTTGTTACATCATTTGTTGAAAAGACGTTTTTCTCAGTGAATTTACTTAATGCTTTGGCTGAAAATCTACTGACCATATATGAATGGATCTATTCCTCAACTCTATTTTAACTCACTGATCTTTTTTGCTAAAACTATTCAAAATTTTCTGTAGTTTTATATTAAGTCTTGAAATGGGGCAATGTAAGTCTTCTAGCTTTGTTAAGAAAGATTGTTTCCATTATGCATTTTGCATTTTGGCTATTTCATTGTAATATTCAGCTTAGAATTACCTGTCAATTACTACAAAAAAGAAAATAAAAAAATCTTGCTAGAATTTAGGGATTAAATTGATAAATGTATTAATTTTATTTAAATGTTTGCAAAGAAACAACTTTTGGCTTTGTTAATTTTGTCTACTGCTTGTTTTCTACTCTACTGTTTACAGCTTACATTTAAAATATTTCTTCTCTTTCTTCTCAGATTGGGTTTAATTGCTGCTTTTCATCAACTTAAGGTGGAAACGTAAGTGATTGATTTTAAGCTTTTCTTCTCTCACATAAACATTTAAAACTAGAAATTTCCTTCTACTCTAGGTTTTGCCCGAGTCTGCATATTTTAATATGCTGAATTTAAATTACCATTCTGTTTTTTTTCCTCAAATTTTAGAAAGATATTAAGAAAATTTTTTACTAAAATTTTTACTCTTCTCCTTTTGCGTTCTTCTCTTTTTTTTTCCCGGGATGGGTACCTCAACTTGATTTAAGCTAGATAGCTTACTATTGTTCCACGTGGCTCTGAATGGTTTTTCTTTAATCTTTTTTCTCTGTTCTTCAGACTGATTTCTGTTGCTCTTTCAAGTTCACCGGAAACTTCTTCTGCTTCCCTCAATCTGGCCCACTTCCTGACATTTAAATTTCAGTGACCATGTTTTCCAACTCAAGAATTTTCACTGCATTCTTTTTTATAGTTTCCATTTATCTGCTGAGATTTTACATATGTTCATTTTTGCTATTAAGTTCTTATCTGCTAATTACAAGATCTAAATCATTACAGACATAGTTTCTGTTAAGTTCTTTTTCTTGAGTATGAGCTATACTTTCTTCACATGTCTGCTTTTTTTTAATGAGAACAAAAAACAGGGGAACTTCAATATAATCTTGCTTTAAGTAACTCCTTTTTAAAGTAAAATATAATATATAAAAACCATAAAATCTGTAATTTCAACCAAGTAAAAATTTTGTATGGTACCCATATTACAAACTAAGTACAAAGTCAGATAGTAAAATGAAAAGGTATGTAATTATAACGTATTAGTCATGGTACTAATTTACATTTTTTATTAATATGGTTTTTTAAAATTTTTTATTTTGCATGAGATATACTCAATTAACAATGTTTTGATAGTTTCAGGTGTACAGTTAAGGTACTCAGCCACACACACACATGTATCCATTCTCCCTCAAACTCCCCTCCCATCCACACCGCCACATAACACTGAGCAGAGTTCCATGTGCTATATAGTAGCTCTTTGTTTATGTCTGCTTATTTTTGACAACATACTGGATTTTAAAAATAACACATTATAAAGATGTTGCATTCTTTATGTTTATCAGATGAGTGCTGAGTTTTATCCCAGCAGGAGTTAACTTGACTAGGTTCAAACACCAAACTCCATTTCTCGTTAAAGCCCGTCCAGATCTTTCAGCTCCTGATACTGCACCCCATTTCTCTAGGTTTTGCCAGTCTGCATATTTTAATATGCTGAATTTAAATTACCATTCTGTTTTTTTTCCTCAAATTTTAGAAAGATATTAAGAAAATTTTTTACTAAAATTTTTACTCTTCTCCTTTTGCGTTCTTCTCTTTTTTTTTCCCGGGATGGGTACCTCAACTTGATTTAAGCTAGATAGCTTACTATTGTTCCACGTGGCTCTGAATGGTTTTTCTTTAATCTTTTTTCTCTGTTCTTCAGACTGATTTCTGTTGCTCTTTCAAGTTCACCGGAAACTTCTTCTGCTTCCCTCAATCTGGCCCACTTCCTGACATTTAAATTTCAGTGACCATGTTTTCCAACTCAAGAATTTTCACTGCATTCTTTTTTATAGTTTCCATTTATCTGCTGAGATTTTACATATGTTCATTTTTGCTATTAAGTTCTTATCTGCTAATTACAAGATCTAAATCATTACAGACATAGTTTCTGTTAAGTTCTTTTTCTTGAGTATGAGCTATACTTTCTTCACATGTCTGCTTTTTTTTAATGAGAACAAAAAACAGGGGAACTTCAATATAATCTTGCTTTAAGTAACTCCTTTTTTAAAGTAAAATATAATATATAAAACCATAAAATCTGTAATTTCAACCAAGTAAAAATTTTGTATGGTACCCATATTACAAACTAAGTACAAAGTCAGATAGTAAAATGAAAAGGTATGTAATTATAACGTATTAGTCATGGTACTAATTTACATTTTTTATTAATATGGTTTTTTAAAATTTTTTATTTTGCATGAGATATACTCAATTAACAATGTTTTGATAGTTTCAGGTGTACAGTTAAGGTACTCAGCCACACACACACATGTATCCATTCTCCCTCAAACTCCCCTCCCATCCACACCGCCACATAACACTGAGCAGAGTTCCATGTGCTATATAGTAGCTCTTTGTTTATGTCTGCTTATTTTTGACAACATACTGGATTTTAAAAATAACACATTATAAAGATGTTGCATTCTTTATGTTTATCAGATGAGTGCTGAGTTTTATCCCAGCAGGAGTTAACTTGACTAGGTTCAAACACCAAACTCCATCTCTACTGCCGTTGAAACAGTAAAATTCTCTGTCCAGATCTTTCAGCTCCCTGATACTGACTTTTTGCCAAGCCCACTGCAATCTCCTTTGCACATGTATAGTTACAACAGTCTGCCAAGGATATGGGCATAATTTATATGGCTGTTGTGGAGTTCACCCTCTTAAATAATTTTTCCCTTTTTAGCTGCTCCTTCATCTCTGAACTTGGTTCTCTGACATCTACAGACTTACAAAGCTCAGGCTAATTGATGGCCTGTGCAGCAGCAAAGTAAGTGGGACATGTCCTCCAGGGAAAAGCTACATTCTTTCCTATTGTTGCTGCTGCCATTTTTCAGGAGTAGATCCTTAGCCAGTTTCTGTTTCTGGTCACTTTCCAATGCTTTCAAATAGTTCGTTATTAAAAAAAAATAAAAAGTCAAAAAAATTTCCCATATTTTTAAATTGTTATCTGTAGGAAGTTTAGTGTGATCAAGTCTATTACTCAACAGTATTTATTTTAAAAATCATTACTTTAACACCGATAATGTGCCAAACATTGTGCAAAGTACTACAGGTATACAAAAATGTAAGAAAGTATTCATCCCTCATGAACAGGGATCTTAATATTTTGAGGGTGAGGGGTCAGGATGTTCCTGGTGGTCCAGTGGTTAGGACTGAGCAGTCAGTGCTATGGGCCTGAGTTTGATCCCTTGTTGGGAACTGATCCCACACACTTGTGTGGCATGGTTTAGGACTGAGTCTGGGAAAAAAAAAAACTAATTTACATTTTTATTAATATGGTTTTAAAATTTTTATTTTGCATGAGATATACTCAATTAACAATGTTTTGATAGTTTCAGGTGTACAGTTAAGGTACTCAGCCACACACACACATGTATCCATTCTCCCTCAAACTCCCCTCCCATCCACACCGCCACATAACACTGAGCAGAGTTCCATGTGCTATATAGTAGCTCTTTGTTTATGTCTGCTTATTTTTGACAACATACTGGATTTTAAAAATAACACATTATAAAGATGTTGCATTCTTTATGTTTATCAGATGAGTGCTGAGTTTTATCCCAGCAGGAGTTAACTTGACTAGGTTCAAACACCAAACTCCATCTCTACTGCCGTTGAAACAGTAAAATTCTCTGTCCAGATCTTTCAGCTCCCTGATACTGACTTTTTGCCAAGCCCACTGCAATCTCCTTTGCACATGTATAGTTACAACAGTCTGCCAAGGATATGGGCATAATTTATATGGCTGTTGTGGAGTTCACCCTCTTAAATAATTTTTCCCTTTTTAGCTGCTCCTTCATCTCTGAACTTGGTTCTCTGACATCTACAGACTTACAAAGCTCAGGCTAATTGATGGCCTGTGCAGCAGCAAAGTAAGTGGGACATGTCCTCCAGGGAAAAGCTACATTCTTTCCTATTGTTGCTGCTGCCATTTTTCAGGAGTAGATCCTTAGCCAGTTTCTGTTTCTGGTCACTTTCCAATGCTTTCAAATAGTTCGTTATTAAAAAAAAATAAAAAGTCAAAAAAATTTCCCATATTTTTAAATTGTTATCTGTAGGAAGTTTAGTGTGATCAAGTCTATTACTCAACAGTATTTATTTTAAAAATCATTACTTTAACACCGATAATGTGCCAAACATTGTGCAAAGTACTACAGGTATACAAAAATGTAAGAAAGTATTCATCCCTCATGAACAGGGATCTTAATATTTTGAGGGTGAGGGGTCAGGATGTTCCTGGTGGTCCAGTGGTTAGGACTGAGCAGTCAGTGCTATGGGCCTGAGTTTGATCCCTTGTTGGGGAACTAAGATCCCACACACTTGTGTGGCATGGTCAATATATAGGGACACAAAAACAAAAAGGGACTATATCAAACTAAAAAGCTTTTATACAGTAAAGGAAAAAATGAATAAGCAGACTACCGAATGGGAGAAAATTTTTATAAATAATATATATAATAAGAGGTTAATATCCAAAATAAAGATTCTTACCACTCAACATCAGAAAAATGAACAATCAGATTAAAAAACTGGCAAAAGACCTAATTGGATAATTTTCCAAAGACATGCAGATGACCAACAGGCAAACGAAAAGATGTTCAACATCACTACTCATCAGGGAAAAGGAAATCAAAAACACAATGAGGGCTTCCCTGGTGGGACAGTGGGTAAAGAGTCCGCCTTGCAGTGCAAGGGGCACCGGTTCAATCCCTGGCCTGGGAAGACCCAATGTGCCTCGGAGTGGCTGGACCAGGGTGTCTAATTACGAGCCAGTGCTCTGGAGCTCATGTGCCCAGAGCCGGTGCTCTGCAGCGAGGCCACTGCTGATGGGAGGCCCACACAGGTCAAAGAATAAAAATGGATGAAAATAAACAAATGAAAAACCAATAAAAGAGGCCAAAATTTAAAAACAAAAAAACAAAAAAACAACCCATAATGAGATACCACCATCATATCTGTCAGAATGGTTATCATCAAAAAATACAACAAATGATAAGTATTGGTGAGGATGTGAAGAAAAGGGAACTCTAATACACCAATGGTGGGAATGCAAATTGGTGCAGCCAATATGGAAAACAGCATGGAGAGTTCTCAAAATAATAAAAATAAAACTTTTTACGCTGTCATACGACCCAGTGATTTCACTTCTGAAATCAAAAACACTAGTTTTTTAAAAGAAAAACATTAGTTTGAAAAGATACATTACATGCACCCTATGTTCACTCTAGCATTATCTACAATAGCCAAGACATGGAAGGAATCTCAGTGTCCATCAAAAGATGAATGGAGGGCTTCCCTAGTGGTCCAGTGGGTAGACAGTACGCCTTGCAGTACAAGAGGCGCCAGTTTGATCCCTGGCTGGGAAGGTCCCTCGTGCGGCAGAGTGGCTGAAGGGCTGTGTTCGATTGCGAGCCAGCACTCTGGGGCACGTGCGCCCAGAGCCGTTGCTCTGCAGGGAAGAGGCCACTGCAATGGGAGGCCTACACAGGCCAAAGAATGAAAAAATGGATGAAAAATAAATAAATAAATGAGGCCAAAATAAAAAAGAGCAATTCCTTTATATATATATATAAAAGATGAATGGATAAAGATGTGGTACATATATACACAATGGAATATTACTCAGCCATTAAAAATGAAATCTTGCCATCATTGACAACATGGGTGACTCTAGAGGGTATTATGCTAAGTTAGACAGAGAAAGACAAACATCACACAATCACACTTATACGTAGAATCTAAAAAATAACACATAAACAATGAAAACAGACTCACAGACACAGAACAAATAAGTTGTTTTCCTAACGGGACTGGGAGAACTGGTAAACAGGTGAAAGGAATTAAAAGGTACAAGTCTTTGGCTATAATATAAATGCCACGAGGATGTAACAGACAGCATAAGGAATATGGCTGATAATATTGCAATAACTTTGTACAGCGACAATTATTAGACTTATGTGATCTTAGGTGATCATTCCAAAAATTGATAGAAATGTCAAATCACTACATTCTATACCTGAAACACTGTTCGTCAATTATAACAATGTCAATAAGTTAAAATTAAATAAATGTGAGAAACTCTTCTTATCCTCAATCATCTTTTGCTGACCTGAATATGTATTTTATACACACTTTATACATACATAATAATATTCATATCTAGAGTCATGTTTATTTGTGTAAATAAAGTAGTTTTCTTACTTTTCTACTGCGGACCGTTTCTGTGATTTGCTCTTGTAATTTAATGCCATCTTAGTTTCCATTCCGGTATATACAGCAACACCTGAAAAACAAAACAGTCTTAAACTAATCCTCTACCATGTTTCACTAAAGAAATGTACTCACTAGCATGAAGGCATCTAAGAAAATGTATCATGTGACAGTTGTCAGAAATGACTTTCCTTTAGGTCGTTTTGGAGTTTTAAAAAGGCTTTCCAAGTGCAATTGTAAGAAACTCCAGTCATTCAATCTGCTGAATGAGAAAGGCATATAGGTTCTGTTCCTGAATTATAACTGAGATATCTAAATAAAAGAGGTATTGAGTTGGAACTGATGGATGAAAGAATTTGGAAAGATAAAGATTGTAGAGAAGGCCACTACAGATAAAGCAAATAGTGCACTAACTCTAGAGCAAAGACAAAAATGGAAAGCTCTTTTTTTTAGGTTGCAACAATGGCTTGGGGTCAGTCTGAAAGGCCTTCAATGCCAGGATTTGGAGTCTAGACATAATTTCATAAGCACTGGAAAGATAATAAGAAAACTTCTCAAAATAAATGAAGTAAATATAATGAAGTGCTACTGTAAAACCATGTCCTGATGGGAATTATTCCGAGATGAGAGAGCAGTAATATGGGACTTGAACTAGAGGAATAAATGAAATCAGGCAAGATCAATCTGACTTAAACAAACAAAAAACGGCTTTGGAGTAGAGCTTGGTTTGAACGTTAGCTCAACCACTTAGTTCTGCGACCTTAAGCAAGTTATTTCATCTTTCTGAGTCTCAATTTCTCTTGTCTTTTTTTTTTTTTTTTTGGCCATTTACTTTTTTGGGAGGCCTCTGTTTTATGGATTTTTTATTTATTTTTTCATCCATCTCTTTATTCTTTGGCCTGTGTGGGCCTCCCATTGCAGTGGCCTCTCTCATTGCAGAGCACTGGCTCTGGGTGCATGGGCTCCAGAGCAGTGGCTTCTAATTGAACACACCAATCCAGCCGCTCCACAGCACATGGGCTCTTTCTGGGCCAGGGACTGAACCGGTGCCCCTGGCACTGCAAGGCGGATTCTACCCACTGGACTGCCAGGGAAGCCCTCAATTTCTCTTTCCTTAAATGGGAAAAATTACCTCATAAAACTGTCATAAGAGTTGTATGACAAATTAGCAAAATGCCACAGAAACAGAAAGATGATCAGTAAGTGTTTATGCCCTCCTTAAACAGTATGAGTTGAGAAACAGGATTCATCATGCGCTCTTCCTAAAGATCTGTCCTGGAATTTTCACTATTAGAATTATTCCTTAAAGGCAGGGGTTACAACTCCAATGATGACACCAAAATTACAGAAATGTGAGAAATCAGACAACACAGAGACGTGGTGCTAAGGAAAACAGCAGAAGACACATCTAAAGGCATTCAAATATACATTTCCTAAATAAGAGCATGAAAGAGCTAGAGAGGTTTAAACAGCATTACAGGAGAGGGCCTAAACCTCCTAGAGGTTTTCTCTGGCTTCTGTCACTAAAATTTTACTAGTTTCCTTTTTTGAACTGCAGCAAAATATACATAACAATACAGTTTACCATTTTAATTCAGAGGTACTTAGTTACACTCAAGGTTGTGCAACCATCCTCACTAAGAATATTTCCTATCACTCCCTCCCCGCCAAAACAACCCTGTACCCATTAGGCAATCATTCCCCATTCCCCTTCACTCCCCAACTCCTGGGAACCACTAATCTAATTTCTCTCTCCATGAATCTTCTTATTTTGGTGTTTTTAAATAAATGGAATCATATAATATGTGGCCCTTTGTGTTTGATTTCTTTCACTTAGCATGTTTTCAAAGTTTATTTATGTTACAGCATGTATCAATACTTAACTTCTTACAAGTAAATAATATTCCATTAGTTGGATAGCGTACATTTTGTTCACCCATTCATTAACTGATAGACATTTGGGCAGTTTCTACTTTCGGCTATTGTGAAGATGCTGTTATGAACATTCTCATACAAGCCTTTGTTTGAACACCTGTTGTCAGTTCTTTAGAGTATGTATCTAGAAGCTGAACTGCTGGGTGATACGGTAATTCTGTTTAACTTACTGAGGAATTGCGAAACTACTTTTCACAGCAGATGCAACATTCTACACTTCTACCAGCAATGTATTAGAGTCTCAATCTCTCCACAATTTTGTCACACTCATTATTCTCTTAAAAAATATATGGGGCTTCCCTGGTGGTCCAGTGGGTAAGGACACCGCCTTGCAGTGCAATGGGCGCCGGTTCGATCCCTGGTCTGGGAAGATCCCACGTGCCGCAGAGCGGCTGGACCGATGTGTCCAATTACTGAGCCAGAGCTCTGGAGCGCATGCACCCAGAGCTGATGCTCTGCGACAACAGAGGCCACTGCAATGGGAGGCCCATGTGGGCCAAAGAACAAAGATGGATGAAAATGAATAAATGAAAGACCAATAGAAGTGGCCCACCTGCCCCCCTCTCTCCCCAGTCCCCTCCAAAATAAATAAATAAATAAATCTTAAAAAAAAAAATATATATATATATGGATTTCCTTATCAGAGAGTCTAATACTGAGAGATAAGATATAGTGCAGTTAACAGAAAACAAGAGAGTGAGAAAGAAGAGCTCAAAAGCTAACAGGCTGTCCCTGAAAGGTAAGGAGCTGGTTGATAGCTGAAGGTTATCATTAACTGCACAATTCACTGCACAATTTACCTAGAGCCGACTGAGAGCATAGTGAATTGAGATCTCCAACGCAAGAACACTATTTATTTTTCACCCTTTTAATCTGGTCAGTATATGTTAAGACATCTAGTATACAGTCACAGATCAGTAAGAATTTATTGAATGAATGAGTCAGCACTTGTAACAATCTAAGAATAATTATAATGGGAGCATACAAGTGGTTTATTGCACCATCATGGTGTATTATATAATTCTCAATACCTTTAATAGAAGTGCCAGAACTACCTTCTCAGTACGAAGCACTCACAAAGAAAACTTGAGAGAAGTTCTAATCCATTACTCAGAAGTAGGAATTAACAAAAACTACAACACAAAATTATACTAACACAATCTTTGAAAGAAAAGTATCATAGACAATAAATTATCTAACAAAAATACAATAAATGCTGTGCTTTAAAAAATACTTCATATAAACCACTGGAACAAATCTATTATTAAAAGTTTTCAATATATACAAACCAAAAATTTCTTTTGTGTTTTTTAATCTGGCTCCACGAAGCAAGAGACTCTCTGGCCCCAGAGGTCTAGGGGAAAAAAAATAACCAAAAACATTGAATATATTAAAAATTCAATTAAATTTTAAAATGGCATCTTTAGCAAACAGAAGGTACTTAAAACTATAGTTACAACAACACTTTCATATAAAATCAAACTTTCAGCTACTATAAGCTGTCTAGGTCAATCATCATGTTAGTTTCCATAACAACAAATATCTGCTTTAGCATTTCAGGCACTTTAAGATCAATGACTCAGAAATAAGATTATGCTTGTAGATATAATCACAAAGCCACTAGTTTCAGAAGTTTAAACATAAAACTCAATAAAACCAAATATTAAGCAATGATTTAAAAGTGTTTTACAGAAGATGGAATTTTAAGATTTTGAGGAAAATCAATCGCTTTCAAAGGGAAAACACAGAATTAAACAGGTTGCAACAAGAAAAAATGCAATGTAAATGTCAACTGTAGTATGATTTGTATGTAACTACATGTGTTTTGCACAATTATACTAGGTTACAAAAGATAACATAGTGAGTTAGTACTTTTTCTAGGCAAGATCAACACAACAACCGAACTACTTGTATTGCACACCTCTTTTTTCTCTTTTTGGTAGAAAGGAAGATTGCTTTAATCAGAAAATCTGGCAATCTGAGAAAAAGACAGACTCATATCCCAAAACCAACTCCAGAGATTCTGCTGAGATGTAACAGTTTTAAAGGGATCAAATCACTGAGGCAGGAGCTTAGGTTCTGTGGCCTTTTCCATTGTGTGCAGGCTGACTGACTTCTCATGATCTTTCTTCACAGGTTATCTTGACCACATGGCTTATCTTTCCTGTGGTAGATGACAATCAAGAGGCATAGAAGTGGGAAGGTCTGGTCCGATCATACCAGTTTAGGTAGATACTGTCCATTTTCCACCATGAGAGGGCTGGGTCAGATACCTTTGCCATTGTTGAGCTGCTAAATCATGTCCAACTTCTTCTGAGCCCACGCACTGCAGCATGGCAGGCTTCTCTGTCCTTCACCATCCCCAGAGTCAACCCAAACTCAGTCATTAAGTCAGTGACGCCATCCAACCATCTCATCCTCTATGTGACCCCCGTCCTCCTACCCCACCCACTCTGTCCCTCCCAGCACCACGGTCCCCTCCAATAAGTCAGTTCTCTGCATCAGGTATTCAACGAATCAAGTTTCCCAAAGAATTCTCACTGCAAGGTACTTAAAACTATAGTTACAACAACACTTTCATATAAAATCAAACTTTCAGCTACTATAAGCTGTCTAGGTCAATCATCATGTTAGTTTCCATAACAACAAATATCTGCTTTAGCATTTCAGGCACTTTAAGATCAATGACTCAGAAATAAGATTATGCTTGTAGATATAATCACAAAGCCACTAGTTTCAGAAGTTTAAACATAAAACTCAATAAAACCAAATATTAAGCAATGATTTAAAAGTGTTTTACAGAAGATGGAATTTTAAGATTTTGAGGAAAATCAATCGCTTTCAAAGGGAAAACACAGAATTAAACAGGTTGCAACAAGAAAAAAATGCAATGTAAATGTCAACTGTAGTATGATTTGTATGTAACTACATGTGTTTTGCACAATTATACTAGGTTACAAAAGATAACATAGTGAGTTAGTACTTTTTCTAGGCAAGATCAACACAACAACCGAACTACTTGTATTGCACACCTCTTTTTTCTCTTTTTGGTAGAAAGGAAGATTGCTTTAATCAGAAAATCTGGCAATCTGAGAAAAAGACAGACTCATATCCCAAAACCAACTCCAGAGATTCTGCTGAGATGTAACAGTTTTAAAGGGATCAAATCACTGAGGCAGGAGCTTAGGTTCTGTGGCCTTTTCCATTGTGTGCAGGCTGACTGACTTCTCATGATCTTTCTTCACAGGTTATCTTGACCACATGGCTTATCTTTCCTGTGGTAGATGACAATCAAGAGGCATAGAAGTGGGAAGGTCTGGTCCGATCATACCAGTTTAGGTAGATACTGTCCATTTTCCACCATGAGAGGGCTGGGTCAGATACCTTTGCCATTGTTGAGCTGCTAAATCATGTCCAACTTCTTCTGAGCCCACGCACTGCAGCATGGCAGGCTTCTCTGTCCTTCACCATCCCCAGAGTCAACCCAAACTCAGTCATTAAGTCAGTGACGCCATCCAACCATCTCATCCTCTATGTGACCCCCGTCCTCCTACCCCACCCACTCTGTCCCTCCCAGCACCACGGTCCCCTCCAATAAGTCAGTTCTCTGCATCAGGTATTCAACGTACTGGAGTCTCAGCATTAGTCCTTCCAATGAACACTCAAGTCAACTTCCACCAGAATATAGTAACCTAGTAGCCAAAATGCTGATAAACAAAGATGAAGAAAATATCTGATTCAAGATTGAGGGTAAGGACAGATGGATCTTGGCCCTGTAGAATCCTCCAGGATGTGAATGAGGTTCCCACAGTGACCAGCAAAGAAAAATCCCCTCATGCTTCTAGCAGGAGGAGAGCAAAAGGAGCCCTTTTGAAAAAAACTACTGCACATTTCTTGAAACACTGGGTCTTCTTGCTGTTTGAATTTCTTTCCATAAAGGAGATATAAAATGAGAAGAAATAACTAGAAAGAAAAATTGTATTTTCTTAGTGATAGCAAATGATAAGACTATTATGGGAAGGCAAAAAAAAAAAAAAAGCCTTAATTTTGTTGATACTCCTTATCATAAGGCTTTTCTAAAATATACATACACAGTTACCCAAATTAAACAGAATCTGAACCAATGTTGAAGAGGTCTAACAATACAAACACTAAAAAAATTCAATGAATACTGGGGACCAGGTATTTGGGTTATGGTCAGCAAGTATGGTTTTATTAGATCATCATATATGGAGTACACTGAATGGATATTCCAAAATCAATTATTCAGGAGACTGCTATAGCTCTTTTTCACTTTTTTTTTTTTTTTTTTTTAATTTCGGCCTCTTTTACTGGTTTTTTAATTTATTTTCATCCATCTTTATTCTTTGGCCTGTGTGGACCTCCCATTGCAGCAGCCTCTCTTGTTGCAGAGCACCAGTCCTGGGCTCATGCGCTCCAGAGCACTGACTCGTAATTGGTCACACTGGTCCAGCCACTCCACGGTATGTGAGGTCTTCCCAGGCCAGGAATTGACCAGCTCCACGGTATGTTCTCGGGGTCCTTCACTGCTAAATCATGTCCAACTTCTTCTGAGCCCACGCACTGCAGCATGGCAGGCTTCTCTGTCCTTCACCATCCCCAGAGTCCCAAACTCAGTCATTAAGTCAGTGACGCCATCCAACCATCTCATCCTCTATGTGACCCCCGTCCTCCTACCCCACCCACTCTGTCCCTCCCAGCACCACGGTCCCCTCCAATAAGTCAGTTCTCTGCATCAGGTATTCAACGTACTGGAGTCTCAGCATTAGTCCTTCCAATGAACACTCAAGTCAACTTCCACCAGAATATAGTAACCTAGTAGCCAAAATGCTGATAAACAAAGATGAAGAAAATATCTGATTCAAGATTGAGGGTAAGGACAGATGGATCTTGGCCCTGTAGAATCCTCCAGGATGTGAATGAGGTTCCCACAGTGACCAGCAAAGAAAAATCCCCTCATGCTTCTAGCAGGAGGAGAGCAAAAGGAGCCCTTTTGAAAAAAACTACTGCACATTTCTTGAAACACTGGGTCTTCTTGCTGTTTGAATTTCTTTCCATAAAGGAGATATAAAATGAGAAGAAATAACTAGAAAGAAAAATTGTATTTTCTTAGTGATAGCAAATGATAAGACTATTATGGGAAGGCAAAAAAAAAAAAAAAGCCTTAATTTTGTTGATACTCCTTATCATAAGGCTTTTCTAAAATATACATACACAGTTACCCAAATTAAACAGAATCTGAACCAATGTTGAAGAGGTCTAACAATACAAACACTAAAAAAATTCAATGAATACTGGGGACCAGGTATTTGGGTTATGGTCAGCAAGTATGGTTTTATTAGATCATCATATATGGAGTACACTGAATGGATATTCCAAAATCAATTATTCAGGAGACTGCTATAGCTCTTTTTCACTTTTTTTTTTTTTTTTTTTAATTTCGGCCTCTTTTACTGGTTTTTTAATTTATTTTCATCCATCTTTATTCTTTGGCCTGTGTGGACCTCCCATTGCAGCAGCCTCTCTTGTTGCAGAGCACCAGTCCTGGGCTCATGCGCTCCAGAGCACTGACTCGTAATTGGTCACACTGGTCCAGCCACTCCACGGTATGTGAGGTCTTCCCAGGCCAGGAATTGAACCAGTGCCTCTTGCACTGCAAAGCAGACTTCCCACCCACTGGACCACCAGGGAAGCCCTTCACTTGGTTTTGATTGCAACAATGAATAGAAAAACTTTGAGCTCAAGCATATAAATTGGCATATAATGGCAGAAAGCTTTAAATTAAAAGATAAGTCACCAGTTCACTCTGGTTGCTTCAGCAAAGAACATGGCTCCTTTTTTAAAAAAACCATTCTTCTCGCTAAGGTAACATAGCTGATTTTTCCCTTTACCAGCCACAATATTTTGATACAATTCATACTATATATCCACACATGCATCCCACTATGTCACTATAGAAAACAAAATAAAACCATTGTTCTTCAGTAAGGGTCCCCTATACTTACAAATACCTTGTCACAGAGTTCACTGTATGTGCTCTTGTGTTAACTTTTATTAAAAATGTGAATCCATCCTGATGCATCTTTGTGGCTTGTCTTGAGGATTTCATTAAAAAAAAATTCTCAGCACTTCATATGAGTATCTTATTTTATGTAGCCAGTATAAATTGAACATCTCCAGAAAAGAGGAGGACTGCTAATTTAATTCAAGGGTTGATTCCAAGATTTATCTTAAATTCAGCTTTGTGCTCTTGAGTAACAATGTAATCTCACCCTATCAGAAAATCTTTTTAAATAACTCAACGTCTTTCATGTAGGTACCAGAAACTAACCTGAATACCGAGGAAGATCAAACCAAAACAACCAACCGATCAAATAACCAATCAGAAGAGTAAATAAGGAGTTCTAGGCTGACCCAGTATTCTAGTTTGTGAGGAATGATTTTCAAGTGAAGGAGTCTGTAAGACATTTTCTGTACCAAAGAGTAAGGTTTTATTAGATCATCATATATGGAGTACACTGAATGGATATTCCAAAATCAATTATTCAGGAGACTGCTATAGCTCTTTTTCACTTTTTTTTTTTTTTTTTAATTTCGGCCTCTTTTACTGGTTTTTTAATTTATTTTCATCCATCTTTATTCTTTGGCCTGTGTGGACCTCCCATTGCAGCAGCCTCTCTTGTTGCAGAGCACCAGTCCTGGGCTCATGCGCTCCAGAGCACTGACTCGTAATTGGTCACACTGGTCCAGCCACTCCACGGTATGTGAGGTCTTCCCAGGCCAGGAATTGAACCAGTGCCTCTTGCACTGCAAAGCAGACTTCCCACCCACTGGACCACCAGGGAAGCCCTTCACTTGGTTTTGATTGCAACAATGAATAGAAAAACTTTGAGCTCAAGCATATAAATTGGCATATAATGGCAGAAAGCTTTAAATTAAAAGATAAGTCACCAGTTCACTCTGGTTGCTTCAGCAAAGAACATGGCTCCTTTTTTAAAAAAACCATTCTTCTCGCTAAGGTAACATAGCTGATTTTTCCCTTTACCAGCCACAATATTTTGATACAATTCATACTATATATCCACACATGCATCCCACTATGTCACTATAGAAAACAAAATAAAACCATTGTTCTTCAGTAAGGGTCCCCTATACTTACAAATACCTTGTCACAGAGTTCACTGTATGTGCTCTTGTGTTAACTTTTATTAAAAATGTGAATCCATCCTGATGCATCTTTGTGGCTTGTCTTGAGGATTTCATTAAAAAAAAATTCTCAGCACTTCATATGAGTATCTTATTTTATGTAGCCAGTATAAATTGAACATCTCCAGAAAAGAGGAGGACTGCTAATTTAATTCAAGGGTTGATTCCAAGATTTATCTTAAATTCAGCTTTGTGCTCTTGAGTAACAATGTAATCTCACCCTATCAGAAAATCTTTTTAAATAACTCAACGTCTTTCATGTAGGTACCAGAAACTAACCTGAATACCGAGGAAGATCAAACCAAAACAACCAACCGATCAAATAACCAATCAGAAGAGTAAATAAGGAGTTCTAGGCTGACCCAGTATTCTAGTTTGTGAGGAATGATTTTCAAGTGAAGGAGTCTGTAAGACATTTTCTGTATTCTAGACTTAAGTGGTGGTAGATCTAGATGTGTAAGAATTTGAACAGGAACTGCTGTTAATGTTGCTACCTAATATTATTAATACTACCTAATATCATTAAACAAAAAAATACTAGTACAAAAATAATCTTACTAAATTATTTTTATGTCATTTCATGGCTCTGCTTCATCCTTATCTCATTTGTTACTGTTAAAATTACTAGAAGGGCTTCCCTGGTGGTCCAGTGGGTAAGGACACTGCCTTGCAGTGCAAGGGGCGCCGGTTCGATCCCTGGCCTGGGAAGATCCCACGTGCCATGGAGCATCTGGACCAATGTGTCCAATTACCGAGCTGGAGCTCTGGAGCGCATGCGCCCAGAGCAGGTGCTCTGTGACGAGATGGGCCACTGCGATGGGAGGCCCACACGGGCCAAAGAACAAAGAGGGATGAAAACAGATAAATGAAAAGACCAATAGAAGTGGCCCGCCCGCCCCTCTCCCTCCCCAACCCGACCCCCGCCCAAAAAAATTACTAGAAGATAAAATGCTTACTCATCTAATGTTTTTAAATTATTTTTTTTTCATGATACGTTCTTATCTAATCTCCCTTTAACTTGATTTTAGTCCCTCCCAAAAACAATTCTCACTTAAAAATGACTGGATAATGCAAATTTACTCTTACCTTACAATTTCTTCCATTTGTTGAGTTATTGTCATTCGTCCCATGAATCTATCAAAGAATTCATTATGTTACAAGAAAACTAATGATACGTTACTTATGACATCAATGGACAGAAAATTTTAAGACAGTTTTGGCGCTATTCTTATACATGAAACAAACCCAATCTTTTGCAAATATGAATCATCCAGGATTTGTAGAAATTGCTAAGGTAAGTCACTCATTAAGCTTTGTGCTCTTGAGTAACAATGTAATCTCACCCTATCAGAAAATCTTTTTAAATAACTCAACGTCTTTCATGTAGGTACCAGAAACTAACCTGAATACCGAGGAAGATCAAACCAAAACAACCAACCGATCAAATAACCAATCAGAAGAGTAAATAAGGAGTTCTAGGCTGACCCAGTATTCTAGTTTGTGAGGAATGATTTTCAAGTGAAGGAGTCTGTAAGACATTTTCTGTATTCTAGACTTAAGTGGTGGTAGATCTAGATGTGTAAGAATTTGAACAGGAACTGCTGTTAATGTTGCTACCTAATATTATTAATACTACCTAATATCATTAAACAAAAAAATACTAGTACAAAAATAATCTTACTAAATTATTTTTATGTCATTTCATGGCTCTGCTTCATCCTTATCTCATTTGTTACTGTTAAAATTACTAGAAGGGCTTCCCTGGTGGTCCAGTGGGTAAGGACACTGCCTTGCAGTGCAAGGGGCGCCGGTTCGATCCCTGGCCTGGGAAGATCCCACGTGCCATGGAGCATCTGGACCAATGTGTCCAATTACCGAGCTGGAGCTCTGGAGCGCATGCGCCCAGAGCAGGTGCTCTGTGACGAGATGGGCCACTGCGATGGGAGGCCCACACGGGCCAAAGAACAAAGAGGGATGAAAACAGATAAATGAAAGACCAATAGAAGTGGCCCGCCCGTTCCCCTCCCTCCCCAACCCGACCCCCGCCCAAAAAAATTACTAGAAGATAAAATGCTTACTCATCTAATGTTTTTAAATTATTTTTTTTTCATGATACGTTCTTATCTAATCTCCCTTTAACTTGATTTTAGTCCCTCCCAAAAACAATTCTCACTTAAAAATGACTGGATAATGCAAATTTACTCTTACCTTACAATTTCTTCCATTTGTTGAGTTATTGTCATTCGTCCCATGAATCTATCAAAGAATTCATTATGTTACAAGAAAACTAATGATACGTTACTTATGACATCAATGGACAGAAAATTTTAAGACAGTTTTGGCGCTATTCTTATACATGAAACAAACCCAATCTTTTGCAAATATGAATCATCCAGGATTTGTAGAAATTGCTAAGGTAAGTCACTCATTAAGCTTTAAACAATTAATATTCTTAGATTCCCAGGGAGTGATCAGTGAAGCTGTTTTCTTATCACCCTCTTCCGCTTCATCCCTTTTCTGGTGTGGGGGAAGGCTTGTGTTCAAGCCTTCCCCAGCCATGAACCATGCTCTCTGCCATCTGTTGCATGATTTCCCTGGGTTTTGCGATGATGTACAAACAAGTGCTGGTACTGTAAGCTGCTGCTGCCCACAGCTGCCTCACTAGCTCTCCTCATATGACACCCACTTTGGCAATAAGACCTTTGTGGAATCCAACCAAGCCTTCCACCCAGCACCTGGCCTGCACCTAGACTTAGGGATCCTGTACTATGTCTACATATGTCTACATGGGGCCATTGGCAGTATTCTATACAAGGCCACCAATATTCTAGCAGGAATTAACGGCCCAGAGACTAGCCAGTTGCTAGTCATTTCTGCTTCCATCAATGCCTTCGACCTCCAAGTGGAGCTGGAAGGCAATTATCGGACGATCACATGTTTTCCTTCTATCTCACTATACCCTCCCCCACAGCCTTTTTTTTTTTTAAATTTTAACCACCATGGGTTTGCTCTACCATAGCTGGTAGCAGAGGGCCTCTGGTTAGTGACAGGGCACCAGAGTGAGAATGAGAACAGTACTTTCATGGAGTGTAACAACATGACCGTCATCAACTTGCTACTTAAAATCTTTGGGCCCACGAATGAGAGAAACTTCACCCTGCTGCTGCTGCTGCTACAGGTCATGGGCAGAGCCTGTCACCTTCTCCATTCTGTACCAGCCATTCGGCTCTTCTGTGTCAGAGCCCCTGATCCACTGCACTTTGACTCACAGCCTCCAGGGTTTCTGACTCAGACTAACCTCTTCTGGACCAAAACTGCATCCTAGCCTAGGCCTCTCCCATCCTTCAATCTCCTCCAGATCTTATCCTCAGCATTTCCTTTCCCTTGTGATTACTGACATCCTGGGCCTTTTTTGCCCTCTAATGACAACTGATTGGACTCTGCCTGTGACTTTCTTGGATTTGCCACTCTCTCTCTTCACTCCCTTTTGCGGCCACCAAAGGCAAGACAAGAGAAGAAAATGGCAACCCATTCCAGTATTCCTTCCTGGAGAATTCTACGGACAGAAGAGCCTGGTGGGCTACAGTCCCTGGGGTCAGAAAGAGTTGGACACAACTTGAGTGTCTAACACACACACAAAGGCAGGATACTGTAGCTTTATCCAATTACCCACAACTCTGACCCTCAAGGAATATGTCAGGTCTGGGGATAGAACTCTGGCTAGGGACAGGTACACAAATTCAAAGATGACTTGACATTTGGCTATAAATTAAGTGTTCTGATTAAGAGTAGATCAGGGGGTCAGGTGCTCCCAGTGGTGACACAGAATATTGTCTTTATTTCTTATTTTAAGATTTTTTAACTTTCTCCCCATTTTCCAAATAACATAAGACCACCCACAAACGCGACAGAATGCATCGGTCACATCTGATCTCATATTAAGTATCTTATGCTTGCTTAACGCTGCATCATTTTCCAGTTTCTAATAATCATTTTATAATTCATCCTTGTCTGAGACTTGGAAATAATATCAAGAAGAAATTCAAAGTACTAAATTCTTCACAGTGAAATCTATCTTATAATTTAAATGCTCTTAAAGCACAGAACTCCAAATTTTTAGTTAATTGGAAAACTTCATACTGTATTTGATTTGGATGAAAATGCAAGCTTTTTATATCACACAGAGAAAATTCCATTATCAATATATGGATCCAAAACAAAGATATGTAAGAGATCTGAAAAAGTCAATGACTAATGTAAGATTTTAAAACATTTTAACCAACAAATGGAGAAAATGACAAAAAGCTGAGGGCAAGTTTTACAATTTGATTGTAATTTCTATTCTATCACCAGTTTTGGGCTAAAAATGAGTAGTTTCTCATAGAAGTCATTAATAATAAAAAGTTGTTTCCATTTCATAGATGATAATAATTAGCATACAGCTAGCTGAAAGCTGACTTACTTTGTAGTTAGTAAGTTGTAATGTTAAACAGATTTAGATCACAAAAGGAGTTAGAACACAAAGACAAGGCCTGTACCTTCAAATAGACACATACACATTTGTGCACACACACATATACGATTAGACTATTTTCTCATAAGGAAATAACTTTATTTCCCTTATAACTACTATTATAGTTATAAAGTTTACTGCTATTATTAATAAGACAGTTCATACCAAAGCAGAAGGTAATAGGGAGGAACATGAGAATAAAAGCACATTCTAAACTAATTCTTTAGCTTAGAATTCTGCCAAGTTTTGCTTTTTCCCCTCTTTAACTGGTCTCCCACCTTCCTCCTCACAATTGTCTTCAATTAGCTATTTCACTGCATGCTTACGATGTAAAAAATGTGATTTCTAAATAGGACTTAAAATGAATATGGTGAATATCACATCATACCTGTATAAGTCTGCCTCTGGTTGCTGACATTCTACCACAGCTATAAGAGTGTCCAAACTGGCAACTGTCTGTAACACTGCTGTTTCTGGAACTGCCACATGTGTCTGGAAAAAAAAAAAAAGCCACATCGCATAATTGCGAGATCTAAATGGAACCTTAGACATCATTTATTTCAAATCTCTTCTACAAATGAAATCATAGCATTCTGTACTTGAGATCACTTAGCTAGATGACAGAAGAGAAAGAAGAGCATAAAATAACAAGCAATAAAAGGAGCAACTGTGTCTTCAGAGGCAATTTGCATACAAGGAAATTACATCTGACAACCTACTCCAGTATTCTCGCCTGGAGAATTCTATAACCAGAGGAGCCTGGTGGGTCTACAGTCCATAGGGTCACAAACAGTGAGACATGACTGAGCAACTAACACTTTCAAGTGTGTTAATCGTCACTACTGCTAAGTTTATTATAAATAATGTAACAGGAAGGAAAAAGTGAATCAAGTAAAATCCTTGATTATAGTTTGAAAACTGAGAAACATTTAAATGTGCTCCATATCTAAAAAAGGACCAACATATTAAAAGATTATATTTTTCCTAAAAACATTTATTGCTTTTCCTAACTTGACTAACCCATATGAGGCTAACCTTGAAGTAAATGTGTACATCCATGAAGTAAGTAAAAGTAATATAAAAACATTTCTCCTTTATCAGGTCAAACTTTATTACCTTAACCAGGCAAAAAATACTGCTATAATCCAAAGATTTTATTTATCAAGAGCAACATTCAAAAATATATATGTACAAACCTTCAGGTTAGTTTCTCCATCCAGACTAGCAGTTGTAACGTGACAAGAACCATCAAGTCGGTCTGAGGACAGAAGCACCAAATCTGCAGGGAAAATTTCATCTTTGGCTACTCGAACAATATCACCCACCTACAAAGAATTTTGGGGAAAAGTGAATATACAGATTTTAAAAAGAAAGGACTTACTTTTATTGAGTTGTAAACAAGTGGTCGATCACAATATTTTAATGTAGAAAAGCAGACGTTTAACTAAAATATAATCAGATTAGTGTTTGTGTTCTAAAAACATAACTGATCTGTATGCTTCACTCAACGCATACCCGTATGTTTTTCGATCTAGTTTTTACGAGGCCACCACTTCGAACAACATAGACAGGAGCTCCATTCACTTCATTATCTGAGATATGTCGCAACCAATCTTCATAACCCTGTAAACATCAAAAGAATAAAAAATGGCCCTTTTAGTATAATTAGAAGATACTTTTTATCAAGTGAGAAAAAGAAACATAAAGAATTTCCTTAAGTATTTCATACATTAGCACTATATTAGACTATTTTGACCCATACGTCTCAGGTATTTGACATTCATTACTACCAGAAACACTCTTTTTTTTCCCCCCTATTATGCCTCTTTTTTTGGCAGGGGGGTGGGAGGCGGGCCGGCGGGCCACTTCTACTGGTCTTTCATTTATCTATTCTCAGCCTTCTTTGTTCTTTGGCCCGTGTGGGCCTCCCATCGTGGTGGCCTCTGTTGTCGCAGAGCACCGGCTCTGGGGCATGTGCTCTAGAGCTCTGGCTCGGTAATTGGACACATGGGTCCAGCCACTCCGCAGCAGGTGGGATCTTCCCAGGCCAGGGATTGAATTGGTGCCCCCTGCACTGCAAGGCGGACTCTTTAACCAGACCACCAAGGAAGTCCTCTTCTCTTGTTCTTTAACACACACATGTTCCTGGTTTTTACAGTACCTCTCCAGTTCCTTCTCCTCAATTTCCATATGTGAGGCTCCTTCCCTGTCATCTTAATGAGCCCTTTGTTCAACCCCTTACTTTTCTTACTACATTCATATCTTCTATCTGTGCCTTCAAAAAATTTCTGAAAGTTATCACCGTAGCCCGTATCTCTGGATTTTACACTTTAATACCCAACTGCATCCTTAATATCTCCATTTTGATGAGTCACAAATACATTAAACATTTCAAAACTAAATTGATGATGTCATCCTTAAAATCTGCTGCATTTCCAATGTTTCTCATCTTTACAAATGACTCATTTGGGAAGGAGACAGGTTGTAAGTTATTTTTATTATATTAAACTCACTCCTTTGGCACATATATTATAAATTCACCAACTTTTTAACTTAGTTACACCGTCACATTCCAACTAAAGCCAGTCTTTATTTGGCCAGATATATACTGGGAAACCAAGGAAAGAAGTATTACATTTAATGCTTCCTTTAAAATATTCAAGAGGCTCATTCATTCATTTATGCATCTATCAAATGAATATTTACTTCAGGTCAAATATGTGCACAATCTTGTTCTGGTCACTGGTAATAAACTGGTAATATAAAACAAAAATCTCTGCCCTCAAAGAACTAAACACTCAAATGAAGGTGGCAAACTAATAAGCATTCATTCAATAGCAAAATAAGTAGTAAGTGACCAATGATATAAAACAAAAACACCAGCGCAGGGAATAAAAGAGTGACACGGAGGTCAAGAAAAGGCTATGGTTCCAAGTGGAAACAGTTGTATTTCTAAGCACAAACTGTTATATATATGTGTCTGGAGTTTAGAGCCATAGTTTCAGGACACATATAAAATTGAGATCCATCAACATATAAATGGTACCTTAACCCTCTAGATTGGATGAAATCAACAAAGAGGAAACTATATACAGAAAAGAAGCCCAAGAGACAGATACTTGTTACTTCCATGCAATAAATGACATTTACAAAACCAAATAAATGTGTAATTGCTATAAGTGATTTGGATGTTTACTGACTTACATAAATCCTAGTCACCAACAGAACACTGAATAAAGGGAAATCAAAACTTAGAGCAGCAACATGATATTCTGACATACTAGGTAATTATCAATTTACAGTCTTCCCTTATCTTTATCATGTAAGTGATAAACACACTACCTCTCAGAATTATAAAATGTTTGCCAATTTTGTTTCTATGTCAATTTAAACCTTATCCCTAAATCTTACAAAATGAAAACTTAATCAAACTGGTACAAGAATATACAAGTTAACTTTCAAGGGGAAGGGGGCAGTTCTGTATAGTTAAGCCTCTGCCAAGATATTTTGAGAGGTAGTAGCTATATAAGGGGATTCCCTTGTAGTTCAGCTGGTAAAGAATCCATCTGCAATGCAGGAAACCCCGGTTTGATCCCTGGGCTGGGAAGATCCACTGGAGAAGGGAAAGGCTACCCACTCTAGTATTCTGGCCAGGAGAATTCCATGGCTTATCCACAAAGACTCCACTGAGCAAGCTTACTAAAGCCATATAAAACTGGGAAACCAAGGAAAGAAGTATTACATTTAATGCTTCCTTTAAAATATTCAAGAGGCTCATTCATTCATTTATGCATCTATCAAATGAATATTTACTTCAGGTCAAATATGTGCACAATCTTGTTCTGGTCACTGGTAATAAACTGGTAATATAAAACAAAAATCTCTGCCCTCAAAGAACTAAACACTCAAATGAAGGTGGCAAACTAATAAGCATTCATTCAATAGCAAAATAAGTAGTAAGTGACCAATGATATAAAACAAAAACACCAGCGCAGGGAATAAAAGAGTGACACGGAGGTCAAGAAAAGGCTATGGTTCCAAGTGGAAACAGTTGTATTTCTAAGCACAAACTGTTATATATATGTGTCTGGAGTTTAGAGCCATAGTTTCAGGACACATATAAAATTGAGATCCATCAACATATAAATGGTACCTTAACCCTCTAGATTGGATGAAATCAACAAAGAGGAAACTATATACAGAAAAGAAGCCCAAGAGACAGATACTTGTTACTTCCATGCAATAAATGACATTTACAAAACCAAATAAATGTGTAATTGCTATAAGTGATTTGGATGTTTACTGACTTACATAAATCCTAGTCACCAACAGAACACTGAATAAAGGGAAATCAAAACTTAGAGCAGCAACATGATATTCTGACATACTAGGTAATTATCAATTTACAGTCTTCCCTTATCTTTATCATGTAAGTGATAAACACACTACCTCTCAGAATTATAAAATGTTTGCCAATTTTGTTTCTATGTCAATTTAAACCTTATCCCTAAATCTTACAAAATGAAAACTTAATCAAACTGGTACAAGAATATACAAGTTAACTTTCAAGGGGAAGGGGGCAGTTCTGTATAGTTAAGCCTCTGCCAAGATATTTTGAGAGGTAGTAGCTATATAAGGGGATTCCCTTGTAGTTCAGCTGGTAAAGAATCCATCTGCAATGCAGGAAACCCCGGTTTGATCCCTGGGCTGGGAAGATCCACTGGAGAAGGGAAAGGCTACCCACTCTAGTATTCTTACCTGGAGAATTCCATGGCTTATCCACAAAGACTCAGACATGACTGAGCAACTTCACTTCCACAGCTATATTAACATGACATTTCCAGGAATTTTAAAATTTCTTATTTGTCATGTTTACCCAATAATACTGTTTTTCTATACCTAGATTTTAATATTAATTTAGATCTAGTTAAAGCTAATCCCTTAGAGTACTACTTTACATAAAAACAATTTCACCAGGGCTTCCTGGGTGGCTCAGTGGTAAAGAGTTCACTTGCCAATGCAGGAGACACGGGTATGATCCCTGATCTGGGAAGAGTCAATGTGCTGTGGAACAACTAGGCTGGTGAGCCACAACTATGGAGCCTGGGACAACTATGGAGCCCATGTACCGCAGCTACCGAAGCTCATATGCCCCAGAGCCCGAGTTCCACAAGAGAAGTCACTGCAGCGAGAAGCCTGCTCACCTTAACTAGAGAGTAGCCCCCAATGCCTGCAACTAGAGCAGAACCTGTAGCAGCAGTAAAAACCCAGAATAGCCAAAAATAAATAAATAAATAAAATTAAAAAAAAACGAAAAACCACAATTTCACCAGACAAAAGTGTAAAAAATAGGAAAGAATTATACAATTTTTATTCAGAAATGTTCATGCCAGAAGTACACATTTTACTCTTATAAACATGTCTCCTTTGAACTATGTATCTTTTAAGTACTACGAAACTCGACAAAGATGATTAGAATAATCTGTTTCATCTGTAACTTGGTTTGTACATACAAAATGCCTGCTTTTGGATGGTTCCTAGGATGTCACAGGAACAATCTACTTTAATAACTATAATCATCCCATCAGTCACCAGGTACCTGACAACACTGGCTTAACTCAGTTCAATTTTTACCATATGCAGAATCAAACAAATTTGCTGCTTTTTTTCTTTTTTATAATTTGATTTATTTGGCTGTGCTGGGTCTTTTGTTGCTGAGCTGGGGCTACTCTCTAGTTGTGGTACATAGGCTTCTTATTGCGGTAGCTTCTCTTGTTGCAGAGCACAGGTTCTAGGACACAGCCTTAGAAGTTGTGGAACGCAGGCTTAGTCATCCCACAGATTGACCCCACGTCTCCTGTACTAGCAGGAGGATTCTTTAACTCTGAGCCAGCAGGGAAGTCCCAAATTTGTTGCTATCTTATGAAAACTACTTTCACAACAATAAATCTTAATTTGGAGTAGAAACATAAAGTTAACTTCTGAATGACTTGGAGGAGAAAAAAAAAAGCAACAGGAAGTATTTCATACCTGCTTTATGGCAGTAACTGTTATTACAAAGAACAATGGAAGTCCACTGGTAACTGGACTGGTAGGTGTATCAATCATAAGCTGGATTAAAAACAAAGAATGCAGAGTATTATATTTTATATTATAAACATCACACTATTAACATATAGAATCTCATAATATTGGGAAATCTGAAAACATTATACAAAATATGTATTGTAGTTCAGATGAAAAAGTAAACATGAGAGAGGTACTATGCAGTGAATGTGGTTAACTTCACAATTTCACAAGTTCACTTTGTTAGCTTTTATATGGGTTAGTAGACTATCTATTGCATACCCACAAATATTGCTAGAGTGGACTCAGTTTCTCTGCTCTCTTAACACACAGAGTACTTAAGGTCTTCCTCAGTATCTGCCTTGAAGGGGAGCTACAGCTATTCACAATCTCATTTCACATTTCTTTGCCCATCCAGAGAAATGCTAAAAAAAAAAAAAAATTGTCAATTTTTATTCTGGGATCCAGAATAAACTCACCACCGGAGAGAAGACAAGAAATGGGACTATGGAAAGGGTTTCTTTCTACAAGTGATTTTGTTACACCAAGCAGAGCCAGAGGGGTGCAACTTGGATAATGTTGCTGCAATTACCTAAGTCATACAACTGAGGTTTCAATAAACTGCTGAAGAAGAAATATCTCCACTAATTATATTCAGTTACTTAGAGCATGGGTCTAATGATCTATTAATATTCCTTTACTCTTGTTAGACCAATTAAACTTGTTCTATTCCGTTTGCTGTGCTGGGTCTTTTGTTGCTGAGCTGGGGCTACTCTCTAGTTGTGGTACATAGGCTTCTTATTGCGGTAGCTTCTCTTGTTGCAGAGCACAGGTTCTAGGACACAGCCTTAGAAGTTGTGGAACGCAGGCTTAGTCATCCCACAGATTGACCCCACGTCTCCTGTACTAGCAGGAGGATTCTTTAACTCTGAGCCAGCAGGGAAGTCCCAAATTTGTTGCTATCTTATGAAAACTACTTTCACAACAATAAATCTTAATTTGGAGTAGAAACATAAAGTTAACTTCTGAATGACTTGGAGGAGAAGAAAAAAGCAACAGGAAGTATTTCATACCTGCTTTATGGCAGTAACTGTTATTACAAAGAACAATGGAAGTCCACTGGTAACTGGACTGGTAGGTGTATCAATCATAAGCTGGATTAAAAACAAAGAATGCAGAGTATTATATTTTATATTATAAACATCACACTATTAACATATAGAATCTCATAATATTGGGAAATCTGAAAACATTATACAAAATATGTATTGTAGTTCAGATGAAAAAGTAAACATGAGAGAGGTACTATGCAGTGAATGTGGTTAACTTCACAATTTCACAAGTTCACTTTGTTAGCTTTTATATGGGTTAGTAGACTATCTATTGCATACCCACAAATATTGCTAGAGTGGACTCAGTTTCTCTGCTCTCTTAACACACAGAGTACTTAAGGTCTTCCTCAGTATCTGCCTTGAAGGGGAGCTACAGCTATTCACAATCTCATTTCACATTTCTTTGCCCATCCAGAGAAATGCTAAAAAAAAAAAAAAATTGTCAATTTTTATTCTGGGATCCAGAATAAACTCACCACCGGAGAGAAGACAAGAAATGGGACTATGGAAAGGGTTTCTTTCTACAAGTGATTTTGTTACACCAAGCAGAGCCAGAGGGGTGCAACTTGGATAATGTTGCTGCAATTACCTAAGTCATACAACTGAGGTTTCAATAAACTGCTGAAGAAGAAATATCTCCACTAATTATATTCAGTTACTTAGAGCATGGGTCTAATGATCTATTAATATTCCTTTACTCTTGTTAGACCAATTAAACTTGTTCTATTCCACAAACAAGCTGAATCCCTAATCTTAGTAATTTCACAACTGCATGTTACATGGATGAAGTAGATACAAATTTCTTATTTTTTCGACTAAACCAAGCTGATGTTCTACAAGAAGTTCCTTTTCCGTTCATGAAGGGAAGAAATTATTTATTTATTTATATATTTTCTAAAGTGCTTCCTCAAGCTCTAAGGTGACTACTTCATAAGCTTTTTCTTTTGAAGGCCCAGGTTCTATGGAGAGAAAAGTTCAGAATTTATTAAAAAAAAAAAAAAAAGAAAGAAAAAAAAATTCAATGCCACACTGAAAGAGACTCCTATGGCATCATCAGAAAAGAATAATTCTTTGAAAGAAAATGACATAACTAACTCTAAATCTTGATTTATATTTAAATTTCATTAACTGTTCTCTTGATATTTTGATTTTAGAACAAAAAGCATAATGTGAAAAATCAAAAAAAAAGTCAAATAGCTTCGAATGAACATAGATTTAAGAAAATAGCCTCCTAGATAAAAACCTATAATTGTGGAGATTCTTAAAAATTATAATAAAATGTTTTTAAATAAAAGTGAAAATTATAAATTAAAAAACCAAAAAACCAAAGGAAGATCTTTGTACATCTTCGTACAAAGAGGGTTCCACATGTGGAAAAACAAGTGTTGCATATTAAAAGCCAAAGTATTTATGTTCTGAGGCAGAACATCTGAAAGGATGATGTTATTTTCTTGGCTGTAATTATGATTATCAGCACTATAGGACATAAGTGATAAAACAAAATAAAATTAATTTTAACATTCATTATTTTTCAGACATCTAGATGTGATTTAAATCACTGTATCACTGAATACAATGAGGAAGCTCTGCAGCAAAAAAAAGTGGTCCCATAGTCACATGATTCAGAATGCAATGTAACTTTTCCTTGAAGATATATTTTTATAATCCATGTTTATCAACTTAATGATTTATGGAGTGATAAAGCTTACCTGAACCAAAAATATAATAAGAAAATAAAAGTTTGCCACTCTTCTGAATTGTTCAAATAAATTTTTTGGAACAAAATTCCACACAGTATACTACAAAAGAAAAAACAACAAAAAAAAGGAGAGATAAGTTAATATTTTAAAATAATATATACTAATACATATAATAATAAGAAAACACGTACGCATCAGATTTACTAGGACCTTAAACAAATTCACATAACTTTTAGTGCTACAAAAACTTTCTGGTTTTAGACTTTTAGGGATTTTATTCTAGTTTTTCCCTGTCTTTTACTATTTACTGGTGATTTTAGTAAAATTTTTAAAAAATGAGATTAAATTGGAACCTATCAATTTTGCTATTAAATTCTTAGCTTTTTTTTTTTTTTTAAAGAAGTTGGCAATGGGAGACTTAAATAATATTTTAAAAATTTACTTCAGATTCTGAATACACAAAACTAAACCTAATATTATATAAGATGAATTAAGGGACTTGATTAAACACAGACTCCCTGTGGTTCAGGGGATAAGACTCTATGCTCCCAATGTAAGGAGCCTATATTCAATCCCTGGTTAGAGAACAAGAACCCATACGCTGCAACTAAGAGTTCAAATGCTACAACTAGGACCCAGGGCAGCCAAATAAATAAGTCAAAATAAATTTATACATGAATTAAGAGTTGACAGAAATGCTAACATTAGATTCAATTTATTTTATAACTATTTTCTGTAGGTTGTATCGAAACAGAGGAAATTGTATAATTATTCCATTGTTCCTCGTTAAGCATGGGATATGAAATGTGGAAAAGATTAAAAATTACTTTAGATGAGTGATCACTGGTATAGCCATCAATAAAATTTCATAAAGGACATGAAAATCTGTCACAATGTCAATTTTTATAGTGAGACAGTACAGTATAATGGTGAAGGATTAAAAACTGCTGTGATCTAAATCCTAGTCCAAGGCCACTAAATGACCTTGGATCTAACCTCTCTGTGCCTCACTTTGTGCCTCTATAAATTAAGAACACCAATAACAACCATACTGTGACAGGATGTTATAAAGATTAAATGAGCTAATATATTTATGAACTGGAACCTGGCTCACACTAATCGCTGATGTCTGTTGCTATATAATTAATCAGTTCATAAAAGTTTGCCACTCTTCTGAATGTTAATAAATTTTTGGAACAAAATTCCACACAGTATACTACAAAAGAAAAAACAACAAAAAAAAGGAGAGATAAGTTAATATTTTAAAATAATATATACTAATACATATAATAATAAGAAAACACGTACGCATCAGATTTACTAGGACCTTAAACAAATTCACATAACTTTTAGTGCTACAAAAACTTTCTGGTTTTAGACTTTTAGGGATTTTATTCTAGTTTTTCCCTGTCTTTTACTATTTACTGGTGATTTTAGTAAAATTTTTAAAAAATGAGATTAAATTGGAACCTATCAATTTTGCTATTAAATTCTTAGCTTTTTTTTTTTTTTTAAAGAAGTTGGCAATGGGAGACTTAAATAATATTTTAAAAATTTACTTCAGATTCTGAATACACAAAACTAAACCTAATATTATATAAGATGAATTAAGGGACTTGATTAAACACAGACTCCCTGTGGTTCAGGGGATAAGACTCTATGCTCCCAATGTAAGGAGCCTATATTCAATCCCTGGTTAGAGAACAAGAACCCATACGCTGCAACTAAGAGTTCAAATGCTACAACTAGGACCCAGGGCAGCCAAATAAATAAGTCAAAATAAATTTATACATGAATTAAGAGTTGACAGAAATGCTAACATTAGATTCAATTTATTTTATAAATATTTTCTGTAGGTTGTATCGGAAACAGAGGAAATTGTATAATTATTCCATTGTTCCTCGTTAAGCATGGGATATGAAATGTGGAAAAGATTAAAAATTACTTTAGATGAGTGATCACTGGTATAGCCATCAATAAAATTTCATAAAGGACATGAAAATCTGTCACAATGTCAATTTTTATAGTGAGACAGTACAGTATAATGGTGAAGGATTAAAAACTGCTGTGATCTAAATCCTAGTCCAAGGCCACTAAATGACCTTGGATCTAACCTCTCTGTGCCTCACTTTGTGCCTCTATAAATTAAGAACACCAATAACAACCATACTGTGACAGGATGTTATAAAGATTAAATGAGCTAATATATTTATGAAGGCTAAGGACAGAACCTGGCTCACACTAATCGCTGATGTCTGTTGCTATATAATTAATCAGTTCATAAGCCTATAAGCTATATTATGGGGCAGGGTAATACCATACAAATTTTACTTGTGCCACTCAACTACTCACAACACCAGTTCAGTGAATGTCGCTCAGTCGTGTCTGACTCTCTGTGATCCATGGAAAAGCCATGGAATTCTCCAGGCAAGAATAATGGAGTGGGTAACCTTTATGAAGAAAATAGTACTTCTCTCTATAGTACTGTTACTTTACCCTAAATCCATTCTCCCAGTAGAATATAAGATCCTGGAGCTAGGGACATTGTTTTATTTGCTGCTCTTATCTTCAGCACTTACAGGAGAGCACACAGAGATCAAAACTTCAGGGGAATACACAGGTAAACAAATATTGCTGGAAAAAAAATTTTTTCCATGACTTTCCTAGTATCAGGCAATGAATGACGCCTTACTGGTTATTGAGCTATTGGACAGTAAGGACATCAAACCAGTCAATCCAAAAGAAAATCAACCCTGAATATTCACTGGAAGGACTGATGCTGAAACTGAAGTTCCAGTACTTTGGTAAAGAACCCACCTGCTATGCAGGAGATGTGGGTTCAATCCCTGGGTCAGGAAGATCCCCTGGAGGAGGAAATGGCAATCCACTGCAGTATTCTTGCCTGCAGAATCCCATGGACAGAGGAGCCTAGAGGGCTACAATCCATAGGGCTACAAAGAACTGGACACGACTGAACACGCACACATGCACGCGCACATATAAATATATACATTCTTGAAATTGTGGTAAAAAACATGTAATCTATATTCTCTGCAAACATATAATCTACATTTTTAAAAACAAAATCACAGCAAAGGAATGGTGGTAGGGAAGTTCAACATGAGTTAATGGAATAGCAGGTAATCTGGTTTGAAAGTTTAAAAAAGTAGTGGAATAATAGAAAAATAATAAAGGAGTAATAAGAAAGACAGTCTAACCTCTCTGTGCCTCACTTTGTGCCTCTATAAATTAAGAACACCAATAACAACCATACTGTGACAGGATGTTATAAAGATTAAATGAGCTAATATATTTATGAAGGCTAAGGACAGAACCTGGCTCACACTAATCGCTGATGTCTGTTGCTATATAATTAATCAGTTCATAAGCCTATAAGCTATATTATGGGGCAGGGTAATACCATACAAATTTTACTTGTGCCACTCAACTACTCACAACACCAGTTCAGTGAATGTCGCTCAGTCGTGTCTGACTCTCTGTGATCCATGGAAAAGCCATGGAATTCTCCAGGCAAGAATAATGGAGTGGGTAACCTTTATGAAGAAAATAGTACTTCTCTCTATAGTACTGTTACTTTACCCTAAATCCATTCTCCCAGTAGAATATAAGATCCTGGAGCTAGGGACATTGTTTTATTTGCTGCTCTTATCTTCAGCACTTACAGGAGAGCACACAGAGATCAAAACTTCAGGGGAATACACAGGTAAACAAATATTGCTGGAAAAAAAATTTTTTCCATGACTTTCCTAGTATCAGGCAATGAATGACGCCTTACTGGTTATTGAGCTATTGGACAGTAAGGACATCAAACCAGTCAATCCAAAAGAAAATCAACCCTGAATATTCACTGGAAGGACTGATGCTGAAACTGAAGTTCCAGTACTTTGGTAAAGAACCCACCTGCTATGCAGGAGATGTGGGTTCAATCCCTGGGTCAGGAAGATCCCCTGGAGGAGGAAATGGCAATCCACTGCAGTATTCTTGCCTGCAGAATCCCATGGACAGAGGAGCCTAGAGGGCTACAATCCATAGGGCTACAAAGAACTGGACACGACTGAACACGCACACATGCACGCGCACATATAAATATATACATTCTTGAAATTGTGGTAAAAAACATGTAATCTATATTCTCTGCAAACATATAATCTACATTTTTAAAAACAAAATCACAGCAAAGGAATGGTGGTAGGGAAGTTCAACATGAGTTAATGGAATAGCAGGTAATCTGGTTTGAAAGTTTAAAAAAGTAGTGGAATAATAGAAAAATAATAAAGGAGTAATAAGAAAGACAGTCTTCATATATATGAAAAAAGGCAATGTTTATTCAACTGTCTCCATTTTTGAAACTTGGTTAAAAACATAAAGCCTAAAACTACTACATATGAAAATGGTCACATAACTATATTTAATCTCGAAAGTCTTCCAGGACACTGAGCTTCCAGTACTGGCAGACTATGAACTCTCAGCAGATAAGAATTATGAAAACTAGATTAAAATGAAATAATTAAAATCTTGGAACATGTCCAAAATACAGAAACTTGAATAAAGTTCAATTTCGAAAAAAATTACAAATGGAAGGAGTATGAATTATACGCAATGCCTTCATAGTCTAGAGACACTATTCAACTCTCACAGCTATGGCAGTCAAATAGGGAGAGAAAACTATGCCCTTATCAAGAAAATACGACAGAGATTAGAGTTCAGTACTAGAAAAGCAGCTGGAAACTTCAGGGGAAAATACTGATAGTGAAACCATGCAATGAAAATGACCCGAATTCAGAACATAAACTATCCAAACCTAGGCTGACGGCTCAAGTATGCACTAAGAAGGAAATGAACTGTAGATAATAATACTTGTAACAACAAGATCAATCTCAAGAGTCTTGTGTTAAGTCAAAAGAAGTCAGACACAGGACTCCCACTCTATGACTATATTTATATAATATTCTAGAAAAGACAAAACTACAAGTTACAGAAAGCAGATCAGTCACTTTTTCTGGAGGTGAGGAGAAATGGGAATGGCTATTTTTTGGAGTGATAAATGTATTCTGTATCTTGATGGTGGTGGTCACATGCTATATACATTTGTCAAAATTCATCAAATTATACACTTAAAATTAGTGAATTTTATTGTCTGTAGATTATACCCAGTGTTTAAAAACATTTCCCTCCCCAAAGGACTTGTATTTCTTGCATCACTTACTGAGAACTGCGTCATTAATCTAAAGCTCCTTTATTATCCTAGATTCTGATATTCCCCTCTAGAAACCGTTGTCCAGAATGAGATATCACTAATGGGTATGTTCATAAATAAATAATGTAAAGGCTGGAAAAAAAGGAGAGCAAAGAGAGCAAAGGAACCATTGGCCTAAAACATCATCTTTAAGAAAAATGAGCTCAGGATTAGAGAGAAAATAGTTGCCTTGGAAGAGAGGGAAGGAGCAATAAAAAGACGCATATTAAGGTGCTCAGTTAAGTAATAACTATGCTCAAAGAGCTTTCTTCTCAGTTTTTGACTCATATCCTCTATAACTGCACTGTCCAGTAAGGTAGCCAAAAGTCACATGTGGCTACTGACACATAACTTAAAATAAATTAAAATTAAAAATTAACTTGCTCAGTTACATTACCATATTTCAAGGCCTAAACAGCCCTATGTGGGCTAATGGATTATATTAGACAGCAAGGAAAACATTTCCATCATGACAGATGACAGCATTATTCTATAATCTTCAGCTTTAAAACAGACTAAGACAGCTCAAAAATGCCACAGGAGAGAATGAAACAAGAAAGACTAAGTAAGAATGAATAGATTCCATATGAACTGTGTGATTCTTTGGTCTAGTTCTGTGAAGAATGTTATTGGAAGTTTGATAGGGATCGCATTGAATCTATAGATGACATTTGGTAGTATGGTCATTTTCACAATATTGATTCTTCCGACCCAGGAACATGGAATATCTCTCCATCTGTTTAAGTCTTCTTTAATGTCTCTCATGAGTGTCTTGTAAGAATAGCCAAAGCAATCCTCAGGAAGAAGAATGGAGCTGGGGGGATCAGCCTCCCCAACTTCAGACTCTACTACAAAGCAACAGTCATCAAGACAGTATGGTACTGGCACAAAAACAGCAATATTGACCAATGGAACAAGACAGAGAACCCAGAGATAAAGCCACACACCTATGGGTACCTTATTTTTGACAAAGGAGGCGAACATATAAAATGGGACAAAGACAGCCTCTTCAACAAATGGTGCTGGGAAAATTGGACAGCTACATGCAAGAAAATGAAGTTGGAACATACCCTGACACCATACACAAAGATAACTCAAAATGGATTAAAGACTTAAATGTAAGGCCAGAAACCATCAAACTCTTAGAGGAGAATATAGGTAAAACCCTCAAGGACATCAATCAAAGCAAGATCTTCTCTGACCCACCTACTAGAATAGTGGAACTAAAAAGACAAATGAACATGTGGGACCTAATGAAACTTAAAAGTTTTTGTACAGCTAAAGAAATTACAAAAAAACTGAACAGACAGCCCACAGAGTGGGAGAAAATCATAGCAAATGAAACAACAGACAAAGAATTAATCTCCAAAATCTACAAGCAACTCAGACAACTCAGCACTGGAAAAACGAACAACCCAATCAAAAAATGGGAAAAGGACCTAAACAGACACCTCTCCAACGATGACATACAGATGGCCCAAAAACACATGAAACGATGCTCAACTTCACTAATAATTAGAGAAATGCAAATCAAAACTACAATGAGATATCACCTCACACCCGTCAGAATGGCCATCATCCACAAATCGACAGACAATAAATGCTGGAGAGGCTGCGGAGACAAGGGAACACTCCTGCACTGCTGGTGGGAGTGTAAATTGATTCAGCCTCTATGGAAGACAGTCTGGAGATTTCTTAAAAAACTAAAAATAGAAGCACCATATGACCCAGCAATCCCACTCTTAGGCTTATACCCTGACGAGAAATGGAACACCCTTTACTGCCCCATACTGCTGGTGGGACGTGTCAAAAGCTCGACCCAGGAACATGGAATATCTCTCCATCTGTTTAAGTCTTCTTTAATGTCTCTCATGAGTGTCTTGTAAGAATAGCCAAAGCAATCCTCAGGAAGAAGAATGGAGCTGGGGGGATCAGCCTCCCCAACTTCAGACTCTACTACAAAGCAACAGTCATCAAGACAGTATGGTACTGGCACAAAAACAGCAATATTGACCAATGGAACAAGACAGAGAACCCAGAGATAAAGCCACACACCTATGGGTACCTTATTTTTGACAAAGGAGGCGAACATATAAAATGGGACAAAGACAGCCTCTTCAACAAATGGTGCTGGGAAAATTGGACAGCTACATGCAAGAAAATGAAGTTGGAACATACCCTGACACCATACACAAAGATAACTCAAAATGGATTAAAGACTTAAATGTAAGGCCAGAAACCATCAAACTCTTAGAGGAGAATATAGGTAAAACCCTCAAGGACATCAATCAAAGCAAGATCTTCTCTGACCCACCTACTAGAATAGTGGAACTAAAAAGACAAATGAACATGTGGGACCTAATGAAACTTAAAAGTTTTTGTACAGCTAAAGAAATTACAAAAAAACTGAACAGACAGCCCACAGAGTGGGAGAAAATCATAGCAAATGAAACAACAGACAAAGAATTAATCTCCAAAATCTACAAGCAACTCAGACAACTCAGCACTGGAAAAACGAACAACCCAATCAAAAAATGGGAAAAGGACCTAAACAGACACCTCTCCAACGATGACATACAGATGGCCCAAAAACACATGAAACGATGCTCAACTTCACTAATAATTAGAGAAATGCAAATCAAAACTACAATGAGATATCACCTCACACCCGTCAGAATGGCCATCATCCACAAATCGACAGACAATAAATGCTGGAGAGGCTGCGGAGAAAAGGGAACACTCCTGCACTGCTGGTGGGAGTGTAAATTGATTCAGCCTCTATGGAAGACAGTCTGGAGATTTCTTAAAAAACTAAAAATAGAAGCACCATATGACCCAGCAATCCCACTCTTAGGCTTATACCCTGACGAAAGCAAAACTGAAAGAAGCACCTGTACCCCAATGTTCACTGCAGCTCTCTATACAATAGCTAGAACATGGAAGGAACCTAGATGCCCATCGATGAACGAATGGATCCAAAAGCTCTGGTACATATATACAATGGAATACTACACAGCTGTAAAGAGAAATGCAGAAGAATCAACCCTAATGAGGTGGCTGGATCTAGAACGTATCATCAAAAGTAAAGTCAGTCAGAAAGAGAAGGACAAATACAGCATATTAACACATATATATGGAATATAGTAGGATGGTGACGATGGCACATGCAGTGAAGCAACAGACAGACAGACATGGACAGTGGACATATGGACATTGTGGGGAAGGAACAGTGGGTGAGAGGCGTAAAGGAAGTAGCATGAAGGCCTGTACTATCATAAGTGAAGAAAATAGATCTAGTCATTGCTCTGTGAGAAAAGGGGATCCTTCAGGGGTGCAGTGTGATGGTCGGGAGGGGAGGGAAGGGGGGGATATATATATGTGACTAATCTGAGAACATACATATCTGTAAACAACAAAACTCTGTAAAAGTTAAAAGTAAAATAAAGGTTTAAAAAAAAAAAAAAGAATGAATAGATTCTTACAGAGAAGAATGATAAAACTGGAGGAGGAAGTCAGGCTTTAAAGTCACGCAGAGTTGAGTTCAAACTCCAACCTCATGCCCAGGTAAGTTATTTCCCAGCATTTCAGTTGAAGAAACTGATATAAAATGTGTATAACAACATTATTAAATGTATCTTGAAGTTGTTGTACAGAAACGATGCTAAAAAAACTAAACAGACACCTCTCCAACGATGAAGTACAGATGGCCCAAAAACACATGAAACGATGCTCAACTTCACTAATAATTAGAGAAATGCAAATCAAAACTACAATGAGATATCACCTCACACCCGTCAGAATGGCCATCATCCACAAATCGACAGACAATAAATGCTGGAGAGGCTGCGGAGAAAAGGGAACACTCCTGCACTGCTGGTGGGAGTGTAAATTGATTCAGCCTCTATGGAAGACAGTCTGGAGATTTCTTAAAAAACTAAAAATAGAAGCACCATATGACCCAGCAATCCCACTCTTAGGCTTATACCCTGACGAAAGCAAAACTGAAAGAAGCACCTGTACCCCAATGTTCACTGCAGCTCTCTATACAATAGCTAGAACATGGAAGGAACCTAGATGCCCATCGATGAACGAATGGATCCAAAAGCTCTGGTACATATATACAATGGAATACTACACAGCTGTAAAGAGAAATGCAGAAGAATCAACCCTAATGAGGTGGCTGGATCTAGAACGTATCATCAAAAGTAAAGTCAGTCAGAAAGAGAAGGACAAATACAGCATATTAACACATATATATGGAATATAGTAGGATGGTGACGATGGCACATGCAGTGAAGCAACAGACAGACAGACATGGACAGTGGACATATGGACATTGTGGGGAAGGAACAGTGGGTGAGAGGCGTAAAGGAAGTAGCATGAAGGCCTGTACTATCATAAGTGAAGAAAATAGATCTAGTCATTGCTCTGTGAGAAAAGGGGATCCTTCAGGGGTGCAGTGTGATGGTCGGGAGGGGAGGGAAGGGGGGGATATATATATGTGACTAATCTGAGAACATACATATCTGTAAACAACAAAACTCTGTAAAAGTTAAAAGTAAAATAAAGGTTTAAAAAAAAAAAAAAGAATGAATAGATTCTTACAGAGAAGAATGATAAAACTGGAGGAGGAAGTCAGGCTTTAAAGTCACGCAGAGTTGAGTTCAAACTCCAACCTCATGCCCAGGTAAGTTATTTCCCAGCATTTCAGTTGAAGAAACTGATATAAAATGTGTATAACAACATTATTAAATGTATCTTGAAGTTGTTGTAAGGATTAAATAATATGAGAAGTACCTATCATAGTAGTAACACAGTGCCTGGTACATGGTATAAATATTAGTTCAATTGCAAGTAAGGGTATTTATTGGCTACCTGACATTAGCAATTAGCAGCTCTTTTTATTTTATAATTTTATAATTCACAATTTTGGTTAGGATACAGCTACCAACCAGCATTTCTTTGAATATATAAGGATATATATGTATATTACACAAACAAATCACTTTTTAAAACAAAATATAACATAGCCACAGTTTTAATAATAGAAGTGTTAACTCTTACCTTAGATGAAATGATCCGGTTATCTATAAATTTCTGAGGTGTGTAATGGCCATACTGAGGAAACCTGTTGGCTATGTAAATAGTTCTGGTGTCACTCTGATGTGGCGGGTCAAAACCCTAAGACAAAGTAAAAGAAAAATAATTGTCAACAAAGTTAGTTGTTTCAATTCTTCAGTGCTGGTCCTATTTAACTGATCATATTAAACATACCATTACTGGCCTTGAACTGCATATAGGCACAATCTATTTAACCCATATTTTCTTTCAAAATAAACAGGTACATTTTCCTTAGATATAAACTAACTAGGTAATAACCTCTGGTAATGAAAAATAGTCCATTTTTTGTTAGAAATGCAACCACAAGAAAAGAATAACCATACAGAACACCTAGAGAAGCTCCTGAAGACAAGACTTCTTTCTCTTTCATTTCTGGAATTCCTTGCTTCTCTCTTAGGATAGATTCCTAGTTAGGGGTGTGGAAGTTCCACAAAACTAAGGCCTAGTTAGCACCTACCATACCTGATGAACCAAAGGCTGACATTTTGTTTTATACCCAGATCAACTCGGATTCTAACAGCTTTGCTCCCAGAGGACTTAAAAGGCACTGGATAGCCCAGATTAATTTTATACAAGCATTCTTTGTGCTAGTTACATTAACAATTGACTCTCTCACATGTGGATACAGTAATATGTTATAAATCTGGCTTCAAATTGAGAAGACATTCAATTAAGGTACATTTAGAAATGATTCTAGTGAAAAGGTCTGTCATGGTGACAAGAATACTAATATTTTATCCTCACAATATTATACTTTTTTCCAGAGTGGCAAATAAATCTTCAAGCCTTTTTTGATAGATATTGAGGACCCCTGACAGCTTGAAAGCAATCACCAAATGCAAGACCTTTTTTGGTTCTAAAAGGCAATGATTCAAATTTCTTAAGACTTGCATTTTTTCATGGTCAAAGGCAATCTACTAGGATCATGAAGTTACTAAGAGATCAATTAAACTTGGTATTCATAAACTACAATGATTCACTTTTATACATTAAGTACTTTTAAGCTAGTAATCTACTAAGTAACGTGGCTGCCCTTCCATGCTTGCCATCCCTGTAAAATTTCCATTAAGTGCAGACATACACAAGACAGTGGAAATTCCTGTTACCTAGAAGGATATTTTGTTTAGCACATTAAAATATTAGCAGTGCTATGTTTGGGTTTCAATGGCTGTTGTTCATGGTTTTAAACAATTTATGTTGTGATCTTAGAAATAGCTAGCATACAACGGTACAAATTAGTGTATTTGTATGGGCCATTAAAAAATGAAGTTTTATTTCCTTTGTTGTGCTATTTAAAGTGATGACCACTTCTGTGGATGTCAATGTGTCATTGTGTATCTGATTTCAAAATCAGTTTCCTTAAGGATATAATGTGGCACACACTTATTTTCTTTCAAACATTTCACAACTGTGCCTTGTAATAACCGAAAGGAGAAAAATGGCAGGTTTCAAAATCAGAGTTGGAACTCACTGCTCTCAGCATGATCATGTAAAAGATAGCTGCCATCTATTCAATCAACAACAATTTACTGAGTTTAAGCACCACATTAAGCCAAGAAGGATTGTATGATTTATTATATATGCAAGCAAATCATAATGTGCTCTAACTCAGTAAAGGAACAAACAGTTTGAATCCTACTGCTGTAGTTTACAACTGTGTTTTTCAAGGGGGTTCGTGGCAACTCTTCCTGTACAGTACATAAAATAACAAGAGGGGCACACAGCTAACTTAAGCACTAGACTCCATGCACTCTGTAATCACGTTAATCTAAACCCTAAGTTACACTGCATGCATGTAAAGCTTCTGAGATAAATTAAAGAAAAAAGAAAACAAATTTGACGGTTTGAAAGAATATATAAATTTTTAAGATGTCAAGACAACTGAGACCCATTGATTAAAACTTTTTTTTTTTTTTGCTAAATCTCACCAAGATTACTACTATGTACATCTAAAATTAAGAAACAAAAAAACAAAAACAAGACTTTACCTCAAAATACATGAAATCTGTGCTACAAGCTCTCATAATTCATAGTATTAATATACTACATGTAAATGCATGCACTTTACAAGAAGCAAATAAATGCTCATCATGCTCCATCCCTCTCTACTGAATGAACCAGTGATCACATAGAAGTTTTGGAACTCCTGAGGTTTCTACAATTACTTCAAGAAGATATTTTGAAATATTCCAAAAATCAGTTTTAAATTAAACTGAATTTTAAATTCAGTATCACTGTATTTTTAAAAAGTCACACAAGATGGCAGTACCAAAAGGAGAAATAATGATAGTACGTTTTTCCTTTTCCCAAAGATGCTGTAACACCCACATAGGTACTCTGTTTTCCCAGTAATTAATTCAAATGAGCTTATCCAATCACATTATAATAAGTAGCATGCATATACACGTTGGTGTATTTTTTTTTTTTACACACACCAAATAGTTATATTTTATATTTGTGACTGTAGTGTAAGTACAGCTAAGTGTCCCTCATGGAAATTACACCTATAATTTCAATTCATGAGCACCATCTTTGCTGCCACAAATTAAAGCAGCTGTAAACTACATAAAAATAAAAAGAATAAAACTGTCCAAAAATGAGAAAGGTGACTTAAAGCAGGGCTTTGGGTCTGTGAATCTCTGAAACTGTATGCAAATTTGCATATACACGTATTTTAAAATTTTTAAAAATTTTGGTCCCACTGCACAACTTGCAGGATCTCAGTTCCCCATCCAGGATTTGAAACTGGGTCACAGCATTTAAAATGCAGTATCCTAACCACTAGACCACCGCAAAACACGTACTTTTCTGATGACAGAATAGTTTTCATCAGTTACTGATGACATAAAGTCAGAACCACTTATCTAAGGTCTGTCTTGTCTTTTTTTTTTAATTTTTTTTTTTAGGTCTTTCTTTTATACTGAGTAGCCCTCCTCAATACTCCACATTTTAAAATGACAGAGGATCTTTGCTCCAAGAACACCTCTACTTTAACATAAACCAAAGCAAATGCCTCTTACCAGAATTAACTGTATAACTATACTGTTAATGTGAAGTTCAAACACAGTTTCATGCTAGCAAGCAATACCAGCAATTCCATGGTGCTGTACCATCTGAACTTCCTAATCACTGGATTAATGCTACACATCAGGGTCCAGAAGACGCTGGTATGTGTTACACTTTCTGTTGTCCACCCGGAAGACCCATTCACACCCTGAACCCTTGGATAGCCTGCTCCTTTCTTTTGATTTCACTTTGTCCTGAGTAGAGGAACTGAGATAAGTAATGCCATTCTAGTCATCCTGATTTTATTTTCAGGCCTGTTAAAAAGTAGAGTACAGCTGACTCAAACAACTCAGGAAGCCGACCCTCTATGCAGTCAAAACTCACTGAGTATAACTTTAGAATTGGCCCTGTGCATGCTCAGATTCAGCCCTACAGTACTGCAGTATTTACTGCTGAAAAAACCCACATGTAAGTGGACCCACATATTCAAACCTGTGTTGTTCAAGGGTCAACTGTATAGGATTTTGGAAGCACACAAATTTAAACTATTTAAAAATTAAAACATATTCTAAAAAAACTATTAAGTTAAAAATCTCTTTTCTTCTGTAATATGTAAAAACTACAGATTTTAAGTGGATGAATATTTAAGGTGAAAAAAAAGACCTCATGATGCCATTCAAGGAAAGAACTGAAACGCATTGGATTGATTTGAAAGAGACTCCTTTTGTAAGAGCAAACTCATGAAGCCTAGAAAAATCAAACCAGAAAATGGCTTATAATTTTTAGAAGCTGCTCTTTGGCACAAAGCAGTATTTGGAAATGAATCATAACATTTTATATTTTCATATCAAACATACCAACATCTGTACTATCCTTAAAATCTCAAAGATTTTATGAAAAATACAAGCATTACGAGTAAAGAAACTAAAACTACAGTCCTGTAATTAAATATTTCACACTTCAACATAACTAAGAAAACATTTTCAGTGTTCAGTGATCTAAGTAAATCTGTACATCACGCTAATCTGTGATCTATTTCCTCCAAAATGCAAAGAAAAAGCTACAAATCAAAAGGCTGTGAAAAAAAATAAAAAGAAGCTTCAGAATCAAAACTTCAATGGAACCAGTTATTAAAATAAATGAACAAAAGCTTTACTTTGCTCACACACTTTATATGACAGAAAGTGATTCCTGTTGCCTACATGTTCCAATGTAACAATGCTTCTGGGGAAGAAAGATTTAATGTATTTTACCAAATCTACAAACTTTATAGTGAATTACTATTTCCTGGATATGGACTTTAAAGAAAACACATCTATGCTGTGCTGTGCTAACTCATGTCTGACTCCTTTTAACCCCATGGACCGTAGCCCACCAGGCTCCTCTGTCTATTGGATTTCACAGGCAAGAATACTGGAGTGAAGTTGCCATTTCTTTCTCCAGGGGATCTTTCCAAACCAGAGATCAAACCTGCGTCTCCTGCATTGGTAGACCGATTCTTTACCACAGAGCCACCTGGGAAGTCCAAAATACATCTATACAAAGATGTTATAATTTTACACTGTTAACAGTCCAAAGAAAGGTGAGAGGGAATAACTTAAAATACCTACGATGTAAACACGATTTAATTTTAACTTTCTGAATCATGTTACATAATTTTCATTTTAGGATTTAAGGTAGTTTGCCGTCTATCAGACCAATCTAGGCTTCTAAGAACTTTTCTTATTACTGAGATAGGCTGAACTGGCTGTTCAGCTACAGGATTCAAAATTCAGAGTAATCATCGACTGAAAATTCTTAAATCATTTGCAAATACTTTACTACAAGAAGTTTCTCTCTTACAGGAAGCTTATAATTTTTAAAGCTGCTCTTTGGCACAAAGCAGTATTTGGAAATGAATCATAACATTTTATATTTTCATATCAAACATACCAACATCTGTACTATCCTTAAAATCTCAAAGATTTTATGAAAAATACAAGCATTACGAGTAAAGAAACTAAAACTACAGTCCTGTAATTAAATATTTCACACTTCAACATAACTAAGAAAACATTTTCAGTGTTCAGTGATCTAAGTAAATCTGTACATCACGCTAATCTGTGATCTATTTCCTCCAAAATGCAAAGAAAAAGCTACAAATCAAAAGGCTGTGAAAAAAAATAAAAAGAAGCTTCAGAATCAAAACTTCAATGGAACCAGTTATTAAAATAAATGAACAAAAGCTTTACTTTGCTCACACACTTTATATGACAGAAAGTGATTCCTGTTGCCTACATGTTCCAATGTAACAATGCTTCTGGGGAAGAAAGATTTAATGTATTTTACCAAATCTACAAACTTTATAGTGAATTACTATTTCCTGGATATGGACTTTAAAGAAAACACATCTATGCTGTGCTGTGCTAACTCATGTCTGACTCCTTTTAACCCCATGGACCGTAGCCCACCAGGCTCCTCTGTCTATTGGATTTCACAGGCAAGAATACTGGAGTGAAGTTGCCATTTCTTTCTCCAGGGGATCTTTCCAAACCAGAGATCAAACCTGCGTCTCCTGCATTGGTAGACCGATTCTTTACCACAGAGCCACCTGGGAAGTCCAAAATACATCTATACAAAGATGTTATAATTTTACACTGTTAACAGTCCAAAGAAAGGTGAGAGGGAATAACTTAAAATACCTACGATGTAAACACGATTTAATTTTAACTTTCTGAATCATGTTACATAATTTTCATTTTAGGATTTAAGGTAGTTTGCCGTCTATCAGACCAATCTAGGCTTCTAAGAACTTTTCTTATTACTGAGATAGGCTGAACTGGCTGTTCAGCTACAGGATTCAAAATTCAGAGTAATCATCGACTGAAAATTCTTAAATCATTTGCAAATACTTTACTACAAGAAGTTTCTCTCTTACAGGAAGCTTATTTCTCATATTATTCCCCAAACTTGATTTCCCACTCCAATGTACACCTCTAGCAGCCCTGTGGAAATAACACGGTAACTCCTCAAAAAAGTAAACTCAGAATATCCTCATGATCCAACAATTCCACTACTGTGTAAAAACTCAGACATTTGTAAATCCATGTTCATGGCAACATTATTCACTGTAGCCTAAAGTTGGAACATCCAAGTGCCCGCTGACAGAAGAATGAATAAAACAAGATGTGATGTGTACAGTGGGATATTATTCAACCTTAAAAAGGAAGGAGATTTTGACACATGCTGTAACATGCATGAACCCTGAAGACATTACGCTAAGTGAAACGAAGGCTGTGACAAAAGGGACAAAACTGTATGATTCCTCTTACACTGAGGAATAAGAGCTGACAAATTCATACATTGTCAGGCATTTATTCAAGGGTGGAGGGGAGAAGAAAAGGACATTAGTGTAATGGGTATAAAGTTTCAGTTTTGAAAGATGAAACAGTTCAGGAGACAGATGGTGGCAATGGCTGCATAACAATGGGACTGTACTTAATGCCACAGAACAGTGAATTCAGACATGGATAGGATGGCAAATCTTACGTTAAGTATATCTTACTACAATTACAAATATATCAATTTCACCCACTTGAGAATTTACCATAGATTTTCTGGGTCAGAAGTATCTTATTTTGGTCATAATTCAACTGTGATAGTCTCTTATTTGCTAGCTGGTGATTTCTGTGCACAGAATCAGAGACATTTACGATAAAAATAAATCTGTGAGTTAGTTTCAGCTTAGATCAAATCTTAAAATCACAGATTTCACTAAGGGAGGCTTTAAAGTATCTGAAACGAAAAGTGCTAAGCTAATTTTCTTGATCTACCTATCCAACAGAACCCAGGCTGGATAAGGAGCAAAATTAGTAAATCTAACTGTGGTGACCAGACTGGAGACAGATAAAAAATAAGAATCTACTACTGGGCTTCCCTGGTGGTCCAGTGGGTAAAGAGTCCACTGTGCAGTGCAAGGGGCGCCGGTTCGATCCCTGGCAGGGGAAGATCCCACATGCCGCGGAGCAGCTGGACTAGTGTGTCCAATTACGAGCCAGTGCTCTGGAGTGCATGCACCCAGAGCTGGTGCTCTGCAACAGGGGAGGCCACTGCACTGGGAGACCCACACAGGCCAAAGAACAAAGATGGATGAAAATACATAAATGAAAGATCAATAAAAGAGGCCAAAATTAAAAAAAGAAGAATATTCTACTAAGATTTCTCAAACACTTTTAAACCTTCTTCTCCACTCATAATCATAAACAACAATGGCAATGAAGATGGCTTCCTGGGTCCTCCTCAGTATATCAGAAGCACTGGGGCTACAATTCTGAGGCCAGAGACAAATGTCCTTTATACAGAAACATACTCTTTATAAAGGATCTTCAAAGTTTAACATCTTAAAATATGTATCAATATACAAAGACACAGACACAAACTTTTAAACAATATTGTTAAAAAGAATGGCATCCAGGACTTCCCCAGTAGTCCAGTGGTTAAGACTCCATGCTCCCAATGTAAGGGGTATGGGTTTGATCCTTGGTCAGGGAAGTTCCACACGCTGAGTGATACAGTTAAAAAAGAAAGAAAGAAAGAAAGAATGGCATACATCAGAAAGAAAGAAATCTTGCCATTTGCTGCAGCACAAACAGATGGGTTTTGAGGACATTATGCTTAGTGAAATACGTCAGACAGAAAAAAAGAAAATGTTTTATGATCTCACTTATATGTGAAATATAAAAAACAAACAAAAAACCCCACAAGCTCATAAATAAATACAGAAATAATGGAAAACAAATGAGTGGTTGCCAGGGGTGGAGGCTGCGATGTGAGCTGAAATGGGTGAAGGGAGTCAAAAAGTACAAGCTTCTAGCTATAAAATAAGTTATATGATGTAATGTACATGGTAACTACAGTTGATAATATTGTATATGGAAAAGTTGCTAAGAGTATCGATTTTAAAAGTGCTCATCAGGGGCTTCCCCTGGTGGTTCAGCAGGTAAGGACACCGCCTTCAGTGCAAGGGGCGCCGGTTCGATCCCTGGCCTGGGAAGATCCCACGTGCCGTGGAGCAGCTGAACCGATGTGTCCAATTACTGAGCCGGAGCTCTGGCGCGCGTGCGCCCAGAGCCGGCGCTCAGCAACAACAGACGCCACCACGATGGGAGGCCCACAGGAGTCAAGGAACAAAGACGGATGAAAATAGAGAAATGAAAAGACCAACAGAAGTGGACCGCCCATCCCCCTCCCTCCCCACCCCACCCCCCAAGAACATAAATAAATAAAATAAATGTTTACAAAAAACTAGCTACAATTCTAAAAAAAAAAAAAAAGTGCTCATCATAAGGAGAACATTCTGTACCTCTCGTGATGGATGCCAACTAGACTTCCTATAGTGATCATTTTGGAACATATAAAAATATGGAATAAAGTATGGGGTTTAATTAACAGTCATGTATTAATATTTGTTTATTAGTGGAAAAAATGTAGCATTTTAATGTAAGATGTTAACAATAAGAGAAACTGGGTGAAAAGAATGTATAGGAATTTTCTGTATTATTTTTGTAAACATTCTGAAAATCTAAAACTATTTTAAACTAAAAACTTAATTTTTTAAGAAGTTAAAAAGCAGAGTCCTTTTAAAGGACATATGTAAGTTTAAACAGTGATCCTCCCCACTCACAAGGACATATATAAGTTAAACAGTAACACACACACACAAGGACATGTAAATTTAAACATGATATACACATAAGTACGTGTTACTCTGACCTGGTCTTTCTCATTTTGCCATAAGACCACTGAAAAATTTATCTAGAGGAAACATTATTGTAAGGGAACTCATGGTTTAAAATTTCAGATAAAAGCATCTGAGATGAAGAATTTTGACTTTCACTGTCTTATAGTAAATTCCTAAGTTTTTCTGGTAAGTTTGTTTTCAATTTTTTTTTTTAAACTTCATGCCATGAGCATGAAGTTACTATTTTCATCCATCTTTATTCTTCGGCATGTGTGGGCCTCCCAGTGCAGCGGCCTCTCTGGTTGCAGAGCATGGCTCTGGGCGCACGCGCTCCAGAGTGCTTGATTGTAATTGGACACACTGGCCCAGCTGCTCCGTAGCACGTGGGATCTTCCTGGGCCAGGGATTGAACCAGTGCCCCTTGCACTGCAAGGCGGATTCTTTACCCACTGGACCACCAGGGAAGCTGCTGCTGCAGGCTATTCTCTAGTTGCAGGGAGTAAGGGCTACTCCCTCCTCTCTAGTTGAGATGAGCAGGCTTCTTGTTGCAGTGACTTCTCTTGTTGTGGAACTCGGGTTCTGGGGCACATGGGTTCAACAGTTGCAGCTCTGAGGCTCTAGAGCACAGACTCCATAGTTGTGGCTCACAGGCTTAGTTGTTCCGCAGCATGTGGGAACTTCCTGGATCTAGGATCGAACCCGTGTCTCCCGCATTGGCGGGCAAACTCTTCGCCACTGAGCCAACAGGGAAGCCCTGATTTTTCTTTTATTAATTCTGCAAATATATGCTGACCAGAAATAGCTGATCAAACACTGGTAGGTAAAGCAGTGCATCCCTTCAATGCTGCATAGGAGCTGGAGCGGCAAAATTCAAAAGTCTCCTGAACATCTTAAGTTTAGAGGCCTATTCTTCCACAAAATTTAAATTTCAATAGAAAAACCCCAAGTTAGAGAACTACTTCCCTGTCTTTTAACAATAAAAAGTCAAGATCACTCTCACATCTCTGTTAAAAGAGTTTTCTGAACTAATATATTAAAGAGCACAGAGAAGTGAGATAAGGAAGGATATGTATTTTGTTCAACAAAAAAAAGGAAGTTGAGAAAAATTTATACACATAAGTACGTGTTACTCTGACCTGGTCTTTCTCATTTTGCCATAAGACCACTGAAAAATTTATCTAGAGGAAACATTATTGTAAGGGAACTCATGGTTTAAAATTTCAGATAAAAGCATCTGAGATGAAGAATTTTGACTTTCACTGTCTTATAGTAAATTCCTAAGTTTTTCTGGTAAGTTTGTTTTCAATTTTTTTTAAACTTCATGCTATGAGCATGAAGTTACTATTTTCATCCATCTTTATTCTTCGGCATGTGTGGGCCTCCCAGTGCAGCGGCCTCTCTGGTTGCAGAGCATGGCTCTGGGCGCACGCGCTCCAGAGTGCTTGATTGTAATTGGACACACTGGCCCAGCTGCTCCGTAGCACGTGGGATCTTCCTGGGCCAGGGATTGAACCAGTGCCCCTTGCACTGCAAGGCGGATTCTTTACCCACTGGACCACCAGGGAAGCTGCTGCTGCAGGCTATTCTCTAGTTGCAGGGAGTAAGGGCTACTCCCTCCTCTCTAGTTGAGATGAGCAGGCTTCTTGTTGCAGTGACTTCTCTTGTTGTGGAACTCGGGTTCTGGGGCACATGGGTTCAACAGTTGCAGCTCTGAGGCTCTAGAGCACAGACTCCATAGTTGTGGCTCACAGGCTTAGTTGTTCCGCAGCATGTGGGAACTTCCTGGATCTAGGATCGAACCCGTGTCTCCCGCATTGGCGGGCAAACTCTTCGCCACTGAGCCAACAGGGAAGCCCTGATTTTTCTTTTATTAATTCTGCAAATATATGCTGACCAGAAATAGCTGATCAAACACTGGTAGGTAAAGCAGTGCATCCCTTCAATGCTGCATAGGAGCTGGAGCGGCAAAATTCAAAAGTCTCCTGAACATCTTAAGTTTAGAGGCCTATTCTTCCACAAAATTTAAATTTCAATAGAAAAACCCCAAGTTAGAGAACTACTTCCCTGTCTTTTAACAATAAAAAGTCAAGATCACTCTCACATCTCTGTTAAAAGAGTTTTCTGAACTAATATATTAAAGAGCACAGAGAAGTGAGATAAGGAAGGATATGTATGTTCCTTTTGTACTCCAGGAGATGCAATAATAAAGAAACAACTTCCTAGGTGAAATGTGATTTAGAACTGACTATATAAAATTCAAGCTTTAGCTTTCTAACTGCAAAATACCCTTCAAAGCAAAATCTTACCAGACCATTATGTAACCCAAGTATTTACTTAACAGAAATGTGCTTGATACTATGCTAGGCACTGCACCCAAATTAAAAATATTTAATCATTCTGAAATATCAAGACACTTAGTACTTCATTTGTTAAGTTACCCTATAATTTAATTTAAAATGTTCATTATAAATACTATTAACACTGACTATGTGTAAAGATAATAGGCTTGGTACTATGAAAATACCAAAATGAGAACTCAGGACCCCTGTTCTGAATAAAACTTCATTTAATAAAACCCAGTCTTTTGGGGTTTCCCTGGTGGTCCAGTGGGTAAGAGTCCACCCTGCAGTGCAAGGGGCACTGGTTCGACCCCCGGCCCAGGAAGATTCCATGTGCCGTGGAGTGGCTGGACTGGTGTGTCCAGTTAATTATGAGCCAGTGTTCTGCAGCACATGCGCCCAGAGCCGATGTTCTGCAACGAGGAAGGCCACTGCATAGGAGGCCCGTGCAGGCCAAAGCATAAAGATGGATGAAAATAATAAATGAAAAACCAATAAAAGAGGCCAAAATTTTTTTCTTAAGAGAAAAGCCTTTTAATAAGTGCAAAAGGTGAAACAAATGAATAAAATTTTGACTGAAACAGTGGTAAATCACCAAATAACTTGCTTTTTTCCTACAGAAAATTATCAAATACACTTTTCTGAAAAGTTAAATAACAATTTAAAATAACAATTTTAAATATATAAAGTATAGCAATAATTTTGTTACAAATAAAAGTTGCTAATAAAAATCCTTTTTTTCCGGCATTTCCAATTTCTATTTCAACATCACAAGCTTCTCAAACATCAAAATAATGTTGTGGTTCCTAAGGTTTAAGATGAAAGAAGAAACTTAAAATTGAAAAATCTTTCTAAAAAATTTGCCATGATGTTCAAAATCAATTTAAATGCATTGCATTTGCCATGAGATAACATGTTCAAGAGGAGATATATATTAAGGTACAAGCAAGGCCTAGCTTCTTCTGGTACCTAGAATATTGTGTGAACTTGAAAACGGCCACAGCTGGCAAACTATAGAAACTCTTGATCACTTTTCTCCTTTTTCTCTACAGACCTCTCACCCCCATCTCCAGAGTACCACTGCTGTTTACAAATTTCTTTCCCTAACTCATTCTCTCTTCTTGTCTCACTCTTGGTTAGATTTAAAGGCAGGATTGGGAAAGAGATACATGGCAAAACCTGTTGCTCCTGCTAATTTCCTTCCACATGCTAGATGCCCTAGAAAAATTCTCTGGGTTAAGTCCTGCCTCTACCACTAATTAGTTAGTTACCTCGGAAAAGTACACACTTTGAACTCTTCCGTCTACTGCACAAAAGCAAGACAGATGAAGACAAAAAAATTTTTTTCTTTAATTAAGATGACTTAGCTAGGCTTCAAATAAGATAATCATTTCCACAATCCGGGACTGAGCCTTTGGGACTCTGGCTCTGGCAACAGGCAGTCTGAACTTTTCAACTTCAATCCCCCTTTGTACTGGGGTCTGCGAGTCAAATTCAACTGAAAAGAAAGGCTGAAAAAGCAGTGTACTTTTAAATATGTGTAAAACCTCCAAAGACGTAACAGAAAATACCTTTATTTGTTTAGGAACAAAATATTACAAGACAAATTGGGCAAATATGCATCAAGAACAGACAGAAATTAAAGAGGTCCAATTACAAATTCTGGGGGGGGGAAGTCATTTAAACTAAAAATTCAGAAGATGATGAACTGTAGATTGGACACAGGAGTAAACTGGTGGCTACAAACTAGAACTGAGAATTCATACTGAAAGAGCATAGAGAGAAAACAGATGAGAAACATAAACAAGAAGCTAGGAGCCATGGAGTATAGATTAACATCAAACAAGAGTTGGAGAATGAGAAACCTAAAGCCTGAGAAGCAACATCTAAAAAGGAAAAAAAAAGTTGTAAAATTCTCTGAACTGTAGAAATGAGAGCTTTCAGATTGAAAGCACACACAAGCGTGGAGCAGGAGAAACAAAAATTGTATGAAACAACATGAGTACAGCACAGTTAAACCGCAAGATATTGAGGGTAACGCAATAATCTTAAAAACAATGTTAAAGAGATTATCAGCAAAGTAATGATGATTCCATTAAAAGCATATATTACATCAGCAATAAATGCCTGAAAGCAACAGAGTAAGTAGTATCTTCCATATGCTGAATGATGGGTTCAACGCCTGGTCAAGGAAGTTCCGCATGCTGCACAGTGTGGCCAAAAACAACAGTGATAACAATATATTGTGGGCTTTCCCTGGTAGTCCAGTGGGTAAGGACACCGCCTTGCAGTGCAAGGGACGCCGGTCCGATCTCTGGCCTGGGAAGAACCCACGTGCCGCAGAGCGGCTGGACCGATGTGTCCAATTACGGAGCTGGAGCTCTGGAGCGCACGCACCCAGAGCTGGTGCTCTGCGACAACAGAGGCCACCGCGACGGGAGGCCCACACGGGCCAAAGAACAAAGACGGATGAAAATGGAGAAATGAAAGACCAATGGAAGTGGCCCGCCCGCTCCCCTCCCTCCCCAACCCGACCCCTGCCCAAAATAAATAAATAAATAAATCTTTAAAAAAAAAACAAAAAACCAATATATTGTGTGAAAGTAACTGTTAATCTAGAATTCTGAATCTACCTAAATTAGTATTTAAATAGTCATTAGGAATAAAGACATTAAAGACATAAATTAAAGAGGTCCAATTACAAATTCTGGGGGGGGGAAGTCATTTAAACTAAAAATTCAGAAGATGATGAACTGTAGATTGGACACAGGAGTAAACTGGTGGCTACAAACTAGAACTGAGAATTCATACTGAAAGAGCATAGAGAGAAAACAGATGAGAAACATAAACAAGAAGCTAGGAGCCATGGAGTATAGATTAACATCAAACAAGAGTTGGAGAATGAGAAACCTAAAGCCTGAGAAGCAACATCTAAAAAGGAAAAAAAAAGTTGTAAAATTCTCTGAACTGTAGAAATGAGAGCTTTCAGATTGAAAGCACACACAAGCGTGGAGCAGGAGAAACAAAAATTGTATGAAACAACATGAGTACAGCACAGTTAAACCGCAAGATATTGAGGGTAACGCAATAATCTTAAAAACAATGTTAAAGAGATTATCAGCAAAGTAATGATGATTCCATTAAAAGCATATATTACATCAGCAATAAATGCCTGAAAGCAACAGAGTAAGTAGTATCTTCCATATGCTGAATGATGGGTTCAACGCCTGGTCAAGGAAGTTCCGCATGCTGCACAGTGTGGCCAAAAACAACAGTGATAACAATATATTGTGGGCTTTCCCTGGTAGTCCAGTGGGTAAGGACACCGCCTTGCAGTGCAAGGGACGCCGGTCCGATCTCTGGCCTGGGAAGAACCCACGTGCCGCAGAGCGGCTGGACCGATGTGTCCAATTACGGAGCTGGAGCTCTGGAGCGCACGCACCCAGAGCTGGTGCTCTGCGACAACAGAGGCCACCGCGACGGGAGGCCCACACGGGCCAAAGAACAAAGACGGATGAAAATGGAGAAATGAAAGACCAATGGAAGTGGCCCGCCCGCTCCCCTCCCTCCCCAACCCGACCCCTGCCCAAAATAAATAAATAAATAAATCTTTAAAAAAAAAACAAAAAACCAATATATTGTGTGAAAGTAACTGTTAATCTAGAATTCTGAATCTACCTAAATTAGTATTTAAATAGTCATTAGGAATAAAGACATTAAAGACATAAAAACTAAGAAAGTTTATCACACATGAGTCTTCCTTAAGAATAACTAAAGAATGTATTTCAGCAAGAATAAAAGTAAATACATAGGGAAGAGGTGGTATTCAAGAAATAACATGGGGGGGCTTCCCTGGTGGTCCAGTGAGTAAGGACACCACCTTGCAGTGCAAGAGGTGCCAGTTCGATCCCTGGCCTGGGAAGATCCCACATGCGGCAGAGCGGCTGGACTGATGTGTCCAATTACCGAGCCGGAGCTCTGGAGCGTATGCGTCCTGAGCCGGTGCTCTGGACAGCAGAGGCCGCTGTGATGGGAGGCCCACACAGGCCAAAGAACAAAGATGGATGAAAATAGATAAATGAAAGACCAATAGAAGTGGCCCTCCCGCCCCCAAAATAAATAAATAAAAATAAAAAAAGAAATAACGTGGGCTTCTCTGGTGGCCAAGTGGTAAAAAATCCATCTGCCAATGCAGGTGACACACGTTAGGTACCTGGTCCGGGAGATACCACCACATGCGAAACAGCAACTAAGCAAGCCAGTGTGCCACAACTACTGAGCCCGTGCTCTAGAGCCCGGGAGCTGCTGAGCTTCACAACAAGACATGCCACCGCAATGAGAAACCAGTGTGCTGCGATTAGAACGAACCCCCTCAGCACAACGAGAAGATCCAGCACAGCCAATAAAATGCAAAAAAAAAAAAAAAATGATGAGTAAAAGAAATCATTGTAGTCAATCAAAATGAGGATCAGTTAAAAAGCTAGAGAATGTTTTAAGTTTCTACACATAATATGGAAGAAAATATTTGTGAATCACATATCTAATAAGGGTCTTGTATCTAGAACACATATAACTCTTGCAACTTAAAAAAAAAAAAAAAACACTTAAAAATGGGTTAAAAGATTTAAATAAGCCTTTCACTAAAAAGCCTCAAATAACTTGCACATGAATGGAAAAGGAAGCATTATTTCTAACAGCCAAAAGGCAGAAACACACTGAATGTCAATTAATTGATGACTGCATACACAAACTGTGGTATATCTCTACAATGGAATATTAGTTAGCAATAAAAAGAAATAAAGTATGGATATATGCTACAACACAGATGAAACCTGAACACATGCCAGGTGAAACGAAGACTGTTATAAAATATGCATACTGCATGATGCCACTTACACAAAATGGCTAGACATGGCAAATCTACAAAGACAGAAAGTAGATCAGTGACTGATTACAGCTGGGGGCTAGTGGCTTAGGGAATGGAGAATGAGTTTGTGGGCAAGCAGTCTCTTTTTAAGACGTATAAAAATGTTCTAAAATCAGAGTGTGGTGGTGGATGCACAACTCTATGCATACACTGAAAAACTGAACTGTGCACTTTAATGAGAAAAGTATATGGAGCATGTAAATTATAGTTCAATAAAGCTGGTAGAAGAAGAAAATAGTTAAGTATATAATAGTAATGTGGAAGAGAGAACATTAAAGTTAAAATCTCCTAAGTCACTATATTATTTGTAGGTGTAGAAACACTCAATAAAAAGACAAAAAATATAATCTATAGTTTCTACTTGATCAGATGGGAGAATATTAATAGGAACTTAAATTCAATGCAAAGTCAATCAGTCCTAGAAAGATTTTCTGCAGAATTAGACAAACTGATCACAAAAAATTAACAAACAAACAAACAAAAGCATATGGAAGAGTAAAGAACCAAAGCAATTCTAGGAAGAAAAAAACAATTGGGGGTTTTGCCTGGTCAGATAAAAGACTTTTCATAAGACACTACAGTTAAGACAATGTATTATTCGTGTACCACCAGATCAATAGATGAATGAAACAGAGAACCTAAAAAGAGAACACAACACAAAGAGAACACTGGTATATGACAGAGACAGCAAAAAGATTAGCAGAGAAAAGATGGTCCATTCAATAAATGACACTGGGACAAATAACTTCCTACATGAGAGAAAATAAATTCTCTATTCTACATACAAAAATAAGCCCCAGGCAAATTCAAGACCTAAATGTTGTAAAACCAGATTTTTAGACAACTTTAAGAAAACACTAGAAAAATAGTTTTATGAGCCTGATATAGGAAGAGAATTCCTAAACAAGTAATAAAAAGTAGAAATCATCCACCTAAGTTTACCTATAAATAAATTTAAAATATCAAAAGACATCGTTAAGTTAAATACGAGGCACAGGCCAAAAGAAAATATTTACAACATACAACAAAGAATTGGCATCCATACTACAGAAGAAACTACTAAGGAAAAGACAAATCACCCAACAGAAAAATAGGTAATCTGATCATGCGAATGAAATACAAGGGGCTTCCCTTGTGGCTCAGTGGTAAAGAATCTGCCTGCCAGTGCGGGAGACAGAGGTTCAACCCCTGATCTGGGAAGATCCCACATGCTGCAGAGCAACTAGGCCTATGTGTCATAACTCTTAAGACTGTGCTCTAGAGCCCAGGAACTGTAATAGCTGAGCCCATGTGTTGCAACTTCTAAAGCCTGTACCCTCCAGAGCTGGTACTCCACAAGAGAAGCCACCACAATGAGGATTCTGAGAATCACAATAAACAGTGCCCTCCACTTGGAGCAACTAGAGAAAAAGCCCATGCAGCAACAAAGACCCAGCACAGCCAAAAGTAAATAAATAAGTAAAATTATTTAGAAAAAGAAACGAAACACAGGACACCTGAATCTCACTAACAATCAGGAAAAGGCATATTTGGCAAAATGAGATACTTTTCACACTCATCAGACTGGTTAAGTTTTTTCAAGTCTGACAGTACAAGGTGTTGACCAAGGTGTAGGAAAAGAGGAATGCTCATGTTTTGGAAAATAATTTAGCAATTCCTAGTAACAGTCATAATGCGTACACCCTATGACCCAGCAATTCTACTTCTAGGTATGCAAATTTTAAAAAACCACACACACAAGCAAGAATGGCCATTGGGACACATTAAAAAAGAAAAAAAAAAAAAACGGAAAAAACTGATAGCAATTCTAATATCTGTCAGTCCTAGAAGAATGGCTGGGGCAGGGGTTGCTTCATTCTGACAGTTCCACACTCTAGCAATATAATGTCACAGAGTACATGTTCAGAAAATGTTTGAGTGAATGAATAAATGAAAAAGAAACAGTGTTACCTAAAAGTATGGATGCAGAATTGATAAACAGTTTTTGTTACACAGAGGACAAAACAAAATACACAAAAATCCTTGTTTTCATGATATAAATGAGACAAGTAAAATACAGAATACATTAAACAGTTGAAAGTGATAAAAGAAATGAAAAAAAAAGCAGGGAAGGGAGCTAGGGAAATATGGGATTGGGGATTTACAATTTCATACTGAAAAGGCCTCAATGATAAGGTGACATCTAAATAAAGACTTGAAGGGACTGAAGAAGCCAGCAGATTAACTGGAGGCAGAGGTGACAGCCAGGGCGAAAATCCTAAGACTGAAGTCCGCTTGGCATTTCTGATGAACAGCAATGTCTATGTGGATAAAGCAAAGTGAGTGAAGAATGATGGGGAAGGTGAGAAGTGGTTTGGGCAGGGGGTTGGATACAGATCTAGCAGAGACTTTAGCTGTTAAGAAGGCAAGTCCTTATATGGTTCTAAACACAGGAATTACAGGCCTAACATGTGTTTTAATACGATCACTTTGACTGCTACGCTACAAACAGATTGCAGGGATAAAGGGGATAGTTAATGACAATAGGGGCAATTGCAAGGTTATTTGGGGCATTTGGGTAAGGTCCCTACTTCAGGGCAGCTAAGATAATTGGGATTCCACTAACGCTTGACCTCTGTAATGAATGAAATACTAAGTATCTGAGGATATATGTCTGAACACAGAGATAAAATAAGCAAATATTCTAAGAACTAGGATCTTGAAAATTAATATTTCTTGGCTGCACTTTGCAGCATGGAGAATTTCCCAGACTAGGGACTGAACTTGCAGCCCACTGAACCACCAGGGAAGCCCCAAAACATTAAGTTAAAATTTACCTAGCCATACCAAGATAACACCACCATAGGCCTGTGCTTCCTTGTCCTACATTTCATTCATTCTTTGAAAGAAAGGCAAAAAGAACACAATGATGGTGAAATAAACCTGATATTCAGTTAGTCAACCACACAAGTTGCTGTCTTGAGTGGTTGCCCATCCTAAATATCTACAGCCTAGTCTACTGCCTAAGAAATTTAAACTATTCCACACTCTAGCAATATAATGTCACAGAGTACATGTTCAGAAAATGTTTGAGTGAATGAATAAATGAAAAAGAAACAGTGTTACCTAAAAGTATGGATGCAGAATTGATAAACAGTTTTTGTTACACAGAGGACAAAACAAAATACACAAAAATCCTTGTTTTCATGATATAAATGAGACAAGTAAAATACAGAATACATTAAACAGTTGAAAGTGATAAAAGAAATGAAAAAAAAAGCAGGGAAGGGAGCTAGGGAAATATGGGATTGGGGATTTACAATTTCATACTGAAAAGGCCTCAATGATAAGGTGACATCTAAATAAAGACTTGAAGGGACTGAAGAAGCCAGCAGATTAACTGGAGGCAGAGGTGACAGCCAGGCGAAAATCCTAAGACTGAAGTCCGCTTGGCATTTCTGATGAACAGCAATGTCTATGTGGATAAAGCAAAGTGAGTGAAGAATGATGGGGAAGGTGAGAAGTGGTTTGGGCAGGGGGTTGGATACAGATCTAGCAGAGACTTTAGCTGTTAAGAAGGCAAGTCCTTATATGGTTCTAAACACAGGAATTACAGGCCTAACATGTGTTTTAATACGATCACTTTGACTGCTACGCTACAAACAGATTGCAGGGATAAAGGGGATAGTTAATGACAATAGGGGCAATTGCAAGGTTATTTGGGGCATTTGGGTAAGGTCCCTACTTCAGGGCAGCTAAGATAATTGGGATTCCACTAACGCTTGACCTCTGTAATGAATGAAATACTAAGTATCTGAGGATATATGTCTGAACACAGAGATAAAATAAGCAAATATTCTAAGAACTAGGATCTTGAAAATTAATATTTCTTGGCTGCACTTTGCAGCATGGAGAATTTCCCAGACTAGGGACTGAACTTGCAGCCCACTGAACCACCAGGGAAGCCCCAAAACATTAAGTTAAAATTTACCTAGCCATACCAAGATAACACCACCATAGGCCTGTGCTTCCTTGTCCTACATTTCATTCATTCTTTGAAAGAAAGGCAAAGAACACAGATGCTTACACAATGATGGTGAAATAAACCTGATATTCAGTTAGTCAACCAACATTTGGTGGGTGGGTACCTCCAATGGGCCAGTTGCTGTCTTGAGTGGAAAATAAAATATAGCCCATCCTAAAATATCTACAGCCTAGTCTACTGCCTAAGATATCTATACTTACATAATACGCTTTAAAGAAAAAATATCAAGCTCAGTTTATTATTATACAGCATTACGCTTATGTAGTTTTTCAATTTCTAGTGAACACATTTTCTAAAAAAGAAAATAGAAAAAACAGGCAAAATGAACTGCAGTATTTTACTTTACCAAATGAATCCAAAATATTTCAACATGTAGCCAGTATTTTAAAATTGAGATATTTTACATGCTTTTTTAATACTGTTTTAAAAATCCTATAAACATTTTATACCTAAGCATATTTCAGCTTGAACCAGTCACATTTCAAAGCATACTGGACAGCACAATTATACAGGACAGACCTATTTTTTAGAATCTAAAACAAAAAATGTGGACACAGATACAGGGCAAAATTAGTAGGAGGCTTGAAAGTGTTCACAGATCAAGCGGACTGGTTAGTCTGGAAAACAGGACTGTCGCACCAACCTTTGTGACAAGTGGAAAGGGAAGAATAAAGATACAATAAACAAGTTCGGTGAATGGACTGAGAGTTTAGGTTAAGAGTCTACCATTTTTCTTAGTGAATCAGAAGACAACCTTACTAGCCTCCTTCCACCACTGTAGATACAAGCCCGAAAGGACTGCCTTTATAGAACAAGCATAAAACTGAAGGGAATACATTTATAGAACAATTTAAGAAACTGTATCCTAGTATGATAATATTAAGCCGCATTTTTTCAAATTACAATAATTTCCTGACTTTCCTTTGGACTGGTCCATCTTGAATTCTGTCACAGTATCTCAAAACACAGAAGCAATAATATGGGTTCATTCTTTATCTTCTCACCTATTCATTTATTCCACAAACATACACCCAGTGTCTACTCTTACATCAAATCCTATGTGAGACAACGAGATACAGAGATAAATAAGGCCCTCACTGACCTACATTTGTGTCCCCAGTATTTAGCTTATTATGTCTGCACACAGTAAGTGCTTTAAAGACATAGCATTACATTGTCCTGTAAAGAAATATTACATTTCAATTAAAACACAAATTGACAAAGGCTTTCATTAAATCTAAAGTAGTGCTGTATAACAGAATTTTCTGTGATAATGAGTATGTTCTATTCTGAACTGTCCAATACGGTACCTAATAGTCCTATGAAATTTTAATTTCTAATTTAATTAATTAGAATTTTAATAGCCAACATGGTTAATTGCTACCATAAAAATCTAAATATAAGAATTCAACGGGTTTCTAATGGCAACTATTACAATCCAGGTGCTGCCATCTCTAATGGGTTAGTTAACACACATGATGCTAGAATAATATTCACTGTACCGGAAAGACATCATAAGAAAATTTTCTCAGTGTAAAATAACTTTAGCCTTGTGAGCTCAAAAAGAAAAGGAAAACAAAAGAAAAAAAGACAAAGGAAAGGACAGATACAGGGCAAAATTAGTAGGAGGCTTGAAAGTGTTCACAGATCAAGCGGACTGGTTAGTCTGGAAAACAGGACTGTCGCACCAACCTTTGTGACAAGTGGAAAGGGAAGAATAAAGATACAATAAACAAGTTCGGTGAATGGACTGAGAGTTTAGGTTAAGAGTCTACCATTTTTCTTAGTGAATCAGAAGACAACCTTACTAGCCTCCTTCCACCACTGTAGATACAAGCCCGAAAGGACTGCCTTTATAGAACAAGCATAAAACTGAAGGGAATACATTTATAGAACAATTTAAGAAACTGTATCCTAGTATGATAATATTAAGCCGCATTTTTTCAAATTACAATAATTTCCTGACTTTCCTTTGGACTGGTCCATCTTGAATTCTGTCACAGTATCTCAAAACACAGAAGCAATAATATGGGTTCATTCTTTATCTTCTCACCTATTCATTTATTCCACAAACATACACCCAGTGTCTACTCTTACATCAAATCCTATGTGAGACAACGAGATACAGAGATAAATAAGGCCCTCACTGACCTACATTTGTGTCCCCAGTATTTAGCTTATTATGTCTGCACACAGTAAGTGCTTTAAAGACATAGCATTACATTGTCCTGTAAAGAAATATTACATTTCAATTAAAACACAAATTGACAAAGGCTTTCATTAAATCTAAAGTAGTGCTGTATAACAGAATTTTCTGTGATAATGAGTATGTTCTATTCTGAACTGTCCAATACGGTACCTAATAGTCCTATGAAATTTTAATTTCTAATTTAATTAATTAGAATTTTAATAGCCAACATGGTTAATTGCTACCATAAAAATCTAAATATAAGAATTCAACGGGTTTCTAATGGCAACTATTACAATCCAGGTGCTGCCATCTCTAATGGGTTAGTTAACACACATGATGCTAGAATAATATTCACTGTACCGGAAAGACATCATAAGAAAATTTTCTCAGTGTAAAATAACTTTAGCCTTGTGAGCTCAAAAAGAAAGAACAAAAGAGAAAGACAAAGGAAAGGACAGTCCAACTTTTTCAGCCTACTTCCCCAAAGGAAAACATTAAATTTCTGACAACCTCCTAATTTTTCTCATTGTGTCAAGAAGTGAAAATAGTTTGTGGTGATAAGGAGTCAAGCTTTGCTTAATTAAAGAAGAATTAACAGAACACACCGGTTGTTTCTGTAACAAAATAACAAATTTTGTTTGGCACGACAATTTAATTTGTTGGAAATCAGGATTCATATAACGAATATAGTGTGTGTATAAGTCTAAAAATCCCATCTCTGTGATCTGTTAATTAACCTCTACATATCTGTCCGATTTATCTGATTTTTCTTGAGTAAACCTATTGCTAAAAGACTCAATCCATTGAACATATCCAAGTATACTTTAAACTAACCTTTGAATTGAACAATTCCTGGTGTAGTTACTAGAATGACTGTTTATGACTGTGACAGTAAAATACACTTTCATTACTGTGTATTCACTATCCTTAACATATAATTTAAGTGTACAAAATCAATCAGAGACAAAGTCCTACTTATGCACCAGGTTGGATTACATACTAGCAAGATCTGATAACTTAAATGTAAAACCAGTGAAGTAAGTGACTAATGTCAGATAGCACTTTTTATGCATAGCAACTTGTTCAACTTGTTAATCACCCCAGAAGGTATTTGCCTTGTAAATTAACCACAGTTTCCTGCCCTTCCTTTCAGTTGTGTTCAGCTGAAGCCATTAAAAAAAATAGCAGATTGCCTGTTTTGAAGATGAGAATAGTCTATGGCCATACCACCCTGAATGCGCCAGATCTCATCTGAAGATGAGAACACAATCAGGATTTTATTCAGATTAACCAAAAATACCTAACACTGAGCAGTAGCTTCTTAATTTTCCAGGAAAGAAAAAAAAAAAACCCTGATAAAACAAGGAGCACACAAAAACACCATCAGGTCAACAAGACATTATACATGAGGATAGGCAAATCAAAAGCCTGAGATCAGACCTAAAATAATTAACTTCTAGAGTCAAGTTACCCAGCTGTGGCTTACTGCAACAAAGCCCAAGTATTACAACAATTTAGTATTACAATGACATCATTAGCTTGGTTGCCTAATAAGGCATATAGATGGATAAATATAGGATAGATGAATTCACAATTACCTAAAAATAGAGGGCTAACCTGTCTGAGGGAGTGGCAGGCAGTTCTAGTTTATCTATAAGGTATTTTTTTTTTAAATTTTATCATTATTTCTGCTCTGATTTTTGTTACTTTCTTCCTTCTAACTTTGGGCTTAGCAAAGTTTTTGTTTCCTTTTTTTTTTTTCTTAAATTTTGATCTCTTTTCATTGATTTTTTTATCCGTTTATTTTCATCCACCTTTATTCTTCCGCCTGTGATCGCAGTGGCCTTTCTTGTTGCAGAGCACTGGCTCTGGGCGCATGCACTCCAGAGCGCTGGCTCATAGTTGGACACACTGGTCCAGCCACTCTGCGGGATGTGGGATCTTCCCTAGCCAGGGATCGAACAGGAGCCCCTTGCACTGCAAGGCGGATTCTTTACCCACTGGATCACCAGGGAAGCCCAAGGATATATATATTTTTAAATGATGCCCACTGCCACATGAATTAACAGAAGGCTGGTTGCCTCTGAAACACCATACTTCTTAGTCTAAACATAAAAATGCTCTTCTAAAGCAGGAGAAAAGAGGTATCAATGTTTTAGTCCCACAGAATCATTACAGTGCCACAAAAACCGTTTCTGCTTCACTGCCTTTTAAATTAGTAGATGAAAACACCGAACTGCAGATGCATTTAATTACTAATGCGATTTAGAAATGAAGCAGCAACCAGGAACAGACATCATGGAGGCAAGGGTAGGCTTCTTCAGCCTGGAACAATTTCACTAATTGTCGCTGTCGCCTTAGCGTCGCATTTTAGGGGCTGCTGGTTGCAGTGAGCAAGAAAGTTTTCTTTGCGAATTAATTCTGAGAAAGGTGGCGCTTTGTCTATGCCTTGAACCATCCTTTTCTAAGATTTTTTTTTTCCTCCAGATGTTCCAATAAAACGGCTAAAAAGTTAACCACTGGTTCCAAATCGGTCTCGTTCACACAGCCTCGAGGAGAACGGGAAAAGCTAATGTTCGCATTTCAAAGTTTCACCTGGGGTGGGGTGAGAGCAAGGTAGGAAGGAAACAGTCCTTCGTAACTATCTCACTTGGCTTCGAAAAGTAGACGGGGTGTTGGAATAGTCTTTTCTTTCCCTTACCCAGGCCTCGGGTAACACTTCTTTCGTTGTGAGGGGTTAGACTAGATAAATTACCCTTCTCCTCGATCATCAACGCAACCTTGAAAACAGCGAGGATAGGGGGCGGGAGACAGTTCCTTCCCCGCCACCCCTTCACGCAAACGTCTCCCAAACTGCTAAAGGCAGGACCGCGAGCCCTTTTCTCTCTCCAGTGCCTACTCTTTCCGTCCCCTCGCCGAGTTCCTCAGCCGGGACGCTGTCCCCGCTCCAGACCCACTTCTGGTCGCAGCCGCCCAGGGGCGGCGAGGAGGAGGGAGTAATCGAGAAGCGCGACCAGGAAGCGGCAGCCTCCTGGTCGGCCTCGGGGCCCCGGGCTCGGCAGCGAGACGCGCGGGGCTGCGCGGGACTCTGCCGGCTCTGGGACCCACCTCCGACGCGGCCTAGCCCGGAGCCCGCGCCCCGGCCTCGCGGCTCCGCGTCCCCGGCCCTTCCCCGCCACCCGGGCCCGAGAGGCCGCGTGAGAGCCAGCGTCCGAGAGGTGAGGAGCGGAGGTACCTACCAGCTGCTGGCGGACCCAGCGCCACATGCCCCCTCCGTCGCCGTGCCGGTCCCGCGGGACGCGGGGGCCGAGGGGCTTCAGGTGGAGGCCCACGAACCAGAGGGGAAAGCGCGAGAGCCCCTCTGGCAGAAGTTCCGCTCGCCGCTGCCGCCTCACTCCCCGCGCCGGAGCCCCATCTCGCCGCGCCGGCTCCGAGGTCCTACAGGCGCGGCCTCGGCGCCGCCCCCACCCGGCGCAGCTGAGCCTGCTGCCGCGCCGCAGCCACCTTCATTACTGACCGTTGTCACCCGCAGTACCGCCACAGCTCCACCCCCGGCCCGGCTCCCGGCCCCACCCGGGCCCGCCCCCGGCGCCGCGGCCCGCCCCCGGACGTGACGAAAGGGGCTGCGGGGACGGAGCTCGGGCTCGGCCGAGCGGACGCGAGAGCGGCGAGCGCGGAGACGAGCCTGCTCAGCCACGCGGGCTCAGCCCCCTCCCCGCTTCTCGCGGGTAGGATTAAGTCGAACGGCTGTGTCTGTCTACGGACGCTGCAGCTTCTGGTGGACTCCTCTGTTCCTGCCTCCTGTTGCAGGTCGCCTTCTGGCGCTCTCCTTTCTTTGATTCCCCCAGCCACCCGACACAAACGGAGGGTAGGGATCGAAAGTGAATCCCCAGAAGTCTTCAGTTTCGGTGCAATTAAATTGACAAAGCCCTTGTCTCAACACAGTACAGCTCTCGTCAGAACACGAGTGAACTAGGGCTAGGGAAATCTTGATCACTTAAGTAATTTTGAAAGAGGATGCAACTCCTCAGTGCATGGTGCGGTGTAGACCAGTGTTTTCGGGGGAATAGACAAGGTATGTGTCTTGCAGTGCTAAATTGAACAGGTTAGGGAAAAAATACTTTCTGTGGGAAGGTAGTTGTTTACTGTTAACTGCCAAACTCCTGAGGTTAAAAATACCGCCTAAGTAGCAAGACCTAAGTAAGATGAGGCTATGGAAGAATAGAAAAGTAAGAAGGAATATATTGTAAAGACAAATGAAATAAAATTTTGATTTGAAAGGCTGAAATGAAGCGCCGGGTCTTGGTTTATTCAAAGCAAGATCCTATACATCTGGAGTGTTATGTATGTGTATTGGGGCCAATATTTTCCTGAATTAAAGCACATTTCATCATTCAACACAGAGTTACTTTTTTTTTTTTTAAGCAAAACCAAGTTTAAATGAGATTAGCAACACAAAATCTGTTAGTTTCAGCCGTTTTTGTTTAATCTCTAAATTGTATTCGACCCTTTTGTGACCCCATGGGGTGTCCATGGGATTCACCACGCAAGAATATTGGAGTGGATTGCCATTTCCTTCTGCAGGGGATCTTCCCAATCCAGGAATCCAACCCGCAGCTCCTGCCGTGTCTCCTGCATTGCAGGCGGGTCCTTTACCGCTGAGCCACCAGGAAAGCCTTAATTTCAATAGACATTCCTTATTATATAATGATTATCCAGCACCACAAATAGAGCCTTTCCTTAGGGGTATTAATAATCTGTAAAACCAGAAGTGGAATTTTACATTATATAATCTGACTACAGATACTAGATATTTAAAGGGAAAAGCTCATCTAAGTTTTCTTCTTATGACTAAATCTTGCTTTATGACCTTAAAGGAAGTTTGTGATACACTTACTTGCTACAGTGATGAAACATTACTATCATTCATGGAACACTTGAATGGTGTGTTCCAGGCCTTTAATAAGCTCTTTACTTGCATGGTCTAATTTAACTCCCATCAATCCTTTGAAGCTGATATTATTATTTCCATTGTGTGGATGCAGAAATGGAGGTTCAAGTTAAATTGGTGGAGCTGGGATTCAGATTCCAGATGGTGATACAACAAAACCTCACGCTCTTATTATATTGTAAAGAAACAAAAATAAGAATATATCTACTTCTATTCATCTGCAAGTGATCTGATTAAAATTGGGCCTGGAAATTTTTATTTATAGGCCACTAAAATTTGTCAAGACAAGAAACAGAAAGCTAAAGGACACTTTGTGTATCGTTATTTAACTGTGTCCCAATTTTCAAAAGGTATAAGTGGGAGGAATTGAAGTTGATTTGAAATAGTATGGTGGAATATGATAAGAAGTTATCTCAAGACAACTGTCTTTAAAAAATTTTCAAAAGGTATAAGTTTGGAAAGAAAAATAATAGAAGTTGTATTAGGGGCCAATATTTTCCTGAATTAAAGCACATTTCATCATTCAACACAGAGTTACTTTTTTTTTAAGCAAAACCAAGTTTAAATGAGATTAGCAACACAAAATCTGTTAGTTTCAGCCGTTTTTGTTTAATCTCTAAATTGTATTCGACCCTTTTGTGACCCCATGGGGTGTCCATGGGATTCACCACGCAAGAATATTGGAGTGGATTGCCATTTCCTTCTGCAGGGGATCTTCCCAATCCAGGAATCCAACCCGCAGCTCCTGCCGTGTCTCCTGCATTGCAGGCGGGTCCTTTACCGCTGAGCCACCAGGAAAGCCTTAATTTCAATAGACATTCCTTATTATATAATGATTATCCAGCACCACAAATAGAGCCTTTCCTTAGGGGTATTAATAATCTGTAAAACCAGAAGTGGAATTTTACATTATATAATCTGACTACAGATACTAGATATTTAAAGGGAAAAGCTCATCTAAGTTTTCTTCTTATGACTAAATCTTGCTTTATGACCTTAAAGGAAGTTTGTGATACACTTACTTGCTACAGTGATGAAACATTACTATCATTCATGGAACACTTGAATGGTGTGTTCCAGGCCTTTAATAAGCTCTTTACTTGCATGGTCTAATTTAACTCCCATCAATCCTTTGAAGCTGATATTATTATTTCCATTGTGTGGATGCAGAAATGGAGGTTCAAGTTAAATTGGTGGAGCTGGGATTCAGATTCCAGATGGTGATACAACAAAACCTCACGCTCTTATTATATTGTAAAGAAACAAAAATAAGAATATATCTACTTCTATTCATCTGCAAGTGATCTGATTAAAATTGGGCCTGGAAATTTTTATTTATAGGCCACTAAAATTTGTCAAGACAAGAAACAGAAAGCTAAAGGACACTTTGTGTATCGTTATTTAACTGTGTCCCAATTTTCAAAAGGTATAAGTGGGAGGAATTGAAGTTGATTTGAAATAGTATGGTGGAATATGATAAGAAGTTATCTCAAGACAACTGTCTAAAATTAATAACTGTAGCTCAAACTGTCAGTAACAAAATGAGTACTTATGGCAGTGTTCTGGTCAAAGCATTTTTCAAGAGCAATATAATACACCTCGTATTAATCCAAGAAGCATTAAGTAGTTTTATACTGTTATAACTCTTTATTGGTGACAAAATCAATTTAATGTGTCATAATCAGTGCCTTTAAAAAATAGAATATAAAACCCTGGAATATATTACTTAGTGTAAAAAGATGTGTTGTTTTGTGAAATTTTGTTTCAATGTGTATGTGTGTGCACACATGCGCACACACACATGGTACATCAGGACACAATACAAAAAGAATGTCTTCCTATTGGTGTGGTTGGAAAGTTTTGAAAACATTGAGATTGGAACACACAGAACTAAAGGCAAGCACCAGCTGCAAAGGAAAAAAAGAAAGTGTATTTGCAGTGAGTGGTCATTCATTCATTCCATAGCTATTTCTTCAATGCATTGGGCACCAAATGTGTGCATAACAATTGCCTAACATTAGGAGGAGACACAAGTGCACACAACTTTTAAGGTGAGCACCTTCTCTCTGGGGAGAGTTTACAATCTCATTGAAAAGTGAAATTGCAGAGAGGAATCGGTTAAATAACAATCCAAGGCAGTATGAGATTAAGTTCTATACCAATCATAGTCACGGATTTCAGAAAATTGAGGTGGGCATATAGCAACTGAGAAGAATTCAGAAGAAAGAAGATGAATTTTAACTGAACTTGAAATGGGAGAATGAAGGTGAGAAGGAAAGGCTTTCCAGCAGGAAGAACTGAGGAAAGCTAAAGATGTTTGAGGTACAACTTATAATAGGAGGAGGGTTGGGTGAGTAAGGGATAGATAGGAGAGTTTATGGCTAACCATTTACCAGAAACTGGACAATGGCGATGGAATTCACGCTCTTATTATATTGTAAAGAAACAAAAATAGTATCTACTTCTATTCATCTGTCCCTGGAAATTTTTATTTATAGGCCACTAAAATTTGTCAAGACAAGAAACAGAAAGCTAAAGGACACTTTGTGTATCGTTATTTAACTGTGTCCCAATTTTCAAAAGGTATAAGTGGGAGGAATTGAAGTTGATTTGAAATAGTATGGTGGAATATGATAAGAAGTTATCTCAAGACAACTGTCTAAAATTAATAACTGTAGCTCAAACTGTCAGTAACAAAATGAGTACTTATGGCAGTGTTCTGGTCAAAGCATTTTTCAAGAGCAATATAATACACCTCGTATTAATCCAAGAAGCATTAAGTAGTTTTATACTGTTATAACTCTTTATTGGTGACAAAATCAATTTAATGTGTCATAATCAGTGCCTTTAAAAAATAGAATATAAAACCCTGGAATATATTACTTAGTGTAAAAAGATGTGTTGTTTTGTGAAATTTTGTTTCAATGTGTATGTGTGTGCACACATGCGCACACACACATGGTACATCAGGACACAATACAAAAAGAATGTCTTCCTATTGGTGTGGTTGGAAAGTTTTGAAAACATTGAGATTGGAACACACAGAACTAAAGGCAAGCACCAGCTGCAAAGGAAAAAAAGAAAGTGTATTTGCAGTGAGTGGTCATTCATTCATTCCATAGCTATTTCTTCAATGCATTGGGCACCAAATGTGTGCATAACAATTGCCTAACATTAGGAGGAGACACAAGTGCACACAACTTTTAAGGTGAGCACCTTCTCTCTGGGGAGAGTTTACAATCTCATTGAAAAGTGAAATTGCAGAGAGGAATCGGTTAAATAACAATCCAAGGCAGTATGAGATTAAGTTCTATACCAATCATAGTCACGGATTTCAGAAAATTGAGGTGGGCATATAGCAACTGAGAAGAATTCAGAAGAAAGAAGATGAATTTTAACTGAACTTGAAATGGGAGAATGAAGGTGAGAAGGAAAGGCTTTCCAGCAGGAAGAACTGAGGAAAGCTAAAGATGTTTGAGGTACAACTTATAATAGGAGGAGGGGTTGGGTGAGTAAGGGGAGGCATAGCATTAGGAGAGTTTATGGCTAATCACCATTTACCAGAAACTGGACAATCACTGGAATTTCCTCAACAATGAAATGACAGAATGAAATCAGAGCACCAGTTCATAGATATGTGATAGGGTGAAGAGAGAGGAAAAACGTCAGATAGGCAATTATTGCTAGAATGAACCATCAAGCTCAAAAGTGCTGGACCATCAAAGAGCCATATTATAGGAAGTTGTGCTCTGGTGTCAGACAAAGAAACTTGAAACCATTTTAAGTGAGGTAGCAGGCCTTCCAAGAGAATAACAGCATCACACAACAGCCACTGAATTAATGGTTTATTTTCTTGAATAAGCTCAATGTAATTCTGTGCTAAATATACCTGTGAGATGTGTTTTTTCTCAGCGGATAAAAAAAAATCTCCTGGTTTGATGTAATAGAGATGCCTACATATAGCAAAGACAGAGATATTTTTCTTGATGAGGACATCTTTGACCATCAGTAGAAAGCATAGACTGTGAGCTTATTATGGTCATGATTCCTGGCTCATTCGTTTGGGAACCCATAGTGCCTAAGAGGTACTCAATGAATGTTTATTAAATGAATTAATAAGTTAATGCCAATAACTGAATAATTAGTGAAAAAAATATCTAGCTCTGAAATATGAAAATGATGTAAAGAAAAGCATACTGAATGATTTCAGTAGATCCTAAGCTCTACAGTAAGACCACCAGTTATCCTCTAGACTCAGGGAACCCTCTGTTGTGTGCCTCTCAAAACTGTTGAAGGTTAGTTTTGATTGTAGGACAGTGAGCCTTGACAATCTGTTGATTTAATTATCTCTCTGTTGATGGAATTATAAGTGGGCCCTAGAATCTGCTCCTGTTTTAAAAGGTCAGCTTTCTACTTTCTCAAAACTGTAAATCTAGTATATTATAAATTATTATGTTTAGAAGTTAGTTTTCTTCTGGTTAACTATTGTTTCAGAATTTCCAGACCAGACATCAGGCAAGCTTTTTCCGGTACTGACCAGGATTATATATTTTATCAACATGTAAAGAAATTCATCAGAAAAAAATTCACATTACGTATTTGCAACTTTTCTTGAAAATTTCTCAAACAGATGTCAGTTGTAAACTAAGTTATATGAACACAGCTTTAATGTCTGGTTATTTATGCATATAAGTAACTCAAAAGTCACTGAAACTCAAAGCCACTGTGAGTTGGAATCTATAAAAATGATCTCTTTCTTAAAAAGTCAAAGTATGTAAAGCATAATTATGTTCTGAACCATCAAAGAGCCATATTATAGGAAGTTGTGCTCTGGTGTCAGACAAAGAAACTTGAAACCATTTTAAGTGAGGTAGCAGGCCTTCCAAGAGAATAACAGCATCACACAACAGCCACTGAATTAATGGTTTATTTTCTTGAATAAGCTCAATGTAATTCTGTGCTAAATATACCTGTGAGATGTGTTTTTTCTCAGCGGATAAAAAAAAATCTCCTGGTTTGATGTAATAGAGATGCCTACATATAGCAAAGACAGAGATATTTTTCTTGATGAGGACATCTTTGACCATCAGTAGAAAGCATAGACTGTGAGCTTATTATGGTCATGATTCCTGGCTCATTCGTTTGGGAACCCATAGTGCCTAAGAGGTACTCAATGAATGTTTATTAAATGAATTAATAAGTTAATGCCAATAACTGAATAATTAGTGAAAAAAATATCTAGCTCTGAAATATGAAAATGATGTAAAGAAAAGCATACTGAATGATTTCAGTAGATCCTAAGCTCTACAGTAAGACCACCAGTTATCCTCTAGACTCAGGGAACCCTCTGTTGTGTGCCTCTCAAAACTGTTGAAGGTTAGTTTTGATTGTAGGACAGTGAGCCTTGACAATCTGTTGATTTAATTATCTCTCTGTTGATGGAATTATAAGTGGGCCCTAGAATCTGCTCCTGTTTTTAAAAGGTCAGCTTTCTACTTTCTCAAAACTGTAAATCTAGTATATTATAAATTATTATGTTTAGAAGTTAGTTTTCTTCTGGTTAACTATTGTTTCAGAATTTCCAGACCAGACATCAGGCAAGCTTTTTCCGGTACTGACCAGGATTATATATTTTATCAACATGTAAAGAAATTCATCAGAAAAAAATTCACATTACGTATTTGCAACTTTTCTTGAAAATTTCTCAAACAGATGTCAGTTGTAAACTAAGTTATATGAACACAGCTTTAATGTCTGGTTATTTATGCATATAAGTAACTCAAAAGTCACTGAAACTCAAAGCCACTGTGAGTTGGAATCTATAAAAATGATCTCTTTCTTAAAAAGTCAAAGTATGTAAAGCATAATTATGTTCTGAACTGTACATACAAAAATGGTTAAGATGATGAATTTGAGGCTTTCCTGGTGGCTCAGATGCAGGAGACCTGGGTTCAATCTCTGGGTCAGGAAGATTCCCTAGAGAAAGGGAATGACTACCCAAACCAGTATTCTTGCCTGGAAAATTCCATGGAGAGAGAAGCCTGGTGGGCTACAGACCCTGGGTGTTGCAAAGAGTTGGAGACAACTGAAGAGACTTAGCATGCGTGATAAATTTAAATGTGTATTTTACCACAGTAAAAAAAAAAAAAAAAAAGTGGGAAAAAAAGACTGCATAGGGAGGTGTTTATTAACAGTTACTTCATAGATTTTTCTAGGTTAAACCATCACAGTTGTGTTGTCTCCTCAGTTCCCATCTGTTTCCTTAACTTTTATAGAACCACGTGAAACACATCTTCAGTTCTGCTGAGTACTAATGAAGGGACTATATCCTAAATTGCCAACATGCCTTTCTGATTTATCAGAAGCGCTCAGCTGGGAGAAGAAATGCTAATGGCAGATTTTCTGAGGACTAGGCACTCTCTTCTGGTGATGTCAATTTTGTCTTTAAAGAAAAATCATCGTAAATCATAAGTCTTTAGATAGTTTTATTTTGGCTCCTGCTACAGTTGCTTTTACTGACCTGCAGTTGAGGATCATGTGAGTAGCCTCGGTCTTAGGGACCAGAGGAGAAGCAGCCTCAGGAACCCCACGACTGCTTTTGCTGCAGAGGTACAGCTGGGAACGCCGCTCACTCATCACACTGTGTTCTCTTGATGAGAGCCTGCAGAAATTCATCAGCACAAATGACTCTGCTTCTCTTGAGCAACTAGTTTGTTTTATAAGCTTCTGAGCATTTTGAATTATGTAATTGAATGTGCTTCCTTCTGTTATTTTGTTCCTATTTTAAAAATTCAGAGAATTATTTATGGCACGTGGCCAGACTCTACAGTGTACATTTCGTGAATTACGCTTACCCTGGATTTCTTATTTTGTCCAGTTTTAGTTTCCCTTTGGCTATTTATTCCATCTCCTTTACATCTTAGTATACTTTCTGTATTTTGTTACGCCATCTTCAGTCTTTTCTGGAATAGAAGGAATAAAGGAAGATCTAAGATAGTTATTCATATTATAAGTCAAAGACTAGTCTTAAGATAACAGTGAGGGGCGTCTCTCCTGCCAGCGTAAGAGACATGGGTTCTACTCCTGATTTGGGAAGATCCCACATGCCTCAGAGCAACTAGGACCAAGAGCCACAACTGTGGAGCCTGTGCTCTAGAGCCTGTGCATTGCAATGAGAAGCCTACCCACCACAACTAGAGAGTAATCCCTACTCACTGCAAGTAGAGAAAAGCCCATGAAGCAACAAAGATCCAGCAGAGCCAAAAATAAATTAAAAAAAAAAAAATAACAATGAGCCCCAAATAATCTAATCTGAAGATTACCTGATTTCCTTTACTGCCACCACAACTACATATGTTTTCACTAGTTTACAGGGGTATAGATGCTAATTTGTATGAGTCGGAGATTAACTGAAAGGAAACAAAGCAATGAGTAAAGGCTGAAGCTAGGTTAGGTGGTATGTGAAAGGAGGAGGGTGGGGAATGTGAGCAGGAAGAAAATATGCCGGGTCAAAGAAAGACTCTTCTGGTGATGTCAATTTTGTCTTTAAAGAAAAATCATCGTAAATCATAAGTCTTTAGATAGTTTTATTTTGGCTCCTGCTACAGTTGCTTTTACTGACCTGCAGTTGAGGATCATGTGAGTAGCCTCGGTCTTAGGGACCAGAGGAGAAGCAGCCTCAGGAACCCCACGACTGCTTTTGCTGCAGAGGTACAGCTGGGAACGCCGCTCACTCATCACACTGTGTTCTCTTGATGAGAGCCTGCAGAAATTCATCAGCACAAATGACTCTGCTTCTCTTGAGCAACTAGTTTGTTTTATAAGCTTCTGAGCATTTTGAATTATGTAATTGAATGTGCTTCCTTCTGTTATTTTGTTCCTATTTTAAAAATTCAGAGAATTATTTATGGCACGTGGCCAGACTCTACAGTGTACATTTCGTGAATTACGCTTACCCTGGATTTCTTATTTTGTCCAGTTTTAGTTTCCCTTTGGCTATTTATTCCATCTCCTTTACATCTTAGTATACTTTCTGTATTTTGTTACGCCATCTTCAGTCTTTTCTGGAATAGAAGGAATAAAGGAAGATCTAAGATAGTTATTCATATTATAAGTCAAAGACTAGTCTTAAGATAACAGTGAGGGGCGTCTCTCCTGCCAGCGTAAGAGACATGGGTTCTACTCCTGATTTGGGAAGATCCCACATGCCTCAGAGCAACTAGGACCAAGAGCCACAACTGTGGAGCCTGTGCTCTAGAGCCTGTGCATTGCAATGAGAAGCCTACCCACCACAACTAGAGAGTAATCCCTACTCACTGCAAGTAGAGAAAAGCCCATGAAGCAACAAAGATCCAGCAGAGCCAAAAATAAATTAAAAAAAAAAAAATAACAATGAGCCCCAAATAATCTAATCTGAAGATTACCTGATTTCCTTTACTGCCACCACAACTACATATGTTTTCACTAGTTTACAGGGGTATAGATGCTAATTTGTATGAGTCGGAGATTAACTGAAAGGAAACAAAGCAATGAGTAAAGGCTGAAGCTAGGTTAGGTGGTATGTGAAAGGAGGAGGGTGGGGAATGTGAGCAGGAAGAAAATATGCCGGGTCAAAGAAAGAACTGTGTTTGTTAAGGTTACAAGAAGTAGAAGGGGTTGAAAGTTGAATATTGAGAAATACGACTCTAAGAGATTACTATAAGGGAAACAGGAAGAAAGTGGCTGCTTGTTTGAGGGGTTTTTGATAATATTAATAGTGTAACACTAAGGAAGTGTCTGAGCTTCCCAGGTGCCACAGTGGGTTAGAAAAAAAAAACCAAAACCTGCCAAGGCAGGAGATGCAAGAGACGCAGGTTTGACCCCTCCATAGGGAAGATCTGGAGTAGGAAATGACAAACCCGCTCCAATATTTTTGCCTGGAAAATTCCATGGAGAGAGAAGCCTTGTGGGCTACAGTCCATAGGGCCACAAAGAGTCGGACACAACTGAGCATACACACCCAAGGAAGGGTCTGGTTGATTCACAGTAACAGCAGCAAGGGAATAGCAGAGAGTAGGTGAGGGTGGAGTGGGGCATGATCCTGGGTAACATGTAAAGCCTGTTGCTGCCTTTGTGCTCAGGGCAGAAGTGTTCTGGGATGGACTGAACAATGACTGGTTTGGGCTGAACAATGGGCTGGTTTGGGATCAGGTTGATAGGATGCTGGAGCAGAAACAAAGCAATCAGTAGAAGAAGCCACACTTCTCTGGAAGTCAGGTGAGAAGATTTCAACTGAAGACAGCTGAGATCTGCCAGTGGCCGTATAAGAACCCAGAGTAGGAAATCCTCAAGTAATCTAGGGCCTGGCACATAGTATGCATTCAGATTTTTTTGGCTACAATAAATATGCATATGTACACAGTTGCATCCAACTCATTGCGAGCCCATGGATTGTAGCCCACCAGGCTTCTCTGTCCATGGAATTTTCCAGGCAAGAATACTGGAGTGGATTGCTATTTCTTCCTTCAGAGGATCTTCCTGACCCAGGGATCAAATCCTCATCTCCTGTGTATTCTGCATTGGCAGGTAGATTCTTTACCATAGCCACCTGAGAAGCCTAAGTTACATAAATAAAGCTGTACCAAATTGAACTATGTATCTGTGTTAGCATGTATCTGGTTTACCGTGATGGCCCACTTACCTGTGGTTAATACTCTGACATGGCTCTCCCAGCAAGGCCATGTGTTGTGCATATATGAGAACATCTGGATGAGTCCACCTCTCAGAGTGACTTCCTGCAGAGGAAAGAAAAGAGATGAATGGGGCTGTAGTCTCAGGCAATTTGGGGTTAGTTTCACATGCTGTGTATATCTCTGTTTGGAAGTCTCTTCTAATATCCTCTACCTTCTTACTTGACTAGTTCTTCATCATTTAAGTCTCAGTTTATAAGTTACTTTTCAGAGAAGCTCAGGTTCCCTTACAGAGTTGGATTAAGACATTTATAAACACTCACAAGATCCCAGTGGATGCCACCTCTCACCCAACCTAAATATGAAATCAAACACACAAAAAAGTGTGAAACATTTACCTTTTTTTTTTTTTTTGAAATAGCATACAGCAAAATGTTATGTGCTGTGTGCTTAGTTGCTCAGTTGTGCTGGACTCTTTGTGACTACATGGACTGCAGCCCACCATAGACTGGCTCCTCTGTCCATGGGATTTCCCAGGCAAGAATACTGGAGTGGGTTGCCATGCTGTCCTCTAGGGGATATTCCCAATTGAGTCTTTTAGATTTCCTGCACTAGCAGGCAGATTCTTTACGACTCGTGCCACCTGGGTTCCAGGGATAAAGAATCCTCCTGCCAGTACAGGAGACACCAGAGATGCGGGTTTGATCCCTGGAGGAGGGCATGGTAACCCACTCCAGTCCTTTTGCTTGGAGAATCCCATAGACAGAAGAGGAGGAGGAGGAGGAGGGGCCTGGTGGGCTACGATCCTTAGGATCCCAGAGCATCAGACACAGTTGAAGTGACCTAGCACATATGCATGCATTCCTTGTGCTAGGTGCCTGGGTTAACATTCCTACACACTTTACACTCAAGGAGTTATTGTTTAAGACCTGGGCATTGTATTAGAATTAAGTTATTAAAGTAACACAATTTTATGTCTGTCATCTCAAGTATAGTAAAAATATTATACATAAAAGTGTTCAGAAAGTATTGATACATAAAGAATGTCTGTAAAAAGATAAATATTAAAAATTTCTTAGTTCTGTCATCTCCAACTTCAGACCAGCTTGTTCATTAACCAGATCTTCAAAGTTTCAACTGGGACGTGGTAACTTTTTTAGACGAACCAATGTCTATGGAGCCAAACATCATATACATACTCAATGACTGCATAAAGAAACGTCCTTCTGCAAAAAAGGAGACTGCACTTCTACACAAAGCAGAGCTGATGGTCTGTCCAGATATATGTGTATTTCTCCATGCATACGTGTATTCCTGTGTCAAGAGGGGAGGAGATGAGGGGGTGACTTGTGCATGTTTTATTGTTTAGCTCATTTGAATTTTATCCAGAGTTTTTTTGGGCAGGGGTTGGGTTGAGGAGGGAGCAGGGCGGGTGGGCCACTTCTATTGGCCTTTCATTTATCTATTTTCATCCATCTTTGTTCTTTGGCCCATGTGGGCCTCCCATCGCAGTGGCCTCTCTCGTCATAGGGCACCAGCTCTAGGCACATATGCTCCAGAGCTCCGGCTCAGTAATTGGACACATCGGTCCAGTCGCTCCGCGGCATGTGGGATCTTCCCAGGCCAGGGATTGAAACAGCGCCCCTTGCCCTGCAAGGCGGTGTCCTTACCCATTGGACCACCAGGGAAGCCCCTATCCAGAGTTATTGATGAGTGTAAAGTCATAGGCTCAACCCTCAGAGGTGATTGTTAACTTTACCAAAAGAAAACTTTATCTCATGACCACTGCTTGTATTTCCAGCCCCAAAACAGGACAGGAGAAAGTAGGTAACTCTGTGAACTCAACAACATGACCAGAAATTCAATTCAGTCATATAATGGCAAGTCAATAATATCATTTAATGGGAGATTACAGTTAGATACATCACTCTGTGACTTTCTACTGTCCTGTGGAAAAAAAGAGGAAACACAATGGGAAAGGTAAATAACTTGACACACACACACACATATATGTTCTCCTCTGTATTAGTATATATTTTTTATTGATGTATCTGTACAGAAAGATACAAATCTAGCCTTGAATAATAATGCATGTGAATTCTAATGAATAGGCCTTAGTCCAACTCAATAATTAATGACAGCTTTAGTGAATGTGAATGTTCCAACAAGGTTGCATTAGAATTCTGAATGGTTTCTTATTTTTACTTCATTGTTTTGATATGCCAGACAAGAAAATGCAACTTTTCTCCTGTGTTAATTAAATAGTATATTGGGAGAGATGCCAGCTTTTAGGTTGTACCCATCAGTTTTAGCCTCCTCTGCTATATCTTTTATCAAGCTGCTATTTAAACGCTGATACCATATTGCATCTGTAGTTTTGTCCCCGTTATCTTTCCTAGAATGAATCCTCCATTACTAATCCCTAAACATCCTCTCATGTTCCTCAACATCAGGGTAGGCATGCTGGCCCAGTACCATCATGGACACATGAGCATCTCAGAGTCTTTGCAGTTCTCCTAGAGGCTCTTTGTAGAATACATAGATGGACTTTGTCTCCAGCTGGAAGCTGGGAGTCTTTTCTTCCTGGATATTTCTTCTGCCTTTTGCCCTGTCTGCCCTTTACCAGAATTCCAGTTCTGAGCCCCTCTCTACTGCTTGGGTCAGAGTCCAAGAAGATGCCAAGATCACCAAATCCAACCTGGGAGAAGGACAGAAGCACTTGCATGCTTCAAAGTTGGGCATTTGCTGCTATTGATCACCGGTTTTAATATAACTTTTATGCTTTATTAATTTTATTATTAATATTTACTATTAATTATTAGAAGTGCACAAATAAAGCCTATCCTTTAACTCCTCTTTACTCACCTGTGTCAAATTTCTATTTGATTAGATGTTAAACTGAGAGTAAAAGTATACTAATTTACAGTAAATTTGGCTACTTATAGACAGATGAAGTTTGTGATGCAATAATCATACTATTTAACACTATACATTCTTATAACTAATAGATATTTTCTTCATAACAAATGTAATTATTAATAAGTGGGGCTATCTCCTCAATATGGTGCTCAGAGAACATAACTGTGGAGTAAAAGACATCTGTTGTGAATGTAGTGCTGAGGGTTTCAACATCTGTGTTACAATATTTCTTTGTGTTTCTTTCTCAACCAGATCATCTTCAATATTTTGCTCTCGCCTCTTTCTCCCCAGTTAGTTTCCTTCTTAGCTTCCTTCTTTGCAAGCAATGGCCTTTATTTCATCATTCAGGTAGAGTGAGGCCTTTGGAAGCTAGTGAGTCATCGGAAGTCAGAAAAGTATGTATCATACATTTAATAATATCAAGTATTTAATGGTGTACAATCTGATTACTGTGAATACAATTTCTATTGATTTATTTGTGGCTGTGCTAGTCTTTGTTGCAGTGCATGGGCTTTATCGTGTTGTGGTGAGCAGGGGCTACTCTCTAGTTGTGGTGCTCAGGTTTCTTATTGCTGAGCATGGACTCTAGCGTGTGCAGGCTTCAGTAACTGCAGCATGCAGGCTCACTAGCTGCTGCCTGCAGACTCTAGAGCATGGGCTCAGTAGTTGTAGTGCATGGACTTAGTTGCTCAGAGGCATGTGGAACTTTCCCAGACCAGGGATCGAACCTATGTCCCCTGCATTGGCAGGCAGATTCTTTATATATATATTTAAATTCACTTAGTATATTTAGTTTATGATGCATGGATCCCCCACCGGTCTTTTACTGCTTGCGTCAGAGTCCAAGAAGATGCCAAGATCACCAAATCCAAGCTGGGAGAAGGACAGAAGCACTTGCATGCTTCAAAGTTGGGCATTTGCTGCTATTGATCACCGGTTTTAATATAACTTTTATGCTTTATTAATTTTATTATTAATATTTACTATTAATTATTAGAAGTGCACAAATAAAGCCTATCCTTTAACTCCTCTTTACTCACCTGTGTCAAATTTCTATTTGATTAGATGTTAAACTGAGAGTAAAAGTATACTAATTTACAGTAAATTTGGCTACTTATAGACAGATGAAGTTTGTGATGCAATAATCATACTATTTAACACTATACATTCTTATAACTAATAGATATTTTCTTCATAACAAATGTAATTATTAATAAGTGGGGCTATCTCCTCAATATGGTGCTCAGAGAACATAACTGTGGAGTAAAAGACATCTGTTGTGAATGTAGTGCTGAGGGTTTCAACATCTGTGTTACAATATTTCTTTGTGTTTCTTTCTCAACCAGATCATCTTCAATATTTTGCTCTCGCCTCTTTCTCCCCAGTTAGTTTCCTTCTTAGCTTCCTTCTTTGCAAGCAATGGCCTTTATTTCATCATTCAGGTAGAGTGAGGCCTTTGGAAGCTAGTGAGTCATCGGAAGTCAGAAAAGTATGTATCATACATTTAATAATATCAAGTATTTAATGGTGTACAATCTGATTACTGTGAATACAATTTCTATTGATTTATTTGTGGCTGTGCTAGTCTTTGTTGCAGTGCATGGGCTTTATCGTGTTGTGGTGAGCAGGGGCTACTCTCTAGTTGTGGTGCTCAGGTTTCTTATTGCTGAGCATGGACTCTAGCGTGTGCAGGCTTCAGTAACTGCAGCATGCAGGCTCACTAGCTGCTGCCTGCAGACTCTAGAGCATGGGCTCAGTAGTTGTAGTGCATGGACTTAGTTGCTCAGAGGCATGTGGAACTTTCCCAGACCAGGGATCGAACCTATGTCCCCTGCATTGGCAGGCAGATTCTTTATATATATATTTAAATTACTTAGTTATTTATTTGTTTTATGACTGCACTGGATCTTTGGTTCTGCTTGAGGTCTTTCTCTAGCTGCGGTGGACAGGGGTTGCTCTCTAGTTTCAGCTCAAGGGCTTCTTATTGCATTGTCTTCTCTTGTTGCAGAGCACAGTCTTTAGGTGCTCAGTAGTTGTGGCATCCAGGGTTAGTTGCTCCACAGCATGTGGAATCATCCTGGACCAAGAATTGAACCTGTGTTCCCTGCATCGGCAGGCGGATTCTTTAACCACTAGACTACCAGGGAAGTCCTGTGAGTAAAATTCCATTTAAAAAGAGTTTCTGTGACAGCAACCTTTGTTCTCTTAAGATTACTCGAGTGGAAAATTCCTTTTAAGACTGTAAAAGAAAACTCGTGGTAGAGTTTCGACTTATCGGTAATGCAAATTAGCTTTGAACTTACCATCAAAATGTTGGGGAAAATGGAATCAAAATTGCAAGTAAGATCTTCAGTCTGGTCCTAGGCTCCTTAGGTAGTTGATGCTCTTGGCTACTTCCCTCCTAGCAATGATGAAGACTGCTATCTTGTAGAGTAAACAAAGTAATCTGACCTTTACTATTGTACCAGAAATAGAGCTAAGAGCAAAATAATGTTAGTTTTAGTTGTAGCTAAGTTCAGTAGAATTTCACTTCACTTCACCTACATTTCCCAAACCACTAGATCACTAACCACTGGAGATTTAAAAGGTCATTGTGAAATGAGATGGCAGTTTGGTAATTAATCTGATGGAATGTTCAGTGCCAAGATACAATTGAAGAAAAAATATGGCAGTGCATGGGCTTTATCGTGTTGTGGTGAGCAGGGGCTACTCTCTAGTTGTGGTGCTCAGGTTTCTTATTGCTGAGCATGGACTCTAGCGTGTGCAGGCTTCAGTAACTGCAGCATGCAGGCTCACTAGCTGCTGCCTGCAGACTCTAGAGCATGGGCTCAGTAGTTGTAGTGCATGGACTTAGTTGCTCAGAGGCATGTGGAACTTTCCCAGACCAGGGATCGAACCTATGTCCCCTGCATTGGCAGGCAGATTCTTTATATATATATTTAAATTACTTAGTTATTTATTTGTTTTATGACTGCACTGGATCTTTGGTTCTGCTTGAGGTCTTTCTCTAGCTGCGGTGGACAGGGGTTGCTCTCTAGTTTCAGCTCAAGGGCTTCTTATTGCATTGTCTTCTCTTGTTGCAGAGCACAGTCTTTAGGTGCTCAGTAGTTGTGGCATCCAGGGTTAGTTGCTCCACAGCATGTGGAATCATCCTGGACCAAGAATTGAACCTGTGTTCCCTGCATCGGCAGGCGGATTCTTTAACCACTAGACTACCAGGGAAGTCCTGTGAGTAAAATTCCATTTAAAAGAGTTTCTGTGACAGCAACCTTTGTTCTCTTAAGATTACTCGAGTGGAAAATTCCTTTTAAGACTGTAAAAGAAAACTCGTGGTAGAGTTTCGACTTATCGGTAATGCAAATTAGCTTTGAACTTACCATCAAAATGTTGGGGAAAATGGAATCAAAATTGCAAGTAAGATCTTCAGTCTGGTCCTAGGCTCCTTAGGTAGTTGATGCTCTTGGCTACTTCCCTCCTAGCAATGATGAAGACTGCTATCTTGTAGAGTAAACAAAGTAATCTGACCTTTACTATTGTACCAGAAATAGAGCTAAGAGCAAAATAATGTTAGTTTTAGTTGTAGCTAAGTTCAGTAGAATTTCACTTCACTTCACCTACATTTCCCAAACCACTAGATCACTAACCACTGGAGATTTAAAAGGTCATTGTGAAATGAGATGGCAGTTTGGTAATTAATCTGATGGAATGTTCAGTGCCAAGATACAATTGAAGATCAAAACCCACAAACCTCAAATCCATTAAACTATCCTGTTTTGAATTTCTACTTTAGGAAAAATAAAAAGATGGTTTTAAAATAGCTATTTCATTTTGTATGACCACAGTCTGAGGAAATGTTAAATTGTATACTCTGAGAAAGCTTTCAGAAGATTCTCAAGATGTGGGCTGATAAGGGCTTCCCTGGTGGTCCAGTAGGTAAAGAGTCTGCCTTGCCCTGTGCAAGGGGCACCGGTTAGATCCCTGGCCCGGGAAGATCCCACGTGCTGTGGGGCGGCTGGACTGGTGTGTCAAGCCAGTGCTCTGGAGCACATGCTGCCAGACCCAGTGCTCTGCAACGAGAGAGGCCACTGCAATGGGAGGCCCACACAGGCCAAGGATGGATGAAAATAAATAAATAAATATATTAATTAATTAATTAATTTTTAAAAAGGGGCCAAAACTAGGGTTTCCCTAATGGTCCAGTGGGTAAGGACACCGCCTTGCACTGCAAGGGGCGCCGGTTCGATCCCTGGCCTGGGAAGATCCCACGTATCTGCGGCTGGACCAATGTGTCCAATTACTGAGCCCGAGCTCTGGAGCACATGCGCCCAGAGCCAGCGCTCTGCAACAACGGGGGCCACCGCGATGGGAGGCCCACAGGAGCCAAAGAACAGAGACGGATGAAAATGGAGGAATGAAAGACCAATAGAAGTGGTCCGCCTACGCCCCTCCCTCCCCAACCTGACCCCTGCCCAAAATAAATAAATAAATCTTAAAAAAAAAAAAAAAAGATTTCATGGACAGAGGAGACTGACATGCTGTAGTCCATGGGGATGCAAAGAGTTGGACACAACTGAACATGCACCACACAACTAGAACTTACTGCTTTCCTTAAAATTGCTTACTACTTTTCCTATTATTTCCCACAATCTTACAACATGAATACAGTAATCATTTAGTAGCTAGAAAAGCTGTGATTATGTAATATTTGCTTACCCCTGATTGAGTTTTTAATCTACTGTATCCAGTTTAATTCACACAACTTGGTTTTCAGCCTAACCAAGAATTTCCAGTTGCAAAAGTCACATTTTTTTTGGGTTGCAAGTATGTTTTATTGAAAGAAGCAGTGATTTGGTTAAAAAGGGCTCCATCTCACAACCCACTCCTCACCCCACAAAGCACACAGGGTCAAACCTCAGGCCAGGGGAGCATTTGTGGGTTGAATGGGAGCTTTAACTAGCTTGAATTACTGCCCTCACACCAGGGAAATCCGTGTGTGTGTCTGGAAAGTGGTGCAGAGGTGAGCCCTAACTAACTTGAATTGTTGCCTGCGAGGCAAAGAAGCAAGAGAGGAGAGGCAGATGCCTTTGTGATGAAATGGGGCATCTCACTGCTCTGGTCTCAGGTGGAGACCTACACGGAAGCATCAAAGTAGACTGGCATATAGGGGTTTTCCTCACAAGCCACGATGATGCGTTTTTCTTCTTGGTGGTCGTGTAGGCACAGTTGGGGTCCTTGGAGCTGCCTGTCTCACGCAGTCTATGATGCGCATGGCGGAGTTGCTCTGGTAGCAGCTGGTCTGCCCATTCTTGTAGGCGACGTTTTTCTGGGAGCACACAGCCTGGATATCTGCCAGGGACTTGTGTATAAAGGTGTTCACTGGCTTGCATAGGTCTTCGCTCATGCTTTGACTCTTCATCATTTGGTTGCAGTAGTTGGAGTTGCTGGCGGGGAGCTGCCGGCGTCCATGTGCTGCCTCTCGAACTTCTTGGCTGAAGTTTCCTCCAGAGAAGGCTGGACCCACACCAGCAGCACCAGGACCAGCAGCGGCAACAGGACCAGAGACTTCAGAGCCATGAAGACCTCACTCCCCTGGAGGAACCTCATGTCTGGACCCACTGAGGCTCAGGTACTTCATGTCTCTTTGCAGAGAAGAATTCAGTGAGAGACAAAGTGATAGGTAAGACAAATGGATTTATTCAGATTCAGAGAAAGCACACTCCACAGACAGAGCGTGGGCCATGGTAGAGCAAATCCAGTGGTCCAAAAGTCACATTTTATATACTTTTAAACTATGTTCACTTTTATATAATTTTAATGTCCAAAATCCAAATACCAAATGTTGAAAACTCGTGGTATTATATTTTGCTTCTCTATCTATGTGTCTCATCTATTATGTCTTTCTCTCCATTTCTGACAAAAAGCAAGCCTCCAATATAGCATACATAAATGTCCAGGTCATTACCCAACCTCATCCTTAGTATTAAAGAAACTTCAAATGCTATTCTTACAGTCCTATGTATCTTTTAAAGACTGTTACTTAGGGCTTCCCTGGTAGCTCAGTGGTAAAGAGTTCACCTGCCAATGCAGGAGACACGGGTTCGATCCCTGATCCAGGAAGATCTCATATGCAGAAGAGCAATTAAGCCCATGAGCCACAACTGTTGAGCCTGTGCTCTAGAGTCTTGGAGTCACAATTATTGAGTCCATGTGCTGCAACTACTGCCCGTGTGCCCTAGAGCCCGAGTTCTACCACAAGAGAAATCACGGCAATAAGAAGCCTGCTCACCTCATCTAGGGAGTAGCCCCCACTCCCTGCAACTAGAGAAGAGCCTGCAGCAGCAGTGAAAACCCAGAATGTGGCATGGGTTTCACAAGCCCTGGGGGGAATTTAGCTGCCTGTCTCACGCAGTCTATGATGCGCATGGCGGAGTTGCTCTGGTAGCAGCTGGTCTGCCCATTCTTGTAGGCGACGTTTTTCTGGGAGCACACAGCCTGGATATCTGCCAGGGACTTGTGTATAAAGGTGTTCACTGGCTTGCATAGGTCTTCGCTCATGCTTTGACTCTTCATCATTTGGTTGCAGTAGTTGGAGTTGCTGGCGGGGAGCTGCCGGCGTCCATGTGCTGCCTCTCGAACTTCTTGGCTGAAGTTTCCTCCAGAGAAGGCTGGACCCACACCAGCAGCACCAGGACCAGCAGCGGCAACAGGACCAGAGACTTCAGAGCCATGAAGACCTCACTCCCCTGGAGGAACCTCATGTCTGGACCCACTGAGGCTCAGGTACTTCATGTCTCTTTGCAGAGAAGAATTCAGTGAGAGACAAAGTGATAGGTAAGACAAATGGATTTATTCAGATTCAGAGAAAGCACACTCCACAGACAGAGCGTGGGCCATGGTAGAGCAAATCCAGTGGTCCAAAAGTCACATTTTATATACTTTTAAACTATGTTCACTTTTATATAATTTTAATGTCCAAAATCCAAATACCAAATGTTGAAAACTCGTGGTATTATATTTTGCTTCTCTATCTATGTGTCTCATCTATTATGTCTTTCTCTCCATTTCTGACAAAAAGCAAGCCTCCAATATAGCATACATAAATGTCCAGGTCATTACCCAACCTCATCCTTAGTATTAAAGAAACTTCAAATGCTATTCTTACAGTCCTATGTATCTTTTAAAGACTGTTACTTAGGGCTTCCCTGGTAGCTCAGTGGTAAAGAGTTCACCTGCCAATGCAGGAGACACGGGTTCGATCCCTGATCCAGGAAGATCTCATATGCAGAAGAGCAATTAAGCCCATGAGCCACAACTGTTGAGCCTGTGCTCTAGAGTCTTGGAGTCACAATTATTGAGTCCATGTGCTGCAACTACTGCCCGTGTGCCCTAGAGCCCGAGTTCTACCACAAGAGAAATCACGGCAATAAGAAGCCTGCTCACCTCATCTAGGGAGTAGCCCCCACTCCCTGCAACTAGAGAAGAGCCTGCAGCAGCAGTGAAAACCCAGAATAACCCAAAATAAAAAAATATATAAAGTTAAAAAAAATTTTTTTTTAAAACTTTTATTTTACAGAGCTTTGTTGTTTACAGAGTGTTACTTAGCATGCATATGTGAAACAACAAATCTGCCAACTACAAAGTTCACTTTTATTTAATAGAATGCAATAAGTCTCCCAGGACTAGGTATTTCCCTACCCTTGTGCCAAAGCATTATATTTTACTATATTTGTCTTTAGGGAAAACTGACTAGGGGAAAACCAGGAATCCCTTGCACATGGTGAGAGAAGCAGCACCTTTTATCCATATACAGCACTTGGAGAGAGAAAAAGCAAGAAGACCTTTGGCATCTGGGGAGGGCCAAGAAGGTTTCTTCCACAGTCCCAGTCTGGTTCTTTCTCTGGGACAGCAGCCTGTGCCTATATCCCCTGGTCCATTCAAGTCTGTAGTGGGGCTTCTGGCTCTATCTGAGCCCCCTGGGACTAATGGAGGCGTCAGCCTGCAGCAGCCCTAGGCAACCTCACTCTGAAGCAGCAGCAGGGGTGAGATGCCTGCCTGTTCTTTCTCCTGGGCTCTGAACAACACCTGAGGCCCACATAGCTCTCTGGTGACAGTTAATCCTGGGACTTACATTAGCATTTAGGAATGGATGCAGCTCGCCCCATGGTCACCTCTTCACAGGTTCAAGGTGGCTGTGGGCAGGATCTGAGCTCAGAGGGCTGTAGGAACACACCTGAAGCTGGAGTTAGTCCTCATTATCCCATGCAGGGAGGTCAGAATTGGCGAAGAGCTGTGAAAGTAGGAGCCACTGTGGTTGCTGAGGACTGGAGCACTGAGCAGGGAGAATCCCCTGGGACTCTGCTGGAAGGCAGAAGGGACTTGGCAGGGGAGAGTTGAATCACTAGCAAGTACCCCAGAGACGCCTTGAGCTGGTGATGATGGTTTGATCCTCATTTCTGTGCATTATTTTTTTTTTCCCATAGGAACCTGAGAAGTATCTGTTTTAAAAAAAGAGAAAACTCTTCCAAGTTTTGGGAAGTTCTGTCGTCTTTAGGATTACACTCTGAGACTAAATCATCCTAGCCATACATGGTCACAAAAATACTCCCACAAAGGTGAGTTGCCTCCAAAAGCAGTCATCATTTCAACATATAGAAATTAGGGGCCTACTCTGTGCTAGGAGCCATATTAGATACCACAGAGATCAAGGGAGGTGGGGCAAGTGAGGCTTGTCTCACCGGAAGACAGGAAAGGAAGTTAGCTTCCTGATGTCATGCCTGTGCACCCCCCATTCACATTCTGTAGCTGACCTGGAGTGCGCTGTGTTGCTGGTCGGGGTATGCTTGATTGGAACAGAGGGATTTGCTCAACACATGCATGCAGAGAGAATTACCTGGGGAAGACTTGGAGAATTTAACTGTTTGGTAGAGTCTGCTCCAAATCTTGCAGATTAGAAATCATCAGTATTTTGAAACTGATCAGACTGGGGATGTTCAATTTAGCAAACTCCCCAAAAGACTGATATATGAGATCAGAAAGTTATTTTATTACATAAGAAATAAAATCTGAGCCCCTGGGACTAATGGGCGTCAGCCTGCAGCAGCCCTAGGCAACCTCACTCTGAAGCAGCAGCAGGGTGAGATGCCTGCCTGTTCTTTCTCCTGGGCTCTGAACAACACCTGAGGCCCACATAGCTCTCTGGTGACAGTTAATCCTGGGACTTACATTAGCATTTAGGAATGGATGCAGCTCGCCCATGGTCACCTCTTCACAGGTTCAAGGTGGCTGTGGGCAGGATCTGAGCTCAGAGGGCTGTAGGAACACACCTGAAGCTGGAGTTAGTCCTCATTATCCCATGCAGGGAGGTCAGAATTGGCGAAGAGCTGTGAAAGTAGGAGCCACTGTGGTTGCTGAGGACTGGAGCACTGAGCAGGGAGAATCCCCTGGGACTCTGCTGGAAGGCAGAAGGGACTTGGCAGGGGAGAGTTGAATCACTAGCAAGTACCCCAGAGACGCCTTGAGCTGGTGATGATGGTTTGATCCTCATTTCTGTGCATTATTTTTTTTTTCCCATAGGAACCTGAGAAGTATCTGTTTTAAAAAAAGAGAAAACTCTTCCAAGTTTTGGGAAGTTCTGTCGTCTTTAGGATTACACTCTGAGACTAAATCATCCTAGCCATACATGGTCACAAAAATACTCCCACAAAGGTGAGTTGCCTCCAAAAGCAGTCATCATTTCAACATATAGAAATTAGGGGCCTACTCTGTGCTAGGAGCCATATTAGATACCACAGAGATCAAGGGAGGTGGGGCAAGTGAGGCTTGTCTCACCGGAAGACAGGAAAGGAAGTTAGCTTCCTGATGTCATGCCTGTGCACCCCCCATTCACATTCTGTAGCTGACCTGGAGTGCGCTGTGTTGCTGGTCGGGGTATGCTTGATTGGAACAGAGGGATTTGCTCAACACATGCATGCAGAGAGAATTACCTGGGGAAGACTTGGAGAATTTAACTGTTTGGTAGAGTCTGCTCCAAATCTTGCAGATTAGAAATCATCAGTATTTTGAAACTGATCAGACTGGGGATGTTCAATTTAGCAAACTCCCCAAAAGACTGATATATGAGATCAGAAAGTTATTTTTATTAATTTACTATAAGAAATAAAATCTTTAAGGATTGGGGAGCCCATTGTTCAATTTTTCTTCCTCTCATTATCCTCCTCCACAAGAATCCAAACAATCAGAAGATACCTTGAGGAGCAAAGGCTTAGAAGAGGAGGTATTTATGAGAGACATACGGCGTCATGTTAAGATAGCCCTATACAAAATTTCTGCTCTAAGAAAATACCTACCTGGCTGACCAGATACTACGGAGAAATTGGCTTGGTTTTCTTTCCTCAAAACACAAATTGACAGGGCTCTGTCAATATTTATACTGTGAATCTCCTTTCCCTATATTTTTTAGGCAAACCAAATCTCACTGCCATTGTTACCTTTATTAATAGGTAGCAGGCTATTTTGTATCTTTAAGATGTATCTCATTGTAGACCTTTGTTTTAAAACCCAGAGGACAATTTTATTTCTCATTTTCAAGAATATCTCCTCATGGCATGTACTACTGTTTGTGAGTTATTACTAAACTTCTAGCTCTTAACTATTTTGACATAACTTCCAGTTTTATACTAGTTAAAGAAATAGAAGAAGCAGCACTGAAATTGTCTATCATTAGCAAGCTAGGTTTAAAATTAGGGTTTCCTAATGCCTAACCTGGCTTCCCTGGTGGTTTAGCGGTAAAGAATCCATCTGCCAATGCAAGAGACACATGTTCGATCCCTAGGTTGAGAAGATCACCTGGAGAAGAAAATGGCAACCCACTCCAGTATTCTTGCCTGGGAAAGCCCATGGACAGAGGGGCTTAGGAGCTACAGTCCATGGCATGGCAAAGGGTTGGACATAACTTAGCAACTAAACAACAATAATGCCTTATCTCTTGATAAATCCACTAGTTTTTGAAAGCTAAGTACATGTTATTATTAATTTTTAATTGGCATGCTTATTATTTAATTGGGCACTAAGGTGCCAATTAAAGGAAGGAAAGTCTATTATATACTAAGGAAAACAATTTATCAAATTTCCTAGAAGTCATTGTGCATTGCACTGTTTGGAGGTTAAGTGGGTTGCTCAGTGGATAAAGACTCTGCCTGCAATGCAGGAGATGCAGGAGGCTTGGGTTTGATCCCTGGATTGGGAAGATCCCCTGGAAAAGGAAATGGCAATTCACTCCAGTATTCTTGCCTGGATAATTCCATGGACCCAGAGAACCCTGCCGGGCTACAGTTCATGGGGTGGCAACACATCAGACATGACTGAATGTGCATGCATGCACAAGATCAGTTAAAAGCATTTTAAAAAAAACTTCCTAGAAGTAAAACCCATGGGAGATACAAAATGTTCTGTAAAATCATTGTCAACTGGGTGTTCTCTCACTGTGATTGTATCTCTCTGGGTTAAGAAAATTGCCAAGACCAACATATTGTTCAAAATGGATAAGCAAATATCCTTGTCAATTTTTCTTTTCTTTCTTTTTTCTTGTAGGTTTTAAATCAGCTCAAGTCAGTTTGGTTGTTTGAAACACCCAGAACCCTGGTTTAGCCTCAAGCCATGTCCAGGTAGCCACTCTAAATGCTCTCTCCAGAGCCTCCTCTTCTTGCTTGCTTCTGGATTGGTCCAGCACCACTGTTTGGCTTGGAAAGTCACCTTCCCAGGGGAGAAGGCAGTGCATTGACTTGTAACTGGAGGTCACAGGACTGGTTGTTAAGTCCACTGGGTTTTCCAATGGAAAAACAAAATGGAGGGGATGTTATCATATACTCAAACCCCCAGGGAATCTTCCTTCCCAAGACAGTGCCCTCTGTTCCCACTACAAAAAAGGAAAATGAAACCAGGTATGTTTATATCTACTCCTACTAAACCAATTTACAAAAACTAAGAATTCACCAGATTCTGCAATCCCATGCTTCCATTATGTTGTTTAGGCATGTCTTTTAATAGTTCAAGGAAAATCTCTCTTCTACCCTAGGAAACATGGTTAGTATACAAATACATGGGGGGAAAAAAAAGTACATCCTTGATAGTAATCCAAAGAATGCAAGTGAAAGCAATTTAAAAATAACATTTTACACTTATTAAAATAGCAAAAAGGTATAACAAGTGTCAACGTGGAAGTGAAATTATGTACTCATTCTTGATGGTATTATAAATGAACACTGTCCTTTTGGAAAGGCAACAAAGAACAAGCATAAGCATACTCAAGTCCTTTGGTCTATTAATTCTACATTAAGGAATTTAACAGAAACAATTCAGAAGAAATAAAAAGGTATGTACATGAATACATTCATTACCTCTTTATCCATAACAAAAAGGCATTAGTATAGAGTAAATAATTAACATTAGGAGTATAGATTAAAATTTGGGTGGATCATTTTTATAAACGTGGAACTATATTCATTCATCAACCATAATTGAAAATGAGTATCTATTTCATGATCCAAATGTGTAGTACAGACACTACCAACACAGTCCTGAAGCTGACAGTGGCAAGAAATGATGGATACTGCAATATAATGTCAAACATAAAACTTAATTTCTAAAATTTTAATGGAAGTACACTTTCTTTTTTTTTAATTAATTAATTTATTTATTTATTTTCCTTTATTTTAAAGATTTTACAGAGTTTTGTTGTTCACCAACATGTATGTGCCCAGATCATTCATATGTATATCCCTGGACCCTCCCCAAACTCAGTTCCCCCGCTCCTATCCCTACAGACCATCGCCTCAAGTGGTTGTACGTAGTCCTATTCCTCTAGCACAATGACAATAGCTATCTTTTCCACACATGACAGTATAGGTTTCCATGTCACTCCCACCATGCCTCCCTCCCACTGTTCGGTCTCCACAATGTCTTTATGTCTATTCTCTGTTTTTTCATGAGTTCACTGCATGTGTTATCATGACCATCTCACTAGATCCCATATATGTGCGTTAGTATACTATACTTGTCTTTCTCTTTTTGACTTACTTCACTTTTTATGATAGGCTCTAGAGCCAGCCAGCTCATTAGGACTGAGTCTTCTGCATTTCTTTTAACAGCTGAGTAGTATTCCATTTTATATATGTACCAGGGCTTCTGGATCCATTCATTTGTCGATGGACATCTAGGTTGCTTCCATGTTCTGGCTATTGTATAGAGAGCTGCAATGAACATTGGGGTACAGGTGCCTCTTTCATTTTGGATTTCATCAGGATATAGGCCTAATAGTGGGATTGCTGGGTCATAGGGTGCTTCTATTTTTAGTTTTTTAAGGGATCGCCATACTGTCTTCCATAGAGACTGTATCAATTTACATTCCCACCAGCAATGCAAGAGGGTTCCCTTTTCTCCGCACCCTCTCCAGCATTTGTTGTCTGCAGATTTGTTGATGATGGCCATTCTGACGGGTGTGAGGTGGTATCTCCTTGTGGTTTTAATTTGCATTTCTCTAATGATAAGCGAGGTTGAGCATCGTTTCATGTGCTTTTGGGCCATCTGTATGTCCTCTTTGGAGAGGCATCTCTTTAGATCTTTTCCCATTTTTTGATTGGGCTGCTCGTTTTCCCTGTGCTGAGTTGTCTGAGTTGCTTGTAGATTTTGGAGATTAATTCTTTGTCTGTTGTTTCATTTGCTATGATTTTCTCCCACTCTGTGGGGTGTCTGTTCAGCTTTTTTGTAATTTCTTTTGCTGTACAAAAGCTTTTAAGTTTCATGAGGTCCCACATGTTCACTTTTCTTTTCAGCTCCACTATTTTAGTAGGTGGGTCAGAGAAGATCTTGCTTTGATTGATGTCCTTGAGGGTTTTGCCTATATTCTCCTCTAAGAGTTTGATGGTTTCTGGTCTTACATTTAGGTCTTTAATCCATTTTGAGTTGATCTTTGTGTATGGGGTCAGGGAATGTTCCAATTTCATTTTTCTGTGTGTAGCTGTCCAATTCTCCCAGCACCATTTGTTGAAGAGGCTGTCTTTCTCCCATTTGTAACCTCCTTTGTCAAAAATAAGGTACCCATAGATGTGTGGGTTGATCTCTGGGTTCTTGATCTTGTTCCATTGATCTACAGTTCTGTTTTTGTGCCAGTACCATACTGTCTTGATGACTGTTGCTTTGTAGTAGAGTCTGAAGTTAGGGAGGCTGATCCCTCCAGCTCCATTCATTTGTCGATGGACATCTAGGTTGCTTCCATGTTCTGGCTATTGTATAGAGAGCTGCAATGAACATTGGGGTACAGGTGCCTCTTTCATTTTGGATTTCATCAGGATATAGGCCTAATAGTGGGATTGCTGGGTCATAGGGTGCTTCTATTTTTAGTTTTTTAAGGGATCGCCATACTGTCTTCCATAGAGACTGTATCAATTTACATTCCCACCAGCAATGCAAGAGGGTTCCCTTTTCTCCGCACCCTCTCCAGCATTTGTTGTCTGCAGATTTGTTGATGATGGCCATTCTGACGGGTGTGAGGTGGTATCTCCTTGTGGTTTTAATTTGCATTTCTCTAATGATAAGCGAGGTTGAGCATCGTTTCATGTGCTTTTGGGCCATCTGTATGTCCTCTTTGGAGAGGCATCTCTTTAGATCTTTTCCCATTTTTTGATTGGGCTGCTCGTTTTCCCTGTGCTGAGTTGTCTGAGTTGCTTGTAGATTTTGGAGATTAATTCTTTGTCTGTTGTTTCATTTGCTATGATTTTCTCCCACTCTGTGGGGTGTCTGTTCAGCTTTTTTGTAATTTCTTTTGCTGTACAAAAGCTTTTAAGTTTCATGAGGTCCCACATGTTCACTTTTCTTTTCAGCTCCACTATTTTAGTAGGTGGGTCAGAGAAGATCTTGCTTTGATTGATGTCCTTGAGGGTTTTGCCTATATTCTCCTCTAAGAGTTTGATGGTTTCTGGTCTTACATTTAGGTCTTTAATCCATTTTGAGTTGATCTTTGTGTATGGGGTCAGGGAATGTTCCAATTTCATTTTTCTGTGTGTAGCTGTCCAATTCTCCCAGCACCATTTGTTGAAGAGGCTGTCTTTCTCCCATTTGTAACCTCCTTTGTCAAAAATAAGGTACCCATAGATGTGTGGGTTGATCTCTGGGTTCTTGATCTTGTTCCATTGATCTACAGTTCTGTTTTTGTGCCAGTACCATACTGTCTTGATGACTGTTGCTTTGTAGTAGAGTCTGAAGTTAGGGAGGCTGATCCCTCCAGCTCCATTCTTCTTCCTCAGGATTGCTTTGGCTATTCGAGGTCTTTTGTGTTTCCATATGAACTATGTTATTCTTTGGTCTAGTTCTGTGAAAAATGTCAATGGTAGTCGGATAGGTATTGCATTGAATCTGTAGATGATATTTGGCAGTATGATCATTTTCACAATATTGATTCTTCCAATCCAGGAACATGGGATATCTTTCCATCTGTTTAAGTCTTCTTTAATTTCTCTCATGGATGTCTTAAAATTTTCTGTGTACAATTCTTTTGTTTCTTTGGGTAGGTTTATTCCTAGATATTTGATTCTTTTGGTTGCAATGGTGAAGGGGATTGTGCCTTTGATTTCCTTTTCTGAGTTTTCATTGTCTATAGGAATGCCAGTGATTTCTGTGTGTTGACTTTGTATCCTGCGACTTTGCTGAATTCATTGATTAGCTCTAGTAGCTTTGTAATAGTGTCTTTGGGATTTTCTATGTATAATAACATGTCATCTGCAAAAAGAGAGAGCTTGACTTCTTCCTTTCCAATTTGGATTCCTTTTATTTCTTTCTCTTCTCTTATTGCTGTTGCTAGGACTTCCAGGACTATGTTGAATAGTAGTGGTGAAAGTAGGCACCCCTGTCTTGTTCCTGATCTTAGAGGGAATGCTTTCAGGTTTTCACCATTGAGGATAATGTTCGCTGTGGGCTTCTCATATATGGCTTTCACTATGTTAAGATAAGATCCTTCTATGCCCATTTTCTGAAGAGTTTTTATCATAAATGGGTGGTGTACTTTGTCGAAGGCTTTTTCTGCATCTATTGAGATGATCATGTGATTTTTGCCTTTCAATTTGTTGATATGGTGTATCACAATGATTGATTTGCGGATGTTGAAGAAGCCTTGCATGCCTGGGATGAACCCGACTTGATCGTAATGTATGAGTTTTTTGACGTGTCGTTGAATTCTGTTTGCTAGGATTTTGTTGAGGATCTTGGCATCTAAGTTCATCAGTGAAATTGGCCTATAGTTTTCCTTTTTTGTGTTGTCTTTGCCTGGTTTGGGTATCAGGGTGATGGTGGCTTTTTTATTTTTAGGGGTCTGAAGTTAGGGAGGCTGATCCCTCCAGCTCCATTCTTCTTCCTCAGGATTGCTTTGGCTATTCGAGGTCTTTTGTGTTTCCATATGAACTATGTTATTCTTTGGTCTAGTTCTGTGAAAAATGTCAATGGTAGTCGGATAGGTATTGCATTGAATCTGTAGATGATATTTGGCAGTATGATCATTTTCACAATATTGATTCTTCCAATCCAGGAACATGGGATATCTTTCCATCTGTTTAAGTCTTCTTTAATTTCTCTCATGGATGTCTTAAAATTTTCTGTGTACAATTCTTTTGTTTCTTTGGGTAGGTTTATTCCTAGATATTTGATTCTTTTGGTTGCAATGGTGAAGGGGATTGTGCCTTTGATTTCCTTTTCTGAGTTTTCATTGTCTATAGGAATGCCAGTGATTTCTGTGTGTTGACTTTGTATCCTGCGACTTTGCTGAATTCATTGATTAGCTCTAGTAGCTTTGTAATAGTGTCTTTGGGATTTTCTATGTATAATAACATGTCATCTGCAAAAAGAGAGAGCTTGACTTCTTCCTTTCCAATTTGGATTCCTTTTATTTCTTTCTCTTCTCTTATTGCTGTTGCTAGGACTTCCAGGACTATGTTGAATAGTAGTGGTGAAAGTAGGCACCCCTGTCTTGTTCCTGATCTTAGAGGGAATGCTTTCAGGTTTTCACCATTGAGGATAATGTTCGCTGTGGGCTTCTCATATATGGCTTTCACTATGTTAAGATAAGATCCTTCTATGCCCATTTTCTGAAGAGTTTTTATCATAAATGGGTGGTGTACTTTGTCGAAGGCTTTTTCTGCATCTATTGAGATGATCATGTGATTTTTGCCTTTCAATTTGTTGATATGGTGTATCACAATGATTGATTTGCGGATGTTGAAGAAGCCTTGCATGCCTGGGATGAACCCGACTTGATCGTAATGTATGAGTTTTTTGACGTGTCGTTGAATTCTGTTTGCTAGGATTTTGTTGAGGATCTTGGCATCTAAGTTCATCAGTGAAATTGGCCTATAGTTTTCCTTTTTTGTGTTGTCTTTGCCTGGTTTGGGTATCAGGGTGATGGTGGCCTCGTAGAATGTGTTTGGAAGTTTTCCTTCCTGTGCAATTTTTTGGAAGAGTTTTAGAAGGACAGGCACTAGCTCTTCTTTAAATGTTTGGTAGAATTCGCCTGTGAAGCCATCTGGCCCTGGGCTTTTATTTTGGGGTAGATTTTTAATCACAAATTTGATTTCTGAGCTTGTAATTGGGTTGTTCAAAGTTTCTGTTTCTTCCTGGCTCAGTCTTGGGAGATTAATCCTCTCCAAGAAACTGTCCATTTCTTCCAGGTTGTCCAGTGTGTTACCATAGAGTTGTTCATAATAGTCTCTTAGAATCCTTTGGATTTCTGCATGATCTGTTGTAATCTCTCCTTTTTCGTTTTTGATTTTGTTGATCTGGTTCTTCTCTCTCTTTTTCTTAATGAGTCTGGCCAGTGGCTTGTCAATTTTGTTTACCTTTTCAAAGAACCAGCTTTTTGTTTTATTTATCTTTACTATTGTTTCTTTTGTTTCTTTCTCATTTATTTCTGCTCTAATCTTTATGATTTCCCTTCTTCTGCTGGCTTTGGGGTGTTTTTGTTCCTCTTTCTCCAGTTGTTTTAAGCATAACGTTAGGTCGTCTGCTTGAGATTTTCCTAGTTTCTTGAGGTAGGATTGTATTGCTATACACTTCCCTCTTAGAACTGCTTTTGCAGTATCCCATAGGTTTTGCATGGTCGTGTGTTCATTGTCATTTTCTTCTAGGAATTGTTTAATTTCTCCTTTGATTTCCTCAATGATTAGTTGGTTTTTTAGGTATGTATTGTTTAATCGCCATGTGCTTGTGTTTTTAGGGTTTTTTTTCTGGTAGTTGATCTCTAGTCTCATTGCATTGTGGTCCGAGAAGATGGTTGATAGAATTTTGGTTTTCTTGAACTGACTGAGGTTAGATTTGTGGCCCAAGATGTGGTCTATCCTGGGGAATGTTCCGTGAGCACTTGAGAAGAAAGTGTATTCTTCTGCTTTTGTGAAGTCTGAACTGAGGTTTTTCAGTGAAATTGGCCTATAGTTTTCCTTTTTGTGTTGTCTTTGCCTGGTTTGGGTATCAGGGTGATGGTGGCCTCGTAGAATGTGTTTGGAAGTTTTCCTTCCTGTGCAATTTTTTGGAAGAGTTTTAGAAGGACAGGCACTAGCTCTTCTTTAAATGTTTGGTAGAATTCGCCTGTGAAGCCATCTGGCCCTGGGCTTTTATTTTGGGGTAGATTTTTAATCACAAATTTGATTTCTGAGCTTGTAATTGGGTTGTTCAAAGTTTCTGTTTCTTCCTGGCTCAGTCTTGGGAGATTAATCCTCTCCAAGAAACTGTCCATTTCTTCCAGGTTGTCCAGTGTGTTACCATAGAGTTGTTCATAATAGTCTCTTAGAATCCTTTGGATTTCTGCATGATCTGTTGTAATCTCTCCTTTTTCGTTTTTGATTTTGTTGATCTGGTTCTTCTCTCTCTTTTTCTTAATGAGTCTGGCCAGTGGCTTGTCAATTTTGTTTACCTTTTCAAAGAACCAGCTTTTTGTTTTATTTATCTTTACTATTGTTTCTTTTGTTTCTTTCTCATTTATTTCTGCTCTAATCTTTATGATTTCCCTTCTTCTGCTGGCTTTGGGGTGTTTTTGTTCCTCTTTCTCCAGTTGTTTTAAGCATAACGTTAGGTCGTCTGCTTGAGATTTTCCTAGTTTCTTGAGGTAGGATTGTATTGCTATACACTTCCCTCTTAGAACTGCTTTTGCAGTATCCCATAGGTTTTGCATGGTCGTGTGTTCATTGTCATTTTCTTCTAGGAATTGTTTAATTTCTCCTTTGATTTCCTCAATGATTAGTTGGTTTTTTAGGTATGTATTGTTTAATCGCCATGTGCTTGTGTTTTTAGGGTTTTTTTTCTGGTAGTTGATCTCTAGTCTCATTGCATTGTGGTCCGAGAAGATGGTTGATAGAATTTTGGTTTTCTTGAACTGACTGAGGTTAGATTTGTGGCCCAAGATGTGGTCTATCCTGGGGAATGTTCCGTGAGCACTTGAGAAGAAAGTGTATTCTTCTGCTTTTGGATCGAATGTCCTAAAGATATCGATGAGGGTCATCTTTTCCAGTGTGGCATTTAAGGCTTGTGTTTCTTTATTGATTTTCTGTTTTGTTGATCTGTCCATTGGTGTGAGAGGAGTGTTAAAGTCTCCTACTATTATTGTGTTATTGTTGATTTCTTCTTTTATGTCTGAAAGTACCTGTCATATGTATTGAGGTGTCCCTGTGTTGGGTGCATAGATATTCTTTTCTTCTTTTTTTTTTTTTAATTTATTTTGGTGGGGGTGGGGTGGGAAGGGAGGGGGTTGGGCGGGCCACTTCTATTGGTCTTTCATTTGTCTATTTTCATCCATCTTTGTTCTTTGGCCCGTGTGGGCCTCCCATTGCGGTGGCGTCTGTTGTCGCAGGGCACCGGCTCTGGGTGCATGCGCTCCAGAACTCCGGCTCTGTAATTGGACACATCGGTCCAGCCGCTCCACGGCACGTGTGATCTTCCCAGGCCAGGGATCGAACTGGTGTCCCTTGCAGTGCAAGGCGGTGTCCTTACCCACTGGACCACCAGGGAAGCCCCGTGCATAGATATTCATGACTGTTATGTCTTCCTCTTGGATAGATCCCTTAATCATGACAGAGTGACCTGCCTTGTCTCTTAGAATCTTCTTTACTTTAAAGTCTATTTTGTCTGATATAAGGATAGCTATTCCAGCTTTCTTTTGATTTCCATTTGCTTGGAATATCTTTATCCAGCCTTTCACTTTCAGTCTATGCGTGTCTCTAGGTCTGAAGTGGGTCTCTTGTAAACAGCATATATATGGGTCTTGCTTCTGGATCCATTCAGGCAGCCTGTGTCGTTTGGTTGGAGCATTTAGTCCATTTACGTTCAAAGTAATTATTGATACGAATGTTCCTATTGTCATCTTAGAAATTTTGGGTTTGATTTGTAAGGCTTCTCCTACTCTTGTATTTATTGGCTATATCAGGCCATTTAACACTTGTTGTAGGGCTGGTTTTGTGGTACAGAATTCTTTTAGTTTTTGCTTGTCTGTGAAGCTTTTGACTTCACCATGTTCCGTGAGCACTTGAGAAGAAAGTGTATTCTTCTGCTTTTGGATCGAATGTCCTAAAGATATCGATGAGGGTCATCTTTTCCAGTGTGGCATTTAAGGCTTGTGTTTCTTTATTGATTTTCTGTTTTGTTGATCTGTCCATTGGTGTGAGAGGAGTGTTAAAGTCTCCTACTATTATTGTGTTATTGTTGATTTCTTCTTTTATGTCTGAAAGTACCTGTCATATGTATTGAGGTGTCCCTGTGTTGGGTGCATAGATATTCTTTTCTTCTTTTTTTTTTTTTAATTTATTTTGGTGGGGGTGGGGTGGGAAGGGAGGGGGTTGGGCGGGCCACTTCTATTGGTCTTTCATTTGTCTATTTTCATCCATCTTTGTTCTTTGGCCCGTGTGGGCCTCCCATTGCGGTGGCGTCTGTTGTCGCAGGGCACCGGCTCTGGGTGCATGCGCTCCAGAACTCCGGCTCTGTAATTGGACACATCGGTCCAGCCGCTCCACGGCACGTGTGATCTTCCCAGGCCAGGGATCGAACTGGTGTCCCTTGCAGTGCAAGGCGGTGTCCTTACCCACTGGACCACCAGGGAAGCCCCGTGCATAGATATTCATGACTGTTATGTCTTCCTCTTGGATAGATCCCTTAATCATGACAGAGTGACCTGCCTTGTCTCTTAGAATCTTCTTTACTTTAAAGTCTATTTTGTCTGATATAAGGATAGCTATTCCAGCTTTCTTTTGATTTCCATTTGCTTGGAATATCTTTATCCAGCCTTTCACTTTCAGTCTATGCGTGTCTCTAGGTCTGAAGTGGGTCTCTTGTAAACAGCATATATATGGGTCTTGCTTCTGGATCCATTCAGGCAGCCTGTGTCGTTTGGTTGGAGCATTTAGTCCATTTACGTTCAAAGTAATTATTGATACGAATGTTCCTATTGTCATCTTAGAAATTTTGGGTTTGATTTGTAAGGCTTCTCCTACTCTTGTATTTATTGGCTATATCAGGCCATTTAACACTTGTTGTAGGGCTGGTTTTGTGGTACAGAATTCTTTTAGTTTTTGCTTGTCTGTGAAGCTTTTGACTTCACCATCAATTCTGAATGAGATTCTTGCTGGGTAGAGAATTCGTGGTTGCAGGTTATTCTCTTTTAGCCGTTTAAATGTATCTTGCCATTCTCTTCTGGCCTGCAGGGTTTCTGTTGAGAGATCTGCAGTTAAACGTATGGGGTTTCCTTTATATGTTATTTGTTGTTTGCTCCTAGCTGCTTTTAGTGATCTGTCTTTATATTTAGTCTGTGTTAGTTTGATTAGAATGTGCCTTGGTGTGTTTCTTCTGGGGTTTATCCTGTATGGAACTCTTTGTGCTTCTTGGACTTGGTTGACTATTTCCTTTCCCATGCTGGGGAAGTTTTCAACTAGAACCTCTTCAAGAATTTTTTCATAGTCTTTCTTCTCCTCTTCTTCTTCTGGAACTCCTATAATTCTAATGTTGGTGTGTTTGATATTGTCCCATAGGTCTTTGCAGCTATCCTCAGTTCTTTTAATTCTTTGGGCTTTGTTCTGTTCTTCAGCACTTATTTCCACCATTCTGTCTTCCAGCTCACTTATCTGTTCTTCTGCCTCTGATACTCTACTGTTGAGACCTTCTATAGTATTTTTCAGTTCAGCAATTGAGTTAGTTGTCTCCATTTGCTTATTTTTCATTTCTTGCATGTCTCTTCTCAATGCACTAATTTCCTCTAATATTCTGTTTTCGGTGTTTTGCATCCTCATTAGTATAGTTTTTCTGAATTCTCTTTCAGATAGTTTGTCTATCTCCTCCTCTGTCATTTGAAGCGGTGTTTCTCTAGCTAGGTCCTTCATTTGTACGGTGTTTCTCTGACATTTCATTATTAGGTTAATTTTTGTTTCTTTTTTTTCTTTTTGCTTCTTGGTTGGATTTTTTTTTACAGATCAGTTCCTATTGTCATCTTAAAGCAAATTTTGGGTCCTTGATTTTTTTAAGCCGTTCAAAGTAATTATTGATACGAATGTTCCTATTGTCATCTTAGAAATTTTGGGTTTGATTTGTAAGGCTTCTCCTACTCTTGTATTTATTGGCTATATCAGGCCATTTAACACTTGTTGTAGGGCTGGTTTTGTGGTACAGAATTCTTTTAGTTTTTGCTTGTCTGTGAAGCTTTTGACTTCACCATCAATTCTGAATGAGATTCTTGCTGGGTAGAGAATTCGTGGTTGCAGGTTATTCTCTTTTAGCCGTTTAAATGTATCTTGCCATTCTCTTCTGGCCTGCAGGGTTTCTGTTGAGAGATCTGCAGTTAAACGTATGGGGTTTCCTTTATATGTTATTTGTTGTTTGCTCCTAGCTGCTTTTAGTGATCTGTCTTTATATTTAGTCTGTGTTAGTTTGATTAGAATGTGCCTTGGTGTGTTTCTTCTGGGGTTTATCCTGTATGGAACTCTTTGTGCTTCTTGGACTTGGTTGACTATTTCCTTTCCCATGCTGGGGAAGTTTTCAACTAGAACCTCTTCAAGAATTTTTTCATAGTCTTTCTTCTCCTCTTCTTCTTCTGGAACTCCTATAATTCTAATGTTGGTGTGTTTGATATTGTCCCATAGGTCTTTGCAGCTATCCTCAGTTCTTTTAATTCTTTGGGCTTTGTTCTGTTCTTCAGCACTTATTTCCACCATTCTGTCTTCCAGCTCACTTATCTGTTCTTCTGCCTCTGATACTCTACTGTTGAGACCTTCTATAGTATTTTTCAGTTCAGCAATTGAGTTAGTTGTCTCCATTTGCTTATTTTTCATTTCTTGCATGTCTCTTCTCAATGCACTAATTTCCTCTAATATTCTGTTTTCGGTGTTTTGCATCCTCATTAGTATAGTTTTTCTGAATTCTCTTTCAGATAGTTTGTCTATCTCCTCCTCTGTCATTTGAAGCGGTGTTTCTCTAGCTAGGTCCTTCATTTGTACGGTGTTTCTCTGACATTTCATTATTAGGTTAATTTTTGTTTCTTTGTGTGTGTCTGTGTGTATGGAGTTCTTTATCCTCCACCAGGCTTCTTGGTTGGATTCTCCCTTCCTTTGGGTTTCTGTCCTTGTAGAAGGGTTCAGTGGTTTGTGTCTCGGGTGGTGTTAGACATTGTTTACAGGTGAATAATCTCTAGTGTTGTATGTTCTTTGATAGTGTGGGGTCTGGGAATCAGGGCTTCCGCTCCGAGGATCCTTGGTTTGATGATTGGTCAAGGGGTGTAGGCTCTATGTCTGGTTTGCTATGGTGTTCCGTAATATTAGTTCACATACTAGCATCTGCACCGCGGCTCCTCGCGGCGGCAGGTTCCGGCGACCGGAAGTACACTTTCAATAGTCGAGGATACTATTACGACTTATACCTCAAAATAACCTAATAGTCATGAGGGAAAGTTTCTATTTTATAGTATCAAAGCCAATAAATTAGGAAGAAGTCAGAGTATCACTAGGTAGGTATTGTTCAACAATGGGTATTTGCGTTCCAAGAAGACAGCTAGACATGTACCTTCTGATAGAAGTTGATAAACATCTATGAGCTTCCCTGGTGGTCCAGTGGGTAAAGAGTCCACCTTGCAGTGCAAGGGGCACTGGTTCGATCCCTGGGCCAGGAAGATCCTACATGCCGCGGAGCGGCTGGACCAGTGTGTCCAATTATAAGCCAACGTTCTGGAGCACATGCACGCAGAGCAGGTACTCTGCAACAAGAGGCCACTGTGGTGGGAGGCCCACACAGGCCAAAGAATAAAGATGGATGAGAAATAAATAAATAGAAAACCAATAAAAAGAGGCCAAAACTAAAAACAAGCAAACAAAGAAACATCCATGAGGTGGTTTTGTTCTTCACTGAGAAAAAAGAAATCTAAAATGATCAAGTCTCAGATTTCAGTTTATAGATGCTCAGATGTGGCAGATGGCAGTGTGGCCAGAAGAATATGTTTAAATGAGTCCATGGATATTCAGTCAGCAAAATCTAGACTCTGAGGACTTTTGAAGGATGGTAACTTTTTTCTTCAATAATAAAATTGCAAGTTTTTTTTTTTTTTTAAAAGAGAGAGGTCCAGGGGAAACTTATAGATTAAAGAAAAAAACCCTCAAAATATTTATCAATCAATAACAATATATGGGCCCTGTTGGTATCTAGTTTGAACAAACTGTTTTTATAAGTTATTATAGTTACAATAAGGAAAATGTTAACATTGGGTATTAGTAGTACTAAGGAATTTTTCCTGACTTTGGAGAGAGTGAAGTATTATAGCTTTTGGAAAAGGGAACTCCTGGGAAAAAAAAAGAAAAGAAAATGGAAAGTCCTTTTAAAATAATGCAATATTGAAATATATATAGAACGAATGATATGCTATCTTAAATTTGCCTCAGAACAATCTGGAGTTTCGTCAAATAGAACTCACACCAATGTTTTTTTTTTTTTTGCGACTAAAGCCTGCAGAATGTTGTACATGTGCTCCAGACCTTTTCAAGTACAAATTTATTTATTCTTTTGAGGAACTTATCTTTTATCACCAGAGCCTATTTAGAGCTTATTTTGGCTTCACAGATTTTTGGCTACCTTCTGTCACTACTTTAATACAATATGAACTATTTGCCACATTTTCTTCTTTTAAAAAAATACAAATAAAAGATCTGCTACTAAAGTGTATTCTGACCCCTGGCATCTTATCATAAAGGGAAAGTCACAGAATCTGAGACCAATTAAACCCATAAGTACTTACTAGGTGCACATGATGGATTGTGGCTGGAGTGTGATCAACACAGGTTAAAAATAAATTCTCTATCTTGAGTAATTGACCATCTGATTGGGGAGAAAGTTATGCGGAAATAATTGTAACAATCATTAACATCGATGTCTTACAATGTGCTTTGTACTAGCTAGCGCTTTATGTGCTTTTGATTTTAATCCTCACAATGACTCCATGAAGTAGGTATGATCATTATTCCTAAAATACAAATGAAAAACCAAAATGTGCAAACTTTGTGTAACTTGCTCAGTGTCATTCAGATAGCAGAAGGGACTGGAATCCAGGTCTCTGTGAGACAAAAGCCCACATCATGCATAATCACACAAAACTAGCTGTTGTCTATTCAGTTGAGATTTACTCCAAACCTTCATTGTGCACAGCAACAGACATGAACAGGCCTATATAGACATTGCCATGTCCCCCATGAATATGATGATGGTTAATTTTATGTGTCAACTTGACTGGGTCGTAGGGTGACCAGATATTTGGTCAAATACTGTTCTGGGTATTTCTGTAAGGGTGTTTTGGGATGATTTTAACTTAACCAAATTGCCCTCCACAATGTGGGTAGGCCTCATCCAACCAGCTGAAGGCCCGAATGGAGCAAAAGACACTGACCCTCCTCCAGAGAAGAGGGAGTTCTCCAGTCGATGGCCTTTGGATTTTATCTGCACAGTCAGCTCTCTTGGGTCTCTGCCGGCTGGCCCACAATGTAGATTTGGAATTGCCAGTCTCCATAATTACATGAGCCAACTTCTTATAATAAATCTCTTTCTCTGCTTCTCTCTATGTATATATTTAGTTCTATTTCTCTGGAGAAGCCTGACTAACGCAAATGTATTTCAAAGAAGTCGTGTTTAAATTACCACTGAATTTTGCAACACTGACACAGTAACTTTGTATGAAAATGGCCTTTTCTTCCCATGAATCATATTCCTGAAAAAAATGTGCTTCTAAAAGTCATAAACAGATGATCCTACCTACTATATTTAATTCCATCTTGGAGAAAAGACCAAAGGAAACAAGTTTTAGTTGTCATCACCAATCTATTTCCAAATCATTCTGTTGATAGAAATGTTGACCTTATATTGGAATACGTATGACATAAAATTATTAATTATTCAATACACATTGGCAGGCCCCATGTTAGACACTGAAAAACCACAGGAAACATAGTCCCTGACTCCAAGTAACTAACAATCTTAGTTTGAACCAGATAAGCTAAAGCCACTGGGCTTTGTTGGTGGCTCAGTGATAAAGAATCCGCCTGCAGTGCAGGAGATGCAGAAGATCCCTGGGTTGGGAAGATCCCCTGGAGGAAGGCAGGGAAATTTGCTTCAGTATTCTTGTCTAGAGAATCCCATGGACAGAGGAGCCTCGTAGGCTACAGTGCATGGGGTCGCAAAGGACCAGTCACAGCTAAAGTGACTGCACACAAGCTAAAGCCACTACAATATCATGATACTTGCTGTATTGGAGACATGCCATACCTGAAATGGGTACAAAGAAGTACTTTCTAATCTTCAGGACAGTCTGGAAGACACCCTAGAATAATAGTTTTAATATTTAAAAAATGTATTGTGATGGGTAGGTCCAGATATTTGGTCAAATACTGTTCGGGTAAGGGCGTTTTGGGATGATTTTAACTTAACCAAATTGCCCTCCACAATGTGGGTAGGCCTCATCCAACCAGCTGAAGGCCCGAATGGAGCAAAAGACACTGACCCTCCTCCAGAGAAGAGGGAGTTCTCCAGTCGATGGCCTTTGGATTTTATCTGCACAGTCAGCTCTCTTGGGTCTCTGCCGGCTGGCCCACAATGTAGATTTGGAATTGCCAGTCTCCATAATTACATGAGCCAACTTCTTATAATAAATCTCTTTCTCTGCTTCTCTCTATGTATATATTTAGTTCTATTTCTCTGGAGAAGCCTGACTAACGCAAATGTATTTCAAAGAAGTCGTGTTTAAATTACCACTGAATTTTGCAACACTGACACAGTAACTTTGTATGAAAATGGCCTTTTCTTCCCATGAATCATATTCCTGAAAAAAATGTGCTTCTAAAAGTCATAAACAGATGATCCTACCTACTATATTTAATTCCATCTTGGAGAAAAGACCAAAGGAAACAAGTTTTAGTTGTCATCACCAATCTATTTCCAAATCATTCTGTTGATAGAAATGTTGACCTTATATTGGAATACGTATGACATAAAATTATTAATTATTCAATACACATTGGCAGGCCCCATGTTAGACACTGAAAAACCACAGGAAACATAGTCCCTGACTCCAAGTAACTAACAATCTTAGTTTGAACCAGATAAGCTAAAGCCACTGGGCTTTGTTGGTGGCTCAGTGATAAAGAATCCGCCTGCAGTGCAGGAGATGCAGAAGATCCCTGGGTTGGGAAGATCCCCTGGAGGAAGGCAGGGAAATTTGCTTCAGTATTCTTGTCTAGAGAATCCCATGGACAGAGGAGCCTCGTAGGCTACAGTGCATGGGGTCGCAAAGGACCAGTCACAGCTAAAGTGACTGCACACAAGCTAAAGCCACTACAATATCATGATACTTGCTGTATTGGAGACATGCCATACCTGAAATGGGTACAAAGAAGTACTTTCTAATCTTCAGGACAGTCTGGAAGACACCCTAGAATAATAGTTTTAATATTTAAAAAATGTATTGTGATGGGTCATCACATACTAATTTTCCTTTCAGACCTCCATTTAAGGCAAGCTCCACATTATATCAACCCCAAAGGAAACAACATCTGCTTCTGACTCCAGACCTACAGAGGGAGAAAGAATGATCCATTTGAGTTTTCCATACTCAAATGTAATTAAGGAATTAGAAATTGTTTGCTTAACAATAAGATCTCCTACTTTTCTCTCTTCCTTGGATTAGTTTTCCTTATGAGCTATCCCTGGGAAGTCATATTTAAGAACTTGATCTTCCTTCACATTAATGAGACTAATGTTGCTTATACGCAGCCCTTTTATGCCTATTTGTTCAATCAAAACTAAACGTAATCACTGCATTGGAAACGTAATCACTGCATTGGATGCTGTTACTTAAGACAATGCTCTCAAATTAGACTGCCAACTTATGTCTCCTAGCAACTTTCTTGATCTAAAGAAGATCATATGGGGGGAAGGATATACATATGACTAATCTGGGAACATACATATCTGTAAACAATAAAACTCTGTAAAAGTTAAAAGTAAAATAAAATTTTTTAAAAAATTTAAAAAAATAAAGAAGATCTTAACATTCAAACAGATTTTCTCGTATATTGGCTAGTAAGTAGAAAATAATGGTCAGATTTTAGGCATACTTTCTATGATTTAAAATTGAGCTAGTTTTTTATATGTTTTAAATCAAGAGAGGTTAGGTATATTTCATTGTTATAAAAGGGTTTCTGCCCTCTTGAACTCCCCCCTTCCTTCACAAAATGACATTGTGAACAATAACACTAAGAAAGGAAGAAACATTTTGAGTGGAGGCAGATTTATGACTTACTGTCCAGGAATATTCTGGCTGGGATGTACAGCAGCATTCCGCTGACTGCAAGGCACACAGCTTGCTATATTTTGTTGAGGGCGGTGGAGTGGGATGCAACATAGTTCAGCTTGTTTCATGCAGGTGTCAATGGCTGAAGGGATCTGACTTGAAGAGGCAGAGCAGACAGCACGAGTTCTGGCTATTCTGGGGCCTACAACTGTAGAGCAAAAAGTGTGTTCATGATGTAGTGAGGCGTGTCGTGGGCCAGCTTGCTGGGGTTCAGAGCTGAGTGCCAATCTCACAAAGGTTCAGGAGGGAGGCGCAAGCAGGCATGAAGGACCAGCTGTGAACCCTGGTCAGTTTTAGTGAAGCTAGAAAGGAACAGTGACTCACTGGGACTCATGTGGCATCCTGGATTCATTTTTTATCATGCGGAGCTCAGAGATGAGAGGAACAGAGCATCATATCAAGGCAGAGGTAGACACCGGGCTTGGACTTGGGAAGGGTAATATCTTAGTCAATTGTGATGGAGTTCACATGTGAATTCCTGTCCTATTTATTGGGAGTGGCCTGAAACTCAGATACAGGCACTCAGAAAGGCGGTGGGGGTGGGCAATGAATCAGGCTGATCTCACACAGGAGTGTGTGTGTGTGTGTGTGTGTGTGTGTGTGTGTGTGTGTACTCAGTCGCTTAACCACGTCCAACTCTTTGTGACCTTGTGGGCTGTGGCCCACCAGGCTCTTCTGTCCATGGGACTTTCCAGGCAAGAATATTGGAGTGGGCTGCCATTTCCTTCTACAGTGGATCTTCTCAACCCAGGGATCAAGCCCGGGTCTCCTTCGTTTACTGCATTGTAAGTAGATTCTTTCTTTACTGCTGAGCCACTGGGGAAGTCTCAAAGAGACAGCTATTAATACTTCCCACATCCCTGCTGTAAAGAATTTACTAATTCAGACCCTCACTGATATCCTCCTGAAGGATGCCTTAAAAACAGTTAAGTGTGTCAATTTCAAAACAAAATGAAGTTTAGAGTTTATTGTGAAAAATAGCTATAACTTTTTGTGTCTGCCCTAAATGAAGTCCACAGTTTATAGAGTCTCAGCATTGAAATAGTTGCTGCCTTACAGTAAGACATTTATGTGGTAGCATGTTTTTCTTGTCATGTGACTGTCACCTGTTAGACCTCACTGTAATCAAGGGCCCATACTTTTGGCTCCAGCTCCTGTTTGCTAGGGCAATATTAAACTTAGATTAGCTATGAAGTCTCTGCTAAACTCAGTGGTTGAAAAAGTCCCTTCAGAAATACAATACCTGACTGTCCTCCTTCTGACCTTCTCTCTGAATTTTCTTTCTTATCTTGGTATCCATGGGAATAACTAGGAGAGGTGAAGTTGGCCAAGATCCACTTCGCTGCGAGGGAGGTGACAGCTGTACTAGGGCTTTTCCAATAATGATTTGGCAGAAGAGGGGAAAGGCTGGGCTGTGAACAGCAGCTCTTCTGGCTTCTGAAGGGATGTGAGAGAAACAGGGAGAGTAAAGGGCTCACTGCCCCTGCACTCTTCTCTCTCACTGTTAAATGCACCCCCATGTTCCCCGAGTCCCTTCATTTTCCTCTCTACAGATCACTGATGCCCACCCGTACTTCATCCCTCTCTCCCACTGAAACTCACACATCCTTAGCTCCTTCTGTTGATCTGTCACACCTTGTGTCCTCAGTCAAGGTGTAAGGTGGATGTGAGCTTTGGAATTACGAGGGTCTCCTCTGAGCTAGTGTACCAGATCTTCAATTTTCTGCTGTGAAAATAGTAATAAAACCTATTTCACACAATTGTTTTGAAGATTAAAAAAAGCACTTTAAGAATATTTATGTATACATTTCCAGGCATGCATTATACCCTCTATAAATGTTAGTATATTTTCCTACAGATTAATCTTTCTCCTTTGACCATTTTCCAATTTTTTTTTTTAAATTTTGGCCTCTTTTATTGGTTTTTTATTTGTTTATTTTCATCCATTTTGATTCTTTGGCCTGTGTGGGACTCCCACTGCAGTGGCCTCTCTGGTTGCAGAGCACTGGCTCTGGGCGCGTGCGCTCCAGAGTGCTGGCTCGTAATTGGACACACCTGTCCAGCCACTCTGCGGCACATGGGATCTTCCCGGGCCAGGGATCAAATTGGTGCCCCTTGCACGGCAAGGCAGACTACCCTGCCCTAAATGAAGTCCACAGTTTATAGAGTCTCAGCTTGAAATAGTTGCTGCCTTACAGTAAGACATTTATGTGGTAGCATGTTTTTCTTGTCATGTGACTGTCACCTGTTAGACCTCACTGTAATCAAGGGCCCATACTTTTGGCTCCAGCTCCTGTTTGCTAGGGCAATATTAAACTTAGATTAGCTATGAAGTCTCTGCTAAACTCAGTGGTTGAAAAAGTCCCTTCAGAAATACAATACCTGACTGTCCTCCTTCTGACCTTCTCTCTGAATTTTCTTTCTTATCTTGGTATCCATGGGAATAACTAGGAGAGGTGAAGTTGGCCAAGATCCACTTCGCTGCGAGGGAGGTGACAGCTGTACTAGGGCTTTTCCAATAATGATTTGGCAGAAGAGGGGAAAGGCTGGGCTGTGAACAGCAGCTCTTCTGGCTTCTGAAGGGATGTGAGAGAAACAGGGAGAGTAAAGGGCTCACTGCCCCTGCACTCTTCTCTCTCACTGTTAAATGCACCCCCATGTTCCCCGAGTCCCTTCATTTTCCTCTCTACAGATCACTGATGCCCACCCGTACTTCATCCCTCTCTCCCACTGAAACTCACACATCCTTAGCTCCTTCTGTTGATCTGTCACACCTTGTGTCCTCAGTCAAGGTGTAAGGTGGATGTGAGCTTTGGAATTACGAGGGTCTCCTCTGAGCTAGTGTACCAGATCTTCAATTTTCTGCTGTGAAAATAGTAATAAAACCTATTTCACACAATTGTTTTGAAGATTAAAAAAAGCACTTTAAGAATATTTATGTATACATTTCCAGGCATGCATTATACCCTCTATAAATGTTAGTATATTTTCCTACAGATTAATCTTTCTCCTTTGACCATTTTCCAATTTTTTTTTTTAAATTTTGGCCTCTTTTATTGGTTTTTTATTTGTTTATTTTCATCCATTTTGATTCTTTGGCCTGTGTGGGACTCCCACTGCAGTGGCCTCTCTGGTTGCAGAGCACTGGCTCTGGGCGCGTGCGCTCCAGAGTGCTGGCTCGTAATTGGACACACCTGTCCAGCCACTCTGCGGCACATGGGATCTTCCCGGGCCAGGGATCAAATTGGTGCCCCTTGCACGGCAAGGCAGACTCTTTACCCACTGGTCCACCAGGGGAAACCCTCCATGTTCTTTTTATCTTTAAAACTTTACTGCTCAAAGTGTGATCTGAGGATCAGCAACATCTGAGACCCAGACAGAACGTGCATTTTAACAACACCTTCATGTCAGTGCTGCGTGTTAGTGCTAACTTGTTTCACATACATGTTAAAGCTTGAGAAGCACTGCTGGTAAGACAAAGACTACTTCTCTCACTCTTCTTTTTCTAAAGGGGAAAAAATAGTGAACACCACAGACTACGTGCCTGCTCCGTGTCAGGGGCTGTTTCCTGACTGTCATCTCCCTCCTCTTCACTCTGTGAGGTTGGCACTGTCATCTCCCTTTACCTGTGAAGAAACGGAGATGGAGAGGTCAACTCCCCAGCCCAAGCGCAAGTAGAGACGCAAGCTCAAGTCATTTTTGCCTTAATACTTTACACTACTTCAAAACTACACAGGTCTACTGGTTTTTACTTCTGCAGAAGAAAAAACTGGGGAAAAAACAAAATAAAACCAGAACAAAACAAAAAGAGACATGAAAGTACTAATGGTAACTTACCTTGAGTCTCAATGAAATTGATGAAGGACCACTATTTTAAAAATATTTTTATAATATTTAAGAAATATTTTATATCAATTTTGTTAGAAAGAGGTATACTTTTTGTTTTTTATAAATTATCAGGAAAGAAAAAAGTTGAAAAATCACTGATATACAGCAAATACTAGTAATAAAACCTATTTCACACAATTGTTTTGAAGATTAAAAAAAGCACTTTAAGAATATTTATGTATACATTTCCAGGCATGCATTATACCCTCTATAAATGTTAGTATATTTTCCTACAGATTAATCTTTCTCCTTTGACCATTTTCCAATTTTTTTTTTTAAATTTTGGCCTCTTTTATTGGTTTTTTATTTGTTTATTTTCATCCATTTTGATTCTTTGGCCTGTGTGGGACTCCCACTGCAGTGGCCTCTCTGGTTGCAGAGCACTGGCTCTGGGCGCGTGCGCTCCAGAGTGCTGGCTCGTAATTGGACACACCTGTCCAGCCACTCTGCGGCACATGGGATCTTCCCGGGCCAGGGATCAAATTGGTGCCCCTTGCACGGCAAGGCAGACTCTTTACCCACTGGTCCACCAGGGAAGCCCTCCATGTTCTTTTTATCTTTAAAACTTTACTGCTCAAAGTGTGATCTGAGGATCAGCAACATCTGAGACCCAGACAGAACGTGCATTTTAACAACACCTTCATGTCAGTGCTGCGTGTTAGTGCTAACTTGTTTCACATACATGTTAAAGCTTGAGAAGCACTGCTGGTAAGACAAAGACTACTTCTCTCACTCTTCTTTTTCTAAAGGGGAAAAAATAGTGAACACCACAGACTACGTGCCTGCTCCGTGTCAGGGGCTGTTTCCTGACTGTCATCTCCCTCCTCTTCACTCTGTGAGGTTGGCACTGTCATCTCCCTTTACCTGTGAAGAAACGGAGATGGAGAGGTCAACTCCCCAGCCCAAGCGCAAGTAGAGACGCAAGCTCAAGTCATTTTTGCCTTAATACTTTACACTACTTCAAAACTACACAGGTCTACTGGTTTTTACTTCTGCAGAAGAAAAAACTGGGGGAAAAAACAAAATAAAACCAGAACAAAACAAAAAGAGACATGAAAGTACTAATGGTAACTTACCTTGAGTCTCAATGAAATTGATGAAGGACCACTATTTTAAAAATATTTTTATAATATTTAAGAAATATTTTATATCAATTTTGTTAGAAAGAGGTATACTTTTTGTTTTTTATAAATTATCAGGAAAGAAAAAAGTTGAAAAATCACTGATATACAGCAAATACTAGTTTCCAATAAAATTTTACACACTTTCTTAATAATCTATATAAAATTTTCTTAACATTCCATGTTATTTTTTATTTTTTTTAATAGAGTTTTGTTGTTTACTGCCACACATCAACCTGAATTAGCCATAGGTATACTTTTATGTCCTCTCCCTCCTGAACTTCCCTCCAGTCTCCCTCCCCATCACAACCCTCTAGGCTGCTACAGAGCCCCTGTTTGAGTTGCCTGACTCTTACAGCAGATTCCCATTTTACACATGGTAATGTAAGTTTCCATGTTACTCTTTCTATACGTCTTGTCCATTCCCCTCTCCCCTCAGTGTCCACAAGTCTGTTCTCTATGTCCGTTTCTCCATTGCTGCTCTGCATATACATTTATCAGTACCATCTTTCTAGAGTCCACATGTTAGTATACCATATTTATCCTTCTCTTTCTGACTTGTTTCACTCTGTATAATAGGCTCTAGGTTCATCCACCTCATTAGAATTGACTCAAATGCACTTCTTTTATGGCTGAGTAATATTTCATTGTATATATGCACCACAGCTTCTTTATCCATTCATCTGTTGATGGACATATAGGTTGCTTCTACACTCTAGCTATTGTAAATAGTGCTGCAATGAACAATGGGGTACATGTGTCTCTTTCAAGTTTGATTTCCTCATGGTATATGCCTAGCAGTGGGATTGCTAGGTTATATGGTGGTTCTATTTCTATTTAAAGGAATCTCCATAAGGTCTTCCACAGTGGCTGTATTAACTTGCATTCCCCCCAACAGTGCATGAGGGTTCCCTTTTCTCCACATCCTCTCCAGCATTTATTGTCATAGACTTTTTTTTTTTAATTTGGCCTCTTTTTTTTTTTATTGGTTTTTCATCTATTTATTTTCATCCATTTTTATTCTTTGGCCTGTGTGGGCCTCCTGTTGCAGTGGCCTCTTTTGCTGGAGAGTGCCGGCTCTGGGTGCATGCACTCCAGAGCACTGGCTCGCAACTGGATACACTGGTCCAGCCGCTTTGCTGCACGTGGGATCCTCCTGAGCCAGGGATCGAACCAGTGCCCCTTACACTACAAGGTGGACTTCCCACCCACTGGACCACCAGGGAAGCCCATTTGTCGACTATCTGATGATGGCCATTCTGACTTGTGTGAGGTGGTATCTCATTGCAGTTTTGACTTGCATTTCTCTGACAATGAGCGATGTTGAATATCTTTTCATGTGTTTTTTGGCCACCTGTATGTCTTCTTTGGAGAGATGTCTGTTTAGGCCTTTTCCCCATTTTTTTGACTATGGTTTTTTCTTTTTTGGTGTTGAGTTGTATGAGCTGCTTGTATATTTTGGAAATTAATTCTTTGTCGGTTGTTTCATTTGCTATTATCTTCTCCCATTCTGAGGATTATTTTTTCACCTTGTTTATAATTTCTTTTGCTGGACAAAAGCTTTTAAGATTAATTAGGTCTCACTTGTTTATTTTTGGTTTTATTTCCATTACTCTAGGAGGCAGGTCATAGAAGATCCTGCTTTGATTTCTGTCATCAAGTGTTCTGCCTATAAAATTCCATTTAAAATCATTCCACATATTAGATGAACTGTCTCATTGTTTTATGGGTGAGATACTACTGCATTATCTCTTAGGAACTGGAAGCCTGGTCTAAGCTGAGGCTACTTAAAACTAGGTTCCTGCTTTTCCATGTCTGCATAAATGTATGGGTAGAAATGGCAATGATGATTTTGTTAGTATTGTTTGTTTTTCCTATTTGCTCTCTGTGCTCAGATAGGATAATCACTGAGAGGAAATGTCCAGAATTATGTGAAGGATCTGGAACAACATTTTCCAACTTGGAGAAATTTTCCATGAGTGCATCTTGTATACCTTATGATACACTTAAAGGGCCTCTCTTCCACTGGCCACTGTGGAGATCAAATAATTTAATGCATGCACAGCACATCTCAACTCAATCTATCTTCCTCACAACAGCTCCGTTTCTTGCCTATTGCTCAAACTTTTATTGCATTTTCCTGTTCAGCCACAAGCTTTTGTTACTTCAAATCTGATGAACTACGCCTCTCCAAAGAGGACATGCAGATGGCCCAAAAGCACATGAAACGATGCTCAAACTCGCTTATAATCAGAGAAATGCAAATTAAAACCACAAGGAGATACCACCTCACACCTGTCAGAATGGCCATTTGTCGACTATCTGATGATGGCCATTCTGACTTGTGTGAGGTGGTATCTCATTGCAGTTTTGACTTGCATTTCTCTGACAATGAGCGATGTTGAATATCTTTTCATGTGTTTTTTGGCCACCTGTATGTCTTCTTTGGAGAGATGTCTGTTTAGGCCTTTTCCCCATTTTTTTGACTATGGTTTTTTCTTTTTTGGTGTTGAGTTGTATGAGCTGCTTGTATATTTTGGAAATTAATTCTTTGTCGGTTGTTTCATTTGCTATTATCTTCTCCCATTCTGAGGATTATTTTTTCACCTTGTTTATAATTTCTTTTGCTGGACAAAAGCTTTTAAGATTAATTAGGTCTCACTTGTTTATTTTTGGTTTTATTTCCATTACTCTAGGAGGCAGGTCATAGAAGATCCTGCTTTGATTTCTGTCATCAAGTGTTCTGCCTATAAAATTCCATTTAAAATCATTCCACATATTAGATGAACTGTCTCATTGTTTTATGGGTGAGATACTACTGCATTATCTCTTAGGAACTGGAAGCCTGGTCTAAGCTGAGGCTACTTAAAACTAGGTTCCTGCTTTTCCATGTCTGCATAAATGTATGGGTAGAAATGGCAATGATGATTTTGTTAGTATTGTTTGTTTTTCCTATTTGCTCTCTGTGCTCAGATAGGATAATCACTGAGAGGAAATGTCCAGAATTATGTGAAGGATCTGGAACAACATTTTCCAACTTGGAGAAATTTTCCATGAGTGCATCTTGTATACCTTATGATACACTTAAAGGGCCTCTCTTCCACTGGCCACTGTGGAGATCAAATAATTTAATGCATGCACAGCACATCTCAACTCAATCTATCTTCCTCACAACAGCTCCGTTTCTTGCCTATTGCTCAAACTTTTATTGCATTTTCCTGTTCAGCCACAAGCTTTTGTTACTTCAAATCTGATGAACTACGCCTCTCCAAAGAGGACATGCAGATGGCCCAAAAGCACATGAAACGATGCTCAAACTCGCTTATAATCAGAGAAATGCAAATTAAAACCACAAGGAGATACCACCTCACACCTGTCAGAATGGCCATCATCAACAAATCGACAGACAACAAATGCTGGAGAGGGTGCGGAGAAAAGGGAACCCTCTTGCATTGCTGGTGGGAATGTAAATTGATACAGTCTCTATGGAAGACAGTATGGCGATCCCTTAAAAAACTAAAAATAGAAGCACCCTATGACCCAGCAATCCCACTCTTAGGCCTATATCCTGATGAAATCCAAAATGAAAGAGGTACCTGTACCCCAATGTTCATTGCAGCTCTCTATACAATAGCCAGAACATGGAAGCAACCTAGATGTCCATCGACAAATGAATGGATCCAGAAGCCCTGGTACATATATAAAACGGAATACTACTCAGCTGTTAAAAGAAGCGCAGAAGACTCAGTCCTAATGAGATGGCTGGCTCTAGAACCTATCATAAAAAGTGAAGTAAGTCAAAAAGAGAAAGACAAGTACAGTATACTAACTCATATATGTGGGATCTAGTAAGATGGTCATGATAACACATGCAGTGAACTCATGAAAAAACAGAGAATAGACATAAAGACATTGTGGAGACTGAACAGTGGGAGGGAGGCATGGAGGGAGTAACATGGAAACCTATACTGTCATGTGTGGAAAAGATAGCTATGGTCATTGTACTAGGGGAATAGGAGTACCTACAACCACTTGGGGCGATGGTCTGGAGGGGTGGGAGAGGGGGAACTGCGTGGGGGGAGGGTCCATGGATACGCATATGAATGATCTGGGAACATACATGTTGCTGAACAACAAAACTCTGTAAAATCTTTAAAATAAAGGGAAAAAAAATCTGATGAACTCTCTATATTGTCTTATAATAAAACCCTACATTCAGACTTTAAGCTTCAACCTCTACATTAACTGAATATAGCTATTGCTACAATAATGTGACTTAACAAAGCACTCACAGACTTGGTGGCATAATGCATTAAGTCATCTATGGGCTCCCTGGATCTCCTGATTCTGGCTACAGGTATGAAGATCAACTAGGGCAGCTGTATCTCATATGTTCTATTCTCAACCCCAGTTTAGAGGGGTTGAGGCTACCTTGGAGCTGCCAGGAAAATACCGTCTAGAGCATTTTGTTCTTATATTGGAATTTTAGGATTTAGAAACTTATCTCTCAAGGAAATGTGGTCTATCATATGTACAATAGTTCTCTTATTAAAAAATTATTATCTGTCCCTTCCCCCACCCTTCCCCCCTGGTAACCAAAAGCTCACTCTCTGAGTCTGTTTCTGTTTTGTAAATAAGAACTACTTTCTTGATGCCTAATTCCAGCTACCCTTAATTCTTTTCCAGGTTCCTTGCCCTTTATTTGATATTGACATACATTTTGGCAGCTAATAGAAAGTGATAAAATATCCCACAAACATGAAGGGATTGTTTAGTTTTCAGCCTGTTCAATGAAGCAAAGGATCAGGTGATTGTGGCACTTAATCCAGCATGTGATTGTGTTGTTTCCTTTGTGAGTTTTTTAAAGTGTATTTTTCTCCTGACTAGATTGTAATATTGTAATTATCAAAGTTAATAAATCATTATAATTTACCAACTCTTCCCTCTATTATCATTTTTCCATACTTTAAAGTTTAATTCACTAAACTATATCCTTGAACCTGCCAGAAATGGGATGATAACTGCTCCCAATAAGTAATTTTTTGAAACCTTTCCACCTTACTTGCTCATGTAAACATAAGACATCATTCTGGGGCTTCCCTGGTGGTCCAGTGGGTAAGGACACCGGTTTGATTCCTGGCCTGGGAAGACCCCACGTGCCACGGAGCAGCTGGACTGATGTGCCCAACTACCAAGCCGGAGCTCTGGAGCGCATGCGCCCAGAGCCGGTGCTCTGCGATGAGAGAGGCCATTGCAATGGGAGGCCCACACGGGCCAAAGAACAAAGATGGATGAAAATGAATGAATGAAAGAACAATAATAAGGGCCCCCTCCCACAAAAGACATCATTTTGTAAGAGGGGATGATTCTCTGAATTTATCTCCTCTGGACACCCAAACTGGGAGAGTCAGGAGGTGGTAGTTATCCATTCCAGATACCTGTCGTGGGAATGAATTTCAGTTCACAAACAGCTGTGCAGGAAATATCATATTTCTTTAGTTTCCCTAAATCCCTGAAATCTGACTCTGAGCCCCCATCCTGCAGAACAGGCAGAGCCCTCACTCACTGCCTCGATGGGTCTTGCCACAGAACCATGCTGAGACTCTGCAGAGATGGGAACCATTCTGCTCAGTGACCAATGGGCCGCTGTGGCCTTTGCTTCCAGGCCTGTGTCTCATCAGCACAGGTTGAGGGCTCAGCTGCTTCTGGACCATGCCTGAGGAAGGGGAACCCTGGGAGAGCCTGGGGTTCTGTGTTCGTGTTCTGTCTGCCTTCAGAGCACTATAAACCGTCCTCTCAGAGGCCTTGCCTAGTCCTGTGGCTCTGCTGTTGAACAATGCAGCTGGTCCCCAGTGGCCCAAAGAACCTTCTGACTTCTATTCCCTGTCCCATCTCCCAGAATCTTTGCTCTCTTTCTTCTAATTTTAAAAATGCTTTCCTGGTGGTCCAGTTAGGCTAGGAATCCTCCTTTCAATGCAGGGGGACAAGAGGTTTGATCCCTGCTTGAGGAACTAAGACCTGACACGTTGCAGGACAACTAAGCCTGTGTGCCTCAACTAGAGAAAAGTCTGCACAAGGTAACGAAAGATCCTGGATGCTGCAATGAATATCCTGTGTGCCACACTGAGACCTGCCACAGCCAAATTAATAAATAAATTAAAAACAATGTTGACGGGGGTGGAGGAGAGAGGGGGTCAGGGATATACATATGACTAATCTGCGGTTATACTTAACTGTAAACAACAAAACTCTGCAAAAGTAAAAAGTAAAATAAAAATAATTATTTAAAAAAAATGCTTTTCTCTCTCCTATTTCCCTGTAGGACATACAAGTGTGTCTTTATGGACTTAGGTTTTTCAAACAACAAGAAGAGCTCTGATTTCATGTGTACATGGTTTGAGCTCTGCAAAAATTCTTAAGAAGTTACAAACAATCTTTCTTCTTGCTTGAGACCAGAAGAAGAGAAAAAAAACAAAACAAAACAACAACAACAACAAAAATAACAACAGGAGGACTGGGTAAATAAAAATTAAGAAAAGGTTATTCAGACACAGGTCTACAGCAGTCCCTTGAAGAAGTTTTTATCTTGGGATTTTTGTGAAGATAATAAAGGCATTTACATTTGATTAAATCTACTTTGGGATGAAAACTATACACTTTACTATAAACTATATTAATGACTCAAAAAACTAAGACCATGGCATCCAGTCCCAACACTTAATGGCAAATTGATGGGGAAAATAATGGAAACAGTGGCAGACTTTACTTTCTCGGGCTCCAAAATCACTGAACGGTGACTGCAGCCATGAAATTAAAAGATGTTTGTTCCTTGGAAGAAAAGCTATGACAAACCTAGACAGCGTATTCAAAAGCAGAGACATCACTTTGCCAACAAATATCCACATAGTCAAGCTATGGTTTTTCTAGTGGTCATGTACGGATGTGAGAGTTGGACCATAAAGAAGGCTGAGTGCTGAGGAATTGATGCTTTCTAATACGGTGCTGGAGAACACTCTTGAGAATCCTCTGGGACAACAAGGAGATCAAACCAGTCACTCCTAAAGGAAATTTACCTTGAATATCCACTGGAAGGACTGATATCAAGCTGAAGCTCCATTTCTTTGGCCACTTGACTTGAGGACCTGACTCATTGGAAAAGACTCTGATGCTGGGAAAGATTGAAGGAAGGAGGAGAAGTGGGTGACAGGATAAGATGGTTGGATGGCACCACTGACTCAATGGACATGAGTTTCAGCAAACTCTGGGAGATAGTGAAGGACAGAGAAGCCTGGCATTCTGTAATCCATGTGCTCGAAAAAAGTCAGACACAACTTAACGACTGAACAACAACAACATTAATAATATTATTCTGATATAAATTTCCAGTGCCCGCCTCTTGGAACTGGGGAGAACTCATAGCTCAGGTTTAGGCCAGATCTCTGTTCCTTTGTGGTATTTCCTCTCCTACTTTGCCTCATGGTATTTTTTTTTTTTAAACATTTATTTATTTATTTATTTTGGCAGGGGTGCAGAAGGAGGGGGTGGGCAGGCCACTTCCACTGGTCGTTCATTTGTGTAGTTTCATCCATCTTTGTTCTTTGGCCCGTGTGGGCCTCCCATCGCGGTACCCTCTGTTGTTGCAGAGCACTGGCTCTGGGCGCATGCGCTCCAGAGCTCCGGCTTGGTCATTGGACACATCAGTCCAGCTGCTCCGCGGCACATGGGATCTTCCCAGGCCAGGGATCGAACCGGCGCCCCTTGCACTGCAAGGTGGTGTCCTTACCCACTGGACCACCAGGGAAGCCCACCTCGTTGTATTTTATCTTTTCTCTTTGAAGTTACTAATCACAGTCCTTATGAAATTTATTTGTGCCCTGCAGGATTCTCTAGCACAGGAAATTGTTACACAGTATAAACACGTGTATGTATTTCCAAATAGATAATTATGCTTTTGCATTTGTGGTTTTTAAGTTTGAATTTCAGGTATATTAAATAATGATCCATGTATAGAAGGATTTTAAGGCATTTAACTAGATAATATGAAGGTGAAAATCATTGTATTAATAAGAGGAGAAAAATATGCCATTTTCCTAGTTAGCTAGTAAAAACCAACTTAAGCAAATGATGTGCTCCTGAGATGTGACACGATTTTATAAATCATATTGTATTTTTAACAGTATTAAGATATAATGATAAAACTTTTAGGAAAGTGATAAGACATTTTTTGAAAGTGAATAGTTGATCAGTATTTTCTCTCTTTTCAGCATAAAGAGATGGTTAATACGGGGGACTCAGAAATTGGACTCTATGGTTTTAAATCCTGCCTTCACAACTTCTGTGTGATGTTGAACAAATTACTTAACCTCTTAGAACCTCCATAAAATGAGGACAATAATATCTACTCACAAGGTTGTGTGGGGATGGACTCAAAAAGTACATATAAATCACTTGGAACTATGCCTGACACACATTTAGTACTTAGTAAATGCTAGTTATTATTAATATTTTATAAATAAATGAGGTACCATTGTAAATGATCATGGCATGTAATCCAACTCACCAATTATTTGCAGATAATTGTTACTTATTTCTTTGTTAAAAAGTATTACATATGATGTGTTTGAAATAGTTTCTTCTTATAATAATGAAAGCTCAGAAAATTCACCATGTGTTATCAAGTGTGAAGGCTTGAAGGATTATTGAGTATGGTCTCAACCATCGGCATGGAAAACCTTACTATGGAATCACATGGATTCTGCCACGAGGCTCTTGATACACACCCACCCTCTTATAACACCTACACACTCACACACACACACACACAAGGTACTTCTTACCTCGATGCTTGCATGCAAGGACAAACAGGAAATGTATGTCTCTGAAATAAAATGCTAACTTCGCATGAATATAGGTATTTATTGTTTGCAGGAACATCATTTAATAGATAGGTTTTACAATTGGTTGCTTGTAAAATTGCTGCATTTTAACTCAGCATCAGTCGGTTTTTCTGAAATGTGATATATTTTGTTCCTCCTTTAACATCTATACTAGTAACAATGGCATGCTTGGTCACTATGTGTCCAGTTCTTTCTGACCCTATGGACGGTGGCCCACCAGGCTCCTCTGTCCTTGAGATTCTCTAGGCAAGAATACTGAAGTGGGTTGCCATTTCCTCCTTTAGGAGATCTTCTCTACACAGAGACTGAACCCATGTCTCCTGCAATGGCAGGGGGATTTTTTTTACCACTGGGTCACCTGGGAAGCCCCAGTAACAATGGTACCTAACATTCACTGACCATTTACTACACGCCTGTGCTTTTGTTGTATTTATTTGGAACAACCTGGAGATGTTCTTATAATGAGCTGGATATGTTGTGGGCAGCCACGAGAGAGTTCCTGGGGATATAGGGCCCCTGGATATAAGGAAAGCAGTTTAGATGATTATGACAGTGATCCTCCAACCCCAGAAAAGCTTTTGAGACCCTTGGTTCGTCCTCTAGAGAGCGATATTAGCACTGAGGGAGAAGACTGGGTAAACATGATGATACCTAAGGGGGAAGCACACACTAATACTTAGTAAATGCTAGTTATTATTAATATTTTATAAATAAATGAGGTACCATTGTAAATGATCATGGCATGTAATCCAACTCACCAATTATTTGCAGATAATTGTTACTTATTTCTTTGTTAAAAAGTATTACATATGATGTGTTTGAAATAGTTTCTTCTTATAATAATGAAAGCTCAGAAAATTCACCATGTGTTATCAAGTGTGAAGGCTTGAAGGATTATTGAGTATGGTCTCAACCATCGGCATGGAAAACCTTACTATGGAATCACATGGATTCTGCCACGAGGCTCTTGATACACACCCACCCTCTTATAACACCTACACACTCACACACACACACACACAAGGTACTTCTTACCTCGATGCTTGCATGCAAGGACAAACAGGAAATGTATGTCTCTGAAATAAAATGCTAACTTCGCATGAATATAGGTATTTATTGTTTGCAGGAACATCATTTAATAGATAGGTTTTACAATTGGTTGCTTGTAAAATTGCTGCATTTTAACTCAGCATCAGTCGGTTTTTCTGAAATGTGATATATTTTGTTCCTCCTTTAACATCTATACTAGTAACAATGGCATGCTTGGTCACTATGTGTCCAGTTCTTTCTGACCCTATGGACGGTGGCCCACCAGGCTCCTCTGTCCTTGAGATTCTCTAGGCAAGAATACTGAAGTGGGTTGCCATTTCCTCCTTTAGGAGATCTTCTCTACACAGAGACTGAACCCATGTCTCCTGCAATGGCAGGGGGATTTTTTTTACCACTGGGTCACCTGGGAAGCCCCAGTAACAATGGTACCTAACATTCACTGACCATTTACTACACGCCTGTGCTTTTGTTGTATTTATTTGGAACAACCTGGAGATGTTCTTATAATGAGCTGGATATGTTGTGGGCAGCCACGAGAGAGTTCCTGGGGATATATAGGGCCCCTGGATATAAGGAAAGCAGTTTAGATGATTATGACAGTGATCCTCCAACCCCAGAAAAGCTTTTGAGACCCTTGGTTCGTCCTCTAGAGAGCGATATTAGCACTGAGGGAGAAGACTGGGTAAACATGATGATACCTAAGGGGGAAGCACACACTAATCCGAGAGGAAGGAAAATTGTATCTAAAAGAAATCACAATCAAGTGAGTCAAGATTCTTCCAGTGATGAAGAATGCGTGACTTATGGTACTGCACCTGGGCCACAATCACCTCCTAAGGTTCAGAAGTTAGAAGGAAAATAAAACCTTGCAGTTTGTGTTTACTTTTGCTATCAAATATAGAGGCTAAAAGAGTTAATTAGGTAACCTACTCCACTCTAGTGCATGTAGAAAAGTTATGTCATAAAAGCCTTCCAATTTCCTTTAAGTGCTAATCCCCAGATAAGATAGCAATGGCCTAGGAATTCCTGATGGTCGGTAAAACACGGAAAGTTCCTGACGGGCAGTAAAATACGGAAATTCCTGACCTTCAGATTTTTTATGAGTGGCAAAACATGGAAATTCAATTATAAAAGGAGGGTAATTAGATTGTGCGATAGCTTACTCACTGAACTCTGCTGTGACTGAGGTGGGACGCTCTCCAGCTTTGGGGTAAGAACAATTGTTATCTTGTTGATTGAGTTCTGAAATAATGTTAAAGTTCTGAAATAACTTTAGAGTTCTGAAGTATTTTAAGGCTTTATGTTGCTACTGACTGGGTTCTGAAATAAGTTTAAAGTTCTGTATTATTTCTGAAATAATCTTAAAGCCTTGAATTGTTGCTGTTTAAGTCCTGAACTTTAACTTTGATGTAACGTACTGATGCTAATTACTAAGATTTACTACTACTAACTTGATGTTCTTTACGTTGATAAATCTAATCTTGGCTTGAACTCCACACCTTTTTACTGTTGAAGTTCTATTCTCTTAAATTAGAGGGAGCTACAGTGCATAGGTTGAAGTTTTCTGAAAATAGTACAGAGGCAATTAAGCGTTTCCTTGCTTCTACTAATCAGAAATAAGTAACTATACATTGCCCGTGACAGATACTCATTATTTTCATTTAATAAGTGAGGCACAGAAGTGTGAATAGCTTGACTAAATTAATAACTTGTGAGTAGTGGAGGCTGAAATTGAACCAGTCATCTCTAGCACCAGCTTGATTTAACCATTATACCAAACTATACACTAAATTGTATATTAGTGTGTTAAATGTACAGTGTTCTACAAAATGCCTGACTGGGGTTTGCAGTTGCCATTGGGTAGATTTGAAATCAAGTGTAAATCAGCAGTGTGACCCCGAGACTATGTCACAGTGAACTTTATAACATTTTTGTAAAATATTTTATGCAGAAGTGTACAGATCTAGTTACCATGTGGTGGTAGTTGGTGGTTCAGTCACCAAGTCATGTCCAATTCTTGTGACCCCATGGACTGCAGTCTGCCAGGCTCCTCTGTCCATGGAATTCTCCAGGCAAGAATACTGGAGTAGTTTGCCATACCTTTTGTTATTTTAAGTTCTGAATTGGTTCTTTAAAGTGAATTTTTTAGAAGCCCTTTTTTTAAAGGAAAAAAACCCGCAAGTTTTATAATGAACTCACTTTGTCAAGAAATGTGTTGAATGAGACTGTGAAAATAATAAAAATGGCACCTTATACTTGTCTAGTGTTTCCTTTTTAAAATGTTTATAGGTGTTGAATTCACTGTTACAGGAGAAGCACTTCTTTACTTTGCATCTTCTAAGAATTACATTATCACATTTATTTGACTAATGAACTTCTCAAAGCTTTATAAATATTATCCACTGTCCTTAAAAAGGTCATTGAGTTACCTGCCTCAAGAATGTTGGTCTGATAAGGGAGCATTTATTCTCTCTTTAGTTTTGAGCGTCCCAGGTGGCACTATTGGTAAAGAACCTGCCTGCCAATGCAGAAAACCCAAGAGACGTGGGTTCGATCTCTGGGTTCTCAGTTGGGAAGATCCTTTGGAGCAGGAAATGGCAACCACTCCAGTATTCTTGCCTGAAAAAATTCCATATAACATTTACTCTCTCTTTCATTTTAAGGAGCTTTTAAAAATAGCTACATGGGCTTCCCCTGGTGGTCCAGTGGATAAGGACACTGCCTTGCAGTGCAAGGGGCGCCGGTTCGAGCCCTGGCCTGGGAAGATCCCACGTGCCGCGGAATGGCTGGACTGATGTGTCCAATCACCGAGCCCGAGCTCTGGAGCACATGTGCCCAGAGCCGGTGCTCTGCGACAACAGATGCCACCGCGATGGGAGGCCCACAGGAGCCAAAGAATAAAGACAGATGAAAATAGAGAAATGAAAGACCAACAGAAGTGGCCTGCCCGCTGCCCTCCCTTCCCAACCCGACCCTCGCCCAAAATAAATAAATAAATAAATCTTAAACAAAAAAAAGCTACATGGAAGTTACATATTGCTTTATATAGGAATTAACCTTATCCTTTACTTCATTAATTAGAATTTGATTTGGTGGAAACCTCTGTCCTGTGAAGTTCGAGTTCTGATGAAAAGTCTCCAGCACACTCACTTTTATCTCAAGTCATCTGGGTACATTCTGAAGTATTTAGGTCAGTGGGGAAAGTATTAGATTAGTGGAGAAAATATCCCTTATGTGCAAGCTTATATGATGTGTGCATTACCCAATTGGTTCTTTAAAGTAAATTTAAGTAAAATGAACTCACTTTGTCATGAAATGTGTTGAATGAGACTGTGAAAATAATAAAAATGGCACCTTATACTTGTCTAGTGTTTCCTTTTTAAAATGTTTATAGGTGTTGAATTCACTGTTACAGGAGAAGCACTTCTTTACTTTGCATCTTCTAAGAATTACATTATCACATTTATTTGACTAATGAACTTCTCAAAGCTTTATAAATATTATCCACTGTCCTTAAAAAGGTCATTGAGTTACCTGCCTCAAGAATGTTGGTCTGATAAGGGAGCATTTATTCTCTCTTTAGTTTTGAGCGTCCCAGGTGGCACTATTGGTAAAGAACCTGCCTGCCAATGCAGAAAACCCAAGAGACGTGGGTTCGATCTCTGGGTTCTCAGTTGGGAAGATCCTTTGGAGCAGGAAATGGCAACCACTCCAGTATTCTTGCCTGAAAAAATTCCATATAACATTTACTCTCTCTTTCATTTTAAGGAGCTTTTAAAAATAGCTACATGGGCTTCCCCTGGTGGTCCAGTGGATAAGGACACTGCCTTGCAGTGCAAGGGGCGCCGGTTCGAGCCCTGGCCTGGGAAGATCCCACGTGCCGCGGAATGGCTGGACTGATGTGTCCAATCACCGAGCCCGAGCTCTGGAGCACATGTGCCCAGAGCCGGTGCTCTGCGACAACAGATGCCACCGCGATGGGAGGCCCACAGGAGCCAAAGAATAAAGACAGATGAAAATAGAGAAATGAAAGACCAACAGAAGTGGCCTGCCCGCTGCCCTCCCTTCCCAACCCGACCCTCGCCCAAAATAAATAAATAAATAAATCTTAAACAAAAAAAAGCTACATGGAAGTTACATATTGCTTTATATAGGAATTAACCTTATCCTTTACTTCATTAATTAGAATTTGATTTGGTGGAAACCTCTGTCCTGTGAAGTTCGAGTTCTGATGAAAAGTCTCCAGCACACTCACTTTTATCTCAAGTCATCTGGGTACATTCTGAAGTATTTAGGTCAGTGGGGAAAGTATTAGATTAGTGGAGAAAATATCCCTTATGTGCAAGCTTATATGATGTGTGCATTACCCTTATACCATCCTTGTCAGAAGTTTGTTCCTGCCATCTCTAGAATAGCCCCACAGACATGTGGGAACTCAAGACAGCCCTTAAGTCGTTCCCCTGCTCTCCTCTTTCCCTTTCCTTCCCTCCCTTTCTTTCTTTTAAACAGCATCTTCCACTTACTGTTTTCCTACAGGGCCGTACAAAACAGATCCATTCCCTCTCCAGACTTAGAGTTTTATAACTAACTAGAGGTAATTGCTACCTTTACTCAAATCCCTCCATCTGAGATTAAATAGTCACTCTATATTAAAAGGTATAGGCTCCTTCAAGTTTTCTTTACAGACTAGTATTAGCCAGCATTTACTGAGCACCTACAATGCGCCAGGCATACACCGACACCGTTTCTAATCCTGACAACCTTGCTATATGTGTACAGGGCGGCTACTACTTGCATAGCTTTTACCAGCATCTCATATAAAGTATGGTAAACAAAAATGAACATTCAAAAAATGTTAACTGTTTTATTTCCTTGTACTTCTGCAAGCATCTGGGGAATTTTGGTCTTAGCTACGGTGTTCTACATTTATTCTTTTTTTTTTTTAATTTCAATATGATAGAATTAACCTGAGAAAAATTTTGGCTCCTCTTATTAGCTCTCTTGTTTTCCCTAGCTTTGTATTAACCACATACTTTGATCTTTAAAGTCATTCAAAAGAATGATAAAGATTGAGGATGGAGGCCTGCAGTTTTCAGAATCTTTGGGTTCTTGGGGGTCAGTCTCTCTGAGTTTTGTTTCTTTCATGGAAGAAGCCTTATCTTGCGTGGGGAGAATAGTGCCTGAAAGTAGACTTTCAGTTCTAACAGAAGAAAACTAAAGACTTAGCTCTGGTGTGCTTTCTACGCACTAAAATTCACTTTGGAAAACTTCAATTTTCCACAGCTTGGTTAAAGGGAAGAAGAAAGCACAGATGGCCAAGGTGATCAGGGGTAGGGTGGCTGGTTCCGTTGCCACTCCAGCCTGGTACATGTAGGCCTTTACTGTTTGGGGAACATCATTTGGTGAACAGGCATTAGAATTTTACCATTGGGGCTTCCCTGGTGGTCCAGTGGGTAAGGACACCGCCTTGCAGTACAAAGGGTGCCGGTTCAATCCCTAGCCTGGGAAGATCCCACGTGCCGTGGAGCGACTGGACTGATGTGTCCAATTACCGAGCTGGAGCTCTGGAGCGCACGCGCCTAGAGCTGGTGCTCTGCGACAACAGAGGCCACCACGATGGCAGGCCCACACGGGCCAAAGAACAAAGATGGATGAAAATAGATAAATGAAAGACCAATAGAAGTGGCCCGCCTGCTCCTTCCTCCCCATCCCACACCCCTCAAATAAATAAATAAATAAATCTTTAAGAAAATGTGTGTGTGTGTTTTTTTTTTTTTTAAAGAATTTTACCATTGGTCATCTAGGATGCTGTATTTTAACTAAGCATTGGTTTTTGGGGTTTTTTTTTGTTTGCCCCTACATCAGCTTGGAGTTTTTGCCAGTTCCCGTGGGTTTATAACTTCTTTGGAAACTTGGGGAAAAGGGGGAACTGGTGGAACCTTAGTCTAAATAGAGCTCTACTTGCTTTTACCCATAAAGGCAAAATGAACATTTTTATTTACCTTGTACTTCTGCAAGCATCTGGGAATTTTGGTCTTAGCTACGGTGTTCTACATTTATTCTTTTTTTTTTTTAATTTCAATATGATAGAATTAACCTGAGAAAAATTTTGGCTCCTCTTATTAGCTCTCTTGTTTTCCCTAGCTTTGTATTAACCACATACTTTGATCTTTAAAGTCATTCAAAGAATGATAAAGATTGAGGATGGAGGCCTGCAGTTTTCAGAATCTTTGGGTTCTTGGGGTCAGTCTCTCTGAGTTTTGTTTCTTTCATGGAAGAAGCCTTATCTTGCGTGGGGAGAATAGTGCCTGAAAGTAGACTTTCAGTTCTAACAGAAGAAAACTAAAGACTTAGCTCTGGTGTGCTTTCTACGCACTAAAATTCACTTTGGAAAACTTCAATTTTCCACAGCTTGGTTAAAGGGAAGAAGAAAGCACAGATGGCCAAGGTGATCAGGGGTAGGGTGGCTGGTTCCGTTGCCACTCCAGCCTGGTACATGTAGGCCTTTACTGTTTGGGGAACATCATTTGGTGAACAGGCATTAGAATTTTACCATTGGGGCTTCCCTGGTGGTCCAGTGGGTAAGGACACCGCCTTGCAGTACAAAGGGTGCCGGTTCAATCCCTAGCCTGGGAAGATCCCACGTGCCGTGGAGCGACTGGACTGATGTGTCCAATTACCAAGCCCAAGCTCTGGAGCGCACGCGCCTAGAGCTGGTGCTCTGCGACAACAGAGGCCACCGCGATGGGAGGCCCACACGGGCCAAAGAACAAAGATGGATGAAAATGGACAAATGAAACACCAATAGAAGTGGCCCGCCTGCTCCCTTCCCTCCCCATCCCACACCCCTCAAATAAATAAATAAATAAATCTTTAAGAAAATGTGTGTGTGTGTTTTTTTTTTTTTTAAAGAATTTTACCATTGGTCATCTAGGATGCTGTATTTTAACTAAGCATTGGTTTTTGGGGTTTTTTTTTGTTTGCCCCTACATCAGCTTGGAGTTTTTGCCAGTTCCCGTGGGTTCATAACTTCTTTGAACTGGGAAGGAACTGTGGAACTAGTCTAAATGGCCAGAGAACCTTCAGCAGTGGGACAGCTCTGGCTGCGGATCTGGGATGCTCCGATTTGGGGAAGGAAGTGCTCTGGAACATAGAGTGCTTGGTTAGATTAGGGAACATGAGAAGAAGCTTGCCAAAAGGAGACCTAGGATTTGATTTCTGTGTGCTACGCCCAATCTTAAGTGGCACTGGGAGCTCTTCTTGCCCTGAAGATGACTGTATCAGCTCCCCAACTCCTTCTTTTCTGTTTTTCCACCTAATAACTTCAGCCTGATGTAGAGAAGGTTAAACTGCCTTCCAAAGCACACCTGGTCACCCCTATTCACAAAATGTTAAGGACAGAAGCAGGCTGGGAAGTAAATTTAGTGGGGAGTTTAGTAAAATGTATTTACATGATTCACTGTCACTTCCATAGGCAATGGGGTTACCAGCCATTCTACTGCAAGCAATGCAATGGCTTCCAAGAACGTTTCTACTGACTCACACGTCCTTCTCCACCCAAAAGCACAGGGCTAGTTTCTTATCATGGGATGTATGTGTTCCATAGAGACCAGTACCAGTGGCAGCATGTTGTAGAGGAGCACCAAGGTTTAAAACATTAGACAAAGAATTAATCTCCAAAATCTACAAGCAACTCAGACAACTCAGCACAGGAAAAACAAACAACCCAATCAAAAAATGGGAAAAAGATCTAAAGAAACGCCTCTCCAAAGAGGATATACAGATGACCCAAAAGCACATGAAACGACGCTCAACCTCGCTTATCATTAGAGAAATGCAAATTAAAACTACAATGAGATATCACCTCACACCCGTCAGAATGGCCATCATCAACAAATCGACAGACAACAAATGCTGGAGAGGGTGCGGAGAAAAGGGAACCCTCTTGCATTGCTGGTGGAAATGTAAACTGATACAGTCTCTATGGAAGACAGTATGGAGATTCCTTAAAAAACTAAAAATAGAAGCACCCTATGACCCAGCAATCCCACTATTAGGCCTATATCCTGATGAAATCCAAAATGAAAGAGGCACCTGTACCCCAATGTCCATTGCAGCTCTCTATACAATAGCCAGAACATGGAAGCAACCTAGATGTCCATCGACAAATGAATGGATCCAGAAGCCCTGGTACATATATAAAACGGAATACTACTCAGCTGTTAAAAGAAATGCAGAAGACTCAGTCCTAATGAGGTGGCTAGCTCTAGAACCTATCATAAAAAGTGAAGTCAGTCAAAAAGCGAAAGACAAGTACAATATACTAACACACATATATGGAATCTAGTAGGACGGTCTTGATAACACATGCAGTGAACTCATGGAAAAACAGAGAATAGACATAAGGACATTGTGGAGACCGAACAGCCGATGTAGGTTAAACTGCCTTCCAAAGCACACCTGGTCACCCCTATTCACAAAATGTTAAGGACAGAAGCAGGCTGGGAAGTAAATTTAGTGGGGAGTTTAGTAAAATGTATTTACATGATTCACTGTCACTTCCATAGGCAATGGGGTTACCAGCCATTCTACTGCAAGCAATGCAATGGCTTCCAAGAACGTTTCTACTGACTCACACGTCCTTCTCCACCCAAAAGCACAGGGCTAGTTTCTTATCATGGGATGTATGTGTTCCATAGAGACCAGTACCAGTGGCAGCATGTTGTAGAGGAGCACCAAGGTTTAAAACATTAGACAAAGAATTAATCTCCAAAATCTACAAGCAACTCAGACAACTCAGCACAGGAAAAACAAACAACCCAATCAAAAAATGGGAAAAAGATCTAAAGAAACGCCTCTCCAAAGAGGATATACAGATGACCCAAAAGCACATGAAACGACGCTCAACCTCGCTTATCATTAGAGAAATGCAAATTAAAACTACAATGAGATATCACCTCACACCCGTCAGAATGGCCATCATCAACAAATCGACAGACAACAAATGCTGGAGAGGGTGCGGAGAAAAGGGAACCCTCTTGCATTGCTGGTGGAAATGTAAACTGATACAGTCTCTATGGAAGACAGTATGGAGATTCCTTAAAAAACTAAAAATAGAAGCACCCTATGACCCAGCAATCCCACTATTAGGCCTATATCCTGATGAAATCCAAAATGAAAGAGGCACCTGTACCCCAATGTCCATTGCAGCTCTCTATACAATAGCCAGAACATGGAAGCAACCTAGATGTCCATCGACAAATGAATGGATCCAGAAGCCCTGGTACATATATAAAACGGAATACTACTCAGCTGTTAAAAGAAATGCAGAAGACTCAGTCCTAATGAGGTGGCTAGCTCTAGAACCTATCATAAAAAGTGAAGTCAGTCAAAAAGAGAAAGACAAGTACAATATACTAACACACATATATGGAATCTAGTAGGACGGTCTTGATAACACATGCAGTGAACTCATGGAAAAACAGAGAATAGACATAAGGACATTGTGGAGACCGAACAGTGAGAGGGAGGCATAGAGGAAGTAACATGGAAACCTATACTGTCATGTGTGGAAAAGATAGCTATGGTCATTGTGCTAAGGGAATAGGAGTACCTACAATCACTTGGGGCGATGGTCTGGAGGGATGAGAGGTGGGGAACTGGGTTGGGGGAGGGTCCAGGGATATGCATATGAATGATCTGGGAACATACATGTTGGTGAACAACAAAACTTTGTAAAATCTTTAAAATAAAGATTAAAAAAAAAAAAGAAAACATTAGAAGCCAGGAGCTAGTCTTAAAAAAAAAATTCTAAATCTGATAAATGATAAAAAGAACAAATCTGAGGATAGATCTTCTCCCAAATTTGACAGCATCCTAAATATTTACATGACATTACCAAATATGAGTTATGAATCCATAATATGTCAATAATATATCAATAATAAAGAGCAAAGAGCTTCAAACACTGAATTATCTATTTACTTTATAGGAAATATTACAAAATAATTGTCAACCGAAGATCTTATGAAAGAATATACAGACAAAAATGTTCCCAACAAGGATGATAGAGGGGTGCCAGGCAGATAATCAATAAAAATACGGTTGCTTTTTTGGATTGTGTGATTTTGTGATATGTCAATTTTTCATAATTTGTAATTGGTTGTCATTTATCATTCCAAATATATATTCATTTCCATACCACATATTTCTGTCATTACTGATCTTCTGGTTAGATGCCCATAATCTGACAACACATACCATCTCCTGCTTTTGACTTTTGAGAAATGCTCTGTTTGACCTAGGTCACAGTCAGTAAATGTTAAACTAGTGAATAAAAGCATAAATCATTGCAATCTGGAGGGTTAGGTGGACCTGAAAAAGGTAGACTACTCGGGTTTGGAGGATCGGTAGAATTTGAAGAGGTGAGAGGGGTAGTCACTTTAGCAAAGATGCAGAGATAGGAAGATCATGGAAAGATCAGAGGATAACAAATAGGTAAGATTAAGGAAAGAAAAAATATGATTCTGTGAGGTAATAGAGATGCTAACTAACTTTATTGTGGTAACCATTTGTGCAATACGTACCTATATAAAATCATTACATTACGCACTTCACACCTACGTGTTGTTATTTGTCAATCGTATCTCAATAAAGCAGGGGTAAAAAAATATTGGCTTGTGTTGAATAAGGGGTGAGCAAATAGGAAAGGAAGTTTTAGGCCACCTTAAGGTAAAAGAATCTAGAATGTGAGACTAAGCGAATTTAACTGTCTTGTGCAGTCAGGCAAGAGTGTATTGGACATCTCTTGCCTCTGCCCACAGATAAGCCCGTCCTCTCATCTTGTAATAGCACCTTATTTTCTATGGAAACCCTGCTTTTCCTCCTTTGAATCCATGTTGGTTGGATGGTTAACGTCACCCCAGGCTTGAGGGATGGGTCCATGACTCAGGTCTTACATGTCAGGCTTGGTGTTAGGACTTCTGGACTCTGAGAAAGAGCTCTCTCTCTCTGTGTAATGATGCTGCATTTCTCCAGCATGAGTCCGCTGGTAGTGGTGGCTGTTTTGTCACACTTAGAGTGTGCCTGAGAGTGAATCCAACCCATAGCCAAGAGATGGAAGCCAAGAGACCCCCAAGAGTGATGTTGCTTGAGTCCTAGACACTTGGGCAACGATGCTTGCAAAGAGACATCTTTGGCCTTTTCAGTTATGTGTGAACCAGTACACTGCTTTTTAAATTTGTCAATATGAACTGGGCTCTTTCATTTGCAACTGAAAGACTTCTGGTTACCACAGGCAATAAACATTTGAGAGCAGGGTTTTATGAAGATTAGTAGCAAACAGGATGGAGAAATCAAGATGCTGGTAGTGGAAATAGGAAAGAAAGAAAAGTACAGAGGAAGAATTAAGAGGGCTTGGTTTCTAGAACAGGAAGAGGAAGCAAAGATAACTGGTATTTGGAGACTAAGTGAACGATGGTACCACTGACAGAACGTGTGAATTACAAAGAATATCAGGTTCCCCCTACTCACTGGGGTAGTCACTTTAGCAAAGATGCAGAGATAGGAAGATCATGGAAAGATCAGAGGATAACAAATAGGTAAGATTAAGGAAAGAAAAAATATGATTCTGTGAGGTAATAGAGATGCTAACTAACTTTATTGTGGTAACCATTTGTGCAATACGTACCTATATAAAATCATTACATTACGCACTTCACACCTACGTGTTGTTATTTGTCAATCGTATCTCAATAAAGCAGGGGTAAAAAAATATTGGCTTGTGTTGAATAAGGGGTGAGCAAATAGGAAAGGAAGTTTTAGGCCACCTTAAGGTAAAAGAATCTAGAATGTGAGACTAAGCGAATTTAACTGTCTTGTGCAGTCAGGCAAGAGTGTATTGGACATCTCTTGCCTCTGCCCACAGATAAGCCCGTCCTCTCATCTTGTAATAGCACCTTATTTTCTATGGAAACCCTGCTTTTCCTCCTTTGAATCCATGTTGGTTGGATGGTTAACGTCACCCCAGGCTTGAGGGATGGGTCCATGACTCAGGTCTTACATGTCAGGCTTGGTGTTAGGACTTCTGGACTCTGAGAAAGAGCTCTCTCTCTCTGTGTAATGATGCTGCATTTCTCCAGCATGAGTCCGCTGGTAGTGGTGGCTGTTTTGTCACACTTAGAGTGTGCCTGAGAGTGAATCCAACCCATAGCCAAGAGATGGAAGCCAAGAGACCCCCAAGAGTGATGTTGCTTGAGTCCTAGACACTTGGGCAACGATGCTTGCAAAGAGACATCTTTGGCCTTTTCAGTTATGTGTGAACCAGTACACTGCTTTTTAAATTTGTCAATATGAACTGGGCTCTTTCATTTGCAACTGAAAGACTTCTGGTTACCACAGGCAATAAACATTTGAGAGCAGGGTTTTATGAAGATTAGTAGCAAACAGGATGGAGAAATCAAGATGCTGGTAGTGGAAATAGGAAAGAAAGAAAAGTACAGAGGAAGAATTAAGAGGGCTTGGTTTCTAGAACAGGAAGAGGAAGCAAAGATAACTGGTATTTGGAGACTAAGTGAACGATGGTACCACTGACAGAACGTGTGAATTACAAAGAATATCAGGTTCCCCCTACTCACTCCCACTCCCTCGGGGGTAAGTACATTTATTCTTAGGATTTCAGTTTGAGGTGATGACAGGAGAATCAAGTGGAAATATTTAGCTGTTAGCTAAAATGTCGAATTAAACCTCAGGAGGAAACTCGGAAACCAAGATATAATAAGTATATGTATTGGCAATTTGGACCAACGTGATGATCTGAGCCGAGAGCTAAGTCTGTAACAGGAGACTGAGAAATGGGCTGATGGATAGGAGACACAGGGTTAGAAATGAATCAGGCTTTTTTATTCTGCCAGACATCTAGTCCCCACCTGCTGCAACTCAGGAAGTGAAGTCCGTGAAATGAGGACATGCTGCTTGGGTAGGCACAGCTGCTTAACAGTGCCTTGCAAGGCGAAAACTGAGCGAGTGTGGGTGAGATTTCTGGAGGAGTGATTCTGCAGAAGAAAGTGACGAAGAGCAAAAGAAATAGAAATGGGAGGATTGATTAGAAAGCTCTCTTAGAATTCAAAGAAAGAGAACCTCTCAAAAAGCGGATAGTCCACTGGCGAGAGATGAGCTCAACATCATGGGAGGCTATAGATTCATAGAGCTCTAAATGTGGAACTAGATTAAAGTGAATAGTCAATATAAAAGTGGAAGCAGTGGGTGGAGACCAGAAGTTTGGCAGAGAAAGGAGAAGGGACAGGGTAGTATACTCGTGGAGCAGCTTAGTCAAGGCTTTTTGTTTGCTTTGTTTTATATCTAGGACTCGATGGAGCAGCTTAGTTCAAAGAGACATCTTTGGCCTTTTCAGTTATGTGTGAACCAGTACACTGCTTTTTAAATTTGTCAATATGAACTGGGCTCTTTCATTTGCAACTGAAAGACTTCTGGTTACCACAGGCAATAAACATTTGAGAGCAGGGTTTTATGAAGATTAGTAGCAAACAGGATGGAGAAATCAAGATGCTGGTAGTGGAAATAGGAAAGAAAGAAAAGTACAGAGGAAGAATTAAGAGGGCTTGGTTTCTAGAACAGGAAGAGGAAGCAAAGATAACTGGTATTTGGAGACTAAGTGAACGATGGTACCACTGACAGAACGTGTGAATTACAAAGAATATCAGGTTCCCCCTACTCACTCCCACTCCCTCGGGGGTAAGTACATTTATTCTTAGGATTTCAGTTTGAGGTGATGACAGGAGAATCAAGTGGAAATATTTAGCTGTTAGCTAAAATGTCGAATTAAACCTCAGGAGGAAACTCGGAAACCAAGATATAATAAGTATATGTATTGGCAATTTGGACCAACGTGATGATCTGAGCCGAGAGCTAAGTCTGTAACAGGAGACTGAGAAATGGGCTGATGGATAGGAGACACAGGGTTAGAAATGAATCAGGCTTTTTTATTCTGCCAGACATCTAGTCCCCACCTGCTGCAACTCAGGAAGTGAAGTCCGTGAAATGAGGACATGCTGCTTGGGTAGGCACAGCTGCTTAACAGTGCCTTGCAAGGCGAAAACTGAGCGAGTGTGGGTGAGATTTCTGGAGGAGTGATTCTGCAGAAGAAAGTGACGAAGAGCAAAAGAAATAGAAATGGGAGGATTGATTAGAAAGCTCTCTTAGAATTCAAAGAAAGAGAACCTCTCAAAAAGCGGATAGTCCACTGGCGAGAGATGAGCTCAACATCATGGGAGGCTATAGATTCATAGAGCTCTAAATGTGGAACTAGATTAAAGTGAATAGTCAATATAAAAGTGGAAGCAGTGGGTGGAGACCAGAAGTTTGGCAGAGAAAGGAGAAGGGACAGGGTAGTATACTCGTGGAGCAGCTTAGTCAAGGCTTTTTGTTTGCTTTGTTTTATATCTAGGACAGAGGAGGCTTGTTTCAGATGGTAGGCAGAAGAAAGGGCCAGTGAGTTAGAAGGGAGTGAAGAAGATAGACAGGATTCAACTGAACAGGGAAGGAGGTAAGGCAGACAGTGGTGGAGAGAGCAGATGGGAAAGGAAGCAACCCATCTCCAGTCAGAGATTTGGCGGGGAGGATGAGAGAACCGGTGTAAAGAGAGACGCTTGGAGGCAGAGTGGAGAGAAGACAAGGCATCTATCACGTGTTTCCAGGATTGATAAGACAGTAACATGAGGTGTCTGCTGCATTCAACAGTCTGTGAATCAAGTTACAGTGGGGAGGTCCAAACTGCTTTGCTCCCCAGGAGACTTCACAGAAGATTATATTACTGTAAACTGATGTTCGAGTGAGAAAAAAGAAATAAATCACCAAGAGGATAAACAGTCTGTTGCACACCTTAGCTTTGCAGCTCCCAGTGAGAATAGGGTGATTGTCTGTCTTGTCATGACAAGAAGTAGATACTGCAACCTCATCATGACATGACACAGACAACTTGTCATCACTTACATGAAGTAAAAGTACAGATATAATTGGAGGAGACATACATTTCATAATTGTGCTGCGGGACTTTCTCTGGGAGGATCCCAGAGAAGTCAAATATCAAGTCTGGTGACTGTGGCTTCCTTTGGTGAGTAATAAACTTATTACAAGAAGAAGAAAGACCTGCTGTGGATCAGAGACACAGGTAGGAGGCAGTAAATCTTTGATTCCTACTATCAGACCAAACCACTCAATGCTGGAAGAACTGGAGAAACCGGCAGGAAGGAGTGAGTCACTGTGCCTTGTCTGATAAAGACTGTCTGTTTTCCTCTGACAAATGACTACTGAAAGCTCTCTTAGAATTCAAAGAAAGAGAACCTCTCAAAAGCGGAGAGAATGAGCTCAACATCATGGGAGGCTATAGATTCATAGAGCTCTAAATGTGGAACTAGATTAAAGTGAATAGTCAATATAAAAGTGGAAGCAGTGGGTGGAGACCAGAAGTTTGGCAGAGAAAGGAGAAGGGACAGGGTAGTATACTCGTGGAGCAGCTTAGTCAAGGCTTTTTGTTTGCTTTGTTTTATATCTAGGACAGAGGAGGCTTGTTTCAGATGGTAGGCAGAAGAAAGGGCCAGTGAGTTAGAAGGGAGTGAAGAAGATAGACAGGATTCAACTGAACAGGGAAGGAGGTAAGGCAGACAGTGGTGGAGAGAGCAGATGGGAAAGGAAGCAACCCATCTCCAGTCAGAGATTTGGCGGGGAGGATGAGAGAACCGGTGTAAAGAGAGACGCTTGGAGGCAGAGTGGAGAGAAGACAAGGCATCTATCACGTGTTTCCAGGATTGATAAGACAGTAACATGAGGTGTCTGCTGCATTCAACAGTCTGTGAATCAAGTTACAGTGGGGAGGTCCAAACTGCTTTGCTCCCCAGGAGACTTCACAGAAGATTATATTACTGTAAACTGATGTTCGAGTGAGAAAAAAGAAATAAATCACCAAGAGGATAAACAGTCTGTTGCACACCTTAGCTTTGCAGCTCCCAGTGAGAATAGGGTGATTGTCTGTCTTGTCATGACAAGAAGTAGATACTGCAACCTCATCATGACATGACACAGACAACTTGTCATCACTTACATGAAGTAAAAGTACAGATATAATTGGAGGAGACATACATTTCATAATTGTGCTGCGGGACTTTCTCTGGGAGGATCCCAGAGAAGTCAAATATCAAGTCTGGTGACTGTGGCTTCCTTTGGTGAGTAATAAACTTATTACAAGAAGAAGAAAGACCTGCTGTGGATCAGAGACACAGGTAGGAGGCAGTAAATCTTTGATTCCTACTATCAGACCAAACCACTCAATGCTGGAAGAACTGGAGAAACCGGCAGGGAAGGAGTGAGTCACTGTGCCTTGTCTGATAAAGACTCCTGCATTCTGTCTGTTTTCCTCTCTCTGACAGAACTGTACTACTGTTCAAGGCAATGGCTTTTTCCCTGAAACAGCAGCTTGTGCCAATGGTGTGATGGTGCTGATGGCCCTCACTCAGGTCCTCCCATTGTGAACCAGTCATGTGGCATGCCAGCCACTTTAACCCTGTCTCTTCCTGGTACCCTCTGTGCTCCTGAGCATAGCCCCGCCTTGGGTCTATGTAAGGAAATAAAAGCACAAGTGGGAGCTGGACGAGCTGGCAGGTGAGCTAAGCAGGGCAGGACTCTCTTATTAAGACCTTCTTACTTGACGACAGCTACTTCAAAGAACTGGGAGGCCAAGAGAACTGGCCAAAAAGTCCAAGTAGATGCTTGTAGGGGAAAAGAATGTGGGAAAACATAATGATTTCTTGCAAGGTAGCTAGAATCATGTCAGTATCAGGGCCTTTTCCAATGAGTGGGTTCTTCCCATCAGGTGGCCAAAGTATTGAAACTTCAGTTTCAGTTTCATTTCTTGGAATGACCAGTGAACAATTTGAAGAAAAACAGCTGTGTGGTACATGCTCAGTCATGTCTGACTCTTTGTGAACCCAAGCACTGCACCATGACAGACTTCCCTGTCCTTCACTATCCTGAGTGAAGAGGTCCTAACAAATGCACAATTTGTGAATCTCTGCTGAGATGGGTTCAACACTCCCCAAGGGGTGTTCAGAAATGTGAGGGGGTGTTTTAAGTTGTCATGACAAGAAGTAGATACTGCAACCTCATCATGACATGACACAGACAACTTGTCATCACTTACATGAAGTAAAAGTACAGATATAATTGGAGGAGACATACATTTCATAATTGTGCTGCGGGACTTTCTCTGGGAGGATCCCAGAGAAGTCAAATATCAAGTCTGGTGACTGTGGCTTCCTTTGGTGAGTAATAAACTTATTACAAGAAGAAGAAAGACCTGCTGTGGATCAGAGACACAGGTAGGAGGCAGTAAATCTTTGATTCCTACTATCAGACCAAACCACTCAATGCTGGAAGAACTGGAGAAACCGGCAGGGAAGGAGTGAGTCACTGTGCCTTGTCTGATAAAGACTCCTGCATTCTGTCTGTTTTCCTCTCTCTGACAGAACTGTACTACTGTTCAAGGCAATGGCTTTTTCCCTGAAACAGCAGCTTGTGCCAATGGTGTGATGGTGCTGATGGCCCTCACTCAGGTCCTCCCATTGTGAACCAGTCATGTGGCATGCCAGCCACTTTAACCCTGTCTCTTCCTGGTACCCTCTGTGCTCCTGAGCATAGCCCCGCCTTGGGTCTATGTAAGGAAATAAAAGCACAAGTGGGAGCTGGACGAGCTGGCAGGTGAGCTAAGCAGGGCAGGACTCTCTTATTAAGACCTTCTTACTTGACGACAGCTACTTCAAAGAACTGGGAGGCCAAGAGAACTGGCCAAAAAGTCCAAGTAGATGCTTGTAGGGGAAAAGAATGTGGGAAAACATAATGATTTCTTGCAAGGTAGCTAGAATCATGTCAGTATCAGGGCCTTTTCCAATGAGTGGGTTCTTCCCATCAGGTGGCCAAAGTATTGAAACTTCAGTTTCAGTTTCATTTCTTGGAATGACCAGTGAACAATTTGAAGAAAAACAGCTGTGTGGTACATGCTCAGTCATGTCTGACTCTTTGTGAACCCAAGCACTGCACCATGACAGACTTCCCTGTCCTTCACTATCCTGAGTGAAGAGGTCCTAACAAATGCACAATTTGTGAATCTCTGCTGAGATGGGTTCAACACTCCCCAAGGGGTGTTCAGAAATGTGAGGGGGTGTTTTAAGTTGTCACAGTGACTAAGATGAGACTGATGTTTAGTGGGGTGGGGTGCAGTGATGCATAGCGTCCCACACAAACTGCCTAAAGAGTGCAGCACAGGGAAGAATGGTCCCACCAAGCATGCTAAAATCACCCGGAGGGAAAATACCAAGTCACAGACACCTCCCTCGTGGAACAGACTTCATAGCTTTTGATTTAACAAATTGAATTCTTTGAAAACAAAGTCCAATTAAGTTGGATGTTTTAAACATTGATTACTTTCAATACCATTTTCAAATATGAAGGATAAGTACCAAGGGATGGAGTCCTAAGTTTGTGGAGAATGAATAAAGTTGTTTGGATCTATGTTCAAAATACAATATCAAATGCCTCAAAGCTTAAAAAAAAAAAACAAAAAAAACTAAAAAATACAGTATCAGTGGGAGAGGAAGGTAGGGAATTACTGTTTAATGTGTAAAGTGTCAGTTTTACAAGATGAAAAACTTCTATAGATCTGAAGACACAACAGTATGAATATGTTTAACACTATTGAACTGTACATGTAAAAATGGTTAAAATGGCACCCACAGACATAGAAAACAAACTTATGGATACCGAAGGGAGGAAAGGGGAGGGGAAGGGATAAATTAGGAATTTGGGACTAATAGATACACATTATTATATATAAACCAGGGAAGTACCTTTGATATTTTGTAATAACCTATAATGGAAAATACTCTGAAAAAGGCACTTCCCTGGTGGTACAGTAGATAAGAATCCACCTAATCCACCTGCCAATGCCACGCCATGGATTCAATCTCTGATCTGGGAAGATCCCACATGCCATGGAGCAACTAAAGCCCCTGTGCCTGCACTACTGAGCCTGAGTTCTGGAGCCTGAGAGCCCCAGCTACAGAGTCCACATCCTGCAACTACTGAAGCTGCGCATTTAGAGCCTGTGCTGGGTAGTAAGAGAAGCCACCACAATGAGAAGCTGTGCACTGCAATGAAGAGGAGTCCCTGCACACTACAGCTAAAGAAAGCTCGTGACCCAGGGCAGCCAAATATAAATAAATAATTTTAACTAATAAAATGTTTACACTGTCAGGGGCTTTCCAGGTGGTTCTAGTGGTAAAGAACCTGACTGCCAGTGCATTGTAAGAGACACTGGTTTGATCCCTGGATCAAGAAGATTCCCTGGAGGAGGACATGGCAATCCACTCCATTGTTCTTGCCTGGAAAATCCCATGGACAGAGGAGCCTAGAGGGCTACAGTTCATTGTGTTGCAAAAAGTCAGACAAAACTGAAGTGACTTAGCATGCACACATATATTGCTAAGTTTATAAAAAGGGAAATGATCTAGAAAAGAATATATATAATATCTATCTATCTAAATCACTTCTCTGTACACCAAAAACTAACATATCATTTTAATTCAAAAAATGGCTAAAATGGTAAATTTAATGTCATGTGTTTTTTATCATTAAAAATTAACAAAATAATATAAAGTTTTAAAAAGATAATGGGACTTCTCTGGTTGTTCAGTGGCTAATAATCTATCTTCCAATGCAGAGGATGCAGGGTCCATCCCTGGTCAGGGAACAAAGATCTCATATATCACAAGGTGACTAAGCCTGCATACCTCAATTAAGACCCAATGTAGCCAACTAATTAAATAAGTATTAAAAAATAAAAATAAAAAGGGCTTCCCTGGTGGTCCAGTGCAGGGACCTTCCGCAGAAAGGGAAGGCAGCGGGATTACCCCTGGCTGAACCAGGAGATCTCAGAGAGAGGCGAGCCTTGCTGCCGTGCCCCCTCCAGCCCCCTGGTGCATGCCAGGGACAATCAGACACGGCAGGGGTTCTGTCAGAGCAGTTCCACTTTACTAACAGTTTTTATAGGCAAACGAAGGGGGCTTTGCAAGGGGCTTCCTATAGTTACACCAATCAAGCTAAAGGTCGAGCAGTTATGTATTTACATTGCAGTAGGAACTCATGGTGAGCATGCATTGCCCAGAGTGCAGAAACCAGGGGGATCAATCAGAAGTTTTGACAATGGACCTTAGATCATGCCCTGTCTCTTCCTGTGGGCATCCTTTTAGCACCAAACTGCAAATATGTGCTTAAGCTTCCTTATGCTTGCAAAGGCTCTCCTTGGTCTAGGGCCCAACAGTCCAGTGGGTAAGGACACCACCTTGCAGTGCAAGGGGCGCCAGTTTGATCCGTGGCCTGGGAGGATCCCATGTGCTGTGGAGCGGCTGGACTGATGTGTCCAACTACTGAGCTGGAGCTCTGGAGCACGTGCACCCAGAGCCAGTGCTCTGTGACGAGAGAGGCCACTGTGATGGGAGGCCCACACAAGCCAAAGAACAAAGATGGATGAAAATAGATGAATGAAAGACCAACAGAAGTGGCCAAGAAATAAAAAAAAAAAAAAAAAATATATATATATATATATATATATATATAAATGACTTGAGAATTGGATGGATCCCTCATTTTGTAAAAGGGGACATATAATATAAAATAATTTACTTAGATTTACCTGTAAGTGATTGTAAGATCATTATCTAAAAGTGATATACTTGTTAAACTGAATCACTCTCTGTCAGAATTGATTATTCCCTGTTAGTCTTTACTGAATTTAACCTGTACTGGTGAAGGAAGAAAGAAGCTGGCTGCCCTGACTGAACTGACGCCATCTTGAGGAAGAAGACTCCATGTTACACTTTCAGTGAACTCTGGACAGTGTTAGGACTGGGTAGCCGTGGAGATGAAAAATTAACTGTCAACTAGGCCTCTGAGGCTGGTGAGAACCTGACCAGGAAGACCTCGTACCCGAGCCTCCCCTTGGCCATGAAAATGAAATATCTGTCACAAGATAAATTGCCATTTGTGATTTTAGTTAATCAATTTATGTTATAGACAGGCTAAGCGATATGCTTAGATGATTTTCAATTGTACTATTGTGATTGTTACCAAATCATACTTTCTTTCTTAACGTCTTAATGTCTCCTAGGCAACCTTAGAAGTTGGGGAGATGGGTTTGTGCACGTAGGCTTTAGGTATAAATGTGAGCCACAAGTTTTGCTTGGGGTCCTTGGCTAAATGAAGGCCTTGGACCCACCGGTGTAAAGCCAGCCTAATAAACCTCTTTTTCATCCACCACGAGCAGAGTTAGGTGCTTCACTGAGCATGCCTCACAACATTTGGGGGCTCATCCAGGATCTTACACACTCAGTCCTGTTAAACTGCCCCAACTGGTCTTGGATTCTCAGAGGCTTTGGGACTACCCGACGCCAACCCTCCTGGGTGGCAGACAGGGCTTCTTGCCCCAGCTGAGAGGATCTTGGTCAGACCGGTGTCCAGAGGCTCTAGCCGAGACCACAACACCATATGTTGTGGTTGTGAGGTTCCTGGCACCTGTCATCCCTCCAGAGGTAAGCCTGTTTTCTGGTGCACACATCTGTTTGGGTGCTCAGGGAGTCGGACGCGGCACACATCTCCAACCCCAGGTTCCAATGTGAGACGTCGCTTGGTTCCTCTGTACCTGGTCAAGGCGAGCCTGTTTTTGTTCCTGTTGCCTTGACACACCTGGTTAAGGCGAGCCTGTTTTGTTTCTGTTGCCTTAACACCCCCAAGACCCTCTGCATGTTTGGTGTTCTTGGGAATCCTGTAGCCTTGACACACCTGGTTAAGGCGAGCCTGTTTTGTTTCTGTCGCCTTAACACCCCTGAGACCCTCTGCATGTTCGGTGTTCTCGGGAATTTGTCCTCGTTTCACTTTCTTCCTTTCCTTTTAGCTCTTTTCTGAGGCTCTCTGCGAACAGGTGGGTGGCTGTGAAGACAACTGAGGAGCCCTGGCCAGGGCCACTCTCTGGTGGGCTCCAAAGGTCTCACAGCTTGCTCTGCCCCAGTAGTTGGTGCCCAAACGGGTGAGAGTCCCCCTTTTCTTTCTCTTTCTCAAAGTGAGGACTAGGCCATAATACCCTGTAGGCACGGGTCAGGCAACTAAAAGTCAAAGGGCGCCGGCCACTCAAAGACTTCCGTGACAGGATAAGGGGGTCGTGGAATGGACAAGGCCATTAGGGCGTCTGCCCCCAGCAAGACAACTTCTGCACAACGTGGTAGACACACAGTGATTAAAGCAAACCAAAATTCCATCTCTTCTTGCCGCCACCTTCCCGGTAAGATTTAGGTAGAGTCCTCACTCTTCTGCTATACATCCTTGTCTTAATACTGTCCCTGCTATTGTTTAGATGCTCTATTTTGTGCCTCCAGAGACCCTCTAACACCTGTAACTCAGACGTTGCTCAGATCTGCACGAAGGAACCGGTCTTTCCTTAGGGGACGGACGACTTCACTCCTTTCTGTTAAAAGCGGTTTCTGTTTCTTTAATATACACAGGCTTCTGAATCTGGCTCTACCTGCTGGCATACTGCCTGCCAAACTGCTTCTTTGTTCTGGCAGTGTTTTTGGCCCGTGTGTGGTTTTTTTTCCTGCATTCATTTCTATTACCATGGGTCAAACCTGTTTTCTGGTGCACACATCTGTTTGGGTGCTCAGGGAGTCGGACGCGGCACACATCTCCAACCCCAGGTTCCAATGTGAGACGTCGCTTGGTTCCTCTGTACCTGGTCAAGGCGAGCCTGTTTTTGTTCCTGTTGCCTTGACACACCTGGTTAAGGCGAGCCTGTTTTGTTTCTGTTGCCTTAACACCCCCAAGACCCTCTGCATGTTTGGTGTTCTTGGGAATCCTGTAGCCTTGACACACCTGGTTAAGGCGAGCCTGTTTTGTTTCTGTCGCCTTAACACCCCTGAGACCCTCTGCATGTTCGGTGTTCTCGGGAATTTGTCCTCGTTTCACTTTCTTCCTTTCCTTTTAGCTCTTTTCTGAGGCTCTCTGCGAACAGGTGGGTGGCTGTGAAGACAACTGAGGAGCCCTGGCCAGGGCCACTCTCTGGTGGGCTCCAAAGGTCTCACAGCTTGCTCTGCCCCAGTAGTTGGTGCCCAAACGGGTGAGAGTCCCCCTTTTCTTTCTCTTTCTCAAAGTGAGGACTAGGCCATAATACCCTGTAGGCACGGGTCAGGCAACTAAAAGTCAAAGGGCGCCGGCCACTCAAAGACTTCCGTGACAGGATAAGGGGGTCGTGGAATGGACAAGGCCATTAGGGCGTCTGCCCCCAGCAAGACAACTTCTGCACAACGTGGTAGACACACAGTGATTAAAGCAAACCAAAATTCCATCTCTTCTTGCCGCCACCTTCCCGGTAAGATTTAGGTAGAGTCCTCACTCTTCTGCTATACATCCTTGTCTTAATACTGTCCCTGCTATTGTTTAGATGCTCTATTTTGTGCCTCCAGAGACCCTCTAACACCTGTAACTCAGACGTTGCTCAGATCTGCACGAAGGAACCGGTCTTTCCTTAGGGGACGGACGACTTCACTCCTTTCTGTTAAAAGCGGTTTCTGTTTCTTTAATATACACAGGCTTCTGAATCTGGCTCTACCTGCTGGCATACTGCCTGCCAAACTGCTTCTTTGTTCTGGCAGTGTTTTTGGCCCGTGTGTGGTTTTTTTTCCTGCATTCATTTCTATTACCATGGGTCAAACCTGTTCTGATCTTACAACCCCCTTACAACTAATTCTGAGCCATTTTAAAGATTTCCAGGATGTAGCTCGCCAATTTGGCAACTGGGTCTATAAAGGAAAGCTAACCACATTTTGTTCCCTTGAGTGACCCACATTTGGCATAGACTGGTCATCTGAGGGCTTCTCTTACGAAGTGACCCAGAGTGGACTTTCCTCCTTCACCTGACTCCACGAGGAATCGGCGTTTTGGTACCAGCAGTGGCCCCTTGTGCCCATCCACCTCCTCGGGGAGTGCAGACAAATTTGGGTAAGTCCCTCCTGGTTCTAAAATCTCCCATATTGGTTGAGGTTCTGAGTTTTATTTGATAGTGAGCAAGTTACCTGTGCCCTCTCAGTAATTAAGACACTAAAAGAGATCTCAACTTAAAATGCTCAAATTGATATCTTGGTATCCAAAATTGATATTTTTTTGTGCACAGTTAAAAGAATGCCGGCTGTGCTTACTTTCCTATCTTGAAGCTTCTAAAAGTAGAAACAGTAAGTTCTTTACAAGAATCCAACAGGAAATTGCTTAAACTATGTCAGAACTAAAAAGTTACTAGCACTGATTCTGCCAAGTCACAGGTCGAGTGGGACTAAGAAGTCAATATTTGACATTTATGCCATGTGGTTTTTAATATCTGGGCATTGCCTTGCCATCTTTTGGGGCGCTCTTGCCACTTGGCTTTCAGTTTCTGGACAACTCTGTCTTTTTATTTGGAATGTGTTTCCCAGCTAGTGAGGTTCTGGTTTGGTTTAGGTTTGGTTTTGTTGGTCTGGTTTGAGCGTGCAGACATCTGGTACAAACTGCTTGAGCTAATATAGAAAGCGCTTCCTCTAAGGTTCCATATTCCACTTAGGAACCCCCTAGAAAAAATTTTAAATGACTAGTCAGCCTATAGTTAGGATCTCTTACTGTGCCTATTTGGTTATACGTATGTCTCAGTGTATGTCTTTGTCTTTTTGGATAATATTGCTGATTGCTGAGATCAGTTTATGAATGAGCTCTAATTTAATTGGCCTAAAAAAGTGCTTAGAGATCAAACAGTTCTAAATAAAAGATAAATTAAAACCTAAATGATTTTTCAGGTTCATGTGAAGTAGAAAATATTCAAAATTAAATACCTGGTATTAATGTTGTTTGTTAAGCTAATATGTATATGTCTGAGTCATTCAAAATATTTTCCTTGTGCCTAAGCTTAATATATGTTAAATATTACATCTGTTACAAAATTTGTCAGCAAGGAAATTAACTCAAGTAAAGAGACTTAAGACAAAAAAAAAAAAGCGAGATTAAATGAGATATAAACAACTATAATAAGGTAATAAATAAATCTATTAAGAATAATTATGCTTTAGAAATGTCTAAAATGATCTCTCCAGACTGGGATAACTTAAATTTCTAAGAGTTATCCTAACTAAATGATAATAGTCTATTAAATGACTAAGTTATTTTCTGTACAAGAAAACAATGTTTTTAAAAACTATCACTAGTATTTATGCTTGCCAGTTTATAAAATGCTAACATAAAAGTCAGTTCTGGTTGCTTAAAAAAAATAAAAGAGTTTTATACATGGTTAACTGGCTTTAATAATAAATTTAAGTTTATTTACCTCTTAAAAGATCTGTTCTATATTTGGTTTTGACTATGTAAATAAGCTATTGCTTCATAATGACCCATAATCCTAAATGTTCCAAACCTTTTTGGTATTTGTTGACAAAACTTCCTAAATTATTATAACTTCTAGTTAACTTTGTGATGCTTCAGAGGGTCCCTGAAACATCTCAAAGAGAGACATTATATTAAATTACATAAGATGTATTGTCAAATGAGTAATAAGTCTCTGGTTATATGATAAATGTTACTACTATAGATATCTTAAAAAAAAAAGATAAAGGTTTCTGAAATTCTAAGTATATTTGGATAAAATGTTATTAGTCATAATTCCAGTTACTATCTTAAAATATTGTCATAAAATTGCTGGTTTGAATCTGTGTTTTCCAGGTGTAAAAATTATCTTTTTTCTGTCTCTGACCAGAGACTGGAAATTCTTAGCTTTCAGTAACTTTCTTAGATAAGTTAGGAAAGTTGTCACACTAACAGGTACAAAAGTCTAAAGAAATTTTGAAAAACTTAGAAAGAAAAAAATTCAGCTAGATCTGTTTGATAAAATCTGTGATAAGCCTTTGGCCTAACTTTCCTAGTTCTAAAGGCTGTATTTTAAAAGTTCATCGTGAGACTCTGTAAAGTTTCAACAAGGCAAGAAGGCTTACAATCAATTATGATTATATACATAATCAGGCTAAGTTTTTGAGGCCAGATCTATATCAAAAATAAGTCTTAATTTGGTTATACTTAAAAAAAAATGAAGATGATTTTATAGACAAAAAGATGCTTCAATTAACGTTAAACACCAGTTTGTTAATAGAGAAATATATCTATTAAGACCCATTTTCGGGGCTTCCCTGGCAGTCCAGTGGGTAAAGAGTCTGCCTTGCAGTGCACGGGGCTCCAGTTTGATCCCTGGCACAGGAAGATCCCACATGCTGTGGAGTGGCAGGACCCGTGTGTCCAATGACAAGCCAGCGCTCTGGAGCGCGTGTGCCCAGAGCTGGTGCAAAAAAAAAAAAAAGACTCATTTTCTGGGCAATTCTTTGCTGTTAGAGTATATTAATGTAAATTTTAATTAAATTATTGAAGGACAGTCCAGGTTTGTTTCTGAAACTTGTCTTAATAGCTTCAGATCTTTACATATCTTTGGATGAAGAACAGGTGCCTCACAACCTGCAAACAAGACTGGAAAAGGACATAATTTAAGGGGCTGTCTGACTGTCTTCAACCTGGATGGAAGGACCTTTTTTATCAGGTACTCTTAACTAGTTCATGCACAGTGAAATTAAAAGACAGTTTGACTCTTGGATTGATTCCCAATTCCAAAGATCCCTACACTAGACTCATAGAGATGTCTGCTGACCTCGACTCACCTTAAAACTATGCTAAAACAGAGGAACCTGTACTACACTAAGATGAGAAGATGATATCAGAAGTAGACAGCTCGCCCAAGATGCTGGACCTGACTCATATGATCTTTTATAATGTTTTCTTGATTTCTTAGACTTCTATGTCAAAAGTTTTCTATCGTAGACATAATTCTATGCTAATTTAAATCTCAATTCAATTGTTGGGTTGTGGCTAATTACCTGTGTCTATTATTCTGGGTTACCTTAATGGCTTTCTCTCTGCCAGGGCTCTGATTAGATACCCCACAACATTTTGAGGGCTCTGATTAGATACTCCTAAAAAATTTATTATAAAAGAGAGTTTAGTTCTGCTCTGTCTTCATGGTATTACTAGATGAGATCTTCTCAGCTGGCCAATTAATACCTGCTCTGACCCTGTTCTCTTAAGGTCATTCAAACTCAATCAAAGTGAAGCTAAGTCTTAAGGCTTGTGGCTAGCATATTCACTTATTTATAATATTTATATTTTACCTGTTTTACAAGATTATTGTTTCTTGTATTGCCAAATGTTATGACTAGACATATAATCAATGATTGTAATAATGTAACTCTAGATATAAAAAGATGCAACGAGAGAAAATACTTTCCTAGACCATAACTAAGAGACAGATGTCCAGAGAACTTTGATTATTAAGACCTAGTCCATAATAGCTCATTGAGTGGCCCATCAACAAAACTTTCAGAACTGGGAATGAGCCTTCCCAGCAACATGGGACAAAATCGTCATAAAATGCCTCCAAAGTATGGTCGGATTTATGACCACAAAGAGAGGGCATGTCAACTGCAAATTGGCATTTATTAATTACATTGCCAATGACTGGACAACAAGAACATTTGCCATCTGCCTCTGCAGAGACCAGACCCTGTGCTGTTGAGAACAGCTGACCTTCGATGCCCTCTGAAGGAGATCAGAATGAGGTTGAGACCTGGTACTGTTAAAAGCTGCTGACCTTCAATACCTCCTGATGGAGATCAGGGTGGGGCGGAGACACTCTGTGCTCCAGGGAGTCTGGTGAGACAGGTCTTTAGATAGGTAGATGCTTTAAGAACAGATTTTATTATCTCAATCCTTACATCTCCTCATATTTAGAAAAACACTAAATCTCCTCATAGTGACATCAAAACTAACTGAGGACCCTTTGTCCCTATACAATTTGTCCCCCTGCCTTACAACTCTGATCTCTGCTATTGCGGGCCCCTTATTATTACTTTTAATAGGAATAACTATTGGGCCATGTATGATCAAAAATATTTTCAGCTATATAAATAAGAGGCTACATGCCATAAAATAATGGTTATGAGGGCCCAATACAACCCCCTCATCCCTAAAAATGAGTCAACGATTTAACTCAAGTAACCACTCGAGGGGGGAATGTAAAAAGGGACATATAATATAAAATAATTTACTTAGATTTACCTGTAAGTGATTGTAAGATCATTATCTAAAAGTGATACACTTGTTAAACTGAATTACTCTCTGTCAGTATTGATTATTCCCTGTTAGTCTTTACTGAATGTAACCTGTACTGGTGAAGGAAGAAAGAAGCTGGCTGCCCTGACTGAACTGACTCCATCTTGAGGAAGAAGACTCCATGTTACACTTTCAGTGAACTCTGGACAGTGTTAGGACTGGGTAGCCGTGGAGATGAAAAATTAACTGTCAACTAGGCCTCTGGGGCTGGTGAGAACCTGACCAGGAAGACCTCGTACCCGAGCCTCCCCTTGGCCATGAAAATGAAATATCTGTCACAAGATAAATTGCCATTTGTGATTTTAGTTAATCAATTTATGTTATAGACAGGCTAAGCGATATGCTTAGATGATTTTCAATTGTACTATTGTGATTGTTACCAAATCATACTTTCTTTCTTAACGTCTTAATGTCTCCTAGGCAACCTTAGAAGTTGGGGAGATGGGTTTGTGCACGTAGGCTTTGGGTATAAATGTGAGCCACAAGTTTTGCTTGGGATCCTTGGCTAAATGAAGGCCTTGGACCCACCGGTGTAAAGCCAGCCTAATAAACCTCTTTTTCATCCACCACGAGCAGAGTTAGGTGCTTCATTGAGTGTGCCTCACAACAATTTCAACCTTTGAAAAAATTTCCACATAGCAGGGGCAGACCTAGGGAAATCACGGAGAAGCTTGTATTTAGGCCCTGGATCATCAACATTCCTGCATCTCTTTCCAAGCAGGAATCCTCCCTTCCATCCCTCCAGAAGCCACAATCTAATGATAATTCCTTAGATTGGTACAGTTGAGCAATCCATTCGCTGTCCTTGAGCCCTTCCTGTCCCTTGTCTCTCCCGTCTCTCCGCCCCAATCTAGCCTTAACCAGGCTCATCTGTCTCTCTGTTGGGGTCTACTTTTAATAGGAATAACTATTGGGCCATGTATGATCAAAAATATTTTCAGCTATATAAATAAGAGGCTACATGCCATAAAATAATGGTTATGAGGGCCCAATACAACCCCCTCATCCCTAAAAATGAGTCAACGATTTAACTCAAGTAACCACTCGAGGGGGGAATGTAAAAAGGGACATATAATATAAAATAATTTACTTAGATTTACCTGTAAGTGATTGTAAGATCATTATCTAAAAGTGATACACTTGTTAAACTGAATTACTCTCTGTCAGTATTGATTATTCCCTGTTAGTCTTTACTGAATGTAACCTGTACTGGTGAAGGAAGAAAGAAGCTGGCTGCCCTGACTGAACTGACTCCATCTTGAGGAAGAAGACTCCATGTTACACTTTCAGTGAACTCTGGACAGTGTTAGGACTGGGTAGCCGTGGAGATGAAAAATTAACTGTCAACTAGGCCTCTGGGGCTGGTGAGAACCTGACCAGGAAGACCTCGTACCCGAGCCTCCCCTTGGCCATGAAAATGAAATATCTGTCACAAGATAAATTGCCATTTGTGATTTTAGTTAATCAATTTATGTTATAGACAGGCTAAGCGATATGCTTAGATGATTTTCAATTGTACTATTGTGATTGTTACCAAATCATACTTTCTTTCTTAACGTCTTAATGTCTCCTAGGCAACCTTAGAAGTTGGGGAGATGGGTTTGTGCACGTAGGCTTTGGGTATAAATGTGAGCCACAAGTTTTGCTTGGGATCCTTGGCTAAATGAAGGCCTTGGACCCACCGGTGTAAAGCCAGCCTAATAAACCTCTTTTTCATCCACCACGAGCAGAGTTAGGTGCTTCATTGAGTGTGCCTCACAACAATTTCAACCTTTGAAAAAATTTCCACATAGCAGGGGCAGACCTAGGGAAATCACGGAGAAGCTTGTATTTAGGCCCTGGATCATCAACATTCCTGCATCTCTTTCCAAGCAGGAATCCTCCCTTCCATCCCTCCAGAAGCCACAATCTAATGATAATTCCTTAGATTGGTACAGTTGAGCAATCCATTCGCTGTCCTTGAGCCCTTCCTGTCCCTTGTCTCTCCCGTCTCTCCGCCCCAATCTAGCCTTAACCAGGCTCATCTGTCTCTCTGTTGGGGTCTAGCAGTGGCCTTTGACCTAGTCTCCTGCATCCCTGTTACTCCGTCCCACTACTCTGATCCACTTCCCTCACATACCAGCCATAAAGCTCTCTTTTAAACATTACCTACAGTATACTAACATACATTACAGTATACTAACACATAAACAGTATACTAACACATATATATGGAATCTAGTAAGTTCGTACTGATAAATACACACAAAGAATATCAATGGAAAAACAGTCATAGAGAACAGACTTATGGACATTGGGGAGAGGGAAAAGTGGGTAAGCAATATGGAAAGAGCAACACAGACCCTATACCTTCTTATGTAAAAGAGATAACTATTGTAAATGCACTGTGGGACTAAGGGATCGTACATGGGGGCTATGCGATGGCCTGGAGGGGTGGGATGGGGGGAATGGGATATTGTACACACCTGTAAGCAACAAAACTCTGTAAAATCAAAAAAGCAAAATAAAAAACTTGTGGTTGTGGGGAGAAAAAAAACCATTTTCTACATCACGTCAGTCCTTAGTGTCAAACCTTTTAATACCCTCCTTTCCACCGAAAATGAAATCAACCCCCTCGCATGCCTCTCCTCTTCCTTGTTTGAGCCTCTTGTCCCTTGCTTACTGTGCTCTTGCCACACTGGCCTTCCTTCTTATCCTCACATGTGCTCAGCTCCTGGCCCCGTGGGAACTTTGCACCTGTTCCCTCTTTCTGGAATGCTCTCTAAATAGCTAACCATTCCTTAAGCGCAAGGAACAGCCAACGATGTTACCTTTTCCAGATACCTTCTTGGTCCTCCCCCACCCTCATCTCCACCCTCTTCTAAAATTGCCCCTTCCCCTGCCACAATGACTATTAACTGTAGCTACAATACTTACCTCAATCTGAAATCATCCTGTTTAGTTGTTTACATTTTCATTGTTTGTTTTTCCTCTATTAGAATATAAACTCCAGGAGGACAAGGTCTTACCTATGTTCACCAATTTATTATCAGCCTCCAGAACAACACCTTTCACATAACAGGCACACAACAAATATTTGTTGAATAAATTAATAAGTAAGATATAGAATTTGATTTTTATAACAGTTCTGTGAGGCAGAGAAAATATTATCAGTTCTGTTTTACCAACATATTTTACAGAGTATCTTTTTTTGCTTGCCAGAAGCATATACGTGATTTTTGTCTTCAAAGTCCTCTATCCTGCATTCTATCTGCTGGTTTGTAAACAGTTAATCTTAGTCCTCTTCAAAGATGGAAGAGGCTGGGGCTTCCCCTGGTGGTCCGGTGGTCCAGTGGGTAAGGACACCGCCTTGCAGTGCAAGGGGCGCGGGTTCGATCCCTGGCCTGGGAAGATCCCACGTGCCATGGAGCGGCTGGGCTGATGTGTCCATTTACCAAGCCGGAGCTCTGGAGCACGTGCGCCCAGAGCCGGTGCTCTGCAACGACAGACGCCATCGTGATGGGAGGCTCACAGGAGCCAAAGAACAAAGATGGATGAAAATAGAGAAATGAAAAAGATCAACAGAAGTGGCCCGCCCACTCCTCTCCCTCCCCAACCCGACCCCTGCCCCCCCCCAAAAAAGATGGAAGAGACAGGCAGTGGGGCCCTGAAGAGACTACAAGTCATACTATATACATATTCTTATTCATTAAACTGTAGCCACAGACAGAGAAGTCTGTGGGGAGGGTCCCATCTCCTCTGTGTCTCTACTGAAACCACAAAGAGCCTGGCAAGATGAGTGGGCGAGCGTGGTGGGTCACTGCAGGGACTTTGTAGAGAGATAGACCCAGGTTCCACTTTTACTTTCACTATTTACTGGCTGTGTCTTTAGACAAGTTAGTTATCTTTTCTGAGACTCCATCTTCTTTCTTGTAAAATGAGAATAACACCATACTCTTTTAAAGTTCTTTGAGTGGGACGATGGAAGGAATTCCTTGGTGGTCCTGTGGCTAAGGCTCAGCACTGCCAATGCAGGGGGCGTGGGTTTGATTCCTGGTCAGGGAACTAAATCCCATATGCCACAGCTAAGAGTTAGCATGCAGCAACTAAAGATTCTGCACGCCACAACTAAGACCTAGCACTGCCAAATAAATAATCAAAGATATTTAAAGTTCTTTGGGGGATTACTAAAAGAGAATATCTGATGTTTGGTATACAGTAAGTGCTGGATAAAAAAATATGGGGGCTTCCCCTGGTGGTCCAGTGGGTAAGGACACTGCCTTGCAGTGCAAGGGGCGCCGGTTCGATCCCTGGCTTGGGAAGATCCCATGTGCCACGGAGCGGCTGGACCGATGTGTCCAATCGCGGAGCCGGAGCTCTGGAGTGCATGCGCCCAGAGCCGGCGCTCTGCAACGACAGACGCCACCTTGATGGGAGGCCCACAGGAGCCAAAGAGCAAAGACGGATGAAAATGGAGAAATGAAAGACCAATAGCAGTGGCCCGTCCACTCCCCTCCCTCCCCAACCCAACCCCCGCCCAAAATAAATAAATAAATAAATAAATCTTTAAAAAAAAAAAAATATGGTATCAGTTTTTTAAGAAATCGCCATAGTGTCTTCCATAGAGGCTGTATCAATTTACATTCTCACCAGCAATGCAGGAGTCCCTTTTCTCCGCACCCTCTCCAGCATTTATCGTCTGTTGATTTGCGGATGATGGCCATTCTGACGGGTGTGAGGTAATTATCTCATTGTAGTTTTGATTTGCATTTCTCTAATTATAAGTGAAGTTGAGCATTGTTTCATGTGCTTTTGGGCCATCTGTATGTCCTCTTTGGAGAGGTATCTGCTTAGGTCCTTTTCCCATTTTTTGATTGGGTTGTTCATTTTTCCAGTGCTGAGTTGTCCTAGTTGCTTGTAGATTTTGGAGATGAATTCTTTGTCTGTTGTTTCATTTGCTATGATTTTCTCCCATTCTGTGGGTTGTCTGTTCAGCATTATTGTAATTTCTTTAGCTGTACAAAAGCTTTTAAGTTTCATTAGGTCCCACGTGTTCATTTTTCTTTTTAGTTCTGCTATTCTAGTAGGTGGGTCAGAGAAGATCTTGCTTTGATTTATGTCCTTGAGGGTTTTGCCTATATTCTCCTCTAAGAGTTTGGTGGTTTCTGGTCTTACATTTAGGTCTTTAATCCATTTTTTTTTAAAGATTTATTTATTTATTTATTTTGGGCGGGGGTCGGGTTGGGGGAGGGAGGGGAGCAGGCGGGCCACTTCTATTGGTCTTTTGTTTCTCTATGTTCATCCGTCTTTGTTCTTTGGCTCCTGTGGGCCTCCCATCGTGGTGGCGTCTGTTGTCGCTGAGCACCGGCTCTGGGCGTATGCGCTCCAGAGCTCTGGCTCAGTGATTGGACACATGGGTCCAGCCGCTCCGTGGCACGTGGGATCTTCCCAGGCCAGGGATTGAACCGGCGCCCCTTGCACTGCAAGGCGGTGTCCTTACCCACTGGGGGAACCATGGAGATGACATGCAAGCGGCCGGAGCTCTGGAGTGCATGCGCCCAGAGCCGGCGCTCTGCAACGACAGACGCCACCTTGATGGGAGGCCCACAGGAGCCAAAGAGCAAAGACGGATGAAAATGGAGAAATGAAAGACCAATAGCAGTGGCCCGTCCACTCCCCTCCCTCCCCAACCCAACCCCCGCCCAAAATAAATAAATAAATAAATAAATCTTTAAAAAAAAAAAAATATGGTATCAGTTTTTTAAGAAATCGCCATAGTGTCTTCCATAGAGGCTGTATCAATTTACATTCTCACCAGCAATGCAGGAGTCCCTTTTCTCCGCACCCTCTCCAGCATTTATCGTCTGTTGATTTGCGGATGATGGCCATTCTGACGGGTGTGAGGTAATTATCTCATTGTAGTTTTGATTTGCATTTCTCTAATTATAAGTGAAGTTGAGCATTGTTTCATGTGCTTTTGGGCCATCTGTATGTCCTCTTTGGAGAGGTATCTGCTTAGGTCCTTTTCCCATTTTTTGATTGGGTTGTTCATTTTTCCAGTGCTGAGTTGTCCTAGTTGCTTGTAGATTTTGGAGATGAATTCTTTGTCTGTTGTTTCATTTGCTATGATTTTCTCCCATTCTGTGGGTTGTCTGTTCAGCATTATTGTAATTTCTTTAGCTGTACAAAAGCTTTTAAGTTTCATTAGGTCCCACGTGTTCATTTTTCTTTTTAGTTCTGCTATTCTAGTAGGTGGGTCAGAGAAGATCTTGCTTTGATTTATGTCCTTGAGGGTTTTGCCTATATTCTCCTCTAAGAGTTTGGTGGTTTCTGGTCTTACATTTAGGTCTTTAATCCATTTTTTTTTAAAGATTTATTTATTTATTTATTTTGGGCGGGGGTCGGGTTGGGGAGGGAGGGGAGCAGGCGGGCCACTTCTATTGGTCTTTTGTTTCTCTATGTTCATCCGTCTTTGTTCTTTGGCTCCTGTGGGCCTCCCATCGTGGTGGCGTCTGTTGTCGCTGAGCACCGGCTCTGGGCGTATGCGCTCCAGAGCTCTGGCTCAGTGATTGGACACATGGGTCCAGCCGCTCCGTGGCACGTGGGATCTTCCCAGGCCAGGGATTGAACCGGCGCCCCTTGCACTGCAAGGCGGTGTCCTTACCCACTGGACCACCAGGGGAAGCCCATTAATCCATTTTGAGTTGATCTTAGTGTATGGTGTCAGGGAATATTCCAACTTCATTTTTTTGCATGTAGCTGTCCAATTTTCCCAGCACCATTTGTTGAAGAGGCTATCTTTGTCCCATTTTATAGTTTTGCCTCCTTTGTCAAAAATAAGGTACCCGTAGGTGTGTGGGTTTATCTCTGGGTTCTCGATCTTGTTCCATTGGTCAATATTTCTGTTTTTGTGTCAGTACCATACTGTCTTGATGACTGTTGCTTTGTAGTAGAGTCTGAAGTTGGGGAGGCTGATTCCTCCAGCTCTGTTTTTCTTTCTCAGGATTGCTTTGGAAGCACCATATGACCCAGCAATCCCACTCTTAGGCTTATACCCAGATAAAATCAAATCTGAAAGAAGCGCCTGTATCCCAATGTTCATTGCAGCTCTCTATACAATAGCTAGAACATGGAAGCAACCTAGATGCCCATCGATGAACGAATGGATGCAAAAGCTCTGGCACATATATACAATGGAATACCACACAGCTGTAAAGAGAAATGCAGAAGAATCAGCCCTAATGAGGTGGCTAAATCTTGAACTTATCACAAAAAGTGAAGTCAGTGAGAAAGAGAAGGACAAATACAATATATTAACACATATATATGGAATCTAGTAGGATGGTGATGATGGCACACGCAGTGAAGCGACAGAAAGACAGACATGGACAGTGGACATATGGACATTGTGCGGAAGGAACAGAGGGTGGGAGGTGTAAAGGAAGTAGCATGAAGGCCTGTACTATCATAAGTGAAGAAAATAGCTATAGTCATTGCTCTGTGAGAAAAGGGGATTCTTCAGAGGTGCTTTGTGATGGTCAGGAGGGGTGGGAAGGGGGGGATATACATATGACTAATCTGAGAACATGCATATCTGTAAACAAGAAAACTGTAAAAGTTAAAAGTAAAATAAAAGTTAAAAAACAAAGATAATTGAGCATTAAAAAAAAAAAGGTTATCAGACTGTTATAAAGATGGGACTAAACAGGCTTACCAGAAGTTTACCTTTCCAACACCTCTCTCTTCCACCGACAGACATGGAAGCAAAGTTAATTTCTAGAACTTAAAACCAACAAGCTCTCGATATTCATCCAGTCAAGTTACTTATTTTGTACTCTGAAGAAACTCACCTCCAGAGGAGGTGATGTCTTGTCTGAGTGCCCTAGGCCACTAGCGATGGAAGTGGAGATGGAAGAGGAAACTGAGTGAGCTGATTGTCGCTCCCTCTACTCACTGTTAATATCACAAAGCACAGACATCTCAGATGTCCATCTGTTTCTTTCCTTGGCTGATGTACACAACTTAAGCCAGGAGGGTTCCCTCAGGGCAGGTGGAATCATTCAGATATGGACAGGGTCTTCCTCGAAGCCCAGTTACTGGCTATGGGACTTGGGCAGTCCTGTCTTCCCACTGATTCTTAGCTCCATCCTCTACAAAGCAGGGATGATATTAAGGGAGAATGGATACATGTCTATGTATGGGACACACCTGAGACTATCACAACATTGTTAATTGGCTATCCTCCAACATAAAACCTGTCAACTGCCAGTTGGCACTTGCCAATGACTAAACAACAAGGACATTTGCCATCAGACACTTGAGCCTGCCCCTGTGCTGGAGTGGCTGCTGATCCTCGACAGCCCCTGAGGCGTTCAGGGTGGAGTGAGGCTCTCTGCATTCCAGGGAATCTGGGGGAACAGGTCTTTAGACAGGTGGATGTTTTTAGGAATGAATTTTATGATCTCAATCCTTGCATCTCCTCGTATCTAGAAAAGCACTAAATCCCTTCATGGTGACAAGGATCCCATCAGATTCTTGTGACTAACTAAAAGCCCTTTGTAAAATGAGTGTCTAATGGTATCGAACTCCCTCTCATCAAAACCTTATATATTGGGGCTTCCTTGGTGGTCCAGTGGGTAAGGACACCGCCTTGCAGTGCAAGGGGCGCCGGTTCGATCCCTGGCCTGGGAAGATCCCACGTGCCACGGAGTGGCTGGACTGATGTGTCCAATTACCAAGCCGGAGCTCTGGGGCGCATGCGCCCAGAGCCGGCGCTCTGTGACGACAGACACCACCACGATGGGAGGCCTACAGGAGCCAAAGAACAAAGACAGATGAAAACAGAGAAATGAAAGACCAATGGAAGTGGCCCGCTCACTCCCCTCCCTCCCCAACCTGACCGCCGCCCAAAAAATAAAATAAATAAATAAAAAAAAAAAAAAAAAAAAAAAACCTTATATATTGACCTTTCCCCCAATGCCTCTTTGGAGCAGTCTCTCAGAGCTCTTTGAGATGCTGCCTCCCGGGCTGCAGTCCTCAACTTGCCCCAAATAAAACTTAACTCACAGCTTTCCAGTTGTTCATCCTTTTTAGTCAACAAACCAGTAAGCTAAAAAAATACAGAGGATAACACTATGATTATAAACAGTATCCTTATGATTGTCATAAGGATTAAATAAAATAATCCATGTAAAACTGCCTGCAACTCAGGAAACAATAAAAGATCTATTTCAAAACTTGTATCAAAAGTGATTTGAAAGTTCCTGTTATAAGGGAAAAATATGGTTTTGCTCATGTAATACAGTATATAATAAATAATAGTTTTTCTACTAACCTTGGAAAAATGTAAAATATATAGTTCTAAATAAATGTATTCATTATCACTGAATATTGGTGCCTAGAAGAGGAAAAAAAATCACAAACTGACTGGTAAGTTAAGTCCCATACCCTACATGTCATAGTGTAAAACCAAATAGTAAAACTGTATTTTATCAAATGTTTATAACTATAAGTGAGTTATAATATAAAATATATTAGGATAAATTTCTGCATAGTCTATACAGACAGAATAAATATATCAATAAAAATGGGCACAAAGCAAGCAGGAATATAAAATAAACTTGAATGAATTTCTATAAAGGGAGTCTCAAGACAAATATTCCACTAAAAACTAACCCAAAATATAGGAGCAGCATATTATTGTAATGGAAGGAATGCCAATATCATTGTTATGTAGGCAGTTAAATCAAGTAGTTCACAGAAAGTTTGCATACAAAAAGCAGCATAGAAACAGTGAATTCCGACAGAAGTCATCTGATATCCCCATAACAGTGAGCAGAAATATGACGAAAAAGACTTGGTAGTGATTTACTTTTTATCCTCAAAAACTAGGAAGCCTTCTCCTTTAACTCCCACTAGAAAAACCCTCTGCCACAGCTGCTTCCTGATGGGTCTCTTCATCATTAAGTGTCGCTACACTAAACACGAAGACACCGTGCCTTCAAAGCAGTCAATTCACGTTTTTAGACTGATTTTACCATTATCTTTTGCTTTGTGTGTTTACGCTCATTCATAAATTTCTCTTTTTGTTTCAAATCTCTGTAATTTTTTGGTTGCTGCAAGACCTGTATTGTATCTGGCAACATTATTATGGGCTTTTCTCTCTAGGTCTTAAAAATTAAGCCTGACTCCAATGTTAGAGAAAAGCTTATATTGCTTTTGAGCCAATAACTTATGTAATAAACTAAATGACTTAATTTAAAAAAGAGAGAAGTATAATGTGAAACAAATTATTACAGGAATAATACAACCTCTACATCCATCAATTTGGAGACCTATGATATAATTTTTTAGGTGACTCCTAAAGGGTGCTGCACCCCATCAGCAGGAGGGAATCATAGTTGCTATTGTTTGATTATCCATTACATTCCCTGCCTCCTAGTTTTGAACTTTTTATTGGTAGCACTTAAGTCAATATGGGATGATTTTTAGATACTTCTTGCAGTGGGAAAAATACATACAATACCCTAACTAGTACAATCATTTAAATCATTTATGCACATATACATCATTTAAAACTCCAGAAACTGTGTTTCCAATAGCAGCCGAGTAGCCTAAGATAGCTGTAAGTTATTTCAGTGCTTCTTAAAATGTGATCCATGGAACACCTGCACCAGAATCCACTGGGGGTGTTTGTTAAACATGTAGACTCACAGTCTCCAGCCCCTGTTCTCCTCCAAAGTCTACTGAATTATCTTTTTTTTTAACAAGGTCCCCAAGTGACCCTGGGCCCAGTAAAGTTGGCCAGTGAGGACCTGTCACATTTATCTTCCTCCTCCCCTATCTCAGTGAGCAGGCAGAAGTCATCTGAAGGGAACAGCCCTCCTCTTGGGTCTTTGCCCAGAGGGCAGTTTCAGCTTTACTAGAATTCACAGGCTCTTTAAGCCTAGATTTGAATTTGACTTGTGATGTTTACTGCAGACCCTCCTCCTTGATGACCTCTTGGACAGTTCTCTCTAGATAATCACCCTTTTCCCTTTTATCCTCAAAAACTAGGAAGCCTTCTCCTTTAACTCCCACTAGAAAAACCCTCTGCCACAGCTGCTTCCTGATGGGTCTCTTCATCATTAAGTGTCGCTACACTAAACACGAAGACACCGTGCCTTCAAAGCAGTCAATTCACGTTTTTAGACTGATTTTACCATTATCTTTTGCTTTGTGTGTTTACGCTCATTCATAAATTTCTCTTTTTGTTTCAAATCTCTGTAATTTTTTGGTTGCTGCAAGACCTGTATTGTATCTGGCAACATTATTATGGGCTTTTCTCTCTAGGTCTTAAAAATTAAGCCTGACTCCAATGTTAGAGAAAAGCTTATATTGCTTTTGAGCCAATAACTTATGTAATAAACTAAATGACTTAATTTAAAAAAGAGAGAAGTATAATGTGAAACAAATTATTACAGGAATAATACAACCTCTACATCCATCAATTTGGAGACCTATGATATAATTTTTTAGGTGACTCCTAAAGGGTGCTGCACCCCATCAGCAGGAGGGAATCATAGTTGCTATTGTTTGATTATCCATTACATTCCCTGCCTCCTAGTTTTGAATTTTTTATTGGTAGCACTTAAGTCAATATGGGATGATTTTTAGATACTTCTTGCAGTGGGAAAAATACATACAATACCCTAACTAGTACAATCATTTAAATCATTTATGCACATATACATCATTTAAAACTCCAGAAACTGTGTTTCCAATAGCAGCCGAGTAGCCTAAGATAGCTGTAAGTTATTTCAGTGCTTCTTAAAATGTGATCCATGGAACACCTGCACCAGAATCCACTGGGGGTGTTTGTTAAACATGTAGACTCACAGTCTCCAGCCCCTGTTCTCCTCCAAAGTCTACTGAATTATCTTTTTTAACAAGGTCCCCAAGTGACCCTGGGCCCAGTAAAGTTGGCCAGTGAGGACCTGTCACATTTATCTTCCTCCTCCCCTATCTCAGTGAGCAGGCAGAAGTCATCTGAAGGGAACAGCCCTCCTCTTGGGTCTTTGCCCAGAGGGCAGTTTCAGCTTTACTAGAATTCACAGGCTCTTTAAGCCTAGATTTGAATTTGACTTGTGATGTTTACTGCAGACCCTCCTCCTTGATGACCTCTTGGACAGTTCTCTCTAGATAATCACCCTTTTCCTCTCCCATTCTCTCATCCTTCCAGTCACACACACAGCAAGGATAATATACTGCTTTGCTCAGTATATTGGGTTCATTCTGACCCACTTTGTGGTCCAAGAGAAAGAAATCGCTGTTTGTGGGGTCATGCTATCAGGACAGCCTCTCTCCTTAGCTCATACAAGTCATGAAGAAGGGGAAATTTACAAAGACATTATAGACAGCCCCCTCACTCAAGGAGGAAGGCTTTAGACATCCCACAGGACAGACAAATCCAAAAGTACTTGTTCCATAAAGAGAACACACTTTAGACTTAATGAGCCAGAGAGTTGGATGGTCTTTGTCACTGAATGATTTCCTATAAATTCAGGGCACCCTATCCCCAATTCAGGGCAAGCTCTTTATAACCAAAGTTTAAGCAAAACCTGGAGTTTCTATAGTATATTCTTCCATTCAGGACCACTTTTGAATGCATTAGCTATATGAATCAGAACATTTAGGGAAGAACTAGGCAGATGTTTCTGAGCGACCAGGATGCTAGTTGGGCATGAAGGGGTGTGGAAGGAGGGTTCTGTTTGGCCATGTGAAAGACGCCGTAGAGCTACCTGGGTTTGTTTGTTCATTTGTTTTGGCTACAGAAGCAGTAATCTTTCATTATAGACCGTGCTAATCATTTCTGGGGTTTTCTTAAGTGTCCACAAATGAGTCTCGGTGTACAGCAATGGATCTGTATGTCGACGGCAGCTGCACGTGACAGTGGAGCTCCAGGTGGACTGCTCAGACAGTGATGACGGAAGCTGACCCATTCAGATATGGGAAGAGAATGTTAGCTTCTAACTGTAAAATACTGCACTATAAATGTTTACTTCTGTATTTTTTGTTTGGTCCCCAAGTGACCCTGGGCCCAGTCCCTGACATTTCTTCCTCCTCCCTATCTCAGTGAGCAGGCAGAAGTCATCTGAAGAACAGCCCTCCTCTTGGGTCTTTGCCCAGAGGGCAGTTTCAGCTTTACTAGAATTCACAGGCTCTTTAAGCCTAGATTTGAATTTGACTTGTGATGTTTACTGCAGACCCTCCTCCTTGATGACCTCTTGGACAGTTCTCTCTAGATAATCACCCTTTTCCTCTCCCATTCTCTCATCCTTCCAGTCACACACACAGCAAGGATAATATACTGCTTTGCTCAGTATATTGGGTTCATTCTGACCCACTTTGTGGTCCAAGAGAAAGAAATCGCTGTTTGTGGGGTCATGCTATCAGGACAGCCTCTCTCCTTAGCTCATACAAGTCATGAAGAAGGGGAAATTTACAAAGACATTATAGACAGCCCCCTCACTCAAGGAGGAAGGCTTTAGACATCCCACAGGACAGACAAATCCAAAAGTACTTGTTCCATAAAGAGAACACACTTTAGACTTAATGAGCCAGAGAGTTGGATGGTCTTTGTCACTGAATGATTTCCTATAAATTCAGGGCACCCTATCCCCAATTCAGGGCAAGCTCTTTATAACCAAAGTTTAAGCAAAACCTGGAGTTTCTATAGTATATTCTTCCATTCAGGACCACTTTTGAATGCATTAGCTATATGAATCAGAACATTTAGGGAAGAACTAGGCAGATGTTTCTGAGCGACCAGGATGCTAGTTGGGCATGAAGGGGTGTGGAAGGAGGGTTCTGTTTGGCCATGTGAAAGACGCCGTAGAGCTACCTGGGTTTGTTTGTTCATTTGTTTTGGCTACAGAAGCAGTAATCTTTCATTATAGACCGTGCTAATCATTTCTGGGGTTTTCTTAAGTGTCCACAAATGAGTCTCGGTGTACAGCAATGGATCTGTATGTCGACGGCAGCTGCACGTGACAGTGGAGCTCCAGGTGGACTGCTCAGACAGTGATGACGGAAGCTGACCCATTCAGATATGGGAAGAGAATGTTAGCTTCTAACTGTAAAATACTGCACTATAAATGTTTACTTCTGTATTTTTTGTTTGTTTTTAATCACACCATGGGGCTTGCAGGATCTTTGTTCCCCAACTAGGAATTAAACCTGGGATTTTGGTAGTGGAATTGCAGAGTCCTAACCAATGGACCACCAGGGAATTCCCTGTGGGCTTCTTATATGTCTAGTGCCTGTATATAGTTTATAAAAATGAATACATTGATTGAGTGGATATGCTCAGTAATTTTTTATTGACTAGGATACATAACCAAAAAAAAATTGGAGATCACTGTCCCATAAAACGATTAGGTGAAAGTTTAATAATATTTGAGTTTAGTTTGCTGAACAATTTCTCAATTGTATGCTATTTACTTGCCATTTAGCTGCTTGTTTGGTATCTAGGATTATAAGACTGTAACTTGGGGATAATCTGCTGCCAGTTATTAAGGAACTCCAAGACAAACCACTGAGTCGTGGCTGCAGTCAGATGCTTTCTCTCTTCTTTCCTTAGATGGAGGTGTGGTGGGAAACAACGGTTTAGGAATCAACACGCCCCTGTCTGACGAGTATGACTCTGAACTCTGCCACTTATTTACTTAATGATTTTGAGAAAGTAAATCAGCCTTTAAGCTAGCTGAGCCCTAATTTCCTCGCATGCATGATATGTCTGTTATAAAAACAAAATGAAAAATGACATAAGCTAGCAGGTGCATAGCAAGCCCTCAACAAATGTTGGCACCCGTGCTTCTCGAATCTCTTGTTTGTAGACCAATCATCTATACGGAGAAAATTGCCAAAACTATAAGGTAGGCCCAAGTGAAGTACGTGAGAACCATATGGCCTGAGAATTATGTAAGATTTGCCTAACTGAAGAAAAAACAAGCCTGCCAACAATGATGACAGGGATCCATGCTAGACACTGCTATCTAAAAAGGAGGTCTTTATCTACACAGGGTGGCTGGCCCCCTACCCCTGGACGGAGGGAGAAGAGAGTGTGTAATCCCAGCTGCTGGTGCTGGTCTTGGCTGGTCTCCAGGTCTGTTCTCCAGAGGAAGAGATGCCTCCCATGCCTCTGCTGGAGTTCTACCGCCTGCCTGCAAACTCAGCATCTGCCAGTAGTCCTGGCTGGGCAGGCAAGGCACAGGTGGCAGAGCCACACTTGCAGAGATTCTGCTGGGTTGGCAGACTATCCCAGGCTTCATGAAGACCAAAGTTATGACAGGGTGGGCAATGAAGCTTCCTTTCTTGACTTCTTGTAGGCAGAATAGGTGCATGCATGTTCAGTCATGTCTGACTCTTTGTGACCTGATGAACTGTAGCCCACCAGGCTCTTCTGTTTTCCAAAAAGAGGATTCTACATTGATTGAGTGGATATGCTCAGTAATTTTTTTTTGACTAGGCTACATAACCAAAAAAATTGGAGATCACTGTCCCATAAAACGATTAGGTGAAAGTTTAATAATATTTGAGTTTAGTTTGCTGAACAATTTCTCAATTGTATGCTATTTACTTGCCATTTAGCTGCTTGTTTGGTATCTAGGATTATAAGACTGTAACTTGGGGATAATCTGCTGCCAGTTATTAAGGAACTCCAAGACAAACCACTGAGTCGTGGCTGCAGTCAGATGCTTTCTCTCTTCTTTCCTTAGATGGAGGTGTGGTGGGAAACAACGGTTTAGGAATCAACACGCCCCTGTCTGACGAGTATGACTCTGAACTCTGCCACTTATTTACTTAATGATTTTGAGAAAGTAAATCAGCCTTTAAGCTAGCTGAGCCCTAATTTCCTCGCATGCATGATATGTCTGTTATAAAAACAAAATGAAAATGACATAAGCTAGCAGGTGCATAGCAAGCCCTCAACAAATGTTGGCACCCGTGCTTCTCGAATCTCTTGTTTGTAGACCAATCATCTATACGGAGAAAATTGCCAAAACTATAAGGTAGGCCCAAGTGAAGTACGTGAGAACCATATGGCCTGAGAATTATGTAAGATTTGCCTAACTGAAGAAAAAACAAGCCTGCCAACAATGATGACAGGGATCCATGCTAGACACTGCTATCTAAAAGGAGGTCTTTATCTACACAGGGTGGCTGGCCCCTACCCTGGACGGAGGGAGAAGAGAGTGTAATCCCAGCTGCTGGTGCTGGTCTTGGCTGGTCTCCAGGTCTGTTCTCCAGAGGAAGAGATGCCTCCCATGCCTCTGCTGGAGTTCTACCGCCTGCCTGCAAACTCAGCATCTGCCAGTAGTCCTGGCTGGGCAGGCAAGGCACAGGTGGCAGAGCCACACTTGCAGAGATTCTGCTGGGTTGGCAGACTATCCCAGGCTTCATGAAGACCAAAGTTATGACAGGGTGGGCAATGAAGCTTCCTTTCTTGACTTCTTGTAGGCAGAATAGGTGCATGCATGTTCAGTCATGTCTGACTCTTTGTGACCTGATGAACTGTAGCCCACCAGGCTCTTCTGTCCATGAGATTCTCCCAGAAAGAATACTGGAGTGGCTTACCATTTCCTTCTCCAGGGAGATCTTCCTGATATAGGAATGGAACCCACGTCTTCTGCATTGACAGGCGTATTCTTGACCACTGAGGCACCTGGGAACCCCAGACAGGACAGGGCTATCTTCCTATTCAGCTGGTTGCAGCCCAGGGTGAAACAGGCTATGGGAGAGTCTGAGTGTTAGGGGCAATTCATTTTCAATAGACTTGAGGTTAAAAGTCACTGGACTCTCCTACGCCCTCAAAGCATAATGGATCCAAAGATATCCTTATCTCTGGACTGTGCACATGTTATCTTATATGGCAAGAAAGACTTTGCAGGTGTGAATAAAAGATCTTGAGAATGGACAGGTATCTCTCTCCTGGGGACCACTCTTCAGTGTGGCAGAGCATGTGCTCTAGAGTGAGGGTTCAGTAATTGTGGCAAACGGGCTTAGTTGTTCCATGGCATGTGGAATCTTCTCAGATCAAAGGTCAAACCTGTGGCCCCTGTAGTGGCAGGCAGTTTCCTAATCACTGTACCACCAAGGAGGTCTGCAAGTTACTATTTTTTAAAGTTTCATGGGTGTCTGTTTAAGAAAGAGGTGGAGGGGGGCTTCCCTGGTGGTCCAGTGGCACTCCCAATGCAGAGGACCTGGGTTTGATCCCTCAAGCTAAGCTTCAGAAGTATGTGAACCGAGGACTTCCAGATGTATAAAATGGATTTAGAAAATGCAGAGGAGCCAGAGACCAAATTGCCAACATATGCTGGATCATAGAAAAAGGGAATTCCAAACAAAATCTACTTCTGTTTCATTGACTGTGCTAAAGCCTTTGTGTGGATCACAACAAACTCTGGGATATTCAGAACGAGATGGAAATACCAGATCACCTTACTTGCCTCCTGAGAAACCTGTATGCAGGACAAGAAGCAACAATTACAACTGACTAGTTCCAAATGGGGTAAGGAGTACGACAAGGCTGTATATTGTCACCCTGCTTATTTAACTTATATTCAGAGTACATCACGCCAAATGCCAGGCTGGATGAAACACAAGCTGGAGTCAAAACTGCCAGGAGAAATATAAACAACCTCAGATATATAGATGAAACCACTCTAATGGCAGAAAGCAAAGGGTAACTAAAGAGCCTCCTGATGAAAGTTAAAAGAAGATACAGAAAAAGCTGGCTTAAAACTCAACATTCAAAAATCTAAGATCATGGCATCCAGTCCCATCACTTCATGGCAAATAGATGGAGTTAATGTGCAAACAGTGTCAGATTTCATTTTCTTGGGTTCCAAAATCAATGCAGCTGTTGACTGCAGCCACAATATTAAAAGATGCTTGCTTCTTGGAAGAATAACTATGTCAAACCTAGACAGTGTATTTAAAAGCAGAGACACCACTTTGCTGACAAAGGTCTGCATAGTCAAGCTATGGTTTTTCCAACAGTCATATAAGGACTGATGTTGAAGCTCGAATACTTTAGCCACCTGCTGTGAAGAGACGACTCAGTGGAAAAGATCCTGATGCTGGGAGAGATTGAGGGTAGGAGGAGAAGGGAATAAAAGAGGATGATATGGTTGAATGGCATCACTGACTCAATGGACATGAGTTTGAGGAAGTTCCAGGAGAGAGTGAAGGATGAGGAAGCCTGGTGTGCTGCCGTCCATGTGGTTGCAGAGTCAGCCACGACTGAGGGACTAATCTGACCTGATGTGTGGATGTGAAAGTTGGACCATAAAAAAGACTGAGTGCTAAAGAACTGATGTTTTCAAACTGTGGTGCTGGAGAAGAGTCCCTTGGATTGCAAGGAGATCAAACCAGTCAATCTTAAAGGAAATAAACCCTGAATATTCATTAGAAGGACTGACCCTGAAGCTGAAAGCTCCAATACTTTAGCCACCTGATGGGAAGAGCTGCCTCATTGGAAAAGACCCTGCTGCTAGGAAAAATTGAGCACAAGAGGAGAAGGTGGTGACAGAAGATGAGATGGCTGGATGGCATCATCAACACATGAGTTTGATCAAACTCCAGGAGACAGTGAAAGACAGGGAAGCCTGATGTGCTGTAGTCCATGGGGTTGCAAAGAACTGGACATGATGCCACATACCACAGGACAATTATGCCCATGTGCCACGACCACTGAGCCCTTGCTCCAGGGCCTGTGCTCCACAGCAAGAGAAGCCACTGCAATGAGAAGCTCTCGCACCACAACTAGAGAGTAGCCCCCACTTCCCACAACTGGAGAAGGTCCATACATAGCAACTAAGATCCAGCACAGCCATAAATTAATAAATATAAAAAAAAAAACATAAAAATTTACCATCTTAAGCATTTTTAAGTGTACAGTTCAGTAGTGCTAAGTATATTTACACTGTTGTGCAACCGATCAAACACTTTTTTTTTTTGGAGGGGGGCCACTTATATTGGTTTTTCATTTATCCATTTTTCACCCATCTTTGTTCTTTGGCCCATGTGGGCCTCCCATTGCAGTGGCCTCTGTCACCGCAGAGCACCGGCTCGGTAGTTGGACACACTGGTCCAGCCACTCCACGGCACGTGGGATCTTCCCAGGTCAGGAATCGAACCAGCGCCCCCTGCACTGCAAGGCGGTGTCCTTACCCACTGGGCTACCAGGGAAGCCCCGATCAAACACTTTTAAAACAATAAAGTTCTAGGTTTATATTTTGTTTTTGTTAGGGAAAAATAAAACATCTCAAATATTGTGAAAATGTTGGTACTTGAGAGAAATAGGGACTTTGGGAGGCTAAAATTTGGGTTAATGGTTATCTCTATGTTGTGGTATTATGTATGATTCTGAGGGACTAATCTGACCTGATGTGTGGATGTGAAAGTTGGACCATAAAAAAGACTGAGTGCTAAAGAACTGATGTTTTCAAACTGTGGTGCTGGAGAAGAGTCCCTTGGATTGCAAGGAGATCAAACCAGTCAATCTTAAAGGAAATAAACCCTGAATATTCATTAGAAGGACTGACCCTGAAGCTGAAAGCTCCAATACTTTAGCCACCTGATGGGAAGAGCTGCCTCATTGGAAAAGACCCTGCTGCTAGGAAAAATTGAGCACAAGAGGAGAAGGTGGTGACAGAAGATGAGATGGCTGGATGGCATCATCAACACATGAGTTTGATCAAACTCCAGGAGACAGTGAAAGACAGGGAAGCCTGATGTGCTGTAGTCCATGGGGTTGCAAAGAACTGGACATGATGCCACATACCACAGGACAATTATGCCCATGTGCCACGACCACTGAGCCCTTGCTCCAGGGCCTGTGCTCCACAGCAAGAGAAGCCACTGCAATGAGAAGCTCTCGCACCACAACTAGAGAGTAGCCCCCACTTCCCACAACTGGAGAAGGTCCATACATAGCAACTAAGATCCAGCACAGCCATAAATTAATAAATATAAAAAAAAAAACATAAAAATTTACCATCTTAAGCATTTTTAAGTGTACAGTTCAGTAGTGCTAAGTATATTTACACTGTTGTGCAACCGATCAAACACTTTTTTTTTTTGGAGGGGGGCCACTTATATTGGTTTTTCATTTATCCATTTTTCACCCATCTTTGTTCTTTGGCCCATGTGGGCCTCCCATTGCAGTGGCCTCTGTCACCGCAGAGCACCGGCTCGGTAGTTGGACACACTGGTCCAGCCACTCCACGGCACGTGGGATCTTCCCAGGTCAGGAATCGAACCAGCGCCCCCTGCACTGCAAGGCGGTGTCCTTACCCACTGGGCTACCAGGGAAGCCCCGATCAAACACTTTTAAAACAATAAAGTTCTAGGTTTATATTTTGTTTTTGTTAGGGAAAAATAAAACATCTCAAATATTGTGAAAATGTTGGTACTTGAGAGAAATAGGGACTTTGGGAGGCTAAAATTTGGGTTAATGGTTATCTCTATGTTGTGGTATTATGTATGATTATTTTCTTCTTACTATCTTAAATTTGATGACTTTTCTATACTGTGCATGTGTTACTTTTTATTGTTGTTACTTCTTTTTTTCATGACCAAAACGAAAGAAACAAAGGGAAAAATAGCACAGTCTCCTGGCAGGTGTCAAACACGTATGCCCCAGTTTCATACGGGTACATCGGAAGGTTATTTTTAGGCATACTTTTGTAGGGAAACTTTCCTGATCTTACCTGACATGAAACAATTTTAAGAAGTCTGGGCATAGAAGGTTGAAGGAAGTTGCTAACAGCTGGGGCTCACTGGGATGCTTGTGGTTACTTGGAAGTTCTTGCTGTATTCTTAGACTTTCTGATTAGACTGGAACATTTTGTCCAAGGAATAAGACCATAGATGAAAACATCTTTTGGCGCCACCTTGTGCTAAAGTGAACAAATTGCACCTATTTAGATTGGTTTCTCTGTAGTCTCTGAAGCTAGACCCTCCACGAATTAGGGAGATGAGAAACTTATTTTTGCAACTATATACTTTTCCCCAATTTACTCTTACGTGACGTGAGATTTGAACTGTTTGATAGTAGGATTCACGATTCAGTCCAACATTTGTTTGGACAAATATTTATGCGGAATTTATATACATTTGTATCAGGTTCTCCTGTTTATGTCACAAGATGTCCTAAGACTCGCTTGGGATGATGCCCTGAGAGCACCTCATGCATGATAACATTGCCAGGGAAGGACAGAGCTAGGAGGTCATGGCTAAACTGGAGGCAAGATTAGTCGTTAACAATGACAGTCAACACTTTTAACAACCAAACAACCCTACAGCCCTGTAAGGTGGGTTCAGTCACTGTCTCCATTTTAAAGACCAAGAAATGGGGGCACCCAGAAATTAGTAAGTTACTCAAGGTGACATAGCTAAATAAGCAGCCAAGTCAATATTTGAACTTTTCCTGGAGTTTGCTCAAACTCATATTCACTGGCTCAACGGGCATGAGTTTGAGCAAACTCCAGGAAACGATGAAGGACAGGGAAACCTGGTTTGCTGCAGAACATGGGGCCAGGCATGACTGAGTGACCCAACACCAACACTTATACGGTGCCAGGCTATGATCTAAGCACCTTTTATGTATTAACTCACTTAATCCTCCCAATAACCCTATAAGGTAGGTCCAATTGAAAGGGTTTTACCTCAATTTGAGACTTAAACCCATGGCCCAGACCTGATCGATCCCTGCCTGGGACTTGAACCCACTTGGTTGGAGCTTGAATTCCAGCCAAAACCCTGTTTGGGACTTGAACTCATGGGACTGGGGCTTGAACCTAGCCAATACCTGGTTTGGGACTCAAATCCATGTGGCTAAGGCTTAACCCCAGCCAAAACCCTTCTTGGGACTTGAATCCATGTAGTCAGGGCTCAATCACAGCCAAAACCCTGTCTGGGACTCGAACCAACGCAGCCGGGACCTAGTCCAGCACTCACCCAACGTCTGGACCTGCTGAGGCTCAGGTTCTTCATGCCTCAACACAGAAGGAATTCAGCGAGAAGCAGAGTGATAGGCAAGAAGAGGATTTACTAGGATAGAGTACTTGTAAGAGGTGCAAGCGGACAGGTAGGAAAGTTCTGCTCTGCTCTCCCTCAACTGAGTGGGCAGCAATATATATAGGATGGGAGAAGACCGCCCCCCTCAAGTAGACGCAGATGCAGGACATACATCATTGGCTGCTTCTTCGCCAGCTCCTCCTTCATCAGCTGTTTATACCCAGTCAAGCCTGCTTTACTGAACAAGGAGCAGCTCTCCTGAGTTATGTTGACTAAAAAAGGAACAACTTGAGAGTTGTGGGTTAAGTTTTATTTGGGGCATAATTAGGACTGCAGCCTGGGAGACAGCACCCCAGATAGCTCTGAGAAACTGCTCCAAAGAGGCAGCAGGAGGAGGGCCAATATTTAAGGGTTTTGGCAAGGGGGAAGTTTAATATCATTAAACAGTCACTTTACAAAGCTCCCCAGTCATGAGGATCTGATGTCACCGTGAAGAGATTTAGTGCTTTTCTAAATATGAGGAGATGCAAGGATTGAGATAACAAAAGCTGTTCCTAAAAGCATCCACCTGTCTAAAGACCTGCCCCACCAGATTCCCTGGAGCACAGAGTGCCTCTACCCTACCCTGATCTCCATCAGGGGGTATTGAAGGTCAGCAGCTCTCAACAGCCTGGAGTCTCAACCCCATCCTGATCTCCTTCAGGGGGTATTGAAAGTCAGCAGTTCTCAACAGCATAGGGTTTGGTCTCTGCAGAGGCAGACGGCAAATGTCCTTGTTGTCCAGGCATTGGCAATGTAATTGGTAAATGCCAGTTTGTAGTTGACAGTTATCATCAACTCACTGGCCTGCCAACCTTTCTCAGGTTTCTCCCTTCTACCTACCATCTGCTACTGGGGCTCTACAACTACCTACCTATTCTACTCGTCCCTATCACAATCACTGCCTTAATTTTAAAGACCAAGAAATGGGGGCATCCAAAAATTTAGTAACTGACTCTACGTCATACAGCTAAATAAGTAGCCAAGTCGGTACTTGAACTCTGAACTTAGGCATTTTGGCTGCAGGGTTCATAGACATTAGGAAACACTGCCTTCAACATTAACATGCTAGAAGTTTTGGCTCCCTCTGTGGCGCAACTACTGAAACTGAGCAGGGCCCGGGGGGCTCCTGCATGCAGAAGCCTTTCAGTCCCCCATTTCTTATTCATAGGGAATGGACTCCAGCCTCCAGGACCTTCCCTGAGTCCCAGAGGGCACATTTCAACAGTTACTAATGAGGGATGGGAGGGTGAAGAGACAGGGAGGATCATCATTGGCTGCTTCTTCGCCAGCTCCTCCTTCATCAGCTGTTTATACCCTAAGCCTGCTTTACTGAACAAGGAGCAGCTCTCCTGAGTTATGTTGACTAAGAAAAGGAACAACTTGAGAGTTGTGGATTAAGTCTTATTTGTGGCATAATTAGGACTGCAGCCTGGGAGACAGCACCCCAGATAGCTCTGAGAAACTGCTCCAAAGAGGCAGCAGGAGGAGGGCCGATATTTAAGGGTTTTGGCAAGGGGGAAGTTTAATATCATTAAACAGTCACTTTACAAAGCTCCCCAGTCATGAGGATCTGATGTCACCGTGAAGAGATTTAGTGCTTTTCTAAATATGAGGAGATGCAAGGATTGAGATAACAAAAGCTGTTCCTAAAAGCATCCACCTGTCTAAAGACCTGCCCCACCAGATTCCCTGGAGCACAGAGTGCCTCTACCCTACCCTGATCTCCATCAGGGGGTATTGAAGGTCAGCAGCTCTCAACAGCCTGGAGTCTCAACCCCATCCTGATCTCCTTCAGGGGGTATTGAAAGTCAGCAGTTCTCAACAGCATAGGGTTTGGTCTCTGCAGAGGCAGACGGCAAATGTCCTTGTTGTCCAGGCATTGGCAATGTAATTGGTAAATGCCAGTTTGTAGTTGACAGTTATCATCAACTCACTGGCCTGCCAACCTTTCTCAGGTTTCTCCCTTCTACCTACCATCTGCTACTGGGGCTCTACAACTACCTACCTATTCTACTCGTCCCTATCACAATCACTGCCTTAATTTTAAAGACCAAGAAATGGGGGCATCCAAAAATTTAGTAACTGACTCTACGTCATACAGCTAAATAAGTAGCCAAGTCGGTACTTGAACTCTGAACTTAGGCATTTTGGCTGCAGGGTTCATAGACATTAGGAAACACTGCCTTCAACATTAACATGCTAGAAGTTTTGGCTCCCTCTGTGGCGCAACTACTGAAACTGAGCAGGGCCCGGGGGGCTCCTGCATGCAGAAGCCTTTCAGTCCCCCATTTCTTATTCATAGGGAATGGACTCCAGCCTCCAGGACCTTCCCTGAGTCCCAGAGGGCACATTTCAACAGTTACTAATGAGGGATGGGAGGGTGAAGAGACAGGGGAGGATCAGTCAAGAAACAATAGTGCAGTCTTGAGGCAGAGTCCTGATTCCTCTTCAAGAAATACACATAACTCTTTGAGCTCTTTACAGAACTGACCCCCTCCACCCAATAGGGAAGAAGATAGCATCTGCATTCTAGAGATCACAGTTCGATAGCCTCCAGAAGCTTGTCAAGGAACCACCTGGTGATTCAGAGGTTAAGATTTCGCCTTCCAAAGCACGGGACATAGGTTCAATCCCTGGTTGGGGAACTAAGATCCTACATGCCTCTGGGTGACTGAAGCCTTCAAACTGCAACAGAAGATACCACTGTAACTAAGACTTGACAAAGTAAAACAAACAAACAAACAAACAAACAAAGGAACCAGAGAAGCTCATGAAGAGACCACCTGAGACCAGAAATACGGAGTACAGACTCTGCGCACACTCTCATTCTTAATAGCAACCCCAACCTTGAACCACTGGGTAGGGACACACAGTTCTGAGGGCATGAGTCCCTGTATCCCCCTTTGTCTGGCAAAACGGAAGAATTATTCTATTTCACCTACAACTCTGTCTCTGAGATTTGATTGAGGGCCAATGCCCAGAGGCTGAGCCTTCAGCATCACTACTTGTGTAGAGTAAGTGCTTCCCAGCTTGACCTCATTTCATCCTCACACTGACCCCCACGAGAGAGGTGCTCATGATCTCAGTTTAGAGGTGGGGAACCTAGGTTTAGGGTAGATAAGTAAGTCATCCTAAGTCATATAGATGTTAGAGAGCTGAATCTAGATCTGATTTCAGAGCCCAGTAGTAACCGCAATCGTATATTCTCAGAGTGTGATCTACAGCATAGCCCATCTCTCCTCTCTACTGTCCATTTTTGTTTGTTTACCTACTTTTCCTAAACAAGTAGCAAGATCCTTGGCTCCTCTGTGGCGCAACTACTGAAACTGAGCAGGGCCCGGGGGGCTCCTGCATGCAGAAGCCTTTCAGTCCCCCATTTCTTATTCATAGGGAATGGACTCCAGCCTCCAGGACCTTCCCTGAGTCCCAGAGGGCACATTTCAACAGTTACTAATGAGGGATGGGAGGGTGAAGAGACAGGGGAGGATCAGTCAAGAAACAATAGTGCAGTCTTGAGGCAGAGTCCTGATTCCTCTTCAAGAAATACACATAACTCTTTGAGCTCTTTACAGAACTGACCCCCTCCACCCAATAGGGAAGAAGATAGCATCTGCATTCTAGAGATCACAGTTCGATAGCCTCCAGAAGCTTGTCAAGGAACCACCTGGTGATTCAGAGGTTAAGATTTCGCCTTCCAAAGCACGGGACATAGGTTCAATCCCTGGTTGGGGAACTAAGATCCTACATGCCTCTGGGTGACTGAAGCCTTCAAACTGCAACAGAAGATACCACTGTAACTAAGACTTGACAAAGTAAAACAAACAAACAAACAAACAAACAAAGGAACCAGAGAAGCTCATGAAGAGACCACCTGAGACCAGAAATACGGAGTACAGACTCTGCGCACACTCTCATTCTTAATAGCAACCCCAACCTTGAACCACTGGGTAGGGACACACAGTTCTGAGGGCATGAGTCCCTGTATCCCCCTTTGTCTGGCAAAACGGAAGAATTATTCTATTTCACCTACAACTCTGTCTCTGAGATTTGATTGAGGGCCAATGCCCAGAGGCTGAGCCTTCAGCATCACTACTTGTGTAGAGTAAGTGCTTCCCAGCTTGACCTCATTTCATCCTCACACTGACCCCCACGAGAGAGGTGCTCATGATCTCAGTTTAGAGGTGGGGAACCTAGGTTTAGGGTAGATAAGTAAGTCATCCTAAGTCATATAGATGTTAGAGAGCTGAATCTAGATCTGATTTCAGAGCCCAGTAGTAACCGCACAATCGTATATTCTCAGAGTGTGATCTACAGCATAGCCCATCTCTCCTCTCTACTGTCCATTTTTTGTTTGTTTACTACTTTTCCTATCTTTATTCTGGATAGCTGAAATAGCGAAGTAGCAAGATCCTGAAGAGATGAAATGTTATCATACCTTTGGAAATAAAATGACTATTTTGGGCTTCACTGGTGGTCCAGTGTGGGTAAGGATGTTGCCTTGCAGTGCAAGGGGCACCTGTTCCATCCCTGGCCTGGGGGAGTGGCTGGACCAATATGTCCAACTACCGAGCTGGAGCTCTGGAGTGCATGCGCCCAGAGCTCGTGCTCTGCAGCGACAGAGGTCACTGTGATGGCAGGCCCACACAGGCCAAAGAACAAAGATATATAAATCAAAGATCAATAGAAGTGATCAAAAAAAAAAAAAAGACTATCATGGTCCAGATTGAGAAATGTCATATTTAACATAAGTCCACGCAATCTAGGAATGGGAAACCATTTTTCTTTAATGATTTTTTTTTTTTTTAACCATGAGCACTTGCCTTCCTGCTTATGCTGTGTCACTTTACTTCTACTTCATTTTTCAAGAGTGCTTAGAAAACTGCCCTAGAAGCTTTGCATATGAAGTGTGCTGTTTCATGGTAGTAAGATTGAGCAAGTGTCCAGTTACTACTCAGTGGTTACCTATTTGGTGCAATCCGTAACTGCTTTTATTCTTGTTTATCTTTATGCTATGGTCTCTTTCAGTTCTGAGAAAATCTCAGGTGACAGTGGTGATCTCAACGGAAGCAGTGGGTGGCAGAAGACACCACAGCCTCTCTGGGGATTAAGGAAGGAGAAATCCGGACTGGTGATCTAGGCTGAAAACAGGACCTCGATTGTTCTAGGGAGTGGCTGGTTCCTAGAACAGCCTGGGCCTCAGATCTTTATCAAATAAGGAGCAGTCAGCTGGAGGCCAGACCCAAGACAGCATGAGTGAGTTCTACATACCAAGGGTCGATAGTTTCCTAGTCTGGAATAAGAATGCACAGTTTAGAGGTGGGGAACCTAGGTTTAGGGTAGATAAGTAAGTCATCCTAAGTCATATAGATGTTAGAGAGCTGAATCTAGATCTGATTTCAGAGCCCAGTAGTAACCGCACAATCGTATATTCTCAGAGTGTGATCTACAGCATAGCCCATCTCTCCTCTCTACTGTCCATTTTTTGTTTGTTTACTCCTTTTCCTATCTTTATTCTGGATAGCTGAAATAGCAAGTAGCAAGATCCTGAAGAGATGAAATGTTATCATACCTTTGGAAATAAAATGACTATTTTGGGCTTCACTGGTGGTCCAGTGTGGGTAAGGATGTTGCCTTGCAGTGCAAGGGGCACCTGTTCCATCCCTGGCCTGGGGGAGTGGCTGGACCAATATGTCCAACTACCGAGCTGGAGCTCTGGAGTGCATGCGCCCAGAGCTCGTGCTCTGCAGCGACAGAGGTCACTGTGATGGCAGGCCCACACAGGCCAAAGAACAAAGATATATAAATCAAAGATCAATAGAAGTGATCAAAAAAAAAAAAAAGACTATCATGGTCCAGATTGAGAAATGTCATATTTAACATAAGTCCACGCAATCTAGGAATGGGAAACCATTTTTCTTTAATGATTTTTTTTTTTTTTAACCATGAGCACTTGCCTTCCTGCTTATGCTGTGTCACTTTACTTCTACTTCATTTTTCAAGAGTGCTTAGAAAACTGCCCTAGAAGCTTTGCATATGAAGTGTGCTGTTTCATGGTAGTAAGATTGAGCAAGTGTCCAGTTACTACTCAGTGGTTACCTATTTGGTGCAATCCGTAACTGCTTTTATTCTTGTTTATCTTTATGCTATGGTCTCTTTCAGTTCTGAGAAAATCTCAGGTGACAGTGGTGATCTCAACGGAAGCAGTGGGTGGCAGAAGACACCACAGCCTCTCTGGGGATTAAGGAAGGAGAAATCCGGACTGGTGATCTAGGCTGAAAACAGGACCTCGATTGTTCTAGGGGAGTGGCTGGTTCCTAGAACAGCCTGGGCCTCAGATCTTTATCAAATAAGGAGCAGTCAGCTGGGGAGGCCAGACCCAAGACAGCATGAGTGAGTTCTACATACCAAGGGTCGATAGTTTCCTAGTCTGGAATAAGAATCCAGCTATTCACTGTCTTTTATCACTTCTAATAAAACACCTCATATTTCTCTACAGTCCCCTCTCTGGTCACACTAGGATTTGTGTTTGTTTTACAACAATAACTAATAATGTATTGTTAACAATAACAATAACTAGGATGGAAAGAAATTTACTAGAACATGTTAAATCAGAATCAGAGGAAAAATCTATAGTCTATTTTCTATAAGGCTGCTAGAACAGTTTAATACAAATCCAAGTCATTCAAGTCTCTCTCATGCTCAAAACACACCAAGAGTTTTTCATTCCACCTAGAGTAAAACTCTATCAGGCCCTACACCATCTGGCCCTGGCTGTGTTACCTCATCTATGCTACCCCACCTACCCCAGTCAGTTCCAGGTAGTCCACCCTCCACATTCTCTCCTGCTTCAAGGCCTTTGAACTTGTTTCACCTGCTGAAGGAACCTTCCAGCAGAGTTTTATACAGTTCACTTCTTTATCCAGATACGTTTACTTGTTTACCATCTCTTTTCCCCACCTTGAGTGACAACTCTAGGATGGCAGGGCTTCCCTGCTAAATTTCCAGCCAGGAACAAAGGAGGCTCTCAGTAAGTTCTGACCAAATGAGCAACCAGGTTACAAGTAGTTCCAGGGACCTCGCTGACAGGAATTGAGGGGTAATCTCTAACGAACTGGAATGAAAAAGCTGAATGGAATATACTAAACATTTTCTGAAATACATCTAAAGGTTCTGGTGACTAATTCTGATTTGTATGTGGGTTTGGGTGTGTTTCAGGGGTGATTCCCACACTACCAAGCAGTTCTTCACTATGGGTGTCCTACAATTCAACTCCAATTCAGACACCATCTACCTGGAGATAGTGAAATACAGCAGGATCCTGTGCGGCTCCTGGGCATGGAAACCTTTCTGTCCTCCTCTAGCCCTGAGTTCCAATGGGCATATTGGAACAATTGCTCATCTGGGCAGGGAAGGGATGCAAAGACAAGGGAGAAACCACAGTGTAGCCTTGTCAAGAAACCACAGTGCAGACTTAGACCCTCACAGGATACCAGGATACACATAATAATATCTTTGAGCTCTTCTGCTGAATTAAAATCCCCAACAATGGGTCAGTTGGTTCTCCCTGAATATCAGGAAGCTGGCCTAACAGCGTCTCCCACTCTAATAAAAGTTTATTCTCCTTTCAAAAAAAAAAAAAGAAATTCCTAACAAATAGAAGATGATGAAACATTTTTCATTCCAGAGAGAAAGTCACAGTTTGATAACCTGGAGAACCACAGAAGCTCATTAGAAGACCACCTGAGGCCAGCTTAAAGGAATGTAAGCCCTAAATACATCCTGATCTTTACCAGGGGCTTCCCTGGTAGTTCAGCCGGTAAAGAATCTACCTACAATGCAGAAGACTCCAGTCTGATTCCTGGGTTGAGAAGATCCCCTGGAGAAGGGATAGGCACACACTCCCGTATACTTGCCTGGAGAATTCCACGGCTTGTCCATGGAGTTGAAAAAAGCTAGACATGACTAAGCAAACCCACTCTTGAACTACGGATATAAAACTCCTCATCAAATCCCCCTAGACCTTCCCTGATGGCTCAGATGGTAAAGAATCTGCCTGCAATGCAGGAGACCTGGCTTGGGAATGGCAACCCACTACAGTATTCTTGCCTGGAGAATCCCATGGACACAGGTGCCTGGCAGGCTACAGTCCACTGGGGTTGCAAAGAGTCAGACACAACTGAGCAACTAACACACAAATTCCCCCAGGTAAAGACAGTTTTGAGGGCATGAGCTTGCTGTGTCCCCCATGGCCTAGAAAAGCAATCAAACTATTTTTTTTCTATTTAACTCAAAACTCAGTCTCTGAAATTTGATTTGGCACTTAAGGGGCATTTTGGAGGGAAAAAACTTTCCCCTGGGGGGCGGTGATTCCACACTACCAAGCAGTTCTTCACTATGGGTGTCCTACAATTCAACTCCAATTCAGACACCATCTACCTGGAGATAGTGAAATACAGCAGGATCCTGTGCGGCTCCTGGGCATGGAAACCTTTCTGTCCTCCTCTAGCCCTGAGTTCCAATGGGCATATTGGAACAATTGCTCATCTGGGCAGGGAAGGGATGCAAAGACAAGGGAGAAACCACAGTGTAGCCTTGTCAAGAAACCACAGTGCAGACTTAGACCCTCACAGGATACCAGGATACACATAATAATATCTTTGAGCTCTTCTGCTGAATTAAAATCCCCAACAATGGGTCAGTTGGTTCTCCCTGAATATCAGGAAGCTGGCCTAACAGCGTCTCCCACTCTAATAAAAGTTTATTCTCCTTTCAAAAAAAAAAAAAGAAATTCCTAACAAATAGAAGATGATGAAACATTTTTCATTCCAGAGAGAAAGTCACAGTTTGATAACCTGGAGAACCACAGAAGCTCATTAGAAGACCACCTGAGGCCAGCTTAAAGGAATGTAAGCCCTAAATACATCCTGATCTTTACCAGGGGCTTCCCTGGTAGTTCAGCTGGTAAAGAGTCTGCCTGCAATGCAGAAGACTCCAGTCTGATTCCTGGGTTGCGAAGATCCTCTGGAGAAGGGATAGGCACACACTCCCGTATACTTGCCTGGAGAATTCCACGGCTTGTCCATGGAGTTGAAAAAAGCTAGACATGACTAAGCAAACCCACTCTTGAACTACGGATATAAAACTCCTCATCAAATCCCCCTAGACCTTCCCTGATGGCTCAGATGGTAAAGAATCTGCCTGCAATGCAGGAGACCTGGCTTGGGAATGGCAACCCACTACAGTATTCTTGCCTGGAGAATCCCATGGACACAGGTGCCTGGCAGGCTACAGTCCACTGGGGTTGCAAAGAGTCAGACACAACTGAGCAACTAACACACAAATTCCCCCAGGTAAAGACAGTTTTGAGGGCATGAGCTTGCTGTGTCCCCCATGGCCTAGAAAAGCAATCAAACTATTTTTTTTCTATTTAACTCAAAACTCAGTCTCTGAAATTTGATTTGGCACTGGTGCACAGAGACTGCATTTTTGGTATCACTGTATTATTATAAAAGGATATAACTCAGGAAAAGCCAGATGGAAGAGATTCATAGGGAAAGGTATGAGGATGGGTACAGAGCTTCCATGCCTCTCTGAAGCCACCTCCACATGTTCACCAACCCAGGAGCTCTCAGAACAACGTCCTTTGGAGTTTTTGTGCAGGCTTCATTTCATATGCATGACTGATTAAATCATTGCCCCTTGGCAACCAATTCAACCTCCAGTACCCTCCCAGAAGGTCAGGGGTGGGACTAAAAGTTTCAACCCACTAATCATTGGTTGGTTCCCCTGGCAACTTGCCTCCATCCTCACCTCATTAACCTAAAAGAAGACACCTTGCTGCTTTCATCACTTAGGAAATTCCAAAAATTTTAGGAGCTCTGTGACAGAAATGGGGATGAGAACCAAATATAAATTTCTTATTGTAAATCACAATCTCACAGCATCAAAGAACAGACAACATAATTGACTGTTACCCAACTGAGATCTGGCAGAGGATGGGAGCTCAGAATGTGAATGCACTGTTACTGAACTGAACTTGGGTGAGCTGGCTCATTAGCAGCAAAGCCAATCTACTGATACTGGTCTGTAGTGGAGGAAGGTACAGTGTTTTATTGCTGGATGCCAGGCAAGGGGGAAGAAAACAAGGCTCAGATTCTTTCCAATTAGTCTTTGAATTAGGATTTTTTTTAAGGAGAAGAACAAAGAGGCTGGTGTAAAAGGGGCCATATAATATGAAATAATTTACTTAGATTTACCTGTGATTGTAAATGATTCATTTGTAAAATCATTATCTAGAAGTGATTTACTTGTTAAACTAAATTACTTCCTGTTAGCATTGATTATTCCCTGTTATCTTTACTGAATGTAACCTGTACTGATGAAGGAAGAAAGGAGCAGGCTACCCTGACTGAACTGACTCCATCTTGAGGAAGAGGACTCCATCTTACACTTTCAGTGAACTCTGGACTATGTTTGGACTGGGTAGTCATGGAGATGAGAAATTAACTGTCAACTAGGCCTTCAGAGCTGGTGAGAACTTGAACAGGAAGACCTCGTACCCAAGCCTCCCCTCGGCCATAGAAATGAAATATCCATCACAGGATAAATTGCCATTTGTTAATCAGTTCTTGTTGTAGATAAGCTAAGCAATATGCTTAGGTGATTTTCGATTGTACTATTGTGATTGCAACCAAATCATACCTGTTTTCTTAACGTCTCCTAGGCAACCTTAGAAGTTGGGGATGTGGGTTTGTGCATGTAGGCTTTAGGTATAAATGTTAGCCACAGGTTCTGCTCAGGGTCCTTGGCTAAATGGAGGCCTTGGACCAACTGGTATAATAGATGCCCTCGTGGGAAACCTTGTTCCTCATGGGTGGTAGCTGGTGCCAGTCAAATAAACCTCTTTTCCATCTACCATGAGCTGCATTGGGTGCTTCACTGAGTGTGCCTCACAACACTGGAATTAATCATTTTGTGCCATTTCTATCACATTTATTAATTGTAAACAGTCAGGATGTCTCTGGTTTATGGTTCTCTGGCCTGGTGGTCCATGGCTCAGGGGTCTGTTAGCCTATCTTGTGCTGGAGAAACAACCTGAGTTTGTATATTGGTGGGTCACCTGACTCTGGTGGACTCGTGTTCAATTAGCACAGAATTGAGATCACATGGCACAAGAAAGGGAATAAAGTTTTGGATAGATTAATCCTAAACTTGGGAAGGGAACTAGGTTTTACTGGGACTTGATTTCAATATGACTTGATGACTTTGGCTGTTGAGTCTGTGGAGGCAGCCATGAAGCTGAGCTGAGATCTCACTGAGCTGAGAGGTCTCAGAATTAGAATGCAGGGCATGCAAGGGTGGTACAACTCTATGGACCATAGCCCTCCAGGCTCCTTTCGGCAGATTTGGCAAGGAGGCCAGCCAGTCCCAAGGACAAGGAAGAGAAGAAGAAGGACAAGGAGAAGAGGAAGGACAAGGACAAAGATCTTCAATGTTGAAACTGAAAACTTCTAGTTTCATGTTAATCTGGGCGTTTACATTAGAATGTCTCACCTAGCCCTGAGGCCTGGAGACTGTCCTAGCTAATTTCATGTTAATGCTGTGGGTGTGGGCACACAGGGCCTTTACAACCTTAAGATATTCTTTTAATTTATTGTTTTGGTAACTGACTGGAAGATACAAATTGTCATGCTTACACTGGCAAAGGGGGATACTCTTCTATCCCTCCTCCAGTGTCTATGCTGGAAGCTTTTCCCTATCCTTTCTTACTTTAATAAACTGTTCACTGCACGAAGCTCTGAGTGACCATCACCAAATCTTTTGATCCCAGTGTGAATTCTTCTCCATTGGAGATTAAGAACCCAACACTGTTCACGGTAACCTACCATCGTCTATCACCTATCACTCTGTCCACGGGATTCTCCAGGCAAGAATACCAGAGTGGGTTGCCATGCCCTCTTCCAGAGGATCTTCCTAATCCAGGGATCAAACCTGAGTCTCTCACATCTCCTGCGCTGACAGGCAGGTTCTTTACCAAGGCTACCTGGGAAGCCCCTTGATAAATAGCATCCTATCCTTAACTCCTTGGATTGGGAACATAGCAATAAAAATGAACTGGAAGTAAATCAGATCTTGTATGGTCTACACCTTTCTAGTCATAAAATCTCAAAGTGATCCTGATTGCTACTGTGTCCAAATGCCTGAAGGAAGCAAATAAGAATGACACCTGCAAGATTAAAATCCTACAACTGGCTTCAAATTATTTCTATATGTATTATTATAAGTCTAATTCATTTTGTAAATTCTAGGGTGATTAATAGAAACAAAACAAAACTAAAAAGAGCGTATATCTTTCAAACTAATAGGCAAATGGCACATGCAAAAAAACAAAAAAACAAAAAAACAAAAACAAAACCCTACCCAAGAAGGCAAGAGAGGAGAGAAAAAGAGTTGGTAGAAAAATAGAAAGCACACTGTAAGACGGGCAAATATAAATACAATTCCCCCCAAAACAGCACTATGCTAATTAACTATAAATGAACTAAATGCTCCACTTAAAAAAATGTATGCATAATGTATAACTGGATATATATATATCTAGTATACACACACACACACACACACACACACACACACACACATATATATATATATATATCTCATTACCCACTGGCAGCTTGAGGAATCTTAGTTTTATGACCAGGGATTTAACCAGGGGCTCTCAGCAGTGAAAGCTCACAGTCCTAATCACTTGGCCACCAGGGAATTATATATATATATATGTATGCATGTGTGTGTGTGTATGTGTGTGTACGTATACTTTTTTAAGCATATACCTGAATGAGAAAGATGATAAGGACACAGAAAGACAGAAAGTAAAATATTAACTTCCTGCCAAATCTGTTTTAAACTTGGGGCAGCTACATTAATATCAGACAAAACAGAATTTAGGAAAGAAGCATTACTAGAGTGAAGGGGCTTTGCTTCCTAATGATAAAAGATTAAACTCATCAGAAAAATACAGTAATTCTTATTTGCATGGTTTTAGTACGACAACAGGAACATACATAGAGCAAACTTCAGGCAGAGCTACCTGGAGAAACAAACTCACCCAAATAGTGAAGACTGAGCACAACAGAAACATATTGTACACTTTTCAAAGTCATGAAAAATATTTACAAAAGTTGACACTATACTGAGCTAAAAAGAAATTCTTAATGAGTTTAAAAAACTGAAATTGTATAGAATATGTTCTCTAACAGAGTGTATTTATTCTAACAAAACTAATAATAAAGAGATAAGCAGAAATTCCCTACATGTTTAGAATTTAATCAGTATGCATATGAACAACCCATAAGTCTAAGAAAAAAATCACAATGAAAATTAGAAAATATTTTTATTTGTACAAGAGTGAAAATGCTACAAATTAAGTTTTTTAAGATAGGATTAGACCAGTACTTAGGATAAAATTTACTGTCTTAAATGTATATACTGAGAAGGAAAAACAGGCTGACAATTATTTAGCCATATGTCAATCTCAAGAAATTAGAGGAAATTTCCTGGCAGTCCAGTGGTTAGGACTTGGCATTTTCATGGCAGAGGCTTTGGTTCAACCTCTGGTGGGGGAGTTAAGGTCTTGTAAGCCATGGGGTGTGACCAAAAAAAAAAAAAAAATTAGAAGAAACAGACAAGTGAATTCAGAGACATTAGAAGGCAGAAAATAAAACAGATGAGAACATGAACTAACAAAAATAGAAAACAAATAGTCAATAAATAAGGTGAACAAAAGCCAAAATGCAGTTATTTGAAAAGATCAATAAAATCAAACAACTTCTGATGAATGTATCAGAAAAAGAGAGAGAAGAAACAAATAATAATCAATATATACAGAGATTATAAAAGGATAATATGAACAACTTTATGTCCTCTAATTGAAGAGTTAGATGAAATATTTAGATTCCTAGAAAAGTACCAAACATACCAAAACTGACATAAGAAAACACAGGAAAACCTAAATACATCGTAACTATTAAGAAAGCATAGTCCCTTATTAAAGAGCATCCTGCAAAGACAGTTTATGGTCTGATTTGCTCAACTGGAGAAATCTATTAAACAAGGAGGAGAATGCCAACAATTCTATGATCTTTTTTGTCTAATTTCAGAAGTCTAGCATAATCTTGTACTACTATGACAGATACTGTGACACACAAGGAAAAATACAGATGAATTTCATTTACAAGTATAGTTGCAAAAATTCTAGCAAAATGGTAACAAACTAAATTCAACAATGTATAAAAAATAATACACATGACCAAACTGGGTTTATTCTAGGAAGGAAAAATACAGATTAACATCAAAAGTTCAATAAATGTAAATATGAATATTGACAGATTATATGAATAAAGTCATATAATTAATTGATTCAGGAAAAACATTTGACAAAATTCAGTTTTTTAAGATAGGATTAGACCAGTACTTAGGATAAAATTTACTGTCTTAAATGTATATACTGAGAAGGAAAAACAGGCTGACAATTATTTAGCCATATGTCAATCTCAAGAAATTAGAGGAAATTTCCTGGCAGTCCAGTGGTTAGGACTTGGCATTTTCATGGCAGAGGCTTTGGTTCAACCTCTGGTGGGGGAGTTAAGGTCTTGTAAGCCATGGGGTGTGACCAAAAATAAAGAATTAGAAGAAACAGACAAGTGAATTCAGAGACATTAGAAGGCAGAAAATAAAACAGATGAGAACATGAACTAACAAAAATAGAAAACAAATAGTCAATAAATAAGGTGAACAAAAGCCAAAATGCAGTTATTTGAAAAGATCAATAAAATCAAACAACTTCTGATGAATGTATCAGAAAAAGAGAGAGAAGAAACAAATAATAATCAATATATACAGAGATTATAAAAGGATAATATGAACAACTTTATGTCCTCTAATTGAAGAGTTAGATGAAATATTTAGATTCCTAGAAAAGTACCAAACATACCAAAACTGACATAAGAAAACACAGGAAAACCTAAATACATCGTAACTATTAAGAAAGCATAGTCCCTTATTAAAGAGCATCCTGCAAAGACAGTTTATGGTCTGATTTGCTCAACTGGAGAAATCTATTAAACAAGGAGGAGAATGCCAACAATTCTATGATCTTTTTCGTCTAATTTCAGAAGTCTAGCATAATCTTGTACTACTATGACAGATACTGTGACACACAAGGAAAAATACAGATGAATTTCATTTACAAGTATAGTTGCAAAAATTCTAGCAAAATGGTAACAAACTAAATTCAACAATGTATAAAAAATAATACACATGACCAAACTGGGTTTATTCTAGGAAGGAAAAATACAGATTAACATCAAAAGTTCAATAAATGTAAATATGAATATTGACAGATTATATGAATAAAGTCATATAATTAATTGATTCAGGAAAAACATTTGACAAAATTCAGTATCTGTTTATAACTAGGAAAAAGTACTGTTGGCAAGTTAGGATAGAAGATACCCTTTTAAAGATAAAGAACATCTGAAAAAATAACAAAACAGAGAACTAATGGAATGTTGGAAATGATCTCTTTGAGATCAGTGTATTAACCATGTTTTATCTTTTCTGTATCTTATCATATTCTGACATCTTAAAAATTTTAATGGTGGAGGAGAAGCTAGCCTCCCAGGGACAGCTAATTCCTAAAATTGGTAAACACTTTACTTGGCAGCATGCCTTTCATGTGGAAGCCAATTGTCTCCTTTATCTAATGCTTAGACATTAAGCCAATATTCCCCTTGGCCTAAGTCAGCCCAAGGCCAGGAACCAAGTAGCTAGAGAGGACCCCATAGCCCAAAGCTCACAAACTGTTACTAATATTAGCTAATCCTAAACTGTTTACTCTGCCCTGTCTTTCTCACAGAAACTCCAATAAGGGTTCTGGGTTTAGGCTTTCCCTTCCCTCCTGTTTGTCTTTTGTCCATTCACGTGGTCTGAATGATGTTATGTGGCCTCTTCCCTCAGGAAATCTAAATAATTCTTTTTTTTTAAAACAAATTTTTTGCTTTTTTGCTTTTACAGTTTTATTGTTTACAGATATGTATACTTCCAGATTAGTCATATGTATATCCCATCCCCACCCCACCCCTCCAGGCCATCGCATAGCCCCCACATAAGATCCCTTAACCCACAGTGCATTGACAATAGTTATCTCTTTTACATATGATAGTAAGGGCTCCATGTTACTCTTTGTAAGTAATTCTTTTTTTTTTTTTAATATTTATTATTTATTTATTGTGGGGGGCGGGTTGGGGAGGGAGGGGTGGGCGGCCACTTCTATTGGTCTTTCATTTATCTATTTTCATCCATCTTCATTCTTTGGCCGCATGGGCCTCCCATCGCAGTGGCCTCTGTTGTCGCAGAGCACCAGCTCTGGGCGCATGTGCTCCAGAGCTCGGCTCGGTAATTGGACACATCGGTCCAGTATGCATAAAAACAGATTATATGAATAAAGTCATATAATTAATTGATTCAGGAAAAACATTTGACAAAATTCAGTATCTGTTTATAACTAGGAAAAAGTACTGTTGGCAAGTTAGGATAGAAGATACCCTTTTAAAGATAAAGAACATCTGAAAAAATAACAAAACAGAGAACTAATGGAATGTTGGAAATGATCTCTTTGAGATCAGTGTATTAACCATGTTTTATCTTTTCTGTATCTTATCATATTCTGACATCTTAAAAATTTTAATGGTGGAGGAGAAGCTAGCCTCCCAGGGACAGCTAATTCCTAAAATTGGTAAACACTTTACTTGGCAGCATGCCTTTCATGTGGAAGCCAATTGTCTCCTTTATCTAATGCTTAGACATTAAGCCAATATTCCCCTTGGCCTAAGTCAGCCCAAGGCCAGGAACCAAGTAGCTAGAGAGGACCCCATAGCCCAAAGCTCACAAACTGTTACTAATATTAGCTAATCCTAAACTGTTTACTCTGCCCTGTCTTTCTCACAGAAACTCCAATAAGGGTTCTGGGTTTAGGCTTTCCCTTCCCTCCTGTTTGTCTTTTGTCCATTCACGTGGTCTGAATGATGTTATGTGGCCTCTTCCCTCAGGAAATCTAAATAATTCTTTTTTTTTAAAACAAATTTTTTGCTTTTTTGCTTTTACAGTTTTATTGTTTACAGATATGTATACTTCCAGATTAGTCATATGTATATCCCATCCCCACCCCACCCCTCCAGGCCATCGCATAGCCCCCACATAAGATCCCTTAACCCACAGTGCATTGACAATAGTTATCTCTTTTACATATGATAGTAAGGGCTCCATGTTACTCTTTGTAAGTAATTCTTTTTTTTTTTTTAATATTTATTATTTATTTATTTTTGGGGGGCGGGTTGGGGAGGGAGGGGGGTGGGCGGGCCACTTCTATTGGTCTTTCATTTATCTATTTTCATCCATCTTCATTCTTTGGCCCGCATGGGCCTCCCATCGCAGTGGCCTCTGTTGTCGCAGAGCACCAGCTCTGGGCGCATGTGCTCCAGAGCTCCGGCTCGGTAATTGGACACATCGGTCCAGTCACTCTGCGGCATGTGGGATCTTCCCAGGCCAGGGATCGAACCGGCGCCCCTTGCAGTGCAAGGCGGTGTCCTTACCCACTGGACCACCAGGGAAGCCCTGTAAGTAATTCTTACTTCAATGACATTAACCTTCATAACATCATTTAGCCGCCTCAACAAATTAAAATCCCACAGTTATGAATCATAAAATCAGGAAAACTACAAGGATGCTCATTGTAACTATTTCTATTCAGAATTGTAGCTGAGTCTCAGTCTAAGCCATTAGATTAAAAAAAAGAAATAAGAGTTACAAGGGCTGGAAAGGAAGAAACAAATTGTCATTGTATAATGATAATATGATTATGATAAAATCCAGAATAACCTATGAACATAATATTAGTTGATAGACAAATTAATGGATATAGTAGATAGAAGGCAATATAAACATTAATTATATTTCTATATATCAACAGCCAATAGTTTAAAAAGGAATTAAAAGATAACAATTCAAAATACCTTAAGCAAGCATGTCCTGAGGTATAAATTAACATGTAAAACCTTTGTGAAGAAAATTGTAAAACTTAATGAAAGAAAAGCAACTGAAATGTACCATGTCTATGGATCTGATGACTTAGCATCAACAAAAAGAAAAAGGAGGAGGAGGAGAGGGAGAGAAAGAAAAAAAGGAGAGAAATTTGACCCATAATCAATCAACAACATGACAAGTCAATTTTAGGTAGAAAGTAGATCTCAATGTCAACTATAGAACAAAAAAAATTTTTGATGATAATCTGGGAGAATATCCTTGTGATCACTGGTTAGAGAAAGATACTTTATAATAAGCCACAGGAAACAGTGATTGCTGAATTCTGCTGCATGAATCAGAAGACACATTAAGGCTCACTAAGAGAAGGAAAACAAAGTCACAGAGCAGAAACACTTGTCACACATCTAACAAAAACCTCACATCCAAATACAAAAAGAACTTCTACAATTCAACAGGAGACAAAAACAACAAAATAAAAGACAAAAACTAAACACAACCCCCCCCCAAATAACCAGACAACCCAATAGAAAATGGAAAAGACTTGAACTAACAGTTTACAAAAAGGGTGTCTAGGGCTTCCTTGGTGGTCTCATGGTTAAGAATCTGCTTGCCAATGCAGGTGACATGAGCTCAGTTCCTGGTGTGGGAAGATCCCACGTGCCTCAGAGCAATTAACCCTATGTGACACAACTGCTGAGCCAATAGACCACAACTACAGAAGCTCAAGCGCCTAGAGTCTGCGCTTCCCAACAAGAGAAGTCATCACAACGCAGCACAGCTCCCACTCACAACTAGAGAAAGCCTGAGTGCAGCAACAGAGGCCCAGTATAGCAAAAAATAAAACATAACTAAACAAATCTTAGAAAAAAAAAAAAAAAGAGGATGGCTACATGGTCAATAAATCCGTGTAAAGATATCCAGACTCACTGGTAATCAAGATCAAGCAAATTAAAACTACAGTGAGGAGTTCCTGGTGGTTCAGTGGCTAAGACTATGTGCTCTCAATGTAGGGGCCAGGGTTCCATTCCTGGTCAAAGAACTAGATCTCACATGCCACAACTAAGATCTGGTGCAGCCAAATAAGTAAAATAGAAAAAGAAATGCATACATAAAACTACAGTGAGGCACAGCTACCTACTACACTGGTGAAATTTAAATTCTAATCATAAGAAGTATTGGCAAAGATGTGAACCAGTAGGAAGTTCCATATACTGCTGGTCAGATGGCAGGTGGTAAACTGAACAATTTCAAAAAGCTGGTTCACATTATCTGGTAAAGTTGTAGATTTGCATATGCCTGACACAGAAATTCCTGTGTTAGGTATATACCCTAAAAAAAATGTGTGCTTATGTTCACCAGGATACATGTATAAGAGTACTTAGAGCAGGGTTAATTGAAATACCCCCGAATTGGAAAACTATAAGTAAAGCAGGGGAAGTTTACTGTAAAATTCAAGAGAGTTGTTAGTGAAGGGGCAAATAAGCTAACGACAAAACACATTAAGGCTCACTAAGAGAAGGAAAACAAAGTCACAGAGCAGAAACACTTGTCACACATCTAACAAAAACCTCACATCCAAATACAAAAAGAACTTCTACAATTCAACAGGAGACAAAAACAACAAAATAAAAGACAAAAACTAAACACAACCCCCCCCCAAATAACCAGACAACCCAATAGAAAATGGAAAAGACTTGAACTAACAGTTTACAAAAAGGGTGTCTAGGGCTTCCTTGGTGGTCTCATGGTTAAGAATCTGCTTGCCAATGCAGGTGACATGAGCTCAGTTCCTGGTGTGGGAAGATCCCACGTGCCTCAGAGCAATTAACCCTATGTGACACAACTGCTGAGCCAATAGACCACAACTACAGAAGCTCAAGCGCCTAGAGTCTGCGCTTCCCAACAAGAGAAGTCATCACAACGCAGCACAGCTCCCACTCACAACTAGAGAAAGCCTGAGTGCAGCAACAGAGGCCCAGTATAGCAAAAAATAAAACATAACTAAACAAATCTTAGAAAAAAAAAAAAAAAGAGGATGGCTACATGGTCAATAAATCCGTGTAAAGATATCCAGACTCACTGGTAATCAAGATCAAGCAAATTAAAACTACAGTGAGGAGTTCCTGGTGGTTCAGTGGCTAAGACTATGTGCTCTCAATGTAGGGGCCAGGGTTCCATTCCTGGTCAAAGAACTAGATCTCACATGCCACAACTAAGATCTGGTGCAGCCAAATAAGTAAAATAGAAAAAGAAATGCATACATAAAACTACAGTGAGGCACAGCTACCTACTACACTGGTGAAATTTAAATTCTAATCATAAGAAGTATTGGCAAAGATGTGAACCAGTAGGAAGTTCCATATACTGCTGGTCAGATGGCAGGTGGTAAACTGAACAATTTCAAAAAGCTGGTTCACATTATCTGGTAAAGTTGTAGATTTGCATATGCCTGACACAGAAATTCCTGTGTTAGGTATATACCCTAAAAAAAATGTGTGCTTATGTTCACCAGGATACATGTATAAGAGTACTTAGAGCAGGGTTAATTGAAATACCCCCGAATTGGAAAACTATAAGTAAAGCAGGGGGAAGTTTACTGTAAAATTCAAGAGAGTTGTTAGTGAAGGGGCAAGTGATTGGGTTCCTCATCTAGCCCCAGACATCCTGGAGTGTGAAGTCAAGTGGACCTGAGGAAGCATTACTAGAAACAAAGCTCGTGGAGGTGATGGAGTCCCACTGAGCTATTTTAAATCCTAAATGAAGAGCCCCTTGATGAGAGTGAAAGAGGAGAGTGAAAAAGCTTACTTAAAACTCAACATTCAGGAAACTAAGATCATGGCATTAGGTCCCATCACTTCATAGCGAATAGATGGGGAAAAAGCAGAAACAGTGACAGATTTTTATTTTCCTGGGCTCCAAAACCACTGTGGATGGTGACTGCAGTCATGAAATTAAAAGACTCTTGTTTTCTGGAAGGAAAGCTGTAACAAATCTAGACAAGAATATCAAAAACATAACTTTTCCCACAAAGGTGCATATAGTCAAAGCTATGGTTTTTCCAGTAGTCATGTATGGATGGGAGATTTGGATCATATAGAAGGCTGGGCACTGAAGAATTGATGCTTTTGAATTGTGGTGTTGGAGAAGACTCTTGAGAGTCCCTTGGACAGCGAGGTGATCAAACCGGTCAATCCTAAAGGAAATCAACCCTGAATATTCATTGGAAGGACTGATGCTGAAGCTGAAGCTCCAATACTTTGGCCACCTGATGCAAAGAGCCAACTCATTGGAAAAGGTCCTGATGCTGGGAAAGACTGATGGCAGGAGAAGGGGCGAGAGAGGAGATAAGGTTGGATGGCCCAAAAGACTTTGACTCGGGCATGGAAGCCTGATCGTGAGGCACGCTGGTGAAATTTAAATTCTAATCATAAGAAGTATTGGCAAAGATGTGAACCAGTAGGAAGTTCCATATACTGCTGGTCAGATGGCAGGTGGTAAACTGAACAATTTCAAAAAGCTGGTTCACATTATCTGGTAAAGTTGTAGATTTGCATATGCCTGACACAGAAATTCCTGTGTTAGGTATATACCCTAAAAAAAATGTGTGCTTATGTTCACCAGGATACATGTATAAGAGTACTTAGAGCAGGGTTAATTGAAATACCCCCGAATTGGAAAACTATAAGTAAAGCAGGGGGAAGTTTACTGTAAAATTCAAGAGAGTTGTTAGTGAAGGGGCAAGTGATTGGGTTCCTCATCTAGCCCCAGACATCCTGGAGTGTGAAGTCAAGTGGACCTGAGGAAGCATTACTAGAAACAAAGCTCGTGGAGGTGATGGAGTCCCACTGAGCTATTTTAAATCCTAAATGAAGAGCCCCTTGATGAGAGTGAAAGAGGAGAGTAAAAAAGCTTACTTAAAAGTCAACATTCAGGAAACTAAGATCATGGCATTAGGTCCCATCACTTCATAGCGAATAGATGGGGAAAAAGCAGAAACAGTGACAGATTTTTATTTTCCTGGGCTCCAAAACCACTGTGGATGGTGACTGCAGTCATGAAATTAAAAGACTCTTGTTTTCTGGAAGGAAAGCTGTAACAAATCTAGACAAGAATATCAAAAACATAACTTTTCCCACAAAGGTGCATATAGTCAAAGCTATGGTTTTTCCAGTAGTCATGTATGGATGGGAGATTTGGATCATATAGAAGGCTGGGCACTGAAGAATTGATGCTTTTGAATTGTGGTGTTGGAGAAGACTCTTGAGAGTCCCTTGGACAGCGAGGTGATCAAACCGGTCAATCCTAAAGGAAATCAACCCTGAATATTCATTGGAAGGACTGATGCTGAAGCTGAAGCTCCAATACTTTGGCCACCTGATGCAAAGAGCCAACTCTTTGGAAAAGGTCCTGATGCTGGGAAAGACTGATGGCAGGAGAAGGGGGCGAGAGAGGAGGAGATAAGGTTGGATGGCATCACCAATTCAATAGACATGAGTTTGAGCAAACTGCAGGAGATCATGAAGGACAGGGAAGCCTGATGTGCCACAGTCCATGGGGTCACAAAGAGTAGAACACGTCTTTGTTACTGAACAAGTGATTGGGTCAGGGTGTTCCTAGGATTTGGCCAGGGTCAAGAAGGTAGCTAGCTCAAAATCTATTTGCATCCACACCTATGTGCATAATTACAAACAGTGTGACAACTCTAAGGGTTATGGAAAGGAATTCTCTTTTAGGATATACACTTAAGTAAAAGTCTGAGGCAATGAGACTCAGGGCAGTCAGGCAAAGAAGGATGAGTGTACATAAACTGGATCAGACAAGCATCCCTCTTGGGAGCCAAAGGGCAGCTTAAGCTTAATCATTTGTCCAGTCAGAGGATTGCATGAGGGTCTTGAAGGAATACAAAAAAGGGAGCCATGGTATTGGTATTTTCTCCTCTAACTCATCTTACACAGGAACTAATGGCACAACCTATATATCTTAGGATACTGTAAATTCCAAGTGTTCATATGTCACAGAAACAGATATATGACTCACTGAACTGTATAGTTATATTTCTTTTCATATAATTTACAATAAAAATGAGTCATTAAGTATACATATAAATGACATTTATTTGTATCCTGTGAATAATTTCCGTGTAAATAAGTTCACATTTGAGAGGAGTCTTTGATAGATCAGGACATCTGACTGTTGGTTCAGGTGCTTTGATTAATCATCACTACTGCCCTGAGTGTCATGACTCTGGTCCCTTCAGGGAGAACAATTTCCTCAGTTCCCAGGGAGCTGGAGCCCAGTATGAGGTCTTCCCAGCCACAAGAGAGTAAAAGTGTTTAACCTTAATTTGAGACTTAAACCCAGCACCCAGACTTAATCAAACCTCTTTTGGACTTGAACCCATGTGGCTGGGACTCAAACCCAGCCTAAAACCCTACTTGGAACTTCAGCCAGGACACAAACCCAGCCTAAACCCTGTTTGGGACTTCGGTCGGGAGTCGAACCCAACCTAGACCCAGTTTGGGACTTGAACCCACGCAGCTGGGACTCGAACCCAGCCTAAACCTTGCTAATTAAAATCACTCACCCAATGTCTGGGCCCACTGATGTTCAGGTTCTTCATGTCTCTTTGCAGAGAATTCAGCAAGAGACAAAGTGATAGGTAAGAAATGGATTTATTCAGATTCAGAGAAAGCACACTCCACAGACAGAGTGTGGGCCATGGCAGAGCAAATCCAGTGGCCCCGAAAACATGGCGTTCTTAGCCTTTATAGGCTGGGTAATTCCATATGTTAATGAGGGAGAGGATTATTTCAGCTCTTTTAGGGAAGGGGTGGAACTGTCATGGTGCCTCTGGGTGTGTCATTTAGCTTGCTGACTGAGGATCAAGGTCTGGTCTTCCATTTTGGACCCATTTGATTCTGATGGGTTTATTCTGTGTCCTTGGGCTGTCATTCTTCTCAAAAATTGTGCCCCGCCCCTTTCCCTCCTAACCCTTACAAGCACAGAAGTCACACCTACGGAATTTTTGAACCTGCACCTGTGCTGCCCATAACCTAAGATTTAGTGAAAGGGTTAAACCAAAGCCAAGGGCAATGTGTACAGCAAACAACTTATTTTTTGGCCATGTAGTTTGCAGGATTTTACTTTTGTGACCAGGGATTGAACCCAACACACAGCAGTGAAAACACTAAATTCTAACCACTGGACCAATGGGGAGTTAGTTCCCCGTAAGTGACTACTGAAAAGAACTTTTTGGTTATAAGTTTTGAAGAAGATACCCCATCAATGTCGCTATGATGATAGATTTTCTATGGATTTTTCTCCTTAGTTTGATTATAATATCCAGTGGGCTTCAGAAATTTTAAGAAACAATTTGGTGGTGTTTGGGTGGATGGGAGTGTGACAGTGTAGACATGAGAAGGGAGATGAAAACGCTCACCTGGATATGGCTGTTGCTGCAGCTCAACTCAGAAACCATGACAGAAATAATGAGGAAAATACCAGTGGCTTTAAAACAGCAATTTTATTTGTTGTGCAATAAAATGACTGGCCTGTGGCTGTATATGTAGATTCAGGAGTCAACTTTCAAAGCATGCACAGGAGGCACGCGTGGTAATCCTATTATCTGATAACAGGATTTGTGCACATACCTCCCACGTGCTGCATCAGTAACCCACCCTTTCAGTTTGGCTGTGAAATGCAATTTGTGTGCAGATGAAAAGTTTACAGATCATGGGCCTGTGCCATGAAGCTCAACAAAGCCAGCGCACCGTGTGGCAAGGTTTCTGAACCCAACCCCTGTTGTTCCTGCTGTCTCCCTCCTTATTGATTTCTGTCCCTTGGCCAAACACGCTTTGTAATGGTCTGCATCCACCCAGAAACTTACAAAATGAGCTAATCTAATAGGTGCAGCAGAAACCAACCCTGGATTTATGGGAGGCTTTGGAGTCATGCCACAGAGAGAGGTGAAGAGATGACTGGGTCAAACTAATGGGGGCAGAATGCATGGCATGAGGTGGTCAAATGGTACAAATTTTGAATAAACATTTCTACAGAAACATTCAGAGAAACAGATGAAGCAAAAATTAGAGGCAAAAACTGGACCCAGTCTTAGTTTGCTGGAGTTGTCAGAATAAAAAAGCACACATTGGGTGACTTAAACAACAGAAACTTATTTTCTCACAGTTCTGGAGGCTGGAAGTTTAATATCAAGGTGTCAGCAGATTTGGTTTTCCTGAGACCTCTCACTTTGGCTTGCAGACAGATGCCTTCTGGCTGTGTCCTCACATGGCCTTTTCTCACCAGATACCTTGGTGTCTCTTCCTTTTCTTCTTCTTCTTTTTTTTTTTTTTTTGACTTATTTTTATTTATTTGGCCGCACTGGGACTTAGCTGTGGCACTTTGGATCTTCGATCTTTTTCTTAGTTGTAGATGTGGGATCTTCTAGTTGTGTCACGTGAACTCTTTTAAAATCTGCTCTTGGACTTTTGGTTTTAGCTCTTTTGCTCTGATGGTTATGCTTTTCTTTGTAGTTATTCTGATTAGGACTCATAGGACTTCTTGAATGTGTGATTTGAAGTCTTCCATCAAGTTGTATTACTGTATTATAATACAATACAGTATTGTATTACAACTGTATTGTTGCCAGAGAATATGGTCTTTACAATACTGATTCTTTGAGATGTGTTGAAACCTGTGTTATGGCTGAGTTGGGTGTGTATTTTTTACAAATACTGCTTGTGAGGTTAAGAAGAACGTGTGTTCTCTACTTGCAAGATTTGTAATTTAAGATATGTTAATTATAGCAATTTTGTTATATTTGTTCTTTACGCATTCTTTTTTTAAAAAAAAATTCTTTATTTTAAAGGTTTTACAGAGCTTTGTTGTTCACAGACATGTATGTTCCCAGATCAGTCATATGTATATCCCTGGTCCCCACCCCCCTATTTCCCCCCATCCCACCCCTCTGGACCATCGCCCCATGCCATTGTGAGCACTCCTATTCCCTTAGCACAATGACAATAGCTATCTTTTCCACACATGACAGTATAGGTTTCCATGTTACTCCCTCCATGCCTCTCCCTCCCTATTTCTTCCCCACAATGTCCCTATGTCTATGCTCTGTCTATTTTTCCATGAGTTCACTGCGTGTGTAATCAAGAGCATCCTACTAGATTCCATATATGTGTGTTAGTATACTGTATTTGTCTTTCTCTTTTTGACTTACTTCACTTTTTATGATAGGTTCTAGAGCCAGCCACTTCATTAGGACTGAATCTTCTGCATTTCTTTTAACAGCTGAGTAGTATTCCATTGTATATATGTACCAGAGCTTCTGTATCCATTCATTTGTCAATGAACATCTAGGCTGCTTCCATGTTCTGGCTATTGTATAGAGAGTTGCAATGAACACTGGGGTACAGGTGCTTCTTCAGTTTTGATTTCATCAGGATATAAGCCTAAGAGTGGGATTGCTGGATCATAGGGTGCTTCTATTTTTAGTTTTTTAAGGGATCACCATACTGTCTTCCATAGAGGCTGTATCAATTGACATTCCCACCAGCAATGCAAGAGGGTTCCCTTTTCTCCACACCCTCTCCAGCATTTCTTGTCTGCAGATTTTTTGAAGATGGCCATTCTGACGGGTGTGAGGTGATATCTCCTTGTGGTTTTAATTTGCATTTCTGTAATAATAAGCGAGGTTGAGCATCGTTTCATGTGCTTTTGGGCCATCTGTATGTCCTCTTTGGAGAAGCGTCTCTTTAGATCTTTTTCCCATTTTTTGATTGGGTTGTTTGTTTTTCCTGTGCTGAGTTGTCTGAGTTGCTTGTAGATTTTGGAGATTAATTCTTTGTCTGTTGTTTCATTTGCTATGATTTTCTCCCACTCTGTGGGGTGTCTGTTCAGCTTTTTTGTAATTTCTTTTGCTGTACAAAAGCTTTTAAGTTTCATGAGGTCCCACATGTTCATTTTTCTTTTCAGTTCTGCTATTCTAGTAGGTGGGTCAGAGAAGATCTTGCTTTGATTGATGTCCTTGAGGGTTTTGCCTATATTCTCCTCTAAGAGTTTGATGGTTTCTGGTCTTACATTTAGGTCTTTAATCCATTTTGAGTGGATCTTTGCGTATGGGGTCAGGGAATGTTCCAACTTCATTTTTCTGTGTGTAGCTGTCCAATTTTCCCAGCACCATTGGTTGAAGAGGCTGTCTTTGTCCCAGTAGTTCCATAGATTCCCACAATGTCCCTATGTCTATGCTCTGTCTATTTTTCCATGAGTTCACTGCGTGTGTAATCAAGAGCATCCTACTAGATTCCATATATGTGTGTTAGTATACTGTATTTGTCTTTCTCTTTTTGACTTACTTCACTTTTTATGATAGGTTCTAGAGCCAGCCACTTCATTAGGACTGAATCTTCTGCATTTCTTTTAACAGCTGAGTAGTATTCCATTGTATATATGTACCAGAGCTTCTGTATCCATTCATTTGTCAATGAACATCTAGGCTGCTTCCATGTTCTGGCTATTGTATAGAGAGTTGCAATGAACACTGGGGTACAGGTGCTTCTTCAGTTTTGATTTCATCAGGATATAAGCCTAAGAGTGGGATTGCTGGATCATAGGGTGCTTCTATTTTTAGTTTTTTAAGGGATCACCATACTGTCTTCCATAGAGGCTGTATCAATTGACATTCCCACCAGCAATGCAAGAGGGTTCCCTTTTCTCCACACCCTCTCCAGCATTTCTTGTCTGCAGATTTTTTGAAGATGGCCATTCTGACGGGTGTGAGGTGATATCTCCTTGTGGTTTTAATTTGCATTTCTGTAATAATAAGCGAGGTTGAGCATCGTTTCATGTGCTTTTGGGCCATCTGTATGTCCTCTTTGGAGAAGCGTCTCTTTAGATCTTTTTCCCATTTTTTGATTGGGTTGTTTGTTTTTCCTGTGCTGAGTTGTCTGAGTTGCTTGTAGATTTTGGAGATTAATTCTTTGTCTGTTGTTTCATTTGCTATGATTTTCTCCCACTCTGTGGGGTGTCTGTTCAGCTTTTTTGTAATTTCTTTTGCTGTACAAAAGCTTTTAAGTTTCATGAGGTCCCACATGTTCATTTTTCTTTTCAGTTCTGCTATTCTAGTAGGTGGGTCAGAGAAGATCTTGCTTTGATTGATGTCCTTGAGGGTTTTGCCTATATTCTCCTCTAAGAGTTTGATGGTTTCTGGTCTTACATTTAGGTCTTTAATCCATTTTGAGTGGATCTTTGCGTATGGGGTCAGGGAATGTTCCAACTTCATTTTTCTGTGTGTAGCTGTCCAATTTTCCCAGCACCATTGGTTGAAGAGGCTGTCTTTGTCCCATTTTGTAGTTTCACCTCCTTTGTCAAAAATAAGATACCCATAGGTGCGTGGGTTGATCTCTGGGTTCTCAATCTTGTTCCATTGGTCTATAGTTCTGTTTTTGTGCCAGTACCATACTGTCTAGAGGACTGTTGCTTTGTAGTAGAGTCTGAAGTTAGGGAGGCTGATCCCTCCAGCTCCGTTTTTTCTCAGGATTGCTTTGGCTATTCGAGGTCTTTTGTGTTTCCATATGAACTGTGTTATTCTTTGGTCTAGTTCTGTGAAAAATGTCAATGGTAGTCGGATAGGTATTGCATTGAATCTGTAGATGATATTTGGTAGTATGGTGATTTTCACAATATTGATTCTTCCAACCCAGGAACATGGAATATCTTTCCATCTGTTTAAGTCTTCTTTAATGTCTCTCATGGGTGTCTTGTAATTTTCTGTGTCCAGTTCTTTTGTTTCTTTGGGTAGGTTTATTCCTAGGTATTTGTTTCTTTTTGGTTGCAGTGGTGAAGGGGATTGCCTCTTTGATTTCCTTTTCTGATTTTTCATTGTTTGTGTATAGGAATGCCAGTGATTTCTGTGTGTTGGCTTTGCATCCTGCGACTTTGCTGAATTCATTGATTAGCTCTAGTAGCTTTGTAATAGTGTCTTTGGAATTTTCTATGTATAATAACATGTCATCTGCAAAAAGAGAGAGTTTGACTTCTTCATTTCCAATCTGGATTCCTTTTATTTCTTTCTCTTCTCTTATTGCTGTTGCTATGATTTTCTCCCACTCTGTGGGGTGTCTGTTCAGCTTTTTTGTAATTTCTTTTGCTGTACAAAAGCTTTTAAGTTTCATGAGGTCCCACATGTTCATTTTTCTTTTCAGTTCTGCTATTCTAGTAGGTGGGTCAGAGAAGATCTTGCTTTGATTGATGTCCTTGAGGGTTTTGCCTATATTCTCCTCTAAGAGTTTGATGGTTTCTGGTCTTACATTTAGGTCTTTAATCCATTTTGAGTGGATCTTTGCGTATGGGGTCAGGGAATGTTCCAACTTCATTTTTCTGTGTGTAGCTGTCCAATTTTCCCAGCACCATTGGTTGAAGAGGCTGTCTTTGTCCCATTTTGTAGTTTCACCTCCTTTGTCAAAAATAAGATACCCATAGGTGCGTGGGTTGATCTCTGGGTTCTCAATCTTGTTCCATTGGTCTATAGTTCTGTTTTTGTGCCAGTACCATACTGTCTAGAGGACTGTTGCTTTGTAGTAGAGTCTGAAGTTAGGGAGGCTGATCCCTCGAGCTCCGTTTTTCTTTCTCAGGATTGCTTTGGCTATTCGAGGTCTTTTGTGTTTCCATATGAACTGTGTTATTCTTTGGTCTAGTTCTGTGAAAAATGTCAATGGTAGTCGGATAGGTATTGCATTGAATCTGTAGATGATATTTGGTAGTATGGTGATTTTCACAATATTGATTCTTCCAACCCAGGAACATGGAATATCTTTCCATCTGTTTAAGTCTTCTTTAATGTCTCTCATGGGTGTCTTGTAATTTTCTGTGTCCAGTTCTTTTGTTTCTTTGGGTAGGTTTATTCCTAGGTATTTGTTTCTTTTTGGTTGCAGTGGTGAAGGGGATTGCCTCTTTGATTTCCTTTTCTGATTTTTCATTGTTTGTGTATAGGAATGCCAGTGATTTCTGTGTGTTGGCTTTGCATCCTGCGACTTTGCTGAATTCATTGATTAGCTCTAGTAGCTTTGTAATAGTGTCTTTGGAATTTTCTATGTATAATAACATGTCATCTGCAAAAAGAGAGAGTTTGACTTCTTCATTTCCAATCTGGATTCCTTTTATTTCTTTCTCTTCTCTTATTGCTGTTGCTAGAACTTCCAGGACTATGTTGAATAGTAGTGGTGAAAGTGGACACCCTTGTCTTGTTCCTGATCTTAGAGGGAATGCTTTCAGTTTTTCACCATTGAGGATAATGTTCGCTGTGGGCTTCTTATATATGGCTTTTATTATGTTGAGCTATCTCAACATATTATGTTGAGATAGCTCAACATGAGCTATCTCCTTCTATGCCCATTTTCTGAAGAGTTTTTATCATAAATGGATGCTGTACTTTGTCGAAGGTAAGCATTCTTTATCCAAATTAATGTGCTGTTTTCTAGATCACCAATAATTACTAGAGGTATGCTAACATATGCTATGATGTTTTTGAGGCACTTTTATTCCATGCATTCATATGTAAAGTTGTTATAATTATATAGTGAATTGAGGAGTTTTATCATTATATAGTAACCTTCTCTGTCCCCAATAATGCTTTGTCTTATATTTTATCTAATATTAGTATAGCCATCTCTGCATTGTTTTGGCATTTGTCTGAAATTTCTTTATTAATCTTTGCTCTTTTCATCTTTCAACATTTTTATATTTTAGGTGTGATTTTTATAAACTATTTAGCTAGATTAAAGAAAAACAGAGTAAACAAACTTTTCCTTTTAACTTGTACTTAACACATTTATATTTACTGTCATTATTGATATACTTGGACTTACTTCTATCAATGAAAATTTTCCCTTAGGAATTTCTCATGTGGTCCAGTGGCTAAGACACTGTGCTCCCAATGCAGGGGGCTGGGTTTGATCCTTAGTCAAGGAACTAGATCCACACTATTAGACCCCACATGCCTCAGCTAAAGATCCAGCTTGCCACAACAAAGACCTGGCACAGCCAAATAAATAAATAAATAAATAAAATTTTTTATAAAGAAACATTAAATTTTTCCCCCATGTTTCACTTGTTTCTTTCCTTCCTTTGCCTTGATGAACTGAATTTTTCTTTTTGATTAATTGAATTTTTTAGTTAAAACTTTTTTTTTAACCAATTTTCCCTTCAGCCAGTTAAAATGATATATTCTTTTAGTTAATACTGAAATTGTATCATACATATAAAATTTAAGTAAGTTTACAGTAAGTTAATATGCTAAACATGGTCCTGAACGAAGCAAGAATCTTAAAACACTTCCCATCAGCTGCTTACTTCTCATTGGTGAGTCCAAACCAAAATATGGAGACTGATGAATCTCCAAATTCTACTTAATTCTAGAACTTTAGTTCTATATTTTATTGCTTAAACACTATAAATTAGAACTCTTCCTCCCCTTCTTTCTTTCTTCCTTATCTTCTTCCTCTGTGCCCTTTTCCTTCTCTTTTTTTATACATGTCATTTAAAATTATGTACATCTTAATTTATTCACTATCAGCTTGCATTTTAGACTTTCCTTTAATAATAATTTTCTTTCTTAGTGAAGCACATTCTTTAGAAGTTCCTATGGTGAATATTTGTGAATGGCAAACTCCAGGTTTTTGTTCAATTGAAAATGTTTTCTTTCTCTCATTATTTCTGGAAAGATAATTTTTCAGATTACATACTTTTAACTAATTGTCAACTTCTCTCAATGGTTGTTATTCAGTCGCTAAGTCGTGTCAGACTGTTTACAATCCCACGAACTGTAGCATGTCAGGCTCCTATGTCCTCCACTATCTCCCAGAGTTTGCACAAATTCATGTTCATTGAGTCGATGATGCTATCTAACCATCGCATTCTCTACTGTCCCTTTCTCCTTTTGTCTTCTCTTTTCCAGTGAGTTCGCTCTTTGCAATAGGTGCCAAAGCTTAGGAGCTTCAGCTTCAGCAACAGATCTTCCAATGAATATCTAGGGTTGATATCCTTTAGGATTGACTGGTTTGATCTCCTTGTTGTCCAAGGGACTCTGAAGAATCTTCTCTAAGCACCAATTTGAAAAACATCAATTCTTTAGCACTCAGCCTTCTTTATGGTCCAACTCTCACATCTGTACATGACTACTGGAAAGACCATAGCTTTGACTAAAGGAACATTTGTTGGTAAAGTGATGTCTCTGCTTCTTAATATGCTGTCTAGGTTTGTCACAGCTTTTCTTCCGAAGAGCAAGTGTCTTTTAATTTCATGGCTTCAGTCACTGTCCACAATGGTTTTGGAGTCCAAGAAAATAAAATCTGTCACTTCTCCACTTTTTCCCCATCTGTTTGCTGTGAAGTGATGGGACCAGATGCCATGGACTTAGTTTCTTAAATGTTGACTTTCAAGCCAGTGTTTTCACTCTCCTTTTCATCTTTATCAAGAGGCTCTTTTAGTTCTTCCTAACTTTCTCCATTAGGGTGGTATCATTTGCATATTTGAGGTTGGCATTTCTCTTGGTAATCTTGTTTCCAGCTTGTAATTCATCCACGTTCCAGACTCTTTTTATACATGTCATTTAAAATTATGTACATCTTAATTTATTCACTATCAGCTTGCATTTTAGACTTTCCTTTAATAATAATTTTCTTTCTTAGTGAAGCACATTCTTTAGAAGTTCCTATGGTGAATATTTGTGAATGGCAAACACCCGGTTTTTGTTCAATTGAAAATGTTTTCTTTCTCTCATTATTTCTGGAAAGATAATTTTTCAGATTACATACTTTTAACTAATTGTCAACTTCTCTCAATGGTTGTTATTCAGTCGCTAAGTCGTGTCAGACTGTTTACAATCCCACGAACTGTAGCATGTCAGGCTCCTATGTCCTCCACTATCTCCCAGAGTTTGCACAAATTCATGTTCATTGAGTCGATGATGCTATCTAACCATCGCATTCTCTACTGTCCCTTTCTCCTTTTGTCTTCTCTTTTCCAGTGAGTTCGCTCTTTGCAATAGGTGCCAAAGCTTAGGAGCTTCAGCTTCAGCAACAGATCTTCCAATGAATATCTAGGGTTGATATCCTTTAGGATTGACTGGTTTGATCTCCTTGTTGTCCAAGGGACTCTGAAGAATCTTCTCTAAGCACCAATTTGAAAAACATCAATTCTTTAGCACTCAGCCTTCTTTATGGTCCAACTCTCACATCTGTACATGACTACTGGAAAGACCATAGCTTTGACTAAAGGAACATTTGTTGGTAAAGTGATGTCTCTGCTTCTTAATATGCTGTCTAGGTTTGTCACAGCTTTTCTTCCGAAGAGCAAGTGTCTTTTAATTTCATGGCTTCAGTCACTGTCCACAATGGTTTTGGAGTCCAAGAAAATAAAATCTGTCACTTCTCCACTTTTTCCCCATCTGTTTGCTGTGAAGTGATGGGACCAGATGCCATGGACTTAGTTTCTTAAATGTTGACTTTCAAGCCAGTGTTTTCACTCTCCTTTTCATCTTTATCAAGAGGCTCTTTTAGTTCTTCCTAACTTTCTCCATTAGGGTGGTATCATTTGCATATTTGAGGTTGGCATTTCTCTTGGTAATCTTGTTTCCAGCTTGTAATTCATCCACTTCAGCATTTCACATGATGTACTCTGCATATAAGTTAAATAGGTAGGGTGACAATATATAGCCTTGTCGTACTTCTTTCCCTATTTTAAACTGGTTCGTTGTTCCACGTTGGGTTTCTAAACTATCACTTCTTGACCTGCATACAGGCTTCTCAGGAGACAGGTTTGCTACTTTCATCTCTTTCAGAATTTTCCACAGTTTGTTGTGATCCACACAGTCAAAGGCTTTTTTAGCATAGTCTATGAAGCAGAAATAGATGTTTTTCTGGAATTCCTTTGCTTTCCCCATGATCCAACAAATTATTTTCTGTTTTTTTGCTCTCTATTGCTACTTGCTGAGGGTATTAACATCATTCCTTCTCTTTTCAGGTTGCTTTTAACATCTTTTTGTATTCTGAGATCTGCAGTTTCACTACAAGGTATCTTTGTGGGTTTCTTTTCATTGTCTTGCTTATTTTTTATTTTTTATTTTTTTAGATTTATTTATTTATTTATTTTGGGCGGGGGTCGGGTTGGGGAGGGAGGGGAGTGGGCTGGCCACTTCTAGTGGTCTTTCATTTCTCTATTTTCATCTGTCTTTGTTCTTTGGCTCCTGTGGGCCTCCCATCGCGGTGGCCTCTGTTGTCGCAGAGCACCAGCTCTGTGTGCATGCGCTCCAGAGCTCCAGCTCGGTAATTGGACACATCGTTCCAGCTGCTCCGCAGCACGTGGGATCTTCCTAGGCCAGGATCAAACCAGTGCCCCTTGCACTGCAAGTGATGTCTCTGCTTCTTAATATGCTGTCTAGGTTTGTCACAGCTTTTCTTCCGAAGAGCAAGTGTCTTTTAATTTCATGGCTTCAGTCACTGTCCACAATGGTTTTGGAGTCCAAGAAAATAAAATCTGTCACTTCTCCACTTTTTCCCCATCTGTTTGCTGTGAAGTGATGGGACCAGATGCCATGGACTTAGTTTCTTAAATGTTGACTTTCAAGCCAGTGTTTTCACTCTCCTTTTCATCTTTATCAAGAGGCTCTTTTAGTTCTTCCTAACTTTCTCCATTAGGGTGGTATCATTTGCATATTTGAGGTTGGCATTTCTCTTGGTAATCTTGTTTCCAGCTTGTAATTCATCCACTTCAGCATTTCACATGATGTACTCTGCATATAAGTTAAATAGGTAGGGTGACAATATATAGCCTTGTCGTACTTCTTTCCCTATTTTAAACTGGTTCGTTGTTCCACGTTGGGTTTCTAAACTATCACTTCTTGACCTGCATACAGGCTTCTCAGGAGACAGGTTTGCTACTTTCATCTCTTTCAGAATTTTCCACAGTTTGTTGTGATCCACACAGTCAAAGGCTTTTTTAGCATAGTCTATGAAGCAGAAATAGATGTTTTTCTGGAATTCCTTTGCTTTCCCCATGATCCAACAAATTATTTTCTGTTTTTTTGCTCTCTATTGCTACTTGCTGAGGGTATTAACATCATTCCTTCTCTTTTCAGGTTGCTTTTAACATCTTTTTGTATTCTGAGATCTGCAGTTTCACTACAAGGTATCTTTGTGGGTTTCTTTTCATTGTCTTGCTTATTTTTTATTTTTTATTTTTTTAGATTTATTTATTTATTTATTTTGGGCGGGGGTCGGGTTGGGGAGGGAGGGGAGTGGGCTGGCCACTTCTAGTGGTCTTTCATTTCTCTATTTTCATCTGTCTTTGTTCTTTGGCTCCTGTGGGCCTCCCATCGCGGTGGCCTCTGTTGTCGCAGAGCACCAGCTCTGTGTGCATGCGCTCCAGAGCTCCAGCTCGGTAATTGGACACATCGTTCCAGCTGCTCCGCAGCACGTGGGATCTTCCTAGGCCAGGGATCAAACCAGTGCCCCTTGCACTGCAAGGTGGTGTCCTTACCCACTGGACCACCAGGGGAAGCCCTGTCTTGCTTATTATATATTGGCTTCCTTTACTGATATTCCTGAATTTATCTCATCAATTTTGGACAATTCTTGATCATTTTTGTTCAAATACTGCAGTTCCTCCATTCTATTTTCTTCTTTAGTATTCTAAATGGATGTATTTTTAAGTCTTTCATTTTATCCTCTACAATGTTCAATCTCTCTATGAATTTTTATCTTCTTTTTTCTCTATACTGGATCCTGGATATCCTTTCAGATATTATCTCTCAGATCACTAATTCTCCCTTTACTTACATTTAATCTGCAATGTAAACCATCCATTTTTTTTCAACAATTACATTTTTTATTTCCAAAAGTTCTTTTTGTTTTCATTCTTTTCAAGTCAGCAAAATATTTTTGATAGTCCCTTAGCAGCTACTTATTCTATGAAAGCATGTTTAATTATTTGAAACATTTACATACAGAAATGTTATATTCTATATCTGATCATTCCAAAATATGAATTGCTTGGGAACTTGAATCTGTTTGTAGTTACTGATGACTTGCAATAATGGTGTCTTCTTTATAGGTGTATTTTCTGATTTTGGTTTTGAGCCCATATTTGCTTGCTCTTGATATGTGGGAATCTTTTGGTAATATAATGAGGATTCTTCAGAGAATATTTGTGGTTTTACTAGGAAACAGGGAGACTGTTGACCTGGAACATTTTAGTTCCCTGTGAGAAAACCAGCTTAATGTAGAACTCTTAAGTTCAACTCTTATACTAGCTTCTAGCCTGACAATCCAGCTATTACAGCTCTAATATTGGCTTGTGCCTTTAGGCCACTCTACTTTTCCCCTTCTTAAAAAAAAAAAAAAATTACTTATTTATTTTTGACTGTGCTAGATCTTTGTTGCTTCCTGCCAGTGTTGTCTAGTTGTGACAAGCAGGGACTATTCTTTGCTGTGGTGCTGGGGCTTTTCATTGTGGTGGCTTCTCTTGTTGTAGAGCCCAGGCTCTAGGCTTGTGGACATCAGTAATTGTGGCTCCCAAGCTTAGGTTCTCCTCAGCTTGTGGAATCTTCCCAGACCAGGGGTCGAAGCTATGTCCCTTGCATTGGGCAGGGGCAGATTCCTATTCACTAGGCTATCAGGGAAGTCCTACCTTTCCCTTTTTAATACTACTCATCATTCTATATTTTTGAAATTTATTTTTAGAGAAAGTATCCTGAAAAATTACCTTTTTCCTTATAATTTTATTTTTTATTTTATTTATTTATTTATTTATTTATTTATTTTTGGGCAGGGGTCGGGTTGGGGAGGGACGGAGGGGAGCAGGCAGGCCACTTCTATTGGTCTTTCATTTCTCTCTGTTCATCCGTCCTTGTTCTTTGGTCCGCGTGGGCCTCCCATCGCGGTGGCGTCTGTCGTTGCAGAGCGCCGGCTCTGAGCGCATGCGCTCCAGAGCTCTGGCTCGGTAATTGGACACATCAGTCTAGCCGCTCCGCGCACGCGGATCTTCCCAGGCCAGGGCTCGAACCGGCGCCCCTTGCACTGCAAGGCGGTGTCCTTATCCACTGGACCACCAGGGGAAGCCCTCCTTATAATTTTAGACACACAATAAAGGATGGTTTATCAGGATCTACTTGTTATTTGGTGGGAGGACCTTTCAGAATATTTAGTTCCTCTTTCAGAAAAGGAAATCTGAAGTCTTTGTCTCTTTAATAAGGTTTAAAAAATGTACAACTTGATCTTCAGTTGAGTTTAAAAAAAGTAATTCTGACAAAACCTATATTTTTTTTCTTTTTCTAACAAAATCTTTCTTATTCACCATGATTAAGTAATCTTCTTCACAGCTCCAGTTTTAAGATTTCCCCACTCACTGTATCTTGAATATGGAATGTAAACTTGTCATGGAAGGTTAGATTTAGAATGTTCAAAACAGCAGCACAAGTTATGTATACAATTTGGCAGATTAAAGATTACATATAGAAAAGACTTTTGGGAGTTTCAATACCAAAAAAAAAAATCAACAATTATAATGAGATTGACAGCCTTTATGTTGTCTAGTTGTGACAAGCAGGGACTATTCTTTGCTGTGGTGCTGGGGCTTTTCATTGTGGTGGCTTCTCTTGTTGTAGAGCCCAGGCTCTAGGCTTGTGGACATCAGTAATTGTGGCTCCCAAGCTTAGGTTCTCCTCAGCTTGTGGAATCTTCCCAGACCAGGGGTCGAAGCTATGTCCCTTGCATTGGGCAGGGGCAGATTCCTATTCACTAGGCTATCAGGGAAGTCCTACCTTTCCCTTTTTAATACTACTCATCATTCTATATTTTTGAAATTTATTTTTAGAGAAAGTATCCTGAAAAATTACCTTTTTCCTTATAATTTTATTTTTTATTTTATTTATTTATTTATTTATTTATTTATTTTTGGGCAGGGGTCGGGTTGGGGAGGGACGGAGGGGAGCAGGCAGGCCACTTCTATTGGTCTTTCATTTCTCTCTGTTCATCCGTCCTTGTTCTTTGGTCCGCGTGGGCCTCCCATCGCGGTGGCGTCTGTCGTTGCAGAGCGCCGGCTCTGAGCGCATGCGCTCCAGAGCTCTGGCTCGGTAATTGGACACATCAGTCTAGCCGCTCCGCGGCACGCGGGATCTTCCCAGGCCAGGGCTCGAACCGGCGCCCCTTGCACTGCAAGGCGGTGTCCTTATCCACTGGACCACCAGGGGAAGCCCTCCTTATAATTTTAGACACACAATAAAGGATGGTTTATCAGGATCTACTTGTTATTTGGTGGGAGGACCTTTCAGAATATTTAGTTCCTCTTTCAGAAAAGGAAATCTGAAGTCTTTGTCTCTTTAATAAGGTTTAAAAAATGTACAACTTGATCTTCAGTTGAGTTTAAAAAAAGTAATTCTGACAAAACCTATATTTTTTTTCTTTTTCTAACAAAATCTTTCTTATTCACCATGATTAAGTAATCTTCTTCACAGCTCCAGTTTTAAGATTTCCCCACTCACTGTATCTTGAATATGGAATGTAAACTTGTCATGGAAGGTTAGATTTAGAATGTTCAAAACAGCAGCACAAGTTATGTATACAATTTGGCAGATTAAAGATTACATATAGAAAAGACTTGGGGTTTCATACAAAGCCAAAAGAAGAGTGAGAACATTACTGAGTGAAGGCCAATGAGCTCCATCTCTCTAAAAAGATAAAAAAGTAAAAAGATCAACAACTTGACATTAATGAGATTGACAGCCTTTAAAAATTTACAACATTTTTCTCTTAATTCTTCATACATATCCAGAGTGTGTGTGCCTGTGTAGTCACTTCAGCCATGTCCGACTTTTTGTGATCCCATGGACTGTACCTTTTCAGGCTGCTCTGTCCACATGATTCTCGAGGCAAGAATACTGCAGTAGGTTGCCATGCCCTCCTCCAGGGCATCTTCCCAACCCAGAGATGGAACTAGCATCTCTTGTGTCTCCTGCATTGCAGGTGGATTGTTTACTACTGAGCCACTGGGGAAGCCTATATTCAGAGCAGTCAAAGTTTTTTCTGTGAATTACAGCAGTGCGTAAATTTGACTATATACAGGTTTTGCTGGTATCTCTGAATTATAAACTTAAAGTTAAAAATATGCTGTTTAAGGTGGAGTACCACTGATATATCAACTACGGTCTTATTATGAACAATAATCTTGGTGAAATCAACAGCTTGATATACCAGTGATATTTTTCTACAACATGCAATGTATCTTTTGATGTGTGTATATCTCAATTCGGAAAACACTATTTAAAGGCAGGATGAAACTGCCTTTAATCTGAGTAACAGATTGAAGTAAGCCTACTTTCTGAAACTGCACCACAGAGTCTTCATGAGGGTGGTTTCAGAATATTTAGTTCCTCTTTCAGAAAAGGAAATCTGAAGTCTTTGTCTCTTTAATAAGGTTTAAAAATGTACAACTTGATCTTCAGTTGAGTTTAAAAAGTAATTCTGACAAAACCTATATTTTTTCTTTTTCTAACAAAATCTTTCTTATTCACCATGATTAAGTAATCTTCTTCACAGCTCCAGTTTTAAGATTTCCCCACTCACTGTATCTTGAATATGGAATGTAAACTTGTCATGGAAGGTTAGATTTAGAATGTTCAAAACAGCAGCAAAGTTATGTATACAATTTGGCAGATTAAAGATTACATATAGAAAAGACTTGGGGTTTCATACAAAGCCAAAAGAAGAGTGAGAACATTACTGAGTGAAGGCCAATGAGCTCCATCTCTCTAAAAAGATAAAAAAGTAAAAAGATCAACAACTTGACATTAATGAGATTGACAGCCTTTAAAAATTTACAACATTTTTCTCTTAATTCTTCATACATATCCAGAGTGTGTGTGCCTGTGTAGTCACTTCAGCCATGTCCGACTTTTTGTGATCCCATGGACTGTACCTTTTCAGGCTGCTCTGTCCACATGATTCTCGAGGCAAGAATACTGCAGTAGGTTGCCATGCCCTCCTCCAGGGCATCTTCCCAACCCAGAGATGGAACTAGCATCTCTTGTGTCTCCTGCATTGCAGGTGGATTGTTTACTACTGAGCCACTGGGGAAGCCTATATTCAGAGCAGTCAAAGTTTTTTCTGTGAATTACAGCAGTGCGTAAATTTGACTATATACAGGTTTTGCTGGTATCTCTGAATTATAAACTTAAAGTTAAAAATATGCTGTTTAAGGTGGAGTACCACTGATATATCAACTACGGTCTTATTATGAACAATAATCTTGGTGAAATCAACAGCTTGATATACCAGTGATATTTTTCTACAACATGCAATGTATCTTTTGATGTGTGTATATCTCAATTCGGAAAACACTATTTAAAGGCAGGATGAAACTGCCTTTAATCTGAGTAGCAGATTGAAGTAAGCCTACTTTCTGAAACTGCACCACAGAGTCTTCATGAGGGGTGGTGCAAATTGGTCTGTACTGGTAAGACCAACTTTCAGGTGCTATTTGTTTACAAATAAACAAGTGTGAGTATGCAGAGGCTTTATCCACACTCACATTTTCTTTTATCTTTTAAATATTTATTTATTTTTGGCTGTGCTGGGTTTTCATTGCTATGTGGCTTTTCTCTAACTGCAGTGAGCAGGAGCTACTCTCTGCCATGCTCAGGCTTCTCGTTACAGTGGTTCCCTTGTTGTGGAGCACAGGCACTAAGACACATGGACTTCAACAGTTGTGGCACATGAGCTCAGCAGTTGTGGCTCACAGTCTCTAGAGCACAGGGTCAATACTTTGGTGTATGGGCTTAGTTGCTCCATGGCAACTAACATGGGATCTCCCTGGACCAGGGATCGAACCCAGGTCTCCTGTATTGGCAGGAGGATCTTTTATTTTTTCTTACCACTGAGCCACATTTTAAAGTGTCTCTTCAATTCTCATAAAATTAAATTTATGTTCACTCCCCATCTCTGGGTCTTAGTTAGCTCCCTAGTATACTAAAGATGCAAGACCAAATGTCTCTAAGGTTTCTCCTAGCACTATCAGTCTGGTGTGATATATGAAGGCAGGGTACATTAATACATAAAGGTAAGGGTACATGTAATACATGATGGTACCACAGCCTTCTCTCACTATCACACTAGATAGTGTACAGTAGAAAAAGGGAGGATATTAGCCATAGATAAGAAATTAGACAAGAAAAATAAACAAATGGTATCTAAACTGTAAGAGGTGAAATTGCTACTGTTTTATGACATGATGCTTTAAAGAAATCTGTTAGACACTAAAAGATGAATTCACAGTAAAAATAAATAAGAGGGAAATTGTTGCACTGATATATCAACTACGGTCTTATTATGAACAAAAAAATCTTTGGTGAAATCAACAGCTTGATATACCAGTGATATTTTTCTACAACATGCAATGTATCTTTTGATGTGTGTATATCTCAATTCGGAAAACACTATTTAAAGGCAGGATGAAACTGCCTTTAATCTGAGTAGCAGATTGAAGTAAGCCTACTTTCTGAAACTGCACCACAGAGTCTTCATGAGGGGTGGTGCAAATTGGTCTGTACTGGTAAGACCAACTTTCAGGTGCTATTTGTTTACAAATAAACAAGTGTGAGTATGCAGAGGCTTTATCCACACTCACATTTTCTTTTATCTTTTAAATATTTATTTATTTTGGCTGTGCTGGGTTTTCATTGCTATGTGGCTTTTCTCTAACTGCAGTGAGCAGGAGCTACTCTCTGCCATGCTCAGGCTTCTCGTTACAGTGGTTCCCTTGTTGTGGAGCACAGGCACTAAGACACATGGACTTCAACAGTTGTGGCACATGAGCTCAGCAGTTGTGGCTCACAGTCTCTAGAGCACAGGGTCAATACTTTGGTGTATGGGCTTAGTTGCTCCATGGCAACTAACATGGGATCTCCCTGGACCAGGGATCGAACCCAGGTCTCCTGTATTGGCAGGAGGATCTTTTATTTTTTCTTACCACTGAGCCACATTTTAAAGTGTCTCTTCAATTCTCATAAAATTAAATTTATGTTCACTCCCCATCTCTGGGTCTTAGTTAGCTCCCTAGTATACTAAAGATGCAAGACCAAATGTCTCTAAGGTTTCTCCTAGCACTATCAGTCTGGTGTGATATATGAAGGCAGGGTACATTAATACATAAAGGTAAGGGTACATGTAATACATGATGGTACCACAGCCTTCTCTCACTATCACACTAGATAGTGTACAGTAGAAAAAGGGAGGATATTAGCCATAGATAAGAAATTAGACAAGAAAAATAAACAAATGGTATCTAAACTGTAAGAGGTGAAATTGCTACTGTTTTTCAGATGACATGATGCTTTATATAGAGAACTCTGTTAGACACTACACAAAAATTGTTAGAATAAATGAATTCAACAAAGTAGCAAAATACAAGGTGAATGTATGGGAACTTGTTGCATTTATTTACGCTAACAATGAAATACCGGAACTAAATCCCATTAAAAATCATGTCAAAGGACTTCCATGGTGGTACTGTGGATGAGAATCTGCCTGGCAATGCAGGGAATGGTTGATCCCTGGTCAGGGAAAATTCCATATGCCTTGGAGCAACTAAGCCCATCTGCCACAACTACCAAGACTGTGTTCTAGAGCCCATGAGCTGCAACAACTGAAGCCCATATGCTTAGAGCCTGTGCTCCACAACAAGAGAAGCCACCGCAATGAGAAACCTGTGCACTACAACTAGAGAGTAGTCCCTGCTCTTCACAACTAGAGAAAGCCTGTGTACAGCAACAAAGACCCAATAAAACCAAAGAAAAAACAAAACAAGTGTAAAATTAAAAAAAAAAAATCATGTCAAGAAACAAACAAAAATCCCCACCAACCTAGGAATAAACTTAATGTGGGAGGTGAAAGACCTACCCACTGAAAACTATAAAACAATGATAAAGGAAATTGATAATTCAAAGAAATGGAAAGATATTCCATGCTACTGTATTGGAAGAAATAATACTGTTAAAATGACTACACTGCTCAAAGCAATCTACAGATCTAATGCGAGCCCTATCAAAATACCCTTGACATTTTTCACAGAAATAGTACAATAATTCTAAGGTTTATATGGAACCATAAAAGACCCAGAATTGGCAAAGCAATTCTGGGGAAAAAGAACAAAACTGGAAGCATAACTCTTCCAGACCTCAGACAATATTGCAAAGCCACAGCAATCAAAATAGCATGGTATTGGCACAAAAATAGGCATATAGATCAATGAAACAGAATAAGAGCTCAGAAATAAGCACACACCTATGGTCCAATAATCTTCAACAAATGAGGCAAGAGCATATAATGGACAAAAGACAGTCTCTTCAACACATGGCATTGAGAAAGCTCAATAACTATGTGTAAATCAATGAACTTAGAATAGTCCCTCATAGGATACAAAAATAAACTCAAAATGTTTAAAGACCAAAATAAAGACATGACACCATAAAATTCCTAGAAGAGAACATAAACAATACATTCTTGGACATAAATCATATCAGCATATTCTTAGACAGAGTCTCAAGGCAAAAGAAATAAAAGCAAAAAATAAACAAATGGGACCTAATCAAACTTAAAATCTTTTGCACATAAAAGGAAACTACAAAGTGAGAAAACATAGTTGTAAATGCTGTGACTGACAAGGGGTTAATATCCAAAATATACAAACAGCTCATACCACTCAATAAAAACCACAACAAAAAAACAACACTCAATCAAAATATGGGGGGGTTTCCCTGGTGGTCCAGTGGGTAAGGAGTCCACCTTGCACTGCAAGGGGCGCCAGTATGATCCCTGGTATGGGAAGATCCCACATGCCGCAGAGCGGCTGGACGGGTGTGTTCAATTGCAAGCCAGCACTCTGGCCTGTGTGGACCTCCCATCGCAGTGGCCTCTGCTGTCGCGCAGCACCGGCTCTGGACGCATGCGTTCCTGAGCTCTGGCTCGGTAATTGGACACACCAGTCTAGCCGCTCCGCAGCACGTGGTATCTTCCCAGGCCAGGGATTGAACAGTGACCCTTGCACTGCAAGGCGGTGTCCTTACCCACTGGACCACCAGGGAAGCCCAGATGTGAGGTTTTTTTACTTGCGGTTAAAAGCATCCTAATGAAAACATTTTCATTTACAGTATAACTAGAACATGTGACTCAGATAAAGGTTCATTACCTGTGAAGGAAACCAAAGTTCTAGGTCACTCTTTTTTTTTTAATTTTAGTAATATACTTATTCAGTCCAAGATGTCCAAACTGTTAAACAGGTGACCAATATAAAATATTATTAATGATGTATTTTATGTTTCTTTCTTTTCTGTCTTTTTTTTTTTTTTTTTTTTTTTAGGAGAATAAAGCTTATTAGAGTGCAAGACACTGCTAGAACAGCAGGCTGGCTAAAGGGAGACCCGGCCTGCTTCTTTTTTTTCATATAAGGTCTCCCAGGGGTAAAGAACTTGCCTGCCAATGCAGGAGATGTAAGAGGCACGGGTAGGATTTCTGGGTTGAGAACCGGAGAAGGAAAAAACCCAACCAACCCACCTCAAACACCAATAAATGTCACTAAAAAAAAACATAAACAATACATTCTTGGACATAAATCATATCAGCATATTCTTAGACAGAGTCTCAAGGCAAAAGAAATAAAAGCAAAAAATAAACAAATGGGACCTAATCAAACTTAAAATCTTTTGCACATAAAAGGAAACTACAAAGTGAGAAAACATAGTTGTAAATGCTGTGACTGACAAGGGGTTAATATCCAAAATATACAAACAGCTCATACCACTCAATAAAAACCACAACAAAAAAACAACACTCAATCAAAATATGGGGGGGTTTCCCTGGTGGTCCAGTGGGTAAGGAGTCCACCTTGCACTGCAAGGGGCGCCAGTATGATCCCTGGTATGGGAAGATCCCACATGCCGCAGAGCGGCTGGACGGGTGTGTTCAATTGCAAGCCAGCACTCTGGCCTGTGTGGACCTCCCATCGCAGTGGCCTCTGCTGTCGCGCAGCACCGGCTCTGGACGCATGCGTTCCTGAGCTCTGGCTCGGTAATTGGACACACCAGTCTAGCCGCTCCGCAGCACGTGGTATCTTCCCAGGCCAGGGATTGAACAGTGACCCTTGCACTGCAAGGCGGTGTCCTTACCCACTGGACCACCAGGGAAGCCCAGATGTGAGGTTTTTTTACTTGCGGTTAAAAGCATCCTAATGAAAACATTTTCATTTACAGTATAACTAGAACATGTGACTCAGATAAAGGTTCATTACCTGTGAAGGAAACCAAAGTTCTAGGTCACTCTTTTTTTTTTAATTTTAGTAATATACTTATTCAGTCCAAGATGTCCAAACTGTTAAACAGGTGACCAATATAAAATATTATTAATGATGTATTTTATGTTTCTTTCTTTTCTGTCTTTTTTTTTTTTTTTTTTTTTTTAGGAGAATAAAGCTTATTAGAGTGCAAGACACTGCTAGAACAGCAGGCTGGCTAAAGGGAGACCCAGCCTGCTTCTTTTTTTTCATATAAGGTCTCCCAGGGGTAAAGAACTTGCCTGCCAATGCAGGAGATGTAAGAGGCACGGGTAGGATTTCTGGGTTGAGAACCGGAGAAGGAAACACCAACCCACCTCAACACACCCTCCTGGAAAATTCCTTGGACAGAAGAGCCCGGAGGGCTATAGTCCATAGGGCTGCAAAGACTCAGACACAACGAAATCAACTTAGCTTTAGCGCACTCCAGAATTTAGTGTTCATTTTATATGCACAGTACACTTCAGTTCAAACTGGCCACATTTCAAGTACTCAATGGTCATCTGTAGAGAACAGTTACTCAATTTGACAGCTCAGCTAGAGAATTAAAAGACAAAATGTAATTTTATTCAAAGTATACAAAATTTGAAGATATGTTCATTAAATATTCAAGCTCAAATGATAAAATTTAAGAGCTAAACCTTTTTCGTATATGCTCCCCAAAAGTATTAAGAATGATCTATAAAAGTTGGAAGGTGTAATTCACATTGTAATCAATGAATATAAAAAATTTATCAAAATTATTTACATTAAGCTGAATTTTAAAAAATATTTTGAAGAAGTATTTGTGTGAGTGCTCAGTCACTTCAGTCGTGTCCAACTCCCTGTAGCCCTATGGACAGCAGCCTGCCAGGCTCCCCTGCCAATGGGATTCCCCAGGCAAGAACTCTGGAGTGGGCCGCCATGCTCTCCCTCAGGGGATCCTCCCGACCCAGGGATCGAACCTGGGTCTCTTTCATTGCAGGTGGATTCCTTACTTATTTATTTATTTATTTTTAATTGAAGGATGACTGTTTTACAGTACTGTGTTGGTCTCTACCAAATATCACACGAATCAGCCATAGGTTTAGGTCACACTTTCTGCTTTAAGAAAATCAATTCTACAAACATTCAGATTTATAAAACAGTAAATCATCTGCATTTCAAAAGGAGTTTAAAAATTATATAGGATGCTCACTATAAGGTTTCATCATTTACTCATTTTCTTCAGTGAATTTAAAATATGATTTATCTGTTATATCACCAGATATTCACTTTCTCAGGGACATATCAATTGTGCAAAGTGGAAACATACCTGTTTCAGGCTTCTGGGTAATTAAGTGTTGTCTCTGTATTCAACCTCTGAGGGTATATCTGGGCAGATACCTGACTTTCGTCCAGGAGTTAGCTGGAAGCTTACAAAGAATCTGGGATTTGTCATTAGCCATTTCTGCTGTCAAGCAAGCAAGAGTGCTGACCAGGCGGCACACCCAGTTTCTCAAGATTTACTGAGGGGAGTTCATGGAGCTGTGAGTTTATTCACCATCTTTTAGGAATACATAGTGACCCTGGCCCTTGACCTTTAGAGTTTACAAGTAGGGTAATCACATGCCCAGATTTGCCTAGGACAGCCCCAGTTTATGCCACCATAATTATTAATACCTACCCCCACCTACTTATAAGCTGCACAGTTTGGGGGAACACCAGCACAGAGAGGTGCACAGACCAAAATAGTCTGAGGAATAAAACATCTTAAGAAGGATGGGACAGACGTTGACCTGGAAAGCCAGGATAGAGGCTACAGCAATAATTATGCAGTTTAGGGAGAGCTTTTAAATTTATTATCAAATAAATAAAAATGAGTTTATTGTTTGGGAGGGTAAACAGTAAATACACTATTGTGCTTTTGAGATTAAAGCAAAGATGGAAATAAATAAACTCAGTGACAATTAGCCAATGGCTAGAAGTGTTCCAGATCTTTAATACAGGTTTCAGCGCCTAAGGCACCCAGTGATTAACTTCCTTTTTGCATCACGCTCACTTAGCACATCACCCTTCTTTCTGAGCCAACAGGGGCTCAGTCTCCTGTGACAGCCACCGCCAATTACTAAGATCTGGGACATGAGATAACACCTAAAGGGCTCCTTGTCATTTCATTCTATCTGATCCTAAAATGTCAGAATGGGGACTAACATGGCTATGGGTTTTGCAAGAAAATAAACGTAAAGTGTTTGGAAGAGAGACAAAAGCATTCATTCATCCATTCATTCTTTCAACAAATATGTATGTTTCAAAAGTTATCAAAAAATTTTTATCTGTTATATCACCAGATATTCACTTTCTCAGGGACATATCAATTGTGCAAAGTGGAAACATACCTGTTTCAGGCTTCTGGGTAATTAAGTGTTGTCTCTGTATTCAACCTCTGAGGGTATATCTGGGCAGATACCTGACTTTCGTCCAGGAGTTAGCTGGAAGCTTACAAAGAATCTGGGATTTGTCATTAGCCATTTCTGCTGTCAAGCAAGCAAGAGTGCTGACCAGGCGGCACACCCAGTTTCTCAAGATTTACTGAGGGGAGTTCATGGAGCTGTGAGTTTATTCACCATCTTTTAGGAATACATAGTGACCCTGGCCCTTGACCTTTAGAGTTTACAAGTAGGGTAATCACATGCCCAGATTTGCCTAGGACAGCCCCAGTTTATGCCACCATAATTATTAATACCTACCCCCACCTACTTATAAGCTGCACAGTTTGGGGGAACACCAGCACAGAGAGGTGCACAGACCAAAATAGTCTGAGGAATAAAACATCTTAAGAAGGATGGGACAGACGTTGACCTGGAAAGCCAGGATAGAGGCTACAGCAATAATTATGCAGTTTAGGGAGAGCTTTTAAATTTATTATCAAATAAATAAAAATGAGTTTATTGTTTGGGAGGGTAAACAGTAAATACACTATTGTGCTTTTGAGATTAAAGCAAAGATGGAAATAAATAAACTCAGTGACAATTAGCCAATGGCTAGAAGTGTTCCAGATCTTTAATACAGGTTTCAGCGCCTAAGGCACCCAGTGATTAACTTCCTTTTTGCATCACGCTCACTTAGCACATCACCCTTCTTTCTGAGCCAACAGGGGCTCAGTCTCCTGTGACAGCCACCGCCAATTACTAAGATCTGGGACATGAGATAACACCTAAAGGGCTCCTTGTCATTTCATTCTATCTGATCCTAAAATGTCAGAATGGGGACTAACATGGCTATGGGTTTTGCAAGAAAATAAACGTAAAGTGTTTGGAAGAGAGACAAAAGCATTCATTCATCCATTCATTCTTTCAACAAATATGTATGTTTCACGAAAGAAAAGCAGTGAGATTAAACACAGATTTTAACAGTAAAGAAACATCCGACCTCATGTGGGCAGAGGTGAAGAACTGTAAGTTTTCCAAGTCAGCCGCAACTGCAAACTCACCCGTGAGAGAAGTCGTGCTCGTCTCCTACCACAGAGGGGCGCTCCAAGCTCATCACTGAAGACGCCCTCAGTGTCGCTTCAGAGCCACGGGAGAACAAGTGCTTCTCATTTCTCTCCATTCCTAGGAATTATTGAATAGAATTAAAAGTACATTAGCAGGGCTCTTTGTGAATGAGGCGAAGCTATTTTGACATCAGTCTCTATGGTTCCAGCAACTTATTCTAAATGAACTCATGTCTAAAACACGTAACAGAAATGTGTTAAATTTGAGAACAAATTGGGCTTCATAGGTCTGTTTGGGTCTCCATTATACAAAGGTGAAAAATAATCATACAAAACAGAATAGTTGGTGGGCAAAATCATTTTCATTCAAAGCTGTATTACGGTTTCTCAGAAGATTAGAGACGGCTCTACCTCACACCCTCATCCCTTCGGCAGAATGGGCAGTATAGAATTCAAAATTCATCTTGGATAAGCAGAATTTTAGATAAATATGAGTCAGGTCTCAACATTTATTCTTTATCTCTGTGTCCGGGACAAAAATCTTTCAATACTTCCAAAGGCTCTACAGCATTTCCAAATCAGCAGTAGATGAAGGTACGACCGTGCCGCTTTGATGAATCAAATACAAGTGTATGGGATGGCCGTTATAATTTGTTTCTCACATTACAAAATGAAACCATCAAAGGGGAGACCCTTGCCTTTCCTAGTAAATTGAAAAAGACTTTGAGGACCAAATCCTGGAAGGCTGGCCGGCGCGCGGACTCGCTTCTGAGCCTCGGAGCGCCGCCGCCGGGAGCCCTTAGCGTTTCCGCCGGCCAAGGGCGCTCCGAGCGCTCCCACCGCTCGCTCGGGCAAACGGAAAGAGCTAATTAGTTTGCAATTGAACAGCACATTCAAAAGGCAGCATAAAAAGCCCACAGGAGCAGCAGCCCAGATTGTGGAACCGGCCGAGCTGCGGGCTTTGAGGTTTCCCCGGGGCGAAACGAGAAGGGGCGGCACGCCTGGCCGCGGGCAGATGGATCCCGGGCTCCCGCGGCCCGCGCGCGGGGGGCGGCCGCACCGACATCTTCCCACTTGGTTTAAGTTTATTCTGGACCGCCGGGAGCTGGAACAGGAAATGTTCAGTCTTTCATGTCCGCTGGCGGGCTGCAGTTTTGCACCTCCCGGCGAGCACTGATTAGTCGGTTGAGTTCTGCCGCTTTTGAAGTTCACCATTTATTATTAAAGAGAAGTGGCAGTGATTAGTTCTGAGTTCTCAGAGAGCTAAACAAATATTTACCAAATAACACGGTTCAGCCCTACAGAAACGGCTCGAACAAGTTTCTGAAATCCGGGCGAGGGCCCAAGTGCCGCCCCTAGGCAGGAAGTGGAGTCGCGGGCTTCTCTCCCGAGGCTGCCATCTGCAGACGGAGGGCCGCTGGGGACTTTTGTGAGTCATACAAAACAGAATAGTTGGTGGGCAAAATCATTTTCATTCAAAGCTGTATTACGGTTTCTCAGAAGATTAGAGACGGCTCTACCTCACACCTCATCCCTTCGGCAGAATGGGCAGTATAGAATTCAAAATTCATCTTGGATAAGCAGAATTTTAGATAAATATGAGTCAGGTCTCAACATTTATTCTTTATCTCTGTGTCCGGGACAAAAATCTTTCAATACTTCCAAAGGCTCTACAGCATTTCCAAATCAGCAGTAGATGAAGGTACGACCGTGCCGCTTTGATGAATCAAATACAAGTGTATGGGATGGCCGTTATAATTTGTTTCTCACATTACAAAATGAAACCATCAAAGGGGAGACCCTTGCCTTTCCTAGTAAATTGAAAAAGACTTTGAGGACCAAATCCTGGAAGGCTGGCCGGCGCGCGGACTCGCTTCTGAGCCTCGGAGCGCCGCCGCCGGGAGCCCTTAGCGTTTCCGCCGGCCAAGGGCGCTCGAGCGCTCCCACCGCTCGCTCGGGCAAACGGAAAGAGCTAATTAGTTTGCAATTGAACAGCACATTCAAAAGGCAGCATAAAAAGCCCACAGGAGCAGCAGCCCAGATTGTGGAACCGGCCGAGCTGCGGGCTTTGAGGTTTCCCCGGGGCGAAACGCGAAGGGGCGGCACGCCTGGCCGCGGGCAGATGGATCCCGGGCTCCCGCGGCCCGCGCGCGGGGGGCGGCCGCACCGACATCTTCCCACTTGGTTTAAGTTTATTCTGGACCGCCGGGAGCTGGAACAGGAAATGTTCAGTCTTTCATGTCCGCTGGCGGGCTGCAGTTTTGCACCTCCCGGCGAGCACTGATTAGTCGGTTGAGTTCTGCCGCTTTTGAAGTTCACCATTTATTATTAAAGAGAAGTGGCAGTGATTAGTTCTGAGTTCTCAGAGAGCTAAACAAATATTTACCAAATAACACGGTTCAGCCCTACAGAAACGGCTCGAACAAGTTTCTGAAATCCGGGCGAGGGCCCAAGTGCCGCCCCTAGGCAGGAAGTGGAGTCGCGGGCTTCTCTCCCGAGGCTGCCATCTGCAGACGGAGGGCCGCTGGGGACCTTTGTGAGTCGGGGCAAAAGGAAGATCCCAGTTCTGAGTCTAAGTCGGTGGTCCGCACTTTTAAATGATTCTTTAGGCGGTGTTTCTTGTATAAAGGTAGAAGTGAATATCAAGCTAAACTTTGAACTTTCCTTTTAAAAAAATTTAAATAATATAGCATTTTATTGCTCAGACAACTAAGAGGGTTGATTTGTATTGCTTCTAACATGAGGATTTTCTTAGCCTCAGTATGCTCTAAAATAGACTCAAATTGTGAACGTTGAAAAGAGCGTATTAAGACGGTTTATTTGGCAAACAACTTATAAGATGGCATCGTTGTCAAAAGCGTTTATGTTGGTTATTTTCAAACATTTTTTTCTTACTATTATACTGACTTTAGAAAATGTGAAATATGGATGTATTCGTGCATTGATATTATGCTATTGGTTTCTCCAGTTTCGTATCATTTTTATCATTTTTTTCAGCTACACTCGTTGAACATTACGGTGGTTCCCAGAATAGAACTGTTAACATAGTTATACAAAAGTCTGTTTGCATCTTTCTGATTATTTCCTTAGGAAAAATGCCCAGGTATGGAATGCCAAACAAGCATATTTAAGATTCTTAGTGTTTCTTGCTGAACCTATAGAATGTAAATTGAAGTCACTTAATAGGTAAAAGCTAAAATTTTAATTTGAACTTTTTGATTTTGAGTTGGGTTTAATATACTGAGTTCTTTCATAACAGGACTGTTTTTTGCTCATCACTTTATACTTGGTGTCTTGTGTAATACCAGGTACATAGTTGGTACTCAATAAATATTTGCTGATTGAATAAATAAAGGATGAATAAACGTTAGCAGGACATTTGAGTTTCTTGCTATGTCAGTACTTTTTCCATATTGTTCAGTTATCGATTTTCAGATATTAAAAAATAATTTCATAAGTATTTTAACACTCCTTATCACATACACAGATTAATCTGCGATAGCTGTGCAGTCTAAGATTTGAGGTAGTTTTATATATTTTAGACAACACATTCTCCTTGTTTACAAAGGTTTTCCTGGCCTTGAATTTTTTCTAGGACATAATACATAAAGTAAAAAGGCACTGCAATTTTAGTCTTAGTATGACAAACACTACGCTCAAGACCTGTTGTCATATCAGAAAGATCTGCCAAGTTTTTAGTTCCCAAACAACTGTCTAATAAACACTTCTTGCTGCTCTTCTATTTGCTCTTTTCTTTTCTTGTACATTATTATTAATGAATAGAAAAAGAATCTTAGCTTCTTAAGGGGTTTTCTGCACATATCTTATTCCAAATGAACATGTGATCTTTGGTATCCCACCTAGTTGTGGTTGAAATGACATAGTGTTAGGGACCATGGGATGGAAATGGGGTGCAATTATTGGCAAACAACTTATAAGATGGCATGAAATTAGGTTTTTTCTTTCTACTATTATACTGACTTTAGAAAATGTGAAATATGGATGTATTCTGCATTGATATTATGCTATTGGTTTCTCCAGTTTCGTATCATTTTTATCATTTTTTTCAGCTACACTCGTTGAACATTACGGTGGTTCCCAGAATAGAACTGTTAACATAGTTATACAAAAGTCTGTTTGCATCTTTCTGATTATTTCCTTAGGAAAAATGCCCAGGTATGGAATGCCAAACAAGCATATTTAAGATTCTTAGTGTTTCTTGCTGAACCTATAGAATGTAAATTGAAGTCACTTAATAGGTAAAAGCTAAAATTTTAATTTGAACTTTTTGATTTTGAGTTGGGTTTAATATACTGAGTTCTTTCATAACAGGACTGTTTTTTGCTCATCACTTTATACTTGGTGTCTTGTGTAATACCAGGTACATAGTTGGTACTCAATAAATATTTGCTGATTGAATAAATAAAGGATGAATAAACGTTAGCAGGACATTTGAGTTTCTTGCTATGTCAGTACTTTTTCCATATTGTTCAGTTATCGATTTTCAGATATTAAAAAATAATTTCATAAGTATTTTAACACTCCTTATCACATACACAGATTAATCTGCGATAGCTGTGCAGTCTAAGATTTGAGGTAGTTTTATATATTTTAGACAACACATTCTCCTTGTTTACAAAGGTTTTCCCTGGCCTTGAATTTTTTTTCTAGGACATAATACATAAAGTAAAAAGGCACTGCAATTTTAGTCTTAGTATGACAAACACTACGCTCAAGACCTGTTGTCATATCAGAAAGATCTGCCAAGTTTTTAGTTCCCAAACAACTGTCTAATAAACACTTCTTGCTGCTCTTCTATTTGCTCTTTTCTTTTCTTGTACATTATTATTAATGAATAGAAAAAGAATCTTAGCTTCTTAAGGGGTTTTCTGCACATATCTTATTCCAAATGAACATGTGATCTTTGGTATCCCACCTAGTTGTGGTTGAAATGACATAGTGTTAGGGACCATGGGATGGAAATGGGGTGCAATTATTCTAAGTAATAATTTAAAACTTTGGGAGTATGGCTATCTAATGGAGAGAGGCATTAGGTCTTAGATTTCTTTTCTTTGCTAAGCATTCCCAGAAATAAAAGTATGACATAGGAGCCAAACACTTATCTAAGGCAACCACTACAGCATGTAAGTTACAAAGGTGATGAGACTGCACATTCTATGTAGTTTTGTAAAGTCAGGCTTGAGGGTTAGAAATGGGAAAGGAGCTCACTTAGAGTAGACTGTTTTTCTTGTTATAGCAACACCAGTTTGGGTTACCTGTGGCTTTGCTTCACTTTGTCCTTACTCTAGACATAGAGCAGTCTCTATCTGGGACACTGCTGCCCTGAACTAGAAAAACCTCTGTGAACCCAACTCCTGTCTTCTATTCAAGTGATACACACCACATGGGATTGTTTAAAAATAGCTGTTCAATTCAATAAGCATTTGGCATGTGCTTTATGGGTTACTTGTTTGACTTTTTCAGATGCTGAGAGATAAAGCTTTTAGTGGGAAAGACAGTAAAGGAGACTTAACTTGATTAGATTCTGAGCAGTTTACCACGATCTGCCTTTCAAGGCACATGGAATTTTTGGCACCTTTGTGGATAACTTTCTTAGTCAATACCAAGATGCTCCTTCCTGTCTGCCTTTCATTCAAAAATAGTTATTGAAACTAAGTGTGTGTGGTTGAACAACAACACAGGCACGGTTTGTATTTTCTTACAGTTGACTTTTCAGTAGAAGGAAACAAGCGATAACTAAAGACACAAGTAAATATGACAATTTCAGCTGGTGAAAAGTGCTGTGAAGAAAATGCATGTCAGAGTGTGGCAAGCGGGATGAGGGGCTGGCTTATGCTGGATGGTGAGGGAAGGCTTTTTAGTGGGCTGCACAGGATCTACATTCTACTGAAAAGCAGCAGCCAGCTGTATCAGGGGAGGGGGGCACTGGTCAGCACAGAGGCCCAAAGGCAGGTAAGAGCTTGGATGACTGAGGAATAAAAAAAGGGGGAAAGGCCAAAGTGAAGGGGGCTGAGGGACCATGGGATGGAAATGGGGTGCAATTATTCTAAGTAATAATTTAAAACTTTGGGAGTATGGCTATCTAATGGAGAGAGGCATTAGGTCTTAGATTTCTTTTCTTTGCTAAGCATTCCCAGAAATAAAAGTATGACATAGGAGCCAAACACTTATCTAAGGCAACCACTACAGCATGTAAGTTACAAAGGTGATGAGACTGCACATTCTATGTAGTTTTGTAAAGTCAGGCTTGAGGGTTAGAAATGGGAAAGGAGCTCACTTAGAGTAGACTGTTTTTCTTGTTATAGCAACACCAGTTTGGGTTACCTGTGGCTTTGCTTCACTTTGTCCTTACTCTAGACATAGAGCAGTCTCTATCTGGGACACTGCTGCCCTGAACTAGAAAAACCTCTGTGAACCCAACTCCTGTCTTCTATTCAAGTGATACACACCACATGGGATTTTTTAAAAAATAGCTGTTCAATTCAATAAGCATTTGGCATGTGCTTTATGGGTTACTTGTTTGACTTTTTCAGATGCTGAGAGATAAAGCTTTTAGTGGGAAAGACAGTAAAGGAGACTTAACTTGATTAGATTCTGAGCAGTTTACCACGATCTGCCTTTCAAGGCACATGGAATTTTTGGCACCTTTGTGGATAACTTTCTTAGTCAATACCAAGATGCTCCTTCCTGTCTGCCTTTCATTCAAAAATAGTTATTGAAACTAAGTGTGTGTGGTTGAACAACAACACAGGCACGGTTTGTATTTTCTTACAGTTGACTTTTCAGTAGAAGGAAACAAGCGATAACTAAAGACACAAGTAAATATGACAATTTCAGCTGGTGAAAAGTGCTGTGAAGAAAATGCATGTCAGAGTGTGGCAAGCGGGATGAGGGGCTGGCTTATGCTGGATGGTGAGGGAAGGCTTTTTAGTGGGCTGCACAGGATCTACATTCTACTGAAAAGCAGCAGCCAGCTGTATCAGGGGAGGGGGGCACTGGTCAGCACAGAGGCCCAAAGGCAGGTAAGAGCTTGGATGACTGAGGAATAGAAAGAAGGCCAGTGAGTCTGAGGTTACTGAAAGCGAAGATGTGTGGTAGAAGTTGGGGTCTCAGAAGTCGGCAGGTCTCGGACATCTAAGCCTTTGTGAGGACTGTACTTTTTCTTTTTTTCCTGGTAGCTATGAGAAGATTTTCAGTTTCACGTACAAGCTCTGATTTAGATTTTCAAGTGATCATTCAGGTTGCTGTATGGTGAACAATAGAGAACAGTGAGAAGTGGAGGCAGAGGGACCGACTGAGAGTTTGGCATTTGCTCATTTTCACACTAATGCCCTGAGGGTTCCTGGTAGTGTGTCACAGGCTCCTTTTGGACAAGAACATGCTCTCTTCTTGCTATTCCTCTTCCTCTTTTCTTTTTGTGGTCTGATACTCCTAGAGGCTCTAACAGTGTTAGCAACATAATGCACTGAATTAAAACTTGCAATGATCTGGATAACTTTTCTGTGAATTATTGCCATGACATTTTTGGATGTAGAATTGGCCCAGCGTATTTGCCATTTGTTTTGAATGTGTGGAATCAAGTGACTTCAGGTGCTTGGAAGAAGGTAACTGCATAATGAAGAAGTGATGTTTTCTTTTTTTCTTCAGTTCTACTGAGGGATGTTGTTGTTGTTGTTTAGTTGCTAAGTTGTGTCCAACTCTTGCAACACTATGGATTGTAGCCCGCCAGGCTCCTCTGTCCATGGGATTCTCCTGGCAAGAATACTGTCATTTCCTTCTCCAGGGGATCTTCCTGACCTAAGGATCAAACCTGTGTCTCCTGCACTGGCAGGTGGATTCTTTACCCCTGAGCCACCAGATAAGCCCTCTTTTGAGGTATAATTGACAAAAAAAAAAAATATATATATAGTAATGTATTTAAAGGCAACATGATGAATTGATGGAGATTTACATCCTCAAAAGATTCTCACCTCACATAATTAATTTTTTCTTTTTTTCGTGAGAACACTCAAATTCTACCCTCTTCACAAATTTAATTATACAGTACAATATTATCAACTGTTGACTGTAGTCAACATGTTATACATTAGATTCTCAGAACTCAATCATCTTTAAAGTGAAAATTTGCACACTTTCATCAGCCTGTATTTCCCCAACCCTCCAGATCCTATGTTTCTATGAATTTGACTTAAAAAATTCACATCTTAGTGATATTGTACAGTATGTATCTTTCTTTGTCTGGCTTGTTTCACTTAGCATAAAGTCCTCCAAGTTCATCCTTCTTGTCATGTATGGAGAATTTTCTTCTTTTTATAAGACTGAATAATATTTTTCAATCCATTTTCTATATCCAATCAATCATTCTTATACACATAAGCTATTCTAAATAATACTGCAATGAACATGAAAGTACAGACATCTTTACCAGATAGTGATTTTATTTTCTTTGGATATGTCTGCAGAAGTAGGATTGATGGATCATATGGTAGTTCTGTTTTTAGTTTCCTGAGGAAACTCTATAGAAGCTGACTTTACATTTCTACCAACTGTGTACAGAGCTTTCTCTTTCTTCACATCCTTGCCAGTGTTTGTTATCTTTTGTTTATTTATTTATTTTATTTTAAAATCTTAATTAAGTAATTAATTAATTTTTGGCTGCACTAGGTCTTTGTTGCTGTGCCTGGGCTTTAGTAGCTGAGGCAGATGGGCTTAGTTGCTCTGCAGCATGTGGAATCCTCCTGGACCACAGCCCGAATCCATGTCCTCTGGATTGGACCATCTTATGCAAGGAAGTCCATGGGATTCTCCTGGCAAGAATACTGTCATTTCCTTCTCCAGGGGATCTTCCTGACCTAAGGATCAAACCTGTGTCTCCTGCACTGGCAGGTGGATTCTTTACCCCTGAGCCACCAGATAAGCCCTCTTTTGAGGTATAATTGACAAAAAAAAAAAATATATATATAGTAATGTATTTAAAGGCAACATGATGAATTGATGGAGATTTACATCCTCAAAAGATTCTCACCTCACATAATTAATTTTTTCTTTTTTTCGTGAGAACACTCAAATTCTACCCTCTTCACAAATTTAATTATACAGTACAATATTATCAACTGTTGACTGTAGTCAACATGTTATACATTAGATTCTCAGAACTCAATCATCTTTAAAGTGAAAATTTGCACACTTTCATCAGCCTGTATTTCCCCAACCCTCCAGATCCTATGTTTCTATGAATTTGACTTAAAAAATTCACATCTTAGTGATATTGTACAGTATGTATCTTTCTTTGTCTGGCTTGTTTCACTTAGCATAAAGTCCTCCAAGTTCATCCTTCTTGTCATGTATGGAGAATTTTCTTCTTTTTATAAGACTGAATAATATTTTTCAATCCATTTTCTATATCCAATCAATCATTCTTATACACATAAGCTATTCTAAATAATACTGCAATGAACATGAAAGTACAGACATCTTTACCAGATAGTGATTTTATTTTCTTTGGATATGTCTGCAGAAGTAGGATTGATGGATCATATGGTAGTTCTGTTTTTAGTTTCCTGAGGAAACTCTATAGAAGCTGACTTTACATTTCTACCAACTGTGTACAGAGCTTTCTCTTTCTTCACATCCTTGCCAGTGTTTGTTATCTTTTGTTTATTTATTTATTTTATTTTAAAATCTTAATTAAGTAATTAATTAATTTTTGGCTGCACTAGGTCTTTGTTGCTGTGCCTGGGCTTTAGTAGCTGAGGCAGATGGGCTTAGTTGCTCTGCAGCATGTGGAATCCTCCTGGACCACAGCCCGAATCCATGTCCTCTGGATTGGACCATCTTATGCAAGGAAGTCCATCTTATCTTTTAATAATGATCTTTTAGTATCTTTTTAGTAAAAGGTGTCACATCCTAATAGCAATGAGGTGATATCTCATTGTGGTTTTGATTTATATTCTGCTGATGATTAGTTATGTTGAACTTCTTTTCACTTCTTATTTGATCATGGTGCGTGACCCTTTCAATGTACTACTGAATTTGATTTGCTAATATTTTGTTGGAGATTTTTGCCTCTGGGTTCATAAGGGCCATTGGCCTATGATTTTCTTTTCTTATAGTGTCCTTCTTTGGCTTTTGATATCAGACTAACACTGTCCTTGTAAAATGAGATTGGGAAATGTCCTCTTCTCTTCTGTTTTCTTAAGGGTTTGGGAAGGGTTGGTATTAATTTTTCTGGAAATGTTTTGTAGAATTCACCAGTGCAGCCATCTCCTTTTTTTCTGTGTTGGAAAAGGTTTTGAACACTGATTCAGTCTACGTACTAGTAATTGGTAATTCAGATTTTCTATTTCCTCACTAATCAGTTTTGGTAGGTTGTATATATTTAGGAATTTATTCATTTTCTAGGTTATCTAATTTTTTTTTCTCTCTCACTTTGTGTCCAAGACCTGAATCCAAGAACCATCAGGAGGTCAGTCACATGTTGTCAGAACTGCTGTGGCACTGGAATAGGCTTTCTAATTGTTGGCATATAATTACTTACAGCTTATGATTTTTACTGCTTCTGTGTTATTAGTTGTAATGTCTTCTGTCTCATTTCAATTTTATCTATTTGAGTCTTTTTTCTGTTTTTCTTAGTCTAGCTAAACTTTGTCTATTTCATTTATCTTGTAAAAGTACCTGATCTTAGTTTTTTTTTTTTCCTTAAGTCTTTTTAGTCTCTTTTTCATTTATTTCCACTCCAATCTTTCGCTTCCTTCTACTAATTTTGAATTAGTTTATTCTTTTTCTAATTTTTTTGAAATGTAAAGTTAAATTGTTTATTTGAGATCTTTATTTTTTCTTAGTGTGGGAATTTATCACTATCAACCTTTTTGCTTTATCTACTATGCAGCATGTGGAATCCTCCTGGACCACAGCCCGAATCCATGTCCTCTGGATTGGACCATCTTATGCAAGGAAGTCCATCTTATCTTTTAATAATGATCTTTTAGTATCTTTTTAGTAAAAGGTGTCACATCCTAATAGCAATGAGGTGATATCTCATTGTGGTTTTGATTTATATTCTGCTGATGATTAGTTATGTTGAACTTCTTTTCACTTCTTATTTGATCATGGTGCGTGACCCTTTCAATGTACTACTGAATTTGATTTGCTAATATTTTGTTGGAGATTTTTGCCTCTGGGTTCATAAGGGCCATTGGCCTATGATTTTCTTTTCTTATAGTGTCCTTCTTTGGCTTTTGATATCAGACTAACACTGTCCTTGTAAAATGAGATTGGGAAATGTCCTCTTCTCTTCTGTTTTCTTAAGGGTTTGGGAAGGGTTGGTATTAATTTTTCTGGAAATGTTTTGTAGAATTCACCAGTGCAGCCATCTCCTTTTTTTCTGTGTTGGAAAAGGTTTTGAACACTGATTCAGTCTACGTACTAGTAATTGGTAATTCAGATTTTCTATTTCCTCACTAATCAGTTTTGGTAGGTTGTATATATTTAGGAATTTATTCATTTTCTAGGTTATCTAATTTTTTTTTCTCTCTCACTTTGTGTCCAAGACCTGAATCCAAGAACCATCAGGAGGTCAGTCACATGTTGTCAGAACTGCTGTGGCACTGGAATAGGCTTTCTAATTGTTGGCATATAATTACTTACAGCTTATGATTTTTACTGCTTCTGTGTTATTAGTTGTAATGTCTTCTGTCTCATTTCAATTTTATCTATTTGAGTCTTTTTTCTGTTTTTCTTAGTCTAGCTAAACTTTGTCTATTTCATTTATCTTGTAAAAGTACCTGATCTTAGTTTTTTTTTTTTTCCTTAAGTCTTTTTAGTCTCTTTTTCATTTATTTCCACTCCAATCTTTCGCTTCCTTCTACTAATTTTGAATTAGTTTATTCTTTTTCTAATTTTTTTGAAATGTAAAGTTAAATTGTTTATTTGAGATCTTTATTTTTTCTTAGTGTGGGAATTTATCACTATCAACTTCTCTTTTAAAACTGCTTTTTCTGTATCCTGTATGTTTTCCATATTCATTTGTATTAAGATGTTTTCTAATTTCATTTTGATTTCCTCTTTGTCCTATTGGTTGCTAAGGAGAATCTTGTTTAATCTTCACAAATTTGTGAATTTTTCAGTTTTTTTCTTTTAATTGATTTCCAGTTTTGTATAATTGTGGTTGGAAAAGATGCTTGATATGATTTCAGTTTTCTTAAATACACTAATATTTATTTTGTGTCCTAACACATGATCTATCCTGGAAAATGTTCCATGTGCATCCTGCTCCTGTTGGATGGAATGTTCTATATATGTCTATCAGCTTAGTGTGTAGTTTACGTCCAGTGTTTCCTTACTGATTTTCTGTCTGGGTAATCTATCCATCCATGAAAGTGGGATAGTGAAGTTCCTTATATTATTATATTGCTTTCTATTTTTCCTTTCAGATTTGTTAAATATTAGTTTTATACATTTAGGTGCTTTGATGTACCAAAATGTACATCATAAATATGTATAATGGTTATATCCTCCTGATGAATTGATCCGTTTATTAGATAGTGATCTTTTTTGCTTCTTGTTACAGTTTTTGATTTAAAGTCTATTTTGTCAGATGTAAATGTAACTATCTTTCCTCTCTATTTTTATTTACAAGGAATATATTTTTCCATCCATTTACTTTCAGTCTATTGTATGTCTATAAAGTGGAAGTGAATCTTTTGTAGGCTGTGTATAGTTGAATTTTTAAAAAATGTCATTCAGCCACTCTGTGTCTTTTGATTGGAGAATTTAGTCTATTTAGATTTTAAAAATATTTTATTTAATTTTATTGAGGCATAAATGATTTATAATATATTAGCTTCAGATATATAACATATGATTCAAAAATTTTATAGATTATACTCCATTTATAAAATATTGGCTATATTCTAGTCCATTTACATTTAATTTCATTATGGAATTTCTATTGCCATTTTATAACTTGTTTTCTGGCTGTTTATAATTCCTTTTTTTTTCTCCTGCTATCTTTCCTTTGTACTTTGGTATATTTCTGTAGTGGTATGTTTTAATTCCTTTTTATTTTGTATCTATGCCATAGTGTTTTTTTTTTTTTTTAATTTTTAAATTTTTTATTTTTTTAAACTTTAAAAAAAAATTGGCTTCTTTTATTGTTTTTTTATTTATTTATTTTCATCCATATTTATTCTTTGGCCTGTGTGGGCCTAACATTGCAGTGACCTGTCTGGTTGCCGAGCACTGGCTCTGGGTGCATGTGCTACAGAGTGCTGGCTCCTAATTGGACGCACTGGTCCAGCCGCCCTGCGGCACGTGGGATCTTCCTGGGCCGGGGATCAAACCAGTGCCCTTGCAGTGCAAAGTGGACTGTTTACCCACTGGACCACCAGGGAAGCCCCTCTGCCATAGTTTTTGCTTTAGGGTTACCATGAGGCTTACATAATACAGTTAAAATGGTCAATTTAAAATTGATAATGACTTAAATGCTAATGAATACAAACATTCTGTATTTTCACATTCTTCCCACCTTTCGTATTTTTGATGTTACAATTTACATATTTTTATATTGTATATCCATTAAGAAATTATTATAGCTATGGTTATTTTTAATGCTTTTGTCTTTTAATGTTTATACTAGAAATATAAGTGACTTACTCTTCACTATTATAATCTTAGTGTATTCTGAATTCATACATTTACCTTTACAATGAGTTTTATACATTTATATGTTTTTATGTTATTAATTAGTATGCTTTTATTTAAACTTGATAAACTTCCTTTAACGTTTCTTATAAGACTGGTCTACTGTTGATGAACTCCTTTAGCTTCTGTTTGTCTAAAAACTCTCTATCGCTCCTTCAATTCTAAGGTAAAGGACAACTTTGCCAGGTGGAGTATTCTTGGTTTTTAATTTCAACACCATCCTGCTCCCTCTAGGCAGCAAAGTCTCTGCTGAAAATATGCTCATAGTCTCACAGGAATTCCCTTGTATATAAGTTATTTTTCCCTTGCTGGTTTTAAGATTTTATATTTTTGCCTTCAACTTTTGATTATTTAATTATAATGTATCTTCATGTGGATCTACTCAGGCTCACCCTGGTTAGTATTCTTTATGCTTCCTGAATCTGGGTGTCTTCTTCTTTCCCCAGAATAAGGAAAATTTCAGCCATTATTTCTTTGAATAAGCATTCTGCTCCTTTTCTCTCTTACATTGCTATAATGCATATATATGTCTTCTTGGTGGTGTACCAATAAGTCCCTCAACTTATCTTCACTGTTTTTTCATTCTTTTTCCTTTTGCTGTTCTGATTGAATGAATTCCACTTCCCTGTCTTCCAGTCACTGATCCTTTCTTCTGATTGATCTAGTCTGATGTTGAACCCCTCTACTGATGTTTTTTCAGTTTAGCTATTGTATTCTTCAGCTCTATGATTTCTGTTTGGTACTTTTAAATATTTTCTATCTCTTTGTTGTTCATTAATTCATCTTATGTTCCTGATGAGCATGTTTCTAGCAATTATTTTGAACTGTCAAGTAAATCTGATTTATCTCTATTTAATTAGGACCAGTTTCTGAACAGTTATCTTTTGTTTGGAACACATTCCCTTGTTTATTCATTTTCCTTGGCTCTCTATGTTAGTTTTTCTGCATCAAATGAAAAAGCCACCTTTCCCAGTCTGAATAGACTGGTATCATGTAGGAGATGAACCTTGGGAATCAGCCTGGTCCAAGCTCCTGGTTGTTTCTCAAACCTTTGTGATTGTCCAGTCACCATCCTTATTCTTTGGAGGTATGCCAAGACCCACCAATATCCCAAAGGATACTGAGGAGGACTGCAGTCAGCACCGAGAGGCAGGCTGATCAGCATACAGACTCTGAGCAGTAGTTAGGAAAGTATGTATTTAAGCCAGGAAAAAATGTCCAGAGAAAACTGGGTCCTGGACAGTTCTGCCTGCTTCTCTGCACTGAGCCCTGGTAAGGGTACATGTGGTGAGTGTGCATACTCCTGTTAAGAACTACTTGTTTGTTATAGCTTTGTGGGTCCTGTGGACCCAAGCCCTATTGGCTTTCAGAGACAGGTATTTTGGGATCCATCTCTCCACTATGATCTTTGAAAACTAGGGCAATAGATGTGCAGTTCAAGCCCTTTGGTCCTCAGGGAGAAGCTGGGAGTTGTGGATTCCCTACTGACTGTATGGTTTTATGCCTAAGGTGGAGTTGTGGCTACTCAGGCTCACCCTGGTTAGTATTCTTTATGCTTCCTGAATCTGGGTGTCTTCTTCTTTCCCCAGAATAAGGAAAATTTCAGCCATTATTTCTTTGAATAAGCATTCTGCTCCTTTTCTCTCTTACATTGCTATAATGCATATATATGTCTTCTTGGTGGTGTACCAATAAGTCCCTCAACTTATCTTCACTGTTTTTTCATTCTTTTTCCTTTTGCTGTTCTGATTGAATGAATTCCACTTCCCTGTCTTCCAGTCACTGATCCTTTCTTCTGATTGATCTAGTCTGATGTTGAACCCCTCTACTGATGTTTTTTCAGTTTAGCTATTGTATTCTTCAGCTCTATGATTTCTGTTTGGTACTTTTAAATATTTTCTATCTCTTTGTTGTTCATTAATTCATCTTATGTTCCTGATGAGCATGTTTCTAGCAATTATTTTGAACTGTCAAGTAAATCTGATTTATCTCTATTTAATTAGGACCAGTTTCTGAACAGTTATCTTTTGTTTGGAACACATTCCCTTGTTTATTCATTTTCCTTGGCTCTCTATGTTAGTTTTTCTGCATCAAATGAAAAAGCCACCTTTCCCAGTCTGAATAGACTGGTATCATGTAGGAGATGAACCTTGGGAATCAGCCTGGTCCAAGCTCCTGGTTGTTTCTCAAACCTTTGTGATTGTCCAGTCACCATCCTTATTCTTTGGAGGTATGCCAAGACCCACCAATATCCCAAAGGATACTGAGGAGGACTGCAGTCAGCACCGAGAGGCAGGCTGATCAGCATACAGACTCTGAGCAGTAGTTAGGAAAGTATGTATTTAAGCCAGGAAAAAATGTCCAGAGAAAAACTGGGTCCTGGACAGTTCTGCCTGCTTCTCTGCACTGAGCCCTGGTAAGGGTACATGTGGTGAGTGTGCATACTCCTGTTAAGAACTACTTGTTTGTTATAGCTTTGTGGGTCCTGTGGACCCAAGCCCTATTGGCTTTCAGAGACAGGTATTTTGGGATCCATCTCTCCACTATGATCTTTGAAAACTAGGGCAATAGATGTGCAGTTCAAGCCCTTTGGTCCTCAGGGAGAAGCTGGGAGTTGTGGATTCCCTACTGACTGTATGGTTTTATGCCTAAGGTGGAGTTGATGGCAAGAATATGTCTCAGCCTATCCTACTTATTTTGTTGTATTTTCTCATTTTTTCATTGTTGTAGGAGTCCACTCAGTTTCTGGAATTCTCTCAGAGGGAATTGCACTGTGTGAGGCCGTACACTTGGTGTGTCCATGGAAGGAGGGAAGTTTAGGAGCCTCCTGTACTACCATCTTGGTGTCTCCCTCGAGGTGGTGCTTTTTAACATGCATTCACTACAATGAATATATTCTCCTTCTTAAAACTAGCTGTTGTTTCATATTTAATGTAGCAATCAAAAGGTTGGAAGTCTTTTGTGGTTATATAGGAATAGATTATTTCATCTTACCATGCACTCTTCAGTAGGAATGACTAACCCCTGGCCTCAAACCTGTTACCCACATTTGCTGTCTTACTTGGTAATGATAGATATCTCTCAAAAAGTGAATTTTTAGTTGATAGGCTATATCTACTCTTCATTTTGCATATTCTATTTATATGGTCATAGTTCTGGAGTCTCCTGTTTCATTAGCCCTAATGACAGAGGTGCTTATGTAGGTCTTTATGTGTTTACAGTAATCATTAGTGATATTCTGTCCCAGCTTACAGAAGCCCTAATTTATGCCTTTTTTTTTTTTTTAGTGAACTTAAAAAAAAATGTTTGGGCTTCCCTGGTGGTCCAGTGGGTAAGGACACCGCCTTGCAGTGCCAGGGACACCGGTTCGATCCCTGGCCTGGGAAGATCCCACGTGCCGCGGAGCTGCTGGACCGATGTGTCCAATTACTGAGCCGGAGCTCTGGAGCGCATGCGCCCAGAGCCGGTGCTCTGAGACAACAGAGGCCGCAGCGATGGGAGGCCCACATGGGCCAAAGAACAAAGACGGATGAAAATAGATAAATGAAAGACCAATAGAAGTGGCCCGCCCGCTCCCCTCCCTCCCACCCTCCCCCAAAAATTAAATTCAAAGGAAAAATAAAAATGTTATTAGGAGGGTCACCAATTACATAAACACCTTAAAATTGTTTGTTTGGTGGGTCCTGTGGACCCAAGCCCTATTGGCTTTCAGAGACAGGTATTTTGGGATCCATCTCTCCACTATGATCTTTGAAAACTAGGGCAATAGATGTGCAGTTCAAGCCCTTTGGTCCTCAGGGAGAAGCTGGGAGTTGTGGATTCCCTACTGACTGTATGGTTTTATGCCTAAGGTGGAGTTGATGGCAAGAATATGTCTCAGCCTATCCTACTTATTTTGTTGTATTTTCTCATTTTTTCATTGTTGTAGGAGTCCACTCAGTTTCTGGAATTCTCTCAGAGGGAATTGCACTGTGTGAGGCCGTACACTTGGTGTGTCCATGGAAGGAGGGAAGTTTAGGAGCCTCCTGTACTACCATCTTGGTGTCTCCCTCGAGGTGGTGCTTTTTAACATGCATTCACTACAATGAATATATTCTCCTTCTTAAAACTAGCTGTTGTTTCATATTTAATGTAGCAATCAAAAGGTTGGAAGTCTTTTGTGGTTATATAGGAATAGATTATTTCATCTTACCATGCACTCTTCAGTAGGAATGACTAACCCCTGGCCTCAAACCTGTTACCCACATTTGCTGTCTTACTTGGTAATGATAGATATCTCTCAAAAAGTGAATTTTTAGTTGATAGGCTATATCTACTCTTCATTTTGCATATTCTATTTATATGGTCATAGTTCTGGAGTCTCCTGTTTCATTAGCCCTAATGACAGAGGTGCTTATGTAGGTCTTTATGTGTTTACAGTAATCATTAGTGATATTCTGTCCCAGCTTACAGAAGCCCTAATTTATGCCTTTTTTTTTTTTTTAGTGAACTTAAAAAAAAATGTTTGGGCTTCCCTGGTGGTCCAGTGGGTAAGGACACCGCCTTGCAGTGCCAGGGACACCGGTTCGATCCCTGGCCTGGGAAGATCCCACGTGCCGCGGAGCTGCTGGACCGATGTGTCCAATTACTGAGCCGGAGCTCTGGAGCGCATGCGCCCAGAGCCGGTGCTCTGAGACAACAGAGGCCGCAGCGATGGGAGGCCCACATGGGCCAAAGAACAAAGACGGATGAAAATAGATAAATGAAAGACCAATAGAAGTGGCCCGCCCGCTCCCCTCCCTCCCCACCCTCCCCCCCAAAAAAATTAAATTCAAAGGAAAAATAAAAATGTTATTAGGAGGGTCACCAATTACATAAACAACACTTTCTTTAAAAAATAGAATCACTTTGTTTTGAAATCAACCACAGTGGTGAGACGTGTTTTTCTTTCCAGGTGCCCCATGGTGGCGCACAGCTCTACTGGGGAAATCCTGCCACCGCCACGTCCCAGGGTGCTGACATGCACCAGCATACGGGGTAGCGTCATCTCCCAACTGTTTGGAGAAGAGCACATGTGACCACTGGGCGATGAGAGAGTGGACAAAGACTCTTGGCTTCTCAACGCCAGACACGGTCGGAGAGCTTTCCTTGTTCTATTAGAAAAGTTCATGAGGAAGCTGTGAATAGGATCAGTCCAGAGGAGTAAAACTCTTTATTTTCACCGTCCAAACATCAGTCAATATACTGGGAGAGCCAGCAGAAGCCCTCGCCGTAGCCTTGCCTCTTGAGCACGCTGCACATGAACACTTCCATGGGGCGGGCATTCAGCTCCTTCAGGGTCACATTCCCCTTGCCTGTGGTCTGTCCATAAAGCCCAAATATCTCACACAGTTTTTCTTCTCTGATTGCATGTGTTCTGTCAGTTTTGTTATCCAAGATAAGGATTGGCACATTGAATATTGTTTCATCAGTCATTAAAGCATTAAGCTCAACTTTGGATTCCATGAGTTGAGGATGATCTGCACAGTCCACCAGAAAGACAACCCCATTTATCGCTGGGAGATAATTTTCCAAACCCGACGTACTTGCTCATGCCCACCAAGATCAAAAGTTGTAAAAGTCATTCCAGCAATTGTCAACTCTTCTGATGTTTGATGTAATGTTGGAACATGTTGGCCCAGTCTGTCATCTTTGAGCATGTGTAGATGAGTGGTTTTGCCTGCATTGTCCAAACTCAAGAATGCAAGTTTTCCAGATTTCTTGTGGAGTCCTAGGAACTGGAGCACACTACTGAAGCCATTGTACATCCACTCAAAGATGAAAGACATTATTAATGCTTACTACAGCCCAAGGGGCTCCTCTGGTGGCAGCAGGAGGCTTTTCTATGCTATTTTTGATACAGCAGCCCAAACTGACTAAAACAATACCTTATAATGTCTCCTTGAAAATTAAATGAGATGACATATATATTGTCAGGCGTTCTGTTAATGCTCAGTAAATGTTAACTATTGTCATTAGGTCATTTTCTTATTATAGCAGTGATACCTATTCATTATAGTCAGTTAAGAAAGTATTGACAAAAAACTCTTCCTACACTGTTGGAAGGGATGTAAATTGGTATAGTCACTCTGGAAAACAGTATGGCGATTCCTCAAAAACCTTCTTATATGATCCAGTAATCCTACTCCTGGGCATATATTTGAAGAAAACTCTAATTTGAAAATATACACACTCCCTCAATGCTCATAGCAGCATTATTTAATATAGCCGGGATATGGAAGCAATCTAAGTGTCCATCAAAAGATAAACAGATAAAGAAGATGTTATATATTTACACAACGGACTATTACTCAGCCATAAAAGAATGAAATAGTGCCATTTGCAGCTACATGGATGGACCCAGAGATCATCATACTAAGTGAAGTCAGTCAAAACAGAAAGACAAATACCATAAGATATCTCTTATATGTTGAAACTAAGTTGCAACACAAATAGACTTTTTTGCAAAACAGATTCACAGATCTGGGAAACAAATTTAGGTTGCCAAAAGGGCAAGGCAGCGTGAGAGGGATAAATGAGGAGCTTGAGATTAGCAGATACAAAGTACTATACATAAAATAAATAGAGACTTCTCTGGTGGTCCATGACAAGATTCTGTGCTCTCAATGCAAGGGCCCAGGTTCAGTGTCTGATTAGGGAACTAGACCCACATGCTGCAGCTGAGTTCACATCCCGCAATAAAAAAAAAAAGAAAAAGAAAAAAAGATCTTGCATGATACAACTAAATTTAGATCCTGCATGCACAGCCAAATAGATAAATAAGTATTAAAAAATACTAAATACTTAAAGCACAGATAAACAGTGAGGTACTACTGCATTGCACAGAGAACTACATTCAATACTTTATAATAAATCATAATGGAAAAGTATGAAAAAGATATATACTGGCTTGGTCAAAAAATTCGTTTGGATTTTTCTATAACGTTGTACAGGAAAACTAGAATGAAGTGCTTCGCTGGTGGTCCTATGGATCCCTGGTCTGGGAAGATCCCACCTGCCATGGAGCAACTATACCCCTGCGCCACAGCTGTTGAGCCTGTCCTGTGAAGCTCTAGCACCCGGGAATGGCAACTATTGGCTTACACGCAGCAATTACTGAAGCCTGCACCTAAAGCCCCCACTCCAAAATAAGAGAAACCACCGCAGTGAGAAGCCCACATACTGCAGTGAAGATTAGCTCCCTCTTGTTGCAACAGAGAAAGTCACCTGCAGTAGTGAAGACTCACAACAGCCAAAAGTAAATAAGTAAACAAATAAACAAATCTTTAAGGGAGGAAAAACCTCAAATGGCCTTTTTGGTCAGCCCAATGTATATCTGAATCATTCAGCTCTATACCAGAAGCTCATTCAACATTGTAAGTCAACTATACTTCAATAAAAAAGAGAAAGAAAATACAGACACACAAAAGGAAATAAAACTATGCATAATTCCATAATCCAGAGGTAAGCAAAGATATCTACTTCTGATCATTTTCTTCTTTCTTTCTTTCTTTCTTTATCTTTTTCGGGGGGTGGGGTGGGGAGAGAGGGGGACAGGTGGGCCACTTCTATTGGTCTTTCATTTCTCTATTTTCATCCGTCTTTGTTCTTTGGCTCCTGTGGGCCTCCCTTCGCGGTGGCCTCCATCGTCGCAGAGCGCCGGCTCTGGGCACATGCGCCCCAGAGCTCTGGCTCGGTAATTGGACACATCAGTCCAGCCGCTCCGCGGCACGTGGGATCTTCCCCAGCCAGGGATCGAACTGGCGCCCCTTGCACTGCAAGGCAGTGTCCTTATCCACTGGACCACCAGGGGAAGCCCTGATCATTTCCTTTGTCTATATTTTTACCTCACAGAATTTGATTTTATTATATTGTACTTATGGTTAAACAGCGTTGCACATATATATATATATAAAAAATCTTCTTAAATTTAATCAAGACTAGATGAATAAAATTGCATCATACAAGTGTATTGTACTGTAGTTTATCCTACCAAATCGCTTTTGTTTGATCATTATGATTATTTCCATTATTTTTGCTATTGTAGAGAGTGCTGCAATAAGCATTCTTATACAAACTTTCCCTTGAGATATCCATGAGAATTTTTTTGGTTCAATCATAAAAGTGTAGTTTCTGAGCTGAATAGGATTAGGATTTTGGATCCTAAGTGACCGATTAGCCACAAGAAAGTTTTTAAAATTTATATTTTAATCAGCAGAATATGAGAATAACTATTGCCCTATACCCTCATCAGTATCAGGCATTAATTTCTAAAATAAATTTTCACTCATTTCCCTCATACTTTTTAAAAAGGGACCGTTCTAGGCATGAGGGTACAGCAGTGTACAAATTTGACAAAAATCTCCCTAATCTCATGAAGCTAACATGGAGTCTGTTAGATGGTGTAGTTACTATCGTGGAAAATGAAGCAGAGCAGGAAAACAGAGTGCCTGGTTTGTGGGACTGGGGAAACTGCAAATTCATGCAGGGAACCAGGGGGTTCTCACTGAGAGATGAATTTGTGCAAAGACCTGAAGGAAGTGAGACAGTGGGTCTAGAGGATATTTAGAGGGTAAACTTTCCACGCAGAGGGATGAACAAGTGCAAAGATCCTGAGGCAGATGTGTTCTTTGCATGTTTAGGAAATGCTAGCAGACCAGTATAGCTGGAGTGAAATGCATAAGGAGCAGAGGAGAAGGTGATGAGGTCAAAGAGGTAACTGAAGCTTAGGTCATGTAGGGAATATAACACCATTATAAGGATTCTGAAAGTCACTCTGCATGAGATGCAGAGTCATTGCAGATTTTTGAGAAGAGCAGCGGCAACATCCACTTTACCTTTAAAGAATTACTCTGCCTACTGTGTTGAGAATAGATTGAAGGGAAACAGGATAAAAGTAGTTGGGATGTTTATTAGAAGGTTATTGCAGTAATTTAGAAAACTGGTAGCGTACACCAAGGCAGTAGCAGTACAACTGATGAAAAAAAGTCCAGAAGTGAACTGACCAGATATTTGCTAATGAGACAAAGAGAGGAGGCAAAGTTTTTGATTTGAGCAGCTGGAAGGATGTAGTTGTAATTCACTGAGATGATGAATACTGCAAAACGAACAGGTATGGGGGTATATGAGAAGCTCAGTTTGGATATATTACCCTTGAGATTCCCTTCAGATGTCCTTGTGAAGGTGTTAATGAAGAGCAGAATACATGAATCTAAAGTTCAGAGGAGAGGCTCAATGTTGAGGGAGTAGTGGTTTAGGGAGGTGGGTGGTAAGGTTTAGGGAGGTGGGTGGTAAGGTTTAGGGAGAATTTTTTTGTGTGTGTGGTGTGATAGATTATAGTGTTTGTTGACGGAAATGACCCAACAGAGAAGGAAAAACGGATGATTCTGGAGAGGAGAATCATTGGACAATGTCACCAAGAAGATAAGGATGACTGGGATCTTCCAGACAAGTTGGTTGTCTTCGATGGCAAGAGAAAAATTCATCTGGAATAACAGGAAGGAGGGCAGAATGGCTGAGTGTGTACAGAGGTATGTGGTTAGATGTGGTGGCAGAATTTTGTGGTGTTTCTGTTTAAGTTGCTTCTGTTTTCTCAGTGAAATAAGTCGCAAATGGTCCATTGAGAAGGAAGGGACTTGAATAGACCCACTGAGATCTGTTGAAACCACATTACTCTTGTAGCAGTGTGGGAGATGGGCTGCATGGGGCAACGCCCACCCAAAAGAGAACACTGCAGTCATTCTCAGCAGGAGATACTGAGAACTTGGATAGGGAGATGCTGCTAGACACGGAGAAAATGCATATATTTTAGCTATGTCTTGGAGACAGGACAAACAGAACTTACTGACAGATTGGAAGTGTCTGTGAGGGAAAGGTGATATCAAGGATAATTCTATTTTGAAAAGCATTCTAAAAAAACCCTCAATAAATTAGAATGACTTCAGCTAAATGGAAACAAGGCCTGGGTGCTCTTAGTATTTTGAGTCAACTGGAGCACACTACAGATCTTTTCTAAAAACCTCTTCTAATGTTCTGATAATCTTCAGTTTTTAAAGAGAGGAAAAAAAGGTCAAAGGTCTTTTAGAAGTGAACTGACCAGATATTTGCTAATGAGACAAAGAGAGGAGGCAAAGTTTTTGATTTGAGCAGCTGGAAGGATGTAGTTGTAATTCACTGAGATGATGAATACTGCAAAACGAACAGGTATGGGGGTATATGAGAAGCTCAGTTTGGATATATTACCCTTGAGATTCCCTTCAGATGTCCTTGTGAAGGTGTTAATGAAGAGCAGAATACATGAATCTAAAGTTCAGAGGAGAGGCTCAATGTTGAGGGAGTAGTGGTTTAGGGAGGTGGGTGGTAAGGTTTAGGGAGGTGGGTGGTAAGGTTTAGGGAGAATTTTTTTGTGTGTGTGGTGTGATAGATTATAGTGTTTGTTGACGGAAATGACCCAACAGAGAAGGAAAAACGGATGATTCTGGAGAGGAGAATCATTGGACAATGTCACCAAGAAGATAAGGATGACTGGGATCTTCCAGACAAGTTGGTTGTCTTCGATGGCAAGAAAAAAATTCATCTGGAATAACAGGAAGGAGGGCAGAATGGCTGAGTGTGTACAGAGGTATGTGGTTAGATGTGGTGGCAGAATTTTGTGGTGTTTCTGTTTAAGTTGCTTCTGTTTTCTCAGTGAAATAAGTCGCAAATGGTCCATTGAGAAGGAAGGGACTTGAATAGACCCACTGAGATCTGTTGAAACCACATTACTCTTGTAGCAGTGTGGGAGATGGGCTGCATGGGGCAACGCCCACCCAAAAGAGAACACTGCAGTCATTCTCAGCAGGAGATACTGAGAACTTGGATAGGGAGATGCTGCTAGACACGGAGAAAATGCATATATTTTAGCTATGTCTTGGAGACAGGACAAACAGAACTTACTGACAGATTGGAAGTGTCTGTGAGGGAAAGGTGATATCAAGGATAATTCTATTTTGAAAAGCATTCTAAAAAAACCCTCAATAAATTAGAATGACTTCAGCTAAATGGAAACAAGGCCTGGGTGCTCTTAGTATTTTGAGTCAACTGGAGCACACTACAGATCTTTTCTAAAAACCTCTTCTAATGTTCTGATAATCTTCAGTTTTTAACATAGTGTAGTTAAAAAAATAGAACCCAGGATTTAGAGATTTTGTGGTAATCATTGGGCTCTGTGAGTGGGTAGTCCATTCTTGTTTTTTAGATGAAGAAACTGAAATCTAGAAAGGCCAATGAAGCTAATCACCAATGTTGGGTTGGGGGGCGGGGAATTAAACAGAAACTTCTTATTAATTCAGAATAATGAAAAGCAATTGTGTCTTAACTTGCAGATATTCACTACATGCTTATTTTGTTTTGTATAATACCTACGACAGAATCCTATGCAAATAGATGTTTAAGAAATGTACTTAACAATGATTCTGCATGATGCATTAATTGCCATTAAATGTTTAAAAATCCTTCTAAATATGTATAAAGAAACTCACAATATTGGAAGCCTCTTACATCAAGGTTATAAGATTCTCTAGCTCTTCCTGGTAGCAAGAACACTCTTTATTAGATAAAAATGTGAAACTGAAACTGAGCAACCTATGTAGAACCCAGTGACAGAACCCCCAATGTGTCCTCTACTTATCAGCGATTAAGAAAAAAAATGTGGAAATATACTGCAGCCTCCTAGGCCCTCCATGAGTAGAGAAAAAAACAAGCCCCAGCTAGATGACTGGAAAAGGTAAGGAATATAGAAATAAAGATAAAGGGCAGTCAGGCAGAGAAATAACTGTATCTTAAAACAGTAAATCAGCCTCAAAAATTCTCAGTTTTGTCTCAAAAGTAAAGTCTAATGCACATTCCTCAGTTATTTTACAGAAATCAGACCCCAACTAGACGGAGAATGATGACCTTTTGGACCTGGAGTTATAGAGAACCACCCTGCAGTCATTCTCAGCAGGAGACAGGAAAAACAGAACGGAGAAAATGCATATATTTTAGCTATGTCTTGGAGACAGGACAAACAGAACTTACTGACAGATTGGAAGTGTCTGTGAGGGAAAGGTGATATCAAGGATAATTCTATTTTGAAAAGCATTCTAAAAAAACCCTCAATAAATTAGAATGACTTCAGCTAAATGGAAACAAGGCCTGGGTGCTCTTAGTATTTTGAGTCAACTGGAGCACACTACAGATCTTTTCTAAAAACCTCTTCTAATGTTCTGATAATCTTCAGTTTTTAACATAGTGTAGTTAAAAAAATAGAACCCAGGATTTAGAGATTTTGTGGTAATCATTGGGCTCTGTGAGTGGGTAGTCCATTCTTGTTTTTTAGATGAAGAAACTGAAATCTAGAAAGGCCAATGAAGCTAATCACCAATGTTGGGTTGGGGGCGGGAATTAAACAGAAACTTCTTATTAATTCAGAATAATGAAAAGCAATTGTGTCTTAACTTGCAGATATTCACTACATGCTTATTTTGTTTTGTATAATACCTACGACAGAATCCTATGCAAATAGATGTTTAAGAAATGTACTTAACAATGATTCTGCATGATGCATTAATTGCCATTAAATGTTTAAAAATCCTTCTAAATATGTATAAAGAAACTCACAATATTGGAAGCCTCTTACATCAAGGTTATAAGATTCTCTAGCTCTTCCTGGTAGCAAGAACACTCTTTATTAGATAAAAATGTGAAACTGAAACTGAGCAACCTATGTAGAACCCAGTGACAGAACCCCCAATGTGTCCTCTACTTATCAGCGATTAAGAAAAAAAATGTGGAAATATACTGCAGCCTCCTAGGCCCTCCATGAGTAGAGAAAAAAACAAGCCCCAGCTAGATGACTGGAAAAGGTAAGGAATATAGAAATAAAGATAAAGGGCAGTCAGGCAGAGAAATAACTGTATCTTAAAACAGTAAATCAGCCTCAAAAATTCTCAGTTTTGTCTCAAAAGTAAAGTCTAATGCACATTCCTCAGTTATTTTACAGAAATCAGACCCCAACTAGACGGAGAATGATGACCATGAGTATGTAGCCTCTGGACTGGCTGGAGCCTGAAAATGGATGATGTGATCAGTCTCTGTGACCTCACTTGTTACCTCACCACCCACCAATTAGAAAACTGCACCAACTGATTACATTCCCCATGACCCTCATTCTTGCTTTGTCTTTAAAAACCCACCCTAAAACCATCAGGAAATTTTGATCTTGTGAGCATTAGCTGCCCATTCTCCTTGCTTGAAACCTTGCGGTAAATGCTACACTTTCCTTCACCACAATCTGGTATCAACAGATTGGTTTTGCTGTGTGTCTGGCAAGTGGACTCAAGTTTGATTTGGTAGCAAAATTGAATATTTGTTATGTCTGGAATCTCTGCTTTCAGCAGAAAAGTAACAAGTTGACAATAATTTTAAAACATTGACTTATTAAAGTTTCATATAGGATCTTAATTTTTTTTTGCTTTATACTTAACTCAGAATTTGAGTGTTTGATGCTGGAGTTTCAAATCTCTGTTTTAGAAGAACTTTTGCCATGCTAGTCACCCTTGTTTCTGGTATTTGGTAACTTGTGCTAAAAAAGCAAACATTGGCAAAGTACTATAATATAATTTAGTTCATATTTTTTATTCAATCCTTAGAACATGTTCTTTTATTAACTTAAAAATTTTTTTATGAAGGATTCTCCAAATGTCCAGTTTTTTTTTTTTTTTTTTTTTTAAGCAAGGTATTGTATTTCCAACTTGAATATCAGCCCTTTGAGGGTAGGAACATTTCTCTATTTCTCAGCATGCTTCACAACAGCACAATACATAGTTGCTATTTATGAATGTTACTTCAAAAAAAAATTGAAAATCCTTAAACTTTAGTTTTTCATTTAGTATATATGCTTTAAAATGTCACGTATCCCTCTGTGTACAAACATGCATGTAGAGAACCACATTATCTTTGGATTGATCTACCTCTGACAATTAACTATCTAATTAATTAATCATCTGATAATTAAAATGACCTTCTTTGGCTGATACTGGATCCTAAGAAAGGTTCAAAAGAAACTCGACACACCTTGTGTCATGCTCCATTCATTGTGAGACAGCCTTGCTGTTTCTCACATTATGTCCTATCTGGTCACATGGTGGAATGTTAAGTTGAATAAGATACGATGACATACCAGAAAACAACCGAGTACATTCGATTTATATGAAACCATTCATTCTTCACTCCTTCAAAATGGTACAGTCACCAGGCAAAGCTTGCAAATTTAGCATGTTTTAATGCAAAATCTCCAGTATTCTTGCCTAGGAAATCCCACAGACAGAGGAGCATGGCCGTCTACAGTCCCTGGTGTTGCAAGAACTGGACACAATTAAGCAACTAAACCATCATCATCAACCATCAGCAAATCTAGGACTGCTATTCATCAAGAAACTCACACCAGACTTAACCCTTTCCTCAATTTAGAGTTCAAGGTTTTGACTGTGGCAATTCAGACAACATATGAGCTTATGCAGCTTACAGACTTTGCTTGACTCTGTATTTCTGCCAACAGAATTCTTAAGTTAGTATTAGTTCTAATAGAGATTTTTTAAAAAATGGATTTGGGGTATACCATTTTTCTCCTTCTGTCTCCAAAAAAAAAAAAAAAGTGATTAATAAGAATTAGACTTGAAATAGAAAATTGGCAGGAAAATTCTAATTTCATAGTCTTCATTTGGTATTCTGTACTCATGGTAGTCTCAGTTATGGCAGTATTATTGCCTTTATATTCATGGAAACACTTTTGATTCTGGGATGGTGTACTTATTTCCAAAATGAAACTGGGATTCCATGGCCTGTGGAATACAATGAGCCCACAGAAACATAATATATTTTAAAACATTTTAACATATAGCAAGCATGAACCTTAGCTTAAAACTCCAGTTTTCACTTGCTTAATGCATTGTTATTATGGAGTAATATGGAACTTAGAGAGGACCTACACAGTAGAAGTGACCTATGGCTGACACTAGTCTGCACATTACATGCACTGAAGTGTTTTTTTCATCTGACATTGCATCCTTAATAAGCTACAGATAACATGGGACTCTTCTCAAAGGAGATATTGGCTTTCTGTATATAATTAATAACAAGAAAACTGTACCCTGACTTTAAGGTCTGCAGTAGCATCTCGGAACAAAAAGGGCCATAAATTAACATCAATTATGCATTAAAGTTCCAATTAACTCGGCTGATACTGATATACTTTAACAAGGCACATTTAGATAAAAGAAGAAACTCTCTAATTACTTGGAACAGGACCTTATGACCCATTCTGCTCTTTTATCCCAAATTCAACCTAATGAAGAATGAAAAGAGAGGGAGAAAGTTCTGCAGAAGGTGACAATGTAGCACCAGAAGATACCCTCTGGGACACTCCTTTGCCATCAATAACTCTCCACCATGAATATTCTATTGTACTTGTATTCTTAAAAACAAATACACCCATTGAAGAAGGAGGATATTTTAAGGTTGAAAATGGTCTCATCTTTTGAGATTTTCCACTAGAACCTGTTGAGCATGTTATATACTGGAAATGGGAGCCCCCTCATTCTGTCTGGACCTACTTTAGATTCATTTTTTAGGCGAAGAGCCCATTGGTTACTATTCCCTCTGCATTGCTCACTATCTCTGTCCCTCAAATCTTTGGACAACCTTTCTGTTTCCGTTTCATTTGGGAAGAGCATTCTGGTCCCCAGTTCCCATCTGTTCTCCAGGTGGCTCTTTGGACTTGGTTCATTTTCATCTTCTGTCCCCTGCCTGGGCATCTTGCCCACTTAGTTCTCTAGGTTTCTATGTCCCCTGGTGTAATTTCATAGTCTTCATTTGGTATTCTGTACTCATGGTAGTCTCAGTTATGGCAGTATTATTGCCTTTATATTCATGGAAACACTTTTGATTCTGGGATGGTGTACTTATTTCCAAAATGAAACTGGGATTCCATGGCCTGTGGAATACAATGAGCCCACAGAAACATAATATATTTTAAAACATTTTAACATATAGCAAGCATGAACCTTAGCTTAAAACTCCAGTTTTCACTTGCTTAATGCATTGTTATTATGGAGTAATATGGAACTTAGAGAGGACCTACACAGTAGAAGTGACCTATGGCTGACACTAGTCTGCACATTACATGCACTGAAGTGTTTTTTTCATCTGACATTGCATCCTTAATAAGCTACAGATAACATGGGACTCTTCTCAAAGGAGATATTGGCTTTCTGTATATAATTAATAACAAGAAAACTGTACCCTGACTTTAAGGTCTGCAGTAGCATCTCGGAACAAAAAGGGCCATAAATTAACATCAATTATGCATTAAAGTTCCAATTAACTCGGCTGATACTGATATACTTTAACAAGGCACATTTAGATAAAAGAAGAAACTCTCTAATTACTTGGAACAGGACCTTATGACCCATTCTGCTCTTTTATCCCAAATTCAACCTAATGAAGAATGAAAAGAGAGGGAGAAAGTTCTGCAGAAGGTGACAATGTAGCACCAGAAGATACCCTCTGGGACACTCCTTTGCCATCAATAACTCTCCACCATGAATATTCTATTGTACTTGTATTCTTAAAAACAAATACACCCATTGAAGAAGGAGGATATTTTAAGGTTGAAAATGGTCTCATCTTTTGAGATTTTCCACTAGAACCTGTTGAGCATGTTATATACTGGAAATGGGAGCCCCCTCATTCTGTCTGGACCTACTTTAGATTCATTTTTTAGGCGAAGAGCCCATTGGTTACTATTCCCTCTGCATTGCTCACTATCTCTGTCCCTCAAATCTTTGGACAACCTTTCTGTTTCCGTTTCATTTGGGAAGAGCATTCTGGTCCCCAGTTCCCATCTGTTCTCCAGGTGGCTCTTTGGACTTGGTTCATTTTCATCTTCTGTCCCCTGCCTGGGCATCTTGCCCACTTAGTTCTCTAGGTTTCTATGTCCCCCTGGTGTCCCTTGCTCAGTTAGTGTCATCCAAAATTGTGTATGCACCTTCTAAGCTGCACATTACATGCACTAGTGTTTCTTCATCTGAAAACACAGAAATAGCAGTCGAAGGTGTGTATAGAATGGGTGAGAGAGAAAATGTGGTGACCATGCGCGACAGGGAGAGCAGAAGCAGGATATATATCTCAATAAACTGAGGAGCCAGATGAAAGAAGGACATACAGAACAAATTATTTGTCGGACTTTCCTAGTGGTCCAGTTGGTAAAGAGTCCACCTTGCAGTGTAAGGGGCACCAGTTCGATACCTGGCCCGGGAAGATCCCACGTGCCTCAGAACTAGATGGGTGCTAGTGCTCTGGAGCGCATGTGCCCAGAGCTGGTGCTCTGCAATGAGAGAGGTCACTGGCAGGCCCACATAGGCCAAAGAATTAAAGATGGATGAAAATAAAGAAATAAAAAAACCAATAAAAGAGGGCAACATTAAAAAAAAAAGATATTTGTCTTTATTATGCTTCTTTCTGGGGATCATTATTTTAAATGTTATCCTTAGCTTTCCTGCACTGATCTCCTCTGTAATATTCCTTGATTTTTTCCTGGAGCCTCTGCACTGACTCACCCTCCACAGTAGATAGAGGAGCCTTGTCTCACCCTGTATTCAATCAGGCTTCCCTGAATCTGGACCAATCCCTTTTAAAAAGATATCATTTTTTATTCTTAAAAACAAATACACCCATTGAAGAAGGAGGATATTTTAAGGTTGAAAATGGTCTCATCTTTTGAGATTTTCCACTAGAACCTGTTGAGCATGTTATATACTGGAAATGGGAGCCCCCTCATTCTGTCTGGACCTACTTTAGATTCATTTTTTAGGCGAAGAGCCCATTGGTTACTATTCCCTCTGCATTGCTCACTATCTCTGTCCCTCAAATCTTTGGACAACCTTTCTGTTTCCGTTTCATTTGGGAAGAGCATTCTGGTCCCCAGTTCCCATCTGTTCTCCAGGTGGCTCTTTGGACTTGGTTCATTTTCATCTTCTGTCCCCTGCCTGGGCATCTTGCCCACTTAGTTCTCTAGGTTTCTATGTCCCCCTGGTGTCCCTTGCTCAGTTAGTGTCATCCAAAATTGTGTATGCACCTTCTAAGCTGCACATTACATGCACTAGTGTTTCTTCATCTGAAAACACAGAAATAGCAGTCGAAGGTGTGTATAGAATGGGTGAGAGAGAAAATGTGGTGACCATGCGCGACAGGGAGAGCAGAAGCAGGATATATATCTCAATAAACTGAGGAGCCAGATGAAAGAAGGACATACAGAACAAATTATTTGTCGGACTTTCCTAGTGGTCCAGTTGGTAAAGAGTCCACCTTGCAGTGTAAGGGGCACCAGTTCGATACCTGGCCCGGGAAGATCCCACGTGCCTCAGAACTAGATGGGTGCTAGTGCTCTGGAGCGCATGTGCCCAGAGCTGGTGCTCTGCAATGAGAGAGGTCACTGGCAGGCCCACATAGGCCAAAGAATTAAAGATGGATGAAAATAAAGAAATAAAAAAACCAATAAAAGAGGGCAACATTAAAAAAAAAAGATATTTGTCTTTATTATGCTTCTTTCTGGGGATCATTATTTTAAATGTTATCCTTAGCTTTCCTGCACTGATCTCCTCTGTAATATTCCTTGATTTTTTCCTGGAGCCTCTGCACTGACTCACCCTCCACAGTAGATAGAGGAGCCTTGTCTCACCCTGTATTCAATCAGGCTTCCCTACTCATACCCTTTTTCTCCTCCCACCAAAGAGCCTGAGGCATAAATACTTTCTTCAAGGCTCTTCCCTGTCTACATCCAAAATGAGACTAACTTTTTATAGACATGAACTCAGCTTTTAGCCAAATGTGAAATTTTAAAAAATCAAGAAATGCATCTAAATAAAGCAGAATTTCTACTTATACATTTGAATAAATATATCTATGTTCTTTCAGGACCACAGATATATGTGAGTAAATACTTAGATCTAAGTATGAAGTAAGTATCTAGAATGAACAACTTATGAACAGAGATGAAAGTAGTTCATATAGAAATTAAATGTCCACAGCATATGTGGCCAAGGACATTGTCTCCAAATATAATCTCACCACATTTCTGTGTCTTTTGTTTTGTTGGCAAAGGAAAGTGATAGTAAAAGCATAGGCCAAAGGGTGTTCATCCAGCTTGGAGACTAGGATCTAAGGCTAATTGATTTGAGCTGAGGCTGGTGGGGTAAAGGCAGCCACCCTGCAGCAAATAAAGAAGGTCCCAGGAATGACTTTATTTAAAAGCTGACTTTCCACTCCTGACCCATATGCCTGTGTGCCTAGGCCTAGTGCTTGCAGTAGTTTTCCCATACACAAGTTTGTCTTTTTCTGACCTTGATTTGAAAATCCAACTCTGTCCTCTGGCACTCCACTTTAATCTAAGTCATAGGAGAGGAAAAAAAGAAAGAAACTTGTGAACCTTTGATTAAACAACTGGTCCAGGCCACCCAGACCTGTCACCTGGATTACTACAGTAGCCTACTCGAGAGCCTGTTACGCAACATCCTGAATTTTAAAAGATGGCTCAGATTATACCATTTCTGCTCACAAACTCCTAAGGTGGTTCTGATCTCAGCAGCCTTCCCTTTTCTTCTCTCACTTCATCTTTGACTCACCCTCCTGTTCACATTCTCCAGTCACAATAGCTTGCTGTGGGATTTACTTTACCCAATTCTCACATGGTTCCCTCCCTTTCTTTACCTCTTCCTTTTATTACTGTATTGTCAAGGAAAACTCTTTGTCCTTTAATAAAATGGCAACCCCCTACCCCAACTCCCAGTCATTCTCTATCTTCCTAATTCTGCTTTATTTTTCACCTAGCACTTGTCATCTGCTTTCCTATGTATTTGTTTATTGTATGTTTTCTTCTTTTAGAATATGCGTGTTATGAAGACTGGGGACTTTTGCGTTCATTGTAACAACCTAGAATGAGGCATTATAAGCTCCTACCATTTGTGTAATGGAGGGAAAAGGTGCAAGATATTCTCCACGGAGGGAAAAAAAGACACTTGTTAATATGCAGGGACTCAGAGACCAGATTACCCCAAAACACTAATTCTTATGAGAGATATTGAAATCACCCAGAAGGCCTGTTAAAAAAGAATATATTTTAAGGCCCCAACCCAGATCATCAGAGTCATTTTCTTTCTAAAGAAAAACCTGGAATCTGAGTGCTGCTGTGCTTAGTCACTCAATTGTGTCCAACTCTTTGTGACCCCATGGACTGTAACCTGCCAGGCCCCCATTTCTTAAGGGCCTTATGTAAGTGATAAGAAAGATTATAATGGAGGTTTGGAAAACTCTGTGAGTCTATTTTAAATGAATCTTGATAGACTTCAGTAGCAGTAAACTTTGCAGAGCTGAAATAGAACATATTTTTTATCTGACTTATTCTTTATATTGCACATTTCTCAAGATCATTTTAATTCGTTAGCCCAGTTGTAGTGTTTCAGTACCTAAGTTACTTTTATTAACAAACAGATAGGGCTGGAAAGATACTGTACTCGTTAAGATGAGCTCATCTATCCATCTTAATGGGAGAAGAGGAGAAAAAGAGTTAGATACACAAGTCTCACTGTTAATACTTAAGACACGCTAGGATTCTGTGGTTGATGTTTGAAATAAGGGCAAATGCTTCTATTCCCAAATATTCTCTGAGAGCATGACTGTGTTACATCATTGAGTTATAACTGAAACTTACCATGATAATCAAATCCTAAGTCTAACCCCTTACAATTATACAGTGGCAATGACAAATAAATTAAAGGGATTAGATCAGACAGAGTGCCAGAAGTTCTATAGACAGAGGTTCATAACATTGTACAGGAGGTGGTGATCAAAACTATCTGCAAGAAAAAGAAATACAACAAGAAAAAATGGTTGTCTGAGGAGGCCTTACGAACAGCTGAGAAAAGAAGAGAAGCTAAAAGCAAAGGAGAAAAGGAAAGATATACCCATTTGCATGCATGTCGGGGGCCGTGAGAGCCCTGGCCATGCCTTATAGCCTCTAGCATATGAATGCTGCCGTGTGCTCCCAAGGACGGCTCCTTCAGCAGAACACAGCCTACCTTCTTCTGTCTAATTAACTGTGAGGCTGTGCAAGGTCAGCAAGCGTGATAAGATGCCAGAAGGCTACAATCTCAAAGCAAGGAGGGTGTCTTGCAGCCTCCAATACAAAACACTGCGCCATAAAGATGGCGCCAAAATTTTGACAGGGATTGCTACCCAGATCATCAGAGTCATTTTCTTTCTAAAGAAAAACCTGGAATCTGAGTGCTGCTGTGCTTAGTCACTCAATTGTGTCCAACTCTTTGTGACCCCATGGACTGTAACCTGCCAGGCCCCCATTTCTTAAGGGCCTTATGTAAGTGATAAGAAAGATTATAATGGAGGTTTGGAAAACTCTGTGAGTCTATTTTAAATGAATCTTGATAGACTTCAGTAGCAGTAAACTTTGCAGAGCTGAAATAGAACATATTTTTTATCTGACTTATTCTTTATATTGCACATTTCTCAAGATCATTTTAATTCGTTAGCCCAGTTGTAGTGTTTCAGTACCTAAGTTACTTTTATTAACAAACAGATAGGGCTGGAAAGATACTGTACTCGTTAAGATGAGCTCATCTATCCATCTTAATGGGAGAAGAGGAGAAAAAGAGTTAGATACACAAGTCTCACTGTTAATACTTAAGACACGCTAGGATTCTGTGGTTGATGTTTGAAATAAGGGCAAATGCTTCTATTCCCAAATATTCTCTGAGAGCATGACTGTGTTACATCATTGAGTTATAACTGAAACTTACCATGATAATCAAATCCTAAGTCTAACCCCTTACAATTATACAGTGGCAATGACAAATAAATTAAAGGGATTAGATCAGACAGAGTGCCAGAAGTTCTATAGACAGAGGTTCATAACATTGTACAGGAGGTGGTGATCAAAACTATCTGCAAGAAAAAGAAATACAACAAGAAAAAATGGTTGTCTGAGGAGGCCTTACGAACAGCTGAGAAAAGAAGAGAAGCTAAAAGCAAAGGAGAAAAGGAAAGATATACCCATTTGCATGCATGTCGGGGGCCGTGAGAGCCCTGGCCATGCCTTATAGCCTCTAGCATATGAATGCTGCCGTGTGCTCCCAAGGACGGCTCCTTCAGCAGAACACAGCCTACCTTCTTCTGTCTAATTAACTGTGAGGCTGTGCAAGGTCAGCAAGCGTGATAAGATGCCAGAAGGCTACAATCTCAAAGCAAGGAGGGTGTCTTGCAGCCTCCAATACAAAAAGCACTGCGCCATAAAGATGGCGCCTAGTGGAAGATAGGAGGGCGTGGTTTGGCATGGTCTGGGATGTGTGATTGCTACGTGATAGGCTGCTCAAAGTTTCCGCACTCGTGATCAGTGTATGCTCCCCATAGACTTTTGCTATGATGTAACTGCATGCACAGTTGACCTTTAACACGATTGGCTGTGTTTGGCTCCTTCTTCTTTCCTTTCTCTTTCTGAAAAGCATAAATACCGCTCCCTTTCAACAATAAAATGAGACTTGATCAGACTCCTGTCTTGTCTCCATTTCTCATGCCTCTTGTCCTTTTTAATTCCCACTCCCCGCCTTCTAGGTCTGTGTTGATGAATCCTAGGTCTGTGCTGACGAAGCCTGCGGGTTGGGACACATGCAGAGTTACAAAGAATAGCAAGGAGAGATAAGAAAGCCTTCTTAAGTGAACAATGCAGAGATATAGAGGAAAACAATAGAATGGGAAAGACTAGAGATCTTTTCAAGAAAATTAGAGATACCAAAGTAACATTTCATGAAAAAATGGGCACAATAAAGGACAGATATGGTCCTAATAGAAGCAGAAGATATTAAGACAAGGTGGCAAGAATACACAAAAGAACTATATGATAAAGGTTTTAATGACCTGGATAACCACAACGTTGTGATCACTCACCTAGTGCCAGACATCCTGGAGTGTGAAGTCAAGTGGACTTTAGGAAGCATGAATATAAAACAAAGCTTAGTGGAGGTGATGGAATTCCAGTTGAGCTATTTCAAATCCTATAAAAAATGATGCTGTTAAAGTGCTGCACTCAATATGCCAGCAAATTTGGCCACAGGACTAGAGAAGGTCAATTTTCATTTCAATTCCATAGAAGAGCAATGCCAAAGAATATTCAAACTACCACACAATTGAACTCCTTTCACATGCTTGCAAAGTAATGCTCAAAATCCTTCAAGCTAGGCTTCAACAGAACGTGAACTGAGAACTTCCAGATGTTTAGCAGAACACAGCCTACCTTCTTCTGTCTAATTAACTGTGAGGCTGTGCAAGGTCAGCAAGCGTGATAAGATGCCAGAAGGCTACAATCTCAAAGCAAGGAGGGTGTCTTGCAGCCTCCAATACAAAAAGCACTGCGCCATAAAGATGGCGCCTAGTGGAAGATAGGAGGGCGTGGTTTGGCATGGTCTGGGATGTGTGATTGCTACGTGATAGGCTGCTCAAAGTTTCCGCACTCGTGATCAGTGTATGCTCCCCATAGACTTTTGCTATGATGTAACTGCATGCACAGTTGACCTTTAACACGATTGGCTGTGTTTGGCTCCTTCTTCTTTCCTTTCTCTTTCTGAAAAGCATAAATACCGCTCCCTTTCAACAATAAAATGAGACTTGATCAGACTCCTGTCTTGTCTCCATTTCTCATGCCTCTTGTCCTTTTTAATTCCCACTCCCCGCCTTCTAGGTCTGTGTTGATGAATCCTAGGTCTGTGCTGACGAAGCCTGCGGGTTGGGACACATGCAGAGTTACAAAGAATAGCAAGGAGAGATAAGAAAGCCTTCTTAAGTGAACAATGCAGAGATATAGAGGAAAACAATAGAATGGGAAAGACTAGAGATCTTTTCAAGAAAATTAGAGATACCAAAGTAACATTTCATGAAAAAATGGGCACAATAAAGGACAGATATGGTCCTAATAGAAGCAGAAGATATTAAGACAAGGTGGCAAGAATACACAAAAGAACTATATGATAAAGGTTTTAATGACCTGGATAACCACAACGTTGTGATCACTCACCTAGTGCCAGACATCCTGGAGTGTGAAGTCAAGTGGACTTTAGGAAGCATGAATATAAAACAAAGCTTAGTGGAGGTGATGGAATTCCAGTTGAGCTATTTCAAATCCTATAAAAAATGATGCTGTTAAAGTGCTGCACTCAATATGCCAGCAAATTTGGCCACAGGACTAGAGAAGGTCAATTTTCATTTCAATTCCATAGAAGAGCAATGCCAAAGAATATTCAAACTACCACACAATTGAACTCCTTTCACATGCTTGCAAAGTAATGCTCAAAATCCTTCAAGCTAGGCTTCAACAGAACGTGAACTGAGAACTTCCAGATGTACAAGCTGGATTTAGAAAAGGCATAGGAACCAGAGATCAAATTGCCAACTTCCATTGGATCATAGAAAAAGCAAGAGAATTCCAGAAAGACATCTCCTTCTGCTTCATAGACTCTACTAAAGTTTTTGACTGTGTGGATTACAACAAACTGTGGAAAATTCTGAAAGAGATGGAAGTAGCAGACCTGTCTCCTGAGAAATCTGTATGCAGGTCAAGAAGCAACAGTTAGAACCAAACACTAAACAACGGACTGGTTCCAAATTGGGAAAGGAGTACATCAGGGTTATATATTGTCACCCTGATTATTTAACTTATATGCAGAGTACATCATGCAAAATGCTGGGCTGGATGAAGCTCAAGCTGGAATCAAGATTGCTAGGAGAAATATCAACAACTTCAGATATGCAGATGACACCACACTAAAGGCAGAACGTTAAGAGGAACTAAAGAGCCTCTTGAAGGTAAAAGAGGAGAGTGAAAAAGCTGGCTTAAAACTCAACATTCGAATAATTATCATGGCATCTAGTTCCATCACCTCATGGCAAATAGATGGGCAAACAATGGAATCAATGACAAGCTTTATTTTCTTGGGCTCCAAAATCACTCTGGATGGAGAGGGCAGCCATGAAATTAAAAGATGCTTGCTCCTTGGAAGAAAAGCTATAACAAATCTAGACAGTGTAGTAAAAAGCAGAGACATCACTTTGCCACCAAAGGTCCACAAAATCAAAGCTGTGATTTTTCCAGTAGTCATGTGTGGCTGTGAAAGTTGGACCATAAAGAAGGCTGAGTACCAAAGAACTGATGCTTTCGAACTGTGCTCCTGGAGAAGACTCTTGAGAATCCCTTGGACAGCAAGGAGACTAAACTGGTCAATCCTAAAGGAAATCAACCCTGAATATTCATTGGAAGGACTGGTGCCGAAGCTGAAGTTCCAATAGTTTGGCCATCTGATGTGAAGAGACGACTCACTGGAAAAGATCCTGATGGTGGGAAAAATAGAAGGCAGGAGAAGAGGATGACATAGGATGAGATGGTTGGATGGCATCACTGAGTCAATGGACATGAGTTTGAGCAGACTCCTAGAGATGGAGGGGGAAAGGGAAGCCTGGCATGCTGCAGTCCATTGGGTCACAAAGAGTCAGTTCACTCTGAGGGACTGAACAGCAACAAATACCGATAATACATTTTAGAAAAAAGTGAATTATGTTAACTATATTCACAATACTCAGTTTAAGAAGGCAGAGAATTGTTAAAATGACTGAAGATGGTTAGCACAAAATACTGTTTGAAATTTAAAGCTAACAATTGTTTGGAAAAGATAATTATTGAGAAAACTGGATACTGGATAAGTAAGGTACTATTGCATAAAATAAGATTTTTGAACACAAAATGCTTATAATCTTGGTGGAGAGATAAAGCATGTAAAAGCATGAAATATAGAGTAAACAAATAGTGCTGTTGTACATGCTACTTGTTCACTTTGGATCATACAGTAGCCTCATCAATGAAGGGTATAAGAATGAAGTCTCCTAGGGAGGTTTGAGAATTAAAGGTGATGATTGATAAGTGGTATATAATGTTATGAAGTGAAGAATGACAAAAGTACAGACAAAAAGCTAACGACTGAAGATCACCATAGACTGAGAAACTTTATAGAGATGGAGAGACTGAAACTTGCTTTTGGAGAAAAAGGAAAATTCTAGGAGGGCGGCTCAGTGGACAAGGAAAAGATCAATGCATTTTGGAGAGATGATGAGGAGACAATCTGCTTGAAGGTGTGGGTCATAAAAGACAAGGTTAACTAAGGAAATGTACTTTTTCAAAGTGGAAAATAGACATAAACAATGAGAAACAGAACAATATCCCATGACTCTACCATCTAGAGATAACTACACAGTTGTTTATACAGCCTTTTAGTTTTATTTCCTATGCAAATGTTTACTTTTATACTTAAAACATACAATACTATATATACAATTTCATAACTTTAACATTACATTCTCAGCATTTTTGCATGTCATTATATATCTCTCGGAAACATGTTTTCTATAGCCACATAATACCAAACTTTTTTGATTTTGCTATGAGTTAATTAACCTATTTTTTTTGACTTTTAGTTTGCTGTATTTATTTTCTATTCTAATGTATAATACTGGGAATTGGGAAAGGAGTATGTGAAGCCTATATATTGTCACCCTGCTTACTTATATGCAGAGTACAAAAGAGATGTAGGCTTGATCCCTGGGTCAGGAAGAGCCCGTGGAGTAGAAAATGGCAATCCACTCCAGTATTTTGGCTGGAAAATTCCATGGACAGAGATGTATGGGGAGGGCTACAGTCATGGGGTTGCAAAGAGTTGGACATGACAGAGCACAAATTCATCTACAAATCTATATGAGGTATCCAGTTAGGAAGACTTTTTGCAACCAAGAATAGCATATGAAACTGATTTATCTGGTCCAAAGCTATCCAAGTAAGCTGGTGTAAAATTCAGTTTGGTCCACCTTGCAGTAACTCAGTTTTCCCTATCTTATTTAAGGCTGTCTTGACTACCCTTTCCTTTTTCCTTCCCAGTACACACACACACACACACACACACACACACACACACACACACACACACACTCACATTTAATTTTGGGCCTCTTTTTTATTGATTTTTATTTATTTATTTATTTTTCATCCATCTTTACTCTTTGCCCTGTGTGAACCCCCCATTGCAGTGGCCCTCACATCTCACATTGCAGAGCACTGGCTCTGGGCGCATGTGCTCCAGAGTGCCAGCTCGCAACTGGACACACCAGTCTAGCCGCTCCATGGCACGTGGGCTCTTCTCAGGCCAGGGATTGAACTGGTGCCCCCTGCACTGCATGGCGGACTTCCCACCCACTGGACCACCAGGGATGCCCCCTTCTCTCTATATGTATACATATATTTTAAATATAAAGCATCCTCTTTTTAAAACATTTATTTTGGCGGGGGGTGGGGAGGGCGGGGGTTGGGCGGGCCACTTTCACTGGTCTTTCATTTGCCTAGTTTCATCCATCTTTGTTCTTTGGCCCATGTGGGCCTCCCATCGCGGTGGCCTCTGTTGTCTCAGAGCACCGGCTCTGGGCGCATGCGCTCCAGAGCTCCGGCTCGGTAATTGGACACATCGGTCCAGCTGCTCCGCGGCACATGGGATCTTCCCAGGCCAGGGATCAAACCGGCGCCCCTTGCACTGCAAGGCGGTGTCCTTACCCACTGGACCACCAGGGAAGCCCCCCCCTTCTCTATATTTTTAATAGAAAAATAAATACTTCCTTTAGAAGAAAGAATAAAAATTTAAAAATTTCTCAGTTGTGTCTTAGATTACAGTCAGCTTACCAAATCAGAGTTGTGTTGCACTGATTATTTCCACGACAAAGTTTATAAGCAGATTGGTCTACTCATTAAGACCTGTTCCTGTTTTTTTTGTTGTTGTTGTTGTTAATTTTGGCCTCTTTTATCGGTGCTTTATTTTATTTTCATCCATCTTTATTCTTTGGCCTGTGTGGGCCTCCCATTGCTGTGGCCTCTGTTGTCTCAGAGCACCGGCTCTGGGCGCATGCGCTCCAGAGCTCCGGCTCGGTAATTGGACACATCGGTCCAGCTGCTCCGCGGCACATGGGATCTTCCCAGGCCAGGGATCAAACCGGCGCCCCTTGCACTGCAAGGCGGTGTCCTTACCCACTGGACCACCAGGGAAGCCCCCCCCTTCTCTATATTTTTAATAGAAAAATAAATACTTCCTTTAGAAGAAAGAATAAAAATTTAAAAATTTCTCAGTTGTGTCTTAGATTACAGTCAGCTTACCAAATCAGAGTTGTGTTGCACTGATTATTTCCACGACAAAGTTTATAAGCAGATTGGTCTACTCATTAAGACCTGTTCCTGTTTTTTTTGTTGTTGTTGTTGTTAATTTTGGCCTCTTTTATCGGTGCTTTATTTTATTTTCATCCATCTTTATTCTTTGGCCTGTGTGGGCCTCCCATTGCAGTGGCCTCTCTCATTGCAGAGCACCGGCTCTAGGCGCATGCGCTCCAGAGCGCTGGGTCGTAATTGGACACACAGGTCCTGCTGCTCCGCAGTATGTGGGATCTTCCCAGGCCAAGCGTCAAACCAGTGCCCCTTGCACTGCAAGGCAGACTCTTTACCCACTGGACCACCAGGGAAGTCCTGAGACCTGTTCCTGTTTGAAGGACTCAGTTTGAGTCAAAAAACAGATTAGAGCTTTGGTAAAATATAACATCTCTATTGCCTCCAGTGCTTTCTCTTGCTGTGGCAATGGAACGTGTCTCAGTATTTTTATTCTAATGTGCTTTCAAGGAATACTTTTTTCCTCTGTCCATTACTGCATTGATGGCTGCAGTCATTTTGTTTCATGGTGGTTGAAACAAAACTTGAATTGATGATCATTTCCTGGGACAGTATAAACTTTTAGACAGCTTAGCTTCTTTGTCTCTCATTTCCTTTGAGCACTATGAATATATTCATTAAGAAACATTTGCTAGATACTTTCCATGTGCCAGACTCTCTGTTAAGCATGTGAGGTATGTGCTAGGTGTGTAATACTGAAAAAAAAATTGACTTGGTCCTGGTCCTTATTATAGTTCTTAAAGTTTATAGGAGAGAATAAAGTAATGAGCACAGAAATCAGCATACAATAATAAAAATTGTTAAGATAATAGGGGGCTATCTCAATTCCTAAGTGATAGAGACAGGGACCTCCCTGGTAGTTCAGTGGCTAAGACTCTGTGCTCCCAATGCAGGGGTCTTGGTGTTCGATCCCTGGCCAGGGAACTAGACCCCACATGCTGATACTAAGAGTTTGTCTGCTGCAACTAAGACCTGGTACAGCCAAAATAAATAAATAAATATTAAATGAATAAATATTAAAAAAAAAAAAGAGTGAGAGGCATGAGGATTAAAATCAGGATGCTAGGTCAGTATGTCAGATTAGTCATTCAGACTGCTATTGAAAATTATCTTTCATCCAAGATACTTATTTACAAGATGGGGCAGATTATTCATATTTTAAAATTTTATCTCCATTTTGGATATGTTTTGGCACTCAGCATCCCACTTCTCTGACAACCTATACAGCTATATGATAGTGAGCCAGAGCAACTAATTATTGGGTTAGCCAAAAAATTCATTTGAGTTTTGCCATAATATTTTATGGAAAACCCCAATGAGCATTTTGGCCAATCCAATATATTGACTATTTGCATAGGGCAGTTTAGAAAAAGAAAAAACTGAATCTCTTGAATTGGCAATAACTTCTGAATATACATGGATTTGTTAATTTCTCCATGTAGTTTTTTAAAATATAATTTATTTTTAGTTGCACTGAGTCTTTGTTGACTAATTAGTTTTTTCGGGTTTGAAGGCAGACTCTTTACCCACTGGACCACCAGAAGTCCTGAGATTTTTTAGAGTCAAAAAACAGATTAGAGCTTTGGTAAAATATAACATCTCTATTGCCTCCAGTGCTTTCTCTTGCTGTGGCAATGGAACGTGTCTCAGTATTTTTATTCTAATGTGCTTTCAAGGAATACTTTTTTCCTCTGTCCATTACTGCATTGATGGCTGCAGTCATTTTGTTTCATGGTGGTTGAAACAAAACTTGAATTGATGATCATTTCCTGGGACAGTATAAACTTTTAGACAGCTTAGCTTCTTTGTCTCTCATTTCCTTTGAGCACTATGAATATATTCATTAAGAAACATTTGCTAGATACTTTCCATGTGCCAGACTCTCTGTTAAGCATGTGAGGTATGTGCTAGGTGTGTAATACTGAAAAAAAAATTGACTTGGTCCTGGTCCTTATTATAGTTCTTAAAGTTTATAGGAGAGAATAAAGTAATGAGCACAGAAATCAGCATACAATAATAAAAATTGTTAAGATAATAGGGGGCTATCTCAATTCCTAAGTGATAGAGACAGGGACCTCCCTGGTAGTTCAGTGGCTAAGACTCTGTGCTCCCAATGCAGGGGTCTTGGTGTTCGATCCCTGGCCAGGGAACTAGACCCCACATGCTGATACTAAGAGTTTGTCTGCTGCAACTAAGACCTGGTACAGCCAAAATAAATAAATAAATATTAAATGAATAAATATTAAAAAAAAAAAAGAGTGAGAGGCATGAGGATTAAAATCAGGATGCTAGGTCAGTATGTCAGATTAGTCATTCAGACTGCTATTGAAAATTATCTTTCATCCAAGATACTTATTTACAAGATGGGGCAGATTATTCATATTTTAAAATTTTATCTCCATTTTGGATATGTTTTGGCACTCAGCATCCCACTTCTCTGACAACCTATACAGCTATATGATAGTGAGCCAGAGCAACTAATTATTGGGTTAGCCAAAAAATTCATTTGAGTTTTGCCATAATATTTTATGGAAAACCCCAATGAGCATTTTGGCCAATCCAATATATTGACTATTTGCATAGGGCAGTTTAGAAAAAGAAAAAACTGAATCTCTTGAATTGGCAATAACTTCTGAATATACATGGATTTGTTAATTTCTCCATGTAGTTTTTTAAAATATAATTTATTTTTAGTTGCACTGAGTCTTTGTTGCTGACTGAGAGTTTCTCATTGCAGTGAGTTCTCTTGTTGAGGGCACAGGCTCTATGCTTATAAACTTCAGTAGTTGCAACATGTGTTCTCCATATAGTTTTATCAGTATTTACTTATATATTTAGTTGGCTGAGTGTAGATACATTTAGACTTGTTACATAATTCTGAAGAACTGAGCATTATTGTGTGTTTGTGTTGACTTCCTTCAGTCGTGTCCGACTCTTTATAGACTATAGCCTGCCAAGCCTCTCTGTCCCTGGGATTCTCCAGGCAAGAATATTGGAGTGGGTAGCCATTTCCTCCTCCAGAGGATCTTCCCAACCTAGGATTAGAGCCCATGTCTCTTATGTCTCCTGCATTGGCAAGGCAGGTCTTTACCAATAGAGCCAGAGCACTTTTTCTTTTATTATGTTGTAAACTCTAATTTCTATCTATGCTTGTCAAATTCTATCTAGGCTGATAATACAGTAACTCCAGATTTTTGTTTTCAGGAATAATTGATTTCTACTTATTTTAGTTGGTCTCTTGTAATTCACGTATATCTGGATCTTTGTATTTCTCCTAGGGTTATAGCCTGTTTTTTTGACTTTAAGTTGGTAAGTTTAGTCTTTTTAACTTAGTTAAGATTTTTCTCTTAAAGTTGCTGATATTTTTTGGCTGTCTACCATCTTTCTTTTGCTTCCCTCACCCCCCACTTTTGTCCCATATACAACCCTAAACATGTAATATTATCATTTTATCCCAGTGATCTTCAATCATCTATTAATCAGAATCACCTGGGAGATTTCATAAATTAATTTTTAAATATTTTTCAGAGTTTTGTTATTCACAGACATGTATGTTCCCAGATCAGTCATATGCATATTCCTGGCCCCCTCTGTCCTCCTAGTCCCCCCCATCCCACCGGTCCAGGCTGTCGCACTGCACCTCTGCAGGATCCTCTATTCCCACAGCACAATGACAATAGCTACCTTTTTCACATGTGATAGTATAGGTTTCCATGTTACTCCACCTGGAAGATTTTAAAAAATATTAATATTCAAGTTCTACCACTAGGGTTTTTATGTGAGGTCTGGAGTAGAACCTAGAATTGGTATTTTTGAAAAGCTCCCTAGATGATATATATTTATGTATATTATACGTAACTTTGGATACTCAGATTTTCCATTACCTTCCAAAGTCACATCATAAACACCTACAATACCTGGAGAAGCTGCCCTTCTTTAGTTATTCTAATGAAATTCTTGAAATAATCTGTTTGGGATTGGTATTCACACTATTTCCACCCTATTCTCTTGGAACTGTCTCTGTGACTTGATTCCCAGTTCTCACTGCTTCTCAGGTGCTGGAGTCCCACAGCCAACTCAGATACTGACAGAGTCAGGTATTTCAGGTATTCAGAGTTAGGTATTTAGATCTGGTCTTTTGGCTATTAGATCCTCTAATGGAGTTCAGAGTTTTGGGAAGCTTAAGTTATAGTGTTAACTTGATCCTCGTAGCTTCTGTTAGACTCCTTCTATTCCTTAGCACATTTGCTTTCTGTTGAGCTCTGGTCTACCAACCTGTTGTTGAAGATGCTAATAATAACATCATTGAAATATTTACTGGAAAGCCACTGATTCTGGTAGTTCTGGAATGTGGCACTTATTCTACCTGTTAAAGCTAATAGTGAACAGTAATGTTCTCTAGTGCTGTAGTTCTCAAAGTGTCATCCCTGGACCAGCAGCATCAGTATTAACTGAGAACTTATTAGAAATAAACCTTCTCTGGTCCTCTTCCAAAGCTACTAAATCAGAAATACTGGAGGGAGGGATAAAGCGATCTTTATTTTAACAATCTGCCAGCTGATTTGATACTCACTCAAGTTTGAGAGCCCTACTGTAATCCAAGAGGGTTTCAATGTTCAATTTAATTAAGAACACAGGAAAATTCTCTTTATGGTGGTAACTGGTTAATTAACTAGGAAATCTTTCATAAATTAATTTTTAAATATTTTTCAGAGTTTTGTTATTCACAGACATGTATGTTCCCAGATCAGTCATATGCATATTCCTGGCCCCCTCTGTCCTCCTAGTCCCCCCCATCCCACCGGTCCAGGCTGTCGCACTGCACCTCTGCAGGATCCTCTATTCCCACAGCACAATGACAATAGCTACCTTTTCCACATGTGATAGTATAGGTTTCCATGTTACTCCACCTGGAAGATTTTAAAAAATATTAATATTCAAGTTCTACCACTAGGGTTTTTATGTGAGGTCTGGAGTAGAACCTAGAATTGGTATTTTTGAAAAGCTCCCTAGATGATATATATTTATGTATATTATACGTAACTTTGGATACTCAGATTTTCCATTACCTTCCAAAGTCACATCATAAACACCTACAATACCTGGAGAAGCTGCCCTTCTTTAGTTATTCTAATGAAATTCTTGAAATAATCTGTTTGGGATTGGTATTCACACTATTTCCACCCTATTCTCTTGGAACTGTCTCTGTGACTTGATTCCCAGTTCTCACTGCTTCTCAGGTGCTGGAGTCCCACAGCCAACTCAGATACTGACAGAGTCAGGTATTTCAGGTATTCAGAGTTAGGTATTTAGATCTGGTCTTTTGGCTATTAGATCCTCTAATGGAGTTCAGAGTTTTGGGAAGCTTAAGTTATAGTGTTAACTTGATCCTCGTAGCTTCTGTTAGACTCCTTCTATTCCTTAGCACATTTGCTTTCTGTTGAGCTCTGGTCTACCAACCTGTTGTTGAAGATGCTAATAATAACATCATTGAAATATTTACTGGAAAGCCACTGATTCTGGTAGTTCTGGAATGTGGCACTTATTCTACCTGTTAAAGCTAATAGTGAACAGTAATGTTCTCTAGTGCTGTAGTTCTCAAAGTGTCATCCCTGGACCAGCAGCATCAGTATTAACTGAGAACTTATTAGAAATAAACCTTCTCTGGTCCTCTTCCAAAGCTACTAAATCAGAAATACTGGAGGGAGGGATAAAGCGATCTTTATTTTAACAATCTGCCAGCTGATTTGATACTCACTCAAGTTTGAGAGCCCTACTGTAATCCAAGAGGGTTTCAATGTTCAATTTAATTAAGAACACAGGAAAATTCTCTTTATGGTGGTAACTGGTTAATTAACTAGGAAATCAAGAATAGTATGACCGGGCTTCCCCTGGTGGTCGAGTGGATAAGGACGCCGCCTTGCAGTGCAAGGGGCGCCGGTTTGATCCCTGGCCTGGGAAGATCCCACGTGCTGCGGAGCGGCTGGACCGGTGTGTCCAATTACCGAGCCGGGGCTCTGGAGAGCATGCGACCAGAGCCGGTGCTCTGCGACGACAGATGCCACCGCGATGGGAGGCCCACAGGAGCCAAAGAACAAAGACAGATGAAAATAGAGAAATGAAAGACCAATAGAAGTGGCCCGCCTGCTCCCCTCCCTCCCCAACTCAACCCCCGCCCAAAAATAAATAAAAAAATAAATCTTTAAAAAAAAAAAGAATAGTATGACCAAGATTCAAAAAGGGAATAAACATTCAGTGGGTAGTACTGCATTTTCTAATTTGGTATTTTAATTTACTTTGAACTTTACCCCAGTATTTAGTCTAATCTTCATGTTAATCTGTTTTTCTTGAAATTAGAAGTTAGTATATGTATTTAATCAAGTGGGAGAATTAAAGTAAATATTGTGAACAAATTATCTAAGTGGAATGTGGACTTGTATCAAATTATTCACAGCCAACCCACCTGTACAGAAACAATTACCATGATATTTATTTATTTATTTATTATTTATTTATTTAAAGATTTATTTATTTACTTATTTTGGGCGGAGCTGGGGAGGGAGGGGGGCGGGCGGGCCACTTCTATTGGTCTTTCATTTCTCTATTTTCATTCGTCTTTGTTCTTTGGCTCCTGTGGGCCTTCCATCGCGGTGGCGTCGCAGAGCACCGGCTCTGGTTGCATGTGCTCCAGAGCTCTGGCTTGGTAACTGGACACATCAGTCCAGCTGCGCCGCGGCACGTGGGATCTTCCCAGGCCAGGGATCGAACCGGCGCCCCTTGCACTGCAAGGCGGTGTCCTTATCCAGTGGACCACCAGGGGAAGCCCTTACCATGATATTTAAAAATTAATAGTACAGGGAATGTAGCTTGAATTTTATGATAACTTTATATGGAATATAATCTATAAAAATATTGACTCAGTATGTTGTATACCTGGCACTAATATAATATTGTAAGTCAACTGTGCTTTAATAAAAAAAAATAAATAGGGCTACCCTGGTGGTCCAGTGGGTAAAGAGTCCGCCTTGCGGTGCAAGGGGCAGCGGTCTGATCCCTGGCCTGGGAAGAGCCCATGCGCCATGGAGCAGCTGGACCGGTGTGTCCAATCATGAGCCAGTGCTCTGGAGCACATGTGTCCAGAGCCAGTGCTCTGCAATGAGAGAGGCCACTGCAATGGGAGGCCCACACAGGCCAAAGAATTAAGATGGATGAAAATAAAGAAATGAAGGACCAATGAAAAAGGCCCAAATTTAAAAATAAATAAACAAACATTAATATAGAGTCAGATTCTTCTCTTGCTGCCCCTACTATCCATGGTTTCCAAAACAGGAATAATAATAAAAAAAAACTCTTCGTAGCACTTGCTAAGTATGCACCAGTACAGAGAGTGCTATGTTATAATGAAGATGTACAGAAAAATCTTCTCTTTGTAAAATTTGGTCTTTCTCTTTGAAAAAATTAATTTGGGGCTGGATAAAACATATTTGGCATCTAGACTCTGAGATATCACATGCTTGCTTTAGCTCTAAATTTATTTTAAAAGTTTACTTTTATTCTGTTTACTAGTTGTTAAACTAATTGTCCTTTGATTAGAGTACCTTTTACCTATCCAGATAGCTTTTAATGGAAACACTTTTGTTTTACCAGTAGTAAACTGAAGGAAATTTGGCCACTGATTTTTTTTTTTTCACCGAAATCTAGTCTTCATACATGCAATATCTTCCCTTAAGGAAAAATAACTTAGATTTTGTATCTATATTAGTGAGCCTTACCAAGGTCATTAGGGTTGTTGTTGGTGTGACTGTGGGTCACATGCAGGAAATGCCATGAACTCTAGAGCCACAGCGTGATGGGAGGTGGGAGATGGGGAGGGAGACGCACACACGTGATTTCAGAGCATGGCAGATCACACACTCAGGAGACCATAGAGCAAGGACAAGCATTGTAGAGTCATGTAAACAAGGACTTGGCCATTTCTGGGATGGCAAGTGCTTGTAGGGGCTTCCTTGGTGGCTCAGTGGTAAAGAATCTGCCTGCTAATGCAGGAGACATAGGTTCTGTCCCTGGGTAGAGAAGATCCCCTAGAGAAGGAAATGGCAACCTGCTCTAGTACTCTTGTCTGGGAAATCCCATGGACAGAGAAGCCTGGAGGGCTACAGTCCATAGGGTCATGAAAGAGCTGGACACAGCTTAGTGACTAAACAGCAAGTGCTTATGGAGAGTATTATGCAAATATTATTGGGAATAGTAAACATTTCTTTAGAGACACATTTGACTACAACTCTGTAACTAAACACGGGATTAAAGGAACCAGGGACTCCTGAGGGGTGACAATCACCTCACTGCTAAAGCCTCCTTGGATATGGAGTGACCTTCCAGTTCAGACTTTAGAAGTCCCTGAACTTGGCAGCTTGATTTTCTTAGGATCGCAGGAGTTCTTATTTTCTTCCCTATCTCCAATATGAATAAATGAAAACAAAACAGGAGATTATTGTTCTTTAAAGTGGGGACCAAGTTTACCAAAGTGCAAAATACTCCTGAATTCTCAAATGCATCTGCAGGTAAACCAGGAGTCCAGTAGATGTTCTCTGTAGGGTCACACCAACATCTTCACATCAGGGGCTTCAGTCCCTTCCATGTACAGCCTGTTCTGCTTTCTCTCATCTCCTTCTGCTTCCCTGTAGCCTCAGACCCTCAGGCCTCCCAAGCAAATGCTTCTAGTAACCTGTCAAATCATCTCAATCTCACCCCTGAGAAGTCTCTTTGGCTATTATTTCCTGTTTACACTGCCTTCGCCTCACATGTTCATCAAATTGCCCTGCAGTCAGGGTCTGCTGGAATTCCCAATACTGTCATGATATCATCCTGAATAGGCTTGCAACAGGTCACAAGCTCTTTCAGGCTCCAAGCTGTCTACATAAATAACCCCCATGGCTTTTCTCCCCTCTTCTACCACTTGCACTGTGTTGTGCAAGTGCAAATGGAGATGTGTTCATTTCTTTGGTTTATAGGTAGCTAGTAGTTCCTATGACACTTGGCTTAGCTGTGTTAGAGTTGTCACTGATTTTAAGGGCTTGGAGTTCAGATGTGCATTCTATCTAGTCTGGATGGTGCTCATCTAGGACCACACACAGCCAAGTGCTTCATAATGATGAGGATGAACATTCTGCCTTAAGTCTGACTTGCATTGTTCTGAAAGGCTGAAGTCCAGCTCCTCAGAATAGCCGGCTGTTAAATCCCATTCTACAGTCTACAGAATTTAATCACTGGTTTATGTCTCTAATATTCAATTTTTGGGTTTTAAAATGGTATCCTTCCATTACAAAACCCTGTACCAAGGGTAATATTCTTCTGTTTTTCTGATGACAACATCTTCTCCCGCAGTCACTCAAGCATATTCAAAATAAGAAAGGAAATAACCTTTTTTCTTACTTTGAATAGGGAACACGGAACCAGGGACTCCTGAGGGGTGACAATCACCTCACTGCTAAAGCCTCCTTGGATATGGAGTGACCTTCCAGTTCAGACTTTAGAAGTCCCTGAACTTGGCAGCTTGATTTTCTTAGGATCGCAGGAGTTCTTATTTTCTTCCCTATCTCCAATATGAATAAATGAAAACAAAACAGGAGATTATTGTTCTTTAAAGTGGGGACCAAGTTTACCAAAGTGCAAAATACTCCTGAATTCTCAAATGCATCTGCAGGTAAACCAGGAGTCCAGTAGATGTTCTCTGTAGGGTCACACCAACATCTTCACATCAGGGGCTTCAGTCCCTTCCATGTACAGCCTGTTCTGCTTTCTCTCATCTCCTTCTGCTTCCCTGTAGCCTCAGACCCTCAGGCCTCCCAAGCAAATGCTTCTAGTAACCTGTCAAATCATCTCAATCTCACCCCTGAGAAGTCTCTTTGGCTATTATTTCCTGTTTACACTGCCTTCGCCTCACATGTTCATCAAATTGCCCTGCAGTCAGGGTCTGCTGGAATTCCCAATACTGTCATGATATCATCCTGAATAGGCTTGCAACAGGTCACAAGCTCTTTCAGGCTCCAAGCTGTCTACATAAATAACCCCCATGGCTTTTCTCCCCTCTTCTACCACTTGCACTGTGTTGTGCAAGTGCAAATGGAGATGTGTTCATTTCTTTGGTTTATAGGTAGCTAGTAGTTCCTATGACACTTGGCTTAGCTGTGTTAGAGTTGTCACTGATTTTAAGGGCTTGGAGTTCAGATGTGCATTCTATCTAGTCTGGATGGTGCTCATCTAGGACCACACACAGCCAAGTGCTTCATAATGATGAGGATGAACATTCTGCCTTAAGTCTGACTTGCATTGTTCTGAAAGGCTGAAGTCCAGCTCCTCAGAATAGCCGGCTGTTAAATCCCATTCTACAGTCTACAGAATTTAATCACTGGTTTATGTCTCTAATATTCAATTTTTGGGTTTTAAAATGGTATCCTTCCATTACAAAACCCTGTACCAAGGGTAATATTCTTCTGTTTTGTCTGATGACAACATCTTCTCCCGCAGTCACTCAAGCATATTCAAAATAAGAAAGGAAATAACCTTTCTTTATAGAATTAGAGTTGTAGCTTACATTTTAACACCACAGAAACTAGGCATTGGGATAGTGTCCTCTCTCTCTAAGCATATGGCTTTCAATTATTTTTCCACTTCACCAAAATGGTTTTGAAAATTCTTCCATCTTCATAATGTTTTCCTTTATGTTGCATTGGAAGGACCACCTTAAGCCCATCCCTCAGCTCTCACCAGCAAATATGATCACTTTAAGGGAAACATAAATTGGGGCAGTCTGAGTGCAAAAGAGTTTCTCGGAGAAACTATTCTGATGCCACAGGGATATGGTTTAGAATTAAAGCATGTCTCAGATAAGTGGTGGTCACTCTGAACTTGATAACTTCCACAGGAACTAGAATCCTAAAATAAAAGGCGAGGATCTTTCTCTGAGGGTGAAGGAGCAGGCCCTCTTCCAGGAAACACCAGCGAGATGCTGTGGAAGGACCATAGTCAGAGTGCCAGATACTTGTGACTTTGGAAAATCCTTTTGGTCTTCTGGGTTTCAACATCACCCTCTGTTTGTTTTGTCTTTCAAACTTATTTGTCAATACATATTTATGAGAACCCAAGAGTTCAGAGCACTCGGAATGACATGATAATTAATAATGGAGATAGAGTTTCCAGTCTTCTGGAACTCAGGGATAGTTTTGTATTTAATAGTCTACCTATAGAAGGAAGATTTCAAATTGTATTTAATAAGAGTTTTAGTTTAATATTAACTTTTGGGTCATATAGTCTTGCTCTTTTATTTTTTTTTTATACTTGCTGGTCTTCCTCAACCATTCCCAGAGAGATATGACATGGAACCAAATTATACACTTGCCTAATACAACGTGTTGAGAGCATGTCAAATGTATTTTATTGGTAGGAATTTGTTTTGATCAACTGTGGTCAATATTGCCTGCATTTATGGGTGTGATTCAGGAAGAGAGAACAGATATTGGTGACCACATTTTGGTCCTACTGCTGTGTCATAATTATAGAGCTGTGTGGATAAAGTACAGTTCAAAATAAAACATTGTTAAAAATCTCTTCTCTTCTTAAGCTTATAAAATTAGTCTACATAAATTTATCAACTGAATTTAAGTAGTGGGTTTATATTTTTGACAGCCAATATGTGCTATTTCCCTACACAAACAGTTATGCCTAAAGCTTAATGAAGTAGGAAAGGCATTCAGGAAGAGCTAGAGCCAACATCTTGTATATTTGAACCTGTCTGTTCTGCCAGTGACCCATAGAGTGAAGAGCTGTGTCAGCTAATCATTTAGCTGACTATTGCTGACAGACAAATACCTCATGCTGAGCTGGGAGGGAATGTCACAAAAACATCAGAAGTCAACAAGGTGACACAATTCCTGTGGGGTCCTGTGCCTATTTTTGCCAATGCTTGGAGCTGAGCAATTGCACATAAAAATGCATCTTATCTGCAAACAGCACACACATTTTAAGACTTTAAATTAGTTTGTTTTTAGAGGTGTTTTTGAAACTACTTGGACACATATTTTTCCAATGATGGTAATTAGCTGATTAATAATATCACAGTCATCAAAAGAGATAGCATGTTTTCAAAATCATGCAACAATAGATGAGCCCTTACATGGCTTTAATTGGAACACCTAATAATTATAACCTTGTATCTACAAGGGAAGAAATGTTTTCAACAGTAAACACCAACACAGAAAAACAAAACAAAAATTTGTCAACAGAAGACCGCCTGCTCATAAGACTACTAAGCCCCCAAACAGCTGTTTAATTAATGCATTGTTTCAGAGGACATAATACTCTAATGAAACCATAGAGATAGTAGTTTCCAACATTGTTAATAGCAAAAATCCTACCATCCACCTGCTCCATAACCTGCCGATTTTGAAAGAGTTTTTCCCTATACACTTGTATTTTGTAAATAATTAGGGGTTTCTATTTTTTTCTATTCTTTGGCAATGTCATGCAGCATGCAGGATCTTAGTTCCCCAACCAAAGATTGAACCCATGCCTCCTGCAGTGGAAATATGGAGTCTTAATCACAAGACCATCAGGGAAGTCCCCTGGGGTTTTCCATTTTAATAAGCAATTTTAACTTCCATGTGATTCAGGAAGAGAGAACAGATATTGGTGACCACATTTTGGTCCTACTGCTGTGTCATAATTATAGAGCTGTGTGGATAAAGTACAGTTCAAAATAAAACATTGTTAAAAATCTCTTCTCTTCTTAAGCTTATAAAATTAGTCTACATAAATTTATCAACTGAATTTAAGTAGTGGGTTTATATTTTTGACAGCCAATATGTGCTATTTCCCTACACAAACAGTTATGCCTAAAGCTTAATGAAGTAGGAAAGGCATTCAGGAAGAGCTAGAGCCAACATCTTGTATATTTGAACCTGTCTGTTCTGCCAGTGACCCATAGAGTGAAGAGCTGTGTCAGCTAATCATTTAGCTGACTATTGCTGACAGACAAATACCTCATGCTGAGCTGGGAGGGAATGTCACAAAAACATCAGAAGTCAACAAGGTGACACAATTCCTGTGGGGTCCTGTGCCTATCTTTGCCAATGCTTCGAGCTGAGCAATTGCACATAAAAATGCATCTTATCTGCAAACAGCACACACATTTTAAGACTTTAAATTAGTTTGTTTTTAGAGGTGTTTTTGAAACTACTTGGACACATATTTTTCCAATGATGGTAATTAGCTGATTAATAATATCACAGTCATCAAAAGAGATAGCATGTTTTCAAAATCATGCAACAATAGATGAGCCCTTACATGGCTTTAATTGGAACACCTAATAATTATAACCTTGTATCTACAAGGGAAGAAATGTTTTCAACAGTAAACACCAACACAGAAAAACAAAACAAAAATTTGTCAACAGAAGACCGCCTGCTCATAAGACTACTAAGCCCCCAAACAGCTGTTTAATTAATGCATTGTTTCAGAGGACATAATACTCTAATGAAACCATAGAGATAGTAGTTTCCAACATTGTTAATAGCAAAAATCCTACCATCCACCTGCTCCATAACCTGCCGATTTTGAAAGAGTTTTTCCCTATACACTTGTATTTTGTAAATAATTAGGGGTTTCTATTTTTTTCTATTCTTTGGCAATGTCATGCAGCATGCAGGATCTTAGTTCCCCAACCAAAGATTGAACCCATGCCTCCTGCAGTGGAAATATGGAGTCTTAATCACAAGACCATCAGGGAAGTCCCCTGGGTTTTTCCATTTTAATAAGCAATTTTAACTTCCAGTTAACAATTATGATGAATGTGAAACATACAAATTCAACACTGGATTTCTAAAATTTCTACCCAAACCAAAGAAACTTGTAGATAGCGCAGATTGCTGTATGGTGACCATGTATGTGATTCTTTTAGACATTTAAAAATCTTGAAAATGGTATATGAGACCCATTGCTATTTTCTAGGAAGTTTTCAAGTTACCTTACAAAGAAACTAAATGATGTATACAAATTATAGTGTGAATTTAGTTGTGTTTGATGCACTTAAGAGTTTTTTTTTCTAAAAATGTGAAGAACAAAGCTATATTTTCTTAAAATAATTAAACATTATCTCCTATTTCAATACAAATTTGATAGGGCCCCTTACATCTGAGTCTTGGTAATTATCAAAAATGTATGGCTCAATAATGGAATTGTTTATTGCTTTTGGCAGACTTAAATAGGCACAATATGCAACAGGTTGGGATGCAAAGAACAAAATAAACTAAGAAGTATTTTTCATAAAAATGTGAACTACTGATTCCATTGTGAGATAGTTGGTATTGCAAGATGTAGAAGATAGGAAGATATATTTTTTTCTCCTTACTAGTTATACTGCCTCTGAGAATTAATGTCTGTCCTTGGGAAGTGTGTGTGTGTGTGTGTGTTCTGAGAGCCACTTACTGAACAGACTGTATAGTGGATGTGGGATACCAAATGTATTGCTTAGACTCACACTAGATTCTTTTGTGATCATTGAGCCTTAAAAGCGTATCTGTACTCCCACCCTAACCCCACAGATTTTTTAGGGCCTGATATGTCAAATTCTACTGAGTATGTTTCCTGGAGCCTGGATGTTCAGGGAAAGATATTGCTCCAAACTGCCAAATTCTCTGAAACGAGATAGTAGTTTCCAACATTGTTAATAGCAAAAATCCTACCATCCACCTGCTCCATAACCTGCCGATTTTGAAAGAGTTTTTCCCTATACACTTGTATTTTGTAAATAATTAGGGGTTTCTATTTTTTTCTATTCTTTGGCAATGTCATGCAGCATGCAGGATCTTAGTTCCCCAACCAAAGATTGAACCCATGCCTCCTGCAGTGGAAATATGGAGTCTTAATCACAAGACCATCAGGGAAGTCCCCTGGGTTTTTCCATTTTAATAAGCAATTTTAACTTCCAGTTAACAATTATGATGAATGTGAAACATACAAATTCAACACTGGATTTCTAAAATTTCTACCCAAACCAAAGAAACTTGTAGATAGCGCAGATTGCTGTATGGTGACCATGTATGTGATTCTTTTAGACATTTAAAAATCTTGAAAATGGTATATGAGACCCATTGCTATTTTCTAGGAAGTTTTCAAGTTACCTTACAAAGAAACTAAATGATGTATACAAATTATAGTGTGAATTTAGTTGTGTTTGATGCACTTAAGAGTTTTTTTTTCTAAAAATGTGAAGAACAAAGCTATATTTTCTTAAAATAATTAAACATTATCTCCTATTTCAATACAAATTTGATAGGGCCCCTTACATCTGAGTCTTGGTAATTATCAAAAATGTATGGCTCAATAATGGAATTGTTTATTGCTTTTGGCAGACTTAAATAGGCACAATATGCAACAGGTTGGGATGCAAAGAACAAAATAAACTAAGAAGTATTTTTCATAAAAATGTGAACTACTGATTCCATTGTGAGATAGTTGGTATTGCAAGATGTAGAAGATAGGAAGATATATTTTTTTCTCCTTACTAGTTATACTGCCTCTGAGAATTAATGTCTGTCCTTGGGAAGTGTGTGTGTGTGTGTGTGTTCTGAGAGCCACTTACTGAACAGACTGTATAGTGGATGTGGGATACCAAATGTATTGCTTAGACTCACACTAGATTCTTTTGTGATCATTGAGCCTTAAAAGCGTATCTGTACTCCCACCCTAACCCCACAGATTTTTTAGGGCCTGATATGTCAAATTCTACTGAGTATGTTTCCTGGAGCCCTGGGAATGTTTTCTTTCAGACAATACTTCGGGTTCAGGGAAAGATATTGCTGGGGGAAAGAGGAAAGGGACTTGAGGTGAGATCCTTTCTAGAAGGGTAGAAGTAGAATTTTCTGAGAGTGGGAAGAGGATTGCGTGACAGAGATGCTCCATTAGAGAGGAATGGTTGTAAGTACAGGGGGACAAACATTGGAGCTGGGATGCAGGTGATTATGAGAACCCTCTTTCCATCATAAACTATGTTCTTGGATGGTCTACTCTTGAACAAGGGAAAAGTCACATAAAATTTTACATGCATCAGTCAGCCCTCTGCCATCCTACCCTTCTACACTTACTCCAGACCTAGTTTTAGCAAGAAATAATTGACATATATCATTGTACACGTTTAAGGCATATTATGTGATGGCTTGATTTACATACATTGTGAAATCCTTATGGTTTATTAGTTTCAGTTACCACAAAGCATTCTATCAAGCCTGTTGTAACTATAGAGGTTTGTGTACTCATGTTATGGAGGACAAAAAAAGATGAAACAAAATGACAAACGACCCTTTAAAAATGTTTTATTGAAGTATAGTCAATTTATAATATTGCATTAGTTTCAAGTGCGTGGCAAAGTGATTTGGTTACACATAATACAAAATATACATATATGTGTGTGTGTGCATGTATGTTTATGAATATAAACATAAAATTCTTTTCCATTATAGTTTATTACAAGATATTGAGTATAGTTCCCTGTGCCATACAGTAGGTTCTTGTTGTTTATCTGTTTTATATATGATAGTGTGAATCTCCTGGGGCTTCCCAGGTGGTTCAGTGGTAAAGAATCAGCCGGCCAGGAAATGCGGGTTTGATCCCTGGATCAGGAAAATCCCCCAGAGGAGGAAATGGCAAGCCACTCCAGTATTTTTGCTGGGATGATCCCATGGACAGAAGAGCCTGGAGGGCTACAGTCAAGACATGACTGAGTGACTGAGCCCCCCACCATTGACTCACACTAGATTCTTTTGTGATCATTGAGCCTTAAAAGCGTATCTGTACTCCCACCCTAACCCCACAGATTTTTTAGGGCCTGATATGTCAAATTCTACTGAGTATGTTTCCTGGAGCCCTGGGAATGTTTTCTTTCAGACAATACTTCGGGTTCAGGGAAAGATATTGCTGGGGGAAAGAGGAAAGGGACTTGAGGTGAGATCCTTTCTAGAAGGGTAGAAGTAGAATTTTCTGAGAGTGGGAAGAGGATTGCGTGACAGAGATGCTCCATTAGAGAGGAATGGTTGTAAGTACAGGGGGACAAACATTGGAGCTGGGATGCAGGTGATTATGAGAACCCTCTTTCCATCATAAACTATGTTCTTGGATGGTCTACTCTTGAACAAGGGAAAAGTCACATAAAATTTTACATGCATCAGTCAGCCCTCTGCCATCCTACCCTTCTACACTTACTCCAGACCTAGTTTTAGCAAGAAATAATTGACATATATCATTGTACACGTTTAAGGCATATTATGTGATGGCTTGATTTACATACATTGTGAAATCCTTATGGTTTATTAGTTTCAGTTACCACAAAGCATTCTATCAAGCCTGTTGTAACTATAGAGGTTTGTGTACTCATGTTATGGAGGACAAAAAAAGATGAAACAAAATGACAAACGACCCTTTAAAAATGTTTTATTGAAGTATAGTCAATTTATAATATTGCATTAGTTTCAAGTGCGTGGCAAAGTGATTTGGTTACACATAATACAAAATATACATATATGTGTGTGTGTGCATGTATGTTTATGAATATAAACATAAAATTCTTTTCCATTATAGTTTATTACAAGATATTGAGTATAGTTCCCTGTGCCATACAGTAGGTTCTTGTTGTTTATCTGTTTTATATATGATAGTGTGAATCTCCTGGGGCTTCCCAGGTGGTTCAGTGGTAAAGAATCAGCCGGCCAGGAAATGCGGGTTTGATCCCTGGATCAGGAAAATCCCCCAGAGGAGGAAATGGCAAGCCACTCCAGTATTTTTGCTGGGATGATCCCATGGACAGAAGAGCCTGGAGGGCTACAGTCAAGACATGACTGAGTGACTGAGCACCCACCATGTACCACGTGCATCTTGTAAGCCTATATTACCAATTTATCCTTTCCCTACTTCCTCTTTGGTAAACATAATTTTGCTTTCTGTTCTGTAAATATTTATTTATTTGCATTATTTTTTAGACTAAACATATAAATAATGTATAATATTTGGCTTTGTCTGACAAACTTCATTTAGTATGATAAGCTCTAGATCCATCCATGTTGCTACAAATGGCATTATCTCATTATTTTTTATGGCTGAGTAATATTCCATTGTATATATACTACATCTTCTTTATCCAGTCATCTGCTGATGGACACTTAGATTGCTTCCATGTCTTAGCTATTGGAAATAGTGCTGCAGTGGACATTGAGGTGCATGTTGTTGTTCAGTCACATAGTTGTGTCCAACTCTTTGTGACCCCATGGACTGCAGCATGTCAGGCTTCCCTGTCCCTCACCATTTCCTGGAGCTTGCCCAAGTTCATGTACACTTTATTGGTGATGCTGTCCAGCCTTCTTATCCTCTTTTACCCTCATCTCCTTCTGCTTTCAGTCTTTCCCAATATTAGGGTTTTCAACAATGAGTTGGCTGTTCTCATCAAGTAGCCAAAGTACTGGCGCTTCAGTTTCAGCATCCGTACTTCCAATGAGTATTCAGGGTTGATTTCCTTTAAGATTGACTGGCTTGATCTCCCTGCAGTCCAAGGGACTCTCCAGAATCTTCTCCAGCATCACAATTTGAAATCATCAGTTCTTTGGCAGTCTGACTTCTATATTGTCCAGCTCTCACAACCTTACATGACCACTGGAAAGACCATAGCTTTGAGTATAGGGACCTTTGTCAGCAAAATGATGTCTTCACTTTTTACACATCTTCTGTGCTTGTCATGGGTTTTCTGCCAACAAGCAGTAGTCTACTGATTTCATGGTGATGTCACTATCTGCAGTGATTTTAGAGCCCAAGAAGAGGAAATCTGTCATTGTCTCCACCTTTCTGCCTTCAATTTACTATGAACTGATGGGGCTGGGTGCCATGATTTTTTTTTTTTTTTAATATTTAGTCTTAGGGTACATGCATCTGTTTAAATTAGAGCTTTTGTTTTTTTCTGAGCATATGCCCAGGAGTGAGATTGCTGGATCATATGATAACTATTTTTAGTTTTTTAATGCACTTCCATGCTATAATTAGATGTACCAAGTTACATGCCTGACATCAGTGTTCGAGGGTTCCCTTTTCTCCACACCCTTTTCAGCGTTTGTTATTTGTAGACTTTTTAATGATGGCCATTCTGACTGGTGTGAGGTCATACCTTATTGCATTTTAAAAAATCTAGACAGCCTTTTTAATTTATTTTTGGCTGTGCTGAGTCTTCCTTGCTGCATGGAGAGCAGCAGCATGAGGGGGGTGGCCCTCTATAGCTGCAGCACGGAGGCTGTACATTGTGGTGGGCTCTCTTGTTGCACAGCATGGGCTCTAGGGCACTCAAGAGCTCAGTAATTACAGCATGTGGGCTGATTTGCTGCAGATCCTGGGCTCTAGAGCATATGCTCAATAGCTGTGGCACATGGGCTTAGTCCCTCTGTGGCATGTGGGATCTTCCTGGATCAGGAATCTGACTCTCATCTCTTGCACTGGCAGGTAGAGTCTTTACCACTGAGTCACCAGGGAAGCCCCAAGATAGCCTTTCTATATTTTTCCTAACTTTAAACAGGCTTTCCTGATGACACTAGTGGTAAAGAACTTGCCTGCCAATGCAGGAGACATAAGAGACGTGGACTCAATCCGAGTTGGGAAGATCCCCTGCAGGAGGGAGCAGCAACCACCCCAACATTCTTGCCTGGAGAATTCCATGGGCAGAGGAGCCTGATGGACTACAGTTCATAGGGTTGCAAAGAGTTGAACATGACAAGCGACTTAGAATGCACTTTGAACTTTTTATTTTGTCAGTCACAACCTTACATGACCACTGGAAAGACCATAGCTTTGAGTATAGGGACCTTTGTCAGCAAAATGATGTCTTCACTTTACACATCTTCTGTGCTTGTCATGGGTTTTCTGCCAACAAGCAGTAGTCTACTGATTTCATGGTGATGTCACTATCTGCAGTGATTTTAGAGCCCAAGAAGAGGAAATCTGTCATTGTCTCCACCTTTCTGCCTTCAATTTACTATGAACTGATGGGGCTGGGTGCCATGATTTTTTTTTTTTTTTAATATTTAGTCTTAGGGTACATGCATCTGTTTAAATTAGAGCTTTTGTTTTTTTCTGAGCATATGCCCAGGAGTGAGATTGCTGGATCATATGATAACTATTTTTAGTTTTTTAATGCACTTCCATGCTATAATTAGATGTACCAAGTTACATGCCTGACATCAGTGTTCGAGGGTTCCCTTTTCTCCACACCCTTTTCAGCGTTTGTTATTTGTAGACTTTTTAATGATGGCCATTCTGACTGGTGTGAGGTCATACCTTATTGCATTTTAAAAAATCTAGACAGCCTTTTTAATTTATTTTTGGCTGTGCTGAGTCTTCCTTGCTGCATGGAGAGCAGCAGCATGAGGGGGGTGGCCCTCTATAGCTGCAGCACGGAGGCTGTACATTGTGGTGGGCTCTCTTGTTGCACAGCATGGGCTCTAGGGCACTCCAAGAGCTCAGTAATTACAGCATGTGGGCTGATTTGCTGCAGATCCTGGGCTCTAGAGCATATGCTCAATAGCTGTGGCACATGGGCTTAGTCCCTCTGTGGCATGTGGGATCTTCCTGGATCAGGAATCTGACTCTCATCTCTTGCACTGGCAGGTAGAGTCTTTACCACTGAGTCACCAGGGAAGCCCCAAGATAGCCTTTCTATATTTTTCCTAACTTTAAACAGGCTTTCCTGATGACACTAGTGGTAAAGAACTTGCCTGCCAATGCAGGAGACATAAGAGACGTGGACTCAATCCGAGTTGGGAAGATCCCCTGCAGGAGGGAGCAGCAACCACCCCAACATTCTTGCCTGGAGAATTCCATGGGCAGAGGAGCCTGATGGACTACAGTTCATAGGGTTGCAAAGAGTTGAACATGACAAGCGACTTAGAATGCACTTTGAACTTTTTATTTTGAATTGGGGTATAGGCGATTTCATTGTAGTTTTAATAGTTAGTCATGTTGAGCATCCTTTCATGGGTCTGTTGGCCATCTGTATGTCTTCTTCAGAGAAATAAAGTGACCTTTAAATCTAAAGTGATTTTAAATCTATTAGTTGTAGAGGAAGATGATGCTTAATTCAAGGAGGGTATGATGACAAATGAGCTTCACCTACACATGTCCTCCTACAGGATTCCCCAGTGTCTTAAACCATCCCAAGAAAGGATTCTAAGGTCAGTTAAGTTTGGGATATGTTGTATACCATAGGAGATTCACAATACACATTTAACAATCTAAAAATAAATCTGAGAAGTCCTGCACTAGAGAAAATTATTTAACTTCAGTTAATCCAGTATCTTCTACTGAATTTAACTCCATTTCTCACAGGATGTGTTTTTCATGGAATAAGACTGACATCTACTTTCCAGAAACAATTTCTTCCTTTACTTCTATCACATTACTCTTAGTTTTCCTCTCACCTGTCTTGATCCTTCTGCCTCCTTGGTTGGCTCATTGTCTTTTAGTTAGTCATTTGACATTAGATTTTCTCAATGATTAGTCCTAGGTCTTCCTCTCTTTACACTCCTTATTCTTCTCTTCTCTCATCTATCTATGCTTATGGCTTTAATGACTGCCTCATGAAGATGTCTCACAAACCTCACAAAATGTCTCTAGTCTAGACCTCTTCTCTAAAACTCAGCCCTGTGTATTTATTCATCAGCTCACTTGACATCTCCTCCTGGATATCGGAAAGGATTTCCAACTCAATGTTACATCAAGATCATTGTCTTCTTGTCATTGCCCAGCCTTCTTGTAGTCTTCCTTTTCTCATGAAATGGTATTATAATTTATTCTATTATGCAAACCAGATACTTGTTAACAGGAGGAAGAACTTGCCTGCCAATGCAGGAGACATAAGAGACGTGGACTCAATCCGAGTTGGGAAGATCCCCTGCAGGAGGGAGCAGCAACCACCCCAACATTCTTGCCTGGAGAATTCCATGGGCAGAGGAGCCTGATGGACTACAGTTCATAGGGTTGCAAAGAGTTGAACATGACAAGCGACTTAGAATGCACTTTGAACTTTTTATTTTGAATTGGGGTATAGGCGATTTCATTGTAGTTTTAATAGTTAGTCATGTTGAGCATCCTTTCATGGGTCTGTTGGCCATCTGTATGTCTTCTTCAGAGAAATAAAGTGACCTTTAAATCTAAAGTGATTTTAAATCTATTAGTTGTAGAGGAAGATGATGCTTAATTCAAGGAGGGTATGATGACAAATGAGCTTCACCTACACATGTCCTCCTACAGGATTCCCCAGTGTCTTAAACCATCCCAAGAAAGGATTCTAAGGTCAGTTAAGTTTGGGATATGTTGTATACCATAGGAGATTCACAATACACATTTAACAATCTAAAAATAAATCTGAGAAGTCCTGCACTAGAGAAAATTATTTAACTTCAGTTAATCCAGTATCTTCTACTGAATTTAACTCCATTTCTCACAGGATGTGTTTTTCATGGAATAAGACTGACATCTACTTTCCAGAAACAATTTCTTCCTTTACTTCTATCACATTACTCTTAGTTTTCCTCTCACCTGTCTTGATCCTTCTGCCTCCTTGGTTGGCTCATTGTCTTTTAGTTAGTCATTTGACATTAGATTTTCTCAATGATTAGTCCTAGGTCTTCCTCTCTTTACACTCCTTATTCTTCTCTTCTCTCATCTATCTATGCTTATGGCTTTAATGACTGCCTCATGAAGATGTCTCACAAACCTCACAAAATGTCTCTAGTCTAGACCTCTTCTCTAAAACTCAGCCCTGTGTATTTATTCATCAGCTCACTTGACATCTCCTCCTGGATATCGGAAAGGATTTCCAACTCAATGTTACATCAAGATCATTGTCTTCTTGTCATTGCCCAGCCTTCTTGTAGTCTTCCTTTTCTCATGAAATGGTATTATAATTTATTCTATTATGCAAACCAGATACTTGGAATCATCCTGACACCGCTTCCCAGCATACTCAATTATGTGTAATATCCTTGACACTAATCTCAAATATACATTAAATAGGAGAGATGTTACTTCCTTTTTTTGCCACACCTTGAGCTTGTGGGATCTTGTTTCCCTGATCAGATGCTGAACCCAGATCATCGTGGTGAAAGCAACAAGTCCTAACTGCTGGACTGCCATGGAATTCCCTAGGTGTTATTTCCTAAGAACTTTAAATCCATCCACTTCTCTCCAACTCCATTTACCTCAATTTGGTCTATGGTCCAACTTTTTACACCTGGCAGCCTACAAAGGCTTACCCAGCTCTGTAGCACTTACTCTTGCCTTCTCTAATCTGTTATCCACACTATAACCCAAGTGACGGTTCCTATCACAAATCTAGTAAGATCACCTTTCCCCTTAGAAGAGTCCAATACTCTTAGACAAAGACCAAATCCTTAAGTTACAAAGGCCCTCTGAGATTGGGCTTCTATCTCTTGTTTCAGCCTCATTTTTGCATTACTCTACTCATAACTCTCTTTGCTTCTCTTGTCTTGGTTTTCCTTGTTGTAAAAAATTGAGATTATCATTTACTCTTTTTGATATTCATCTATGGTATATCACAATATAAAATTCACTCTTTTGAGGTGTACAGTTAAATCATTTTAGTATATTTTTAAGGTTGTGCGACCATCACCACAATCTGATTCCACTATTTTCAGCCCTTCTAAAAGAAATCTCTCAGCATTCATTCTCCATTTCTTTCTACCCCAGCCCTGAAAACCACTAATCTTGCCTTTTCATGCTTATTTCATTTGACATTAGATTTTCTCAATGATTAGTCCTAGGTCTTCCTCTCTTTACACTCCTTATTCTTCTCTTCTCTCATCTATCTATGCTTATGGCTTTAATGACTGCCTCATGAAGATGTCTCACAAACCTCACAAAATGTCTCTAGTCTAGACCTCTTCTCTAAAACTCAGCCCTGTGTATTTATTCATCAGCTCACTTGACATCTCCTCCTGGATATCGGAAAGGATTTCCAACTCAATGTTACATCAAGATCATTGTCTTCTTGTCATTGCCCAGCCTTCTTGTAGTCTTCCTTTTCTCATGAAATGGTATTATAATTTATTCTATTATGCAAACCAGATACTTGGAATCATCCTGACACCGCTTCCCAGCATACTCAATTATGTGTAATATCCTTGACACTAATCTCAAATATACATTAAATAGGAGAGATGTTACTTCCTTTTTTTGCCACACCTTGAGCTTGTGGGATCTTGTTTCCCTGATCAGATGCTGAACCCAGATCATCGTGGTGAAAGCAACAAGTCCTAACTGCTGGACTGCCATGGAATTCCCTAGGTGTTATTTCCTAAGAACTTTAAATCCATCCACTTCTCTCCAACTCCATTTACCTCAATTTGGTCTATGGTCCAACTTTTTACACCTGGCAGCCTACAAAGGCTTACCCAGCTCTGTAGCACTTACTCTTGCCTTCTCTAATCTGTTATCCACACTATAACCCAAGTGACGGTTCCTATCACAAATCTAGTAAGATCACCTTTCCCCTTAGAAGAGTCCAATACTCTTAGACAAAGACCAAATCCTTAAGTTACAAAGGCCCTCTGAGATTGGGCTTCTATCTCTTGTTTCAGCCTCATTTTTGCATTACTCTACTCATAACTCTCTTTGCTTCTCTTGTCTTGGTTTTCCTTGTTGTAAAAAATTGAGATTATCATTTACTCTTTTTGATATTCATCTATGGTATATCACAATATAAAATTCACTCTTTTGAGGTGTACAGTTAAATCATTTTAGTATATTTTTAAGGTTGTGCGACCATCACCACAATCTGATTCCACTATTTTCAGCCCTTCTAAAAGAAATCTCTCAGCATTCATTCTCCATTTCTTTCTACCCCAGCCCCTGAAAACCACTAATCTATATTCTGCCTCTCTGGATTTGCTTATTCGGGACATCTTATATAAGTGAAATCATATAATGGAATGTGACCTTTTGTGTCTGACTTTCTCTCATTTTGCATACTTGTTTCAGAGTTCATCAATGTTATAAAATTTATTAGTACTTCATTCCTTTTTTACTGCCAAATTGTATGGATATAGTATATTTTGTTTGTTCATTCACATTTGGTGGACATTTGGGTTGTTTCCACTTTTTGGCTCTTACAAATAATGCTTCTTTGAACATACAGGTACAAGTTTTTGTTTGAACATATTTTGGGGGGAATATACCTAGGGGTAGAATTGTTTGGTTGTTATGGTAATTCCATGTTTAAATTTTGAGGATCTGCCAAACTGTTTTTCAAAGTGGCCATACCAGTTTGCAGTTCTACTAGCAATTTATAAACGCTCCAGTTTCTCCACATCTTACCAATTTTATCTTTGTCCGTCTTTTTTTAATTACAGCCATGTTAATAGTTATGATGTAGTATCTGACTGATCTGAATTTTTCTAGTTACTAGTGCAGTTTCTGTTTTATTTTTATTTCTGAAATGTATTATATTCTCTATTGCTGCAGGGTCTCTTTTAAAAAAGTTATTTATTTGGCTGTGCTGGGTATTAGCTGCAGCATGTGGGATCTTGACCTTGCTGCAGCATGCAGGGTCTAGTTTCCTAACCAGTGATGGAAACCTGGGCCACCCGTATTGGGAGTGTGAAATCTTGGTCACTGGATCACCAGAGCAGTCTCTGCAGGGTCTTTTTGCATGCACAGTTCCCATTTCTCTAATCCTTTAATTTATAACTCGACTCTTCCTTTTGTTCTCTTTATACAGATTGCTACTGTCATTTCCTTAAGGAAATATTCTCTGGTATTACTAGGTCAGATTCACTGACCATAATCTCTCATAGATTCTTGTGATTCTCACACATTGTGCTTACAATTTTAACACTACATTTATATATGTGAGTTTATGATTAGTGTCTTCTCTCCCAGACTCTAAGCTTCATAAAGGTAGGAAACTTGTTGATATTACTCCCCATTGCATTTTCAGCACAATGTCTGGCTAATATAGTCAATAAATACTTTAGGAATGAATGAAAATAAATAGGTTAATTCTGTGTTATGTAAATTGATTTAATAGGTAAAGGCATTCAATGGAACTATGTATTTCTGTGGAATTTCTCATAGGACAGTTTAGGGTCACAAATCTCTCTTTGTGAACACACTTTGGTGAGTTAGAAAAGATAAATGGGAGGAGAAAGTCAGGGCAGACAAATGTCTGTAGGAATGAAGAATAGACACTTCATCAGAATACTTCTGTATATCCTTATGAGTTAAAAACTAATGGGTTACTATGATTTTGGGCAGCTTGTGGAAATCAATTCATTTGTTTTTTAAACAAATTTCCTCATGAATTGATTTCCTTCAAATAATTAAAATGAAAATTCAGTTTGCTTTCAGTGCACTTACCATTTTTCTGATAATTGTCTTTGCTTTAGGGTATAGGCACTATTTGCCAGGCCTTAGACTTCTTAATAAAAAGCAAAATGGAAAATTTCTAGCATTCTTTACCTACTGAAACAAATTATCTCCATTGATCATTTCTGTCTGAAACCCAAGATTCTTATTCATTTCAGCTGAATGCTTTTGCTAAGCATTAGATGACATTTACTTATATAAATGAAAGCTAGAATTTCAGGAAAGTCTATTCTAGCATCCTCTTAACATTTATCATTTCAAGTGACCCACAGTAAAGAGTAGCATGCATACCCTCACACTTAGTGGAGCTATCAGCTGGCAGTTAGGACCATTTCCTCAAATGACTGGTATCTAGCAAAGGAAGAGAGTGACCAGTGCTCCATATACATCAACAAACAATGACATCCTGAAGCATAATGACCCCAAGCATGGTAGCCCCTATCTCAGCTGTGGCCAAGTGTAGCCTTGGGTAATAAAGATAGAAAACAGAAATACTAAAGAGCTTTTCCTAAGTTGCTAAAGGTGTCAAGCTTGTTTCCCTCCTTATGTTAGTGAACTCTTGCTACTGCATAGAATATCTCCATTTGACATTCTCACACATTGTGCTTACAATTTTAACACTACATTTATATATGTGAGTTTATGATTAGTGTCTTCTCTCCCAGACTCTAAGCTTCATAAAGGTAGGAAACTTGTTGATATTACTCCCCATTGCATTTTCAGCACAATGTCTGGCTAATATAGTCAATAAATACTTTAGGAATGAATGAAAATAAATAGGTTAATTCTGTGTTATGTAAATTGATTTAATAGGTAAAGGCATTCAATGGAACTATGTATTTCTGTGGAATTTCTCATAGGACAGTTTAGGGTCACAAATCTCTCTTTGTGAACACACTTTGGTGAGTTAGAAAAGATAAATGGGAGGAGAAAGTCAGGGCAGACAAATGTCTGTAGGAATGAAGAATAGACACTTCATCAGAATACTTCTGTATATCCTTATGAGTTAAAAACTAATGGGTTACTATGATTTTGGGCAGCTTGTGGAAATCAATTCATTTGTTTTTTAAACAAATTTCCTCATGAATTGATTTCCTTCAAATAATTAAAATGAAAATTCAGTTTGCTTTCAGTGCACTTACCATTTTTCTGATAATTGTCTTTGCTTTAGGGTATAGGCACTATTTGCCAGGCCTTAGACTTCTTAATAAAAAGCAAAATGGAAAATTTCTAGCATTCTTTACCTACTGAAACAAATTATCTCCATTGATCATTTCTGTCTGAAACCCAAGATTCTTATTCATTTCAGCTGAATGCTTTTGCTAAGCATTAGATGACATTTACTTATATAAATGAAAGCTAGAATTTCAGGAAAGTCTATTCTAGCATCCTCTTAACATTTATCATTTCAAGTGACCCACAGTAAAGAGTAGCATGCATACCCTCACACTTAGTGGAGCTATCAGCTGGCAGTTAGGACCATTTCCTCAAATGACTGGTATCTAGCAAAGGAAGAGAGTGACCAGTGCTCCATATACATCAACAAACAATGACATCCTGAAGCATAATGACCCCAAGCATGGTAGCCCCTATCTCAGCTGTGGCCAAGTGTAGCCTTGGGTAATAAAGATAGAAAACAGAAATACTAAAGAGCTTTTCCTAAGTTGCTAAAGGTGTCAAGCTTGTTTCCCTCCTTATGTTAGTGAACTCTTCATGGTTGAAGGCATGAAGGCCTAATGACAGGAGATGGACATGCCATAGCCAGAAGTGGCCCTTGGACCCTGGAGGTCACTATGCGATGGTGTGTGCGAAAGAATGTGTATCCTTTTTACGTCTTTGTTCTAGTGGACATGGTCCACTGGCAAATCCTGTTGCACTAAGATCGGAGGGTGTAGATAACCCAAACATAATCCAGACATGTGGACAGTGTTTTTGTGACATGGCATTCCGAATCTAAAGTGCACCACCTCTCTAAAAAAACAAACAAGCCTTTGGTTTCTTCTTTCCTGCATGTAGGACTCTACACCTGTAAGTCTCTCATTTTCTCAATCTCTAGCTCTTTCTGTGTCTCTATGTTTCTCTTATGTCTCCATTAACTAAATACTTACCCTTCAGATATATTATGTGTGTCTCCTAGACACTGTGTGCTCAGTACCTGAAGACACAGTTGATTACTTAATGTATATAAAACATGTAGCATGTTTGTACAAATCATATATATTTATATACTTATATGTAGTATACACATGTATTGATGTCCTAAATATCTGGGCTTCCCAGATGGTGCTAGTGGTAAAGAACCTGACTGACAATGCAGGAGACATAGGAGACATGGGTTTGATCCCTGGGTTGAGATCCCCTGGAGAAGGGCACTGCAACCCACTCTAGTATTCTTGCCTGGAGAATCCCATGGACAGAGAAGCCTGGCTGGCTACAGTCCATAGGGTTGCAGAGAGTCATATATGACTACTATTACAACCTCTTAACATTTATCATTTCAAGTGACCCACAGTAAAGAGTAGCATGCATACCCTCACACTTAGTGGAGCTATCAGCTGGCAGTTAGGACCATTTCCTCAAATGACTGGTATCTAGCAAAGGAAGAGAGTGACCAGTGCTCCATATACATCAACAAACAATGACATCCTGAAGCATAATGACCCCAAGCATGGTAGCCCCTATCTCAGCTGTGGCCAAGTGTAGCCTTGGGTAATAAAGATAGAAAACAGAAATACTAAAGAGCTTTTCCTAAGTTGCTAAAGGTGTCAAGCTTGTTTCCCTCCTTATGTTAGTGAACTCTTCATGGTTGAAGGCATGAAGGCCTAATGACAGGAGATGGACATGCCATAGCCAGAAGTGGCCCTTGGACCCTGGAGGTCACTATGCGATGGTGTGTGCGAAAGAATGTGTATCCTTTTTACGTCTTTGTTCTAGTGGACATGGTCCACTGGCAAATCCTGTTGCACTAAGATCGGAGGGTGTAGATAACCCAAACATAATCCAGACATGTGGACAGTGTTTTTGTGACATGGCATTCCGAATCTAAAGTGCACCACCTCTCTAAAAAAACAAACAAGCCTTTGGTTTCTTCTTTCCTGCATGTAGGACTCTACACCTGTAAGTCTCTCATTTTCTCAATCTCTAGCTCTTTCTGTGTCTCTATGTTTCTCTTATGTCTCCATTAACTAAATACTTACCCTTCAGATATATTATGTGTGTCTCCTAGACACTGTGTGCTCAGTACCTGAAGACACAGTTGATTACTTAATGTATATAAAACATGTAGCATGTTTGTACAAATCATATATATTTATATACTTATATGTAGTATACACATGTATTGATGTCCTAAATATCTGGGCTTCCCAGATGGTGCTAGTGGTAAAGAACCTGACTGACAATGCAGGAGACATAGGAGACATGGGTTTGATCCCTGGGTTGAGATCCCCTGGAGAAGGGCACTGCAACCCACTCTAGTATTCTTGCCTGGAGAATCCCATGGACAGAGAAGCCTGGCGGGCTACAGTCCATAGGGTTGCAGAGAGTCATATATGACTAACTATTTACAACCTCCAATTAAAAAGGGGCCTCTCAAGTCAATCTGGCATTGAATGGGCAAGCATAAATTATCTAACCACATATTATGGAGGAAAGACAATTTTGTTTTATCAGAAATAGTATGAGGATGAGTTGGAGTTTATGAATATTTGTCCAAATACACTCAGTGCCCTTACCTGGGCTTCCCTGCCTATGGGCTTAGCTACAGTCATTTTATCAACAACTTGGGTTCTCCATATCAGTTCTTGGGCTCCACCTGAGCTCCGTCTTTGGAACATTTCCTTGGTGCTCCTGTTATTTGCTGTGAACTTTGGGGTCTGTCCTGTTCTCTGTATTCTCACCTTGACCTAGCTGTCTGTATCTGCCTTGGCTCCCAGATCCTTCTTCCCCTGGAGTACTGATCCCAATACCCTGAAGCCACAGGGAAGCAACATCACTCCCACATATCCTTGGGGTTCCAGGTGGTTGCTTCTGGTCTCTGCTCTGGGATCTCTGCTCCCAGGAACCTACTCAGTCCTTTAGTGCCACAGCAGATTTTCAGGAAGCATGGAACCCTTGTTGGGTGGCTTCAGAAAGCATATCTTGGCCCTAGTGCCTGGGTTCTCAGGGCTAGGTGCCTGAACTTAGGCCTTCGAACCCTCCAGAGTCCAAAGCATGACATGCCAGGTTGGCAGTGAGCCCCAGGGCCTCCTCTTGCTGCAGTCAAGAAAGCTCATCTTCTAGTACATGGCCTAGGATACCAGGTCCTGTTGGCATTCCTGATGCCCTAACCATGTAACAGCTGCAATGGGAGTAATTCACCTGCAACTCAAAGTCACTGCTGAGCTTTTGCCTGCACGTGCAATTGTATCAGGACATATGAAACTCCTGGTCCCCAAGGGGTAGCCATGTATTTGGTGAAAGAAGCAAAGAGTTAAACAGAACTTTTTGTCTAGATTAGGCAGCCTTCATTAGGGGACTTCTCAAACATTCTAGCATTATTAAGGCACAAATATGTGGCAGTGCCTGGTATAAATTTTTGCCTAGAAGTGGGTAAATGGCCAGCTGTACCAGGCAGTTTCAAATAGAATGATCAAGTCTTAGGACTTAGTTTTAGGATAGAGCAAAAGGTCACAATTTTTGATGAACAGGTATGACTCTTTTCTATTTTTCCTTTATTATAATCTCTGACCAACCTCTCTTACACTGTCTGAATGCTGTGAGGTAGAAGATGTCCTCACCAAGACTGCATTCATCACCCTGCACAGCACAGGCATTGTCTTTGGAAAACAATTTCCTTGGTTGCTCTAGCTACAGTCATTTTATCAACAACTTGGGTTCTCCATATCAGTTCTTGGGCTCCACCTGAGCTCCGTCTTTGGAACATTTCCTTGGTGCTCCTGTTATTTGCTGTGAACTTTGGGGTCTGTCCTGTTCTCTGTATTCTCACCTTGACCTAGCTGTCTGTATCTGCCTTGGCTCCCAGATCCTTCTTCCCCTGGAGTACTGATCCCAATACCCTGAAGCCACAGGGAAGCAACATCACTCCCACATATCCTTGGGGTTCCAGGTGGTTGCTTCTGGTCTCTGCTCTGGGATCTCTGCTCCCAGGAACCTACTCAGTCCTTTAGTGCCACAGCAGATTTTCAGGAAGCATGGAACCCTTGTTGGGTGGCTTCAGAAAGCATATCTTGGCCCTAGTGCCTGGGTTCTCAGGGCTAGGTGCCTGAACTTAGGCCTTCGAACCCTCCAGAGTCCAAAGCATGACATGCCAGGTTGGCAGTGAGCCCCAGGGCCTCCTCTTGCTGCAGTCAAGAAAGCTCATCTTCTAGTACATGGCCTAGGATACCAGGTCCTGTTGGCATTCCTGATGCCCTAACCATGTAACAGCTGCAATGGGAGTAATTCACCTGCAACTCAAAGTCACTGCTGAGCTTTTGCCTGCACGTGCAATTGTATCAGGACATATGAAACTCCTGGTCCCCAAGGGGTAGCCATGTATTTGGTGAAAGAAGCAAAGAGTTAAACAGAACTTTTTGTCTAGATTAGGCAGCCTTCATTAGGGGACTTCTCAAACATTCTAGCATTATTAAGGCACAAATATGTGGCAGTGCCTGGTATAAATTTTTGCCTAGAAGTGGGTAAATGGCCAGCTGTACCAGGCAGTTTCAAATAGAATGATCAAGTCTTAGGACTTAGTTTTAGGATAGAGCAAAAGGTCACAATTTTTGATGAACAGGTATGACTCTTTTCTATTTTTTCCTTTATTATAATCTCTGACCAACCTCTCTTACACTGTCTGAATGCTGTGAGGTAGAAGATGTCCTCACCAAGACTGCATTCATCACCCTGCACAGCACAGGCCCTTCTCTCATCTACATCTAGCCCTGTTAGGAGGGCAGATTCTGGATTCAGGCCACCCAGATTGGAGTCAAGTTCCACCTCTAGTGTCCACTCATATGTGGCTTTTATGCAAGTTATTTTACCACTGGGCCTTAGTTTCTTCATCTACAAAATCACAACTAGTAAGTACTAATGGCACAGAACAGTGCCTGGCATGTAGAGGGAATAAAAATTATTATTTAGTTATCATCATTGCCATTATGACCAGTCTGTCTTCACAAATCACCCAAAGTCCTAATGTGTGACATGACTCTCACTGGTCAGACTCTTAAAATCCATGTTGGATCATCTATGCTGACAATCGAGTAAAACTGCCACCAGAAGTTCTAAGAAGACCTGCTCTGATACACTTATATAGATATACCTTGCCACAGGTCAAGTCACACACAGAGAAGAACTGAACTTCTATCAGAACACCTGAATTTGGAGCAATTAGGGCAATTGCCTCTGCACTCTTCCTGCAGTATAGCATCAGGGTCCTGGCAGTTGACCAGTATCTGATATATTTTATGGACCCCCACATGAGGTCTTGCCAAAGCCAAGACCTGATCATCCAAGAATAAAACAGTGTCTAACTCCTTCCCTAGTGTTTTCACACTAAGAAGTTGGAGGCCAAATCTGGGGAGCTTTTCCATAGATAGTGACCACCAGAGGTTGTCCTCATTTTTCACTGCCCTCAAATAGAACAATATTTGATCCATTAGGACCAGATTTCCACCTGTGTCCTGATGACTTGCCCTAGAAACCTTGAACAGGGTATGAGGAGTGTTGTATAGGAAATGTTGGCCATAGAATGATCCTGCGGTCAGCTTCTGTATCAGGTCCTTGGATGAAGGACTATGTGCCCTGACACTGCTCTGTCAGGAGCTGTGACACACAAAGACTGGAGGATCCAAGTTCCATCCTCACAGAGCTTACAGGGCTACGGAGGAGACTTTGGGGAAAAAAATAAACAAGGCCAACCTCTCTTACACTGTCTGAATGCTGTGAGGTAGAAGATGTCCTCACCAAGACTGCATTCATCACCCTGCACAGCACAGGCCCTTCTCTCATCTACATCTAGCCCTGTTAGGAGGGCAGATTCTGGATTCAGGCCACCCAGATTGGAGTCAAGTTCCACCTCTAGTGTCCACTCATATGTGGCTTTTATGCAAGTTATTTTACCACTGGGCCTTAGTTTCTTCATCTACAAAATCACAACTAGTAAGTACTAATGGCACAGAACAGTGCCTGGCATGTAGAGGGAATAAAAATTATTATTTAGTTATCATCATTGCCATTATGACCAGTCTGTCTTCACAAATCACCCAAAGTCCTAATGTGTGACATGACTCTCACTGGTCAGACTCTTAAAATCCATGTTGGATCATCTATGCTGACAATCGAGTAAAACTGCCACCAGAAGTTCTAAGAAGACCTGCTCTGATACACTTATATAGATATACCTTGCCACAGGTCAAGTCACACACAGAGAAGAACTGAACTTCTATCAGAACACCTGAATTTGGAGCAATTAGGGCAATTGCCTCTGCACTCTTCCTGCAGTATAGCATCAGGGTCCTGGCAGTTGACCAGTATCTGATATATTTTATGGACCCCCACATGAGGTCTTGCCAAAGCCAAGACCTGATCATCCAAGAATAAAACAGTGTCTAACTCCTTCCCTAGTGTTTTCACACTAAGAAGTTGGAGGCCAAATCTGGGGAGCTTTTCCATAGATAGTGACCACCAGAGGTTGTCCTCATTTTTCACTGCCCTCAAATAGAACAATATTTGATCCATTAGGACCAGATTTCCACCTGTGTCCTGATGACTTGCCCTAGAAACCTTGAACAGGGTATGAGGAGTGTTGTATAGGAAATGTTGGCCATAGAATGATCCTGCGGTCAGCTTCTGTATCAGGTCCTTGGATGAAGGACTATGTGCCCTGACACTGCTCTGTCAGGAGCTGTGACACACAAAGACTGGAGGATCCAAGTTCCATCCTCACAGAGCTTACAGGGCTACGGAGGAGACTGCAAATAAACAAGTCTACCAGCAAACATAAATAATGTAATTTCAGGTGGTGATAGGTGCTATGAAGCAAGTCAGTTAGGGTGAGAAAGTTAATGATTAAAGCAAATACTTGTGAGGAAGGAATCTCAGTCTCACACACCTTATCTCTATCTGAAGAGGATGCTTTTAATAAAAATATAATAATTTTATATTGCACTTAATAGAATATTAGGTCATCTCTGTAAAAACTGAAGGTAGAAGTGCTGCAAATATTTCTCTACTTTTACGTAAGCAATCCTCTTGGTGTCAAGTTCCTTAAAAGTTATGGTCTGGCAACCTAGACACAGAAATTTAAATTATAATGTTATTCCCTTGGACTAATTTACTGTTGGAATTCTAGATTCACAATGTCCCTCCCAGAGTCAGCTAAGTGCTTGCAATCCATGCTCAGTGCCTTGTGGTCCCCTTTGTGTTAATGATTGTGCTGATTACCTGCAAGTTCCACCTTAAGGAATAGGGGTTTCACTTGGCTTAATTTCAATGAAAGTATTTGTGTGTGTGTTCAGTTGCTCAGTCATGTCTGAGTCTTTTGCTCCCCATGGACCGTAGCCCATAAGGCTTCTCTGTCCATGGAAATTTCCAGGCAAGAATATTGGGGTGGGTTGCTATTTCCTCCTCCAGGGGTTCTTCCCCCACCCATGAATCCTCATCTCCTGCATTGTAGGCAGATTCTTTTAGACTGAGCCATTGGGGAAGCCCAACTAAAGCATTCACCTATCCATTATGCAAATTCTCCCTGCAGCTGGAAAGTATTCAAGTAAAATTTACCTCCAATAAAGACTGTGCAGATAAGATAATATTTAGATTTGAGGGGATAGTTTTTGTTACCTATTGTTTTGAATTTTACTTTATGAGGGCAACAAAATAGTTTCAGGATGATTTTATTAAAATGATAAAACCAAGACTTCCCTGGTGATCCAGTGAGCAAAGAGTCTGCCTTACAGCACAAGGGGCATGGGTTCGATTCCTGGCGGGGGAAGATCCCACATGCAGAGGAATGGCTGGACACACCTGTCCAATTGAGAGCCTACGCTCTGGAGCACATGTGCCCAGAGCCGATGCCCTACGACAAGAGAGACCACTGCGATGGGAGGCCCACACACGCCAAAGAATAAAGATGGATGAAAAATAAATGATGACTTAGAGGCAAAAATATAATATATATGCATATTTAGAAAAACTATAAAACCAAGAAAACCAAATAACCCAATCAAAAAATGGGAAAAAGACCTAAACAGACATCTCTCCAAAGAAGACATACAGATGGCCAACACATGAAAAGATGCTCAACATCGCTCCTTTTTAGAGAAATGCAAATTAAAACTACAATGAGATATCAACTCATACCAGTCAGAATGGCCATCATCAAAAGTCTACAAACAATAAATGCTGGAGAGGGTGTGGAGAAAAGAGAAACCTCTTGAACTGTTGGTGGGAATGTAAACTGATACAACCACTATGGAAGACAGTGTGGAGACTCCTCAAAAAACTAGGAATAGAACCACCATATGACCCAGCAATCCCACTACTAGGCATATACCCTGAGGAAATCAAAATGGAAAGAGACACATGTACCCCAGTGTTCACTGTAGCACTGTTTACAATAGCTAGAACATGGAAGAAACCTAGATATTCATCGACAGATGAATGGATAAAGAAGCTGTGGTACATATATACAATGGAATATCACTCAGCCATAAAAAGAAATGCATTTGAATCAGTTCTAATGAGCTGGATGAGTTGAGAACCTATTATACAGAGTGAAATATGTCAGAGACAGAAATATAAATACTGTATACTGACACATGTGTATGGAAACTAGAAAGATGGTGCTGATAAGTGAATACGCAGAGCAGCAATGGAGAGGCAGACATAAGTAAAATTTACCTTTCCCAATAAAGACTGTGCAGATAAGATAATATTTAGATTTGAGGGGATAGTTTTTGTTACCTATTGTTTTGAATTTTACTTTATGAGGGCAACAAAATAGTTTCAGGATGATTTTATTAAAATGATAAAACCAAGACTTCCCTGGTGATCCAGTGAGCAAAGAGTCTGCCTTACAGCACAAGGGGCATGGGTTCGATTCCTGGCGGGGGAAGATCCCACATGCAGAGGAATGGCTGGACACACCTGTCCAATTGAGAGCCTACGCTCTGGAGCACATGTGCCCAGAGCCGATGCCCTACGACAAGAGAGACCACTGCGATGGGAGGCCCACACGCCAAAGAATAAAGATGGATGAAAAATAAATGATGACTTAGAGGCAAAAATATAATATATATGCATATTTAGAAAAACTATAAAACCAAGAAAACCAAATAACCCAATCAAAAAATGGGAAAAAGACCTAAACAGACATCTCTCCAAAGAAGACATACAGATGGCCAACACATGAAAAGATGCTCAACATCGCTCCTTTTTAGAGAAATGCAAATTAAAACTACAATGAGATATCAACTCATACCAGTCAGAATGGCCATCATCAAAAGTCTACAAACAATAAATGCTGGAGAGGGTGTGGAGAAAAGAGAAACCTCTTGAACTGTTGGTGGGAATGTAAACTGATACAACCACTATGGAAGACAGTGTGGAGACTCCTCAAAAAACTAGGAATAGAACCACCATATGACCCAGCAATCCCACTACTAGGCATATACCCTGAGGAAATCAAAATGGAAAGAGACACATGTACCCCAGTGTTCACTGTAGCACTGTTTACAATAGCTAGAACATGGAAGAAACCTAGATATTCATCGACAGATGAATGGATAAAGAAGCTGTGGTACATATATACAATGGAATATCACTCAGCCATAAAAAGAAATGCATTTGAATCAGTTCTAATGAGCTGGATGAGTTGAGAACCTATTATACAGAGTGAAATATGTCAGAGACAGAAATATAAATACTGTATACTGACACATGTGTATGGAAACTAGAAAGATGGTGCTGATAAGTGAATACGCAGAGCAGCAATGGAGAGGCAGACATGGAGAACAGTTTTACAGGTATTGTTATGAGAGAGTAGAATATGCTGTGGGACTAGGGGATCTCATACAGGGGCTCTGTGGTGACCTGGACGGGTGGAGGGAGATGGGGGGATTTTTTGGGGGGTGGTATATGTATACCTATGGTGGATTAGGGTCGATGTGTGGCAGTAAATAGCAAAACCCTGTAAAAAAAAAAAACTACATTAACAAAATACCAGTGATGATGATGATGGGAGTGCCTATCTAGTGCCTGTTAGAAATTTTCAAACAAAAAAGTTCAAAGATTATTTTTATGATAGAAATATATTTCCTCCATAACTGATAGAGTCACCTATAAACATATACCTTTCTCCTCCAAACTGGGTTTTCTTAATAGAGACCATGTACAATTAGATTATAAACAATTTAGGGCTATGCTTCAAAAAACTGAGGTAAAATATACATGCAGTTAACTGCACAGATCCTAAGTTTAATATTCAATGAATTTTGATAAATTTATTCACCTATGTAACCACTACTGTAATTAAGAACATTTTCATTATTCCAGAAAATTCCCTACTGTCATAGTTTGAAGTATGTAGACTGTATTTTGCTATAAAAATAACTGCAGTTTGAAATTGAATTATTCTCATTAATACATTTAACCAGCATCTTAACCATATGAGTTATTTTCTTTAACACCTGCTGGCAGTTAGATAGTGCTCATTGCCCATGTGGTTATCTGCAGTGCCAAAATCATTTGGGGAAAACTTCACTCCTGATGTAGCAAAAACTTACTGATTAATTTAACAATGAGCTAATTATAATGGCTTCTTATAATTAGTCGAAGAGGGAAGATTTCACTTCATTCTCATCAAACATGTCCATCATGAAAAAGATAATGACATATGTGAAGCTGTGGTACATATATACAATGGAATATCACTCAGCCATAAAAAGAAATGCATTTGAATCAGTTCTAATGAGCTGGATGAGTTGAGAACCTATTATACAGAGTGAAATATGTCAGAGACAGAAATATAAATACTGTATACTGACACATGTGTATGGAAACTAGAAAGATGGTGCTGATAAGTGAATACGCAGAGCAGCAATGGAGAGGCAGACATGGAGAACAGTTTTACAGGTATTGTTATGAGAGAGTAGAATATGCTGTGGGACTAGGGGATCTCATACAGGGGCTCTGTGGTGACCTGGACGGGTGGAGGGAGATGGGGGGATTTTTTGGGGGGTGGTATATGTATACCTATGGTGGATTAGGGTCGATGTGTGGCAGTAAATAGCAAAACCCTGTAAAAAAAAAAAACTACATTAACAAAATACCAGTGATGATGATGATGGGAGTGCCTATCTAGTGCCTGTTAGAAATTTTCAAACAAAAAAGTTCAAAGATTATTTTTATGATAGAAATATATTTCCTCCATAACTGATAGAGTCACCTATAAACATATACCTTTCTCCTCCAAACTGGGTTTTCTTAATAGAGACCATGTACAATTAGATTATAAACAATTTAGGGCTATGCTTCAAAAAACTGAGGTAAAATATACATGCAGTTAACTGCACAGATCCTAAGTTTAATATTCAATGAATTTTGATAAATTTATTCACCTATGTAACCACTACTGTAATTAAGAACATTTTCATTATTCCAGAAAATTCCCTACTGTCATAGTTTGAAGTATGTAGACTGTATTTTGCTATAAAAATAACTGCAGTTTGAAATTGAATTATTCTCATTAATACATTTAACCAGCATCTTAACCATATGAGTTATTTTCTTTAACACCTGCTGGCAGTTAGATAGTGCTCATTGCCCATGTGGTTATCTGCAGTGCCAAAATCATTTGGGGAAAACTTCACTCCTGATGTAGCAAAAACTTACTGATTAATTTAACAATGAGCTAATTATAATGGCTTCTTATAATTAGTCGAAGAGGGAAGATTTCACTTCATTCTCATCAAACATGTCCATCATCAGTATCTCTGGGGTCCAGAAAGCAATCTCAGTTTTCTTGTTGAAACAGACCAGTGCCACCTGAAGAGACATGGACTGAAGCAAGACTCCACAGACTTTCTTTTCATTCATTCAGCAGATGACCTCTTACTATATTCCAGGAATTTTGAGGTACTGGGGCTACAGCAGGGATCGAATAGGTAACATTCCTCTCCTCACAAAGAAAACTGATAAAAAGCCACCCCAAATAATTCTAATAACATAATGTTGTGTCAGGGTGGAAGGTATGATGGGAGAAGCTCCATACAGTAATAAAAACAAGACCTGGGGTTGACTGTGGCTCATATCATCAGTTCCTTATTGCAAATTTCAGGTTCATACTGAAGAAAGTAGGGAAAAGTTCTAGGCCATTCAGGTATAACCTAAATCAAATCCCTTATAACTGTACAGTGGAGGTGATGAATAGATTCACAGGACTAGATCTGGTAGACAGAGAGCCTGAAGAACTATGGATGGAGGTTCATAACACTGTATAGGATACGGTGACCTAAACTATCCCCAAGAAAAGGAAATGCAGATCCAACCACTGCCAGAGGCAAGAAAAAAGACTGATAATTCCTGAATAGTCAGCAAGAGACAGAAGAACATAAACACTATTTTCACGTTTTGTCTGAAGCTGGAGTTACTGCTGGACTTTAAAATTTCATTTTTTGTATTGTATTACTTTGTTTCAATTTTTTTTTCTCTTTTTTCCAAATCCACTCAGTGCACCCCCCGCTTTTTTTTCTTTGGTTTTGTATTTTTTTTGGGGGTGTGTGTGTGTGTGAGAGTGGGTGTGTTCATTTCCTTCACTGAATTCTATTGAAGCTACTAATCTTATCAGTAAGACTGAATATATTCAAGTTTACATAATTTTTTTTTCTTTTTCCTTTTAAACCACACACTTTATTTTGGTATAAACTTCTGGTTCCCCATTGGCCTTTTAAGGTTCTGTGGGGGTTTTGTTTGTTTTTACTATTTTTGCTTTGTTTTCCTATATTTTTCTATATACTTAGCTCTTTTAATTTTTAAAAATTTTTCATTTGTACTACCACTTCCTCTATAATTCTTTGCTTTCTCTGAAGCTCCTTTCCTATAGCACTAAATTCTAATGCATACAAATCTTTATCTCCCTATATTTAACTTTGCAATATTATTCTATATTTCTCTTCCATCCTCCCTTTCTCTTTTTCCCTTTCCCCAACCATATTTCTTAGTCTATTCTGTCCTCATTGCCTTATCCCCAATGGGGACCCTGCTCTAGCATTATTCTCCAATTGGTGCTCTACTTAGTTTGGTTATTAACTGGTGGATATCATTTTTGATTTTCTCTATTCGCCATGCTAACGTATTGTACTGTATTTTTGGTTGGAATGCTTGGGTTATGTTACAGCTGTATATGTTTATGTGTATAATTCAATATGCTAGACAGTATTTGCATAATTTTTAATTGCCATTTGCCAAAGGTATAGCTTCTGTTTCTCATTTGCATATATATGTTTTAATATCATTTAATGCCATAACAAACCAGCCGTGAAATCTTCATTCCCTGGTCAGGCAACAAGCCCCGGGGCTTTAGGGAGGGAGCACTGACTCCAAAACTCTACAATACTAGAGAACGCCGAACACTAAAGAGCAGTACACAAGTGAGAATGCCAACAAAGGTAATCACTTGTATGCAAGTCCTGACATCACCCAACCACCAGCATCACCCAGAATAAGAAGCCGCATCCAGACAGCAAACACCAACAGACGTAACTCAAAGTATGGGAAAAGGAAATCCCAAACAGAGTCAGTTAAAAAATTAATAATAACAATGAAACGGCAGAGATACCACACAATCTACAAACACACAAGATCAAATCAATGAAGAGAATTTGGACAAACTTCCTGAAAGTGATTTCAGAAGAATGATAGTAAAGATGATCAAAGACATTGAAAACAGAATGTTAGAGAAATTCCAAGACACAACTAACACACTGAATAAAGAAATACAAGAACTTACCAAAAAGGTAACAGAGTTGGCCTTTTAAGGTTCTGTGGGGGTTTTGTTTGTTTTTACTATTTTTGCTTTGTTTTCCTATATTTTTCTATATACTTAGCTCTTTTAATTTTTAAAAATTTTTCATTTGTACTACCACTTCCTCTATAATTCTTTGCTTTCTCTGAAGCTCCTTTCCTATAGCACTAAATTCTAATGCATACAAATCTTTATCTCCCTATATTTAACTTTGCAATATTATTCTATATTTCTCTTCCATCCTCCCTTTCTCTTTTTCCCTTTCCCCAACCATATTTCTTAGTCTATTCTGTCCTCATTGCCTTATCCCCAATGGGGACCCTGCTCTAGCATTATTCTCCAATTGGTGCTCTACTTAGTTTGGTTATTAACTGGTGGATATCATTTTTGATTTTCTCTATTCGCCATGCTAACGTATTGTACTGTATTTTAGGTTGGAATGCTTGGGTTATGTTACAGCTGTATATGTTTATGTGTATAATTCAATATGCTAGACAGTATTTGCATAATTTTTAATTGCCATTTGCCAAAGGTATAGCTTCTGTTTCTCATTTGCATATATATGTTTTAATATCATTTAATGCCATAACAAACCAGCCGTGAAATCTTCATTCCCTGGTCAGGCAACAAGCCCCGGGGCTTTAGGGAGGGAGCACTGACTCCAAAACTCTACAATACTAGAGAACGCCGAACACTAAAGAGCAGTACACAAGTGAGAATGCCAACAAAGGTAATCACTTGTATGCAAGTCCTGACATCACCCAACCACCAGCATCACCCAGAATAAGAAGCCGCATCCAGACAGCAAACACCAACAGACGTAACTCAAAGTATGGGAAAAGGAAATCCCAAACAGAGTCAGTTAAAAAATTAATAATAACAATGAAACGGCAGAGATACCACACAATCTACAAACACACAAGATCAAATCAATGAAGAGAATTTGGACAAACTTCCTGAAAGTGATTTCAGAAGAATGATAGTAAAGATGATCAAAGACATTGAAAACAGAATGTTAGAGAAATTCCAAGACACAACTAACACACTGAATAAAGAAATACAAGAACTTACCAAAAAGGTAACAGAGACAAACAACTCAATTGCTGAACTGAAAAACACTGTAGAAGGAATGAAGAGCAGAGTATCTGAGACAGAAGACCATATAAGTGAGCTGAAAGATAAAATGGTGGAAGTAACTGCTGAAAATCAGAAGCTAGCTCAAAGAATGAAAACAGCACAGGATAGCCTCAGAGACCTCTGGGATAATATCAAATGCACCAATATTCAAACTATAGGGGTTCCAGAAGAAGAAGAAAAAAAGAAAGGCTATGAGAAAATTTTTGAAGAGATTCTAGTTGAAAATTTCCCCAACATGGGAAAAGAAGTAGTCAATCAAGTCCAAGAAGCGCAAAGAGTACCATACAGAATCAATCTGAGAAGAAACACACCAAGACAAATATTAATGAAGTTAACACAATTAAATACAAAGACAGAATTCTCAAAGGAGCAAGGGAAAAGCAACTAGTGACATACAAGGGAAAGCCCATATGTTTAACAGCTGATCTTTCAACAGAAACTCTGCAGGCCAGAAGGGAATGGCAGGACACATTTAAATGGCTAAAAGAAAATAATCTGCAACCAAGAATCCTCTACCCTGTAAGGATCTCCTTCAAACTTGATGGAGAAGTCAAAAGCTTTACGGACAAGCAAAAAGTACAAGAGTTTAGTCACACCAAATCAGCCTTACAACAAGTGTTAAAGGGACTTATATAGACAACAAGTATAAAAGGAGAAGATCCACGAAGCAAACCCATCATAACATCTAAGAAGATGACAATAGGATCATTTGTATCAATAATTACTTTGAATGTCAATGGACTAAATGCCCCAACCAGAAGACACAGAGTGGTTGAATGGATCCAAAAACACGACCCATACATATGCTGCCTCCAGGAAACTCATTTCAGACCTAGAGACACTCATAGACTGAAAGTGAGAGGCTGGAAAACGATATCCATGCAAATGGAAATCAAAAGAAAGCTGGAGTAGCAATCCTCATATCAGACAAAATAGATTTTAAAGAAAAGAAGATTCTAAGAGAAAAGGCAGGACACTACATCATGATTAAGGGATCGATCCAAGAGGAAGACATAACAATCATAAATATCTATGCACCCATGCAGGAGCACCACAATACATAAGACAAACACATTCTAAGAGAAAAAAAGGATAAGAAATGGTGGAAGTAACTGCTGAAAATCAGAAGCTAGCTCAAAGAATGAAAACAGCACAGGATAGCCTCAGAGACCTCTGGGATAATATCAAATGCACCAATATTCAAACTATAGGGGTTCCAGAAGAAGAAGAAAAAAAGAAAGGCTATGAGAAAATTTTTGAAGAGATTCTAGTTGAAAATTTCCCCAACATGGGAAAAGAAGTAGTCAATCAAGTCCAAGAAGCGCAAAGAGTACCATACAGAATCAATCTGAGAAGAAACACACCAAGACAAATATTAATGAAGTTAACACAATTAAATACAAAGACAGAATTCTCAAAGGAGCAAGGGAAAAGCAACTAGTGACATACAAGGGAAAGCCCATATGTTTAACAGCTGATCTTTCAACAGAAACTCTGCAGGCCAGAAGGGAATGGCAGGACACATTTAAATGGCTAAAAGAAAATAATCTGCAACCAAGAATCCTCTACCCTGTAAGGATCTCCTTCAAACTTGATGGAGAAGTCAAAAGCTTTACGGACAAGCAAAAAGTAAAAGAGTTTAGTCACACCAAATCAGCCTTACAACAAGTGTTAAAGGGACTTATATAGACAACAAGTATAAAAGGAGAAGATCCACGAAGCAAACCCATCATAACATCTAAGAAGATGACAATAGGATCATTTGTATCAATAATTACTTTGAATGTCAATGGACTAAATGCCCCAACCAGAAGACACAGAGTGGTTGAATGGATCCAAAAACACGACCCATACATATGCTGCCTCCAGGAAACTCATTTCAGACCTAGAGACACTCATAGACTGAAAGTGAGAGGCTGGAAAACGATATCCATGCAAATGGAAATCAAAAGAAAGCTGGAGTAGCAATCCTCATATCAGACAAAATAGATTTTAAAGAAAAGAAGATTCTAAGAGAAAAGGCAGGACACTACATCATGATTAAGGGATCGATCCAAGAGGAAGACATAACAATCATAAATATCTATGCACCCATGCAGGAGCACCACAATACATAAGACAAACACTTTCAGACATAAAAGAAGACATCAACACTAACACAATCATAGTAGGAGACTTTAACACTCCTCTCACACCAATGGACAGATCATCCAAACAGAAAATTAAGAAAGAAACACAAGCCTTAAATGCCACACTAGAAGAAATGGACCTCATTGATATCTTTAGGACTTTCCATCCAAAAGCAGAAGAATACACTTTCTTCTCAAGTGCTCACGGAACATTCTCCAGGATAGACCACATCTTGGGCCACAAATCAAACCTCAGTCAATTCAAGAAAACTGAAATAATATCAACCATCTTCTCGGACCACAATGCAGCGAGACTAGAGATCAACTACAGGAAAAAACCTCTAAAAACACAAACACATGGAGATTAAACAACACATACCTAAAAAACCAACTGATTACTGAGCAAATCAAAGGAGAAATAAAACAGTTTGTAGAAGAAACCGACAATGAACACACGACAGTGCAAAACCTATGGGATACTGCAAAAGCAGTGCTAAGAGGGAAGTTTATAGCAATTCAATCCCACCTCAAGAAACTAGGAAAATCTCAAACAGACGACCTTACCTTACGCTTAAAACAACTGGAGAAAGAAGAACAAAAACACCCCAAAGCCAGCAGAAGAAGGGAAATCATAAAGATCAGAGCAGAAATAAATGAAAAAGAAACAAAAGAAACAATAGTAAAGATAAATAAAACAAAAAGCTGGTTCTTTGAAAAGGTCAATAAAATCGACACACCACTGACCAGACTCATCAAGAGAAAGAGAGAGAAGAATCAGATCAACAAAATCAAATACGAAAAAGGAGAGATTACAACAGAGAATGCAGAAATCCAAAGGATTCTAAGAGACTATTATGAGCAACTCTATGGCAACAAATTGGAAACCTGGAAGAAATGGACAGTTTCTCAGAGAAGATTAATCTCCCAAGAATGAGCCAGGAAGAAACAGAAACTTTGAACAAGCCAATCACAAGCTCAGAAATCGACCTTGTGAGCAAAAATCTACCCAAAAATAAAAGCCCAGAGCCAGATGGTTTCACAAGTGAATTCTACCAAACATTTAAAGAAGAGCTAATGCCTCTCCTTCTAAAACTCTTCCAAAATATTGCACAGGAAGGAACACTTCCAAACACATTCTATGAGGCCACCATCACCCTGATACCAAAGCCAGGCAAAGAGATCACAAAAAAAAGATAATTATAGGCCAATTTCACTGATGAATCTAGACGCCAACATCCTCAACAAAATTCTAGCAAACAGAATTCAGCAACACATCAAAAAGCTCATTCATCACGATCAAGTTGGGTTCATCCCAGGCATGCAAGCATTCTTCAATATCCACCAATCAATCAATGTGATGCACCATATCAACAAATTGAGAGACAAAAATCACATGATCTGTGTAGAAAGGATAGCTATTGTCATTGTGCTAGGGGAATAGGAGTACCTACAACCACTTGGAGCAATGGTCTGGAGGGATGGGGGGGGGGGAACCTGGGTGGGGGGAGGGCCAAGGGATATGCATCTGATTGATCTGGGAACATACATGTACAAAAATAAATAAATAAATAAATAAATAAAAAAAAAAATCACATGATCATCTCAATAGATGCAGAAAAACCCTTTGACAAAGTACAGCATCCATTTATGATAAAAACTCTTCATAAAATGGGCATAGAGAGAACTTATCTTAACATAGTGAAAGCCATATATGAAAAGCCCACAGCGAACATTATCCTCAATGGTGAAAAACTCAAAGCATTTCCTCTAAGATCAGGAACAAGACAAGGGTGTCCACTTTCACCACTACTATTTAACATAGTCCTGGAAGTTCTAGCAACAGCCATAAGAGAAGAGAAAGAAATCAAAGGAATCCAGATTGGAAAGGAAGAAGTCAAACCCTCTCTATTTGCAGATGACATGATATTCTACATAGAAAATCCCAAAGACTCTATTACAAACCTACTAGAGTTAATCAACGAATTCAGCAAAGTCGCAGGATACAAAATCAATACACAGAAATCACTGGCATTCCTATACACAAACAAGGAAAAATCAGAAAAGGAAATCAAAGACGCAATCCCCTTCACCATCGCAACCAAAAGAATCAAATATCTAGGAATAAACCTACCCAAAGAAACAAAAGAACTGGACACAGAAAATTACAAGACACTCATGAGAGACATTAAAGAAGAGTTAAACAGATGGAGAAATATTCCATGTTCCTGGGTCAGAAGAATCAATATTGTGAAAATGACCATACTACCAAATGTCATCTATAGATTCAATGCGATCCCTATCAAACTACCAATGACATTCTTCACAGAACTAGACCAAAGAATAACACAGTTCATATGGAAACACAAAAGACCTCGAATAGCCAAAGCATTCCTTAGGAAGAAGAATGGAGCTGGGGGGATCAGCCTCCCCAACTTCAGACTCTACTACAAAGCAACAGTCCTCAAGACAGTATGGTACTGGCACAAAAACAGAACTATAGACCAATGGAACAAGATCGAGAACCCAGAGATAAACCCACACACCTATGGGTACCTTATTTTTGACAAAGGAGGCAAAACTATAAAATGGGACAAAGACAGCCTCTTCAACAAATGGTGCTGGGAAAATTGGACAGCTACATGCAAGAAAATGAAGTTGGAACATACCCTGACACCATACACAAAGATCAACTCAAAATGGATTAAAGACCTAAATGTAAGTACAGCATCCATTTATGATAAAAACTCTTCATAAAATGGGCATAGAGAGAACTTATCTTAACATAGTGAAAGCCATATATGAAAAGCCCACAGCGAACATTATCCTCAATGGTGAAAAACTCAAAGCATTTCCTCTAAGATCAGGAACAAGACAAGGGTGTCCACTTTCACCACTACTATTTAACATAGTCCTGGAAGTTCTAGCAACAGCCATAAGAGAAGAGAAAGAAATCAAAGGAATCCAGATTGGAAAGGAAGAAGTCAAACCCTCTCTATTTGCAGATGACATGATATTCTACATAGAAAATCCCAAAGACTCTATTACAAACCTACTAGAGTTAATCAACGAATTCAGCAAAGTCGCAGGATACAAAATCAATACACAGAAATCACTGGCATTCCTATACACAAACAAGGAAAAATCAGAAAAGGAAATCAAAGACGCAATCCCCTTCACCATCGCAACCAAAAGAATCAAATATCTAGGAATAAACCTACCCAAAGAAACAAAAGAACTGGACACAGAAAATTACAAGACACTCATGAGAGACATTAAAGAAGAGTTAAACAGATGGAGAAATATTCCATGTTCCTGGGTCAGAAGAATCAATATTGTGAAAATGACCATACTACCAAATGTCATCTATAGATTCAATGCGATCCCTATCAAACTACCAATGACATTCTTCACAGAACTAGACCAAAGAATAACACAGTTCATATGGAAACACAAAAGACCTCGAATAGCCAAAGCATTCCTTAGGAAGAAGAATGGAGCTGGGGGGATCAGCCTCCCCAACTTCAGACTCTACTACAAAGCAACAGTCCTCAAGACAGTATGGTACTGGCACAAAAACAGAACTATAGACCAATGGAACAAGATCGAGAACCCAGAGATAAACCCACACACCTATGGGTACCTTATTTTTGACAAAGGAGGCAAAACTATAAAATGGGACAAAGACAGCCTCTTCAACAAATGGTGCTGGGAAAATTGGACAGCTACATGCAAGAAAATGAAGTTGGAACATACCCTGACACCATACACAAAGATCAACTCAAAATGGATTAAAGACCTAAATGTAAGACCGGAAACCCTCAAACTCTTAGAGTAGAATATAGGCAAAACCCTCAAGGACATAAATCAAAGCAAGATCTTCTCTGACCCACCTACTACAATAGCGCAACTAAAAAGACAAATGAACATGTGGGACCTCATGAAACTTAAAAGCTTTTGTACAGCAAAAGAAATTACAATAAATCTGAACAGACAGCCCACAGAGTGGGAGAAAATCATAGCAAATGAAACAACAGACAAAGAATTCATCTCCAAAATCTACAAGCAACTCAGACAACTCAGCACTGGAAAAACGAACAACCCAATCAAAAAATGGGAAAAGGACCTAAACAGACACCTATCCAAAGACGACATACAGATGGCCCAAAAGCACATGAAACGATGCTCAACTTCACTTATAGTTAGAGAAATGCAAATCAAAACTACAATGAGATATCACCTCACACCCGTCAGAATGGCCGTCATTCACAAATCGACAGACAATAAATGCTGGAGAGGGTGCGGAGAAAAGGGAACACTCCTGCATTGTTGGTGGGAGTGTGAATTGATACAGCCTCTATGGAAGACAGTCTGGAGATTTCTTAAAAAACTAAAAATAGAAGCACCCTACGACCCAGCAATCCAACTCTTAGGCTTATACCCTGATGAAATCAAATCTGAAAGAAGCACCTGTACCCCAGTGTTCATTGCAGCTCTCTATACAATAGCTAGAACATGGAAGGAACCTAGATGCCCATCGACGAACAAATGGATCCAAAAGCTCTGGTACATATATACAATGGAATACTACACAGCTGTAAGGAGAAATGCAGAAGGATCAGCCCTAATGAGGCGACTGGATCTAGAACATATCATCAAAAGTGAAGTCAGTCAGAAAGAGAAGGACAAATACAGTATATTAACACATATATATGGAATCTAGTAGGATGGTGATGATAGCACATGCAGTAAAGCGACGGAAAGACAGACATGGACAGTGGACATATGGACATTGTGGGAAAGGAACAGAGGGTGGGAGGCGCAAAGGAAGTAGCATGAAGGCCTGTACTATCATAAGTGAAGAAAATAGCTCTAGTCATTGCTCTGTGAGAAAAGGGGATCCTCCAGGGGTGCTGTGTGATGGTTGGGAGGGGTGGGAAGGGGGGGATATACATATGACTAATCTGGGAACATACATATCTGTAAACAACAAAACTCTATAAAAGTTAAAAGCAAAATAAGTTTTAAAAAAAAAGAAAAAGAAATGCAAGAAGTCAATGTGGCTGTCTGAGTGGGGCTTATTAACAGCTGAGAAAAGAAGAAAAGTGAAAGGCAAAGGAGAAAGGGAAAGATATATCCAACTGAATGCAGAGTTCCAAAGAATAGCAAGGAGAGATATAAAGACTTCTTCAGTAAATAATGCAGAGAAATAGAGAAAAATAACAGAATGGGAAAGACTAGAGATTGTTTTAAGAAAATTGAAGATTACATGTGAACACTTCATGCAAAGATAGGCAAAGTATATTACAAAAAACGGCCAGGACCGAACAGAAGCAGAAGAGATTAAGAAAAGGTGGCAAGAATACATAGAAGACCTGTACAAAAAAAGTGCCTAATGACCTCTAGACAACCACGAAGGTGTGGACATTCACCTAGAGCCAGACATCCTGAAATATAAAGTCAAGTGGACCTTAGGAAGATTTACTACAAAACAATGTTAGTGGAGGTGATGGAATTCCAGTTGAGCTATTTGAAATCCTAAAAGAGGATGCTGTTAAAAATGCTGCATGCAAAAAAGGAAAAAGAAAATGCTGCATGCAATATGCCAGCAAATTTGGAAAGCTCAGCAGTGGCCACAGGACTGAAAAAAGGCCAGTTTTCTTTCCTATCTCAAACAAAGGCAGTGCCAAAGAATGTTCAAATTACTGTACAATTGGACTCATTTCACATGCCAGCAAGATTATGCTCAAAATTCTTCAAACTAGGCTTCAACAGAATGTGAACTGAGAACTTCCAAATGTACAATCTGGATTCAGAAAAGGTGGAAGAACCAGAGATCAAATTACCAACATACACTGGATCATAGAAAAAGCAAGAAAATTCCAGAAAAACATCTACTTCTGCTTCATTGACTGTGCTAAATCCTTTCACTGTGTGGATCACAACAAACTGTGGAATATTCTTAATGAGGTGAGAATTCACCAGACCACCTTACCTGCCTCCTGAGAAACCTGTATGCAAGACAAGAAGCAATAGTTAGAACTGGACATGGAACAATGGACAAGTTTCAAATTGGGTACGTCAAGGCTGTATATTGTCACCCTGCTTATTTAACTCATGTGTAGAGCACATCATGCAAAATGCTGGGCTGGATGAATCACAAGCTGGAATAAAAATTTGTTGGGAGAAATAGCAACAATCGCATCTATGCAGATGATACCACTTTAATAGCAGAAAATGTAGAGACACTAAAGAGCCTCTTGATGGGGTGAAAGAGGAGAGTGAAAAAGCTGGCTTAAAACTCAACATTCAAAAAACTAAGATGAAGGCATCTGGTCCTATCATTTCATGGCAAATAGATGAGGAAAATGTGGAAATAGTGTAGGGTTTCATTTAAGGGGGCTCCAAAATCAGTGCAGACAGTGACTGCAGTCAGAAAATTAAAAGATGTTTGCTCCTTGGAAGAATAGCTTTGACAAATCTAGAGAGCATATTAAAGAGCAGAAACATCACTTTGCCAACAGAGGTTCATATAGTCAAAGCTATGGTTTTTCCAGTAGTCATGTATGGATGTGAGAACTGGACCATAAAGAAGGCTGCGTGCTGAAGAATTGATGGTTTCAAACTGTGGTGCTGGAGAAGACTCTTGAGAGTCCCTTGGACAACAAGAAGATCAAACCCGTCCATTCTAAAGGAAATCAACCCTGAATACACATTGGAAAGACTGGTGCTTAAGCTGAAGCTCTAATACTTTGGCCACCTGATGCAAACAGACAACTCATTGGAAAAGACCCTGATGCTGGGAATGACTGAGGGTAAGAGGAGAAGGGGGCGACAGCAGATGAGATGGTTGTATGGTACTATTGACTTAATGGACATGAGCTTGAGCAAACTCCAGGAGTAGTAAAGAACAGGGAAGCCTGATGTGCTGCAGTTCATGGGGTCGAAAGGAGTTGGACAGCACTTAGAAACTGAACAACAAGAGGATGATGGGGACGAGGGTAACAGTGTTATTTTGGTTCAATCATTAGAAGTGTTTCTAAAAAATAACACTTGAGCAGAGGTCTGAGAGAAAAGAACCATGTAGGTTTCTGGGAACTGCAAATACATAGGCCCTGAGGTGAGAATGTGCTTGAAATTTTCTAGAATAGCAAAGTGATGGGAATGGCTGAGAAAGAGGCAAGGATGCTGGAGGAAAAGATCAGTCAGATTATCAAACTATATAGGATATTCTAGGCCACTCTAGGACTTTGAAATAGGGACTATAGGAATTATGTGAGTCTTGCTTTCTGGAATAAAAATTTGTTGGGAGAAATAGCAACAATCGCAGAGATGATACCACTTTAATAGCAGAAAATGTAGAGACACTAAAGAGCCTCTTGATGGGGTGAAAGAGGAGAGTGAAAAGCTGGCTTAAAACTCAACATTCAAAAACTAAGATGAAGGCATCTGGTCCTATCATTTCATGGCAAATAGATGAGGAAAATGTGGAAATAGTGTAGGGTTTCATTTAAGGGGGCTCCAAAATCAGTGCAGACAGTGACTGCAGTCAGAAAATTAAAAGATGTTTGCTCCTTGGAAGAATAGCTTTGACAAATCTAGAGAGCATATTAAAGAGCAGAAACATCACTTTGCCAACAGAGGTTCATATAGTCAAAGCTATGGTTTTTCCAGTAGTCATGTATGGATGTGAGAACTGGACCATAAAGAAGGCTGCGTGCTGAAGAATTGATGGTTTCAAACTGTGGTGCTGGAGAAGACTCTTGAGAGTCCCTTGGACAACAAGAAGATCAAACCCGTCCATTCTAAAGGAAATCAACCCTGAATACACATTGGAAAGACTGGTGCTTAAGCTGAAGCTCTAATACTTTGGCCACCTGATGCAAACAGACAACTCATTGGAAAAGACCCTGATGCTGGGAATGACTGAGGGTAAGAGGAGAAGGGGGCGACAGCAGATGAGATGGTTGTATGGTACTATTGACTTAATGGACATGAGCTTGAGCAAACTCCAGGAGTAGTAAAGAACAGGGAAGCCTGATGTGCTGCAGTTCATGGGGTCGAAAGGAGTTGGACAGCACTTAGAAACTGAACAACAAGAGGATGATGGGGACGAGGGTAACAGTGTTATTTTGGTTCAATCATTAGAAGTGTTTCTAAAAAATAACACTTGAGCAGAGGTCTGAGAGAAAAGAACCATGTAGGTTTCTGGGAACTGCAAATACATAGGCCCTGAGGTGAGAATGTGCTTGAAATTTTCTAGAATAGCAAAGTGATGGGAATGGCTGAGAAAGAGGCAAGGATGCTGGAGGAAAAAGATCAGTCAGATTATCAAACTATATAGGATATTCTAGGCCACTCTAGGACTTTGAAATAGGGACTATAGGAATTATGTGGAGTCTTGCTTTCTTACACCAAAAGTAAGCAAATTTTATTCTGGAAGTATCTTGGTTTACCTCCAAATGATAAAACTAAAGTTTCCCACCATTTATAGAAATAGAGTTTCAAACACCAGAAATATAAAGAAAATTACATCTTTGCATGAGCTTCAATAATAAATTCTTATTTTGGAATAATTTTAGATTTATAGAAAAGTTGCAAAGATATTATAGAGACTTGCTATATATCCCTTATCCAGTTTCTTTTATAGTTAACATCAAAAAATTGTAGTGGGTAACAGGTCAAGACTAGGAAACTGACATTGGTATAATACTATTAACTAACTTTTATTTGGATTCATTCATCTTTCCTCTCCTCTTTCTGTTTTAGGATCTAACCTACCAGTAACACACTGAATTTAGATTTCATGTCTCTCCAAATTCACAGGTCTGTGACAGTTTCTTAGTTGTTCCTTGTTTTTCATAACCTTGAGTGTCTTGTGGAGCACTGGTCAGATACTCTATACCATATCTTTCAAAATGTGTAAGCCTGTTGTTTGTCTTGTGATTAGACTGGGGTTATAAGCTTTTTAAAAATAATTTTATATGCTAGGTACATTTTTCTTTTTCTTTAGAAATGCATTTAATTAATTAATTAATTAATTTATTTTTGGGTATTCTGGGTCTGCACTGCTGCTGCAGGGTCTTCTTAGTTGCAGGGAGTTGGGGATACTCTCTAGTTGAGGTGAGCAGGCTTCTTGTTGCGGTGACTTCTCCTATTGCGGAACTCAGGTTCTAGGTCGCATGGGCTACAGTTGTTGTGGCTCTGAGGCTCTAGAGCACAAGCTCAATAGTTGGGGTCAAGGGCTTAGTTGCTCCACAGCATGTGGGATCTTCCTGGATCAGGGATAGAACCCACGTCTCCTACATGTAGGTTTCTGGGAATGAATACATAGGCCCTGAGGTGAGAATGTGCTTGAAATTTTCTAGAATAGCAAAGTGATGGGAATGGCTGAGAAAGAGGCAAGGATGCTGGAGGAAAAGATCAGTCAGATTATCAAACTATATAGGGTATTCTAGGCCCCTCTTGGACTTTGAAATAGGGCCTATAGGAATTATGGGGGGTCTTGCTTTCTTACACCAAAAGTAAGCAAATTTTATTCTGGAAGTATCTTGGTTTACCTCCAAATGATAAAACTAAAGTTTCCCACCATTTATAGAAATAGAGTTTCAAACACCAGAAATATAAAGAAAATTACATCTTTGCATGAGCTTCAATAATAAATTCTTATTTTGGAATAATTTTAGATTTATAGAAAAGTTGCAAAGATATTATAGAGACTTGCTATATATCCCTTATCCAGTTTCTTTTATAGTTAACATCAAAAAATTGTAGTGGGTAACAGGTCAAGACTAGGAAACTGACATTGGTATAATACTATTAACTAACTTTTATTTGGATTCATTCATCTTTCCTCTCCTCTTTCTGTTTTAGGATCTAACCTACCAGTAACACACTGAATTTAGATTTCATGTCTCTCCAAATTCACAGGTCTGTGACAGTTTCTTAGTTGTTCCTTGTTTTTCATAACCTTGAGTGTCTTGTGGAGCACTGGTCAGATACTCTATACCATATCTTTCAAAATGTGTAAGCCTGTTGTTTGTCTTGTGATTAGACTGGGGTTATAAGCTTTTTAAAAATAATTTTATATGCTAGGTACATTTTTCTTTTTCTTTAGAAATGCATTTAATTAATTAATTAATTAATTTATTTTTGGGTATTCTGGGTCTGCACTGCTGCTGCAGGGTCTTCTTAGTTGCAGGGAGTTGGGGATACTCTCTAGTTGAGGTGAGCAGGCTTCTTGTTGCGGTGACTTCTCCTATTGCGGAACTCAGGTTCTAGGTCGCATGGGCTACAGTTGTTGTGGCTCTGAGGCTCTAGAGCACAAGCTCAATAGTTGTGGCTCAAGGGCTTAGTTGCTCCACAGCATGTGGGATCTTCCTGGATCAGGGATAGAACCCACGTCTCCTACATGGGCAGGTGAACTCTTTACCACTAAGCTACCAGGGAAGCCCAGGGTTATAGTTTTTTGGGACGTATATACAGAAGTGAAGGTGCCCTTCTCATCACATCATGTCAAGGGGTACCTGATATCCATATGACCTCACTGCAATGTTAACCTCTGCTGTTTGGTGGGGTAGTTCTGTCAGGTTTCTCCACCAAAAAGTTACTATTTTCCCCCTTTTCTACTTTGTTCTTTGGAATCTAGCTCACTCTCAGGGAAAGGACGCTGGTGGAAATTAAGCATCTTTGGAGTGTTTTAAGCAGGGGAGTAACCCAGGAGAGTTCTATTTGTGCTTTAAAGTGTCATGGAGGGTAGGGGATAGACTGTAGGAAGCATGAGCAGAAGCAGACTAGGCAGCATTCAAACGAGAGGTGGCTGCTGGGACTAGGGTGGGTGCTGTGGAAATGATGAGAGTGGCTGACACTTGAATATACCCAGAAGCTACTGCCCACAGGCCTTAAACTGCACTTCTGTCCCTGCGGCACAAGGGCAATGACAGTTGCTACCTTGTATTACTAGTTACAGCATCTCTCTTCCTGGAAGCACAAGGTTCTTTTATAATTGTTGGGTAGTGTAATCACTGATTTATTTGTATTCCAGAAGTAAACCTAGCCGGTTCCTTTAGTCAAGTTAAAAATAGCACAGACTTGAAAGAGAGTATATTAGCATACAAAAATTAAGGTAATGTAAGATACGGAAGCTAATTTCTTCAAAGCCTTTTATATGCCAGGCCCCATTTTATGTGCTTTTATTTGTTGTGAGTATGAGTGTCAAGGCCCACAAAAGGCAAGAATATAACTATTTTTCCATAAGTGAAATTGAACTTGAACTTTATCTCAAAACATTTTTTTGATGTAAAAATTTTAGTCCAGTTGTAGCTATGTTAACTCAGTCCCTTCAGTGATACTTTAGTCATTTCATATTTACACTCATGCAAATCTGGACTTCCCTTCTTCTTTTTCTTTCTGATATTAATCCTCAAAGCTGCAGAGATTTGTGAGTATGCTTCTGCAGGTGTGGAGGAAAGGAAAGTATAGTGACTGTTGAAATCTGCTCCATTTCCCATAAGATATAGCTACTTGGTTTGGGCACGTTTCCTATCATCTCTCAAGAAATAGTTGTTCCACAGCATGTGGGATCTTCCTGGATCAGGGATAGAACCCACGTCTCCTACATGGGCAGGTGAACTCTTTACCACTAAGCTACCAGGGAAGCCCAGGGTTATAGTTTTTTGGGACGTATATACAGAAGTGAAGGTGCCCTTCTCATCACATCATGTCAAGGGGTACCTGATATCCATATGACCTCACTGCAATGTTAACCTCTGCTGTTTGGTGGGGTAGTTCTGTCAGGTTTCTCCACCAAAAAGTTACTATTTTCCCCCTTTTCTACTTTGTTCTTTGGAATCTAGCTCACTCTCAGGGAAAGGACGCTGGTGGAAATTAAGCATCTTTGGAGTGTTTTAAGCAGGAGTAACCCAGGAGAGTTCTATTTGTGCTTTAAAGTGTCATGGAGGGTAGGGGATAGACTGTAGGAAGCATGAGCAGAAGCAGACTAGGCAGCATTCAAACGAGAGGTGGCTGCTGGGACTAGGGTGGGTGCTGTGGAAATGATGAGAGTGGCTGACACTTGAATATACCCAGAAGCTACTGCCCACAGGCCTTAAACTGCACTTCTGTCCCTGCGGCACAAGGGCAATGACAGTTGCTACCTTGTATTACTAGTTACAGCATCTCTCTTCCTGGAAGCACAAGGTTCTTTTATAATTGTTGGGTAGTGTAATCACTGATTTATTTGTATTCCAGAAGTAAACCTAGCCGGTTCCTTTAGTCAAGTTAAAAATAGCACAGACTTGAAAGAGAGTATATTAGCATACAAAAATTAAGGTAATGTAAGATACGGAAGCTAATTTCTTCAAAGCCTTTTATATGCCAGGCCCCATTTTATGTGCTTTTATTTGTTGTGAGTATGAGTGTCAAGGCCCACAAAAGGCAAGAATATAACTATTTTTCCATAAGTGAAATTGAACTTGAACTTTATCTCAAAACATTTTTTTGATGTAAAAATTTTAGTCCAGTTGTAGCTATGTTAACTCAGTCCCTTCAGTGATACTTTAGTCATTTCATATTTACACTCATGCAAATCTGGACTTCCCTTCTTCTTTTTCTTTCTGATATTAATCCTCAAAGCTGCAGAGATTTGTGAGTATGCTTCTGCAGGTGTGGAGGAAAGGAAAGTATATTTTTCTTGCTCCTGATCTGTTGAAATCTTGCTCCATTTCCCATAAGATATAGCTACTTGGTTTGGGCACGTCCTTCTCCATGATGGCAATCTCTCAAGAAATAGTTGTTTCTCATTAGCCGCACCCCCCCCCCCATCCCTGCAGGGATTGTACATGCTGTGTCTTTCTTGCAATGTGTCCTAATTCAGCCATGAGAACTCTGGCAGCAGACCCTCTCAGAGCAAGTGAGATTCAAGTCTCTCACTTCAGGGATCCTCAAACCTACCCTCCATTCTGCAGCAGTGACTCTCCTTACTGGGACGGCTTAAGGGTGAAGGTCTTGATCTCTAAATCAGTGGATAACTGTTCACTTCTCCCAGCTTGTAGACCATCTTGTTTCTGAAGCATTTGGAGGCATAAGTGGAGGAACTGGAAAGAGGGCCCACCCTGCCTGTAATCTTCCCAAATCTATTGTTTTTTAGGAGATAGACCTTTAGAAAAATAAAATAAAAAATTTACTTAGTGTGCACTAGGTAGTGATAAATGGGAGGCTACATTTGAGGCTGGGGTACAGTAGAGGTGGGGTCTCATTTTAAAGGCTGGGTGGAAGAACACAGGAATGGAAAACCAATAGGCAGAGCAATGCATGGGCTATCACTTCACGTATCACCTGCCACATGATGATTTCATTTGCTCTTTATATTGGTTCTAGGAGTTTTATTTTCTATTGCCATTTTGCAAATGAAAGAGTTAGTTAAAAGAAGTTAAAAAAAATTCTCTGAGTCTCAACAACATGGTATGTGTTGGCAGAACCAGGAATCAAAACCATATCTGAATAAGGGTAAGAACTTAGCACAGGTGTATCAATGAAAATATAGTTTTAGGTTGCTCTCTTTAAGATCATAATATGAAGTCTATTATCGTTGATGTTGTTTTTTAACTTTAGGTACTGAAAATGAATTAAATAAATGTAACGAACAAATCTAAATTACACACACACACACACACACACACACACACACAAACGCAGATCTGTTCTGGCATCAAAGCCCATAATTAGCTCATAATCAAACTCATATTAATATTTTCCTTCCATGTGAATGAACCAAAGTATTCTAGGCAAATTGATGAATGAGTATGGATTATTGGTGGGAACTCCTGAGGGCATCAACATGGTAAATATGTGTCTAACATCTCTCTCTCTTCTCTCTTTTTTTTCTCTAGGTTTCAACCTTCAACCAATAATTATTGTGTGTCCCTAGTGTGGTACAGGGATACAACAGTGAGCAAGCCAGTTCTTGCTCTTAAGGAAGTAAGAACCAAGAAGAGACAAGCAAAAGATACCTAAAATATAGCATTGTGAATTGGTAGTAATGAATTGAAACAGCTTGATAAGAGAGACCCAGAAGGAAACTCTGACCTGGAGGATGTGAAAAAGCTTCCTGGAAAGAGTGGGATTTAAAGAAGAAAGCTTTAAGAGAGACTGTGGGATTCAGGGTGGTGGAGGATGAAACGTGATAGTCCATTACAAATCTTCCAGGTCTTTTTGTAAGTGATGTTCTCCTCTGACTCCTTCAAAGCAGGGTGAACTGAGCTCCAGTTGAGGCAGGAGTAAAGGAGGCCATCAATCCTTGGGCCCACCTGCTAAGATAATCAAGTGCTTGTCCTTAACCAAGGTTGGCTGTCCCTTGTGCCTAGCCTAACCATCCTTCAATGAATGGTGTCCTCTGAAGCCAAAGCTACCCTCACTTCGTACTGATTGCCTCTGAAAAGGCTACCACTGTTTGGCATCCAGCCTGCTCACCTTCCAGCCCGTGAAGTTCTTTTCACTGGTTTTCCTCCCTTCTGGCCTGAACTAGGCTGCATTTGTGAGGTAAACACCACCAGGGCAATCAAATGCCACAAAAAGCAGACGAAAGATACAAAGCAAAAGCACACCATTTCTTCCACCCGGGATTCAGAGGCCCTAGGAAGAGCCAAGCAGAGGGTGCTGTTGGAGACTGCTTATTCGTACTTGAACAGGCAGTGTTTAAAAGAAAGAAAAGAAGTGTACTTATTTCCAAAATTCGGTCTTTTCCCTCTATTCTCTTCCCACTGCAGGCTTCTCTTCGGAGATTCATTTTCTCCCTTAGACATTTCAGCTTCTGAAATTATTTCACAAAAAGCATGACATATATTTTTCCTTATATATTTTTTGAGGTGATAGCGAATTTCCCCAGTTCCCAGCATTTTCTGCCGGCTGCTTCAGCAAGGGAACACAGACACATTTCTGCAACTGCAGCTGCTGGGATGAGGCCCCAAGGCCAGTGGCCAGAAGGCGATGTTTGGTTTTGGGGGAGCATCTCACTCCCAAGGTGCAGACCTTGATATTTCTGGAGACAGCAACCCCTGGCGCCTGGGGAAGAATAGAGTGTGATCCGTGACCTGCGTTTGGGGGTGGGCTGCACTTGCTGAAGCCAAGGTCTGGAGTTGCAGCGAAGAGGGGTCCCAGAGCAAGTCCCTTCCTACTCCAGCCGTTTCTGGACACGGCTTTGAACCAGTCACAGTCCCTTTGTTGCCTTAAGAAACACCGTGGGGAATCTGGGCCTGCAACTCTCCTACCTGCATACTTCCTGGAGGCTGTATTTTAAGTGATCTACCTTAAGAGAATGCCAAACAGAAGTCAGAATTTATGAAAACAATGGTGGGAAAGAAAAGGGGTGGGTGTTGAATATTCATGCTACCACATTTGTTCTTCATATGGCAGTATCTAAATGATGTTCAATTTAAAGAATGAATGTAACATATACCTTCTACATGTAGTATAGTAGAAAGGAAATATAAGATTTGTTGCGTGACCTCTGTCCTTTGTCGGGTTTCCTGGTAGCACAGTTGGTAAAGAATCTGCCTGCAGTGCAGGAGACCCAGGTTCAGTCCCCGGGTCGAGACGATTCCCTACAGGAGGACATGGCAATCCACTCTAGTATTCTTGCCTGGAAAATCTCATGGACAGAGCAGCCTGGTGGGTTACAGTCCATGGCATCTCAAAGAGTCAGACACAACTGAAGGGACTTAGCACGATGTCTTCTATTACCTCACTAAGTCTTCCCAACAACTGTATATTGCAGATAGTATTCTAAAAGAAAGAAAAGAAGTGTACTTATTTCCAAAATTCGGTCTTTTCCTCTATTCTCTTCCCACTGCAGGCTTCTCTTCGAGATTCATTTTCTCCTTAGACATTTCAGCTTCTGAAATTATTTCACAAAAAGCATGACATATATTTTTCCTTATATATTTTTTGAGGTGATAGCGAATTTCCCCAGTTCCCAGCATTTTCTGCCGGCTGCTTCAGCAAGGGAACACAGACACATTTCTGCAACTGCAGCTGCTGGGATGAGGCCCCAAGGCCAGTGGCCAGAAGGCGATGTTTGGTTTTGGGGGAGCATCTCACTCCCAAGGTGCAGACCTTGATATTTCTGGAGACAGCAACCCCTGGCGCCTGGGGAAGAATAGAGTGTGATCCGTGACCTGCGTTTGGGGGTGGGCTGCACTTGCTGAAGCCAAGGTCTGGAGTTGCAGCGAAGAGGGGTCCCAGAGCAAGTCCCTTCCTACTCCAGCCGTTTCTGGACACGGCTTTGAACCAGTCACAGTCCCTTTGTTGCCTTAAGAAACACCGTGGGGAATCTGGGCCTGCAACTCTCCTACCTGCATACTTCCTGGAGGCTGTATTTTAAGTGATCTACCTTAAGAGAATGCCAAACAGAAGTCAGAATTTATGAAAACAATGGTGGGAAAGAAAAGGGGTGGGTGTTGAATATTCATGCTACCACATTTGTTCTTCATATGGCAGTATCTAAATGATGTTCAATTTAAAGAATGAATGTAACATATACCTTCTACATGTAGTATAGTAGAAAGGAAATATAAGATTTGTTGCGTGACCTCTGTCCTTTGTCGGGTTTCCCTGGTAGCACAGTTGGTAAAGAATCTGCCTGCAGTGCAGGAGACCCAGGTTCAGTCCCCGGGTCGAGACGATTCCCTACAGGAGGACATGGCAATCCACTCTAGTATTCTTGCCTGGAAAATCTCATGGACAGAGCAGCCTGGTGGGTTACAGTCCATGGCATCTCAAAGAGTCAGACACAACTGAAGGGACTTAGCACGATGTCTTCTATTACCTCACTAAGTCTTCCCAACAACTGTATATTGCAGATAGTATTCTATTTTTGAAAGAAATTGAGGCAGAGAGGTCGCATAATTAGTGATTAAGTAGTTAAAACTGAACAAACCAAGATGCCTGCCCAAGACTAGGGCAGGTGCCGTGAGCCTCCTTAGGGCCTCTGCCATGAATCAGGGTCCCCTGCGAGCGCCCTTGGCAGTCACTTCCTTCTTCAGAGTCTGATTCTTATGAGAATCTTGTCTTTCTGGCTTCACAGGGTTGTTGTGACAGCCTTGACCTCAAGACAGCATGGGGTTGCTTCATAAGGCATGATGCATTGTACGAATACCAGAGGGAATCAGCATCACCTCACTGCTACTGAGTAAGGCACACCTATTGAGGAATCATTGACCTATCTGGCTAAAGGTCTTGCTGTGTAGTTTTGTCTCCTATAGAATGCTGACTGAGGCTCCTGGGCACATTCCCCACATGGCTTTGTTTGATACACACTGATGCAAAGTGCAGGCCATATGGAAGGCACTTAATGCCCATAAAGGGAGTTCTGCGGGATTACCCTTAAAAGCAAGGCTACTGGGGCCAAATTGCCTGTTTTATGCCACTTGCCAGCTTTGCGTCTTTGGCCAAGTTACTTAACTTCTCTGTGCCCTGGTTTTCTAATCAGTAAGATTAGCTCTGGTAAAATGAGGCTAATAATAGCATCTGTCTCATATTACTATTGTGAAGATTAGAGTCAATGCATACACAGCTCTTAAGCACACAGTAAGTGCTGTGGAAGCGCTAGTCGGCTGTCACACCCCGTATTCTAAAGAATGAATGTAACATATACCTTCTACATGTAGTATAGTAGAAAGGAAATATAAGATTTGTTGCGTGACCTCTGTCCTTTGTCGGGTTTCCTGGTAGCACAGTTGGTAAAGAATCTGCCTGCAGTGCAGGAGACCCAGGTTCAGTCCCCGGGTCGAGACGATTCCCTACAGGAGGACATGGCAATCCACTCTAGTATTCTTGCCTGGAAAATCTCATGGACAGAGCAGCCTGGTGGGTTACAGTCCATGGCATCTCAAAGAGTCAGACACAACTGAAGGGACTTAGCACGATGTCTTCTATTACCTCACTAAGTCTTCCCAACAACTGTATATTGCAGATAGTATTCTATTTTTGAAAGAAATTGAGGCAGAGAGGTCGCATAATTAGTGATTAAGTAGTTAAAACTGAACAAACCAAGATGCCTGCCCAAGACTAGGGCAGGTGCCGTGAGCCTCCTTAGGGCCTCTGCCATGAATCAGGGTCCCCTGCGAGCGCCCTTGGCAGTCACTTCCTTCTTCAGAGTCTGATTCTTATGAGAATCTTGTCTTTCTGGCTTCACAGGGTTGTTGTGACAGCCTTGACCTCAAGACAGCATGGGGTTGCTTCATAAGGCATGATGCATTGTACGAATACCAGAGGGAATCAGCATCACCTCACTGCTACTGAGTAAGGCACACCTATTGAGGAATCATTGACCTATCTGGCTAAAGGTCTTGCTGTGTAGTTTTGTCTCCTATAGAATGCTGACTGAGGCTCCTGGGCACATTCCCCACATGGCTTTGTTTGATACACACTGATGCAAAGTGCAGGCCATATGGAAGGCACTTAATGCCCATAAAGGGAGTTCTGCGGGATTACCCTTAAAAGCAAGGCTACTGGGGCCAAATTGCCTGTTTTATGCCACTTGCCAGCTTTGCGTCTTTGGCCAAGTTACTTAACTTCTCTGTGCCCTGGTTTTCTAATCAGTAAGATTAGCTCTGGTAAAATGAGGCTAATAATAGCATCTGTCTCATATTACTATTGTGAAGATTAGAGTCAATGCATACACAGCTCTTAGCACACTGGCGGACTACAGTAAGTGCTGTGGAAGCGCTAGTCGGCTGTCACACCTGCTAGTTGATTCTGACTAACTTGATAGCATTTGCAGGAGGCACACATTGGTGGAAACAGTAAGCTTCATGTAGAGTGCTACAATGTAGAAGGCTCCAGATCAGGGCCTTTACCCTGTAAATATAATATTCCCTGAAACTCATAAAGGAATGACTTCCATGACTAGTAATTTCCCATGGAACAACGCTGTCACAGGCCTGGTGAGAGGTTAGATGTGACTGTTCCAGATGTGAATCACCTTTCCAAGCCTCATGCCCCGCCATATCATCCTGGAACTCCTCATCCACCCATGTGGTCCCTTTACGGCTTTAAACTGTGATGTGATCTCTTCCTTCTCAAACAAACTATTCCTTCTACTTCTGCCTTACTACATAGCCTACACAGACCCACCTGTGAGCTTGCTCATGTCTCTCTACATGTCCTTACAGTCTCAGTTTAGGTATCGTTTTGGGGGGATGTTTGTCCTGATGCCCTTCAACTGGTTTGGAAAAAAAGTATTAGAATGCAGTACAGTCTCTAAAAATGATTCCTATGAAAACTGTTAGCTTGAAAACTCTGCAAAGTAATGACATTTGTTTAACCAGTTATACATTTGTTTTATACAAATAATATGCTATTTTTAAAATTTCAACTGCAAATAATTTATACATTATATCCATTGCTTATTCAAAGTAGCTTTCTCACTTTCTGGATTTATGGAAATTTCCTTTATTTTCTTCTCTTTTTTGTTTTGGCCGCCTATACCCTAATGCTACCTCTTGACAAAATCAGGATTTATTCCCCCTCTCTCTTTTTTTAAGGAAACAGTGCATTGAAACTTTCATACCATTGACGTATCTAGAAAATGTCAAATGACTTCTATCTTTCTTTTAAAAAGTTTATCTGAAATAGTATTGTGCAACATTCAGACATTTCTTGTTGGTTTCAGCCCTCATTTTGTAAACAAAAACAACAGAAAAAGACAGAAAGTCTTATACCTAAGCCGAATAGTGCTGTGAGAGGTAGGGACATGTGAATTTTATTTTAGGCCCTTTGCTTCCTCTGTATTCTCTCAATTTTCTAAAATTAATGTATTTTGCAATAACAAGAAGTTATTAAAACTTAAGAATAAAAACAGAGACAATTCCAATATTCTCAATTCACTTCCAATCAACAAGATTCAATAAACAATGACTGTTGGAGGAACAATTTTAAAAGGTGGACCACTTCCTTCCCTTCAAAGAGAGAGACATCCAGAAGATTGCTTGACCAGAGAGGAGCTCTAAGAAACACACTCCTTCAGCTACTGTACTGAATTCCACACCTCTCTATTTTCTTCTTCTTTCTAGCTTTCCTACCCCTGCTTCTACTTTCCCTTTTCACACTTTTAAATTATGTAGGTTGTATAGATATACAGCATTATAATCTGACATCTGTATACATGGATGATCAGCATCACAAGCATCGATACCACTCATCACCATACTGTTGACCCCCTTTGCCCATTTTTCCCATACCCAACTCTTTTACCCTCTGTAAGCACGAATCTGATCTCTGTATCTATGAGTTCATTTTTATTTTACTTTATTCTTTTGCCTTTTTCAGATTCCTCATATAACTGAAATCAAATGGTATTTATCTTTCTCCATTTGACTTATTTCACTTAGCACGATACTTTCAGGGTCCATCTATGTTGTCACAAATGGTCATTCTTTTTCATGACCAGACAGTATTCCATCATTATCTATTGCACACCTTCTTTACCCATTTATCCATTGATAAACATTTAGAGTTTTCCATGTCATGGCTATTCTAACTAATGCTGTAATGAGCATGGGGTGCATATAACTTTTTGAATTAAGGTTTTTTTTTGTTTTTTTCTGGCCACTTCTAATGGTCTTTTCATTTATGTATTTTCATCCATCTTTGTTCCTTGGTCTGTGTGGGCCTCCCATCGCAGTGGCCTCTCATCACACAGCACTGGCTCTGGGTGCATGCACTCCAGAGCTCTGGCTCTGTTGTTGGACACACTGGTCCAGCCACTCCATGGCACGTGGGATCTTCCCAGGCAAGGGATTGAACCGGCGCCCCTTGCACTGCAAGGTGGTGTATTTACCCACTATACCACCAGGGAAGCCCGAGTTGCAGGCAGTCTTTAAGTATTTTGGATATTAACTCCTTATAGATATATCATTTAAAAATGTCTTCTCCCATTCAGTAGGATGGCTTTTCGTTTTGACGATGGGTTTCCCTTGCTGTGCAGGAGAGTTTTAGTTTGATATGGTGTATTTATTTTTGCTTTCGTTTCCCTTGCCTTTGGAATCAGAGCTACAAAACATCGCTAAGACCTATGTCAATGAGGGTTACAGGTCTTATACTCCAGTCTTTAATCCATTTTAAATTAATTTTTGTGTGCAATGTCAGATAGTGGTCTACTTTCTTTTTTTAAATTTTTAATTTTTTTGCATATGGTTGTCCAGTTTTCTCAACACCATTTATTGAAGAGAGTATACTTCCTCCATTGCATGTTCTTTGCTTATCATAAATTAATTCTCCACATATCTGTGGTTTATTTCTGGCCTCTCAATTCTGTTCAGTAGATCTGTGTGTGTCTGTTTTTGTACATGATGCACAAGCATCGATACCACTCATCACCATACTGTTGACCCCCTTTGCCCATTTTTCCCATACCCAACTCTTTTACCCTCGTTAAGCACGAATCTGAGCTCTGTATCTATGAGTTCATTTTATTTTACTTTATTCTTTTGCCTTTTTCAGATTCCTCATATAACTGAAATCAAATGGTATTTATCTTTCTCCATTTGACTTATTTCACTTAGCACGATACTTTCAGGGTCCATCTATGTTGTCACAAATGGTCATTCTTTTTCATGACCAGACAGTATTCCATCATTATCTATTGCACACCTTCTTTACCCATTTATCCATTGATAAACATTTAGAGTTTTCCATGTCATGGCTATTCTAACTAATGCTGTAATGAGCATGGGGTGCATATAACTTTTTGAATTAAGGTTTTTTTTTGTTTTTTTCTGGCCACTTCTAATGGTCTTTTCATTTATGTATTTTCATCCATCTTTGTTCCTTGGTCTGTGTGGGCCTCCCATCGCAGTGGCCTCTCTCATCACACAGCACTGGCTCTGGGTGCATGCACTCCAGAGCTCTGGCTCTGTTGTTGGACACACTGGTCCAGCCACTCCATGGCACGTGGGATCTTCCCAGGCAAGGGATTGAACCGGCGCCCCTTGCACTGCAAGGTGGTGTATTTACCCACTATACCACCAGGGAAGCCCGAGTTGCAGGCAGTCTTTAAGTATTTTGGATATTAACTCCTTATAGATATATCATTTAAAAATGTCTTCTCCCATTCAGTAGGATGGCTTTTCGTTTTGACGATGGGTTTCCCTTGCTGTGCAGGAGAGTTTTAGTTTGATATGGTGTATTTATTTTTGCTTTCGTTTCCCTTGCCTTTGGAATCAGAGCTACAAAACATCGCTAAGACCTATGTCAATGAGGGTTACAGGTCTTATACTCCAGTCTTTAATCCATTTTAAATTAATTTTTGTGTGCAATGTCAGATAGTGGTCTACTTTCTTTTTTTAAATTTTTAATTTTTTTGCATATGGTTGTCCAGTTTTCTCAACACCATTTATTGAAGAGAGTATACTTCCTCCATTGCATGTTCTTTGCTTATCATAAATTAATTCTCCACATATCTGTGGTTTATTTCTGGCCTCTCAATTCTGTTCAGTAGATCTGTGTGTGTCTGTTTTTGTACCAATACAATATATTTTTTATTATTATAGCTTTGTAGTATAGTTTGAAATCAGGGAATATGATACCTCCAGCTTTGTTCTTTCTTAAGGTTAGTTTAGCCCTTTTTGTAAATTTTTCTTCATTTTCAAAAAAGACCTACCATATCTGCCTTCTTAACCTTTATCTTAGTTCCTCTATTCCAGTTATATCTTGTTCAGAGAAGACTGTTAACCTTTATCTCCATGTCTTACTCATTATAATATTTTTCTCTTAGTTATTCCTTAATTTTTCTCAGCAATAGGGACAATGACATTAAATTTTAAGATATTCAGGGACTCCTTTTGAGTTAGTGCTTAGAAATTTTCCTAAACAAAATGTTTCACATACGTTTTTCACAGACATCAAAATAGAATTTTTGTGCTTTAAAACATTTCTATTATAAGCAACATACAAGAGAAATTAGTTACTGGAAATTGTGTTTTCAAAGATCCTTGGCTAGATTTCCCATTAAAGGCCAAAATGGCCCTGTCAGTCACCACACATTGAATTATATTTACCTCTTTCTTGCAAAGATCTGGAAGTAGAAAATTGTGACTCTTATCTACTGTTTTAGAGTATGTCTCACCAAAATCTGTCTGCACCTTTCTCAGAAAGATGAATTTTATATTTTAGCAAATAAAACATGCAATGCTTCCTTGTAAGAAATATCTCTGCAAAAATTGTGCCAGTTTATGGTCTTTACTATAATTAAAGACCAGAAGAGGGTCTGCCCACTGAACCCATCTTAAATGAGTAATCACACTATGATTGCGCTTCTTCACTGACAATCATTTCTGTTTAAAGAGAGGTGAGAAAGGAGGTCAGAAGTCTCTCCCCCTGAAGCAAATACCCTTGTATATAAAATTCATTGTGCCTGTCCCCCTCAAAAAAATGGTGATCTAGATCTGTTTAGATATTTGATTTAAAAAAGTAGAAACTAATATTATAGGCGTAATATTCTCATTATTGTTTTAACTGACATTTCATTACTTGTGAGCTGAACATTTTCCCATGTTTGTTGGATATTTATGTATATATAGCTACATACATATTTTTATATTTCAGCAAATAAAATATGTAATGCTTCCTTGCAAGAAATTAAAGACCAGAAGAGTGTCTGTCCACTGAACCCATCTTAAATGAGCAATCACACTGTGACTGAATGAATTATACAGCCCTATACAGGAATAATGCTGAAGCTGAAGCTCCAATACTTTGGCCAACTGATAAGAAGAGCCAACTCACTGGAAAAGACCCTGATGCTGGGAAAAACAGAAGGCAGCAGGAGAAGGGGATGACAGAGAATGAGATGGTTGGATGGTATCATTAACTCAATGGACATGAGTTTGAGCAAGCTCCAGGAGATGGTTAAGGACAGGGAAGATTGGCATGCTGTAGTCCATGGGGTCACAAAGAGTTGACATGACTGAGCAACTGAACTGAACTGATTTGATCTACCTATATAGCTTACTATATATCTCAATATAAATATATATCATGTTGAATATTTTCCACCTATGCCCTTTGAATTCTTCTTTTTGTAACTTATTATCCACCAGTTTATACAGAACTCACAGTAACTATGCCTTTTTTTTTTTTTTAAGATTTATTTATTTATTTATTTTTGGCGGGGGTGCAGTGGGGAGGGAGGGGAGCAGGCGGGCCACTTTCATTGGTCTTTCATTTGTCCATTTTCATCCATCTTTGTTCTTTGGCCTGTGTGGGCCTCCCATCGCGGTGGCCTCTGTTATCGCAGAGCACCGGCTCTGGGCGCATGCGCTCCAGAGCTGCGGCTCGGTAATTGGACACATGGGTCCAGCCACTCCGTGGCACGTGGGATCTTCCCAGGCCAGGGATCGAACTGGCGCCCCTTGCACTGCAAAGCGGTGTCCTTACCCACTGGACCACCAGGAGCCCGTATCTATGCCTTTTTTAAACTAAGATCTATTAAAAAGAAATCTAAAAAAAAAAAGAAATCTGTCTCGACAGATGACCGTGTACAATACCATGTGGTGAAAATAAATTCAAACTTATTAAATGATGAACTTGTTAAAAAAAATTCTTTTCTATTGTTATGAGTGTCTCCATTTTGATTTACATGATTTTGTCATGTATTAAGACACTATCACGTATGTTTGAAACATTATCATTTTCCAGTGTATGTGCCTTTGAGATTTGTTTTTTATATGGAAAATTAAAAAATATATATAGTTGAATTTTAATTTTTTAAAAATGCAGTTTAAAGTTATTTTTTAATTTTTTTTTGGACACATTAAAGAGAGAGAGAGAAAAGTAATCCAGTGTTTTCAGTGACTTAATTATCAACCTCTAAATGTTATTGAATCTGAGGATTTGAAACCAATTATGCCCCAAATAGTTGTTTAGAAAAATATCAAGTGGTGGGAGGAGGAGATAAAGCACAGACTGGTATTAATTCTGAAGAAAAGTGGCTGTGGCTGTACTCACCAGCTCTCCCCATTTTACCAAGTATTACAGAATGTAGTCAGAGATCATTGTACCACCCCCTCACCAAACCCCTTTACCCATTGCAGGAATTGTGCCAGTAAGATTTCCACCATCTCCTAGACAGCCACCAGGAGAGCTCAGCTTGGGAGGTCAGCTGGATATGCCTTCCTTTTGTTTTGCTGAAATTTGCCTGACTGTAATGTCCCTATGCCAAGCCTAGCTCTGCCCTTTGGAAACACACAGACAAAGCTGGTCTAGCTGGGAAAATGTCAGCAATTCAGAGAAAGCTGATATCATGTCTAAGAAACCTCTTTTGAAGGATAAACACTTTGAAATCTTTCCTGTGTTCCTCCTCCCACATAGTGCTGAACCTCCCCATTAGCTGGTTTGCCATCTCCTAGACACATCCCGGTATTTGTCTCTTCTCTTCTGTGCGCCCACCTCCGCTTCCCCGCACCGAATGCAGAGGTCTCTTTCCATGCTACATGGCAAAACGGGGAGAGTCAGGGAGCACAGCCACCCTCTCTTTGTCTTAGGAACCTTAGAGCAGGTGACCTGGACACCTCCTTGCCTCTGCTCCATTCTACCCTTACACGGAACTTGTTTTTGTTTGTTGGGCTTGTTGCTGTGAAGAGACCCCATCCCTTCCCCGATAAACTTCTTCCTCAAACTGCCTGGCAAGAGGTGTCTGGGGACCGATTATTTCCTCCACTTCCCGTTTCCTTAGCTTGAAAGCCGCTGCCTTTTGCTGGCAGTGGCAGCAGTTTTCATTTCTGGTTTGTGGGTCAAGGCTTTGGTTTTGAACCTTGGCCTTACTATCCAGTTTGACCGGTGTTCAGGACTGGCTGGTTTGGAGTTTTCCAGAGACTTACCAAGGGTAGCTGGGGAAGCAGGGCGGGGAAGGGCAGGGCTGGGGCAAAGAATAGGTGGGGTGAACAGAGCTGGTGTTGTTGGGCTACATGGGAAACCAACTGCTTTCTCTAAATCGGTTGGGGCTGGCAACGGTAGAGCTGGTAGGAGGCAGAGGTGCACACTGGATGGCAATGTCAACTGCTGATTTCCATCAGGCACTGGCTCTGGCACCGTGCAGCTAACAGCATTACAAGCACTGTCTCATTGTATTAAAGCAGCAAACTCATGAAAAAGGTCCTATTCCTGTGCCAATTTTCTGAAGAAGAGACAGTAACTTAAAGAGGTTAAATAGCTTGCCCAAGACCACCGTGTTTGTAAGTTGCTGTGCTGGGATTTGAACTCAGCTAGTCTGAGAGCTTGTGCTCCTAACCGCAGTATTGGCTCTCCTCTCCCCTTCCTCCCCCATTCTGCTCAGTTCTATGGCCTGTCACGGTTCACAAGCAGTTCTAAGGGCTGGGGAGGACGATGTTCAGGTCATTTGTCACTAGTTGGCAGCAGCATCCTGGAGACGTATGGATTTACACGCCTCAATTTTCCACCTCTGAGCTAAGGCTGCTTTCACCCTCTTAAGTTGTGCAGGCAGCAAAAGTTCAGACAGCAGGAGGAATTTTTACCAGAAGTGGTTTTATATCAGTTTGGGTAGCAGCATCTCCATATTCAGGGATAAAAACCTAGGAACAAAACCAAGGGTGAGTTTCCCTTAAATGGGAAGCCTCTTTGAACCCTTGCTGTTAATCGACTTGGCTGAGGTTATTTACTTAAACTATTTTTTCTTCTTGTCGACATAAGAACAATTAATTGCTCTGGCCTTTTCCTTGTGATTGTTGATGTTTTGGCATGCCAACGCCTTAGAAAACTTAACCCACAGAATGATTAATACACTGGCTGTAAGGACAAGTGTTTCAACTGCCCAAGGTTGTGGAAATATTATTGCAACATGGGAGTCAGCCTCTCAGAAGGAAAGCGAGAAAGAGAGGGAGTGCGCAAGAGATAATGAAGCCTATAGTCTTCTACTGAAAAAATTCTTTCCTCTTTAAGGATTTTACTTTGCCTCCCTTCAGTGTGAAACAATATTGTAGTTATTGTCTCCATGTGTTTACATATTACTTCTATAGGGCTCAATGATCCTAGGCTTTGTGAGTGCTCCTCTACGAGGGTGGCATTTTCATATTTATTATCACCATGCTTATGGGAGTGTGTACGAGAGCCAGAATTAGAGAAATGGTTCCATACAGAAAAATATGCAGATCTGAGGTACCAAGAACTTCCAGCAAACTGGAGAGGAACAGGAGAAAGAAGAAACTAGAGACATTTTTTTTTTTTCTTTAACCTCAGCTGTGTCCAGTGGTTTTTAAGAGCTCAGTTCCCCAACCAGGGATAGAACCCAGGCCATGGCAGTGAAAGCACAGAATCTTAACCACTAGACTGCCAGGTAACTCCCCAGAGAGCCTTATATTTTATAGATTCATAAACTCTTTGCCTTAGAGACAAAGTGCAATTCTTGAAGAAAAACACCTAAAGTATTGGCATAAATACTACATGGCACATAGTAGGTGTACCTAGTATGGGTCAATTCTAGTTTCTTCCCTGCCAATAGTATAATCATATTTACCATAGATATGCTGCTTCCATAACAACTAAAATGAACTGGTGCTGTTCTATGCAAATCAGATTTCTGTCTCTCTAGCTGTTTACCTTTATGTTTATTTTGATCTTAATTACATCACGAGGATCCCTCCAGTGCCACATACTTGGCTTAACCTAAGTTCTCTCTGTTGTATGTTTGTACCTGGCATTACTTAGTCTTCTGCTTTTTTGTTTGCTTTCTGCCTAAGTGAAAAACAAGAATGTTGAAATTGCTTCTCAACACACCTGTGTACTGTTGCAGAGTCAGTGATCTTGAGGGAAGGCTAGTTTTGCCACACAGGTTGTGACTTGAAGGAGCCTCAAGTAAAGAGGGAAAAATATAAAGCCCAGATAGGTGGAGGTGGGGGCTTGGATGGGGATGGAAAGGGACAAGTGTTTCAACTGAGGGGGCCTGGGAGTAGTCTAGAAGGAAAGCGAGAAAGAGAGAGTGCGAAGAGATAATGAAGCCTATAGTCTTTTACTGAAAAAATTCTTTCCTCTTTAAGGATTTTACTTTGCCTCCCTTCAGTGTGAAACAATATTGTAGTTATTGTCTCCATGTGTTTACATATTACTTCTATAGGGCTCAATGATCCTAGGCTTTGTGAGTGCTCCTCTACGAGGGTGGCATTTTCATATTTATTATCACCATGCTTATGGGAGTGTGTACGAGAGCCAGAATTAGAGAAATGGTTCCATACAGAAAAATATGCAGATCTGAGGTACCAAGAACTTCCAGCAAACTGGAGAGGAACAGGAGAAAGAAGAAACTAGAGACATTTTTTTTTTTTCTTTAACCTCAGCTGTGTCCAGTGGTTTTTAAGAGCTCAGTTCCCCAACCAGGGATAGAACCCAGGCCATGGCAGTGAAAGCACAGAATCTTAACCACTAGACTGCCAGGTAACTCCCCAGAGAGCCTTATATTTTATAGATTCATAAACTCTTTGCCTTAGAGACAAAGTGCAATTCTTGAAGAAAACACCTAAAGTATTGGCATAAATACTACATGGCACATAGTAGGTGTACCTAGTATGGGTCAATTCTAGTTTCTTCCCTGCCAATAGTATAATCATATTTACCATAGATATGCTGCTTCCATAACAACTAAAATGAACTGGTGCTGTTCTATGCAAATCAGATTTCTGTCTCTCTAGCTGTTTACCTTTATGTTTATTTTGATCTTAATTACATCACGAGGATCCCTCCAGTGCCACATACTTGGCTTAACCTAAGTTCTCTCTGTTGTATGTTTGTACCTGGCATTACTTAGTCTTCTGCTTTTTTGTTTGCTTTCTGCCTAAGTGAAAAACAAGAATGTTGAAATTGCTTCTCAACACACCTGTGTACTGTTGCAGAGTCAGTGATCTTGAGGGAAGGCTAGTTTTGCCACACAGGTTGTGACTTGAAGGAGCCTCCAAGTAAAGAGGGAAAAATATAAAGCCCAGATAGGTGGAGGTGGGGGCTTGGATGGGGGATGGAAACATCTTTGACAGAGTATTTAGCAGATGTTGCTTAATTTCTCTGAGTGCCAAAATAGAAATAGAAAGCCAAATGTCACAGGGAAGTAGAATATGAACCATGTGAGCACGGGCACACATACCCACCAACCCCTCTTCCCTGTCTCTCTGAGGTGCACCCTTTCTGCATTTGCTTTCTCAGGTGGCCCCTCTTCCTTGACACTATAATAGAAAATGAAAGATTGAGAGACTCCATTGAGCTAACACTATGCAATGTTAGAGACAAGAGTCAGAGGTAGACTGCCTCCAAATGAAGCTGATTTTTTTTTTTTTTTTTCATCAAAGGTTTTTATTTCAGCTGCTTCAGGACCTTGACTTTATGCTTTCCGGTTCTGAACAAGACCTAACTTTTCGGAGCACTGGGAAGGGACTATCCAGATTCCTTTATTTCCAACTCTTTGCGACCCCATGGACTGTAGCCCGCCAGGCTCCTCTGTCCATGGGATTTCCCTGGCAAGAATACTGGAGTGGGTTGCCATTTCCTTCTCCAGAAGCTGATTTTTATTTGGGGTTGAATCACTTTCTTATTTCTTAACCCTGAATATAATTGATTTTAATATTTTCATCATACATTGTTTAAAAAGAACTGAGCACAGCACACAGTTACTATTGGCATTTGGTGGCTAGAAGCAGGTAAAAAAAGGGGCTTATTTATTTATTTTAAACCTTTATTTTGCTTTTAACTTTTACAGAGTTTTGTTGTTTACAGATATGTATGTTCCCAGATTAGTCATATGTATATCCCCCCCTTCCCACCCCTCCCAACCATCACACAGCACCCCTGGAGGATCCCCTTTTCTCACAGAGCAATGACTAGAGCTATTTTCTTCACTTATGATAGTACAGGCCTTCATGCTACTTCCTTTATGCCTCTCACCTTCTGTTCCTTCCCCACAATGTCCATATGTCCACTGTCCATGTCTGTCTTTCTGTGGCTTCACTGCATGTGCCATCATCACCATCCTACTAGATTCCATATATATGTGTTAATATACTGTACTTGTCCTTCTCTTTCTGACTGACTTCACTTTTGATGATACGTTCTAGATCCAGCCACCTCATTAGGGTTGATTCTTCTGCATTTCTCTTTACAGCTGTGTAGTATTCCATTGTATATATGTACCAGAGCTTTTGGATCCATTCGTTCGTCGATGGGCATCTAGGTTCCTTCCATGTTCTAGCTATTGTATAGAGAGCTGCAATGAACATTGGGGTACAGCTGCTTCTTTCAGATTTGATTTCATCAGGGTATAAGCCTAAGAGTGGGATTGCTGGGTCGTAGGGTGGTTCTATTTTTAGTTTTTTAAGAAATCTCCAGACTGTCTTCCATAGAGGCTGTATCAATTCACACTCCCACCAGCAATGCAGGAGTGTTCCCTTTTCTCCGCACCCTCTCCAGCATTTATTGTCTGTCGATTTGTGAATGACGGCCATTCTGACGGGTGTGAGGTGATATCTCATTGTAGTTTTGATTTGCATTTCTCTAACTATAAGTGAAGTTGAGCATCGTTTCATGTGCTTTTGGGCCATCTGTATGTCGTCTTTGGATAGGTGTCTGTTTAGGTCCTTTTCCCATTTTTTGATTGGGTTGTTCGTTTTTCCAGTGCTGAGTTGTCTGAGTTGCTTGTAGATTTTGGAGATGAATTCTTTGTCTGTTGTTTCATTTGCTATGATTTTCTCCCACTCTGTGGGCTGTCTGTTCAGATTTATTGTAATTTCTTTTGCTATACAAAAGCTTTTAAGTTTCATGAGGTCCCACATGTTCATTTGTCTTTTTAGTTGCGCTATTGTAGTAGGTGGGTCAGAGAAGATCTTGCTTTGATTTATGTCCTTGAGGGTTTTGCCTATATTCTACTCTAAGAGTTTGAGGGTTTCCGGTCTTACATTTAGGTCTTTAATCCATTTTGAGTTGATCTTTGTGTATGGTGTCAGGGTATGTTCCAACTTCATTTTCTTGCATGTAGCTGTCCAATTTTCCCAGCACCATTTGTTGAAGAGGCTGTCTTTGTCCCATTTTATAGTTTTGCCTCCTTTGTCAAAAATAAGGTACCCATAGGTGTGTGGGTTTATCTCTGGGTTCTCGATCTTGTTCCATTGGTCTATAGTTCTGTTTTTGTGCCAGTACCATACTGTCTTGAGGACTGTTGCTTTGTAGTAGAGTCTGAAGTTGGGGAGGCTGATCCCCCCAGCTCCATTCTTCTTCCTCAGGATTGCTTTGGCTATTCGAGGTCTTTTGTGTTTCCATATGAACTGTGTTATTCTTTGGTCTAGTTCTGTGAAGAATGTCATTGGTAGTTTGATAGGGATCGCATTGAATCTATAGATGACATTTGGTAGTATGGTCATTTTCACAATATTGATTCTTCCGACCCAGGAACATGGAATATTTCTCCATCTGTTTAACTCTTCTTTAATGTCTCTCATGAGTGTCTTGTAATTTTCTGTGTCCAGTTCTTTTGTTTCTTTGGGTAGGTTTATTCCTAGATATTTGATTCTTTTGGTTGCGATGGTGAAGGGGATTGCGTCTTTGATTTCCTTTTCTGATTTTTCCTTGTTTGTGTATAGGAATGCCAGTGATTTCTGTGTGTTGGCTTTGTATCCTGCGACTTTGCTGAATTCGTTGATTAACTCTAGTAGGTTTGTAATAGAGTCTTTGGGATTTTCTATGTAGAATATCATGTCATCTGCAAATAGAGAGGGTTTGACTTCTTCCTTTCCAATCTGGATTCCTTTGATTTCTTTCTCTTCTCTTATGGCTGTTGCTAGAACTTCCAGGACTATGTTGAATAAAAGTGGTGAAAGTGGACACCCTTGTCTTGTTCCTGATCTTAGAGGAAATGCTTTGAGTTTTTCACCATTGAGGATAATGTTCGCTGTGGGCTTCTCATATATGGCTTTCACTATGTTAAGATAAGTTCTCTCTATGCCCATTTTTTGAAGAGTTTTTATCATAAATGGATGCTGTACTTTGTCAAAGGGTTTTTCTGCATCTATTGAGATGATCATGTGGTTTTTGCCTTTCAATTTGTTGATATGGTGTATCACATTGATTGATTTGCGGATGTTGAAGAATCCTTGCATGCCTGGGATGAACCCAACTTGATCGTGATGAATGAGCTTTTTGATGTGTTGCTGAATTCTGTTTGCTAGAATTTTGTTGAGGATGTTGGCGTCTAGATTCATCAGTGAAATTGGCCTATAATTGTCTTTTTTTGTGATGTCTTTGCCTGGCTTTGGTATCAGGGTGATGGTGGCCTCGTAGAAAGTGTTTGGAAGTGTTCCTTCCTGTGCAATATTTTGGAAGAGTTTTAGAAGGACAGACATTAGGTCTTCTTTAAATGTTTGGTAGAATTCCCTTGTGAAACCGTCTGGCCCTGGGCTTTTATTTTTGGGTAGATTTTTGCTCACAAGGTCGATTTCTGAGCTTGTGATTGGCTTGTTCAAAGTTTCTGTTTCTTCCTGGCTCATTCTTGGGAGATTAATCTTCTCTGAGAAACTGTCCATTTCTTCCAGGTTGTCCAATTTGTTGCCATAGAGTTGCTCATAATAGTCTCTTAGAATCCTTTGGATTTCTGCATTCTCTGTTGTAATCTCTCCTTTTTCGTATTTGATTTTGTTGATCTGATTCTTCTCTCTCTTTCTCTTGATGAGTCTGGTCAGTGGTGTGTCGATTTTATTGACCTTTTCAAAGAATCAGCTTTTTGTTTTATTTATCTTTACTATTGTTTCTTTTGTTTCTTTTTCATTTATTTCTGCTCTGATCTTTATGATTTCCCTTCTTCTGCTGGCTTTGGGGTGTTTTTGTTCTTCTTTCTCCAGTTGTTTTAAGCGTAAGGTAAGGTCGTCTGTTTGAGATTTTCCTAGTTTCTTGAGGTGGGATTGAATTGCTATAAACTTCCCTCTTAGGACTGCTTTTGCAGTATCCCATAGGTTTTGCACTGTCGTGTGTTCATTGTCGGTTTCTTCTAGTAACTGTTTTATTTCTCCTTTGATTTGCTCAATAATCAGTTGGTTTTTTAGGTATGTGTTGTTTAATCTCCATGTGCTTTGTGTTTTTAGCAGTTTTTTTTCTGTAGTTGATCTCTAGTCTCATTGCATGGTGGTCCGAGAAGATGGTTGTTTTAGTTTTCTTATTGACTGAGGTTTGATTTTCCTGGGCTATCCTGAAGTGATCATGTGGTTTTTGCCTTTCAATTTGTTGATATGGTGTATCACATTGATTGATTTGCGGATGTTGAAGAATCCTTGCATGCCTGGGATGAACCCAACTTGATCGTGATGAATGAGCTTTTTGATGTGTTGCTGAATTCTGTTTGCTAGAATTTTGTTGAGGATGTTGGCGTCTAGATTCATCAGTGAAATTGGCCTATAATTGTCTTTTTTTGTGATGTCTTTGCCTGGCTTTGGTATCAGGGTGATGGTGGCCTCGTAGAAAGTGTTTGGAAGTGTTCCTTCCTGTGCAATATTTTGGAAGAGTTTTAGAAGGACAGACATTAGGTCTTCTTTAAATGTTTGGTAGAATTCCCTTGTGAAACCGTCTGGCCCTGGGCTTTTATTTTTGGGTAGATTTTTGCTCACAAGGTCGATTTCTGAGCTTGTGATTGGCTTGTTCAAAGTTTCTGTTTCTTCCTGGCTCATTCTTGGGAGATTAATCTTCTCTGAGAAACTGTCCATTTCTTCCAGGTTGTCCAATTTGTTGCCATAGAGTTGCTCATAATAGTCTCTTAGAATCCTTTGGATTTCTGCATTCTCTGTTGTAATCTCTCCTTTTTCGTATTTGATTTTGTTGATCTGATTCTTCTCTCTCTTTCTCTTGATGAGTCTGGTCAGTGGTGTGTCGATTTTATTGACCTTTTCAAAGAATCAGCTTTTTGTTTTATTTATCTTTACTATTGTTTCTTTTGTTTCTTTTTCATTTATTTCTGCTCTGATCTTTATGATTTCCCTTCTTCTGCTGGCTTTGGGGTGTTTTTGTTCTTCTTTCTCCAGTTGTTTTAAGCGTAAGGTAAGGTCGTCTGTTTGAGATTTTCCTAGTTTCTTGAGGTGGGATTGAATTGCTATAAACTTCCCTCTTAGGACTGCTTTTGCAGTATCCCATAGGTTTTGCACTGTCGTGTGTTCATTGTCGGTTTCTTCTAGTAACTGTTTTATTTCTCCTTTGATTTGCTCAATAATCAGTTGGTTTTTTAGGTATGTGTTGTTTAATCTCCATGTGCTTTGTGTTTTTAGCGGTTTTTTTTCCTGTAGTTGATCTCTAGTCTCATTGCATGGTGGTCCGAGAAGATGGTTGATATAATTTCAGTTTTCTTGAATTGACTGAGGTTTGATTTGTGGCCCAAGATGTGGTCTATCCTGAAGAATGTTCCATGAGCACTTGAGAAGAAAGTGTATTCTTCTGCTTTTGGATGGAAAGTCCTAGAGATATCAATGAGGTCCATTTCTTCTAGTGTGGCATTTAAGGCTTGTGTTTCTTTCTTAATTTTCTGTTTGGATGATCTGTCCATTGGTGTGAGAGGAGTGTTAAAGTCTCCTACTATGATTGTGTTAGTGTTGATGTCTTCTTTTATGTCTGAAAGTGTTTGTCTTATGTATTGTGGTGCTCCTGCATGGGTGCATAGATAATTATGATTTTTATGTCTTCTTCTTGGATCGATCCCTTGATCATGATCTAGTGTCCTGCCTTGTCTCTTCTAATCTTCTTTATTTGGTGGTCTATTTTGTCTGATATGAGGATTGCTACTCCAGCTTTCTTTTGATTTCCATTTGCATGGAATATCTTTTTCCAGCCTCTCACTTTCAGTCTATGAGTGTCTCTAGGTCTGAAGTGAGTTTCCTGGAGGCAGCATATGTATGGGTCGTGTTTTTGAATCCATTCAGCCACTCTGTGTCATTTGGTTGGGGCATTTAGTTCATTGACATTCAAAGCAATCATTGATACAAATGATCCTATTGTCATCTTCTTAGATGTTATGATGGGTTTGTTTCGTGGATCTTCTCCTTTTATTCTTGTTTTCTATATAAGTCCCTTTAACACTTGTTGTAAGGCTGGTTTGGTATGACTAAATTCTTTTAATTTTTGCTTATCTGTAAAGCTTTTGATTTCTCCATCAATTTTGAAGGAGATCCTTGCAGGGTAGAGGATTCTTGGTTGCAGATTATTCTCTTTTAGCCGTTTAAATGTGTCCTGCCATTCCCTTCTGGCCTGCAGAATTTCTGTTGAAAGATCAGCTGTTAAACGGATGGACTTTCCCTTGTATGTCACTAGTTGCTTTTCCCTTGCTGCTTTGAGAATTCTGTCCTTGTGTTTAGTTTGTGTTAGCTTCATTAATATGTGTCTTGGTGTGTTTCTTCTCGGACTGATTCTGCATGGTACTCTTTGCACTTCTTGGACTTGATTGACTACTTCTTTTCCCATGTTGGGGAAATTTTCAACTATAATCTCTTCAGAAATTTTCTCATAGTCTTTCTTTTTTTCTTCTTCTGGAACCCCTATAATTCGAATATTGGTGCATTTGATATTATCCCAGAGGTCTCTGAGGCTATCCTGTGCTGTTTTCATTCTTTGAGCTAGCTTCTGATTTTCAGCAGTTACTTCCACCATTCTATCTTCCAGCTCACTTATCCAGTCTTCTGTCTCAGATACTCTGCTCATGATTCCTTCTGCAGTGTTTTTCAGTTCAGCAATTGAGTTGTTTGTCTCTGTTACTTTTTGGGTAAATTCCTGTATTTCTTTATTCAGTGTGTTCATTGTGTCTTGCAATTTCTTTAACATTCTATTTTCAGTGTCTTTGATCATCTTTACTATCATTCTTCTGAAATCACTTTCAGAAAGTTTGTCCAAATTCTCTTCATTGATTTGATCTTGTGTGTTTGTAGATTGTTCCTTCGCTTGTGTGGTATTTCTCTGCCATTTCATTGTTATTATTAATTTTTTATTTTTATTTTTTTATTTTTTTTGGCTGCGCTCGGTATTTATTTATTTATTTATTTTTTTCATTGGGGGGTAGGGTTGGAGAGGGAGGTGGGCGGGCGGACCACTTCCACTGGTCTTTCATTTCTCTATTTTCATCCATATTTCCTCTTTGGCCTGTGTCGGCCTCCCATCACAGCAGCCTCTGTTGTCGCAGAGCACCAGCTCTGGGCGCCGGCTCCAGAGCTCTGGCTCGGTAATTGGACACATCGTTCCAGCCACTCTGTGGCATGTGGGATCTTCCCGGGCCAGGCATCGAACCGGCGCCCCTTGCACTGCAAGGTGGTGTCCTGACCCACTGGACCACCAGGGAAGTCCTATTATTAATTTTTTAACTGACTCTGTTTGGGATTTCCTTTTCCCAGACTTTGAGTTACATCTGTTGGTGTTTGTTGTTTGGATGGGGCTTCTTATTCTGGGTGATGCTGGTGGTTGGTTGATGTCAGGACTTGCATACAAGTGATTACCTTTGTTGGCGTTCTCACTTGTATAGTGCTCTCTAGTGTTAGGTGTTCTCTAGTATTGTAGAGTTTTGGAGTCAGTGCTCCCTCCCTAAAGCCCCGTGGCTTGTTACCGTCTTAATGCGGCTTCTCCTTTGTTCTTCGATGTGGGGTATCCTCTCTGTGATCAGATCCAACCTCCTCCTGTCAATGGTTTCCCAGGGACTCGTTGCAATTCAGGCGATTTTGCAGGAGAGATGTGTGCACGTCCTTCTACGCCGCCATCCTATCTATTTTATTTTATTTTCTACAGAGTTTTGTTGTTTATGGCCACACATCGAACAAGGGATTAGATTCTGGAGTTTGGAAACACAAACTCTAGTGCCTGTCAGAAAGTTTTCTGTTGTATATGTAAGTGGATTCTATAGGGAACAGATTAGACTGAGGATAAACATGAGCCATTTAATATTTCTACTTTCCACTTTCTGTTTAGAGCACAGAGTACGTCCCATTCATTGTTTGATTTGTTTTTGTTTTTCCAGAAAGAATGTTAGCATTAGGAACCTTGTGATTATTTCCTTTTAGCCATCTACTTAAAACTTTTTTGGGGGGGCTCAGATTTTTATCTACAAAATGGAAATGATTTTTAAGTATTGTGATAAGTGAATAGTACGCAATAATAGACATTAGTCTCAACTGAAAAGTAGCATGTGAAGAATCTTAACCTTAAAAAATTAATTATAATATTAATGAAATAGTCATTCAAAATATTCTTTCAGTATCCAAGAAATTTACCTGAAAGAATTTTTTTTCATAATCAGATTCGGCCTCCCATCACAGCACTCTGTTGTCGCAGAGCACCAGCTCTGGGCGCCGGCTCCAGAGCTCTGGCTCGGTAATTGGACACATCGTTCCAGCCACTCTGTGGCATGTGGGATCTTCCCGGGCCAGGCATCGAACCGGCGCCCCTTGCACTGCAAGGTGGTGTCCTGACCCACTGGACCACCAGGGAAGTCCTATTATTAATTTTTTAACTGACTCTGTTTGGGATTTCCTTTTCCCAGACTTTGAGTTACATCTGTTGGTGTTTGTTGTTTGGATGGGGCTTCTTATTCTGGGTGATGCTGGTGGTTGGTTGATGTCAGGACTTGCATACAAGTGATTACCTTTGTTGGCGTTCTCACTTGTATAGTGCTCTCTAGTGTTAGGTGTTCTCTAGTATTGTAGAGTTTTGGAGTCAGTGCTCCCTCCCTAAAGCCCCGTGGCTTGTTACCGTCTTAATGCGGCTTCTCCTTTGTTCTTCGATGTGGGGTATCCTCTCTGTGATCAGATCCAACCTCCTCCTGTCAATGGTTGCCCAGGGTCTCGTTGCAATTCAGGCGATTTTGCAGGAGAGATGTGCACGTCCTTCTACGCCGCCATCCTATCTATTTTATTTTATTTTCTACAGAGTTTTGTTGTTTATGGCCACACATCGAACAAGGGATTAGATTCTGGAGTTTGGAAACACAAACTCTAGTGCCTGTCAGAAAGTTTTCTGTTGTATATGTAAGTGGATTCTATAGGGAACAGATTAGACTGAGGATAAACATGAGCCATTTAATATTTCTACTTTCCACTTTCTGTTTAGAGCACAGAGTACGTCCCATTCATTGTTTGATTTGTTTTTGTTTTTCCAGAAAGAATGTTAGCATTAGGAACCTTGTGATTATTTCCTTTTAGCCATCTACTTAAAACTTTTTTGGGGGGGCTCAGATTTTTATCTACAAAATGGAAATGATTTTTAAGTATTGTGATAAGTGAATAGTACGCAATAATAGACATTAGTCTCAACTGAAAAGTAGCATGTGAAGAATCTTAACCTTAAAAAATTAATTATAATATTAATGAAATAGTCATTCAAAAATATTCTTTCAGTATCCAAGAAATTTACCTGAAAGAATATTTTATTCTATCATAATCAGATTGGCAAAGATAAAAATATTGATCCTATGTAGTGTTTGTGAGAATGCAGGTATGTTGAATCAGCTTTTCCCAAAAGCTATATTGTCAATATATTTCAAAATTAAAAATATCATGCATTTTGATGAAGTGATCCCCTTTTTTAGAAATTTATTCTCAGGAGAAAATTAGAAAAGTATTTGAAGATATATTTATAAGCTTATGTATCTCAGCTTCACTAAAAAGACTGAAAAATGAGAAATAAACTACATGCCTATTAATAGGAAATTATTTAAATGAATTACAAAATGACCTCCAAATGGAATAAATACTCGGTGTCTGTTCAAAAGGAATATATAGCTCTATATTTATTGATATAGAAAGGAATCTGGAATATATTGTTAAGCAAAAAGTAAATCATGGAACTGTATGTTTAATATTATTCCAATTGGGTGGGTATATTTATGTTTATTCATAGATTTATATTATATACATGAAGAATCTATTGGTGTGTAATGGTTTTTGGAAGAGAAGGAATGTTAGAGAAAGACTTTCACTGGGTATTTTATACACTTTTGACTTGCTTAAATTTTTTTTTTTAATAATGAATGGTTTTATGTTTTATAATCAACCAAAACAATAATGATGAGGAAGAAAAGAGAACCCAAGGGGCACTCAAATGAAAGAAACTCTGAATTCTACTGCTTCTACTAATTTAACTAGTTTGGCAAAATCTATCTTCAAAACTTTTTGGGGGCTCGGGATTTTTAAATTTTCTCCCCAAGAAGTACGTCCCATTCATTGTTTGATTTGTTTTTGTTTTTCCAGAAAGAATGTTAGCATTAGGAACCTTGTGATTATTTCCTTTTAGCCATCTACTTAAAACTTTTTTGGGGGGGCTCAGATTTTTATCTACAAAATGGAAATGATTTTTAAGTATTGTGATAAGTGAATAGTACGCAATAATAGACATTAGTCTCAACTGAAAAGTAGCATGTGAAGAATCTTAACCTTAAAAAATTAATTATAATATTAATGAAATAGTCATTCAAAAATATTCTTTCAGTATCCAAGAAATTTACCTGAAAGAATATTTTATTCTATCATAATCAGATTGGCAAAGATAAAAATATTGATCCTATGTAGTGTTTGTGAGAATGCAGGTATGTTGAATCAGCTTTTCCCAAAAGCTATATTGTCAATATATTTCAAAATTAAAAATGTCATGCATTTTGATGAAGTGATCCCTTTTCTAGAAATTTATTCTCAGGAGAAAATTAGAAAAGTATTTGAAGATATATTTATAAGCTTATGTATCTCAGCTTCACTAAAAAGACTGAAAAATGAGAAATAAACTACATGCCTATTAATAGGAAATTATTTAAATGAATTACAAAATGACCTCCAAATGGAATAAATACTCGGTGTCTGTTCAAAAGGAATATATAGCTCTATATTTATTGATATAGAAAGGAATCTGGAATATATTGTTAAGCAAAAAGTAAATCATGGAACTGTATGTTTAATATTATTCCAATTGGGTGGGTATATTTATGTTTATTCATAGATTTATATTATATACATGAAGAATCTATTGGTGTGTAATGGTTTTTGGAAGAGAAGGAATGTTAGAGAAAGACTTTCACTGGGTATTTTATACACTTTTGACTTGCTTAAATTTTTTTTTTTAATAATGAATGGTTTTATGTTTTATAATCAACCAAAACAATAATGATGAGGAAGAAAAGAGAACCCAAGGGGCACTCAAATGAAAGAAACTCTGAATTCTACTGCTTCTACTAATTTCTCATTTGTAACATGAACACTGAATTGGATACACTCAACTTCTGATCAGCTAAGTAGGTACATGGGCCTAGGCCATTTACAATGGAATAAAGAAACAGTAAAAGATAAACAAGTGCAAGATAAACAGTATGAAAACATGATATAAATTGGTGGGGACTGCCATAAATAACACACTGGTCTATTTAATGTAATAATATATGACAGGCACCTGATGAGCTTGTGAACTGAATCTCCCATGAAATAAGGTCACTGAAGGTTGGGGTAAATGATAGGGGCACCACCGGGGGATGATAGGCGCTGTATTCAATGCTGTGGGAAGTATGATTCTCTCTCCAATCTCTTTTCTTTCTAAGAGACCCAGTGGTGGGTATTAGAGACTTTCAGTCTACCTTGCCTTTATTTTGGACTGAGACCTAGATGCTATCATGTAAAAATATCCCTGCTAATGCATATTAAGATGTGACATGCTTCCTTTTTAAAAATTTTTTATTTTGTATGCCTTTGTATCATTAACCTGAGAGGGAAAAAAAAAAAGAACTCATGTCACGATGTGTAACTAAAACCTCCAGGTGGGATTTGTTTAGTGTGAGAGCATGATTAGTAATTTTTAGTGATTAGTAATTTTCTCCCTCAGGTGGTTTTTCTGCATTCCTGTAGAGATTGCATACACAACAGGGCTGCCAAGTGAGAAGAAAAGGCTCAGGCAGAAAACACCACGCTTTAGAAAACAGGATGTGTGCATGCTTGCAGCGTGCGTGTGTGTGTGTTTTAAACAACTGTTTTAGTTATGTTGACAAATAAGGTACTTTGATGTGGAATCGTTGCATATATGTCTTATATGTTCTCCCATCTTGGAAAAAGTTCCATCATGCAATCATTTTACACAAGGGAGTTATACCTGTGTTTCTATTCATACACAACCCATCTCCCACTACTGTTTTTACTCGTTTTGGAAAGCAAGCAATTCTAAAAATTTTAGTTTAAGGAAGCCTCAGGGCATTTTTTTGTAGTTTTTGGTAGGTCTTACTGTGGAAATCATAGGCTTGAGGCAGAAGCTTAGCTTTTTAATTAACAACAACAACAAAAAATATCCACTGCAGAGGTCTTCAGTGAGAACTCCAATAAGGACAGCTAATTTTTAGTGTCTCTCTAGGTCAATCAACCCCAATCCATTTTTCCAGTAAATTGGGCGTTCACATGAACTCACACACACCTTGTCAGTTGGGTTGCTAGCAAGAGTCAATAGTTGTTTCCATTCTTGCCACTCCCTGGGAATTGAAGTTATTTAGCACAAAAGATTAAGCAACCTGTGTTGTCTCAGGATTTTCCTACTTGAAGCTTCCATAATTTTATTTCTGAATATTTTTAAGCCCTAGGGGCACCACCGAGGTTGGGGTAAAGCGCTGTATTCAATGCTGTGGGAAGTATGATTCTCTCTCCAATCTCTTTTCTTTCTAAGAGACCCAGTGGTGGGTATTAGAGACTTTCAGTCTACCTTGCCTTTATTTTGGACTGAGACCTAGATGCTATCATGTAAAAATATCCCTGCTAATGCATATTAAGATGTGACATGTTTCCCTTTTTTAAAAAATTTTTATTTTGTATGCCTTTGTATCATTAACCTGAGAGGGAAAAAAAAAAAGAACTCATGTCACGATGTGTAACTAAAACCTCCAGGTGGGATTTGTTTAGTGTGAGAGCATGATTAGTAATTTTTAGTGATTAGTAATTTTCTCCCTCAGGTGGTTTTTCTGCATTCCTGTAGAGATTGCATACACAACAGGGCTGCCAAGTGAGAAGAAAAGGCTCAGGCAGAAAACACCACGCTTTAGAAAACAGGATGTGTGCATGCTTGCAGCGTGCGTGTGTGTGTGTTTTAAACAACTGTTTTAGTTATGTTGACAAATAAGGTACTTTGATGTGGAATCGTTGCATATATGTCTTATATGTTCTCCCATCTTGGAAAAAGTTCCATCATGCAATCATTTTACACAAGGGAGTTATACCTGTGTTTCTATTCATACACAACCCATCTCCCACTACTGTTTTTACTCGTTTTGGAAAGCAAGCAATTCTAAAAATTTTAGTTTAAGGAAGCCTCAGGGCATTTTTTTGTAGTTTTTGGTAGGTCTTACTGTGGAAATCATAGGCTTGAGGCAGAAGCTTAGCTTTTTAATTAACAACAACAACAAAAAATATCCACTGCAGAGGTCTTCAGTGAGAACTCCAATAAGGACAGCTAATTTTTAGTGTCTCTCTAGGTCAATCAACCCCAATCCATTTTTCCAGTAAATTGGGCGTTCACATGAACTCACACACACCTTGTCAGTTGGGTTGCTAGCAAGAGTCAATAGTTGTTTCCATTCTTGCCACTCCCTGGGAATTGAAGTTATTTAGCACAAAAGATTAAGCAACCTGTGTTGTCTCAGGATTTTCCTACTTGAAGCTTCCATAATTTTATTTCTGAATATCCATGGGCACATGTACTAAGCCCAGAGACCTCTTTGGTAACAGCTAGTTCCTCAGAATATTGCTCTCTGAACCCATGTAAGTGATACATTGTATTTGGTCGTCTCTGTGGTTTCTAAGGCTAAAGTAGGCACCTAAGACAGTAAATGAAATAAGTTTTAAAGCTGAGTTAATGCATTTGCAGTGTAGACTAGGCATTATCACACGTGGTACCTCATGGATTCCCAACATTAGCCCAACTAGATGGATACTACTGTGTCACTGAGTAGAAAACTAAGGCTTTTGAACACTAAATGATTAGCCCAAGTTCCATGGCTGGTGATTAATGGCTCTGACATTCATTTCATGCCTGGGTCTATCTGAACCTCTCTGATGTTCAAGATGCCAAGAGAGTCAGGGCCCTAAAAGGGGAAGCCCCAAGCAACCCACTCCTTATCATTTGGCTCAAGGCTTTCTTAGACTCTGAAAAAGGGATCATCTGTATTCTAACAATTATACATCACTCACACTTAAAAATATCTTTTATCTACTCCTGGCTGTACACAGTATCTATAATGATAAAACCATGAGAAAAAAGAAATGGATACACGAACCCTAACAGTAATCTATCACCTCAAATTCACCAATAGTTTTTCAATAATTTCAATTTACACATATGCATACATACACATACAGAGGTCATAGGGAGAAAAAGGCATAGGCACAAATGCTAAGTATAGAACTAAGTTAACCAGTATTTCATTTCATCTTCACATGAGATGCCTGGGACAAAATGGCAGAAGAAAAGAGAACATATTAGACCTGTAGATGATCAGCTAACTATGTAATCATTCTATTCCATTTTTTCTTGTCTCCATAGATATACATTCTTAACTATGCATCTTTCTAGACCTTTCTCTATGCAAATACATACAAGTATGAATATGCATATATAAATATAGATAATATTAAATGCATGTATAAATATAGACAATAGAAAATACATATATGTAAGTATGTGCACACATATTATATATGTGCATAAACGCAATAACATAAGTACTATATATATTATATTATGTATATACACATATATGTGCATGTGTATATATATATATATATATATATACTTATATATAGGGTTTTTTTAAACCAGCTTGATTATACTAAGCAAATTATTCAATCCCTCACATATTTAATATAAAAATATATCCTGGATTTCCCTAATTCCTTTTACTTAATGGATAATATTCTATTATATGAATATATCATAATTTATTTACCAATTTCTTTGTTAATAGTCTTACGTTGGTTTCTGTTTTTTACAATTAAATAATGTTTAACTAAGCATTTTACAATTATACCCTTGCACGCTTATGTATCTGTAAATTAGATTTCTAACTGAAATTACTAGATCAAAGTGTTTATACTTTTTGGTCAGATACTGCTGAGTTGCTGCCAAAAACCTAAACTTTTCAGCCATAAAAAAGAATGGAATAATGCCACTTGTGGCAACATGAATGCACCTAGACATTGTCACACTGAGTGAAGTAAATAAGACAGAGAAAAACAAATACCATATGTTACCACTTTTATGTGGAACTATAACAATGGTATAAGTGAACTTATTAACAGAACAAAATTGAGTCAAAGATGCAGTTACCAGGGAGGTAAGGGATAAATTGGGAAATCTGGATTGACATGTGGATACTATTATATACAAACTAGATAACTAACAAGGACCTACTGTATAGGACAGGGAACTCTACTCAATACTCTGTAATGACCTGTATGAGAAAGAATCTAAAAAAGGGTAGATATATGTGTAACAGATTTACTTTGCTGTATAGCAGCAACTAACAAACCATTGTATATTAACTATATGTAATAAAATAAAATAAAAACTAAAATTTTCACTCTTGCCAGGATTTCTGAGACCTAAAATTTTGGTAAAACTATTGCCACACATGTGGAGTCTCTTGTGTTACAAAATTCATTTGCTTCACGAATAGTTCTCCAAAAGTTCCTACAATTTTTCCAGAACAATTTGAGTTCTATTATAACTAAATGGAAAACTGAGAGATTTTGAAACAGGCTACCTGACGAGGATTCCATCAGAACCCCAGTGCAGGCAGCAGAAATAAAAGGCTGGGTGAGGGGCTCAAGAAGGCCCCAAAGCCAGGCAGAGCTTGGGGTCCACAAATAGGAGCAAGACCAGAAGTGGCAGTACTAGTGGTATTAGGAAGGGCCAGCAGGTTAAATCGGGAGCTTAATTCATAGAGGAAATAGCAGGTGAGGTTAGTAGAGGTCCACAACAGTTTATTATCATTCTCTCAACAAATATTAATAAGCAGCTACTACTGTATGTCCGGTACCTCACTAGGCCTTGAGAAATATAAAAACACATAGAATGTGTTTCCTTAATGTTGGAGTTGCTCACAATCTAGTAAGAAACCATTTGCCCTGTCTTCTGGAACATTTAAATGTTCCCTGGTTCCAACTTTTGCTCTGAGCCTCCACCCCACCCTACCTCTGGTCCTTTCTTCTCTCTGAAGTTCACAACCGCTTACAGTCCTGATGCATCAGTGAGGTGATGGCCAGGGTGGGAGGGGAGATGTGGTGAAACGCAGGGTGCCGTTCAGCTCATCCAGGGTCTCCAGTCAAGGAGATCATCTTTGCCTCTTCCCCCGTTGTGAGTTCAGTCTCACATGCCTGTATTTTTGGTTCATCACACATGGTGACCATTTAAATGCTTCCTGCTGTCCTGAGTGACTTAGGACAGCCAACATGGGACTGCCATTCACAATTAGGAGAGAGCAGGTTCTAAGTTTGTATTCATGGAGATAGGGCTGGTGTAGGGGGGAGCAGTTTACTTACAGTGCATAACAGACAGCTGAAAGTGGTTTCTGGGGAGGACCTCAGGCTTATCATAACACGTTCCTTCACCATCATATGGCCAGTTTATTAAAAAAAAAAGGGGGGGAGGGAATTGTATTCTCCTAGATCATTACTCTGAATCTACAGAGTGACTAATCCATACATTCAAAGCCATGGCTTGTATTCTAAAGGTAACCTTAGTCTATGCTTAAGATCAGAGTTCAAGGCAGGATAGGATGTGTGGTTTCAAGTTGCAGTATCTTCATCTCTAAGAAGGTGAGACAAAAAACTCACCTTATCATCCAAGAGTCTCTGAGAACTTACAGACCTCAAAGAACTGCCATATGATAAATTAGATGATGCATGAGAAAGTGTTCATAACTACAAAGTGCAGTAGATGCAGAACAGATAACAGTGATGATGATGACAATGGAAGGTATGATTAAGTCCACCAACTGGGTAATGTTGGCCAGCAAGTTTTTTATGATGATGCAGGCAGGGAAAAAAGGGGCTTGGGGGGCACAAATAGGAGCAAGACCAGAAGTGGCAGTACTAGTGGTATTAGGAAGGGCCAGCAGGTTAAATCGGGAGCTTAATTCATAGAGGAAATAGCAGGTGAGGTTAGTAGAGGTCCACAACAGTTTATTATCATTCTCTCAACAAATATTAATAAGCAGCTACTACTGTATGTCCGGTACCTCACTAGGCCTTGAGAAATATAAAAACACATAGAATGTGTTTCCTTAATGTTGGAGTTGCTCACAATCTAGTAAGAAACCATTTGCCCTGTCTTCTGGAACATTTAAATGTTCCCTGGTTCCAACTTTTGCTCTGAGCCTCCACCCCACCCTACCTCTGGTCCTTTCTTCTCTCTGAAGTTCACAACCGCTTACAGTCCTGATGCATCAGTGAGGTGATGGCCAGGGTGGGAGGGGAGATGTGGTGAAACGCAGGGTGCCGTTCAGCTCATCCAGGGTCTCCAGTCAAGGAGATCATCTTTGCCTCTTCCCCCGTTGTGAGTTCAGTCTCACATGCCTGTATTTTTGGTTCATCACACATGGTGACCATTTAAATGCTTCCTGCTGTCCTGAGTGACTTAGGACAGCCAACATGGGACTGCCATTCACAATTAGGAGAGAGCAGGTTCTAAGTTTGTATTCATGGAGATAGGGCTGGTGTAGGGGGGAGCAGTTTACTTACAGTGCATAACAGACAGCTGAAAGTGGTTTCTGGGGAGGACCTCAGGCTTATCATAACACGTTCCTTCACCATCATATGGCCAGTTTATTAAAAAAAAAAGGGGGGGAGGGAATTGTATTCTCCTAGATCATTACTCTGAATCTACAGAGTGACTAATCCATACATTCAAAGCCATGGCTTGTATTCTAAAGGTAACCTTAGTCTATGCTTAAGATCAGAGTTCAAGGCAGGATAGGATGTGTGGTTTCAAGTTGCAGTATCTTCATCTCTAAGAAGGTGAGACAAAAAACTCACCTTATCATCCAAGAGTCTCTGAGAACTTACAGACCTCAAAGAACTGCCATATGATAAATTAGATGATGCATGAGAAAGTGTTCATAACTACAAAGTGCAGTAGATGCAGAACAGATAACAGTGATGATGATGACAATGGAAGGTATGATTAAGTCCACCAACTGGGTAATGTTGGCCAGCAAATTGTTTGATTTTCCTCCCTTTTCCCTCCATGAAGTCGATGCTACAGTCACACAAGTTTGCCAGCAATCTTTCACCTTCTTGTCCTTCCTCATGCAGTTTTCTCAACTTGCAGGGTTTATATTTTTACATTATTTACCTATGAAAAGTCTTCTTATCCCTCAAGCTAAAATTCAAATAAAGATTCTTCCTAGAGTTATTGTGAGAATTAAATGAGACAAACTGCATAAATGTATACAGCACAGTGGCTTCTGTAAGAATAAGCACTTCATGGTGGTTTAGTTGCTAAGTCGTGTCCAACTCTTGCAACCCTATGGACTATAGTCAGTCAGGCTCCTCTGTCCATGGGATTCTCCAGGCAAGAATACTGGAGTGGGTTACCATTTCCTTTTCCAGAGCATCAAGAAGTTCATAAAAATTAGCTATTAGCATCTTTTCTCAAACAGACTTAAAGCTCAGAGAAGATGAGACTCATGTTATTTATATCTGTACTTCAAGCACTTAGCATATGGCTGAGTACACAAGTGCTCAATAAATGGTTATTGAATAAATGAAGTAATAAATGGTCCAAATGACCATTCTATATGGAAACCAGATATTAAATGCAGCATTGCTACCACCAGGCGAAGCCAATTATCAGTTATAGAAGGTTTGTCCACATGAATTATTAAAAACTCAAAAAAAAAACAAAACTAGAGTCATTTAGATACCTAGATATGACCTAAAAGATTTTCTGTGAATCATTAGTAGATGATTGGTTAAAAGTGCCTAGATGCTACAAAAGCACAAACAATATGTAGATTTCTCTGGTTAGTCAAAGAGTGACTAATCCATACATTCAAAGCCATGGCTTGTATTCTAAAGGTAACCTTAGTCTATGCTTAAGATCAGAGTTCAAGGCAGGATAGGATGTGTGGTTTCAAGTTGCAGTATCTTCATCTCTAAGAAGGTGAGACAAAAAACTCACCTTATCATCCAAGAGTCTCTGAGAACTTACAGACCTCAAAGAACTGCCATATGATAAATTAGATGATGCATGAGAAAGTGTTCATAACTACAAAGTGCAGTAGATGCAGAACAGATAACAGTGATGATGATGACAATGGAAGGTATGATTAAGTCCACCAACTGGGTAATGTTGGCCAGCAAATTGTTTGATTTTCCTCCCTTTTCCCTCCATGAAGTCGATGCTACAGTCACACAAGTTTGCCAGCAATCTTTCACCTTCTTGTCCTTCCTCATGCAGTTTTCTCAACTTGCAGGGTTTATATTTTTACATTATTTACCTATGAAAAGTCTTCTTATCCCTCAAGCTAAAATTCAAATAAAGATTCTTCCTAGAGTTATTGTGAGAATTAAATGAGACAAACTGCATAAATGTATACAGCACAGTGGCTTCTGTAAGAATAAGCACTTCATGGTGGTTTAGTTGCTAAGTCGTGTCCAACTCTTGCAACCCTATGGACTATAGTCAGTCAGGCTCCTCTGTCCATGGGATTCTCCAGGCAAGAATACTGGAGTGGGTTACCATTTCCTTTTCCAGAGCATCAAGAAGTTCATAAAAATTAGCTATTAGCATCTTTTCTCAAACAGACTTAAAGCTCAGAGAAGATGAGACTCATGTTATTTATATCTGTACTTCAAGCACTTAGCATATGGCTGAGTACACAAGTGCTCAATAAATGGTTATTGAATAAATGAAGTAATAAATGGTCCAAATGACCATTCTATATGGAAACCAGATATTAAATGCAGCATTGCTACCACCAGGCGAAGCCAATTATCAGTTATAGAAGGTTTGTCCACATGAATTATTAAAAACTCAAAATCAAACAAAACAAAACTAGAGTCATTTAGATACCTAGATATGACCTAAAAGATTTTCTGTGAATCATTAGTAGATGATTGGTTAAAAGTGCCTAGATGCTACAAAAGCACAAACAATATGTAGATTTCTCTGGTTAGTCAAAGGTTCTGCTCTGAATGTGAAAAAGTTAGGTTAGAAGGATTAAGGGAGTTTTCACATTTAATCTTGTTTGGTTCACCAGGACTTTACAAACATTAAATTACAGAAATACTGCTTCCTCCCATTCTCCCAATGTAGTTTTTAAAGCCACTGCTAATAGTGAAAACCAAATATTGTGGTTTTTTTCCATACTGAATTCCTTTGTAGAAATTCTGAAGTGTTCAACTGAGTGTTTTAACTAAATTGAACAGAGTTCTAGAAAGATATATATATTTTAAAATATAGGCTTCCCTGGTGACTCAGACAGTTTAAGAATCTGCTTGCAATGCAGGAAAGCCAGGTTCACTCCCTGGGTCAGGAAGATCTCCTGGAGAAGGAAATGGCCACCTACTCCAGTTTTCTTGCCTGGAGAATTCCAGGGACAGAGGAGCCTGGCAGGTTCTGTCCATGGCAAGTAGTAAAGAGTCTGACACGACTGAGCAACTAACTTTAACTTTTAGTTTGACAAAAAGTCTGTGTAAAATATGAGTATTTTGAATGTAAAAATATTGCTTTGGCAGTATAGTTGTATGCAAACTGTCAGAACTTGAAGAACAGTTTATAACCCAGTCTGCAGTCTCTGGGGATTAATTTCTTCATGGCTTCAAAGTACACATGGAGTGGGTTACCATTTCCTTTTCCAGAGCATCAAGAAGTTCATAAAAATTAGCTATTAGCATCTTTTCTCAAACAGACTTAAAGCTCAGAGAAGATGAGACTCATGTTATTTATATCTGTACTTCAAGCACTTAGCATATGGCTGAGTACACAAGTGCTCAATAAATGGTTATTGAATAAATGAAGTAATAAATGGTCCAAATGACCATTCTATATGGAAACCAGATATTAAATGCAGCATTGCTACCACCAGGCGAAGCCAATTATCAGTTATAGAAGGTTTGTCCACATGAATTATTAAAAACTCAAAAAAAAAACAAAACAAAACTAGAGTCATTTAGATACCTAGATATGACCTAAAAGATTTTCTGTGAATCATTAGTAGATGATTGGTTAAAAGTGCCTAGATGCTACAAAAGCACAAACAATATGTAGATTTCTCTGGTTAGTCAAAGGTTCTGCTCTGAATGTGAAAAAGTTAGGTTAGAAGGATTAAGGGAGTTTTCACATTTAATCTTGTTTGGTTCACCAGGACTTTACAAACATTAAATTACAGAAATACTGCTTCCTCCCATTCTCCCAATGTAGTTTTTAAAGCCACTGCTAATAGTGAAAACCAAATATTGTGGTTTTTTTCCATACTGAATTCCTTTGTAGAAATTCTGAAGTGTTCAACTGAGTGTTTTAACTAAATTGAACAGAGTTCTAGAAAGATATATATATTTTAAAATATAGGCTTCCCTGGTGACTCAGACAGTTTAAGAATCTGCTTGCAATGCAGGAAAGCCAGGTTCACTCCCTGGGTCAGGAAGATCTCCTGGAGAAGGAAATGGCCACCTACTCCAGTTTTCTTGCCTGGAGAATTCCAGGGACAGAGGAGCCTGGCAGGTTCTGTCCATGGCAAGTAGTAAAGAGTCTGACACGACTGAGCAACTAACTTTAACTTTTAGTTTGACAAAAAGTCTGTGTAAAATATGAGTATTTTGAATGTAAAAATATTGCTTTGGCAGTATAGTTGTATGCAAACTGTCAGAACTTGAAGAACAGTTTATAACCCAGTCTGCAGTCTCTGGGGATTAATTTCTTCATGGCTTCAAAGTACACATGGTCTTTCTGCTAAACTCTTACTGTTTTCCTCTTTCTCCATTTCTTTACCTTTTCCCATTCTCCCTTCCCTTTTGGATTATATAACTTTATTAACACCAGACTTCAGAAAAGGAAGCACTGAAAATTAAATTTAGAATGCTGTGGTACTTCTTAATGGTGTCTATGTTTGCTAAGAATAAGCAAAAACTTGGATTTAAGATGGTCATCACATCTGGCAAATAAAACACCAAACAAGTAAAAATTAATCACAACTATGAAGCAGCCCTAAGTCCTCTGAGACTAAGTGGTAGTGTCTCCATGAGCCGACAGTCTGGGCAGTCAGGAGCCCTCACGATTTCATCAGATGCAATGACTAACTAGAAGAAGCAGGTGAACTCTCTGCTCCTCTTGCACTGGAGATAAGGGAAAAGTGACTCATACCTGCTAGTGTTTGGGCACAGCTCTGGAAATCTCAACTTTCTGTTATAGAGACTATGGAAAGAGGTAAACCATTTCTTTGTGTAAAGAAATAACTGCTTCTTCTTAAGGTGGAGGTCCACTCTCATGTTCTCTGAGATATCAGAAATGCCCGTGGGGCTTCTGAGACCTTGTTCTTTCCCAGGCTCTAGATTTCCATCGAAGCTCAGTGCTCTTTCCTCACAGCACAGTTGCCTCCTGGTTGTGCTGCTGGTCATTCACCCTTCCTGATCAATCACCTTCTCATGCCCAGGAAGAGAACCTCAACACCATCAAGTAGGCCCCACCTGATCATTTTCCTAGCTATGTTTTTTGTTTGTTGATTTAGTGGGTTCCCTCATTTTAGGAACACTGACAAGTATATATACTCTGTTGTTGCACAGCAATAACCTTTGAAGAAATGGGTTGACATTAACCACAATAACTCACATTTCCATGGTTAATGTCAATGTTTTCAAACCTGTTGTTCAAAGTGATGCTCAGTTACTTCTGGTATTAGTTACTTCTCAGTGACTTCACAGTGGCTTCCATGGGCTCATGATCAGTTCCATCCAGTTCTGCTCTAGATCTTTTTGATACCCATGGCCATCAAAGCCATGTTTAATACTGGTGAAATGCCCCAATAGTACCCCACTTAGCTTCCATTCCTCTGGAACCCTATGGGCTTACACGGTAATTAGGAGAAAACTCCTGTTTCTCAGTACACTGCCCTCTGTTACCTGGTTATGAAAAAAACCAGTAGCTGTGTTCCAGTGTTTCACAAAATTCTCAAGAAAACAGCTCTTTGTCTTGCTCTACGTGTCTGTAACAGAACTCTTCCTTGTGGACCTTTGGCTCCTTTGTGTGTCTCTGTTTTGGGGGCATTCCTCCTCCCTTTCAAGGGGACTACTCAGACTCCCACTGAATGGGTCCCAGAACCTGATCACTTGGCCACAACTAGCTGCAAGGTAGGCAAATGAGTATAAATAAAACACCAAACAAGTAAAAATTAATCACAACTATGAAGCAGCCCTAAGTCCTCTGAGACTAAGTGGTAGTGTCTCCATGAGCCGACAGTCTGGGCAGTCAGGAGCCCTCACGATTTCATCAGATGCAATGACTAACTAGAAGAAGCAGGTGAACTCTCTGCTCCTCTTGCACTGGAGATAAGGGAAAAGTGACTCATACCTGCTAGTGTTTGGGCACAGCTCTGGAAATCTCAACTTTCTGTTATAGAGACTATGGAAAGAGGTAAACCATTTCTTTGTGTAAAGAAATAACTGCTTCTTCTTAAGGTGGAGGTCCACTCTCATGTTCTCTGAGATATCAGAAATGCCCGTGGGGCTTCTGAGACCTTGTTCTTTCCCAGGCTCTAGATTTCCATCGAAGCTCAGTGCTCTTTCCTCACAGCACAGTTGCCTCCTGGTTGTGCTGCTGGTCATTCACCCTTCCTGATCAATCACCTTCTCATGCCCAGGAAGAGAACCTCAACACCATCAAGTAGGCCCCACCTGATCATTTTCCTAGCTATGTTTTTTGTTTGTTGATTTAGTGGGTTCCCTCATTTTAGGAACACTGACAAGTATATATACTCTGTTGTTGCACAGCAATAACCTTTGAAGAAATGGGTTGACATTAACCACAATAACTCACATTTCCATGGTTAATGTCAATGTTTTCAAACCTGTTGTTCAAAGTGATGCTCAGTTACTTCTGGTATTAGTTACTTCTCAGTGACTTCACAGTGGCTTCCATGGGCTCATGATCAGTTCCATCCAGTTCTGCTCTAGATCTTTTTGATACCCATGGCCATCAAAGCCATGTTTAATACTGGTGAAATGCCCCAATAGTACCCCACTTAGCTTCCATTCCTCTGGAACCCTATGGGCTTACACGGTAATTAGGAGAAAACTCCTGTTTCTCAGTACACTGCCCTCTGTTACCTGGTTATGAAAAAAACCAGTAGCTGTGTTCCAGTGTTTCACAAAATTCTCAAGAAAACAGCTCTTTGTCTTGCTCTACGTGTCTGTAACAGAACTCTTCCTTGTGGACCTTTGGCTCCTTTGTGTGTCTCTGTTTTGGGGGCATTCCTCCTCCCTTTCAAGGGGACTACTCAGACTCCCACTGAATGGGTCCCAGAACCTGATCACTTGGCCACAACTAGCTGCAAGGTAGGCTGAGAAAATGTGACCTTTTATTCCATGTGCTAATGTACCTAGATAAAAATAAGTATTCTGGGCTTTAAAAAACAGGAGGAAGAGCACACATTTTGGTACAGACAATCAGTAATCTCTGCTATAGGTTTTAACCCACTTTTCCTATTTTTTTTCTCGTATCATCCATATCTTATGTGGAAAACTCTTGAGTTTGCTCATTGGTTTAAATTTGGTAGAACTTTTTCCATGTCTGTGCCCTTGCTCATCATGTTTGAAATGCCCCTAAATTCCTTTTCTTGTTCTGATTTCTCATCATTTTAAAAATAATTTTATTTATTTGTTTTATTCTTAGCTGTGCTGGTGTTTATGCTGCGAGGGCTAGTTTCTCTACTTGTGGCGAGCAGGGCTACCCTGTGTGGCAGTGTCTCTTATTGCACTGGCTTCTCTCTTTCTCTCTTTTTCCAAATTATACATTAAAATTTTTTTTAGCTGCACTGGGTCTTTATGCTGCACATGGGCTCTCTCTAGCTGCAATGAATGGGGGTTACTCTTTGTTGGGATGCACAGGTTTCCCATTGCAGTGACTTCTCTTGCTGTGAAGCACAGTCCCTAGGTGTGCCCGCTTCAGTAGTTGCAGCACAGAGGTTCAGTTGTTGCAACTCATGGACTTTAGAGGGTGAGTTCAGTAGTTTCAGGGCACAGGCTTAGTTGCCACTTGGCATGTGGGATCTTCCTAGACCAGGGATCGAACTCGCATCCCATGCTTTGGCAGGAGGATTCTTAACCATTAGGATACCAGTCAAGCCCTGAGTTCTCATCTTTCAAGCCTCAAATTGGAGCTTTCCTCCTACATAATTAGATTTTCTTCTACAGTCCAGTGTTTGTGTCTCTACCATTCATGGCAATTTTTCACCTTTTAAAGTTTATACCCAGTGCCTTTCTTTTAAGCTGGTTAGTGTAAGGGTTAATAGGTTTTCTGAAGCAAAGAAGCTAGCAAGGTATCTTACTGACAGCTAGTGCTTGGCAATTATTTATTTTTGTTGTTGCTGATAACCTAGGCTAAAGTTTGATGAGGAGTATTAAGGGCTAAGAATTATTGAGTCAAGTCATGGAACTGTGTTATCACTATACTTCCCTTCTTAGAGTAAAAACAATACTGGAAGCATCAGTTCATCACAGTGAGATAAGGAGTTGCAAAATTTTTTTTGTAAATTTAATCCCCAAATTAAGTCTTATTATTTTTGAATACCGTGAGAATTGGATAATATAATCCATTTTTAAAATCTGAATTAGTGATACATTCACATTTTTTTTTCATGTTTTAAATATAGAAAATATAAAAGATATTTAGGGCTTCCCTGGTGGTCCAGTGGGTAAGGACACCACCTTGCTGTGCAAGGGGCGCCAGTTCGATCCCTGGCCTGGGAAGATCCCACGTGCCATGGAGCGGCTGGACTGATGTGTCCAATTACTGAGCTGGAGCTCTGGAGTGCATGCGCCCAGAGCCAGTGCTCTTCGACAACAGAGGTTGCAGTGATGGGAGGCCCACACAGGCCAAGGAACAAAGATGGATAAAAACAGATAAATGAATGACCAATAGAAGTGGCCCGCCCGCCCCCTCTCTGCCCAACCTGCCCCGCTCTCCAAAAAATAAAAATAAAAGATATTTATTAAAAGACTCTTTTCCTTTTCTGCATTTCATCAAACCATCCCTATCTTCTCTAAGAGGCAACCACTATTATTGATTCATTATCCTATCAGATATATTTTTTAATGCAAATAGAAACTAATGCAAATATTCCATTTTTGTCTCATTTTCTCCTCCAATATTAATATACTATGATAAATGCTTTACCCTTCATCAGTATAACTTAGAGATTTTTTCCATATCAATACATTAATATTTTCTTAATTCTTTTTCTACATTGACATAATATTTCACTCTGAGGTTGTACCATAATTCATTTAATCAGTCTCCTGTTGATGAGCATTTAGATTGTTACTGAATTTTCCCCATTAGAACCATGCTGCAGGTAATATTGTTGAACTTAATTCATTTTGTATTTGTATATATGAAGTATGAATTCCTAGAACTGCTGGGTCAATGAGATATGCATTTGAAGTTTTAATAGATACTGTCAGATAGTCCTCCGTAAGAATTATACCAAATCCATACTCTCACCAGGAACACATAAAAGTATTTTTGTGCAATTTTGCCAAGATAGTTTATTATTAAGCTCTGGAACTTTGCCAATCTGTTGCATAGATGGAAAAAATAATCCAACTTCATCTAGTTTCAGTTTTCATTTTTATTACTATGAGTGGAGTTGGGCATCGTTTTTGCATTTATTCAAGATCCTTATCTATTTTCCTTCCCATGGATATTCTGTTTACCTTTGTGAACTTTTTAATTAGACAAATAATTTTTCATCTATTCTTATGAATTTGTAGATATTCTTTATTTATGTGAGAGATTATCTCTGTTTCAAGTAGCAAATATTTTTGTCTAGTTGTCATTTTTTTTTACATAAACTATTCCCCTGCCCCTCAATTTTTCTTGAATTCTTACAAAGCAAATCTAACCAATATTTTCTTCCATGACTTCTGAAGTCTGTAACTTATGAAGGCTTTTAATACTCAAGGTTATAAAATAATTCTCTCAAATCCTTTTTTACTTATTTTACATTTAAAATTTCAGGGTCCTTTTTAGGCCATGTCAAGCAAACATATCCCTGGAATAAGGTTGCTAGATTTTTAAATAAAAATAAAAGATATTTATTAAAAGACTCTTTTCCTTTTCTGCATTTCATCAAACCATCCCTATCTTCTCTAAGAGGCAACCACTATTATTGATTCATTATCCTATCAGATATATTTTTTAATGCAAATAGAAACTAATGCAAATATTCCATTTTTGTCTCATTTTCTCCTCCAATATTAATATACTATGATAAATGCTTTACCCTTCATCAGTATAACTTAGAGATTTTTTCCATATCAATACATTAATATTTTCTTAATTCTTTTTCTACATTGACATAATATTTCACTCTGAGGTTGTACCATAATTCATTTAATCAGTCTCCTGTTGATGAGCATTTAGATTGTTACTGAATTTTCCCCATTAGAACCATGCTGCAGGTAATATTGTTGAACTTAATTCATTTTGTATTTGTATATATGAAGTATGAATTCCTAGAACTGCTGGGTCAATGAGATATGCATTTGAAGTTTTAATAGATACTGTCAGATAGTCCTCCGTAAGAATTATACCAAATCCATACTCTCACCAGGAACACATAAAAGTATTTTTGTGCAATTTTGCCAAGATAGTTTATTATTAAGCTCTGGAACTTTGCCAATCTGTTGCATAGATGGAAAAAATAATCCAACTTCATCTAGTTTCAGTTTTCATTTTTATTACTATGAGTGGAGTTGGGCATCGTTTTGCATTTATTCAAGATCCTTATCTATTTTCCTTCCCATGGATATTCTGTTTACCTTTGTGAACTTTTTAATTAGACAAATAATTTTTCATCTATTCTTATGAATTTGTAGATATTCTTTATTTATGTGAGAGATTATCTCTGTTTCAAGTAGCAAATATTTTTGTCTAGTTGTCATTTTTTTTTACATAAACTATCCCGCTGCCCCCTCAATTTTTCTTGAATTCTTACAAAGCAAATCTAACCAATATTTTCTTCCATGACTTCTGAAGTCTGTAACTTATGAAGGCTTTTAATACTCAAGGTTATAAAATAATTCTCTCAAATCCTTTTTTACTTATTTTACATTTAAAATTTCAGGGTCCTTTTTAGGCCATGTCAAGCAAACATATCCCTGGAATAAGGTTGCTAGATTTTTAAATAAAATACTCAATAAAATTTGAATTCCAGATAAATTATTTTTACTGTATCATATGTAATATTGGGAGCTTTATTGGGGATATACTTAATAATGATTTTCTGTTTACTGGAAATTCAAATTTAACTGGGTATCCTGTATTTTAGAGCTGCCCAGGTTGCTCATTGGTAAAGAATCCTCCTGCCACTGCAGGTGACACAGGAGATGTAGGTTCGATCCCTGTGTTGGAAAGATGTCCTAGAGGAGGAAATGGCAACCTACTCCAGTATTCTTGCCAGTATAATCCCATGGACAGAGGAGTACAGCAAGCTATAGTCTGTGGACCCACAAAGATTCGGGTACAACTGAGCACACACACACATACACATGAGATCCTACTACTCTTCCTCATTTGTTATTTAAAAGTATAATGGTCTCATACAGTGTCTGCCTATATCTCTTACAGGTCCTGAGGTTGGTACACACAACTGGTATTAGGCAAACTGAAAGTAGTTCACCTGCTTATGAATACATGAATATATGATTGTCTAGTTCTTTTCTGACATTCTGTCCAGTGTGTACTATATAAAAAAAAATATTTCCAGGAGTAGCAGTCAGTGAAAACTACCCAGCAGTAGTGAAGAGTTAGTTCTCTGTCTGATTTGTTCTAAAGAAACAATTGAGTTTCTGAGAAAATTTCCTAATTGAAATAATTCTGTCAGTTATTGTTTTTCTTTTTTAGTTATCGTTTTTCTTTTTTAGTTATTGTTTTTAAAAGGGCAGAAGCCAGTTTCAGATTTATATAACATTCTATTTTTTCTTACAGAAGTTTCAGCAATAACATTCAGAAATTATAGAGACTTCCCCAGTGGTCCAGTGGTTAAGACTTTATGCTCCCAATGCAGAGGGCCGGGGTTTGATTCCTGGTTAGGAAGATCCCTTTCATCTTTTATGCTTTTTACATAAACTATCCGCTGCCCCCTCAATTTTTCTTGAATTCTTACAAAGCAAATCTAACCAATATTTTCTTCCATGACTTCTGAAGTCTGTAACTTATGAAGGCTTTTAATACTCAAGGTTATAAAATAATTCTCTCAAATCCTTTTTTACTTATTTTACATTTAAAATTTCAGGGTCCTTTTTAGGCCATGTCAAGCAAACATATCCCTGGAATAAGGTTGCTAGATTTTTAAATAAAATACTCAATAAAATTTGAATTCCAGATAAATTATTTTTACTGTATCATATGTAATATTGGGAGCTTTATTGGGGATATACTTAATAATGATTTTCTGTTTACTGGAAATTCAAATTTAACTGGGTATCCTGTATTTTAGAGCTGCCCAGGTTGCTCATTGGTAAAGAATCCTCCTGCCACTGCAGGTGACACAGGAGATGTAGGTTCGATCCCTGTGTTGGAAAGATGTCCTAGAGGAGGAAATGGCAACCTACTCCAGTATTCTTGCCAGTATAATCCCATGGACAGAGGAGTACAGCAAGCTATAGTCTGTGGACCCACAAAGATTCGGGTACAACTGAGCACACACACACATACACATGAGATCCTACTACTCTTCCTCATTTGTTATTTAAAAGTATAATGGTCTCATACAGTGTCTGCCTATATCTCTTACAGGTCCTGAGGTTGGTACACACAACTGGTATTAGGCAAACTGAAAGTAGTTCACCTGCTTATGAATACATGAATATATGATTGTCTAGTTCTTTTCTGACATTCTGTCCAGTGTGTACTATATAAAAAAAAATATTTCCAGGAGTAGCAGTCAGTGAAAACTACCCAGCAGTAGTGAAGAGTTAGTTCTCTGTCTGATTTGTTCTAAAGAAACAATTGAGTTTCTGAGAAAATTTCCTAATTGAAATAATTCTGTCAGTTATTGTTTTTCTTTTTTAGTTATCGTTTTTCTTTTTTAGTTATTGTTTTTAAAAGGGCAGAAGCCAGTTTCAGATTTATATAACATTCTATTTTTTCTTACAGAAGTTTCAGCAATAACATTCAGAAATTATAGAGACTTCCCCAGTGGTCCAGTGGTTAAGACTTTATGCTCCCAATGCAGAGGGCCGGGGTTTGATTCCTGGTTAGGGAACTGGATCCCACATGCTACAACTAAGAGTCTGCATGCCATGACTAAAGACCCAGCACAGCCAAATAGATAAATATATAAAAATAAAACACTAAAAATTTATAAATTTAGTCATGTTTGATTAAATTGGACAAAAACAAGTCTAAGGTCTCTCTCTCTCTCTTTTTTTTTTTACTGCTTTTGAAAAACACAGTCACTCTCTTAGTAATTCCAATATGATTCACAAAGCACAATGTTGAGCTAATCCTCACCTTCCTCCACAGAATTAATTGTAGCACAAATCACAACCACCATGATAGAGACAGTGACTGAAGTCATTGAAGTAGCAAGGTCCTGGTTATGATCTTACCTCTACCTAATTACTTGATTGTATCTCATCGGTTCACTAAATCATTCATTCAACAAATATTTATTGAGTGTCTACTGACTATTGGGCACTATGCTGGCTGGTAGAGAGAATAAAACAGTTATGAATGCTGTTTTCCATGAAGCTTTGCATGGTGTGCTAAAGCCAGCTCCTATTGGTGGGTTGAAAGCCCATTTTTAGGCTTTTAGGAACTTTGTGAGAATTATAATTGGCAATGGTGAGAGTATATACAAAAAGAAGCAAACACTACAAATCAGGGATTTCTCTATTATTTCTTTCTTATTCCATTGCTTTTTTCATCACTTTTTTTAGTGCTTTACAACTGACCAGCACATCACTGAGTTTACACAAGTGCCTCTTGATTAATCATCCTTCCTGCCTCTCTACTACCATACAGGGACCCCACAGCACCAATATACTTTGCTTTTCTATAAGCAATAGCTTCCTGATATGTTGGGAAGGAATCAAATTATTATAAGATATTTTAATTGACATATACTGTTGGTTGTTGACTATGTAAAGAACTTAAATACATTTAAAAATTTTTTTTACTTAACTTTTTACTTTTACAGTTTTGTTGTTTACAGATATGTATGATCTCAGATTAGTCATATGTATATCCCTCCCATCCCGCCCCTCCAGGCTGTCACACAGCACCCCTGCAGGATCCCCTTTTCTCACAGTGCAATGACAATAACTATTTTTTTTAACTTTTATTTTACTTTTAACTTTTACAGAATTTTGTTGTTTACAGATACGTATGTTCCTAGATTAGTCATATGTATACCCTCCCATCCCACCTCTCCCGACCATCACACAGCACCCCTGAAGGATCTCCTTTTCTCACAGAGCAATGACTATAGCTATTTTTTTCACATACGATAGTATAGGTTTTCATGCTACTTCCTTTACGCCTCCCACCCACTGTTCCTTCCCCACAATGTCCATATGTCTACTCTCCATGTCTGTTTTTTCATCGCTTCACTGCGTGTGTTATCATTACTATCCTACTAGATTCCACATATGTGTGTTAGTATATTGTACTTGTCGTTCTCTTTTTGACTTACTTCACTTTTTATGATAGGTTTGAGATCCATCCACCTCATTAGAAGTGATTTTTCTGCATTTCTTTTTACAGCTTAGAAGTACTCCATTGTATATATGTACTAGAGCTTTTGTATCCATTCATTCGTCGATGGACATCTAGGTTGCTTCCACGTTCTAGTTATTGTATATACAGCTGCAATGAACATTGGGGTACAGGTGCCTCTTTCAGTTTTGATTTCATCAGGGTATAAGCCTAATAGTGGGATTACTGGGTCGCATGGTGCTTCTAATTTTGGGGGGCCCTACAAATCAGGGATTTCTCTATTATTTCTTTCTTATTCCATTGCTTTTTTCATCACTTTTTTTAGTGCTTTACAACTGACCAGCACATCACTGAGTTTACACAAGTGCCTCTTGATTAATCATCCTTCCTGCCTCTCTACTACCATACAGGGACCCCACAGCACCAATATACTTTGCTTTTCTATAAGCAATAGCTTCCTGATATGTTGGGAAGGAATCAAATTATTATAAGATATTTTAATTGACATATACTGTTGGTTGTTGACTATGTAAAGAACTTAAATACATTTAAAAATTTTTTTTACTTAACTTTTTACTTTTACAGTTTTGTTGTTTACAGATATGTATGATCTCAGATTAGTCATATGTATATCCCTCCCATCCCGCCCCTCCAGGCTGTCACACAGCACCCCTGCAGGATCCCCTTTTCTCACAGTGCAATGACAATAACTATTTTTTTTAACTTTTATTTTACTTTTAACTTTTACAGAATTTTGTTGTTTACAGATACGTATGTTCCTAGATTAGTCATATGTATACCCTCCCATCCCACCTCTCCCGACCATCACACAGCACCCCTGAAGGATCTCCTTTTCTCACAGAGCAATGACTATAGCTATTTTTTTCACATACGATAGTATAGGTTTTCATGCTACTTCCTTTACGCCTCCCACCCACTGTTCCTTCCCCACAATGTCCATATGTCTACTCTCCATGTCTGTTTTTTCATCGCTTCACTGCGTGTGTTATCATTACTATCCTACTAGATTCCACATATGTGTGTTAGTATATTGTACTTGTCGTTCTCTTTTTGACTTACTTCACTTTTTATGATAGGTTTGAGATCCATCCACCTCATTAGAAGTGATTTTTCTGCATTTCTTTTTACAGCTTAGAAGTACTCCATTGTATATATGTACTAGAGCTTTTGTATCCATTCATTCGTCGATGGACATCTAGGTTGCTTCCACGTTCTAGTTATTGTATATACAGCTGCAATGAACATTGGGGTACAGGTGCCTCTTTCAGTTTTGATTTCATCAGGGTATAAGCCTAATAGTGGGATTACTGGGTCGCATGGTGCTTCTATTTTTAGTTTTTTAAGGAATCTCCGTACTGTTTTCCATAGCAGCTGTATTAATTTACTTCCCACCAGCAATGCAAGTGTTCCCTTTTCTCCGCACCCTCTCCAGCATTTATTGTCTGTCGATTTGTGGATGATGGCCCTTCTGATGGGTGTGAGGTGGTATCTCATTGTAGTTTTGATTTGCATTTCTCTAATAATGAGCGAGGTTGAGCATCGTTTCATGTGTTTTGGGGCCATCTACATGTCCTCTTTGGAGAGGTATCTGTTTAGGTCCTTTTTCCATTTTTTGATTGGGTTGTTCATTTTTCCGGTGCTGAGTTGTCTGAGCTGCTTATAGATTTTGGAGATGAATTCTTTGTTGTTTCATTTGCTACGATTTTCTCCCATTCTGTGAGTTGTCTGTTCAGCTTTTTTGTAGTTTGTTTTGCTGTACAAAAGCTTTTAAATTTCATTAGGTCACACCTGTTAATTTTGTTTTTAGTTCTGCTATTCCAGTAGATGGATCATGGAAGATCTTGCTTTGATTTATGCCCTTGAGTGTTTTGCCTATATTCTCCTCTAAGAGTTTGATGGTTTCTGGTCTTACATTTAGGTCTTTAATCCATTTTGAGTTGATCTTTGTGTACTGGTGTCAGGGAATGTTTAAGCTTCATTTCTTTGCATGAAGAAACTCAAACTTTTAAGAGAAACTTTGCAATGTTAAAAAAAATTTGGCCACCACGGAATCCCACAAGATGGGAATAAGAATAGCAGCTTTTTTATAGGGGTGTTGTGGGGCTTAAATGAGCTATTATGTGTAAAGCACTTTGGGAAGTGCCTGGCACAGAGTCACCCAGAGTACAGAACATAGAAGTCAAAGTTCACCCTGTTCTCATTTTGCTTGATGTACGTAGATGAATATTCTTTATGGTACTGATTGCATGAAAGGTAAGTGGGAAACTTCAGCTGTATCTCTCAGTTCCATTCAGTAAGTTTTAAAATGACCTCTTTGATTTCAAAAGATCCTTAAAGGATTTTAGATTTGGGATCTTAACTGATGAGGAACATTAAGAAAGGCAATACCATGTCCTTGGAGCCAGAAGAAATGAACTTGCTTCTTTTTTGGCATTTGACAGTATTAGGGCTTTTCATGAAAAACCTTACTTTTTTTCTCTTTGTTATTTTCCCTAGCTTTCCTAAGTGAGTTAGGGCATTGACTATGCAACAACTGATTATGTTTCCTTCATTCTATAAGGAGAGCACAAGGGGAGGGGAGGGGAGCTTGAGCCTCTGACAGACTACTAATCTTGGCATTTTGAATGTTGGAATCTCACCTCTGGCAAATTCCCTAGTCTATTTTCTATGTACTGAAAGGCTTGTTTCCTCCCCTTTGAAGGTAATTTTTCACATGCAGTTCCAATATGTATTTTGTTAGACTTATGACCAAGTTTTTGATGCTCTTATTCTTGGTAGTAGTATAAAGTGGTATTGTTTCATGATTTTATACCCAAGTTGTTCATGGCTAGTGTGTAGGAAAGCAATGGCTTTTGTATATTGATCTGATTTCCTGCACCCCTGCTAATCACTTATTGTTTCAGGATTTCTTGGTAGATTCCTCAGAGTTCTCTATATTAACAATCATGTCATCTGCAGAGAAAGACAGTTGTATTTCTCCCTTTCTAATCACTATAACTTTTATTTATTTTTCTTGTGCTATCGCATTAACTGAGACTTTGGATAGGAGTGAGGAGAGGATATCTTTGGGGTGTTACGGTCTTAGGGGAGAGATGTCCTGTTTCCCGCCATTAAGTATGATGTTAACTATAAGTTTTCTTGTGTGTGTGCTCTTTTTTCAGATTATGGACGTTCTCTTATAGTTCTCATTTTCTGCGGTATACAGAATGTAAATGGTGTGTTTTAATGTGATCGATTGAGAAACTTGATTTTCTGGTCATTCTTTTCAGGGTGGGATTTAAAAGTGCTAGAGGCAAAGAAGGACGTTTCACCCTTGATCCCATGATGAGGAGTCCCTGAGTCGTCTCTCCGCTGTCTCCATCCTCCAGCCCTTGTCATAAAAACAGGGATCTGTGTAGTAGCTGCATTTGGAAAGAGGCAGCATGAGATGGAGTGATGAACTTGCTTTCGTTTATTTATTTTTTTGGAACACGCTTTTAAATCTAAAGAACTGCCACGTCTTAATTGTGTGAACTTAGATGGATCCTAAAGCTTTATTTCTAAAGTCAGGGCTGTAATTTCCTTTTAGGGCTGTGAAAATAGGTTGAAATGATGTAAACTTGAAAGTCTTCCACAGATTTAAGTTTTCTTTTAGACTATAGATTGTTGGAGGGCAAGATACATATCAGTCCTTTTTGTATCCTCTAACTAGTCTGGGGACACAGTAAATACTTATCATGCAACTAACCATTGTGTTATTGCATAATTTGTCTCTCTGCTTGCCCTCAGGATGTGTGTGGGGGGTGCTAACCAGTGGGCATTACTGGGTGGGCTATCACAGTCAGATTCTATCACCTTGGAACAAGTCACCCACACTTCCTAAGAAATAAACAGACTGTTTGGATGATTATGTGAGAGGACCCAGGTAAAGCACTCTGCAAAATACTGACTTACAGAAAGTACTCGTTAAATGCTAGCTGTTATTTTTATTTGGGTAATACCTTCATTAGGCTGTTAGAGAACTAGAGAGGGAAGTTTGTTTGTAGTTGTTTTTTGGTGTCTCCTTGAGTGAATTTTTTTGTTTGCTCATCGGTAATAACAGAGGGCCAAAACAAGGTGAAAATGTGGCCTAAACCTGACAGCTGGCCCCAGATTCCATTTGTGCCAATTCATTGACTTTTTTCTTCTCCTGTCCACTAGGTGACACTGTTTACTCACGTATACTACTCTAGGCCTTTCCATAAACCTTAATTCAGAAAAGCGTGTGCTCAGGTGCTCAGAGTCCAGCTCTCTGCAACCTTAAATTAAAAAATAATGTATTTTACTTGGGGTAATGTGACAGTGGTGATGGAGATGGGTGCCTGGGGGGAGTGTCCTGTAAAATAAAATATAAATGAACTGCCAGTGACCAATCTTTGATGTATAATTAAGAGCCAGTTGTCACCTATGCTTTTGACTTTATGGGGTAAGTTCCAAACTTTTTTTTTTTTTTTACAACTTAGAATTTTTATTAAAACAATCATTTAAATTACAACACTCCCCCAGAATAGAAAATAGCCTTCCCGGGTCTGGCCCTGACAGGAGGCCCCACGGGAGGAAGGGTAGTTTGAGGTCTCTGGAAACCTATGGAGCTTCCCTGGGAGTCCAGAGGGGACGGCCTGGCCCGGGGTGGGCTGGGCCAAACTATTTTTTAAACTGATTCTAAGAGCAGCATGCAATTGGTTTCCATTACTATTCCAAGAAATGAAGGAAGGCAGAAACTGCTCCCCTCCCAAGTCTTTACCAAACCAAAGGATGAAATAAAAATGTCGTGGTTTTGAGTGTAGAGCTGAGTAGGTGCTCTTGAAGGCCTATGTTTCCTTCTCTTCAATGATCGTTAATGAGGGTACAGATCACTAATAAGCCGTTTAAACAGTTTCTAGGCTAAACTTAAGCTGGGTCTTCAAATCTGACAGAAATTAGTCACTGCAGAGAAGAGACCAAATGTTATTGTGTCCATGAGGAAGTGGAGTTAGCGGAGTCTTTCCTTGCCTTTCCGGTTAGTTTTGGTCCCATTTCTGCATTGCTATATTGCCACACACTCAGCACAAGCTGTCATTTATCTTAATACCACCCAAGTGAAACTTGTGATGGTTCCAAAATGGCACATGTAACTTTTGCATAGAAACAAAATTCAAAATGATTTTCTTCCCTTGTATTTTCAGGGTATTAGCCAGCGGAAGTGTGTCAACCATATAAAACCAAAGAAACCAAAGATTATAGCCACTTCCTTGGCTTTTTTTTTTTTTTTATCATCACCTCTTCACTGTCCATTACAACTTGAAAATTAACTCGTTTACGCTGCTTGTTTAGTATTTCTGTCTTTCAAAGTAACCAAAACTCTCTAACAAATACTTCCCAGTTCACAATTTTCCTAAAGCTCTCCTGGCCTCCTCTGCTAATGAGCTCCAATTTGCTTTTTGTGTGTCTACCAGCGTGCACCACCTTGAGTTGGTATGTAATAAACAACTAAATATAGTCACAGTTTTGGCTGCTACCTTTTGGAAGACTGTCACAAGACCTCCTAAAACAGGAATTAAGCAAATTTAAAATGAACAGGCAAACTCTTCTGTGCTTGGGAAGAGAGGATTTTTATATGCTGTGAACAGTAGTTACCACAATGTTTTCCACGTGTTTAAGCCCACTTTATTTAACTAATAGTAATAACTTTAATGATTGTTAACAAAGCACTGTGAAATGCTCTGCACCCCTCTCTGAAATGGGGCTTCTTCCAGAAAATTCTTTATGTGGAACCAACACTGTGTAATCAGAGTTGCGTGAAGAGATCTGGGCAGCAGAGCAGATAAGAGCAGCCTCTGCTAGCTACGCAGAACCGCCGTGGCTGAAACACGCATTTTGTTCCTTGATTCTGTGTAGAGTCCCCATGACATCTGGGGTCTGCTTATTTACATCTCCAGCTTGCACAGTCCTCTGAGGAAGACATGAAAGTAGAGGAAGGAAAAGGGAGAGAGGAGGGGGACAGAGAGAAATGCAGGGCTAGCATTTGAATTCTAACTGTTGGAGCATTCTCCTAAGTAGTGAATACTAATGATGGTGAGTGTGTCTAATCATGTCCTTTTTGTGGTAAATCAAACAAATTTTCCCAGGAGATAGGTGGAGGCCACCAAGCCTGTTTTATTTATGATGCAACCAGAATTGAAAGCCAGGACCAGAGAAGGGATAGACTTTGTGAACTGATTCAATTTCCTGACACGTGTCTTGTACCTTCAATACTACCTTGACATAAAGGCTTTGGCTTCAGTATAATGCTTTCATTTGTGTAGTTAATATGCTATTAGGGATGGCTATAGTATTTTTAAGGGACATTTAGAATAAGTTTTGAGGGACATAGACTGCAGCACTTTTTTTTTCCCCCCAGGAAAAATGAGAAATAGATCATGTTGCATGGATGATGTTGCCCTCATCTGAAAGGGTTACAGATCTTTACCAAACACTAGCTAGGCATTTGTGAGCTATCTGTTGGTGAAACAGAACACTGCTGCTTACAAGAGGAAGACCTGGCATTCTGTGTTACACTGGAGCACCACAGGTCCTCAGGGATCTTGTCTTAGTTTTCAGAAGAAAGGAACTCAGCCTTTCTTTTTGTTGTGAGATCGATCTTCCTAAAGCACCACTGTGCTTCCAGTCTTGAGCTGTTTGCTGTGGTTTCCTAGCCTGTGCCTAAACACAGTGGGGACAAGAGCCTTCCCCATCCAGCAGTGCCTTTTCCACGCTTGGTGCTCACGCTCCGGTGTCTCACCTGTCGACCAGATGAGACTCTGGATCTGGCTCTCCCAGTCTTTGCTGGTGCCTGTCACTCTTCCTGGGGTATTCTCAGGGACTCTCCTCCCTAAGACCCATCTCTTCTCATTAGAATCCTGCTTATCACTAAAAGACCAGTTTAAATACCACCTTTATAGCACATCCTCCCTGAGTCTCCTCTGCCTTCAATCAGAAGTAATTTTTCATTTGGGGACTGTTGTACCTCTTTTATGTCACTTGGATCTTGCTTTGGTTGGTAGGTACCTGTGTGTGGAGCACCCTTCCTACAAGATTACAAGCTCTTGGGCATTGGGTATTAATTTGCTTCTGCCTCAGGGATTAACACAGCATCATGCACAGAATGAGTGGGCATAGATCTTGAGTAAGTAAATAATGTACAGCATGCACAGTGCCTTGCTAGACTAATTTCAGTAGCTATGTCTTAGGGCTAACAATATAAAATAGCAGCATCAAAAATTAAAGTGATTAGGAGTATATTTCTTTACATAGGTTTTGCTTCAATGATATTTTTCAAAGTTACCTTCTTTCAGATGTGTTTGAAACATAGTTGGTGCTCAGTCAACCAACTCATAGCTGCTTGAATGCGGTATCACAGTAAATTAGGTCCTAGAATAAGACAAACAGAGGGCTTGATCAGATTTTTGCATTTATGAACTGGAGAAATTTTTTTCCCCAGGAAAAATGAGAAATAGATCATGTTGCATGGATGATGTTGCCCTCATCTGAAAGGGTTACAGATCTTTACCAAACACTAGCTAGGCATTTGTGAGCTATCTGTTGGTGAAACAGAACACTGCTGCTTACAAGAGGAAGACCTGGCATTCTGTGTTACACTGGAGCACCACAGGTCCTCAGGGATCTTGTCTTAGTTTTCAGAAGAAAGGAACTCAGCCTTTCTTTTTGTTGTGAGATCGATCTTCCTAAAGCACCACTGTGCTTCCAGTCTTGAGCTGTTTGCTGTGGTTTCCTAGCCTGTGCCTAAACACAGTGGGGACAAGAGCCTTCCCCATCCAGCAGTGCCTTTTCCACGCTTGGTGCTCACGCTCCGGTGTCTCACCTGTCGACCAGATGAGACTCTGGATCTGGCTCTCCCAGTCTTTGCTGGTGCCTGTCACTCTTCCTGGGGTATTCTCAGGGACTCTCCTCCCTAAGACCCATCTCTTCTCATTAGAATCCTGCTTATCACTAAAAGACCAGTTTAAATACCACCTTTATAGCACATCCTCCCTGAGTCTCCTCTGCCTTCAATCAGAAGTAATTTTTCATTTGGGGACTGTTGTACCTCTTTTATGTCACTTGGATCTTGCTTTGGTTGGTAGGTACCTGTGTGTGGAGCACCCTTCCTACAAGATTACAAGCTCTTGGGCATTGGGTATTAATTTGCTTCTGCCTCAGGGATTAACACAGCATCATGCACAGAATGAGTGGGCATAGATCTTGAGTAAGTAAATAATGTACAGCATGCACAGTGCCTTGCTAGACTAATTTCAGTAGCTATGTCTTAGGGCTAACAATATAAAATAGCAGCATCAAAAATTAAAGTGATTAGGAGTATATTTCTTTACATAGGTTTTGCTTCAATGATATTTTTCAAAGTTACCTTCTTTCAGATGTGTTTGAAACATAGTTGGTGCTCAGTCAACCAACTCATAGCTGCTTGAATGCGGTATCACAGTAAATTAGGTCCTAGAATAAGACAAACAGAGGGCTTGATCAGATTTTTTTGCATTTATGAACTGGAGAGCAAATTTTCCACATTTACACAGAAACTAGAAAGCTTAACAGGCTGAATGAATCATTTCCATTCTTGATGCACGTGAGTTTGTGGACTGTTGACAGTAAAGGATGAACATTTTCTTTCTTTCTTTCTTTCTTTTTTCATCCATCTCTGTTCTTGGCCTGTGTGGGCCTCTCATTGCAGTGGCCTCGCTTGTTGCAGAGCACCAGCTCTGGACGCATGTGCTCTAGAGTGCTGGCTTGTAATTGGACACACCAGTGCAGCCGCTCCGTGGCACATGGGATCTTCCTGGCCATGGATCCAACTGGTGCCCCCTGCACTGCAAGGCAGACTCTTTACCCACTGGACCACTAGGGAAGCCCCCTGAACAACATTTTAAAATGAGATATGAACTAAGAGTGCAGTAATTGTATGGCAGGCACTCTGCTCATCAGGTTACATACATTATTTCATTTGGTCTCCCAACAATTATTATTTTCATTTATGGATAAGAAAAATGAGCCTTAGGAAAGTTCAGTGAATTTCTCAAAGACTTATAGCTATGAGTCCAGTTCTTAAGTGGCAGAATTGGAATTGGAACCCAGGCTAACTTCAGTGCATATCCTATTCTGCTTTTTTATGCAAATATATACCCCTCTAGAAGAGATTACAATATAGTGCATCTCAGGCAGTGTTAAAAATGAAAGTTTTCATTCAGTCCAAACCTTCTATCCTCAGAGAACCTCTTTTACAGATGAAAGACCCTATGTAGGTTAAGTGATTACAGAGCTAGTGAGATTTGGGATTATACCACAGATACCTAGACTTCTGGGCTTCCCAGATGGTAGAAGATGCAGGTTCAATCTCCTCGTTGGAAAGATCCCCAGGAGATGAAAATGGCAACCGACTCCAGTATTCTTGCTTGGGAAATCCCATAAGGGGTGCATTACAGATGCTAGTGACATTATGGAAAAAAAGTGATTAGGAGTATATTTCTTTACATAGGTTTTGCTTCAATGATATTTTTCAAAGTTACCTTCTTTCAGATGTGTTTGAAACATAGTTGGTGCTCAGTCAACCAACTCATAGCTGCTTGAATGCGGTATCACAGTAAATTAGGTCCTAGAATAAGACAAACAGAGGGCTTGATCAGATTTTTTTGCATTTATGAACTGGAGAGCAAATTTTCCACATTTACACAGAAACTAGAAAGCTTAACAGGCTGAATGAATCATTTCCATTCTTGATGCACGTGAGTTTGTGGACTGTTGACAGTAAAGGATGAACATTTTCTTTCTTTCTTTCTTTCTTTTTTCATCCATCTCTGTTCTTGGCCTGTGTGGGCCTCTCATTGCAGTGGCCTCGCTTGTTGCAGAGCACCAGCTCTGGACGCATGTGCTCTAGAGTGCTGGCTTGTAATTGGACACACCAGTGCAGCCGCTCCGTGGCACATGGGATCTTCCTGGCCATGGATCCAACTGGTGCCCCCTGCACTGCAAGGCAGACTCTTTACCCACTGGACCACTAGGGAAGCCCCCTGAACAACATTTTAAAATGAGATATGAACTAAGAGTGCAGTAATTGTATGGCAGGCACTCTGCTCATCAGGTTACATACATTATTTCATTTGGTCTCCCAACAATTATTATTTTCATTTATGGATAAGAAAAATGAGCCTTAGGAAAGTTCAGTGAATTTCTCAAAGACTTATAGCTATGAGTCCAGTTCTTAAGTGGCAGAATTGGAATTGGAACCCAGGCTAACTTCAGTGCATATCCTATTCTGCTTTTTTATGCAAATATATACCCCTCTAGAAGAGATTACAATATAGTGCATCTCAGGCAGTGTTAAAAATGAAAGTTTTCATTCAGTCCAAACCTTCTATCCTCAGAGAACCTCTTTTACAGATGAAAGACCCTATGTAGGTTAAGTGATTACAGAGCTAGTGAGATTTGGGATTATACCACAGATACCTAGACTTCTGGGCTTCCCAGATGGTAGAAGATGCAGGTTCAATCTCCTCGTTGGAAAGATCCCCAGGAGATGAAAATGGCAACCGACTCCAGTATTCTTGCTTGGGAAATCCCATGGACAGAGGAGCCTGGTGGGCCATTGTCCATGAGGTCACAATAGAGCTGGACTTGACTTGGTGACTAAATAACAACCACCACCTGGACTTGCAGTCTGGAGAGCCACCAGTGCCTCAGAAAATAGTGTGTTTTCACACAGACTTGAACATAGGTGAATCTAGCTAGGTTCCCATAACCAGAAGCCCTTTGTTCAGGAAAAGCCAGGGGCAGCTTAGTTGATTCTAGGTAGTCTTAGTGCTCTCTGCCTTGTAAAGAGGGTTGACTACCTCCCTTTTTGCTTATTAGAAAATCCAGCAGTACTCATCTCAATCTGGCATCTGTGTGACTACTTTAATCTTTCTGAAATTAAAAAAAAAAGTGAAAGTATTAGTCGTTCAGTCCTGACTCTTTGCAACCCTGTGGATGCAGCCTACCACGCTCCTCTGACAATGGAATTCTCTAGGCAAGAATACTGGAGGGAGCTGCTATGCTCTCTTCCAGGGGATCTTCCTAGCTCAGGGATAGAACCCTGGTCTCCTGCATTGCAGGTGGATTCTTAACTGTCTGAGTCACCAGGGAAACCTAGAGAGATGGAGAGTACAGCAGTCCACAGGATTAGCATACTTAGGAAAGTAACCTGGGAACATGGCACTTGCACATTCACTTTGACATCAAAGCTCAATACTTATTCTCCCCAGTCTGCTCAATAAATCACTTCTTTTGTGATGATGTATGGCTTCAACATCTCAATACCAAGCTAAAGGTCTGTTGTTGTTCAGCTGTGCCTGATGCTTTTGTGACTCCATAGACTGTAGCCTGTCATGCTCCTCTGTCCATGGGATTTCTCAGGCAAGAATACTGGAGTGGGTTGCCATTTCCATTTCCAGGGGAACTTCCCAATCCAAGGAATGAACCCAGGTCTCCTTCACTGGTAGGTAAATTCTTTACCACTGAGCCACCAGGGAAGCCCAATCTTTCTGAATTTCTGGCCAAAGCAATGAAGGGTGATGAAGAGGGCCCTTTATGTACCAGAGACAGAGACATTCCCTCTTCTGTAACTGACTATACCTAGTCTGTTTGAATCTCAGTTTCTTTTTCTGTAAAATGATATAAATCTCACCAGGCTGCTATGGCACTTAGGTTAAACTGGACAATGTATCTGAAAGGTCTTGGCAAATACAGTGCTATACATACATCTATTCTCCATTAATGACTGATTGCTGCTTTTAGAGGGTTCTCATGAAAATGAAAATATACATTCTGGGACAGCAAATTAATTTAGTTAATTTTGTATCCACAAAATTGGTCTTATGACAAAGGATGGTTCTGGGTGAATAGGGCATAGGTAGGGGCATTTCTTACATTGGATTGAGTCGGAGACAGAAGGAGAATGAGAAGTCAGGGCTAGAGCTTCATTGAAGAAAAGGTTTCAACAGGTAATCAATGTGAAGGCCATGGGTACAGATGAAGAGTAAGAAGGGGTCAGGTAGACAGACATTTCTCATATCACTGTTTGGCTTAGGGCTTTCCTTTTGCAGGTGTCTGAATTACAAATGGCATTTCTCAAGTCGCTAGGTTTTCAAGTCGCTGATATCGAAACTACTGTGGTGACTTAGCAACTTAAAGATCTTGTAACCATCAGTTAACAGAGCCTGATATTCCAGTAGGGGGAACACTGAAGGGAAGGAAGACTGAGTTTTAACTAACACCTATATCTTCCAGTTGTGTTTCAGATACATATGACTTCTTTTTGGAGAGGTCAATTATCAGGGTGATTTTGCCCTGATGTATAGGAAAATCCCAGCATCCAACAGATGGGTAATAGTAATCTTTATGGTATCTACCTCTACATTATAACTTCCTTGCCCAAGTATCAAAGCACAGTTTATAAAATCTTAGTTAATAAAATCTTGGAACTGAAAGACAACTTAAAATTTTATTTTTTATCCTCTCTATGTGCTTAAGTCATCCTAAATAAAAATGAAATTCTCTTGCTTCTAAAAAGAGATTCCCAGAGTCCCTTGAAAGCTAACTTCAATATTTTGCTAGTCTTCCTACTGCATATGAAATCCTATACTATTAATTTTTCCTTATTTAAAAATTGAGACTAGCTAATTGCCATACTTTGGATGATGCTTTGTGTCATACTCATATTTGCATTCCCATCATTTACCATTGGCCTTAGCATAAAGCAAACATTCAATTAGTGTTTGTTGATTCAATGAACAAAAAAATGCATGCATGAATGAATGATTCTTGCTTCTAATTTACTCCATTGGTATGTCTTCTTTTTAGTCAGAGAAATTCTAGTCCTTTAATGTTTCACAAGGAATCTGCCTTCTTTTGAACACCTGAACCTTTGATTGACTCTTTACTCAATTCTAAGTTTTTCATGTTTCCCTTTGGTTTGAAGCTCAGAATTGGAGATCAATGAAGCTATCAGGTAAAAATGCTAAAATTCTTCCTCATTTATTGAATGGAGTAAAAAGCTTTAAGTTTTAGGGAAAGGTGGCTATAGCAGACTAGGGTGCAATTTGTGGGAAGTTTTGGGTCTTAAAATATAAGAGTTGAAAGTGACTGCAGGAATTATTGTTAAGTGTTTTTGTTCTTTTGTCTTTGGTTTTGTTGGTTTGTTTGTTTTGATGTAATGATGATAATGCGATGTGCCTAAGGCAAAAATTTTTATCTCATAGAATATTCATTTACAGATTAAATGTTATGATGTCTAGGGTTTGCTTTAAAAAAAGTCTTCAGGAAAGGATGTGGGAGATATTAAGGCAGTGTAGATGAAACAAGATATATGATAATTTTTGAAGCTGGGTTAATTGTACAATCCTCTCTATTTTTGTGAATGAGTTTTTCTTTTAATAATACAAAGTTAAGAAAAATGTATATAGACAAACCTACCTATTCTGGATGAGAAAACCCAAGGCCAGAGAGGTGAGGAGGCATGTGTAACATTGCAAACATAGATAACAGAGAGCTTGGACCAGAAGGCAAGTCTTCTATCTCCTATGCAAATGATTTTTCTAGGACACTACATATTATAATATTTAGCTTCCTGTGCACTCTCTGTAGAACTCATTCATGCCATCTTCATCCTCCATATGATAATACTGACAGGCCAAGACCATTTATGATTCTAGTCTACTTCCAACCTAACTTGATCTACCATCCCTGTGATTTTAATAAGCACAAAGGTTTCCCCAGTCCAGGTAAAGTCAAAAGAGAAAACAACGCTGACATAATGTTTTGCTTTGTAGCATTCTTACGAACTAAAATAAAACAATAATGGAGAGCAAAATACACAAACGTGTGCAAGAATGTCAACTGATGAACAGTCACTAAACATATATAATGGGCTGGTGGCACACAGGGTAAAGCATCTGCCTGCAGTGCAGGAGACCTGGGTTGGGAAGATCCCTTGGAGAAGGAAATGGCTACCCCCTCCAGTATTCTTGCCTGAGAAGCCCCATGGACAGAGGAGCCTGGCAGACCACAGTCCATGGGGTCACAAAAGAGTTGGACATGACTTAGTGACTAAACAACAAGCATATTTAAATTTTTCAACAAGAAATTGTACACAGCAACAGAATCTCAATAATGTCCCCAAAGTAACTGCTAATTTAAGTGTGTAGTAAAATGATGGCATGCACTGATAGGGCTCTGGTCTGCAGAGTCTCTGTGAGAATTCCAACAGCTTGGCAGCCATCTAAAGCCCAGAGTCACTTTAAGCCTGCACTGTCTCTCTCCTCAGGAGCTAAGACCACCTGAGGAATTCACCTGTGCCCAGCACTTTCAGGGTTACATAGTTCTTTCCCATGTTTCTCTTAAAAAAGAAAGAGCAAGGACCTCTTTATCTGGAGGAAAGGCATAGGGGTAGATCTAAAGAAAGGAGGAAATGGAGAACTGTGTGTGTGGAGGGTTGGGAGGGAGAAAATTGCTGAGAGTTAACTCATTCAGATGTAGCCTTAAGATAAATATCATGATGTGGTTATAAACAGTCAGAGTGGTATGGCCTAGAGTGGTAGTAGAAAAATGAAGTTGAGTGACTTATTTCAGGTATGGAGAAGTCTCTCAGGGAGAGCCTAACCAGGAAGCTATCCTGTACTGAACCAGGGAAAACTATGTGTGAAATGTGAGATTGGCAGTTACTGGCACCAATAAGTACTGAGAAGGGGTATTCTAAACTAATACAAATAGCACTCAATCCCTTGTAAAACAGGTTTAAGGATATATTGTACAATACAGGGAGTATAGCCTGTATTTTGTAAAGACTGTAAATGAAAAGTAACCTTTAGTTTATAAAATTAATAAATAAATGAAAATGGAGGGAAAAAACCCCCCAAAACAAATACCATTCAACTCTCTTAAAAACGTTTTCAAAATGTTTTTGTATTAGGTTTAAAACACTTTTAAGTGATTTAAACTTATAGGCAACACATAGATAGTTTGTCCATGTTTTCCCAATCAGAATGAATTCTCTTTGCTTATAAGATGTATATCATCAGACTAAATTCTTTTTCTTCCTCTCATAACTTTTCATTGTATCCTTTAATTCCCAGGGTGATAGAAAACATTTCGGGAGGCTAATGTTAACGCTGAATTGCAATTTTAAACAAATATCTCAGTGAGAATCAGACAGACATAAAAGCATACTTTCAAGTGAGTTGTATATTCATTTAAAGTTAAAAACAACAAAACCAAACCCTGCTCTGCCCCACCTAGTATGTGACTCCAGGTCACCACCCTTGGAACATTGTGTTTTTGAGCTTTTTGAATGGATTGGCTTCTGAGGTTAAGAGAAGTGTGTGGCAGATGTTGGGAGGCAGTTGGGGACGGGGCGGGGTGTGGGGATGAAGGGGCTGCCAGATGTTGAGCGGGAGGGTGGGGTGTGGGGATAAAAGCCTGCCAGATGTCTGCAGTGCTGAGTGTCAGCGACCTGCTTTCCATGATCCCCGGAAGATGATTTATATTCCCCTTCAGTGGGGTCTCATAAAGGTCTTACTCCTTCCCAATAAATACTGAGTCCAGGGCTCATATAACTATTTTCTGCATGGTTTCTTGCCTCAGATTATGTCTTTTTAAAAATCTAAGCTGAGAGCTATATGAATGAAATATGCAATCAACCAATATACTCATTTATAAATAAAGTGGGGGGGGCTTTACATTTAAATCTTTTTCTGAATTATAAAGACAATCACCTTTTACTTTCTATTTATTTTATCTTTCCAATAAGGAATAATTTGCTTTTCTCTCTTCCCCACAATGAATTTAATAGATTTATTCATCAAGTTTTCTAAATTTAGACACCAAACTGATGTTTTTCTCCCACTGCTTAATTTTATTCTTAGCAGCACTTACATAAAGCCAGGCAGGGAAAGATATGGCAAAATTACTAACTTGCTGTGACCTGGAATGCACTGATAGAATAAAATAACAATAATGAAGATTGATGTACCAGAGAGACTTAATACCATGCGCCCTAATGAAATCTGTTTTATGCTTACAGTTTTTCCCCACAGTGCTTTTGGCTACATGTTTCTTGTGGTTTTTCGGAGTCTATGTTTTCCTTGTGATGCCTGGAATAGGCTCAATTCTTAGGCTAATAGATGGGCCACACAAAAGAAAATATGTGGACCTTATAATTTCCTTGGATTTTGAAAACTCTACAGTTTTCTAGGACTAGATTTGATTATAGCAGGCAAAATTCACTTTGCTCTTGTTTGAAAGACTTAGAAATAATAGTACTTGGGCAGTTGGAGAGTGAACCAAGAGCCTGGAAAGACTGAAAGAGAAGCTATTTACATTTGTCCCAGTGGCTTCTCAATCTTCAGAAAGCCAAGGCTTGTCATTTACCATGGAGCACACTCTGCAGTGTTGCTCATTGTTCCTATAGGGTGCCCTGACATTAATGAATTTATTAAATACGTACCAAGCACCTAGTAGGTGCCATTCTACTAAGTTCTGGGAATATGTGATGAATGAAGTGCTTTCCTTCTTGGAGCTACTTGTGCATGTACAGAGGCTGAACAGATAATTGCTCAAGTAATTATTCACAGTGTGAGTGAAAATAGTAGGGACTTTGATAGCTGTCATTAGATAACTATGGAATGAACTGCCGCATGATATGGTAATTTGATTGCTCACCTAGGATCACCAGATAGACTATCGACTTGCTTGGGTGAGTCACCTTCAATATTTTCTGCATGGTTTCTTGCCTCAATTATGTCTTTTAAAAATCTAAGCTGAGAGCTATATGAATGAAATATGCAATCAACCAATATACTCATTTATAAATAAAGTGGGGGGGGCTTTACATTTAAATCTTTTCTGAATTATAAAGACAATCACCTTTTACTTTCTATTTATTTTATCTTTCCAATAAGGAATAATTTGCTTTTCTCTCTTCCCCACAATGAATTTAATAGATTTATTCATCAAGTTTTCTAAATTTAGACACCAAACTGATGTTTTTCTCCCACTGCTTAATTTTATTCTTAGCAGCACTTACATAAAGCCAGGCAGGGAAAGATATGGCAAAATTACTAACTTGCTGTGACCTGGAATGCACTGATAGAATAAAATAACAATAATGAAGATTGATGTACCAGAGAGACTTAATACCATGCGCCCTAATGAAATCTGTTTTATGCTTACAGTTTTTCCCCACAGTGCTTTTGGCTACATGTTTCTTGTGGTTTTTCGGAGTCTATGTTTTCCTTGTGATGCCTGGAATAGGCTCAATTCTTAGGCTAATAGATGGGCCACACAAAAGAAAATATGTGGACCTTATAATTTCCTTGGATTTTGAAAACTCTACAGTTTTCTAGGACTAGATTTGATTATAGCAGGCAAAATTCACTTTGCTCTTGTTTGAAAGACTTAGAAATAATAGTACTTGGGCAGTTGGAGAGTGAACCAAGAGCCTGGAAAGACTGAAAGAGAAGCTATTTACATTTGTCCCAGTGGCTTCTCAATCTTCAGAAAGCCAAGGCTTGTCATTTACCATGGAGCACACTCTGCAGTGTTGCTCATTGTTCCTATAGGGTGCCCTGACATTAATGAATTTATTAAATACGTACCAAGCACCTAGTAGGTGCCATTCTACTAAGTTCTGGGAATATGTGATGAATGAAGTGCTTTCCTTCTTGGAGCTACTTGTGCATGTACAGAGGCTGAACAGATAATTGCTCAAGTAATTATTCACAGTGTGAGTGAAAATAGTAGGGACTTTGATAGCTGTCATTAGATAACTATGGAATGAACTGCCGCATGATATGGTAATTTGATTGCTCACCTAGGATCACCAGATAGACTATCGACTTGCTTGGGTGAGTCACCTTCAAGGTGATGGTGTGCAAGCATTTTGTCAGACTTTCTTAAGTTCTTCCTAGAAAATAAGAAAACTCTTTCAGCCTACATTCCAGGTTCTTCCAGGGATAATTCCAGAGTGGGAACAATGTTTACATCCAGACACATTTTTTTTTTAAATAAAATTTCAATTTTAGAATAATTTTTAGACTTATAGAAAGGTTGTGAACATAGTACAGAGAGTTCCTATATACTCCATAGCCAATTTCTCCTATCATGAACATTTTTACATTGGTATGGTACATCTGTCACAATTAGTAAACCAATATTGATATATTACTATTAACTGAAATTCACCCTTTTACTCAAATTTCTCAGTTTTTATCTAATGCTCTTTATGTTCTAGAATTGCATCCAGGGTACCACAACGCATTTATTTGTTATGTCTCCTTAGTGTTTTGGTTATGACAGCTTTTCAGACTTCCCTTGTTTTTGATGACTTTGACAGTTTTAGAGAGTACTATTCAGGCATTCTGTAGGATACTCCACTAGTGGAATCTGTCTGAAGTTTTTCTTATGATTAGCAAGAGTCGTGGGTCTTGGGGAAGAGGACTAGAGAGGGAAAGAACCATTCTCATCACGTAGTATCATACTATCATCATGACATCACTGTTGATGTTGACCTTGAACATCTGACTGAGGTAGTGTTTGTTTCTCCACTGCAAGGTTACTCATTCCTCCTTTTTCCATACTGTAAACTTTGCAAGGAAGTTACCATGTGGAGTCTGCACTTAAGGACTGGGGAAGTTATGCTCCACCTCTTTGAGGGTGGTGTTTTCACATAAATTATTTGTCAGGCTTCTGCACGGAAAGTTTGTCTGTTCTCTGCAATTTATCTCTTTATTAAATCATTTATTTATTTCAGTTATGGACACATGATATTTATTTTATACTTTGGTTTATAACCCTATACTGTTTTATTTTGTTGGTCTAATTGTTCTCGCTTCGGCCATTGGAAACTCTTTCAGTAGATTCTCGTGCCCCTTAGACATACACACATCATTGTGTGTGCATGTGATTTCTTTCTGTAAATTTTTGGAGTGCTGCATTACTTGTTGGCACTGCATATTCTCTAGGATCATCCTGTACATTTCCAACTACAGTCCCAGACTGAGCCACTTCTCCAAGGAGCCCTGGCTTCTTTTATTGGAGGATGATATTAGAAACCAATGCTTGTCTGTGTGTCAGGTTTGTTTTTCACACTATAAATTACCTGTGAAGTAGTGACTGAACAGAAATTTGGGGGCGAAGAAGGAATTCTGAGCTTCAGAGACAAGCCTCATATCCATTGCCTATATTTCCCACTTATTAACAGCAGAGTGCTGGGAAAATAATTGAGCCTCTCAGGATCTCACTTTTCTCATCTATAAAATGGGCATAATATTCAATATACTCACCTTGTAGAGTTGTTGTGATTATTAGAAAAAAAGCATATTTTTGAACATCTGTTCAAAAAGTCATTTATATGGAGTGGTAGGCCCACATGGGTGTCACCACCCTGGAGCTGGCTGAACACCAAGGAAAATAAATGTTTAATTGTTTAAATTGCATAAATAAAACCATATTACCCATGAAGGAAATAAAAAAGAGGATGTTTTACTTATAATTATATTGCTCTAACATATGTTCCCTTTTAGTCCTTGTCACTATGTACTTATTTTCATCACATTGCATATAACAAGAGAAATAATGTTTCACCATAGCATATATAGTAATAAATATGTTAGATTATTACAATTTCCATCTTACAGGTGAGGCAACTTTGTTTTTAAATCAATTGAAATTTGCAGGGTTACCATGTGGAGTCTGCACTTAAGGACTGGGGAAGTTATGCTCCACCTCTTTGAGGGTGGTGTTTTCACATAAATTATTTGTCAGGCTTCTGCACGGAAAGTTTGTCTGTTCTCTGCAATTTATCTCTTTATTAAATCATTTATTTATTTCAGTTATGGACACATGATATTTATTTTATACTTTGGTTTATAACCCTATACTGTTTTATTTTGTTGGTCTAATTGTTCTCGCTTCGGCCATTGGAAACTCTTTCAGTAGATTCTCGTGCCCCTTAGACATACACACATCATTGTGTGTGCATGTGATTTCTTTCTGTAAATTTTTGGAGTGCTGCATTACTTGTTGGCACTGCATATTCTCTAGGATCATCCTGTACATTTCCAACTACAGTCCCAGACTGAGCCACTTCTCCAAGGAGCCCTGGCTTCTTTTATTGGAGGATGATATTAGAAACCAATGCTTGTCTGTGTGTCAGGTTTGTTTTTCACACTATAAATTACCTGTGAAGTAGTGACTGAACAGAAATTTGGGGGCGAAGAAGGAATTCTGAGCTTCAGAGACAAGCCTCATATCCATTGCCTATATTTCCCACTTATTAACAGCAGAGTGCTGGGAAAATAATTGAGCCTCTCAGGATCTCACTTTTCTCATCTATAAAATGGGCATAATATTCAATATACTCACCTTGTAGAGTTGTTGTGATTATTAGAAAAAAAGCATATTTTTGAACATCTGTTCAAAAAGTCATTTATATGGAGTGGTAGGCCCACATGGGTGTCACCACCCTGGAGCTGGCTGAACACCAAGGAAAATAAATGTTTAATTGTTTAAATTGCATAAATAAAACCATATTACCCATGAAGGAAATAAAAAAGAGGATGTTTTACTTATAATTATATTGCTCTAACATATGTTCCCTTTTAGTCCTTGTCACTATGTACTTATTTTCATCACATTGCATATAACAAGAGAAATAATGTTTCACCATAGCATATATAGTAATAATAAAATAGTAGCGTTTACTGAGTGCTTGTCTTGTACTCAGACTTTTACATGGATTATTACAATTTCCATCTTACAGGTGAGGCAACTAAGGCACAGAGGGATAAATACCTCCCTAGAGGGCACTCAGCCAAGGAGAAGGGAAGACAGGGTTTGAACTGAGGTCTATCGATGCCAGAGCTTGAAACCCTTAATTATTAGGCTTTCTTTTTAATGCAGACACTCATACGCACAGAGTCACATGCATACACAATACTGAGCATCTACCATGCCAAAGGCACTGAATAATGTTGGTAATAAAAAAATAAATTGTTCATAGTCCTTGTTTTTAAAGGTTCTCAGGATTTTATAGGAGATATTGCACACAGACAATGACTGCAATGCCATTCTCTGTGTAATAAATATTACTTGAGCCATACAGATTTCAGTGTTTGGAAAAAAGGAGTGATTATATCTGCCTAGTGACGCCAGGAAGAGCTTGATGGAGGAGGTGACATTTGAAATGGGACCTGAGGATGATGGTTCAGATTTAAATAGGTAGGTTTCTGGATAGTAAAGGTATTCACCCAAAGTGGGTAGTCAAAATAAAGCTGCAGAGGTTTGTGGTAAATTAGATCATGGAACACAGCCATTATTCATTTTATTCCCCAAAGAAAGGGGGTGGAGCACCTCCCTAACTCTCAGTGTCTTTGGTCCTGACCTTGTGACTTTCTTATGCCAGTGGAAGTGGTGTCATGATACTTGTGAGTATGGGCCTTAAAGGAGGTGGGATAAGTTTCTGCCAGCCCTTTTGGAGCTTCTTTTGTCTTAAGAAGAGCATGTCTCAGGTAATCAATGCTCTTTCAGCCTGGGACCAAGTGTGAATACACATGGAAACAGACTTGAGAGTGACCTGTCCTGAATCCAACCTGGGCCAGATGAGCCTAGCTGAGATCAAACAACCTTTGGCAGACACGCAGACCTTTGAGTGTAAAATAAAGTGTCAGTTGCTAGCAATCCCTGAGATTTTGGGGTTGTTTGTTATGCAGCATAATCTCAGCAGAAATGTCATTTGGACAGGCCAGAAAAGAGAGATTAGAAGAAAAGGTAATTATCCAGTTTGGCTAAAGAATATGCATGCATATGTGTGAAAGAAGTTTCACTTAACTGCCAAAATGGCCAAGATGATTTTATAGGAACCTTATGTAGGATTTATGAAAAATCTACAAAGTTATGGACTTGGAATAAAAGCACAGATTGTCTTAGGTATTTTTACTCCTCTCCTCACTCCTTCTATGTCTTTTGAACACATACCAAGTAAACACCTCGTGCATGAGTCTTCCCTCCAAGGACTTTAAAGTCAGTTTAATAAGAAAGACAGATATACAAAGAGAGAATACAAGGATAGTTTCCGTAAACAAGAAAGTATCGGAATTTAAGGTAAAGAAAGGATCCAATACTATTTTAACTTAATAACATAAAACATATGTGCTAGCAAGAAGTTAACTATGATGGTATAATGGATATGATTCATTCATAAATATCCTCTCCTGAGGACAGGTAGTTGCCATGGGTTCCCTGCTCTTCCTACTTTTCCATCTTCCAAGTCCAGAAACCTAAATCCAAATTGCTAATGATTGACCAGCCACCTGGATGCTTAGCCCAAGGCAGAACCCTAGTGAAAGGAAACATACAGTTTCAAAAACTAAAAATGCTGTGGAAGGACTGAGTGAGTGGTCAGCTCTGTGGGAAAGGACCATGATGGGTGGTTTTCAGGGAAAGACCTAGAGTGTAGAACTAAAACTAATGCTGGGGCCGGGGATGGGTGTAGACTAGAGGGCCTTTCTTCAATCTCCATCCCTTGTAGACTCAGGTTGGAAAATATTGTCCAGCTTCACCTTTAAGAGTGTTTGTTTTTGTGCTTTATGATCAGTAAGGCTATTGCGTTATGAACTATGCCACTCCCACTTCTTATGGGCAAGCCATCTAGATATTGCCATGCCTGAAGAGCTTGTCTCTTCTCAAACTTAAGGACACTCCCTAGTATTATGTGTCCCCTTTTACGAGATGAACTTTATCCTGCCTTTCAATTAATGAATTCTATACTGTAGAGTAAATTTACATCCATAACTTTCCTCTGACTTAACGATGAGGGAAAATTTGGACAGGTCAGAAAGAGAGATTAGAAGAAAAGGTAATTATCCAGTTTGGCTAAAGAATATGCATGCATATGTGTGAAAGAAGTTTCACTTAACTGCCAAAATGGCCAAGATGATTTTATAGGAACCTTATGTAGGATTTATGAAAAATCTACAAAGTTATGGACTTGGAATAAAAGCACAGATTGTCTTAGGTATTTTTACTCCTCTCCTCACTCCTTCTATGTCTTTTGAACACATACCAAGTAAACACCTCGTGCATGAGTCTTCCCTCCAAGGACTTTAAAGTCAGTTTAATAAGAAAGACAGATATACAAAGAGAGAATACAAGGATAGTTTCCGTAAACAAGAAAGTATCGGAATTTAAGGTAAAGAAAGGATCCAATACTATTTTAACTTAATAACATAAAACATATGTGCTAGCAAGAAGTTAACTATGATGGTATAATGGATATGATTCATTCATAAATATCCTCTCCTGAGGACAGGTAGTTGCCATGGGTTCCCTGCTCTTCCTACTTTTCCATCTTCCAAGTCCAGAAACCTAAATCCAAATTGCTAATGATTGACCAGCCACCTGGATGCTTAGCCCAAGGCAGAACCCTAGTGAAAGGAAACATACAGTTTCAAAAACTAAAAATGCTGTGGAAGGACTGAGTGAGTGGTCAGCTCTGTGGGAAAGGACCATGATGGGTGGTTTTCAGGGAAAGACCTAGAGTGTAGAACTAAAACTAATGCTGGGGCCGGGGATGGGTGTAGACTAGAGGGGCCTTTCTTCAATCTCCATCCCTTGTAGACTCAGGTTGGAAAATATTGTCCAGCTTCACCTTTAAGAGTGTTTGTTTTTGTGCTTTATGATCAGTAAGGCTATTGCGTTATGAACTATGCCACTCCCACTTCTTATGGGCAAGCCATCTAGATATTGCCATGCCTGAAGAGCTTGTCTCTTCTCAAACTTAAGGACACTCCCTAGTATTATGTGTCCCCTTTTACGAGATGAACTTTATCCTGCCTTTCAATTAATGAATTCTATACTGTAGAGTAAATTTACATCCATAACTTTCCTCTGACTTAACGATGAGGGAAATTTTATGTCTTTGGTACATCATTCTGAAATGTTTCTAGCACTGCCTCAGTCTTCAGTGAATCAATCCTTTCTTTTACCAGGGTGGGCTGAACAAATATAGGCTCCACTAGCGGAGTTCTGGTGAGTACTGCCCTCATACACTCACCGGTGTGACCACAAGGATTGCAGCCACAAACAAGCTCCATAGGAAGTCTTGTCACTAAAGAACTACAAAACATATTCCACCAACATTTGTTGAACACTTGTTATTTGACAGGCATTGTGGTAGGCATAGCAAAGGACACAAAATTAGTAAGACATGGTTTTCTCTCCCATGGGGGTTTATAATCAAGTGGAGAAACAGATAGGCACAGAAACAACACAGGATGTGGGAAGCTAAGTGGAAGGACAAGTTTGAGCGCGGGCCAAATACAGAACCACCCAGCTTCTTGGCTCCAAATTAGAATGCAGTGTAACGGAAATCCTATTCTAGCTACATGGAAAGTCAGAATCAGACTAAATGGAGGAGACGGATTTAAAACATTATCCTAGCAGGGTGGTAAAGCTGATTACCCTATACTGGTCTGGAGAGAGAATAGGCTCCATTAGGCAAAAGGTCCTCTTTTAAAAGCCCCATTTCAGTGTCTTTGGAGGTATAGGTGGCTAGCTCTTCACTCCTCTGTGTAGACACTATACTCAGGGAGCTCTTATGGAGATCATCTTGGAGATCTAGTAGTAAAATTCCACTTGCTAATAGTTCATTCGTTTTTTAAAAAAGTAGCACAGTCTTGGAAGACAGGCCTGGGAACTAGACTTATAGGCTGGGAAAACAGACAGGGATTCAGGCAGCAGCTGTTTTTTAAAGTGCTTAGAGACTACATATGTTCTACGTAGAGGACACATTGCATTCAGTAAGATCATAAAATATGCATGTGAGTGTGGTAAGAGCATGACAGTAAAAAAGGTGCTGCCGACACAATGGAAACACTTTGTTATGCTGCTAAAACCATGTGGCTTCATGTCTCAGAACATGACAACCAGGCTATACTTTCTGCTCTAATGCCACCATCTTCTATTTTCCCCACATGTTTAATATACAACACTAGTAGTATTGCTAACGGTACCCTCTAATTTCTTGGGGTGGGGGAATGCCAAGTTCCCTCTGGCCCTGATCTATCGAATAGTTTCAGAGCAACATAGTTAAGGACAAAACCCTCAGATACAGGCAATTTGCCATACTAGCAAGGGGTAACATTTTGAGAAGAGAGTGATTGCAGCCACAAACAAGCTCCATAGGAAGTCTTGTCACTAAAGAACTACAAAACATATTCCACCAACATTTGTTGAACACTTGTTATTTGACAGGCATTGTGGTAGGCATAGCAAAGGACACAAAATTAGTAAGACATGGTTTTCTCCCATGGGGTTTATAATCAAGTGGAGAAACAGATAGGCACAGAAACAACACAGGATGTGGGAAGCTAAGTGGAAGGACAAGTTTGAGCGCGGGCCAAATACAGAACCACCCAGCTTCTTGGCTCCAAATTAGAATGCAGTGTAACGGAAATCCTATTCTAGCTACATGGAAAGTCAGAATCAGACTAAATGGAGGAGACGGATTTAAAACATTATCCTAGCAGGGTGGTAAAGCTGATTACCCTATACTGGTCTGGAGAGAGAATAGGCTCCATTAGGCAAAAGGTCCTCTTTTAAAAGCCCCATTTCAGTGTCTTTGGAGGTATAGGTGGCTAGCTCTTCACTCCTCTGTGTAGACACTATACTCAGGGAGCTCTTATGGAGATCATCTTGGAGATCTAGTAGTAAAATTCCACTTGCTAATAGTTCATTCGTTTTTTAAAAAAGTAGCACAGTCTTGGAAGACAGGCCTGGGAACTAGACTTATAGGCTGGGAAAACAGACAGGGATTCAGGCAGCAGCTGTTTTTAATGTGCTTAGAGACTACATATGTTCTACGTAGAGGACACATTGCATTCAGTAAGATCATAAAATATGCATGTGAGTGTGGTAAGAGCATGACAGTAAAAAAGGTGCTGCCGACACAATGGAAACACTTTGTTATGCTGCTAAAACCATGTGGCTTCATGTCTCAGAACATGACAACCAGGCTATACTTTCTGCTCTAATGCCACCATCTTCTATTTTCCCCACATGTTTAATATACAACACTAGTAGTATTGCTAACGGTACCCTCTAATTTCTTGGGGTGGGGGAATGCCAAGTTCCCTCTGGCCCTGATCTATCGAATAGTTTCAGAGCAACATAGTTAAGGACAAAACCCTCAGATACAGGCAATTTGCCATACTAGCAAGGGGTAACATTTTGAGAAGAGAGAGTGAACAGTATCATGATTAAAAACTACATGAGGTAAGCAACCCTTTAAACTCATTTGATGCACCTTAAAAATTACTGTTGACTTTTCCTGGTGGTCCAGTGGGTAAAGAGTCTGCCTTTCAGTGCAAGGGGCACTGGTCTGATCCCTGGCCAGGGAAGATCCCACATGCCCAGGAGTGGCTGGACTGGTGTGTCCAATTATGAGCCAGTGCTTTGGAGCACACATGCCCAGAGCTTGAGCTCTGCAGCAAGAGAGGCCACTGCAATGGCAGGCCCATACAGGCCAAAGAATAAAGATGGATGAAAATAAATGGATAAAAAAAATCAATAAAAGAGCAGAAAATTATAAAAAAACCCTACTCTTTATCTTAACAAACTTATTTTGCAGTGGCTTCAGATTTACAGGCAAGCTGCAGACAGCACAGAGAATTCCCTCGTGTCCCTCAATCAGCCTCAGTTTTCCTCATTGTATGATCTTACAATATCATGGTACATTCATCAAAAATAAAAGACCAAATTGGTAGATGACTCTTAACTCTAGATTTCATCAGTTTTCCCATTAATGTCCTTTTCTGCTCTAGGATCTAATCTAGAATATTATATTTCATCTATTTGTCATGTTTCCTTAGTCTCTTGTGGCCTGTGACAGTCTCTCAATCTTTAATTGCTTTTCACAACCTTGAAAGCTTGAGGGATATTGGCTAAGTATTTTGTAGAATGTAAAAAAAAAAAAAAGTTTGTGTTTTAAAATGAGACCTGGTCCTCTCCTGCTTGGTAGCAACTGCTTTCTGTCCTGGAAGGCTAGAGAAGAAGCATGGTGAATTCTGGGGGAGAAAAGCCTTAGAGGAGGACACTAGGCCTCCTCCTATTCTGGTTTCCTGCTCAGGGGATGAAGAGCACCTGAGGACCACGGGTGGTCCAGAATTCTTGAGGGCAACTGCTGGAGTCAATGGTTTTACCCACTACACATTGGAATCACTTGGGGAGTTTCTAAAATACTCAGAACTCAACTCCAGACCAAATAAATAGGAATTTCTGGAGATGTGCTACAGGCCTGGGTACTTTTTATTGGGATATAGCTGATTTACAATGCTGTGTTAGTTTCAGGTGTATAAAAAAGTGAGTTTGTTATACATAAAAATATATATACTCTTTTTAAGACTCTTTTCCCATATAGGCCATTACAGAGTACTGTAGAATTCCCTGTGCTCTCCAGTAGGTCCTTATTTATTTTTTTATTTAAATTTTGGCCTTTTTTTATTGATTTTTTAAATCCATTTATTTTCATCCATCTTTATTCTTTGACCTATGTGGGCCTCCCACTGCAGTGGCCTCTCTTGCTGCAGAGCTCCAGCTCTGGGCACACCAACTTCCAGAGTGCTGGCTCATAATTGGACACACCGGTCCAGCTGCTCCACCCGGCAGCACTGGGATAAAAAAAAGCAGAAAATTATAAAAACCCTACTTTATCTTAACAAACTTATTTTGCAGTGGCTTCAGATTTACAGGCAAGCTGCAGACAGCACAGAGAATTCCCTCGTGTCCCTCAATCAGCCTCAGTTTTCCTCATTGTATGATCTTACAATATCATGGTACATTCATCAAAAATAAAAGACCAAATTGGTAGATGACTCTTAACTCTAGATTTCATCAGTTTTCCCATTAATGTCCTTTTCTGCTCTAGGATCTAATCTAGAATATTATATTTCATCTATTTGTCATGTTTCCTTAGTCTCTTGTGGCCTGTGACAGTCTCTCAATCTTTAATTGCTTTTCACAACCTTGAAAGCTTGAGGGATATTGGCTAAGTATTTTGTAGAATGTAAAAAAAAAAAAAAGTTTGTGTTTTAAAATGAGACCTGGTCCTCTCCTGCTTGGTAGCAACTGCTTTCTGTCCTGGAAGGCTAGAGAAGAAGCATGGTGAATTCTGGGGGAGAAAAGCCTTAGAGGAGGACACTAGGCCTCCTCCTATTCTGGTTTCCTGCTCAGGGGATGAAGAGCACCTGAGGACCACGGGTGGTCCAGAATTCTTGAGGGCAACTGCTGGAGTCAATGGTTTTACCCACTACACATTGGAATCACTTGGGGAGTTTCTAAAATACTCAGAACTCAACTCCAGACCAAATAAATAGGAATTTCTGGAGATGTGCTACAGGCCTGGGTACTTTTTATTGGGATATAGCTGATTTACAATGCTGTGTTAGTTTCAGGTGTATAAAAAAGTGAGTTTGTTATACATAAAAATATATATACTCTTTTTAAGACTCTTTTCCCATATAGGCCATTACAGAGTACTGTAGAATTCCCTGTGCTCTCCAGTAGGTCCTTATTTATTTTTTTATTTAAATTTTGGCCTTTTTTTATTGATTTTTTAAATCCATTTATTTTCATCCATCTTTATTCTTTGACCTATGTGGGCCTCCCACTGCAGTGGCCTCTCTTGCTGCAGAGCTCCAGCTCTGGGCACACCAACTTCCAGAGTGCTGGCTCATAATTGGACACACCGGTCCAGCTGCTCCACGGCACATGGGATCTTCCTGGGCCAAGGATCAAACAGGTGCCCCTTGCACTGCAAGGCAGACTCTTTACCCACTGGACCACCAGGGAAGCCAAATTATTTATTTTATATATAGTACTGTGTATCTGTCAGTTCCAATCTTCCAATTTATCCCTCACTCCCTCTAACCCTCTGATAACCATAAGTTTATTTTCTATATCTGTAAGTCTATTTCTGTTTTGTAGCTAAGTTCATGTGTAGTCTTTTTAAAGAGTCTATGCATAAGTGATGTCATACATTTGTCTTTCTCTGCCTGACTTACTTCACTCAGTATGACAGTCTCTAGGTCCATCCATGTTACTGAATACAGCATTACTTCCTCCTTTTTAATGGTAGAGCAATATTCCATTGTATATATGCACCACATCTTCTTCATCCATTCCTCTGTTGAAGGACATTTATGTTGCTCCCATGTCCTGGCTATTGTAAATGGTGCTGCAGTGAACATTGGGATACATGTATCTTTTCAGATTACGTTTTTTTCCCAAATACACACCCAAGAGTATGACTGCTGGATTATATGGTAGTTCTATTTTGAGTTTTTAAAGGAACTTCCACACTATTCTCTCTAAGGGCTGTACCAGTTTACATTCCCCCCAACAGTGCAGGAGGGTTTCAGGTTATTTTTCAACAGTACACCAGGTGATTCTAATGCACATCCAGGATGGAGATAAGCAGACTGAACTAGCAACAAAGAACACATCTAAGTATCCTAGATGTATCTATGGATAAGACCAAGGCAAGCAGTTGGTCAAGGCATTTGGATACTGGAAAAGTGTCTTTATCACAGATTCAACTGACAGTATTATTCTATTTACTTACTTTTATTTATTTATTAAAAAGTTTTTTTTTGCATGCTTATATTGGTCTTTCATTTGTTTATGTTCTGTTCTTTGGCCTGTGTGTGCATCCCATTGCAGTGGCCCCTCTCGTTGCAGAGCTCCAGAGCTCCGGCTCGGTAATTGGCCACATCAGTCCAGCTGCTTCCTGGCATGTGGGATCTTCCCAGGCCAGGGATCGAACCGGCGCCCTTTGCACTGCAAGGTGGAGTCTTTACCCATTGGACTACCAGGGAAGCCCTTACTTACTTTTCTTAACTAGCTTGACAACTAAGTGTCAAGCAGTGGATTTGTTTCCTTAATCATCAGTCTGATGTGAGGTTAAAACCAATGAGTTCTGGAACCCTGCTCCTCATTGAATATGCTACTTTTAGTTGTTTAGTAACCAGAGTTGACCATTTGGAGGTGCAATCTATTGCTCTGGGAATTGGGAATGTGGATTTTAGTCTTACAGTTTTAAAAGCCATTTGACCACTGACTAGTCAAGTTACTAAATTTCTCTAAAACTCAGAGAACTCACCAGAAATATGAAATATTTGAATTAGATCACCACTGAGGTCTCATCTGGCTCTAAAATTCTATTTCTTATAAGTCCCAGTTAGTTACTGACTCAATGCTCCTTGTTAGGTGATCCACTTAATCTTGCTAGTTCTCATTCCTACCTGTAAAATGGGAATATGGATACCTCACTCCAGGGTTGCTGTGGGGACTAACTGAAATCATTCTTTCTGAAGTACTGTACAATTCAAGCTGCAATGTTTTCTGAAAAGGTGGGTGATTCTTCCATCTCTTGGAGATCCTTGTATCACCACTGTCTGTACTTCTCATTCCACGTAAGAGCCTTCCAAGTACCTAATAAATATTTGTGGATTGAGTAAATGGCATAATTTGATGATAAAACTTTAGTCAACATAGCAGTGGATTGCAGCATGGCTTCCAATTAGATTCACTGAGATCCTTTAAAAATAATAACTCTCCCTCTCCCCTCTGGATCAATCAAATGAGAATCCTGGAATGGGACCTAGGTGTCACATTCTTTTGCTTGGTTTTGGTGGGGGAAGCGGTTCTCCAGGTGACGCCAATGTGCAGCCAAATTTGAAAACCGTGCTTACAAGGGCTGTGTTTCTTGCTCAGTAAGTTAAATAGAAGATGGCTCAAACATTAAAGACTGTCCAATTCTTGCAGAACATGGGTTGTGTCTTTATTTCTTTCTCTATCTACTATAGCACTTAGCACAAGTGTATGATCTGAACTCACATAAACTTGCTGAATTGGGTGGAATTTAAAAAAAATTCCCAAGTCAGCATTTCCTCCATCAATCATTTCACTCACTATGTGACACAACATGAAAAGCAGGGGAACCAAAGATGCTAACCCCCTTGATTGTATTCTAACTACAACCACGTTCACTTAAAAAAAAAAAAGGATTCTTACAATTTAATGAATCTAGTTGGAAAAAGGGCTCCTTCCTTATTTTACCCCTACTTTGCATCCTCTTGTTGGTTAGGCTCCATAGTCCTGCAGCTGACCGAAGGCCGGGGATGGGGAGCAAGGCCGGTATCAGCTGACGGTAGTGGCATTTTTCAAGACCTGGAATTATTTGGAAGGGTCCAGGGCATGGCACTGCTTCAGTGCCTTTTATCTACTGACCAAAAGGTACCTGATTTGATCTCCACACTCCTTAGGCTCCCAATACTTTATATATTCTCATATGAAAAACATACACTTAGAAACAGTCTGAGATGCTCCTCTTATTATTAATACAGGTGCTTACTTAGTTCCAGATAAATACAGACACCCTCCTTTTTTGAATGTGTTGTAGCTTTATATGAAGCTAATGGAGCAAGGCAATGCTCAAACGTCAAATTAAACTGCACAGCTCTGTAATCACTCAGACTGACATGGCATAAAAGGATAATTAGTAGTTCATTACATGGAACATTGTTTGTTCAGCTAAATTGATTTCTCAGCTGCCCATGTTTTCTGTTTACTTAGTAAGCGCTCCACTGCACATTTTTATTTGAGAGCTAGGAAATCCCTTTCCCTCAACTTTTTTTTTTTCTCGATCAGTGAAGTTTTAAAATATAATTTGTTTGAGCTTGGTGAACCTCTGAATGACATACAGGTGTATGGTAACAATCATGAGTGTGGATTGATGCACGGAACATAAAACTGACTGTGGTTAGAAAACTGGAATTAAGCAATATAAGTTTCTTGCTCAGTAAGTTAAATAGAAGATGGCTCAAACATTAAAGACTGTCCAATTCTTGCAGAACATGGGTTGTGTCTTTATTTCTTTCTCTATCTACTATAGCACTTAGCACAAGTGTATGATCTGAACTCACATAAACTTGCTGAATTGGGTGGAATTTAAAAAAAATTCCCAAGTCAGCATTTCCTCCATCAATCATTTCACTCACTATGTGACACAACATGAAAAGCAGGGGAACCAAAGATGCTAACCCCCTTGATTGTATTCTAACTACAACCACGTTCACTTAAAAAAAAGGATTCTTACAATTTAATGAATCTAGTTGGAAAAAGGGCTCCTTCCTTATTTTACCCCTACTTTGCATCCTCTTGTTGGTTAGGCTCCATAGTCCTGCAGCTGACCGAAGGCCGGGGATGGGGAGCAAGGCCGGTATCAGCTGACGGTAGTGGCATTTTTCAAGACCTGGAATTATTTGGAAGGGTCCAGGGCATGGCACTGCTTCAGTGCCTTTTATCTACTGACCAAAAGGTACCTGATTTGATCTCCACACTCCTTAGGCTCCCAATACTTTATATATTCTCATATGAAAAACATACACTTAGAAACAGTCTGAGATGCTCCTCTTATTATTAATACAGGTGCTTACTTAGTTCCAGATAAATACAGACACCCTCCTTTTTTGAATGTGTTGTAGCTTTATATGAAGCTAATGGAGCAAGGCAATGCTCAAACGTCAAATTAAACTGCACAGCTCTGTAATCACTCAGACTGACATGGCATAAAAGGATAATTAGTAGTTCATTACATGGAACATTGTTTGTTCAGCTAAATTGATTTCTCAGCTGCCCATGTTTTCTGTTTACTTAGTAAGCGCTCCACTGCACATTTTTATTTGAGAGCTAGGAAATCCCTTTCCCTCAACTTTTTTTTTTTCTCGATCAGTGAAGTTTTAAAATATAATTTGTTTGAGCTTGGTGAACCTCTGAATGACATACAGGTGTATGGTAACAATCATGAGTGTGGATTGATGCACGGAACATAAAACTGACTGTGGTTAGAAAACTGGGAAACTCTCTCTAAAGGCCAGGATATACTTCGTGGCTTTGTATCTGGAAATGCTTTTGTGACTGTTTGCTTTTCAACTTAAGAGTGAGCTCCCCTCTCAGAAAAGGAAGGGGTGAAAGAGAAATTGGAATAAACACCTAATCCCTTGCTGTTCAAAGTGGAGATTTTCCAAAAAAGTTTTCTTAAACCCTTCATGCTGCTGGTTAATGCCAAGATAAAGAAAACAGTGGCTGTTTTAGGATTTCCTGTATCCTTGCTTATGAACAGCAGGGTTAACACCAGATGCTGACTTCAAAACTTTCCGAATTTGCTACCTTATAACGATTAGGTGAATTTTCTAGATAGGTGCAGCATAGCTGTCCACAGAACATTCCCATCGGCTGTTCCACTTCTCCTTTCTGGGGAATGAGGCAACCACATAGATTTTACTGGTCAAATACAGGCTTTCAGATGGATGGCCTTCAACACCATCAGCATCTGCCTCCCTAATGTGTAGCACAGGGTTTTACCATTGGCTTGGTTGGCTCTGCTTGGCCAATGGGCTAATGTGTTGATCTAGACGGTACCTTGACATCGAGACAGTCACAGAGAGGAGAGACACCAGTTCTGCAGAAGTTCAGGCTTTGGGCAAATGATGAAATATAAATCCGGGCAGGGTGTTAGGGTGGTAGTTCTGTCACAGAGATTCTCAACATTAATCAGGCTTTGCTAGTTCCTGGAGGAAGTCAGAAATCTGCTGTTTGAAATTAAATATTTATATTGTCTGTATTAAGTGGGGAATGTGAAGAGAGAGCAGGTGTTTTGAGGCTGGGCAAAAAAAAAGGCTTAGAGGCTCACCCTGGTTAAGAATTCTTACAAAATACATGTGTGTAACTGGGGTTCATGCTAGTGGAACTGAAGACTGTATTAAATTCCACCACAAAAAGTTCTGAATTTCTTTCGTTGGCCCACTAGAAGCCTCCTATAACATAAACACGACATATCAAGCAGGCATTTCTCAGTCACCAGTATTAACTGAGAAGAAATAGAACCTGCATGAATGAAATCTATAGATGATACCAGAGGCTCACCAGTGCTTTTCTTCTCTAGCAACGTCATTTGATGCTGGACTCAGAGTTGAAGGTATACTCAGAAGAAGAGAATCCAGACTTTTGAATGGAGTATGGACATATTACAGTTGTATTCTCAGCAAAGAGCCCTATTTTCTGTAAAGAAAGTAATTTGGGAATTAAAATCCTGGGCAGGCCATTTTTCTATAGGCTTTGAATATGAAGACCAGAGTGAAGATCTGTGATTACCTGTTTGTATTGGGACCTTGCTCAGGTTAGAACAATGATAGATCATAAATGTGCCTGTCATGAATTGAACCCAACAGCATGTCTGGCACCATGCTCTGTCTTTTATGTCTGCGGTTGTGGTCCCCTTCCTTCAATCTCTAACTGTAGGCTTCCTTCCCTTCTCTGGCTATCCCCAGTACTCTAGGTTAAAGGAATGGGATGGTTACCAATTTAAGACTGTCTTTTATTGCTGAACACTACCTGTCACCTGGATGTTTGCCTGGATGCTTGCTCACCTGTACTGCCCTCTTTATATGCTGCAACCCTCTGGGTTCTTTTGGACAGGGCTTGGATCTTCTGGTTCCCTTTTGTCATCTCCTATCTCATATCTCCTGTTAATGTTTTCCCTAAGTTTCGACAATTGGATTAGCTGTTGCTGGTACCCCATGCCTAAAACCACACTGCTAATGTGGGAATGGGCAAATTATAGGTGTGTAACTTAAAAGGCTTTGCTAGTTCCTGGAGGAAGTCAGAAATCTGCTGTTTGAAATTAAATATTTATATTGTCTGTATTAAGTGGGGAATGTGAAGAGAGAGCAGGTGTTTTGAGGCTGGGCAAAAAAAAGGCTTAGAGGCTCACCCTGGTTAAGAATTCTTACAAAATACATGTGTGTAACTGGGGTTCATGCTAGTGGAACTGAAGACTGTATTAAATTCCACCACAAAAAGTTCTGAATTTCTTTCGTTGGCCCACTAGAAGCCTCCTATAACATAAACACGACATATCAAGCAGGCATTTCTCAGTCACCAGTATTAACTGAGAAGAAATAGAACCTGCATGAATGAAATCTATAGATGATACCAGAGGCTCACCAGTGCTTTTCTTCTCTAGCAACGTCATTTGATGCTGGACTCAGAGTTGAAGGTATACTCAGAAGAAGAGAATCCAGACTTTTGAATGGAGTATGGACATATTACAGTTGTATTCTCAGCAAAGAGCCCTATTTTCTGTAAAGAAAGTAATTTGGGAATTAAAATCCTGGGCAGGCCATTTTTCTATAGGCTTTGAATATGAAGACCAGAGTGAAGATCTGTGATTACCTGTTTGTATTGGGACCTTGCTCAGGTTAGAACAATGATAGATCATAAATGTGCCTGTCATGAATTGAACCCAACAGCATGTCTGGCACCATGCTCTGTCTTTTATGTCTGCGGTTGTGGTCCCCTTCCTTCAATCTCTAACTGTAGGCTTCCTTCCCTTCTCTGGCTATCCCCAGTACTCTAGGTTAAAGGAATGGGATGGTTACCAATTTAAGACTGTCTTTTATTGCTGAACACTACCTGTCACCTGGATGTTTGCCTGGATGCTTGCTCACCTGTACTGCCCTCTTTATATGCTGCAACCCTCTGGGTTCTTTTGGACAGGGCTTGGATCTTCTGGTTCCCTTTTGTCATCTCCTATCTCATATCTCCTGTTAATGTTTTCCCTAAGTTTCGACAATTGGATTAGCTGTTGCTGGTACCCCATGCCTAAAACCACACTGCTAATGTGGGAATGTGGGCTTAAATGCAGCCCAGTTTCTTAGCTGATGCCTATAAACGGCAAAGTGCAAAGTAGTCCTCTCAAACCTGCAGTGTTTTATCAAAGTTCTGCTGTCAAGACCAACTATGTGGAGGTATTGTTACAACTCTTGGGTCCCTGTTTTCACTAGCTCTCCTTGGCTGGCAAAGAGACCTGTAAACTGCTTCTTTAAGCAAATCCTGGGCCCCAGATACCTCTCTCCTCAATCACAGACTCTCTTCGGCCTCTTATATTGGCCCAGGAAACAGGTTAAGATTCTGCCCAGGTGACCTTTCCTCTGTGTCCTGGAACAATACCTGGCATGTAACAGGTGCTCAATAAATGCATGTTGAATAAACAAAATCCAGAATATTTGCCTAGATTGGGAAGGGTCCTAATCCACTAACACTTATTTTCTGCCCCTGTCTTCAGGCTGGGATCCTACCTTGCTTGTTCAGGAACTCTGCCTGGTTTCCAGTTCTTCATCTGCCATCACTTTTGAAGTTGCTTTTCTCCAGCTTATTTCACGCTGCCATGTCTTGCTCTGTGTGACTCACAGAAGTATGATGTCTCACTCTTCAGTCTACAAAGCTGAGTTTCAACAGCTTTGCCCTCCAGTTTCTCATTTGAATCTCTTGACTTTCATCTGTGCTCCAAAGTGCTGACAATCTGGACATTTGCTCTAATCACTGCTTCTCTCACATTGACTGGTTTTGTAAAGGTCTTGCTCTCACCCTGATGCTGGCCTAAATCACTAGATCTTGCTTCATATTCCTGGAAAAAAACTGTCTTTTTTATTAGGGCTTCCTTCCCTTCTCTGGCTATCCCCAGTACTCTAGGTTAAAGGAATGGGATGGTTACCAATTTAAGACTGTCTTTTATTGCTGAACACTACCTGTCACCTGGATGTTTGCCTGGATGCTTGCTCACCTGTACTGCCCTCTTTATATGCTGCAACCCTCTGGGTTCTTTTGGACAGGGCTTGGATCTTCTGGTTCCCTTTTGTCATCTCCTATCTCATATCTCCTGTTAATGTTTTCCCTAAGTTTCGACAATTGGATTAGCTGTTGCTGGTACCCCATGCCTAAAACCACACTGCTAATGTGGGAATGTGGGCTTAAATGCAGCCCAGTTTCTTAGCTGATGCCTATAAACGGCAAAGTGCAAAGTAGTCCTCTCAAACCTGCAGTGTTTTATCAAAGTTCTGCTGTCAAGACCAACTATGTGGAGGTATTGTTACAACTCTTGGGTCCCTGTTTTCACTAGCTCTCCTTGGCTGGCAAAGAGACCTGTAAACTGCTTCTTTAAGCAAATCCTGGGCCCCAGATACCTCTCTCCTCAATCACAGACTCTCTTCGGGCCTCTTATATTGGCCCAGGAAACAGGTTAAGATTCTGCCCAGGTGACCTTTCCTCTGTGTCCTGGAACAATACCTGGCATGTAACAGGTGCTCAATAAATGCATGTTGAATAAACAAAATCCAGAATATTTGCCTAGATTGGGGAAGGGTCCTAATCCACTAACACTTATTTTCTGCCCCTGTCTTCAGGCTGGGATCCTACCTTGCTTGTTCAGGAACTCTGCCTGGTTTCCAGTTCTTCATCTGCCATCACTTTTGAAGTTGCTTTTCTCCAGCTTATTTCACGCTGCCATGTCTTGCTCTGTGTGACTCACAGAAGTATGATGTCTCACTCTTCAGTCTACAAAGCTGAGTTTCAACAGCTTTGCCCTCCAGTTTCTCATTTGAATCTCTTGACTTTCATCTGTGCTCCAAAGTGCTGACAATCTGGACATTTGCTCTAATCACTGCTTCTCTCACATTGACTGGTTTTGTAAAGGTCTTGCTCTCACCCTGATGCTGGCCTAAATCACTAGATCTTGCTTCATATTCCCCTGGAAGAAGCAGTTGGAAGCTAAACCTCAACAGAACCTGAAGAAGGCAGGTTGATTTTTTTTACCTCAAGCACTGTTTCCACTGTAGTCATGTGCCAAGGATGCTTGCTGCCACTCTCTGAGGCATTAGTGAATCAGGAAGCATGTAGGTTTCCTTGACCCTTCCTGGTGAAGACCAATCACACAGCTAAATATATTAAGGCCCATTAAGTTACAAAATCTGGTTGTGATGCAAACTAAGGAAAGCAACATTTACAAGATTCCCAGCTTGAGACAGTCTAGAACTGATATGGGAAAAGAAGTATAATAGAAGCCTCCTAATTAAAAAAGAAATGCCATTTTTATGTTCTAGTTATTATTTGGCTTTTTGATAGTAGGTGTGAGTACGTGAGTGTGTGTAATTTGCATATATCTATACTCCAATTACTGGTTTATAGATGATGTATGTAAAATGTAGGTTATATTTATATTTAACTTTAATGAAAAGTTATAAAATGAGTAATATTTATTCAAGAACCCAGAATAACTCCTTTGGATTTACTTGGATGATTAGGCCAGGAACACATTTTATTTATATATATATAATAAAAATGTCTCTCGTCTCTCTGAAAGAACAAAGTGCTAGTTGTGCAGCATTTCAATCTGTCAAGCAAATATATATGAGCCTGTTTTTCTTTTGAAAGGTATGTTATTATGTACCCAATAAATCAAAATGAGCTCTTCTAAGTGACTTACATCTGTCAAATAAATAAAACTTGATCCCACTATATATATGTGTATGTATATATATACCTCATCTGTTAAACAAATCCAATGTGGGGACAAACTAACCCAGTTACATAATTCTTTTAAGTGAAAAAAATTAAAACAGGTGTTTATATCATAAAACTTGCTTAAAAAAGAAAGAAAAGTAATACTTAATCATTCTGCTATTGATGGGCATTTAAGATTATGTGATTATAATTAATGTTTATATTTGTATCCACATGGAAATATTCCTTTAAATTTAATTTTTAAACTGAAATTACTGTTTTAAAGAGATTGCAGATTTTAACTGATAGATACTGTGAGACTTAAGCTCCAACCAACACTGCATGAGAATGTTCATAACCTTACACTATCTCCACTATAGGATTTTAGTTTTTGCTTATTTGATGAGGGAATACGGTTTCCTTTGGATTTATTTATTTTTACAATTTTATTGACTGAAATACAATTGACATGCTTTATACCTAATATGTGACTTGGTGTTTCTGTGTGTGTGTGTATGAGAAATGATGAGCACAATTAAGCTACTATGCATTACTATCACCTTTAAAAGTGCCTGTGGGCCCCTCTGTAATATACACTACCTCATCCATCCCCCAGTGATCTGCTGTCACTATTCTATTTTCTAGTCTTTTATCTAAATGGAATTGAATAGTTTCCTTTTTAGTTTGGCGGCTTCTACTCTGTATAATTATTGTAAGATTCATGCATGTTGCTGTTTGTATCAACACTTCCTACCTTCTTATTGCTGAGTGTATATATCAATACTATAGGATACATCACATTTTCCATTCACCTGTTCACAGATATTTAGGTTATTTTCAAATGTCTTGGTTATTCACATTGTGTGTCTACATGCTTTTACTTCTTTTGGCTACCTAGGCATGAAAGGGCCAGATTATATGGCAGGTTTATGTTGAACTTCTAAAGGAAAAATCAAATGGTTTTCCAAAGTGATTGTAACATTGTGCATTCCCACAGTGAGAGTTCCATTTGAACCACATCCTCTCTAGCACTCTGCCAAGTTTTAATTATTTTAAAACACCAGTGGATGTGTAGTGGTATTGTACTGTCATTTTAATTTGCATTTCTCTAACGACTAGTGATCTTGAAAATCTTCTGAGGTGCTTATTTGTCATATACATATCTTCTTTTGTGATGTGTCTGAATCTTTTGCCTGTTGTTTTATTCAGTGGTTTGTACTGGGTTGTAAGAAGTTTTTATGTTTTCCAGGTACAAGTCCTCTATCAGATATATGTATTCTTCAAATATGTCTTCCAGTCTGTCAGCTTGTTTCCTCCTCATCCTCCTCCTTTAATAGTATTTTATGAAGAGCAAAAGTTTTAATTAAATCTACTTTATGGATTTTTTTCTTTTGTAATTTGTGCTTTTTGTCTTATCTAAGAAATCTTTTGCCAAATCCAAGATTACTTGCTGACTCTGAATGTAGAGGAAGAGGGTTATGATTAAGAAATCAAGTATTTTTTAGAAGTTGAAGGCAAGAAAATAGATTCACCCTTAGTGCTCCTAGAAAGGAAAATAGCTTTGCTCAATCTTGATTTTTATCCCAGTACGACACACATCAGACTTCTAATCTACAGAACTTCAAGATAGTAAACTTGTGTGGTTTTAAGCAAATTGGTACAATGGCAACAGAAAACTAATACAGCATAGTTTTTCTAATTTTAGTTTCTGATTTACCTTACTAGTATGCAGAAATAAGATTACTTTTGTATATTGACCTCGTAGCCTTCAACCACGCTAATAAGCCTTTCCCACCTTCCATGGAATCTTCTATATAGATGACTATATGACTGTGGATGAATAAAAATGTATTTTTACTTCTTTCTAATCTGTATACTTTTTATTTTTTTTTCTTGCTTTATTGTACTGGTTGGAACCTTTAGGACAATGTTTACTGGAAGTAGTAATGGTGAGCATCCTTATTTTGTTCCTGTCCTTAATGGGAAAGCAACCAGTCTCTCGCTATTAAATATGATGCTAGCTGTAGGTTTTCCATAGATGCAGGTTTAATTTCTCGTTCCATAGTTGTAGGTTTTCCATAGTTGCTATACAGACTGACTAATAGCACATGGAGCTTTTCTCATTTTTACGTGGCAGTCAGGATGGGAGGGTAATTTGGGAAAGAATGGATATATGTATATGTATGGCTAAGTCCTTATGCTATTCACCTGAAATTATAACATTGTTAACTGGTTATACCCCAATACAAAATAAAAAGCTATTTTTTTTTTAATAAAAAACTACCTTTTATCAATTTGAGAGATTTCCTTATTTTTTACATTTATTGAGAGTTTTTATTAGAAATGGATTTGGGGTCTTGTTTTTTTTTTTTTGTATTTTTGAGACGATCATGTGCTCCTTTTTAGACCTGGCGATAGAACAATAAAATGATGAAGTACATTGATTTATGTAAAATGGTAAACTAAACTTCTGTAGCTGGAATAAACCACATTTGGTCATAATGTAATTTTTTTTAAAGATTTATTTATTTGTTTATTTGGGGCGGGGGTCGGGTTGGGGAGGGAGGGGAGCAGGCGGGCCACTTCTATTGGTCTTTCATTTCTCTATGTTCATCCGTCTTTGTTCTTTGGCTCCTGTGGGCCTCCCATCGCGGTGGCGTCTGTCGTTGCAGAGCGCCAGCTCTGGGCGCATGCGCTCCAGAGCTCCGGCTCGGTAATTGGACACATGGGTCCAGCCGCTCCGTGGGCACGTGGGATCTTCCCAGGCCAGGGCTCGAACCGGCGCCCCTTGCACTGCAAGGCGGTGTCCTTACCCACTGGACCACCAGGGGAAGCCCGGTCATAATGTATTATCCCTTTTATTTATCATTGGGTTCAATATGCTAGATTTTATAAAGAATTATTGCATTTATATGACTGAGGGGGCTTCCCTGATGGCTCAGAGGATATTGGTTTGCCCTTTTCTTCAATGTCTTTGTCAGGTTTTGATAATAAGGCAATGCTAACCTCATAGAATGAGTTGGGAAGTATTATTTCCTTCTAAATTTTCTGAAAAAGTTTGTGTATAATTGTTATTACTTCTTATTTGAACATTTAGTAGATTTCACCAATGGAGACTTCTGTGCCTGGAATTTTCTTTGTAAGAAGGTTTTAAACAAATTTAATTGTTTTATGTATTGGGGTGCTCCTGAGTTGGATGCGTAGATATTTATGATTGTTATGTCTTCCTCTTGGATCGATCCCTTGATCATTAGCACATGGAGCTTTTCTCATTTTTACGTGGCAGTCAGGATGGGAGGGTAATTTGGGAAAGAATGGATATATGTATATGTATGGCTAAGTCCTTATGCTATTCACCTGAAATTATAACATTGTTAACTGGTTATACCCCAATACAAAATAAAAAGCTATTTTTTTTTTAATAAAAAACTACCTTTTATCAATTTGAGAGATTTCCTTATTTTTTACATTTATTGAGAGTTTTTATTAGAAATGGATTTGGGGTCTTGTTTTTTTTTTTTTGTATTTTTGAGACGATCATGTGCTCCTTTTTAGACCTGGCGATAGAACAATAAAATGATGAAGTACATTGATTTATGTAAAATGGTAAACTAAACTTCTGTAGCTGGAATAAACCACATTTGGTCATAATGTAATTTTTTTTTTTAAAGATTTATTTATTTGTTTATTTGGGGCGGGGGTCGGGTTGGGGAGGGAGGGGAGCAGGCGGGCCACTTCTATTGGTCTTTCATTTCTCTATGTTCATCCGTCTTTGTTCTTTGGCTCCTGTGGGCCTCCCATCGCGGTGGCGTCTGTCGTTGCAGAGCGCCAGCTCTGGGCGCATGCGCTCCAGAGCTCCGGCTCGGTAATTGGACACATGGGTCCAGCCGCTCCGTGGGCACGTGGGATCTTCCCAGGCCAGGGCTCGAACCGGCGCCCCTTGCACTGCAAGGCGGTGTCCTTACCCACTGGACCACCAGGGGAAGCCCGGTCATAATGTATTATCCCTTTTATTTATCATTGGGTTCAATATGCTAGATTTTATAAAGAATTATTGCATTTATATGACTGAGGGGGCTTCCCTGATGGCTCAGAGGATATTGGTTTGCCCTTTTCTTCAATGTCTTTGTCAGGTTTTGATAATAAGGCAATGCTAACCTCATAGAATGAGTTGGGAAGTATTATTTCCTTCTAAATTTTCTGAAAAAGTTTGTGTATAATTGTTATTACTTCTTATTTGAACATTTAGTAGATTTCACCAATGGAGACTTCTGTGCCTGGAATTTTCTTTGTAAGAAGGTTTTAAACAAATTTAATTGTTTTATGTATTGGGGTGCTCCTGAGTTGGATGCGTAGATATTTATGATTGTTATGTCTTCCTCTTGGATCGATCCCTTGATCATTATGTAGTGTCCTGCTTTGTCTCTTCTAATCTTTTTTATTTTGAGGTCTATTTTGTCTGATATGAGGATTGCTACTCCAGCTTTCTTTTGATTTCCATTTGCATGGAATATCTTTTTCCATCCTCTCACTTTCAGTCTATGAGTGTCTCTAGGTCTGAAGTGAGTTTCCTGGAGGCAGCATATGTATGGGTCTTGTTTCTGAATCAACTTAATTTTATAAAATAAATATAAGCTTACTCATACTATTTCTTCTTGAGTGAACTCTCATAGTTTATGCTTTATAAGCCATTTTCACATTTCATCAAAGTCGTAGCATATATTGACATAAAATTTTAAAACATTCCCTTTCTATTACTTTATCATCTGTGAGTTCAATAGTTATATCATATCTCACATTCTTGTTATTAGAAATTTGTTTCTTTTCTCTTTATCTGTTGATCAGTCTTACTAGAGTGATCAAGAGATAAAGGGAATGAAATATCAATTTTTGAGACCTTTCTACCTTCCTAATATGTGTTTTAATGCTATAAAATTTCCTCTAAGTATAGCTTTAGGAGGGTCTCTCTGGTGGCTCAGATGGTAAAAAATTTGCTTGCAATACAGGAGACCCAGATTCAATTCCTGGTTTGGGAGAGGAGAATGGCTATCCACTCCAGTATTCTCGCCTGCGGAATGCCAGGAGCAGAGGAGCATGGTGGCTACAGTCCATGGTGCCACCAAAAATTTTTCAAATTTTGGGTTTTCTACTCAAGTTGTTGATTTCCAATTTAACACCATTTTAGAGAACATACTTGTATGATTTGAATCTTTCAAAATGTATTGAGACCTGCTTTATGGCTCAGAATATAGTCCATCTTGGTAAATGTTCTACATGCACTTAAAAAAAAATAGAGTCTGTAGTCACTGGTTGGAGTATTCTATAAATATTTGATCAAGTTGGTGGATGGTGTTTTAAGTCCTTCTAGAATTTCTGTCTACTTCTTTTATCAATCCCAGAGACATGTTTTTGTTTTTTTTTAAATGTCAGTGATGTATGTCTGAAAGTCATTCAGTTGTGTCTGAACTCTTTGTGGCCTCATTGACTGTAGCCCACCAGGCTTCTCCTTCCATAGAATTCTCCAGGCAAGAATACGGAGTGGTTTGCCATTTCCTTCTCCAGGGGATATTCCTAACCCAGGGATCAAACCCTGGTCTCCTGCATGGCTGGACTCTATCATTTGAGCCACCTGGGAAGCCCATCAATAATATATTGTGCATATATTTATACACTTAAAATAAAATATTTAAATATATTAATTACAAATTGATTATTTTAATTTCTCGTTCTACCAGTTTTTGCTTAAGGTATTTTGAAGCTCTGTTAGGTGCATAAACATTTGGGATTGTTATACTCTCTTTAGCATATTGACCTCTTTATACTGGTATAGTGATTGCAATTTCTCTCAATTAGTACTAGCACGACATATAATTTTCCATTTTTACTTTAATCTATTTGTGTCTTTCTATTTAAAGTGGGTTTACTTCAGGCAGAACATAGGTTTTGATTTTTTATCCAGTCTAATGAGTGGGAATATAAAACAGTACCCTTGTGAGTTCATAGACTTATTCTTTTTAATAGTTTTCTGTGATTATTTTTCTGGTCTCAGGTTTTCTCAAGAAAGTGCTAATATGAAGGCTTAAGGCGGGGGTGGGAGGGTGGGGTGTTTGTCTCTGCACATCTTCAGAGTTTTCTTCAGGTAGCTTTCTCCTCTCTAGTTCTCTGCTCTGAAAACTCTAGTCAGTTTAGCCTCTTAGACTTTCAACTCTATTTCCTCAAACTTTAGTGTGGGAAGATTGCCAGGAAACACTTGGGTTCTCCCTGGATTGTGATCTGGACTCTTTTTCAAGGCAGTAAGCTGGAACCATCGTTGGTCTTACCTTTTTGATTTTTCTTTTTCAGATATCTCTTTCTTGCACTATCTCATTCAATTGTCCAAAAGTTTTTATTCCAAATACATTTATTTTGTCTAGTTTTTAGTTGTTTTGGGAAAAGGGTAAATCTTACCTTTGCTGGAAGTGGAAGGTTCAAATGGAACATGGATATGATTTAAATTTAATATTTCCTTATTTCTAGTGATATCAAGCACAGTTTTGGAGGTTTAGTAGATATTCAGTTTTTTCAATATGACATAATCTTTAGGAGAAGGGGACGTCAGAAGATGGGACGGTTGGATGACATCACTGACTCAATGAGTGTCAGTTTGAACAAGCTCTGAGAAATAGTCAAGGACAGGGAAGCCTGGCATGCTGCAGTCCATGAGGGTCACAAAGAGTCAGACACAACTGAGCAACTGAACTGAACTGAACTAAATCTTAATATATTTGCTAGTTTGTACCTATACACTTTTATATCAATTTGTAGGAGTTAAGAATATATATTCTGGATATAGAATCTTGGTATGTTTTGTATTATTTCTAATTTTTTAAATTATGTAACTATGATAATGCACTTACAGGAGACTTGGAAAATGCAGAACAAAGTTACATAAAGTTCCACTATATATTTTTAATATTTTTAGTTGGAGTTTCAATATCAAACTCTCAAAAATTAATAGAATGAATATATAGAAAAGTAGAAGAATATAGTAGACCTGAAAAGCATCACAAACCAATTCAATATAATTAAAATTTATACAATTTTCACATAATAGTAGAATACAAATTCTATTCAAGTTCCATAGACTATAAATGAGGATACACTGGAACATAGCCAGGGACATAAAACAATGTCCAGAAGTTTCTTGGTCTAAAGTCTGTTCTCTTATCACTACAGAATTATATTAGAAATCAATATCAAAACATATGTGAAAATAACTCATATTTTCAAAAGCAATGTGACATTTATGAAAAGATATCTTTTATTTAGCCAGGGAAAGTCTCAATAAAGTTAGAAGACTAGAAAAACACAGAGGGTGATTACATAAAATAATGCAATTAAATGAAAAATTAATATCAAAGTGAGAATTTAATACCAAAAATACTTTAAAAACCTCGTGTATTTGGAAATTAAATGTCCAGTTTTAAAATAAACCATCACAAGGGACTTCCCCGGTGATCCAGTGTGTAAGGACACCGCCTTGCAGTGCAAGGGGCGCCGGTTCAATCCCTGACCTGGGAAGATCTCACCCGTGCCGCAGAGTAGCTGGACCGACGTGTCCAACTGCTGAGCCAGTGCTCTGGAGTGCATGCGCCCAGAGCCAGTGCTCTGTGACAAGGGAGGGGCCGCTGTGATGGGAGGCCCCCACAGGCCAAAGAACAAAGATGGATGAAAATAAATAAATGAAAGACCAATAGAAGTGGCAAAAAAAAAAAATAAAAAAATAAAAAATCCCGTCACAATATTGTAAAGTAATTAACCTCCAGTTAAAATAAACAAAAACAAAACAAATTTTATAACAAAAATCTAGCCAGAGGTGGAAAAAAAGAGGAAAATAAAACATAATTATAAAAATATTTGAAATGGTGTTATTATAGTATAAAATATAGAGAGATATGCTAAACTTTAGAATCATAAAAACAATTTAAAAACCACATTTAATAATGTTCTCTGCTGGATTCTTATTCAGAAAGTTACCTGAAATTACCCCTGTATTACTTCCCAAAATGGTTTATATCAGTGCATTTTGGAATTATTTGTTTCTATAGCTAATCTATTATAAGGAGTTTGTATTACACCTAGTGACATACCAGACAGGAAAAGAAGACAAATAGACAAAAATACACAAAACAGACAAAAGAAGGGAAATAAACAGAAAGGGGGAGGGAAGGAGTTAAAATGACTGAGAGGAAAAAAAGGGAAATGAAAGTCTAACAGGACATACATTAGTTGAAGAATCACACAATTCTTCCACAGCTCTAAATGAAACTAGAAATAAACATCAGAGGTTTGATTAAAATTATATAAATCAATAAAAGGCCAATTTAAAGGGGACATTTATGAAAAGATATCTTTTATTTAGCCAGGGAAAGTCTCAATAAAGTTAGAAGACTAGAAAAACACAGAGGGTGATTACATAAAATAATGCAATTAAATGAAAAATTAATATCAAAGTGAGAATTTAATACCAAAAATACTTTAAAAACCTCGTGTATTTGGAAATTAAATGTCCAGTTTTAAAATAAACCATCACAAGGGACTTCCCTGGTGGTCCACTGGGTAAGGGCACCGCCTTGCAGGGCAAGGGGTGCTGGTTCAATCCCTGACCTGGGAAGATCTCACCCGTGCCGCAGAGTAGCTGGACCGACGTGTCCAACTGCTGAGCCAGTGCTCTGGAGTGCATGCGCCCAGAGCCAGTGCTCTGTGACAAGGGAGGGGCCGCTGTGATGGGAGGCCCCCACAGGCCAAAGAACAAAGATGGATGAAAATAAATAAATGAAAGACCAATAGAAGTGGCAAAAAAAAAAAATAAAAAAATAAAAAATCCCGTCACAATATTGTAAAGTAATTAACCTCCAGTTAAAATAAACAAAAACAAAACAAATTTTATAACAAAAATCTAGCCAGAGGTGGAAAAAAAGAGGAAAATAAAACATAATTATAAAAATATTTGAAATGGTGTTATTATAGTATAAAATATAGAGAGATATGCTAAACTTTAGAATCATAAAAACAATTTAAAAACCACATTTAATAATGTTCTCTGCTGGATTCTTATTCAGAAAGTTACCTGAAATTACCCCTGTATTACTTCCCAAAATGGTTTATATCAGTGCATTTTGGAATTATTTGTTTCTATAGCTAATCTATTATAAGGAGTTTGTATTACACCTAGTGACATACCAGACAGGAAAAGAAGACAAATAGACAAAAATACACAAAACAGACAAAAGAAGGGAAATAAACAGAAAGGGGGAGGGAAGGAGTTAAAATGACTGAGAGGAAAAAAAGGGAAATGAAAGTCTAACAGGACATACATTAGTTGAAGAATCACACAATTCTTCCACAGCTCTACATTAATTTTATCTTAACAAGATAAAATATTAAAACTTATGCTAATTTTTCTAAGGATATAGACATGACTATGATAAGATACCTCCTCTCAGGAATCCAGTGAGAGTTCCTTAGGTGTACTAGATTGGTACAGAGGAAAACTATAACTCAAGAAGTGGAAGTAGTTTCTCTACCAGCATATTCGTGTGTATTATTCAGGATGGTCCAGTTATGCTGTGACAACAACCACCTCCACACCTCAGTGGTTCCCAAGGACAGTTTTGTGCTCACACCTCATGTCCATTCTGAACTGCCTTGCAGCTTGGCTGTACATTGTCTTCACTCAGGGACTCAAGCTAAACAGATCATCTTTACCTAATGCATTGCTGGTCCTGTGGCACAGGCACGCACTGGCTCTTAACTCCTTCATGAAGTAACATACTTCACTTCATGCATTTCATTAGCCAAAGTAGGTCACACAGGCATGCCTGAGTTCAATAGGCTAAGTAAGTATAATCACTGCACAGGAAAGGGCAGTGAGTCTTAATAAATAGAAATATCTTTGATCACATTACTCCTCTGTACTCTATTTTCTAAACCCTAAGACTCTGTGTGTTAGAGGAGAATCTTGAGAGTTTAACATATTCCAGGAGAACAAGGAATATGGTATAGGAATAAAGAAGATGTTCTGAGAGAAGTTGTGAGTGTGGAAGAAAATTCAAATAGATATGAGAGGAATTTTAATTTAGCCATATACCCAATAAAGAAGTTGGTATGAATGGCTGTGTAATCACAGAATTTTATTTTTCTGTGCAGATGATACCGTGATATACTTGTCACGACTAAGCTATTACTGTAAAGTTTTTAAAAGCAGAAAAACAAAACTGAAAATTTTCTAACAGGAACACCTAGTGACATACCAGACAGGAAAAGAAGACAAATAGACAAAAATACACAAAACAGACAAAAGAAGGGAAATAAACAGAAAGGGGGAGGGAAGGAGTTAAAATGACTGAGAGGAAAAAAAGGGAAATGAAAGTCTAACAGGACATACATTAGTTGAAGAATCACACAATTCTTCCACAGCTCTACATTAATTTTATCTTAACAAGATAAAATATTAAAACTTATGCTAATTTTTCTAAGGATATAGACATGACTATGATAAGATACCTCCTCTCAGGAATCCAGTGAGAGTTCCTTAGGTGTACTAGATTGGTACAGAGGAAAACTATAACTCAAGAAGTGGAAGTAGTTTCTCTACCAGCATATTCGTGTGTATTATTCAGGATGGTCCAGTTATGCTGTGACAACAACCACCTCCACACCTCAGTGGTTCCCAAGGACAGTTTTGTGCTCACACCTCATGTCCATTCTGAACTGCCTTGCAGCTTGGCTGTACATTGTCTTCACTCAGGGACTCAAGCTAAACAGATCATCTTTACCTAATGCATTGCTGGTCCTGTGGCACAGGCACGCACTGGCTCTTAACTCCTTCATGAAGTAACATACTTCACTTCATGCATTTCATTAGCCAAAGTAGGTCACACAGGCATGCCTGAGTTCAATAGGCTAAGTAAGTATAATCACTGCACAGGAAAGGGCAGTGAGTCTTAATAAATAGAAATATCTTTGATCACATTACTCCTCTGTACTCTATTTTCTAAACCCTAAGACTCTGTGTGTTAGAGGAGAATCTTGAGAGTTTAACATATTCCAGGAGAACAAGGAATATGGTATAGGAATAAAGAAGATGTTCTGAGAGAAGTTGTGAGTGTGGAAGAAAATTCAAATAGATATGAGAGGGAATTTTTAATTTAGCCATATACCCAATAAAGAAGTTGGTATGAATGGCTGTGTAATCACAGAATTTTATTTTTCTGTGCAGATGATACCGTGATATACTTGTCACGACTAAGCTATTACTGTAAAGTTTTTAAAAGCAGAAAAACAAAAAGATTTTGATCTAATGTCATCTTTATTTCAGAACAGTAATTGTTAAGACTGGCAAAGAATTAATTTCTAGTTGCACAGAGAGGAAAAAGAAATTAACAGACTAACAAAATTATAACCTTAACATGATTGAACTCATTAACTCTTGAAATGTGGGACAGATACTTTGTGTAGGTTTTTTAATTTGTTTATGGAACTGGAAATGACTTTAGCATGCTAATATTTCATTAAATCAAAATTAATATCATTATATATTGAGAATCAAACTGTAAAGTGCCATTATATACATGTTAGAGTGTTTTATTTCTTTTATAAAAAATACAAGTTTAACAAAATTTCAAGTGGTACAAAAAGTACAAATGAAGAAAAAATTACTTAATTTAAATGCTGTAACCTAGGAACATTTGGCAGAACATTTGGTGAACACTACCTGTAGTCTACCCTATATGCATACATAGAGACTGACAGATGAACAGATAATCAGAGCAGTAGATAAACAGACATATAAATAATTTTATAAGAATGAAATCATACTATGTCTGCTATTACAAATACATTTAACTTATTAGATTTTGAAATGTGGGCATTTTGAAGTTTTGATAAATGATTTTCTCAAGAGATATTATTCTCTTAAGATCCTAAGCTTGAAGATTTTGAAAACCATCAAAACATTAGCAACATTACTTTTAAAAGACTGAAATGTTGCTAGAGCTTATTATATAGAGTGAAATAAGTCAGAAAGGGAAAAACAAATATTATATATTAAGCATGTATTTGGAATTAAAAAAATGGTACGGATGAATTTATTTGAAGGGTAGGAATAGAGATGCAGGTGTAGAGAATGGACTTGTGGACACAGCAGGAGGAGAGGGTGGGATGAATTGAGACAGTGGCATTGAAGCATATATATTACCATACGTAAAATAGCTAGCTATTGGACATTGCTATGTAACACAGGGAGCTCAACCCTGTGCTCTGTGATAACCTAGAGGGGTGGAATGGGCAGGGTTGGAGGCAAGTTTAGGAGGGAGGGGATATATGTAGACTGATTCATGCTGTTGTATGGCAGAAATCAACACTGCATTGTAAAGCAATTATCCTCCCATGAAAAATATTGAAAACAAGACTGAAATGTTTCCAGCATTTTATAGTACTCAGTGATTTCCTGCTATGAAGGATGAAATCTTTAATAGTTTTATTCTCCCTTCTGTCTCTTTTTGTTTTGATTTTACTTAATTTTATTCTAATTTCAAACTTACTCCAATATTGTAAGAATAGTGCAAAGCATTCCTGCATATTCTTTACCCAAGCTTACCAATTTTTAAATGTATTTCCCATGTTTATTATTCCTTCTAATTTACCCATATGCATTTTATTTTTTCTAAGCCACAATTAATACCTAGCTAGGTATGTATTTCTGAAAAACAAGGACATTCTCCTATATAATTACAGTGCCATTTTCAAAAGTATTAACATTGAAATAAAATTGTCTGGTTTGTGGTTCATAATAAAGTTTTGTCAGTTGTCTCAATATGATTTTTATAGAACATTTTGTTTTTTTAAAAAAACATTTATTTATTTGGCTGCACTGGCTGTTAGTTGTGGCACACGGGATCTTTAGTGAACTCAGTTGTGGCACATGGGATCTAGCACAGGATTCCACCTAGGATAATGTATTACTTAGTTATCGTGCCTTTTTTGCCTACTTTAATATGAAGCAATTATTCAGCCTTTCATTTTTCTTGATCTTGACAATTTTGTAAGAGTTTAGGCTGTTTTTGTAGAATGTCCCTCAGTTTGTGTGATTCAATTCAGGTCATGCATTTTTGCTGAGGTGATGCATCTTTCCTAGTGAAGACACAAGAAGTCTGTCCTGACACTGGTGATATTAAGTTTGATCATGTAATTAAAGTGGTGTTCTTCTCTAAAGTTTAGCATTTTCCCCTTTTCAGTTAATACATAGAGAAGAGATATTCTATTCAGCAGCTTAAGACTCATCAAAATTTTGCCCACTAGTTTTAGTCCACTGATTTTCTATTTCCATCATTCCTCCTGTATTTATTAGTTGTCTTTCTATTACAAAAAAAGAATTTTACTTTACCCATTGTTCACTTATTTTTTCTTTGCAGTATGCATTTCTCATGAGTTGAGCTGTGTCTCCTCCAAAGACACAAAAGATATGCTAAAAGATATGCAAAAGAAATGTTAAAGTTATGCTAAAGTCATAATCCCAGCACCTCTGAATTTAGAGATGAATTTATAAGGTTGGGCTTTAATTCAATGTGACAGGTATCCTTATAAAAAGGGCATATCTGAACACAGATTCACACAGAGGTAAGATAATATGAAGACATGGAGAATGCCATGTGAAGATGGAGGATCAGCGAGATGCCTCTATGAACCAAGAAATGACAAAGTTATGCCGGAAAAACTACCTGTGGAGGTGCTAGAAAGAGGCAAAGAGGGATTTCCCTATAGAATTTTAGAGGAAGTATAGTCCTGCCAACACCCTGATTTTGGATTTCTAACCTCCAAACTTGTGAAACAACTTTCTACTGTTTTATTTTATCTTATATATTTTTTCTTTCTATTGTTTTAAGTCACCTAGTTCAAGGAAGTTTGTTACAGCAGTCCCAGGAAACTAACATATGTGGATTTTTCTTTTATTCAAAAGTTATAATCAAGTACCATTACTATTTGTTTTGATGTACAAATTGTCTCAGATTTTGCCTGAGGGAGCCACTTTGAGCTGGTTCATTCAGCCTCTTGACAGGATCCCATTAATGTTTGAGCATTTGCTAATCTCTGGCATAAGAAGGTGTTCATGCTCATTTTATAACTCCCCTATCATAGCCTTCCCTCCTTGTTTTTGTAGAATGTCCCTCAGTTTGTGTGATTCAATTCAGGTCATGCATTTTTGCTGAGGTGATGCATCTTTCCTAGTGAAGACACAAGAAGTCTGTCCTGACACTGGTGATATTAAGTTTGATCATGTAATTAAAGTGGTGTTCTTCTCTAAAGTTTAGCATTTTCCCCTTTTCAGTTAATACATAGAGAAGAGATATTCTATTCAGCAGCTTAAGACTCATCAAAATTTTGCCCACTAGTTTTAGTCCACTGATTTTCTATTTCCATCATTCCTCCTGTATTTATTAGTTGTCTTTCTATTACAAAAAAAGAATTTTACTTTACCCATTGTTCACTTATTTTTTCTTTGCAGTATGCATTTCTCATGAGTTGAGCTGTGTCTCCTCCAAAGACACAAAAGATATGCTAAAAGATATGCAAAAGAAATGTTAAAGTTATGCTAAAGTCATAATCCCAGCACCTCTGAATTTAGAGATGAATTTATAAGGTTGGGCTTTAATTCAATGTGACAGGTATCCTTATAAAAAGGGCATATCTGAACACAGATTCACACAGAGGTAAGATAATATGAAGACATGGAGAATGCCATGTGAAGATGGAGGATCAGCGAGATGCCTCTATGAACCAAGAAATGACAAAGTTATGCCGGAAAAACTACCTGTGGAGGTGCTAGAAAGAGGCAAAGAGGGATTTCCCTATAGAATTTTAGAGGAAGTATAGTCCTGCCAACACCCTGATTTTGGATTTCTAACCTCCAAACTTGTGAAACAACTTTCTACTGTTTTATTTTATCTTATATATTTTTTCTTTCTATTGTTTTAAGTCACCTAGTTCAAGGAAGTTTGTTACAGCAGTCCCAGGAAACTAACATATGTGGATTTTTCTTTTATTCAAAAGTTATAATCAAGTACCATTACTATTTGTTTTGATGTACAAATTGTCTCAGATTTTGCCTGAGGGAGCCACTTTGAGCTGGTTCATTCAGCCTCTTGACAGGATCCCATTAATGTTTGAGCATTTGCTAATCTCTGGCATAAGAAGGTGTTCATGCTCATTTTATAACTCCCCTATCATAGCCTTCCCCCTCCTTCCAGTTCTACAGCTAGGAGTTAAGTCCTTCTTTTTTCTTTCTCCTTCTTCTTGTCTGTCTCATTCCCTGTGTGGTCTCTCTTACCTGTCTGTCATCTATCATCTCCATAAGGTCAGTTTCAACCCAATACCTCAGGGTACATTCTTGTTTTCCCTCTTTTGTGACAGGAGGGAAAGGGGCTGGACACAACTTCTGAAAGAATGGCATAGCCCAAGGACACACCATAAACCAATTAGAATCAAATGGGTCCAAAATGGCAGACAAGTCGACTTCCACTAGACCTTGATCCTCAGTCAGTAAGCTCTATGACACACCCAGAGGTGCCATGACAGCTCCAAGGTACCATCAAAAGATCAAAAGGTGGGTGGTGGCCAAACTTCTGGAAATCACCACCTCTCTAAAATAACTGGAATAATCCTCCCACTCATTAGCCTATGAAATTACCCAGTCCATAAAAGCTAACTATGGCCACATTTCATGGCTGCCAGAATTGCCCTCTGCAATGGCCCATTCTCTGTGGAGTGTACTTCTCTCTGAATCTGTATAAATCCACTTCTTACCTATCACTTTGCCTCTCTGCAATGAGACATCCAGTACCTGAGCTCCATTAGATTCTGAAACCAGGTATTGTGGATTTTGCCTGGGATTGAGTTCCAGTGGGTTCAAGTCATAAGCAGGGTTTTGGCTGGATTTGAGTCCCAGCATACAGGTTCAAGTCCCAGTCTTGGTTTCACTTTCATATTTGTAACTCTCACAAGGAAAAATCTGGCAAATCTGGCTCTTAGATTGTGAGTAATATATTTGCTATTGGCTCAAGCCTAAAATAGGTTTCCCACTTGTATAACCTCACACAAATTAATTTTAGAATTGCTAAGCCATACTACTGAAGAAAGAAATACCAGACTTCAGTATTTGTCTACAGATTTTTTTCCTTTTGTTGTAAAACTTAAATACAGTGAAATACACAAATCCTAAGTATACAATCTAATGGCTTTTGATAAATTCATACACTTATGTACTCCACACCTCTATTAATATACAACATCTTTCTAGTACCCCAGAAAGTTTCCTTATGTCTATTAGCAGTTAATCCTTTCCCTCAAAGCAATGTCTTTTCCCAATTTTTCCACCTTTGTATACTCTCGCCTGTTTCAGAATTTTATATAAATGGTATCAGATATCATGTAGCTTTTTGTGTCTGGCTTCCTTCACATAATGTGAACAATGTCTGAGATTTGTGCATGTAGTCACATGTATTCATGACTATGCTAACTTTGCTTTAAACTTTAGCAGTTGCTTAATAGATTCTTTAAAGTTTTCTACATACAAAATTATGCTATATGTGAATAGAGACACTTTTACTTTTTCCCTTCCAACCCACATTCCTCTTATTTTTTTTTTCTTGCTTTGTTGTACTAGCTAGAAACTCTACTACAGTGTTGTCTTAAAGATCAAAAGGTGGGTGGTGGCCAAACTTCTGGAAATCACCACCTCTCTAAAATAACTGGAATAATCCTCCCACTCATTAGCCTATGAAATTACCCAGTCCATAAAAGCTAACTATGGCCACATTTCATGGCTGCCAGAATTGCCCTCTGCAATGGCCCATTCTCTGTGGAGTGTACTTCTCTCTGAATCTGTATAAATCCACTTCTTACCTATCACTTTGCCTCTCTGCAATGAGACATCCAGTACCTGAGCTCCATTAGATTCTGAAACCAGGTATTGTGGATTTTGCCTGGGATTGAGTTCCAGTGGGTTCAAGTCATAAGCAGGGTTTTGGCTGGATTTGAGTCCCAGCATACAGGTTCAAGTCCCAGTCTTGGTTTCACTTTCATATTTGTAACTCTCACAAGGAAAAATCTGGCAAATCTGGCTCTTAGATTGTGAGTAATATATTTGCTATTGGCTCAAGCCTAAAATAGGTTTCCCACTTGTATAACCTCACACAAATTAATTTTAGAATTGCTAAGCCATACTACTGAAGAAAGAAATACCAGACTTCAGTATTTGTCTACAGATTTTTTTCCTTTTGTTGTAAAACTTAAATACAGTGAAATACACAAATCCTAAGTATACAATCTAATGGCTTTTGATAAATTCATACACTTATGTACTCCACACCTCTATTAATATACAACATCTTTCTAGTACCCCAGAAAGTTTCCTTATGTCTATTAGCAGTTAATCCTTTCCCTCAAAGCAATGTCTTTTCCCAATTTTTCCACCTTTGTATACTCTCGCCTGTTTCAGAATTTTATATAAATGGTATCAGATATCATGTAGCTTTTTGTGTCTGGCTTCCTTCACATAATGTGAACAATGTCTGAGATTTGTGCATGTAGTCACATGTATTCATGACTATGCTAACTTTGCTTTAAACTTTAGCAGTTGCTTAATAGATTCTTTAAAGTTTTCTACATACAAAATTATGCTATATGTGAATAGAGACACTTTTACTTTTTCCCTTCCAACCCACATTCCTCTTATTTTTTTTTTCTTGCTTTGTTGTACTAGCTAGAAACTCTACTACAGTGTTGTCTAAAAGTGATGAGACCCTTTTTCCTTGTTCCCAGTCTCAGGGGAAAAACATTTAATATTTCATCATTAAATATTAGCTGTAGGCTTTTTGTAGATGCCCTTTATCCGATTTAGGAAGTTCCTTTGTTTTCCTGAACTTCTATCATGAATGGGTATTGAATTTTATAGATGTTTCCCATATTCATTGAAATTATTATGAGTTTTCTCATTTACTCTGATATTATGGTCTATTACACTGATTTTCAGTTGTTAAACCAACTTTGCATTCCTAGATAAACTTCACTTAGTCATGCTGTGTTATCTTTGTCATATGTTGTTGGGTTTGTTTGGCCAGTAAGTTTTGCACTATATATATATATATATATATATATATATATATATATATGCATATATATTTGATTTTATTAGCTATAATTTTTTTCTAGTAATATTTTCATCACATTTTAGTATGAGGATCTGGGTGATCTCACAAAATGATATGAGAATTCTCTTTCTCTCAGTGTTTTTAAAAAAACTTGTATACGATTGGTGCCATATCTTCTTTGTTTAGGAGGATTTATTGGTATCATCACCTAGGATTGGGATTTCCTTTGTAGGAAGTTTTTTTGATCATGAGTTCAACTTCTTCAACAGGTACAAGATAACTTACTTTTTCTACATTATATGTCTCATTTTAAGTTGTGCATTTTATAAAGAAATGTATGGCATGTTTAATAAAGAATTAACTTTTTAACTACCCCAGAAAGTTTCCTTATGTCTATTAGCAGTTAATCCTTTCCCTCAAAGCAATGTCTTTTCCCAATTTTTCCACCTTTGTATACTCTCGCCTGTTTCAGAATTTTATATAAATGGTATCAGATATCATGTAGCTTTTGTGTCTGGCTTCCTTCACATAATGTGAACAATGTCTGAGATTTGTGCATGTAGTCACATGTATTCATGACTATGCTAACTTTGCTTTAAACTTTAGCAGTTGCTTAATAGATTCTTTAAAGTTTTCTACATACAAAATTATGCTATATGTGAATAGAGACACTTTTACTTTTTCCCTTCCAACCCACATTCCTCTTATTTTTTTTTTCTTGCTTTGTTGTACTAGCTAGAAACTCTACTACAGTGTTGTCTAAAAGTGATGAGACCCTTTTTCCTTGTTCCCAGTCTCAGGGGAAAAACATTTAATATTTCATCATTAAATATTAGCTGTAGGCTTTTTGTAGATGCCCTTTATCCGATTTAGGAAGTTCCTTTGTTTTCCTGAACTTCTATCATGAATGGGTATTGAATTTTATAGATGTTTCCCATATTCATTGAAATTATTATGAGTTTTCTCATTTACTCTGATATTATGGTCTATTACACTGATTTTCAGTTGTTAAACCAACTTTGCATTCCTAGATAAACTTCACTTAGTCATGCTGTGTTATCTTTGTCATATGTTGTTGGGTTTGTTTGGCCAGTAAGTTTTGCACTATATATATATATATATATATATATATATATATATATATGCATATATATTTGATTTTATTAGCTATAATTTTTTTCTAGTAATATTTTCATCACATTTTAGTATGAGGATCTGGGTGATCTCACAAAATGATATGAGAATTCTCTTTCTCTCAGTGTTTTTAAAAAAACTTGTATACGATTGGTGCCATATCTTCTTTGTTTAGGAGGATTTATTGGTATCATCACCTAGGATTGGGATTTCCTTTGTAGGAAGTTTTTTTGATCATGAGTTCAACTTCTTCAACAGGTACAAGATAACTTACTTTTTCTACATTATATGTCTCATTTTAAGTTGTGCATTTTATAAAGAAATGTATGCAGTTCATTTATGTTGTAAAATTAACTGGTATGAAATCATCATTTAATGCCTGTGTGATTTGTAGTTGTAACTTCTTTTTTTGTAACTGATATTAATTTTAATTTCCTTCTTTTCTTCCATTTTCTAGCTAGGGATTTATCAATTTGGCTGATTTCTATTTTTTTTTTTTCAAAGAACCAGCTTTGCTTTTGTCAAATTAGTGACATTTCATTGGCTTCTGCACTTTTTCTTCCTTGCACTTAAGATTTACTTTTTTAAATCTTAAAATTGGAATTTGAACATCAGTCGTAAACTTTTCTCTTGTTTAAAATACGTATTTGACTCTATAAATTTCCTTCTAAGCACTGCACCAGCCACATTCTATACATTTGGTATTATGTAATTATCCTTCTATTAAAATAGTTTATACTTTCTCTGTGTTTACTTTAACTCATGGATTATTTAGAATTGTGTTAATTTCCAAATATTTGGTGGCTTTTCTTCATACCTTATTACAATCGATTTCTAATGAATCCCTTTATGGTTAGAGAGCATTGAGGGCAGAAGAAGGGGACAACAGAGAATGAGATGGTTGTATGGCATCAGTGAATAAATGAACATGAGTCTGAGCAAACCCCAGGAGATAATGAAGGACAGGGAAGACTGGTGTGCGGCAGTCTGTGGGTCACAAAGTCTTGGATATCACTTACTGACTGAACAACATTGTCAGAGAATAGACCCTGTAAGATTCCAATTTTTTAAAATTTATTGAGTCTGAGTTTATGACTCACATATAGAAAATACTCATGTATACCTGAAAAAAATTCTAAGATTTTTGAGTGTTCTCTAGCTGTCATTAGGTTAAAGTGACTAACAGTGTTACTCAGCTTTATTTTATATTCTTACTCATTTTTTTTTTAGCAGTTTTCTATCAATAACTAAGAAAGGAATGTTAAAGTCTCCAAGGTCAGTGTTTTTAAAAACTTGTATTGGTGCCATATCTTCTTTGTTTAGGAGGATTTATTGGTATCATCACCTAGGATTGGGATTTCCTTTGTAGGAAGTTTTTTTGATCATGAGTTCAACTTCTTCAACAGGTACAAGATAACTTACTTTTTCTACATTATATGTCTCATTTTAAGTTGTGCATTTTATAAAGAAATGTATGCAGTTCATTTATGTTGTAAAATTAACTGGTATGAAATCATCATTTAATGCCTGTGTGATTTGTAGTTGTAACTTCTTTTTTTGTAACTGATATTAATTTTAATTTCCTTCTTTTCTTCCATTTTCTAGCTAGGGATTTATCAATTTGGCTGATTTCTATTTTTTTTTTTTCAAAGAACCAGCTTTGCTTTTGTCAAATTAGTGACATTTCATTGGCTTCTGCACTTTTTCTTCCTTGCACTTAAGATTTACTTTTTTAAATCTTAAAATTGGAATTTGAACATCAGTCGTAAACTTTTCTCTTGTTTAAAATACGTATTTGACTCTATAAATTTCCTTCTAAGCACTGCACCAGCCACATTCTATACATTTGGTATTATGTAATTATCCTTCTATTAAAATAGTTTATACTTTCTCTGTGTTTACTTTAACTCATGGATTATTTAGAATTGTGTTAATTTCCAAATATTTGGTGGCTTTTCTTCATACCTTATTACAATCGATTTCTAATGAATCCCTTTATGGTTAGAGAGCATTGAGGGCAGAAGAAGGGGACAACAGAGAATGAGATGGTTGTATGGCATCAGTGAATAAATGAACATGAGTCTGAGCAAACCCCAGGAGATAATGAAGGACAGGGAAGACTGGTGTGCGGCAGTCTGTGGGTCACAAAGTCTTGGATATCACTTACTGACTGAACAACATTGTCAGAGAATAGACCCTGTAAGATTCCAATTTTTTAAAATTTATTGAGTCTGAGTTTATGACTCACATATAGAAAATACTCATGTATACCTGAAAAAAATTCTAAGATTTTTGAGTGTTCTCTAGCTGTCATTAGGTTAAAGTGACTAACAGTGTTACTCAGCTTTATTTTATATTCTTACTCATTTTTTTTTTAGCAGTTTTCTATCAATAACTAAGAAAGGAATGTTAAAGTCTCCAAGTGGTCAGTTTTTGCTTCATATACTTTGCTTGTCTGTTCATTAGGTGCATACACATATTTGATTTCCTTTTCCTAATGAATTGACTCTTTTAACATTATGAAATTTATCTCTATCTCTGGCAATAATCCTTACATTTCTTAAAGTTAATTTTTTGTGATATTAATATAGCCACTCTAGTCTTTCATTGCTTCCTGCTTGTGTATATGTATATTTTCTCATATATATATGAAATATATATATATATTTTCATCCTTTTCCTTTTAACCCATATGTGACTTTATCTCTAATGGCATCTATTATTTGCACCATACTTTAAGTTTTGCTTTGTTGTATGATCTATCAATTCCATGTTTTAAGTACATAGTTTATTTATATTCACTGTGATTATTGATATGGCTGTATATCTGTCTAGCATTTTGTGCTTTTTTAATGTTTAGCCCATTTGTTTTTCTGCTGTTGTTAAATATATATATATCTATACATATATATATATATATCCCTCCACCAGGGCATTATACTTCTTGCTTTAAAATGTCATACGTTTAAAAAAATTAAGAGAGAACAAATAGGGGTTTTTATATTTATCAAGTCTAATGCTTGGTATTCTTTACTGTTAATCTATATTTTCATCTGGTGCTATTTTCCTTTAGCCTAAAGAGTATTCTTTAATATTTTTTATGCAGATCAACTGGCAAAAAAATTTTCAATGTTTCATTGATTTGTTAAATTAATCTTCATATTTTTAAGGGATAATTTTGCTGGATATAGAAACCTGGATTGAAAGTTTTTCATTTTTCTTTCATCATTTTAATAATGTTGTTCTGGTTAACTACTGTTGCCTTGCAAATATCCACAAAACCCAGTGTTTTAAAACAATATCAATTTGTTATACTGTACTTAGTCACTCAGTCATGCCCGACTCTTGCTGACCCCATGAACTGTAGCCTGCCAAGCTCCTCTGTCCATGAGATTATCCAGGTAAGTATACTGGAGTTGCTTGTCATTTCCTTCTCTAATTTGTTATATTATATATAATGTTTTTTCCCCTTCTTTTCTGATTGGATAATTCTATTAATCTATTTTCAAGATTTTAGAGACTAGCTTCTTTTTTCCTTCTATAGTTCATGTGGTGAATTTAATGTATGGTATTATATTTTACCACATTAGAATTTCCACTTGGTTCCTTTTTCCCTTAATAGACTTATTTTTCTAATTTTTTTATCCTGTAGAGCCAATTAACAACGTTGTGATAGTTTCAGGTAAATAGTGAAGGTTCTCAGCCATACATATACATGGATCCATTCTCCCCCCAAACTCCTCTCCCATCCAGGCTGCTACATAACATTGAACACAGTTCCATATGATATACAGTAGGTCCTTGTTGGCTACCCATTTTAAATATAGTTCTACTTGTTTCCTTTTTATAGTTTCATATCCTTGCGATTCTTCTCCATTTGTTCATTTATTTTGATGAATCCTTTTTTAAAAAAAGTAATTTTACTCGTTTATTTATTTTTAACTCTGCTGGGTCTTCATTGCTGTGTGGGTTTTTCTCTAGCTGTGGTGCTCAGTCTCCTCACTGTGGTGGCTTCTTCTGTTGTGGAGCCTGGGCTCCAGAGTGTGTAGGCCTCAGCAGTTGTGTCACATGGGCTCTACAGATGGGGCTCGCAGGCTCTAGAGCAGAGGCTCAGCAGGTGGGGCTCACAGGGTTGGTTGCTCTGTGGCATGTGGAATTTTCTAGGACAAGGGATAAAACTCATGGCTCCTGCATTGGCAGGTGGATTCCTATCCACTGAGCCACCAAAGAAGCTTGTGATACATCATTTTTGAAAGTTCTTGAACGTATTCTTGATAGCTGCTTTAAGTTCTTGCTTGCTAATTTCAGCACCTAGATCAACCCAGAGTAAATTTCTGTTGACTCTTTTTTGACTGTGTTTTAAAACACAGTCTTTGTATGTGAGGTGATTTCTTTTAACTCTATGCTGGATATTGTGGCTAATACATTGTAAAGATTCTGAATTCTGCTACCTACTTCTGAAATGTGCTGGGTTTTGTTCTGGCAGGCTGTAACTCAGACTCCACAATCTGTCTCCTCTAGGGCATGCTCCAGTCACAGTTTCTGCTCAGCTCTTTCAACCTTCCGACCAACACCTCTCGGGGGCCTGGTGAGACAGTTTAATTTTGTCCTTGCAGTGTCCTTCATTTATGTGCAGTTAAGGGTCAGCCAAAGATCTAGACAGAATTTACATGAAGATTTTCATTTATATCCATTTCTATGATTCTCCAGTTGCAGAGATTTGTCCCCTTACTTCCTCACTCTTTAGCTGCTTTGGCAGCCCTGAACTCTATTCTCTGACTTCTTAAGTCAGAAAGAATGAAGCTTCCTGCTTAGAAAGTTGTGATGTGCTGTGTAAAACAGAAACTGACTATAAGTGAAAAGCTGTACAAATGCAAATGTTGCCCAGTAGAGTTCCCTTTTATGAGTCAGCACCCTTCCAGTATGCCTGCCTTTCATCATTCTCCAGTGTGTTAAACTAAGTAAAGAATATTTTGTCTACATTTTGCAATTGTTATATGTGGAAGGGTTAGTCTGATACTAGTCTGTTATTACTAAAAATAGAAATCAGACATTCATTTTTCCTATGTCATGGTTATAATATTTTCATTTTATTCTGTAGCTAAATTTCCCCAGAGACATGGCCTTTGTTATATATTAAAACTCTATTAAAAGAGAAATGAAAGACCAATAGAAGTGGCCTGCCTGCTCCCCTCCCTCCCCAACCCGACCTCTGTCCAAAAATAAATTTTAAAAAAATCTATTAAAAATTAACCATCACTCATCTTACCATATCTTATTTAATGAGAATTTCTTTCTTAGGGTTTCACATGGTGCTACTTTTTCTGTCTAGATGAGATAATTCTTTCTTTATCCTTGAAGTTCACTAACATAATCAGAATTGGTCCTTATATAGATGATTTTGTGTCACTTTTTTCACTTTATATTTTTGTGGTATATGATATACCCTTTAGATTCTTTAGATTTTAGTTTTTTATACATATTAGTACAGTTTTCCCTCAGGGGATTGTGGGACCACAGGGGACTGGTTCCAGAACACCTTGTGGATACCCAAATTCACGAATCCTCAAGTTCCTTATATAAAATGGTATAGTGTTTGCATATAGCCCATGCATACCCTCCCATATACTTTATTAATTACTTATTAGATATTTTAGTATTTATTTTATTTAAAATTTTTTTTATTGGGGTATAGTTGATTTAGAATGTAGTGTTTCAGATGTATAGCAAATTGAATCCATTATAGCAAATTCAGTACTGTTATTGAATCTGGAATACTTTGTTTCAGACATATAGCAAATTGAATCTGTTATACAGTTAGTACAACTGTACTAACATCATAGTGTTTATTTCAGATGTACAGCAAACTGAATCTGATATACTTTAAATCATCTCTAGATTACTTATCATACCTAGTACAATGTAAATGCTATATAAATAGCTGTCAGTGTTAGTAAATTCAAGTTTTGCTTTTTGAAATTTTCTGGAATTTTTTGAGGGAATATTTTCAATCTGCAGCTGGCTGAATTCATAGATGCATTACCAACAGATAGACGACTGTATTCCTATATATCTCTGAACTTTTTTCCTGTTCTATTGGTATTCCTGATACCAATTATCACTTTGTTGTAAAGATTTTCTCTCTCTTCCACATCTAACAGTTTCATTGCAATTGCTTTACTAGCTTGTCTTTTTCTTTTTACACTTAAAAATTATATATATGTATACATACATATAATGTATGAAATGTGAAGTAAAAGTGTTAGTTGCTCAGTTATGTCCAACTCTTTGCAACCCAATGAACTGTAGCCCACCAGGCTCCTCTGTCCATGGAACTCTCCAGGTAAGAATACTACTAGACTGAGTAGTTATTCCCTTCTCAGAGTATCTTCCCAATCCAGGGATTGAACCCAGGTCTCCTGCATTGTAGGCTGATTCTCTATTGTCTGAGCCACCAGGGAAGTCACAATGTATGCTTCCCTGGTGGCTCAGACATATATATATATATATATGTATATATATATATATATATATATATATATGCACACACACACACAATTCCTTTAGATGTTATCATCTGAAACATTTCTTTGCTCTTAAACTTTTCCCCATATATTTTATGCTTCTAATTTATGTATTAAACTTTCAGTGTTGTTATTTTGCTTTTCAGTTTGTTGATATGATATCTTCTTTGCAATTAATTATATTGTGGTGCCATTTAATTTTTGAATATATATGTTTTTTTGAGGTGGAGCTACGATGGCGTAGAAGGACGTGCACTCATCTCTCCTGCAAAATCTCCTGAACTGAGACGAGTTCCTGGGAAACCATCGACGAAAGGAGGTTGGATCTGATCACAGAGAGGATACCCCACATCGAAGAACAAAGGAGAAGCCACATCAAGATGGTAGGAAGGGCGCAATCGCACTTTTAAAAGTCAAACCTCATACCCACCAGAGAGACGGGGCGGGCCAAAGGCACAAAGCCTGTTATACAGATTTTACAGCAAACTGAATCTGATATACTTTAAATCATCTCTAGATTACTTATCATACCTAGTACAATGTAAATGCTATATAAATAGCTGTCAGTGTTAGTAAATTCAAGTTTTGCTTTTTGAAATTTTCTGGAATTTTTTGAGGGAATATTTTCAATCTGCAGCTGGCTGAATTCATAGATGCATTACCAACAGATAGACGACTGTATTCCTATATATCTCTGAACTTTTTTCCTGTTCTATTGGTATTCCTGATACCAATTATCACTTTGTTGTAAAGATTTTCTCTCTCTTCCACATCTAACAGTTTCATTGCAATTGCTTTACTAGCTTGTTTTTTTCTTTTACACTTAAAAATTATATATATGTATACATACATATAATGTATGAAATGTGAAGTAAAAGTGTTAGTTGCTCAGTTATGTCCAACTCTTTGCAACCCAATGAACTGTAGCCCACCAGGCTCCTCTGTCCATGGAACTCTCCAGGTAAGAATACTACTAGACTGAGTAGTTATTCCCTTCTCAGAGTATCTTCCCAATCCAGGGATTGAACCCAGGTCTCCTGCATTGTAGGCTGATTCTCTATTGTCTGAGCCACCAGGGAAGTCACAATGTATGCTTCCTGGTGGCTCAGACATATATGTATATATATATATATATATATATATATATATGCACACACACACACAATTCCTTTAGATGTTATCATCTGAAACATTTCTTTGCTCTTAAACTTTTCCCCATATATTTTATGCTTCTAATTTATGTATTAAACTTTCAGTGTTGTTATTTTGCTTTTCAGTTTGTTGATATGATATCTTCTTTGCAATTAATTATATTGTGGTGCCATTTAATTTTTGAATATATATGTTTTTTTGAGGTGGAGCTACGATGGCGTAGAAGGACGTGCACTCATCTCTCCTGCAAAATCTCCTGAACTGAGACGAGTTCCTGGGAAACCATCGACGAAAGGAGGTTGGATCTGATCACAGAGAGGATACCCCACATCGAAGAACAAAGGAGAAGCCACATCAAGATGGTAGGAAGGGCGCAATCGCACTTTTAAAAGTCAAACCTCATACCCACCAGAGAGACGGGGCGGGCCAAAGGCACAAAGCCTGCTGTAGATCAAAACCCGGGAAAGAAGCAGTGACATCCACAAGGGACTGAGCCAGACCTGCTTTGGAAGGTCCAGGTGCCCCCCTGAGCTAGAAGTGCCTTTGAGCAGGCCTCGGAAGGACGGCACTCAGTTTCCTTTGGAGGAGGTTACCATTAACCGGATCACAGAGTCACCGAGGAGGACTGGAAAGTCTCTGCGCACTGTGATCCGGGAGAGGGGAATAGCGATCCTGCATGAGACTGAGCCAGACTCACCTCTGAGTAACCTGACGTCTCCCGCGGTGGCGGGGGTCAACGGTGGCCTGCATCAGGGTCGGGGTCACTGCAGAAGTGCTTCCTATAGAGTGTGTGGGAATAAATCCTTTGTGAGACAGACGCCATTTTCCCTACTGTAGTTTGGCTGCTGGGCAAGCTACAGGGAGGGAATTTAGCTCCACCCAGCAAGAAAAGGGATTTGGATTAAGAAACTTCCAGGGCCAGCCAGGGCGTGCCTTTTAATTCTGGAATAGGCCAAAATAAACAAGCAGTCAAAGAGGTCTTCAGATCCAACCACTGCCAGAGGCAAGAAAAAGACTGATAATTCCTGAATAGTCAGCAAGAGACAGAAGAACATAAACACTATTTTCACATTTTGTCTGAAGCTGGAGTTACTGCTGGACTTTAAAATTTCATTTTTTTGTATTGTATTACTTTGTTTCAATTTTTTTTTTTCTCTTTTTTAAAAACCCACTCAGTGCACCCCCCACTTTTTTTCTTTGGGGCTGTGTGTGTGTGTGTGTGAGAGAGACAGAGTGGGTGTGTTCATTTCCTTCACTGAATTCTATTGAAGCTACTAATCTTATCAGTAAGACTGAATATATTCAAGTTTACATAATTTTATTTTCTTTTTCCTTTTAAACCACACATTTTATTTTGGTATAAACTTCTGGTTCCCCACTGGTCTTTTAAGGCTCTGTGGGGGTTTTGTTGGTTTTTATTATTTTTGCTTTGTTTTCCTATATTTTTCTACATAATTAGCTCTTTTAATTTAAAAAAAAAATTTCATTTATACTACCACTTCCTCTATAATTCTTTGATTTCTCTGAAGCTCCTTTCCTATAGCACTAAATTCTAATACATACAAATCTTTATCACCCTATATTTAACTTTGCAATATTATTCTATATTTCTATGCTCCCTTTCTCTTTTTCCCTTTCCTCACCATATTTCTTAGTCTGTTCTGTCCTTGTTGCCTTATCCCCAACGGGGACCCTGCTCTAGCATTATTCTCCAATTGGTGCTCTACTCAGTTTGGTTATTAACTGGTGGATATCATTTTTGATTTTTCTCTATTTGCCGTGCTAACATACTGTACTGTATCTTTGGTTGGAATGCTTGGGTTATGTTACAGCTGTATATGTTTATGTATATAATTCAATATGCTAGATAGTATTTGCATAATTTTTTAATTGCCATTTGTCAAAGGTATACCTTCTGTTTCTCATTTGCATATATACTTTTTAATATCAATTAATTCCATAACAAACCAGACGTGAAATCTTCATTCCCTGGTCAGGCAACAAGCCCCGGGGCTTTAGGGAGGGAGCACTGACTCCAAAACTCTACAATACTAGAGAACGCCGAACACTAAAGAGCAGTACACAAGTGAGAATGCCAACAAAGGTAATCACTTGTATGCAAGTCCTGACATCACCCAACCACCAGCATCACCCTAAACACTATTTTCACATTTTGTCTGAAGCTGGAGTTACTGCTGGACTTTAAAATTTCATTTTTTTGTATTGTATTACTTTGTTTCAATTTTTTTTTTTCTCTTTTTTAAAAACCCACTCAGTGCACCCCCCACTTTTTTTCTTTGGGGCTGTGTGTGTGTGTGTGAGAGAGACAGAGTGGGTGTGTTCATTTCCTTCACTGAATTCTATTGAAGCTACTAATCTTATCAGTAAGACTGAATATATTCAAGTTTACATAATTTTATTTTCTTTTTCCTTTTAAACCACACATTTTATTTTGGTATAAACTTCTGGTTCCCCACTGGTCTTTTAAGGCTCTGTGGGGGTTTTGTTGGTTTTTATTATTTTTGCTTTGTTTTCCTATATTTTTCTACATAATTAGCTCTTTTAATTTAAAAAAAAAATTTCATTTATACTACCACTTCCTCTATAATTCTTTGATTTCTCTGAAGCTCCTTTCCTATAGCACTAAATTCTAATACATACAAATCTTTATCACCCTATATTTAACTTTGCAATATTATTCTATATTTCTATGCTCCCTTTCTCTTTTTCCCTTTCCTCACCATATTTCTTAGTCTGTTCTGTCCTTGTTGCCTTATCCCCAACGGGGACCCTGCTCTAGCATTATTCTCCAATTGGTGCTCTACTCAGTTTGGTTATTAACTGGTGGATATCATTTTTGATTTTTCTCTATTTGCCGTGCTAACATACTGTACTGTATCTTTGGTTGGAATGCTTGGGTTATGTTACAGCTGTATATGTTTATGTATATAATTCAATATGCTAGATAGTATTTGCATAATTTTTTAATTGCCATTTGTCAAAGGTATACCTTCTGTTTCTCATTTGCATATATACTTTTTAATATCAATTAATTCCATAACAAACCAGACGTGAAATCTTCATTCCCTGGTCAGGCAACAAGCCCCGGGGCTTTAGGGAGGGAGCACTGACTCCAAAACTCTACAATACTAGAGAACGCCGAACACTAAAGAGCAGTACACAAGTGAGAATGCCAACAAAGGTAATCACTTGTATGCAAGTCCTGACATCACCCAACCACCAGCATCACCCAGAATAAGAAGCCGCATCCAGACAGCAAACACCAACAGACGTAACTCAAAGTATGGGAAAAGGAAATCCCAAACAGAGTCAGTTAAAAAATTAATAATAACAATGAAACGGCAGAGATACCACACAATCTACAAACACACAAGATCAAATCAATGAAGAGAATTTGGACAAACTTCCTGAAAGTGATTTCAGAAGAATGATAGTAAAGATGATCAAAGACATTGAAAACAGAATGTTAGAGAAATTCCAAGACACAACTAACACACTGAATAAAGAAATACAAGAACTTACCAAAAAGGTAACAGAGACAAACAACTCAATTGCTGAACTGAAAAACACTGTAGAAGGAATGAAGAGCAGAGTATCTGAGACAGAAGACCATATAAGTGAGCTGGAAGATAGAATGGTGGAAGTAACTGCTGAAAAACAGAAGCTAGCTCAAAGAATGAAAACAGCACAGGATAGCCTCAGAGACCTCTGGGATAATATCAAATGCACCAATATTCGAATTATAGGGGTTCCAGAAGAAGAAAAAAAGAAAGACTATGAGAAAATTTCTGAAGAGATTATAGTTGAAAATTTCCCCAACATGGGAAAAGAAGTAGTCAATCAAGTCCAAGAAGTGCAAAGAGTACCATGCAGAATCAATCCGAGAAGAAACACACCAAGACACATATTAATGAAGCTAACACAAATTAAACACAAGGACAGAATTCTCAAAGCAGCAAGGGAAAAGCAACTAGTGACATACAAGGGAAAGCCCAGACGTTTAACAGCTGATCTTTCAACAGAAATTCTGCAGGCCAGAAGGGAATGGCAGGGCACATTTAAACGGCTGAAAGAGAATAATCTGCAACCAAGAATCCTCTACCCTGCAAGGATCTCCTTCAAAATTGATGGAGAAATCAAAAGCTTTACAGATAAGCAAAAAGTAAAAGAGTTTAGTCACACCAAATCAGCCTTACAACAAGTGTTAAAGGGACTTATATAGACAACAAAAAAAATCCACAAGCAAACCCAAAACAAACATTACAATACTAGAGAACGCGAACACTAAAGAGCAGTACACAAGTGAGAATGCCAACAAAGGTAATCACTTGTATGCAAGTCCTGACATCACCCAACCACCAGCATCACCCAGAATAAGAAGCCGCATCCAGACAGCAAACACCAACAGACGTAACTCAAAGTATGGGAAAAGGAAATCCCAAACAGAGTCAGTTAAAAAATTAATAATAACAATGAAACGGCAGAGATACCACACAATCTACAAACACACAAGATCAAATCAATGAAGAGAATTTGGACAAACTTCCTGAAAGTGATTTCAGAAGAATGATAGTAAAGATGATCAAAGACATTGAAAACAGAATGTTAGAGAAATTCCAAGACACAACTAACACACTGAATAAAGAAATACAAGAACTTACCAAAAAGGTAACAGAGACAAACAACTCAATTGCTGAACTGAAAAACACTGTAGAAGGAATGAAGAGCAGAGTATCTGAGACAGAAGACCATATAAGTGAGCTGGAAGATAGAATGGTGGAAGTAACTGCTGAAAAACAGAAGCTAGCTCAAAGAATGAAAACAGCACAGGATAGCCTCAGAGACCTCTGGGATAATATCAAATGCACCAATATTCGAATTATAGGGGTTCCAGAAGAAGAAAAAAAGAAAGACTATGAGAAAATTTCTGAAGAGATTATAGTTGAAAATTTCCCCAACATGGGAAAAGAAGTAGTCAATCAAGTCCAAGAAGTGCAAAGAGTACCATGCAGAATCAATCCGAGAAGAAACACACCAAGACACATATTAATGAAGCTAACACAAATTAAACACAAGGACAGAATTCTCAAAGCAGCAAGGGAAAAGCAACTAGTGACATACAAGGGAAAGCCCAGACGTTTAACAGCTGATCTTTCAACAGAAATTCTGCAGGCCAGAAGGGAATGGCAGGGCACATTTAAACGGCTGAAAGAGAATAATCTGCAACCAAGAATCCTCTACCCTGCAAGGATCTCCTTCAAAATTGATGGAGAAATCAAAAGCTTTACAGATAAGCAAAAAGTAAAAGAGTTTAGTCACACCAAATCAGCCTTACAACAAGTGTTAAAGGGACTTATATAGACAACAAGTGTAAAAGGAGAAGATCCACGAAGCAAACCCATCATAACATCTAAGAAGATGACAATAGGATCATTTGTATCAATAATTACTTTGAATGTCAATGGACTAAATGCCCCAACCAGAAGACACAGAGTGGCTGAATGGATCCAAAAATACGACCCATACATATGCTGCCTCCAGGAAACTCATTTCAGACCTAGAGACACTCATAGACTGAAAGTGAGAGGCTGGAAAACGATATCCATGCAAATGGAAATCAAAAGAAAGCTGGAGTAGCAATCCTCATATCAGACAAAATAGACCTCAAAATAAAGAAGATTAGAAGAAACAAGGCAGGACACTACATAATGATGAAGGGATCGATCCAAGAGGAAGACATAAAAATCATAAATATCTATGCACCCATGCAGGAGCACCCCAATACATAAGACAAACACTTTCAGACATAAAAGAAGACATCGACACTAACACAATCATAGTAGGAGACTTTAACACTCCTCTCACACCAATGCACAGATCATAAACAGAAAATTAATAAAGAAACACAAGCCTTAAATGCCACACTAGAAGAAATGGACCTCATTGATATCTCTAGGACTTTCCATCCAAAAGCAGAAGAATACACTTTCTTCTCAAGTGCTCATGGAACATTCTTCAGGATAGACCACATCTTGGGCCACAAATCAAACCTCAGTCAATTCAAGAAAACTGAAATAATATCAACCATCTTCTCGGACCACAATGCAGCGAGACTAGAGATCAACTACAGGAAAAAACCTCTAAAAACACAAACACATGGAGATTAAACAACACATACCTAAAAAACCAACTGATTACTGAGCAAATCAAAGGAGAAATAAAACAGTTTGTAGAAGAAACCGACAATGAACACACGACAGTGCAAAACCTATGGGATACTGCAAAAGCAGTGCTAAGAGGGAAGTTTATAGCAATTCAATCCCACCTCAAGAAACTAGGAAAATCTCAAACAGACGACGTTACCTTATGTTTAAAACAACTGGAGAAAGAAGAGCAAAAACACCCCAAAGCCAGCAGAGGAAGGGAAATCATAAAGAACAGAGCAGAAATAAATGAAAAAGAAACAAAAGAAACAATAGTAAAGATAAATAAAACAAAAAGCTGGTTCTTCGAAAAAGTCAATAAAATTGACACACCACTGGCCAGACTCATCAAGAGAAAGAGAGAGAAGAATCAGATCAACAAAATCAAATACGAAAAAGGAGAGATTACAACAGAGAATGCAGAAATCCAAAGGATTCTAAGAGACTATTATGAGCAACTCTATGGCAACAAACTGGACAACCTGGAAGAAATGGACAGTTTCTTAGAGAAGATTAATCTCCCAAGACTCAACCAGGAAGAAAATTTGTGATAAAAAATCTACCAAAAAAATAAAAGCCCAGGGCCAGATGGTTCCACAAGGGAATTCTACCAAACATTTAAAGAAGAGCTAATGCCTGTCCTTCTAAAACTCTTCCAAACAACTGCACAGGAAGGAACACTTCCAAACACATTCTACGAGGTCACCATCACCCTGATACCAAAGCCAGGCAAAGACAACACAAATAAAGAAAACTATAGGCCAATTTCACTGATGAATCTAGACGCCAAAATCCTCAACAAAATCTGAGCAAACAGAATTCAACAACACATCAAAAAGCTCATTCATCACGATCAAGTTGGGTTCATCCCAGGCATGCAAGGATTCTTCAACATCCGCAAATCAATCAATGTGATACACCATATCAACAAATTGAGAGACAAAAATCACATGATCATCTCAATAGATGCAGAAAAAGCCTTTGACAAAGTACAACATCCATTTATGATAAAAACTCTTCAAAAAATGGGCATAGAAGGAACGTATCTCAACATAGTGAAAGCCATATATGAAAAGCCCACAGCGAACATTATCCTCAATGGTGAAAAACCGAAAGCATTTCCTCTAAGATCAGGAACAAGACAAGGGTGTCCACTTTCACCACTACTATTCAACATAGTCCTGGAAGTTCTAGCAACAGCAATAAGAGAAGAGAAAGAAATCAAAGGAATCCAGATTGGAAAGGAAGAAGTCAAACTCTATTTGCAGATGACATGATATTCTACATAGAAAATCCCAAAGACACTATTACAAAACTACTAGAGTTAATCAGCAAAATCAGCAAAGTCGCAGGATACAAAATCAATACACAGAAATCACTGACATTCCTATACACAAACAATGAAAAATCAGAAAAGGAAATCAAAGACGCAATCCCCTTCACCATCGCAACCAAAAGAATCAAATATCTAGGAATAAACCTACCCAAAGAAACAAAAGAACTGGACACAGAAAATTACAAGACACTCATGAGAGACATTAAAGAAGACTTAAACAGATGGAGAGATATTCCATGTTCCTGGGTTGGAAGAATCAATATTGTGAAAATGACCATACTACCAAATGTCATCTGTAGATTCAATGCGATCCCTATCAAACTACCAATGACATTCTTCACAGAACTTGGCCAAAGAATTACACAGTTCATAAGGAAACACAAAAGACCTCGAATAGCCAAAGCAATCCTGAGGAAGAAGAATGGAGCTGGAGGAATCAGCCTCCCTAACTTCAGACTCTACTACAAAGCAATAGTCCTCAAGACAGTATGGTACTGGCACAAAAACAGCAATATTGACCAATGGAACAAGATCGAGAACCCAGAGATAAACCCACGCACCTATAGGTACCTTATTTTTGACAAGGGAGGCAAAACTATAAAATGGGACAAAGACAGCCTCTTCAACAAATGGTGCTGGGAAAACTGGACAGCTACATGCAAAAAAATGAAGTCGGAACATTCCCTGATCCCATACACTAAGATCAACTCAAAATGGATTAAAGACCTACGTGCAAGACCAGAAACCATCAAACTCTTAGAGGCGAATATAGGCAAAACCCTGAAGGACATCAATCAAAGCAAGAACTTCTCTGACCGACCTACTGGAATAGCGGAAAAAAAGAAAAGAAAAATGAACACATGGGACCTAAGGAAACTTAAACGCTTTTGTACAGCAAAAGAAATCACAAAAAAAGTGAGCAGACAGCCCACAGAGTGGGAGAAAATCATAGCAAATGAAACAACAGACAAAGAATTCATCTCCAAAATCTACAAGTAACTCAGACAACTCAGCGCCAGAAAAATGAACAACCCAATCAAAAAATGGGAAAAGGACCTAAACAGACGCCTCTCCAAAGAGGACATACACATGGCCCCAAAACACATGAAACGTGCTCAACTTCATTTATAATTAGAGAAATGCAAATTAAAACTACAATGAGATACCACCTCACACCCGTCAGAATGGCTTCATCCACAAATTGACAGACAATAAATACTGGAGTGGGTGCGGAGAAAAGGGAATACTCCTGCATTGCTGGTGGGAATGTCAATTGATACAGCCTCTATGGAAGACAGTCTGGAGATTTCTTAAAAAACTAAAAATAGAAGCACCCTACGACCCAGCAATCCCACTCTTAGGCTTATACCCTGATGGAATCAAATCTGAAAGAAGCACCTGTACCCCAATGTTCATTGCAGCTCTCTATATAATAGCTAGAACATGGAAGGAACTTAGATGCCCATTGACGAACGAATGGATCCAAATGCGCTGGTACATATATACAATGGAATACTACACAGCTGTAAAGAGAAATGCAGAAGAATCAACCCTCATGAGGTGGCTGGATCTAGAACGTATCATAAAATATGAAGTCAGTCAGAAAGAGAAGGACAAGTACAGTATATTAACACATATATATGGAATCTAGTAGGATGGTGATGATGGCACACGCAGTGGCGATGGAAAAACAGACATGGACAGTGGACATATGGACATTGTGGGGAAGGAACAATGGGTGGGAGGCGTAAAGGAAGTAGCATGAAGGCCTGTACTATCATAAGTGAAGAAAATAGCTCTAGTCATTGCTCTATGAGAAAGGGGGATCCTTCAGGGTTGCTGTGTGATGGTTGGGAGGGGTGGGAAGAGGGAGATATACATATGACTAATCTGGGAACATGCATATTTGTAAACAACAAAACTCTGTAAAGGTTAAAAGTAAAATAAAGGTTTTCAAAAAATGAAAATAAATAAATAAAATAAATAAATAAAAAGAAAAAAAAAAGAATGCTTGGGTTAGGGAGATTGCCTGGAGAAGGAAACAGCAACCCACTCCAGTGCTCTTCCCTGGAGAATCCCATGGACAGAGGAGCCTGGCAGGCTACAGTCCATAGGATATGGAAGAGTTGGACATGACTTATCGACTAAACAATGAGAAAATCATTACAACAACGCTATGAGTTAAATATTATCATTAGTGCCATTTTTCAGATGAGGACATTGAGGCATAAATATTAATTAACCATGCAATGTTGCACCACTAGTAGGGAGTCAGTATTCTAATCCAGGCACCCAGGTTCCCAACTTTTACACAGTGCTGCCATGGCTGAGTGGGTGCGGAGAAAAGGGAATACTCCTGCATTGCTGGTGGGAATGTCAATTGATACAGCCTCTATGGAAGACAGTCTGGAGATTTCTTAAAAAACTAAAAATAGAAGCACCCTACGACCCAGCAATCCCACTCTTAGGCTTATACCCTGATGGAATCAAATCTGAAAGAAGCACCTGTACCCCAATGTTCATTGCAGCTCTCTATATAATAGCTAGAACATGGAAGGAACTTAGATGCCCATTGACGAACGAATGGATCCAAATGCGCTGGTACATATATACAATGGAATACTACACAGCTGTAAAGAGAAATGCAGAAGAATCAACCCTCATGAGGTGGCTGGATCTAGAACGTATCATAAAATATGAAGTCAGTCAGAAAGAGAAGGACAAGTACAGTATATTAACACATATATATGGAATCTAGTAGGATGGTGATGATGGCACACGCAGTGAAGCGATGGAAAAACAGACATGGACAGTGGACATATGGACATTGTGGGGAAGGAACAATGGGTGGGAGGCGTAAAGGAAGTAGCATGAAGGCCTGTACTATCATAAGTGAAGAAAATAGCTCTAGTCATTGCTCTATGAGAAAGGGGGATCCTTCAGGGTTGCTGTGTGATGGTTGGGAGGGGTGGGAAGAGGGAGATATACATATGACTAATCTGGGAACATGCATATTTGTAAACAACAAAACTCTGTAAAGGTTAAAAGTAAAATAAAGGTTTTCAAAAAATGAAAATAAATAAATAAAATAAATAAATAAAAAGAAAAAAAAAAGAATGCTTGGGTTAGGGAGATTGCCTGGAGAAGGAAACAGCAACCCACTCCAGTGCTCTTCCCTGGAGAATCCCATGGACAGAGGAGCCTGGCAGGCTACAGTCCATAGGATATGGAAGAGTTGGACATGACTTATCGACTAAACAATGAGAAAATCATTACAACAACGCTATGAGTTAAATATTATCATTAGTGCCATTTTTCAGATGAGGACATTGAGGCATAAATATTAATTAACCATGCAATGTTGCACCACTAGTAGGGAGTCAGTATTCTAATCCAGGCACCCAGGTTCCCAACTTTTACACAGTGCTGCCATGGCTGACATAAAGTTCAGTAGCACTTGAATTTCTGTTTCTTTTATGAAACATTTTTTCCTCTTTCACATTTTTTCTCATGTGCCCTTGGGAGTTTTTAAAAATTCATTTGGTGTGATAGTAGATATTTTTAGTTTAATAATTTTGTGTCCTTTAATGTCCTGAAATGTGTGTGTGTGCTTGATAATTTTCCTCCCACTGTTACCTCTGTTCTTCCTTTCTGGAACTCCTCTTAGTCATATGTGAATTTTGGGATTTTCAAGCATCTTTTCTCTCTTTGTTCTAATTTCTGGTGACTTTTCTTGATGTTATCATCCAGTCTTTCTATTTATTTTTTTAAAAAGAATTTAAGTTACATTTTCATTTCCAGAATCTCTTTCTTGTTTTCTGAATTTCTATTTTGTGTGGTTTCCTGTTGCTGATTCATAGAGACACATATTCTCATTATTCTGAGGGAAGTAATTATAGTTTTTAATATTTCAAGTTGTCATCTGCTCTTTGAATTGTCTTTTCCTTGTTTAAGATTTTTCTTAAGTTTGTTTGGTTATCTTTGTTCACATAAATGGAAATGTCTTTCTAGACACTGCTTGAAAATACTGCTTGGTTATCCATTGATAATGAGAAGCAAGAGATCCAAATTCCAAAGCTCTACTTTCAGAATTACCTCTTTTTTCTCTACAAAACTCAGCTTTCTGAGCCCCCTTTTGGGGTATGACAGAATAAATTGACTTTCTTCTCATCTGTACCATTCATGACAGACATTTTAAGTCACCTTCTACTGTTCTGATAGGTGGTTACTGTTGATTCATATCGTATCCATTTTACATATTTTGACGATTTGCAGATATCTCCAGGATTCATTGATTTGACTTTCTGTTCTCATTCTCCTTCTAGTTTGGAGGAAATTTCTGAGAGAAAAAGTGTGAAGACTTATCTTTTTTAAAAAAAATTTATTTTACTTTTACAGAGTTTTGTTGTTTACAGATATGTATGATCCTAGATTAGTCATACGTATATCCCTCTGATCCCACCCCTCCAGGCTGTCGCACAGCACCCTTGCAGGATCCCCTTTTCTCTCAGCACAATGACACTGACTATTTTTTTCACATATGATAGTATAGGTTTTCATGCTACTTCTGTTACGCCTCCCATCCACTGCTCCTTCCCCACAATATCCATATGTCTACTCTCCAAGTCTGTTTTTCCATTGCTTCACTGCGTGTGTTATCATTACCATCTTACTAGATTGCGTATATGTGTGTTAGAATACTGTATTTGTCTTTCTCTTTTTGACTTACTTCACTTTTTATGATAGGTTCTAGATCCAGCCGCCTCCTTAGGACTGATTCTTCTGCATTTCTCTTTACAGCTGTGTAGCATTCCATTGTATACATGCACTAGAGCTTCTGTATTCATTCATTCGTCGATGGACATCTAGCTTGCTTCCATGTTCTATCTATTGTATATAGAGCTGCAATGAACATTAGGGTACAGGTGCTTCCTTTAATTTTGATTTCATCAGGGTACAAGCCTAATAGTTGAATTGCTGGGTCGTATGGTGCTTCTATTTTTAGTTTTTTTTTTTTTAACATTTATTTATTTTGGGGGGGGTTGGGGAGGGTGGGGACGGGTGGGCCACTTCTAATGGTCTTTCATTTGTCTATTTTCATCTGTCTTTGTTCTTTGGCTCTTGTGGGCCTCCCATCGTGGTGGCCTCTGTTGTCGCAGAGCGCCGGCTCTGGGCGCATGTGCTCTGGAGCTCCAGCTTGGTAATTGGACACATCGGTCCAGCTGCTCCATGGCACGTGGGATCTTCCCAGGCCAGGGATCGAACCGGCGCCCCTTGCACTGCAAGGTGGTGTCCTTACCCACTGGACCACCAGGGAAGCCCTATTTTTAGTTTTTTAAGAAATCTCCATACTGTCTTCCATAGAGGCTGTATCAATGTACATTCCCACCAGCAATGCAAGAGGGTTCCCTTTTCTCCACATCCTCTCCAACATTTATTCTCTGTAGATTTCTTGATGGTGACCATTCTGACTGGTGTGAGGTGATATCTCATTGTAGTTTTGATTTGCATTTCTCTAATAATAAGCGAGGTTGAACATCATTTCAAGTGCTTTTTGGCCATCTGTGTGCCCCTTTCTCTTAATATAATTGCATTTGACACTGACTATTTTTTTCACATATGATAGTATAGGTTTTCATGCTACTTCTGTTACGCCTCCCATCCACTGCTCCTTCCCCACAATATCCATATGTCTACTCTCCAAGTCTGTTTTTCCATTGCTTCACTGCGTGTGTTATCATTACCATCTTACTAGATTGCGTATATGTGTGTTAGAATACTGTATTTGTCTTTCTCTTTTTGACTTACTTCACTTTTTATGATAGGTTCTAGATCCAGCCGCCTCCTTAGGACTGATTCTTCTGCATTTCTCTTTACAGCTGTGTAGCATTCCATTGTATACATGCACTAGAGCTTCTGTATTCATTCATTCGTCGATGGACATCTAGCTTGCTTCCATGTTCTATCTATTGTATATAGAGCTGCAATGAACATTAGGGTACAGGTGCTTCCTTTAATTTTGATTTCATCAGGGTACAAGCCTAATAGTTGAATTGCTGGGTCGTATGGTGCTTCTATTTTTAGTTTTTTTTTTTTTAACATTTATTTATTTTGGGGGGGGTGGGGGAGGGAGGGGGCGGGTGGGCCACTTCTAATGGTCTTTCATTTGTCTATTTTCATCCATCTTTGTTCTTTGGCTCCTGTGGGCCTCCCATCGCGGTGGCCTCTGTCGTTGCAGAGCCCTGGGTCTGGGCGCATGTGCTCCAGAGCTCCAGCTCGGTAATTGGACACATCGGTCCAGCTGCTCCATGGCACGTGGGATCTTCCCAGGCCAGGGATCGAACCGGCGCCCCTTGCACCGCAAGGTGGTGTCCTTGCCCACTGGACCACCAGGGAAGCCCTATTTTTAGTTTTTTAAGAAATCTCCATACTGTCTTCCATAGAGGCTGTATCAATGTACATTCCCACCAGCAATGCAAGAGGGTTCCCTTTTCTCCACATCCTCTCCAACATTTATTCTCTGTAGATTTCTTGATGGTGACCATTCTGACTGGTGTGAGGTGATATCTCATTGTAGTTTTGATTTGCATTTCTCTAATAATAAGCGAGGTTGAACATCATTTCAAGTGCTTTTTGGCCATCTGTGTGTCCTCTTTCATGAGATGTCTCTTTAGGTCATTCTCCCATTTTTTGATTGGGTTGTTCATTTTTCCGATGCTGAGTTGTCTGAGTCGTTTGTAGATTTTGCAGATGAATTCTTTGTCTGTTGTTTCATTTGCTATGATTTTCTCCCATTCTGTGGGCTGTCTGCTCACTTTTTTTGTGATTTCTTTTGCTGTACAAAAGCGTTTAAGTTTCCTTAGGTCCCACACATTCAATTTTGTTTTTAGTTCCGTTATTCTAGTAGGTGGGTCATGGAAGATCTTGCTTTGATTTATGTCCTTGAGGGTTTTTGCCTATATTCTCCTCTAAGAGTCTGAGGGTTTCTGGTCTTACATTTAGGTCTTTAATCCATTTTGAGTTGATCTTAGTGTATGGGGTCAGGGAATGTTCCGACTTCACTTTTTTGCATGTAGCTGTCCAGTTTTCCCAGCACCATTTGTTGAAGAGGCTGTCTTTGTCCCATTTTATAGTTTTGCCTCCTTTGTCAAAAATAAGGTACCCATAGGTGCGTGGGTTTATCTCTGGGTTCTCGATCTTGTTCCATTGGTCAATATTGCTGTTTTTATGCCAGTACCATACTGTCTTGAGGAATGTTGCTTTGTAGTAGAGTCTGAAGTTAGGGAGGCTGATTCCTCCAGCTCCATTCTTCTTCCTCAGGATTGCTTTGGCTATTCGAGGTCTTTTGTGTTTCCCTATGAACTGTGTAATTCTTTGGCCTAGTTCTGTGAAGAATGTCACTGGTAATTTGATAGGAATCACATTGAATCTGTAGATGACATTTGGTAGTATGGTCATTTTCACAATATTGATTCTTCCAACCCAGGAACATGGAATATCTCTCCATCTGTTTAAGTCTTCTTTAATTTCTTTCATGAGTGTCTTGTAATTTTCTGTGTCCAGTTCTTTTGTTTCTTTGGGTAGGCTTATTCCTAGATATTTTATACTCTTGGTTGCACTGGTGAAGGGGATTGCATCTTTGATTTCTTTTTCTGAGTTTTCATTGGTTGTGTATAGGAATGTGAGGGGTTACTTTTTTCTTTTTTTCTGGCCACTTCTATTTATCTTTCATTTATTTATCTTGTTCTTTTTTTCTTTTTTTGGGCGGGGGTTGGGTTGGGGAAGGAGGGGACCGGGCGGCCACTTCTATTGGTCTTTCATTTCTCTATTTTCATCCGTTTTTGTTCTTTGGCTCCTGTGGGACTCCCATCACAGTGGCGTCTGTTGTTGCAGGGCACCAGCTCTGGGCGCATGTGCTCCGGCTCGGTGATTGGACACATGGGTCCAGCCGCTCTGCGGCATGTGGGATCTTCCCAGACCAGGGATCAAACCGGCAGTGCAGATCAAACAAACAGTGCAGTGCAAGGGGCGTCCTTACCCACTGGACCACCAGGGGAAGCCTCGCGAGTGATTTCTTTTTTTTTTATCTCCATTTATTTGTTTTGAAAGAATTCAGTTTAATTATAACAAAAGACCACAAAATCTATCAGTTTTACAGTGATGGCCACTACCATGAGGCCTATAAACTAAGTCTGTCACCTAGTTATTTAGACAAAATACTCTCCTTCTCTGTGCATCAGTTTGTTCATCTAGTTTGCCTCCTTTGTCAAAAATAAGGTACCCATAGGTGCGTGGGTTTATCTCTGGGTTCTCGATCTTGTTCCATTGGTCAATATTGCTGTTTTTATGCCAGTACCATACTGTCTTGAGGAATGTTGCTTTGTAGTAGAGTCTGAAGTTAGGGAGGCTGATTCCTCCAGCTCCATTCTTCTTCCTCAGGATTGCTTTGGCTATTCGAGGTCTTTTGTGTTTCCCTATGAACTGTGTAATTCTTTGGCCTAGTTCTGTGAAGAATGTCACTGGTAATTTGATAGGAATCACATTGAATCTGTAGATGACATTTGGTAGTATGGTCATTTTCACAATATTGATTCTTCCAACCCAGGAACATGGAATATCTCTCCATCTGTTTAAGTCTTCTTTAATTTCTTTCATGAGTGTCTTGTAATTTTCTGTGTCCAGTTCTTTTGTTTCTTTGGGTAGGCTTATTCCTAGATATTTTATACTCTTGGTTGCACTGGTGAAGGGGATTGCATCTTTGATTTCTTTTTCTGAGTTTTCATTGGTTGTGTATAGGAATGTGAGGGGTTACTTTTTTCTTTTTTTCTGGCCACTTCTATTTATCTTTCATTTATTTATCTTGTTCTTTTTTTCTTTTTTTGGGCGGGGGTTGGGTTGGGGAAGGAGGGGACCGGGCGGCCACTTCTATTGGTCTTTCATTTCTCTATTTTCATCCGTTTTTGTTCTTTGGCTCCTGTGGGACTCCCATCACAGTGGCGTCTGTTGTTGCAGGGCACCAGCTCTGGGCGCATGTGCTCCGGCTCGGTGATTGGACACATGGGTCCAGCCGCTCTGCGGCATGTGGGATCTTCCCAGACCAGGGATCAAACCGGCAGTGCAGATCAAACAAACAGTGCAGTGCAAGGGGCGTCCTTACCCACTGGACCACCAGGGGAAGCCTCGCGAGTGATTTCTTTTTTTTTTATCTCCATTTATTTGTTTTGAAAGAATTCAGTTTAATTATAACAAAAGACCACAAAATCTATCAGTTTTACAGTGATGGCCACTACCATGAGGCCTATAAACTAAGTCTGTCACCTAGTTATTTAGACAAAATACTCTCCTTCTCTGTGCATCAGTTTGTTCATCTAGAAAATAGGTTTGGAGGGCTGTCACTTCCTACACAGGATGAACTGAAGTCTGGGACATTGGCACAGCAGGGCAGTGTGGAGATAAATAGTATATATTCTATATTTCTTAACTTCATCAAGTGACAACTGAAAAACTATTGAAGTCATGGTTTCTGGCTTTTAGAAGTCTGTGTTTCTTGGTGTGGCCACTCCCAGAATTTAACACTAGATTTGAAGGAAGCCACAGCTACAGTTTCATGTAGCCTAAGGAGATAAGCATTCCATCTTAAGAAGTCAGGGTGGTATTCAAGCTTTTGCCTCCACCAAGATTTTGGACCCAGCTAAAATCGTATCAGAGGACTGTCAGGATGGCAGAAGTGAAGGATCCATGGTGGCTGTCATTCTGAGTGCTCTGGAGAGGTTAAGTTCTCTGATGACTTCAGCAGGATCAAGCACAAGGTGATGGATGTAGTTCGATCGCTTTGCTACAGACCGGCTCACTTGGAGCTGGTGTACTTGGTGACAGCCTTGGTGCCCTTGGACACCGCGTGCTTGGCCAGCTCCCCAGGCAGCAGCAGGCACACGGCCGTCTGGATCTCCCTGGACGTGATGGTCGAGCACTTGTTGTAATGCGCCAGGTGCGATGCCTTGCCCGCGATGTGCTCGAAGATGTTCACGAAGGCGTTCATGATGCCCATGGCCTTGGACGAGATGCCTGTGTCCGGCTGGACCTGCTTCAGTACCTTGTACACATACACCGAGTAGCTCTCCTTGCGGCTGTGCTTGCGCTACTTGCCGTCCTTCTTCTGGGCCTTGGTCACGGCCTTCTTAGAGCCCTTCTTCAGGGCAGGAGCAGATTTGGAGGGTTCAGGCATGACTGGGAGCTTACTGCCAACCACTCGAAAACAACAGGAAGAAATGGGGCACTCCCGCGAGTGATTTCTGTGTATTGACTTTGCATCCCATGACTTTGCTGAATTCGTTGATTAGCTCTAGTAGTTTTCTAACAGTGTCTTTGGGGTTTTCTATGTATAATTATTTCGTCTGCAAATAGAGTTTTACTTCTTCTTTTCCAATCTTGATTCCTTTTATTTTTCTCTTCTCTTACTGCTGTTGCTAGAACTTCCAGGACTATGTTGAATAGGAGTGGTGAAAGTGGACACCCTTGTCTTGTTCCTGATCTTAGAGGGAATGTTTTCAGCTTTTCACTATTGAGGATAATGTTTGCTGTGGGCTTCTCATAGATGGCTTTCACTATGTTGAGATAGGTTCCTTCTATGCCCCTTGTTTGAAGAGCTTTTATCATAAATGGGTGTTGGATTTTGTCAAAGGCTTTTCTGCATCTATTGAGATTATCATGTGACTTTCATCTCTCAATTTGTTGATTTGGTGCATCACATTAATCGATTTGCGGATATTGAAGAATCCTTGCTTGCCTGGGAATGAACCTGACTTGGTCATGATGTATGCGTTTTTTGATGTGTCATTGAATTCTGTTTGATAGGATTTTGCTGAAGATTTTGACGTCTAAATTCATCAGTGAAATTGGTCTATAATTTTCTTTTTTTGTGTTGTCTTTGCCTGGCATTGGCATCAGGGTGATGGCAGCCTTGTAGAATGTGCTAGGAAGTGTTCCTTCCTGTGTATTTGTTTGGAAGAGTTTTAGAAGGACAGGTATTAGCTCTTCTTTAAATGTTTGGTAGAATTCACCTATGAAGCCATCTGGCCCTGGGCACTTGGATCTGTAGGATGTCGCCAGGTGCGATGCCTTGCCCGCGATGTGCTCGAAGATGTTCACGAAGGCGTTCATGATGCCCATGGCCTTGGACGAGATGCCTGTGTCCGGCTGGACCTGCTTCAGTACCTTGTACACATACACCGAGTAGCTCTCCTTGCGGCTGTGCTTGCGCTACTTGCCGTCCTTCTTCTGGGCCTTGGTCACGGCCTTCTTAGAGCCCTTCTTCAGGGCAGGAGCAGATTTGGAGGGTTCAGGCATGACTGGGAGCTTACTGCCAACCACTCGAAAACAACAGGAAGAAATGGGGCACTCCCGCGAGTGATTTCTGTGTATTGACTTTGCATCCCATGACTTTGCTGAATTCGTTGATTAGCTCTAGTAGTTTTCTAACAGTGTCTTTGGGGTTTTCTATGTATAATTATTTCGTCTGCAAATAGAGTTTTACTTCTTCTTTTCCAATCTTGATTCCTTTTATTTTTCTCTTCTCTTACTGCTGTTGCTAGAACTTCCAGGACTATGTTGAATAGGAGTGGTGAAAGTGGACACCCTTGTCTTGTTCCTGATCTTAGAGGGAATGTTTTCAGCTTTTCACTATTGAGGATAATGTTTGCTGTGGGCTTCTCATAGATGGCTTTCACTATGTTGAGATAGGTTCCTTCTATGCCCCTTGTTTGAAGAGCTTTTATCATAAATGGGTGTTGGATTTTGTCAAAGGCTTTTTCTGCATCTATTGAGATTATCATGTGACTTTCATCTCTCAATTTGTTGATTTGGTGCATCACATTAATCGATTTGCGGATATTGAAGAATCCTTGCTTGCCTGGGAATGAACCTGACTTGGTCATGATGTATGCGTTTTTTGATGTGTCATTGAATTCTGTTTGATAGGATTTTGCTGAAGATTTTGACGTCTAAATTCATCAGTGAAATTGGTCTATAATTTTCTTTTTTTGTGTTGTCTTTGCCTGGCATTGGCATCAGGGTGATGGCAGCCTTGTAGAATGTGCTAGGAAGTGTTCCTTCCTGTGTATTTGTTTGGAAGAGTTTTAGAAGGACAGGTATTAGCTCTTCTTTAAATGTTTGGTAGAATTCACCTATGAAGCCATCTGGCCCTGGGCTTTTATTTTTGGGTAGATTTTTGATCACAAATTCGATTTCTGAGCTTGTGATTGGCTTGTTCATAGTTTCTATTTTTTCCTGGTTGAGTATTAGGAGATTAATCTTCTCTAAGAAACTGTCCATTTCTTCCAGGTTGTCCAGTTTGTTGCCATAGAGTTGTTCATAATAGTCTCTTATAATTCTTTGGATTTCTGCACTATCTATTGTAATCTCTCCTTTTTCATTTTTTATTTTGTTGATCTGGTTCTTCTATCTTTTTTTTTTTTTTGATGAGTCTGTTGATTTTGCTTACCTTTTGAAGGACCAGCTTTTGGTTTTACATTTACTATTGTTTCTTTTTTATTCTGTCCTGATCTTTATGATTTCTCCTGCTTTGGGGTATTTTTGTTCTTCTTTCTCCAGTTGTTTTAAGCATAGGGTTAGGTTACCTGTTTGATATTTTTCTAGTTTCTTGAGGTAGAATTGTATTCCTATACACTTCCCTATTAGAGCTGTTTTTGCAGTATCCCATAGGTTTTGCACTGTCATGTGTTCATTGTCATTTTCTTCTAGGAATTTAAAAAATTCCTCCTTTGATTTGCTCAGTTATCAGTTTGTTTTTTACGTATGTGTTGTGTTTGTTCTTCTTTCTCCAGTTGTTTTAAGCATAGGGTTAGGTCACCTGTTTGATATTATTCTAGTTTCTTGAGGTAGGATTGTATTCCTATACACTTCTCTATTAGAACTGCTTTTGCAGTATCCCATAGGTTTTGCACTGTCGTGTATTCATTATCATTTTCTTCTAGGAATTTTTTATTTCTCCTTTGCTTTGCTTGGTAATCAGTTGGTTTTTTAGGTATGTGTTGTTTAATCTCCATGTGTTTGTGTTTTTAGAGGTTTTTTTCCTGTAGTTGATCTCTAATCTCATTGCACTGTGGTCCGAGAAGATGGTTTATATAATTTCAGTTTTCTTGAATTGACTGAGGTTTGATTTGTGGCCTAAGATGTGGTCTATCCTGGAGAATGTTCCGTGAGCACTTGAGAAGAAAGTGTATTCTTCTGCTTTTGGATGGAAGGTCCTAAAGATATCCATGAGGTCCATTTCTTCTAGTATGGCATTTAAGGCTTGTGTTTATTAATTTTCTGTTTATGATCTGTGCATTGGTGTGAGAGGAGTGTTAAAGTCTCCTACTATTATTGTGTTATTGTCGATGTCTTCTTTTATGTCTGAAAGTGTTTGTCTTACGTATTGGGGTGCTCCTGTGTTGGGTGCATAGATATTTATGATTGTTATGTTTTTCGTGAATCGATCCCTTGATCACTATATAGTGTCCTGCCTTGTCTCTTCTAATCTTTATTCTAAGGTCTATTTTGTCTGATATGAGGATTGCTCCTCCCACTTGCTTTTGATTTCCATTTGCTATTGTTTTTTTTTTTTATTTTTGATTTTCCTGCTTTGGTATTTTTGTTTTTTTCTTCTTTTAGTTTTAAGCATAGGGTTAGGTTACCTGTTTGATATTTTTCTAGTTTCTTGAGGTAGAATTGTATTCCTATACACTTCCCTATTAGAGCTGTTTTTGCAGTATCCCATAGGTTTTGCACTGTCATGTGTTCATTGTCATTTTCTTCTAGGAATTTAAAAAATTCCTCCTTTGATTTGCTCAGTTATCAGTTTGTTTTTTACGTATGTGTTGTGTTTGTTCTTCTTTCTCCAGTTGTTTTAAGCATAGGGTTAGGTCACCTGTTTGATATTATTCTAGTTTCTTGAGGTAGGATTGTATTCCTATACACTTCTCTATTAGAACTGCTTTTGCAGTATCCCATAGGTTTTGCACTGTCGTGTATTCATTATCATTTTCTTCTAGGAATTTTTTATTTCTCCTTTGCTTTGCTTGGTAATCAGTTGGTTTTTTAGGTATGTGTTGTTTAATCTCCATGTGTTTGTGTTTTTAGAGGTTTTTTTCCTGTAGTTGATCTCTAATCTCATTGCACTGTGGTCCGAGAAGATGGTTTATATAATTTCAGTTTTCTTGAATTGACTGAGGTTTGATTTGTGGCCTAAGATGTGGTCTATCCTGGAGAATGTTCCGTGAGCACTTGAGAAGAAAGTGTATTCTTCTGCTTTTGGATGGAAGGTCCTAAAGATATCCATGAGGTCCATTTCTTCTAGTATGGCATTTAAGGCTTGTGTTTATTAATTTTCTGTTTATGATCTGTGCATTGGTGTGAGAGGAGTGTTAAAGTCTCCTACTATTATTGTGTTATTGTCGATGTCTTCTTTTATGTCTGAAAGTGTTTGTCTTACGTATTGGGGTGCTCCTGTGTTGGGTGCATAGATATTTATGATTGTTATGTCTTCTTCGTGAATCGATCCCTTGATCACTATATAGTGTCCTGCCTTGTCTCTTCTAATCTTTATTCTAAGGTCTATTTTGTCTGATATGAGGATTGCTCCTCCCACTTGCTTTTGATTTCCATTTGCATGGAATATCTTTTTGCATTCTTTCACTTTCAGTCTATGAGTTTCTCTAGGTCTGAAGTGAGTTTCTTGTAGGCAGCGTATATATGGGTTTTGTTTTTGTATCCATTCAGCCAGTCTGTGTCTTCTGGTTGGAGCATTTAGTCCATTTACATTTAAAGTAATTATTGATAGAAATGACCCTATTGTCATCTTCTTAGATGTTATGATGGCTCTGTTTTGTAGATCTTCTTCCTCTTCTCTTATACTTGTTTTCTATATAAGTCCCTTTAACACTTATTGAAAAGCTGGTTTAGTGGTACTTAATTCTCTTAATTTTTGCTTGTCTGTAAAGCTTTTGATTTATCCATCAATTTTGAATGAGATCCTTGCTGGGTAGAATATTCTCTGGTTGTAGATTCTTCTCTTTCAGCACTTTAAATGTGTCTCGCCATGCCCTTCTGGCCTGCAGAGTTTCTGTTGAAAGGTCAGCTGTTAAACGTATGGGCTTTCCCTTGTATGTCACTAGTTGCTTTTCCCTTGCTGCTTTTTAGAATTCTGTCTTTGTATTTAATTTGAGTTAGCTTAATTAATACATGTCTTAGTGTGTTTCTTCTCGGGTTTATCCTGTATGGTACTCTTTGCACTTCTTGGACTTGATTGACTATTTCTTTTACCATGTTGGGGAAATTTTCAACTAGAATCTCTTCAAAAAATTTTCTCATACCCTTTCTTTTTTTTCTTCTTCTTCTGGAATCCCTATAATTTGAATATTGGTGCGTTTGATATTATCCCAGAGGTCTCTAAGGCTATCCTGTGCTATTTTCATTCTTTGAGCTTGATTCTATTCTTCAGCCTTTACTTCCACCATTCTATCTTCCAGCTCACTTATCTGGTCTTCTGTCTCAGATACTCTGCTCTTGATTCCTTCTATAGTGTTTTTAAGTTCAGCAATTGAGTTGTTTGTCTCTGTTTGGTGTTTTTTAAGTTCTTGTATTTCTTTATTCAGTATGTTATTTGCTTCTTACAATTTCTCTAAAATTCTGTTTTTGTAGTTTTTGATCTTCATTGCTGTCATTCTTCTGAACTCGCCTCCATTTGTCAAGTTCCTCCTCGTTTATTTGAACTTGTGTGTTTGTAGATTGTTCCTTCACTTGTGCAGTATTTCTCTGCTGTTTCATTGTTATTATTAATTTTTTAACTAATCATGTTTGGAGTTTCCTTTCCCCAGAGTTTGGGTTATGTCCTTGGGTGTTTGTTGTTTGGATGAGGTGTCTTATTTTGGGCGATATTGGTGGTTGGGTGATGTTAGGACTTGCATACAAGTGCTTGCCTTTGTTGGGGTTCTTGCTGTTTAATGCTCTCTAGTGTCAGGTGTTCTCTGGCATTGTAGGGTTTTTGAGTCAGTGCTCCTCCCTAAAGGGGTTGTTGCCTGACCAGGGAATGCAGATTGTTGCCTGAAAAACTGGTTTAGTGGTACTTAATTCTCTTAATTTTTGCTTGTCTGTAAAGCTTTTGATTTATCCATCAATTTTGAATGAGATCCTTGCTGGGTAGAATATTCTCTGGTTGTAGATTCTTCTCTTTCAGCACTTTAAATGTGTCTCGCCATGCCCTTCTGGCCTGCAGAGTTTCTGTTGAAAGGTCAGCTGTTAAACGTATGGGCTTTCCCTTGTATGTCACTAGTTGCTTTTCCCTTGCTGCTTTTTAGAATTCTGTCTTTGTATTTAATTTGAGTTAGCTTAATTAATACATGTCTTAGTGTGTTTCTTCTCGGGTTTATCCTGTATGGTACTCTTTGCACTTCTTGGACTTGATTGACTATTTCTTTTACCATGTTGGGGAAATTTTCAACTAGAATCTCTTCAAAAATTGTCTCATACCCTTTCTTTTTTTTCTTCTTCTTCTGGAATCCCTATAATTTGAATATTGGTGCGTTTGATATTATCCCAGAGGTCTCTAAGGCTATCCTGTGCTATTTTCATTCTTTGAGCTTGATTCTATTCTTCAGCCTTTACTTCCACCATTCTATCTTCCAGCTCACTTATCTGGTCTTCTGTCTCAGATACTCTGCTCTTGATTCCTTCTATAGTGTTTTTAAGTTCAGCAATTGAGTTGTTTGTCTCTGTTTGGTGTTTTTTAAGTTCTTGTATTTCTTTATTCAGTATGTTATTTGCTTCTTACAATTTCTCTAAAATTCTGTTTTTGTAGTTTTTGATCTTCATTGCTGTCATTCTTCTGAACTCGCCTCCATTTGTCAAGTTCCTCCTCGTTTATTTGAACTTGTGTGTTTGTAGATTGTTCCTTCACTTGTGCAGTATTTCTCTGCTGTTTCATTGTTATTATTAATTTTTTAACTAATCATGTTTGGAGTTTCCTTTCCCCAGAGTTTGGGTTATGTCCTTGGGTGTTTGTTGTTTGGATGAGGTGTCTTATTTTGGGCGATATTGGTGGTTGGGTGATGTTAGGACTTGCATACAAGTGCTTGCCTTTGTTGGGGTTCTTGCTGTTTAATGCTCTCTAGTGTCAGGTGTTCTCTGGCATTGTAGGGTTTTTGAGTCAGTGCTCCCTCCCTAAAGCTCCTGGGCTTGTTGCCTGACCAGGGAATGCAGATTTCACGGCTGGTTTGCTATGGCATTAAATGGTATTAAAACACATATATGCGAATGAGAAACAGAAGGTATGCCTTTGACAAATGGCAATTAAAATATGCAAATACTATCTAGTGCACTGGATTATACACACTAACATATATAGCCATAACACAATGCAAACATTCCAAAAAAAAAATACAGTACAATACATTAGCATAGCAAATAGAGAAAACCAAGAATGATATCCACCAGTTAAGAACCAAACTAACTAAGGCACAAATTGGAAAACAGTGCTAGAGAAGGGTCCTAACTGGGGATATGGCAATGAGAGCAAAACAGACTAAGAAATATGGTGCGGAAAGGGAAAAAGAGAAAGGGAGTATAAAGGAGAAATATAGAATAACAATGCAAAGTTAAATATAGGAAGATAAAAATTTGTATGTATTAGAGTTTAGTTCTGTAGAAAAAGAGCATCGGACAAAGCAAAGAAATAATTGTAGAAGAAATTAATACATGCAAAAAATTAAATAAAAATTAAGAGATAAATTTATAGAAAAACATAGAAAAGCAAAGCAAATATAATAAAAACAAAAACACCCCACAAGACAACAAAAAGCAAATGTTGACTCAGAAGTATATAACCAAAATAAAACGTGTGGTTTAAAAGAAAAAAAAAATAATAATAACAAAAAAGGGGATAGGGGAGGGGGAAAAAAGAAAAAAAAGAAGAAAGAAAGAAAGAAAGAAAAAAGTCCAGCGGTAAATCCAGCTCCAGTCACAATGTAAAAATAGTGAATGTTTATGCTCTTCTGTCTCTTGCTGACTATTCAGGAATTATCGGTCTTTTTCTTATCTCTGGTAATGGTTGGATCTGGAGGCATATTTTACGGTTTTTGTCAATTACCGCCTATTCCAGAACTAAAAGTCCCACTCAGGCTGGCCATGTTAGTTTCTTTATTATTAATCTGGTTAACTTTGTTGCTGGGTGGAGCTAAGTTCCCTCTCTGTAGTTTGACCTGCAGCCAAACTACAGTAGGGGTAATGGAGTCTCTCTCACAAAGGATTCGTTCCCACGTGCTAAGCACTGCCACAGTGTCCCCAACCCTGCTGCAGGCCACCAATGATCCCTGTCAACTCTGGAGAGTTCAGAATACTGAGGTGAGTCTGGTTCAGTCTTATGTGGGATTGCTGTTTCCCTCTCCTGGATCTCGGTGAGCAGAGTCTCCAGTCCTACTTGGCAGCTCTATGATCAGTTTAATGATAACCTCCTTCAAACGAAATTAAGTGGAATGCCGCTGTCTTTCCGAGGACTGGTAAAGGGCACTTCTAGCTTAAGGAGGCACTTGGACCCTCCAAAGTAGGTCAGGCTCAGTCCCTTGTTGGGGTCACTGCTCCTTTCCCAGGTCTTGGTGTGTAACGGGCTTTGCGTATTTTGCCCATCCAGCTTCTCTGGTGGGTTTGAGGTTTGGCTTTTAAAAACACGATTGTGCCCCTCCTACCGCCTTGTTGTGGCTTCTCCTTTACTCTTGGATGTGGGGTATCTTTTTTGTTATCAGATCCTACCTGCTCCCATTGATGGTTTTTCAGGAACTAGTTGCAGTTCTGGCGATTTTGCAGGAGAGATGAGTGCACGTCCTTCTACACTGCCATCTTAGCTCCACCCCCTAAGTTTCTATAAAGTTTTTTTGATCAAAGTTTTTTGATGTACACAAGTATTCACCTAAATCAGAATTGTAAAAGAAAAAGGAATGACACAGTTCTCTCACTATTGTAAACATAATACCTTGTAAGATCTCAAATGACAACACACCACCCTATAAATGTTGCATGAAGTTTAGGTTTAATGATTAAATTATTTTTTCCTCTGTATATTAAAAAACTGTCTCTAAGAACACATTTTAACAGATTTTCTTGATAATACTTTAGATGAATGAATCTCCTGGTGGGCAGAGGCGCAGCTGTATTTAAGAGTGCTAGTAGGGCGTGAGAGGAAGGTGTGGCTATGGAGTCAAATTAACCAAGGTTCAAACCAATAAACATTTACAGGAAATCCATTCAAAAGATTATGTTCATCTTAACTAGACACACACAGGCTTCCATGGTATCCTGAGCAGTTACATAGCTACTGATGACTAAGAGGAACGTTTCTTACAATCTTACTTAGAATTGCTCTGGAGAAGTACAGTGAAACATTCATAACATTCTCCATCAAAGTTCAAATCCTAATAATAATAATAACAAAACTACCATATCCTCTACTTCATTAATTAATTTCAAAGTGCTAAAGAGTTTTCATTCTCTGGTGGTGAGTCCTGAGGCTGAATGTATACACATGAAAAAAGTCTAATAAACAAAGGAAATATAGCCAGTGGTAGTCCATCAACCTTCAACAGTTACTATTATTCAGAAAATTCTGGAATAAAATACATATTTTTCTAGACTACATAAGGAAAAGATTTGCCAAGATTAGCTATTTAAAGCAATCAAGAAAAGAAACTAAGACAATTTAGAAGCATTTAGTTACTATAAACAATAAAGATAATAAAATCACAGTTATCTTATATGGAATCCTTAATTAATAGAGTAACTTTTTAGTGAAGATGAATAAAGTGCAGTTTTTTCTACCCAAGACTCTCATAATATGGAAAGAATATTAGGCTAAGCTCCTAAATGAGATATAGGTGAAGTGTTTTGAGAGTTTAAAGAGAGTACTGTATCTTAATAATGACGGGATTCTGGCGATTTTGCAGGAGAGATGAGTGCACGTCCTTCTACACTGCCATCTTAGCTCCACCCCCTAAGTTTCTATAAAGTTTTTTTGATCAAAGTTTTTTGATGTACACAAGTATTCACCTAAATCAGAATTGTAAAAGAAAAAGGAATGACACAGTTCTCTCACTATTGTAAACATAATACCTTGTAAGATCTCAAATGACAACACACCACCCTATAAATGTTGCATGAAGTTTAGGTTTAATGATTAAATTATTTTTTCCTCTGTATATTAAAAAACTGTCTCTAAGAACACATTTTAACAGATTTTCTTGATAATACTTTAGATGAATGAATCTCCTGGTGGGCAGAGGCGCAGCTGTATTTAAGAGTGCTAGTAGGGCGTGAGAGGAAGGTGTGGCTATGGAGTCAAATTAACCAAGGTTCAAACCAATAAACATTTACAGGAAATCCATTCAAAAGATTATGTTCATCTTAACTAGACACACACAGGCTTCCATGGTATCCTGAGCAGTTACATAGCTACTGATGACTAAGAGGAACGTTTCTTACAATCTTACTTAGAATTGCTCTGGAGAAGTACAGTGAAACATTCATAACATTCTCCATCAAAGTTCAAATCCTAATAATAATAATAACAAAACTACCATATCCTCTACTTCATTAATTAATTTCAAAGTGCTAAAGAGTTTTCATTCTCTGGTGGTGAGTCCTGAGGCTGAATGTATACACATGAAAAAAGTCTAATAAACAAAGGAAATATAGCCAGTGGTAGTCCATCAACCTTCAACAGTTACTATTATTCAGAAAATTCTGGAATAAAATACATATTTTTCTAGACTACATAAGGAAAAGATTTGCCAAGATTAGCTATTTAAAGCAATCAAGAAAAGAAACTAAGACAATTTAGAAGCATTTAGTTACTATAAACAATAAAGATAATAAAATCACAGTTATCTTATATGGAATCCTTAATTAATAGAGTAACTTTTTAGTGAAGATGAATAAAGTGCAGTTTTTTCTACCCAAGACTCTCATAATATGGAAAGAATATTAGGCTAAGCTCCTAAATGAGATATAGGTGAAGTGTTTTGAGAGTTTAAAGAGAGTAGTACTGTATTTTTTTTTATCTTAATAATGAAAACTAACATTTACAAAATGCCAACTAAGTAACAAATCCTGGAAAACCTGGCTTTAAAAGGTTTATCACCAAAGCTAATGGGAACTTGCCCTGCCTTTTGGATAGAGGTTGTTCAATAGTGTAACCTCCCTTTAAGCTTTAGGTGCCAACTAGTGGAACAAACAGCTGTCCTGAGTATTTGTTCTAAATGGAGATCTTCACCTTCCTATTTTTGAAAGAAAGATGAAAGAGAAACTGAGACTACAAATTCTACTTCTCTGATTTGTATATGCAAAGGGTTGATGTAGTCATATACTTTTCTTGGAAATGGGTAGGAATAAACTATCAGATGATGAATGGTATAGGAAAGAGATTCTTGAAGCTTCGTATATGTGAGGAACTTGTAGGTGGATCATCTTAGTTGAAACAACTGAGTACTGTTTCCTGTTTTGGGCTATCTACACCAAGCCACTGAGAAAACTGTAGATGAATTTAGTCTTTAGGGACCTGTGGAGAATGGAAGAAGCACCAGAAGAGGGACACATGACCTACTGGTATTACAGTGACAAACTGGTAATCCACACGTAGATCCCAGATGAGAGTATGATTTGTGAACACACAGAAAAGAAAGCAATGGTTCAACTAAGTCATGTCACATAAGTTATATTTTCTTTTTGGCAGGGATACTAACTTGGTGGCTTAGGGGATAACACTAAACACAGCACATCTTATTTCAGGATTGCATTTGACTGTCTCAACTTTTTTTTAAATTTTGGCCTCTTTTACTTATTTATTTTCATCCATCTTTATTCTTTGGCCTGTGTCAGCCTCCCATTGCAGTGGCCTCTCTTGTTGCAGAGCACCGGCTCTGGGCGCGTGTGCTCCAAAGCACTGGCTCATAATTAGACACAGCAGTCCAGCCACTCTGTGGCACATAGGATCCTCCCAGGTCAGGGATCAAACTGGCATCCCCTGCACTGCAAGGTGGACTCTCTACCCACTGGACCACCAGAAAAGCCCCTCAATGTTTTTAAAACAAAAAAAATTTTTTAACATTTACCAAAGATATAGGTGAAGTGTTTTGAGAGTTTAAAGAGAGTACTGTATTTTTTATCTTAATAATGAAAACTAACATTTACAAAATGCCAACTAAGTAACAAATCCTGGAAAACCTGGCTTTAAAAGGTTTATCACCAAAGCTAATGGGAACTTGCCCTGCCTTTTGGATAGAGGTTGTTCAATAGTGTAACCTCCCTTTAAGCTTTAGGTGCCAACTAGTGGAACAAACAGCTGTCCTGAGTATTTGTTCTAAATGGAGATCTTCACCTTCCTATTTTTGAAAGAAAGATGAAAGAGAAACTGAGACTACAAATTCTACTTCTCTGATTTGTATATGCAAAGGGTTGATGTAGTCATATACTTTTCTTGGAAATGGGTAGGAATAAACTATCAGATGATGAATGGTATAGGAAAGAGATTCTTGAAGCTTCGTATATGTGAGGAACTTGTAGGTGGATCATCTTAGTTGAAACAACTGAGTACTGTTTCCTGTTTTGGGCTATCTACACCAAGCCACTGAGAAAACTGTAGATGAATTTAGTCTTTAGGGACCTGTGGAGAATGGAAGAAGCACCAGAAGAGGGACACATGACCTACTGGTATTACAGTGACAAACTGGTAATCCACACGTAGATCCCAGATGAGAGTATGATTTGTGAACACACAGAAAAGAAAGCAATGGTTCAACTAAGTCATGTCACATAAGTTATATTTTCTTTTTGGCAGGGATACTAACTTGGTGGCTTAGGGGATAACACTAAACACAGCACATCTTATTTCAGGATTGCATTTGACTGTCTCAACTTTTTTTTAAATTTTGGCCTCTTTTACTTATTTATTTTCATCCATCTTTATTCTTTGGCCTGTGTCAGCCTCCCATTGCAGTGGCCTCTCTTGTTGCAGAGCACCGGCTCTGGGCGCGTGTGCTCCAAAGCACTGGCTCATAATTAGACACAGCAGTCCAGCCACTCTGTGGCACATAGGATCCTCCCAGGTCAGGGATCAAACTGGCATCCCCTGCACTGCAAGGTGGACTCTCTACCCACTGGACCACCAGAAAAGCCCCTCAATGTTTTTTTAAAACAAAATGGAGAAAAGCAAGTAGGATGTTAGCATCAGGAGATGTATTCATAACTGGCTAAGGAATAACTGAAGCCTAAAGAGGACTAATTAATTTTACTCAGCCATTAAAAAGAATGAAATAAGGCCATTTGCCGCAATATGGATGGACCTAGAAAGTATCGTACTGACTGAAGTTTAAGTTAGACACAGAAGGAGACATATTATAAGATATCCCTTTTATGTAGATTCTAGAAGAGATGATACAAATGAACTTATTAACATAACAGAAAGAGACTCACTGACTTAGAAAACAAACTAATGGTTGTGGTGGGGAGGGGATGGCTGGGGATTTGGGGAAAGTCCTGTGCACACTGCAATGTTTGAAATGCATAACCAACAAAAATCTATTGCATAATAAAAACAAAATGGAGAAAGGCAAGTGGGATGTCAGTATTAGGAGGTGTATTCATAACTGGTCAAGGAAATAATTAGTCCCCTAAAAAGGACTAATTAATGCATCATTGATAACTTTGATGTACAGTTCTATAGTCCTACCATGTAGACTGCGCCCTTGTCCCTGTCAATAACTGACAAAAGTTTGTTTAGTGTCTACTATGTACCAGGCATGCTGCTGAGTATTAGAATTAACACAGGACTACACATGCCAAGAACTGTACTCAACACTTTATAATCTTACTTGACTCTCACAATAATCTGATTAGATAGGTGTTATTATTTCTATTTCATAGAAAGATGGAAAACTTAATTATCCTGACCAAGGTTGGCCACACAGCTACTACGTGGCAGTGCTGAGACACAAATACTTGTCTGTTGACTCCTCTTCACTGCCTATTTTTTTTTTTAAAGATTTAAAGATTGGAATGAGAAAATGAATCAATAGGCATATAAAATGAATTGCAGAAGAGAGACTGACATGGGAACATGCCTAATGACAGAATTAGTATCCAAAAGAATTTTAATAGGCTAGAGTAAATTTAATCAGAGAACATTTAACAGAGATGCATATGAGATCCTAATGTTTTTAAAACAAAAGGAAAAGCAGTAAGGATCAGTGCATTCCTGCACTGCAAGGTGGCCTCTCTACCCACTGGACCACCAGAAAAGCCCCTCCCTGTTTTTTTAAAACAAAATGGAGAAAAGCAAGTAGGATGTTAGCATCAGGAGATGTATTCATAACTGGCTAAGGAATAACTGAAGCCTAAAGAGGACTAATTATTTACTCAGCCTTTAAAAAGAATAAATAAGCCTTCCCAATATGGATGGACCTAGAAAGTATCGTACTGACTGAAGTTTAAGTTAGACACAGAAGGAGACATATTATAAGATATCCCTTTTATGTAGATTCTAGAAGAGATGATACAAATGAACTTATTAACATAACAGAAAGAGACTCACTGACTTAGAAAACAAACTAATGGTTGTGGTGGGGAGGGGATGGCTGGGGATTTGGGGAAAGTCCTGTGCACACTGCAATGTTTGAAATGCATAACCAACAAAAATCTATTGCATAATAAAAACAAAATGGAGAAAGGCAAGTGGGATGTCAGTATTAGGAGGTGTATTCATAACTGGTCAAGGAAATAATTAGTCCCCTAAAAAGGACTAATTAATGCATCATTGATAACTTTGATGTACAGTTCTATAGTCCTACCATGTAGACTGCGCCCTTGTCCCTGTCAATAACTGACAAAAGTTTGTTTAGTGTCTACTATGTACCAGGCATGCTGCTGAGTATTAGAATTAACACAGGACTACACATGCCAAGAACTGTACTCAACACTTTATAATCTTACTTGACTCTCACAATAATCTGATTAGATAGGTGTTATTATTTCTATTTCATAGAAAGATGGAAAACTTAATTATCCTGACCAAGGTTGGCCACACAGCTACTACGTGGCAGTGCTGAGACACAAATACTTGTCTGTTGACTCCTCTTCACTGCCTATTTTTTTTTTTAAAATTAATGATTGGAATGAGAAAATGAATCAATAGGCATATAAAATGAATTGCAGAAGAGAGACTGACATGGGAACATGCCTAATGACAGAATTAGTATCCAAAAGAATTTTAATAGGCTAGAGTAAATTTAATCAGAGAACATTTAACAGAGATGCATATGAGATCCTAAGCTTGGTTCCAAATATCCAGCTGCACGGGGCAATGTGGCTTAGCAGCTGCACAAGCTCAATGTGATTTGATAGTGTGACATAGTGGCCCTAAAAGTGAATGAAAACGAATGCCCCATTTTTATAAATCTAGTATTACAAACAAGTAGACAGATTATACTGTTTTATTAGGTAGCCTAATAGTTCTAGGAAGCACACCTTTAAAGGGACATAGAGTTAGCCAGACTTGTGTTATTAGGTAGCCTAATAGTTCTAGGAAGCACACCTTTAAAGGGACATAGAGTTAGCCAGACTTGTGAAAGAACTCAGTATCATTTTCCTTTCATTCTTCTGACAAGCTTTTTTCTTCTTTATTGAAATACAGTTGATGCACAACATTACATTAGTTTCAGGTATACTACACAGTGACTTGACATTTGCATATATTGTGAAATGATCACTACAGTAAGTCTAGTAACAATCTGCTCACATACAAAGTTATTAGAATATTATTGTCCATATTCCTTGTGCTGTAATTGCATCCTTGTGGCTTATTTATTTTATAACTGGAGGTTCATACCTCTTAATTTCCTTCACCTATTCTGAACACTTGCTTTTTGAAATTTTGTTTGGGTAAATACCCAAAAGTGATTTGCTGGATCATATGGCAATTCTGGGCTTCGTGGGTAGCACCAGTGGTAAAGAACCCGCCTGCCAATGCAGGAGTTAAGAAATGTGTGTTCAGTCCCTGGGTTGGGAAGATCCCCTGGAGGAGGGCATGGCAACCCACTCCAGTATTCTTGCCTGGAGAATCCCATGGACAGAGGAGCCTGGTGGACTACGGTCCACAGGGTCAAAACTGATTTAACACACACATAAATGGCAGTTCTATTTTAATTGTTTGAGGACCGCCATACTGTTTTCCATAGCAGTTGTACATTTTAATACTCACCAACAGTGCATGAATTTCCTGAAAACCTTTTTTTTTTCGAGTGCTTACTATATGCCAGACATTATGCTAGGCACTGAGGAAGTCCAAGTTTATAAAACAGCCCTCTTGTAGTTTACATCCTTACTGGAGAGGAAAACAAAAGCAAATGAATAAATGTATACCACAGTGTCAGATGGCGATAAATTCTGTGAGGATACACACAGTATAAAGGGACAGAGAACATGGTTGAGGCTATTCAGATAATTTGGTCAGGGGAGTATCTCTGAAGTACTGTGATTTGATCAGTGACCTGGAATAACTAAAGGAGGGTAGGATAAAGTGAAGAAAAAAACATCCACACCTTGGAAAGAGAGTACAAAACCTTGAGATGGGAGTTTGCTTTTTATGTTCTAGAAGGAAATTTTTGAACCACTATGCCATGCTAGCAGACATAATGCAAGAGGAAAAGCAGCACTCTGGGCTGTCACAAAGATCAGGTGAATGAAGGACTGCAAGAGGGACAGAGGAAGCAGCATGAGTAAGAGGAGTAAAGATGAGAGTAGAGACCTGATAGCTGTATTTGGGCACCTGAGTTTGTTCCACATGAGAATTAACTGAAAGCACATGAAGACAGCTAGTCGTGGAAACAAAAGTCTTAGAGCAGTGTAACTGTGGCACATCGGAAGACCTCCTGAAATCAGATCTCTAGGGACATGAAGTCTGAATCTGCATTTTTAGTATCAGGAAGTTGCATCTCTATTGTGGGACTGATGAATAGTGGGTAAAAGTAGACAAATTTTGCTATGCATTTTGCTATACAATTGCTGACCATCTATAAGTTGTTGCTTATGACAGAAATTAGTGCTCTCTCATTGAAGCAGAGACTGGATAACTACTTTGGGGCGGGGGCTATTAGAAGAGAATTTAAACATTGTGTAGAATGGGGAGAACGTTATACTAAGTAAAATACTAAACCCAATGTCCCATTATTATGAAATGCAAACAGCAAAACTGCTCCGAAGACCCAGAGGAACAGTGATTCCAACTAGCCTTTTCTATGTCTTATTTGACACTCAAGAAGTATGAAAAGATCTATTTTCCTGATTCCTAGGATTAGGGTTGTTAAATGACCATAAAGCAACATCTACTAATTAAGGAAAAGGAAAGGAATTAAAATCTTACTGAAAAATGGCAAAAGAAATCTTAATAATTGAGAAAGCGCTGTATCAACATTAGCTATGTTCCCATAATAACATATGATGAAAACCCTGAAAGTCAATTCCCTTGGTGTTACTGGATTTATTATTATTATTTTTTATTATGGAATTAGGGCAAAAGCACAAAGTCAGACCAGATATCTTGGATCTGTTAGAGAAATGAGATGCTCCAAATTTTGTGCCACACAATAAGTGTGCTGGGTGTCTCTTTGTGGCCCTAACATTTCCTGTGTGCAGCAGAGACTGGGCTGTGGACCTCCTCGTTTGTTGGAGCATATGCAGTATTGTTGAGCTCACCACACAGCTGTGGGGGGAAAACGTTGCTCATCCTAAGGTTATAACCCCCTTTCTCTAAATTACTGTTTACTGATGTGGGAGAAAAGGACTCCTGGCATAGCCCAATAATTACTCTTGGCACAGCTCAATAATTAATGAAGTGTTAAAAAGACACTGCTAAAGTTTGTCCATCTGCTATGGAGGGTGCGAAAGTACAAGAAATCCGCCTGCGTCGCCAAGTCAAAGACACACATGTCCTGCCCCATCCTCCCAGGAGGGGACGCAGTGGGGAGTGAGCACAAGCCAGTGAGTCAGTGAGGGAGAGAAAGGGACTTACTATCAAGCTGTTTCCACCTTACTGAGAACAGAGAAGCCCAAGGTGGTAGAGTTGGAATTTCTGAGACTTTTCTCCCTTGTGATTTATAGGTAGGTCCTTTAATTTGTGAAAAGAAATTTGTAGGCAGAAACAATTCCTCTCCTCTGCACTGGTTATAAGACAGTAATTTTTAAATCCACAGTTTAAAATAATTTGACGATGATAATGCAACAAGGACAAATAATTAGGGCCACTAGTGTGGTATTTATCTCCCAAAGTTTTCAGAGGCTGCACGCTAGCATTTAATCTAGTGAATAAGATATCAAGAGTGCTTTTTAGCTGCAAAATTAACAAAAGAAGGAATAAATATTATTTTCCCCCTCAAAGGACCTAGTTTGGAAAAAGCCCAAGGATTAACTCTTTGTGCCTCAGTCTGATTTCACAGTGTGTCACCTCTCACACTTGTCCTCATCAATCACTGACATAGGACCAGGCCTCAGACAGGCCTCCGGGCTTTCCCAGGAATCCCTGCTGCTTGGCTAGAGAGTCAGGTCCAGGCCAAGGATTTCTAAAATATAGCTCAGGTACAAGCGGACTCCAGCTTCAGGCCAATCTCTTTAAGTAAAGGGTCTTTTCTAATACGTGGAACAGAAAATAATATTAGGAGAATGAGTTAACATCTTTTCATTCTCCCTCTTCCTCTGTTCTCCCCTCTCCCATCCCTAAGTTGTTTAAGTTCTAGTTCAGACTAAAAGGAATACACTTGACAAGTTCTGCTTCATTGACTCTATTCTAGTTTCATTGATGACACATTGAATATTATTTTCTTTTTTCTATTTTTCTTCCAGTGCTGTGTATATATATTTCTTAGTGGTCACAATTTCTCTATGTGACAGCTAAGGGGAAGTATAGGGCAAGGAGTAAACCTTAAGGAATTAAGGTACAGACTGTCCTATTTTTTACCCTCCTCTTTAATATGAAACTGGTTACAGGCACATTTTTTTAAACCTCTCAGCAGGAATTGCAAAGTTTTCCCGGTCATCACCTAGCAACAAAATCCAGCAAAACATTCGCAAAGCAGTTTTTGCAATGCAGCCATCACTGACTGGCAGAACTGACTCGTGGAAGGCTGAATCTGTAATGGAGGGGAATTGAATGCTTTCTTCTTTATTCGAGTAGAATGCTGAGATGTGCAGTCTGGATTCTGTTTGAACCAAATTAATGTACATTAAAGAATAAACCATAATGCCCATTGTGAATAGGAGGTCAGAAGGATTCAACAGAATTTAAGGATGAACTAATTCTTATTGAGACTATTTAAATTGAACTTTTAAAGTAGTTGCTTTAAATAAAGCAATCTGAGATTGATATAACTATCCCTTTATTAGATAAAATATTCTGAGGATCTTTGGGTAGCATAAGAAACCTTAAATCTATTGGGTAATAAGTTCAGAATTCAACTGAAGATTTCTTAGCCTCTTCTCTGAAAATAATGATAAAAATCCCTCTTCAGAAGGAGAGGAAATCTACTTTGTCTGGCTTTGACTTCTACTCAGAGTTAGCAGCCAGACATAATGTCTATCATCTTTAAGAAAATATGCTACTCTGGAACTTGGTTATGATATCCATCTGAAGGTCCATGCTCTGGGTCTTTTTCTTAGAAGTATAAGAACCTTACAACAAGATCCTTTTGCTTTGTCATGTACTTGAGAATCAAAATACTGGATGCAAAAACATTTTTATTTCAATTATTTTTTTCTGTAGTAGCTATATGTGGAGACTGATTTAATACTCAGATAGGGCCTTCTGAAAGCATATCTCTATGTCTAGGAAATTTTATGGTTCATCTTTTCTTTCCCTCTCCCCCCATCCCTAAGTTGTTTAAGTTCTAGTTCAGACTAAAAGGAATACACTTGACAAGTTCTGCTTCATTGACTCTATTCTAGTTTCATTGATGACACATTGAATATTATTTTCTTTTTTCTATTTTTCTTCCAGTGCTGTGTATATATATTTCTTAGTGGTCACAATTTCTCTATGTGACAGCTAAGGGGAAGTATAGGGCAAGGAGTAAACCTTAAGGAATTAAGGTACAGACTGTCCTATTTTTTACCCTCCTCTTTAATATGAAACTGGTTACAGGCACATTTTTTTAAACCTCTCAGCAGGAATTGCAAAGTTTTCCCGGTCATCACCTAGCAACAAAATCCAGCAAAACATTCGCAAAGCAGTTTTTGCAATGCAGCCATCACTGACTGGCAGAACTGACTCGTGGAAGGCTGAATCTGTAATGGAGGGGAATTGAATGCTTTCTTCTTTATTCGAGTAGAATGCTGAGATGTGCAGTCTGGATTCTGTTTGAACCAAATTAATGTACATTAAAGAATAAACCATAATGCCCATTGTGAATAGGAGGTCAGAAGGATTCAACAGAATTTAAGGATGAACTAATTCTTATTGAGACTATTTAAATTGAACTTTTAAAGTAGTTGCTTTAAATAAAGCAATCTGAGATTGATATAACTATCCCTTTATTAGATAAAATATTCTGAGGATCTTTGGGTAGCATAAGAAACCTTAAATCTATTGGGTAATAAGTTCAGAATTCAACTGAAGATTTCTTAGCCTCTTCTCTGAAAATAATGATAAAAATCCCTCTTCAGAAGGAGAGGAAATCTACTTTGTCTGGCTTTGACTTCTACTCAGAGTTAGCAGCCAGACATAATGTCTATCATCTTTAAGAAAATATGCTACTCTGGAACTTGGTTATGATATCCATCTGAAGGTCCATGCTCTGGGTCTTTTTCTTAGAAGTATAAGAACCTTACAACAAGATCCTTTTGCTTTGTCATGTACTTGAGAATCAAAATACTGGATGCAAAAACATTTTTATTTCAATTATTTTTTTCTGTAGTAGCTATATGTGGAGACTGAAATATATCAAGTCAATGATTTGATTTTTAATACTCAGATAGGGCCTTCTGAAAGCATATCTCTATTGATGCTAGGGGAAATTTTTTAGTCCAGTATTTTAGGCAGGTAGCAAAAGGATTTGTTGAATGGAACAGAATCCTCACTTTATAATGAGAATTCAACAAAGTCTACTCCACACATATACACTATGTAATGGAGGCTATAGAGTATATTCTCACATCAGGCTTCAGCTTTTGATCACTGAGGAACTAGTGAGACTAGTGACTTGTGGGCAAATTGTGATCCCATTTAGATTATGTTCTTTGTGTCCACTAGTCTGGTTGTTGTCCAACGTGCCTGCTTGATTTTCTGTCCACTATTGCTAATACCAGAATTGTTATTAACATTTGCCCACATCCTTGCACAAACTGGAGCTGTTAAGTACTGAGTCCTTTCCAGCTGATTTGTGTAAAAGGTCTTGCTTTCCCCCATAATGCTCTGTGAAATGTTGGCTGTCTGCTTTATTTGTCCATCTCTCTTTAGGCAGGACTCTATTGGACGATTTTCTGTCCTGTCACAATTAGCCCTTCTGTGGCTAGGGGAGCAATCCTTGTTGCACAAAGTATGGTCTGAAGACCAGCGTATTGATACTTGGGGACTTCTTATGTATATACAGAACCTCAGGCTCTAACTAAGAACTACTGAATTAGAATCTGCATTTTAAGAAGTTTCCCAGGTGATTCACATGCACACTGAAGTTTGAGGAACACTCTAATCTTTTTGATTCAATGATTTGCTTCCTGCTAGGAGTGCTAGCTGAAAATAGATTTTCCTTTTGATATTTCCTCTAAAACAGCAGCAAACACTCCCTACTCTCAACAGTACTGAGGTAAAATGAGAGGCTGAGCCATACGACAAGTAACAAAGAGATGTGAGCAAAGATGTAGAGACTGCCCACGTGTTCACTGGCATGCACCACAGAAACCTGAGCAAAGATATAGAGACTGCCCATGTGTTCACTGGCATGTACCACACAAACCTGAGCAAAGATGTAGAGACTGCCCACGTGTTCACTGGCATGCACCACACAAACCTGAGCAAAGATGTAGAGACTGCCCACGTGTTCACTGGCATGCACCGCACAAACCAATGGATCCACATGACCCAGAAGACAATCAGATAGTTGTCTCTACTCTGTATGTCTTGCTGTTACTCATTTCAGGGAAAATTGTACATTTTGTCTCATATTGTAGTTATTTTTGTATATGATACTTCTCCTGCTAGATGAAAAATTTCTTGAGGCCATGTATGTTTCTATATTTAAACATAATTATTCATACTTATCCCCTGCACACCTCTAGCCCAAGGCTTTCATCCTAATAGGAGCTTAACAAATGATGGCTGCACTGAATTGGTAGCATTTCCAGTAGATACAATATGTTTAACGGGGTTATTACAACAGTGTTCTTTCTACAGAAAATGCATAGGAACTCCATAATGGCCTCACAGGAAGCACTGAGGGGAAGTGTGTCTCAGTGACTCTAGGCATTTGGATCACATTACAGATGGTACAGTCTGGTTGGAATTAATGCTGTTTAGTACCAAATAGACCAGGTCCTCAAATCAGTTATGAAAGCATAATTTGGGGGCATCTTTTTGATTTGGGGTCTATATGTTCATCCAAAATGATCTCAAAGAACGAAGAACCTCTAAGAGAAGAGGGTCTATGAATTTACTAATCCTTCTGTTACGAGGGGAGAAAAGGCAGAGTTGCAATCCAAGAATATGAGGGGAAGGGGTTTGCTATATATGAATAACACTAATACTTGTAAAATAAATTAAATTTATTTGCATTGAAAGCCAAAGAATGTATTGTGCTTCTTCTGATATTACTTACCAAAATGTGTAGATCTTTCAGTACACTTTTTGATGGTAGAAAACTTCTAAAATTTAATGCAATTCTGATTTTTCTAATACTTGTATTATTCAATAGATTATGCAGAGGAAGTGCTGACATTTGGGGAGTATAAAATGGCCTATCAATACACACACACACACACACACACACACACACACACACACAAAGTTATACAAAATCTGTGAAGGTTAACACCACTCACCCACAGTGCTCTCACATCAGGTTTGTTTGATATATTGGGGATTTGAATTGATAGTGGAAAAACTAGAAATGAAAAATCTGTCATGTACAATGTTAGGAATCTATACTGGGGAAAAGAAACTAAGCATAAACAGGCGAACTGGTTTCACTTCAAAGCAAAAAGCAAGAGCTAAAGTAACAATTAGAGGGTTATATGAATTACTGTATATATCACTCTAAAAACTCAGATGATTAGATGGGGCTTTTTATCCTGGTTTCATGAAATGGAAGTTTCTTTCACAGGAAGATCTGTAGTTACAAAACAGAGTAGTTAATAACATGTAAAAGCTGCACTAGTTTCAGCAGCTCAAAATTTCAATTATAGCTAAAGGCAAATTTGTCACTTAATTAGTAATTCGGACACAGGTAAAGGGGAAGACAGCTGCTTTTCTAGGCATTTTATGCCTCACTGGTCCCCGGTAACCAGATGGCATTGTTGTTACTGATGGATGAACCAGAGAAGATGTGGGAGAGGATGTACCCCATATCCTAACTCCTTGAAATAACAAATTTGGATTAGAAATTTCACAAGGAGTAGGATTCTTTTGTGGTCACCTGGCCAGGGTGCCATGGGGAACAGTGTAGCTGAATCAGTAACTGAGCCTTCCACCCTCCTGACAGCTTGCCTGGGAAGTTCTTAGGTAAATTAGCAGCTGAACATACTAGCTTTCTTTTGTTTAGAAAAGACTCCTAACTACAGAATTATTCAATGATATTATACATATTTTTAAACCTAAAAGAAATCCCATCTATTTGTCTAGCATTTTGGAGTTTCCACTTGCTTTTTGCAGAGTTGCAATCCAATATGAGGGAAGGGGTTTGCTATATATGAATAACACTAATACTTGTAAAATAAATTAAATTTATTTGCATTGAAAGCCAAAGAATGTATTGTGCTTCTTCTGATATTACTTACCAAAATGTGTAGATCTTTCAGTACACTTTTTGATGGTAGAAAACTTCTAAAATTTAATGCAATTCTGATTTTTCTAATACTTGTATTATTCAATAGATTATGCAGAGGAAGTGCTGACATTTGGGGAGTATAAAATGGCCTATCAATACACACACACACACACACACACACACACACACACACACAAAGTTATACAAAATCTGTGAAGGTTAACACCACTCACCCACAGTGCTCTCACATCAGGTTTGTTTGATATATTGGGGATTTGAATTGATAGTGGAAAAACTAGAAATGAAAAATCTGTCATGTACAATGTTAGGAATCTATACTGGGGAAAAGAAACTAAGCATAAACAGGCGAACTGGTTTCACTTCAAAGCAAAAAGCAAGAGCTAAAGTAACAATTAGAGGGTTATATGAATTACTGTATATATCACTCAAAAAACTCAGATGATTAGATGGGGCTTTTATCCTGGTTTCAGGAAATGGAAGTTTCTTTCACAGGAAGATCTGTAGTTACAAAACAGAGTAGTTAATAACATGTAAAAGCTGCACTAGTTTCAGCAGCTCAAAATTTCAATTATAGCTAAAGGCAAATTTGTCACTTAATTAGTAATTCGGACACAGGTAAAGGGGAAGACAGCTGCTTTTCTAGGCATTTTATGCCTCACTGGTCCCCGGTAACCAGATGGCATTGTTGTTACTGATGGATGAACCAGAGAAGATGTGGGAGAGGATGTACCCCATATCCTAACTCCTTGAAATAACAAATTTGGATTAGAAATTTCACAAGGAGTAGGATTCTTTTGTGGTCACCTGGCCAGGGTGCCATGGGGAACAGTGTAGCTGAATCAGTAACTGAGCCTTCCACCCTCCTGACAGCTTGCCTGGGAAGTTCTTAGGTAAATTAGCAGCTGAACATACTAGCTTTCTTTTGTTTAGAAAAGACTCCTAACTACAGAATTATTCAATGATATTATACATATTTTTAAACCTAAAAGAAATCCCATCTATTTGTCTAGCATTTTGGAGTTTCCCACTTGCTTTTTCTATCTATTATTTTACCAAACCCTCACATTAACTCCTTGGAGAAAGGCGGACTGGGATTGTTATTTCTATTTGTCAGATTGAGAAACTGAGGTTCAGAGAGGTGGATTTAGTTTATCAAAGTCTGCAAAGCTAATTATAAGCCTAGAAATGATTCCCATAATTAGTGCTTCTTCTAACTAACACAAATGGGCAAAAAACAGGAAAAATGAGATAAATCTCACTGGTAGTCAGGGAAATACAAATTAATGTATCGAATTTTTGTCAATTTGGTGACTATTAAGAAAATCAATATTCATTGATGGCAAATATATATTCATACTCTTTAACAAAATAATTCCACTTCTAGTAATCTATCCTATACAAAAACACATGTGTACATAAAGATGTATGTACAGTGATGCTGGTTGTTTATATTATTAAAATGCTGCAAACAACTTTAAAGTTCTTAATTTGGGGATTACTAAATAAATATGACATATATACATAATGAAATATAATTATTTTAGGTAGGATGGATTTGTATGTACTGATGCACAGAAACTCCCAGACATATTAATAAGTAAATAAACCAATTTGCACAACATACATCATTTAGTTTTTTAAAAAAACGATGCATATACATACACACCTGAACAGGAAAAGTGGTCTGGGAAAGAACAGACCAAATTGAAAACAGTGATTACCTATGGTGAGCAGAGTGATATTGTGGGATGGGCAGATAAAGAGGAAATTTTACAGTTGGTCTCTATATTATTAGACTCTTTTAAGAAAATTTATTTATGCATTACTATAAAATTTAAAATGATTAGTTAACTTTCCCAGGGCTTTCATTCCTTGCATCATGGATGCTGTCTCTCCTGAACAGTGTAGCTGAATCAGTAACTGAGCCTTCCACCCTCCTGACAGCTTGCCTGGGAAGTTCTTAGGTAAATTAGCAGCTGAACATACTAGCTTTCTTTTGTTTAGAAAAGACTCCTAACTACAGAATTATTCAATGATATTATACATATTTTTAAACCTAAAAGAAATCCCATCTATTTGTCTAGCATTTTGGAGTTTCCCACTTGCTTTTTCTATCTATTATTTTACCAAACCCTCACATTAACTCCTTGGAGAAAGGCGGACTGGGATTGTTATTTCTATTTGTCAGATTGAGAAACTGAGGTTCAGAGAGGTGGATTTAGTTTATCAAAGTCTGCAAAGCTAATTATAAGCCTAGAAATGATTCCCATAATTAGTGCTTCTTCTAACTAACACAAATGGGCAAAAAACAGGAAAAATGAGATAAATCTCACTGGTAGTCAGGGAAATACAAATTAATGTATCGAATTTTTGTCAATTTGGTGACTATTAAGAAAATCAATATTCATTGATGGCAAATATATATTCATACTCTTTAACAAAATAATTCCACTTCTAGTAATCTATCCTATACAAAAACACATGTGTACATAAAGATGTATGTACAGTGATGCTGGTTGTTTATATTATTAAAATGCTGCAAACAACTTTAAAGTTCTTAATTTGGGGATTACTAAATAAATATGACATATATACATAATGAAATATAATTATTTTAGGTAGGATGGATTTGTATGTACTGATGCACAGAAACTCCCAGACATATTAATAAGTAAATAAACCAATTTGCACAACATACATCATTTAGTTTTTTAAAAAAACGATGCATATACATACACACCTGAACAGGAAAAGTGGTCTGGGAAAGAACAGACCAAATTGAAAACAGTGATTACCTATGGTGAGCAGAGTGATATTGTGGGATGGGCAGATAAAGAGGAAATTTTACAGTTGGTCTCTATATTATTAGACTCTTTTAAGAAAATTTATTTATGCATTACTATAAAATTTAAAATGATTAGTTAACTTTCCCAGGGCTTTCATTCCTTGCATCATGGATGCTGTCTCTCCTGAACTGTCTGATTACTAGAGCCATTCCTGAATCTCAGCTAGAGCTCAGTAAGATGTCTCCAACCTTGGATCTCCAGTATTACGAGGTAGGAGAAGGGCCTGACTCTGACCTTTCAGGATCATCTTTCTATTATTGCTCTATGATGGATATACATCAATCCAGATATACAGTTTCATACTGATTTTTTTAACCGTTGCTAGACCAATGGTTTCAGAATACTTCTGGCAAAGCATAATATATTCAGAAGCACAATGTATGAGAAGGCAAAAATAGAGCTGCTTTGGTTGAAGTTGAGGAGGGTGGAGGCCTCCTCATTTCTACTAAACTCCAAAAAACTTCCTCCAAAAAAGCTCCTAGGCTTCCACAGACAAATCACTACCATCACCTTATTTTATAAAGAAACAGGAGTCCAGTGAAGGGAAGTGCTTCAGCTGTGGTTACACAAATGCTCAAGATAGAGCTTGTCTTTGAATGTAAATATTCTAACTCTGGGCTTCCCCTGCAGTTGAGCAATAAAGAATCTACATAATACTGGCACAAACACAGAAGTATCAACCAAGAGAACAAGATAGAGAGCCCAGAGATAAACCAACACACTCATGGGTACCTTATTTCTGACAAATGAGGTAAGAATATACAATGAGGCAAAGACAGCCTCTTCAATAAGTGGTGCTGGAAAAACTGGACCACTACATGTAAAAGAATGAAGTTGGAACACTACCTAACACCATACACAAAGATAAACTCAAAATGGATTAAAGGCCTAGCTGTAAGACCAGAGACCATAAAACTCTTGGAGGAAAAGATAGGCAGAACACTCAATGACTTAAATCAAAGCAAGATCTTCTATGACCTGCCTCTTAGAGTGGTGGAAATAAAGAAAAAAATGAACAAGTGGGACCTGATGAAACTTAAAAGCTTTTTCACAGCAAAATAAACTATAAACAAGGTGAAAAGATAACCTTCAGGTTGGGAGAGAATAATAGCTAATGAAATAACCAATAAAGTATTTTAAGAAAATTTATTTATGCATTACTATAAAATTTAAAATGATTAGTTAACTTTCCCAGGGCTTTCATTCCTTGCATCATGGATGCTGTCTCTCCTGAACTGTCTGATTACTAGAGCCATTCCTGAATCTCAGCTAGAGCTCAGTAAGATGTCTCCAACCTTGGATCTCCAGTATTACGAGGTAGGAGAAGGGCCTGACTCTGACCTTTCAGGATCATCTTTCTATTATTGCTCTATGATGGATATACATCAATCCAGATATACAGTTTCATACTGATTTTTTTAACCGTTGCTAGACCAATGGTTTCAGAATACTTCTGGCAAAGCATAATATATTCAGAAGCACAATGTATGAGACGGCAAAGATAGAGCTGCTTTGGTTGAAGTTGAGGAGGGTGGAGGCCTCCTCATTTCTACTAAACTCCAAAAAACTTCCTCCAAAAAAGCTCCTAGGCTTCCACAGACAAATCACTACCATCACCTTATTTTATAAAGAAACAGGAGTCCAGTGAAGGGAAGTGCTTCAGCTGTGGTTACACAAATGCTCAAGATAGAGCTTGTCTTTGAATGTAAATATTCTAACTCTGGGCTTCCCCTGCAGTTGAGCAATAAAGAATCTACATAATACTGGCACAAACACAGAAGTATCAACCAAGAGAACAAGATAGAGAGCCCAGAGATAAACCAACACACTCATGGGTACCTTATTTCTGACAAATGAGGTAAGAATATACAATGAGGCAAAGACAGCCTCTTCAATAAGTGGTGCTGGAAAAACTGGACCACTACATGTAAAAGAATGAAGTTGGAACACTACCTAACACCATACACAAAGATAAACTCAAAATGGATTAAAGGCCTAGCTGTAAGACCAGAGACCATAAAACTCTTGGAGGAAAAGATAGGCAGAACACTCAATGACTTAAATCAAAGCAAGATCTTCTATGACCTGCCTCTTAGAGTGGTGGAAATAAAGAAAAAAATGAACAAGTGGGACCTGATGAAACTTAAAAGCTTTTTCACAGCAAAATAAACTATAAACAAGGTGAAAAGATAACCTTCAGGTTGGGAGAGAATAATAGCTAATGAAATAACCAATAAAGTATTAATTTTAAAAATATACAAGCAGCTCAGACAACTCAACACCAAAAAAAAAAAAAAAAAAGCTACCTCATCAAAAAATGGGAAAAAGACCTAAACAGACATCTCTCCAAAGAAGACATACAGATGGCCAAAAAACACATGAAATGATGCTCAACATTGATCCTTTTTAGAGAAATGCAAATCAAAACTACAATGAGATATCACCTCACACCAGTCAGAATGGCCATCATCAAAAAGTCTAGCAACAACAAATGCTGGAGGGGGTGTGGAGAAAAGGGAACCCTCTTGCACTGTTGGTGGGAATGTGAACTGATACAGTCACTATGGAAGACAGTGTGGAGATCGCTCAAAAACTAGGAATAGAGCCAACATGTGACCCAGCAATCCCACTACTAGGCAATATATACCCTGAGGAAGTCAAAACTGAAAGAGACACATGTACTTCATTGTTCATTGCAGCACTATTTACAATAGCTAGAACATGGAAGCAACCTAGATATTCATCGACAGATGAATGGATAAAGAAGCTGTGGTACATATATACAATGGAATATTACTTAGCTATAAAAAGAAATGCATTTGAATCCATTCTAATGAGGCGGGTGAATCCAGAACCTATTATACAAAGCAAGGTATGTCAGGGAGAGAAAGATAACTACTGTATACTGACACATGTGTATGAAATCTAGAAAGATGGTGCTGACCTCATCTTAGACTTCTAACCTCTAGAACTGTGAGAAATAAATATCTGCTGTTTATAAGCTGAAAAAAAAACAAAGACGGTGCTGATAAATGAATATGCAGAGCGGCAATGGAGAGGCAGACATGGAGAACAGTCTTAACAGATGTTAGTGTGAGGGAGAGGAATATGCTGTGGGACTAGGGGATCTCAAATAGGGGCTCTATGGCAACCTGGAGGGGTGGTATGAAGAGGAGGACAAGTAGAAGGTTCAGGAGGGGGGTTACATATGTATACCTATGGTGGATTTGGGTCGATATGTGGCAATAAACAACAAAACTCTGTAAAAAAAAAAACAAATAAAATTTGTATGGAATAAATAAAAAAAGAATCTACCTGAAATGCAGGAGATGCGGATTAAGTCCCTGGATCCGGAAGACACCTTGAAGGAGGGCATGGCAAGTCAGTCCAGTATTCTTGCCTGGGAAATCTCATGGACAGAGGCGGCTGGTATGCTACAATCCACGGGGTCACAAAGAGTACTGGACACAACTGAAGCAACTGAACATGCATGCATGCATTCTGAGTCCAATTTCTACTGGCCTTCCCAAAAAGGGACAGGTGGTTCACGTTTTTGTTACTGTTGTTGTTCAGTCACTAAGCCGTGTCTGACTCTTTGTGCCCTCATGGACTGCAGCAAGCCAGGTTTCCTATCCTTCACCATCTCCCAGAATTTGCTCAGACTCATGTCCATTGAGCTGGTAAGGCCATACAAAGACAGTGTGAGATCGCTCAAAAACTAGGAATAGAGCCAACATGTGACCCAGCAATCCCACTACTAGGCAATATATACCCTGAGGAAGTCAAAACTGAAAGAGACACATGTACTTCATTGTTCATTGCAGCACTATTTACAATAGCTAGAACATGGAAGCAACCTAGATATTCATCGACAGATGAATGGATAAAGAAGCTGTGGTACATATATACAATGGAATATTACTTAGCTATAAAAAGAAATGCATTTGAATCCATTCTAATGAGGCGGGTGAATCCAGAACCTATTATACAAAGCAAGGTATGTCAGGGAGAGAAAGATAACTACTGTATACTGACACATGTGTATGAAATCTAGAAAGATGGTGCTGACCTCATCTTAGACTTCTAACCTCTAGAACTGTGAGAAATAAATATCTGCTGTTTATAAGCTGAAAAAAAAACAAAGACGGTGCTGATAAATGAATATGCAGAGCGGCAATGGAGAGGCAGACATGGAGAACAGTCTTAACAGATGTTAGTGTGAGGGAGAGGAATATGCTGTGGGACTAGGGGATCTCAAATAGGGGCTCTATGGCAACCTGGAGGGGTGGTATGAAGAGGAGGACAAGTAGAAGGTTCAGGAGGGGGGTTACATATGTATACCTATGGTGGATTTGGGTCGATATGTGGCAATAAACAACAAAACTCTGTAAAAAAAAAAACAAATAAAATTTGTATGGAATAAATAAAAAAAGAATCTACCTGAAATGCAGGAGATGCGGATTAAGTCCCTGGATCCGGAAGACACCTTGAAGGAGGGCATGGCAAGTCAGTCCAGTATTCTTGCCTGGGAAATCTCATGGACAGAGGCGGCTGGTATGCTACAATCCACGGGGTCACAAAGAGTACTGGACACAACTGAAGCAACTGAACATGCATGCATGCATTCTGAGTCCAATTTCTACTGGCCTTCCCAAAAAGGGACAGGTGGTTCACGTTTTTGTTACTGTTGTTGTTCAGTCACTAAGCCGTGTCTGACTCTTTGTGCCCTCATGGACTGCAGCAAGCCAGGTTTCCCTATCCTTCACCATCTCCCAGAATTTGCTCAGACTCATGTCCATTGAGCTGGTAAGGCCATACAAAATTTTTTTTTAATTAATTAATTAATTAATTTATGGCTGTTCTGGGTGTTCGTTGCTGCACAAGGGCTTTTTTCTCTCTAGTTGAAGTGAGCAGGCTTCTCGTTGCAGTGGCTTCTTTTTTGGCCACTTTGATTGGTTTTTCATCTATTTCTTTGTTCTCTGGCCTGTGTGGGCCTCCCACTGCAGTGGCCCCTCTTGTCACAGAGCACTGGCTCTGGGCACATGAGCTCCAGAACTCCGGATCGGTAGTTGGACACATCGGTCCAGCTGCTCCGCGGCACGTGGGATCTTCCCAGGCCAGGGATTGAACCGGCACCCCTTGCACTGCAAGGCGGTGTCCTTACCCACTGGACCACCAGGGAAGCCCCAAACTTCTTATCCTCTGTCATTCCCTTCCTCTCATGCCCTCAATACTTCTCAGTATCAAAGTCTTTTCCAACTAGTTGGCTCTTTGTATCAGGTGGCCAAAGTATTGGAGCTTCAGCTTCAGAGTCACTCCTTCCAATGAATATACAGGGTTGATTTCATTAAGGACTGAATAGTTTGATCTCCTTGCTTCCAAGGGACTCCCAAGAGTCTTCTCCAGCACCACAATTTGAAAGAATCAATTCTTAAGTGCTCAGTCTTCTTTACGGTCCAACTCTCACATTGGTACATGACTGCTGAACAAAACCACCACTTTGACTACAGGCCTTTGTCATTAAAGTGATGCCTCTGGTTTCTAATATGCTGTCTAGGTTTGTTATAGCTTTTCTTCCAAAAAGCAAGCACCTTTTAATTTCATGGCTGCAGTCACCGTCCTGAGTGATTTTGGAGCACAAGAAAATAAAATCTGTCACTGTTTCCACTTTCCATTCATCTATTTGCCACGAAGTGAAGGGACTGGATGTCACGATCTTAGTTTGTTGAATGTTGAGTTTTAAGCCAGATTTTTCACTCTCTTCTTTCGCCCTCGTCAAGAGGCTCTTTAGCTCCTCATTGCTTTCTGCCATTAGAGTGATATTATTTGCTTATCTGAGGTTGTTGATATTTCTCCCAGAAATCTGGATTCCAGCTTGTGAGTCATCCAGCTGGGCATTTAGCATGATGTACTCTGCATATAAGTTAAATAAGCAGGGTGACAATATATAGCTTTAATGCACTCCTTTCCTAATTTTGAACCAGTCCATTGTTCCATGTCCAGTTCTAATTGTTGTTTCTTGACCTAAACACAAGTTTCTCAGGAGGCAGGTAAGGTTCACCTTTCTGGCAGCTTCAATCAGCTTTGGTGCTCCAGACTTTATTAGAAATAGCAAACAGCACCTTGCCAAATGTTTCATTTTCATCTTTGCTTCTTCCTAATACCATATTTCATCTTTGCTTTTTCCCTGATCATTTTCTTCTATTCTGATCTTAAAGAAGTGAGTCTTTGCAGGGATAATATTGATAGATAAAAATATTAGAGAAGCCTCTCATAATGTGAAATAAGTAAGGGTTGAAAGTTTTTAAAGGAGTTTCTGTTAGTCAAGGGTTAGTGAACCAGTCTAGTCACAGTAGAGATGTTGCTTGGTATCTACTAATTAATAGGAAGGTACACACACACACACACACATACACACAGACAGACAGACAGACAGACAGACACACACACACACACACACACACCTGGCACTACAAGCATTCAGTGACTGTTTGCTGCAGGTCTTATTTCTTTAGACCAAAGAAATCATAAACTACTTATGTTCTAGTTTTCGCAACTCTTTATAAATGTTGAAATAGATTTTTATTTACTTGGTGAAAATTTCTCAATTATTCCCTATGATTAACTTAGTCTTTTCTTTTTTTAAAAAAAGCATAATTTTAAATACTTCTAGTATATTTAAAGCAATAAGACACTTTTCCACTTATAAAAGCTTTACTTTGGTGTTTGGGTAGAACCAGTAAAGAACACCTGTTTATCAGCCCATCTGGGTTGGGAATTGGCTGAAGGGACTGGATGTCACGATCTTAGTTTGTTGAATGTTGAGTTTTAAGCCAGATTTTTCACTCTCTTCTTTCGCCCTCGTCAAGAGGCTCTTTAGCTCCTCATTGCTTTCTGCCATTAGAGTGATATTATTTGCTTATCTGAGGTTGTTGATATTTCTCCCAGAAATCTGGATTCCAGCTTGTGAGTCATCCAGCTGGGCATTTAGCATGATGTACTCTGCATATAAGTTAAATAAGCAGGGTGACAATATATAGCTTTAATGCACTCCTTTCCTAATTTTGAACCAGTCCATTGTTCCATGTCCAGTTCTAATTGTTGTTTCTTGACCTAAACACAAGTTTCTCAGGAGGCAGGTAAGGTTCACCTTTCTGGCAGCTTCAATCAGCTTTGGTGCTCCAGACTTTATTAGAAATAGCAAACAGCACCTTGCCAAATGTTTCATTTTCATCTTTGCTTCTTCCTAATACCATATTTCATCTTTGCTTTTTCCCTGATCATTTTCTTCTATTCTGATCTTAAAGAAGTGAGTCTTTGCAGGGATAATATTGATAGATAAAAATATTAGAGAAGCCTCTCATAATGTGAAATAAGTAAGGGTTGAAAGTTTTTAAAGGAGTTTCTGTTAGTCAAGGGTTAGTGAACCAGTCTAGTCACAGTAGAGATGTTGCTTGGTATCTACTAATTAATAGGAAGGTACACACACACACACACACACATACACACAGACAGACAGACAGACAGACAGACACACACACACACACACACACACCTGGCACTACAAGCATTCAGTGACTGTTTGCTGCAGGTCTTATTTCTTTAGACCAAAGAAATCATAAACTACTTATGTTCTAGTTTTCGCAACTCTTTATAAATGTTGAAATAGATTTTTATTTACTTGGTGAAAATTTCTCAATTATTCCCTATGATTAACTTAGTCTTTTCTTTTTTTAAAAAAAGCATAATTTTAAATACTTCTAGTATATTTAAAGCAATAAGACACTTTTCCACTTATAAAAGCTTTACTTTGGTGTTTGGGTAGAACCAGTAAAGAACACCTGTTTATCAGCCCATCTGGGTTGGGAATTGGCAGAGAAAAAGATATAGGACATAGACAAATGGGACCGTGAAACATGAGTTTTAATACTGATGAAATCTGGATTGAAAAAGACATGCTTTGGGGTGCAGCTGGTCTCCTAATAATTCACCTGAATTAAGTTTATCCAGCTAGTCACCAGCACAGTAGGCCTTTACTATTGAGGTGGGGGTCAGAGAGGTAGATAGAATTGTCTGCACATTAGAAAAACAGAGCACTGCTTCCTCTCTGCTGTTAGGTGGCAATGTTTGTAGCCACAATTCAACTATGTTTAACTTCTTTTTAAAAAATTTACCCTTTTATTCATTAATCAAACTTTTTTTGGCCATGTTGCATGGCATGTGGGATATCTTAGCTCCCTGGCCAGGAATTAGACCTGTGCCCCATGTGGTAGAAGCACAGTCTTAACTTCTAGACCGGAAGTCCTTATACAAATAAACTTGTTTACAAAACAGAAGTAGACTCATAGTCATGGAGAACAAATTTATTGTTACTAAAGGGAAAGAGAGGTGAAGAGACAAGTTGTGATTCTGGGATTAACATATATATGTAGTTGTGTATATATGCTAATCTCAGAATCCGAATTTATCTCTCCACCCCTACACAATACTATATATCCTAGAAAAGGAAATTGCAACCCACTCCAGTATTCTTGCCTGAAAAATTCCATGGACAGAGAAGCCTGGTGGGCTACAGTTCATGGGATCATAAAAAGCTGGACATGACTCAGCAGGCATTTATACACTACATACAAAGCAGATAAACAGCAAAGACTCATATATATATATTTATACATATCTAAATCATTTTGCTGTACATCTGAAACTAGCATTATTGTAAATTAACTAAAAAACATGGTTAAAAAGAATAAATGTATCAACTATCAATTTGAAAAGATAAATATATTGTAAAACATGGAAATGTAGCCAATGTTTTATAATAAAAAATTTAAGTGTAACCTTTAAAAAATTCTGAACCACCGTATTATAAACTTGCATTAATAATATATAATATTGTATAGCCAGTATACTTCAATTGAAAATATATGTAAAGAATATATTATTTTCTAAGCATGCATCTGTATAAGATCTTTTTTCTATTTTGATTATCCTATGCAACTTATGATATGGCAAATTTTATAAAGGTTTTACAAGTACTTTAAAAGCAGACTAATCTAGAAAAATTGATCGATAAAATCAAATGGCAGATGCATAAATTAAAATAATACCAAGGGGGCTTCCCTGGTGGTCCAGTGGGTAAACAGTCTGGCTTGCAGTGCAAGGGGCACCAGTTCCCTGGCCTGGGAAGATCCCATGCACAGCAGAGTGGCTGGACTGGTGTGTCCAATTAAGAGCCAGCACTCTGGAGCTCATGTGCCCAGGGCTGGTGCTTTGCAACTAGAAAGACCACTGTAATGGGAGGCCCACACAGGTTGAAGAATAAAGATGGATGAAAAATAAATATAAAAAAATAAAAGAGGCATGATAGGGGGGAAAGATAACTGAAATTTTAAATGAAGTGAATGATTTTTTAAAAAATGTAAATTACAAGAATTGATTCAAGTATAAATGGAAAACTAAATAATTCAATAACTCTTAAAGGTATTAAATAGATAATAATCTCCAGTTCCCAGCCTTCTCATATACACTTAATCCCAAATTCACTAGGCTTTGATAATTTTCCCAAAGCTTCATTATTCAAAGAGAAGATCTGATTAGGCATTCTACTTCCCTAGAGACTTATGTGTTATGATGGGTGAACAATGTTTATAAAAACTACATTACTGTAGGACAGAGAAGCCTGGTGGGCTACAGTTCATGGGATCATAAAAGCTGGACATGACTCAGCAGGCATTTATACACTACATACAAAGCAGATAAACAGCAAAGACTCATATATATATATTTATACATATCTAAATCATTTTGCTGTACATCTGAAACTAGCATTATTGTAAATTAACTAAAAAACATGGTTAAAAAGAATAAATGTATCAACTATCAATTTGAAAAGATAAATATATTGTAAAACATGGAAATGTAGCCAATGTTTTATAATAAAAAATTTAAGTGTAACCTTTAAAAAATTCTGAACCACCGTATTATAAACTTGCATTAATAATATATAATATTGTATAGCCAGTATACTTCAATTGAAAATATATGTAAAGAATATATTATTTTCTAAGCATGCATCTGTATAAGATCTTTTTTCTATTTTGATTATCCTATGCAACTTATGATATGGCAAATTTTATAAAGGTTTTACAAGTACTTTAAAAGCAGACTAATCTAGAAAAATTGATCGATAAAATCAAATGGCAGATGCATAAATTAAAATAATACCAAGGGGGCTTCCCTGGTGGTCCAGTGGGTAAACAGTCTGGCTTGCAGTGCAAGGGGCACCAGTTCCCTGGCCTGGGAAGATCCCATGCACAGCAGAGTGGCTGGACTGGTGTGTCCAATTAAGAGCCAGCACTCTGGAGCTCATGTGCCCAGGGCTGGTGCTTTGCAACTAGAAAGACCACTGTAATGGGAGGCCCACACAGGTTGAAGAATAAAGATGGATGAAAAATAAATATAAAAAAATAAAAGAGGCATGATAGGGGGGAAAGATAACTGAAATTTTAAATGAAGTGAATGATTTTTTAAAAAATGTAAATTACAAGAATTGATTCAAGTATAAATGGAAAACTAAATAATTCAATAACTCTTAAAGGTATTAAATAGATAATAATCTCCAGTTCCCAGCCTTCTCATATACACTTAATCCCAAATTCACTAGGCTTTGATAATTTTCCCAAAGCTTCATTATTCAAAGAGAAGATCTGATTAGGCATTCTACTTCCCTAGAGACTTATGTGTTATGATGGGTGAACAATGTTTATAAAAAACTACATTACTGTAGGTGAAAAAGTTAAGAGTGCCTGTACTTACAGCCCCAAATTCCTATGTCTCCTGAAATTCCTAGTTCCATATTTTCTTTCCCGATTCTTCACCAAAATCTTCTCTAAAATCCCCTAAAACACACTCCATTGTAAGTGATTATTATAGTTGTTTATAGTATGAATTGCCACTACTGAGTAGCTGGGGATGATCCTTTAATGACAGAATGTTTAAGCCTCAACTTAGAAATATTTTTGAATAAGACTTCCTCTAGATGCCAGTAACCAGTATGATTTCCTCTTCAATGTGAGAATCAGTTGGTTAACCAAAAGTAAAATCAGAGGTTAAAACCATTAACCATGTGTCCATTTATTAGGCATTCTTTCTAATTACTGAAAAAAAATGATTAGCACATTAAGTTTCAAGAAGTATGTATTAGGTTTTAAAGTACTTGGCAATACGTAGCAAAATCTATTTTGGAATCAATATACTGATCTCCACCTTTTTTCTAAGTAGTTAAATCATTAAATTTGCATAGTAAAACTTACTCTAGCAGCATGGACAGAGTACGTCTCCTGGTTGCTTCATCCAATACTCTGGGCAAGTTGTATAGTGAAGTGATGTCCTGGTGGTTTGGTACCATGGTAAAATGGGATCAAGAAAAAGCACCATGAATATAATAGAGTTCTTAGTTCTTATTATTAAAAAAAGAAAGTCGATCCCTTCCTTCCCACATTTTTCTTGGTGAAAAATACTGGTAACCTCCTGATTTCCAGTTCTACAAAAATGGGAAATGTGGCACTGGAAAGCATAAAATCCATAATTTCTAAAGGTATACTTTTGATTGTGTTTATTCTGAATTGAAAGCAAAGAGTGTATATTCAATCATTTATTATTTTTTTTTTTATATATTTATTATTTATTTATGGGGGGGCGGGTTGGGGAGGGGGGCAGGCGGGCCACTTCTATTGGTCTTTCATTTATCTATTTTCATCCATCATTTTGTTCTTTGGCCCGTGTGGGCCTCCCATCACGGTGGCCTCTGTTGTCTCAGAGAACCGGCTCTGGGCGCATGCGCTCCAGAGCTCCGACTTGGTAATTGGACACATCAGTCCAGCTGCTCCACGGCACGTGGGATCCTCCCAGGCCAGGGATCGAACCGGCACCCCTTGCACTGCAAGGCGGTGTCCTTACCCACTGGACCACCAGGGAAGCCCCTATATTCAATCATTTAAAAGAAACTGGAAATTGCATACTTCAAGCACACCTCTCAGTGGTCTACTTCTGTCATTACAGTATTAACAATTAAAGGCTCTATGGATACAGATACCTATTTTCTTGGGAAGAAAAATCTAAAATGAAAAGAGCCAACAAAAGACTCTAAGATGGAAGGAGATTGTTGTGAAGGAAATGTCCTGGATTTCTTTTTTTCTTTTTTAACCTGTTGCCAAGGAACCCCAAACCTATCTTATACAAAATCTGAATATATCGCTGCTAATAACCCTAATTGCAAATCAGGGCAGACATGCAAATATATCTTTTTGACATTATGTACAGTCAGGGAGCATATAAACTCAAAATGCAAATGAAATACTGTTAACTGGATAATATAAATAAAGCATATATTTTCTGATAATGGATATGCATGATGCAGGTAAAAATAAAATGAATAGATCACCTAAAGTGAAATAGATAAAAGAATACTTCAGAGTTCATAAGAAGTTTTCCTTGCAAAAAGATCAAACAATAGTTGAAAGTATATTTAAAAGCTGCATTGTGGTAAAACTTCTATTCTAAAGTTCTTTGGCTATTCCATTTAAAAACACACATTAGCTGTTAGGCTGGCATCAAATATGGAAATGTCAAAATGACCACGGTCTCAGTAAGGATGAAAGGAAAGACAGGCGCTTGTAAAAACACACCGTTAACTCTATTTTCGCCTCTGGTCCATTGGCCTTGAGAATATAGGTCTTTTTTCTTTACCTTCACAGTCAGTTCCACCCTCTGGGGAAATGAACACCTAATGTTTGACTAGGTGTGTCTGGGAATTTTTCTTTGAAGACATTATATTCCACTGTAATGAGGTCTTAATTCAATTTATCTCACTCATTCTCACATCATCCCGGACGTATTTTTAAAAATAGGTTTCCTTTTAAACAACAGTATCATAAAGCAGCCACAACAAAACCAAACATATAAAGCAGGACTCATTTTGAAGATTTTAGTAACTATGGCTTAATTTTTCAGAAATCATCTAATTACTTTTGCTTTACTTCAAGGAGACAAGGGAGGAAAATCAACCAACTTACACTGATTGGAATAAACCAAGAATTTGTTTCTCTCTGCTGCCTTATATAGCACTTTTAGTGGACAAGAGTAAATATGTATCTTGGATAAATTATGTTATACTATATGACACGTTAAAAAGATTTCTAGGTTTATTATGAAAATATATTCAGCTTTGGAATTTTCTTCTCTGTAGGCTCCTCTGTTGCTCTGACCATGTGTTGGGCATCTGGGGTGGGAAATTAACCTATACTTTTCCTCTGAATACATTTTTAATATTTTGATTAATTTATTTGGCACAAAGTTCTTGATAGGAAGTTCTGCATTTATCGAAAATTGTGTATATTCAGTGACTTTACAAAATGAGCTACAAATACCAATATCTCGATATTCTGTAATGCCAACTCTCATACCCTCTGTTCTTTCTTATCCTTTCTATGTCGATTTTGCGCTTCAACAACAGATGCAACAAGGCCCTAACACTATCAATTCAATTTCTTCCCTGTCACCTTGCCACTTTCCTAGTATTCCTATTCATTGGGAATAATACCAAATGTAAGACTTAAAAAAAGGCATTTTAAAGTAGCAGTAATTTATTCACAACTCAGACTCTGAGTTCTTTTATTTTAAAATGTAAAACCTACCATCTGAAACACACACTGCATGACAGACATGTCACTTCCCTAAGTTGTGTTCTAAGAAAGCTTACACTTGTTTTAATTGGCCCTTCTTTCTCTGACTGATTTGAAGGTTGCTACACGTATCAGTGATGAAGTGACATGGCAAGAGCTTTCCAGGAACACTGGGGCTGCAGGTGTGTGTAACAGAGTATTATACGGCAATTTTAAAAGATGCTGAGTGAAAACAAGAAAAAGAAATGAAATAATCTAGGAATAAAAACAAGTATTTATTGAGCACTTACTTTGTACAAGATGCTTTATATACATTTTCCATTAAATGACCCTATAACATATGTAGTCTACCTTATTTCATAGCTTAAGAATCACAGGCACAGAAAAGTTGAGTAACACCTACAGCAGTCCCCAACCTTTTTTTGGTACGAGGGATACATTTTGTGAAGACATGTTTTCCATGGACCAGGAAGGAGGGGGATTGTTTCAGGATCATTCAAGCACATTACATTTATTGTGCACTTTATTTTTCATCTAACAGTGCTGCTAATCTGACAGGAGTACTGGCCTATGGCCCAGAGGTTGGGGAGCCCTGACATGTATGAGAGAAGAGGTGGGGCTCAAGCCCAGTTATATCTGACTCTGGAGCTCAGAAACATTCCATGTGACAGACAGAAAAGCAGTGACACATTTTCTTTTTATCAGCAGGGAAGTCATGTGGATCAGCCCCTTCTCTGTCATTGGCCTATTTCTTCCAAATAAAACTCAGCAAGGATAGAAATAATAATTTGAATGTATCAGCTCAATTTTGAAGGAGGGATTACTGCACCAGCACTCAGAATATTTATCTACTCTTAGAGCATAAATATACAATGCTTACTGTTCACAGACTTTTAATCGAATTTATATTTATAAGGAAAGAACTACCTATCAACTTAAGAACTTTCATATCCTCTGGTAAATTATACAATGCTTTTTCTGTTTTTCAAAAAACCAACTGTAAGACTTAAAAAAAGGCATTTTAAAGTAGCAGTAATTTATTCACAACTCAGACTCTGAGTTCTTTTATTTTAAAATGTAAAACCTACCATCTGAAACACACACTGCATGACAGACATGTCACTTCCCTAAGTTGTGTTCTAAGAAAGCTTACACTTGTTTTAATTGGCCCTTCTTTCTCTGACTGATTTGAAGGTTGCTACACGTATCAGTGATGAAGTGACATGGCAAGAGCTTTCCAGGAACACTGGGGCTGCAGGTGTGTGTAACAGAGTATTATACGGCAATTTTAAAAGATGCTGAGTGAAAACAAGAAAAAGAAATGAAATAATCTAGGAATAAAAACAAGTATTTATTGAGCACTTACTTTGTACAAGATGCTTTATATACATTTTCCATTAAATGACCCTATAACATATGTAGTCTACCTTATTTCATAGCTTAAGAATCACAGGCACAGAAAAGTTGAGTAACACCTACAGCAGCCCCCAAACCCTTTTTTTGGTACGAGGGATACATTTTGTGAAGACATGTTTTCCATGGACCAGGAAGGAGGGGGATTGTTTCAGGATCATTCAAGCACATTACATTTATTGTGCACTTTATTTTTCATCTAACAGTGCTGCTAATCTGACAGGAGTACTGGCCTATGGCCCAGAGGTTGGGGAGCCCTGACATGTATGAGAGAAGAGGTGGGGCTCAAGCCCAGTTATATCTGACTCTGGAGCTCAGAAACATTCCATGTGACAGACAGAAAAGCAGTGACACATTTTCTTTTTATCAGCAGGGAAGTCATGTGGATCAGCCCCTTCTCTGTCATTGGCCTATTTCTTCCAAATAAAACTCAGCAAGGATAGAAATAATAATTTGAATGTATCAGCTCAATTTTGAAGGAGGGATTACTGCACCAGCACTCAGAATATTTATCTACTCTTAGAGCATAAATATACAATGCTTACTGTTCACAGACTTTTAATCGAATTTATATTTATAAGGAAAGAACTACCTATCAACTTAAGAACTTTCATATCCTCTGGTAATTATCTATAGCCTATAATGAATAAAAACCTTTCTTTTATAGCTTAGAGATATTTTCAATAAATAAATTGGAACGAAGAAGGCAAGAAGTGAAATAACCACTGGGAATGTTCTTGAGTGCTCACACATTCTCAACATTCATATGGTAGATGTTCAGCAGCTGTTATGACATTAAAAAGTTTATTTGTGGGCTTCCCTGGTGGTCCAGTGGGTAAGGACACAGCCTTGCAGTGCAAGGGGCACTGGTTTGATCCCTGGCCTGGGAAGATCCCACGTGCCGAGGAGTGGCTGGACCGATGTGTCCAACTACTGAGCCGGAGCTCTGGAGCGCATGCGCCCAGAGCCAGTGCTCTGCAGCGACAGGGGCCACTGCAATGGGAGGCCCACACAGGCCAGAGAACAAAGATGGATTAAAACAGATAAATGAAAGACCAATAGAAATGCCTGCACCCCAAAGTTTATTTGTTCTTTTTTTGTTTGTTTTACAGTAGGTCATTGCTGGTTATCTATTTTGAATATAGCAGTGTGTACATGTAAATCCCAAACTCCCAATCTTTCCCACCCCCCTGCCTTTCCCCATAAGTGTCTTCTCTAAGTCTGAGTGTGTTTCTATTTTGAAAATAAATTCATTTGTATCATTTTCTTATACTCACCATATAAGCAATATTAATATGATATTTGTCTTTTTCTTACTTAATTTATTTAGTATGAAAACCTCTGATCCATCCATGTTTCTGCAAATGGCATTATTTCATTCTTATTAATGGCTGAGTACTATTCCATTGTATATCTGTACCATATCTTCTTTATCCATTCCTCTGTTGATGGACATTTGGGTTGCTTCCATGTCTTGGCTATTGTAAACAGTGCTGCAGTGAATACTAGGGTGCCCCTATCTTTTCAAACCATGTTTTTCTCCAGATACGTGACCACAAGTGGGATTGCTAGATTGTATGGTAGTTCTATTTTTACTTTTTAAAGGAACCTCCATAATGTTCTCCATAGTGGTTGTACCAATTGATATTTCTTCCCAGAGTGTAAGAGCATTTATTGTTTGTAGAATTTTCGTTTGTTTGTAGAATTTTTGATAATGGTCATTCCAACTGGGATGAGATAATATATCATCGTAGTTTTGATTTGCACTTCTCTAATAATTATCAATGGTAAACATCTTTTCATGTGCTTCCTAGCCATCTGCACATCTTCTTTGGTGGAATGTCTATTTAGCTCTTTTGCTCGTTTTTCACTTGGGCTGTCTTTTGGACATTGAGCTGCATGAGCTGTTTGTAAATTTTGGAGACTAATCCCTTGTTGGTTGCACCATTTGCAAATACTTTCTCCCATTCTGTGTGTTGTCTTTTTGTTTTGTTTGTGGTTTCCTTTGCTACATAGAAGGTTTGACTTTAATGAGGTCCCACTTATTTATTTTTGGTCTTATTTCCATTACTATGGAACATAGACTGAAAAAGATATTGCCATGGTTTATGTCATATAAAACTATGCTTGCTTTTTCTCTTTACAGCTGTGCCTTTTTGTTTTCTGCTTAGAGAAGTTCCTTTACCATTACTGCAAAGCCGGTCTGGTGGTGGTGGCTTCTCTTAGCTTTTGCTTGTTTGTAAAGCTTTTGATTTCTTCATCAAATATGAATGAGAGCCTTGCTAGGTAGAATATTCTTGGTTGTAGGTTATTCCCTTTCACCACTTAAATAGACTGTGCCACTCCCTTCTGGCCTGGAGTTTCTGTTGAGAAATCAGCTGATAACCTTATTGGAGTTCCCTTGTATTTTATCTGTTGCTCTTCTCTTGTTGTTTTTAGTACTTTTTCCTTGTCTTTAGTTTTTGTCATTTTGATTGCAGTAAGTTTCCTATATACAAACCTTCAAGCTGTGAACTTGCAAAGATGTGAACATGTGTTCCATCAATGTCAGTTATGAGTGAAATTGTAACTTGCCCTCTGTCTCTTACTGCTGATGATCCTTCAGCTCTACCATCTCCCATCTCTCCTCCCTCCTCTAGTCAGTAAGTCTTGCCTACGCATTCAATGCCAGGCCATGTGTACCAGATGCTGTACTGCACAATTGTACTTTTCAAGGTACTGTACAGTAAAGATCTTTTCTCTTTTTGTGTTTTTTCAAAAATTTTTTTCTTAATTATTTATTATTTTCATCCATTTTTATTTTTCAGCCTGTGTGGGCCTCCCATTGCAGTGGCCTCTCTCCTTGCACAGCACTGGCATGCACTCCAGAGTGCTGGCTTGTAATTGGACACATAGGTCCAACTGCTCCCCGGCACGTGGGATCTTTCCCGGCCAGGGATTGAACTGGTGCCTCTTGCACTGCAAGGTGGACCCTTTACCCACTGGACCACCAGGGAAGCCCATAGTGGTTTTTTTTGTTTTTTAAATGTACTATTTGTGTGAAAAGTATCATATGCCCATTAGAGTACAGTACTTTAGAGCTGACTGTGTCAGTTCAGTACTTAGGGTAACTTTGTTGAATTTAAATATTGCACTTATGAACGTGCTCTCAGAATGGAACTCATTTGTATGTAGGGCACTTACTGCACTATGTGTCTCACTGTGTTCCTCCTTGGGTTCATCCTGCCTTGGACTCTGTACTTCCTGGTCTTAGGTGACTTTTCCTTTCCCATTTTAGAGACATTTTCAGCTGTTAAATCTCCAAATCTCTTCTCAGGTCCTACCTTCCTCTGGTGGTGGTGGCTTCTCTTATTTCAAATTTTTTTTTGAATGAGAGCCTTGCTAGGTAGAATATTCTTGGTTGTAGGTTATTCCCTTTCACCACTTAAATAGACTGTGCCACTCCCTTCTGGCCTGGAGTTTCTGTTGAGAAATCAGCTGATAACCTTATTGGAGTTCCCTTGTATTTTATCTGTTGCTCTTCTCTTGTTGTTTTTAGTACTTTTTCCTTGTCTTTAGTTTTTGTCATTTTGATTGCAGTAAGTTTCCTATATACAAACCTTCAAGCTGTGAACTTGCAAAGATGTGAACATGTGTTCCATCAATGTCAGTTATGAGTGAAATTGTAACTTGCCCTCTGTCTCTTACTGCTGATGATCCTTCAGCTCTACCATCTCCCATCTCTCCTCCCTCCTCTAGTCAGTAAGTCTTGCCTACGCATTCAATGCCAGGCCATGTGTACCAGATGCTGTACTGCACAATTGTACTTTTCAAGGTACTGTACAGTAAAGATCTTTTCTCTTTTTGTGTTTTTTCAAAAATTTTTTTCTTAATTATTTATTATTTTCATCCATTTTTATTTTTCAGCCTGTGTGGGCCTCCCATTGCAGTGGCCTCTCTCCTTGCACAGCACTGGCATGCACTCCAGAGTGCTGGCTTGTAATTGGACACATAGGTCCAACTGCTCCCCGGCACGTGGGATCTTTCCCGGCCAGGGATTGAACTGGTGCCTCTTGCACTGCAAGGTGGACCCTTTACCCACTGGACCACCAGGGAAGCCCATAGTGGTTTTTTTTGTTTTTTAAATGTACTATTTGTGTGAAAAGTATCATATGCCCATTAGAGTACAGTACTTTAGAGCTGACTGTGTCAGTTCAGTACTTAGGGTAACTTTGTTGAATTTAAATATTGCACTTATGAACGTGCTCTCAGAATGGAACTCATTTGTATGTAGGGCACTTACTGCACTATGTGTCTCACTGTGTTCCTCCTTGGGTTCATCCTGCCTTGGACTCTGTACTTCCTGGTCTTAGGTGACTTTTCCTTTCCCATTTTAGAGACATTTTCAGCTGTTAAATCTCCAAATCTCTTCTCAGGTCCTATCTCTCTCTCTCCATATGGGATCCCTATAATGCAAATCTTGCTGCATATAATGTCTCAAAGGTCTCTTAGACTGTTCTCATTTCTTTTCATTTTTCTTTCTCTATTTTGCTCCATGGCAGTGATTTCCACCATTACGCCTTCCAGGTCCCTCATCCATTCTTCTGCCTCAGTTATTCTGCTATTGATTCCTTCTAGTGTATTTTTCATTTCAGTTATCATATTGTTCATCTATGTTTTTTGCATCTTCTCAATTCTTGTCTCCAATCTTTTCCTGATGTCTTGGATTATCTTCAGTAACATTATTCTGAACTCTTTTTCCAATAGGTTGCCTAGCTTCACTTCACTTAGCTGTTCTTCTGGGGTTTTATCTTGTTCCTTCATTTGAGACATATTTCTCTGCTGTCTCATTTTGCCTTTATGTGATTGCAGTTTCTGTTCTGTAGTCTGCAGGATTGTAGTTCTTGCTTCTGGTGAATAAGGCTATCTAAGATGCTTGTGCAGACTTCCTGACGGGAGGGACTCCACTGGTGGGTGGAGCTGGGTCTTGTTCCTCTGGCGGGCAAAGCTGTGCTCAGGAAACCTTTAAGCAGCCTGTCTGTTGATGGGTGCATCTGTGTTCCTCCCCTGTTTGTTGCTTGGCCTGTGGCCCAATCCCAGAACCCGGGGAAAACCTAATTTCGCTCCCCGGCACGTGGGATCTTTCCCGGCCAGGGATTGAACTGGTGCCTCTTGCACTGCAAGGTGGACCCTTTACCCACTGGACCACCAGGGAAGCCCATAGTGGTTTTTTTTGTTTTTTAAATGTACTATTTGTGTGAAAAGTATCATATGCCCATTAGAGTACAGTACTTTAGAGCTGACTGTGTCAGTTCAGTACTTAGGGTAACTTTGTTGAATTTAAATATTGCACTTATGAACGTGCTCTCAGAATGGAACTCATTTGTATGTAGGGCACTTACTGCACTATGTGTCTCACTGTGTTCCTCCTTGGGTTCATCCTGCCTTGGACTCTGTACTTCCTGGTCTTAGGTGACTTTTCCTTTCCCATTTTAGAGACATTTTCAGCTGTTAAATCTCCAAATCTCTTCTCAGGTCCTATCTCTCTCCTCTCCATATGGGATCCCTATAATGCAAATCTTGCTGCATATAATGTCTCAAAGGTCTCTTAGACTGTTCTCATTTCTTTTCATTTTTCTTTCTCTATTTTGCTCCATGGCAGTGATTTCCACCATTACGCCTTCCAGGTCCCTCATCCATTCTTCTGCCTCAGTTATTCTGCTATTGATTCCTTCTAGTGTATTTTTCATTTCAGTTATCATATTGTTCATCTATGTTTTTTGCATCTTCTCAATTCTTGTCTCCAATCTTTTCCTGATGTCTTGGATTATCTTCAGTAACATTATTCTGAACTCTTTTTCCAATAGGTTGCCTAGCTTCACTTCACTTAGCTGTTCTTCTGGGGTTTTATCTTGTTCCTTCATTTGAGACATATTTCTCTGCTGTCTCATTTTGCCTTTATGTGATTGCAGTTTCTGTTCTGTAGTCTGCAGGATTGTAGTTCTTGCTTCTGGTGAATAAGGCTATCTAAGATGCTTGTGCAGACTTCCTGACGGGAGGGACTCCACTGGTGGGTGGAGCTGGGTCTTGTTCCTCTGGCGGGCAAAGCTGTGCTCAGGAAACCTTTAAGCAGCCTGTCTGTTGATGGGTGCATCTGTGTTCCTCCCCTGTTTGTTGCTTGGCCTGTGGCATCCCAGAACTGGAGCCTATAGGCTTTTGGGTGAAGTTAATGGAGGCCTCTGGGAGGGCTCACAACAAGTCCTCCTCAGAACTGCCTCTGCCAGTGTCTTTGTCCCTGCAGTGAGCCACAGCTTCCCCTCCTCCCTTGTCTCCACAGAAGACCCTCCAACACTAGCAGGTAGGTCTAGCCTAGTCTTTTATGAAGTCACTGTATTTTATCCCCTGTGTTCTGGTCTACACAGGACCTTGTGTGTGCCCACCAAGAGTAGAGTCTCTACTCCCCCCAGTTCCACACATTTCCTGCAATCAAACCCTACTGATTATCATAGCCCAGTTTCTTTGAAGCTCCCTCCTCCTTTTGCCAGATACTCAGGCATGGGAATGTGACGTGGGGCTCCAGACTTTCACTCCTATCAGAGGGCCTCCACGGTACAGTTGCTCTCTAGTCCATGGGTCACCCACTCAGTAAGTATAGGATTTGATTTTATCATGATTGTTTCCTACTGTCATTGTGGATTCTTCTTTGTCTTTGGCTGTAGGGTATCTTGTTGGTGGGTTCGAATATTTTTTGGTGGATGATTGTTTAGCAGTTGGTTGTGATTTTGGTGTTTTTACAAGAAGGGGTGAACCCATGACCTTGTACTCCACCATCTTGAGCTTGAGCAGTCCAAAGAGTTAAGCTCAGAAAGGTAGAGAAAGAATAAAAGGAGAGGTAAAGATATGTGGTGAGATGGTCATGAGGACTTTGGTGGTGTTCTGCAATTTTATCCTGAATTTGTGTCTCTACCATCATTGTGATTTACTGAGCATATACTATGTGATATAATGTGAAAGAGGGAATGCTTACAAAGTAAACCTTGATTATTATATATTTACTTCACTGGACATTTTCATTAAGCTTTAATGCCTGATATGTTGTGCTAGGCACTTAATGTGAGGCTCCCTTCACTTACTGATTGTGAATTAAAGGAGGGTACATATTCTGGTCCCATTTGTCAGAAACAACTCCACAGAGGGCATAGAAAAGACAAGCCAATTTTAATTAATGTGCTCAGGAAACCTTTAAGCAGCCTGTCTGTTGATGGGTGCATCTGTGTTCCTCCCCTGTTTGTTGCTTGGCCTGTGGCATCCCAGAACTGGAGCCTATAGGCTTTTGGGTGAAGTTAATGGAGGCCTCTGGGAGGGCTCACAACAAGTCCTCCTCAGAACTGCCTCTGCCAGTGTCTTTGTCCCTGCAGTGAGCCACAGCTTCCCCTCCTCCCTTGTCTCCACAGAAGACCCTCCAACACTAGCAGGTAGGTCTAGCCTAGTCTTTTATGAAGTCACTGTATTTTATCCCCTGTGTTCTGGTCTACACAGGACCTTGTGTGTGCCCACCAAGAGTAGAGTCTCTACTCCCCCCAGTTCCACACATTTCCTGCAATCAAACCCTACTGATTATCATAGCCCAGTTTCTTTGAAGCCCCCTCCTCCTTTTGCCAGATACTCAGGCATGGGAATGTGACGTGGGGCTCCAGACTTTCACTCCTATCAGAGGGCCTCCACGGTACAGTTGCTCTCTAGTCCATGGGTCACCCACTCAGTAAGTATAGGATTTGATTTTATCATGATTGTTTCCTACTGTCATTGTGGATTCTTCTTTGTCTTTGGCTGTAGGGTATCTTGTTGGTGGGTTCGAATATTTTTTGGTGGATGATTGTTTAGCAGTTGGTTGTGATTTTGGTGTTTTTACAAGAAGGGGTGAACCCATGACCTTGTACTCCACCATCTTGAGCTTGAGCAGTCCAAAGAGTTAAGCTCAGAAAGGTAGAGAAAGAATAAAAGGAGAGGTAAAGATATGTGGTGAGATGGTCATGAGGACTTTGGTGGTGTTCTGCAATTTTATCCTGAATTTGTGTCTCTACCATCATTGTGATTTACTGAGCATATACTATGTGATATAATGTGAAAGAGGGAATGCTTACAAAGTAAACCTTGATTATTATATATTTACTTCACTGGACATTTTCATTAAGCTTTAATGCCTGATATGTTGTGCTAGGCACTTAATGTGAGGCTCCCTTCACTTACTGATTGTGAATTAAAGGAGGGTACATATTCTGGTCCCATTTGTCAGAAACAACTCCACAGAGGGCATAGAAAAGACAAGCCAAGTAATTACTATTTATATTATTCATGATCCCCAGGCCATACATATTGTGTATAGAATGTATGTGTACCATTTTTTCCCACTGGGGAAGAAAACCATCCCTCTTTTCCTTCCACAGATTTAATTTAAAAATTGTTAGAATACTAAAAGAAACTGTAACTCAAGCACTACTTTTAATATATATATTAGCTAGCTTCTCACATAAAGTCTGATAAAATTTATAGAAAGTGGGCAATAAACTTAATAAGGTGTTATATTAATATGCAGAATAAATATTAGTACAGTACATGAACCAAAATGACAGCAACAAATTATAAAGCTTAGCATGCAATTAAATCAGTAATGGAACACTATATAGAGGGGAATGCATTCATTCTTAGATCAGTCAAAGAGCAACTATTTGATGTCAGAGCTAGTATTTGAACTAATGACACCTTAAACTTATTTTTAAAATATTCTATCTGTCATGAAATAGCTACAGTTTCTGACCATTTCCAGTTCAGTCTTTTAACATATGTTGCAAATACTAATGTGTCCTCAAGGCAGGATGGTCCTAATGGCCAAATGGTAATGGTCAGATCTATGCTCAAGTGAATTTTCCTGACATCAAATTTACGAACAGACAATGATAACAGTACATCTACTAGTGATTAGCAGGCTGACATTATCTTAGGTTTCAAACTTAGGAATTTAGAAATGCCTGAAACTTGTCAGTTAATTGATATTCCTGCCATGAAAGCTTTTTTTCATTCTTAATTGCTTTATCAAATTTGAGTTTGGGGCTTCCCTGGTGGTCCAGTGGGTAAAGAGTCTGCCTTGCAGTGCAAGGGGCATCGGTTCGATCCCTGGTCTGGGGAGATCCCATGTGCCACGAAGCGGTTGGACCTGTGTGTCCAGATATGAGCCAGTGCTCTGGAATGCATGTGCCCAGAGCCAGTGCTGTGCGAGGAGAGAGGCCACTGCAATGGGAGGCCCACACAGGCTGAAAAATAAAGATGGATGAAAATAAATAGGAAAATAAAAGAGGCGTGATAGGGGAAAAAAATTTGAGTTTGAAGTATGGCTTCTGTTTTTGAAATCAAAGTGTTATTGTTACACCGTCAGTTTAAAAAAAGTCAGAGGAGTCACCTTGATGTAATGTTTTGATAAAAAGTTTTACAAGTGTTATTAATTAATTATCTTTAAAAAAAGTAATATAAATATTGATGATCTTCAAAGCAGATTGAAGTTCTAAGGTTACTTTAAATTGCTTAAAATATTAATGTGAATATTGATTAGTGCAATAGATATTTCTGTTTTGTGCTGAAATGAGGGAATGAATTTCAAAAAAAACAACTGAGCAGCTCAAGCATCAAAATCAACTAGTAAGAAAGGGAAAAAGGAATATTTTTCTGGATGAATCTATATTGTTTCTATAAGTAAAAATAGATGGCCCTTACAAGTTCCCCCATAGAGTTAACTTGCCACACATTAATATCCTTTTGATTAATGTTGAACATTCAAAGCTTTTTTTAACTGAAAAAGCTCTTCTAAATTAAGAATGATGTTACAAAATAATAGTTCTAAAAGTCCTCATTAGAAATGAAGGGGAGAATAAACACATTGTTTTGAATATAGTCACTATCAAAAGTACTAGAAAATATCTACAGAAAGGTATAGACACTCTGTTGAAAAGCCTCTAGATGCAGAATTCTTTGCTTTAGGCTATCCAGCTGAATTCCACTTTCATAATATTTGATTAAGAACAAGTCCCAGATTCTCTTATATCTGGTATCTAGAACTATCAATCTAATATAACCCCCAAAGTAAGTTTTTATTGTCCTGATTTATCCTAGTCTTAAGAAAATATTTTTTAACCATGAAGTACATTTTATTTGTTAAAGCACTTTTATGCATATGATGTTTAAAGTTTTTGTCAGGAAAATAAAAAAATGTAAGCTTACAAAAAATCACTTACCATTTCCCTTAATATCACTAACCAAGCAAAATGCAATTGAAAAAATGTAAAATCACAATAGCAATAAAAAAACTAAAGTATCTAGGAACTAACATATTGAATGAACGATATACCCTTATAGAAAAAAGCAAAGTTTTAATAATAAAGTCACTATAATTGGATATTCATATAATAAAAAACAGAATCTTGACCCCTATCTCATACCCTACACAGACACACACAGTGAATTGTAAATATAAATGTAAAAGGCAATACGACAAAGCTTCTAAAATATTATAGCAAAATTTCTTCATGAACTTGAAAAATACTATCCATAAAGGAAATAAAAAAGATAAATTGGATCAAATTAAAATCAAGAACTTTCTATACATCAAAGGCCACCATTACAAATTAAAAACAAGTCATATGATAAAACCCTGAATATACTTCTTTCCCATTCATCAAATCTCCTGCAGTACCTCATATACCCTGAAAACCAACTGAATGCAAGAGAAAAGGGCCAAATGATACAGCTTAGACATCAGCCTCCCTAAGCAAAGTGCAAATGGAGAAAGATGAGACCTGAGAGGCAAACAGGAGCTACCAGAATTGATGGACTCTACTTTGTTCCCTTACAAGTTCCCCCATAGAAATTGAAAAGGGAAACTGTTTAACTGAAAAGCTCTTCTAAATTAAGAATGATGTTACAAAATAATAGTTCTAAAAGTCCTCATTAGAAATGAAGGGGAGAATAAACACATTGTTTTGAATATAGTCACTATCAAAAGTACTAGAAAATATCTACAGAAAGGTATAGACACTCTGTTGAAAAGCCTCTAGATGCAGAATTCTTTGCTTTAGGCTATCCAGCTGAATTCCACTTTCATAATATTTGATTAAGAACAAGTCCCAGATTCTCTTATATCTGGTATCTAGAACTATCAATCTAATATAACCCCCAAAGTAAGTTTTTATTGTCCTGATTTATCCTAGTCTTAAGAAAATATTTTTTAACCATGAAGTACATTTTATTTGTTAAAGCACTTTTATGCATATGATGTTTAAAGTTTTTGTCAGGAAAATAAAAAAATGTAAGCTTACAAAAAATCACTTACCATTTCCCTTAATATCACTAACCAAGCAAAATGCAATTGAAAAAATGTAAAATCACAATAGCAATAAAAAAACTAAAGTATCTAGGAACTAACATATTGAATGAACGATATACCCTTATAGAAAAAAGCAAAGTTTTAATAATAAAGTCACTATAATTGGATATTCATATAATAAAAAACAGAATCTTGACCCCTATCTCATACCCTACACAGACACACACAGTGAATTGTAAATATAAATGTAAAAGGCAATACGACAAAGCTTCTAAAATATTATAGCAAAATTTCTTCATGAACTTGAAAAATACTATCCATAAAGGAAATAAAAAAGATAAATTGGATCAAATTAAAATCAAGAACTTTCTATACATCAAAGGCCACCATTACAAATTAAAAACAAGTCATATGATAAAACCCTGAATATACTTCTTTCCCATTCATCAAATCTCCTGCAGTACCTCATATACCCCTGAAAACCAACTGAATGCAAGAGAAAAAGGGGCCAAATGATACAGCTTAGACATCAGCCTCCCTAAGCAAAGTGCAAATGGAGAAAGATGAGTAGAGGCTCTGGAGAGGCAAACAGGAGCTACCCAGAATTGATGGACTCTACTTTCCAAGACTGTAAATCTTCTATATCCATTTTTTCTGATAGCAAGCAGATAAATAATTTTTTAAAATAAATAACATGTGTTAAAAAAAGAAAAACAAGCCATAAATCAGAAGATATTGCAATACATATATTTGATAATGACTCACACCCAAAATACATAAAGTCCCATAGTTGAATGAGACAAGACAATTCAACACCAAAAAAGGGTTAAATACTTAAACAGGCACTTTTTTTTGTTTATTCTTTATTTTAAAGATTTTACAGTTTTGTTGTTCACCAACATGTATGTTCCCAGATCATTCATATGCATATCCCTGGACCCTCCCCCCAGCCAGTTCTCCCCCTCACACCCCTCCAGACCATCGCCCCAAGTGATTATAGGTACTCCAATTCCCTTAGCACAATGACAATAGCTATCTTTTCCACACATGACAGTATAGGTTTCCATGTTACTCCCTCCATGCCTCCCTCCCACTGTTCGGTCTCCACAATGTCCTTATATATATTCTCTGTTTTTCCATGAGTTCACTGCGTGTGTTACCATGACCATCTTACTAGATCTCATATATATGAGTTAGTATGCTGTACTTGTCTTTCTCTTTTTGACTTACTTCACTTTTTATGATAGGTTCTAGAGCTAGCCACCTCATTAGGACTGAGTCTTATGCATTTCTTTTAACAGCTGAGTAGTATTCCATTGTATATATGTAGGAGGACTTCTGGATCCATTCATTTGTCGATGGACATCTAGGTTGCTTCCATGTTCTGGCTATTGTATAGAGAGCTGCAATGAACATTGGGGTACAGGTGCCTTTTTCATTTTTGATTTCATCAGAATATAGGCCTAATAGTGGGATTGCTGGGTCATAGGGTAAACAGGCACTTCTTGAAAGAAGAATGACCATCAAACTCAAGTGTTCCATTTCATTAATACCAGGAATATGCAAAATAAAATCATAATATTATATCACTATGCTGTGGTCATGTCTGACTCTATGTGACCCTATGGACTGCTGCCTGTCAGGTTCCTCCCCATGGGATTCTTCAGGCATGAATACTGGAGTGAGTTGCCATGCCCTCCTCCAGATGATACCACTATACACTTATCAGAATGGCTAAAATGCAAAAACAAGTGTTGACAAAGATATGAAACAAGTAGAACACTCATATGCTGCTAGTGGAATTATAAGTTGGAACAACTGTGACACAACTTAGGGATGAAATAATAACAACAAATAAATATTTTGGAAAACTTCTGGCAGTATCTAGTAAAGCAGACCACAGGCAAACTAAAGCTGAAAATAGGTAAACCCCATAAATGGGCACTTTTAGTCACATAACCCAAGAGAAATGCACACATCTGTTCACCAAAAGATATTTATAAGAATGTTCCTAGAAGCACTATTCTTGGTAGTCCCAAACTGGAAATAACCCAGATATCCATCCAATGGGTAAATTGTGATATATTCATACAATGGAATACTACAGACCCATAGCAGTCAACAAACCTAACCACATACAACAGAGAAGATGGATCTCACAAAAGCAGTGTTGAGTGAATGGAGCCAGAATCAAGTATATACTGCTTGAATTCTCTGTTTTTCCATGAGTTCACTGCGTGTGTTACCATGACCATCTTACTAGATCTCATATATATGAGTTAGTATGCTGTACTTGTCTTTCTCTTTTTGACTTACTTCACTTTTTATGATAGGTTCTAGAGCTAGCCACCTCATTAGGACTGAGTCTTATGCATTTCTTTTAACAGCTGAGTAGTATTCCATTGTATATATGTAGGAGGACTTCTGGATCCATTCATTTGTCGATGGACATCTAGGTTGCTTCCATGTTCTGGCTATTGTATAGAGAGCTGCAATGAACATTGGGGTACAGGTGCCTTTTTCATTTTTGATTTCATCAGAATATAGGCCTAATAGTGGGATTGCTGGGTCATAGGGTAAACAGGCACTTCTTGAAAGAAGAATGACCATCAAACTCAAGTGTTCCATTTCATTAATACCAGGAATATGCAAAATAAAATCATAATATTATATCACTATGCTGTGGTCATGTCTGACTCTATGTGACCCTATGGACTGCTGCCTGTCAGGTTCCTCCCCATGGGATTCTTCAGGCATGAATACTGGAGTGAGTTGCCATGCCCTCCTCCAGATGATACCACTATACACTTATCAGAATGGCTAAAATGCAAAAACAAGTGTTGACAAAGATATGAAACAAGTAGAACACTCATATGCTGCTAGTGGAATTATAAGTTGGAACAACTGTGACACAACTTAGGGATGAAATAATAACAACAAATAAATATTTTGGAAAACTTCTGGCAGTATCTAGTAAAGCAGACCACAGGCAAACTAAAGCTGAAAATAGGTAAACCCCATAAATGGGCACTTTTAGTCACATAACCCAAGAGAAATGCACACATCTGTTCACCAAAAGATATTTATAAGAATGTTCCTAGAAGCACTATTCTTGGTAGTCCCAAACTGGAAATAACCCAGATATCCATCCAATGGGTAAATTGTGATATATTCATACAATGGAATACTACAGACCCATAGCAGTCAACAAACCTAACCACATACAACAGAGAAGATGGATCTCACAAAAGCAGTGTTGAGTGAATGGAGCCAGAATCAAGTATATACTGCTTGAATTCAATGTTATAAAGTTCAAAAATAAGCTAAATAAAAATCAGGATAGCGGTAATGGAGGAGACAGGGGATAAGATAGGGTTAGATAATGACTTGGAGGTCAGGCAAGGGTGGCTTCTAGAGTTCTCATGTCTTTTGAACTAGGTGTTGTGTACACAGGGCTCCCTAGGTGGCTCAGTGGTAAAGAATCCACCTGTCAATGCAGGAGATGCAAGAGATGGGGGTTTGATCCCTGGGTCAGGAAAATCCCCTGGAGGAGGGCATGGCAACCCATTCCAGTATTTATGCCTGGAAAATTCCATGGACAGAGGAGCCTGGAGGGCTACAGTCTTGGGGTCCCAAAGGGTCAGACACGACTAAGAGCCTGAGCACACACACACAGTACTTACATAAGTGGGTTTACTTTGTTAAAATTAGTCAGTGTATGCTTACGGTCTGTGCACTTTATGTATATTACATCAATTAAAAGTTTAGATGAGAAAGAGGAAAACATACTTGATTTCAGATCTCACAAGAAGCACAATTAAAAATCACTAACAAGGACATAGATGCAAACCAAAAAAATGGTGACAAAATGTGTATGGTTGGGATAATTTAACATTAAGACAACCACCCTCTCTATTGAGGGTGGTTGTCCATTGAATGTGTAAATTCAAATTCAATGTAATTCCATAAGGTGTTTTGAGGAATTCAACTAATAGTCTAAAACACATACTCAACAATAAAGGTGCATAAACAGCCGGACAATTCTGAAAAACGAAAGGAGAGGGAAGTCCTTATCAAATATTGTGAACTACTACAAATAGTTATAAAAACATGCATCTGGAACAGAAGCAGACCAAGAATACTGCAGAAAAGGACCCACTTATACATAAGAATGGATTGTTTAATAAATAATTGTTGCTTAAACTGACTCTCTATAAGACTAATAATTAAGGTGGCTGCCTACCTTAAATCAAATAAAAAGGTAAACTCTCTATAGTTGAAATACCTAAAAAGAAGCTATAAGGCAAACAGGCTTCCCCGATGGCATCTTCCCAGGTGGCGTTAGTGGTAAAAAACCTGTCTGCTAATGCAGGAGATATAATTGACTCGGTTTCCAACCCTGGGTTGGGAAGACTCCCTGGAGGTGGGCAGGGTAACCCACTTCTGTATTCTTGCCTAGAAAATCCCCATGGACAGAGAAGCCTGGAGGACTACAGTCCATGGAGTCACACAGAGTCTGACACCACAAAAGTGACTTAGCACTTAGCACTTAAGATAATCAGAAGAAAAAAATGATTCAACATGCTCAAACCACAAGGTTAAAACTATGGACTCAGATAATTTGTTCAACAAAACACAGCATCAACAAAGTTAATGGATGACAGCTTTCACAGGTTTTCAACATCTACTTACCCGGAAAGACGGGAGAATCTGCATACCCTTCCATGTGAGCCCTTGTGATTTATTCATGTTGTAGTTTATGCTTCCTTTTAATCAATCCAAGAACAACCAGAGTGACCAGACAAAGCAGGTTGCAAAGGCAGGAAGCATAAACAATATGATGCTCTGGAAGTACCTTTCTGCATATTTCCTTCCGCTGCTGTAGAAGCCTTGGGGCAGCCTTTCAGGACCAGCTGACCCTGGAGCTTCTGCAGTCTTTCCCCTGCAGCACTCGTCAGGTCTCCCAAAGCCTTGGCAAGGCTAACAGGTCCAGTCACAGCAAAATGAGACCTCACCTCCATCGCTTCCATGTAGGCTTCCAGGTACTCGGGGAGGTCAGCTTTCCCAGGGGATTCACAAACTCAGTATGCCAGTAGCGGATCTCAACATAAAACTTAGCATCTGCCCACATATGTCTAGTGACCCCAAGCGCACAAGCTTCATAACATCCTGCAATTGCTTCACCAGAGTTCCATGATTTATCTTGTACAACCTCGCACAGTTTAGTCCTCAAAGGAGAAGTTTGTCACCACTCCACCTGAACAGAAATAACAGTCTACGTACACCAGAGTAATGGTCCTGTCCATCAGCCGTTTCTCCAAGGTAACAAACACACCTGACCAAACCGCAACTCGCGCACGCCACCGGGCTCGGTTTCCACTGGTCCTAGATATCTGTCCCTCTTCCGGGAGCAAGCCAGTCACTTCAAGACCGATTTATTCCCCATAAAGACAAAAGAAAGAACCAAAGGCGGAGAAGACTCTATTCCGGAATAGTGCCTTGCGGCCACGTCCTCAGCTGATTAGCCACCTGCGGAGAGACACGATGGCGACGCCTGCGCACCACGCCCCTTCTGTCTCAGCAGCTTTGAAGTTTTCTGTTTCGGTACCATGATGAGCTCTGCCTTCCATAGACTCAACTGTTCTAATGAACCATGATTTTTTTTTTTTTAATCATATTTTGGTTTGGATGTTTGAATCGTCACAGTTTGGTGAGTAGCAACTCTTTTAATTGGATCTGTTGTCATTGCACCAATTGCTGTCATTCTTTAGAAAAAGTCTTGTCTCTCCATAACCATAGGTAGTTCCATCACCACCCTAATTTTTTCTATCGTAAGACAGGAACCTTCCGAGGAATCCTGGTTCCTTTGAGATTTAAAACCATAATCTGTGCTTTATGAGGACTCAGGCGGGTAAGCTGTGTATACAGGTACTGTTGCCACTGTAGGTAAAATGCTTTTAATGGCAAGGCTGGGAAATATATTTTGAAGAGTATGTGCTCTTAAATCAGATTTTTTTCTAAATTAAAATATTTTAATAATATAAATTCTTATGCTGCATTGGCAATATGAGTCAAATAGCACAAATGGGTTTCATAAGCCAAGACTTTTTTCTCTTTAGAACCAATATTCTCTGAGATGGGCTACCATGGAATCTGGTTTTAATCACCTAGCAGCCTTTACCCCTTCTCTTCACCCCACCCCACCCCCCTTTTTAAATTTTGGCCTCTTTTATTGACTTTTTATCCATTTATTTTCATCCATCTTTATTCTTTGGCCTGTGTGGGCCTCCTATTGCAGTGGCCTCTCTCATTTCAGAGCACTGGCTCTGGGCGCACGTGCTTCAGAGCACTGGCTTGCAATTGGACACACTGGTCTGGTCACTCTGTGGCACACGGGATCTTCCTGAGCCAGGGATCGAACCGGTGCCCTTTGCACTGCAAGGCGGACTCTTTACCCACTGGACCACCAGGGAAGCCCCTTCCCCCCTTTTTGTTACTAACATTTGAGTTTCCTTTCTGGGATCTTCTCTTCCCTTTTTCCGTGCTGTTGTTGGGAGAGTCATGTGCACTGTTCAGACACATGTCTGAGGTAAGACTTCCTACCTTCTCAGGACTTTGAGTCGTCAGTGAGTGAATATTGAGGCAAAGCATTGAAGTGGGTCTTATCAAAGGCCAGCCTCCTGAAGAAACAGTCTGTTAATGTCTCTTTCCTAATTTCTTGAAGCATCTTTGATCCTATTCTTCCCAAATCCTGATTGTTCACGTTTTCATTAGAGTCTGTAATTTATTTTTTTTTAATTGTTATTGTTATGTTGCTTAAGTTAACCAGAGCCTGTTTATGTCACCTGCAACCAAATAATCGTAATGGATGCACTTTTCTTTGTGCTTGGGTATGTGGGTTGCCAATAGCTTCTACTGTAACCACGGATTCTGAAAATTATTTACATGAAGACATCTTTCCTTAGAGGAGATTTCAATCAGTTACAAGGAGTGTGGGAAAAATGTGGGTCCTTTCTATTCACAAAACAGGCCTTTTTTTAAATGCACATTTTTATTTTTGCTGTTTGTTTTGTTTATAGGTACGGTTATTTTCAGAGTTATTTATTTTTTTAGAGTCACTCATTTTTCACCTTTTTTTTTTTTGCCACTTCTATTGGTCTTTCATCATCCATCTTTTGTTCTTTGGCCGGTGTGGGCCTCCCATCGCAGCGGCCTCTCTCTCTGCGGAGCACTGGCTCCTGCACATGCACTCTAGAGCTCCGGCTGGGTAATTGGACTCATCAGTCCAGCCACTCTGCGGCACATGGGATCTTCCCAGACCAGGGATCGAACCAGCGCCCCTTGCACTGCAAGGCAGTGTCTTTACCCACTGGACCACCAGGGAAACCTAGAGTCACTTATTCTTATGTGAAAAAGTTAACACATAATTTGTCATTTTCAAAAAGAAAGCACAAAAGACATTCTTTGAGAGAAAGGCCTGCATAGCTTTACTGCTGCAGCACGTCAGCTGGGTGCATAAAGAATAGCGGGTGTAACAAGATATTGAGAAATAAACACACACATACAGACAGACAGACAGAAAGGATGGGAATGAGGACTCAAGACCTCTTGGGTCAAGGCTCTGAACACATTCACGAGTTCGCTTTTATTGAGAGCTTAAGCCTCCAGATGTTTGCAGGGAATGATATTAACAGGAGCTGGGAGACAGTCACAGCCCGATCAATAATTACCCTTGTGACTCGAAGAATGGAAAGGGCGTGCTGTAGCTGGGGGGCAACTAAACTAGCAAGAAGTTAAAGGAGTCTGTTCTGCATGCGCATGCAAAGTTCCAACGGGCATTCCAAAGTCCACAGCAGATCTCCAACCTGTTGCTGATCATTATGACCCTAGCTAATGAGCCCATGTGAATTGAATCAACTTGTTTTTGTCTTAGTTCTTTCATTTCCTAGATGTTTTTCTCCTGGCTCAGCCAAAATTGCAAAAACCTTCACTGGTGTGTTTCCCCACACTTTACCACCCTGTCTCTAAGATTATCTGAGGTTGCATATCCTATGTTTCCAATACAAACTCTGTCTTCAAAAGGAAGAAGGCCAGAGATATCTGTGTGTTGGTTTTTTTCTTTTTTTTTTTTTTTTGCTATCTTGGTGTAGAGATTTGTTCAAAGACAATGACTTCAGGCCATCAAATGTTTGAACTCTTTTGAGTTGAACTATATGATTTCTACCAGGAAGAATGCTGTGTTTTCCCCATCTGTGAAGTGCTTTTCTCATTTCCTGTGTTCAGTAAATGATAATGACTGACTTTGAATCTTGTGGGACTGAAGTGCTAGGTATGTGTGTGCATGCTCAGTCATGTCCAACTCTTTGTGACCCCGTGGTCTGTAGCCTGCCAGGCTCCTATGTCCACTGAATTCTCCAGACAAGAATACTGGAGTGGGTTGCTATGCCCTCCCGGGATCTTCCCAACCCAGGGCCTGGGATTATGAATTCTTTACCATCTGAGCCAACAAGGAAGCCCCAAATACCAGAGTAGGTAGCCTTTCCCTTTTAAGGTCACTTATTCTTATGTGAAAAGTTAACACATAATTTGTCATTTTCAAAAAGAAAGCACAAAAGACATTCTTTGAGAGAAAGGCCTGCATAGCTTTACTGCTGCAGCACGTCAGCTGGGTGCATAAAGAATAGCGGGTGTAACAAGATATTGAGAAATAAACACACACATACAGACAGACAGACAGAAAGGATGGGAATGAGGACTCAAGACCTCTTGGGTCAAGGCTCTGAACACATTCACGAGTTCGCTTTTATTGAGAGCTTAAGCCTCCAGATGTTTGCAGGGAATGATATTAACAGGAGCTGGGAGACAGTCACAGCCCGATCAATAATTACCCTTGTGACTCGAAGAATGGAAAGGGCGTGCTGTAGCTGGGGGGCAACTAAACTAGCAAGAAGTTAAAGGAGTCTGTTCTGCATGCGCATGCAAAGTTCCAACGGGCATTCCAAAGTCCACAGCAGATCTCCAACCTGTTGCTGATCATTATGACCCTAGCTAATGAGCCCATGTGAATTGAATCAACTTGTTTTTGTCTTAGTTCTTTCATTTCCTAGATGTTTTTCTCCTGGCTCAGCCAAAATTGCAAAAACCTTCACTGGTGTGTTTCCCCACACTTTACCACCCTGTCTCTAAGATTATCTGAGGTTGCATATCCTATGTTTCCAATACAAACTCTGTCTTCAAAAGGAAGAAGGCCAGAGATATCTGTGTGTTGGTTTTTTTCTTTTTCTTTTTTTTTTTTTGCTATCTTGGTGTAGAGATTTGTTCAAAGACAATGACTTCAGGCCATCAAATGTTTGAACTCTTTTGAGTTGAACTATATGATTTCTACCAGGAAGAATGCTGTGTTTTCCCCATCTGTGAAGTGCTTTTCTCATTTCCTGTGTTCAGTAAATGATAATGACTGACTTTGAATCTTGTGGGACTGAAGTGCTAGGTATGTGTGTGCATGCTCAGTCATGTCCAACTCTTTGTGACCCCGTGGTCTGTAGCCTGCCAGGCTCCTATGTCCACTGAATTCTCCAGACAAGAATACTGGAGTGGGTTGCTATGCCCTCCCCCCGGGGATCTTCCCAACCCAGGGATCTAACCTGGGTATCCCACATTTCAGGTGAATTCTTTACCATCTGAGCCAACAAGGAAGCCCCCAAATACCAGAGTAGGTAGCCTTTCCCTTTTCTAAGGGATCTTCCTGAGCCACGGTTTGAACTGGAGTCTCTTGCAGTGTAGGTGGATTCTTTACCAGCTCAGCTAAGTGCTGGGTAAGCAATAAATAATAGCAGTGATTCAATGAAACTGTAGTCTAGGTTTGGTGCTGTTGGCATTCTTTTTTTCTTAAAGTTTATGTATTATTTTTATCTTTTTTATTAAAGATTTTTTCTTTTTTCTTTTTTTAAATTTTGGCCTCTTTTATTGGTCCTTCATTTATTTATTTTCATACATCCTAATTCTTTGGCCTGTGTGGGCCTCCCATCGCAGTGACCTCTCTCCTTGCAGAGCACCAGCTCTGGGCACATGCGCTCTGGAGCACTGGCTCATAATTGGACACACCGGTCCAGCTGCTCCACAGCACGTGGGATCCTCCTGTGCTAGGGATCAAACCAGTGTCCCCTGCACCACAAGGCAGACTCTTCACCCACTGGATCACCAAGGAAGCCCTATTATATTTTAAATTTTATTTATTTATTTTTGGCTGGGCTGGGTCTTCATATGGTACACTGGCTTCTCACTGCAGTGACTTGTTGCAGAGCATGGACTCTAGGTGTGCACACAAGCTCAGTAGTTGTGCTTGTGGGCTCTAGAGGGTGGGCTTAGTTGCCTCAAGGCATTTGGGATCTTCCTGAACCAGTGATGGAACCTCTGTCCCCTACATTGGCTGGCACATTCCTAACCACTGAACCACCAGGGAAGCCCACTGTTGGTATTCTTCAAAACTTTATCGTTAGTTCAGTTTTTGGTTTTCAAGCTGCTTAGTCAGTATTCAGATCATATGTAGTAAGCTATTCCAAATCATAGGTATAACAGCAATTATCATTTATAGAATATACTGTGCTATGTACTGTATCAGTTGGTTTGTTAAAAAGTGTGTTATATTTTTTACCAATATCCTGGCTAAATACTGTCACCATTTTATAAACAAAGGAACAGGGTTTCAGAGTTCTGTGATTTTATAAAAATTTCCCTATTGTACTTTTTAACAATTTATTATTCAAAGGACATATCCTAGTCCTGCATATTTCACATAAGAGAGTTCATAAATAAGGGCATAAACACAAGACATGTGCCTATGTAGCCCATGTTTCAATGATCTTCAGATCTCAAACTCTTTACCCCATTCCTTGATCACATACAGCATTCAACATGTTTTCAAGTCAGAAATCTGAAGTTACCTTTGATCCTTTCTTCTTTTTATTCCCTTTTGTTAATCAATTATCAAGGCTTGTCAAAAATATATTTTGAATGTGACTTTTTTCTTCCTTCCTACTATCACTTCCATTATCTGGTCATCTCAATTTTGGGATTATTGCAGCAGTATTCTAGCTGTACCCGAAAGGAAATGATTCACATAATCTATCTTATCCAGGCCTCTAGAATGAGTTATGGTCCTAGAGAGTATAGAGCAGAGTGGGATCGGGTGATAATGGTGGTCACAGACTTGGATGAGAGATCATCTATGGGGAAAGAATACAGGTTGGGGTGATTCATTTTAGTGGTAGACTGAAATCATTTTGGAACCTTTTGAACAAAAGATGAGAGACTCAGTCAATAAGCTAGAAGTGGAACTGTCTTTGGATTCTGGACATAAAAGATCAGTGTGCCACATTACAGAGGCTAAGTGAAAGTGTTTAGAGAACAATAGAAAGTCAGCAATATATTAGGAGAAAAGAACAAGATAAAGTTGGAAAGGTAAGATAGTCACTTTCCTAATGTTTATCATGATCTATGGAGGACCTGTTTGTTGAACTATACGAAGGCTATATTCTTATTTATATGACATAAAGGTTTTCCAAGGTTGAGAGTAGATTCAAAATGGCTGGGCCAAAAAGACCTTTAGAAGCCAAGGTCTTAAGACCTGAGTATAAGCACTGTGAGTTTAGTAATGCCCTCTGCTCATATTTTCCCCTCATCTAGTGATTGGAAAGTGGTCAGTATTATGCCCAAGCAGGTCATGCCCATTTTGGACTGTCCAAAGGCAGAATAAAAGATAAGTAAAAAGATCAGGTGATATTTTTAAAAAGATAAAATGAAAGAAGGCAGCTTCACATAAGAAAGATCTTATAAACAGAGAGATCGGTCACCCTAAGTAAAATAAAATGGTAGATGGATTCCACAAGGCGGTGGCTGATGGTTGCTGCTAAATCACTCTGGATTATATTCACCTAGAGTAGCCATTCATTGTGTAGTAGATAGGGTCTTGGGGAACAAGAACAAATAGTGGATTCTCTATCAAATAGCACACTTAGCCTGGGAGAGGAACATTGTGGGTCTCTCATAGCCAGAATGAAACAGTATTTCATTGAAAACATTCTCACTCTAAACTCACAGAGATCCTGATGTCTAAATTGGTTTCAATTAATTTTTTTTTTTCCCTTCTATGGAAACAACACACACCTATAATCTCTTCTGGCTATTGGCAGATCTGTGATGCTATAGCACTCCACACCTTCCCAGTGGCTGCAATTACACACATCAGATTTCAGGATGGACGACAAGGTAAGATTCTGGAGGTAAAAGGCTACCACTTATGGTCCCCATTTTGCTCTCATATGTCACAGTCTTTTATTGTTGGGAGTTATTTGGAGAAACACTCATCAGCTAACAAAACCATCAGTTACTTAACAACATCAAATATGAGGCTATTTCAGAATAGCATGGGGCATTTCAAGTTAAGGGTAGACGAGTGCCAACTATTTTTCCTGCAGTCTTTCCTTGTTGAAAAAGAATGCATTTGTTATCAAAGCCAGTTTGGCTAATGTGCTTTCACCTCATACATATCTAGAAATCAAAGCTGCCTAGAAAGTTATTTGAGGGTATGTTCCCCCTTTGGAGCCCATCTTGCTCCAGTCATGCTAATAGGAATTTCATGTGTGTGTCAAGAGGACAATATACCCTTTATGCAGTTCAACCAACATGTCCTACTCAGAACATGGTAAATGTTGGGAAAGCAAAACAAGAAAACTCACCTGTCGCTTTTTAAAAAAATCATCTAGTGATGAAAGTGGTCAGTATTAAATGCGCCAAAAGCCCTTTAGAAGCCAAGGTCTTAAGACCTGAGTATAAGCACTGTGAGTTTAGTAATGCCCTCTGCTCATATTTTCCCTCATCTAGTGATTGGAAAGTGGTCAGTATTATGCCCAAGCAGGTCATGCCCATTTTGGACTGTCCAAAGGCAGAATAAAAGATAAGTAAAAGATCAGGTGATATTTTTAAAAAGATAAAATGAAAGAAGGCAGCTTCACATAAGAAAGATCTTATAAACAGAGAGATCGGTCACCCTAAGTAAAATAAAATGGTAGATGGATTCCACAAGGCGGTGGCTGATGGTTGCTGCTAAATCACTCTGGATTATATTCACCTAGAGTAGCCATTCATTGTGTAGTAGATAGGGTCTTGGGGAACAAGAACAAATAGTGGATTCTCTATCAAATAGCACACTTAGCCTGGGAGAGGAACATTGTGGGTCTCTCATAGCCAGAATGAAACAGTATTTCATTGAAAACATTCTCACTCTAAACTCACAGAGATCCTGATGTCTAAATTGGTTTCAATTAATTTTTTTTTTTCCCTTCTATGGAAACAACACACACCTATAATCTCTTCTGGCTATTGGCAGATCTGTGATGCTATAGCACTCCACACCTTCCCAGTGGCTGCAATTACACACATCAGATTTCAGGATGGACGACAAGGTAAGATTCTGGAGGTAAAAGGCTACCACTTATGGTCCCCATTTTGCTCTCATATGTCACAGTCTTTTATTGTTGGGAGTTATTTGGAGAAACACTCATCAGCTAACAAAACCATCAGTTACTTAACAACATCAAATATGAGGCTATTTCAGAATAGCATGGGGGCATTTCAAGTTAAGGGTAGACGAGTGCCAACTATTTTTTCCCTGCAGTCTTTCCTTGTTGAAAAAGAATGCATTTGTTATCAAAGCCAGTTTGGCTAATGTGCTTTCACCTCATACATATCTAGAAATCAAAGCTGCCTAGAAAGTTATTTGAGGGTATGTTCCCCCTTTGGAGCCCATCTTGCTCCAGTCATGCTAATAGGAATTTCATGTGTGTGTCAAGAGGACAATATACCCTTTATGCAGTTCAACCAACATGTCCTACTCAGAACATGGTAAATGTTGGGAAAGCAAAAACGATCTCACTGGACAGATTTAGTAAAATTCCTCACCTTTGTGCTTGTCTGCACTACTCCATTACTTTTTCCATCTGTGAGAGGAGGGGTGGTAGATGAAGAATCTTTGTAGTCCTCCTTTTCCCTTGCCAGATAGTTTCCCAAATCAGCTAAATATAACTCCATTTATTGTCATGCTAAAATGTTCTATTTAGCTGTATTTAACTGGATATCATGATTCCATGGGCTGACCTTTCGCTCCTGGGAAGTCGTTTTAAATTCAATCCCGGCAAAGGAAAATCCTTCCAATTCGTTGGCTGTGAAAGGTCACAAGTGAAATGTGTTTTGATGGTATCTGCCTATGGCTTAATTCTCAGTAAACCTGAGCACTAACTAGGCCTCAATTGTGCTTTGTCTTGGGAATCTGAGTTCTAAGAAGCCTGGGAGAGCTGAGTGGGAGTTGTGGGGCTGAGTTGCTGGCGTCAGCCAAGGGCACACAAAGGTACCAACTGAAAGGTGAGGTATATGATGCTAAGTTAGGTCAGTGCTGCCTTCTTTCTGAACTGATGGGGGATTCAGACTAGAATATATAGTTTCTCTCCCTGTTTCATTTGATTTATTTAAGAGGGCCATTTTTCACTTTCTGGGAGGCAAAGAGGGCTTAGGGTAGATAGAGAAGGAACTAGAAGTGTGCGAACTAGTCAAGAGGAAATTGGAGTATCCTGAAAATTAAACCATTTCAGGATCTAGAGCGTAAACTCAGTACTCCAAGTTTGACTCTTTCCCTTCTACAACCTCTTTTTCTTCATACTTTTTCATACTTCATACTTTTGTAGCACTTCAGTCTCCATTGAGTTCCTCCCCATCATCATTATGCTGATTATTAAGTGAGTTAAAGTACTTTTATTGCATCTTATCAAAAGACTTGTTTTTTTTTTTTAAATAATATTTTACCAAGCAATATTAGTAGTTCTGTCAGAGTTTGGTGGGTAGAATATTGAAGTGAAGTTTATGGATTTTTGTTTTGTTTTTATTCGTTGTTTTAGTGACTGTGCTATAATCTTTCAATCAACAAGCATAAATTCTGTCTCCTTCCAACAGAGAAAGAAACTCCGAGAAAAGTCTGTCCTCCCAGTAGCCCACTCCTGTTTCACACACATATTATGCTGTCCACCAGGAAGTAGTCAATGTTTCCTGAACATGACTTGCAATTCTTTACTTCCATGCCTGTGTTTATGTTGCTTCCTCTTCCTGGGATGTCTTCATTTTTTTTTTTTTTTTTTTTATGAAATTTCCATTCATGCAGAAAGGCCAGAATGTCACTTCTTTCTATAAAGCCTTCAAAAGGCTCCCATCCTCTCATCTGTGTCAAAGGCAAGCATGCCTTCTATAATACTTTGTCTATGCATCTATTATCCTTGGATATTCTATATCTGTGTGTCTCCCACTCAACCCAGCTCCCTGAGGGCAGAAACTGGGCCTTCTTCCTTTTTACGCCCTAGTGTGTGGTGCAGGAACTAATCTAAGAAGAGGAGTCTTTAGCCATTCTGTCACAGGAGTATGAGCAGTTAGGCCTTTGATATCAAGGTGAAGAAATGAAATGATACTTCTTATAGCAAGTGTATCTTGAAAATTTGTAGTAGCCATAGGACTGCCTTCTTTCTGAACTGATGGGGGATTCAGACTAGAATATATAGTTTCTCTCCCTGTTTCATTTGATTTATTTAAGAGGGCCATTTTTCACTTTCTGGGAGGCAAAGAGGGCTTAGGGTAGATAGAGAAGGAACTAGAAGTGTGCGAACTAGTCAAGAGGAAATTGGAGTATCCTGAAAATTAAACCATTTCAGGATCTAGAGCGTAAACTCAGTACTCCAAGTTTGACTCTTTCCCTTCTACAACCTCTTTTTCTTCATACTTTTTCATACTTCATACTTTTGTAGCACTTCAGTCTCCATTGAGTTCCTCCCCATCATCATTATGCTGATTATTAAGTGAGTTAAAGTACTTTTATTGCATCTTATCAAAAGACTTGTTTTTTTTTTTTAAATAATATTTTACCAAGCAATATTAGTAGTTCTGTCAGAGTTTGGTGGGTAGAATATTGAAGTGAAGTTTATGGATTTTTGTTTTGTTTTTATTCGTTGTTTTAGTGACTGTGCTATAATCTTTCAATCAACAAGCATAAATTCTGTCTCCTTCCAACAGAGAAAGAAACTCCGAGAAAAGTCTGTCCTCCCAGTAGCCCACTCCTGTTTCACACACATATTATGCTGTCCACCAGGAAGTAGTCAATGTTTCCTGAACATGACTTGCAATTCTTTACTTCCATGCCTGTGTTTATGTTGCTTCCTCTTCCTGGGATGTCTTCATTTTTTTTTTTTTTTTTTTTATGAAATTTCCATTCATGCAGAAAGGCCAGAATGTCACTTCTTTCTATAAAGCCTTCAAAAGGCTCCCATCCTCTCATCTGTGTCAAAGGCAAGCATGCCTTCTATAATACTTTGTCTATGCATCTATTATCCTTGGATATTCTATATCTGTGTGTCTCCCACTCAACCCAGCTCCCTGAGGGCAGAAACTGGGCCTTCTTCCTTTTTACGCCCTAGTGTGTGGTGCAGGAACTAATCTAAGAAGAGGAGTCTTTAGCCATTCTGTCACAGGAGTATGAGCAGTTAGGCCTTTGATATCAAGGTGAAGAAATGAAATGATACTTCTTATAGCAAGTGTATCTTGAAAATTTGTAGTAGCCATAGGAAGAAGCAGAAAGCAAAAAACTCATTCCCTAAAAGCAGTAAGGGTAGTTCTTTGTAATAAATGACACAGATTCTGCTTCCATTTTATCAGTTCTCAGAAATATCTGGTTGCAAGGAGGACTCTTAGGATGTTAACACTGAGTTCAGGTGGAGAGAAATGGAGGTGACTCTAAAGGTGGGGGGAGGCAGTTAAACTTGACTTTACTTCCCCAGCTTTTCATTTTCTTCTTCCTTCTTGGGTCTTCCACCCAGCAAACTGCAGACTAGCTCTGATTCCTGAGATTTCTCGAAAGAGAAAACAGAGTATGACATGTCGGCCCCTGAGTTCTGCAGAAACAGCATTTGGTGATCCAGGCACAGTGGGTAGAGCAGTTCCTTGCTCTGCCTCCTTTACTATTGATTCTGTCTAGCACTTAGTATCCCAGGGTGGTCCTGGGTAGCTATATCAGCCCCAAATGGCAGCATACTCTGTCTCTCCTCAGAGGCAAGTCTTTCATAGATACTGGTCTAACCCATGGTTGGTTGTAAGAATCCAATAGAGCTGCTAGAAGAAGAAAAGGCACCCCAACCTCCTTGTGGGCAAGAGACTCTGGTTTCCTACATAACTAGAAACAGTGGGCAGTAATGCTACAAGGGCCTTCGCTTGCAGAAGTACCACTCCTCACGTCCTGTACTTCAACTCCATAGGGACTAGATACCAGGACCATCACCTTTTCTGCCCTCCAACACTTGGACACATTTGCCACATTTTCTAGAAGGTGACTTTCACAAACCTTCTTTACATTGTATTCTTTTGAAAAAAAAAAAAAAGAAACAAAACCAACAAAACACAAAACCTTCTCATGATTGCATTTGATAGATCGATTGTAGGTCTGTGTGTCTCCCACTCAACCCAGCTCCCTGAGGGCAGAAACTGGGCCTTCTTCCTTTTTACGCCCTAGTGTGTGGTGCAGGAACTAATCTAAGAAGAGGAGTCTTTAGCCATTCTGTCACAGGAGTATGAGCAGTTAGGCCTTTGATATCAAGGTGAAGAAATGAAATGATACTTCTTATAGCAAGTGTATCTTGAAAATTTGTAGTAGCCATAGGAAGAAGCAGAAAGCAAAAAACTCATTCCCTAAAAGCAGTAAGGGTAGTTCTTTGTAATAAATGACACAGATTCTGCTTCCATTTTATCAGTTCTCAGAAATATCTGGTTGCAAGGAGGACTCTTAGGATGTTAACACTGAGTTCAGGTGGAGAGAAATGGAGGTGACTCTAAAGGTGGGGGGAGGCAGTTAAACTTGACTTTACTTCCCCAGCTTTTCATTTTCTTCTTCCTTCTTGGGTCTTCCACCCAGCAAACTGCAGACTAGCTCTGATTCCTGAGATTTCTCGAAAGAGAAAACAGAGTATGACATGTCGGCCCCTGAGTTCTGCAGAAACAGCATTTGGTGATCCAGGCACAGTGGGTAGAGCAGTTCCTTGCTCTGCCTCCTTTACTATTGATTCTGTCTAGCACTTAGTATCCCAGGGTGGTCCTGGGTAGCTATATCAGCCCCAAATGGCAGCATACTCTGTCTCTCCTCAGAGGCAAGTCTTTCATAGATACTGGTCTAACCCATGGTTGGTTGTAAGAATCCAATAGAGCTGCTAGAAGAAGAAAAGGCACCCCAACCTCCTTGTGGGCAAGAGACTCTGGTTTCCTACATAACTAGAAACAGTGGGCAGTAATGCTACAAGGGCCTTCGCTTGCAGAAGTACCACTCCTCACGTCCTGTACTTCAACTCCATAGGGACTAGATACCAGGACCATCACCTTTTCTGCCCTCCAACACTTGGACACATTTGCCACATTTTCTAGAAGGTGACTTTCACAAACCTTCTTTACATTGTATTCTTTTGAAAAAAAAAAAAAAGAAACAAAACCAACAAAACACAAAACCTTCTCATGATTGCATTTGATAGATCGATTGTAGGTCTTGTGCATATGTCTTTGCAGCTAAGTTGTTGGGGAGATTTGTTTTCTAGTTTCCACCTTGAGGTGTTGAAGCTCATAAGTCAAAATGTTTTCCAAGTACTTCAGTGTTCTCAAAAGGTGCTTAACAACTAGAAAATATGACAAAAGTCTATTATATGGGCTTCCCCTGGTGGTCCAGTGGGTAAGGACACCTCCTTGCAGTGCAAGGGACGCCGGTTCGATCTCTGGTCTGGGAAGATCCCACATGCCGCGGAGCGGCTGGACCGATGTGTCCAATTACCGAGCCGGAGCTCTGGAGTGCATGTGCCCAGAGCCAGTGCTCTGCAACGACAGAGCCACCACGATGGGAGGCCCACAGGAGCCAAAGAACAAAGACGGATGATAATAGAGAAATGAAAGACCAATAGAAGTGGCCCACCCGCTGCCCTCCCTCCCCAACCCGACCCCCGCCCAAAAATAAATAAATAAATAAATAAATAAATAAATCTTTTAAAAAAAAAGTCTATTGTATCCTGTAGGATATTAATATTTTTGTTTGAACCAATATGAAACCATATATGACATTATTATACCAATTTCCTCAGTCTGTTTGATAATTTAGTGATGTGTGAAGCTTTTCCAGGAGTTGAGGCTTAGATCATCTTTTCCATTCCTGATCTCTCTCTTCCTAATGAAGATCTTTGCTCTTTATTACCTTCCTCATATTATTTCTTCTCCAGGATTCATTCTTCCATGTGTTGGTATATTGGTGGCGACCTTGATGCATGGCATGTGTCTTCTGCTGGTGGCTTCCATTTGAAACCCTGCCTACCACACCTCATGCCTATGGCCCTGCCTTGAGATGGGACCTTTAGTTGCCAATAATTTTCTGAGTCAACTCTGAATACAATATCCTTGATTCTCTGGGTTGTCTTTTATGACCAACGACTAGGGCCAGTTCAGGTCGCCTTAGTTCTGAACCCTCCTCTCCCAACACTTGAAATTGCATTTAGGTGAAAAATTTTGTATTCTTTTGAAAAAAAAGAAACAAAACCAACAAAACACAAAACCTTCTCATGATTGCATTTGATAGATCGATTGTAGGTCTTGTGCATATGTCTTTGCAGCTAAGTTGTTGGGGAGATTTGTTTTCTAGTTTCCACCTTGAGGTGTTGAAGCTCATAAGTCAAAATGTTTTCCAAGTACTTCAGTGTTCTCAAAAGGTGCTTAACAACTAGAAAATATGACAAAAGTCTATTATATGGGCTTCCCCTGGTGGTCCAGTGGGTAAGGACACCTCCTTGCAGTGCAAGGGACGCCGGTTCGATCTCTGGTCTGGGAAGATCCCACATGCCGCGGAGCGGCTGGACCGATGTGTCCAATTACCGAGCCGGAGCTCTGGAGTGCATGTGCCCAGAGCCAGTGCTCTGCAACGACAGAGCCACCACGATGGGAGGCCCACAGGAGCCAAAGAACAAAGACGGATGATAATAGAAATGAAAGACCAATAGAAGTGGCCCACCCGCTGCCCTCCCTCCCCAACCCGACCCCCGCCCAAAAATAAATAAATAAATAAATAAATAAATAAATCTTTTAAAAAAAAAGTCTATTGTATCCTGTAGGATATTAATATTTTTGTTTGAACCAATATGAAACCATATATGACATTATTATACCAATTTCCTCAGTCTGTTTGATAATTTAGTGATGTGTGAAGCTTTTCCAGGAGTTGAGGCTTAGATCATCTTTTCCATTCCTGATCTCTCTCTTCCTAATGAAGATCTTTGCTCTTTATTACCTTCCTCATATTATTTCTTCTCCAGGATTCATTCTTCCATGTGTTGGTATATTGGTGGCGACCTTGATGCATGGCATGTGTCTTCTGCTGGTGGCTTCCATTTGAAACCCTGCCTACCACACCTCATGCCTATGGCCCTGCCTTGAGATGGGACCTTTAGTTGCCAATAATTTTCTGAGTCAACTCTGAATACAATATCCTTGATTCTCTGGGTTGTCTTTTATGACCAACGACTAGGGCCAGTTCAGGTCGCCTTAGTTCTGAGCTTAAGTCTTTGTGAGAGGCTCTCTGATACAGCTTGATTTTTCTCCATGCTGACTCTATCTTGACAAGAGTCAGTATAGCTTGTTTGTGAAAAGTAGGCATGAAAATGGAGAGCTGCCAATGCAGATTTTTCTAATTAAAATAAGTTTATGCTGTTCAGTGATTTCTAATTTATGAGTTCCTCAGAGGTTAGAACCATATCTTAATCTCTGTATTCCCAGTGCTTAGCATAGCATCTGACATGCAGCAAAGTTGCAATTCAGTTTGAATGAATGAGTAAGTGAATGCAACTTTCATAAAGGCCACCAATATTTTTCAGCATGACAGGCTGATTATTCATTTAGCAAACAGTTTTTGAGAAGTGAGAAGTTGCTTTTGTGTACAAAGCTTTATACGAGACACCATGGAAATCTGAAATAGTCCTAATGTTAATAGTTACAACCATACACAACATTTATTATAAACTTACTAAATGACCAACACTGAGGTAACTGTTTCATGAATATTCATTTAGTTCTTACAACAACCCTGTGAGGCAAACATACTATTATTATTATTCCCAGTTACAAGGGGAAGAATTGGTTTTCAGAAAGGTTAAGTAAATGAAAACAAATTGGGGATATGATGTTTACACAGTAGAGCTGGGAAGGTACCAGAGCCATCTGGAATGTCTTAAATATCACAGGGCAATGCATTTGCAATACTCAAATTCCATTCAGAGCGTCCTTGAGTGCTAAATGGATCCATTCAGAGCTGATTTCTCTCTTCCTAATGAAGATCTTTGCTCTTTATTACCTTCCTCATATTATTTCTTCTCCAGGATTCATTCTTCCATGTGTTGGTATATTGGTGGCGACCTTGATGCATGGCATGTGTCTTCTGCTGGTGGCTTCCATTTGAAACCCTGCCTACCACACCTCATGCCTATGGCCCTGCCTTGAGATGGGACCTTTAGTTGCCAATAATTTTCTGAGTCAACTCTGAATACAATATCCTTGATTCTCTGGGTTGTCTTTTATGACCAACGACTAGGGCCAGTTCAGGTCGCCTTAGTTCTGAGCTTAAGTCTTTGTGAGAGGCTCTCTGATACAGCTTGATTTTTCTCCATGCTGACTCTATCTTGACAAGAGTCAGTATAGCTTGTTTGTGAAAAGTAGGCATGAAAATGGAGAGCTGCCAATGCAGATTTTTCTAATTAAAATAAGTTTATGCTGTTCAGTGATTTCTAATTTATGAGTTCCTCAGAGGTTAGAACCATATCTTAATCTCTGTATTCCCAGTGCTTAGCATAGCATCTGACATGCAGCAAAGTTGCAATTCAGTTTGAATGAATGAGTAAGTGAATGCAACTTTCATAAAGGCCACCAATATTTTTCAGCATGACAGGCTGATTATTCATTTAGCAAACAGTTTTTGAGAAGTGAGAAGTTGCTTTTGTGTACAAAGCTTTATACGAGACACCATGGAAATCTGAAATAGTCCTAATGTTAATAGTTACAACCATACACAACATTTATTATAAACTTACTAAATGACCAACACTGAGGTAACTGTTTCATGAATATTCATTTAGTTCTTACAACAACCCTGTGAGGCAAACATACTATTATTATTATTCCCAGTTACAAGGGGAAGAATTGGTTTTCAGAAAGGTTAAGTAAATGAAAACAAATTGGGGATATGATGTTTACACAGTAGAGCTGGGAAGGTACCAGAGCCATCTGGAATGTCTTAAATATCACAGGGCAATGCATTTGCAATACTCAAATTCCATTCAGAGCGTCCTTGAGTGCTAAATGGATACAGCTGGGGAATCAGATCAGCGCTTACCTGGTGACCTTTAAGCAATCTGAATTTTAGGACTAAGGGATTCTGCTTTATTCATTCATCTATTCATTCAAAAACCATGAATGGTATGTCTTTTTTTTTTTTTTTTTAAAGGGCATCCTGACGATTACTTGTTGTTGTATTTTTTTTTTTAAAGATTTATTTATTTATTTATTTACTTTGGGCGGGGGTCGGGTTGGGGAGGGAGGGGAGCGGGCCGGCCACTTCTATTGGTCTTCCTTTTCTCTATTTTTCATCCGTCTTTGTTCTTTGGCCCGTGTGGGCCTCCCATCGCGGTGGCGTCTGTTGTCGCAGAGCGTCAGCTCTGGGCGCATGCGCTCCAGAGCTCCGGCTCGGCGATTGGACACATCAGTCCAGCCGCTCCGCGGCACGTGGGATCTTCCCAGGTCAGGGATCAAACCGGCGTCCCTTGCACTGCAAGGCGGTGTCCTTATCCACTGGACCACCAGGGGAAGCCCGAATGGTATGTCTTCTGTGTGCTAGGAACTGTCCAGAACACTGGGGGGCGGCTCAGAGAGGAGAACAACCATGTCAATAGATCATTGTAGTTCATGATAAGAGATGTAATAGAAGTGTGAGTATATTTCAGAGAGAAATATTATCATTAATATTTCATTGTTGAGTATGGCATTTGCAATAGGTGCATATGGTAGCTATTATGTTAAAAAGAGTCCTTTTATTTCTGATTTGTCAAGGGTTTAAAAAATCTTAAGTGAATTTTCATTTATTTCAAATATTTTTCCTACATCTGTTCAGATGAACTTTGTACGTCTGTGGAGATAATTTCTCTTCTTTTACTTATTAATGTGGATACCTAACCATTAATCTATTATTAATATTTTCTAACATTAAACCAACCTTGCATTTTTAGGGTAAAGCATACTTTTATAGACCTATTCATATTTTCTTTGATTTAAATTTTAAAAATTCTCCATTCACTTTTGCTAAATTGTGTATTTGTAGAATATATCTATTGTATTTCTTTTTTTGAAAAAAATTTATTTTACTTTTAACTTTTATGGAGTTTTGTTGTTTACAGATTTGTATGATCCCAGATTAGTCATATGTATATCCCCGTCAACCCACCCCTCCAGGCTGTCGCACAGCACTCCTGCAGGCCGTTGCACAGCGCCCCTGCAGGATCTCCTTTTCTCACAGCACAATGACAATAGCTATTTTTTCCACATAAGATAGTATAGGTTTTCATGCTACTTCCTTTACGCCTCCCACCCTCTGTTCCTTCCCCACAATGTCCATATGTCTACTGTCCATGTCTGTTTTTCCATCACTTCACTGCGTGTGTTATCATTACCATCCTACTAGATTCCATATATATGTGTTAGTATATTGTACTTGTCCTCTTTTTGACTTACTTCACTTTTTATGATAGGTTCTAGATCCATCCACCTCCTTAGGACTGATTCTTCTGCATTTCTTTTTATGGCTGAGTAGTATTCCATTGTATGTATGTCCCAGAGCTTTTATATCCATTCATTTGTTGATGGACATCTAGGTTGCTTCCACGTTCTAGCTATTGTATAGAGTGCTGCAGTGAATATTGGGGTACAGGTGTTTCTTTTAGTTTTGATTTCATCAGGGTATAAGCCTAATAGTGGGATTGCTGGGTCATATGGTGATTCTATGTTTAGTTTTTAAAGGAATCTCCATACTGCCTTCCATAGCAGCTGTATCAATTTACATTCCCACCAGCAATGCAAGAGTGTTCCCTTTTCTTATCTATTGTATTTCATTTGTTTTAAAATTTATTAGTATAGAATTTTTCATGTTATCAATTTATTATCTTTTGAATTATTGAATAATATATAGTGTCTATACTTATGGTCTCTTCATTAATGTTGTTTATTTTCTTTTTTCTTTATTTACATTACTAGGAAACTTTCACTCATGAATTTTGAACCTTTTTTCCTGCTCTACCAGGCATTTAAGGCTATGTTTTCTTTTTTCCCTCAAGAAATGCTTTAATTGCATCCCTCAAGTTTTGATGTGTTAATTTTTCCTGTCATTCTTTTGAAGTATAGTATAATCAAGTTCCATTATGATTTTCTTTCTGTCCTGAATTATTTTAAATGTATTAAAAAGTTTCTAATGGGGGTTTCTCTGGTGGTCCAGTGGGTGAAGAGTCCACTTTGCAATACAAGGGGCATCGGCTCAATCCCTGGCCTGGGAAGATCCCACATGCTGCAGAGTGGCTGGACCGATGTGTCCAATTGTGAGCCAATGCTCTGGTGTGTATGCTTGCAGAGCTGGTGCTCTGCAACAAGAGAGGCTACTGCAAAGGGAGGCCCACATAGGCCAAAGAATAAAGATGGATGCAAATAAATAAATAAAAAACCGATAAAAGAGGCCAAAATTAAAAAAAAAATGTTTCTAATGAAACAGATTTTTATTTTGTTCTTTTTGAAAAGTTGTGCTTATTACATTGTTGCCAGAAGATGTGTTCTATAGAGAGCCTTTGAAGTTTATTAGACTTGCTCTATAATGCCTAATGTAAGGTTAGTTTTTGTAACTAGCCCTTGTATATGCAACAAGTAGTAAGATGCAGTATTCTATAATATTTCCTTTGGATTAGACTTGTTATTTGTGTTCAAATCTATATCCTTGTTGTTTGTTTTTTATTCACTTGATTTATCATTTACTGAGAGAAGTGTGTTAAAGTGTGTGAACGTATGAATTTCTCTTAACAAATACCTCAGTTTTGTATTCATATATTTTGAAAGTATAATGCATACCTAAGAGTTTAAAATTGTTATGTATTTCTGTGAGTTGAAGCTTTTATTTTTATGTAGTGACCATTTTTATTTATAATAATGGTTTTTACCTTAAAGTCAATTTTGTGTGATAATTTTGCTATGTTCGCCGCTTTCTTTGGTTAGTATTTGCTTGGACGGAAATGGTTCCAAATAGTTAACAATGGTTAATGCTAAGCCTTTCAGGCAAAATTAGTTGCCCTCCTTGTGGATTTTTATAATACTCTAGCAAGGCTCAAAGTCAGCACTTACCACTCTACCTCGTAGGCTTCGATTTGCTGGGGGTCAGAGACCTCTATGTTTCTGGGTAGAGTCATGCTGTACACCAGCAAGGTCCATCACATAGAAGGGGTGGTTTACTGGAAGTAAGTTCCAGCCACAGGTTGCTAGTAGATGTCTGGGGTTGTAGGGCTGGACTCCCAGGATGGACTGTATTTTTGGAGCTCCATGTTAGAGCATATGGAATGTTGGCTAAGGCAAGCCAATGTCTATTAAATGGAAGCATCTTCACAAACACCATTGCTTGTAAGAACCCTGTGAGGGATACATTGCTGTCCTTTGTGGCAAACTGTGAGGACTGGCTTGCTCCACTTGTTCCAACCCTCTCTGGTATGCTTCCTGATCTATAGTGACTGTGCAGTTAAAAATGACATTTTCCATAGGCACTTGCACCTATGAATTTGAATGAAATTGTGTTTTTATGTCTTGCACTCCTGTGATACGTGGACTAGTCATAGGGTTAAATATTAGGGGAGAGATTAGGCATGAGGCATCTATATTACTAGCAAGGAAGGTACTATAGGTAAGTAAATCTAAGGGGCTGGAGGCTGTACCTGCAAACTCAGCCTAGAGCTTGATTATCTAGCCCTTTCAGTGATTTAGGAAACTATTCATACTTAGTAATAAGCTTCTTTTGATTTAATAAGTTAGAGTCAATTTTTTTTGTCTATAGTGGTGCTCTGACAAATATAACTATTGTATAACAGAGAAAGCTGAGACCGGAGCTAGGAAAGGACCTGCTCCTGGCTGCACAGTTAATGAGTAGCAGAAAAGAACTGTGAGGTTAGGTCCTTTGATGCTAAGTCAAGGCTCTTTAAGCAGTATGACAAACAACAGACTCAGGGAATGCTTTAAGGTAGTAGTGAAAGGCCACACATGCAGATCCAAGGTCTGGGTGCCACAGTTGCACTTTGACCATATTACCAAGTAAGTAATGTGGTCCCTACTGGCTTGGACTGGAAGTAGGTAGATCCCTACCAATGTCACACCATTATTTGTCTCCTCCTATTTTTTTTTTTTTGGCCTTTCTACTAAGTGTGTTACTTTCTGTGTTAATATTGGGGTCCCACAGATTGTTTCTTATTCAGCCCCTGTAGAATGGTTTTTTAATACTCGGAAGTAAAAAGTCTTCGATTTGCTGGGGGTCAGAGACCTCTATGTTTCTGGGTAGAGTCATGCTGTACACCAGCAAGGTCCATCACATAGAAGGGGTGGTTTACTGGAAGTAAGTTCCAGCCACAGGTTGCTAGTAGATGTCTGGGGTTGTAGGGCTGGACTCCCAGGATGGACTGTATTTTTGGAGCTCCATGTTAGAGCATATGGAATGTTGGCTAAGGCAAGCCAATGTCTATTAAATGGAAGCATCTTCACAAACACCATTGCTTGTAAGAACCCTGTGAGGGATACATTGCTGTCCTTTGTGGCAAACTGTGAGGACTGGCTTGCTCCACTTGTTCCAACCCTCTCTGGTATGCTTCCTGATCTATAGTGACTGTGCAGTTAAAAATGACATTTTCCATAGGCACTTGCACCTATGAATTTGAATGAAATTGTGTTTTTATGTCTTGCACTCCTGTGATACGTGGACTAGTCATAGGGTTAAATATTAGGGGAGAGATTAGGCATGAGGCATCTATATTACTAGCAAGGAAGGTACTATAGGTAAGTAAATCTAAGGGGCTGGAGGCTGTACCTGCAAACTCAGCCTAGAGCTTGATTATCTAGCCCTTTCAGTGATTTAGGAAACTATTCATACTTAGTAATAAGCTTCTTTTTGATTTAATAAGTTAGAGTCAATTTTTTTTGTCTATAGTGGTGCTCTGACAAATATAACTATTGTATAACAGAGAAAGCTGAGACCGGAGCTAGGAAAGGACCTGCTCCTGGCTGCACAGTTAATGAGTAGCAGAAAAGAACTGTGAGGTTAGGTCCTTTGATGCTAAGTCAAGGCTCTTTAAGCAGTATGACAAACAACAGACTCAGGGAATGCTTTAAGGTAGTAGTGAAAGGCCACACATGCAGATCCAAGGTCTGGGTGCCACAGTTGCACTTTGACCATATTACCAAGTAAGTAATGTGGTCCCTACTGGCTTGGACTGGAAGTAGGTAGATCCCTACCAATGTCACACCATTATTTGTCTCCTCCTATTTTTTTTTTTTTGGCCTTTCTACTAAGTGTGTTACTTTCTGTGTTAATATTGGGATCCCACAGAGTTTAGGTTGCTTATTCAGCTGTGTTCCCAGTGTACTGTGTGCCCCTTTATTGTTATTAGAATATTTTCTTGCTTCTTCAATTTTTGTGGGAGAATTAAGGAGAGAATAAGAAACCTATAGTTTGACATGCACATATGCAACTAGAGAATTATAGTTACCAGATTGCTTTTCTATCTCCCACTAAACTATCTAAAGTAGATGCCCTGTCCATTTCAATGCATTATTGTCTTATGTATGGCTCTCATAATTTGTAATTATATTCTTATTGGGAGGTGACTTACGTTTTCTTTTATATTTTCCATGCTAGGAATAAGTTTCATGAGATCAGGGTCCATGTCTGCCCTAATCAGGACTGTGTTTGTAGCCCCTAATCCATTCCTGTCACAAAGTAGGTATTTGAAAACGTTACCAAGTGGATGAATGAATGATAAGCAGGGACCATGTCTTGTCTTTTCATCTTTGTATCTTAGCATCCATTTCAGAACCTGACACATAGAAGTTGCTGACTCATTTTATTTATTTATTTTTTTGGCCACTTCCATTGGTCTTTACATTTATTTTTGTTCTTTGGCTTGTGTGGGCTTCCCACCACAGTGGCCTCTCTCACTGCAGAGCACTGGCTCCCGGCACATGTGCTCCAAAGCTCCAGCTCAGTAGTTGGACACATCAGTCCAGCCACTCCACGGCACATGGGATCTTCCCAGGCCAGGGATCGAACCGGCACCCCTTGCACTGCAAGGCGGTGTCCTTACCCACTGGAACACTAGGGAAGTCCACTGACTCATTTTAATTGAAAAAGAAGCTATAGTATGTGTACATGACCTAAGTTCATGAATATAACTTTTATTTTTTTCTTTTCAGTGTCTTAGTAACTGGAAATTTTGGGTTGTTCATCATTCAGTTTCTGTTTATTCAACAAATATGTGGAGAGCGATTTGATACAAAGATAAGAAATAAACCTTTTATACCTTCAATTTTAGCAGAAGATCTAGCACATTATATATCTTTAATATACTTTCTAGATGTATACATAAGTGAATGAAGGAATGTTAAATTTGTGGGACTTGATATTACTTGTAGAAAAGAAGCAGCATTATTAGACAGTAGGGTAACTTAAAGCTATGTCGCATTGATTAGATGTGCTGGACATCTTTCTACACAAGATAGTACTTCCTAGATGGCTTTTACTATGGCATTTCTTCTCGGTCTGGTCATGGAGAGTAAGAATCTGCAACGTCTTTGTCCCTGAGTGTTACTGGAGAGCCTTTGGGTACCACTCACAGAGCTGAGGCACTTGCAGGAGAGAGTAAAGGAAAATGAAAAAGCAAAAAAAAAAAAAAAAAAAAGGAAAATAAGTGAGTTCAGGGTATGGGAACAAGGGAACAAATGAAGGAGAATTTAAAAGAAGTAATGGTGATAATCCTAGTGATGCCTGCCAGTTATTAAGTGCCATTTATAGAGCGCCTTTCAGCACATGTTGTTCATTTGCTAAGCATATCCAACTCTTTGCGACCCCATGGACTGCAGCATGCCAGGCTTCCCTCTCCTTCACTATCTCCCAGAGTTTGCTCAAACTCATGTCCATTCAGCTGGTGATGCCATCCAACCAGCTCATCCTCTGTCACCTCTTCTCCTCCTGCCGTCAGTCTTTCCCAGCATCAGGGTCATCGGCAAAGTATTGAAACTTGCATCAGTCCTAACAATGAATATTTAGGGTTGATTTCCTTTAGAATTGACTGGTTTGATCTCTTTGCTATCCAGGGGACTCTCGAGACTCATCTCCAGCACCACAATTTGAAAGCTTCAAATCTGCAGTGCTTAGCCTTCCTTATGGTTAAACTGTCACAACCATACATGACTACTGGAAAAATCATAGCTTTGACTTTACTGACCTTTTTCAGTAAAGTGATGTCTCTGCTTGTTAATATGGTGTCAAGGTTTGTCATAACTTTTCTTCCAATGAGCAAGTTAATTTCATGACTGTAGTCCCCATCTGCAGTAATTTTGGAGCCCAAGAAAATAAAATCTGGTGCCAATTCTATTTTTTCCACATATATTTGCATGACATGATAAGAAATAAACCTTTTATACCTTCAATTTTAGCAGAAGATCTAGCACATTATATATCTTTAATATACTTTCTAGATGTATACATAAGTGAATGAAGGAATGTTAAATTTGTGGGACTTGATATTACTTGTAGAAAAGAAGCAGCATTATTAGACAGTAGGGTAACTTAAAGCTATGTCGCATTGATTAGATGTGCTGGACATCTTTCTACACAAGATAGTACTTCCTAGATGGCTTTTACTATGGCATTTCTTCTCGGTCTGGTCATGGAGAGTAAGAATCTGCAACGTCTTTGTCCCTGAGTGTTACTGGAGAGCCTTTGGGTACCACTCACAGAGCTGAGGCACTTGCAGGAGAGAGTAAAGGAAAATGAAAAAGCAAAAAAAAAAAAAAAAAAAAGGAAAATAAGTGAGTTCAGGGTATGGGAACAAGGGAACAAATGAAGGAGAATTTAAAAGAAGTAATGGTGATAATCCTAGTGATGCCTGCCAGTTATTAAGTGCCATTTATAGAGCGCCTTTCAGCACATGTTGTTCATTTGCTAAGCATATCCAACTCTTTGCGACCCCATGGACTGCAGCATGCCAGGCTTCCCTCTCCTTCACTATCTCCCAGAGTTTGCTCAAACTCATGTCCATTCAGCTGGTGATGCCATCCAACCAGCTCATCCTCTGTCACCTCTTCTCCTCCTGCCGTCAGTCTTTCCCAGCATCAGGGTCATCGGCAAAGTATTGAAACTTGCATCAGTCCTAACAATGAATATTTAGGGTTGATTTCCTTTAGAATTGACTGGTTTGATCTCTTTGCTATCCAGGGGACTCTCGAGACTCATCTCCAGCACCACAATTTGAAAGCTTCAAATCTGCAGTGCTTAGCCTTCCTTATGGTTAAACTGTCACAACCATACATGACTACTGGAAAAATCATAGCTTTGACTTTACTGACCTTTTTCAGTAAAGTGATGTCTCTGCTTGTTAATATGGTGTCAAGGTTTGTCATAACTTTTCTTCCAATGAGCAAGTTAATTTCATGACTGTAGTCCCCATCTGCAGTAATTTTGGAGCCCAAGAAAATAAAATCTGGTGCCAATTCTATTTTTTCCACATATATTTGCATGACATGATAGGACTGGATGCCATGATCTTAGTTTTCTGAATGTTGAGTTTTAAGCTAGTTTTTTCACTTTCCTCTTTCACCCTCATCCATGGGGTCACAAGGAGTCGAACACGATAGCACACACACACATCACATACAGAGATACATATATACTCAACCAGAAAAAAAGAAAATAAAAATTTGTTAATTTTTGTGTACACTTTGATCAGAATAAATACTTAACAGAAAAGAAGGATAATGGATGACAAATTCTCAAATGCCATAATTTCAGAAGTAAAGCAAAACTCCTGACTCTAGACCCACCCACCCCCACATGTAGTGAGTAAACAAAGCCACCAAGACCAAAACAAAGCAATAGGAAAATAATAAATAAAATTGAGAAGCCATGTAAATACTTTTTCGGAATGTCTATTCCCCAGAGGGTTGAGGTTAGGCATATGGTTCTGTTCACCAAATCCTAAACAAAGGACTTGGGCTATTTTATGCCCTGGTCACTATTGTTGGTTAAATTAAAACATGATCAAAAAAAGTATAATGAAATATTAATTTTAGTTTCTGTAGCTAATTGAAAACATAGCAGGAATTGTGACTATGGAAAATAGAGTGAGAACATTCAGATGCACGTCCATGACTAGCTTACCCATTTCAAGTTGAGCAGTAGCATAGTTTTGAAAATGATCATTATCTCTAGAGTCTATACTTTAGTGACTCAGGAGAAGTACTTTGCCTGGGCGAAAAGACAAGGAAGTAACTCGCAGGTATCAGGAGACTTCAGAAATTCAAAGTCAGTTTTAAAACTATTAATTGTTTGTTCATATAGAAGATATTGCAAAAATATATAATCCTTGTCAAGTGAAGGACTGTGTGGTATTCATCTTGCTGTTCCCAGTTTGAAGCCTACATCCTGGCATCTAGGGGACTCACATCAGTAATTGTTGAGTGAATGAGTGAGCGATTGTTGTTGACATTTGCTTACTCTAATAAATGAGATGATTTTCTTTCTGACAAATGAGCCCCTTCCTAAGTGAAAGCGCAAATCAGCAATATTTGGAAAGAATACAGCTCTACTTTAGCTTCATATATATGCCTGAGAGATAGATGAAGAATATAAATTGTGGGAATTTGTGTATTTTGTTCATTATTGTGTTTCTAGTGCATAAAACGGTACCTGGTAAATGTGAAGTTCTCAGCAGATATTTGTTAAGTTAACGACTAAATGCCTAGCATGGAATCAGAAGGAGAGAATGAGTTAAAGGAGGCAACGTGGCAAACTTAGAACTTCTTAGTTTTATTTTACTTCTTTGCTGAATTACCAGTTCTCAAACATTGGGCATATTCTTACTTGCTGTGAGTACAAGAGTTCCCTCCTCAAATCAGTATAATCTGCCTTGTGGGATTAATCAGGTTTCTCTTTATTAACATGAGGGACTGAAATAATGCTTTTAAAGGTATCAGTTCCAATAACTTAGTGAAAGTTGCTCTAGAATCGCTCAAGATACAGGAGGGATATTTCAGGGCTGTGCCAGTCATTCTCATATTACGAGGGAATGGTATGTCCTTAAGGAGACTTTGTATTAGGTTTCTGAGCTTTGCACCCTCAACCTCCATCACCTATATATATATTCATTGATTTTTTCCTATAAGAGGCTTATTCTACTCATTTTCTTCAGGCAAAAATACTTTACTGATTATAAAAGGCCAGTGATGCGGAGTATGTACATGAGAGGCCGTGTTTAAATAGCACTGAGGGAAATGTTCTTATGAAGAATGCTCCTAGAATGTGTCCTTAATCTGCACTTGACAACATAAAGGAGGCAAACACTGGCAAAAAACAAGCTGGATGCACTTTAGCGGGAGTAATATGGATTGGAGTAGAAAAAAATGTCATTAATACTCAATAGTTACCCTATATGGCATCTGATTTTTCTTCATAAAGTGACTGTGTGTGGTATTCTGTGTATGTGTGTGGCATTTTTCTTTTTTTTGGCTTTTTCAGACGATTATGTATATGTTGTTTGTTGTTTTCTTCTTTTGTTATGTCCTTAACCATCAATTTAAAAGGAGGGAAAAGGACTGTTGAAACAACATTTATTTTCATCTAGAGAAGTGCCATAGTTTCTAAATCCATTTTGAATTCAGTTCAAGTGATGGAAAGTTGGTGAAATTTTGCAAAGAACCACAAATATGAAATATTGTCACAAAGTTTAGTGCTACTCTATTGTCTCATGATCATAAATGAGAGTCAGTCATATATTTTTTTTTTTTTTTGAGAGGGAAGCAAAATTTATTATAGTGGGGGAAGGGAGAACTAACATGGTTAGAGTGGGAGACGCTGTGAGAATAGTGGGCCTCCCAGTGGGCCTGCTCAAGGGAGAGCTGACCTAGTCATGTACACTTGAACATGTCTTCTTTGAACTGAATTCCCAGAACTGTGGTGCAAAGATGCAGGCAACAATTTTCACGTACTAAGGAAATATTCAGTGGGCTTTTGCATTTTGTTCTACCTAAAATACCATTTGAATGTGACTCTTTTACATCACTGGATGAAGCTCTCTGGTGTTACTGTATACAATGGGGCTCTCATTACCAATGATGAAGAGGTGGAAAGTCGTAAGAGGGCAAGCAATAAAGCCAGAAGGAACAGGGTTTATGAATGCAAAACTTACAGTAGGATTTTAGACAGGAAAAATTTTGACAATGCAAGTTAAAACTGGCCCCAGGCAGCAGTAATTTACTGAATGACATTGATTTGGCTGATAACCCAATGTCTTGCTAAAGTTCCTAATACAACAGAAGTAATCTTTATGGAAGAATGAATTACAATGGCAGTTTACAGTAATATTATTTGATCTTTCCCTTCTGAATGATCTTATAAGCTCCCCCAAAGCTGTAAAAGTTCCAACTTTTCTGCTGTGGCTTAGAAATTGAAATGGAACTCTTCCTGTATATCCCCAGAGATTTTTCCAGTAGGTATGGTCTTGTGTGGGTGGTATGCACTTTAGCGGGAGTAATATGGATTGGAGTAGAAAAAAATGTCATTAATACTCAATAGTTACCCTATATGGCATCTGATTTTTCTTCATAAAGTGACTGTGTGTGGTATTCTGTGTATGTGTGTGGCATTTTTCTTTTTTTTGGCTTTTTCAGACGATTATGTATATGTTGTTTGTTGTTTTCTTCTTTTGTTATGTCCTTAACCATCAATTTAAAAGGAGGGAAAAGGACTGTTGAAACAACATTTATTTTCATCTAGAGAAGTGCCATAGTTTCTAAATCCATTTTGAATTCAGTTCAAGTGATGGAAAGTTGGTGAAATTTTGCAAAGAACCACAAATATGAAATATTGTCACAAAGTTTAGTGCTACTCTATTGTCTCATGATCATAAATGAGAGTCAGTCATATATTTTTTTTTTTTTTTGAGAGGGAAGCAAAATTTATTATAGTGGGGGAAGGGAGAACTAACATGGTTAGAGTGGGAGACGCTGTGAGAATAGTGGGCCTCCCAGTGGGCCTGCTCAAGGGAGAGCTGACCTAGTCATGTACACTTGAACATGTCTTCTTTGAACTGAATTCCCAGAACTGTGGTGCAAAGATGCAGGCAACAATTTTCACGTACTAAGGAAATATTCAGTGGGCTTTTGCATTTTGTTCTACCTAAAATACCATTTGAATGTGACTCTTTTACATCACTGGATGAAGCTCTCTGGTGTTACTGTATACAATGGGGCTCTCATTACCAATGATGAAGAGGTGGAAAGTCGTAAGAGGGCAAGCAATAAAGCCAGAAGGAACAGGGTTTATGAATGCAAAACTTACAGTAGGATTTTAGACAGGAAAAATTTTGACAATGCAAGTTAAAACTGGCCCCAGGCAGCAGTAATTTACTGAATGACATTGATTTGGCTGATAACCCAATGTCTTGCTAAAGTTCCTAATACAACAGAAGTAATCTTTATGGAAGAATGAATTACAATGGCAGTTTACAGTAATATTATTTGATCTTTCCCTTCTGAATGATCTTATAAGCTCCCCCAAAGCTGTAAAAGTTCCAACTTTTCTGCTGTGGCTTAGAAATTGAAATGGAACTCTTCCTGTATATCCCCAGAGATTTTTCCAGTAGGTATGCAGCTTCTTTCACCTGCAGTAGAGTGAGTAATAAGGGTATAAGGTGAGATTTGATCTTATGAAGTAACTGAGCTGAAGTAGGTGGGTAAGACATTTACATTCTGAGAAGTAAAAGGACTTCCTCAAAGTCACACAGCCAGATGATCTGCCTCAGGTGCCATGTCAATAGCTATTATCTAAGAGCTAATTAAACAGGCGCAGATCAAGAAATCTCTAGATGAAAGAGAATTATAAAAAAGATTGCAGTACTTTTCTGAGAAGCATGGGTGTCAGGAGAGCAAGATTAATACTGAATTATTTCTAAAGACTAGCTTTCCTTTTTATTCTTTAATTAGGAATGATATTAATGGACATTAAATAATTTTGTAATTTAAATATTGAAATTTATTTACAGTGTATTAAGAATCTTCAATGGGGCTTCCCTGATAGCTCAGTGGTAAGGAGTTCACCTGCCAATGCAGGAGACATGGGTTCCATCCCTGAGCTGGGAAGATCTCACATGCTGTGGAGCAACTAAGCCCGTGAGCCACAACTATTGAGCTTGTGCTCTAGAGCCTCGGAGCCACAACTATTGAGCCCATGTGCTGCAACTACTGAAACTTATGTGCCCTAGTGCCCAAGTTCCACAACAAGAGAAGTTACTGCATCAAGAAGCCTGCTCACCTCAACTAGAGAGTATCCCCTACTCCCTGCAACTAGAGAAGAGCCTGTGGCAGCAGTGAAGACCCAGAATAGCCAAAAATAAATAAATAAATTAATTAAAAAATTAAACTTGCGAAGTATGCACACATTAACAACAGAGAAGAGGGTGGAGCCAAGATGGTGGAGGAATGAGAGGAAGATTTCACCAGCCCCCTAACAGAATCACCAGAACTAATCAAGAAATGAAACACCACCAACAAACCAGCCGCTAGACGACAGAAGAACTCCATAGGTCCGTGAGAGTAGAAGAGTGAACAGTCAGAACTTTCCCAGAGCTACTTTTCTGAGAACCCTCTATCCTAACTCCCACTCCGGACCGCACCAACAGAGAGCTCACCAGCAAGTGCCCTAAAAGGGGGCCTGAGCGGAGCGTTGGGGGAGAGAGGGCAGCGCTCAGCGCGAAAATTCCAAGAATCCGCCTGGATTGCAGGCAGAAATTAAGACACTGTGAAGATAGGATACTGGAGCAGGGCTGGGCGGAACGCAATTGGGAAGTTCCCTGTGGAGTGCTGCCTAGAGACCTGGAGCCAGGAGGGAGCGCCCAGTGTGAAAATCGCGCCGCTTGGCCAGGCGAAAATTGTGACTTTCCGGCTGGCACTGGGTAAGTTCAAACACTCCTAGTGGGGGACTTGCTGAATGGAGAGGGGAAGTCGCCCACGGATTGCTGACCGGGGACTGGGCTCGAGCAGGATGGGGAAGCTTGTGCCTGCCTTTGGGACTTGGATGCGTAACTGGCAGTGCACGCGCGCCAGTGGTGGAGGAGCCCATGCACCCCCATAGTTACACCCGCAGTGGAGGAAGCTGAGAGAAGGGCAGGTATTGGAGGCTACCAGTAGGTGCGCGGCAGAGCCGGGGTGCCCCGCCTCCAACAGGGGACTGCATGCGCCGCGGCCCCCCGCCCGGTGGACTGGGATCAGCCCGCCGCCCCGGCTAGCACCTGAGCTTGCAGCAAAGCCATATTTGGCTGAAAACAAACCATAGCAACCGGTGCCTTAAGGGAAAGGCTACATCATCAAGACAACACCATCGAGAGCAGGTAGGCTTCCACCAGGCAGATGAGAGGATTAAAAACCAGGGACAGTATTTAGCTTTTTTTGTTTGTTTATTTGTTGTGGACGGTTCTGTTTATTTGATTGATCGGTCAGGTTTGGTGTTTTTTTTTTTTTGGTCTCTTCTTATTTTTTCTTCCCTTTTTAATTTTTAATTTCTTTTTTTTTTTGATTTTTAATTTTTTAAAAAATTTTAATTCTTGGAAACTTATAATTTTCTTTCCGCTTTGCCACTGCTTCCTCCCTCTATGTTCTAAATGTAAAATCTTTTCCTATCTACCACTATCCTCTAGATAAATATTTCCTACCTTCCTGTCTCCACTATTCTCTTCCAGCTGCACTAAACAATACAACACACTAATCTTGGCTATGTAACCCTATGAAATCCTTCCAAGACGAATCTATTCCCTTCTCATTACCCATACACTCTCCTCCTCATCATCCCCATCACATTCCTTAGCTAAAAATTGCTTTCAATGAAATAGTCCAAGCCAGGACCTTGCCCCGGATCTATTTTTCCAGGCACTATTTTAATTAATTCAGAGCTTAACGGGCAAGTATCATCTTTGATTGCGTCGTTTGCCGGAAAAATTTCCTATGCTTTATCTCTGTAAGACTGGTTAGATGTGGTTATTGCTGTGTATGTATGTATATCTTATGACTATGTTAGAAAACATCTGCATGCTTTTATGACTGTCACCCATCAGGGATACACCTCTTGTTCCTCAGATGCTAGTATTTGAACTAATATCACGGAGCACCATAGCAAACCAGACATCAAACCAAGGATCCTTGGAGTGTAAGCCCTGATTCCAAGACCCCACACTATCAAAGAACATACAACACTAGAGACTATCCTGCGTAACTGGCAGTGCACGCGCCAGTGGTGGAGGAGCCCATGCACCCCATAGTTACACCCGCAGTGGAGGAAGCTGAGAGAAGGGCAGGTATTGGAGGCTACCAGTAGGTGCGCGCAGAGCCGGGTGCCCGCCTCCAACAGGGACTGCATGCGCCGCGGCCCCCCGCCCGGTGGACTGGGATCAGCCCGCCGCCCCGGCTAGCACCTGAGCTTGCAGCAAAGCCATATTTGGCTGAAAACAAACCATAGCAACCGGTGCCTTAAGGGAAAGGCTACATCATCAAGACAACACCATCGAGAGCAGGTAGGCTTCCACCAGGCAGATGAGAGGATTAAAAACCAGGGACAGTATTTAGCTTTTTTTGTTTGTTTATTTGTTGTGGACGGTTCTGTTTATTTGATTGATCGGTCAGGTTTGGTGTTTTTTTTTTTTTGGTCTCTTCTTATTTTTTCTTCCCTTTTTAATTTTTAATTTCTTTTTTTTTTTGATTTTTAATTTTTTAAAAAATTTTAATTCTTGGAAACTTATAATTTTCTTTCCGCTTTGCCACTGCTTCCTCCCTCTATGTTCTAAATGTAAAATCTTTTCCTATCTACCACTATCCTCTAGATAAATATTTCCTACCTTCCTGTCTCCACTATTCTCTTCCAGCTGCACTAAACAATACAACACACTAATCTTGGCTATGTAACCCTATGAAATCCTTCCAAGACGAATCTATTCCCTTCTCATTACCCATACACTCTCCTCCTCATCATCCCCATCACATTCCTTAGCTAAAAATTGCTTTCAATGAAATAGTCCAAGCCAGGACCTTGCCCCGGATCTATTTTTCCAGGCACTATTTTAATTAATTCAGAGCTTAACGGGCAAGTATCATCTTTGATTGCGTCGTTTGCCGGAAAAATTTCCTATGCTTTATCTCTGTAAGACTGGTTAGATGTGGTTATTGCTGTGTATGTATGTATATCTTATGACTATGTTAGAAAACATCTGCATGCTTTTATGACTGTCACCCATCAGGGATACACCTCTTGTTCCTCAGATGCTAGTATTTGAACTAATATCACGGAGCACCATAGCAAACCAGACATCAAACCAAGGATCCTTGGAGTGTAAGCCCTGATTCCAAGACCCCACACTATCAAAGAACATACAACACTAGAGACTATTCACCTGTAAACAAGACCTAACACCACCCGAGACACAAACCACTGAACCCTTCTAGAAGGACAGAAACCCAAAGGAAGGGAGAATCCAACCAAGAAGCCTGGTGGGGAAAAGAACTCCATACACACAGACACCCACAAAGAAACAAAAACTAACCTAATAATGAAACAACAGAGAAACACTGCACAAATGAAGGACCAAGCTAGAGAAACACAGCTTCAAATGACAGAGGAGGAGATAGACAAATTATCTGAAAGAGAATTCAGAAAAACTATACTAATGAGGATGCAAAACACTGAAAACAGAATATTAGAGGAAATTAGTGCATTGAGAAAAGACATGCAGGAAATGAAAAATAAGCAAATAGAGACCACCAACTCAATTGTTGAACAGAAAAATACTATAGAAGGTCTCAACAGTAGAGTATCAGAGGCTGAAGAACGGATAAGTGAGCTGGAAGACAGAATGGTGGAAATAAGTGCTGAAGAACAGAACAAAGCCCAAAGAATTAAAAGAACTGAGGATAGCTGCAAAGACCTATGGGACAATATCAAACGCACCAACATTAGAATTATAGGAGTTCCAGAGGAAGAAGAGGAGAAGAAAGGCTATGAAAAAATTCTTGAAGAGGTTCTAGTTGAAAACTTCCCCAGCATGGGAAAGGAAATAGTCAACCAAGTCCAAGAAGCACAAAGAGTTACATACAGGAGAAACCCCAGAAGAAACACACCAAGGCACATTCTAATCAAACTAACACAGACTAAATTATAAAGACAGATTACTAAAAGCAGCTAGGAGCAAACAACAAATAACATATAAAGGAAACCCCATACGTCTAACTGCGAATCTTTCCGCAGAAACCCTGCAGGCCAGAAGAGAATGGCAAGACACATTTAAACGGCTAAAAGAGAATAACCTCCAACCAAGAATTCTCTACCCAGCAAGAATCTCATTCAGAATTGATGGTGAAGTCAAAAGCTTCACAGACAAACAAAAACTAAAAGCATTCTGTACCACAAAACCAGCCCTACAACAAGTGTTAAAGGGTCTGATATAGCCAATAAACACAAGAGCAGGAAAAGTCCTACAAATCAAACCCCAAACTTCTAAAAAGATGACAATAGGAACATTCGTATCAATAATTACTTTGAACATAAATGGACTAAATGCTCCAACCAAACGACACAGGCTGGCTGAATGGATCCAGAAACAAGACCCATACATATGCTGTTTACAAGAGACCCACTTCAGACCTAGAGACACTCACAGACTGAAAGTGAGAGGCTGGAAAAAGATATTCCATGCAAATAGAAATCAAAAGAAAGCTGGAGTAGCAATCCTCATATCAGACAAAATAGACTTCAAAGTAAAGAAGATTCTAAGAGACAAAGCAGGTCACTACATCATGATTAAGGGATCTATCCAAGAGGAAGACATAACAGTCATGAATATCTATGCACCCAACACAGGGGCACCTCAATACATAAGACAGATGCTTTCAGACCTTAAAGAAGAAATCAATAATAACACAATAATACTAGGAGACTTTAACACTCCTCTCACACCAATGGATAGATCATCCAAACAGAAAATTAATAAAGAAACACAAGCCTTAAATGCCACACTAGAAGAAATGGACCTCATGGATATCTTTAGGATGTTCCATCCAAAAGCAGAAGAATACACTTTCTTCTCAAGTGCTCATGGAACATTCTCCAGGATAGACCACATCTTGGGCCACAAATCTAAGCTCAGTCAATTCTAGAAAACTGAAATTATATCAACCATCTTCTCAGACCACAGTGCAATGAGACTAGAGATCAACTACAGGAATAAAACCGCTAAAAACACAAACACGTGGAGATTAAACAACACATACCTAAAAAGCAAACTGATTACTGAGGAAGTCAAAGAAGAAATTTAAAAATTTCTACAAGAAAATGATAATGAACATACAACTGTGCAAAGCCTATGGGATACAGCAAAAGCAGGTCTAAGAGGGAAATAGCGATACAATCCTACCTCAACTAGGAAAATACGAAGCAGATGACCTAACCCTCTGCTTAAAACAATTGGAGAAAGAAGAACAAAAACATTCCAAAGCCAGCAGACGAAGAGAAATTATAAAGACTAGAGCAGAAATAAATGAGAAATAAATGAAAGAAACTATAGCATGGATAAATAAAACAAAAAGCTGGTTCTTTGAAAATGTAAACAAAATTGACAAGCCACTGGCCAGACTCATCAAGAGAAGGAGAGAGAAGAACCAGATCCACAAAATCAAAAATGAAAAAGGAGAGATTACAACAGATAATGCAGAAATCCAAAGGATTCTAAGAGAATATTATGAGCAATTCTATGGCAACAAACTGGACAACCTGGAAGAAATGGACAGTTTCTTGGGGAAGATTAATCTCCCAAGACTGAGCCAGGAAGAAACAGAAACTATGAACAAGCCAATCATAAGCTCAGAAATTGACGTTGTGATTAAAAATCTACCCAAAAATAAAAGCCCAGGGCCAGATGGCTTCACAGCCGAATTCTACCAAACATTTAAAGAAGAGCTAATGCCTGTCCTTCTAAAACTCTTTCAAAAAATTGCACAGGAAGGAACACTTCCAAACACATTCTATGAGGCCGCCATCACCCTGATACCAAAACCAGGCAAAGACAAAACAAAAAAGGAAAATTACAGGCCAATTTCTCTGATGAACTTAGATGCCAAAATCCTCAACAAAATCTGAGCAAACAGAATTCAACAACACATCAAAAAGCTCATACATCACGATCAAGTTGGGTTCATCCCAGGCATGCAAGGATTCTTCAATATCCGCGAATCAATCAATGTGATACACCATATCAACAAATTGAGAGACAAAAACCACATGATCATCTCAATAGATGCAGAAAAAGCCTTCGACAAAGTAAAGCATCCATTTATGATAAAAACCCTTCAAAAAATGGGCATAGAAGGAACGTATCTCAACATAGTGAAAGCCATACATGAGAAGCCCATGGCGAACATTACCATCAATGGTGAAAAACTCAAAGCATTCCCTCTAAGATCAGGAACAAGACAGGGGTGTCCACTTTCACCACTATTATTCAACATAGTCCTGGAAGTTCTAGCAATGGCAATAAGAGAAGAGAAAGAAATCAAAGGAATCCAGATTGGAAAGGAAGAAGTCAAACCCTCTCTATTTGCAGACGACATGATATTATACATAGAAAATCCCAAAGACACTATTACAAAGCTACTAGAGTTAATCAACGAATTCAGCAAAGTTGCAGGATACAAAGTCAACACACAGAAATCAGTAGCATTCCTATACACAAACAATGAAAAATCAGAAAAGGAAATCAAAGAGGCAATCCCCTTCACCATTGCAACCAAAAGAATCAAATATCTAGGAATAAGCCTACCCAAAGAAACAAAAGAATTGTACACAGAAAATTACAAGACACTCATGAAAGAAATTAAAGAAGATTTAAACAGATGGAGAGATATTCCATGTTCCTCGGTAGGAAGAATCAATATTGTGAAAATGACCATACTACCAAATATCATCTACAGATTCAATGCAATACCTATTCAACTGCCATTGACATTTTTCACAGAACTAGACCAAAGAATAACACAGTTCATATGGAAACACAAAAGACCTCGAATAGCCAAAGCAATCCTGCAGAAGAAGAATGGAGCTGGAGGAACACTTCCAAACACATTCTATGAGGCCGCCATCACCCTGATACCAAAACCAGGCAAAGACAAAACAAAAAAGGAAAATTACAGGCCAATTTCTCTGATGAACTTAGATGCCAAAATCCTCAACAAAATCTGAGCAAACAGAATTCAACAACACATCAAAAAGCTCATACATCACGATCAAGTTGGGTTCATCCCAGGCATGCAAGGATTCTTCAATATCCGCGAATCAATCAATGTGATACACCATATCAACAAATTGAGAGACAAAAACCACATGATCATCTCAATAGATGCAGAAAAAGCCTTCGACAAAGTAAAGCATCCATTTATGATAAAAACCCTTCAAAAAATGGGCATAGAAGGAACGTATCTCAACATAGTGAAAGCCATACATGAGAAGCCCATGGCGAACATTACCATCAATGGTGAAAAACTCAAAGCATTCCCTCTAAGATCAGGAACAAGACAGGGGTGTCCACTTTCACCACTATTATTCAACATAGTCCTGGAAGTTCTAGCAATGGCAATAAGAGAAGAGAAAGAAATCAAAGGAATCCAGATTGGAAAGGAAGAAGTCAAACCCTCTCTATTTGCAGACGACATGATATTATACATAGAAAATCCCAAAGACACTATTACAAAGCTACTAGAGTTAATCAACGAATTCAGCAAAGTTGCAGGATACAAAGTCAACACACAGAAATCAGTAGCATTCCTATACACAAACAATGAAAAATCAGAAAAGGAAATCAAAGAGGCAATCCCCTTCACCATTGCAACCAAAAGAATCAAATATCTAGGAATAAGCCTACCCAAAGAAACAAAAGAATTGTACACAGAAAATTACAAGACACTCATGAAAGAAATTAAAGAAGATTTAAACAGATGGAGAGATATTCCATGTTCCTCGGTAGGAAGAATCAATATTGTGAAAATGACCATACTACCAAATATCATCTACAGATTCAATGCAATACCTATTCAACTGCCATTGACATTTTTCACAGAACTAGACCAAAGAATAACACAGTTCATATGGAAACACAAAAGACCTCGAATAGCCAAAGCAATCCTGCAGAAGAAGAATGGAGCTGGAGGAATCAGTCTCCTTAACTTCAGACTCTACTACAAAGCAACAGTCCTCAAGACAGTATGGTACTGGCACAAAAACAGAACTATAGACCAATGGAACAAGATTGAGAACCCAGAGATAAACCCGTGCACCTATGGGTACCTTATTTTTGACAAAGGAGGTGAAACTATAAAATGGGACAAAGACAGCTTCTTCAACAAGTGGTGCTGGGAAAATTGGACAGCTACATGCAAAAAAAATGAAGTTGGAACATTCCCTGATACCATGCACAAAGATCAACTCAAAATGGATTACAGACCTAAATGTAAGACCAGAAACCATCAAACTCTTAGGCAAAACCCTCAAGGACATAAATCAAAGTAAGATCTTTCATGACCCACCTACTAAAATAGTGGAACTGAAAAGAAAAATGAACATGTGGGACCTCATGAAACTTAAAAGCTTTTGCACAACTAAAGAAATTACAAAAAAGCTGAACAGACACCCCACAGAGTGGGAGAAAATCATAGCAAATGAAATAACAGACAAAGAATTCATCTCCAAAGTCTACAAGCAACTCAGACAACTCAGCACAGGAAAAACGAACAACCCAATCAAAAACTGGGAAAAAGATCTAAAGAGACGTTTCTCCAAAGAGGACATACAGATGGCCCAAAAGCACATGAAACGATGCTCAACCTCACTTATTATTACAGAAATGCAAATTAAAACTACAATGAGATATCACCTCACACCTGTCAGAATGGCCATCTTCCAAAAATCTGCAGACAAGAAATGCTGGAGAGGGTGTGGAGAAAAGGGAACCCTTTTGCATTGCTGGTGGGAATGTCAATTGATATAGCCTCTATGGAAGGCAGTATGGAGATTCCTTAAAAAACTAAAAATAGAAGCACCCTATGACCCAGCCCAAAACAAAAAACCACTCTTCAGCTTGAAGATATTCCATGTTCCTCGGTAGGAAGAATCAATATTGTGAAAATGACCATACTACAAATCAACAGTCTGCTACAAGTTTTTCACAGAACTAGACCAAAGAATAACACAGTTCATATGGAAACACAAAAGACCTCGAATAGCCAAAGCAATCCTGCAGAAGAAGAATGGAGCTGGAGGAATCAGTCTCCTTAACTTCAGACTCTACTACAAAGCAACAGTCCTCAAGACAGTATGGTACTGGCACAAAAACAGAACTATAGACCAATGGAACAAGATTGAGAACCCAGAGATAAACCCGTGCACCTATGGGTACCTTATTTTTGACAAAGGAGGTGAAACTATAAAATGGGACAAAGACAGCTTCTTCAACAAGTGGTGCTGGGAAAATTGGACAGCTACATGCAAAAAAAATGAAGTTGGAACATTCCCTGATACCATGCACAAAGATCAACTCAAAATGGATTACAGACCTAAATGTAAGACCAGAAACCATCAAACTCTTAGGCAAAACCCTCAAGGACATAAATCAAAGTAAGATCTTTCATGACCCACCTACTAAAATAGTGGAACTGAAAAGAAAAATGAACATGTGGGACCTCATGAAACTTAAAAGCTTTTGCACAACTAAAGAAATTACAAAAAAGCTGAACAGACACCCCACAGAGTGGGAGAAAATCATAGCAAATGAAATAACAGACAAAGAATTCATCTCCAAAGTCTACAAGCAACTCAGACAACTCAGCACAGGAAAAACGAACAACCCAATCAAAAACTGGGAAAAAGATCTAAAGAGACGTTTCTCCAAAGAGGACATACAGATGGCCCAAAAGCACATGAAACGATGCTCAACCTCACTTATTATTACAGAAATGCAAATTAAAACTACAATGAGATATCACCTCACACCTGTCAGAATGGCCATCTTCCAAAAATCTGCAGACAAGAAATGCTGGAGAGGGTGTGGAGAAAAGGGAACCCTTTTGCATTGCTGGTGGGAATGTCAATTGATATAGCCTCTATGGAAGGCAGTATGGAGATTCCTTAAAAAACTAAAAATAGAAGCACCCTATGACCCAGCAATCCCACTCTTAGGCTTATACCCAGGTGAAATCAAAACTGAAAGAAGCAACTGTACCCCAATGTTCATTGCAGCTCTCTATACACTAGCCAAAACATGGAAGCAACCTAGATGTCCGTCTATGAACGAATGGATACAGAAGCTTTGGTACATATATACAATGGAATACTACTCAGCTGTTAAAAGAAATGCAGAAGACTCAGTCCTAATGAAGTGGCTGGCTCTAGAGCCTATCATAAAAAGTGAAGTAAGTCAAAAAGAGAAAGACAAATACAGTATACTAACACACATATATGGATGGAATCTAGTAGGACGGTCTTGATAACACACGCAGTGAACTCATGGAAAAACAGATGGAGCATAGACATAGGGACATTGTGGGGAAGAAATAGGGAGGGGGAGGCATGGAGGGAGTAACATGGAAACCTATACTGTCATGTGTGGAAAAGATAGCTATTGTCATTGTGTTAAGGGAATAGGAGTGCTTACAATGGCATGGGGAGATGGTCCAGAGGGGTGGGATGGGGGGAACTGGGGGGGTGGGGACCAGGGATATGCATATGACTGATCTGGGAACAGACATGTCTGTGAACAACAAAACTCTGTAAAACCTTTAAAATAAAGAGTAATTAAAAAAAAATACAGAAAAGAATCTTCAGTGCACTTCAATGCATAGATGCCCTTTTTTTTGTTTTTTGTTTTTGGAATGCAGAGAGCTTTGGGGAAGAATGAAAATTCATCATTTTAACTTAAAGATACATAGAGTGCTTTTTCTTCCAAGGTACATGCACTATTCCTTAGACACCCGCTGGATCCCAAGCAGCATTCAATCCGGGTGGGGAAAACATATGGCACCACATCTGGAAAAGCGCTGAGTCTTCTATCAGTTACAGCTCAGGTATTGGGAGCTCGCTAGAGGTATAATAATGAGGCAGGGATCGTAGGTTTCTTGTCTACCTTCTCCCCTTCCAGTGTCTTCCTCTAACCTTGAAGCTCCAATTTGGAGGCATTCAAGGTAAGGTGGAGAGAAGTGAAAGATAACACTAGAAATAACAAGCCAGTGTCAGTCATGGAGACTCTGAAAATCTTTCTCAAGATGCCATTTTTCTCCTCCCTCATCATACATCACAACCAAGTCTTTCTGATCATCAAAAAGAAAGAACCCATTTGTATTCCATTTTAACTATTGCATTCTCTCTTTCCCTCTTCAGTAGACTGAGACTTATCTGAAGTCCTTTCTTCCCCTTGTGCTGGCTCCTACACTTTTCAACCTAATATGACCTTGACATTTGCATCTACCTTGTGTCTGAAACTGCTCTTGCCACATTAATTTTTTAAATACTTGGAAAGTCCTACAGTGTGTTAAACTTCTTATATTAGGCAACTTACCTATAGTCTTACACTGTTGACTTCCCCCTTATTCTTGAAACTCCAGATTGGTTTCCAAAATTCCCTTCTTACCTTGCTGTCGTTTTTTTAATGAGTCTCTTTGCTTTCACGTTGGCACTCTCCATGGGTCTTCTCTGGGTCTGTCTTCTTTTAATCGTCCTACCTCCTGTCTTCTAGTCATATAGTTTTAAACGCCTTCCTGTGAGCTCATTGTGTTAAGGGAATAGGAGTGCTTACAATGGCATGGGGTGGGATGGGGGGAACTGGGGGGGTGGGGACCAGGGATATGCATATGACTGATCTGGGAACAGACATGTCTGTGAACAACAAAACTCTGTAAAACCTTTAAAATAAAGAGTAATTAAAAAAAAATACAGAAAAGAATCTTCAGTGCACTTCAATGCATAGATGCCCTTTTTTTTGTTTTTTGTTTTTGGAATGCAGAGAGCTTTGGGGAAGAATGAAAATTCATCATTTTAACTTAAAGATACATAGAGTGCTTTTTCTTCCAAGGTACATGCACTATTCCTTAGACACCCGCTGGATCCCAAGCAGCATTCAATCCGGGTGGGGAAAACATATGGCACCACATCTGGAAAAGCGCTGAGTCTTCTATCAGTTACAGCTCAGGTATTGGGAGCTCGCTAGAGGTATAATAATGAGGCAGGGATCGTAGGTTTCTTGTCTACCTTCTCCCCTTCCAGTGTCTTCCTCTAACCTTGAAGCTCCAATTTGGAGGCATTCAAGGTAAGGTGGAGAGAAGTGAAAGATAACACTAGAAATAACAAGCCAGTGTCAGTCATGGAGACTCTGAAAATCTTTCTCAAGATGCCATTTTTCTCCTCCCTCATCATACATCACAACCAAGTCTTTCTGATCATCAAAAAGAAAGAACCCATTTGTATTCCATTTTAACTATTGCATTCTCTCTTTCCCTCTTCAGTAGACTGAGACTTATCTGAAGTCCTTTCTTCCCCTTGTGCTGGCTCCTACACTTTTCAACCTAATATGACCTTGACATTTGCATCTACCTTGTGTCTGAAACTGCTCTTGCCACATTAATTTTTTAAATACTTGGAAAGTCCTACAGTGTGTTAAACTTCTTATATTAGGCAACTTACCTATAGTCTTACACTGTTGACTTCCCCCTTATTCTTGAAACTCCAGATTGGTTTCCAAAATTCCCTTCTTACCTTGCTGTCGTTTTTTTAATGAGTCTCTTTGCTTTCACGTTGGCACTCTCCATGGGTCTTCTCTGGGTCTGTCTTCTTTTAATCTTCATACCTCCTGTCTTCTAGTCATATAGTTTTAAACGCCTTCCTGTGAGCTCTGGACCCATATTTCCAATTGCCTTGTGTAAAATCTTTCAATCTGTACTGTAGACACCACAGCTTAAGCACATCTTAAACTGAATTGTTTCTTTTCCAAAATGAGTTCTTTGTCTTGTACTTTTGAGTCTTAGTAATTCCACCATATACCTGGTCCTCTGTGGCAGAAATCTGGAAATAATTCATTATACTTTCACCCTTGTTACTTCTATAAATGTCATCAAATTTTCTTGGTTTTGCTTCTTAACCACTTCACAAGCCTAATTGTTCCTTTGTTGTCACTACAGTAGTTTAGCTAATGATTATTTTTTAACCCTATCCCTATCTGATTAATCAGTCATGAAAGTTGTTATGGAAATAATAGAAACAGTGTGATATGATAGTTTCTGGGACCATCACTTTTTGATGAAGTGACATTTTAAGTCTGATGACATGGTACCACACTGAAATGATCTGGGAAGTAGAAACCTTCTAAGAGTAGACAAGATAATGTACAAAAACTTCAAGGAGAGCACAAACTTGGTAGGTTTGAGAAGCAGAAAGAAAGCCAGAATGGCCAAATCATAATAAATCAAGGAACATATAGGGGTACAGTATCACAGAGATTACATAGAAAATTTTTGGCCTTGGAAAAGATGTAATACTTAGAATTTTATTGTAAGTGATGTGACAGTTCATTTACCATGGAGAGAGAACAAATACCTATAGCCCTGGGACATTTATGACATATTTATTGAAATGAAGAAGTTGAGAAGGGCTAATTTGATGGGGAAGGAGAATTTTAGTTTGAGAAATTAGTCAGTGGCTCTAAAAATTAAAAATGTGAGTATAGGGATTTAGGAGTTAATTACTTAGAGATCAAAGTAAAAGTTCTTGATTTGATGAAATAACCAAAGACAGCAAAGACAGAGATTGTAAAACAGAAAAGTAAGGAAGAGGGATAAGGAGAAAGTCTTGGAGAAGTGGGAATGGTTGGCAGAGAGGTCTCAAAGGAAATATGTAAGAATAAGGGGAAGCTGGCTGTGTTCTCAGACATAGGGATGGGGCCATTGGCAGAAGAGATAGAAGATGTGGTTAAGAGCAGTACTACACTCCAGATCAGGGTTAGCTGGGACCAGGTAGCAACGTATAGACCTTATAGAAAGATGAACAGTCAAATTGGGATTGCCTCATGAAGATGGGGAGGGTAGGTGGAGAGAACATAAGAGAACTGCACAGACTGGATCCAGCTGGGCTAGTCAGGCAGGTCAAGGCTCAGGTCTAGTTTGGTCAAGAACCAGGACAAGGGGCTCATGCTGCCTGACCTTCCTCAGTGAAACAGATGTGAAGGTCATCCCCTGTGAGTGAGATTAAGTTGAAGAAGTCAAGGGGTGGACCCTTGAGGATGGATGTTTCAAACAGTCACCGTGGTTTCCGATAATAATTAGTCAAAAAGGGATGTGTAAAACCCTTCCTGAGGATCAGTGAGAGCTCGGCTGAGGTTAGAAAGCATTGCTTTATGGTAGCCCAGTTTCCATGGTTTCCTTTCTCATGCAGCTTGGGAAAGGGAGCAGACAAAACCAATTATTGTCTACAATAAATCTAGGTTAAAGAAACACTAGCTTCATGTTAGAGGCTACTCTATGATTTTTCTCTAGTGCCACAATATTATTTTGAAATTTGTGGAAAGAATAGAAAGATTATAGGTATATAATTCAGCCCAGTTTTGAAAATACGCAAAAGTAGAACCCAGGTTTTACATTTAGAAGCCTACAGTGATTTATATTTAACTCTGATTGTAAAAGAAATTTGAAAATGTTTGGCCACTGTTATAGTGATTTGGACTTTTATCTAGCAAGAAATATATGAGACCAAGAATGTACAAATAAATAGTAATGGTATAACACAAATTTAAAATTTTTTGAGTGACATGTTAGCAATGTGGAGTTTTCCAGTGACTGATATTTTAATGTCACACCCCTCAATAAACCTATAATTAAAGTTATTTTGTGAGTATAGGGATTTAGGAGTTAATTACTTAGATAAGTAAAAGTTCTTGATTTGAAATAACCAAAGACAGCAAAGACAGAGATTGTAAAACAGAAAAGTAAGGAAGAGGGATAAGGAGAAAGTCTTGGAGAAGTGGGAATGGTTGGCAGAGAGGTCTCAAAGGAAATATGTAAGAATAAGGGGAAGCTGGCTGTGTTCTCAGACATAGGGATGGGGCCATTGGCAGAAGAGATAGAAGATGTGGTTAAGAGCAGTACTACACTCCAGATCAGGGTTAGCTGGGACCAGGTAGCAACGTATAGACCTTATAGAAAGATGAACAGTCAAATTGGGATTGCCTCATGAAGATGGGGAGGGTAGGTGGAGAGAACATAAGAGAACTGCACAGACTGGATCCAGCTGGGCTAGTCAGGCAGGTCAAGGCTCAGGTCTAGTTTGGTCAAGAACCAGGACAAGGGGCTCATGCTGCCTGACCTTCCTCAGTGAAACAGATGTGAAGGTCATCCCCTGTGAGTGAGATTAAGTTGAAGAAGTCAAGGGGTGGACCCTTGAGGATGGATGTTTCAAACAGTCACCGTGGTTTCCGATAATAATTAGTCAAAAAGGGATGTGTAAAACCCTTCCTGAGGATCAGTGAGAGCTCGGCTGAGGTTAGAAAGCATTGCTTTATGGTAGCCCAGTTTCCATGGTTTCCTTTCTCATGCAGCTTGGGAAAGGGAGCAGACAAAACCAATTATTGTCTACAATAAATCTAGGTTAAAGAAACACTAGCTTCATGTTAGAGGCTACTCTATGATTTTTCTCTAGTGCCACAATATTATTTTGAAATTTGTGGAAAGAATAGAAAGATTATAGGTATATAATTCAGCCCAGTTTTGAAAATACGCAAAAGTAGAACCCAGGTTTTACATTTAGAAGCCTACAGTGATTTATATTTAACTCTGATTGTAAAAGAAATTTGAAAATGTTTGGCCACTGTTATAGTGATTTGGACTTTTATCTAGCAAGAAATATATGAGACCAAGAATGTACAAATAAATAGTAATGGTATAACACAAATTTAAAATTTTTTGAGTGACATGTTAGCAATGTGGAGTTTTCCAGTGACTGATATTTTAATGTCACACCCCTCAATAAACCTATAATTAAAGTTATTTTGGCATCTTAATCTCAAATCTCTGCTTTTGGGGGGTGGGCGGGTTATAATTCCATTTTTAAAATGAGCTTCTAGATACAACTTGACGTAAAATGCAAAGTCTTATCCTAGCAACAATTTCCCCTCTACCCTTCCTTCATGAAATGTAAGAATATGTGATCTTTTAGTTTTCAAAGTTATAAATGTATTTTAAAAAGGAAGTCAAACCTTTTTTGTTTACTTGGATTTTTTGACCAGAGTGTCTATGTAGGAGCTATAGTCTGACTTTAAAACAACTAACACAGAGATCATCATAGCTTGCAGCCTTTCTGGAAGAAAACGGTAGTCCCACTTACTGTGCTTGTCTTCTTTTATTGGAGTATTAATTAATTCATACCTTCTTTGAGAGAAATATTACTTATGATTATTCTCAAGAAAAGAGTTTGGGTCTATAGCTGTACATTTTGAATAGCATATGAATAAGTTAGAGAATATCATCCAAATAGAAACAAACAAAAAGTCAAGGCAACTGAAGGAGAATCATCTCTCTTTTGTACATTGTCCTTTTTCCTTAATCTCTTGAGTAGTTTTATATGGAATTCTAATGATTTCCTTTCCTGCTCATTTATTTCATATATACACACATATATATCATATGTATTATTTACTGTATTATGCATATGTATATACATATATATGTATATATGTATGTGTATATATATATATAGGCTTATCAGATGGTGCTAGTGGTAAAGAACCTGAGTACCAATTCAGAAGATGTAAGAATCTCAGGTTAGGTCCCTGGGTTGGGACAATCCTCTGGAGAAGGGCATGGCGACCCACTCCAGTATTCTTGCCTGGAGAGTCCCATGGACAGAAGAGCCTGGCAGGCTACAGTCCATAGGGTTGCACAGAGTCAGACACAACTCAAGCAACTAAGCATTCATACACACACAGACACACACACACACACATATGTAATGTACTATATAAGCATATATATAACCAAGAGATAAATCTCCCAAAGAATCATCTTTTGGGTCTTTCTTGCCTTGAATGTGAATTCTGACTTAGGAGGAGGAAAACTTTAGACAATTCTGAATAAGGGAGCTAAACTCTTCACTGGAATTCAGAAAGTAAAAGGAAAGTGCTTGGGAAGAAATCTTATGCTGAGGTAGAGGGTCATAGAAAGGCCATTCAATTCTTGCAGGAAGGTCATAGGGGCAGTGGGAGGGGTCATAGGCTGAGGATCATTTGAAGAATGCCATCCTTTAAGTAGGGTTTAGGCATATTATTGGTTGGGAGACATCAATATGGTCTTTCTTGCACAAACAATTCTAGGAAATGTCTCCCAAGACATTTTATAGCCCAGAGTGGGGGTGAGGAGAGGGGTGAAAACTGAAACAACCATTATATATTCCCATCAGAATAAGTACTGAATCACACACAAAAGTGCTTTCTGAAACTCTTGGTCGTTTTACATGGGTGAGGGCTTGACTTTGCCTTGGGAGAGACATTTTTTTTTTATCAATGCCTTTCCTTCTCTCCTTCCCAAACACATATAACTTAATTTCCTCAGTAATAACTGAGACCATGCCTCAAATACATCCTGGAATTTTGTACCTCTCTCGTCAAATTTTAAAATTCTCTGGTGTCACCATCACATGTATAAATATGAAAGAAAGGAGCGACATTAGGGACTACCATTGAGCTAAGTGTAGTGTTACTCAATGTAGTTCTTGGTAAACCTTGATGGCAAATTAGAGGTTTCTCATTTCCCCAGTCAGCTGGCTATAAGATGTCAGGAGGGCTTTTTTTCCCTTTAACACAAGGCTCTTAAGAATTTGTAGCTATGTATTTTTAATACTGTCAATAAACAGCTTCCTCAAGACTCAGAGGGGCAATAATGGAAGCTGTTAACAAAGTGTGAAAAGCAACCGGCTAGCAAAGGTTAATCACATGGCTGCCAACTAATGACCTCTACAGCCCTCAGTTTAAACCCAACAGCACTTGTAAAGACCAATCACATGAATAATTTCCTGTCTGAGGTAGCCTTTATGGTTCAGAATAAAAGCAGAGCTGATTGTGAATAGAAAGCCCCCGGCAGGGGAGGTGGTTATTATTTTTAAGCTGATCTAAACACCTGGGTTTCCTACTGGACCCTATTAAACTTCCTCCATTATGTCTATATATTTCAATCATTTCTACTTGAATGAATGACTTAGGAGGGCTTTAGCAACTCTTCAATTAAAATTGCAGAAATCTTATGCTGAGGTAGAGGGTCATAGAAAGGCCATTCAATTCTTGCAGGAAGGTCATAGGGGCAGTGGGAGGGGTCATAGGCTGAGGATCATTTGAAGAATGCCATCCTTTAAGTAGGGTTTAGGCATATTATTGGTTGGGAGACATCAATATGGTCTTTCTTGCACAAACAATTCTAGGAAATGTCTCCCAAGACATTTTATAGCCCAGAGTGGGGGTGAGGAGAGGGGTGAAAACTGAAACAACCATTATATATTCCCATCAGAATAAGTACTGAATCACACACAAAAGTGCTTTCTGAAACTCTTGGTCGTTTTACATGGGTGAGGGCTTGACTTTGCCTTGGGAGAGACATTTTTTTATCAATGCCTTTCCTTCTCTCCTTCCCAAACACATATAACTTAATTTCCTCAGTAATAACTGAGACCATGCCTCAAATACATCCTGGAATTTTGTACCTCTCTCGTCAAATTTTAAAATTCTCTGGTGTCACCATCACATGTATAAATATGAAAGAAAGGAGCGACATTAGGGACTACCATTGAGCTAAGTGTAGTGTTACTCAATGTAGTTCTTGGTAAACCTTGATGGCAAATTAGAGGTTTCTCATTTCCCCAGTCAGCTGGCTATAAGATGTCAGGAGGGCTTTTTTTCCCTTTAACACAAGGCTCTTAAGAATTTGTAGCTATGTATTTTTAATACTGTCAATAAACAGCTTCCTCAAGACTCAGAGGGGCAATAATGGAAGCTGTTAACAAAGTGTGAAAAGCAACCGGCTAGCAAAGGTTAATCACATGGCTGCCAACTAATGACCTCTACAGCCCTCAGTTTAAACCCAACAGCACTTGTAAAGACCAATCACATGAATAATTTCCTGTCTGAGGTAGCCTTTATGGTTCAGAATAAAAGCAGAGCTGATTGTGAATAGAAAGCCCCCGGCAGGGGAGGTGGTTATTATTTTTAAGCTGATCTAAACACCTGGGTTTCCTACTGGACCCTATTAAACTTCCTCCATTATGTCTAAATATTTCAATCATTTCTACAGGAATTGTGAATGAGCGCATTAGTAAGGTGGCCAAGAACTAGGAGAAAGCGGGCAGGTTATCGAATGGCAGAGCCCCTTTCTCCAGGTGATGACAGGTAGGGAGAATCCCAGACTTTGGGAAGGGAATTAGAAGGTCATCCCTCCCTCCGCAGCTTCCTAACTCCATTCCACTTCCAGGAAGACCACACGTAAAGCCATTCAGGCCAAGAAAATTTTAGTATTTTAAAGACCTGTAGATGAAGAGATTCCTGAGCTTGCCCTGGAAACCCATTTCATTGTTTAACAGCCCTCACTATCAGTCAAGAGTCTTCCCATATAAAGAACTTAAGTAATTGCTGTTGTGGTTTAGACCCATTTTCCCCACCCTGTCTTTGGATAGCTGTATTTTTCTGATCCTTCTACATTTTATTAGAGACATGGTTAAACATTACTCCAATAAACTGCTAAGTCTTTGAAGATTTTATTTTCTATCTCTAGCTTACAGATCTGAACATATTTAAGTGAGGAGCACTTTTCTAGTAACAATGACATTTTTAGGATCATGGCAAAGATAGGATTTAAAAGAGTAATGGGGCTTAAAGATTGCGATTTAGTACCTTGAACTGGGTGGTCCTGTCTGCAGGGGGTCAGTCCATACTCAATCCTTCTTCTCTCTTTTGCCACTCCTTGTTTGTATCAGCTCATGTCTTATGTTATTTGTATAAATATCTCTTTTCTCAGTTGTATGATAAGATCTCATAATGGGCAACATGTCGCTGAGGAATATCTGGGATGAACAGTCTGGTCTAAGTTCAGATTTTGCCTCAGTTACTTCTTGTGAGAATATCGACAGGTTGCCAACCACACTAAAACTCAATTTCATGAATAATTTCCTGTCTGAGGTAGCCTTTATGGTTCAGAATAAAAGCAGAGCTGATTGTGAATAGAAAGCCCCCGGCAGGGGAGGTGGTTATTATTTTTAAGCTGATCTAAACACCTGGGTTTCCTACTGGACCCTATTAAACTTCCTCCATTATGTCTAAATATTTCAATCATTTCTACAGGAATTGTGAATGAGCGCATTAGTAAGGTGGCCAAGAACTAGGAGAAAGCGGGCAGGTTATCGAATGGCAGAGCCCCTTTCTCCAGGTGATGACAGGTAGGGAGAATCCCAGACTTTGGGAAGGGAATTAGAAGGTCATCCCTCCCTCCGCAGCTTCCTAACTCCATTCCACTTCCAGGAAGACCACACGTAAAGCCATTCAGGCCAAGAAAATTTTAGTATTTTAAAGACCTGTAGATGAAGAGATTCCTGAGCTTGCCCTGGAAACCCATTTCATTGTTTAACAGCCCTCACTATCAGTCAAGAGTCTTCCCATATAAAGAACTTAAGTAATTGCTGTTGTGGTTTAGACCCATTTTCCCCACCCTGTCTTTGGATAGCTGTATTTTTCTGATCCTTCTACATTTTATTAGAGACATGGTTAAACATTACTCCAATAAACTGCTAAGTCTTTGAAGATTTTATTTTCTATCTCTAGCTTACAGATCTGAACATATTTAAGTGAGGAGCACTTTTCTAGTAACAATGACATTTTTAGGATCATGGCAAAGATAGGATTTAAAAGAGTAATGGGGCTTAAAGATTGCGATTTAGTACCTTGAACTGGGTGGTCCTGTCTGCAGGGGGTCAGTCCATACTCAATCCTTCTTCTCTCTTTTGCCACTCCTTGTTTGTATCAGCTCATGTCTTATGTTATTTGTATAAATATCTCTTTTCTCAGTTGTATGATAAGATCTCATAATGGGCAACATGTCGCTGAGGAATATCTGGGATGAACAGTCTGGTCTAAGTTCAGATTTTGCCTCAGTTACTTCTTGTGAGAATATCGACAGGTTGCCAACCACACTAAAACTCAATTTCATGAAAGTGATGTTTACTTCCTAGAGTTGCTGTGAGCATGAAATTAAGTAATTTGCACATAGTCCTTGAAATGCACTGGGCATGCAGTATATGTTAGTTCTTGTCTCTTTCTACTTGTTTGTATCCCTAAATCCAGCCTAATGCCTTATACATGATACAGATCCGCAGGAGGCATTCACATCTAGCATAATGGGAATATGTTTGCTCCAGATGGCAGGCACACAACTTAAACTAACTTGAGCAAGAGGGAGATTTACTGTTTCACCTAGCCAATCAGCAGATGTGGGCAGCTTGGTCTCAGAAGTGACTAGAAATAGAAACTCTCTGGGTGCAGTCACCAGGACATTTTTCATCCTTCTATGCTTCTCTCTCAGATCCTTTGCTTTCTTAGACCCTCTGTTTGGCTTGAAACATAGCCTTCTGCTGCTCTCAGGCCCACATCTCCCATCTTTACTGTCACAGAGGGGTCCAGTCCAACTTCAGCTAGAAGATCATGGGTTCAAATTCAGATTGGCCCAAATCTGTGCTCATTCCCACATTCATTAATTGAAGTTGGGAGGGGAAACAGTGACCACTACTTTCTATCAAAGTCATATGATTGAAACAGGGGTGGGGTTGGTTCCCTAAATGAAGAGGGGTTGTTTCTCGAATAAGGAAGGGTGCTGTACAGCAGAACAATGAGTATTCACTTAATTAGGAATCCCAAGGGATCACTTTTTACCTCAATCTTTACTCCCACAAAGTTGTTTTTAGTTGCTAAGCCATGCCCAACTCTTTTGCAACCGCATGGACTGTAGCACATTACGCTCCTCTGTCCATGGGATTTCCCAGGCAAGAATACTGGAATGGTTTGCCATTTCCTTCACCAGGGCATCTTCCTTACCCAGGGGTTGAACACATGTCTTCTGCATTGTATGCAGTCTCCTGCATCACAACCAGATTCTTTACCGCTCCGCTACCAGGGAAACCCATACAAATGTTTAGTAGTACCATTTTCACACAGGGGAAAAGGTCTGTCTTGTCCCCTGCATTTCATATCTGGCTTCTCCCTCACTACCTGTCTGGTTCTGGTACCAGGCAGTGGAGGACAAGGTGGTGTCGGAGGAGCCCTCAGCCCTGTATCCTCATGTCATCCTGCTGTGTGAAGTGATAAAAAGGCTGTGAGAACTGTTCTAGAAACCTTTCTTATAATTCCTCTAACTAGATTCCCCAATTGCCCATTTTCACACAACATAAGGGGAAATATAACAGAGGAGATCACAATGGAAAGAGACAGAGGTTTTAACTAATTGCAGTTAAAATACCTCACATTTTCAAAATTTACAAAAAGATGGAGCTATATGAACACACTGTAGGCTTCCCCTCATCTCCAAAGCCTTGGAGGAAGCCCATGTAAGTAAGAGGTTCTCAAGCTTAAACTTGACTGTTTTCAGAGTAAATTTATTTTTGCGTTCAATCCAAAGGGTAAACCATGTCATTCTCTCACAATTTACTGTTTCCCTTTTAGCTCTTAGCATGTTTTAAAATGTAGTCAGTATGCTTGCTTGTTTCATGTTCATCTCTCACATTAGGTTGTGTGCATCATAAGGGGAGGTACTTTATCTGCATTCACACCACTGTGTACCAAGACTGGTGCTGGAATATTCTCAGTACTCCGAGCCTTATTTAAAAACAGCAAAAGGGCCAATGAGTAGACTCTGGGACATAAATGCTGACCTTGATTTCCATTATTACTTTTCCTCCTCAGCTTCTCAGTGCCCAGGCTCTAATTAAGTCACTCTCCTGGATCCACCTTCTCCAGGTTGTACCTGGTTCCAATGCCACAGCAGTCTGATGCCCATGAATACCATCTACCTGTCATTTCCAATTTTTCTTTCCCTGAGGTCATGTTGTCTTCTGTGGGACCAGAAAGCTGACTGAGCAGCTGTGTTGATAATGATAATTTCTTTTTATTATTTACAAGACATATTCCCATGCATGGTGCTAATGTGCTAATGAGGAAAGGCGAGTGGAAAGATGACAGGCATTTTTTGCAAGATCCCTTGTCCAGCCCAGCCCAACACCCTCCACCATGTGCATAAACTTATAATGACAAGAATTTCTTGTAATTTGGGAGAAGGGAAAGATTTATGGGTTAAAATTTTTGAGGGTCTTGCAGTTCTATCTGGAAATCATACTGTTTGTCAGTGGGAAGCCATCAGCTTCAGCTAGTCCTAGTGCCTGCTTAAATCTTCTGATTCCGAGACAGTTTATGTTCTTGCTGGTTTGGAGTTCAGGATTTTGTGACATTATATTAAAGATGCAAAAATTGGAGAAAGGTGGAGTTACCTGAATTTTAAAAATATACTTCCCAAACTGTCTCACTTTGTTTTTACTGACCTTACAAGGCCAGTATAACAATTGAGCTATGAATATTTGCTTGAACTGAGTAGCAGAGGCACCAGATCTGGTAAGTTAGTATGACAAAGTGAGTGGGGGAGAAAGCAAGAGTTGAGGCTATCCTAGATGCCCCTTCTAAGCTGCTCTTCTTACCCTGTCTCATATCAGCTCTGTATCTATATCTCTATCACTTATTTGAGAGTTGACTTGAAGCAGGACTTTATATATTCATATTTTTGGTTCCACAAGCATCTGTTAAGTGCCTGCTGTGTATGAGGTAGGTGTTATTTTAGGCACAGGGGATGCTGACATGAATACGGCCGAGTCCTGCCATCAAGTTTCTTACAGTCTAATAGAGGATGTTCATGCACGCTCAGTTGCTCGGTCATGTTAAAACAGCAAAAGGGCCAATGAGTAGACTCTGGGACATAAATGCTGACCTTGATTTCCATTATTACTTTTCCTCCTCAGCTTCTCAGTGCCCAGGCTCTAATTAAGTCACTCTCCTGGATCCACCTTCTCCAGGTTGTACCTGGTTCCAATGCCACAGCAGTCTGATGCCCATGAATACCATCTACCTGTCATTTCCAATTTTTCTTTCCCTGAGGTCATGTTGTCTTCTGTGGGACCAGAAAGCTGACTGAGCAGCTGTGTTGATAATGATAATTTCTTTTTATTATTTACAAGACATATTCCCATGCATGGTGCTAATGTGCTAATGAGGAAAGGCGAGTGGAAAGATGACAGGCATTTTTTGCAAGATCCCTTGTCCAGCCCAGCCCAACACCCTCCACCATGTGCATAAACTTATAATGACAAGAATTTCTTGTAATTTGGGAGAAGGGAAAGATTTATGGGTTAAAATTTTTGAGGGTCTTGCAGTTCTATCTGGAAATCATACTGTTTGTCAGTGGGAAGCCATCAGCTTCAGCTAGTCCTAGTGCCTGCTTAAATCTTCTGATTCCGAGACAGTTTATGTTCTTGCTGGTTTGGAGTTCAGGATTTTGTGACATTATATTAAAGATGCAAAAATTGGAGAAAGGTGGAGTTACCTGAATTTTAAAAATATACTTCCCAAACTGTCTCACTTTGTTTTTACTGACCTTACAAGGCCAGTATAACAATTGAGCTATGAATATTTGCTTGAACTGAGTAGCAGAGGCACCAGATCTGGTAAGTTAGTATGACAAAGTGAGTGGGGGAGAAAGCAAGAGTTGAGGCTATCCTAGATGCCCCTTCTAAGCTGCTCTTCTTACCCTGTCTCATATCAGCTCTGTATCTATATCTCTATCACTTATTTGAGAGTTGACTTGAAGCAGGACTTTATATATTCATATTTTTGGTTCCACAAGCATCTGTTAAGTGCCTGCTGTGTATGAGGTAGGTGTTATTTTAGGCACAGGGGATGCTGACATGAATACGGCCGAGTCCTGCCATCAAGTTTCTTACAGTCTAATAGAGGATGTTCATGCACGCTCAGTTGCTCGGTCATGTCTGACTCTTTGCAACCACATGGACTGTATAGCCCGCCAGGCTGCTCTGTCCATGGAATTTCCCAGGCAGGAATACTGGAGTGGGTTACCGTTTCCTCCTACACTAATAGAGGACACATGTAAGTAAAGAAATTACAAAATGGTGCCTAGAAGGCATAATAGAGTATTTGAAATAGGTGATACCGTAGACGGACTAATGAACTTGGACAGGGGCGGGGGAGCGAGGAATGGCTCTATTGAGGAAGTGACACATGAATTTTATACCTAATGGGGGTTCCAAGCAACGCTTGGTGAGTCTCATTCTCCAAAACTGTAACAGCAAGGTGATCCACATGGCAGTATCTCTTCACTAATGATTATGTGCCTATGTTCTTTGAGGGCCTTCTTTTCTAGACACTCAGAGTGTGACATTTATGATCTCATCACATCCTCACAATGTTTTGAAGATTAGTACTTTTCACTCTTTTTTTTTTTTTTTTAAAGATTTATTTATTTATTTATTTTGGGCGGGGGTCGGGTTGGGGAGGGAGGGGAGTGGGTGGGCCACTTCTATTGGTCTTCCATTTCTCTATTTTCATTCGTCTTCATTCCTTGGCTCTTGTGGGCCTCCCATCGCGGTGGCGTCTGTTGTTACAGAGCACTGGGCTCTGGGCGCGTGCGCTCCAGAGCTCCGGCTCGGTAATTGGACACATCAGTCCAGCCGCTCCACGGCACGTGGATCTTCCCAGGCCAGGGCTCGAACCGGCGCCCCTTGCACTGCAAGGCGGTGTCCTTACCCACTGGACCACCAGGGGAAGCCCACTTTTCACTCTTATAGATGGAGAACATGAGACTCAGAGAGTAGAACTTGCCCAGGGTCATACAGCACCTCTAAGGTCTGACTCAGGGCCCAAGCTCTTGACCAAATAGCATATACCGTGAAGAGAGGCTGCAGATACTCCTCTTGGTGCTTTAGGCTTTTCTCAGTGCTTTTACCAGTATCACCCTTGGGATGACACTGGAAGGACATTATTATTCCATCTGAAGACAGGGAAAATATCACACAGTTAATAAGAGGTAGAGTTGGGCCTGGACTCAGGCTGTTTGACTGCAAGTTTAGCACTGTTTTACTAGAGAATGACTGCCAGAGCCTGCCACATGCATAGCAGCTATGTTTCCACACACCGCCCCTCCCTCACATCATCCCATCCTCCTACCACCTGTTGCCTCCAGGTTTCCTGTGCTTGATTTTTAAAATCTGAAGAAATTTCCTACACATCTAGGTAGGAAAGAGTGGAAGATGAGGAAGGATCCTTCTTTCCTATGCTGGTAGGGACAGGAAGGACCTGCCTTATATTCTTCCTCATACATTATACTAGAAAGGAAGAATGTAGGCTATTTTATTTCTGTTTTAAAGGAGCAATCAGAAGGTGTATTCCACGTAGGTGACCCATCATGTTTACCTATGGGTGGGAACTGATGGTGTTATAAATACTATAGAATCCCAATAAATGACAGGTTTCTGTCAAATGGATTTGGATAGTCTATGTTCAAAGTGAGTGGTAAATTATCTTCTCATGTAGGTTGAAAGATTGCGAATACCCCCTAGCCGACAAGCTGAGCCTTTGAACATATGGCAGCATCTTTAAGGGCTTTCATCAGGCAGAACTATTTGCCTTTGTTAAACTATTTTCCTTTCAGGATCCAAGATCTCTCCACAGTTATGTTACCAAGGAATCCCAATTGAAATCTTTGTATGTGTATGTATGTGTGTGCTCAGTTATCTCTGATTCCTTGCGACATGGACTGTAGCCCTCCAGGCTCCTCTGTCCATGGAATTTTCCAAGGAAGAATACTAGAGTGGGCTGCCATTTCCTATTCCAGGAATCTTCTAGCCAGGGGATCAAACCTATGTCTCTTTTGTCTCCTGCATTGTCAGGGGAATTCTTTACCAATAGAGAAGGTCAAATCTTTACCAGCCACAAACAAAAAGTTCCTTCATGTGATTTGTGCTGCTCAGAGGGCTTTCAATGTTTAAATCTCACTAATTTGAAAAAGATTATCTGTTCTTACCTTGAAAATTTCATAGATACTGTTTATCAGTTTTACCCTAAAGATTATATGTAAAAAAAACTTATAGAGGAGATCCAAAGTTAATTTGCCTTTCATTATCATTTGAGCTTGGAAGTATTTCACAGGAAAAATGTATGGGAAAATGCTACAGGAAATTCACTTTCTCAGAAGATGCAAATTAAAGCAGAAATAAATATGAGGTATTTAATATGTGTCAGTTCTCAAGGGGGCATAATGTATATGAATATATATATATATAATATATGAGAAAAGCTTTATAAATGGTAAACTGTTATACATATGCCAGTAATTTGATAGCACCCCCCCCCCCATCCTTGCTTCTGATGTCACCCATGGAGAAAGTTTTCTAACCTCCTAACCATTCTTCTCCTACCAAGTAGGTGGTGGTGGTTGTTCAGTCACCAAGTTGTGTTCGATTCTTTGCGACCCCATGGACTATAACATGCCAGGCCTCCTCGTCCCTCACCATCTCCTAGAGTTTGCCCAAGTTCATGTGCATTGAATTGGTGATGCCATGCAGCCATCTCATCCTCTGTTGCCCTCTTCTCCTTCTGCCTTCAATCTTTTCTTTTCTAATGGCTTTCATGGGGAAAAAAGCCGACAAGCTGAGCCTTTGAACATATGGCAGCATCTTTAAGGGCTTTCATCAGGCAGAACTATTTGCCTTTGTTAAACTATTTTCCTTTCAGGATCCAAGATCTCTCCACAGTTATGTTACCAAGGAATCCCAATTGAAATCTTTGTATGTGTATGTATGTGTGTGCTCAGTTATCTCTGATTCCTTGCGACATGGACTGTAGCCCTCCAGGCTCCTCTGTCCATGGAATTTTCCAAGGAAGAATACTAGAGTGGGCTGCCATTTCCTATTCCAGGAATCTTCTAGCCAGGGGATCAAACCTATGTCTCTTTTGTCTCCTGCATTGTCAGGGGAATTCTTTACCAATAGAGAAGGTCAAATCTTTACCAGCCACAAACAAAAAGTTCCTTCATGTGATTTGTGCTGCTCAGAGGGCTTTCAATGTTTAAATCTCACTAATTTGAAAAAGATTATCTGTTCTTACCTTGAAAATTTCATAGATACTGTTTATCAGTTTTACCCTAAAGATTATATGTAAAAAAAACTTATAGAGGAGATCCAAAGTTAATTTGCCTTTCATTATCATTTGAGCTTGGAAGTATTTCACAGGAAAAATGTATGGGAAAATGCTACAGGAAATTCACTTTCTCAGAAGATGCAAATTAAAGCAGAAATAAATATGAGGTATTTAATATGTGTCAGTTCTCAAGGGGGCATAATGTATATGAATATATATATATATAATATATGAGAAAAGCTTTATAAATGGTAAACTGTTATACATATGCCAGTAATTTGATAGCACCCCCCCCCCCATCCTTGCTTCTGATGTCACCCATGGAGAAAGTTTTCTAACCTCCTAACCATTCTTCTCCTACCAAGTAGGTGGTGGTGGTTGTTCAGTCACCAAGTTGTGTTCGATTCTTTGCGACCCCATGGACTATAACATGCCAGGCCTCCTCGTCCCTCACCATCTCCTAGAGTTTGCCCAAGTTCATGTGCATTGAATTGGTGATGCCATGCAGCCATCTCATCCTCTGTTGCCCTCTTCTCCTTCTGCCTTCAATCTTTCCCAGCATCAGGGTCTTTTCTAATGAGTCAGCTCTTTGCATCAGGTTGCCAAAGTATTGAAACTTCAGCATCAGTCTTTCCAAGGAGTATTCAGGGTTGATTTCCTTTAGAATTATTTGGTTTGATCTCCTTGCTGTCTAAGAGATCCTCAAGAGTCTTATCCAGCACCACAGCTCAAAAGCTTCAGTACCTTGGTGCTCTGCTTTTTTTATGGTCCAACTCTCACAACCGCACATGACTGATGGAAAGACCATAGCTTTGACTATCGGGCCTTTGTCAGCAAAGTGTCTTTGCTTTTTATTTTTTCATCAAAGGTTTTTATTTTGACTGGTTCAGGACCTTGACTTTATGCTTTCCGGTTCTGAATAAGACCTAACTTTTCTGAGTACTAGGAAGGGACTTTTCAGATTCCTTTATTTCCAACTCTTTGCAACTCATGGACTGTAGCCTGCCAGGCTCCTCTGTCCATGGGATTTCCCAGGCAAGAATACTGGAGTGGGTTGCCATTTCCTTCTCCTGTCTTGGCTTTTTAATATACTGTCTAGGTTTATCATAGCTTTCCTTCCAAGAAGCAATCATCTTCTAATTTCATAGCTGCAGTCACCATCAGCAGTGGTTTTAGAGCCCAAGAAGAGGAACTCCATCACTGCTTCCACCTTTTCCCCTTCTATTTGCCATGGCGGGGCTGGATCTTAGCTTTTTAATATTGAGTTTTAAGCCAGCTTTTTCATTTTCTACTTTCACCCTCATCAAGAGGCTCTTTAGTTCCTCTTTTCTTTCTGCCATTAAGAGTGGTATCATCTGTATATCTGAGATTGTTGATACTTCTCCCAGGAATCATGATTCCAGCTTGTAACTTATTCAGCTTGACATTTCACATGATGTGCTCTGCATATAGGACTTCCCAGGTTGTTCAGTGGGTAAATAATCCACCTGCAATGCCAGAAATGCAGGAGACAGTGGTTCAACCCTGGGTTGAGAAGATTCCCTTGAGGAAGGCATGGCAATTCACCCCATGGTCTTGCCAGGCCTCCTCGTCCCTCACCATCTCCTAGAGTTTGCCCAAGTTCATGTGCATTGAATTGGTGATGCCATGCAGCCATCTCATCCTCTGTTGCCCTCTTCTCCTTCTGCCTTCAATCTTTCCCAGCATCAGGGTCTTTTCTAATGAGTCAGCTCTTTGCATCAGGTTGCCAAAGTATTGAAACTTCAGCATCAGTCTTTCCAAGGAGTATTCAGGGTTGATTTCCTTTAGAATTATTTGGTTTGATCTCCTTGCTGTCTAAGAGATCCTCAAGAGTCTTATCCAGCACCACAGCTCAAAAGCTTCAGTACCTTGGTGCTCTGCTTTTTTTATGGTCCAACTCTCACAACCGCACATGACTGATGGAAAGACCATAGCTTTGACTATCGGGCCTTTGTCAGCAAAGTGTCTTTGCTTTTTATTTTTTCATCAAAGGTTTTTATTTTGACTGGTTCAGGACCTTGACTTTATGCTTTCCGGTTCTGAATAAGACCTAACTTTTCTGAGTACTAGGAAGGGACTTTTCAGATTCCTTTATTTCCAACTCTTTGCAACTCATGGACTGTAGCCTGCCAGGCTCCTCTGTCCATGGGATTTCCCAGGCAAGAATACTGGAGTGGGTTGCCATTTCCTTCTCCTGTCTTGGCTTTTTAATATACTGTCTAGGTTTATCATAGCTTTCCTTCCAAGAAGCAATCATCTTCTAATTTCATAGCTGCAGTCACCATCAGCAGTGGTTTTAGAGCCCAAGAAGAGGAACTCCATCACTGCTTCCACCTTTTCCCCTTCTATTTGCCATGGCGGGGCTGGATCTTAGCTTTTTAATATTGAGTTTTAAGCCAGCTTTTTCATTTTCTACTTTCACCCTCATCAAGAGGCTCTTTAGTTCCTCTTTTCTTTCTGCCATTAAGAGTGGTATCATCTGTATATCTGAGATTGTTGATACTTCTCCCAGGAATCATGATTCCAGCTTGTAACTTATTCAGCTTGACATTTCACATGATGTGCTCTGCATATAGGACTTCCCAGGTTGTTCAGTGGGTAAATAATCCACCTGCAATGCCAGAAATGCAGGAGACAGTGGTTCAACCCTGGGTTGAGAAGATTCCCTTGAGGAAGGCATGGCAATTCACCCCCATGGTCTTGCCTGGAGAATCTCATGGGAAGAGGAACCTGGTGGGCTATAGTCCATAGGGTCACAAAGAGTCTGATATGACTGAAGCGACTCAGCACACACACATGCTCTACATCTAAGTTAAATAAACAGGGTGACAATAAACAGCCTTTTGTACTCCTTTCTCAATTTTGAACAAGTCATTTGTTCCATAAAAGGTTCTAACTGTTTATTCTTGATCTACATACAGGTTTCTCAGGAGACAGGTAAAATGGTCTTGTAGTCCCATCTCTTTAAGAGTTTTCCAAAGTTTGCTATGATTCACACAATCAAAGGCTTTAGTGTAGTCAATGAAACAAGGTAGATGTTTTTCTGGAATTCCCTTGCTTTCTCTGTGATCCAGAGAATGTTGGCAATTTGATCTCTGTTTCCTCTGACCTTTGTAAACACAGCCTGCACATCTGGAAGTTCTTGACTCAGTTACTGCTGAGGCCTAGCTTGAATATTTTGAGCATGACCTTTAGACTATGCCCATGCTTACTAGCATGGTACTTGAGTGCGACTGTCTAGTAGTCTGAACATTCTTTAGTACTGCTCTTCTTGAGAACTGGGATGAAGATTGACCTTTTTCAGTCCTGTGACCACTGAGGAGTTTTTCAAAAATGGTGACACATTGGGTTCAGTGCTTTAATTATATCATCTTTTAGGATTTTTAATAGCTCTGCTGGAATTCTATCACCTCCACTAGCTTTATTGACAGCAGTGTTCCCTGAGGTCCACTTGACTTCTCAGTAAATATTTGTGGCATTAATTGTCAAATGAAAATGTGAACTTTTGAATCTTAAGTCTTAAATGAAATCTTATTATAGGGAATCAAAAATATTTCTGATAAAGACAAGAAAATTGAAGTAGAATTGATGTACAATATTGTGTTTCAGGTACTACAGAAAAGTGATTCAGTTATGTCTATAAATTCTTTTTCAGATTCTTCTTCATTATAGGTTATTATAAGATATTGACTATAGTTTCCTGTACTATGCAGTAAACCCATGTTGATTATTTTAATATCTTAAAGACTTCTAATTTTTCAGCCTCCAACTTCCCCTTTGGTAACAGTAAATTTGTTTTTTGTTTTTTGTCTGCAAGCCTGTTTCTGTTTTATAAATAAGTTCATTTGTATTATTTCTTTGGATTCCACATATAAATGATTTATAAATGATGATGTCACTTAGTATGATAATCTGTAGGTCCATCCATGTTGTTGCAAATGGCAATATTTCATTCTTTTTTATGGCTAGTATTTTATTGTGTATGCCACATGTTTATCCATTCACCTGTTGATAATCACTTAGGTTGCTTCCATGTCTAGGTTATTCTAAATAGTGCTGCCATAAGCATTGCGGCACATGGACTTTTGAATTACAGTTTTTGTCTTTTCCAAATACCCAGGAGTGAAATTGCTGAATCATATGCAATTCTATTTTTAGTGTTTAAAGAAGCCTCCATACTGTTTCCTTAGTGGCTGCACCAATTTACATTCCTACTGACAGTGTAGGAACGTTCTGATAAAGACTTTTTTTAAAAGTAAGGTTGGGAAGACCAAGTGCTCTCTATACTACTACCACATTGCACATCAGTTGGTTAATTAATTGCCCTGATGCATTTTGCTGTAAAATTTGCTCATAGAATCATTCTAAGGAACACTGAAGTAATAGCATATTTGAGGAAGTGCTGCTTTAAAAGTTAAAACTATGAGATGTCAGAAGGCTTAATGTCAGATAAATGCTATACTCTGTATGGTACCAGTTTGTAAAGGAGAAAGATTAATTTGAAATGACCTGCAAATTCTTCTTGAAGGAAAACAGAAGCTTAAGGGACAGATGAAATCTGCTTAGGTGGGAGGTAAAGTAACACCATAGTTTTCTAATTGTTTTGGCTCCTAGCGCTTCAGAGGAAAAAACACTTAAATATTTGTGGCATTAATTGTCAAATGAAAATGTGAACTTTTGAATCTTAAGTCTTAAATGAAATCTTATTATAGGGAATCAAAAATATTTCTGATAAAGACAAGAAAATTGAAGTAGAATTGATGTACAATATTGTGTTTCAGGTACTACAGAAAAGTGATTCAGTTATGTCTATAAATTCTTTTTCAGATTCTTCTTCATTATAGGTTATTATAAGATATTGACTATAGTTTCCTGTACTATGCAGTAAACCCATGTTGATTATTTTAATATCTTAAAGACTTCTAATTTTTCAGCCTCCAACTTCCCCTTTGGTAACAGTAAATTTGTTTTTTGTTTTTTGTCTGCAAGCCTGTTTCTGTTTTATAAATAAGTTCATTTGTATTATTTCTTTGGATTCCACATATAAATGATTTATAAATGATGATGTCACTTAGTATGATAATCTGTAGGTCCATCCATGTTGTTGCAAATGGCAATATTTCATTCTTTTTTATGGCTAGTATTTTATTGTGTATGCCACATGTTTATCCATTCACCTGTTGATAATCACTTAGGTTGCTTCCATGTCTAGGTTATTCTAAATAGTGCTGCCATAAGCATTGCGGCACATGGACTTTTTTGAATTACAGTTTTTGTCTTTTCCAAATACCCAGGAGTGAAATTGCTGAATCATATGCAATTCTATTTTTAGTGTTTAAAGAAGCCTCCATACTGTTTCCTTAGTGGCTGCACCAATTTACATTCCTACTGACAGTGTAGGAACGTTCTGATAAAGACTTTTTTTAAAAGTAAGGTTGGGAAGACCAAGTGCTCTCTATACTACTACCACATTGCACATCAGTTGGTTAATTAATTGCCCTGATGCATTTTGCTGTAAAATTTGCTCATAGAATCATTCTAAGGAACACTGAAGTAATAGCATATTTGAGGAAGTGCTGCTTTAAAAGTTAAAACTATGAGATGTCAGAAGGCTTAATGTCAGATAAATGCTATACTCTGTATGGTACCAGTTTGTAAAGGAGAAAGATTAATTTGAAATGACCTGCAAATTCTTCTTGAAGGAAAACAGAAGCTTAAGGGACAGATGAAATCTGCTTAGGTGGGAGGTAAAGTAACACCATAGTTTTCTAATTGTTTTGCCTCCTAGCACTTCAGAGGACACACTTAAGAACAGTGTCTTACTGTTGGGTGTGAGTTTGAGTTTTGGGGAAGGGGTTATGAACATTCCAAAAACTTGGCTGTCTCCCATTTTCCACTGTGATTCTGACTGCAGTCTAACATGATGCACCTTGAAGATACTGGGGCTTTAAAATGGGTGAGTGGTCAGAACTTCCAGGGACTTCTTAACAGGCAATTTCCTTTTATTCTTCTAGACTTCTTTGTGGTTTTTCACCCTAACTGAAAAGCTTCCATCAAAGTTGTAGGTTATCAGGATTCAATTCTTTGGGGATTTTAATCTTGGCAGTGGGAGAGGAATAGAAATCTCCTTGTCTACTACTTGGTGCAAAATGTACTGTCAGTCATGTCTGGTTCTACCCATGAAATCACAGAAGTTTGGAATCGGATGACATCTTTGAGACTAATGCTTCAGCTTTCTTCGGTCATAAATGAAAATACAGAGGCCAGAGAGAGCAAGTTATGTCCTCTAGGCCATGCTGAATTGGGATCGAGACTCCTGCCCCCAGGTTCTTTGCCTCCCATTCCGTTCCTCATTTCCGTAGGGAAGAACTCACCCCAAATCTCACCTCACTCTGAGTGGGAGGCAAAGGTTTACCTATTTAATGAGGCGAAATTGACAGGGGTAGTGTGTAGTCTCTGTACTTTGCTAATTCTACAGGTTACATACAGGTAATTCACACTACCATGATGAATAAAATTGTCCATCCTTCATTTCATATTTTACCTAAAGTTCGCAGGCCTTTTTTAAAATAATTTTTTATTTTACTTATTACTTTTACAGAGTTTTGTTGTTTTCAGATATGTATAATCCCAGATTAGTCATATGAGTATCCCTGGCCCCCTCTCTTTTCCACCTCCCTCCCAATCTCCCCTATCCCACCCCTCCAGGCCGTCGCACAGCACCCCTACAAGATCCCCTATTCCTGCAGCACAATGACAATAGCTATCATTTTCACATATGATAGTATATGTTCCCATGTTACTCCCCGTATGCCTCCCACCCACTGTTCATTCCCCACAATGTCTGTCTATTCTCCATGCCTGTTTTTCCATCGCTTCACTGTGTGTATTATCATTACCATCTTACTAGATTCTATATATATGTCTTAGTATACTGTACTTGTCTTTCTCTTTTTGACTAACTTCATTTTGTGTAACAGATTCTAGATCCATCCACCTCCTTAGGACTGATTCTTCTGCATTTCTTTTTACAGCTGAGAAGTACTCCATTGTATACATGTACTAGAGCTTTTTTATCCAATTCATTCATCGACGGACGTCTAGGTTGCTTCTGTGTTCTAGCTATTGTATAGAGAGCTACAGTGAACACTGGGGTACAGGTGCCTCTTTCAATTTTGATTTCATCTGGGTATAAGCTTAATAGTGGGATTGCTGGGTCATATGGTGGTTTGCAGGGTTTTAAAAGAGGCATTGTTTTTACTGGGACTGATGGGTATACCCAGTGTTCTTTGCTTGCATTCCTTTCTGACTCTATTTTTGGCTCAAAGTTGGACGCTTTCTAAGCAGTATAACTACCACCATGGTTCAAACCCCGCAATTGCCCAAATAACTCTTTGATAATACAAATGTGGTGAGACATTTTTAGTTTCATGTTCCTGCTCTTGAACTCTAGTGTCCCTTTCTGTGATTAATTTATATTTTCAGACTCTAAAGAATAATTTAGTTAATTTTCCTATTTTATTAATTTGCACATTTGGCTTTCTTGTTTTACTAGTCTTTGTATTAACGTCAAAGATTTATGCTGAGAAAAATGCTTGAATTTCAAATAGATTTTTTTAATATATATTTTATCAGATAACTGATATATTTGGAGTCTTTTGTCGAGGGTGGGGAGTATAGTCTGGGGATTTTAAAAAACATGTTCCCATTCCTCCAAAAGAATACATTTTCAGTAAAAGAGAAAAGTGTTTCTAAGATTCCAAAAAGAAAGCCTCACAAATGCCTTTCCACTTTTCAATATAAATTATTTTCTTTTGATTTTTTTTAATGCAAGCAGAGTCCAGTCCAAACTTACTTGGAACTCCGTCTGAAATAAGTGAATCTGGGTCTCTCTAATAACAAAAAAAGGCCTTTTCTGGGGCACTCAAGCACATCATTCACAGCTAACTGTGTTATTCTATAGTGTGGGATAGATCACATGCTCAAAAACCAAGTAATGATTCACTCCTTTAGGGACATTACCATCTTACTAGATTTTTTTGCTTGCATTTCTTTTTGACTAACTTCATTTTGTGTAACAGATTCTAGATCCATCCACCTCCTTAGGACTGATTCTTCTGCATTTCTTTTTACAGCTGAGAAGTACTCCATTGTATACATGTACTAGAGCTTTTTTATCCAATTCATTCATCGACGGACGTCTAGGTTGCTTCTGTGTTCTAGCTATTGTATAGAGAGCTACAGTGAACACTGGGGTACAGGTGCCTCTTTCAATTTTGATTTCATCTGGGTATAAGCTTAATAGTGGGATTGCTGGGTCATATGGTGGTTTGCAGGGTTTTAAAAGAGGCATTTTTTTTACTGGGACTGATGGGTATACCCAGTGTTCTTTGCTTGCATTCCTTTCTGACTCTATTTTTGGCTCAAAGTTGGACGCTTTCTAAGCAGTATAACTACCACCATGGTTCAAACCCCGCAATTGCCCAAATAACTCTTTGATAATACAAATGTGGTGAGACATTTTTAGTTTCATGTTCCTGCTCTTGAACTCTAGTGTCCCTTTCTGTGATTAATTTATATTTTCAGACTCTAAAGAATAATTTAGTTAATTTTCCTATTTTATTAATTTGCACATTTGGCTTTCTTGTTTTACTAGTCTTTGTATTAACGTCAAAGATTTATGCTGAGAAAAATGCTTGAATTTCAAATAGATTTTTTTAATATATATTTTATCAGATAACTGATATATTTGGAGTCTTTTGTCGAGGGTGGGGAGTATAGTCTGGGGATTTTAAAAAACATGTTCCCATTCCTCCAAAAGAATACATTTTCAGTAAAAGAGAAAAGTGTTTCTAAGATTCCAAAAAGAAAGCCTCACAAATGCCTTTCCACTTTTCAATATAAATTATTTTCTTTTGATTTTTTTTAATGCAAGCAGAGTCCAGTCCAAACTTACTTGGAACTCCGTCTGAAATAAGTGAATCTGGGTCTCTCTAATAACAAAAAAAGGCCTTTTCTGGGGCACTCAAGCACATCATTCACAGCTAACTGTGTTATTCTATAGTGTGGATACAAACACATATATGATAGATCACATGCTCAAAAACCAAGTAATGACTGTGTAGTGGAGTGATTTACCCCTACCACGGAAATAAAAATCATTTCAGTAAAAAAATCTGGGGAACAGAAATTGTAGTTTGTACCATAACTTGATGTGAAACATGGGCTTTTATTCTTTTTCTATTTTGTGTGTGTTTGTTTTGCTTTAATAAACCATATGGAGTTTTCCTGAAGTACTGGAAAAGGTCTGTGAATATGCAAGTATCTGTGAATGCATATGAAAAAGCCTCATGTAGGCTTCTTTCACTCTTGGTAAAGGCTGCCTTGAAGTCAGTTCCTCCAGTCTTCTTGCTAAGGAAAGAAAATGCAACTTGAAGCCAAGGTTAGGGAGGAGCTGTCCCGTACTCTCTAGCAGCATACACGCTTACAACTCAGTTTAGAAGAAAGTGTAGTGCAAACACCTAATTTTTACAGAACTGCTGATATTGGGAGTCACTAATTAAAAAATCCTCACGCTCTCCCTTCTTTCCTGTTCAAATCTGCAAGGTTATTTAATTGAAGTCCTATTTTGTGGGTGCAGATGCATGATGTGTTTGAATCATCAAACAGATTTATAGTGTGTTTTGATTGTTGTGTGTGCCTCATTGCTATTCCCAGAATGTCGAGCTGAGCTTATGCTCTTCGGAAAGACTTAGCCGCCTGAAACAGTAAAAGAGTCCTTTCTTCTCCTTCCGCCCCCTCGCCCCCCTCCCCATTTTCCTTGAAACTTTGCCAATATCAGATCGCGCGCTGTCTGGTGCTGCATTAAAATGAAGTCATTTCCTCCCCCTCGTCCCCCTCCATCCTCCCACCCCTACCTTTCTCTGCTCTCCAGCTCTGCGATTTTCTTACTAAATGGGGAGCCTCTCTTGCATCATAGAATCACAAAGCTTTCCACTTTTCAATATAAATTATTTTCTTTTGATTTTTAATGCAAGCAGAGTCCAGTCCAAACTTACTTGGAACTCCGTCTGAAATAAGTGAATCTGGGTCTCTCTAATAACAAAAAAAGGCCTTTTCTGGGGCACTCAAGCACATCATTCACAGCTAACTGTGTTATTCTATAGTGTGGATACAAACACATATATGATAGATCACATGCTCAAAAACCAAGTAATGACTGTGTAGTGGAGTGATTTACCCCTACCACGGAAATAAAAATCATTTCAGTAAAAAAATCTGGGGAACAGAAATTGTAGTTTGTACCATAACTTGATGTGAAACATGGGCTTTTATTCTTTTTCTATTTTGTGTGTGTTTGTTTTGCTTTAATAAACCATATGGAGTTTTCCTGAAGTACTGGAAAAGGTCTGTGAATATGCAAGTATCTGTGAATGCATATGAAAAAGCCTCATGTAGGCTTCTTTCACTCTTGGTAAAGGCTGCCTTGAAGTCAGTTCCTCCAGTCTTCTTGCTAAGGAAAGAAAATGCAACTTGAAGCCAAGGTTAGGGAGGAGCTGTCCCGTACTCTCTAGCAGCATACACGCTTACAACTCAGTTTAGAAGAAAGTGTAGTGCAAACACCTAATTTTTACAGAACTGCTGATATTGGGAGTCACTAATTAAAAAATCCTCACGCTCTCCCTTCTTTCCTGTTCAAATCTGCAAGGTTATTTAATTGAAGTCCTATTTTGTGGGTGCAGATGCATGATGTGTTTGAATCATCAAACAGATTTATAGTGTGTTTTGATTGTTGTGTGTGCCTCATTGCTATTCCCAGAATGTCGAGCTGAGCTTATGCTCTTCGGAAAGACTTAGCCGCCTGAAACAGTAAAAGAGTCCTTTCTTCTCCTTCCGCCCCCTCGCCCCCCTCCCCATTTTCCTTGAAACTTTGCCAATATCAGATCGCGCGCTGTCTGTTGCTGCATTAAAATGAAGTCATTCCCTCCCACTCGTCGCCCTCCTCCCTCCCACCCCTACCTTTCCCTCTGCTCTCCAGCTCTGCGATTTTCTTACTAAATGGGGGAGCCTCTCTTGCTGCGGTGGATGAACTTTTTTCAGTTTTATTTTCTTCCGTCTCTCTCTCTCTCCTCTCCATTTTTTCTCCCCATTTCAACCCTTTTCCGAGAGATGGCTTTTGGATTGGGGGCTGTGAAAAGAAAAGAGAAGGGGTCTGTTTTCCTCTCGAGGTGAAAACAGCCTTGGAACCGGCAGGTGCACGGCCCCCAAGCAGCTGCTTGCGCCTCGCAAGCTGAAGCGTCTTACTTTCCCCTCTAAGCCAAGAGCACTTCATATAATCCTCTCACGCAATTCACACTGTAATTGCACAAACCCCGACTGCTCTGGCTCATCTTATTATTATTATTACGATTATTGTTGTTGTTGTTGTTTTTCACTGAGAACAAGTTCCTCTGAAAACAGGAACCTGTCATGTTAATTAGGGTTTTTTTGTAAGATGAGCTGCTTCTGCAGAAGCAAGATTTTTTTTTTTGTCTTGCTCTTAGTGCTGTTCCCCTGCCCTCTTCAGGCCTTACTGCCCCCTTAGAGGCCACTTAGGCAGTAGCACATGTGGAACTTTTATGTGATTCTATAGGGCCTTTTATTAGCCTGTGGGCCTCATCCTCTTCTTAAGAAAGAAGCCAGCGGTTAGGTGCTGGCAATGAAAATTATTTTCTTGAGCACCAGCTTGTTTTCTCAAGGTTTTGCTTATTGGGAGTCACTAATTAAAAAATCCTCACGCTCTCCCTTCTTTCCTGTTCAAATCTGCAAGGTTATTTAATTGAAGTCCTATTTTGTGGGTGCAGATGCATGATGTGTTTGAATCATCAAACAGATTTATAGTGTGTTTTGATTGTTGTGTGTGCCTCATTGCTATTCCCAGAATGTCGAGCTGAGCTTATGCTCTTCGGAAAGACTTAGCCGCCTGAAACAGTAAAAGAGTCCTTTCTTCTCCTTCCGCCCCCTCGCCCCCCTCCCCATTTTCCTTGAAACTTTGCCAATATCAGATCGCGCGCTGTCTGTTGCTGCATTAAAATGAAGTCTTTCCCTCCCACTCGTCGCCCTCCTCCCTCCCACCCCTACCTTTCCCTCTGCTCTCCAGCTCTGCGATTTTCTTACTAAATGGGGGAGCCTCTCTTGCTGCGGTGGATGAACTTTTTTCAGTTTTATTTTCTTCCGTCTCTCTCTCTCTCCTCTCCATTTTTTCTCCCCATTTCAACCCTTTTCCGAGAGATGGCTTTTGGATTGGGGGCTGTGAAAAGAAAAGAGAAGGGGTCTGTTTTCCTCTCGAGGTGAAAACAGCCTTGGAACCGGCAGGTGCACGGCCCCCAAGCAGCTGCTTGCGCCTCGCAAGCTGAAGCGTCTTACTTTCCCCTCTAAGCCAAGAGCACTTCATATAATCCTCTCACGCAATTCACACTGTAATTGCACAAACCCCGACTGCTCTGGCTCATCTTATTATTATTATTACGATTATTGTTGTTGTTGTTGTTTTTCACTGAGAACAAGTTCCTCTGAAAACAGGAACCTGTCATGTTAATTAGGGTTTTTTTGTAAGATGAGCTGCTTCTGCAGAAGCAAGATTTTTTTTTTTGTCTTGCTCTTAGTGCTGTTCCCCTGCCCTCTTCAGGCCTTACTGCCCCCTTAGAGGCCACTTAGGCAGTAGCACATGTGGAACTTTTATGTGATTCTATAGGGCCTTTTATTAGCCTGTGGGCCTCATCCTCTTCTTAAGAAAGAAGCCAGCGGTTAGGTGCTGGCAATGAAAATTATTTTCTTGAGCACCAGCTTGTTTTCTCAAGGTTTTGCTTATTCTTTTGGTAATTATGGGACTAAAAGATCTTTTTTTTTTTTTAACTTTTCAGTTGACCCGAGAGCACTATATTCTATGGAACAATTGTTTCATGGTTTTGAGGAAGAAAGGGCCAGGAATGAAAATATGGAGTTTTTTTTTTTATTTCTCTTAAGAAATACATAGAGAATTAATGAAAATATAAAGGAGACCTGGGAACCTGGTATTTTGAGCATCAGAAAATATACAGATATTACTGATGCCTAAATCTAAGTTTGATCTACAACTTTGGCTCATTTTTTATTGTTTACCAGATTCAACAACTATTGTCTTTTTTTTTTCTTTTTTACTATGACCATACATTACTTGTGCTATTATTTAAACAGTATTTTTTTTATATGGACTTACCTTTTAAATGCAGTTTACTTGCAAGAGAAATTATATCACTACTACAAATAGTAAACAAATATGATAAACTATACAAACATAACTGTTAAAGTAACAAATGGAAACTGTTGAGTTCATTTGTTAGAGGTATTGTAAATTATAGGAAAGGTGTTCAGGATTAGCAGTGGGACTTTTTATTCTCACTGCAATCAGAAAGATCGAAAGAGAACAAACAGGAGAACAACAGTCCTACTCACTGTGTGGACTGCTGGTGCTCAGTGTCATGCCAGTGTATGGCCCGCACTTGTGCATCGTTGGTGAACTGCCACATCTCCAGCAGTATGCCCATATGTGACACATGTCCTCCACTTCAGGACCAGCCCAGGTGGTCCAAAATCCATTCTGGATATCTAGTTGTAGGTTGACTGTTATGTAAGTTAGCTCTTGATGTATATGAAATATATATTTCTAATAAAAGAGTGACAAGAGGGCTTCCCTGGTGGTCCAATGGGTAAGGACACCACCTTGCAGTGCAAGGGGCGCCAGTTTGATCCCTGGCCTGTGAAGACCCTGCATGCAATGGAGCAGCTGTGTCCAGTTGCGAGCCTGAGCTCTGGAGCACATGCACCCAGAGCTGGTGCTCTGCAGCAAGAGGACCCACTGCAGTGGGAAGCCCACACTGGCCAAAAAATAAAGATGGACGAAAACAAACAAATAAATAAATAAACAATAAAAGAGGCCAAAATTAAAAAAAAAGTGACAAGAGTACCTCTCTTTAAGAGGAATTTTAGTCTATTAGTGGTATTTATGAAACATTGAGCATAAGGAACCAGAGTTCTAAAAGAACATCAAGAGGGAAAACTTACGAAAAACCAAGTTCCAGGATTCATAAGGGGAGTCAAAACTGGAAGTCAAAATAGAATCAAAAGTCTGGTTGAAGGGTAATGGGCATAATGTCAAAAATGAAGTGAGATGAATACTCTAGAAAAAAGTGTTTGTGATCAGAGCTGAGGTATCTGAGATTTTACTTTCTTGGCATGTGATATATGAGAGAGTGGGGCAGGGCAGAAACTGTGGGTAAAAATCAGAGTTGAGTCTATAAAGAAAAGCACATCTTAAATAATTAGTGTGAGTCATAAGACAATGAAGAGAATTGCCCATCTCCTGTTCTCATACCCACCCAGACTCTACAGAGGTACAGGGGGTTGGAAAACCTCACACTTTTTCTTAATCATAAGCAAAATATTTTTAAGAGTTTGTGTCTCAAACTCTTCCACACACAACTGATTATGATTTAGACATGATGTAAATCTTCTTGGTTATTCCTGGTGGTTCTATACTATTTATTTCCCCACAACGCTTTGCCCATCCCCACTCCATTCTCCAGCCTTTAGGATGGGAAGGACAACCCTGAATACCATACATAATCTAGTGTGTGTTTCTTCAGTCTAAGTTTAGTAGACCTTCAAGGATCTCTCTGCACCGTTCCTGCTACTATTTATTCTATAGGACAGTATGGTGAGAAGGTGAGTATTGATGGGTTTCATTAGGGCCATATCCCTTCTGTAGTTGGCTAGCGAACAACAATTTCTAATGTTGATGCAATTTATTAAAAATTATGTTGTTAATCAATCAATATGACTTATATAATCTGTTTTATGTTGGACACTGCATGTGATTATATAAAGTATTATGATAGATATAAAATAAATCTTTTTGACAAGTATTTTCTAAGGACTAGTAAATCCTTAGAAAGGCTGTGAAAGGCTAGGGCCTGAGGTGGTTAAATAGACCAGACAAGCACATGGCCTATTGCAATGCTATTTGATAAAAGTTCTGTAAGGTAAGGACTAGAATGCCATGGAAACATGAGCAGCCCCTAACCAAATCTTTCTCAGTCAGCAAAGGCTACAATAATAAGCTGAGAACCTGGAGTGGGCACTAAATAATTAACTATAGTAGAGTCTGCAGGGAGAGGTTCTGGGAGAAAGAGTACACAAGAAAAAAAAAAAAGAGAAGTTCTGAAGATCTGGAGGTGAAAATGAATATGGGCAGTTTTGAGAAATTTCAGTAGTTCATCATAGCTAGATGATTGGGTGGAGGGAAGGAATGGAAATTGAGGCTAAAGAAGTAAGGATGAGTTTGGAAGGCTGCGTGGAATATAGGCTTGGTGCTGAATGTAATAGGGAGCTACTGAAGTAGTGAAAGGCACAAACTGAAACCTGGAAAGAAATAGACTATACTGGGGTGGAATGGGCACGTAAACAATGGTCCCGAGGTGAGGGTGTCCTGGGCCAGGCTGGCCTGAGGTTACATTTGTCACCTAGGACAGGCAGTAACCTTATCATGAACCTTAGTGACTGATCTGAGTGTGCATGTATAGACGGCCAGCAGAAACTGTTCATACTGACTGAGCACCATAATAGTGGTTAGGGAGTGGGATCAAGCAGAGGAGAAGGGTAGGTAGAATGCATGGAAGTCTGTTTTAGATGGAAGTAGATATTTTTGGGAGATAACCTGGACACCATTTGGCAAAGTTAGAATTTACTTTCTTATTTCCAATGTGCTTTATGTACTTGGCTTACTTTGTCACAGACCTCATGTGAAGGAAAACGTTGATTCTAATCATTTGGTAATAGTATTAATAAATGATCACAATAATGGAGTGTTTACTTTGGGGCAAACACTGTGTTGAGCCCTTGATATATATTATCTCATTTAACCCCTGCCCCTCAAGCTTATTGACGTGTTATTACTGTCATCATCTTAAACACACAAGGACTGAGGGGATAAGTAATGCCATAACTAAATGGTGAAGGTAGGATTTCAGCCTGAGCCTGGAGCTGGGCTCAAAACCCAAATGTTGTAGTTAAGGATATAGAATGCCTTTGACACTGAGTCTAATGAACGTGTACAAAATGTAGACATTTTTTAATGAAAAGAAATTTTGTTGCAAAGGTTTTTGGTTTTTTTCTGCATCTTTCTTTTGGAATTATGCTCTAAAACAAAAGCTTTGATTAGTAAAGGGTTAATGATTACTCATTCTCAGTTAAGCATGGTTTTATTGAACAAACAAAAACAAAGGGAATAACAAACAGGGCATTTCCCCCCAGGTTTTGCTATTTAAAGTTTTGGAGTAAATGTGTCAAAATGGTAAGTAAGTAGATTTTTCTTTTTGTATTCTACATACAGAGGCCATGCTCTCCTAAAATTCTTACATTGGAAAAGATTCACAGATTTAATCTACACTAATCTTTAAGGAGTCATTACTCTCCATTTAAAGTTTTGAGTTAAATGTGTCAAGAAATGCACAAACTGAAACCTGGAAAGAAATAGACTATACTGGGGTGGAATGGGCACGTAAACAATGGTCCCGAGGTGAGGGTGTCCTGGGCCAGGCTGGCCTGAGGTTACATTTGTCACCTAGGACAGGCAGTAACCTTATCATGAACCTTAGTGACTGATCTGAGTGTGCATGTATAGACGGCCAGCAGAAACTGTTCATACTGACTGAGCACCATAATAGTGGTTAGGGAGTGGGATCAAGCAGAGGAGAAGGGTAGGTAGAATGCATGGAAGTCTGTTTTAGATGGAAGTAGATATTTTTGGGAGATAACCTGGACACCATTTGGCAAAGTTAGAATTTACTTTCTTATTTCCAATGTGCTTTATGTACTTGGCTTACTTTGTCACAGACCTCATGTGAAGGAAAACGTTGATTCTAATCATTTGGTAATAGTATTAATAAATGATCACAATAATGGAGTGTTTACTTTGGGGCAAACACTGTGTTGAGCCCTTGATATATATTATCTCATTTAACCCCTGCCCCTCAAGCTTATTGACGTGTTATTACTGTCATCATCTTAAACACACAAGGACTGAGGGGATAAGTAATGCCATAACTAAATGGTGAAGGTAGGATTTCAGCCTGAGCCTGGAGCTGGGCTCAAAACCCAAATGTTGTAGTTAAGGATATAGAATGCCTTTGACACTGAGTCTAATGAACGTGTACAAAATGTAGACATTTTTTAATGAAAAGAAATTTTGTTGAAAAGGGTTTTTTGGGTTTTTTTCTGCATCTTTCTTTTGGAATTATGCTCTAAAACAAAAGCTTTGATTAGTAAAGGGTTAATGATTACTCATTCTCAGTTAAGCATGGTTTTATTGAACAAACAAAAACAAAGGGAATAACAAACAGGGCATTTCCCCCCAGGTTTTGCTATTTAAAGTTTTGGAGTAAATGTGTCAAAATGGTAAGTAAGTAGATTTTTCTTTTTGTATTCTACATACAGAGGCCATGCTCTCCTAAAATTCTTACATTGGAAAAGATTCACAGATTTAATCTACACTAATCTTTAAGGAGTCATTACTCTCCATTGAAAGAACAAAATGCAATACCAGAATTATTATAGCATCCCCAAAGTGGAGAGAATTTAAAGATCAAGACCGGGTCTACCCTTCTCACTTTACAAGAGGAAACAAAGGACTGAAGCAATGGAGGGACTCACATGCCCAAAGCCACGGTGAGTCTGCAGTGGGGCTTAAGACCAGAGTGCCTTAGCCCATGGAAGGCTCACTGACTGCTGTACCATCTCACCCTACATAACTGTATTTCAGGTGATTAATCTTCCTGGAGTATCAGGGTTTTTGCTCACATTTAAAAGCAAACTAAATAGTTCATAATTTATACCCATTTATATTAAAATGAACATGGCCATATTGTGGAGTACAAATCATCAAGATTTAATAAATGAAACAGGAGACTTCAAAGAAATGTGCCTTTTTAGAAGAGAAGGTAGGGTGCAAGTTAGAGGGGCTGTCTTGATCTTTACTTCAAGATGTCCAGATTCTCTGTGCCTTTAGAGATTTTTCAGAGGGAAAAATCTTTGAGACATTCTGCCGTCTCTTAGGTGTGTCATGGACAATAGTGAACTACCAATTAATAGCACTATTCATAATTATACTGTTAAATGACACAGTGAGATGCCAGAAACACACTTTGCAGTTTCCATTAATATATAATTTAAAATTGTCTAAATACATGTTAACAGATCCTATAATGCAATAGATTTAAATTTTTCTCTGAGAAATTTAATTTTTTAAGCTAATTTCAAAGAAAATGTTCTTGATTAGTTAGAAATGTGTTACATGAATGAATGCATTTTTGCTACCAAGGTTATCTCTGAAATGACGTGAATAATCTGTTTTATGCCCACAAGTACTGTGAATGCTAACACTTCATTCTTAACTCATCTAGTTGTCATTAGGTACAGCAGCTGATACAATCTTCCATTAAGCAGTCGCAGAACTGTGGGTGGTCTTGGAAACTATACCATATGAACTATAGTACACAATAGAATGAGTTAGGGATTTTTTTCAGGTCTAACTCTGAATCTTGCAGTTACTATAGGTTGAAATTGAACAAAAGAATAAAAGGAACCTGATTTTAGCATCAATCTATATGGATGCAGAGCTCCTTATATACTCACTGATTAGACTGTATAAACTTACTTCAGTCATTTATCTTCTATTTGAGTGCTTAATTACTTAACTAAAGGAACTGAAATGACAGCGCACATAGCCCATAGGGCCACTGTCAGCTGTTTACATGTTTAAAAGTATATTCTAATAAACTAATAAAAGGAAAAATATAACAGATTTTAGCCAAACTTTGATTTATCCAGCACTGGATAAATTTTAGTAGGACGTTTTGTAAGTATAACACACAATAGACATTAATACCAAATTGGCTGTGTTCATTGTGGGGTTATTATAAAGCGAGTTATACACCATATTTGGAAACTTAACACCACTTTAAAAGGGCTGAAACTTGACAGTGTTATATATATATGTTTTTTTATAAAAATTAAAGAGCCTTAAATATAATAAGTACTTAATAAATAGTTATTGATTTGATTTCCATGAGAAATCAAATAGTATTCCAATGTAATGGTGCATTGGAAGCCCTTCCATTCCCAGAATGGAAGGAAAATACAAAGTATACTAGTAATTTTGCACTCACTAGGTGGGGATGAAGGCAAGTAGTCTATGTGAATTTAACAACTGAAGAAAGAGAAATCTACTCACAGGTATCTCAAATGAAAGTAATCATTTGTTAATATTCTTTAAAGAATTTCACAAGAAATATTCTTTAAAAAATTGTGCATATGCATTTAGAAAAAACATTTTTCAAAACAATTGGAATGATAAGCAAACTGTCTTTCATTTGGGGTAAATGAGCTACAAATGTATGCATTTGCAATTTTTCTGTATTCAAATGAGAACTCTGCCACCACAAAGAAGTTAAGTCTTAAAAGGTGCAACTTTTTAAATTTTTTTTCTCTTCCTGGCATAGATGGTCCCAGTCTTTTCTGTTATAGTCTAGAGTCTTTAATAAAGAAAGTGCAAGCTATTCTCTGGAACAGTATTTTAGCTCCCAACTTTAATTTTGGTTTTAGTCCAACAGGCATATAGTTTTGTATCTCTCATCCTAGTTTGTTTCTTAAACTCTCTCACATCTTAAAGGGGTATACTTGTAGTGCTGTTCATTTTATACATTGCATCTCTACCTGCTAAGTTTTGTTTTTAATGGTTTAGCACAGATACTTCAAAGTTGAACTGCTTTCCCTTCTTTTCCTAACCCCCCTCTGCCTAACCCCCTTTTCTTTTTTCTTTCTTCCTTCTTCCTCCTCCAGCTCCCTCTTGGGCCCCCTCCCCGTCTACCCCCCTCCCCTGTCCCCTTTGGAAGCCCCGAGGATGACACTGTTCATTGATGCATCTCCCTCATTAGCATTGCTGCAGCTTGGCTCAGAGGTTTCAGAGGCAATCCGTCATGAGAAAACTGAAGAATGTGCTCTATTTGCATGATTCTGTGCCAGAATGCAACTTTTTCTCAGTTGTTCTTTGTGTAATTTCCCCTTGAGCATTCAACTTTCCCATGAAGTCCTAGAAATCATATTACGGATTTCCAACCCAATTGAAATGCTCCTCAGATTAGTTTTACATACTTGCTTCCTTCCCTCAACAACTTCATAGTTCTTCGTAAACAGAGCAAATTAGTACCAAAAAACCCCCCAGTTTTTGCCTTTTATTGTTTGGAAATGTAGGACACATTAAATGAATAATTGTGCTTTGAAAGTGCAGGGGTACATATTATATGTGCAAATGTATATTTATTACACATGTCCAAATGAGGCCACAGACTTTAATAAAAACTTAGGCAATTTCTGTTTCCTAGTCACTTTAGTGCCTCTGAAAACTATGTTTTATAACCCATCACAGACAGACTCTGAGCAAAAACACAGCAAAAAGCTGGAACAAATACTCACTGTTTAATAAAGAGAACTTCCCCTGTAAGTTGAGGAAATCTGCTTTGCAGCTCTCTAATGAGCACATCATAAATTATGAATTCATAGTAACTAATGCTACTTAAATATGTAATCTCACAATGTTTTTCCTAGATAAAAATGATAATGATAACTACAATAGTGGGACATACAACCTGTTGCCAATGTTTCCATTATCCAGAAATTAAGATAATGTGCCATACGCACATGATGCCTCACATTCCAGAAGAGAAAATGCTCCATTAAAACATGTTGATCACATTGCATTTGAATTAACACAAACAGAAAACAGTTTACACACGTGCGCGCACACACACACAAACATACAATCTTTAGCCTTTTTCAATGACATGGTATTTTCCTCAGTGTCATTATATGCAGATCAGTATAGAGTCTTCATTCTGTCTTGCTTTCTTACTTAGGAGTAAGAATAGACTACTTATTTTTATTATTTTAATTCTAAAATCTCTAGACTTATTATTTTTTCATTACCTGTTGACTCTTATTTGGACTATATTCATTTGAGGAAAATAATGAAGATATTCTAGAAGTGCTTTAGTTATAACTACTTAAAATTTTAAATTGTGTCATAATCTTTTAGAAGGAAAAAATGACTTGAGAATGGGAAGGCAGAAATATCAAACTTACTGAGTTCCAAATGGAATTAAAAAGAATTCCCTGCACTAACAGAAGAAAATAAAGCTCTTAAAGTTCAAAAATTTGGTTGTTGGAGGAATGCTCACAACACTCACACGGTGATTAGAATTAGGTTGTAGAAGATTTCATTAATTATAGGTGACCGATTTTCCCTGAGCAGACAACTCAGGTCTCCTGTCCCCCTCTCCTACCCCCTACCCCGCCCCAGCTCATCTCAAACTGTTGTCTAACCTTTCCCTTAATCCATCTCATCTTGAGCTGATGGGAACTGCTTTCATTCCACCTCTTGTGGAGGTAATGAAACAATCTTCTTATTCACTTGGTTCCTCTGAGCCGGTGACATGCAACAACAACAAAAAAAAGCAAGCTCCCTGATTAATGGCTGCTAATTAGCAATGTTAATGACCAGGTGTCTGAGAGCATGGCCAGCTCCTCTCAGCATGGAGTGATCGCTCAATGAGGGCCCTGCAAATCCATTCCCAGTGACCCTTCCCCTCAGCTGCCAGTAATGAAGGCCGTTTGCTCGTTACTCCCGGGAGAGGCGCAGGAGGAGACCCGAGCCTGGGACCCAAACTCTTGCCTGGGGTCTAGTGGATCATCCATTAATTAAGGTTGCGTTTGTGGCCCCCAAAAGCTCAAAGGTAAGGGAGTGAGTAGCAGCAGAGATGAACTCAACCGCTCTTATCTCGGGAGGAGATTCTTTTCTAAATGGAACCAATAGTTAATTTGAACTGTCTACGTGTATAGCTATAATTTTGACTCTTTGTTAGCTATACATATCATCTTCTCTGATTCTATTATTATCCCGAGATCATTCACACGGATGAAGCAAGTCTCACACTAACTCAAATACAACTTTCTATTTGGGAGGCTTATGCTCTGTTTTTATCATTCAACACAGATGAGTGGCAGCAGAAACTCAGAGTACCTAGGTCTGTGCTTAAAAAAAATAGTTCTCTTTTAAAAAATATTTTCCTGTTTATGAGATGGGCTGAGCATGCTAGTGCTCTTGATCTATGTAGGAGTAAGGAGACTATATTACTTTAAAAGAAAAGAACACAAAACAAAAGCAAACTTTTCCAAGGGCTTTCTAGAGAATCAACTCTACAGAGACCTGAAAAATCATTTTCCTAATTAGAGTTGCTTCCTTTTTTTAACTGCTGACCAGAAAATTGAAAAGTCACAAAACTGAAATTTAATTAACTATTAACTGTATTTGCCAATCTGTGATAAGCGAATTCTCTGAGTTTATGCACTTATTTTCTCTCTACTGGTGAATGGCCTTATACTTTCTCTGGGTAGTGGGGGTATGGAAAGGGGTGGGGGAATGATTTAGTTTGGAAAAAACAGATTTAAATGAGAAAAGGCATACCATGTCATTGCTTTGATTTCAATGGGCTATACACACACACACACACACACACACACACACACACACACAGAGTGCAGGGGTTTTTTATATCTGTCTGTCTGTCAATTAATATCTATCTGGACTTCCCTGGTGACTCAATAGTAAAGAATATGCCTGCCAATGCAGGAGACATGGAGACATGGTTTCAATCACTGGGTCAGGAAGATCCTCTGGAAAAGGAAATGGCAACCCATTCCAGTATTCTTGCTTGGAAAATCCCATGGAAAGGAGCCTGGCAGTCTATAGTCTATAGTCCATGGGGGTCACAAAAGAGTTGGACATGACTTAGTGACTAAACAACAACAACAAATGTATCTGCCTACCTGTCTATCCATCTACCTACCTAAAGTGAGGATAGCACCTTGGTTAACTTAGACATCTTCTCCCCTGCCTTTAAAAAATTTCTGCTTGTTGCAAAGTTTTTTGTTTGATACCATTCTGATAAGTTTCTTTTGATGATGTTGTGAAGAATGTAAAATTCATTTCGGTAGAATAAGTGCTATTGTAAAAATTAGTGACTATTCGTAGGTGATAAAATACTATCCATATCCCGGGCCTAATATTAGGGTTTAAAACATTATGGCACCAGGCTGTTGCTGGCCAGTAGGCCCAAATGAAATTTGACAAGAAAAACTTCATAGGTTTATTTCAAGTGTGGACGAGGTCAAACAATGTCACCTCATAAGCTGTGAGTGGAGGTCACCTAGGAAGAGGCTGGCTTATCCATCACTAGAGCCCACCTTCTATTGTAATATTTCATGTAGGCTTTTTGGAAGGAGGTATAAAAACTTTCTGCCTGTGTAGAGAATTTAGTAAACTCTTTCATTGTAGAAACTTTAGAAAACATTGAAAAGCACCAGCACACATACATTTGCACGGATTCACATGTGTATTGTGCAATGACCCTAACCAGAGCTGTTGATGGCCAACATGGTGCCGTGTGTTCTAGCCATCTTTTTCTCTTACATAGTTACTCTTTCTCCTAACCAAATTGTATTGTGCTATGTCTGTTTTATAAACTGCTTTTTTTTTGATTAAACTGCTTTTAAAATTACCAATCTAACATAAATCTATTGTGAAATATTCCTTCATTAGCTCTGATGCTGCTTCTGTTTGTTCTCTCCAAAGTCCTTAAAACAGAATAAGTATACAGGTGGTGCACTATATCCAGTTAATTAACTACTAGCAAACACTGAGTGAACATGAGTTTCATCAGAGCAGAGAACTTGTATATCTTCTCCCCTGTATATCTACAGTGCCCAGAACTATACCTGGCACATAATAGGTACTCAATACATATTTTTGAATGAATAAATAGAACAACTAAAAGGTAATTTGACTATATTATAGTTTATTCACGTTTTAGATTATGATGTGTTTTGTTTAGTGACAGAGAGAGTGACGGATTTTTAATTAGTATTCAGGAAATAATCACAGGACATTGCTCTTGAGGGTATGTTTCCTTCTTGCATTTCCACATATAGTATTGGTAGAAATAAACATGAGGAGAGACATGGGTCTACTCTACCTAGAATTCATAAAAACCCTGAGACCTATTGCTTGTTTCCATGTGTCTGGTCTTAGTTGCTCTTCTATCTGGCTAAAACAATCTTCCCCTCCAAATTACACTTTTGAGCCCCAAGATCATTAGTTCAGACTTGAAATTAACATGCATTCTAAATTAAACCTGGCAATATAAAGATTTAAATATTTTGTGTATCTCTTTTGTCCATTTTTAGGTTTATGAAAACAAAGTTTACTTGTAGACGGAATGTATACTGGGCTGGAAAATGAATAAATGAGATGAATAATTAATCAATAGATGATAGGAGAAGCAGTTGGATTTAGTGAGACTCATGTTTAAAAAGTATGGGGTTAAGAAAAGTGTAAGCTTGTTAGTTGGATTTCTTTTCTTTTAGAATTCAGAAATATAAGGTACCCTAAGAAAATGACCAAGAAATAGAAAATAACTACCTTGCCTCAAAAGATGTTTTGCAGCAATTAGCCAAAGAAGCAGCCCTATCCTCTATAAGATGCCCTTGTCTATTGTGCGCAGTAGGGATGGCTGTTTCTTGACCCCTCTCACTCACCTACCTCTGGTGCTTTGTTCAGGCATCAGGAGCAGAGCAGACCCCTTTGGTAAATTTAGCCTGTTTAAATAGCAAATGGAGAATGCTGTAATAATGCATTCACCCTTTCCTCCATCCATCCATCAATCGTTCTATTAATCAATCAATTGAAAAGCCTGTTTAAGCATCTCTCTACAGCCCATTATCCACAGTGAGTCAAAGAAATGTGGCTCCTACACTTTGCAGCTTGTACTTTTAGAGAAAACAACAATAGAGGTAGGAACAGAGGATAAATAGACAACAGGTAAAACACTAGGCAAGTATGTGAAATGAAAAGAATGAATAATATTAACAGTGTCAATCAATTAACAGGTGTTTGTGGTGTGCTAATTATATGTTCATCCCTGGGCTAGTGTGCTCTACAAGTGAAGTGGCTGAAGATCAGGAAGACTTCTTATAAATTGCAGTTTTAAGTAAAGAGGAAGTAAAAGGTTTACTTTCTATTCTGCTTAAGACATTGCGAGCAAGAGTATCCTTCTTGCATTTCCACATATAGTATTGGTAGAAATAAACATGAGGAGAGACATGGGTCTACTCTACCTAGAATTCATAAAAACCCTGAGACCTATTGCTTGTTTCCATGTGTCTGGTCTTAGTTGCTCTTCTATCTGGCTAAAACAATCTTCCCCTCCAAATTACACTTTTGAGCCCCAAGATCATTAGTTCAGACTTGAAATTAACATGCATTCTAAATTAAACCTGGCAATATAAAGATTTAAATATTTTGTGTATCTCTTTTGTCCATTTTTAGGTTTATGAAAACAAAGTTTACTTGTAGACGGAATGTATACTGGGCTGGAAAATGAATAAATGAGATGAATAATTAATCAATAGATGATAGGAGAAGCAGTTGGATTTAGTGAGACTCATGTTTAAAAAGTATGGGGTTAAGAAAAGTGTAAGCTTGTTAGTTGGATTTCTTTTCTTTTAGAATTCAGAAATATAAGGTACCCTAAGAAAATGACCAAGAAATAGAAAATAACTACCTTGCCTCAAAAGATGTTTTGCAGCAATTAGCCAAAGAAGCAGCCCTATCCTCTATAAGATGCCCTTGTCTATTGTGCGCAGTAGGGATGGCTGTTTCTTGACCCCTCTCACTCACCTACCTCTGGTGCTTTGTTCAGGCATCAGGAGCAGAGCAGACCCCTTTGGTAAATTTAGCCTGTTTAAATAGCAAATGGAGAATGCTGTAATAATGCATTCACCCTTTCCTCCATCCATCCATCAATCGTTCTATTAATCAATCAATTGAAAAGCCTGTTTAAGCATCTCTCTACAGCCCATTATCCACAGTGAGTCAAAGAAATGTGGCTCCTACACTTTGCAGCTTGTACTTTTAGAGAAAACAACAATAGAGGTAGGAACAGAGGATAAATAGACAACAGGTAAAACACTAGGCAAGTATGTGAAATGAAAAGAATGAATAATATTAACAGTGTCAATCAATTAACAGGTGTTTGTGGTGTGCTAATTATATGTTCATCCCTGGGCTAGTGTGCTCTACAAGTGAAGTGGCTGAAGATCAGGAAGACTTCTTATAAATTGCAGTTTTAAGTAAAGAGGAAGTAAAAGGTTTACTTTCTATTCTGCTTAAGACATTGCGAGGCAAGAGTATGAGAGGAGGAGGGTATGCATTCTCATTTGACACTTGTTGAAAGGAATAGAATAGCTAGGATGGGAGGGGGAGGATGTGATTATTTAGAAAGTTGAATTTAATAATTTTTAAATCAAACATTGGAAAGTTTAGATAGGCCTAAAAAACATTTTTTTCATTTCTTTGCATTCAATATTTAATTCTGTCTAAAACATTGAGGCCTGCTTAGAGGTGTGTTGGTGTAATAGAAGAATAAGATGATAGTCAAGTAGGCATGAGACCAGCATCCCCCTTGATACAGTTGGAACCACTGAGAGTGAGGTCTTCTTAGGTGTTAATTGGGAACCAGGAGAGGTTTTAGATGCCATTCATAAGTGTCTTATTTCTTATTTGCAGTAAGTCTTAGAGGAGAAAAGGGTTAATGTAGTCAAAATCCAAAAAAAAAAAAATCAAAAATCCAAAAAAAGAGAGAGGTCTTGTAGCAGTGATAAAAAGATGGTTCAGTGAGGAAGAAATTGTGGTAATCCAGACAGGTGATGCTCAAGACCCATATTATGGAAGCCTTTTTCCTCTAATTCGTGCATCAGGGAAGAATCAAATCCTTATTACCAGAACTTATTTGAGACCTAGGAGTACTAAATCCTAAATCTTCATCAAAGTTTGCTGAAATTGGTATCCTGGTGTGGTGTATGATTAGCTTATATTTGAAATCTGGGAAAGAGGTTAAGTGAATACTTTTTGATAGACTGGGCTATTAATCAATCAATTGAAAAGCCTGTTTAAGCATCTCTACAGCCCATTATCCACAGTGAGTCAAAGAAATGTGGCTCCTACACTTTGCAGCTTGTACTTTTAGAGAAAACAACAATAGAGGTAGGAACAGAGGATAAATAGACAACAGGTAAAACACTAGGCAAGTATGTGAAATGAAAAGAATGAATAATATTAACAGTGTCAATCAATTAACAGGTGTTTGTGGTGTGCTAATTATATGTTCATCCCTGGGCTAGTGTGCTCTACAAGTGAAGTGGCTGAAGATCAGGAAGACTTCTTATAAATTGCAGTTTTAAGTAAAGAGGAAGTAAAAGGTTTACTTTCTATTCTGCTTAAGACATTGCGAGGCAAGAGTATGAGAGGAGGAGGGTATGCATTCTCATTTGACACTTGTTGAAAGGAATAGAATAGCTAGGATGGGAGGGGGAGGATGTGATTATTTAGAAAGTTGAATTTAATAATTTTTAAATCAAACATTGGAAAGTTTAGATAGGCCTAAAAAACATTTTTTTCATTTCTTTGCATTCAATATTTAATTCTGTCTAAAACATTGAGGCCTGCTTAGAGGTGTGTTGGTGTAATAGAAGAATAAGATGATAGTCAAGTAGGCATGAGACCAGCATCCCCCTTGATACAGTTGGAACCACTGAGAGTGAGGTCTTCTTAGGTGTTAATTGGGAACCAGGAGAGGTTTTAGATGCCATTCATAAGTGTCTTATTTCTTATTTGCAGTAAGTCTTAGAGGAGAAAAGGGTTAATGTAGTCAAAATCCAAAAAAAAAAAAATCAAAAATCCAAAAAAAGAGAGAGGTCTTGTAGCAGTGATAAAAAGATGGTTCAGTGAGGAAGAAATTGTGGTAATCCAGACAGGTGATGCTCAAGACCCATATTATGGAAGCCTTTTTCCTCTAATTCGTGCATCAGGGAAGAATCAAATCCTTATTACCAGAACTTATTTGAGACCTAGGAGTACTAAATCCTAAATCTTCATCAAAGTTTGCTGAAATTGGTATCCTGGTGTGGTGTATGATTAGCTTATATTTGAAATCTGGGAAAGAGGTTAAGTGAATACTTTTTGATAGACTGGGCTAACTGTGGTTGCTAAATGGAATTTTTATAATATTTTCAAATATGGATGGAGGGAAGCAGACAAATCTTTTTTGACTGTCAATCCTATGGTAGTTACTGTGCTATGTCCTGTATGAATTATCTAATTAATCTTTATAATTCTCAAAAGAAAGTAGGTTCATCCCCATATTACAGACATCAAGGCTTGAGAAATCAAGTAACTAGATCCAAATAGCACAGTTGCTGAGTGATAGGAGTGGGTGTCATGTCACCAAGTCCCTGCACTTGTCATCACACTACACTTTCTTACATAATTTAGGTTTTTCTAGTTTGTCTGTTTTGGTTCTTGTCCCTTTAAATATATGTTGACCCAAAGTTGGACGAAATCAATATTTCTCATCAGTGCATTCCTTCTCACCACAATTTATCTGGAGCACAAATTATAATGGTTGAGTAGATATGTAGTCTTTCCTGTTTGGGGATTACAATCCATCTCATGAAGCTATGGATGTCTAGAAAGTCTTAATGCTCAGGACCTCGTAAGGAGCCAATGTGGCTAAAATCTTTAAAGCAGTAAATAAATGGCTTGATAGAAGAGATATTTTCTTACCAGAGAGGACAACCTCAGAAATGGGTGGAGGTTCCTGACAAAACATCTTGTACCCCATCTTCTATGTCCTTTCCAATTTTAGGAATGCTAATGCTGCATCTGTACTTCCAAAGTTCTCCATAGTAGACACAGGATTGCAGTCTTCTGCTCATGTTTGCCCTGGTGTGTATTCCAGATCTTTATGACCATGTCCTTGAGAATGCAGAAAGAGACTGTGCTTTTATTTCTGTGATATATTAATATTTCCTCTGCCACCTTATAGAAATGTAATGGTGAGGCGTTCTCAATATAAGGAAGTTCTCCTAGGAATCCTCAACTGTTTGAAGTGAGTTTTTTTTTTTTTTTTATGAGAATATTGATGTCCAATCACAAGATTATTGGCACATTGGCTAAATCCTTATTACCAGAACTTATTTGAGACCTAGGAGTACTAAATCCTAAATCTTCATCAAAGTTTGCTGAAATTGGTATCCTGGTGTGGTGTATGATTAGCTTATATTTGAAATCTGGGAAAGAGGTTAAGTGAATACTTTTTGATAGACTGGGCTAACTGTGGTTGCTAAATGGAATTTTTATAATATTTTCAAATATGGATGGAGGGAAGCAGACAAATCTTTTTTGACTGTCAATCCTATGGTAGTTACTGTGCTATGTCCTGTATGAATTATCTAATTAATCTTTATAATTCTCAAAAGAAAGTAGGTTCATCCCCATATTACAGACATCAAGGCTTGAGAAATCAAGTAACTAGATCCAAATAGCACAGTTGCTGAGTGATAGGAGTGGGTGTCATGTCACCAAGTCCCTGCACTTGTCATCACACTACACTTTCTTACATAATTTAGGTTTTTCTAGTTTGTCTGTTTTGGTTCTTGTCCCTTTAAATATATGTTGACCCAAAGTTGGACGAAATCAATATTTCTCATCAGTGCATTCCTTCTCACCACAATTTATCTGGAGCACAAATTATAATGGTTGAGTAGATATGTAGTCTTTCCTGTTTGGGGATTACAATCCATCTCATGAAGCTATGGATGTCTAGAAAGTCTTAATGCTCAGGACCTCGTAAGGAGCCAATGTGGCTAAAATCTTTAAAGCAGTAAATAAATGGCTTGATAGAAGAGATATTTTCTTACCAGAGAGGACAACCTCAGAAATGGGTGGAGGTTCCTGACAAAACATCTTGTACCCCATCTTCTATGTCCTTTCCAATTTTAGGAATGCTAATGCTGCATCTGTACTTCCAAAGTTCTCCATAGTAGACACAGGATTGCAGTCTTCTGCTCATGTTTGCCCTGGTGTGTATTCCAGATCTTTATGACCATGTCCTTGAGAATGCAGAAAGAGACTGTGCTTTTATTTCTGTGATATATTAATATTTCCTCTGCCACCTTATAGAAATGTAATGGTGAGGCGTTCTCAATATAAGGAAGTTCTCCTAGGAATCCTCAACTGTTTGAAGTGAGTTTTTTTTTTTTTTTATGAGAATATTGATGTCCAATCACAAGATTATTGGCACATTGGCTCACAGTGATTGCTTTTGGACAGAGGCAACAAGAAGCAGCCTGAACTGTGGCCACCATCCAGGGGAGTGTGTACAAATGGGTTCTCCATGACCAGAGCCTGTTGGGTTCTATGAGCATGAGAGAATCCTAAGGATTCTCTTAGTTTCACACCTTTTGAGAGATTCTCAGGCATTTTAGTGACCAAACAATACCACCAGGCATTTTTCAGGGATCTCTGTCAAAACAGAACATCACGTTTTTACTCAAGATTCACAGTTACAGTGGAGAAAGAAAGAACATTGAGGGACTGGCATTTCATTTTGAAGTCTAAAGAGAGCTTAAAAGGTATTCTGTGCTTTGTACTTGGCTTTGTTAAGAGCCATTTCAAATAATATCAATCTAAAGAAGGACAGATAATCAGGAAAACTAATATTTATAAACTGTATCATTCCAGACCTTTTATAGATATTATTGCATTTCTTTTAGGTGATAGATATTGCTCTTCTGTTTTACATATTGAGAAACTGAAGCTCCAGGAGATTAAATGTTATAGAGGATGGAAATAGCAGGTCAATGCATTAAAATCTAAGTGTGACTCCAAAATGCTTCATGATAGTACTGTTCAACATGATGGCCCCATTAGTCATTATGACTCTTAATTCTAATTCAAATTCAAAAATATAATTAAACATTGAATTGCTTAGTGAAATTAGCTACTTTTCAAATATTCATTGGCTGTATACAGGACTAGTAACTACTGTATTAGATTGGGCAGATATATGTATATATATTTTATATTATATATAATGTTTTCATTATTAAAGAAAGTTCTATTAAAACAGTGCTCAGTTGCTCACTTGTGGGCAACCCTTTGTGACCCCATCAACTGTAGCCTTCCAGGTTCCTCTGTCCTTGAGAATGCAGAAAGAGACTGTGCTTTTATTTCTGTGATATATTAATATTTCCTCTGCCACCTTATAGAAATGTAATGGTGAGGCGTTCTCAATATAAGGAAGTTCTCCTAGGAATCCTCAACTGTTTGAAGTGAGTTTTTTTTTTTTTTTATGAGAATATTGATGTCCAATCACAAGATTATTGGCACATTGGCTCACAGTGATTGCTTTTGGACAGAGGCAACAAGAAGCAGCCTGAACTGTGGCCACCATCCAGGGGAGTGTGTACAAATGGGTTCTCCATGACCAGAGCCTGTTGGGTTCTATGAGCATGAGAGAATCCTAAGGATTCTCTTAGTTTCACACCTTTTGAGAGATTCTCAGGCATTTTAGTGACCAAACAATACCACCAGGCATTTTTCAGGGATCTCTGTCAAAACAGAACATCACGTTTTTACTCAAGATTCACAGTTACAGTGGAGAAAGAAAGAACATTGAGGGACTGGCATTTCATTTTGAAGTCTAAAGAGAGCTTAAAAGGTATTCTGTGCTTTGTACTTGGCTTTGTTAAGAGCCATTTCAAATAATATCAATCTAAAGAAGGACAGATAATCAGGAAAACTAATATTTATAAACTGTATCATTCCAGACCTTTTATAGATATTATTGCATTTCTTTTAGGTGATAGATATTGCTCTTCTGTTTTACATATTGAGAAACTGAAGCTCCAGGAGATTAAATGTTATAGAGGATGGAAATAGCAGGTCAATGCATTAAAATCTAAGTGTGACTCCAAAATGCTTCATGATAGTACTGTTCAACATGATGGCCCCATTAGTCATTATGACTCTTAATTCTAATTCAAATTCAAAAATATAATTAAACATTGAATTGCTTAGTGAAATTAGCTACTTTTCAAATATTCATTGGCTGTATACAGGACTAGTAACTACTGTATTAGATTGGGCAGATATATGTATATATATTTTATATTATATATAATGTTTTCATTATTAAAGAAAGTTCTATTAAAACAGTGCTCAGTTGCTCACTTGTGGGCAACCCTTTGTGACCCCATCAACTGTAGCCTTCCAGGTTCCTCTGTCCTTGGAATTTTCCAGGCAGGGATACTGGAGTGGGTTGCCATTTCCTTCTCCAATTGGATAGTAACTGCCTAAAATTAAGTTGAAATTTTCCTTGATATAAGTATTCATGAAAAATAATACTAATAAAACTCCTCCTTTAATAGAGAATAGTAAAGGTAAAGGGGAAAATAGAATATGAGATTTTATATTTTGAAGACTTGGAAGACTTTTAATAAGCAGAAAACTGAATTGCAGATATGTTTCTGTGGTATGTATGTGTTTAGTTGCCCAGTCATGTCTAACTCTTTGTGCCTCATGGCAGCACGCCAGGCCTGCCTGTCCCTCACTATCTCCCAGTCTGCCCATGTTCATGTCCATCATACTGGTGATATCTAATTGTCGAATACTTCTTATGTGGTAGGTACTATTCTAAATAGTATATAGAATACATGTTTACATATGCCTAATATGTATACATATAGCTGATTCACTTTGCTATACAGTAGAAACTAACACAAATATAAATTGTAAAGCAATTATACTCCAATAAAAATTAAAAAGAAAAAACATCCCAAACCAAGCAATATTTCCTTTTGTATGCTCTGTGTATATGTATGTGCAATAAATGTATTACATATGTATAAAATATATGTTATATGTACATACACAGATGTTAATTTCCACCCTTATGAAGCCAGAAAGTCAGATGTAATGTTATTCATGGCAATTAAATGAGATAGAAAGGAGAAGTTATTATAATTGGAGAATGACAAATGATATATAATCAACTCTTGGTAAAATTTATTTTCCTTATCTATTTCAACAACAAGTAAAAGAAACAGTGGTTAAGGGCAAACCCCAAATAGGCTAACCCTAATATTTTTATAAACTAGGTTACAAATTTTGCAAAGTAAGTTTAAAAGTTCTTAACACATTTTAAGAAAATTCTGGAATGAGAGCTTCAGCTTTGACTTGCAGTACATAAATCAAATTCCTGTTCTCCCTGTGTCTAATTTGTGCCTTTGAAAGCTTTAAATTATTTCATAATCCATGTAATAAAAGCAATCCCAAATGGTGTTCCTTTATCTTCCATCTTAGTCAGCCTTGCAGAAGACAATAGTGGCCCAGAACAAGAACCTTATCCATATTGAGGCCTTTATGCATTGAGCAACTCTATTGATATCTTACTCAGTGGGTGTTTTAGTCTTGTGAATATAGTTTGTGTTTTAAGTAAATACAGAAAGTACTTGGAAGGTGTTGACACTTATGTTTATAATTTTAAAATTAAGGATAATAATATGGAAAAGTAAATTTGCATCATTAAGTCCTTCGTTCTCAAGTGGAATCAATTTAAAACTCAGCTTATTTTGTAATATTTTAGCTAATGAGTAGCTTTAAAAAGACTTTAGTGTGGGAAACTTATAGCTTTTAAAAAAGGATGTACAATTAGTATTTTCAATTTAGTTTAGTTTGATTTTCAAAATTAAGATGTTAGCCATAAAAATAAAATCTCATTTTCTTTTTGATGGTAAGGGTCAACAAATTGCCATGCAATATAAGAACATATTGCTCTGATGACCATATGTAAAAATTCCCTTACCTTAGTGGTAGTTATAATCTTACCTGTCTACCCCATCAGGAAGCCCACTATAAATACATGTCTATAAACCAACTGGAACTACAGAACAAGAAGTTCCTTGGAAATTATCTAGTTCAATTTCCTTGGGTTTCAGATGGAGAAAAGGAGAAGTCCAGAGACTGATTCAAAGCCACCCAGCTAGTTAACAGGAGATTTGAGTTCCTGTTCTTGACTGACCTAACCTCAAGTCTGCTCCTTTTATTCTGTATTATTTCCAGTGCAGTGTACATCTCCATGGGAATGATCAGGTGTTCAAACGAGAATCCAAACATTGCCAAAGTCTAATGACTCTTGTTCTAGTTACCTCATGGATGATTGGGACAGTGACAGAGAACAAATACTTGCCAAAGAATCATGAATAAGCTCAGCTTGGAATAAACTTTGATATGCAAATGACAGGGGTTGGTTGTAAACATAAAAAGAGCTTGCTTTCTTAAAAAATTTTTTAAATCAGTTATAAAACACATGGGGTCAGGCAAACCACGTAGAAAACTGGCATTCTCCATAATATCTCATTGCTTTGGGGACATTGCATTGGCATTGGCACTTTGATAATGTCTGTGAAGAAAGAGGGCTGCAAAGACAGAGTTTTAGGAATCAGGCTCAAAGATTGAAATCTTACTCAGTGGGTGTTTTAGTCTTGTGAATATAGTTTGTGTTTTAAGTAAATACAGAAAGTACTTGGAAGGTGTTGACACTTATGTTTATAATTTTAAAATTAAGGATAATAATATGGAAAAGTAAATTTGCATCATTAAGTCCTTCGTTCTCAAGTGGAATCAATTTAAAACTCAGCTTATTTTGTAATATTTTAGCTAATGAGTAGCTTTAAAAAGACTTTAGTGTGGGAAACTTATAGCTTTTAAAAATGGATGTACAATTAGTATTTTCAATTTAGTTTAGTTTGATTTTCAAAATTAAGATGTTAGCCATAAAAATAAAAATCTCATTTTCTTTTTGATGGTAAGGGTCAACAAATTGCCATGCAATATAAGAACATATTGCTCTGATGACCATATGTAAAAATTCCCTTACCTTAGTGGTAGTTATAATCTTACCTGTCTACCCCATCAGGAAGCCCACTATAAATACATGTCTATAAACCAACTGGAACTACAGAACAAGAAGTTCCTTGGAAATTATCTAGTTCAATTTCCTTGGGTTTCAGATGGAGAAAAGGAGAAGTCCAGAGACTGATTCAAAGCCACCCAGCTAGTTAACAGGAGATTTGAGTTCCTGTTCTTGACTGACCTAACCTCAAGTCTGCTCCTTTTATTCTGTATTATTTCCAGTGCAGTGTACATCTCCATGGGAATGATCAGGTGTTCAAACGAGAATCCAAACATTGCCAAAGTCTAATGACTCTTGTTCTAGTTACCTCATGGATGATTGGGACAGTGACAGAGAACAAATACTTGCCAAAGAATCATGAATAAGCTCAGCTTGGAATAAACTTTGATATGCAAATGACAGGGGTTGGTTGTAAACATAAAAAGAGCTTGCTTTCTTAAAAAATTTTTTAAATCAGTTATAAAACACATGGGGTCAGGCAAACCACGTAGAAAACTGGCATTCTCCATAATATCTCATTGCTTTGGGGACATTGCATTGGCATTGGCACTTTGATAATGTCTGTGAAGAATAAAGGCAAGAGGAAAGAGGGCTGCAGACAGATGAAAACCTGGACTGTGTCTTGAGAGTTTTAGGTAATCCAGGCTCATAATTTGATTTGAGAAGAGCTACTCCAGGCTACTGTGTAATTATAGAAGCATTCACTCAGCTGGCTCCTGTTGACTTCATCACATTCTACTTCATTGCCCTTTATGCTAAAGCCCCTGTTGATGAGAGGGCGGAAACAGTAAGTACAAATAAAGCAATTAGCAGGTGGGAAATGCTACCACTGTTTAAGGATAACATCCAATCTTTATTGGTACTTATTAAGTAGAAGTCTAGAGCTTAGACATAAAGGGAAATATTGCAAACCGCAAAATGAGTGTGGGAACTAAAAGAGAATAAGGGAAAAATTAGGCCAGTGTATCTATTTTATGTTCTACATACTTAATCACAAAAGCTAGAAAATAATATCAAACCTCCGATTTATTTATAATATGGTGAGTTACATTCTCACTTAAAGTTCTTGTGTCTTCTTTTACTATGTGGATTAAGTTGAAAAATATTTGTTTTTAACAGTTAATTTGTGTTCAAGTGAGAGGATTTTGACTGGTTAAACCCTCCAGCAGGGGGAGTTAGGATAATTAGCAAATCGCTTCCACAGGGTTCTGACATCCACAGCATCGACTCACAGTCTTTATTGGCAGAGTTGAACATGCCCCCTGTAGACAGGGAATATGATGGGCAAAAGGAGAAAAGAAAGGAAACTTGAAATCCTAGTACAGGGTATTGAAAGTGGACAGGAAAATTGGGATACAGGCTTGCTACCGCTCTCCATCCTCAGAGCAAGCCATGTACTCAGGTTCTCTGTTTAATTATCTGAAAATAGGGATAATAAATATCCATCCATCCAGAATGCTATCATTTCCACCTCTCCATGAACAGCATTGCTCTTCTTGATCCAGCCTTATTTTGAGTGTCTGAGTAGTAAGGTAGAATATAAACAATTTTCATTTGTCTCAGAGCTGTACCAAGAAGATGCCCACTGTGATTGATTTGGAACATTCAAAAGATTTGAGATTAGGAATTGTAATATTTTATAAATCTGACAAATGGCAGTGTTTCTGATCCCTGACTGTCTTATCCCTTAAAACTCTGCTGGCAACTTCAGCTACCTAAGCTGGACATACATAGCTTCCTATTTAAATAGCAGATTTCCAGCTAGTCAACCTAGAAACATGGAAATATATTCTTTTCCTTTGCTTTAGACAGTAATGAGAGGGTATAGAGATTTGTGCAGATACCCAGAGAAACAGAGTTTCTATAGTGAAGTTGCTTGTTTAATAGGTTAGCAATTAATACTGCAAAAGTTAAATCTTTATCCTCATCCTAGGAAAACGATGGTTTCTATTAGGACATGTATTTAGCTTTCACTGGACTTACTCTTTCTCATCGCTTCCATCACTTAGTAGCCACCTAAGGCAGAATCAGAGGGTCAAAAGTAGACTTTCCTGGGTGAGTATACCAAGACATATGCTTATTTCAAACTCTGACAGAAACCTCAAAGTGTATCTATTTTATGTTCTACATACTTAATCACAAAAGCTAGAAAATAATATCAAACCTCCGATTTATTTATAATATGGTGAGTTACATTCTCACTTAAAGTTCTTGTGTCTTCTTTTACTATGTGGATTAAGTTGAAAAATATTTGTTTTTAACAGTTAATTTGTGTTCAAGTGAGAGGATTTTGACTGGTTAAACCCTCCAGCAGGGGGAGTTAGGATAATTAGCAAATCGCTTCCACAGGGTTCTGACATCCACAGCATCGACTCACAGTCTTTATTGGCAGAGTTGAACATGCCCCCTGTAGACAGGGAATATGATGGGCAAAAGGAGAAAAGAAAGGAAACTTGAAATCCTAGTACAGGGTATTGAAAGTGGACAGGAAAATTGGGATACAGGCTTGCTACCGCTCTCCATCCTCAGAGCAAGCCATGTACTCAGGTTCTCTGTTTAATTATCTGAAAATAGGGATAATAAATATCCATCCATCCAGAATGCTATCATTTCCACCTCTCCATGAACAGCATTGCTCTTCTTGATCCAGCCTTATTTTGAGTGTCTGAGTAGTAAGGTAGAATATAAACAATTTTCATTTGTCTCAGAGCTGTACCAAGAAGATGCCCACTGTGATTGATTTGGAACATTCAAAAGATTTGAGATTAGGAATTGTAATATTTTATAAATCTGACAAATGGCAGTGTTTCTGATCCCTGACTGTCTTATCCCTTAAAACTCTGCTGGCAACTTCAGCTACCTAAGCTGGACATACATAGCTTCCTATTTAAATAGCAGATTTCCAGCTAGTCAACCTAGAAACATGGAAATATATTCTTTTCCTTTGCTTTAGACAGTAATGAGAGGGTATAGAGATTTGTGCAGATACCCAGAGAAACAGAGTTTCTATAGTGAAGTTGCTTGTTTAATAGGTTAGCAATTAATACTGCAAAAGTTAAATCTTTATCCTCATCCTAGGAAAACGATGGTTTCTATTAGGACATGTATTTAGCTTTCACTGGACTTACTCTTTCTCATCGCTTCCATCACTTAGTAGCCACCTAAGGCAGAATCAGAGGGTCAAAAGTAGACTTTCCTGGGTGAGTATACCAAGACATATGCTTATTTCAAACTCTGACAGAAACCTCAAAGCTTGATGAGGACAGGACAGTATTTCATTCAGCCTGCTGTTGCTGCTGTTTACTTTCTAAGTCGTGTCTGACTGTTTGTGACCCTGTAGACTTAGCCTGCCAGACTCCTGTTATGACATTTTCCACCCAAGAATACTGGAGTGGATTGCCATTTCCTTCACCAGGGTAATGTTCAAATTATCCTCAACAGGTTTTCCCTAGCATTCAAGAGTAGGAGATCATGTAGGCAAAGCAAGGAAAGAAAATTTCCAAAAGCTGCAAAATATTGAGCACTTTGCATTAGCATCTTCTTACTTTTGGTAGTGCTAGTAAATACAGAAATATGCATGTCATAAATTTTCCTTTGGAAAGTGTACATTGTATATTTAAAGTGTTTTGTTCAAGGATCACCACTGTGCTTATAAACTTATTAATGTCTGAATCCTGGATGGCCCCCAATATTAAAATACCCACGTGACAAATATTAAGCAATAATCTCATAAATGTACACAATTTCCACCTGCATTCTCTCTCATCATCAGTATTATTTTCACAGTTGCCACTGTTCCTCGACTTTGCTATGGTGCTTTGTATTTTTGAAGGGATCTTCATAGTCATAAACTCACTTAATTGTTCTCAACAACCTTGTGAGATAACAACCAGGTTAGATAGTATCATGATTCGATAGATAAGGAAACAGACACAGAGAAGTTCTGTGACCCACTCAGGGTGGCACAGTTTGCAACGATATCCAAGTGTCTGGGTCAGTGATCTCCACCTGTTGTTAAAGATAGCAAAGCCAATAAACAGGAAATCCTTTTCAACAATGATTTAACATTGGAAATTGCTGGTTTTTTGTCAGAAGATGAATAGAGTGAAAGACTCATGCAACCTCTCAAGACTGGGATTATTGGTATTTTAGAAATGTGGCAAATTTTTAATATGCTTTATCTTAAATTTTCTATCCTAGGAAAACGATGGTTTCTATTAGGACATGTATTTAGCTTTCACTGGACTTACTCTTTCTCATCGCTTCCATCACTTAGTAGCCACCTAAGGCAGAATCAGAGGGTCAAAAGTAGACTTTCCTGGGTGAGTATACCAAGACATATGCTTATTTCAAACTCTGACAGAAACCTCAAAGCTTGATGAGGACAGGACAGTATTTCATTCAGCCTGCTGTTGCTGCTGTTTACTTTCTAAGTCGTGTCTGACTGTTTGTGACCCTGTAGACTTAGCCTGCCAGACTCCTGTTATGACATTTTCCACCCAAGAATACTGGAGTGGATTGCCATTTCCTTCACCAGGGTAATGTTCAAATTATCCTCAACAGGTTTTCCCTAGCATTCAAGAGTAGGAGATCATGTAGGCAAAGCAAGGAAAGAAAATTTCCAAAAGCTGCAAAATATTGAGCACTTTGCATTAGCATCTTCTTACTTTTGGTAGTGCTAGTAAATACAGAAATATGCATGTCATAAATTTTCCTTTGGAAAGTGTACATTGTATATTTAAAGTGTTTTGTTCAAGGATCACCACTGTGCTTATAAACTTATTAATGTCTGAATCCTGGATGGCCCCCAATATTAAAATACCCACGTGACAAATATTAAGCAATAATCTCATAAATGTACACAATTTCCACCTGCATTCTCTCTCATCATCAGTATTATTTTCACAGTTGCCACTGTTCCTCGACTTTGCTATGGTGCTTTGTATTTTTGAAGGGATCTTCATAGTCATAAACTCACTTAATTGTTCTCAACAACCTTGTGAGATAACAACCAGGTTAGATAGTATCATGATTCGATAGATAAGGAAACAGACACAGAGAAGTTCTGTGACCCACTCAGGGTGGCACAGTTTGCAACGATATCCAAGTGTCTGGGTCAGTGATCTCCACCTGTTGTTAAAGATAGCAAAGCCAATAAACAGGAAATCCTTTTCAACAATGATTTAACATTGGAAATTGCTGGTTTTTTGTCAGAAGATGAATAGAGTGAAAGACTCATGCAACCTCTCAAGACTGGGATTATTGGTATTTTAGAAATGTGGCAAATGGCAGAACAAAATGCAGAGAGTGTGATTCATCTTTTCACCCCTCCCCATTCTCCCCTCCACATTTTGCTTGTTGAGTTGGATTAAAATATAATGTAATGGGCAAATCTGGATGGTTGCAGTCAGACTAAAAGACTTGTAATCTCCATGATCCTCACTATGTAAACCTATAGACAGGGTCTCAAAAGCAACCACTGGAAATGCCTCTTTTCTCTAAGACATCATTTTCCTCCAGAAAATAAGAACTCAGTGCACTTGCAGGGATGCTGTCAAGAATTTTCCATTTTGACAAATCCATAGGCACATCATTTCCATTGTACAGTTCATCTCTTACAGTCCTTACTCCTAATAAATTACTTATCCTCTGCATAGTGCACTGAATTTCACTGTTGATCAGTTCAATTTATATTTGATGAAAAATTTTCTGAGAACAGACCCATTTACAATTTGAAGGACTGAGCAAAATGGCTTTGTTTTTAAAACAGTTATTTCAGTCTCTAGTATTTGTTAAGGTCCAGGGCAGTTGAAGAGTAATGTTTACAGACTGTGCTAATGAAGGAAAATAACCAGGATGCCCACAATGTACCTCATACATAGGTTCTTAGCTTACAGTGGCCCACCTGGATGCCTTTTAGGGTTTATTTCCTCTTGATGGTAGCTTGAGGCCTCTTGGGCCTGGCCTGAGGAAGCCTAAATGTATTATCTCCTTAACAGATAATCAGTGGTAGACCACAAATGATGATTGATGCTTCCGTGTTGCCTGGAGCCTCTACACCTGATGCCATTTGAAACTCCTGCAGGAAGCGCTGGACATCCTATTCCAGGGTTCCTTGGAACCAATGGCAAATTCCTCTTGCTTGCTTGCAAGGCACACTCAGGTATGCATTCGATAGATAAGGAAGCAGACACAGAGAAGTTCTGTGACCCACTCAGGGTGGCACAGTTTGCAACGATATCCAAGTGTCTGGGTCAGTGATCTCCACCTGTTGTTAAAGATAGCAAAGCCAATAAACAGGAAATCCTTTTCAACAATGATTTAACATTGGAAATTGCTGGTTTTTTGTCAGAAGATGAATAGAGTGAAAGACTCATGCAACCTCTCAAGACTGGGATTATTGGTATTTTAGAAATGTGGCAAATGGCAGAACAAAATGCAGAGAGTGTGATTCATCTTTTCACCCCTCCCCATTCTCCCCTCCACATTTTGCTTGTTGAGTTGGATTAAAATATAATGTAATGGGCAAATCTGGATGGTTGCAGTCAGACTAAAAGACTTGTAATCTCCATGATCCTCACTATGTAAACCTATAGACAGGGTCTCAAAAGCAACCACTGGAAATGCCTCTTTTCTCTAAGACATCATTTTCCTCCAGAAAATAAGAACTCAGTGCACTTGCAGGGATGCTGTCAAGAATTTTCCATTTTGACAAATCCATAGGCACATCATTTCCATTGTACAGTTCATCTCTTACAGTCCTTACTCCTAATAAATTACTTATCCTCTGCATAGTGCACTGAATTTCACTGTTGATCAGTTCAATTTATATTTGATGAAAAATTTTCTGAGAACAGACCCATTTACAATTTGAAGGACTGAGCAAAATGGCTTTGTTTTTAAAACAGTTATTTCAGTCTCTAGTATTTGTTAAGGTCCAGGGCAGTTGAAGAGTAATGTTTACAGACTGTGCTAATGAAGGAAAATAACCAGGATGCCCACAATGTACCTCATACATAGGTTCTTAGCTTACAGTGGCCCACCTGGATGCCTTTTAGGGTTTATTTCCTCTTGATGGTAGCTTGAGGCCTCTTGGGCCTGGCCTGAGGAAGCCTAAATGTATTATCTCCTTAACAGATAATCAGTGGTAGACCACAAATGATGATTGATGCTTCCGTGTTGCCTGGAGCCTCTACACCTGATGCCATTTGAAACTCCTGCAGGAAGCGCTGGACATCCTATTCCAGGGGTTCCTTGGAACCAATGGCAAATTCCTCTTGCTTGCTTGCAAGGCACACTTCCTGTTGTTTTGAGTGGTCTGTCCAATGCCCAGATTTGAAATGTTTAAAGGGGGACGAAAAAACATTTAGAAATTCACAAGTAAAATACTGAAGAGCTGATGGAACTTGGTGTTGATAGCATAATGTGGAAATAGCATGATTCTCTGTTTACTGTGAGCATTTGGTGACAAGCAGGCCTGATGGGGGATATTGATAGTACCTTCCTTCCCTCTCTGAAGCAGCTAGTTCCGACCAGCTGTTCAGGCCTGTTTCTGACTAAGCGAGTGGTTCCTTTTAGATCCTGTATTCAAAGGCAATCTCTGATGGTAGACGGAACATGCATTTTTTTCTGCTGGTAGGTATTGGTACAATCATCAGCCTCTCAGAGACTCCAGGTTGGAGGTCTTTATAAGTTAGCCTTTTTGAACCAGATACAAAGTGCACACCCCAACGGGGTTGTAAATGCAGTACATCTAATCACATAATGCTTCTATAATGTGTGTTTTTTTTTTAAATTAAATGACCCACAGGATATTAATCTGGTGGTAACAACTCCCAAGGGATGCAGCACTGGCAAACACTTCAAGAGCAGCTAGTACTACTATTAAATGTGATGTTCATTTCATCTGAACATATGGAAATAAAAACAAGTCATGGGAGAACTTCAGTGCTCTGTACATGCTATATTGTTCATAAACCTGTCATAAATAAGTGCCTCTTAAAAGAAACCCATTAATAAATGTGCATTGAATTACAACGTTTAAATATTCCATCATATGGGATCTCTCCCCACCCTCTCCACCCACATTCCCACCCCAGCCAGGGCCCCACTGTTATTCAAGCTGTTACAACATTTTCCACTGTGTGGCACATCTCCATTTTGTTGTTGTTGATTGAGTTATTTGGTTGGTTGGGCTGCTTAAAAAAATGGAGAAAAAATCTGTAAGCTATAAAATGCATCTTCTTTCTTCCTTTGTCTGTGTATTAGAGTCTGGCTTGGCACTGGCGCCCCACCCCAAACCTCCCACCGAGAGTATGTCATATTTCTATATGCTCGTGCATGTTCAGTTCTACCTCTTTTGAAATGATGCCCCAAACTAAGCAATGTTTACATAAGTAAAAGGGAGTTTCACTTTTATGCTGTAATTTCTGCACGAAGCAGAGAGTTTTCCTAGCCATACCTTGTACTTTGTTCATGGGTGAACTTCTATTTTTCTAATGTGATGGTTTTATCCAGCTTTGACAACAGATTTCTTTAGGAGATTACACACCTGGAATTAACTTCTTCTGCCAGAATTACAGTGCACCTGGAAGTACTAAATCATTTTTATCTATGTTTTAGAAGTTTTTCGTAATAAAACTGCATATCTTGAACTTGACCTGTCTCTTGAGGAGAAGCTTAAGGGTCAGAGTTGGGTAGGTATGTATATATGCCAGTGTTCTCAAGTAAATATATCCAGTATATGTTTACTTCTCACGAGTCACACCCTCGCTACATGAACACCATTTCCCTGAGTATCTCACTTCTTAAATGACCCTGCTTACTACATAACATATGGAAATGTGAGTATGTACTTGCAGCAGATTGTTTGCTATGTTTACACTGGTTCTAACACTAATCCCCATTAATGTTTGATATAGTTCTCAACGGGTTTAAGTAGGTGTCAGACATCATATCTGTTGCTTATGTGTTGGACATAATATGCACAAGGAGAATGATAAAGAAATGTTTTTAGAGGTTTCTTTCCTGAAGACATTTTTGCTAACTAGACTATGTATTTTGAGAATGTGAAATACTTTTTTATGACTATAAATGCCATACATCAATAAATTTAAAAAATTATACAGGGGATTTATTATAGCATCAGTTTGAGACCTATGACATTTTCTCTCTGTTGTGAAACTGTTGATAAGATGTTGTAAAGTACAAGTGCAAGACTTTCCTTAAGAGATTCAGAAATAAGAGTTGGAAAACCTTTTACAAACTCATGCCAACACATCAGAAAGATAATATAGTGTGAGTGTTGGAAAGTACTTAAGTTGTTCCTTTGGTATAGGGTGACAGGTATGGCAAATTTAGAGGGAAAAAAAATTCCTTTTAAGTTTTGCTGTGAGCGTTAGAGCTCCCATTCTTGCCATGAAACTTGAACATGCTCTGGTTTTCCTTGACATTAAGTCATATGAGTAGAACAACAAATGCTTTTTATCCTTAGGCATCCTTGCCCTGCTGTGTTTGGTTTACCTGAAGTTTGCCAAACTGGTTCTGCTTATTCTTGTCAAACAAGGATAATTTCTTCTCTTAGTTCTCTGATATAGTGTCAGCATTTGAAAGGCCAAAAGTTGCCATAGTGACAAATTATATGAGGATCCAGCCTTTGACAACAGATTTCTTTAGGAGATTACACACCTGGAATTAACTTCTTCTGCCAGAATTACAGTGCACCTGGAAGTACTAAATCATTTTTATCTATGTTTTAGAAGTTTTTCGTAATAAAACTGCATATCTTGAACTTGACCTGTCTCTTGAGGAGAAGCTTAAGGGTCAGAGTTGGGTAGGTATGTATATATGCCAGTGTTCTCAAGTAAATATATCCAGTATATGTTTACTTCTCACGAGTCACACCCTCGCTACATGAACACCATTTCCCTGAGTATCTCACTTCTTAAATGACCCTGCTTACTACATAACATATGGAAATGTGAGTATGTACTTGCAGCAGATTGTTTGCTATGTTTACACTGGTTCTAACACTAATCCCCATTAATGTTTGATATAGTTCTCAACGGGTTTAAGTAGGTGTCAGACATCATATCTGTTGCTTATGTGTTGGACATAATATGCACAAGGAGAATGATAAAGAAATGTTTTTAGAGGTTTCTTTCCTGAAGACATTTTGCTAACTAGACTATGTATTTTGAGAATGTGAAATACTTTTTTATGACTATAAATGCCATACATCAATAAATTTAAAAAATTATACAGGGGATTTATTATAGCATCAGTTTGAGACCTATGACATTTTCTCTCTGTTGTGAAACTGTTGATAAGATGTTGTAAAGTACAAGTGCAAGACTTTCCTTAAGAGATTCAGAAATAAGAGTTGGAAAACCTTTTACAAACTCATGCCAACACATCAGAAAGATAATATAGTGTGAGTGTTGGAAAGTACTTAAGTTGTTCCTTTGGTATAGGGTGACAGGTATGGCAAATTTAGAGGGAAAAAAAATTCCTTTTAAGTTTTGCTGTGAGCGTTAGAGCTCCCATTCTTGCCATGAAACTTGAACATGCTCTGGTTTTCCTTGACATTAAGTCATATGAGTAGAACAACAAATGCTTTTTATCCTTAGGCATCCTTGCCCTGCTGTGTTTGGTTTACCTGAAGTTTGCCAAACTGGTTCTGCTTATTCTTGTCAAACAAGGATAATTTCTTCTCTTAGTTCTCTGATATAGTGTCAGCATTTGAAAGGCCAAAAGTTGCCATAGTGACAAATTATATGAGTATAAACATTTAATCTTTTTAGATAAAAACTCTAATATTGAGAAAAGGAATAGAAAAGTCATGGATAAAACAACACATTTTGATGGGTTTTGTTTTTCAGGCAACATAAGAATGATATTGTAAGTGATATAAATGATGTTTAGTTTTTAAAAAAATACAGATAAAAGAAAATTTAGGTATATTAAAATAGACCTGCTACCAAATTCAAACATAAATAATTGAATTTCACAAATTACTATTCTCTGTGATTGTGGTTTAATCTTACATGAATGTGACTAAATTCTACCCCCAGGTATAGATAAACTCATTATGTCCTTTAAGTAGTTCGAATTTCATGATAACCAGCAGTCAAATCGAAGAACAAGCAGAATTAGTAGCCAAGTGTAATAAGTGACTGGGAAAAAGTGTATCTGTCTCATCCTTCTGGTTCCCACACACTCTGGTTACATCATTACTTAGCCTGTAAACTCAGAGGCCAATTGGGCTCCAGAGTTTGGGTCAGGTGATCAAAACATCAAAATGTGCCTGAAACTCTACCCTAAAGATGGGGTTTCAGCAGGGGCCTCTGGATAGCTGACTCCTCTGTGGCTGCTGTGCAATTTTCGTATTTTATTTCACCTTTGCTTTCAGGCTTAGCTCTTGGTCCCACAGATTGATGGCTGAAGCAAACTTGTTGATGTGGGTTTTTCTGTGCAGGTGTGTACAGGAAAATGATTTCCTGTACCACATACTAAACTCAGTTATGTAATAGCTTAAAAGAAAAATAACCACGCGTTGCTTCCCTATGAATTGATTTTCATCAGCAGAGAGCATTCTAACACCTTCAGTTTCCTTTCATCTTTTTTTAATTTTGATTTTTGTTTTTTGGCCAAACTGGTTCTGCTTATTCTTGTCAAACAAGGATAATTTCTTCTCTTAGTTCTCTGATATAGTGTCAGCATTTGAAAGGCCAAAAGTTGCCATAGTGACAAATTATATGAGTATAAACATTTAATCTTTTTAGATAAAAACTCTAATATTGAGAAAAGGAATAGAAAAGTCATGGATAAAACAACACATTTTGATGGGTTTTGTTTTTCAGGCAACATAAGAATGATATTGTAAGTGATATAAATGATGTTTAGTTTTTAAAAAAATACAGATAAAAGAAAATTTAGGTATATTAAAATAGACCTGCTACCAAATTCAAACATAAATAATTGAATTTCACAAATTACTATTCTCTGTGATTGTGGTTTAATCTTACATGAATGTGAGTAAATTCTACTCCCAGGTATAGATAAACTCATTATGTCCTTTAAGTAGTTCGAATTTCATGATAACCAGCAGTCAAATCGAAGAACAAGCAGAATTAGTAGCCAAGTGTAATAAGTGACTGGGAAAAAGTGTATCTGTCTCATCCTTCTGGTTCCCACACACTCTGGTTACATCATTACTTAGCCTGTAAACTCAGAGGCCAATTGGGCTCCAGAGTTTGGGTCAGGTGATCAAAACATCAAAATGTGCCTGAAACTCTACCCTAAAGATGGGGTTTCAGCAGGGGCCTCTGGATAGCTGACTCCTCTGTGGCTGCTGTGCAATTTTCGTATTTTATTTCACCTTTGCTTTCAGGCTTAGCTCTTGGTCCCACAGATTGATGGCTGAAGCAAACTTGTTGATGTGGGTTTTTCTGTGCAGGTGTGTACAGGAAAATGATTTCCTGTACCACATACTAAACTCAGTTATGTAATAGCTTAAAAGAAAAATAACCACGCGTTGCTTCCCTATGAATTGATTTTCATCAGCAGAGAGCATTCTAACACCTTCAGTTTCCTTTCATCTTTTTTTAATTTTGATTTTTGTTTTTGAAAAGTGTTCTGGGTTTTATTTTGTCTTTAAAAATAATTTCATGTTGAAATCCAGAAAACTCCAAAGTCAAGTTTATCAGGTCCACTGGATGCAACTCCCAATGATGGAGCTGAAATGCTGTGCTCCTCTTAAAGGAACGGAATGCGTAACCCTATCACCTGGCTAGGGTTTCACAGGGCAAGTATAGCGATGACAACAACTACTTGTTTTCTGCAGATGTAGAAAGGCATTTCTTTTTACATGTGCAGGAAGCAACAGAAAACCTGGTCTTAGGGGACAGTTGAGTGAGTTGCCTGGCAAGAAATAACCCAAATAATCTTTAAAGCTGCAGTAACACAGACAGAGCCAAAAGCCTGACACATCTGTATACAGACTTTTTTTTTTTTTCAGACGTATTTTTATGAGTAGGTTTTCATTTCTTTGGATGGCTACGGTAGGTGCTGTGATCACTTCTGGCTGAGAATTTGTTCTGTACTTTCTTGAAGTAAAATCACAAATGGAAAATCCACTGGAAAGTGTCCTTGATGCTTTGTTGCCAGGTATTCAGAGGTGCCTCCTAGAAGCAAGGATGACGCACTCAAGAAGGAGGAAACTCAGGTGAAAATTAGTTTTGTCAAAAACCAAGCCAAAGAAAACCAATTGCTCTCTTGAGTCATTCTTCTCGGATCAAAGGATTGCCTATAAAATGTATTTCATGATTTATACAACAAACGTTAGTATGCACCCACTCTCACACTAGATTGTAAGGACACAAAGAAGGCAATGGGGAAAATAATGATGAGAACTACTGGTGTTTGTGAAATGCGCCCTATGTGCACATGTACTAGCTGCTCCACCACATTCTTCCTAATCCTTACAGAAGGCAATGGGGAATAATCGATGAAACTACTGGTCCCACAGATTGATGGCTGAAGCAAACTTGTTGATGTGGGTTTTTCTGTGCAGGTGTGTACAGGAAAATGATTTCCTGTACCACATACTAAACTCAGTTATGTAATAGCTTAAAAGAAAAATAACCACGCGTTGCTTCCCTATGAATTGATTTTCATCAGCAGAGAGCATTCTAACACCTTCAGTTTCCTTTCATCTTTTTTTAATTTTGATTTTTGTTTTTGAAAAGTGTTCTGGGTTTTATTTTGTCTTTAAAAATAATTTCATGTTGAAATCCAGAAAACTCCAAAGTCAAGTTTATCAGGTCCACTGGATGCAACTCCCAATGATGGAGCTGAAATGCTGTGCTCCTCTTAAAGGAACGGAATGCGTAACCCTATCACCTGGCTAGGGTTTCACAGGGCAAGTATAGCGATGACAACAACTACTTGTTTTCTGCAGATGTAGAAAGGCATTTCTTTTTACATGTGCAGGAAGCAACAGAAAACCTGGTCTTAGGGGACAGTTGAGTGAGTTGCCTGGCAAGAAATAACCCAAATAATCTTTAAAGCTGCAGTAACACAGACAGAGCCAAAAGCCTGACACATCTGTATACAGACTTTTTTTTTTTTTCAGACGTATTTTTATGAGTAGGTTTTCATTTCTTTGGATGGCTACGGTAGGTGCTGTGATCACTTCTGGCTGAGAATTTGTTCTGTACTTTCTTGAAGTAAAATCACAAATGGAAAATCCACTGGAAAGTGTCCTTGATGCTTTGTTGCCAGGTATTCAGAGGTGCCTCCTAGAAGCAAGGATGACGCACTCAAGAAGGAGGAAACTCAGGTGAAAATTAGTTTTGTCAAAAACCAAGCCAAAGAAAACCAATTGCTCTCTTGAGTCATTCTTCTCGGATCAAAGGATTGCCTATAAAATGTATTTCATGATTTATACAACAAACGTTAGTATGCACCCACTCTCACACTAGATTGTAAGGACACAAAGAAGGCAATGGGGAAAATAATGATGAGAACTACTGGTGTTTGTGAAATGCGCCCTATGTGCACATGTACTAGCTGCTCCACCACATTCTTCCTAATCCTTACATTAATCCAGAAAGGAAACTATTATTACCACCCCCCTGACCCCTTAGCAGAGGAGAAACTGAGGATCAGAAAAGCTCAACGATTTGTTCAAGATCATGCAGCTGTTTCGTGGTGGTTCAGAGAAATAGGATTCTAAGCTACAGCTGATTTAAACTGGGATTTCTGTCCTTAACGACTATTTCACTTTGTAAATTTTGCATTTCCTGAAAAATTCTTTGTCCTTAAATGGTGCTTTTAATATTGAGGTATAATAAACCAAAGGAGGAAATAATTGGAGTTACATGTGTTAAAACATTAACAGGGGCTTCCCTGGTGGTCCAGTGGATAAAGAATCCGCCTTGCAGTGCAAGGGGCACAGGTTCGATCCCTGGCCCAGGAAGATCCCACGTACCGCGGGAGCAGCTGGACCAGTGTGTCCCATTTTGAGCCAGAGCTCTGGAGAGCATGAGCCCAGAGCCAGTGCTCTGCAGCAAGAGAGGCCACTTCAATGGGAGGCCCACACATGCCAAAGAATAAAGATGGATGAAAACAAATGATAACTTAGAGGCAAAAAAAATAAAGGAAAAACATTAACAGGACCAAGTGCTTGAGGAAATGGAAAGTTTCATGGAAGAAATGGCTCAGGTGAGAACAGTGTTGAGGAGGCTTGTATCTACAGGAAGCAGAGCCAGGAAGAGGGTGGGTGGTAGATGAATACTTGGTTATTGTTTCCCCTGCAGGTAACCCCTCAAAAATAACTGATAACCACTTTTATCCTGGAAAACGATCACTGAAAGGGCTATGTAAGACAGAACAAACTCCTGTCCCCATGGGTGCCTGCCAAATAAAGTAACTAGGTGCTCACATATTTTCCAGTACAAGTGCTTCATTATTAATTCATGGTCCAGGTCCTCGGTACATGCTGTTACTAATATTAGGTTTCAGCAGAGAATAATGAACAGGAGCACTGGACTGGATGTCTTAACATTTCTTAAACAATGTTTGCAGTGCTAAACTCTATTTCTAGCTTAATTGGGGTCTTTACATAAACAAGAGGAGGGCTCTGTGGAGGCTGTGGGAGGCACAATTTTCCCAAAGCTTAGCCGCAGGAAGGGTAAGAGTGAGCATGATTAAGACCTGGTGGAAGGTTGTGCAGGTGGGATTTCCACCCTTAGGTCTCAGCTTATTCTTAAGTCAAATGAGAGAAGGAGAGGCCCCCTGAGTTTGGATTCTGATTGGAAAGTCTGGACCAGCTCCTTTCTTTGAAACTGAATCCATCAGAAAGAAGGGTGGAGGTCTAGCTCTGATGGGGAAAGGGTCCCCTACCAGGGGCCTCCAGAGCAGGGCCCACTTATCCACCAGGCATAGTGTCTGTGTGTCCGTGGGGCCTTTAGTGGCTCACATAGATGTTCTCACTTGAATTCTGTCTAAAACGAAGAAAAGTGTGAATATCATGATGAATATATAATGATGACTCCAACTTGGGTTATATTCATCTTTACACCAATACAGTCATAAAGTTTAATTTTAATTATTCTCATGGAGGAAGGAAGCCAGGAGGACTTGCCGACAGAGGCCACATGCCAGTATCACCCCACCCTTGGTGGGGTGAGAGGTGCTAACCACGTTGAATTATTCCATAAGACAAGCTGTTCTTTACTGTTGTTTTTTCACTATAAATCTTACTGAAAGTGAGTCTTTGAGGGAAAAAATGAACTATATGGGTTAACAAGAACATTGAGATCACCTTTCCTCTGGGTTGCCAACAGTGCCCTCCCTGGCATAGAGTTAGTATTCAGTAATTGCATATAATTGAAATTGATTTAAAGTAAAATCACACTGATGTATTTATTCATCAAGTACAACAGCTGTTTATATAGTGTCAACTGTGTGTCAGGCACTGACTACACTCAGTGTTAGAGAAATACAATAGGAAATAAGCTTCAGAGAAGGGCAATGAGAAGAAACAACAACAAAAAACCCCTGACATTTCCAATGGGTAGGGAGTTAGTATAAGATGGAAGAAATTCCTGATTTCAGTTTGAAAAATGTGTCAACCTCCTAATTAACATAGATTTTCTTCTGGGGCATTTAGAGAGAAGCTAAATCAATTATAAATACAGCATTGTATTTGATAGTTAAGATTTTGAGCTATTTAAAAATAAAGGATATTTAATGAAAATTAAAAGGAGATTTTGTGAATGGCTTCACTCATCTAACTGTGGTGATTGACTGTCCAATCACAGAGAATCAGTGAGTGTCATTTCTGTGAAGGGGGCTAAAGTCACAGCTGGCTGTTTTCTCCTTGCTCTTTCGGGACCTGCTAGGATTCATGTTCAATTTTGAGATTCAACTGATATAAGAATAAATTTTAATGAGGGCTGTCTGAATCACTGTTCTTTCAGTAAGCACCCAGGTCCCCTTTCTTTGAAACTGAATCCATCAGAAAGAAGGGTGGAGGTCTAGCTCTGATGGGGAAAGGGTCCCCTACCAGGGGCCTCCAGAGCAGGGCCCACTTATCCACCAGGCATAGTGTCTGTGTGTCCGTGGGGCCTTTAGTGGCTCACATAGATGTTCTCACTTGAATTCTGTCTAAAACGAAGAAAAGTGTGAATATCATGATGAATATATAATGATGACTCCAACTTGGGTTATATTCATCTTTACACCAATACAGTCATAAAGTTTAATTTTAATTATTCTCATGGAGGAAGGAAGCCAGGAGGACTTGCCGACAGAGGCCACATGCCAGTATCACCCCACCCTTGGTGGGGTGAGAGGTGCTAACCACGTTGAATTATTCCATAAGACAAGCTGTTCTTTACTGTTGTTTTTTCACTATAAATCTTACTGAAAGTGAGTCTTTGAGGGAAAAAATGAACTATATGGGTTAACAAGAACATTGAGATCACCTTTCCTCTGGGTTGCCAACAGTGCCCTCCCTGGCATAGAGTTAGTATTCAGTAATTGCATATAATTGAAATTGATTTAAAGTAAAATCACACTGATGTATTTATTCATCAAGTACAACAGCTGTTTATATAGTGTCAACTGTGTGTCAGGCACTGACTACACTCAGTGTTAGAGAAATACAATAGGAAATAAGCTTCAGAGAAGGGCAATGAGAAGAAACAACAACAAAAAACCCCTGACATTTCCAATGGGTAGGGAGTTAGTATAAGATGGAAGAAATTCCTGATTTCAGTTTGAAAAATGTGTCAACCTCCTAATTAACATAGATTTTCTTCTGGGGCATTTAGAGAGAAGCTAAATCAATTATAAATACAGCATTGTATTTGATAGTTAAGATTTTGAGCTATTTAAAAATAAAGGATATTTAATGAAAATTAAAAGGAGATTTTGTGAATGGCTTCACTCATCTAACTGTGGTGATTGACTGTCCAATCACAGAGAATCAGTGAGTGTCATTTCTGTGAAGGGGGCTAAAGTCACAGCTGGCTGTTTTCTCCTTGCTCTTTCGGGACCTGCTAGGATTCATGTTCAATTTTGAGATTCAACTGATATAAGAATAAATTTTAATGAGGGCTGTCTGAATCACTGTTCTTTCAGTAAGCACCCAGGTCTGTTCAGGTCAGATCTATTAGGTCTCATAATGAGACTTCAGGCAACTTGTGGATCTTGCCTGGCCCATTCATGTAACAGACATCCACTGAGCCTCTACTATGTATCAAGCTCTGTGGCTCTTCAGTTGACAGAAAAGAACAAAACAGATTACTCCCTTCCTCTCACTGGGTTTAGTATTCTAGTTGGAGAGAGACAGACTGAAATAATAATGAATAAGGTAACTGCAGATTTCTGTAGTACTGTTCCAGTGGATGAGCTTGCCTGGTGGCTCAGATGGTAAAGAATCCACCTGCAGTGCAGGAGACCTGGGTTTGATCCCAGGGTCGGGAAGATCCCTTGGAGAAGGGAATGGCATATTCCTGTCCAGTATTCTTGCCTGGGAAATCTGTAGTGAGGGGATTTTGGCTTTTTGGTAATAGCAACCTGATTTCCCCAACAGAGGGCCTTGAAAGATAATCTGTCAAGGTGTATTCCACCCTTTCTCTAGCCACAAAATGGATATGTGACCCAAATTTGACTAGTCAGAATCTCTTCTGGAGATTTGAGGGGGGCATGGGCATGTGGCTACATTCTGAAGAAAGGCCACCATTAATATCATAGCATAATGAACAGCCAGAATGGACTACTCTTGAATTAAGAGTAACTCTTGCTTTAGTCCACCAATGATAGTACTGACTTATTAAATTTATATTGACCCAAAATTCACTTCACCTGCTTCTTCCTCTATGGAAATCAGTAAGAATCACCAAGAAGAATTTAAGCATAAACCGTAGGATGATTGAATCAGCATGATATGGAGAGAGCTTGGAAGTTGCACAGATTTGGGTCCCAAGTAAAGCTTTGTCAAAGGACGGGGGTTGTGTAGCAACAGCTCTGGGGGTTATTTTGTGAATGGCTTCACTCATCTAACTGTGGTGATTGACTGTACAATCACAGAGAATCAGTGAGTGTCATTTCTGTGAAGGGGGCTAAAGTCACAGCTGGCTGTTTTCTCCTTGCTCTTTCGGGACCTGCTAGGATTCATGTTCAATTTTGAGATTCAACTGATATAAGAATAAATTTTAATGAGGGCTGTCTGAATCACTGTTCTTTCAGTAAGCACCCAGGTCTGTTCAGGTCAGATCTATTAGGTCTCATAATGAGACTTCAGGCAACTTGTGGATCTTGCCTGGCCCATTCATGTAACAGACATCCACTGAGCCTCTACTATGTATCAAGCTCTGTGGCTCTTCAGTTGACAGAAAAGAACAAAACAGATTACTCCCTTCCTCTCACTGGGTTTAGTATTCTAGTTGGAGAGAGACAGACTGAAATAATAATGAATAAGGTAACTGCAGATTTCTGTAGTACTGTTCCAGTGGATGAGCTTGCCTGGTGGCTCAGATGGTAAAGAATCCACCTGCAGTGCAGGAGACCTGGGTTTGATCCCAGGGTCGGGAAGATCCCTTGGAGAAGGGAATGGCATATTCCTGTCCAGTATTCTTGCCTGGGAAATCTGTAGTGAGGGGATTTTGGCTTTTTGGTAATAGCAACCTGATTTCCCCAACAGAGGGCCTTGAAAGATAATCTGTCAAGGTGTATTCCACCCTTTCTCTAGCCACAAAATGGATATGTGACCCAAATTTGACTAGTCAGAATCTCTTCTGGAGATTTGAGGGGGGCATGGGCATGTGGCTACATTCTGAAGAAAGGCCACCATTAATATCATAGCATAATGAACAGCCAGAATGGACTACTCTTGAATTAAGAGTAACTCTTGCTTTAGTCCACCAATGATAGTACTGACTTATTAAATTTATATTGACCCAAAATTCACTTCACCTGCTTCTTCCTCTATGGAAATCAGTAAGAATCACCAAGAAGAATTTAAGCATAAACCGTAGGATGATTGAATCAGCATGATATGGAGAGAGCTTGGAAGTTGCACAGATTTGGGTCCCAAGTAAAGCTTTGTCAAAGGACGGTTGTGTAGCAACAGCTCTGGGGGTTATTGTGAGGCTTAAATCTAAAGGGCCTAATGGGTATATACCAACAAATGTCAGTTCCTTTCCCTCACCTATTTCTAGTCTACAGCCATCCCCTTGTTCCACACTGTCTTCATCATTACTATATTGCCGGATGGGTGGTAAATTTAAAATATTGCCCAATAACAACTCTGGGAAACAAGAGGAAATAGAGAGACTTGGAAGGTCATCTAGTGAATCCTCAGGCTGCTCCTCCCCTCTTCAGATACTGTAGGCTTGGAGCCGAGCATGGATCAGAAACTTAAAAACTAGCCCTGTCTGTGGCTCGTGAACTCTGCCTGGCACGAACTCTTCTGTTTCAGCACATCTGTGATTGCCGTATCACCAGCATTTGCAGAATGGAGGATTAATTTTATTGTGCACTGGATCAGCAGATCTGATGACATAATATTGCACGACGAAGAAGGATTACTCACCAGTTTCTGGATGCTGCATTTTTAGAAACTAACTCCATTTAACGATAAGTGTTGGATCTAACAACTTCCCCCTTTTCCTCACTCCCACTTTCCAATCACCCAACCAACAAATATCACTTAATGCAAAAACCAGCTCTCTTGGGACCAGATGGATACAATTTTTCTTCAGGAGAAAATTCTGGATATTTCCCCAAAGTAAAGGTTTTTATTATACTTCTTCAGTTATTAAAAACAGATGTGTCATGTTTATAATGATGGCTCCAAGCACTTTTTCACCTGGATATGTGACCCAAATTTGACTAGTCAGAATCTCTTCTGGAGATTTGAGGGGCATGGGCATGTGGCTACATTCTGAAGAAAGGCCACCATTAATATCATAGCATAATGAACAGCCAGAATGGACTACTCTTGAATTAAGAGTAACTCTTGCTTTAGTCCACCAATGATAGTACTGACTTATTAAATTTATATTGACCCAAAATTCACTTCACCTGCTTCTTCCTCTATGGAAATCAGTAAGAATCACCAAGAAGAATTTAAGCATAAACCGTAGGATGATTGAATCAGCATGATATGGAGAGAGCTTGGAAGTTGCACAGATTTGGGTCCCAAGTAAAGCTTTGTCAAAGGACGGTTGTGTAGCAACAGCTCTGGGGGTTATTGTGAGGCTTAAATCTAAAGGGCCTAATGGGTATATACCAACAAATGTCAGTTCCTTTCCCTCACCTATTTCTAGTCTACAGCCATCCCCTTGTTCCACACTGTCTTCATCATTACTATATTGCCGGATGGGTGGTAAATTTAAAATATTGCCCAATAACAACTCTGGGAAACAAGAGGAAATAGAGAGACTTGGAAGGTCATCTAGTGAATCCTCAGGCTGCTCCTCCCCTCTTCAGATACTGTAGGCTTGGAGCCGAGCATGGATCAGAAACTTAAAAACTAGCCCTGTCTGTGGCTCGTGAACTCTGCCTGGCACGAACTCTTCTGTTTCAGCACATCTGTGATTGCCGTATCACCAGCATTTGCAGAATGGAGGATTAATTTTATTGTGCACTGGATCAGCAGATCTGATGACATAATATTGCACGACGAAGAAGGATTACTCACCAGTTTCTGGATGCTGCATTTTTAGAAACTAACTCCATTTAACGATAAGTGTTGGATCTAACAACTTCCCCCTTTTCCTCACTCCCACTTTCCAATCACCCAACCAACAAATATCACTTAATGCAAAAACCAGCTCTCTTGGGACCAGATGGATACAATTTTTCTTCAGGAGAAAATTCTGGATATTTCCCCAAAGTAAAGGTTTTTATTATACTTCTTCAGTTATTAAAAACAGATGTGTCATGTTTATAATGATGGCTCCAAGCACTTTTTTCTCCTCTTGCCTTTATGGAAAGCAATTTGTTTAGGGTAAAATAATACAGCATTTGTGAGTCATTTCTCAGGAAAAAATAGGAAAATTACATAGTCTGCAAGCCAGACAGGGCACATGGTCTTAAGGAAATATGGCTACATCTCAGGGCAGACAAAGAAAAGACTTTGTTTCTATTCCTATCAGATAGCCACTCAGGGTTTTGATTTATCATCTTTTCACCTGCAGCCTCCATTGCAGGAAAGGGAACTCAGAGACAGGCTTTTATCCAGGTCTAATTTTCCTACCAGCCACTGAGTCAGTACTGTTTCTCTTACTTGGTGTCTTTCTCCATGTGCTTTAAAAAATTCTTATTTAGTCTACCACGAGCCCATTGTTTCTTCAGGTAGCATATTTTAAAATAATTTCTTTCTCTATAGCCTCAGCCTTGTTCACTGTTCTGTCATTTCTACTTGCAATGGTTTACCAGTTGTTGGGCTCCCTGTGTCTCAGATGGCTGTGGAGTGAGCAGGGCACTGTGGGTATATGTAAAAATGAATGTGTGTGTGTGTTGCGGGGGATGAGGTCAGAAGAGAGACCTATATTAAGGACTTATTACATGCCAGGCATTTCTCTCAGTTGGTTTTTAGAGTTCGTTACATTTGATTATTACAGCAGCTCTATGAGGTAGAAATTTGGACAGGACCTCTATTTAAACTCTGCCTTAACATTTATTTGCAGAAATATGTAAGCTTAGAGGTAGGAAGTAACCATATTTGTATGGGTCAAAAAAACCTGCCTTATCCCTTATATAGCTAGGGAAGTGCTAAAAAATTCAAAAAGTGTTCTGTTAATTTTTCTTTTATTCGAAGCTCTGATGATCAAACTATATATATGTCATATTCATTTTTTAACAGCACAAAGTACAAAGAAAGTGATCAAAAATTTACAAATTGCTCTCATTTAGTCGCTGCAAGCAGTGGACAGTAAAATATAATGGTCTGCTTTTTCTGTTGTGATTGACGGCCAAACCTTAGAGCAGTCTGTGCTCTGATCAGATGGCAGGATTTCTCCCATAGCCCTGAGGGCCCAAATCTCATTGCCCTTTACTGTGAAATTGTCTGCCCTTTGACATTTTGGAGAGCCTGGGGTCCACATCTTCTGAAAGTCTTCCTTTGGCCCTCCACTGATGTGTACGGTAAGCGACTGATTGTCTCTATTCTCTGACCATGGCAGATACAGGGCAATACCTAACTCATTTTAACAAAACTTACCCTAATTGGAACTATAATCAAAGGTTACTGGAATGCTCCAGAAACTTATCTGGAGACCTGAATTTGGTGTCTTTTGAAGTTTTGGCAAAATAAGTGGTCCCTTCTTTGTGCTTGTATTTTCTTCCTTTCCATAGGGGGAATGAGGAAGACAAAAAATTGAAAGAAAAGCTAAGGATCTCTTTTTGCACAAGCTTCTCTTCTGTCTTTGTAGCAGAAAGTGACACTAGGCTGCTGGGCTAGTTCAGGGGGTTATGCACATAAAGTCCTTGTCACCTGTGCTATTTAAAGTGGAATGGAAAAGTGCAGTTGAAAACATCCTCGAAGAACTGTTCTTTCCTAGGGCAGCCAGGGTCTTTTCATCTTCACCTGAAGGCAGCCCTCACCCAATTTAATGCATCCTTCAGTTCGACATTAGTGAAAAAAACCTCCTCATGCCTGCTTTCAATGACCCCAGGGCTCTGCGAAAAGACTGAGCAGGAGGGTGACTGGTTCTCACTTCCCCATTCAGAACCCTTCGTAGGGGAAGCTTCAAAAGTGGACATGGAGCCAAATGAGGAGGTTGAAGGTGCGAGCCTTAAATGACAGACAAATGCTTTCTCTAAAGTTTCCCTGTCCCATTTCCCAGGAGATAGGAGGAGTACTGGATAAATTTGTAGGTATGTAGGAAGGAGAGAAAGAAGGAAGGAAGAAAGGAAAGAGAGAACCCCAGGAGTATAGGAGTGAAACAGCACAAAGTACAAAGAAAGTGATCAAAAATTTACAAATTGCTCTCATTTAGTCGCTGCAAGCAGTGGACAGTAAAATATAATGGTCTGCTTTTTCTGTTGTGATTGACGGCCAAACCTTAGAGCAGTCTGTGCTCTGATCAGATGGCAGGATTTCTCCCATAGCCCTGAGGGCCCAAATCTCATTGCCCTTTACTGTGAAATTGTCTGCCCTTTGACATTTTGGAGAGCCTGGGGTCCACATCTTCTGAAAGTCTTCCTTTGGCCCTCCACTGATGTGTACGGTAAGCGACTGATTGTCTCTATTCTCTGACCATGGCAGATACAGGGCAATACCTAACTCATTTTAACAAAACTTACCCTAATTGGAACTATAATCAAAGGTTACTGGAATGCTCCAGAAACTTATCTGGAGACCTGAATTTGGTGTCTTTTGAAGTTTTGGCAAAATAAGTGGTCCCTTCTTTGTGCTTGTATTTTCTTCCTTTCCATAGGGGGAATGAGGAAGACAAAAAATTGAAAGAAAAGCTAAGGATCTCTTTTTGCACAAGCTTCTCTTCTGTCTTTGTAGCAGAAAGTGACACTAGGCTGCTGGGCTAGTTCAGGGGGTTATGCACATAAAGTCCTTGTCACCTGTGCTATTTAAAGTGGAATGGAAAAGTGCAGTTGAAAACATCCTCGAAGAACTGTTCTTTCCTAGGGCAGCCAGGGTCTTTTCATCTTCACCTGAAGGCAGCCCTCACCCAATTTAATGCATCCTTCAGTTCGACATTAGTGAAAAAAACCTCCTCATGCCTGCTTTCAATGACCCCAGGGCTCTGCGAAAAGACTGAGCAGGAGGGTGACTGGTTCTCACTTCCCCATTCAGAACCCTTCGTAGGGGAAGCTTCAAAAGTGGACATGGAGCCAAATGAGGAGGTTGAAGGGTGCGAGCCTTAAATGACAGACAAATGCTTTCTCTAAAGTTTCCCTGTCCCATTTCCCAGGAGATAGGAGGAGTACTGGATAAATTTGTAGGTATGTAGGAAGGAGAGAAAGAAGGAAGGAAGAAAGGAAAGAGAGAACCCCTTATATCAAGGCACTGTATCAGGATTTTGGCATTATATCAAGTAATCATCATAATGCTATTTATATTTTTGTTACTCAATCTCAGTTTTATAGATTAGCAAACAGATACTTTCAGGGGTTGAGTAATTTCTTTAATGATGTCAAAGTAAGGAGCAGAAATAGGATTTGAACCTAGGTTATTTTTCTCATCAATCTTTCCTCTCATCCCTTGACTCCAGGATCTCCAAATAACACCAACCAAGATTTCAATATGTTGGGCGGCCTCGATGCCCTCCCAACGGGGGAGAACACAAGGCAGGGCCACTTAATGTCTTGACTTCAGAGCTGGACAGGAGAGAAGCCACTTTTACCTACTGAGAGGAAAGCACAGGTGCTGTGTGACTGTCTCACGGTACAGGTGTCCGTGTCCCTATCTTGCCCCCACATGCCAGTCACAGTATTGTGCGCACAATTCACTGTGAGTCAAAAACTCAGTAATTTCCTTGTTTCTAAAACTGAAAAATCAAATCCATGGATGGGAAGACTTCTGGTTGTTCTTTATGTTAAACTAAATATTATATCCATGTCTTCTACAAATGTATTCTGAGATTATTTTAATTTTAAAACTTAATGGGTTTTTTGCATTAAATTTTTTGAAAAATTTAAATAGCTATGGAATTTCCTGTAGTCATTTGATTGGTCTACCATGTATATGTCATATTGGAAGAGCTCTCCCGATATTCTAGATATAATATGGTGAATATATATGTCTGGTTTTTACCAAAGACACACAATATGAAAAGTATTTCATAAAGGAAGTAATTTTTATCTTAAAAAGAGAACTAAATAGCTGCATGTAAAGCAACATATTATAACCTATTAGAAGTTTGCTATATATCCATTTTAACCTTTAAAGAGTATTTATGTTTTCCATTCCTATTATGTCTTCAGGTAATGAATTCTCTGAGTGGTTACCTAATGAGTTGGATGAAAGCTTAACACGCACTTACTTGGTGAGTGATTAAGACATTTTAAGCTTGCTTTCTTTTTCTATAGAAATATGGGTTAGAGGTGCCTACCCAGAAATACCAGGTTCATACAAAGTTTGTGAGAGTCAAATGAAATTGTGACTATTGAAGAGTTCTATGGGAAGAGCACAATGGAAATTGTTTTTTTAAAAATTATTTGGAAAAAGTTACTAAATTCAGCAAACAGATACTTTCAGGGGTTGAGTAATTTCTTTAATGATGTCAAAGTAAGGAGCAGAAATAGGATTTGAACCTAGGTTATTTTTCTCATCAATCTTTCCTCTCATCCCTTGACTCCAGGATCTCCAAATAACACCAACCAAGATTTCAATATGTTGGGCGGCCTCGATGCCCTCCCAACGGGGGAGAACACAAGGCAGGGCCACTTAATGTCTTGACTTCAGAGCTGGACAGGAGAGAAGCCACTTTTACCTACTGAGAGGAAAGCACAGGTGCTGTGTGACTGTCTCACGGTACAGGTGTCCGTGTCCCTATCTTGCCCCACATGCCAGTCACAGTATTGTGCGCACAATTCACTGTGAGTCAAAAACTACGTAATTTCCTTGTTTCTAAAACTGAAAAATCAAATCCATGGATGGGAAGACTTCTGGTTGTTCTTTATGTTAAACTAAATATTATATCCATGTCTTCTACAAATGTATTCTGAGATTATTTTAATTTTAAAACTTAATGGGTTTTTTGCATTAAATTTTTTGAAAAATTTAAATAGCTATGGAATTTCCTGTAGTCATTTGATTGGTCTACCATGTATATGTGATATTGGAAGAGCTCTCGCGATATTCTAGATATAATATGGTGATTATAGATGTCTGGTTTTTAACAAAGACACACAATATGAAAAGTATTTCATAAAGGAAGTAATTTTTATCTTAAAAAGAGAACTAAATAGCTGCATGTAAAGCAACATATTATAACCTATTAGAAGTTTGCTATATATCCATTTTAACCTTTAAAGAGTATTTATGTTTTCCATTCCTATTATGTCTTCAGGTAATGAATTCTCTGAGTGGTTACCTAATGAGTTGGATGAAAGCTTAACACGCACTTACTTGGTGAGTGATTAAGACATTTTAAGCTTGCTTTCTTTTTCTATAGAAATATGGGTTAGAGGTGCCTACCCAGAAATACCAGGTTCATACAAAGTTTGTGAGAGTCAAATGAAATTGTGACTATTGAAGAGTTCTATGGGAAGAGCACTATACAGATGGAAGAAATTTACTTAGGTTGTTGTCTTTCTGGATAAAATAGATTTCCTCATTACCATGTTATAATTGTGCCCTGGGTATATTTAAGAGTTACTAAAATTTGTTGAACAAATACATGTCAAAGCCTTTATATGCCAAAATTGAATGAGTGAAATATGATGAAAAATAAAACACCTAGAGAGTCTGCAGATTGACTAGACATTGTTAGTGACTTTTAAAATGTAATTCATGGTTAATTTTTCATATGTTAATTTTATTTTCTTCAAAACCTTTTAATTACTGCCTGCATCAAGAAAACATTGGAAAAAGGAAAGCTTACATTATTTTCAACATATATTGCCTGTTTTACCTTTATTTCTTCTGAGAAAATTAACTGTAATTTAATTACTTTCCATTTTTCAAGGAGTTAACCCTTGAATAAATGACAAGTAGATTTACTTGATTTTTAAGTTTACTTAATAATGTCCATGAGGATATATTCTTTAAGGATGGAATAATAAATATAGGCTCTCTAAACCACTTATCCAATTCATGCATGTAAATCCAACAGTGATCTTCCCCACACCCAAATCATAAAAAAAAAAAAAATCACAAGTTATTCAATTTAAATATTTTTTCTTACAAGGAGTCTCCCTCAATTTCCATTTGCAACTATGATTAATCGTAAACACCTTTTTCCCTTAATATTATTTGTACATTGATATTTTTGCCCATAGAGATTAGGACAATTAAAAAAGGAAATGATTTGAGAGCCAGGAAGAGAGAAGGCTTATTTAGGAATAGATCCTTTCAAGAGTGGAAATAATGTCAAAAGGAATTAAAAGTATCTAGTTAGAGGGGGGAAATAGCATAGTTCAACAGATAGAAGTGCTGCATTTCCTTCCTGTAATATTTTTCTTGTTCCAGTTTATCTTTAATTCCCATTACTAAATACAGCAGAGTTCATACTCTGGCTTTCCAAAGTAAATTGATATTTGGCATAACCAGAAAGACATAATGTCTAAAAATATTAGAATATTTTCAAGTCAGTTTTCTAAAAGTGATTATGCTTTAAAAGAGGAAATATTTCTATCATTAGTCTTATTTTTCTAGCAATTTTCTGGCCAAGAAGAAAGCAGTAAATACCTACTCATGCTCAACTAATCTCAAATAACTTTTTAACAATCCACTTGTTTTGAAGTGCCAAATGTATGTTCAGGATGTTGCCTCTTTGCCATTTCTTTATCATTTTTGTTGGATTTACTGGTTCAAAAGAAATATGTTTTGCAGAATTAACCTTAATCACATGGATTGAGATCAATAGTAAAATAAAACATAACATGTTGTCAATTGAAACATTACATCACGTTTAATCTTACAGATCAAATTTGGAGGTTGTAAAATATGAACAATTCTCATAACAGCAAATAATAATTTGGTAGTGGTATTTACTGAAGATGGCTATATGATAAATCTTATCAGTTAAATACCTGTTTGTTTTCCCAAAACAAGTATGGTCTGCCATTGACTCTTCAGTATTGTCCATATTATCAGAATCAAGATAAATATGATTTGTTTCAAGAAAAGTTTACCTAGAAAAACTTACAGTCAGTAATTAATTTGTTATGTTTTTTAACAAATAATGTTGGTGAAAATTTGTACTTGACCAGATTTTTGTTTTATTAGCTGTGATTACTAGAATTTCTCCTCAGAATTTTGAGTTTGAATAAGATTATTCACTTCTTACAGATGGTTGCTTTCTCCATAGACAAACTTTTTCCAACTATATTAGTCAGGGTTCTTCAGAGAAACAGAATTATTAGGATGTATAGAGAAATATTTAAGATGAGATTTCTTATGTGAATTGGCTTACACTATTTTATGGAGGCCAAGAAGTCCCAGGAAAGCCAGGAGAATAGTTCTCACTGGAGTCCACAGGCCTGAGAAGCAGGAGCTCCTATGTCCCAACTAAAGAAGGGAATTTATCCTTCTTTGATCGTTGTGTTCCATTTGGGTCCTCAACTGATAGGATGGATGATATCTGCCCCATTTACTCAGTCTACTGAATCATATATTAATTTTTTTCCAGAAACACCCTCACAGACACACCCAGAAGTAATGTTTTACCAGCTATCTGACCATCTCTTAGCCTAGTCAAATTGATACATACAATTAACCATCACATCAACTGAGTAACCTCAGGGTTCAGTCTCTAAGCTTACTTTCCATATGTGATAAGAAAATTAAGGTTGTCTCCTTCCTTCCATCCCTCCTTCTTTCCTCTGTCTTTTCTTTCTTTCTTTCTTTCTTTTTAAAAAGACATCTTGGGCTTCCCTGATGGTCCAGTTGGTAAAGAGTCTGCGTTGCAGTGCAAGCGGCACCAGTTCAATCCCTGACCCAGGAAGATCCCACATGCTGGACTGCTGTGTCCAATTACAAGTCAGTGCTCTGGAGCACATGCACCCAAAGCCAGTGCTCTGCAACGAGAGAAGTCACTGCAATGGGTGTCCCACACATGCCAAAGAATAAAGATTGATGGAAAGTAAATGATGACGTAGCGGCAAAATCCTCCCCCCCAAAACCCATCTTTATTGAAATAAGTTAATTTGTGTATTTGAGAAAACACCATCAATTGGTTAGGGCAATAAGAGCTTCCACCACGTTGCCCATGTGTTCCCTCAAGCTCTGTTCTGCTGCTGCTCTCGAGATTTCCATCTCTTGCCATTATTTAGCTCCAGATCTACTTTCTTGGTGGTGACTTTTGTCAGTTCCTTCTCCCATTCCTGTTTGGCTTTCTGCTGGGACCGTCTATCTCCAATCACAGACGTGGCCTATGGGAAAGACAGATCTTACTTTTCTTTAGCCTTTTTTTTTTTTTTTTTAACTTATCATATCTCATTCTGTTCACTCATAAAATGAAAATGGACTCACCAGCCTGATATAAATCAATATAATTACCACCAAGAGGCTGGAATTGAATTAAATTGAATGAGAATTTGGTTCTAAAGTAAATATAAGGGTAGATGTTAAAGAAAATTGATAAACTCTCTCTTTTCTTTAATATTGTAGCTTCCCTGGTGACTCAGTGGTAAAGAATTCATCTGCCTCCCTGCTCCCCCACCCCTCATGCAGGAGATGTGAGTTTGATGCCTGGGTTGGGAAGATGCCCTGGAGAAGAAAATGGCAACCCACTCCAGTATTCTTGACTGGAAAATCCCATGGACAGAGGAACCTGGTGGGCTAAAGTAAATGGGAATCCATACCATTGAGCAGATGCTTAGCCTCTATTCCTGCCATCACAGTGACTCCATTCTTGGCCTCATTGTGCAAACATGAGAATGGTAGAGGAGGGAGGTTGTTGTTATTGTCTCCCCTGACTGGAATGCTCTCTTGTAGGCAGTAGACTATCAGTATCTACTTGGTATCTGCTCCAGTGCGTACATTGTATTCTTCTTCCTTAGATTTTTGGTTTTTCTTTAATCTTTCTTTTTTAAAAACAAATTTATTTGTTTATTTCTTTATCTGGCTGTGCTGGGTCTTAATTGTGGCACATGGGATCTTTGCAGCATGCGGGATCTTTAGTTACAGTACGTAGGATAGAGTTCCCTGACCAGGAATTGAACCTGGACCCCCTGCATTGGGAGTATGGAGTCTTAGCCACTGGACCACTAAGGGAGTCCCTCTTTGATGCTTTGAACTTGCTTCCAGACCCTGATAAACCAGCCAAGCTAGTTGTTATAATCAGGAATCCATGTGTGTTTTTCTCAAGCTACTTCTTCTGAATATAAAGTAAGAAAATCAGATGTACTACTCCCAGTTCTCTCCATTGGAAGACTTGTCCCTCACAGTGGACATTTAAAGCCATCCCCCAAGTAGGACTATGGTGTAGAAACAGCCCAGTTTTAGTTTGTATTAATGTGTTGTGCTGACCCAGTTGTGAATTAGGCCCAAGATTTTTCTGCCCCGTCCACCTCACCCCCCATCAGTGGGCTTTAAGAATACTTCCCATCCCTTCAACAAGATGTTAGGTGTGAATTTTAGAGTTAGGTATTGGTATAGCAGAATTAAGTGGTGTGGGAGTCAGGAGTCCTCTTCATGTATCCTCTGACTTTGCTTGGTCTTAATTTTGTACTATTTCTATACTGTGATAGATGGCTGCTACACATGTCTGACTTTACAGGGTGGTAGACCTGAAAATACAAACTCATGAAGGGCTGCAACATTCACATAGGCTACTCCGCCTCAGTAGCAGCCAGGAAGTACTTTGCAAAATGCGTGTAGATTCTGCCATAGAAGACAGTCTTGCTCTAAAATCTGAAGCTTCCCTACTATAGCTTTTGAATTGTTTTCCAGGGATCCCACACCTGTATTCACTGTGTATCCATGTATTCATAAGGGCTACCCCTAGCAAACTGTTGAGAGAGGGGCTTAGGCCTCTATTCTTTTGCCATCACAGTGACTCCATTCTTGGCCTCATTGTGCAAACATGAGAATGGTAGAGGAGGGAGGTTGTTGTTATTGTCTCCCCTGACTGGAATGCTCTCTTGTAGGCAGTAGACTATCAGTATCTACTTGGTATCTGCTCCAGTGCGTACATTGTATTCTTCTTCCTTAGATTTTTGGTTTTTCTTTAATCTTTCTTTTTTAAAAACAAATTTATTTGTTTATTTCTTTATCTGGCTGTGCTGGGTCTTAATTGTGGCACATGGGATCTTTGCAGCATGCGGGATCTTTAGTTACAGTACGTAGGATAGAGTTCCCTGACCAGGAATTGAACCTGGACCCCCTGCATTGGGAGTATGGAGTCTTAGCCACTGGACCACTAAGGGAGTCCCTCTTTGATGCTTTGAACTTGCTTCCAGACCCTGATAAACCAGCCAAGCTAGTTGTTATAATCAGGAATCCATGTGTGTTTTTCTCAAGCTACTTCTTCTGAATATAAAGTAAGAAAATCAGATGTACTACTCCCAGTTCTCTCCATTGGAAGACTTGTCCCTCACAGTGGACATTTAAAGCCATCCCCCAAGTAGGACTATGGTGTAGAAACAGCCCAGTTTTAGTTTGTATTAATGTGTTGTGCTGACCCAGTTGTGAATTAGGCCCAAGATTTTTCTGCCCCGTCCACCTCACCCCCCATCAGTGGGCTTTAAGAATACTTCCCATCCCTTCAACAAGATGTTAGGTGTGAATTTTAGAGTTAGGTATTGGTATAGCAGAATTAAGTGGTGTGGGAGTCAGGAGTCCTCTTCATGTATCCTCTGACTTTGCTTGGTCTTAATTTTGTACTATTTCTATACTGTGATAGATGGCTGCTACACATGTCTGACTTTACAGGGTGGTAGACCTGAAAATACAAACTCATGAAGGGCTGCAACATTCACATAGGCTACTCCGCCTCAGTAGCAGCCAGGAAGTACTTTGCAAAATGCGTGTAGATTCTGCCATAGAAGACAGTCTTGCTCTAAAATCTGAAGCTTCCCTACTATAGCTTTTGAATTGTTTTCCAGGGATCCCACACCTGTATTCACTGTGTATCCATGTATTCATAAGGGCTACCCCTAGCAGTGGTGAATCTGTTGGGTTGTATAACCTTGAGGATAGGGAAGCTTGCTGTTCAGACTGGATCTGCCTCTGAGCCTTCTTTCTACTTGAGGCTTCATCAGAAATGTCAGCCTTTCAAATTGTCCAATAACTAAATCAGAGTAGTTTTCTTAAGAACAGTATATGCTGCCACCGAAATTCAAAGTGAGTCACTAAATACTTTTGTTTTTTCATTAGTGGTAGCGGATGTAAGATGTAACAACTGCTCTTATTGAACTCCTAAATATTTTATCGTGTGACAAAGCAAGTAAATACTAGGATGTTAATTATAGAATCTAAATGTTGGATATTCAGGAGTTTTCTCTGAAATTATATCAAGTTTTCTGTATGTTTGAAAATTTTCATGATGAAACATTGGAAAACATGTTTTATTTTTCATAAAAAAATTTATTGATGTGTCAGTCCTCTGAATCTTTATAGGGTTTCTTTCCTACCCTGTGATATGTGTGTGTCTAATTAGTTTACCACTGCTAGCTCACCAGTCCAGTTAGCATGACCTCATTAAGAAAGTGAACTAGTGTGACATATGCAATATCAAATATCAAGATGATCAAAGTTATTCTGAACTGTATTATCATAGAGAAGAGGAAGGTTAACATATAGCCCTATGACAAGACCACAAATGCGTACTGCTATTCATTTCTATGAGTGTGAGCTGCTTGTGATCAAAGTTTTCATGTTTGGTATTTTAAGCATTTGTAATTTGTTTAAGAGAATTAGGCCTATTAGAATAAATACAAGGCTTATCATTCAGATTTTCAGTATAAAATTGAATAATTGGTTAGATAAGACTTTTAAGTTCAAAATTTACATTTTAACATTCATGTGATTTACTTAAGTACTTTGGAAAGATTTATTGAGTCAAAAATTGTACCTAAAAGGGAAATCTATCGTATCAAATTTATAAATACAGTTAAGGATATTTTAAGGTATTAAGTCTGTAAATGGGACCAAATATTAATCTAAGGATTTTTTAAATGTTTGCTGAAACGTTAGGCTTATATGTTTGTGTAGTAAATTTCAAAGCTTAAGGAAGTTTGATTTTTGTAGCAATAATTGATTGAATATTAATTTTTAAACCAGAGTAACAAATCAGTATTATCTGTCCACAAAAGTTAAACCCTCACATGCATAAAAAAACTCCCATTTAGCATTCATTCTTTGGGTAGAAGATTCTAGTATATGGGATAACCCTGGACAATAGGCTTTCTTTCAGACATACTGAAATTGGGAAGATAGTCAAAATTAATGTCTGCCACCGAAATTCAAAGTGAGTCACTAAATACTTTTGTTTATGGTAGCGGATGTAAGATGTAACAACTGCTCTTATTGAACTCCTAAATATTTTATCGTGTGACAAAGCAAGTAAATACTAGGATGTTAATTATAGAATCTAAATGTTGGATATTCAGGAGTTTTCTGAAATTATATCAAGTTTTCTGTATGTTTGAAAATTTTCATGATGAAACATTGGAAAACATGTTTTATTTTCATAAAAAATTTATTGATGTGTCAGTCCTCTGAATCTTTATAGGGTTTCTTTCCTACCCTGTGATATGTGTGTGTCTAATTAGTTTACCACTGCTAGCTCACCAGTCCAGTTAGCATGACCTCATTAAGAAAGTGAACTAGTGTGACATATGCAATATCAAATATCAAGATGATCAAAGTTATTCTGAACTGTATTATCATAGAGAAGAGGAAGGTTAACATATAGCCCTATGACAAGACCACAAATGCGTACTGCTATTCATTTCTATGAGTGTGAGCTGCTTGTGATCAAAGTTTTCATGTTTGGTATTTTAAGCATTTGTAATTTGTTTAAGAGAATTAGGCCTATTAGAATAAATACAAGGCTTATCATTCAGATTTTCAGTATAAAATTGAATAATTGGTTAGATAAGACTTTTAAGTTCAAAATTTACATTTTAACATTCATGTGATTTACTTAAGTACTTTGGAAAGATTTATTGAGTCAAAAATTGTACCTAAAAGGGAAATCTATCGTATCAAATTTATAAATACAGTTAAGGATATTTTAAGGTATTAAGTCTGTAAATGGGACCAAATATTAATCTAAGGATTTTTTAAATGTTTGCTGAAACGTTAGGCTTATATGTTTGTGTAGTAAATTTCAAAGCTTAAGGAAGTTTGATTTTTGTAGCAATAATTGATTGAATATTAATTTTTAAACCAGAGTAACAAATCAGTATTATCTGTCCACAAAAGTTAAACCCTCACATGCATAAAAAAACTCCCATTTAGCATTCATTCTTTGGGTAGAAGATTCTAGTATATGGGATAACCCTGGACAATAGGCTTTCTTTCAGACATACTGAAATTGGGAAGATAGTCAAAAAGAGCCAAGTTGACTTTTAGAAATCACCTGATGATTTTCTCCTGGTCTTTTGATTTCTTGATAATTTCCTAGATGATGACATCTTTCTCAAGTTAACAAGTAGCCATGATGAATATGTCAACTTTTGTTAAGTTGGCCTTTCTAACACTCATGGGCAAAATATTACACCTCTTGTTTTCTCTTTTCTCTGAAGCAGCTGAACAGACTAAAATTTATCTGAATAAGAAACAAAGCCTGGGGAGTTTAAGGCTGAAGGGAGTGTTTAAGACCTTGGGAACTAGTGAAGATGAGGGATTACAACAAAAGTCGGTATGTAACCTTAACTACAGTGTTAACTAAGAAAATCATTATAGCAGCATAGGTTGGTGTGTTTATATGCTACTTTTCTTTAACAAAAGATTAGGAAAGAAAGGAGAAAGGGAAGTGGATGAGACATTGCTGTGATCATAAGAGCCTAAAACAGTCGACTTCAAAGCTTCCCAAGTATCCATACTTATAATCCACTGCTTAATTCCCCTTAAGTACCAACTGGCAAGGTAGATCAGAACGGCTTAAATATTTGTTAGGATTCCTGGTAGGAAACTTTAAATAGATGCAGTGACCATTGACATAAATAGAGGTAAAGATTTTATTTTCCTCTTATTTTTAGTTAAAAAATCTTTGTTTTGAAGAGTTAACAAAAACTTTTAAGAATACTGATGATTGTTACTTGGTTTCATGGGTTTTGCGAAGTTCATCTACTCATTTTATTTACTCATTTTTTTCCCCATTCAGCTAATATTAGCAGGCCCCACTGTGTGCAGGATTCTGCTTCGGGCTTCAGGGGTAGATTGAGATTAGTGGTGTTGAAACTCATTAGAAACAGTTGGCTAATTTGTATATGTTTGGTAACAAATTAAGGAAGTTTGATTTTGTAGCAATAATTGATTGAATATTAATTTTAAACCAGAGTAACAAATCAGTATTATCTGTCCACAAAAGTTAAACCCTCACATGCATAAAAAAACTCCCATTTAGCATTCATTCTTTGGGTAGAAGATTCTAGTATATGGGATAACCCTGGACAATAGGCTTTCTTTCAGACATACTGAAATTGGGAAGATAGTCAAAAAGAGCCAAGTTGACTTTTAGAAATCACCTGATGATTTTCTCCTGGTCTTTTGATTTCTTGATAATTTCCTAGATGATGACATCTTTCTCAAGTTAACAAGTAGCCATGATGAATATGTCAACTTTTGTTAAGTTGGCCTTTCTAACACTCATGGGCAAAATATTACACCTCTTGTTTTCTCTTTTCTCTGAAGCAGCTGAACAGACTAAAATTTATCTGAATAAGAAACAAAGCCTGGGGAGTTTAAGGCTGAAGGGAGTGTTTAAGACCTTGGGAACTAGTGAAGATGAGGGATTACAACAAAAGTCGGTATGTAACCTTAACTACAGTGTTAACTAAGAAAATCATTATAGCAGCATAGGTTGGTGTGTTTATATGCTACTTTTCTTTAACAAAAGATTAGGAAAGAAAGGAGAAAGGGAAGTGGATGAGACATTGCTGTGATCATAAGAGCCTAAAACAGTCGACTTCAAAGCTTCCCAAGTATCCATACTTATAATCCACTGCTTAATTCCCCTTAAGTACCAACTGGCAAGGTAGATCAGAACGGCTTAAATATTTGTTAGGATTCCTGGTAGGAAACTTTAAATAGATGCAGTGACCATTGACATAAATAGAGGTAAAGATTTTATTTTCCTCTTATTTTTAGTTAAAAAATCTTTGTTTTGAAGAGTTAACAAAAACTTTTAAGAATACTGATGATTGTTACTTGGTTTCATGGGTTTTGCGAAGTTCATCTACTCATTTTATTTACTCATTTTTTTCCCCATTCAGCTAATATTAGCAGGCCCCACTGTGTGCAGGATTCTGCTTCGGGCTTCAGGGGTAGATTGAGATTAGTGGTGTTGAAACTCATTAGAAACAGTTGGTATTCACTTGGCCTGTCCCTTCTCCAGCTCCTCTCAGCTACAGCTTGGTTGCACCTACTTCCTTTTCCCTTCTCATGGAAACAGGATTTTGGAGACTGATCTTGCTGACTTGATATGTGAAGCTGGCTCCACACAATTCTTTTGTCTCCATTATAGGAACTGAACTATATAATCAGCATGGGTTTCTTTTCCTGTTGGAGTCCTTCACTGGCCTGAGCCCCTGACTAGGTGCTTTTGCTCTGTGCTTTCCAGAATTGTCCCCAAGGTCTCATCTTACCTACTTTAGCCCCAGATAGTAGATGGAAGAGGTCTAGGAGAGAAGGAAGAAGAGGGCATGCATCCTAAAATTATGACACATCCCAGCCCACCAACTGATGAGTCTGGTGCTTCAGCCCGCACTCTTCTAATTCTCTGTGGATCCTGTTGTTTGTGAGGGTCTCAGAGAGCTCTATCCTAGTCTATCCTGTCCTCTGTACCTTACCTATGCTATGATGTTTTGTCTTTTGGAACTGAATATATAAGCCAGTATGAAAAGCCAAAATACATATAAGACAGTAGTCAAACACAGTAAATATAAACTGCTAACATGTGCTGGCATACTATTTCTGAAAAGTAGTTTGGCAGCACATTGCTTAAAATATGCATCCCCTTGACACAACAATGTACTTCTAGGAATTTATTCTAAGAAATAATCAAGTATTATGAAAAGGGTGTTTATAACATCAAGAGATGTAAGCAACATAACAAAAAACAAGTAAGAATGTCTTAAGTACCAACTGGCAAGGTAGATCAGAACGGCTTAAATATTTGTTAGGATTCCTGGTAGGAAACTTTAAATAGATGCAGTGACCATTGACATAAATAGAGGTAAAGATTTTATTTTCCTCTTATTTTTAGTTAAAAAATCTTTGTTTTGAAGAGTTAACAAAAACTTTTAAGAATACTGATGATTGTTACTTGGTTTCATGGGTTTTGCGAAGTTCATCTACTCATTTTATTTACTCATTTTTTTCCCCATTCAGCTAATATTAGCAGGCCCCACTGTGTGCAGGATTCTGCTTCGGGCTTCAGGGGTAGATTGAGATTAGTGGTGTTGAAACTCATTAGAAACAGTTGGTATTCACTTGGCCTGTCCCTTCTCCAGCTCCTCTCAGCTACAGCTTGGTTGCACCTACTTCCTTTTCCCTTCTCATGGAAACAGGATTTTGGAGACTGATCTTGCTGACTTGATATGTGAAGCTGGCTCCACACAATTCTTTTGTCTCCATTATAGGAACTGAACTATATAATCAGCATGGGTTTCTTTTCCTGTTGGAGTCCTTCACTGGCCTGAGCCCCTGACTAGGTGCTTTTGCTCTGTGCTTTCCAGAATTGTCCCCAAGGTCTCATCTTACCTACTTTAGCCCCAGATAGTAGATGGAAGAGGTCTAGGAGAGAAGGAAGAAGAGGGCATGCATCCTAAAATTATGACACATCCCAGCCCACCAACTGATGAGTCTGGTGCTTCAGCCCGCACTCTTCTAATTCTCTGTGGATCCTGTTGTTTGTGAGGGTCTCAGAGAGCTCTATCCTAGTCTATCCTGTCCTCTGTACCTTACCTATGCTATGATGTTTTGTCTTTTGGAACTGAATATATAAGCCAGTATGAAAAGCCAAAATACATATAAGACAGTAGTCAAACACAGTAAATATAAACTGCTAACATGTGCTGGCATACTATTTCTGAAAAGTAGTTTGGCAGCACATTGCTTAAAATATGCATCCCCTTGACACAACAATGTACTTCTAGGAATTTATTCTAAGAAATAATCAAGTATTATGAAAAGGGTGTTTATAACATCAAGAGATGTAAGCAACATAAATGTCTAAAATTAGAAACTTAATGAAATAAATGATAATGTAGTCCTTAATAAAGGCTATTATAGAGTAGTTAATGATATGGATAGATGTTTAAGTAAAAATGTTTCGAAATATTATATATTGTGTATATCGTACTAGAGAAAGATACACTGAATTATTAATTAATAATGGTTACCTCTGAATGGTTTAATAATGGCATATTTAAACCTTTTATTTATTTTTATACTTTAACTTTTCTCTACCCCTTTGTAAATAAAAATATGTATTAAAATCATAAATATATAAAAATTATACTAGTGACTACCCATGCAATTAAAGACAGAAATTTTGAAATGTTTTGGTCCCAAAGCCCCTTTATACACCTTTAAAAATTATTGAGACATCTAAATGCCTTTTTATTTATGTGGGTTCTTTAATCTAAACTAAGAGATTTGTACAGTATCTATTAATTTGTTTAAAATAACAATAAGCCCATTGCACAATAACAATTTTTATTAAAAAATTACTATATATTTTTTAAAACAAAAACATTTGGTGGGAAGAGCTTCATCATTCCATGTTTTTGCCAAAACCTTTAATGTCTGACTTCACAGAAGATTAGCTTGATTTTCACAATTACTTTTGCATTTAATCCACTAACTCATGCCCCATAACCTCTGGAAATCTCCCTATACACTCATCAAGAATGAAGGTAAAAGGCAAATCATGCATTTATTATAATTATGAGAATAATGTTTCTGTGAACATCAGTTTTACCCTATGAACCTTCTAAGAGGGTTTCAAAACCTTTTGGTATCCCTCCAGACCATACTTTAAGAATGGTTGATTTAAGGGTATTGAAGTTAGGTGGTTAATCCTAGTCACTCTGTACCTTACCTATGCTATGATGTTTTGTCTTTTGGAACTGAATATATAAGCCAGTATGAAAAGCCAAAATACATATAAGACAGTAGTCAAACACAGTAAATATAAACTGCTAACATGTGCTGGCATACTATTTCTGAAAAGTAGTTTGGCAGCACATTGCTTAAAATATGCATCCCCTTGACACAACAATGTACTTCTAGGAATTTATTCTAAGAAATAATCAAGTATTATGAAAAGGGTGTTTATAACATCAAGAGATGTAAGCAACATAAATGTCTAAAATTAGAAACTTAATGAAATAAATGATAATGTAGTCCTTAATAAAGGCTATTATAGAGTAGTTAATGATATGGATAGATGTTTAAGTAAAAATGTTTCGAAATATTATATATTGTGTATATCGTACTAGAGAAAGATACACTGAATTATTAATTAATAATGGTTACCTCTGAATGGTTTAATAATGGCATATTTAAACCTTTTATTTATTTTTATACTTTAACTTTTCTCTACCCCTTTGTAAATAAAAATATGTATTAAAATCATAAATATATAAAAATTATACTAGTGACTACCCATGCAATTAAAGACAGAAATTTTGAAATGTTTTGGTCCCAAAGCCCCTTTATACACCTTTAAAAATTATTGAGACATCTAAATGCCTTTTTATTTATGTGGGTTCTTTAATCTAAACTAAGAGATTTGTACAGTATCTATTAATTTGTTTAAAATAACAATAAGCCCATTGCACAATAACAATTTTTATTAAAAAATTACTATATATTTTTTAAAACAAAAACATTTGGTGGGAAGAGCTTCATCATTCCATGTTTTTGCCAAAACCTTTAATGTCTGACTTCACAGAAGATTAGCTTGATTTTCACAATTACTTTTGCATTTAATCCACTAACTCATGCCCCATAACCTCTGGAAATCTCCCCTATACACTCATCAAGAATGAAGGTAAAAAGGCAAATCATGCATTTATTATAATTATGAGAATAATGTTTCTGTGAACATCAGTTTTACCCTATGAACCTTCTAAGAGGGTTTCAAAACCTTTTGGTATCCCTCCAGACCATACTTTAAGAATGGTTGATTTAAGGGTATTGAAGTTAGGTGGTAGGAAGAGATTAATCATGATGAAAAAATAATAATTTTGAGTGTACATTATATGTTAGGAACTGTGCTGAGAGTTTTAAGTATATGATTTTGTTCAATCCTGACTACAGTGGTAAGAACTAAGTTGTCATTGATACCTCCATGTCATAGGCTAGGAAGCTGAGGCAGAAAGAGGTCAAGCAACTTGATTATGCTCTCCAAGGTATCTGTGTCCAGGGCTGGCCATCTTGACTAACACCTGCTGATGATCCCTCTATGTTCTTATCTCATATCACCCTACAAAAAGATGGCCATGTGCTAGGTAACTGTAATGCTGCCTCACCACTGGGTTCTGCTCTTATCTGTACAGGCATGTAGGTGTGCTTGTTAGTCTAAAGAACCCAATCTTACATAAAATAGAATATGAAAAGTCAAAATTTAGAGGATGTTGGAAAATATCCTTTTAGGATTTCGTGTATTATGTCACCTTTCAGATCATAGGATCAACCTCAGATGGAAGCACAGCAGTCTCTATCCCCTTGGCTTTCCTGCTCTCTCCCCAGAATCCTGGTTATGGGGATCCTGGCCCCAGTTCTTTGTATCACACTAAGTGATGAGAGCTGTTTGCTCTGGAATATTCATGCTGGAGGGCAGAATTGTGCTATTGAGTTTATCAGAGGTGAGCAGGGATCAGAGCTCTCCTACTAATACTGAGCCACTTCCTAGCAACTTGAATGCATCAAACCTAATGTATTCTGAAAGCACAATGCAAAGTTAGCAAAGTTCAAAAAAAAGGAGTTTAATTTAGAGCCTCTATTTTTTTGGTGGGAAGAGCTTCATCATTCCAGGTTTTTGCCAAAACCTTTAATGTCTGACTTCACAGAAGATTAGCTTGATTTTCACAATTACTTTTGCATTTAATCCACTAACTCATGCCCCATAACCTCTGGAAATCTCCCCTATACACTCATCAAGAATGAAGGTAAAAAGGCAAATCATGCATTTATTATAATTATGAGAATAATGTTTCTGTGAACATCAGTTTTACCCTATGAACCTTCTAAGAGGGTTTCAAAACCTTTTGGTATCCCTCCAGACCATACTTTAAGAATGGTTGATTTAAGGGTATTGAAGTTAGGTGGTAGGAAGAGATTAATCATGATGAAAAAATAATAATTTTGAGTGTACATTATATGTTAGGAACTGTGCTGAGAGTTTTAAGTATATGATTTTGTTCAATCCTGACTACAGTGGTAAGAACTAAGTTGTCATTGATACCTCCATGTCATAGGCTAGGAAGCTGAGGCAGAAAGAGGTCAAGCAACTTGATTATGCTCTCCAAGGTATCTGTGTCCAGGGCTGGCCATCTTGACTAACACCTGCTGATGATCCCTCTATGTTCTTATCTCATATCACCCTACAAAAAGATGGCCATGTGCTAGGTAACTGTAATGCTGCCTCACCACTGGGTTCTGCTCTTATCTGTACAGGCATGTAGGTGTGCTTGTTAGTCTAAAGAACCCAATCTTACATAAAATAGAATATGAAAAGTCAAAATTTAGAGGATGTTGGAAAATATCCTTTTAGGATTTCGTGTATTATGTCACCTTTCAGATCATAGGATCAACCTCAGATGGAAGCACAGCAGTCTCTATCCCCTTGGCTTTCCTGCTCTCACCCAGAATCCTGGTTATGGGGATCCTGGCCCCAGTTCTTTGTATCACACTAAGTGATGAGAGCTGTTTGCTCTGGAATATTCATGCTGGAGGGCAGAATTGTGCTATTGAGTTTATCAGAGGTGAGCAGGGATCAGAGCTCTCCTACTAATACTGAGCCACTTCCTAGCAACTTGAATGCATCAAACCTAATGTATTCTGAAAGCACAATGCAAAGTTAGCAAAGTTCAGAAGATAATTTATTTTAATATTTGAAATGAGTTTTGCAAGCAATAATTTATCTGTCACTTGTATTTTCAAAAAATTTACATTTAGGCCATCTATTAAAAATATGCAGTTATTGCTTATTTTTATGACTGTGAGTGTATGGAAGGGTTGGAGATACATCTGCAAAAATTTTCTTGTATGGATAATAAAGCATTGGTTTAAACCTCTTTCATCTCCACCTCCACCTCTAGTTTTAGTCACCTTGAAATAGCCTTCTCTATTTGTCCAAGATAACAAGTATTTCTCTGCTCTCCTCTGAAGCCTGTAGACTTAGCTATAATCTGTTAGGTTTTCTGTTAGGATATTAACGCTTGGACTGTAGGAACCATACTTCTTCCTTTTCTAGTTCTTTTGTCCACACATGCACACTTTAAGTGAGGCAAAGAGAGTATTTTATTCATTCTATAACCCTTGTGCCTAGCAGTGACTGGCACATAATAGTGTATTCAATAAAAACATATTGAGTTAGTCCTAATAGAAATTATTCTTAAAATTCCTTTTTCCTGTTCTTTCCTCATACAATAAACATATTAAATTATCTTATGAACTAGACACCGTGCTAGACAACTGCCAAGTTACATGTTTTTTCGTGCCTGACTTCAAGAGGCCCACAGCGAACAAAGCTGTACAAGTGCAAAGATAGGTAATATTCCTACCTTTGGGTTTTCAAAGTAATTTGGGAAGATTACATCAAGTTAGTCTCCTAACTATATACCTTTCTTGCTGCCAAAAATGCTGAAAAATAACTGAAACAATATTTGACAATCAAAAATGAGTAACTCTGCTGTACATAGGAAAAAAAGAGTGATAATAGCAGACCATAAATCTGGAAGAATTCCTAAATACTGAAACAAACAAGCCTGGTGTGGTGCAGTTCATGGAATTGCAAAGAGTCAGACAAGACTTAGAGACTGAACAACAAAACAAGCAAATCAACCAACAAACGAGAAACCAAACAGTTATGTAAGATCAGATCATAGGAGATGTATTTGGCAGAAAATGTGACCCAAAACATGCATGAAAGAGTATTTATCCCAGGTAGGAACAATTCTGGGGAATACCAAGCTCATTATGATCAGCAGTCCCTGCTGTTGCTGCAGAGCAGTCCCTCCCCCTTCTCTCTCCCACCTGCAGACTGTGGGTGAGAGGGTTCCGGAGCCAGAAGAGTACTTGTTGCCCTTCTTTCTCCCAGGAAGGCTGGGGAGTCTCCACACCCATAGAATAGGATACCAGAAGGCCCGATCTTTCCCTCATAATCCCTGAGGCTAGGTTAGAGTAAACACATCAAGCAGATGTACAGGGATTTTCAAAGATGAACCCACATTCTTGGAGTAATAAAACAAACATAAGAAGAATTTAAAATAAGTACAATAAAATATCAGAGAATTCGAAGAGATTACTGTATCCATAAGAATAAATTTATAGAGATTTTGGAGATTAAATATTCATGTTCTTTTGTCCACACATTCACACTTTAAGTGATGCACACAGAGTATTTTATTCATTCTATAACCCTTGTGCCTAGCAGTGACTGGCACATAATAGTGTATTCAATAAAACATATTGAGTTAGTCCTAATAGAAATTATTCTTAAAATTCCTTTTTCCTGTTCTTTCCTCATACAATAAACATATTAAATTATCTTATGAACTAGACACCGTGCTAGACAACTGCCAAGTTACATGTTTTTTCGTGCCTGACTTCAAGAGGCCCACAGCGAACAAAGCTGTACAAGTGCAAAGATAGGTAATATTCCTACCTTTGGGTTTTCAAAGTAATTTGGGAAGATTACATCAAGTTAGTCTCCTAACTATATACCTTTCTTGCTGCCAAAAATGCTGAAAAATAACTGAAACAATATTTGACAATCAAAAATGAGTAACTCTGCTGTACATAGGAAAAAAAGAGTGATAATAGCAGACCATAAATCTGGAAGAATTCCTAAATACTGAAACAAACAAGCCTGGTGTGGTGCAGTTCATGGAATTGCAAAGAGTCAGACAAGACTTAGAGACTGAACAACAAAACAAGCAAATCAACCAACAAACGAGAAACCAAACAGTTATGTAAGATCAGATCATAGGAGATGTATTTGGCAGAAAATGTGACCCAAAACATGCATGAAAGAGTATTTATCCCAGGTAGGAACAATTCTGGGGAATACCAAGCTCATTATGATCAGCAGTCCCTGCTGTTGCTGCAGAGCAGTCCCTCCCCCTTCTCTCTCCCACCTGCAGACTGTGGGTGAGAGGGTTCCGGAGCCAGAAGAGTACTTGTTGCCCTTCTTTCTCCCAGGAAGGCTGGGGAGTCTCCACACCCATAGAATAGGATACCAGAAGGCCCGATCTTTCCCTCATAATCCCTGAGGCTAGGTTAGAGTAAACACATCAAGCAGATGTACAGGGATTTTCAAAGATGAACCCACATTCTTGGAGTAATAAAACAAACATAAGAAGAATTTAAAATAAGTACAATAAAATATCAGAGAATTCGAAGAGATTACTGTATCCATAAGAATAAATTTATAGAGATTTTGGAGATTAAATATTCATCACAAAAGACTAATATCCTCAATATGTGGAGAGTTCATATAAATCAATAAAAACTCAAAAAATTCAATAGCACTATTCTTACAAGAATAAGAGAATATAAAGGATTCTTAAATATCTGACAATGTACTCAAACCCCCTCATGATAAGAAAAAAATGCAAAGTCAAAATACGATTAGATAACATTTTTCCCTGTAAATTAGCAAAGTTTGAATGCTTTGCTAACACATTAATTTGGTGAAGGTGTGAGAAAATAAATCCCTCTACATTGCTAGTAAGAGTAATATCAATCCAATTATATGAAGAGGAGTTAATAAGTAGGTAATACCAGTCAAGTCATAAAATGCCCTTGACTTAGCAATTGCATTTCTAGGGAGGAAATCAGCTTATAGATATGCATGTACACAAAAAGATTTCACTTGTGTGTATATGAAGATATCAATTGCAGAATTATTGTTGATTAGCACCACATTGAGAACAATCGAAATATCTGCCAATTGGAAACCAGTTAAATGAATTATAGCAACCCATCCAAGGGTAAAGCATGTATTTAAAAGAGTATAATTCGACATTTGAGAATTTATCCTACAGATATTCTTGCATGTAAGTGATATATTTGCACAGATAGACTTGCAAAGTGAAGGAAACATATATGAAAGAGTCTATTTATTGAAACATTTCCTATGATTGCCAAAAGTTAGAATGAAACCAAATGTCTATTAATAGCAGATTAAATAAGTCAAGTGTGGTACATGCAAATGATGAAGTACCATTGTAATGTAAAAATGAAACGTGGAAACTCTATGGGTAACGTACTCAAAGTTCTCTTCAGATAAATTGTTAAGTGAAAAGGAAAGCATATGTTATGCCATCTTTTGTGAATAAGAAGGAGGAAAACATATACATTCGTATTGTACTTACACTGAAAAACTCTGGAACATTGCAAGCAAATAGTGACTTCTGGTTTTGTGCTGGAAACTTGGCAAAAAGAATAAGAAAAAAAGCAAAAAATATCAGAGAATTCGAAGAGATTACTGTATCCATAAGAATAAATTTATAGAGATTTTGGAGATTAAATATTCATCACAAAAGACTAATATCCTCAATATGTGGAGAGTTCATATAAATCAATAAAAACTCAAAAAATTCAATAGCACTATTCTTACAAGAATAAGAGAATATAAAGGATTCTTAAATATCTGACAATGTACTCAAACCCCCTCATGATAAGAAAAAAATGCAAAGTCAAAATACGATTAGATAACATTTTTCCCTGTAAATTAGCAAAGTTTGAATGCTTTGCTAACACATTAATTTGGTGAAGGTGTGAGAAAATAAATCCCTCTACATTGCTAGTAAGAGTAATATCAATCCAATTATATGAAGAGGAGTTAATAAGTAGGTAATACCAGTCAAGTCATAAAATGCCCTTGACTTAGCAATTGCATTTCTAGGGAGGAAATCAGCTTATAGATATGCATGTACACAAAAAGATTTCACTTGTGTGTATATGAAGATATCAATTGCAGAATTATTGTTGATTAGCACCACATTGAGAACAATCGAAATATCTGCCAATTGGAAACCAGTTAAATGAATTATAGCAACCCATCCAAGGGTAAAGCATGTATTTAAAAGAGTATAATTCGACATTTGAGAATTTATCCTACAGATATTCTTGCATGTAAGTGATATATTTGCACAGATAGACTTGCAAAGTGAAGGAAACATATATGAAAGAGTCTATTTATTGAAACATTTCCTATGATTGCCAAAAGTTAGAATGAAACCAAATGTCTATTAATAGCAGATTAAATAAGTCAAGTGTGGTACATGCAAATGATGAAGTACCATTGTAATGTAAAAATGAAACGTGGAAACTCTATGGGTAACGTACTCAAAGTTCTCTTCAGATAAATTGTTAAGTGAAAAGGAAAGCATATGTTATGCCATCTTTTGTGAATAAGAAGGAGGAAAACATATACATTCGTATTGTACTTACACTGAAAAACTCTGGAACATTGCAAGCAAATAGTGACTTCTGGTTTTGTGCTGGAAACTTGGCAAAAAGAATAAGAGCTAGAGAGCTTACACTGTGTGTCTTAATTTTTAAACATGAATAATATTAATATGTTGCTTCCTCAATGAATATAGTATCTCTCTTTAATTTTAAAAAAGTCAAGAAAAATCAGTGGAAAATGAAATGGCTCCCTATATATTTACATTGAAAGATATTAAAAAAGCATATTGCTAGGTAAAACAAAGCAAACCAGGTAAACATAACACAAAGGCAGAATAGTGTATGGAGTATTACGTTCTTGTTGTTTTTTATTTCTTTAAAAATTGACTCCAAGGCTGCATATGCACAGTCCATCTCTGCAAGGATTCACAAGAAATCAGGACCCGTATTTGAGGGAAGTGAACTGGAAGACTAGGTGACAGAGATGTAAGAGAAATTTATATTTAATGGTGTCCCTTTTTATACTTTCTGATTTTTTTCCGTGTGTATACCAATTCAAAAAATAAAATAGATTTTCAAAATTAATATTGTAATAAACTCAATAGATGAGATGAATAGCATCATGAAAGTATGTTAAAGGGTCTGATTTCTAATTGAAGCTTCTCACTGCAAGAAAATATACCTTCAATATATGTGTTGGAAATATAAGGGCAACAACTGGAAAAATTAAAATGGAATGCATAATCTTCAAACCATATAGGAAAATCAATAGAACAATTTCCCCAAATTAGTACAATAATTCTATTCTGCCCTTAATCAACAGAATAAAAGGAGAATAGGATGAAAAAGTGCAATCAGTAGCAAAGTAAACAAAAAATTTCAGTTATGATGGCAAGAAGAAATTCTAGTATATAGGAATCACAATAAACGAATCTCTACTACTAAAAGACTCTCAGTTGGGGTCAAGAAAAACTATTTTACTTATAAGAGATATCCGAAATGAGTTACTGAGGTAAATTTAAAATCAGGGCAAGAAATATATACCAGGTTAATACTAACAAAATAAAACTTAAGTATTATTAAATTAATATGAGACAAAGTAGAGTCTAAGAAAAAGCATCAAAAAACATAAATAAGGGCATTTCACTTTGAGGAAAGGAAAAAAAATCAACAATAATGAAAAACAGTCATGAACATTATGTATCTAACAACATAGCTTTAAGTATATAAATCAAAACCAGTTAAAAGAGCAAAGGAAAAATGATCAATCTGCAATCATAGTGGGAAACAGCTCCCCAGAAAATAACAGAACAATTAGACAAAAACAAGAAAGGACCTAGAGTTGTAAATAATATTCTTAACATGTTTAATATTTAACTTTACATTCAAAGACAATGAATACACTGTCTTGTCAAACACATATAGCACAGAAAATTAACCACGTATTATTAGTCTGTAAAGAAGGTCTCAACTAATTGCAGAAAGCTGAAATCAGACAGACCATATTCCCTGAGCACAAAACAATAAAATGAGAAACTATTAAGAATAGTAAAAAAAAAAAAAGGAGAAAACACCCAATACAACTACCCACCATAACATACAAACTATTCTTCAAAGTCTATTTGAAAAATGGCAAAAACTGTGATTTTGTTGGCATTGCAGGGTTGATTTCACAGGACTGGTACATTATGAATTCAAAGCTTGTTGGAGACAGTTGTAGGTTCAAGGAGTAGTGCCAAACTCCAGTCTTCCTGTGGCTGTACATATTTATTCCAATAATGCTATGTTGGTTGGAAATGTCAGAGATTAGGACACTGAGAACTTGGACCAATTGCAGCCAAACACATGTTGAAATTGTCAAAATAATGAAAATGGTTTAGAGAACAGTTACAGAGATATAAATATGTTTCTGTTTACATTTGGGGGGGATAACAAATTAAAGTATTAGCCTTTTTCTTATTTCTCCCCTTACCAAAGATAAGGAGAAGCACATACCCATCTTAGGAAATAACTTGAATGAAAGAAATGTGTCTAGGTGGATAGTAGCAACTTACTGTATCTCCCTTGAGAAGTGGCACAACCATATAACTAGAATATTTTTCAGAAATGCTAGAACTCAGCAAAACAGCTCAACATAGCTTAATGAGAAAGCTATTGATGAAGGGCAGACCTGAACATCTGAGCAAAAATTAACCAGTGGCTAGCACATCTCTCTGAATCTTAGATCTGGAGGAATCCTTGTAGAGAATTGTTCAGCATCGTCGCCATCATGACCACTTTCACAATGGGATACCAGAATTTGGGGTTTTTCTTTCCAAAACAATAACAGTGTTTTCTTCTACATTTCCCATTCCTGGTAAATGTGTCCTTCAGTTCTTAAAATTCTGAACCATAATGGCTTAGTGAGTCAAAGATCCATTAGTTAAAAAATACTCTTGAGAAGTTTTATTGCTTAGTGGTATAAACCTTTAAAAGTAAATTAGAAAATAATATCATGTTTCTCAGACAATGTGTACTCTATAAAGCTTAGAATTAGGAAGACTGTCTAAATGGCACCTTTCCCAAGTTCAGCCAGTCAGAGCCAATTAAGGGGATTCACCAGTGTTAATTTTTCAAGCAGTAAAGAGCCTCATAATGTCAAAATGCAAAAGACATAGCAGAGAAAGCAGCTTTTTTGCTCAGTCTGATACAGCCCCAGGGTTGGGTTGTGATCTTCCTTGCTTATAATGATTACAAAGAATGATAATGAAGACAGGAACGTCTTTTAACTGCAGGGAAATTTTCAGTTCTTCAAGGAAGGAGCTCAGTAATAGTTGCGAATGGACACATACAATGTTTGTTGTTTTTGTTGTTTAGTTTTTTCTTTCATTCCCTTCTCCACAAGGCATCCCTGCTGCATTAAAATGAATGGAGATGCACGTAGAAGAAGGTGAAATTTTCAGCCTTTCATGATTTTAGTATTACAATGATATTAGTTGAAAGAAATCATCCTCTGTGATTTTATCACCTGCTATTTTCCTATTAGACATAATCGAGGTTCATATAGCATGTATAGTCTAATATTAAGTTAGTGACTCTTGCTGAAGATGATGTACAAAACCCGCATCTGCGTTTTCAGTGACGTCTTTGACTGCATCCTTTACCGCTCTGGTCTCTGCTCTCTCTGGTCTAGCCACATAGGCATCCCTGGTCTGTCTCTGGGCCTTTGTGCTTGTTGTGTTGAACACCTTTCCCCAGATACACACGGCTCATTTCCACAGTACTTCCTTCTTGCAGCTTAATGAGAAAGCTATTGATGAAGGGCAGACCTGAACATCTGAGCAAAAATTAACCAGTGGCTAGCACATCTCTCTGAATCTTAGATCTGGAGGAATCCTTGTAGAGAATTGTTCAGCATCGTCGCCATCATGACCACTTTCACAATGGGATACCAGAATTTGGGGTTTTTCTTTCCAAAACAATAACAGTGTTTTCTTCTACATTTCCCATTCCTGGTAAATGTGTCCTTCAGTTCTTAAAATTCTGAACCATAATGGCTTAGTGAGTCAAAGATCCATTATTTAAAAAAATACTCTTGAGAAGTTTTATTGCTTAGTGGTATAAACCTTTAAAAGTAAATTAGAAAATAATATCATGTTTCTCAGACAATGTGTACTCTATAAAGCTTAGAATTAGGAAGACTGTCTAAATGGCACCTTTCCCAAGTTCAGCCAGTCAGAGCCAATTAAGGGGATTCACCAGTGTTAATTTTTCAAGCAGTAAAGAGCCTCATAATGTCAAAATGCAAAAGACATAGCAGAGAAAGCAGCTTTTTTGCTCAGTCTGATACAGCCCCAGGGTTGGGTTGTGATCTTCCTTGCTTATAATGATTACAAAGAATGATAATGAAGACAGGAACGTCTTTTAACTGCAGGGAAATTTTCAGTTCTTCAAGGAAGGAGCTCAGTAATAGTTGCGAATGGACACATACAATGTTTGTTGTTTTTGTTGTTTAGTTTTTTCTTTCATTCCCTTCTCCACAAGGCATCCCTGCTGCATTAAAATGAATGGAGATGCACGTAGAAGAAGGTGAAATTTTCAGCCTTTCATGATTTTAGTATTACAATGATATTAGTTGAAAGAAATCATCCTCTGTGATTTTATCACCTGCTATTTTCCTATTAGACATAATCGAGGTTCATATAGCATGTATAGTCTAATATTAAGTTAGTGACTCTTGCTGAAGATGATGTACAAAACCCGCATCTGCGTTTTCAGTGACGTCTTTGACTGCATCCTTTACCGCTCTGGTCTCTGCTCTCTCTGGTCTAGCCACATAGGCATCCCTGGTCTGTCTCTGGGCCTTTGTGCTTGTTGTGTTGAACACCTTTCCCCAGATACACACACGGCTCATTTCCACAGTACTTCCTTCTTGCAGCTCAGATCTCATCAGCAAGGTCTGCTCTTACACCCTTTATATGGTTATAATTCTTATAACCTCTGGCCCCTTGCAAATTCTGATTCCCATAACCTATTTTTTCATAGTATGATTACCAAAGCATATATGTGTTTATTTTTGCTTATTGTTTGTCTCCCTTTACTAGAAATAAACTTTGTTGGGTCATGGATTTTGTTTTATTCTTGTAGTTAGTCCTCAGAAAACATTTGCTGAATGAATGATTCAGTGATTGAACAGGTGAATGAGTACATAGAGAGAGGACTTCAAAATTGCTTCCTTCTTTAGTTTAGATTGAGATGGGACTCACTAACACATCTCAAGAACAGTTGCAAATGCTTTCATGTTCAGCACCTCTTTCTATTATTATTATTTTGGTTTTTACATCTGTCTTTTCTATTGCATTTTAGAGCCTTGGGAGTTGGTGGCCCTGTTGTATTGATTTCTTTATCATTTCCTTTCATCCTCCACTCATTCTCTCAGCACAGACTAGCACACAGTGGGCCTTCATACTTCCATTAAACAGAACAAACTGACACAATCAAGCATAGCTTTTGTTTCTGTCTAACCTAATCAGGGAATGTCACAGGACTGTGGTATTAAATTTGAGATGGTTATGCGGGTGGCGGTAGTCATAAAAGAATCTGTCTGCCAATGCAGGAGATGTTAGATATGCAGGTTTGATCCCTGGGTTGGAAAAGTCCTCTGGAGTGGTATTCTTGCCTGGAAAATTCCGTGGACAGAGGAGCCTGGCAGGCTATAGTCCATGGGGTTGCAAAGAGTCAAACATGACTATGCATACATTCACACTTCACCACTATGCTATCTACACCATACATATTTTCAAGGATTTAAAAAACATTGATTGAGTACTTCAGGGTGTTTCTCTTCTTGCTCTTAGAAATATCTAAATACGATTCATTTCCCAACTCCTCTTCAGCCTCCCCTGAAGGTCTGAGTCTTCTGCAGAAGAAAAGTTTCTGAATTATGTCAGCATTGAAAAGTTGGTGGGATCTGGGTTTAGCTTTCTTTAAAAGCTTTCGCCCTGGTCTCTGCTCTCTCTGGTCTAGCCACATAGGCATCCCTGGTCTGTCTCTGGGCCTTTGTGCTTGTTGTGTTGAACACCTTTCCCCAGATACACACACGGCTCATTTCCACAGTACTTCCTTCTTGCAGCTCAGATCTCATCAGCAAGGTCTGCTCTTACACCCTTTATATGGTTATAATTCTTATAACCTCTGGCCCCTTGCAAATTCTGATTCCCATAACCTATTTTTTCATAGTATGATTACCAAAGCATATATGTGTTTATTTTTGCTTATTGTTTGTCTCCCTTTACTAGAAATAAACTTTGTTGGGTCATGGATTTTGTTTTATTCTTGTAGTTAGTCCTCAGAAAACATTTGCTGAATGAATGATTCAGTGATTGAACAGGTGAATGAGTACATAGAGAGAGGACTTCAAAATTGCTTCCTTCTTTAGTTTAGATTGAGATGGGACTCACTAACACATCTCAAGAACAGTTGCAAATGCTTTCATGTTCAGCACCTCTTTCTATTATTATTATTTTGGTTTTTACATCTGTCTTTTCTATTGCATTTTAGAGCCTTGGGAGTTGGTGGCCCTGTTGTATTGATTTCTTTATCATTTCCTTTCATCCTCCACTCATTCTCTCAGCACAGACTAGCACACAGTGGGCCTTCATACTTCCATTAAACAGAACAAACTGACACAATCAAGCATAGCTTTTGTTTCTGTCTAACCTAATCAGGGAATGTCACAGGACTGTGGTATTAAATTTGAGATGGTTATGCGGGTGGCGGTAGTCATAAAAGAATCTGTCTGCCAATGCAGGAGATGTTAGATATGCAGGTTTGATCCCTGGGTTGGAAAAGTCCTCTGGAGTGGTATTCTTGCCTGGAAAATTCCGTGGACAGAGGAGCCTGGCAGGCTATAGTCCATGGGGTTGCAAAGAGTCAAACATGACTATGCATACATTCACACTTCACCACTATGCTATCTACACCATACATATTTTCAAGGATTTAAAAAACATTGATTGAGTACTTCAGGGTGTTTCTCTTCTTGCTCTTAGAAATATCTAAATACGATTCATTTCCCAACTCCTCTTCAGCCTCCAGCACTGGAAAGCTGGAACTTCTGAGTCTTCTGCAGAAGAAAAGTTTCTGAATTATGTCAGCATTGAAAAGTTGGTGGGATCTGGGTTTAGCTTTCTTTAAAAAGCTATTCTGGGAGGCACCATTTCTTTGATGAGCCATTATGAGGCACCCTTTCTCAAGTGAGATTCTCTGAAGAAGTGTTTAAATGTTAGCCTCATTTTTGTAAACGTATGCACAGTAGCTCTTTCACAGAACCAGAATGATTTTCTTGGATCAGAGATTTGCTTGAAAATCATTCTTTTATTATTGGTGAAGTGTCTGTTTTGTTACAGTGAAATTCTACGAAGTCACTGTAGAAATTAATAGATACATTAAAAAAAAAAAGCCTGAATGCATTGTGCTTCCTATGTAAAAATGATGCTTTGGACATTTCCTCAGTGTATTTGGCAGTTTGTTTTTTCAACAGTGCTATTGACGCCACCTGTGAAAGATGGCTACCTGGGGCTGGGGTATAGTTGCTAGTCTTCCTAAAGAATAGATGCATATTTAAACTTAACTGCCGAAAGCTGGATGCATGCCTGGGAGACATTCAGGAAAACAGATTCTTGTTAGTATGGAATGGTTTAGAAATCATCATGTCTGGGTTTTCCTTCCAACTCTTGCCACATTCTAGTTAGGCCCGTCATTTATTCTTTCTGGAGTTTATCTCTGCAGAAAAAACGTTTTAAAATTCCAAGTTCCTACGCAGTTAAACATCCAAGTGTTTTTGGGTTTCTGACTCCTCAAACCAGCTTTATCAATCATGTCCATAAATTTCCAATTTTCACTATGCCCTTCCTAGAAGATTGATAGTTTTGTAATGATGAAAGTAATTACCTTAAGAGTATGCATAAGGTGTCCCATGATTTATATGTCAGTTTACTGAAAGAGACGATGTTTTGACTTGCTTTTCCTCTAAAGAATGGCTAGGTAATAACCTGTTGGTTTCAAAGCCCCCCACTATGCTATCTACACCATACATATTTTCAAGGATTTAAAAAACATTGATTGAGTACTTCAGGGTGTTTCTCTTCTTGCTCTTAGAAATATCTAAATACGATTCATTTCCCAACTCCTCTTCAGCCTCCAGCACTGGAAAGCTGGAACTTCTGAGTCTTCTGCAGAAGAAAAGTTTCTGAATTATGTCAGCATTGAAAAGTTGGTGGGATCTGGGTTTAGCTTTCTTTAAAAAGCTATTCTGGGAGGCACCATTTCTTTGATGAGCCATTATGAGGCACCCTTTCTCAAGTGAGATTCTCTGAAGAAGTGTTTAAATGTTAGCCTCATTTTGTAAACGTATGCACAGTAGCTCTTTCACAGAACCAGAATGATTTTCTTGGATCAGAGATTTGCTTGAAAATCATTCTTTTATTATTGGTGAAGTGTCTGTTTTGTTACAGTGAAATTCTACGAAGTCACTGTAGAAATTAATAGATACATTAAAAAAAAAAAGCCTGAATGCATTGTGCTTCCTATGTAAAAATGATGCTTTGGACATTTCCTCAGTGTATTTGGCAGTTTGTTTTTTCAACAGTGCTATTGACGCCACCTGTGAAAGATGGCTACCTGGGGCTGGGGTATAGTTGCTAGTCTTCCTAAAGAATAGATGCATATTTAAACTTAACTGCCGAAAGCTGGATGCATGCCTGGGAGACATTCAGGAAAACAGATTCTTGTTAGTATGGAATGGTTTAGAAATCATCATGTCTGGGTTTTCCTTCCAACTCTTGCCACATTCTAGTTAGGCCCGTCATTTATTCTTTCTGGAGTTTATCTCTGCAGAAAAAGCGTTTTAAAAATTCCAAGTTCCTACGCAGTTAAACATCCAAGTGTTTTTGGGTTTCTGACTCCTCAAACCAGCTTTATCAATCATGTCCATAAATTTCCAATTTTCACTATGCCCTTCCTAGAAGATTGATAGTTTTGTAATGATGAAAGTAATTACCTTAAGAGTATGCATAAGGTGTCCCATGATTTATATGTCAGTTTACTGAAAGAGACGATGTTTTGACTTGCTTTTCCTCTAAAGAATGGCTAGGTAATAACCTGTTGGATCATGCGGCAAAGAGCAACTGTAACAGGATCCTCTTCCTGTTGACAGAAGGTCAGCGTGGCTGCTGTTGCTGCACTGACTGACGTCTCTGTTCAGAGTAATAATTAGGTATCTTTATACCCTTGCTTGTTTCATCAGAAGCTTTCATTTTGACTGAAGCAGCAGAAGTGGAGGCCACACTTGAAGGATGGGGGCATTGCTTCCAGTGACATTATCAGGATATCAACAATTTTGCCATCTGTTCTTCAGCACTTACAGTAGTTGTCATCTGTTTTTAAAGGGAAATGAGCAATTCAAGGGCCACATTATTTTTTTCAGAGCCTTGGATTTTTATTTTCTGAGGCTATCGTAGACTGCCTTGTACAAACTCTGTGAGTAAATTCAGTTTTTCAGATCAGAATACAGTTTGGGGATCTGTTTCATGTCTTAAGTCACTCAGTTAAATTTATCTCCTTGCCCCAACGTGTCAATATCCATACAGTTATTTTGGTAAGCTTACCCTTACAGTAGTGCACAGTGAAAATGACACCATAATGTCTCGTCAGTGAATCTCTCAGGTGGTGATGAGGACCTTTAATGATCCACTAAACATGCCAGGTACCTGATGAATCCAGGAACATGACACCTAACTGGACTCTGTTACCCAGAACAGAAACCTGGCTCTTATCCTTTATTCCCCGCAACCAAACAATCCCCACATCCTGCAGACTTGTCCTCCTGCAGATGCACTGAAGTGATTCTCATCATCTCTGTATCAGTTATTCTAGTCACCGTGTGGGTCTTAACCTCTACTTGCACAGTCTCAGTGTCCTTTCAGTTAATCTTCCAAACTAAATTAAAAATTAAACTTTCTAAAGTGCAAAACTGTTTCTGTCATTGTACTATTTAAAGTGTTTACATGGATTTTTTTTTAAAGGTCTCTACATAGATTTTGATCACCATCAGAGAATAGCTCCTAATAGGTGCTCAGTACACACTTCTTAAATGAAAAAAGAATCCTTTTAGAGAAAGCCCAGGATTCTTAGCATGATCAGTAAAACTACCTCTTCTCTACTATATATTCCACCAATGGTGTATGAGGGGGTTTTTAGTGATAGATAGTTTACTAACAAATATACTTGCTTTAATGGTTATGTATTTATGTTTTTTGACTTGCTGTTATTGACAAAGGTTGCTGATTTTTCCATTTATAGGGATGATGTAACATATACTTTTGACATAAATTTCTTAGATTATAATAACAAGTTCACTTAAAGAGAAGACAAGATAGGTGAAATGAGGCTAAGGTCAATATTAAGAAGTCAGTGCAACAATCATAGCCCATTCCATTGATCTGTAGTTATTTTCTTACGTATTTGTCTTCTATCCTAGACCATGAGTTCTTGTATAGCAGTGATGGCCCTTTTACAATGTGGCCATGTGGGAAAAGTAAACTATTTTTTGAGTGAATGAAGTTAAGGAAATTCAGTTTGGATAGTGCCAGGATAAGAGCTTGAATTAATGGTAATTACTTGAGTAATATTCAGACAAAATGGCAATGTCAATAAAGACAGCATCTTCAACATACAACCTTTGGAATAGTTCAGTGACTATTTAGACATGTGTTTTCAAAACTGGTTCAAAACAAAGTTTTTAGGCAATATATATGAAATACCCAATGGTTTCAGTAGAAAGTGAACTATTTAAATACTTAAATGGTTATCTTTTGCACTGTGTACAAAATATCCAAATCATAGAAACCGTTTAATGAAGACTGAATCTTTAGTTTATACCATACATGTCCTCTTTTAATCTCTATTTGTGGTAAGCCTATAAAATGTTCTATGATAATTTAAAGCAGACTGCCCCAGATGCACTGAAGTGATTCTCATCATCTCTGTATCAGTTATTCTAGTCACCGTGTGGGTCTTAACCTCTACTTGCACAGTCTCAGTGTCCTTTCAGTTAATCTTCCAAACTAAATTAAAAATTAAACTTTCTAAAGTGCAAAACTGTTTCTGTCATTGTACTATTTAAAGTGTTTACATGGATTTTTTTTTAAAGGTCTCTACATAGATTTTGATCACCATCAGAGAATAGCTCCTAATAGGTGCTCAGTACACACTTCTTAAATGAAAAAAGAATCCTTTTAGAGAAAGCCCAGGATTCTTAGCATGATCAGTAAAACTACCTCTTCTCTACTATATATTCCACCAATGGTGTATGAGGGGGTTTTTAGTGATAGATAGTTTACTAACAAATATACTTGCTTTAATGGTTATGTATTTATGTTTTTTGACTTGCTGTTATTGACAAAGGTTGCTGATTTTTCCATTTATAGGGATGATGTAACATATACTTTTGACATAAATTTCTTAGATTATAATAACAAGTTCACTTAAAGAGAAGACAAGATAGGTGAAATGAGGCTAAGGTCAATATTAAGAAGTCAGTGCAACAATCATAGCCCATTCCATTGATCTGTAGTTATTTTCTTACGTATTTGTCTTCTATCCTAGACCATGAGTTCTTGTATAGCAGTGATGGCCCTTTTACAATGTGGCCATGTGGGAAAAGTAAACTATTTTTTGAGTGAATGAAGTTAAGGAAATTCAGTTTGGATAGTGCCAGGATAAGAGCTTGAATTAATGGTAATTACTTGAGTAATATTCAGACAAAATGGCAATGTCAATAAAGACAGCATCTTCAACATACAACCTTTGGAATAGTTCAGTGACTATTTAGACATGTGTTTTCAAAACTGGTTCAAAACAAAGTTTTTAGGCAATATATATGAAATACCCAATGGTTTCAGTAGAAAGTGAACTATTTAAATACTTAAATGGTTATCTTTTGCACTGTGTACAAAATATCCAAATCATAGAAACCGTTTAATGAAGACTGAATCTTTAGTTTATACCATACATGTCCTCTTTTAATCTCTATTTGTGGTAAGCATATATGGTTGGTTCTTTTTAACTAAAAACTGTTCTATGAAATAATAATTCTAACTTCTAGAAAATATATTAAAGGTGAAAGAGGAAGATGTAGACAAGATGATTTTCAAAGTGTTTTTGCTTATAGATTTCATTTGCTTTCACTGCTTTCTTTTCCCCTTCTCCAAGTACATGTAAACTTGTAGATTACAAGAGCTCAAAGGATCTTGCTGATAGGCTGACATTCTCATTTGGTCAGTAAAATCCTTGGTGCTGAGAGAAGTCAACATGCCCTGGTCTCAAGGCTAGATTAAGGCCGAGTCAAGACCCGAAACTAAATCTCCTGGAGTCTAGGCTAGAGTGTGTCATTCTAGGGAATGCTGCCACTCTTTTTGTTAGCATTCCTTCTTCTGTCCCTGTAATTCTGATGCCCGAGTTCATTTCCTTCTTTTACTGGGTAGTCTGTGTGTGCCTTATTAAATGAGGTGAACAAAAATAGGTGTATATAGAGGTCTGAACATTTTTCCCCCTTAATGGCCCATTTATGTAAATAAGGTACTTTCCAGAATTTCTTCAGCATATCTCCTCATTATAATAATGATATGCCACTATAAAACTGACCTAGTATATAATTTATCAAAAAGTAGGTCTTTCTGGCAACTTCATCATAGGGATTGAATCAGTGAGTCCGTGAAGTAAGAGGCAGGAATTTGCTGTCGAAAAGGGGCCTTAATGGGTAAATCTATCAATTTTTTTAATTTAAAACCTTTATTTTACTTTTAACTTTTGCAGAGTTTTGTTGTTTACAGATATGCATGTTCCCACATTAGTCATATGTATATCCGCCCCTGCCCACCCCTCCCAACCATCACACAGCACCCCTGAAGGATCCCCTTTTCTCACAGAGCAATGACTAGAGCTATTTTCTTTCATTTCTTAAAATTCAACAAATGGCAATGTCAATAACGACAGCATCTTCAACATACAACCTTTGGAATAGTTCAGTGACTATTTAGACATGTGTTTTCAAAACTGGTTCAAAACAAAGTTTTTAGGCAATATATATGAAATACCCAATGGTTTCAGTAGAAAGTGAACTATTTAAATACTTAAATGGTTATCTTTTGCACTGTGTACAAAATATCCAAATCATAGAAACCGTTTAATGAAGACTGAATCTTTAGTTTATACCATACATGTCCTCTTTTAATCTCTATTTGTGGTAAGCATATATGGTTGGTTCTTTTTAACTAAAAACTGTTCTATGAAATAATAATTCTAACTTCTAGAAAATATATTAAAGGTGAAAGAGGAAGATGTAGACAAGATGATTTTCAAAGTGTTTTTGCTTATAGATTTCATTTGCTTTCACTGCTTTCTTTTCCCCTTCTCCAAGTACATGTAAACTTGTAGATTACAAGAGCTCAAAGGATCTTGCTGATAGGCTGACATTCTCATTTGGTCAGTAAAATCCTTGGTGCTGAGAGAAGTCAACATGCCCTGGTCTCAAGGCTAGATTAAGGCCGAGTCAAGACCCGAAACTAAATCTCCTGGAGTCTAGGCTAGAGTGTGTCATTCTAGGGAATGCTGCCACTCTTTTTGTTAGCATTCCTTCTTCTGTCCCTGTAATTCTGATGCCCGAGTTCATTTCCTTCTTTTACTGGGTAGTCTGTGTGTGCCTTATTAAATGAGGTGAACAAAAATAGGTGTATATAGAGGTCTGAACATTTTTCCCCCTTAATGGCCCATTTATGTAAATAAGGTACTTTCCAGAATTTCTTCAGCATATCTCCTCATTATAATAATGATATGCCACTATAAAACTGACCTAGTATATAATTTATCAAAAAGTAGGTCTTTCTGGCAACTTCATCATAGGGATTGAATCAGTGAGTCCGTGAAGTAAGAGGCAGGAATTTGCTGTCGAAAAGGGGCCTTAATGGGTAAATCTATCAATTTTTTTTTTAATTTAAAAACCTTTATTTTACTTTTAACTTTTGCAGAGTTTTGTTGTTTACAGATATGCATGTTCCCACATTAGTCATATGTATATCCGCCCCTGCCCACCCCTCCCAACCATCACACAGCACCCCTGAAGGATCCCCTTTTCTCACAGAGCAATGACTAGAGCTATTTTCTTCACTTATGATAGTACAGGCCTTCATGCTACTTCCTTTATGCCTCCCACCCTCTGTTCCTTCCCACAATGTTCATATGTCCACTGTCCACGTCTATCTTTCCGTCACTTTACCATGTGTGCCATCATCACCATCCTACTAGATTCCATATGTGTGTGTTAATATACTGTATTTGTCCTTCTCTTTCTGACTGACTTCACTTTTTATGATACGTTCTAGATCCAGCCACCTCAATAGGGCTGATTCTTCTGCATTTCTCTTTACAACTGTGTAGTATTCCATTGAATATATGTACCAGAGCTTTTGGATCCATTCGTTCATCAATGGACATCTAGGTTGCTTCCATGTTCTAGCTATTGTATATGCAGCTGCAATGAACATTGGGGTACAGGTGCTTCTTTCAGATTTGATTTCATCCGGCTCTAAACCTAAGAGTGGGATTGCTGGGTTGTATGGTGCTTCTATTTTTAGTTTTTTAAGAAATCTCCAGACTGTCTTCCATAGAGACTATATCAATTTACATTCCCACCAGCAATGCAGGAGTGTTCCCTTTTCTCCACACCCTCTCCAGTATTTATTGTCTGTCAATTTGTGGATGACGGCCATTCTGACTGGTGTGAGGTGATATCTCATTGTAGTTTTGATTTGCATTTCTCTAATTATAAGCGAAGTTGAGCATCGTTTCATGTGTTTTTGGGCCATCTGTATGTTGTCTTCGGAGAGGTGTCTGTTTAGGTCCTTTTCCCATGTTTTGATTGGGTTGTTCATTTTTCCTGTGCTGAGTTGTCTGAGTTGATTGCAAATCTATCAATTTTTATGTAAGGTGCTTTGAGGAAACCCAGTATAGTTCTTGTGGCATAAATATAAGAATTACTTTCTTAAAAGAGTCAAATGATTTGGAAATACAGTTCACTCTCTGATCTGGTAGGAAAACTGTTCTCAGGAACATTTCATGTTTTCAATTAAGACATTTGTTTCCATAAAGAATTTCAGTTGAGGTATTTTAAATACAGTATACCTGAAGTGAATTCAAAGTCTCAGACATATTTTTGAGAAGTGGGCAATAGTGTATGTAGCTAGAACTCTTCCTAACTGGGTAACTTGTACCATGATGTAGGAATGGGTATTTTACTGGGGACCTGTTAGGCAGCTGCTCAAGGCTTTCTTGGTTTACTCTGCTTTTCCATCTGTTTTACCTGTTTCTATTTCTGAATAATTTATTTTGCCATCTGCATAAACAGAACACCTGGCTGAAGGCTAACTCTTACACCTAAATAATTTAGAGAAAATAACCTCTTTAGTCTTTATTGGAATAATGTAATGACTTTCAAGAACAAAGACCTTAAATAAATAACACTTAAGGACATTTCTGGTGTTTTAATGATTACACTAACAGTTTAAAAGGTAATATTAGTCTATTTTTTAGATTAAAAATTGTCTCACATTTCTGTTCTTATTGCTTTCCTTAAGATATAGATTCTAGCAGTTGCTGTGGCTTTTATGTTTCCTGCTGGTGTATTTTTATGTCTTTATTTACAATAGTTGTTGTTTGTAGATGATTATGACTTTATTATGTCCTAACTAAAAAGCTGTTCAACTCTTGACTGTGAGAAATAGAAATAAATTCATATGTTTTTCCCTAACAGCTTACTTCAGTAGATGCTTAGATCTCTATTAGCAAATGTATTTGGCATTACATAAGAAACATTTCATCCTGGATGATTTCTGCTTTTACTGAGGTTATCTTGCTTATGCAATTATTTTAAGTGTTTTTTCACTGTGAAAAATAAAACTCAGTAGTGGCACAAATTTGTGAAGTGTTTTTCTACGGATTGATTTATTAATAAACAATCCAATGAAAACTCGTTTCGGTGAGGTGTTTAGTATTTTGGCATTTCTCTAATTATAAGCGAAGTTGAGCATCGTTTCATGTGTTTTTGGGCCATCTGTATGTTGTCTTCGGAGAGGTGTCTGTTTAGGTCCTTTTCCCATGTTTTGATTGGGTTGTTCATTTTTCCTGTGCTGAGTTGTCTGAGTTGATTGCAAATCTATCAATTTTTATGTAAGGTGCTTTGAGGAAACCCAGTATAGTTCTTGTGGCATAAATATAAGAATTACTTTCTTAAAAGAGTCAAATGATTTGGAAATACAGTTCACTCTCTGATCTGGTAGGAAAACTGTTCTCAGGAACATTTCATGTTTTCAATTAAGACATTTGTTTCCATAAAGAATTTCAGTTGAGGTATTTTAAATACAGTATACCTGAAGTGAATTCAAAGTCTCAGACATATTTTTGAGAAGTGGGCAATAGTGTATGTAGCTAGAACTCTTCCTAACTGGGTAACTTGTACCATGATGTAGGAATGGGTATTTTACTGGGGACCTGTTAGGCAGCTGCTCAAGGCTTTCTTGGTTTACTCTGCTTTTCCATCTGTTTTACCTGTTTCTATTTCTGAATAATTTATTTTGCCATCTGCATAAACAGAACACCTGGCTGAAGGCTAACTCTTACACCTAAATAATTTAGAGAAAATAACCTCTTTAGTCTTTATTGGAATAATGTAATGACTTTCAAGAACAAAGACCTTAAATAAATAACACTTAAGGACATTTCTGGTGTTTTAATGATTACACTAACAGTTTAAAAGGTAATATTAGTCTATTTTTTAGATTAAAAATTGTCTCACATTTCTGTTCTTATTGCTTTCCTTAAGATATAGATTCTAGCAGTTGCTGTGGCTTTTATGTTTCCTGCTGGTGTATTTTTATGTCTTTATTTACAATAGTTGTTGTTTGTAGATGATTATGACTTTATTATGTCCTAACTAAAAAGCTGTTCAACTCTTGACTGTGAGAAATAGAAATAAATTCATATGTTTTTCCCTAACAGCTTACTTCAGTAGATGCTTAGATCTCTATTAGCAAATGTATTTGGCATTACATAAGAAACATTTCATCCTGGATGATTTCTGCTTTTACTGAGGTTATCTTGCTTATGCAATTATTTTAAGTGTTTTTTCACTGTGAAAAATAAAACTCAGTAGTGGCACAAATTTGTGAACTGAAGGCACGCACTCAAGTTGAATTTCTACGGATTGATTTATTAATAAACAATCCAATGAACTCTCAGTCATTTAAATTTCAGTGATGGCAAGAATGAAGGTATCTCATGTCAGCTCTCTATTTAACTGCTTACTAGCTGGGTGACCTTAGGTGATTTACCTGACCTTTCTGGGCCTTGATTTCTTCATCTATAAGCAGGGATGATAATATTTACCCATAGATTTTAGTTGCAGGGGGCACATCTAGCATTTAGGTATTGAAAAATAATACCTCTGTTTGTTATTCAAATTGAATAAATATTAAAGAATGGATTGTTCCAACTATTTTAGGTAAGTAAGATTTAAGTAGTTTTTAAAGATTGGAAAAAATTCTAAAGTGTTCTACACCATTCCTTTAATTTTCATTCAGTATATACTGAACATAATTTTAATTGAAAAGTATGGTTATCAATGTAAAGAATAACTCAGTGGTAAAGAATCCACCTGCCAAGCAGGAGATATGGGTTTGATCCCTGGGTTGTGAAGATCCCCTGAGATATGGCAACCCACTCCATTATTCTTGCCTGGGAAATCCCATGGACAGAGGAGCGTGGTGAGCTACCACAGGGTCACAAGAGTTGCTCACAACTTAGTAACTAAACAATAACAGCAACAACCCACAGTATGCTGTGTACTGTCTATATAGAATAATTCAACAGCATTCACAGGCTAGTTAAGATACAAATTAATATTTTTCTGCTGTTACTGGCCCTGGATAGTTTTCCTTTTTGAGGTTGGTCTTAGGTCTGCTTTTTAAAATTTTATGTCTTCTCCCTGGCTAACAGCTGTCTTTTCTTGCTATAGCTTATAGGTTTGCCTATAGCAATTTTTGTCTCTGATTTTAATTTTGTGCTTATAATCTATAACAGATTTGGAACACAAAGTTCTAAGGGATGAGTTTCCTTATGTATATGTTTTAGAGCAAGAATTCTGAGACATTTTGTTATTCATTGCCCAGTAGTTGTAATTTGTGTTAGTAGAGTATTTCTAATACTCAAAATGTATTGTCTTTCAAATTTACTATTCTACAGAGGTACTAAATTGTTTATTATATGAAAATATGGTTATTATGTCAACTAGGAAAGAGAGCAAATTATCATTTATTCAGATTTAAACACTTTTATAACTGTAACTAGAATAAGGCTAACAAGATAATAAGTCAAAGCAAATTTAAGTTATGCTTGATAGAGTAAGTTTATAATATTCCTGTTATTTGAAAAATGTTCATATTCATTGTGGAATACCTAGTATGAGTCATACAATGTGTGATGTGATGAAAGTATCAGAGGAATAAAAGATATTTTGTATCTTTCAAGAGTCCAGCCTGATGATGGCAGGATTGAGAGAAGAGGGGAGTGCAGAGAGATAAAGTATAATATGAACTATGATACAAGTAAGTGCAGAATATAATTGGGGTGCAAAGGCAAGAATGGTTTGATCTCCATTGCTGGGCCCAAGGGCCCAGCATAGGAGGAGCATAGATATAGCAGGAGAAGCACAGATATAGAAATCGGCTTCCAGAGGAAGTGTGGTATGCCTTAAATCTCGTAAATAGCCAAGCAGGAGATATGGGTTTGACCCAACCTGAGATATGGCAACCCACTCCATTATTCTTGCCTGGGAAATCCCATGGACAGAGGAGCGTGGTGAGCTACCACAGGGTCACAAGAGTTGCTCACAACTTAGTAACTAAACAATAACAGCAACAACCCACAGTATGCTGTGTACTGTCTATATAGAATAATTCAACAGCATTCACAGGCTAGTTAAGATACAAATTAATATTTTTCTGCTGTTACTGGCCCTGGATAGTTTTCCTTTTTGAGGTTGGTCTTAGGTCTGCTTTTTAAAATTTTATGTCTTCTCCCTGGCTAACAGCTGTCTTTTCTTGCTATAGCTTATAGGTTTGCCTATAGCAATTTTTGTCTCTGATTTTAATTTTGTGCTTATAATCTATAACAGATTTGGAACACAAAGTTCTAAGGGATGAGTTTCCTTATGTATATGTTTTAGAGCAAGAATTCTGAGACATTTTGTTATTCATTGCCCAGTAGTTGTAATTTGTGTTAGTAGAGTATTTCTAATACTCAAAATGTATTGTCTTTCAAATTTACTATTCTACAGAGGTACTAAATTGTTTATTATATGAAAATATGGTTATTATGTCAACTAGGAAAGAGAGCAAATTATCATTTATTCAGATTTAAACACTTTTATAACTGTAACTAGAATAAGGCTAACAAGATAATAAGTCAAAGCAAATTTAAGTTATGCTTGATAGAGTAAGTTTATAATATTCCTGTTATTTGAAAAATGTTCATATTCATTGTGGAATACCTAGTATGAGTCATACAATGTGTGATGTGATGAAAGTATCAGAGGAATAAAAGATATTTTGTATCTTTCAAGAGTCCAGCCTGATGATGGCAGGATTGAGAGAAGAGGGGAGTGCAGAGAGATAAAGTATAATATGAACTATGATACAAGTAAGTGCAGAATATAATTGGGGTGCAAAGGCAAGAATGGTTTGATCTCCATTGCTGGGCCCAAGGGCCCAGCATAGGAGGAGCATAGATATAGCAGGAGAAGCACAGATATAGAAATCGGCTTCCAGAGGAAGTGTGGTATGCCTTAAATAATGAGTTACTATTCTTCAGTCAGGCAGTCTATAGATTGTATATACTGATGTGGTAAATTTAGAGGTTGAAGTGGTTCATATAACAAAAGTAACTATAAATAATTGCTATGGCTGGAAGGTAGGGTGTGTATGCTAGATGGAGGAGTAGAGAGATGAGACCATAAAGATGAATCAGTGATGCAGAATCCATGCTGTGCCTAGAAGTTTTCATTTTATTTTGAAGCAGGGGGAATCATGAAAGGTTTTAATCGGGCAACTGATATGATCAGATTTACACTTTCCAAAGATGCTTCTGATGCATTGTGTGAATGGAATGAAGCAGGAATAGAAGCACAGTGACAGATATTGGAGCTACGGCAATAGTCCAGGAAAGGAATCATACAGTTTGAACTCAGAAAGTGAGAATAGAAGAATGGGTGGATTTGAGGGGTATTTAGGTGGTAAGAATCAACAGGACTTGAGGACTGATTAGATTTCTGAAGGTCAATGGAGATAGAACTTGTAAGGAAACCTCAGAGAAGTAAAGAATTAAGGACAACTCCCAGGTTCATGCCTGGAGCAACCTGGTGATTCTGATACCTTTCACTGTGATGGGAAATAGAAGAGAACAAATTTTAAGGAACATTTAGTTCGGGTGATACAGAATTTGGGATGCTTGTGGTCTAACTGGGTGCCTAATGCAGTATGTAGCTAGTATACCAGTTGTATAAACAGGTGTATATCACATTTTGAAAGACCAGTGTAAAAATATGTAGTTAACCAAGGCAAGATTCATCTAGTCAGTATTAGAAGATAATCATACAATGAAATATACACAGGAAGAATGAGTGGAGATATCACATAGGACAATTTCAGGGGATTCCATGTTCATATAGTTCAGTTCCAAGTCTTTATGGTAGAAGATGGCGACTTTTGCTACTCAGTTGTGGGTTCTGACCTTCTGGCTGCTGCCACAGGAAAATAATGAAAAGGCAGGAACATATCTTGAAAACAATCAAATATATTCTGGTTGGTTGTTTAAAAGAAGAATCCATGTAGAATATGTGGTAGTGCTGATACTGCAGCCCCAGCATGAGAGATAGATATATATCTATATGTATACCTATATCCATATTTACGTAGATATGCTTGCAAAAATAGATGTAGATATAGGCATATGGTTATATGTGAAGAAAGCACTATGATGTAGGGATGATTTTAAAAAATATTCACACTGAGTCTCCAGAAGGGTAATATCAGGAAATAAGGAGTAAAATCCTCATAAAAGGATAAAAAAAAAAAGATTGAGTCCAAGTGAAGTCACAGGGATGAACAAGTCAAGGCATAAAGCAGATTCCTAATCAAACCTTACCATGGGTAATCAAGAGTAAGGAACAAGGAAAACTAATGGACACACCTGGGTATGTGTGAATGCATGCTAAGTTGCTTCAGTCATGTCCAATTCCTTATGGCCCTGTGGACTGTAGCTCGCTAGATTGCTCTGTCATTAGGATTCTCCAGGCAAGAATACTGGAGTGAGCTGTGCCCTCTTTCAGGGTAGCTTCCTGACCCAGGAATCGAACCCTCATCTCTTTTTTTTTTGGCAGAGGGGGGCAGGCAGGCCACCTCTGTTGGCCTTTCACTTATCAATTTTTCATCCATCTTTGTTCTTTTGGCCCGTGTAGGCCTCCCATTGCAGTGGCCTCTGTTGTCGCAGAGCACTGGCTCTGGGCGCATGCACTCCAGAGCTCCAGGTCAGTAATTGGACATATCGGTCCAGCCGCTCCATGGCATGTGGGACTTCCCAGGCCAGGGATGGAACCAGCGCCCCTTGCACTGCAAGGCGGAGTCCTTACCCACTGGACCACCAGGGAAGCCCCAAACCCTCATCTCTTATGCCTCCTGCTTTGGCAGGTAGATTCTTTACCACTGGCACCACGTGGGAAATTCTAATACTGGGGTGAAAACTTGGGTTTCTTCCACTAGGCTTGTTATTTTAAGTATTAAAAATCTCCTCTAAAGAAAAACGGAATCATTGAGCAGGTGCCCAGCACACATGGCACCCATGGTTTATTGATCGATTTGTGATATAAATCTCATTTAGTAGATATGCTTGCAAAAATAGAAAAATTGTAGATTTTAGTGCTGATACTGCAGCCCCAGCATGAGAGATAGATATATATCTATATGTATACCTATATCCATATTTACGTAGATATGCTTGCAAAAATAGATGTAGATATAGGCATATGGTTATATGTGAAGAAAGCACTATGATGTAGGGATGATTTTAAAAAATATTCACACTGAGTCTCCAGAAGGGTAATATCAGGAAATAAGGAGTAAAATCCTCATAAAAGGATAAAAAAAAAAAGATTGAGTCCAAGTGAAGTCACAGGGATGAACAAGTCAAGGCATAAAGCAGATTCCTAATCAAACCTTACCATGGGTAATCAAGAGTAAGGAACAAGGAAAACTAATGGACACACCTGGGTATGTGTGAATGCATGCTAAGTTGCTTCAGTCATGTCCAATTCCTTATGGCCCTGTGGACTGTAGCTCGCTAGATTGCTCTGTCATTAGGATTCTCCAGGCAAGAATACTGGAGTGAGCTGTGCCCTCTTTCAGGGTAGCTTCCTGACCCAGGAATCGAACCCTCATCTCTTTTTTTTTTGGCAGAGGGGGGCAGGCAGGCCACCTCTGTTGGCCTTTCACTTATCAATTTTTCATCCATCTTTGTTCTTTTGGCCCGTGTAGGCCTCCCATTGCAGTGGCCTCTGTTGTCGCAGAGCACTGGCTCTGGGCGCATGCACTCCAGAGCTCCAGGTCAGTAATTGGACATATCGGTCCAGCCGCTCCATGGCATGTGGGACTTCCCAGGCCAGGGATGGAACCAGCGCCCCTTGCACTGCAAGGCGGAGTCCTTACCCACTGGACCACCAGGGAAGCCCCAAACCCTCATCTCTTATGCCTCCTGCTTTGGCAGGTAGATTCTTTACCACTGGCACCACGTGGGAAATTCTAATACTGGGGTGAAAACTTGGGTTTCTTCCACTAGGCTTGTTATTTTAAGTATTAAAAATCTCCTCTAAAGAAAAACGGAATCATTGAGCAGGTGCCCAGCACACATGGCACCCATGGTTTATTGATCGATTTGTGATATAAATCATAAATCACTTACTTCACTTAGTTTGTGTCTTTGACACACACTGCTTCTGAATACTTGTCTGTCATTCTTATTAATAACAACCTTTTGGGGCTTCCCTGGTGGCCCAGTGGGCAAGGAGTCTGCTTTGCGGTGCAAGGAGTAGTGGTTCAATCCCTGGCCTGGGAAGATCCCATGTACTGCAGAGCAACCGAACTGGTGTGTCCAATTACGAGCCAGCGCTCTATAGCGCATGTGCCCAGAGCCAGTGCTCTGCAACGAGAGAAGCAACTGCAATGGGAGGTCCACACAGGTCAAAGAATAGAGATGGATGAAAATAAATAAATCAAAAACCAATAAAAAGAGGCCAAAAAAAAAAAAAAAAAAAAACCCTTTTGAGCTTTGGAAGATTCAAAGGATGGAAGTTTGGTTCCTTGCAAAAGGGAAAGACAAATATCCCCCCTCCTCCTCATCAAGTCTCTGTCTCTTGCTATCATTGAGGAGTGTAAGCTCAGGATGTAACACTAGACCTCCCTTTAGGTGACGGGTCTTTCAGTACATGTTTCCAGGTGAGCCAGGGAGGTCTATCCAAGAATACAAGATGGATGAAAGAAAACTGAGGAAGTGATTTTCTTTCTCTTCTTGTCTGAGTTGCCTTACTGCAGCCAGTGTCATGATTCCCATCAGAGGATGAGGATTGGAAGAAGAGAGGAGACAGAGAGATGCAGTCAAATTGCCTTCACTCACCTTCATCGTCTCTCTGTGGGCCTATACAAGTGTGGTTTCCTCTTTGTGATGGAGAGGTCTTTGGCTAATCTATCCTACCATCCATTCTCAGCCTCCTGGCATGTGGGACTTCCCAGGCCAGGATGGAACCAGCGCCCTTGCACTGCAAGGCGGAGTCCTTACCCACTGGACCACCAGGGAAGCCCCAAACCCTCATCTCTTATGCCTCCTGCTTTGGCAGGTAGATTCTTTACCACTGGCACCACGTGGGAAATTCTAATACTGGGGTGAAAACTTGGGTTTCTTCCACTAGGCTTGTTATTTTAAGTATTAAAAATCTCCTCTAAAGAAAAACGGAATCATTGAGCAGGTGCCCAGCACACATGGCACCCATGGTTTATTGATCGATTTGTGATATAAATCATAAATCACTTACTTCACTTAGTTTGTGTCTTTGACACACACTGCTTCTGAATACTTGTCTGTCATTCTTATTAATAACAACCTTTTGGGGCTTCCCTGGTGGCCCAGTGGGCAAGGAGTCTGCTTTGCGGTGCAAGGAGTAGTGGTTCAATCCCTGGCCTGGGAAGATCCCATGTACTGCAGAGCAACCGAACTGGTGTGTCCAATTACGAGCCAGCGCTCTATAGCGCATGTGCCCAGAGCCAGTGCTCTGCAACGAGAGAAGCAACTGCAATGGGAGGTCCACACAGGTCAAAGAATAGAGATGGATGAAAATAAATAAATCAAAAACCAATAAAAAGAGGCCAAAAAAAAAAAAAAAAAAAAACCCTTTTGAGCTTTGGAAGATTCAAAGGATGGAAGTTTGGTTCCTTGCAAAAGGGAAAGACAAATATCCCCCCTCCTCCTCATCAAGTCTCTGTCTCTTGCTATCATTGAGGAGTGTAAGCTCAGGATGTAACACTAGACCTCCCTTTAGGTGACGGGTCTTTCAGTACATGTTTCCAGGTGAGCCAGGGAGGTCTATCCAAGAATACAAGATGGATGAAAGAAAACTGAGGAAGTGATTTTCTTTCTCTTCTTGTCTGAGTTGCCTTACTGCAGCCAGTGTCATGATTCCCATCAGAGGATGAGGATTGGAAGAAGAGAGGAGACAGAGAGATGCAGTCAAATTGCCTTCACTCACCTTCATCGTCTCTCTGTGGGCCTATACAAGTGTGGTTTCCTCTTTGTGATGGAGAGGTCTTTGGCTAATCTATCCTACCATCCTGAAATTAGCCTTTTTAAAATTTTATTTTTAGCTTATATTGGATGGTAGTTGATTTACAATGTTGTGTTAAATTCAGTTAAATGTATAAATATTTTTTCAGATTATTTTCCAGTGTTAAGTTATTGCAGAATATTGAGTAGAGTTCTCTTTGCTACACTCTTGGTCCTTGTTGATTATCTGTTTATACACAGTAGTGAAGTGTGTATATGTTAATCCCAAACCTCCCAATTTATCCCTACCCTCACCTTTTCCTTTTGGTAACTGCAAGTTTGTTCTCTATGCCCATGAGTCTGTTTTGTAAATAAGTTCATGTTATCATCTTTTAGATTGCACATATAAATGATATCATGTGATATTTGTTTTTTTTCTGTCTTTCTTACTTCACTTAGTATGATAATCTCTAGGTCTATCCAAGTTGCAACAAATAGCATTATTTCAATTTTTATGTCTGAGTAATGTCCCATTGCATATATTATCACATATTCTTTATGCATTCCACTGTCAATGGATATTTAGGTTGCTTCCATGTCATGGCTATTGTAAAGAGTGCTGCAGTGAATATTGGGATGCATACATCTTTCCAAATTATGGTTTTCTGTTGAGTCTATGTCCAGGATTGGGATTGCTGGATAATATGGTAGCTCTATTCTTAGTTTTTTGAGGAACCTTCATGCTGTTCTCCATAGTTGTACCAATTTACATTAGCAGTGTAGGAGGATTCCCTTTTTTCCACATCCTCTTCATTGTTTGTAGCCTTTTTGATGATGGCCATTCTGACAGATGTGAGGGGTGCTATTTTCTCTGTGAGCTGATATCAGCCCAGTTTCCCTTGGTGACAGAGGAGAAGAGTGGCTAAATATCCTACCGTCTTTAAATAGGAAGTGATTTTCTTTCTCTTCTTGTCTGAGTTGCCTTACTGCAGCCAGTGTCATGATTCCCATCAGAGGATGAGGATTGGAAGAAGAGAGGAGACAGAGAGATGCAGTCAAATTGCCTTCACTCACCTTCATCGTCTCTCTGTGGGCCTATACAAGTGTGGTTTCCTCTTTGTGATGGAGAGGTCTTTGGCTAATCTATCCTACCATCCTGAAATTAGCCTTTTTAAAATTTTATTTTTAGCTTATATTGGATGGTAGTTGATTTACAATGTTGTGTTAAATTCAGTTAAATGTATAAATATTTTTTCAGATTATTTTCCAGTGTTAAGTTATTGCAGAATATTGAGTAGAGTTCTCTTTGCTACACTCTTGGTCCTTGTTGATTATCTGTTTATACACAGTAGTGAAGTGTGTATATGTTAATCCCAAACCTCCCAATTTATCCCTACCCTCACCTTTTCCTTTTGGTAACTGCAAGTTTGTTCTCTATGCCCATGAGTCTGTTTTGTAAATAAGTTCATGTTATCATCTTTTAGATTGCACATATAAATGATATCATGTGATATTTGTTTTTTTTCTGTCTTTCTTACTTCACTTAGTATGATAATCTCTAGGTCTATCCAAGTTGCAACAAATAGCATTATTTCAATTTTTATGTCTGAGTAATGTCCCATTGCATATATTATCACATATTCTTTATGCATTCCACTGTCAATGGATATTTAGGTTGCTTCCATGTCATGGCTATTGTAAAGAGTGCTGCAGTGAATATTGGGATGCATACATCTTTCCAAATTATGGTTTTCTGTTGAGTCTATGTCCAGGATTGGGATTGCTGGATAATATGGTAGCTCTATTCTTAGTTTTTTGAGGAACCTTCATGCTGTTCTCCATAGTTGTACCAATTTACATTAGCAGTGTAGGAGGATTCCCTTTTTTCCACATCCTCTTCATTGTTTGTAGCCTTTTTGATGATGGCCATTCTGACAGATGTGAGGGGTGCTATTTTCTCTCTGTGAGCTGATATCAGCCCAGTTTCCCCTTGGTGACAGAGGAGAAGAGTGGCTAAATATCCTACCGTCTTTAAATTAGTTTTTAATTGAACTGGTACCTATAGTTGGAACCAAAACTGTTCATGGGTCTTGCAATCATTGAGATATCTATTAACTCCTCTAGTTTATATCATCTCTCGGGCTTTATCATTTCTTATTACGTACAGTCTTACTTCATTCATTCCATTATGTATAGGAGCTATCATTGAGACTTTTATGCCCTACAGTGTCTGAAACAGTGCCTTGCATGTAATAAAAGCTCAATAAATATTTATTAAATGAGTATATGAGTGAAGGGTAAAGGTAACATTTAATCATGAGTGGCAGGGTAATTTTGTAATGGGTGGAGGTCTATTTGCTATTATCTTTTCAATAAAATTTTTATCATTAAACTTATTTTTTATGTCTTTCTTAACTTCAGTGATTCCCTTGATGTTCCATATTAGAAATACAACAAATAATGACAAAGCTTAATTTTACTTCATAGTGTCAACATTTAGGTTAATCTCTTACATTTTAAAGGGGATACTCTAATTCTTTTGCAAATTTCCCTCATTCTGAAAGAAACATGGCTTTCAACAAAGTAAGGTAATCTTGTATTCTTCCATGTCTACTTTATTAACTATATAGTACATTTTATTTCCTTCTAAGATATTAATCATACATTTTACCTTTCCTTTTGGATTTAAAGTCAAGAGTTAGGAATTTCGAAGGAAACATTTTGTTATAATTCCAGAATAGTGAGAAAATGCAATGTTAGAGACTAAAATCTATTCCACTGTCATGGTTTTTCTATTGCTAAAGAGTGCTGCAGTGAATATTGGGATGCATACATCTTTCCAAATTATGGTTTTCTGTTGAGTCTATGTCCAGGATTGGGATTGCTGGATAATATGGTAGCTCTATTCTTAGTTTTTTGAGGAACCTTCATGCTGTTCTCCATAGTTGTACCAATTTACATTAGCAGTGTAGGAGGATTCCCTTTTTTCCACATCCTCTTCATTGTTTGTAGCCTTTTTGATGATGGCCATTCTGACAGATGTGAGGGGTGCTATTTTCTCTCTGTGAGCTGATATCAGCCCAGTTTCCCCTTGGTGACAGAGGAGAAGAGTGGCTAAATATCCTACCGTCTTTAAATTAGTTTTTAATTGAACTGGTACCTATAGTTGGAACCAAAACTGTTCATGGGTCTTGCAATCATTGAGATATCTATTAACTCCTCTAGTTTATATCATCTCTCGGGCTTTATCATTTCTTATTACGTACAGTCTTACTTCATTCATTCCATTATGTATAGGAGCTATCATTGAGACTTTTATGCCCTACAGTGTCTGAAACAGTGCCTTGCATGTAATAAAAGCTCAATAAATATTTATTAAATGAGTATATGAGTGAAGGGTAAAGGTAACATTTAATCATGAGTGGCAGGGTAATTTTGTAATGGGTGGAGGTCTATTTGCTATTATCTTTTCAATAAAATTTTTATCATTAAACTTATTTTTTATGTCTTTCTTAACTTCAGTGATTCCCTTGATGTTCCATATTAGAAATACAACAAATAATGACAAAGCTTAATTTTACTTCATAGTGTCAACATTTAGGTTAATCTCTTACATTTTAAAGGGGATACTCTAATTCTTTTGCAAATTTCCCTCATTCTGAAAGAAACATGGCTTTCAACAAAGTAAGGTAATCTTGTATTCTTCCATGTCTACTTTATTAACTATATAGTACATTTTATTTCCTTCTAAGATATTAATCATACATTTTTACCTTTCCTTTTGGATTTAAAGTCAAGAGTTAGGAATTTCGAAGGAAACATTTTGTTATAATTCCAGAATAGTGAGAAAATGCAATGTTAGAGACTAAAATCTATCATGGTATTTTGGCTTCCTGCCTTCCTTTAATTTTACAATGGGGGGAAAATTAAGGTGAGACTTGATTGCTTTTAGGAGTCCCTTTCCTGTGTGCTCTGTGTCTAGCCAGGAGAGAGACTGACAGAATGATAACACTTGATGCCAGGCTCCCTTGCCCACTCAAAGACCCTCCCTCAGGTATCAGTTGCTTGACTGGGCTTTGAGGTCAACTAGACACCTCCCCTGAGATTCACCTGGCCTGAGGGATAGAGCAACCAGAAAACCCTCTCATGGAGGGCAGCTGTTATCTGAGCTAGGATCAAAGTCCCCCTCTGTACTCCAGAAAAACAGCTTCCAAACTGGATCTCTTTCTGCATGGTTCGAATGAATGTTGAATGAGTCCCCAGAGACAACAGTTGCTTTGCTTAGGAACTAGCTGTCAGAAATACTGTGCTGTAAAAGTTCACCTTTTAAAATCCTTTATGTTTAAGCTTTTTTTTTATTTTTTTCCATTGCCTCAGGGGCCTATCAGAAGTTAATCAAGAAATTAAGAAACAGAGTAATGTGGTGATTACGTTTTTGGCACTTTCTATTTGTACTTCTAGTTTTATTTTTCCTGAAGTGTGACACTGTTTTCACCCTGGTAGTATTCAGAGTACCTGTGAAAGACACTATGAGTATGAAAAGCCATTGCTCAAACATTTAGCTATATACATAGAAACATTAAAGATAACAACTTTCATATTGATCAGATTTGGGTTACAAAGTGATGAAAATTTGCCTTATAACAAATCTTTTAGATCAATTATGGCAACCTTAAACTAGGCGATATGTACATTCTTAATTGAAGTATGCTAGTCCAGAAAGTGCTGAGCAACAGGTCAACATGAATCCTTCATTTAGCAATTCCAGTTCAATTCCAGTTCAAATATATCCAGAGTAGTGCTTCAGTTTATTACTAAGCAAATAAATAGCCCTGGAATGTAAATATCAAGTTCTAGGACAGTGTGCCATTTACCTTATATCTCTAGCAGCTACCATGGGACTTGGAACACAATAGAGGTATCAGGAATTACATTGATCATAGCTTTGATTATGTTGATTGAATTATAGAACCAATCAACTGAACCAGGGGTAAAAATGTCATAAGGACAGAATATATACCTGGACCAAGTAGAGAGAATAAAGCAGGAAGTATACTGTTTAGATGAGGCACTTGGAATATGTCCAGTTTTTTCAGCAAGAATTTAATTTTGCTGATGTTGTAGTTATAGCCAGTTTTATTTGGTATATTTCAGGTTTCCCAGATTAAATTGATGCTTTTGGTAGCACTACCAGTGGGTAGGTGGGTGGGTCAGATATTTTAGTCATGGCACACACTATTGTACAGCCATCTGTTAAATTGAATAGATTATTTTGTTTATCAAGTTTCTTTGAATAGCAATTTCAGTTTTGTATCTTATTTCCTTCTTTGATGAGAGTATTGCCAGCAGATGCAAGCTACACTTTGGCTTGAGTTTCTTGCAGTTCCCTGGCTAGCATTTTTTTTTTCTGAGTGTTTTTTTCCCTTCATCTTAGCACTTTTCTTCTCAACAAATGTGTCATTCTAAAGAAATTCAGCATTTTGAGCACAATCTCCTAAAATTAACAGCTCACAAATTCTTTTAAGGAATAATTTCTTATGTTTCTAAGGTCATTACCAATAATACCACAATCCTCTTTCTTTTAATTTTTTTGTCTTTATTTCCTCATGCTTTCCATCCCCCACTCCTTATAAATAGTTCTTTTTAAATGGCAAATGCTTTGAGAGAATATTTTGTAGTTTTTGTCCGGAGTGCTGTTGAAAGGTTATTCTATTTAAATCACCAGAACCCCCTGTACTAGAGTTTGTGACAACAGAGCAGATCACAGAGCATCAGTATTAACCACTGAATCTGAATAACCTGGAAATCAAATAAATCCAAACAAGTATTATGGTAATCCTTGACGTTGTAGGGAACCAAGAACCTTTTGTCAAGACTGCAAATCTGATGATGATGATAGCTAACACTTAACCAGCACTTGCTATGTGTCAAGTGTCATTCAAAATATCCATCTATCATCTATTTAGTCACTTAAATCTCTCAACAAAACTGTGAGCTAAGTATTATCCCATTTCATATCTGAGGAAACTGAGGTTATGATGGCTTTAAGTATAGCCCCCAGATTCAGAATAAATGCTTAGTAAATCAAATGTAGAAAGGGTAGCTGTGAACTTTTTACTTTTAACCATATTACACTTATTTACATAATTAGAGCGGTATAAAAACCTGGGAACCAAAAAAAGGTAGAGAGAATAAAGCAGGAAGTATACTGTTTAGATGAGGCACTTGGAATATGTCCAGTTTTTTCAGCAAGAATTTAATTTTGCTGATGTTGTAGTTATAGCCAGTTTTATTTGGTATATTTCAGGTTTCCCAGATTAAATTGATGCTTTTGGTAGCACTACCAGTGGGTAGGTGGGTGGGTCAGATATTTTAGTCATGGCACACACTATTGTACAGCCATCTGTTAAATTGAATAGATTATTTTGTTTATCAAGTTTCTTTGAATAGCAATTTCAGTTTTGTATCTTATTTCCTTCTTTGATGAGAGTATTGCCAGCAGATGCAAGCTACACTTTGGCTTGAGTTTCTTGCAGTTCCCTGGCTAGCATTTTTTTTTTCTGAGTGTTTTTCCCTTCATCTTAGCACTTTTCTTCTCAACAAATGTGTCATTCTAAAGAAATTCAGCATTTTGAGCACAATCTCCTAAAATTAACAGCTCACAAATTCTTTTAAGGAATAATTTCTTATGTTTCTAAGGTCATTACCAATAATACCACAATCCTCTTTCTTTTAATTTTTTTGTCTTTATTTCCTCATGCTTTCCATCCCCCACTCCTTATAAATAGTTCTTTTTAAATGGCAAATGCTTTGAGAGAATATTTTGTAGTTTTTGTCCGGAGTGCTGTTGAAAGGTTATTCTATTTAAATCACCAGAACCCCCTGTACTAGAGTTTGTGACAACAGAGCAGATCACAGAGCATCAGTATTAACCACTGAATCTGAATAACCTGGAAATCAAATAAATCCAAACAAGTATTATGGTAATCCTTGACGTTGTAGGGAACCAAGAACCTTTTGTCAAGACTGCAAATCTGATGATGATGATAGCTAACACTTAACCAGCACTTGCTATGTGTCAAGTGTCATTCAAAATATCCATCTATCATCTATTTAGTCACTTAAATCTCTCAACAAAACTGTGAGCTAAGTATTATCCCATTTCATATCTGAGGAAACTGAGGTTATGATGGCTTTAAGTATAGCCCCCAGATTCAGAATAAATGCTTAGTAAATCAAATGTAGAAAGGGTAGCTGTGAACTTTTTACTTTTAACCATATTACACTTATTTACATAATTAGAGCGGCATTAGTACAGGTATACTGTTGCTATCATCCACAGTTCTAAGTTGCTCAGACAAGTGGAGGATCAGAATTGGGCACAGGTTAATTTAATATAAAGAGAGGGTAGAGGAAGGCTATGTGGGGGTGGAGACTGGTGATAAAAGATCTCTGGAGATAGAAACCTGGATAGCTAAGGACTGAGCAGGTGATTCCAGGGTGGAAGAAGACCATGATTTGAGACAGAAAGTCAGGACTCCGTAGTGCAGATGTGAGGAGTCCCCACACATGGTGTCACTGGAATATAAAGTAGGAATCTGGGCGATGGCAGAAGATGACCGTAGAGAGGTAGGCAAGAGCTTGGTGGGAGGTACTTGATGAGAGGTTTTCTCCAAGGCCAAGCCAAGAGTGTTTAATATGGCTTGCCCTTGGCAATACGGAACACATGAAGCTGTCAGCACCTGCTTCTTCATCTTGTCTGCTGCCAGAGGGAAGACACAGCATGTGGGGCCTGTGACCAGATGCTGCTCACTGCTCAGGACTCTCCCTCTCCTTGTTCTATCTTAGAGCTTGGTCCCTGATGCAAGGCTGTGCAGTGGGAAAGGAATGGCTGGCTCCTTCATCTACATGCCACATTCTGACTGCACCACCCTCCTATTGGAATGGTGTCTTGAGATTGCATATTGGTGATCCCTTGCTTAATGACACTGAACATTTGAGTAAAGTTCGTTTGTTCCTTTTTTGCTGGTGGAAGAATCACTGTGGTTATGTTGGATGAACACATTCATTGGTTTGGTAGTTTGACTGAACTGGAAAATTGGCAAGAACTAGCCATCTTGAGGAAAACGCAAAGGCTGAAGAATACCGATCATTTGAACCTAGTTTCCAAATCTGATGATGATGATAGCTAACACTTAACCAGCACTTGCTATGTGTCAAGTGTCATTCAAAATATCCATCTATCATCTATTTAGTCACTTAAATCTCTCAACAAAACTGTGAGCTAAGTATTATCCCATTTCATATCTGAGGAAACTGAGGTTATGATGGCTTTAAGTATAGCCCCCAGATTCAGAATAAATGCTTAGTAAATCAAATGTAGAAACGGCAGCCGTGAAATCTTTACTTTTAACCATATTACACTTATTTACATAATTAGAGCGGCATTAGTACAGGTATACTGTTGCTATCATCCACAGTTCTAAGTTGCTCAGACAAGTGGAGGATCAGAATTGGGCACAGGTTAATTTAATATAAAGAGAGGGTAGAGGAAGGCTATGTGGGGGTGGAGACTGGTGATAAAAGATCTCTGGAGATAGAAACCTGGATAGCTAAGGACTGAGCAGGTGATTCCAGGGTGGAAGAAGACCATGATTTGAGACAGAAAGTCAGGACTCCGTAGTGCAGATGTGAGGAGTCCCCACACATGGTGTCACTGGAATATAAAGTAGGAATCTGGGCGATGGCAGAAGATGACCGTAGAGAGGTAGGCAAGAGCTTGGTGGGAGGTACTTGATGAGAGGTTTTCTCCAAGGCCAAGCCAAGAGTGTTTAATATGGCTTGCCCTTGGCAATACGGAACACATGAAGCTGTCAGCACCTGCTTCTTCATCTTGTCTGCTGCCAGAGGGAAGACACAGCATGTGGGGCCTGTGACCAGATGCTGCTCACTGCTCAGGACTCTCCCTCTCCTTGTTCTATCTTAGAGCTTGGTCCCTGATGCAAGGCTGTGCAGTGGGAAAGGAATGGCTGGCTCCTTCATCTACATGCCACATTCTGACTGCACCACCCTCCTATTGGAATGGTGTCTTGAGATTGCATATTGGTGATCCCTTGCTTAATGACACTGAACATTTGAGTAAAGTTCGTTTGTTCCTTTTTTGCTGGTGGAAGAATCACTGTGGTTATGTTGGATGAACACATTCATTGGTTTGGTAGTTTGACTGAACTGGAAAATTGGCAAGAACTAGCCATCTTGAGGAAAACGCAAAAGGCTGAAGAATAAGAACAGGAGGGAAAGGTTTAAAAGACATTTTAAATGTGAGATACTGGCAAAAAACAAGATAGGGCAGTACTAAAAGCAGATGATGTGACTTTAATATAGTTTAATAATATAGAGTTCAAAGTACTGAGTTATTGCGGTTCCAAGAGATTTTTCGTACCTTTATTTATGGCACTTAATATCCTGTTCCACTGTAATTAACGTGTCTCTATAACTAGACTGTGAGATCCTCAAGTCTGGTCTTATTCCTCTTTCCATATCTGCAACAATTATCATAGTGCTTGGCATAAAGGTATTACTCAATAAGTGAGTGTTAAATTAAAAAAAAACGAGAGGTGCAGAGAGATGTGGGCCATGTTTGTATAGGTCTGGGGTTGTCTAGAGAGAAACATAGAGCATTTAGGACAGAGGAGGACACAAAACAATCAAAATGATGCCAAAACAGATAAACAATGAGACTTTTAGTCCCCTTCTTAATTTTTTTTTAAACTTTATTCTGGGGGGCAGTTTTAAATTTACATGAATATTAAGCAGGAGGTACTAAGAGTTCCATAATATTCCTTCTCCACCTTCCTCAATTTCCCCTATTAGTAATGTCCTATGTTTCTATAGTATAGTTGTTATCTCCTAGAAATTTTATACTTTTGCATTTAACATTTTAGGTCTATGATTAATTTTGAGTTAATGTTTATGAAAAGTGTGAGGTCAGTGTCTAGATTCATTTTAAACTAATCTGTTTGGTTGTTCTTGTTTTTTTGTTTGTTTTATTGTCCTTGTAATATTGGTTCTGTTTTTTGGTGCAAGCCCATTCCTTCCTGATTGTCTGTTTCTAAAATATGATATGATCTTCAGTAATATATTTCAGTAATATATTAGCCTCATCACTTTACTTCACAGGCTCTATCATAAAATGTGTCTGTTTGAATAGTATACTTAATTTCTTTTTTTTTTTTACATTTTCTAAGATATAAAAATGGGGCTAATCCTAAGTATTAGACTGATAGTGAAAGGATTACATATCAGAGCTCAAGATGAGAGTTACATTTATTGAGTGCTTACCATATTTAAGGCATTGTACTAAGAATTTAAACATACCTTATTTAGTTCTTAAAGTGCTCTTTTGGAAGTGTTTATTTCCATCATGTTGACAAAGAGGCCCAAGGCTCAGAGAAGTTCCAAGAGTGGAACTAGAATTTGAAACCAGATTTGAACAGCACCAACTACCTGCTCATTTTATTCACGCAAACCACTTTCATCTCAGAGACTCAGAGAGCTTGGAAAGAATTCATCTTTCCTTGGGCTAAAACTTAGAAGGATTTGGAGGTTATGTTAGATTGTCAGAAGGGAGGAATAAGACAGAGAAAGAATTATTGTAATGGGCTTCATGAATATTCATTCATTCACATCTTCAGACAGCATTTATTAGCACCCTATAGGAGTTAGACATGAGCAGACACTGTGAATATTTAGTGAGGAAAGTGATTATGGTCTAGGGTTTTAGATGGGGGACAGTGAACTTGGGACACTGTCTTAGTCTGTCTCTAGTAGAGGCTCAGCTTCATCCTGTAGAGGTAATGTCAATCCTTAGTGTAGAGTTGAAGAACTTCAGACTCAAAATGTCTGAGCCTTTGTCACCATAGAAATAGATTTCCAACAGGTAGTGAAGATGAGCATAGACCTCTATGCCCAGGGCAGGTGATTCCAGGAAGCCTGGGTTCCTGCCCTGCATTTGGGGGGTTTTCTTTTGGCCCTGTTAGTCTGTTTCACATCAATTTTTCTACTTTCTTCTGGGTGTCACATGGAGGATTGCTTATTTTTCAGACAGACATAGACCTATGATGGTAAATTTTATGGGTCAATTTGACTGAATTAAGGGAAGCCCAGATAACTAGCCAAACATTATATCTGAGTGTGTCTGGGAGGGTGTTTACCAAAAATATTAGCATTTGAGTTGGGAGACTGAGTATAGAAAATCATCCCACCAATGCATCTTCCAATCCACTGAGTGCCTGAATAGAACGAAAAGGCAGAGAGAGGGAGAATTTCATCTTTGCTTGAGCTGGAGCATTTGTCCTTTCTTGCCCTTGATCATTAATGCTTCTGGTACTCAGGCCTTTGTACTCAGACTGAATGATGCCACTGGCTTTTCTAAGTTCTCTGGCTTGCACATGGCAGACCATGGAACTTCTCAACCTCTATAATTGCATAAGCCAATTCTTATGATAGTTCATATGCATGTGTGTGTGTGTGTGTGTATAGGCTAACCTGTTGACTCAGTGGTAAAGAATGTACCTGCCAATGCCAGAGAGATGGTCTTGATCCCTGAATCAGGAAGAGTCCCTCAAGAAGAATATGGCAACACACTCTAGTATTCTTGCCTGGAAAATCCCATGGACAGAGGAGCTGGAAGGGTACAGTCTGCGGGATTGCAGAAGAGTCAGACCTGACATAGTGATTAAACAACTATATATATATATCATCAATTTCAAGAAATGCCTTGATACTAGATAGATAGGTTTTTTTGGTAGGGTTTCCTCTTGGCCTCTCAAGTCCTTATCTTTGCTGGCTGTATTTTATTAAGGTCTACCAACAGAAGCTTATGAGGCTGAAATTCGTAATTTTTTTGTTCTGAGTACTTAAAAATCTATTTATTATCATATTTATGTTGACCAAAGAGTTTCCTTTAGTTTTAGAGCCTTCATCCTGTAGAGGTAATGTCAATCCTTAGTGTAGAGTTGAAGAACTTCAGACTCAAAATGTCTGAGCCTTTGTCACCATAGAAATAGATTTCCAACAGGTAGTGAAGATGAGCATAGACCTCTATGCCCAGGGCAGGTGATTCCAGGAAGCCTGGGTTCCTGCCCTGCATTTGGGGGGTTTTCTTTTGGCCCTGTTAGTCTGTTTCACATCAATTTTTCTACTTTCTTCTGGGTGTCACATGGAGGATTGCTTATTTTTCAGACAGACATAGACCTATGATGGTAAATTTTATGGGTCAATTTGACTGAATTAAGGGAAGCCCAGATAACTAGCCAAACATTATATCTGAGTGTGTCTGGGAGGGTGTTTACCAAAAATATTAGCATTTGAGTTGGGAGACTGAGTATAGAAAATCATCCCACCAATGCATCTTCCAATCCACTGAGTGCCTGAATAGAACGAAAAGGCAGAGAGAGGGAGAATTTCATCTTTGCTTGAGCTGGAGCATTTGTCCTTTCTTGCCCTTGATCATTAATGCTTCTGGTACTCAGGCCTTTGTACTCAGACTGAATGATGCCACTGGCTTTTCTAAGTTCTCTGGCTTGCACATGGCAGACCATGGAACTTCTCAACCTCTATAATTGCATAAGCCAATTCTTATGATAGTTCATATGCATGTGTGTGTGTGTGTGTGTATAGGCTAACCTGTTGACTCAGTGGTAAAGAATGTACCTGCCAATGCCAGAGAGATGGTCTTGATCCCTGAATCAGGAAGAGTCCCTCAAGAAGAATATGGCAACACACTCTAGTATTCTTGCCTGGAAAATCCCATGGACAGAGGAGCTGGAAGGGTACAGTCTGCGGGATTGCAGAAGAGTCAGACCTGACATAGTGATTAAACAACTATATATATATATCATCAATTTCAAGAAATGCCTTGATACTAGATAGATAGGTTTTTTTGGTAGGGTTTCCTCTTGGCCTCTCAAGTCCTTATCTTTGCTGGCTGTATTTTATTAAGGTCTACCAACAGAAGCTTATGAGGCTGAAATTCCCGTAATTTTTTTTTGTTCTGAGTACTTAAAAAAAAAATCTATTTATTATGCATATTTATGTTGACCAAAGAGTTTGTTTGGGTTTTTCAGTAACAGCTTATGGTAAAACTGGAATGAACTTTTTGGCTAACCTGGTGTATTTTATTTATTTATTTGGCCACTTCTGTTGGTTTTTCATTTATCTATTTATCATCCATCTTTTGTTTGGCCTGTGTGGGCCTCCCATCGCAGTGGCCTCTCTCACTGCAGAGCACTGGCTCTGGGTGCATGTGCTCCAGAGCTCTGGCTCTGTAGTTGAACACATCAGTCCAGCCACTCCATGGCACGTGGGATCTTCCCAGGCCAGGGATCGAACCGGCACCCCCTGCACTGCAAGATGGTGTCCTTACCCACTGGACCACCATGGAAGCCCCCTAGTATATTTTAGAATCAGGAAAATACAAGAAATCTAAAAAGAACATAAAACGTGTCTATGTTCCTGCCCAGAGAATACTTACATACATGTATGTTGTGCACATAATTTCTAGTTTCATATTTTAAATTAATTAGGATAATTAAGTAGACATACAGTTTTTTATACTAGTGTGTATGTATGTGTTGACCACACTGTGCATCATGGCATGTGGGATCTTAGTTCCCTGAATTAGGGATCTGACCCAAGGCTTCTGCAAGGGAAGTGAGGAATCTTAATCACTGAACCACCAGGGAAGTTCCTTGCACTGTTCTTTTTAAGATTATTTTCATTTACAAGGACAACCTAAGCATGCAGTTGAATTGACCCTAAGTGACTGTTTCATCTACATATTTGAGATTTCTAATTACTCAACCCAGACTTCGCTGGTCATATGACTAACTCAAAACCATCTCCTTCTAGACTAACTTAAGGAGTCATAGTAAAACATGGATCTGAAGAAATAAACTTAAGAATAGGAGAAACTGGAGGAGCAAAACTTGAAAAAGAAACTGATATTTCTTGAAAGCAGACTACTGTCAAGCATTGTGCTACAGGCTTCACCTGGCTATTCTGAATAATGCTGCTGTGATTATTCTTATACAAGTGATTTATGGAGATATATTTACATTTTTTATGAGTAAATACCTAGAAGTAGAATTGCTGGGCCTTTTCCCCCATAGAAGTTGGACCACGTTACACTTTCACCAAGAATGTGTAAGAAACACCACTGTTGAATAACTTCACTAACATTTGTTGCTGGTGGTCTTTTATCATTCTGATATGTGTATAATGATATCCCATTTTACTGGAATTTACTTTTCCTCATGACTAATGGTGTTAAACACCTTTCATGTTCTTATTGGTCTTTCATACATCTCTCTTTTGAAATGTCTCTCCAAATCTTTTGTCTGTTTTTTAAAATGGGATTGTCTTTTTATTAGTGAATCACAGGACTTCTTTTATATATCCTTTGCCACATATATTTTCTGTAACTATTTTCTTCCTGTTTGTAACTTATCTTTTCATTTCCTTAACAGTGTCTTTCCTAAGTATATTTTAGAATCAGGAAAATACAAGAAATCTAAAAAGAACATAAAACGTGTCTATGTTCCTGCCCAGAGAATACTTACATACATGTATGTTGTGCACATAATTTCTAGTTTCATATTTTAAATTAATTAGGATAATTAAGTAGACATACAGTTTTTTATACTAGTGTGTATGTATGTGTTGACCACACTGTGCATCATGGCATGTGGGATCTTAGTTCCCTGAATTAGGGATCTGACCCAAGGCTTCTGCAAGGGAAGTGAGGAATCTTAATCACTGAACCACCAGGGAAGTTCCTTGCACTGTTCTTTTTAAGATTATTTTCATTTACAAGGACAACCTAAGCATGCAGTTGAATTGACCCTAAGTGACTGTTTCATCTACATATTTGAGATTTCTAATTACTCAACCCAGACTTCGCTGGTCATATGACTAACTCAAAACCATCTCCTTCTAGACTAACTTAAGGAGTCATAGTAAAACATGGATCTGAAGAAATAAACTTAAGAATAGGAGAAACTGGAGGAGCAAAACTTGAAAAAGAAACTGATATTTCTTGAAAGCAGACTACTGTCAAGCATTGTGCTACAGGCTTCACCTGGCTATTCTGAATAATGCTGCTGTGATTATTCTTATACAAGTGATTTATGGAGATATATTTACATTTTTTATGAGTAAATACCTAGAAGTAGAATTGCTGGGCCTTTTCCCCCATAGAAGTTGGACCACGTTACACTTTCACCAAGAATGTGTAAGAAACACCACTGTTGAATAACTTCACTAACATTTGTTGCTGGTGGTCTTTTATCATTCTGATATGTGTATAATGATATCCCATTTTTACTGGAATTTACTTTTCCCTCATGACTAATGGTGTTAAACACCTTTCATGTTCTTATTGGTCTTTCATACATCTCTCTTTTGAAATGTCTCTCCAAATCTTTTGTCTGTTTTTTAAAATGGGATTGTCTTTTTATTAGTGAATCACAGGACTTCTTTTATATATCCTTTGCCACATATATTTTCTGTAACTATTTTCTTCCTGTTTGTAACTTATCTTTTCATTTCCTTAACAGTGTCTTTTAATGAGAAGTTTTAAATTTTGATGAAGCTTACCTAATGTTCTTTTCCCCTTTTATGATTATTGATTTTCTTTTTTACCTGACTAAGAAGCCTGTACCATTTCTCACATCGTGAAGATATTCTGCTATATTTTCTTCTAAAAGCTTTGTGGTTTTAACTTTTACATTTTGACCTATGATCCATCATGAATTAATTTTCGTTTTGGTATGAAATAGTGGATAAAGTTAATTTTTTAACGTGAATGTCCAGTTTTTTCCATTCCTTATGCTTATGAAAGGAATGTCCTTTCCCTATTGGGTTGCTTTGGCATCTTTGTCAACAATCAAATGACAATAGTGGGGGTATATTTCTGGGTGATTTACTTGATTATCTATTTTAATTCTCATAACATTCCTCCGTTGTGCTGTCTAGAGATTGAATAAACCATCCTTCATAATGTTGGGAACTTTGGTAAATGTGAAAATGTGAAAGTGATCTGGGGGAATAGGTCAGAGAGAGAGGAGCAGAGAGTGAGATTGACAAGTAGAGAAAGGGAATAAAGTCAACAAAATTGGAAAACAGAGCTGGCTTCTTGTTTCAACAAAAAGTAATTGAGATCTTGTTCTACAATTAACAGTAGTAGGCAACAAAGTCAAACTGACTGTAACAGGACTGGGCATTCTGGTTTTTTTATTGTTGTTTTGTAATGTAGTTGCTTGAAGTGGTGGGAGGGGTGAGATTTCCATTCAGTTATGGAACAAAAAACCTAGAAGTAGAATTGCTGGGCCTTTTCCCCATAGAATAACTTCATTTAAAAAACATTTGTTTTGCTGGTGGTCTTTTATCATTCTGATATGTGTATAATGATATCCCATTTTTACTGGAATTTACTTTTCCCTCATGACTAATGGTGTTAAACACCTTTCATGTTCTTATTGGTCTTTCATACATCTCTCTTTTGAAATGTCTCTCCAAATCTTTTGTCTGTTTTTTAAAATGGGATTGTCTTTTTATTAGTGAATCACAGGACTTCTTTTATATATCCTTTGCCACATATATTTTCTGTAACTATTTTCTTCCTGTTTGTAACTTATCTTTTCATTTCCTTAACAGTGTCTTTTAATGAGAAGTTTTAAATTTTGATGAAGCTTACCTAATGTTCTTTTCCCCTTTTATGATTATTGATTTTCTTTTTTACCTGACTAAGAAGCCTGTACCATTTCTCACATCGTGAAGATATTCTGCTATATTTTCTTCTAAAAGCTTTGTGGTTTTAACTTTTACATTTTGACCTATGATCCATCATGAATTAATTTTCGTTTTGGTATGAAATAGTGGATAAAGTTAATTTTTTAACGTGAATGTCCAGTTTTTTCCATTCCTTATGCTTATGAAAGGAATGTCCTTTCCCTATTGGGTTGCTTTGGCATCTTTGTCAACAATCAAATGACAATAGTGGGGGTATATTTCTGGGTGATTTACTTGATTATCTATTTTAATTCTCATAACATTCCTCCGTTGTGCTGTCTAGAGATTGAATAAACCATCCTTCATAATGTTGGGAACTTTGGTAAATGTGAAAATGTGAAAGTGATCTGGGGGAATAGGTCAGAGAGAGAGGAGCAGAGAGTGAGATTGACAAGTAGAGAAAGGGAATAAAGTCAACAAAATTGGAAAACAGAGCTGGCTTCTTGTTTCAACAAAAAGTAATTGAGATCTTGTTCTACAATTAACAGTAGTAGGCAACAAAGTCAAACTGACTGTAACAGGACTGGGCATTCTGGTTTTTTTTATTGTTGTTTTGTAATGTAGTTGCTTGAAGTGGTGGGAGGGGTGAGATTTCCATTCAGTTATTAGGATTAATTCTCTGGTGGGAAGGGGTTAAGCAAATTCTTGTTTGCATTTAAATAGTGGATATAAAAACTAAATACTGGGCTTTATCCTTCTGCTGAAATGGACTCCATGGCATATGAAGTTGATGGTATAAATGTATTGAACATTGAAACTAACTTGCTTTCCTGAACCCCAAACACCAAATTACATTGGGAGGTATAATAAAAACGCTGCAGACTGTTTTAAGGTTATGAAATTAGACAGATATTTCAGTATACGTCTCACTTCTCATCACCTCCTTTTTTTAAAATGATCTTTTCCAAGTTTACCACTCTGTTGAATATATAGATTTCTCAGGTGGCACTAATGGTGAAGAATCCACCTGCCAGTGCAGGAAACTCGGAAGATGGGGGGCTCAGTTTGGGTTCAGAAGATCCCCTGGAGTAGGAAATGGCAACCCACTGTAGTATTCTTGCCTGGAAAATTCCATGGACAGAGGGGCCTTGCGGGGTATAGTCCATGGGGCTATAAAGAGTCAAAGTTAACTGAGCACACCCACTGCAGTTTATTGAACACATGGTCCTCTATTCCACTCAGCACTTCACATTATAAATAAAGAGCATAGTGCTATTGCTCTTTAATTGTTGTTCTTTGTATGTTGATCTGATTATATTGTTTTCTTCTTTTTACTAAATCACTTAAAGTCTACCACAGTTCTTTTGCCTGGTTTTATCATAAAGAGCTTTTCTTCTGGCTTTTCACATTGATTATTTTCCTGGGTATTTACTTGATTTCTAATTCTCATAACATTCCTCCTTTTGGAAAAAACAAAGTAGGAAAGGGGGCTGGGGAATAGGTCAGAGAGAGAGGAGCAGAGAGTGAGATTGACAAGTAGAGAAAGGGAATAAAGTCAACAAAATTGGAAAACAGAGCTGGCTTCTTGTTTCAACAAAAAGTAATTGAGATCTTGTTCTACAATTAACAGTAGTAGGCAACAAAGTCAAACTGACTGTAACAGGACTGGGCATTCTGGTTTTTTTATTGTTGTTTTGTAATGTAGTTGCTTGAAGTGGTGGGAGGGGTGAGATTTCCATTCAGTTATTAGGATTAATTCTCTGGTGGGAAGGGGTTAAGCAAATTCTTGTTTGCATTTAAATAGTGGATATAAAAACTAAATACTGGGCTTTATCCTTCTGCTGAAATGGACTCCATGGCATATGAAGTTGATGGTATAAATGTATTGAACATTGAAACTAACTTGCTTTCCTGAACCCCAAACACCAAATTACATTGGGAGGTATAATAAAAACGCTGCAGACTGTTTTAAGGTTATGAAATTAGACAGATATTTCAGTATACGTCTCACTTCTCATCACCTCCTTTTTTTAAAATGATCTTTTCCAAGTTTACCACTCTGTTGAATATATAGATTTCTCAGGTGGCACTAATGGTGAAGAATCCACCTGCCAGTGCAGGAAACTCGGAAGATGGGGGGCTCAGTTTGGGTTCAGAAGATCCCCTGGAGTAGGAAATGGCAACCCACTGTAGTATTCTTGCCTGGAAAATTCCATGGACAGAGGGGCCTTGCGGGGTATAGTCCATGGGGCTATAAAGAGTCAAAGTTAACTGAGCACACCCACTGCAGTTTATTGAACACATGGTCCTCTATTCCACTCAGCACTTCACATTATAAATAAAGAGCATAGTGCTATTGCTCTTTAATTGTTGTTCTTTGTATGTTGATCTGATTATATTGTTTTCTTCTTTTTACTAAATCACTTAAAGTCTACCACAGTTCTTTTGCCTGGTTTTATCATAAAGAGCTTTTCTTCTGGCTTTTCACATTGATTATTTTCCTGGGTTAAATTTGTGATAGTGCACCTTATACCTTCTTTTTCTAAGTCTAAAACTTAATCCCTTGTTTTCCTTTTTTTTTTCTTTTTTTTCCCCCTCCTAGTAAACTTTTCTGAAACTCTCTGTCTACAGGTTTATGCAGATAGATTGCAGTCTGAGCTTGGTGATTGAGATCATATTGTTCTTGGCCAAATGTTGTACCATAACAGACATCTTTGGGTAGAAAGTAGAAACAGTGGTGAGACAACATTAAAGACAGACTTGGCAACACAAACAACAATTTCAGAGAAATTTGATTCCTGTGGAGCTACCCTGGAAAGCTAGTTGCAAATGATTTCTTTCACTACTTGCTGAAATGAAATGTTTGTCATGAGAAGCTGGTTCCCCCAGCTAGTATATACAGTTGTTTCTCTTTTGCAAAATGTATCCCTTTACCACGTTTTAAACAACTTGTTTATTATATTTTTTATATGAAACTCTAGCTACCAGTATTTCAGAATGCTGCTTTGGGTGGTATTTCTGGACAGTTATTGGCTTATAGAATGTGTATAACTTATAAAAGTTATGATTTTTGAATTGCATGTACATAATAAGGGCCCTCTTTATTTCTTTGATTATAAGATCATATTTAACTAGACTGTTGGATTTTGTTTTACTCTATTAGCAAGACAGCTACAGACAGAGGCAAAAGCGTAAGTAGGAAGAGTCTGTCTTGGAGGCACTGATCTTTGGCCATTTTCTTCTCTTGCTGACTCTTTATCTTGGGGATGCTAGTTTCTGAGGGCTGCTGTAACCATGGGCCACTCACTTCTGTGGCTTAAACAACAGAATTTATCATGTCACAATTCTGGAGGCCAGAGGTCCAAAAACAAGGTGGGCACTGTTTCCTTCTGAGGATCATGAGGGAGGGGTCTGTTCCAAGTCTCTCTTCTTAGCTTGAGACGGTCTTCTCCCTATGTCTTTACTTTGTCCTCACTCTGTCTGTTCAAATTTCTCCTTTTTATAAGAACACCAGTTATTAGATTAGGGTCCACCCTGATGACACCACCTTACCTAATTATGCCTGCAATAGCCCTATTTCCAAACAGAATAACATTCTGAGGTACTAGGATCAAAACTTCACCGTATGAACTTGGCAGATGGGGAGTACACAGTTCAACCCCACACGAAAAACTTGCACCATATTCAGGAGGTGATAAATCGTAGCTTGTGGTGTTACATCTCCAGGAATACTTGCATTCTCTCGAAGTCCTAAATTTTAATAAACTGGTAGAAGAGGACATCAAGCAGGGTTTATTTTGAGTTATTTAGCTTTTTTCATTAATTTGCTTAATTTTGTAGGGAGCAGGTCAGTTGAGACTTTCCCAAAGCAAAGTTTAAAAAATAAAAAAGTTGACAACAACAATTTCAGAGAAATTTGATTCCTGTGGAGCTACCCTGGAAAGCTAGTTGCAAATGATTTCTTTCACTACTTGCTGAAATGAAATGTTTGTCATGAGAAGCTGGTTCCCCAGCTAGTATATACAGTTGTTTCTCTTTGCAAAATGTATCCCTTTACCACGTTTTAAACAACTTGTTTATTATATTTTTTATATGAAACTCTAGCTACCAGTATTTCAGAATGCTGCTTTGGGTGGTATTTCTGGACAGTTATTGGCTTATAGAATGTGTATAACTTATAAAAGTTATGATTTTTGAATTGCATGTACATAATAAGGGCCCTCTTTATTTCTTTGATTATAAGATCATATTTAACTAGACTGTTGGATTTTGTTTTACTCTATTAGCAAGACAGCTACAGACAGAGGCAAAAGCGTAAGTAGGAAGAGTCTGTCTTGGAGGCACTGATCTTTGGCCATTTTCTTCTCTTGCTGACTCTTTATCTTGGGGATGCTAGTTTCTGAGGGCTGCTGTAACCATGGGCCACTCACTTCTGTGGCTTAAACAACAGAATTTATCATGTCACAATTCTGGAGGCCAGAGGTCCAAAAACAAGGTGGGCACTGTTTCCTTCTGAGGATCATGAGGGAGGGGTCTGTTCCAAGTCTCTCTTCTTAGCTTGAGACGGTCTTCTCCCTATGTCTTTACTTTGTCCTCACTCTGTCTGTTCAAATTTCTCCTTTTTATAAGAACACCAGTTATTAGATTAGGGTCCACCCTGATGACACCACCTTACCTAATTATGCCTGCAATAGCCCTATTTCCAAACAGAATAACATTCTGAGGTACTAGGATCAAAACTTCACCGTATGAACTTGGCAGATGGGGAGTACACAGTTCAACCCCACACGAAAAACTTGCACCATATTCAGGAGGTGATAAATCGTAGCTTGTGGTGTTACATCTCCAGGAATACTTGCATTCTCTCGAAGTCCTAAATTTTAATAAACTGGTAGAAGAGGACATCAAGCAGGGTTTATTTTGAGTTATTTAGCTTTTTTCATTAATTGAATGATCACTTAATTTTGTAGGGAGCAGGTCAAGTATAAGCTATGGGGATGTAGTACTTTGGGGAGAGTCTTATAGGTAGTCACTTGCCTATTTCACACATAGAATTGTACATAATAGGAATCTTTCCTCAACTATTTTAAGGGAAGAGCATAGTGTTTAGAAAGCACATTTGGAAATGTACATTAGAAAGTACATTGGAAATGCAAAGCAGTATTTCTTAACATGCAGATGTTGGATTGTCTCCTTCAGAATCATCCTTTAAATTGCAGATTCTTGGGCCCAGTCTCGGCCTAAGGAACCAAAGTCTCTGAAGATGCCGTCCAAGGCCTTTCTAATAAGTACCCTAGTGAAGTTTGAGAGCTGTTAACACATGAAAGTAAGACAGATTGTACAAAAGAATCTGGTTAATTTGCAGGCATACTATATATGTACGTGAGCATGTAGATCAGTCCAGAGACTGGAGTTGAAATTCATAATCAATAAGGACTTGCTTGTGACCCTCACCCTCTACTTAGTAAATAAGGCAGGAAAAACTGTATAAAGTCTTGAAAGGTACATTATTTTCTTTCATATACACTTTTGTTCTACAATGAAGAATCTGTGAAGTTGGCTTTCTCTTTTCTTTTTTTTTCTTTGTCTTGAAGTTGGCTTTCTGATAAAAGAGACAAGACTGTGATCCTGAAGCACAAATCGTTGAGTTGTGCATCATTTGGAAGTGATGTTCTTTTCCTAATCAACTCAGCCTTAATAATCAGAGCTACCACAGATAGATGGCAGAGCTACTGGGATAGATGGCAATACAAATTAACATATATACCAACTACACCTTTTGAATTTTAATTTTCCTTTTAACACACAGACAATATATATTTGTTTTCTCTTTATATGAAATTTCTTTATTTTGCTCTGGGGTAAAAAAAAAAATCTCTGAAAACCCCAAGTATTTAGAGGAAAAAAAACAAGAAGCAATTCAAGAAGGATTAAAAGCAATTGTTCTGTTACCCTTGGCAACAGAATCTAGATGCAGCCAATCAGCAAAGTTGATATATTGTTTTGACACACGTGCACATATTTCTAACATAAATAGCAACAGAGACCTAATAACAGTAGGTTTTAAAGCTGGAAACTGATGTCATTTCAAATGTGTCAATCAAAGAGCACCTATAAAAGTGTTTTTTCTATCAAGCTGACATTAAATACATGCTGTAATGGCTTCTTAAGTGATGGTAGACTTCTGTCAGGCCATACAGGAGATGCTCAATCTATAATTACACTCTTGCTTCTTGGAATATGTCCTTTAACACACCTCAAAAAAGAAAAAAAGAAAAACTTTAATAAAAAATCTGAGTCCTACAGTAATATTCATCTATTCACATCACCAAAAAGTATGCTTATGAGAATAAGCAAAATTAGATTAGAATTAGCTTATTTATCCCTAAAATAGATACATTTCTTTAGTTCCTCTGTCTGTTGAATTTATGATCAACTTGTGCCATTAAATTCTGCTATTTAAATTTTGAAGCGTTTCAAAAATTAGCATTTGAATAGAACAATAGAAAAGAACAATAGTATTAAGCTGCCCAGAGGAAAATAAATAGGATGATTGGTGTCCTGGACTGATGACATTTACTGCACAACATGAAAAGAGGTGGCCAATGGGTCAGAATTCATTCTTCTCTGGGTAGTTTTAGTTAGCAGTATTAGTAAAAAATAAAAATAAAAACAAAATCAGTAATAGGTACTACTTTTATTGGGGATTCCCAGGTGACTTAGCAGTAAAGAATCTACTTGCCAATGCAGGAGACCTGGGTTCAGTCCTTGGCTCTGGAAAATCCCCTGAAGAAGGAAATTGTAACCCACTCCAGTGTTCATGTCTCAGAAATCCCGTGGACAGAGAAGTCTGGTGGGCTACAGTCCACGGGGTCATAAAAGAATTGGACATGACTTGGTGACTAAACAACAACAACCACTTATTGGGTGCTTGTATAGGATGTGCAGTGTGCCAAAGTGCTTTGTAGACTATCTTGTGTAATCCTTATAATAACTGTAAGAGATAGGAATTACTATCTTATTGTACAGATGAGAAAGCCTGTGATAGTGAGCCTAGCTTCTGTCATACAACTGATAAAGAAGCAGAACTGGGGTTTGAATCCAGGTCTGTTTTGCTCCAAAGCTTCTGCTCTAATCCACAGTTCATGTTATCACCTCCTCCATTTCAGGAACATCAGGATGCCAGTTATACACTTAAAAACTGAACTTGATCTCTGCTTTGTCCCTCAACAGATAGTTGAGCCTACTCAAACTATGTGACTGCTTTGAGCCTCTTTTTCCCAAAGGGTTACAGAGAGTCTAACGTCTATGTCCCAAAGGTACTGTGGAAATCACTGAGAAAGTGTTTGATAAAGCTCTTGTGCTTGATAAGGTTCTCAATAAAAAATGAACTTGCTCTTTTTCTTTCTTTGTAAATGTCTGTCCTAAGTATTACCAGTACAATGCACAGTAGATGCCCTGATAATTTTTGAATAAATAACCAAAGTAAGTAACTGTCAAAATGTAAATTATTAAGATTTTGAATATCTAGCTACTCATCTTAATAAACTACAAGCCTAGGTTCAACCCTGATACACAAGAAAATCACCAGGGCAACTTTTATAACTATTAAATTCTGGGCTACAAGAGATTTTGATTCACTTGATTCAGGGGAAGGACAGGTACATATTAAATATCTATATGTATATATAGATATTTTTTTTTTTAAGATGAAATTCACATAAAATAAAGTGAACCATTTTGAAGTGAACACTTCAGTGGTATTTAGTATATTCTCAGTGTTGTGCAACCAGCCCTGCTCTGTAGATCCACAGCATTTTTACCACTCCAAAGGAAACCCCCAAACCTACTGAGGAGGTGCTCATTCTCTCCTTCTCCATAGCCCCTGGCAGTCATCAATATATATTTTATTACCACGGATGTACCTATTCCGGATATTTTGTATAAGAGGAGTCATGCAACATATGGCTTTTTATGTCTGCTTTCTTTTACTTAGCATGGTGTCTTTGAGGTTCATCTGTGCTCTATCATGTAGTGGTAATTCTTTCCTTTTTATAGCTAAATAATAATCCATCATATAGATGCATGATTATTTATCCATTATTTATCTGTTAGTGTACAGTTGGACTATTTCTGCCTTTTGGGTATTGTGAAGAGTGCTTCATTGAACATGTATGTACATATATTTTAAAATTCTTTTGCATGTATACCTTGGATAGAATTGCTGGATCATATGATAATTCTATGCATGACTTTTTGAAGAAACTTCAGACTGTTTTGCACAGTGTTGAACCATTTTGCACTTCCACCAACCATGTATTGGCACAAGTATTTCAGTTTCTCCACATCCTTGTCAAAACTTATTTTATTTTTTTAATTTATTTTTGATTGTACTAGAGATCCTAGTTGTATGATGATACTGCATTATGGTTTTAACTTGTATTTCCCTAATGATGAATAAACATATTTTCACGTGCTTCATGAATATCTTTTCTGCAGAAATGGTTATTCAGGTGTTTTATCAGATGCCTATATTTTTAAAGATTTCTCTTCTCCCCTGAAGGTGATTCTAATGTGAAAGGTTGAGAAGAAGCAGAGATGTAAGAGAAAGTGAAAAACAAATAACAAAGAGATGTGGTCACATTGTTTTTATCATTTGTATGTGGATAAGGAAGCATTATGCACAATGCTACTAACTAAATAGTCTTTTATAAACTCCTACTTGAAGAATTCTGAGTACAAAGTTGAACAAATGTGATAAATATATGTTTCATGACTTTAAGATGATATTAAAAAAAAAGGCCTAATCCCATGTTTGGGCTTCTCTGTTAGCTCAGAGGTAAAGAATCCACCTACAATGCAGAAGATGCAAGAGACATCTTTCTGGGTGGGGAAGACCCCTGGATAAGGAAATGGCAACCCACTCCAGTATTCTTACCTGAGAAATCCCATGGACAGAGGTGCTTAGTGGGCTACAGTCTGTGGGATTGTAAAGACTTGGACATGACTTAGCAACTAGATAGCGACAAATGAAACAACAACAATTTCATATTTTAATGTTTTTAAAACATCTCACATGTAAAGAACAGCTGTTTCAGAGAGGCCAAAATATTTCACTCTCTTGTTACATTTTATAATTAGGGTGCAATTTTTTTTCATTTTAAGAAATGATGATAATAAAAGGAAAATAATTGACCTGAATGCTATAGTTGGCTGTTGAATTAAGAAGCTACTTGTGGAGGCTTCCTGGTGGTCCAGTGGGTAAGGACACCACCTTGCAGTGCAAGGGGCACCGGTTCGATCCCTGGCCTGGGAAGATCCCATGTGCTGTGGAGCAGCTGGACTGATATGTCCAATAACTGAGCCGGAGCTCTGGAGCACATGCACTCAGAGCTGGTGCTCGGGGACAGCAGAGGCCACTGCGATGGGAGGCCCACAGGGGCCAAAAGAACAAAGATGGATGAAAAATGATAAATGAAAGACCAATAGAAGTGACCCACCTGCCCCTCTCCCTTCCCAACCCGCCCCTTCCCCAGCACCCCTCCCAAAAAAAAAATTAAAAAAAGAAAAAAAAGAAGCTACTTGTATCCTTGGCAACCAGTGTCTTCTCTCTCATTCTCTCCCTCTGTCTCTGCCTTTCTCTCCCTGTTCCTCCTCATACCTCCCTTCTCTTTCCCTCTTCCTCCCATATATTGTAATATGTGGAAAAGAATACAGAGGTTTAGCTGATTCTTATGTTCTACAAAAATGTTCTACAGTTATTGTTGTTGGTTATTTTAGAGCTACATTTTTGGCATGCTTTTCCTAAAATTTTCATGTCAGGGAAATGAAAGAGAAAGAAACCCACCAAACAGGTAGCAGGCTGATTCTATGTTCATTTAGAATTCTGAGTACAAAGTTGAACAAATGTGATAAATATATGTTTCATGACTTTAAGATGATATTAAAAAGGCCTAATCCCATGTTTGGGCTTCTCTGTTAGCTCAGAGGTAAAGAATCCACCTACAATGCAGAAGATGCAAGAGACATCTTTCTGGGTGGGGAAGACCCCTGGATAAGGAAATGGCAACCCACTCCAGTATTCTTACCTGAGAAATCCCATGGACAGAGGTGCTTAGTGGGCTACAGTCTGTGGGATCGTAAGACTTGGACATGACTTAGCAACTAGATAGCGACAAATGAAACAACAACAATTTCATATTTTAATTTTTTTAAAACATCTCACATGTAAAGAACAGCTGTTTCAGAGAGGCCAAAATATTTCACTCTCTTGTTACATTTTATAATTAGGGTGCAATTTTTTTTCATTTTAAGAAATGATGATAATAAAAGGAAAATAATTGACCTGAATGCTATAGTTGGCTGTTGAATTAAGAAGCTACTTGTGGAGGCTTCCTGGTGGTCCAGTGGGTAAGGACACCACCTTGCAGTGCAAGGGGCACCGGTTCGATCCCTGGCCTGGGAAGATCCCATGTGCTGTGGAGCAGCTGGACTGATATGTCCAATAACTGAGCCGGAGCTCTGGAGCACATGCACTCAGAGCTGGTGCTCGGGGACAGCAGAGGCCACTGCGATGGGAGGCCCACAGGGGCCAAAAGAACAAAGATGGATGAAAAATGATAAATGAAAGACCAATAGAAGTGACCCACCTGCCCCTCTCCCTTCCCAACCCGCCCCTTCCCCAGCACCCCTCCCAAAAAAAAAATTAAAAAAAGAAAAAAAAGAAGCTACTTGTATCCTTGGCAACCAGTGTCTTCTCTCTCATTCTCTCCCTCTGTCTCTGCCTTTCTCTCCCTGTTCCTCCTCATACCTCCCTTCTCTTTCCCTCTTCCTCCCATATATTGTAATATGTGGAAAAGAATACAGAGGTTTAGCTGATTCTTATGTTCTACAAAAATGTTCTACAGTTATTGTTGTTGGTTATTTTAGAGCTACATTTTTGGCATGCTTTTCCTAAAATTTTCATGTCAGGGAAATGAAAGAGAAAGAAACCCACCAAACAGGTAGCAGGTGACTAGATATCTACTGTTCATTTTCCAACAAGGAAAAGTAGCACTCACAGTGTAGGGAATGACATATTCTTGAATGAAAATGGTTTCATTAGAATTTTAACCTTAACTGTCAATATCTTTGGTGCCTGAAAGTACTATAGACTGGGTTCTCCCATAGGCCAATCCTGAGTAACACCTGGGGAAAGAAAGGGTAGAAGCAGGAGTGGGCAAGGGGACCCATCGGATTGTACCATAAGCCTAACAAAGTCCTTGTGAACCAGAGGGGAACTGTGGAGCAAAGATTGCCGTCGGCCTTTGTCCAACTCTACCAAGCCCTTGTGTCACTTTCTTGTTCAGTGGCTTCCTGAGGGCCCCTGGAATAAAGCATTATCTTGAGCCTAACGCTGAGGCTGGTCCCAAAGGAACCTACATCTGGAAGTTGTCTGTTCCCCACTCTGCCTGAAGGTGGGTTGTGACCACTTACTTGAAGGGGGTTCTAACTGGTGCATCTTTATGCTCACCACAGAAAGTTTTCTCCTCACTTACAGTTTACATGAGTAATTACAGTTAAGACAAAAAGAAATGCACGTTAGCTATTTCCTTACCTCTGACCTTTATGCTTTTGTTTACCAAATGCACTAAAAATTTCCTAAAATAACACAGCCTCTATCCCTATGGAATGTATCCTGCTATCCTTATGGAATCTAAGTCCGGTATTTAATGTACATCTTTTGGACTCATCCTTTTCAGAACTAATTCCAATACTAAACTACTATTAGAAGTAGTACTTCTAATCTGGAAAGAAAAAGGCTGAGCTCAGTACCAGACCCAGAGGAGGTGATCAGTGCAACTTTGCTAAATGAATGTATAATTTCAACACATAATGAATTATAGCGAGACTCTCAGGGGGTGTACAGGCTTCCTCCTCATATTTTTTTCCCCCCTTGTAATATGTGGAAAAGAATACAGAGGTTTAGCTGATTCTTATGTTCTACAAAAATGTTCTACAGTTATTGTTGTTGGTTATTTTAGAGCTACATTTTTGGCATGCTTTTCCTAAAATTTTCATGTCAGGGAAATGAAAGAGAAAGAAACCCACCAAACAGGTAGCAGGTGACTAGATATCTACTGTTCATTTTCCAACAAGGAAAAGTAGCACTCACAGTGTAGGGAATGACATATTCTTGAATGAAAATGGTTTCATTAGAATTTTAACCTTAACTGTCAATATCTTTGGTGCCTGAAAGTACTATAGACTGGGTTCTCCCATAGGCCAATCCTGAGTAACACCTGGGGAAAGAAAGGGTAGAAGCAGGAGTGGGCAAGGGGACCCATCGGATTGTACCATAAGCCTAACAAAGTCCTTGTGAACCAGAGGGGAACTGTGGAGCAAAGATTGCCGTCGGCCTTTGTCCAACTCTACCAAGCCCTTGTGTCACTTTCTTGTTCAGTGGCTTCCTGAGGGCCCCTGGAATAAAGCATTATCTTGAGCCTAACGCTGAGGCTGGTCCCAAAGGAACCTACATCTGGAAGTTGTCTGTTCCCCACTCTGCCTGAAGGTGGGTTGTGACCACTTACTTGAAGGGGGTTCTAACTGGTGCATCTTTATGCTCACCACAGAAAGTTTTCTCCTCACTTACAGTTTACATGAGTAATTACAGTTAAGACAAAAAGAAATGCACGTTAGCTATTTCCTTACCTCTGACCTTTATGCTTTTGTTTACCAAATGCACTAAAAATTTCCTAAAATAACACAGCCTCTATCCCTATGGAATGTATCCTGCTATCCTTATGGAATCTAAGTCCGGTATTTAATGTACATCTTTTGGACTCATCCTTTTCAGAACTAATTCCAATACCAAACTACTATTAGAAGTAGTACTTCTAATCTGGAAAGAAAAAGGCTGAGCTCAGTACCAGACCCAGAGGAGGTGATCAGTGCAACTTTGCTAAATGAATGTATAATTTCAACACATAATGAATTATAGCGAGACTCTCCAGGGTTACCTTAGAGCTATGGTGTAAAAGAGTGGTAGCCGAGGGCTTCCCTGGTGGTCCAGTGGGTAAGGACACCGCCTTGCAGTGCCAGAGGCACTGGTTTGATCCCTGGCCTGGGAGGATCCCACATGTCACAGAGCAGCTGGACTGATGTGTCCAGCTACCGAACCAGAGCTCTGGAGTGCATGCGCCCAGAGCTGGTGCTCTGCAGCGAGAGAGGCCACTGTGGTGGGGGGTCCCACACGGGCAAAAGAACAAAGATAATCAAATGAAAGATCAATAGAAATTGCCAAAAAAATAAAAAACAAGAAGAGTGGTAGCAGAATTATGAACACTAGGATGCCTAAACCAAGTCTAGTTCTAATCTATGTTTTGAGACCTTTGTTCTGTTTCAAGTATTGACCCACGATAAAACCAAAACAGAACAGAAAAATCCCCAAATTCGAAATACATCTTCTGAAAGAGTTTCTCACTTAATTGTAAAATCCCTCTGTATTTTAAGGAAAATTCAACCCACATGTTCTATTATTTAATTTACACTTAGCCATAAGACAGTTATTTTGTAAGAACCTGTTGTGCTTTTGATATTTTTCATCCATTTTTTCTTACAAGTAGGAAGTCTTGGTTAAGGCAAAATTAAAGAATAACTCCCCAGCCTGAAACTCTCCGTACGGAACGGGGTCCACAGTCGTGGGTGTCCTGGTTGAGACTCTAAATGGGCAAGATGGTATATTCTTCTCTGGCCCAATTCTCTGCCCGCAAGGACTGCAGGTCAAATTTTTGAAACTCAGGCCCTGGCAACTCTTTCCTCACTCGGGGGAAACGGAGGTGCCACATTTCCTAAAATAACACAGCCTCTATCCCTATGGAATGTATCCTGCTATCCTTATGGAATCTAAGTCCGGTATTTAATGTACATCTTTTGGACTCATCCTTTTCAGAACTAATTCCAATACTAAACTACTATTAGAAGTAGTACTTCTAATCTGGAAAGAAAAAGGCTGAGCTCAGTACCAGACCCAGAGGAGGTGATCAGTGCAACTTTGCTAAATGAATGTATAATTTCAACACATAATGAATTATAGCGAGACTCTCCAGGGTTACCTTAGAGCTATGGTGTAAAAGAGTGGTAGCCGAGGGCTTCCCTGGTGGTCCAGTGGGTAAGGACACCGCCTTGCAGTGCCAGAGGCACTGGTTTGATCCCTGGCCTGGGAGGATCCCACATGTCACAGAGCAGCTGGACTGATGTGTCCAGCTACCGAACCAGAGCTCTGGAGTGCATGCGCCCAGAGCTGGTGCTCTGCAGCGAGAGAGGCCACTGTGGTGGGGGGTCCCACACAGGCCAAAGAACAAAGATAATCAAATGAAAGATCAATAGAAATTGCCAAAAAAATAAAAAACAAGAAGAGTGGTAGCAGAATTATGAACACTAGGATGCCTAAACCAAGTCTAGTTCTAATCTATGTTTTGAGACCTTTGTTCTGTTTCAAGTATTGACCCACGATAAAACCAAAACAGAACAGAAAAATCCCCAAATTCGAAATACATCTTCTGAAAGAGTTTCTCACTTAATTGTAAAATCCCTCTGTATTTTAAGGAAAATTCAACCCACATGTTCTATTATTTAATTTACACTTAGCCATAAGACAGTTATTTTGTAAGAACCTGTTGTGCTTTTGATATTTTTCATCCATTTTTTCTTACAAGTAGGAAGTCTTGGTTAAGGCAAAATTAAAGAATAACTCCCCAGCCTGAAACTCTCCGTACGGAACGGGGTCCACAGTCGTGGGTGTCCTGGTTGAGACTCTAAATGGGCAAGATGGTATATTCTTCTCTGGCCCAATTCTCTGCCCGCAAGGACTGCAGGCTCTCTAATAGATTGTATAGAAACTCAGGCCCTGGCAACTCTTTCCTCACTCTGTTTGGTGGGACAAATGCTGTGGGAGTCTCAATAGCTGCCTGTGACCTAACATTCTGTTTTGTGGGAGGAGAAGGAAGTAGAGGTCCCTTGACAATCAGTGGTAGTATAAAAATTCCAGCTGCCCAAAGCATAGCCCTCCCTATTCCTGAGGAACTTGAAACAAATGAAAGTGAAATGTTGGTCCCTGGGCTACTGCTTTGCCAAGGAGCCTCTTCTTTTGAGGTGTAGCCACTTCTTTCAAGGAAGTCCTGAGGCAGAAGGAAGGTCAGAACTCAAGCTTAGTTAACTATGTGGAAGGAGAGGTCAAAATCTTTCTTAAAAGATACCCAAATGGGATTACACTTTCTAACCTGGTCATGGTGAGTTTTCTTCACCAACATTAATGGAATTATGACAAAAAATATTATTAAGATTTTTTCACAGTTAACATATAAATGAGCACTTTGCTGGTCTTGTCTTAAATATTCCCATAACACAGTGGTTTCCAAATACTCAGCTAAACCAAACCTGTGACACTGATGCTTGTCTCCCTTCTTAAGGAGCTGGTGCCCCATTATGCTTCTTCACCTGTGTGTGTGTTGAAGAAGTGTTGAACAACCTCTTTACTGGGCTTGAGGTACTGCTTGATGCCCATCTCTCTTCAGTGAGTGACAGACACCTCTGTCAACTGACCCACTTTTGTAATGAGCTGGAGTGGTTAGGTTATGGTAATGTAATTATGGGGACACAGCCAACCAAGTTTTCCTATTGGAAGTGACCATGCCCACCTCTTCACGGATCCTTTTTCCTACATGATCCCAAAAGCTGAGGCTGGGAAATGCTCAGCAGTGTGAAGAGAGTTTCTTGCCTGCAACAATTGCAAAGCTAAATCTATGAAACTGATTTGAGGGTTCAGTGCAATGTAGCTTATTTTGCTTTGAGAATTAAGTACTAGAAAGGGTTTTTGCTTCGGAACGGGGTCCACAGTCGTGGGTGTCCTGGTTGAGACTCTAAATGGGCGAGATGGTATATTCTTCTCTGGCCCAATTCTCTGCCCGCAAGGACTGCAGGCTCTCTAATAGATTGTATAGAAACTCAGGCCCTGGCAACTCTTTCCTCACTCTGTTTGGTGGGACAAATGCTGTGGGAGTCTCAATAGCTGCCTGTGACCTAACATTCTGTTTTGTGGGAGGAGAAGGAAGTAGAGGTCCCTTGACAATCAGTGGTAGTATAAAAATTCCAGCTGCCCAAAGCATAGCCCTCCCTATTCCTGAGGAACTTGAAACAAATGAAAGTGAAATGTTGGTCCCTGGGCTACTGCTTTGCCAAGGAGCCTCTTCTTTTGAGGTGTAGCCACTTCTTTCAAGGAAGTCCTGAGGCAGAAGGAAGGTCAGAACTCAAGCTTAGTTAACTATGTGGAAGGAGAGGTCAAAATCTTTCTTAAAAGATACCCAAATGGGATTACACTTTCTAACCTGGTCATGGTGAGTTTTCTTCACCAACATTAATGGAATTATGACAAAAAATATTATTAAGATTTTTTCACAGTTAACATATAAATGAGCACTTTGCTGGTCTTGTCTTAAATATTCCCATAACACAGTGGTTTCCAAATACTCAGCTAAACCAAACCTGTGACACTGATGCTTGTCTCCCTTCTTAAGGAGCTGGTGCCCCATTATGCTTCTTCACCTGTGTGTGTGTTGAAGAAGTGTTGAACAACCTCTTTACTGGGCTTGAGGTACTGCTTGATGCCCATCTCTCTTCAGTGAGTGACAGACACCTCTGTCAACTGACCCACTTTTGTAATGAGCTGGAGTGGTTAGGTTATGGTAATGTAATTATGGGGACACAGCCAACCAAGTTTTCCTATTGGAAGTGACCATGCCCACCTCTTCACGGATCCTTTTTCCTACATGATCCCAAAAGCTGAGGCTGGGAAATGCTCAGCAGTGTGAAGAGAGTTTCTTGCCTGCAACAATTGCAAAGCTAAATCTATGAAACTGATTTGAGGGTTCAGTGCAATGTAGCTTATTTTGCTTTGAGAATTAAGTACTAGAAAGGTGGGGCATCACTTGTAGTTGTGTTTCTGTTAGCTTTTGCTCTTAGAATTTCTATTTCCTAATTGTGGAGGGAAGGTTAGGCAGATAAATCCTTCCTCCCACTTTGATGAGTCTTCTTGTGTCTCTCAGGCACAGAGCCAGCAATGATGTGGCCAGAGGTTGAAACCATCAGCCTCCATCCCACCACCAAGGGGGATATGTACCCTGAAGCTGTATGCAGGAGCTGTATGCAGAAAGAGCTTCAGATTCAATTTATAACAGTGCCATTTGAAAAACTGATGAGAGAGAAAGAAGAGAGAGGAATGCATGCGTAAATAGTGATATTAGCTCTGGGAGTCAGACCTAGTCTTGCTTTCAGCTCTAGGTGCTCCCTTTCACGGCAAGGAGAATGAGTCCAGTGGAACATGTTAGAGACAGAGGCAGAGCTACAGGGTTAAACACTCCTGCTGTCTTGATCAGGGCTTCTCAGGTGGGCACTAGTGGTAAATAACCTGCCTTCCAGTGCAGGAGATGTGAGGGATATGACTTCATTCCCTGCATCTGGAAGATCCCTTGGGGGTGGGAGTGGCAGACCACTCTAGTATTCTTCCCTGGAGAATTCCATGGATAGAGTCAGATGCAACTGAAGTGACTTAGCACACACGCATGCTCTTTTAGTCATTAATGGGCATTCTGTGGGTTGCTCAGCCCTCTAGGCAGTAACTGGAAATACCAAATGAAAGTCTGGTTAAGTTTCCCCTTCCACCTGTGTGTGTGTTGAAGAAGTGTTGAACAACCTCTTTACTGGGCTTGAGGTACTGCTTGATGCCCATCTCTCTTCAGTGAGTGACAGACACCTCTGTCAACTGACCCACTTTTGTAATGAGCTGGAGTGGTTAGGTTATGGTAATGTAATTATGGGGACACAGCCAACCAAGTTTTCCTATTGGAAGTGACCATGCCCACCTCTTCACGGATCCTTTTTCCTACATGATCCCAAAAGCTGAGGCTGGGAAATGCTCAGCAGTGTGAAGAGAGTTTCTTGCCTGCAACAATTGCAAAGCTAAATCTATGAAACTGATTTGAGGGTTCAGTGCAATGTAGCTTATTTTGCTTTGAGAATTAAGTACTAGAAAGGTGGGGCATCACTTGTAGTTGTGTTTCTGTTAGCTTTTGCTCTTAGAATTTCTATTTCCTAATTGTGGAGGGAAGGTTAGGCAGATAAATCCTTCCTCCCACTTTGATGAGTCTTCTTGTGTCTCTCAGGCACAGAGCCAGCAATGATGTGGCCAGAGGTTGAAACCATCAGCCTCCATCCCACCACCAAGGGGGATATGTACCCTGAAGCTGTATGCAGGAGCTGTATGCAGAAAGAGCTTCAGATTCAATTTATAACAGTGCCATTTGAAAAACTGATGAGAGAGAAAGAAGAGAGAGGAATGCATGCGTAAATAGTGATATTAGCTCTGGGAGTCAGACCTAGTCTTGCTTTCAGCTCTAGGTGCTCCCTTTCACGGCAAGGAGAATGAGTCCAGTGGAACATGTTAGAGACAGAGGCAGAGCTACAGGGTTAAACACTCCTGCTGTCTTGATCAGGGCTTCTCAGGTGGGCACTAGTGGTAAATAACCTGCCTTCCAGTGCAGGAGATGTGAGGGATATGACTTCATTCCCTGCATCTGGAAGATCCCTTGGGGGTGGGAGTGGCAGACCACTCTAGTATTCTTCCCTGGAGAATTCCATGGATAGAGTCAGATGCAACTGAAGTGACTTAGCACACACGCATGCTCTTTTAGTCATTAATGGGCATTCTGTGGGTTGCTCAGCCCTCTAGGCAGTAACTGGAAATACCAAATGAAAGTCTGGTTGGATGGCATTGAAGCTTTTCTGAAAATTTGATAAAAATTTTTAGAAACAACTGAGAAAACCAATTAAATTTTACACATGTACAGGAAATGCAAATGTCCTTCATGTATATTGTTAGAATAAATCAATCAATCTGAGTTCCTGTTGAATATTATTTTAAAAACCAAAACCTGGGTCAGGCATAATTTCTCCTTAATTTTATTCAACAGATGTTCATGTAATTGGCGGTGAGAGAGTCAAATATATGTCAATGAACCTTTACTTTGAAGTCCTTAAGTGTTACTAGTGTGCCCAATAAATACAGAAGAGTTTAAACTGAGTATGTCGTTGTGCTGATGTAACAACCAAAGAGGTGTGGTGACTGAGAAACCAGATCAGAAAAATGGGTTCTGTGTCAACCTCAGAATCGTGGGGTGCTGGAATGTGTACAAGCATGAGGTATTGTCTACAGAGTAAATAATGAAAGGATGACTACCATTCGGGGGGGATACTTTTTAGTGTTAAAAGACGTTGGTATATTGGAAACACAGGAAATCACAGGTATTTTTTCACTACCTGATTCCTTGATTATAACCACTAGGGCCAATGCGCAACCAGAAAGAAACACAATGGGCTCAAGATCACCAATCACCAATCACCTTCTACAGATCACCAATTTTAAGGTGTCCTCCTAGTTACTGGTGATGTGACTCCCAAATATATTTTATCAAAACATCCTTTGTGCCTTACAGCAAATGCACTTCATATCTTAAACATTTATATTGCACATTCAGTCTTTTTTCAGCTGAATAGTTGAGATAAATAATCAAAATATAAGTTCTAATGCTAGAAGATGAGAGATTTGTTAATTCTTTTAAAAAAGGTTTTGTGGGGGGCCCAAGTCCTTCTGATCGAGGGCCTCTCCGCAGGAAAAAGGGTTCTGTAAAAGTTAACTTGTTGAGAAGACTTTAATCTATAGTTTCATCCACGGGTGTCCTTTTGGAAAGCTAACCCTTGCACACACGCATGCTCTTTTAGTCATTAATGGGCATTCTGTGGGTTGCTCAGCCCTCTAGGCAGTAACTGGAAATACCAAATGAAAGTCTGGTTGGATGGCATTGAAGCTTTTCTGAAAATTTGATAAAAATTTTTAGAAACAACTGAGAAAACCAATTAAATTTTACACATGTACAGGAAATGCAAATGTCCTTCATGTATATTGTTAGAATAAATCAATCAATCTGAGTTCCTGTTGAATATTATTTTAAAAACCAAAACCTGGGTCAGGCATAATTTCTCCTTAATTTTATTCAACAGATGTTCATGTAATTGGCGGTGAGAGAGTCAAATATATGTCAATGAACCTTTACTTTGAAGTCCTTAAGTGTTACTAGTGTGCCCAATAAATACAGAAGAGTTTAAACTGAGTATGTCGTTGTGCTGATGTAACAACCAAAGAGGTGTGGTGACTGAGAAACCAGATCAGAAAAATGGGTTCTGTGTCAACCTCAGAATCGTGGGGGTGCTGGAATGTGTACAAGCATGAGGTATTGTCTACAGAGTAAATAATGAAAGGATGACTACCATTCGGGGGGGATACTTTTTAGTGTTAAAAGACGTTGGTATATTGGAAACACAGGAAATCACAGGTATTTTTTCACTACCTGATTCCTTGATTATAACCACTAGGGCCAATGCGCAACCAGAAAGAAACACAATGGGCTCAAGATCACCAATCACCAATCACCTTCTACAGATCACCAATTTTAAGGTGTCCTCCTAGTTACTGGTGATGTGACTCCCAAATATATTTTATCAAAACATCCTTTGTGCCTTACAGCAAATGCACTTCATATCTTAAACATTTATATTGCACATTCAGTCTTTTTTCAGCTGAATAGTTGAGATAAATAATCAAAATATAAGTTCTAATGCTAGAAGATGAGAGATTTGTTAATTCTTTTAAAAAAGGTTTTGTGGGGGGCCCAAGTCCTTCTGATCGAGGGCCTCTCCCCGCAGGAAAAAGGGTTCTGTAGTTCACAAAAACGTGTTAACTTGTTGAGAAGACTTTAATCTATAGTTTCATCCACGGGTGTCCTTTTGGAAAGCACATAACTTTCTTTCTTTTCTTTTTTTGGCCACTTCTCTTGGCCTTTTATTTATTTTATTTTCATCCATCTTTTTTCTTTGGCCTATGGTCTCTGTCACTGCAGAGCACTGGCTCTGGACGCATGTGCTCCAGAGCTCTGGCTCTGTAGTTGAACACGTAGGTCCAGCCGCTCTGCGGCGTGGGGGATCTTCCCAGGCCAGGGATAGAACCGGTGCCCCTGGCACTGCAAGGTGGTGTTCTTACCCACTGGATCACACCATGGAAGCCCCGCACATAACCTTCTTGAGAGTTACCCATATATGGCATCCTGTGATGTGTCACTATATTATATTATATGATATTGTCTCTACTAATTCTCCTATAAAGAAATTAGGTGAAGAGAGTCCCACATTTGTTTATGAATTCTGGTCTTATCTGTAAACAGTTTGCTTTGTCTCTCGAAATCATGTGCTCTTGGGGATATTTGTTTTGTTTGCTAATGAGTCATATCCTGGAATATAGTAGGTGCTCAATAAATCAGTATTATCTGAATAGATGAATATTTGTTGTCAGTTGTTTTGGTCTCAGAACTAATCCTCCAGCAGAACTTCTTTGGACTGTAAGAATCACATGTAACCTCATTTTAAATTTTTTTGTTGTTTTAATTTTATTTTTTAAATATTTGTTTATTTTTGGCTATGAGAGGTGTTTATTGCTGCGGATTGGCTTTTCTCTAATTGTGGAGAGTGGGGGTTACTCTCTAGCTGCAGTCTGTGGCTTCTGTTGTTATGGAGCATTGGGCTCTAGGGCATGCAGGCTTCAATAGTTGCAGCAGATGACTTAGTTGCCCTGAGGCATGTGGAATCTTCCAAGACTAGGCGTGAACGGGTGTCCCTGCATCAGGGGGAGGATTCTTTACCACTCGGCCTCCAGGGAAATACCTTGCATGTACCCTCTTGACCCTTCACTTCCCCAGTTATGAAATGGTGATTATGATCAAGTGATCAGAAATTATTAATATTTGTTCTTTGTTGAAAACTTTAATGACAGAATCTTCCAAACTAGTGTTCTATGTGCAGAAGCCCCCATTCTAAAATCAAAATGCTTCTGGGACAAAGAATAGCTACCTTTCGTTTAGACCAGCCTTAAGATGATCAGCAGCCACCAGCACTGCTATGCATTTTCAGTCAAAGGTTTGACATGAAATCATTGGCTGGCATCACCAATACCTTTATTATGTGAACAACTATTGAGTTAAAGTTGTTTTTCACTTTAGTATAGTGCTTTTGAAAGCGGTATGAGCAAAGATAAGTCCTCAGGTTTAAAGGAAACTGCTGACTTACTGCCCGAAAATTTTTTTAAATAGGGGCCTTGAAAGTTGGGAGATGATATTTCTGTACCACACAATTCTTTTGGAAATATTTGGATCAGAAATGGCTATGAATTCACACCTGTAAAATCGCTCCTTCCTTCAATCCCCATAACTAATTTCTCAACTTATAATTGTGTTTGAATCAACTGAAGTAAACCACAAGGCAGTTGCTTGTCAGGAGTTGCTGTACCTATCAGAGGAGAAAAGTATTAAATTAGCCAGGTGACAGGAAAGAATGGGGAGCTGCACATGGTAGACCTGGTTGCCTGAAATCTATAAAACATGTCAGTAATTTAGGGGATTCTCTGCGGAGACAAGTGAGGGGCAAAGGGGGAAGTCTTCAGGTTGCATTTCTGGGTGGAGTCCCTTCTATTCTAAACCCAACACTATGAGAACTGAAACTTGGCCCCCTTTGCAAGATTAGGCTTCCCAAATTGGCTGTCTTTGGTGACAGCAAAAATACCTGCCTGTCCACTTACGCAAGACTCTCCACTTGAGTGAGAAACCAAAAGTATGGCCCAAACCCAGAACAGGTGTTTAATGGGTGAAGCTGAAAGGCAGCAGGCTTCCACATGCAGAACGTTGGAGAACACTGCTGTAGGGATTTGGCTGCATAAACTTCTGTTACTGTTAAGCAAAATTAAAGGCAGGTTTTATAATACTGGCACAGAAGCTAAAGTGGGCTTATTTCCTGGCCCACTTGAAAATCCTAAGTTTTGTTACATTTTTTAAAAGTAGGCATTGGTTACTGCCATCAGCCTGTGGTGAGAAATGATGTTTTAGTTTGTCAGCATGTTTCGATGTATTGCTGTTATTCTAACCTTCTTTGAAAATGTTTAATATAAATTCTATTAGTATTATTCCAGATAATATGTTGAATATCAGAGGTAACTTCTCCTTTATGGTCTAATTTTACTAACAAATTACCTGTCTGAGAAAAATAGGGTGAGGGTTATGATGATTGTCTGTTTTATAGAGGATGATCGTCTATTTTTTTTAGGTAATAGACATGATCTTATGTTTTTTTTGCTAAAAGCTTTATTCTGAGAAAACAAATATCATCCCTTTCAAAAAGTTTGTTTTTTACCAACAGACAAATTATAAAACCATAAGAAAGAAGCTATAATCTTCCCCTACTTCAGTTTAAATTGGATCTCCATAATGTTTGTCCTCACTACTGTCTGTTTTTTTTTTCCTTTATCGCATAGTCTAATGTAACCATACATATTTATTGGTGTGATTTACTTAGTTCCTTCAGATTGTCAACTCCTTGAGACCAAGCACCATATTTTTACTGTATACTTAGTGCTCAGCATCCCTGCTTGGCACATAGTAGGTGCTCAATAAATTTCTCTTCAAGAAACAAATGCTTAATGAATAAACATAAGCAACAGTTAATTTTTTGAAAGCATTAAAGAAGTAAGTATATGGCAAAGTTAGGAATGAATTAATTCAAATGGCGCTAGTGGTAAAGAACCCACCTGCCAGTGCAGGTAAAAAGGCATGGGCTCAATACCTGGCTTCCCAAATTGGCTGTCTTTGGTGACAGCAAAAATACCTGCCTGTCCACTTACGCAAGACTCTCCACTTGAGTGAGAAACCAAAAGTATGGCCCAAACCCAGAACAGGTGTTTAATGGGTGAAGCTGAAAGGCAGCAGGCTTCCACATGCAGAACGTTGGAGAACACTGCTGTAGGGATTTGGCTGCATAAACTTCTGTTACTGTTAAGCAAAATTAAAGGCAGGTTTTATAATACTGGCACAGAAGCTAAAGTGGGCTTATTTCCTGGCCCACTTGAAAATCCTAAGTTTTGTTACATTTTTTAAAAGTAGGCATTGGTTACTGCCATCAGCCTGTGGTGAGAAATGATGTTTTAGTTTGTCAGCATGTTTCGATGTATTGCTGTTATTCTAACCTTCTTTGAAAAATGTTTAATATAAATTCTATTAGTATTATTCCAGATAATATGTTGAATATCAGAGGTAACTTCTCCTTTATGGTCTAATTTTACTAACAAATTACCTGTCTGAGAAAAATAGGGTGAGGGTTATGATGATTGTCTGTTTTATAGAGGATGATCGTCTATTTTTTTTAGGTAATAGACATGATCTTATGTTTTTTTTGCTAAAAGCTTTATTCTGAGAAAACAAATATCATCCCTTTCAAAAAGTTTGTTTTTTACCAACAGACAAATTATAAAACCATAAGAAAGAAGCTATAATCTTCCCCTACTTCAGTTTAAATTGGATCTCCATAATGTTTGTCCTCACTACTGTCTGTTTTTTTTTTCCTTTATCGCATAGTCTAATGTAACCATACATATTTATTGGTGTGATTTACTTAGTTCCTTCAGATTGTCAACTCCTTGAGACCAAGCACCATATTTTTACTGTATACTTAGTGCTCAGCATCCCTGCTTGGCACATAGTAGGTGCTCAATAAATTTCTCTTCAAGAAACAAATGCTTAATGAATAAACATAAGCAACAGTTAATTTTTTGAAAGCATTAAAGAAGTAAGTATATGGCAAAGTTAGGAATGAATTAATTCAAATGGCGCTAGTGGTAAAGAACCCACCTGCCAGTGCAGGTAGATAAAAAAGGCATGGGCTCAATACCTGGGTTGGTAAGATTCCCTGGAGTAGGAAACCCGCTCCAGTATTCTTCCCTGATAATCCCATGGACAGAGGACCATGGCGGGCTACATTCCATACAATTGCAAAAAGTAGGACATGACTGAAGCAACTTAGCATGCACAGTTCAAGTGGAAAAGTAATAAAACTTCTCCTATTTTGCTTGAGACAATTAAAGTTGTATGAATGCACAATATTAATCAGATATTTTTATTTTCTTTTTCGGCTTTCCCAGTATCTAAGAAAAAGAAACAAAGTCTAAGAATAGGGCACGCATATAGGCAACTGGGTAGTTCTGAAGAAGCTATAAGTACAAAACTGAAAATGGTCGTGTGAATAAATTAAAACCTAGAGCCTTATGTACAAGGGCTTCGAATCTCTTTAAAAGTTCCAAAGTAATGTATAGACTTAGATTTAAGAGGTGAATTTAATGATGCATCCTACCATCCCACACTTCCTACAGTCTGAAGTATAGGAGAAACTTTGGTGGACTGCACAGAGTCACTGTCAAGAATTAAGCATAGAATTTAAGCATGCTCAGTGGAAGAACACTCTAACAGGGAGGGTTCAGGTCGGAGGTCTGCTCCCAGCTTTCTCCAGGACTGGCTGGATAGTTTTGGTAAGTCACCAGGCCATCCTTGACCACCATTTCTGAGCTTGAATTGGAAAAAGGGATTTTCCAGTTTTAAGTATTTGTGATGTTGTTATTCTTACAAGTCTTGCTCTATATCACATATTCTTTCTGGAAATAGAGTTCTTGTATTTTAAGTGTTTTCACGTAAGTGTTTTAATAAAAATTCTCCTTTCGTGGGGAGAATAAAAATTGATGCTTCTTCATGAATTATACCTGTAAGAAACCTAGCTGTTTGGACCACAATGCTATAATAAAGGTCCAGGAGTCAACCTCATGATTTCTTATCCAAAATGTGAAATAAATACATGGGAAGAAAGAGCATGTAAACCCAGATAAGTGCTGTAGTGATGCAAATCTCAGGCAGATTTTCATGAAATGGCTTGCCTGTAGTCACACCATGGATCAGTCCCTTGTCTCAACCCCAGGCTCTTTCAAAGTGTCTAATAAAAACATGTCACTGCTTCCCAACATATGGAAGGCGTTGATGTGCTTTCTGAAATATTTAATTACTATTAGGGACAGCTTTGATTTGGCTTTCCTCAGAAGTAATTTCTGGATAGTGGCTGGAATGGGCTAGGTCTTGGATGCAAAAAGTAGGACATGACTGAAGCAACTTAGCATGCACAGTTCAAGTGGAAAAGTAATAAAACTTCTCCTATTTTGCTTGAGACAATTAAAGTTGTATGAATGCACAATATTAATCAGATATTTTTATTTTCTTTTTCGGCTTTCCCAGTATCTAAGAAAAAGAAACAAAGTCTAAGAATAGGGCACGCATATAGGCAACTGGGTAGTTCTGAAGAAGCTATAAGTACAAAACTGAAAATGGTCGTGTGAATAAATTAAAACCTAGAGCCTTATGTACAAGGGCTTCGAATCTCTTTAAAAGTTCCAAAGTAATGTATAGACTTAGATTTAAGAGGTGAATTTAATGATGCATCCTACCATCCCACACTTCCTACAGTCTGAAGTATAGGAGAAACTTTGGTGGACTGCACAGAGTCACTGTCAAGAATTAAGCATAGAATTTAAGCATGCTCAGTGGAAGAACACTCTAACAGGGAGGGTTCAGGTCGGAGGTCTGCTCCCAGCTTTCTCCAGGACTGGCTGGATAGTTTTGGTAAGTCACCAGGCCATCCTTGACCACCATTTCTGAGCTTGAATTGGAAAAAGGGATTTTCCAGTTTTAAGTATTTGTGATGTTGTTATTCTTACAAGTCTTGCTCTATATCACATATTCTTTCTGGAAATAGAGTTCTTGTATTTTAAGTGTTTTCACGTAAGTGTTTTAATAAAAATTCTCCTTTCGTGGGGAGAATAAAAATTGATGCTTCTTCATGAATTATACCTGTAAGAAACCTAGCTGTTTGGACCACAATGCTATAATAAAGGTCCAGGAGTCAACCTCATGATTTCTTATCCAAAATGTGAAATAAATACATGGGAAGAAAGAGCATGTAAACCCAGATAAGTGCTGTAGTGATGCAAATCTCAGGCAGATTTTCATGAAATGGCTTGCCTGTAGTCACACCATGGATCAGTCCCTTGTCTCAACCCCAGGCTCTTTCAAAGTGTCTAATAAAAACATGTCACTGCTTCCCAACATATGGAAGGCGTTGATGTGCTTTCTGAAATATTTAATTACTATTAGGGACAGCTTTGATTTGGCTTTCCTCAGAAGTAATTCTGGACACTTTGATACAACAGTGAATTAGTGGCTGGAATGGGCTAGGTCTGGGAGACTAGCCAAGAGTCAGGCCAAGGAAGCAGGTGAAATGGGCTATAAGCTGAGTCCAACCGAGAGAGGAAGAGAATGTCAGAACAGTGTGCAAGTTGCAGGTTTGACAGGCAGAAGCCCATTCATTGAATAAGCACTTAATAAGCATTTCCTGCACGTGATGCTCTACAGCTAACTCTAAGACTGCTTATCTAATTGTAATAATTTATGTCCATGTTTACCTCTTCCACTAGTCTGGAATCTGAGACCAGAGATTAATTCCTCTCTGTAATGTTCCTACCCCCGACCCCATCTGCTCAAGTACAGTGCCTGGCACATCTACATTATTAGACAGACATTCATGATAATTAGTCTAACCATTGCTGCTTTTGTCTTTAGTATTATTATCTGAAGGAACTGTCTAACTTACTAGTAAGCCATGCATTTTAATTGCCCATAGCAATCAATTGAGAGAAAATACCCTGGCAAAAGTGAATATAATTAATTTACAAGACACGCTTTGATCTTACTCAAAAATATACTCACGTTTATTAAGCAATAAAATTTGGCTTCTAACACCTGTATAAATATTGACAAACGATTCACCTTTTCAGCAAAGCATCTATAAAAGGACTGAGAAAGATCTGTTCAGAGACTGACACATGTGTTGAAAACCTTTAGCACTTTACAGTGTAGCTTCCTAAAATCCAAGATTCAGAAATATTCTGTCATCCTCCCTGGTGGATAATGCCAGAGATCCTGCCGTGTGATCAACGATTTAACCTTTAGCAAAGTCAAATCATGAAATGGCTGCCTGAAAAAGTCACACCATGTTCTTATCCAAAATGTGAAATAAATACATGGGAAGAAAGAGCATGTAAACCCAGATAAGTGCTGTAGTGATGCAAATCTCAGGCAGATTTTCATGAAATGGCTTGCCTGTAGTCACACCATGGATCAGTCCCTTGTCTCAACCCCAGGCTCTTTCAAAGTGTCTAATAAAAACATGTCACTGCTTCCCAACATATGGAAGGCGTTGATGTGCTTTCTGAAATATTTAATTACTATTAGGGACAGCTTTGATTTGGCTTTCCTCAGAAGTAATTCTGGACACTTTGATACAACAGTGAATTAGTGGCTGGAATGGGCTAGGTCTGGGAGACTAGCCAAGAGTCAGGCCAAGGAAGCAGGTGAAATGGGCTATAAGCTGAGTCCAACCGAGAGAGGAAGAGAATGTCAGAACAGTGTGCAAGTTGCAGGTTTGACAGGCAGAAGCCCATTCATTGAATAAGCACTTAATAAGCATTTCCTGCACGTGATGCTCTACAGCTAACTCTAAGACTGCTTATCTAATTGTAATAATTTATGTCCATGTTTACCTCTTCCACTAGTCTGGAATCTGAGACCAGAGATTAATTCCTCTCTGTAATGTTCCTACCCCCGACCCCATCTGCTCAAGTACAGTGCCTGGCACATCTACATTATTAGACAGACATTCATGATAATTAGTCTAACCATTGCTGCTTTTGTCTTTAGTATTATTATCTGAAGGAACTGTCTAACTTACTAGTAAGCCATGCATTTTAATTGCCCATAGCAATCAATTGAGAGAAAATACCCTGGCAAAAGTGAATATAATTAATTTACAAGACACGCTTTGATCTTACTCAAAAATATACTCACGTTTATTAAGCAATAAAATTTGGCTTCTAACACCTGTATAAATATTGACAAACGATTCACCTTTTCAGCAAAGCATCTATAAAAGGACTGAGAAAGATCTGTTCAGAGACTGACACATGTGTTGAAAACCTTTAGCACTTTACAGTGTAGCTTCCTAAAATCCAAGATTCAGAAATATTCTGTCATCCTCCCTGGTGGATAATGCCAGAGATCCTGCCGTGTGATCTTACAATCTACTAGCTATCTTGAAACCTCACAGATTTATTCATCTCTTCCCAGTGTTCTTTTTATAGCTTTGGTATATGCATCAAAATCATTTCCAGCACAATGCTAACATTCTCAGCGATTCATATGTTTAAAATAAAAAAGATTAAGAACAAACTTCATGTCCTCCTCTTGGAAGGAGTACGAATTCTTAACATTAAAAAAAATCAGTGCATGACTCAGAAGGATATATGAGAGTGGTTCTGCTGGGTCTGTTTCTCTCCCCATTTATAAGATAAGTAATGTACATACACTCATAATAAACATTTCATATAGGCCTTCAGGTTTTTTTCTGCCCAAGAAATCCTGTTTATAAGGACACTGTTGTTGAAGGTAAATAATGGTACAATTTTGGTCTTTATGATTCCAAACACCAGTAATGTCCTTTCCGGGGCCTTTTCACGATTTGTCTAATCCTCTGTCACCCTCACTATCTTAGGCTAGTTGCTGTTCATGTCCGCAAGAGATGAGCCGCAATACCATTATAGGATTCCCTAACAAAAGATTTCCACAATCATTTTCTAGCATCTTGGAGATTGACAAGGTCCCCTCCTGTTTCCCAAGCCCATTTACCCCCTCATTCCGGGTGATTTCTTTTCTTATATACCAGAAAGAAAGCACCTCGCTGAGTGGTGACCTCTCTGGCTACATGGATACCTGCTAGAAACAACAAACCTCACGTGCTAAAACTGCTCCTTGATGTGTTGGGATTGCGTGATGGCTCCTGTCTGATATACTGAGCAGCTTGGAGCTGCCTTTAAAAAAATCAATCCATATTAAAAATAAAAGTTCCTTTTGAAAATTACTCTTCATATTTCTTTGGGGAGGTTGTGCCACAAATCAGCTAAAAGTGCTGAAAAGTGTCATATAATGAAACCACGGGACTCTAACAGGCCAGAGAAGGAGAGCATGTCTTGAGTAATTACAGCACTTTTCAGTGTTCAGTCAATGATTCCGTTAAGCACTCATTTCTGGTTTGTTTTCTTGTTGAAAAAAACTGAAAACTTTTAGAAGAGTTTTAAGATGCCAGTTTTAATCTTCCATACAGTTTTTCTTTAAGCTGTTTAAGTATATGTATACACACACACACACACACATATATATGTATATTTCTGTTTTAGAAAAATATGGGAAATAATTGCCTGTGAACATACCATAGGGAATAACTATTCATTATCAGTATTAATGATGATTTCTCTAAGACTTCATCTTCTATTCTTTTTCTGGACGTTTTTGCTAGTAGTTTTTCTGTTATTTTGTGTATAAAATAAATGACATGTGTCATGATAATTTAAGAACAAGAATGCACATTTTGAAAAAGAGGGTAGAGTCATTAGAGAAGCAAAATAATTAGGGGAAATTCTTTAATGATCTTTTTATCTTCAGCTGGAGAGAATCCCTAGTTGTATATGTTGCTTGAATGCATGTATTAATTGTATGTATATATAAACATGCTTGTTTATATATAGATTTTAATATACAAATATGCACTTTGTTCAGTCTTTGTTTAAGGTGTGTTTTTGGTAACATTTTTCACATGACTCAGTTCAAACATGAGCATGCCAGGTGCGGTGGCTCATAGTTCATTGATGAGGTGGTTCAGGCAAACAGCCAAATGAGAGAGGGTAACTAATGGTGAGCAGCTGTGTTGGTTTAATGGGCCTGCGAGAGGCTCTAACTTGAGTAAGGTTGTTGCAGTTCTCCAAGCATAGATAAGAGTTTGGTTGGTTTTCCTTTCACAACCTAGTTAATATATGGGAACGTGAATGCCACTCCTCATGTAGACTCAAAGGATTAAGACAAATTTAAGGTAGGATTTGAAGAGGGTAGAAAAGCATATGTTCAGCCTTTACTTAAATAAAGGAATGCTCCTATCAGCCTAAAGAATTCAGTTAAAAAAAAAGAAGAAGAGATTCATAATTGCACAAAGATTGATCAACTGTTTCATAGATTTATGATGGGATTTAGGGGATAGTCAAGTCTCAACCCCTCCAAACAGCTCAAAGCCTTTCATAAGTCAAACTCTATTGAGTCAAATTTAGCTCCTTTAAGTGAGATGCCTTTCTCCTCAATTGTACTTGCATCTTTGTTGCTCTGTGGGTTCCCTTGCAGGACATATTTCCTGTATCCAAACACTGTGATCTCTGCCATGGAACCTTCCCAGGCATGATATGGTGTAAAGTGCGGGGGTTTGCTAAGTTGGACAAATCTGGGTTTGAATCTTGGCTCATATACTTATCTGCTACATGCTATTGAGGCTGTTTAATTTCTCTGAACCTCAGTCTTCCCTTCTGTGAACCAAGGATGATAATGATTACTCCTATGTTATTTGAGCACTTCTATAATAATACTAGTAGTCATTCATTGAGACTTCATGTGGCAATTAATCTAATCTCACAATAATTAAGGGTAGTTAATTTAATGCCCATTTTATGAATGACAAAACTGAGGCTAGAGAGATTAAGAAACTTACCTTAGGTAATAGAGCTAGAAATTGTTAGAGATAGACTTCAAAGCCAAAGAGGTTTTTTTTTTTTTTATTTTATTTTAAATTTTTACAGAGTTTTGTTGTTCACAGACATGTATGTTCCCAGATCAGTCATATGCATATCCCTGGTCCCCTCCCCCTCCAAGTCCTCCCGTCCCACTCCTCCAGGCTGTCACACTGAGCCCTTGGAGGAACTCCTGTTCCCACAGCATAATGACAATAACTATCCTTTTCACATAAAATACTATAGGTTTCCATGATACTCCCTCTATGCCTTGCACACACAGTTGATTCCCAACAATGTACATTTGTCTATTCTCTATGTCTGTTTTTCCATTGGTTCACTGTGTGTGTTATCATTACCCTTTTACTAGATTCCATATATACGCGTTCATATACTATACTTGTCTTTCTCTTTTGGACTTACTTCACTTTTTATGATAGGTATTAAATCTACCACCTCATTAGGATTGATTCTTCTGCATTTCTTTTTACAGCTGTGCAGTATTCCATTGTATATATGTACCAGAGCTTCTGTATCCACTCATTCGTTGATGGACATGTAGGTTGCTTCCATGTTCTAGCTATTGTATAGAGAGCTGCAATGAACATTGGGGTGCAGGCACTTCTTTTTGATTTCATCTGGGTATAGACCTAATAGTGGGATTGCTGGGTCATATGGTGCTTCTATTTTTAGTTTTTTAAGGAATCTCCATACTGTCTTCCATAGCGGCTGTACCAATTTATCTTCCCGCCAGCAATGCAAGAGTGGTCCCTTTTCTCTGCACCCTCTCCAGCATTTATTATCTCTAGATTTGTGGATGATGATCATTCTGATGGGTGTGAGGTGATGTCTCATTGTAGTTTTGATTTGCATTTCTGCAATAATAAGCAAGGCTGAGCATCATTTCATGTGCTTTTTGGCCATCTGTGTGTCCTAGGTCTTTCTCCCATTTTTTGACTGGGTTGTTCATTTTTCCCATACTAAGTTGTCTGAGTTGCTTGTAGATTTTGGAGATTAATTCTTTGTCTGTTGTTTCATTTGCTATGATTTTCTCCCATTCTGTGGGCTGTCTGTTCAGTTTTTTGTAATTTCTTTTGCTGTACAAAAGCTTTTAAGTTTCATTAGGTCCTACATGTTCATTTTTGGTTTTAGTTCTGCTATTCTAGTAGGTGGGTCAGAGAAGATCTTGCTTTGATTTATGTCCTTGAGGGTTTTGCCTATATTCTCCTCTAAGAGTTTGAGGGTTTCTGGTCTTACATTTAGGTTTTTAATCCATTTTGAGTTGATCTTTGTGCATGGTGTCAGGGAATGTTCCAACTTCATTTTTTTGCATGTAGCTGTCCAATTTTCCCAGCACCATTTGTTGAAGAGGCTGTCTTTGTCCCATTTTATATGTTAGCCTCCTTTGTCAAAAATAAGGTATCCATAGGTGCATGGGTTGATCTCTGGGTTCTCAATCTTGTTCCATTGGTCTATAGTTTTGTTTTTGTGCCAGTACCATACTGTCTTGATGACTGTTGCTTTGTAGTAGAGTCCGAAATTGGGGAGGCTGATTCCTCCAGCTCCATTCTTATTCCTGAGGATTGTTTGGCTATTCGAGGTCTTTTGTGTTTCCATATGAACTGTGTTACTCTTTGGTCTAGCTCAGTGAAAAATGTCATTGGAAGTTTGATAGGGATCGCATTGAATCTATAGATGACATTTGGTAGTATGGTCATTTTCACAATATTGATTCTTCCGACCCAGGAACATGGAATATCTCTCCATTTGTTTAAGTCTTCTTTAATGTCTCTCATGAGTGTCTTGGAATTTTCTGTGTCCAGTTCTTTTGCTTCTTTGGGTAGGTTTATTCCTAGATATTTGATTCTTTTGGTTGCAGTGGTGAAGGGGATTGCGTCTTTGATTTCCTTTTCTGATTTTTCATTGTTTGTGTATAGGAAAGACAGTGATTTCTGTGTACTGATTTTGTATCCTGCGACTTTGCTGAATTCGTTGATTAACTCTGGTAGTTTTGTAATAGTGTCTTTGGGATTTTCTATGTATAATATCATGTCGTCTGCAAATAGAGAGAGTTTGACTTCTTCCTTTCCAATCTGGATTCCTTTTATTTCTTTCTCTTCTTGCTGTTGCTAGAACTTCCAGGACTATGTTGAATAATAGTGGTAAAAGTGGACATCCCTGTCTTGTTCCTGATCTTAGAGGAAATGCTTTGAGTTTTCACCATTGAGGATAATGTTCGCTGTGGGCTTATCATATATGGCTTTCACTATGTTGAGATAGGTTCCTTCTATGGCCATTTTTTGAAGAGTTTTATCATAAATGGATGCTGAAAAAATGTTGCCTATATTCTCCTCTAAGAGTTTGAGGGTTTCTGGTCTTACATTTAGGTTTTTAATCCATTTTGAGTTGATCTTTGTGCATGGTGTCAGGGAATGTTCCAACTTCATTTTTTTGCATGTAGCTGTCCAATTTTCCCAGCACCATTTGTTGAAGAGGCTGTCTTTGTCCCATTTTATATGTTAGCCTCCTTTGTCAAAAATAAGGTATCCATAGGTGCATGGGTTGATCTCTGGGTTCTCAATCTTGTTCCATTGGTCTATAGTTTTGTTTTTGTGCCAGTACCATACTGTCTTGATGACTGTTGCTTTGTAGTAGAGTCCGAAATTGGGGAGGCTGATTCCTCCAGCTCCATTCTTATTCCTGAGGATTGTTTGGCTATTCGAGGTCTTTTGTGTTTCCATATGAACTGTGTTACTCTTTGGTCTAGCTCAGTGAAAAATGTCATTGGAAGTTTGATAGGGATCGCATTGAATCTATAGATGACATTTGGTAGTATGGTCATTTTCACAATATTGATTCTTCCGACCCAGGAACATGGAATATCTCTCCATTTGTTTAAGTCTTCTTTAATGTCTCTCATGAGTGTCTTGGAATTTTCTGTGTCCAGTTCTTTTGCTTCTTTGGGTAGGTTTATTCCTAGATATTTGATTCTTTTGGTTGCAGTGGTGAAGGGGATTGCGTCTTTGATTTCCTTTTCTGATTTTTCATTGTTTGTGTATAGGAAAGACAGTGATTTCTGTGTACTGATTTTGTATCCTGCGACTTTGCTGAATTCGTTGATTAACTCTGGTAGTTTTGTAATAGTGTCTTTGGGATTTTCTATGTATAATATCATGTCGTCTGCAAATAGAGAGAGTTTGACTTCTTCCTTTCCAATCTGGATTCCTTTTATTTCTTTCTCTTCTTGCTGTTGCTAGAACTTCCAGGACTATGTTGAATAATAGTGGTAAAAGTGGACATCCCTGTCTTGTTCCTGATCTTAGAGGAAATGCTTTGAGTTTTTCACCATTGAGGATAATGTTCGCTGTGGGCTTATCATATATGGCTTTCACTATGTTGAGATAGGTTCCTTCTATGGCCATTTTTTGAAGAGTTTTTATCATAAATGGATGCTGTACTTTGTCGAAGGCTTTTTCTGCATCTATAGAGATTATCATGTGATTTTTGTCTCTCAGTTTGTTGATATGGTGTATCACATTGATTGATTGGCAGATATTGAAGAATCCTTGTATGCCTTACAACTTGAGCATGATGTGTGAGTTTTTTGATGTGTCGTTGAATTCTGTTTGATAGGATTTTGTTGAAGATTTTGGCGTCTAGATTCATCAGTGAAATTGGCCTATAATTTTCTTTTTTTGTGTTGTCTTTGCCTGGCTTCGGTATCAGGGTGATGGCGGCCTCATAGGATGTGTTTGGAAGTGTTCCTTCCTGTGCAATTTTTTGGAAGAGTTTTAGAAGGACAGGCATTAGCTCTTCTTAAAACGTTTGGTAGAATTCACCTGTGAAGCCATCTGGCCCTGGGCTTTTATTTTTGGGTAGATTTTTGATCACAAAGTCGATTTCTGAGCTTGTGATTGGATTGTTCAAAGTTTCTTTTCTTCCTTGTTGAGTCTTGGGAGATTAATCTTCTCTAAGAAACTGTCCATTTCTTCCAGGTTGTCCAGTTTGTTGCCATATAGCTGTTCATAATAGTCTCTTAGAATCCTTTGGATTTGTGCATTATCTGTTGTAATCTCTCCTTTTTCATTTTTGATTTTGGTGGATTTTCTCTTTGTTTATTGATAAATCTGGCCAGTGGTTTGTCGATTTTGTATACCTTTTCGAAGAACCAGATTATCACTTTGTTTATCTTTACTATTGTTTCTTTTGTTTCTTTTTCATTTAATTCTGCTCTGATCTTTATGATTTCTCTTCTTCTGCTAACTTTGGGGTGTTTTTGTTCGTCTTTTTCAAGTTGTTTTAAGTGTAGAGTTAGGTTGTCTGATATTTTCCTAGTTTCTTGAGGTAGGATTGTATTGCTATAAATTTCCCTCTTAGAACTGCTTTTGCGGTATCCCAGAGGTTTTGCACTGTCATGTGTTTATTGTCATTTTCTTCTATGAATTTTTAAATTTCTCCTTTGATTTGATTGGTAATCAGTTTGGTTTTTAGGTATGTGTTGTTTAATCTCCATGTGCTTCTGTTTTTAGAGTTTTTTTTTTTTTTTTTCCTGCAGTTGCTCTCTAGTCTCATTGCATTATGGTCAGAGAAGATGGTTGATATAATTTCAGTTTTCTTGAGTTGACTGAGGTTTGATTTGTGGCCCAAGATGTGGTCTATCCTGGAGAATGTTCCATGAGCACTTGAGAAGAAAGTGTATTCTTCTGCTTTTGGGTTGAAGATCCTAAAGATATCCATGAGGTTCATCTCTTCTATTGTGTCATTTAAGGCTTGTGTTTCTTTATTAATTTTCTGTTTGGATGATCTGTCCATTGGTGTGAGAGGAGTGTTAAAGTCTCCTACTATTATTGTGTTATTGTTGATTTCCTCTTTTATGTCTGAAAGTGTTTGTCTTATGTATTGAGGTGCACCTGTGTTAGGTGCATAGATATTTATGATTGTTATGTCTTCCTCTTGGATCGATCCCTTGATAATTATGTAGTGACCTACTTTGTCTCTTATAATCTTCTTTACTTTAAAGTCTTTTTTTTAATTTTCCTCCAGTTTTCCATTCTCTCTATGAGTGGAGATTAATCTTCTCTAAGAAACTGTCCATTTCTTCCAGGTTGTCCAGTTTGTTGCCATATAGCTGTTCATAATAGTCTCTTAGAATCCTTTGGATTTCTGCATTATCTGTTGTAATCTCTCCTTTTTCATTTTTGATTTTGGTGGATTTTCTCTTTGTTTATTGATAAATCTGGCCAGTGGTTTGTCGATTTTGTATACCTTTTCGAAGAACCAGATTATCACTTTGTTTATCTTTACTATTGTTTCTTTTGTTTCTTTTTCATTTAATTCTGCTCTGATCTTTATGATTTCTCTTCTTCTGCTAACTTTGGGGTGTTTTTGTTCGTCTTTTTCAAGTTGTTTTAAGTGTAGAGTTAGGTTGTCTGATATTTTCCTAGTTTCTTGAGGTAGGATTGTATTGCTATAAATTTCCCTCTTAGAACTGCTTTTGCGGTATCCCAGAGGTTTTGCACTGTCATGTGTTTATTGTCATTTTCTTCTATGAATTTTTAAATTTCTCCTTTGATTTGATTGGTAATCAGTTTGGTTTTTAGGTATGTGTTGTTTAATCTCCATGTGCTTCTGTTTTTAGAGTTTTTTTTTTTTTTTTTCCTGCAGTTGCTCTCTAGTCTCATTGCATTATGGTCAGAGAAGATGGTTGATATAATTTCAGTTTTCTTGAGTTGACTGAGGTTTGATTTGTGGCCCAAGATGTGGTCTATCCTGGAGAATGTTCCATGAGCACTTGAGAAGAAAGTGTATTCTTCTGCTTTTGGGTTGAAGATCCTAAAGATATCCATGAGGTTCATCTCTTCTATTGTGTCATTTAAGGCTTGTGTTTCTTTATTAATTTTCTGTTTGGATGATCTGTCCATTGGTGTGAGAGGAGTGTTAAAGTCTCCTACTATTATTGTGTTATTGTTGATTTCCTCTTTTATGTCTGAAAGTGTTTGTCTTATGTATTGAGGTGCACCTGTGTTAGGTGCATAGATATTTATGATTGTTATGTCTTCCTCTTGGATCGATCCCTTGATAATTATGTAGTGACCTACTTTGTCTCTTATAATCTTCTTTACTTTAAAGTCTATTTTATCTGATATGAGGATTGCTACTCCAGCTTTCTTTTGATTTCCATTTGTGTGAAATATGTTTTTCCATTCTCTCACTTTCAGACTATGAGTGTCTCTAGATCTGAAGTAGGTCTCTTTTAAACAGCATATATATGGATCTTCTTTTTGAATCCATTCAGCCAGTCTGTGTCTTTTGGTTGGAGCATTTAGTCCATTTACATTCAAAGTAATTATTGATACAAATGATCTTATTGTCATCTTCCTAGATATTTGGGGTTTGATTTGCAGGACTTTTCCTACTCTTTTGTTTATTGGCTATATCAGGCCATTTAACACTTGTTGTAAGGCTGGTTGTGTGGTACAAAATTCTTTTAGTTTTGCTTGTCTGTGAAACTTTTGACTTCTCCATCAATTCTGAATGAGATCCTTGGCAGGTAAAGAATTCTTGGTTGTAGGTTATTCTCTTTTAGCCATTTAAATGTGTCCTGCCATTCTCTTCTGGCCTGCAGGGTTTCTGTGGAAAGATCCGCAGTTAAACGTCTGGGGTTTCCTTCATGTGTTATTTGTTGTTTGTTCCTAGCTGCTTTAAGTATTCTGTCTTTATAATTAGTCTGTGTTAGCTTGGTTAGAATGTGCCTTGGTGTGTTTCTTCTGGGGTTTATCCTGTATGGAACTCTTTGTGCTTCTTGGACTTGGTTGACTATTTCCTTTCCCATGCTGGGGAAGTTTTCAACTAGAACCTCTTCAAGAATTTTTCGTAGCCTTTCCTCTCCTCTTCTTCCTCTGGAACTCCTAAAGATATCCATGAGGTTCATCTCTTCTATTGTGTCATTTAAGGCTTGTGTTTCTTTATTAATTTTCTGTTTGGATGATCTGTCCATTGGTGTGAGAGGAGTGTTAAAGTCTCCTACTATTATTGTGTTATTGTTGATTTCCTCTTTTATGTCTGAAAGTGTTTGTCTTATGTATTGAGGTGCACCTGTGTTAGGTGCATAGATATTTATGATTGTTATGTCTTCCTCTTGGATCGATCCCTGATAATTATGTAGTGACCTACTTTGTCTCTTATAATCTTCTTTACTTTAAAGTCTATTTTATCTGATATGAGGATTGCTACTCCAGCTTTCTTTTGATTTCCATTTGTGTGAAATATGTTTTTCCATTCTCTCACTTTCAGACTATGAGTGTCTCTAGATCTGAAGTAGGTCTCTTTTAAACAGCATATATATGGATCTTCTTTTTGAATCCATTCAGCCAGTCTGTGTCTTTTGGTTGGAGCATTTAGTCCATTTACATTCAAAGTAATTATTGATACAAATGATCTTATTGTCATCTTCCTAGATATTTGGGGTTTGATTTGCAGGACTTTTCCTACTCTTTTGTTTATTGGCTATATCAGGCCATTTAACACTTGTTGTAAGGCTGGTTGTGTGGTACAAAATTCTTTTAGTTTTGCTTGTCTGTGAAACTTTTGACTTCTCCATCAATTCTGAATGAGATCCTTGGCAGGTAAAGAATTCTTGGTTGTAGGTTATTCTCTTTTAGCCATTTAAATGTGTCCTGCCATTCTCTTCTGGCCTGCAGGGTTTCTGTGGAAAGATCCGCAGTTAAACGTCTGGGGTTTCCTTCATGTGTTATTTGTTGTTTGTTCCTAGCTGCTTTAAGTATTCTGTCTTTATAATTAGTCTGTGTTAGCTTGGTTAGAATGTGCCTTGGTGTGTTTCTTCTGGGGTTTATCCTGTATGGAACTCTTTGTGCTTCTTGGACTTGGTTGACTATTTCCTTTCCCATGCTGGGGAAGTTTTCAACTAGAACCTCTTCAAGAATTTTTCGTAGCCTTTCCTCTCCTCTTCTTCCTCTGGAACTCCTATAATTCTAATGTTGGTGTGTTTGATATTGCCCCATAGGTCTCTGAGGCTATTCTCAGTTCTTTTGATTCTTTGTGCTTTGTTCTGTTCTTCAGCAATTATTTCCACCATAATGTCTTCCAGCTTACTAATCTGTTCTTCTGCCTCTGATATTCTACTGTTGAGACCTTCTGTGTTGTTTTTACATTCAGCAGTTGAGTCGTTTGTCTCTATTTGTTTATTTTTCATTTCTTGCATGTCTCTTCTCAGAGCACTAATTTCTTCTAGTATTCTGTTTTCGGTGTTTTGCATCCTCACTAGTATAGCTCTTCTGAGTTCTCTTTCAGATAATTTGTCTATCTCCTCTTCTGTCATTTGGAGCTGTGTTTCTCTAGTTTTTTCCTTCATTTGTGCAGTGTTTCTCTGTCTTTTCATTATTATGTTAATTTTTGTTTCTTTGTGTGTGTCTGTCTGTTGGATGTCTTTCTCCCCCAGGCTTCATGATTGAAGTCTCCCTTCTTTTTGGTTTCTGTCTTTGGAGAAGTGTTCGGTGGTTTGTGTCTTAGGTGATGTTAGGTCTTGTTTGCAGGTGGATAATCTCTAGTGTTGTGTGTTCTTTGATAGTGTGGGGTCTTGGAATCAGCGCTTCCACTCCGAGGTTCCCTGGTTTGATGTCTGGCCAGGGGGTGTAGGCTCTATGTCTGGTTTTCTATGGTGTTCAGTGGTATTAGTTCAAATATAAGCATCTGAGAAGCAAGAGGTGCATCCCTGATGGGTGACAGTCATAAAAGCATGCAGATGTTTTCTAACCTAATGGAAAAATATACCTACATATCCATAAATAACCACAACTGAACAGTCTTACAAGGATAAAGCATAGGAAATTTTTCTGGCAGATGGTGCAATCAAAGTTTGTACCTGACCTTAAGTTAAGCTCTAAGTTAATTAGAATACTGCCTGGAAAAACAGATCGAGGGCAAGGTCCTGGCTGGGAATAGTATAATGAAAGTAGTTTTTACCTAAGACTTGGGTTGGGGATGAGAAGGAGGAAAGTGTATAGGTGATGAGAAGGAATATATTCATGCTTCAAGGATTTTGTAGGGTTAGGTAACAAAGATTAGTGTGTAGTAAAGTTTAGTACAGCTGGAAGAGAATAGTATAGACAGAAAGATAGGAAATATTTATATAGAGGATAGTAGTAGCTACAAAATGATTTTAGAGTTAGAGCATAGAGAGAGGAAGCAGTGCCAAAAAATTAAGAGTTTTAAAAAATTAAAAATTAAAAAAAAATTTAAAAAGACAAAAAAAGAGAGAAAAAAACCCAAGGGTAAATACTGCCCCTGGTTTTTATCTTCTCATCTGCGTGTGGACCTTCCACCAGTTTTTTCTTAATGTTGACCAGGTTTTCCTAGTCTGTACTGGTGGGGGTCGGGTGTGGGGGCTGGATGGCTGCTTATGTTTTAGGGTTCAGTGAGGGTCAGCTGTTTTTGTAGTCAGGACCCTTGCAGAGCCAATTGCTCTGCAGACAGCTCAAATGCTGGCCCGGGCGGGCGTGGCAGGCGCTTCCCAGTCCATCGGGTGGGGGCCGCGCCTCCGAGCCCCGTGCTGGAGGGGGCTTCCCAGTTCCACTGCACACCGCCTGGCAGCCTTCAATCCTTGCTCTTCTCCGGGTTTCCTCTGTCGTGTCTCTCGGCTGCCTGTGGGACTGAGGCTTTTCGTCCTAGGTGCCCGGCTTCTTTGCTCCAGCTCTGGGGCCGCGCGGGCTGTTCGAACTGCCAGCATGTGCGCACTGCCGGATACGGGACTAAGCCCCAAACGCCGGCGCGAGCTTCCCCGCCTGACTTGAGCCAGATGTTTGGGCTGCAACTCGCGGGGGATTTCCCTGTTCTATTCCGCACGCCCCCACTAGCATTGTCTCAGCTCACCTGGCACCCGGTGTCCCTGTACTGTTTCGGTGGAATTTTCACGCTGAGCCCCAAAGAGTTTTTGTTTGTTCTAATGATTCTGTAGCCAGTATTTTTCTCTCTATGACATTATTCCTCCACCTTACCTTACAGAATTTTAGTGAAGATTATAAATGATGTATGTATTTAGACATAGTAGACACACGTGAAGGTTTGATGATTAATATTATCCATTTCTCTCAGTCCTGCTATCTTTGAATATTTGTCTATAATATACATTTTGGTACTAGTTTGAATTCTGTAAGTATTTTTAGTTAGTTACTTGAGGCAACTTTCATTTCTACATAGCTGACTTTACTTCTAGATAGAGTAGGAGGCTGCTTATGAAGTATGATTTTGGAGAGCTACGTTCCAAAATTCCTAAGCTCTTTCTTGGAATTGGTGCAGTGTTTTTTATTCCATGACTTATATGATGCTTAAAAATGCAAAGTGCTCCAGTAATACTCTAAATTAAATATATTCATTGAAACTTGACATTTTTTTCATATCCAATAGACGTCAGGATCTAATTTAGGCTATGGACATATAAGATAAATAAGGCAAATTTCCTAATCATTCTAATTCAATGTGAAATAGGGGACTAATTGCCTATAGTGGCACTATCTGAGATGGTAGCTGTGGATTGCATGTAGCCACCAAACACTCAAAATGCTGCTAGTTTACATTAAGATATAAGGAAGTGTCAAGTGCTCACTGATTTCTAAGTGTGCATAGGAAAAAATAATGTAAAAGAGTAATAATGTTTTGTAATGATTACATATGAAAATGAAAATATTTTGTAATATTTCACTAAACTAAATCTCATCTGTTTATTTTAATGTGGCTACTAGAAAATTTAGTATTCCACATATGGCTCACATTGTGGCTCATATTGTATTACTTCTGGACAGCTCTGGGTTGAGTAATTAGGGAGGGTTTTGGTGCATGAATTAGAAATTACCATCTGTATGTATTTCACTTTACGAAAATTGAATCATGCAGTTAATAACTGGTTTATATGGATAACTATACTTTTATCACTCAATGATATAATTGGATGTCATTCCACTTGGGAGGTAGTCATTATATGGATGGAGTCATTATTTATTATCTGTCCAACTTGGACCTGTGAACAGTTGTGGACTTGAATAGCTTAAACGGAGTAGAAAGACTGGAACTATGATGGTGGTCCATTGCTTCTGTCCTGTCTGACTATTTGGGACGCCATGGACCATAGCCCACTAGGCTTCTCTGTCCATGGTATTTTCCAGGCACGAGTACTGGAATGAGTTGCCATTTCCTTCTCCAGGAAATCTTCCCGAGTCTCTTGTGTTTCCTGCTTTGCAGGCAGATTCTTTATCACTTGAACCATCAGGGAAACCCCTAGAACTATGGAGTGGGATGTAGGATGTCACAGTTAGAGGAAATGTAGAAATCTCTGAGGGCTTCCCTGGTGGCTCGATGGTAAAAAAAATCTGCCTGCCAATTTAGGACGTGTGAGTTCAATCCCTGGGTTGTGAAGGTCCCCAAAGAAGGAAATGACAACCCCCCACTCCAGTATTCTTGCCTGAGATATCCCATGGACAGAGGCTCCTGGTGGGCTACAGTCCATGGGATTGCAAAGAGCAGGACGTGACTGAGTGACTAAACAATAGCAAAGAAGTCTCCGAGGCCAGAGGCCTCATTAGAGAGATGAGCCACCTGAGGGTCAGAGGTGGTAAATGGTGACCTTTTTTTTGACTCTGTTTAAAAAGCTAACTCCAGATTGTTGTACTGTACCACACTCTGCGTTACACATCTTCTGCATTGCCTCCACAATCTTTCTGACAACACATTAACTAGGCTCTATTGCTATTTATGTTCAACAAATGAAGAAACTAAGGCTTAAAGGTGGTCACACAGCCAATAAATGGCAGAGATGGGACTTGAACTGAGTCTTTAAAAAATTATTTTTCTTTTTAATTTTGGCTTCTTTTATTGGTTATTTATTTATTTATTTTCATCCATCTTCATTCATTGGTCTGTGCGCCTCCCATTGCAGGGGCTTCTCCTGTTGCAGAGCACCAGCTCGGGAGCACATGCTCCAGAGCACTGGCTCTTAATTGAACACACCAGTCCAGCCGCTCCTCAGCATGTGGTATCTTCCTGAGTCCTGGGTCAGGGATCGAGCCAGTGCCCGTTGCACTGCAAGGCGGACTCTTTACCCACTGGACCACCAGGGAAACCCAGTCTTTTAAAATTTTTGGTCAGAATTTACAACTGTTACACCAGCAGTCCCCAGATTTTTTGATTGAACTTTCTGGTCTGACTATTTGGGACGCCATGGACCATAGCCCACTAGGCTTCTCTGTCCATGGTATTTTCCAGGCACGAGTACTGGAATGAGTTGCCATTTCCTTCTCCAGGAAATCTTCCCGAGTCTCTTGTGTTTCCTGCTTTGCAGGCAGATTCTTTATCACTTGAACCATCAGGGAAACCCCTAGAACTATGGAGTGGGATGTAGGATGTCACAGTTAGAGGAAATGTAGAAATCTCTGAGGGCTTCCCTGGTGGCTCGATGGTAAAAAAAAAATCTGCCTGCCAATTTAGGACGTGTGAGTTCAATCCCTGGGTTGTGAAGGTCCCCAAAGAAGGAAATGACAACCCCCCACTCCAGTATTCTTGCCTGAGATATCCCATGGACAGAGGCTCCTGGTGGGCTACAGTCCATGGGATTGCAAAGAGCAGGACGTGACTGAGTGACTAAACAATAGCAAAGAAGTCTCCGAGGCCAGAGGCCTCATTAGAGAGATGAGCCACCTGAGGGTCAGAGGTGGTAAATGGTGACCTTTTTTTTGACTCTGTTTAAAAAGCTAACTCCAGATTGTTGTACTGTACCACACTCTGCGTTACACATCTTCTGCATTGCCTCCACAATCTTTCTGACAACACATTAACTAGGCTCTATTGCTATTTATGTTCAACAAATGAAGAAACTAAGGCTTAAAGGTGGTCACACAGCCAATAAATGGCAGAGATGGGACTTGAACTGAGTCTTTAAAAAATTATTTTTCTTTTTAATTTTGGCTTCTTTTATTGGTTATTTATTTATTTATTTTCATCCATCTTCATTCATTGGTCTGTGCGCCTCCCATTGCAGGGGCTTCTCCTGTTGCAGAGCACCAGCTCGGGAGCACATGCTCCAGAGCACTGGCTCTTAATTGAACACACCAGTCCAGCCGCTCCTCAGCATGTGGTATCTTCCTGAGTCCTGGGTCAGGGATCGAGCCAGTGCCCGTTGCACTGCAAGGCGGACTCTTTACCCACTGGACCACCAGGGAAACCCAGTCTTTTAAAATTTTTGGTCAGAATTTACAACTGTTACACCAGCAGTCCCCAGATTTTTTGATTGAAGAAACTAATAATTTTTTAAATGGAATAAGCACAGGGTTACCCACAGTTTATCTTATCAAAACAGCAACAATATTACTACTTCTACCACTATTTCTTATAACCATCATTTCATAAAGGTAAGATTATTAAAAATGAAAACAATTTACTTCATATAGTTTTATTTTAAAAAAAAGAACCTCCCTTCATTGCCCATATTGAATCAGAGTTTACCGTGGAGTGATGAAAACAGGGGTAAAGACAGGTATTAGAATAGGGGCCGGTGTGACGCTCAGTAGGAGGAACTCAGTGAATCCAAAGTCAGATGCTAAACTGTGACCAGATTCAGATTGCCAGGCTCTTCTATTAGTTCTTAACTATGCTGCTGCAAAATGCTCACCTTTGTCATTGTTGTCCTGGTCAGTGTAACATTCTTCACTCCACAGGTTCTTTATTGTGCTTGATCTGTTTGGGGCCACCTTGTCTGTGGATTATTTATCATTCATCTCTGGAGATGGTTATCTTTTTCTGTCGTGATTACTCTACAAGGATATAAAGCATCAAGGTAGAGTTCGTGGCCTACAAGAAGTTGGCTCCATTGTGCTGCCTTTGTATTTTGGAGTAGGCTGAGACAGACATGCTATTCTGCCACCACTATGACAACTCTACTTTTAAATACAGTAGCCATCTTTTTGCTCTGCTCTCTTTTGCCAGCCAAATAATTTTGAGCTCCCAAAGCAAATACAGTGCTTCTCTGACTTGATGCTTCTTCAATTTGGAGGTTTCCCAGAAACTGTAGAATTAAGTTGGTATCATATAAATTTTGTTATTCTCTTTCTAGTACATACAATATGTCAGCACATCATTCATATTTGATGATTTTTAAATAACAAGTGTCTTGAAAATTTCTTAGTTTCCCCAGAGAAACACTCCAAATGTTATTATTATTTAATAATCTTAGTGTTGCTATTATTCCTGTATTGACTTTCTTTAGATAGGACTAATAACTAGTGAATTTGAATTAGCTAAAAGGACAAAAAGCAAACAAACAAAAAAACCTTCAGGTTAAGGATGAAAAAATCTTCACAATATTTAAAATAAAGCTCAAGTGAAAAATTAAAGATTGATGAGAAAAGAAACAGCATTAGGATGTGACACCAGCAGTGCTGGTGAATGTGTCTTAGGTTCTATGCCAAAAAACATGTACAAGAATGGAAATTAAATGTTTGCTACTTTTATTATTTACATTAAAAGTTTGTTTTTATGTCATATTTTTATTTACATTTAAAATCAATTTTAGATTATTGATTTCTTCCAAGAGTTCTTCATTCAATGGCACATTGAATAATAAATGTCAATCAATGTCAACATTTTAATCTTTCTCCATTTGGGAGATTGGAGTTCTAGTCTTCATTTTTCCATAACTGTTTTTTAATTGATGAAGGAAATTTTTTCTTTATCCCAGGGTTACTAACCTTCCTTAGCCTTTTGTGTATTCCCTAATCAAAAGGTTTTTGATTATCTAAAGAAATGACACCCACTGGTTCGCCTTTATAGATCATTTTGTTACCTCTTTCAAAGCATCTTAACAGGTTGGGGAGCCCTGATTTACCCTAACAAAAGGCAGGCTGGTCTCTCCCTTTTGTAACCTCCTCCTCTAAGCAATTTATAACTTTCCCTTCAGTGCACGGCTGAATTGGTTCTACTGGGATCCAAGAGCAGCTGTGGGGGGTCCTGGATTGTTTTCAGAGGTCATCACAGGATCTTTCTAGAAAATTATGGCAGCACTGAAAATTCTCAGTGCCTAGAAGGGTAAAGAGAAAAACTTCCCTTTTTTCAAACCCTGTTGATTTCTGCTTGCTACTTAATCTTTTAAATGATTTTCAGCCACTGGAAGTTTAGATTGTGCCCTGAGTTATCTTGGGTTTAGGGTAGGTGCATGGTGAGAATTAAAGATTAAATTGAGGAGGGTTTTAGGGAAAAAGAAGAGGTGATCTTCAGGGTACAGTCCTGGAGGGGATAAAAGAGAAATTTTCAGAATTTTAAACTCTTAAAATATTTTTTAAGTTTTAATTTTTCCTAGAAAATTTCTTAGTTTCCCCAGAGAAACACTCCAAATGTTATTATTATTTAATAATCTTAGTGTTGCTATTATTCCTGTATTGACTTTCTTTAGATAGGACTAATAACTAGTGAATTTGAATTAGCTAAAAGGACAAAAAGCAAACAAACAAAAAAACCTTCAGGTTAAGGATGAAAAAATCTTCACAATATTTAAAATAAAGCTCAAGTGAAAAATTAAAGATTGATGAGAAAAGAAACAGCATTAGGATGTGACACCAGCAGTGCTGGTGAATGTGTCTTAGGTTCTATGCCAAAAAACATGTACAAGAATGGAAATTAAATGTTTGCTACTTTTATTATTTACATTAAAAGTTTGTTTTTATGTCATATTTTTATTTACATTTAAAATCAATTTTAGATTATTGATTTCTTCCAAGAGTTCTTCATTCAATGGCACATTGAATAATAAATGTCAATCAATGTCAACATTTTAATCTTTCTCCATTTGGGAGATTGGAGTTCTAGTCTTCATTTTTCCATAACTGTTTTTTAATTGATGAAGGAAATTTTTTCTTTATCCCAGGGTTACTAACCTTCCTTAGCCTTTTGTGTATTCCCTAATCAAAAGGTTTTTGATTATCTAAAGAAATGACACCCACTGGTTCGCCTTTATAGATCATTTTGTTACCTCTTTCAAAGCATCTTAACAGGTTGGGGAGCCCTGATTTACCCTAACAAAAGGCAGGCTGGTCTCTCCCTTTTGTAACCTCCTCCTCTAAGCAATTTATAACTTTCCCTTCAGTGCACGGCTGAATTGGTTCTACTGGGATCCAAGAGCAGCTGTGGGGGGTCCTGGATTGTTTTCAGAGGTCATCACAGGATCTTTCTAGAAAATTATGGCAGCACTGAAAATTCTCAGTGCCTAGAAGGGTAAAGAGAAAAACTTCCCTTTTTTCAAACCCTGTTGATTTCTGCTTGCTACTTAATCTTTTAAATGATTTTCAGCCACTGGAAGTTTAGATTGTGCCCTGAGTTATCTTGGGTTTAGGGTAGGTGCATGGTGAGAATTAAAGATTAAATTGAGGAGGGTTTTAGGGAAAAAGAAGAGGTGATCTTCAGGGTACAGTCCTGGAGGGGATAAAAGAGAAATTTTCAGAATTTTAAACTCTTAAAATATTTTTTAAGTTTTAATTTTTCCAGAAATTTAGAATTTAAAATTGTAGAAATTATTATACCGGATGAAGGCAACGCTCATGCTATTGTAGCACAAAAAATATAGCAATTACTTTCTTATTTTCCTATACACAAATGATACACAAATACTTTTTCTTTTAGTATCTTTGAAAACAGAAGTCTTTAGAGGGGAAGCTGCTCTTTGTCTTCTATTCCTTTCCTTAAAGGAAGGCATTGTCATCAGTTTGAAATGCTGATGATGAAAATGTCCTTTTCAGATTGATTTGCATATGCATACATATACTATCCAGGTATAGAGAATATGTTTTCTTTTTGTAGTTGGGATCTATACTACATAAATTATTTGTGATGCTTTTTTTCTCTTTACACTATGTCTTAGAAATCCTTCATGTTAATACAAATAGATCTACTACATTCTTTTTAAGGGTCATACAATATTTCATACAGTGAATATATCAGAAGCTATACAACCAATGTCCAATTGATAGGCATCATCTATGTTTACAAATTTTGTCATTATAGAGTGTAGTGTAACAAACATACTTGCCCAAACAGCTGTAGGCACCTGAGTGTCTGTACAAATTTTGTCATTATAGAGTGTAGTGTAACAAACATACTTGCCCAAACAGCTGTAGGCACCTGAGTGTCTGTGTAAGAATTTCCTGAAGTGGAATAGCTGGCCTCATTCATTCTCAACTAAATACCCTCTAACATATACACCTGTCTCTCTGATTCCATTGCCCATATAACACACAAAAGTTATTTCTGAAAATGTAAATCATGTTGCTTTTCTGCTTAAAACACTCTGAAGGCCTTCTCTTGCTTTGCAGTGACTCAATGCTGTGGTCCAACTTTTCAAGTCCTGTCTCTGACCACTGCCTATCACTTATGTTTTTTTTTTTTGAGGGCGGGGAGGTGGGTTGGGTTTTTCAAACCCTGTTGATTTCTGCTTGCTACTTAATCTTTTAAATGATTTTCAGCCACTGGAAGTTTAGATTGTGCCCTGAGTTATCTTGGGTTTAGGGTAGGTGCATGGTGAGAATTAAAGATTAAATTGAGGAGGGTTTTAGGGAAAAAGAAGAGGTGATCTTCAGGGTACAGTCCTGGAGGGGATAAAAGAGAAATTTTCAGAATTTTAAACTCTTAAAATATTTTTTAAGTTTTAATTTTTCCAGAAATTTAGAATTTAAAATTGTAGAAATTATTATACCGGATGAAGGCAACGCTCATGCTATTGTAGCACAAAAAATATAGCAATTACTTTCTTATTTTCCTATACACAAATGATACACAAATACTTTTTCTTTTAGTATCTTTGAAAACAGAAGTCTTTAGAGGGGAAGCTGCTCTTTGTCTTCTATTCCTTTCCTTAAAGGAAGGCATTGTCATCAGTTTGAAATGCTGATGATGAAAATGTCCTTTTCAGATTGATTTGCATATGCATACATATACTATCCAGGTATAGAGAATATGTTTTCTTTTTGTAGTTGGGATCTATACTACATAAATTATTTGTGATGCTTTTTTTCTCTTTACACTATGTCTTAGAAATCCTTCATGTTAATACAAATAGATCTACTACATTCTTTTTAAGGGTCATACAATATTTCATACAGTGAATATATCAGAAGCTATACAACCAATGTCCAATTGATAGGCATCATCTATGTTTACAAATTTTGTCATTATAGAGTGTAGTGTAACAAACATACTTGCCCAAACAGCTGTAGGCACCTGAGTGTCTGTACAAATTTTGTCATTATAGAGTGTAGTGTAACAAACATACTTGCCCAAACAGCTGTAGGCACCTGAGTGTCTGTGTAAGAATTTCCTGAAGTGGAATAGCTGGCCTCATTCATTCTCAACTAAATACCCTCTAACATATACACCTGTCTCTCTGATTCCATTGCCCATATAACACACAAAAGTTATTTCTGAAAATGTAAATCATGTTGCTTTTCTGCTTAAAACACTCTGAAGGCCTTCTCTTGCTTTGCAGTGACTCAATGCTGTGGTCCAACTTTTCAAGTCCTGTCTCTGACCACTGCCTATCACTTATGTTTTTTTTTTTTTTTTGAGGGCGGGGGGGTGGGGTGGGGAGGGAGGGGGGCGGGCGGGCCACTTCTTTCATTTATCTATTTTCATTCAGCTTTGTTCTTTGGCCCCTGTGGGCCTCCCATCACAGTGGCCTCTGTTGTCGCAGAGCACCGGCTCTGGGTGCATGCACTCCAGAGCTCCGGCTTGGTAATTGGAAACATCTGTCCAGCCGCTCCGCGGCACGTGGGATCTTTCCAGGCAAGGGATGGAACCCACGCCCCTTGCACTGCAAGGCGGTGTCCTTACCCACTGGACCACCAGGGAAGCCCTGCCTATCACTTATTATTCATGTGTTTCCCCATCATTTTATCCTTCACTTAACAATTAAAAAATATACCCTTAGGAACTAAAAAAAGATGAAATCCTTCAGAATATTTTCTCTAACCACAATGTTATAAAACTAGAAATTCAAATAAATCTGGAGCCAAACAGGGAAATAAAATTGTGACTGAACCACAGTTAGGACACCCATACATAAAACCAATGGGATTTAGTCAAGGTAACTACTAGAGGAAACTTTACAGAATTACCTACCTTTTTAGGAGTAAAAATAGTGACATAAATGAATTGAGCCTCTTAACAAAAGGATATAGCAAAATAATAACAAAATAAACCAAATAGATATGAAAGAATAGCAAACTCAGAAACTGAAAATATAAAGGGGAAATTTCTTAATGGATAAGTAAGATCAACAGCTAGTTATTTAAAAAAATAAATGTAGAAATGAGCTCTAAATCTCATGAGTTTTTTATACTTCTGCCAAATCAAGCTATCTTAGTCATCTGATATCTTCAGCCTCCTCTTCACACCCATGTATTTATTTGTACTACAATTCCATAGGTCTGGACACTGCTGCCAACTCCTGAATTTTATCAGTAGAACTCATATCGATAATAATTTTCTCCAGAAAACTTTTCCCAAAACCACTCCAGTTTTCAACCTCTACCACACCCCAGGTGCACGTGTGCACATATGCACACAGACACAGATTTCTGAGTGAGATGTGCCTGAATATATACCCTACAGCGCTCAGTTCTCCACAAGTGGTGCTTCCTTACATATGTGAATTCTGCCAAATCCCCTAAGGAATATTAAATTATTTCATAGACCCCGGGACAGTACATGACATTTTAAAGGCATTTCTCTGAGATGGGTGATCTTAGGTGGAAAACTGATGATTCTGTTGAAAGTGAAAAACACAGATTCATAGGATCAGTGTTAGAAGGGCTCTTGGAATCATCTAGTTGCTTGTTACTCAAAGTGTGCTCTGTGGATCAACAGCAGTGCCTCACCTGGGAGCTTGTCAGTGATGCCTCAACCGTGACCTACTGAATCCAAACCTGGACTTTAATAAGCTCCCAGGTGACTCCCTTGCACATAAAAGTATGAGAAACACTGCTCTAGTTTTCAGTTTGGCTCTCTATTGATAATCACCCTAAAATAGGAACTAAAAAAAGATGAAATCCTTCAGAATATTTTCTCTAACCACAATGTTATAAAACTAGAAATTCAAATAAATCTGGAGCCAAACAGGGAAATAAAATTGTGACTGAACCACAGTTAGGACACCCATACATAAAACCAATGGGATTTAGTCAAGGTAACTACTAGAGGAAACTTTACAGAATTACCTACCTTTTTAGGAGTAAAAATAGTGACATAAATGAATTGAGCCTCTTAACAAAAGGATATAGCAAAATAATAACAAAATAAACCAAATAGATATGAAAGAATAGCAAACTCAGAAACTGAAAATATAAAGGGGAAATTTCTTAATGGATAAGTAAGATCAACAGCTAGTTATTTAAAAAAATAAATGTAGAAATGAGCTCTAAATCTCATGAGTTTTTTATACTTCTGCCAAATCAAGCTATCTTAGTCATCTGATATCTTCAGCCTCCTCTTCACACCCATGTATTTATTTGTACTACAATTCCATAGGTCTGGACACTGCTGCCAACTCCTGAATTTTATCAGTAGAACTCATATCGATAATAATTTTCTCCAGAAAACTTTTCCCAAAACCACTCCAGTTTTCAACCTCTACCACACCCCAGGTGCACGTGTGCACATATGCACACAGACACAGATTTCTGAGTGAGATGTGCCTGAATATATACCCTACAGCGCTCAGTTCTCCACAAGTGGTGCTTCCTTACATATGTGAATTCTGCCAAATCCCCTAAGGAATATTAAATTATTTCATAGACCCCGGGACAGTACATGACATTTTAAAGGCATTTCTCTGAGATGGGTGATCTTAGGTGGAAAACTGATGATTCTGTTGAAAGTGAAAAACACAGATTCATAGGATCAGTGTTAGAAGGGCTCTTGGAATCATCTAGTTGCTTGTTACTCAAAGTGTGCTCTGTGGATCAACAGCAGTGCCTCACCTGGGAGCTTGTCAGTGATGCCTCAACCGTGACCTACTGAATCCAAACCTGGACTTTAATAAGCTCCCAGGTGACTCCCTTGCACATAAAAGTATGAGAAACACTGCTCTAGTTTTCAGTTTGGCTCTCTATTGATAATCACCCTGGGAGCCTTTTACAAATATCAGTGTTAGGTCCCACATCCCAGAGTTTCTGATTCTGTTGGTTTAAGAAAGGGCCAGGCAGGACATTGCTATTGTTACTGCTTTTTCACTTCCCAAATGATTCCAAGTGTAGTAGCCAAGGCTAGAAATCCATGACTTTGGGCCCTTCCTTTTCTGATAGTATTGATAAGGATATTGTAGACAGCAATTTGGTGGCCAAATTGTGGTTAGAACTCTTTTTTACTCATGTTCTAGTCCTGGGTTCTTTCCCCCATACCAGCAGTTTCTGAGCAATCACTTGGAAACCCCTTAAAGGATATCTTAATAGCCACACTCCATTTTTCAGAGGAAAAAGTAAATTATCTAAGATGACTAGCAACTAGATGATAAATCACATCCAAAAAATTTCCTTTGCTTTGTTTCCCCCTACTCTTCTCATCACAAACATTCTGTCACGTAAGCCTCTTGATCCTGCTTAGATTTGGGGTCAAATCAGCCCTAGGGAAGTCTTCAAATTTATCCTGTTTCAAGGAAGATGGGCCATCTCTCTTCATAACAGAACCTAAAACATACCTATAAAAGACCACTTTTTAATTCCAAATTCAAAAGAAGGGCCACTGCCTCAGGAAGCATAAATAAAACCCCAGATAATTTGGCACCTGCACCTAAAACCAACAAGTTTGTTGCTGGGTTTTGGTTTCTAAAAAAAAGTTTTCCTGGGCTCTTATTTACTCCTCAGATGCTGCTGTTCTCAGCAATTGGAGATCAGCCCCCACCTCTCATGCAGGTGAGAATGTTTGCTGCTCAACAAGCTGGTAATCCTAGGTGGAGAAGTAAATGCTTAGAGCACTGGTTGGGAGGGTCTTGTGCCTTTTCCTTTGGAATGTGATATTTTCACTAGATTAAGAGGCTAGACACCTGGTGAGGAAATATTAGCCTTATTCTGTCTGGGTGTTTTTGATGTCTTCCCAGATCATTGCTGGTTGGAGTATTTTCAGTTCCATTACACATTCCATGACCCTGAAATCCTCAGCATTATTTATAAAAATAAAAAAATAATGTAAACATGGAAAATATATACTTAATAAAAGACAATGTCCAGACTGATGGCCTGCTTTGATTATTGCCAAACTTTACTTTGATTAGGTAGAAAACATTCATCTACAAGTGAAACCCTCACTTGTAGAGGTGAAGGGAAGACATCAGACTGACCATTTATAAGTTCTTTTGCTTGGATTCAATAAAAAGAGGTAAACTTCCATTCAGATTTCACAAGAATAGCAACTTTACGTTGTAGCTCCAAGAGCAATTGCAGGAAGCTCTTAGAGTTGATGCAGTTGAAAGCAAACAGTCCACATGTGCCCATGGAGCAGATTATCTTGATCCAGAGTGACACTGATGGGTGACGTGATATTGGAATGGCTTTAGCCAAGCTCAAGAAGTTAAAGCTTCTGTGGATGATTGAAGAGAAAATAGACACCTGCTATCGAATGTTTGGACCAGTCTCAGAGGTTTCTGGGCTCTGGTATTTTGGGGAGACTAAAAATTCTCCAATTCCAAAGCTTGTGATAGTGACCTCTTATTTTTAAACAAATTTAGTGCAGAGAAAAATAACCTGGTTAGAAGAATAGAAGATTCTGTCACGTAAATCCTGCTTAGATTTGGGGTCAAATCACCTAAAACCTGTTTCAAGGAAGATGGGCCATCTCTCTTCATAACAGAACCTAAAACATACCTATAAAAGACCACTTTTTAATTCCAAATTCAAAAGAAGGGCCACTGCCTCAGGAAGCATAAATAAAACCCCAGATAATTTGGCACCTGCACCTAAAACCAACAAGTTTGTTGCTGGGTTTTGGTTTCTAAAAAAAAGTTTTCCTGGGCTCTTATTTACTCCTCAGATGCTGCTGTTCTCAGCAATTGGAGATCAGCCCCCACCTCTCATGCAGGTGAGAATGTTTGCTGCTCAACAAGCTGGTAATCCTAGGTGGAGAAGTAAATGCTTAGAGCACTGGTTGGGAGGGTCTTGTGCCTTTTCCTTTGGAATGTGATATTTTCACTAGATTAAGAGGCTAGACACCTGGTGAGGAAATATTAGCCTTATTCTGTCTGGGTGTTTTTGATGTCTTCCCAGATCATTGCTGGTTGGAGTATTTTCAGTTCCATTACACATTCCATGACCCTGAAATCCTCAGCATTATTTATAAAAATAAAAAAATAATGTAAACATGGAAAATATATACTTAATAAAAGACAATGTCCAGACTGATGGCCTGCTTTGATTATTGCCAAACTTTACTTTGATTAGGTAGAAAACATTCATCTACAAGTGAAACCCTCACTTGTAGAGGTGAAGGGAAGACATCAGACTGACCATTTATAAGTTCTTTTGCTTGGATTCAATAAAAAGAGGTAAACTTCCATTCAGATTTCACAAGAATAGCAACTTTACGTTGTAGCTCCAAGAGCAATTGCAGGAAGCTCTTAGAGTTGATGCAGTTGAAAGCAAACAGTCCACATGTGCCCATGGAGCAGATTATCTTGATCCAGAGTGACACTGATGGGTGACGTGATATTGGAATGGCTTTAGCCAAGCTCAAGAAGTTAAAGCTTCTGTGGATGATTGAAGAGAAAATAGACACCTGCTATCGAATGTTTGGACCAGTCTCAGAGGTTTCTGGGCTCTGGTATTTTGGGGAGACTAAAAATTCTCCAATTCCAAAGCTTGTGATAGTGACCTCTTATTTTTAAACAAATTTAGTGCAGAGAAAAATAACCTGGTTAGAAGAATAGAAGATTCTTTTCCCTGTGCTCCATTACTTAATTTCTTTGAAGACTTGTTATGGAATCTTTTTCTAAAGCTCCTGCATATCCTTGTGGAGAAGTGAAAATCTGCATAGAAGAAAGAGAGAGAAGAAAAGAAGTGGTATATAAAATTTCACATAACTTAAAAAAAGAAGCCAAAACCCCAAACCGGGACTTATAGACATAGCAGGGGAAAGAGAGTGTGGATGAACTGAGAGAGTAGCATTGACGTATATATACTACCATGTGTAAAATAGCTAATGGGAAGCTGCTGTATAACATAGGGAGTCCAGTGCCATGCTCTGTGATGACCTACAGAGTGGGATAGGCAGGGGGAGTGGGGGGAGACTTAAGAAGAAAGGGATACACACACACACACACACACTCTTAGGGCTGATTTAAGCTGTTGTATGGCAGAAACCAGCACAACATTGTAAAGCAGTTATCTTCCAATTAAAAATAAGAACAACCAAAAATCATCCTATTGAAGCAGGTCGGCTTTTGTTGTTCAGTTTTCTTTTTAAATGAAATATTAGAACCCTATTGTAAAGGATAATGTTACTAATATCTAAGAAATCACTGTCTAGCATTCTAAACATTTAAAAAATATTTGCTTTGAATTATTTTCTAAGAAATACACCTTTACAGATACAGGGCTGTTGTGAGCCCTTTTGTTACTGCATTCACTACCCTATAGTAATTTAATGCTTTTACTAAATATGAGTGTATCAGTAACCATTAGATAAGATTCTTTGGCATGGTTTTAATGTTTATGTATATGGTAATACATTGACTGTATCGTACAAATGTTGTTTTGCTGCACATTATATTTGGAGATTTTTCTATTTTCATTCATGAACCTCTAGTTAATTCATTTTACTTCATCAGTTGTGTGAATTATGATGTGATGTATCTATTCTTCTGTTAATTATCAACATTTATGTTGTTTCTAAACAGCCTTGTTTATGCTAACTTAAACTGATTTACATGTCTGTTTGTACTTAGGTATGAAGGTGTTTCTAGAAATACTCCACAGACTACAATTGCTGGGTTAAAGGTAAGTAGGATTCAACATTATTATATATTGTCAAAGCAGCAGGATTTTTAAATCCAATAGATGTGTATTATAATTTTGAACTACAGTGATACAATTTAAAACCCTTTAATAAGTCTCATAATACAACAAGTGTGTGCACTCTATAGCCTGTGTCTGGGATATGTACTCAGCTCTCTGATCCTCTGACCTAGGTCTCCAACATGGAAATGTTATGTGACATGTACTTCTTTTGTAATGCAGTACATGGGTTCTCCCCGTACCCCTCATCTTTTGACAGTAGCAGTAACAAAATGGTACAACCCAACCTTGCTGAAACTTTTCACCTTTAAAATGATGGTCACCAAGAACTAAAATGAATTGAAATTATAGGCAAGGAGTCTGTAATATTCATTAAAGAATATTGACAGAAGGACTTGTTTAGAAACAACACAGGCAGCTGAAGTGCAGGAGAGGGGGAAATCTATATTCCACTTACAAGCTAAATCCTGGGTTTCAGTTGTAATAAGAAACCTAATAGTACTATATTAACTAATTAGACTTAACTGAAGTTATCCTCCCTCCCTTTTTTGGGGTCTTGTCTCCTGGTATTTGTAGTTGACTGGGTTGTAGGAAAACATTTAATACCTAGAGGATTTTAAAATTATAATAAAAATTTCTCATCTTATAAAAAGAGAAATAAAGGTTTTCTTTTAAATACATGTTTTCAGCAACATTTACCTTAAAGGTTTCAGGATAGGCTTATTAGAATCTACTTCTTAATTCAGTTGAACCTAAGTCATGTGATATTAGTGACAACTTCAATAAAATGGAGCTGCTTTGAAATAGAGAGAGAATTTTTTTGTAGTAAATTTGTTTTTATATGAACATTGACTGTATCGTACAATTTTTTTATTATTTGGAGATTTTTCTATTTTCATTCATGAACCTCTAGTTAATTCATTTTACTTCATCAGTTGTGTGAATTATGATGTGATGTATCTATTCTTCTGTTAATTATCAACATTTATGTTGTTTCTAAACAGCCTTGTTTATGCTAACTTAAACTGATTTACATGTCTGTTTGTACTTAGGTATGAAGGTGTTTCTAGAAATACTCCACAGACTACAATTGCTGGGTTAAAGGTAAGTAGGATTCAACATTATTATATATTGTCAAAGCAGCAGGATTTTTAAATCCAATAGATGTGTATTATAATTTTGAACTACAGTGATACAATTTAAAACCCTTTAATAAGTCTCATAATACAACAAGTGTGTGCACTCTATAGCCTGTGTCTGGGATATGTACTCAGCTCTCTGATCCTCTGACCTAGGTCTCCAACATGGAAATGTTATGTGACATGTACTTCTTTTGTAATGCAGTACATGGGTTCTCCCCGTACCCCTCATCTTTTGACAGTAGCAGTAACAAAATGGTACAACCCAACCTTGCTGAAACTTTTTCACCTTTAAAATGATGGTCACCAAGAACTAAAATGAATTGAAATTATAGGCAAGGAGTCTGTAATATTCATTAAAGAATATTGACAGAAGGACTTGTTTAGAAACAACACAGGCAGCTGAAGTGCAGGAGAGGGAAATCTATATTCCACTTACAAGCTAAATCCTGGGTTTCAGTTGTAATAAGAAACCTAATAGTACTATATTAACTAATTAGACTTAACTGAAGTTATCCTCCCTCCCTTTTTTGGGGTCTTGTCTCCTGGTATTTGTAGTTGACTGGGTTGTAGGAAAACATTTAATACCTAGAGGATTTTAAAATTATAATAAAAATTTCTCATCTTATAAAAAGAGAAATAAAGGTTTTCTTTTAAATACATGTTTTCAGCAACATTTACCTTAAAGGTTTCAGGATAGGCTTATTAGAATCTACTTCTTAATTCAGTTGAACCTAAGTCATGTGATATTAGTGACAACTTCAATAAAATGGAGCTGCTGAAATTAAACACTGAAATAGAGAGAGAATTATACTATTTGTATTCAGTATTTATATATATAAATATATTCTCTGTATAATTGTATATCTCTGATATTTCTAGGTCATTGAGGTGGGGTAGTTAGTAGAAGAGTCTTAGGCCTTTGCCACCACTCTGGAAGAACTTGAAGCTCCTCACTGACCTAATAAATTATCAATAAATACACATGTATGTTGGCAATCCAAACTGCTTTCATCCATCCATATACATATCACTGATTCTTTTTTGAAAAGGCCACACTTAACTTTAAGTATTAGATACTTAGAAATCACTTGCAAAAGTATATATTGGGAAGATGACTATAGAATATCTTATGGGCTAAGCTGGAGCGTTCAGAAGCAGTACCCATAGTTCCAAGTCTGTACCTTTTTACACCTGATTCCAACAGATGTAAGAAAGAAATCAAGAGGAGACTTGGGAATGTCTACTAAATATAAGTAAGAGAGACATTTCCTGCTTTGAAATAGAGAAGAATAGCATAATACCCAGCTCACTTCTTATTCCCAGGTACAGTGTAGATCACAAGTCTTATTTCTAAGATTATCTGTTATTTTTAGGGGAAAAATATTATCCCTGAAATCGTGTTAGGGATATGTGGACTTGCTTTAGAGCTGGAAGGAAACATACTTTAGTGATGCTGAGTGATGTGATCAAGGTCAGAGTCGGCTAACCTCTTAGTTAAAGTATAGACCTAAAATGGACTCTAGAGATCATCTAATTCAGCCCCTTCATTTTTTTGGACAAGTTAACCTAACAGGTGCACACAATCCCAATACCTTTCAAGGTAAATACCTACAATGTCTTCTCACAATGACCTGGTTCCTCATTGTAGAAACAACTGATGTTTTGTGTGCCTTTTTGTTAACTTAAGGTAGACACTTAAATATACCCACACCCCACAACTAAAATGGATAGAATCAAATGTTCAGTAGCTTTTTGGAAGCCTCACCATGGAAACAAAGGTTTGGATTCCCTCAGATTGGATTTCGATGTTCTTCCTCTAGAGCAGATAAATTGAGGCTCCTGCAGGCATAGGTTCTGTCAGATGAGACTTTAAATTTCAAAGTAAAAGATTCTTCTCGGCAGGATATTAGAGTGTTCTGGTAGTGCACCATTAGCAAGGAATGCAGCTTGTCCCAATTCTCTGGGTCAACCCTTTGAAAACCTTGACTGACAGAAAATCTCATTTCTTGGCCTCCTGGACTCTTGGATGCACTAAAGAAATGTAATTGCATTTTGAAGCTAATAGACACTTAAAAATTGCTTCCAAAGAATATGTATCTAGTCATCGTTAATTAATGTAGAAAAATGGAGATGCAAAAAGTCAAAATACATGTTTTGGAGCATAATAAAAAATATTCCAATGCCCTAAACACAGGAGCTCTAGAAAGTAAGTTCTCCCTCTGGGAAGTAGTTTTTTGTTGTATAGAGAGGGGTTCTGGTTTTATAACTTAGAAAATGTAACAGTTGCTAGGTGGTCAGCCATAAGGATGGAAGTAGAAAGTACGGGACTTATCCGTCCTTATTTGCAAGCTGACACAACATGTTTTAAGTGGATGGATGGTGTTTGGTTTCATTACCTTAACAGCATCTCTCTGTGCTCTTTGATGCATCACTCCAGTGCTTAGTAATTTAGTAACAGGTTGGAAATGAGCTAGAGGTAAAACGAGCCTCTGTTACCATAGGGATAACTATCTGGCTCTTACTTTTGAATTAGCATAGTAGCAGAAGGTGATATTTTGCCCCAGGGTTCAGGAGAAAAGTAAAGTTATAAATCATACTATACTTACAAACTTGTTGACTGTATAAGTCCTCCAGTATCTGCTCTTATAGTACTAGTTGATCAGAGATTGGTATGTTCTAATCAACTCAACATGAGATGTGATAATTTTATATTTGTGTAAAAGAAAAATATGAATGTTTTCATGATGAAAATTACCTGTTCATACTGAATATGAAATATACTGAATTTCCATAAGACTTGGATTATTTGAGATGCAGATGAGGTTCTAATCTTCTGAGGCATGCCATTAATTATTATTATCAATCTGAAGAGCTGAATGAAATTCTAGGCATAAAACAGATCAATTCCAGATGTAATATTGAGTATACAATTTAACTTTTGTTCCATCTTGCCTGCTTTGTATTAGTCTTAAAGAATATCAATGATTATGCCTCACCAAATCACTTAAAGAAAGGAGTGCCCTTGTTAATATCTGAAACAGCCAACAGATGACATAGTATATAGATCAAATTTACGAAACCTAATAGTATCTCATTTCTTGGCCTCCTGGACTCTTGGATGCACTAAAGAAATGTAATTGCATTTTGAAGCTAATAGACACTTAAAAATTGCTTCCAAAGAATATGTATCTAGTCATCGTTAATTAATGTAGAAAATGGAGATGCAAAAAGTCAAAATACATGTTTTGGAGCATAATAAAAAATATTCCAATGCCCTAAACACAGGAGCTCTAGAAAGTAAGTTCTCCCTCTGGGAAGTAGTTTTTTGTTGTATAGAGAGGGGTTCTGGTTTTATAACTTAGAAAATGTAACAGTTGCTAGGTGGTCAGCCATAAGGATGGAAGTAGAAAGTACGGGACTTATCCGTCCTTATTTGCAAGCTGACACAACATGTTTTAAGTGGATGGATGGTGTTTGGTTTCATTACCTTAACAGCATCTCTCTGTGCTCTTTGATGCATCACTCCAGTGCTTAGTAATTTAGTAACAGGTTGGAAATGAGCTAGAGGTAAAACGAGCCTCTGTTACCATAGGGATAACTATCTGGCTCTTACTTTTGAATTAGCATAGTAGCAGAAGGTGATATTTTGCCCCAGGGTTCAGGAGAAAAGTAAAGTTATAAATCATACTATACTTACAAACTTGTTGACTGTATAAGTCCTCCAGTATCTGCTCTTATAGTACTAGTTGATCAGAGATTGGTATGTTCTAATCAACTCAACATGAGATGTGATAATTTTATATTTGTGTAAAAGAAAAATATGAATGTTTTCATGATGAAAATTACCTGTTCATACTGAATATGAAATATACTGAATTTCCATAAGACTTGGATTATTTGAGATGCAGATGAGGTTCTAATCTTCTGAGGCATGCCATTAATTATTATTATCAATCTGAAGAGCTGAATGAAATTCTAGGCATAAAACAGATCAATTCCAGATGTAATATTGAGTATACAATTTAACTTTTGTTCCATCTTGCCTGCTTTGTATTAGTCTTAAAGAATATCAATGATTATGCCTCACCAAATCACTTAAAGAAAGGAGTGCCCTTGTTAATATCTGAAACAGCCAACAGATGACATAGTATATAGATCAAATTTACGAAAACCTTTTGTAGATCTTCACAGCAATAATTTCAAATACCCCTTGACTTACAAAAAAGCATGATTCAGCCAATAAAATTCACACTGGACACTAGAGTAGTCACTGTGGCTTTTCTGGCCCACACTATAGTCAGAATGATCTCTGTGATGTCATTTGGGTCTTAGAAGTATCTTCTTTCTTTTGTTATTGTTTGGTTTTGCATCTATCTATCTATCTATCTATATTATAGTTAAAGACTAACCTTAGTTGAGATCAATAGTGAATGAAGAATAGTCAGAGGGATTTCCCTGGTAGTCCAATGGTTAAGACGTCTCCTTCCAGTGGAGAGGATGTATGTAGGTTGGGTTGCTAAGATCCCACATGCCTTGCAGCCAAAAAGCCAAAACATAAACACAAAAGTAATAAAACAAAACAGAAATATTAGTAATATTGTAACAAATTCAATAAAGACAAAAACTGTTAGAAATTTTTACAAAGAATTTCTACAAATTGTTAGAAATTTTCACATAGCAAATCGCTATTTAACTTTTTTCCTCCAATGCTAATGATTTGTTGGAGTTTACAGTTTCTCAAGTAGATTATTTTAATATAAGCACTTCCAAGGTTTTCAGATGCTTTTTTTTTCTTTTCCCCATCATGACTCTTTTATTTATCTTTATTTTCATCTATTGTTTTATTCTTTGGCATCTGTGGGCCTCCCATTGCAATGGCCTCTCTTCACTGCAGAGCACTAACTAGCTCTGGGCACATGTGCTCCAGAGCGCTGGCTGTTGGAATGATGGGTGGACATCACTGGTCCAGCGAATTTCCATAAGACTTGGATTATTTGAGATGCAGATGAGGTTCTAATCTTCTGAGGCATGCCATTAATTATTATTATCAATCTGAAGAGCTGAATGAAATTCTAGGCATAAAACAGATCAATTCCAGATGTAATATTGAGTATACAATTTAACTTTTGTTCCATCTTGCCTGCTTTGTATTAGTCTTAAAGAATATCAATGATTATGCCTCACCAAATCACTTAAAGAAAGGAGTGCCCTTGTTAATATCTGAAACAGCCAACAGATGACATAGTATATAGATCAAATTTACGAAAACCTTTTGTAGATCTTCACAGCAATAATTTCAAATACCCCTTGACTTACAAAAAAGCATGATTCAGCCAATAAAATTCACACTGGACACTAGAGTAGTCACTGTGGCTTTTCTGGCCCACACTATAGTCAGAATGATCTCTGTGATGTCATTTGGGTCTTAGAAGTATCTTCTTTCTTTTGTTATTGTTTGGTTTTGCATCTATCTATCTATCTATCTATATTATAGTTAAAGACTAACCTTAGTTGAGATCAATAGTGAATGAAGAATAGTCAGAGGGATTTCCCTGGTAGTCCAATGGTTAAGACGTCTCCTTCCAGTGGAGAGGATGTATGTAGGTTGGGTTGCTAAGATCCCACATGCCTTGCAGCCAAAAAGCCAAAACATAAACACAAAAGTAATAAAACAAAACAGAAATATTAGTAATATTGTAACAAATTCAATAAAGACAAAAACTGTTAGAAATTTTTACAAAGAATTTCTACAAATTGTTAGAAATTTTCACATAGCAAATCGCTATTTAACTTTTTTCCTCCAATGCTAATGATTTGTTGGAGTTTACAGTTTCTCAAGTAGATTATTTTAATATAAGCACTTCCAAGGTTTTCAGATGCTTTTTTTTTCTTTTCCCCATCATGACTCTTTTATTTATCTTTATTTTCATCTATTGTTTTATTCTTTGGCATCTGTGGGCCTCCCATTGCAATGGCCTCTCTTCACTGCAGAGCACTAACTAGCTCTGGGCACATGTGCTCCAGAGCGCTGGCTGGTAATTGGACACACTGGTCCAGCCGCTCCGTGGCACGTGGGATCTTTCCAGCCAGGGATCGAGCTGGTGCCCCTTGCAGTGCAAGGTGAACTCTTTACCCAGTGAACCATCAAGGGAGCCCTTAATGTGTTCTTGATTAGAATGCTGATAAGTACAATAACTTAAAATTCAAGAAAAGTTCATCATTATGAAATTATGACAAATACAATGGATTTCATTTCCCTGTGATTCCAATCAATTCAGGTGGGGAAAGTAAGGGATATTAAGTTATATGATAAATAGCTTCAAAAATTAGAGATTTATTTGCACTAAGTTTTTCTTTTGGATTCAAATGTTTTCTGAAAGGGCTAGTTATGCTTTAATGTAAATTTCATTAGTCAGCTCAGTCAAACTGAATATTTTAAGTGGAGAGGAAAGGAAGTGGAGATTTTGACTACTTGGAAATTAGGTAAAGGCAGTGAATGGTAAGAACAATGATGGTGAGATCTGGGTCACAAGGGGAATCCTGCCTGGTCCCCAGATTCTTCTGTTCCTGGCTTCTCCCAAACTCATCGGTCTTCTCCTTTCTCACAAAAAATTTCAGAATGCCCTGTTCTTGGGGAGCTCTCCAAACTCTTCTTTGGAAGGCAAAGTCTTCTAAATACCAGAGTTTACTCTTGGATATGGAATGCTCTTCTTCAGAAATAAAGAACAAAATAAATTCATCTTTTCCCTTTTATTTTCAAAGAGCTATGACAAGAGTCAGTAGGACATGGCAATAGAAGACCACTTTGAAGACAGTTCGTGAACCCTCTAGCTGTTTTTACCTATTCACAAATAACTTAATTGCTCAGTCTCTTTGCACATGAATTTGTAGGCCCTTTTGCATGTAGCTGATTCACCGAGTGATGAAAGTATTACTGATGGCCACTTGGTAGAGATAAGCACTTCCAAGGTTTTCAGATGCTTTTTTTTTCTTTTCCCCATCATGACTCTTTTATTTATCTTTATTTTCATCTATTGTTTTATTCTTTGGCATCTGTGGGCCTCCCATTGCAATGGCCTCTCTTCACTGCAGAGCACTAACTAGCTCTGGGCACATGTGCTCCAGAGCGCTGGCTGGTAATTGGACACACTGGTCCAGCCGCTCCGTGGCACGTGGGATCTTTCCAGCCAGGGATCGAGCTGGTGCCCCTTGCAGTGCAAGGTGAACTCTTTACCCAGTGAACCATCAAGGGAGCCCTTAATGTGTTCTTGATTAGAATGCTGATAAGTACAATAACTTAAAATTCAAGAAAAGTTCATCATTATGAAATTATGACAAATACAATGGATTTCATTTCCCTGTGATTCCAATCAATTCAGGTGGGGAAAGTAAGGGATATTAAGTTATATGATAAATAGCTTCAAAAATTAGAGATTTATTTGCACTAAGTTTTTCTTTTGGATTCAAATGTTTTCTGAAAGGGCTAGTTATGCTTTAATGTAAATTTCATTAGTCAGCTCAGTCAAACTGAATATTTTAAGTGGAGAGGAAAGGAAGTGGAGATTTTGACTACTTGGAAATTAGGTAAAGGCAGTGAATGGTAAGAACAATGATGGTGAGATCTGGGTCACAAGGGGAATCCTGCCTGGTCCCCAGATTCTTCTGTTCCTGGCTTCTCCCAAACTCATCGGTCTTCTCCTTTCTCACAAAAAATTTCAGAATGCCCTGTTCTTGGGGAGCTCTCCAAACTCTTCTTTGGAAGGCAAAGTCTTCTAAATACCAGAGTTTACTCTTGGATATGGAATGCTCTTCTTCAGAAATAAAGAACAAAATAAATTCATCTTTTCCCTTTTATTTTCAAAGAGCTATGACAAGAGTCAGTAGGACATGGCAATAGAAGACCACTTTGAAGACAGTTCGTGAACCCTCTAGCTGTTTTTACCTATTCACAAATAACTTAATTGCTCAGTCTCTTTGCACATGAATTTGTAGGCCCTTTTGCATGTAGCTGATTCAGCCGAGTGATGAAAGTATTCAAGAGGAAGCTGAATGGCCACTTGGTAGAGATGTTAGAGAGAGGGGTTTTAAGTACCAGTTCTTGGATTGAGTTAAGTTACTTTCAAAGGCTGTGCCAATCTGAAGTCCTAGGAGAGGGATGGCAAATAAGTCAACTAAGTAATAATGTCTACATAGTGTCCTTATTTGAAAAGAATTCTGAAGTCATGTCCAGGTTCCTCAGGGAAAATGTCCATGATCTATTAGTTATATTTGCCTTTCTATAAAGGAGTGGTACTGTTTATGAATATGTTTGCCATCTCTTTCCTAGAAAATTCAATGAGAGTTGCTTCTGACCTGCATTTCACTGTGACACTATTTCCATAGTTTTCTGTTCATGTTCACTGATTAAATCTTGAGAACATCCAGCTATTGTGCATGACAAGTTGTTAGTCTGAAGGAGTAGAGAACAAGACAGCATGGTTCAGCATAAGATACAGTCTTAGAAAATAACTCAGTTATATTTGTCATCAGCATCTTTTAAATAAAGGGCAATGCTTTAAAAATGTAGACATTTAGATCGGTATGAGATAATTTGCTGCTATAGCTATAATTAAAAGTGACAAAAAGACTTGATATGTGATCTTGCAAGGCATTGCAATAATTGACATAAATGTGCAACCTCCATTTAAAACATGACCTGTTGAGTGTGCAGCATGGATTTGAGTGGGACTGACATTAAATCAGTCTCAAGAAAGTGTGGGCTAGGTTCATAGATTAGTGAACCACAGGATTCCCCCGTCAAGATGCTTAAAGTGAGATATTAGATGTACCTGATTTATATGAATTGCTGTTCATCTGTGTCTGTGAAAGGCTGTCGAAAGGGATGTTACTTTTAATCTAAAAGTACTCAGCTGTTGGCATTTTGGCATTGTCCCTACTCCGAAATGAAGATATGAGATTTAAGGTATTTCTGAGGAATTTTAAATAATTGCTAGAATGAATTTGAGTTCTGTAAAGACCACTTTGAAGACAGTTCGTGAACCCTCTAGCTGTTTTTACCTATTCACAAATAACTTAATTGCTCAGTCTCTTTGCACATGAATTTGTAGGCCCTTTTGCATGTAGCTGATTCAGCCGAGTGATGAAAGTATTCAAGAGGAAGCTGAATGGCCACTTGGTAGAGATGTTAGAGAGAGGGGTTTTAAGTACCAGTTCTTGGATTGAGTTAAGTTACTTTCAAAGGCTGTGCCAATCTGAAGTCCTAGGAGAGGATGGCAAATAAGTCAACTAAGTAATAATGTCTACATAGTGTCCTTATTTGAAAAGAATTCTGAAGTCATGTCCAGGTTCCTCAGGGAAAATGTCCATGATCTATTAGTTATATTTGCCTTTCTATAAAGGAGTGGTACTGTTTATGAATATGTTTGCCATCTCTTTCCTAGAAAATTCAATGAGAGTTGCTTCTGACCTGCATTTCACTGTGACACTATTTCCATAGTTTTCTGTTCATGTTCACTGATTAAATCTTGAGAACATCCAGCTATTGTGCATGACAAGTTGTTAGTCTGAAGGAGTAGAGAACAAGACAGCATGGTTCAGCATAAGATACAGTCTTAGAAAATAACTCAGTTATATTTGTCATCAGCATCTTTTAAATAAAGGGCAATGCTTTAAAAATGTAGACATTTAGATCGGTATGAGATAATTTGCTGCTATAGCTATAATTAAAAGTGACAAAAAGACTTGATATGTGATCTTGCAAGGCATTGCAATAATTGACATAAATGTGCAACCTCCATTTAAAACATGACCTGTTGAGTGTGCAGCATGGATTTGAGTGGGACTGACATTAAATCAGTCTCAAGAAAGTGTGGGCTAGGTTCATAGATTAGTGAACCACAGGATTCCCCCGTCAAGATGCTTAAAGTGAGATATTAGATGTACCTGATTTATATGAATTGCTGTTCATCTGTGTCTGTGAAAGGCTGTCGAAAGGGATGTTACTTTTAATCTAAAAGTACTCAGCTGTTGGCATTTTGGCATTGTCCCTACTCCGAAATGAAGATATGAGATTTAAGGTATTTCTGAGGAATTTTAAATAATTGCTAGAATGAATTTGAGTTCTGTAAAGACCTGTACATATGATGGGAGTGAAAACAAAGGACTATTCACATGGATGATCCCTTGCCAAATTGGGCGTGTGAAAGCCTCTGAGAATTTGCTTCTATACCTTAATATGGCGACTTAATGCCTTAAGAGTATAACTCCTTCAAATGCCTTACATTTCAAGAGGGTTTTACTGCCCATGTTTTCTTTTAAGAACATGATGCATTTGGAACAATATAGGTGGGCAAACTACTCCTTCTTGGCACCATGGAGGAATTAAAATACAGGGTTTATAGATTGTGTATGCTAATATGTCAACAAAGCAAGAAAGCAGAAAGATCAGTGCAGGTTTTTTCTCCCATGTTGAGCGATGGGAGAGAGAATGCATTTCTCTAAATGGAATAGGCACATCAATTCAATCTGAATAATTTTAGAGGAGGTTATTTAAACATGAGCAGGAAGAGCTTGCTTTCAAAGTGAGTTAAAGTCATCAAAGTTCTCTAAGCATCTAAGAACCATGTTGTGGATAAAGTGAGCTGAAGGCATTTCTCCTTATGTCATACAATGTGTTTTCCACATGAAACACATGCTTTCCAGACTCCAACAATGGGCAGTACTCGCCTTTTCAAATAAACTACATACTTTCTTTTGTCAAACAGTAAGGTTTCATATTCCACCTTGTTGCTTCAACTGCCAGGAATATCAGGATTATATTTAGTACTCAACTCAGAAACAATATCTTTCTAACCAATATTCCAACTCTGTGACAAAAGACTTAGGTTCAAGGCATTGCAATAATTGACATAAATGTGCACTCCGACCTGTTGAGTGTGCAGCATGGATTTGAGTGGGACTGACATTAAATCAGTCTCAAGAAAGTGTGGGCTAGGTTCATAGATTAGTGAACCACAGGATTCCCCCGTCAAGATGCTTAAAGTGAGATATTAGATGTACCTGATTTATATGAATTGCTGTTCATCTGTGTCTGTGAAAGGCTGTCGAAAGGGATGTTACTTTTAATCTAAAAGTACTCAGCTGTTGGCATTTTGGCATTGTCCCTACTCCGAAATGAAGATATGAGATTTAAGGTATTTCTGAGGAATTTTAAATAATTGCTAGAATGAATTTGAGTTCTGTAAAGACCTGTACATATGATGGGAGTGAAAACAAAGGACTATTCACATGGATGATCCCTTGCCAAATTGGGCGTGTGAAAGCCTCTGAGAATTTGCTTCTATACCTTAATATGGCGACTTAATGCCTTAAGAGTATAACTCCTTCAAATGCCTTACATTTCAAGAGGGTTTTACTGCCCATGTTTTCTTTTAAGAACATGATGCATTTGGAACAATATAGGTGGGCAAACTACTCCTTCTTGGCACCATGGAGGAATTAAAATACAGGGTTTATAGATTGTGTATGCTAATATGTCAACAAAGCAAGAAAGCAGAAAGATCAGTGCAGGTTTTTTCTCCCATGTTGAGCGATGGGAGAGAGAATGCATTTCTCTAAATGGAATAGGCACATCAATTCAATCTGAATAATTTTAGAGGAGGTTATTTAAACATGAGCAGGAAGAGCTTGCTTTCAAAGTGAGTTAAAGTCATCAAAGTTCTCTAAGCATCTAAGAACCATGTTGTGGATAAAGTGAGCTGAAGGCATTTCTCCTTATGTCATACAATGTGTTTTCCACATGAAACACATGCTTTCCAGACTCCAACAATGGGCAGTACTCGCCTTTTCAAATAAACTACATACTTTCTTTTGTCAAACAGTAAGGTTTCATATTCCACCTTGTTGCTTCAACTGCCAGGAATATCAGGATTATATTTAGTACTCAACTCAGAAACAATATCTTTCTAACTTTCTGGCATAATTATGTCTTTTTCGTAGATGATTTCTGTTCTGCCTTTAAAAAATTGCTGGCTTAGAAATGCTATACAATTTAAGTTAACTCAAGCTCCTTGTGAGAATATGATGGGTCTGATTTTGACATAAAACAAAATACGTAAGCATTGTTAAAATAATTTCGTATGTGCTTTGACCTTAAGATCTCAAGATAAATATAGAAATTCGGGCCATTAGGGTCTATATGGGAAAACATACTAAAAAAGAATGGATATATGTATATGTAACAAATTTATTTGCTGTACACCTGAGACTAACAGAATATTGTATATCAGTAATACTTCAATAAAAGTTATTTAAAAAAATAAAATTGGGGCTTCCCTGGTGGTCCAGTAGGTAAGGATACTGCCTTGCAGTGCAAGGGGCACCGGTTCAATCCCTGGCCTGCGAAGATCCCACGTGCCACGGAGCCGCTGGACCGATGTGTCCAATTACTGAGCCGGAGCTCTGGAGCGCATGCACCCAGAGCTGGTGCTCTTCGACAACAGAGGCCACTGCAATGGGAGGCCCACATGGGCCAAAGAACAAAAGATGGATGAAAATAGATAAATGAAAGACCAATAGAAGTGGCCCGCCCACCCCCTCCCTCCCCAGCCTGTCCCCCACAAAAAAGGAAGGACTTTTGAAAAAATAAACAAATAAAATTGGACCACTCAGATTATGCAATCAATTGCAAAACCAAAGTCAAATGGGCAGGGCTATTGTGCTAACATATAAGTTTATGGAAAAAGAAGCCAAGTACATCATTATTCTTTATGTACAAAAAACATCAGTTACATCTGCTATCTTTCACGTGATGTATTGCCATCCCTTTGCTGTAGGACTCTGGCCTTGCCCATGCCACCTGTATGAATGTGGCATCTTTGAAGATTTTGATCAAACACTGATTCGTCTCTGAAACTCTGTACGCTTGCCTCTCCTGATGTTTTTCAATTTCTGCGCATCATTTTTTCACAAATATTTCTTTATCACTGTCACATTGTTGTTATGTACTTGTACTCATGTTGTTTGTCCACCTGTCTCCTAGGTCATCACTTCTTGATCTTGACTATGTACTGAAATTCCCAAGGGGTTATAAAAATACTGATGGGTGAATCCCACCCCACCCACCCCCTACAAAGATTTTGAGTTGATTCGTATGAGATGCAGCCTGACATCAAGATTTCTGAGATCTTTCTAGGCAATTCTACCTGCAGTCACAATGGAGAAGGTCAAACTATTATCTTTAGAACATTGAGATTCATCTTTATTTATCTTTTGATGCTTTGAGAAAAATGCCTTGAACTTAGCAGGTGTTTAAAAATGTCTGGCATGGAAGCTATTGGGAAATCTTTCACTCTGTCAATCTGGTCCTCTTTAGGGAAGTATGATTATTTCAGTGTCATTCATTTATTTCTTTATACAGCACAAACACAAGCAGCTTTGATTTAAAAAGAAAGTTTTGTGGAGTTCTGCCTTCTAACGAGAACTACAGTCAAAAGCTCGAGTGATTCACTTCTTGTTTGTCCACTGCTACTATAATTTTACAGTGTACCTACTGTGTGCTGGTACTGTTCCAGATGCTTTATCTTTGTTAGCACATTAAATTGCTGCCAATATAATCTTGTTTTAATTTTACAATGAACAGAATTGGAGAACAAGACTAAGGTCACAGCTCTGAGGCTGTGATTCATACCCAAGTGTGCCTAATTCAAATCCAATGTTCTTGACAGACAGCAGGCTACTAGTAAAAAGCCTTTGGTTGATGCTTAGTGTGTATCTGTTTAATATGCATGATGATCAAAAGCTTAATTTGATACTTGACTTTTTAAGCTGTCTTTCCAATAGCTTGAAGACATAGAGACCATCAAATGTCATTCAGTGGGATTTGTTCACTAATCTTATAGATGTTCTGTTTGATTGCCATTGGTCACAAATCCTTCTGGACATTCCCAAAGCATGCACAAGAGCTTGGTCAGGGTAGATGGGCTTAATATGGCCAGTTTACTGGTTGATACAGTTAGTGGAATTGGAAAACTACACACCCTTCACAGGATTCTTTAGTTACAAATGTAGGGAAACAATAAAAATAATAATAATAAAAAAAAAACAAGTAGCAAATTAGGCCTCCAAATGAATGCCAGTGGTGCAGGCTTGCTCCCCGCCCCACCACCCCACCTCTTACACACATACACACATACACACACATTCCAAGGCACTTCTATCAAGTTTATCTTCATTACCGATATTTTCTTCTACCTTTTTACAATGTTTAGTTAGAAGATTGACCATAAGTGAACTATTTTTAAAAAAATAACACTATGAACATAAATGTTTTCAAAGAAAGAAAGAAAATGGTAATTATTATACACAGCATTGTCTCTCTATAATCTCTCTCTTTCTCTGTCATTCTTTCCTACCTTCAGTTTCCCATATCATATGATTTTAACAATCCAATGCCATAATCCATTTCTTTGTGATACCTGATTATGATTGAGAAATGCTTATTTTGGTGCATATTTCTAATAGAAGCAACATTTCTCATAAAATACATAAATACAGAAAGATTATGCTCTTGTTAAAGGGGGTGTGGTACTTTTAATGTTGCTTCCTAAGAATTTACCACATACTGAAACTTTGCCTGGTGACTTCAAACAAAAGCTCAGGTAAGTTATTGTAGGTTGATCTCACTAAATGAAAATGAAATCTGGTGTTCTCTTTTTCTCTTTGATGTAGTTGTGTGCTGTATTAATGTTTATACAGTGACTTTTTCAGACACACAAATGTAGAATGAAAAGTCTGTTAATAAGTACTTTAAAGTGACTGGTGTCATCAGATATTTAATTTTTGCTTTTTTGGCCACTTCAATTGATGTTTCATCTGTTTAATATGCATGATGATCAAAAGCTTAATTTGATACTTGACTTTTTAAGCTGTCTTTCCAATAGCTTGAAGACATAGAGACCATCAAATGTCATTCAGTGGGATTTGTTCACTAATCTTATAGATGTTCTGTTTGATTGCCATTGGTCACAAATCCTTCTGGACATTCCCAAAGCATGCACAAGAGCTTGGTCAGGGTAGATGGGCTTAATATGGCCAGTTTACTGGTTGATACAGTTAGTGGAATTGGAAAACTACACACCCTTCACAGGATTCTTTAGTTACAAATGTAGGGAAACAATAAAAATAATAATAATAAAAAAAAAACAAGTAGCAAATTAGGCCTCCAAATGAATGCCAGTGGTGCAGGCTTGCTCCCTGCCCCACCACCCCACCTCTTACACACATACACACATACACACACATTCCAAGGCACTTCTATCAAGTTTATCTTCATTACCGATATTTTCTTCTACCTTTTTACAATGTTTAGTTAGAAGATTGACCATAAGTGAACTATTTTTAAAAAAATAACACTATGAACATAAATGTTTTCAAAGAAAGAAAGAAAATGGTAATTATTATACACAGCATTGTCTCTCTATAATCTCTCTCTTTCTCTGTCATTCTTTCCTACCTTCAGTTTCCCATATCATATGATTTTAACAATCCAATGCCATAATCCATTTCTTTGTGATACCTGATTATGATTGAGAAATGCTTATTTTGGTGCATATTTCTAATAGAAGCAACATTTCTCATAAAATACATAAATACAGAAAGATTATGCTCTTGTTAAAGGGGGTGTGGTACTTTTAATGTTGCTTCCTAAGAATTTACCACATACTGAAACTTTGCCTGGTGACTTCAAACAAAAGCTCAGGTAAGTTATTGTAGGTTGATCTCACTAAATGAAAATGAAATCTGGTGTTCTCTTTTTCTCTTTGATGTAGTTGTGTGCTGTATTAATGTTTATACAGTGACTTTTTCAGACACACAAATGTAGAATGAAAAGTCTGTTAATAAGTACTTTAAAGTGACTGGTGTCATCAGATATTTAATTTTTGCTTTTTTGGCCACTTCAATTGATGTTTCATCTGTTTATCTTTGTTCTTTGGCCTGTGTGGGCCTCCCATCACAGTGGCCTCTCTTGCTGCAGAGCACCGGCTCTGGGCGCATGTGCTCCAGAGCTCCTGCTCAGTAACTGGACGCATTGGTCTAGCTGCTCCACGGCACATGGGATCCTCCCAGGCCAGGTATGGGACCGGTGCCCCTGGCACTGCTAGGCAGTGTCCACACTCACTGAACCACCAGGAAAGCCCTAAACATTTACTCTTAAAGAACTTTGTTCAGGGTTTGGGCCTTCATGAGAGGGTTCCATTCTAGCACCATTACTACCTTCTACTCCCAACAGTCTGTTCTGTATGCTCAGCAAGATAGCACACTCACCAAAGAAAGTCTACTCCTCTTTCCAATTTTTTAATAAATTGGAAATTCAAGACTATTTGCTTCCCCATAAGCTAATTATTCAAAGGAAAGGGGCCTATATAATGTTTGGTAAAGATCAAGTTAGACATAACCAAGAAAGTTAGAGTGGGAAGTACATCCTCATGCTCAGCAATTATCAGGAAGAGGCTAGAAAATGAACATCGTTGAGTAGCAGAGCTTGGAGTTTGAAGGATGAGTTCTGTTGGAGGACCAAATAGAGCTTTGCTCTGTAGGGTGATTTAATTATGTTTTAGGAAGTTTATGCATATGATGGTGAAGGCAAGGGATCATAGTATAGAACAGTGGTCTCAAAGTGTTTTCTAAACTAGCACATGCAGGTGAGAAATACAGATTCTTGGACCCATGCTCAGACCTCCTGAATGAGAACCTGAGGAAGTAGCCCAGGAACCAGATGATTCGAAACATTGTTAAGCCTCAAGTTTGAGAACCAGTAGTCTGGAGGCAGGAAGACTAGGCTTGAGGTATTTCAAGTTCAGGAATTTCATCTAACTTATTCTGCACCTGGCATGAATCCTACATATATATTTGCTGAATAAATTGTTACTCAGAGATGTTGAAAGCCCATCCTAATAAAGAAACAGTATAAATGTCTGGGGGGGGTTAATAAGTACTTTAAAGTGACTGGTGTCATCAGATATTTAATTTTTGCTTTTTTGGCCACTTCAATTGATGTTTCATCTGTTTATCTTTGTTCTTTGGCCTGTGTGGGCCTCCCATCACAGTGGCCTCTCTTGCTGCAGAGCACCGGCTCTGGGCGCATGTGCTCCAGAGCTCCTGCTCAGTAACTGGACGCATTGGTCTAGCTGCTCCACGGCACATGGGATCCTCCCAGGCCAGGTATGGGACCGGTGCCCCTGGCACTGCTAGGCAGTGTCCACACTCACTGAACCACCAGGAAAGCCCTAAACATTTACTCTTAAAGAACTTTGTTCAGGGTTTGGGCCTTCATGAGAGGGTTCCATTCTAGCACCATTACTACCTTCTACTCCCAACAGTCTGTTCTGTATGCTCAGCAAGATAGCACACTCACCAAAGAAAGTCTACTCCTCTTTCCAATTTTTTAATAAATTGGAAATTCAAGACTATTTGCTTCCCCATAAGCTAATTATTCAAAGGAAAGGGGCCTATATAATGTTTGGTAAAGATCAAGTTAGACATAACCAAGAAAGTTAGAGTGGGAAGTACATCCTCATGCTCAGCAATTATCAGGAAGAGGCTAGAAAATGAACATCGTTGAGTAGCAGAGCTTGGAGTTTGAAGGATGAGTTCTGTTGGAGGACCAAATAGAGCTTTGCTCTGTAGGGTGATTTAATTATGTTTTAGGAAGTTTATGCATATGATGGTGAAGGCAAGGGATCATAGTATAGAACAGTGGTCTCAAAGTGTTTTCTAAACTAGCACATGCAGGTGAGAAATACAGATTCTTGGACCCATGCTCAGACCTCCTGAATGAGAACCTGAGGAAGTAGCCCAGGAACCAGATGATTCGGAAACATTGTTAAGCCTCAAGTTTGAGAACCAGTAGTCTGGAGGCAGGAAGACTAGGCTTGAGGTATTTCAAGTTCAGGAATTTCATCTAACTTATTCTGCACCTGGCATGAATCCTACATATATATTTGCTGAATAAATTGTTACTCAGAGATGTTGAAAGCCCATCCTAATAAAGAAACAGAATATAATATGGGAACCAGGAAAGACCTTAACTCCATTTGCAATCCAGTCAAGAGCAGAATCAGCTCTTTTATTTTTATTTTTTTAATTTTGGCCTCTTTTATTGGTTTATTTATTTATTTTCATCCATTTTTTTATTCTTTAGCCTATGTGGGCCTCCCATCTCAGAGGCCTCTTCCCTGCAGAGCACCGACTCTGGGCACAAGCGCTCCAGAGCACTGGCTCACAAGTGGACACACCCCTCCATCCACTCTGCTGCACATGGGACCTTCCTGGGCCAGGGATCAAACCCGTACCCTCTGCACTGCAAGGCAGACTCTTTACGCACTGGACCACCAGGGAAGCCCTTATTTTAAAAAAAAATTATATGTTTATTTATTTTTGGCTGTTCTGGGTGTTTGTTGCTGCACAAGGGCTTTTATCTAGTTGCAGTGAGCAGGCTTCTCATTGCAGTGGCTTCTCTTGTTGTAGAGCATGGGCTCCAGGCTGCATGAAGTTCAGTAGTTGCAGCATGTGGGCTCAATAATTGTGGCTCCTGCGTTTAGCTGCTCTACAGCATGTGGGATCGTCCTGGATCATGGATCGAACCTGTGTTTCCTGCATTGGAGACGGATTCTTTACCACTGAGCTATGAGGAAAGCCCCAGAATCAGCTCTTAATGAATGGGATTATGTAAATAATTTATGAAATTTTCCCTTATTTGACAATTTTCTTCCTTGTTTTTCCTTGTATTTGCTTACTGTAAACTCAAAAGATACATTGCACTTTCTAAAGAGGAAGTGCAATAAACTGGAGAGAGTTTGGTAACTTACCGCTGCTTCTGGGAATATCTCTTCTGCCTGAAAGAGAACCAAGTGACCAATGAGATGGCAGGAGCATGCCAGAAAATGGTGGCCCAAGTTCTGGAGCCATCAGAAAATATGATGTTGCTAACTAGGCAGGCAGGCAATCCAGGATGGAGAAAGACAAGAAGGTTAGGACAAGGAGAAGAGACCAAGAATTCCAGAAGCTGCACTGGCATTATTTTGAGGAAATTCCAAGCTTACAGCAAAAAGACCAGTAACTCAGGCATTAATGTCTTTGAATGCTAAAGGGAAGTGTTCATTGAAAAAGTGGAGTGAAAAATGTCAGTGAGGGTGAGGTACTCAAGTATCTACTCTCTGCCAATCATTCTGTTGGAATTTGGGAAACATATCTTAATTCTCACCTCCTCACCGTGTGTTAATATGATCATTTTATAATCAGGTGCCAGAGGGAGTAATTCGCCCAAGATTGCATAGCCACCAAATAGTAACACTGGAATACTAGCTTAGGTGTTCTGACTCCAAAGACTCCTTCAGTATCCTGTTACTAAATACAACGCATGAGATTGTTACAGTTTCAGCCCTTTGGAAACTTTCTGAAATTTGTATTTTTTCAAATAAATATTATTGAGTTTATAAGTGTATGTAGCAGATAAACTGATAGTTAAATGTTTCGGACTTCAGTTTTGAACTTGTGGTCAGAAATGCAATCTCCTGCTATGATGTGTTGCCTGGGAAAGTCAGATGTGAACTGCCACATTCTGGCTCACATTCTTTAAAAGGAAAGTATTTTCCATCTCTCTTGGCCTTTCTATGCTTTTTTTAGTATCAAATGCTTTTAATTATATTTTTGCGCACTTAAGTAGTAACTTTTTTTATGTCATTGCTTTTTCTATAAAAACAATGCATTCCTCATATTTGACATGTCTTCAAGCTCTGATGTGTCTTATGTTACACTAGCAATGTCTAATTGTACTTCTGTAAAGGATGAGGTCTTAAAATTGTCACAGTTTTCTCATATTTGACAGTCTTTTTCTAAAGAGGAAGTGCAATAAACTGGAGAGAGTTTGGTAACTTACCGCTGCTTCTGGGAATATCTCTTCTGCCTGAAAGAGAACCAAGTGACCAATGAGATGGCAGGAGCATGCCAGAAAATGGTGGCCCAAGTTCTGGAGCCATCAGAAAATATGATGTTGCTAACTAGGCAGGCAGGCAATCCAGGATGGAGAAAGACAAGAAGGTTAGGACAAGGAGAAGAGACCAAGAATTCCAGAAGCTGCACTGGCATTATTTTGAGGAAATTCCAAGCTTACAGCAAAAAGACCAGTAACTCAGGCATTAATGTCTTTGAATGCTAAAGGGAAGTGTTCATTGAAAAAGTGGAGTGAAAAATGTCAGTGAGGGTGAGGTACTCAAGTATCTACTCTCTGCCAATCATTCTGTTGGAATTTGGGAAACATATCTTAATTCTCACCTCCTCACCGTGTGTTAATATGATCATTTTATAATCAGGTGCCAGAGGGAGTAATTCGCCCAAGATTGCATAGCCACCAAATAGTAACACTGGAATACTAGCTTAGGTGTTCTGACTCCAAAGACTCCTTCAGTATCCTGTTACTAAATACAACGCATGAGATTGTTACAGTTTCAGCCCTTTGGAAACTTTCTGAAATTTGTATTTTTTCAAATAAATATTATTGAGTTTATAAGTGTATGTAGCAGATAAACTGATAGTTAAATGTTTCGGACTTCAGTTTTGAACTTGTGGTCAGAAATGCAATCTCCTGCTATGATGTGTTGCCTGGGAAAGTCAGATGTGAACTGCCACATTCTGGCTCACATTCTTTAAAAGGAAAGTATTTTCCATCTCTCTTGGCCTTTCTATGCTTTTTTTAGTATCAAATGCTTTTAATTATATTTTTGCGCACTTAAGTAGTAACTTTTTTTATGTCATTGCTTTTTCTATAAAAACAATGCATTCCTCATATTTGACATGTCTTCAAGCTCTGATGTGTCTTATGTTACACTAGCAATGTCTAATTGTACTTCTGTAAAGGATGAGGTCTTAAAATTGTCACAGTCCTCCGCCTTCTTCCTACATGAATGCTACTGTGGTCAGAGTACTTGGCAGCTCTGTCAAAGAAGCTTTGGATGCAATAGAGTTTACTTGAACTGGTTCTTGGTTGGTGTGAGTCTTAGGATCTTGAATATTGCTTTAATTACTTCATCTGAAAAATGGATATCATAATACCAAATATCATAATTTGCCTTGAATTTACCTTTTTTGGCAGTGGTGGTGGGAAGAAATAAGAAAATTGGTTTATATGTCCAATCATTATAGCTCCTTAAAGGAAACATGTGACATAAGTTAAATATATGTTCTACATACTTTATTTTACAAACAGGCCTTGCAAGTGCTAAAAATCTAGACACCTCTTGGGTAAAAAAAAATGAAGACTAAGAAATTATTTTTTAAATGTTTTTTATATCATAATCACTAGTTCACCATTATCTTAGGGTCACTCCCTCATCCCTCACTTCCAACAGCTGTTCATTCCTGTAGGAGCTTCTTGAACAGCTCTTGGGGCCTTAGCAGGTACTCAGATGATTTGGGCTTGCACAGAAAGGACTGGGTAGACTGTAGAGCAATGCCAAAACACCAGTGGGATATTCCTGTTTTTGTTTCCTCAAGTTCTAGGAATCTTTGTCACAAGAGATGGCAAAACTAGGGCTGGAATTCAGCCAGTATACACTGGTATAGTGAGGCATTGAAATATTTCTCTGCTGGTTGATAGTTCCTCCCATTACTTCCAACCTACCTCCATGCACTACCCCAGCCTCCTTGATGTCAACATTCCTTGAATCTCCTGCATCCAGCAACCTGAGGGTTAACCTTTGACCTAGTAACAGACCTCCAGGACCCTGTTCTGGGCACTGTTCTGATTGACTGTACCCAGGACTCATATGTGTTAAATATTTTGAATATCTCACTCAGTAGCCACGTATAAAATTTAAAAAATCAACCATACTAGCCACACTGAAACTCTTCACAGATTACTCTTCTCATCATTGACATGTGAGAATCTTTTTGGACCTTACTTTCTACAATTTACACTCTGCTACTGCTTTAGGAACTTCATATAGTGTGAATGAGAGGAGAGAGCCATTGGGAACAAGTTGATGTTCCACAGGCTCTCACTGGAGATGAGTTTGGCCATATTCAATTTTTATTGAACATCTTGAAGTATTTAAAATAAAATGATGTCCCTATGGAACCCAGATGCATATCTCCAGGTGCTTTCCTCTTAATATTTAAACCCATTTTATGGAAGATTTAATCCACATGTTAAATCATTGACTTCAAAAGGTATTCCTTTAGGCTAATCTAAATGATGAAAAATGAGTCTAAAGATTTTGTTCAAAGATGTCATTTATGGCCTGGAGGTCAGAGGCTCAGGAAAGATAGAGAAACTTGGAGGAGTTTCGTGAAGTCATTTAAGTATGTGTAATGTTCTAGAGCACAAGGGAACGCTTGAAGTTTCATAATCATAGAATCTTTCTTCATTTCCAAAAGAGCATGTTTTGAGACAGCATATAATATAGCTATTTGTTCTCTTGAACACATCTCAGTTGAGCCCATTGTTTTTCAGAATTTGGGGCTTGCACTTGGGGCCTTAGCAGGTACTCAGATGATTTGGGCTTGCACAGAAAGGACTGGGTAGACTGTAGAGCAATGCCAAAACACCAGTGGGATATTCCTGTTTTTGTTTCCTCAAGTTCTAGGAATCTTTGTCACAAGAGATGGCAAAACTAGGGCTGGAATTCAGCCAGTATACACTGGTATAGTGAGGCATTGAAATATTTCTCTGCTGGTTGATAGTTCCTCCCATTACTTCCAACCTACCTCCATGCACTACCCCAGCCTCCTTGATGTCAACATTCCTTGAATCTCCTGCATCCAGCAACCTGAGGGTTAACCTTTGACCTAGTAACAGACCTCCAGGACCCTGTTCTGGGCACTGTTCTGATTGACTGTACCCAGGACTCATATGTGTTAAATATTTTGAATATCTCACTCAGTAGCCACGTATAAAATTTAAAAAATCAACCATACTAGCCACACTGAAACTCTTCACAGATTACTCTTCTCATCATTGACATGTGAGAATCTTTTTGGACCTTACTTTCTACAATTTACACTCTGCTACTGCTTTAGGAACTTCATATAGTGTGAATGAGAGGAGAGAGCCATTGGGAACAAGTTGATGTTCCACAGGCTCTCACTGGAGATGAGTTTGGCCATATTCAATTTTTATTGAACATCTTGAAGTATTTAAAATAAAATGATGTCCCTATGGAACCCAGATGCATATCTCCAGGTGCTTTCCTCTTAATATTTAAACCCATTTTATGGAAGATTTAATCCACATGTTAAATCATTGACTTCAAAAGGTATTCCTTTAGGCTAATCTAAATGATGAAAAATGAGTCTAAAGATTTTGTTCAAAGATGTCATTTATGGCCTGGAGGTCAGAGGCTCAGGAAAGATAGAGAAACTTGGAGGAGTTTCGTGAAGTCATTTAAGTATGTGTAATGTTCTAGAGCACAAGGGAACGCTTGAAGTTTCATAATCATAGAATCTTTCTTCATTTCCAAAAGAGCATGTTTTTGAGACAGCATATAATATAGCTATTTGTTCTCTTGAACACATCTCAGGGAAGAAAAAGAAGTTGGGAAAATGAGCCCATTGTTTTTCAGAATTAGTGACAAACTTCAAAATAATTCCAAACAAACCTCAAATAAAACATTTTACCCCTACTGTGAATCCTATTTAAACTGTTTGGGTCAGTCTGTTTTAATGAATCGCATTCACGCTGACACATCCACACACTTCAGACAAAGACGACTGTACCTCTAAACCCATTTAAAAATGATAGATGACTGTCAGCTTTGTGAAAGCAGCACATGCAGTGGCTTGATAGCGCAGAATGAAAGCAATCTACAAGTGCAAGTCTGTTTCTTTTGGCAACGGAAGGAGTTGCTAATGGATTCATCATTTTCTGTTAAGCATGAATGTCAAACAAAAAAACATTTAGGGCTCTATTCAGCTGAATTTCCGGCTCGACGCTTGCCAGCCATGGAAGCCCTGTGACTTGGAACCTGTGCCGCCCATGCCTGATTCTTGTTTCCAAAGTTCCGTGGGTCCAGGGCCACAGAACTTGGACTTCTGCCCAGGGCTCCTCCTCCTCTCTTAGGCTCCCCCTCCCTCTTTCTCCAGTCCTATGAAGCCACCAGTCACGCTTCCTAAATGAATGTTGATTATGGAGGGAAACTGGGTGCCAACTCTTATGACTTCAGCTGACTCCGCCTCAGAATCTCACAGGAAGTTCACTCAGACCACTCAAGAAGGGATGGCAGGGTGAATATTTATTCTATCTAGGGTTTCTGGGACCTTGGTGCCTTGGAACTTGTTGGTTGCAGTGGGCACTGTAGCTTTCGCTTTGCTGTGATAAATATGTACAATATTCTGAACTCTATAGTCAAAAAATAAACACAGAATAGTAAAAGTTGGAATGCATAGGCTGCAGAAATGCTACATCCTTTGAATGAATCTTGGGGGGATTTGAAGAAAAGTTCTGGCTTCAGAACATATTTACTTTTTTCTTAAACTTTTTATTTTGTGTTGGGTTATAACGATTAACAAACAATGTTGAGATAGATTTAGGTGAACAGCAAAGGGACTCAGCTGTACATATACATGTATCCATTCTCCCCTAAAATCCCCTCCGATCCAGGCTGCCCCATAACATTGAGTAGAGTTTCATGTGCTATACAGTAGGTCCTTGTTGGTTATCCATTTTAAATATAGCAGAAAACACATCTATTCCTATACCCTTGACTATAGAAGAGCTGCCCTTGAAGGAGGAATTGGTTTCTTTAATTGGGCACACAGTGGACAGTGATAGGAGTGTGCTTAGGCCAAACAGATCAGCAGCACCCATCCTGGCAGAGGAGAGGTGACAGATACATAAACCCTTCCCTTTATATACCAACTCTGCTACCAGTTATGTGTAACCTTGGCCAAATCTTTTAACCCCTCAGTGTCTCTGTTTCTTAATTTGGTTGTTTTGGGGATTAAATGAGATAACATGAGAATAAGAGTGTAAATTATAAATTATTAGGCAAGTGGATATTATCAGTTGAACTATTAAAATTAATAAAATTAATTAATACATACTAAGAGGTAATATAGGAGTTCCCTGTGGCTCAGTTAATAAAGAATCTGCCTGCAATGTAGGATACTCCAGTTTCATTCCTGGGTCTGGAAGATCTCCTGGAGAAGGGAACAGCAACCCACTCCAGTATTCTTGCCTGGAAAGTTCCATGGACAGAGGAGCCTGGCAGGCTCAAGTCCATGGGGTCGCAGTGTCAGACGTGACTGAATGACTAACACTTTCAAGAGGTAATACAGGCTGGTCTAGTAGGTAGAACTAGGAACAGAGATGTTAAGACACTTGTATCCTGCCAACTCCATTTTTTATTCTATGACTTTCAGAAAAGTGAACATGTCTGTTAAGCTGGAGTAGAAATGTTTATCCCATCACTAATTTTATGAGTATGCATACCATAGCTTTCTCCATCATTTAATCTGTGAAGGGGGCCCCGATGGCTCACTATTTTCCAAATACCCACCAGACTGCCATTTGTTCCACTGCTAAAAGTTTAATGTTTTGCATTTTCCAGGCATTTTGTTCTTCCTATTGCTTAATAAAGTGCAAATATGTAGAAGGATAGGAATGTTTTACTTTTAGCAGTTAGCACTTTAGCAGGGTGTTTTAAACTGGGTTAAGACGCAGGGTTGATGCCAGTGGGCTGGAAGAAAACGCAGCTAACATGTATCCATTCTCCCCTAAAATCCCCTCCGATCCAGGCTGCCCCATAACATTGAGTAGAGTTTCATGTGCTATACAGTAGGTCCTTGTTGGTTATCCATTTTAAATATAGCAGAAAACACATCTATTCCTATACCCTTGACTATAGAAGAGCTGCCCTTGAAGGAGGAATTGGTTTCTTTAATTGGGCACACAGTGGACAGTGATAGGAGTGTGCTTAGGCCAAACAGATCAGCAGCACCCATCCTGGCAGAGGAGAGGTGACAGATACATAAACCCTTCCCTTTATATACCAACTCTGCTACCAGTTATGTGTAACCTTGGCCAAATCTTTTAACCCCTCAGTGTCTCTGTTTCTTAATTTGGTTGTTTTGGGGATTAAATGAGATAACATGAGAATAAGAGTGTAAATTATAAATTATTAGGCAAGTGGATATTATCAGTTGAACTATTAAAATTAATAAAATTAATTAATACATACTAAGAGGTAATATAGGAGTTCCCTGTGGCTCAGTTAATAAAGAATCTGCCTGCAATGTAGGATACTCCAGTTTCATTCCTGGGTCTGGAAGATCTCCTGGAGAAGGGAACAGCAACCCACTCCAGTATTCTTGCCTGGAAAGTTCCATGGACAGAGGAGCCTGGCAGGCTCAAGTCCATGGGGTCGCAGTGTCAGACGTGACTGAATGACTAACACTTTCAAGAGGTAATACAGGCTGGTCTAGTAGGTAGAACTAGGAACAGAGATGTTAAGACACTTGTATCCTGCCAACTCCATTTTTTATTCTATGACTTTCAGAAAAGTGAACATGTCTGTTAAGCTGGAGTAGAAATGTTTATCCCATCACTAATTTTATGAGTATGCATACCATAGCTTTCTCCATCATTTAATCTGTGAAGGGGGCCCCGATGGCTCACTATTTTCCAAATACCCACCAGACTGCCATTTGTTCCACTGCTAAAAGTTTAATGTTTTGCATTTTCCAGGCATTTTGTTCTTCCTATTGCTTAATAAAGTGCAAATATGTAGAAGGATAGGAATGTTTTACTTTTAGCAGTTAGCACTTTAGCAGGGTGTTTTAAACTGGGTTAAGACGCAGGGTTGATGCCAGTGGGCTAGGGGAAGAAATATCGCACCAGAACAAGAAACAGAGGCTGCCCATCAACTTCACATTCTTTGCAGAGTGCCTCGTGTCCCTTTTACGTCTCACAGTCATACCTGGGAGGAAACTTGGAATAAGTTGTGATATGTTGCCAGTATCCTCTAAATGGCAGAACAGTACATGATTTAATGTGACATTAATAAGCATGATGATATCAGGCTAAGGCATGCAGGCAGAACTTGTAAAGGAATAAGTTAGTGGTCTCCCTTGAAGATACTTTAATCTAAAACATTGTGTTGCTTCCTCAAAGAAGCCTTCCTTGATTCCCCAAATAGACTCAATCATGGCATATACTTCACATACATTTTTATCCCAATGTCATTAACCTGTTTGCATATTTGTAATGTGTGCATACTTACTGTGACTTGTAATTCTTTAAACTCTATATTCAATGCCTCACACAATGCCTAGCACAATGTAGGAACTCAGGAGATACTTATTAATGTAATAACTGCAACTTCTGGAGCATAAAATAGATTGTTATCGTTCTCCCAGTGGATTGACGACTTGGCTTTACCTAACATTCAAAATTAAAGATATATTTCATCAGTATATTAAACTTTATAAGGGCTTAGTCACCACATGATCTAAAAGATACTTTTGTTTAGGTACTAAATGGTGTTTGTTAAAACATTTAGCCAAATGTTATATGTCCATACCTCTTAGAAATATAATAAAATTCATCCAGGAATTATTTATGCTTACACTGTAGTGTATTGGCAGAGCTACATCCGAAATGTCACTTTAACCTGCAAGAAACAATCAGATTCCTATTCCACAGGGCTTGTTTCAGTGACGAATTTTCAGAATGATGAAACCAGATTTAGCTGTTAGCAATTATTGGTACATTTCAGATGAGCTCAGTGTGAAGAATAAGACTGAAGAAAGATTAAGTCTCAAATACTAAAGGACAGAAAAAAAACAAAGAAAATACCCACCAGACTGCCATTTGTTCCACTGCTAAAAGTTTAAACCTTTGGGTTAAGAAGGATAGGAATGTTTTACTTTTAGCAGTTAGCACTTTAGCAGGGTGTTTTAAACTGGGTTAAGACGCAGGGTTGATGCCAGTGGGCTAGGGGAAGAAATATCGCACCAGAACAAGAAACAGAGGCTGCCCATCAACTTCACATTCTTTGCAGAGTGCCTCGTGTCCCTTTTACGTCTCACAGTCATACCTGGGAGGAAACTTGGAATAAGTTGTGATATGTTGCCAGTATCCTCTAAATGGCAGAACAGTACATGATTTAATGTGACATTAATAAGCATGATGATATCAGGCTAAGGCATGCAGGCAGAACTTGTAAAGGAATAAGTTAGTGGTCTCCCTTGAAGATACTTTAATCTAAAACATTGTGTTGCTTCCTCAAAGAAGCCTTCCTTGATTCCCCAAATAGACTCAATCATGGCATATACTTCACATACATTTTTATCCCAATGTCATTAACCTGTTTGCATATTTGTAATGTGTGCATACTTACTGTGACTTGTAATTCTTTAAACTCTATATTCAATGCCTCACACAATGCCTAGCACAATGTAGGAACTCAGGAGATACTTATTAATGTAATAACTGCAACTTCTGGAGCATAAAATAGATTGTTATCGTTCTCCCAGTGGATTGACGACTTGGCTTTACCTAACATTCAAAATTAAAGATATATTTCATCAGTATATTAAACTTTATAAGGGCTTAGTCACCACATGATCTAAAAGATACTTTTGTTTAGGTACTAAATGGTGTTTGTTAAAACATTTAGCCAAATGTTATATGTCCATACCTCTTAGAAATATAATAAAATTCATCCAGGAATTATTTATGCTTACACTGTAGTGTATTGGCAGAGCTACATCCGAAATGTCACTTTAACCTGCAAGAAACAATCAGATTCCTATTCCACAGGGCTTGTTTCAGTGACGAATTTTCAGAATGATGAAACCAGATTTAGCTGTTAGCAATTATTGGTACATTTCAGATGAGCTCAGTGTGAAGAATAAGACTGAAGAAAGATTAAGTCTCAAATACTAAAGGACAGAAAAAAAAGAAAGAAAAGTGGGACCAAAAGGGTTTGAAACGCAGGAAAGGACCAGTTATCTGCAGGAAGCTGGTATCCTTATGTGAGATGCATGTGACCCAGTCTGGGTTAGAATGTTATCTCTATGTGATCTGTAGAATTCTCTCTTGACTGTAGCAACCTCAGAAGAGTGAATTAAAGTCTTAAGGAGAAAAATCAATAAATAAAAAAAATAAAAGCAATATGGCTGGAAAGCATTTCAAAAACCACATAAAATTCTCCTAAATGGCCATGGAAGACTAACCAGTACTTATAAGGGTTTACAGGAATACCAATAAGAATAGATTTGTTGGCCTCCTTAAAGCAGCAAAGAGGCTTCTGGGTGGTTTATAGCATTTGGTTGGTTTTTTGTTTCATTATCCTGTGTGACATACAGAAACATGAATTGTGTGAAAGACTGCCTATGACAAGGCAGAAACATGAATTGTGTGAAAGACTGCCTATGACTCCACTGACAAGAAGTTCAGTGGAGAGATATTATGAGTAAGTTAGGATTAGAGAGGCACTTAATGTTTGCTCAGTGCTATTGATGAAGTGCAGTACTCTGAGTATCTTTCCTGTGATTAGTTTGACTTTATTCCCAAGCTGGAAATTTCTCTGAACTCTATGTTGAAACCAAAAACATAGGCATTTAATCATGCTTTTCTAATATATCTTTTAAAGTCTGTAAAGTGATTTTTCCCTTGTAATTGTAAGAAATAGAATTCATTTCAAACCTTCTCTAGGCTAATTATCTTCTTAATTTAAAGGAGAAAATGAGAGAAGCAAGAAGGAAAGATTTGATGAAATGTAAGTGACAGGAACTTTGAAATGTTATATGTCCATACCTCTTAGAAATATAATAAAATTCATCCAGGAATTATTTATGCTTACACTGTAGTGTATTGGCAGAGCTACATCCGAAATGTCACTTTAACCTGCAAGAAACAATCAGATTCCTATTCCACAGGGCTTGTTTCAGTGACGAATTTTCAGAATGATGAAACCAGATTTAGCTGTTAGCAATTATTGGTACATTTCAGATGAGCTCAGTGTGAAGAATAAGACTGAAGAAAGATTAAGTCTCAAATACTAAAGGACAGAAAAAAAAGAAAGAAAAGTGGGACCAAAAGGGTTTGAAACGCAGGAAAGGACCAGTTATCTGCAGGAAGCTGGTATCCTTATGTGAGATGCATGTGACCCAGTCTGGGTTAGAATGTTATCTCTATGTGATCTGTAGAATTCTCTCTTGACTGTAGCAACCTCAGAAGAGTGAATTAAAGTCTTAAGGAGAAAAATCAATAAATAAAAAAAATAAAAGCAATATGGCTGGAAAGCATTTCAAAAACCACATAAAATTCTCCTAAATGGCCATGGAAGACTAACCAGTACTTATAAGGGTTTACAGGAATACCAATAAGAATAGATTTGTTGGCCTCCTTAAAGCAGCAAAGAGGCTTCTGGGTGGTTTATAGCATTTGGTTGGTTTTTTGTTTCATTATCCTGTGTGACATACAGAAACATGAATTGTGTGAAAGACTGCCTATGACAAGGCAGAAACATGAATTGTGTGAAAGACTGCCTATGACTCCACTGACAAGAAGTTCAGTGGAGAGATATTATGAGTAAGTTAGGATTAGAGAGGCACTTAATGTTTGCTCAGTGCTATTGATGAAGTGCAGTACTCTGAGTATCTTTCCTGTGATTAGTTTGACTTTATTCCCAAGCTGGAAATTTCTCTGAACTCTATGTTGAAACCAAAAACATAGGCATTTAATCATGCTTTTCTAATATATCTTTTAAAGTCTGTAAAGTGATTTTTTCCCTTGTAATTGTAAGAAATAGAATTCATTTCAAACCTTCTCTAGGCTAATTATCTTCTTAATTTAAAGGAGAAAATGAGAGAAGCAAGAAGGAAAGATTTGATGAAATGTAAGTGACAGGAACTTTGGAAGAGATATGCAGAGTGTATTCCTACTAGTCAAGGAAAGGAATGCCAAATACACTCTAAAGGTAAGGAACTAGATTTCAGAATGGTGAAGGAGGATATAGACGTGACCCTCCCCCAGCAAGGTCCAAGGTCCATACTGGAGAGTACTTGGTGCTACACTGATCTAACCTGGCATTAATTCATTTGTCCTTTTCAGCACAATTTTTCCTGAGTGCTCATCATATCACAGGTATCTTTTTAGCAATGAGAAGCTTTCAATTGTGGAATTCTGGCAGTATAACCATGCATATTTTTAATTAGGAAGACAATAATTGTATGTTTTGCTGAAAACCCGAAGTGAAACTTTACAGAATCCTATAAATTCTGGACTCAGATAGGTTAAATAACTTGTGGAAGTCCCAAAGTTAGTAAGCAAAAGAGTTAAAATTAACACTTTGGCTCTGAGCTCCAAAGGAAGTGCTCTTGGCTTCAGAGCAGTGATCTCAAAATTGCTTAATCAATGAACTCCTGTAGCTAAATATACCCCAATTAGGAGTGATTGCATAGTATAGTTTTTAGAGCTCAGATGTTTGTTCCTTTTTTTTTTTGTCCAATAGAGTCAACCCCACCCTCTTCCCTGTTACACACCCACAGATGCCCCCTGCACCCCCACGCTCACCTGTAGGCTAGCTGAGGAGAGACTTTGAACACTCCTAGCTCAAGCACTGGGTGATGCAGCAACAAGCCATATTTGCAGCCTCTCTGCTTTTATCTCGTGCCCTGATGGGCTTTGCATAGGCATTTCGTGGAGAGATATTATGAGTAAGTTAGGATTAGAGAGGCACTTAATGTTTGCTCAGTGCTATTGATGAAGTGCAGTACTCTGAGTATCTTTCCTGTGATTAGTTTGACTTTATTCCCAAGCTGGAAATTTCTCTGAACTCTATGTTGAAACCAAAAACATAGGCATTTAATCATGCTTTTCTAATATATCTTTTAAAGTCTGTAAAGTGATTTTTTCCCTTGTAATTGTAAGAAATAGAATTCATTTCAAACCTTCTCTAGGCTAATTATCTTCTTAATTTAAAGGAGAAAATGAGAGAAGCAAGAAGGAAAGATTTGATGAAATGTAAGTGACAGGAACTTTGGAAGAGATATGCAGAGTGTATTCCTACTAGTCAAGGAAAGGAATGCCAAATACACTCTAAAGGTAAGGAACTAGATTTCAGAATGGTGAAGGAGGATATAGACGTGACCCTCCCCCAGCAAGGTCCAAGGTCCATACTGGAGAGTACTTGGTGCTACACTGATCTAACCTGGCATTAATTCATTTGTCCTTTTCAGCACAATTTTTCCTGAGTGCTCATCATATCACAGGTATCTTTTTAGCAATGAGAAGCTTTCAATTGTGGAATTCTGGCAGTATAACCATGCATATTTTTAATTAGGAAGACAATAATTGTATGTTTTGCTGAAAACCCGAAGTGAAACTTTACAGAATCCTATAAATTCTGGACTCAGATAGGTTAAATAACTTGTGGAAGTCCCAAAGTTAGTAAGCAAAAGAGTTAAAATTAACACTTTGGCTCTGAGCTCCAAAGGAAGTGCTCTTGGCTTCAGAGCAGTGATCTCAAAATTGCTTAATCAATGAACTCCTGTAGCTAAATATACCCCAATTAGGAGTGATTGCATAGTATAGTTTTTAGAGCTCAGATGTTTGTTCCTTTTTTTTTTTGTCCAATAGAGTCAACCCCACCCTCTTCCCTGTTACACACCCACAGATGCCCCCTGCACCCCCACGCTCACCTGTAGGCTAGCTGAGGAGAGACTTTGAACACTCCTAGCTCAAGCACTGGGTGATGCAGCAACAAGCCATATTTGCAGCCTCTCTGCTTTTATCTCGTGCCCTGATGGTGGCCTCTCTGTCTTTTTCCCTGCATGAAATCACACTGTGGACAATGTTTGTCCCATGGTTTTCCCATAATGAGAATTTGTATTACTTTGGTGGTTCTAGCCCCAGGAATAGTAATTTACTTTCTCTTCGTTGACCACCAAGGGCTAAGCCTTTCATGTATATTGCCTCTAATTTTTCCAGCCACTTGCAATAACTACCATCTTTCGTACATGCATGCACGCATGTGTGCTCACTTGTTCAGTCCTGTCTTCCTCATTGTACCCTATGGGTTATAGCCTGCAAGGCTCCTCTGTCCATGGGATTGATTTTCCAGGGAAGAATACTGGCGTGGGTTGCCGTTTCCTACTCGAACCATCTTCCACCTGCTATCAAATACTTTGAGTGCCATGGGTTCCCTGTAACCTGGGCTACCTCTCAGGGTGCACCCTCAGTACCTGCCCTCTATTCGAATCTCCCATAGTCTTATTCCATGGGGAGAACACAGACCTACCCACTTGTATTTTGAAACATGACTCTCTTCTTGAAAAGCACTTAGAAGACTAAGGTTTCTTTTATGAGTCATTTCTATGGGATTCCAAGCCAAAGTTTGTACTTTGTTTCTGATACTATGTCATGAACCTAAATTTAAGCCTTTATTTCCTCATCTGAAGAATGGGAATGATACCATATCTCTCTGGGTGGGTAGCACATTTTACTAACAAGCACATTTACCAAATGTGAGTGTAGGACTGTGGTAGGTCTAAAAGGCATCTGTGTAAAGGTTAAAAAAAGAAAATATCCTGGAGAGGGTTTTCTGAGAGTAATGAAAACCAGCTCACTGACTTTATTAATTTAGCCTGGGATGGAGTGAGGGTCACCTTGTAGAGACCTATCCAAAAGAGAGAGAGAGAGAGAGAGAGAGAGTGTGTGTGTGTGTGTGTGTGTGTTTATTTAAGGAGAAATGGTCAAGTAGCAGTTCCAAAAGGGCTTATTTTGGCTCTGATAAAATAGAATGTTTTCATTGTGACCTGGTTGGAAAAGGAAAGAATATTTTTATTTCCAAGGATTCTGTCTTTATTTTTTCTGTTTTGTATTATTACACTCCATTTTCCTCCAGATTTAGGTAAGTTCAAATTTGTTTTATTGTTGTTGTTATTTCTTTCAAATCCTAGTAGTTGCTCTGGTGAATAGGTGGATGACTGAAAATGAACAATTCTGTTTTAAACTTCAAAAATTTATTACAGAAATTTCAAACATGAGAAAGTTGAGAGAATAGTAATACGAACTCTTATGAACCCATTCAGATTCAACAGTTATCAGTATACGGCTCTGTTCCCTTCCTTGGTTCTTTTTTTGGGAGCGGGGAGGGGGAAGTGTGGGCTGGGGAGGGAGAGGGGCGGGCAGGCCACTTCTATTGGTCTTTCATTTATTTATTTTCATCCATCTTTGTTCTTTGGCCCATGTGGGCCTCCCATCACAGTGGCCTCTGTTGTCGCAGAGCACCGGCTCTGGGTGCATGCACTCCAGAGCTCTGGCTCGGTAATTGGGCACATCGGTCCAGCCGCTCTGTAGCACGTGGGATCTTCCCAGGCCAGGGATAGAACCGGCACCCCTTGCACTGCAAGGCGGTGTCCTTACCCACTGGACCACCAGGGGAAGCCCTCCTTGGTTCTTTTAAAGCAAATTAAGATGCCATATAATTTCAAGTGTAAAAGTTTCAGTATGTAAAACAATCTCATAAGATCATACCAAAAAATGAACATCCTTGGTTTTTGGTCAGTTAAAGATTTTCTGGCTGTTTTGCATATACATAGTTTGTTTAAAATAGGATACAAATAAGGTCCATAAATCACAATTAATTAATATTTCTCTTAAGGCTTATTTAATCTATAACTTCTTTTCTATCTCTTTTCTTCTTATAGCTGTTGAGGTTGTTTGTCCTGTGGTATTTTTCATTTGTGTACTTTTCTATTCATATCTTCTTGATATTGCTCCAAATGTTTTCTCCTTCCTCTAATTCCCCATTCATCAATAGCTTGATATAGAGAGTTGATCAGAATCAGGTTTGACCTTTGTTTAGTAAGAGTATTTCATAAGTGTACACCTTTTGTGTACCTAATGAATGAATGAATTGAATGAATAGGTGTACCTATTCATTGTATACATCTATTGGGAGGAAGATTATCTGGTTGCCTCTTTCTGAGATGCTAATAGGCAATAATGATCATTGCCTAGATCAATTAATTTATTAACAGTTGAAAAATTCATTATTCCTTTGTTCTTTATTTTGGAACTAGGAATATGTCTCTAAAGAAGTTTTCTTTATCAATGATTTCTTTACCTTGGGGAATGGTTCATATAATAAAGGCAGAATAAATGTCTAATTCTTTCACACAATTAACCAGTGTTCAAAATAGTGTTATATTCCTAACATTTCTGAAAGTAATCAGTAAATTTTTGAACTCATTATGAACTCATGAATTTAAACACACTTGATATCTATTTTAGATGTTGCTGTTACTACTGCTCAAATTATTCTGTGTTTAGCCAGTGAAGTCTTTGTCAAGTTGGCTGTTCAGTCCATTTAACAAAATCCTAATAGCCCTAATACCTTTCATGCTTTCTGGTATGACACTGTTGTACATTGTTTGTCCCACACCTTGAGTCAGCCATTATTCCAAGAAGCTCTGAGTTCTTTTAATGAAAAGTAGTATCTAAAGATCAACATCTGGACAGTAGAAGCTTCTATTGCTTTTGGACTGGCCATTGCTCCTAGGCCTTTTTGGTGAACAGAGCTAAGAAGTATGTATTTTTTAAAGACAAAATATACCATAATTTCACACTGGTACTTCCCATCTGAATTCAGGATTATAGCATTTACACTCTATTTACATCTCCATTCCTTTTGTTCTATACCAACATTCCTTATCCTGGCACTAACATAATTACTTACTTGATTTATCCTACAATAGACTAATCTGAAATTATACATATCTGTAAACAACAAAACTCTGTAAAAGCGAAAAAGCAAAATAAAAAATATATACATAAAAAATTAGATTAATAATTATATAAGAATTACCACCAACAGTGTGGTTACTGAAACAGTTTAAGTTATATTTGCATTTCACTGATTCTTAGAATACATTCTATTGGGATGAATATTCCAAACCCTGCATTTTAAAATTACCTGGGAAATGTTCCTTCTCTGAGGTTGTGCTGCCAAGCTGGATGCAGAGCTAGTCTACACATGTTCACACAGTTGTATCACCATACATCCTCTTTTCCACTTTGTCTTTGTGCATCAGATGTACAGAACCATTCATCGTAACATTATTTGGTAAAGCTAACTGCTATAAACAACCCAAACCAAGAGGGAAGAGTTAATCCATTTTGGCACATGCATACAGTGGAGTACTATCTTCTTGTAAAACGGAGCACAGATATCTCGATTCACAGCATTCTCCTAACTCATGTTCTAAAAGCTTAATTGTTTCACCCATCACATTTAAATCGATAATCCCTATAGAACTGAATTATGTATGGTATAATGTGAGAATCAAGAGTAACATTTTTTGTATGAATATCTAGTTGACTACCACAATGCACAGAGAATTCTTCTCTACTTGTGACCCTATAAGGTGACCTCTGCCATCAATCAGTTGTCCTTCAGTTTCACTGCCTAAGCTTGAACTAGTGTCACACTGCCTTAATGAAGCTTGATATCCAGTGGTATAGGTTCTCCAAATATTTTCTTCATCAAATCTACTTTGTCTGTTCTTGTTTATTTGCATTAAAAAAAAAATTTACAAACTTGTTAATTTTTTCCTCCAAAAGCACTTGCTGGGATTCTGATTGTAGTTGCGTTGAATATATTAATTGATCCAGAGAGAACTAATACATTTACTTACCAAGTCTTTTAATTTATGAACAAAGTATATCTCTTTATTTATTTAGAGGCTTTATAATTTCTTTCAGTAACATTTAAAAACTCTATGTGTTGAAGTTTTGTGCATATTTTGTTAGATTTGCTCTAAGGTACTTAAAGTTGATACGATTGTAAATGCTATTTTTCTCATTATTGTGTTTATTTATAAAAATATAATTATTTTTTGTAATTGCATTGAATATTGAGACCTTGCTAGTTTACTATATATAATTATTGGTAAATGATTTTGAATTTTTGCATGCACATTCATGCCAATTTGGAAATAATGACAATACTGTATTGCCCTGACTAGGACCTCCAGTACCAGGATGAATAGAGGTGGTTTTATGGGCATCTTTGTGTCATTTCTAATCTCAAAGAAGAGTGTTAGTACTTCAACATTAAGTATTAGGTTTTCAGAAGGATTTATACTTTTTAAATTTGCTTCTAGTCCTAGTTTTTCTAACTGTACAGAACCATTCATCGTAACATTATTTGGTAAAGCTAACTGCTATAAACAACCCAAACCAAGAGGGAAGAGTTAATCCATTTTGGCACATGCATACAGTGGAGTACTATCTTCTTGTAAAACGGAGCACAGATATCTCGATTCACAGCATTCTCCTAACTCATGTTCTAAAAGCTTAATTGTTTCACCCATCACATTTAAATCGATAATCCCTATAGAACTGAATTATGTATGGTATAATGTGAGAATCAAGAGTAACATTTTTTGTATGAATATCTAGTTGACTACCACAATGCACAGAGAATTCTTCTCTACTTGTGACCCTATAAGGTGACCTCTGCCATCAATCAGTTGTCCTTCAGTTTCACTGCCTAAGCTTGAACTAGTGTCACACTGCCTTAATGAAGCTTGATATCCAGTGGTATAGGTTCTCCAAATATTTTCTTCATCAAATCTACTTTGTCTGTTCTTGTTTATTTGCATTAAAAAAAAAATTTACAAACTTGTTAATTTTTTCCTCCAAAAGCACTTGCTGGGATTCTGATTGTAGTTGCGTTGAATATATTAATTGATCCAGAGAGAACTAATACATTTACTTACCAAGTCTTTTAATTTATGAACAAAGTATATCTCTTTATTTATTTAGAGGCTTTATAATTTCTTTCAGTAACATTTAAAAACTCTATGTGTTGAAGTTTTGTGCATATTTTGTTAGATTTGCTCTAAGGTACTTAAAGTTGATACGATTGTAAATGCTATTTTTCTCATTATTGTGTTTATTTATAAAAATATAATTATTTTTTGTAATTGCATTGAATATTGAGACCTTGCTAGTTTACTATATATAATTATTGGTAAATGATTTTGAATTTTTGCATGCACATTCATGCCAATTTGGAAATAATGACAATACTGTATTGCCCTGACTAGGACCTCCAGTACCAGGATGAATAGAGGTGGTTTTTATGGGCATCTTTGTGTCATTTCTAATCTCAAAGAAGAGTGTTAGTACTTCAACATTAAGTATTAGGTTTTCAGAAGGATTTTATACCTTTATTAGATTAAGGGAGTTTGCTTCTAGTCCTAGTTTTTCTAACATTTTTTAAAAAAATAAATGGATGATTAATTTTATCAAATTCCTTCTCTGTAACTATGGAGTGATAATATAATTTTTATTCTGACTTTTAATGTGAATTACATTAATTTGTTTGAATGGAGGCATAATTTACATACATTAAAATGCACAGAGTTTAAGTGTACCACTTGATGAACATTTACTTATGTGTACACTCACATAGTCACTATTTAGGTGAAGATTTAGACCATCTTTGTCCACCAGAAACTTTCTTTGTGCCCATTCTCAGTTAATACTCAGAGGTGACCCCTATTCTAATCTTTATCATTGTGGATCAGCCTTGCTTGTTTAGGTCATATAAATAAAATCATATAGTATGTACTTTGACATCTGGATTCTTCCACTCAATATAATGTTTCTCACTCAGGTGTTATTTAACAGAATGTTTTTAATTTCTGGGTGAAATTTCCTTTTAGTTTTTTATTTTGTTGTTACTTTTAGTTACATTACTTTTTAGTCACAGAATGTTGTTTGCACTATTTCTTCTGTTTAGAATACCTTGAGGGTATCTTTGTGCTCCAGGTATAAGAGTCTGGTTTTCTTAGAAAGGTTTTTGGAGAAGCTCTTTAATCACCCTTTGAAGGAAGCGGGGAAAGCAGGTGGAGACGCTCTCATCAGCTCCTTCAGTGTCACTATTGTATTCTATCGCTACATTGGAAATCCGGCTAAAATTGGTTTAATTTTAAATTTAACTGAAGGTTTTCTTTTATTGGAATGTTTTTGTATAGTGGAGAGATCAAGAGTTTCAAAGTCTGGCTCTGCTCTTCCTTCGCCCTAAAGTTTAGTTACTTAGAATTGCTTATGTTGGTTTCCTCATCTGTAAAACAGAAATAATAGTATACATTTAATGTTGTTTATGTGGTGACTGATGAGACAACTTATGTCAAGCATCTGGTAAGTGGAATGTGTAGGTATTTAGTAGATAGCAGCTGTTGCTGTGATTGTTACTAGTTGAGATAAGCTTAGCCCAACATGCTGTTCTCACCAACACGTGAGAAAATGACATCTAGTTCTAAACCGACTAAGCAGCAATTGCGCCTCGATTGAGAGAGCAAACATTCACTAATCAAGCTTCATTTCTCTAAATTGACATATTATCCTTCATTCATATCCAAATCACCTAGAAAAAATGTCTCAGTAAAGTAGAGCAGGCCCTTAAACATTTGTGTGAATTGTAATAAGGATGATTCTAACTCACATAGTCACTATTTAGGTGAAGATTTAGACCATCTTTGTCCACCAGAAACTTTCTTTGTGCCCATTCTCAGTTAATACTCAGAGGTGACCCCTATTCTAATCTTTATCATTGTGGATCAGCCTTGCTTGTTTAGGTCATATAAATAAAATCATATAGTATGTACTTTGACATCTGGATTCTTCCACTCAATATAATGTTTCTCACTCAGGTGTTATTTAACAGAATGTTTTTAATTTCTGGGTGAAATTTCCTTTTAGTTTTTTATTTTGTTGTTACTTTTAGTTACATTACTTTTTAGTCACAGAATGTTGTTTGCACTATTTCTTCTGTTTAGAATACCTTGAGGGTATCTTTGTGCTCCAGGTATAAGAGTCTGGTTTTCTTAGAAAGGTTTTTGGAGAAGCTCTTTAATCACCCTTTGAAGGAAGCGGGGAAAGCAGGTGGAGACGCTCTCATCAGCTCCTTCAGTGTCACTATTGTATTCTATCGCTACATTGGAAATCCGGCTAAAATTGGTTTAATTTTAAATTTAACTGAAGGTTTTCTTTTATTGGAATGTTTTTGTATAGTGGAGAGATCAAGAGTTTCAAAGTCTGGCTCTGCTCTTCCTTCGCCCTAAAGTTTAGTTACTTAGAATTGCTTATGTTGGTTTCCTCATCTGTAAAACAGAAATAATAGTATACATTTAATGTTGTTTATGTGGTGACTGATGAGACAACTTATGTCAAGCATCTGGTAAGTGGAATGTGTAGGTATTTAGTAGATAGCAGCTGTTGCTGTGATTGTTACTAGTTGAGATAAGCTTAGCCCAACATGCTGTTCTCACCAACACGTGAGAAAATGACATCTAGTTCTAAACCGACTAAGCAGCAATTGCGCCTCGATTGAGAGAGCAAACATTCACTAATCAAGCTTCATTTCTCTAAATTGACATATTATCCTTCATTCATATCCAAATCACCTAGAAAAAATGTCTCAGTAAAGTAGAGCAGGCCCTTAAACATTTGTGTGAATTGTAATAAGGATGATTCTTTGCAACATCAACATGAATCAAGGGCTGGTCTAGTTGCCAGGAAATAGATTCTGGTCAGCTTAGGAGGAAAAGGTCCTTGTAACAGGAGAGGAAAGAAAGGCAGGAAGTGAAAGTGGCAGACAAAGATGATAAACTTTACTTTCTTCATTATTTTGTGCAGAAATGGGCCTTATTAGGTAAGGATCACTAGTTGAAGCCAGTGATCAGTTTACATTCACAAAGAATTCTGTCAAGTGCTCCCAGAGACTGAAGCCTCTGCTTACGGATTTTGCATTCTTTTTTGAAGCAGTCCAAAATCATACCTTGCCTTCACTTCCGTGGTACTTTTAGTTTGTCTTTTCAGCTCATAGCCAAACCCTTGTGCTCAGTCTCAGTTGTTGACTATCTTCCCGTTGGAGAAGAAAGAATGAAGATATGGAGATGGAGGGGTGGTGCAGTGGAAGAAAAGGATATGAAGACCGGGAAATCTTACCTGTGACACGGGCACTTCTCAAGGTTACAGGCAACAAGCTGCTCACAGTCACTTGTGACAAGCTGATGTCCTCCCTCCTGTGGTGGCAGCGGTGGGGAATGACTGGCTGTGATAAGAACAGTGTGTTCCACGGCTGTTGATGCTATCACGGCACCGGGCTTGCACACAACCCACTGTCAAGGCTTAGGACCTTCACTGGTACTGTTGACAATCTCTTTTTCTACTTGACTCATACTGTAATCACCTGAGAAACGTGTTGTCCAAAACTTCAAAGAGAGCCAAGCAGAATTAATAGACCAGAGGGCACATTGAGCGGGGATTATTCAGTGACAGGTAAAAGATGACAAAGGAGGTCAACCAAAATGTATTGCTGTGATTGTTACTAGTTGAGATAAGCTTAGCCCAACATGCTGTTCTCACCAACACGTGAGAAAATGACATCTAGTTCTAAACCGACTAAGCAGCAATTGCGCCTCGATTGAGAGAGCAAACATTCACTAATCAAGCTTCATTTCTCTAAATTGACATATTATCCTTCATTCATATCCAAATCACCTAGAAAAAATGTCTCAGTAAAGTAGAGCAGGCCCTTAAACATTTGTGTGAATTGTAATAAGGATGATTCTTTGCAACATCAACATGAATCAAGGGCTGGTCTAGTTGCCAGGAAATAGATTCTGGTCAGCTTAGGAGGAAAAGGTCCTTGTAACAGGAGAGGAAAGAAAGGCAGGAAGTGAAAGTGGCAGACAAAGATGATAAACTTTACTTTCTTCATTATTTTGTGCAGAAATGGGCCTTATTAGGTAAGGATCACTAGTTGAAGCCAGTGATCAGTTTACATTCACAAAGAATTCTGTCAAGTGCTCCCAGAGACTGAAGCCTCTGCTTACGGATTTTGCATTCTTTTTTGAAGCAGTCCAAAATCATACCTTGCCTTCACTTCCGTGGTACTTTTAGTTTGTCTTTTCAGCTCATAGCCAAACCCTTGTGCTCAGTCTCAGTTGTTGACTATCTTCCCGTTGGAGAAGAAAGAATGAAGATATGGAGATGGAGGGGTGGTGCAGTGGAAGAAAAGGATATGAAGACCGGGAAATCTTACCTGTGACACGGGCACTTCTCAAGGTTACAGGCAACAAGCTGCTCACAGTCACTTGTGACAAGCTGATGTCCTCCCTCCTGTGGTGGCAGCGGTGGGGAATGACTGGCTGTGATAAGAACAGTGTGTTCCACGGCTGTTGATGCTATCACGGCACCGGGCTTGCACACAACCCACTGTCAAGGCTTAGGACCTTCACTGGTACTGTTGACAATCTCTTTTTCTACTTGACTCATACTGTAATCACCTGAGAAACGTGTTGTCCAAAACTTCAAAGAGAGCCAAGCAGAATTAATAGACCAGAGGGCACATTGAGCGGGGATTATTCAGTGACAGGTAAAAGATGAGAAAGGAGGTCAACCAAAGGAGGTGTAAGGTGTGGTTGTTGAGAAACACACTTACCAGATTCAAGTCCTAACAGATTCAGCTGGTTCTATATGGCTGTCTATGTAGCCACTCACCATCTCATAACAACATTATCGCTAGGTAAACTTGCATGTGGCTAGCTTGCCCACTGGTTAGTGTTTAATCATGATATGCCCATCTCTATTAGGTTGTCAGCTTTCTTAAAAAGTCAAGTTTTCCATACTACTGACTTCAAAACACAAGTCTTTATGTGTACATGTGCTTATGTTTGTCTTCAGCACTTTTTCATACAAGATTTTTAATATGCTTATGAGTATAAAATAGGACTAGTGGAGTTTATAAAATTTGTGGAGTTTCAGGGATGACTTCATATATTATAGTTTGAACTTACAAATTTTAGTTCTCATTTCTAGTTGCATGTTGATGTAATCAGTGCAGGAATCAACAAAAAGCTTGGAAAGTGAGATAGCAATGTCACCTAATATAAGAACAACTGAACCTGGACTCTGTTGAAGATTCAGAAGTCACACTTGTGAATTAGCCCCAGGATGCTCAGCCCCAGAAAGAGGAACTCACACTAACTCCAGGGCTTCCAAGAGTCATACAAATTAGCCACACTATTTTATGAATTCAGTGAGAAATACAACCAGATCATTCAGGTTGCCATAAAATTGTCTTCTGATGGGCAAAGTATATGAGAAGTCAAATCATAATCAGAGACGTTTTTTTATTTACCCAGAAATTACTCTCAGGAATCAGAAACAGTCAAAACCTAGGTGATTGTTATTATTACTCTCCTATAGGCAGATATACTTGGGAAGTCAAAATAGGGATTTTATGTTAATGGAAAATATAAATGAATCAGGCAAAAACACCTGAGGGTATTTATTCCATACAAGCAATAATCTTGCTAATTGCTTTGACAGCTTACATTGATCTTCACACTTGGGACCATGAATAATCCCAAATCATATAGTTAAGATTTCCTTTTCCTGGAAATTTTCCAAAACTTCGAGAGCCAAGCAGAATTAATAGACCAGAGGGCACATTGAGCGGGGATTATTCAGTGACAGGTAAAAGATGAGAAAGGAGGTCAACCAAAGGAGGTGTAAGGTGTGGTTGTTGAGAAACACACTTACCAGATTCAAGTCCTAACAGATTCAGCTGGTTCTATATGGCTGTCTATGTAGCCACTCACCATCTCATAACAACATTATCGCTAGGTAAACTTGCATGTGGCTAGCTTGCCCACTGGTTAGTGTTTAATCATGATATGCCCATCTCTATTAGGTTGTCAGCTTTCTTAAAAAGTCAAGTTTTCCATACTACTGACTTCAAAACACAAGTCTTTATGTGTACATGTGCTTATGTTTGTCTTCAGCACTTTTTCATACAAGATTTTTAATATGCTTATGAGTATAAAATAGGACTAGTGGAGTTTATAAAATTTGTGGAGTTTCAGGGATGACTTCATATATTATAGTTTGAACTTACAAATTTTAGTTCTCATTTCTAGTTGCATGTTGATGTAATCAGTGCAGGAATCAACAAAAAGCTTGGAAAGTGAGATAGCAATGTCACCTAATATAAGAACAACTGAACCTGGACTCTGTTGAAGATTCAGAAGTCACACTTGTGAATTAGCCCCAGGATGCTCAGCCCCAGAAAGAGGAACTCACACTAACTCCAGGGCTTCCAAGAGTCATACAAATTAGCCACACTATTTTATGAATTCAGTGAGAAATACAACCAGATCATTCAGGTTGCCATAAAATTGTCTTCTGATGGGCAAAGTATATGAGAAGTCAAATCATAATCAGAGACGTTTTTTTATTTACCCAGAAATTACTCTCAGGAATCAGAAACAGTCAAAACCTAGGTGATTGTTATTATTACTCTCCTATAGGCAGATATACTTGGGAAGTCAAAATAGGGATTTTATGTTAATGGAAAATATAAATGAATCAGGCAAAAACACCTGAGGGTATTTATTCCATACAAGCAATAATCTTGCTAATTGCTTTGACAGCTTACATTGATCTTCACACTTGGGACCATGAATAATCCCAAATCATATAGTTAAGATTTCCTTTTCCTGTGAAACATCCACCTTTTCCCACTCATCTCAGAACACACATGCCTGCTTGTGTGCTAAGTCCCTACTTTAGTCGTGTCTGACTTCATGTGGCCCTATGGACTGTAGCCTGCCAGGCTTCTCTGTCCATTGGATTCTCCAGGCAAGAATACCAGAATGGGTTGCTGTTCCATCCTCCAAGGGATCTTTCCAACCTAGAGTTTGAACCCATTTCTCTTACATCTGTATTGACAGGCGGGTTCTTTACCAATAGCAAATCTCAATGACATTTTCCCATGTTTAACTAATACTGCATTCAAATTGGTATGAGGCAATATCTTTTTTAAAATTGCTGACTTAGTTTAATAATATTTTATTTATGGTTTTTATATTTAGGTTCAAAGGTGAACTTGGCTTATCAGGTAAGTGTTTTCTTATTGTCATGCCTAATGGGCCATGGTCACAATGTATCCATCTCAGCCCAGTTTTTCTATATTTGAAAGAGACTGGTAGTTTTTCTTTCTTTTTTATTTTTGAGAAAATTTTGATTTGCTGACTTCTATTCCTCATTATTTTAGAACAATTAAAGTTTTCAGTAAATGTTGGGTCAATATTGATCATTTTTTCCCCTAGGATTTGTCATTTTTACTCATTTTTAAATTTTTAAAAAAATTTAGTGGTGTTTAATTTATATGTAATAGATTCATATGAAAGAATTTTGGCAGACATATACACCTTTGTAACCAACACCCATAAAGATATATTTTCATCACTGCAGAAAATTCTTTCATGTTCTTTTCCAGGGAATCTTGCTATCTCTAAGAAACATTGCCTATTCTGATTTCTACTATAAATTAGTCGTTTGTTCTTGAATTTCATATAAAGAGAATTATATGTACTCTTTTGAGTTCAGATTCTTTTTCTAAAACTCCCCACCACTCTTTTTCTTGAGATTCTTTCATGTTTCACTATCACTGGTTTGTTACTTTTCTTTGCTGAGTAATATTCTATTATATTCATATCCCACAGTTTGTTTATCCATTCTCCTATTAATGGGCATTTTCACTTTTGCGGAAATGCTTTCATTTTTCTTGGATAAATAGCTGAGAGCAGAAATGCTGTGTTATTATATAGGTGAATGATAAACTTGATAAGAAATTGCCTTACTGTTTTCCAAAGTGGTTTCAGGATTTTACATTCTACCAACAAAATAGGAGAGTTCTGGTATATCACCATTTTTTTGCTAATATTTGGTATTACCATGTTTTTCAACCTTAGTCCCTCACATGGATGTAAGGTGATTTTCATTATGGTTTTAACTTGTACCTCTCTAACAATGAATGATTTTAAACATCTTTTCATGAGCATGCCTATCCTTTGTATATTTAAAAAATTAAGGATCTGTTGTTGATTTTGAATTTTTTAAAATTTGGTTCTTTTTTTTCTATTCACTTATAGTTCTTCATATTTTCTGGTTCAGGGAACTAGGGTATCACATGCCATGAGGTGCCACCAAAAAAAAAAAAATAAAAGCAATTTTTTGCTTGTCTAAAGTCTTTGTAAGGTTTTTTCATGGTTCTGTTGACTTCATAAAATGAGATAGGTCACATAGTCTCCTCCATTTCTTAAAAGAATTCGTGTAAAATTAGTATTATTTCTTCTATAGGAATGAACTCTAGGCCTGCAGTTTTCTTTTCTGAGAATATTTTTCAACTCCAAATTCAAATTGTAAGATAGATAAAGGGCTATTCAGGTTTTCTGTTTCTTATTGTGTCAGTTTGGTAATTCGTATCTGTCCAAAATTGTTCATTTTATTTAAACTGTAGAATTTATTGATAAAGATTGTACTTTATTGATCTTTTGATGTTTTTAGGTTCTGATCTGATGTTTTATTTTTATTTACCCTTTTTCTTGATGAGTCTTGCTATAGGTTTACCAGTTTTATTAATCTTTACAGAGAGTCAGCTTTTGCTTTTGTCACTTTTCTCTACTAATTCCTATTTTATTTATTTCTGTTATCATTACTTTCTTTCTTCATTTTACTTTGGGATTAATTTGACTTTTTGTTCTAATTTCTTGAAGTAAAACTTTAGATCACAGATTTAAAAATTCTTTCATTTTCTAATAAAAGCTACACATTTTTCTGTCAGTAAAATTGCTTATTTTGTTTTTCATTATCATTTAGTTGAAAATATTTTCTAAATTTCTTTGAGTTTTTACTTTGCCCATGGTTATTGAGAAACTTAATTTCCAGATATTTGGTATGTCAAACCAAGGTTTTACATCTTTTCACATAAAAAATGCCATATTAACAATTTTTTACATGTCCCCCTTTTAACATTGTTTCTTCGAATTTAGGGGTTTTTTTGCAGGGAGGGGGCAGGTTGGGGAGGGATAGGAGCGGGCGGGCCACTTCTATTGGTCTTTCATTTACCTGTTGTCATCTATCTTTGTTCTTTGGCCTGTGTGGGCCTACCATCGCAGTGACCTCTGTCGTTGCAGAGCACCGGCTCTGGGTGCGTGCGCTGCAGAGCTCCAGCTCAGTAATTGGACCCATCAGTCCAGCTGCTCCATAGCACGTGGGATCTTCCCAGGCCAGGGATCGAACCGGTGCCCCCTGCACTGCAAGGTGGTGTCCTTACCCACTGGACCACCAGGGAAGCCCCCAAATTTAGTTTTTAACCTAACTGCTGCTCTATTTCTAGCTGTATATATTTTTAAATTTCTAGTTGTATATGTCTTTAAAAGAGAATCAGAAGTAGATATAGAAAATATACTATAAATGTATCTGTTGTTTTTTTTCTGAAATTTTCAGTATTTTAGACTTTCATAACAAATTTTAAAAATACTTATACAAAAAAGGTATAATTTTTATTCCTTTATTATTCCTTTGTACTGTCTCTCTGTTTTGATCAACTTTGCCAGTTGTTGTTGTTGTGTTCAGTCACTCAGTTGTGTCTCTTTGCGACCCCATGGACTACAGCACTCCAGACTTCCCTGTTCTTCATCATCTCCCAGAGCTTGTTCAAACTCATGTCCATTGAGTCGGTGATACCATCCAGCCATCTTTTCCTCTGTCATGCCCTTCTCTTCCCGCCTTCAGTATTTCTCAGCATTAGGTCTTTACCAATCAGTTGTCTCTTTGCTTCAGGTGACCAAAGTATTGGAACTTCAGCATCAGTCCTTCCAATGAATATTCATTGTTGATTTCCTTTAGGATTGACTGGTTTGATCATCTTGCCTTCCACGGGACTTTGAAGAGTCTTCTCCAGCACCACAGTTTGAAAGCATCAAGTTTTAGTGATAGCATCAAGTTCTTCATTGTTTAGCCTTCTTTGTGGTCCAATTCTCACTTCCATGCATGACTATTAGAAAAACCACAGCTTTTATTACTTTGTCAGCAAAGTAATAAATCACTTTGCCAGTGGTTTATTAATTTTATTACTTTTTTCAAAGAACTAATTTTCAACCTTGTTAGTACTCCCCCCCCCCTTATGTACCCTTTATTTTAAAAAATAGTTTTAGGTTCATAGCAAAATTGAGTGGAAACAGAGTTCCTACAGACTCTCCCCACACTCGCATCTTCCCTTACTATCAACATCCCAGACTACACAGTCACACAGTCCTTTTTTTCTTTTCTTTTTTTTTTTTTTTTACCATGGTTGGACCTAAACTGACACATCATTATAACCCAAAGTCTACAATTGGTATTGAACAGTCTACGAATTTGACAAATGTATTATGACAAGTGTCAAATATTATAATATCACACGTAATAGCTTAATTGTCCTAAAAATCCTCTGTTCTCTGCCTATTCATCACTCTCTCCTGGACCCCTACAACCATCTACCTTTTTTAGTCATCATAGCTTTTTCTTTTAAAGAAGGTCATATAGTTAGAATCATACAGTATGTAGTCTTTTTAGATTGGTTTCTTTCACTTAGTAAATATGCACTTATAATTTCTGTCTCTTCATGACTTTATAGTTTATTTCTTTTTAGAGCTGAGTAATACTTCATAGTCTGGATTTATCACAGTTTATTAATTCATTTACCTACTGAAGGATATCTTGGTTGCTTACAAGTTTTGACAATATCAATAAAGCTTCTGTAGACATCCATGTGCAGGTTTTCTTGTGGATATGAGTTTTCAGCCCATTTCAGTAAAAGCAAAAAGTGCAGTTGTTATATATTTTATGGTAAAAGTATGTGTAATTTTGTAAGAAACTGTCAAACTGTCTTCTAAAGTGACTATACCATTTTTCCTTTCCACCAGCAGTGTATGAGAATTCCCATTGCTCTACATTCTTCTCAGCATTTAATACTATCAGCATTCTGGATTTTTATCATGCTGCTTATGCAGCTCAGCATGGAAAAAAAAAATCCCAACCATAAAATGAGCAGAGGACCTGAATATAGAAGAATATAGAAGAATATATCTTCTTTCTCCAAAGAAGATATGTATATGGCCAAGGGGCACACGAAAAGGTGTTTAACCTTGCTAATTATTAGAGAAATGCAAACTACAATTAGATATCACCTCACAGCAATCAGAATGGCTATCATCAAGAAATTTACAGACAGTAAATGCTGGAGGGGTGTGGAGAGACGGGAACCCTCCTACACTGTTGGTGGGAATGTACATTGATGCAGCCACTGTGGACAACAGTATGGAGGTTCCTTAAAAAAACCAAAAATTTGCAGTCCCACTTCTGGGCATATATCTGGAGAAAAACATGGTCCTGAAAGATGCATGTACCCCATTGTTCATTGCAGCAGTGTTTATAATAGTCAAGACATGGAAGTAACCTAAAAGTCCACTGACAGAGAAATGGATAAAGAAGATGTGGTATATGTATGCCTCTGCTGCTAAGTCACCTCAGTCGTGTCCGACTCTTTGCGACCCCATGGAAGGTAGCCCACCAGGTTCTTCTGTCCATAGGATTCTCCAGGCTAGAATACTGAAGTGGGTTGCCATACCCTCCTCCAGGAGATCCTCCCAACCTAGGAATCGAACCCATGTCTCTTATGGATCCCACATTCACAGACAGGTTCTTTACCACTAGCACCATCCAGGCAGCATACACACACAATGCAGTGTTACTCAGCTGTTAAAAAGAATGAAACAATGCAATCTGCAGCAACATGGATGGACCTACAGATTGTCACACTGAGTGAAGTAAGTCAGACAGAGGAAATAGAAATATGGTATGATATCCGTTGTATGTGGAATCATGTGGACACAATACAAATTAACTTATTTACAAAATAGAAACAGAATCACAGATTTAGAGAATGAACTTTGTGTAACCAAGTGGGGAGTTTGCAGGGGTGGAATAGTTAGGGAGTTTGAGATTGACAAGTATACACTGCTATATTTAAAATAAGTAACCAACTAGGACTTACTGTATAGTACATGGGAGTCTGCTCAATGTTCTGTAATAACTTAAATAGGAAAAGAATTTGAAAAAGAACCTAAGGTTGTATGTATATAACTGAATCAATTGCTGTGCACCCCAAACTAACATAACATTGTTAATCAACTATTGTGTGCGTGTGTGCTCAGTTGTGTCCAACTCTTTGTGACCCCATGAACTGTAGCCCACTAGGCTCCTCTCTCCATGGAATTTTCTAGGCAAGAATACTGGAGCAGTTTGCCATTTCCTTCCCCGAGGGGATCTTCTTGACCCAGAATCAAACCCTCATCTCTTGTGACTTCTGCACTGGCAAAAAGTTTCTTTACCTGTGGTACCACATAATCAACTTTACTTCTTTATAAAAGAAAAATTTCTTTAAAAAATTGCATCTCCAAGGCTTCTCTGGTGGTCCAGTGGGTAAGGATACCACCTTGCAGTACCAGGGGCGCCAGTTCCATCCCTGGCTTGGAAATATCCCACATTCCGCGGAGCAGCTGGACCAATGTGTCCAACTACTGGAGCCAGAGCTCTGGAGTGCATGTGCCCAGAGCTGGTGCTCTGCAGCGACAGAGGCTACTGCGATGGCAAGTCCACACGGGCCAAAGAACAAAGATGGGTGAAAATAGATAAACGAAAGACCAATAGAGGTGGCAAAAAAAAAAAAAAAAAAATTGCATCTGCAGAAAATTCATTACCTTTCCTTGTAAGATTTGGTAGTCTTTTTGCTCAGTAAGTTCTGTTTACTTTTTCTTAAGACTTTTAGAGGAAACTGTTTATTGGCTGAATTCTTGCCTCTTCTTCATATGAATGATCTATCCCTACTTGCTCTAATATTACTTTTTAAAGAATCATAATCACCATTATAGTCATGGTCATCAATTACTAACATTATCAGTGAATGCATAGTAAGTGTGTGTACTAGGGTTTTACATGGACTTATATAATTCATAAAAGTGTTTTTATCCAGGAGAGTTAAATAATAGGCCTTAAGATAATGTATAATTCTGCTTTTTTTTCATGATCTTTCTTCTACAATAGTCATTCTTTATTCTTATACATTTTTTGATATTTTACATCTGTCAGACAGACAAGGAAATTTTAAGGTAGTTGCTTCCTATACACTGCTATATTTAAAATAAGTAACCAACTAGGACTTACTGTATAGTACATGGGAGTCTGCTCAATGTTCTGTAATAACTTAAATAGGAAAAGAATTTGAAAAAGAACCTAAGGTTGTATGTATATAACTGAATCAATTGCTGTGCACCCCAAACTAACATAACATTGTTAATCAACTATTGTGTGCGTGTGTGCTCAGTTGTGTCCAACTCTTTGTGACCCCATGAACTGTAGCCCACTAGGCTCCTCTCTCCATGGAATTTTCTAGGCAAGAATACTGGAGCAGTTTGCCATTTCCTTCCCCGAGGGGATCTTCTTGACCCAGAATCAAACCCTCATCTCTTGTGACTTCTGCACTGGCAAAAAGTTTCTTTACCTGTGGTACCACATAATCAACTTTACTTCTTTATAAAAGAAAAATTTCTTTAAAAAATTGCATCTCCAAGGCTTCTCTGGTGGTCCAGTGGGTAAGGATACCACCTTGCAGTACCAGGGGCGCCAGTTCCATCCCTGGCTTGGAAATATCCCACATTCCGCGGAGCAGCTGGACCAATGTGTCCAACTACTGGAGCCAGAGCTCTGGAGTGCATGTGCCCAGAGCTGGTGCTCTGCAGCGACAGAGGCTACTGCGATGGCAAGTCCACACGGGCCAAAGAACAAAGATGGGTGAAAATAGATAAACGAAAGACCAATAGAGGTGGCAAAAAAAAAAAAAAAATTGCATCTGCAGAAAATTCATTACCTTTCCTTGTAAGATTTGGTAGTCTTTTTGCTCAGTAAGTTCTGTTTACTTTTTCTTAAGACTTTTAGAGGAAACTGTTTATTGGCTGAATTCTTGCCTCTTCTTCATATGAATGATCTATCCCTACTTGCTCTAATATTACTTTTTAAAGAATCATAATCACCATTATAGTCATGGTCATCAATTACTAACATTATCAGTGAATGCATAGTAAGTGTGTGTACTAGGGTTTTACATGGACTTATATAATTCATAAAAGTGTTTTTATCCAGGAGAGTTAAATAATAGGCCTTAAGATAATGTATAATTCTGCTTTTTTTTCATGATCTTTCTTCTACAATAGTCATTCTTTATTCTTATACATTTTTATTTGATATTTTACATCTGTCAGACAGACAAGGAAATTTTAAGGTAGTTGCTTCCTATAGGAAACATCAAGGTGCCCTCAAGGAATTGGAATTAGGAGAAATAAAACTTCTTTTAGAAGTTAAACTTCAAAATTAGCATGCAGTGGTGTAAAATACAGACATCTAGGCCAGTAAGACTTAACTGACTTCATGTTATTGCTCAGTGTTCAGTGTCCAACTCTTTGCAACCCCAGGGACTGCAGCATGTCAGGCTTCCATGTCCTTCACTATTTCCTGGAGTTTGTTGAAACTCACGTCCATTGAGATGATGATACCATCCAACCGTCTCATCCTCTGTCACCCACTTCTCCTCCTGCCTTCAATCTTTCCCAGCAGTTGGGTCTTTTTCCAATGAGTTGGCACTTCACATCAGGTGGCCAAAGTATTGGAGCTTCAACATCAGTCCTTCCAGTGAATATTCAGGGTTGGTTTTTTTTTTTTTTTTAGGATTGACTGGTTTGATCTCCTTGCTGTTCATGGGATTCTCAGTCTTCTTCAGCATCACAGTTCAAAAGCATCAATTCTTCGGCTCTCAGCCTTCTTTATAATCCAACACTCATATCATCTGTACATGGCTTCTGGAAAAACCATAGTTTTGACTATATGGACCTTTGCTAGCAAAGTGATGTCTCTGCTTTTTAATATGTTGTCTAGATTTGTCATAGCTTTTCTTTCAAGGAGCAACCATCTTTTAATTTCATGGCTGCAGTTACTGTGTGCAGTAATTTTGGAGCCCAAGAAAAGAAAATCTGTTACTTTTTACCCATCTATATGCCATGAAGTGATGGGACTGGATGCCATGATCTTAGTTTTCTGAATGTTGAGTTTTAAGCCAGCTTTTGCACTCTCCTCTTTATCCCTCATCTAGAGGGTTTTTGGTTCCTCTTCACCTTCTGCCATTAGAGTGGTATCATCTGCATACCTGAGGTTGTTGGTATGTCTCCCAGCAATATTGATTCCATCTGGGGAGTCATCCAGTCTGGCACTTTGTATGATGTCCTGTACCTAGAAGTTAAATAAGGCGGGTGACAATATACAACCTTGATGTGCTCCTTTCCCAACTTTGGACCAGTCAGTTGTTCTATGTCTGGCCATGGAACAACTGACTGGTTCAAACTTCTTGACCTCCATACAGGTTTTGCACGAAGCAGGTTAGATGATCTGGCATTCCCATCTCTTGAAGAATTCTCCACAGTTGTGATACACACAGTCAAAGGCTTTAGCAATGAAGCAGTAGATTTTTTCTGGCATCCCCTTGCTTTTTCTATGATCCAACGAATGTTGACAATTTGACCTTTGTTTCCTCTGCCTTTTCTAAATCCAACTTGTACATTTTGAGGTTTTTGGTTCATGTGCTGTTGAAGGATTTTGAGCATAACCTTGCTAGCAAGTGAAACGAGTGCAATTATACTGTAGCTTGAACATTCTTTGGTATTGCCCTTCTTTGGGGTTGGAATGAAAACTGACTGCTTTCAGTCCTATAACCACTGCTGAGTTTTTCAAATTTGTTGACATATTGAGTGCAACATTTTAACAGCATCATCTTTTAGGCTTTAAAATAACTTAATTGGAATTTCATCACCTCCACTGGCTTTGTTCATCATAGTGCTTCCTAAGGTCCACTTAGCTTCTTACTCTAGGATGTCTGGATCTAGGTTGGTGATCACACCATCATTATCCAGGTCATTAAAGCATTTCTTGTATAGTTCTTCTCTGTATTTTTGCTACCCCATTGCTCTGCTTCATCTCTAACTTGGCCCTGCAGTAGGTACCTATCTTGCTTCCTTGTTGCCACTTATGCCCCTCTTTAATCAGTTTTTCAAGGAGCAACCATCTTTTAATTTCATGGCTGCAGTTACTGTGTGCAGTAATTTCCTGTTACTTTTTACCCATCTATATGCCATGAAGTGATGGGACTGGATGCCATGATCTTAGTTTTCTGAATGTTGAGTTTTAAGCCAGCTTTTGCACTCTCCTCTTTATCCCTCATCTAGAGGGTTTTTGGTTCCTCTTCACCTTCTGCCATTAGAGTGGTATCATCTGCATACCTGAGGTTGTTGGTATGTCTCCCAGCAATATTGATTCCATCTGGGGAGTCATCCAGTCTGGCACTTTGTATGATGTCCTGTACCTAGAAGTTAAATAAGGGGGGTGACAATATACAACCTTGATGTGCTCCTTTCCCAACTTTGGACCAGTCAGTTGTTCTATGTCTGGCCATGGAACAACTGACTGGTTCAAACTTCTTGACCTCCATACAGGTTTTGCACGAAGCAGGTTAGATGATCTGGCATTCCCATCTCTTGAAGAATTCTCCACAGTTGTGATACACACAGTCAAAGGCTTTAGCAATGAAGCAGTAGATTTTTTCTGGCATCCCCTTGCTTTTTCTATGATCCAACGAATGTTGACAATTTGACCTTTGTTTCCTCTGCCTTTTCTAAATCCAACTTGTACATTTTGAGGTTTTTGGTTCATGTGCTGTTGAAGGATTTTGAGCATAACCTTGCTAGCAAGTGAAACGAGTGCAATTATACTGTAGCTTGAACATTCTTTGGTATTGCCCTTCTTTGGGGTTGGAATGAAAACTGACTGCTTTCAGTCCTATAACCACTGCTGAGTTTTTCAAATTTGTTGACATATTGAGTGCAACATTTTAACAGCATCATCTTTTAGGCTTTAAAATAACTTAATTGGAATTTCATCACCTCCACTGGCTTTGTTCATCATAGTGCTTCCTAAGGTCCACTTAGCTTCTTACTCTAGGATGTCTGGATCTAGGTTGGTGATCACACCATCATTATCCAGGTCATTAAAGCATTTCTTGTATAGTTCTTCTCTGTATTTTTGCTACCCCATTGCTCTGCTTCATCTCTAACTTGGCCCTGCAGTAGGTACCTATCTTGCTTCCTTGTTGCCACTTATGCCCCTCTTTAATCAGTTTTTCATGTTGACGAAGAGCTCCATGTTCTCAGCTAGAGTGATCTTTTTAAGATGCAAATATGAGCATATCACTTTCCTCTTCAAAACACTCTAATAACTTCTATCACATTAGTAGGATAAGGTCCAAATTCTTTATCATGGCCTTATAACCTTATAAGACCCTTTGTGATCTTGCCCTGACTGTCTCTCCCAAATTACCTTACTGTTCTCCTCCTTGCCCATTGAACTCCAGTCACATTGGTCTCCTGTTTCTCACACAGGTCAAGCATGTTCCCTTCACATACCCTTTCCTTTGAGCACTAGTCTCATGTCCACTTGCCTTGCTTCCTCATTTCATCGTAGTCTTTGTTCAGATATCATTGGAGACATCTTCACTGTGCACTCAGTCTAAAGTAGATCTCTCAACCCTTTGTTTCATCCCCTGCTTTGTTTTCTCTTCATAACACTTACTGTTTTTTTGTACAATTGGTTTATAGACATATATATTTTTATTATGTGTCTCCTAAATTTGGAATATAACATTTATGAGGACAGAAATTTTGTTTGGAGCTCTTAGAATCACCATTGTATCACCAATAGCTAGGCATTCATTACACATGTACTTGTGTTAGAACAGGTTCATATTTTGATATTTCGGTCTGTGCTGTAGTCCTTTAAAATTTAATTCATGTGTGTTCACCCTTCAGAAACAGTTTCCTTTTTAGTGTGCTGAAAAAATCAGGTTCCTGACCTTACAAGGGAGATATAAGACAATGGTCAGTTTCTGAAAGAAATGGATGGGAAATTTTTCAGAAAGCCACCTTATCTTAGTGACTCCATTTGCATTCTTGTGTGGTGTAACATTTCCTTGCAAAACTTTACTAGTCGGTTTTTCTACAAAAAACGTAGGTGCTGGAAGATATGAAATGAGTACAATGGGTCATAGGCTCAGGCAGGATTGCATTTATAACATGGTGGTGGTGAAGAGTGAAACTAAGTTTGAGTCTTTTACCTCTCAGCAATCATGGAATTTGGGCAAAATTAAAATTTTTTGTTACTTGATATCTTCTTCTGTCAAACAGAAGGAAGAAGAGCATTTATATTACAGGATTATTGTAAGCATGTGTACAGAGCTTAGAATAGTGTCTACTACATTATAAGCATTCAGCAAATAATTATTGTTAAATTATTAAAATAATTATCATTATTCCCTCACTTCTGTTAGTCTTTCAAAGATCAAATTAACTATCATAGTTTTATCAGTGATGGATTGAGAATAAGGTGAAAAATTCACTTGAGTTCTGTTCTTATCACTTGCTCTGTTACTCCTTTAATTTGGGAAAACTTTCTCAGCAGAAGAAAAGTTTGTCATCTCTCTAGGACCCAGCAGGTGGGTAGAGGGTAACCAGAAGGTTACAGAACACTCTGCAAATATCAAATGGCAGGAAGCATGTCAAAATTAATTCCTCCTAATTTTGCAACTGGACTGTGACTGATGGTTCCAATGAGACCTCACTGAGGGGATCTTAGCTGACAACTCAGCTCCCAAACACTGGAGTAAAATGAAGGAGTTACTGACACAACCATGGTTTCAGCTCTGCAGAGTGACTTCCGTGTTCACACTCAGACTAACACTAGCACACAGGAGACTTCATAGGGCATTTCTTTAAAAAGTAAACATCCATTGCGAAATGTCTATTTTCCCTCTTGTTCAAGTCTTAGCTCCACTATTTACTAGCTTTGATAAAGGGTTATTTGAAATAAAACAAAAAACCATAGGAATGTTTACTGCACTCTACCCATTCACCTTCCAAAGTATTTCACATATAAATTCATCTAATCTTCACAATTACTTCATGAAATAGGTATTATTATTATTATGGTGTTACAGAAGAAACTGAGAGCTCCAAGAGGTTTAGGAATGAATCCACAGTCACACAATTGGAAATGATAAAGCTAGGATTCCAGAATGGGAAATCTGACTCCAGAGCCTAGAAGCTTAAGCACATCACAATATTGTCTAGTAAAGTGCTTTTAAAAAAAAAAAAAAAATTGGCCTCTTTCATTGGTTTTTCATTTATTTATTTTCATCCATCTTTATTCCTTGGCCTGTGTGGACCTCCCATTGCAGTGGCTTCTCTTGGTGCAGAGCACCAGCTCTCAGCACACGTGCTCCAGAGTGCTGGCTCGTAATTGGACACACTGGTCCAGCTGCTCCAGGGCATGTGGGATCCTCCCAGGCCAGGGATTGAACCGGCACCCCTTGCACTGGAAGGCAGACTCTTTACCCATTTGGACCACCAGGGAAGCCCTAAAACTCAATTTTTAAGTTTAGAATAATGCTTATGCACATTTTGGTTATCATTTTATTATCACAAATATATATCCGTTACATATGGAGCCTTGTCCATTTCTCCTTTAAAAGTTATTTAAGGATGAACATGAAGTACTGTACAACATGGGAAAATCCTTAGAAGCTTTATAAACTGTGCGCACAGCTGCGTGACTAGGACTGAATCCGTCCACGTCTACTTTGTAGGCTCACTCATGTCAGCTGCCTTGTTTTAGACAGTTACCTGACTTATTTAACAATGTAGTTGTATTCTTTGATTTTTCCAGCAGAGTTGTAGGAAGGCCCATTGTCTCTTTTCTTCAGCACCATGTCAGTGCTGGAGGGACTAAAAATGGAACAGCCAATGCTATTTAGCTCTCTTAGCTGTATGTGTAAATTTTAATTTTAAGAAGTACTTTCTGTAGTTATGTTCCAGCTGTCAAGTAGAAATGTAGTAATAGCAGTCAAGAATCTTACTAAAGGCAAATACTTGCCTGGAAGGATTCCCCCTACTAAGTGCTTACTCCTTATTCCTTTGAGGCTGATGTGGACAGAAGACGAGATGTTTCTTCCTTCTTGAAATAGAGAGGAGTATTTTTGTTCACTCAGTGGCTGTGATGAGACAGTGGAGATCATGAACTACAGTGAAGCTCCTTGCCTATAGAGACTTACTTAAGGATGTTTTGACTAAACTTCCTCCCAACCTTAAATTCATGACAGAAACATTTATCATACTTTTTCCCAGCTTTTTTTGTGGGGGGCACTTCTATTGGTATTTCATTTATTTTCCATGTTTGTTCTTTTGGCCTATGTGGGCTTCCCATCACAATGGACTCTCTCACTGCATAACACCAGCTCTGGATGCATGTGCTCCAGAGCTCTGGCTCGATAGTTGGACAAATCCCTCCAGCCACTCCACGGCACGTGGGATCTTGCTCCAGAGCCCAAAAGGCTCGATAGTTAAGACGACTCCAGGCCCCAATGTGGGGATCCTCCCCAGGGCATGTGGGATCCTCCCAGGGGATTGAACCGGCACCCCTTGCACTGGAAGGCAGACTCTTTACCCATTTGGACCACCAGGGAAGCCCTAAAACTCAATTTTTAAGTTTAGAATAATGCTTATGCACATTTTGGTTATCATTTTATTATCACAAATATATATCCGTTACATATGGAGCCTTGTCCATTTCTCCTTTAAAAGTTATTTAAGGATGAACATGAAGTACTGTACAACATGGGAAAATCCTTAGAAGCTTTATAAACTGTGCGACAGCTGCGTGACTAGGACTGAATCCGTCCACGTCTACTTTGTAGGCTCACTCATGTCAGCTGCCTTGTTTTAGACAGTTACCTGACTTATTTAACAATGTAGTTGTATTCTTTGATTTTTCCAGCAGAGTTGTAGGAAGGCCCATTGTCTCTTTTCTTCAGCACCATGTCAGTGCTGGAGGGACTAAAAATGGAACAGCCAATGCTATTTAGCTCTCTTAGCTGTATGTGTAAATTTTAATTTTAAGAAGTACTTTCTGTAGTTATGTTCCAGCTGTCAAGTAGAAATGTAGTAATAGCAGTCAAGAATCTTACTAAAGGCAAATACTTGCCTGGAAGGATTCCCCCTACTAAGTGCTTACTCCTTATTCCTTTGAGGCTGATGTGGACAGAAGACGAGAGATGTTTCTTCCTTCTTGAAATAGAGAGGAGTATTTTTGTTCACTCAGTGGCTGTGATGAGACAGTGGAGATCATGAACTACAGTGAAGCTCCTTGCCTATAGAGACTTACTTAAGGATGTTTTGACTAAACTTCCTCCCAACCTTAAATTCATGACAGAAACATTTATCATACTTTTTCCCAGCTTTTTTTGTGGGGGGCACTTCTATTGGTATTTCATTTATTTTCCATGTTTGTTCTTTTGGCCTATGTGGGCTTCCCATCACAATGGACTCTCTCACTGCATAACACCAGCTCTGGATGCATGTGCTCCAGAGCTCTGGCTCGATAGTTGGACAAATCCCTCCAGCCACTCCACGGCACGTGGGATCTTCCCAAGCCAGGGATTAAACCGATGCCCATGGAAGCCCTTTATCATATTTTAAAAATGAGGTGACACTACTCTTCTCCTTCTGATTTTGGCACTTATGTTCACATAGTTGGGTGGCGAAGGAGTGTAAGTTTAGAGGCAGATGGGAAAAGAAGCTTATTTTATTTACAAGCTGCTGAGACTCTAGGCACATTACTTGTTTATTTTGTAAAATGGGTTTCATAATACACTCTCGATAGTGAGAAGATAAGTGATACATGACATAAAATAAGACATATATGTAATATATGGCACATAAGATACACTCAGTAAATGAGATCATTATTAATTGTAATACTTAAAAACTTTCAGGGACCATACTTTATATTCAATCTATGTAGATTGATTCTTTTTTTGTAGAAGTATTCTTTTTTTGTAGAAGTATTCTTTTTTTGGACCCATATTTCCAAAATGTTAACAGACTTTCTGAAAAAACAGTCTTCTTTTCAATAGATGAGACTGAAGTCAACTTTGCAGAGACATATGGGAAATACCACAGCAAGAACGGACCTTCAAAAGCAGGGTGATACAAACTTCTGGAGAGAGTATGCCAGTGTGTCTTTGAAGTCACTTCACTTCTCTGTGCATCATTGTCTTCATCTGTGAAGTTAGAATGGTAACTCTCCGGATTCCCTACTAGCTCTAAACTTCTGTTGGTTTAATGGGGAGGTGAGAGAGAGAATGATTCAGAGACTCTGGGTTTAGGAACTATGGGTTTCAGTTACAAAATGATGCCTAAGAAGAAAGTTACTCTGGGTTGGGGAGAGGCATTGCTGTCTTAAAAAAAAATAATGGGTTTTGACTAAACTTCCTCCCAACCTTAAATTCATGACAGAAACATTTATCATACTTTTCCCAGCTTTTTGTGGGGGGCACTTCTATTGGTATTTCATTTATTTTCCATGTTTGTTCTTTTGGCCTATGTGGGCTTCCCATCACAATGGACTCTCTCACTGCATAACACCAGCTCTGGATGCATGTGCTCCAGAGCTCTGGCTCGATAGTTGGACAAATCCCTCCAGCCACTCCACGGCACGTGGGATCTTCCCAAGCCAGGGATTAAACCGATGCCCATGGAAGCCCTTTATCATATTTTAAAAATGAGGTGACACTACTCTTCTCCTTCTGATTTTGGCACTTATGTTCACATAGTTGGGTGGCGAAGGAGTGTAAGTTTAGAGGCAGATGGGAAAAGAAGCTTATTTTATTTACAAGCTGCTGAGACTCTAGGCACATTACTTGTTTATTTTGTAAAATGGGTTTCATAATACACTCTCGATAGTGAGAAGATAAGTGATACATGACATAAAATAAGACATATATGTAATATATGGCACATAAGATACACTCAGTAAATGAGATCATTATTAATTGTAATACTTAAAAACTTTCAGGGACCATACTTTATATTCAATCTATGTAGATTGATTCTTTTTTTGTAGAAGTATTCTTTTTTTGTAGAAGTATTCTTTTTTTGGACCCATATTTCCAAAATGTTAACAGACTTTCTGAAAAAACAGTCTTCTTTTCAATAGATGAGACTGAAGTCAACTTTGCAGAGACATATGGGAAATACCACAGCAAGAACGGACCTTCAAAAGCAGGGTGATACAAACTTCTGGAGAGAGTATGCCAGTGTGTCTTTGAAGTCACTTCACTTCTCTGTGCATCATTGTCTTCATCTGTGAAGTTAGAATGGTAACTCTCTCCGGATTCCCTACTAGCTCTAAACTTCTGTTGGTTTAATGGGGAGGTGAGAGAGAGAATGATTCAGAGACTCTGGGTTTAGGAACTATGGGTTTCAGTTACAAAAATGATGCCTAAGAAGAAAGTTACTCTCTGTGGCTTGTTCTAGGAGGTAGGAGAGGGCATTGCTGTCTTAACCAAAAAACTACCCTATACAACAAAAATGCAAATTTGAGGAATTAATTGGACTGTAAGACACTATGTATTAAGAACATCTCCTGAAGCTAAGAAAATAGAGTGGCTTCAAATATGTGGTCTATGATCATTTTGTATGATTTATTCATTTCCATTTTTTTTAAAGACACAACCATCAAACACATATATTTATTCCTTGAAATTTTTTTTCACACAGGCTTATTGGACATAACCTGGTATCAACTGTTAATAAGCATTCTCCAGCCACACAGGTTGAACAGTGTGACATCATTCATGCTATAACATGCTCTCATTCTTGCATTTAGAAAACCAGAGAATATTAGTAACTTACTCTAAATTGTGTTGATTATGGCACTTGATAAATATAGCATGTGAAAACAAATTAATTAATTTAAAAAATAAAAGGGTATTTCCTGTCAGTCCAGTGGTTAAGACTGTACACTTTCACTGCGGAGGGCCTAGTTTCCATCCCAGAGCTAGGAACTAAGACCTGGCAAGCTCCAAGGTACAGCCAAAAACAAATAAATAAAGTAAATATAGTGTTTAACACTATGTTAAGGGGGAAACAAGAACAGAAACAATAATGATCTGTGAGCTTCTTCAAAACAGGAACTATTTAATTCATCTTTATGTTCCCAGTAACTGACATAGGCAAAAGGATATTTAAATATTGAAGAAGATATTTAACATTTGTGCCATTGATATTTGAGTTGATTTTTTGAGTTAGTAGAGTACCTTCTCAAGCGTTTTGCTTACTTTTCTCAAGTTTTATTTTCATGCTGATTATCTCATTTCCCCTTGAAAAAACCCCAAAGTTTTATGAGTCATATTGAAAACTAGAAGTAATTCTTCACATGGAATCTATCAGTGAATTAAAAGTCCATCTACCCTTTAAGACTAGTCAACTCCAGTTCTCCAGTTTCAACTATTCTCCTCATGTTGGTTTAATGGGGAGGTGAGAGAGAGAATGATTCAGAGACTCTGGGTTTAGGAACTATGGGTTTCAGTTACAAAAATGATGCCTAAGAAGAAAGTTACTCTCTGTGGCTTGTTCTAGGAGGTAGGAGAGGGCATTGCTGTCTTAACCAAAAAACTACCCTATACAACAAAAATGCAAATTTGAGGAATTAATTGGACTGTAAGACACTATGTATTAAGAACATCTCCTGAAGCTAAGAAAATAGAGTGGCTTCAAATATGTGGTCTATGATCATTTTGTATGATTTATTCATTTCCATTTTTTTTAAAGACACAACCATCAAACACATATATTTATTCCTTGAAATTTTTTTTCACACAGGCTTATTGGACATAACCTGGTATCAACTGTTAATAAGCATTCTCCAGCCACACAGGTTGAACAGTGTGACATCATTCATGCTATAACATGCTCTCATTCTTGCATTTAGAAAACCAGAGAATATTAGTAACTTACTCTAAATTGTGTTGATTATGGCACTTGATAAATATAGCATGTGAAAACAAATTAATTAATTTAAAAAATAAAAGGGTATTTCCTGTCAGTCCAGTGGTTAAGACTGTACACTTTCACTGCGGAGGGCCTAGTTTCCATCCCAGAGCTAGGAACTAAGACCTGGCAAGCTCCAAGGTACAGCCAAAAACAAATAAATAAAGTAAATATAGTGTTTAACACTATGTTAAGGGGGAAACAAGAACAGAAACAATAATGATCTGTGAGCTTCTTCAAAACAGGAACTATTTAATTCATCTTTATGTTCCCAGTAACTGACATAGGCAAAAGGATATTTAAATATTGAAGAAGATATTTAACATTTGTGCCATTGATATTTGAGTTGATTTTTTGAGTTAGTAGAGTACCTTCTCAAGCGTTTTGCTTACTTTTCTCAAGTTTTATTTTCATGCTGATTATCTCATTTCCCCTTGAAAAAACCCCAAAGTTTTATGAGTCATATTGAAAACTAGAAGTAATTCTTCACATGGAATCTATCAGTGAATTAAAAGTCCATCTACCCTTTAAGACTAGTCAACTCCAGTTTCTCTCCAGTTTCAACTATTAGATGCTCCTGAAAAACATATGGTTTGGAGCAAGTCAAATTGTTGCTCTCTAGCTCTATGACTTGGAAACAGCCTTTATTTAACTGCTCTAATCTCAGTTTCCTCGTTTATAAAATATCTTTGTTGTTGTTTGTATGTTTTCTTCCTGTTATTAGACATAAGGTATATAGACCTCTAGCACAATGCCTGGCACATACATGAGGGAGCTATTATTACTGTCTTATTCTGAAGCCATTTGCCCCCCAATGTAAGATATGACATTTTTTTGTAGGAAAATCAAGCAAGACCTGCTGCTGTAACTTTATTAAGTTTAGACGATACCTCTTCAGTCCTGAAGATAAGATGTGGAGTTTTGGAATTATCACATGAGATGAAAAATGCTACACCTCTCTCCAAGTTCCTGGGCATTCACTCTGTCTTACCTACTGGAATAAATTTTAAAAAGTCCGGACAGGGTCCCCATGCAGAACTGAATGATTCATGTGCAAACGCCCTCTCTGATTCATAACAAGGGAGGAAATCATCCTGTCATTCCAGGAAGCCTGCAGAGCCAGCCTCATTTGGCAGAGACTACGGGGCTCCCAGCTTCCGGGCACAGACTTGGCTGTATTCTGAATGCTAGGTAATGACCAAATTGGTGAGGAATATAGCTAAGCAGCAGGGCTGACAACTCATGGAGGTACTGTGGGTAATTAGAGATTCATTACAATCCCATAGTTTGTATCATGGCTCAGGGTCAACACAGGGTCACTGCACATGGCAAACTTAGGGAGCTGCGTCTGGAAGGATGACGCCAGCTAGGAGGGGCTGGAAGAGTGAAGCGACAGGAATGAGGAGCCAGGGGGGCTGGGGCGGAGATACACAGCCAGGGACTGGCGACAGCCCGGATGTGGGGCAGTGGGCCCCGCGGGCTCTGGGGAAGGGAGCAAAACACAGGCAGCTGAACTGGCTTCCCCACCGCCATCCCTGCCATCTCCAATTAACCTTCTAGGCCAAGTGTTCCCAGAGACTGGCATGTCAAGGGCCAGTCCAGTTTCAAAAAATAATTGGGGCCTGACGTAGGGTAGCCAACTTTTTATTTTGCAGAGTAAGGACATTGAAAACAAACAAAACAGTTGCCATCCACTATCACCATCATTTCACAAGAGAAAGGGGATTTTTACACTAAATAATGTAAGACGAACATAATCTCAGGATAAATGACAGTCATGTAAATTTAATTAATTTAGCTCACCAAGTTGTGGTTATTTTTCTCATTACCATGAAGACTTATGAAAACTCTCTTCCAGGATGGCTGTAGGTTTCCCTCCAGATTTTCCACAATGGCAAGATCCAGGGAACAGTTTTAAAAGAATATTCATGAAGATTAAAATAACACTACAGACTTTGTGAACTTTAGGAAGATAAATTTTACGCAGATTTAAGTATGAAGAAAAAATGACTTCCATCCGTTCTCAATACAAAAGGCAAAAACTTATGTGACATACCCATGAGATGAAAATGGGCTACACCTCTCAAGTTCCTGGGCATTCACTCTGTCTTACCTACTGGAATAAATTTTAAAGTCCGGACAGGGTCCCCATGCAGAACTGAATGATTCATGTGCAAACGCCCTCTCTGATTCATAACAAGGGAGGAAATCATCCTGTCATTCCAGGAAGCCTGCAGAGCCAGCCTCATTTGGCAGAGACTACGGGGCTCCCAGCTTCCGGGCACAGACTTGGCTGTATTCTGAATGCTAGGTAATGACCAAATTGGTGAGGAATATAGCTAAGCAGCAGGGCTGACAACTCATGGAGGTACTGTGGGTAATTAGAGATTCATTACAATCCCATAGTTTGTATCATGGCTCAGGGTCAACACAGGGTCACTGCACATGGCAAACTTAGGGAGCTGCGTCTGGAAGGATGACGCCAGCTAGGAGGGGCTGGAAGAGTGAAGCGACAGGAATGAGGAGCCAGGGGGGCTGGGGCGGAGATACACAGCCAGGGACTGGCGACAGCCCGGATGTGGGGCAGTGGGCCCCGCGGGCTCTGGGGAAGGGAGCAAAACACAGGCAGCTGAACTGGCTTCCCCACCGCCATCCCTGCCATCTCCAATTAACCTTCTAGGCCAAGTGTTCCCAGAGACTGGCATGTCAAGGGCCAGTCCAGTTTCAAAAAATAATTGGGGCCTGACGTAGGGTAGCCAACTTTTTATTTTGCAGAGTAAGGACATTGAAAACAAACAAAACAGTTGCCATCCACTATCACCATCATTTCACAAGAGAAAGGGGATTTTTACACTAAATAATGTAAGACGAACATAATCTCAGGATAAATGACAGTCATGTAAATTTAATTAATTTAGCTCACCAAGTTGTGGTTATTTTTCTCATTACCATGAAGACTTATGAAAACTCTCTTCCAGGATGGCTGTAGGTTTCCCTCCAGATTTTCCACAATGGCAAGATCCAGGGAACAGTTTTAAAAAGAATATTCATGAAGATTAAAATAACACTACAGACTTTGTGAACTTTAGGAAGATAAATTTTACGCAGATTTAAGTATGAAGAAAAAATGACTTCCATCCGTTCTCAATACAAAAAGGAAAAACAAAAAGAGAAACAAAGGAAAGGGATAAAAAATCTCATCTATTAAATCATTTTATTATAATGGTGTTCAACATTCTGTTATAAAAATGCACCAATGGATTAAAATAGGAGTTTTGACCAGGTATTTCTTCTAGGTGACATAGCAGTGTAGCAGGTGTAGCATTCTTTCATTTACAAAGGAACTTCACATAGGTAATCTTATTTGATTCTCCAACAACCCTAACTATATATAGGATCCTGTTATTATCATATTACCCATTTTATACATGAGGAACCAGGGTGAGATTTGTCCAAGTTTACACATTGGCAAATTACAGACCTAGAACTATACCCATGTCCCTTCATTCCAAATTCTGTGCTCTTTCTCTGTCTACTTTATGTGTTAAGGAAAGAAGGAAATATTTAGACATAATTTTCCCGTGTTTAATCTATTTTATTCTCTGGGGAAAGATTGTCCCACTTTGGGAAGATTTTATTTTTTTTATTTATTTTTAATTTTTGTTCTTGCTGGGATTTCTTTAAGTTAAAAGTGATAATAAACATAGATTACATGTGGGAAGATTTTATAAACATCTATGGTAGATGGAAAGAAAAAATCTGTGTTCTCAGTCCCCTCTAGTTACAGAGTAGTAACCAAACCCTGACGTATTTAAAGCCACATTTTGATATTCCCAGTGGGCTATCCTGTGGGGTGGGAATATACAAAAGAGAAAAGCAGAAAGCATTTAGTTAATAAACAGAAACATGTCAGTGCCTCACTTGTAGCTGATTTTGTGGTTTTAGGTTTTTTTTTTTTTCCTTTAAAAAACTTCTGTACCTCTTTCTGCTCCATCACATTGACTAATTTAGCTTGATGCTAATTTGTTCACATTCAGATATGGGAAATGTTTGCTTGCCCTACTGCCCAAAAGTCATGTGCAGGGAGGCTGTGGGGCAAGAGGAATTCATTTCAGATGAGGACAGCTGGGATGTATGTGCAGCTGGGTGCAGGTGGCTTCTGCACCAGCACAGGCTGAGGGAGCACCTGTGACGATGCTACCCCTAGAACACTCAGGCCCTCCCTAGGCACAAGGGATGGCTTCCCTTCATCCATACTTTGGTAGCCTGTACACCTCTGCCCTAATAATCATCTAGCTGGAGTTGAACGCCTCTTGAGCTCTGAGCCTGCCTTCAGCTTTATTTCACCTCTAATACTAATGAATAGCAATATCCAGAACTGATAGAAAAGGAAGAATTAGTTTTTTAAGGAAAGAAGGTCTTTGATCTTAGAGATTAAAATCAAGGATTCTCTTGTCTACCTTTGTTTGAAATTGTGAAGGGCTTTTGTGTTTTGCGTTTGCAGAATAGTAGACCAGATTTCTAGGCAGGCTGGAACTTAACAGCTTTTTAAATTCTGAAATTCATTGAAAATGAAAGGAATTGTATAATTTATGGTTTTCATACACTAATATGTGTATTTCATATGCCTGATTAATAGAACAAAGATATGATCCTAATTAGCTCCTAACCCTAAGATTAAAAAATCCTTTATGAGAATTCAAATAAGGTTTGTAATTTTTTTTTTGTAACTGACTTAATGGAATTCCACCATTAACTCAGATATGTTAGTGTTAATTTCTTCATTTTGAGATAACACTATGGTTGTGTAAGATATAATCATTGACGGAAGTGCAGTGATGGTTACGTGGAAACTCTATTTTTCAAATTTTTCCATTGTAAACTATTTCAAAATCAAAGTTATTAAGAACAACCCAACTCTTCAAATTGCTTTCTCCTAGAATATTAAGATATCTCCAAAAAAGTCAAAAACATCCATGGAAAAGGATTGTGTTGTATATGTATATATTCAGAATGCTGAGGATTTTTTGTCTAGATATTTCAAAACAATAATCTAAAATACTTCTTTGCATAGTAATTACCATATCTTTGATGAATAGCTGATTATTTTTCTCATGTATTAGCAGGCCAAAGGATCTTCACTAACAACTGGTCAAAAAGATACCTTTATATTTAAGGAAACTCTATCAAAGAGGCTTTTGGAAATTACCTACTGCCCAAAAGTCATGTGCAGGGAGGCTGTGGGGCAAGAGGAATTCATTTCAGATGAGGACAGCTGGGATGTATGTGCAGCTGGGTGCAGGTGGCTTCTGCACCAGCACAGGCTGAGGGAGCACCTGTGACGATGCTACCCCTAGAACACTCAGGCCCTCCCTAGGCACAAGGGATGGCTTCCCTTCATCCATACTTTGGTAGCCTGTACACCTCTGCCCTAATAATCATCTAGCTGGAGTTGAACGCCTCTTGAGCTCTGAGCCTGCCTTCAGCTTTATTTCACCTCTAATACTAATGAATAGCAATATCCAGAACTGATAGAAAAGGAAGAATTAGTTTTTTAAGGAAAGAAGGTCTTTGATCTTAGAGATTAAAATCAAGGATTCTCTTGTCTACCTTTGTTTGAAATTGTGAAGGGCTTTTGTGTTTTGCGTTTGCAGAATAGTAGACCAGATTTCTAGGCAGGCTGGAACTTAACAGCTTTTTAAATTCTGAAATTCATTGAAAATGAAAGGAATTGTATAATTTATGGTTTTCATACACTAATATGTGTATTTCATATGCCTGATTAATAGAACAAAGATATGATCCTAATTAGCTCCTAACCCTAAGATTAAAAAATCCTTTATGAGAATTCAAATAAGGTTTGTAATTTTTTTTTTGTAACTGACTTAATGGAATTCCACCATTAACTCAGATATGTTAGTGTTAATTTCTTCATTTTGAGATAACACTATGGTTGTGTAAGATATAATCATTGACGGAAGTGCAGTGATGGTTACGTGGAAACTCTTTTTTTCAAATTTTTCCATTGTAAACTATTTCAAAATCAAAGTTATTAAGAACAACCCAACTCTTCAAATTGCTTTCTCCTAGAATATTAAGATATCTCCAAAAAAGTCAAAAACATCCATGGAAAAGGATTGTGTTGTATATGTATATATTCAGAATGCTGAGGATTTTTTGTCTAGATATTTCAAAACAATAATCTAAAATACTTCTTTGCATAGTAATTACCATATCTTTGATGAATAGCTGATTATTTTTCTCATGTATTAGCAGGCCAAAGGATCTTCACTAACAACTGGTCAAAAAGATACCTTTATATTTAAGGAAACTCTATCAAAGAGGCTTTTGGAAATTAATAATAGTTATGATCCATTGAGGAAGGTACTTGGCTTCATAGACATTATCTCAATTAATCCTCACAATAAACCTGCAACGTAGTTATTATTATTCCTTTTTTACAGGGAAAAAAAAAAAAAACTGAGACACACAGAAACTGAGTAACTTATGCAAGGCCAGCCGAATATAAAGTGCCAGACTCTCTCCAGAACAAATTCTTGAAGTTCTTATGCCACCATGAAAGTTACTAACCTGCTGGATTTTGCTGAAAAGTTGTATATTTTCTAATTCTTATATCTATTCTATAATATATATTTACTGTAAATTTATTCTACCCTATAGATTTATTCTATTGTAAGTTTATCATCCCGTCATTCAGTGTTTGACTCATTCATTCAACAAATGTTTATAGAGTACCTAAAATATGCCTGATAAAAGCAGAAATACAGAATAATGCCCCTGCCCTCATAGAAGTAAACAAGTAAATGTACAAATATTTCTAAAATAGCAGTAACCCGGGATTTCCTCGGTGGTCCAGCAGTTAAGATAATGCCTTCCAATGCAGAGAGTTTGGGTTTGACCCCTGGTGGGAAAACTAAGGTCCCTCATGCCACGGGATATAGCCAAAATAAATAAATTAATTAATTTTAAAAATAGCAATAAGCCTATCCCCTCCAACAACAGAGTGAAGGGAATAGGGAGGCAGTGGGAGTGAGGTGGGAGATGACGCTGCTACCTTAGATGAAGGCCTGGGGCAGCCTCTCCAAAGACACGGCGGATGAGCAGAGACATGAAGGCAGATGCCGTGGGAAAAGCAACAGCAAGTACGCAGGCCCGAGGAGGGAATGACATGGAGATGCTTGTGGGGCTGGAGTTCAGGGAGCCACTGGAGAAAGACCTGGTCAAGTTTACCTCTGAAAAGAATGACTCTGGCTGCTGTCAGCTGTGAGCAGAGGGGCCAGGGTAGAAGCAAGGAGACCTTTCGGGGACTGGTAAGGGGGCGCCAAGCTTAGACGAGTGTAGGAGTTTCCTTCCACCCCAGCTCTAAGATCTGTGACTTCTTGACAATAAACTCCAATACTGAGTGTCTTCTGGCTTTAAATTGTAGGGATCTCAGCCTGTCAAAGCTGTAGGCATAGAACAGATGACACATGTATTCTCACTGTCTCTGAGAAAGGAAGACAGAAATGGCAGGCAGAAGGGAGCAAAGCATGTGTGTGTCATGTCCTTGTCTCTAGAAGTGGATAGTGTGCATTCTGTTGCCTCCCCCCTTTCAGCTTACATAGCACTCACCTCTGCCTCACTAATTGTTGCATAATCACATGTGACCTTTCTGTGCAGCTTCCTATAAGAAGACAGATCTCTTCTTTCTAAGAATACTATAAGCTCCTAATGGTAGATACTGTGTTGATAATAGCTCTTATATTCAATGATAGAACCTTAGTGTAACATAGTAATGTTAAGAATGTATACCTTTAAAAGGACGTAATATTTAGGTCATCGAGTGGGTACAATTGGAGTGTGGTATTTAAAGCTGGCAGTTAGAAAGTCCTTTGGCTTTGTTAGATATCTCTTTGCTCAGACACATCCTTTCCTAAGGACATTCCATGGACCACTATTCGACAGGATGTTAACAGATGGTATTTGAAAATAGGGTTTTGTGGTCAGGTAGTTTAGGGCATCAATGGGTACAGTGAAATGACATAAATTTCTTCCCTGTTGGATTTCTCAGTGGTTTTAACCATGCTACTATCCATTATGACTGTCCAAAGAATGACATCATTTTATTAATAGTCTTTTCCTAATTTAATAATATTTGACCATGGAACAATGTTTTTATGGAAATGTTTTTCAGGGAGCAACTCCTGAAATTGGAGTAATAAAATCTTGCAAAAGAGTTTAGTAGAAATCATACATAATACATAAAAAAGTAGGTAGACTTTTTTCCTGACTCTTCTAAAGACTAAAGCCTGCAGCAAGTGAGAACAATTAGCAACAGCTTGAATTGTCTTTTCAAACTGATCATCGTAAAGACAGCATTTAAACATACTTTCTCCTATAATCTTAACAAAATGTTGATTATACTTATTATCCTGGCATGAAATACAGAATTCACTCAAGTCAAATTTTACAACAGAATCTATTGTTAAATAGTCAATTAGTTTGTTGGGGCCTAATAAAAGAATTCATTTGCCTTTTTTTTTCACCTATGAAATAAAATTTAAACTATGAAATTTTAATTAGCTAAAATCAGTTCCAAAGTTTGTTGCTGGAAATGGTTTCTGCCGACACACAATTTTGGTCAGTAGAGTACTTTATTTTTATGCTTTCACCTGGCCCTGGAAGCAAGTTCTGCTTACCTTCCACGGTCTTGTAACCAAGAAGCAATTATGAACAGGCTACATTATTTAGAAGTGGCTGCAGTGGCCTGAGAAGGATCTCATGAGATTAATCCATGTGTATCATTCTGCGGATCATTTTCTGTCCAGACGTACAGCAGTTATGAGAATGATCTGGTTAAGTAGTCGGAGCAACACCAGTAGAGTATATAGAGACTAATTCAGAACTAAATAGTGTGGTACTCACCATGTATTATAACTGAATGATCCTACCGGTTTTAACTAAGGGAGCTGGTGCCCACCTTTTTTCCATTAGCTTCTATCAGAACCTGGTTGATTATAGCTAAGTAACAGGTATTCTGACAAAGACTATAAACTAAAAAGACAATAAGCCCTATCGAAGATGGCATTATTCTGCAAGGAGCTAAGAGGCAGACATTTTACACCACAGTGACTCTTCTAAGACAGATACCAGATCTTTTTCCTAGAATTATGGCTTGTTGTTTGGCCTTTATTCAGTTAATTTTAATGTCTATTATCTGGGAGAGTATTAATTGAGCTAATTTGTTGTTTCACTTTACATCTGCAGCTTATAACTCTTATTAGTATGTAATCTGATTAAGTTTTTTCTTCAGTCTAAGCAGTTTTATAGATCTCAGGCAATTAAACTTAATATGTAGCATAAAGTGCTCTCTTAAGAAGAACAAGCAGTTGATATTTGCTCCATTTGAGAAAGAGAAAGCAAGACGCCAGGGGACAGAGATTTTGGAAGCCCTTCTTCTAGGACAGACTCCTTTTAGCTTTGCCTTCTTTTCTATAAAGAATTCATTTTTTGCCTGGCATGAAATACAGAATTCACTCAAGTCAAATTTTACAACAGAATCTATTGTTAAATAGTCAATTAGTTTGTTGGGGCCTAATAAAAGAATTCATTTGCCTTTTTTTTTCACCTATGAAATAAAATTTAAACTATGAAATTTTAATTAGCTAAAATCAGTTCCAAAGTTTGTTGCTGGAAATGGTTTCTGCCGACACACAATTTTGGTCAGTAGAGTACTTTATTTTTATGCTTTCACCTGGCCCTGGAAGCAAGTTCTGCTTACCTTCCACGGTCTTGTAACCAAGAAGCAATTATGAACAGGCTACATTATTTAGAAGTGGCTGCAGTGGCCTGAGAAGGATCTCATGAGATTAATCCATGTGTATCATTCTGCGGATCATTTTCTGTCCAGACGTACAGCAGTTATGAGAATGATCTGGTTAAGTAGTCGGAGCAACACCAGTAGAGTATATAGAGACTAATTCAGAACTAAATAGTGTGGTACTCACCATGTATTATAACTGAATGATCCTACCGGTTTTAACTAAGGGAGCTGGTGCCCACCTTTTTTCCATTAGCTTCTATCAGAACCTGGTTGATTATAGCTAAGTAACAGGTATTCTGACAAAGACTATAAACTAAAAAGACAATAAGCCCTATCGAAGATGGCATTATTCTGCAAGGAGCTAAGAGGCAGACATTTTACACCACAGTGACTCTTCTAAGACAGATACCAGATCTTTTTCCTAGAATTATGGCTTGTTGTTTGGCCTTTATTCAGTTAATTTTAATGTCTATTATCTGGGAGAGTATTAATTGAGCTAATTTGTTGTTTCACTTTACATCTGCAGCTTATAACTCTTATTAGTATGTAATCTGATTAAGTTTTTTCTTCAGTCTAAGCAGTTTTATAGATCTCAGGCAATTAAACTTAATATGTAGCATAAAGTGCTCTCTTAAGAAGAACAAGCAGTTGATATTTGCTCCATTTGAGAAAGAGAAAGCAAGACGCCAGGGGACAGAGATTTTGGAAGCCCTTCTTCTAGGACAGACTCCTGGCTTTGTGAGCTTTGTTCCAATTCATTATGTTGATGTACGGCATACTTGTTATGTCACCATTTTGCAAGACTTAATGTGTCTAGGCACACATTCTTGGTGTGCCTTACAAGGCCTTCTGCCAACAGCTTTACACACACTGTTACCTTGACCTGAAAAAATTTCCAATTCTGATTCCCTGTCCATCTGCAACTCCTTCTTTTTGCTCTAGGCCTTCCCTGACACCACTTGCATCCCTTAATTTTACCTATCATTCCTCATCTGTCTGATGCACACATGCACGCATCCTCATGTGGGTACAGACACACACACAGAGGTGAGTACCTCTGCTGGTAGTATACTGTTGAATGTTTATCTTCCTTACCAATCCCTAAACTCTTTAAAGCATGCATTACACCTCTTTTACTCATTGGGCATTCCTCCCATCTGCCACAGTGCTAGGAAAATAGTTGCTCAACTGAGGAATAAATAAATCAATAGAGAGGGTCACTATAATGTTATAGTGTTCATGACTTAGTGACTATCCTGATAGTTCTATTATGGGGTTTTCTTTCCCTAAGTTAAAAAATAATGGAACTAAAGTTTAAAAATTAAAAAAAAAATAATAGCTTTTAAGCGTCGGTTAGGATTCCTGCACTCCAGTATTCTTGCCTGGAAAATCCCATGCATGGAGGAGCATGGTGGGCTATAGTCCATGGGGTCTCAAAGAGTCAGACACAACTGAACGACTAACACACACATAGGATTCCTGCAGAATCAAAGGCTTCATACCTGAAAATATATAGATTCTAGAAAAATGTTATAAAAGCCTCAAGTCCTATCAGTGGCAAATATTCCTTACTTCTTGCAAGCTCCTTTGGAAAAGTTCATAAATATTTTAGGTCTGATGGACATAGAAATAGAAAGTATGTCCTCAGCAGCTGAAGTTTTAACAATTGTCATTTTAGTTAGTCAACTGAGAGTATGTAGTCATTCTCAATTTTTTTTCCTGAGGAACAAGCATTGATATTTGCTCCATTTGAGAAAGAGAAAGCAAGACGCCAGGACAGAGATTTTGGAAGCCCTTCTTCTAGGACAGACTCCTGGCTTTGTGAGCTTTGTTCCAATTCATTATGTTGATGTACGGCATACTTGTTATGTCACCATTTTGCAAGACTTAATGTGTCTAGGCACACATTCTTGGTGTGCCTTACAAGGCCTTCTGCCAACAGCTTTACACACACTGTTACCTTGACCTAAAAAAATTTCCAATTCTGATTCCCTGTCCATCTGCAACTCCTTCTTTTTGCTCTAGGCCTTCCCTGACACCACTTGCATCCCTTAATTTTACCTATCATTCCTCATCTGTCTGATGCACACATGCACGCATCCTCATGTGGGTACAGACACACACACAGAGGTGAGTACCTCTGCTGGTAGTATACTGTTGAATGTTTATCTTCCTTACCAATCCCTAAACTCTTTAAAGCATGCATTACACCTCTTTTACTCATTGGGCATTCCTCCCATCTGCCACAGTGCTAGGAAAATAGTTGCTCAACTGAGGAATAAATAAATCAATAGAGAGGGTCACTATAATGTTATAGTGTTCATGACTTAGTGACTATCCTGATAGTTCTATTATGGGGTTTTCTTTCCCTAAGTTAAAAAATAATGGAACTAAAGTTTAAAAATTAAAAAAAAAATAATAGCTTTTAAGCGTCGGTTAGGATTCCTGCACTCCAGTATTCTTGCCTGGAAAATCCCATGCATGGAGGAGCATGGTGGGCTATAGTCCATGGGGTCTCAAAGAGTCAGACACAACTGAACGACTAACACACACATAGGATTCCTGCAGAATCAAAGGCTTCATACCTGAAAAATATATAGATTCTAGAAAAAATGTTATAAAAGCCTCAAGTCCTATCAGTGGCAAATATTCCTTACTTCTTGCAAGCTCCTTTGGAAAAGTTCATAAATATTTTAGGTCTGATGGACATAGAAATAGAAAGTATGTCCTCAGCAGCTGAAGTTTTAACAATTGTCATTTTAGTTAGTCAACTGAGAGTATGTAGTCATTCTCAATTTTTCTGAGGCACAAAATTTAATCACATGATCTATGTGTCTTGGTTGTGAATGTGAATCATTTTTGTGTTTTTCTACTCACTATTTTTTTAAAATTATTTATTTGGCTGTGCTGGGTCTTGGTTTTGGCATATGGGATCTAGTTCCCTGACCAGGGATCAAACCCAAGCCCCCTGCATTGAGAACACAGAGTCTTAACCACTGGACCACCAGGGAAGCCCCTCTACTCACTATTTAATGTAGTAACTCTTTAGGAATTAAAGATAAACTTTAAGTGAATCAGAAATAGACAGCAATAATTGAAAACGTAACACTTTTGTAGTATGAAGATACACACAGAAAATAATTTATGGAACATCCAGGATCATTTCCTTTTCTCTAGTTAGGGGTTATTAGGGACTTGGGATATGTCCCACATAAATGCTGAGGATTTCATGTACACATTTGACATTTTAGCACTGTGTAGCTGTCAGTCTAGGATAGAAGAGAATTGCTGCCACTGATTATACTATATTACACTGAAATTTTTTCCTTTGCTTGGAAATATTTTTGAATGTATATTGGCTGGAAATAGCATTGGCAACAGACTATTATTTGTGAAGGACCAGAAAGCATTTGAATTCTCTGGCAAAATATTGGCCAGTTTGACCATCTTAATTTGTCTAGGCCAGGGATGAATTAGAATGAGTTTTTGCTGTACTATAATCCAGTTCTCCTGAAGCATAGGGATTTTTCCTTCTCTCCCTCTAAGTCCCCGTACTTCCCCTTGCAGAGCTAACATCTCTGGATGTTGCTCCATCATGGGAAGGGACATAGTCTTGCCTTTGGTGCTACAAAACTTGTGCTAGGTTCATGGACATGTGACCCGTGCAGACGCATAGGAAACTCCCACTCAGAAGAGTCAATTCTTGGGTCACTACTTTCCTGTTGCTATCTTTAAATTCTTAATTATTTTATCCTTGATCTTGTGTTTCCTACACTACATCCAGTGGGGCAATGGAGCATGGGCTTCCATGAAGGAAACACACAGTCTGAGTGTCACCGTTTTCATACAGTATCCATAGTGCCCAATAAGCACAGGTTTTGGTAGACCCACACTGGATGGGACTTCAGCGAGACTCAAATTGAGTACACAACTTGCCTCTAATACTGACACAAAGCAGTGATGTTCTAAACACAAAAGCCCAAGGACTCCATGAAATCCTTACCTCTGTTGTTAATACATAATTGATATGCATAATATTCATACACATATTAACATGTGTATTGGCTACCCACATATGCTGAAATGAAGGAAAGGGAAACACAGAGCAACCCATTGTTCAGTCTTCCCATACTCGTCACTGAGCCAAAGTATTGGTACAATGTGCACATAGCAAAAAGTGAAATAGTTAGTTTGGGGCAATGCTTCCACTGTTCTGATAAGAACAAAATACATATGCTTGCATGAACTATGAAAAATGAATTGTATAATTTCAAAGAGTCTGCCTTTGAGTTAATTGCTCTTTAATATAATTTGTATTATATAATAAAAAGGTGAATGTTAATATCCATGCCAATAATTTAACTTCTTCGTATTTTCCTCTGCTTAGAAAGACATTAAATAGCAAATTTTAAAAAACAACATGACAAGTTGAAAGTAAGAGACCACAGTGAAAAATGAAAAACTTTGACCTTTTTTTTTATTGTTGCCCCACCATGCTGCATATGGGATCTTAGTTCCCCAACCAGCGATCAAACCCACACCTCCGGCATTAGGAGAACAGAGTGTAAACCACTGTACCACCAACAGGGAAGTCCCTGTTTTTAATACCTTTAGTGACACATTTTTCTTGCTTTTTAATCAAGAGACCCCACATTTTCTGTACTATAATCCAGTTCTCCTGAAGCATAGGGATTTTTCCTTCTCTCCTCTAAGTCCCTGTATTCCTTGCAGAGCTAACATCTCTGGATGTTGCTCCATCATGGGAAGGGACATAGTCTTGCCTTTGGTGCTACAAAACTTGTGCTAGGTTCATGGACATGTGACCCGTGCAGACGCATAGGAAACTCCCACTCAGAAGAGTCAATTCTTGGGTCACTACTTTCCTGTTGCTATCTTTAAATTCTTAATTATTTTATCCTTGATCTTGTGTTTCCTACACTACATCCAGTGGGGCAATGGAGCATGGGCTTCCATGAAGGAAACACACAGTCTGAGTGTCACCGTTTTCATACAGTATCCATAGTGCCCAATAAGCACAGGTTTTGGTAGACCCACACTGGATGGGACTTCAGCGAGACTCAAATTGAGTACACAACTTGCCTCTAATACTGACACAAAGCAGTGATGTTCTAAACACAAAAGCCCAAGGACTCCATGAAATCCTTACCTCTGTTGTTAATACATAATTGATATGCATAATATTCATACACATATTAACATGTGTATTGGCTACCCACATATGCTGAAATGAAGGAAAGGGAAACACAGAGCAACCCATTGTTCAGTCTTCCCATACTCGTCACTGAGCCAAAGTATTGGTACAATGTGCACATAGCAAAAAGTGAAATAGTTAGTTTGGGGCAATGCTTCCACTGTTCTGATAAGAACAAAATACATATGCTTGCATGAACTATGAAAAATGAATTGTATAATTTCAAAGAGTCTGCCTTTGAGTTAATTGCTCTTTAATATAATTTGTATTATATAATAAAAAGGTGAATGTTAATATCCATGCCAATAATTTAACTTCTTCGTATTTTCCTCTGCTTAGAAAGACATTAAATAGCAAATTTTAAAAAACAACATGACAAGTTGAAAGTAAGAGACCACAGTGAAAAATGAAAAACTTTGACCTTTTTTTTTATTGTTGCCCCACCATGCTGCATATGGGATCTTAGTTCCCCAACCAGCGATCAAACCCACACCTCCGGCATTAGGAGAACAGAGTGTAAACCACTGTACCACCAACAGGGAAGTCCCTGTTTTTAATACCTTTAGTGACACATTTTTCTTGCTTTTTAATCAAGAGACCCCACATTTTCATTTTGTAATGAGTCCTGCAAACATGTAGCCAGTTTGGTCACTGGGTCTTTTTGCTGATAGCCACTAGGACTGCTGGAGCCTCTGACCTCCACTCCCTTTCCCAGAGCCTCTTCCCTAGAGAGGGCTCAGGCATGCTCAGATGCTCAGTTGTGTCCAACTCTTTGTGACTCGATGGACTGTAGCCCTCCAGGCTCCTCTGTCCATGGGATTCTCCCAGCATGAATACTGGAGTGGATTGCCATTTCCTCCTACAGGGGGCACTGAACCAGTGTCTCTTACATCTCCTGCATTGGCAGGTGGATTCTTTACCACAAGTGCCAGAAATCATCGTAAAGAGGCTGCAAGTTGCTCGTATTTGCTGAACCCATGTGGATAGGAGAGGGAAAGTTTAGCTCCATCAGGGAGTCCTGGTATATCCAGTGCAGCAGTTTAAAAATTTCCAAATACTCTGCTATTTAGCAAGTAGTGTTACTAGTCATTACCCTGATGCTTTGCATGAAATTGCTGACACCTTAGAAACTGCTTAATGATACATAAAATGCTATTTTTTTCTGTGTGGAATGCCACTGGGCAAGTGGGTATTACTTATAGATGTATAAATATTGTGCATATTAGCATGAAGGGTCACTTACAAGTCAATAAGCTTTCTCACCTCTAGAACAAAAGAAGAAAATCACAGAGAATGAATAATTTCATAGGATTTTGTTCAATGGTTTCTTAACCTTGGTAAGGCAAACCATTTCTATAAAAGAGTGACTTTAATTTTATTTTGAAGGTAATACAAAGGCAACATTAAATTAGGTTTCCATTTTACCATTTAGCCTTGAAAGAAAGAAAAATATTTGCTTCATTTTAGAATCCTGAAAGGAACAACAGAAAATTTTTAAAACTTTGACCTTTTTATTGTTGCCCCACCATGCTGCATATGGGATCTTAGTTCCCCAACCAGCGATCAAACCCACACCTCCGGCATTAGGAGAACAGAGTGTAAACCACTGTACCACCAACAGGGAAGTCCCTGTTTTTAATACCTTTAGTGACACATTTTTCTTGCTTTTTAATCAAGAGACCCCACATTTTCATTTTGTAATGAGTCCTGCAAACATGTAGCCAGTTTGGTCACTGGGTCTTTTTGCTGATAGCCACTAGGACTGCTGGAGCCTCTGACCTCCACTCCCTTTCCCAGAGCCTCTTCACTAGAGAGGGCTCAGGCATGCTCAGATGCTCAGTTGTGTCCAACTCTTTGTGACTCGATGGACTGTAGCCCTCCAGGCTCCTCTGTCCATGGGATTCTCCCAGCATGAATACTGGAGTGGATTGCCATTTCCTCCTACAGGGGGCACTGAACCAGTGTCTCTTACATCTCCTGCATTGGCAGGTGGATTCTTTACCACAAGTGCCAGAAATCATCGTAAAGAGGCTGCAAGTTGCTCGTATTTGCTGAACCCATGTGGATAGGAGAGGGAAAGTTTAGCTCCATCAGGGAGTCCTGGTATATCCAGTGCAGCAGTTTAAAAATTTCCAAATACTCTGCTATTTAGCAAGTAGTGTTACTAGTCATTACCCTGATGCTTTGCATGAAATTGCTGACACCTTAGAAACTGCTTAATGATACATAAAATGCTATTTTTTTCTGTGTGGAATGCCACTGGGCAAGTGGGTATTACTTATAGATGTATAAATATTGTGCATATTAGCATGAAGGGTCACTTACAAGTCAATAAGCTTTCTCACCTCTAGAACAAAAGAAGAAAATCACAGAGAATGAATAATTTCATAGGATTTTGTTCAATGGTTTCTTAACCTTGGTAAGGCAAACCATTTCTATAAAAGAGTGACTTTAATTTTATTTTGAAGGTAATACAAAGGCAACATTAAATTAGGTTTCCATTTTACCATTTAGCCTTGAAAGAAAGAAAAATATTTGCTTCATTTTAGAATCCTGAAAGGAACAACAGAAAATTTTTTAAATTTGGCAAAGCTAATGCTGATTGTTGTCTCTCTTTAATTCTTTTTTCCCACTTTGTTCTTTGGATCTGCTCCTTTATGGTTCGCCTTTATTTATTTATTTATTTTCATGGAACAATCCTAGGAGCATATTTGCAAAGCCAATTATAAGGACAAGTGCATCAGCACAATTATTACTTGCTAGCATTTGAGGTCAAGGTGTGGGCTTACCTGTCACTAGGCTGACTCTGTGGGACTAGTCTTAGGTTTCAGGTTTCAATTCCAGAAGCTAGGATCTTTTTGCTTGTGTTTGGTATTGTTCTCATTACCTTTGTATTTCATCATATCAGTGGAAATAATTCAGTGAAATGCATACATGGGACTGGGGGCAGGTCTCAGAAAATTGGGTTGAATTTACTCTTGTAGCTTGTGATGGAAATGAATTAGCCTTTTAGGGCTTACACTTCTCATTCACAGAATGAAGAAAAATCTTTGCTTATGGAGTTGCTATAAAGGTTAGATGAGATGTCTTACTCAGAGTTGGGTTTCTGGCTCATGTAAGCACTCCATGACTTTTTTCGTTTCCTTTTTTCTTCAATATGAAACTATACATATACTTAAAAACCAACTTAGTGTTTTTCTTGAAAAAGTAAAACTTTAGTAGAGATAAACATTTCAAAAACATGTACTGGTATGTCCATAATGAAAAGTGTAAGTCTACCTTCCTGTTCTATGAGGTCTCTTCCCTCGGTAACCATAGCGTTTAACTTTCTGAAAATTCTCCTGGTATAATGTAAGGTTCTATTATTTATATAACTAACTTTTTATTTTTTATTAAAAAAATAAGATCATGCTGATATACAGGTTATTCTTTACAGAGTAACCTACAGTTCATAATTCTATTCTTAACTGCTCCATACTACCCTACTTTGTGTATGTTCCACAATTTATTTTTATTTGACTCTTGGTTTGTTTCTAGCTTTTTTGTGACCCTGAACAGTATCATTATTCCTATATCCTTATCTGTCTAGGTGGTTGCTCACATGGGATACATTTCCAGAAGTATAGTTGCTGGGTTGAAAGGCACATCTGCTGTTTCTTTGGATTTTTTTCTCTGTGTCTCCTTCCAACTTCAGTTTTATCATTGATCTCCCTATGCCACCCCTGTCAAAAGAGCTAATCTAAATTATCTATAATGATAATTTTATGTAATAATAACATCATTCTATCCATCATTGCTTAGAGTTTTGTGAAGAACAAATACTATTGGTGAGAAACCTGTGTTAATTCTAAAATACTTAAGTAAAATTTAGTATAAATTATAAGTCACGATAGGTAGTAATAAACTTTACTACTTGTAATCAAGTGAAAGGCCTTGACCCTCTAGAAATTTGGGACTAACACATCAGTAGAGGTTTTGGGAAGACGAGACGGGTTTCTCCCGTAAATGTTAATCCATAATCAACCTTGTTGATGTTATTTTACATCATATCAGTGGAAATAATTCAGTGAAATGCATACATGGGACTGGGGCAGGTCTCAGAAAATTGGGTTGAATTTACTCTTGTAGCTTGTGATGGAAATGAATTAGCCTTTTAGGGCTTACACTTCTCATTCACAGAATGAAGAAAAATCTTTGCTTATGGAGTTGCTATAAAGGTTAGATGAGATGTCTTACTCAGAGTTGGGTTTCTGGCTCATGTAAGCACTCCATGACTTTTTTCGTTTCCTTTTTTCTTCAATATGAAACTATACATATACTTAAAAACCAACTTAGTGTTTTTCTTGAAAAAGTAAAACTTTAGTAGAGATAAACATTTCAAAAACATGTACTGGTATGTCCATAATGAAAAGTGTAAGTCTACCTTCCTGTTCTATGAGGTCTCTTCCCTCGGTAACCATAGCGTTTAACTTTCTGAAAATTCTCCTGGTATAATGTAAGGTTCTATTATTTATATAACTAACTTTTTATTTTTTATTAAAAAAATAAGATCATGCTGATATACAGGTTATTCTTTACAGAGTAACCTACAGTTCATAATTCTATTCTTAACTGCTCCATACTACCCTACTTTGTGTATGTTCCACAATTTATTTTTATTTGACTCTTGGTTTGTTTCTAGCTTTTTTGTGACCCTGAACAGTATCATTATTCCTATATCCTTATCTGTCTAGGTGGTTGCTCACATGGGATACATTTCCAGAAGTATAGTTGCTGGGTTGAAAGGCACATCTGCTGTTTCTTTGGATTTTTTTCTCTGTGTCTCCTTCCAACTTCAGTTTTATCATTGATCTCCCTATGCCACCCCTGTCAAAAGAGCTAATCTAAATTATCTATAATGATAATTTTATGTAATAATAACATCATTCTATCCATCATTGCTTAGAGTTTTGTGAAGAACAAATACTATTGGTGAGAAACCTGTGTTAATTCTAAAATACTTAAGTAAAATTTAGTATAAATTATAAGTCACGATAGGTAGTAATAAACTTTACTACTTGTAATCAAGTGAAAGGCCTTGACCCTCTAGAAATTTGGGACTAACACATCAGGAGAGGTTTTTGGGGAAGACGAGAGGGTTTCTCTGAAATCATTCCACGTGTGTAGACATCTACCCTGTAAATGTTAATCCTATAAACTACAAACCTTCTCTAGAATCCTCTTCATTGAAACCATCCTGGATCTTAACTTAATAAGGGCCAAACAAAAAGTACCACGAGGGCTTCCCTGGTGGTCCAGTGGGTAAGGACACCGCCTAGCAGTGCAAGGGGCACCAGTTCGATCACTGGCCTGGAAAGATTCCACGTGCCGTGGAGCGGCTGGACCCGATGTGTCCAACTACCTAGCTGGTGCTCTGGAGCACATGTGCCTAGAGCCGGTGCTCTGCAGCAAGAGAGAGGCCACTGTGATGGGAGGCCCACACAGGCCAAAGAACAAAGATGGATGAAAATGAATAAATAAAAGACCAATAGAAGTGGTCAAAAAAAAAAGTAGCATGAATAAGGCCCCTACCCCAGTGGGGCCTTCCATTGCATTAGGCATCCTGATCACAAAGGGAGACACTCATGTTTTTCTCCAACTTGATGAATTGTGAACTTCTCTAGGTGGTTTTAGAAGCTCAAATTACAAACAGTTCCTAACTGTTGTCGACAACCAATCTTCTTATGAGTGTTGAGTTATTGCTGATTGAGTCTTATCCTTGGGTTTTACTATGTCCTCGCTGACAAGTCCTGGATCCAAGGAAAATAGAGAGAAATGTTCTGAAAGCAAACCTGTTCCTACCTATAAGAAAATGCCATTATTCAATTGCTGCCATAGACGTGAGAAAACAATGTGTGCCTTTCATTCCTCTATTTCTCTAACAGTCCCCATTGTATCTACCCTGTCCGTAAATGGGTTCCACAATGCAGGAAGTGACATGGCACACTGAGTTTAAGAATATTCTTTATTTTTGTTGCATTGGGTAACACTAAATGTCTAGCTCCAGAACAAGAGAAAGTTTATGGTAACTCATGTCACAGTAAATATGGCTCACTAATCCTCTGATTAGCTCATCTGAATGAACTTTGGCAGTTGAAACAATGCCATAAATTTAAACTGTGTGACTTCAAGTGAAGTTTTTCAGTTAGGAACTTCTTTGAGTAATTTTGAAATAAGTAGTCCCCTTCAAAAGTAAAAGGGTATTTACAGGGTATTTCCAAGGTTACATAGCTAGGTCAAATGCAGATCTGTCAGATTCCATAATTTCCATCACACTAGGTCATCTCTGAAATAAAAGGGTGGTTGACTTCTATGGTTTAAAGGGCCAAACAAAGTACCACGAGGGCTTCCCTGGTGGTCCAGTGGGTAAGGACACCGCCTAGCAGTGCAAGGGGCACCAGTTCGATCACTGGCCTGGAAAGATTCCACGTGCCGTGGAGCGGCTGGACCCGATGTGTCCAACTACCTAGCTGGTGCTCTGGAGCACATGTGCCTAGAGCCGGTGCTCTGCAGCAAGAGAGAGGCCACTGTGATGGGAGGCCCACACAGGCCAAAGAACAAAGATGGATGAAAATGAATAAATAAAAGACCAATAGAAGTGGTCAAAAAAAAAAGTAGCATGAATAAGGCCCCTACCCCAGTGGGGCCTTCCATTGCATTAGGCATCCTGATCACAAAGGGAGACACTCATGTTTTTCTCCAACTTGATGAATTGTGAACTTCTCTAGGTGGTTTTAGAAGCTCAAATTACAAACAGTTCCTAACTGTTGTCGACAACCAATCTTCTTATGAGTGTTGAGTTATTGCTGATTGAGTCTTATCCTTGGGTTTTACTATGTCCTCGCTGACAAGTCCTGGATCCAAGGAAAATAGAGAGAAATGTTCTGAAAGCAAACCTGTTCCTACCTATAAGAAAATGCCATTATTCAATTGCTGCCATAGACGTGAGAAAACAATGTGTGCCTTTCATTCCTCTATTTCTCTAACAGTCCCCATTGTATCTACCCTGTCCGTAAATGGGTTCCACAATGCAGGAAGTGACATGGCACACTGAGTTTAAGAATATTCTTTATTTTTGTTGCATTGGGTAACACTAAATGTCTAGCTCCAGAACAAGAGAAAGTTTATGGTAACTCATGTCACAGTAAATATGGCTCACTAATCCTCTGATTAGCTCATCTGAATGAACTTTGGCAGTTGAAACAATGCCATAAATTTAAACTGTGTGACTTCAAGTGAAGTTTTTCAGTTAGGAACTTCTTTGAGTAATTTTGAAATAAGTAGTCCCCTTCAAAAGTAAAAGGGTATTTACAGGGTATTTCCAAGGTTACATAGCTAGGTCAAATGCAGATCTGTCAGATTCCATAATTTCCATCACACTAGGTCATCTCTGAAATAAAAGGGGTGGTTGACTTCTATGTAAGGTTTTAATTTTGTAATACCTGAATTCTGCCTCTAAAATAAATATTTTCTCTACAAATCAGTGATCCTGGGAAAAGGGTCTTTTTTTCTACTTCCTAATAATCTCTGTAAATTATATTAAATTGCATTCTGTTTAGTGGTCATCACATCAGATGAAAATGACTAGGAAGATTTTTACCAAACTTGAAGAATGTATGTGGTCTTATCTGACTTGAATCACAAGCTATAGTATATATGAAATTTATTTTGGGAGGAGTTCCCAAAAGATATAGATAATACTCATCTGGCTTAATTGGAACTCAGGCACCCAGGAAAAACCTATGTGACTGCCAGCTGGCAGAGATGAGGGGCAGAGAAAACACAGAGGACAAAGAAAACAGCAGGTGTGCTGTAGGAGCCCCAGTTCAGAAGTCACGAAGGACCACTTCTCCATGCTAGAACAGCTTCTCACTTGGATAGCTCTGTGTCCTATGGTCTGTGGTGAGTTACAGCTGGTATTTGTTTATGTAAGTATGGTTAGAAATTCTATAATATCTCAGATTAATTAAATAATGCACCTCAGTTTGGTTTCTCTCTTGTTGTAAAGCTTGGCTTCCACATCTCAGCACTGACTGGCCATTCTTGGAATTATTAAGGAGTATTACACAGAAAGACACAGCAGGCACATGCTTGGCCACTCCTCAAGGGTTTTCAGAGTCAATAACAGCTAAGGTGAATCTCTGTCCCAAACCAAGAAAGTCCTAGTTTAAATCTGTAGTTTGTGCTGAGTTATTAATGGTGCCCTCTTTTCCTTTCAGAAGTTTTTAGGTTTGCTTAATTAATTATAGAGTTGTCCTGACCATAGCTAATATGACTTTGCAGAACTTTTGTTGAGTTGTGAGAAGTTGTCAGGCTCTGGAGACCAGGCATCCAACTAGGGGGAGCTTTAATGGCCAACCTCAAACCTTGGCTTAAACCTCAGGCTTTTGGTGAGAAACTGCAAGGAGTGGATCTGGAAATGCCTTCTCACAACAAAGTGTACCAGTCAGAGTTCAGGCCACTCTCTCCAGAACTGGAAGGATTTTTCCCTCCTGAAGGTTCACTCTTGCTTGGCCATGGCTGGTTCCTGTAAACTCTCTGGCTTTACATTCTAGCCAACAGGGTGCACGGGTGCGTCTCTGGATGACACGCTATCCTCTTCATCCCACCGTGTTTCTCAGACCTACAAAATACCTACTCCTTTGAACCTCAGCACAGGCACTGTGCATGGCAGAAGCCCCTTTAACATAACCCTCACCTCTTCTGTGTGCCTTTATCAGTGTGGGCATAACTTATGCCATTGTATTGAAACTACCTATTTGGTTTTTTGCCTCTCTCAAATAGTAAGCTCTGTAAGGCAAGAATCTTCTTACCTTCACCCTCAGGCCCCTGAAACTCAGCAGAGTTCTTGGCATAATTTAAGAGCTTCATTAAAGTTGAACTAAACTGAGCTTGTCTACAGACAGGTGAACATCACTATGCACTGAAACTGCATGGATGAAGCATTAAATATTACTCTAAATTCAGTGTTTTCTATCTATCTGAGCCTCTTCAACAAGCTAGAAGCTAAATTTAGACAGTTCCTTGCTAGTGTATTTATTTGTAATTAGACTGAGGATTTTCAAGGAAAGAAAAAGGAGAGTCAACCTGTGAGTTTGTTTGTTTCCCCACTCCAGATCATGGTCTATGAGAATGATACCTCAGAACCAAGATCAAAGATAATTGTGCCTGTCTTAGAAACCCCCAGGTTATTTTTAAGTAAAACAAAATGGGATGATTAGAAAAGATTATGTTTAGAAATATAATTATTTCCTAACTTCTGAGCACATGCCTTGAAGAGTGCTTCTATGAATACATGCACTGACAAATATTCCATTAAAGGATACACTTGTTTACAGCAAAAACATTTCAGTGAAACAAGGTTATCCACTCAGTTTCTTACAGTACATTGTAATTATATAGTGTAATTTTAAAAATTTTGATTAGGAAGAAAACGTGTGAATTCTAATTATTTCTGAAAGCTTATGTATTAAAAAATGTCCAATTTAAGGTAAATCGGACACGTTAGGATGTCTAAACTGAAGAATCTTATTAGTATCTTTTTGAGAAAGGAACTGTTAAGATATAATTGATTCAAGTTGAAAAATAAACATTGTCTTTTATCCCGTCCCAGAAGTATATAGCCAAATATACTTTATACCTGCACAGTTGACCAGCGAGTGGCTAACATAGAAACATAGAAACTCACCTTTCATGAGAATGATTAGACAGTACAGATACCAGTTATGCAGAGACTTTGCAACGATGATTGATTGTCACTCACCTGTCATTCCAAAGAGATACCTTTTCAGCAATTAGGTCACCATTCAAGCTGTTACTGTTAGAAGGTCAGGATCTCAAAGTAAGAATTTTCAATACTGTGGAGAAGCTCCAGAGAACTGTCCACTATTCCTCTGAGTATGATTTAGATGTATCTCTGAATATGTTCATTGGGTTCAAGGATGGTGAAGAATCTGCCTGCAATGTAAGAGACCCATGTTCGATTCCTGGGTTGGGAACATCCCCTGGAGAAGAAAGTAAAAACCCACTGCAGTATTCTTGCCTGGGAAATCCCATGACAAGAGAAGCCTGGTGGGCTACAGTCCATGAGATCGCAGAGCCAGACACAACTGAGTGACTGAATACACACAAAGAAACTTAGGGACTAATTTAGAAGATGTGATTTAAGAGCTGTGCTCCAGGCTATCTGCACGGCACTTTGGATACCAAAATTACTGGAACATGATCTCAATCCTTAAGGAGTTTCCAACCTTAGCGAGAAAAATGGATATATGAACGAATCATTCGTGATAAAAGTAAGAGATTTACAAATAATGATATGAGTAAACACACATAGCTATGTGGAATCCATTACATCTCCCTGGGAAGTTAGAGAGAGTTGAGTAGTAAAGTAATAGGCAGGGGTGAACAGACAAAGAATGGTTCAAAGAAGAAGCTAGAATATGTGAATAATGTATAATGCCCTTAAAGTTTCTAGTCCTTTTGCAGACTAGTGAAGAAATATTCCCTGTAGCAGAAGGTGGGTATAGAACAGGAAGTGCTGGGATATGGGGCTGGAGAGGTGGGCTGGGGGTGGAATCGTGACAGTTTTGATACATGTGGCTAAGAACTCTGGATAATCGTCAAGTCACCAATGAATAGCACCTTGGTTTTCCCTCTCTGCATGTTGTCTTGAAGAACATTTTCAGTTTATTTTTCAAGAACCCAACTGTGGTGTCTGTGTGGAAGATGAACCAGGCCTGAGGAGAGTGGATTAGGGTGGATTAGTCCAAACTCAAGGCTATGAGGGTCAGGGGCAGTGCTGTCTTCAAGGGACATCTAGGAGATTTATGAGTTTTGGCGCTTACCAAAGCAGTAGACAGAGCAGGGATTGCCACAAAATTTGTTACTTGAATTTTTAGGTAGAAATTAACGACATTGATGAACTTCAGAATTTTAAGGAAAAGAGCAGGTGTCGGGCTATTCCTCTGAGTATGATTTAGATGTATCTCTGAATATGTTCATTGGGTTCAAGGATGGTGAAGAATCTGCCTGCAATGTAAGAGACCCATGTTCGATTCCTGGGTTGGGAACATCCCCTGGAGAAGAAAGTAAAAACCCACTGCAGTATTCTTGCCTGGGAAATCCCATGACAAGAGAAGCCTGGTGGGCTACAGTCCATGAGATCGCAGAGCCAGACACAACTGAGTGACTGAATACACACAAAGAAACTTAGGGACTAATTTAGAAGATGTGATTTAAGAGCTGTGCTCCAGGCTATCTGCACGGCACTTTGGATACCAAAATTACTGGAACATGATCTCAATCCTTAAGGAGTTTCCAACCTTAGCGAGAAAAATGGATATATGAACGAATCATTCGTGATAAAAGTAAGAGATTTACAAATAATGATATGAGTAAACACACATAGCTATGTGGAATCCATTACATCTCCCTGGGAAGTTAGAGAGAGTTGAGTAGTAAAGTAATAGGCAGGGGTGAACAGACAAAGAATGGTTCAAAGAAGAAGCTAGAATATGTGAATAATGTATAATGCCCTTAAAGTTTCTAGTCCTTTTGCAGACTAGTGAAGAAATATTCCTGTAGCAGAAGGTGGGTATAGAACAGGAAGTGCTGGGATATGGGGCTGGAGAGGTGGGCTGGGGGTGGAATCGTGACAGTTTTGATACATGTGGCTAAGAACTCTGGATAATCGTCAAGTCACCAATGAATAGCACCTTGGTTTTCCCTCTCTGCATGTTGTCTTGAAGAACATTTTCAGTTTATTTTTCAAGAACCCAACTGTGGTGTCTGTGTGGAAGATGAACCAGGCCTGAGGAGAGTGGATTAGGGTGGATTAGTCCAAACTCAAGGCTATGAGGGTCAGGGGCAGTGCTGTCTTCAAGGGACATCTAGGAGATTTATGAGTTTTGGCGCTTACCAAAGCAGTAGACAGAGCAGGGATTGCCACAAAATTTGTTACTTGAATTTTTAGGTAGAAATTAACGACATTGATGAACTTCAGAATTTTAAGGAAAAGAGCAGGTGTCGGGGAGAAGGTAGCAGGTCCTCCTTTGGAAATATTAACTTATAGAATGTGGAAGAGATGATGTTCAAAAGGCATCTGTTAATGTGAATATAGAACTTAAGAGTATCAGTTTCAGGAAGTCTTGATAATCTAGAGGGTAAATCCCCAATAGGATGGATGAGATCTTTCACAGGAGGGCAGTCCATCAAGGATGAAACTCCTTGGGAAACATCAACGTTTAAAGAGCAGGAAGAAGAGAAGGAGCCAATGTTATAAAGAAAAGAAATGAGAAAACCTAATGCATAAGAAGTGTTTCTCATATTTTTGAATAAGTGAATGGATGAATGAATAAGAAAGGAGGACTATAAACATTAGAACATTAGAAGAGGAAAGAATTATGAAAGTAGAGATGCAGTGTAATGATATATAAATGGAAGATAAAACTATAAATGGTTAAGATGTGTATTTTCCTATTGCAAAATGGTCCTTTGGATACATGTGCTCTAAATATGTTCCTTTTTAGCTCTTAAGTCTAATGACTCTATAGTCTGTAGGATTAGACCTTAGTATTTGCCAAACTGGAAAGAGTCAGAATACACCCAGGATATTCAAGGAAAGTGCCCATCACCTAAGAGCATTTGCAATGAGGAACAGCCTCACTGTGTTACCAGGGACTCCTGGTACTAGATGTTTTCTCATTAACATTCATGCCAGAGGCTTCCACTGAGTCACTTTATGGACAAGAGTACTCTGTTTGTGCCCAGAAGGGGTTGCCATGGCACATTCCTACCACCTTTTGAAGAAGGGGGTGTTTCCTTACTGGATGTCAGGCTTCTTGATTCTGAGAATAATCTTCTCTGTTCATTGGAGGAATAGCTGACATTTTCTTCATGCTCATGGCTGAAAATTGAAGACAACTGGGGAAAAAAGATTCATAGAAAAAGAAAAAAAAATCTTTTTACAGCATCTTTTAGAAACCATGACAATTGCATCCTGATAATTATTCACTTAGTTTCAGAGGTTTCAGGAGTTCAAACAGAGGGAGCATGATTCATAAAATTTAAATAGTAGCAGGTAAAGTCAGATCTGTGACAGGGAGCAGGAGGCTGCCAGGGTGCAATTAGAGATTTCTGGATCACGGGGCAGAGAAGGTGAAACTAATTAAAATGGCTGCAACTTCAGGCCATGGCCTTACTCAGAAGACTTCAAAATGTTCTTAAAATTTTAGTTAGCACATTTAAATGACTGGCTCAGATGGTGGTCCAACTTGCTCAAGTAAAAGTTGTCAATAGGTCAGAAACTGTGGATGCTGGGCACAAAAACTTAGAAAAACATTCATGGTATGACTCACACAGGCATAACAGAAAATAACCTGATAGGTCTTTTCAAATAATAATTAGTACACGTAGAACCTCCCAGGTTCCCTCCACTGTTGTAAGTGCTTTTATTATTCATTTGATTATTACAACAACTCTATGAGTTAAGTTTCATTATTATCCTCATTTTACAGGAAAAGAGATTAAAGAATAGGGATTTAGGTGATTATCCAAGGCCATTTTGTGTGTTAGTCATTCAGTCGTGTCCGACTCTTTGCGACCCCAATGACATTGGGAACCCAATGACCCCATTGTCATTGCGACTTAATGACAGAAGAGCCCCACCAGGCTCTTCTGACCATGAATTTCAGGCAAGAATCCTAGAGTTTCCTATCCTATCCAGGGATCTTCCTAACCCAGGGATCAAACCCACATGAGGAACAGCCTCACTGTGTTACCAGGGACTCCTGGTACTAGATGTTTTCTCATTAACATTCATGCCGGGTCACTTTATGGACAAGAGTACTCTGTTTGTGCCCAGAAGGGGTTGCCATGGCACATTCCTACCACCTTTTGAAGAAGGGGGTGTTTCCTTACTGGATGTCAGGCTTCTTGATTCTGAGAATAATCTTCTCTGTTCATTGGAGGAATAGCTGACATTTTCTTCATGCTCATGGCTGAAAATTGAAGACAACGGGGGAAAAAAAGATTCATAGAAAAGAAAAAATCTTTTACAGCATCTTTTAGAAACCATGACAATTGCATCCTGATAATTATTCACTTAGTTTCAGAGGTTTCAGGAGTTCAAACAGAGGGAGCATGATTCATAAAATTTAAATAGTAGCAGGTAAAGTCAGATCTGTGACAGGGAGCAGGAGGCTGCCAGGGTGCAATTAGAGATTTCTGGATCACGGGCAGAGAAGGTGAAACTAATTAAAATGGCTGCAACTTCAGGCCATGGCCTTACTCAGAAGACTTCAAAATGTTCTTAAAATTTTAGTTAGCACATTTAAATGACTGGCTCAGATGGTGGTCCAACTTGCTCAAGTAAAAGTTGTCAATAGGTCAGAAACTGTGGATGCTGGGCACAAAAACTTAGAAAAACATTCATGGTATGACTCACACAGGCATAACAGAAAATAACCTGATAGGTCTTTTCAAATAATAATTAGTACACGTAGAACCTCCCAGGTTCCCTCCACTGTTGTAAGTGCTTTTATTATTCATTTGATTATTACAACAACTCTATGAGTTAAGTTTCATTATTATCCTCATTTTACAGGAAAAGAGATTAAAGAATAGGGATTTAGGGGATTATCCAAGGCCATTTTGTGTGTTAGTCATTCAGTCGTGTCCGACTCTTTGCGACCCCAATGACATTGCGGGAACCCAATGACCCCATTGTCATTGCGACCCCAATGACAGAAGAGCCCCACCAGGCTCTTCTGACCATGAATTTCTCAGGCAAGAATCCTAGAGTTTCCTATCCTATCCAGGGGATCTTCCTAACCCAGGGATCAAACCCACATCTCCTGCATTGTGTTTCCTGCATTGGCAGGCAAATTCTTCACCACTGTACCACCTGGGAAACCTAGAACAATTCAAGACTATATAGCTTGTAAATGGCATAACCAGGGACTCACACCTGGGTTATCTAGCTCCAGAGGCTGAATTCCCAGAAATTTTAGAATGATATGTATTTTTTTTCTTTCTTTCTTTTTCTTTTTGACATTATTTTCTGATTAAAGAGTATCATGTAGGACAGAGTTCTTTGAAAAAACTATTAACACCGTCACAGTAGAAGGAATAAAGCATGGAGAAGAACAGGTGAGTTGGAGAAAAAAAATATTAAGATAAGAAAGAAGTAAAAGAGGAAAAGATAGGAAAGAGAGAAAAGGAGGGAAAAAATGGATGAAAATAAAAAAGGAGATGAGAGGGAGACACCTTCTATGTAGTGACAACATCAAGGCCTACTGACTCCATGCTTACAGTCCAGACGCATTCCCTACGGGGAACAGCCACCGTGTTCCTTCATTCCAGCCAGGATAAGACAATAACCCCCAGCCCATTACTTGTTCCTCCCAACTCCTGCTGCCCTGAATGTGTTCTCTTCCTCTCTCTAAGATTCCCTCCACACGTGCCCACATGTGAAGATTTCTCCATCCTTCATAACCACTCCACGTCTCGCTCAGCCTGGCAAACACTTGCTGACTACTCTAGGTTTTACTGAGTTTTAGAACACTTAAAGAACCACAGAATTTTAGAATTTGCCACCTCCATTCTCTGCTTGACCACATCCAATTTACCTTGATTCACTGGAGCTAACACTCTAGTTCCTATGTGGCATGAATGGACACGAACAAACTCCAAGGCAGTGCATGGAGTCAGAAAGAGTTGGACATGACTTGGAGACTGAACGATGACAATGATGAGGCATTCTCTGGTTCAAACTGCCCATTTTACAAAAGAGGGAAACTGAGGCCTATAGAGGGTAGTTTGCCTAGGGCTACCACCTGCTGTGACCGTGTTGGAAGCCACTCCAGGTCTCCTTCCTGGTGTCCTTCTTCTACATGTTACTGTCCTGAATCTATAAGCCGATTGTATGTGTCTCTTCTCACTACCTGAATTGTCACATTCATGAACCAGGATCAGGTCTTTCTTGACTTTTGTGTTGTCTACTTCACTTAGCACAATGTTCCACATAGTAGATGCTCAACAAACAATTGACTGATTAAGAACTAATGAATGTTCTCATTGGGTAGCACAACATGGTTAGAAATAGTAAAGAAAGTTAAAATGAGAAATCAGAAGATCCACTTAATGCAGAATATTTTCTGTGGCACTTATGTGAGAGTAGTTACAACTTTCACTCATTAGAAATTGTCTTCAATTTTTAAAAGTAAATGTGTGTTTTAATAATAATCTAAACCAATGCTTCCTCATTAGCCCTTTTTATGTTCTGTTATGCAAACAGAACACTTGTTTCTTTCTCAGGGCAGTAGGAAACTTATCTAGTAACAAAATGTATGAATTTTCCTTTCTTAAGGTTCTCTACAAATGGTAAATAGAGCAAAGGAGCATTTTAAACCATGCCAACAAAGGCCTCATTAAACACTCACTGGCAGTTGATCAAGATTAATGTGTGGGTACATTCACTGGACAAAGTGCATGGAAGGCTCTTACTTATTAAACATAACAAATTACAAGGAAATAAATTGGTTTATTACCTTTAATTGGAGCATCCCCAATTGCCTACATTATTAGGGTCAAATAGGACAACAGATATGAACCTTGGGCGAGTATCACTTTGTACTACACATTCATCAATTATCCCAATAGTAGTATTAGTAACCAGTAATAATGGCACTCTTAAAAGCAGTGCTAGTAGTATTGTGAAACCAGAAATCACAAGAAGAGGCAGGAGAATGAGTGACAGACCACACAAACATGTTGTGATAAGAGACAGTCCTCTAGTTCTCATGGAAACGTGTGTAATGAAAGCTTTCCAAAAGTAAGGTAAAAAGGGAGACAGGAGAAACCAACAGGTGTTAAGAAAACTATGCTGTGCTGTGCTCCACGGTGCATCACAAACATGACCTTGTTTAACCCTTACCAACCACCCTTGCAGTCCATATTTTCAACTCCATTTTCTAAGTGAGGGTAATAATGTTTCAAGAGGCGACATCATCTGTGTTTGTAAATGGTGAGCCTGGATACAAACCCAGTATTGTGGGACTTCACATATCATGGTGGACATTGTTGGTGTCCCACTCAACTTCCACTGATGCTCTTCTTTGTTCACACAACAAAGATATGTACCTGTAGTACCTGGACTTCTTACCAAACCCACACAGTAAATCTTGACTTGCCTAGTGACCTCTTGCCAGGGATTGATTTATCGTTTACAGTGACCCATCCCTGGTCAGTGGAACATGAGGACCTGTCTGCTCTGGAGATTTCTGGAAATATTCTTCTTGCTCATAAAAATCGGCCAACAGAAGAGCGACAGTCTTTGGCCTTTGGATACTGTTGATGTTTATAATCAAGAGGAATATAATTGACCTGCTGACATTAAGAGGGAGGAAAGATGGAAATTACCTGGGTCTATATACTTGTGCATTTGAATTGCTGGATTCAGACCTAAGATGGTTCTAGCTGCAGCCTTCTTATTATGTGAAATCATTTATTTTCTTTTTTTTGCTTTGGCTACTTTTAGTTCTGCAGGCCAAAACCTCTCCCCTGATCCAAATTCTGTGTCCTTTCCACAAAACTGAGATTGAATTACAAGTGAAATAAAAACATTACTGCCTAAGAGAGATTTTAGGTACGTTGAAATTGTCCAAAACACATGAGGAAACAAGGCTCTCAAAGAAAATAGCAAAAGCCAGTCAGACAGGAAAGTGATGTGTGTGTTTACAGTGGCTGTGCTGGGCGAAAGCTTAATACCAACTGCAGATTTCACCTCTAATGACACCTTACTTCTGAGAAGCTTAAGGGAGCCCTTTGTTTGGAATAGCTTCTGATGAATGTCTTCTCTTTGGCCCTTTAGTTCTCTTAACAGAAGGTAGCATCCTTTTGGGATGGGTCCAGCCTCATAGAAAAGAGTAAGAATTGGCCAAGCCAGAAACACATATTGCTATACCTTTATGTCTGTACATTCCATGGTGTACATTGCTCATATCACAGAGGAAATTAACTTACCATTATTTTGAATTGGTTCCTTAAAAACCAGTCTTATGGACCTGTGAGGGTAATAATGTTTCAAGAGGCGACATCATCTGTGTTTGTAAATGGTGAGCCTGGATACAAACCCAGTATTGTGGGACTTCACATATCATGGTGGACATTGTTGGTGTCCCACTCAACTTCCACTGATGCTCTTCTTTGTTCACACAACAAAGATATGTACCTGTAGTACCTGGACTTCTTACCAAACCCACACAGTAAATCTTGACTTGCCTAGTGACCTCTTGCCAGGGATTGATTTATCGTTTACAGTGACCCATCCCTGGTCAGTGGAACATGAGGACCTGTCTGCTCTGGAGATTTCTGGAAATATTCTTCTTGCTCATAAAAATCGGCCAACAGAAGAGCGACAGTCTTTGGCCTTTGGATACTGTTGATGTTTATAATCAAGAGGAATATAATTGACCTGCTGACATTAAGAGGGAGGAAAGATGGAAATTACCTGGGTCTATATACTTGTGCATTTGAATTGCTGGATTCAGACCTAAGATGGTTCTAGCTGCAGCCTTCTTATTATGTGAAATCATTTATTTTCTTTTTTTTGCTTTGGCTACTTTTAGTTCTGCAGGCCAAAACCTCTCCCCTGATCCAAATTCTGTGTCCTTTCCACAAAACTGAGATTGAATTACAAGTGAAATAAAAACATTACTGCCTAAGAGAGATTTTAGGTACGTTGAAATTGTCCAAAACACATGAGGAAACAAGGCTCTCAAAGAAAATAGCAAAAGCCAGTCAGACAGGAAAGTGATGTGTGTGTTTACAGTGGCTGTGCTGGGCAAAGCTTAATACCAACTGCAGATTCCACCTCTAATGACACCTTACTTCTGAGAAGCTTAAGGGAGCCCTTTGTTTGGAATAGCTTCTGATGAATGTCTTCTCTTTGGCCCTTTAGTTCTCTTAACAGAAGGTAGCATCCTTTTGGGATGGGTCCAGCCTCATAGAAAAGAGTAAGAATTGGCCAAGCCAGAAACACATATTGCTATACCTTTATGTCTGTACATTCCATGGTGTACATTGCTCATATCACAGAGGAAATTAACTTACCATTATTTTGAATTGGTTCCTTAAAAACCAGTCTTATGGACCTTGATACTTGGCAAGACTGGTCCAGGTTTTCTCAGCTCTTTTAAGTGAGGCCAGTACTTCTGGCACTTCTGTGGGGGAACTCTTGGCATGCTCACAACAAAAAAATGAGAACCGTCAGAGTAGCATCACCTTACAGATCCTTATGGTTGTAAATCAAAGCAGAATTTTGGGGGAAATAAGAGTATATATACATATAAACACATTTATATATAAATAAAGCAAGAAGACCAACTGAAAAAAATTAGTGTGTGCAATTAGAATTAATGAGAAAGAATAGAAACGTTCTAGCCATTTAGACCTGGGTGTGAATCCAGACTCACTCTTGTGTAACTCTGTGACCTTCAGTTATTTATCCAGACCTTCTTTTTTCACTTTCAGTTTCCCCATCTGTTTGTTGGTGGTCACAGCACTGATGTTGATGTTGTAGAAGGAATGTAAGGTTTGGAGATATCATTAACTTGCGTCCTGAATACTTTCACAGTACTTAACCTTAACATTTTATGTGGATTATCTCAGTTAATTCTCACAACTTTATGAGGGAGATAGTTTCTTCCTTTGCCCATTTCACAGATTTGGAAATTGAGATCTAGAAAAGGACAAATAATTTCCTGAAAGTCACACAGCTAGTGAGACGGATGGAGGAATTGGAACAAAGCAGGGTGGCTGACTTCACTCATCCAGGTGCTGATCAGGCGCTCTGGGTACAGAGCTGAGCCTGCTCCCCACTCGAGCTCTCCTCTGTGACTCAGTCCAAGGAGCTCTTCTTTCCTGAGGCTCACCACCTGCGTCACTCACAGGATTCCTGAGCGCTGGCCCTTCTCAGTCATCACCCACTCATTTGTTCCTCCCAGAATTTTTTCCTTTTCGTCATCTGGCCCCAAGCTACAGTGAATAAATAGTATTGGATAAACTTCTTCATCCAGATTTAACCCTCCTTTGATTTTAAAGGGGTTTCCTCTTTCTGGCGAGATCACCTGTTGTTTCAAGAGCTGAAGTTGAGGTCTCTAATAAAAGAAACCATTGAGACAAATGCTTCTGCCCAAAGCAGAATTGTCCAATTAGAGGTCATCAGTGCTGGGATGGGTGTGTCTTTTTTTGCTTTCTGGGTGGCCCCCACACCCTCCCTGGTCCCCACCACTTCACAGACTCAGCCTATCTTGTTCTTTTCCCTCCTGCCTGCCTACATGTGCAGTTAGTGAGTGTTGGGGTGTTGTTGGGGGGAAAGCCCATTACTGTTTGATCATCGCTCATCCAGCCCCATCCATCCCTAAACTTGATACATTCCAAACAGCAGCCTTTGTAGCTGGCCATTTGAGCCAAATGAGACTGAGAGAAGCCAGAAGAAAGGTGACTTGCTCCATTCAGCTCAGTGATGCAACGGGGATGCCGAAAGTGCTGCTTAGAACAGCTGACTACATGCAGGCACTTGGCTGTCTCCTCCCCAGGCAATGGTGACCAGGGTGGGATTTCCTGGCCCGGAATGACCTGTGGGGAGACTGCCTGGGTCTGGGTGGTATCTAGACGTCCCTTTTAGTTGTGTATGGCTCAGTTTAAGAGGATTGACCCCAGGGAATTCCTTCCCTCCAACTTACCTTATGAGCTGTCCCAGTCGGCCACAAATCCACTCGGGGTGAAGATTCCCACACTGAAGGCTAATCATGCCTTCATCAGAATTTATATGATTTGCTGGTTCTGCAGAATCCTCTTTCTGACCGACCACACATTTACAATGTGCTCTTCCTGGACGCTGTCTGCATGCCCTGAGCTGTGTCAAGCATTATTAACATCTACAAGCTTTGCTCAAGATTGATATTTTTGATCATCTGGGTGGTTTTCCCTTTCACTTCACTCAGTCCAGATTAATGTTGTTTACTCCAGTCTCATTCTCCACTCCCTCCCTCCCTTCTTTCCTTCCTTCCTGTCTTGCATTTTCTCCTACTCAGGCCACTGTTCCCAGTTTCCACTGCTCTGAGGCTTGGTATTTAAAGATAACCTGACATCAGAATAGGGTTTCTTAGGGTCCTGGCGTGACTGTGGGTCTTGGTTTCCTTTGATGACCCTTTGCCATGTCAGCAAGTGACTCCAGGTCCTCTGGGTAAGGCTAATTTCTAAGTAAATGGGTGCCATCTATGGAGTCTCAGAAATTGTGACAGACAGCTCACGGTGAGTCACACCGTATGACCCAGTTCAATATTGGTTTCTCTTGGAAGCCTTCTCTAAACCCGAAGCCCATGTTCCAGGCTGGCTTAAAAAAATCCCTCCTCTGCCCTCCCACAGCACCGTTTCTATTGATGTTACCTTTACTTGCCTGTTTCGGCAAATGGACAGTGAGATCCTGTGGCAAAGGCTGATATCAAACATCTCCATAGCCCAAATGCCTAGCGCATTGTCTAGCAAATTAGTAAGTGCCCAATAAAATTTTTGTTGACTCGATAAATGAATGGGGTAGACTTGTGAATTCTTTTTGGAGCACACTGGTTCAAATTTACTTTGCTTTCTTCTCTTTGGGAAGAAATGCCCAGGCTGTACACATAACTGATAAAAATGATGGACAAAGCACATCCCCCAAATAAATTATATCAAATTAATTAATTTAAAATGTGCCAAGGTACTTCATTTAGAAGCTGGTAAAAAAATACATGCCCAATAGACCATCAAATGAGAAGTAACAGAGTTTTGGATTTTTTTGTTTGTTTGTTTTAAGCAGAGTTCGTTGGATGGATGTATCTCTGTCATTTGTTAATGAATCTCAAGTTTTGGGGTTTTGGGGTGATCAAGTATATTATAAGTAATGCTCGAAGTGCCATAAAGTTATCAAGGTAAAGAAGAGGAAAGTTAAGGCATAGCCAAAGGAAGCCCTATAAATAAAAGTTTAAGTTCTGCTTAAAGGTATGCTCAAGATTGATATTTTTGATCATCTGGGTGGTTTTCCCTTTCACTTCACTCAGTCCAGATTAATGTTGTTTACTCCAGTCTCATTCTCCACTCCCCCTCCCTTCTTTCCTTCCTTCCTGTCTTGCATTTTCTCCTACTCAGGCCACTGTTCCCAGTTTCCACTGCTCTGAGGCTTGGTATTTAAAGATAACCTGACATCAGAATAGGGTTTCTTAGGGTCCTGGCGTGACTGTGGGTCTTGGTTTCCTTTGATGACCCTTTGCCATGTCAGCAAGTGACTCCAGGTCCTCTGGGTAAGGCTAATTTCTAAGTAAATGGGTGCCATCTATGGAGTCTCAGAAATTGTGACAGACAGCTCACGGTGAGTCACACCGTATGACCCAGTTCAATATTGGTTTCTCTTGGAAGCCTTCTCTAAACCCGAAGCCCATGTTCCAGGCTGGCTTAAAAAAAAAAAATCCCTCCTCTGCCCTCCCACAGCACCGTTTCTATTGATGTTACCTTTACTTGCCTGTTTCGGCAAATGGACAGTGAGATCCTGTGGCAAAGGCTGATATCAAACATCTCCATAGCCCAAATGCCTAGCGCATTGTCTAGCAAATTAGTAAGTGCCCAATAAAATTTTTGTTGACTCGATAAATGAATGGGGTAGACTTGTGAATTCTTTTTGGAGCACACTGGTTCAAATTTACTTTGCTTTCTTCTCTTTGGGAAGAAATGCCCAGGCTGTACACATAACTGATAAAAATGATGGACAAAGCACATCCCCCAAATAAATTATATCAAATTAATTAATTTAAAATGTGCCAAGGTACTTCATTTAGAAGCTGGTAAAAAAATACATGCCCAATAGACCATCAAATGAGAAGTAACAGAGTTTTGGATTTTTTTGTTTGTTTGTTTTAAGCAGAGTTCGTTGGATGGATGTATCTCTGTCATTTGTTAATGAATCTCAAGTTTTGGGGTTTTGGGGTGATCAAGTATATTATAAGTAATGCTCGAAGTGCCATAAAGTTATCAAGGTAAAGAAGAGGAAAGTTAAGGCATAGCCAAAGGAAGCCCTATAAATAAAAGTTTAAGTTCTGCTTAAAGGTATGCAGATAGAGATGTGTTTATACTATATTCCCAGACTGTATTTTATCCTCACAAATCTCTTCCTTGTCCTGTGTGTGACCCTTTCTTGGAGTTAGTCGTCATCGTCACTCTTCTAATCTCTGCCTCCTTCAAGCTTTCAGCCTTACCTGGCCTCTTCTGTAATCTCTTGCAAAAGGTATTTCTGAAGGAGTTTACAGTAGGGATGCCTGTTAGAGAGTAACCAGCAAATGTCTCAAGCTTTTTTACACATCTACCTATCACTACAAGAAGCCAGACATGAGGTGGTTTTCTCTATTTAGTGAATAATCTGGTGCCCTTTCCGTAAGAACCATCCTGGAGTTTGCTGCAGGAAAATTAATAGGCTACTTTTAGGAGCTTTGTAATGGATTGCTACCAGTTGAAAACATCTTATCTTGGTTTCCTTCAGAGAAAACAATCATGCACTTAGACATACAAGCAAACTTTACTTTCCATTGCCAAACTGGCAGAAGGCCTATTCCCTGGTATTGATCTGTGAAAGGGAAAAGGCATCAAGATGAAAGTCTCTAATTTTAGTATCTCTCTTCAAAATAAATAGATGATAAATTAATGGTTTTTTATCCAAAGTACAAGCAACAGATTGCATGAATATTTGCTTGAGCTGAACTCACCTTGCCAGTCACTAAGCTCCCTAGAAGTTAACAAAAAGGTTTTAAGCTAGAAACTGAACTATTTAGCCTTCATTAATCATTCATACTGTTCAAACACATCATCCAGTAACTGAAGAGTGGTTAATGGTAGCTAAGCTTGAGTCTGTTGTCAAAAGTAGGTTTAACTTTCTATGAACTCACTGGACACAAAGAATGCTGCCTGCTTACCATTCCAAATGTCACCAGCTAGGAGCAAACGGATGACTACTAATGGTAATTAAATACCTCTGAAGCCATTTGTACCAATAACAAAGAGTTACTGTCAGAACTTGAATGAGGTCCATCTGCCCATTTTAAAAGAATGTTAACATTATATAAGTGATAAAGCAGACAGCAATAACCAAATAAACAGGAAAACAAATAAGTATGGCAATAACATTTCTCTAGATGAACACTTGATTTTTTTGGTCTTTCCTTTGGAAACGAGATTAATGAAAATATTCTGTAGCCTGTAGTTGTTTCGATCTCACTTTGGCCCATAAAGTAATTAGAAGGAGGGTTTTAGTAAAGACTATTCCAGCTATATTTTCAAAGCTGTGGAAAAAAATGTTTGGTATTCTGTTTAATTTGTTTTCTTTCTGTCTTGCACACCTCCTGGATTCAGTTTCTACTATTGACTATTTAATTTCATATGCTCTCATCTCCTTAAGTGAAGGGGAAAAAAAGCAAGTGTGGATTTTTCTGCTGTCTGTCTTCAGACCACAGAACCCCACGTTTTCTGTTTCTTGCACAGATGCATTAAAACCCCGGGGTTTTCCTTTGGTGGGCTCATCTAGTCAATTGCCCCTGAGGTCCAACAAGGGACTGTCTGACTTCTGTTGGTTGTCCACTATGGTTTCCTCTGCATCTTCATCTTTTTCTAGTGTGACAAGACAAAATATGAAAAGATATTGGATAAAAGAACCAAAGGATAAAGAATATCTAAATGCTTCTGAAAGGCACCTAAAATTCTAGAGCAGCCAGAATAAAAGCACACAGAGGCTTTTGAGAGGAAGCTAATGCATTCATCAAGCCTTTGGGAAGGCAGTTTCTTGTAAAGCTATGTTCAGTTACTAAGTCATGTCCATTTTGTTGCAGTCCTATAGACTGCAGCACACCAGGTTTCCCTATCCTTCACTATAACCTGGAGCATGCTCAAATTCATGTCCATTGAGTCAGTGATGCTATCTAACCATCTCATCCTCTATTGCCCCTTCTCCTCCTGCCCTCATCCTTTCCCAGCATCAGGGTCTTTTCCAATGGATTGGGTCTTCTCATCAGGTGGCCAAAATATTCAAGCTTCAGCTTCATCATCAATCTTTCCATTGAATATGCAGGGTTGATTTTCTTTAGGATTGACTGGTTACATCTTCTTGATGACTCTCAAGAATCTTCTTCAGCTCCACAGTTCAAAAGCATCAGTTCTTCAGTGGTCAGCCTTCTTTATGGTCTGACTCTCCCATCTGTACATAACTACTGGGAAAACCATACTTTCATTATAGAGACCTTTGTCAGTAAAGTGATATCTCTGCTTTTTAAAAAAAAATCTTTATTTTAAAGGTTTTACAGAGTTTTGTTATTCACCAACATGTATGTTCCCAGATCAGTCATATGCATATCCCTGGTCCCCCCTCCCCAGGTCCCTCCATCCCACCCCTCCAGACCATCGCACCAAGCCATTGTAAGCACTCCTATTCCCTTAGCACAATGACAGTAGCTATCTTTTCCACACATGACAGTATAGGTTTCCATGTTACTCCCTCCATGCCTCCCACCCACTGTTCCTTCCCCACAATGTCCATATGTCTATTCTCTGTCTGTTTTTCCATGAGTTCACTGCGCGTGTTTTCATGACCATCCTACTAGATTCCATTTATATGTGTTAGTATACTGTACTTGTCTTTCTCTTTTTGACTTACTTCACTTTTTATGACAGGTTCTAGCTCCAGCCACCTCATTAGGACTGAGTCTTCTGCATTTCTTTTAACAGGCTGAGTAGTATTCCATTGTATAGGCTATTTAGGTTTGTCACAGCTTTTCTCCCAAGGAGCAAGTGTTTTTCAATTTTTAGTGTTAAACAAAAAACCAAAGGACATTATATGGCTTTTAAAAAATGACATTGTAGGGCTTCCCTGGTGGTCCAGTCATTAAAGAGTCCACCTTGCAGTGCAAGTGACACAAGTTCAATCCCTGGACTGGGAAGATCCCATGTGACGCTGAGTGGCTGAACCGGTGTGTCCAATTAAGAGCCAGTGCTCTGGAGCACATGCACCGAGAGCCCTGCTCTGCAACAAGAGAAGCCACTGCAATGGGAGGCCCACACAGGCCAAAGAATAAAAGATAGATGAAAAATAAATATAAATAAAAAAGAGACATGTGGGGAAGAAAGAAAGAAAAGTATTAAAAAATGAATGCCATTGTAGTAAGTGAGCACAACTAATGGGGCAAATTTATTAACATTATCTTAGGCAGAGTTGCCTGCTAGAGCAGAGTAGTAAAAGTTTGTATCTCCAAGCCCAGCTGTAACTGGTAGTAAATTCCTATAGAGACTTTTAGAAATATTGTAGAGCCAGTTAGAACATGTCAAGGAAAAATCTCTGTGATCAATTAGTGATGCCTGCCAAGGGCAGTGGTATTAGAAAGGTTTGGTTTATATTTACATATTTATCAACATTTTTTAAAAGACAAGTTGATTGTAGAAACAAGTAGGTTACTTTTTTGGGCTTCTGTTGTTAATTGCAGTCATCTTCAGTAGATTAAATGGCTTCCATGATGGCTCATATGGTAAAGAATTTGCCTGCAGTGCATGAGACCCAGATTCAGTCCCTGGGTTAGGAAGATCCTCTGGAGAAGGAAATGGCAACTCACTCCAGTATTCTTTTTTTTTTTTTAAGATTTATTTATTTATTTATTTTTTTGGGCGGGGGTAGGGTTGGGGAGGGAGGGGAGCGGGCGGGTCACTTATATTGGTCTTCATTTCTCTGTTTTCATCTGTCTTTGTTCTTTGGCTCCTGTGGGCCTCCCATCGCGGTGGCCTCTGTTGTCGCAGAGCGCCAGCTCTGAGCGCATGCGCTCCAGAGCTCCAGCTCTGTAATTGGACACATCGGTCCAGCCGCTCTGCGGCACGTGGGATCTTCCCAGGCCAGGGATCGAACCGGCGCCCCTTGCACTGCAAGGCGGTGTCCTTACCCACTGGACCACCAGGGGAAGCCCCCACTCCAGTATTCTTGCCTAGAGAATTCCATGGACAGAGGAGCCTGCAGGCTAGAGTTCATGGGGCCACAAAGAATCAGACATGACTGAGCAACTAACACTTTTCACTTTTTTTTAGTAGATTAAAGCTTATTGATGTGAGGTCTAAAGTCACCACATGCCTATTTTAAAGAATTTTTGTTTAATGTTCATTTATTTGTTTGGCTGTACTGGCTCTTAGTTGCGGACCTTGGAATCTTTTAGTTGCAGCATGTGGGGTCTAGTTCCCTGACCAGGGATGGAACCCAGGCCCTCTGCGTTGGGAGCATGGAGTCTTACCACTAGACCACCAGGGAAGTCCCAACGTGCCTATTTTATTTAGACTTTAATCCCATGAGCCATTGCCTTCACCATCTGTAAACGACTCTAAGGTGTAAAACCCTGTGCTGCTTGAAGGCAAGAAGCAGGGACAGTGTTTTACATTTCACAGTCCATTAGTTAGATCAGGATACAACTTTTGAGATATGCAATTTATACTATTACTTAGCTCCCAAATTAGTAAGAGGAGGGATAAAACAAGATCCTCAAAGTCTTTCTAATGTACTATTACATTTTGTCACTCCCTACTGAGGGGCCCACAGTGGCTCCCTATTGCCAGTAAGCATATCTTTTTAACTTTTAAGGTATTCTCTAAGTCAGCTCCAGACCCTGTGTGTTTAGACTTACTTTTTACAATTCACCAACAGTAATAGACCACTCCAGAATATCCCAAATCTACACAATACCCAGCTTGCTTTTCTTGATAATAGTTCCATGTTTGTTGGTTTGATCTTCCCAACCAGATTATTTACATTTAGAAAATAGGATTACATCTTACATGTTTTATGAACTTCCCAGTGCATTAATTGCAACAAAAGGCAGGTACTAAATGATAAGACCCCTGAGGATAGGGGCCTTCTTAATAGTTACTGGGCTCAACAAATATTTGTTGATGTTGTTTCTTGATTGCAATATTTCAATAAGTGATTGATTTCTCGATTGAAAAGAGAAACTAAAGTGATGTATTCCTACTGTTTTTCTGTTACAATTCATTGTAGCAGATATTCTGTCTGTGTAAAGAAAAGAACATGATGTTGTTTACAACATGGATTGATTGACATTGAAAAAAATACATCATTCTTCTAATAGCTTCCCTGAGGCAACTTTTTGGGAGAGACCTGAGTATCTGGTTAATTTCTGAAGGATGATTTATGGTATATTATATATGGCTAATGAGAACAAGGAAACTCTGGACAGACATCTCTAGATATATTGTACAGCTATAAATTATGCTTAGTAATTACAAACTAAAAATTCCAAACCTTGATATGTTGAAAGATTTTATTCATAAACACTTTTACTGCAAACTTGAAATTTTTGATTACTTCAATGTGTTGTAAAGCAGTAAAACAATTATTTAAAAATTGGATTCTTTTGCAGTTTTTTGGACTGTTGATTAAAATTCTGTTAGAGTCATTTACAGCCCCCAACTTTATTTATTTTCTTTTGTTCCAACTAAAACCATGAATGATTTAATGGGAAAGGACTGAGAAAGGATGGACATGTATGAAGCTAAGGTGATAGTAGTTTTATTAGTAAAGCATGTTTGCATAGGAATTGTTAAACAGAAAAGACAACAATTTTGTATAGAACAAATAGGTGTAGAAATATAATCTTATAATATTATTGATGATTCTGGGGAAGTGTTACTCAGTACTGTATTTAAATCACATTTCAAGTAAGTATGTTAACCACTCCAGAATATCCCAAATTTTTCTACACCAATGTGTGTTTAGACTTACTTTACAATTCACCAACAGTAATAGACCACTGAATATCCCAAATCTACACAATACCCAGCTTGCTTTTCTTGATAATAGTTCCATGTTTGTTGGTTTGATCTTCCCAACCAGATTATTTACATTTAGAAAATAGGATTACATCTTACATGTTTTATGAACTTCCCAGTGCATTAATTGCAACAAAAGGCAGGTACTAAATGATAAGACCCCTGAGGATAGGGGCCTTCTTAATAGTTACTGGGCTCAACAAATATTTGTTGATGTTGTTTCTTGATTGCAATATTTCAATAAGTGATTGATTTCTCGATTGAAAAGAGAAACTAAAGTGATGTATTCCTACTGTTTTTCTGTTACAATTCATTGTAGCAGATATTCTGTCTGTGTAAAGAAAAGAACATGATGTTGTTTACAACATGGATTGATTGACATTGAAAAAAATACATCATTCTTCTAATAGCTTCCCTGAGGCAACTTTTTGGGAGAGACCTGAGTATCTGGTTAATTTCTGAAGGATGATTTATGGTATATTATATATGGCTAATGAGAACAAGGAAACTCTGGACAGACATCTCTAGATATATTGTACAGCTATAAATTATGCTTAGTAATTACAAACTAAAAATTCCAAACCTTGATATGTTGAAAGATTTTATTCATAAACACTTTTACTGCAAACTTGAAATTTTTGATTACTTCAATGTGTTGTAAAGCAGTAAAACAATTATTTAAAAATTGGATTCTTTTGCAGTTTTTTGGACTGTTGATTAAAATTCTGTTAGAGTCATTTACAGCCCCCAACTTTATTTATTTTCTTTTGTTCCAACTAAAACCATGAATGATTTAATGGGAAAGGACTGAGAAAGGATGGACATGTATGAAGCTAAGGTGATAGTAGTTTTATTAGTAAAGCATGTTTGCATAGGAATTGTTAAACAGAAAAGACAACAATTTTGTATAGAACAAATAGGTGTAGAAATATAATCTTATAATATTATTGATGATTCTGGGGAAGTGTTACTCAGTACTGTATTTAAATCACATAAGTGTAGTAAAATGATGTGAATTCTGGCAATGTGAAAGTATGTTACATTCCCTCCCTCTCCTTCTCTCTCTCAGCACATTCTGCCCTGCTGCCATCTCCCCCTTACTCCTGAATTCACTCGATTATGTTAGATCTGCTTTCTACGCAAAACAAAACCTTTATAAGAAAACTCCAATATGGAATTCAGTCCTGGCATACAAGTGCACTCGTAACTTTTGGCAGTGGGGGACCTTCCCTGGTGGCTCAGACAGTGAAGAATCCGCATGCAATGCAGGAGACGTGAATTCAATCCCTGGGTCAGGAAGATCTCCTAGAGAAGGGAATGGCCATTTACTCCAGTATTCTTGCCTGGAGAATTCCATGGACAGGGGAGCCTGGCGGGCTACAGTCCATGGGGTTGCAAAGAGTCAGACATGACAGAGTGACTGACAATTTCACTTTCCAGTAGGCTAATATCTGAATACTAGGATGAGGCTGTATACCACTATTTCTAAGTAGGAGGAACACAGTGGCTTTTGCCTTACTCAACTACGTGACACCATCCAGTGCACAGGTCTCTCATTTTCATGTTTTTGCATGTCATGCCTTATTGCTAGAAACACTCTTCCCTGCCTGTCTCACCTTGATAATGTCTATTTATCCATTAGGTTCTGATTAACTTCCATATACCCCAACAACCTGCACACACACCTCTACCTTCGGCTAGGTCAAGGGTTGAGACTTTCTGTCTCGGTGTGCTAACAGCACTCTTAACTTGACCTCTTTCATAGTGGGTAAAACTTATATTGTCACTTGTCACCTTACTTGATTTTCTTCACACTTTTTCCTTGAGGACAGGGACAGTTTTTTTTTGTTTGTTTGTTTTTTGCCTTTCCTCTAAGTCATCGTTTATTTTTCATCCATCTTTTTTCTTTGGTATGCATGGGCCTGCCATCACAGTGGCCTCTCTCATTGTGGAGCACTGGTTCTGGGCACATGCACTGGCCCAGCAACTCTGCAGCATGCGGGATCTTCCTGGGCCAGGAATTGAACTGGTGCCCCTTGCACTGCAAGGTGGCCTCTTTACCCACTGGACCACCAGGAAAGCCCAGGGACAGGTTTTAATTTACACAAAATAGCAGCATCTAGTCCAGTGCCTGGTATTGAACAGAAATTCTGTGTGTACTGGTTTAATGAGCAGATAGTTGATAAAATTTTATTCAGAATTCTTCACAACGACCAAGTAAATACAAGCAGTTTGATCATTAGATCAATTCTTCAAGAGTGAGAACTATATGTGACCTGTTTATGAATAATCCTTAGTGCCAACCCCAGTCTTTTGCACACTGATGTATTGAAAGAAATGTTTGTTGTAGGGATTCAGTTGTTTCTCTCAGATATAACCAATAACCATAATAAGGTCCTTGATATTTTCTAGTTAGCTAAAATTGGGACAATGGGAAGTTGGTTATGTCAACAGAGGATACTAGTTAGTAATTTTTATAGACATTGTCAGTTGATGCTTCTAGAACAAAGCTTCCAAAATTTACCTAATAGTAAGAATCATCTGAGTGCCATTCACAAAAATATTGCTCCCTTGTTTCCACCCTTGATGTACAACACTAGAATCTCCAGAAGCAGGGATTTTCCGAGGACTTGGCAGGTTGGGGTTACTATTAACAGGACTTAAAAGCAGTTTTACCTGAGTGCTCTGATAGCCACATTTTATACTCAAAGTTATAAACTTGCTTTTTCCTCAGATTATACAAAGTGTATTCTGGCTTAGTGCATCTGAATGATTCAAAATACCATAATATATCATATTAGTAGAAGTCCATAATAATCAGGATTCTTTTGTGAGCCAGAGTTTCTGACTTGATTCACCTTAGGCCTGTTCAAATTAAATTTAAACACAAGTTCGAAAAGAGACAGTGAAACTTTAAAAGCGTCTTATTAAGGAGAAAATTGAGAATGACTCATTTTCCAGGGATCTGGCTGTTCCAACAAACTGATGGTCCCCACCAGGTGAGCCTTTAACCTTCTCCCTTGAACACCAAACATGTGTGTAACAGCTCCCTGGCCACCACTGTAAAGCAAATTACAAGGAACAAAGGACATTAGCCTTCCGGTCCTTAGGAGGGAGGTAACCTGCAGAAACACACAGGAGACACAGAACAAACAAGGAAGAACTAACTGACTAATGAACAGAACAGGAAACCAGACCAGAAAAGTAAACAGGCAGAGAAAGCAACTGGTAATCAAACAAAGGGGCAGAGTGACTCTGCCAAAGCCAGGAGTCTGGTGCTCACTTGGGGCCCACCTGCTGCACAGGTGAGGGGAAGCGGCTGGAGCTGAAGCCTTTTGTGGGTGCCAGCTCCCTCTCCTCCACACCCTGAAACAGCTAGGGTGGAAGAGCAACCAGGAGAGCTGGGTCTGTGCCTCAGTGCTCTTTCTCCCTAATGGAAGACTCATACATACTTTATTATGAAAAGCCCATAGACAAGGCAATGGTTACAGCAAACAAGTAGCAGGAAGGGTGGACTGAAACTTATCAAGGTTATAGTGTTCCCTGGCTTAAACTTAAAAGAAAACTTCTGTTTCCACTGTGTAACTAGGTTCAACTATAGCCACATTACAGGTGAGGATCGCAGTAAGAGTGGTTATCAATAAATATTTGTAATTTATTTACAAGACAAAAATTCTTTCTTTGGGAGGCTCCAGTATTAAGTGGTCACATATATTAAATACAACTACTGTTGCTGAGTAGTGTCCAACTCTCTTGCGACCCCATGGACTGTAGCCCGCCAGGCTCCTTTCTCCATGGGATTTTCCAGGCAGGAATACTGGAGTGGCTTGCCATTTTATTTTCCAACGGATCTTCCCTATCCAAAGACTGAAACCACATCTCCCACATGGCAAAGCAGATTCGTTACCACCAAGCCACCAGGGAAGCACAATTAACAAAATACAATTAACACATAAAGTACCAATGCTATGTAACACACATATTAAATCTATTTTATTAAAGACAGTCAACCCAATGGTGGTGCAGCATATGTAAAAGGGCCTTTTGAAAAGACTGGTTTTATTATTAACACGTTTCTCACATGCTTATTGAAGTTTATTTAGGAGTGGGATAGAGCTGTGGATGGGGAAATGTTGGAGTATATTTAAAAGATTGATTTTTTTTATAAAGGGACACAATGTAATTTGCCCTTTTCTGATTCATGCAAAGCTTTTCATTGTGGAAATATCCAAATTCTATTTTTTTAGTGACATTATATTTGTCCTGCTTGAAAACACTCTTGCAAATTTTCATAAGGAAAGAAACGTCAAAAGCAAGTTAGAACCATTTCTATCATCCTGAAGTTTAGATTAATTAGAGGGAGAAATGTTTTTCATGGCTATAGAGCCAGAAGTGAGAGTGAGGCACAAATTTGTGCCATTAAATCTTACATGTTTCTAAAATGTGAGGCACAAATTTGGCTTAACAGTTTCCAGCAGCCAATGAAAAGAGAGAAACACTGCCAGCTACAAGATCCAGTATATATTTAATACATGAAAGAAAAAAGCAAACCAATTTTTTCAAACAAAGAACAAAAAATAGATATGGAGTCTAGAGAGCAATGTCTCATGTAACTGCTATTAGAAAGAATTCTGAATAACAGGAAAAAAATCCATATAGTCCTTATAATAAATATCCTTTGCTCAAATTTCTTATTTTTTAACTTATCTTGCTGAATTGTATGAATTATTATAAAAATTTAAGTCTGTTTGCAATAAGGTTGAGATAAGATGACAGAAAAATATATCTGTCTGAATTAGGAAATGAAGACTCGCCCTTCTGGAGTCCCATTTTTTCTTAGTTTTCTGAGTATCTATTCAGCCTTTCTATACTGCTTTTCTCAGGAAATCTCTTGAGAATGCCTGCACCACTCTACAAATAAGTCCTTTTGGGTTATTGCGCCAGAGACATATAAAGCTGTGGCTTTCTTAGCCTTGATGATTCTGGGCCTGCCCTGTGGATGTCCAGGAAAAGGAGCTAAGTCCATGTCTCTCTATTCATATTGACCTTTAAAAAACCCCTAGAGAATTGGCACTTGAACCACACATATTAAATCTATTTTATTAAAGACAGTCAACCCAATGGTGGTGCAGCATATGTAAAAGGGCCTTTTGAAAAGACTGGTTTTATTATTAACACGTTTCTCACATGCTTATTGAAGTTTATTTAGGAGTGGGATAGAGCTGTGGATGGGGAAATGTTGGAGTATATTTAAAAGATTGATTTTTTTTATAAAGGGACACAATGTAATTTGCCCTTTTCTGATTCATGCAAAGCTTTTCATTGTGGAAATATCCAAATTCTATTTTTTTAGTGACATTATATTTGTCCTGCTTGAAAACACTCTTGCAAATTTTCATAAGGAAAGAAACGTCAAAAGCAAGTTAGAACCATTTCTATCATCCTGAAGTTTAGATTAATTAGAGGGAGAAATGTTTTTCATGGCTATAGAGCCAGAAGTGAGAGTGAGGCACAAATTTGTGCCATTAAATCTTACATGTTTCTAAAATGTGAGGCACAAATTTGGCTTAACAGTTTCCAGCAGCCAATGAAAAGAGAGAAACACTGCCAGCTACAAGATCCAGTATATATTTAATACATGAAAGAAAAAAGCAAACCAATTTTTTCAAACAAAGAACAAAAAATAGATATGGAGTCTAGAGAGCAATGTCTCATGTAACTGCTATTAGAAAGAATTCTGAATAACAGGAAAAAAATCCATATAGTCCTTATAATAAATATCCTTTGCTCAAATTTCTTATTTTTTAACTTATCTTGCTGAATTGTATGAATTATTATAAAAATTTAAGTCTGTTTGCAATAAGGTTGAGATAAGATGACAGAAAAATATATCTGTCTGAATTAGGAAATGAAGACTCGCCCTTCTGGAGTCCCATTTTTTCTTAGTTTTCTGAGTATCTATTCAGCCTTTCTATACTGCTTTTCTCAGGAAATCTCTTGAGAATGCCTGCACCACTCTACAAATAAGTCCTTTTGGGTTATTGCGCCAGAGACATATAAAGCTGTGGCTTTCTTAGCCTTGATGATTCTGGGCCTGCCCTGTGGATGTCCAGGAAAAGGAGCTAAGTCCATGTCTCTCTATTCATATTGACCTTTAAACAGAACACACCATAGAGAATAGCCTGGCACTTGAACTTATTTAAAAAAAAATAGATTTTTTTTTTTCTCCTTGGACAGTTGCTGTTTTCCCAAACCTGGTCTGTACTTTCCTGTCTCTGCACCTTTGCTCAAGTTAATGTCTGCCTCTGGAATGATTTTCACTTTCCACATCTGTGTTTTAGCAGCTTGTAGAAATCATACACATCTTTTCTTGGTCAATCCAAATGCTAACTTCTTCCCAAAAGACTTGCCTGCTTACCCAGTTGTGACCACCCCTGCACAAGTCTCCCAGAGATCCTCAGTTAACATAGGTTCAACTACAGTCAACAAGAACACATTGTGCACTGCATCATAGACACCTGTGTGTGTGTATATATGGGTTCAGTCACTCAGCTGTGTCCAACTCTTTGCGACCCCATGGACTGTAGCCCTCCAGGCTCCTCTGTCCATGGAATTTCCCAGGCAAGAATACTAGAGTGGGTTGCCATTTTCTACTCCAGTGGGTCTTCCTGACCCAGTGATCAAGCCCTTGTCTCCTAAATTGGCAGGATTCTTTACCACTGGGCCACCTGGGAAGCCCCCTAAACACCTACAGATGGGCTTTATTTTGTCAATTTGATCAAAAGTTCCCTGGGCTATTTTTTTTGCAGCCTCCCATGAATCTGTAATATTTCAAATAAAAAGTTGAAAAATAATTCCCTGAGGATATTCATCTATAGACATCTCTCCCCAAAGATCTAGGACAGTGATGTACACTCAGCAGTAGACCCTTAACGAAGACTGTGGAGTAAGTGTCCTTGAATAAACATTAAGGCAGTGCATGTCAATGGGATTTAAACTTAGAAAACCTGGATTTGGGTCTTAGCTTTCCTTCCTACTTGGGAAAATCTGGAACAAATTGTTTAGTCTTTCTAAGCCTCAATTTTTCATCTGTCAGCTGAGAATAATAATAAGTCACTTCACTGGGCTATTATAAGGATAAAATGAGATAACAAACATACTAGTATTTCATTAGCTGTGAGCACTGTGGCAATGTTAGTTATTATTATGATTGGTACTAAAGCAACTTTACCTATACTGGATGTCCAGGAAAAGGAGCTAAGTCCATGTCTCTCTATTCATATTGACCTTTAAACAGAACACACCATAGAGAATAGCCTGGCACTTGAACTTATTTAAAAAATAGATTTTTTTTTTTCTCCTTGGACAGTTGCTGTTTTCCCAAACCTGGTCTGTACTTTCCTGTCTCTGCACCTTTGCTCAAGTTAATGTCTGCCTCTGGAATGATTTTCACTTTCCACATCTGTGTTTTAGCAGCTTGTAGAAATCATACACATCTTTTCTTGGTCAATCCAAATGCTAACTTCTTCCCAAAAGACTTGCCTGCTTACCCAGTTGTGACCACCCCTGCACAAGTCTCCCAGAGATCCTCAGTTAACATAGGTTCAACTACAGTCAACAAGAACACATTGTGCACTGCATCATAGACACCTGTGTGTGTGTATATATGGGTTCAGTCACTCAGCTGTGTCCAACTCTTTGCGACCCCATGGACTGTAGCCCTCCAGGCTCCTCTGTCCATGGAATTTCCCAGGCAAGAATACTAGAGTGGGTTGCCATTTTCTACTCCAGTGGGTCTTCCTGACCCAGTGATCAAGCCCTTGTCTCCTAAATTGGCAGGATTCTTTACCACTGGGCCACCTGGGAAGCCCCCTAAACACCTACAGATGGGCTTTATTTTGTCAATTTGATCAAAAGTTCCCTGGGCTATTTTTTTTGCAGCCTCCCATGAATCTGTAATATTTCAAATAAAAAGTTGAAAAATAATTCCCTGAGGATATTCATCTATAGACATCTCTCCCCAAAGATCTAGGACAGTGATGTACACTCAGCAGTAGACCCTTAACGAAGACTGTGGAGTAAGTGTCCTTGAATAAACATTAAGGCAGTGCATGTCAATGGGATTTAAACTTAGAAAACCTGGATTTGGGTCTTAGCTTTCCTTCCTACTTGGGAAAATCTGGAACAAATTGTTTAGTCTTTCTAAGCCTCAATTTTTCATCTGTCAGCTGAGAATAATAATAAGTCACTTCACTGGGCTATTATAAGGATAAAATGAGATAACAAACATACTAGTATTTCATTAGCTGTGAGCACTGTGGCAATGTTAGTTATTATTATGATTGGTACTAAAGCAACTTTACCTATAGGAACCCTCAGAGTTGCACTTAGTGTCAGTCAGTTGCATCACTAGGTGGTAAATTTCTTCAGCAACTTCAGCTTGGCACCCTTCCTATCTCCTTGTCACACTTTATGACATTCTAGAAGCACTCTTTATCTCTCAATCCCTCCCAGCTGTCCCCAGAATGACCTATTCTATCCACTTGAGTAGGACTTAGAGAGATATAGTTGGAAGAACAGAAAACCAGAACACCTTCAGAAAGCTGTGCTCTGGAGCATTTATAACATAACTATATGTTAATAGTCAAAACACTTCTAATATAATTTATGTTCTGAACATCGTTATTCAGTATGAAATAGTGTATGAAGAAAGTCCCTGACATACAAACACCAATTTGTGAATAGTCCATCTTTGGCAAGGGTCCTAGGACAGGGACTTGATCTGTATACTAGCACAAATTCAGGACAGGCCACTGGCGATATCTTTGTAGGAGACAGGAACTTCATGAGAAGAGACTCCTTCAGCCAAGAAGAATGGAGTTAACAGATGGGGTACAGCAACAGTGCTGTGTCTTGCTTTGTCCTGAGCTGAAACATGGAATCCCCTTTCCTATGGGAATGAAGTTGTTTGTAATGTGTGGCTTCCAAAGAACTCTGAGAATTCTAGATTAAGCGGTTTTGCTGTGATCTAACCTGGGCTTCTCTGGTGACTCAGACAGTAAAGACTCTGCCTACAATGTGGGAGACCTGGGTTCCATCCCTGGGTTGGGAAGATCCCTTGGAGAAGGCAGTGACTACCCACTCCAGTGTTCTTGCCTGGAGAATTCCATGGACAGAGGAGCCTGGCAGGCTACACTCTATCAGTCACAAACAGTTGGACACGACTGAGTGAATAAGCACAGCCCAGCAACCTGTCTTATGCTGATTATATCATTCTCATGAGACTATGCAATTTGTATTCCAAGCAATCAATTTCTTCTGTCATATCTTCCAGACTGAGAGGTCTATGTGAAGATAAACTTGACTCACTTATTTTATACTAACTCTACAATGGGGACTCACTTCATGTTGGTTGAATTGAATCATATAATTTAGGGATCATCTATTTTAGCCAATACAATCTTGGGATAAGAAAGACTTTTTCTCATCTTCAGGACTTCAATTAGTCTGCTTTCTCCTATTCAAATGACATTCTAGAAGCACTCTTTATCTCTCAATCCCTCCCAGCTGTCCCCAGAATGACCTATTCTATCCACTTGAGTAGGACTTAGAGAGATATAGTTGGAAGAACAGAAAACCAGAACACCTTCAGAAAGCTGTGCTCTGGAGCATTTATAACATAACTATATGTTAATAGTCAAAACACTTCTAATATAATTTATGTTCTGAACATCGTTATTCAGTATGAAATAGTGTATGAAGAAAGTCCCTGACATACAAACACCAATTTGTGAATAGTCCATCTTTGGCAAGGGTCCTAGGACAGGGACTTGATCTGTATACTAGCACAAATTCAGGACAGGCCACTGGCGATATCTTTGTAGGAGACAGGAACTTCATGAGAAGAGACTCCTTCAGCCAAGAAGAATGGAGTTAACAGATGGGGTACAGCAACAGTGCTGTGTCTTGCTTTGTCCTGAGCTGAAACATGGAATCCCCTTTCCTATGGGAATGAAGTTGTTTGTAATGTGTGGCTTCCAAAGAACTCTGAGAATTCTAGATTAAGCGGTTTTGCTGTGATCTAACCTGGGCTTCTCTGGTGACTCAGACAGTAAAGACTCTGCCTACAATGTGGGAGACCTGGGTTCCATCCCTGGGTTGGGAAGATCCCTTGGAGAAGGCAGTGACTACCCACTCCAGTGTTCTTGCCTGGAGAATTCCATGGACAGAGGAGCCTGGCAGGCTACACTCTATCAGTCACAAACAGTTGGACACGACTGAGTGAATAAGCACAGCCCAGCAACCTGTCTTATGCTGATTATATCATTCTCATGAGACTATGCAATTTGTATTCCAAGCAATCAATTTCTTCTGTCATATCTTCCAGACTGAGAGGTCTATGTGAAGATAAACTTGACTCACTTATTTTATACTAACTCTACAATGGGGACTCACTTCATGTTGGTTGAATTGAATCATATAATTTAGGGATCATCTATTTTAGCCAATACAATCTTGGGATAAGAAAGACTTTTTCTCATCTTCAGGACTTCAATTAGTCTGCTTTCTCCTATTCAAATGACATTTTCCTCGTAAGTACATGGTCCACACCACTGAACTCTACCACATATTTTCTATAATTCATCAGCATAGTGATGCAAAGATAATTAATATGCTTTCTCTTAATTTGATTAAGTGCTATACTTGGTGGCATTTTTATTCCATTTTTACTGAACTCAATAGTTAGATATGATTTCTTTTGTGCTAAAAATAACAAAGATAGTATTTGGAAGAAATCAGAATGGACGAGCTAATAAATTATTTATAGCAATTTCCAGCAGCCTGCCAATCTGTTTTCTAATGTAGTTGAATCTTAATTTTTAATGAAGGAATCTATGAAAATCTGCTGGGGTGAAAACTATGACCTCTAAATGCTACTACAAAGGAACCCATCACATAGGTGGGTGGACCCTTCCTTTCCCATCATCTCAGGAAAGCTTCACCTCCAGCTGACCTTACCTGGTTCAAGCCCGGGAGTTGGTTGGTACAAAACCTGACTAAGACAGGAAAGGTGGAGTGAGAGAGAAGCCCAACTCTGAAAGGGGATAAAACAAACCACCTTGGGGGACTATTGTGTGCCATTTCAAAAGTCTGTTTTGACTAATGCTCTGTGCTATTCAACTTTACATCCTTAATCTGTTGTGTCTGTTCCTAGTTAAAAAAATAATAATAATAATAATCATTGGGGAAAATTAAGGACAATGAAAGAGTATTAGTGAATACAAAGAGAGATGAAAGCAGTCTTCTGGAGGAAATGCCGCTGCAGCTCTGATGAGACATCTAAATGTGAACTTTGTGGGTCCCATTTTTGCCACTTGTGTTTCAGCAAAAAAGCATTAGACTTGATATAGTCTTGCTTTCTGGCTAAGTGCCCCAGATTATTAATGGATCTTTTGCTGTTCAGAGAAATCCAACAGACCTGCTCACTTTGAGTTGATAAATTTCTTCTGTCATATCTTCCAGACTGAGAGGTCTATGTGAAGATAAACTTGACTCACTTATTTTATACTAACTCTACAATGGGGACTCACTTCATGTTGGTTGAATTGAATCATATAATTTAGGGATCATCTATTTTAGCCAATACAATCTTGGGATAAGAAAGACTTTTCTCATCTTCAGGACTTCAATTAGTCTGCTTTCTCCTATTCAAATGACATTTTCCTCGTAAGTACATGGTCCACACCACTGAACTCTACCACATATTTTCTATAATTCATCAGCATAGTGATGCAAAGATAATTAATATGCTTTCTCTTAATTTGATTAAGTGCTATACTTGGTGGCATTTTTATTCCATTTTACTGAACTCAATAGTTAGATATGATTTCTTTTGTGCTAAAAATAACAAAGATAGTATTTGGAAGAAATCAGAATGGACGAGCTAATAAATTATTTATAGCAATTTCCAGCAGCCTGCCAATCTGTTTTCTAATGTAGTTGAATCTTAATTTTTAATGAAGGAATCTATGAAAATCTGCTGGGGTGAAAACTATGACCTCTAAATGCTACTACAAAGGAACCCATCACATAGGTGGGTGGACCCTTCCTTTCCCATCATCTCAGGAAAGCTTCACCTCCAGCTGACCTTACCTGGTTCAAGCCCGGGAGTTGGTTGGTACAAAACCTGACTAAGACAGGAAAGGTGGAGTGAGAGAGAAGCCCAACTCTGAAAGGGGATAAAACAAACCACCTTGGGGGACTATTGTGTGCCATTTCAAAAGTCTGTTTTGACTAATGCTCTGTGCTATTCAACTTTACATCCTTAATCTGTTGTGTCTGTTCCTAGTTAAAAAAATAATAATAATAATAATCATTGGGGAAAATTAAGGACAATGAAAGAGTATTAGTGAATACAAAGAGAGATGAAAGCAGTCTTCTGGAGGAAATGCCGCTGCAGCTCTGATGAGACATCTAAATGTGAACTTTGTGGGTCCCATTTTTGCCACTTGTGTTTCAGCAAAAAAGCATTAGACTTGATATAGTCTTGCTTTCTGGCTAAGTGCCCCAGATTATTAATGGATCTTTTGCTGTTCAGAGAAATCCAACAGACCTGCTCACTTTGAGTTGATAAATATTAAATTTTAGAACTTATATGGCCTTGGAGAGCATTTGCTCCAAACTTCTCACTGAGAAGATGAGGAAACTGAGGCTCAGGAATGTGAAATGGTTTGCTCAATGTCACACAACAGCTAAGGAAAAAACCATGTAATGGTTCATGAACTTTGAATCCTGGCTTCATCCTTTCTACTACACATTCTCTTCTGTACACTGCCATCTCCACCAAAGACATATGCACAAGGTCTGAACCCTAACAGACGTTTACTTTAAACTAAGGTCTTCCTCCATGTCCCTACTGTTTTCATCCTCAGTAAGTGCCTTTTTTCAACAAACATTAGGAAGGCACTGTATGGAAAAGAGCCATACTGTCTTTGGCCATGATTTAATATACCAATTTTAGAAGATGGTGAAACAGTAGTAATACATTTAAGAAAAAGAGGGCAAATCAGCTGATGAAGAGAGCAGAAGCCTGACCTGCATTAATACCACTCTGAGGGGAGCCAGGAGCTCTTCCTTTGTGAATGTGGAAGAAAGAAGTTGTGATCTGTTCATACAAAACTTCAAATCATTTAACCAGACAAAACAGAGTTTAACTTAGTGAGAAGAACGCTATGAATCACTGAGGTGGTAGAAGGTGAAACTGTGTTTGATACTCATAATTAGAAAATTGTGAACAGTAACTGTTTATGTAAAATAAACTTGGAGTTGTGTTGCAACATGTGGGAGAGACAGAGACAGCTTGAAAATTCTTAATGGTTGAAATTCCTGCAGCTTTTTCAGAGGACTATATAAATTGAAAAATAAATTCATCATGTTGATGGTTGGCAGAAAACAACAGAATTCTATAAAGCAATTATCCTTCAATTTAAAAATCAATTAATAAAAAAATAAGTTTATCATCATGTCTGTGGTCCAGCACCCTGGATAATGACCTAGTCTAAGGAATTACCAGTTTTGTTGATAATATTATAAATTGTGCATTTGTTAAATGCAAACTTAAGATGTTATTATAGCCCCGGTGATTCTCTAGTTTGCTACCCAGGGTTAAACTTGGAGCAGTGTAGTGAAGAAATAAAAGGACTTATGTTCTATGAATTAAAACAAGATGGAAATAGGTTACTATTACTCATTAAAGTTATTTTGTCTTTTTATCATGAAAATTTTCAAAGATAATAAAATAAGAGAGACTCATAGAATATATACCCACCTACCCATCACTTAGATCTAGTAATTTTTAACATTTGCCATAATTGCTTCATATATTTTATTTCTGCTGAATTCTTCTAAATTTCAGACACCATGACATTTCACTTTTAAACACTTTAATATGCATCTAAAAAATATGAATATTTTAGGTGTAACCACAACACCAGTATCTCTAGTAATATAATTCACAAATATTTTCTAATAGTGCCTAAAACACAATTCATACTCAATTTACCTCATGTATATTTTATAACTCTATTTGTTAAACCAGGATCCAATTAAGACCACATATTGCATTTAGCTGTAATGACTCTTAAATTTCTTATAATCCAAACTAATAGCATCTATCCACTCCCTCTACCAACACACATGTTTTTTTACATGACTACAGGCTAATTGTCCTGTAGAATGTCATATTATTTTAGGTGATGGTTTAACTTTTTCTTCTATTCCCTGTGTTTCCTATGAACTGAAAACTTTGCCTGTAGGTCTGTTTAAACTTAATTGAAATATTTTCAGAAAGAATAATTCATAAAAACTTAGCTCCTATGTTCCACCCCTGCATATACACCTAAGAAAAATGAGAGCACATGGACACCAGAAAGCTTTTTTCCTTTCATATACCACCTGAAATGATGGAGAGACAAAAGCTTGAAAATTCTTAATGGTTAAAATTTCCCATAAATTTGTAAATTCATCATGTTGATGGTTGGCAGAAAACAACAGAATTCTATAAAGCAATTATCCTTCAATTTAAAAATCAATTAATAAAAAAATAAGTTTATCATCATGTCTGTGGTCCAGCACCCTGGATAATGACCTAGTCTAAGGAATTACCAGTTTTGTTGATAATATTATAAATTGTGCATTTGTTAAATGCAAACTTAAGATGTTATTATAGCCCCGGTGATTCTCTAGTTTGCTACCCAGGGTTAAACTTGGAGCAGTGTAGTGAAGAAATAAAAGGACTTATGTTCTATGAATTAAAACAAGATGGAAATAGGTTACTATTACTCATTAAAGTTATTTTGTCTTTTTATCATGAAAATTTTCAAAGATAATAAAATAAGAGAGACTCATAGAATATATACCCACCTACCCATCACTTAGATCTAGAAATTTTTTAACATTTGCCATAATTGCTTCATATATTTTATTTCTGCTGAATTCTTCTAAATTTCAGACACCATGACATTTCACTTTTAAACACTTTAATATGCATCTAAAAAATATGAATATTTTAGGTGTAACCACAACACCAGTATCTCTAGTAATATAATTCACAAATATTTTCTAATAGTGCCTAAAACACAATTCATACTCAATTTACCTCATGTATATTTTATAACTCTATTTGTTAAACCAGGATCCAATTAAGACCACATATTGCATTTAGCTGTAATGACTCTTAAATTTCTTATAATCCAAACTAATAGCATCTATCCACTCCCTCTACCAACACACATGTTTTTTTACATGACTACAGGCTAATTGTCCTGTAGAATGTCATATTATTTTAGGTGATGGTTTAACTTTTTCTTCTATTCCCTGTGTTTCCTATGAACTGAAAACTTTGCCTGTAGGTCTGTTTAAACTTAATTGAAATATTTTCAGAAAGAATAATTCATAAAAACTTAGCTCCTATGTTCCACCCCTGCATATACACCTAAGAAAAATGAGAGCACATGGACACCAGAAAGTCTCATTATGAGAATGTTCATAATAGCATTGCTTACTATCACTCCAAATTGGAAACAACTTAAATATCTGTTAACAGAAGAGTGGATTAAACAAAATGCAAGATATTCATACAATGGAGTACTTAAAAAGGACTTAAAAAGAATTAAAACTGATACATCCATTAGTATGGATACATTTTAAAAGCATTGTACTGAATGAAATAAACCATTTACGTAAGTGTACATATTCTATGATCTCATTTATTTGAAGTTCAAGAACCTGCAGAATTCAACTGTGCTGCAGCATCAAAGCAGTGGTTGACTCAGGACAGGGGGAATCTGGCTGACTATAAAGGGGTGGGAGGGAAGTTTCTGGGATGATGGAAAGGATTTGGTAGCCTGTGGGCTCAAAGCCCAATAAAGGGGGAAAATATAGGTCTCTAGATACTTCATATTGCATTTTTCAAGACACACACCAGTGAGTATTAGCGACATAGGACTATCACTAGAAAACATAAACATTTTAGTTGTACTTTTTAACTAAAAAAACCCCAAAAACCTGAGTGAGACCACAGTGAGAATTCCAAGATCAGACACACACCTGTTGGAGACAGTTCTAGTTTTTTTCCTCGAAATCAGACTGAGCCCTCTGAAAATGAAAAGGTTGTTCTTACTCTTTTGTGAGAAACAAGGGTAATGTAGTAGATGAACTGGAAAGTGAAGCTGATATAAAAGTAAGGCCTAAGGAGATACTGATCCAGAAAGATGAGAATTATAGCAAAATGTGGGGGTGAAAAGTTCCCAGGAACTTACCCACCCACAAAAATCAGAAGTCAGTAAAATGTACTTTTCAGAGAGAGGAGGGCTCAGAGGCCAGGCCTCTGCTTGCTCGCTGCAGAATCTTCCAGGGCAAGGCCCTTGGCAAACACTACTTTGTGCACAACCACAGTGGCCACACCCTGGACTTCAGCGCCAGGGACTGAGCCTGAAGGTGGACAGCGCTGCCCCGTTCTAGCAGCTGCATGGTCCTCTGCACTTCTCAGCACTGGGGCCTGTGTCTCCTGGTTAGATGGGAGAATCTGAGAGCTCACTGAAGGGTTTGGTCTTTGTAATTCCCAGAGGGATTATTGCTTCATTGATGGTGTTTAACCAGACCATGTCATGAAATAACATCACCCAGAGGGCTGAGGCTTCTAAATTTGACTTATTTATAGTGGTGGGTCCGACTTTAAGAAAATCTGAGGTCCAAAATCCTAAACACTAAAACTGTTTTCATATGGCAGGTTGCAGGAAGGTTAACATTAACATTGCAAAGGGATGTTTCAGCTTAAATAAACCATTTTACGTAAGTGTACATATTCTATGATCTCATTTATTTGAAGTTCAAGAACCTGCAGAATTCAACTGTGCTGCAGCATCAAAGCAGTGGTTGACTCAGGACAGGGGGAATCTGGCTGACTATAAAGGGGTGGGAGGGAAGTTTCTGGGATGATGGAAAGGATTTGGTAGCCTGTGGGCTCAAAGCCCAATAAAGGGGGAAAATATAGGTCTCTAGATACTTCATATTGCATTTTTCAAGACACACACCAGTGAGTATTAGCGACATAGGACTATCACTAGAAAACATAAACATTTTAGTTGTACTTTTTAACTAAAAAAACCCCAAAAACCTGAGTGAGACCACAGTGAGAATTCCAAGATCAGACACACACCTGTTGGAGACAGTTCTAGTTTTTTTCCTCGAAATCAGACTGAGCCCTCTGAAAATGAAAAGGTTGTTCTTACTCTTTTGTGAGAAACAAGGGTAATGTAGTAGATGAACTGGAAAGTGAAGCTGATATAAAAGTAAGGCCTAAGGAGATACTGATCCAGAAAGATGAGAATTATAGCAAAATGTGGGGGTGAAAAGTTCCCAGGAACTTACCCACCCACAAAAATCAGAAGTCAGTAAAATGTACTTTTCAGAGAGAGGAGGGCTCAGAGGCCAGGCCTCTGCTTGCTCGCTGCAGAATCTTCCAGGGCAAGGCCCTTGGCAAACACTACTTTGTGCACAACCACAGTGGCCACACCCTGGACTTCAGCGCCAGGGACTGAGCCTGAAGGTGGACAGCGCTGCCCCGTTCTAGCAGCTGCATGGTCCTCTGCACTTCTCAGCACTGGGGCCTGTGTCTCCTGGTTAGATGGGAGAATCTGAGAGCTCACTGAAGGGTTTGGTCTTTGTAATTCCCAGAGGGATTATTGCTTCATTGATGGTGTTTAACCAGACCATGTCATGAAATAACATCACCCAGAGGGCTGAGGCTTCTAAATTTGACTTATTTATAGTGGTGGGTCCGACTTTAAGAAAATCTGAGGTCCAAAATCCTAAACACTAAAAACTGTTTTCATATGGCAGGTTGCAGGGAAGGTTAACATTAACATTGCAAAGGGATGTTTCGCTTTATAAAAATGGTTTACCACGTAGGTTTTCTTAAATCATCCTCTGCACACACATTGGTCACAGGACTCATAGTCACTCATTCTTTCTCTCCCAGCTCGCGAGAACATAGGCCATGCACCACCAAGCCATAGGCATCTTTCTGGGGATGGGAAAGGATTTATGTTTTCTTTGTGATGTGTGCGCTGTATTATGAAGTCTTCTTTTTGCTAAGTATTTCAAAACCTTAAATCTATAATCTTCCAAAAGTTATCCTTAAGGAAAGGTATGGAGGAATGATTATTAAAACTTGTATTGAATGAAAACATGTTCTATCTTAATGATAAACTATAAATCAAGTTAAAAGGATATTGTCTCACCAGAAACCATATTATTGAAATATGATAATGCTCTGTAACCTCCTATGATTTTTATTTATTCATTTATGCCCTCTTTACAATGTATGTTTAAAAATGTTTACAAAATACACGCAGTTCCAAAGGATGAAACAAAGAGATGAGCAAATCAAGATAGAAAGAAGATATGGATGTGGAAATAAAACCAGAGCAAAGGTGAACACATGCCATTATGTGTCCAGTACTAGAGGCAGGAACAGATTTCATTCTGAGCCTACTGGACTGAGGTATAACAATAAAACCTTGTGCAGGAGAAATTCCCCCAGTGGATCTTCATAAAAGGGGCAAGGTGGGATGAAAGAGACTTCCCATCTCCACCTCAGATAGTGAATTTCACTTAACTACTTCTCATGGTGCCTCTCAGTACATGACTAAGGCCAAACTTAATTTTTTTTTAACTTTTATTTTACTTTTAACTTTTACAGAGTTTTGTTGTTTACAGATATGTATGTTCTCAGACTAGTCATATGTATATCCCCCCCTTTCCACCCCTCCCAACCATCACATAGCACCCCTGAAGGGTCTCCTTTTCTCACAGAGCAATGACTATAGCTATTTTCTTCACATATGATAGTATAGGCCTTCATGCTACTTCCTTTATGCCTCCCACCTTCTGTTCCTTCCCCACAATGTCCATATGTCCACTGTCCATGTCTGTCTTTCTGTCGTTTCACTGCATGTGCCATCAACGCCATCCTACTAGATTCCATATATGTGTGTTAATATACTGTATTTGTCCTTCTCTTTCTGACTGACTTCACTTTTTATGATACGTTCTAGATCCAGCCACCTCATTAGGGCTGATTCTTCTGCATTTCTCTTTACAGCTGTATAGTATTCCATTGTATATATGTACCAGCGCTTTTGGATCCATTCGTTTGTCGATGGGCATCTAGGTTCCTTCCATGTTCTAGCTATTGTATAGAGAGCTGCAATGAACATTGGGGTACAGGTGCTTCTTTCAGATTTTATTTCATCAGGGTATAAGCCTAAGAGTGGGATTTCTGGGTCGTAGGGTGCTTCTATTTTTAGTTTTTTAAATGGATTAAAGACCTAAATGTAAGACCAGAAACCATATTATTGAAATATGATAATGCTCTGTAACCTCCTATGATTTTTATTTATTCATTTATGCCCTCTTTACAATGTATGTTTAAAAATGTTTACAAAATACACGCAGTTCCAAAGGATGAAACAAAGAGATGAGCAAATCAAGATAGAAAGAAGATATGGATGTGGAAATAAAACCAGAGCAAAGGTGAACACATGCCATTATGTGTCCAGTACTAGAGGCAGGAACAGATTTCATTCTGAGCCTACTGGACTGAGGTATAACAATAAAACCTTGTGCAGGAGAAATTCCCCCAGTGGATCTTCATAAAAGGGGCAAGGTGGGATGAAAGAGACTTCCCATCTCCACCTCAGATAGTGAATTTCACTTAACTACTTCTCATGGTGCCTCTCAGTACATGACTAAGGCCAAACTTAATTTTTTTTTAACTTTTATTTTACTTTTAACTTTTACAGAGTTTTGTTGTTTACAGATATGTATGTTCTCAGACTAGTCATATGTATATCCCCCCCTTTCCACCCCTCCCAACCATCACATAGCACCCCTGAAGGGTCTCCTTTTCTCACAGAGCAATGACTATAGCTATTTTCTTCACATATGATAGTATAGGCCTTCATGCTACTTCCTTTATGCCTCCCACCTTCTGTTCCTTCCCCACAATGTCCATATGTCCACTGTCCATGTCTGTCTTTCTGTCGTTTCACTGCATGTGCCATCAACGCCATCCTACTAGATTCCATATATGTGTGTTAATATACTGTATTTGTCCTTCTCTTTCTGACTGACTTCACTTTTTATGATACGTTCTAGATCCAGCCACCTCATTAGGGCTGATTCTTCTGCATTTCTCTTTACAGCTGTATAGTATTCCATTGTATATATGTACCAGCGCTTTTGGATCCATTCGTTTGTCGATGGGCATCTAGGTTCCTTCCATGTTCTAGCTATTGTATAGAGAGCTGCAATGAACATTGGGGTACAGGTGCTTCTTTCAGATTTTATTTCATCAGGGTATAAGCCTAAGAGTGGGATTTCTGGGTCGTAGGGTGCTTCTATTTTTAGTTTTTTAAATGGATTAAAGACCTAAATGTAAGACCAGAAACCATCAAACTCTTAGAGGAGAATATAGGTAAAACACTCAAGGACATGAATCAAAGCAAGATCTTCTCTGACCCACCTACTAGAATAGTGGAACTAAAAAGAAAAATGAACACGTGGGACCTAATAAACTTAAAAGCTTTTGTACAGCAAAGGAAATTACAAAAAGCTGAACAGACAACCCACAGAATGGGAGAAAATCATAGCAAATGGAACAACAGACGAAGAATTAATCTCCAAAATCTACAAGCAACTCAGGCAACTCAGCACTGGAAAAATGAACAACCCAATCAAAAAATGGGAAAAGGACCTAAACAGACACCTCTCCAAAGACGACATACAGATGGCCCAAAAACACATGAAACGATGCTCAACTTCACTTATAATTAGAGAAATGCAAATCAAAACTACAATGAGATATCACCTCACACCCATCAGAATGACCATCATCCACAAATCAACAGACAATAAATGCTGGAGAGGGTGCAGAGAAAAGGGAACCCTCTTGCATTGCTGTTGGGAATGTAAATTGATCCAGCCTCTATGGAAGACAGTATGGAGGTTTCTTAACAAACTTAAATTTAATCAAACCAATTGGCCAAAAGAACTCCCACCTCTCAAAAACCAAAGTGTGATCTAAGCATGTAGCCTCTGTAACAACGGTTTGACGTAGGGAAATGTATGGGCAGCACACCCTTCAAATTGTCTTCATTGAATACAATATTTCCTAATTGTGTAACTTTTCAGAGATGAAGAGTAGAGAGTTTAAGGTCATAGCATCTGGCAACAAGTGAAATAACAAGTGAGCTTTTTATTGAGCACATGTTGAGAATATGTGCCAGACATTCTAAGCACTTGACATGTATTATTTAATCCTCAGGACGATGCTATGAGGCTAGACACTCTTTACAGCTGTATAGTATATGTTTGTACCAGCGCTTTTGGATCCATTCGTTTGTCGATGGGCATCTAGGTTCCTTCCATGTTCTAGCTATTGTATAGAGAGCTGCAATGAACATTGGGGTACAGGTGCTTCTTTCAGATTTTATTTCATCAGGGTATAAGCCTAAGAGTGGGATTTCTGGGTCGTAGGGTGCTTCTATTTTTAGTTTTTTAAATGGATTAAAGACCTAAATGTAAGACCAGAAACCATCAAACTCTTAGAGGAGAATATAGGTAAAACACTCAAGGACATGAATCAAAGCAAGATCTTCTCTGACCCACCTACTAGAATAGTGGAACTAAAAAGAAAAATGAACACGTGGGACCTAATAAACTTAAAAGCTTTTGTACAGCAAAGGAAATTACAAAAAGCTGAACAGACAACCCACAGAATGGGAGAAAATCATAGCAAATGGAACAACAGACGAAGAATTAATCTCCAAAATCTACAAGCAACTCAGGCAACTCAGCACTGGAAAAATGAACAACCCAATCAAAAAATGGGAAAAGGACCTAAACAGACACCTCTCCAAAGACGACATACAGATGGCCCAAAAACACATGAAACGATGCTCAACTTCACTTATAATTAGAGAAATGCAAATCAAAACTACAATGAGATATCACCTCACACCCATCAGAATGACCATCATCCACAAATCAACAGACAATAAATGCTGGAGAGGGTGCAGAGAAAAGGGAACCCTCTTGCATTGCTGTTGGGAATGTAAATTGATCCAGCCTCTATGGAAGACAGTATGGAGGTTTCTTAACAAACTTAAATTTAATCAAACCAATTGGCCAAAAGAACTCCCACCTCTCAAAAACCAAAGTGTGATCTAAGCATGTAGCCTCTGTAACAACGGTTTGACGTAGGGAAATGTATGGGCAGCACACCCTTCAAATTGTCTTCATTGAATACAATATTTCCTAATTGTGTAACTTTTCAGAGATGAAGAGTAGAGAGTTTAAGGTCATAGCATCTGGCAACAAGTGAAATAACAAGTGAGCTTTTTATTGAGCACATGTTGAGAATATGTGCCAGACATTCTAAGCACTTGACATGTATTATTTAATCCTCAGGACGATGCTATGAGGCTAGCATTCTCATTTTTAACAGATGATTTAAAGAGGCATGGGAAGGTAAGAGTTGAACAGCTGCTAGGTATTATGGAATAAAAACTGCATAGTCTGACTCTACTGGGTTATACTGATTTCAGAAATATAGTTCTGGCGGATTGCTAGTGTAGGTCAGAGCCTGGAGAGGGAAAGATCTGGCTTAGCCTTCCCAAATTTGAAAGCATGACCAAGTTGACTACCTGAATATGTCCATCTGACCTCTGTGAGAATATGATTTTGTCCACTTTTTAACAGCCTCAAAATAATAGTATAGGTTGAGAAAAATAGCCACCCACCTTTCACAGGATACCTTTCATAGGAAAGCATGTCTTTTCCCAGTCAGAGGAGTCTCCCCAGGTATCCCCAGGTCTGTCATCCAGTCACATACGTTTTAGAACATTTTAGGTTAAGTGCAGTTAGAAGCCTCCTAAAGTGTGGTCGCTTGACTGGTAGCATCAATATATCCTGCAAGCTTATTGGACGTGTAAATTCTCGGGCCCCACCCAGACCAACTGTTTCAGAAACTCTGGGAACAGGGCCAAGCAATCTGATTTTGAAAACGACCTCCAGGTGATTCTGATGTACCCTAAAGATTGAGAACAGCCACCCTAAATCATTGTGGCAGAAATAACTAAGCAGACATGGATTTTAACTTCTCCAGGTAATTGTTGTTGTACAGTTGTTAAGTCATGTCTGACTCTTTGCAACCCTAGGCTTCTAGCACCCCAGGCTTCCCCGTACTTCACTATCTCCCAGAGCTTGCTCAGGTTCATGTACAATGAGTTGGTGATGCTATCTAAACATCTCATGTTCTGTCACCCTCTTCTTCTCCTGCCTTCAATCTTTCCTAGCAACAGGGTCTTTTCCAATTATTTGACTTTTCTCATCAGGTGGCCAAAGTATTAGAGCTTCAGCTTCAGCCTCACTCCTTCCAATGAATATTCAGAGTGGATTTCCTTTAGGACTGACTAGTTTGATCTCTTTGCAGTCCAAGGGACTCTCAAGAGAGCTCTCCAACACCACAGGCTTTATTCTTCTGCACTCAGCTTTCTTTATGGTCCAGTTCTCACATTCATACATGACTACTGGAAAATAGCTTTGACTATATAGACTTTTGCTGGAAAAGTGATGTTTTTGCTTTTTAATATGTCATCTAGATTTATCATAGCTTTTCTTCCAAGGAGCAAGTGTCTTTTCATTTAGTGGCTGCAATCACCATCCGTAGTGACTTTGGAGCCTAAGAAAATAAAATCTGTCACTACTTCCACTTTTTTACTTCTCTTTGCCATAAGATAATGGGACCAAATGCCATAGATCTTTGTTTTTTGAATGCCTTCACTTTCTGCCAAGAAGTAATAGTATGTTGGAATTGGAAGAAACCTTGGCAGTGGTGTCCCAGAACCAGTTCCCTTTCTTGTGGATGATAAAACTGAGGCTCAGGCAAGTCGTGTGATTTGCCTGAGATCATACAGCAACTTGGGCTTGAACTTAATTTTCTTGACTCCAGGTCTGATTTTTAGAACATTTTAGGTTAAGTGCAGTTAGAAGCCTCCTAAAGTGTGGTCGCTTGACTGGTAGCATCAATATATCCTGCAAGCTTATTGGACGTGTAAATTCTCGGGCCCCACCCAGACCAACTGTTTCAGAAACTCTGGGAACAGGGCCAAGCAATCTGATTTTGAAAACGACCTCCAGGTGATTCTGATGTACCCTAAAGATTGAGAACAGCCACCCTAAATCATTGTGGCAGAAATAACTAAGCAGACATGGATTTTAACTTCTCCAGGTAATTGTTGTTGTACAGTTGTTAAGTCATGTCTGACTCTTTGCAACCCTAGGCTTCTAGCACCCCAGGCTTCCCCGTACTTCACTATCTCCCAGAGCTTGCTCAGGTTCATGTACAATGAGTTGGTGATGCTATCTAAACATCTCATGTTCTGTCACCCTCTTCTTCTCCTGCCTTCAATCTTTCCTAGCAACAGGGTCTTTTCCAATTATTTGACTTTTCTCATCAGGTGGCCAAAGTATTAGAGCTTCAGCTTCAGCCTCACTCCTTCCAATGAATATTCAGAGTGGATTTCCTTTAGGACTGACTAGTTTGATCTCTTTGCAGTCCAAGGGACTCTCAAGAGAGCTCTCCAACACCACAGGCTTTATTCTTCTGCACTCAGCTTTCTTTATGGTCCAGTTCTCACATTCATACATGACTACTGGAAAATAGCTTTGACTATATAGACTTTTGCTGGAAAAGTGATGTTTTTGCTTTTTAATATGTCATCTAGATTTATCATAGCTTTTCTTCCAAGGAGCAAGTGTCTTTTCATTTAGTGGCTGCAATCACCATCCGTAGTGACTTTGGAGCCTAAGAAAATAAAATCTGTCACTACTTCCACTTTTTTACTTCTCTTTGCCATAAGATAATGGGACCAAATGCCATAGATCTTTGTTTTTTGAATGCCTTCACTTTCTGCCAAGAAGTAATAGTATGTTGGAATTGGAAGAAACCTTGGCAGTGGTGTCCCAGAACCAGTTCCCTTTCTTGTGGATGATAAAACTGAGGCTCAGGCAAGTCGTGTGATTTGCCTGAGATCATACAGCAACTTGGGCTTGAACTTAATTTTCTTGACTCCAGGTCTGTACTTTTTCTTCTGGCACCAGTTCTTACTTGTCCTTCAGTGGTGATTTTCCTCTCACTCTTTTCTGCAGGGTCTTCATGGGTGGAACTTTATAAAAAGTAGTTGTTACATTCACTCCCCTGAATCTTTCTCATTCTGACATTGGATCCACCTAAGAAGGTGAGGGAGCAGGTACTACTGTGGGTGATTCACTCTCTCATGTCATCCTGTTCTCTGTACATTGAAAATGCTCCAACCTAGTGAACTCCTCTTTGGGACTCCTGACACCAATGTTTTTGAAAGCTTAAGAAGAAATTATATTCCATTTTCTGAAGGACCCTAAGAGAGCTTTCAAATCATTGGTTATAAGGATCATCAGGGAATGCAAAAATCCTAAACAATGCCTTTCTGTTAGGGTATCTAGTTTCCCTGAGTTTTCTAAAACTTGTAAATACATAGAAACCTGAGAAGGCAAGTTACTTATCTTTCCTCTGCCTCAGTTTCCTTGTGTAAAACAATGCTTCACTTAAAGAAATGTTATGCACTTAGGTGAAATGATACACATCAGGCTCAGGGCCTCACATAAAGTAGATGCATTAATAACTGTTAGTTCATTCTCCCTCCTCTCTTCCTCATCTTGTAGGTCTTAATATCTGATAGGTGATTGTGGAGGTATCATGTAATTATTAATGGCTTTTCAAAGACAAAAAAGAACCTGCCTGCCAGTGCAGGAGATGTAAAAGATGCAGGTTTGATCCCTGGATCCAGAAGATCCCCCAGAAAAGGAAATGGCAGCCCACTTCAGTGTTCTTGCCTTGAGAATCCTATAGACAGGGAAGCCCTGTGGGCTACCACCTTCAGTGTCCTTCAAGTAACCAAGAAATTCTGTCCTATTTTTTTTTGCCATAAGATAATGGGACCAAATGCCATAGATCTTTGTTTTTTGAATGCCTTCACTTTCTGCCAAGAAGTAATAGTATGTTGGAATTGGAAGAAACCTTGGCAGTGGTGTCCCAGAACCAGTTCCCTTTCTTGTGGATGATAAAACTGAGGCTCAGGCAAGTCGTGTGATTTGCCTGAGATCATACAGCAACTTGGGCTTGAACTTAATTTTCTTGACTCCAGGTCTGTACTTTTTCTTCTGGCACCAGTTCTTACTTGTCCTTCAGTGGTGATTTTCCTCTCACTCTTTTCTGCAGGGTCTTCATGGGTGGAACTTTATAAAAAGTAGTTGTTACATTCACTCCCCTGAATCTTTCTCATTCTGACATTGGATCCACCTAAGAAGGTGAGGGAGCAGGTACTACTGTGGGTGATTCACTCTCTCATGTCATCCTGTTCTCTGTACATTGAAAATGCTCCAACCTAGTGAACTCCTCTTTGGGACTCCTGACACCAATGTTTTTGAAAGCTTAAGAAGAAATTATATTCCATTTTCTGAAGGACCCTAAGAGAGCTTTCAAATCATTGGTTATAAGGATCATCAGGGAATGCAAAAATCCTAAACAATGCCTTTCTGTTAGGGTATCTAGTTTCCCTGAGTTTTCTAAAACTTGTAAATACATAGAAACCTGAGAAGGCAAGTTACTTATCTTTCCTCTGCCTCAGTTTCCTTGTGTAAAACAATGCTTCACTTAAAGAAATGTTATGCACTTAGGTGAAATGATACACATCAGGCTCAGGGCCTCACATAAAGTAGATGCATTAATAACTGTTAGTTCATTCTCCCTCCTCTCTTCCTCATCTTGTAGGTCTTAATATCTGATAGGTGATTGTGGAGGTATCATGTAATTATTAATGGCTTTTCAAAGACAAAAAAGAACCTGCCTGCCAGTGCAGGAGATGTAAAAGATGCAGGTTTGATCCCTGGATCCAGAAGATCCCCCAGAAAAGGAAATGGCAGCCCACTTCAGTGTTCTTGCCTTGAGAATCCTATAGACAGGGAAGCCCTGTGGGCTACAGTACATAGGGCCGCAAAGAGTTGGACACCACTGAAGTGACTTAGCACGCATGCACGTGGAAAGATCAATTTCAGATACATTCACAAATAAAGGAGAAATTTAAGAAAGAAAGACAAGCATAAGAGTAGTTCACCTTGTCCCATAATAAGTGGCTGACTGATACCTTTTTTCATCTTTTCCTGTGGTTCTCCTAAGGGATTATCTCTGTTTTGCATTAACTGGATTCATATGTCCTAACCTTTCCTTTGTCATCTTCTTTCCTGGGATAGGGAAAACCAGATGACAGGCCCTACCAGGAAAAATATATCATCCATTTGGCTTCAGGGGATTAGGCATAAAAAGATGAAACTCTGTACTACACTTTTGGGATACATCAGTAATTTTTAGACCAGTAATTTAAGTTGAAATTGAATTAAAAAAAAAAAAAAAAAACTTTGTCACAAATGATTTTCCAGTGGGATGGATGAGCAATAGTGAAATGTAGGATAAAGATAGTCCCTCGAATTCTGTTATGGTTTCTCAAGCTCTGGAAAATTCAAGGATAGATTTCATAATTTTGAAAAGAATGCATATTTTAAAGGCTTCCCTGGTGGCTCAGTGGTAAAGAATCTACCTGCCAGTGCAGGATGTGTAGGTTCAACCGCAGGGTCGGGAAGATCCCCTGGAGGAGAAAATGGCAACACACTCCTGTATTCTTGCCTGGGAAATCCCATACACTGAGGAGACTGGCGGGTCACAGTCCTTTGAGTTGCAAAGAGTCAGAGATGACCTAACCACCAAACAATAACTACATATTTTTAATGGGTAGAAATTGAGCTTTGTGCTACATTGGTATACCAAGTTTGCCTTTTTTAAGTCTGCCTATGAATCCTCACCTATCACTTCACTTGCCTTCTGAGTTTTTGTTTTACTGGTAGCCCATATATCCTTTTTTTACAACACAACGTTGCACAGTGTGTGCTTTCTAACCATCAGGGCAGGTTGCCTAATGTGCAAATCCAGTTTTTCAGACATCATCAGTATTACTTAATATTCACCATTACAATCTTGGTGGAATTAGGAAGTAATAATAGTATTCAAAACAAGCTACAGGGGTTTGTGGTAGCTTACTCTGGTTCCCCACTGAATGTAGTAGAATGTTTTTGAATGATTGCAACAATATTCCAACTGCCTTGCGATACTTCTTGAAAGTAGCTATTTGTTTTGGTTTGGTATTATTTGAAAGTATCCTAAAAATGTTTTGAAGTATATATTCTACTTCCACTTCCCTCTGCACTAATTTAGAAAGTTAATAGTTGGCATTCCCTATCCAAACACTAGGTCAAACTTTGAAAGTTCATCTTGTCACTTTCCTTTGAAAATATACTTCTCAAATTAGATATAATTGACAAAAAGGTAAGAAAAATGGATGCTTACCCAACTGCAAGAGACCGAGGGAAAAGAAAATCACCTTTGCCAAGGGTTAACTTTCTCAGAATCAGATATTGGTCCAAGCTACAGTTTCATGTCCCCCACCCGGCTGCCAGAAGGGCAGTGAGAGAGGCAAGGGCGATGCTGGAGATAATTGGTGGTTTCTCATGCAGTTCTGTTTACCTCGGAGAAAGGCTCAGATTCATGGGGTGGCTCATCTGTTTGTTTCCCAGGAGTGTCCTCCTCATCAGGTACAAATGACTTGTTGTTCCCCCTGTCCCGTCTGCCTCCTTGGTGACGGATAGACGAGAACAGTTCCCTGTGCTCTGGGACTCTAATGTGATCTGGGTCGTGCTGGTGGCAGGAGGGGAGGGGTTGGGGGGCATCGAGTGGAACAAGGGGAAGTTAACACTAGGGGAACTACAGTCTTTCTTGGAAAAGAAAGTGTGTTTGTGTTCTAGGGCTAGCGCCCTTCTCTCGCAGCTGCTATAATATTGATCTAGCCGTGATTCAGGATTCGATGTTAACATCACCCTCGTCAGTGGGAAAGTGAGCCAGGGAAATGGAGAACTCCGTATTTCTTCTGATGAAGCAACTCAAAGAAACTAAATATTACAAGGAGGGTGGGGGAAAGAGGGAAGGAACACCACTTCTTTGAGTCTCACGACAGATACAGGAGCCTTGAAATGAATTGTAATACCTCTGGCTTTTATATGTATAACCCTAGGGCTGGAAGCTCAATTGTACATTAGTCAAGGGAGGCGATCTCAGGATACATTTTAAGCAGGAGGAAATTGAGGCAAGAAGATTAGCAGCTTGCCGAGATCCCCACGCTAATACGGTTGGCAGAGCTGGGAACTCATGATGCCCTGTTTATCCCATGACCTGTGGGTTGGATGGCTGGCCACTTCACGGGAGCTTGCAGAACGCTCTAAGAACTTGTGGCTTTCAGTCCTCAAGCATTTCCACTATTTGCTTGTTAGCGTGCTTGAGTTTCCACCACTAGCAAGACAAGTGTTTGAACAAGTTATTGTATCTCTACAAGAAAGCCCTTTAAAGAATCTATTGATAATCACCATGGCTTGAGTGTCTATGATGTGTTGCCTAAGTACTTTTTAAATATTTCTAATCCTTAAAATAGCCCTGCCAGGTAAGTAGTAATATATTGATGTAAAATTAAGAAGCAACTGAAGGTCAGCAGAGTTCAAGAAACTTGCAGAAGGAGGAAAATGAAGCTCTGAGGATTTAAATAACTTGCTCTAGGTCACACAGGTAAGGAATGCTGAAGCTCCAAATTGAAGGATGCCAGGTCCCAAAGCCTATACTCTTCTGTGGAGCCATGCTTCCTCTTTTAACCTTTTTCTAGGGGAAACTTAAGTCAGAGGCACCTTTCCTTGATACGTTTACCAAAGATTTCCTTGATACATTTACCAAACAGACTAATCACCTTGCCAACTGGAGCGAGATTGAAAGTGAGAGAGACAGATTTTAGGTGGATTTTAGGGAACTGAGTGTAGGAGAGGAGGGGAGGTGGCCTCATCTGTAAGGCACACTGATTCATAACTGTGCCTTATTCATAACTGCCTTATTCATAACTGTGCCTGCCCCTGCCGAGTCTCCTTTTAGGTGACGTGTCATGGCCCAGAGCAGCAGCTCAGCTTCCCAAACTCCTGCCCACTCGAGAGAACTCTTCACATGCCACGTTCCCCTCATCACAGCATTTCTACACTGATGGATATGATTGTAATCAACCTCATTACACGAAGTGATGCTCCTTAACATCGCTTCTTGGTGGCTCCTTCTCCATCGTTTCATTGCCATCTAGACTGAGTTACTCCAAGGCAGGGCCTCTGTCCTATTTACATCTGAGCCACCAAGACAGTGTCTTAAAATACATAAACATTCATATGGAAAAGCAATTGGAGAAGTGTTGGTAATGACTTCATTTTATTTGCTGCCTTCATCACCATGGCCAATAGGAGGTGAAAACTTTGGTGTTGAGGCAAGAAGGAATAGTGGGACCTTACCTCCAAATGTCATCATTTAGATGTTTGTTAATAAATAATGATAAGCACGGTATTGTGAGAAATAGAGAGATTTGGAAAACTCTGATGGCATTTGGGATGTAGTTAAGGAAATGGAAAAATCAAGAACAAAGTGCATTAGAAATTAAGAGCAGAATTCGATGAATTCTCCAATGCAGGTTCAGAGACAGCACAGTGGAGAAACTGGTTAAATCAGTATGAGGCATGTTTAATAGACAAGACGACATATATGACCTTGACTTTGAAGGATAAGTAGACAGAGGACAGGGATTACCAGGAAGCAGCTTTTCTGGTCAACAGAAGAACGTTTAATCAGAGATGACTTTGTTTATCAGGAACAGCAAATAAAGAAATACACTTGGAAGACAGAACTCATGGAAAGACGTAGTGGCAGATGGGGAAGAAAACTAGTTTATGGAGAGTCTAAACCTTATTTTAGAGGAAGAAGGGAACCAGTGAAGATTTTTGAGAAGGAAAGCAACGTGCTCAGACTTGTGTTTCAGAGCCGCCCTGGAGATGATATGGAAAGGAAATCGCTCTGTGAAAGCAGGCAGCCTAAGTGATTTCTTGACTATTTTCTTTGCTCCTAGGGTAAGAGTCCTTTGCAACATTTACTTTGCGGAGGCCATAAAACCACATCAGAATGAATCATGCACTATCGTCCTCTAACTTTCTGGTTCCAGTGGGCCTGATGCAATGCTTAGGTTTACTGAAATTTGGGGTAATCAGAGCAGGAGGGAAATCATTTTAGCAAACACAGGCCATTTGTGTGGAACACCAGATCAACTCACAATCAAAATCTGTGTCAAGGAGAGCAAGAAGCATTGCCAGGCAGGTTGTGGAGGGCCCTCCTGTTTCCACTGCCCAGTGTCAAGCCGAGTAGGGGGCCCATTTTGTCTCACCCAGGACAGTTAGGACTTGAGACACCTTCTACCATGAATCGTGGTACCTCGACCCCAGGAGCACTTCACCCAGTCTGGGTAGTTGTGCTTTTGTTCCATCAGGCATAATGCTGCCGAGCACTTAAAGGCACATTTTCTGCACAGTGTGTAAGGATTTAGTGGTACAACTCCCATTCACGTTAATGGAAATCCCGCCAGGAAATCTCCATCTGGGCCACACTGAAAACTCACCTCTGATTGTTCTGTTTGATTTGGTTCACCTGTGTCTTCCTCCATTCTGTTCTGAGGATGTTTGCAGGCTCGTTAGTGCCAGCCTGAACTCAGCACTGAGTCTTAATCTCCCTGTCAAAGTGAGGAGGCTCAGAGGTGTCTTTATTGCTGAAGGAAAGGGTGGATTTAGAGTGGTTTTATTAGAAGCTACAGTGGTTCTAAGAAAGTCAGCGATCCCCCAGGTTCTGCTCTCAGGGCAGGTATACGCTCATCCTCAAAGTTGAATTTTGTTGTATTTGGTACAGAAGTGAGGAAGGTAGTGGCAGATGGGGAAGAAAAAAAACTTGGAAGACAGAACTCATGGAAAGACGTAGTGGCAGATGGGGAAGAAAACTAGTTTATGGAGAGTCTAAACCTTATTTTAGAGGAAGAAGGGAACCAGTGAAGATTTTTGAGAAGGAAAGCAACGTGCTCAGACTTGTGTTTCAGAGCCGCCCTGGAGATGATATGGAAAGGAAATCGCTCTGTGAAAGCAGGCAGCCTAAGTGATTTCTTGACTATTTTCTTTGCTCCTAGGGTAAGAGTCCTTTGCAACATTTACTTTGCGGAGGCCATAAAACCACATCAGAATGAATCATGCACTATCGTCCTCTAACTTTCTGGTTCCAGTGGGCCTGATGCAATGCTTAGGTTTACTGAAATTTGGGGTAATCAGAGCAGGAGGGAAATCATTTTAGCAAACACAGGCCATTTGTGTGGAACACCAGATCAACTCACAATCAAAATCTGTGTCAAGGAGAGCAAGAAGCATTGCCAGGCAGGTTGTGGAGGGCCCTCCTGTTTCCACTGCCCAGTGTCAAGCCGAGTAGGGGGCCCATTTTGTCTCACCCAGGACAGTTAGGACTTGAGACACCTTCTACCATGAATCGTGGTACCTCGACCCCAGGAGCACTTCACCCAGTCTGGGTAGTTGTGCTTTTGTTCCATCAGGCATAATGCTGCCGAGCACTTAAAGGCACATTTTCTGCACAGTGTGTAAGGATTTAGTGGTACAACTCCCATTCACGTTAATGGAAATCCCGCCAGGAAATCTCCATCTGGGCCACACTGAAAACTCACCTCTGATTGTTCTGTTTGATTTGGTTCACCTGTGTCTTCCTCCATTCTGTTCTGAGGATGTTTGCAGGCTCGTTAGTGCCAGCCTGAACTCAGCACTGAGTCTTAATCTCCCTGTCAAAGTGAGGAGGCTCAGAGGTGTCTTTATTGCTGAAGGAAAGGGTGGATTTAGAGTGGTTTTATTAGAAGCTACAGTGGTTCTAAGAAAGTCAGCGATCCCCCAGGTTCTGCTCTCAGGGCAGGTATACGCTCATCCTCAAAGTTGAATTTTGTTGTATTTGGTACAGAAGTGAGATAAAGTGAGCAAATCCCCAATATGATGGGGGAGCCCCTGGAAACAGCTGCCTGAGGGCTCAGGGCATAGTGGAGTCCAGTCCTGAGAAGACACAGGCCAGTCTGGTGCCTGGACATAGAGAACATCCAGGGAGGGGAAACCAACCATCTCGCTCCAATACAAGCTCACTCATCATCCTTCTCCACGTACGTACTTTTGAGGGTAGCAAGGATTATTGCTAAAGATGCTGAATTGTTACTTTTTCCCCCTAAAATATGTAGTTTCTTTCATTTAAAATATGTAGTGTCTTTCCGAGCAGCTTGATTTGCTCTCGCCTGTTCATTTAGGTACCACAACATGCTAATTATTGGGCTTGTCGTGATGTTGGAGTATGATAGCTACTTTGACACCATGACTCAGCTGATGTATTGTTCTGTCCTTGGCCACTGTCACACATCCCATCTTGTGTTCATGCTACTCTGAGCACCTGTGGTCTTTATGTCCGTTCCATGTACCCTTGGGTTCTGACAGTGAAGCGAGACCTGCAGATGTGAGCTCTGACTCTTCTTCCCCTAGGATCCCAATGGTGTACATTGGGAGACTCAACTTCACACTCAGGTTTGAACTTAGACTTAAACTTCTTCCTCACCTAAAAATATGATTGAGACTCTGGACTAAGACACACACTGCCGGGGCTGACATTGCTGTGTGTCCATGAACAAAAGATTCAGACACTTCCATTATGGTTCTCACCTCTGTGAAATATAGATACTAACAGTGCTATGAAGTAGGCACTAGGGTAAAACTTAAATGAAATAATCCATGCAAAGAGCTTAGTACTGTATCTCCTTCATAAAAAGAGTTCAAAAGCTGATTGCTATTATTAAACATTACTTCTGCAACTCCAAATAACAGTGCAGTATTTTATATATGAAGCAAAAATAATTTAAGAGACTTTGAGAATGCTATTTTTCATTCTGTGTATCATTTGCTTCTTTATGTAATGTGTTCTCTAGAAAATAATCTTTAAAGCTTGACTATATGGCACTAGTGGTAAAGAACCCACCTGCCAATGTAGGTAGAAGTTAAGAGACGTAGGTTTGATCCCTAGCTCAGGAAGATCACCTAGAGGAGGGCATAACAACCCACTCCAGGATTCTTGCCTGGAGAATTCCTTGGACAGCCTGGTAGGCTATAGTCCATAGGGTTGCAAAGAGTCAGCCACGGGTGAAGCGACTTAGCACACACACATAATAATAGCGAGGTAGCATTGTACATATGTAACATTCTATGTTTTACCCCCAGCAGCCTTGAAAGATAGACAGCAATGATACACTCTCGTCATTTCCAAGGTTGGGAAACTGACTCACAGAATCGTAAATGTCTTCCTAAGTGGACATTATCAGTAGCTAGTATGTGATGTGACTAAGACAATCTCAATGTTTATTTATCTAAGTACAATGTGTCTTATATTTGCAGGGAAAATGCAAAATAGAATATAAGAATAAAATTTTCTGAGCAATGGAAATTGAAGGAAAATAAGTCTGGGAAAGTTGATGTAATTCACTATGAAAAGAAGCCAAACAGCATGGTTCCAATGCCCTTGTAAAGGCAGTGATATTGGAGCTGGAGATGTTTAATTGGAAATGATTTGGGAAAACATAATTCTCATTCTGCAGTAACAACTTGTTTTCTTAAGTGTAATTTCACTCTTAAGTGATCTCAAATTCTGCTGGAAAGATATAAGCAAGAATATTGTACCACAGCCTTCCCAAGGAGCAGTATCTCATCTACATTTTTATCATCATCATGAATTATTTATTAGGAAACAAATTGCCTATAGGGGCACACTAACAACAACAACAACAACAAAAAACACTGTCCAAACAGTGACAGTCTCCTAGAACTCATCTTTGTCTCCACAAGTTAATAATCAAATGCAATTCAACAAAAGTAAATACATATATAAATAAATGAAATAACATTAAGCCAGGGGCTTCCCTGGTGGTCCAGTGTGTAAGGACACCACCTTGCAGTGCAAGGGGTGCTGGTTCGATCCCTGGCCTGGGAAGATCCCACGTGCTGCAGAGCGGCTGGACCAATGTGACCAATGACCGAGCTGGAGCTCTGGGGTTCATGCGCCCAGAGCCGGTGCTCTGCGACAACAGAGGCCACCGCGATGGGAGGCCCACACGGGCCAAAGAACAAAGATGGATGAAAATGGACAAATGAAAGACCGATAGAAGTGACCCGCCCGCCCCCCTCCCAACCCCAACCCATCCCCGCCCCCAAAAAATTAAGCCAAATGGATCAATGATAAGTGAGTTATATTATATAATTGAGAGTCTTTGAATCTCTGTCAGGGATTTCACTAATTGTGCCACATTTGAGTCTAAATTATTTTCTTAACTGGGAAGAAGAGCAGAAAATGCTCTAGAGACTCCTTATGTTTTCAGCCTCTTGAGGACTAGGCTGAACTTTACTCTGCCTTATACCTCAAGCACTTGTCATAGCATTGACTCATACTAGATTCTGGGTAAATGATACTGGGCTGACCAAGTGAGATAACAGAATAGGTACACAATTCGTTGGAGCTGTATTGACAGAGGGAAAATTCCGGAAGCATCCTGGAGACTTCATGGAAGAGGCAACTACATTAAACAAAGGAGCTTGACCATTATTTCATTCCCAGTAAGCATCTGTGGAAGTGTAGCCACACAGTCTAATTTCTGGGGAAAGGAAAAGTAAGCATATCCCTACTACTCATTCTCAAAGGAAGAATAGAGATTTTTTTTAATCGTAGGCTGAAATAATTTTAATTTTTAATAGAATTTCACCTAGTGTAATGACATGTGAAAAGCTCCCTTTATTTTATTGTACCTAGCAAAGCATGTAGCAGAAAGTTCAGTTTCTAGATAAGTTTACCAACAAAATAAGTCATTGGCTTTCATTGATCAGTTAGATGTGAGAGGAAAAAGGGAACTATAGATTGATCGCTGGAAAAGAAAGGCAGAAAGAATTTCTCTCACAAGAATTTTCCAACTCACTTACCTCTTAACCTCCTCATCTCAAGAAAACCAGCGCTGGGTCCTGGTCCAGTGTGTAAGGACACCACCTTGCAGTGCAAGGGGTGCTGGTTCGATCCCTGGCCTGGGAAGATCCCACGTGCTGCAGAGCGGCTGGACCAATGTGACCAATGACCGAGCTGGAGCTCTGGGGTTCATGCGCCCAGAGCCGGTGCTCTGCGACAACAGAGGCCACCGCGATGGGAGGCCCACACGGGCCAAAGAACAAAGATGGATGAAAATGGACAAATGAAAGACCGATAGAAGTGACCCGCCCGCCCCCCTCCCAACCCCAACCCATCCCCGCTCCCCCCCCCAAAAAAATTAAGCCAAATGGATCAATGATAAGTGAGTTATATTATATAATTGAGAGTCTTTGAATCTCTGTCAGGGATTTCACTAATTGTGCCACATTTGAGTCTAAATTATTTTCTTAACTGGGAAGAAGAGCAGAAAATGCTCTAGAGACTCCTTATGTTTTCAGCCTCTTGAGGACTAGGCTGAACTTTACTCTGCCTTATACCTCAAGCACTTGTCATAGCATTGACTCATACTAGATTCTGGGTAAATGATACTGGGCTGACCAAGTGAGATAACAGAATAGGTACACAATTCGTTGGAGCTGTATTGACAGGGGGAAAAATTCCGGAAGCATCCTGGAGACTTCATGGAAGAGGCAACTACATTAAACAAAGGAGCTTGACCATTATTTCATTCCCAGTAAGCATCTGTGGAAGTGTAGCCACACAGTCTAATTTCTGGGGAAAGGAAAAGTAAGCATATCCCTACTACTCATTCTCAAAGGAAGAATAGAGATTTTTTTTAATCGTAGGCTGAAATAATTTTAATTTTTAATAGAATTTCACCTAGTGTAATGACATGTGAAAAGCTCCCTTTATTTTATTGTACCTAGCAAAGCATGTAGCAGAAAGTTCAGTTTCTAGATAAGTTTACCAACAAAATAAGTCATTGGCTTTCATTGATCAGTTAGATGTGAGAGGAAAAAGGGAACTATAGATTGATCGCTGGAAAAGAAAGGCAGAAAGAATTTCTCTCACAAGAATTTTCCAACTCACTTACCTCTTAACCTCCTCATTCAGAGAGCTAGTCAAATGAAAACTTTAACTGAAAATAAACAAAAGACAAACTGTCTCTTCAGAAATCCCCCTATTCTAGAGTTTGAGGGCCCCTCAGTGTTCTAGAATCCCATGTCTCCTCCTGCAGGATTTTGATTCACTCTTAAGAAACAAAATCTCCTCTCCTTCAATACATGTCTATATTTCCTGCTTTCTCTTAGCTGTAACTATGCTCAGACCAGTTTGGCTAAGTTGGCTGACTTAGTGGTTACCAGACAGAAGAAGTGTCTGACTAGCTTGCATGCCAGCTCAGACATGATAAGAAGATGGTCACCGGATCCCCAGTGGCTCCTGGTGAGAGGTAAGCATGTTTGGACATCACTTAGAATGGAACTAGAATTCCCAGGAAATCTCATGAAAACTAGATGTTCTTTTGTTAGAGCTTGATCCTGTTTAAGGAACTCTCTATAACATGGGAGAATATGCTCATTAACAAATGTGTATACTTTCCTTGTCCTAAATGTGGTGGCCCATTGAAAGGAGAATACTTTGACCAAGCTCATTTTGCATTTACACATTCATTTACAAGAATTCCAGACCTTGTCACTCTGTGCCAGAGACCTTTCAGTGCCCCCTCCAACTGGAAAAAAATAGTCTCCAAGGAAATTCTGCTCTTGTCTCCAGTGATTTGATTTGGTTTATTTAATAAACATTGAATTTACACATAACAGAGGGATGAGGTTCAGGACAGATGAGTAACCAAAGTTCAAAGCAGAAAGTGATACAAAATGCAGAGGTTATGGGGTTGTGCACACACCTATCACCAAGTTAAAATTATATTTTAATGTTTGAAGTATTTTATAGTGGTTGTTGGGGCTGTTTGTTTCGTGGCAACAATATTACAGTTTTGATGTGCCTTGTGTTATTTTTCTTTATTTTTTTTTGCTATTGCTAATGATTTGGGACTCTAGTGCATCCATATCAATTGAAGTGTCTTGCCAGGTTTTGTTTACTATATTTTTAAAAATTATTTATTTACTTGTTTTGGCTTTGCTGAGGTGTTTTCTTGAAAGTCTTAGAAGGAAAACTATAGATTGATCGCTGGAAAAGAAAGGCAGAAAGAATTTCTCTCACAAGAATTTTCCAACTCACTTACCTCTTAACCTCCTCATTCAGAGAGCTAGTCAAATGAAAACTTTAACTGAAAATAAACAAAAGACAAACTGTCTCTTCAGAAATCCCCCTATTCTAGAGTTTGAGGGCCCCTCAGTGTTCTAGAATCCCATGTCTCCTCCTGCAGGATTTTGATTCACTCTTAAGAAACAAAATCTCCTCTCCTTCAATACATGTCTATATTTCCTGCTTTCTCTTAGCTGTAACTATGCTCAGACCAGTTTGGCTAAGTTGGCTGACTTAGTGGTTACCAGACAGAAGAAGTGTCTGACTAGCTTGCATGCCAGCTCAGACATGATAAGAAGATGGTCACCGGATCCCCAGTGGCTCCTGGTGAGAGGTAAGCATGTTTGGACATCACTTAGAATGGAACTAGAATTCCCAGGAAATCTCATGAAAACTAGATGTTCTTTTGTTAGAGCTTGATCCTGTTTAAGGAACTCTCTATAACATGGGAGAATATGCTCATTAACAAATGTGTATACTTTCCTTGTCCTAAATGTGGTGGCCCATTGAAAGGAGAATACTTTGACCAAGCTCATTTTGCATTTACACATTCATTTACAAGAATTCCAGACCTTGTCACTCTGTGCCAGAGACCTTTCAGTGCCCCCTCCAACTGGAAAAAAATAGTCTCCAAGGAAATTCTGCTCTTGTCTCCAGTGATTTGATTTGGTTTATTTAATAAACATTGAATTTACACATAACAGAGGGATGAGGTTCAGGACAGATGAGTAACCAAAGTTCAAAGCAGAAAGTGATACAAAATGCAGAGGTTATGGGGTTGTGCACACACCTATCACCAAGTTAAAATTATATTTTAATGTTTGAAGTATTTTATAGTGGTTGTTGGGGCTGTTTGTTTCGTGGCAACAATATTACAGTTTTGATGTGCCTTGTGTTATTTTTCTTTATTTTTTTTTGCTATTGCTAATGATTTGGGACTCTAGTGCATCCATATCAATTGAAGTGTCTTGCCAGGTTTTGTTTACTATATTTTTAAAAATTATTTATTTACTTGTTTTGGCTTTGCTGAGTGTGCTGAGTCTTCACTGCTGTGTGGACTTCTCAACACAGTTGTTCTCTTGTTGCTCCTGGACTCTAGAGCACAAACTCAGTAGTTACAGCACACTGGCTCGCTTAGTTGCTCTGTGGCTTGCGGGATCTTCCTGGACCAGAGATCAAACTCGGGTCTCCTGCATTGGCAGGCATATTCTTTACCACTGAGCCACCAGGGAAGTCCTAGTTACTAAATTTTTAATCAGAAATCAGAACCAATTTGGAAAATACAGCTGATATCGTATATTTCTCTGATGTGATTGGTATTTATTTCTTCAGTTATGACATCACTACCGTTTTATCTCTGAAAAATGTAAAGCAAGTCTTTTTTTTTTTTTTCAATTATTGCTTTATTTATTTTAATTTGGCTGCACTGGATCTTAGCTGTGGCATGTGGGATCTAGTTCTCTGACCAGAGATCAAACCCAGGCTCCCTGCATTAGGAGCACAGAGTCTTACCCACTGGACCACCAGGGAAGTCCCAAAGCAAGTCTTAATGTTAGCTTAGGGCATATGAAAATTAAAAATTGAAAACTTAATCATCCATTAATAATGCCGCTTCCCCTAGTAATTAATAGTTAAAGATTTAATCTCTATTAAATAGCTATGTAGCTATTGTTATGCTACCTTTTACGTTATTTTATTTAATTATCATAAGAATCCTAAAAGGAGATACTGTTGTTTTGCATTTAACAAGTAATCTAGAGACATTATGTAATTTACCAAAGGCCACATATATCATAAATGACAGATTCCCAGATTCAGGCCCAGATAATCTTGAGTCTAGGACCCCTATGCTTAGCTGCGTTTCTGTGTCACTGCTTTCTGTTGGTTCTTCATTCTCTGCCAGCCCTTACATACTCGTCTTTAACATGCTTAGGTAGTTGTTAGTGGATCTTTGCCTTCTGCTAGATTTTAAATATTTTCAGTCTAAGGGTTATTTTTTAGCAAATGTATAACCCGCCTATCTTCAAAGATAATAAGTGCTCAATAAATTCTTATTAGATTAAATTTAGTCTTTAATGCCCCTCATATTCTACATGTTCTCAACATACAGATGAATTAGCTCAGAGTTCTTTCTTGAGCTCCCAGCTGGTTCTTTGACATGCCTGTGGGACATCAACTGAGTGTCCTGCAGCTGGTACTTCCAAAGCAACTTGCCCTAGATTGAATTTAGCATCGCCACCTTCCTCTTTTCCAGATTAGTTCTCTTCTGTGTTCTTTGTGTCACTGCCCCTATCTATCATGTACCTGGTTGAAAACTTAGAGATGTGTTTTCCACATCTCTGTTTTCAACACTCTTTCCCCATCATCCAGGAAAATATGGAGTCTTTTAGAAAAGCTGTCAAACATTTTATCACAATTTAATATTCATCCTTTCCTGTAAACCATATGTATTGAGCACTCACTCTCTATCAGGTGCTTTTCTAGGAACACAAAGATGAATAAGATGAGGCCATCCTCTGAGAAGACATAATGTAGTGACAAGGAAAGAGATTGGATATAAAGATAGATTATAGTAATTTATTTCTGTTACCCTAAAGAGGACATAGCTCCATGAAGGCAATATTAAAAAAAAAAAATCTCTGATGTCTAGCATAGTATTCATACTTGACACATAGTAGGTAATATATATAAAGGTTTTTAAATAATAAATCAATTAAACTATGTACTACTCATGGCATATTATTAGTTCCTTCTCTTGAACTTCACATGATATGGCACTGATGCTTGCTCCCATCGAATTCTTATTTGATTCTGGTTTATTCTGTGGTGAGTCACTAGATATCATCTCTCGACCTAAATTAGGAGCTCTCTGAATCAAGAGGGTAGATCTGTAATCTACACACCTCAGTGCAGTGCTGCAGGGTCAAGAGACACTCAATATTTATTGAACTAAGTGGGCACCTGGGCCCTGTTGGTAATCAGTATGGGAGTCATGGGACATTCTGAACGTTTGCACTTTCAGTTCTAGTTTATGCTATGTCTCAGTAATGGGTCATTAACAGGTTAGTTTTTGGGGTTTCCGCCTGGGTTATTTTACTATAGGATTGAGGTTAGGAAACAACATGTTTAGGACAAGATCACTCACTGAGTTCAGAAAAGGGCCACATGCTTCTTCTGAGTTGGGGTTGGAGCCCCATTTAGTTAAGTGGTAGGTAAACAGTAAGTGGGGCACAAGGCAAGGCTTGATGGTGACTGCCAAACCTGCCCCTACTCTTTGCAACTCAGATTCGCTGCAACCTCACACATGCATGACACAGGGGAAAAGGGAACAATCAAGTTATTTACTTATTTACCACCAGAGTCAGCGAGAATATTTTTCCCCTTAAGCAGTTAAAATGAATAGCACAGTCGAGAGAGAATTGAAAACACTGGTGGTTCCTTATAAATTAGTTGCCCCCCCACATCTCTGTTTTCAACACTCTTTCCCATCATCCAGGAAAATATGGAGTCTTTTAGAAAAGCTGTCAAACATTTTATCACAATTTAATATTCATCCTTTCCTGTAAACCATATGTATTGAGCACTCACTCTCTATCAGGTGCTTTTCTAGGAACACAAAGATGAATAAGATGAGGCCATCCTCTGAGAAGACATAATGTAGTGACAAGGAAAGAGATTGGATATAAAGATAGATTATAGTAATTTATTTCTGTTACCCTAAAGAGGACATAGCTCCATGAAGGCAATATTAAAAAAGCAAAATCTCTGATGTCTAGCATAGTATTCATACTTGACACATAGTAGGTAATATATATAAAGGTTTTTAAATAATAAATCAATTAAACTATGTACTACTCATGGCATATTATTAGTTCCTTCTCTTGAACTTCACATGATATGGCACTGATGCTTGCTCCCATCGAATTCTTATTTGATTCTGGTTTATTCTGTGGTGAGTCACTAGATATCATCTCTCGACCTAAATTAGGAGCTCTCTGAATCAAGAGGGTAGATCTGTAATCTACACACCTCAGTGCAGTGCTGCAGGGTCAAGAGACACTCAATATTTATTGAACTAAGTGGGCACCTGGGCCCTGTTGGTAATCAGTATGGGAGTCATGGGACATTCTGAACGTTTGCACTTTCAGTTCTAGTTTATGCTATGTCTCAGTAATGGGTCATTAACAGGTTAGTTTTTGGGGTTTCCGCCTGGGTTATTTTACTATAGGATTGAGGTTAGGAAACAACATGTTTAGGACAAGATCACTCACTGAGTTCAGAAAAGGGCCACATGCTTCTTCTGAGTTGGGGTTGGAGCCCCATTTAGTTAAGTGGTAGGTAAACAGTAAGTGGGGCACAAGGCAAGGCTTGATGGTGACTGCCAAACCTGCCCCTACTCTTTGCAACTCAGATTCGCTGCAACCTCACACATGCATGACACAGGGAAGAGGGAACAATCAAGTTATTTACTTATTTACCACCAGAGTCAGCGAGAATATTTTTCCCCCTTAAGCAGTTAAAATGAATAGCACAGTCGAGAGAGAATTGAAAACACTGGTGGTTCCTTATAAAAGAAAATGTGAACTGGTTCTGATAACACCAACGGCTACCTGACATACATTCTTCCCACGGTGTTTTAACAAGCTGGACTATTTTTAGGGAAATTCTTTGCCTTGAACTAAATTTATTGGCCTTAAAGTCTTCTCGTCTATTTTTTCGTGTGTGCGTGCTCCAACGGTTCAATTTATAACTGACACCTTTACTACCTACCAGCATATCAGTTTCATCTCCCAGAGGAAGAGAAAACCAGACCCTGTGACTAGTGAACTGGATTGAAAATCTAGTCTAATGCTGACAGATAAATGCACTAATTTTCTTCTGTGACCGGTTCTGCATTGCAGGGTGAGCCTGCTTCTAACAACTCCCTCAAAAGGCTCTGTAACCCGTCCAAAAGATGATGTCAAGTGCTACAAGGACCCAGGTCAGCCCTGCCTCATAGGTAACAGTTACCCCAGTGATAAAGTTACCAGGCAGGTTTTGAATGAGATTGTGTTTTTAAATGAAAGACTGGCTGGAAATGTAGACTTGGACCAAGCATTAATAGGGGAAAATTTGAGACAAACAGAGGTTAGAATTTGGTTTCTTTGTGATGTTCAGCAAAGGTCAGGGAAGGTTCTAATACAGAAGGAACCCAAAGTTTCAATGAGGCGTAAGTGGTGTCTCACTAATGTGTGAGCACGTAGCCTAGACAAAGTGAATTCTAGGTGTAGCCAAGTGCCGTTTTGTGAAATGGAAGCCCTGGTTGTTCAGCTGGGACTAGTCACTTAATTTGGATAAGTCCCCGAGCAGTTGAAAACCTGCTGGGTGTCTTGTTTAATTTTATTCTAAGGAAGAAATACCATCCCTCCACCCCCATGCCAACTGTTTAGGTCAAATGTGGAAGGAAGACATAAATAGCAGGCATGGAACCATCAGATAGCCTTTGAGATTAGCTTTATAATTTTTCTCCTTTACTACTGAAGTCATGGCTGTGGAGGCTGCTCATGAATGGACCAGAGCCCAAATGGCAACCATGTTCCCATTATCCATCTGTTGTGTTTCTTCACAAAGGTTTAAGTACAAGATTGATTGTGCATATCTGACAATGTGAAGTACCTCTGGGTAAAGAAACTACAAACAGTTTCTCACTCTGGACAAAAGAAAGAAGACATACATCCAGAAGATGAATGGTGGAAAACCAGGCAGTAAGGGCACAGAAGATACTTGTGTTGTTAAAAAAAAAATAAGAGAAGCAGAAGGAGAAGAAGAAAGAGAAGGGAAAATACTGAGAAATCTTGAATTTGAAATATATGGGTTTAAAGTTCCTATACAAGTTGACTTAGAAAAACTAAAGCTCTCTTTATAGCAAGCATAGCTAGTGAGAAACTGTGTCCCCACACACACCAAAAAACAAATCATGTGTAGAGAAGAGTAAAAAAAATTTAAAGCACAAACCTAAAACTAACTGCAACTAAGAGGAAGAACCAGATTGTTCGCTCAAATGAAGAGTTTATTACTGTTGGCATAAACAAAGCTAAAATATTTTCAGTGTTAAAAAGACAACAAAAACTGGGAAATGTGTTGTGTGGATGATAATCAACACAAGGACTCAAAACACAGAACATCCATGCTGCCGGGCTCTTCTCTGTTGAAGGTGGAAACGAGATTCACTGACACTTGCTGTTATAAACTCAAGAAGACGCGTTTCCTGACGCTCCACCAGCTGCCACCCAGCCTGCTCCAGCCCAGGAAGGTTCTAATACAGAAGGAACCCAAAGTTTCAATGAGGCGTAAGTGGTGTCTCACTAATGTGTGAGCACGTAGCCTAGACAAAGTGAATTCTAGGTGTAGCCAAGTGCCGTTTTGTGAAATGGAAGCCCTGGTTGTTCAGCTGGGACTAGTCACTTAATTTGGATAAGTCCCCGAGCAGTTGAAAACCTGCTGGGTGTCTTGTTTAATTTTATTCTAAGGAAGAAATACCATCCCTCCACCCCCATGCCAACTGTTTAGGTCAAATGTGGAAGGAAGACATAAATAGCAGGCATGGAACCATCAGATAGCCTTTGAGATTAGCTTTATAATTTTTCTCCTTTACTACTGAAGTCATGGCTGTGGAGGCTGCTCATGAATGGACCAGAGCCCAAATGGCAACCATGTTCCCATTATCCATCTGTTGTGTTTCTTCACAAAGGTTTAAGTACAAGATTGATTGTGCATATCTGACAATGTGAAGTACCTCTGGGTAAAGAAACTACAAACAGTTTCTCACTCTGGACGAAAGAAAGAAGACATACATCCAGAAGATGAATGGTGGAAAACCAGGCAGTAAGGGCACAGAAGATACTTGTGTTGTTAAAAAAAAAATAAGAGAAGCAGAAGGAGAAGAAGAAAGAGAAGGGAAAATACTGAGAAATCTTGAATTTGAAATATATGGGTTTAAAGTTCCTATACAAGTTGACTTAGAAAAACTAAAGCTCTCTTTATAGCAAGCATAGCTAGTGAGAAACTGTGTCCCCACACACACCAAAAAACAAATCATGTGTAGAGAAGAGTAAAAAAAATTTAAAGCACAAACCTAAAACTAACTGCAACTAAGAGGAAGAACCAGATTGTTCGCTCAAATGAAGAGTTTATTACTGTTGGCATAAACAAAGCTAAAATATTTTCAGTGTTAAAAAGACAACAAAAACTGGGAAATGTGTTGTGTGGATGATAATCAACACAAGGACTCAAAACACAGAACATCCATGCTGCCGGGCTCTTCTCTGTTGAAGGTGGAAACGAGATTCACTGACACTTGCTGTTATAAACTCAAGAAGACGCGTTTCCTGACGCTCCACCAGCTGCCACCCAGCCTGCTCCAGCCCAGGCAGGCGGCACAGGCTCAGCCCAGTGCAGAGGAGCCGGCTGGTCCACGGTGAGAAAGCATGGTCCGGCCTCCTTCCTCGGCACCACCTGTATCTTTCTCGATGTCCCTCCTTGTTAGGGAAGAAAAACTGTTTGGTCAATGATTCCTGACTCCATAGGATTTTAGAGGTGTCTTCTTTCTCTCCTGCTTCATCATAAAAGTGGACTTTGCTTGCAATCTTCCAAGTAGGAAGACAGAAAAGTCAGAAAATGAATATCTTCACAATATAGTACTTGATCTTCAAAGTCCTTTCCCACACTTTATTTCATCCAGCACTATCCTATGAGGCGGCAGGGCCAATGTTCTTCAGCCCATCTTGCAGATGATGACTGAGGCTCAGAGAGCTAGTGTTTTGCCCAGACTCACAACTGGTAAGTGAAGTCCAGGACAAGACTCAGACTCCCAGTCTTGGAGTCCAGAGCACGTCAAATTTCATCAAAATATGCATATGCTGCTTTCTGCAAAGAACTTTGGAATAATACAGATGACAAAAGGTGTTTTTCAGTTCTGTTTACTTGTGTGCATTGCTATTTCTGCTTTACTTCACACTTCAAAGTGGTTTATTTACTGTAATTCTTCTTGAGAGGCAGGTAATTATGTTTTTATATAAGTTTTCATTTATGTAATCATAGTTTTAGTTATATGTTACTTATGTGTCCTTGGGCTCTCTCACTAGGTAGGAGGATAGGTAGATACCAAATAGAGATTATAGACATAGACTCCAAAATATCCATTTCTATTTGTTTCCTAAAAAGAACACTGTTACTAGATAGCATTTCATGTTTTTCTCTGTCTCATTTAAAACTTAGGCAAATTTGTAATACCCACAGATTTTTGAAACAAGAATTTAGGAGGAATTCTTAATCATGTTACACCCAACATCCTCCAATGATTTTAAAGTTTCACTAGAGGGCACTCCCACTTCATGGCCAGGAGGCAGCAAGGACAAAGGACCATAGTGCTCTGGATGCTTAACCTGTAGTACATACTATTTTGTTTTCTTTCTCACTCTCTCTCTTTCTCTTTCTCTGTATAACAAACAAGTGCAATTATACAGGTCTTCCTTTAAACATATGAATAGAAATAAACTACATTGAAAAACTAGCAAACATTTCCAACCATGAATTATGGTTCACCTTGTGACATAGAACACATTATTCAAAATCTTCAGCATTGAATTTTTGGTTGTCAACGTAAACAAGAGAACAAATATAGTGTCAAATGTTAGCTGAGTGCATCAAGAAATATGTCTTGATTGGACAACCCAAAGAGGAAAGTCACTGGTTGCCCAGCACTTATTTCCACCTTGTAAGATCTTCATGGTTACCTCTTCTGGTAAAAGTTTGGGTAAACCCAAATTATAAAGATATGTGGGGTCAGGACATAAGGAAATTAAAGAAAGATCCAAATGGACAATCAAATGAAATTTGCTTTAGAGTAAATTAGACATCAGGTCCTGCTTTCTAGTTCATATACTTTCATGTATCAAAGAATCTGAAGACAGTTTAGATTTTAGCGTGTATTTTAGCAAAACAATACATAGAGCATTTCTTGTTGGAGGAAAATAAGGTATTTCAGAGTCAGAAGGAAGGCAGCCTATTTGCCAAGGGTAGAGCCCCACAGAGCCCTCAGGCTTGAAGTTTTAAAATGATCTCAACCCTTTGGGGGTTTGAATTTCTTTACTGTTGGCAAAACACAACTTCCTGCTTCAAAGAGAAATGGCATTAAGAAGGCCTGTTGGAGAGAGATTCAAAAGACTTGTTGGACATGAAGTCACTGTTACAAAACACCATTTTGATGAGTTTAGTAAAGATTAATCAGAAACATATGGATTAAGTTTTTCTTTAAAATTACATTGGTTTATGTAACAAGGGAAAAGGGGCATGGTAAAATGTGTTTCGGGCTTTGCAAAGCCTCCGAACATTTGAAGAGTGATTTAAGATGCTGAGGGATCCAGGGAAGCAACCATATTCTCCTGGTGTTCACTTGACCATCCTTACTTGATTTAAATTTCTATCAAGGGCAAAATAAATATCATGACTTTCTGCCATTGTTATTCACAGAGGGAAAGAGGAAAACACATATTTGCTTCAAGCCTAGACTGATAAACTTCAATGAAAATGTAGCCTTAGGTATTTAGTTCACAATGATGAAAACTTAATTACTCATATGACCTAAAAAATTCCACTTTGTGTAAATAGGAAGGCAGTGGCTGCAAAACCTAAGCCGAATACTCCTTGGAAACTTTATCTCAAATAATGAGTTACTGGAATTAAGTTCTTCTCTGATAACTCTGGAAGTAAAGTACACCTGATGGAAAAGACATACAAGGACCATCACTGGGGAAAATTTTCACTGTAATAGGTTTTATTAGAACAACATTACTACCAACTACCAAATCAACCAAGAGTGAAAAAGCCTTAAACAAATCATGTTTTGAAGAAATCTAAGGTGAATAGCAAAGCAAGCACAAATAATTAGAGGTTGATGACAGAAATCACTAGATATTGATAGACCCTACTGAAGGTCAGGCATTAAAGAAAGATCCAAATGGACAATCAAATGAAATTTGCTTTAGAGTAAATTAGACATCAGGTCCTGCTTTCTAGTTCATATACTTTCATGTATCAAAGAATCTGAAGACAGTTTAGATTTTAGCGTGTATTTTAGCAAAACAATACATAGAGCATTTCTTGTTGGAGGAAAATAAGGTATTTCAGAGTCAGAAGGAAGGCAGCCTATTTGCCAAGGGTAGAGCCCCACAGAGCCCTCAGGCTTGAAGTTTTAAAATGATCTCAACCCTTTGGGGGTTTGAATTTCTTTACTGTTGGCAAAACACAACTTCCTGCTTCAAAGAGAAATGGCATTAAGAAGGCCTGTTGGAGAGAGATTCAAAAGACTTGTTGGACATGAAGTCACTGTTACAAAACACCATTTTGATGAGTTTAGTAAAGATTAATCAGAAACATATGGATTAAGTTTTTCTTTAAAATTACATTGGTTTATGTAACAAGGAAAAGGGCATGGTAAATGTGTTTCGGGCTTTGCAAAGCCTCCGAACATTTGAAGAGTGATTTAAGATGCTGAGGGATCCAGGGAAGCAACCATATTCTCCTGGTGTTCACTTGACCATCCTTACTTGATTTAAATTTCTATCAAGGGCAAAATAAATATCATGACTTTCTGCCATTGTTATTCACAGAGGGAAAGAGGAAAACACATATTTGCTTCAAGCCTAGACTGATAAACTTCAATGAAAATGTAGCCTTAGGTATTTAGTTCACAATGATGAAAACTTAATTACTCATATGACCTAAAAAATTCCACTTTGTGTAAATAGGAAGGCAGTGGCTGCAAAACCTAAGCCGAATACTCCTTGGAAACTTTATCTCAAATAATGAGTTACTGGAATTAAGTTCTTCTCTGATAACTCTGGAAGTAAAGTACACCTGATGGAAAAGACATACAAGGACCATCACTGGGGAAAATTTTCACTGTAATAGGTTTTATTAGAACAACATTACTACCAACTACCAAATCAACCAAGAGTGAAAAAGCCTTAAACAAATCATGTTTTGAAGAAATCTAAGGTGAATAGCAAAGCAAGCACAAATAATTAGAGGTTGATGACAGAAATCACTAGATATTGATAGACCCTACTGAACTTTCCCCTGTAGGTCAAGTAATCTTTTAGAAATGTAGCACAACTAAAATAAACTAAAAGTTGGGATACAGCTAAGAGATTTCATAAGTCATAAAATAATAAAGTTTCTCCCTCCTGCAAATAAATCAAGGGACATTATACATGGTTGCCTTTATCTTTAGGAAAATATATGTGTAGTATATAAAAATATATATTTATACATATATCTATATGTGTATCTTTACCCTATGAAGTGTTTGCTAATCATTTGTAGTAAGATTAAGCAAATTTAGGAAGTTCTTTCTTCGGAAATATTTCTAATAAATGTTAGCTTTCATACAACCAAATAAAATGTTTTCTCCAGGGAGTGTGGTAATGAACAGGTGGTCTATAATCAAAAGGTTCTTTCTGGAAAGCATGTCTGGCTTTCCTTTCAAACGTGTACATGGACAATAATACCAGCCTGTATCAAGCATTGGATTCAGCCCACTATCATGTGCAAATGTACCTGCCTATTAACTTATAGACTGGGCAGGTATTTTACTAAGGTGCAGTATTTCTGTCCCAGGTCATAGCTTGAGTTATTCTCCCTTTCAAGGGCCCCAAAGCTTCATCTGTCACTCTTATTGTCAAATGTTCTATTTTTCCTTTTCCTGCCAGCAGTGATTTCAATTTGGGCTTGACTTCAAGACAGGCCACATTGTATCTGTGATGTCAATGGAAAGGGGATAAAAGTTATTAAAGATATTTGTTATTTTCAAAGGTTAAAAGAGTTTTTCTTGGTGGGTAACACTTTCTCTGGAAAGAACTTCAACTAATTGTCTGACCAGGGAATGGGCACCTAAGTGAGAAAAAATATACTTAATAAAGCATTGGCGTCTATTATTTTTCCCCTTTTTTCAGTGCCCTGGGCCTGTAATTAAGTTCTTCTCTGATAACTCTGGAAGTAAAGTACACCTGATGGAAAAGACATACAAGGACCATCACTGGGGAAAATTTTCACTGTAATAGGTTTTATTAGAACAACATTACTACCAACTACCAAATCAACCAAGAGTGAAAAAGCCTTAAACAAATCATGTTTTGAAGAAATCTAAGGTGAATAGCAAAGCAAGCACAAATAATTAGAGGTTGATGACAGAAATCACTAGATATTGATAGACCCTACTGAACTTTCCCCTGTAGGTCAAGTAATCTTTTAGAAATGTAGCACAACTAAAATAAACTAAAAGTTGGGATACAGCTAAGAGATTTCATAAGTCATAAAATAATAAAGTTTCTCCCTCCTGCAAATAAATCAAGGGACATTATACATGGTTGCCTTTATCTTTAGGAAAATATATGTGTAGTATATAAAAATATATATTTATACATATATCTATATGTGTATCTTTACCCTATGAAGTGTTTGCTAATCATTTGTAGTAAGATTAAGCAAATTTAGGAAGTTCTTTCTTCGGAAATATTTCTAATAAATGTTAGCTTTCATACAACCAAATAAAATGTTTTCTCCAGGGAGTGTGGTAATGAACAGGTGGTCTATAATCAAAAGGTTCTTTCTGGAAAGCATGTCTGGCTTTCCTTTCAAACGTGTACATGGACAATAATACCAGCCTGTATCAAGCATTGGATTCAGCCCACTATCATGTGCAAATGTACCTGCCTATTAACTTATAGACTGGGCAGGTATTTTACTAAGGTGCAGTATTTCTGTCCCAGGTCATAGCTTGAGTTATTCTCCCTTTCAAGGGCCCCAAAGCTTCATCTGTCACTCTTATTGTCAAATGTTCTATTTTTCCTTTTCCTGCCAGCAGTGATTTCAATTTGGGCTTGACTTCAAGACAGGCCACATTGTATCTGTGATGTCAATGGAAAGGGGATAAAAGTTATTAAAGATATTTGTTATTTTCAAAGGTTAAAAGAGTTTTTCTTGGTGGGTAACACTTTCTCTGGAAAGAACTTCAACTAATTGTCTGACCAGGGAATGGGCACCTAAGTGAGAAAAAATATACTTAATAAAGCATTGGCGTCTATTATTTTTCCCCTTTTATTGTCCAGTGCCTCTGGGCCTGGTGGGCTTGCTGGAGGCATCTGAGCTCAATATTCCTTCAAACAGCAGAGCGATGATTACACTGCTGGCTGACTGACTCTTTTTCTGTCTGCCCTAGGTAAGGAATTCTTGCTTCAAACACAATTTATTGTAGAAATTGTTGCTAGGGTTCTAGAAATTGTGTGTGTATCTGTAAAAGAGACCCCAAAAGACAGGTTGTAGGTTCACTTAAAATATTATTTTGTTGTGCTTAATACTCACCTCAACTAGCATCCACTGCTCCATAGCAATAGGGTAAGAAATTTAGAATGTTTTCTAAAAGGCAGTGATACCCAGATGATTTGAGTTCTTCCAAGAAAGGGAACAATTTTAAAAGCAGTGAACTCAAGAACAATTGATCAAACTTACACTAACACACAACATCCATCTGTGCAATGCTTTGAAAAGGAAAAAGAACCAATTGTGACCCTGACATTTTTCAAGTTATGGGAGGGGAAAAAAACCTGCAAAACAAAAAGGCAATGCTTTTAGTTGTATCAGACTGATTTGCTTTAAAGGATCCTTGTGGATTAAGAACAATCAAAATGGAATAGCCTCATATTTGAGTGAAAAAGATAAGATTTTTTTTCTCTTGATATCGTTCACATGTGGATGGCACTGGTTCTCTGACAGTCACCATTTTCTAAAACGTAGTTACCCGAACACATCTAAGTAACACAAAAGGAAAAAGAACATTTTGATGTGTTGAGGAAAGTTGTTTTGACAAATGTCAACGCCTGGGTCTAGTTGGCTGAGGCCTGTTGTTAACTTCCCGAGACTGCATGCATGCTATAGCTTATGCCACTCTGTCAGGGGAAATTGGACATACCCAACACAATTTCATTTCCATTCCTCTGCAACATTACAAGCTTCCTTGGCAGCAAAATCACATATTCTTATCACAAAAGTAAATGAGAGAAAAGAAGACATACATTCCTGTCAAGTTATGTCAAGACATATTTGGTATGTATTTCACTTCACTATCACTGACAGCAAAGATGTCACGTATTCTTAATACAAAGTAAAGAAGTATTTTCCTTTTTTTCTCTCGCTAGGCATCAATTTCATTTTTTTCACTTATAAGCACCAGTGACAAGAAGATGTCTTTTAAAACAAAGCTTTTTAAAAAAAGGCAAAAAAAAATAGTTTTTGTGTTTTGCTAGATTTCTGAATGGACATATTGTGTATAAATTTAATTTAACAATATCATAACAACCACAATAATAGTCATCTATCATCACTTTATTATCCATTTTCACAACACACATTCATTGTTCTAATTTAGTTATTTCCATGCATGTGATAGCATCTGGGTTAAAATAAGTCATGAAGATAATCATTTTTCTGTTAAAGGTGCTAATGGAATAAGAAAGAAAAAACAAAGGAAGGAAGGATAAGAGGAAGGAAGGAGAGAGAAAAGAGGAAAAATTAGTTCACACGAGAAATGAAATAGGTTCTTAATATTATATAAACCAAAACCTTAGAAGACCTAAATCTGATATACTAAGGAAAGTTAGCATTGAATTGTCATTTGGACAGTTCATATTGAATTATTACTTTTGGCCTTTTACTACATTATATTCTATTTAATTATGATGTTTATATCTATTTAGTTATGTTTTTTTTTAATTTTGGCCTCTTATATTGGTTATTTATTTATTTATTTTCATCTATCTTTATTCTTTGGCTTGTGTGGGCCTCCGTTTGCAGTGGCCTCTCTCATTGCAAAGCACTAGCTCTGGGCACATGTGCTTGCAGAGCTCAGGCTCATAAGTGAACCCACCAGTCCAGCTGCTCTGCAGCATGTGGGATTTTCCCAATTCAGGGATTGAACTGGCACCCCTTGCACTGCAAGGCAGATTCTTTACCCACTGGACCACCAGGGAAGCCCTAGTTATGATATTTTTATAAACATGCCTTAGTCTTGAATTCAGTTAGCTTCCTTGCTGGAACTGGGTGGAGCTCTGTCTTCTGAGAGTGGACACACTCACTGGGCCAACACCACCCAGGACAGAAGGGGCTCCCCCAGCCAGCCTTGCTCTGTCTTCAGGAGGAGCCTTCTCAGGAAAACTTTGCTTATGGCTCTTTGAATGCCACAGGACTCATATCTGTGATACTTATAAATACATTATTTTAGAAGCTATTTTGTCAAACAACCTCATTTTACAGTTTAAAAATGGAAACACAATACCTAGAACATGGAAGGAACCTAGATGCCCATCGATGAACGAATGGATCCAAAAGCGCTGGTACATATATACAATGGAATACTATACAGCTGTAAAGAGAAATGCAGAAGAATCAGCCCTAATGAGGTGGCTGGATCTAGAACGTATCATAAAACGTGAAGTCAGTCAGAAAGAGGACAAATACAGTATATTAACATATATATATGGAATCTAGTAGGATGGTGATGATGGCACATGCAGTGAAGTGACGGAAAGACAGACATGGACAGTGGACATATGGACATTGTGGGGAAGGAACAGTGGGTGCGAGGCGTAAAGGAAGTAGCATGAAGGCCTGTACTATCATAAGTGAAGAAAATAGCTATAGTCATTGCTCTGTGAGAAAAGGGGATCCTTTAGGGGTGCTGTGTGATGGTTAGGAGGGGTGGGCAGGGGGGATATACATATGACTAATCTGGGAACATACATATCTGTAAACAACAAAACTCTGTAAAAGTTAAAAGCAAAATAAAGGTTTTAAAAAATAAAAATGGAAACGTAGAGCCATTTAGATCAAAGTCTATAATCATGTTAGACCTACAAACAAGCACCTGACCTAATAATAATGAAGTACCATTCAAGACTTTTATGTAAAAACATAATATGGTAAGAACTCATGAGTGTACATCACTGTTTTCTAGAGTTTTGAATTTCACAGTCCAAAAAAGTTTTGAGAAACTCGTAGGTCTCCTGATATGCACATCTATAGGAAACTAAAAATGGAAGAGTCAAGTACAGTGTATCATGTTTTTTTGTTTTGTCAACTAGAAAATGGTAATCAAATGGACACACAATAGTCACTGAATACATATCTATTTAAATTGTATATGAGAGATTTTTAATACAGAGAAAGTTATAAAATTCTGAAATTTTTTTCAGAATTGAAATTTAGATCACTCCCTGGAGATTCTGATTCCACGGGTCAAAGTTGAGTCCAGATTTGGGGGAACCACTGATTTATTCCACCCCATCCTCCAAAGAAGGAAGCTTTCCCCTCATATCAGAGAAACAATAGCACAGGCTCTGCTGGGTGCCTGCTCCATTTCAGGTCCTTCCTCCTTGAAAGAGTTTTTAAAAATATGTGTCTGCAAAGAGCTGGAGGTTTGGGGTCCCAAGATGGACAGCACAGGCTCAGCTCAGCTCATTTTCCTCACACAGAAAAAGAGTATTATGAGAAGGCATTCCCATACAATAGGACTGTACTGGGGATTAAATAGGAATATAAATGTGGAAACGTCTAAGAAAACTATAAAACACTCTACAAATATTAGTTACTGTTAATAGTATTCTGGAGCTGGCATTTGATTGACCAGTTCTCTCAAGGGTTGAATTAGAAGCAGAATAATATCCCCTCCCTAATCATGCAGTAGCATAAAAATCCTCAAAGTAGAACATGCTAAAGGAGCCTGAAGTGATTCTTTAGATTTTCCTCATCGTAACATTAAAATAACTGGATACCAGAGGGACATCTTGGAATCACACAGCTCTTTCCTGGAATTGTTTCATCACAAGAAAACACAATCGGAATACATATCTGTAAACAACAAAACTCTGTAAAAGTTAAAAGCAAAATAAAGGTTTTAAAAAATAAAAATGGAAACGTAGAGCCATTTAGATCAAAGTCTATAATCATGTTAGACCTACAAACAAGCACCTGACCTAATAATAATGAAGTACCATTCAAGACTTTTATGTAAAAACATAATATGGTAAGAACTCATGAGTGTACATCACTGTTTTCTAGAGTTTTGAATTTCACAGTCCAAAAAAGTTTTGAGAAACTCGTAGGTCTCCTGATATGCACATCTATAGGAAACTAAAAATGGAAGAGTCAAGTACAGTGTATCATGTTTTTTTGTTTTGTCAACTAGAAAATGGTAATCAAATGGACACACAATAGTCACTGAATACATATCTATTTAAATTGTATATGAGAGATTTTTAATACAGAGAAAGTTATAAAATTCTGAAATTTTTTTCAGAATTGAAATTTAGATCACTCCCTGGAGATTCTGATTCCACGGGTCAAAGTTGAGTCCAGATTTGGGGGAACCACTGATTTATTCCACCCCATCCTCCAAAGAAGGAAGCTTTCCTCATATCAGAGAAACAATAGCACAGGCTCTGCTGGGTGCCTGCTCCATTTCAGGTCCTTCCTCCTTGAAAGAGTTTTTAAAAATATGTGTCTGCAAAGAGCTGGAGGTTTGGGGTCCCAAGATGGACAGCACAGGCTCAGCTCAGCTCATTTTCCTCACACAGAAAAAGAGTATTATGAGAAGGCATTCCCATACAATAGGACTGTACTGGGGATTAAATAGGAATATAAATGTGGAAACGTCTAAGAAAACTATAAAACACTCTACAAATATTAGTTACTGTTAATAGTATTCTGGAGCTGGCATTTGATTGACCAGTTCTCTCAAGGGTTGAATTAGAAGCAGAATAATATCCCCTCCCTAATCATGCAGTAGCATAAAAATCCTCAAAGTAGAACATGCTAAAGGAGCCTGAAGTGATTCTTTAGATTTTCCTCATCGTAACATTAAAATAACTGGATACCAGAGGGACATCTTGGAATCACACAGCTCTTTCCTGGAATTGTCATCCACAAGAAACACCACAATTGCCCCCCTTCTCCTGACTGATGTTTGTACTTAGAATTAAAGGGCATTCCTTTTCTAAGAACACCCGAAAGCACAAGAGGCCAAGAGAGTGCTCATTTGTACCCACACTAGCTGATACCTACAGCATCAGAAGCATTGAATTCAACTTGTGTCAGAGTTGAAAAGTATTTTAGATTTCACAGTTCACCTCCCTTATTTTATAGATGGGTAAACAGAGACCCCTTCGGTGAGGAGGAGTGGCTTGCCCAGTACATCTCCCAGACCAAGGTTCTTTCTGAAACACCATAACTGTGAAGGCTTCTCCGTTTGTTTCTCTCCCACCTTCGAATGATCCTCAGCATACACAAACAGCACATCCACGATCCCATACTCATAAATCACACACACAGAAACAGCAAAGAGCATGGGATGATTCTTCTTCCCTACCTCCAGGGACCAGGTACATTTCATTCATTACTCCTTCCTTTGTTGATTCTTTTATGGATTCATTCATTTAACCACCAAGTGCTACTGTATGCAAAGCACTGGGCTTGAGAAAGCAGAAAATGGGAAAAACAAAGGTGTAGTGGCAGAGAAGACTTACACTAGTGTGGGAAATAAATTGTCATGGAAGTGTAAAGGTCCAGTGGAAAATGCAAGAGTTAGAGCCTGACAGCCTGTTTCAGTAACCGAAAGAATGATATAGTGGCAGGCTCAGCTCAGCTCATTTTCCTCACACAGAAAAAGAGTATTATGAGAAGGCATTCCCATACAATAGGACTGTACTGGGGATTAAATAGGAATATAAATGTGGAAACGTCTAAGAAAACTATAAAACACTCTACAAATATTAGTTACTGTTAATAGTATTCTGGAGCTGGCATTTGATTGACCAGTTCTCTCAAGGGTTGAATTAGAAGCAGAATAATATCCCCTCCCTAATCATGCAGTAGCATAAAAATCCTCAAAGTAGAACATGCTAAAGGAGCCTGAAGTGATTCTTTAGATTTTCCTCATCGTAACATTAAAATAACTGGATACCAGAGGGACATCTTGGAATCACACAGCTCTTTCCTGGAATTGTCATCCACAAGAAACACCACAATTGCCCCCCTTCTCCTGACTGATGTTTGTACTTAGAATTAAAGGGCATTCCTTTTCTAAGAACACCCGAAAGCACAAGAGGCCAAGAGAGTGCTCATTTGTTCCCACACTAGCTGATACCTACAGCATCAGAAGCATTGAATTCAACTTGTGTCAGAGTTGAAAAGTATTTTAGATTTCACAGTTCACCTCCCTTATTTTATAGATGGGTAAACAGAGACCCCTTCGGTGAGGAGGAGTGGCTTGCCCAGTACATCTCCCAGACCAAGGTTCTTTCTGAAACACCATAACTGTGAAGGCTTCTCCGTTTGTTTCTCTCCCACCTTCGAATGATCCTCAGCATACACAAACAGCACATCCACGATCCCATACTCATAAATCACACACACAGAAACAGCAAAGAGCATGGGATGATTCTTCTTCCCTACCTCCAGGGACCAGGTACATTTCATTCATTACTCCTTCCTTTGTTGATTCTTTTATGGATTCATTCATTTAACCACCAAGTGCTACTGTATGCAAAGCACTGGGCTTGAGAAAGCAGAAAATGGGAAAAACAAAGGTGTAGTGGCAGAGAAGACTTACACTAGTGTGGGAAATAAATTGTCATGGAAGTGTAAAGGTCCAGTGGAAAATGCAAGAGTTAGAGCCTGACAGCCTGTTTCAGTAACCGAAAGAATGATATAGATGGCTAACAGAGTGAATTCACAGCAGTTGGAAAAATGGGAAACTAGGTGAGAAATAAATATCCATTAAAAACAGTCAAACAGATAAGCAAGGAAAATCTGTTAGTTAAAGACTCAGGAAAATGCAAATTCCATAACACTGAGCCCTGGTATATCTTGTACACCAGTAAAATGGCCTGGCACACAGTGGGTGTTCAACGAATGTTTGTGAACTGAATGGTGTAGGTGTAGAATGTCCACTCCTAGAACACAAGCTCTCAGTGTCTATCCTGGGATGGGAATTTAAACCCATAATTAACTGGACTTGAGCTGCCATACTTGCTAAATGTTTGATTCAGGGCTTTGGGACTTCTCATTATGACTGGTTTTGAGGATGTGACAGAATTTGAGTGATTCTTATGTCATTTCATTCCTTGAGGAATGAACAGATACCAACTGTTTAATGTTCTAATATTTTTAAACAACCTTAATGTTCTGAAAAAGCTGGATAATTAAAAAATACATAAGAACATATTTATAAGGCTGTACTGTTTTTCCTTTCAATTTAGTCTCCATTATTGCTTGGCACAGTATGAGCCTTTTCCAGATATTGGTATTTTTTTCATCATGGATTTTTTTGCATTCATTTTAGTTTTAAGAAATATTGCACTATTATTGTATTTCAATTATGAATTTTTTGCCTCCCCTCCCCCACCATAAGTTTTGTGCCTAAAGCTAGTGGCTTGCTTGCTTAAGGTAATCCTAACCTCAAGAGCAACCTCTTGGACGTCCCTCGTAGTCCAGTGGTTAAGAATCCACCTGCCCATTGCAGGGGACATGGGTTCCATCCCTGTTCTAAGAAGATTCTATGTGCTCCAGGGGAACTAAATCCTTGCTCCACAACAACTGAGCCTGTGTGTTAAAGCCTACGAGTTGCAACCACTGAAGCCTACACCCTAGAGCCTGTGCTCTACAACAAGGGAAGCCACTGCAATGAGAATTCCACATATCACAACTGGGGAATAGCTTCTGCTCACGGGCAGCAATAAAGGCCCGCACAGCTAAAAAAAAAACAAAAAAAACAAGAGTTAGAGCCTGACAGCCTGTTTCAGTAACCGAAAGAATGATATAGATGGCTAACAGAGTGAATTCACAGCAGTTGGAAAAATGGGAAACTAGGTGAGAAATAAATATCCATTAAAAACAGTCAAACAGATAAGCAAGGAAAATCTGTTAGTTAAAGACTCAGGAAAATGCAAATTCCATAACACTGAGCCCTGGTATATCTTGTACACCAGTAAAATGGCCTGGCACACAGTGGGTGTTCAACGAATGTTTGTGAACTGAATGGTGTAGGTGTAGAATGTCCACTCCTAGAACACAAGCTCTCAGTGTCTATCCTGGGATGGGAATTTAAACCCATAATTAACTGGACTTGAGCTGCCATACTTGCTAAATGTTTGATTCAGGGCTTTGGGACTTCTCATTATGACTGGTTTTGAGGATGTGACAGAATTTGAGTGATTCTTATGTCATTTCATTCCTTGAGGAATGAACAGATACCAACTGTTTAATGTTCTAATATTTTTAAACAACCTTAATGTTCTGAAAAAGCTGGATAATTAAAAAATACATAAGAACATATTTATAAGGCTGTACTGTTTTTCCTTTCAATTTAGTCTCCATTATTGCTTGGCACAGTATGAGCCTTTTCCAGATATTGGTATTTTTTTCATCATGGATTTTTGCATTCATTTTAGTTTTAAGAAATATTGCACTATTATTGTATTTCAATTATGAATTTTTTGCCTCCCCTCCCCCACCATAAGTTTTGTGCCTAAAGCTAGTGGCTTGCTTGCTTAAGGTAATCCTAACCTCAAGAGCAACCTCTTGGACGTCCCTCGTAGTCCAGTGGTTAAGAATCCACCTGCCCATTGCAGGGGACATGGGTTCCATCCCTGTTCTAAGAAGATTCTATGTGCTCCAGGGGAACTAAATCCTTGCTCCACAACAACTGAGCCTGTGTGTTAAAGCCTACGAGTTGCAACCACTGAAGCCTACACCCTAGAGCCTGTGCTCTACAACAAGGGAAGCCACTGCAATGAGAATTCCACATATCACAACTGGGGAATAGCTTCTGCTCACGGGCAGCAATAAAGGCCCGGCACAGCTAAAGACAAATGAATGAATAAGTACATAAATAAATAAAATGATTATTTTATATATATGTGTGTGTATATATATATATATAGATATATAAAGAACAACCTCTTCCAAACTGCTGCCCAGTAGCCTTTCCAGGGCTTCTTTATACCTCAGGGTCAAACGAATCTGTCTTAGGAGACCCTGGAGACTGCAGAGACGTGGAGAGAACGCTCGAACCTTCAACAATCAAGTTGCATTTCAGATGCACTAGAGTAGATTCTACAGGTGAATTTATTAATGTGAATTATTTTAAAGTAACAGGTCAGTTTGTTTTTATGTATATATATATTTGATTTTATATACTATTGCTTGGACTTCACTGGTGGCTCAGATGGTAAAGAATCTGCTGTGTTTTACTCGAGGCATACATGGTTTTTTCCTGTTTCTTAGTCAAGGCATACATATACCTTCTTCAGCGTAACTATTACCTTCATTTCTTCCCTCATTAATATACAAGAGAAAGAATAATGTGGAAGACAGAAACTCACCAGTGGATGAAAAGAGGGAACAGTTGAGGGGTGCCATCTGTGAAAAGACTCAGAAATCAGAAACTCTGACTTAAAAAAAGGCTTGGGACTGGGGGATCCGGGTGTGGGAGACTAACGTGCTTGAAACTTATAAATCAGAACCAGTTGTAAATCTTCCCATAATAAAGTGAAATTAGTTAAGGACAGAAATAATTAGCTCCTTTTATAAGGTCTAAAATAACTTTAACTCTGCAAAATAATTTGTTTACTTTTAAACTAATTATGAAGTATTACAAGCACATAGTTTATAAAGTTAGAAAATATTACAATAGAGAAAAAAATAAAAATCACCCATAATCTTGCCATCCAGAGATAGCCCTGGTTGACTTTTTAGTACGTTTTCTTTCAATCTTATTGCTATCTATATAATACCATACCCTATTTGAAGTTCTATATTTGTTTTAAATTTTATTTATTTATTTTGGACTCTTCTGGGTTTTCACTACTGCTGGCTCTTCTCTAGTTGCAGGGAGTAGGGGCTACTCTCTAGTTGAGGTGAGCAGGCTTCTTGTTGCAGTGCCTTCTTTTGTTGCGAAACTTGGGCTCTAGGGCTCATGGGGTAGTTGCAGCACATGGACTCAATGGTCGGGGCTCTGAGGCTCTAGAGCACAGGCTCCATAGTTGTGGCTCACGGGCTTAGTTGCTCCATAGCCTGTGGGATCTTCCCGGATCAGGGATCACACCTGTGTCTCCTGCATTGGCAGGTGAACTGTTTACCACTGAGCTACTAGGAAAGCCCTGAAGTTATGTATTTTTTTAACTTAATGTTATATCTTGAGTATTTCCCTCATATTTTTAATAATATTAAGATATATCATTTATAGGGCCTCCCAGGTGGCACTAGTGATAAAGAACCTGCCTGCCTATGTAGGAGATATAAGGGACACCTGGGTTTGATCCCTGGGTTGGGAAGATCCCTGGAGGAGGGCATGGCAACCCACTCCAATATTCTTGCCTAGAGATTCCCATGACAGAGGAGCCTGGCAGGCTACAGTCCATGGGGTCACAAAGAAATGGACATGACTGAAGCGACTAAGGACAGCACAGCATATATATCATTTATAATAACTGCATAATATTCCATCCTGTGAATTTAACAGGTCCCCTGCTGTTGAACATGCAGTTTATTTTTAGCTATTGCCATTATGAAAATTCTGTAATAAATATCTGTATACATATTTTATTAGTTACATTTCTGTCCTTTGGCTTAGGCTAGATTTCTAAAAGTGGAAAGACATTTTTTAGTTTTGAAGTTTTAGGTCTATTTTAATTTTTTTATATATATAAAAATGCCATTTCTCACTTGGTTATATATGCTTTCTGTTGGTCTCTCTGCTGATTTAGTGTCTATTAGCAATGCCAAGATTATAATAATTAGTGAAAATGCTAATACTAAAATCACCCATAATCTTGCCATCCAGAGATAGCCCTGGTTGACTTTTTAGTACGTTTTCTTTCAATCTTATTGCTATCTATATAATACCATACCCTATTTGAAGTTCTATATTTGTTTTAAATTTTATTTATTTATTTTGGACTCTTCTGGGTTTTCACTACTGCTGGCTCTTCTCTAGTTGCAGGGAGTAGGGGCTACTCTCTAGTTGAGGTGAGCAGGCTTCTTGTTGCAGTGCCTTCTTTTGTTGCGAAACTTGGGCTCTAGGGCTCATGGGGTAGTTGCAGCACATGGACTCAATGGTCGGGGCTCTGAGGCTCTAGAGCACAGGCTCCATAGTTGTGGCTCACGGGCTTAGTTGCTCCATAGCCTGTGGGATCTTCCCGGATCAGGGATCACACCTGTGTCTCCTGCATTGGCAGGTGAACTGTTTACCACTGAGCTACTAGGAAAGCCCTGAAGTTATGTATTTTTTTAACTTAATGTTATATCTTGAGTATTTCCCTCATATTTTTAATAATATTAAGATATATCATTTATAGGGCCTCCCAGGTGGCACTAGTGATAAAGAACCTGCCTGCCTATGTAGGAGATATAAGGGACACCTGGGTTTGATCCCTGGGTTGGGAAGATCCCTGGAGGAGGGCATGGCAACCCACTCCAATATTCTTGCCTAGAGATTCCCATGACAGAGGAGCCTGGCAGGCTACAGTCCATGGGGTCACAAAGAAATGGACATGACTGAAGCGACTAAGGACAGCACAGCATATATATCATTTATAATAACTGCATAATATTCCATCCTGTGAATTTAACAGGTCCCCTGCTGTTGAACATGCAGTTTATTTTTAGCTATTGCCATTATGAAAATTCTGTAATAAATATCTGTATACATATTTTATTAGTTACATTTCTGTCCTTTGGCTTAGGCTAGATTTCTAAAAGTGGAAAGACATTTTTTAGTTTTGAAGTTTTAGGTCTATTTTAATTTTTTTATATATATAAAAATGCCATTTCTCACTTGGTTATATATGCTTTCTGTTGGTCTCTCTGCTGATTTAGTGTCTATTAGCAATGCCAAGATTATAATAATTAGTGAAAATGCTAATACTAAATATTTCAATCAGATTTACTCTGATGAGGTCAAATGTTTTATTTTTTCTTTTGAATAAAGAGTCTTTGCATTATTAAGGATTTTGCCTTTTTTTTTTTTTCCTAATTCTTTGTTTTAATTACCTTGTGCTCAACAAAATAAATAGGAGGACTGGTACAGGAAAATAAATAGGAGGAAGAGGTATAGTCTTATTTGTGCTTCAACTCTCCTGACATTGCGGGTTCCATATTAGGGTTGGTGACCTGAGGAAATGGCCATATTTCTTTTCCTTTCCAATTTTAGCTAGTGAGGTGTTTTTCAAAAACTGATTATGTAGACAAATTCCCTAGCACTCCTTCAAGCTGCTGGTTTTTGCTTTTATGGACTGAGACTCTCAAAGTCCTTGAGCAGCCCCTTGTCGGCTACACAACTTCAGTAGTCACCAGGGCCTTTTCTCCCTCATTTCCCAGGTGGCTAAACAAGTCCCCATGGAGCCATATCCCTCACGCCCTTGAAGAACCAGTGCTCACTTCGCTTAATGTGATTGATGAGAGTTAGATACATCTTTGGAGCTACCCATGATTGTTTCATGACTTCCCTCCTCCCCAGCTCCTGAGAATAATCAACATTTATTCCTTTTTTCAGTACTTGTGTCAGAAACTATGCCAAACTCTTTACAAACTTCATCTGTTACATTCTCATAGCAACTTTATTAATTGGGTACTATTATCATTTCCATTTTACAGATGAGGAAACTAAGCCAAAAGATCCTAGAGTTCAGACGCCCAGAGCCCATGCAGTCAGTGTGCGTTGCAACACACATCCAAATTCTCACACCTGGGGTTCACTCTGTGAGTGGACAGGATCTGTTAGGTGCCTAATGACAAATTGAACCAGCCTGACAGGGCATGAGAGAGCAAAAGCTCCTCACGTCGTCTTGGGGATGGAAGAGTGAGGTAGTGGCAGATCAGCAACTAAGTGTCAAAGCCAGGCTCCTCCCTTCTCCTTCCTGAGTCTCTCCTCCCTCTTAGAAACTGCTCTGGCTTCCTGCCCCCTCTTCCACCCAGGAGCTCTTTCCTGACTCTGCATTGCCCAAAGTCTGCCTCTTCAGCATTCTAACGACTGTAGCTCCTGACAAAGTGCCTCCCACTTGAACAACCTCCTGGAGACTGAAGGGGATACATCCTCTTTCACCTTCTCAAGAGTTCTGCTCTGTCCAGACTAGTTGGCTTAGTTCAGTATTCACACAGCATACCTCACAGTGCCAGACTGTATAGTACATATAACTGCTACTCCAGCCTTTCATCATCTCCAAAATTAGTCCCCGAGAGAACTGCTGTGTAGAAGAGCTCTGGGTCAGAGCACCGAGACCTAGTTTCTTATCTTCCATTTGCCATGGATTCTAGCCAGCATTTTGCAAATGCCTGCCATAGACCAGACTGTTGTCTGGGGGACGCCCACCCAAAGAAGAAATGTGGGTCCCTGTCCTTGAGAAACTTCAATGGGTAGACATGAAAATGGATCAATTAACTGGAGTCTCGGTACTCTCATTATTTTCATGCTCTGACACACAAATTGGTAGTCTTTCCATGTCCCATCTCCACCTCTGAAGGTGTAAGCTGCCAACAGATTGCTGTAAAACATTACTGAGTGCCACTTCCTTGTGTGAGACTTTCATCAATGCCCTGTCACCTGAGAGGCAAAGCCTTGACTTGTTAAGAGAGCCGTGCAAGACTTTTCATGGCCTAATACCTGCCTGCCCATCTTGCTTCAGCTCCTTCTGTTCCACATGTTCCTGCACACAACCAGGCCAACTATTCCTTGTTGTGTTCTGTCTCTTTTCGCTGTAACCTCTTTCAGTCCCTAAAATGAAAGTGTCAGTTGCTCAGTTGTGTCTGACTTTTTGCAACCCCATGGACTGTAGCCCACCAGGCACCTCTGTCTATGGAATTCTTCAGGCAAGAATACTAGAGTGGGTAGCCATTTCCTCCTCCAGGGGATCTTCCTAGCCCGGGAATTTGTAGGTCTCCACATTGCAAGTAAAGTCTTTACTGTCTGAACCACCAGGGAAGCCCGCCCCTCTGGGCTCCCTCTGTGTCCCATGCTTTTGTCTAACAACACTTCTCACTCCATACATCTCCTCCACTTGACTGTAGGCTTTTGGAGATGATGACTGTGATTAGCACAGTGTCTGTCTCTTAAGAGGTGTTTAATAAATGTTTGCTGAATGAAAGAGGAAGGGGAAAACCCAAATGATTCTTGGGCTATAGAGAGTGGTTGTATTTCAACCACTTCACAGTTTGATCTTCCCAATGCCCTTTAGATAATCATGCAACAGAACTACTGTCTGTTTATGTCCAGTCCACAGAGTGGAAACAAATAAATATCTCCAGGTCGCTTGCTGCTAAGGAAAGAAGCCTGTAATTGCTCATGCTTCTCAAAGGAGCATTTGCTTTAACTCTGGAGACCTCTTGGGCCACTTATGGCTCAGTGATTATCAGAAAGTGTAATTTCATAAGATAGAGCCATGAATGACCCATCCAGGAAAGAGTCAAAGCCCAATACCATTCCTATGTGGCCGAGTATACAAGGCAGACAGCTAAACCAATGGGATGCATCAGGAGGGTAGGTCGCTCAAGACAAAGAAGCAGGGAGGACTTGCTGGAAATTGAATTGGGGTATTGTGGTCCTCAGAAAGCCTCAAAATTAAAGCAGTCTTTAGTTCTAGTTTCTTTCTCTCAGCCAACTCCAGAAATACTTTCCCAGTTTCCACTGTCCCCCAACTCCTATCACAGGCCCAAAGCATGACCAGTTCATTCACCTGAGGGAGCTTGAGTCCAGCTCTCTACTATCTTGATTAATTTCCAAGAGAAGACCTTGACCAGAAAAGCAGCTCACAAAAATCACCTTCGTTTCCAGTCCCACTGTGGTCATTGTCACCAGCCTGGGAAGAGGAGTAGGAAAGAGGAGTGTGTTCAAATGTGAATGCAGTCATAGCTGACCTCTGTCCTGTCAGGTCACTCACAAAAGCCATATCTGAAAATCCTCTTGGACTTTATAATATGCCAGTTATGGGGTATGCTAGCCTCTTAGCATGATTGTCTGCCTCGTTTATAAAACGAAATAGCATTTAGACTAGGTTCTTCTTTAAATCTTATATCTAATTTTAGAATTCCTCTCCTAATCTTGCTCTGTTCTTTCTCCCTTTTCTCCTCCCCAACCCCTAACAGGGGTACCTTGATTATTTTCCACAGTGTCTGTCTCTTAAGAGGTGTTTAATAAATGTTTGCTGAATGAAAGAGGAAGGGGAAAACCCAAATGATTCTTGGGCTATAGAGAGTGGTTGTATTTCAACCACTTCACAGTTTGATCTTCCCAATGCCCTTTAGATAATCATGCAACAGAACTACTGTCTGTTTATGTCCAGTCCACAGAGTGGAAACAAATAAATATCTCCAGGTCGCTTGCTGCTAAGGAAAGAAGCCTGTAATTGCTCATGCTTCTCAAAGGAGCATTTGCTTTAACTCTGGAGACCTCTTGGGCCACTTATGGCTCAGTGATTATCAGAAAGTGTAATTTCATAAGATAGAGCCATGAATGACCCATCCAGGAAAGAGTCAAAGCCCAATACCATTCCTATGTGGCCGAGTATACAAGGCAGACAGCTAAACCAATGGGATGCATCAGGAGGGTAGGTCGCTCAAGACAAAGAAGCAGGGAGGACTTGCTGGAAATTGAATTGGGGTATTGTGGTCCTCAGAAAGCCTCAAAATTAAAGCAGTCTTTAGTTCTAGTTTCTTTCTCTCAGCCAACTCCAGAAATACTTTCCCAGTTTCCACTGTCCCCCAACTCCTATCACAGGCCCAAAGCATGACCAGTTCATTCACCTGAGGGAGCTTGAGTCCAGCTCTCTACTATCTTGATTAATTTCCAAGAGAAGACCTTGACCAGAAAAGCAGCTCACAAAAATCACCTTCGTTTCCAGTCCCACTGTGGTCATTGTCACCAGCCTGGGAAGAGGAGTAGGAAAGAGGAGTGTGTTCAAATGTGAATGCAGTCATAGCTGACCTCTGTCCTGTCAGGTCACTCACAAAAGCCATATCTGAAAATCCTCTTGGACTTTATAATATGCCAGTTATGGGGTATGCTAGCCTCTTAGCATGATTGTCTGCCTCGTTTATAAAACGAAATAGCATTTAGACTAGGTTCTTCTTTAAATCTTATATCTAATTTTAGAATTCCTCTCCTAATCTTGCTCTGTTCTTTCTCCCTTTTCTCCTCCCCAACCCCTAACAGGGGTACCTTGATTATTTTCCACTGTCATATCTTAGTTTATGCTGATCCATCTGCCTAGTATCGATATTTACCTAAACCCAGCTTCTCCTTCACTATCAACCTAAGCCAGTCTTCATCCATACTCATATAGTCCTTTCCTCCACTGAGTCCATCCTTAGCACTCACCGCACTTTGTTGAAGTGGGATGTTAATGGGTTTTTCTCCCGACAAGGTTCTAAGCTTCTTAGAAATAGTCTCCACCTTATCTGGATCTGTCTCATAGCAGACACTCGGTAAATACTGGCCGAATCCAACACTTCTGTGGCATTATCCCTGACTGTGGCAGCCTGTGTCGATTCCTCCCTCATTCTCACACTCCTTGTTGACTCTGCTCGAGACTCTGCAGTTTGATACCTGTTACCTGTTGTTGTGTTGGTTCCTGCTCTGTCAGTTTTGCTCTTACGGTTTAGAGGCTCAGAGATGGAGAGCACATCGTATGTTCCTTCTGTCGGCCTCACAGTGCCTAGAAGGGCTGGACGGAGAGAGGCACGAAAAGTAATCATAAATTATTATTGTAAATTGTGATTGTGTTATTGTAACTGTAAATTGTAAATTATGCTTTCTCAGAAAGGAAAGGCTGATCACAAACTGATCATGAACCACAGTGAAACAGAGGGACTTAAATAATTATGTGGCCTCTGATTTTCTCAGGAGTGGTATTGTCCTGGTTAAACATGATGGGTTTCAGTTTTTGCAACTATGTCCCATTTACTGAGAATGCTTTGTGAGCCAGGCACTTTACTGACCATGCTCAAGTCGTGAAGACACTGCAGGACCAATCAGACATCTTTGTGCCCATTCTCACTTGAAGAAATTGAAGTTCGGTAGGATTTGATAACTTGCCCAAGGTCACTCCATTAGACAGAAAAGAGCCAAGAGCCAAACCCAGTTTTGTGTAAAGCCTCACTCAGTGCACTTCAAATCCTCTTGGTTTTTGCTGGGGCGCTCTTAGCATGATTGTCTGCCTCGTTTATAAAACGAAATAGCATTTAGACTAGGTTCTTCTTTAAATCTTATATCTAATTTTAGAATTCCTCTCTAATCTTGCTCTGTTCTTTCTCCCTTTTCTCCTCCCCAACCCCTAACAGGGGTACCTTGATTATTTTCCACTGTCATATCTTAGTTTATGCTGATCCATCTGCCTAGTATCGATATTTACCTAAACCCAGCTTCTCCTTCACTATCAACCTAAGCCAGTCTTCATCCATACTCATATAGTCCTTTCCTCCACTGAGTCCATCCTTAGCACTCACCGCACTTTGTTGAAGTGGGATGTTAATGGGTTTTTCTCCCGACAAGGTTCTAAGCTTCTTAGAAATAGTCTCCACCTTATCTGGATCTGTCTCATAGCAGACACTCGGTAAATACTGGCCGAATCCAACACTTCTGTGGCATTATCCCTGACTGTGGCAGCCTGTGTCGATTCCTCCCTCATTCTCACACTCCTTGTTGACTCTGCTCGAGACTCTGCAGTTTGATACCTGTTACCTGTTGTTGTGTTGGTTCCTGCTCTGTCAGTTTTGCTCTTACGGTTTAGAGGCTCAGAGATGGAGAGCACATCGTATGTTCCTTCTGTCGGCCTCACAGTGCCTAGAAGGGCTGGACGGAGAGAGGCACGAAAAGTAATCATAAATTATTATTGTAAATTGTGATTGTGTTATTGTAACTGTAAATTGTAAATTATGCTTTCTCAGAAAGGAAAGGCTGATCACAAACTGATCATGAACCACAGTGAAACAGAGGGACTTAAATAATTATGTGGCCTCTGATTTTCTCAGGAGTGGTATTGTCCTGGTTAAACATGATGGGTTTCAGTTTTTGCAACTATGTCCCATTTACTGAGAATGCTTTGTGAGCCAGGCACTTTACTGACCATGCTCAAGTCGTGAAGACACTGCAGGACCAATCAGACATCTTTGTGCCCATTCTCACTTGAAGAAATTGAAGTTCGGTAGGATTTGATAACTTGCCCAAGGTCACTCCATTAGACAGAAAAGATCCAAGAGCCAAACCCAGTTTTGTGAAATACCACAGTCTGTGCTCACTCAGTGCACTTCAGAGTTTAGCCTGGCTGAACTCTCTCTCTCTTGAGTCTTCTTTCCTATTGTTCCTCAGTCACGGCAAAGATCCCACCATGTGTGACTCTGGTTCAGAGAACCCAAGTGAGGCCAAGGTTACTGAGTCCCTGTTGGTGAGCCCGGATGTCCAGTTCTCCCTCAGGCTGTGGAAAGCCTAGAGGCTCCGAAAGTAATCTGGTTTACCCAGAATCCAAGAGGCTGGGAGTGACCTAGGGCCAGTAAGGAGGCTCCCAAGGGTCAGTGCTAATTGGGGCAGATGCCCCAGGGGTACACAGCCCAGACTGTTCCCAAGGAGTTCAGCTGGAACCAGATTGCCTCAGGAATGTGAGTGAGGCAAACAACTGCTTGATTGTTTGAGCCCCTACTCTTGGTACTGAGTGCTGCTTTCCAGCTAAATGTAGGCCAACAGGATTTCTGAAAACTGTTTGCAAAGCTGAATGCAACACTTCCTTCATTTGCATTTAAAAAATAAACTCAGCCTTCAAATGGACATTAGCCAAGCCCTTCCAGAAAATTGAGTGAGAGTGTAATGGAACAGACCAGCTCCCAAAAGCTTCTCTTCCCAATTCACATGCAAGCAGAGGTGGGTTTGTTTTGTAAGCCTCTGTTTCTGTCCAAGCTCTAGCTTGAGGCCTTGAACAAGGAGCTGCTACCTTTCTCCTTCTGAGGTGAAATTGCCTTTAGTGAGGGATTTGCAGGTAGCACTAGAAATTCTCTGTAATGTTACTGTTTTAGATCTTTTGTTTTACATGACCTAGCTTTTAAGCATATGTTCATAATCATCCCCACTCCATAATATCCATCACTCAAATTAGGCTTAGGACAACACCTTGATGCCCCTCTTCCTGTCTCGATGGAAAGACTCAGTGTTCATCAGAAGTGGCACCACTCTCTCGGATCAGCCCATCTGCTACTGCCCTCTCCTTCCAGAGCCCCTACACCGCATGGTCAGCTGAGCGGTTCGCACCACATTTGCTGACTTGGAAAAAGTGATTGCTTCTCTATCACTAGTCTTCTGTATCTCTTGCATTAGATCCGGTCTAAAAAATGATAATAATATGCAAATAATAAAATGTAAACTTGGCAAATTTAACCTCATCGTAATATTCCCACTTTTCCAAAATCAAAACTCATTATAATAGTACTAGGAAGACCTAACATTCTGGGTCTCACTGATTTTATCTCAGGGAAAAATAGATCTTCTTACAGAATGAATTAATACATGCAAATTAAGGTTTCTAGATGAGTTTTGAGGATGATCTCCATCTATTTTCTTCCTCCTTCTGGACTTTAGTCACATCACTGTTTCCTTATACATCAAAGATGTCACCACTGCCTTGATTGTTTTCTGTGGGCAGATGTGGTTGAAATGGACAACACCTAATCCACATGTGGCCCAATGTATTTATAAATAAAATGATAGGAACAATTTCTGGAAATATGTTTTTTCCCCTAAAACATTTTCCTGCCTTTTTCAACTTACATTTGTCATCCTGTAAGAATGGAGTTTTTAAGGGAAGCAGTAGGTAGGGTCATCTCTTAGATATCTTTGCCTTAGATGACTAAACAAAATGATTATATATTTGGTTTGAATGCAGTTCTGGGTGATATTTGCACATTTGTCGGGTAATGTTGTTTATAAAAACTAAGACTGTTGAAATAACCATTGTGGGGAGGGGTGAAGACCTCTCTGGAGAAGTTAGATTTGTTTTCTGTCTGCAATCAAATTAATTATAAATGATATACCATGTTACATAATGTTTACAAATTTTTTGTCAGAAACACACACACACACACACATGCTTTGGGGTTGAATTCACCAAGACTTCATTTTAAATCATGTAGGTCTCTGAGCCATTGCAACCAAAATGTGGTAAAATGCAGAAGTTGGCAATTCAGTTCTATTCAGCTTTTCAAGAAGAAAGGCCCAGATAAGCTTTGCTTGTTCATGCCAGTGATAATATTCATCAGTGAGGCCTAAATCTAATTCTGTAGGCTTGCTACTGCTTTGTTGCACTGTCATTTCTGAACCTCAATCCTCTCTCTCTCTCTCTGTCTCTCTGTCTCTCTCTCTCTCTCTTTCTCTCTTTCTCTCTCCTCTCCTCTCTCCTGCTCCCGCTCTTTTTTAATCACAGCAAAAAGTTTCTTAAGAGCTTAACTTACAGCCAAGTGCCGGCTCCCCTATTTAATTTGTCCTGCTTCCCCACAGCACTTGTACTTTATGTTCAGGCAGAGGTGAGGTCAGTTCTCAGGGCCTGGCTCTCTGGACACCCTCAATGATGACCTCATTAGAGTCACAGATGTTTGCTGCACTTTGGGAGATCTGGAAAAAACAGAGCAGTAAACTAGGCCAGCTTGCAGTAAGGCTGTTACCCACAATTCAAGATAAAATGCTGGATAGTTCCCACTAGGTTCTGGTCGGCTAGGAAACGGCAACTTATTAATCTTGTGTCAGAGAGCCAGCTGCAGCCATGGCTTATACATCAAAGATGTCAACTTACATGTTGTACAACACCTAATCCACATGTGGCCCAATGTATTTATAAATAAAATGATAGGAACAATTTCTGGAAATATGTTTTTTCCCCTAAAACATTTTCCTGCCTTTTTCAACTTACATTTGTCATCCTGTAAGAATGGAGTTTTTAAGGGAAGCAGTAGGTAGGGTCATCTCTTAGATATCTTTGCCTTAGATGACTAAACAAAATGATTATATATTTGGTTTGAATGCAGTTCTGGGTGATATTTGCACATTTGTCGGGTAATGTTGTTTATAAAAACTAAGACTGTTGAAATAACCATTGTGGGGAGGGGTGAAGACCTCTCTGGAGAAGTTAGATTTGTTTTCTGTCTGCAATCAAATTAATTATAAATGATATACCATGTTACATAATGTTTACAAATTTTTTGTCAGAAACACACACACACACACACATGCTTTGGGGTTGAATTCACCAAGACTTCATTTTAAATCATGTAGGTCTCTGAGCCATTGCAACCAAAATGTGGTAAAATGCAGAAGTTGGCAATTCAGTTCTATTCAGCTTTTCAAGAAGAAAGGCCCAGATAAGCTTTGCTTGTTCATGCCAGTGATAATATTCATCAGTGAGGCCTAAATCTAATTCTGTAGGCTTGCTACTGCTTTGTTGCACTGTCATTTCTGAACCTCAATCCTCTCTCTCTCTCTCTGTCTCTCTCTCTCTCTCTCTCTCTCTTTCTCTCTCTCTCTCTCCCTGCTCCCGCTCTTTTTAATCACAGCAAAAAGTTTCTTAAGAGCTTAACTTACAGCCAAGTGCCGGCTCCCCTATTTAATTTGTCCTGCTTCCCCACAGCACTTGTACTTTATGTTCAGGCAGAGGTGAGGTCAGTTCTCAGGGCCTGGCTCTCTGGACACCCTCAATGATGACCTCATTAGAGTCACAGATGTTTGCTGCACTTTGGGAGATCTGGAAAAAACAGAGCAGTAAACTAGGCCAGCTTGCAGTAAGGCTGTTACCCACAATTCAAGATAAAATGCTGGATAGTTCCCACTAGGTTCTGGTCGGCTAGGAAACGGCAACTTATTAATCTTGTGTCAGAGAGCCAGCTGCAGCCATGGCAGTTACCATATTTCACCACCAACTCCATGTCTGGACAGCCATTGTCTTTTTTTTATGAAAAAACTCTACAAATCAGCTGCGTTCTCTCTCTCCCTCTCCCTCTCCATTCCCCCTTTAACTTAGCAAAGCCCCCTGCTCGTCCTCCTTGGAGAAATGGCCCTCCAGTCCTGATAGAGTTCGGGTGCGTCGTCCATCCTGTGGTTGGTTTACTAATTCAGAGAGACTGCTTACTTTCCAACTTTAATGATATTCCCTCAGCATATCACTTTGGTTGCCTGGCGACCGGATTTGAGCTAGGCCTCTCATTTGATTCCCACACATCAGACCCTGAAAAGCACTTTTTTTTTTCCTCCCGTCCCTCAGCTTTTGATTCTTTCTGCTCTGAAACCCTTCCCCCTGCGGTGTCGGTATGGGTGGGCAGAGCGGGATAGAGGAGGGCAAGGGTGAAGCGCGGCCTGTGGCGCACTGGTCACACATCAAGGCCTCCAAACAAAGCCTCCAGGAACCCTTCCTGACAAACACAAATTCCCCTCAGAAAAAGCAAATTTGGCTTTCCCTTCATAGTGTGGGTGTCATTTTAGGACTTTGCTTAGATACTTTATTAAATCTGATGCTTTTCATTGTTTTTTCATGCCATTTCTCACCAAAGACTTCCTCTTATCAACAAGTTGCTCTAGGACTGAGCACACAGATTCAGTGAAGGACTGAAATCATCTCATAAAAGCGAGCCTGTCACCTGTGTCCTTACAGATTTTAATATTATAATATGTCTGCTAGCAGAATTGTCTACCTTAATGTTGCTGTGACACACTCCTGGCCCCACGGCGAAGAACATTTTATTCTCAGATCTGCATGCTAAAATCCAAACTGCTACTGTAGACAAAAATGGAAGATCTGCCTCTTTGGGTCTTTTTTAAAGGAAAATGAAGATGCTTACATCCATTGTTTGGAAAGGCTCAGGTGAGAGAAATTATAGTGAGCATGTATATGTGTGCTTTGTGGTTGAGGAGACTAAAAAATAAAAAGAAGAAAAAGAAGAAAGGAAAAGAAAAATGCATCTGAAGGGCATTTGAATTTTTCCGTAGTATTATTTCAGTCATTCAAATGAAATTTCTTGCACTGCGATCATGTTCTGTACCAAAAAACAGTGGGAGCATTTAATGAGCTAGTCAGTTTTACTGACTAGAGTTAGTGCCTACAATGATACACGTGGATTTCAAATATATATGTATATAGTTTATATATGTGTCTACATTACCTGTCTATACAGTCAGATGTGTATTTGTACATGGCTCCTGAAATAGTAAACTCTCCACACACATGCATCCTTTTTGATGATCAGTCTCTCGTAAAATGTAGTTCAAATATGCTTGTTAGAGTTTATTTTCTCACAGATCCCTGAAAGCTTAGCTCGTGTAACTCCCATTCTCGTGTGCAAATCCCCTGTGTATTGATGGGCGAATGGGCTTCTAATTCCACCCTAGAGCTGAAAAGCACTTTTTTCCTCCCGTCCCTCAGCTTTTGATTCTTTCTGTTTGAAACCCTTCCCCTGCGGTGTCGGTATGGGTGGGCAGAGCGGGATAGAGGAGGGCAAGGGTGAAGCGCGGCCTGTGGCGCACTGGTCACACATCAAGGCCTCCAAACAAAGCCTCCAGGAACCCTTCCTGACAAACACAAATTCCCTCAGAAAAGCAAATTTGGCTTTCCCTTCATAGTGTGGGTGTCATTTTAGGACTTTGCTTAGATACTTTATTAAATCTGATGCTTTTCATTGTTTTTTCATGCCATTTCTCACCAAAGACTTCCTCTTATCAACAAGTTGCTCTAGGACTGAGCACACAGATTCAGTGAAGGACTGAAATCATCTCATAAAAGCGAGCCTGTCACCTGTGTCCTTACAGATTTTAATATTATAATATGTCTGCTAGCAGAATTGTCTACCTTAATGTTGCTGTGACACACTCCTGGCCCCACGGCGAAGAACATTTTATTCTCAGATCTGCATGCTAAAATCCAAACTGCTACTGTAGACAAAAATGGAAGATCTGCCTCTTTGGGTCTTTTTTAAAGGAAAATGAAGATGCTTACATCCATTGTTTGGAAAGGCTCAGGTGAGAGAAATTATAGTGAGCATGTATATGTGTGCTTTGTGGTTGAGGAGACTAAAAAATAAAAAGAAGAAAAAGAAGAAAGGAAAAGAAAAATGCATCTGAAGGGCATTTGAATTTTTCCGTAGTATTATTTCAGTCATTCAAATGAAATTTCTTGCACTGCGATCATGTTCTGTACCAAAAAACAGTGGGAGCATTTAATGAGCTAGTCAGTTTTACTGACTAGAGTTAGTGCCTACAATGATACACGTGGATTTCAAATATATATGTATATAGTTTATATATGTGTCTACATTACCTGTCTATACAGTCAGATGTGTATTTGTACATGGCTCCTGAAATAGTAAACTCTCCACACACATGCATCCTTTTTGATGATCAGTCTCTCGTAAAATGTAGTTCAAATATGCTTGTTAGAGTTTATTTTCTCACAGATCCCTGAAAGCTTAGCTCGTGTAACTCCCATTCTCGTGTGCAAATCCCCTGTGTATTGATGGGCGAATGGGCTTCTAATTCCACCCTAGAGCTGAAAGTTGGATTCTTAACCTTTACTCTCTTGCTGTTGAACTTACATAAGACTCACAAAAGTTCTTTACCCTGTTTTCAGCGATGGTTAAAAGTGTACACACAGTTACTGCCTTTCCACTAACACCTGTTTGGATTCCTCCCTGTGCACTCCCCTCCGCACCGCCCTCATCTTTCACACTTAAAGCTTCCCCTCCCTGCTCCGTGATTACCTGCTTAGCTCCTAAGAGGTCGAGGCAGACAGTTTCATACTGTACATTTCTACATGCCCAAAAGGAATGTTCTCAGATTAGTGCTTAAGCTTCCTTTCTCTTCTGTTCAGAGTAGTAATTAATACATTATTTGCATTTTAGCTGTGCAGATGGGCAAAGTAGATATCTATTTATAAATTCTATTGATTCACTTATTGTAATATTTGTTAATTTCATCCTTCATGTGTGCCAAGAACATTCTGGTTTTTGAAAATTGCATGATATATATATATATATTAAACCCAGTAGATATTGAATGAGCACTATATAAAATATTTCTATGGTAAGAGCTACTAACAAAACAAGATTAAAAAAAAAAAAAAAACAAGATAAGCAGGCTCACTTCAGTTTTATTTTTCCTTCTGAATTGCATGATTGGTAGATCAGACCCAGAAGATAAAACTCAATATAAAAATACAGTATAACCACGCCAATGCCAGCATCTCATATTTGGGCCATGATTAAGGAGGCAGAGGGTCAAGTGGAAAAGAAAATCCAGTTGTTTGCAGGGAACTGCTTGTAGGGAGGGGGCACCAGTGGGGGCCGCATTTGGGATACTTAAGGCAGAGTAAATGGAATGGCAAATAACAGGGAAGAATATCTCAAATATCCTTACCAAAAAAAATGCTGAATTCCCCAATAAAGAGTTGGCCAGAGTTTTTATGACTTTTCATTAATATTCAAATGTTAAAAATTAATACCAGAAAATCAATATTGTAATCTTTCTCTAGCAATGCAAAGTACAATTATTATTCTATTTGCTCTTTCCTTTAGTTCCTCACTCTAACTGGATCTAAACTAGAAATTTTTTTTTTTAAAGGAACACCTTTAAGAAAGGATTTCCTTAAAATATTTTCAGCCTTGCAAATATCAAGTTTCTAAAAATCCTGTGAGGGAAACCTGATCGTTTCTAGTTCGTTTTCAGAGTGTGGACCACTGGATAGGCATGCCCTTTTGGATGCTTGCCTAAATTGTTTTGTCTGCAATTTTCACCATTAATAGCTACTCACCTAGGCTGCAGAACTGTCCTCTGATTCTACAGACCCTCATATGTTCGAAAGGAACAGAGAACATGAGTAGGGAATGGGTGGTGTTTCACTCCTTTTCTCTGCAGAGGACTAAACAGAATCAAGCTTGAGTTTGGAAAAATAAAAGCTTGTTAGTCTTGTTAATAAATGGATAGCCATCAGAAACTTAGAAATATTTTGTAGTTAGTTATTTTCATGGTGACAGGATGTGCATTTATGTAAGATTAAAAAACAAAAACCAGGGAGAAAAAAAATCTTTGATTCGTGGTTGTTGACCCAATGAGTGCTACAACTGTGAAGAACTCATTATGACTTGTATAATTATTATCGTCATTATCAATGTGTATGCAAAGCATAGTTGTATTAAAAGTAGTAAAATATATCACACTCCCAACTGGCATCTTGCTCCTATTTATATGCTGCTATCATAAATGATGCCCCTAAATATTGAGCTGCATCGTACAGAAATAGGAAAATGGGGGAATCTAGAGATGTGTCCTTATTCCTTGTCATAATATCCAAGCCTCAGATTCCTTGGCTGTACGGCCAGAGCATTGTGTCATGTAGTTTTCTAATAGTCTTCAAATGATGCTTACTAGGTGTTCTACAGTCTCTGTAAGGAAGGGCCTCAAATGATAACTCCTATTTTTCTATGTCACAGAGAAGAAAAGAAGGTTCGTGTGCATGTCTGTAAAAATGCTTAGAAACCACATGACTGTTGCAGCCTTTCTAACAGGATACCACTCAACTGGGTCCACATGGTGCATATCTGCTTTATCACAGTTTTAAAAACAAAGGCTCATGAAGTGGGGGAATCTAAAAAAGAAGAAACCACCACCCAATGTGGACTCCCAGAAGAAATCGGAAACCCCTCAATTTACTTCTCTTTGTGTATCTGAAAGCTTTTAAAAGTCAAAACAGGCTTCTTTTGGAACATCTCTAGCAGATCTCACTGTTCTTGTTGTTGCATGCATCGACTTTAAATTCTCAGCACAGATGAACACAGCCCAGCGGAAGTTCTAATCCTCAAAAAGTAGACAAATAACAGGGAAACTCCAACGGCCCCTTAATACAGCTGAGCTCTCAGGCCTCCCCGGGATGTGGGATTCTGAGTGGTGCCCGAGTTGGGGTTGCTATTTTGTTTGTCCCCATGAGCCCCACCTCGGCGTGCCGATGCACTGATGTAAGAATTCCAAATGAGCTTGCTCAGAAGGACCCAGATTAGCTGGGTTGCTAGGATCTCGCCATTCCAACCCCCTTTTCCACTTCAGTGGACTGAGCTTTTGACACTATGAAAAGCACCATTTAAAATTAATTAAAGCTTCTTATTTGGTACCAAATCTCATCACTGCCGACTACATTTAATATGTTTTATGTGTGGCTTTAAGTCCCTGTCGCATCATGTGTTGTATGATCCTGCAATGAAGCAGCTGCAAGTTAGAAAACACAGAAGCAACCCAAATTTAGCTCTTTGCTATTTTATCTGGTGTGTTAAACTGCAAAGCTAGTCTTCTAGTCTCCTGGGTGATGCAAATTTCACTAAATGATAGAGTGGTACCTTGTGTGGTGTTAAAGGCAGGAGATCTGAGTTCTAATCCTGCTCAGTTACTAATTTGTTACGAAGAGGATGGGCAAAACCTAATGTTTAAAACTTCAGTTTCTTCGAAGTCTGTAGAAAAGAAAGGGCTAGACTGGAGTCTCAGACACTGCATTCAGTTTGAATGTTTTAGAATTTTGAGTGTAGGAGGTAGGGGTGTACTAAAGGTGAGACTCCCCCAAGTTTGGGGTCAGACTGATCTAGGTTTAAATCTTGGTTTAACACTTTAGTGTGCTGCACTGAGCAAGTGACCTTATGGCTCGTTCAAACTCTCAGTGTTCACATTTGTAAAATGGGGTCAAAAATTGTACCTCCCACGTGGGACTGTTGTTAAGATTAAATGAGATGATGCATGTTAGCACTTAAACAGTACATTGTGCTTAGAAAGTCCTCATTACACGTGGACTTGTACCATTATGTATCATTACAGGGACTGTAAAAAGGATTATTTGATGCCACTGCATTTACTTTTCTTTTTTTTTTTAGCTCTAAGTCATCATTTATTTTTCATCAATCTTTATTCTTTGGCATGTGTGGGCCTCCCATTGCAGTGGCACAGATGAAACCCAGCTCTAATCCTCAAAAAGTAGACAACTAACAGGGAAACTCCAACGGCCCCTTAATACAGCTGAGCTCTCAGGCCTCCCCGGGATGTGGGATTCTGAGTGGTGCCCGAGTTGGGGTTGCTATTTTGTTTGTCCCCATGAGCCCCACCTCGGCGTGCCGATGCACTGATGTAAGAATTCCAAATGAGCTTGCTCAGAAGGACCCAGATTAGCTGGGTTGCTAGGATCTCGCCATTCCAACCCCCTTTTCCACTTCAGTGGACTGAGCTTTTGACACTATGAAAAGCACCATTTAAAATTAATTAAAGCTTCTTATTTGGTACCAAATCTCATCACTGCCGACTACATTTAATATGTTTTATGTGTGGCTTTAAGTCCCTGTCGCATCATGTGTTGTATGATCCTGCAATGAAGCAGCTGCAAGTTAGAAAACACAGAAGCAACCCAAATTTAGCTCTTTGCTATTTTATCTGGTGTGTTAAACTGCAAAGCTAGTCTTCTAGTCTCCTGGGTGATGCAAATTTCACTAAATGATAGAGTGGTACCTTGTGTGGTGTTAAAGGCAGGAGATCTGAGTTCTAATCCTGCTCAGTTACTAATTTGTTACGAAGAGGATGGGCAAAACCTAATGTTTAAAACTTCAGTTTCTTCGAAGTCTGTAGAAAAGAAAGGGCTAGACTGGAGTCTCAGACACTGCATTCAGTTTGAATGTTTTAGAATTTTGAGTGTAGGAGGTAGGGGTGTACTAAAGGTGAGACTCCCCCAAGTTTGGGGTCAGACTGATCTAGGTTTAAATCTTGGTTTAACACTTTAGTGTGCTGCACTGAGCAAGTGACCTTATGGCTCGTTCAAACTCTCAGTGTTCACATTTGTAAAATGGGGTCAAAAATTGTACCTCCCACGTGGGACTGTTGTTAAGATTAAATGAGATGATGCATGTTAGCACTTAAACAGTACATTGTGCTTAGAAAGTCCTCATTACACGTGGACTTGTACCATTATGTATCATTACAGGGACTGTAAAAAGGATTATTTGATGCCACTGCATTTACTTTTCTTTTTTTTTTTAGCTCTAAGTCATCATTTATTTTTCATCAATCTTTATTCTTTGGCATGTGTGGGCCTCCCATAGCAGTGGCCTCTCTTGTTGCAGAACACCGGCTCCGGCATATGTGCTCCAGAGCACTGACTCCTAATTGGACACACCAGTCCAGCCAGTCTGCAGCATGTGGGATCTTCCTGAGCCAGGGATCGAACCTGTGTCCCTTGCACTGCAAGGCGGACTCTTTACCCACTGGACTACCAGGGAAGCCCCTGCCACTGCATTTAGATTCACTATCATTAGGAATCAAAGTCGTGCGAATTTTTAACTTCCAAACATCTGCTAGAAACAATGTCTTCAAATTCAAGATATTTTGTCACTTACATGAGCCACAAGTTATTTTCTAGTCTATTAGCTTTAAATGACTGATTCATTACTTCCTCCAAGTCAGAGACCAACTTGTCCATCTTGTTGTGTTCTTCCAAAAAAGAACATGTGTCAGTTAGGTTAAATAATAATAGTATTAAAAAACAAAAACTTAACGCACAGAAAAGTCTTGTGGGCAGACAGAAAATAAGCAAAACTTAAAAAAAAAAAAAGTAACAAAAATAGTACAAGTAATTTGCCTGACTGAACTCAGTCTGAGTTTTATCTGCCTCCAGGAGTCTCGACTTTTATAGTGGCCTTGCTAAATTATATTACATATTTGTTTGGACAATGGCAGTCCCGCCTCAGTCTTTTATGCATACAGTTTAACAGAATTGAAAAAACAAAACCTCAGCAGAGAGTATGGTAATCCTGAATTGCATACCAGAAGACTTGTATATGTGGGAGACAAAAGTTTTTCTTTATTTACTGGTGAATCCAATGAGAAATATGTATTTGTTTAGAACCCATCTTCATGTATAAGTAAGCTAGTACTTGGATGTTACTTGAAGATTTAGTAAAAGATAGCGTTATTTGTTATCCATGAAAAAGTTTCATGACATTTCAGCAAATAGGGCACCTCTTAAAACACCATTGCATCTTTTTTTATGTTCATATTTTTTATCTGGTTCACACTTTGAAATACATCAAAACAAAAACTACATAGTGGGAGAAAAACAAACTGATGTGCAGGATAAGTGGGGAGGAACCTTTCATTTACCTGATGCAGCAGGAGAAAACACAGGCAGCTGCTCTGTTAATGCTTTAAGCAAAGTCAGGAATCAGCCCACGTTTTAAACAAGTGACTAATTCAAACTGGAAAATTCTTTGGTTACAGTAGTTTGTGGAACTGTCCTGAATGAAAATGCTCTGCCATGCGTTTTCATTATCAGGTAAAGCTTTCATCATTAGGTATCTGTTGGGAAGTTTATAGATCTGTATTTTATTGTACCTCTAAAACTTTCGGTAAGTTACTACCTCTGAGTCACAGAAAAGTAAATTTTAGATCTGTTTAACTTCAAAAGAAACAATGTCTTCAAATTCAAGATATTTTGTCACTTACATGAGCCACAAGTTATTTTCTAGTCTATTAGCTTTAAATGACTGATTCATTACTTCCTCCAAGTCAGAGACCAACTTGTCCATCTTGTTGTGTTCTTCCAAAAAAGAACATGTGTCAGTTAGGTTAAATAATAATAGTATTAAAAAACAAAAACTTAACGCACAGAAAAGTCTTGTGGGCAGACAGAAAATAAGCAAAACTTAAAAAAAAAAAAAGTAACAAAAATAGTACAAGTAATTTGCCTGACTGAACTCAGTCTGAGTTTTATCTGCCTCCAGGAGTCTCGACTTTTATAGTGGCCTTGCTAAATTATATTACATATTTGTTTGGACAATGGCAGTCCCGCCTCAGTCTTTTATGCATACAGTTTAACAGAATTGAAAAAACAAAACCTCAGCAGAGAGTATGGTAATCCTGAATTGCATACCAGAAGACTTGTATATGTGGGAGACAAAAGTTTTTCTTTATTTACTGGTGAATCCAATGAGAAATATGTATTTGTTTAGAACCCATCTTCATGTATAAGTAAGCTAGTACTTGGATGTTACTTGAAGATTTAGTAAAAGATAGCGTTATTTGTTATCCATGAAAAAGTTTCATGACATTTCAGCAAATAGGGCACCTCTTAAAACACCATTGCATCTTTTTTTATGTTCATATTTTTTATCTGGTTCACACTTTGAAATACATCAAAACAAAAACTACATAGTGGGAGAAAAACAAACTGATGTGCAGGATAAGTGGGGAGGAACCTTTCATTTACCTGATGCAGCAGGAGAAAACACAGGCAGCTGCTCTGTTAATGCTTTAAGCAAAGTCAGGAATCAGCCCACGTTTTAAACAAGTGACTAATTCAAACTGGAAAATTCTTTGGTTACAGTAGTTTGTGGAACTGTCCTGAATGAAAATGCTCTGCCATGCGTTTTCATTATCAGGTAAAGCTTTCATCATTAGGTATCTGTTGGGAAGTTTATAGATCTGTATTTTATTGTACCTCTAAAACTTTCGGTAAGTTACTACCTCTGAGTCACAGTTTCTTCATCCATAAAATGGGATGTGTGATAACATGTATCTCATGAGTCTGTTGTGATGTGTCATTCATGTAACATTTCCAGTATCTGCTATACATTCAGTGCCCATAACTCATGCAGGCCTTCAGTAAATGCTGTTTGCCATCGCTGGTGTCACAGCAGGCCATGTAAAAGGGTTTAGATATTATTGTGCATTACCACAAGGTTGATCATATCTGAGCCATCCCTCCCTACCAACATTATGTGTAGTTTGGCTTAATAGAAAATCAAAACAAAACCCTGAGAAACATATGATCATCTCAAAAAGCACCAGAATGCTTTTCTCGGTGTAGGAGTGCTCCAAATACAAGGGGTTTTCTAGGAGGAGCGAATAAAACTATTTTCTTGCTTAGAACCAGCCTTAACATTTAATAGCCAGCATACAGCTACTTTCAAAAGAAAGCCCTACTGTTCCGGACCTTTTGTTTCCTGGGTAGGACTGAGAATCTCTGTGTATGACTGAGATCAACAGCTAGATATCCAGGAGCTGGCAGATCAAATACTATTTCCCTCTAATGTTGCTGTTTGCAACTTAGCAAAATACTAGTATGTTTGTGTGACTCTCTGGCTAGGTAAAACAGTTAATTAATAAAAGAATCAAATAGAAGTAAAGAGGGAACATTTATCTGGTTGTTAGTTATACTTCAAAAGAAATAAATATGAAAATGTTTATTCCCCTTGACAGACAATAACAGAATATGCACTCAAGTTAAATTTTATTTGTGTTTCCCCCTTAACTTTTATCATAAAAATATTTTAATAAGTTCAACTTGACTGTTAGATGTTTTCAGTTACAAAAAGATATTTTATGTTTATTAATGTATTGCTCTAGCAAAACAATTTATTTGGTAACAATGGTATCCACTGTGGACATGAGATTTGAAATAAAATATGTCTCCCAGCAGGTCATTTGTTGCTACAAAAATGTACTTTTAACTAAAGTTATTACAAATGACTGTGCTTCTGAATATGTATATGCATATGCAGAAGTCTTGACATATCATCCATCTAGTACTGCATCATGCAAAAAAATTATATAAACACTAATTGCTTTTTTCTCCCATTTAGTGTTAAAAATGTTTTAAGCCAGAAAAAAAAATCAAATTACTTGAGCTCTGATAGCAAGGAAACTATGAATAAACTTTTCTGTTTTCATCCTGAGAATCTGTAATAACATAAGAAGATAAATAATGTCAATAGATCAATCCTTCTGACCTGTAAATATAGAAAGAAACTGGTTTCAGTTCTCATAAGTGTGATAAGAACAAAGTAAACTCTGCAAAGTAAATACCTGCTCAAGGTTGGTAAAAAGTGATCTTTCAAATAATCTCAATCCAGAGTCAAGGTATCTAGTGACACCTTGTTGGTGCAAAGTGACAAACCATATAACCTGCGTAGAATACAAATGAGTAGAACTTTCATAAGTCAAAACATAGCAAAGCAGTCCATTTGTGCAGTCTTCCAAATTAATGCTACTACTAGAGGCTACCTGAATCAAAGTGGTAAAGCTATTCTATCACTATACATATTTAAATAATAACATTAAAATTAAGAATTATCTGTTATAACAATGGCCAAATAATTGCCCACAGAGAGTGCAGAATTAAATGCAAAATTAGTTCAGTATATAGCTTGATATCATTCCTCAGGTGATGTTTCTGTGTTTCCCACTCACATGACTAATACCCTCTCCCCACTTTTGCTAAGCCCCATTTTGAACACAGATTTATCTCAAATGAATCTTTAACAAGAAAAGCAAAGTAAGAACCCATTCTCCCTTCCTTTAGGAATAGAATCAACAAGACAATAATCCCTTGTTGCAGGTTTGTTGTTGCTGTTGCTTTTTAAATTCTCCCCACTCTTTCCCTCTACCCCAAAGACTAGGAACTTGTGTTTCCCTTGTTTTCTTAGAAACTCTTTGAAAAACGTCAATCCCCCCTGTAGGCTTTAGGAAGTTTGCTGATCCTATCAGCTTAGAGGCAGCTACATTCACAGGAAGGCCCAGCACCCAGGATCGCTGTCTCCTGTCTGAAACTGTGTGAAGATATCAGACTATCTGCTTGCTACTGGGATATGACTGAGATTAAATATTAATAGCTGGGTACTTGGAACTGATAGGTCAATTAGGATTTCACCCTCAAGCTGCCAAAAATAATTTACATCTTTTGCCAATCACCTCTCTTTAAATTCTGGCTCAAATATTAAAGTATGTACTAAAGCAAAGTTTTCTGGTCTTAGAGAAGAGACCAATACCTGATTCCAGCCTCCTAATTTGGAATATCCTCAGCTCAAAGGGTGGGGTTGCTCAATTTAACATAGCTAAAGAATATCAATGATTTCACTCTTAGGAGTTGTTGAAATACTTCAAATAGATTTGTTTCCTGTGATATTGGGTGAAATGTTCATTAACTATCAAGAAAAAGATGTTCCAGGTTTTACCATTTGGAGAAAGAAGGGGAGTAGTTTCATTGCCATGATAGCATCAGATACAAAGCTATGGGAGCTTTTCACCTGTACTAGGTGAGGATGAGAGAAGGTCAATCCCCTATTTAGCTGGAAGAATGAAATCCTAGTTTCTACTAGTTAATTAAGCAATTAGTATAAACAGCTGGGATGGACTAAACTCCTTAGAACCAAGACAAGTGTGGTTTCCTAACTTCATAGAGGTATTAGAAGAGGACTAAAGTAAAAAATCAAGTATTCATAATTTTGTGTACTTAGTCCCAAGCAGTACAAATAATAAATGTGCTTTCTGATTTAAAAAATATATCATTTTTTAAATCCATTAAGAGAATGTAATAAAAGGGCAAAAAGGACACAACTATAAAGAAAAAGAATCTTTCTTCTGAAGTCAACCATGCACTACTGAGCTTAAAGCCCCCTGTGCCCCATGCATCCTCATGACCTAACCCCTTGACCTCTCAGAAACCTAATACATTTCCTATTTTACTAGTACTCATACCCCCGGAAGTCTCTTCTTTATGTGGTGTGTAGCATTTCCTTACTTTACTATACCAAGAGAAAGTCACTTTATGCTAAAGGGCTCTTCCTTTGATCCTATCAGCTTAGAGGCAGCTACATTCACAGGAAGGCCCAGCACCCAGGATCGCTGTCTCCTGTCTGAAACTGTGTGAAGATATCAGACTATCTGCTTGCTACTGGGATATGACTGAGATTAAATATTAATAGCTGGGTACTTGGAACTGATAGGTCAATTAGGATTTCACCCTCAAGCTGCCAAAAATAATTTACATCTTTTGCCAATCACCTCTCTTTAAATTCTGGCTCAAATATTAAAGTATGTACTAAAGCAAAGTTTTCTGGTCTTAGAGAAGAGACCAATACCTGATTCCAGCCTCCTAATTTGGAATATCCTCAGCTCAAAGGGTGGGGTTGCTCAATTTAACATAGCTAAAGAATATCAATGATTTCACTCTTAGGAGTTGTTGAAATACTTCAAATAGATTTGTTTCCTGTGATATTGGGTGAAATGTTCATTAACTATCAAGAAAAAGATGTTCCAGGTTTTACCATTTGGAGAAAGAAGGGGAGTAGTTTCATTGCCATGATAGCATCAGATACAAAGCTATGGGAGCTTTTCACCTGTACTAGGTGAGGATGAGAGAAGGTCAATCCCCTATTTAGCTGGAAGAATGAAATCCTAGTTTCTACTAGTTAATTAAGCAATTAGTATAAACAGCTGGGATGGACTAAACTCCTTAGAACCAAGACAAGTGTGGTTTCCTAACTTCATAGAGGTATTAGAAGAGGACTAAAGTAAAAAATCAAGTATTCATAATTTTGTGTACTTAGTCCCAAGCAGTACAAATAATAAATGTGCTTTCTGATTTAAAAAATATATCATTTTTTAAATCCATTAAGAGAATGTAATAAAAGGGCAAAAAGGACACAACTATAAAGAAAAAGAATCTTTCTTCTGAAGTCAACCATGCACTACTGAGCTTAAAGCCCCCTGTGCCCCATGCATCCTCATGACCTAACCCCTTGACCTCTCAGAAACCTAATACATTTCCTATTTTACTAGTACTCATACCCCCGGAAGTCTCTTCTTTATGTGGTGTGTAGCATTTCCTTACTTTACTATACCAAGAGAAAGTCACTATATTATAATGTTACCTAAAATGAGCTGTGTCTCTTCCTTTGGTATAAATGGAACTTGATATTAAAATTAAAACACAAAAGGGGACAGAATTTTTACAAGTCAGGTAAATGTCAAGTGAATGTGAGGGAAAACAGTTTGCAAAATGGAAAGTGTGATACCAATTAAGGGATTATTGCAACTCAGTTGTTTCCCTTGAGTATTCATTTTCACTAGGAAATAAAATGAGATCTTCAAGAGGAAACTCTTATTTTAGGTTCATTTGTAGTACACGCTTTATTTTCAAAGTGGTAACATATAAGAACTAAATGCTGAGATAAAAATAGTTTTTAAAAAAGCCTTCTACACATGTCATTTGGATTCTAAATTCTTTGCAGGAGTTTTAAGTTATATGGCAGACCTGGTTTTCTTTGAGTGACCTCCATTTGACATCTAAGTCAAAATAAATGGTTTTTGAGTATCCATTTCTTAAATGCTCTTGCTTTGCTAAGAAAGAAGTTATTAATCCAAATATTAACCAATTTTCCATCATATATGGTAGGTAAGCAGTCAGTAACATTTTTCAAAGACACCATTTCAAACCTCCCCTCTCCCCACAACACAGTCTTCAATATGAGGGAACAAAAAAGAAGGGGCTCTGCTTAAGTTAATTCTATTTAATTCCACATATTTTATCAAAATGTTTAATTTAGAGGTAATAATTTAGCTTAAAGATAGTTGTTAAGAAAAACTAGATATGTTAAAGAACTTGATATCAAAAATGTTGAGTGTCAGTGAAATGTAGCTGAAAGTCAATAGGATTGGCCATCTAATGGCGATTAAGTATGCTATAAATTTAAATCTTTGAAATACTTGTTGAGATTTATTCAGGCAGACAAACAAAGATAACAAAAGTCTTTTGTGTGTTTGTCAGTCATTTCCACTCCTCTGTTGTTGTAGTGTCAAATAATGTCAGTTATTTAAGGGCAATTACTGTAATTTTAAATTCTCAACAAATTAAACTATAAAGACTAGAAGTCCAAGGAGGACCCTACTCATTTTTCTACATTTCTCATTTTCCATTTATAAAGGTAAGTTTTAATTGCTTGAATGTTTAGAGAGGAAAATTTTTTTGTGTGTATTGGTGATTTTTTTTTTTTAACTATCCCTGTTTGGATATTTCTTTTTCATTAAACTATGTTTTATAAAAATTTTCCAATGACCCTATGCTTTTTAAAGTGAGTTAGTGAAATGATTTTTAATTAGACTCCATTTTTTAAAACATTGGATAGCTATATTTTTAATCTTTTATATTTTGTATGTACAATGTAATGAAATTAAGTTAGGGTCTAGAAAAAACTGGGGGAAACAAAATAGATCTTTAGATGTGTGAGAAAATATGCATTTTAATTGTGGTTGATAATAGAATGTTCTACCAATAAAAATCTTGAAAATGAAATGTAAGCATTATTAATTTGAATGAGATCATTAAAGTTGTTTCATAAAATAATTTAAAGTGAAGCAGGAAAATAATTACCTCCTATCATCTTTAAGCTATGTTGACAAAGTTTAAATGTTACATAATTTAAGAGGAAAGATTCAATACATTTTATATTTCATGAGATCTTTTTTTAAGATTTAGAGCAGCATCTAGGATTTCTTTGCAGTAATAAAGACAATGATCCATTATGTTCTTCTATTACTAATTATTCTGTAAAGATTGTCTGTTCCAAAAGATAATTAGAAAGGGTGAAATTTAATTCCATTAAACAGAACTCAGCTGGGACATAATGAAATTTTGCTGTGAAGTTGAAGACTTTGAAGCCAAATAAAAAGCTTTTACATAGATAGAGCAAATGAGATTGTACAACTCACACCTTATTCATGCGGGGCATATTTAAGAGATACTAGAATAGAATTATGTTTACTCATGATGAGTTTTAAGTGTTCAGTTAGCACAAACATTCATAAAGGATGTTTCTTTTCTTTGAATGAGAATTTTAGTGGTGGACGGAGGTACTTTTAGATTCTGAGTTAGATTCTAGGTTTGTTTATTCACTTACTAAACAATAAAGTTTTGCATATCTGCTCTGCACCTGCCTGTAGACAAGATACTAAGGGTATTGAGATTAATAGGGAGGTAGTGGCTGCTCTGAAGGAGCCCACTGTTGCATTCTTCTAAGATGATCAATTGAATCCATTTCATTTAGCAATAACATTTAAAGTATCCACCAAGACTTGAGCTTATCAAAGTTTTTATTTTGCCTTGTATGTCTGAAAAGTCTGCACAGATGGAAAGGCTTCAGTCAGTCCTCACTCATCATCATCCAACAGAGGTAGACATGTGTACTTATACCTGAAACAAAATATGAGTGGAGTTACAAGAATCTTCGATTCCCTACCTGGGGATTCCTGGTGGCTCAGTGGTAAAGAATCTGCCTGCAGTGTAGGAGTTGATTCCCTACCTGAACTCTTGTCTATTACCCTTTACTCAACTTTGTACCATACTCACCACACTGTCCTTAGCTCTTTGTATGTCTTCCACTCTAGCCTGGGCAACATGGCAAGTACTGTGCTGATTGTGAAAATGAAATGTAAGCATTATTAATTTGAATGAGATCATTAAAGTTGTTTCATAAAATAATTTAAAGTGAAGCAGGAAAATAATTACCTCCTATCATCTTTAAGCTATGTTGACAAAGTTTAAATGTTACATAATTTAAGAGGAAAGATTCAATACATTTTATATTTCATGAGATCTTTTTAAGATTTAGAGCAGCATCTAGGGTTTCTTTGCAGTAATAAAGACAATGATCCATTATGTTCTTCTATTACTAATTATTCTGTAAAGATTGTCTGTTCCAAAAGATAATTAGAAAGGGTGAAATTTAATTCCATTAAACAGAACTCAGCTGGGACATAATGAAATTTTGCTGTGAAGTTGAAGACTTTGAAGCCAAATAAAAAGCTTTTACATAGATAGAGCAAATGAGATTGTACAACTCACACCTTATTCATGCGGGGCATATTTAAGAGATACTAGAATAGAATTATGTTTACTCATGATGAGTTTTAAGTGTTCAGTTAGCACAAACATTCATAAAGGATGTTTCTTTTCTTTGAATGAGAATTTTAGTGGTGGACGGAGGTACTTTTAGATTCTGAGTTAGATTCTAGGTTTGTTTATTCACTTACTAAACAATAAAGTTTTGCATATCTGCTCTGCACCTGCCTGTAGACAAGATACTAAGGGTATTGAGATTAATAGGGAGGTAGTGGCTGCTCTGAAGGAGCCCACTGTTGCATTCTTCTAAGATGATCAATTGAATCCATTTCATTTAGCAATAACATTTAAAGTATCCACCAAGACTTGAGCTTATCAAAGTTTTTATTTTGCCTTGTATGTCTGAAAAGTCTGCACAGATGGAAAGGCTTCAGTCAGTCCTCACTCATCATCATCCAACAGAGGTAGACATGTGTACTTATACCTGAAACAAAATATGAGTGGAGTTACAAGAATCTTCGATTCCCTACCTGGGGATTCCCTGGTGGCTCAGTGGTAAAGAATCTGCCTGCAGTGTAGGAGTTGATTCCCTACCTGAACTCTTGTCTATTACCCTTTACTCAACTTTGTACCATACTCACCACACTGTCCTTAGCTCTTTGTATGTCTTCCACTCTAGACTGGGCAACAGGGCAAGTACTGTGTTGATTGTGTTCACCTCTGTGTTCATACCACACACATATGTAGCACATGTTGTTTGTTATTGTTGTTTAGTCACGAAGCATGTCCAACCCTTTGCGACCCCCTAGACTGTAGCCCACCAGGCTCCTCTGTTCCTGGGAGCTCCCAGGCAGGAATACTGGAGGGTTTTTCATTTCCTTCCCTGGAGGATCTTCCTGACCCAGAAATCGAACCCATGTCACATGCATTGGTAGGTGGATTCTTTGCTGTGAAGCTACAAGGAAGCCTGTAGCACACTGTAGGTGTCAGTGAGTGAATAGGAGATAAAAATGGTCACTAGCCATTGGCAACAAGTAACCCTCGTGGCAAAGACAATGACTCACAGAGCTCCAAAGAATTTAATTTCTCAAAAAGCACAAAATTGTTAAAAGCAGAAATGAGATCTGAAATCAGATCTAGATAGCTCCAAAGACCCATCCTTTTCAAATCTGGGAAGAGTTGTACTGCTGAAAGGGGCTCTCGGTAATAGAGAAGGTGAGGCCAGTTGTTTTGTATTGTTTTTTTAGGAATAATAGAAAATTTCCTTTAGTCTTACGCAGAGCAGTGTAGAGGAACCACTCCCAACAGAGTGATATTTACAGAAGAAAGTAAGTAGACCTAAGAGACTTGGACCTATATACAAATAATATAGACCCACAGTAAAAAGGAAAATGAAATTACCATTACCTCATTGCTCACTAAACCTGCAGAGAAAAAAGGGGGCATCCCTAGTCCAAGAGAAAGTAAGAGGTTACAGGTCCTAAGGAGGTCAAAGTCACTAACACTAGAGGAAGCCAGTTTTTGAAGCCCTCCCTCCAGGATCAGAAGATCTTGGGAATGGCTTGTACTCTTGAACAAGAGCTCCTCTCAAAGATGCTTTTAATGGGTCAGTTTGGAATGACACTTTACTTGAAGTTTCTAGACCTTAAATATAAAGATTGATGATACTGTAATAGCTTAAATTTTGGCTCAAGGTTACTTGTACTTAAAGCACTCAGGCCTGATGATTGAGAATTCTAGCCATTCTCAAAACCTCTCATTATTTGAGACACTTGTTTGGCCCCCAAGATAAAGAGAGCCTAATGCTGTATATCTGGGATCCATGTAAAAACCAATTCTGATGTGTTGCACCTGTTCAAGCAGTTGGACCTGTTCTCTCTCTTCCTCTCTTATCTCATTGTCCTTTCCCTTTTCTTCTCTCTCTCCCTCACTCGATTTCTATCTCAGCTTTTCTACCTCTCTTCCTCTCTTTATCTCTGTCTCATCGTTTGTGTGGCCATAGATGAAAAGCTTATGGCCCTGCTTGGTAGAAGTATAACAGCCTTCAAAGTGGGCCTCAACCTAATGCCAAAATGCAACTCTGTCACATTACATGGCAAAAGAGAATTCAAATTGCAGATATAATTAAAGTTGTTATTCAGATGACCTTGAGATGGAAAGATTATCCTGGATTATCTACAAGGGCCCAGTGTAATCACAAGGGTCCTTAGAGATGGAAAAACGAGGTAGGAGAGAGAGAACCACATTGATTGCATATGAGAAGGTATGACCTAACATGGTTGACTTTAAAGATAGATAAGGAACGCCATGAGCCAAGGAAAGTGGGTGATCTCTAGACACTGAAAAAGGTAAAGAAATAGATTCTGCCTTAGAACCTGTAGGAAGAATACAGCCTTGCCAACATCTTGATTTTTGACTAATTAAACCCATCTTCGACTTCTGCTTCCAGAAAGAAAAGTCTGTGCTGTTTTAAGCCATCAGTTTTGTAATAATTTGTTATAGCAGCCATAGGAAATGAATACACCCTGGGAGCCACTGAAAGCCTTGTCATTAGAGCAAAACTAATAGCACAGAAATGAGAGCAGAGATAAAGAAATTAGGCCCTCGCGATGCAGTTTAGCCACAGACACCCAACATATCTCCAGGGAATAAGGAACAAATGTTCCTTACAGAAGGATCCCAAATAGTAAGTGAAGTAACATGAAGAGAATAGAAACTCATCTTTAGAACAATACAGTAATGGTTCCTTTCAATGAGATGCAGTGGTGAATGCTACAATTAGTTGATGAAACTTTTAAGAAGTGGGATATTTGCCTAAAGCATCTTTACCTGCAAATATTTCTTAACTAATATGATAGTTTATATGTCCACAAATCCTTTGCTACTCCTTTCTCTAAGAGACATAGATTAGCCTACCTCCCACTAGAGTATGGACTAGGCTTAACTAATCCTTTTCCCAATTGAATATAGAAAGAGAAAAATGATAACTTTAGAGGGAAGGAATTCAGATTGATCAACATTCTACAGAATATCTGACTGGTACTGTTCAGAAGTGTCAGGGCCATAAAAATCAGAGAAAGACAAAGCCCATCACAGACTAGAGGAAACTAAGGAGATGTGACAGTTAAATGTGATGTAGGATCTTAGATTAGGTCCTGGGATGGAAAAATAACATTAGTGGAGAAACTGGTGAAATCTGAATAGTCTGTAGTTTAGTTAATAATGTTGTACCAAAGTTAATTTCTTCATTTTGGTAATTGCATTGTGGTTATATAAGTTAATAGTGGAAGCTACATAAGAACTCTCTGTAGTATTTTGGCAACTCTTCTGTAAATATAAACTTATTTAAGTTAAAAATTAAAAGTTAAAGTTAAAAATAAAGTTAAGTTAAAAATAAAAAGTTAACAAACAAACAGTTCAAAGGCAAAGAACTGAGGAAAATACTTAATATAGTTGGCAGAAAAGTGATTGACAGCCTTACAAAGGGTCTTTTATAAACCCATTTAAAAGTGTGCATAAAAGATAAATAAGCAATCTATAGTGAGAAATACAAATAGACATGTAAGAATACTCAATCTTACTAAGAATCAAAGTTGTGAAAAATAAAACCTGTCCCTCTTTTTCAGCCTAATTAGTAAATATTAAGAAAAGGTAATAAAGATACTTTGAGGTTATGAAAAAAATAGCTATTCTCTTTCCTATTAGAATATAAGTTGATATAATTTTATGGATAATTTATCAACACAAAAATAGAACTTAAAAAATATGCAAATCTTTGAGATAGAAATTCTACCTTATGTTATGGGATCGACTATAGATATTTTTTAAAATTCTTTATTGTGTGTCTGAATTTTGTTAAACAATGAGCATGCGTTATATTTAAAATCAGGTCTTTAGAAACGATTTACTTAAAAATAGCTAACCCCACGCAAAAGAGTACTATAAAGATAGAAAGATAATATTAGAAGATTTAATGACATAAAGATGCTCATGATATTTTGCGAAGTGAAAAAATCTAGATTAGAAAATGTCACTGATAACACGATCTATTTTTATATAAAATAAATAGGATGCTTTTTTAAGAGACTGAAAGGTTATATACCAAAATGTGAATTGTAGGTATTATTTTGTGTGATAGATTTACATGTGATTTTCACATTTTTCTTCTTTATATTTTCTGTAAGAAACCTATTTGGCTTTTGTATTAAAGTTCCTCCATAAGTACGTGAAAAGTGGCATAAGAAAATGACCATTGGTAGATTTCAATCAGTCTTGGTTATTTATCATCAAAACCATTTCTGGGGATTGTAGTCTGTATGTATTGCCTGCTTTTCTTCAAGTTTACAGCACTTTCAGCCTGTGTGTATTAGAGGCTTTGGTGATCTGTTTTTGAAAAAGAACAACTTTGATCCAGGCCACAGCTGGGGAAGTGGACTCTGAATTGAGGTTGGCTATGGTTAGAAACAAAAATAAATCTTTTGTTGGGAATACCACTATTTTTATTGACAGAAAGATAACCTTAAACAGATAATAAGCAAGATTCAAATCAGGCTTATGGGGGAGGGAAACTCCTCATTCATTTTTCAGAAATAGAGAACCATTGCGTCCTAAAAGAACACAGTCCTAGGCTGATGGAAAACGCAGCAGATAAATCATCTGGAGACAGGAGAACATTCCACAAAAGAGCTCATTGCTAATGCAGGTCTGCATACCTTTCTCAGAACCTTGGTGCTGTCTCTGACTTTTACCTTAGCTCAATACTCTCATAGACATCAGTCACAGAAGCTGGGATTCCTGAAGGGATATTCTAAGACTTTCTGGCACATAAGTGACTGGTTAACTTCTGATTGGATCCAATTAAATCCCCATTTCCTTTTGAATTTCATCCAGTCTCTTCCTCTACCCACTTAAAATTTGTAAATACTGTATAAAAGACCAACATGTCAGCTGAGGGTCTTCATTACCTAATCTTACTTCCAGCATTGGTGTCTAAAGATAGCATGTTCACTTTTTCTCTTAAACAGTCACTCAGGTTGCTCATGGCAAGGATCAGCCAGGCAAACCAGGCACAAATCCAGGCCCATACCCACAGTCCCAAACGGGAAAAGTATTCCCATGGGGAAAGGTGATATTTACATTACGGAAGTGATGCTAAAGCAAATCCTGTTCATTTAGGTGGAAAACATGAGTAAAACCCTGGGGACAGATTAATAACAAGGATGTGTTTCAGAACTGAGGACAAAGGCCAAGTATTCCTCTCTACATTAGTGTGGCCAGTCCTGAGCTTTCTCTCACCGACAGCCCAGGGCACCCTCTCGTGCCTCACCCCTTTTCCCACCTCCTCCCTATTTCAGGAAGGCAGAGCAGACTAAAGGAAAGCAAGAGAACTTTAAAAAAATATGTATTTAGCTGCACTGGGTCTTAGTTGTGGCACTTGGAATCTTCATTGCGTCATGTGGGACTTTTTTCTTTGCGGTGTCACACTCTCTGGTCATAGCACCTGGGCTCCACAGCACACACGCTTAGGAGTTATGGCGCACGGACCTTGTTGCCGCACAGCATGGGGGATCTTAGTTCCCTGACAAGGAATGAGTCTGTGTTCCCTGCGCTACAGGAAGGCTCACTCTTAGCCTCTGGACCACCAGGGAAGTCCCCTAAAACAACAGAGCGTTGATGTCAGCCACAACTGTATTTGCAATCTGTCATCATTATCCAGGTGACCTCAGGTAAGTGAATCAGTCCATTTTGGGGCCTCAGTTTCCTTGTTCATGGAATGAGGAATAGTAAAATTCCTTCAGAGGCTGTTGTGAGGCCTCCCTGTAGTTCGGTGTGAAATGGCAGGCACCCTTGAGATGACAGTAATTATCATCATGACCTTCTCACTCATGGACTGAGTCTCCATCTGAAAATATGGATCCTGATACCCTGCCCTGAAATATTTAAAAGGAACCAGGACAAAGCTGAGGGCAAGCGATCTTTTTCTCTGTTGCCTAAGTGGAAACACCTGAATATAGTGTCAGCAGCAGTAACACTACATTCTAATGATCAAGTCTTGTCTGGCTAAAGATATGGAAAATTCTTACAGTGATGAATTTTTAACATTGAAATTTGACGTACCTCTTATATTCCACTGCCTTAAATCCATTTTGGAAACAGGCTGAGCGTAAATAAATAAACAGTCAACTCTTCCCTGGTTGTTTGGACGAAAGCAGGTGCCAACTGAGAAGACAGGTCAAGCAGGGGAGACGGAGGGAGTAAAAAACAAATGTCTTGAACAGTAAGAATAGAGATCTTTCTTAAACAGGAACCCAGGTCACTTGGGTATCTTTACCCTGGGAGCCTCTCTGGTCTGCTCAGGATTAGAGTAAGTTGCAAAGCACGGGCCTCTTGGCTGGGCTTGACTGGTTCTCTGTCCTTCTCTTATCTGTTTCCCTTTTCGTTCCTGCATTGTGCATTTTCTCTCACTTGATTAGTGTTTTCCTGCCACACCCTTCCTTCTCCCCTTCCTCTTGCTTACCTCATATTGGCTCTTACATTCCTTGTGCCTCATTGTCACCATGAGATGTTCAGTGCCATCTTTTGTTGGAAAACAGATAAGGAGTGTCTGAAGCTACCCAGATGTCTTTCTTTTCGGCTCTCCGCACCGGCCTTACATAAGCCCCTCCTGACTGCTTAGTCAGACAGATTGTCAAGGGCACCTGGACACATTGCCGGTTAACTCAGCATCATTTCCTCTCCTCAGCATCAGTAACATACTAAGTCGCTTTAGTATGCCCACTTTTACAGTCTTAGGGACCATAGCCCACCAGGTTCCTCTGTCCATGAAATTCTCCTGGCAAGAATACTGGAGTGGGTTGCCATGTCTTCCTCCAGGGGATCGTCCTGGCTCAGGGATTGAACCTGCGTCTATTAAAGTCTCCTGCATTGGCAGGCAGTCTCTTTACCACTAGTCCACCCTGGGAAGCCCAGCCTCACTGAAGAAACATTCTATCTGAACTCAAAAAACTTACGTTTGAGTACTGTGTTTAGATGAAACTTTCTTCCTCATGCCATCTGCTCTCTTCACCCAGATCATGACAGAACTCTTAGCATCCAGCATTGTAATAAATGTGTTTGGGGAGCTGTGCCCCTCTCTCAATTAATGCTGGATTATCCAGAGATAAATTAAATACACACTTACAGCTCTGGGAAAGCAGAGGCATTAAACCAAACTACTAAAAAACACCAACACCAAAAACTCTCCAGAAACTACAAAACAAGTGGTAATTAGAAATTCTGGAAAGAAGCAGTTTTAATTTAGAACATTTCACTTGCGTGTCTTCAAAACATTTAAATTATACTTTGAATTGCATGTGGGAAGGGAACACCACAAACCTTCCAGGATTTAGGACCTGCTCAGTTCATACTCTGTGTCTGGTCTTAATGAAGAGTTCTTAAGTGAAGTCTTGACCAGTTCCCTGAATCTGTCTGTACTCAAAACCAAGTGTTTCTGCATATACACATTTTTCAGGGGTTCAGACTCCCAAAGGGCTCTGAGAGCCTGAACCATTTAAGAACTGCACTGTGATTGATTCATCTTTGTTTCTCTGGGGCTAGGACGTTGCCCAGCAAAGTGGGTACATAATCCTGGTTGATATGCAGTGAGTCTTTCTGAGTACTAAAGATTATAATTTTTTGATACTTTTTATGTATCGAGGAGAAGTAATTAGTGATTCTACAACCCTACTCTGTCATGGTTATTTAATATTTTTGTTGACACAGCTTCAGTACAAGCATGTTTTTTTTTCTTTTCTTAATTTTTTGGAGGGTTCCTAGTACTTTGATAAGCTTTGAAGTTGGGAAAATGGTTGTTTGTTGAGTTTTAATATCAGAATTTGCTATTTCTTAAAGTCAGAAATGCCTCCAGGTACCTCGTCTTCTCGTATGTCCATTTAAATATAGCCTGCTATTGTCTTGTTTTTAAAATGGGCATGTGTTGTCTGAATGTAAATCCAGAGCATTTTACCCCTCTTATCTGAGGTTCTCCAATAGTTGTGTGTCCTGGAATCCCTGGGAAGCTTGTTAAACACGTGGATTCCAGAGCCCTACACAGAGGATTGAGCTGACTGCCCTGGAGTGTGCATTTTTAAGAAGGGCCTCAATGGATTCTGCTAAGGATGTGTTCTGACTTTGAAAGACACTGTTCTATGCTGGCTCCCTCTTTCCCTTAATATTCATTGAGATTTTCATGTAAATTTGGGGGAGGAGGAAATGAGCATGTATCACTCTTATAATTCCCCTTTGATTCTGCTCTTCCATGAGACAAAGTAAATGTGGAAAATTGCTCTAGAGAAGAAGTGACCAGCCCTGTTTGGAACTTGTGGGATTTGCTTTTGGAGTCGAGTTTCAGGAATCAGACACAAGTCAGCGACTATACCACCACCACCAAACTAATCAGTGAAACCCTAAGTACCACTGTGGAGAAACTTGTCCCTTCATTATGTGCTTCGTCTTGGATGCTAGATCCTGTCAGTTTTAACACTGACATTCGCAAGACCCACAGCCGGTGGATTCCTGATAATAGTGGAAGGCATTTATGGACTCAGACTTTGTTTTTAAGTTTGTTTGTTCTCACATGCAGCGACATCCTAAGTGTATTATAGCTATTGGTGGAGTGGTAACCTGTTGTTACAGATACATGTGTTGATAGGACTCAGCCTTTCTTCTCACATGCACTCCTAGCAAGGGGAGACTGCTTGGTCTTGTTTTGTTGGCTTTGGGAATGTCTGTTGAATACTTGTGCATGATGACTAGAGCTAGTTGACTGTGCATGTGTCTCATCTAGTTCTCACAGCGTCTGCAACGCAGGCTGTTGTTGCAACCTGTGATGTATCATTATAACGATAATGGTGATATGTATTCACACCAAGGGGTGTAGCCCCAGTGTTCTGCTCAGCTGTCGCCTTGTCTCCTCCTGGAGCTCTCAGAGGTGCAAGGTGAGCAGTCTTTGCTGTAATCACAACAAACAGACTAATTTTTTAAATTGAGGTATAATGGACATACAGCATTATATTCATTTGTGGTGTATCACAGAATGATTTGGTATTTATATATATTTACTGCAGTATCACTACAGTATGTCTCTTCCACATCTGTCATCATACAGAGGTCCAAATTTTTTTTTTCTTGTGACGAGAACTTTTAAGATTTACTCTCTTAGCAACTTTCAAGTATGCAGTACTGTATTACCTGTGGTCACCATGCTGTACATTACATCCCCATGATGTACTTATTTTATACCTGGAACATCGTACCTTTTCACTCCCTTTGCCCATTTCATGCCTCCCGCTTCTGACAACCAGCAGTCAGTTCTCTCTGTGACACGTTTTTTTGTTTGCTTGTTTTGTTGTTTCATTTTAAGATTCCACATTTAAGTGAAATCATCCAGTATTTGTCTATCTCTTTTTGACTGATTTCACTTAGCCCTCAAGGTCCATTCATGTTGCCCCAAACGGCAAGTTTTTATCATTTTACATGGCTTAATAATATTCCATTGTGTGTATCCATCACATGTTTTCTATTTTAATTTGTTTTTCTTTTTTCTGTTTTTGGAGTTTTAGTTATTTTTAATGGAAGGATGATTATTTTACAATATTGTGTTGGTTTCTGCCATATATCAACATGAATCAGCCTTAGGTACACATATGTCCCCTCCCTCTTGATCCACCCTCCCACCTCCCACCCCATCCCACCCCTCTAAGTTGTCACAGAGCACTGGTTTGAGCTCCCAGATTCCCACTGGCTGGCTTTTTTTTTTTTTTTTTGTCCACTTCTATTGGTCTTTCATTTATCTATTTCCATCCATCTTTTTTCTTTGGGCCTGTGTGGGCCTCCCATCACAGAGTACCAGCTCTGGGCGCATGCGCTCGAGAGCTCTGGCTCTGTAGTTGGACACATCGGTCCAGCCGTTTTGCAGCACCTGGGATCTTCCCAGGCCAGGGATTGAACCGGCGCCCCCTGCACTGCAAGACGGTGTCCTTACCCACTGGACCACCAGGGAAGCCCTGGCTGGCTATTTTATGTATGGTAGTGTGTATGTGTCCGTATGACTCTCTGGGTCAAGGTGAGCAGTCTTTGCTGTAATCACAACAAACAGACTAATTTTTTAAATTGAGGTATAATGGACATACAGCATTATATTCATTTGTGGTGTATCACAGAATGATTTGGTATTTATATATATTTACTGCAGTATCACTACAGTATGTCTCTTCCACATCTGTCATCATACAGAGGTCCAAATTTTTTTTTTCTTGTGACGAGAACTTTTAAGATTTACTCTCTTAGCAACTTTCAAGTATGCAGTACTGTATTACCTGTGGTCACCATGCTGTACATTACATCCCCATGATGTACTTATTTTATACCTGGAACATCGTACCTTTTCACTCCCTTTGCCCATTTCATGCCTCCCGCTTCTGACAACCAGCAGTCAGTTCTCTCTGTGACACGTTTTTTTGTTTGCTTGTTTTGTTGTTTCATTTTAAGATTCCACATTTAAGTGAAATCATCCAGTATTTGTCTATCTCTTTTTGACTGATTTCACTTAGCCCTCAAGGTCCATTCATGTTGCCCCAAACGGCAAGTTTTTATCATTTTACATGGCTTAATAATATTCCATTGTGTGTATCCATCACATGTTTTCTATTTTAATTTGTTTTTCTTTTTTCTGTTTTTGGAGTTTTAGTTATTTTTAATGGAAGGATGATTATTTTACAATATTGTGTTGGTTTCTGCCATATATCAACATGAATCAGCCTTAGGTACACATATGTCCCCTCCCTCTTGATCCACCCTCCCACCTCCCACCCCATCCCCCCCCTCTAAGTTGTCACAGAGCACTGGTTTGAGCTCCCAGATTCCCACTGGCTGGCTTTTTTTTTTTTTTTTGTCCACTTCTATTGGTCTTTCATTTATCTATTTCCATCCATCTTTTTTCTTTGGGCCTGTGTGGGCCTCCCATCACAGAGTACCAGCTCTGGGCGCATGCGCTCGAGAGCTCTGGCTCTGTAGTTGGACACATCGGTCCAGCCGTTTTGCAGCACCTGGGATCTTCCCAGGCCAGGGATTGAACCGGCGCCCCCTGCACTGCAAGACGGTGTCCTTACCCACTGGACCACCAGGGAAGCCCTGGCTGGCTATTTTATGTATGGTAGTGTGTATGTGTCCGTATGACTCTCTCCATTCATCCCACGCTCTCCTTGCCCCCCTGTGCCCACAGGTCTGATGTTTTCTTTATCCATTCCCCTATCCGTGGATACTTATGTTGTTTCCATATCTGGGCTATTGCAAATAATGTTGTAATGAATATGGGGATGCAGGTACCTTCTTATTTTCAAAAATAAGACATTATATGCCACGATTGGCTCATAACAATAACTGAGATCTAGGTGCCATTGCAGAGTTTTGCAGCTGCTAAAAAAAGGGCTGTTAGCTAAAAGACGGCTAGCAGGTGGGGGAGTCCAGCCTCAGATCTGGCCTCCTGCTCCAGTCTGTTGCTTCCCAGCCCTGTGACTTGGGCAAGTCACCGAATCCACATGGGTGCCTCAATTTCCTTGCATCATATGAAAACATGCCTTTTAGCATTGTCCTGAGGATTAAATGAGATAACTTGTGTCTGGCACATACCAATTCACAAATAAGCTTTCCACATGCTTTTTTTGTTTTTTAACTAGACAAAGATGAATCTTCCCCACTGACATATTCTTCTATAGAAAGATAACAGTACATGCTTTTAGCACAAACCTGTATCTCACTTCTGTATGATCATAGGCATGATAAAGCACCAGAAATCTTTTATAACTTTTTTAGATGAGTTCTATTAGTCAGTGTTAAAGAAGCAAAAACCTTTTACTACAGACAGGAGAAGCAAGAGAAAGGAAAAACTTGGTCTCTTTAAACAATAAGGGATTTTTTTTTTTTTTTGTCAGTATCTTAAAAAGGCTTTTCTTATATAAACAGGAGTATTTGCTGGTCAGTACTCAGATTTTTTTTTTTTTGATGTAAATTTAAAAAAAATTTAAAAAGGGAAAATTCTTAGAAAGACATCTGTGCCTGGGGTGACTCACATTTGATCAATCCCTGTGAACTGAGCTTTTCAGGGGATGTGCAATTATTTGCTCAGTTAGGCTTAAACTTTTTATTTATCTAATCACCCCCCTGTAATGCTTTGATCTGAACTTCCAAGGCCCATTTTTCAACCACTTTAGCTACATATTTTAAGTCTTATAGTCTAATCAACCCCAGCCCATAAAACATGCAATGTCCTGTTTAATGCATCCTATTAGGAAATCAGCTGCCACATGGATTTTGAAATCTCCCACTTTGTGACTGGGTGAACTGTTTGGAAGTGTCATTAATGTCATTATTCTGGGAGAGCAGGAGAGAACCGGCAGCCAAGTGCACCCTCTGCGTCATGGCTGGCTTCCCTCTGCTAGTACTTGCCGAGTGACTAAGAGGTGAATCACCCATTTCTGCAGGTGTATACTCGGGAGTCCCGGAAGCCTTCCACAGCCCAACGGGGACAAATGTCTACTTCATTAGTTCATGGGGTTACTCCTTAGATCCAGCTTATTTCGTCTGACCAGACAATAGCTTAAAATGTATGTCTGTATATGTCTATGTAATTACATATATATTTATATTCCAGGAGGGCACTGCAACTTAGACATTGAACAGTAAAATCTGTCACTGAATAATTAGATAACTTGTGTCTGGCACATACCAATTCACAAATAAGCTTTCCACATGCTTTTTTTGTTTTTTAACTAGACAAAGATGAATCTTCCCCACTGACATATTCTTCTATAGAAAGATAACAGTACATGCTTTTAGCACAAACCTGTATCTCACTTCTGTATGATCATAGGCATGATAAAGCACCAGAAATCTTTTATAACTTTTTTAGATGAGTTCTATTAGTCAGTGTTAAAGAAGCAAAAACCTTTTACTACAGACAGGAGAAGCAAGAGAAAGGAAAAACTTGGTCTCTTTAAACAATAAGGGATTTTTTTTTTTTTTTGTCAGTATCTTAAAAAGGCTTTTCTTATATAAACAGGAGTATTTGCTGGTCAGTACTCAGATTTTTTTTCTTTTGATGTAAATTTAAAAAAAATTAAAAGGAATATTCTTAGAAAGACATCTGTGCCTGGGGTGACTCACATTTGATCAATCCCTGTGAACTGAGCTTTTCAGGGGATGTGCAATTATTTGCTCAGTTAGGCTTAAACTTTTTATTTATCTAATCACCCCCCTGTAATGCTTTGATCTGAACTTCCAAGGCCCATTTTTCAACCACTTTAGCTACATATTTTAAGTCTTATAGTCTAATCAACCCCAGCCCATAAAACATGCAATGTCCTGTTTAATGCATCCTATTAGGAAATCAGCTGCCACATGGATTTTGAAATCTCCCACTTTGTGACTGGGTGAACTGTTTGGAAGTGTCATTAATGTCATTATTCTGGGAGAGCAGGAGAGAACCGGCAGCCAAGTGCACCCTCTGCGTCATGGCTGGCTTCCCTCTGCTAGTACTTGCCGAGTGACTAAGAGGTGAATCACCCATTTCTGCAGGTGTATACTCGGGAGTCCCGGAAGCCTTCCACAGCCCAACGGGGACAAATGTCTACTTCATTAGTTCATGGGGTTACTCCTTAGATCCAGCTTATTTCGTCTGACCAGACAATAGCTTAAAATGTATGTCTGTATATGTCTATGTAATTACATATATATTTATATTCCAGGAGGGCACTGCAACTTAGACATTGAACAGTAAAATCTGTCACTGAATAATTAGAAACTGTGTTCATTTGAAATCTTTGGAAAGAAAAGTAATTCCTGTGTATTTCATTTTTCTTGCAAAACCCACTATTGGTAATAGATTCCACTCTTGTCTCTGGTTGGCCCACATGAGGGACTAAGAAATAGCAGATTCTATTAATAATTCTTTTCTCAGCCTCGAAGCTTATTTATTCAAGTATGTTCAAAAACTCTGGCCCATCAGAGACTTTTTCCTTTTAAATAATCTTCAATTTTTCTGTGAAAATAAAAAGATAATTATAAATATAAAGGCAAATATATTTCTTTACCTTGTTAATCTCTGAACAGACCTTACTTTTATATGGTGGTTGTAGCGGTTCAGCCACTCAGTCGTGTCTGACCCTTGTGACTCCATCAACTGTAGCCTGCCAGGCTCCTCTGTCCATGGGATTTTCCAGGCAAGAATACTGGAGTGAGTTTCTGTTTCCTTTTCCAGGTTATCTTCCTAACCCAGGGATCGAACCCAGGTCCTCAGCAATGCAGGTGGACCCTTTACCTACTGAGTCACCAGGGTTGGTAGCTTGCATCTTCCAACCCCAAACTCCGAGTCCAGCCCTCTCCCTTCTCCCCTCCCCACTGGCAGCCACACATCTGTTCTCTATGTCTTTGGGTCTGTTTCTGTTTTGTAGATAGGTTCCATCGTGTCATAGTTTAGATTGCACATGCAAGTGATATCATATGCTCTTTGTCTTTCTCTTTCTGACTTAACTTCACTTCATATGGTAATCTCCAGTTTCATCCATGTTGGTACAGACAGAATTGTTTCATTCTTTTTGTGGCTTAGTAGTATTCTGTTGTATGTATGTATCGTGTCTTCTTTCCAGTGACATATGAAACCACACTATTAGGTCACAGTTCAATAGATGCTATTTGGCCACCTGACCTGAAAGAAAACCTGTATATAAATATGTATGTATGTATGTATGTATAATATGTATGTGTGTGTGTGTGTGTGTGTGTGTATTTGTCTATGTGTACACAAGAGCTTGCCAGGAAAGTGATGGCAACTCCAAATGGGTAAATAAAGGAACAATTTACAGCGATGTGAGTATTTTGTGGAAACCAGCAACAGAAAGCGCAGGTCCAGGAGGAGCAGCAGGGGGCGCCATCACAACCCTCAGCAGGAAGGGAGGGGCGAGGGGAGGAGCAGTTACCGGAAGGATGGGCTGTGGAGAGGGCTGCCTCTGGGGTCAGCAGAGTAGGAGTCCACAGCTCACTCTCCTCCTGCTGGTGGCCCATTGACCAAACCCAGAAGAATCTAGACAGCAAGGAGACTGTGCACCAGACAAGGCCTAGAGATCTTCTTTCTGGGACACAGGGCAGAGTGAGAGAGGTCCCAGAAGAGCAAATAAACAGCACTGGGACCACTGTATTCAAGGGAACAGTCCTGTATGTGATTATTGAACATGTAATTATTGAACATCTGAATTTCCACTTTCTTCTCAAGCCTGCTTTCCATCTGGATCACACTGTTCCTAGAAGTGAGGAACTAGGGCATAGTGAAGATATTTCCTATCCCTTTTACTTTTCTGGTGTCTAAACTGGCCTGGAGTTGGGAGGAGAAGACTCTGTCCTGTGTGGAGTGCCCACTGTGTGCTTGCAGTTTTGTGTATGTTAGAAAAGAAGAGGCACTATGTGAGGATAGTGTCACTACCTCCATGCTCCTCCTCCTTCAGACCTGTACCTACAGCCTAACTATGAGAAAACAGCAGACGGATCTCAGTTGAGAGACATTTTAACCAGTGCTTCTTAAATATGTCAGGTTCTTCGAATACAAGTCTGAGAAACTGTCACAGCCCAGAAGAGCCTAAGGAGATGTGACCACTAAATGGAAAATGGTGTCCTGAGTGGGATCCTGGGGGAGACAAAGGGAGTTAGGGCAAAATGATAAAATTTGAATAGAATGTGTACAGTTTATAATAATGTGTAAGCCCTATAGATATAAATAATGTTAATGATGTTCATAATCATGTATCCATATTGATTCACTACTTGTGACAACTGTACCATAAGGAATAATAATATGTTGGGTATAGAGTATGTGGGAACTCTGTACTAACCACATTTTTTTAATATAAATCTAAAGCTATTTTTAAATAAAAATTTTATTTAAAAAATTTAAAAAATAGGACTTCCCTGGTGGTCCAGTGGGTAAAGGGTCCAACTTGCAGTGCAAGAGGCACTGGTTCGATCCCTGGCCCAAGAAGATCCCATATGCCATGGAGCACCTGGACCAATGTGTCCAATTATGAGCCAGCTCTCTGGAGTGCATGTGCCCAGAGCCAGTGCTCTGCAACAAGAGAGGCCACTGCACTGGGAGGCCCACACAGGCCAAAGAATAAAAGATAGATGAAAATAAATGATGGCTTAGAGAAAAAAAAAAAGAACTAGTGCTTAGTCTTTACTTGGAGAATAGAATGAGGAGGAGGGACAGGGAAAGCACTACTTTTTAGTGCTTCCCTCTTGGCTGTGGTTTGCTGGTCAAATCCAGCCAGCACTGTGGCTGTCAGGAAGTCCTACCACTGCTTGACTGGGCACCTTAAGCTAATGCTGAAATGTCTTCTCCTTTTGATGTGAAGTATTACATTACATGACTGAGCTTTAAAATCTTCTGATTACGGGCACCAAACCATAATCACTTAATATGAAGGGCACCAATAGTATTTCTCTTACAATAAATCAACTCCTCCTTCGTTAAAAAAAAACATGGCAAAAAAGAAAATCGGTGATGTACCTGTTAAAAATAAAATAAGGACACTTTAGCCAGTATTAGAACATATGCATTTAACATTATATCTAATTTTAATAACAGAAATAATAAATTATACTCTGAAAACCAGGTTTTTTTCTCTTTTTTTCTCTCTCTTTTCCCTACCATCATGCCTCTTTTATTTTTATATTTATTTTCATCCTTCTTTTTATTCTTTCCATTGTAGTGGCCTCTCTTGCTGCAGAGCACTAGCTCTGGGTGCATGTGCTCCAGAGCGCTGGCTTGTAATTGGACACACTGGTCCAGCTGCTCTGCGGCACATGGGATCCTCCCAGGCCAGGGATCAAACCGGTTTCCCTTGCACTGCAAGGTGGACTCTTACCCACTGGACCACCAGGGAAGCCCAAGCCAGTTCTTAACACCAAATATTTACCAGAAAGGTGTTGTTTTGGAAATAATCTGTCCTGTAGTAATACCATTCATATCTCTAATATAATCATATATATAGTTCCTTGCCTGGTGACTCAGTCAGTAAAGAATCTTCCAGCAATGCAGGAGACCCCGGTTCAAATCCTGAGTTGGGAAGATGCCCTGAGAAAAATGGCAACCCACTTAGGTCCATGGAGCAGCTGGACCAATGTGTCCAATTATGAGCCAGCTCTCTGGAGTGCATGTGCCCAGAGCCAGTGCTCTGCAACAAGAGAGGCCACTGCACTGGGAGGCCCACACAGGCCAAAGAATAAAAGATAGATGAAAATAAATGATGGCTTAGAGAAAAAAAAAAAGAACTAGTGCTTAGTCTTTACTTGGAGAATAGAATGAGGAGGAGGGACAGGGAAAGCACTACTTTTTAGTGCTTCCCTCTTGGCTGTGGTTTGCTGGTCAAATCCAGCCAGCACTGTGGCTGTCAGGAAGTCCTACCACTGCTTGACTGGGCACCTTAAGCTAATGCTGAAATGTCTTCTCCTTTTGATGTGAAGTATTACATTACATGACTGAGCTTTAAAATCTTCTGATTACGGGCACCAAACCATAATCACTTAATATGAAGGGCACCAATAGTATTTCTCTTACAATAAATCAACTCCTCCTTCGTTAAAAAAAAACATGGCAAAAAAGAAAATCGGTGATGTACCTGTTAAAAATAAAATAAGGACACTTTAGCCAGTATTAGAACATATGCATTTAACATTATATCTAATTTTAATAACAGAAATAATAAATTATACTCTGAAAACCAGGTTTTTTTCTCTTTTTTTCTCTCTCTTTTCCCTACCATCATGCCTCTTTTATTTTTATATTTATTTTCATCCTTCTTTTTATTCTTTCCATTGTAGTGGCCTCTCTTGCTGCAGAGCACTAGCTCTGGGTGCATGTGCTCCAGAGCGCTGGCTTGTAATTGGACACACTGGTCCAGCTGCTCTGCGGCACATGGGATCCTCCCAGGCCAGGGATCAAACCGGTTTCCCTTGCACTGCAAGGTGGACTCTTTACCCACTGGACCACCAGGGAAGCCCGAAAGCCAGTTCTTAACACCAAATATTTACCAGAAAGGTGTTGTTTTGGAAATAATCTGTCCTGTAGTAATACCATTCATATCTCTAATATAATCATATATATAGTTCCTTGCCTGGTGACTCAGTCAGTAAAGAATCTTCCAGCAATGCAGGAGACCCCGGTTCAAATCCTGAGTTGGGAAGATGCCCTGGAGAAGGAAATGGCAACCCACTTAGGTAGTCTTGCCATTGAAATCCATGGAATCAGGAACCTGGTGGGCAATAGTCCATGGGGTCACAAGAATCGGACACAACTTAGTGACTAAACCAGTAACTACTACTACCTCAGATCACACACTGTCCATGAGGGGTGTGCACAGCGAGTCCAGGAGAGACACTTTAAGGTATACAAGCCTCTGGACTATCACCACAGCTCCTGTGTCCAGTGAAGGAGTCTTACATCATTTTGAGCTCAAGTCTCTCCCTGGTACTGAGAAGCATGCGTTTGGAGGGTCCCAGGCGAGGAGGTGTCAGGTACCTACCCTCCTTGCCTGCACAGGGCAAGGCCCCCAACATGGATGGAGCTGCTCTGTGATGCCCACCAGGCCCTCAGCATCTGGGTCAGCTGATCCCCAGACTACTTGTCCACCTTGCTCAGTCCTTTGGCACCGTGAGCCTGGCCATGCCTCAGTGTGGATGGCTGTGCACTGTGGAGGTGCAGCCCTGATGATGAGCCTCAGTCTGTTCCAGGACAGGAAAGCATTGTCTGTTCTCCCAGAAACACAGGTGAGGAAGGTGAGAGGGGTGAAGACTTTGCAGCCTGCGGAACTCGGTTTGGAACAGCTTCTACCCTTTGGCTATCATGTAGCCTTGGGTCAGTCCCTTAATGTCTGTTTTCTTAACTCAGATAAAAGAGATGTGACCCAGAGAAGATGCCTGTGAACTGTATGACACTCACCTGATGGGAGTTATTTCTGGAAGCTAAAGACAGTCCTTTGTCCAAGGCCACCATGTGAAACACACTGGTCCAGCTGCTCTGGCACATGGGATCCTCCCAGGCCAGGGATCAAACCGGTTTCCCTTGCACTGCAAGGTGGACTCTTACCCACTGGACCACCAGGGAAGCCCGAAAGCCAGTTCTTAACACCAAATATTTACCAGAAAGGTGTTGTTTTGGAAATAATCTGTCCTGTAGTAATACCATTCATATCTCTAATATAATCATATATATAGTTCCTTGCCTGGTGACTCAGTCAGTAAAGAATCTTCCAGCAATGCAGGAGACCCCGGTTCAAATCCTGAGTTGGGAAGATGCCCTGGAGAAGGAAATGGCAACCCACTTAGGTAGTCTTGCCATTGAAATCCATGGAATCAGGAACCTGGTGGGCAATAGTCCATGGGGTCACAAGAATCGGACACAACTTAGTGACTAAACCAGTAACTACTACTACCTCAGATCACACACTGTCCATGAGGGGTGTGCACAGCGAGTCCAGGAGAGACACTTTAAGGTATACAAGCCTCTGGACTATCACCACAGCTCCTGTGTCCAGTGAAGGAGTCTTACATCATTTTGAGCTCAAGTCTCTCCCTGGTACTGAGAAGCATGCGTTTGGAGGGTCCCAGGCGAGGAGGTGTCAGGTACCTACCCTCCTTGCCTGCACAGGGCAAGGCCCCCAACATGGATGGAGCTGCTCTGTGATGCCCACCAGGCCCTCAGCATCTGGGTCAGCTGATCCCCAGACTACTTGTCCACCTTGCTCAGTCCTTTGGCACCGTGAGCCTGGCCATGCCTCAGTGTGGATGGCTGTGCACTGTGGAGGTGCAGCCCTGATGATGAGCCTCAGTCTGTTCCAGGACAGGAAAGCATTGTCTGTTCTCCCAGAAACACAGGTGAGGAAGGTGAGAGGGGTGAAGACTTTGCAGCCTGCGGAACTCGGTTTGGAACAGCTTCTACCCTTTGGCTATCATGTAGCCTTGGGTCAGTCCCTTAATGTCTGTTTTCTTAACTCAGATAAAAGAGATGTGACCCAGAGAAGATGCCTGTGAACTGTATGACACTTGATGAGAAGTCACCTGATGGGAGTTATTTCTGGAAGCTAAAGACAGTCCTTTGTCCAAGGCCACCATGTGTATAACCCAGCCACCATTTGTTGGCACTTTTCACTTAGGTGTTAGGCATTTCATTTTTCTCAGCTTCCTCCTCTTTCTAAGCTGAATCTGAGGGTTTTTTGAATCCTGTACAGCTATCTAGAAGAAATGCACAGGGGTTATACTAGACAATATTTGTTCAATGAATAAATCAACAAATCTTTCAAAGGCAATTCCATAGCATGTGTACATGAGAATGCAGAAGTAGGTATGTATTTGCACACGTGGGTATAAACAGAACCCCACAGATGGCATCCTCCTTCAGGCACACATGGGCAGCTCAACGAACACACCCTTGTGAAAACCATATGGGCATATTCCTGATTCAGTGAGCCAAGCCACAAGTCCTATGGATTTCAAACGGTTCTTTGCACTAACTTAAATCAATTTTTTAAAAATGTGTGAGCGAAGTGATGCTCTGAAATTGGATATTAAAGCACTTCTTCAATAAAGTGCCAAAGAATAGCTGCATATATTCATGGACAAATTTCCAACACTAAGCAGGCTTTTGAAGTTTTAGGAGAATATTGTTTCCAGTGCTTCCTTCAAACATGAAAGCGAAGACGTGCCAAATTCTGAAGTGCTCTCCCTACTTCCACTAATGGGAATTCAGTTCTGTCAAGATAATGCTATTCTAATTGCTCACCAAAAATAATGGCCACAGCCTATTTATGATGAGTTCTTTGGAATTCTAAAAAATCTATTCTAAAATATTAGGCTCATATTACACTTCCGAGCACAGACCTAATCAGCATTTCTCTTGTTCACTTTTGGAACAATTTTTATGGGAGTGACAAGGACATACACGGTAAAGAGTGTCTCCATTGCCCTTGTACACCCAGAAAGTTCACCAAAAGGCATGTAACATGAAAAGACATAGGTATATAACTGTATGGTTTAAAAGAAAGAACAAAAGCAAAAACCACTTTCTTTGCAACCTACACCTGGCTTCACTGCATAAACACTGTGTGGCCTTGGGAAAGTTACTAACTTCTCCATCTTACTTCCTCAGCGGTAAAATGTGGGGAGGAATACCCACTTCCCTCAGGGTCATCGAACACTTTAAATGAGATAATAAACAGAAAGTGTCTGGAACATACTTGAAACTGTTGGAGCACAAAAACTTTGGTTCAAAAATGGATAAAGACCAAAAAGTTTATAAGAGGGAATCTGTCCTCCTTTGAAGAAACCTCTGGCTTCCTGCCATGGATGCTGAAGTCCAAGTCTCAGTGGTCAGTTCCTCCATACCCAACAAGAAATCTTTCAAAGGCAATTCCATAGCATGTGTACATGAGAATGCAGAAGTAGGTATGTATTTGCACACGTGGGTATAAACAGAACCCCACAGATGGCATCCTCCTTCAGGCACACATGGGCAGCTCAACGAACACACCCTTGTGAAAACCATATGGGCATATTCCTGATTCAGTGAGCCAAGCCACAAGTCCTATGGATTTCAAACGGTTCTTTGCACTAACTTAAATCAATTTTTTAAAAATGTGTGAGCGAAGTGATGCTCTGAAATTGGATATTAAAGCACTTCTTCAATAAAGTGCCAAAGAATAGCTGCATATATTCATGGACAAATTTCCAACACTAAGCAGGCTTTTGAAGTTTTAGGAGAATATTGTTTCCAGTGCTTCCTTCAAACATGAAAGCGAAGACGTGCCAAATTCTGAAGTGCTCTCCCTACTTCCACTAATGGGAATTCAGTTCTGTCAAGATAATGCTATTCTAATTGCTCACCAAAAATAATGGCCACAGCCTATTTATGATGAGTTCTTTGGAATTCTAAAAAATCTATTCTAAAATATTAGGCTCATATTACACTTCCGAGCACAGACCTAATCAGCATTTCTCTTGTTCACTTTTGGAACAATTTTTATGGGAGTGACAAGGACATACACGGTAAAGAGTGTCTCCATTGCCCTTGTACACCCAGAAAGTTCACCAAAAGGCATGTAACATGAAAAGACATAGGTATATAACTGTATGGTTTAAAAGAAAGAACAAAAGCAAAAACCACTTTCTTTGCAACCTACACCTGGCTTCACTGCATAAACACTGTGTGGCCTTGGGAAAGTTACTAACTTCTCCATCTTACTTCCTCAGCGGTAAAATGTGGGGAGGAATACCCACTTCCCTCAGGGTCATCGAACACTTTAAATGAGATAATAAACAGAAAGTGTCTGGAACATACTTGAAACTGTTGGAGCACAAAAACTTTGGTTCAAAAATGGATAAAGACCAAAAAGTTTATAAGAGGGAATCTGTCCTCCTTTGAAGAAACCTCTGGCTTCCTGCCATGGATGCTGAAGTCCAAGTCTCAGTGGTCAGTTCCCTCCATAATCTCCTTGTGTCCTGTGAGTCACAAGAGATGAAAGGCCTGACAGGGTCATGGTGACCATCCAGCAGTGGCGCAGAAATGAGGTCTGCTCAGGGAGAGCCCCCTAAAAATGCCATACTCCAGGCTTTGTCAGGTCAGAACTCCTGCATCAGTCATGACCTTGCTATGGGTTAGAGATGCAACTGTGGCCTTATGGTCTCAAAAACTGTCACTGCATATCTGCTCTCTCCATCGTCTGTGTGTCCCTAGTGTCCAGCGCTGTGCCTGGCACAGAGCAGGGTTTCTATTTCATAATGAAAGGAGGAGCTAGAGAAGCGTGTGGATGAACGCTCCCTCCTGTCCTCTTTGTCACTCTCGTGCTTAGATCTCCACCTATCCCTCCTGCGTCATTCAGGCCATCCACCCTGCCTTTCACTTATCTCTTGGCAACACTCCCCTCTTCCAGGAAGCCTTCCATGATCTGTCATATCTCCCACCCGGGCCACGGAATGTAGTGCTTGATTTTTCTTCAGAGTTAATGTGGTTTTTGGATGATGCTTTTGCTCTGGAGCTGCTCCGTATTTATTTATTATTGTTCCATCAACCCCTTATAGGGCAGGAATTGTTTCTAATGGCTTGACAAGTATGGTGTCTTTTTAAATGAGGTTTTGGTGTGTGTAGGTAGGGGCCCATATGCAACAGGTTTATTTGTACAAAGTTGAAATTAGACAATGGTCCTGCCTTCAGAAAGTTTTCTTGAAAAAAAAAAAATGTACTCATAGTTCGAAAAAAAAACCTTTTACACCTGGCTTCACTGCATAAACACTGTGTGGCCTTGGGAAAGTTACTAACTTCTCCATCTTACTTCCTCAGCGGTAAAATGTGGGGAGGAATACCCACTTCCCTCAGGGTCATCGAACACTTTAAATGAGATAATAAACAGAAAGTGTCTGGAACATACTTGAAACTGTTGGAGCACAAAAACTTTGGTTCAAAAATGGATAAAGACCAAAAAGTTTATAAGAGGGAATCTGTCCTCCTTTGAAGAAACCTCTGGCTTCCTGCCATGGATGCTGAAGTCCAAGTCTCAGTGGTCAGTTCCCTCCATAATCTCCTTGTGTCCTGTGAGTCACAAGAGATGAAAGGCCTGACAGGGTCATGGTGACCATCCAGCAGTGGCGCAGAAATGAGGTCTGCTCAGGGAGAGCCCCCTAAAAATGCCATACTCCAGGCTTTGTCAGGTCAGAACTCCTGCATCAGTCATGACCTTGCTATGGGTTAGAGATGCAACTGTGGCCTTATGGTCTCAAAAACTGTCACTGCATATCTGCTCTCTCCATCGTCTGTGTGTCCCTAGTGTCCAGCGCTGTGCCTGGCACAGAGCAGGGTTTCTATTTCATAATGAAAGGAGGAGCTAGAGAAGCGTGTGGATGAACGCTCCCTCCTGTCCTCTTTGTCACTCTCGTGCTTAGATCTCCACCTATCCCTCCTGCGTCATTCAGGCCATCCACCCTGCCTTTCACTTATCTCTTGGCAACACTCCCCTCTTCCAGGAAGCCTTCCATGATCTGTCATATCTCCCACCCGGGCCACGGAATGTAGTGCTTGATTTTTCTTCAGAGTTAATGTGGTTTTTGGATGATGCTTTTGCTCTGGAGCTGCTCCGTATTTATTTATTATTGTTCCATCAACCCCTTATAGGGCAGGAATTGTTTCTAATGGCTTGACAAGTATGGTGTCTTTTTAAATGAGGTTTTGGTGTGTGTAGGTAGGGGCCCATATGCAACAGGTTTATTTGTACAAAGTTGAAATTAGACAATGGTCCTGCCTTCAGAAAGTTTTCTTGACAGTCACGGTAAGACCTAAAGGTACAGAGTATATAGTGAAGCGTGCTGAAAGATTGATGGGGTGAAAGGATGATGGGAGAGAGGGGAAAGGGTTTCCCTCACACCTGGCAGGTGTCACCGTCAGGGTGGACATCATTGCAAGAGGCACCGTCTGAGTCAGGCCTGGAACTCCCATGGGAGATACTATGCTGGCAGAGGAGAAGCCCTGTGCTGAGGCGTGGAAAGGGCGGGGCACAGGTCCATGTGGCGGATCTTTACATCACACAGTATGGTTTTCCAAGGGCTTCACACTCTGTTCTCGTTTGTTCTGCACAACAGCCAATGTTGAGAACAAGGCAGTGGTCTGCTAGCTACGTCCACAGGACTACAGAGGGGCTGTGGGACTCACCTAGTCTGGCATGGACTAGGGCATGGCTGTCCGTGGAACTGAGGTCTGACTTCAGGTCCACAGGTGAAAACTCCTTCTGTGGACAGAGCTGTGACCTCTGTGGAAATCACTCATTCCTGCTAATTGATGACGAATGGCTTAAGATGCATTCAGATGGTGCACCCCTTGTGTCTGGGGCAGCAATCTCAGAGGCTCTGTGGGTACCTGGAAGAACCCTGAAAGCTCTGGGCGCTGGGGTGGGCGTGGGTCATGGCACTCCTGCAGGTCAGCTCTGAACAAGGGAGCACCGTTGATCTGTGTGACAGTGCAGGGCAGGGGAAGCCTTGAATAATGGGAGGGTTAACATCACTGTGCCCTTGCCCTGAGCTGGACACCATGTCCTGTGTAGTCCCTGGATTATTCCTCTTGATCCTCACAGCAAACCTATGAGGCTGTTCTCATTCCACCCGGCCACGGAATGTAGTGCTTGATTTTTCTTCAGAGTTAATGTGGTTTTTGGATGATGCTTTTGCTCTGGAGCTGCTCCGTATTTATTTATTATTGTTCCATCAACCCCTTATAGGGCAGGAATTGTTTCTAATGGCTTGACAAGTATGGTGTCTTTTTAAATGAGGTTTTGGTGTGTGTAGGTAGGGGCCCATATGCAACAGGTTTATTTGTACAAAGTTGAAATTAGACAATGGTCCTGCCTTCAGAAAGTTTTCTTGACAGTCACGGTAAGACCTAAAGGTACAGAGTATATAGTGAAGCGTGCTGAAAGATTGATGGGGTGAAAGGATGATGGGAGAGAGGGAAGGTTCCATCACACCTGGCAGGTGTCACCGTCAGGGTGGACATCATTGCAAGAGGCACCGTCTGAGTCAGGCCTGGAACTCCCATGGGAGATACTATGCTGGCAGAGGAGAAGCCCTGTGCTGAGGCGTGGAAAGGGCGGGGCACAGGTCCATGTGGCGGATCTTTACATCACACAGTATGGTTTTCCAAGGGCTTCACACTCTGTTCTCGTTTGTTCTGCACAACAGCCAATGTTGAGAACAAGGCAGTGGTCTGCTAGCTACGTCCACAGGACTACAGAGGGGCTGTGGGACTCACCTAGTCTGGCATGGACTAGGGCATGGCTGTCCGTGGAACTGAGGTCTGACTTCAGGTCCACAGGTGAAAACTCCTTCTGTGGACAGAGCTGTGACCTCTGTGGAAATCACTCATTCCTGCTAATTGATGACGAATGGCTTAAGATGCATTCAGATGGTGCACCCCTTGTGTCTGGGGGGCAGCAATCTCAGAGGCTCTGTGGGTACCTGGAAGAACCCTGAAAGCTCTGGGCGCTGGGGTGGGCGTGGGTCATGGCACTCCTGCAGGTCAGCTCTGAACAAGGGAGCACCGTTGATCTGTGTGACAGTGCAGGGCAGGGGAAGCCTTGAATAATGGGAGGGTTAACATCACTGTGCCCTTGCCCTGAGCTGGACACCATGTCCTGTGTAGTCCCTGGATTATTCCTCTTGATCCTCACAGCAAACCTATGAGGCTGGTTCTCATTCCACATTTAGAGGTTGGGGAAATGGAAACTTGGAAAAGTGAGGAAACCCTTCCCTGGTTCTCAGACTGGTAACGGGTGGGGTCCACATTCAGATACAACAGTAACTGGGTGCTTTCTTTCCCAGGGAGCCAGAGGTTCATAGCCACTTGTGAGTCATGGACCCCTTTGGGCATCTGATAAAGCCCATGGACCCCTTCTGAGAAAAATGCTTTTAAATGGATAAGATATGTAGGTCTCACAAAGAAAACCAGTTATATCAAATGTGTAATTACTAAGATACTACAAAGCAAATTTTGTATATAAGTGCTTCTTTGTTAATTAGTTAAATGATTAGAACTGGTGGTAGGTCATGATCTGGAAGTCCTGATGAATGTCAACAGGATTTTGAGATAAAAGCAACCATTGTAATAAAAATACCTGTCATTTCTACTGATGACAAAATCATGGGTACCAGTAATATTACTGTTTTGTTTCACTCAAAATGGAAGCAAATGCTAAATTTCATTTAAAAGACAGTGAAAATTAAAAAGGTGTTGCTTCCATTCCAGTTCACAAGTTGCCTGAATTCTCTTTGGTAATCCGAGGCTAGGGACTCCTGGGCCAGGCTAGGCTGTGGTCAGGATCTGGATAGGCAGAACCTATCCAGAACCCTGCAGCCCCACCCTTCCTGCAGCCCCAGCGCCACCTTGATTGGTGGTGGAAGCTTTAAAACACCTCTTGCAGTAAAGCAGATCACGCTCAGTGGGGCAGGAAACAGTGCTGAGAGAGCCCATAGGGCTGGAAGCTGATCAAAGAGCTGCAGAGGTAAACACAGGAGACTGACAGGGAAGAGGGGAAGGGCTTTCAGCCACCGGAAGATGGATGGTGCAGGGATGGGGAGAGGAGGGCGTGGGCTCCAGCAGCTCCTGTACACTGTGAGTCCCTGGAAGCCTGAAGGGCAGAGTTAGGGGAGGTGAGACAGAGAGCGGGGGAGAAGCAGGAGGAGGAAGACTTCTTTTTTTCCACTAGCGACAACATGAAAGAATGGGAGTAGGAAGGAAGACCAAATTGGCCAAAATCTATTGTTCTCACTGTGGCCTTAGGTAAACCACGTTCTGTCTCCAGCCACTCTCTCTCCCTCCCCACTACATTGCCTTATCTATGTGGGAGGAACTGAAAAATTGAGCTCATAGGCCCTTGGAAGGGTTAACCCTCTGATTGGCTCTTGGCAGAGCACCGGGCACATGGCTGCTGCTCAGTTCAGTTAGGTTGAGCTATATGAGACTGCTGTTTCTGAATAATGGTTGGATATGGGTAGTTTCCTGTGATTCCAATTACAGTTCCTAGAAAACAAGGGAAGCTGCTGGGGGCATACTCATCTGAGAGTGCTGGTTGTACATGGGACTAAAGGATTCCAATCACCTATATTCCCTCCCATCTCCTTTTGGAGATGTTTGAGAGGTGTTATTGAGAACTCTCTTCCCACCTTCTGCCCATGGCAAAGTAAATTCTGTAAAGGGATGCTCTGGCAGTATTGTCTTTGGTATTCCAAGGCACAATAAATCACAAATCACACTAGGACACACTATGGCCTCCTGTGACCTGTCAGTGATGAAGAGGCAGATGTAGAAGGACGGACTTTAAGTTCTTTGGACTCGTGCTACCCTTAATACTTTTCTGAGCATCTAAAAGCCCAGAGTGGGGGACATGGCTCACATCCATGTTCTGTACTTAACATTTAATTGCTTGTATGACTTGGACCCATCACTGCCACCCTGAACCTCAATCCTTTCATCTGTAAGAAGCGGATATTAGAACAGAGCATCCGTAAGATCCCTCCCCTGGGCAACCTTAACCATGGAGACTTTGGTCAGCTCCTCATCTCAGCCCTGGGAGGCCACAGGTTCGTTGTAGGTCTCAGTTTAGAGGTCAGCTCAGCAGTGTAACAGTAATTTACCTGGTGTAATAGGGTTCAGGGAACCCAAGTTTGTAGATGCAGCTGTAGGACTGGGCAGATGTCTGGAGAGCCACACGGACGGGCCTGGAGATAAACAAAGTGAGAGTCCAAGGAAGCATCTGAGACAAGGCTGAGGAGTAACTGCTGAGATTTGTTTTGTACTATACTATTTTTAAAAGCTCATTTCATATTAAATTATAAGAACCATATGGAAAAGTGACTACAAGTTCTTTTTTGCAGCAATAAAACAGCCCTTGGGGCACAGAAACACGAAGGCTTAATACATCTAAAAATATCTTATTTTTGTACAGCTTGATTGAAACTGATGTAGGTGTGCTTGGCATCTGACTTGGGGAGGTCGTGCCTTTTCTTCTGCTGCTAATAATACTGTTTGGCAGCTTTTCGCTCTATCTTACCACAGATCTTTGCCAAAACTTGAATTTACTTCCGTCAGATTAACTGTCTCCAAAAACAAACTGGCATTTCTTCTAAGGGCTCCGATTAAAAGGATAAGCTTGAGTGACACTCCCTTAAATGGCTGGATGTTCTCACAGGGCTAGGAAATCAGAATTGGAAAAGTAGCAGGGCTGGATTTAGTCACATGGCTGCACAGGCATTTGGATGGTGAGAGGGGCTGCCCTTTCCCTCTGCTGTGTTTAGAAACGCCGGGTGAATTATGATTTTGAGTACATACCTCTCAAAAAACTGTGAGAAGAAAACCACTACTTTGTTGTAGGTCCCAACCCTCCAGCTCTTTGTTTGTTTTAAATATTACTTGCAATGATTTTGCTGATCAAATTAGGTTGACTTCCCTAAAGGACTAATGAAATAGAGGCCTTTTCTAGTTGCACAGCTGAATGCATATGGAATTTGAATGAGTCAACTATGTATGGGCCAACGAACTTTCTGTCTTTAACATTCCAGTAGACGGAGAGGAGAGTCCAGGGTTAGACAAAAAGCAAGAAAAGAGGAAGGAAACGGTGGCTATTTTTTTCCCTCTCTCCTGTTTATAATTTGCTTCCTCAAGAATAAGAGTCAGGGTCAAAATAACTTTCCAAGCAGATACTTTTTTGTTTGTTTTTTATTATTAAGTATACATATGTTGAAGAAACAATAGGTAAGAGATAGGGAAGAAAGAAATAGATTGCTGAGTCTTGTGGGATATAAACTTGAATGCCCCACAAACAAAGAAAAATTCAAGTGCAGTAACATTTCACCAACCAGGTTGAAATGTGCCTCTTATATACACACATACTCTTTCTCTAACAACTGTCTATCCCCCTAAAAAGTAAGAGTACCTTGAAAGAACCCTGTGAAAAATCTATGGAAAGCTCCTTGTCATATGTAAATACTGTGTTGAATTCTCTCATCCTATAATGACATCAACTATCCAAAAATGAAAAACAAAACAGCTATTACTGTTTAGCCCTCTAGCTTTTACTCCTCAGCCTGAGAAAAATGTAGGATCAATAATTAACACAGTCATTAATTAAATAACTTTTAATTAATACTGAGGAAAAAAAACATTGGATTGCTATATGTAATACTTAAACTTTTTTATTGCCCAATCCCAAATTTCTCTGAGTTAGAACCTATTGACTTATTCTAGGCATGGTATGCCAAAGCATAAACAGATTGTCATTGTCCTTAACTCAGCGTGGCTACCAGTCAGCTCTGCCAGGACAAGAGAAATGTCAGCTTTGCCATTTCTTGTTCCTTTGTGTTCACATTATTAATATTATCTTTAATATATGGTTTCATTGTAGAAATCTTTTAAAGTCATTGATCCATGTTATGAGGGACACTCGTTAAAACTAGATAATGTGATCCACAATTCCCTTTAGCCAAACACAGGAGGCCTGTAATGCCTGACAGTATGCTGAAAACAACCTAAAAGGTGAGGGTGTCCAGTCAGCCCCCTGGGGCATGGTCGTCCACCAGGATCCCTCTTGCGCTACATAATGCAAACCATGGAACAAGCCATGGCCTTGGAATCAGCCCTTACACCAAGCATCAAAGTCAGCATATGGAAGTCAGTTGTCTATAAATCAATATATTTGTATATATAAGTATAATATATAACACACACATATATAATAAAAGTGCACCACTTTTTTTCTTTTATGTGTTAGGATAAGCATAATCTAATTTTGCTTTTCAAGCTAGTTTACACGAAGATAAAATACCTGTTGTTATCTTCATTTTACTGATGAGGAAAATTAAGTTGCTGAGGGTCACAGTCAGTAATTTTCCCCGTTTCTGCATTTTTCTACAACTATTGGCAGAAAAAGAAAATAAAAACAATCAAGTCATTTAGTCACCACTGTTTTGTTTTTCTGAGATGTGTTTTAGAGAGGAAACGTATTTTCACTTGGAAGGATATGGTGAGGGGAGATTTGTAAACTAATTGCTAATATTGATCAGTAAAACTGAGTGGGATCTAACCTAGAACCGGTTCAATTGTACCTTGATGTTAATCATCAGTGTGGCATTATTTCTGTTACTTGGTTATTCTAACCACATCCCTCCATTTTCCCCCTTCTCATCCACCAGTCTTCTCTCCATATCATTCTTGCCACCAGCACGTCTACCAACTAGGGTCAGCTCCTTTTTTGGCACAGGCTCAGAATTTTCATGTCTACATGTAAAATAACTCCAGTGAAATGGAAGAATGATTTTAAGTGTTGCTTGAAAATATGACTCAGGCTCACATCATTCATTTTATATGATACTGTTAATATTATGAAAATTGTCTTTAATAGCTCTGCCAGGACAAGAGAAATGTCAGCTTTGCCATTTCTTGTTCCTTTGTGTTCACATTATTAATATTATCTTTAATATATGGTTTCATTGTAGAAATCTTTTAAAGTCATTGATCCATGTTATGAGGGACACTCGTTAAAACTAGATAATGTGATCCACAATTCCCTTTAGCCAAACACAGGAGGCCTGTAATGCCTGACAGTATGCTGAAAACAACCTAAAAGGTGAGGGTGTCCAGTCAGCCCCCTGGGGCATGGTCGTCCACCAGGATCCCTCTTGCGCTACATAATGCAAACCATGGAACAAGCCATGGCCTTGGAATCAGCCCTTACACCAAGCATCAAAGTCAGCATATGGAAGTCAGTTGTCTATAAATCAATATATTTGTATATATAAGTATAATATATAACACACACATATATAATAAAAGTGCACCACTTTTTTTCTTCTTTTATGTGTTAGGATAAGCATAATCTAATTTTGCTTTTCAAGCTAGTTTACACGAAGATAAAATACCTGTTGTTATCTTCATTTTACTGATGAGGAAAATTAAGTTGCTGAGGGTCACAGTCAGTAATTTTCCCCGTTTCTGCATTTTTCTACAACTATTGGCAGAAAAAGAAAATAAAAACAATCAAGTCATTTAGTCACCACTGTTTTTGTTTCTCTGAGATGTGTTTTAGAGAGGAAACGTATTTTCACTTGGAAGGATATGGTGAGGGGAGATTTGTAAACTAATTGCTAATATTGATCAGTAAAACTGAGTGGGATCTAACCTAGAACCGGTTCAATTGTACCTTGATGTTAATCATCAGTGTGGCATTATTTCTGTTACTTGGTTATTCTAACCACATCCCTCCATTTTCCCCCTTCTCATCCACCAGTCTTCTCTCCATATCATTCTTGCCACCAGCACGTCTACCAACTAGGGTCAGCTCCTTTTTTGGCACAGGCTCAGAATTTTCATGTCTACATGTAAAATAACTCCAGTGAAATGGAAGAATGATTTTAAGTGTTGCTTGAAAATATGACTCAGGCTCACATCATTCATTTTATATGATACTGTTAATATTATGAAAATAATATGTTCTCTTATGTATAAAATTTGGAAAACATAGAAAAAAAGGAGAAGAAAAATTACTCATAACTCTATTACCCAAGACAATCCAAGTTAACATTTTGGTATATTATCTTCTAGTATTTTTCATATTTCTCTTTTGCATAGTTATAATCATAATGCATATGCAACTTTATACCCTGCTCTGTTTTTGCCTTAACATAAATATGATAAACATCATTCATGTGTATAAATTCTTATCATAAATATTTCCTAAGTATCCGTTCCTGTAGAAGCATAATAATCTGTTTGTGGATGGGAGCATATTTTTATATGCACACAAATCCTTGAGGTAAGAGGAATAAATACAAGATTATATAATATAATCTTATATGTAGTATAAAACTGTAAGTATAGTTAACAGTGGATTCAAGCTCTACTGGGAAATATGAATAGTCTGAATAATTAATCAATTGCATTTTCCTTTATTTTGGTGAGTAATTCATCTTTTGAATTTTGCTAAGTGGATGAAAGAGACTTTGTATTTCTCAAACACTCGTCTTCATGCAGGAAAGAGAAAGTAACATGAAAATACAGTAACTGGCAGAGGGAAACCATACTTTTTTAGATTACTGATAATGCATAAATATTATGTGTCTTTGTATTTTATTATTATATAAAATATTAGTAAAAGTTCAGTGTGTGTAATATTTTAATGATCCACTTTAAAGTTGTGATTTCTTATTACTTCTAATATTTTTAGTGTTGATTATGGACATAAAAGGTTAGCCATTGTTCGATAAATATGTTTCTACACCAGCGAAGATGATCTTAAAAACAAAATACTAAATTTTACATACCAATTTCATTCTTTAAAATAGCAAATACTGTATATAATGAAAGAAGAAACAGAAAATTTTATCAAACTATCCTTGAATATAAGCTGCTACTTGGAGAATAACTGCATTAGCAAACAGGATGATAATTGGCTATGAAGAATATTCCTAATGTCACTTCTATTTTCTCATATATACCATTCTTAATAAGGGTGCTTGGTTTTTGGCAAGGTTATAATTATTTTAAATCAAATAAAGGGACAAAATTAAGAAGTGTTTTTGTACGTGTATATACATGTGTGTGTGTATATATATATATATATATATATATATATATGATATTTGACACATACAAACCAAATTTGATTACCTTATATGGGTTATATATAGTGTCTCTATATAGGCAATACATACATATATATATATATATATATGTATTATGGAAATAAAAATAACAAAAACTCTGAAAATTTAGTCAACTGAATATATAGTTCAATTTAGACAAAAATGTGGATAATTCTACTGCATTTATTTTAACTTTACAGAAAAAAGTGGGATTTTTGTGTTTGTTTTCTCACAGATATATATTTTTTATTGATGTGTAGTTGCTTTACAATGTTGTGTTAGTCTCTGCTGTACAGCAAAGTGGCTCAGTTATACACATATATACATTCTTATATTCTTTTCCATTATGGTTTATCCCAGGGTATTAAATAATCACAGAGTATTCCCTGTGCAGTATAATAGAGGCTTATTTATCCATACTATATGTAACAGTTTGCATTTACTTATTCCCAGTTCCCAGCTCATCCCTCCCTCACCCTGCCTCCCCCCATGGTAACCACAATTCTCTTCTCTCTGTGAGTCTATTTCAGTTTTTCAGATAGGTTCATTTATGTCATATTTTAGATTCCACATAGAAGTGATATCATAAAGTGTTTGTCTTTCACTTTCTGACCTACTTCACACAGTATGATTATCTCTACTTGTATCTATGTTAATATTTTAATGATCCACTTTAAAGTTGTGATTTCTTATTACTTCTAATATTTTTAGTGTTGATTATGGACATAAAAGGTTAGCCATTGTTCGATAAATATGTTTCTACACCAGCGAAGATGATCTTAAAAAACAAAATACTAAATTTTACATACCAATTTCATTCTTTAAAATAGCAAATACTGTATATAATGAAAGAAGAAACAGAAAATTTTATCAAACTATCCTTGAATATAAGCTGCTACTTGGAGAATAACTGCATTAGCAAACAGGATGATAATTGGCTATGAAGAATATTCCTAATGTCACTTCTATTTTCTCATATATACCATTCTTAATAAGGGTGCTTGGTTTTTGGCAAGGTTATAATTATTTTAAATCAAATAAAGGGACAAAATTAAGAAGTGTTTTTGTACGTGTATATACATGTGTGTGTGTATATATATATATATATATATATATATATATATGATATTTGACACATACAAACCAAATTTGATTACCTTATATGGGTTATATATAGTGTCTCTATATAGGCAATACATACATATATATATATATATATATGTATTATGGAAATAAAAATAACAAAAACTCTGAAAATTTAGTCAACTGAATATATAGTTCAATTTAGACAAAAATGTGGATAATTCTACTGCATTTATTTTAACTTTACAGAAAAAAGTGGGATTTTTGTGTTTGTTTTCTCACAGATATATATTTTTTATTGATGTGTAGTTGCTTTACAATGTTGTGTTAGTCTCTGCTGTACAGCAAAGTGGCTCAGTTATACACATATATACATTCTTATATTCTTTTCCATTATGGTTTATCCCAGGGTATTAAATAATCACAGAGTATTCCCTGTGCAGTATAATAGAGGCTTATTTATCCATACTATATGTAACAGTTTGCATTTACTTATTCCCAGTTCCCAGCTCATCCCTCCCTCACCCTGCCTCCCCCCATGGTAACCACAATTCTCTTCTCTCTGTGAGTCTATTTCAGTTTTTCAGATAGGTTCATTTATGTCATATTTTAGATTCCACATAGAAGTGATATCATAAAGTGTTTGTCTTTCACTTTCTGACCTACTTCACACAGTATGATTATCTCTACTTGTATCTATGTTGCTGCAAATGGCATTATTTCATTGGGCTTTTTTTTAAGATAAATTTTTAAAAATTTTTATTTATTTATTTAATTTTTGCTATTCTGTGTTTTCACTGCTGCCACAGGCTCTTCTCTAGTTGCAGGGAGTGGGGGCTACTCTCTAGTTGAGGTGAATCACCACTCTGTTGTTTTGGTGACTTCTCTTGTTGTGGAACTTAGGCTCTAGGGCACACAGGCTTCAGAAGTTGCGGAACATGGGCTCAACAGTTGCAGTTCCGAGGCTCTAGAGCACAGACTCGAGTTGTAGCTCACGGGCTTAGTTGCTTCACAGCATGTGGGATATTCCTGCATCAGGGATTGTACCCATGTCTCTTGCATTGGCAGGCGAACTCTTCACAACTGAACTACCAGGGAAACCCATATTTCATTCTTTTTTGTGTCTAAGTAATATTCCTTATATATATGTACCACATCTTCTTTATCTGTTCATCTGTTGATAGACATTTAGGTTGTTTTCATGCCTTGGCTATTGTGAATAGTGCTGCAATGAACATAGTTGTATATGTACCTTTTTGAATTATAGTTCTATCTGGACATATGCTCAGGAATGGGATTGCTGGATCATGTAGTAATTTTAGTTTTAGTTTTCTGGGGAACCTCCATACTGTTTTCTATAGTGACTGTACCAACGTATCCTCCCACCAGTGATGTAGGAGGGTTCCCTTTTCTCCACACCCTCTCCAGAAACTTAAGAAAGTTTGTAATGGCTCTGATTCTTGAATAAAAGCAGTGTTTCAACCACAGAGTATATTAAAATCTAAGATTCTATGTGTCTGTGAAGTGCCTAAGTCATTTCAGCCTCTGTACAGCCCCATTTCAAGCACTGAGAAAAGTGAAGAATATGATCAACCAGGTGTTTGTTTCCTTTCTCCCTCCTCCTTCCTTTTTGCCTCCCTTCCTTCCTTCTGTTTTTAACTGATTTTATGAAATGTCTTGAACATACCAGGGCCTTGTAGTCAAACTATAGACAATCTAATTTATCAATCCTTTTGTTTTCTAAAAATTCCTGTAGGTATGCTCAACAGAGATTCCAAGACAAGCTCTTTGAATATTTTTCACTGAATTAGTACCGCCTTCCAAGGTGGCACTAGTAGTAATGAAGTTGCCTGCCAAGACATAAGAGACCTGGGTTCAATCCCTGGGTTGGGAAGATCCTCTGGAGGAGGGATGGCAACCCACTCCAGTAGTCTTGCCTGGAGAATCCTAGGGACAAAGGAGCCTGGCAAGCTACAGTTTATAGGGTCGCAAAGAGTCAGACACAACTGAAGCGACTTAGCACACATGCACAGTAATAGAATAATCACTTCTTAATCAAAATAACCTTTGAATCTTAGAAAGGATAGTGTCCTTGCTCCAGAGTTCTCAGGTCTATCTGATAAACAATTGGAACCCTGGAGTAACCTCATTGAGCCTCAGTTTCACTATCTGTAAAACAGGAATGCTAATAATCCCTCCCTAAGGGATGCTGTACAGTTGAAGTGAACTGACATTGGTGTAGCCCCCCTTGGCAGAATGCCTGGCACATAGCAGGTGCCCAATAAACAGTAGTGCTCAGTTATTTAATATGTCATTTCCTTGTATGTGGAACACAAACAGTCCTGAACTCATGCTACACAGAGTCATGGCACAAATGTTTCTTTGCTCTGGGTAACCGAAGGACTGTTCCAGAACTCAAGATAAATACATTTAATTCTCAGATGGCATGTTTGTTGACATTTGTCATTATATATAAATTAGGGAAACAGGAAGACAAGCAATTATGCCGAGAAATACTAGAACTTACAACAAAGACTTGTTTCATAAAACACATTTTATGTGTTAATTGTGGTCAGGAACTAAAAAGGAATCAAAGATCTGATAAAAGATTATGAAAATTAAAAGCAGTTGTGGAAAAGAAACATACAAATACTCCCAAAACACTTTTTCTAATATTCTGAACTCTGGCATGATAACATCTGAGATTTTTAATATGTTTTGAAGGCATTCTACTGACCAAACAGAATTTCATATATTCCCCTAAAACAAAGCACATCTGCTTTCTGTAACCCTTTTTGAAAATCAGTTAAGGGGCCTTGTGCACAGAAGAGAGCAAGTATTAGAACAGTATTGTACAACTTAACGCTATGATAAGAAAAGCACGAAAATCTGTGCTAGCCCTAACAGGTTAGAAGTAGAAGAAAAAAAGAAAACAGGACAGAAAAGAAAAAAAATAAGAGCGTTTCACCTGAGTTCATTTATCTTTTTACCTGATTTTAAAAAAAAAAAAAAAAGCAATTTTACAGCTCCATATTTTATATCATAAACAGTCAAATTTATTTGGTGACCAACATGTAATCTGTCCACCTAATGCACCAAAATGTGAGCAAGGCAGACTAGAAAACAAATTGAAAGCCTAGATTAGAGTGACTGGAGTTTCTTTAAGGCCATCCAACAACACAAAGTTTATATTATAAAGAAAGAAAAGCTTCTAGCCAGCTTGCTTTCCATAAGGGAAACCATTCCTTTAACCTACATCGTTTCCTCAACTTTTATTCTGTGGCAGAGTTTCATGTTTTAATATAGAAAATAAAGATGTGATTGGGAGTGAGGAAAGGTCAAGGCACATATTTCTCTGTTTCCCTAAAAATCTTTTGGGGTTTCCAGTCAATTCAGTTAAGGGCAAAATGAATTAATTAGTTGAAAGAGATATTTCAAATAAAACAATTAGCACTTTAATCCAGTATTCTAGGGAGGTGGGGACTTCACCCAAGCCCTTGCCTTTTGTTGAAATGAATTCAATTTCAAAGTTAATTTTAAAAATTAAAAGCACAACCTAGAATCTCAACAAAAATATTTAACTATTTATAGTGTGTGAATTCTGTACCTACACTTGCTGAGTGAATGAGAAAGTTTAGACAGATTTCCTCTGCTACTTTATTTAGGAAAAGAAAGAAATCAAACAAAAAACAAAGGTTAGAGTTGAGTTGGGCTGTGATTTATCCTGCTGCAATTCTCAAAGGTAGTCTGGAAACCCTCCCTGGCCTACTATTAGATACACAAATGCTAGGTTAGCATGTGCATGATCCAAATGAGATATAATACGTAGTAAGTGATTACTGTAAGAGGAATTCAACACTGTTTCTATTCCATATTGAGCATAAACATTCTAACTTTATGTTAAAACTTTCAAAATTATATATATAATATACAATTCTATAAGTTGAATCAAAAGTATGAATAATAATCTCATTATTTATGCAATGATTTGTAAATTATGAGACTTTGAGGGGTTTTCCCTAATCTACAAAAAAGGTAAATGCAAAACAATGGAGTGGGTTTTAAAGTGATTTTTCTTAGGAGCAAAATCACAGCATCATTGTTATCTGGGAAACTGATACCTAGTTTTAATATACATGGAGTAATTCAACAGAGTCCTAAAATGTGCTAAGTTTAATGTAGGAGTATCATTGAGTATTATTGATGAATCTGTCGAAGAAAATGAATGCTACGACCATAAACCAAACTGAACAGAAAGTACAAGCTACAGGTTTAAAATGGCTTCCTGACGTCAAGCCCAATGAGCACCTGGTGCGGACAGAACTGCAGGATGGCCGGTGCACTTAGAGAGGCAGGGCCGAGTGGACTCTGCTGAAATCTGATTGGTGTCCATGTCTTAGGCAGACATCCTCAGCCATGCTAAACCTAAGAAATCATACCCATCGGTCTCCCTCTCCCTCCCAACACATAGAAGCACAACTAAGAAATAAGTAAAGGGCAAAATAACTTTTTTGGTGGATGGAACTTTCTTACTTCAGAGCCATTCCCAATGCTACTAGTCCTGGATATTGCCAGATGAACAACTTTAATAAGAGTATTTTCAGCACTATCACTAACTGGTCTACTCTTGGCCTTCATTTTAATGTAAAACCAAAGGGGGAAAAGTGATTTCAAAAGCACCTGCAATCTGACATGTGTGAGCAGAACTGAAAAAAATTTTTTTCTCAAAATTGGTTTAATTAGCATTATCAGAAAAACAAAGGGAACAAAGCCACCAGTAAGTAGTGCATTAATCATATTGCTAGTAATTAGCACCACAATAGAAATATAAGACGAAACAAAGAATTTGGAAATAGTTCTGAAACTAGTCATATTTTGTAGGTATCACTAGCTAAGAAATAGACATAACTGGACTTGCAGAGAGGACAAGAATGAAATAGAATCTCAAAAATCATGTAAAGTTGAAAGACTCAACTGTGTAAATCCTGAGCCTCAGAGAAATAGAGAAATTGATGTATTTATAGTGTCTAATATCCAGAGTTTAAAAAAATAGGAAAGAAGGATGGAATAATTGGAAGAACCAACTATATTTCCACTTTCATAAGAGAGAGAGACTTTGCTGTTGTAACAAAGCTAATGCTAGGTCTAGCCAAACCTCCAATATGCACAGTCATTTATAAACACAGCAATGGTGAGATTTTTTTTTTTTTTTTTGCTCTAAATATATGTATGTATGACATTGGAGAATGCAAAACCTTCCTCAGAGTGATAAAATATTAAATTAATTATAACTTTCAAAGAATGAAACCATTTGTATGCTCAATTTCTGGGCCTTTGATTTTCTGTTTCAGAGTCTGTTCCAAGAATCCTTCATAAAAGTGTTTCACAGGAAAATGCTGATTTGCGTTGATTCATTTTTCAAATGGAAACTGAGCCCAGTGAGGTCTAGAAGAATAGAGGAAGGCTAAAATTTTTCTTGTGGTTCTGAATAGCCCATATTGAGCCATTCACTTTCCTGTGTTTCCACTTCTTACCAGAAAAAAAAAAATTTTGGCAAAATAAATACCTAGTCTTGAGTGTTACCTCCTTGAAGATGGCTTTCTGGGGGGGCATATGAGACTTTGTTCTATTAGTAGTATTTATTTATTTTAAAAAAAATAAAGGACATGCATTTGAGAATGGTGACAAGTAATGCAGACTGGAGTTGACTTTTATCTCGAGGCCTATAGAGCCCTAGATATAGATGGAAAGAGACCTCTCAGAAACCAAACAGATGGGAGATATTTGCCAAGGAATCCCCTCTTAGACATCTTCTGGACCTTCACTCCCATTTTCAGCTTCATAAATACCTTCCTTAGTCTTTGAAACTTTCTTTCCACTGTCTCATCTCTCTCTCACTGTGCCTTCCTTCTCCAGTGGATTATGTCCTTCTGTTCCTCACTTATCCCTCTCATTTCTTTTCTCTTCACAGACTTTTTCCACTTTCACATCTTAATTTAATGCCCTTCAGCAAGTGAGTCTCAGAGGTAGTGACCACCTTGTTCCCTCTGTCTATTACCTTGATCAAGTTATTTTTCAGTTTTGTACTTTATTTATATGATGGTAAAAGCAGCACTTATTATCTTGAGTCATCTCAACATTTCAGATTAAGAAAATCTATTCAACAAAATCCACTCTTACTTAGTTTAGTTAATTAAGCAGGTAATATGTATTTTAATGGTCTTTGCAATATTAAAAAGAAAGGCTTGAGAAATATATCTCCACAAAAGGTTCGTATGTAAAGAATACATATGGCATCTGACACCTAGAAGTTATAAAGGAAAGGCTGATAATTCTGATCATATTAAAATAATAAATGTTTGCATGGACAAAAACTTAAAATATTAAAAACATATTGGGAAGAAATTTGTCCAATATACATATGAAAAAAGACTGATTTAATAAATACACAAACAGCCCTTGTGAAATTAGTAAGAAAAATACAAATCATTCGACATAAAATGGACAAAGGACACAAATGGGCAAATTTTTTAAAATAAAATATAAATGGTCAGTAAATTAGTCAGTGTTCCTCATCACTCATAATTATAAAAATGCAAATTAAAGTGCTAATGGATCACTTTTTGTCTATCAGATAAAGATTTTTAAAATTCCAACAATGCTACTGTTGACAAAAGCCTGGAGAAATGGGTGCTCATTCACATATACATTAAAGTATTTCCTGAGTTCTACTCTGAAACACTGATGATGGGATTGCAAATTGTAGCTCTGAATATACTGGTCCAGAGAGCCTAAGGAACCTACCCAAGATCACCTACAGTATTAGCTGACACATTAGATCTAAACTCCAGTCCTTTGATTTGTCAATCTTTTTTCATAGAATCAGGCCCACTATGGATTCTACACAGGCATTAATTCTCTTTCGCTATAACTGATTATCTTGAAAGGAGGAGGAACTGGCAACCCACTTCAGTATTCTTGCCTGGAGAATCCCATGGACAGAGGAGCCTAGCTGGCTATGGTCCATAGAGTTGCAAAGAGTCAGACATAACTGAAGCAACTTAGCACAGCACAATGGCCTATAAACTCCTAATCTTGGAATGTCATACCAGTTCTCTGGAGTCCAGAAGCCTACCTGGGAGCTGGGTTCCAGGTCTGATGGCATCTTACATCCTCCAGGAAGTCATGCCTCTCTCTGGAAACCAGTGTCCTCACCTGTAGAATGATGGGATTGGACTAGGTAACCCAGCTCTAAAGTCTGAGACGAGCACTGTAATAAACAACATGGACGTGATTAAATCAACATGCTTCAAAAGGCATTTTCTTCTGTCACTTATTCTTTCACCAGGGAAGGGAGAAGAAACTGCTAAAGTGATTTGATTTAACCTTTGTGACATGTCACTGATCTTTTAAGCCCAACTAGAAGAAGGCATTTACTAAGAGGACAGCATTTGGAAGAACACATGTACCACCTCAAAGTTGGAATTGGTGTCTCTCTTATCAGTAGGAGCAGCCCCAGGACAATAGTGTCTGCAAAACAGGTGGCTCCAAACCCTGCTTACTTAACCACAACTCTGAAGAACAAGTCTTTCTGGAGATTATAGAGTCAAGTTATTGAATTCCCATAACATAGATTAGAATAACATTGAGCCCATTTAGAACTGGGGTTAAATTTACAGTTTCTCTTCAGATTCATATATATCTATGCTCTTGAGACTGTATTACTTACTGATGTTGCAACCTACTCTTATCTTATCTCACACCATCTTACCTTTCCTTACCTTATCTCGGTCTCTGAAGTCATTACACTAATATTAAGACACCTTCTAGACAAAAGGTTTTTGTTTTCAATAGGATCTTTCTACGTGCTTTTTTGCCTCTACCCTGATGAAAAAATGCACCTTCATTCTCCTTTTTTTCTGAGTTAAGGATTTAGATGGAAGTCAAAAAAAAAAAAAAAAAAAAAGGAGCCAAGCATATTTTGTTGAACACGAGTAGATACACCAACGTGTCCACACACCAACTCCAAACCAATTAGAAAAGCACACCACCAGGAACAGTAGGACGGCCGGCAGAGCCCAGGCCTTTTGTGTAAGCAGGTGCTCGGGAAACAAGGAGATATCAGCCAGACTCAGGATCTCGTGTGAAGATCTGGCTTTAGTCATCACTCGTTGTTGAGCACTGGGAGCAAAAATGTAGCCAATAATGCAAAGAAAATCCTTCTAAGAGATCTGGGCGCAGAAACTAATCCCGCCAAGTATGACTTGTGTCTCTGTAGTTTTATAAGGGCAGATTGCTTTGGTGTTTTTTTAGCGGGGAGGTGCTGTCAGAGTTTTTATTCAGTGAAAGGGAAAACATTTTCCCAGATAAAACATTTAAAGTGACAGTGGAAACTTTTAAATTATAAGACATTAAAGTCTGTCACTTATTCTTTCACCAGGGAAGGGAGAAGAAACTGCTAAAGTGATTTGATTTAACCTTTGTGACATGTCACTGATCTTTTAAGCCCAACTAGAAGAAGGCATTTACTAAGAGGACAGCATTTGGAAGAACACATGTACCACCTCAAAGTTGGAATTGGTGTCTCTCTTATCAGTAGGAGCAGCCCCAGGACAATAGTGTCTGCAAAACAGGTGGCTCCAAACCCTGCTTACTTAACCACAACTCTGAAGAACAAGTCTTTCTGGAGATTATAGAGTCAAGTTATTGAATTCCCATAACATAGATTAGAATAACATTGAGCCCATTTAGAACTGGGGTTAAATTTACAGTTTCTCTTCAGATTCATATATATCTATGCTCTTGAGACTGTATTACTTACTGATGTTGCAACCTACTCTTATCTTATCTCACACCATCTTACCTTTCCTTACCTTATCTCGGTCTCTGAAGTCATTACACTAATATTAAGACACCTTCTAGACAAAAGGTTTTTGTTTTCAATAGGATCTTTCTACGTGCTTTTTTGCCTCTACCCTGATGAAAAAATGCACCTTCATTCTCCTTTTTTTCTGAGTTAAGGATTTAGATGGAAGTCAAAAAAAAAAAAAAAAAAAAAGGAGCCAAGCATATTTTGTTGAACACGAGTAGATACACCAACGTGTCCACACACCAACTCCAAACCAATTAGAAAAGCACACCACCAGGAACAGTAGGACGGCCGGCAGAGCCCAGGCCTTTTGTGTAAGCAGGTGCTCGGGAAACAAGGAGATATCAGCCAGACTCAGGATCTCGTGTGAAGATCTGGCTTTAGTCATCACTCGTTGTTGAGCACTGGGAGCAAAAATGTAGCCAATAATGCAAAGAAAATCCTTCTAAGAGATCTGGGCGCAGAAACTAATCCCGCCAAGTATGACTTGTGTCTCTGTAGTTTTATAAGGGCAGATTGCTTTGGTGTTTTTTTTTTAGCGGGGGAGGTGCTGTCAGAGTTTTTATTCAGTGAAAGGGGAAAACATTTTCCCCAGATAAAACATTTAAAGTGACAGTGGAAACTTTTAAATTATAAGCATTTTTGAACTGTTATTAAAGTATAACAAGCAAAATATTGCACAGGTCATAAGGCACAGTTCATTAAAGTTTTACAAAGCAACCATACCCTTGTAACCAGCACCTATATGAAGATATATCACTGACATCCCCAAAGCCCCACTCATGACCTCTTCGAATCGCCTCAGTCAAATGTAACTACTTTTCTAATTTCTGACATCAAACATTTTTCCTGTTTTGAACTTGATATAAGTGGAATCATATTATGTGCATTCTGTGTACAGCTTCATTCACTCTGTTTCTGATAGTCTTTCATATTTTTGCATGTGATTGTAGTTTTCTTGATTCTCATTTCTGTAGAATATTGTGCATCAGAGGTTGACCATAACATGGGCCATGAGCCAGATTAGACTCACCACCTGTGTTTATATGACCTACGAGATAAAAATGGTTTTTGCCATTCAAAAGAAGAATATTATTTCAGGATGCATGAACATTTTTATGAAATTTAAGTTTTAGTGCTGATTAAGGTTTTCTTGCACATTTGTTTGTCTATAGCTGTTTTTGTACTACATTGGCAGAGTTGAGAAATTATGATAGAGACCATGCTGACTATGAGACCTAGAGTTTTACCATCTGACACTTTACGGAAAAAGTTGACTAGCCTCCCTCCATTTTATATAAATGTAGCACAGTTTAATTATTTGACTATTGAAAAGCATCTGGGGATATTGCAAATAGTGCTGCTGTGAAAATTCTTACACATTTCCTTTGTGAACTTATGTGTGTGTATTTATTACATGTATTCCATGGTTTTACCATGTTGAGTTTTTTGACATGCATTTTTTTAGTGATTGATAAGATCATGCATTTTTCTTCTTTAGTCTCGTAATATGATGGAGCATATTGTTTGGTTTTCTTTTGTGGATATTTCTTTTTTTTTTCCTTTATTTTAAAGATTTTACAGAGTTTTGTTGTTCACCAACATGTATGTTCCCAGATCATTCATATGTATATCCCTGCACCCTCCCCCAACCCAGTTCCCCACCTCCCATCCCTCCATCGCCCCAAGTGGTTGTAGGTACTCCTATTCCCCTAGCACAATGACAATAGCTATCTTTTCCACACATGACAGTATAGGTTTCCATGTTACTCCCTCCATGCCTCCCTCCCGCTGTTCGGTCTCCACAATGTCTTTATGTCTGTTCTCTGTTTTTTCATGAGTTCACTGCGTGTGTTATCATGATCATCTTACTAGATCCCATATATATGAGTTAGTACACTATACTTGTCTTTCTCTTTTTGACTTACTTCACTTTTTATGATAGGTTCTAGAGCCAGCCACCTCATTAGGACTGAGTCTTCTGCATTTCTTTTAACAGCTGAGTAGTATTCCATTCTATATATGTACCAGAGCTTCTGGATCCATTCATTTGTCGATGGACATCTAGGTTGCTTCCATGTTCTGGCTATTGTATAGAGAGCTGCAATGGACATTGGGGTACAGGTGCCTCTTTCATTTTGGATTTCATCAGGATATAGGCCTAATAGTGGGATTGCTGGGTCATAGGGTGCTTCTATTTTTAGTTTTTTAAGGAATCTCCATATTGTCTTCCATAGAGGTTGTATCAATTTACATTCCCACCAGCAATGCAAGAGGGTTCCCTTTTCTCCGCACCCTCTCCAGCATTTGTTGTCTGTCGATTTGTTGATGATGGCCATTCTGACAGGTGTGAGGTGGTATCTCATTGTGGTTTTAATTTGCATTTCTCTAATAATAAGCAAGGTTGAGCATCGTTTCATGTGCTTTGGGGCCATCTGTATGTCCTCTTTGGAGAGGCATCTCTTTAGATCTTTTTCCCATGTTTTGATTGGGCTGCTCGTTTTCCCTGTGCTGAGTTGTCTGAGTTGCTTGTAGATTTTGGAGATTAATTCTTTGTTGTTTCATTTGCTATGATTTTCTCCCACTCTGTGGGGTGTCTGTTCAGCTTTTTGGTGATTTCTTTTGCTGTACAAAAGCTTTTAAATTTCATGATGTCCCACGTGTTCACTTTTCTTTTCAGTTCCACTATTTTAGTAGGTGGGTCAGAGAAGATCTTACTTTGACTGATGTCCTTGAGGGTTTTGCCTATATTCTCCTCTAAGAGTTTAATGGTTTCTGGTCTTACATTTAGGTCTTGAATCCATTTTGAGTTGATCTTTGTGTATGGGGTCAGGGAATGTTCCAACTTCATTTTTTGGCATGTAGCTGTCCAATTCTCCCAGCACCACTTGTTAAAGAGGCTGTCCTGCACCTCCCCAACCCAGTTCCCCACCTCCCATCCCTCCATCGCCCCAAGTGGTTGTAGGTACTCCTATTCCCCTAGCACAATGACAATAGCTATCTTTTCCACACATGACAGTATAGGTTTCCATGTTACTCCCTCCATGCCTCCCTCCCGCTGTTCGGTCTCCACAATGTCTTTATGTCTGTTCTCTGTTTTTTCATGAGTTCACTGCGTGTGTTATCATGATCATCTTACTAGATCCCATATATATGAGTTAGTACACTATACTTGTCTTTCTTTTTGACTTACTTCACTTTTTATGATAGGTTCTAGAGCCAGCCACCTCATTAGGACTGAGTCTTCTGCATTTCTTTTAACAGCTGAGTAGTATTCCATTCTATATATGTACCAGAGCTTCTGGATCCATTCATTTGTCGATGGACATCTAGGTTGCTTCCATGTTCTGGCTATTGTATAGAGAGCTGCAATGGACATTGGGGTACAGGTGCCTCTTTCATTTTGGATTTCATCAGGATATAGGCCTAATAGTGGGATTGCTGGGTCATAGGGTGCTTCTATTTTTAGTTTTTTAAGGAATCTCCATATTGTCTTCCATAGAGGTTGTATCAATTTACATTCCCACCAGCAATGCAAGAGGGTTCCCTTTTCTCCGCACCCTCTCCAGCATTTGTTGTCTGTCGATTTGTTGATGATGGCCATTCTGACAGGTGTGAGGTGGTATCTCATTGTGGTTTTAATTTGCATTTCTCTAATAATAAGCAAGGTTGAGCATCGTTTCATGTGCTTTGGGGCCATCTGTATGTCCTCTTTGGAGAGGCATCTCTTTAGATCTTTTTCCCATGTTTTGATTGGGCTGCTCGTTTTCCCTGTGCTGAGTTGTCTGAGTTGCTTGTAGATTTTGGAGATTAATTCTTTGTTGTTTCATTTGCTATGATTTTCTCCCACTCTGTGGGGTGTCTGTTCAGCTTTTTGGTGATTTCTTTTGCTGTACAAAAGCTTTTAAATTTCATGATGTCCCACGTGTTCACTTTTCTTTTCAGTTCCACTATTTTAGTAGGTGGGTCAGAGAAGATCTTACTTTGACTGATGTCCTTGAGGGTTTTGCCTATATTCTCCTCTAAGAGTTTAATGGTTTCTGGTCTTACATTTAGGTCTTGAATCCATTTTGAGTTGATCTTTGTGTATGGGGTCAGGGAATGTTCCAACTTCATTTTTTGGCATGTAGCTGTCCAATTCTCCCAGCACCACTTGTTAAAGAGGCTGTCTTTGTGCCATTTTATAGTTTCTCCTCCTTTGTCAAAAATAAGGTACCCATAGGTGCGTGGATTGATCTCTGGGTTCTCGATCTTGTTCCATCGGTCTATAGTTCTGTTTTTGTGCCAGTACCATACTGTCTTGAGGACTGTTGCTTTGTAGTAGAGTCTGAAGTTAGGGAGGCTGATTCCTCCAGCTCCGTTTTTCTTTCTCAGGATTGCTTTGGCTATTCGAGGTCTTTTGTGTTTCCATATGAACTGTGTTATTCTTTGGTCTAGTTCTGTGAAAAATGTCAATGGTAGTTGGATAGGTATTGCATTGAATCTGTAGATGATATTTGGTAGTATGGTCATTTTCACAATATTGATTCTTCCTACCGAGGAACATGAAATATCTTTCCATCTGTTTAAGTCTTCTTTAATTTCTCTCATGGGTGTCTTGTAATTTTCAGTGTACAGTTCTTTTGTTTCTTTGGGTAGGTTTATTCCTAGATATTTGATTCTTTTGGTTGCAATGGTGAAGGGGATTGCCTCTTTGATTTCCTTTTCTGATTTTTCATTGTTTGTGTATAGGAATGCCAGTGATTTCTGTGTGTTGACTTTGTATCCTGCGACTTTGCTGAATTCTCTCATTAACTCTAGTAGCTTTGTAATAGTGTCTTTGGGATTTTCTATGTATAATATCATGTCGTCTTCAAAAAGAGAGAGCTTGACTTCTTCTTTCCAATCTGGATTCCTTTGATTTCTTTCTCTTCTCTTATTGCTGTTGCAAGGACTTCCAGGACTATATTGAATAGTAATGGTGAAAGTGGACACCCCTGTCTTGTTCCTGATCTTAGAGGAAATGCTTTCAGTTTTTCACCATTGAGGATAATGTTCACTGTGGGCTTCTCATAGATGGCTTTCACTATGTTGAGATAGGTTCCTTCTATGCCCATTTTCTGAAGAGTTTTTATCATAAATGGATGTTGTACTTTGTCGAAGGCTTTTCCTGCATCTATTGAGATGATCATGTGGTTTCTGGTCTTACATTTAGGTCTTGAATCCATTTTGAGTTGATCTTTGTGTATGGGGTCAGGGAATGTTCCAACTTCATTTTTTGGCATGTAGCTGTCCAATTCTCCCAGCACCACTTGTTAAAGAGGCTGTCTTTGTGCCATTTTATAGTTTCTCCTCCTTTGTCAAAAATAAGGTACCCATAGGTGCGTGGATTGATCTCTGGGTTCTCGATCTTGTTCCATCGGTCTATAGTTCTGTTTTTGTGCCAGTACCATACTGTCTTGAGGACTGTTGCTTTGTAGTAGAGTCTGAAGTTAGGGAGGCTGATTCCTCCAGCTCCGTTTTTCTTTCTCAGGATTGCTTTGGCTATTCGAGGTCTTTTGTGTTTCCATATGAACTGTGTTATTCTTTGGTCTAGTTCTGTGAAAAATGTCAATGGTAGTTGGATAGGTATTGCATTGAATCTGTAGATGATATTTGGTAGTATGGTCATTTTCACAATATTGATTCTTCCTACCGAGGAACATGAAATATCTTTCCATCTGTTTAAGTCTTCTTTAATTTCTCTCATGGGTGTCTTGTAATTTTCAGTGTACAGTTCTTTTGTTTCTTTGGGTAGGTTTATTCCTAGATATTTGATTCTTTTGGTTGCAATGGTGAAGGGGATTGCCTCTTTGATTTCCTTTTCTGATTTTTCATTGTTTGTGTATAGGAATGCCAGTGATTTCTGTGTGTTGACTTTGTATCCTGCGACTTTGCTGAATTCTCTCATTAACTCTAGTAGCTTTGTAATAGTGTCTTTGGGATTTTCTATGTATAATATCATGTCGTCTTCAAAAAGAGAGAGCTTGACTTCTTCTTTCCAATCTGGATTCCTTTGATTTCTTTCTCTTCTCTTATTGCTGTTGCAAGGACTTCCAGGACTATATTGAATAGTAATGGTGAAAGTGGACACCCCTGTCTTGTTCCTGATCTTAGAGGAAATGCTTTCAGTTTTTCACCATTGAGGATAATGTTCACTGTGGGCTTCTCATAGATGGCTTTCACTATGTTGAGATAGGTTCCTTCTATGCCCATTTTCTGAAGAGTTTTTATCATAAATGGATGTTGTACTTTGTCGAAGGCTTTTCCTGCATCTATTGAGATGATCATGTGGTTTCTGTCTCTCAGTTTGTTGATATGGTGTATCACATTGATAGATTTGCGGATGCTGAAGAATCCTTGCATGCCTGGGATAAACCTAACTTGATCGTGATGAATGAGCTTTTTGATGTGTTGTTGAATTCTGTTTGCTAGGATTTTGTTGAGGATTTTGGCGTCTAGATTCATCAGTGAAATTGGCCTATAATTTTCTTTTTTTGTGTTGTCTTTGCCTGGCTTTGGTATCAGGGTGATGGTGGCCTCGTAGAATGTGTTTGGAAGTGTTCCTTCCTGGGCAATGTTTTGGAAGAGTTTTAGAAGGACAGGCACTAGCTCTTCTTTAAATGTTTGGTAGAATTCGGCTGTGAAGCCATCTGGCCCTGGGCTTTTATTTTTGGCTAGATTTTTGATCACAACGTTGATTTCTGAGCTTGTGATTGGTTTGTTCATAGTTTCTGTTTCTTCCTGGCTCAGTCTTGGGAGACTATCCTCTCCAAGAAACTGTCCATTTCTTCCAGGTTGTCCAGTTTGTTGCCATAGAGTTGTTCATAATAGTCTCTTAGAATCCTTTGGATTTCTGCATTCTCTGTTGTAATCTCTCCTTTTTCATTTTTGATTTTGGTGATCTGGTTCTTCTCTCTCTTTTTCTTAATGAGTCTGGCCAGTGGCTTGTCAATTTTGTTTACCTTTTCAAAGAACCAGCTTTTTGTTTTATTTATCTGTACTATTGTTTCTTTTGTTTCTTTATCATTTATTTCTGCTCTGATCTTTATGATTTCTCCTCTGCTGCTGGCTTTGGGGTGTTTTTGTTCTTCTTTCTCCAGTTGTTTTAAGCGGAGGATTAGGTCATCTGTTTCATATTTTCCTAGTTTCTTGAGGTGGGATTGTATTGCTATAAACTTCCCTCTTAGGACTGCTTTTGTAGTATTCCATAGGTTTTGCACGGTCGTGTGTTCATTGTCGTTTTCTTCTAGGAATTGTTTAATTTCTCCTTTGATTTCCTCAATGATCAGTTGGTTTTTTAGGTACATGTTGTTTAATCTCCATGTGTTTGTGTTTTTAGGGGTTTTTTTTCTGGTAGTTGATCTCTAGTCTCATTGCATGGTGGTCCGAGAAGATGGTTGATAGAATTTCGGTTTTCTTAAACTGACTGAGGTTAGATTTGTGACCCAAGATGTGGTCTACCCTGGAGAATGTTCCGTGAGCACTTGAGAAGAAAGTGTATTCTTCTGCTTTTGGATGGAATGTCCTAAAGCTATAGATGAGGTCCATCTTTTCCAGTGTGGCATTTAAGGCTTGTGTTTCTTTCTTAATTTTCTGTTTGGATGATCTGTCCATTGGTGTGAGAGGAGTGTTAAAGTCTCCTACTATTATTGTGTTATTGTTGATTTCTTCTTTTATGTCTGAAAGTACCTGTCTTATGTATTGAGGTGCCCCTGTGTTGGGTGCGTAGATATTCATGACTGTTCTGTCTTCCTCTTGAATAGATCCCTTAATCATGATGTAGTGACCTGCCTTGTCTCTTAGAATCTTCTTTACTTTAAAGTCTATTTTATCTGATATGAGGATTGCTACTCCAGCTTTCTTTTGATTTCCATTTGCATGGAATATCTTTTTCCAGCCTCTCACTTTCAGTCTATGAGTGTCTCTAGGTCTAAAGTGGGTCTCTTGTAAACAGCATATATATGGGTCTTGCTTCTGGATCCATTCAGCCAGCCTGTGTCGTTTGGCTGGAGCATTTAGTCCATTTATGTTCAAAGCAATTATTGATACGAATGTTCCTATTGTCATCTTCTTAGAAATTTGGGGTTTGATTTGTAAGGCTTCTCCTACTCTTGTATTTATTGGCTATATCAGGCCGTTTAACACTTGTTGTAGGGCTGGTTTTGTGGTACAGAATTCTTTTAGTTTTTGCTTGTCTGTGAAGCTTTTGACTTCACCATCAATTCTGAATGAGATTCTTGCTGGCTAGAGAATTCTTGGTTGGAGGTTATTCTCTTTTAGCCATTTAAATGTGTCTTGCCATTCTCTTCTGGCCTGTAGGGTTTCTGTTGAGAGATCCACAGTTAAACATATGGGGTTTCCTTTATATGTTATTTGTTGTTTGCTCCTAGCTGCTTTTAGTAATCTGTCTTTATATTTAGTCTGTGTTAGTTTGATTAGAATGTGCCTTGATGTGTTTCTTCTGGGGTTTCTCCTGTATGGAACTCTTTGTGCTTCTTGGACTTGGTTGACTATTTCCTTTCCCATGCTGGGGAAGTTTTCAACTATAAACTCTTCAAGAATTTTTTCATAGTCTTTCTTCTCCTCTTCTTCTTCTGGAACTCCTATAATTCTAATGTTGGTGCGTTTGATATTGTCCCATAGGTCTTTGCAGCTATCCTCAGTTCTTTTAATTCTTTGGGCTTTGTTCTGTTCTTCAGCACTTATTTCTACCATTCTGTCTTCCAGCTCACTTATCTGTTCTTCTGCCTCTGATACTCTACTGTTGAGACCTTCTATAGTATTTTTCATTTCAGCAATTGAGTTAGTTGTCTCCATTTGCTTATTTTTCATTTCTTGCATGTCTCTTCTCAATGCACTAATTTCCCCTAATATTCTGTTTTCGGTGTTTTGCATCCTCATTAGTATAGCTTTTCTGAATTCTCTTTCAGATAGTTTGTCTATCTCCTCCCTTTGCATGGAATATCTTTTTCCAGCCTCTCACTTTCAGTCTATGAGTGTCTCTAGGTCTAAAGTGGGTCTCTTGTAAACAGCATATATATGGGTCTTGCTTCTGGATCCATTCAGCCAGCCTGTGTCGTTTGGCTGGAGCATTTAGTCCATTTATGTTCAAAGCAATTATTGATACGAATGTTCCTATTGTCATCTTCTTAGAAATTTGGGGTTTGATTTGTAAGGCTTCTCCTACTCTTGTATTTATTGGCTATATCAGGCCGTTTAACACTTGTTGTAGGGCTGGTTTTGTGGTACAGAATTCTTTTAGTTTTTGCTTGTCTGTGAAGCTTTTGACTTCACCATCAATTCTGAATGAGATTCTTGCTGGCTAGAGAATTCTTGGTTGGAGGTTATTCTCTTTTAGCCATTTAAATGTGTCTTGCCATTCTCTTCTGGCCTGTAGGGTTTCTGTTGAGAGATCCACAGTTAAACATATGGGGTTTCCTTTATATGTTATTTGTTGTTTGCTCCTAGCTGCTTTTAGTAATCTGTCTTTATATTTAGTCTGTGTTAGTTTGATTAGAATGTGCCTTGATGTGTTTCTTCTGGGGTTTCTCCTGTATGGAACTCTTTGTGCTTCTTGGACTTGGTTGACTATTTCCTTTCCCATGCTGGGGAAGTTTTCAACTATAAACTCTTCAAGAATTTTTTCATAGTCTTTCTTCTCCTCTTCTTCTTCTGGAACTCCTATAATTCTAATGTTGGTGCGTTTGATATTGTCCCATAGGTCTTTGCAGCTATCCTCAGTTCTTTTAATTCTTTGGGCTTTGTTCTGTTCTTCAGCACTTATTTCTACCATTCTGTCTTCCAGCTCACTTATCTGTTCTTCTGCCTCTGATACTCTACTGTTGAGACCTTCTATAGTATTTTTCATTTCAGCAATTGAGTTAGTTGTCTCCATTTGCTTATTTTTCATTTCTTGCATGTCTCTTCTCAATGCACTAATTTCCCCTAATATTCTGTTTTCGGTGTTTTGCATCCTCATTAGTATAGCTTTTCTGAATTCTCTTTCAGATAGTTTGTCTATCTCCTCCTCTGTCATTTGAAGCGGTGTTTCTCTAGCTTGGTCCTTCATTTGTGCAGTGTTTCTCTGACGTTTCATTATTAGGTTAATTTTTGTTTCTTTGTGTGTGTCTGTGTGTGTGGAGTTCTTTATCCCCCACCAGGCTTCTTGGTTGAATTCTCCCTTCCTTTGGGTTTCTGTCCTTGTAGAAGGGTTCAGTGGTTTGTGTCTTGGGTGGTGTTAGGTCTTGTTTACAGGTGAATAATCTCTAGTGTTGTATGTTCTTTGATAGTGTGGGGTCTTGGAATCCGGGCTTCCACTCCGAGGGTCCTTGGTTTGATGATTGGTCAAGGGGTGTAGGCTCTATGTCTGGTTTGCTATGGTGTTCCGTGATATTAGTTCACATACTAGCATCTGAGGAACAAGAGGTGCATCCCTGATGGGTGACAGTCATAAAAGCATGCAGATGTTTTCTAACATAGTCGTAAGACATACATACATACACAGCTATCCCCACAAATGACCAGTTTTACAGAGATAAGGCACAGGAAATCTTTCTGGCAAATCACGCAATCATAGATGACACTTGTCCGTTAAGCTTTTAATTAATTAAAATAGTGCCTGAATAAATAGATCCAGCGCAAGGTCCTGGCTTGGATAATTACAATGAGAGCAATTTTTAATTAGGACATGTGTTGGGGGTGACGAGGAGGAGAGTCTATAGGTAATAAAAAGGAAAAGATTCGTCTTGGAAGTATTTTATAGGATTAGGTAGCAAAGATTAGTGTGTGTATTGTTTAGTGTATTTGGAAGAGAATAGTGGAGACAGGAAGATAGGAAATAATTTATCTAGAGGATATTGGTAGATAAGAAAATGTTTTACATTTAGAACATAGAGGGAGAAAGCAGTGGAAAAGAGGAAAGAGAATTAGAGGTTTTCAAGAATTAAAATTAAAATAAAAAAAATAATAATAAAATAAAAGTCAAGAAATTGAAAATTAAAAAGGGCAGAAAAAATTAATGAGACAAAAAAACAAACAAAAAACACAAAAAACAAACAAATGAAAATAACAACAACAAAAAAAAAACCAGAATAAACAAACAAACTAATAAACCCCAAACCAGACCAATCAATTGAATAAACAAAATAGTCTACCACAAATAAACAAGCAGAAGAAAAGAATAAATAAATAAGTAATATTTTAAAAATATAATAATAATGCATCAGCATTGATAGGCCATACTTAATTAATCAAATAAACTCTGTATAAGAAGTTAAAAAAAAAAAAGTTGAATACTGTCCCTGGTTTTTATCTTCTCATCTGCTTGTTGGAAACCAATCTGCTCTTGATGGTGGTGTCTTGATGGTGTAGTCTTTCCCTTATAGCGCCGGTTGCTATGGTTTCTGTTTTTGTGTTCAGCAAAATGAGAGCTTTGCTGCCATACTGGGTGCTGGCCAGGACGGTGGGCTGATCCCGGTCAGTCGGGTGGGGGCCGCGGCGTGCGCAGTCCCGTGTTGGAGGGGGGCGCCCCAGCTCTACCGCGCACCCGCCAGTTGTCTCCAATTCCTGCTCTTTCCCCGGCTTTCTCCGCTGCTGCAGCCCTAGGAGTGCGCGGGCTCCTCCGCCACTGGCACACGTGCACTGCCGGTTACGTGTCTAAGTCCCAAAGGCGGGCGCGAGTTTTCCCGTCCAGCTCGTGCCCGGTCCCTGGTCAGCAACCCGTGGGCGACTACCCCTCTCTGTTCAGCAAGCCCTCCAGTTGGAGTGGCTGAAATTACCTGCGCCACGGCTTCTCGCGGCGGCGGGTTCCGGCGGCTCCTCGCGGCGGCGGGAGCATATTGTTTTATTTTCAAATATTGCTTTGGTGTTTAATTAGTGAACGGGTAAGATCTGCACATTGAATTTAAGAAGAAAGTATTTCACCCTTGAGTTCCTGAGAAGTTTCGAGCAGTCCAGGAAGGATATTGAATTCCTTACAGCAATCAAAACAGCCTTTATGGAATTTCTTGAATACTAGCTAGTATCACAATACCCCAAAGTGATGCACAGCATTCTGAGGAAACTTCTATTTGCAAATATGAATGAGAATTAGAAATAGACTGGGAGCAGATGGTCACTCCTTGGTGAGGCTGATCCATCTCAACCCATGTGTGGCAGGAATAGGAAAGGAGGTGGGTATTATTTGACTTTAGGCCTTTAATCTAATGGCAATGAGTGCCAGTTCACCACTGCCATTGGTCATATTAAATGTCTAGATGAGGACCTCCCTGGTGGCTCAGTGGTAAAGAACCTGCCTGCCAGTGCAGGAGACAGGGGTTAGTCCCTGATCCAGGAAGATCCCACATGCCTCAGAGCAGCTAAGCCTGTACTCCACAATTTTTGAACCTGTGATCTACAGCCCAGGAGCTACACATGCCACAACTTCTGAAGCCTGTGAGCCCTAGAGCACACGCTCATAACAAGAGAAGCCACTGCAGTGAGGAGCCTGCACACTGCCACAAAGAGTAGCCCCAACTCGCTACAACTAGAGAAAAGCCTGTGCAGCAATGAAGACCCAGCACAGCCAAAAAATAAGTAACTTTCTAAGAAATCTAGATGAGTCCACCTTTGAATATGTAGTCCTTGTGCCCTTGGAGGGAGAGAGGGACAGGAGGAAGGAAGGAAGGAAAGAGAGAAGGAAAGGCCACAGACTATTGAGCACCTGCTACATTCTAGTTATGGCAGCGGGTGCTGGCAGGCCCCTGGCTGGGAAGGGGTGAGTGAGAGAAGGGAAGCAGAGTTGATGGGGCTTTTGACAGAACCAAATTCCTATTCCTGCTTTCTTGGCCTGGAACTGCTCTTGTCCCCTTTTACTTTTTCTTTTCCTCTCTCTCTGGACTTCATTTGGAGTTTGCTCATCACATCTCTCTCAGGCTCCGCCTTACCCTGGATGGCAGCTGAGGAAGGCGTGCCTCACCTGTCCCCTGAGGATAGGAGGGAAACCTGTCAGGGGGTGTGAATACTGAGGTGAGAATTTTGGAAGCCTATGGGCTTTGCTTGAGGGACACCTGCCTCGGGTTGTAGATCTGCCACTTACAGACCAGGGGATCTTGGGTAAATGACTGCATTTTATCTTCCCTTTGAACCTTACTTTGTGTAATGCTTAAGAGCACAGGTTCTGAAACCAGCCCACCCAGGTAGCCTAGGTAGGTTTAAATGCAGACTGTGCTGTTTCTTGGCTAGGTGACCTTGGGACGAGCTATTCAACCTATTTGCCTCATTTCCTTATCTATAAAAACAGGGATGACAGTATCTCCCCACATAGGGTTTGTGAGGGTTAGAGGAGATACTGGGAGCAAACTGGCAGGACAGTAGAATAACTGCTCAGAGGTATTTCTCTTTATTTCTAGGCATATTAACCCTGCTTATGTAAAGCCCCAGGAAGCATTTCCCACATGCCTCAGAGCAGCTAAGCCTGTACTCCACAATTTTTGAACCTGTGATCTACAGCCCAGGAGCTACACATGCCACAACTTCTGAAGCCTGTGAGCCCTAGAGCACACGCTCATAACAAGAGAAGCCACTGCAGTGAGGAGCCTGCACACTGCCACAAAGAGTAGCCCCAACTCGCTACAACTAGAGAAAAGCCTGTGCAGCAATGAAGACCCAGCACAGCCAAAAAATAAGTAACTTTCTAAGAAATCTAGATGAGTCCACCTTTGAATATGTAGTCCTTGTGCCCTTGGAGGGAGAGAGGGACAGGAGGAAGGAAGGAAGGAAAGAGAGAAGGAAAGGCCACAGACTATTGAGCACCTGCTACATTCTAGTTATGGCAGCGGGTGCTGGCAGGCCCCTGGCTGGGAAGGGGTGAGTGAGAGAAGGGAAGCAGAGTTGATGGGGCTTTTGACAGAACCAAATTCCTATTCCTGCTTTCTTGGCCTGGAACTGCTCTTGTCCCCTTTTACTTTTTCTTTTCCTCTCTCTCTGGACTTCATTTGGAGTTTGCTCATCACATCTCTCTCAGGCTCCGCCTTACCCTGGATGGCAGCTGAGGAAGGCGTGCCTCACCTGTCCCCTGAGGATAGGAGGGAAACCTGTCAGGGGGTGTGAATACTGAGGTGAGAATTTTGGAAGCCTATGGGCTTTGCTTGAGGGACACCTGCCTCGGGTTGTAGATCTGCCACTTACAGACCAGGGGATCTTGGGTAAATGACTGCATTTTATCTTCCCTTTGAACCTTACTTTGTGTAATGCTTAAGAGCACAGGTTCTGAAACCAGCCCACCCAGGTAGCCTAGGTAGGTTTAAATGCAGACTGTGCTGTTTCTTGGCTAGGTGACCTTGGGACGAGCTATTCAACCTATTTGCCTCATTTCCTTATCTATAAAAACAGGGATGACAGTATCTCCCCACATAGGGTTTGTGAGGGTTAGAGGAGATACTGGGAGCAAACTGGCAGGACAGTAGAATAACTGCTCAGAGGTATTTCTCTTTATTTCTAGGCATATTAACCCTGCTTGACATATTCATTGTCATTTTAAGCACCTATTTATTTTCCCCCAAAGCCACTTCTTGTTAGCTATTTAAAAAGGATTTATATACCTTCTTATTTACTTTTTGCCATGGTTGGTTCGCTCTTAGGCTGCAAAAAAATCCTCCTGTGGAATAATAATAGTTCCCTGAATTTATACACCAGTTTTCCCTGTGTCCCTGTGACTTTTTAGATCAGGTGGACCACATCTGAACCACACAGCCAGCAGCGCGTGGGGACGATGGCCAGTTATTATTATCTACGTTTCATGTGAGATGATGATGACTCGCAGAATGTGGCCCAGGGCACAGGGGCTGTTCTGACCTCGGAACCCAACTCACCACCAGACAGGTATCAACCCCATTAGCCGTCCACATTCCCCACTTCCTGAACCATCACAGCCTGAAACAACAATAATCTGTGACTGATTTCTGTCCTGTTTTGTAAAGCACTTGAGTACTGTGGTGATAATGTTGCATACATGTCAAGTGGAATGACAAAAAAGCATCTGGAAGGCAGAAGGCAATTTGAAGCATGCAAAATGGGGTTACTGACATGGAAACTCAGCGACACCTAATTCCCATTGTGCCAGCATTATGTAAATACCTAAGTAGGTGGAATTTTGTCAAAACGTTTCTTTTTATTTTTTTTCCCACAAGTTTTTTTTTATTTTGCTTTTTATATTTTACAGAGTTTTGTTGTTTACAGATATGTACAATTTCATATTAGTCATATGTATATCCCATTTCCCCCATCCCACCCCTCCAGGCCGTCACAAAGCCCCCATTTATGATCCCTTAATCCCACAGTGCATTGACAATAGTTATCTCTCCTACATAAATAATACAGGGTTCCATGTAAAACGTTACATGGAATGTTAATTATTACAAATTACTGTTGCATTTTTCAGACCAAGATTTCCAAGAGCGTTTTGGGAAAGACCTGCACATTTGTAGTTGTGTCTTATAGCTAATAATATTTTGTTGGAGCCCAAGCATTTAGAAACTTTTGAAATGCTATTGAAAGTGAAAGTGTTAGTTGTTCAGTTGTATCCAAATCTTTGCGACTCCACAGACTGTAGCCCACCAGGGTCTTCTGTCCATGAAATTCTCTCTGATGGCTCAGCAAGTAAAGAATCTGCCTGCAGTGCAGGAGACACAGAAGATGCTGGTTTGATCCCTGGGTCAGGAGGATTCCCTGGAGGAGGAAATGGCAGCCCACTCCAATTTCTTGCCTGAAAACTCCCATGACCAGAGGAGTTTGGCAGGCTACAGTCCAAACAGTCGTGAAGAGTCAGACATGTTTGAGCACGCACTCATGGACTTAGATGCCCTTTGTTCTGTGACTTGAAATTGGTAATAAAATGTCGAGCATTTAGATAAAAATGATACATGCTGAAATCCAGAATTACATGTTACGAAAGTTAAAAGAGATATCAGACGTCGTCTAGTTTGGTGATCTGCCCACTCATTTTAACATGTGAGAAAACTGAGGCTCTGATTATTTTTTCAGGTTTGCATTGATTTTTAGTTTTAATAACATTTGTCATTCCATAATCAAGTTGCCAGATTCCAAAGTCACTGATCTTTCAGTTCATTATGCTGAGTTTATGAAATCAAGTAAATTAAAACATTAGCAAATAGTGTTAAGTCAGCATTGCTTAGGAGAGCTTGACTCTATATTACAATTTATTTTTCCCATTTTATAATTTATCTGGAAGGCTTTACATACCCATTCACGACATGTTCATGATCAATTCAAAATTGCATAGATCATTCAACTACAGTTTTCTCTTAATTCAACCCTTCAGGCAATTACATTTGCTTTTGGTTCTCTCAGAAAATAGAATTTAAGTTTTGCTGAAAATCCTTTAGCTCTACATCATATCTAGACACCTTCAGTTTTGTATTTCTGCAAATATTAGAATCTCCAATGATCCCTTGTAGCATACTTCATATTCCCACCTGTCTGAGCCTTCCTAAACCTCACTCCCAGGGGGTAAAATTGTTCTTCCCTTTACATCCAGACCAAATAGAGCCTTGAAACCCACGAACAGTATGAAAAAGCCTACTGAAAAGCTGTTACTTATATCCAAACCAATCTATATAGTTTCTTTCATCCAAGCCTTTCCTCAGAATCTATTTCCATTTATCCACCAGATGCTCAATTTTTAAAGAGGATTTCCTTAATAAATATGATATAAAATCATACCCTTTGCCTCTGAGGAAATCAGTGCTTTTATTTAATTTTTTTTCAAGTGACTAATGTCAGCAAAAAAGATGCCATCAGCGGGAAATGGTGGCCACATGGCACACACTGTTGTGTAACCACATTCATCACAGTGGAGCCTGCCCTGGCTCTGCTGACCCAGCTTACACGGAAACATTCGTGTGGATCACAGTTTAATGCTTACATGTGTGTATCTGTGTGCATGTATGGTGCCATTTCCACTTTGTCCACACAAGTTAAGAGAAATAATTATATGTTGGGGTTTTTTTGCCCTGATCTGAGGTGGCTTTCACTATTTTCTAAACCACATTTTTCATTTGAGTGCCATGTCCACTTTGATAAGAGATCATTCTCCTGTTTTCATATCTCACTGCCAAAAGGGACTGCTGGTTATCTCTGATTGCAGGCAATTCGAACTTTAAGTAAGCCTGTCTTTATCAACTACTGTTTTAACAGCTGATTAATTAGTGCTGCGGAGATCCCGGGGAGGCCTTTATCTGAAGAGCAGTTCAACCATTAGCAAAGGAAACTTCCTTGTGCGCCAGCAGCTCAGATAACAAGGTAAGATAATAGTTCACAGTCCTTCTCTGGCTAATGCAAACAGGAGCACTCCCTCTTATCCCAACACAGAGGCCAGGGAGAAAGGCTCAGCCAAATTCTCAAAATACCATCATCTTTGCTAGTCAAAAGCAGTCATTTCTGTGAGTCACTTTTCAGAATAGCACTTTACAACTATACAGAACACCTGGCACTTGGAAGCCCAAATAGTATTGGAGAACTATTGGCTGTTTATGGGGCTTCCCCCTGACCCATAGCTCAGAGGTAAAGAATCCTCCTGCCAATGCTGGAGACCCAGGAAACATGGGTTCGATCCCTGAGTCGGCAAGATTTCCTGGAGTAGGAAATGGCAACCCACTCCGGTATTCTTGCTTGGAAAACCCAAGGATAGAGGAGGCAGGTGGGCTACAGTCTGATGGGTCACAAAGAGTTGGACACGACTGAGCACACACTGGCTATTTATAGGAAGTCAAGCCCCAGTAGGGTTCAGTAACGAGCATGGTGGGATTTGTCTTATCAGTTGAGAGTTTGTCTGCGTGCCTGGAGCCAGTCTCCTTGTTAGCTATTTACTCTTGAACAAGCCGCTTGCCCTCCCTGTAACGCAGCTGTGCTCTCTGTAAAATGGAGCTAATAATAGGGCCTAGCATTATTGTGAGTATTAGATGAGCCAGTGCTTCCAGTGTTCTTTGAGTCTGTCTGACATATGAAATGTTGTTGTCACTACTAAGTTAGGAAAGATGCAAATAACTTAGGTTCTTCTAATCCTAATAGAACTAACTGGAGGTAACTGAATATAACCAGACAGGATCTGGGGCTGTGATTGGGCAAAGATTGTTATATTACCCTACCACCACCACTATTAATGCCTTCTACTAGCAGCAACTATCTGATCATTGTAATAAGAATTAACATTATTCTAAGCATTTTATTTGGATCACCAGATTCAACCATCATGGCCCTATGAGGTAGGTCTTATCTTTATTCCCATTTTACAGCTGATGGAATTGAAGCCCAGAGAACTGAAATGACCTGTGCAAGGTCACAAAACTTATAATGCTAAAACAGACTTGACCTCCAGCTGTCTGACTGCAGACTGCACGGTCTTCACCAGTCACTGTTGCAATCACACCATTATCACTCCATCTCCATTTGAGGATGCGCAGAAATGAACTGACTTACTTAAGACCCATGGCTATTAAAGAGTTGAGCCAAAATTCAAAGTTAGGTCTTTCCTGTTTTCCCTATTTTATGATGGCTGTTCAGTGTGGACGTCCGAGGGAAGGGAATATCCAAGTTTAAGGGAAGAAAATTGATAAGGAACCCAGGAATATGGATTTGACTCATTTGACTTTCTACCCCTTGAGATTCCCTCAACACTCTGGCCCTTGTTCTGAACCTGTTTCTCCCATCACTTGGTGGGAAGCAGGCACATTGCCTCAGTCGTGTTTGCACCCATCTCCTGATCTAGCCTAGCACTGGGAAGGCATAGAGTAGCCCTAGAAGAAGGTCACAGGGGAAGGAGTATTGTTGAAATTAGTCAGTACAGAACATTCAGGAAAGTTGATTAAAACAAATTATTATTACTGATAAGAGATAGAATGTGATTTAATTAGATTGGAAAAGTTTTGTTGGTTTACTACATTAGAACAACTTTTCCTGCTAAACTTCTCAAAAGAATCACCTCTGGTCATCTCGTGGTAGACGCATCAAAGGGACTAATTGAGCCCCCTTAGACATATCCTCAAACATCAATCCCTTAGCTGAGAAGGAAATGTCACACCAATTATGGAAGAAAGCTGGCAAGACACTGGAGTTTGGACTGGCTACAGGACTTGAGGAACTTGCTCAACTCTTGCGTAAACAGCTATGGCAGACCTAAGGTGGACAAGGCTCCGGGGGATATAGAGATGAGTCTCACATGCCCTTTCCCTCCAGGAGTATCCAGTTACAGCATAAATAACAAGAAGCAGAGGTGTTAAGTGCCATAAGAGACGTGCAGGTGAAGTGCTAGGGGAGATTACGGGCCTGGAGCGGGTGATCTGTTGCCGTGCAGGCTGCAGTGTGCAGTCATCCTTATAATGCAAAAAAAGAACCTTTGGCCCTATGAGGTAGGTCTTATCTTTATTCCCATTTTACAGCTGATGGAATTGAAGCCCAGAGAACTGAAATGACCTGTGCAAGGTCACAAAACTTATAATGCTAAAACAGACTTGACCTCCAGCTGTCTGACTGCAGACTGCACGGTCTTCACCAGTCACTGTTGCAATCACACCATTATCACTCCATCTCCATTTGAGGATGCGCAGAAATGAACTGACTTACTTAAGACCCATGGCTATTAAAGAGTTGAGCCAAAATTCAAAGTTAGGTCTTTCCTGTTTTCCCTATTTTATGATGGCTGTTCAGTGTGGACGTCCGAGGGAAGGGAATATCCAAGTTTAAGGGAAGAAAATTGATAAGGAACCCAGGAATATGGATTTGACTCATTTGACTTTCTACCCCTTGAGATTCCCTCAACACTCTGGCCCTTGTTCTGAACCTGTTTCTCCCATCACTTGGTGGGAAGCAGGCACATTGCCTCAGTCGTGTTTGCACCCATCTCCTGATCTAGCCTAGCACTGGGAAGGCATAGAGTAGCCCTAGAAGAAGGTCACAGGGGAAGGAGTATTGTTGAAATTAGTCAGTACAGAACATTCAGGAAAGTTGATTAAAACAAATTATTATTACTGATAAGAGATAGAATGTGATTTAATTAGATTGGAAAAGTTTTGTTGGTTTACTACATTAGAACAACTTTTCCTGCTAAACTTCTCAAAAGAATCACCTCTGGTCATCTCGTGGTAGACGCATCAAAGGGACTAATTGAGCCCCCTTAGACATATCCTCAAACATCAATCCCTTAGCTGAGAAGGAAATGTCACACCAATTATGGAAGAAAGCTGGCAAGACACTGGAGTTTGGACTGGCTACAGGACTTGAGGAACTTGCTCAACTCTTGCGTAAACAGCTATGGCAGACCTAAGGTGGACAAGGCTCCGGGGGATATAGAGATGAGTCTCACATGCCCTTTCCCTCCAGGAGTATCCAGTTACAGCATAAATAACAAGAAGCAGAGGTGTTAAGTGCCATAAGAGACGTGCAGGTGAAGTGCTAGGGGAGATTACGGGCCTGGAGCGGGTGATCTGTTGCCGTGCAGGCTGCAGTGTGCAGTCATCCTCTCGGTCCTTCTGCGGGTTTCCCTAAGAGTGAAAACAGAGGCTGTCACACCAGATGAAAATGTTTTCTGAGCAAAACCAAGAATAAATACTGGGAAAGTATATGTGTGTGCAAAAGATATTTATAGTGACATTGTTTATAAATATAAATAAACTTGGCATAATTTATTTGATGAGCTACTCTGCAGCTATTAAAAAAATCACATGAAACAGTATTTGACAAGGAAAAAAAGCAAGATTTATTACCAATGTTTTCACACCTGAAAATGATTGCGTGTGTGTGTGTGTTGGTATATAACTAAAGTTTGAAAGCCCATATACCAAGAGGGCAAATTAACGTGGTTATCACTTAGAGGTAGAATTATGAGCAATTTTTTTTCACTGTGAGTCTCTATGTTTTCCAGATTTTCTGAGCTAGCCTGCATGGCTTTTGTGTTAGTATTATGAAAATATACATTTTAATAAAAGGTCACTATATCCATCCTTTCCAAAAACTGCATTCTCAGAGCCCACACAACAGTCTGTCAGTGCTCGCACTCCACTAGATTGCTTGCACTTGTTCTTGAGACAACTTATTCTCTTTGGATTGTCCCGCTCTCTTGGCTATGACAGTGACTAAAACCAGACTGGAAAAGCCCTGTTTTGTTGGTTCTGCCTCCAGGTAACTTGAGTTTTTACCAGTGATTGTTTCTTATTTGGTTTCTCATGGGAATTTTTCTCTTCACTCTGTTTAAATATTTCCTCACAGGATAAAATTGAGGAACATCAATCCCTTAGCTGAGAAGGAAATGTCACACCAATTATGGAAGAAAGCTGGCAAGACACTGGAGTTTGGACTGGCTACAGGACTTGAGGAACTTGCTCAACTCTTGCGTAAACAGCTATGGCAGACCTAAGGTGGACAAGGCTCCGGGGGATATAGAGATGAGTCTCACATGCCCTTTCCCTCCAGGAGTATCCAGTTACAGCATAAATAACAAGAAGCAGAGGTGTTAAGTGCCATAAGAGACGTGCAGGTGAAGTGCTAGGGGAGATTACGGGCCTGGAGCGGGTGATCTGTTGCCGTGCAGGCTGCAGTGTGCAGTCATCCTCTCGGTCCTTCTGCGGGTTTCCCTAAGAGTGAAAACAGAGGCTGTCACACCAGATGAAAATGTTTTCTGAGCAAAACCAAGAATAAATACTGGGAAAGTATATGTGTGTGCAAAAGATATTTATAGTGACATTGTTTATAAATATAAATAAACTTGGCATAATTTATTTGATGAGCTACTCTGCAGCTATTAAAAAAATCACATGAAACAGTATTTGACAAGGAAAAAAAGCAAGATTTATTACCAATGTTTTCACACCTGAAAATGATTGCGTGTGTGTGTGTGTTGGTATATAACTAAAGTTTGAAAGCCCATATACCAAGAGGGCAAATTAACGTGGTTATCACTTAGAGGTAGAATTATGAGCAATTTTTTTTCACTGTGAGTCTCTATGTTTTCCAGATTTTCTGAGCTAGCCTGCATGGCTTTTGTGTTAGTATTATGAAAATATACATTTTAATAAAAGGTCACTATATCCATCCTTTCCAAAAACTGCATTCTCAGAGCCCACACAACAGTCTGTCAGTGCTCGCACTCCACTAGATTGCTTGCACTTGTTCTTGAGACAACTTATTCTCTTTGGATTGTCCCGCTCTCTTGGCTATGACAGTGACTAAAACCAGACTGGAAAAGCCCTGTTTTGTTGGTTCTGCCTCCAGGTAACTTGAGTTTTTACCAGTGATTGTTTCTTATTTGGTTTCTCATGGGAATTTTTTTCTCTTCACTCTGTTTAAATATTTGTGTGTTTATGTCATACTTGCCTCTCTTGTCTCCCTGGGGCACCTGTCCTGGGGATAACCAGGGTGTGGGTGGGGATGGTGGGGATGACCCTAGTGCCTGACAGGAGCCTCAGTCTAGGGCTGCTCCCAGGAAGGTGGGCTCCCAGGGCTCATCCACTGGGGAGGGCTCCAGGTGGCTCTGACTCCTGGAACCCTTAGCAGGGGTGAGCTGCTTCACTGCTGTGGCTCTTCCCTCCCCTTCTCCCATGCTCTCCTTTGTCTTATCTCACCATGATTGTCACTATTTCTATGATTAAATCTCCAAACACAGAGAGTTCTGAGGGATCCTCGGAACTGGCAAGAGATGGGGAGTTCTTAACAAAACAAAAACTTTTATTTATTTGTTTTTGGCTGTGCTGCTGGGTCTTCATTGATGTGTGGGTTTAGCTGTTCTGCAGTATGTGGGATCTTCCCAGATCAGGGATCGAACCTGTGTCTCCTGCATTGGCAGATGGGTTCTTATCACTGAGCCACAAGGGAAGCCTGAGAGGTGGGAAGTTCTTAACAACAACAAAAAAAGAGGTAGAGATATCTTGGTTACTTGATTCTTTTCAATCAGCCTTAGAGGGTTTGCAGAACCAGTTTTGTGGGCCTATGATCTATACACACAGGACCGCATACTTAGGAGGGTCATGTTCCTGACTTACTGCTCTGTTCTTTGCTGTCTTAAATTCTTAATAAGGTTTGAACAGGAACCCTGAATTTTCATTTTACAAGAGGACTCTGCCAATTATGTTGCTGGTCCTGATGGTTTTATCTCCAGCTGGAGTCTTGTTTGGAGAAGCAGAATGTAAAGACCATGACAGTTCAAATCAGGTAGTTCCATGTTTGAATTCCAGCTCTGCCAACTAGCTGTGTGATCAAGATGCTTGATCTCTCAGTCTTAGTCTCCCCATCTGTAAAATAGGTATAGAGATACCTACTTTACAGAGCTGATGATAGAGATGAACACAGGTAAAGCTTCTAATGCATCTAATACATGTTTAGTTGCTCAGTCGTGTCCAGTTCTCTTCGACTCCATGAACTGCAGCATTCCAGGCTTCTCTGTCCTTCACTATCTCCCAGAGTTTGCTCAAACTCATGTCCATTGAGTCTGTGGACAGAGTCTGCCATCCACTCATCTTGCCCTCTGTCACCACCTTCTCCTCCCGCCCTCAATCTTTCTCAGCATTAGGGTCTTTTCCAGTGAGTCAGCTCTTTGCATCAGCTAGACAAAGTACTGGAAATAATACTATTATCATTATTAGTACTGAATAATGATAGCTTTAAGACATTTTTTTATCCCCCACCATGATTGTCACTATTTCTATGATTAAATCTCCAAACACAGAGAGTTCTGAGGGATCCTCGGAACTGGCAAGAGATGGGGAGTTCTTAACAAAACAAAAACTTTTATTTATTTGTTTTTGGCTGTGCTGCTGGGTCTTCATTGATGTGTGGGTTTAGCTGTTCTGCAGTATGTGGGATCTTCCCAGATCAGGGATCGAACCTGTGTCTCCTGCATTGGCAGATGGGTTCTTATCACTGAGCCACAAGGGAAGCCTGAGAGGTGGGAAGTTCTTAACAACAACAAAAAAAGAGGTAGAGATATCTTGGTTACTTGATTCTTTTCAATCAGCCTTAGAGGGTTTGCAGAACCAGTTTTGTGGGCCTATGATCTATACACACAGGACCGCATACTTAGGAGGGTCATGTTCCTGACTTACTGCTCTGTTCTTTGCTGTCTTAAATTCTTAATAAGGTTTGAACAGGAACCCTGAATTTTCATTTTACAAGAGGACTCTGCCAATTATGTTGCTGGTCCTGATGGTTTTATCTCCAGCTGGAGTCTTGTTTGGAGAAGCAGAATGTAAAGACCATGACAGTTCAAATCAGGTAGTTCCATGTTTGAATTCCAGCTCTGCCAACTAGCTGTGTGATCAAGATGCTTGATCTCTCAGTCTTAGTCTCCCCATCTGTAAAATAGGTATAGAGATACCTACTTTACAGAGCTGATGATAGAGATGAACACAGGTAAAGCTTCTAATGCATCTAATACATGTTTAGTTGCTCAGTCGTGTCCAGTTCTCTTCGACTCCATGAACTGCAGCATTCCAGGCTTCTCTGTCCTTCACTATCTCCCAGAGTTTGCTCAAACTCATGTCCATTGAGTCTGTGGACAGAGTCTGCCATCCACTCATCTTGCCCTCTGTCACCACCTTCTCCTCCCGCCCTCAATCTTTCTCAGCATTAGGGTCTTTTCCAGTGAGTCAGCTCTTTGCATCAGCTAGACAAAGTACTGGAAATAATACTATTATCATTATTAGTACTGAATAATGATAGCTTTAAGACATCTCTCTCTCCCTTCAGATGTAACCTTGCTCTTTGAGTTCACCATTCATTCAATTAAAGAAACTTGCATTAGTTTTCTTTTAATGCCCAGGCTGGATAGTGTCCAAATTGTCATCTAGTACCATCTCATTCCAACCCTGGATCCAGACTCAGCATGTCTCTTTAACATCTTCTACAGGAAGGCTGGGGTGATCTTCCTCTTCCCAATTTTTCTGGAGTGTTACCTGAGGTTACTTGAAACTTTCATCTTTCCTTTCCTTCCACCCCCCAGGTGACAGGGAGCACTTCTGCAAACAGAACTCTTAATGAGTGACTCTGAAATTCCTGTAGGTTCAGTCCCTTTCCTGTGCTAGCTCCACAACTGCCCTCAGGTCTCACAAGATGGCAAATCTGCTTTTGCTCTACTGCCTGTATTGAAGTTCTGGTAGCAAAAATACATCCTGGCATGACAGCTTAAATTTTAATAGAATCTCATTTTTTTCTTTTTTCGGACATTCATGCCATTGTATGTAATGTGATCTTTGAAATTCTGCTAAGAAGGGGTTAGAATGATATCACCATTTTCTCAAATGAGAAAATGTATATTAGCAAGATAAAGTGATTTATTCAAAGATACCCAGCCAGCTGGTGATAAGCCATGTGTAGTGAGAATATGTCTTATTCATTTATTCATTCACTCATTAGCTCATTGAATCTCTACAGTCTTTGCACTGGAGACACAGTGGTAATAAAAGCGGACATGACCCTTACCTTCAGGCAGCTTAGAGTTTATTTGGGAGACAGATGTTAAGCAGATAATCACAACAGTAAATGTAAATTTTCAACTGTGATAAGTGCTGGGAAGAAGAAGCACCCAGAGTCGGGTTCTGACTGGTCAAAAGGTTCCTCAGTCAAGTTGCTTCTTTGATAAAAACAACGTGCAACTCTATGTTTACAAACTCTCATTTACTTGTCTGTTTATGTGATACTTTAGCTCACTGAGAGCAACACAACTTGTTTCATTGAGTAGATATGAACAACTTTAGAGCCTTTTTAGCCACTCTCAGCACTGATGCTTTGTCATAGGGGTAAGCTCTCGTGGAACAATCTGAGGTATGTGGGTCCAGCTGGGTAGCAGACAACTGAGAAATACTGAGCTGTTTTGATCCTTGGGAATCACTTACCTTCAGAAAACTTCACCATCTTTACCTTGCACTCTTGACCTAGAGCGTCATGGCCCATAGAGAAGAGGCACAGAAGGGAAGAGTGGGCACCAAGCAGCATTTCACTTGGTGCGGAGGACCCTCCTTGCTTATTACCATCCTGATCTTATTCTGTCATTTGTTTATGTATTTAAAAAAAAAAGTTTCTTTGGGCACCATGCAGGGCACTGGAGATGAAGTAAGAACCATGATGGATAAATTCCCCGGACACTAGAGCTTATTGGAGTCAGACAACAAGCAAACACATAAATGAAAGTATGTGTATGCAAAATGTGGAAGCTGTATGAGTAAAAGGGACAGTCACCCAGAGAAAGGATACTGAAGGCGCCTGAAGTAAAGTCTCTGAGAAGAAAGTGACAGTTGAGCTGAGATGGGAAGAATGAGAGATTTCAGGCAGATAAGTTGAAAGTGGGTAAGCTTTCCAGGCAGGGGGAACAGCACATGAAGAGATGGACAGAGAGACAGACAGATATGAAATATACCTGACAAGGCAGTTACTGGTGATATATAAAAACCAAAATCAAATGCAACTAAATATCTTAATTCCAGCACAAAGGCACACTTTGTATAATTTTCAAGTTTCTTTGGGTGGATGCAGTTTCACAGATGATGTCTTTACAAATGGCCCATGGTCCTGCAACAATCAGAGCATTTCCTTTTATTTGGTTTGGCTCCCATTTATAAAGTGGCTTACATGTTTAGGACTACTTTCCCTACCTTTGGCCTATCTTCTTTCTGACGCTAGACCAATTTTGTGCTTGAATGTGCAATGCTGGCATTTGAAACAGAACATCTGCTTTCTGTCACCACCTTGAGAGGCGACAGCTCTCCATGGTTCTCCTGATGATCTGAAAGTTCCTATTCTGTCCGTATCAAGTGATGGCTCCTTTCTCTTGGCCAAGTGTGTGTTACTTTAATGTGGCCCTGAAAGCAGTTTTATAATCTGAAGAATAAACAGATTGCCTGTCAAATTCTCTTTGTTCTCTGATGACCTACTAACATTTACACTGCTCCGCGGAAACACGAGGGAAAGGTTGGTGGCCTACATCAACTGTTTCCATTGCAGGAAAACGTGATGGTGCTGGCTCTCATGCCAGGGTGGCACCCCTCCTCAAGGCCATAACCAGCCCAGTGGGCTGAATGCTCAGTTGTTTTTCACAACTTTGAATCGTTTTAGAAAATTCCCTTGAAATAATGGATGCAGGCATGAGATTTTTTTCATAAAAATTTCCTTCTATAAAGCCATTGTTTGGGGACTCATTTTTTGCCCTTATTGTATTTGAGTTAGATATTAAATATGCATTTCTTAGAATTCATGATTTTTAAATTGCAAAAAGGGAACCCTAAATGAAAGTATGTGTATGCAAAATGTGGAAGCTGTATGAGTAAAAGGGACAGTCACCCAGAGAAAGGATACTGAAGGCGCCTGAAGTAAAGTCTCTGAGAAGAAAGTGACAGTTGAGCTGAGATGGGAAGAATGAGAGATTTCAGGCAGATAAGTTGAAAGTGGGTAAGCTTTCCAGGCAGGGGGAACAGCACATGAAGAGATGGACAGAGAGACAGACAGATATGAAATATACCTGACAAGGCAGTTACTGGTGATATATAAAAACCAAAATCAAATGCAACTAAATATCTTAATTCCAGCACAAAGGCACACTTTGTATAATTTTCAAGTTTCTTTGGGTGGATGCAGTTTCACAGATGATGTCTTTACAAATGGCCCATGGTCCTGCAACAATCAGAGCATTTCCTTTTATTTGGTTTGGCTCCCATTTATAAAGTGGCTTACATGTTTAGGACTACTTTCCCTACCTTTGGCCTATCTTCTTTCTGACGCTAGACCAATTTTGTGCTTGAATGTGCAATGCTGGCATTTGAAACAGAACATCTGCTTTCTGTCACCACCTTGAGAGGCGACAGCTCTCCATGGTTCTCCTGATGATCTGAAAGTTCCTATTCTGTCCGTATCAAGTGATGGCTCCTTTCTCTTGGCCAAGTGTGTGTTACTTTAATGTGGCCCTGAAAGCAGTTTTATAATCTGAAGAATAAACAGATTGCCTGTCAAATTCTCTTTGTTCTCTGATGACCTACTAACATTTACACTGCTCCGCGGAAACACGAGGGAAAGGTTGGTGGCCTACATCAACTGTTTCCATTGCAGGAAAACGTGATGGTGCTGGCTCTCATGCCAGGGTGGCACCCCTCCTCAAGGCCATAACCAGCCCAGTGGGCTGAATGCTCAGTTGTTTTTCACAACTTTGAATCGTTTTAGAAAATTCCCTTGAAATAATGGATGCAGGCATGAGATTTTTTTCATAAAAATTTCCTTCTATAAAGCCATTGTTTGGGGACTCATTTTTTGCCCTTATTGTATTTGAGTTAGATATTAAATATGCATTTCTTAGAATTCATGATTTTTAAATTGCAAAAGTCATGGACACGGATAAGTGTTTCTTAGTGATAAAGGAAAGGCTTTCAGAAAATTCTGCAATGGCACTGAGAGGCGATACAGTGCAGTGGCCCATCTCAGCTTCATTGCCTCCTCTTTATAAACATCTCCAGCTCTGAAGACCTTCTGCTGCAGCCCATTACGTCCTTGGACAGCTCAGATCATTAGGAAATTCTTCCTCACATGGAACCAGAGTCCACCTTTATTTTCTACCCACTGGCTGCATCCTCCTCTGCACAGGGCAGCACAGACACTTACTCCACTGAAATACTGTTGAGGAAAGAACAGCAAACTTAATTTCTCTAGGCATCTGGTTTGAATTAGCTGTTTCACAAATCCTTTTCTCATAACTGGCACCAAATTTCTTTATAATTAAACATATATATATATATATATGTATATATTTTTCCCCCTTACAAACAAAGATAGCTGAACATCTTCATATGGAAAATGTCCCAGTGCTTTCTTGTTCTAGGAAGGAAGCTTTCCTTCTAATAGCTTTAAAGAGAAAATGAACATTTTTCTGAAGACAGTGCTTTGATTTTTCTTTTCATGATAGCATGTTAGAATCTTAAGAAAATATTATGACTTAGGAATAAGCTGAGCAGTGGTAGCCAACCATCTCTGCCACCTGGCAACTGGATGCCACCATAGCTTTGCCCCTTTCTAAAGCCCCATGAGCATGGGCTATCCCCAAAGAACCCATGATTGCTGGCCCAAATAATTGCTGGGCTTAGCTGCCAGATTCATTCAGAAATTGCTGGTATTGTACTCTGTAAAATGATAGGTCCCTATGATCTCTCTCTCTTTTCAGCAAACCAGAGTCCTGGATATAATTTGATCTTCATTATGGAGAGGGAAGCTGCATCGGATAATAGGAGACCTGAAGAGTTTAAGTAGCAGAGGATCAACCCCATGTTCCCCATCCGGCTCTGCTCCCCAGCCCCCCGCCCAGGCAGTTGTTCATGGCTCAAGTTAATTTGATAGGACCTGGGGAAAGAATATCTTGCGTCCAAGACCTGAGACCATGGGCTTTTCCTCTCTCTTCATTCCCATCTGCGAAATCTACCCAAACCTTAGATTTACATCTCGCAAAGGGAGATGCCAAGACTGCTTCTTTCCATGCATAGTGCACCTCTCCTGCCTGCCTCTAGAAGCCTCCATGTACAATCTGTCATAGCCTCTGCGTTTGACAGACGGCTAGGAGTGAGAGGAGGTGCTTTGCACTCCTGTCTAGTCTGCTCGCAGTAAATTATCTGAGTTCCTAGGTGCTGCCGTGATACACGAAGAAATCCAAAGAAGAAATATAATAGGTCTTCATTGTCTTTTGTCATTAGCCCTCGATTAAATATTTCTTACCCTGGGCTAAGGTAGCACAGGGGTTGGAACAAGCCATGGGCTGCAAGCCAGAAGACATGAGTTTTAATCTCTCTTCCACGTGTTATCAGCTGTGTGTCTTTACTCAACACTTACCATCTCTGAGGGTTGATGCTTTCTTCCCTAAAGCCAGAAGAGACTGGATTATATCAGAAATTCATCCTGGGGCTGAGTTTGTTTTCTTATTCTGTGACTATAAGTTACACTCAAAAAGCATGATAGACAAAAATACTCTATAAGTGAGGGTAGTTAAAATCAATTGATGATGATCTGTTGAGTGTTCCTTCACAAGGTAATGTTTAATTTTACCTGCTCACTTGAAACGGTAGGGAGATGGCAGGAATTTCAGGCCATATTTTTTATGTAAACAAAGTATTTTGTTGTCATTGGAAGCACCTCAGGAAATATTTTGAAGCAACCTATGCACTTCTCAGTCTTTATAATAAATTCTGAGAATTGTACTTGCTTTATGTACATATTTCTCATACCCAAGTATACCTAAAAAGCATACTTTAGTGAGATTAGTTTCTGAAAGTCACACCCAAAGAAGTCATCATATGTCATATGCTTCATGTTTTCCTTTCCGTGGGAAAGTAACATTTTAGGGATAAATAGAATTTTAAAAGGTCATTTATTCCTTCTATCCTTGCTCTTCTTCACTGACAGAGAAAGCAAGTAAAAAACAAACAAACAAAACCAAAAAAACTTCTACAATTAAATTCATGTCTTAAGAAATAATATTATTTTACACTTGAATGGTGCTTTAAAATTCTTTAAAACATTTTCATGTAAATTATTTTACTAGTTTCTCCCATTACCCTTGTGAAGTATAGAGCAGGGTAATGTTATCTACACTTTATAAGTCAATAAATAAAAGTTCGGTGGTAAAACTTACAAGAGAAATGAGACATGGATCCTGGGATCTTGGGCTGAAGCCCGAGTGCCATTAAAGGGGATTTCTTTCCCAACAGACATTAGCATTTGGGGACCATTGCATTAATCTTGCTTTTCCTGAAACAAAAATTCATCAAACAAGTTTTAAAGACAAGCTCCTTGGGTCTCAGGTGGCTCATGTCTCTCGCATGGTGTCAAGCATCTGTGGTCCCTTTATTTCAAAGGGATCTTTTTAATTTTTGGCTTCTTGTATTGGTATTTTATATATATTTTATTTATCTATTTTCATCTATCTTTATTCTTTGGCCTCTGTGGGCCTCTCTCATTGCAGAGCACTGGCTCTGGGTGCACGTGCTCTAGAGCGCTGGCTCGTAATTGAACACACTGGTCCAGCTGCTCTGCAACACGTGGGATCTTCCTGGGCCAGGGATCCTCTTACACTGCAGCAGACTTTCTAACCACAGGACCATCAGGGAAGCCCTGAAGGGGTTCTTTTTATATGTAGAATCCTGACTGTACCTAACAACCACAGCCTGTGGTAGATGTAATAACATCCAAGACTCTGAATGTGCTTCAAGAAATGCCATGCAGCCAGCCTGGAGGACTTTCTAGGCTGCTGACAGTGACTAAAATCATTATGTACTTCCTCAGAGAAGAAGCTGCTGTGTAAAATACAGCTTTGATGTGCTCAAATGTCCAAATACTTCTTTGGGAATGGGTTGCCTTTCCTGTGTGAATCTTAGATTGACAAATGAGTGACATCATGCTGCAGACTCGTGGTTTGGTTTGGAGTCTTTTTTTTTTTTTTTTGCTATCTCCTAACATCCGTGGACTTGAGCAGCAAGGTCAGGGTAGCAGTCACATTTTAAGAGTTCACAAGTGTAATCCAACAGCCCTGAAGAGCGATCTTGTATCATTGGAGTGACCCCTGCACACCTCCCGCAAGTCACCGTACACTTCCTAGCTTGAGGCCTTTGCAGGAGCTAGACAAGCTGTGAAATGATGCCTTTCCATGAAGCCCTGGAACAAAGAAGTTCGCTCTGCTGTCTGGTAAGCCTTGCTGAGCTATCTAGAATTGTGGTTTAAGCTCCACAGCCTTGAACCTTTGGCAAACAATATCATTTCTTTCAAATGAAGATAATAGCAAGCAAGGCTACGATCATTATTACTTTTTCTTTTACTCTTTTTATTTTTTTTCCCTCTGTGAACGTTTCAAGGTTTTGGAGGCAGAGGAAAAAAAAAAAAAATCCAGGTTTGCAGGTCAGTAGTAACAACTTTGGACAAAACTTCTTCAATAAAGCTTCACACTATTTGATTTCACCGATTTGAAAGCAATAACTTGCAGAGACAAGTAACATCTTGCAAAACCTGTTGGCCGTTCAGCTTTGTCATCTGATTTCTTCAGGAGAATACCAAGTACTTTTAGATTTTAACACCCTCTGTTTCATGGTGCCTTAGCAAAGTGAAACATTTCAGAAAAGTTAGCCCCTAGGAGAAACCAGTATTAAAGATTTATTTAATGAAAGGAGATATAATTCATAGGGCAGAGCTGGACGTACATGAATGGAGTCTGCACTTCTCCAAGAAATCACATGGTTTCAGAACCCCTCAAGTAACTTTGACTGGGGAAGATTTGGCGTGATTTAATTTCTTGGAATGCCTCAAACTGGTAGAGACTTGTAGTCCAGAGAAGAAGCTGCCATGCAGCCAGCCTGGAGGACTTTCTAGGCTGCTGACAGTGACTAAAATCATTATGTACTTCCTCAGAGAAGAAGCTGCTGTGTAAAATACAGCTTTGATGTGCTCAAATGTCCAAATACTTCTTTGGGAATGGGTTGCCTTTCCTGTGTGAATCTTAGATTGACAAATGAGTGACATCATGCTGCAGACTCGTGGTTTGGTTTGGAGTCTTTTTTTTTTTTTTTTTGCTATCTCCTAACATCCGTGGACTTGAGCAGCAAGGTCAGGGTAGCAGTCACATTTTAAGAGTTCACAAGTGTAATCCAACAGCCCTGAAGAGCGATCTTGTATCATTGGAGTGACCCCTGCACACCTCCCGCAAGTCACCGTACACTTCCTAGCTTGAGGCCTTTGCAGGAGCTAGACAAGCTGTGAAATGATGCCTTTCCATGAAGCCCTGGAACAAAGAAGTTCGCTCTGCTGTCTGGTAAGCCTTGCTGAGCTATCTAGAATTGTGGTTTAAGCTCCACAGCCTTGAACCTTTGGCAAACAATATCATTTCTTTCAAATGAAGATAATAGCAAGCAAGGCTACGATCATTATTACTTTTTCTTTTACTCTTTTTATTTTTTTTCCCTCTGTGAACGTTTCAAGGTTTTGGAGGCAGAGGAAAAAAAAAAAAAATCCAGGTTTGCAGGTCAGTAGTAACAACTTTGGACAAAACTTCTTCAATAAAGCTTCACACTATTTGATTTCACCGATTTGAAAGCAATAACTTGCAGAGACAAGTAACATCTTGCAAAACCTGTTGGCCGTTCAGCTTTGTCATCTGATTTCTTCAGGAGAATACCAAGTACTTTTAGATTTTAACACCCTCTGTTTCATGGTGCCTTAGCAAAGTGAAACATTTCAGAAAAGTTAGCCCCTAGGAGAAACCAGTATTAAAGATTTATTTAATGAAAGGAGATATAATTCATAGGGCAGAGCTGGACGTACATGAATGGAGTCTGCACTTCTCCAAGAAATCACATGGTTTCAGAACCCCTCAAGTAACTTTGACTGGGGAAGATTTGGCGTGATTTAATTTCTTGGAATGCCTCAAACTGGTAGAGACTTGTAGTAGGACTATGACTTGCAGTCTCTTAGAGCTTTGGTGCCTTTCAGTTCAAACTCCGCTACAGTGTAGGAATCCCCCAGTGATGGTGAATCTGCTCAGAGATCCCCAGTGACGAAGAGCTCATGCCTTCACTAGGCAGCTCACCCCGTGTTGAACCATCTTAATTTTTGGAAATATCCTCCTTAAGTTACAGCTTTCCAATCATTTAATTCCCATCCACTTCTGGTCTTTGGAATATGGTGAATAAATCAATTTCCTCTTCCACTTCACATCACATTTGGAGACAAATGTGATTATAACCTTGAATTCTTGTTTCTTTGAAATAGAAATCCCTCTAAAATAAAAAATTGTCGCCTGGGCTACCAGAACTTTGATTTAAAAAATAAACATTTGGGTAATGGCAGACATAGGGCTTCCCAGGTGGCTCTGTAGTAAAGAGTCTGCCTACCAACACAGGAGACACAGATTTGAACCCTGGGTTGAGAAGGTCCCTTGGAGAAGGGAATGGTAACCTATTCTTGCCTGGAGAATGTCATGGAAAGAAGAGCCTGTTGGGCTACAGTCCAGGGGGATCTCAAGAGTCAGTCACGACTTAGCAACTAAACAACAACAAAATAGCAGAGATATTCTATGCTCTTGGTCAAGATTTAATATATTAAAGGTGTTGTATTTCCCTATGCATGCATGTGTGCTCAGTCCCTTTAGTCATGTCCAGCTCTCTGTGACCCCATGGACCATAGCCCACCTGGCTTCTCTGTCCAAGGGATTTTCCCAGACAGGAATACTGGAGTGTGTTGCTGTGCCCTCCTTCAGGAGATATTCCCAACCCAGGGATCAAATTGTGTCTCCTCCTCCTGCATTGCAGGTGGATTCTTTACTGATGAGCCACTAGGGAAGCCTCATATTCCCCTATGGTAATCTATAGTCCATAAGATCCCAATCAATAAATATGCAAGTTATAAACAATATGGGTTTTTTTTTCTAGAGTTGCCAAAACTCATTCAACTTACTATAGGGTTACTATGTATAAGGAACTAGTTCACATACTGTACATACATCCATAAGCTAGATAAAATTGCTTACTCATAGGCTTACATTTTAGTGAAGAAAGATAGTAAATGTTTACTTAGGAAAGCTTTAGATGAGGTGAAGAGAATTCAACAGGGCAGTAGTGTACAGAATGACTAGGGTTGATGTGTGAATGATGTGTTTAGCTAGGGTAGGTGGGGAAGTTTCTTGCAGAGATGACAGATGAACTAAAACCCTAAGAGAGTGTCAGCCCTACAACTCACAGGGAGAGGAACCCTCCCAACAGAGGGAACAGCAAAAATAAAGACCCTAAGACAGCTCATTGTGTTCAAGGGACTGCCAGGAGGCCAGTATTGCTGGAGTGGAGTGAATGAGGATGAGGTTGATGAGTGGGGATAGTCCATCAACAAGCATTTGGGTTCTGTAGAGCCTGCATTTCATGGTGAGCAGCTGGATTTCATCAGAGAAATGGAAGCTGGGTAGTGATAAGGTCTGATTTGAGAGCATTCTGTCTACTGTGTAAAGAATCAACTGCAGAGGAATGGGGAGGCAATTGCAGAGATCAGTTAGAGGCCCAGGGCTGAGAGAACAAAGGCTAAAGCTACAGCAGAGGCGGAGGAGATGGGAGAGAAGAGAAAGGACCTTGTGTTGTGATTTGGAAGTCACAGTGACAGATTTTGCTAATGGATGAAGTAAAGTGTGTGAGAAGAAGAAAGGAGCAGAGGACAATGCCAGAGATTTGGCCTCAGCATGAGGGAGAGGGTAGTGCTGCCATTCTCAACTCTGGTTAAGATTAAGGGGGCAGCAAATGGATACAGGGGCAGGAAAGAAGATTTTTTTCTTGGGCATATTAAGTGTGTCCACCAGTCACCCAAACCAGAGATGTGTGTAGACTATTGAAGGTGGGTAGAGCTCAGAGCACAGGGGAGAAATCAGGGTTGGAGACAGTGTAGATATGTGTAGGACTGGAGAATATCAAGTAGATGGAGGAAAGGAGAGCAGAATAGAGCAAGGGGGAAGGGGAGATGAGGAGAGGAGAAACGGCAAGAAGAGGGGAAGCTGAGGGGCTCTAGCACCTAGAGACTTGGTTTAAGGCATGAGGCATAGAAGGAAAGACCAAAAAGGTTGGCGTAAAAGCAGGAGAATGGGGTGGTCCCAACATCTCAGGAGAAAATAAGAAAAGAAAGAGGAATCAACCTGAGTCAAATGATATTGAGAGTCAAGTAGAAAGAAAACAGAGATCTGACCACAGATTTGCCAAATGGAAGATAAAAGTTGCTTCAGGGACATGGGGGAGAAGAAAGCCTAATGCAGTGGTTGAGGAGAGGATAGGTGTGAGAGCAAACACAAGGATTTCTGCTGAAAAGACGAGCAACCGAATTGGACAAAAAAAAAAAAAAAAGGCCTGGCAAACAGAGCGGAGGGCTTTTCCTTTTATTGTTTTTTTTTTTTTCTTTTTTTGAATGGTGATATTACAGGTATATTTAGTTTCATAGCTGAGGCAACAAGCTTTGGGTTCTGTAGAGCCTGCATTTCATGGTGAGCAGCTGGATTTCATCAGAGAAATGGAAGCTGGGTAGTGATAAGGTCTGATTTGAGAGCATTCTGTCTACTGTGTAAAGAATCAACTGCAGAGGAATGGGGAGGCAATTGCAGAGATCAGTTAGAGGCCCAGGGCTGAGAGAACAAAGGCTAAAGCTACAGCAGAGGCGGAGGAGATGGGAGAGAAGAGAAAGGACCTTGTGTTGTGATTTGGAAGTCACAGTGACAGATTTTGCTAATGGATGAAGTAAAGTGTGTGAGAAGAAGAAAGGAGCAGAGGACAATGCCAGAGATTTGGCCTCAGCATGAGGGAGAGGGTAGTGCTGCCATTCTCAACTCTGGTTAAGATTAAGGGGGCAGCAAATGGATACAGGGGCAGGAAAGAAGATTTTTTTCTTGGGCATATTAAGTGTGTCCACCAGTCACCCAAACCAGAGATGTGTGTAGACTATTGAAGGTGGGTAGAGCTCAGAGCACAGGGGAGAAATCAGGGTTGGAGACAGTGTAGATATGTGTAGGACTGGAGAATATCAAGTAGATGGAGGAAAGGAGAGCAGAATAGAGCAAGGGGGAAGGGGAGATGAGGAGAGGAGAAACGGCAAGAAGAGGGGAAGCTGAGGGGCTCTAGCACCTAGAGACTTGGTTTAAGGCATGAGGCATAGAAGGAAAGACCAAAAAGGTTGGCGTAAAAGCAGGAGAATGGGGTGGTCCCAACATCTCAGGAGAAAATAAGAAAAGAAAGAGGAATCAACCTGAGTCAAATGATATTGAGAGTCAAGTAGAAAGAAAACAGAGATCTGACCACAGATTTGCCAAATGGAAGATAAAAGTTGCTTCAGGGACATGGGGGAGAAGAAAGCCTAATGCAGTGGTTGAGGAGAGGATAGGTGTGAGAGCAAACACAAGGATTTCTGCTGAAAAGACGAGCAACCGAATTGGACAAAAAAAAAAAAAAAAGGCCTGGCAAACAGAGCGGAGGGCTTTTCCTTTTATTGTTTTTTTTTTTTTCTTTTTTTGAATGGTGATATTACAGGTATATTTAGTTTCATAGCTAGCAAGGAACTAATGATGAGTGAATGTGAAGAACTGCAAGAGCAAAAGGGGATGCAGATAAGGACCATGGGTGGAAGGCATCTCTGGATGAGGACCGGGACCCTCTCTTTGCTGTACAGAAGGAAAGGCCAGGTATAAGGTGCAGACCAGGGCTCTGGGTGGAGGGATGACCTCATTTTGATTTAATCACGTCATTTAATGTAATTTTATCTGAAAAAATAAACATGCCAAAGCAATGAGAAAAAATGTGACAAGAGACGTGCCGCGGAGTGGCTGGACCAATGTGTCCAACTACCCAGCTGGAGCTCTGAAGCGCTTGCACCCAGAGTCGGTGCTCTGCAGCAAGAGAGGCCACTGCGATGGGAGGCCCACACAGACCAAAGAACAAAAATGGATGGAAATAGATAAATAGAAAACCAATAAAAGATGCCAAAATTTAAAAAAAGAAAAAAAGAAAAAAAATTTTTTTAAATGTGAAAAGAGAATAGTGGCAGGCATATAAAATATTCCAGAAATTAAAATGTTTGCTACTATTTAAAATCCTTGGCAGTCCAATGGTTAAGACTTTGCTTTCTAATACAGGGAGTGCAGGTTCAACTCCTGGTTGGGGAGCCACATGACTCGTGACCAAAAAACCAAAAACATAAAGCAGAATCAATATTGTAACAAATTCAATAAAGAGCTTAAAAATGGTCCATATAAAAAATCCTTAAAAAAAATAAGATACCATTTTCCACCTGTGAAATATTTTAAATTATGAAAATCCCTAGAGCTGGTGAAGGGGTGACTAAATAAACAATTCCAGAGGGGCAATTTGGAAATTGCTAATAGAAAGAAGAACAACAAACATGCTTGTGCCCTTCGACAGAGTAACACCAGCTATAGGAATTCAAACTGTTTATATTCTTATGTGAATGTACAATGAATGATCAGAAATATTTCCTGTAATAAAAAATGAAAGAAAACCCAGATGTTTATCAATAGAATATCACTAAATATACTATAATAATCTAAAGGAATTATTAATCAAACTGGGATACATTCATGTTATGCTATTTTGCAATAATCAATAAGAATAAGGTATAATATATATGGCTAATATGGAAATATAATCAAATATTTTAAGTAAAAAAGTCAAATTGTTAAAATCTTGATCTCACAAGTGCTTAAAAAATACTGATACATGTTACCATATGCACAAAAAATATCTAGAGTATACATATTGAACTGTTTATTGATGGATTAATTGTTTCTAAGGAATGAGACCAGGCTATTGGATGATAGTGGGAAGACTTTTATATTTCATCTTATACCTGTCAGAAGCTATGTATGTATGTGTACTAAGTCACTTCAGTCGTGCTGACTGTCTGCAACCCTATGGACTGTAGCCTGTCAGACTCCTAGTCCATGGGATTTTCCAGGCAAGAATACTGGAGTGGGTTGCCATGCCCTCCTCCAGGGGATCTTCCTTAAAATTTATGTATATATACATATGTATGTAAATATATATATATATATATATGAGAAGTTATTATTTTTATAATAATGAAAACTAATTTAATTTAAAACTCCCATTCAAACCCAAGCACCTATAATGATATTGTCTAGTATATTCAGAGTACAGTTTGTGGCTAATATGTTCTTTGAAAGGAGACCAGCACTCAAATTTCCATATCCGCTTTGAGTTTGTTCACTCATTCGTTCATCAAATACTCATGGACAGTTGCCTGGGTCCCAGGCTGTCTCTGTAGTTCTGAAATATAGGCATGAATGAAGCCAACCACACTCCTATGTGAATGTCATGCTGATAACTTCATCATAGCTGTGGGTCAAGAGCTGTTGCCCAGATTATTTCACAAGAACCTGACTGACCTGCAGGACACATCAGTGAGCAACATTCCCTGATTAATTACGATCATGGAGTGCTTAGTGGGAGCTTAGCAAGAGCTGACGTAAGTATTTTCTCACTACAGATTTCAGGGAATTTGAACTCACACGTTTCTGACTCAACAAGAGTTTAAGTACCTGTTGGGCTGTTGTAACAGGAATGATCAGAAATATTTCCTGTAATAAAAATGAAAGAAAACCCAGATGTTTATCAATAATCACTAAATATACTATAATAATCTAAAGGAATTATTAATCAAACTGGGATACATTCATGTTATGCTATTTTGCAATAATCAATAAGAATAAGGTATAATATATATGGCTAATATGGAAATATAATCAAATATTTTAAGTAAAAAAGTCAAATTGTTAAAATCTTGATCTCACAAGTGCTTAAAAAATACTGATACATGTTACCATATGCACAAAAAATATCTAGAGTATACATATTGAACTGTTTATTGATGGATTAATTGTTTCTAAGGAATGAGACCAGGCTATTGGATGATAGTGGGAAGACTTTTATATTTCATCTTATACCTGTCAGAAGCTATGTATGTATGTGTACTAAGTCACTTCAGTCGTGCTGACTGTCTGCAACCCTATGGACTGTAGCCTGTCAGACTCCTAGTCCATGGGATTTTCCAGGCAAGAATACTGGAGTGGGTTGCCATGCCCTCCTCCAGGGGATCTTCCTTAAAATTTATGTATATATACATATGTATGTAAATATATATATATATATATATATGAGAAGTTATTATTTTTATAATAATGAAAACTAATTTAATTTAAAACTCCCATTCAAACCCAAGCACCTATAATGATATTGTCTAGTATATTCAGAGTACAGTTTGTGGCTAATATGTTCTTTGAAAGGAGACCAGCACTCAAATTTCCATATCCGCTTTGAGTTTGTTCACTCATTCGTTCATCAAATACTCATGGACAGTTGCCTGGGTCCCAGGCTGTCTCTGTAGTTCTGAAATATAGGCATGAATGAAGCCAACCACACTCCTATGTGAATGTCATGCTGATAACTTCATCATAGCTGTGGGTCAAGAGCTGTTGCCCAGATTATTTCACAAGAACCTGACTGACCTGCAGGACACATCAGTGAGCAACATTCCCTGATTAATTACGATCATGGAGTGCTTAGTGGGAGCTTAGCAAGAGCTGACGTAAGTATTTTCTCACTACAGATTTCAGGGGAATTTGAACTCACACGTTTCTGACTCAACAAGAGTTTAAGTACCTGTTGGGCTGTTGTAACAGGAAGACTGGATATCCAAGACTCTTCTATCATAACTATGACTTGAATGTGAGCTGTGACTCACACTCTATGGATAAATTGATAGAATCACAATTGATTCTTTTTTCTGTTTTTAAAATTCAAGCACAACGTGTTTTAGCCAGTACCAGTTTTGTCCTCCTGTTTTGCAAAGATTGAATGGGGTACTGTTAATATTATACAACAGCAGGGGCTGCCCAGGTGGCGCTAGTGGTAAAGAGGCCACCTGCCAATGCAGGAGACGCAAGAGACTCAGGTTTGATCCCTGGGTCAGGAAGATCCCCTAGAGAAGGAAATGGCAACCCACTCCAGTATTCTTGCCCGGAGAATCCCATGGACAGTCTATGGGGTCACAAAGAGTTGGATGCAACTGAAGCAATTCAGCACGCATGCATACAATAACATATTTTGTGATAGGAAGGGAAATCTTCCCTCCTGCTGTATGTGCCCAAGTTGAGATACACAAACATTCCAAAAGAGATTTCTGTACTGGGGAAGAGAGACTAGATTTTCCTCAACAACTCCTGTTTGTTAGGCAATGAATTCGTGTTTTGTGTGTATTGTTTGACTTAATTCCCTCCCACCCTTACCAGCCGATTCCACAGAAGGAGCTGGGGTGTGAGATTTAGAGATCAGGGCTTAAATCCCAGCCCTGATGTACATTAGGTGTGTTGTGAGTGACTGGCCTGTCTATGCCCCAGGGAACTTGGAGGCCATAACACCCCCTCTCTGAATACATGGGGTTGTATGAGGGCCTGGCCCTGTTCCTGGTATGTAGTAGTTAAACAGAGAACATGAATCCTTCTTCTTTTCCCTTCCCACTGTCTTTCAAACTGTTTCTTTCCACATGGTCCCAGAGGTCCCCCAGGCAGTCTGGCTTCAATTTCTTTTTCCTGTCCAGGTCTGGCACAGTGTGAGGTCCTCATCGCCCAGGAAGCCAGGCTGGGCAGCACAACCTGCTTCCAGCCTGCCAGCGCTACACGCTGTCCTCCTCCTTAGATGGACGCTCCTAGTTTTCAATCTCTAAGAACCTATCACATATGTCATAATGGAAGCTGAATTCAAGTGGGTGGGTGTCTCTTATAGTGTTTATTGTAAGGCATCACGTTCAAAATGCACATAAAACATCTTTATCTTCATGTCCAGTGAATTTTTACAAGCACATACCATGCATCCCCTGTTGTACGTGCATGTGTACCTATAATTTTCTTGTTTAGGTCTCAAAATGATCTGATGAAACAGATTATGCTAGCCTCATTTGCAGGTAAGAAACTTTTTACCAAAGTCACTCCGCACGCTGCCCAGGTGGCGCTAGTGGTAAAGAGGCCACCTGCCAATGCAGGAGACGCAAGAGACTCAGGTTTGATCCCTGGGTCAGGAAGATCCCCTAGAGAAGGAAATGGCAACCCACTCCAGTATTCTTGCCCGGAGAATCCCATGGACAGTCTATGGGGTCACAAAGAGTTGGATGCAACTGAAGCAATTCAGCACGCATGCATACAATAACATATTTTGTGATAGGAAGGGAAATCTTCCCTCCTGCTGTATGTGCCCAAGTTGAGATACACAAACATTCCAAAAGAGATTTCTGTACTGGGGAAGAGAGACTAGATTTTCCTCAACAACTCCTGTTTGTTAGGCAATGAATTCGTGTTTTGTGTGTATTGTTTGACTTAATTCCCTCCCACCCTTACCAGCCGATTCCACAGAAGGAGCTGGGGTGTGAGATTTAGAGATCAGGGCTTAAATCCCAGCCCTGATGTACATTAGGTGTGTTGTGAGTGACTGGCCTGTCTATGCCCCAGGGAACTTGGAGGCCATAACACCCCCTCTCTGAATACATGGGGTTGTATGAGGGCCTGGCCCTGTTCCTGGTATGTAGTAGTTAAACAGAGAACATGAATCCTTCTTCTTTTCCCTTCCCACTGTCTTTCAAACTGTTTCTTTCCACATGGTCCCAGAGGTCCCCCAGGCAGTCTGGCTTCAATTTCTTTTTCCTGTCCAGGTCTGGCACAGTGTGAGGTCCTCATCGCCCAGGAAGCCAGGCTGGGCAGCACAACCTGCTTCCAGCCTGCCAGCGCTACACGCTGTCCTCCTCCTTAGATGGACGCTCCTAGTTTTCAATCTCTAAGAACCTATCACATATGTCATAATGGAAGCTGAATTCAAGTGGGTGGGTGTCTCTTATAGTGTTTATTGTAAGGCATCACGTTCAAAATGCACATAAAACATCTTTATCTTCATGTCCAGTGAATTTTTACAAGCACATACCATGCATCCCCTGTTGTACGTGCATGTGTACCTATAATTTTCTTGTTTAGGTCTCAAAATGATCTGATGAAACAGATTATGCTAGCCTCATTTGCAGGTAAGAAACTAAGGCCTGGTGGAGTAAGAATGACTTGCCTAAGGTCACTCCGCTAATGGTGTCTGAGTCAAGACACAAAGCCTACTCCTTTGAATAACAGATTTGTGATTGCCCCTCGACATCACAGAGAAATTCTGACTGACTCACAACTTCCCAGCACCCAAGGGAACCAATGGGGCTCCCCAAATCAACTAGCACAGTTTTCCTCATGGGTATAACTGTGACATTATTGCCTTTGTCTACTACTACCATACCTATCTTATCAGTTGCCTATATTTGCATTCATCTGCAACAAGCCCATAGAATTCAGAAAGTCAAAATCATCCAGTTATTGTGGAAAGCTTTCTTCTGTGTCACCACAGCCAGGATAAAAGCGGTTAACAACAACTTGGAGACAACAGTGTCTGCCGTGTCCTCTTTAGCAAGCTATTTGACTTAAATTAGAAATTCACTGCACTTCTTTGTAGCTAAACAAAGCCTGCATCTTGTTGTAAGTAATAGAACTTATTTATACTTGATATCCTTTGAAAAGTGGTGGCATTTCAGCAACTCAAGCAGAAAGTCTTCCTTAATTCTTCCAGATGAAGTAACACATCATTATCAGATAAGACTGTTGTTAATATTTGAATATTGGCGTAAACCTATCTGTCCATTTCCAAAACTGTCTGAGATCCACCAGAGGGAGATGAATCTGTGTGTGTGTGTCTTGTTGCAGCTTCTCAGGGTTTGGAGAGCATCAGTAGTAACAGAAGGATCGTCAGGTACGGATCCTGAGTGACCAGTTCATTCTCTGCAGCTCCATGACAAGCTTGCAGTTATGCTTGGCTTCTCTTGTCGAGATTTGGGCCAGCATTTCTTGCTTGTCATTCTTCATTCTTGTCTTGCATTTGAGTGATTCATTGCCATGCTTTTCACCAAAGCTTCCTGGGGTGAAACTCTAGGTCTCTTTCTTTGTCATAGCAGACAATCCTATGGCATGAGTTTACCTTTAATTATGTTTTGTTTTAATTCATTTGCAGACATTTAGATATGTCACCCCTAAGTCAAGATGCGAATTATGTTTTCCTTTTCATAATGCCTGGCTTGCAGTCAAATCCTAACTTTGGGACCATGGTTGACAAAATTTACATGTGATGTTTAAGTGCGCCTCCGCCTGTCACTCACAACACACACACATTCCACCATGACTCCTAGAGTCATACCCTTGTCCTAGCCCCTGTGAGATGTTCAACAAGTCACTCCTCTCTCTAGTCTCTGTTTACTTCTCCATAGATGAGGGTGTAGGTCTGTCATAGGCTTGCTTCATGTCACTGCCCTTCCTGTGCTCAAGGAAGACATCACTGGTTGAACACCAAACTCTTTTCTGATGAGACTGAAAATCCTCAATACAACATCCTTGATATATACATGTGATGATACATCTTTCAAATAATTATTGGAGATACTCTTTTTTTACTCTTTTAGAGGATATTTGGATTTCAGATTTCTAGAGGAGAATAACAGGGGTACCAAAGATTGGTTCTCTTAAAATCTGTCCCTAATGGCACAGGGAAAATGGCTTGTGCCAGTTATTCTGGTGAGATTAGCGAAGAAAATCAGATATCACAGGTTTTGATAGGTTTAATTTTGTATTTTTATAGAATTGACCTGAACATCTTGTTTTTAAGTGCTGGTTGGACTGAGGGAATTAGCCTTGCTATTTTATTTCAAAGAAGAGATAAAACGTTTGGGGAACATTTTATTAATTTTGTTAACAAACACTGTACCAGTTACCATGCCATTCTTTCTTCTAAGCACATTTCAGATATTAATTCATTTATTCAGCACAACAGCCCTGTGAGGTAAGTACTATTAATACCCTCATCTTATGGATGATGAAACCAAGGCTCAGGGTGGTGAAGCAACTTATCCACAGTCACACAGCTGGGTCAAGGGTGGAGCAGGGACTAAATCCATCATTTTACCCTTGGATGAAGCTCTTAACCACTATGACCTTTTCCCTATTTAAGTTGTAGAAAATATACAAGGCCTAATCTGTCTGCTGTGCATTCTTAGGAAAATAAGAGGTTTCCCTCAACCAATATTACCCATACCAGAGTAATAATGCTGTGAGGATTAAATTACATAATACATACACTAGACCTGGAACACTGAATTGATGCTTGATCCAAGCTCCTGACTTCAACTCTGCCTATCCCTATTAAAAAATAATAAAAAAAAAGACTGCAAATATGTGAATCCAGAGAAAAATCAAGGAGATGTTCTCTGTACATAAAAAAATGTTTTAATACCACATTCTAAAATAAATTTTTATTAAGATTACTGGTATAGAAATCATATGAATGAATATAACCAATAATTTGAAGAAGACACAAGATGAAGAGAGATCTCATTGTTTAGAAAATATATTCTATGGTGATATTCTAAAGCCACTGATCCACTGATTTTACTATGAGGGATGAAACTTCTTACTCCTAGGCACCTTTTCGTGGTTCCTTTATGGATACAGACACTGGGATTTCTTTTTAATTTGACCTGATTTTTCTTTTTTTAAGTTTTGGCCTCTTTTATTTGTTTTTCTTTTTCTTTTTTTTTAAATTTATTTTCATCCATCTTTATTCTTTGGCCTGTGTGGGCCTCCCATTGCAGTGGCCTCTCCCGTTGCAGAGCACCAGCTCCAGGCACATGAGCTTCAGAGCACTGGCTCCTAATTGGACACACCTGTCCAGACAGCACCGCGGTACGTGAGATCTTCCCGCGTCAGGGATCAAACCAGTGCCCCTTACACTGCAAGGCGGACTCTACCCAATGGGCCACCAGCGAAGTCCCTGATGAAATATTTATCAAGAGTCTTCTCTCTTCGAAACACTGTTCTATTCATCTTTTTCTTGAAAGATAGCATTGAGGTTCTAAGAGTTCAGGGGGGCTTCTAACAACTAAATGCTTCTTCTGAATACATTCTGGCCATGCTCTTAAATGCTGCTGAAGGTATTTAGCAATTGCCTTCGTGGATGAGATCCACCCCATCCATTGATTGAGGTTCCTTTGTCGGTGGTTCTACTGAGCGCAGGACATCCTCATGCCTATTTCAGCATGAAAGAGTAAGAGAAGGAGGTACAGAGGAGACTTCAAGAAGAGTGGGAATTTGAATGAAGGAAGCAGTCTGCATTGTCAAGTCATGAGTGTGTGCTGGGCTGGTGGAACTTGAGTGGGGAGGGAAAGGAGAGCTTATATTTTATTCTGTGTGCACAGTGATGTGCGTGTTAAGTCCGTTTTGTTTCAGGTGGCAGAAAACTCAATTGAAACTGGTTTAAAATGGGGGGCAGTAGATAGCAAAGTTCTGGGTGTGTCACTGGCTCGTGTAACTGGAAAGTCCTCACAGCAACTTGGTTTGGGGTTGATGTGGTGCCCCAGGATTCTCCCCGTAGCAGTGCAGATTGACCTCTCTGTTGGTCAAGCTTCTAATTTTGTTTTAGTGGAATCATCTTGGAGGCAGACTGGAGACTGGACTGGAGATAGAAAATTAGAAGCTTAGCTATCTGAAAGGACAACCCCTGCTTTAGTTCAGGAAGAAGTGATGAGAGGTAGTAGAGGTAGTAGGTACAAAGAGGACATTTCGGAAGTCTAGTGAAGGAATATCAGGGGTATACCGGGGGAGAAACTGAAAACAATTTTTAAGTTCCTGCCTTGGGCAACTGGATTAAAGTTGGGCTTTTCATTAAGAGAGGAATGTTAGAAATTTCACAGGGGAAATAGATAAACCTAATTTTGAATTGCCTCTGGGACATTCAGGTGCTGATTTCTAGTAGGCTGTTGGACACATTCATCTGGTGCTCAGAAAATCACCATTAACTTAAGATACAGACATGGAGCTTATCAAAGCATATGGGCCAGTCACCCAACAGCAACAGCATTTAAAGGTTTTGGAAGAGGAGAGGGAATATCTGAAAAAGGAAACCAAAAGGGCAGTCAGAGTGGTATAAGAAGATCTAAGACAGTTTCCACACAAGCAAGAAAAAATTAGAGATGAAGAATGTCCAGAGGATATAGCAAATGAAAAGATCGCTATCAAGCTGGATCATTGGTGGAATCCATACTTTCAACAGTGTTGAAAAGAATCACCAAGCACTGATTAAATCAAGTAAATCAACTGCTTATTGATTTCCTGCTAGGGAAAAGACCCCACCCCAAGTGATGAAGAAACAAGAATCAAAATCATGCTACCATCTCTGAGCACCAAGAACATAAATTCGTTATTTTATGTTTAATTTGAATTCAATCTGGCATTATAACTTAATTTGAAACATGAGCTGAATTTATTTGGAAGGGTTAGGTTTTCTAAAATGGGAAGGTGGTTTATATACCAAAGTGTGTAATCAAGATCAGAGGATTTTGTTTTAAAAAAAATCAATCATGTATGATTGTGCTCATCAAAATTATTCCTCGTTCTCCATTTAAGCCCTAATAAGTATTGCAACTTTATCCTATTTCTGGAGTGTTCTTGCTACCAGAGCAGCCTCCAACTCTTCCTGCTCAATGGCTTGATGTAGAGGAGGCTTTTCCTCAATAGCAGTTGCCACTTAATGACTGCATTCCTAGAGCTGCTGAAAACACTTCTTCAGTTTCTTCCTCTATTTTCTCTTCCTTTGAATCAAGCCTACTAATGGCATCTACCTGAAAGATGGTTGCTTCACTTCACTTGTCTTTTAGCTCCTGAACTTCCAGTGTTTCACCTTAATCTCTCTTATAATGCAATATGACTTTTGAATTGTCCTTCTCGGGTCTCTGGGAGGAAGTGAAAAGTCTACCGGGGACAATGGCAGAGGAGTTCATAGTTCCCATGACCTCACATGTACTGGCTTAGATTGTAGAGCCAGCACTTTAAAAGTTTGAGCAGGCTTGTGATCTAGTCCAACTCAAGGGGTTCTTCATCTGTATCCAGGGATAACCTGTCACCAGATTTTTGTGGATAATAGGTCTTCCCTAAACTCACAAACCTTCTAATATTTCCAGGAGGAATATGTAGACCATATCACAGATTTTCTCTGGCTTGCATGAACTCAACTGAACTGAAATTGGACTCAACATTTTTTTTTTCTTTTAATTTTATGGTTCCAGCTGGGCAGTCTCCCTTGCTGTACTCTCTTAGCCACCATTTTCTTTCTTGTTTTTCTCCTAATGATGGAAGGCATATGATGAAATTGAAGGGCAAATGGAAAGAAATTCTGGAGTTTTCTCTTTTCCATCCTCCCTGCCTTTGTGCCCCTCCACTGATATGGACCATCAACGGCCAGTTGTTTCTGTGTAGCATATATGTGTGGTTGGAACTCCCTGAAATTACCCTTTCCACAGCCTCTGCCCCCGAGCGGTGCGGCTTCTTGGATTACTGATGGCCTCCCAACAAACCTGACTTTGTTCTTTTAACCATCTCCTCTCAATGCCATCTCATTAAAGTATATTGCCAGTGAAAGCAACCCTGACAAATGTCTTTCCACTTGTAACCTTGTCTGAAACTGCCTGCCTAACTTTTCTGGTTGAATGGGCTAAATATTCCAAAGTAACTTAGTAGAAACATGAAAAACACCAGTTCACGGTATCCCCTATATTTCTAAGAAGTTGTGTGAAGCACCAACCACCAGCATGTTAAATGTTCCAATTGTGTGACAAGCATAATTTCATTTTGTGTTTTTGAGTCTTAAGTATAAATTAGGACAGAATTCAAGGCCTTGGCAGAAAGGGAAACAAGGGATGGCTGGACAGTACAAGGGCAATGGAGACTCCAAATGTTGAGTCTCTTGTGGTAATCTTTGGAAACAAGCCTTTTCTTATTCAAAAGTGCTAAAATGTTCTGGTTCTAGATGGAAAGCTGTTAATAAAAGTTCTTTTAATGTAAAAATAAATACACTATTAATTTCAAATAGACTAAAAATTGAAGACAAGACTGGCTTAGATTGTAGAGCCAGCACTTTAAAAGTTTGAGCAGGCTTGTGATCTAGTCCAACTCAAGGGGTTCTTCATCTGTATCCAGGGATAACCTGTCACCAGATTTTTGTGGATAATAGGTCTTCCCTAAACTCACAAACCTTCTAATATTTCCAGGAGGAATATGTAGACCATATCACAGATTTTCTCTGGCTTGCATGAACTCAACTGAACTGAAATTGGACTCAACATTTTTTTTTTCTTTTAATTTTATGGTTCCAGCTGGGCAGTCTCCCTTGCTGTACTCTCTTAGCCACCATTTTCTTTCTTGTTTTTCTCCTAATGATGGAAGGCATATGATGAAATTGAAGGGCAAATGGAAAGAAATTCTGGAGTTTTCTCTTTTCCATCCTCCCTGCCTTTGTGCCCCTCCACTGATATGGACCATCAACGGCCAGTTGTTTCTGTGTAGCATATATGTGTGGTTGGAACTCCCTGAAATTACCCTTTCCACAGCCTCTGCCCCCGAGCGGTGCGGCTTCTTGGATTACTGATGGCCTCCCAACAAACCTGACTTTGTTCTTTTAACCATCTCCTCTCAATGCCATCTCATTAAAGTATATTGCCAGTGAAAGCAACCCTGACAAATGTCTTTCCACTTGTAACCTTGTCTGAAACTGCCTGCCTAACTTTTCTGGTTGAATGGGCTAAATATTCCAAAGTAACTTAGTAGAAACATGAAAAACACCAGTTCACGGTATCCCCTATATTTCTAAGAAGTTGTGTGAAGCACCAACCACCAGCATGTTAAATGTTCCAATTGTGTGACAAGCATAATTTCATTTTGTGTTTTTGAGTCTTAAGTATAAATTAGGACAGAATTCAAGGCCTTGGCAGAAAGGGAAACAAGGGATGGCTGGACAGTACAAGGGCAATGGAGACTCCAAATGTTGAGTCTCTTGTGGTAATCTTTGGAAACAAGCCTTTTCTTATTCAAAAGTGCTAAAATGTTCTGGTTCTAGATGGAAAGCTGTTAATAAAAGTTCTTTTAATGTAAAAATAAATACACTATTAATTTCAAATAGACTAAACAATATCATTGAAGACAAGATACAGCCCTGTCTCCAGTCAAGGGTCTCTGCCCCAGCTCCTAGTTTATTTTCTTGAGAGTCAATAATAAGGCAGGAGCAGAGAAGGGGATGGAACCAGCACTTCCTGATGGAGAGCACAACCCTGCTCCTGTTAGCCACAGACAGTGGGTGCTTCTTCCGGATTCTTGTGCTTCACATCCAGCTGGCCTATTGGCTTTCTGCCTTCCTGCCTGCCTGAAGGGAAATGCCTTCTCAGAAAGAAGAATCAAAATAAAATAAAAAATATGATTTTTTAGATTTTAAAAAGTAGAAAAAGAAAGGAAGGGGGAGGTTTAAGCAACGGGCTCCTTGTCCTAGATATCATATCCATTAATTCACTTATTTGTCAATATTTACTGAGAACTTTCCAAGGAGACTACACAGTGAAGTGGCTAAAAGTACTGACTTGAATTCAAACATCTTGGATTCAGACTTCAGCTCCACCACTTTGCTGTTCTTTGACCTTAGGTAACAAGGCTAAGACACACTAACTAGCCTCCTCATGCCTCCTCTGTCCCATCTGTAAAATGGGCCTGTGGATTAATTGGAAAAGTGAAGACAATGTGTGGAACTTAGCAAGCACCCATTAACTGTTAGGACATTTATTTCTATGTATAGGGTAAAATTCTTAAAATTACAATAATGTATTTCTGCCCTACAGAGACATTATATGTGCACCTATAATATATGTGAAAAATAAATACACTTAAATCTCCTGAAAGGGGCTGGTGTGAAATGTGAAAGGACTTACAATTTGAAGAAAGGAATTGAAATTATAGGTAGATAAGTCAACTGGTTGAGCTTATGATTGATTAGACAGCCTGTTTCACAGTTGTGCTACTATGTACATAGATCTAGCCTTATTCTTTTCAAAAGATTAGAATCTGGTATTATTTACTTCTACCCATCTGAATCTCTTTTTTTGGTGCTTTGCTCTTTTAACAAAAAAAAAAAAAAGCAAACCAGTGCTGCACTGCCATTTGCAAAGGTAGTGCTCCTCCTTCACTTTGAGTTTATAAAAGCCAGCAACATGATCAGTAATTTAGACACATGGATAATAATACCAAAATATAAGAAATAAAAGCAAAAGATCTAACTACTCTGACCTTCACAATTCCAGCTACTCGATAATACTACCAATAACCCAATGAACACCGTATGGTCTAAAATCTACTATACGATGGGAGTCTTAATGAGAAGGGGAGGGGATTAGAGAGGCACAGATGAGCTCCTCCAATTTGAATTACAAATCACAGCAAAATAAGTGTACATGCTAACGTATCCTAACCCTGGGTCCCTACAGTACACATGCTTCTTATTTTATAAATGTGGAGACTGACACCCATAAGGTGAAGTGCTGGTTCAGACCAATATTACCACATCTGCTAAATGTCTTGATTGTGAAAAACATGCTTTTGTGCCAGTGCTGAAACTTACTCAGATGGTCTCTTCATTGATAAATAAATAAAATAAAGTGCAGGTAAAAGGTGTCATTGTATTTTCATATTAATATGCCTGAGTGAAGCTCAGAGAGATATGTAACTGGTTATAGACTTAGCTGCGGAGAAATTAGGGTTCAAACCAAGAGCTTGAAAGGGCTGGTGTGAAGTTCTTGCTGTTTCCATGATATTCTGGACCCTTCTATCTTCAGTGTCTTCCATTCCCCTGGTTTTCTGAGTAATATGCACATGATAAGTGTAGCAACAATAAAAAAGTTAATATTAGTCAACCAAACCTATGCTTTGACAAACAGGTGTTTAATGTTTCTACCAGAAGCTTCAGTTGGACTGAAAGGAATTACTTGTTATTTTTTTTTATGTAGAGGCATGTTTGTCCCAAGATATGTTTCCTAATACATAAATTCAACCATACAAAGACTGTTCCCACAAACTTAAGGATTATATTGCACCTATAAATATTAAATGTCTGTATTTTAGGCACTTTACCTATATTTAAAATGAACAGTCACAGATTTCACAGAGAAGGGCAGGGTGTACAAGATCTTTGGGAAATACCTCTTAGGGTTTATTGGGGTGATACCTGCAAACTTGCATCAGAGGTCAGTCTATAGCAGTTAAGAGCAGTCATCCTGGCTTAGACAGGAGCAGTTTAAACATAGAATGTAGAAGCTGTTTAATCTTTCTGAACGTCAGTTCCCTCATCTATAAAATGGAATAATAATGCCTAGGTGGTTGTGAGAGTTAAATGACATCACTTGTCTGGCACATGACTGGTACCCTTTTTTTTTTCCCCTAAAAGACGACCTTCAGAATTTACTATTCTTCCGGGCATTAAGTGTGATTTCCCACAAAGAAAGGGGCAACTAGAATCTCTTTTTTTCTCTCTTCTTTCTAATTTGTCTTTGTCCAAGCTTTGCGTACAGTGTCCTGGCACACATGTGTCACACTTGTCTCACCCAATGGTGGCCATGACCATGCAGGACTTCAGATATGATGCTTGTCACCGGGTTAGATTTCTGCTGCAAACTGTCAACACCCAGAAGCTGAACACTCATCTATTTGTTCTCACACCCCCTGACTCTTCGAGAGAAAGCATGTCTGCTGGCCTCCTCTGTGGTCCTAAGATGCCTCTCCAGATCATTCCAGGCAGCTTGACTTTGGGGCAGCTGGGGCAGGGGAGCAGGAGATATAAAGATAGTTATCGCTCCAAGTTTGACATGGCTACAGAGCAGAAAATGTAACAGAAATCAAAATCACAAACACTAATGAGGCTCCTTGTCGAGGCCAGCTCTGTTCCTGTCACCACCCTCCACGGCCCCAGAAGAGACTGGAGGATTATAGGTTTGGTGGAATCCTTGGGGCACAGTCAAAGAGTCTGAGGCTTTGTTGGAAAGTCTGTTTGCAGACAGTAAAAATGAATTAAATTGCCTCTCCAACACAAAGAAATTCCAGGTCTCAGTAGAGGTAAGACACCAGAGACTTAGAGTGCCACTGGAAGCAAAATAATGAAAAGGGTCCAAAACGCTGGATCATCTTTGCAGCTATATCCCTATGTGTAAGAGTATCTACATGTGATGGGAAGAACCAGAGAAGTCATGTATTTAATAATATATCTTTTCTTCTTGAAAGGAAATGGGTTCCTTAACAATCTGAAGGCTTCTTTTTGCTAATAAAAGAGGGGATCTTTGGGAAATACCTCTTAGGGTTTATTGGGGTGATACCTGCAAACTTGCATCAGAGGTCAGTCTATAGCAGTTAAGAGCAGTCATCCTGGCTTAGACAGGAGCAGTTTAAACATAGAATGTAGAAGCTGTTTAATCTTTCTGAACGTCAGTTCCCTCATCTATAAAATGGAATAATAATGCCTAGGTGGTTGTGAGAGTTAAATGACATCACTTGTCTGGCACATGACTGGTACCCTTTTTTTTTTCCCCTAAAAGACGACCTTCAGAATTTACTATTCTTCCGGGCATTAAGTGTGATTTCCCACAAAGAAAGGGGCAACTAGAATCTCTTTTTTTCTCTCTTCTTTCTAATTTGTCTTTGTCCAAGCTTTGCGTACAGTGTCCTGGCACACATGTGTCACACTTGTCTCACCCAATGGTGGCCATGACCATGCAGGACTTCAGATATGATGCTTGTCACCGGGTTAGATTTCTGCTGCAAACTGTCAACACCCAGAAGCTGAACACTCATCTATTTGTTCTCACACCCCCTGACTCTTCGAGAGAAAGCATGTCTGCTGGCCTCCTCTGTGGTCCTAAGATGCCTCTCCAGATCATTCCAGGCAGCTTGACTTTGGGGCAGCTGGGGCAGGGGAGCAGGAGATATAAAGATAGTTATCGCTCCAAGTTTGACATGGCTACAGAGCAGAAAATGTAACAGAAATCAAAATCACAAACACTAATGAGGCTCCTTGTCGAGGCCAGCTCTGTTCCTGTCACCACCCTCCACGGCCCCAGAAGAGACTGGAGGATTATAGGTTTGGTGGAATCCTTGGGGCACAGTCAAAGAGTCTGAGGCTTTGTTGGAAAGTCTGTTTGCAGACAGTAAAAATGAATTAAATTGCCTCTCCAACACAAAGAAATTCCAGGTCTCAGTAGAGGTAAGACACCAGAGACTTAGAGTGCCACTGGAAGCAAAATAATGAAAAGGGTCCAAAACGCTGGATCATCTTTGCAGCTATATCCCTATGTGTAAGAGTATCTACATGTGATGGGAAGAACCAGAGAAGTCATGTATTTAATAATATATCTTTTCTTCTTGAAAGGAAATGGGTTCCTTAACAATCATGGTATATATGATACATTCTTTTTCTTAAAGCACAACAGAAAGTTACTTCCCTTGTTCTACTTTCTATTGCTACTCCCTCCTGTAAAATTCAGATGCATTCCATGTATAACTTCCACAAGTGATGTGGAGGGGTCAAATTGTATTTACAAAGTGCCATTGGGGTCCAAAGATTAAATAATGATGAGAGTTTTGAATCTGTTAAATTGTAACATTTCAAAGTATTCGAAGAAGTTAAATGATTTTTTTTTATTGTTTTTATGCATGTTGAAAGCACCCAATTGCATATCTAAGGTGAAACTGGTCAGCAAACTATTCATGATGGTTACAGCAAGATCATGCGAATAAAAAAGAACCATCTACTGTACTGGGTAAGATACTGATGATTATCTAAGCTCTACCACACTAATATTTTCAACTGACAAATCCTACTAGAGACACCGTGAGAAAGACTAATTATGTGAGTACTTAAATCATCATTACTCCAACACAAGTGGAGTAGCAGCTCTTTCCAAAGCTGAGCCAATATTTTCAAATACATAAAGTGGGAGCCTGTAGCATAGCATAACTGCAGGAGCTCAGCTTAGTGCTCTGTGATGACCTAGAGGGGTGGGATGGGGGAGCGGTGAGAGGGAGGTTCAAGAGGGAGGGGATGTATGTATACCTATAGCTGATTCGCAGCAGGAACTAACACAACATTGTTAAGCAATTATACGCCTACAAAAAAATAGAAAAAATATAAGTCAACATTTGTAAGATACGCTGCATATGTATTTTGTTAGATACTTTTTTAAAATCAGTTTTGCCTTCCTTTGCATGTTCCTGTGTATATGTGCACCTGCCTACAAGTTTCTGGGCAGACTCTGTACGGCAGGCACTATGGTGGGCATAAGGGCATAGTTCCCGCCCTGGGTCTAGCACCATTCCCAACACTACAGTGGCCTGTGCGTGGATGAAGGGGGCCTTAAGAGGCATCAGTTGTGGAGATGGTACATGGCCTGAAAGATGAGAGAAAACTCGAGGAGGAGTGAGTGCTCCATTTACACTCTGAGAAATATTAGAAATTACTTTGAGAGTGCTTTTCTTTTTATAATAGAATATATCATTTTTTTTTTAATCAATACAATTTATTTTTGTAGCAGTTTTAGGTTTATAGAAAATTGAATAGGTAGCACAGAGTTCCCTTAGATCTCTCCCTCCTCCCCCACCCCACAATTCTCCCTGTTAATATAATAGGTACATTTGTAATAATTGATAAACCAACATAGATTTATTATTACTATTAACTGTGAAGGTAATAGTTTATACCAGGTTTCTCTCTTTACGTTGTAGAGTTCTATGGGTTTTGACAATTGTATAGTGTGATGTGTCCACCATTATAATGTCATAGTGAATGGTTTCAATCCCTGAAAAATTTGCTGTGCACCACCTGTTCACACCTCCCTCCCTTTTTCCAAGCCCCTGGCAACCACTGATCTTATTGACTCATTAGTTTGGGCTTCTCCAGAATGTCCGATGGTTGGAATAGCATCCCTAGATGGCAGAAATTCCCAGCTCAGGGATTATTGCTTTAATACGGGGGTTTGGAGGACCCCAGACAAAAAGGAAGGTATTTACCATTGTGGAATTTTCAGGTAATGTGACAAACCTTTGTGCTTAGTTACTCAGTTGTGTCTGATTCTTTGTGACTCCATGGCTCTTCTGTCCATAGGGATTCTCCAGGCAAAAATACTTGAGTGGGCTTCCATGCACTCCTCCTGGGGATCTTCCCAACACAAGCATCGAACAAGATCTCCCACATTGCAGATTTTTTAGTACCTATAGCTGATTCGCAGCAGGAACTAACACAACATTGTTCAATTAGCCTTTCCTTTGCCATATGTATTTTGTTAGATACTTTTTTAAAATCAGTTTTGCCTTCCTTTGCATGTTCCTGTGTATATGTGCACCTGCCTACAAGTTTCTGGGCAGACTCTGTACGGCAGGCACTATGGTGGGCATAAGGGCATAGTTCCCGCCCTGGGTCTAGCACCATTCCCAACACTACAGTGGCCTGTGCGTGGATGAAGGGGGCCTTAAGAGGCATCAGTTGTGGAGATGGTACATGGCCTGAAAGATGAGAGAAAACTCGAGGAGGAGTGAGTGCTCCATTTACACTCTGAGAAATATTAGAAATTACTTTGAGAGTGCTTTTCTTTTTATAATAGAATATATCATTTTTTTTTTAATCAATACAATTTATTTTTGTAGCAGTTTTAGGTTTATAGAAAATTGAATAGGTAGCACAGAGTTCCCTTAGATCTCTCCCTCCTCCCCCACCCCACAATTCTCCCTGTTAATATAATAGGTACATTTGTAATAATTGATAAACCAACATAGATTTATTATTACTATTAACTGTGAAGGTAATAGTTTATACCAGGTTTCTCTCTTTACGTTGTAGAGTTCTATGGGTTTTGACAATTGTATAGTGTGATGTGTCCACCATTATAATGTCATAGTGAATGGTTTCAATCCCTGAAAAATTTGCTGTGCACCACCTGTTCACACCTCCCTCCCTTTTTCCAAGCCCCTGGCAACCACTGATCTTATTGACTCATTAGTTTGGGCTTCTCCAGAATGTCCGATGGTTGGAATAGCATCCCTAGATGGCAGAAATTCCCAGCTCAGGGATTATTGCTTTAATACGGGGGTTTGGAGGACCCCAGACAAAAAGGAAGGTATTTACCATTGTGGAATTTTCAGGTAATGTGACAAACCTTTGTGCTTAGTTACTCAGTTGTGTCTGATTCTTTGTGACTCCATGGCTCTTCTGTCCATAGGGATTCTCCAGGCAAAAATACTTGAGTGGGCTTCCATGCCCTCCTCCAGGGGATCTTCCCAACACAAGCATCGAACCAAGATCTCCCACATTGCAGGTAGATTCTGCAATGTGGATTAGGCAAAGGCTGTTAGTGGCATTTGAAATATACCATAATTTTTAAAACCAACTCAAAAGTCCTTCATAATCGCACCAAGAAATTGTTCTGAACTTGAATTTATTCATATGAGAAGCTATATCAAGATGTAAAGTGAAATCATATTTAGTTATGCAGTCTAAAACTGAATGTATTTTTAAAAATTGCCTGATAGTAAGACTGGTGAAATTATGGGATGTTTATTTACCACAACCAGGATGCCAGTCCCTCTCATGGACCCTTATATCTGTGCACAGATTTTGCAAACAGAAGATGAGAGAAGCTAGTTCCCCAGGGAGAGGCAGGGGAAAGAACAGGTTTTGAAAGAGCGAGTGAGCCATTCACATTTGAATGTCCAGCAACAGCTGAAATGATGACTGGAACCCAGGGGAGAGGTTCAAGTTGTCTGCCCTATTTGGGAATTCCTCTGCACATCCATAATTGTTAAAATGGTGAGAATTCCTAAAATTTTCCTAATGCCAAATTTTGTGTTATGTCAGAAGGTTCCACTAAGAGAGAAATAACCCGTTTATACTGTCTTCTTTTGAATCAACACATATGTTTGGTTTTGGACCCATTATAAATTACCTGCTCTTTGACAAGATTGTTTTGTGTTCTCTCGCTAATATGTGTGTGCATCTCCACGTGACTCCTCTGCCTTTTTCTGTCTTCTGTTATATAAGATCTTACTGCTGTCTTCACCATGATCACACTTCGACAGTCAAAAAAAAAAAAAGATGTATTTCAGGTGTTTGAGATGAAGGAGGTTGCGTGAGTTTAACCTTCCTTGGTATCCTTGTGAGAAACAAGGAAGGTCATTAGTTTGGGCTTTACCATTGTGGAAAATTTTTTCAAGGGTTAAAAAATTTTGTGACAGGTAATGTGACAAACCTTTGTGCTTAGTTACTCAGTTGTGTCTGATTCTTTGTGACTCCATGGCTCTTCTGTCCATAGGGATTCTCCAGGCAAAAATACTTGAGTGGGCTTCCATGCCCTCCTCCAGGGGATCTTCCCAACACAAGCATCGAACCAAGATCTCCCACATTGCAGGTAGATTCTGCAATGTGGATTAGGCAAAGGCTGTTAGTGGCATTTGAAATATACCATAATTTTTAAAACCAACTCAAAAGTCCTTCATAATCGCACCAAGAAATTGTTCTGAACTTGAATTTATTCATATGAGAAGCTATATCAAGATGTAAAGTGAAATCATATTTAGTTATGCAGTCTAAAACTGAATGTATTTTTAAAAATTGCCTGATAGTAAGACTGGTGAAATTATGGGATGTTTATTTACCACAACCAGGATGCCAGTCCCTCTCATGGACCCTTATATCTGTGCACAGATTTTGCAAACAGAAGATGAGAGAAGCTAGTTCCCCAGGGAGAGGCAGGGGAAAGAACAGGTTTTGAAAGAGCGAGTGAGCCATTCACATTTGAATGTCCAGCAACAGCTGAAATGATGACTGGAACCCAGGGGAGAGGTTCAAGTTGTCTGCCCTATTTGGGAATTCCTCTGCACATCCATAATTGTTAAAATGGTGAGAATTCCTAAAATTTTCCTAATGCCAAATTTTGTGTTATGTCAGAAGGTTCCACTAAGAGAGAAATAACCCGTTTATACTGTCTTCTTTTGAATCAACACATATGTTTGGTTTTGGACCCATTATAAATTACCTGCTCTTTGACAAGATTGTTTTTGTGTTCTCTCGCTAATATGTGTGTGCATCTCCACGTGACTCCTCTGCCTTTTTCTGTCTTCTGTTATATAAGATCTTACTGCTGTCTTCACCATGATCACACTTCGACAGTCAAAAAAAAAAAGATGTATTTCAGGTGTTTGAGATGAAGGAGGTTGCGTGAGTTTAACCTTCCTTGGTATCCTTGTGAGCTTTCTGTATTTAATACTTGTTTTATCTGAAGCCTGTGGAGGTTCTAAACTATTAGAAGACACACTTTCTGAGAACTACCTTTCTAGTAGCCTGAAGATATGTCATTGATGTTGGGCAACAAAGTTATTCTCTGTAATCCTCTTGATGTCGTAAATGAAAAAGAAGACGGAGCCAGCGCCATCTGAACTTTGGGCAAACCATTTGCTCAAAAGGATCATCAAAGGACCAAGCTCGGCCAAAATAATATTTTTTAAAAATCCAGCAGAAAGGAAAACATTGAGGAGCACGCACAAAAATGAAATTGGTGCAAATTACCTCCATTGTGATTGGAGAGCAATACAAAACAAACTCCCACCACAGCCTCGAAAGGAAAGCCACACAAGACAGACATTGAAGTTGTAGCCTCACAGTAGCCATCTTTTAACAGCTTTCTTTCTTCAATGCTTTAACCTAAAAAAGAAAAGAAAAAGAAAAAAAAAGGAAAGAAAGAGAAAACCTACCCATTGTTAGGTCCCCTATTCATCCTTCATTCAAAGTCATTCACTATGCATTAATTACCATTCTCTTCAATGCACCGGGAGCTCCCAAACACGGCCTGTTTTCAAAGAGGCACACTTCCTTGCCTCTGCTATTTATATGCAGAGCCTGCTGAAATCTTCATGCCCATACTTCGAAATCCCCTTCATTTCTGCATACTGTAATTGTTCATAAGGAAAAAGGCAAAGGATGATTCCATTCAAGTCAGAATGAAATGATGACTGGAACCCAGGGAGAGGTTCAAGTTTGAGGAATTCCTCTGCACATCCATAATTGTTAAAATGGTGAGAATTCCTAAAATTTTCCTAATGCCAAATTTTGTGTTATGTCAGAAGGTTCCACTAAGAGAGAAATAACCCGTTTATACTGTCTTCTTTTGAATCAACACATATGTTTGGTTTTGGACCCATTATAAATTACCTGCTCTTTGACAAGATTGTTTTTGTGTTCTCTCGCTAATATGTGTGTGCATCTCCACGTGACTCCTCTGCCTTTTTCTGTCTTCTGTTATATAAGATCTTACTGCTGTCTTCACCATGATCACACTTCGACAGTCAAAAAAAAAAAAAGATGTATTTCAGGTGTTTGAGATGAAGGAGGTTGCGTGAGTTTAACCTTCCTTGGTATCCTTGTGAGCTTTCTGTATTTAATACTTGTTTTATCTGAAGCCTGTGGAGGTTCTAAACTATTAGAAGACACACTTTCTGAGAACTACCTTTCTAGTAGCCTGAAGATATGTCATTGATGTTGGGCAACAAAGTTATTCTCTGTAATCCTCTTGATGTCGTAAATGAAAAAGAAGACGGAGCCAGCGCCATCTGAACTTTGGGCAAACCATTTGCTCAAAAGGATCATCAAAGGACCAAGCTCGGCCAAAATAATATTTTTTAAAAATCCAGCAGAAAGGAAAACATTGAGGAGCACGCACAAAAATGAAATTGGTGCAAATTACCTCCATTGTGATTGGAGAGCAATACAAAACAAACTCCCACCACAGCCTCGAAAGGAAAGCCACACAAGACAGACATTGAAGTTGTAGCCTCACAGTAGCCATCTTTTAACAGCTTTCTTTCTTCAATGCTTTAACCTAAAAAAGAAAAGAAAAAGAAAAAAAAAAGGAAAGAAAGAGAAAACCTACCCATTGTTAGGTCCCCTATTCATCCTTCATTCAAAGTCATTCACTATGCATTAATTACCATTCTCTTCAATGCACCGGGAGCTCCCAAACACGGCCTGTTTTCAAAGAGGCACACTTCCTTGCCTCTGCTATTTATATGCAGAGCCTGCTGAAATTTTCATCCCAATACTTCGAAATCCCCCTTCATTTCTGCATACTGTAATTGTTCATAAGGGGAAAAAAAAGGCAAAAGGATGATTCCATGCTTCCAGGACAGTTGTTTGCATCTCTTTCATTTTCTTTCCAGCTGTGACAGGCAGCAGTAGGTTCTTTAGCAGGTGTCCTGCCTGCCCTATGGTAATTTTTAACTTTCCTCCACTTTCTTTCATGTCTGACACATTTGTAGAGACTTTTTTCACCCCTGATGCATGGTACTGTTTTTCCCATCTTTCTTCTATCAATCTAATATCTAGATTTTTCCTTATATGTCACTCTTTTTTTAGGATCCATTTAGGGAGAAGGAAAAGGACTGAGTCAAGAGTTCAAAATCTCACAGAGACACTTTAACTATAGAGTAATTGGATCTCTGATACCCACTTCCCTGACAATCCTCTGGGTCTGATCACTCTGAAATTTGTGAAAACTCTGATGTTGGTTAATAGGGAATGAATGCACAGTTGACAAAAAGAAACTTTGCTCCAATGTCACTCCTTGGTGGAGAGCGTTCATTTTCTCATACTATGTAACCATCTGAAGATGGATACAACTGATTCTGCAACTAAATTTTAGTAATTAAAACTTAATTAGAAAACATATTTGTGAGTCAGTTCAGATATTCCTGTTCCAGCTTATTCAGGCCAAACAAGAGATATTAATGCTTAAAGAGCTAAAAAGAAAAAGAATTAATGAATTATATACACTTGTGTGACTATATATACACTTAATAAGAATGCAAAGATTTCAGGCATATTATAAAAAATAGCTGAATGCCACATCCAAGCATAGAATGCTAGACTCAGAGAAAGATTATTTCAGTTTAAAATAAAGAAAAAGTTGAGGACACTGAGTCCTGGAAAGATTGTGACTTGTGCAAAGTCACTTGGGACTAATGAAAGATAGATTCTGGTCCTATTATACCAACCACAATGTATTTTCCATGACATTCTTGCTTCTTAGAAAAGTTTAACAGACTTCCATAGGCACTTGAGCTGCACAGACAGGTGTGCACAGCATGTCTCACTCATCCCTTGCACAAGCACAACCAAAAATGCTGCATCCTGAGAATATATCCATGTTTCCACATGGTGATTTACAATGCCTAAAATACACTAGATGCTTTAGAAATGACCGTTGCAATCATTACTAGTGCTTACTGGAATCAGAATGGGTCCCTTTCTGGAAGTGGTTTTAGTGAAGACCAGTATTTTCCTTTATGCATGTGGGCAGGTTGTATTTTGAAAACTGCAACACATGTCTATATATGTATATGTATGCTAATACACATATGTATTCATATAAAAGATCCCATGTATGAAGACAATAATATCCACTTCAACATCACAGTCATACAGTTTATAATAACAGGAGCTCAGAGTCGCAAGGAATCTCATCTGGTTCATTGGCCCTCCCATTGATAGAACTCCTTGTATACATACATTAGATTTCTTACAGCGAATAGTATAATGTGTCAGAAAATAGACCCAACAACAATTTGAAAGGAAATGAATCCTAATAACAATAGCCATAGCTTATGAAATATTTATTTTGTCAAGTACTATATTATAGGTGTTTTATATATATAATTATTTCTAATGCTTACAAACAATCTTATGGGTTAAATATTCATGCCTCTTGGGAGAGCGTTCATTTTCTCATACTATGTAACCATCTGAAGATGGATACAACTGATTCTGCAACTAAATTTTAGTAATTAAAACTTAATTAGAAAACATATTTGTGAGTCAGTTCAGATATTCCTGTTCCAGCTTATTCAGGCCAAACAAGAGATATTAATGCTTAAAGAGCTAAAAAGAAAAAGAATTAATGAATTATATACACTTGTGTGACTATATATACACTTAATAAGAATGCAAAGATTTCAGGCATATTATAAAAAATAGCTGAATGCCACATCCAAGCATAGAATGCTAGACTCAGAGAAAGATTATTTCAGTTTAAAATAAAGAAAAAGTTGAGGACACTGAGTCCTGGAAAGATTGTGACTTGTGCAAAGTCACTTGGGACTAATGAAAGATAGATTCTGGTCCTATTATACCAACCACAATGTATTTTCCATGACATTCTTGCTTCTTAGAAAAGTTTAACAGACTTCCATAGGCACTTGAGCTGCACAGACAGGTGTGCACAGCATGTCTCACTCATCCCTTGCACAAGCACAACCAAAAATGCTGCATCCTGAGAATATATCCATGTTTCCACATGGTGATTTACAATGCCTAAAATACACTAGATGCTTTAGAAATGACCGTTGCAATCATTACTAGTGCTTACTGGAATCAGAATGGGTCCCTTTCTGGAAGTGGTTTTAGTGAAGACCAGTATTTTCCTTTATGCATGTGGGCAGGTTGTATTTTGAAAACTGCAACACATGTCTATATATGTATATGTATGCTAATACACATATGTATTCATATAAAAGATCCCATGTATGAAGACAATAATATCCACTTCAACATCACAGTCATACAGTTTATAATAACAGGAGCTCAGAGTCGCAAGGAATCTCATCTGGTTCATTGGCCCTCCCATTGATAGAACTCCTTGTATACATACATTAGATTTCTTACAGCGAATAGTATAATGTGTCAGAAAATAGACCCAACAACAATTTGAAAGGAAATGAATCCTAATAACAATAGCCATAGCTTATGAAATATTTATTTTGTCAAGTACTATATTATAGGTGTTTTATATATATAATTATTTCTAATGCTTACAAACAATCTTGCGGGTTAAATATTCATACTAATTCCATTTTATATTTGACTCAGTGGAGTCTCAGAGGGATGGATGGTCAAATGTGTAAGAGGTGGGAAGAGGCAGAACCAGGATTTCAACCCAGAGCTACAAAGCAGTAAAGTACAAGTTCATTCCCCCCATAACATCTGGCACCTAGATTCTTCAGTAAGAGACAGTCATTGCAAAACTCTGAAGAAATGTGCTTTATTCCTTTTCCCTTTTTTTTCTTATGAATTATTTCTTGGATTCTATACTTTGCATCAAAAGACATTATCTTTGAATTGATTTACGACTCTTTCAATGTGAACCCTGGCCAGTTGTTGAGCCATTTTATGGATTCAAGGAATCTAAGCTTTAAACTAGAAATGAACTAAACTTGACTTGATTCACGTGAAGTGTCACTTGATGTATGTAGTAGCCTTGAAATAAATAATTTCAGTTTAATCACACAAGCATTTACATGACACCTAGAGGTGTCTGTATTCAGATCCTGGTTCTGGGGGGAGGTCTTTGTGGAGCCTCTCCCTATCACAAACTCTCTGAGCCTCCCCACTGATCAGATAGGGAGGTTCGTACATCCCTTGGAAAAGACTCTGATGCTGGGAAAAACTGAGAGCAAGAGGAGAAGGTGGGGCAGAGGATGAGATGTTTGGATGGCACCACTGGCAATAGACAAGACCGAGCAAACTCCAGGAGATGATGAACAACAAGGAAGCCTAGTGTGCTGCAGTCCATGGGGTCGCAAAGAGTTGGACATGACTTAGCATCTGTCTTAACAATATCTGTCTAATAGAGTCGGCAAGTCCATGGGGTTCGGCAAAGAGATACAAAATTTCAAAAATGGAAACATATGTATTCATATAAAAGATCCCATGTATGAAGACAATAATATCCACTTCAACATCACAGTCATACAGTTTATAATAACAGGAGCTCAGAGTCGCAAGGAATCTCATCTGGTTCATTGGCCCTCCCATTGATAGAACTCCTTGTATACATACATTAGATTTCTTACAGCGAATAGTATAATGTGTCAGAAAATAGACCCAACAACAATTTGAAAGGAAATGAATCCTAATAACAATAGCCATAGCTTATGAAATATTTATTTTGTCAAGTACTATATTATAGGTGTTTTATATATATAATTATTTCTAATGCTTACAAACAATCTTGCGGGTTAAATATTCATACTAATTCCATTTTATATTTGACTCAGTGGAGTCTCAGAGGGATGGATGGTCAAATGTGTAAGAGGTGGGAAGAGGCAGAACCAGGATTTCAACCCAGAGCTACAAAGCAGTAAAGTACAAGTTCATTCCCCCCATAACATCTGGCACCTAGATTCTTCAGTAAGAGACAGTCATTGCAAAACTCTGAAGAAATGTGCTTTATTCCTTTTCCCTTTTTTTTCTTATGAATTATTTCTTGGATTCTATACTTTGCATCAAAAGACATTATCTTTGAATTGATTTACGACTCTTTCAATGTGAACCCTGGCCAGTTGTTGAGCCATTTTATGGATTCAAGGAATCTAAGCTTTAAACTAGAAATGAACTAAACTTGACTTGATTCACGTGAAGTGTCACTTGATGTATGTAGTAGCCTTGAAATAAATAATTTCAGTTTAATCACACAAGCATTTACATGACACCTAGAGGTGTCTGTATTCAGATCCTGGTTCTGGGGGGAGGTCTTTGTGGAGCCTCTCCCTATCACAAACTCTCTGAGCCTCCCCACTGATCAGATAGGGAGGTTCGTACATCCCTTGGAAAAGACTCTGATGCTGGGAAAAACTGAGAGCAAGAGGAGAAGGTGGGGCAGAGGATGAGATGTTTGGATGGCACCACTGGCAATAGACAAGACCGAGCAAACTCCAGGAGATGATGAACAACAAGGAAGCCTAGTGTGCTGCAGTCCATGGGGTCGCAAAGAGTTGGACATGACTTAGCATCTGTCTTAACAATATCTGTCTAATAGAGTCGGATCAGGGTAGGTGAGGCCATGTGATCCTGCATGTAAACTGCAGGTTTTGTAAACTGAAATGCATGATACAAAATTTCATAATAATGATTCATGTATAAAACCTCTATGATTTAAGATGACTTTTGGCTATATTTGAAAAATAAATTATCTTAGAGTGTTATGGAACAAAAAATTCCTTTGCTCTAAAGTAGTACCAAAATACCACCATCGTCTCTTGGCTTCTTGAGAAGAGATACCTAACAGCAACTTCTGTCTTATTTTTGTTTGTTTGTTTTTGAAGGCAATGTCTAATTTTTTAAAATAAGGAGAAAAAAAAAATTAACCCAAAGCAAATATGACAGAGATGTAATTTCATTATTTGACTTCTGGGCATTTAAGACTTTTTTTTTTAATTATGGGAAAGTAATAAATATAAAAGTTACCACAAACATTAGAATCGTCATCTCCTAGGGCTGGATAAAGGCTTTTAGAGACAATCTGGCTTGCACCCCTATTTGACTCATGATGAAACCTAGACTCTCAGAGAGAAAGTGATTGCCCAAGTTCACCTAGCCCATGAACTTGGAGCAGGTATACAAACACAGCTCCTTCTAATTCAAAACCCAGGTCTCTTTTTGCTACACCACAGGCCTTTGTTCCCACCATCAAGGACACCTGGAGAGCTTATAGTTTACTTTGTTAAGGCTGTAAACTCCTAGGAAAAATGTTTGTCTTCAATTTCACACACCCTTCAGGATATCACAGCTGCCGCAGAAACCCCCCAGGCAGCATAGGCCAGACTAGAGACTAACCCGTGCTAGTATGTGTGTGTGTGTGAGAGAGAGAGAGAGAGAGAGAGAGAGAGAGAGAGAAAGAGAGAGAGAGAGAGGAGGGGTGCAAGGCAATGGCTTGGAGAGGCAGTACATGAAAGGTTTCTAAGAAAAATTGAATGAAAAATTATTTCTCTATGCACAGCTCAGGACTTTCTTTAACAAAATCTTCTATAACTACAACTCCTTAGGAAAACAATAAGATGACTAATGCTTAAGATAAGAAACGCAAATAGTGCCCCATCATTGCCAAGCTCCATTATCCCTTCAAGAGAGCCCGATTCCCACAAGGAATCACTTTGGGTGATATTACTCCTAGATGCATAATCTGAACGTCTGATTAGTACTGCTGATCAGACATCGGACACTGTCATCTCCGAGACTGCACAGAATACATCGCTTTTATTGTCCCTAAGCTTGTGGTTTAAGAAAGAGTACATTACGGCTATTTATAAGTGTGTTGGAATCATAAAAAACAGAACATAACCAAATCAAGAACAAACCCAAAAGACCATTTTGAGGAAGTTTTACAGGAAGTCAGCCAGAGAATCTTTGTAAAATACAAAAAATTTTACTTAGTGCCCACAATAAGTAACAAGGAAAGGTGCACATTGTGTTATGCTCAAAACTATGTTTCTCTCCATTTTTAAATTAAAATTAAATAAGCCTCCTTTCTAATGTTCACAGTTTTTACTTCAGTATTTAAAAAAAAATAATTGAAATACAGCTGATTTACAATGTGATAACTTTTGCTGTATAGCAAAATGATTCAGTTACAGATATATATATTCTTTTTCATATTCTTTTCCATTATGTTTTATCACAGGTTATTGAACATGGCTCCCAGTGCCATACAGTAGGATCTTATTGTTTTATCTGTCCTATATAGTAGCAGTTTGCATCTGCTAATCCCAAACTCCCAATCCTTCCCTCCCCCATGGCATTTTTTTTTCATGTTTTTCACTTCAGTATTTGTCGGCCTTATATGTATGAGAAGCCTGATTTGTGGACCACTGGCAGGAAATTTTTGTTTCCTTTGACTATAGCAAGTCTGCATCATTACCTGGAATTCTTCTGTGACAGATACTTGTATGGACACTAATCAGTGATTATGATGGTCATTTCAGGTTACTAGACAGGGAAAAAGCCCTCTGTCAACTGTTGTTTACCTTCTAAAATGTTTTCTTATTTTCATCTTGAGAAAATAATTTTTTTTATTCATCAAAGATTACTAAGCTCTTAAGAGAAGTATAACCAATCATTAATGTCAGTCCTCTGTAAAAATATTAGTTTCTAATACTGTACCTTTCAGGTAACTAAGTAAAACTAAATAAGGCAATTTTCCCTGGAGTACTCACATTTACAAAGTGCTAATAAAATGCAGGGTTTTTTGTATTTTTATGAAACTAGAGCAAAAATCGTTCCCACATAGACAATGGAATTTGGCCTAAATTCGCACTAAACGGTGTTTAGGGCATATTTAATGTTAATCTTATGGAAAAGCAAAGGCCTCGCTCTTTGTAATTCTACACCACACCTTGATTTTCTACCTTTCCTGCCACTTCTTTTCTCATTCTCAGAAGTACTGTATTGAAACCATCATCTGTAGTTCTGAGAAATAAGAATGTAGTAATAAAATAGGTAAAAAAAAAAAATCTATAGTAAGTGTTGATACTTCCATTAAGAGCTCTCAGAGAATCTTTTTACAAGTGTTTGAATAAAAACTTTCCCTGCTGTATGCTCAAAACTATGTTTCTCCATTTTAAATTAAAATTAAATAAGCCTCCTTTCTAATGTTCACAGTTTTTACTTCAGTATTTAAAAAAATAATTGAAATACAGCTGATTTACAATGTGATAACTTTTGCTGTATAGCAAAATGATTCAGTTACAGATATATATATTCTTTTTCATATTCTTTTCCATTATGTTTTATCACAGGTTATTGAACATGGCTCCCAGTGCCATACAGTAGGATCTTATTGTTTTATCTGTCCTATATAGTAGCAGTTTGCATCTGCTAATCCCAAACTCCCAATCCTTCCCTCCCCCATGGCATTTTTTTTTCATGTTTTTCACTTCAGTATTTGTCGGCCTTATATGTATGAGAAGCCTGATTTGTGGACCACTGGCAGGAAATTTTTGTTTCCTTTGACTATAGCAAGTCTGCATCATTACCTGGAATTCTTCTGTGACAGATACTTGTATGGACACTAATCAGTGATTATGATGGTCATTTCAGGTTACTAGACAGGGAAAAAGCCCTCTGTCAACTGTTGTTTACCTTCTAAAATGTTTTCTTATTTTCATCTTGAGAAAATAATTTTTTTTATTCATCAAAGATTACTAAGCTCTTAAGAGAAGTATAACCAATCATTAATGTCAGTCCTCTGTAAAAATATTAGTTTCTAATACTGTACCTTTCAGGTAACTAAGTAAAACTAAATAAGGCAATTTTCCCTGGAGTACTCACATTTACAAAGTGCTAATAAAATGCAGGGTTTTTTGTATTTTTATGAAACTAGAGCAAAAATCGTTCCCACATAGACAATGGAATTTGGCCTAAATTCGCACTAAACGGTGTTTAGGGCATATTTAATGTTAATCTTATGGAAAAGCAAAGGCCTCGCTCTTTGTAATTCTACACCACACCTTGATTTTCTACCTTTCCTGCCACTTCTTTTCTCATTCTCAGAAGTACTGTATTGAAACCATCATCTGTAGTTCTGAGAAATAAGAATGTAGTAATAAAATAGGTAAAAAAAAAAAATCTATAGTAAGTGTTGATACTTCCATTAAGAGCTCTCAGAGATATTCATGATGTTTTACCCTCTAACAAGAATGGTTGATCTGCATGATTTTTAGGTTTTATAGCACATATGTTACTTTGTGTGTTTACATGAATAAGAAACATAAATTAGTAACATAAAAAACACTGGGAAATTTCTCTGTGGACAGATTTTTTGACTGAAAGTTATCTGAAACACTGTCTAAATGGTTTGCAATTGAAATTAGACAAGTCTCAGAGCTCTGAAGACAGAGAGTAAGCTATAAATATTGATATCTCCATTTACTGAGCACCTACTTTGTGTTCCACACAATTGGACGTGCTCCATGAACTTAGGAGCCTTGCCAGCATCTAAGGTTAATGTTAGGAACTGTATTTTATGGATTCAAGGATGCTAGAGAGCTTGTTCAAAGCCACAGCTAGTAAATTAAAGCTGCATTTTAAACCCATTTATTTTCTTTTATAAATGCAGTTAATACAATACATAAGTGATTAGTGTTCATAATATGGACTGTTAATGGCAATTATTATCTACTTGTGAGCACGTGACTTTTTTAAGGGAAAGGAGGAATAAATGCCATTTTGTTTTCTTCTCTTTATTCCCACCTCTCTCTGCTTATCTTTATATGCTAGCCCTTGGCACATCATAAGGATTCTCATAACTAGGCCATGTCATGAATTGTGAACTGGCTCTAAATATAATCCAGGAACATTGCTATGCTACTCCTAAGATACTGCTAAAAAATCAAATATAACTTGGAGTGTTGAGCGGTAAATTAAGAAAAAGAATATTTTAAAAAACATAAAATACAAATCTACTTTTTTCTAAGAAAAATTGCGCCAACTAAACGGTTTGTACTCACATTTACAAAGTGCTAATAAAATGCAGGGTTTTTGTATTTTATGAAACTAGAGCAAAAATCGTTCCCACATAGACAATGGAATTTGGCCTAAATTCGCACTAAACGGTGTTTAGGGCATATTTAATGTTAATCTTATGGAAAAGCAAAGGCCTCGCTCTTTGTAATTCTACACCACACCTTGATTTTCTACCTTTCCTGCCACTTCTTTTCTCATTCTCAGAAGTACTGTATTGAAACCATCATCTGTAGTTCTGAGAAATAAGAATGTAGTAATAAAATAGGTAAAAAAAAAAAATCTATAGTAAGTGTTGATACTTCCATTAAGAGCTCTCAGAGATATTCATGATGTTTTACCCTCTAACAAGAATGGTTGATCTGCATGATTTTTAGGTTTTATAGCACATATGTTACTTTGTGTGTTTACATGAATAAGAAACATAAATTAGTAACATAAAAAACACTGGGAAATTTCTCTGTGGACAGATTTTTTGACTGAAAGTTATCTGAAACACTGTCTAAATGGTTTGCAATTGAAATTAGACAAGTCTCAGAGCTCTGAAGACAGAGAGTAAGCTATAAATATTGATATCTCCATTTACTGAGCACCTACTTTGTGTTCCACACAATTGGACGTGCTCCATGAACTTAGGAGCCTTGCCAGCATCTAAGGTTAATGTTAGGAACTGTATTTTATGGATTCAAGGATGCTAGAGAGCTTGTTCAAAGCCACAGCTAGTAAATTAAAGCTGCATTTTAAACCCATTTATTTTCTTTTATAAATGCAGTTAATACAATACATAAGTGATTAGTGTTCATAATATGGACTGTTAATGGCAATTATTATCTACTTGTGAGCACGTGACTTTTTTAAGGGAAAGGAGGAATAAATGCCATTTTGTTTTCTTCTCTTTATTCCCACCCTCTCTCTGCTTATCTTTATATGCTAGCCCTTGGCACATCATAAGGATTCTCATAACTAGGCCATGTCATGAATTGTGAACTGGCTCTAAATATAATCCAGGAACATTGCTATGCTACTCCTAAGATACTGCTAAAAAATCAAATATAACTTGGAGTGTTGAGCGGTAAATTAAGAAAAAGAATATTTTAAAAAACATAAAATACAAATCTGAGTACTTCCTTTGGTTACTTATTCTTAATGATCTCCTTTAGACACAAGCTGCAAGGTGATCAGACTGCTAGACTTTTAGGAGGCTCCTGAGTGATACCTAAAGGCAATATTGTGAGTTCACATTGGTGACTGTAGCCTGGTAAGCTGCTGAATTTCACTAAATATTTAATTTTAGCCACTCAAATTGCTTGGCTACATCTTGATTAGCATAGCATATACATTAAGTAAGGTTATAGCTTCTTCCTTGAAAAACAAATTTACTCCAACACCCATCACAATACCCTTTTAAAGGGAGTAGACAAGCCTGGCTGACAGGTGACCTTCTAACCTCCCAGGCACTTCCATACCTGGGCACTTTACTCTGAGATGTGCAGCCAGCACTGTTTGTTTGCACTCTCCTCTGTTATCCTGTCGTTTGTTTTGACCACACTGCTGTATTTGTGCTGAACACAGCTAAAATGGCACCACCGGCACAGACTCTGGTCTGACAGGTAGACAGCTCCTGGGAAAGGGAATCCTCAAGAGTTCTGCCTAGCGCCTACACCTGAAGTGTGAACCTTACTTCTCTTACTGTTCAAGAGACCCTGATTTGGCAAGACACATTTTTAAGGTGCTCCTGCATGCTTTCTTTCCTAAGCCCTGTGATTGTTTTCCATTAGAAATGGGTAGGTGTTCAGGTTACCTTGTTGTGTGCATGTCTGACTGCTCATTCATGTCTTAACTCTTGACTTTTCTTGATGCTCATGTCTCATTACAGCCCTTCCCTCACCATGATTTCCAGGCTCACAGCAAAACAAATCCATTTCTTACAAGTCTTTCTGTCATGAGGCAGACGACTTTACCCACCTAGAACTCAGTTTTTCCATTTGAAAACTGAGATGATATTTGAGGTGCTTATCTCGGTGAAAATAAAAGCAGAGATACCTGTTAAGGCTGGTTATACCCAATTGTTCCCGTAATTCTGAGTCTCGCACATGCCACATGACAGAGGAGAAGCAGTGTGGTTGATAGGAGGGCCTGATTCCTAAACTTATTTAGCTGTGTGGTTAGCAGGAAGCCACCCCTTCTCGCCTGACCTCAGCCTCCTTGTTCCTTAAGGGGGGGAGGTGATAAGATAGACCTTGAATATCGTTTTTGCCGCTCTCATGTTCTAAGAACTTCCTGCCCAAGAGAAGGCACTTCTGTCTCCCTGTCTACCACTCCACCCTCTGTTTCTGCCTCAGCCTCAGTATGTACTTGCAGATCACTGGTTTTGCATGCTTTTCTCCACTTTTTAGGCAGTGCAGTGGAACTATCTCTGAGGCATAGGAAGGCTGTTCACCCAGATGTATTAGTAGGAAAGGAGTGAAAAACAGTTCAGCCAGGCTCTTGGGTGAGGTGCAACTCCTTGGAGAATACAAGATAGGGGCTCTGCTCACCTCCAAGGGGGGCAGGCATACTCCTTCCCCGACACTTGGGACAGCACCTCACACAGGGCCACCATGACTACCAGGGAGATCCACATCAGCTTGCTCTTCCAGCTCGAAATCAGACCATCTCCTTTAGTGTAGATGCCATGAGGCAGTCTCTGTGCTACGTGATTTACATACATTATCTTGTTTCACGTTACAGCACTCTTAGGAAGTCAGTACTTGGTGATTATTCCCACTGTATAGAAGAACAAACTAAGATCCTTCTGCAGTTAATGGGCCAAGCCAATTTCCAAGGCAGGACCATCTGATTATCAGCCTCTTATTCCTTCTAGTGGTTGCTACAGCCTCACTCGCCATGGGCAATTCATGAAGGAAACATCTCAGCAACGTCATTGTCATTATTATTATTATTCTATCTTTTAGAAAGAAGTCTCAGGAGAACTTGAAGGATATAAATATCTAGATAAGTATTACAATTTTCATTCCAAAATGGCTGCACAGTTTTCATTAGACCTAACCTGGTGCCTGGAAACTTTCTGAGCTGGGGGCAGCCAAGAGCTTATTTGATTCCCTTACTCTTGAAAGAGAGGCTGGCCATCTATTTTTAAATAAAATAAAACTAATTTCATTTCAAGAATTCTTTGGACGATTTCATGACAGTCAATGAGATAACTGGGGACATCCTGGAATGTTACCAAACCAAGGTGGGAATCAGTGTTCTAAGGACTGAAGAAGCAAATTAATTTTTCTTTCTGATTTCCTTCAGATAGCTTTTTGTGTGAAAACTCAACTTTTTAAGGCTTTCATTGTGTGTTTTCGCTTCCTTTCTCTTGCTATCCTTTCTCTTCTTCTTTATTTACTATGTATAGAGGGCTGCAGAGCTCATTAATGTATCTCTTAACCTAATTAGCTTTCTTCCTGTGAAACAATGCCCCTCGTTCCAGGAATGTGCAGGTTTTTTGAGCCAGGAAGAAGGCTGTGACCTTCTGAACCATTCCACTGTCAGGCTGAGCAAAGGTGACTCATGAAACACTGTCGAGGTATAGGAAAAAACAGCACAGCAAGACAGTGTCCTGTCTTAATAATAGGAAAAATACATTTTCAAAGAGTTGCTCTAGGCTCCTTTTGAAGACTCTGCTCCTGGTTTTCAAGGTATCTGACCTAACCTGATTGAATTCTGGAATAAGCAGAGCTTCAGAAGAGGGAACCTACATGCTGTCATCATGATGCGTTTATAGGCAAAGCCAAAACAGTTCCCAGGGAAAATTAAATATAAATGTCTAGTTCAGGGTGGCCCATTTAAAGCTTAAATCTCATAAAGTTTAAGTGTGACTGCCATGTGACCTTTTAAATCCACCATCTGTCTGTTTACCTGTCAGTGACAATGTTTTGGCTTACTTTCAGTCTCTTCAATGACTTCTTGCTTTACCTTTCATATTTATTCAATGTTCAGACATTTATTCATTCATTCATTCACTCACTCCACTAGCCCTGTAAATATAGCACTTCCACAAAAGGCTTTTCCATTAGCCAGTGCTGTTACTTCTGGAGAAGTCATTTAGCTACTCTGAGCATTGGTTATCCTATTACTTCTAAACAAATCCCCAACTCGTAACACGGGCTTTTATACTGATACATCACTCGTCCAAGCCAAGGAGGAGGAGTTACAAATATTAAATATTTTAAATATAGCATTTGAGGAGGAGGGTAAAGTACTTATAGATTATACTGAGTTTCAAGTATATTTCAAGTATATTCTGATGGGTATTAGGGGAAATAGTGTCAGAAAAATTAGGAAAAAATGATGAATCCCATTTAAGAATTCTTTAAAGTCAGAGGTGGCTCCTGGGTCAACTGAGCCTTACAATGCAAAGAAAACCCTTGAATATCAGACTCTTGTTCCCCTTTTGTTATTAGATTCTTCTGCCTATATGGTAAAGAGAGGCTCGGCAACAGTGAATTCAAGTTGTCATTTTGCCACTGACCAGAAGTGACATGGGGCAAGTTACTAAATCACTGAGCCTCAGTTTCTCCATCTATAAAAGGGGAGCAAAAATAGGTATTCCATACAGAGTTGTTGCAAAAATCAAAATAACATATATACTTTAATGGTGCTTGGTACCTAATAGGTTCTCTTTGATAAGAACTACTATTATTACTGTCCTTTTTGACCAGTAGCCTGACAGTGCTGCTGCTATTGAGTCAGCTGTAATCTGGTTGATATTTTACTTTTCCTGAGTGAGACTTTCTATGGAAGGCCCCATAAGAGCGACAGATGTACTCAGCTCCTATTTCTGCGTCTATAGCCCAGGTAGAATGAGAGCAGGCCCATGGCTCCCCAGGGTTCATGCTGCATAAGGGTGAGCATATTTTCTCAGACATTCAGTAAGAGGCTTTGGGTAACTGGCTACTCTGCTCAGGGTTTTGAACTTAGTAAAATTACCTGAGCAGGTCAAGTTCATATTGCAAGTCTCATTTGCAAATATAGAGCCTCAGCCTCTGGGCTCCTCACTTACAAGCTTCTCCTGATCCTTCTTTGAGGATTATTTTTTTCAAATAATACTTACACAGCTCTCCAAATGCCTGCCTCAAAGGACCCTCATCTTTTGATGCACTTTGCTTCTGGAGAAGTCATTTAGCTACTCTGAGCATTGGTTATCCTATTACTTCTAAACAAATCCCCAACTCGTAACACGGGCTTTTATACTGATACATCACTCGTCCAAGCCAAGGAGGAGGAGTTACAAATATTAAATATTTTAAATATAGCATTTGAGGAGGAGGGTAAAGTACTTATAGATTATACTGAGTTTCAAGTATATTTCAAGTATATTCTGATGGGTATTAGGGGAAATAGTGTCAGAAAAATTAGGAAAAAATGATGAATCCCATTTAAGAATTCTTTAAAGTCAGAGGTGGCTCCTGGGTCAACTGAGCCTTACAATGCAAAGAAAACCCTTGAATATCAGACTCTTGTTCCCTTTTGTTATTAGATTCTTCTGCCTATATGGTAAAGAGAGGCTCGGCAACAGTGAATTCAAGTTGTCATTTTGCCACTGACCAGAAGTGACATGGGGCAAGTTACTAAATCACTGAGCCTCAGTTTCTCCATCTATAAAAGGGGAGCAAAAATAGGTATTCCATACAGAGTTGTTGCAAAAATCAAAATAACATATATACTTTAATGGTGCTTGGTACCTAATAGGTTCTCTTTGATAAGAACTACTATTATTACTGTCCTTTTTGACCAGTAGCCTGACAGTGCTGCTGCTATTGAGTCAGCTGTAATCTGGTTGATATTTTACTTTTCCTGAGTGAGACTTTCTATGGAAGGCCCCATAAGAGCGACAGATGTACTCAGCTCCTATTTCTGCGTCTATAGCCCAGGTAGAATGAGAGCAGGCCCATGGCTCCCCAGGGTTCATGCTGCATAAGGGTGAGCATATTTTCTCAGACATTCAGTAAGAGGCTTTGGGTAACTGGCTACTCTGCTCAGGGTTTTGAACTTAGTAAAATTACCTGAGCAGGTCAAGTTCATATTGCAAGTCTCATTTGCAAATATAGAGCCTCAGCCTCTGGGCTCCTCACTTACAAGCTTCTCCTGATCCTTCTTTGAGGATTATTTTTTTCAAATAATACTTACACAGCTCTCCAAATGCCTGCCTCAAAGGACCCTCATCTTTTTGATGCACTTTGCTTCTGCATATTATGGTGCTCTCATTTTGGAAAGGGAAGAATTTTAAATGTATGTCACGGAACGTCTGAATCCTCTTACGTACTTTCTAGTTACCCTTGAAATATTTTTGTGCAGGTTAAAGGGACTGCACGGTTTCTTCAGAATCAGAACCGCTTTGTGCTGCATTCAGAAGGTTTTGACTGGGATGATCTCTTCAGGGATCCGAAGTGGGGAGCTGAAACAAAGGACTCTGCCTCTTGTATTGTCAAATTTGTCCAAATATATCCCTCTTGTCATCCAAATGCAAAGTAAACCTCAATTAAAGCAGATTTTAAAAAGCCAAACAGGTTGTAAAGACATCATGACCTGTGTGTTCAAAGCTCTTCCAAATCAACTGCAGCATAGGATTGCCATATTTTAAAAAATGTCTGCCTTATGTTTGAGATTCTAATGATGGTGACATATTCATTCCCACTGAATTCAAGGCAGCTCAACTCTTTAGATAGCAAAGATGATTATTTAAATGCATCCTATGGGCCAGATAAAACAGAGGGCTTAGGGTTTTGCATTAGCTAATCCTTAAAGTTAGTAGTACAAATATGTCCATTTTAAAGTCAGAGAGAGGCATGGAACAGAAGGTCATACAGTGAGTGGATGTGTAAAGATTCAAACCCAGGCCTATCTATCAGTATTAAGACCCCTGCAAATGTTAATATTTCTTATTTCTTAGATTGGGGTGGGGGGCTATCTCACTTCATTATAAAACTGAAGTGAATAATCTCAGAATTGCCTTAGGTGGAGAGTAACCATATTTGACCTTTGTCAAACTGGAAATCATGACTTTGGCAGGTATCTCAATCTTGGAGCAAAAATAAAAGGAGTTATTTTGTAAATGATACCTGTTTCTTTGCTTCTAATTACAGACACAATGAGAGGAAAGAAGCTTAACTGGATTTAGTACACATTCAGATTATATTAAAATGCATCTCTCTGTGTTAACGTGCACACTCCAAATATGTAAAGTTGTCATTTTCCACTAATGGAGGATAGAGGCAATCAGCTTTTCAGATGAACTCTTCTTCTTCTCTATACCGAAAAGATCTCAGTGTATAGCCCCTCAGACAATATTATCTTCTGAAAAAGAAGTCCTGGGAATTTTAGAGGAGTACTTCTGTTCAGCAGTAGCAGAGTCAGCACCCCACGCTCATCTTTCACCTCAGTCCTTCCTGATGGCCACTGAGCAGAGAGCGTGTCATTTAAGGCAGTTCCTTGGCTGGTATCTCTTATCTTCCCTCCTTGCCCTCCCCAGAATTCCCACTCTGTCTCTTTCCCTATTTACATTTTTCTCAATAAAGAAATAAAACCTGAAAGTGAGTCAGACTCACTTGGCCTGGAGGCCACACCAGGTTACCACAGCCAGGAGAGAGCCAACAAGATCAAAGAAACATTCAGCCAAGAGAAAGGGGGTGCTGACAGGGAAATCAGGCAGAAGTGGCATGTGGCTTGTTGTTTAGTTGGTCAGTCATGTTCGACTCTTTGCAACTCCAAGGACTGTAGCCCACCACGCTTCTCTGTCCATGGGATTTTCCAGGCAAAAATGGAGTGGGTTGCCATTTCCTCTTCCAGGGGATCTTCCCAACCCAAGGATCAAACCCAGGTCTCCTGCATTGACAGGCAGACTTTTTAGCACTGAGCCACCAGGGAAGCCCAACGTGCAGCTGGGGGCAGCAAGTCTCCAATCTGAGCTTGCAGGCCCTGTATCCTTCAGCTGAGCAGTGTGTGGAGGAGTAGTAAAGGTAACATCTTTTGGTGGTTAAAAACAAACAAACAGGCAAACCTATAAAATAATTTGGGGAGAAAATTCCTTTATAGAGGATACATTTAAAAACAATTATTTATGAATTTTATAATTTGTTAAGTGATTAATACCTATGACATCCCTAATAGAAAAAGAGAAACTACCCACAAGGATCTACATACAGCATATGAAACTCTGCACAATGTTATGTGGCAGCCTGGATGGGAGGGGATTTGAGGGAGACTGGATGCATGTATATGTATAGCTTATGTATAGCTTAGTTCCTTCCCCATTCACTTGAAACGATCACAAAACAACTACATTATTAATTGGCTATATTCCAATAAAAAATAAAAAGTTCAAATGAAGAAAAAGAGAAACTAAAGATTGGGATGACTACAAATAAAGCATCAAAGAAAAACATCTAGTGGAAAAAAATAGTCATGTATGGATGGTAACTGTTTTATCTTGAGCTTCCTTACCCTGCCTGATATGTTATTAGCATTTTCTACTGAATAGTCATCACATTTAATAATGACAATGGTTTGATGCATAATGCTTTGTACTATTTTCGAAGCACTTTTTCATAACTAGTATTTGTTAATATTTTAAGGTTTACTATGTGCCAGGCACATCCTTAAAGCTTTACGTGCATTATTCCATTGGATCCTTCACAGCTGTGTGAGATAGCATCATCTCTGTTTCACAGATAGAAAAACTGAGGTTCGGGTGACATTCTCAAGATCCAAAAGCAGTAACGGCACATCTGTGATTCCCTTCTTCTATTCTATTCCTGTGCACTCCATACTAATAACTGCTATCATTATTACAAAGTCACACTGAATGGTACTGGGTTATTTTAAAACAATGTTTATTAATAATATCTACAATCTGTTCTTTGTCATTTGAAAAGAAAAAGGTATTTCAGCATCCTTTCATACATATTGCATACTTCTCTAGTCGTTAGAGCCTGCCAAGCCTTGATGCTAGATGGTCTACCTGATTTCTTGTGGATGGTCCTATCTTGCCTGTGATATTATTGAGTATGGTCCACTAGTCCAGGGCATTGCTGGAACAGTGACCTAACTGTAGACTGCTATGTCTTCTCTCTGCCTAAGAGTAGATATGGCCCCAGGTAAGGTTGAAAACCCAGAGCTTTGCTCTGGAAGCCTAGAGGATAGGGAATTTCATTCTTTGGAGATGCTTCCTGGAATGAGTGGGGTTTGAAGTGCAGAAAAAAAGGATAGATGTAAGAAAACACATTCCTGACATTTACAGGTGAAGACCTGTAGCTAAACACATGCTATCAGATATTTGATTTAAATATTTTAATTAGGTCAAGCCAGTTCTTTGGGGGTATTTATTTTCACCCATAAGATATAGGTTGCCAAGAAGTAAAATAAAAACAATTAAAAACACTTTGGAGGCTATATTTATTGAGTGGATTGGTATGACTCAAACAATTCTTTCCCTGCATTAGTACCGGAAATGAATGTTACAGAAATACAGAGTTTAATTATATACTTACCATAGGGCTATTTCTAATGTACAGAGTATTATAGAAAGATAAAAAGAAAATAGACCTTATTCCACATTAAGTATCAATTGTGGTTGATTTAGGCATGACGTTCTCTAGAGTCCTATTAGGTCCTAATTCTGTCATTATTGACGTCCTTACAATCTCTGTCTCTAGAAAAGAATATGGGCTGCACACACCCCACACACTACACACACACCATACGACACACACAGCACAACACACACACCCCACACATGCCACACACCACACAGAAATGCACACAGCATGTTAGTTGCTCTCCCACTTCCTCAAAATAGTCCCCTTCCTATCTGTACTGTTTTACATTTTAACATTTCTCATTTAAAGTCAGCGTCTTTATAAGACTACTAAAATCAACGGTTCACTTTTTCCTTACCTCTTCCTAAAGCAGTATGTCTGATTCAGTTGCTAACAGGGTGCCCACCCATTAGGTCCAGCAATCTGAGAACCACAAACTGCCTATCATTCCTCTCACTTTGCTGCTCCCGTTTAACCAAGTTCCTCATCTCTCATAATTTCATACCACTGATATCTCTTCCTGCCTGTTAGATGCAATCTTCAAATTGCCTTCCCCCAGATCATGCCACAGTTCTTCCAAGGCTCTCTAAGTTCCCATTGTCCATGAAATAAAGCCTGTCTCTCCTGGCCTAAGTTCAACACAAATGGACGTCAAGGTGCCTCACAGCCCCACTCTTCCTTCTTCTCTCGCGTGCCCCCAGCCCTGCCACCAAACACATCCTTTGGGCCAACCAGGCAGAGTCTCCCTGCTAGCCAGGAATGTGCTTCCTCACTGTTCTGAACAGAAGGATCCTTTTCTTCCCTAAAGATAAAAGTAGAAGAAAAATCACTAACGAAGAAGAGTTTATTAAAATATTCTTATTTGTCTAATTCTTACTGTTCTTCATTATTCATCGTACCTTTCTTTTTCATCTCTTGAAAGCGCCAATCACAGTCACTTCTTTATGACACCATAAAAGCCACCATTGTGTGGCTTTTGAATTTTTATTCATCTTTTTGTTTTCTTCTGGCTTGTATTATAGTGAATTGTTTACTTCTCTCTCTCTCTCCAACTAAATTTTAAGTGCCTCAAATCAGGGATTGTACTTTACTCATCTTTTCCATGTGCAGAATTCTCTAGTTTGGTTTTAAAGACTGAGAATTTGATGCTTTTACAATAATAAATACAAAAGTCTTAATTTAACAACTGGAAAACTACATCTATGTAAACTGCATAGTGCCCACAAAACATCCAATAAATGTTTGTTCATTGGAATGTTGACTGAATTACATATTTATAGAATGAATTGTTGAAGCAAAGCATTCTCTATTCTTTCCTAGTTTAGCTACTGCACAAGCTGATGAAGAACAAATAAAATTGTTGATTAAGATCTCTTCCTTTGTTTCTTTAATCTTTCCTTCATTGACAACTATAAGCCCATGAAAAAGGGGGGTTTTTTGCCTTCAAAAAACTAATACTGCATTTGTATACACAGTTGTATTAATCTTTAAATTAATACACATTATTAAGTCAAGTTCTCACTGAGGATTGGGAAATTTATGCTTTCACGGCCTAACTCTTTGAGCTTCTAAGTCCAACATACACATAAATCCTCTCTATGTCATGACAGATGATAATGAATTAGTAACTTATATTTATGACTTGTTTAGTTGCTAAGTTGTATTTGACTCTTTTGCAACCCCATATACTGTAGCCTGCCAGGTTTCTCTGTCCATGGAATTTTCCAGGTGAGAATACTGGAGTGGGTTGCTATTTCCTTCTTCAGGTAGTCTTCCTGATCCAGGGATCAAAGCTGTGTCTCCTGCATTAGCAGGGGGATTCTTTACCACTGAGCCACCTGGGAAGTCCATATTTATGAGTACTTTCTCATTTATAAGGTGTTTTCACATACAGTATTCTTTTATCCTCACAGGCAGCTTGTGAGGTAGGTTTTAACCTCATTAGGGAAGAAGGATCCTTTTCTTCCTAAAGATAAAAGTAGAAGAAAAATCACTAACGAAGAAGAGTTTATTAAAATATTCTTATTTGTCTAATTCTTACTGTTCTTCATTATTCATCGTACCTTTCTTTTTCATCTCTTGAAAGCGCCAATCACAGTCACTTCTTTATGACACCATAAAAGCCACCATTGTGTGGCTTTTGAATTTTTATTCATCTTTTTGTTTTCTTCTGGCTTGTATTATAGTGAATTGTTTACTTCTCTCTCTCTCCAACTAAATTTTAAGTGCCTCAAATCAGGGATTGTACTTTACTCATCTTTTCCATGTGCAGAATTCTCTAGTTTGGTTTTAAAGACTGAGAATTTGATGCTTTTACAATAATAAATACAAAAGTCTTAATTTAACAACTGGAAAACTACATCTATGTAAACTGCATAGTGCCCACAAAACATCCAATAAATGTTTGTTCATTGGAATGTTGACTGAATTACATATTTATAGAATGAATTGTTGAAGCAAAGCATTCTCTATTCTTTCCTAGTTTAGCTACTGCACAAGCTGATGAAGAACAAATAAAATTGTTGATTAAGATCTCTTCCTTTGTTTCTTTAATCTTTCCTTCATTGACAACTATAAGCCCATGAAAAAGGGGGGTTTTTTGCCTTCAAAAAACTAATACTGCATTTGTATACACAGTTGTATTAATCTTTAAATTAATACACATTATTAAGTCAAGTTCTCACTGAGGGATTGGGAAATTTATGCTTTCACGGCCTAACTCTTTGAGCTTCTAAGTCCAACATACACATAAATCCTCTCTATGTCATGACAGATGATAATGAATTAGTAACTTATATTTATGACTTGTTTAGTTGCTAAGTTGTATTTGACTCTTTTGCAACCCCATATACTGTAGCCTGCCAGGTTTCTCTGTCCATGGAATTTTTCAGGTGAGAATACTGGAGATGGTTGCCATTTCCTACTTCAGGTAGTCTTCCTGATCCAGGGATCAAAGCTGTGTCTCCTGCATTAGCAGGGGGATTCTTTACCACTGAGCCACCTGGGAAGTCCATATTTATGAGTACTTTCTCATTTATAAGGTGTTTTCACATACAGTATTCTTTTATCCTCACAGGCAGCTTGTGAGGTAGGTTTTAACCTCATTTGTCGGTAAAGAACTCATGAATTTAAATGTCTTCCCAAATGTTGTACAGCTAGGATACACCAGAATTAAGTCTAGAACCCAGGTTTTTTGACTCCAAATCCAGTGCTCTGCATTGTATAACAGAAGTAGATCAAGACTGGATCCTTCCATGCTAAAAAAAAAGAAAACCAAACTCTGCACAACCACATAGGTTGAAAACATAACAAGACTCTGGAGATAATGCTGCCTCCCTTTGTAAGAATGTTAAGGATAAGAGCAATAGTCTTGAACAAGAAACTGGATCATGCTCATGGGGAGACACATCCAAGAGGCCAGTACAAACCCAACACCTCCAAGAAGGCGGTTAGGAACAAAACTCTAAACAAGCTATGACCTTATCCTAAAATGTTTTGCACCTGTAGGGAAGTTTGGATCACTACCTGACCACAAGGAAGACTGCAAATGGACTAGAGAATGGTCTTAGCATTCCCAGTACCTGGCATTGAAGATACTGGAGGCAACTTATAACATTAAACAAATGTAATTGAAATGAGGGCTTCCCAGGTAGCACAGCTGTAAAGAACCCACCTGGCAAAGCAGGTGACATGGGTTCAATCACTGGGTCAGGAAGATCCCCTGAAGAAGGAATTGGCAACCCACCCCAAAATTCTGGCCTGGAAAACTCCATGGACAGAAGAGCCTGGTGTGCTACAGTCCATAGGGTTGCAAAGAGTCAGACATGACTGAGCAACTAAACCAAAACGACAAAACTAAAATGAGCACAGGGATGCTATGCATGGACAGACCTAAATGTTTTTAGTCATTTCAGCCCAGAAAGGCCACAACAGAGAAGCATGTGAACACATCTATAAATAACATATAGCATGGTTAATATAAACATGTCTACAGTATCCTGAAAATAGTGGAACATGAGGAAATCTCTTAGAAGTTAAATAAGATAAATACAAGCTCCATAAGAAGTCCTTTTTGTATCAGTTCAAACACTTATAATGCGAAGTTGGCCAAACTGGTCAATCATAAGGCTGTATGGTTCCCAACAGAAATTGGGTTGATGCAAACATTTCACATATATTTACTGCTTCATTAAGCAAACATTTATTGAGTGTGTGCTATGTATCAGACCTATATAATATGCTAGCAATGCAACATGGTACAAAAATGGGAATTCTCAGGCTTGTGGAGCTCACAATCTGATTGACATGCATGAGGATGATGGACTCATGGATTTGTCTTTGGGCCCTGGACAGACATCAGGTTTGATCTTCAGTCTCAGCTTCTGTATCTCCTGCTCTTCCCTCTCCTGCTAATTTGGAGCAGAAAAGCAGGGAGATGTTGATGTTGAATGGGAGGATTTAGCATTAAACAAGCAATTATCAGCTATTCACCGTGTAACACAGAAAAAGACAACAAACGGCCAGAGATCCTCTAAGACCCCATAGGGGAGCTTCATGTTAATGTAGTCAACTGCTCTGTCTTTTGCAAGCTCTCTAATACAATCTGAATTCCAAATATTTGTATGAAGCAAACACTATAGTAGGAAATGTGGTACAATAATTTATAGAATATCTGTACCTTTATACATCTGTATCAATATTATTCACCAAGCATATATATCTAAACACTGTCTATTGCAGTGTTCATTATTGCAATTAATCCTCAAAACAACTCAACATGATAGTTTATATTATTATTATAGTCTTGATGATAAGGAAGCTGAAGCTCTGGGTGGTTTTCTAGTCCAAAGTCAACCTTACCCAAAGTAAGGTAGATAAATAAATGCTGAAGTCAGGATTTGAGACTAGTTTTGTCTGATTCCAGAGTCCATCTTAATTAGATACAACACTGTGTCTAAGGTTCTGCCTTCACTGGTCTTACTCTTCTAGGAGAAAAAGATAATTTTAAATACCATTTTGAGATTCACGATAAGTTGTTGGAAGAAAGGCAGGCATTGGGTTACTATGGTGACATACAGAAAATCATTAAATCCAACTTTGAGGGTCAGAGGAGGTGGCATCTAAGCCAAGTCCTGAAGGATGGGCAAGCATTAATCTCATACAGGGTAGAAGGAAGCAAGGAAGAGGAAACAGTACGTGCAAAGATCCATAGGCAGGTCCAGGGAAATGCAAGTACCGAGACCAGGATCAACAGTAACACCCAGCCACCATGTGGCACAAGTTGCAAAATGCTTTCAAACAAATGGCCTCACCCTTACCAGGATACAGCATGAGGGCACATGAGGACTCTGGTCATGCTTGCAAAATCTGATATGAGTTTAGTGGGAAACCCTATGCCCTACATTGAATCACTGCATAGAAGTCTGGACTCCTGGCCACCCAGAGGCAGTGCAGCCTGGGAGGGGAGCGTGCTGACACATAGCCAATGCAGGCTTAGCCATGGTCATTCTTCTGTCTGTGGCTGCCTGACAGGTGGTGATTGGTCATTCCTTCTTTGTCACCAGATGGTGTGGAATTCTCAGACTTTGCTTCTACATCAAAGCATACATTTGAATGAAGGGGAATAGACTGAGTAGCCAAAAAGAGTCAATTCTACCATGGCAGGTCAAAGCATGCAAAATATGAACTTGGAAGGACCAAGTCATTGGCTCTGAGGTGAAGTCATGAAAGAAATGAAGACAATACTTTACCATGAGTATCTGTCTTATGGCATCTTCCCTAGGGCTATTATTACAGGACTTTCATTAGTTTGAAAGTAATGTGGACTCAGTGTCATTGATCAGCACAATCTCATGTACTCATTACTCCATCTTACAGGGAGAAATGAAAAGACTTCAGAAACACAGAGACCTGGATTCAAGCCTTGGCCCTAGGACTTACTAGCTGTGTGGCCTCGGGCAAGTTGCTTATGCTTATCTTTAGAATGAGGATAATAATGCAGACTTTCAGTGACAGACGTGGGGATTAAAGATGTAATGTATGTAAAGCATCTAGTCTGCCCCTCCATGGGCATTCAACAAATGGTAATTATTATTATGATTATATTGACATTTAAAGGGGGGCTTTTCAGTGGCTTAACTCAAATTTTGACTAGTGGTGGGAGTTCAGTGCGGCTGGAGATAGATATTTTGGTCAGAGGAGGTGGCAAGCCAAGTCCTGAAGGATGGGCAAGCATTAATCTCATACAGGGTAGAAGGAAGCAAGGAAGAGGAAACAGTACGTGCAAAGATCCATAGGCAGGTCCAGGGAAATGCAAGTACCGAGACCAGGATCAACAGTAACACCCAGCCACCATGTGGCACAAGTTGCAAAATGCTTTCAAACAAATGGCCTCACCCTTACCAGGATACAGCATGAGGGCACATGAGGACTCTGGTCATGCTTGCAAAATCTGATATGAGTTTAGTGGGAAACCCTATGCCCTACATTGAATCACTGCATAGAAGTCTGGACTCCTGGCCACCCAGAGGCAGTGCAGCCTGGGAGGGGAGCGTGCTGACACATAGCCAATGCAGGCTTAGCCATGGTCATTCTTCTGTCTGTGGCTGCCTGACAGGTGGTGATTGGTCATTCCTTCTTTGTCACCAGATGGTGTGGAATTCTCAGACTTTGCTTCTACATCAAAGCATACATTTGAATGAAGGGGAATAGACTGAGTAGCCAAAAAGAGTCAATTCTACCATGGCAGGTCAAAGCATGCAAAATATGAACTTGGAAGGACCAAGTCATTGGCTCTGAGGTGAAGTCATGAAAGAAATGAAGACAATACTTTACCATGAGTATCTGTCTTATGGCATCTTCCCTAGGGCTATTATTACAGGACTTTCATTAGTTTGAAAGTAATGTGGACTCAGTGTCATTGATCAGCACAATCTCATGTACTCATTACTCCATCTTACAGGGAGAAATGAAAAGACTTCAGAAACACAGAGACCTGGATTCAAGCCTTGGCCCTAGGACTTACTAGCTGTGTGGCCTCGGGCAAGTTGCTTATGCTTATCTTTAGAATGAGGATAATAATGCAGACTTTCAGTGACAGACGTGGGGATTAAAGATGTAATGTATGTAAAGCATCTAGTCTGCCCCTCCATGGGCATTCAACAAATGGTAATTATTATTATGATTATATTGACATTTAAAGGGGGGCTTTTCAGTGGCTTAACTCAAATTTTGACTAGTGGTGGGAGTTCAGTGCGGCTGGAGATAGATATTTTGTGAGTACTGATTTTCTGAATCAAGTGATAATTTAAATTCACTGGGAATTTTCGCCATTCAAAGGAATCCTATGGATAAATAACTACGTTTCTGAGATAAGAAATTTATACCGATACCTAATTAGTACTAATAAATTTATGGGTATAAAAGACAAGAATATTGAAGTTGGAACTCCCAACAAAAATCAGTCCATGATTCTTTCATGAAAATAGACTCTGGTGATTAAGATCTTTCATAACACTGTGAAGTTTTATTGCTTCTGATCAACGAAGTGCTATAGTACTCTAGTGCAAAAAACCAACCTTGCCGATTGGTAGGAAAGAGAGTGTGTTTTTATTCTTCTAAACTCGAATAAACCAGATATACATGTTTGATTTAGCATCTGTGCTGAAGCAGAGCATTTGAGAAAAGTGCAGTTGTGGAAAGGCCTCTGGTGTAGGAATCACAAGACCTGAGTTTTAATTCTGACTCTGTACCAGCTAGCTATAAGAACTTAGGCATAAAAAACGGAAACCACAAAGTGACTACATTCTCCGTGGGATGAAGTGGGGATAGTCACCAGGGGGATTATCAGAAATCTAGTCTGATTAAGTTTATTCTCCCAGCATCAACATTCCTTTATGGCTATAAGTTAGGCAGCTCAGGAAGTTTAATTAAAGCATTTAGGCTTCTCCATGGAACTCTGTCATTATTTGTCACTTACTATGCTTATATATCTAAAAAAATCTATAGAGCTTTAATTCTATAATGTTAAGTATAATATTAATTAACCTCTTCCCTTTTGATAAGTACATTTTAGATTATAGCAAATATTATGGAAGAGGTCTATCTTAGCGTTCTAAAGTCAGAACTCTAGAATATTACTGGAAGATTTAACAGCTGCCAACAAAAGTATGCCTTTCAATTTGTCTTAAAGGAATCTTGCTTAATTACAGAATTCTGAAAACAAAAGTGTACTTTATGCAAAATAATTTTCTAAGGGTCATATAAGTTTTTCATTAGTCAATTTAAGGGCTTCATTTGAGGAAACAGAAATCACTTACCTGATTTTAAACCATCCATGTTTCCCCTCATGGTGTTTACTAAATCTGAAAGGTATTTATTTAAAATAAGTAGAGCAAGTTGTACATTGATTAAACTGTCTATCTCTTTAGGTAGATCATGGAACCGCAATTTAGCGTATCAAGTTGAAGAGAGCATCAATTAAAGATATAGCTAAGCTTAGGTGCTCATCAGAGGAGATAGGATTAAAGACCAGTTTTTTTTTTTTTTTAAATGTAAACCCCCAAGTATGCAAAATCTAAATGCAATAATATAATGAAAGCTCAAAATCAAACCAATTGAGATAAAAATGAAGCACTTACCTAGTATGATCACCTGAAAAGCGTAGCAAATTCCTGCAAATTGCAGGAATTCATATTGCAAAGTACTCAGCAATACTTCTGTGTAGTTCTATAGAAAGCTTAGAAAATCCTGCAATATCTTGCAAAGCGCTCCACAGGTATTCCAGTACTTTTGAACTGATATCATTCTACCTTCCTCAGTGGGTCCAAATCATGTAACCACTGGTCTTCAAGTGATGAAAAGGTAAGCCCTGGAGAAATGGAGGGTTGGTTTTCAGTTTTGAGGATGGGCTAGAGATCAAAAATCTACTACTCAGAGGTACCCTGGATACCAAAAAAAGAAAAACAAAAAAATGCCCTTTTGATTATTTTTAAAAGTATTTGCTTCTATAAAGGACAGAATCCCCCAACCTTCCAACCCATATTTTAATAACCCAACAATAGAAGAGAAATATTTGACAGAGGGTGTATTGGATGCTGATGATCTCCAACTGCTTCCAAATCTGCATAAATAAAACTCCAACAAATCCCTACACAATGAGCCAACTGAATGGGGCTCTATTTATCTGCTGAAGAATAAAGGCCAAGCCATTTCTATTGACAATTAAGTCTGTAGTTTCCAACATATCACTGGATATGCCTTTCAATTTGTCTTAAAGGAATCTTGCTTAATTACAGAATTCTGAAAACAAAAGTTATTTATGCAAAATAATTTTCTAAGGGTCATATAAGTTTTTCATTAGTCAATTTAAGGGCTTCATTTGAGGAAACAGAAATCACTTACCTGATTTTAAACCATCCATGTTTCCCCTCATGGTGTTTACTAAATCTGAAAGGTATTTATTTAAAATAAGTAGAGCAAGTTGTACATTGATTAAACTGTCTATCTCTTTAGGTAGATCATGGAACCGCAATTTAGCGTATCAAGTTGAAGAGAGCATCAATTAAAGATATAGCTAAGCTTAGGTGCTCATCAGAGGAGATAGGATTAAAGACCAGTTTTTTTTTTTTTTTAAATGTAAACCCCCAAGTATGCAAAATCTAAATGCAATAATATAATGAAAGCTCAAAATCAAACCAATTGAGATAAAAATGAAGCACTTACCTAGTATGATCACCTGAAAAGCGTAGCAAATTCCTGCAAATTGCAGGAATTCATATTGCAAAGTACTCAGCAATACTTCTGTGTAGTTCTATAGAAAGCTTAGAAAATCCTGCAATATCTTGCAAAGCGCTCCACAGGTATTCCAGTACTTTTGAACTGATATCATTCTACCTTCCTCAGTGGGTCCAAATCATGTAACCACTGGTCTTCAAGTGATGAAAAGGTAAGCCCTGGAGAAATGGAGGGTTGGTTTTCAGTTTTGAGGATGGGCTAGAGATCAAAAATCTACTACTCAGAGGTACCCTGGATACCAAAAAAAGAAAAAACAAATAAAAATGCCCTTTTGATTATTTTTAAAAGTATTTGCTTCTATAAAGGACAGAATCCCCCAACCTTCCAACCCATATTTTAATAACCCAACAATAGAAGAGAAATATTTGACAGAGGGTGTATTGGATGCTGATGATCTCCAACTGCTTCCAAATCTGCATAAATAAAACTCCAACAAATCCCTACACAATGAGCCAACTGAATGGGGCTCTATTTATCTGCCGCTGAAGAATAAAGGGCCAAGCCATTTCTATTGACAATTAAGTCTGTAGTTTCCAACATATCACTGAGGTCACTAACCCACCACTACAGGACAGGCTGATATAAACAGCTGATGTGCTCAACAAAAATTAGGACTCAAATCAATTCACTGCTGAAACCCAATTTAAGGAGCGCTCAGTTTGCAGTTTTGGTTGATCAAATTCAGACATGGGATTCGATTCATATTTCAGTAATGAAGATCAGGGCTGGGAACTGATATATTGAAAGGTGTATTTTTCCATTTCTTCTCCACATAAAATATTCATGGCTGGCATGTTCTACAGTGTACTCTGACAGTGTAACAGCTGCCAAAAACCTGGTACCTGAGGCCACTTTTACATCAATAAATTATCAAAGGTTACATCTGTAGCAAGATAGCTTTATTTGGCTACGCAAATAATACCAAGGTACATAACATAGTTATCCCAGCTTTTGTTCCCTTGAAGGTGGACTATTGTTACACTCCGTGCTGCAAAGCATGCTGGGAAGTTCCAACCAAGTGGTAAGGAGGAGAAATACTTTCCTTTGTGCTCTAATAGAGGCAGTACGATGTTACAGACAGGTCATAATTTGCAGTCAAACATCAGAAGCTGTGTGAAAGGGACCAGATTAAAACAGGGATGTTTCTTTATGTCCCCACAGGGTCAATGAGATCAATAAGTAGACAATAAATAGACAATGTCCCTAGATGGTCTACCACACCACGGACAGTCAGTTAATGTTATTCATGTGCTCCCTTCTAACAGGTATCACATTGTACTGAGCATCACATTGTATCACATTGTACAAAGTATTGCATTCGTCACAAATCTTAGCTTCTCTCTTTCAGAAAAATTAGCTGAGTGTAGAAATTCAACTTTCTGGAGTTCTGAAGAAGGTGATTTCATAAATGAAAGATTTCTTCTTTTGCCATTCTTGCTCTCTTATCTTATCCTCTCTTGCAACTCTGGAGACCTCCTTCCTGCCCAAAGGAATATGCTGAATATTGCAATAAAGCCAGGAACCATCTAGTCCAGTATCGATGTTAAAGACTTTATGTTTTCAAAGTACTTTAAAAACTTTATCACTAAGCTCTTTTTTTTATTTTCAGTTAAAAAATATGTAAATAAAAACAAGTGGGTGACTCACACCAAAGGCCACAGAAGGATCCAGTAGGTTCACGCCTGGCTTTGTGGCCCAGTTCTGCTGAATAGTCATCCTGCCAACTCACACTCAGGCTTGGGTCAGCAGTGTGCCAGCCTGCAGGGAGACCTTAAAAACAAGGTTCCCCTTGCTCCAAACTGAGGCAGAATCTCTTGGACACCACCCCACCACGCCCCCACACTCAGTTTGCAGTTTTGGTTGATCAAATTCAGACATGGGATTGTCAGTAATGAAGATCAGGGCTGGGAACTGATATATTGAAAGGTGTATTTTTCCATTTCTTCTCCACATAAAATATTCATGGCTGGCATGTTCTACAGTGTACTCTGACAGTGTAACAGCTGCCAAAAACCTGGTACCTGAGGCCACTTTTACATCAATAAATTATCAAAGGTTACATCTGTAGCAAGATAGCTTTATTTGGCTACGCAAATAATACCAAGGTACATAACATAGTTATCCCAGCTTTTGTTCCCTTGAAGGTGGACTATTGTTACACTCCGTGCTGCAAAGCATGCTGGGAAGTTCCAACCAAGTGGTAAGGAGGAGAAATACTTTCCTTTGTGCTCTAATAGAGGCAGTACGATGTTACAGACAGGTCATAATTTGCAGTCAAACATCAGAAGCTGTGTGAAAGGGACCAGATTAAAACAGGGATGTTTCTTTATGTCCCCACAGGGTCAATGAGATCAATAAGTAGACAATAAATAGACAATGTCCCTAGATGGTCTACCACACCACGGACAGTCAGTTAATGTTATTCATGTGCTCCCTTCTAACAGGTATCACATTGTACTGAGCATCACATTGTATCACATTGTACAAAGTATTGCATTCGTCACAAATCTTAGCTTCTCTCTTTCAGAAAAATTAGCTGAGTGTAGAAATTCAACTTTCTGGAGTTCTGAAGAAGGTGATTTCATAAATGAAAGATTTCTTCTTTTGCCATTCTTGCTCTCTTATCTTATCCTCTCTTGCAACTCTGGAGACCTCCTTCCTGCCCAAAGGAATATGCTGAATATTGCAATAAAGCCAGGAACCATCTAGTCCAGTATCGATGTTAAAGACTTTATGTTTTCAAAGTACTTTAAAAACTTTATCACTAAGCTCTTTTTTTTATTTTCAGTTAAAAAATATGTAAATAAAAACAAGTGGGTGACTCACACCAAAGGCCACAGAAGGATCCAGTAGGTTCACGCCTGGCTTTGTGGCCCAGTTCTGCTGAATAGTCATCCTGCCAACTCACACTCAGGCTTGGGTCAGCAGTGTGCCAGCCTGCAGGGAGACCTTAAAAACAAGGTTCCCCTTGCTCCAAACTGAGGCAGAATCTCTTGGACACCACCCCCCACCACGCCCCCACAGCCAAATCACATGCCTGTGGACTCCTTGTAAAGAGAGCACCCTTGCAAAGTAGATTCACTTCAGGGTTTTTTTCAGCTACTTTTTAAAAATCAATTTAAAAAGCCCAATAATAGTTAAATTTATTGGTTCTGCTCTTTGTCAGATATGATTCCAGACTCTATAGGCATTACATCTGATTCTCACAAATCAGGCAATTTCTTTAAACTCATTTTATAGGCACTGAAGCTGATCCTCAGGATAAATGACTCGCCTCTGTCTACAGGTCTAAGGAATATGAATCTAGCCCAGTAAGGCTTCAAAACCAACTCTATCTGTGATACCTCACTGCCTTCTTGAATCAACTATTGTTGTTATTTAGTCACTAGGTCATGTCCAACTCTTTGTGACCCTGTAGACTGTAGCCCACCAGGCTCCTCTGTCCATGGGATTCTCCAGGCAAGAATACTGGAGTGGAGGTATACTTCCTCCTCCAGAGGATCTTGCCAACCCAGAGACAGAACCCATGTCTCCTGTATTGGCAGGCGGATTCTTTACCACTGACTTACCAGGGAAACCCCTTGAATCAATTAGTGATATGTTAACACTGAAACCTAAGTTAAGGAATTCTCAACCTAACTTCCTTACCCATTAATCCCCTTTGTTGAGCACATTGCCCTGATCCCACCCAGCAGACTGCAGGAAGCAAGAAAGAAGTTTGACCTGGTTGCCAAAAAAATCATCCTCTTGGTATCCAAGAGAAGCACACCCAATGAATCTACCAGGCTCAAGAACCCTGGCCCTGCCTTAGCAAGAGGAAACATAGATTTTTTTTTTTTTTCTTCATTGACATGTCAAAGATGGCCTCACTGCAGGAGTACAGGTTCCTGAGGTACTGTCTTGTGATACCTGACCACCACAGGATGATCTCAAATTTGAGTTTGAATCCCAGAGCACCACTGGCTCTTTTCCCTTGGTGGAAGAGGCAGTGCCATTCAGGGGCAGGGCCTACAGTGAGTCAGAAACTACTTAAGCCCTGAGGGATCAGCACAAAGGGATGAAAGCCACCATTTTACAGGAGCAGAGTGTTTTGTTTGTCTAGAAGAGAGTATCTTGGAAAGCCCCTGGCCTCAGGCCCGTCATTCCAGGGAGTACACCATGAGTCCAAGCCTTCGGGAAGAGGCCAGGTTCTGACGCACTTGGTCTTCTGAGTACAGCACCATGACTTTCATCCTGTCCCCCACTCAGTTACCACCTAGGTCAAATGCCTGCACCTCGGGAGCTTGGAAAGTACATCCCAAGGCAGTGTGGCCTCAAACAGACAAAGAGAGGCTCCAGGGTAGCACGTCTCCTCTTTCACTGCCAACCTGCGCGGTATTTGACTTAAGTGGAAATGGCTGTTTGTTGGCTAGGTTCATTAGTGAAAAATGTTTCAACAGCTCCATTTAACAACCTGGAATGTCCTTTGGAGAAGGCCAAATTAATGTGATTTTTACCTTAAGAAGCTTAGAAACATAACTGCTGTTAACTCAATAATTACATTGTACTGCCAGCAACAATTCAATATTTTTTTCTCGCCTGAGGGTTACAACACATTTGCACCATGGGGAAGCTTTTTCTTTACATCTCAAAACTGTACCACAAACTCTTCCTTTATTCATAACAGCGAGATCTCCAGCTGAGATAGGCACTTTTGTATTGCTCTAGATGACAGTTTTCTGTGTTCTTTCCAAGCACAGGGGTTTAATAAACATATCTGGCAGACCTTCCATAGCTGGAAGGCCCAGGACCCAAGAAAGAGGGGTTTGACCTGGTTGCCAAAATCATCCTCTTGGTACCCAAGAGAAGCACACCCAATGAATCTACCAGGCTCAAGAACCCTGGCCCTGCCTTAGCAAGAGGAAACATAGATTTTTTTTTTTTTTCTTCATTGACATGTCAAAGATGGCCTCACTGCAGGAGTACAGGTTCCTGAGGTACTGTCTTGTGATACCTGACCACCACAGGATGATCTCAAATTTGAGTTTGAATCCCAGAGCACCACTGGCTCTTTTCCCTTGGTGGAAGAGGCAGTGCCATTCAGGGGCAGGGCCTACAGTGAGTCAGAAACTACTTAAGCCCTGAGGGATCAGCACAAAGGGATGAAAGCCACCATTTTACAGGAGCAGAGTGTTTTGTTTGTCTAGAAGAGAGTATCTTGGAAAGCCCCTGGCCTCAGGCCCGTCATTCCAGGGAGTACACCATGAGTCCAAGCCTTCGGGAAGAGGCCAGGTTCTGACGCACTTGGTCTTCTGAGTACAGCACCATGACTTTCATCCTGTCCCCCACTCAGTTACCACCTAGGTCAAATGCCTGCACCTCGGGAGCTTGGAAAGTACATCCCAAGGCAGTGTGGCCTCAAACAGACAAAGAGAGGCTCCAGGGTAGCACGTCTCCTCTTTCACTGCCAACCTGCGCGGTATTTGACTTAAGTGGAAATGGCTGTTTGTTGGCTAGGTTCATTAGTGAAAAATGTTTCAACAGCTCCATTTAACAACCTGGAATGTCCTTTGGAGAAGGCCAAATTAATGTGATTTTTACCTTAAGAAGCTTAGAAACATAACTGCTGTTAACTCAATAATTACATTGTACTGCCAGCAACAATTCAATATTTTTTTCTCGCCTGAGGGTTACAACACATTTGCACCATGGGGAAGCTTTTTCTCTTTACATCTCAAAACTGTACCACAAACTCTTCCTTTATTCATAACAGCGAGATCTCCAGCTGAGATAGGCACTTTTGTATTGCTCTAGATGACAGTTTTCTGTGTTCTTTCCAAGCACAGGGGGTTTAATAAACATATCTGGCAGACCTTCCATAGCTGGAAGGCCCAGGATGACACTGTGTGCAAACAATATGCTCACACTGGAGGGAAACAAGTTTATTCAATTATTCAATTAATAGATTACAGTCAAGATACTTGTTATCCTACAATGAAAAATGGGACAAGAACTCCAAGAATTAGGGTAGGTCCCAGGATTCGTAACAGCAGGCAATATGGCATATACGGAGCATGAGGATCTGGCTAAAAGCATGAACATGTGCCCACCAACCATCCATCCAGACACAGAGCTGTTTAAACACATGTACACATGCACACACATGCACAGGTACACACACACTTGTGACTGTACCCTCAAGAAGGGAGACTCAAGTATAATCAAGTATTATAAAGCCCTTAAAAACTCATTAAATATTTTAGTATATTTTAGTCTTGAGTTCAGAGCTTGGAGGTGAGGAGGAGCTTGATATCGAAGGAGCAGGTATATGAGCAGTTCTATATTCTGCTAAGAGAGTTCTAGAAAGAGATGTTGGTAGGATTTTCTCTGTGAAAACAAGGTGTTTGTTTAGGGTTTTGTGATTTACTGCCTTTCGGCTCCATGGTAAGTCCTTCCCTCAGTGCAGAAAGTCTTAGAATGTTCTCTACATCAGAACTTCCCACTCTGAAATTTACCACTTGGTTTCAGAGTAAAGTTTATCCTGTTCATATAGATAAGTTAAGATCTCCTTAACAAGAAACAGACTATACACTCAAATGTGTGATGAAGAGGCAGAGAGCCAGCTCTCTGGGTATTGGTATGTTATGTTGATATAAAAATCACTCAGAAGAGAGTGGAAGGGATAAAGTGGGAAAGCTACCATGTGCTTGATGAAGAAATTCTGATTTTATGCTGGGGATAAGGGACCATTGAAAGTTTTTGTGCTGTAGTTATTTTCCTTGCCCTACTCCAGCTATATACTGTTTTTAATGTCCTGGCTTTTAGTTAGAATTTGCAGACTTAAAGACTTAGGACCCAGTTCAAATGTGTCAGAAGTACTCCTATGAAGCAGAAATGTGGTTAGCATTCCATGAAGCACAGGAGTTGCTATTTGCAGTTTAATCAGTAGAGGAGCAATTCTTCAAGGGTTCCAGTGTGGTGTTACTACTTTGAAAGTCTTCTTATCTGTTAAGATATAAACTCCTCATTTATGCTGTCCATTTGGGGTCAAGGTATCTATACGTGTATTTTTTACTATACTGTGCTACTAAAAAGACCATTTCCATTTTACTGAGTGGACAATGAAGCTAGTGAAATGTTTTCCAAAAGTGACTAAGGAATAAGACAGGAAATACATTTCTAACTAGTAAAATCTTTTGATTCTTTCAGGAGAGATTGGGAAAGGTCCTCGGGCATCTTTCGTTCTTTCCTCTGTGAGCTTCAGCCAGGTGGGAGGCTGGACAAACAATGTCTCCAGCAAGCAAGTGGGCATAGGAAGTTAAGCAGATGGCTTATTTTAGCTGCTAAGGAAGTTGGCCAAGGCAAGAGCCTGAAGTTGAAAACTGAATCACTCCATTCTCAAAGGCAGAATTGTTCCTAAGTTCATGGTTGTCTCCCAACAAATGGCTCAAGACAGCCTTTCATGTGTCTGTCAGTTGTGACCTTGCCCTGGCTCTCCCAGCTGGAGTCACTAATGTTCTCTACAGCAGGCTCAGCCAGTCCCCATCCCACCCTTTGTCCAGTCCCTGGGCCAAACCAGAGCAGGGCAAGCCTCGGCCTGTCCAGATGGCTGGCTCTAATTAAAGGGGGAGGACACCATGGCCAAGGTTGGAAGTAAATGCTGTAGAAACCTTTTCCAAGAGTGGCAGGCACTGCTTTAAACTAAGTGCATGTATGCAGAGTCCAGAGTCATGCTTAAATGTGCCTGTGCTTGAGAGGACTGAGCCTGAAAAGTCAGTTTAAATGGGTTACCCAAAGATGGAGAAGAAATAGATATGCACAGCCAGAACTGTCAGGCATATAGAGACAGGGAGGAAGAAAGGGTAAGAGAGAGAGAAGTCTGGGAAATTTGTGAATCAAAGACTATTGCCTATTACCTTGGCTGGTACTTTAAGCCAAGCTTACCAGGTGGTCAGATGCTTTCAGAGAGTAGTCCCTGAGTAGTCCCTGCTTCTAGAGGCTCTTCATTGATGGAAAAATTCAGGACTGATCTATAGAAGTCAGCCAGAGTGCTGAGGTTCAGAGCTCACCTGCTCTAGGAAACTAGAGGAGGAGGAGAGGGGGTGAGGTTGGCTGCAGCCAAGGAAGGCTTCCTGGAGTCAGAGGCAAGAGTCCACTGGACTGCAGCGGCCACCATTGATGATGGGGGCCCCATGACCCACACCAGAGGCACTTTCATGGGCCCCAGTGGAAACATAAATAGTAGAAGCACTTGGAGAACAGGTTAGGGAGTTTCTAATAAAACTAACAGAGTAGGATTCCCTGGTGGTCCAGTGGGTGGGAAGTCTGCCTTGCAGCGCAAGGGGCACCAGTTCGATCACCAGCCCAGGAAGATCCCACGTGCTGCAGAGTGGCTGGACCAGTGTGGCCAGTTGCCAGCAGGTGCTCTGAAGCGCATGCGCCCAGAGCTGATACTCTGCAGTGAGAGGGGCCACTGCAATGGGAGGCCCACACGGGGAAGAGAATAAAGATGGATGAAAATGAAAATATGGAGGACCAATAAAAGAGGCCAAAATTTAAAAAGGAAAACAACAGGTTATCATATGGCCCAGCTGTTGTTCCATTCGTAGATATTTGCTCAAGAGAAATGATTACATTTGCACACACTTAGACATGAAAAGTCACTGCATGTTTTTATTCATTAACAGCCAAAAAGTAGAAACAGCCCAATTGCAAATCCACAGGCGAGGCATCAGCAAACAGTGGTGCATCCATACAAGGGAACATCTCTCAGCAGTGGGGAGCCTTATGGGGTTGAAGGGAACGGTCACTCACGTGACGGTGGGGACGGCTATTACATGGGGTTATACATCTGTCAAAACTCTTTGACACTTCACATTTATAATGGGTGCCTTTTATATCCACATCATAACTCAACTGAGTTATTTTTAAAAAATTCACTCTCCTGATGTGATTTGCTCAAGAACGCCCCCCTAGGGAGGGACACACCTAGGTGGAGAGAGGTCAATTGCAGGAGAGATGTCCTTGACCGGGAAGTGTTGCGAGGGGGAGGTGGCGGCTTCCACAGGCTATGACTAAAACCAGCGGCGGTTCTCTTGGTTAAACAGGCATCAGTGGAGCAGCTGAGAGGGAGGAGAGGGAGGGTGTGGGAGTTTGACAGGAGGTGATGAAAGGGTGCGAACCTCATTTCAGAGAGTGGGACCCCACCTGCCATTCGCCTCACCTCTTTTCCTCCAAATTCCTTTTCTTCCCATCACTGTCTCATTGAGCAGTCTGAAGAGGCTGCCAATTTGGTTTACTCTTCTTAGACTGTCACCACATGGCCTGAGGGAGACTCTGCAGGGGATGCATCCCCCAAAGCCTTCTGCTCTGTCTCCCGGATCCCTGAACCTCCCAGGACTCTGGGACCTTGGGGATAAGTGGGCTCTTGGGGAGCAGGATGCTTGGGAAACTCACAAGAGAGACATCCACCCATCGAAGGAGGAGGGATACCAGAGGGGGAGGCAATGTAACAGGAACTCCTAAGGGCTAAGGGCAGCAAACTGTCCCAGCAGGCAAAGGAGCAGAAACTACGATCCTAGGGCCCCACGACCCAACAGAATGACCTCAGTCTGCAGCTTTGAGTTTTCCCAGGGGTGCCAAACATCCAGACAGCTAGGGAAACCGGCAGTCCCCCTCCCAGTCAAACATATTTTTACCTTTCCTTAGACATTAAACCCAGTCCCACCTATTTGGACCAGCTCCTCCATGAAAGGGACTTTATGAACATCTGTCACTTCTCCTTGATTCCTGTCGGGTCTTACTCTTAAGAGACCACTATCAGGGGCCAGAGACCTGTCATCTGCCTACGTGTCCATGTGGACACTTAACTTACCAGAGTCAACTCTGAGATTTGTGGTTTTAAAAAGTGACATTGGTGGGGGATACTCTTCTACCTCCCTTCCAGTGTCTATGCTGCAAGCTTTTCCCTATCCTTTCTTACTTTAATAAACGTTTCACTCCACGAAGCTCTGGAGTGACCATCGCCGAGTCTTTTGATCCCAATGTGAATTCTTCTCCATTGGAGATTAAGAATTCAACACCGTTCACGGTAATCTTATCATCATCTATCACCTGTCATCTGGCGGCTCGTCCGGGATCCTCAAGACAAGATGGGAGCTTCACAAAGTTCAAAGACCCCCAACCCCTTGGACTGTATTCTGAAAAATTGGAATAGATTTGACCCTCAGAGCTGAAAAGACACACCTGACTTTCTTTTTTTTTTTTTTTTTTTTTGAGAAGAGATGTAAACATCCTAGACATTAGTTGGGACAATAACGGACAACACCCCTGGAATAAGAATGAGCTAGAAACAAACAAGGGGTGACGGCCTCTGGATGACATAAAACCCAGGCTGAGCTTCAGATCACTTTATTTTTTTATTTTTTTTTTTAACCAGGTTTTTTTAAACCTTTATTTTACTTTTAACTTTTACAGAGTTTTGTTGTTCACAGACATGCATGTTCTCAGATTAGTCACATGTATATCCCCCCCCTTCCCTCCCCTCCCGACCATCACACAGCACCCCTGAAGGATCCCCTTTTCTCACAGAGCAATGACTAGAGCTATTTTCTTCACTTATGATAGTACAGGCCTTCATGCTACTTCCCTTACGCCTCTCACCCACTGTTTCCTTCCTTCCACTTATGATAGTTTACAAACTTCCAGAAAAGACTACGATCCTAGGGCCCCAAACCTCAGTCTGCAGCTTTGAGTTTTCCCAGGGGTGCCAAACATCCAGACAGCTAGGGAAACCGGCAGTCCCCCTCCCAGTCAAACATATTTTTACCTTTCCTTAGACATTAAACCCAGTCCCACCTATTTGGACCAGCTCCTCCATGAAAGGGACTTTATGAACATCTGTCACTTCTCCTTGATTCCTGTCGGGTCTTACTCTTAAGAGACCACTATCAGGGGCCAGAGACCTGTCATCTGCCTACGTGTCCATGTGGACACTTAACTTACCAGAGTCAACTCTGAGATTTGTGGTTTTAAAAAGTGACATTGGTGGGGGATACTCTTCTACCTCCCTTCCAGTGTCTATGCTGCAAGCTTTTCCCTATCCTTTCTTACTTTAATAAACGTTTCACTCCACGAAGCTCTGGAGTGACCATCGCCGAGTCTTTTGATCCCAATGTGAATTCTTCTCCATTGGAGATTAAGAATTCAACACCGTTCACGGTAATCTTATCATCATCTATCACCTGTCATCTGGCGGCTCGTCCGGGATCCTCAAGACAAGATGGGAGCTTCACAAAGTTCAAAGACCCCCAACCCCTTGGACTGTATTCTGAAAAATTGGAATAGATTTGACCCTCAGAGCTGAAAAGACACACCTGACTTTCTTTTTTTTTTTTTTTTTTTTTTGAGAAGAGATGTAAACATCCTAGACATTAGTTGGGACAATAACGGACAACACCCCTGGAATAAGAATGAGCTAGAAACAAACAAGGGGTGACGGCCTCTGGATGACATAAAACCCAGGCTGAGCTTCAGATCACTTTATTTTTTTATTTTTTTTTTTAACCAGGTTTTTTTAAACCTTTATTTTACTTTTAACTTTTACAGAGTTTTGTTGTTCACAGACATGCATGTTCTCAGATTAGTCACATGTATATCCCCCCCTTCCCTCCCCTCCCGACCATCACACAGCACCCCTGAAGGACCCCCTTTTCTCACAGAGCAATGACTAGAGCTATTTTCTTCACTTATGATAGTACAGGCCTTCATGCTACTTCCCTTACGCCTCTCACCCACTGTTCCTTCCCCAAAATGTCCATATGTCCACTGTCCATGTCTGTCTTTCTGTCGCTTCACTGCATGTGCCATCATCACCATCCTACTAGATTCCATATATATGTGTTAATATACTGTATTTGTCCTTCTCTTTCTGACTGACTTCACTTTTTTAGGATATGTTCTAGATCCAGCCACCTCATGAGGGCTGATTCTTCTGCATTTCTCTTTACAGCTGTGTAGTATTCCATTGTATATATGTACCAGAGCTTTTGGATCCATTCGTTCGTCGATGGGCATCTAGGTTCCTTCCATGTTCTAGCTATTGTATAGAGAGCTGCAATGAACATTGGGGTACAGGTGCTTCTTTCAGTTTTGATTTCATCAGGGTATAAGCCTAAGAGTGGGATTGCTGGGTCATATGGTGCTTCTATTTTTAGTTTTTTAAGAAATTTCCAGACTGTCTTCCATAGAGGCTGTATCAATTTACACTCCCACCAGCAATGCAGGAGTGTTCCCCTTTCTCCGCAGCCACACCTGACTTTCTTTACAAATCTGCATGGCCACAATCTCTGCTAGAAACTACTGTACATTGGCTAGTTAAAGGGTATTTCACTCACTCAGATTCATTCAAGAGATTGCAGGCCTCAAGAAAGAAAGGACACTGAATCAACAGCGGGTACAGAAGCTGGACGCAGAAGTGGCCCAGTGGCAGGCCAGAATGGATGCCCAGCACAACAGTGAGTTGGAACCTCTACAAAAGCTCTAGACGTAGCTAGAGAAGACAACAGGAAACTGGTGGAGCAAATCATCCAGACAAATAATCACCTGCAAACAAAGCTGGATCGTGCTCTAGAGAAATTGCAAAGCAAAGAACTGGGGCGACAGACTTTGGAAACCTTGAAAGAACAGATGAATCAAGAATCCCAAATAGAAGCAGAATTGAATGCTGAACACTTAGATGCTCTAAGAAAGCAGTTTCAAATTGAGAAATTGCCAAGAAAGCAGAGCAGTACAGCGAGAAGTCACTGAGATGAAGAAAGCCCTTGATGAAGCCAACTTGAGATCTTGAGATCAGGGTTTCTCACAGAGCAATGACTAGAGCTATTTTCTTCACTTATGATAGTACAGGCCTTCATGCTACTTCCCTTACGCCTCTCACCCACTGTTCCTTCCCCAAAATGTCCATATGTCCACTGTCCATGTCTGTCTTTCTGTCGCTTCACTGCATGTGCCATCATCACCATCCTACTAGATTCCATATATATGTGTTAATATACTGTATTTGTCCTTCTCTTTCTGACTGACTTCACTTTTTTAGGATATGTTCTAGATCCAGCCACCTCATGAGGGCTGATTCTTCTGCATTTCTCTTTACAGCTGTGTAGTATTCCATTGTATATATGTACCAGAGCTTTTGGATCCATTCGTTCGTCGATGGGCATCTAGGTTCCTTCCATGTTCTAGCTATTGTATAGAGAGCTGCAATGAACATTGGGGTACAGGTGCTTCTTTCAGTTTTGATTTCATCAGGGTATAAGCCTAAGAGTGGGATTGCTGGGTCATATGGTGCTTCTATTTTTAGTTTTTTAAGAAATTTCCAGACTGTCTTCCATAGAGGCTGTATCAATTTACACTCCCACCAGCAATGCAGGAGTGTTCCCCTTTCTCCGCAGCCACACCTGACTTTCTTTTACAAATCTGCATGGCCACAATCTCTGCTAGAAACTACTGTACATTGGCTAGTTAAAGGGTATTTCACTCACTCAGATTCATTCAAGAGATTGCAGGCCTCAAGAAAGAAAGGACACTGAATCAACAGCGGGTACAGAAGCTGGACGCAGAAGTGGCCCAGTGGCAGGCCAGAATGGATGCCCAGCACAACAGTGAGTTGGAACCTCTACAAAAGCTCTAGACGTAGCTAGAGAAGACAACAGGAAACTGGTGGAGCAAATCATCCAGACAAATAATCACCTGCAAACAAAGCTGGATCGTGCTCTAGAGAAATTGCAAAGCAAAGAACTGGGGCGACAGACTTTGGAAACCTTGAAAGAACAGATGAATCAAGAATCCCAAATAGAAGCAGAATTGAATGCTGAACACTTAGATGCTCTAAGAAAGCAGTTTCAAATTGAGAAATTGCCAAGAAAGCAGAGCAGTACAGCGAGAAGTCACTGAGATGAAGAAAGCCCTTGATGAAGCCAACTTGAGATCAGTGGAAGTGTCCCGGGCCAACCGAAAGCAGAGGCAGAAACTCACGGAGCGGGAAAAGCCACTGGACCGCAACAAGAATAAAATAAAAAACCAAAGGGCCCAAATTAAGCTCCACTCGTCGGCTAAGGTGAATGACACTCACAACGTAGAGAGGACGAAGCAAATAGAAACAGAATTGAGGCAAATGGAGCTCATGAAGCATCTGTTTCAGAAAAACCACTATGAACCGTCAGTGAGTATCTGAGGTTTGTATGTGAAATAACGAACCTGCAGAAGGAGATGCAGCTGTTGGCCAAGAGTAGCCTCAGTGAAGAATAAACAGCAAGAGGTGCGCCTTGAGGCCGAGCATAAGCTGAGGCAGGAGCTGCAGCCTCGGTGCCAGGAACTGAAAGAAACTGTCAGACACCTGAAGACACGTAAAGAGGGAACAGAGAATAAACTGAAAGAAGCCCGTGTGGAGTCAGAGCAGATCACAGCTAACCGGGAAGCAGCTCACCGCTAGTTCAAGCACAAATTTGATGGCCTCCAACTTGAGCTGACCAAGAGCTGGTTGCAGAGGCTTCCCTGGGAAGACACGTGGCAAGAAGAGGGCCAAGATAAGAGGCAGGACGGCATGCCAAAGCAGTCTGCTCTGCATCGATGGGATACCAGACAGAAGAGACCGGGGCCCAAGAACTGTCCCCAGAACCTGAGAGAAAGTGATGCCCTGGACATCACTTCATCACAGCTTCGTCACTTCAGACAGCTCCATCACCCTGCCTCCCGCGCCCAGCCAGGAGGGCCGGCCTGTTTCCATAGGCATCAGACCATGACGTCTCTGATGTGGACCTGAGTTTATCCTTTTATGAACACTGTCAGTACAGAATCACCTGTCTCTTTTTTGTCCCTTCCCCTATTTTCCATCCAGTAAATTTATGATAGGAAAAAAAAAAAAGAATGACATTGGCCACTAAGGAAGGTTACCCGGACTTGGAGCCTAAGGAGGAAGTGCCTAACCTGTTTCCAGCAGCACTTGAGATACTGATAGTTATGGAGCTAGAATGGTATTAGAAAGGGAACGCGTTTAAATGATTGTTTGCTAGTATCATTGCAAGCAGAGGACGGTGGCCCTGGGGTCCCGAGAGACTGAAGCCTGGTCCGAGGTCTCTGCTCTGTGACCCTGGGCAGGGGTGGGCACTGATACCAGAGGCATTCTCTAGCTCTACCGACAACATCCTTTTCATTCAAGCCTGGTGCTCTTTAGGCAAAGGTGGTGCCTGGCGGGTAGAGCAGAGCAGACAGAAGCTCCGCTGGCCCTAGGGTTTCCAGAATATATGGGCTGCACAGTGATGTGTCCACACACCCCAAAATCACCTCACCCCTTCCCAGGCGAGTTGCAGCCAGCCTGAGGTTCCAAGGTTCCTGCAACGCGGATAGAAAGACTGGACAGGGCAGAGCACCCCTGGTTTTCTCCCGGAGGGCTGTCGTCATGGTTCCCAGAACCCTGCACCTTCAGAGGAATATTCAGCTTTGGTGGAATCCCTTTCTAAAATATCTTTGCCCCCAAAGAGCATATTAAATCCGTGACTCAGTGTCAGAGTAGCTGCTGGGCGGTTTCCACCTGTGGAGTGGACCCCTAATACGAACCGGGAAGGGCAGTGGTCAGCACATATCCAGCCTAGCCCTTTGTCCCTCAGGATGGGGAAGCCACAGTCTGAAGCCTAGCCTGGTCAGTAAGGCTGACCTCCAGACCTCAGTCTCCTTCTGGTCAGAGGTGGGTGTTTGCCACTATAAACCACAGAGCGTGCTGAGGCCCTCGAGGCTCCCAGGAAAGGGGAGGTCAGAAATGCTTGGAGTATGAACTAGTCCCCAGGAGAGGGCGAGAGTGCACAGACCAGCCCCCCCACCCCGCCCCCGCCCCGTGCCTGCCTGAGGCTAAAGGTCGTGAATAGGGTCATGGAGGGAGGTGGCGGGGTAGGGGAGGGTTTCTCCAGCCACCTGCAGCGAACCAGAGCTGATCCTGATGGTGAGTCCTGCTCGCTACATGGAAAGGAAAGACGGCTGTGGTGCATAGTGTACACCGGAGGCTGCTCAGAGCAGCCAGAGACTGCTGGAGAAGCAAAGAGATGTGGATGAACCGAGGTTAGCTTTCACCACACCTCTCCAACCCACTCTTCTGTCCTGTACCAAATGGGCATCCAAGGGGCTTCCTTCCATGAGGCTGTGAGCAGCAGACGTCCTGGCCCGTGAGGAGCCCTGGACACAGTGGCTGTGAGGGCTGCCGTCAACGCGGTCAGCGGGCACACGTGTGGCTGGAGCATCCCCAGGCCTCACCGGATGAGTGTGAAACTGAGTCAGGCACCTGCAGTCACTCTGCATCTCTCAGGTCCTCTCCTCCTGCAGAGCCACCTGCAGACGCCCCCTCTGCTCTGGGGGGACCAGTGAGCATGACATGTCCCCACAAACCAGCCGTCTCTCGCTGAGCTTGGCTGCTGCCCTGGGGGACTCTCCAGGCACTCCATCACTCTTCTAGTCACAAGGGCTGTGATCAGAACTGGCCTTGGCCCCTCAGGATGAAATCTTTTCCCAGAAGCTCCTGATGGTCCCATGAAAGGACAGTGCAAGTCTCTTGGGCACAGATGTCTGTCCGGGCTGACCTGGAATCCTGCCCATCATACCTCTGTTCACGCCTTCAAAACATGCAGGGTGGGTGCCATGGCCCTTCCTTGATCCGCAACCAGCCAAGCCTCAGCTTCCTCCCCTGCACCTGAGAAGCGAGTCCTGTGGACAGAAACAGTCAAAGATTACACTCTCCTGCCGCCCAGAATGAAGCGACCATCTTCAAGCCCAGCCCGGCCCGTGCACGGCTTGGCCAAGCCTCCTCAGGTTTCCCTGCTCCCTTGGCTCTTTTCCTGCCCCAGGTGGAAGCTGTTGCCCCTGCCCACGATCGTCCCCGTCCTCGCCCCTCCCTCCAGCACTTGACTTAGACCTCCCTTCTGCGCAGAGATCTGGGGGGTGGAGGGGTGACCCACAGCATCGTGGGCTTTACCATCATAGCAGCATCCACCTGTCAGTCTCCCCGAGGGACTGAAGGGCCAAATCTCCGTCTTGTTAAATCTGCACTTCTCACAATTTGGGGAGAGCCTGGCGAAATGGGGTTGTGCATGAACGGGCATGCAGCCTGGTCTAGCCCCTGCAGGGACTCAGCTGGTTTTCTGTCCCCTGAACCCACTTTGCCTCCCCAGCTCTCACTCAAATGCTGAGGTTTCCATCCAGGTGGGTCCCTACCGGCCTCCCACACCTGTCTCTCGCGGGGTTCAGCTTGTCCCCACCCAGAGCCAGCAGAGGTGCCACCTTGGCCCTCAGGAGAGTAACATTAACATGTCCTTCCTCTTCCTTGCCCCAAACCATGCTCCTTCAGCAGTGGCCTCATGCCCATCTTCTTCCACATCCCAAAGAGCCTTTCTCCCTCAAGGACCCTAGCAACCTCCCCAGCTCCTCCTCCCCCATTTCCTCCTGACTTGATAACCAGTCCTGTGTGCCTGCTCTGAATCAACTGCTCACGTGACCCTTTCCCGCCCCCAGCTGTGGCCTCCTTCCTCACTTCCTTCTTGGCCAAAGTTCTCAGATGAGTGACCTACACCCACCACTTCCATTTCCTCTCTCCGGCTCTGATCCGGACACTGGCTGTAGCCTCACCCTGCACTGGACACCCTGCTCCTTCCCTTCCTCATCAGTGGGGACATTCTGGAGTGTTCCCCTCTTCTCTGGAGGCTCCTGAGGGCAATGGGGGCACTTGGGTTGTAGGGCTGGACAGACTGTGGAATCAAAATTCCATCCCCACATCTGTTCCACTGGGCCATCTGGTGCCACTCAAATCCGCCTATGAGCCTCAGTGTCTTCACCTGTACACTTGAGCTGGTAACAGCTCTTCATGAAATAACCCTCTCACACACTCAGTGTTTGTTCCCTTTTGTCATCCTGACCCCATTCACCTCAAAACCCTCTCCTGCCCACAACTTCAGAAACCTTTCACTTCCTTTCTGACTCTTTTTTCCTCCTGATGCACCCAAAGCTGGCTAGCGTCGACTGAACCTTGACTATGTCCCATGCAATGGTCCCCACAGTTTACTTTCTTGGCATATGTAGCTTTCGCATAGGTACTACAACAGAACCCATTTAACAGATGGAGATATTAAGGCACAGAGAAGGAACTAATGGCCGAAGAAGACAGCCAAGAGGTGGGTGGGACCAGAGCTTGAATCCAAGCCATCTGGCTCCAGGCCCCTTGCTTGTAACCACATGTCCCTGCTGCTGTTCTGAGTGCTCCAGGCTGAGTCTGGAACTCCTCGCTCCTCCTTCAGCAGCTCTGCCTTTCCCTGATTCATTTGCTCACAAAGCTTTGTGTCTGCATCCCCACCTCTCTCTTCTGGGCTTGTCAGACACCTCCTCCTGAGGGCCTGCGGCCCTCTCAGGATCCAGAGCCCCAGGCTCACTTCACGCCCCTTCCTCTGGTGTTGACAGTGTGTAAGCATTATCAGGGACTTCCATTCAGCCTGGCAGGTGAGTTTCCTGAGAGCTTGCCTGTCTCCTGTAAGCAGCTGTGAGCTCCCTAAGCAGAACTCGGTCCTCCGGGGGCCTCTGTCTGCCTCACATTCACGGAGGGCAGAGTCAGCTCTCTCTCAGATCACAGTCTCTCCCCATTTCCCTTTCTGCTCAGAGAACTATTACTTCTCTCTTCTTCCTGCCTCGGACAGGTCACACTGCCTCTGCCACCCGCCTCCCAACTGCCCAGGCCAGCGCTGCCTTCCAACTGTCTCTCAGACTTCCCAGGCTGCCTCACTCCAACTGCCCAACTGTCTCCCACTGCTGACCCTTCACCCCCTGGCCCATCCCAATGGCTTCCTGGCCCCTCCCCTTATTTTTTTCCCTCCCCTTATTTTTAAATGTTGAGTCTAATAACCTAAAACATGGTCATGTTTAAAAAAGAAAAACACTTTGTTACCTTGAATAAAGCTGAGGGTCAACAGTTAATTTACTACCTGTGGGTTACAGATGAACAGCTGGAGCTGGGAAGAGAAAGGTCTTCATTTTTCTTTTTTTTTTTTTTTTATTTTCTTGACTATGCTATGGTTTGCAGGATTTTAGTTCTCCCACCACAGGCTTAAACTGTGTCCCCAGCAGTGAAAGCTTGGACTCCTATCCACTGGACTACCAGGGATTGCCTTTCTTTTTCCTTTCTTTGAGGAGAAAGGTAAACACTTTATCAAGACACTCAGGTTCCAGGAAAGCCCCTAGTCCAGGATCACTGCCTGGTGGGTTTTGTGCCCTTGTGTAGCCTCCTTCCACGCTCTCAAGGTTGGTCTGTATGATCAGAGAATTTGGCAGAAGGGATGGTACGTCATCCTTGAGGTTAGGCTATTAAAGTCCTTGGGGCTCCAGGCTGAGTCTGGAACTCCTCGCTCCTCCTTCAGCAGCTCTGCCTTTCCCTGATTCATTTGCTCACAAAGCTTTGTGTCTGCATCCCCACCTCTCTCTTCTGGGCTTGTCAGACACCTCCTCCTGAGGGCCTGCGGCCCTCTCAGGATCCAGAGCCCCAGGCTCACTTCACGCCCCTTCCTCTGGTGTTGACAGTGTGTAAGCATTATCAGGGACTTCCATTCAGCCTGGCAGGTGAGTTTCCTGAGAGCTTGCCTGTCTCCTGTAAGCAGCTGTGAGCTCCCTAAGCAGAACTCGGTCCTCCGGGGGCCTCTGTCTGCCTCACATTCACGGAGGGCAGAGTCAGCTCTCTCTCAGATCACAGTCTCTCCCCATTTCCCTTTCTGCTCAGAGAACTATTACTTCTCTCTTCTTCCTGCCTCGGACAGGTCACACTGCCTCTGCCACCCGCCTCCCAACTGCCCAGGCCAGCGCTGCCTTCCAACTGTCTCTCAGACTTCCCAGGCTGCCTCACTCCAACTGCCCAACTGTCTCCCACTGCTGACCCTTCACCCCCTGGCCCATCCCAATGGCTTCCTGGCCCCTCCCCTTATTTTTTTCCCTCCCCTTATTTTTAAATGTTGAGTCTAATAACCTAAAACATGGTCATGTTTAAAAAAGAAAAACACTTTGTTACCTTGAATAAAGCTGAGGGTCAACAGTTAATTTACTACCTGTGGGTTACAGATGAACAGCTGGAGCTGGGAAGAGAAAGGTCTTCATTTTTCTTTTTTTTTTTTTTTATTTATTTTCTTGACTATGCTATGGTTTGCAGGATTTTAGTTCTCCCACCACAGGCTTAAACTGTGTCCCCAGCAGTGAAAGCTTGGACTCCTATCCACTGGACTACCAGGGATTGCCTTTCTTTTTCCTTTCTTTGAGGAGAAAGGTAAACACTTTATCAAGACACTCAGGTTCCAGGAAAGCCCCTAGTCCAGGATCACTGCCTGGTGGGTTTTGTGCCCTTGTGTAGCCTCCTTCCACGCTCTCAAGGTTGGTCTGTATGATCAGAGAATTTGGCAGAAGGGATGGTACGTCATCCTTGAGGTTAGGCTATTAAAGTCCTTGGGGCATCTCTCTGTCTCTCTCTGTGTTAACTTGCTCTGAGGGAGGTAGGACACTTGGACAGACCATGAGGCAAGGGCCCGAGGCCTTCTGCCAAAAGCCACATCACATGAGTGACCCATCTTGGAAACAGATCCTCAGCCTCACTCAAGCCTTTGGATGACTGCAGCCCTGACCAGCAGCTTGACTGGAACTCAAGACAGACTGAGTTCAAAGGACCCACTAGCCTGCTCACAGATTCTTGTGTTCAGACACTATATGAAATAAACAACGTTATTTCAAGCTACTACTTTTGGCGGGGGGTGGGGGTGGGGCATGGTAATGTGTTTTACAATAGGGAGCTTTCCTGATGACTTAACAGTAAAGAACCTGCCTGCAGTGCAGGAAACGTGGATTTGATCCCTGGGTTGGGCAGATCCCCTGGAGGAGGGCATGGCACCCCATTCCAGCATTCTTGCTGGAGAGTCCCACGGACAGAGGAGCCTGGTGGGCTACAGTCCATAGAGTCGCAAAGACTCAGACCATGACAGAAGTGACTGAGCATGCATGCCTGTTACACAAATGATAACCAGTACAGAGAATGGACTCTGTTCATTCACTTCATCATTTAACATATTTTTTTTTGAGCTGCTACTATGAGTCAACTCTCCTGGGTACTGGGTATACAGCAGAGAAAAAAACAATAGCCAAAGTCTTTACTATCAGGGTTTTTACTCTAGGCAGGGGAGGTCAAATGGGGATAAATGCTATGGAGAAAAGTATGTCTGAGGATGAAATGCAGGGCATATATAAACACGTTGCTGCTATCATTCACCAGCTGCTGGACAGAATCCTCCCTAATAATCGTTTAGCAGAGACCTGAAGAAGATAAGCAAGCAGATACTGGGATACTAGGCAAGGGCCACAGGCTTAAACTGTGTCCCCAGCAGTGAAAGCTTGGACTCCTATCCACTGGACTACCAGGGATTGCCTTTCTTATGCCTTTGTTTGAGGAGAAAGGTAAACACTTTATCAAGACACTCAGGTTCCAGGAAAGCCCCTAGTCCAGGATCACTGCCTGGTGGGTTTTGTGCCCTTGTGTAGCCTCCTTCCACGCTCTCAAGGTTGGTCTGTATGATCAGAGAATTTGGCAGAAGGGATGGTACGTCATCCTTGAGGTTAGGCTATTAAAGTCCTTGGGGCATCTCTCTGTCTCTCTCTGTGTTAACTTGCTCTGAGGGAGGTAGGACACTTGGACAGACCATGAGGCAAGGGCCCGAGGCCTTCTGCCAAAAGCCACATCACATGAGTGACCCATCTTGGAAACAGATCCTCAGCCTCACTCAAGCCTTTGGATGACTGCAGCCCTGACCAGCAGCTTGACTGGAACTCAAGACAGACTGAGTTCAAAGGACCCACTAGCCTGCTCACAGATTCTTGTGTTCAGACACTATATGAAATAAACAACGTTATTTCAAGCTACTACTTTTGGCGGGGGGTGGGGGTGGGGCATGGTAATGTGTTTTACAATAGGGAGCTTTCCTGATGACTTAACAGTAAAGAACCTGCCTGCAGTGCAGGAAACGTGGATTTGATCCCTGGGTTGGGCAGATCCCCTGGAGGAGGGCATGGCACCCCATTCCAGCATTCTTGCTGGAGAGTCCCACGGACAGAGGAGCCTGGTGGGCTACAGTCCATAGAGTCGCAAAGACTCAGACCATGACAGAAGTGACTGAGCATGCATGCCTGTTACACAAATGATAACCAGTACAGAGAATGGACTCTGTTCATTCACTTCATCATTTAACATATTTTTTTTTGAGCTGCTACTATGAGTCAACTCTCCTGGGTACTGGGTATACAGCAGAGAAAAAAACAATAGCCAAAGTCTTTACTATCAGGGTTTTTACTCTAGGCAGGGGAGGTCAAATGGGGATAAATGCTATGGAGAAAAGTATGTCTGAGGATGAAATGCAGGGCATATATAAACACGTTGCTGCTATCATTCACCAGCTGCTGGACAGAATCCTCCCTAATAACGTGCTGTTTCAGCAGAGACCTGAAGAAGATAAGCAAGCAGATACACTAGGAAGAATACTCAAGGCAAAGGGAACAGCAGATACAATGGCTCAGCATCCACTCACTCCTTACCATTTCCTAGCTCGTCCCCAGCACAAACTACCTTAGTCACTTCAGTCGTGTCCAACTCTGTGTGACCCCATGGACTGCAGCCCATTGGGCTCTTCTGTCCATGGAATTCTCCAGGCAAGAATACTGGAGTGGGTTGTCATTGCCTTCTCCAAAGCTACCTCATATCTGGCATAAATTGCTAGACTAACCTCCTAACTGTCTCTGATATCAAGTCCAAACTTGTTCCGCTCACTGCACGACTCACCAGTAACTCAGGGGACGAGTTTTGGGGGCGAAAAAGAATGACTTTATTCAGAAAGTTAGCAGACTGAGAAGATGGCAGATTCATGTCTCCAAAAACAAAAACAAAAAAAAATCCCGTCTTTCCCAGAGTCCAAACTTGGGCTTCTTTTATACAGGAAGGGGGAGGGGTAGAGAGTGTGGCTGGCTATCATAAACCTGGACTTTGGGGTCCATGGCAGGGCTGCTCTCGCGTGGAGAAGGACAGCTCATGGCTGCCACGTGCCTATTCCAATTCTCATGATCAAGGCCCCTTCCGCAATCTTGTGGGAAAAAGGGGTGGTGATCCTTGTGGCCACTTTCTGCTGAGCAGGGGCCCTGAGGGGGTGCTCATGGAATGACTTGATCAGCCTTGGGCCGAGAATATTCTTTAAAATTTTTAGTAAGTAACACAATTCTTCTTTTCTTTAGCTACAGCCATTGGAACCTCTTGATAGCTCTCTTACATGAGATTTTAATCTCAATACATATCCTTTTTGAACAGCAACCGTAGCCCTTCTGAGGATTCACAAAGCCTTTGCTCTCTAGGCCTCTCAGGGCCTGGATCATTTTCGGGTGCCAGTGGGGCTACCTTAACCAGAGGGTGCTGACTCCATGGCTTTACTGCAGCTAACTTGAGGAGTGCGTGGTAAGTGACACCATGTGTGGTCCTGTCCACGGTGCAGTCAGCTGGTGCTCAGGCCCTTGATCTCTGCAAGTTTTAAGGAGGACTCAGTCCCCAGGTCAGAAAGGATGTAAACCTACGTCAGTTGGCTAGACAGACCTGCTGGAGAGAGGTTAATATGGAGCCCACAGACTTCTGTTTTATGCTTTTTAAAAATTATTTATTTTTGGCTCTTCTGGTTTTCTCTGTTGCCATAGGCTCTTCTCTAGTTTCAGGGAGTGGGGGCTACTCTCTAGTTGAGGTGAGCAGGCTTCCTGTTGCGGTGACTTCTTTTGTTGTGGAACTCAGGCTCTAGGGCACACGGGCTTCAAGAGTTGCAGCACATGGGCTCAATAGTTGTGACTCCAAGGCTCTAAAGCACAGGCTCGATAGTTGGGGCTCATGGGTTTAGTTGCTCCACAGCATGTGGGCTCTTCCCACATCAGAAATTGAACCCATGTCTCCCACATTGGCAGGAGAACTCTTTACCTTGAGCTACCAGGGAAGTCCCCATTATATATTTTTGAATCCGTTGTAAGGTGACATCGCTCCCATAGTGAGTACCACTATGAGTGTTCCGCAGCACAGTGTCCAAGAGGATTTGGGGAATCAAGATAATTCCTTGTGCATGACATTTCCAGTCGGGTGAAGTGTGGTCAAGAGTGAACCCCCACTATTTGGTCCTCTCCTGGTCCTTTTCTGAATACAATGACTGGTATTTTGACAGGTCAACCTGTGGGAGAAGTAACTCTATCATGGCTCAACAATCCCCTCTTCCTTTACTGCCTTCTGTGCAGCTTGGTCAGTCAACTAGTTGGGCTTCCCAGGTGGTAAAGAACCCACCTGCCAATGCAGGAAGATACAGGTTCAATCCCTGTGCCAGCAAGCTCCCCTGGAGAAGGGCATGGCAACCCACTCAAGTATTCTTGCCTGGAGAATTCCACGGCCTGAGGAGTCTGGCAGGATACAGTCCATGGGGTTGCCGAGAGTCAGAAACGACTGAAGTAACTTAGCACACGTAAACTCTTGCTATGCATTCTCCATGAGGCATGCTCATGAGGCAATCTGGAAAGAAAGGGAGCTCTCATTTCAAACAATAAAGGCATAAAACATGCTTCTGAAATCTTGTCATGATTAGAAGCAGCCCATAAGCCCTCACCTGGCCCCAGTGCCCTACCCAGGCCACCAGAAGAGCAAAACTATTATAGTAAAGCACAACTAGTTCGCTTCATGCATGCATGTGTGCTAAGTCACTTCAGTCATGTCTGACTCATTGGACCCTATGGAACACTGCCTGCCAGCCTCCTCTGTCCATGGAATTCTCCAGTCAAGAATACTGGAGTGGGTTACCATGCCCTTCTCCAGGGGATCTTGCTGACCCAGGGATGGAATCTGTGTCTCTTATGTTTCCTGCATTGGCAGACAGGTTCTTTACCACTAGCACCACCTGGGAAGTTCAAGAGGGAGGGAGGGAACGTATGTATACCTATGGCTAATTTATGTTGATGTATGGCAAAACCCAAAGCAATACTGTAAACCAATTATCCTTTAATTAAAAAGAAAGAAAGATGGCTTCCCTGGTGGTGCAGTGGGTAGAGAGTCCGCCTTGCAGTGCAAGGGGCACTGGTTCGATCCCTGGCCCAGGAAGATCTCACATGCCAAGGAACAGCAGGACCGGTGTGTCCAATTATGAGCCAGAGTTCTGGAGCACATGTGCCCAGGGCCAGTGCTCTGCAACAAGAGAGGCTGCTGCCATGGGAGGCCCACACATGCCTAAAAGAATAAAGATGGATTAAAAATAAATGATGACTTAGAGGTAAAAAAATAGAAAGAAAGAAAGGACATGGTAAGGGACAGATACAGTGGGGGGGGCGTTGGCCATATCAACTTCTTAGCTTCTTCAAGTCTGTCACAAGTAGCTGCCACAGGTGGAAGGCAAGGTGGCCATCCATTAATAGTCTGTTCTAATTGTTCTGTGAAATAGGCAACAGGTAGAGGGATATTCCCGAGAGTTTGAATTTATGCCTGAGACTTAACGCCTTGTCTCATATAATCTGAAAGATTTCTTTAAATCTGGTAATCCCAAAGCCAGGGCTAAGACTAACTTTGTTCTTATTGTTTCAAAGGCTGTTTGGCACTCTTTAGTCCAAGTAAGGAGCTGGAAATCATGCCCCTGTAAAGTCTCTCAGCCTGGTCTGCTCCCCACCTGTACCTTCTGCATTTGTCTTTTGATCTCAACTCAAGTAAAGTCCCCCTAACCTGGCCCCAGTGCCCTACCCAGGCCACCAGAAGAGCAAAACTATTATAGTAAAGCACAACTAGTTCGCTTCATGCATGCATGTGTGCTAAGTCACTTCAGTCATGTCTGACTCATTGGACCCTATGGAACACTGCCTGCCAGCCTCCTCTGTCCATGGAATTCTCCAGTCAAGAATACTGGAGTGGGTTACCATGCCCTTCTCCAGGGGATCTTGCTGACCCAGGGATGGAATCTGTGTCTCTTATGTTTCCTGCATTGGCAGACAGGTTCTTTACCACTAGCACCACCTGGGAAGTTCAAGAGGGAGGGAGGGAACGTATGTATACCTATGGCTAATTTATGTTGATGTATGGCAAAACCCAAAGCAATACTGTAAACCAATTATCCTTTAATTAAAAAGAAAGAAAGATGGCTTCCCTGGTGGTGCAGTGGGTAGAGAGTCCGCCTTGCAGTGCAAGGGGCACTGGTTCGATCCCTGGCCCAGGAAGATCTCACATGCCAAGGAACAGCAGGACCGGTGTGTCCAATTATGAGCCAGAGTTCTGGAGCACATGTGCCCAGGGCCAGTGCTCTGCAACAAGAGAGGCTGCTGCCATGGGAGGCCCACACATGCCTAAAAGAATAAAGATGGATTAAAAATAAATGATGACTTAGAGGTAAAAATAGAAAGAAAGAAAGGACATGGTAAGGGACAGATACAGTGGGGGGGGCGTTGGCCATATCAACTTCTTAGCTTCTTCAAGTCTGTCACAAGTAGCTGCCACAGGTGGAAGGCAAGGTGGCCATCCATTAATAGTCTGTTCTAATTGTTCTGTGAAATAGGCAACAGGTAGAGGGATATTCCCGAGAGTTTGAATTTATGCCTGAGACTTAACGCCTTGTCTCATATAATCTGAAAGATTTCTTTAAATCTGGTAATCCCAAAGCCAGGGCTAAGACTAACTTTGTTCTTATTGTTTCAAAGGCTGTTTGGCACTCTTTAGTCCAAGTAAGGAGCTGGAAATCATGCCCCTGTAAAGTCTCTCAGCCTGGTCTGCTCCCCACCTGTACCTTCTGCATTTGTCTTTTGATCTCAACTCAAGTCATCTGACAAACCAGCATCAACACCTACAGCAACACTAACAGTATTGCTCTTGGGTTCACCATGAAATGGGACCTGACTTCACACTAATCCCACCTGAACCTACAAGACTCCTATTCTGAGACTCTCCATGCCCCTAATCCTACCAAGGCAGTGCCCAGTCCAGGATACCCCTACTTTCTCTCAAGACATCTCAGGAAGCCATAGAGGCTCCCTGTAGCAGTGTGGGCTCCCAGGGGCATCTGCTCCACTTCATCCCCACTGGGAAGGATGGTCCCAGCCTCATGCAGCGCTCTGGTTCAGACACTCCTTGTCCCAATACCAGGTCAGTGTCACCATCTGGGGGTGGAGGGAAAGATCAGCTGAGTGGTTGACTTGACCTCCAGGCCTTTCTCCTGGTCATAGTCACAGATGGAGGCACCAGGGTGAAACAGCCTGGAAAACAACACCCGATGAAACTGGTTTTGCCTCCTTAAATTGGTTGATGGATTCATGAAACCTTGAGTTATTTTAAAGAAACAGCACTGTGCCCCATGTAAGAGGGGAAGCCTGTGTCCACGAGGACTCTGGAACCAAGAATCTTCAGTCTACAGTACTCAAAGAATAGCTGGGATGCCGCCAGAGCCCTTTAAAAAGCGAGAGGTCCTTCAGTAAAGAAAACCTGGCTTCCAGCACAGGAAGAAGAAAAAGAATGGGCCCAGGTGACCAGCTGGTGGAACCCAAAATTAATCTTCTTACCATGAATCCACTGTCTGGTTTGCCTACCAAGAGCCTTGGGACACATCTGACCTCAGGGTCTTCTGAGCCTTTTCTTTAAGGGGGAAATTGCCTTTCCTTTTTTTTTCTATTCCGAGTTTGAATTTATGCCTGAGACTTAACGCCTTGTCTCATATAATCTGAAAGATTTCTTTAAATCTGGTAATCCCAAAGCCAGGGCTAAGACTAACTTTGTTCTTATTGTTTCAAAGGCTGTTTGGCACTCTTTAGTCCAAGTAAGGAGCTGGAAATCATGCCCCTGTAAAGTCTCTCAGCCTGGTCTGCTCCCCACCTGTACCTTCTGCATTTGTCTTTTGATCTCAACTCAAGTCATCTGACAAACCAGCATCAACACCTACAGCAACACTAACAGTATTGCTCTTGGGTTCACCATGAAATGGGACCTGACTTCACACTAATCCCACCTGAACCTACAAGACTCCTATTCTGAGACTCTCCATGCCCCTAATCCTACCAAGGCAGTGCCCAGTCCAGGATACCCCTACTTTCTCTCAAGACATCTCAGGAAGCCATAGAGGCTCCCTGTAGCAGTGTGGGCTCCCAGGGGCATCTGCTCCACTTCATCCCCACTGGGAAGGATGGTCCCAGCCTCATGCAGCGCTCTGGTTCAGACACTCCTTGTCCCAATACCAGGTCAGTGTCACCATCTGGGGGTGGAGGGAAAGATCAGCTGAGTGGTTGACTTGACCTCCAGGCCTTTCTCCTGGTCATAGTCACAGATGGAGGCACCAGGGTGAAACAGCCTGGAAAACAACACCCGATGAAACTGGTTTTGCCTCCTTAAATTGGTTGATGGATTCATGAAACCTTGAGTTATTTTAAAGAAACAGCACTGTGCCCCATGTAAGAGGGGAAGCCTGTGTCCACGAGGACTCTGGAACCAAGAATCTTCAGTCTACAGTACTCAAAGAATAGCTGGGATGCCGCCAGAGCCCTTTAAAAAGCGAGAGGTCCTTCAGTAAAGAAAACCTGGCTTCCAGCACAGGAAGAAGAAAAAGAATGGGCCCAGGTGACCAGCTGGTGGAACCCAAAATTAATCTTCTTACCATGAATCCACTGTCTGGTTTGCCTACCAAGAGCCTTGGGACACATCTGACCTCAGGGTCTTCTGAGCCTTTTCTGGTCTTCATCACCTTGGCCATGCTTTCTGCTTCTATTACCTTGAAAATGGGACTCCTCTCTAGATCCCTTTGGCTGGAGCCTGGATGATGCCCTTCTTAAATCTTCCAGGAGAAACCAACACAATATTATAAAGCAAATGCCCTTCAATTAAAAATAAATTAATTAAAAAAAAAATCTTCCAGGGTTTGATTCCAAGGTACCTGTGTTGGTCTTTTCTTCATGGCATGTATTAAGTGGGCTGATTACTTTGATTGACAACTGTCCTTAAGATTCTAATTTCTGATTTCCACCCACCAGATTAGGCCTGCTAGGGTACTGACCTTTGACCAAATAGTGACTCTGTATAAACTATGTATTGGGTAACTGAGGCCCTGAAGGAGCCAGTCTTATAGCCCATTAGCTTTCCCAGCTCCCCTCCATTGCTGCTGGCTTCTTCCTTCTTTCTTTGGAAGTGGGTAGCACAGTGCATCTTATGCTTGAAATTGCAGGGATTCAGTTAGAATGGTGTTTCTGGTATGCCTTCAGCTCTTCCAGTATTAAAAACATTCACAACAATTCCACAGAGCATCTTAGAGTTATCCCACAAAGGAAAGAGCTCATAAGTGACAGGATATATGAAAGAAAAGTACTTTATAGATTGAAAAAGTCTATGTAATTTAATATTATTAATGGTGGAGGAAAAGAGACCAATACACATGAAAGAAGTGTACTACATACGTGATCACTTAATTCTTACAAGAACACTCGAATATAGTTACTATTTTCTTATTTACAGACAGAGCCAATAAGGCTTAGGAAAGTTGAGTAACTTACCCAAGTTCAACTCATAAATAACAGATTTGGGATTTCAACCTAAATCTGTCTATTTCTAAAAGCCCTAATTTTTCTTCCATGCAGGACTGCCTCTGTAGCCACCAGCATTGCATAAAGTTAAAAAGACAATTTATGGATCAAAGAGTATATAATAAGATACTAATTATGTGGTAATGAGAAGTTGCAAAAGCAGTTTGGGAAAAAGCAAAGATTGAGATGACTGAGTATCTTTGTGGGTTTCTTAGATGGGATGGGATTTAAGGTGAGCTTTGAAAACTGGCAGAATTTGGATGAGGGGAGGGTATTTCTGGGAAGAGAATCAGCAGGGGTGAGCCCAATGGGTGGAAATGGTGCTGAGAAGGCCTGTGACATCAATCTGGGTGAACTGTGTGGGACAAACAAGCATAGGAACATCAAAAACCAGGCCAAAGAGTTAGACATCATGGGGTATGAAGTAGGGAGCCAGAATCACATGGAGACTTTAACTCAAAGCAGCCTCAGTCATTAGAATGTTTCTTTTTACTCACAGCCAAGAGGGACGGTTGCAGCCAGCTGGTGCCCCATCTCAAAACTTTCTCCCACCACATTCATTCTGGTGAATCACTCACGAAATTAAGGTATGAGCTATGCACACGATGATGAGCGTGTGAAAGGGATAATGTTACAAATCCAGTATTCTACACACCAAATTGCTGAAATTGGTTGGCATCTTTCAAACTAGATTTGGAGTGGAACTCTGCTCACCCATTTTAACGCAAAACTACAATTTTCCTTTGACAGACAGGAGCTTCTACTTATTTATCTCCTTCTACATTCTCTTCTCCTCAAACAAAAATGTGACTATAAAAATGAATGCTGTGTGGTGGGGAATGGAGAGAGAGGACGAAGCCAGAAGGGACTGGTCCCACGGGATGAACTGTTAGGTTGGCCTTCCTCCCAGAGTGGCAGCAATTCACTTGTGATACATGAATCCAGTCAAGTGGAATCACATTTCTTGTTCAAAAAGACTCTTTCAGAGTTCCCATTATTTACCAAAGGAACAATCCTACTATGGACTAAATGTGATAGCTTTACTTCTAGCATTTAGTGGTCGAAATAAGGAAAAGGAGGAACTCACCTCTAAAGCTCTCACTAGGCAGATCTTGAACCAGCCCTTATTAATGTACTAAGGATGCCATGACAAAACACCACAGTTTCTTAAGTTCTGAAAGTGGGTTTGTTTTCTTCTGAGACCTTTCTCCTTGGCTTAAGGATGCTCATTTCCTTTTGTATACACACACCTGGAATTATAACACCACTCTTGCAAAAGCAGTTTGGGAAAAAGCAAAGATTGAGATGACTGAGTATCTTTGTGGGTTTCTTAGATGGGATGGGATTTAAGGTGAGCTTTGAAAACTGGCAGAATTTGGATGAGGGGAGGGTATTTCTGGGAAGAGAATCAGCAGGGGTGAGCCCAATGGGTGGAAATGGTGCTGAGAAGGCCTGTGACATCAATCTGGGTGAACTGTGTGGGACAAACAAGCATAGGAACATCAAAAACCAGGCCAAAGAGTTAGACATCATGGGGTATGAAGTAGGGAGCCAGAATCACATGGAGACTTTAACTCAAAGCAGCCTCAGTCATTAGAATGTTTCTTTTTACTCACAGCCAAGAGGGACGGTTGCAGCCAGCTGGTGCCCCATCTCAAAACTTTCTCCCACCACATTCATTCTGGTGAATCACTCACGAAATTAAGGTATGAGCTATGCACACGATGATGAGCGTGTGAAAGGGATAATGTTACAAATCCAGTATTCTACACACCAAATTGCTGAAATTGGTTGGCATCTTTCAAACTAGATTTGGAGTGGAACTCTGCTCACCCATTTTAACGCAAAACTACAATTTTCCTTTGACAGACAGGAGCTTCTACTTATTTATCTCCTTCTACATTCTCTTCTCCTCAAACAAAAATGTGACTATAAAAATGAATGCTGTGTGGTGGGGAATGGAGAGAGAGGACGAAGCCAGAAGGGACTGGTCCCACGGGATGAACTGTTAGGTTGGCCTTCCTCCCAGAGTGGCAGCAATTCACTTGTGATACATGAATCCAGTCAAGTGGAATCACATTTCTTGTTCAAAAAGACTCTTTCAGAGTTCCCATTATTTACCAAAGGAACAATCCTACTATGGACTAAATGTGATAGCTTTACTTCTAGCATTTAGTGGTCGAAATAAGGAAAAGGAGGAACTCACCTCTAAAGCTCTCACTAGGCAGATCTTGAACCAGCCCTTATTAATGTACTAAGGATGCCATGACAAAACACCACAGTTTCTTAAGTTCTGAAAGTGGGTTTGTTTTCTTCTGAGACCTTTCTCCTTGGCTTGCAGATAGCTGTCTTTTCACTGTGTCTTTTCATGGCATTTCCTTTTGTATACACACACCTGGTATAACTTTCTCATAAAGACTTTAGTCCTGTGACTCTTTGTGACCCCATGGATTGTAGTCTGCGAGGCTGCTCTAGCTGATTTACACTGTTGTGTTAGCTTCTGCTGTACAGAAAAGTGAATTGGTTACACATATATTCACTCTTTTTTAGATTTCTTGCCCATATAGGTCATTGCAGAGTACTGACTTCCCTACGTTATACAGTAGGTCCTAATTAGTCACCTATTTTACATATAGGAGTGTGTGTATGTCAACCCCAATCACCCAGTTTCATCCCTCTTCTACCCTTTCCCCTTTGGTAACCATAACTTTGTTTTCTACATCTGTGACTCTATTTCAGTTTTGTAAATAAGCACGACCTCTTTTAATCATAATAACCTCCTTAAAGCCTTATCTCCAAATATAGTCACACTGGGTTCAACATATAAACTTTTGGGAGAGGGCACAATTCAGCCCATAAAAAACCTAAAACAATTTAAATGGAAATATTACATATATGTATATAATTATTAATTAGTATCTCACATTGTTTTGAACTGGGATGGCTTATGTCAATGGATCTTCTTCAACTACCTACCAGTGAAAGGAATGTGGGGTGAAGGGGGAAACGTGTGCCAGAGGCGAAGAGCACCGTGGATACCTGAGGGTGGTCCTAGTTCTGTCACTGACTTTCCATATAACCTTGGGAAAATCACTTGACTTATCTGTGTGTCAATAGCCTTATCTCTTCAAGGAGAGGCTCTAAAAAATAATAATCTCTAGAGTCATTTCTAACTATAATATCTATGAATTTGTGACTTTTCTTTACAATTTAGTCAATCAAAGGCTATTCATTCAGAGATGAAGGAGGCTACAAGTACTGGCTACTGGCTGAAACTGGTTACACCTGAGCATAAATATGTGCATTTTTGCCCAGCAGCAATGTCTCCTTAGTAGCAGATGGAGGTGAGGTCTGACAGGCACCAGGTTCCTCTGGTTACCACAGTCACCTTGGCCACTGAAATTGTGACTTGGTGTCTGGGTAGTTAGGGTTGAAACTGGGGAGATAAATGCCAGATGTACACTCTATTTGATGATATGTGTCCTCAACCCACACATCATACTCTTTGGCAAAAGCCAAGTTTGCAGTCACTTTGGGCATCTCTATGTTTTTTTGATTGAGCATTTTTCTTGGTCTCTTTTTTTCTGAAAGGCCTATGCCTCACAATTAGTGTATACTAACTCTATTTAATCAGGCTGCTCATTTTAAAAGATGTCCATCCTGCAGGTGGTATCCACAGTGCTGCAGGTAATTGATGATCCATGTATGTTAACAAAAGTCTTACAGTTTATAATGAAAGAAAATGACAGAAACACTCCAGGGTGGAAGGTTAGATGCATAGAACATCTATAGTCAAGGCAAAAACATATTTTTTGGTATTCTTGTGAGATAAGAGAGAGGAAAAAATGCAAAATGAGAGTTAAAAAGATATCTCCAGATAAAATTAAAATGTATACTGTTTAGTTTAAAATATGTTGATCTTGCATTTTCATTGAAATGTGTTCACTAGTACAAACTATTTAAAAAATTAACCTGTTTAATGTAATACTTATCCTGTCTTACTTGGCCTTATATTAATAGAATATTATTTTATACATAATATAATGTTATACTTGCCCTCATATAAGCATTATGGTAACCCAGTTCTTTATGTAGATATATTGCAAAAGCTTACTTTTTAATTACAGTAATGCTTAAAATGTAGATTTTCTGGGTCAGAAGAATCAATATTGTGAAAAGGACCATACTACCAAATGTCATCTATAGATTCAATGCGATCCCTATCAAACTACCAATGACAATTCTTCACAGAACTAGACCAAAGAGAAACACAGTTCATATGGAAACACGAAACACCTTGAATAGCCAAAGGAATCCTGAGGAAGAAGAATGGAGCGGGAGGGATCAGCCTCCCCAACTTCAGACTCTACTACAAAGCAACAGTCATCAAGACAGTATGGTACTGGCACAAAAACATAAACATAGACCAATGGAACAAGATAGAGAACTGAGAGATAAACCCACACACCTATGGGTACCTTATTTTTGACAAAGGAGGCGAACATATATAATGGGACAAAGACAGTCTCTTCAACAAATGGTGCTGGGAAAATTGGACAGACTCTATTTGATGATATGTGTCCTCAACCCACACATCATACTCTTTGGCAAAAGCCAAGTTTGCAGTCACTTTGGGCATCTCTATGTTTTTTTGATTGAGCATTTTTCTTGGTCTCTTTTTTTCTGAAAGGCCTATGCCTCACAATTAGTGTATACTAACTCTATTTAATCAGGCTGCTCATTTTAAAAGATGTCCATCCTGCAGGTGGTATCCACAGTGCTGCAGGTAATTGATGATCCATGTATGTTAACAAAAGTCTTACAGTTTATAATGAAAGAAAATGACAGAAACACTCCAGGGTGGAAGGTTAGATGCATAGAACATCTATAGTCAAGGCAAAAACATATTTTTTGGTATTCTTGTGAGATAAGAGAGAGGAAAAAATGCAAAATGAGAGTTAAAAAGATATCTCCAGATAAAATTAAAATGTATACTGTTTAGTTTAAAATATGTTGATCTTGCATTTTCATTGAAATGTGTTCACTAGTACAAACTATTTAAAAAATTAACCTGTTTAATGTAATACTTATCCTGTCTTACTTGGCCTTATATTAATAGAATATTATTTTATACATAATATAATGTTATACTTGCCCTCATATAAGCATTATGGTAACCCAGTTCTTTATGTAGATATATTGCAAAAGCTTACTTTTTAATTACAGTAATGCTTAAAATGTAGATTTTCTGGGTCAGAAGAATCAATATTGTGAAAAGGACCATACTACCAAATGTCATCTATAGATTCAATGCGATCCCTATCAAACTACCAATGACAATTCTTCACAGAACTAGACCAAAGAGAAACACAGTTCATATGGAAACACGAAACACCTTGAATAGCCAAAGGAATCCTGAGGAAGAAGAATGGAGCGGGAGGGATCAGCCTCCCCAACTTCAGACTCTACTACAAAGCAACAGTCATCAAGACAGTATGGTACTGGCACAAAAACATAAACATAGACCAATGGAACAAGATAGAGAACTGAGAGATAAACCCACACACCTATGGGTACCTTATTTTTGACAAAGGAGGCGAACATATATAATGGGACAAAGACAGTCTCTTCAACAAATGGTGCTGGGAAAATTGGACAGCTACATGCAAAAAAAAATGAAGTTGGAACATTCCCTGACACCATACATAAAAATCAACTCAAAATGGATTAAAGACCTAAATGTAAGGCCAGAAACCATCAAACTCTTAGAGAAGAATATAGGCAAAACCCTCAAGGACATAAATCAAAGCAATATCTTCTCTGACCCACCTACTAGAATAGTGGAACTAAAAAGACAAATGAACACGTGGGACCTAATGAAACTTAAAAGCTTTTATACAGCAAAAGAAACTATAAAAAAGCTGAACAGACAACCCACAGAATGGGAGAAAATCATAGCAAATGAAACAGCAGACAAAGAAGTCATCTCCAAAATCTACAAGCTACTCAGACAGCTCAGCACCAGAAAAATGAACAACCCAATCAAAAAATGGGAAAAGGACCTAAACAGACACCTCTCCAAAGACGACATACAGATGGCCCAAAAGCACATGAAACGATGCTCAACTTCACTTATAATTAGAGAAATGCAAATCAAAACTACAATGAGATATCACCTCACACCCTTCAGAATGGCCATCACCCACAAATCGACAGACAATAAATGCTGGAGAGGGTGCAGAGAAAAGGCACTCCTGCATTGCTGGTGGGAATGTCAATTGATACAGCCTCTATGGAAGATAGTCTGGAGATTTCGTAAAAAACTAAAAATAGAAACACCATACGACCCGAATTTAGCTAGAGCCAGAGAAAATCTGATTCATTGCAGCTCTCTATACAATCCTGAGGAAGAAGAATGGAGCGGGAGGGATCAGCCTCCCCAACTTCAGACTCTACTACAAAGCAACAGTCATCAAGACAGTATGGTACTGGCACAAAAACATAAACATAGACCAATGGAACAAGATAGAGAACTGAGAGATAAACCCACACACCTATGGGTACCTTATTTTTGACAAAGGAGGCGAACATATATAATGGGACAAAGACAGTCTCTTCAACAAATGGTGCTGGGAAAATTGGACAGCTACATGCAAAAAAAAATGAAGTTGGAACATTCCCTGACACCATACATAAAAATCAACTCAAAATGGATTAAAGACCTAAATGTAAGGCCAGAAACCATCAAACTCTTAGAGAAGAATATAGGCAAAACCCTCAAGGACATAAATCAAAGCAATATCTTCTCTGACCCACCTACTAGAATAGTGGAACTAAAAAGACAAATGAACACGTGGGACCTAATGAAACTTAAAAGCTTTTATACAGCAAAAGAAACTATAAAAAAGCTGAACAGACAACCCACAGAATGGGAGAAAATCATAGCAAATGAAACAGCAGACAAAGAAGTCATCTCCAAAATCTACAAGCTACTCAGACAGCTCAGCACCAGAAAAATGAACAACCCAATCAAAAAATGGGAAAAGGACCTAAACAGACACCTCTCCAAAGACGACATACAGATGGCCCAAAAGCACATGAAACGATGCTCAACTTCACTTATAATTAGAGAAATGCAAATCAAAACTACAATGAGATATCACCTCACACCCTTCAGAATGGCCATCACCCACAAATCGACAGACAATAAATGCTGGAGAGGGTGCAGAGAAAAGGCACTCCTGCATTGCTGGTGGGAATGTCAATTGATACAGCCTCTATGGAAGATAGTCTGGAGATTTCGTAAAAAACTAAAAATAGAAACACCATACGACCCAGCAATCCCACTCTTAGGCTTAGAGCCAGATGAAATCAAATCTGATTCATTGCAGCTCTCTATACAATAGCTAGAACATGGAAGCAACCTAGATGTCCATCGATGAACGAATGGATCCGAAAGCTTTGGTACATATATATAATGGAATACTACACAGCTGTGAAGAGAAATGCAGAAGAATCAGCCCTAATGAGGTGGCTGCATCTAGAATGTATCATAAAAAGTGAAGTTAGTCAGAAAGAGAAGGACAAGTACAATATACTAACACATATATATGTGGAATCTAGTAGGATGGTGATGATGGCACATGCAGTGAAGTGATAGAAAGACAGACATGGACAGTGGGCATATGGACATTGTGGGGAAGGAACAGTGGGTGAGAGGTGTAAAGGAAGTAGCATGAAGGCCTGTACTATCATATGTGAAGAAAATAGCTATAGTCATTGCTCTGTGAGAAAAGCAGATCCTTCACAGGTGCTGTATGATGGTCTGGAGGGGAGGGATGGGAGGGATATACATATGACTAATCTGAGAACATACATATCTGTAAACAACAGAACTCTTTAAAAGTTAAAGGTAGAATAAAAGTTTTTTAAAAATGTAGATCTTCTAAGCAATCTTTAATTTCTATTTGTGAAACCACAGTAAAAAAAGATCCTTTAATTTAGCTCCATAGACTAATGTGCATTCTAGTAGAATTTCCTTCCATATTTCAAACTATTTATTATTTGTTCACTTATTCAATAGAAATGATATGCCTGAGAGCTGACACTGCACTAGTAACTTATTACACCATCTTTGATCTTCATAAGACCTAAAGTCAAACAAGTAAGTAGACATATACATAGAAAATAAGTGACATGTATAACAAGGATAATATAATAGATGATGTGAAGAAGCAGTGGTTCTCAAAGTGTGGCTCTTAGATCATCACTTGGGACCTTGCTAGAAATGAACATTCCTGGGTCCTACTGAAACAGAACCTGGCATAGCAATCTGTGCTTTAACAAGCTCTCCAGGGAATATGATCCACAACAAAACTGAAGAGCTCCTGTGATAGACAGATTTATGGCAAGATAAGAGGGAACTTTAGATGGAGAATTGAGGAAATGCCTCTCTGAGGGTTTGGAACTGAGATCTGACTATAGAGAAGGGGCTAGTCTAACAAGCAACTTGGAGAGGCATTTTTCACACATGACAAAAACCTTGAGGCAGAAAAGTCTGATGAGTAAGAGACAAAGAAAGAAGGCCAGTGTGCTGAAACATCAGGAGAAAGAGGGAGCATGGTCTGAGACCCTGTTGAAGAGGCAGGCTGGGGAAGGTGTGAAACAGATGTTGCAAGTGTCTGGAAAGAAAAAAACAACTACAAAGAGTCAGTATGTAGCAAGTACAAATCAAAAGGTTTTGGATGAAATTTCAAAATCTTATTTTAGTCATTGCTCTGTGAGAAGCAGATCCATTAAACAGTGGGTGAGAGGTGTAAAGGAAGTAGCATGAAGGCCTGTACTATCATATGTGAAGAAAATAGCTATAGTCATTGCTCTGTGAGAAAAGCAGATCCTTCACAGGTGCTGTATGATGGTCTGGAGGGGAGGGATGGGAGGGATATACATATGACTAATCTGAGAACATACATATCTGTAAACAACAGAACTCTTTAAAAGTTAAAGGTAGAATAAAAGTTTTTTAAAAATGTAGATCTTCTAAGCAATCTTTAATTTCTATTTGTGAAACCACAGTAAAAAAAGATCCTTTAATTTAGCTCCATAGACTAATGTGCATTCTAGTAGAATTTCCTTCCATATTTCAAACTATTTATTATTTGTTCACTTATTCAATAGAAATGATATGCCTGAGAGCTGACACTGCACTAGTAACTTATTACACCATCTTTGATCTTCATAAGACCTAAAGTCAAACAAGTAAGTAGACATATACATAGAAAATAAGTGACATGTATAACAAGGATAATATAATAGATGATGTGAAGAAGCAGTGGTTCTCAAAGTGTGGCTCTTAGATCATCACTTGGGACCTTGCTAGAAATGAACATTCCTGGGTCCTACTGAAACAGAACCTGGCATAGCAATCTGTGCTTTAACAAGCTCTCCAGGAATATGATCCACAACAAAACTGAAGAGCTCCTGTGATAGACAGATTTATGGCAAGATAAGAGGGAACTTTAGATGGAGAATTGAGGAAATGCCTCTCTGAGGGTTTGGAACTGAGATCTGACTATAGAGAAGGGGCTAGTCTAACAAGCAACTTGGAGAGGCATTTTTCACACATGACAAAAACCTTGAGGCAGAAAAGTCTGATGAGTAAGAGACAAAGAAAGAAGGCCAGTGTGCTGAAACATCAGGAGAAAGAGGGAGCATGGTCTGAGACCCTGTTGAAGAGGCAGGCTGGGGAAGGTGTGAAACAGATGTTGCAAGTGTCTGGAAAGAAAAAAACAACTACAAAGAGTCAGTATGTAGCAAGTACAAATCATTCAGGACTCCACACCATGAAATCCTTTTTACTCAAAAGAAAGATGAAATTTCTTCTAAATGTGAGTCTTCACTTCTCTTCATTGACCTACTTGCCTGCATATGTAATCAAACACAAAATGTATATAGCCAGATGGGTTTATTTTAATCTGATTAATGTGTAAAGTAGCAACAGAACTGTGAACTCTTGGTGGGGGAGGGCATTTAGAATTCTCTTGCCATGAGTTTACCTCATATATGCATGTGAGCATGCTAAGTTGCTTCACTCGTGTACAGTTCTTTACGACCCTATGGACCATAGCCTGCCAGGTTTCTCTGTCCATGAAATTTCCCAGGCGTGAATACTGGAGTGAGTTGCCGTGCACTTCTCCAGGGGATCTTCCCAACTCAGGGATCGAACTCTCATCTCTCTCTCTTTTTTTTAACACCAAAGACCTTCTTATTGGGGTATATCCAATTAACACTTTTGTGATAGTTTCAGGTGAATGCTGAAGAGGTTCGGTCATACCTATACATGGAACCTTCATCTCTTATGTCTCCTCTATTGGCAGGCAGGTTCTTTACCACTAGAGCCACCTGGGAAGCTTCATATCACATATAATATATGGCAGATTCGTGATCAATATTTCAGCAATGTTGGTAGCAACTGCAGGTTTGTTGTGTTTTTTTTTAAATAATTTTATTTATTTATTTATTTATTTATTTTGGGGGGCGGGTTAGGGTGGGAGGGGGGCAGGCGGGCCACTTCTATTAGTCTTTCATTTATCTATTTTCATCCATCTTTGTTCTTTGGCCCGTGTGGGCCTCCCATCGCAGCAGCCTCTGTTGTCGCAGAGCACTGGCTCTGGGCGCATGCACTCCAGAGCTCCAGCTCGGTAATTGGACACATTAGTCCAGCCGCTCCGCGGCACATGGGATCTTCCCAGGCCAGGGATCAAACCGGCACCCCTTGCACTGCAAGGTGGTGTCATTACCCACTGGATCACCAGGGAAGCCCAGGTTTGTTGTTTTTGAGGCGCTCACAATCTATTGGGATGAAAGTTAAGCAATGTGCGTCTTTGGTAATTTGAATAAAACAATTGGATCAAGTTCTTGGTGCTTTCTAGAGAAGCCACTGCACATATAATACATCTCCTCTATTCAAAGTATAGTCATTAGTGGATTGAGAAAATAAGGTAATATGGTAGACAGACTTGCTTGGGACTCTCATGAGCTTAGTATTTGTCATCTTGTGTGGTTTCCTCCCTCAAGTGTGGGCAGGACCTGTGACTTGCTTCTGACTAGTAGAATATGGTGAACGTGACAGGATGTGTATGCCTGCATGTGTTTCGAAGAAGCAAGCTGCCATGGTGTGACGCTCTGTATCCACACAGTAAAGAGCTAAGAGTGGCCTTGAGTCAATAGCTAGAAAGAGGCTGAGGCCCTCAGTCCAGCAACCTGCAAGGAGTGGAATGCGGCCGATTAGTTTGTGCTTAGAAGCATATACTTCCTCCATCAAGCCTCAGGTGAGACTGCGGTCCCAGCAGATCTCTTAACCCTGGCCTATGATTCATTGAAGAAAAGGGCCTAGCCAAGCTGTGTCTGATTTTCTTATTCAAGAGAAACCATGTAGTAATGAACGTGTTGTCTTTAGCAACAAGTCTGTGGTAATACTCTTATGCAGTGATAAATAATTAATATAGGTAATAAATAACAGCTTATATTAGTTGAGTGTTTTCCCTGTGCCAGGTGTTGTTTTAAATGCTTTACATAAATTAACTCATTAATTTCTCCCATCTTGCAAGTGGGAAAACTGAGGCACAAAGCAGTTCAGTTGCTTGCCCAAGGTTATATACCTAGTAAGGGAAAGAGTTGGGATCCAAAGTCTACATTTTTTAAAAAAATTTTGGCCTCTTTTACTGTGCTTTTTAAAATTTATTTATTTTCATCCATCTTTATTCTTTGGCCTGTGTGGGCCTCCCATTGCAGTGGCCTCTCTCATTGCAGAGCACCAGCTCTGGGCACATGTGCTCCAGAGTGCTGGCTCGTAATTGGACACACCAGTCCAAATGCACCTCGGCATGTGGGATCTTCCTGGGTCAGGGATCGATTCAGTGCCCCTTGTACTGCAAGGCAGACTCTTCAGCCACTGGACCACCAGGGAAGCCCCAAAGTCTACATTTTTAACCACTATACTATACATGGCGCCTCTCAGTCTGCCTCTTCATTACATCAATTGCAACCATTTGGAAAGTTGAGGCTCGCGATGTCAATGGGCCCACATCAATTTACAAAGAAAGAACATAAGATATTCTGTGGGAATTACCCTAGAATCATTTGTTGTTGTCCTACTTTTTTCCTTTGATTCTTAAAACCTTATTTGAATTCATACGTATTATTGAGTGGAAACGTGTCCACTGAGAGGATTAGTTTATAATTTTAACTGATCATGATTTATAAAGAGTGAATAAAAACTACAAATTATAATTTAACATACCTAATTCAATAATAATAGCAAATTATATTTGTATAGCTCTCATCTTTATAATACACTCTAAGATATTTTATCACAATATTTCTCCATAGTAACCTTTGGAGAGAGACAGTGGATAATATTCTCACTCATGAGTTGCTAAAGCCCAGTAGCCATGTGGTACTGTGAGAGTACTAATTACATAATCATACAACCCTAAAGATTAAGGAGGCTTCAAAAGTTATATGGCCATGTCACTCGACTAAAATTATACTGCAGAGGAGTAAATCATTCTTTATCCTCTTCCTGTCGAGGGGAGGACTTGACCCCTCAAGTCAGTGAGAGAGGAGTGAGCAGTATTAGAGTAAGAGGTACCAAGCCATAGCTATGGTGGCCACAGATAGAGAAGGGACTGGGTTCAAAGTGGTACACCTTTTTCTCTCTTGTCTAAGCATCTGAGATTGGGAATCAAAGATGGAGACCAACCATGCCTCACATGTGATCACTCAGTCTCTACTCAAACACTGTGTGATCTACTTCCTCTCCTGCCTGGTCTCCTATCACTTTCACCCTTGCTGGTTTCATTTTGGCCCTTTTGACCTTCTCGCTGTCTTCAGAACATGACAAACTCTTTCTCTTATCATGGTCTTTGCACTGTCTGTTCCTCTCTCCTAGAAAGTTTCTTTTATCAGACCTTCTCATGGCTTTCAGTTGTCTGCTCAAATATCACCCCCAAGACACATTTCTATCCATAAAAAAGACCTCCTCTGCATCCTTTTATTCCCTTAATCTGCTTGATTTCCTCTCAAAGCACACATCACTCCTGGAAACTATGTTTTTTGTCTGTTTGTTCCACTGCAATATAAACTCTGAGTGTAGGGACCTTGCTTTCTTGTTCCCTGTTGAATTTTCAGTTCGTAACAGCAGTGCCTGTGACATAAAAGATGCTCAATAAATATTTGTTGAGTAAGTGAATGAGTGAATGAACCCAGGGCAGAGTCCTGGGGAAGGATGCAGGGCAACTTCCCTCAGGGTGGCATGGAAGGACTTTTCAAGCAACTGGAAATTCATCTAAACAATATTACAAATCAATTCTCCTATCAGGTTTGTAAGAAAATCTCTTCAGCATCTTGGGGAGTCAGGATACTGCCCTTGTATGCTGTGTTAGTTGCCTATTGCTGCTGTAACAAATGACCACAAGTTGAGTGACTTAAAACCATACTGATTCATCACCTTACAGTTTTGGAGATCAGAAGTCCAAAATGGGTCTCACTGAGATAAAAACCAAGGTATCTGTAAGGCCACGCTCTTTCTGGAGCCTCAAGAGGACAATTGCTTTCTTGCCTTTTCCAGCTTTTAGGGGCTGCCGGCACTCCTAGGCTCATAGCTCCCTTTCATCTTCAAAGGCAGCAATGGCCAGTACAGTCTTTTATATAGGGCTTCTCTCTGATACTGACTCTTCTGCCTCCCTCTTCCACATTCCAGGGCCTTGTGACTATGCTGGGCCCATCCAGATAATCCAGGGTCGTCTCCCCATTCAAACTCAATTGATCAGCAACTTTAATCCTATCTACAACCTCAATTCCTCTGCTTTGTCACTTGATTTATTCACACATTCAGGAATGAGGATGAGGATACCTCTGAGGGCTATAATTCTGCCTAGGGACTCCCCAGGTGGCACTAGCGAAGAAGAATCTGCCTGCCAATACAGAAGACATAAGAAACACAGGTTCAATCCCTGGGTTGGAAGATCCCCTGGAGGAGGGCATGGCCACTCACTCCAGTATTCCTTCCTGGGGAATCCCACGGACAGAAGAGCCTGGCGGCCTACAGTCCAGGGAGCTGCAAAGGTGGAACACGACTGACGTGACTTAGCATGCACGCCTTCTGCCTATGCCTACCAATCCATAATGTGGAGTATGTGCATAGGTGTCTGTTTTTATTATTATTATTTATTTATTTTGGAGGAGTGGGGTGGGCAGGGAGGGGAGCAGGCGGGCTACTTCTATTGGTCTTTCATTTGTCTATTTTCATCCATCTTTGTTCTTTGGCCCATGTGGGCCTCCCATCGCGGTGGCCTCTGTTGTCGCAGAGCACCGGCTCTGGGCTCATGCGTTCCAGAGCTCCGGCTTGGTAAATGGACACATCAGTCCAGCCGCTCCGCGGCACGTGGGATCTTCCCAGACCAGGGATCGAACTGGCGCCCCTTGCACTGCAAGGCTGTGTCCTTACCCACTGGACCACCAGGGAAGCCCAGGTGTCTGTTTTAAGTAATCAGAATTTGTTCCTGGAGAATCATGTTAACTCAACACCTGCTTCTCTCGTCACAAGGTGCTCACCATCTCTCTAACTGAAAAATCTATTTTTACTAGACAACAAGGCTAGGTTCATCAGCTCAGTGCTTCATCCTTCTACCTCTTTAGGAAACAGGGATGTTTACCCCTCAGCCCTCTGACTCTTGTCCTCTGTGGCTTCTTAAGATCAGTGAATCTGGTTCTTTGATCATATCTTTAAGGTGCTTCAACATCCTGGGATGCAGTTCTTCCAAATGTAGAAGTTTTCTCTTTAAGGACACTTAACACTCTCTCTCTTCATCTGTCTTGACTTTGTTTCATCTTTCCATTGTTCTGGCCACTCAGTTTGAAGATTATTCTTCTTTTTAGATTAGTCCACGGGCAAATAGAAGTGATTCCTGGTAACAAAGCCAAAGATTCTCCAAAAAGAGTCCTTGACATTAATCAGAACCAGCCCTCATCACATTCTGTATACCCCCACAATGTAGAGGACATGTTTACCTATGCCCTCTGCTTTCATTTTCACAGCTCTCTGTCTTCTTTTTCTTGCTTGAAAGCAACTTTATATTTCTTTAACTTTTTTTTGCCAGTTTCAACTTCTGGTCTCATTTGAATATACTCTTAAGGATCACTCTTTTGCATGTTTAGTATTTATGAATCTTAAACATGAGGGAGAGAAGATCAACTCCAAGCCCTCATGAACAAGGCATGGTCCATCTCCAGTCTCATGTGGCTGAGTAGCCTACAGGCTAACTCTACCACCGTCAGCGCTGGTCCATTGCACTGCCTGGCCCGTCTCTCCCATCCTTGTGCCTTCCTTCTCGCATCTCTCCTAGGAATCCTTTTAAATCCAAGCTCATCAGAGAGCCCCCTTGGCAGTCACAAAAGCTTCTTCAGATCTGCCTGCCTTTATTCACATGGAGATTATTCATACATATATGATCAGAATTACATTTTTCAGACTCCCCTCTCTCCTTTGAGCTATGTTCCCTTTTAAAGTCTCTGTCTATAGAATGAGGCCATTACTTTGACTTAGGGGAAGAAAAATGCATCCCGATTGCCTAATGAACACACTTGACTATGTTCAGTCTTCCCTCCTTCAACTAATTTTAGCGCTAAAAAAATGTACTCATTTCCTCTCATAATTCTCATCCCTTGCACAGCCTCCCCTTGCTAATGAGAATTAAGTTCAGAGCAGTCTACAGTCTAACCTTGCCACCTCTACCCAGTCTAGCCTCTACCTTCTGGAAGATCAAAGTGGTGGAAAAGTATAGCCAGGTAAGTATTTATCTGATTCCTTGATTTTAACACAATAAAACTTTCTTCCAATAACTCAATGGTACATGGTCCATTTTCTAATTTTGGGATATCTCTGAACCTTACTTTGCCCATCTATCAAATGGAGGAAATATCTACCTTATTACTTTGCTTAGAGTTTCCAGGGAGGATCAAATGAAAAAGTGTGAAAATATCTTCAAAAGTGAAAGCTAAATAAACATAAGTTTTTATTTGTCTCTCCCAAGGTCCAAAGTACATGAGGAGGAACTGCAGAAATATTAGACAGGAACTGCCTGTCAGAGCAAAGGCAACAGAACTGGATCCAAGTGCCTGACAATTCAGAAATGCAGAACTATAGCTTGCAGGTATTCATCCCATGCTCTGTTGTGTGCCTACAATTCATAAAGAATAAGGAGAACTTGGAGAAAGGGATGCAAATGTTGGAAAGTAAAACCTATGCAGAAAAATGAAACTGACAGGCCTCAATCAGGAAAAAAAAAACTTTTAAAGGGATCCATTCATTCAACAAACAGTTAATGCTTCCTCTTTACTAAGTGTGTAGGGCTCATGGGAGGGATAAAAATGTAAAAGACATAACCTTTGCCCTCAGTGAACTATCGATTGAGTAAATACTGATTTTCAAATACCAAACATTTACTCAGAAAACAGTTTCAATTGTCTACTAAAGAAACTTGAGCATCCAACTTGTTGAGTATGGAATAATAAAGGAAAACACATATTTTGTTTATGATATAATCTGACAAATAGAAATATGTAAATAATAGTATAATGTAAAACTTTCTGCATCAGTCAGTATGGGCTGAGTTATGCTGTCATAACAAGCAACCCCCAAATTTTGATCACATAAAATAATTTCTTCTTCATGCCACCTATCTTCTTGATATGGAGAATATCACCATCAAACCAAGTTCTAGAAGAGTACGCTCACTCCCATGGTTGCTAGGACACAACGTGGACAGGGCCAGTATAATATGTCGACTTTCCCTTGCACAGCCTCCCCTTGCTAATGAGAATTAAGTTCAGAGCAGTCTACAGTCTAACCTTGCCACCTCTACCCAGTCTAGCCTCTACCTTCTGGAAGATCAAAGTGGTGGAAAAGTATAGCCAGGTAAGTATTTATCTGATTCCTTGATTTTAACACAATAAAACTTTCTTCCAATAACTCAATGGTACATGGTCCATTTTCTAATTTTGGGATATCTCTGAACCTTACTTTGCCCATCTATCAAATGGAGGAAATATCTACCTTATTACTTTGCTTAGAGTTTCCAGGGAGGATCAAATGAAAAAGTGTGAAAATATCTTCAAAAGTGAAAGCTAAATAAACATAAGTTTTTATTTGTCTCTCCCAAGGTCCAAAGTACATGAGGAGGAACTGCAGAAATATTAGACAGGAACTGCCTGTCAGAGCAAAGGCAACAGAACTGGATCCAAGTGCCTGACAATTCAGAAATGCAGAACTATAGCTTGCAGGTATTCATCCCATGCTCTGTTGTGTGCCTACAATTCATAAAGAATAAGGAGAACTTGGAGAAAGGGATGCAAATGTTGGAAAGTAAAACCTATGCAGAAAAATGAAACTGACAGGCCTCAATCAGGAAAAAAAAAACTTTTAAAGGGATCCATTCATTCAACAAACAGTTAATGCTTCCTCTTTACTAAGTGTGTAGGGCTCATGGGAGGGATAAAAATGTAAAAGACATAACCTTTGCCCTCAGTGAACTATCGATTGAGTAAATACTGATTTTCAAATACCAAACATTTACTCAGAAAACAGTTTCAATTGTCTACTAAAGAAACTTGAGCATCCAACTTGTTGAGTATGGAATAATAAAGGAAAACACATATTTTGTTTATGATATAATCTGACAAATAGAAATATGTAAATAATAGTATAATGTAAAACTTTCTGCATCAGTCAGTATGGGCTGAGTTATGCTGTCATAACAAGCAACCCCCAAATTTTGATCACATAAAATAATTTCTTCTTCATGCCACCTATCTTCTTGATATGGAGAATATCACCATCAAACCAAGTTCTAGAAGAGTACGTCTCACTCCCATGGTTGCTAGGACACAACGTGGACAGGGCCAGTATTAATATGTGTACTGTACATGAATTAAGGGCAAAAAGAAATCATCCTCAGTATTTCCAAGACAGAGTTCAGGTTGACCTCTTAGATCTACAGGTGGTCCATTGTTGAAGGTCTCCCTCTCCAACTAACTCTTCTCAGACCTCTTCCTCCATCCTGCCTTGTGCAGAGCTGGGCTCTTAGAAGCCTCATGCAGGCCACTCCCTCTGCCTAGAACATATCCCCTGACTCCCATGACCACACCACCACTTAACGAAACCTACTTCTGGGCTAAATCAGTAAGTATAAATTAGACACGAAGGAGCACTTCCTTACGAGAAGCTCTTGTCTTAGAAAATCAGAATAATAGTGCTCCTTTTAGGCAAAAAGTTCTAGTAGGAGTCCTCCTGAATAGATTGATCCAGCACATCTCTTTGGGGCCCCAGCTGGGTACCAGCCCCTGTCCTGGGCATCAGAGAGTCAACAGGGAAAACCCTGACCTGTTCTCTGCTCTCACGGAACTTTGGGCAGAGGTGGACACTAGTACTTAGATAACTACACAAATGGATACTAAAAACTGAAACAGATGCTAGAAAGGAGAAGAATGGAGTATTGTGAGTGTGTATAATGAAGATCCTGGGAAGGTTTACTCAGGCGAATGGCATTTGAACTAAAACCTGAGGGATGAGTTGCAGCTAACTGAGGATAAGTGATGAATTAATGAACTAGGTCAAATTATTTTATTTTGGCCTCTTTTATTGGTTTGTTTATTTATTTATTTTCATCCTTCTTTATTCTTTGGCCTGTGTGGGCCTCTCATTGCAAAGCACCAGCTCTGAGCGCATGTGCTCCAGAGCACGTGGCTTGTAATTGGACACACCAGTCCAGCTGCTCCGCGGCACACTGGATCTTTCTGGGCCAGGGATCAAACCAGCGCCCCTTGCACTGCAAGGTGGACTCTTTACCCGCTGGACCACCAGGAAAGCCCTCTAATTTTTCTTAGCTAAAAAAAAAAAAAAGAAAAAGAAGAAAAAATCCAGACTAGTTCTATAATTGCATCATTCTCAGTCTCTTGCTTTGCATACCTCTTCTTTCTGTTGACAATATGGAGTTACAAGCTGTGTATTCTGAACTGTACATATCCTTGAAGATACTTATTAAGGTGGGCTTTCTGACCTGTAGATATCACCTCTCATAGGTGTCTCTATGACAAAAGCTTGGGAACTAGTGGAGAAGAGGACTTATCAAAGGGAATTCCAAGCTGATGATTCTATCACATATCAGGAGAAAGGTCATTCATAGTAGAGACTGTCAAATGTTACAAAATGTGATTTAACAGTCCTTACTGGTATTATATAAACAGCAATAAAATGATGATTGGTTTGTTTTTAAATTTTTTCCACTACTTTGATCAGCTTAGTGCTGAGGCAAAAACATCTTAAGGGCTGACATGATACAAATTAAATATCACCTTTTTTTTTTTTAATGTTTGTTCTATTTCCTCCTCACATCCCAGTCTAGTGTGGGCTACATGTACATGTATGTGATGCATTTTATACATCTTTACCCTCATAACTTGACAGATGGGAGGGATCTTGCCATCATTTCTAAAAGCAGACAAAAGGCCAATGGTTCTGCTCCACGTGATGGTTTGTGAAGACAGCGTATCACACGCTTCTGTTGATGATTATATAGCTCTATCCATCTGTCTGGCTCTGGAGGTTGGGAGACAAGATACAGCTCCCACCATTCGCACACACAAAAGTAGACCATGCTGTCACTAGCCAGACACGCCAGCTAATTGGAGCTGTCGACAGACAGAATATTCTGTGTCAACAGCTCTGGTGACTGTTTGAAACAGCAATGATATGTTGGTTGATGGTGAGAATGTGTCTCTAATAGCACGCTAGAAATCTGACATAACTAGAAAAGAATGACTAAAATGTGACTCCTGGCCTCTGGTGTTCCTGTTGGTACTTCCCAGTCTTTACAGAGGCAGGGTGGAAGGAGTGGAGCTGGGGAAGAGGGTGGTTGTAATGCATCTTGCTCCATATCACTTCACGGGCTGACAGCTTAATTTGATACTCATAATGTCTAACTCATAACGTCTAACTTTAAAATGAATCTTGCTAAAAAGATTTGTTTCAACAAGCCACCAAATCATAACCTCTTTGGGAAAATTACAAAGGTAAAAAACTTATTGGTATAGCTTGCTAAGTTGAAACCAAAATAGAATGGAGACGTTTTGTCAATTTACTATTTCTATAACCATAGATTTATACTGATCATCAGGCAAGTAGTTTTTTGAGTTAGATACATTTGTATATAAATGCTCATAGATGTGGCTTATTCTTCAGCTTCATTTCATGATAGACAAAATAGGCCCAAAATAGAAAAGGTTTTGACAAGGCTTTAGAACATAAATGTATCATGTACCTTAATCTCTGTGCAAATTATACCTGTTAAGAAGGCTTTACATCAGGTATTATATCTGTAAAAAGTTATACAGTCCCTTGTAGATTTCTAATAATTTATTTATCCTCTAAATAATCATATCACATGACTGACTGGGTTTGAACTTCAGCTCAGTCACTTCCTAGATTGGACAACTTAGTCAGCCTCTGGCCCTCAATTTTCTCATCAATAAAATGGAGATAATTACATAACCTCCCCTCATAGGGTTATATGGATTAAATGGTTATTACATTTCAAGTGTGTAGAACAGTACCTGATACATCATACAGTAAGTAGTCAATACACATTATTACTATTACAGGTTCATTTTCAAGAAAAGCCTTTAGTGATTGATGAAAACAAGAAAATGAATCAAAAACAGTTCAAACACCAAAGAACAAAGGCTTGGGAGCCAAAAAGGCCTGGGTTTAAATCCTTATTTAGACCTTGTCTTTGTCAGAATGAGAGTTGATAATACCTGCCTTAATATATATTTGAAGATTTGAGATAATTTAAAGCACAGAACAGTTCCCAACATATACTGGGGATTTTACAGATCACGGCAAGAATTGTTACGACTAGTTTGCATTATAGAACACTTATTTTTAGACTAATTATTTTATCCTATTATTAATTATTTGAAATAAAATAGGATGACCACTTTCCCAAGGAAATGATGGTGTTCAAAGTAGTTACACAGAGGGTCAGTGGGGATGCAGTTACTGACGGTTGGTTGCGTTGCTGCCTTCTAGTTCTGGGACATAAATGAAAGTCTCTTCATTTGTTTTTTTTCATACAGACCCCAAAACTTGATGTCTTCAGAGGTCTCTATCCCTCACATTTAGAGTCTCTGGGCTTCCCAGGTGGCCTAGTGGTAGAATCCACCTGCCAATGCAGGAGGCACAGAAGATGTGGGTTCAGTCCCTCAGCTGGGAAAATCCCCTGGAGGAGGAAATGGCAATCCACTCCAGTATTCTTGCCTGGAGAACCCTATGGACAGAGGAGCCCAGTGGGCTTACAGTCCATGGAGTCGCAAAGGGTTGGACACAACTGAACATGCACACACCAAGCACTGCCTCTTTATACCTTAGGTTTTCCATATTCCTTGACCTATTATAAAGACAAATAAACTGAGGCTGTAAGACTCACCTCAAAACAACCACCACCACCACCACCAATACAAATGTTCATATGCATCAAACGTAAATCATCTTGCTCTTGCTCTTTGAAGATATGAGGAAAACAAAGAAAAAACCTTTCTCTGATAGGCAGGTAAGACCCTTTTATGGCTAAGATGCCACAAAGGAGGATTCTGTGCAAAAGGAATTTCCACAGACAAGCTAATGGTTTATACCAATAATACATTCTTACTATTACCATTACACATGAATAATAAAATAACTCAGTCCTATGCAACACAACTTTGGTCACTTCATGACACATAAAACTCAAAAAGTGTTTAGCCTTCATTCCTAAGCAGGTCATAGGGCTTTGCCTCTGAGAGGCTGGATGGACAGCAGAGCTGTGACCATAGGCTCGCTTTCTGAAATTAAGGCGTCCCTTTTTGAGGGCATAAGAAGAGCAACATTGTCTTTGTAGGCTCGAATCAATGCCTCAGCCTTGGATTTTTCATTTCTGTGCTCATATCACTTGCACCTGCTAGTCCAGCTCTCACCCAACGCCACTACCTGTCACCTCAACCACTAGGACCATGTGTGCAATCCTCTACACTTACCCTTCTCTGAGCCTTTAGCCATGGCCTGAGACTGACATACTGCTTCTTTCTTGTCTCCAAATGACTGAAGTTCCAAAACTCCATCCATTTTTCAAGGACCATTTTGCGGCAGCTCCTCTTCAGAAAGGTTTCCTTCATTGTCACTACTCTCGTTCCAAGTGGTGGGTAAATTTCTCCCTCTTTTGAATTCTCCCTAATATGACACTTACTATTTTTTTTTTAAAGATTTATTTATTTATTTATTTTTGGGTGGGGGTCGGGTTGGGGAGGGAGGGGAGCAGGCGGGCCACTTCTATTGGTCTTTCGTTTCTCTCTGTTCATCCGTCTTTGTTCTTTGGCTCCTGTGGGCCTCCTATCGCGGTGGCATCTGTCGTTGCAGAGCACCGGCTCTGGGCGCATGCGCTCCAGAGCTCCGGCTCGGTAATTGGACACATCAGTCCAGCCGCTCCGCGGCACATGGGATCTTCCCAGGCCAGGGCTCGAACCGGCGCCCCTTGCACTGCAAGGCGGTGTCCTTACCCACTGGACCACCAGGGGAAGCCCGACACTTGCTATTTTATTCCATGCATTTTAACTAGTTGTACAAGCTACTTTTTTCCCCTGTGTTGTCCACTTCTTGATAGCAGAATTCAGGCCAAACTCATTTTTGTTTTCTGTATAGAACTTAGCAAGTAGTAGATACTTTCTGTATTTCTTGGTTACTTGAATCTCTTCACACTTTAGATATTTAAGCTGCATGTGCTTGAATGGACAAAACCAAAACCACACAATACGTCCAGGAGAAGGAAAGGCTCATTTTGAACATGGTGGTGATTTAAGCAATGGGGCTTGAGGTATTTTTCTAATATTAACCTCATTTCTTCTCTTGGCCCCAGGCTATTTGGGGATTGGTTTGAAGCAATGTATTTGCTTTAACAAATTCCATTATTAAAGTAATCAGGGGTGTTTTAACTTGAAATCTTTCATAAAAGAATTTTTCCCATATGATTATGAAGACTCATTCACATCAGTGATATCTTCGCTAATTCCTCCTATAAAAGTAGCTAAATATGAGTAAGTCTTAAGAAATCACCTTGCTTTTCTACACATAATCTCAAAGTCAAGAATCAGTTCCAGGTAAGCAGCTTTTCAGGTGATGGGGCAAAGGTGCCCATGGCACACCCTATGAGGTGCCACTCAACAGAGCACACTATAAATGGTACCCCAGCATGGTGCAGCCCACAGCCCGCATGGCTGTATGAAGTTCTCCAAGGTGGGAAAACATCAGAGAAACAACCAGAGTTTATATAATACAAAGTATTTCTTACTATATTTGAGAAATAGTTTGATACGTTTAAAATAATTCTTTTTATGATGTTTGATTATAACTCACTGTGGGGCTTCTCAGGGGACACTAAGTGGTAAAGAATCTGCCTGCCAATGGAGGAGATGCAAGAGATGCACGTTGGATCTGTGGGTTAAGAAGATGCCCTGGAGGAGGAAATGGCAACCCACTCCAGTATTCTTGCCTGGAGAATTCCATGGACACAGGAGCCTGGTGTGCAACAGTTCATAGGGTCACAAAGAGTCAGACACAACTGAGCCTCTGAGTACATAAGTCACTGTAAATATTGTAGAAAGTACAGACAAGTGAGTAAATCATAATTTCTTATCTCAGAGACCATCACTCCATTCATGTTAACCTCTTTATTGCATTTCCTGCTGGTCCACCTATATACACATTGGGAAAAATATATCTGCATCTCACACTCTCCCTTCTACTTCTTAAAACTTAACATTATGTAAAATAGCATTTCTCAAACGTGCCTATTGACTCAAATAACCCAAAGAGCTTATTTTAAATACAGATCTTCCAAGATTCTCCACACAAGAACCAATTCAGTAAGTCTTAAGTGGGGCCCCTGAGTTGGTTTTTTTAACGGCTACTCCCTCTAAATGATTTTCACGTTCAGACAGGTTTGAGAAATACTGATATAATAGGTACATCCTCAGGTATTCAGATCATTTCTGAACAGAGGAAAACAGTTCACCCTAATTCTCCCAACCCTTTCAGTCATGTAGATCCAGGCCAATCTTATATGGCAGGAAAACTGAGTGCACTAAGTAAGCAATAGAGACAACTGATGACCCAATTCTTAACATCCTAGCCCTTGCCTCAAACGGAATGTAACCCAGACAATCCCAATGAGGTTGGATGGGCTAGAGGCAATGTTGGTTATTTATGGTTCAGGAAACCAGATTCCAGAGGCCCTCCATGAAATCTCTTGGCAAAACGTAGAAGGCAGCCATATGTTCTAGTCTGCCTATTCACTTCCAGTCTATATACCTGTTGTCTGGCACATGTTATTAACAATATAATGCCTTCTTTCACTCACTATTAGTGCCCCAATTTGGGCAACAATTTACATGAACACTAACCTGTAGAGTTACTGCCACCTTCCCCTCTGATCCATATATTAGAAATAAGGCTTACTCTGTACTGGCTCCTTCGTGGCTAGGATTTTTTTCTTCAAAGTTGAGATCTTATTAAATATGAATCAAGTGCCCTCTTGTATGAAAGGACAATATTTAATATGACTGGGAACCAAACCATTCTCATGACTAGATCTTTCTGGCTACTGAAAGGTTATTATTTTTGATTTTTTTTTCTCAAGACACTTGCAGTTCATAATCCAGTTAAGATGTACTCTCTTTTCCTTATGACTTCCAGGAAGATAAGACAAATTTCAAGAGATCTTCTAAATGCTCTACCACAAAAAGTTCTGCAAAAATGGCATTTTAATTGCTATAAAAGTTTCCACTTAGCGTTCACCTATTATAAACAATTAACTTTTTAATTTTCAGTATGATAACTATAATTATGATTAATATCTCCATTCACGGATTTTCAGTCATTATTTTTTAAGGCAGAATCCTAAAAGGTAGCTGTGATATTTTAAGGCAACTCTCCTTCCTCAAAAGAACCCTCCTCTTTTCTTAAAATTAACATTAAAAAGAATTCAGGACAAAATTAATGAAATAACCTGCAAAACTCTCATGACGGCAGAATGTATGGCTGAAACAGAGGAGATTCAAGAATTTCTGCTAAAATCTAGGACAAATGAAACAGCAGTCTTGCCCTTTAGAACACCACCAAGGTGCCTGAATTGCTCATGTGCCTGTGGCTCCTGCTCCTTCACTCAGATTCTTCAGATGCAACAGGAAGGAATGGTTGGATCTGCCCTGAAATGACTGCCCTACGGACTAGTCACTCACCATCATCTGGCTGACAGCTGAAGATAGTACTATATGGCCATAGAAAAATAAAGATGAGGTGACTCTCAGAACTAACAAAACAGGGTTAAAGAGACATGGTGCTTCCTGCAAGCAAATAATGAGAGGAAGACTCACTTTTAAATAGTTGTGATCACCAATATTACAATAACAATGTGATCAATTAGTCATTCGCTATTCATTCATTCTATCCTACCACTAATATTTATTGAGTACCATCATTTTGGAATATATACAAATATCAAATCATTGTTGTATACCTGAGACTAATACAATGTTTCATGTCAGTTACACCTCCAAATATATTTATTGAGTACCAACTATTGCCAGATACTGTTCAAGGTAATGAAAACAAAGCATTAAACAAAACAAACTAAAATCACTGACTTTCTAGAGACTATATTCTAGCTGGGGAGATGGATTGTAAATAAGATAAATAAGTAAAATACTTCAGATATTAATAATAAGAGCTAAGGAAAAAAAATTAAGCAGGGAAGAAGAATATGAAAAGTAAGGGGTTGGAATTCTAGTTGGGCTTCCAGGGAAGATCCACTGAGGAAGTAAGTTTCAAGTAAACACCAAAAGGGAGGAGCTAGTAACATAGCTATCTAGGGGAATATTTCTGGAGGAGAGCATAGGAAGAGAAAAGGCCCTGGTGCAGGATGGACACTGGGGTATTCAAAGAATTGCAAGGCCACCGAGGCAGAGTAAGTTGAGTTCAGAAAGGCAGGGGGTGAGGAGTAGTTTTCTAGACCATCAGAATAAAATTTGGTTTTTACTTTAGAAGAAAAAGGAGACCACTTCAGGATTTTGAGTGGAGGAGTAATACCATTGGACTTACACTGAAACAATTACATTTTTTTTGTTAATAGACTTAATGGGCCTACAGGGAGTAGAAGGAAGAGAGATCAAGAGATGAAGAGGGGTGGCAGAAGCAGAGAAATCGGTTAGAAGACCGTGTGCAATGAAACCAGGTGAGAGATGACGGTATTTGTATAATGTGGAAATGGAGGGGGTGAGCAGCAGCTAAATGTTGGGTCTGTCATAAAGATGGAGCCAAGAGAATTTATTGATAGAGCAGATATGGGACGGGAGAAAGAGAGAGGCATCAAAGACGACACTACAGTTCTTGTCTTGAACAGGATGCTGTTCGCTGAGATGAAATTTGCAGGGCGAAGCAGTCTGTAAGTGGTGAGTGGGAGCTTTGTGTACTAGTTTGGTGTGAGATGCCTGTTACCCATCTGAGTGGAGGCTTCAATCAGGCAGCGGAACACACAGGTGTGGAATTCAGGAGTGTGGTCAAGATGGAAGAGAGAGGTTTGGGAACTGCAGCATATGGAGAGTGTATAAAGCCACTGGACTTGATGAGAATCTCACAAGAATGAGTTTAGTTGAAAATGATAATCAAGGAGGATACACCAATATTAGAGTGAAGTCAAAAACTAAGCTGAAGAAAAGGTACTTTTCTTGTGCATGTGGCTTTGTCAGCAGGCATGAGTACCATGTTACAATGTTTCTCAGAGGCACTAGGTTGACGGTGTTCAGGTGGCCAATCTGACCCATCTATGTCCTCCACAGGGCCCCTCGCAGAGAGGCACAGGAAGCATTAAATAAAGAGTTGACTGGCTGGAATAAATCTCACATTTATCTATGGTTTAACTTTACTTTTTCTACCTGAAATTCCTACATTTCAAGTCTTGACATTCAAAACAGTTGCTGGTAAAATCATTCTAGTGGAAAGACATTTATCTAAGCCAGAGCATTAAAGTGCAAAATAATTAGATATTTTCATTAAACTTTCTAGGAATTTAGGAGCTGTTACAATCTGAATGTTGACTTTTTTTAAGAGGGGCTTCATCTAGGCTGACCCTAAATGACTAATGATCACATTTAGAAGCTTTTAAATGAATTATAACATTTTAAAAGAGCACACATGACCTGAATAGTGTAGAAATATTCACATATTTGCATACAGATCAGTACTCAGAAATTCTAAACTTTAACTGGCACATGAAAAAACTGTAAAATATTATAAAAATAAGAATCGCAAAACAAGCAACATCTAGGGAGTACTAATTGAGGTCACAAAAATCAAAATCTATTTCATTGGTTCATAACCAACAAATGAGTGGTTTTGTTGTAACAAACAATGTGCAATTATTCAAGGGGCTATGATCTCCTGGAAAATTTGCAACCTCAGCTGGTTCAGAAACGGTAACTCTGACTCTGGGTATAGGTTATAAATTGTATCCCTAAAATGAAATAGGGAAAAAATGTTTTTGAAAAAATTAAAAGAATAAGAATGGAGAAAGTGAAACAAATGAATCCACAGAGTTAGAATCCTCATAGTCTGTCTCAGAGTAACTTTATAAATCAACTCTTTTTTCATTGCCAAGTGTCTACTTAAGATGTTATAAAGCCGATACATTTATAAAGAGTATAATTGATTACATTTGAAAACAATAGATGTCCACGGAAATATGTTGAATTCTGGAGTTATTCATTGAATTGTTGTTAAGTGGATGTACAGTTAGAAAACATTTTCAAACTCTGAAGATTAATAAATGGAATTAAACAACAAAAAATAACAGTGAGCATTTTTTCCATCCACAAGCCTCCCTCAGCCATTAGACTCTAAAGCACATATTTACATGGCGAGGGTTATCCGTGCATTTCTAGCACGAGCACTCATTCGTGATGTCAGAAGATCTAAGCAGAGATTCCAACTAAACGATTTTCTCCGTGGAGTTTTGCAGCGGGTTCCAGAAGGCCCCAGGAGGAATCAGTATAAACACTGTGACCGTTATTTACTCTAACTGGGACTCCAGCAGCTGGGCTGTTTGCATGATATGCAAATGGGCACATCATTCAAGGAAGAAAGGATGAATGCTCTGGCACTTGCAGGGCAAACATTAACTGTTATGGGAAAAGGGCCAGCAAAAGAGAAAGCAGACAGAAGCAAGTGGGTGGTGAGGGGCAGGACAAGAAACATCTTCCAAAGAGGCAAAATGCAGGAGGCAGACAGTGCTTGCTGGGAACTGTTCAGCACTCTCAGCCTCAGTAAACAACAGATGGGTGTGTGCTGCAGCCCGTCTCCAGCAGGAACAGTGAATTTCCTCTCCACCCAATTTCTTGCTCGAGGATTGTATTCACAAAACCCTTTATATGTAGAAAGCTACTGACGGGTGTAGAGGAAAGATATTAATGGAAAGCAAAGGCTCAGGGCACTAAGTAATAGAGTAATATGAGGAAAAGAATGGCTGGAGTCAGAATTTTGGAAGAAGTTTCACTTCTACAACTTAACAGCAATGTATAGTTGTTAAAAATTTCAATTTCTCTGTCTCAGTTTTCTCATCTGTAAAATTGGCATTACAGAATCATCTGTAGAGTAGGATCACTGTAGGTTTTAATATATCTTTTTTATGTAAGGTGGGCTTCCCTGGTAGCTCACATGGGAACGAATCTGCCTGCAATGCAGGAGATCTGGGTTCAGTCCTTGGGTTGGGAAGATCTCCTGGAGAAGGGAATGGCTATCGACTCCAGTATTCCTGCCTGGAGAATTCTGTGAATAGAAGAACCTGGTGGGCTCCATGGGGTTCCAAGGAGTCAGATACAACCAAGCAACTTTCACTTTCACCTTATGTAAGGTACCTTCTACCAGTATTAACTGGTTAGTGCTGAGCTAGGACTTGAATTATTCGGCATTTTTGACTTTTGAGTGCATCAGGTCTTAGGAATTCTGGAGATACAGAGATTGTGCAGATGCCAAAGAACTGATAGCCGTTCTATATTTAAATGCTGCTTAGTTCAACAAGGAATGGTTCACCTAGTTGCGGAGCAACTCTATTTCCAAAAACAGGCCATAAGACTTGTGAGTAAAATCCATTAAAAAAAAAAAATCTCCAGAAACAAACAAACAAAAGCCTGGCAGAAGCTTATAGGCTCCAACGCACTTGTTGCCTTAATAACACGTGTGCACAGAGTGCAAAGTAAAAAAATACCAGTAGACTGTGTCTGTGCACCTGCAGGCACAGTCTGGGCACAGCTCGCTCTCCTCCCCACTCAGAAGAAAACCTGCTTAATTATACCTCTATGACTCCTGTTTGTATTTAAACTTTTACCTGATATTTTGTAGCCCTAAATAATATATTATTTACTTTTTCAAGTTTCTATACTTTCAGTAAATGAATTCATACTATGCTTTTTGGCTCATTAGCTTTTAGCTTAGTACGTTTTGAAATTCATGTTACAGACCATCTATTTTAATTGTTATATAATATTCTCCTATATGAGCATTCTACAATGTATTATCCAATATCTTCTCTTGATGTACAATTGATTATTTTATTTTATTGATTTTTTTTCTTTTTACCATTACAAGTTATATTACTATAAGCATTTTTGTACCTGTCTCCTATTTCAAGAGACTCTCTGAGATGTTTTTTCCTTAGATATTATGAAAAGATCATCTGTTTCACTTTTGTTGGGCATCATGCTCTGTATATTATATCTATTGGGAATAACTTGTTATTTACACTGTTTCAATCTTCCATAGCCTAACCTAATTTTCATGTTTGATCTATTATGTAGAAGAATTTATTGTTTGTGCCACTATGATGGGGCATTTATTCTTGCAGTTTTGTCGATTTTACTTTAATTTTGAGGTTGTAGTATTACAGATAGACAAATTTATTAATTTTCTGAGCTAGGACTTGAATTAAAAATTCCCCGTAAGGTACCTTCTACCAGTATTAACTGGTTAGTGCTGAGCTAGGACTTGAATTATTCGGCATTTGACTTTTGAGTGCATCAGGTCTTAGGAATTCTGGAGATACAGAGATTGTGCAGATGCCAAAGAACTGATAGCCGTTCTATATTTAAATGCTGCTTAGTTCAACAAGGAATGGTTCACCTAGTTGGAGCAACTCTATTTCCAAAAACAGGCCATAAGACTTGTGAGTAAAATCCATTAAAAAAAAAAAATCTCCAGAAACAAACAAACAAAAGCCTGGCAGAAGCTTATAGGCTCCAACGCACTTGTTGCCTTAATAACACGTGTGCACAGAGTGCAAAGTAAAAAAATACCAGTAGACTGTGTCTGTGCACCTGCAGGCACAGTCTGGGCACAGCTCGCTCTCCTCCCCACTCAGAAGAAAACCTGCTTAATTATACCTCTATGACTCCTGTTTGTATTTAAACTTTTACCTGATATTTTGTAGCCCTAAATAATATATTATTTACTTTTTCAAGTTTCTATACTTTCAGTAAATGAATTCATACTATGCTTTTTGGCTCATTAGCTTTTAGCTTAGTACGTTTTGAAATTCATGTTACAGACCATCTATTTTAATTGTTATATAATATTCTCCTATATGAGCATTCTACAATGTATTATCCAATATCTTCTCTTGATGTACAATTGATTATTTTATTTTATTGATTTTTTTTCTTTTTACCATTACAAGTTATATTACTATAAGCATTTTTGTACCTGTCTCCTATTTCAAGAGACTCTCTGAGATGTTTTTTCCTTAGATATTATGAAAAGATCATCTGTTTCACTTTTGTTGGGCATCATGCTCTGTATATTATATCTATTGGGAATAACTTGTTATTTACACTGTTTCAATCTTCCATAGCCTAACCTAATTTTCATGTTTGATCTATTATGTAGAAGAATTTATTGTTTGTGCCACTATGATGGGGCATTTATTCTTGCAGTTTTGTCGATTTTACTTTAATTTTGAGGTTGTAGTATTACAGATAGACAAATTTTAAAATATTATATTTTCCTAGTTAACACTTTAGATAATAAAGTTGCCCTCAATCTTAAATTCTCTTAAAGTTCATTTGGCTGGAATTTGCTACATTTTGCCACTTTTGTAGGGAGTTTCATTCTGAATACCTTTATTTTCAATTCTATATCCGTATGCTTCATAAGGATCTCATAAACATCATACATTTTGTGAGTGGGCGCTCAGTCATGTCCAACTCTTTATGACTGCTTGGACTGTAGCCCACCAGCCTCCTCTGTCCATGGAATTTTCAGGCAAGAATACTGGAGTAGGTTGCCATTTCCTCCTCCAAGGGATCTCCTCTAACAAGGGATCAAACTCGAGTCTCCTATACTGACAGGAAGGTTCTTTATCACTGAGCCACCTGGGAATTAGGGCTTTAAAAAAACCCTTATTTAGCAGTCTTAAAATTGCTATATTTCATTCATATTGCTAATATATTGGGACTTATTTCTCCTATATTATTGGTGCTTTCTATTTGTCTTTCCTTTTTGTTTCTTCTTGATTTTTTTTTTTTTTAGGGTAAGCATTTTTCTCATTCCATTTTCCCTCTTCTATTGCAGATGTATGTTTTATTTCTGTTCTTTCAGTGATTATCCTAGTAATTTAAATATGTGTTTTTACTTTTTTAAAGCCTACAGCTATTAATGATAAGTTTACCCTTCTCTTAAACTATATAACCATATAGTTATATACTTCTCTTAAATTATAACCATGTAAATCATAGGACATTAACTCCAACAACTTTCCAAATTATATTTCTTATTGCCCTGTACGTTATCTTTTGATCTCATAAATAGGTTGTTACTGTTATACAATGTTTCCTTAAATTTACCTACTATTTACCCCTTTGAAAAAATTCTTCCTTATTGTATCTCAAACTTCACACATGGGATCACGTTCCTACTGGCTGAGGTACATTCTTTTTTTTTTTTCAAAGTTCTGTTCTATTTTTTTTTCCCTTTATTTTAAAGATTTTACAGAGTTTTGTTGTTCACCAACATGTATGTTCCCAGATCATTCATATGTATATCCCTGCACTCTCCCCCAACCCAGTTCCCCACCTCCCATCCCTCCAGACCATCGCCCCAAGTGGTTCTAGGTACTCCTATTCCCCTAGCACAATGACAATAGCTATCTTTTCCACACATGACAGTATAGGTTTCCATGTTACTCCCTCCATGCTTCCCTCCCACTGTTCGGTCTCCACAATATCTTTATGTCTTTCTCTGTTTTTTCATGAGTTCACTGCATGTGTTATCATGACCATCCTACTAGATCCCATATATATGAGTTAGTATACTATACTTGTCTTTCTCTTTTTGACTTACTTCACCTTTTATGATAGGTTCTAGAGCCAGCCACCTCATTAGGACTGAGTCTTCTGCATTTCTTTTAACAGCTGAGTAGTATTCCATTCTATATATGTACCAGAGCTTCTGGATCCATTCATTTGTCGATGGACATCTAGGTTGCTTCCATGTTCTGACTATTGTATAGAGAGCTGCAATGAACATTGGGGTACAGGTGCCTCTTTCAGTTTTGATTTCATCAGGATATAGGCCTACTAGTGGGATTGCTGGGTCATAGGGTGCTTCTATCTTTAGTTTTTAAAGAAATCTCCATACTGTCTTCCATAGAGGCTGTATCAGTTTACATTCCCACCAGCAATGCAAGAGGGTTCCCTTTTCTCCGCACCCTCTCCAGCATTAGTTGTCTGTCGATTTGTGGATGATGGCCATTCTGATGGGTGTGAGGTGGTATCTCATTGTGGTTTTAATTTGCATTTCTCTAATAATAAGCGAGGTTGAGCATTGTTTCATGTGCTTTTGAGCCATCTGTATGTCTTCTTTGGAGAGGCATCTCTTTAGATCTTTTTCCCATGTTTTGATTGGGCTGCTCGTTTTCCCTGTGCTGGGTTGTCTGAGTTGCTTGTAGATTTTGGAGATTAATTCTTTGTCTGTTGTTTCATTTGCTATGATTTTCTCCCACTCTGTGGGGTGTCTGTTCAGCTTTTTGGTGATTTCTTTTGCTGTACAAAAGCTTTTAAATTTCATGAGGTCCCACATGTTCATTTTTCCTTTCAGTTCTGCTATTTTAGTAGGTGGGTCAGAGAAGATCTTACTTTGACTGATGTCCTTGAGGGTTTTGCCTATATTCTCCTCTAAGAGTTTGAGGGTTTCTGGTCTTACATTTAGGTCTTTAATCCATTTTGAGTTGATCTTTGTGTATGGGGTCAGGGAATGTTCCAACTTCATTTTTTGGCATGTAGCTGCCTAATTTTCCCAGCACCATTTGTTGAAGAGGCTGTCTTTCTCCCATTTTATAGTTTCTCCTCCTTTGTCAAAAATAAGGTACCCATAGGTGCGTGGGTTGATCTCTGGGTTCTCAATCTTGTTCCATTGGTCAATATTGCTGTTTTTGTGCCAGTACCATACTGTCTTGAGGACTGTTGCTTTGTAGTAGAGTCTGAAGTTGGGGAGGCTGATCCCTCCAGCTCCGTTTTTCTTTCTCAGGATTGCTTTGGTTATTCGAGGTCTTTTGTGTTTCCATATGAACTGTATTATTCTTTGGTCTAGTTCTGTGAAAAATGTCAATGGTAGTTGGATAGGTATTGCGCTGAATCTGTAGATGATATTTGGTAGTATGGTCATTTTCACAATATTGATTCTTCCGATCTAGGAACATGGAAAATCTTTCCATCTGTTTAAGTCTTCTTTAATTTCTCTCATGGGTGTCTTATAATTTTCAGTGTCCAGTTCTTTTGTTTCTTTGGGTAGGTTTATTCCTAGATATTTGATTCTTTTGGTTGCAATGGTGAAGGGGATTGCCTCTTTGATTTCATTTTCTGATTTTTCATTGTTTGTGTATAGGAATGCCAGTGATTTCTGTGTGTTGACTTTGTATCCTGTGACTTTGCTGAATTCTCTCATTAACTCTAGTAGCTTTGTAATAGTGTCTTTGAGATTTTCTATGTATAATATCATGTCGTCTGCAAAAAGAGAGAGCTTCACTTCTTCTTTCCAATCTGGATTCCTTTGATTTCTTTCTCTTCTCTTATTGCTGTTGCTAGAAATTCCAGGACTATATTGAATAGTAATGGTGAAAGTGGACACCCCTGTCTTGTTCCTGATCTTAGAGGAAATGCTTTCAGTTTTTCACCATTGAGGATTATGTTCACTGTGGGCTTCTCATATATGGCTTTCACTATGTTGAGATAGGTTCCTTCTATGCCCATTTTCTGAAGAGTTTTTATCATAAATGGATGTTGTACTTTGTCGAAGGCTTTTTCTGCATCTATTGAGATGATCATGTGGTTTTTGTCTCTCAGTTTGTTGATATGGTGTATCACATTGATTGATTTGCGGATGTTGAAGAATCCTTGCATGCCTGGGATGAACCCAACTTGATCGTGATGAATGAGCTTTTTGATGTGTTGTTGAATTCTGTTTGCTAGGATTTTGTTGAGGATTTTGGTGTCTAGATTCATCAGTGAAATTGGCCTATAATTTTCTTTTTTTGTGCTGTCTTAGCCTGGTTTTGGTATCAGGGCGATGGTGGCCTCGTAGAATGTCTTTGGAAGTGTTCCTTCCTGGGCAATGTTTTGGAAGAGTTTTAGAAGAAGAGGCATTAGCTCTTCTTTAAATGTTTGGTAGAATTCGGCTGTGAAGCCATCTGGCCCTGGGCTTTTATTTTTGGGTAGATTTTTGATCACAACGTTGATTTCTGAGCTTGTGATTGGTTTGTTCATAGTTTCTGTTTCTTCCTGGCTCAGTCTTGGGAGATTATCCTCTCCAAGAAACTGTCCATTTCTTCCAGGTTGTCCAGTTTGTTGCCATAGAGTTGTTCATAATAGTCTCTTAGAATCCTTTGGATTTCTGCATTCTCTGTTGTAATCTCTCCTTTTTCATTTTTGATTTTGGTGATCTGGTTCTTCTCTCTCTTTTTCTTAATGAGTCTGGCCAGTGGCTTGTCAATTTTGTTTACCTTTTCAAAGAACCAGCTTTTTGTTTTATTTATTTGTACTATTGTTTCTTTTGTTTCTTTATCATTTATTTCTGCTCTGATCTTTATGATTTCTCCTCTGCTGCTGGCTTTGGGGTGTTTTTGTTCTTCTTTCTCCAGTTGTTTTAAGTGGAGGGTTAGGTCATCTGTTTCAGATTTTCCTAGTTTCTTGAGGTGGGATTGTATTGCTATAAATTTCCCTCTTAGGACTGCTTTTGCGGTATCCCATAGGTTTTGCACGGTCGTGTGTTCATTGTCGTTTTCTTCTAGGAATTGTTTAATTTCTCCTTTGATTTCCTCAATGATCAGTTGGTTTTTTAGGTACATGTTGTTTAATCTCCATGTGTTTGTGTTTTTAGGGTTTTTTTTTTTTTCTGGTAGTTGATCTCTAGTCTCATTGCATTGTGGTCTGAGAAGATGGTTGATAGAATTTCGGTTTTCTTGAACTGACTGAGGTTAGATTTGTGGCCCAAGATGTGGTCTACCCTGGAGAATGTTCCGTGAGCACTTGAGAAGAAAGTGTATTCTTCTGCTTTTGGATGGAAAGTCCTAAAGATATCGATGAGGTCCATCTTTTCCAGTGTGGCATTTAAGGCTTGTGTTTCTTTCTTAATTTTCTGTTTGGATGATCTGTCCATTGGTGTGAGAGGAGTGTTAAAGTCTCCTACTATTATTGTGTTATTGTTGATTTCTTCTTTTATGTCTGAAAGTACCTGTCTTATGTATTGAGGGGGTCTTTTCTTTTTTCCCTTATTATTGTGTAGTACTGCCTTGTCTCTTAGAATCTTCGATTGGTTTGTTCCATCTGGCCCTGGGCTTTTATTTTTGGGTAGATTTTTGATCACAACGTTGATTTCTGAGCTTGTGATTGGTTTGTTCATAGTTTCTGTTTCTTCCTGGCTCAGTCTTGGGAGATTATCCTCTCCAAGAAACTGTCCATTTCTTCCAGGTTGTCCAGTTTGTTGCCATAGAGTTGTTCATAATAGTCTCTTAGAATCCTTTGGATTTCTGCATTCTCTGTTGTAATCTCTCCTTTTTCATTTTTGATTTTGGTGATCTGGTTCTTCTCTCTCTTTTTCTTAATGAGTCTGGCCAGTGGCTTGTCAATTTTGTTTACCTTTTCAAAGAACCAGCTTTTTGTTTTATTTATTTGTACTATTGTTTCTTTTGTTTCTTTATCATTTATTTCTGCTCTGATCTTTATGATTTCTCCTCTGCTGCTGGCTTTGGGGTGTTTTTGTTCTTCTTTCTCCAGTTGTTTTAAGTGGAGGGTTAGGTCATCTGTTTCAGATTTTCCTAGTTTCTTGAGGTGGGATTGTATTGCTATAAATTTCCCTCTTAGGACTGCTTTTGCGGTATCCCATAGGTTTTGCACGGTCGTGTGTTCATTGTCGTTTTCTTCTAGGAATTGTTTAATTTCTCCTTTGATTTCCTCAATGATCAGTTGGTTTTTTAGGTACATGTTGTTTAATCTCCATGTGTTTGTGTTTTTAGGGTTTTTTTTTTTTTCTGGTAGTTGATCTCTAGTCTCATTGCATTGTGGTCTGAGAAGATGGTTGATAGAATTTCGGTTTTCTTGAACTGACTGAGGTTAGATTTGTGGCCCAAGATGTGGTCTACCCTGGAGAATGTTCCGTGAGCACTTGAGAAGAAAGTGTATTCTTCTGCTTTTGGATGGAAAGTCCTAAAGATATCGATGAGGTCCATCTTTTCCAGTGTGGCATTTAAGGCTTGTGTTTCTTTCTTAATTTTCTGTTTGGATGATCTGTCCATTGGTGTGAGAGGAGTGTTAAAGTCTCCTACTATTATTGTGTTATTGTTGATTTCTTCTTTTATGTCTGAAAGTACCTGTCTTATGTATTGAGGTGCCCCTGTGTTGGGTGCATAGATATTCATGACTGTTATGTCTTCCTCTTGAATAGATCCCTTAATCATGATGTAGTGACCTGCCTTGTCTCTTAGAATCTTCTTTACTTTAAAGTCTATTTTGTCTGATATGAGGATTGCTACTCCAGCTTTCTTTTGATTTCTATTTGCATGGAATATCTTTTTCCAGCCTTTCACTTTCAGTCTATGAGTGTCTCTAGGTCTAAAGTGGGTCTCTTGTAAACAGCATATATATGGGTCTTGCTTCTGGATCCATTCAGCCAGCCTGTGTCGTTTGGTTGGAGCATTTAGTCCATTTATGTTCAAAGCAATTATTGATACGAATGTTCCTATTGTCATCTTCTTAGAAATTTGGGGTTTGATTTGTAAGGCTTCTCCTACTCTTGTATTTATTGGCTATATCAGGCCGTTTAACACTTGTTGTAGGGCTGGTTTTGTGGTACAGAATTCTTTTAGTTTTTGCTTGTCTGTGAAGCTTTTGACTTCACCATCAATTCTGAATGAGATTCTTGCTGGCTAGAGAATTCTTGGTTGGAGGTTATTCTCTTTTAGCCATTTAAATGTGTCTTGCCATTCTCTTCTGGCCTGTAGGGTTTCTGTTGAGAGATCCGCAGTTAAACGTATGGGGTTTCCTTTATATGTTATTTTTTGTTTGCTCCTAGCTGCTTTTAGTATTCTCTCTTTATATTTAGTCTGCGTTAGTTTGATTAGAATGTGCCTTGGAGTGTTTCTTCTGGGGTTTATCCTGTATGGAACTCTTGTCAAGATGGTTGATGAATTCGTTTTCTTGAACTGACTGAGGTTAGATTTGTGGCCCAAGATGTGGTCTACCCTGGAGAATGTTCCGTGAGCACTTGAGAAGAAAGTGTATTCTTCTGCTTTTGGATGGAAAGTCCTAAAGATATCGATGAGGTCCATCTTTTCCAGTGTGGCATTTAAGGCTTGTGTTTCTTTCTTAATTTTCTGTTTGGATGATCTGTCCATTGGTGTGAGAGGAGTGTTAAAGTCTCCTACTATTATTGTGTTATTGTTGATTTCTTCTTTTATGTCTGAAAGTACCTGTCTTATGTATTGAGGTGCCCCTGTGTTGGGTGCATAGATATTCATGACTGTTATGTCTTCCTCTTGAATAGATCCCTTAATCATGATGTAGTGACCTGCCTTGTCTCTTAGAATCTTCTTTACTTTAAAGTCTATTTTGTCTGATATGAGGATTGCTACTCCAGCTTTCTTTTGATTTCTATTTGCATGGAATATCTTTTTCCAGCCTTTCACTTTCAGTCTATGAGTGTCTCTAGGTCTAAAGTGGGTCTCTTGTAAACAGCATATATATGGGTCTTGCTTCTGGATCCATTCAGCCAGCCTGTGTCGTTTGGTTGGAGCATTTAGTCCATTTATGTTCAAAGCAATTATTGATACGAATGTTCCTATTGTCATCTTCTTAGAAATTTGGGGTTTGATTTGTAAGGCTTCTCCTACTCTTGTATTTATTGGCTATATCAGGCCGTTTAACACTTGTTGTAGGGCTGGTTTTGTGGTACAGAATTCTTTTAGTTTTTGCTTGTCTGTGAAGCTTTTGACTTCACCATCAATTCTGAATGAGATTCTTGCTGGCTAGAGAATTCTTGGTTGGAGGTTATTCTCTTTTAGCCATTTAAATGTGTCTTGCCATTCTCTTCTGGCCTGTAGGGTTTCTGTTGAGAGATCCGCAGTTAAACGTATGGGGTTTCCTTTATATGTTATTTTTTGTTTGCTCCTAGCTGCTTTTAGTATTCTCTCTTTATATTTAGTCTGCGTTAGTTTGATTAGAATGTGCCTTGGAGTGTTTCTTCTGGGGTTTATCCTGTATGGAACTCTTTGTGCTTCTTGGATTTAGTTCAGTATTTCCTTTCCCATGCTGGGGAAGTTTTCAACTATATATAGCCTCTTCAAGAATTTTTTCATAGTCTTTCTTCTCCTCTTCTTCTTCTGGAACTCCTATAATTCTAATGTTGGTGCGTTTGATATTGTCCCATAGGTCTTTGCAGCTATCCTCAGTTCTTTTAATTCTTTGGGCTTTGTTCTGTTCTTCAGCACTTATTTTCACCATTCTGTCTTCCAGCTCACTTATCCGTTCTTCAGCCTCTGATACTCTATTGTTGAGACCCTCTATAGTATTTTTCAGTTCAGCAATTGAGTTAGTTGTCTCCATTTGCTTATTTTTCATTTCTTGCATGTCTCTTCTCAATGCACTAATTTCCCCTAATATTCTGTTTTCAGTGTTTTGCATCCTCATTAGTATAGCTTTTCTGAATTCTCTTTCAGATAGTTTGTCTATCTCCTCCTCTGTCATTTGAAGTGGTGTTTCTCTAGCTTGGTCCTTCATTTGTGCAGTGTTTCTCTGACGTTTCATTATTAGGTTAATTTTTGTTTCTTTGTGTGTGTCTGTGTGTGTGGAGTTTTTTTTTTTTTTTTTCCCACCAGGCTTCTTGGTTGAATTCTCCCTTCCTTTGAGTTTCTGTCCTTGTAGAAGGGTTCAGTGGTTTGTGTCTTGGGTGGTGTTAGGTCTTGTTTACAGGTGAATAATCTCTAGTGTTGTATGTTCTTTGATAGTGTGGGGTCTTGGAATCCGGGCTTCCACTCCGAGGGTCCTTGGTTTGATGATTGGTCAAGGGGTGTAGGCTCTATGTCTGGTTTGCTATGGTGTTCTGTGATATTAGTTCACATACTAGCATCTGAGGAACAAGAGGTGCATCCCTGATGGGTGACAGTCATAAAAGCATGCAGATGTTTTCTAACATAGTCGTAAGACATACATACATACACAGCAATCCCCACAACTGACCAGTTTTACAGAAATAAGGCACAGGAAATCTTTCTGGCAATTCATGCAATCATAGATGATACTTACCCATTAAGTTCTGAATTAATTAAAATAGTGCCTGGAAAAATAGATCTAGCACAAGGTCCTGGCTTGGATAATTACAATGAGAGCAATTTTTAATTAGGACATGTGTTGGGGGTGACAAGGAGGAGAGTCTATAGGTAATAAAAAGGAAAAGATTCGTCTTGGAAGTATTTTATAGGATTAGGTAGCAAAGATTAGTGTGTGTACTGTTTAGTGTATTTGGAAGAGAATAGTGGAGACAGGAAGATAGTAAATAATTTATCTAGAGGATATTGGTAGATAGGAAAATGTTTTACATTTAGAACATAGAGGAAGAAAGCAGTCGGAAAGAGGAAAGAGAATTAGAGGTTTTCAAGAATTACACTTAAAATTAAAAAAAAAATACAATAAAATAAAAGTCAAAAAAGAAATTAAAAATTAAAAAGGGCAGAAAAAATTAATAAGAGACCAAAAAAGAAACAAAAAACACAAAAAGCAAAACAATCGAATGAAAACAACAACCAAAAAAAACCAAAACAAACAAACAAACAAAAAACCAGAATAAACAAACTAATAAACCCCAAACCAGACCAACCAATTGAATAAGCAAAATAGTCCGCCACAAATAAATAAGCAGAAGAAAAGAAAAAAAAAAAAAAACGTTAAATACTGTCCCTGGTTTTTATCTTCTCATCTGCCTGTTGGAAACCAATCTGCTCCTGATGGTGGTTTCTTGATGGCGTAGTCTTTCCCTTACAGCGCCGGTTGCTATGGTTTCTGTTTTTGTGTTCAGCAAAATGAGGGCTTTGCTGCCATACTGGGTGCTGGCCAGGACTGTGGGCTGGTCCCACTCAGTCGGGCGGAAGCCGCGGCGCTTGCAGTCCCATGTTGGAGTGGGGCGCCCCGGCTCTACCGTGCACCCGCCTGTAGTCTCCAATTTCTGCTCTTTCCCCGGCTTCCTCCGCTGCCGCTGCAGCTCTAAGGGTGCGCGGACTCATCCGCCACTGGCACACGCGCACTGTCAGTTACGTGTCTATGTCCCAAAGGCGGGCGCGAGCTCTCCCGTCCAGCCCGTGCCCGTTCCCTGGTCAGCAACCCGTGGGCGACTTCCCCTCTCCGTTCAGCAAGCCCTCCAGTTGGAGTGGCTGAAATTACCCGTGCCGCGGCTTCTCGCGGCGCCGCACCTTCTCGCGGTGCCGGGTTCCGGCGGCTCCTCATGGCGGCAGGTTCCGGCCTGAGGTACATTCTTTAAATGGCAAACTCACTCAATATGTACATTAGTCTGAAATTTTTTCACCCTTGTTTCTGAAGAATATTTTCATAAGGATTGCAATTCCAGGTTTTCTCAACACCTACACAGCATCTCTTCACTGTTTTCTGATTTCCATTGTTTTTACTAAGAAGTCGCCTGACAGTCTAATTGTCATGCCTTTATAATGGTAACTTTTGTCTCCAGCTACCATTATGATACTTCTTTTATGTTCTGTAACTTCACTAAGACTGGCCTAGATATAATTTAACTTTTTAATTATTAGTTTTAGGATTCTCTAGACTTCTCATATCTAAGAAATGTGTTTCTCATAATTTCAGATATCCATTTTTCATGTATTGCCTCATCCACGCATTCTCTTTTCTGAAGCTCTATTCACATGTTTGTAACTATCCATGACTATTGCAGTTCTCTGTGCTGCATCCTACCTATATCATTTCATTGGATCTTTCTTCCAATTCATTATTCACTTTTCATCTTCGTATAATCTGCTCTTAATTTCATCCATGGAGTTTCTAATTTCAGTAACTATAGCTTGCTCTTTTAAAATTGCTGTTTGGGGAGCTTTGCTGGTAGCCCAGTGGTAAAGAATCTGCCTGCCAATGCAAGAGACATGGATTCGATCTCTGATCGAGGAATATCCCACATGCTGTGGAAAAACTAAGCCAGTGAGTCACAACTACTGAGCCTGTGCTCTACAGCCCGGTAGCCACAGCTGTTGAGCCCACATGCCACAACTACTTATGCCTGTGTGCCCTGGAGCCTGCACTCCACAACAAGAGAAGCCACTGCAACAAGAAGTCTGCTCACTTCAACTAGACAGTGGAACCCACTCCCTGCAACTAGAGAAAAGTCCGCTGGCAGCTACAAAGACCCAGAGGAGCCAAAAATAAATAATAATGAAAATTTATAAAAATTGCTGTTTGGAAATGTTTTATTTTCCTGCTCTTTACTCCAGACTATATTCTTTTTCTTTATTCCTTTAAAATATAGAAAAGTATTTACTTTACATTTGTGTCAGACATTTCCAATTGAATTTGAAGTTTTTGTAGGTCTGATTCTATTGGTATTTTGGTTTCACATGTAATATTTGACTTTTGATTATGAGATTTTTGATTATGAGATCATGTTTATAGGAAATTCGACTATGGGAATTATTTGGGTCTGAGTTTAGGTAGGATTTTCCTGAACATTTCCGTCGTTAGACACTTGGGCGTGGCTTACCTGGTACCTCTTTACACCTAATTATTGCCTTTAAGACTTTTCAGCCTTCAAACCTAGGACTTACTAGTAGCTGAGGAGCCTCAGGAGATTTTTTTTCTCCTCTTCTCATCATCAAGACTTGAAAGAGGTCATTTTTTTTCCCCACTTCTTCCAGGGAATTCAGGTTTTTATATTTTTACTCTTAATCTGAAGCTAGGAATCTTTGAGGTTTTAGCTTTATGTCAGAGGTCTCCTAATTAAATTTCCCTCTTTGACTAGGTTCTATGTTTTGCCTTCTGTCCACAGTATGAAAATTAAAACTCAAAGTCACTGAGGTTCAGCCAGCTTCAGGGTGATCATCTTGCCCCTCTGAGCTTCTACTTTCACTTAGTGTTTGACCTCTCAGAAATCTTTATCTTCTTATCATCTCATCAGCACCTTTAAAAATATTTTTAATATATTTTGTACAGCATTTATTCAGTTTCACAGGAGAGTCAGGCAGGATCTCTAGCTGGCAATACGAGTATATGTAGAAAAAGTGAAAGTCGCTCAGTTATACCTGACTCCTTGCAACCCATAGACAAGCCAGGGAATTCTCCAGGCAAGAATACTGGAACAGGCAGCCTTCCCCTTCTCTGGGGGATCCTCCCTAGCCAGGGATTGCACCCAGGTCTCCTGCGTTGCTGGGGCATACTTTACCATCTGAGTCACCAGGGAATCTCACTATATGTAGAAGATATAATCAATTTCCTGCTAAGAGATTAACTCTGTCCTTCGACACTTTAAAATCTGTTATACATTTCTTCCTTGATTTTTGTTGTCTGAAATTCTTTTAAGGCAGGTATCATTTTTATTATAAAACATCCCATAGTAGCTTTATAATTATCTGAACACTTTGATGTTGCACAAATTAAAACAAGCTTTGAACCTCTGGAATAAAGGCTTGCCAAAGGCTTTATAACCATCATGACCTTTAATTTCTTTAATAAACTTAGCTCTCTTTAGAATCAATATCAAGTTGATAGATATGTGACATTTGTGTCGATCTTTCAAGTCTAAGGTCTCCAAGTGAGATGTGCATACTTCTTAGAGTGCAAAAGTTTATCCATTGAGGTACAGGAAGGAAATTATTGTAACTTTCATTAACAAATATTTTTATTTTAAAAAATCAAAATGAATTAATATTTACTAGCATTAGGATAAAAATTGACAAATATAAGTACTTGATCTGGATATTCTAAAGAAAAAGGGAACAGTTAACAGTATGAAGAAATTAGCTGTGACACCCTCTCTCTTTGTTCCTGTCTGGTACATTGAAATTTGCTACAATGTATATACACCCAGTTCAGTACATTTCCAGACTATATATTCTGGTTTCAGTTAACCCTCTCAAAATGGACAAGTGGCTTATAAACTTTTTTGTAAATAAGCTGTGGATCAAAAAGAATATTAATTATGTAAGCATATGTAGAGGCTTCCCTGATGGCTCAGACAGTAAAGAATCTGCCTGCAATGCTGGAGACTCAGGTTTGATCCCTGGGTTGGGAAGATCCTCTGGAGAAGGAAATGGCAATCTACTCCAGTATCCTTGCCTGGAGAATTCCACAGACAGAGGAACAACAACAATAAAGCATATGTAAACAATAAGGAAATGACAGAGATGATACCTCTCCTACTCCTAGTATAAGCTCTTTGTTGACTGCATTACAAAGAAAAAAATTAATGATCTTATCAGATCTACCAAGACATTGTCCTTCTCCAGAAAAAGAAATTATCAACAAGAAGGCTTTTTGAAATCTGAATGTGTTTTCATCATTATTAATAAATTTGTGGTTGTTTTGTCACTAAGTCGCATCCAACTCTTGCGACCCCATGAACTGTAGCCTCCAGGGCTTCTCTGTCCATGGGATTTCCTAGGCAAGAACACTGGAGTAGGTTGCTATTTCCTCCTCCAAGGGATCTTCACAACTCAGGGATCAAACCCATGTTTCCTGCATTGGCAGGTGGATTCTTTACCACCGAGTCACTAGTGAAGTCCCGATTAATAAATAAGTATATTTTTTCTCCATTAGCTACTGATAGTTGTATTTGCATGTTATATGTTAATAAAATAAATACAAATATATCAGGATATATATTTAATATTTTCTTATTATTTGGAATGATTTGAAACTTACAACCTAGTCATACCCTCAAAAATTCCACACACACAATTATTTTTTCTCTAATTATTGTAACTTACACAGTCACTGCTCTTTAAGTGACTCACTGGTCATCCTTTAGAATAATTAATTTGATAAATATTCACTCCGTATTCACATGCAGTGGTCACCACTCTCTCCCCACTTTCAATTATTTGCCTAGCTCTACTTTATTTGCAAAACTTTTTACCTCATCTGAGGAGTACTTTTTGCAATTCCACTGCTCTTACATTTAGTTGTATGTGGTGGGGTACATAATTCTGATAAAACACCTCAGAGCTATGTACAAACATTGTGAATAGTAGACTAAGATAAAGTGTCCTGCTTTCACAGGGCCATTAAGGCCATCCAAGCTGAAATCCTCACATATGAAGCCTGGTGTGGTTCCTGTTGGTGAATGCTTTTAGACTCAGGTTTGATCCCTGGGTTGGGAAGATCCTCTGGAGAAGGAAATGGCAATCTACTCCAGTATCCTTGCCTGGAGAATTCCACAGACAGAGGAACAACAACAATAAAGCATATGTAAACAATAAGGAAATGACAGAGATGATACCTCTCCTACTCCTAGTATAAGCTCTTTGTTGACTGCATTACAAAGAAAAAAATTAATGATCTTATCAGATCTACCAAGACATTGTCCTTCTCCAGAAAAAGAAATTATCAACAAGAAGGCTTTTTGAAATCTGAATGTGTTTTCATCATTATTAATAAATTTGTGGTTGTTTTGTCACTAAGTCGCATCCAACTCTTGCGACCCCATGAACTGTAGCCTCCAGGGCTTCTCTGTCCATGGGATTTCCTAGGCAAGAACACTGGAGTAGGTTGCTATTTCCTCCTCCAAGGGATCTTCACAACTCAGGGATCAAACCCATGTTTCCTGCATTGGCAGGTGGATTCTTTACCACCGAGTCACTAGGGAAGTCCCTATTAATAAATAAGTATATTTTTTCTCTCCATTAGCTACTGATAGTTGTATTTGCATGTTATATGTTAATAAAATAAATACAAATATATCAGGATATATATTTAATATTTTCTTATTATTTGGAATGATTTGAAACTTACAACCTAGTCATACCCTCAAAAATTCCACACACACAATTATTTTTTCTCTAATTATTGTAACTTACACAGTCACTGCTCTTTAAGTGACTCACTGGTCATCCTTTAGAATAATTAATTTGATAAATATTCACTCCGTATTCACATGCAGTGGTCACCACTCTCTCCCCACTTTCAATTATTTGCCTAGCTCTACTTTATTTGCAAAACTTTTTACCTCATCTGAGGAGTACTTTTTGCAATTCCACTGCTCTTACATTTAGTTGTATGTGGTGGGGTACATAATTCTGATAAAACACCTCAGAGCTATGTACAAACATTGTGAATAGTAGACTAAGATAAAGTGTCCTGCTTTCACAGGGCCATTAAGGCCATCCAAGCTGAAATCCTCACATATGAAGCCTGGTGTGGTTCCTGTTGGTGAATGCTTTTAGACTGGAAATTTTTAAGTAAAGCATTTTCTACATACTCAAAAAGTTCTGAGAGCCTCTGAAAAATTGCATTTATAGATACAGTGCAACCACCTTAGCCAAACCTAATTGCTGAAGACTGTTTTTTATCTTGTAAAGAGTATGTACTCCTTACCATTCCAATCTTTGTGAAGAAAGCAGAAAAAACCAGTACAAAACTAGCCAGACTCAGGACAGAAAGATTGTCCCCATCAGCTGCCTCTTTTCTCATCTTTTCATGAGTATAAATGCAATGTAAGTTACTCTTGCATTTCAAGATAACAAAGGTTATTTATTTTAAACATTTCATCATTATTATTAATTTGAACAAAGATTCACTTTCCATCACATCATGTTGCCTTTCCCTGAAGTCTCAAAAATCTGTCTATTAATTGATTTCTTGATGATAAAACAAATACATATAATTCCTTAGCAACATATTACATGCAAAAGAAAACAGAGAAAAGATAAATAGAAAGAATAAAGTTATAACTGAAATTAAAATAACTAAAATATTAACTAACATACCTACAAGTTGTAACTGAATCACTATGCTTTACACTTGAAATCAAAACAATATTGGGGCTTCCCTGGTGATCCAGTGGGTAAGGACACCGCCTTGCAGTGCAAGGGGCGCCGGTTCGATCCCCAGCCTGGGAATATCCCACGTGCCACGGAGCAGCTGGACCAATGTGTCCAATTACTGAGCTGGAGCTCTGGAGTATGCACCCAGAGCAGGTGCTCTGCGACAACAGAGGCCACTGCAATGGGAGGCCCACACGGGCCAAAGAACAAAGATGGATGAAACTGAATAAATGAAAGACCAATAGAAGTGGCCCACCTGCCCTTCTCCCTCCCCAACCCGCCCCCCCCAAAAAATAAAAAAAAAAGCAATATTGGATATCAACTATATTTCAATTAAAAGAAAAACAAAACAACAATAAATTAAACAAAAGTTGAAGGACAACTGCTTGATCATTTTGCATACTTCTGGACGCATGGCCTACTTTAGCAGTTGTTGTTCAGTCACTAAGTCATGTCTGATGTCTTTGCGACCCAACTGAATGAAGCACACCAGCCCTCCCTTCAGTAATTATTGGTGGATAAAGTTTGAGAGACTCAATGAGACTTTTCTGGCTTTCTGGCTCCCTTTGCCTTTTTTTTTTTACTGCTTGAGGGTAAATAATTATAATCAACAGATACAAATTAAAAGGAGATTGCAAAATAAATAAATAAATAAATAAACCCAAGGAGCTTGCAAAGAACATTGGGGAATAATGGATGATGGCAGAGTATATGGTATTATACCAAAGAATAATCCCCAGTTCCACCAGAAGTAGACCTTAGGAGACATCCCTATCACCCACTCTCTTGATTCTTTTACCTTCTCCTACCAAATGCTTTCAAGTTTTCAGTATGATATGGGAATTCTCCTAAGTGTTCATTATCCTAAAATCAAAAGCAATTCTTTAAAGAATCGCTGTCATTAATAACACTATGTGTTTCTGCAAGGTTGCTAGGCTCAGATCAGACTAATGGGTTGTGAGCCAAAAAAAGTGCAACAATCTATAATACATGGCAAATCACAATTATAAGTTGAATGCTCACTTAGTTCACAGAACTACTCCAGGCAAAATGATTATTAAAATTCTAACTATGAGACAATGCAATGGCAATAAAGGGTATGTGGGAAGGGAATAACGCAAAAGAGATGCTCAAGCACATACACATAAAGAAATAACCATTTCTTCTGTAACTGCTGTGTTTGCTGCTCACTGGTACCTACCTGCTTCTTCTTGTCACCATACCTGGCAAATGACAGGATGTGATTTATAATCAGTTGATGAACACAAATATGTGTTTTTGTGTTAGTGTTACCTCCTCTACCTCCTCTCTTCTTTAACTTTCCTTCTTCTTATCCATCTTTATTTATTTGAACGTTTATTTCTCACATTCTGCCAAACATACATAAAACCTCTTACTTTGGCCTTCTCACCAAAAAGACACTTTTATAATAGATACAAAGCTGAGATTAGGAATATATAAGAAGATACTTATTAAAATAAAACTAAAAGATTACTCTAAAGATGTGCTGAACACTTCACTATTCAAATATGCTGAAGTACCTTAATTCGGGTGACCTATAGTATCCTGATATGTGATAATTGCTAAACTCTCTGCCAAGTTATTTTCAGCGTATTGTAGGTGGGCATGTAGGCCACAAGCCTTCTTCAGGTACAAACTGCTGAACAATTACTGATGAGAGAAAGGTTGTAATAGGTTTACAGAAATCTGGGCTGACTTTGGGACCATTTAGAGGGAACCATTTTGCCTTACTGTTATAAAGATTATAAGGAAGTAGTTTAAGGTAGTTAGAGGCAAGCAAACAAAAGACAGACAAACAGATCTATATAACTTCTACTTTCACTTCCTGCCTACTCCATTACTTCTAGCATTATAGGAGAAATAACATGATTGGAATGACCGACAGGTTAGAGACTGAGCAAGGTTTACCTGGTAGAAAGTAGACTGAATACTGTTGACTAAACCTTTGGGTTTTACCTTCTCCTACCAAATGCTTTCAAGTTTTCAGTATGATATGGGAATTCTCCTAAGTGTTCATTATCCTAAAATCAAAAGCAATTCTTTAAAGTGCAAAACAATGTGTTTCTGCAAGGTTGCTAGGCTCAGATCAGACTAATGGGTTGTGAGCCAAAAAGTGCAACAATCTATAATACATGGCAAATCACAATTATAAGTTGAATGCTCACTTAGTTCACAGAACTACTCCAGGCAAAATGATTATTAAAATTCTAACTATGAGACAATGCAATGGCAATAAAGGGTATGTGGGAAGGGAATAACGCAAAAGAGATGCTCAAGCACATACACATAAAGAAATAACCATTTCTTCTGTAACTGCTGTGTTTGCTGCTCACTGGTACCTACCTGCTTCTTCTTGTCACCATACCTGGCAAATGACAGGATGTGATTTATAATCAGTTGATGAACACAAATATGTGTTTTTGTGTTAGTGTTACCTCCTCTACCTCCTCTCTTCTTTAACTTTCCTTCTTCTTATCCATCTTTATTTATTTGAACGTTTATTTCTCACATTCTGCCAAACATACATAAAACCTCTTACTTTGGCCTTCTCACCAAAAAGACACTTTTATAATAGATACAAAGCTGAGATTAGGAATATATAAGAAGATACTTATTAAAATAAAACTAAAAGATTACTCTAAAGATGTGCTGAACACTTCACTATTCAAATATGCTGAAGTACCTTAATTCGGGTGACCTATAGTATCCTGATATGTGATAATTGCTAAACTCTCTGCCAAGTTATTTTCAGCGTATTGTAGGTGGGCATGTAGGCCACAAGCCTTCTTCAGGTACAAACTGCTGAACAATTACTGATGAGAGAAAGGTTGTAATAGGTTTACAGAAATCTGGGCTGACTTTGGGACCATTTAGAGGGAACCATTTTGCCTTACTGTTATAAAGATTATAAGGAAGTAGTTTAAGGTAGTTAGAGGCAAGCAAACAAAAGACAGACAAACAGATCTATATAACTTCTACTTTCACTTCCTGCCTACTCCATTACTTCTAGCATTATAGGAGAAATAACATGATTGGAATGACCGACAGGTTAGAGACTGAGCAAGGTTTACCTGGTAGAAAGTAGACTGAATACTGTTGACTAAACCTTTTTGAAAATGAAGAGTTGTAACATTTATCAAAATACCAAACTGACAGTAAGAGAGAGAAAGGACTCAAATTACATTTAGTCATGGCTTTTTTTTTTTCTCCTTCCTGAGTGTGTATCTTTTATTAAGAGAGACATAAAATTGAGATGGAAGAGAAGGGTAGGTAGGGGTTAGTGGAGAGGGAAAAAGAGGGAATTGTTTGCTTGAACATGGAATGTCTATTATGACATTTCTGCCGCTATGGTTGCTCCAAATGTTATACCAGAAATCAATAAGCTCTAAATTGTATTCAATCAATAAATATTTCTTTAATGTTTATTCTGTGTCAAAGCTGACTTTACAAAGCTCAAATATCTTTCCTTTTAGCACATAAAACTTCTTTACCTGAGGGCTGTAGGCCTTTAAAAGGTTTATATAAAATGGTATCTGGTCTCAGCTAATTCAAAAGCTTTGACACCAATTACCATTCCCTAGAATAAGCAGATTGGTGAGATGAAGAAACTTAAAAAAAAAAAAAAAAAAAAACAAGTGACACACAAACAAATACATGCTGAAATGGTACAAAGATACTTTGTGTTTTGATAAACACCAATAATAGCCTCTTTACTATTTGCTGGATATTTGTAACATTAATAAACTGTTTAATTCAGAATTTCTCCTCCATTTTCATAGGGTTTCTGGTTCTCTAAACAAACAATTTTTCATAGGTTTTAGATAAGCAGTTTAACATTGGGGGGTCTACAGAAATCCCACAAATCTCTTTTTCATGTCAGCGAGTACAACTCAAAACTGGGCATGTTCCTTTAATAAGGAGGATTGGTAAGTATCTTGGCGAAAATCAGTCAGAAGGGAAACATTTATATGACTAATTAAAAAAAAAAAAGAATGCTTGGAACAAAATAAATATGGCATACCTATGATCTGAATAAGAAAATGGAAAGGGTTTTGGCTTACTCATTTTTACAAGGTAGGAAGAATGAAGTATTGAGTAGATTCTTGCCTTTCTTAAATGAACTGTACCGCTAAATAACCAAATGAGAACAAATTTCTCTGTATAGAGGTATTTCAATTAGTACATGCAGAAGAAATAAGATAACTATAATTTCCACTTTGCAATGACTAATTAGATAACAAATCTAAGTAATGCAAAGCAATTTGTGTTAACATCAATAAAAGAGGCAACCACCCTGGACATGCTCTCATGTCCCCTGACTTCCATACCTGCCATGATTTTGTCGCATAATGTGAGGGAAAATATGGCTATCTGATGAAGTGTATACCTTTCTAATTTTTTTTAGTGCCATTAGAATCTTGTATATAATTAGTGTAGTAATTGTATTTCATGTCAACATCAATGAGCACTGAAGATAGTGTGTTCCTCATTCACGTGTTTTCATTTCCTTGCTGGTTTGTTAAATCTTCACTGAATGTGTGAAGACCAACCCTTTAAGAGGAACATTAGAACCTAGGGTTAATTCCATGGAATTAATCTAATCTATGCTCTATGCCTGACATTCTGGATGATTTTTCTAATCCTATCTTGATTTATCTTTTAAGTGAGAATAATTATCTGAATCTGGACTAAATTAATTGATAGTTTTAAAACCTGCCCTTTTTTTCTCTTCACCAAAGATGCAAGATAATTATGACTGGGTTTTAAAGGTTATAAGAAGAAAAAAAAATTGTACTTTTAATAATGTTTCCTTATTGCTTGACATTGGTGTTTTCTCATGATAGGGCTGAGCCCTGGGCCCTGAGAAAAGAAGAGTTCCATTTGAAAATGGAATGGTGAATTTGAAATATCCCTAAGGCTATTCATTTCTACTTTATTGTTATTGTTAAGCCAAGAGGGGAATTTACTCTTACATACATCTACTGTAAATCACTATTGGACAGCTGAATCAGCTTCTCTTTACTTTTGCCTTTCTTCAGGCAGAAAAAAATTCATTTGATTAGTTTCTTTTCTTTTCCAGTGTGGTCACAGTGGTGAGGCAAGACCTTCTCATTCAGTCACCCTTAAGCCATTTTCCAATTGCCACTCACTATGCATTACTTTCTGCTACCAAGTTTTTAAGAAGAACATATTGGTAGAAGGTTGGGGGTGGGGTAGGAATCCATGCTAAAGTAGCTGGTTCTCACCCAAAAGCCACAATCAGTCTCCAGCATGCTGCCCACAGTCCATTGGTCCATTGCTGCAAAACACTGGAAGGGAGAGAGCCCTGGGCATGGCTTTGGAAGACTCTATCTATATGGAGATCAACCTCATGATCGTAAGCAAGTCATTGCTCCTCTGAGTTTCAGTCTTCTCAAATGTGAATTGAAGAGAACACTCTCTGCCAGGCAGAGCTCAAAACTTTGGGGAAATTCAAATGAGCTAAGGTGCATTCAGCATATTCAAGGTTGTTAAACCCAATGCACTCTTTTCATTTCCTGGGTTTTGTTTAAGAATTCTAATTTGAAGTATTTTAATCAGTGGCTCAGTGGTAAAGAATTCATCGTCAATGTTTGTTTATAAATGAATGTTTGAACTCAGGTTCTATCCCTGAGTCAGGAAGACACCCTGGAGAATGGAATGGCTAACCACTCCAGTATTCTAGTTCAATTATGGACAGAGGAGCCTCGGTCGAGGTTCCAAAGAGCTGACGACGAAAAATCGATTTATCTTTTAAGTGAGAATAATTATCTGAATCTGGACTAAATTAATTGATAGTTTTAAAACCTGCCCTTTTTTTCTCTTCACCAAAGATGCAAGATAATTATGACTGGGTTTTAAAGGTTATAAGAAGAAAAAAAAATTGTACTTTTAATAATGTTTCCTTATTGCTTGACATTGGTGTTTTCTCATGATAGGGCTGAGCCCTGGGCCCTGAGAAAAGAAGAGTTCCATTTGAAAATGGAATGGTGAATTTGAAATATCCCTAAGGCTATTCATTTCTACTTTATTGTTATTGTTAAGCCAAGAGGGGAATTTACTCTTACATACATCTACTGTAAATCACTATTGGACAGCTGAATCAGCTTCTCTTTACTTTTGCCTTTCTTCAGGCAGAAAAAAAAAATTCATTTGATTAGTTTCTTTTCTTTTCCAGTGTGGTCACAGTGGTGAGGCAAGACCTTCTCATTCAGTCACCCTTAAGCCATTTTCCAATTGCCACTCACTATGCATTACTTTCTGCTACCAAGTTTTTAAGAAGAACATATTGGTAGAAGGTTGGGGGTGGGGTAGGAATCCATGCTAAAGTAGCTGGTTCTCACCCAAAAGCCACAATCAGTCTCCAGCATGCTGCCCACAGTCCATTGGTCCATTGCTGCAAAACACTGGAAGGGAGAGAGCCCTGGGCATGGCTTTGGAAGACTCTATCTATATGGAGATCAACCTCATGATCGTAAGCAAGTCATTGCTCCTCTGAGTTTCAGTCTTCTCAAATGTGAATTGAAGAGAACACTCTCTGCCAGGCAGAGCTCAAAAACTTTGGGGAAATTCAAATGAGCTAAGGTGCATTCAGCATATTCAAGGTTGTTAAACCCAATGCACTCTTTTCATTTCCTGGGTTTTGTTTAAGAATTCTAATTTGAAGTATTTTAATCAGTGGCTCAGTGGTAAAGAATTCATCGTCAATGTTTGTTTATAAATGAATGTTTGAACTCAGGTTCTATCCCTGAGTCAGGAAGACACCCTGGAGAATGGAATGGCTAACCACTCCAGTATTCTAGTTTGCAGAATTTCATGGACAGAGGAGCCTGGTCGGTTACAGTCTACGTGGTTCCAAAGAGCTGGACAAAACTGATCGACTAACACACAGTCAATCTCCTGCCAACCAATATTCTGGACTCTTGTTACCTGAAAGATGATTCATTCCAGACCCTACTAATCATTCAGTGCCTCTCACTATCTCTCCTTGACACACTCTCTCTCTCTCTCTTTCACACACACATACACACACCATTTCCCTGAGGGTGGAGGGAAAGAAGTGTATTAAAGAGCATTTTCCTGACTCAAAGGACTTACCCTTCAACTTCAGCCACATTTACTTGCCTTCCAGTCTCCCTAACCACCACCTCAACTGCTAGCCCCAGATTTCATATCCATCATGCCTCCGAGTTGAATCTGTAGCAATCAGCACCTCAAAGGGTTCCTCACTCATTCTTAAAAAGTATGTGTCTTTGAACTCTGTCTCCTCTCCTAAAGGGAGAGGTGTTGCTCCCATGGGGAGGTCTCCACTGTCTCCCACTTTAACAGAGATGCATTTCTTTGCCTAAATTTCTTCTCAGAGAGCATTAGCTGGAATGTCAGCACATCTATATTTAATTAAAATTCCACTTTCCTCTGCCTCAAGTTTCCTGAACACACCCAGGCACCACAGTGGGTTTTGGAGAGTTTCCTACAAATAAATACTCTTAGTAATATTGCCCCAGTTTGCTCACATCTGCTGTCCACTGAGGCAGCACCCAGATGGCTAGCTGACAAGCTTTTGGTTTTACATGAACACTTGTATATTGTTCATTTAAATTCATCTACTGTTGTCTTACCACAGATGATCCTCCTCTTCCCTACATATAAACACACACACACATGCACACACATTCTCTTTTGCCAAATGATCCAACATTATATTGCAGATTTCATGACTCTTTACTTATAAATACCTCTCAAATACACATTTCTAAGTACAGGAACATTCTCCTGTATAACACATGTACCATTACTGTAATTAAGAAGTCAGTAGTAACTCAGTACTATCATCCCACATGCTGTTTATAATTCACATTTCTTCTATCACCCTCCCCCAAATATCTTTTATAGCTCCTTTTCTTCCAGATCAAATGCGTCAAGTGTCTAGCACTGCATTTGCCTCTTGTGTTTTGGGGGCACTTCAAAAGATTCACCATCATTAAGAAATGAGATTGTTGAGATGACTGTTTTGGATGGGAATATACTAAAAACACAAGCCTTATGACTGCCAAATCTTAACATAAAGGGAGGGTTGTGCTATCCGTAAGAACTGTCCTGTTTTTGTCTTATGGACACATGAATTGTGCCATTAATCAATGTTTCATATTCATTTTAGTAGCAAGAAAGTTTTGATCAAATTTTCTCCTAATCCCCATGATATGAACTGAATTGTGCCCCCCTCAAAAAAAAATATGTTTAAGTCTAACTCTTGGTACCTTAGAATGTGACTATATTTGGAGATAAGGTTGCTAAAGAAATGATTACATTCAAATAAGACTACTCAGGTGGGTCCCAATTCAATCTGACTGCTGTCCTTTCAAGAAGAGATACGGACATATAGGGAGGCACCAAGGATGTGTGTGGACTGAGGAAAGACCGTGTGAAGACACAGGCAAGAGGCTACCATCTGCAAGACAATGAAAGAGGCCTCGGAGGAAACCAGCTTTGCTGACACCCTGATGTAGAACTTCCAGCCTTCCAGAACTGTTAAGAAAATACATTTCTGTTTGTTTAAGCCACTCAGTTTGTGCTACTTTGTTATGGAAGTTCCAGCAAATTCACAGAAATTTTGGTTCCAAAAAGTGGAGCACTGCTGTAACAAATACCTAAAAACATGGAGGTGGCTTTAGAACTGGTTTGCAGGTAGAAGCTGGCAAAATTTTGAGGCACATGTCAGAAAAAGTCAAGACTGCCTTGAAGAGATTGTTGGCAGGCATGGACATCAATGGTGACTGTGGTGAGGTCTCAGACAGAAATGAGAGATGTGGTATTACACACTGGAAGAAAGACAATTCTTATTCTAAACTGGCAGAGAGAACTTGGCTGAATTGTGGTCTAGTGTGTTGTGGAAGGCAGGATTTGTGAGTGATGAACTTGGATATTTAGCTGGAGACATCTCTAAGCAAAGTGTTGAATGTGTGGACTACCTCATTAATGTAAAATGTGAAAGAAGAGAGATAGATTGAAGGAACTGTTAAGCATAAAGGAACCAGAACTTGAAGATTTGGAAAACTATACCTATCTCCATTGAAAAAATCTGAGAAAGTGTATTTCAGATAGAACAGCAAGGGTGTTACTGGACAATCACTCCAGAAAGCGTCAGCCATAATAATACATATACCCTTTCCTTTTTAGCCTCCTCCTCCTTTCCCCATCTCACCCTTCTAGGCTAAATTTATGGCTGATTCAACTTGTACAGCAGAGACCAACACAAAATTGCAAAAAACTATATTATGTCTGTGTCCCCATTGCTGCCCTGCAACAAGGTTCATCAATGCCATCTTTCTAGATTCCATACATATGCATTGGTATGTATTTGTTTTTCTCTTTCTGGCTTACTTCACTCTGTATAATAGGCTCTAGGTTCATCCACCTCATTAGCACTGACTCAAATGTGTTCCTTTTTATGGCTGAGTAATATTCCATTGTATATATGTGCCACAATGGAAATGCAGATATAGAGAACAGACTTATGGACATGGAGGGTGGAGGGAAAGGGCAGGGATAAATGGAGAGAGTAGCACAGAAACATATACATGACCCTATGTAAAATGGAGAGCCAGTGGGAATTTGCTGTAGGACTCAGAGAACTGAAACTGGGGCCCTGTAACTTTGTTATGGAAGTTCCAGCAAATTCACAGAAATTTTGGTTCCAAAAGTGGAGCACTGCTGTAACAAATACCTAAAACATGGAGGTGGCTTTAGAACTGGTTTGCAGGTAGAAGCTGGCAAAATTTTGAGGCACATGTCAGAAAAAGTCAAGACTGCCTTGAAGAGATTGTTGGCAGGCATGGACATCAATGGTGACTGTGGTGAGGTCTCAGACAGAAATGAGAGATGTGGTATTACACACTGGAAGAAAGACAATTCTTATTCTAAACTGGCAGAGAGAACTTGGCTGAATTGTGGTCTAGTGTGTTGTGGAAGGCAGGATTTGTGAGTGATGAACTTGGATATTTAGCTGGAGACATCTCTAAGCAAAGTGTTGAATGTGTGGACTACCTCATTAATGTAAAATGTGAAAGAAGAGAGATAGATTGAAGGAACTGTTAAGCATAAAGGAACCAGAACTTGAAGATTTGGAAAACTATACCTATCTCCATTGAAAAAATCTGAGAAAGTGTATTTCAGATAGAACAGCAAGGGTGTTACTGGACAATCACTCCAGAAAGCGTCAGCCATAATAATACATATACCCTTTCCCTTTTGAGCCTCCTCCTCCTTTCCCCATCTCACCCTTCTAGGCTAAATTTATGGCTGATTCAACTTGTACAGCAGAGACCAACACAAAATTGCAAAAAACTATATTATGTCTGTGTCCCCATTGCTGCCCTGCAACAAGGTTCATCAATGCCATCTTTCTAGATTCCATACATATGCATTGGTATGTATTTGTTTTTCTCTTTCTGGCTTACTTCACTCTGTATAATAGGCTCTAGGTTCATCCACCTCATTAGCACTGACTCAAATGTGTTCCTTTTTATGGCTGAGTAATATTCCATTGTATATATGTGCCACAATGGAAATGCAGATATAGAGAACAGACTTATGGACATGGAGGGTGGAGGGAAAGGGCAGGGATAAATGGAGAGAGTAGCACAGAAACATATACATGACCCTATGTAAAATGGAGAGCCAGTGGGAATTTGCTGTAGGACTCAGAGAACTGAAACTGGGGCCCTGTAACAACCTAGAGGGGTAGGATGAGGAGGGAAGTGGGCAGAGGTCCAAGCTGGAGGGAACATATGTATAGGCTGAGGCATGCTGATGTATGGCAGAAAGCAACACAATATTGTGAAGCAACCATCCTTCAATTAAAAATACACTTTAAAAAAGAAAAAAAATTAAAAAGAACTAAAAAAATAAGAGAGAGCAAGGGTGTGACTCATGTATCCACTCAATCATCTCAGCAGAAGCCAGAAACAGAGATGGAATGCAAAGCAGAAACACTGCCAGCTTGTACTAAAGGTAACAGAGAAGAAAGGGTGTTGGACTTAAACTAAAACATCAGCTCTTCCCTAGGTCTCTCGCCAGTCCACCCTGTATTTTGGACTTGCCAGTCTCCATAGTCTCGCTAGTCAATACAGACACACAGATACACACACATGCGCACGCACACACACACACGCACGCACACTCACCCCACTGAGTTTATTTCTCTGGAGAAACTTGACTAATACACCCCACCCTTAGCCGGTGCGGAGATCTATAGTTTTAACCTGGTCTGATTCCTCTTTTGTGTCTCTGATATGTCCATATATCTTTGTTATTTTATTTTTTCTCACCTCTATTTAATATAACTTAACACATTCCATGCAACCATGTGAGCCAGTTTATATGCTCTGGAATAAAAAGACTGTAATCGAACCATGAACAAACAAACCATAAACAAACTATCCCTTCAACATAACCACTTTTTCCTCAGATTTCTAATCTTTACTGCCATGAATAGACATTGCCAGGAACTCTGGTATAGGTGAAATAAGTGTGTGAAACTTTTCACTAAGCTTTGTATAAGATGAGTGTGGACTCTCTATAGCAAATGTCCTATTGTCATTTTCACTTGACCCTGTTATTCCTCCAATTGTTATCCTTGCTTATTTTTTTCTTAATTTATTTTTTTAACAGAAGTATAATTGCTTTAGAATATTGTGCTGGTTTCTGCCATACAACAATGCAAATCATTCTTCTTACTTATTCTTAAGTAAAAGATTGACACTTGGTGTTAGACTGATGAAGATTTTTAAATGTCTTAGAAACTGGCTTCTAACTGCCATTATTTACAGGAAGATGAAAGTGGGGCTTTTTTTTGTAAAGAAGTGCAAGATGTCAATGTTAGGAGAGTCCCAAAGGAAATGAGAGTCATATTAGTGGGAGAAATAAGGAAGAGGAAATGTATGAGAAACACAGGTTTTTTATGGAGGTTTTCAGGAAAGTGAAGTCCACAGGCCCCCATGTAGGTTGAAAGACCTGAAGGTCTAAAATCACAGAGGGGATACTCACTGTCCTTACAGACGTCTGGCTGCCAGTGCTGGATGAGGCAGCCTACCTCAGGGCAGCATTTGTGAGTGGCACACACATAATAGATCGTTTCACAAATTTGTTCCCAAGGTATTCGTGGAGTAATGTAAAAGTACTCCTCTGAGCAACAGCTATTACTGTTGGTTAATAATAAACCAGCCATTAGAGCATTCTGCAAAAATTATCATCAAGGCATACAGTGTGAACAAATACCTTTCTTTAAAAAATAATAGCTCACAGAAATGTTCTAATAATTTACTCTTGGCGAAAGGGAGCAGGTTTGCTGCTGCTCAAACTTCAAAACAGTTTTGTCTTAAACCACATGTGATCTTTAAATGAGCGGGGACTGGGGCGAGGGGAGAAGGGAGGCTGGGACAAGGGAGCCACACCCAGATTTTGTGAAGGTGCTCTGCTTTCTTTTTCCAATATTTCTCTAGAATTTTCAACCACATTGTGTGTGATAATTCCTACCTGACTGTATTATACTAAACCATGTTCTTTTCTAGCCTCCAGCTGTGGTAATGGGAAATAAACAAGGCTGATATTTACAATTCCATTTTCTTACTTACTGAAAAATTCTGTGATTTTGTTCCCTGATTGGATTCACACAATTACTGGTTTGCTATTTTCTGAGCTATTGAGCTCAGGTTGCAGCGAGATCAGAATTCGACAGCCAAGGTTGCTCACTGGAATGATACCTTCCTGTGGCATAATTCCCACATTATCATCACTGATTTCCAATAGCAAAGGGCAACCTAATTTTTAGATTTTAGAGCTCACTTGCATATGTGTATTATATCTAATGTGGAAGGCTTATTTGAAAAATCACTACAAGGAAGCAAGCAAATGTGTCATCCAAATTACTCCTTGGGATGTTTTTGCTTCTTCCAAAAATGGAAAACTACACAAATTCCCACATATTTCATTCTGAGGCTTTGGTAAAACTTTTGAATTAAATGCCATAGACTGGGACCTGTTATAACATTTGCACAAGATGGTTTTTCAAACCAGGCCATGTAGGTTGAAAGACCTGAAGGTCTAAAATCACAGAGGGGATACTCACTGTCCTTACAGACGTCTGGCTGCCAGTGCTGGATGAGGCAGCCTACCTCAGGGCAGCATTTGTGAGTGGCACACACATAATAGATCGTTTCACAAATTTGTTCCCAAGGTATTCGTGGAGTAATGTAAAAGTACTCCTCTGAGCAACAGCTATTACTGTTGGTTAATAATAAACCAGCCATTAGAGCATTCTGCAAAAATTATCATCAAGGCATACAGTGTGAACAAATACCTTTCTTTAAAAAATAATAGCTCACAGAAATGTTCTAATAATTTACTCTTGGCGAAAGGGAGCAGGTTTGCTGCTGCTCAAACTTCAAAACAGTTTTGTCTTAAACCACATGTGATCTTTAAATGAGCGGGGACTGGGGCGAGGGGAGAAGGGAGGCTGGGACAAGGGAGCCACACCCAGATTTTGTGAAGGTGCTCTGCTTTCTTTTTCCAATATTTCTCTAGAATTTTCAACCACATTGTGTGTGATAATTCCTACCTGACTGTATTATACTAAACCATGTTCTTTTCTAGCCTCCAGCTGTGGTAATGGGAAATAAACAAGGCTGATATTTACAATTCCATTTTCTTACTTACTGAAAAATTCTGTGATTTTGTTCCCTGATTGGATTCACACAATTACTGGTTTGCTATTTTCTGAGCTATTGAGCTCAGGTTGCAGCGAGATCAGAATTCGACAGCCAAGGTTGCTCACTGGAATGATACCTTCCTGTGGCATAATTCCCACATTATCATCACTGATTTCCAATAGCAAAGGGCAACCTAATTTTTAGATTTTAGAGCTCACTTGCATATGTGTATTATATCTAATGTGGAAGGCTTATTTGAAAAATCACTACAAGGAAGCAAGCAAATGTGTCATCCAAATTACTCCTTGGGATGTTTTTGCTTCTTCCAAAAATGGAAAACTACACAAATTCCCACATATTTCATTCTGAGGCTTTGGTAAAACTTTTGAATTAAATGCCATAGACTGGGACCTGTTATAACATTTGCAAAAGATGGTTTTTTTCAAATTGCAGTAGAAGGGTGCTATTTTTCAAACTGACCATGTACTTTGGTGTTAAGAGAGAAACTTCAGGAAAACTTCCGGGTGGCAAGAATGATGGGGCATTGCTGTGTGTGTGTGTGTGTGTGTGTGTGTGTGTGTGTGTGTGTATGAATGCATGAAAGTTTAGAGATCACTAAATGAGGTAATGTTGCTGAAATATATATGCATTTCTCCTCTGCCTGCAGATTTACATTAAAATCTGGGGGAAACTAAACTTAAAATCAGAGACTATGTAACAAATAGAAATGAAGGCAAGTTGAGATCTCCAGGATTCACACAGAATTGTCATATCTTGTTGTTTGGTCCACGAGACACTGGAGAATATGGTGCACTTTTGTTGGTATTACTAGGCTGCTTTGTTTGAGGATTCTAAGAATCCATCCAATATTCTTTGAAGTACTGAGCAACATCAGTTCATCTCAAAGATCACTTGTGTCCAGTAGCGAAAGGGCCAGAAGTCAACATCTGATATATGTAACTTTAAACTTGCAAAAGAAGTGAATTGTATTCATTCTGGGGCTCACCTTGGGGTATATAAATGCTCTCCTATCCTCTTGAATCAGCATGGTTTTTAACAATATTTTCAGTGACTAGGCTGAGAAAGCCACTAAAAATGTTACAGAAAACACTTAATACTCACCTTTTACTTTATTTAATGTACCATAGTGTGAAACATTTTCAAGATGTCTGATAATTTAAAATCCCTTTAATTTTTCTGAGCTATTGAGCTCAGGTTGCAGCGAGATCAGAATTCGACAGCCAAGGTTGCTCACTGGAATGATACCTTCCTGTGGCATAATTCCCACATTATCATCACTGATTTCCAATAGCAAAGGGCAACCTAATTTTTAGATTTTAGAGCTCACTTGCATATGTGTATTATATCTAATGTGGAAGGCTTATTTGAAAAATCACTACAAGGAAGCAAGCAAATGTGTCATCCAAATTACTCCTTGGGATGTTTTTGCTTCTTCCAAAAATGGAAAACTACACAAATTCCCACATATTTCATTCTGAGGCTTTGGTAAAACTTTTGAATTAAATGCCATAGACTGGGACCTGTTATAACATTTGCAAAAGATGGTTTTTTTCAAATTGCAGTAGAAGGGTGCTATTTTTCAAACTGACCATGTACTTTGGTGTTAAGAGAGAAACTTCAGGAAAACTTCCGGGTGGCAAGAATGATGGGGCATTGCTGTGTGTGTGTGTGTGTGTGTGTGTGTGTGTGTGTGTGTGTGTGTATGAATGCATGAAAGTTTAGAGATCACTAAATGAGGTAATGTTGCTGAAATATATATGCATTTCTCCTCTGCCTGCAGATTTACATTAAAATCTGGGGAAACTAAACTTAAAATCAGAGACTATGTAACAAATAGAAATGAAGGCAAGTTGAGATCTCCAGGATTCACACAGAATTGTCATATCTTGTTGTTTGGTCCACGAGACACTGGAGAATATGGTGCACTTTTGTTGGTATTACTAGGCTGCTTTGTTTGAGGATTCTAAGAATCCATCCAATATTCTTTGAAGTACTGAGCAACATCAGTTCATCTCAAAGATCACTTGTGTCCAGTAGCGAAAGGGCCAGAAGTCAACATCTGATATATGTAACTTTAAACTTGCAAAAGAAGTGAATTGTATTCATTCTGGGGCTCACCTTGGGGTATATAAATGCTCTCCTATCCTCTTGAATCAGCATGGTTTTTAACAATATTTTCAGTGACTAGGCTGAGAAAGCCACTAAAAATGTTACAGAAAACACTTAATACTCACCTTTTTTCTTTATTTAATGTACCATAGTGTGAACTACAAGATGCATTTAATAATATCAAGAGCTGTCTGATAATTTAAAATCCCTTTTTAAAGTTTTCATGACATGAACTCTTCTTACCAGACTCTTGCTGAACCCCATCCCTCATTTCCACATGTCCAACACTTAAAATTTAAATCATAAGCCATTGCTTTTTGACAAAGTTCAAGATTTTAAAATCTATCTTACATTCTTCAGTAAGAACACTACTATCAGAAATGGTTCTGTCCCGTAGTGCAATGAAGGTGAAGGCCACCTTAGCCGGCGGCCGAGGTGGGATCCCAAGGCCTCTCCAGTCAGCCAAGGGCACACCACCAGCTCGTCTCACCCGCCGCACCGGGGAGGTGGAGCATGAGCACACGTGTTAGGACCCAAAGATGGTAAACTATGCCTGGGCAGGGCGAAGCCAGAGGAAACTTTGGTGGAGGTCTGTAGAGGGCCTGATGTGCAAATCGGTCGTCCGACCTGGGTATAGGGGAGAAAGACTAATCGAACCATCTAGTAGCTAGTTCCCACCAAAGTTTCCCTCAGGATAGCTGGCACTCTCGCAGATGAAAAAACCCACGCAGTTTTATCTGGTAAAGAGAATGATTAGAGGTCTTGGGGCCGAAACGATCTCAACATATTCTCAAACTTTAAATGGGTAAGAAGCCTGGCTCGCTGGCATGGAGCCGGGCGTGGAATGCGAGTGCCTAGTGGGCCACTTTTGGTAAGCAGAACTGGTGCTGCGGGATGAACCGAATGCCGGGTTAAGGCCCCATGGAGCCGGGCGTGGAATGCGTCAGATAAGTTGTTTATTCTGTTTCGAAGTACTGAGCAACATCAGTTCATCTCAAAGATCACTTGTGTCCAGTAGCGAAAGGGCCAGAAGTCAACATCTGATATATGTAACTTTAAACTTGCAAAAGAAGTGAATTGTATTCATTCTGGGGCTCACCTTGGGGTATATAAATGCTCTCCTATCCTCTTGAATCAGCATGGTTTTTAACAATATTTTCAGTGACTAGGCTGAGAAAGCCACTAAAAATGTTACAGAAAACACTTAATACTCACCTTTTTACTTTATTTAATGTACCATAGTGTGAACTACAAGATGCATTTAATAATATCAAGAGCTGTCTGATAATTTAAAATCCCTTTTTAAAGTTTTCATGACATGAACTCTTCTTACCAGACTCTTGCTGAACCCCATCCCTCATTTCCACATGTCCAACACTTAAAATTTAAATCATAAGCCATTGCTTTTTGACAAAGTTCAAGATTTTAAAATCTATCTTACATTCTTCAGTAAGAACACTACTATCAGAAATGGTTCTGTCCCGTAGTGCAATGAAGGTGAAGGCCACCTTAGCCGGCGGCCGAGGTGGGATCCCAAGGCCTCTCCAGTCAGCCAAGGGCACACCACCAGCTCGTCTCACCCGCCGCACCGGGGAGGTGGAGCATGAGCACACGTGTTAGGACCCAAAGATGGTAAACTATGCCTGGGCAGGGCGAAGCCAGAGGAAACTTTGGTGGAGGTCTGTAGAGGGCCTGATGTGCAAATCGGTCGTCCGACCTGGGTATAGGGGAGAAAGACTAATCGAACCATCTAGTAGCTAGTTCCCACCAAAGTTTCCCTCAGGATAGCTGGCACTCTCGCAGATGAAAAAAAAACCCACGCAGTTTTATCTGGTAAAGAGAATGATTAGAGGTCTTGGGGCCGAAACGATCTCAACATATTCTCAAACTTTAAATGGGTAAGAAGCCTGGCTCGCTGGCATGGAGCCGGGCGTGGAATGCGAGTGCCTAGTGGGCCACTTTTGGTAAGCAGAACTGGTGCTGCGGGATGAACCGAATGCCGGGTTAAGGCACCCGATGTCGACGCTCATCAGACTGCAGAAAAGGTGTTGGTTGATATAGACAGTAGGACAGTGGCCATGGAAGTCCGAATCCGCTAAGGAGTGTGTAACAACTCACCTGCCAAATCAACTACCCTGAAAATGGATGGCACTGGAGCGTCAGGCCCATACCCAGCCATCGCCAGCAGTCAGAGAGGTGCGAGAGTAATGATCTAGATATCGATCCAAGAAGAAGACATAACAATCATAAATATCTATGCACCCAATGCAGGAGCACCCCAATACATAAGACAAACACTTTCAGACATAAAAGAAGACATCGACACTAACACAATCACAGTAGGAGACTTTAATACTCCTTTCACACCAATGGACAGATCATCCAAACAGAAAATTAATAAAGAAACACAAGCCTTAAATGCCACACTAGAAGAAATGGACCTCATCGATATTTTTAGGACTTTCCATCCAAAAGCAGAAGAATACACTTTCTTCTCAAGTGCTCATGGAACATTCTCCAGGATAGACCACATCTTGGGCAACAAATCTAACCTCAGTCAATTCAAGAAAACCGAAATTCTATCAACCATCTTCTTAGACCACAATACAATGAGACTAGAGATCAACTACAGGAAAAAAACCGCTAAAAACACAAACACATGGAGATTAAACAACACATACCTAAAAAACCAACTGATCATTGAGGAAATCAAAGGAGAAATTAAACAATTCCTAGAAGAAAACGACAATGAACACACGACTGTGCAAAACCTATGGGATACTGCAAAAGCAGTGCTAAGAGGGAAATTAATAGCAATTCATTCAAGAAACTAGGAAAATCTCAAACGATCCCTTTCCCAACGATGATAAAACCCACGCAGTTTTATCTGGTAAAGAGAATGATTAGAGGTCTTGGGGCCGAAACGATCTCAACATATTCTCAAACTTTAAATGGGTAAGAAGCCTGGCTCGCTGGCATGGAGCCGGGCGTGGAATGCGAGTGCCTAGTGGGCCACTTTTGGTAAGCAGAACTGGTGCTGCGGGATGAACCGAATGCCGGGTTAAGGCACCCGATGTCGACGCTCATCAGACTGCAGAAAAGGTGTTGGTTGATATAGACAGTAGGACAGTGGCCATGGAAGTCCGAATCCGCTAAGGAGTGTGTAACAACTCACCTGCCAAATCAACTACCCTGAAAATGGATGGCACTGGAGCGTCAGGCCCATACCCAGCCATCGCCAGCAGTCAGAGAGGTGCGAGAGTAATGATCTAGATATCGATCCAAGAAGAAGACATAACAATCATAAATATCTATGCACCCAATGCAGGAGCACCCCAATACATAAGACAAACACTTTCAGACATAAAAGAAGACATCGACACTAACACAATCACAGTAGGAGACTTTAATACTCCTTTCACACCAATGGACAGATCATCCAAACAGAAAATTAATAAAGAAACACAAGCCTTAAATGCCACACTAGAAGAAATGGACCTCATCGATATTTTTAGGACTTTCCATCCAAAAGCAGAAGAATACACTTTCTTCTCAAGTGCTCATGGAACATTCTCCAGGATAGACCACATCTTGGGCAACAAATCTAACCTCAGTCAATTCAAGAAAACCGAAATTCTATCAACCATCTTCTTAGACCACAATACAATGAGACTAGAGATCAACTACAGGAAAAAAACCGCTAAAAACACAAACACATGGAGATTAAACAACACATACCTAAAAAACCAACTGATCATTGAGGAAATCAAAGGAGAAATTAAACAATTCCTAGAAGAAAACGACAATGAACACACGACTGTGCAAAACCTATGGGATACTGCAAAAGCAGTGCTAAGAGGGAAGTTTATAGCAATTCAATCCCACCTCAAGAAACTAGGAAAATCTCAAACAGACGACCTAACCTTATGCTTAAAACAACTGGAGAAAGAAGAAAAAGACACCCCAAATCCAGCAGAAGAAGGGAAATCATAAAGATCAGAGCAGAAATAAATGATAAAGAAACAAAAGAAACAATAGTACAGATAAATAAAACAAAAAGCTGGTTCTTTGAAAAGGTAAACAAAATTGACAAGCCACTGGCCAGACTCATTAAGAAAAAGGGAGAGAAGAACCAGATCACCAAAATCAAAAATGAAAAAGGAGAGATTACAACAGAGAATGCAGAAATCCAAAGGATTCTAAGAGACTATTATGAACAACTCTATGGCAACAAACTGGACAACCTGGAAGAAATGGACAGTTTCTTGGAGAGGATTAATCTCCCAAGACTCAATCAGGAAGAAACAGAAACTATGCACAAGCCAATCACAAGCTCAGAAATCAACGTTGTGATCAAAAATCTACCCAAAAATAAAAGCCCAGGGCCAGATGGTTTCACAAGTGAATTCTACCAAATATTTAAAGAAGAGCTAATGCCTGTCCTTCTAAAACTCTTCCAAAACATTGCCCAGGAAGGAACACTTCCAAACACATTCTATGAGGCCGCCATCACCCTGATACCAAAGCCAGGCAAAGACAACACAAAAAAAGAAAATTATAGGCCAATTTCACTGATGAATCTAGACGCCAAAATCCTCAACAAAATCCTAGCAAACAGAATTCAACAACACATCAAAAAACTCATTCATCACGATCAAGTTGGGTTCATCCCAGGCATGCAAGGATTCTTCAATATCCACAAGTCAATCAATGTGACACACCATATCAACAAATTGAGAGACAAAAATCACATGATCATCTCTATAGATGCAGAAAAAGCCTTCGACAAAGTACAACATCCATTTATGATAAAAGCTCTTTAAAAAATGGACATAGAAGGAACCTATCTCAACATAGTGAAAGCCATATATGAGTAGCCCACAGTGAACATAATCCTCAATGGTGAAAAACTCAAAGCATTCCCTCTAAGATCAGGAACAAGACAAGGGTGTCCACTTTCACCACTACTATTCAACATAGTCCTGGAAGTTCTAGCAACAGCAATAAGAGAAGAGAAAGAAATCAAAGGAAACCAGATTGGAAAGGAAGAAGTCAAACTCTATTTGCAGATGACATGATATTATACATAGAAAATTCCAAAGACACTATTACAAAACTACTAGAGTTAATGAGCGAATTCAGCAAAGTCACAGGATACAAAATCAATATACAGAAATCACTGGCATTCCCATACACAAACAATGAAAAATCAGAAAATGAAATCAAAGAGGCAATCCCCTTCACCATTGCCACCAAAAGAATCAAATATCTAGGAATAAACCTACCCAAAGAAACAAAAGAACTGTACACTGAAAATTACAAGACACTCATGAGAGACATTAAAGAAGACTTAAACAGATGGAGAGATATTGCATGTTCCTGGGTCAGAAGAATCAATATTGTGAAAATGACCATACTACCAAGTGTCATCTATAGATTCAATGCGATCCCTATCAAACTTCCAATGACATTCTTCACAGAACTAGACCAAAGAATAGCACAGTTCATATGGAAACACAAAAGACCTCGAATAACCAAAGCAATCCTGAGGAAGAAGAATGGAGCTGCAGGGATCAGCCTCCCCAACTTCAGACTCTACTACAAAGCAACAGTCCTCAAGACAGTATGATACTGGCACAAAAACAGCAATATTGACCAATGGAACAAGATCGAGAACCCAGAGATCAACCCACGCACCTATGGGTACCTTATTTTTGACAAAGGAGGCGAAACTATAAAATGGGACAAAGACAGCCTCTTCAACAAGTGGTGCTGAGCAAATTGGACAGCTACATGCAAAAAAATGAAGTTGGAACATTCCCTGACCCCATGCACAAAGATCAACTCAAAATGGATTAAAGACCTAAATGTAAGACCAGAAACCATCAAACTCTTAGAGTAGAATATAGCAAAACCCTCAAGGACATAAATCAAACCAAGATCTTCTCTGACCCACCTACTAGAATAGCGGAACTCAAAAGACAAATGAACATGTGGGACCTCATGGGAAACTCAAAGCATTCCCTCTAAGATCAGGAACAAGACAAGGGTGTCCACTTTCACCACTACTATTCAACATAGTCCTGGAAGTTCTAGCAACAGCAATAAGAGAAGAGAAAGAAATCAAAGGAAACCAGATTGGAAAGGAAGAAGTCAAACTCTATTTGCAGATGACATGATATTATACATAGAAAATTCCAAAGACACTATTACAAAACTACTAGAGTTAATGAGCGAATTCAGCAAAGTCACAGGATACAAAATCAATATACAGAAATCACTGGCATTCCCATACACAAACAATGAAAAATCAGAAAATGAAATCAAAGAGGCAATCCCCTTCACCATTGCCACCAAAAGAATCAAATATCTAGGAATAAACCTACCCAAAGAAACAAAAGAACTGTACACTGAAAATTACAAGACACTCATGAGAGACATTAAAGAAGACTTAAACAGATGGAGAGATATTGCATGTTCCTGGGTCAGAAGAATCAATATTGTGAAAATGACCATACTACCAAGTGTCATCTATAGATTCAATGCGATCCCTATCAAACTTCCAATGACATTCTTCACAGAACTAGACCAAAGAATAGCACAGTTCATATGGAAACACAAAAGACCTCGAATAACCAAAGCAATCCTGAGGAAGAAGAATGGAGCTGCAGGGATCAGCCTCCCCAACTTCAGACTCTACTACAAAGCAACAGTCCTCAAGACAGTATGATACTGGCACAAAAACAGCAATATTGACCAATGGAACAAGATCGAGAACCCAGAGATCAACCCACGCACCTATGGGTACCTTATTTTTGACAAAGGAGGCGAAACTATAAAATGGGACAAAGACAGCCTCTTCAACAAGTGGTGCTGAGCAAATTGGACAGCTACATGCAAAAAAATGAAGTTGGAACATTCCCTGACCCCATGCACAAAGATCAACTCAAAATGGATTAAAGACCTAAATGTAAGACCAGAAACCATCAAACTCTTAGAGTAGAATATAGCAAAACCCTCAAGGACATAAATCAAACCAAGATCTTCTCTGACCCACCTACTAGAATAGCGGAACTCAAAAGACAAATGAACATGTGGGACCTCATGAAACTTAAAAGCTTTTGTACAGAACAAGAAACTACAAAAAAGCTCAACAGACACCCCACAGAATGGGAGAAAATCGTAGCATATGAAACAGCAGACAAAGAAGTCATCTCCAAAATCTGCAAGCAACTCAGACAACTTAGCACGGGAAAAATGAACAACCGAATTAAAAAATGGGAAAAGGACCTAAACAGACACCTCTCCAAAGACGACATACAGATGGCCCAAAAGCACATGAAATGATGCTCAAATTCACTTATAATTAGAGAAATACAAATCAAAACTACAATGAGATATCACCTCACACCCTTCAGAATGGCCATCATCCACAAATCGACAGACAATAAATGCTGGAGAGGGTGCGGAGAAAAGGGAACCCTCTTGCATTGCTGGTGGGAATGTCAATTGATACAGCCTCTATGGAAGACAGTCTGGAGATTTCTTAAAAAAACTAAAAATAGAAGCACCATACGACCCAGCAATCCCACTCTTAGGCTTAGAGCCGGATGAAATCAAATCTGAAAGAAGCACCTGTACCCCAATGTTCATTGCAGCTCTCTATACAATAGCTAGAACATGGAAGGAACCTAGATGTCCATCGATGAACGAATGGATCTGAAAGCTTTGGTACATATATACAATGGAATACTACACAGTTGTGAAGAGAAATGCAGAAGAATCAGCCCTAATGACGTGGCTGGATCTAGGACATATCATCAAAAGTGAAGTCAGTCAGAAAGAGAAGGAAAACAAGAATCGAGACCCAGAGATCAACCCACGCACCTATGGGTACCTTATTTTTGACAAAGGAGGCGAAACTATAAAATGGGACAAAGACAGCCTCTTCAACAAGTGGTGCTGAGCAAATTGGACAGCTACATGCAAAAAAATGAAGTTGGAACATTCCCTGACCCCATGCACAAAGATCAACTCAAAATGGATTAAAGACCTAAATGTAAGACCAGAAACCATCAAACTCTTAGAGTAGAATATAGCAAAACCCTCAAGGACATAAATCAAACCAAGATCTTCTCTGACCCACCTACTAGAATAGCGGAACTCAAAAGACAAATGAACATGTGGGACCTCATGAAACTTAAAAGCTTTTGTACAGAACAAGAAACTACAAAAAAGCTCAACAGACACCCCACAGAATGGGAGAAAATCGTAGCATATGAAACAGCAGACAAAGAAGTCATCTCCAAAATCTGCAAGCAACTCAGACAACTTAGCACGGGAAAAATGAACAACCGAATTAAAAAATGGGAAAAGGACCTAAACAGACACCTCTCCAAAGACGACATACAGATGGCCCAAAAGCACATGAAATGATGCTCAAATTCACTTATAATTAGAGAAATACAAATCAAAACTACAATGAGATATCACCTCACACCCTTCAGAATGGCCATCATCCACAAATCGACAGACAATAAATGCTGGAGAGGGTGCGGAGAAAAGGGAACCCTCTTGCATTGCTGGTGGGAATGTCAATTGATACAGCCTCTATGGAAGACAGTCTGGAGATTTCTTAAAAAACTAAAAATAGAAGCACCATACGACCCAGCAATCCCACTCTTAGGCTTATACCCTGATGAAATCAAATCTGAAAGAAGCACCTGTACCCCAATGTTCATTGCAGCTCTCTATACAATAGCTAGAACATGGAAGGAACCTAGATGTCCATCGATGAACGAATGGATCTGAAAGCTTTGGTACATATATACAATGGAATACTACACAGTTGTGAAGAGAAATGCAGAAGAATCAGCCCTAATGACGTGGCTGGATCTAGGACATATCATCAAAAGTGAAGTCAGTCAGAAAGAGAAGGACAAATACAGTATATTAACACATATATATGGAATCTAGCAGGATGGTGATGATGGCACACGCAGTGAAGCAATGGAAAGACAAACATGGACAGTGGACATATGGACATTGTGGGGAAGGAACAGTGGGTGGGAGGCATAAAGGAAGTAGCATGAAGGTATGTACTATCATAAGTGAAGAAAATAGCTCTAGTCATGGCTCTGTGAGAAAGGGGGATCCTTCAGGGGTGCTGTGTGATGCTTGAGAGGGGTGGGAAGGGGGGGATATACATATGACTAATCTGGGAACATATATATCTGTAAACAACAAAACTCTGTAAAAGTTAAAAGTAAAATAAAGGTTTAAAAAAAAAAAAAGAAATGGTTTTGTCATTTACACACATTAAATTCTCCTAAAAAATCAGTATTTGAAGGACTGAAAGCTAGAATTTCTGAATTAGTGGCATTCCCTTCAGCTGTCAAAGTTTTGAATTTGTTGCTTACTTTGCATTTGCAAAGCTTTTGGTTCTGTTGCCCAAAAAATGCATTGAAGAAATAAATCCTTTTTTAAAAAGTCCTCTTAGGCTTCATTATGAGTCACTTGAAACAGAGTCAGATTTCCCTGAGAGTGTATTTTTCCATTGTTATAGGGAGAAATGGATGAAATAAGAAATTGGAGGGGCAAACCAAAAAGCTAAAATTAGCCTTAGGAAACCATAATTTTTAGAATGCATTTCCAAAAACTTTGCAAGAAACATCAGTTCTTCACGTTTTAATTTTATGAGAAAGAAATCTAATATAATTTTCACATGTCTTCACAATTTGAAGGTATTATTAACAATATTGTTTTCCACAGCAGAATTTCTGCCATCCAAATTCTTTACTTTGTGCTCACTGGGTGCAATGAGCAGTGTATCTTGAATGAAGAAGACAGAATCTTCAATTACCATATATATTAAAAAATTAGGTCCATACTCATGATATTCGACAAGTAGCTTTAAGAAGAAATACCTCTTCAGAGCAGGGACTGTTTTATTCATAGCTATGTCCCTGTCCCTGACTTCTAGCCCATACCAGATCATACAGGCCCTCAAAGAGTCAGAAGAGAAGGACAAATACAGTATTTTTTGAATCTAGCAGGATGGTGATGATGGCACACGGAAGCAATGGAAAGACAAACATGGACAGTGGACATATGGACATTGTGGGGAAGGAACAGTGGGTGGGAGGCATAAAGGAAGTAGCATGAAGGTATGTACTATCATAAGTGAAGAAAATAGCTCTAGTCATGGCTCTGTGAGAAAGGGGGATCCTTCAGGGGTGCTGTGTGATGCTTGAGAGGGGTGGGAAGGGGGGGATATACATATGACTAATCTGGGAACATATATATCTGTAAACAACAAAACTCTGTAAAAGTTAAAAGTAAAATAAAGGTTTAAAAAAAAAAAAAGAAATGGTTTTGTCATTTACACACATTAAATTCTCCTAAAAAATCAGTATTTGAAGGACTGAAAGCTAGAATTTCTGAATTAGTGGCATTCCCTTCAGCTGTCAAAGTTTTGAATTTGTTGCTTACTTTGCATTTGCAAAGCTTTTGGTTCTGTTGCCCAAAAAATGCATTGAAGAAATAAATCCTTTTTAATAAGTCCTCTTAGGCTTCATTATGAGTCACTTGAAACAGAGTCAGATTTCCCTGAGAGTGTATTTTTCCATTGTTATAGGGAGAAATGGATGAAATAAGAAATTGGAGGGGCAAACCAAAAAGCTAAAATTAGCCTTAGGAAACCATAATTTTTAGAATGCATTTCCAAAAACTTTGCAAGAAACATCAGTTCTTCACGTTTTAATTTTATGAGAAAGAAATCTAATATAATTTTCACATGTCTTCACAATTTGAAGGTATTATTAACAATATTGTTTTCCACAGCAGAATTTCTGCCATCCAAATTCTTTACTTTGTGCTCACTGGGTGCAATGAGCAGTGTATCTTGAATGAAGAAGACAGAATCTTCAATTACCATTTATATTAAAAAAAAATTAGGTCCATACTCATGATATTCGACAAGTAGCTTTAAGAAGAAATACCTCTTCAGAGCAGGGACTGTTTTATTCATAGCTATGTCCCTGTCCCTGACTTCTAGCCCAATACCAGATTCATAGCAGGCCCTCAATAGTTACTTGTTGAATGAATGAATTAGTGTTGCTTTTATTTATAACTGTGTCTCAAACATCTTAACCTAATTATTAGAACTATTCTCTTATTTGAGTATATATGCATATTCATATTGTTCCTCCAATATTATATACAGAGTTTACATTTTCTTGATTTGGAATTAAATTCAAAAGTCTAAAATTATTAGAAAATATTATGGTTTTAAAGGAAGACTTGGGCTTCCCCTGGTGGCGCAGTGGATAAGGACACCGCCTTGCAATGCAAGGGCCGCCAGTTCGATCCCTGGCCTGGGAAGATCCCACATGCCGCGGAGCGGCTGGACTGATGTGTCCAATTACCGAGCCGGAGCGCTGGAGCTCTGGAGCCCATGCGCCCAGAGCCAGCGCTCTGCAACGACAGACGCCACTGCGATGGGAGGCCCACAGGAGCTGAAGAACAAAATGGATGAAAATAGAGAAATGAAAGACCAATAGAAGTGGCCCACCTTCTCCCCTCCCTCCCCAACATGACCCCCGCCCAAAATAAATAAATAAATAAATCTTTAAAAAAAAATAAATAAATAAATAAAGGAAGACTTCTCCTCAGGCAATTTCCCAAGTCTTTACAGTAAAAGTTTTCATCCAGACATTACCAGACCTTTTCAAACCCTGACATGGCACTCTCCTGTGTCAATTTTCATGCTTCATCATGAGAACAGGATGGGTGATGTTATTAAAGGACTTTCTGTTAATTCATAAGCTTTGAAAGCCATTGGGTCCCAAGAATAATGATATTACTGCTAAACTTTTGCTTTTTGATCTACAGTGCATTTTATAATGAATCTGCACAGAATGAAAGATGAGCATTAAGATCAAATCATTTTTGCATATAAAAAACTAAATTAGTTTAAATAAGATAATCTAACATTTATCTTTGGATCAACTATTAGCCAAAGGCAAAGTATTGCAATCATAAGGATCAAACTGTCAAAGAGCAACATATTTTTAACACTAATATTAGTGAGATAGAATCATGGAAAGCTTAAATTAATTGTTCCAATAAAGAAAGGCATTTTGATATTAACTAACAAACAAACAAAACCCTGTGGATAACAAAGGCTTAAAGGTCAATTTTTTTTTTTTTACTCTCATGTATTAGATTCCCTGAATAACAAAACTAATATCTTATTAATATGAAACCACTAATGCCATAATGAGTGTTATGAAGTATTAAAATCATTATCCACTGAGATAATGCTAGATAATCACTAAGCTGAGTGAATGCTTCAGTCTGAATCAAAAGTGTGCTCAGTACATCCATTTGGGAAGATTGATCCCAAGCGGTTAGGGCTGATTTTTTTAGTATGTTTCCATGACAAAAACCTCTAAATAGGAAGAAATGGCCATCTTTATTTTATCTCTTAAGGAAATGATATGCAAAAATCATGATTCATTTACCAGTGCTTCATAGTACCAGAAGAAAACTCAAATTTGGTTAGGATGGTTATTTGATTCAAGAAAATTGGTGGATTATTATTCTTTTTTCCTTTCTGTTTCAGTCTTGCAGTTCTGTAGATAGTTTAATGCAGACTACTGCCACTTGAGTTCAGAAATCAGGTAACACAATTGTAAGCCTGCAGAATTTCTGAGTGCTACATCCATTCAAGCATAATTAATGCCTTGTATTATGACTAATAATTTGTTTAGTATCTTTGATATCTCTCAACAGCTCTGATGTACACTTTCAGGTTAATAGACAAGCATGAAAGAGCCAGGTCAGCCCTGGCTTCCTGGTACCTCCATCTCTTCAGGTGAAATGATCCTTTGCTCCATTTAGCCCTAAAATCTTGGATCCAGGAAGTCAGCTAGTAAGGGATAGCTATGACCTTCAAAGTCAGTAAGTTTCACCTGTACACAGATTTCAGAGGATAACTGCTCCATGATACTGCCTTAAATATTACATATGTGTATATATATATATATACGATGTTAAAAATGACTTAATAAAAAGTGATTTAATGTTATTCCTCTCATTATACCCAGAAGTTATTAATATTGTATTTTATGTTTAAATACTTTAAAAATTCTAAGACATTTAAACTTTTTAAAGAGTATCATAAAAATTAAATATCACTTTCCATTTTGAGATTATTTATACTGCAATGAAAATGTACCTGCTTCCTCCCTCAAATTTAAAACTATATGAGATTATAACAGAAGATGAATGACATAATCAAATCAGTTACCATGTAAACTTCAGGCCAAAGTTGCTTTTCTCTAAATTCTTAGAACTCTTTCCACTATGGAGATGTTTAATCTGAAAATTTTTCCTTAGTATTATATATCACAAAACTAATATCTTATTAATATGAAACCACTAATGCCATAATGAGTGTTATGAAGTATTAAAATCCACTGAGATAATGCTAGATAATCACTAAGCTTGAATGCTTCAGTCTGAATCAAAAGTGTGCTCAGTACATCCATTTGGGAAGATTGATCCCAAGCGGTTAGGGCTGATTTTTTTAGTATGTTTCCATGACAAAAACCTCTAAATAGGAAGAAATGGCCATCTTTATTTTATCTCTTAAGGAAATGATATGCAAAAATCATGATTCATTTACCAGTGCTTCATAGTACCAGAAGAAAACTCAAATTTGGTTAGGATGGTTATTTGATTCAAGAAAATTGGTGGATTATTATTCTTTTTTCCTTTCTGTTTCAGTCTTGCAGTTCTGTAGATAGTTTAATGCAGACTACTGCCACTTGAGTTCAGAAATCAGGTAACACAATTGTAAGCCTGCAGAATTTCTGAGTGCTACATCCATTCAAGCATAATTAATGCCTTGTATTATGACTAATAATTTGTTTAGTATCTTTGATATCTCTCAACAGCTCTGATGTACACTTTCAGGTTAATAGACAAGCATGAAAGAGCCAGGTCAGCCCTGGCTTCCTGGTACCTCCATCTCTTCAGGTGAAATGATCCTTTGCTCCATTTAGCCCTAAAATCTTGGATCCAGGAAGTCAGCTAGTAAGGGATAGCTATGACCTTCAAAGTCAGTAAGTTTCACCTGTACACAGATTTCAGAGGATAACTGCTCCATGATACTGCCTTAAATATTACATATGTGTATATATATATATATATACGATGTTAAAAATGACTTAATAAAAAGTGATTTAATGTTATTCCTCTCATTATACCCAGAAGTTATTAATATTGTATTTTATGTTTAAATACTTTAAAAATTCTAAGACATTTAAACTTTTTAAAGAGTATCATAAAAATTAAATATCACTTTCCATTTTGAGATTATTTATACTGCAATGAAAATGTACCTGCTTCCTCCCTCAAATTTAAAACTATATGAGATTATAACAGAAGATGAATGACATAATCAAATCAGTTACCATGTAAACTTCAGGCCAAAGTTGCTTTTCTCTAAATTCTTAGAACTCTTTCCACTATGGAGATGTTTAATCTAGAAAAACTTGTTGTCCTTAGTATTATATATCACAGAATCTCTCATAAATATATAGATAAACTTATATATTCGTTAGGTATTTCCTGAATATCACGCAGAGAAATATTAATTTGGATGACGCATATTATTACATTGAAACTGGTGCTTCATTCTGACAGTTAACCCTATTTAATAAACCTCATAAAATATGGTTGATCATAAAATGGTTCTGGAATTGTAAACATTTTAGAGTTTTTTTTTTTCCCCCCAGGAGAATGTGTTCTCTGCAATTGCTCAGAAATCAGAACTGAGAAGGCTAAGCTCCTTGATGAATACTTCCAAGTATTGGATTAACAGGTAAAATGAGAATCACACTTTAAATAACTGTTGAGCATGTGTGAACACGTGGATCCATCCCCAATGCTTTGAGTGATGTAGGTTTTACCATTTCCTTTTACAGTGTAACTTTATGTGTTTGACACATGAAAAATAAACCCCTAACAAAAACCATTTGCTTTTAAGCAAATCCAGTCTATTTTGAGAGATTTGTGCTGGTCTCTTAACATCTAACTTTCTGTAAATGACAATAACAACTTTGGTTAATTTCCTTTTCCCTCCCAAGATTCTACCATGAAGCTCACAAATTCTGAAGACATTTGAATGAATTTTGATATTACCTTATTAGCTGCCAACCTAGATTTAACTCAGTACACATTTTGTGTAGAGTGGTTGAAAATACTTTCAGTCAGGCTCCTATCATGTTATAGTTTTTCTTCCTCCTTCCTGCCTCTCTTTCTTCTTCCTTCCTCTCCTCCCTCCATCTTCCATTTTTGCAACTCTTAGTAAAAGGTCATTATCCCTGTCTAGACTTTTCTCATAATTGTCTGTGCTTTTCAGAACAAATGTTAACGAGCTGTGCCCAATAGTATGCACTTTGGTCTCTGATTTCTCTGCTTCCTGGCACTCAGCCTGTATGTGAAAGATTTTAAATAAACATAAACTTTTCATACATTCTTTTTGCAAGGTGACTTTGGGTCCACTTGAAATTGGATTTACAATATCCTTGGCAGAGAGGGAAGAGGGGCAGAGAAAGGAAAAATATAGGTGAGGAAGATTAAGAAGTACAAACTTCCAGTTGCAAAATAAATGAGTCACAGGGATGAAATGTGGAGAATACTATGTGGAGAATATAGTCAATATCTGTATGATATCCTTGTATGCTGACATATTGTATGCTGACTAGACTTACTCTGGTGATCATTTTGAAATGTATAGAAATATCAAGTCATTATATTGTACAACAGGAACTAACACAGTGTTGTAGGTCATTGATACTCCAAAAACAAACTCATAGAAAAAGAGATTAGATTTTTATTTACCAGAAGCAGGAGTGGAAGAATGATGCCAGTCAAAAGATACAAACTTCCTGTTATAAGATACATAAGTACTAGGGATATAATGTACAACATAATAAATATAATTAATACTGTTGTATGTCGTTACATATGAAAGTTGTTAAGAGAGTACATCCTAAGAGCTTTAATCACAATGAAAACATCTTTTTCTCTTCCTTTTTTGAGCAGATTTGTGTTTTTTTTGGTTTTTTTCTAAAAATAAACCCCTAACAAAAACCATTTGCTTTTAAGCAAATCCAGTCTATTTTGAGAGATTTGTGCTGGTCTCTTAACATCTAACTTTCTGTAAATGACAATAACAACTTTGGTTAATTTCCTTTTCCCTCCCAAGATTCTACCATGAAGCTCACAAATTCTGAAGACATTTGAATGAATTTTGATATTACCTTATTAGCTGCCAACCTAGATTTAACTCAGTACACATTTTGTGTAGAGTGGTTGAAAATACTTTCAGTCAGGCTCCTATCATGTTATAGTTTTTCTTCCTCCTTCCTGCCTCTCTTTCTTCTTCCTTCCTCTCCTCCCTCCATCTTCCATTTTTGCAACTCTTAGTAAAAGGTCATTATCCCTGTCTAGACTTTTCTCATAATTGTCTGTGCTTTTCAGAACAAATGTTAACGAGCTGTGCCCAATAGTATGCACTTTGGTCTCTGATTTCTCTGCTTCCTGGCACTCAGCCTGTATGTGAAAGATTTTAAATAAACATAAACTTTTCATACATTCTTTTTGCAAGGTGACTTTGGGTCCACTTGAAATTGGATTTACAATATCCTTGGCAGAGAGGGAAGAGGGGCAGAGAAAGGAAAAATATAGGTGAGGAAGATTAAGAAGTACAAACTTCCAGTTGCAAAATAAATGAGTCACAGGGATGAAATGTGGAGAATACTATGTGGAGAATATAGTCAATATCTGTATGATATCCTTGTATGCTGACATATTGTATGCTGACTAGACTTACTCTGGTGATCATTTTGAAATGTATAGAAATATCAAGTCATTATATTGTACAACAGGAACTAACACAGTGTTGTAGGTCATTGATACTCCAAAAACAAACTCATAGAAAAAGAGATTAGATTTTTATTTACCAGAAGCAGGAGTGGAAGAATGATGCCAGTCAAAAGATACAAACTTCCTGTTATAAGATACATAAGTACTAGGGATATAATGTACAACATAATAAATATAATTAATACTGTTGTATGTCGTTACATATGAAAGTTGTTAAGAGAGTACATCCTAAGAGCTTTAATCACAATGAAAACATCTTTTTCTATTCCTTTGATTTTGTATCTCTATGAGATGATGAGTATTCACTAAATGTATCATGATAATCATTTCATGATGTATGTGGTCAAATCATGATGCTCCACATCTCAAACTTATGCAGTACTATTATGTCAGTTGTATTTCAGTAAAACTAGAAATAAAAGCAGAAAATAAAATATCTTTGGCAGGAATTTATTTTTCAAATGGAGTCTAGCTAACCAGATCAAGGAAGATGGGTTTGCAGGATGCTTCATTCAGGAATGGAGAATGGGAGAACTTTGCCTAGAGAACAGAGGGTAGTGATGTGGAGCAGCTAGAAACAGGAGGTGCTAGCACTGTTTCAGCTGCGTTAGTCACTCTGTGGCTCTAGAAGTTTCTCTGTTCTGCTCACATTGTTCAGTGTGTGTGTTAGCATTTTCCTATCACCAGGCTTCTCACACACACTGCCATTAAAGCCAATCTCAACACTCATCAAGAAGCCAGAAGGACAGACGAACCTGTTAAAAGGCTTGGAGGGTAGATGGAAACTGACTGAAGATCAGTCACTTGTTGTCATACTGGAGTTCTAAGTGATGCTTATGTACTTCTGCCGTATAAAAGAAGAGAGTCATCTAGGTAGTCAGCATATCCCTAACCATCCACTCCATCTGGGCAGCTGTGTCAGGACCTAGGAACTCCAATGCCATTTATTGTGTCAGTGGCCCTAGTGGTACAGATCCCACTTGCCAACACAGGAGACATAAGAGAAGCAGGTTCGATCCCTGGGTTGGGAAGATTCCCTGGAGGGGGGCATGGCAACCCACTCCGGTACTCTTGCCTGGAGAAGCCCACGGACAGAGGAGCCTGGCAAGCTACAGTCAGTGGGGTCGCAGAGTTGGACACGACTGAAGCAACTTAACATACGCACCCATATCTTGCAACTAGGGTAACCAGGTATTTGTTATCATCTTAAAGTTCCAATTTAAAATATTTTATTCTGTGTCTCCGTAAGTACATTTATGATTCCTTAACTTCTCTTTCTGATATTTCATTGTTAGTGCATAGGAATGCAAGTGATTTCTGTGTATTGATTTTGTATCCTGTGGCTTAGCTAAATTCACTCATTAGTTCTAGTGATTTTCTGATGGTATCTTTAGGGTTTTCTATGTATAGTATCATGTTGCCTGCAAATGGTGAGAGTTTTACTTCTTCTTTTACAATCTGGACTCCTTTTATTTCTTTTTCACCTCTGATTTCCCTAGCTAGGACTTCCAAAACTATGTTGAATAATAGTGGTGAGAGTGGGCACCCTTGTCATGTTCCTGATCATGAAGGAAATGCCTTCAGTTTTTCACCACTGAGAATAATATTTGCTGTAGGTTTATCACATATGGCCTTTATTATGTTGAGGTAGTTTCTTTCTATGCCCATTTTTTTGAAGACTTTTCATCATAAATGGGTGTCAGATTAAAATTTCAAAACACAAAATACACACACTTTAGCTCTTGAAATTGAATAGATTTATAAGTTTAAAAAGTCCTCCTGCTGGAGGAGTAACTGAAGGCTTGTCCCCTGTCCTTGTGTGGGGGTCCTGCTGTTCCCTACAGGACAAGAAAGCCCAAACAGAAGCAAAGGTGATCACATAATGCTTGCAGCATGCACTCTAAGTTGCTTCAATTGTGTGTGACTCTTTGTGAACTTATGAGTTGTAGTCTTTCAGGCTCCTCTGTCCATGGGATTCTCCAGGCAAGAATACTGGACCAGGTTGCCATTTCCTCCTCCGAAGAGAGTCATCTAGGTAGTCAGCATATCCCTAACCATCCACTCCATCTGGGCAGCTGTGTCAGGACCTAGGAACTCCAATGCCATTTATTGTGTCAGTGGCCCTAGTGGTACAGATCCCACTTGCCAACACAGGAGACATAAGAGAAGCAGGTTCGATCCCTGGGTTGGGAAGATTCCCTGGAGGGGGGCATGGCAACCCACTCCGGTACTCTTGCCTGGAGAAGCCCACGGACAGAGGAGCCTGGCAAGCTACAGTCAGTGGGGTCGCAGAGTTGGACACGACTGAAGCAACTTAACATACGCACCCATATCTTGCAACTAGGGTAACCAGGTATTTGTTATCATCTTAAAGTTCCAATTTAAAATATTTTATTCTGTGTCTCCCTAAGTACATTTATGATTCCTTAACTTCTCTTTCTGATATTTCATTGTTAGTGCATAGGAATGCAAGTGATTTCTGTGTATTGATTTTGTATCCTGTGGCTTAGCTAAATTCACTCATTAGTTCTAGTGATTTTCTGATGGTATCTTTAGGGTTTTCTATGTATAGTATCATGTTGCCTGCAAATGGTGAGAGTTTTACTTCTTCTTTTACAATCTGGACTCCTTTTATTTCTTTTTCACCTCTGATTTCCCTAGCTAGGACTTCCAAAACTATGTTGAATAATAGTGGTGAGAGTGGGCACCCTTGTCATGTTCCTGATCATGAAGGAAATGCCTTCAGTTTTTCACCACTGAGAATAATATTTGCTGTAGGTTTATCACATATGGCCTTTATTATGTTGAGGTAGTTTCTTTCTATGCCCATTTTTTTGAAGACTTTTCATCATAAATGGGTGTCAGATTAAAATTTCAAAACACAAAATACACACACTTTAGCTCTTGAAATTGAATAGATTTATAAGTTTAAAAAGTCCTCCTGCTGGAGGAGTAACTGAAGGCTTGTCCCCTGTCCTTGTGTGGGGGTCCTGCTGTTCCCTACAGGACAAGAAAGCCCAAACAGAAGCAAAGGTGATCACATAATGCTTGCAGCATGCACTCTAAGTTGCTTCAATTGTGTGTGACTCTTTGTGAACTTATGAGTTGTAGTCTTTCAGGCTCCTCTGTCCATGGGATTCTCCAGGCAAGAATACTGGACCAGGTTGCCATTTCCTCCTCCAGGGGATTTTCCTACAGATTGAACCTGCTGTCTCTTGCATCTTCTGCACTGGCAGGTGGGTTCTTTACCACTAATGTCTCCTGGGAAGCCCATATAACGCTTATGTACGTATCATAAAAACATCTTAAAATTGGACAGAAAGACTTGGGTTCAAATTCCTACTTTTCCACTTACTATTGTGTGAACTTAGCCTTGTTACTTACTCTCTAAGCCTTAGTTTGTAGATCTCTTCATTGGGAATACCTACCCATACCTCAGCAGGCTACTATGAACATTGAGTAAGAAGACAGATGTAAAGAACAGTGTCTTTCACACAGTCAGTGCAAACTTAGAGCTATAATCCACTTGCTGGGATGAAAGAATTTCAAACTTATGAAGAACTTAAAAGGTCTATTCACCAAAGAATATGACAGAACTTTTCAGGCAGCTTTATGCAATCTCACTACAAAAATGGAGCCTCTTCCCAATTCCATCTTCACCTGCTACCACCTTATTCAGAAGAAATCGAATGTTTTAACCCCATTTAGTCCTCTGCCCTTTCTATGCCGATACTAACAAAGATGCTCACTTTATACAGACATGAGAATTGAACCACAGGGAAGTGTTCAGTGGTGGCTGGCAGTGTCAGACAGAAGTGATATTCTGTTTCACTAGAGGGTTAAATCCTTAATATCCTATCAATCCCACCTCCCCCATACATACAATCTTGTAACTGAGCCCAACCCCCGGTAGTTACAGACATATCCTATCTAAAACTCTTTATGAATTCAGACCTGGGCAGCTAGATTTACCCCCTCATTGAAGCCTCGTCCATGGCTGCCTTCCGTGCTGAAGCAAAGCTTTACAGAGGGCTTCAATAGCTGAAAGGCTCACTGTCACGCTTGTTAGTGTCTTGCTCCAGTACACAGAAAAATTGATTCTTTTAGCAAGCCAAATTATTTTTGTATTTTTCTTTTTTCATGCACAGTAACTCCATTCTTTTACCTGGTCATTTCCTTTAAGAAAGATTCGGTTAGGGGAGCTGCATCTTATTATCTTCTGCCACCAATGCATGGTGCAAAGACAGTTTAATTCTTAAGGAGAGAATCATTTAAGTGTGACCTATTGTGTTAGTCTGGATGCTTTTCATACCAAGCACTGGGAGTTAAAGAGGTCTTTAATTTGTCTAAACCACATTGATCATTTACATTGAACTTGAAGTGCCCACTGCCTTTTCCAATCAGCTCAACTATTCCCAGATCTTCTAAGGTGAATTTTAAATAGTACAAAATCTTTAGCTGATGTTGCTAAAAGGGATGTCTAGACCAGCACAATGGTTCATAGGAAGATTGTCACATGGCTGAAATGACTTCCCCAAAGTGTTTACCTGTTACCTGGAAAATATTCCACCTAACTGAAACTCTTGGAATTCAACTTCAGCATTGATCCATGTTCATCCATTAAAAGTATTATTGAGGTCCAAAAGGACAATAACAGTATAGTGCAAGAATTCGGACTTACAGAGAACAGGTTTGAGGCCATACTATAGTCTCATGCTGGCAGGATTCGTTTATTACCAATGCCAAAAAGAAAACCATGAAACTCATATGGAAAAGAAGTGTTAGAGAGATACAACTGATAATAGATGTAGAATCTTCCCACACATAGGCCATAACTGACTCTTTGAAACATAGAAAAGTGAGTAGTACTGTGCCCACTCAATCATGTCTGACTCTTTGTGACCATTTGGACTATAGCACGCCTGGATCCTCTGTCCATGGAATTTTTTCAGACAAGAATATTACAGTGAGTTGCTATTTCTTCTTCCAAGTGATGATTCCAGTCCAGCAGAAAGATATAATAAATGTGTATGTAATATTAATAATATTGTGTGTGTGTGTGCTCCTGTCTGACTCTTTGTGGCCCCCATGGACTGTAGCCCACCAGGTCCCTCTGTCCATAGAATTTTCCAGGCAAGAATATTAGAATAGGTTGCCGTTTCTATTCCATGGGATCATCCCAATCCAGGGATCAAACCCACGTCTCATGAGTCTCCTGCATTTACAGGCAGATTGTTTACCACTGTGCTACCTGGGAAGCCCAATGAACAATATTACACAATAAATAATAAAAATAATGAATATTTCCTGAGCAGTTACCATGAAAGATGTTTTTTCAACATTATCGTACAGAATCCTCAACGAGCCTCAAAAGTATGCATTATTTTTATTCCCATTAAAAAGAGCATCTCTGACATGTACATACTGATATATTGAAAATAAGTAACCAACAAGGACCTACTGTATAGTACAAGGAACTCTGCTTAATATTCTATAATAACCTAGGTGGGAACAGAATTTGAGAAAGAATATGTATATGTGATAAAATTGTCACATTGGAACTGAACCATGACTTCCCATTTTAAGGTGAATTTTAAATAGTACAAAATCTTTAGCTGATGTTGCTAAAAGGGATGTCTAGACCAGCACAAGGGTTCATAGGAAGATTGTCACATGGCTGAAATGACTTCCCCAAAGTGTTTACCTGTTACCTGGAAAATATTCCACCTAACTGAAACTCTTGGAATTCAACTTCAGCATTGATCCATGTTCATCCATTAAAAGTATTATTGAGGTCCAAAAGGACAATAACAGTATAGTGCAAGAATTCGGACTTACAGAGAACAGGTTTGAGGCCATACTATAGTCTCATGCTGGCAGGATTCGTTTATTACCAATGCCAAAAAGAAAACCATGAAACTCATATGGAAAAGAAGTGTTAGAGAGATACAACTGATAATAGATGTAGAATCTTCCCACACATAGGCCATAACTGACTCTTTGAAACATAGAAAAGTGAGTAGTACTGTGCCCACTCAATCATGTCTGACTCTTTGTGACCATTTGGACTATAGCACGCCTGGATCCTCTGTCCATGGAATTTTTTCAGACAAGAATATTACAGTGAGTTGCTATTTCTTCTTCCAAGTGATGATTCCAGTCCAGCAGAAAGATATAATAAATGTGTATGTAATATTAATAATATTGTGTGTGTGTGTGCTCCTGTCTGACTCTTTGTGGCCCCCATGGACTGTAGCCCACCAGGTCCCTCTGTCCATAGAATTTTCCAGGCAAGAATATTAGAATAGGTTGCCGTTTCTATTCCATGGGATCATCCCAATCCAGGGATCAAACCCACGTCTCATGAGTCTCCTGCATTTACAGGCAGATTGTTTACCACTGTGCTACCTGGGAAGCCCAATGAACAATATTACACAATAAATAATAAAAATAATGAATATTTCCTGAGCAGTTACCATGAAAGATGTTTTTTCAACATTATCGTACAGAATCCTCAACGAGCCTCAAAAGTATGCATTATTTTTATTCCCATTAAAAAGAGCATCTCTGACATGTACATACTGATATATTGAAAATAAGTAACCAACAAGGACCTACTGTATAGTACAAGGAACTCTGCTTAATATTCTATAATAACCTAGGTGGGAACAGAATTTGAGAAAGAATATGTATATGTATAATTAAATCACTTTGCTGTAGACCTATAACTAACACAACATTGCTAATCAACTATAGTCCAATATAAAATAAAAATTAAAAAGGAGAAACTTTGCTTTGTATCTACTGAGACACACTGCTATCTTATTTCTATATACATGAATACTCTGAATTTAAAGAATGAGTATGTATATCCTCTAATTTAAAAAGTAGTTAAAAAAGAGAGAGAGAGAGAGTCTGAGAGAGACATAAATTGGTAAATTGCCCAAGGTTCTAAAGATAGGAAGCAGCAACATCAATGTCCGTGGTCAGAACTACAATGCTGGACTGCCAGGGTTCTCAAGAGTGAGCTCCAGGATGTATGTGGTAGTAACCTGGGTTTCTGTTTGCAAACACTGGCAGCAGTGGGCTAGATCAAAAGAGGTACATGGCCCTAAGTCGTACATCTAATAACCACAATGAGGCTTCATCCAGCATGATCCTGCAGCAATTTGTCAGGTATGTTTCTTGGCCAAGCAGCACCTTGTCCCACTCATTGTGCTTTGCAGTAATTTTCCATAGGGAGCGCCTTTGATTTTGATCATCTATTGTGATGGAGATTAACATAAAAACCATATTTAAAACAAAATTGTTTGGGGGAGTTTGTGGGCTTTGGGGTTTCCTTTTAAAGCCTCTGTGGGCCCCAACCTGCCTGTGCCAGCTGCTCAGGTGCTGTATTATATTATCATTCTGCTTGTTCAGATACAGGTGGGGTGAATGGGAAGGGACAGACCTCACCAAGGACCCCGCAATGTCTCCTGCTTTTGGTGATCCATTTGTAACACCCTCTTGTGTAAAGGACACTTCTACTAGACATCAGACAAAAGGTTTCTGAGCTAGGATTTCATAGAGATACTTTACCTTTTATTCTCCCACAAACTAAAAGTAGCCTCTATTGCTCTGAGCCAAAAATAATAAAATAATTAAAGTAAGAGCATGTCTTAAAAAAAAAAAAATTAGCTAAAAACAAACTCAGAAACCAGCACAGTTAGGGTAAGCCTGCCTCGTGTCCAGTGGTTCTGTTGGATCTGAAAGAGTTTTTAAAAATACTGAGAGATACAAAACTAGAGAGAAGAGGCTGACCTGCAAGACAGCTAGGAAGCCGACCATGGAGTTTAATTTCCATTTCCCATCTTCTAAATCTCCTTCATCCAATCCTCGGCTGGCTCCATGAAGACTTGAAACATAAGTGAGAGGACGAGATGCTCCTCCAGTTTTCTCTTCAGCTCCACTCCCCACCACACACCCCCAGGGCTTGATCTATTTCTCCAGCAACTCCAAGGCTACCCCATTGCAGAGGAAAGGTGGAAAGGAGTTGGGGGGCCCAGGGAGGAGAGACAGCTTGGGGGAGGCTTTCTGGATCCAGAGGCATCTTAAGCCCTTTTAATACCATTTCTCCAGTTGTTTCTTTCATGTGCCACCCCTCTAGCTGAAGGTCAATAGATAATTTTCCCAGAATGGGAACCAAAATGAACACACTTGATAATTTTAATGTCTGAGACAATCACAGGCTAGCCGTGCTTCTCTGGGCTTCTACAATACATAGCTTGGTGTTTTGTGGAATTCAACTGAGGAGCTCCACCATCTGTTCAGCAGGGAGCCCTGGTCTAGTGTGGTCTGAGTCTCATCACGTGACTGTCCATCTTGCCCATCTCAGCAGATAAGGTGACCGCTGAGAGGGGCATTTCACAGTCTTCCTACTAGCTGCCGCACGTATTTCTCTCCATCAGAGGATGCTATTTTTCTTACATAGAAACACACCCTTTTTTTTTCTCAGGTGCTGTATTATATTATCATTCTGCTTGTTCAGATACAGGTGGGGTGAATGGGAAGGGACAGACCTCACCAAGGACCCCGCAATGTCTCCTGCTTTTGGTGATCCATTTGTAACACCCTCTTGTGTAAAGGACACTTCTACTAGACATCAGACAAAAGGTTTCTGAGCTAGGATTTCATAGAGATACTTTACCTTTTATTCTCCCACAAACTAAAAGTAGCCTCTATTGCTCTGAGCCAAAAATAATAAAATAATTAAAGTAAGAGCATGTCTTAAAAAAAAAAAAATTAGCTAAAAACAAACTCAGAAACCAGCACAGTTAGGGTAAGCCTGCCTCGTGTCCAGTGGTTCTGTTGGATCTGAAAGAGTTTTTAAAAATACTGAGAGATACAAAACTAGAGAGAAGAGGCTGACCTGCAAGACAGCTAGGAAGCCGACCATGGAGTTTAATTTCCATTTCCCATCTTCTAAATCTCCTTCATCCAATCCTCGGCTGGCTCCATGAAGACTTGAAACATAAGTGAGAGGACGAGATGCTCCTCCAGTTTTCTCTTCAGCTCCACTCCCCACCACACACCCCCAGGGCTTGATCTATTTCTCCAGCAACTCCAAGGCTACCCCATTGCAGAGGAAAGGTGGAAAGGAGTTGGGGGCCTAGGGAGGAGAGACAGCTTGGGGGAGGCTTTCTGGATCCAGAGGCATCTTAAGCCCTTTTAATACCATTTCTCCAGTTGTTTCTTTCATGTGCCACCCCTCTAGCTGAAGGTCAATAGATAATTTTCCCAGAATGGGAACCAAAATGAACACACTTGATAATTTTAATGTCTGAGACAATCACAGGCTAGCCGTGCTTCTCTGGGCTTCTACAATACATAGCTTGGTGTTTTGTGGAATTCAACTGAGGAGCTCCACCATCTGTTCAGCAGGGAGCCCTGGTCTAGTGTGGTCTGAGTCTCATCACGTGACTGTCCATCTTGCCCATCTCAGCAGATAAGGTGACCGCTGAGAGGGGCATTTCACAGTCTTCCTACTAGCTGCAGCACCTATTTCTCTCCATCAGAGGATGCTATTTTTTCTTACATAGAAACAACACAATCCCATAATTATTTACTGTTTGTTTTTCTACCTCTTTTGGTCTCTTTATTTCCTACCAGAAGAGAAGGTCTAAAGGCAGGGCCATGTCCATCTTGTTCACTGCCGTTTTCCAGGGCATGACATATGGCCGATGTCCAGGAGTTACTTTCTTCAAAATAATTTTAAAGTAACACTTTTGCCTTATACTTCTATGTTCTTTCATGTCTGTTTTTCATATCCACTGTGTCATGCGAGTCTTACAATAACTCCATGAGGTAGACTGGGTGCCTATTACCTTACATTGATGAATACAGAAATGAAGTGAGATAACAGGCTCCTAGAATCCCCATCCTGGTTGTAGTCTCCTCCCCCATCAACGAGTGCCGACATGTATAACCGATGGGTGAAGACAAAAGGATGAGTGTAACTTCTGAGGCCAGATCATAAAGATATTTAGAGTCTGCCTCACATTCTTAGATTACCCATACTGAAGGAAACCAACTGCTGCTTAGCAAGGACACTCAAGCTGCCCTGTAATGTGCATGAGAGGAACTGAAGGCACCTGCCACCAGCCTAGTCCAACATATAACCCACAGAAGTGAGCGGGTCTTCAAAGCAGATTCTTCGATCCCAACAGGTCCTTCAGGTGACAGCAGTCCTGGCCAACATCTTGGCCACAGCCTCATAAGAGACCAACCAGGTAAGTTGTTCCTGAATTCTGACAGAGATACTCTGATAATAAATGTTTATCATTTTAAGTTGTTTCTTTCATGTGCCACCTCTAGCTGAAGGTCAATAGATAATTTTCCCAGAATGGGAACCAAAATGAACACACTTGATAATTTTAATGTCTGAGACAATCACAGGCTAGCCGTGCTTCTCTGGGCTTCTACAATACATAGCTTGGTGTTTTGTGGAATTCAACTGAGGAGCTCCACCATCTGTTCAGCAGGGAGCCCTGGTCTAGTGTGGTCTGAGTCTCATCACGTGACTGTCCATCTTGCCCATCTCAGCAGATAAGGTGACCGCTGAGAGGGGCATTTCACAGTCTTCCTACTAGCTGCAGCACCTATTTCTCTCCATCAGAGGATGCTATTTTTTCTTACATAGAAACAACACAATCCCATAATTATTTACTGTTTGTTTTTCTACCTCTTTTGGTCTCTTTATTTCCTACCAGAAGAGAAGGTCTAAAGGCAGGGCCATGTCCATCTTGTTCACTGCCGTTTTCCAGGGCATGACATATGGCCGATGTCCAGGAGTTACTTTCTTCAAAATAATTTTAAAGTAACACTTTTGCCTTATACTTCTATGTTCTTTCATGTCTGTTTTTCATATCCACTGTGTCATGCGAGTCTTACAATAACTCCATGAGGTAGACTGGGTGCCTATTACCTTACATTGATGAATACAGAAATGAAGTGAGATAACAGGCTCCTAGAATCCCCATCCTGGTTGTAGTCTCCTCCCCCATCAACGAGTGCCGACATGTATAACCGATGGGTGAAGACAAAAGGATGAGTGTAACTTCTGAGGCCAGATCATAAAGATATTTAGAGTCTGCCTCACATTCTTAGATTACCCATACTGAAGGAAACCAACTGCTGCTTAGCAAGGACACTCAAGCTGCCCTGTAATGTGCATGAGAGGAACTGAAGGCACCTGCCACCAGCCTAGTCCAACATATAACCCACAGAAGTGAGCGGGTCTTCAAAGCAGATTCTTCGATCCCAACAGGTCCTTCAGGTGACAGCAGTCCTGGCCAACATCTTGGCCACAGCCTCATAAGAGACCAACCAGGTAAGTTGTTCCTGAATTCTGCACTCAGAGATACTCTGATAATAAATGTTTATCATTTTAAGTTGCTAAGTTTGGGGGACAAATTGTTATGCAGCAATAGAGAGCTAATATTTCAAGACTCAGAGACAAATGGCAATTCTTCACCTTCTTTTTCATCTTTCTTCTTCTTTAACTCCAACTCCAACCTTCCTGCCTCTGCCAAAGAAACTTGGGATATGTGCGTAGTTAATACACACCAGAATACAATGTGTAATGTCTGCTCAATATTAGTCCAGTTTCTCTCACTGCAGCCACTTCTAGCAGGTAAATAATTACCATTCACATCACTTGAAGAGAAGAAAATCAAAGAAACTCAAGAAAATAGACAGCTTATTTCTGTCAAAGTCAACTGTCCAACCTGTGTCAAGACCCCAGCAGCTCTGAGCCAAGCCTAGATGCCCCAGGAAATCCGTGTAAATGCTTTAACATAAAATATTTTAAAACCTATTTAAAGGAAGGCACTGATGGTGGAGGGCAAGAGGTGTTGTGTAAGTTAGAAAGATACCATTTTAATTTGCAAACTGGTCTTTTAAAGATAACATATTCTTATTGGAGTTGATAAAGAAACATTTGAGAATTTACATACTGAGAGTCTGAACAAAGTCACACTTTATTAATCAATATGCTTGACAAGATAATCTATCGTGACACATATCTGAATATATACCACCAGGCAACATCCCACCAGCTACTCCCTGATGCTGCTTTCCAAAATAACAGCTTCCATACAGTCCTCGAAAGTAAAGCCCCCTTGAGATTACTAGATCTTCCCTCTCCTTTCTTTCTATGCCCTTTCTGCCCAAGTCTCCCTCTGACAGTTCCCAAAACTGATCATCTGGGCCCAGTTTTTTATGAATGCTTAGATTACCCAAAAAACTGAAGGAAAACCAACTGCTGCTTAGCAAGGACACTCAAGCTGCCCTGTAATGTGCATGAGAGGAACTGAAGGCACCTGCCACCAGCCTAGTCCAACATATAACCCACAGAAGTGAGCGGGTCTTCAAAGCAGATTCTTCGATCCCAACAGGTCCTTCAGGTGACAGCAGTCCTGGCCAACATCTTGGCCACAGCCTCATAAGAGACCAACCAGGTAAGTTGTTCCTGAATTCTGCACTCAGAGATACTCTGATAATAAATGTTTATCATTTTAAGTTGCTAAGTTTGGGGGACAAATTGTTATGCAGCAATAGAGAGCTAATATTTCAAGACTCAGAGACAAATGGCAATTCTTCACCTTCTTTTTCATCTTTCTTCTTCTTTAACTCCAACTCCAACCTTCCTGCCTCTGCCAAAGAAACTTGGGATATGTGCGTAGTTAATACACACCAGAATACAATGTGTAATGTCTGCTCAATATTAGTCCAGTTTCTCTCACTGCAGCCACTTCTAGCAGGTAAATAATTACCATTCACATCACTTGAAGAGAAGAAAATCAAAGAAACTCAAGAAAATAGACAGCTTATTTCTGTCAAAGTCAACTGTCCAACCTGTGTCAAGACCCCAGCAGCTCTGAGCCAAGCCTAGATGCCCCAGGAAATCCGTGTAAATGCTTTAACATAAAATATTTTAAAACCTATTTAAAGGAAGGCACTGATGGTGGAGGGCAAGAGGTGTTGTGTAAGTTAGAAAGATACCATTTTAATTTGCAAACTGGTCTTTTAAAGATAACATATTCTTATTGGAGTTGATAAAGAAACATTTGAGAATTTACATACTGAGAGTCTGAACAAAGTCACACTTTATTAATCAATATGCTTGACAAGATAATCTATCGTGACACATATCTGAATATATACCACCAGGCAACATCCCACCAGCTACTCCCTGATGCTGCTTTCCAAAATAACAGCTTCCATACAGTCCTCGAAAGTAAAGCCCCCTTGAGATTACTAGATCTTCCCTCTCCTTTCTTTCTATGCCCTTTCTGCCCAAGTCTCCCTCTGACAGTTCCCAAAACTGATCATCTGGGCCCAGTCTATACTCTTTAGTGTGCCTAGAAAAGAAGATGGCTCAGGTGTGTGGGTTTATGGAGAATTGCTCTAGAGTGATTCCACAGTGGTAATGACTAAGAAACATGGAATCTTCTGCATTTGTTTCTTTTTGATCACAACCATATTTGCCACTGTTGAGAGATGAATTATATCAAAGACATGAATTTACTCTTTATAAAATTATGCCCATTCTGTCCTAGGGATTCTTCCAAATGAGTGTATGAGTATGTGAGTACACATGTTGAGGCAAAAGGGTGCCTCAGGGCTCTGGCTTCTGTGTCTAGTGTCACTCAATAGGTGCCATTCTCACTGGTACCCCACGAAATCCAGATACCTTTTGCTCATCCCCAGGGAGATTCGTGCCTAAGAGAAGACTCTCAACTCTACAAATGGTAAACGGTGTGATCTGATAATTATTTAATTTCTCTGAACCTCAGTTTCTCACCAACAGCATTCTATCATGCCCACATCACAGGGTCTTGAGAGATTAAAATAAGACTGCATATGTGAAAGAATTTTTTAAGAGAGGTAGATGTATGAAGTATATCATAGTAGTTGAATGTCTCAATGAAGTTCTCAGCAAGAAGTATTCATGAATAAATGGTAGACTCTATCACAATAACCATAGAAGTATTTGTTAATTCTGAAACTGCTATATATGTATACTAAGACTGAATAAATAAGTAAATGGTCAGTGCATGATAAAGACCAGATTTCTCATAGCTGAAATAGGAAGTTAAAGAGGAAACGCTAGAATGAACCATGTGGTACTGCACTAGATTCAGAGACATCAGTATAAACTCATCTTTAGTGTATGTAGATACAGATGGACATATAAATAATTACAGATATGTGTGTATATATAGGTTAATATAAACACATTTCCTAGCTTTGTCTACTGAGACAGGACCTAGAAGCAATTACACACCAGAACTAGTGAGAACACTAGTGCTCATATCTTGATTTCTTTTCTAAATATTTATTTATTTATTTGGCTGTGCTGGATCTTAGTTGCAGCATGCAGGATCTAGTTCGCTGACCAGGGATTGAATCTGCGCTCCCTGCATTGGGAGCATGGCGTCTTAGTCACTGGAGTACTGGGGAAGACCCCCAGATCTTGAGTTCTAACATCACTTTCCAATTAAAGGAACCAGGGCTCCTTGGAGAAATGATTGATTCTAGGGCTGGGGCAGGAACTATACAAGAAGTCCTATCCTTTCACAAACCTATATTTAGAAAACACACTAAAAGTCACAGTTGAGAAATATCTTTGGTAGGCAGTTATAGAAATAAATGAAAAACAATTCTGATTACAATAAAAAACAATTCTTCTAGTTTAATCTAACCTTAAGAGTAATTTCCTCTAAGAATTTGTCTGGGGGTAGGATGAAAGGGTTAAGTCCGTGAAGCATCTCAGTTTTCAGCCACTAACTGTGGTATCCTGGGTAATTACTGCGGCTTACTTGAGACCACACCTTAGATAAACCTGTAGCGCTGGAGCTTTCTGCAAACATTTTTTTTTCCTGCAAGCTGTGGCTTGTCTCTTTCATATATTTGTCCTAGGTATTCAACTTGATTTTTCAGTGGCTAGTTTATACTTGGTTGAGCCAACAAATCAGGCTCTGTTGATTTAGTTTCATATCTTCTTGGTGCTTGCGTGAGACAACCATGCCAACTATGTGGTAATGAACACAGTCAGGCCAGATGAATTATTTTCCTATGAGAGGAATAAAGTTAAAAAAAAAAAAAAAAGGAGGAACTGGTTCAGGTAAAGGTTATGATTTAATTTCCTTTGTTTTATCTATTGTTTTAAAAATAATGCTTTTTAAATGAGCATTTTTCTCATTTTAAGAGCTCAGTACTAGAACAGGAGAATCAAAGGACAAGGTAGGTACTTGGTGGGACAAAGAGGAGGCCAATTCTCCATCACAGTGCCCTACAGAAAGTGGAGTTACAGTAAGGGAACCATCTTTAGGTCATATCAGTCTATAAAGGGAACAAAGCAAAGTAGCTTGTGTTTTAGGTTTTAGTGGGTACCAACGACAAGGTACTTCTTGAACTTGCATATCGGTTTACGAAAAAATACTTATGACATCTAGGTCAATGGGGAAAAAAAATGGTATTCCTTTCTCTCCATCCTCCTGCACATCATTGCTATCACTACCAGTGCCATCAGATCTAGGATAAAATGTAGTGAATAATTACATTCTAAGTAGCTTTTGAAACTCAAAAACTGAAATTTCAGAGTCCTATGAGCTTAACAACAGTGGTAGTATTATTTTCTTAGTTTCGCATATAAGATAAAGAACTGGGGTAAAGATACAGGCATTTGAAGTGACATGCTCAAAGTCCTGAATGAAGCTAACACTGATAGCAGGATTACCACCCAGGCCAACTGCTCTTCAAATGCCCTGCAGCCACTTTTTGGGTAATCGTCAATGTCAACATCACCCAACAACACTTCTCACACACGCATTAGTGGAATTACTTTAACCAAATATTTTGATCATTATCTTGCTGAGAAGGCAAGTACTTGGGAAATAGAAATTTTTATTGGGCTGGAATGGAAGGAGGCAGAAGACTTGGGGGAGGGAAGCAGTAGGGAAAAGAAAATATGTTTATCAACTTTTTTTTTTCATTTCAAACATAACACATGCTTATAGAAACAATTAATATAATCCAAAAATATAGTTTTTAAAGTGAATAACATCCTGTGCACTCCCTCCTAGACTAGCCAGTATTAACAGCCTGGTACATATGTTTTGAGTCTTTTTAAAGCCACAGAAGAAACAGAATGATGGAAGTGCAGGAAGAGAGGCAAGAAAGAAAGAAAGTTCAGGGAAAGGGGTGGGAAAGCCATGCCTACCAATGTGCTCTCAGCCTCAACCTGAGGACATAGCTACGACACTGAATACACCTCTGGAAGGCTGAAATATCAGTTTCCCCTAGGTTAGCCTCACTGGCCCTCTGGTCTTGGTTTAGGTTCATGAAGTCCATATTCTGCATTTGAGCTCATTTTCTCCCTGACCAATCTCTGTTCTCCCACCCCTAGTTTTGCAACGCCCATCCCCCACACACTCACCTATGCCTGTCCCATATCAACCCATGAAGACAGGAAACCAGTACACACAAATGACAGTTGGTTCCCTTGATGCCATTCTCTGAAAAGAGACTGTTGGAGGCATCTGACTTCCTATGACCTTGGCATAAGGGTCCTGGAATTTCACGGTTTACTGTTTCCTAAAATCAGTGGCCACAAAAGTGGGAGGGATGGCTGGAGATTACAGACCAAATGCCTCTGGAGATGTTTTAGGTCCGGAGGGGATCTGGCACTGCTGCTAAGTCCTGAAGGTCACCTTGAGGTTGTTGGTCACTGGAGTGCACTTTTGGAAAAGTTATTGGCCATCTAGGATATTGGGCCAGTTTCAGATGGGCAGCCATATTCCTGTCTCCTCCCTATCCCCCCAATACACAAGCTTGGACAATGTGCCTCCCCCATGAAGTTTCTGTATATAACTTCAGCCGCAGCAAGAGCTGCCCTCTTGTAACACATAATTTCAGAGTTCAGCCCAACAACATTCTCACACACGTTGGGAATTACTTTAACCAAATATTTTGATCATTATCTTGCTGAGAAGGCAAGTACTTGGGAAATAGAAATTTTTATTGGGCTGGAATGGAAGGAGGCAGAAGACTTGGGGGAGGGAAGCAGTAGGGAAAAGAAAATATGTTTATCAACTTTTTTTTTTCATTTCAAACATAACACATGCTTATAGAAACAATTAATATAATCCAAAAATATAGTTTTTAAAGTGAATAACATCCTGTGCACTCCCTCCTAGACTAGCCAGTATTAACAGCCTGGTACATATGTTTTGAGTCTTTTTAAAGCCACAGAAGAAACAGAATGATGGAAGTGCAGGAAGAGAGGCAAGAAAGAAAGAAAGTTCGGGGAAAAGGGGGTGGGAAAGCCATGCCTACCAATGTGCTCTCAGCCTCAACCTGAGGACATAGCTACGACACTGAATACACCTCTGGAAGGCTGAAATATCAGTTTCCCCTAGGTTAGCCTCACTGGCCCTCTGGTCTTGGTTTAGGTTCATGAAGTCCATATTCTGCATTTGAGCTCATTTTCTCCCTGACCAATCTCTGTTCTCCCACCCCTAGTTTTGCAACGCCCATCCCCCACACACTCACCTATGCCTGTCCCATATCAACCCATGAAGACAGGAAACCAGTACACACAAATGACAGTTGGTTCCCTTGATGCCATTCTCTGAAAAGAGACTGTTGGAGGCATCTGACTTCCTATGACCTTGGCATAAGGGTCCTGGAATTTCACGGTTTACTGTTTCCTAAAATCAGTGGCCACAAAAGTGGGAGGGATGGCTGGAGATTACAGACCAAATGCCTCTGGAGATGTTTTAGGTCCGGAGGGGATCTGGCACTGCTGCTAAGTCCTGAAGGTCACCTTGAGGTTGTTGGTCACTGGAGTGCACTTTTGGAAAAGTTATTGGCCATCTAGGATATTGGGCCAGTTTCAGATGGGCAGCCATATTCCTGTCTCCTCCCTATCCCCCCAATACACAAGCTTGGACAATGTGCCTCCCCCATGAAGTTTCTGTATATAACTTCAGCCGCAGCAAGAGCTGCCCTCTTGTAACACATAATTTCAGAGTTCAGCCCATCTGCCAGTCTTTGGGCAGCCACTGGAAGCTGTGGTTCTTAAGAAGAGAGTCAGGGCAGTGAAGTGAGTTGTGAACTATGACAATATCCTGGGAAATCCTTAGGCCAGGATCGGGGAGAAGCTGCCAGCTAAAACTGCTCTGGATTTGGGAGGGACCAAAATGATGATATGCTCCCAGAACTTCACCCTTCTGTCAGTGCGTGCGTGTGAGTTGCTCAGTCATTTGTGACCCGTGGACTGTAGCACACCAGGCTCCTCTGCCCATGGGATTCTTCTGGCAAGAATACTGGAATGGGCAGCCATTTCCTCCGCCAGAGGATCTTGCTGACTCAGGGACTGAATGCATCTCCTGCATTGGCAGGCGGATTCTTTTATCATTGAGCCACCTGGGAAGCCTTCAGTGCTTCCTGTATGCCAGATTCTGTGCTCAGCTCTATCTCCTTCAGTCCCATTAACCTGACAGAAAGCTCACAATTCATCCATGAAGTCAAGGATAGATTCGTTAGACCCTAGCTATGCAAGTTTGGGTGGATGCTTTACAAGAATGAAACTATTCTTCTTATTTTAAAATTGGTTATTTATCCAGCCTTTACTCTGACCAGTACCCAGGTTACTGGTTATTAGTATAGAACAATTTACTCACTACCTTTACAACTATTTAGCCATTGAAAATCTAGGCCTTTCCAACTCTCCCAAAGTTGACCTGGAAGAATAAAGTATATGTTGAGTATAGGAATCCAGTTCAAAAGGCAAGAACATACAAGTATGAATAATACACAATGGTTCGTCACTTTTATTTAAAAATAATAAGAAAAATTATTAACCCACAACATAACCATTTTCATCACAGAGTGACTTTCAAAAAGCAGGCAAAACTATTATTTTCTAAAAACACTACAAATATCTAAAAATACTTATAAACAACAGATGGTTCCCATTTAGACAGTAATTTGCTTCTGGCATTTTTATTTCATATGAGAGTATAATGCCATTTTTCAAACTGACTTTTGGGCATTTTCATATCAGGTCATGGGACTAGGGCCACCAGTGGTGGGACTCTTCACACTGGATACCAAGCAGAATCTTCTGCCTTCAGAAATCATCTCCTGAACCCACCTCCTCTCTTCTTGAACTCAGGCAACCTGGGCAGTGCCCTCATTTATGATTGTTACGGTACCGCCATGGTGTTTAAACCTGCCCCCTGTAGTATACCAATAAATGGAACTTGCTAAAGCTCTGTACTTCCCAAGGCCATCAGTCCACACTTCTTTTCCATGTAGCCTGCAATCCAAACTCTCAAAGACTTGAGCTGGTCTCTTGCCGCTCCTCTCAATCAAAATGTGTAGAGTTTTATCATAAAACTGAAATGAGGACAGCAAAACTCAATCTGGCATAGAAATATCGTCAGTTGTGTGTTCTGCAGAGAATTCTGACTTTCAAGGATGTATTAATAATAGAGGCAGCTAGAATGGCATTTGATGGAGAGTGATTCAAAAATCAGGTTGGGGAGTTGAAGGGGAAGGTCCAGGAAAGGTGTCTGGGCAAGTGAGGGCTGGGTTAGGGGATGCTCCTGGGTTCACAGGCCTGGGCCTGCCATCTCCCCGCTGGGTGAGGGGCGGGACTGCATGTGCGTTGGGGTGAGGGCCGTCTGAAAGCCCAGTGATCTCGAGGTGATAAAGTCAACAGGTCTGGCTGCCAAAATGTGCTGCCTGAAACAGACTGACTTCACCACACAGAGGAGGATACCATTCCTGTTCAAATATTTATTTGAGGTTGTATTCCAAAAAGACTTACTCCTCTGTTAGGTTTATGTACTTTCCCATTCCTTTCTCTCTCTTGAGGGTTACATGAGGATTTCCTTGTCATTGGTTTTAAAGGACTGATGTTTTCTTTCTTGAAATAGTAGCTGGGGCCTGAAAATGGTGGATTCAGGGACACATAAATTAAAACTTGTAAAAGTTTAAGTCATGAAACAAACCCAGGTCATATAGTCATATCCTCAGCTCACCATTCTGCTAATCTACCTTTTAAAAAGTAAGAATAATAATAATAATAATAAAGTACCCAGTGAGATTTTATGTCATTGAATTCTCTCCCAACTGAAGAATCATTTGTGATAACCTTTGTTTTTTCCCTAAAATTAAATTATTTAAAAACAGATTAGCTTTTTTTTTTTTTAAGATTTATTTACTTATTTATTTTGGTGAGGGGGGTGTGGGGAGGGAGGCGAGCAGGCGGGCCACTTCTATTGCTCTTTCATTTGTCCATTTTCATCCATCTTTTTTCCTTGGCCCGTGTGGGCCTCCCATCGCGGCGGCCTCTGTTGTCGCAGAGCACCGGCTCTGGGCACATGCGCTCCAGAGCTCTGGCTCGGTAGTTAGACACTTCAGTACAGCCGCTCCACGGCACGTGGGATCCTCCCAGGCCAGGGCTAGAATCGGCGCCCCTTGCACTGCAAAGCGATGTCCTCACCCACTGGACCACCAGGGAAGCCCCAGATTAGTTTTTAATATAAGTGTCATGACTCACAGCATGTTGCAGAAATTACTCAAGAATGAACTATTCTCAGAAACATAGAAATGATGAAACCTGAGCTTTTAGATAATCTGTAATGGTGCTTTGGCAGAAATTTCTAGTGGATGCTACTGACCAAAGAGGATAAATAAAACGTTGTGTAGTGCTACCAGATAGCAAGGACTCTCATAAACATTGGTCATCTAATCTTTAGAGTAAATCTATAATGAAGATATTATTACTCTCAGTTTATAAATGGAAATACTGAGGTTGAATAATTTGTCATAGTTGCACTGCCAGAGTCAACCAGGCCCTGGCTGCCAAAATGTGCTGCCTGAAACAGACTGACTTCACCACACAGAGGAGGATACCATTCCTGTTCAAATATTTATTTGAGGTTGTATTCCAAAAAGACTTACTCCTCTGTTAGGTTTATGTACTTTCCCATTCCTTTCTCTCTCTTGAGGGTTACATGAGGATTTCCTTGTCATTGGTTTTAAAGGACTGATGTTTTCTTTCTTGAAATAGTAGCTGGGGCCTGAAAATGGTGGATTCAGGGACACATAAATTAAAACTTGTAAAAGTTTAAGTCATGAAACAAACCCAGGTCATATAGTCATATCCTCAGCTCACCATTCTGCTAATCTACCTTTTAAAAAGTAAGAATAATAATAATAATAATAAAGTACCCAGTGAGATTTTATGTCATTGAATTCTCTCCCAACTGAAGAATCATTTGTGATAACCTTTGTTTTTTCCCTAAAATTAAATTATTTAAAAACAGATTAGCTTTTTTTTTTTTTAAGATTTATTTACTTATTTATTTTGGTGGGGGTGGGGGTGGGGGTGGGGAGGGAGGCGAGCAGGCGGGCCACTTCTATTGCTCTTTCATTTGTCCATTTTCATCCATCTTTTTTCCTTGGCCCGTGTGGGCCTCCCATCGCGGCGGCCTCTGTTGTCGCAGAGCACCGGCTCTGGGCACATGCGCTCCAGAGCTCTGGCTCGGTAGTTAGACACTTCAGTACAGCCGCTCCACGGCACGTGGGATCCTCCCAGGCCAGGGCTAGAATCGGCGCCCCTTGCACTGCAAAGCGATGTCCTCACCCACTGGACCACCAGGGAAGCCCCAGATTAGTTTTTAATATAAGTGTCATGACTCACAGCATGTTGCAGAAATTACTCAAGAATGAACTATTCTCAGAAACATAGAAATGATGAAACCTGAGCTTTTAGATAATCTGTAATGGTGCTTTGGCAGAAATTTCTAGTGGATGCTACTGACCAAAGAGGATAAATAAAACGTTGTGTAGTGCTACCAGATAGCAAGGACTCTCATAAACATTGGTCATCTAATCTTTAGAGTAAATCTATAATGAAGATATTATTACTCTCAGTTTATAAATGGAAATACTGAGGTTGAATAATTTGTCATAGTTGCACTGCCATGAAAGTTGAGCGAGGACGTAAAATCAGGTTTTCTGACGCCAAATTTGGCATTCTATTCACTACTTAATACCTCTTAAGCATGAATATTAAGTATTCAGTAGTTGTTTAAATATGAATATTAAGTATTCAGTGGTTGTTTTGAAATGAGAATTAATTTAAATTTGTGCTTTCTCATATCCTACTCCAAATAAAAGTGCTAAAGATCAAATTGCAATATATAGTAGGTATTTCCCTTTGTAAAGTAGTCTGTCCTAAATCTCTTCTTTTTTAAATAAAGATGCATATATGTAAAAAACATAGAAACACAATACAGAGTACTAACCACTATATAATCATAGATAAAACATAGAAACAAAAGCTGAAAAAAATTATTTAAAGTTTGCGAATTGTCTTAAAACAAAATGCATATCATTTGTGAATCATTAGAATGCTAGAGGAGGTTCTCAGAATGATACCCTGAATGAAATATCACATTAAAGCATTACTATGAATCCTAATTCAAAGGACTTTGTCTCTTTAGTTCTAACATGTGAAATAAATATGCCAGTGACCAAGACATATTGGCTTTGCAGTTATAGTTTGTTATAAAATTAAAGATAAATTTTAATGAACTGTGCAGAAACATGACCTCACACCTAGGTAAGTAATGATATACTCAACTGTAAAACATAGCCCTCAGCAAGACCTCAAACCTCAAGTTTGACATTTTATTTCTTTATTCTATATGTTATTTTTTTAAATGTCTTAAAGACTACTAGAGGAAGTAAATTAATATCCTTAAATATCCATTGGCTCAAAGCAGTGGCCGTTTATGGTCCACTAATGTGTTAGGTTTGCTTCAAACAATACAAATAAAAGTAGAATGTTCTGCCCTGTCAACCATAGCAATTTGCGTGTGGTCTGTAGGCGTATGTAAATGCACATGCAAAGGGTAATTGAGAATAATTGATAACTTTTAGAATACAAAAAGGAAATGAAAAAATGTCATTACAATGGTGCTTTGGCAGAAATTTCTAGTGGATGCTACTGACCAAAGAGGATAAATAAAACGTTGTGTAGTGCTACCAGATAGCAAGGACTCTCATAAACATTGGTCATCTAATCTTTAGAGTAAATCTATAATGAAGATATTATTACTCTCAGTTTATAAATGGAAATACTGAGGTTGAATAATTTGTCATAGTTGCACTGCCATGAAAGTTGAGCGAGGACGTAAAATCAGGTTTTCTGACGCCAAATTTGGCATTCTATTCACTACTTAATACCTCTTAAGCATGAATATTAAGTATTCAGTAGTTGTTTAAATATGAATATTAAGTATTCAGTGGTTGTTTTGAAATGAGAATTAATTTAAATTTGTGCTTTCTCATATCCTACTCCAAATAAAAGTGCTAAAGATCAAATTGCAATATATAGTAGGTATTTCCCTTTGTAAAGTAGTCTGTCCTAAATCTCTTCTTTTTTAAATAAAGATGCATATATGTAAAAAACATAGAAACACAATACAGAGTACTAACCACTATATAATCATAGATAAAACATAGAAACAAAAGCTGAAAAAAATTATTTAAAGTTTGCGAATTGTCTTAAAACAAAATGCATATCATTTGTGAATCATTAGAATGCTAGAGGAGGTTCTCAGAATGATACCCTGAATGAAATATCACATTAAAGCATTACTATGAATCCTAATTCAAAGGACTTTGTCTCTTTAGTTCTAACATGTGAAATAAATATGCCAGTGACCAAGACATATTGGCTTTGCAGTTATAGTTTGTTATAAAATTAAAGATAAATTTTAATGAACTGTGCAGAAACATGACCTCACACCTAGGTAAGTAATGATATACTCAACTGTAAAACATAGCCCTCAGCAAGACCTCAAACCTCAAGTTTGACATTTTATTTCTTTATTCTATATGTTATTTTTTTAAATGTCTTAAAGACTACTAGAGGAAGTAAATTAATATCCTTAAATATCCATTGGCTCAAAGCAGTGGCCGTTTATGGTCCACTAATGTGTTAGGTTTGCTTCAAACAATACAAATAAAAAGTAGAATGTTCTGCCCTGTCAACCATAGCAATTTGCGTGTGGTCTGTAGGCGTATGTAAATGCACATGCAAAGGGTAATTGAGAATAATTGATAACTTTTTAGAATATAAGTCAAAGTAAATTAGTTTGTGGGGAAAGTATGTCCTGGAAACAAAAATGTCATTACAGGTATTCACAAAAGAAAATGTGGTGTTTGTGTTGTGACATTTCAACTATACATTTCAGAAGGTAGTTTAAACTGTTAAACCAAGGCTCAAGTGTAACTAATACATTTCTTGATGAGACTGATTTCTCAGCTGTCTTATTGCCCTAGTTCTTTACCCCCCACCCCCCACAGATTTCACAGTTTGTGTATATCAGGTTTAGTCATTTATCTAGTGAAGTGGTTATCATATTCCACTATCCCATGGCTAATCATGGCATAAGCAGTTAACACTTTTCGTCTTCAAAGCTCTTAACAGCAGTTAATTAATATAAACAACCCCCTTAGGAGATACATTAATCACACTATAACAGTTCCCATTTCACCAATGGAGAAGCTGAGGTACAGAAGCTAAATAACTGGCCCAAAGCCATTGAGTAAACAATATTTGAAGACGGCGTTGACCCTAGGAGCTCCGAGATCTCAAAGAAATAAAATGCTTGCTTTTCCATTTGTCTTTTATATATCGTATATAAAAGCATTTAACCAATAGCTTTCTCCAGACAGCCCAGTGGGAAATATGCTTGTTCTACCACCTACACTAAGAGCACCAGCATGATTCTCCATGGTTATAAAGAAGCTAAGAGTATTCTGTCATCCCCAAATTCCAGTCTTCAGATAGCATGTTACCTTCTGATTCTATCAATTCAGTCCACAAATCTCTAGGTTGTTGTTTAGTTGCTAGGTCTTGTCAGACTCTTTGCAATCCCAGGGGCCGTGGCCCACCAGGTTCCTCTGTTCATGGAATTTTCCAGGCAAGAATACTGGAGTGGGGGTTGCCATTTCCTTCTCCAGGAGATCTTGGAAAGCATTTCCTGCACTGACAGGCAGATTCTTTACCTGTGAGCCACCAGGGAAGCCAAATCTATATGGTGATAAGTGTCTGGTCTCAGAAATCAAATGAAAATGAATGTCAAATCAATTGATCATTTTCCCACATCACCAAATGCCTGAAATTGAATGGAATTCAGGTTTACTTTACTTGAACCCATAGATGTGCTGACACTGTTTAGAGTTTGGATCAAATCACATTGGATAATTTTCAATAAACAATGTCTAATCAATTATGTTCAATGTGTAATTTAATATCACATGATGGGTTTAGTAAATAGGACACCCAAGCTGTCACTTTTCTCAGGGTAACTGACTCACAAAATGAACTCATTACTTTTAATTTCTTCTTCTGATAAAAATCTTAAAGTATCCCAAGGTGCTCTTTCTTTTTTAATCATTATTGAAGTACTGTTGATCTACAATGTTGTGTCAACTTCTATTGTAACCCAAGCTGTTCTTAAGTATATATAAGACAAAATCTAGTATATGGAAATCTATTGGCCAGGTAAAAAGTAAATTTGGAGCAATATCAAAAATTACTGAAACTCTCACCCATATTTATTTGTCAGTCTTGATTCTTTCCAGGTGTTGTTTCAACTGGAAATGTGTGAATCCGTGCTTGTATCAGTCAGTTCATTTGTTATCCAAATGAAGATACCCATATGTCCCCGAAGAAAGTGAATGAGTAAATAATGGACATTCAACTTCAGCAACTCTTTAGTGCTTTATAAAATATCTTTTATTAAATAAAATTTCAAATATATACAAACATAAAAAGGACTCATGGTCAATCATTTTTCATCTGTGCTCTTTTCAATCTCTCACAACCTAGGTGATTTTTTAAAAAATCTACACATGTCATATTTTAGTATGTGTCTCTGCCCATAGAATTTCATGCTTATAGATACCTATTTATATATACAATATACATTGTATAGTTATATATGAATCACATATATTCATAAACATTCACATATTTTATATATGTGCATAGATTGATTTGTCTGTTCTGTTTGGTGGTTTAATGGAAATCCCTTTTTCCAGAATTAAGAATTTTACACAGGAAGGTTTTGAGAAACAAAAGCAAGAGAGAAGACTTGCCTATGATGATCAAAAGGATTCTGGTGCTCTTCTATTATGTGGAAAAGAGACTCCTATGTCTGTTGAAGTGTGGAGGAAAATGTGTGAGTGTGTCCGGTCTCAGAAATCAAATGAAAATGAATGTCAAATCAATTGATCATTTTCCCACATCACCAAATGCCTGAAATTGAATGGAATTCAGGTTTACTTTACTTGAACCCATAGATGTGCTGACACTGTTTAGAGTTTGGATCAAATCACATTGGATAATTTTCAATAAACAATGTCTAATCAATTATGTTCAATGTGTAATTTAATATCACATGATGGGTTTAGTAAATAGGACACCCAAGCTGTCACTTTTCTCAGGGTAACTGACTCACAAAATGAACTCATTACTTTTAATTTCTTCTTCTGATAAAAATCTTAAAGTATCCCAAGGTGCTCTTTCTTTTTTAATCATTATTGAAGTACTGTTGATCTACAATGTTGTGTCAACTTCTATTGTAACCCAAGCTGTTCTTAAGTATATATAAGACAAAATCTAGTATATGGAAATCTATTGGCCAGGTAAAAAGTAAATTTGGAGCAATATCAAAAATTACTGAAACTCTCACCCATATTTATTTGTCAGTCTTGATTCTTTCCAGGTGTTGTTTCAACTGGAAATGTGTGAATCCGTGCTTGTATCAGTCAGTTCATTTGTTATCCAAATGAAGATACCCATATGTCCCCGAAGAAAGTGAATGAGTAAATAATGGACATTCAACTTCAGCAACTCTTTAGTGCTTTATAAAATATCTTTTATTAAATAAAATTTCAAATATATACAAACATAAAAAGGACTCATGGTCAATCATTTTTCATCTGTGCTCTTTTCAATCTCTCACAACCTAGGTGATTTTTTAAAAAATCTACACATGTCATATTTTAGTATGTGTCTCTGCCCATAGAATTTCATGCTTATAGATACCTATTTATATATACAATATACATTGTATAGTTATATATGAATCACATATATTCATAAACATTCACATATTTTATATATGTGCATAGATTGATTTGTCTGTTCTGTTTGGTGGTTTAATGGAAATCCCTTTTTCCAGAATTAAGAATTTTACACAGGAAGGTTTTGAGAAACAAAAGCAAGAGAGAAGACTTGCCTATGATGATCAAAAGGATTCTGGTGCTCTTCTATTATGTGGAAAAGAGACTCCTATGTCTGTTGAAGTGTGGAGGAAAATGTGTGAGTGTGTCCTACATCATTCCTCCTGGATCCCAATCTATCAACACTCTCTCCTTATCTTCAAACTCTCCTCCACCTCTTTGCTAGTCTTATAAACACATTTAAGATGCTGCCAAAACACCCACCTCATCTGACTCCATAGTTCCTCTAGCCATCAACTCATCCTCACTCAACCAAACTTCTTGAAAGAAAAGCCCACATTTGTCTTCATCTTTTCAATTCCCATTTACTTTGCAAGTCAAAGCAACTGGAGCAAAAACGTTCACCTAAAAACCACTCTCACTGATGAGTGTTCACCAAATGAAGCGATCATGATGGTAAACAAAACAGACATGTCCTGCCCTCACAGTCGGAATCTCCTGATGGACATGGGAGGAAAGAGCAAAAGTCTCAGCACTCTTCCCTGCTGCCCGGCACTGTATCCTTCCATTCACTCAGCTCTGTTTCTGTAAGGACAGGTGAGCCCAGCCCTGTTACTGCTAGGATAGGTACTCCATGGCTTGTATGAGGTTTTAAAAGCATGGGCCTTGTCCACTGTTCCTGCTGAAATGAAACCTCTAAGTAACATGGGTCATTGAGATAATAACTGAAAACAGGTTTTTTTTTACAGATATCTTTATGACTGATACAGGAGAATCACTTAGGACTCTGAGTTGGTTCCTAAGCTTCCAAGAATGGTTTATGTCATATTTATTCATGTCTCAGGCACAGACAGAGCCAGGTTTCCTAACAAGTCATTCAAATCTTCAGGAAGGGCTGATTTCCTAGCATGTCTGAGTCTTCAAGTTCTAAAAGAGTGAACAAAAGCATAAATAAAATAAAACAAAACCTCTAAAAGTCATGGTAACGTCTAGGTTGTTTCTTTTTTGTATAGTTATATATGAATCACATATATTCATAAACATTCACATATTTTATATATGTGCATAGATTGATTTGTCTGTTCTGTTTGGTGGTTTAATGGAAATCCCTTTTTCCAGAATTAAGAATTTTACACAGGAAGGTTTTGAGAAACAAAAGCAAGAGAGAAGACTTGCCTATGATGATCAAAAGGATTCTGGTGCTCTTCTATTATGTGGAAAAGAGACTCCTATGTCTGTTGAAGTGTGGAGGAAAATGTGTGAGTGTGTCCTACATCATTCCTCCTGGATCCCAATCTATCAACACTCTCTCCTTATCTTCAAACTCTCCTCCACCTCTTTGCTAGTCTTATAAACACATTTAAGATGCTGCCAAAACACCCACCTCATCTGACTCCATAGTTCCTCTAGCCATCAACTCATCCTCACTCAACCAAACTTCTTGAAAGAAAAGCCCACATTTGTCTTCATCTTTTCAATTCCCATTTACTTTGCAAGTCAAAGCAACTGGAGCAAAAACGTTCACCTAAAAACCACTCTCACTGATGAGTGTTCACCAAATGAAGCGATCATGATGGTAAACAAAACAGACATGTCCTGCCCTCACAGTCGGAATCTCCTGATGGACATGGGAGGAAAGAGCAAAAGTCTCAGCACTCTTCCCTGCTGCCCGGCACTGTATCCTTCCATTCACTCAGCTCTGTTTCTGTAAGGACAGGTGAGCCCAGCCCTGTTACTGCTAGGATAGGTACTCCATGGCTTGTATGAGGTTTTAAAAGCATGGGCCTTGTCCACTGTTCCTGCTGAAATGAAACCTCTAAGTAACATGGGTCATTGAGATAATAACTGAAAACAGGTTTTTTTTTTTTTTTCAGATATCTTTATGACTGATACAGGAGAATCACTTAGGACTCTGAGTTGGTTCCTAAGCTTCCAAGAATGGTTTATGTCATATTTATTCATGTCTCAGGCACAGACAGAGCCAGGTTTCCTAACAAGTCATTCAAATCTTCAGGAAGGGCTGATTTCCTAGCATGTCTGAGTCTTCAAGTTCTAAAAAGAGTGAACAAAAGCATAAATAAAATAAAACAAAAAACCAAACTCTAAAGGGAATGTTTGTATTTTTGACTTAAACTAAAATAAACTGGTAACGTCTAGGTTGTTTCCAACAAGAAAGTTTAAGATAATTAGAGAAATGGATTAGCTGACAGAAAAGCATTGCTGAGGAATCAGATGATAATACTACATATTAAAGTCAATGGTTTGCCCAGTCAAGAAAAGATTCTTTATTGTAAGTGAGAGAAAATGGATCAAACGTTGAATCCTTGTTGATTTCTTTTCCACAAGCTTCTGAGTGCTTGAACTAGTCAATGGCAAAGTAAGGAAATGTATTTATAGATAAAGATCAACCAGAGAAAAATCATATAAAATATTACCTGAAAATTCTGACCATGCATGCTCACTGAGAAAACACCAGTCTCGGAGGTCAAAAACTACTGCTAGAGAATATGAATTGCATTTCAATACTTAATAACTAGGCTATCATTTTAACTGTTGTATTTTAAGCAAAAGAATACAATTATTGACCTATAGCCCTCATGCTCACGCTGCCGTTGGTCCTCATTTAACATCTGATTGAGCTTGGGGAGGTCACTTGTGCACCCCAAACATCAATCACATTGTTTTTGCAGTAGAAATATTTGAAAATATGTATTTTTTCATCAAAAATCAACCAAGATGCAAAGGATTTAAGGAAACATTGGAAGATAAATGAGGCACTGTTAAAATGCACTTATGGAAACACTTTGTGAGCTACCATTAATGAATGCTTCCCTTGGGTGAGCAAATAATTTCCAAGCTGGCTATAACTGCAGACCCAACTTCTCTTAGTAGCCCCATTGTTCATTTCATCATTGTCTTTTTCCACACTGACTTGGCTGAGCAGACCTCTCCAGAAACTCTGTTTTCTAAGCCAGAAAGAACAAACTGAGTACTACTATTGGTCCTTTTGTATCAATATTTTAGCAATCAGAGAGTTAATAACGACTCAAAGATCATCATCGGTTTGAAAGGCAAAATTCACACAAAACAATTAATTAAGAGCATTAAAACAAATGCATTGCTGAGGGTAGAACTGGATCCAGGAGACAAAACGGGTTAAAAAAATGTTTCTCAAAAAAATGCTCTAATTGAAAACTGGCAGTGGTGGAAGACACAGTATAGTTAAAACAGTATCTTATCAGAAAATTAGCAAAATGTAATTTTTATTGGATTTTACAGATGTTATTTTTAACCACATCAAAAATCCCACCCCATGGCTATTGGTACAAATTGTCATAATTACTATAATTTGAAGTCTGAGCAATGGCTGAGATAGTTATCTCAACCCCAGACTAAGTCTGCATTAGTTGAGCAGCCAGGAGAAGGAGCTCATGTTTTTGTGCTTGGTCTGGACTTCATTTATGTCCTTTATCCAATCTCATTCTTAGGAATATTGAAGAATTTTTTTTTTTCCTACCTGAAACACTGGAGAAAATCAGGAGGTTAATATTAAGAGTGCTGAGGTCATCTTTAATTAACATACCAATCACCTCACCTCCAATCTGTAAGTAAAGTATTGTATTTTGTTCTATTTTTACATTTCCTGGTGAACTCTATTCTATTTAATGCATATACTAAATTCTGGGCATAATATATTTAACTACCTACATAAGCATGGCTGATAATGCTGAACTAAGGAAAAGGGAGTTTTTATATCTCCTCCCAATATCCAAGTTAACATATTTCCTTGCTACTCAGGGCATTAAAATATGAAACATGTCCAAAATATGTCTAACCTATGAATCAGAAGACGAGATCAAGAAATGCCTTAGAGGAAGTCCTGTAGATAACTTGTATCTACAGATTCACAGTGATATCAGATAATGAGAACAATTAGGACTGGATCATACTTTAGCTTTGGGGCAAGGTTGGCAGGGAACCCAGCTCAGAGACTGTAGGAAGACTCAGTCAATATTAGGAATGGCATCTCCAAAAGAGAATAAAGCTTATTAGACTTAAGGAAGCACTTTCAAACAAGAGAAGAATGGCTAACTTGAAATTGTAGTGATCTTCTAAAGCTTAGTCATCTGTCATTTTAGGTCATGGTAAATTTACACCATGGTTTCTTTCAAACCTGCTATCTTGGCTTAACTAAATAGGGACTGGATTAAATTTATTGATTTAACAGATACTTTGGATCATCACACAAAACAATCGGTTTGAAAGGCAAAATTCACACAAAACAATTAATTAAGAGCATTAAAACAAATGCATTGCTGAGGGTAGAACTGGATCCAGGAGACAAAACGGGTTAAAAAAATGTTTCTCAAAAAAATGCTCTAATTGAAAACTGGCAGTGGTGGAAGACACAGTATAGTTAAAACAGTATCTTATCAGAAAATTAGCAAAATGTAATTTTTATTGGATTTTACAGATGTTATTTTTAACCACATCAAAAATCCCACCCCATGGCTATTGGTACAAATTGTCATAATTACTATAATTTGAAGTCTGAGCAATGGCTGAGATAGTTATCTCAACCCCAGACTAAGTCTGCATTAGTTGAGCAGCCAGGAGAAGGAGCTCATGTTTTTGTGCTTGGTCTGGACTTCATTTATGTCCTTTATCCAATCTCATTCTTAGGAATATTGAAGAATTTTTTTTTTTCCTACCTGAAACACTGGAGAAAATCAGGAGGTTAATATTAAGAGTGCTGAGGTCATCTTTAATTAACATACCAATCACCTCACCTCCAATCTGTAAGTAAAGTATTGTATTTTGTTCTATTTTTACATTTCCTGGTGAACTCTATTCTATTTAATGCATATACTAAATTCTGGGCATAATATATTTAACTACCTACATAAGCATGGCTGATAATGCTGAACTAAGGAAAAGGGAGTTTTTATATCTCCTCCCAATATCCAAGTTAACATATTTCCTTGCTACTCAGGGCATTAAAATATGAAACATGTCCAAAATATGTCTAACCTATGAATCAGAAGACGAGATCAAGAAATGCCTTAGAGGAAGTCCTGTAGATAACTTGTATCTACAGATTCACAGTGATATCAGATAATGAGAACAATTAGGACTGGATCATACTTTAGCTTTGGGGCAAGGTTGGCAGGGAACCCAGCTCAGAGACTGTAGGAAGACTCAGTCAATATTAGGAATGGCATCTCCAAAAGAGAATAAAGCTTATTAGACTTAAGGAAGCACTTTCAAACAAGAGAAGAATGGCTAACTTGAAATTGTAGTGATCTTCTAAAGCTTAGTCATCTGTCATTTTAGGTCATGGTAAATTTACACCATGGTTTCTTTCAAACCTTCTATCTTGGCTTAACTAAGGGATGATGTGAGGAAGGGACCTGGATTAAATTTATTGATTTAACAGATACTATGTATGGAGCTGGTCTAGGCCCCAGAGAACAGTAGTGAACAAAAAATCGTGTGTCCAGTAAGATAACACAGACAGGAAGAATGCAGATAACAAACATGTCACAAATAAGTGGGTAACACTATAATGCCAGGTGGTATGTATATTTTGAAGTCACATAGAGTGTGGAAATAGAGAGTTGATGGAAAGGTGGCTGTTTGGATAGGAATGCTCCTCAATTAAGATGGCACATGGGCAGAGACATGAAAGAAGTGATAGAAAAAGTAAGATGGATGTGTGAGAGGTGGCATTCCAGACAGAAACGGCATCAAGTTCAAAGACTTAAGATAGGAAAATGTTAGAACAGAATAGAAGGAGATAAGATGAGAAAAGGAGGCAGACTACATCATGTAAGCCTTGTAGGTCAGGGCAGAAACTTAGATTCTGTTCTAAGTATGATCAGGAGCCCCGGGCAGGGCAGGGAGGTTGAGCAGTAGTAGTGTAATGGAATCTGACTAAAGCTACAAAAAAGTGACTCTGCTGCTGGGTAGAAGCTCAGAGCAGAAGGGATGAGGCTCTTGTAAACTGGCCAGTGGATAATGGTGGTTGGGACCACTGGTAGAGTGAAGGCAGTGAGAAGTGATCAGATTCAGAATACATATTAGAAGCCTTCCCTGGTGGCTCACTCAGTAAAGAATATATATTAGATGTGGTACCAACAGGACTTGCTAACGGACTGGATATAATGTAAGAAAGAGAAGTTATGAAATGAGTCTTAGGGTTCTGGCTGAACAAATGAATGCAATGATACTCATTGGAATGGTAAGACTTGAAGAAGTATGTGTTTTAGTGATCAGATGGAAATTAAAAATTAAATTTCAGTCATATTGAATATGATGCCCATTAGATGTTCAAACGGGGAAGGCAAGTATGTAATTGGATAACAGGTATGACTCCAAAGGAGAGGGCAGGCCAGAGTTGTAAATTTGGAAGCCATCAACTTACATAAATCCATGAGACTAGGTGCATCTGTCTACCTAGAGAGAAAAGATAATCCCTACTGAGATTTGAAAAGCAGAATTCCTCAGAAGTAACTGAGAAGTATTACTTAACCTCTATCAGGCCTTTTCAATACAACTCATAGTGAAACAGACTGACTTTGAACAGGTAAGATGGGTAAAACTCAGGGGCTCAGAGTAGACCACAATTTAAATTTAATTATTTAATAGAATACTCACCTTACTATTGATACTACTTTTATTTTTATACAAAGTGAAACACTGGATAATGAATACATGAAGTACAATTTTGAGACACTTTCCTTTTTCAGTAAATGCTGGATAAGTCGATTCTGATGCAAGTGGTCCAAGAATCTTATTTTAAGAAAGGCTTCTTGGGCTTCCCTGGTGATCCAGTGTGTAAGGACACCGCCTTGCAGTGCAAGGGGCGCGAGTTCGATCCCTGGCCTGGGAAGATCTCACGTGCCGTGGAGCGGCTGGACTGGTGTGTCCAATTACCAAGCCGGAGCTCTGGAACGCATGCACCCAGAGCCTGTGCTCTGTGACAACAGAGGCCACTGCGACGGGAGGCCCACATGGGCCAAAGAACAAAGATGGATGAAAATAGATAAATGAAAGACCAGTAGAAGTGGCCCGCTCGCCTCCCTCCCTTCCCAACCTGTCCTCCCCGCCTCCAAAAAAGAAAGGCTTCTCTAATGTGCCTCTTGGAAAGAAGCAAAAACTAAAGGGAAAAATAGCAGGTTTGTATGTAAGTCCCAAAGTGAAGGCTCAAAGAATAAACTATAAGAGCCACCAGGTTTTTAAGGTGATAAACTATAATTGGTAGTAAGTGAGGAATCCTCATTTTTTACTGCAAATTGTGCTGCTAAGAAGAGGCAAAAATAGGAAGTATCTGTGCTAACTTTCAGAAGCATGTTCTAATGTAAGAATCATGAGAAACTAAAATAAAGATGATAGAGTCTTTGAAGAAATTAAAGGAAATGGACAAAGATCTCACCCTAGGATTATTTAAAGTAAAAAAAAAAAATATTATATAATTACTTAAAAGTAAATCTCATACTTTTACAAACTTCTATTTTTCCCTTTGCAAAACTGAATATTTGCTTTTCCTTTATACACAAAATTAAATTCTAAGAAATCATTTGACATGAGAATCAATTAGAGAAACACATCTATCTTCTAGAAAGTGGTTTTCTGTAAACATTAAACATTTAGCCTAAGGTTGCAGAGTGAAACTGAATCTATGGTTTTTCTCTTTTGTTTGTTTGTTTTTTAAATTAAGACTTTTCTGTCATTAGAGAGAAAAAGGAAGAAAGTAATTGGACGAAAAAAAAAAAAAAAAAACCAGTAATGTGACTAGCCAAAAAGATGCCATAAGATTTGTTGGAAGCAGTTGACTTACGTATTGGGAGGAAAGGATGGTAGTAGCTTGGGAAACCAGTCACTTGGTTCAAGTTGCTTAAAGTAAAAGGAAAGAAGAGAAAAAAGATGGGGGCCATTGGAAGTGGCAGAGTGTAGTCCAAGTGCCAGCTATGAGCAGAATATCCAGATAAGGAATGAAACTGCTGCCACCATGAAAGTGCCTCTTTCAGAAGCTCTGGGTAACCTAGATAACAGATGACTTTAGTGACCACTCTCCTCCCTTCCTGTGCCCTAATTCCACTCTCATGCTTGAAATTAGCCAATAAAGAGTGAACCATGAAATCCTAGACTCCCCACCCTCCAGCCATAAATACAGAGCCCTAGAGCTGAGATTTCTCTCTACCCATAACCTGATTCTGTTGCCTTAGAGTATGCCTTGTACCCTCCAGGATCTGTGAATAATAAAACTCGTTGCTCAGAATTCCCTGATGGATTTTGCTGAAGTGCTTCCTGCTAGAAAATACTAATAAGAATCACAGGGTCAGTCCAGCCACAACACTGACCTGTTGTGGAAATGTTTGTAAGGCTCACTACAAGTACGATGGGGTGAGGGAATGCCCCCCGCCTCCCTGGCATTTCTAGCTGATAGCATCGCTATTAATAACTGAGGCATCACAGAGATTAAGGTCAATTAAAGCACCAGAGGAGTAACACCTGATGTTGGGAGTCAGCTCAAAGAATCCTACAGGATTCTGCAACAGTTTTGAATCAGACACTAAGAGACCACTTCCTCCTAGGAGCTCATTAAAGTGCACACAAACCCTAGGCAGCTCGGCCATGAACAAGACCAACAGACATATATTCATAGAGTTCTAAAGCCTCTGTGACTCAAAATGACAAGTCTAAGTGATCAATAGTTTTACATTTTCTTGGTGCATTTTATTTAAAAAGGTAGAGAAACGTGTGGCCTATTTTCAAAAAGCTGCTATTATGTGGAGGGACCCTACCTACTATGTATGAGACATGGAGTTAGTTAAGGCACTGAAAGTACAAAGGTGAGCAAGGCAGTTTCAACTTCCCAATGGCTGGTGGGGAATGCAGTGATGAAGGACAGGTGAGTAAAACAGATGTTTATAATACAATAAAGAAAAGAAGCATACGCTCTGACCAGGACTGGCACAGAGATGAGGGAAGGATCTCCAAAAAAGGCAATGTTGAATTGAGCCTTGGATGCTGAAGAGGGATATTCAGAGTGAAAAGGATTTAAATATTTGAACTTCGCCTATTTGCAAAACAATCCAGTTTCTGAAATGCCTCCCTCCCTCATTACATTAAATAACAGACATTATGGTATATAAGTCTACTCAGGTGGGCATCTGGAAGATTTAATTGTCTTAGAAAAGTTTTGAATTCTGAATCAATTCTGAAAATCGTTATCTATAGCAAGCTGGTAAGCCACATATTAGGAATGTAAAATTTTTATTCAACATAGGGTAGATGGAGATGTTTTTAGTTAAGGATGAAAGGTACTATAAAAATAGATTATCCTACAGGTTTACAATGAGTCAGGATTCTTATTGGTATTTTTTTCTTTAACTTTTATTTTACTTTTAACTTTTACAGAGTTTCGTTGTTTACAGATATGTATGTTCTCAGATTAGTCATATGTATATTCCCCCATCCCACCCCTCCAGACCGTCATACAGCACCCATGAAGGATCTCCTTTTCTCACAGAGCAATGACTATAGCTATTTTCTTCACTTATGATAGTACAGGCCTTCATGCTATTTCCTTTACGCCTCCCACCCACTGTTCCTTCCCACAATGTCCATATGTCCACTGTCCATGTCTGTCTTTCCGTCGCTTCACTGAATGTGCCATCATCACCATCCTACTAGATTCCATATATATGTGTTAGTATATTGCACTTGTCCTTCTCTTGCCGACTAACTTCACTTTTTATGATACGTCCTAGATCCAGCCACCTCATCTTCTTGGTATTATTTAAGCAACAAAAGGTGTACTTCATGTTTTCGCATTTCAGCCCCTACCAGAACTAAGAACAAATGCAGAGAAATGTAAACTTTTTCAAATCTCAGAGGTATTCTGTTTTATATTCTGTATTATAATCTCTGCTAATTATTAGTTAATGAAGATTGGCTGCCCCATTTTTCCTTCTTCATTTGGTTTATATGTACTCAGAAACAAAGCAACACAAAGGCATTTTGCAATAAAATATGATTAATGAATTAGTAAGTGCTATTTGGTGTCTTGCAAACATTTTGAAATACTGTAAGCCTTTTTTCTCATTAAAATATTCCCCCAAAAAAACAAGAGGGGAAAAGGATTTAAATATTTGAACTTCGCCTATTTGCAAAACAATCCAGTTTCTGAAATGCCTCCCTCCCTCATTACATTAAATAACAGACATTATGGTATATAAGTCTACTCAGGTGGGCATCTGGAAGATTTAATTGTCTTAGAAAAGTTTTGAATTCTGAATCAATTCTGAAAATCGTTATCTATAGCAAGCTGGTAAGCCACATATTAGGAATGTAAAATTTTTATTCAACATAGGGTAGATGGAGATGTTTTTAGTTAAGGATGAAAGGTACTATAAAAATAGATTATCCTACAGGTTTACAATGAGTCAGGATTCTTATTGGTATTTTTTTCTTTAACTTTTATTTTACTTTTAACTTTTACAGAGTTTCGTTGTTTACAGATATGTATGTTCTCAGATTAGTCATATGTATATTCCCCCATCCCACCCCTCCAGACCGTCATACAGCACCCATGAAGGATCTCCTTTTCTCACAGAGCAATGACTATAGCTATTTTCTTCACTTATGATAGTACAGGCCTTCATGCTATTTCCTTTACGCCTCCCACCCACTGTTCCTTCCCCACAATGTCCATATGTCCACTGTCCATGTCTGTCTTTCCGTCGCTTCACTGAATGTGCCATCATCACCATCCTACTAGATTCCATATATATGTGTTAGTATATTGCACTTGTCCTTCTCTTGCCGACTAACTTCACTTTTTATGATACGTCCTAGATCCAGCCACCTCATCTTCTTGGTATTATTTAAGCAACAAAAGGTGTACTTCATGTTTTCGCATTTCAGCCCCTACCAGAACTAAGAACAAATGCAGAGAAATGTAAACTTTTTCAAATCTCAGAGGTATTCTGTTTTATATTCTGTATTATAATCTCTGCTAATTATTAGTTAATGAAGATTGGCTGCCCCATTTTTCCTTCTTCATTTGGTTTATATGTACTCAGAAACAAAGCAACACAAAGGCATTTTGCAATAAAATATGATTAATGAATTAGTAAGTGCTATTTGGTGTCTTGCAAACATTTTGAAATACTGTAAGCCTTTTTTCTCATTAAAATATTCCCCCAAAAAAACAAGAGGGGAAAAATTTACTGCAGAAGCATGAAATATGATAACTAATAAGAACAATTATAATCATTATCTTTAGAATAAAGCAACTATGAATGACACATGTAAATAGCTCCAATATATTCATTTAATATTATTGATAATTAACATGAGTGCTAAATTAGAATTGCCTTTATCAGCCAGAGTTGTAAAGCACTGTAACAGCCTAGAGATTACTAGAAAAGCTGATACCTAGGTGAAGAATATACCCAGTCTACTGATAATGAAGGAGTGTACTGACTCTTAATTCCATAAATAAATAGAATGTTTCTAAGCATCAGACTTCATCAAAATTTAGCTGAATTGATCAGTAAACCCATACTGCATGTTTGCCCAAATGCTTTATCCTCTGCAGGACCAAAATATTTGCATCTAGAATAATGAATTGGCCTAATTTTGAAATATGAGCAAGTCCCACAAAAGGCAATCGGAGTGCTCTTGGTAGCGATTGTACATAGTTATATATACACATCAGTAAAGTGATACATTCAGTACACTTCTCCACCTTTTTCCCAGATACTATCAGAAAAATAAACAAGGCTTTTCTGAGGGGGAGTGGGCTAGAAAAAGGTGCTAAAACAAGTTATCCCACACCTCTCTTGGAAAACCTTTTCTCTTAACACTCAAATTAATTCAGAATAACTCCAAATGAAGGCTTGAAACTGAATGACTTTGTGGTATATCTAAATGATGCAAATGTTATGTATTTTAAGCAATTTAAACTGACAGAATGCCAACTTCTAGGCAGTATTAGAATGTCTGACTTGTAATATGTTCTCAATAAATGTCTGCTGACTGAAGCAAAAAAATCCAGTGATTTTATATTCTGTATTATAATCTCTGCTAATTATTAGTTAATGAAGATTGGCTGCCCCATTTTTCCTTCTTCATTTGGTTTATATGTACTCAGAAACAAAGCAACACAAAGGCATTTTGCAATAAAATATGATTAATGAATTAGTAAGTGCTATTTGGTGTCTTGCAAACATTTTGAAATACTGTAAGCCTTTTTTCTCATTAAAATATTCCCCCAAAAAAACAAGAGGGGAAAAATTTACTGCAGAAGCATGAAATATGATAACTAATAAGAACAATTATAATCATTATCTTTAGAATAAAGCAACTATGAATGACACATGTAAATAGCTCCAATATATTCATTTAATATTATTGATAATTAACATGAGTGCTAAATTAGAATTGCCTTTATCAGCCAGAGTTGTAAAGCACTGTAACAGCCTAGAGATTACTAGAAAAGCTGATACCTAGGTGAAGAATATACCCAGTCTACTGATAATGAAGGAGTGTACTGACTCTTAATTCCATAAATAAATAGAATGTTTCTAAGCATCAGACTTCATCAAAATTTAGCTGAATTGATCAGTAAACCCATACTGCATGTTTGCCCAAATGCTTTATCCTCTGCAGGACCAAAATATTTGCATCTAGAATAATGAATTGGCCTAATTTTGAAATATGAGCAAGTCCCACAAAAGGCAATCGGAGTGCTCTTGGTAGCGATTGTACATAGTTATATATACACATCAGTAAAGTGATACATTCAGTACACTTCTCCACCTTTTTCCCAGATACTATCAGAAAAATAAACAAGGCTTTTCTGAGGGGGAGTGGGCTAGAAAAAGGTGCTAAAACAAGTTATCCCACACCTCTCTTGGAAAACCTTTTCTCTTAACACTCAAATTAATTCAGAATAACTCCAAATGAAGGCTTGAAACTGAATGACTTTGTGGTATATCTAAATGATGCAAATGTTATGTATTTTAAGCAATTTAAACTGACAGAATGCCAACTTCTAGGCAGTATTAGAATGTCTGACTTGTAATATGTTCTCAATAAATGTCTGCTGACTGAAGCAAGTCCAGTGAATTTTTGTAAGTAAAATTTGAAGAGATAAAATTAATAACATCACTTACTATTATTTCTTTGGGGTAAAAGAATGTTTTGTAAGTTTGCAATTTTAATATCAAATCCAAATGTTTATTTCTTCTTTCCTCTGATACTTTTAATTCAGGCCATCATTACCTCACTTCTCAGTGACTGAAACATGCAAAATGGGCTTCCTGTCCCATTTCTACTCCCTCCCCACTACCCCATTCCTGCTCCCATCCTTTTTCCATTCTATAAGCTGAATGACCTTTCTAAAATCTTCCCGTATCCCCCATCCCCTCAGGATAAAGCCCAAAGCATTCAGAATACTTCATGGTTTGCCCACAGTCAGTCTCTCCAGGCTTCTGTCTCCACAACATACCCTCTGGCACTTGATGCTCCAGCCATACTCAACTCTGCAGGTTTTCTACAAGCTGTGCTCTCATCCCAGAACCTTTGTGCATGCTCCCCCCTCTACTGGAAAGCTTTACTCCCTCCCAGCTCTTGGCCATCTCTCCTTTCATCTGGCTTACTCACACTTGTCTTTAAGGGTTTGGTTGAGGCAATGTCTACTCCATGAGCCTTCCATGATAGCCCCTCCTCCTCTCTCAAGACTAGATTCGGGCTGTGTCACCCTGTGCTTTCACTGAGCTAATGACTCAAAATTGTGGCTTATTTGTTATTACCTCTTAATAAATTCCTTGAGCCCCCAAAACCCAACATGATACCTGGTACATAGCTGGCATTAAATAAATATTCTGTGAATGAATTAGGAAAACCTTCAAAAATTGAGCATCCTTCTTTAATGAAGTTGGTTTAATAATAATTTATGTTATAAATGATAATAGTGCAAACAGAAATATACCAAAAGTTAAGAGACCTGGATTATCATCCTAGCTCTGTCATTAGCTGTAAGCAATTTCTTTGTACCTTGATCTAATTTGCAAAATAGGTTTCAAAAAGATCCAAAGGGCTTAAAAAAAACCAATCTAAATGATGCAAATGTTATGTATTTTAAGCAATTTAAACTGACAGAATGCCAACTTCTAGGCAGTATTAGAATGTCTGACTTGTAATATGTTCTCAATAAATGTCTGCTGACTGAAGCAAGTCCAGTGAATTTTTGTAAGTAAAATTTGAAGAGATAAAATTAATAACATCACTTACTATTATTTCTTTGGGGTAAAAGAATGTTTTGTAAGTTTGCAATTTTAATATCAAATCCAAATGTTTATTTCTTCTTTCCTCTGATACTTTTAATTCAGGCCATCATTACCTCACTTCTCAGTGACTGAAACATGCAAAATGGGCTTCCTGTCCCATTTCTACTCCCTCCCCACTACCCCATTCCTGCTCCCATCCTTTTTCCATTCTATAAGCTGAATGACCTTTCTAAAATCTTCCCGTATCCCCCATCCCCTCAGGATAAAGCCCAAAGCATTCAGAATACTTCATGGTTTGCCCACAGTCAGTCTCTCCAGGCTTCTGTCTCCACAACATACCCTCTGGCACTTGATGCTCCAGCCATACTCAACTCTGCAGGTTTTCTACAAGCTGTGCTCTCATCCCAGAACCTTTGTGCATGCTCCCCCCTCTACTGGAAAGCTTTACTCCCTCCCAGCTCTTGGCCATCTCTCCTTTCATCTGGCTTACTCACACTTGTCTTTAAGGGTTTGGTTGAGGCAATGTCTACTCCATGAGCCTTCCATGATAGCCCCTCCTCCTCTCTCAAGACTAGATTCGGGCTGTGTCACCCTGTGCTTTCACTGAGCTAATGACTCAAAATTGTGGCTTATTTGTTATTACCTCTTAATAAATTCCTTGAGCCCCCAAAACCTAACATGATACCTGGTACATAGCTGGCATTAAATAAATATTCTGTGAATGAATTAGGAAAACCTTCAAAAATTGAGCATCCTTCTTTAATGAAGTTGGTTTAATAATAATTTATGTTATAAATGATAATAGTGCAAACAGAAATATACCAAAAGTTAAGAGACCTGGATTATCATCCTAGCTCTGTCATTAGCTGTAAGCAATTTCTTTGTACCTTGATCTAATTTGCAAAATAGGCATAACAGCTACCCCTTACACTTCACAAGAGGATAGATCCAAAGGGTTCAGTTAAGTGAAAGCATCTTGGAAAATGTAAGGAACTAGTTATGCAAGATATTATTACTGTTATTATTAAATGCCTTTGGCTCTGTCATATTCCTGCTCAAAATCCCTGAGCACCTCTATGCTCCTCCAACTCCAACCCCTCTACCACCTTCAACAATGTTTCCCAGAGCATGCCTACGCAAACTGGTGATCTATCTATGGACATTTCTGTGTTTCAGTTGGGGTTATTCTGTGTGGCAGCCATTCTAACTTCTCTCCAGGAGATGTTCTTCTCCCCCTCAGTCTTGGACATTGTTCACTTGGTGAAGTGGTTTCTTGCCCAAGACCCCAAATAAGAAGCCTAAGTAGGCCAGTGAGCACCCCGCATTCTCCAAGCCAATGGACACGGTCCCTGGGCCTCCCTGAGCCATGATTCAGCCAGTCCAATCAGAGTGAGTCTCAGGGCTTCCACAGGGATGACTGAAGAAAAGATGGCCACGCTCCTCTGCAGAGCCAACCAGGCAGTGAAACACCCTAGGAGGTGCAAGGAGTCATGCTGCAACAATAAGCAAAGCCTCTTAGGTTGAAGCCAACAAACCCACAGCAAAAAGAGACAGAAGATATCTGGTCCTCAGGGCATTCTCTAGCTGCTGAGTCATGCCTTGCTTGACATTACCCAGCAGTAATGATAATCAGGAAGAGGTATTTGTGCATCTTAACACTAAGTGTGACATCTCAGTTTCTCCTCCTAGATAATAGATCTTTAAAAGTTCTTTTCTTCATAGTGCTTTGAAAAATAAATTTTAAATCCACATTCAACTAATGTTTACAGAGCAATGAGATCAAATTTATAAAAATGAATGTAGAGATCTCTATAACTGAACAGTTTTATTAATTCAAAGTATTACTGTAAGTGGTATTACCAGTACTGATTTGATTACTCATCTTCTTTATTGTTCAGCAGCAGGTCTGCAGTGTTGTTGATATACAAAGTTAATGTATAGAAAAGTTTTCTACAAAATCAGTATCCAAGAGGAAAAAAATTAAGTCCATGTGATCTAGGAAAAATGACCTTAAGAGGCACTTAATGTTAAAATTCTAGCCTGACTATCCTGTCTAAGTCTTTCAAAAATGTATCTGGTTTACAGTTTTGGTAAGATCCAAGTTAACTCAGGCTTGTCAGAATTGTTTTCTTCCGAAGTAAGCAGTTAGATCAGGAAATAAACCACAAAAATTCCTTACTTGCTAGTCATCTAAGTCAGGTCTTATACTTTGGCTGAAAAAAATAAACCAAAGGAAAGAAATGCCTAGAAATCTTTTTCTGGGTATTGTCTTTTTCCACACAAGCTAAGAAAAACACCTTAACGAGCAAAGAGGTCAAAAGAATAGAGGAGATACCTCTTCAAACTGTCCTTTCTAGGTAGAATTAGTCTTTTAAGCTTTGTCCACATTAACATTAAGCTAGCAAGGCTAGAGAGTGACTTAACTTATATCACTTTGCCAATTTGTTTACTTAATATTAATCCTATGTGTATTAGGAATTGATCTGAACCAAAGTGTATTGGAATTGTCTCCAGAAAAGATAAGCCATGCTGAGGAGCACCTTAAATTATTTATTATAATAAGTTATTTAGTTTTCAAGACATGATGAGCTGCTTTGTAATGAATTTATAATTCCCAATTTACAGAATGCTAATGTATCATTGGATGCTTGAGCATGGGCCATCTCATATGTCCTTTTGGTATGAATACCATTGTTTAATACCCAGTCTTAAACAGGAGAAATGTTTCAGAGAATTTCAAATAAGTAATTTGCATGTGATGAGTTCATGATTCACACACAGTCATCAACAAGATCAACCAAGTAACAAATAGAGACTAAAAATGACAATAATACAGTTGCCATTTATCCCTTCATATGGGCCAGGCACTATGCTCAGAAGGTAAAAAAGACATACTATTTCTTCAATAATGTTTACAGAGCAATGAGATCAAATTTATAAAAATGAATGTAGAGATCTCTATAACTGAACAGTTTTATTAATTCAAAGTATTACTGTAAGTGGTATTACCAGTACTGATTTGATTACTCATCTTCTTTATTGTTCAGCAGCAGGTCTGCAGTGTTGTTGATATACAAAGTTAATGTATAGAAAAGTTTTCTACAAAATCAGTATCCAAGAGGAAAAAAATTAAGTCCATGTGATCTAGGAAAAATGACCTTAAGAGGCACTTAATGTTAAAATTCTAGCCTGACTATCCTGTCTAAGTCTTTCAAAAATGTATCTGGTTTACAGTTTTGGTAAGATCCAAGTTAACTCAGGCTTGTCAGAATTGTTTTCTTCCGAAGTAAGCAGTTAGATCAGGAAATAAACCACAAAAATTCCTTACTTGCTAGTCATCTAAGTCAGGTCTTATACTTTGGCTGAAAAAAATAAACCAAAGGAAAGAAATGCCTAGAAATCTTTTTCTGGGTATTGTCTTTTTCCACACAAGCTAAGAAAAACACCTTAACGAGCAAAGAGGTCAAAAGAATAGAGGAGATACCTCTTCAAACTGTCCTTTCTAGGTAGAATTAGTCTTTTAAGCTTTGTCCACATTAACATTAAGCTAGCAAGGCTAGAGAGTGACTTAACTTATATCACTTTGCCAATTTGTTTACTTAATATTAATCCTATGTGTATTAGGAATTGATCTGAACCAAAGTGTATTGGAATTGTCTCCAGAAAAGATAAGCCATGCTGAGGAGCACCTTAAATTATTTATTATAATAAGTTATTTAGTTTTCAAGACATGATGAGCTGCTTTGTAATGAATTTATAATTCCCAATTTACAGAATGCTAATGTATCATTGGATGCTTGAGCATGGGCCATCTCATATGTCCTTTTGGTATGAATACCATTGTTTAATACCCAGTCTTAAACAGGAGAAATGTTTCAGAGAATTTCAAATAAGTAATTTGCATGTGATGAGTTCATGATTCACACACAGTCATCAACAAGATCAACCAAGTAACAAATAGAGACTAAAAATGACAATAATACAGTTGCCATTTATCCCTTCATATGGGCCAGGCACTATGCTCAGAAGGTAAAAAAGACATACTATTTCTCCTAACCACTCTGCAAGGTAAGTTTTACTAAACTGATTTCACAGAAGAAGAAACTGATTGGAAAAGTTAAGGGACTTTCCAAGCATTAAGCTTTAAATTAGCATAATCTTATGCAGAAGGGGCCTCCCTGGTGGCTCAGACAGGAAAGAATCTGCCTGCAATGAAGGAGATCCAGGTTCAAACCCTTGGTTGGGAAGATCCCCTTGAGAAGGAAATGGCAACTACTCTAGCTACTTTTTTCTGGAGAATTCCATGGACAAAGGAACCTGGCAGGCTACAGTCCATGGGGCTGCAAAGAGTCAGATAGGACTGAGCAACTAACATGAGTAACACAAAATAACACAGCTACACAGCTATCCTTTTAGTAAGCCCAACACACAACATTCAGCTTGCTATTGGCTTTTCTGTTTGCCAGGGCTTGCTTCTTTGTTTCTCTTTTATTATAATGTGTATAATAATGTACATTTATTTAGATGCAAGAAAAAATTAGTATAGTAATTCATATTAGTATAGAAGTTGAAATTAGCATAGAATTTCAAACACAACTCTCAAGAATTATTGATGAACCTGGGACATTCTTCAGAGTACACTTCCAGGACAGAACCTTCTCACTGAATTCAGGACAGAAATGAGGCACAGAAGAGTATGCATCTGCCTTGGCTAGCCACAGGAGCTCCCCAGCTGCAAAGGTGAAATTTGAGTGGCTCAAGAAGGTCACAGAAATCCTTTTATCTGTGCAGCTCCTCCTGTGGGACAGAGCATGCTGATGGGCCACAGGTATTCCATTAAACAACCGGTGACTGGATACAGGATATGATTTCTAAGTTTATGATGCATTCATCCTGGGGTATATGAATAATCCCCAATGGTCTTCCCAGTGGTCACTTAAGGTTGTGAGACCTAGACCGTAAAAAAGGTAGGCAGTCAAAGAATTGATACCTTAGAACTGTGGTGCTGCTGGAGAAGACTCCAGAGAATCAAAGATCAAACCAACCTTAAAGGAAATCAAACCTGAATATTTATTGGAAGGACTGATGCTGAAACTGAAGCTCTAGTTATTCTGGTCACTTGATGTAAACAGATGACTCATTGGAAAAGTCCTGAGGCTGGAAAAGAGTGACAGCAGAAGGAGAAAAGGGCATCAAAGGATGAGATGACTGGGTGGCATCACTGATGCAACGGACATGAACTTGAGCAAACTCCGGGAGATGCTGAAGGACAGGGAGGCCTTGGCAAGCTGCAGACCATGGGACTGCAGAGTCGGACACAAGTGGGCAACTGAATAATAACATACACATAATCATTCTGCTTACAGTGTGGTCTAAGTTTTCGTAGCTTTAGAGACAATCACGCCCTGACTTTCTTCTCCACTGATGGTCTGCTGCAGGGGAATGATAGTGCTGGGAAGCACATAAAGCCCATGTTTTCAGTCACCTTCTCCAGCTTAGCACTGACTACTCTAATGGGGTAGAAGTGGACTGGGAAACTTTTGAAGGGTTAGGATGCCAGCATCCTTCAGTGGCTTTCTTTTTTGCTCAAACTTCTTAGGACCTGAGCATTTGCCCTTCAGTATGACTGCTGCTTTCACTTGGCCAGACATCAACTGACAAATATCAACCAACTCCAGGGGAAGCCTCTTTGCTATTAAGAAAATTCTCTTTAAGTTTCTTCAGCTCTGTTTCAATGTCAAGCAAGATTTTTTACTGTGAACACTTGGGTGTCATTCCTAACAAAGCGAGCTTCCCATATGAATAAAAATACCTCTGACTCAGAATGAAATATAATCTTTCAATGCCCTATCAGGTCTCTCGGCGTTTAGACCTCTTTCATTAGTCAAATGAAATCTGTCTTGTGAATAAAAATCATCACAGAAATGAGTACCAGGCAATATGCTAAAATAGAGGCCGAGGAAGATGAGTTTATTTTCTGTAACTTTTCAGTCCAACTTAAAGAAAAAGTTGAAAACTACAAACCCTCTGCTGTCACATTTATTGAAGCCATGATGAGACTGGAGCTTGTGGCAAGTGTGAGAAATCTCAGCAACCTTGCAATCCATCAGCTGGAACATCATGCCCTGAAGAGGAAAAAGTGAACTTCTCTGTTGGATTCTGAGGTTGAGGCAGGAGGGAAAGGACACTTAGGCCTTGGCTGTAGCTGTGCCCACTGGTCAGAGTTGCTCTGCTTTCATTTATAGGTTGTCCTTCGACACTAGGTTTACTGGCTTAAAAGAGCTTTTGCTGTCACCTTAGAAACGCTGGTGGCTCACATGGTAAAGAATTCTCCTTCAGTGCAAGAGATCCAGGTTCGATGCCTGGGTGGGGAAGATTCCCTGGAGAAGGGCATGGCAACCCACTCAAGCACTCCTGCCTGGAGAATTCCATGGACAGAGGAGCCTGGAGGGCTACAGTCCATGGGGTTGCAAAGAGCTGGACATGACTGAGGAACTAAGCACACACAAGGAAGATTGGAATAAAAAAAATTGATTTCTACCCATGATGAATGTGACACCCTAATTTTACGAGTGGGAAAACCGAGGCCCTAGAAGATGAAGTGACTTGTTTCAGGGTCTTCTCAGTAATAAACGACAGAGGTTTACTGACTTCATCAATTACTTTCCACCTGCCAATATGACTGAGTATTTTGCTCACAAGTCACAATTCTAAGCATCTTTATTTTTTAAAAATTTAGTTTTATTTTTTCCCACTTTTATTGAAATAAATGGACCAGAAACATTGTATAAGTGTATGGATAGTGTTAACGACTTACCTGAACTGTGAAATGATTACCACAGGAAGCTCACACCCACAACCTCATATAGCATAGCTCAGTCCTAAGCTGCCTTCAGACTCCTAAACTTCACAGGCTTATGACCCCACATTTTGATCCAAAGCATAAATGCACTAGGGGATCCCAAGGGTAACCTGCTCATGTCATGTGTACTTCTAAGACATTCTTTGACTGAAGAAGGTACATGCAGTCATTCAAACTTACTGGCAAGAAGGAAAAGTGTGCTTCCTGTGTGTCCTGGCTTTTTGCACACGTGGATGGCAGTGATATATTTACAATGGAACCCTGATAAAGGGCTGGCAGGGCTTCAGATCTCAGAATCTGTGTTGCAAGGACAAACGCATTAAGAGCCCAGTCCTTGACAATCTGGACCCTTCAGACTTTTAACTGTCACCCCAACCCAAACGGACTTGTTGCTGTCACAGCACGTGCCAGCCTTTGTTTATGCCACTTCCTTGTGAACCCATCTGAATCTTCAAGGCTCGGGTTCGTCACATCCTGCCCACCCTGAAACCACGGGTGGTCTGGCCTCCTGGACCACGGGTGGTGTCTCCTAGTTCTCACTCCATGCAGAGGACCACTCAGGGCATTCACTACTTACCACTCAAGCAAGTCTACTTTCTAATGATAGCAGTAATAAAAAAAAGAAAGAAAGAAAACAATAACAATTAACATATATTTAGCACCTACTATATGCCAGAGATAATAATTCTTCTAAGTAGGGATTATCCTTATTTTATACAAGAGAGAATGTGAAGCTCAAATGAAAGTAAGAAACTTACCCAAGATCAAACAGACAACAAATGACAGAATGGCTACTTGAACCCAGAATTCTATAGGCCGAGCTACACGTCATTGTATAATGTGAGCTAAGCATACCTTAGGCTATACATTAGTGTCTAAGCTACCTGAAGATGTGATGAGTTTATTTGTATCTTCTAATTTTGCCATGACTGAGTATTTTGCTCACAAGTCACAATTCTAAGCATCTTTATTTTTTAAAAATTTAGTTTTATTTTTTCCCACTTTTATTGAAATAAATGGACCAGAAACATTGTATAAGTGTATGGATAGTGTTAACGACTTACCTGAACTGTGAAATGATTACCACAGGAAGCTCACACCCACAACCTCATATAGCATAGCTCAGTCCTAAGCTGCCTTCAGACTCCTAAACTTCACAGGCTTATGACCCCACATTTTGATCCAAAGCATAAATGCACTAGGGGATCCCAAGGGTAACCTGCTCATGTCATGTGTACTTCTAAGACATTCTTTGACTGAAGAAGGTACATGCAGTCATTCAAACTTACTGGCAAGAAGGAAAAGTGTGCTTCCTGTGTGTCCTGGCTTTTTGCACACGTGGATGGCAGTGATATATTTACAATGGAACCCTGATAAAGGGCTGGCAGGGCTTCAGATCTCAGAATCTGTGTTGCAAGGACAAACGCATTAAGAGCCCAGTCCTTGACAATCTGGACCCTTCAGACTTTTAACTGTCACCCCAACCCAAACGGACTTGTTGCTGTCACAGCACGTGCCAGCCTTTGTTTATGCCACTTCCTTGTGAACCCATCTGAATCTTCAAGGCTCGGGTTCGTCACATCCTGCCCACCCTGAAACCACGGGTGGTCTGGCCTCCTGGACCACGGGTGGTGTCTCCTAGTTCTCACTCCATGCAGAGGACCACTCAGGGCATTCACTACTTACCACTCAAGCAAGTCTACTTTCTAATGATAGCAGTAATAAAAAAAAGAAAGAAAGAAAACAATAACAATTAACATATATTTAGCACCTACTATATGCCAGAGATAATAATTCTTCTAAGTAGGGATTATCCTTATTTTATACAAGAGAGAATGTGAAGCTCAAATGAAAGTAAGAAACTTACCCAAGATCAAACAGACAACAAATGACAGAATGGCTACTTGAACCCAGAATTCTATAGGCCGAGCTACACGTCATTGTATAATGTGAGCTAAGCATACCTTAGGCTATACATTAGTGTCTAAGCTACCTGAAGATGTGATGAGTTTATTTGTATCTTATCACCATGAGGTTTTGTACAGGCACAACCAGACTAGAGCTTCTATAAGGAAGTATGGTCAGAGTCAGGAAGACCACATTCTGCAAACACAAAATCCCTCAGCACTGGAACTGCTGGCTATAGACACACAGACACAGACACAGACACAGATACACAGACACACAGACACACACACACACACACACACACAGCCACCATCACTTGGCATTTGGCTCCTGCTGCAGCTTGGCAGTTCTAATATCTGATGGATTAGTGCTGATCTACACTGATTGCTCACACCTGCAATTCAAACTAACCCCTGTTCCGCTTTGTGCAATCAGCCATGCCCAGGTAAGACCATCAGCTTCCCAAATGACAGGCAAACAGAGACCCACCTGACAGGTCAGACCAGACACCTGTGAGATCTGCAAAGTGGGAAGGAAGGGGGAAGGGAAAGGTGGAATTACAAAATTAAAATGTCGAATGTAAACGTAAACGAATGAGTGCTTCCTCTACTTTTCAGAAAGATTAGAAACTTCGTAGATGGAAAACATCAAAGGTCCCCGGCTAATGAGTACTGAGAAGTAACTGGCAGTGGAACTGTTACAAGTACTAGGATCTGATGTTTGTGCTTATATGCAGAGTAAGCTTTAGTCAGAAATGTAAGACCTTAGATTAACAAAAGTGCCAACATTACTGTGCTTTGATTTTCAGTGCTGCCTCCTACCAGCAAATTCTAGACACATTTGCTAACAGAGGACCACTCAGGGCATTCACTACTTACCACTCAAGCAAGTCTACTTTCTAATGATAGCAGTAATAAAAAAAAGAAAGAAAGAAAACAATAACAATTAACATATATTTAGCACCTACTATATGCCAGAGATAATAATTCTTCTAAGTAGGGATTATCCTTATTTTATACAAGAGAGAATGTGAAGCTCAAATGAAAGTAAGAAACTTACCCAAGATCAAACAGACAACAAATGACAGAATGGCTACTTGAACCCAGAATTCTATAGGCCGAGCTACACGTCATTGTATAATGTGAGCTAAGCATACCTTAGGCTATACATTAGTGTCTAAGCTACCTGAAGATGTGATGAGTTTATTTGTATCTTATCACCATGAGGTTTTGTACAGGCACAACCAGACTAGAGCTTCTATAAGGAAGTATGGTCAGAGTCAGGAAGACCACATTCTGCAAACACAAAATCCCTCAGCACTGGAACTGCTGGCTATAGACACACAGACACAGACACAGACACAGATACACAGACACACAGACACACAGACACACACACACACACACACACACAGCCACCATCACTTGGCATTTGGCTCCTGCTGCAGCTTGGCAGTTCTAATATCTGATGGATTAGTGCTGATCTACACTGATTGCTCACACCTGCAATTCAAACTAACCCCTGTTCCGCTTTGTGCAATCAGCCATGCCCAGGTAAGACCATCAGCTTCCCAAATGACAGGCAAACAGAGACCCACCTGACAGGTCAGACCAGACACCTGTGAGATCTGCAAAGTGGGAAGGAAGGGGGAAGGGAAAGGTGGAATTACAAAATTAAAATGTCGAATGTAAACGTAAACGAATGAGTGCTTCCTCTACTTTTCAGAAAGATTAGAAACTTCGTAGATGGAAAACATCAAAGGTCCCCGGCTAATGAGTACTGAGAAGTAACTGGCAGTGGAACTGTTACAAGTACTAGGATCTGATGTTTGTGCTTATATGCAGAGTAAGCTTTAGTCAGAAATGTAAGACCTTAGATTAACAAAAGTGCCAACATTACTGTGCTTTGATTTTCAGTGCTGCCTCCTACCAGCAAATTCTAGACACATTTGCTAACATTGTCCTGATAATCCTCGTGGCATTCCCTTCTGGAGGCACAAGGTGTGGATGCAAAGAGGCAGTGCATGCACGGCTAGGACAACTTGCTCAGAGTATTATCGCAAGGCCAGGAAAATACATTTGTTTTTTTTAATGAAAAGGGTCCTGTTTAGTCATTATGTTTTCTGTTCTGAACTTATACCAAGTCTTAGTTTTCAGTATGTAATAACTAATAGAAAAGGAATGATGCAGATATTTATACATACATGTATGAAGCTATGTATGTATATATTTGTTTCCTTAATGATCATGGCCACAGAAGTAAAACTCATATCCTCATTTATCACATTATCCTCATCCTCAGTACTTTTGGTAATACTGCCTTCTCAAGGGAATAATAGTTAAATCCTAAAGAACTGGAATAGTTCCAGTTTCAACTGCAAATAACTGGATTTTGGTTTATTTCCTTCTTTGGAGAAAAATCCCCTCTAACTTCTCTAAGTCTCAAATTTTTGCCACAGAAATTTCACTGAACCTTGTTCAAGCTATAGGACCATTTCCCAAGGTGTCAAAGAAGAAATATATGAACAACAATGTTGAAGGTGTTGAGTTTAAAGACATTATTTTCCAAATAGAGCTAAATACAAGAGATATCCATCACAATATCTTCCACAGTAAGTCACTTTTCCTGCTGCTGCTACTACTTACTAAAGCATTGAACCGGGGACATTTTGTTTTTCTAATTCAAGATTTTGTTTGTGGCTTGATGAGCTTGTAAACATTAAGGCTCTGACTTCTTAGCACAAGTTGGTGACAACTCTGGGCAGCTGTCCTGGAAATTATTTCCACTCCCCAAGAAAATCATTCCATAGACTTTCATTAAAGACAGAACGATGGAATGAATAACCAGGATCTTCTTGTGCCCTTTTCCTATTTTTTTCTTCAGAGAAGTTGCATACCCTGTCTAGTGCTATATGTATAGTGTTATCGTCTTATTAGCCAGATAATCAAAGTTGACTCAGAGGACATATTTGAACTTGAGTGGATTCAAGTTCCAATGAGAATGCTAAAGCTTGGCTCTAGACAACATATTCCCTCTTGGCCAAGACCTGAGCCAACTGGGATGATGTGTAAATGTGCTCAGGTTTGTGTTCGTCTCAGCCTGAGAGAGTGAAATCTTAGGCTTTAACCATAGCAAATCACACCAGACAAAGTGGTTGGGTGAAACCTCTGGAGACTGAAGCTCCCGTGGCTATCCCCTTTCTCCACTTATCTGTTTTTGTTAAGACTAGGAAGCAAAGAGGCTCAGGAAGCCAAACCACCTGCCTGAAACTATCTGACGGAAGAAGCCACTGGGAACCCATGCATATCACCTTCCTCTACCTTGTTTCTTTTTTCTGCCCCTCGGTCCTTTTGGGAATGAACAGTTCAAAATTACTACCAGTTGCTACACATATTAAGCAGCCGAGTGCCAGACACCATAACAGACACCTTACATGTGATCCTCATTAATTTCAAAAGATGGCATCAGAGCATGGTTCAGGGCATGACTCTCATCCCAAGACTGCCTGGATCAAAAGTCTGCTCTACTGCTTCTTAGCTGCTTGACCTTAAGCAAATTTGCCATGTCTCTGTTACCTCTTCTGCGATAGAAAACTCTTCCTACTGAGGTTTCTATGAGATATTTTTCCCCTTATTTTTGGATGCACCACATAGCATTCAGGATGTGGGATCTTAGTTCTCTGACCAGGGTTGGAACCCGTGACCCCCCTCCATCCCAGGAAATGTGGAGTTGCCAGAGAACCTCCAGAGAAGTCCCATCTGTAAGAATTAAATAATTGTAACATGCTTTGTACGGTCTGTGGCTAGCACGCCATTTAAGTGCTCAATATAAGCTGGATATTACTGTCACACAATCCTGTGAGATAGGTAATATTAGCCCCATTTTATAGGTGAGAAGACTGAGCCTTGATTTGTGTTAAGCTGATGGTTCTTGAAGTCTGGTCCCTGCAAACTTGCTAGAAATATAAATTCTTGAGACACACAGCACTACTGAATCAGAGACTTTGGGACAGACCTCTGCAATCTGTGTTATAGCCCTCCAGGAGATTCTAATGATGCATGCTAACGTTCGAATGCATGTTCAGTCACTGATTTGTGTCCAACTTTTTGGGACTCCAGGGCTATGGGATTTCCCAGGCAAGAATACTAGAGTGGGTTGCCATTTCCTCCTCCAGGCAATCTTCCCAACCTACGCATAAAACCCAAGTCTCCTGAATTGGCAAGTGGACTCTCACTACTGAGCCACCAGAGAAGACCACAACTAGAAAAATCAATCTATCCAATGCTATACAACTTTTAGGTAAAGAAGCAAAGATTCACTCTCATTCAAGAGCCTATGTTCTTTCAATTAAACATGGTATAAATTCAGTCCCAATTGGGAATTATATGTTTTCTCTTAAGGTTTTAACCACAGGTCGATGGCATAACTGTCCTCGTTTCTGCACATTCCCACACGTGGGTTCTTCTTTGTCAATGAAGCAACTCCTGCCTTAGCTCTGCTATGAGAATCTTCGGTTTGTTTTTACATAATCAGGAGCTCTCTTAGAGAAGCAAAATCCTGAGGGTGGTGGGAGCTAGGGTGAAATGTTATACTGTGACCAGAAAAACACATTATTTTGATGGGTGACATTTTTTTTTTTTTTTTTCCTTTTACACTTGGTATTTATTTATTTATTTGTTTGTTTTATTGTGGAGTTTTCTTTTTTTTTTTTTTTTAAACCTTTATTTTACTTTTAACTTTTACAGAGTTTTGTTGTTCACAGACATGCATGTTCTCAGATTAGTCACATGTATATCCCCCCCTTCCCTCCCCTCCCGACCATCACACAGCACGATGGGTGACATTTTCATGCAGAATTTTCAAATGCATGATTAAAATTAAAAAGAAGAAACTGGTGTCTGATCTTTCATTCTATCTCCAAGATTGAGAAGGGCACAAGAATATATGCATTTAAGAATAATGAAGCACAAATAAAATTCAGTCTAAAGTGACTGTTCAGATGTTAGATTATCCAGTCTGAAACAACTACCTGGATATCAGAAACACCCTAATTAACTGCCATTTGGCCATCAATAACTAAGCCGAAATTTCCTGCTTATCTCTTCCCAGAGCCATGACTTTAGAGAGGTAACTGTCCCCCTCAAAATGCTCCTGCAGCTGTATCCTACTCCCAAAGTCCATATATCTTTCCAATTAATGTAAGCAGAGAGTCTTACCCACTATATCCTCCTCCTCCACTTGCCACGAACAGCCTTCTTTTGGCACTAAAGAATTCCTGAATAGAAACATCTCTCCTGTGACCTTACAAAATTCAGATACACTCTGTTATGTTCTAGTCCTACAGTGACTATCCTCAGATTTGGGATGTCCTATTTCCTGTTTAGTTGTTTAAGACTGTCTTCCTTAAAAGCTGATTAATCTCAGGTGCCTGGAGTGAAGGCCATGAGGCCACGTAATATTGAGGCACCAAGAGGATTTCAGTAAGTGGTTTAATGTATTTCCAGTGCCCAAAATTAGAACAGCTTCCTTTTTCTTTGACCGCCGATTTTTGTGCTACAATTTACAGTCCTTCCCCCTCTAACTACTAGAGTTAATTTCTACTTGGAGGGGGAAAAAAAAAGCAGCAGCAAGGGAGCCTAAGGTAAAGCTGTGGATTGAGTTAGAACTGGGTGGGTAAAAGAGCAATGGTGAAGCAAGGCAGAACCTCTTCATAGCTGTTGCCAGTGACGGAGGCATCACTGGGTGCTGAGCATTCCAGCAGAGGCAGCTTAAGAATTGGAGAGACATGGAGACATGCTCCTCAAGGGAGCATGGGGAGTGGGCCTCCAAGACATCAGACAAAAGAAGAACCAGGACTTCCTCAGTGGTCCAGTAGGTTTGGAGTCCACCTGCCAATGCAAGGAACATGGGTTCAGTCCCTGGTCTGGGAAGATTCCACATGCTGTGAGGCAACTAAAGCCCAAGTGCCACAACTACTGAGCCCAAGCCTTACAACTACGAAAGCCTGCACACCTTAGAGGCCATGCCCTGCAACTAGGGAGGCCACAGCAATGAGAAGTTCATGCACCGCTCACAGCTGGAGGGAGCCAAAGTGCAGCAATGAAGACCCAGTGCAGCCAAAAAAATAAATAGAAATTTTTAAAAAAGAAAAAACAGAGGCCATGATGAACAATAAAGTCTCCCTTCTGCCAAAGCTAGTTAATGTGCTATAATGCCATTCCAGTACCCTGAAAATAAGACAGTTTTCTTGGAATATGCACTACATGTACATGTCTTCAGATATGTTAACAAAATATTTATCAAATTGTATTATCCAGAGAATTTTTTAATTAATTTAATTGGAGGATAACTACTTTACAATATTGTGATGGTTTCTGCCATACATCAAAATGAATCAGCCACAGGTACACAGGTGTCCCCTCAACCTGAACCCCCTTCTCATCTCCCCCACCCCCGCCCCATTCTATGCCTTTAGGTTGTCCCAGAGCACTGGCTTTGGGTCTTCTGCTTTATACAATGAACTTGCACCGGTCATCTATTTAACATATGGTAATGTACATGTTTCAACGCTATTCTCTCCAAGCAACCTACCCTCGCCTTCTCCCACAATGTCGAAGGTCTGTTCTTTACATCTGGGTATCTTTTGCTGCCCTGCATGTAGGATCATCATTACCATCCTTCTAAATTCCACAAATACGCATTAATATACAGTATTTGTCTTATTTTATGTCTTGTATATAATCCCTATGTAAATATTAACATATATGTAAGCTCTTTTACACTGTAATAGATGCATCACATTTAAGCCTTGGGTATATAATTGGAAGATGTAAAGTGAAAAATCAGTGTTAATCTTTCCATTGGGAAAGTGATATTCAAAAGCCCTTGGTCCTAAAGCCAGTGAAGCTTAAGGCCCTAACAAGGCTATTATGATTGTTGATATAATCATTACCATTCTCCAAATGTTCTAAGGTTTGGATATACATCATTTGCATGCATGTAGCATCAAAAATGTTCAGTTTAGATTCTAGACCTGCAAATGATCTTTTATAACAACTGACACTCCCCTGGTCACTATGTAATCTTTAGCATGATTAAAAATATCTCGCTTCAACGACATTATATTATTTAAATCTTACACTGTCTGGGGGTGAGATTATGTACCAAGCAGGATGTTTTCTATTTCTGTTCAGTCACCCTTTCATTCAACCAGTACTGTTTGCTATGTGCCAAATGTTGAAAATTCTGAAAACTTGTTTTCACACGCAATTGTTACATGGTTGTACTCAAGGCTTAAATATAAGTCCACATTCAAATCTTTTCATTGTTTTCAAACATTTTTTAGGTCTCCATAATTACTACTTTTGGTTGCTGCATAATGCTCTATTTAAGAATATCTGCCAAAGTGTCCTGTTAAAATATTCTTGGGCATTTAAATAATGCATTGGCAGTAGAAATAATTCTGTAATGAACTTTTTATAAAGAAAATTCTCTTATCTTCCTTTGGATTATTTCTTCACATTAAATTCCTTCAATAACTCAGGGGACTGAACTTTTCTGGACAGCTATTACATTCCACACTTTCATCTGAAATGTAAGAACATGCCAAAACTTCGCAAACATTTGAATATTGTCACTTTATAATGCCTGCTTGTAAATATAAAACAATGCCTCGGAACTTCCCTGGTAGTTTAGTGGTTTATACACTGCAGTTCCAATGAAGAGAGCACAGGTTCAATCCCTGGATAGGGAATAAAATCCCACATGTCATGCAATGAGGCCAGAAGATTTTTTTAAAAAAAGCGCTTTTTTCTTTTAGCTTTGCATTCCTCTGATAACTTGTGATGTTAAACATTTTCTCCTACTTTTTAAAACACACGTGCTACTCTTAAATAACCTCTAATAGGGGGTGTGTGAAGAGCATCAATACTAAAACATGAACCAAGCACACAGTAAGGTACGATTAGGTGGGCACGGGGTGGGAAGATGTAAAGTGAAAAATCAGTGTTAATCTTTCCATTGGGAAAGTGATATTCAAAAGCCCTTGGTCCTAAAGCCAGTGAAGCTTAAGGCCCTAACAAGGCTATTATGATTGTTGATATAATCATTACCATTCTCCAAATGTTCTAAGGTTTGGATATACATCATTTGCATGCATGTAGCATCAAAAATGTTCAGTTTAGATTCTAGACCTGCAAATGATCTTTTATAACAACTGACACTCCCCTGGTCACTATGTAATCTTTAGCATGATTAAAAATATCTCGCTTCAACGACATTATATTATTTAAATCTTACACTGTCTGGGGGTGAGATTATGTACCAAGCAGGATGTTTTCTATTTCTGTTCAGTCACCCTTTCATTCAACCAGTACTGTTTGCTATGTGCCAAATGTTGAAAATTCTGAAAACTTGTTTTCACACGCAATTGTTACATGGTTGTACTCAAGGCTTAAATATAAGTCCACATTCAAATCTTTTCATTGTTTTCAAACATTTTTTAGGTCTCCATAATTACTACTTTTGGTTGCTGCATAATGCTCTATTTAAGAATATCTGCCAAAGTGTCCTGTTAAAATATTCTTGGGCATTTAAATAATGCATTGGCAGTAGAAATAATTCTGTAATGAACTTTTTATAAAGAAAATTCTCTTATCTTCCTTTGGATTATTTCTTCACATTAAATTCCTTCAATAACTCAGGGGACTGAACTTTTCTGGACAGCTATTACATTCCACACTTTCATCTGAAATGTAAGAACATGCCAAAACTTCGCAAACATTTGAATATTGTCACTTTATAATGCCTGCTTGTAAATATAAAACAATGCCTCGGAACTTCCCTGGTAGTTTAGTGGTTTATACACTGCAGTTCCAATGAAGAGAGCACAGGTTCAATCCCTGGATAGGGAATAAAATCCCACATGTCATGCAATGAGGCCAGAAGATTTTTTTAAAAAAAGCGCTTTTTTTTTCTTTTAGCTTTGCATTCCTCTGATAACTTGTGATGTTAAACATTTTCTCCTACTTTTTAAAACACACGTGCTACTCTTAAATAACCTCTAATAGGGGGTGTGTGAAGAGCATCAATACTAAAACATGAACCAAGCACACAGTAAGTGCTGGGTACTGAATTAGGTGCACGTGGGAATGGTCATGTGAAGGTTATGATGGGGATCCTACTGGGGAAGGTATGAATTGGAAAGCCTGTCCAACTTGGTTTTATATCATTCTTCTTGCACTTACCAGCTGGGAAAACCTGGATCTTAAGTTCAACGTCTATGAAGTATCCAAGGTGGAAGTGAAAATCAAAAATTTCTGAAGTAGAGATTGAACCCCTAGCAAGAAGCACAGTGCCTAGGTATGCAGTAGGTACCCAATAAATACTAACCTCCATCAAGTCCCAATAACATAAGAAGTGCTCAATAAATGGTAAATTTTAAGATATTTTCCTCTTATCTCCTAGAACAAATAACCTGGATAAGACAAAAAGACATTATAATAAAAATCACAGTGAGTTCTTTATATGGGTATTTACAGATGGGAGGCTTTCAATATAGAAAAAGTACATACTAGTAGAGTGTAAATGACGCATAACAGACAACGTGGGACAAAAATAATCACTACAACTTAGTTCATCTGATTAAGGCAGGAGTGAATAGAACAGACAAATCTATGGAGATAGAAAGTCAGCTACTGCCATGGCCTGGGGAAGGGAGGAAGTAGAAGTAACTGCTAAAGTGTATGGGGTTTCTTAGGGGGTGATAAAATACTCTAAAATTTGACAGTGGTGATGGTTGCACCACTTTGTAAATATACTAACAATCACTAAATTGTATGTTTTCAAAGGTGAATTTTATGCTGTATGCATTGTTTCCTTTAGTTGCTAAGTCATGTCCTACTTTTTTGCGAACTCATGGACTACAGCCTGTCAGGCTCCTCTGTCCATGGGATTTTCCAGGTAAGAATATTGGGGTGGGGTGCCATTTGCTTCTCCAGGGGACCTTTCCAAACCAGGGATCGAAGCCATGTATCCTGCATTGGCAAATAGGCAAATTCTTTACCACTAAGCCACTAGAAAAACTCGAAATAGGCCCTATGTTATTTTCTGTGGTTCTTAATTTAGAATCCACACCAATTAAGAAATTCTGAAGCAAGATTAAATAAGGAATTCAAAGTCTACAATTTTCCATTTTTGCATGTAATTGGGCCCCAAATTCAGAAATTATGGGTTCTGTTGAAAAAACTTTGGTACCAGTTGCCCGATCATCAAGAAGAAAATGTGAACATCTCTCTGTTACCCTTTCCTACCCAAAATTAGATATTAGTTTCTCTGAACTTAAAAGGTATATAGGTTAGGGAAAACCTGGATCTTAAGTTCAACGTCTATGAAGTATCCAAGGTGGAAGTGAAAATCAAAAATTTCTGAAGTAGAGATTGAACCCCTAGCAAGAAGCACAGTGCCTAGGTATGCAGTAGGTACCCAATAAATACTAACCTCCATCAAGTCCCAATAACATAAGAAGTGCTCAATAAATGGTAAATTTTAAGATATTTTCCTCTTATCTCCTAGAACAAATAACCTGGATAAGACAAAAAGACATTATAATAAAAATCACAGTGAGTTCTTTATATGGGTATTTACAGATGGGAGGCTTTCAATATAGAAAAAGTACATACTAGTAGAGTGTAAATGACGCATAACAGACAACGTGGGACAAAAATAATCACTACAACTTAGTTCATCTGATTAAGGCAGGAGTGAATAGAACAGACAAATCTATGGAGATAGAAAGTCAGCTACTGCCATGGCCTGGGGAAGGGAGGAAGTAGAAGTAACTGCTAAAGTGTATGGGGTTTCTTAGGGGGTGATAAAATACTCTAAAATTTGACAGTGGTGATGGTTGCACCACTTTGTAAATATACTAACAATCACTAAATTGTATGTTTTCAAAGGTGAATTTTATGCTGTATGCATTGTTTCCTTTAGTTGCTAAGTCATGTCCTACTTTTTTGCGAACTCATGGACTACAGCCTGTCAGGCTCCTCTGTCCATGGGATTTTCCAGGTAAGAATATTGGGGTGGGGTGCCATTTGCTTCTCCAGGGGACCTTTCCAAACCAGGGATCGAAGCCATGTATCCTGCATTGGCAAATAGGCAAATTCTTTACCACTAAGCCACTAGAAAAACTCGAAATAGGCCCTATGTTATTTTCTGTGGTTCTTAATTTAGAATCCACACCAATTAAGAAATTCTGAAGCAAGATTAAATAAGGAATTCAAAGTCTACAATTTTCCATTTTTGCATGTAATTGGGCCCCAAATTCAGAAATTATGGGTTCTGTTGAAAAAACTTTGGTACCAGTTGCCCCGATCATCAAGAAGAAAATGTGAACATCTCTCTGTTACCCTTTCCTACCCAAAATTAGATATTAGTTTCTCTGAACTTAAAAGGTATATAGGTTACTGTTTTTGATTATCTTGGCTCTGTTTAATGCTTACCAATGTCTTAGAGCTGTTGAGAGCATATTCATAACTAGGGAGCAGCAGATCATCAAGCCTGGTTGTTACTCACAGGAGGGCTGATGATTCTCTGGACGAAGACAGCAGTGATGCCTTTTACGATCCCCTAAGCAATCAGTCAAAAGGTAACTGCAAGTAGGAACACCAACAGTTAAACTGTGATTGTCACTCTTGTTTCTTCTGGTGCTGCCCTTTGCAATGTTTCAGATGATTTTCCTCTTGTCCTTCAAAATGCCTGAATATTTTTGCAGAATTTAGTTATTTCAGTATGAAATGGGAATATAGTGGGTATAGTGATTCATAATAAAAAGAAACCACATATATGGTCTTTGTCCAATTTCAGGCACTGAGTTCCTAAAACTCTTGGAACTTACTAAGTGGTAAGAACAATCAAGGTGTCATTTGTGTTCTTTTAATGACTTTTGGACCACCTAAGGATGGGATGGGGCTCTATGGTGAGGGTATGGGGGAAGGAACCACCAGATTAGAGGAGCTGGAGCTTTTAGTCCCACTCCCAGTCCTGTGAAGAGAAGGGGCTGGAGATTGAGTTCAAGCACCAATGACAAATGACTTCATCAATCACACCTACATAAATAAGTCTCTATGAAAACCCAAAAGGATGGGGTTCAGGGAGTTTCCTGGTGAACACATGGAGATCTGGGGAGGGTGGCCTGCTCTGAAATGCCACGGAAGCTCTGTGTCTCTTTCCCCCTATCCTGTCCTATACGTCTCTTCCATCTGGCTGTTCCTGAGTTCTATTCTTTTACAATAAACTGGGAATCTAGTAAGAAAAAGGTTTCTCTGAGTTCTTTGAGCCCCTTTAGCAAATTAATTGAACCCAAGGAGGAGGTCATGAGAACCTGTGATTTATAGTAACCAGTCAATCAGAAGGAAAGATAACAACCTGGACTTGCTGGCTGTTCTCAGAAGTGCAGGGCAGTCTTGTGGGACTAAACCTTTAATCTATAAAATCTGATGCTGTCTCCAGGTAGACAGTGTAAAAAATGTATTGAGTTGAATTGTAGGATACCCAGCTGTTGTCAAAGTATTGCTTGGGCTGTGGGAGAAAAATGCACAATTTGGAAATGGGTGCAAGACCCTTAGGACCATACACCCCAAAAAAGTAGCTTAATCATACATATAATCTGTATTAACCTGTGCAAAATATAATTTTTCTGCCAAAAAAATCAAGAGAAATACATTTTAATGATATATATTCCAAGTTTACAATTGATTATATGAGCAGTCACATGCAGAACATAATTGTGTGACTATACACACAGCAACATACATTACACACTGTGTCAAACATCAGACTGCCATGTGTTAAGCATCAACTTATTCTAAAACTGTTCAGTAATAAATGAAAAATGTGATTTGGCCCCTTGCTGTGTGGCTTCTCTCACCACACGCTCTCCAGCTGTTACCTGCTGGATCACACTCAGCATACCTGGCTAGACACTCTCAAAGTTATCAATCAAACACAGAGGAATCAAAGCCTGGCTCATGTTTCCTGCTTGACCAAACAAGAAGCAAAAATCAGTCCTCTGCTGATTTTTTCCTATTTGAAAGTAAAAAAGAAAAAAAAAAGGATAACTTTTGGGAAGCAAACAAAAGCCTTCTGCTAAAACAACTGATGAAACGCACGCAATAATTAATGACTTAAAATGTCAAATAGGCACCCTAGGTTTTCCCCCCTTAATGAACTCAAACAGTAGTTTAATTTGAAAGTGCATGTTATCAGAATGGAATAAACACAACAAATACATTTGTACTCAACTGAATCTGAGCCAGTGAAGAGTCCAAAGTAATGGAGAAAACAAATTCACATTGTATTGTTTCCATTTTATTGTAGACCAAAAGAGATTACAGTGAGTGTTTCTTTCATTGGAAGTTTCTTTCAATCTTTGCTACTTAACAAAAGTAAGCTTATGCCTTGGGGAGTCAAGATTTGGTTAAGAAGGTTAGTCTACTCACATTAAGATTCCCACCCCCAGTTCTACTCTCATTTTTCGTACCTTTAGACACTTCCAAGTTCTGTTCCTCTCTTCTCATACATGTAAGAATCAATTGGCCTAAAGAAGATCAGAATACTCTCATAGCCAAGTGAGTGGATAAGGTTCTCAGAAGGAGGTTTTCCCAAATTCCAGCTATTCCAGAGCAATCCTTTGTCCTGGGAAACCTGACATTTAAGTGAATAAAGACTATCCTTGTCTTCCCCTTCCTGGTCTTTCTTTTCCATCCCCTGTCCCACAGCTCACAAGCAGTGACTAGGGAAAGAATTAAAGGAAGGAAAGTCCTCAGAGTTAAGAAAACCCTTCCAGTTTTCCTTCTGATGTGGCTGCATTTGTGTAGTGGAAGAGAAAAAAAAAAAAATCACTGTCCTGTTGAATCAAAAAAAATCAGAATTTTAAAACTGGTTCAGTTTACTCATCCTTGAATAGATTACTTAACCCTTATGGGCCTCAGGCTCCTGATATATTAAATGAAAATAAAACACTTATTACTTACTAAGGTGCCTCATCCTATTTCTGGATGAATTTGGTAATAAAATTTTTTGACATTCACCTAAAATCTATCATCTCCTTATAACTTCAATAGACTAGCTACAGGCATGCTTATTTTTAAGAAAGCAGCATGGAAATTAGCATTTCTTTATAATGCAAATCCTATGGTATCTATCTTATATAATTTATCTTCTTCAATCTGTTCAACATCATGATAAGAAAGTTATCATATTATCTCTATTTTCCCTTAGGGTAATTATTTGTAGTGCTTTCATGTCCTTCATGGGTCACTAATGCCTGTTCTTTACCCATCTCTATCTCAAGATTCCTCTCATGAGAGACCTTCACAGCACTAAACACAATGGTTCAAGTATGGTTGGGATAGGCTTATGTGGGGAAGACCCCTTCGTGTTCTGTTGGTAGTATGTCAAATAAAATGCTATAAAAAATAAAATAAAATAGTTGCCCTTTCTGATATACTGTAAGGAAAGTATCACATGGTAAGTGATTAAGAAAAGCTCGGCCATCATATGGGTGCTGGGTGTGTTTGCCAAGAGAGGGGTGATGTTTGCAAGCTACTTAACAAAAGTAAGCTTATGCCTTGGGGAGTCAAGATTTGGTTAAGAAGGTTAGTCTACTCACATTAAGATTCCCACCCCCAGTTCTACTCTCATTTTTCGTACCTTTAGACACTTCCAAGTTCTGTTCCTCTCTTCTCATACATGTAAGAATCAATTGGCCTAAAGAAGATCAGAATACTCTCATAGCCAAGTGAGTGGATAAGGTTCTCAGAAGGAGGTTTTCCCAAATTCCAGCTATTCCAGAGCAATCCTTTGTCCTGGGAAACCTGACATTTAAGTGAATAAAGACTATCCTTGTCTTCCCCTTCCTGGTCTTTCTTTTCCATCCCCTGTCCCACAGCTCACAAGCAGTGACTAGGGAAAGAATTAAAGGAAGGAAAGTCCTCAGAGTTAAGAAAACCCTTCCAGTTTTCCTTCTGATGTGGCTGCATTTGTGTAGTGGAAGAGAAAAAAAAAAAAATCACTGTCCTGTTGAATCAAAAAAAATCAGAATTTTAAAACTGGTTCAGTTTACTCATCCTTGAATAGATTACTTAACCCTTATGGGCCTCAGGCTCCTGATATATTAAATGAAAATAAAACACTTATTACTTACTAAGGTGCCTCATCCTATTTCTGGATGAATTTGGTAATAAAATTTTTTGACATTCACCTAAAATCTATCATCTCCTTATAACTTCAATAGACTAGCTACAGGCATGCTTATTTTTAAGAAAGCAGCATGGAAATTAGCATTTCTTTATAATGCAAATCCTATGGTATCTATCTTATATAATTTATCTTCTTCAATCTGTTCAACATCATGATAAGAAAGTTATCATATTATCTCTATTTTCCCTTAGGGTAATTATTTGTAGTGCTTTCATGTCCTTCATGGGTCACTAATGCCTGTTCTTTACCCATCTCTATCTCAAGATTCCTCTCATGAGAGACCTTCACAGCACTAAACACAATGGTTCAAGTATGGTTGGGATAGGCTTATGTGGGGAAGACCCCTTCGTGTTCTGTTGGTAGTATGTCAAATAAAATGCTATAAAAAATAAAATAAAATAGTTGCCCTTTCTGATATACTGTAAGGAAAGTATCACATGGTAAGTGATTAAGAAAAGCTCGGCCATCATATGGGTGCTGGGTGTGTTTGCCAAGAGAGGGGGGATGCATGTCTCTAGCCTCTGCACAGATAAAGAGCCACATGCATGTGCTGGGTGACCCCCAAAGCAGTTACAGTTCACTAGGCGCATTTTTTGAAAGGGGATTCAAGATCGTGATTAAAAATCTCAGACGATACCAGCTAATTCAGGGATCATTCCCTAATACTTTGAGGACTTCTTTTAAATCAAGACATCACAGAAATACTAGAGGATTTTTTTAAGATGGACCAAATTCCCACCATAGAACAAATTGTATGCAATATTAAAATAAACCTAGATCTGAATATATATATATAATAATAATATAAAATACATATTGTTTAGTTATAAACAGTCTTTACTGATAAAAGATGGCAATAATGAAATGAGATGAACTATCAATACATAACAAGTCTGAGAGTAGAATAAAATGTTAATTAAAGTAGAACAGCATTCCCAGCCACATTTAGAGAAGTGTGTGTGTGTGTGTGTGTGTGTGTGTGTGTGTGCTCGGTCACTCATGTCCAACTTTATGTGACCCCATGGACTGTAGCCCTCCAGTCTCCTCTGTCCATGGAATTTTCCAAGCAAGAATATCACAGTGGGTTGCCATTTCCTACTCCAGGGATCTTCCCAACCCAGGGATGGAGCCCTAGTCTCTTTTTTTTTTTTAATTTTTATTTTACTTTTAACTTTTACAGAGTTTTGTTGTTTACAGATATGTATGATCCCAGATTAGTCATATGTATATCCCCCCATCCCACCCCTTCAGGCCGTCTCACAGCACCCCTGCAGGATCCCCTTTTCTCATAGCGCAATGACAACAGCTATTTTTTTTCACATATTACAGTATCTGTCTACCATCTCTATCTCAAGATTCCTCTCATGAGAGACCTTCACAGCACTAAACACAATGGTTCAAGTATGGTTGGGATAGGCTTATGTGGGGAAGACCCCTTCGTGTTCTGTTGGTAGTATGTCAAATAAAATGCTATAAAAAATAAAATAAAATAGTTGCCCTTTCTGATATACTGTAAGGAAAGTATCACATGGTAAGTGATTAAGAAAAGCTCGGCCATCATATGGGTGCTGGGTGTGTTTGCCAAGAGAGGGGGGATGCATGTCTCTAGCCTCTGCACAGATAAAGAGCCACATGCATGTGCTGGGTGACCCCCAAAGCAGTTACAGTTCACTAGGCGCATTTTTTGAAAGGGGATTCAAGATCGTGATTAAAAATCTCAGACGATACCAGCTAATTCGGGGATCATTCCCTAATACTTTGAGGACTTCTTTTAAATCAAGACATCACAGAAATACTAGAGGATTTTTTTAAGATGGACCAAATTCCCACCATAGAACAAATTGTATGCAATATTAAAATAAACCTAGATCTGAATATATATATATAATAATAATATAAAATACATATTGTTTAGTTATAAACAGTCTTTACTGATAAAAGATGGCAATAATGAAATGAGATGAACTATCAATACATAACAAGTCTGAGAGTAGAATAAAATGTTAATTAAAGTAGAACAGCATTCCCAGCCACATTTAGAGAAGTGTGTGTGTGTGTGTGTGTGTGTGTGTGTGTGTGCTCGGTCACTCATGTCCAACTTTATGTGACCCCATGGACTGTAGCCCTCCAGTCTCCTCTGTCCATGGAATTTTCCAAGCAAGAATATCACAGTGGGTTGCCATTTCCTACTCCAGGGATCTTCCCAACCCAGGGATGGAGCCCTAGTCTCTTTTTTTTTTTTAATTTTTATTTTACTTTTAACTTTTACAGAGTTTTGTTGTTTACAGATATGTATGATCCCAGATTAGTCATATGTATATCCCCCCATCCCACCCCTTCAGGCCGTCTCACAGCACCCCTGCAGGATCCCCTTTTCTCATAGCGCAATGACAACAGCTATTTTTTTTTTCACATATTACAGTATAGGTTTTCATGCTACTTCCTTTACGCCTCCCACCCACTGTGGAATCCTAGTCTCTTACATCTTCTGCATCAGGAGGTGGATTCTTTATAAGAATTGTAGAGAACCCTAAAATTTCAAGTTTGAAAACCCCTCAGTGATCATGCAATCTAGCTAGACAGCCAAAGCATGCTCTGCTTTTCGGTGTACAAAAGAATGAGAGTCACTTCCACTTTCTCATTTCCCAGATCCCTTTTTGAAAGTATTTTATTCAATTTTTGCATATCCATCCATAAATAAAGATAAATTTATGTAAGTATAATTTATGTAAATTTATATCTATGCTCTTTCAGTACTTTTTTTCCTTCTTACATTTTGTCTGACTTACCCCAGCGTTCCTTGCTCACACATATCAGCACTGCCCAGCAAAGTAGCCCTTGTTAACAACTTCACATATGTTCATTCATATGTTTTTCCAGGTTGAAGTAATACATATATAGACAGGGTTGTTTTTGTTTTGTTTTACATAAATAGAACCACCTTTACACAACATTCAAGAATGGTTATCAAGATTCAGCCCAGCCGCTTTGTATATTCCACATCTAAAACTAGCAGCTTTGTAATATTTGGCCTACTATCACAAAAACAAACTAATATACTTTAAAATATTTTCAAAAGTAAAGATGAAATAAATGAACTTTATAGAACAGTCCATAGTTAACTTGGTGTTTTGCACATAGTACTTTTTCAGTAAAATTCTGATTTTAAAACCATTTCTAGTTTTTAGGAATCTTGTGTGTTTTTTTTTTTTTTTTTTCAGTGCCTTCTGTTTGAAGCACTATTTTATCTACAAGGGTGAACTTTCAGAAGTCTCTGGGTAAAAGTTTTGGTCAAGATGCATGTAGATTCTAGGAGCATCAGGCACATATACAGCAGAAACCAAAGGAAAGAGTAAAGACAGAGTGTGATGAGTCACTCTGAATGGATGTTTGGGTCCCCACAAAAAAGTGGGTCAGAGGTTACACCTCACAGAAGCACACCAACTGCCACTTGTTGATGCCTCAGTCACCAGGGCTCTTGTTTAATATCTTTATGACTCGGTGGACAGGAAAAGTCCTCAACAAAGTAAAGAGGCCTCAAGGCTCCAATGCCACAGGTTACAGCCTCCTTGCAACTCTCTCAGGCTCCCAGAGCCCCTAAGGTCTCACCCTAATTCCCCATTAATACTGCTTCAAAAAAATGGGAGTGGGATACATTCTTACTAAGATTATACTAAAAAATGAATAAGAGGGGTCTTCCCTGGTGGTCTAGTGGGTAAAGAGTCTGCCTTGCAGTGCAAGGGACACCAGTTCAATCCCTTGCCTGGGAAGATCTCACATGCTGCGGAGTGGATGGACAGGTGTGTCCAATTAGGAGCCAGTGCTCTGGAGCATGTGCACTCAAGAGCCAGTATGCTGCAATGAGAGAAGTCACTGCGATGGGAGGCCCACACCAGCCAAAGAATAAGCGATGGATGAAAATAAGTAAATAAAAAACCAATAAAAGAGGTTCCTTGCTCACACATATCAGCACTCCCAGCCCTTGTTAACAACTTCACATATGTTCATTCATATGTTTTCCAGGTTGAAGTAATACATATATAGACAGGGTTGTTTGTTTTGTTTTACATAAATAGAACCACCTTTACACAACATTCAAGAATGGTTATCAAGATTCAGCCCAGCCGCTTTGTATATTCCACATCTAAAACTAGCAGCTTTGTAATATTTGGCCTACTATCACAAAAACAAACTAATATACTTTAAAATATTTTCAAAAGTAAAGATGAAATAAATGAACTTTATAGAACAGTCCATAGTTAACTTGGTGTTTTGCACATAGTACTTTTTCAGTAAAATTCTGATTTTAAAACCATTTCTAGTTTTTAGGAATCTTGTGTGTTTTTTTTTTTTCAGTGCCTTCTGTTTGAAGCACTATTTTATCTACAAGGGTGAACTTTCAGAAGTCTCTGGGTAAAAGTTTTGGTCAAGATGCATGTAGATTCTAGGAGCATCAGGCACATATACAGCAGAAACCAAAGGAAAGAGTAAAGACAGAGTGTGATGAGTCACTCTGAATGGATGTTTGGGTCCCCACAAAAAAGTGGGTCAGAGGTTACACCTCACAGAAGCACACCAACTGCCACTTGTTGATGCCTCAGTCACCAGGGCTCTTGTTTAATATCTTTATGACTCGGTGGACAGGAAAAGTCCTCAACAAAGTAAAGAGGCCTCAAGGCTCCAATGCCACAGGTTACAGCCTCCTTGCAACTCTCTCAGGCTCCCAGAGCCCCTAAGGTCTCACCCTAATTCCCCATTAATACTGCTTCAAAAAAATGGGAGTGGGATACATTCTTACTAAGATTATACTAAAAAATGAATAAGAGGGGTCTTCCCTGGTGGTCTAGTGGGTAAAGAGTCTGCCTTGCAGTGCAAGGGACACCAGTTCAATCCCTTGCCTGGGAAGATCTCACATGCTGCGGAGTGGATGGACAGGTGTGTCCAATTAGGAGCCAGTGCTCTGGAGCATGTGCACTCAAGAGCCAGTATGCTGCAATGAGAGAAGTCACTGCGATGGGAGGCCCACACCAGCCAAAGAATAAGCGATGGATGAAAATAAGTAAATAAAAAACCAATAAAAGAGGCCAAAGTTTTAAAAAATGAGTAAGAAGGCTTCCCTGGTGATCCAGTGGGTGAAGAGTCCACCTTGCAGTGCAAGGGGCACTGGTTCTATCTCTGGCCTGGGAAGATCCCACAAGGCGCAGAACAGCTGGATCGGGGTGTCTTAATTGTGAGCTCTGGAGCACTGGCTCATTTGTAAATCAAGTTTCCTCATTTGTAAAATAAAAGTCTTGAACTTGGGGCTTCCCTTGTGGCTCAGTGGATAAGAACCTGCCTGCCAATGCAGGAGACATAGGTTCGAGCCCTGATCCGGGAAGAGCCCACATACCGCAGAGCACCTAAATCCACACATAAACAAAGACCCAGCACAGCCAAAAATAAATAAATAAAAGTTGAAAACAAACAAACAAAAAAAAGTCTTGAACTTTTTGACTTTAAGGTCACATCCAGCTCCAACATGCTGGGGCTCTGTGCTTACAGCAGCCCGTAAGAGTGGACCATGTGATCAACTGAACTTTGAAAAGGTTGCATGTTTGTCACAGTACCATAAACGACTTCTTGGCAAATCTTGAATGAAAAGCTTCTACTCACCCTAGAACCTCATCACCCCTCAGCTCCCCTTTAAGCCTTAAGGTAGAGAGCACAGCCCAAGGAAAAATTTAGCTCCAATTCCACATCTATAGTTGATTGGTTACTTGAACTCCCACAGAATTATTCCATTTGTTCTCAGTTTCTGTCTGCAAAACTTAACTCTACACTAATGATAGGAAGTTGCTTTTTTATTTTTTTAACATAAAGAGCTGAGCATGCCAAGTCCTGCTCAATCATCTACAATAGTTGTTTATCACCTACTGTAGCAAACACTGGTGGTTGCCAACTCTGCAACCACTTGTCCCCTTTCCTCCACTTTCTCTAAGAAAACCAAATTTTCTCCACTATCCTCTAGCTGGCCATATATTTCATAAGAAGTGGGTCTTTCCCCTACAGGGGACAAGTCAATGTTTGTATGAGCCAGTCATGGTGGTTGCATTCCCCTTGCCAGTGAATGGTTTAGGATCATGCATGTCATGCAGTTTTGGCCACTGAACCATGAGGATGAGTTGACAGGCACTTCTTCAGAAAGCTTTCCCTCACTGATTAAAAAAATATACATCAAACAAGCAAGCAAACAAACTTCTCCTTTTCAGTCATCTTCTGATCAGAAGAGCAAGTCAGGATTAAACCATTGTATCAAGGATGGCAGAGCAGAAAATAGAAGGAACTCAGGTCCTTAGTGACAGAGCTGAGCCACTGAATTCACCCTGTTTGAAATATCCCTGCCCTCAAACATATTATGCATGCTGATAAATCTTTAGAGTTTGAGCCCTTTGTGTTGGGGTTTCTGTACTTTGCAGGTGAACACATACTAATACACCTACAGTGTAAAACTAACAGACCCTTTGTTCTTCGGTTTTAACCACCTGATTTCCATCACCATGCACGAGGTTCTAATCACCTTAATCTTTGCCTAAAATACCCTCCCCTAAATTATCCAATCTATTAGTAGTAAACACCACTACTCACCCTTCAAGTTCCAACAAAATTACCTCCTACTTTCTAAAACTTTGGCCAATCTCCTCAATGCCCCGCATTTCTTACATGCCTCTATTACGTCATCCTAATCTGGCAGTCCTTAAGCCTTAAGGTCTTGAATGAAAAGCTTCTACTCACCCTAGAACCTCATCACCCCTCAGCTCCCTTTAAGCCTTAAGGTAGAGCACAGCCCAAGGAAAAATTTAGCTCAATTCCACATCTATAGTTGATTGGTTACTTGAACTCCCACAGAATTATTCCATTTGTTCTCAGTTTCTGTCTGCAAAACTTAACTCTACACTAATGATAGGAAGTTGCTTTTTTATTTTTTTAACATAAAGAGCTGAGCATGCCAAGTCCTGCTCAATCATCTACAATAGTTGTTTATCACCTACTGTAGCAAACACTGGTGGTTGCCAACTCTGCAACCACTTGTCCCCTTTCCTCCACTTTCTCTAAGAAAACCAAATTTTCTCCACTATCCTCTAGCTGGCCATATATTTCATAAGAAGTGGGTCTTTCCCTACAGGGGACAAGTCAATGTTTGTATGAGCCAGTCATGGTGGTTGCATTCCCCTTGCCAGTGAATGGTTTAGGATCATGCATGTCATGCAGTTTTGGCCACTGAACCATGAGGATGAGTTGACAGGCACTTCTTCAGAAAGCTTTCCCTCACTGATTAAAAAAATATACATCAAACAAGCAAGCAAACAAACTTCTCCTTTTCAGTCATCTTCTGATCAGAAGAGCAAGTCAGGATTAAACCATTGTATCAAGGATGGCAGAGCAGAAAATAGAAGGAACTCAGGTCCTTAGTGACAGAGCTGAGCCACTGAATTCACCCTGTTTGAAATATCCCTGCCCTCAAACATATTATGCATGCTGATAAATCTTTAGAGTTTGAGCCCTTTGTGTTGGGGGTTTCTGTACTTTGCAGGTGAACACATACTAATACACCTACAGTGTAAAACTAACAGACCCTTTGTTCTTCGGTTTTAACCACCTGATTTCCATCACCATGCACGAGGTTCTAATCACCTTAATCTTTGCCTAAAATACCCTCCCCTAAATTATCCAATCTATTAGTAGTAAACACCACTACTCACCCTTCAAGTTCCAACAAAATTACCTCCTACTTTCTAAAACTTTGGCCAATCTCCTCATGCAGACTCTGTCATCCTAATTTTCAACAGCATTTCTTACATGCCTCTATTACGTCACAATCATTTGCATGCCCGTCAACCACACTGGACTATAAACTTCTTAAGGACAGGGGTCTCAAGGACCTGTTTCTCTTGTATCATCAACCCCAGAATATGGGCCTGATTCATGGGCACAGAAACAACATCTACTGAATGAGAGTAAACACCAGACTGTATCACTTTAGGAATACCGCACACCCCTAATTTGGAAAGTTGAATTCTTTTTGATCTCAGTGTGGGCCTTGCCCAGTGGGCTGCCCCAGATTCAGAGTCTGAACAATTTCAGTGTCTGAGGCAACACCCACTCAGTTCCTAACCCAGATCTTCCCCAGACTTGGAAAGGCAGCTATGGAGTTAGTTACATTTGACAATGTGACTTTCAGTCATGTTCTCTTCAGTAGAAGAAAAGAACAAGGAAGAGAAATGTCCCCAACTCCTGGAGGGGGCGTCCTATCACATCTGGGTTTAGCTCCAAGATGAACAAATGCTAAGGCACCCGAAGCCCCTGGGCCACCCATCCTGAGACCATCAGTGCAGGCTTAGTTTTGAGAGCGACCAAAATCCTTAAAACAGAAATATGAAACAAGGAGATTTCAGACCACAAATCAAAAATTAAAATCTGTTCTGTTCAAGCCATCTTCTAATGCTGAGATCAGATACCGTCTTCTGCAACACTTTGCACTCTGCTGCTCCTCCCCTCAAAACACACACCACACAAGTGTTCAAATACCTAGGACATCCATTCAACTTCTTTCTGTAGATAGGTTTCTTGTTCAGATAGCTCCAGTGAGTGACTGGGTGAAAGTCCCCATCTGCCCAGATCTGAAACAGAAGACACACCCTGCCACGCAAATGATAAGCCCTTGAGAACTGGAACCAATTTCAGTGATGCCCTATTCAGGTCAAAGCGCTCGTTTGGAAATGTAGTCACGTTGAGTGTGACAGGGGGTGCACAATTACAGTAGGGCTGAGATGACTCATTTAAATAGCGCAATTCAAGTATCTTATTCATCGTGCAATATAATCAAACTCCTGAGGGGCCGCTACACTCCTTGTAGGAAAGAAAAAAAACGACAAAGGAGAAAAAATGCAGACATTACAGGGCCTGGCTGGCAGTTAGCAGAGGCTAATGGGAGGTGGGGTGAGCAGGCACCACCTTCCATCACAGTGAGCAGTCCCTAGCAGACTTCAGACAGAAATCAGCAAATTTCACTCTACTCTTCCCAGACTCACGAGTCAACACTGACTGCTCACTGTCTCCCTGAAAAACATGAACGCTGGGCTAAAGTCACTCCATCACCAAAATGTTCTTAGTACCTACTACGTGCCAGCCCTGGGGATACAGAGGCAGGACACAGTTACTTCCCCTGGAGGAGCTCTCACGGTAACGGGGAAGAGAGACAAAACAGTGTAAAGACACTTCCGAGGAAATAGGAAATTCTACTTGAGAGTGTATCACACTCTCAAGGCATCACAGGACACACATTGACAGTGCCTGAAAGATGAGAATTCTCTAGATGAGCAAGGAAGGGTAACCCAGGCCCACACGAGGCTCAGAAGCAAGACAAATTTCAAGTGGTAGGGTGCTAGGAATGTCTATGGGGGTGGACTGAAAGCCTGTAAGGCGGAGGTTCAGTTTTTAAATCTATGCCCAGCCTTGAGCTGCCTCTCCAGCCTTGACTGATAAGTCTGGGTGCATCCTTCAATACATCTGCCCCAACCCCATGGCCTCTCCTGGCCTTCCACCCTGAGCGTGTGCCCTGACCTCCCCCGTGATCCTCTCACCCTGTTATCTCCTGCCTGGACCCCCATGTCTCTGTGAAACCTCCCCACATCCATGGGCAGACCAAGGTACCTGCTCCCCTCTGCACTTCCCATGTGGCCCCTTAGTCAGACTATGTCTCCACCTCAAAAAGGTATGGACTCATCTCTGCCTTCAGGGAGCTTGGAACTCAAAACCCTAAAACACAAACCAAAAGGCACAAGCTGTGTGCTCAGTTCCTAATGCCCAGTGATGAACACTGTTATGACAGAGGCCCAGGGGCCCAGAGGGTCACAGTCTAAAGAGGGTTCTACTCTTGTCCATCCCCTCATCTCTTCCATTTCCAGGGCCCTTCACAGCCTTGTCCCCATCCATGATCCCCATTTTGTTTCATCTCTTTAATCCTCCATGTAAGAACGGCTCTATTCTTTTCTGACCCCATGGCCATAGTCTTGGGAGACCACACAGCATTGAGCGAGACCACACAGCGGTGAGGGAGAGCACAAGCTTTGACTTCAGGCAGGACTGGGCTGAAATCCAGCTGGCTTGCTGTGAGGACTTCAGAGGCTGTCAAGGCACTGCTCCAAGATGCAGTAAGCACTCAAAAAGCCACAGGGTCATCTAATGCTGCACCCATCTCCAAGCTTCGGAACTACTGCTCTGAGTTTCACCCGTTTTCTTCCCCATTCTGTGCCTCAACCCTCAACAAGAGCAATAGACTCCACACAACTCTGGGATTTCAAAAGCTTCATGAAAGTGGTAGCATTTCCAATGGGTCTGAAAGATAGGTATCATTTATACCTGTAGGTCTGGCAAGAAAAGGGCAGGCCAACTACTGGGAAAGGGTGAATAAAAATGGCAAGAGGAAAGTATGTATCCTGTTCATGAAGGGGTTGGAGAGGCTCTTTTTCGTCGGACTGTGAGATCCATGCCAGAGATAATAGAAGTCAAGATGGGCAGAGACTGAGACCATTGTCTGTAGCCTTGGGAAAAACAAAACATGGATTTAAAAGCAGAGACATCACTTTGCCTAAAAAGGTCCTTACAGTCAAAGCTATGGTTTTTCCAGCAGTCATGTATGGATGTGAGAGTTGAACCATAAAGAAAGCTGAACACTGAAGAACTGATGCATTCGAACTGTGGTATTGGAGAAGACTCTTGAGAGTCCCTTGGACTACAAGGAGATCAAACTAGTCAATCCTAAAGGAAATCAGCCTTGAATATTCATTAGAAAGACGATGCTGGGAAAAAAAAAAACCGGAAAAAATTGGATGACATCGGCCCCTTAGTCAGACTATGTCTCCACCTCAAAAAGGTATGGACTCATCTCTGCCTTCAGGGAGCTTGGAACTCAAAACCCTAAAACACAAACCAAAAGGCACAAGCTGTGTGCTCAGTTCCTAATGCCCAGTGATGAACACTGTTATGACAGAGGCCCAGGGGCCCAGAGGGTCACAGTCTAAAGAGGGTTCTACTCTTGTCCATCCCCTCATCTCTTCCATTTCCAGGGCCCTTCACAGCCTTGTCCCCATCCATGATCCCCATTTTGTTTCATCTCTTTAATCCTCCATGTAAGAACGGCTCTATTCTTTTCTGACCCCATGGCCATAGTCTTGGGAGACCACACAGCATTGAGCGAGACCACACAGCGGTGAGGGAGAGCACAAGCTTTGACTTCAGGCAGGACTGGGCTGAAATCCAGCTGGCTTGCTGTGAGGACTTCAGAGGCTGTCAAGGCACTGCTCCAAGATGCAGTAAGCACTCAAAAAGCCACAGGGTCATCTAATGCTGCACCCATCTCCAAGCTTCGGAACTACTGCTCTGAGTTTCACCCGTTTTCTTCCCCATTCTGTGCCTCAACCCTCAACAAGAGCAATAGACTCCACACAACTCTGGGATTTCAAAAGCTTCATGAAAGTGGTAGCATTTCCAATGGGTCTGAAAGATAGGTATCATTTATACCTGTAGGTCTGGCAAGAAAAGGGCAGGCCAACTACTGGGAAAGGGTGAATAAAAATGGCAAGAGGAAAGTATGTATCCTGTTCATGAAGGGGTTGGAGAGGCTCTTTTTCGTCGGACTGTGAGATCCATGCCAGAGATAATAGAAGTCAAGATGGGCAGAGACTGAGACCATTGTCTGTAGCCTTGGGAAAAACAAAACATGGATTTAAAAGCAGAGACATCACTTTGCCTAAAAAGGTCCTTACAGTCAAAGCTATGGTTTTTCCAGCAGTCATGTATGGATGTGAGAGTTGAACCATAAAGAAAGCTGAACACTGAAGAACTGATGCATTCGAACTGTGGTATTGGAGAAGACTCTTGAGAGTCCCTTGGACTACAAGGAGATCAAACTAGTCAATCCTAAAGGAAATCAGCCTTGAATATTCATTAGAAGGACTGATGCTGAAGCTCCAATACTTTGGCCACCTAATGCAAAGAGCCAGCTCACTGGAAAAGACGCCAATGCTGGGAAAAATAGAAGGCAGGAAGAGAAAGGGACAACAGAGGATAAAACAATTGGATGACATCATTAACTCAAAGGGCATGAGTCTGAGCAAGCTCCAGGAGATGGTAAAGGACAGGGAAGCCTGGGGTGCTGCAATCCATGGGGTCACAAAGAGCTGGACATGACTGAACGACTGAACTGAACTGAACTGAACTGAAGCACTGATATATGTATGTGCTGGGGGGCTATGAGTGTGAGCAGGTTACAGAATGACCATAAGCAGGATGCACTGGGAAGGGAAGAGATGGAAAGGCAGAGTCTCCTCCTTAGGATTGACCTTCCTGTCATGCAAAACACACTGGTCACAAATTCAGAAGCCCTGGGCTCCAAAATCTGCAACCAATGACGCAGGATATTGGGACTTCAGTTGATTCATCTGTAAAATGATAGGCTTAATTTTTGTGTGGAATCATCCAAGTTCAAATATCAGCCTGGCCATGTATTCGGACAGATGTTCAGGTAAGATACTGAATGTATCGGTGTCTTCATTTCCCTCATCTGTAAAATGATAACAAGAGCAAAATACTTCCTTTGTACTGCTGCTGCAGAGACACAGTGCCAACAGCCACACCTGACACATGGCAGGAATTAAAAAAAAAAAAAAAGAAAAGAAAAATGGTAGCTATCAAAAGTCCTTCAAATTTAAAAAAAAGAAAAAAGAAAAAAAATCTGGAACCCAACCCAGGACTAGCCTGTTACACAACATGAAAATTTCTTTTTGATCCATTTTTCAAAAAAAAAAAAAAAAAATGACATGAGTACATACTGATCCTTTCCAGATACATGTTGTCTTCAGAAAATGTAATTGTATTATCAGGAAGACAGAAAAGCAATTGTAAAAGTCCCAAAGCAATAAAACTCAAGTAAGCCTTTGATTTCTACCTCTGACTTCATCTGCGCTTCAAAGAGCAAAGGGCTATCAAACAGGGATGTGGGTACCACTTGTGCCCTTGTACGACTTGTGGAGATCCTGGAAAGCAAACAGATCACAGAACTATAACCAAGTGTTGGCCAAAATCAACCCAATCTTAGCTGTCCCCCAATTTTGTCTGTGAAAGATGAATACGGACCTCTTCTGAAATCTGGCAATAAAAACTTATGCCAATAAAAATTGTTTCAAGACTCTGGCTAATAAGGTCCTGATTAAGCTTGTAAAAGAAATCCCAAGAGTTCCTTGCTGACCTGCTATCACAAAAATGTTCTTCACATTGCTCCAGGGGCTCAGTGTGTCTGTCTACCTAAGAAACTGAACATAAGGCCACATCTCCTTCACCCTTCTCTCTCCACTGTCTCATGTATGTCTCTCACCACATCTACTATGCATTCCATCCCTGGAATCCAGGGCAGCTGGACACCAAGGTGCACATTCTTACAACTGCCCCTACCTCTTAAAGGACTGAAGCAAAAGAGGCCTGAATAAAGGATGAAGGGGTACTCAATCCCATGCCAATCTTCCCACCATGAATACCATTTCCTCTCATCCTTGAGACTCTTCAAGTCTCCTCTGGAAGGCATTCCTCACTAAGTTCCACTGGATTCTGACCATCTCTTGCCACTCTGCCTTTCTCAGCTCTTTAAGACTTGTGTGTTAAGAGGAATTGCTGCCTCTTTTCACTCTTAGGTGCTCTGCCACCCTGAGGGACTCCTCCCTGGGCTCTCCTGTCTGCTGGTCCACCTAAGAAAGCTCCCTGCTTCCCAAGCTTCCCTTTTCCCACCCTCATTCCCACAAAAAATATATCTCTTGGCGGACAGAGCATGGCCCAAGTAGGAGATTTTCACCTGACTACTGATTACAATCATCAACAGAAGTTAAAAATAATAACGGATGGGTATGTATGAACACTGTTTTTGGAAGAAAACAGATTTCAAGGAACTGTTAGAAATACCTGCCTTAAAAAGAAAAATAAAAAAGAAAGAAAAAAATGTCTGCCTTTGGGACTTCTCTGGTGGTCCAGTGGTTAAGACTCTGCTCCCAATGCAGGTGGCACAGGTCCAATCATGGAGAACTAAGATCCCACATACTGCATGGCATGGTCTTAAAAAAGAAAGAAACACATCTGCCTTTGGGAAGTAGGACTGAAAGCCAGGGGAAAGCAGCACAGAGGCTTTCTTTTCTGTACTATGAATTCTCACTTTGGGCATGTAGGCTACCAAATTTTTAAAAAATGAAAAAATTCAGACACTCTGCTCCCAGAGATAATTATTTAGTATATCTGGGAAGCCTCAGCATCTGTATTTTATTTAAAGCTCTGGGTAATTTTGATGCAAAGATAGAGCTGGGATTAGGGGGAAGAAGTGTGAGTGATGTGTGTGGTTTATATAGTTCTTGAGTGCACATGTGATTGCATGTGGCAGTGGGGGCACAATTCCACAGGTTAAGAAAACACACACACACACACACACACACACACAAACATATATATATCGACATAAGACAGTCACCTTCTGGGCTTCCCCTGGTGGTCCACTGGGTAGGGACACCGCCTTGCAGTGCAAGGGGAGCCAGTTCGATCCCTGGCCTGGGAAGATCCCATGTGCCGCGGAGCGGCTGGACTGATGTGTCCAATCACCGAGCTGGAGCTCTGGAGTGCATGTGCCCAGAGCCAGTGCTCTGTGACGACAGACACCACTGTGATGGGAGGCCCACAGGAGCCAAAGAACAAAGACGAATGAAAATAGAGAAATGAAAGACCAAAAGAAGTGGCCCGCCCACTCCCCTCCTTCCCCAACCCGACCCCCGCCCAAAGTAAATAAATAAATAAATCTTAAAAAAAAAAAAAAAAAAAGACAGTCACCTTTTGCCAAAGAAAAGCCAGGATGCAGCTTGTTCCCCACAGGAGTTCTGGTACTGAACAGTGCAGAGCACAGAGCAGGAAGTCAGATAGCCCTGGTTCAAGTCCTGGAACACACAGTATGCCTTTGGGGCATGTCTCCCTGCCTCTGTTTCCTTGTGAAGGACTGTGTGAAGACACGTCCAGAGTACTTAGAGCCAGGCCTAGGTGTGGGGGAAGCACCATGCTATCAGCACTGGCTATCAGCACAAATCATGATTACAGTGGGAACCAGGTCATCCTCTCTGGGGCCCCCGCAAAAGCCCTCTTCCCATCCCTGTGGAATCCCCCCACAATGCCATTACTTGTTTCCATTCTTGTCTCCATTACTGAGACCTCTGTGCCCCAAAGAAGGCACTGCATCTCATTTAGTTCTTTGTTGTCCTTCACACATAAAACAGTTAAGTGGCCTTTGTGCACCTGTAAAGCATACCAAGGAAGCAGTCATGTGTTTAAAAAGTCTAGCCCACCTTGCAGGTAGCGCCAAACCAAATGAGGCAAAGTTGTGAGGAGGAGGAGGAAGGATGGGAATTCCTGGAATAGACAGCTTGTCCCCACTGCAGGAGACACTCTGATTTCCCCAAATGGCTTCCCCCACGCCTAGATTCTGCCTAGACTCTGCCTAGACACTCCCTTTCTCTTGGGCCAGCTGATCTGAAAAGGTTCTTTTAGCTCTTTACTATCTCTTTTGAAACCCTAAGTAGGGACAATTATACACACACATACACACACACACACACACACACACACAGAGTCTATACTTCTTGCCTTCCAGAATTACTTGATTGCCACCTGTTCCATTTTCTGAGCGTGTCCTTTCATATGGTCAAGCTGGGGCATCTCTTTCTTTCTGATCCAGCTATGACTGACTCTCTCCTCTTCCTCATGGGCTCATGCAGTGACCTCCTTTGGAACATTTCAGTGTTCTGTCATCTTAGGCTGAAATTTTTTTCCCCAGGTGGGGGACTCCTCAGCAGTGACTCTTTTCTTCTACCGTATGACACACTCCCAGATTCCAGTCGATTCCTGTCCACAACTGACATTCTCTGAAACCCCTACAGAAAGCAGAGGAGGTGTTAACTTGGTCTCTGTGGCAGTAGGGGGTGGGGAGTGGAGGTGGTATAGGCAGGCTTATCTCTGTAGAAGGAATTTTTTTCAGGAGAGTCTGCAGATATTTGAGACAGGCTGTGTCCTGGTTCTAAAATCCTAGATAATTCACTGCATCAGCAGAGTGTCCCCTTGTTTTTTAGGAAAACTGCACAGGAATAACCTTGCTATGCTTTGCCACTATTAATACTGTGCAGACCTTATCACATTACAAATTGTGCTATGAAAATTGAGTGCCAACACAGGGAAAACTGATAGGACACAGCTACCTGCACTGTTGATAAGAGAGCTGATTTCCTTCAGACCTAAGCCAGTTCCCTCCTGGGCCTGTGAATAAACTCTGACCTCTTTAGCCCCAACCTCCTCCACAAACTCATCCCTGTCAGAGGACCCAACTGCCATACGCTGCTCAGCCAAAGAGCTGGCTCTGTCGGCACCAGGACCAGCAGTATGCAATCAGGGCTACTAACAGGCCTTTCAGCAGACAGGGACACACTCCAATCCATACTGTTTATGGTTCTTATAAGGACATCTGCTCACAGTTTCCATTTACACTTGTAAACAGGCCATCATCCTCACTTCTGTGGTCCAGTCTTCACTCTGTGTGAACTGGAACTTTTTCTAAGAAGAGGTGGGAGCAGGGGCAGGGGCGGAGGTGAGTTCCTCAGTAGGTATGTCCAGGAGCTCTCCACAAGGAATTTAGCCCTGCTTCCAGCACATGTGCTTGCACACACACGGCCAATGGGGCAGAGGAAGTTTCCATCCCCAGCTCCTTACCCACCATCACTGTGTGCATCTTCCATAGGAATGGGGCCACCCAAGTCCAGCAACACATATAAGGACCTGAGAAGCCACTCCTTAAGGTTTCCTGTGCCCACCAAAACCAAACATGGGCTGAACCTAACAAGGAACGGGTTAATTTGCTAAAATAACCTCTTACTCTTTCTGGGAAAACCCTCAATGGCCCAAAATGATTTTCCTCATTTTCAATGCAAATAGCACACATATAGACACACACAGAGAGACACACACACCGTGGAGTCTTTCTGTGCGGTAAACGCTGGCGTCCAAAATGTCCAAGTTCACCACCACTTCTTAACTTTCTATCACCAGGCCTTATCTTTCCAGAAAACAGATGAAAAGGTCTGAGGCGGGGGTAGGTGATCATAGAGATGAGACTGGCTTTTATTAAAAGAGTGTTTTCCCAGACCTTAACTAAACCTCATCCACTTTTGTCAGTCAGGGCCGACAGTTGAGAGCAATATTAGAGGAGGTAATTGCATGTATCAGTCAACAGCTTTTGTCCCGCGGCCACTGAGAATTACAGTAAAACAGGCACAGGAAAACGGCATACTGGATTAAAGGCAAAAAGGGATCTTTCTCCAGTTTCTCCCTACTCACCAGCTGTTATATTCGGCTACAGAGACAGAAGCAGCAATAATATCTGGGGGAAATCTAGCCTACCACAGTCTGGGTTTTTTTCCTCCTCCTGTTTTCCCTCTGCCTTGAAAGTGATTAATCTTTGACTTTAAAGAGAAACTTTTTCAAAGAGCATTTTATCTCACCATAGCAATGAAATTATTGACCATATATGCATATTTCTCTCCCAGTAAAGCAGATGAACACATATAAACCTGAACCTTCTATGATTTCTTAGGCTGACTATAAAACCACCACCTCTGAGCCTTTGATGTCATTTGGTCACAGGGCCTAGTAAACCACACCAAACTTAAACTGATGCAGAGCTGGCACAGGGGTCTGACATTTGCCCCAGCTGAGGGGTGAGTTAGAAGGGGAAGGAAGAGGTGAGAGAGGAGACTATATTATCCCAGTGACCCTCACACAAATCCCCATAAGATACATGCCATTGTCGTCAGGTCCCTGGGGCTCCAGACAACATAAACTGCTCCCCATGCCAATACTGAAGGAAGGCCCTTTCTCTCCAACATGAGAAAATAAGACTGTCCAAAAAACTGCCATAAACGGTACTTGAAAGAGAATAAGAGGTGCCTCCTTAGGGCTAAGTCGAGGGTTCCTTAGAGGAAACTAACTCATTATGGGAAAACCCTCAATGGCCCAAAATGATTTTCCTCATTTTCAATGCAAATAGCACACATATAGACACACACAGAGAGCACACACACCGTGGAGTCTTTCTGTGCGGTAAACGCTGGCGTCCAAAATGTCCAAGTTCACCACCACTTCTTAACTTTCTATCACCAGGCCTTATCTTTCCAGAAAACAGATGAAAAGGTCTGAGGCGGGGGTAGGTGATCATAGAGATGAGACTGGCTTTTATTAAAAGAGTGTTTTCCCAGACCTTAACTAAACCTCATCCACTTTTGTCAGTCAGGGCCGACAGTTGAGAGCAATATTAGAGGAGGTAATTGCATGTATCAGTCAACAGCTTTTGTCCCGCGGCCACTGAGAATTACAGTAAAACAGGCACAGGAAAACGGCATACTGGATTAAAGGCAAAAAGGGATCTTTCTCCAGTTTCTCCCTACTCACCAGCTGTTATATTCGGCTACAGAGACAGAAGCAGCAATAATATCTGGGGGAAATCTAGCCTACCACAGTCTGGGTTTTTTTCCTCCTCCTGTTTTCCCTCTGCCTTGAAAGTGATTAATCTTTGACTTTAAAGAGAAACTTTTTCAAAGAGCATTTTATCTCACCATAGCAATGAAATTATTGACCATATATGCATATTTCTCTCCCAGTAAAGCAGATGAACACATATAAACCTGAACCTTCTATGATTTCTTAGGCTGACTATAAAACCACCACCTCTGAGCCTTTGATGTCATTTGGTCACAGGGCCTAGTAAACCACACCAAACTTAAACTGATGCAGAGCTGGCACAGGGGTCTGACATTTGCCCCAGCTGAGGGGTGAGTTAGAAGGGGAAGGAAGAGGTGAGAGAGGAGACTATATTATCCCAGTGACCCTCACACAAATCCCCATAAGATACATGCCATTGTCGTCAGGTCCCTGGGGCTCCAGACAACATAAACTGCTCCCCATGCCAATACTGAAGGAAGGCCCTTTCTCTCCAACATGAGAAAATAAGACTGTCCAAAAAACTGCCATAAACGGTACTTGAAAGAGAATAAGAGGTGCCTCCTTAGGGCTAAGTCGAGGGTTCCTTAGAGGGAAAGCTGGCTGACTGGAAAGAACAGAGACCACATCCAGGGACACAGCAGGGACCAGGAAACTATGGACCTGAGTGCTTCTGAGTGAATGAGTGGAACAAGGTGCAGAGATGAGTTTGGCCAGCTCTACTGTGACTCTGACAGAGGTCAGCTGGGACACTGATGCAGGGGGCCATAAGAGAGGTGCTGATATTTGTGAGTTTAAGCCTTATGTACTTGATGCTGTGGCACATCAGGGTAGCCAAGGCTGACTTCATGATGCAATGGTAAGCGGTTATTATTTCCACTTTACAAATCAAGAAACTGAGCTTTATGGAGATAAGGCAACTCAACCAGGTTAATATAGTCAATGGTACTGGAGGCAGGATTTCAACTCGGCTCTCTCTTCTGAGTCTTATTCCTGCCACTACAGCAATCTGCCACCTGGGGCGGTGCATGTCCAGCAGCATCTGACTGAGGACATAGTGGAGCTAAGGGAGAAATCTGTAGTAGCTTCCTGGGTATTGAATTTACTCAAACATTGGTTGGTGTCACCCTACACCAGAAGTGGGCTGGGGTAGGACTAAGTAATTGCATTGATGAGCATTTCAAAACACACCCTTTCATGTTAAAGTCAATGGCTATATTAGAGAACCAGATACCGTACTGCTATTTTTAAAAAGACTGAATAGGTAATGAATTAATATGATTCAAAATTCCAACACTACAAAATGGTACAAAGTGAACAAGTGGACAAATGGTATGAAGTCTCTCTCTCACTTAATCTCTAAGCCCCAATACCAAACTGCCCTTTCAATAAGCAAACTATTGCGTATTTTATGCAAAGTCAGACATGACTTAGCGCCTCAGCAACAATATATACAATCTTTTTTCCTTTTTTAGACATGAATAGTACCCCACTAGACATGCTTTTCAACACTTAGCTCCTTTTCATTTAACAAGAAACCTTGAAGTTCACATGTTGTAAACAAAGTCCTCTCTTACTTTTGTTCTGCTGCTGTAGTTCGGTTGCTCAGTCATTTCCTACTCTTTGTGACTCCACGAATGGCAGCATGCCAAGCACACCAAGCTTCACCATCTCCTGGAGTCTGCTCAAACTCATGTCCATTGAGTCAATGATGCCATCCAACCATCTCATCCTCTGTCGCCTTTTCTCCTGCCCTCAGTCCTTCCCGGCATCAGGGTCTTTTCCAATGAACCATGCCTACATCAGGTGACAAAGTTTTGGAGCTTCAGCTTCAGCATCAGTCCTTCCAATGAATATTCAGGGTTGATTTCTGGTTTGATCTCCTTGCAGTTCAAGGACTCCTCAAAGAGTCTTCATCTTCTACTACTGGAAAAATGATAGCTAAGAAAAGGTGCTTCCTGGGTATGAATTTACTTCAAAAAAACTTTTGGAGATAAGGCAACTCAACCAGGTTAATATAGTCAATGGTACTGGAGGCAGGATTTCAACTCGGCTCTCTCTTCTGAGTCTTATTCCTGCCACTACAGCAATCTGCCACCTGGGCGGTGCATGTCCAGCAGCATCTGACTGAGGACATAGTGGAGCTAAGGGAGAAATCTGTAGTAGCTTCCTGGGTATTGAATTTACTCAAACATTGGTTGGTGTCACCCTACACCAGAAGTGGGCTGGGGTAGGACTAAGTAATTGCATTGATGAGCATTTCAAAACACACCCTTTCATGTTAAAGTCAATGGCTATATTAGAGAACCAGATACCGTACTGCTATTTTTAAAAAGACTGAATAGGTAATGAATTAATATGATTCAAAATTCCAACACTACAAAATGGTACAAAGTGAACAAGTGGACAAATGGTATGAAGTCTCTCTCTCACTTAATCTCTAAGCCCCAATACCAAACTGCCCTTTCAATAAGCAAACTATTGCGTATTTTATGCAAAGTCAGACATGACTTAGCGCCTCAGCAACAATATATACAATCTTTTTTCCTTTTTTAGACATGAATAGTACCCCACTAGACATGCTTTTCAACACTTAGCTCCTTTTCATTTAACAAGAAACCTTGAAGTTCACATGTTGTAAACAAAGTCCTCTCTTACTTTTGTTCTGCTGCTGTAGTTCGGTTGCTCAGTCATTTCCTACTCTTTGTGACTCCACGAATGGCAGCATGCCAAGCACACCAAGCTTCACCATCTCCTGGAGTCTGCTCAAACTCATGTCCATTGAGTCAATGATGCCATCCAACCATCTCATCCTCTGTCGCCTTTTCTCCTGCCCTCAGTCCTTCCCGGCATCAGGGTCTTTTCCAATGAACCATGCCTACATCAGGTGACAAAGTTTTGGAGCTTCAGCTTCAGCATCAGTCCTTCCAATGAATATTCAGGGTTGATTTCTGGTTTGATCTCCTTGCAGTTCAAGGGACTCTCAAAGAGTCTTATCCAACATCACAGTTCAAAGCCATCAATTCTTTGGTTCTCAGTCTTCACTATGGTCTGACTCTCTCATCTGTACATGACTACTGGAAAAATGATAGCTTTGACTATTTGGACCTTTGTCAGCAAAGTGATGCCTCTGTTTTTTAATATGCTGTCTAGGTTTGTCATAGCTTTTCTTCCAAGGAGCAAGCATCATTAGATTTCATGGTTGCAGTCACCGTCTACAGTGATTTTGGAGCCCAAGAAAATAAAGTCTGTCTCTGTTTCCATTTTTCCCCATCTATTTGCCATGAAGGGATGGGACCAGATGCCATGATCTTAGTTTTTTGAATGCTGAGTTTTAAGCCAGCTTTTTCACTCTCCTCTTTCACTTTCTTCAAGAGGCTCTTTAGCTCCTCTTTGCTTTTTGCCATAAGGGTGGTGTCATCTGCATATCTGAGGTTATCGATATTTTGTTTACTGCTGTTAATATTTCATTAAATCGATGCATTATTATTTCTTTAACCAGTCCTATTACTGGACTTTCAAGATGTTCTGAAAACTGTACTGCTATAAACAATATATAATGAATAATCTTTTACATGGATCATTTCAGACATTTGAGAATACGTATGTGGGATTTACTACTACAAGTGAAATTGCTCAGTCAAAAGGCATATGCATTTCATTTTTATAGATATTAACAAATCTGCATCTAGAAGTTGTATTAATCTGCAGAGAACCGTCTTTCAGTGTTATCAAACTCTCTAATATTTGCCAATCTAATAAGTGAAAAATGAAATTTCACTGTCAGTGCACTTTACATTTCTCTTTCTATGAGTAGGGTTGAGTAGCTTTTCATGTACTTAAGATCTTTTATTTCTCTTTTATTTTCTGCAAACTATTCTTTGCTCACTTTTTATAAGACTTGGAACTCTTTTTTTACTAGAGTATGGAAACTAGACCTTTGTCTGAGACTTGAGTTGCACAGGTTCTCCACAGCCAGCAATCTGCCTTCTCTTGTCAGTTTCCCACTGAGAAGTCCAGCCTCACAATGGTGGCACCAGCAGCCTGACCATCCCCATGGTAACCCACTCATGCCTGAACTCTCATGAAATCTACTTACTGCCTAGCCAAGCTTCCTTCCACAGACTGGGTTCATCTCTCATGGCATTCTCTTCTCCAAAAGATAGCTAAGTTACCCCAATCTAGCTATTCCATCTTTAGGTTCCCTTGATGAGGTAAAGAAGTGAAAAGAGAAGGGAGAACTGGTGCATATTCTCAACACTAAATCCTAACCCAGGGTTCATATGAACCACTATTTTTTATTCACTAAGCACTCCCAATATCATATAGAAGGGCTTGATAATGATAATCACTATCATGTATGAAACATTTACCATGTGCCAAGTACCACCCAAAATATTTTGTATGTATTATCTCATTTTATCCTCAATATATCTCATGAATTACCATCAACCCATTCCACAGATGACAACACAGATGATGAAAATGTTAAATGATTTCCAAAGGATCATGAGTCTCATAAGAAGCCAGGATTGAGGGCTTCCCCTGGTGATCCAGTGGGTAAGGACACCGCCTTGCAGTGCAAGGGGCGCTGGTTCGATCCCTGGCCTGGGAAGATCCCATGTGCCACCGATGTGTCCAATCACCGAGCCGGAGCTCTGGAGCGCATGCGCCCAGAGCCGGTGCTCTGCAATGACAGATTCCACCGCGATGGGAGGCCCACAGGAGCCAAAGAACAAAGACGGATGAAAATGGAGAAATGAAAGACCAATAGAAGTGGCTCACCCACTTCCCTGCCTCCCCAACCCGACCCTCGCCCAAAATAAATAAATAAATAAATCTTTAAAAAAAAAAAAAAAAAAGAAGAAGCCAGGATTGAAAGTCAAGCATTCTGCACTATATGTCAACCTAACTAGACTCTGACATTGCTATAAACTTCATCAGGAACCCTGCTCCCCACTAAAGTCACATATTTTACAAGCACATAAACACATATACACACTGCAATAGAGAGAAATTTCACTAATATTTTATATTATTGAGGAAAACATATCTGAGTACCAACATGATATGGCTCGCAGTCTTATGGTATTTAAATAAACTATGATATTGCAAATTAGAGATGCTTTAGGTTTTACTTTGCCTAGCTTTAACTGAAAGCCAAATAAGTTCCATATAGGTCTGGGGACCAATAAATCAACCTTCAAAGAATAAAGGAAATACCATCTAGGAAAAGATGGCTAGAGAACTGTAACATGCGCTGGCCTTATGGGCATATCTTACAATCTAGCTATTCCATCTTTAGGTTCCCTTGATGAGGTAAAGAAGTGAAAAGAGAAGGGAGAACTGGTGCATATTCTCAACACTAAATCCTAACCCAGGGTTCATATGAACCACTATTTTTTATTCACTAAGCACTCCCAATATCATATAGAAGGGCTTGATAATGATAATCACTATCATGTATGAAACATTTACCATGTGCCAAGTACCACCCAAAATATTTTGTATGTATTATCTCATTTTATCCTCAATATATCTCATGAATTACCATCAACCCATTCCACAGATGACAACACAGATGATGAAAATGTTAAATGATTTCCAAAGGATCATGAGTCTCATAAGAAGCCAGGATTGAGGGCTTCCCCTGGTGATCCAGTGGGTAAGGACACCGCCTTGCAGTGCAAGGGGCGCTGGTTCGATCCCTGGCCTGGGAAGATCCCATGTGCCACCGATGTGTCCAATCACCGAGCCGGAGCTCTGGAGCGCATGCGCCCAGAGCCGGTGCTCTGCAATGACAGATTCCACCGCGATGGGAGGCCCACAGGAGCCAAAGAACAAAGACGGATGAAAATGGAGAAATGAAAGACCAATAGAAGTGGCTCACCCACTTCCCTGCCTCCCCAACCCGACCCTCGCCCAAAATAAATAAATAAATAAATCTTTAAAAAAAAAAAAAAAAAAGAAGAAGCCAGGATTGAAAGTCAAGCATTCTGCACTATATGTCAACCTAACTAGACTCTGACATTGCTATAAACTTCATCAGGAACCCTGCTCCCCACTAAAGTCACATATTTTACAAGCACATAAACACATATACACACTGCAATAGAGAGAAATTTCACTAATATTTTATATTATTGAGGAAAACATATCTGAGTACCAACATGATATGGCTCGCAGTCTTATGGTATTTAAATAAACTATGATATTGCAAATTAGAGATGCTTTAGGTTTTACTTTGCCTAGCTTTAACTGAAAGCCAAATAAGTTCCATATAGGTCTGGGGACCAATAAATCAACCTTCAAAGAATAAAGGAAATACCATCTAGGAAAAGATGGCTAGAGAACTGTAACATGCGCTGGCCTTATGGGCATATCTTGTACCCCAGGCGAAAATGCATCCCAACTATCAGGAACATGAATATGGCAAGTCTTTTTACAGGGAATGACTTAGGGACACCTTCTTGTCCATTATGTAAGTGAAAGTAGCTCAGTTGTGTTCAACTCTTTGTAACTCCATGGACTGCAGCCTGCCAGGTTCCTCTATCCCTGAAATTCTCCAGGTAAGAATACTGGAGTGGGTAGCAGTGCCCTCCTCCAAGGGATCTTCCCAACCCAGGGATCAAACCCAGGTCTCCTGCATTGCAAGCAGATTCTTTACCATCTGAGCACAAGGGATGAATTTTTTCTGAGTCCAAGGGATGAACTTTTCATCCCTTGGGAAATTAAACTCCAATTCAGGCCCACCTCTCAAAGACAAATATTCAGAGACAGACACCAGAATCACTCATCCAATCATGTCTCTGCTGTGCCAGATGAACCAGGCTCGTGTCTACCCTCCACTCTCTTCTTATTCCCTAGATGACCACAAAGGAAACAATGATAAGGCTGTATCTTCACCACATCCGTGCAAACCAAAACAGCTGTGGCTAAAGAGGTTTCAAAGCTAGAGACCATCTTTGATGGGGTGATTCTGTGCAAGGACTGGCCAAACAGAACCTCCTTGCACTTGTTTTGTAAGGGATTCCAGACAGTGTCTCTCTTTTTTAACTTCATGCCATGAGCTCTTTCTTAGTTTTTTTTCTCTTTTTTTATCTTCTATGGCTCTGAGCAAAACCATCAGGACCCCCCACTAAAGTCACATATTTTACAAGCACATAAACACATATACACACTGCAATAGAGAGAAATTTCACTAATATTTTATATTATTGAGGAAAACATATCTGAGTACCAACATGATATGGCTCGCAGTCTTATGGTATTTAAATAAACTATGATATTGCAAATTAGAGATGCTTTAGGTTTTACTTTGCCTAGCTTTAACTGAAAGCCAAATAAGTTCCATATAGGTCTGGGGACCAATAAATCAACCTTCAAAGAATAAAGGAAATACCATCTAGGAAAAGATGGCTAGAGAACTGTAACATGCGCTGGCCTTATGGGCATATCTTGTACCCCAGGCGAAAATGCATCCCAACTATCAGGAACATGAATATGGCAAGTCTTTTTACAGGGAATGACTTAGGGACACCTTCTTGTCCATTATGTAAGTGAAAGTAGCTCAGTTGTGTTCAACTCTTTGTAACTCCATGGACTGCAGCCTGCCAGGTTCCTCTATCCCTGAAATTCTCCAGGTAAGAATACTGGAGTGGGTAGCAGTGCCCTCCTCCAAGGGATCTTCCCAACCCAGGGATCAAACCCAGGTCTCCTGCATTGCAAGCAGATTCTTTACCATCTGAGCACAAGGGATGAATTTTTTCTGAGTCCAAGGGATGAACTTTTCATCCCTTGGGAAATTAAACTCCAATTCAGGCCCACCTCTCAAAGACAAATATTCAGAGACAGACACCAGAATCACTCATCCAATCATGTCTCTGCTGTGCCAGATGAACCAGGCTCGTGTCTACCCTCCACTCTCTTCTTATTCCCTAGATGACCACAAAGGAAACAATGATAAGGCTGTATCTTCACCACATCCGTGCAAACCAAAACAGCTGTGGCTAAAGAGGTTTCAAAGCTAGAGACCATCTTTGATGGGGTGATTCTGTGCAAGGACTGGCCAAACAGAACCTCCTTGCACTTGTTTTGTAAGGGATTCCAGACAGTGTCTCTCTTTTTTTTTTTAACTTCATGCCATGAGCTCTTTCTTAGTTATTTATTATTTCCATCCATCTTTATTCTTTGGCCTGTGTGGGCCTCCCATTGCAGTGGCCTCTCTCATTGCAGAGCACTGGCTCTAGGCACATGTACCCCAGAGTGTTGGCTCACAATTGAACACACCAGTCCAGCTGCTCCTCAGCACATGGGATCTTCCCAGGCCAGGGATCGAACCAGTATCCCTTGCACTACAAGGCAGACTCTTTATCTACTGGACCACCAAGGAAGCCCCCAGTGTCTCTTTTTAAAAACAAAGTCAGATTTTGAATATTTTGGGTCTAATAATACAGATGGCGATCTAATTCAATTTTTCGTTCCTTCTGCCAAATATTTATTTTTGATCAGCTGACTGTTAATTCATCCCTTGGTGCTTAATGCACTGTGGTGACTTGCAAGGGAAGGAACTCCAAAAGGGAGGGGATATATGTATATGTATAGCTGATTCACTTTGCTGTACAGTAGAAACACAACATTGTAAAGCAACTGTACTCCAATAAAAATTAATTTTAAAAAATTCATCCCTTGGACTGAAGGACATTCTGTTTATGTATCACTCCTAAAACTTATTCTGAGTCCCTATTGTTCTGTGAGTACTAGAGATAATTAAGACTGAAAGAGTTCCTATCTGTAAGGGGCTGTGATCTATTAAAATACAAGAATTAAAACAAAAAAATAATTTTCTAACTTTTTCTTTTGTTATGGGATATAGCCGAATAACAACGCTGTGACATTTTCAAGGTGGACGCCAAAGGGACTCAGCCACACACATACATATATCTATTCTCCTCCAAACTCTCCTCCCATCCAGGCTGCTGTATAATATTGAGCAAAGTTCCCTATGCTATACAGTAGCACCTTGTTGGTTATCCGTTTTAAATACAGCAGTGTGGACATATCAATCTTGAACTAACTAGCCCTACCCACCCACCCCGATCCTGTTCTTCCCCACTGGTAACCATAACTTTTAAGGGAAACTGTGATGTTAAGGAACTTCTGTTTGGTGGAGGTTAAGCACAAATTAAGCACAAGTGCCCAGCTTGGCCCTCAGAGTTGAAACTAGGCAAGACAGCAAAGAACACCCAGGGCAGGTGAGTTGAGGCACTACCAAGTCCAGTGGGAGTGCACAGTACAGGGACACCGTGAGCAAAGGCCTGGAGACGAGAAAGCATTGCCCAGGTGCAAAAACACAGAAGTTAAGAATGGCTTGAGGAGAGAAGGCTGAGAGAGAAGAGGCTCTCAACAAGAGCAGGACCGAAGTGTGAAAGACCCTGTCCACTCTGCCAAATATGCCTTTGATCCCAAAGGTTGTGAGGACACAGAATACACTAAACAGAAGTGTGCTATGGCCAACTCTGGGCTTTAGAGGGATCTCTAAAGAGCTGAAGTAGTCAAAATTAATAAATAGGTGACATTTGACTATTTCCCTCTAGTTCCCCTTTCTACCATCTTTTCCTTGTCATCTTCTCCCTGACTTCTTCCACAGTCAGATGGCTCAGGGGGTTAAGGATTCATGATAGAGTGCAAAGGACTGATAAGAGTTAATCAGTTGGCACTTTGATAACAGACAAGCAAAAGAAGGACTCTGGATGTAGAATCTGGAAGAATCAAATTAAATTAGTGAGATAATTATCTGGGCGACACCCCACTGGAATTTCCCAAATCACACTAAATGACATCCACCACTGCTCTCATTAGCACAAGATCACACACCTACACACCTGCAAAATCACTTATAGGTAAGATTATTCAATGCAGCAATATTTATAATACTATAAGATTGAAAACAACCTAAATATTTATCAGTGTGGTACTATTTAGATATATGATAGCATATTATAAAATGAAATACCATCAATCTATTTTTAAAAGCCTAGGAAAACTCATCATACACTGAGGGAAAAAAAGATACAGTATTAAGTAGAAAATGCAGAACAGGGAACATATTACACAATCATTCTGGCACAAATGATACTGGGAGAAGAGAATATATATGTATTTGTTTGTGCATGCATAAAAGAACTCTGTAGAGGAACCCAAAAGAACAATAGTATTTGGTTGCCAGTGGGGAAATGGGTGGCTGGGAGGCACTTCAGCCTATGTAAAGGTAGTCCCTTTCCTTGACTAGCTCACAGCCAGCACAGACAAGCATTGCCAGGTGCAAAAAAAAACAGGGCAGGTGAGTTGAGGCACTACCAAGTCCAGTGGGAGTGCACAGTACAGGGACACCGTGAGCAAAGGCCTGGAGACGAGAAAGCATTGCCCAGGTGCAAAAACACAGAAGTTAAGAATGGCTTGAGGAGAGAAGGCTGAGAGAGAAGAGGCTCTCAACAAGAGCAGGACCGAAGTGTGAAAGACCCTGTCCACTCTGCCAAATATGCCTTTGATCCCAAAGGTTGTGAGGACACAGAATACACTAAACAGAAGTGTGCTATGGCCAACTCTGGGCTTTAGAGGGATCTCTAAAGAGCTGAAGTAGTCAAAATTAATAAATAGGTGACATTTGACTATTTCCCTCTAGTTCCCCTTTCTACCATCTTTTCCTTGTCATCTTCTCCCTGACTTCTTCCACAGTCAGATGGCTCAGGGGGTTAAGGATTCATGATAGAGTGCAAAGGACTGATAAGAGTTAATCAGTTGGCACTTTGATAACAGACAAGCAAAAGAAGGACTCTGGATGTAGAATCTGGAAGAATCAAATTAAATTAGTGAGATAATTATCTGGGCGACACCCACTGGAATTTCCCAAATCACACTAAATGACATCCACCACTGCTCTCATTAGCACAAGATCACACACCTACACACCTGCAAAATCACTTATAGGTAAGATTATTCAATGCAGCAATATTTATAATACTATAAGATTGAAAACAACCTAAATATTTATCAGTGTGGTACTATTTAGATATATGATAGCATATTATAAAATGAAATACCATCAATCTATTTTTAAAAGCCTAGGAAAACTCATCATACACTGAGGGAAAAAAAGATACAGTATTAAGTAGAAAATGCAGAACAGGGAACATATTACACAATCATTCTGGCACAAATGATACTGGGAGAAGAGAAATATATATGTATTTGTTTGTGCATGCATAAAAGAACTCTGTAGAGGAACCCAAAAGAACAATAGTATTTGGTTGCCAGTGGGAGGGGGAAATGGGTGGCTGGGAGGCACTTCAGCCTATGTAAAGGTAGTCCCTTTCCTTGACTAGCTCACAGCCAGCACAGACAAGCACACTTACCATAGCTCATTCCAACTATCTTACAGAATACAGTACCAAGGCAAGGAAAGGGCTAAATAAAGACTTGGACTCAGGTCAGAGAAGACAGAACTTAAGAGAGATGCTATTCCTCTGACTACAGCCCACCTATCTGCGAACCAGTGGTTCCTCAGGCCCCTGCTCCGCAGGTTGAATTCAGCCCATGATCTAACATGCAGGGGGCTCCTCCCCGCTGCTTTACAGACATGCCAACTGAGGAACCAAGGTGGAGCAGGTGAAGCAATTTGCTTCAAGTCAAACGAGTGGATAGCAATGTCCCAAGTCTGAACCCACCACAGTGTCCCTCCCACTGGCACAAACCCAGGGACCTCAGCAGTGCTCAGGACCAGCTGTGGAGATGCCATAGGCCAGTCCTCTTTGGAGGCCCTGAACACACCAGCTGTGTGCTCTGGAACCAGTTAGATGTTGCCTCCTCCCTCCTCAGCTGAGGCCCAATCCAGCAGATATCTGAGGACAGGCTCAGCAGCCACTGAACTCACTGGGTCCTGGCCACCTCGTCAGATGGAGATCTGCAAAGTGGAACTTTCAGTTAGGTTCTGGTGAAGAACAGTGTTGGCCCTCTGTGGAGTCAACCAACTGAAATCTCAACATCTAGTTGCCATCTGGCTTTAAAGGAAACAAAGGTCCATCCACTCCTTACTAGTGAGCTCGCTTCAGTCTTTAATTTCTCTAGCACAGATCGATTTGCTCTAAGCAAATCCCCACAGTGAGCCTTGGCCCCTAATTTCCCAAATCACACTAAATGACATCCACCACTGCTCTCATTAGCACAAGATCACACACCTACACACCTGCAAAATCACTTATAGGTAAGATTATTCAATGCAGCAATATTTATAATACTATAAGATTGAAAACAACCTAAATATTTATCAGTGTGGTACTATTTAGATATATGATAGCATATTATAAAATGAAATACCATCAATCTATTTTTAAAAGCCTAGGAAAACTCATCATACACTGAGGGAAAAAAAGATACAGTATTAAGTAGAAAATGCAGAACAGGGAACATATTACACAATCATTCTGGCACAAATGATACTGGGAGAAGAAAAATATATATGTATTTGTTTGTGCATGCATAAAAGAACTCTGTAGAGGAACCCAAAAGAACAATAGTATTTGGTTGCCAGTGGGAGGGGGAAATGGGTGGCTGGGAGGCACTTCAGCCTATGTAAAGGTAGTCCCTTTCCTTGACTAGCTCACAGCCAGCACAGACAAGCACACTTACCATAGCTCATTCCAACTATCTTACAGAATACAGTACCAAGGCAAGGAAAGGGCTAAATAAAGACTTGGACTCAGGTCAGAGAAGACAGAACTTAAGAGAGATGCTATTCCTCTGACTACAGCCCACCTATCTGCGAACCAGTGGTTCCTCAGGCCCCTGCTCCGCAGGTTGAATTCAGCCCATGATCTAACATGCAGGGGGCTCCTCCCCGCTGCTTTACAGACATGCCAACTGAGGAACCAAGGTGGAGCAGGTGAAGCAATTTGCTTCAAGTCAAACGAGTGGATAGCAATGTCCCAAGTCTGAACCCACCACAGTGTCCCTCCCACTGGCACAAACCCAGGGACCTCAGCAGTGCTCAGGACCAGCTGTGGAGATGCCATAGGCCAGTCCTCTTTGGAGGCCCTGAACACACCAGCTGTGTGCTCTGGAACCAGTTAGATGTTGCCTCCTCCCTCCTCAGCTGAGGCCCAATCCAGCAGATATCTGAGGACAGGCTCAGCAGCCACTGAACTCACTGGGTCCTGGCCACCTCGTCAGATGGAGATCTGCAAAGTGGAACTTTCAGTTAGGTTCTGGTGAAGAACAGTGTTGGCCCTCTGTGGAGTCAACCAACTGAAATCTCAACATCTAGTTGCCATCTGGCTTTAAAGGAAACAAAGGTCCATCCACTCCTTACTAGTGAGCTCGCTTCAGTCTTTAATTTCTCTGTAGCACAGATCGATTTGCTCTTACATGCAAATCCCCACTCCCCTGCCTGCAGCAGTGAGCCTGGCCTGCAGTACCTTACAGCTTTAGAAAAGGCTTAGCCTGAGGCAGCTAAATTCCTTGGGGATTTCAGAGCCCTGAGTTGCTAACACTTCTTCAGTTTTTCCACTGTAGGGCTCTTCCCATCCAGGACCTTTCATTTGCTCCTGCAACTCCACACAGTCAACTGTGGAGCTCCCCTCTGCCCTCCTCATCAGCCTCTTTATTCTTCCTGCTCCTTCCTCTGCACTTTCCAGCAGCCCAGTCCTAAAAATAGCTCCCCTCTTTATCCTGCCTGCTCTTTCATCTGTGGTGTTATCCCTTTTCCCCTCTCGCTTCAAGGGGCCTCTGGAATAAGAGAGAAAAAAAATCGCATTCAGCAAATTTAATAATAAAATAGTGATGATGTACAACAAACAACCAAGTGGCAAATATTTACTGAGCACTTACTTTGTACTCAGGACCGAGTTAAATACTTACCTCAGAATAGATACCTTTTCTGTTTTGCAAGTTATTTTGTCTCAAATAATAAAGTCTGCGGAAATATAGGCCATGGTTGGTTTCCTTACAGCCCACCCTCTAAGATAACAATAGTCTATTGTGTTACCATCATGACTGCCTCCAAGCAGCCTTTAACTGTGTGACAGCCACACTCAACAAGTCTATTAAGTCTTAAGACTTCACGCTTCCAATGAAGGTAACATAGGTTCAATCCCTAGTCAGGGAATGAAGGAATTTTCCCACAGTCAATGTAGCTGTCTTCCCTCCCACTCCGGGGTGCCAATGCAGCCTCAGTTTTATTCTTATGCTACCAAAATCAAGTTTAACCATTTCTCTCTTTTTGGCTAACAGTTAGCCACCTATCTGAGGACAGGCTCAGCAGCCACTGGGTCCTGGCCACCTCGTCAGATGGAGATCTGCAAAGTGGAACTTTCAGTTAGGTTCTGGTGAAGAACAGTGTTGGCCCTCTGTGGAGTCAACCAACTGAAATCTCAACATCTAGTTGCCATCTGGCTTTAAAGGAAACAAAGGTCCATCCACTCCTTACTAGTGAGCTCGCTTCAGTCTTTAATTTCTCTGTAGCACAGATCGATTTGCTCTTACATGCAAATCCCCACTCCCCTGCCTGCAGCAGTGAGCCTGGCCTGCAGTACCTTACAGCTTTAGAAAAGGCTTAGCCTGAGGCAGCTAAATTCCTTGGGGATTTCAGAGCCCTGAGTTGCTAACACTTCTTCAGTTTTTCCACTGTAGGGCTCTTCCCATCCAGGACCTTTCATTTGCTCCTGCAACTCCACACAGTCAACTGTGGAGCTCCCCTCTGCCCTCCTCATCAGCCTCTTTATTCTTCCTGCTCCTTCCTCTGCACTTTCCAGCAGCCCAGTCCTAAAAATAGCTCCCCTCTTTATCCTGCCTGCTCTTTCATCTGTGGTGTTATCCCTTTTCCCCTCTCGCTTCAAGGGGCCTCTGGAATAAGAGAGAAAAAAAATCGCATTCAGCAAATTTAATAATAAAATAGTGATGATGTACAACAAACAACCAAGTGGCAAATATTTACTGAGCACTTACTTTGTACTCAGGACCGAGTTAAATACTTACCTCAGAATAGATACCTTTTCTGTTTTGCAAGTTATTTTTGTCTCAAATAATAAAGTCTGCGGAAATATAGGCCATGGTTGGTTTCCTTACAGCCCACCCTCTAAGATAACAATAGTCTATTGTGTTACCATCATGACTGCCTCCAAGCAGCCTTTAACTGTGTGACAGCCACACTCAACAAGTCTATTAAGTCTTAAGACTTCACGCTTCCAATGAAGGTAACATAGGTTCAATCCCTAGTCAGGGAATGAGGATCCCACAGTCACATGGCCAAAAAAATAAAGAACCATCTCTCTGGCTAACTGATGCTTGCAATGTAGCTGTCTTCCCTCCCACTCCGGGGTGCCAGGAAACAATGCAGCCTCAGTTTTATTCTTATGCTACCAAAATCAAGTTTCAACATCTCTCACCAACACCAAATCGCTCTTGCCTGAAATGGCTACCTTTATTTGGAGCTATACAACCTTACAACCCAATAGCCACAGGATTAAAAGTTTGGAAGAGAAATATGTGTGAAAGTGAGTTCTAACAATCTCTCACTTCAACCTACAAAGTCCTTATTAAAATTAACTATTTGGGATGGGTGCTTTTTTTTTTCTTTTTGGCTGCATCACAAGGCTTGTGGGATTTCAGTTCCCTGACTGAGGACTGAATTGAACCTGGGGCCTTGGCAGTGAAAACACAGAATCCTAACCACTAGACCACTAGAGAATTCCCTGGGATGGGCACTTTTGATAATATCTTCATTATTAGGAGATTCCACTAGAACTAAAGATCTAAATAACTCAAGTCTATATAGTCTATGTACCTTGTTGTCTTTTTTTCACTGGCTAAGTTGCTGAATACCTGTCTTAGTCATTCTATTAGTATAGCATCTGAACCTGGTCTCCCTTCCTCAAACCTTTCTCCCCTCTAATCAACCTGCCTTCCACATGTTGCTATAGTGGTATTTCTAAAAAAAATGAGTAAAATTATTAAACAGATACATCTATTTTGCCCATTGATACGTCCCAAGACTAAGAGTTCAATAAGTACTTTTTAAATAAATGAATCAATTAAGATCAAGAAAAGCATATTAAAACAGGAAGTTTATTGTTGCCTATAAGTCTATATATTTTTTGCTTTGGGTTTTTTCGCTTTAATAATTCTTCTCTAGTGTAGACTGGAAGGTGATAAAGTACGTGCCCTCACAGCCTCACATGACAAAAGAGAATTTAACAACATGGTTTTTGAGAGACTTCATATCCTTTCACTTCTAGGAATTAACTCTAAGAAAATGCCCTGCATAAGAACAAGGGGGGGCTTCCCCTGGTGGTCCAGTGGGTAAGGACACCGCCTGGCAGTGCAAGGGGCGCCGGTTCGATCCCTGGCCTGGGAAGATCCCACGTGGAGCGGCTGGACCGATGTGTCCAATTACCGAGCCGGAGCTCTGGAGCGCACGCGCCCAGAGTCGGCGCTCTGCAGTGACAGACGCCACCGCAATGGGAGGCCCACAGGAGCCAAAGAACAAAGACGGATGAAAATAGAGAAATGAAAGACCAATAGAAGTGGCCCGCCTACTCCCCTCCCTCCCCAACCCGACCCCCGCCCTAAATAAATAAATAAATAAATCTTTAAAAAAAAAAAAAAAAAAGAACAAGGGGATATAGAAAATGTTTCCAAAATTTGAAAATGTTTAAAGCTTAGCAATAATAAAATGTTAAACAAGTGATGGTATAACCACCCATGAAATAGTATGTAGTTACCAAAAATGATTATTAAATTTATATTGAATAATAAATGGAAGAAAGTAACAAATCATGCACTATAATAATACCTATGGAAAATACGTAGAGACTCATGCAGAAAAATGCTACTAAGGGAACTAAATTTAAATTGTCTGCCCAGTTTATATAACTCAAGTTCTTCATTATTAGGAGATTCCACTAGAACTAAAGATCTAAATAACTCAAGTCTATATAGTCTATGTACCTTGTTGTCTTTTTTTCACTGGCTAAGTTGCTGAATACCTGTCTTAGTCATTCTATTAGTATAGCATCTGAACCTGGTCTCCCTTCCTCAAACCTTTCTCCCCTCTAATCAACCTGCCTTCCACATGTTGCTATAGTGGTATTTCTAAAAAAAATGAGTAAAATTATTAAACAGATACATCTATTTTGCCCATTGATACGTCCCAAGACTAAGAGTTCAATAAGTACTTTTTAAATAAATGAATCAATTAAGATCAAGAAAAGCATATTAAAACAGGAAGTTTATTGTTGCCTATAAGTCTATATATTTTTTGCTTTGGGTTTTTTCGCTTTAATAATTCTTCTCTAGTGTAGACTGGAAGGTGATAAAGTACGTGCCCTCACAGCCTCACATGACAAAGAGAATTTAACAACATGGTTTTTGAGAGACTTCATATCCTTTCACTTCTAGGAATTAACTCTAAGAAAATGCCCTGCATAAGAACAAGGGGGGGCTTCCCCTGGTGGTCCAGTGGGTAAGGACACCGCCTGGCAGTGCAAGGGGCGCCGGTTCGATCCCTGGCCTGGGAAGATCCCACGTGGAGCGGCTGGACCGATGTGTCCAATTACCGAGCCGGAGCTCTGGAGCGCACGCGCCCAGAGTCGGCGCTCTGCAGTGACAGACGCCACCGCAATGGGAGGCCCACAGGAGCCAAAGAACAAAGACGGATGAAAATAGAGAAATGAAAGACCAATAGAAGTGGCCCGCCTACTCCCCTCCCTCCCCAACCCGACCCCCGCCCTAAATAAATAAATAAATAAATCTTTAAAAAAAAAAAAAAAAAAGAACAAGGGGATATAGAAAATGTTTCCAAAATTTGAAAATGTTTAAAGCTTAGCAATAATAAAATGTTAAACAAGTGATGGTATAACCACCCATGAAATAGTATGTAGTTACCAAAAATGATTATTAAATTTATGTTAACTAATAGGTGGAAAAAAGTAACAAATCATGCACTATAATAATACCTATGTAAAATACATAGAGACTCATGCAGAAAAATGCTACTAAGGGGAACTAAATTTAAATTGTCTGCCCAGTTTATATATCGCATAAATTTAGGTAGGCTAATCTCTGTGGTCCAATTTCCTCACATTAACTATAACGTGATATGTAAGTAAGTAAGTATTAGTCACTCAGTCGTGCCCAACTCTTTGCCATCCTGTGGACTGTAGCCAGCCAGGCTCTTCTGTCCATGGAATTACCCAGGCAAGAATACTGGAACGGGTTCCCATTTCCTTCTCCATGGTATCTGCCCAACCCAGGAGCTGAATCCAGGTCTCCTGTGTTGCAGGCAGATTCTTTACTACCTGAGCCACTAGGGATAATAATAAACTCACTGCCTTCTTGGCAGTGTAGTAGGGAGGGAAATGAATCCTGTGTCTGAAGAGGGTAAACACTCAGCAGACATGCTGGCTCCAGTGTAACTATGCAGGTGATAGAACTACAGTTTTGTCTTTGTCTCTGCAATCCTCCCGCAAGTGTGCACGCTCATCATATCTTTTGTGACCCCATCGACGGTAGCTCACCAGTCTCCTGTGTCCATAGGATTTCCCAGGCAAGAACACTGGAATGGGTTGCTGTTTCTTCCTCCAGGGTATCTTCCCAACCCAGGGTTGAATCTGGCTCTCCTGCATTGCAGGTGTAATCTTTACCCCCGAGCCACCAGGGAAGCCCTTCCTAAACCCTCAGTGATGTGTCAATAGTACACAAGTCATGATATGCTCTCTTCCTCTTTCTCCCACTCCTCTGGGAGAAACGCCTGTGTGGATCACTTCCACCCGAAGTGCTCCTGTTCTCCTCCTCCTAGGACTTCCTGTAGTGCTTCCTGCTGGACACTATTGCTGGACAGTACTCTCATGCAGCCTGAAGTTCATCATTACCTTTTACTGTATATACTGACACCCCTGAATCCCCCATACAGTTCTCAGAAGAGGGGCACTTGGGATCCCCATGGTCCCTTTAGCACACAACTAAATGCACTACCACACCTTATTTTCATTTTTAAAATACACTGGGGGCTTCCCTGGTGGTCCAGTGGGTAAGGACACCGCCTTGCAGTGCAAGGGGCGCCGGTTCGATCCCTGGCCTGGGAAGATCCCACGTGCCGTGGAGCAGCTGGACTGATGTGTCCAATTACCGAGCCGGAGCCCTGGAGCGCATGCGCCCAGAGCCGGTGCTCTGCAACAACAGAGGCCACCGCGATGGGAGGCCCACACAGGCCAAAGAACAAAGATGGATGAAAATAGACAAATGAAAGACCAATTGAATTGGCCCGTCTGCTCCCCTCCATCCCCACCCCACCCCCCACCAAAATAAATAAATAAATAAATCTTAAAATACACTGATTTGGCAATCATACAGATGAAGATGTTTCCCATAGAACATAGATGTTTCCCAAGATTACTGCCCATAATTCAATTAACATTATCTCTTGTTTGTCCATTTCCTCCTCTTAATCATATTTTATTTCCACAGTCACATATATACTAAAGAAACAAATCCTGGTTTTCCTTGGCTTTTTATTTTACTTCAACTCAGTTTTACTGCAGATTAAAACTATTCCATTATCCTTCCTATACAGAAATAAATGAATAATTGAGGTCAGTGGTAATTATTTCTCCAGACAGGGGGAGGGGAAATGACATACCAAGTGAAATGCCAGAGGATAGGCTACCATAAGACTTCTGTGAAAGAATGCTTTGGAAGGCAGGAGATCCTTCCAATTCAATTCAAATGAGCTCCCAATTCAAACCTAAGTGGTTCTGCTCAAATTTTTGGACCCAGTAGTGTCCTGGGGCTGTTCCCAATATTGTTTATGCTCTTCCTCCTCTTTCTCCCACTCCTCTGGGAGAAACGCCTGTGTGGATCACTTCCACCCGAAGTGCTCCTGTTCTCCTCCTCCTAGGACTTCCTGTAGTGCTTCCTGCTGGACACTATTGCTGGACAGTACTCTCATGCAGCCTGAAGTTCATCATTACCTTTTACTGTATATACTGACACCCCTGAATCCCCCATACAGTTCTCAGAAGAGGGGCACTTGGGATCCCCATGGTCCCTTTAGCACACAACTAAATGCACTACCACACCTTATTTTCATTTTTAAAATACACTGGGGGCTTCCCTGGTGGTCCAGTGGGTAAGGACACCGCCTTGCAGTGCAAGGGGCGCCGGTTCGATCCCTGGCCTGGGAAGATCCCACGTGCCGTGGAGCAGCTGGACTGATGTGTCCAATTACCGAGCCGGAGCCCTGGAGCGCATGCGCCCAGAGTTGGTGCTCTGCAACAACAGAGGCCTCTGCGATGGGAGGCCCACACAGGCCAAAGAACAAAGATGGATGAAAATAGACAAATGAAAGACCAATTGAATTGGCCCGTCTGCTCCCCTCCATCCCCCCCCCACCCCCCCCCAAAATAAATAAATAAATAAATCTTAAAATACACTGATTTGGCAATCATACAGATGAAGATGTTTCCCATAGAACATAGATGTTTCCCAAGATTACTGCCCATAATTCAATTAACATTATCTCTTGTTTGTCCATTTCCTCCTCTTAATCATATTTTATTTCCACAGTCACATATATACTAAAGAAACAAATCCTGGTTTTCCTTGGCTTTTTATTTTACTTCAACTCAGTTTTACTGCAGATTAAAACTATTCCATTATCCTTCCTATACAGAAATAAATGAATAATTGAGGTCAGTGGTAATTATTTCTCCAGACAGGGGGAGGGGAAATGACATACCAAGTGAAATGCCAGAGGATAGGCTACCATAAGACTTCTGTGAAAGAATGCTTTGGAAGGCAGGAGATCCTTCCAATTCAATTCAAATGAGCTCCCAATTCAAACCTAAGTGGTTCTGCTCAAATTTTTTTGGACCCAGTAGTGTCCTAGAATAGAAGCCCTGAAAGCAAATACCTTTAATTGCGGCCAGTTCCTTTTGTTCTTCACAATTATCTTATCTCCAATTATATAAACAGGTGGTAAAGGATGACCATCTTCAGTTATGGAGCTATTTATAAGGAAATAAAGGTTACTTTGAGAGTTGGCTTGAGGACAAACCAGATTAAAGCTTATATGAATATACAAAGTAATAGACTAATGCCATTGTCTGTTTTCCTTAAATTATTTTATTAGAAGGAACATATTAATTGTAATAAAAACAAACTTGGACTCTGTGGGTTTCTAAAGAAAATTCCTTTGTAGCATCATGAGAGGATTTCCCACCATTTTTTCTTTCTGATGAAATTAACTCCCCATGGTTGGTCAGCAGGATAATCTAATTTTAGCCAATCAGCTTGGGAGCTGCTGTTGACCTCACAAAGGGAGAGACAAGTATCTGCAGTCATAGCAACCAACGGCTCAGCTCTGATCATCTCTGGACTCTTCCACCTAATGACAGACACCGGCTTGCTTCTTAGATGATTAATCTTTTCCCCTGTGAACCTCCTTGAATACATTAGTCAAACAAGTCTGATAAATCTGTTTATCCCAAGACAATCATTAGAAAATTACCTGCAAAAGTAATTCTCACTAGAGCAGTCTGTGAATGGAAAGCCATATGGCAGATGAGAACAGAAATAAGCAATAAAATCTCTTGCTGTACGTTGCAACAGGTGAGGAAAGTTTTTCCCTTTGAACTTTATCATTTTACATTAACTCACAATAGCATAGCAGCCTAAAGGCCACTTCGCAAGAGCAGAAAACCTTTTTATCCAGTCACTAGTTATTTCTCCTACCATCTCTGCACACCTACTGTGTGTTGGGCTCTAGAGACTTACCACTGAATATGAGCTCGCTCTGCCTTTCACAATCTCACAGTCCAGTGGGAGGAGACAGATGTGTACATGGATAATTACAGCACACCATAAGGGCTGCAAAAGAGAGAGTGCAGAGAGCTCTGAGAGCACTGGAAGGAAGTGGATACCTGTCTATTTTCCAGAATCAACAAATGATGCCAAAACTGAAACAGACTTAGAGAACAAACTTAGGGTTGCCTAGTGTGGAGGGGATAGCGGGGAGGGATAGTTAGGGAGTCTGGGATGGAGATGTACACATGGTTAGATACCACCACAAACTCAATGGATATGAACTTGAGCAAATTCTGGGAGATAGTGAAGGACAAGGAGGCCTGGCATGCTGTAGTCCACGGAGTCACAGAGAGTCAGACACGAACAACTTAGCAACTAAACAACAACAAAGCACACACTACTATATTGTAAGTGGATAACTAATAAGGACCTACTGTATAGCACATGGAACTCTGTTCAATGCTATGTGGCACCCTGGATAGGAGGGGAGTTTGGGGGAAAATAGATACATGTATATGTATGGCTGAGTCCCTTCACTGTTCACCTGAAAATGTCACAATATTGCTTGTTATTGGCTATCCCCCAATATAAAATAAGTTAAAATTTTTTTTTTAATTTAAATAAAAGGATGCCACTGCAATGACATTCAAATTAAGGCAAAAAAAAAAAAAAAAAAAAGAGCGAGCAGGACCTTTTCACTATAGAAGAGTCTAAGCAAAGAAAACGACATTGGAAAGACATGGACATGTGGGCACTTGTGATGGACTCATGGGCAGCAAAATGTCTGCAGCAGCTGGGTATTGGCCACACCTTCTTCCAGGAAATGAAACTAGAACTGCTGAGTTAGGACTAGGTTGACAGAACTCTGTAGCATGGCATGAACACATTTTCAGGACTTCAAGAAGACTAGACAATGCGGATGGACAGGAAGGACCAATTCAAAAGCTCTTTCTGAGATTGAATCAAGAAATTCAATAGTAGTTGCTGATATATCCCTAGTGATACTCCTCATCTGAGGAAAGAATAAGAAGACATGTTGCAGCCACATACCTATATGAACCATTTCCATATGCAGTTACTGGATCCACTACTAAAGACTCAATTTGATGAGTGGGGGAAAGGTTAGGGTCCCTGTTTGGTTGAGAGGTTTAAATTGAGAGATTGTATTGCAAGCAGCTGATGGGATAAATCTGTGGTCAAGAACACACTCTTAGCATACTTGACCCTATAAGCTCTTACAAACCAACATTAAACAAGCCTCACCAAATCCAGGGATCAAGTTCTGGAAGGCTGGACCAGCAGCCAAGGCAGTCTGAGTTCTGATGTGGACACTAGCAATGGTGTACTGTTCCATTAAGATGGCTTCAGAAACACAGACTAGAATGAGAGAGGCCATGTAGTCAGGCTCATGATGCATAATGTTCTCCAAACCCATCCAGGAATCCTAGCATTGGGAATGTGCTCCAGGCCTGGGCTGAGGCCCAGGACCAGAGGATTTCCATATCTACAGTTCTGTCTGAGGATCCCAGTTCTGCTCTCCAGTTCTCTCACATCTTTTAAGAAAAGTATTACCCACCACAAACTCATTCCACAAAAGCCTAAGAAAAGAGCCTATCATTAAGCTCAGCAGTTGGTATTTTCTATAATTTTTCAATTTTTCGACAGTGAGGATGTTAAGTTTTATAATATAAACATATACAAAATAACTGACCTTGAATGCTATGTCTCCATAACAGCAAGTGCACAAGTTGGGCAGAGTCATCACAAGTGCTTACAGAGCACCTGCTCAGTACCAGGCCTCTGCCAGTCCCTCCTCAGTCCTGAATCATTCATCCTCTCACAGCAACCCAGTAAGGAAGGAACTCTATGAATGTCTCTATTTTCTTGATGAGAAAACAGAGTTAGAAGTGTGTATCTTTCAGAAACTTATAAATGCAATTATACTTTCAGGTACATGTGGCATCACCAACTCCATGGACATGAAAGAAGAAAAAAGGAAAAACAAAAAAAAATCACTCAGTCATGTGCAACTCTTTGCAACTCCGTAGACTACATAGCCTGCCAGGCTCTTTCTTCCATAGAATTCTCCAGGCAAGAATACTGCAGCGGGCTGCCACTTCCTTCTCCAGGGTATCTTCCAGAGCCAGGAACTGAGCCCGAGTCTCCTGCATTGCAGGCAGACACTATCATCTCTGAATCACCAGGGAAGCCCTAATGGACATAAGTTTGAGCAAACTCCAAGAGACAGTGAAGGACAAGGAAGCCTGACATGCTGCAGGACATGGGGTTGTAAAGAATCAGACATGACTTAGCAACTGAGCAACAATGTAGCTTCAGGTGGTCTCTTCTTAAAAAAAAAACAGAAAAAAAAAAAAAAAAACAACCACACACTGTCAATTCAACATTTTAAAGAGAATATTGACAGGAGGCTATCACTTTTACTACCACAAGTATAAAAGAGGAAATTCTATCCATTGACCATATTCTGAGTATCTGCATACCAAGCTGTGGTATACAAGCAGAAGCAGGTGATCTGTTGCAGGAGGCACACGAACAAATGAGTGTAAGATATGTGACATGTACCTTAAGAGGGAGCTATACTACACAGTCAATATCCTGTGATACACCACACTGGAGAAGAATATGAAAAAGAATGTGTACATATGTATAACTGAATCACTGTGCTGTACATAAGAAATTAATACAACATTGTAAATCACCTGTACTTCAATTAAACAAAAATAGAGTGAGCTATGCTAAGAGACATAGGAGCACAGAGGAGGCAGAAGTCAATCCATAGGCCCCTTGTTTGAGGGAGAGCAAATGTAGCAGTAACTGCTCACCTCACTGAATGCGAGGCTCCCCAGTTAAGACTTGATTAACATATATACTACAGTTATATCCCATGACAGCCTGGGGGCGAGGTGTGCTATGTCCCCCTGCCATAGCACAGACGCAGAGGTCAGAGATAGGGAGTCTACCCAAAGTTCCACAATTATCACGTGATAGCTCTAGAATTTGAGCTCAGGTTTCTGTAATTCCAAAGTCTGATTTTCACTGCATTATAAATTGGAAAAATACACTCTATGCCCATTTTACAGGTTACAGTTCTTTACTTCAACAGGACAATCAACTTGAATTCAGAAACAAATTCCCACATTCATATGGTGAAGAGTTCTTCCCTAAATCTGTTTCACTAATTCCCTGAGCTTTCTCATTTTATTCCTTCTCTCACATGAGCAGAATTTTTCAGAGGACCAGGGAAGTACCTGTGTTTTAGAAACAAAGTACACATTTACTTTTTCTTTGGATGTCTCCAGACCCCGGAAATCTACTGGAAACAATATTCTTTCCCTTTCACTTTTTCTCAACACTGCAAGTCCACAGTCTATCTTCACAAAGGAGCTCTCCTTCAATAAAAATAGGTCCTCTGAAATGCAGATGACCAAGAGGCACATGAATGATGTTCAACCTTGTAATCATCAGGGAAATGCAAATCAATGAGATATCACCTCACACCTGTCAAAATGGCTATCGTCAAAAGAACACAAATAACAAATGTTGACAAGAACATGGAGAAAAGGGAACCTTCCTATACCATTGGAGGAAATGTCCGTTGGTACAGCCATTGTGGAAAATAGTATGGAGGTGTCTCACAAAAACTAAAAACAGAACTACCATATGACTTAGCAATTCCACCCTTGAGTACATGCCCAGAAATAAGGGAAACTAACTTGAGAAGACACATGTACTCCAATGTTCACAGCAGCATTGTTTACAATGACCAAGATACAGAAACAACCTAAATGTCCATCAACAGATGAATGGATAAAGAGGATTCCTTACAATGGAATGCTACTCAATCATAAAAAGAGAACAAAATTTTGCCATTTACAACAACATGAATGGATTTAGAGGGCATCATGCTAATCGAACAAGTCAGACAGAGAAAGAAAAATATGTGGAATATAACAAAAAAGCAGACTCAAAGACATAGAGAATAAACTAGTAGTTATCAGTGAGGAGAGGGAAGGGGGAGGCAATATAGTAGTTGGCAGGGAATTAAGAAGAATAAACTACTATGTATAAAATAATATGCATATAAAATTCTTATATAAGCTATACAAATACATTGTATAACAAAGGAGAATATAACCAACATTTTGCAATAACTATAAATGGAGCATAACTGTAGAAAATTATGTACACTATATTGTATACCATTAACTTATATAATACTTTACAGCAACTATGCTTCAATAAAAGAAAAAAAGTCTTGTCTTTTCCCCCTCTGAATCCCACATGATGAGAATCCTTACCTTAACCTTATGTTTGTAAAGGTAATGAAAGGTATTTAAAACTCAAGGAGACAAGGCGCCATAAGACCCTGCATGAGGATAAGAAGCCACATCAGAACTGCTGGAAGCTCCAAGGAACAAGTCACTCAGTTGAGTCTGACTCTCTGTGATTCCCAAATGTTAGTTGTTTCTAACTAACACTAGAAGCGTGGACTGTAGGTCACCAGGCTCCTGTGTCCATGGGATTCTCCAGACAAGAACAATGGAGTGGGTTGCCATTCCCTTCTCCCAGAGATCATCCTGACCCAAGGATCGAACCCACATCTCCTGTATTGCAGGCAGATTCTTTATTGTCTGAGCCACCAGGGAAGCCCCTTCCCCAAATTAGACCTCTCATACAAACCTTTTCCACTCACTTTCTTGATACCATTGGAGGAAAATTGTACAAGAACAGGGAGAAAAGGGAACCTTCCAAAGGGTTTACAGCCATTGTGGAAAATAGTATGGAGGTGTCTCACAAAAACTAAAACAGAACTACCATATGACTTAGCAATTCCACCCTTGAGTACATGCCCAGAAATAAGGGAAACTAACTTGAGAAGACACATGTACTCCAATGTTCACAGCAGCATTGTTTACAATGACCAAGATACAGAAACAACCTAAATGTCCATCAACAGATGAATGGATAAAGAGGATTCCTTACAATGGAATGCTACTCAATCATAAAAAGAGAACAAAATTTTGCCATTTACAACAACATGAATGGATTTAGAGGGCATCATGCTAATCGAACAAGTCAGACAGAGAAAGAAAAATATGTGGAATATAACAAAAAAGCAGACTCAAAGACATAGAGAATAAACTAGTAGTTATCAGTGAGGAGAGGGAAGGGGGAGGCAATATAGTAGTTGGCAGGGAATTAAGAAGAATAAACTACTATGTATAAAATAATATGCATATAAAATTCTTATATAAGCTATACAAATACATTGTATAACAAAGGAGAATATAACCAACATTTTGCAATAACTATAAATGGAGCATAACTGTAGAAAATTATGTACACTATATTGTATACCATTAACTTATATAATACTTTACAGCAACTATGCTTCAATAAAAGAAAAAAAGTCTTGTCTTTTCCCCCTCTGAATCCCACATGATGAGAATCCTTACCTTAACCTTATGTTTGTAAAGGTAATGAAAGGTATTTAAAACTCAAGGAGACAAGGCGCCATAAGACCCTGCATGAGGATAAGAAGCCACATCAGAACTGCTGGAAGCTCCAAGGAACAAGTCACTCAGTTGAGTCTGACTCTCTGTGATTCCCAAATGTTAGTTGTTTCTAACTAACACTAGAAGCGTGGACTGTAGGTCACCAGGCTCCTGTGTCCATGGGATTCTCCAGACAAGAACAATGGAGTGGGTTGCCATTCCCTTCTCCCAGAGATCATCCTGACCCAAGGATCGAACCCACATCTCCTGTATTGCAGGCAGATTCTTTATTGTCTGAGCCACCAGGGAAGCCCCTTCCCCAAATTAGACCTCTCATACAAACCTTTTCCACTCACTTTCTTGCATTAGCCAATTAGTCAGAGGGAGATATCTTTGGGACAAATCTGTCTAAGCAGAGTGCCTAAATGTCTGACTGGCAGGTGCTCATCCTCACCCTCCTGTTCATCCAGGAGTGTCCATGGGGAAAATTACAAGGTCCCATGGGACACCCCATGTGGACGTAAACATTTCAAGGGAGCAAAGTCAGTAGATGGAAGACACTTTGGTTCCAAGGCAGAGTCCATCTATATTAAACAAAGGATCTTACCTGTGGTTGAGGTACCTGAACAGAGTTCGCTGGGGCTTGAGGATTGGCTGACTGCCTGGGGTAAGCATGCTAATGTCCAGAAATGACAATCATTTCAAGCAGTGAAGTAGAGAGAAAAAACAAGAGGCCAATACAGAAATCCAAACAAATCATACTAGTATCTCTGTCCCAATCTCCTGTCTGCTATTTTCTCAGCTCCAAGGTTTATTCTAAATCATGTTGCATATTGCCAACAGAATTATCTCCCACCCCTGCTTAAGAACCTATTATAGCTTCCTGTTGACTCCTATTGCTATGGTGCTTATACATCCTGGTTTGCTAGATAGTCCTGGCTTACACTGGTTATCCTTGTGTAATTACTGACAGATTTCCTATGATCCTCAACAGTGTTCCAATTTGAATAATTATGCGGTCATTCTGTCTCCTACCTACTTCAAATTCCTCTGCCCAATTTCATTTAGTAGCCTCCAAATCATTTTGTGTTCATGGTGACCCATTCAAGGGATTGCATTGGATCCCACATGATGAGAATCCTTACCTTAACCTTATGTTTGTAAAGGTAATGAAAGGTATTTAAAACTCAAGGAGACAAGGCGCCATAAGACCCTGCATGAGGATAAGAAGCCACATCAGAACTGCTGGAAGCTCCAAGGAACAAGTCACTCAGTTGAGTCTGACTCTCTGTGATTCCCAAATGTTAGTTGTTTCTAACTAACACTAGAAGCGTGGACTGTAGGTCACCAGGCTCCTGTGTCCATGGGATTCTCCAGACAAGAACAATGGAGTGGGTTGCCATTCCCTTCTCCCAGAGATCATCCTGACCCAAGGATCGAACCCACATCTCCTGTATTGCAGGCAGATTCTTTATTGTCTGAGCCACCAGGGAAGCCCCTTCCCCAAATTAGACCTCTCATACAAACCTTTTCCACTCACTTTCTTGCATTAGCCAATTAGTCAGAGGGAGATATCTTTGGGACAAATCTGTCTAAGCAGAGTGCCTAAATGTCTGACTGGCAGGTGCTCATCCTCACCCTCCTGTTCATCCAGGAGTGTCCATGGGGAAAATTACAAGGTCCCATGGGACACCCCATGTGGACGTAAACATTTCAAGGGAGCAAAGTCAGTAGATGGAAGACACTTTGGTTCCAAGGCAGAGTCCATCTATATTAAACAAAGGATCTTACCTGTGGTTGAGGTACCTGAACAGAGTTCGCTGGGGCTTGAGGATTGGCTGACTGCCTGGGGTAAGCATGCTAATGTCCAGAAATGACAATCATTTCAAGCAGTGAAGTAGAGAGAAAAAACAAGAGGCCAATACAGAAATCCAAACAAATCATACTAGTATCTCTGTCCCAATCTCCTGTCTGCTATTTTCTCAGCTCCAAGGTTTATTCTAAATCATGTTGCATATTGCCAACAGAATTATCTCCCACCCCTGCTTAAGAACCTATTATAGCTTCCTGTTGACTCCTATTGCTATGGTGCTTATACATCCTGGTTTGCTAGATAGTCCTGGCTTACACTGGTTATCCTTGTGTAATTACTGACAGATTTCCTATGATCCTCAACAGTGTTCCAATTTGAATAATTATGCGGTCATTCTGTCTCCTACCTACTTCAAATTCCTCTGCCCAACTTGTTACATCTTTCACACTCAGTAGCCTCCAAATCATTTTGTGTTCATGGTGACCCATTCAAGGGATTGCATTGGATCCACCATTATGACTTGTTTTTCCCTTCAACACTGAGTAGAGCTAATTACTGCCCTGACTGTGCCAAGCCATTGCTATTAAACCTCCCAGTGCGTTTCACATTTAGCAAGTTACATGTACCAGTAAGGACAAACTATTTTTTGGAGTTTAATGTGAAGTTCAGCATAGGTGTGTTGGAATCCTGACTGAAAGACGCACAAGTTGTGTGCTCATGAGCAAATAATATTAATATATCCTCTCTCAACCTGAGTTTCCTCACCTATAAATACAGGGATAATCATAGAACCTAACTTAAGGGTTAGTCATAAGCTTTGGGTAAGATTAAATAAAAGTGCTTAACATCCATATGATGGCTAATGCCAGAAGCTATCGTGACCCACCACCACAGCTCATGCTGCACAATGCTGTCAAACAGTTAGTTCCCCAGGCTTCCTTGGTAGTCCAGTGGGTGAAGAATCTGCCTTGCAGTGCAAAAGGTGCCGGTTTGATCCCTGGCCCAGGAGGATCCCGTGTGCCACAGAGTGGCTGGGCCGGTGTGTCTGATTGTGAGCCAGCATTCTGCAGCAAGAAAGGCCACTGTAATACAGGCCAAAGAATGAAGACGGATGAAAATACATAAATAATAAACCAATAAGGGCTTCCCTGGTGGTCCAGTGGGTAAAAAGTCTGCCTTGCAATGCAAGAGGCACTGGTTCAATCCCTGGCCCAGGAAGATCCCACATGCTGCAGAGCAGTTGTGTCCAATTAAGATCCAGCACTCTGGAGTACACACGCCCAGAGCCAGTGGTCTGTGACGAGAGAGGCCACTGCAATGGGAGGCTCACAAAGGCCAAAGAATAAAAATGGATGAAAAGTAAAAAAATCAATTTTTTTAAAAAAGGCCAAAATTAAAAAAAAAAAAAAAAAAAACAGTTCTCTAACACAGCATCCTCACTTGTACCAACGATCTACTATACACATCGATCAAAATTTGAAGGCATATCTGGGAACTGTTTATGTCTTAGGTAGGGTTTGATTTATTGGGAGAGTGCTTTCAGGAGAAAGCGTACAGGGAGGGAGGAGAAGTGAAGGAGGAATGTGAACTCAACTTCAGATGTGCTTCGATCTGATTCCAAGGAGAAGCTCTGAAGCACAAAACATATCACAAAGTGAGCCCCCACTTGAGCAAGAGGGCTGGCTTTTTATGCTACATGTGGAATGGTCACTGGTCATGTCTGGAGGGTGCATCCTCATGGGAAGTGAATGAAGATAATGCAATAAAGTGATACCCATTAATCTGTGATAGCCACGTGAACCCCTGTACATCCCACTATGCCAAATGAAGACAAAAATCACTTAACTCTTCTAAACCTCAGTTCCTTTATCTGAAAAATGAAGTTGGTTACATCTAACCGTGTAAGTTATTCTCAGGATTGAGAAATAGCACATTCCTAATCATAATAGTAGATGTGATGGAATCACACATCTTTTTCTCACTGAGAAGTCGCCTGACTTCTCTTTGTGCATTACACATGCAGAGCATCTAGGCTCTTCCACTCGTGTCTTTGCTAATGCTGTCTCTCCTCTCCACTCTACCCCCAAGAAAGGGGTGCTGAACATGTACGCAAAAATCACACACACTCAGCATTCCCATCAAACAGCACCCACCCCAGAATAACTTCCAATGTATCACCTACTTTAAATGCCCATTTTCAAATCCTTCCGCCCTCCTACCTGAGCCTTATCCACTTCCTCAAACTCACATTGTTCTTGCCCTTCTCTGAATTTCTTGTTCACTTAATTCCACATAGCTTACCATTTCATTGATTTCTAATTGTTTAGTATTTGTTTGGTCTCTTCTACTCAAGAGTTTAAATTTCCACTCTTCCACTCATCCAGGGCATCTAGTGGGAACTCAATATATCCTTTTGGCTCAATTAAGAATTACTTCTTGATCAGAAGAACAAATGAAATACTCTGGCTAACCATTTCAATTCTCAGGACTCTCAAAGCTAACAAAATCCTTCTCTGTGATCCAGAGGTGCTTAGCTGACAGCCTGGACCAATAGTGCATGTAAAATGAATGATAATGGCTTCCCTTGTAATTTAGCTCACAGATGAAACCTTAGGTGAGATTTTTCTATTGGGTTCTAACAGTTTCTGAAAATTGGTGCCCTAGGAGGTGCAAAGTGGAATGCCCAACACAGCTCTGATTATCATCTGCAGCCTATGCATGAATTACAATGAGAGAAGGATCAGGCTGCTCTCAGTAACCTTAGATCTTTTACTAAATCAAACCCTGAGTAGCTAACATGTACAGATATGTCCTAATTTATGAAACAGGTATGTTTCTGGAAAGGTGATACAAGCTGAAATTTGGGGCAAGGGGAGATCAAATTATATTTGAAATTCCCTTGGAACACTCTCTAGTCAATGGCATTATACTACTGGGGGTTTTTCCTGTAAATAATTATCTCCTTATTTATTCAGTTAGTTTTAACATAGTATTTTTATCTTTCCAAAGCATAAACCTATATTTTCTCTAACTTCTAGAGAAATAAATAAAAATGTAGTATTACTATTATCCAGTCCTGCTTTCTTGCTATCTTTCCCCAAAATACAAAATAAGCTATTTCATTTGTTTATTTTAAAATACCATCCAGTTTTATATCAGACTTTCCATTTTACAGCTAAGGAAGCAAACATTCAGAAGGGTGAAATATCAGGGTTAAACAGTATATTAGTTTGCTAAGGGTGCCATCACAAAGAAGCACAGGCTGGGTGGCTTAAAGAACATTTATTTCCTTGTAGTTCTGGAGGCTGGAAGTCTTAAGATTGAGGTGCTGGCAGGGTTGGTTTCTGCTAAGGCCTTTCTCCTTGGTTTACACAGAGCCATCTTCTTGTGTCCTTCGCGCCTATATGTGCTAATCTCTTCTGAAGACATTAGTCATATTGAATTAGGGCCTCCCAGTGACCTTATTGGGCTTCCCAGGTGGCACTCGTGATAAAGAACCCACCTGTCAATGCAGGAGACATATGAAACTCGGGTTTAATACCTGGGTCAGGAAGATTCTCTGAAGAAGGAAATAGTAACTTGTTCCAGTATCCTCACTGGGAGAATACCACAGACAATGGAGCTACAGTCCATAGGGTCGCAAAGAGTCAGACGTGACTGAAGTGACTTCACAAACACACACACACCACACACACAATGAAAGACCTCATTGAGCTTTAATAACCCCTTTATAGGCCCTATGTCCAAATACAGTCAGAAATATAATCACTGGGTGGGTGATTAGGACTATAATTTGGGACACACAATTCAGCCCATAATGCACAATTAATGAGTGAAGGACTTGGACTGGAGCCCAGGACCCCTCCAAAGGCATAATCCAAGGCTCTTGTCCATTGTACCTTTCTATGTTTATTCCGAGCTATGTGTTGTTTGTGGAATTATTTTAAGATAAGGTTATCAAGTAAATACAAGGTTTTGTTCACATTCCTATATTCCATCTATAGCATTTCTGCTATAATACAACATATGTATGACTGAAAAATTCCTTGCCTTCTGCAAAAATTGCACACGAAAAATAACAATTTATAGGGAGGGCTTTCCCGGTGGCTGCCAATACAAGAGACATGGGTTCAATCCCTGACTGAGGCAGATCCCACATATGGTGGAACAACTAAGCCCACATGCCACAACTCCTGAGCCTGTGCTCTAGAGCCTGGAAACCAAAACTACTGAGCCTACACGCTGCAACTACTGAAGCCTATGTGCCTTATAGAGCCCATGTTTCACAACAAGAGAAGCCACTACAATCAGAAGCCCTAGCACTGTAACTAGAGAGCAGTCCCTGCTTGTCACAACTAGAGAAAAGCTCATGCAGAAATAAAGACCCAATACAACCAAATAAAATAACTAGTTTTTGTTTTTAAGTTTATAGGAAAGTGGGGAAATAACAAGAGTTTTACAGACCTTTGAAACAGAACACCAGTAAAAATCAAGTTTTTCTGTCCTTCGCGCCTATATGTGCTAATCTCTTCTGAAGACATTAGTCATATTGAATTAGGGCCTCCCAGTGACCTTATTGGGCTTCCCAGGTGGCACTCGTGATAAAGAACCCACCTGTCAATGCAGGAGACATATGAAACTCGGGTTTAATACCTGGGTCAGGAAGATTCTCTGAAGAAGGAAATAGTAACTTGTTCCAGTATCCTCACTGGGAGAATACCACAGACAATGGAGCTACAGTCCATAGGGTCGCAAAGAGTCAGACGTGACTGAAGTGACTTCACAAACACACACACACCACACACACAATGAAAGACCTCATTGAGCTTTAATAACCCCTTTATAGGCCCTATGTCCAAATACAGTCAGAAATATAATCACTGGGTGGGTGATTAGGACTATAATTTGGGACACACAATTCAGCCCATAATGCACAATTAATGAGTGAAGGACTTGGACTGGAGCCCAGGACCCCTCCAAAGGCATAATCCAAGGCTCTTGTCCATTGTACCTTTCTATGTTTATTCCGAGCTATGTGTTGTTTGTGGAATTATTTTAAGATAAGGTTATCAAGTAAATACAAGGTTTTGTTCACATTCCTATATTCCATCTATAGCATTTCTGCTATAATACAACATATGTATGACTGAAAAATTCCTTGCCTTCTGCAAAAATTGCACACGAAAAATAACAATTTATAGGGAGGGCTTTCCCGGTGGCTGCCAATACAAGAGACATGGGTTCAATCCCTGACTGAGGCAGATCCCACATATGGTGGAACAACTAAGCCCACATGCCACAACTCCTGAGCCTGTGCTCTAGAGCCTGGAAACCAAAACTACTGAGCCTACACGCTGCAACTACTGAAGCCTATGTGCCTTATAGAGCCCATGTTTCACAACAAGAGAAGCCACTACAATCAGAAGCCCTAGCACTGTAACTAGAGAGCAGTCCCTGCTTGTCACAACTAGAGAAAAGCTCATGCAGAAATAAAGACCCAATACAACCAAATAAAATAACTAGTTTTTTGTTTTTTTTTTAAGTTTATAGGGAAAGTGGGGTAAGATAGACCACTCAAGAGTTTTACAGACCTTTGAAACAGAACACCAGTAAAAACATCAACAGTTCTAAAAAAATCCCCTACTAGCATTAGCACCTAGCCTCAAGTCAGTCTCCCTTATTTGCAGCCTTAAACCTCTGAAATTATCTCCCTTCAAGATGTATATATTAAACAGCACTTGCCTCTAACAGAGACCATTTTCATCAAAATTTGATAATCTGATCCTGAGCGTAGTCTTCATAAATACGGTATCCTCATGCTCTCCCTAATTTTGTTATGAATATCCAGTTCCTGGAGACCAGTACCCCAACAGGCAAAATGCACACATGCTTCTGTCTCCAAGCACTGGTTAGATGGTCGTTATCACACTAACAGCTACCACTGTCCAAGCAGATACTAGGTGACAGGCCCTTAAATACCTATAATCTTCATGACAACTCTGGAAAAGAGGCTTTTTTTTTTTATTTTATTTTACTTTTTGCTTTTACAGAGTTTTGTTGTTTACAGATATGTATAACCCTGACCCCTTCCTCCAAAAGGAGGCATTTTTATCCTTACTTGTCAGCCAAGGAAACTGAGGTTCATGCAATTTATGGGACTACTTTGAAAACACACAGACACCCAACAGTGTGGCTAGGATTTATTCCTGGATCTTACTACAGTGTTCAAAAACATTCGCCTGTTCCACACTTCACAGGTAAGTTGGTTTCTTAGATTTAGGTCAGACCATTCAATCAGGCAGCAGTTTGAGTTAACTGTAAGAATCACCACCATCCTCTCTCCTTTGCTCCGAAAAGTGAATACTCTAATCAAAATGTGCTTTCTGACCATCAAAATATGGGATGACTTTCTATATCTCATAAGACAGAAAATGGAGGAGCTGAGGTGCTCCATCAGCATTTCAGATAAACTATTACCATGTTGGCCTTCCAGCCCCTTCCTGTATGCTTGGATTTTATTTTTATTTACCTAAATCCAGAGCTTAATAGCAATATGTTTGTTTTCATCATGTCAGCCCATCATTCTAGGCTAGACTATCTTTTTACATCATTTTGATTAACTCTCCAACACAATCCAGATCTCTCTGCAAATATGATCAATATTATATATGCCCACAATTAAGTCATTAATATAGACACTGAACGGAACAAGATCAAGGTTAGGACTCTTCTTTCTTCTAGAGAATCCCTCTCTCTGGTCAGAAGCATCTGTTAATCTATTCAACTCTCCTGTCATCTAGATTTTCATCAGAGGTTATCATCTTATTGAAAGTAAGATACAGTTTGTTGACATATTCAATTTTTTAACAAAACCACTAACAATGAAGAGCTCTTAGAAAATCATTACACTCATAATTTGTTTTCAGTTATTGCCCATGATCACCATTACAATTTAGTAATCCAACTCTTTTTGCTTCGTTAACAACAGCATGTGTCCATTTCCTATCTACTGGCCCTGCTCACATTGTTAGCAACATCTCATTAAGTTTTTTTTCTTTTTTTAAATTATGGCGGGACGTCCCTGGTGGTGCAGTGGTTAAGAATCCACCTTCCAATCCAGGGGATGCAGGTTTGATCCCTGGTCAGGGAACTAAGATCCCATATACCACAAGCTGATTAAGCTCACATGCCTCAACTAAGACCCTGTGCAGCCAACTAAATAAATAAATATTTAAAAAAAGAAAAATTTGGCCTCTTTTATTGATCTTTCATTTATTTATTTTCATCCATATTTGTTCTTTGGCCTATGTGGGCCTCCCATTGCAGTAGTCTCTCTCGATGCAGAGAACCGGCTCCAGGGGCATATGCTCCAGAGCACTGGCTCGTAATTGGACACACTGGTCCAGCTGCTTTGCGGCACAAAAGATCTTCCCAGGCCAGGGATCAAACTGGCATCCCTTGCACTGCAAGGCAGACTCTTTACCCACTAGACCACCAAGGAAGCCCTCTCATTAGGTTTTATCAGCAGTGGACTGGTGGTCACATCTGTAGACTCTGTAAGCTCCCTGCATTCAAAAATGGAGGCAGGCCACAAGGAGGAGACGCAGTGTTCTCTCCTGAGCGTGAAGCCGGCTCTTGGTGCTGCTTGTGCAGCTGCCATTGGCCGCTGATGATCGTTCTTCTCTTCCTTCAGGAGAGCAAGAGGGAGAGAATGCCGCCTGAGTGGTTTCGGAAAAAAAAAAAAAAAAGTGGAGGCAGGGATCTGTTTGAAGCTATGGACTTAAAAGTTCCTTGATAGCCTAGTTAAATGTACCCTTGTCTACAACGTCAACCCTACACGTCACAGTCTAGAGATCATGTTCCTTAATAGATGAAAAGAGCCGAATATATCTTTTTTCTTTCCAATTTCTATTATTATTATATTTTCTTTCCCAAATTTGTACACCTTTTTCCTTTTGCTCTAAATGTCCTTTTTGTGGTCTTTAGTGTTTCATGTAGACTAGTGAATATTAAAATTAACCTTTCTTACACCCTTTAAACAAGATTTTATCATTCTTATGCATGAATTCACATTTATGCGACCATTCTCTTATGTTCCTCTAAATATTTTGAATGATTCCTTCTAGTTTCTAGGGAAAAATCTGGTGTTTTTGTCTCAAACCTCATTGAATATAAAGTATATATTTGCCTCACAAGTTTATGGATGTTCAAGAACTATTCTAACAAATATACTGGAATCTGCATGCCTTCTTAATTTGTAATGATTTACATAAGTGCTGAATTTTTGAAGAGCCTATAAGATCTCATCAATAACTAAATTTGGATCTTATTTTTAAATGTTTTCATGGTTCTGACACATGGTTTTACTTATCAGATACTTATAATTAGTGTATGAATACATATTCTTTAGAATTATTTTTAATTTAGCAAAATCTAAAGGTACTAACTTTATTGTATTTACATAAAGATAATAAATTCAATTAAAAATTTTATGTTGTTTTAACAGAAACTGTATTAATTAAACAGTACCTTAATAATTTCAGTCACATTTTTGATTTAAAATGTTTCAAGCTCTTTAAAAATTTGAGGGCTTGGCAAACACCAAAACATGTTTTCTCAATATATCTAGCCTTAATTTTCAAATCCATGTGAACTCTAAAAAGGATTTCTTTCATCTGTTTTTCATTAATTTATCCTGAACTCATAAAAATATAACATTGGAACAACTACTTGATGTCTCCAGAAGTCAAATTTTAAGTCATTTTCTAAGAATTAATAGCAAGTAGAATTCAATTCCCAAACATTTAAAATTTATTTCAAAATGTGTAATTCTAAAGATGAAAACTTACCTAAAATTGCTTACTTAAAGACATTTTGTGAGGTTAAGAACTTACGGAGAAACAATGAGTTCTGCTACTCTTTAGAAGCCTAAAACAGTATTTGCTAAAAGAGGTTAATATCTATAAACAAAAGCAATCAACTCATACCATGCTTCTGACAGCATCTCTCCATTAGTTGGCATCAATGTTATAACACATAAAAATTAGACTGACATATAAGATCTTCATAAATATTCTTTATAGAAATGTCCTAATACAGCTTCCCTGGTAGCTCAGTGGTAAAGAATCTGCCTGCCAATGCAGGAGACATGAATTAGATCCCTAACCTGAGGAGATTCCACATGCCACGGAGCAACTAAGTCCACGTACCAGAACTACTGAGCCTGTGCTATAGAGTCCAGGAGCCATAACACATGACGCCTGTGTGCCCTAGAGCCTGTGCACCAAAATGAAGAGTAGCCCCTACACATTTCAATTAGAGAAAAGCCCGTAAAGCAACAAAGACCCAGTACAGTCAAAAACTAAATTAAAAAAAAAAATGTACTAATAGGTGTGGATACAACTCAACACCATAAAAACCCAAACAACCCAATCAAAAAATGGGAAAAAGACCTAAACAGACATCTCTTCAAAGAAGACATACAGATGTTCAACAAACACATGAAATCACTCATTATTAGAGAAATGCAAATCAAATGAGATATCACCTCACACCAGTGAGAATGGCCATCATCAAAAAGTGTTAAAACCATGAATGCTGGAGAAGGTGTGGAGAAAAAGGAACCCTCTTGCACTGTTTGTGGGAATATAAATTAATATAGTCACTATGGAAGACAGTATGGAGATTGCTTAAAAAATCATAAGTAGAACCACCATATGACCCAGCAATCCCACTGCTAGGCATATGCCAAACAAATGAAAACAATTGGTTTCTTTCATCTGTTTTTCATTAATTTATCCTGAACTCATAAAAATATAACATTGGAACAACTACTTGATGTCTCCAGAAGTCAAATTTTAAGTCATTTTCTAAGAATTAATAGCAAGTAGAATTCAATTCCCAAACATTTAAAATTTATTTCAAAATGTGTAATTCTAAAGATGAAAACTTACCTAAAATTGCTTACTTAAAGACATTTTGTGAGGTTAAGAACTTACGGAGAAACAATGAGTTCTGCTACTCTTTAGAAGCCTAAAACAGTATTTGCTAAAAGAGGTTAATATCTATAAACAAAAGCAATCAACTCATACCATGCTTCTGACAGCATCTCTCCATTAGTTGGCATCAATGTTATAACACATAAAAATTAGACTGACATATAAGATCTTCATAAATATTCTTTATAGAAATGTCCTAATACAGCTTCCCTGGTAGCTCAGTGGTAAAGAATCTGCCTGCCAATGCAGGAGACATGAATTAGATCCCTAACCTGAGGAGATTCCACATGCCACGGAGCAACTAAGTCCACGTACCAGAACTACTGAGCCTGTGCTATAGAGTCCAGGAGCCATAACACATGACGCCTGTGTGCCCTAGAGCCTGTGCACCAAAATGAAGAGTAGCCCCTACACATTTCAATTAGAGAAAAGCCCGTAAAGCAACAAAGACCCAGTACAGTCAAAAACTAAATTAAAAAAAAAAATGTACTAATAGGTGTGGATACAACTCAACACCATAAAAACCCAAACAACCCAATCAAAAAATGGGAAAAAGACCTAAACAGACATCTCTTCAAAGAAGACATACAGATGTTCAACAAACACATGAAATCACTCATTATTAGAGAAATGCAAATCAAATGAGATATCACCTCACACCAGTGAGAATGGCCATCATCAAAAAGTGTTAAAACCATGAATGCTGGAGAAGGTGTGGAGAAAAAGGAACCCTCTTGCACTGTTTGTGGGAATATAAATTAATATAGTCACTATGGAAGACAGTATGGAGATTGCTTAAAAAATCATAAGTAGAACCACCATATGACCCAGCAATCCCACTGCTAGGCATATGCCCTAAGGACATCAAAACTGAAAAAGACACATGCACCCCACTAGTCAATGCAACACTATTTACAATAGCTAGAACTTGGAAGCAACCTAGATGCCCATCAATAGAAGAATGGATAAAGAAGCTGTGGTACATAAATACAATGGAGTATTACTCAGCCATAAAAAGGAATGCATTTGAGTCAGTTCTAATGAGGTGAATGAACCTGGAACCTATTATACAGAGTGAAGTAAATCTGACAGAGAAAGAGAAATATTGCATGCTGACATGTATATATGGAATCTAGAAAGATGGTACTGATAAATGTATATGCAGAGCAGCAATGGAGAAACAGACATAGAGAATAGACTTATGGACATTGTGGGTAGGGAGGAAAGGGGGAGACATATAGAAAGAGTAACATGGAAACTTACATTACCATATGTAAAATAGATAAGCAATGGGAATCTGTTTTAAGACTAAGGGAACTCAGAGGCTCTGTAACAACCTAAAGGAGTGGAATGTGGAGGGAGATGGGAGGAAACTTCAAGAGGGACAGGACATATGTGTATCTATGTCTGATTCAGGTTGATGTGTGGCAGTAAACAACAAAACTCTGTAAAACAATTTTTAAAAATGCACTAATAGATGAATAAATGAATGAATGAATGACTCTATAAACCACTAGCTAATAGACTTGAGATTGTCCAGAGACTTACTGCTAAAGTCAAGAGTGATTCTGGACCCATGTGAGGCTAAGCTTACAGAAAATGGGTATCACAGATGCTGGTAAGAGGTAACAAATACCCAAAAGAAGGAAGATAACTGGTGGTATCCTGGCAAATGTTAAGGACCAATTTGGAAGGAAATAAAAATCCCTGGTTTGCAGCCTTAGTGTGTTTTCATAGTGCAAATGTGACTATGACCACTATGACCAAAGTGCCATCACTGAATGTGGAGCTGGGAAGAGATGCACAGATAAGGGCTTCCCTCGTGGTCCAATGGGTAGAGAATTCACCTGGCAATGCAAGGGACACCAGTTTGATCCCTGGCTCAGGAAGATTCCACGTGCCGCGGAGCGGCTGGACTGGTGTGTCCAATTACAAGCCAGCACTCTGGAGCACATGTGCCTAGAGCTGGTGCTCTGCAATGAGAGATGCCATTGCAATGGGAGGCCCACACAGGCCAAAGAATAAAAGATGGATGGAAACAAATATAAAAATAAAAGAGAAGCTCACAGTCAGCTCCCTCTGAGATGGTATGAGCAACTCCAGAGCGCCAGTGAGCACATCAGCAGTCCAACACTTGGGTTCAGTTCAGTTGCTCAGTTGTGTCCAACTCTTTGAGGTTCCATGGACTGCACCACACCAGGCTTCCTTGTCCTTCAGCATCTCCCAGAGTTTTCTCAAAATCATGTCCATTGAGTCGGTGGTGCCATCCAACCATCCCATCTTCTTTCATTTCGTTCTCCTTCTGTTTTTCCCAGCATCGATCTTTCCCATTGAGTTCTCTCTTCATATCAGGTGGCCAAAGTACTGGAGCTTCAGCATCAGTCCTTCCAATGAATACTTAGGGCTGATTTCCTTTAGGAACAACCTAAAGGAGTGGAATGTGGAGGGAGATGGGAGGAAACTTCAAGAGGGACAGGACATATGTGTATCTATGTCTGATTCAGGTTGATGTGTGGCAGTAAACAACAAAACTCTGTAAAACAATTTTTAAAAATGCACTAATAGATGAATAAATGAATGAATGAATGACTCTATAAACCACTAGCTAATAGACTTGAGATTGTCCAGAGACTTACTGCTAAAGTCAAGAGTGATTCTGGACCCATGTGAGGCTAAGCTTACAGAAAATGGGTATCACAGATGCTGGTAAGAGGTAACAAATACCCAAAAGAAGGAAGATAACTGGTGGTATCCTGGCAAATGTTAAGGACCAATTTGGAAGGAAATAAAAATCCCTGGTTTGCAGCCTTAGTGTGTTTTCATAGTGCAAATGTGACTATGACCACTATGACCAAAGTGCCATCACTGAATGTGGAGCTGGGAAGAGATGCACAGATAAGGGCTTCCCTCGTGGTCCAATGGGTAGAGAATTCACCTGGCAATGCAAGGGACACCAGTTTGATCCCTGGCTCAGGAAGATTCCACGTGCCGCGGAGCGGCTGGACTGGTGTGTCCAATTACAAGCCAGCACTCTGGAGCACATGTGCCTAGAGCTGGTGCTCTGCAATGAGAGAGGACACTGCAATGGGAGGCCCACACAGGCCAAAGAATAAAAGATGGATGGAAACAAATATAAAAATAAAAGAGAAGCTCACAGTCAGCTCCCTCTGAGATGGTATGAGCAACTCCAGAGCGCCAGTGAGCACATCAGCAGTCCAACACTTGGGTTCAGTTCAGTTGCTCAGTTGTGTCCAACTCTTTGAGGTTCCATGGACTGCACCACACCAGGCTTCCTTGTCCTTCAGCATCTCCCAGAGTTTTCTCAAAATCATGTCCATTGAGTCGGTGGTGCCATCCAACCATCCCATCTTCTTTCATTTCGTTCTCCTTCTGTTTTTCCCAGCATCAATCTTTCCCATTGAGTTCTCTCTTCATATCAGGTGGCCAAAGTACTGGAGCTTCAGCATCAGTCCTTCCAATGAATACTTAGGGCTGATTTCCTTTAGGATTGAATGGTTTGATCTCCTTGCAATCCAAAAGACTCTCAAGAGTCTTCTCCAATCCCACAGCTTGAAGTCATCAATACTTACATGTAAATTATATAAGTTTAATACTTACATGTAGGTTATGACCCCTCTTCTTTGTACGTGTGTGAATATGATTTTATTCAAATAAAATGTGAGATTAAATGCTTTAACCTCTAACTATTCAGAAACATAATCATTGATATAATGGATGCATATGTATTGACAAGGAAATATATTCCATGTCAATATTTTGAGATGACTATTTTGAGATGTCAAAATAGTTAATATAGCATAGCACTTTATTGAAAATATAAATATATAATAAAATTATCCAGAACAATTCAGAGTAAAATCAAAGGATCTCAGAGAAAAAGATCAAATATCAAAAGCAATCAGAGAAAATAGACATCTTTTCTACAGACTGCATAGATTTCTCATCAGTAGCAAAAGAGACCAGAAAATCATTGAATAATATCTTCAAAGTATTCAAAGAAAATAGCTGTCACTCTAGAATTCTATAACCAACTTAAGTGTCATTTGAAAATTGAAAGACAAATAAGGATTAGAGTAATCATATTATGCAGATGTAGTCAATGAAAGAAATTACAAAGGAATCTGAAAGAACTACTTGAAAAAGAAATTAATACAGATTGAAGCAGGATGCAAAAAAGAAAATTAAAAGCATATAAACTGATGTTAAAATTTTAACTACTAAAACCAAGAAACATGTTTTAAACTTTATAACCCAGTTAAGAATTATTCAGAATATGTAATCAATATAAAAGAAGGCAAGAAAAGAGAAGACAGAAAGACAGGTACAAAGAATGGCATGTAGAATGTATAAATTTAAAAAATTAATCCAAATAAATTAATAGCCCCAATAAATCAATCAGTTAAAACACAGAGGTTATCAAATTAGAAAAAAAATCCCATCAGTATGCTACATATAAGAGGCACATTTAAAATAATTTGCTATTAGGAAGGATTTTTAAATACATATTGGTTTAGGCATCTCTTTGACAGGCCTGGAGCAGCTTCTGTCCGCTAAGGTTTCCACTACAGATACAAGAAAAATACGTCCTCGCGCTTTCTGTCTGTCTGGATTGTGGCAGCCCAGATTGAATGGAGGAATACAGGGGACAATTTTTGCACCTCAGATAAACCTTGTGAGTAGTAAAAACCTGCTTTATTCCAGAGGGGGGAAAAAAATACATATTGGTTTCATATTAAGTCTGAAGCTACTATAGTTTTGTCATGCTAGACACTGAGATTCTAAGTAACCACTTTTTAAAATGTGATCAAGGTTGTCTTTAATGCAATGGATGGTACTTTTATATATGTGTGTACATGCATGTGCATATATGTATATGTATGTATGTATGTATGTATATACACACACATACATACATACATACATGTACACACACATATATATGCCTGTATATGCTGTATGTGGTGGACTAGGATTTCTAGCCAGGTCTCTTCAGCATCAGAACTTTTGCCTTCTAATAAGGATCGCTAAGCAATGTTCTTAAATATCCTGTAAGAATCTCTCTTTCAAGTGATAAGCTGAACATATTTTTATAGTCTAGAAGAAAGCATACAAACACACAAAGATAGCCAGAATGCTACTACTGAAAGACGCTCTAGAAGAGGTTTCTTTGAAGATCACAGATCCTTTAGAATCCAAATAAACTTACGGATCTAGGAAAAAATAAGGTCCGTAAAAGAATTACGATGCTATTATGACATTATTTATGGGGACTTTCGGACACTCCTCTCCCCAAAAACCAATCTTTGAACCATACTAACAGCCATAGATGGACCCAGTATACAAACCTACAGTTACAAAATAAACAAAAAATGTTGCTTATAAAAAGTTAACTATGGCCAAGGCTGCCTGACCAGGTTGCTGCCAAAGCCGGTACAGAGTCAGGGCCTGCCCCTGACCCCTACCAGTGTTGTCTGCAATGGCATGTAGAATGTATAAATTTAAAAAATTAATCCAAATAAATTAATAGCCCCAATAAATCAATCAGTTAAAACACAGAGGTTATCAAATTAGAAAAAAAATCCCATCAGTATGCTACATATAAGAGGCACATTTAAAATAATTTGCTATTAGGAAGGATTTTTAAATACATATTGGTTTAGGCATCTCTTTGACAGGCCTGGAGCAGCTTCTGTCCGCTAAGGTTTCCACTACAGATACAAGAAAAATACGTCCTCGCGCTTTCTGTCTGTCTGGATTGTGGCAGCCCAGATTGAATGGAGGAATACAGGGGACAATTTTTGCACCTCAGATAAACCTTGTGAGTAGTAAAAACCTGCTTTATTCCAGAGGGGGGAAAAAAATACATATTGGTTTCATATTAAGTCTGAAGCTACTATAGTTTTGTCATGCTAGACACTGAGATTCTAAGTAACCACTTTTTAAAATGTGATCAAGGTTGTCTTTAATGCAATGGATGGTACTTTTATATATGTGTGTACATGCATGTGCATATATGTATATGTATGTATGTATGTATGATATACACACATACATACATACATACATGTACACACACTATATATGCCTGTATATGCTGTATGTGGTGGACTAGGATTTCTAGCCAGGTCTCTTCAGCATCAGAACTTTTGCCTTCTAATAAGGATCGCTAAGCAATGTTCTTAAATATCCTGTAAGAATCTCTCTTTCAAGTGATAAGCTGAACATATTTTTATAGTCTAGAAGAAAGCATACAAACACACAAAGATAGCCAGAATGCTACTACTGAAAGACGCTCTAGAAGAGGTTTCTTTGAAGATCACAGATCCTTTAGAATCCAAATAAACTTACGGATCTAGGAAAAAATAAGGTCCGTAAAAGAATTACGATGCTATTATGACATTATTTATGGGGACTTTCGGACACTCCTCTCCCCAAAAACCAATCTTTGAACCATACTAACAGCCATAGATGGACCCAGTATACAAACCTACAGTTACAAAATAAACAAAAAATGTTGCTTATAAAAAGTTAACTATGGCCAAGGCTGCCTGACCAGGTTGCTGCCAAAGCCGGGTACAGAGTCAGGGCCTGCTCCCTTGACCCCTACATGCAGTGTGCTGTCCACTCAGTGCATACTTCCCCACACTATCGAGGACATTCCCTGAGAGAACATGAGCACTTTTGAAATAAATGGAGGAGCCTGACAAACGCTCAGTAACATCTCCTATTCCTTCTATCTTCAGAGCCGTTTTAAATGAAATTCTTAAGCCAAATGGATCAGTTAACTATTTAGCTCAATGAATGCAGTTGGGTCATAAGGCCCAAATTATGATGAAAAAAGATCCTCATCATGTATGTTATGTTTAGGGCCTGGAGATACATCATTAAAAGTCAGGCATGGACATAAAGAAAATGTGGTGCAAGGAGGGTAAGGCAGGCTGGCCTTATAGTTTTTTCTATTAAGGGGCTTCCAGGGATTGGAAGATTATCTGTCTCAAAAGCACCTTGAACTATTAGAAAAATTCACTTTGCGATTAAAGACCATTAATAATTAATGTAGATTTTTAACTGAGTGAAGATAGAAACAATCTTCCAGTAATTCATACGAACTCTGTACTACTCTAAGATTTTTTAAAATAAGGAGCTGGCTAGAGAACTGTGGCTAATTGGAGACAAGAAAATCTCCTTTGAATCAAAAACTGCACTATATTTCTTTCTTATTGTTATTTAGTTGATGAGTCATGTCCGGCTCTTCGCAACCACATGGAGTGTAGCTGACTAGGCTTATCTGTTCATGGAAATTTTCAGGAACGAATATTGGAGTGAGTTGCCATTTCCTCCTCCAGGGACTCTTCCCAGCCCAGGAATCAACCTAGTGTCTCCTGCATTAGCAGGTGGATTCTTTACCACTGTGCCACCTTGGAACATAGCTATTTTGTTGACTCATATGTAAATGATATCTTGTCCTCCCTATTGCCTTAGCCCCCACTACTGACAATAATTTGATGGAATTTTTGATGGAATGCTTTTGGCTCTTAAATGTATACCCAGTTTTCATGTCTGTTTGAACTCAAACTACTCTAATTATGTGATGGAATCTTTATTTTACTAAAAAAAAAAAGCCATAGATGGACCCAGTATACAAACCTACAGTTACAAAATAAACAAAAATGTTGCTTATAAAAGTTAACTATGGCCAAGGCTGCCTGACCAGGTTGCTGCCAAAGCCGGTACAGAGTCAGGGCCTGCTCCCTTGACCCCTACATGCAGTGTGCTGTCCACTCAGTGCATACTTCCCACACTATCGAGGACATTCCCTGAGAGAACATGAGCACTTTTGAAATAAATGGAGGAGCCTGACAAACGCTCAGTAACATCTCCTATTCCTTCTATCTTCAGAGCCGTTTTAAATGAAATTCTTAAGCCAAATGGATCAGTTAACTATTTAGCTCAATGAATGCAGTTGGGTCATAAGGCCCAAATTATGATGAAAAAAGATCCTCATCATGTATGTTATGTTTAGGGCCTGGAGATACATCATTAAAAGTCAGGCATGGACATAAAGAGAAAATGTGGTGCAAGGAGGGTAAGGCAGGCTGGCCTTATAGTTTTTTCTATTAAGGGGCTTCCAGGGATTGGAAGATTATCTGTCTCAAAAGCACCTTGAACTATTAGAAAAATTCACTTTGCGATTAAAGACCATTAATAATTAATGTAGATTTTTAACTGAGTGAAGATAGAAACAATCTTCCAGTAATTCATACGAACTCTGTACTACTCTAAGATTTTTTAAAATAAGGAGCTGGCTAGAGAACTGTGGCTAATTGGAGACAAGAAAATCTCCTTTGAATCAAAAACTGCACTATATTTCTTTCTTATTGTTATTTAGTTGATGAGTCATGTCCGGCTCTTCGCAACCACATGGAGTGTAGCTGACTAGGCTTATCTGTTCATGGAAATTTTCAGGAACGAATATTGGAGTGAGTTGCCATTTCCTCCTCCAGGGACTCTTCCCAGCCCAGGAATCAACCTAGTGTCTCCTGCATTAGCAGGTGGATTCTTTACCACTGTGCCACCTTGGAACATAGCTATTTTGTTGACTCATATGTAAATGATATCTTGTCCTCCCTATTGCCTTAGCCCCCACTACTGACAATAATTTGATGGAATTTTTTTTTGATGGAATGCTTTTTGGCTCTTAAATGTATACTTTCCAAGTTTTCATGTCTGTTTGTAATAGTGTTTTTGGTTCTCTGCAAACTACTCTAAGTTCCTCATGTGAGGCTTATGATACTTGAACACTACTCAGAGATGTGATGGCATAGTTATGAACCCTGAGTAAAAATATATTAATCAAAAAATCAATTAGGGGCATCCCTGGTGGTCCAGTGGGTAAGGACACCACCTTCCAGTGCAAGGGGTGCCAGTTTGATCCCTGGTCTGGGAAGATCCCATGTGCCGCAGAGCGGCTGGACTGATGTGTCAAACTACAGAGCTGGAGCTCATGTGCCCAGAGCCGGTACTCTGCAGCAAGAGAGGCCGCAGTGATAGGAGACCCTCACGGGCTAAAGAATAAAGAAATAAATGAAATACCAATAGAAGTGGCCAAAAAAAAAATCAATTAAAAAAATTACGTTCTGTTTTTTAAAAAACCGTCCATAAGTAAAGGTAAAGAGGAAAAGAGGATCGTTGAATATTCTGTGTCCACAATGTCCAAAAGTCTAATTCAATGTGTAGTGAATGTCTACTTAATAAAAGTTATCTACCTGACAATGTTTGATTCTAAAATGTATACATGAGAGTTCTAAGGACCACCTGGGCCAGTACCTACTTTAACCACGCCCCAACAAGACCAGGAATAGGACAGAAGAGACAGAAACAGAAAGAAAATCTGACTCATGGAAAGGTCATGCCATCAATAGCCTCTTTTCCTCTCCTTGCCCAACACTACACCTCCACCTTCCAGACCCTTTGCCAGCTCCTGCTACTGGCATATGCTATTACACCCATAGTGTCACAGCCTTCTTTGTCTCTTCATTTCTCCTTCCATCCCACCTAGAACCTTTTGATCCCTACATGCAATCTTGGCTCCCTTCTTCTGTCTCAGAGACCTTAAATATGAGAAATTCCAGAACTCTCTTCTCAGTGCTCTGTTAGCCAGAGTTAAGTTTGCAAGACCACAGAGCAGTGTTCTCATCTCTTCAGTCTCTTTGGCAAAGTCATCAACTACATGTAAACATGCACACATTGGCATATGCACAAGTACACACATACCTACATCGTGCATACCCAGGTAATAAAACCTAATGATGAAATATTCTTCTAATATCATATGTCTAAAAAGCTTAATTGATCATTTTCTCATGGCACAGCATTGTGATCATTATTCTTCATATCGGTGACCCTAAGACATTGCAAGATATTAATGTCTCTTATGATGTAGCAAAGATTTCTGGACAGTTTGAGTGATGAACGAATTTGAACCAGGTCAAAACTGGCAACTCTTGCCTGAAGGATGCTTAACTGGCTAATTCCAAATGTCCATTGGTCCATAAGGCCTGAGGTTTCTCTTCTCAGTGAAACTTAAATGGGGTCTCCAACCCATGCCTAAAGTGGGCCTTATTGAAAAGAATAACCCTTGTAAAATTAATTTTTTTTATCTATCTGTGCATCTATTTTCTCCACATCCATCTATGATATATATGACATGTAAAGGTTTAGAACTCATATAAGAATTCACTATCATAACACAGAAAGAGCATCGCAGGCAAGACATCAATGCCCTTTGGATAACACGACTTTTGCCAAGGGCTGGATTTCACCTCCTGCTGTCTTCCCCAGTGTCATCCAGAATTGTCTCCTTTTTATCCTTCCATATATTTGACCTCCGCTTATCTTGTCTTCTGTGTCCACACTTAAATGCTAACTGCAAAATCAGAAAGCACATAGTACTCCAGGCAAATACTCAAAATTCAATCAATAGAACTTTTAAAGGTTTTTTTAACCTTAATTATAAGAATTTATTCAATGCTTTTCCCTGTTATCCCTGTAATGTGAATTATTGTACGTGGAATGAACTCATCTGACACTCTGCAGTAACTCTCCCTAACTTCTCATGAAGCTTCCTCAGGATACCCTTGCAAGCCTGTAATGAGCCCCCAGTGATGGTGGAAAACATTATTTAAAGACCGTGGCAGGGCATCCCTGGTGGCCCAGTGGGTAAAGAGTCTGCCTTGCAATACAAGGCACACTGATTCCATCCCTGGCCCAGGAATGTCTCACGTGCAACAGACTGGCTGGACCTGAGCGCCCAAGTTTGCAAGACACGCATTTTCATCTCTTCAGTCTCTTTGGCAAAGTCATCAACTACATGTAAACATGCACACATTGGCATATGCACAAGTACACACATACCTACATCGTGCATACCCAGGTAATAAAACCTAATGATGAAATATTCTTCTAATATCATATGTCTAAAAAGCTTAATTGATCATTTTCTCATGGCACAGCATTGTGATCATTATTCTTCATATCGGTGACCCTAAGACATTGCAAGATATTAATGTCTCTTATGATGTAGCAAAGATTTCTGGACAGTTTGAGTGATGAACGAATTTGAACCAGGTCAAAACTGGCAACTCTTGCCTGAAGGATGCTTAACTGGCTAATTCCAAATGTCCATTGGTCCATAAGGCCTGAGGTTTCTCTTCTCAGTGAAACTTAAATGGGGTCTCCAACCCATGCCTAAAGTGGGCCTTATTGAAAAGAATAACCCTTGTAAAATTAATTTTTCTTATCTATCTGTGCATCTATTTTCTACACATCCATCTATGATATATATGACATGTAAAGGTTTAGAACTCATATAAGAATTCACTATCATAACACAGAAAGAGCATCGCAGGCAAGACATCAATGCCCTTTGGATAACACGACTTTTGCCAAGGGCTGGATTTCACCTCCTGCTGTCTTCCCCAGTGTCATCCAGAATTGTCTCCTTTTTATCCTTCCATATATTTGACCTCCGCTTATCTTGTCTTCTGTGTCCACACTTAAATGCTAACTGCAAAATCAGAAAGCACATAGTACTCCAGGCAAATACTCAAAATTCAATCAATAGAACTTTTAAAGGTTTTTTTAACCTTAATTATAAGAATTTATTCAATGCTTTTCCCTGTTATCCCTGTAATGTGAATTATTGTACGTGGAATGAACTCATCTGACACTCTGCAGTAACTCTCCCTAACTTCTCATGAAGCTTCCTCAGGATACCCTTGCAAGCCTGTAATGAGCCCCCAGTGATGGTGGAAAACATTATTTAAAGACCGTGGCAGGGCATCCCTGGTGGCCCAGTGGGTAAAGAGTCTGCCTTGCAATACAAGGCACACTGATTCCATCCCTGGCCCAGGAATGTCTCACGTGCAACAGACTGGCTGGACCTGCGCGTCCAATTAGGAGCCTGTGCTCTGGAGTGCATGCACCCAGAGCCGGTGCTCTGTAATGAGAGAGGCCACTGCGATGGGAGGCTTGCAAAGGCCGAAGAATAAACATGGATGAAAAATAAATAAACACCAAAAAAATCAATAAAAAGAGGCCAAAAAAAAGAGAAAGAACATAAAGACCATGGAGACCATGGCAGGTTTAGAAAGGAAGGAAGAGCTTCCTGGAAAAAATGCTTTTTCTATCTCTCTTACTCCCCAGTTCCACAACTAAAAGATATAGTTTGCTATCAGCAAGAGAGGAGAAAGAGAAAATATTTTAATTGTTATGTATGTGCTATAAATTAAACCACTTTAAAATATTTTGTTGATTTATATTTGTATCTCTATATAATAATAGATTCACAATAAATATTTATTTTATAGATGAATGGAAGTCAGTAAAGCAGATTTCACTTATCAGTAGATCCAATCTCATATCATTCTAACATAAATGGAAGTTTATTGTATGCACCGTAATTGTTTGGTATTACTACATGAAGAGAGAAACAAACATTCACCACCTAGAACAAATACGTATGTTGGTATTGTTCCTTACAAGATCAGTCATGAAACTGAATGGTTCAAAGAGTCACATCAAACTTCATTCCAGCATGATTTGATCCTACTGTTAAAATTATTTCGCTCACACCTAAATCAGAGAGCCTTTCCTTCTTACTGCAGGTGTTACACTTCCCAGGATAAATCAAGACCTCACCTTATGACATTTCACAAAGATAACTACTCCTTAGAGACTAGCCAAGATAACATATTTCCTTTCCTTTTTAGACTAAATCAACAGACAAAATCTGACACTTAAAATTAGCAAATAGGGGCTTCCCCTGGTGGTCCAGTGGATAAGGACACCGCCTCGCAGTGTAAGGGGCGCCAGTTCGATCCCTGGCCTGGGAAGATCCCACGTGCCATGGAGCGGCTGGACTGATGTGTCCAATCACCGAGCCGGAGCTCTGGAGCTCATGCGCCCAGAGCTGGCGCTCTGCGACAACAGACGCCACCGCGATGGGAGGCCCACAGGAGCCAAAGAATGAAGACGGATGAAAATAGAGAAATGAAAGACCAACAGAAGTGGCCCGCCCATCCCCCTCCCTCCCCAACCCGACCCCCGCCCAAAATAAATAAATAGATAAATCTTTAAACAAAAAAATTAGCAAATAAAAATCACAACATATTTTCATTGGAAAGAAAATGCCACAGAATGTGCAGTAGAAGCTTTCTTAAAGCATAATCTAGTCAGAAAAGTTGAAGCAGAAAGTTCCAAGGAAAACAAGGTAGTTTAATTTTATTTTATTTTAATTTATTTTTTAATTGAAGGATAACAGCATTACAGAGTTTTGTTATTTACTACCAAACATCAACATGTTTCTTTCAGTCAGAGAGCACAGACCAACAGCCTCAGGCTGAATCTGGTACAGTGCCACAGGCAAACATGCATATCTGATGTTTAGAAATCACAGATGGTATATAAAAATCTAGGTTTCTAATTTCTCCAGAAACCTGAGTTCTAGGATCTTAGGATTTAAGAGGTTCCCCTCTCTGAGTGAAAGGTTGGAGCCAAAAAAGCCACAATAACCCCAGGGATCCTCATGTGCATACCTCCCTTTGGAACTGCTTGGAAGTAACTAGGCTGAGTCCAAGTTGTCTTTCTTGCCAATTCAGAGATGTGATACAGAGTGAAATCTAGATGCAAAGGATGTAATTCTGTCATTTTGAACTTTGGCTTGTTTATCCATTTTACAAACAGTAAGAACACATAACAACCAAATTTCTAATGCCAAAAGCCATTTTAGCATTTTAATATGCATTAGAATTTGAGTAATATTCATATTGAAACTGGGTTATTGTTTGTTAGAGTTTGATCTACTAGCAAACCTCACTGGTTTCTAAGTTCTCTGAGAAAAGGGAGCTCTTGTCAGGCCCTCTCACACCCCCATCACAGCCCTGTCACTGATGAGAGTTGAGAGTGAGACAGGCGGGCTGAGTCTTTAAAGGTAAGAGTCAAAACTGGAGTAAGGGGTTGGAGCTAAGATGGCGGCGTAGAAGGATTTGTACTCATCTCTCCTGATGCCGGAAGATCCCACGTGCCATGGAGCGGCTGGACTGATGTGTCCAATCACCGAGCCGGAGCTCTGGAGCTCATGCGCCCAGAGCTGGCGCTCTGCGACAACAGATGCCACCGCGATGGGAGGCCCGCAGGAGCCAAAGAATGAAGACGGATGAAAAAAGAGAAATGGAAGACCAACAGAAGTGGCCCGCCCGCCCCCTCCCTCCCCAACTCGACCCCCGCCCAAAATAAATAAATAGATAAATCTTTAAACAAAAAAATTAGCAAATAAAAATCACAACATATTTTCATTGGAAAGAAAATGCCACAGAATGTGCAGTAGAAGCTTTCTTAAAGCATAATCTAGTCAGAAAAGTTGAAGCAGAAAGTTCCAAGGAAAACAAGGTAGTTTAATTTTATTTTATTTTAATTTATTTTTTAATTGAAGGATAACAGCATTACAGAGTTTTGTTATTTACTACCAAACATCAACATGTTTCTTTCAGTCAGAGAGCACAGACCAACAGCCTCAGGCTGAATCTGGTACAGTGCCACAGGCAAACATGCATATCTGATGTTTAGAAATCACAGATGGTATATAAAAATCTAGGTTTCTAATTTCTCCAGAAACCTGAGTTCTAGGATCTTAGGATTTAAGAGGTTCCCCTCTCTGAGTGAAAGGTTGGAGCCAAAAAAGCCACAATAACCCCAGGGATCCTCATGTGCATACCTCCCTTTGGAACTGCTTGGAAGTAACTAGGCTGAGTCCAAGTTGTCTTTCTTGCCAATTCAGAGATGTGATACAGAGTGAAATCTAGATGCAAAGGATGTAATTCTGTCATTTTGAACTTTGGCTTGTTTATCCATTTTACAAACAGTAAGAACACATAACAACCAAATTTCTAATGCCAAAAGCCATTTTAGCATTTTAATATGCATTAGAATTTGAGTAATATTCATATTGAAACTGGGTTATTGTTTGTTAGAGTTTGATCTACTAGCAAACCTCACTGGTTTCTAAGTTCTCTGAGAAAAGGGAGCTCTTGTCAGGCCCTCTCACACCCCCATCACAGCCCTGTCACTGATGAGAGTTGAGAGTGAGACAGGCGGGCTGAGTCTTTAAAGGTAAGAGTCAAAACTGGAGTAAGGGGTTGGAGCTAAGATGGCGGCGTAGAAGGATGTGTACTCATCTCTCCTGCAAAATCGCCTGAATTGCAATGAGTTCCTGGGAAACCATCGACAAAAGGAGGTTGGATCTGATCACAGAGAGGATACCCCACATCGAAGAACAAAGGAGAAGCCGCATCAAGACGGTAGGAGGGGCGCAATCACAATTTTAAAAGTCAAACCTCATACCCGCCAGAGAGGCTGGGCGGGCCAAAGGCGCAAAGCCTGTTGCAGATCAAAACCTGGGAAAGGAGCAGTGACACCCACAAGGGACTGAGCCAGACCTGCTTTGGAGGGTCCAGGTGCCCCCCTGAGCTAGAAGTGCCTTTGAGCAGGCCTCGGAAGGATGGCACTCAGTTTCCTTTGGAGGAGGTTACCATTAACCCGATCACAGAGTCGCCGAGGAGGACTGGAAAGTCTCTGCACACTGTGATCCAGGAGAGGGGAATAGCGATCCTGCATGAGACTGAGCCAGACTCACCTCTGAGTAACCTGATGTCTCCCGCGGTGGCGGGGGGCAACGGTGTCCTGCAGCAGGATCGGGGTCACTGCGGAAGTGCTTCCCATAGAGCGTGTGGGAATAAATCCTTTGTGAGACAGACGCCATTTTCCCTACTGTAGTTTGGCTGCTCCGCAAGCTACAGGGAGGGAATTTAGCTCCACCCAGCAAGAAAAGGGATTTGGATTAAGAAACTCCTAGGGCCAGCCTGGGCGGGCCTTTTAATTCTGGAATAGGCCGAAATAAACAAGCAGTCAAAGAGGTCTTCAGATCCAACCACTGCCAGAGGCAAGAAAAAGACTGATAATTCCTGAATAGTCAGCAAGAGACAGAAGAACGTAAACACTATTTTCACATTTTGTCTGAAGCTGGAGTTACTGCTGGACTTTAAAATTTCATTTTTTGTATTGTATTTGTTTCAATTTTTTTTTTCTCTTTTTTCCAAACCCACTCAGTGCACCCCCCACTTTTTTGGGTGTGTGTGTGTGTGTGTGTGTGTGTGTGTGTGTGTGTGAGAGTGGGTATGTTCATCTCCTTCACTGAATTCTATTGAAGCTACTAATCTTATCAGTTAAGACTGAATATATTCAAGTTTACATAATTTTTTTTTTTCTTCTTTTTCCTTTTAAACCACACATTTTATTTTGGTATAAACTTCTGGTTCCCCATTGGCCTTTTAAGGTTCTGTGGGGGTTTTGTTTGTTTTTATTATTTTTGCTTTGTATTCTATATTTTTCCATATACTTAGCTCTTTTAATTTTTTAAAATTTTTCATTTGTACTACCACTTCCTCTATAATTCTTTGCTTTCTCTGAAGCTCCTTTCCTATAGCACTAAATTCTAATACATACAAATCTTTATCTCCCTATATTTAACTTTGCAATATTATTCTATATTTCTCTTCTATCCTCCCTTGCTCTTTTTCCCTTTCCCCACCATATTTCTTAGTCTGTTCTGTCCTCATTGCCTTATCCCCAACAGGGACCCTGCTCTAGCATTATTCTCCAATTGGTGCTCTACTTAGTTTGGTTATTAACTGGTGGATATCATTCTTGGTTTTCTATATTCGCCGTGCTAACGTATTGTACTGTATTTTGGTTGGAATGCTTGGGTTATGTTACAGCTGTATATGTTTATGTGTATAATTCAATACGCTAGATAGTATTTGCATAATTTTTAAATTGCCATTTGTCAAAGGTATACCTTCTGTTTCTCATTTGCATATATATGTTTTAATATCATTTAATGCCATAACAAACCAGCTATCAAATCTTCATTCCCTGGTCAGTCAACAAGCCCCGGGGCTTTAGAGAGGGAGCATTGACTCCAAAACTCTACAATACTAGACAACGCCTAACACTAAAGAGCAGTATACAAGTGAGAACACCAACAAAGGTAATCACTTGTATACAAGTCCTGACATCACCCAATCACCAGCATCACCCAGAATAAGAAGCCCCATCCAAACAACAAACACCAACAGAAGTAACTCAAAGTCTGGGGAAAGGAAATTCCAAACAGAGTCAGTTAAAAAATTAATAATAACAATGAAACGGCAGAGAAATACCACATAAGCGAAGGAACAATCCACAAACACACAAGATCAAATTAATGAAGAGAATTTGGACAAACTTTCTGAAAGTGATTTCAGAAGAATGATGGTAAAGATGATCAAAGACACTGAAAACAGAATTTCAGAGAAATTGCAAGACACAACTAACACACTGAATAAAGAAATACAAGAACTTACCAAAAAAGTAACAGAGACAAACAACTCAATTGCTGAACTGAAAACCACTGTAGAAGGAATCAAGAGCAGAGTATCTGAGACAGAAGACCGGATAAGTGAGCTGGAAGATAAAATGGTGGAAGTAACTGATGAAAAACAGACTCTAGCTCAAAGAATGAAAAGAGCAGAGGATAGCCTCAGAGACCTCTGGGATAATATCAAACGCACCAATATTCGAATTATAGGGGTTCCAGAAGAAGAAGAAAAAAAGAAAGGCTATCAGAAAATTTTTGAAGAGATTATAGTTGAAAATTTCCCCACCATGGGAAAAGAAATAGTCAAGTCCAAGAAGCACAAAGAGTACCATACAGAATCAATCCGAGAAGAAACACACCAAGACACATATCAATGAAGTCAACACAAATTAAACACAAAGATAGAATTCTCAAAGCAGCAAGGGAAAAGCAACTAGTGACATACAAGGGAAAGCTCTTAAAGATTTATTTATTTATTTATTCTGGGCGGGGGTCGGGTTGGGGAGGGAGCGGAGCGGGCGGGCCACTACTATTGGTCTTCCATTTCTCTATTTTTCATCCGTCTTTGTTCTTTGGCTCCTGCAGGCCTCCCATTGTGGTGGCGTCTGTTGTCGCAGAGCACTGGCTCTGGGCGCATGCGCTCCAGAGCTCCAGCTCGGTGATTGGACACATCGGTCCAGCTGCTCCGCGGCATGTGGGATCTTCCCAGGCCAGGCATCAAACTGGTGCCCCTTGCACTGCAAGGCGGTGTCCTTATCCACTGGACCACCGGGGAAGCCCACAGCTGATCTTTCAACAGAAATTCTGCAGGCCAGAAGGAATGGCAGGACACATTTAAATGGCTAAAAGAGAATAATCTGCAACCAAGAATCCTCTACCCTGCAAGGATCTCATTCAAAATTGATGGGGAAATCAAAAGCTTTACAGACAAGCAAAAATTAAAAGAATTTAGTCACACCAAACCAGCCTTACAACAAGTGTTAAAGAGACTTACATAGACAACAAGTACAATAGGAGAAGATCCACAAAACAAACACATCATAACATCTAAGAAGATGACAATAGGATCATTTGTATCAGTAATTACTTTGAATGTCAATGGACTAAGTACCCCAATCAAAAGACACAGAGTGGCTGAATGGTTCCAAAAACACGACCCATACATATGCTGCCTCCAAGAAACTCATTTCAGACCTAGAGACACTCATAGACTGAAAGTGAGAGACTGGAAAAAGATATTCCATGCAAATAGAAATCAAAAGAAAGCTGGAGTAGCAATCCTCATATCAGACAAAATAGATTTTAAAGTAAAGAAGATTCTAAGAGACAAGGCAGGTCACTACATCATGATTAAGGGATCGATCCAAGAAGAAGACATAACAATCATAAATATCTATGCACCCAACGCAGGAGCACCCCAATACATAAGACAAACACTTTCAGACATAAAAGAAGACATCGACAGTAACACAATCATAGTAGGAGATTTTAACACTCCTTTCACACCAATGGACAGATCATCCAAACAGAAAATTAAGAAAGAAACACAAGCCTTAAATGCCACACTAGAAGAAATGGACCTCATTGATATCTTTAGGACTTTCCATCCAAAAGCAGAAGAATACACTTTCTTCTCAAGTGCTCACGGAACATTCTCCAGGATAGACCACATCTTGGGCCACAAATCAAACCTCAGTCAATTCAAGAAAACTGCAATTCTATCTACCATCTTCTCGGATCACAATGCAGTGAGATTAGAGATCAACTACAGGAAAAAAACCGCTAAAAACAAAAACACATGGAGATTAAACAACACATACCTAAAAAACCAACTGATCATTGAGGAAATCAAAGGAGAAATAAAAAAATTCCTAGAAGAAAACGACAATGAACACACAACAGTGCAAAACCTATGGGATACTTCAAAAGCAGTTCTATGAGGGAAGTTTATAGCAATTCAATCCCACCTCAAGAAACTAGGAAAATCTCAAACAGACGACCTTACCTTACGCTTAAAACAACTGGAGAAAGAAGAACAAAAACACCCCAAAGTCAGCAGAAGAAGGGAAATCATAAAGATCAGAGCAGAAATAAATGAAAAAGAAACGAAAGAAACAATAGTAAAGATAAATAAAACAAAAAGCTGGTTCTTCAAAAAGGTCAATAAAATCGACACACCACTGGTCAGACTCATCAAGAAAAAGAGAGAGAAGAACCAGATCACCAAAATCAAAAATGAAAAAGGAGAGATTACAACAGAGAATGCAGAAATCCAAAGGATTCTAAGAGACTATTATGAACAACTCTATGGCAACAAACTGGACAACCTGGAAGAAATGGACAGTTTCTTAGAGAGGATTAATCTCCCAAGACTCAACCAGGAAGAAGTAGAAACTATGAACAAACCAATCACAAGCTCAGAAATCGACCTTGTGATCAAAAATCTACCCAAAAATAAAAGCCCAGGGCCAGATGGTTTCACAAGGGAATTCTACCAAACATTTAAAGAAGAACTAATGCCTGTCCTTCTAAAACTCTTCCCAAAAATTGCACAGGAAGGAACACGTCTAATAAACACATTCTACGAGGCCACCATCACCCTGATACCAAAACCAGGCAAAGACAACACCAAAAAAGAAAATTATAGGCCAATTTCACTGATGAATCTAGACGCCAAAATCCTCAACAAAATCCTAGCAAACAGAATTCAACAACACATCAAAAAGCTCATTCATCACAATCAAGTTGGGTTCATCCCAGGCATGCAAGGATTCTTCAATATCCGCAAATCAATCAATGTGATACACCATATCAACAAATTGAGAGACAAAAATCACATGATCATCTCTATAGATGCAGAAAAAGCCTTTGACAAAGTACAGCATCCATTTATGATAAAAACTCTTCAAAAAATAGGCATAGAAGGAACTTACCTTAACATAGTGAAAGCCATATACGAGAAGCCCACAGCGAACATTATCCTCAATGGTGAAAAACTCAAAGCATTTCCTCTAAGATCAGGAACAAGACAAGGGTGTCCACTTTCACCACTACTATTCAACATAGTCATGGAAGTTCTAGCAACAGCAATTAGAGAAGAGAAAGAAATCAAAGGAATCCAGACTGGAAAAGAAGAAGTCAAACTCTATTTGCAGATGACACGATATTATACATAGAAAATCCCAAAGACACTATTACAAAACTACTAGAGTTAATGAGCGAATTCAGCAAAGTCGCAGGATACAAAATCAATACACAGAAACCACTGGCATTCCTATACACAAACAATGAAAAATCAGAAAATGAAATCAAAGAGGCAATCCCCTTCACCACTGCAACCAAAAGAATCAAATATCTAGGAATAAACCTACCCGAAGAAACAAAAGAACTGGATACTGAAAATCACAAGACACTCATGAGAGACATTAAAGAAGACTTAAACAGATGGAGAAATATTCCATGTTCCTGGGTCAGAAGAATCAATATTGTGAAAATGACCATACTACCAAATGTCATCTATAGATTCAATGCGATCCCTATCAAACTTCCAATAACATTCTTAACAGAACTAGACCAAAGAATCACACAGTTCATATGGAAACACAAAAGACCTCGAATAGCCAAAGCAATCCTGAGAAAGAAGAATGGAGCTGCAGGGATCAGCCTCCCTAACTTTAGACTATACTACAAAGCAACAGTCATCAAGACAGTATGGTACTGGCACAAAAACAGAACTATTGACCAATGGACCAAGATCGAGAACCCAGAGATAAACCCACGCACATATGGGTACCTTACTTTTGACAAAGGAGGCGAACATATAAAATGGGACAAAGACAGCCTCTTCAACAAGTGATGCTGAGCAAATTGGACAGCTACATGCAGAAAAATGAAGTTGGAACATTCCCTGACACCATGCACAAAGATCAACTCAAAATGGATTAAAGACTTAAATGTAAGACCAGAAACCATCAAACTCTTAGAGGAGAATATAGCAAAACCCTCGAGGACATCAATCAAAGCAAGATCTTCTCTGACCCACCTACTAGAATAGCGGAACTCAAAAGACAAATGAACATGTGGGACCTCATGAAACTTAAAAGCTTTTGTACAGCTAAAGAAATTACAAAAAAGCTGAACAGACAGCCCACAGAGTGGGAGAAAATCATAGCAAATGAAACAACAGACAAAGAAGTCATCTCCAAAATCTACAAGCAACTCAGACAACTCAGCACTGGAAAAACGAACAACCCAGTCAAAAAATGGGAAAAGGACCTAAACAGACACCTCTCCAACGATGACATACTGATGGCCCAAAAGCACATGAAACGATGCTCAACTTCACTAATAATTAGAGAAATGTAAATCAAAACTACAATGAGATATCACCTCACACCCGTCAGAATGGCCGTCATCCACAAATCGACAGACAATAAATGCTGGAGAAGGTGCGGAGAAAAGGGAATACTCCTGCATTGCTGGTGGGAGTGTAAATTGATACAGCCTCTATGGAAGACAGTCTGGAGATTTCTTAAAAAACTAAAAATAGAAGCACCATATGACCCAGCAATCCCATTCTTAGGCTTATACCCTGACGAAATCAAAACTGAAAGAAGCACCTGTACCCCAATGTTCATTGCAGCTCTCTATACAATAGCTAGAACATGGAAGGAACCCAGATGCCCATCGACGAACGAATGGATCCAAAAGCGCTGGTACATATATACAATGGAATACTACACGACTGTAAAGAGAAATGCAGAAGAATCAGCCCTAATGAGGTGGCTGGATCTAGAACGTATCATCAAAAGTGAAGTCAGTCAGAAAGAGAAGGACAAATACAGTATATTAACACATATATATGGAATCTAGTAGGATGGTGATGATGGCACACGCAGTGAAGCAACAGAAAGACAGACATGGACAGTGGACATATGGTCATTGTGGGGAAGGAACAGAAGGTAGGAGGTGTAAAGGAAGTAGCATGAAGGCCTGTACTATCATAAGTGAAGAAAATAGCTCTAGTCATTGCTCTGTGAGAAATGGAGATCCTTCAGGGGTGCTGTGTGATGGTTGGGAGGTGGGCAGGGGGAATATACATATGACTAATCTCTGACCCACCTACTAGAATAGCGGAACTCAAAAGACAAATGAACATGTGGGACCTCATGAAACTTAAAAGCTTTTGTACAGCTAAAGAAATTACAAAAAAGCTGAACAGACAGCCCACAGAGTGGGAGAAAATCATAGCAAATGAAACAACAGACAAAGAAGTCATCTCCAAAATCTACAAGCAACTCAGACAACTCAGCACTGGAAAAACGAACAACCCAGTCAAAAAATGGGAAAAGGACCTAAACAGACACCTCTCCAACGATGACATACTGATGGCCCAAAAGCACATGAAACGATGCTCAACTTCACTAATAATTAGAGAAATGTAAATCAAAACTACAATGAGATATCACCTCACACCCGTCAGAATGGCCGTCATCCACAAATCGACAGACAATAAATGCTGGAGAAGGTGCGGAGAAAAGGGAATACTCCTGCATTGCTGGTGGGAGTGTAAATTGATACAGCCTCTATGGAAGACAGTCTGGAGATTTCTTAAAAAACTAAAAATAGAAGCACCATATGACCCAGCAATCCCATTCTTAGGCTTATACCCTGACGAAATCAAAACTGAAAGAAGCACCTGTACCCCAATGTTCATTGCAGCTCTCTATACAATAGCTAGAACATGGAAGGAACCCAGATGCCCATCGACGAACGAATGGATCCAAAAGCGCTGGTACATATATACAATGGAATACTACACGACTGTAAAGAGAAATGCAGAAGAATCAGCCCTAATGAGGTGGCTGGATCTAGAACGTATCATCAAAAGTGAAGTCAGTCAGAAAGAGAAGGACAAATACAGTATATTAACACATATATATGGAATCTAGTAGGATGGTGATGATGGCACACGCAGTGAAGCAACAGAAAGACAGACATGGACAGTGGACATATGGTCATTGTGGGGAAGGAACAGAAGGTAGGAGGTGTAAAGGAAGTAGCATGAAGGCCTGTACTATCATAAGTGAAGAAAATAGCTCTAGTCATTGCTCTGTGAGAAATGGAGATCCTTCAGGGGTGCTGTGTGATGGTTGGGAGGGGTGGGCAGGGGGGAATATACATATGACTAATCTGGGAACATACATATCTGTAAACAACAAAACTCTGTAAAAGTTAAAAGCAAAATAAAGGTTAAAAAAAAAAAAAAACTGGAGTAAAACAGTGGGTACCTTTGCTTTCATATATAAGTAAACGACACGTCAGGGCGTTTTTTAAGAACATACAAAGGAAGCTGTAAGTCTTGAGGTCAGTTCCTAAATTATCCCAATTACATTGCTATTTCACAAAACAGGTTTCAGAGCCCAAGCTACCCCAAAAACTGCCTCCATTCATTTCACAGCCTATATTACATCAACCATCAATTTAGGACAGAAATATTTAAACAGTAAGGACTGAAATATTTATTTACCATAACTGATTTTCCTTACTCTTTAAGATGCTAAAATCATTGATACTTTTAATCCAGAAAAAAAATCCAACACTCCGTCAACATCAACATAAGTGTTTTAAGAACCAAAACCATTTAAGTGTGAAACTGAAACTGCTTTAAAGTAATTTATGAAGTCAGAAACAAAAATCATAAGTATTCAGAATCTGAAACAAATTCATTTTATAAAGCAAAATGCACAGAATCAAATATTTTTCTATAGCAATAAAATATAATTTTCCTTAGGAAGTTTGAAAAATTTCCTTCAAAGTTCTGATTGATAAGCTTTACAAAAGAAAGACCACTTTTTGAGGTAGTAAATCGCCTTGTGACATAGCCTTCACAAAGCTTCAGTGTTTAATACCAAGCTGCTGGGATACGAGTACAAAGACATCAATTATCCCAAAATAGATTGGGGCAGAGTCCAGTTCACTTATTAGTTCTTTAAGCTATGTCCACAGGACAAAAAAGAGGATAGGATTGGGTGCACGAAAAGGGAAACATACCTGACCATGATGGCACACGCAGTGAAGCAACAGAAAGACAGACATGGACAGTGGACATATGGTCATTGTGGGAAGGAACAGAAGGTAGGAGGTGTAAAGGAAGTAGCATGAAGGCCTGTACTATCATAAGTGAAGAAAATAGCTCTAGTCATTGCTCTGTGAGAAATGGAGATCCTTCAGGGGTGCTGTGTGATGGTTGGGAGGGGTGGGCAGGGGGGAATATACATATGACTAATCTGGGAACATACATATCTGTAAACAACAAAACTCTGTAAAAGTTAAAAGCAAAATAAAGGTTAAAAAAAAAAAAAAACTGGAGTAAAACAGTGGGTACCTTTGCTTTCATATATAAGTAAACGACACGTCAGGGCGTTTTTTAAGAACATACAAAGGAAGCTGTAAGTCTTGAGGTCAGTTCCTAAATTATCCCAATTACATTGCTATTTCACAAAACAGGTTTCAGAGCCCAAGCTACCCCAAAAACTGCCTCCATTCATTTCACAGCCTATATTACATCAACCATCAATTTAGGACAGAAATATTTAAACAGTAAGGACTGAAATATTTATTTACCATAACTGATTTTCCTTACTCTTTAAGATGCTAAAATCATTGATACTTTTAATCCAGAAAAAAAATCCAACACTCCGTCAACATCAACATAAGTGTTTTAAGAACCAAAACCATTTAAGTGTGAAACTGAAACTGCTTTAAAGTAATTTATGAAGTCAGAAACAAAAATCATAAGTATTCAGAATCTGAAACAAATTCATTTTATAAAGCAAAATGCACAGAATCAAATATTTTTCTATAGCAATAAAATATAATTTTCCTTAGGAAGTTTGAAAAATTTCCTTCAAAGTTCTGATTGATAAGCTTTACAAAAGAAAGACCACTTTTTGAGGTAGTAAATCGCCTTGTGACATAGCCTTCACAAAGCTTCAGTGTTTAATACCAAGCTGCTGGGATACGAGTACAAAGACATCAATTATCCCAAAATAGATTGGGGCAGAGTCCAGTTCACTTATTAGTTCTTTAAGCTATGTCCACAGGGGACAGAGAGAAATAGAGATTTGGCGATCAGCTGGTTAATTTGATCACTGCAGACAACTGCACTGTATAATTTAGGTCGGAAACATACCCTGACCTGATGTTTCTAATTTGGAACATTCATCAATTAATCAAATAATTGCCAATCCTCAATTTCACTATACTCTGGTAAACAGGGTCTCAGTATCAATGATCAAGTTTTCACTTATAATCACAAACAAAATGTGACATTACATTGTCTAGGCATCTGTACCTTTTAGCTGGTGCAGATTTGCTACATGGCCCTTGTGAACCATCTTCATTCTCCTCAAGAAGTCAGTCTACTTCCCCAAGATGATCTTGCCTCCTGCATGTGAAGAAAATGCAGGCAATCAGATCCCACTGTCTCAGTGCATACATAAACACTCCTTGTGACTGTACCTCCTTAACTCCTGTCCCAACACAAGAGCTTTCTCTCTTCCTTTATTAAACCACCTTCTAGCATCCTCTCCAGATCTCACCAACACAGGTTCTCAGGGACTTTGTTCCATCTTGTCTTCAACCTTTCATACTAGTGCAGCCAACATATGTAAACAAATGCACCCTCACTCTGGTGAAAAAGGCACCTTGGTACTATTTAAATTAGTAGGTGCTTCCTGAAAAGCAATTAGGCAAAAGGTATCTAAGTGCCTTCTCATATCTTTTGACTGGATAAATTCCTCCTCTAGGAATCAGTTCCAGGAAAACAGTACAAGATAAATATGGGCCAAGCTTAATTTCAAAGATTTTTCTGGCAACATTCTTATGGGGCATAGGAAAACAAAAAACTAAATATTCAACATCAGCCATTGAGAGCAACAGTTCTGAAGAGTTTTTGATGTTGGAGCATTTATCAAGTGAGAAAGTTATACTAATGAAATTGAAAGCTTATCTGAAGATCTAGCAGGTGAGTGCAGTACCTGGTCCCTTAGGAGGAAGTCAAGTCCCTCTGCAGATGACACTGAACACAAGGAGATGATAAATGTCTGTCTGCTTCACTGCTTCATCCTTCAGCAACTAACATAGTGCACATGGCAGACAACTAATAAATATTTGTTGAATGAATAAATGAGAAGTTTTATCTCCGTCTAATTAAATTACTCCATATGGAGAAACACCCAGGGAGCAGTGAGGAAAGAAAGGGGTCTAGCCAATTAGATCAGCCAACTCAACCCTGGTGATTAATGCAGGGACAGATGCTGGAACCAATTCTCTGTATGTGCAAAAGCAGAGCCTATAATCACTCATTTGGTCTCTTCTCAACTCAGCTAAAATACACGGAGACAACTGGTAGGGAATAATAAAAAATGGCAGCAGTGTGTGAAATAGAGTGGTAGGATTATGAATGATCTTTTCTGCTTTTTAATACCTCCCTGTGATGTCTTAATATTCTACAGAGACCATATACTCTACCTTTAACTTGAAAGAAAATTTAAAAATAAAACCCTGTACTGACTCTGTATGTCCCTGACATATCCTTGTAGCTACGTGCCTCTTCTGTTTACAAGCAAACTTCTGGGAAGCATCTTCCATACCCCTGGCCTCTCCTTTCTCACCCTGAGTACCTTCTCGACCCACCAGGGCACTAATATAGGCATTGTCATGATCACCAAAGATCTTAGAGCTGTTAAATCCAATGGTTACTTCTCTGTCTTCATCTTGCTGGACATTTTCACATCAGTGCCTCCTACAGCATCTGCTTGAAACCCTTTGTTCCTTGGGATTCCAGGACGACATCCTTCTCTTGTAGCTCACTCTTCTCCCATCTTCCACACACTAAATGACGGTCCTCTGGGATGTTTTCTTTACTCCTCTCCTCACTCTAGATTATCTTTGGGTGACATCTCACCACATCTTGACCTCAGCCCACTCTGTGTGATAACTCTCCGAACTTACTTCTCTACATAATTCTAATATACATAATAAAATGTATAATAATGAATAATGAAGGCCTGCTTCTGTGCTCATTGCATCAAATCAAAAAATCTGGGATCCTTTGAGATACCTCACTGCTCCAATACATACCAGAGCAGCCAAGGGTCTATCAAGTAAACTTTTCTCTGACCACCTCCTTTATTTTTTTTTATAAAATGTATGTGTTTATTAAGTGTTTGCTGTGTCCCTATGGGCAATAAAATGACTTAAATACATCTCTGCCCTCAAGAACCCATAGTCTGGTGAGAGAAAAACAGACAAATCAGTTATGCCACCAAATACTATGAAATGGGTGTGTATAGGATGCTATGAGAATGAAGAATGACGCAGTAAATCAAGAGGACTCCTTCAGTAAAAACTTTCTGAAGGAAAAAAGTCTTTCATTCAGGCCACGGTAGTAGGTACAAAGAGGAGGAGACAATGGGCTTGTGGATTTTCTGGAGAATGTTGGGGGAGTAGTCAAAGATGACTGAGGATTCTGGCTTAAGTGACTAAGTGACCATAATCTCTTCCCACCATCACTTCTACCAAATGTGTCAAAGAATATAGGAGGAACAGCAAGTATGAGGAATACCAAGTGTTTCTGTTTAAAGCAAGGTGAGAAACACAGTGCCTATGAATGTTGGTTTCTCTTAATTTATTGAATAAAAAAGGCACAAAAGTCAAACAGTGCATATAACATCCTATTATTTATATTAAGAAGAGGATAAAAGAAGAATCTATACTCTTAGTTGTCATTAAACACAAATAAAATTGTACTTGCTAACACATGCATAAAAAAAACCAAGAACCTCTGCAAGGATATGTAATAAATTAAGACCAGTAGCTGCTATGTAGACATGAGAAACAAGCACAGAAAAGGGACTGGTCCACTCCTCTTTATGCTTTCTACTTTGAACCATAAATGAACTACCTATTAAAAACATTTTACGGGGGGCTTCCCTGGTGGTCCAGTGGGTAAAGAGTCTGCCTTGCAGTGCAGAGGGCACCAGTTCAATCCCTGGCCTGGGAAGATCCCATGTGCCGTGGAGCAGCTGGACCAGTATGTCCAATTGCAAGCCAGTGCCCTGCAAGGAGAGAGGCCACTGCAAAGGGAGGCCCACAAAGGCCAAAGAATAAAGATGGATGAAAATAAACAAAAAAAAACCAATAAAAGAAGCCAAATTTTTAAAAGTTTAAAAAAAACCAAACATTTTATGGGGAATATAGTGGACAACAGATCCCACAGAACAAAGACTGGAAACTACAATGAGATAAGGAGGCCACCAAGGACTATAGGGAAAGCAGTGTGAGCATGAGGTGTACGGAGAGGGGGTCACAGAGCCTGGAAAGGGAGGTGTTGGGAGCCTTCATGAACAGGTTAAGAGGTGACCAGAAGGAGAAAAGACGAGACTGTGAGGACAGAGCATGCCTAGGAGAAGTGCTGGTGAGAAGGGCAGTGGGACAAGGGAGAGAGATTCAAAGCTAAAAGAGCGTGTCTGACGATTGCTCTGGTCTCCTAAGCAGTGTCCCTACCTGGTCTCACCCTGTCCTCAATCTGAACTTCATTCTGTTGCCACAGCAACCCCAAGATTCCTACTATTAAGCAAGCTCCACCTCCTGGGCACACAGGTCCCTGGACCACAGTCTTGCTCATTGCACCTGACTGTCTCTCCCCGCTCACTACAAGCTGTACAATTTGCACCAATGTCAAATGAGTGGCCACTTTCAGCATCCCTTTTCTCTCTTCTATACTCTGGCCCCAGGGCTTCCCAGATGGCGTTAGTGGTAAAGAACCTGCCTGCCAATGCAGGAGACTTAAGAGACTTGGGTTCGATCCATGGGTTGGGAAGATCCCCTGGAGGAGGGCATGGCAACCCACTCCAGTATTCTTGCCAGAAGAATCCCAAGGACAGAAGAGCCAGGCAGCTACGAGTTGGACATGACTGAAGCGACTTAGCATGCAAATACAGACTCTGGTCCTCTTCTTCACCTAGCTAAGACTCAGTCAGACATCCCCACCTCCAGGAAGCTCTCCTTGCAGCCTCTGCTCTGCACTCCGCCAACACCCAGTGCCTCCTCTAATGATGTACTGCTTATTTTTTAAACACTTCAGCTTACCTGATCCCCGTCATTCTGTCACTGGCACATATTAAATCCCTACTGTGTGCCAGACAGTGCCAGATACTGTGTAAGGTGCTAGAAATAAAAAAGAAAACGAGCAAGATCAAGCTGGTTCTGCCCTGAGAGTGTTTACTGTCTAGTGAGAGAAATAGAAATGAAGCCAAATAATATTATAAAGTTTTTAAAAGTTTAAAACCAAACATTTTATGGGGAATATAGTGGACAACAGATCCCACAGAACAAAGACTGGAAACTACAATGAGATAAGGAGGCCACCAAGGACTATAGGGAAAGCAGTGTGAGCATGAGGTGTACGGAGAGGGGGTCACAGAGCCTGGAAAGGGAGGTGTTGGGAGCCTTCATGAACAGGTTAAGAGGTGACCAGAAGGAGAAAAGACGAGACTGTGAGGACAGAGCATGCCTAGGAGAAGTGCTGGTGAGAAGGGCAGTGGGACAAGGGAGAGAGATTCAAAGCTAAAAGAGCGTGTCTGACGATTGCTCTGGTCTCCTAAGCAGTGTCCCTACCTGGTCTCACCCTGTCCTCAATCTGAACTTCATTCTGTTGCCACAGCAACCCCAAGATTCCTACTATTAAGCAAGCTCCACCTCCTGGGCACACAGGTCCCTGGACCACAGTCTTGCTCATTGCACCTGACTGTCTCTCCCCGCTCACTACAAGCTGTACAATTTGCACCAATGTCAAATGAGTGGCCACTTTCAGCATCCCTTTTCTCTCTTCTATACTCTGGCCCCAGGGCTTCCCAGATGGCGTTAGTGGTAAAGAACCTGCCTGCCAATGCAGGAGACTTAAGAGACTTGGGTTCGATCCATGGGTTGGGAAGATCCCCTGGAGGAGGGCATGGCAACCCACTCCAGTATTCTTGCCAGAAGAATCCCAAGGACAGAAGAGCCAGGCAGCTACGAGTTGGACATGACTGAAGCGACTTAGCATGCAAATACAGACTCTGGTCCTCTTCTTCACCTAGCTAAGACTCAGTCAGACATCCCCACCTCCAGGAAGCTCTCCTTGCAGCCTCTGCTCTGCACTCCGCCAACACCCAGTGCCTCCTCTAATGATGTACTGCTTATTTTTTAAACACTTCAGCTTACCTGATCCCCGTCATTCTGTCACTGGCACATATTAAATCCCTACTGTGTGCCAGACAGTGCCAGATACTGTGTAAGGTGCTAGAAATAAAAAAGAAAACGAGCAAGATCAAGCTGGTTCTGCCCTGAGAGTGTTTACTGTCTAGTGAGAGAAATAGAAATGAAGCCAAAGGTAGCTACTCGCAAATATGGTAAATGCCTGGAAGAAAAGGTAGAGGATAATTCTGGAAGCGACTTGAGGGCAAGAATCTAGAAATTTTTTAAGAATCGAGGTAAACATTGAAACTGTAGACATTTACTTGAAAAATGAAAATATAAACAGGTTGCTATATACCTAACAAAATTTGGGTTTGTACTATGTATCTGTATAAACCCAGGGAAAACAGCAATGAGTAAGATCATGTAGAAAGAGGAATAACGAAGTATTCACTGAAAGAAAACCACGAATATCACTTTGTTGCTGTCCATCTTTCTTCTAATGGATCACTTTTCTAATACTATGACATAAAATCAGTTAAAAGCTTTATTAAAGTCTGAAAGATTTTCTTGGTCACACAGAAACACCCAGGTGTTCTATTGCTTGGGAGCGACTTGAGTTCTCTTAGCTCTTTTACTGGTTGAGTTAAATGTTGGGAGTGTATCTTCCCCATAGACCTCTGACATTGTGAGCTAATCTGGACATGCATACTTGTTGCTTACCTGCCTGGAGCCCAGAGTGTTTGTGCTTTGTCTCCTGGTGCTTCAGTCCCCCTCTCTCCCTCCTGGCCTTTGGCTCTGACTTGCTATGGACCACCATGGGGAGGTTCCCAGCACAGTCACAGCCCCCTCAGAACCCAACTACCAGATTCAAATGCTTCTAAAATACTTGAAAGCAGAGCTCTGAAGGTTTGCTGGTTTGTGAATAATCAGGAACTCCCGTCCATGCTAATAAGCTCAGTATATACAGCATAAGACTAATGAGACCAAGATGACAGATTTTCTTCTAAACAAGTCAGTCAGCTTTGATCTTGCCTAAAACACTAAAAACTTTTTAAGTTTCTGTATACCTTCTCTTTGACTCCAATCTGAGGCCCTTGCAGCCTCTGCTCTGCACTCCGCCAACACCCAGTGCCTCCTCTAATGATGTACTGCTTATTTTTTAAACACTTCAGCTTACCTGATCCCCGTCATTCTGTCACTGGCACATATTAAATCCCTACTGTGTGCCAGACAGTGCCAGATACTGTGTAAGGTGCTAGAAATAAAAAAGAAAACGAGCAAGATCAAGCTGGTTCTGCCCTGAGAGTGTTTACTGTCTAGTGAGAGAAATAGAAATGAAGCCAAAGGTAGCTACTCGCAAATATGGTAAATGCCTGGAAGAAAAGGTAGAGGATAATTCTGGAAGCGACTTGAGGGCAAGAATCTAGAAATTTTTTAAGAATCGAGGTAAACATTGAAACTGTAGACATTTACTTGAAAAATGAAAATATAAACAGGTTGCTATATACCTAACAAAATTTGGGTTTGTACTATGTATCTGTATAAACCCAGGGAAAACAGCAATGAGTAAGATCATGTAGAAAGAGGAATAACGAAGTATTCACTGAAAGAAAACCACGAATATCACTTTGTTGCTGTCCATCTTTCTTCTAATGGATCACTTTTCTAATACTATGACATAAAATCAGTTAAAAGCTTTATTAAAGTCTGAAAGATTTTCTTGGTCACACAGAAACACCCAGGTGTTCTATTGCTTGGGAGCGACTTGAGTTCTCTTAGCTCTTTTACTGGTTGAGTTAAATGTTGGGAGTGTATCTTCCCCATAGACCTCTGACATTGTGAGCTAATCTGGACATGCATACTTGTTGCTTACCTGCCTGGAGCCCAGAGTGTTTGTGCTTTGTCTCCTGGTGCTTCAGTCCCCCTCTCTCCCTCCTGGCCTTTGGCTCTGACTTGCTATGGACCACCATGGGGAGGTTCCCAGCACAGTCACAGCCCCCTCAGAACCCAACTACCAGATTCAAATGCTTCTAAAATACTTGAAAGCAGAGCTCTGAAGGTTTGCTGGTTTGTGAATAATCAGGAACTCCCGTCCATGCTAATAAGCTCAGTATATACAGCATAAGACTAATGAGACCAAGATGACAGATTTTCTTCTAAACAAGTCAGTCAGCTTTGATCTTGCCTAAAACACTAAAAACTTTTTAAGTTTCTGTATACCTTCTCTTTGACTCCAATCTGAGGTAAATTTGCACTAAGAGATATAAAATGTCCATCCAGGAGACAGTTGATTATAGGAAATGGGTGGGTGAAAGATTTCTTTTTTTTTTTAATTTTGGCCTCTTTTATTGGTCTTTCATTTATTTATTTTCATCCGACTTTGTTCTTTTGGCCTGTGTGGCCTCCCATTGCAGAGCACTAGCTCTGGACACATGCACTCCTGAGCGCTCGCTTGTAATTGGACATACCAGTCCAGCCGCTCTGTGGCACGTGGGTTCTTCCCAGGTCAGGGATCAAACCAGCACCCCTTGCACTACAAGGCAGACTCTTCAGACTCTTTACCCACTGGACAACCAGGGAAGCCCCAAAAGATTATATTATTCCAAAAAATTTTATATCTCAGGAGACACTGTCAAGAGCTCTGCAAAAAGTCTGTAACAGTTTACACAGCTGAAGACAAGCTTTTATTTTCATCTAACTTGTCCTATACTTAGGAAGAAATTTTTTTAAATGACATTAAGTTAGGAGGCAAAACCAGAAGTATCAAAAGCTGTAACATAAACAATCCTCCTCTCTGAACCTCTCCCATCCTCCCCACAAGAGAAACTCAAGTGCCCAGCAAAGACGACTTTGCCTAGTGAATTTCTAAATGACATTGGATGAAAAGCAGCATGCTGAAATTCAGGCTTAAAATAAGCAATCGTTGGGAGGAAGACCTTGGAGATAAACCAAGAACCATGAAAATTTGACTATTTACTTTATAAAAATACATGTATGTACAAAAAAAACCAAAATTAAAATCAAGTGAGCCCCCCCCCTTTTTTGACTTGCTATGGACCCCTGGGAGGTTCCCAGCACAGTCACAGCCCCCTCAGAACCCAACTACCAGATTCAAATGCTTCTAAAATACTTGAAAGCAGAGCTCTGAAGGTTTGCTGGTTTGTGAATAATCAGGAACTCCCGTCCATGCTAATAAGCTCAGTATATACAGCATAAGACTAATGAGACCAAGATGACAGATTTTCTTCTAAACAAGTCAGTCAGCTTTGATCTTGCCTAAAACACTAAAAACTTTTTAAGTTTCTGTATACCTTCTCTTTGACTCCAATCTGAGGTAAATTTGCACTAAGAGATATAAAATGTCCATCCAGGAGACAGTTGATTATAGGAAATGGGTGGGTGAAAGATTTCTTTTTTTAATTTTGGCCTCTTTTATTGGTCTTTCATTTATTTATTTTCATCCGACTTTGTTCTTTTGGCCTGTGTGGCCTCCCATTGCAGAGCACTAGCTCTGGACACATGCACTCCTGAGCGCTCGCTTGTAATTGGACATACCAGTCCAGCCGCTCTGTGGCACGTGGGTTCTTCCCAGGTCAGGGATCAAACCAGCACCCCTTGCACTACAAGGCAGACTCTTCAGACTCTTTACCCACTGGACAACCAGGGAAGCCCCAAAAGATTATATTATTCCAAAAAATTTTATATCTCAGGAGACACTGTCAAGAGCTCTGCAAAAAGTCTGTAACAGTTTACACAGCTGAAGACAAGCTTTTATTTTCATCTAACTTGTCCTATACTTAGGAAGAAATTTTTTTAAATGACATTAAGTTAGGAGGCAAAACCAGAAGTATCAAAAGCTGTAACATAAACAATCCTCCTCTCTGAACCTCTCCCATCCTCCCCACAAGAGAAACTCAAGTGCCCAGCAAAGACGACTTTGCCTAGTGAATTTCTAAATGACATTGGATGAAAAGCAGCATGCTGAAATTCAGGCTTAAAATAAGCAATCGTTGGGAGGAAGACCTTGGAGATAAACCAAGAACCATGAAAATTTGACTATTTACTTTATAAAAATACATGGATGTACAAAAACATATGAATAAGAAATGCCACTAAAACACAATTTGCAACACCCCCAAAAGATTGCCTATATGGTTTTCACTGTGGGACCAGCTAAATACATCTTGTAGCTGCAGCCATCAAAAGACAGCCGTGTCAAGGAAAGATGTCTTTGAGAAATGATTAAGAAAAGCAAGTGACAAGACAATTTGAAGAGTACAATCCATTCGTTTCTAAACGTGATGGTGCAAGTATATTTGTGTGTGGCCATACACAGCCAGAAAAGAAAAGTGACACACACTCAGTCACCATCAGTGGCAACCTCTTAAAGAGGGTGGCAGCAATGTGGTAAGAATGAGATATGGAAGGGCGCTTACGTTTTCACTCTATCTGCTTAGGGAACTTTTTGTATACAATTACTTGTATAAATACTTTATGATGCGTGTGTACTGCTTCTGTAATTTTTTTGTAAAGCCCCATTAGACACATTGCTAAGCTGCTTCCTCTTCTTGAAGAAAGAGGTGGTGGATACCAAGGAGGCTCTCGCTTTCCCCAGGAACGCGAGCCAATGGTTTCTACAAGCGTCGTCAGGTCAACACCACAGTGCTCAGTGATTAAAACATGCCTCTGAGCTGCCATTGACCATATAATCTAGCTCTCAATGGGATTCAAATATATCACAGCTTGATTCAATTCCATTTTATAGGATATAATTTCACCCCAAGCCAGGAATCCAGGCCCCTACATAACAGATCTTTATTGGGCATCTGCCTCTGAGAGCCTGTGCCATGAGGCAGATAGAATTAGTGCCCTAGAATTAGTGGGGATAGGAAGATTTTTGCAATATGATTTTAAATGGCAAAAATTTTCCAAAACCAGAAGTATCAAAAGCTGTAACATAAACAATCCTCCTCTCTGAACCTCTCCCATCCTCCCCACAAGAGAAACTCAAGTGCCCAGCAAAGACGACTTTGCCTAGTGAATTTCTAAATGACATTGGATGAAAAGCAGCATGCTGAAATTCAGGCTTAAAATAAGCAATCGTTGGGAGGAAGACCTTGGAGATAAACCAAGAACCATGAAAATTTGACTATTTACTTTATAAAAATACATGGATGTACAAAAACATATGAATAAGAAATGCCACTAAAACACAATTTGCAACACCCCCAAAAGATTGCCTATATGGTTTTCACTGTGGGACCAGCTAAATACATCTTGTAGCTGCAGCCATCAAAAAGACAGCCGTGTCAAGGAAAGATGTCTTTGAGAAATGATTAAGAAAAGCAAGTGACAAGACAATTTGAAGAGTACAATCCATTCGTTTCTAAACGTGATGGTGCAAGTATATTTGTGTGTGGCCATACACAGCCAGAAAAGAAAAGTGACACACACTCAGTCACCATCAGTGGCAACCTCTTAAAGAGGGTGGCAGCAATGTGGTAAGAATGAGATATGGAAGGGCGCTTACGTTTTCACTCTATCTGCTTAGGGAACTTTTTGTATACAATTACTTGTATAAATACTTTATGATGCGTGTGTACTGCTTCTGTAATTTTTTTGTAAAGCCCCATTAGACACATTGCTAAGCTGCTTCCTCTTCTTGAAGAAAGAGGTGGTGGATACCAAGGAGGCTCTCGCTTTCCCCAGGAACGCGAGCCAATGGTTTCTACAAGCGTCGTCAGGTCAACACCACAGTGCTCAGTGATTAAAACATGCCTCTGAGCTGCCATTGACCATATAATCTAGCTCTCAATGGGATTCAAATATATCACAGCTTGATTCAATTCCATTTTATAGGATATAATTTCACCCCAAGCCAGGAATCCAGGCCCCCTACATAACAGATCTTTATTGGGCATCTGCCTCTGAGAGCCTGTGCCATGAGGCAGATAGAATTAGTGCCCTAGAATTAGTGGGGATGAGGAAGTATTTTTTAAAGCATATATTGATTTTAAATGGCAAAATACCTTCCCCCTAGAAAGCAATCTCAACTGTAGCATTGTACACAGTGGAAATGATCTAGTTTCAAAATGTTCATTTAGAAAATTCTTTCAGGCTGAAAGCCTCACTAAGACTCACCTAAGTCCATGCTTCTCTGCGTCTCCTGGAATGTGACAGCCACTCACAGGAGCACCAAATGCAGAACCAGCAATGATCAACTGAGACTAAGAAACTCAGCAGTCCATAAGGAGCAGCTGGTGTAGCATGCTCCCAGGAAAGGCAGTATGAATCCACTAACCCTTACTCTCAGTTCAGAATCCAGAAATACTCTAAAGGAAAAGGTTTTACAACTCATTTGTCCCCAAAACTAAACAGAACTGAATTTAAGTAGTAGAAAATATGAACTGACTGAAGTTACTTATGGTCTTCATTATTTCATATATTATAAATATTGAGTATGTTTCAAAATATTAATATGTCCATATTATGAAACACTAGTCATCTTGACTCTCTGGAAAATTATATTCATTCAGAATATTCACTGTAGTATCTCTCTAAGGTTAAAAAAACTACATATTTTAAACCATTTCTGAGTGTTTCAAATAAGGAATAAGAATCTGTATATGCTATGACTGACAAAGATTTGAAAAAAATGAGAATCAAGATCTCCCAGTAATCAAGAGGAATGTAACTCTTGAGTGTGTGCACATACAAACACACATGCACAGGGTTAAATAACTTTTCAAAGCCTAATACATAATTGCCTCATTGTTAGAAAAATAAAATGAGTCAAAAAACCTAATACATAGCCTTCTAAGAAAAGAGGTGGTGGATACCAAGGAGGCTCTCGCTTTCCCCAGGAACGCGAGCCAATGGTTTCTACAAGCGTCGTCAGGTCAACACCACAGTGCTCAGTGATTAAAACATGCCTCTGAGCTGCCATTGACCATATAATCTAGCTCTCAATGGGATTCAAATATATCACAGCTTGATTCAATTCCATTTTATAGGATATAATTTCACCCCAAGCCAGGAATCCAGGCCCCCTACATAACAGATCTTTATTGGGCATCTGCCTCTGAGAGCCTGTGCCATGAGGCAGATAGAATTAGTGCCCTAGAATTAGTGGGGATGAGGAAGTATTTTTTAAAGCATATATTGATTTTAAATGGCAAAATACCTTCCCCCTAGAAAGCAATCTCAACTGTAGCATTGTACACAGTGGAAATGATCTAGTTTCAAAATGTTCATTTAGAAAATTCTTTCAGGCTGAAAGCCTCACTAAGACTCACCTAAGTCCATGCTTCTCTGCGTCTCCTGGAATGTGACAGCCACTCACAGGAGCACCAAATGCAGAACCAGCAATGATCAACTGAGACTAAGAAACTCAGCAGTCCATAAGGAGCAGCTGGTGTAGCATGCTCCCAGGAAAGGCAGTATGAATCCACTAACCCTTACTCTCAGTTCAGAATCCAGAAATACTCTAAAGGAAAAGGTTTTACAACTCATTTGTCCCCAAAACTAAACAGAACTGAATTTAAGTAGTAGAAAATATGAACTGACTGAAGTTACTTATGGTCTTCATTATTTCATATATTATAAATATTGAGTATGTTTCAAAATATTAATATGTCCATATTATGAAACACTAGTCATCTTGACTCTCTGGAAAATTATATTCATTCAGAATATTCACTGTAGTATCTCTCTAAGGTTAAAAAAACTACATATTTTAAACCATTTCTGAGTGTTTCAAATAAGGAATAAGAATCTGTATATGCTATGACTGACAAAGATTTGAAAAAAATGAGAATCAAGATCTCCCAGTAATCAAGAGGAATGTAACTCTTGAGTGTGTGCACATACAAACACACATGCACAGGGTTAAATAACTTTTCAAAGCCTAATACATAATTGCCTCATTGTTAGAAAAATAAAATGAGTCACTAGGAATAAAGAGAAGCAAGTGAAACTATGCCCATGTCAAAACCATTAGTAATAGAAAATGACTCTTTACTGCTTTGGTTTTGAGAGCCATTGGCCTATACCTGCTAAATGAGATAACACACCAAGGACATTCTACTTATGGTATAGGAATAAATATGATCTTCTCAAAGTAAAACCTCTCCAGATCCCTTTAAATGAGCATGATCTCATTTTCTCCTTAGGAAAAGATTGAGGGGTCAGTAATTAGGAACGCGTTAATTGATTCTGTGGGTACACAATCCAGCCAGCCCATGAAAGCTACCCTGAAAATGTAGGAAAGACTTCCTATGTGGACTTAACTCTATTGACCCATTGATTTCAGCCTAGGAAGAACCTATCCAAAACATTAGCTTCAACTGCTCTTTTAAATAGTTTATAAAATCACCTTGTTTTTTTTGTTTTTTGGGGTTTTTTTACAAAATTTCTAGAAGAAAACAGAAGGTAAAGTTAGTCTTTGTCACTGGGAGTTAAGCAAAGATATCTTAGATACAACACCCAAAGCACAATCCATAATAGAAAAAGTTGACTAATTTAGACTTCATCAACATTAAATACTTCTGTTCTTCAAAAAGTCACAACTAAAATACATGAAAACATAAGCCACAGACTGGGAGGAAATATTTGTAAATCATATAATATATAAATATATAAACATATATATATGGTTTATAATCAAAATCTATAAATATTACAATAATAAAAAGCAAATGACCTAGCTTTAAAAAATATGGACCAAATATTTAATTAAACATTTTATCATGGCATATATAAGAATGGCTTTAGGGCGGGGAGGGGCGGGGAAAAAAAAAGAATGGCTTTACTGTTCCCAACATCATTAGTTTTTAGGAAAATGCAAATTAAAATGAAACTGTGCTACCACTACACAACCATTAGACTAGCTATAATAAGACTGACAATACCAAGTGTTAGTGAGGAAGTAGAGGAACAGAAACATTCATACATTGCTGGTAGAATTAAAAGATTCTACACAAAAAACTAAAAGATCTCCAAAATCTGCTAAGTGACACACACACACACAAAGATACAGAATAATAATGACTAGTGTAACTTAAATCTAATGCATATACACAAAGGAAGTTACAGGAGGCTGCATCCTGGGGAAGACTGAGACAATATGGGTAGAAAGGGACTTTTATCTTTAATAAGTTCTCTTCTGTGGTCTTGTAACTTTTTCATTTTTTATTTCAAAATACATACCACTGTTACAGTTTAAAAACACTATTTAAATATCACTTCTCAGAAATCCCTATTGTTGGGGAAGTCATGCTTTCCCTAAAAGGAGACTAAATTACTTTGAAACATGTTAGAAGAAAATATACAGGAGAACTCACTATTGACCAGCAGTTGTATGTCCTGCTAGCTTACTAGTAATAACAACGACAGCAAGATTATTCATGCACAAGTTTTCTACTATGACAGCCCAACCATACAATGCTGCCACCCTGATTTTAAGGGGCTATGAAGCTCAAGAGGTCAAGTCATCTTTTCAAACCCACCCAAGTAGGCAGAGTGGAAGTTGGGGCCTCTAACTTTAAATCTAGCCTTTTTATTCAGCTTCCTGCCTCATCAAGGGTGACCTCAAGCACTATAGGATCCCAAATGCCTTCTGGATCATTAAAGAAAAGTTTAATTATATTAAAAAAAAGAAAAGAAAAGTTTAATTATATTTAGTGTAGTTGGGGTTTTACCCATATGTTACTGTGTCTTCAGCCATGTATAGCACATATTATCACCCTTGTTTTGAGACTGGCTGATTAACCAGGACCCCTCTGGCCAGGATGAAATGTAGAGAACTTACTTTTTAAAAAATTTATTTATTTTAATTGGAGGATAACTACTTTACAACATTGTGATGGTTTCTGCCATCTATTAACATGTGTTCCTTCCATCCTGAATCCCCCTTCTCCCTCCCTCCCCACCCTATCCCTTCTAGCATTGAAACATATACATTATCATATGCAAAACAGAGAACTTACTCTCAAGTTGATCCAATCCTAAAACGCTCTTTCTTTCCTCTAGAAAAGAAGATGTCTCTCTGCCCTCAAACCTCTCTTGCCTCAGACACCAGATCAGCCCCATCTTCCCCCAAAAAAACAAAGCCAGAGCGGCAAGATACAGAATAATAATGACTAGTGTAACTTAAATCTAATGCATATACACAAAGGAAGTTACAGGAGGCTGCATCCTGGGGAAGACTGAGACAATATGGGTAGAAAGGGACTTTTATCTTTAATAAGTTCTCTTCTGTGGTCTTGTAACTTTTTCATTTTTTATTTCAAAATACATACCACTGTTACAGTTTAAAAACACTATTTAAATATCACTTCTCAGAAATCCCTATTGTTGGGGAAGTCATGCTTTCCCTAAAAGGAGACTAAATTACTTTGAAACATGTTAGAAGAAAATATACAGGAGAACTCACTATTGACCAGCAGTTGTATGTCCTGCTAGCTTACTAGTAATAACAACGACAGCAAGATTATTCATGCACAAGTTTTCTACTATGACAGCCCAACCATACAATGCTGCCACCCTGATTTTAAGGGGCTATGAAGCTCAAGAGGTCAAGTCATCTTTTCAAACCCACCCAAGTAGGCAGAGTGGAAGTTGGGGCCTCTAACTTTAAATCTAGCCTTTTTATTCAGCTTCCTGCCTCATCAAGGGTGACCTCAAGCACTATAGGATCCCAAATGCCTTCTGGATCATTAAAGAAAAGTTTAATTATATTAAAAAAAAGAAAAGAAAAGTTTAATTATATTTAGTGTAGTTGGGGTTTTACCCATATGTTACTGTGTCTTCAGCCATGTATAGCACATATTATCACCCTTGTTTTGAGACTGGCTGATTAACCAGGACCCCTCTGGCCAGGATGAAATGTAGAGAACTTACTTTTTAAAAAATTTATTTATTTTAATTGGAGGATAACTACTTTACAACATTGTGATGGTTTCTGCCATCTATTAACATGTGTTCCTTCCATCCTGAATCCCCCTTCTCCCTCCCTCCCCACCCTATCCCTTCTAGCATTGAAACATATACATTATCATATGCAAAACAGAGAACTTACTCTCAAGTTGATCCAATCCTAAAACGCTCTTTCTTTCCTCTAGAAAAGAAGATGTCTCTCTGCCCTCAAACCTCTCTTGCCTCAGACACCAGATCAGCCCCATCTTCCCACAGCCAGAGAGCAGAAGGGGTCAGGAGGGAATGGCCTGAGCCACTGCCGGCAAAGGCCTCAGGGTGCTAAAGCCTCAAGACTTCCCTCCCAGCTCCCTACTGTGGTTGGGGCACTGATAACAATCTACTGGTCACCATATCCTCACTGTGGCTGGACATTCCCATCACATGTGAATGGGAGCTCTTACAATGAAAGGGAAGTGCATGGGTAAAGGAAAGCAAGTCCAAGCTCAGGTTGAAGGCCTGAGACCACACTGCTTTGAAGAAGAGCAAACATGGGCCTTTAAACTACAGAGTGGGCTTCTTTGTGACCACACAGGCTACCGCAGCAAGGGCAATGTCATTTTGGGTGTTGATCTACTCGGCTCACACACAGGTTAAAACAGACTTGCATTTTCAATGTGGAGACAAGAGGCAAAGATCTAATACTGGGAATCGTGTACCTCATCCTATAAGTAAAGAGATAGAACGGTCCCTAGTAAGAGCCTATTTTAGAACCAAACTTGAGTTCAAAACCAGCTGTGGACTCTAATTGGTTAATTTGAAGTAATCTATATGACTCAACTTCTTTGTCTATAAATCAAGGAGAGACAATACTTACTTTGATGGTGTAATTAAAAATAAATCTATGCAAAGTACCTAGTATCATTCCTGGTACATGATTACTAAAAGGCAGGTATTATGACTATCAAACTCTCATCCTGGTTCTGCCACAAAAATAAAAACAGCAAACAGATGATTCCTCAAGATTCTCCTAGGTCTGAAACTTTATGATTCTGTTATTGAAATGAGTAAGAAGGCCAGCTAACTTGATTGCCATGATAAGCCCCAGGACTCCATAAGTTAGGGGTTTGTTTCCAGTGTCACCAAGACACCCCTGTTTCTGTTGCCCCAGGAGCACTAGAGCAGACTCCAGACTCCACACTGCCAAATCACAACCCAGCTATGAGACCAGGTGTCCACTGTAGGATTCATTAACCACAAGGATAAAGTGAAAGAAGCACAATTTCTGCCGCTACATTATTCCCTCTTAAAGGATTCTTTTAACCCTCTATTGATAAAAATTAACACACACTCTTTGTGGGCTGGCAAAAAAAAAAAACCAAAGAAGAAAACTATCAACTATAATCTCACGTGCAGCTGTAAATACTTCGTTGTATTCCTGGTCTTTTACCTACACACATTCCTACTGCCTGTTTCACTTAACATTTTAACAACCAATTCCCCAGCCCATGGTTCTCTACAGAGCTTGAAGTCTGTGGCCATAGTTTCTATGCCCTGGCAGACACAACCACACACTCTACTCAGTCCATCTCCTAAAAGTCCTGAAGGGAAAAGAGTTCAGAAAAATCAGTAGTCACCCCCTTTAAAGTCCCTGAACCCCATGATTTTCGAAAAGTCTGACGTTATTCCAAAGACACAGTTTTCCATTGGCTTTTTTGATCATCTCCCTGGAGGAGAAGGACATTAGGAAGAAAAGGGTTTAATTCCTCTCTAACCCCTGAGGTTTTCATCTGACCAGCGGGCAATGAATGCAAAAGTCGGAAAGGTTGTTAAGTTGGAGTGAGAAGTTAGGTCTTGGAGCATCTAGACCAGAAAAAGCAAAGATCATCCTAACATCTACAATTCATATAGTTGTTACTTAGTCACTAAGTCGTTTGTCCCAACTCTTCAGTGACCCCATGGACTACCCCCAGCTAAGTAATCTAACTATTTGCATAATGGAGAGACAATACTTACTTTGATGGTGTAATTAAAATAAATCTATGCAAAGTACCTAGTATCATTCCTGGTACATGATTACTAAAAGGCAGGTATTATGACTATCAAACTCTCATCCTGGTTCTGCCACAAAAATAAAAACAGCAAACAGATGATTCCTCAAGATTCTCCTAGGTCTGAAACTTTATGATTCTGTTATTGAAATGAGTAAGAAGGCCAGCTAACTTGATTGCCATGATAAGCCCCAGGACTCCATAAGTTAGGGGTTTGTTTCCAGTGTCACCAAGACACCCCTGTTTCTGTTGCCCCAGGAGCACTAGAGCAGACTCCAGACTCCACACTGCCAAATCACAACCCAGCTATGAGACCAGGTGTCCACTGTAGGATTCATTAACCACAAGGATAAAGTGAAAGAAGCACAATTTCTGCCGCTACATTATTCCCTCTTAAAGGATTCTTTTAACCCTCTATTGATAAAAATTAACACACACTCTTTGTGGGCTGGCAACACAACAAAAACCAAAGAAGAAAACTATCAACTATAATCTCACGTGCAGCTGTAAATACTTCGTTGTATTCCTGGTCTTTTACCTACACACATTCCTACTGCCTGTTTCACTTAACATTTTAACAACCAATTCCCCAGCCCATGGTTCTCTACAGAGCTTGAAGTCTGTGGCCATAGTTTCTATGCCCTGGCAGACACAACCACACACTCTACTCAGTCCATCTCCTAAAAGTCCTGAAGGGAAAAGAGTTCAGAAAAATCAGTAGTCACCCCCTTTAAAGTCCCTGAACCCCATGATTTTCGAAAAGTCTGACGTTATTCCAAAGACACAGTTTTCCATTGGCTTTTTTGATCATCTCCCTGGAGGAGAAGGACATTAGGAAGAAAAGGGTTTAATTCCTCTCTAACCCCTGAGGTTTTCATCTGACCAGCGGGCAATGAATGCAAAAGTCGGAAAGGTTGTTAAGTTGGAGTGAGAAGTTAGGTCTTGGAGCATCTAGACCAGAAAAAGCAAAGATCATCCTAACATCTACAATTCATATAGTTGTTACTTAGTCACTAAGTCGTGTCCAACTCTTCAGTGACCCCATGGACTAACCCCCCAGGCTCCTCTGTCCATGGCATTTGCCAGGCAAGAATACTGGAGACGGTTTCCATTTCCTGTTCCTGGGGATCTTCCTGACCCAGGGATCAAACCCACATTTCCTGCTTAGGCAGATTCTTGACTACTGAGCCACCAGGGGGTAGCCCACCTGAAATGAGTCAGGGCCAGGAAGTTCAATTGACACACCACACCTACCTCTAAAAGTCTTGACCTTATATAGATGTACTCCCCTCAGGTCGGGTGATCCACAGGAGTAGGCAGTCACGATGTTCCTATGGAGTCTAGAAAAAAAAAAAAAAAAAAGTAAAAATAAAAAAAGAAAGGAAGAAGGGAAGGAAATAAGGAAGAGAAAAGAAAGGAAAGAAGAGCAGGAAATAAATAAATACCATTTGATTATTGGCAATGTCACTGATGTTAATAAACTAGCAGCTCCAAAACCCAGAAGCCTTCTTGAGGCTGATATTTACTAGGGAGTAGTAAGATGTGGATTCAACCCTTGGGTCAGGAAGATTCCCCTGAAGTAGGGCATGGCAACCCACTCCAGTATTCTCGCCTGGAGAATCCCACGGACAGGAGCCTGGTGGGTTACAGTCCGTGGGGTTGCAAAGAGTTGGACATGACTGAAGAGATTTAGTAAAACACAGCACAATAGAGTTAGAGTGGTAATAGTGGTATTATAAATAATAACACCAAACAATCATTTTCCTTTCAAAAGTGACATTTGGACCAAGCATAAAGACAAAGTTTCAAAACTATGCACCAATAGCATCTCTGATATTTAGTTTCTAAAACTCCAGATTCAGAAGCACAGCCAAGAAGGGGGCACTGTTAAGTCTTCTACAGAAAGCAGGCTTCTATCCACCTTCCCCCTCAAGGGAACTGAGAGACTGGCAACAAACAGCAAGTTCATGTTACACTGAGAGCCCTCAAGGATAATTCAGGAGAAGAAATAGACTTCCAGCACAGGACAGTGTGGCTACCCAGGCAACTGCTTGAGAACAGAGCATCTGTCAAGTCATGTACCTGGCCCGTTCCTCTTTACTCCTTCACTTGGTGCCAAAGGGCAATGATGACATTGGGAGAAAATTATTCTCATTACATAGTAAACACTTCTCTTGGGTTGAAGAGAAGAACACAGTTAGCCTGCCCTACAGTATCCATTCTCCAGTACATCTTGTATTGCTCCTAATTTTCCAGCGGGGCCAATGTAGGGGTGAGCACCTACCTAAATTCTCTTAACCTGGTAAGTATTTTGTATCTTCCATTTTACAGAATTCTGTACCTGTACTAAGAGCCAAATGAGAATGAGGTAAAAGTATTCATTTCAGATAGTAAAGTGCAACCATGTGAATTATAAGTGTCTCCAGTTAGTCAGGACTCCTAGTAATAACATTTAGAAAGATGAAGACACTAAAGCCTCCAAAGTAAGGCGACATATATATACCTATGGCAGATTTGGGTCGGTGTGTGGCAGTAAAAAAAACACCCTGTAAAAAATACAGTAATAATAAATAAAATTTGTATGGAAAAAAAACAAAAAAAAAATCCCAAAGTAAGCACAATGTATAGTTATAACAAAGGCACTCAGCGATGCATACAGATTCAAAGTACATCTCAGCTCTAGGGGAGGTTTCTTGTCCCCAGTTATTTCTTCCTCCAACTTACCTTAAAAAAAAAAAAAAAAAAAGCTCTTTTAAAGCTTTTCTATTAAGGCTCCTCTAATCACCTTCCCAGAAATTCCATCTTCCTCTGAATTCCTAGTGCTTTTATTGTTGGTACAATTTCAAAGTGTCAACTGCATTGTTGGTCAGTATGCCCCATCCTTCACATGGGTTATTCTCTATTTAAAATTAAGAAGCTTTGGGGTTCCCTGGTGGTCCAGTGGGTAAAAAGTCCGCCTTGCAGTGCAGGGGCCACCGGTTCAATCCCTGGCCTGGGAAGATCTCACATGCCCAAAAGCAGCTGGACCGGTGTGTCCAATTACAAGCCAGCGCTCTGGAGCACATGCACCCAGAGCCAGTGCTCTGTAATGAGAGAGGCCACTGTGATGGGAGGCCCACACAGGCCAAAAAATTAAGATGCATGAAAATAAATAAATGAAGGATCAATAAAAGAGGCCAAATTTTAAAAAAAGAAAAAGAAGAAAAATTTAAGAAGCTTCTTTTGTTTCTGAAAAATCCCCACAGCTCTCAGAGCAGGGACTGACAATGTGATGCTCAGAACCAACTTAGAGCCCCATAGGGGAGCAATGACCCACCTGTGACCTCCAATGACCCTGCTGAGACACTTCTCACCCCTGCCTCTAATTCCTAATCTCCAGCCCTAATACCTCTTACCAACAGGAGCCCCAATCCCCCAAGAACACCTACCTAAATTCTCTTAACCTGGTAAGTATTTTGTATCTTCCATTTTACAGAATTCTGTACCTGTACTAAGAGCCAAATGAGAATGAGGTAAAAGTATTCATTTCAGATAGTAAAGTGCAACCATGTGAATTATAAGTGTCTCCAGTTAGTCAGGACTCCTAGTAATAACATTTAGAAAGATGAAGACACTAAAGCCTCCAAAGTAAGGCGACATATATATACCTATGGCAGATTTGGGTCGGTGTGTGGCAGTAAAATAAACACCCTGAAAAAAATACAGTAATAATAAATAAAATTTGTATGGAAAAAAAACAAAAAAAAAATCCCAAAGTAAGCACAATGTATAGTTATAACAAAGGCACTCAGCGATGCATACAGATTCAAAGTACATCTCAGCTCTAGGGGAGGTTTCTTGTCCCCAGTTATTTCTTCCTCCAACTTACCTTAAAAAAAAAAAAAAAAAAAGCTCTTTTAAAGCTTTTCTATTAAGGCTCCTCTAATCACCTTCCCAGAAATTCCATCTTCCTCTGAATTCCTAGTGCTTTTATTGTTGGTACAATTTCAAAGTGTCAACTGCATTGTTGGTCAGTATGCCCCATCCTTCACATGGGTTATTCTCTATTTAAAATTAAGAAGCTTTGGGGTTCCCTGGTGGTCCAGTGGGTAAAAAGTCCGCCTTGCAGTGCAGGGGCCACCGGTTCAATCCCTGGCCTGGGAAGATCTCACATGCCCAAAAGCAGCTGGACCGGTGTGTCCAATTACAAGCCAGCGCTCTGGAGCACATGCACCCAGAGCCAGTGCTCTGTAATGAGAGAGGCCACTGTGATGGGAGGCCCACACAGGCCAAAAAATTAAGATGCATGAAAATAAATAAATGAAGGATCAATAAAAGAGGCCAAATTTTAAAAAAAGAAAAAGAAGAAAAATTTAAGAAGCTTCTTTTGTTTCTGAAAAATCCCCACAGCTCTCAGAGCAGGGACTGACAATGTGATGCTCAGAACCAACTTAGAGCCCCATAGGGGAGCAATGACCCACCTGTGACCTCCAATGACCCTGCTGAGACACTTCTCACCCCTGCCTCTAATTCCTAATCTCCAGCCCTAATACCTCTCTCTACCCAACAGGGAAGAATTTTCTTTACTAGTGCTCAACTCTCCCAAGAAGTTGGGACCCCAAATGATATTTGCTTTGTCATATTTTTCAGTTTTATTTCATAATCCTCTCATTCACAAAGTACAGAACCCTCTTAGGGGACAGGGAGCAGGTGGGTTCAAAGGCCTTTCCTAGAAACACCAACTTTCCAGTGACAGTCCCTACTGCTTAATCCAGTCTATCAAATAAAACTCCTTACTTTGGGTGATTTTTCTCTCAGGAATGTGATGTTTCTCAGCAGTGCCCTGCCAGTCCATCAGTTACAACCGTCAAGGTCTCAATCTCAACTGCCAAGAGCATTCGATTCTCTCCCATGGTGCTCCTGGGCATCAGGCCAATCAGATGGTGAGAGGCCGTTGCATAACCCTGAGCATTCCATGGCAATTAGGAGGAGGGCTTTTCAACCCACAGCACAGGGAGGACTCTTTGAGAAGGTGAGGGTACCCCTCAGGCCAGTGAATTAAAATCTTGGTGCTGACATAGTTCAAACCTTCCGACCAAGAAATAGAGAAGTTCCTGGGAAATTAGGGTAGACTGGTTTTCAGGGGGGGATCCTAAAGTCACGTTGTACAGAGCAACACTTGACAGAACAGTTCTTAAACAAGAGGTTTCCACTTTTTAAAAATTTTGTTTAACTAGAAATAGAACTATCAAATACCCCAATAATTCCACTCTTGGGTATATATATCTGAAAAAAAGAAGAAGAAAAAAAAAAACACTAATTCAAAAAGATACATGTATCCCAATGTTCAATGCAGCTCTATTTATAAGAGATAAGACATGGAGACAACCCAAGTAACCATCAACAAATGAATGAATAAAGAGTATAAGGAATGGATATAAATATGCAATGGAAAAATACTAAGCCATTAAAAGAGAATGAAATTTTTATTTGCACTTAACATGTATAGACTTGAAGAGCATTCTGCCAAGTGAAGTAAGTCAGAAAAAAAGATATAAATCCTATTGATTATATCACTTATATGTTGAATCTAAAAAATCCAACAAACTGAATATAACATAAAAGAGGCAGACTCACAGATATAAAGAACAAACTAGTGGTTACCAGTGGGGGTGTGCAATATAGAGCTGGGGAAGTAGGAGGTACAAACTATTGTGTAAGACAGGCTCAAGGATGTAAAGGATGTGTTCTACAGCACAGGGAATACAGCCAATATATTTTGCAATAACTGTAAATGGATATTAATGTTTAAAAATTAACATAAAAATTAAAAAAGATTCTAAATAGTTAAAAAAAGAAAGCCATATTAAAGAAAAGTTTTTAAAAGTCTGGTTTAATACTAGAGAGCTTTGCTGAAAAGATGCATTGGCCAATTCTTATTAGCATTTTTGTTGCTTTTTAGTGTCTGTCTTCTTTGGGAGACAGCGTGACGCTAACCATTTGTGTGCATTTGTGGTCACCCACCCCTTACAGGTTGTCTTGAACCACTTGGTTTCTCCTCCATGATGGGATATAAGCTCTAACAATAACCAGTCTCCCATTTATTACTGCTGAATAATTCCTTCTCAGTGGCTTTATAATACTAATATTAGAAAAAGAATCTGTATTGTTCTGTTTGGCTCTTTGGAGATTCCTAGTATCTCATTACGTCAGGGGAGTCTTTGTTTCCTCAAGGTAAAAACAAAAACAGAAACCCACATATTACTGGCCTTTTTATTTAGCTGTCACAATACCAGCAGTGGGAGAGTCACTCTGGAGGAAACAATAGTAACATGGATCACTTCACATTAAAATGTGGTACCTAACAAAGATTAATCACTTGGGTATATATATCTGAAAAAGAAAAAAAAAAAACACTAATTCAAAAAGATACATGTATCCCAATGTTCAATGCAGCTCTATTTATAAGAGATAAGACATGGAGACAACCCAAGTAACCATCAACAAATGAATGAATAAAGAGTATAAGGAATGGATATAAATATGCAATGGAAAAATACTAAGCCATTAAAAGAGAATGAAATTTTTATTTGCACTTAACATGTATAGACTTGAAGAGCATTCTGCCAAGTGAAGTAAGTCAGAAAAAAAGATATAAATCCTATTGATTATATCACTTATATGTTGAATCTAAAAAATCCAACAAACTGAATATAACATAAAAGAGGCAGACTCACAGATATAAAGAACAAACTAGTGGTTACCAGTGGGGGTGTGCAATATAGAGCTGGGGAAGTAGGAGGTACAAACTATTGTGTAAGACAGGCTCAAGGATGTAAAGGATGTGTTCTACAGCACAGGGAATACAGCCAATATATTTTGCAATAACTGTAAATGGATATTAATGTTTAAAAATTAACATAAAAATTAAAAAAGATTCTAAATAGTTAAAAAAAGAAAGCCATATTAAAGAAAAGTTTTTAAAAGTCTGGTTTAATACTAGAGAGCTTTGCTGAAAAGATGCATTGGCCAATTCTTATTAGCATTTTTGTTGCTTTTTAGTGTCTGTCTTCTTTGGGAGACAGCGTGACGCTAACCATTTGTGTGCATTTGTGGTCACCCACCCCTTACAGGTTGTCTTGAACCACTTGGTTTCTCCTCCATGATGGGATATAAGCTCTAACAATAACCAGTCTCCCATTTATTACTGCTGAATAATTCCTTCTCAGTGGCTTTATAATACTAATATTAGAAAAAGAATCTGTATTGTTCTGTTTGGCTCTTTGGAGATTCCTAGTATCTCATTACGTCAGGGGAGTCTTTGTTTCCTCAAGGTAAAAAAAACAAAAAACAGAAACCCACATATTACTGGCCTTTTTATTTAGCTGTCACAATACCAGCAGTGGGAGAGTCACTCTGCGGAGGAAACAATAGTAACATGGATCACTTCACATTAAAATGTGGTACCTAATTATTGTTTTTAGGGGCAGTTAATGAGTGGTACTTGTAGGTGATTAAACACATTTGGGTTTGGAAGACCAGTGGGGTGAGAAGAAAGCCACTCAGCTTAGTAACAGTGTGAAGCGAGAAAGAGTTTGACTACTACATCTGCCTCAAGAGTCCCATCCTACCCCACCCACAGCGCCTTCTCTAGGGTTTAACAATGGGCTGGGGAGGCCTGGGAACCACCCAGCCAATACAGCCCATTCACAAAGGACAACCTGAGTTTGCTGTGTATCATCACAGATTCAGCTTAGCAGACACTGAGAACAAAAAAGATGTAAGTGTATTTACAGCTGGTGATGCTGAATAGAAGGGCCCTGAAGATGCCGAAGTTCAGGAGTCCCTACCCTACCTCATGTATTGTACAGATACTAAGGATACAAAGGTAAATAATAACCCTCCCCAGCCCTGGGTAAACTCCACCTTGCAGCAAAGATGGACCCATATACACAGTTACAGATTTAATGCCTGTGTCCCCACAAATTCATATGTTGAATTCTAACCCTCAAGCTGATGGTATCAGGAAGTAGGGTTGTTAAGAGGTAATTAGGTCATGATGGTGGAACCCTTATGAATGGGATTTATGCCCTTATGAAGAGAGCCCCAGAGAGCTGCCTTCCTCCCTTCCACCACCTGAGGATACAATGAGATGTCGCCTGGGAGAAAGCCCACTCAACCATGCTGTCACCCTGATCTCAGAATTCCGGCCTCCAGAAACATGAGACACAAATGTCCATTGCTTACAAGTAACCCAGTCTATGGTATTTTGTTATAGTAGCCCAAATGGTTTAAGACATACATTTCTCCCAAAAAGCACAATGATGAGGAATTCCCTGGTGGTCCAGTGGTTAGGACTTGGCCCTTTCACTACTGGAGGCCTGAGTTCAGCCCCTGGTCAGGAAACTAAGATCCCACAAGCCACATGGTATGGCCAAAAAAACCCACAATAATGTATTAAAATAAACAGAGAATTATGGGAGTACAAAGATGAGAATAACTAATTCTAGCCAGTTTGGAGATACTGAAGGAGAAAGACGAAAAGGCTCTGTGGAGGAAAGGACATTTGAACTAGACTTTCAAAAGGAAGAAGAGTTCAGCAGGTAGAGGATGGACCATCTGCTAGAGGAAACAATATAGCAATGAAAGAAGATCTGGTACACATACACAGTGGAATATTACTCAGTCATAAAAAGAAACAAGTTATAGAGGGTTTTATCACTTATCTGCACTTTATAAACATTCTGTTATAGATCTACACTGCTCCTAAGAAAAATTACTTCTTTAAAATAAAAAGAAATGTGTGTTGATTCTTAAGAAGGCACTATAAACATGTCCATCAAGATTTTTTTTTAATTAAAACTTTAACCCAGTAACTTTTCTTCCAAGACTCGGTGCTAAAAAGAGAGGACCCAGGATTAAAACGTGTTGAATGAGCACCCACTAGGTGCCACATACCCAGGCGTGGGACTCCAGCCATGCACAAGACCAGGCCTTAGGAAACTCAAAATCAGAGGTCCATCACCTCCTTCAGGATCACCTAGCGAGCCCAACTTTTTATATTTCTTAAAGGCCACCTCCCTCCCTCTAAGCCTACTATTCAGGATACCCAGGATAGAAGACAGAGATCCCTGGTTTAAAAGCTGCACAGGTGACTCTGATATTGTCAGCCTGGAATCAACCCCAGGGCACCATTACTGAGGTGGTTCATTGCCATGTCCTTTAGGATACTAAAAAACTGCAAACTAACTAACTGTTCAATAATAAGAAAAAGTTTTAATGAAGCAAGCATAGTTACTGTTTTGAGATTTTTACAGTGGAATTCAAAATCATATTATTAAATACTATCTAAGGTCTATGGAAGTTCACATAGTAAAATGGGGTTTGGGGAAAAAGGTTAGAAAATTTTACATTCAGTATAATTACAATTTTTACATAAAATATACTTGGAGAGAAAATAAATGACTAGAAGGAAATTGCCTTCACTACTGGAGGCCTGAGTTCAGCCCCTGGTCAGGAAACTAAGATCCCACAAGCCACATGGTATGGCCAAAAAAACCCACAATAATGTATTAAAATAAACAGAGAATTATGGGAGTACAAAGATGAGAATAACTAATTCTAGCCAGTTTGGAGATACTGAAGGAGAAAGACGAAAAGGCTCTGTGGAGGAAAGGACATTTGAACTAGACTTTCAAAAGGAAGAAGAGTTCAGCAGGTAGAGGATGGACCATCTGCTAGAGGAAACAATATAGCAATGAAAGAAGATCTGGTACACATACACAGTGGAATATTACTCAGTCATAAAAAGAAACAAGTTATAGAGGGTTTTATCACTTATCTGCACTTTATAAACATTCTGTTATAGATCTACACTGCTCCTAAGAAAAATTACTTCTTTAAAATAAAAAGAAATGTGTGTTGATTCTTAAGAAGGCACTATAAACATGTCCATCAAGATTTTTTTTTAATTAAAACTTTAACCCAGTAACTTTTCTTCCAAGACTCGGTGCTAAAAAGAGAGGACCCAGGATTAAAACGTGTTGAATGAGCACCCACTAGGTGCCACATACCCAGGCGTGGGACTCCAGCCATGCACAAGACCAGGCCTTAGGAAACTCAAAATCAGAGGTCCATCACCTCCTTCAGGATCACCTAGCGAGCCCAACTTTTTATATTTCTTAAAGGCCACCTCCCTCCCTCTAAGCCTACTATTCAGGATACCCAGGATAGAAGACAGAGATCCCTGGTTTAAAAGCTGCACAGGTGACTCTGATATTGTCAGCCTGGAATCAACCCCAGGGCACCATTACTGAGGTGGTTCATTGCCATGTCCTTTAGGATACTAAAAAACTGCAAACTAACTAACTGTTCAATAATAAGAAAAAGTTTTAATGAAGCAAGCATAGTTACTGTTTTGAGATTTTTACAGTGGAATTCAAAATCATATTATTAAATACTATCTAAGGTCTATGGAAGTTCACATAGTAAAATGGGGTTTGGGGGGAAAAAAAGGTTAGAAAATTTTACATTCAGTATAATTACAATTTTTTACATAAAATATACTTGGAGAGAAAAAAATAAATGACTAGAAGGAAATTGGCCAAATCAGGAACACCAATATCCATTATCCTATAAGATCTTTCTATTAACATTTTCTCTTTCAACCTCCCTGATTTTTCCAAATTCTATAGAAATGGACATGTATTGTTCTAACAGAAAAAAATTACCTTTTGAAACAACAAAGAATTATTAGCCCTTCCCACTGGCAAAACTCACAGGAAAGCAGGATACTATGGCAGCATAAAGCATTGGTCCCTCTCTCCAGTGGGGGCCAGGAGTGTTTGCAAGTCCTTGGTTTATAGGAGGCAGGATTTTATGAAACAGGTGTGAGGATCTTCAAGGATCTTGTAGATGGAGAAGAAGTCTTAGAAAAATCTATTCACCTGTTATTCAAAAAATGTTTAGAGCGCCCATGAGTCAGTCAGTCTTAGCGAGACCAGGTCTCTGCTCTCCCCACCAGGATCCCACAGACTGGCCATTCAACAGGCACAGATTTGCTCAAAGTTGGAGAGTGGCAGAGTCGGGATATGGATCCAGGTCCTTCTGCTTTCAGGACTCAGATTCTTTTCAACAGAGCCCTGAGGTTCCTAACCACAGGTTCAAGAAACATTAGACTATTTTAGGGCCCCCAAGACAGGAATGAAAGGAATATGGCCACACTGTCCTGGCTTTCTTCAACTCATCCTTTGCAATCATCATTCCACACACAGTCTCCACCTCTCATCAGAAGTGGGAAGACTGGATTAATAAAAATAAAAAACTTTACTGTACATCCATTTGCAGCATGTCACTCTAGGGCTCAAAAATTTTTCGAGGGTTCCCCATTGCCTAAGGTGCATTATCAGGGATTCTGGGGATTGGGCTGCCTAGGTATATCCGGGATAGTTAGATATTTAAAGGCTGGGAAACCCCAGGCAAAAACAGCCACTTGGCCTTTGAAATCACATTGTCAAAAGTCAATCACAGTGATGATGGCACATGCAGTGAAGCGACAGAAAAACAGACATGGACAGTGGACATATGGACATGGTGGGGAAGGAACAGAGGGTGCGAGGCGTAAAGGAAGTAGCATGAAGGCCTGTACTATCATAAGTGAAGAAAATAGCTATAATCATTGCTCTGTGAGAAAAGGAGATCCTTCAGGGGTGCTGTGTGATGGTCAGGAGGGGTGGGATGGGGGGATATACATGTGACTGATCTGGGAACATGCATGTCTGTAAACAACAAAACTGTAAAAGTTAAAAGTGTAATAAAAGTTAAAAAAAAAAAAAAAAAGTCAGTCACAGGACTTCCCTGGTGGTCCAGTGGGAAAGAGTCTGTCTTGCAGTGCAAGGGGCACTGATTCCATCCCTAGCCTGGGAAGATCCCACGGGTCCAGAAGCGGCTGGGCCAGTGTGTCCAATTACGAGCCAGTGCTCTGGAGAGCATGCGCCCAGAGCCAGTGCTCTGCAATGAGAGAAGCCACTGCGAAGGGAGGCCCACACAAGCTGAAGAATACAGATGGATGAAAAATAAATGACGACTTAGAGGCAAAAAAAAAAAAAGTCATTCACAAAGTTGCAGGGCAAACATAGCACCAAGGCCTAAATTGAAAATTACTATATTATAATGAAGTAGCCTCCATCAGATTTATGCTAAAGGCCTACATCTTTTAATTACTTTAGAGGACAGTTTGGTGACAAAGAAAACAATATTAGTTAAAAGTTTTGTCTAAAAAGGCCTAGGTTCCAAACAGGATTTGTCTAAAGTTTGTTTTGCCTAAAGCCTTGTGCACATAGCAGGTATACAGTATCTGCATGCATGCTCAGTCGTGTCAACTCTTGGCGACTCCATGGACTGTACCCACCAGGCTCTTCTGTCCATGGAATTTTTCAGGCAAGAATACTGGAGTGGGTTGCCATTTTGTACTTCAGGGGATTTTCCCGACCCACAGATCAAACCCGCATCTCTTGCATCTTCTGCATAACAGGTGGATTCTTTACCACTGAGCCACCTGGGAAGACTATGGTATGCAATATATGCTAAAAATGTATTTATTAAAAGTTATGTATTTATTATTAATTAATTTGAAAAGGATAGCAAAATTGGCATCTTTTACTGAACAATTCTATCTTGCTGGAAATTTCAGTTAGAAATACATTCCTCCTTGTGTGGGGAAAAAATTATTTTTAAGTTTAACTGTGACAGAGAATAAAAAGAGACAACCTCAATGTCCATCAGTGAAGGAACAAGCTGGAATAACCCCACACAAAGAAACATTATGCAGATTCAAATATGTACTGACTTGGAAAAATCTCCAAGACATTTTAAAATTTAAAAAAAGGAATTTCAAAAAGAAAAGATACACCTTATTTCTATTTATGTTTATTTTTAAAACCTCCAAAGAATTCACATTTGCATGTAAATGTGAAAGGAAATTTTTAAAAATACAGAGAAAATGTCTGACAGTTACCACTTACCTCTTAGGGAGGGAAAGACAGAGTGCATGATTGTGTGTCGTGAAGTCGGAGGAGGTGGGAATGAAAGTTTTGCTGAGTCTTTCAGAATAATACAATCAATAGTTGTGTATTACCTATATAATAAAAAATATATATACTGTCAAAGGGGAATAAACAGTTTAAATTTCGTTAGAAGTAACTGTTTTAGAAATGATTCAGGCAAAAACATATTTGCCAAAGTATGACGACCAGAACAAAGAAACTGTTTCAAATCCTTTATTTTCCTCTGTTTGTGTGTGTGTATGTGGTTTAAAGGCTGGTTTTCTTTAGGTCATTCTATTTACATTGCCACTTCACTCAGCCTTATCTGAGACTCAATTCTTTGGCTAATGTGTTTTTAAAAATTAGAAAGTCTCCTTACTTATAAGCCACCAATCACTGGGATTGACGCTAACAAGTGTGCTGAGCAAAATCTGATTTAGGAGGAATGACAGGTCCAGGAAATGAAAATTTTGTGTCACATGGCATTTCAGAACATGACAGTAGTCACTTAACAACAGAGTTACCTTTATCTTTCCTAAGGAGAGCATTTTAGGGTGGAAGTTGTCTAATTGTTCAGGACATCCAGGTGAAGTCAGGCTGCATTCACCTGAGCCACCCGCCTCATTGTTCCCCTGAAAGCTTCCCTGCCAGCACCACGGTGGTTCTACCTGCAGTGGCTTAGCCGGCTGGCCCTGGGGGCTGTTTCTCATAGCCTGCATGCTACATCTTGCCCTGAGACCTTGAGGAGGCTTTGTAGAGTCACAACTCTCAGACAGACAAGCTGCTAAAGTAAACAGCAGGGGAGAACAGGCCAGGCCACACACAAAGAAACATTATGCAGATTCAAATATGTACTGACTTGGAAAAATCTCCAAGACATTTTAAAATTTAAAAAAAGGAATTTCAAAAAGAAAAGATACACCTTATTTCTATTTATGTTTATTTTTAAAACCTCCAAAGAATTCACATTTGCATGTAAATGTGAAAGGAAATTTTTAAAAATACAGAGAAAATGTCTGACAGTTACCACTTACCTCTTAGGGAGGGAAAGACAGAGTGCATGATTGTGTGTCGTGAAGTCGGAGGAGGTGGGAATGAAAGTTTTGCTGAGTCTTTCAGAATAATACAATCAATAGTTGTGTATTACCTATATAATAAAAAATATATATACTGTCAAAGGGGAATAAACAGTTTAAATTTCGTTAGAAGTAACTGTTTTAGAAATGATTCAGGCAAAAACATATTTGCCAAAGTATGACGACCAGAACAAAGAAACTGTTTCAAATCCTTTATTTTCCTCTGTTTGTGTGTGTGTATGTGGTTTAAAGGCTGGTTTTCTTTAGGTCATTCTATTTACATTGCCACTTCACTCAGCCTTATCTGAGACTCAATTCTTTGGCTAATGTGTTTTTAAAAATTAGAAAGTCTCCTTACTTATAAGCCACCAATCACTGGGATTGACGCTAACAAGTGTGCTGAGCAAAATCTGATTTAGGAGGAATGACAGGTCCAGGAAATGAAAATTTTGTGTCACATGGCATTTCAGAACATGACAGTAGTCACTTAACAACAGAGTTACCTTTATCTTTCCTAAGGAGAGCATTTTAGGGTGGAAGTTGTCTAATTGTTCAGGACATCCAGGTGAAGTCAGGCTGCATTCACCTGAGCCACCCGCCTCATTGTTCCCCTGAAAGCTTCCCTGCCAGCACCACGGTGGTTCTACCTGCAGTGGCTTAGCCGGCTGGCCCTGGGGGCTGTTTCTCATAGCCTGCATGCTACATCTTGCCCTGAGACCTTGAGGAGGCTTTGTAGAGTCACAACTCTCAGACAGACAAGCTGCTAAAGTAAACAGCAGGGGAGAACAGGCCAGGCCACACACCTAAAAGAACTACATTTCAAACATTAGCACATGTCAAGATGGTTTAAGATTGATTAAAACAGTCTCAATGCCATCAGAAGCCTCACTCACCATCCCAAAATGAGTTTCTCTTTCTTTTTCGCGCTTCCTCAAAACACCAGTAACCAGAGAGCAATTGTCTCAGAAATCTCAGAAATTCAGGGGCCATGGCAGAGAGTCTTGACTAGAATGCTGCCAGACAGCAAGGAAAAAATATGCCACCAACCATAAAGCAATCAGTTGATTCACAAAATATCTAATAAAATAATATAGATGAGAGAACATGTTATAGATAGCAAAAGATAGTGGCATTATCAAAAGATTTGAGCAGGTTTTTGTACAGGCTAGTTTTAGAAAGCATTTTCATCTGTCAGGTAAGTTTTAAACGTCAAAACATGATTTTGAGTCCAAAATTCAGGAACAAGTTGGTTTTATACATGATGGGGATATATGGCTATGACTCTAATGGAAGGGAATGTTGGCAATTATTCAGAGAAATCAGGTTTTTAAGTCTGAGGAAAGGAGTCTTCCCTGGTAGTCCAGTGGCTAAGATTCTGCACTCCTAATGCAGAGGGCCTAGGTTCAATCCCTGGTCAGGGAACTAGATCCCACATGCTGCAACTAAAATCCTACATGCAACAACTTAAAATCCTGCATGTTGCAACTAAGACCCAGTGCAGGCCAGACAAAAAAGCAAATTATTTTTAAAAAACTAAAAGCAAATACTAAAAAGTAATATTTTTAAAAAACTAAACTAAATATTTTTTAAACTAAAGTCAGTTTTCCTTCCCCTGCAGCTGAGATAGGATGACTAGATTAGCTTGGAGTTGGAAACAGGCATACCTCAAGGATATTGTGGGTTTGGTTCCAGACTACTGGAATTGAAAGGCGTTCACCTACCCCTCAGAACTTCCCTGCCAGCACCACGGTGGTTCTACCTGCAGTGGCTTAGCCGGCTGGCCCTGGGGGCTGTTTCTCATAGCCTGCATGCTACATCTTGCCCTGAGACCTTGAGGAGGCTTTGTAGAGTCACAACTCTCAGACAGACAAGCTGCTAAAGTAAACAGCAGGGGAGAACAGGCCAGGCCACACACCTAAAAGAACTACATTTCAAACATTAGCACATGTCAAGATGGTTTAAGATTGATTAAAACAGTCTCAATGCCATCAGAAGCCTCACTCACCATCCCAAAATGAGTTTCTCTTTCTTTTTCGCGCTTCCTCAAAACACCAGTAACCAGAGAGCAATTGTCTCAGAAATCTCAGAAATTCAGGGGCCATGGCAGAGAGTCTTGACTAGAATGCTGCCAGACAGCAAGGAAAAAATATGCCACCAACCATAAAGCAATCAGTTGATTCACAAAATATCTAATAAAATAATATAGATGAGAGAACATGTTATAGATAGCAAAAGATAGTGGCATTATCAAAAGATTTGAGCAGGTTTTTGTACAGGCTAGTTTTAGAAAGCATTTTCATCTGTCAGGTAAGTTTTAAACGTCAAAACATGATTTTGAGTCCAAAATTCAGGAACAAGTTGGTTTTATACATGATGGGGATATATGGCTATGACTCTAATGGAAGGGAATGTTGGCAATTATTCAGAGAAATCAGGTTTTTAAGTCTGAGGAAAGGAGTCTTCCCTGGTAGTCCAGTGGCTAAGATTCTGCACTCCTAATGCAGAGGGCCTAGGTTCAATCCCTGGTCAGGGAACTAGATCCCACATGCTGCAACTAAAATCCTACATGCAACAACTTAAAATCCTGCATGTTGCAACTAAGACCCAGTGCAGGCCAGACAAAAAAGCAAATTATTTTTAAAAAACTAAAAGCAAATACTAAAAAGTAATATTTTTAAAAAACTAAACTAAATATTTTTTAAACTAAAGTCAGTTTTCCTTCCCCTGCAGCTGAGATAGGATGACTAGATTAGCTTGGAGTTGGAAACAGGCATACCTCAAGGATATTGTGGGTTTGGTTCCAGACTACTGGAATTGAAAGCATATTTTAATTACAAAAAAAAAGTCACATAAAATTTTTTTTTTTTAATTTAAGGTTTTATTAACAGAGTTCTACTAATTTTAGGCCTGCTTTTTACCACTGTCTTGGATTCCATTTTTCAGTAAAAGATTATTTGCTCAGTGTGCATCACTGAAATACACAGGAACACAGATTAGAGCAAGTGTATTTTGCTTTCCCTTCCTTTGAGATCTTTTTAGGGCCCAAAGGAGTCACATTAGGGAACAATTTGGCATGCAGCTCCTTCTGCCTGCCCCTTACCCGCATAGAGACGTCTCCAGACAGCACTCTTGAGTAAATTTCGGGCTGTCTCTCTCAACATTCATTCTTTCTATGAGAAATGCTAAGAGAACACTTTAGTCTTTCCCTGTAACAAACCTTACACTAACCCTCACTTTCAAGTGTAAGATCTCCAATGAAACTCTAGGCATAAATATGAGAACACTGGATGATCAGATTTCCATTTTGGTCTGTTTCTGGCTTGATTTGATTAAAGTCCACTCAGGCTCTACATCCAGCGTCTTACTTTCACATTCTTCCACCACCGTTTAATCCTTAATTTCCTCTTCTGCTGGAATGCTTCATGCTGAATGATTGGATTAAACTCACAGCACTTCAGGATGTACCTAAATTAGCTCGGTGGTCCAAGACTCCTTTAACTGATAAGTGGTTTTTCCATATTTATCTATATTAAATGTTGCCGTCTTCTTACTTTCTTTAGTTAATACAAGCTATGTGCAAAGAAGACAGAATTTTGCAGAAGAAGGTCTGTCTCTTTTTCAGGGAAGGAGACGTTGGGAGAACACCACTTACACTCACTTTTTTCTCCCCCCAAAACAAGCATTGCAGCTATTCTTTGTCCCCAGCTTTCATGGACTTTTTGTCTTTTCTCTCCTTTAGATCTGTGTATATTCTCAACACCTGTCTCTCAGGGAAGCACATATCCCGTTTCTTCAGTTCACCAGAAGTAGACATATATATTATTTCCCTGAGGGTTAGAGAAAGCTATCAGAACTTGGCAACATATAAAGTAAATACCCACTAATTGCAATACATTCATTTAAATCAGGTCTTTATCCTTCTTAGGCATTGTAGTAGGTGGCTTCCTTTGAAGTCTTGTTGAATTGGTCCAAAACTACCTTGCCCGAGGCAGACGGCTGTTTGGAACATTTGTTCTGAACCTATCCCCAAAGCAGTAAATCTTAGCGTTGGTAACGGCTCACATGCCACAAAGAGGAAATGTCCTGGGTAGGGCATGGATCCAGGCTTAGATCCCCCATTGTATGCAAAGAAAAAGCGAAAGAGAGATAACTGCACAACTCTCAGGGAAGATTTAAACTGCACAAAACTCCTTCTGCCTGCCCCTTACCCGATAGAGACGTCTCCAGACAGCACTCTTGAGTAAATTTCGGGCTGTCTCTCTCAACATTCATTCTTTCTATGAGAAATGCTAAGAGAACACTTTAGTCTTTCCTGTAACAAACCTTACACTAACCCTCACTTTCAAGTGTAAGATCTCCAATGAAACTCTAGGCATAAATATGAGAACACTGGATGATCAGATTTCCATTTTGGTCTGTTTCTGGCTTGATTTGATTAAAGTCCACTCAGGCTCTACATCCAGCGTCTTACTTTCACATTCTTCCACCACCGTTTAATCCTTAATTTCCTCTTCTGCTGGAATGCTTCATGCTGAATGATTGGATTAAACTCACAGCACTTCAGGATGTACCTAAATTAGCTCGGTGGTCCAAGACTCCTTTAACTGATAAGTGGTTTTTCCATATTTATCTATATTAAATGTTGCCGTCTTCTTACTTTCTTTAGTTAATACAAGCTATGTGCAAAGAAGACAGAATTTTGCAGAAGAAGGTCTGTCTCTTTTTCAGGGAAGGAGACGTTGGGAGAACACCACTTACACTCACTTTTTTCTCCCCCCAAAACAAGCATTGCAGCTATTCTTTGTCCCCAGCTTTCATGGACTTTTTGTCTTTTCTCTCCTTTAGATCTGTGTATATTCTCAACACCTGTCTCTCAGGGAAGCACATATCCCGTTTCTTCAGTTCACCAGAAGTAGACATATATATTATTTCCCTGAGGGTTAGAGAAAGCTATCAGAACTTGGCAACATATAAAGTAAATACCCACTAATTGCAATACATTCATTTAAATCAGGTCTTTATCCTTCTTAGGCATTGTAGTAGGTGGCTTCCTTTGAAGTCTTGTTGAATTGGTCCAAAACTACCTTGCCCGAGGCAGACGGCTGTTTGGAACATTTGTTCTGAACCTATCCCCAAAGCAGTAAATCTTAGCGTTGGTAACGGCTCACATGCCACAAAGAGGAAATGTCCTGGGTAGGGCATGGATCCAGGCTTAGATCCCCCATTGTATGCAAAGAAAAGAAAGCGAAAGGGAGAGATAACTGCACAACTCTCAGGGATATAATGCTATTGTACAACTCTGATGATGTTATAAACCACAAACCCTATACGTTACTGAAATACATAACCAAAAGTCTGCCAGTAAACTGCTTTTCTCTTTTTTCTGCTGCATCCATGCACGTATGCATCTCTCATTTAACAATGATTGTGTTACTGTTATCTGCTTGCTTGCTTGCTTGCTTGCTTGCTTGCTTGCTTGCTTGAATTATAAGTAGCTTATACCCCTTATTATCTTAAATTCATCCTCTGAATTTTATTTTACCTTTATTAGAGAATCATGCTCTATCGCCATCAAAACACTAACTTTCATAGACTCTCATCTTCCCTACAAATGCACTGATAACCTGATGCAAACAATCATGCTCTGAGATCTTTGGAAACAGTCAAGCCTTTGTTTAGGCTGCATTTCATGCCTCTACTATGTACGTAAAAACAGCTTTCAGGTTTTGTCAGTCTATTGCAAGGCTTTGCTTCTGTTAGATCAGAAACTACTGTACAGTAGGCAAAGGAGCACTCTGAGCATGGAGCAAATGATTCTCCTGTTAACCATCATGAAGACAGCCTTCAGTCATGGCCTTCTTGAGCAAGGGTACAATCCAAGTCAGGTTGTAGGACACTTATACATTAAATGACTTAGAGCCATGTTGAAAGCACATTATGGGACACACTGGATAAGATCAAGTCACCCAAATAAAAAGTGAAATCCCACCTTTGGGGTTAGATGGTAGAGTGAATAAGAATTATGAACCTCATCACAGTATCAAGTAAAAGTTCAATTCTGAGTTAAAATGTGGGAGTAAAGCAAGAAAGAAGGTGACAGGAGACCTAGTGAGCAGGCGATTTTTCTCAATAAAAAGAGAAAATTCGTGGATGCTGGAGAAGGAAGATTTTAGAGAGTGGAATGACATTGTGGCAGGACAGGGAATTATTCAAGATTAAAAGTTCCGAAGTCTTGTTGAATTGGTCCAAAACTACCTTGCCCGAGGAACTGTTTGGAACATTTGTTCTGAACCTATCCCCAAAGCAGTAAATCTTAGCGTTGGTAACGGCTCACATGCCACAAAGAGGAAATGTCCTGGGTAGGGCATGGATCCAGGCTTAGATCCCCCATTGTATGCAAAGAAAAGAAAGCGAAAGGGAGAGATAACTGCACAACTCTCAGGGATATAATGCTATTGTACAACTCTGATGATGTTATAAACCACAAACCCTATACGTTACTGAAATACATAACCAAAAGTCTGCCAGTAAACTGCTTTTCTCTTTTTTCTGCTGCATCCATGCACGTATGCATCTCTCATTTAACAATGATTGTGTTACTGTTATCTGCTTGCTTGCTTGCTTGCTTGCTTGCTTGCTTGCTTGCTTGAATTATAAGTAGCTTATACCCCTTATTATCTTAAATTCATCCTCTGAATTTTATTTTACCTTTATTAGAGAATCATGCTCTATCGCCATCAAAACACTAACTTTCATAGACTCTCATCTTCCCTACAAATGCACTGATAACCTGATGCAAACAATCATGCTCTGAGATCTTTGGAAACAGTCAAGCCTTTGTTTAGGCTGCATTTCATGCCTCTACTATGTACGTAAAAACAGCTTTCAGGTTTTGTCAGTCTATTGCAAGGCTTTGCTTCTGTTAGATCAGAAACTACTGTACAGTAGGCAAAGGAGCACTCTGAGCATGGAGCAAATGATTCTCCTGTTAACCATCATGAAGACAGCCTTCAGTCATGGCCTTCTTGAGCAAGGGTACAATCCAAGTCAGGTTGTAGGACACTTATACATTAAATGACTTAGAGCCATGTTGAAAGCACATTATGGGACACACTGGATAAGATCAAGTCACCCAAATAAAAAGTGAAATCCCACCTTTGGGGTTAGATGGTAGAGTGAATAAGAATTATGAACCTCATCACAGTATCAAGTAAAAGTTCAATTCTGAGTTAAAATGTGGGAGTAAAGCAAGAAAGAAGGTGACAGGAGACCTAGTGAGCAGGCGATTTTTCTCAATAAAAAGAGAAAATTCGTGGATGCTGGAGAAGGAAGATTTTAGAGAGTGGAATGACATTGTGCAGCAGGACAGGGGAATTATTCATCCAGATTAGAGCAAGCAGCAATGTCCAGAAGAATGAATCCAAGAATATGAACTTGATTGAGTACCCAATATGCTTAAATATACTGACAAAAGATTTAAACAACCAGAGAATGTGTGAAGATAGATTAGTGTTAAAAATTTAGAAAAGTAAACCAAACTTCAAAAAAAAAAAAAGCTAAACGAAAGCAATTATTATCAACTTCAGAGAAGACAAAAAGTTATGAAAAATGCTAGCGAAAGAAACAAAGAGTAGCTTTACTTACTATGATCTTACTACATGTGATCTCCATGATACCTTAAGTTAAATGTTTCCATTCCTCTAAGAATACACTGTTGATTATATTAAAAATAAAACAAGGGCAAAAAAATAAAATAAGAAAAAGCATAACATAAAAATTTTAATATTACCTGTAGGGCAAGAGACATAATAGCTAGATATTTCTAAATATATGGGCTTCCCAGGTGGTACTATTGGTTAAGGATCCACTTGCCAACGCAGGAGACATACAGACACGGATTCAATCCTTGTGTCACAAAGATCCCCTTGGAGGTGGGCAAGGGAACCTACTCTAGTATTCTCGCCTGAAGAATCGCTTGCACAGAGGAGCCTGGCAGCTTCAGTCCATAGAGTCGCAAAGAGTCAGATACAACTGAAGCGACTTAGTATGCACATATCCTATTCCTTTGTAGGACATTTTTAAAACTATGCATATCTAAGTTTACACATATATTTATAGATATGCATTTCTTTTCAAAGAAATTATGAATAAACTAATTCTATATTATTTTGCTTTTTTTAAGTCTAAAACTAAACCTGAGGCTTTTTATATATCAATATATCCAGACTCCCTAATTCTTCTGAATGGGTGCACAATATCCATAATATGTTTATCCAGTTCTACACTGATGAATAGCTAAGCTTACTGAAGTTTTATATGATCTTTTCTATTTGGTGTTCCTATCTCACTTACACATTTATAACGTGTTTGTGAACTCTTCAACAGAGTATGAAGCCTACTGCATGTTTCTTTACATGACACACCGTAAACGCTAGTGCTTCAAGGATAGTATCTACTTGGCCCTCCATTTGAAAGGCTCCTTGAAAAATGCACATAAGAAGTTTCAGTGCTCCAAATTTCCAGTTTTACTTGTGAGGTCAGTGAACAGACACTTAATAATCCATCATTATCTGAAAAATTTAAACAACCAGAGAATGTGTGAAGATAGATTAGTGTTAAAAATTTAGAAAAGTAAACCAAACTTCAAAAAAAAAAAAAGCTAAACGAAAGCAATTATTATCAACTTCAGAGAAGACAAAAAGTTATGAAAAATGCTAGCGAAAGAAACAAAGAGTAGCTTTACTTACTATGATCTTACTACATGTGATCTCCATGATACCTTAAGTTAAATGTTTCCATTCCTCTAAGAATACACTGTTGATTATATTAAAAATAAAACAAGGGCAAAAAAATAAAATAAGAAAAAGCATAACATAAAAATTTTAATATTACCTGTAGGGCAAGAGACATAATAGCTAGATATTTCTAAATATATGGGCTTCCCAGGTGGTACTATTGGTTAAGGATCCACTTGCCAACGCAGGAGACATACAGACACGGATTCAATCCTTGTGTCACAAAGATCCCCTTGGAGGTGGGCAAGGGAACCTACTCTAGTATTCTCGCCTGAAGAATCGCTTGCACAGAGGAGCCTGGCAGCTTCAGTCCATAGAGTCGCAAAGAGTCAGATACAACTGAAGCGACTTAGTATGCACATATCCTATTCCTTTGTAGGACATTTTTAAAACTATGCATATCTAAGTTTACACATATATTTATAGATATGCATTTCTTTTCAAAGAAATTATGAATAAACTAATTCTATATTATTTTGCTTTTTTTAAGTCTAAAACTAAACCTGAGGCTTTTTATATATCAATATATCCAGACTCCCTAATTCTTCTGAATGGGTGCACAATATCCATAATATGTTTATCCAGTTCTACACTGATGAATAGCTAAGCTTACTGAAGTTTTATATGATCTTTTCTATTTGGTGTTCCTATCTCACTTACACATTTATAACGTGTTTGTGAACTCTTCAACAGAGTATGAAGCCTACTGCATGTTTCTTTACATGACACACCGTAAACGCTAGTGCTTCAAGGATAGTATCTACTTGGCCCTCCATTTGAAAGGCTCCTTGAAAAATGCACATAAGAAGTTTCAGTGCTCCAAATTTCCAGTTTTACTTGTGAGGTCAGTGAACAGACACTTAATAATCCATCATTATTCCTAACGGAAACAAGAAGCTCTTTACAAGACGACAGGCCATTTAACAATTTATAAATCAGAGCTAACACTTGAAATTACGCTCAGACGCAAAGAAACAGTCGCCATAATGAAGAAGAACTTAAGCTACTTTATGCCCTGAGGATTTGGGTCATTTTTGCCTGTATGGATCTTGTTTCTCCTTATGGCCATTAGATTTTGTAGGGAAGACAACATCGCGACTGAACAGCACACCATGTAACAACAAACAAGGCAGCTGCAGTCTCCCATATGATTTCCCCTTCTAAGTCATGGAGGCTGTTACTACAATTGATTCAACAGCTTAGTCAGGCCTTCCGGCCCAAGGCCCCAGGTGGCCTCCCCGACTCCAAGCTCAGCTGGGACCCCGAGAGCCGGGCCCTGGGCCCATGTGGGGACCCGCCCGCCCCAGAGGTCCCGGGTGGCTGCCTTGAACCCTCACAACATCCAGGACACCAGGGTCTGGCAAACTAACAAGGCCCCAGCGCAGAGCTCCTGACTCCTGAGCCCTTGTAATCCAGGCCCCGCCTCACCTCTATGTCCACTGGCTCCAGTGGCCCAGGCGGCTTCCCCGGCCTCCGCTGTTCCAAAGTCACTGACTTCCGCCGCTGCGGCAAACCAAGCCCAGCCGCTTCCGGCGCCAGCGGATTCCCGCGGCCTCCAGCGGATTCCCGCGGCCTCCAGCGGCTTCCCAGCACCAGGTTCTCGCGAGATCCGGGAACTGAGGCTCAGCTCATCTAGGCACCTGCCAGCTCCTACAAGCCTACGTGAATCTCCGGCTTCCAGGTGGCTTCGTCCTGTTCAGGCCCTCCAAGGGGTCGCGAACGTGGACCTTCTGGCTCCAGTAGTGCAAGATGCCCCTGTGGAAAGTCACAGGCGGCTTCCCAGCATCTGGCTTTCCTAGCCGGCCCTAACCCGGATCCACTGCAGCACCATTCACCGCTGCACCTTAGGGTTCCCGCAGCATCTTGCCGCACTGTCGAAGCAGAGGCCAGGAGTACTGCATTATTCCCTGACGCCTGGCTGATCCTTTTGGAGTCAGAGACAAGGGCTCAGGCACATCACAGCAGACCCAAGTACTAGGCCTGCCTGCTTGGACCAGAATATCAGGTCGGACCCTAGGTACTGAAAACCAGACCAGCCCGCTTGCCGCCCAAGGACTCCAGCAGCCCATGGACACCAGCAGAATCTCTGGACTGACTGGAGAAGGAGTTAGCCTGCTGAAACCAGTCTGCAAAGACTGGACGACGTGGCTACATCTTCAAATGTGCCAATGCCAATGGAAGTGCATGAGGAGCCTGATTATCAAGGACATGCAATTCCCCTAAAGGAAACTAATAAAACTCCAATGACGGACCCAAAAGGAAGAGGCATTTATGAATTGTCTGCAGAACCTGGGCAATCTTCTGTTTCTGTACTGGAGTTTGAGAAATGCCAGCCCTGGGCTGTTTTCTTCCAACTGTGTATCTCAACTTCTCAGAAATTTCTGGAATGAATAAACAGCTAGATAACGTGGAATCATCGATTCCTCCTGACAATGAAAACTATTCAACTGCCCATGGTGGGAAATATTAGGCTGGAATGCTGGAGTGGATTGCCATTTCCTCCTCCAAGGGATCTTCCCTATCCAGGAATGGAACAAAGAAGACCAGTAGGACTGATAGAGATAGAGTAGAATAGGTAGAGTCCTAGTGGGGGACGATAGGTAGAAGGATGAAACCAGGGAAAGGTTGGGAGGCCAGTAAGTTGATGATAACTCAGAAGAGCTGCTCTTCATTCAGTAAAGCAGGCTTGACTGGGCATGGACGGCTGGTGAGGAAGGAATTAACGATGTATGTCTTACACCTGTGTCTACTTGAGGGGGGCGGTCTTCTACCATCCTATATATTGCTGCCCATTCAGTCAGGGGAGGAGCAGCAGAGTAGAACTTTCCCGCCTGTCTGTTCGCACCGCTTTCAGGTACCTTATTCCAATAAATCCTTTTCTTGTCTGTCACTCTGCTTCTCGCTGAATTCTTTCTACGTTGAGGCACGAAGAACCTGAGCATCAGTGGGTCCAGACCTTGGATTAACTCTAGGGTTCCGCAGCATCTTGCCGCACTGTCGAAGCAGAGGCCAGGAGTACTGCATTATTCCCTGACGCCTGGCTGATCCTTTTGGAGTCAGAGACAAGGGCTCAGGCACATCACAGCAGACCCAAGTACTAGGCCTGCCTGCTTGGACCAGAATATCAGGTCGGACCCTAGGTACTGAAAACCAGACCAGCCCGCTTGCCCAAGGACTCCAGCAGCCCATGGACACCAGCAGAATCTCTGGACTGACTGGAGAAGGAGTTAGCCTGCTGAAACCAGTCTGCAAAGACTGGACGACGTGGCTACATCTTCAAATGTGCCAATGCCAATGGAAGTGCATGAGGAGCCTGATTATCAAGGACATGCAATTCCCCTAAAGGAAACTAATAAAACTCCAATGACGGACCCAAAAGGAAGAGGCATTTATGAATTGTCTGCAGAACCTGGGCAATCTTCTGTTTCTGTACTGGAGTTTGAGAAATGCCAGCCCTGGGCTGTTTTCTTCCAACTGTGTATCTCAACTTCTCAGAAATTTCTGGAATGAATAAACAGCTAGATAACGTGGAATCATCGATTCCTCCTGACAATGAAAACTATTCAACTGCCCATGGTGGGAAATATTAGGCTGGAATGCTGGAGTGGATTGCCATTTCCTCCTCCAAGGGATCTTCCCTATCCAGGAATGGAACAAAGAAGACCAGTAGGACTGATAGAGATAGAGTAGAATAGGTAGAGTCCTAGTGGGGGACGATAGGTAGAAGGATGAAACCAGGGAAAGGTTGGGAGGCCAGTAAGTTGATGATAACTCAGAAGAGCTGCTCTTCATTCAGTAAAGCAGGCTTGACTGGGCATGGACGGCTGGTGAGGAAGGAATTAACGATGTATGTCTTACACCTGTGTCTACTTGAGGGGGGCGGTCTTCTACCATCCTATATATTGCTGCCCATTCAGTCAGGGGAGGAGCAGCAGAGTAGAACTTTCCCGCCTGTCTGTTCGCACCGCTTTCAGGTACCTTATTCCAATAAATCCTTTTCTTGTCTGTCACTCTGCTTCTCGCTGAATTCTTTCTACGTTGAGGCACGAAGAACCTGAGCATCAGTGGGTCCAGACCTTGGATTAAGTCCCGGCCACGTGGGTTCAAGTCCCACACAGGGTTTTGGCCAGGATTGAGTCCTGACTACCCCCAGCAGGGTTTTGGCTGGGGTTGAGCCTTAGCCACGAGGGTTCGAGTCCCCAACTGGTTTTGGCTAGGTTCAGGCCCCAGTCACGTGGGTTCAAGTCCCAAACAGGGTTTTGGCTGGGTTCAAGTCCCAGCAGCGTGGGTTCAAGTCCCAAACAGAGTTCTGGCTCGGTTCAAGTCCTAAGCCAGGGATTGTGGGTTCGAGTCCCAAACAGGGTTTTGACTGGGTTCGAGTCCCAGCAGTGTGGGTTTAAGTCCCAAACAGAGTTCTGGCTGGGTTCAAGTCCTAAGCCAGGGATTGTGGGTTCGAGTCCCAAACAGGGTTTTGGCTGGGTTCGAGTCCCAGCAGTGTTGGCTTAAGTCCCAAACAGAGTTCTGGCGGGGTTCAAGTCCTGAGCGAGGGATTGAAGGTTCGAGTCCCAAACAGGGTTTTGACTGGGTTCGAGTCCCAGCAGTGTGGGTTTAAGTCCCAAACAGAGTTCTGGCTGGGTTCAAGTCCTAAGCCAGGGATTGTGGGTTCGAGTCCCAAACAGGGTTTTGGCTGGGTTCGAGTCCCAGCAGTGTAGGTTTAAGTCCCAAACAGAGTTCTGGCTGGGTTCAAGTCCTAAGCCAGGGATTGAAGGTTCGAGTCCCAAACAGGGTTTTGACTGGAATTCAAGCTCCAGCCACATGGGTTCAAGTCCCAAGCAGGCTCGATCAGGTCTGGGCCCTGGGTTTAAGTCTCAAACCAAGGTAAAACCCTTTCAGGACCAAATAGTAGTGAATCAGAGGAAGACTGTAAAATGATATGATGAGATTGGAAAGGTCAGCAGGATTCAGATTCCACTGGCCCTTCTAGACCATGATAAAAAGTTTTTATTTTTAAAGAAGTAATTATTGAGGGAGTGCCATTATTCCATCAGTATTATCAAATAGCTCTGGATTTTTAAAGAAAAAAGATTTAAATGTGTCACACTCAAAGCAGGGAGACTAAGTGGAGAACCCTCCATTGACAAAAAGTTATTTTGGATTACAAAATAGCAGTAGAGGTGAAGAGAGTAGTTTTATTAGAGGTACATTTTTAAAACGGAGACTGTAGAATTTACTATTGAGTTTTTTATTAGGTTTTAAGAAAAGAGAGGAATAAAGAATTATACTTGACTTTAAGCCTGGACTCCACGATTTAATATGGATAAGGATAATGTAGAGTTTGTTGTTGCATTTTTCTTTTTTCTTTTGGATTATAAAACTTTATTGTAATAAATTTAGAGATTCAATAGTGTAAGGACAAATTGAATATTGCTCATATTCTATATACAATAGCAGTTTTTGATTTTGTCCTGTTATTCATTTATTCCCTGATACTGATATTTTGTGAATGTATTGTAGGTTAAGATTATGCAGTAATCCTAGTATTGCTCCTACCTTTTTTCTATATAATATGAGAATCTTTTGATTGATGCACAATATTAAATAATATATGCAACTATTTAGCATAAAACAACAGCCTAGTCAACCCTCAGCAACAGCCAAATCCAATGAAGGCCCAAATGTAGACTATATATTAGAGGTGAATACCCTCTCATACATTAAAGACTAATTCCCAGGACAGAAGTAAATAATGCAAGAAACTAAACTTTACAGATGAAGTTATTTTGTCAAATAAAATGGATTCTGCTTCCTCCCCTCCCCTTTATTTGAAGTAAAACTGAAAACTATTAAAGGTCATTCAGAGGTTTTGAAAATTATATTTTTATATCTCAAGAAATATTAGTACTTAATTCTGTGTTCATTTGTAAGATTATTTCTTTGAAATTTAAGTGGGCTCCCTTCACACTCGCTCACACTCACACACACACACACACACACACACGCACACACACACAGGTGTGAGAAGCCCAATCACTCCAGGATTAGCTGTTCCTCAAAAAGCTCAGTAATGATCTGAAATATGAAGCCCTACTTGAACTTTTCTACTAATTCAGTAATTACTGCTGTGCCTGAAATTGGCCCCTTTCCTGCAATTACTCAACATGCACTTTCAGTCAAAGAGGTTAACACCTGAATTTAGATTCTAATTAGCACCTAAGGTGGAATTTTTTGTTTAAAGCTTATTAAAATAGGGACTTTTCCCAGCATAAGATTTCACTACTTTGCACAGGTAAATGCATGTTTTATAGACTAATCTCTTTCTAGTTATCTTAAAAGCAACAGAGGTTAGAGATAAAACCAAGATCAACATTTCCCCATTTAAGATACTAACTTCAGAATATATCAGACTCAATCGGTATCTGGAGTTGTCAAACTGGACAGACTCTCCATACAGTCAAAGACCACTGTTTCCAAACTGTCTCTAAAGAAATGATTCCTCCCAAAGGAAGATGTAAATAAATGGAGATAAACAGATACTAATACTGCTGTCATTGGGCTTCAGGGTTTTCTCTGTTTCCTTCCATAAGTCTTCCTAAGCACTGATATTTGAAAGATAGTTATAACAAAAACTCAGAATCCTGTAAGAGCATGTGGTCATCAATTCCTCAGGCAACCATTAGTGTGAGTTTAATTTCGATCACCAGTGTGTCTTCAAGTTGACTATGTGCCCTCTGCCACATCCGTAAGAACTGGTCACTGGGTCATTCCTTGGACACCTTTGGAAATGGGAAGCTTACTACTTCATGACGCAGCTCTTTTTCTTATCAGGAACCCCTGAAAATAAGGATCCCACAAGTGATGGCTTATAAACACACTGAATTTGAGGGCATTCTCCTCATTCCATTGACTTACTATGAGGCTTCAATACACACTACTGTTTAACAACTTTTCCCCTCCATCGTACTTGTGCATTTGATATTTAAAGCCCAAGTTCAAGAACTTACATTTATCTCTTTTTAATTTTCCTGTACTTTAGTTTAGCTCTTTGTTCAACTAATCAAGGTGTTTTGGTTTGACCGTGCTCTCTGGTCTCTTGCCATCTAAATATAAGAAGCATCATTTCTTTACTCAAGGATAAACTTGAAGATATATAAAATCTCTCATCATCCAACCTGACTCAGCTCACACTGAAAGACACAAATGAGGCTCTTGTGGCTTGTCAGCTATTCTGAGTCATGTCGTTTCCAGAGCCAAACCAAGTACAAGGAGTTGAAAAAATGCTCATGTCTTAAAACACAAAGGCAAGAGTGTCAAAGGGTACAATAGTAATAATTTGTTAGGGCTGCCATAGCAAAAGTACACCACAAACTGGGTAGCTTAAAAACTAGAAATTTGTTTCTCAGAATTCTGGAGGCTAGAAGTCTGAGGTCAAGGGTTATTGTCTTCTGAAGCCTCTTTCCTTGGCTTGTAGAGAGCCTCCTCCCTTTGTCTTCCCATGGTCTCTCTGTATATGTCTGTGTTATAATCTTCTCTTTTTATAAGGACATTAGTCAAACTGGAGTGGGGCCTGCCCTAATGACCTTATTTTGAGATTTGAAAAACTAAAATGTAAATAAATGGAGATAAACAGATACTAATACTGCTGTCATTGGGCTTCAGGGTTTTCTCTGTTTCCTTCCATAAGTCTTCCTAAGCACTGATATTTGAAAGATAGTTATAACAAAAACTCAGAATCCTGTAAGAGCATGTGGTCATCAATTCCTCAGGCAACCATTAGTGTGAGTTTAATTTCGATCACCAGTGTGTCTTCAAGTTGACTATGTGCCCTCTGCCACATCCGTAAGAACTGGTCACTGGGTCATTCCTTGGACACCTTTGGAAATGGGAAGCTTACTACTTCATGACGCAGCTCTTTTTCTTATCAGAAACCCCTGAAAATAAGGATCCCACAAGTGATGGCTTATAAACACACTGAATTTGAGGGCATTCTCCTCATTCCATTGACTTACTATGAGGCTTCAATACACACTACTGTTTAACAACTTTTCCCCTCCATCGTACTTGTGCATTTGATATTTAAAGCCCAAGTTCAAGAACTTACATTTATCTCTTTTTAATTTTCCTGTACTTTAGTTTAGCTCTTTGTTCAACTAATCAAGGTGTTTTGGTTTGACCGTGCTCTCTGGTCTCTTGCCATCTAAATATAAGAAGCATCATTTCTTTACTCAAGGATAAACTTGAAGATATATAAAATCTCTCATCATCCAACCTGACTCAGCTCACACTGAAAGACACAAATGAGGCTCTTGTGGCTTGTCAGCTATTCTGAGTCATGTCGTTTCCAGAGCCAAACCAAGTACAAGGAGTTGAAAAAATGCTCATGTCTTAAAACACAAAGGCAAGAGTGTCAAAGGGTACAATAGTAATAATTTGTTAGGGCTGCCATAGCAAAAGTACACCACAAACTGGGTAGCTTAAAAACTAGAAATTTGTTTCTCAGAATTCTGGAGGCTAGAAGTCTGAGGTCAAGGGTTATTGTCTTCTGAAGCCTCTTTCCTTGGCTTGTAGAGAGCCTCCTCCCTTTGTCTTCCCATGGTCTCTCTGTATATGTCTGTGTTATAATCTTCTCTTTTTATAAGGACATTAGTCAAACTGGAGTGGGGCCTGCCCTAATGACCTTATTTTAACTTAACTACCTCTTTAAAGCCCGTATCTCCAAACACAGTCATATTCTGAAGTACTTAAGGAGTAAGGACTTAAAATACAAATTTGGGAGAAGACAACCAGTCCACAACATCACTTGAGACATTTCTATCCATATTCTGAGTTATAGACTGCCTGTATTTCTTTAACGTCAGTTTCTGGAAATTTTCAGTTCTAATCTCACTAGATTTGCAATAACATTTATTTAATACACATGTGTTTTCACACTCCTTTTTAAGGACTTCTATCTATACTTCAAAATCTTCCTTTAAATGGATTGACGCTCAAATGTGAATCTTAAGGTGTTAGACCTCTTTAAATTCTGCTGCTATTTCACAAAAGTTACCTTTTACAGATGGGCCTATTTACAACAATAAATCGTATTTTAAATCTAGGCTTTAGTGAGTATCAATATGTAAATAAACAATAATTTATAAATTTACAGTGTATTTACTTACATTTCTGCTGCTCCACCCAATCTTTCCTTGAAAGAATACAATATGAATATGTAGGTAAATGGCCTCACTTACCTTGATCCAGGTGTTATTAAGGTAATTTGCTCATTTGACCTCCAGTGAGGTCAAACATAAGCTAAATGTAAACTTTTGGCCCAAATATTTATCTCCCTTAAGTGTGTCTGGGGTTTTCCTGGTGGCTCAGCAGTAAAGAATCTGCCAATGTAGGAGACCCAGGTTTGATGCCTGGGTCAGGAAGGTCCCCTGGAGAAGGACAGCCCGTGGGGGGAAAAGGGGAAAAAAAAACCAGGTTTGATGCCATGGTCAGGACGTTTCCAGAGCCAAACCAAGTACAAGGAGTTGAAAAATGCTTATCTGTCTTAAAACACAAAGGCAAGAGTGTCAAAGGGTACAATAGTAATAATTTGTTAGGGCTGCCATAGCAAAAGTACACCACAAACTGGGTAGCTTAAAAACTAGAAATTTGTTTCTCAGAATTCTGGAGGCTAGAAGTCTGAGGTCAAGGGTTATTGTCTTCTGAAGCCTCTTTCCTTGGCTTGTAGAGAGCCTCCTCCCTTTGTCTTCCCATGGTCTCTCTGTATATGTCTGTGTTATAATCTTCTCTTTTTATAAGGACATTAGTCAAACTGGAGTGGGGCCTGCCCTAATGACCTTATTTTAACTTAACTACCTCTTTAAAGCCCGTATCTCCAAACACAGTCATATTCTGAAGTACTTAAGGAGTAAGGACTTAAAATACAAATTTGGGAGAAGACAACCAGTCCACAACATCACTTGAGACATTTCTATCCATATTCTGAGTTATAGACTGCCTGTATTTCTTTAACGTCAGTTTCTGGAAATTTTCAGTTCTAATCTCACTAGATTTGCAATAACATTTATTTAATACACATGTGTTTTCACACTCCTTTTTAAGGACTTCTATCTATACTTCAAAATCTTCCTTTAAATGGATTGACGCTCAAATGTGAATCTTAAGGTGTTAGACCTCTTTAAATTCTGCTGCTATTTCACAAAAGTTACCTTTTACAGATGGGCCTATTTACAACAATAAATCGTATTTTAAATCTAGGCTTTAGTGAGTATCAATATGTAAATAAACAATAATTTATAAATTTACAGTGTATTTACTTACATTTCTGCTGCTCCACCCAATCTTTCCTTGAAAGAATACAATATGAATATGTAGGTAAATGGCCTCACTTACCTTGATCCAGGTGTTATTAAGGTAATTTGCTCATTTGACCTCCAGTGAGGTCAAACATAAGCTAAATGTAAACTTTTGGCCCAAATATTTATCTCCCTTAAGTGTGTCTGGGGTTTTCCTGGTGGCTCAGCAGTAAAGAATCTGCCAATGTAGGAGACCCAGGTTTGATGCCTGGGTCAGGAAGGTCCCCTGGAGAAGGACAGCCCGTGGGGTTGCAAAGAGTCAGACTCGACTTAGCAACTAAACAACAATAACAATAAATGTGTCTCATCATAGTGGAGCCCTATAGTAGTAAAGAAATGCTCAAAGCCCACAGATGTAAGGTTACAGGAACAACTTAGGATAATGGATGTTAGCCCCACTCAATCAGTAATATACTCCCTTCATCCTAAAATTCTTAGAATCTAGGTATTATTAGCAAATGTGTGTGTTTGGGAATAAAATTATTTTTTCAAAAAACTGTAATTCCCTTTTGACGACCCTGTCAAGTCTCTTATTCTTTTATAGTCACTGCCTGTAAGCACTTAGACAAAACTCCTATCATGGTATAAAATTACTTCAGTTATACCATGTCATCAAAATAATATGTTGATGCTCAACCTCACTTGTTATTAGAGAAATGCAAATCAAAACTACAATGAGATATCATTTCACACCAGTCAGAATAGCCATCATCGACAAATCTACAGACAATAAATGCTGGAGAGGGTGCAGAGAAAAGAGAACATTCTTGCATTGCTGGTGGGAATGTAAATTGATACAGCCGCTGTGGAAGACAGTATGGAGATTCCTTAAAAAACTAAAAATAGAAGCACCATACGGCCCAGCAATACCACTATGAGGCTTACACCCTGATGAAATCAAAATTGAAAGAGGCGCCTGTACCCCAATGTTCGCTGCAGCACTGTATACAATAGCTAGAACATGGATGCAACCTAGATGTCCATTGACAAATGAATGGATACAAAAGCTCTGGTACATATATACAGTGGAATACTATACAGCTGTAAAAAGAAATGCAGAAGAATCAGTCCTAATGAGGTGAATGGATCTCGAACCTATCATAAAAAGTGAAGTAAGTCAAAAAGAGAAGGACAAGTGTACAATATACTAACACATATATATGGAATCTAGTAGGATAGTAATGATAACACATGTGGTGAAGCGATGGAAAAACAGACATGGACAATAGGCACATGGACATTGTGGGAATGAACAGTGCGTGGGAGGCGTAAAGGAAATAACATGAAAACCTATACTATCATATGTGAAAATAATAGCTATTGTCATTGTGCTGTGAGAAAAGGGGATCCTGCAGGGGTGCTGTGCGACGGCCTGGAGGGGTGGGATGGGGGTGATATACATATGACTAACCTGGGATCCTACATATCTGTAAACAACAAACAAAAAGGATCATAGTGGAGCCCTATAGTAGTAAAGAAATGCTCAAAGCCCACAGATGTAAGGTTACAGGAACAACTTAGGATAATGGATGTTAGCCCCACTCAATCAGTAATATACTCCCTTCATCCTAAAATTCTTAGAATCTAGGTATTATTAGCAAATGTGTGTGTTTGGGAATAAAATTATTTTTTCAAAAAACTGTAATTCCCTTTTGACGACCCTGTCAAGTCTCTTATTCTTTTATAGTCACTGCCTGTAAGCACTTAGACAAAACTCCTATCATGGTATAAAATTACTTCAGTTATACCATGTCATCAAAATAATATGTTGATGCTCAACCTCACTTGTTATTAGAGAAATGCAAATCAAAACTACAATGAGATATCATTTCACACCAGTCAGAATAGCCATCATCGACAAATCTACAGACAATAAATGCTGGAGAGGGTGCAGAGAAAAGAGAACATTCTTGCATTGCTGGTGGGAATGTAAATTGATACAGCCGCTGTGGAAGACAGTATGGAGATTCCTTAAAAAACTAAAAATAGAAGCACCATACGGCCCAGCAATACCACTATGAGGCTTACACCCTGATGAAATCAAAATTGAAAGAGGCGCCTGTACCCCAATGTTCGCTGCAGCACTGTATACAATAGCTAGAACATGGATGCAACCTAGATGTCCATTGACAAATGAATGGATACAAAAGCTCTGGTACATATATACAGTGGAATACTATACAGCTGTAAAAAGAAATGCAGAAGAATCAGTCCTAATGAGGTGAATGGATCTCGAACCTATCATAAAAAGTGAAGTAAGTCAAAAAGAGAAGGACAAGTGTACAATATACTAACACATATATATGGAATCTAGTAGGATAGTAATGATAACACATGTGGTGAAGCGATGGAAAAACAGACATGGACAATAGGCACATGGACATTGTGGGGAATGAACAGTGCGTGGGAGGCGTAAAGGAAATAACATGAAAACCTATACTATCATATGTGAAAATAATAGCTATTGTCATTGTGCTGTGAGAAAAGGGGATCCTGCAGGGGTGCTGTGCGACGGCCTGGAGGGGTGGGATGGGGGTGATATACATATGACTAACCTGGGATCCTACATATCTGTAAACAACAAAACTCTGTAAAGGTAAAAAGTAAAATAAAAATTTTTTAAAATAGTGTATTAAGTAGATGATAGGTTTGGACTGAAGACAGCCACTAGGTTTTAGAGTTATCCTGACTGCTAAACTAGCCAGCTGCTTTAACGAGTACGGAAAGGATGTACGTGTGCTGCCCCTCCCAAGTATGCCCATTACTCCACCCAACTGTCCAAAGGGCTAAACATCCGTGAGACCAGGCTTCAGGTGGTCCAACTACACACAACTGTTAATACATCAGTGAAACAGAAAAGCTAAAGTGAAAAATTACATGAAGGATGGCATTTATTTTTAGTAGTACCTATTTATTCCATGGAACTAGAAAACAAGAGGATTAAAGATTAAATAAATAAATCCCCTTAATAATATTTTGGTATTTTTTTCCCACAATAAGAGAATAGAAATTTTATCCATATCTTCAATTAACCTCAGCCCTGAGGAGGTGGTATAGTAAGTGAGGGCATGAACCCTGGAGCCAGGCTGCCTGGATGAAATTCTAACCCTTCCACTTGCTTACTGTTAGCACTGGAAAGTTACTTAAAACTCACCACCCTCACCTGTAAGATGAATATATTAGTATCTACCTCTTAGGATTTTTGCAAGGATTAAATGTGGTCGGCCCTGAGGACAATGCCCAGCAAGTAGCCAGTCCTCAATCTTACACATTATTGCTTTTTGGTTAACAGCATTAATAATCACAAAAACCTATAAGGTGACTGTTATTATCTCTGTTTATGCATGAAAAGAATAAAGATTTGTCCAAAGGTCAACTGGCAAGTGATGGAATTGAGATTTAGGCCCAACTCCTGATTTTGCTGTAACTTCTCCCATAAAATGTAATCTTATGTGGAAATTGCTTGTCTCCCCATGGCCAAGGGCATGTAACAGTGGAGTAACTTCTCCTATAAAATGAATCTTATGTGGCAGTGCGTGGAGGCGTAAAGGAAATAAGAAAACCTATACTATCATATGCGAAAAAAATAGCTATTGTCATTGGGCTGTGAGAAAAAGGGATCCTGCAGGGGTGCTGTGCGACGGCCTGGAGGGGTGGGATGGGGGTGATATACATATGACTAACCTGGGATCCTACATATCTGTAAACAACAAAACTCTGTAAAGGTAAAAAGTAAAATAAAAATTTTTTAAAATAGTGTATTAAGTAGATGATAGGTTTGGACTGAAGACAGCCACTAGGTTTTAGAGTTATCCTGACTGCTAAACTAGCCAGCTGCTTTAACGAGTACGGAAAGGATGTACGTGTGCTGCCCCTCCCAAGTATGCCCATTACTCCACCCAACTGTCCAAAGGGCTAAACATCCGTGAGACCAGGCTTCAGGTGGTCCAACTACACACAACTGTTAATACATCAGTGAAACAGAAAAAGCTAAAGTGAAAAATTACATGAAGGATGGCATTTATTTTTAGTAGTACCTATTTATTCCATGGAACTAGAAAACAAGAGGATTAAAGATTAAATAAATAAATCCCCTTAATAATATTTTGGTATTTTTTTCCCACAATAAGAGAATAGAAATTTTATCCATATCTTCAATTAACCTCAGCCCTGAGGAGGTGGTATAGTAAGTGAGGGCATGAACCCTGGAGCCAGGCTGCCTGGATGAAATTCTAACCCTTCCACTTGCTTACTGTTAGCACTGGAAAGTTACTTAAAACTCACCACCCTCACCTGTAAGATGAATATATTAGTATCTACCTCTTAGGATTTTTGCAAGGATTAAATGTGGTCGGCCCTGAGGACAATGCCCAGCAAGTAGCCAGTCCTCAATCTTACACATTATTGCTTTTTGGTTAACAGCATTAATAATCACAAAAACCTATAAGGTGACTGTTATTATCTCTGTTTATGCATGAAAAGAATAAAGATTTGTCCAAAGGTCAACTGGCAAGTGATGGAATTGAGATTTAGGCCCAACTCCTGCTTTTGCTGTAACTTCTCCTATAAAATGTAATCTTATGTGGAAATTGCTTGTCTCCCCATGGCCAAGGGCATGTAACAGTGGAGCACTGGAATTCCTTTAGAGAACTCAGTCATTACACTGTTCTTTTCTCAAGCTAATGAATGGGGCAAACCCGGGCCTAGTCTGGGCAAACACCTGAAGTGGGCACAGACAGGGGACCAGGGAAGAAGCAGAGGCATCAGGCAGTTCCTGAAGTCAGGGCATCAGTGGCATTGTGATTCTGAGCCATCTGTCGAGAAACAGCGGGATGCCAGCAAGTGACAGGTTAGGTTAGGGCAGTGGTCTTTGAGGGCAGAGGCCTTGTCTTCTCCAACTCTGTGACATGCCCAATAGAGCATAATAAATACTCAATAATAACTGTTTGTTAAATTGAGTTGTCTTGAACTAAATTGAACTGGCCAGCCATCCTCCCTGGCATTGCTTGAGAAGCATAAAAGCCCCCCACACCCCAAAACCACACATGCTGAAATAACCCATTTATTCACTGGTTCATCAGTGCTTTTCATGGGAGTGCTCCTAATAAGCAAGACGGGCAGGGTCCTGCTATCATGGAGCTTAGAGTCTGATGATGGAGGAAATGGATAATTAAGCAAATAATTACAGACAGCAGGAAGAATGCTCAGAGAGCGAGCGAAGTAGGAGGTAACCCCAGGAGCACGTGTCAGGGAGACCTAAGTGAAACGGTGGAGGGAGGAGGTACAGGGTACAGGGCCCATAGAGATGCAGCTGAGGGCCTTGGATGCCTGGTCAAAGAGTTTGGGTCCTGGTGAGTGATAATAGGACGATTTTCAATGTTTTTAACCTGGGAGTAGCATGCAATTTAGAAGGCTCCATCTGGCTCTGTTTTGGAGAAAGGATTGGGCTGGGAGGTCTGACAGGGGACCATCACGCTGCTGCAATAGTCCAGGCAAGAAAGGATGGTGGCCTGGGCTAGGAGAAGGAGAAAAGTAGAAAGACTGGACATCGATTTTGAAAACAGAGATCAGGTGTGGAAGATGAGAATAAGAGAACAAACAGAGAGGAGTCAAGGGTTTTGACAGAGAAACCAGGAGAACTGTGGTCCCATTCATTGAAATGTAAAAGAATGAGCTCCGTCTTGAATATGCTGATTTTGGAATGCCCCTGGGACATCTGAGTTAGCAGCTGCATATTGGAGTCTGAAGCCCAGAAGTAGAAGTAAAGCTGTCAGTATATGTGTGGCAGTTGAGTAAGATCAAAGTGAGACTAAGAGGTAAATATAGGGAAGGATACTGAGGAATGTATTTATTTCAGGGCCCTATCCTGTGAGTTTCTCATTTAGAAAGTCTGACCTGAGGCCTTACTTTATTAGTATTTATCTTTGACTGTGCTGGGTCTTCAATGCTGCTGCTCAGACTTTTCTTTAGTTGCAGCAAACAGGCACCATTTTTCAGTTGCAGTGCGTAATGGCTTTTCTTGTTGCAGAACACAGGCTCTAGGGCAATCAGGCTTTAGTAGTTGTGACTTGCTGGCTCTAGAGCACAAGCGCAATAGTTGTGGCTCACGGACTTAAATGTTACGAGGCATGTGGCATCTTCCCAGATCCAGGATTGAACTTACATCTCCTGCATCAGCAGGCAAATTCTTTACCACTCAGCCACCAGGGAAGTCAAGACCTTGCATTTTGTTGGAGGATTCTGATGTGAATGGACTGTGGACAGTATTTGAAAAACACTGAATTCAGAGAAGGGAAGGGGAAGAGAAACACTCAGGTAAAGACCAACCGGAGTAGAATGAGATGGATTAGTTTCAGAGCAAGGAAGACAGCTCAACGAGGGGATTGGGGGTCTGTCTCATGGTCTCCCCACCAGCCTGCTTGCATTGGTCACCCCTAAGTGTAACAGCCCTGAAGGTCGTGTCAAAATGGGAGGTTGTCATCTAAAGTGAGTCACATATTTTTGGGCCTTGTAGATCCACAGTCTTGGATCCATACATGTTTCAGAATTCAGAATTTGGGGGATACGGGAATTCCCTGGCATGCCAATGGTCAGGACTCTTTGCTACCACTGCAGAGGGCTTGAGTTCGATCCCTGGTTGTGAAACTAAGATCCCACACAATGCAAGGAGTACAGTCAAAAAGCAGAGAAGAATTTGGAGGATATCAGAAACCTGTTTTTTTTTCCAATGCGGTCTGAGCATCAAGGGTTTTGGAGAACCAGGAGAACTGTGGTCCCATTCATTGAAATGTAAAAGAATGAGCTCCGTCTTGAATATGCTGATTTTGGAATGCCCCTGGGACATCTGAGTTAGCAGCTGCATATTGGAGTCTGAAGCCCAGAAGTAGAAGTAAAGCTGTCAGTATATGTGTGGCAGTTGAGTAAGATCAAAGTGAGACTAAGAGGTAAATATAGGGAAGGATACTGAGGAATGTATTTATTTCAGGGCCCTATCCTGTGAGTTTCTCATTTAGAAAGTCTGACCTGAGGCCTTACTTTATTAGTATTTATCTTTGACTGTGCTGGGTCTTCAATGCTGCTGCTCAGACTTTTCTTTAGTTGCAGCAAACAGGCACCATTTTTCAGTTGCAGTGCGTAATGGCTTTTCTTGTTGCAGAACACAGGCTCTAGGGCAATCAGGCTTTAGTAGTTGTGACTTGCTGGCTCTAGAGCACAAGCGCAATAGTTGTGGCTCACGGACTTAAATGTTACGAGGCATGTGGCATCTTCCCAGATCCAGGATTGAACTTACATCTCCTGCATCAGCAGGCAAATTCTTTACCACTCAGCCACCAGGGAAGTCAAGACCTTGCATTTTGTTGGAGGATTCTGATGTGAATGGACTGTGGACAGTATTTGAAAAACACTGAATTCAGAGAAGGGAAGGGGAAGAGAAACACTCAGGTAAAGACCAACCGGAGTAGAATGAGATGGATTAGTTTCAGAGCAAGGAAGACAGCTCAACGAGGGGATTGGGGGTCTGTCTCATGGTCTCCCCACCAGCCTGCTTGCATTGGTCACCCCTAAGTGTAACAGCCCTGAAGGTCGTGTCAAAATGGGAGGTTGTCATCTAAAGTGAGTCACATATTTTTGGGCCTTGTAGATCCACAGTCTTGGATCCATACATGTTTCAGAATTCAGAATTTGGGGGATACGGGAATTCCCTGGCATGCCAATGGTCAGGACTCTTTGCTACCACTGCAGAGGGCTTGAGTTCGATCCCTGGTTGTGAAACTAAGATCCCACACAATGCAAGGAGTACAGTCAAAAAAAGCGAAAGAGAAGAATTTGGAGGATATCAGAAACCTGTTTATTCCATTATTATTTAAATTTCCAATGCGGTCTGAGATAACATCTAATTATCAGATGCAAAATACTTTTGCAACAAAATGTATAAATATTTATACTGAGCAATATATGTGAGGAAAAGAGTCTCATGTCAGTTTAAGCCTGGTGACAAATGAAGCTAAGTTGGATCACATTTTACCTAAGCTGAGTTACAAAAAACAAGCAAACCGACCGGGGTGGGGGAGGGGAGAACCTTTTAGTTCTCAGAACTTTATGAATTTCAAAACTGTAGTTAAAAATGCATGAATCTCTGCCACCTGGTCATGCCTTCTATGGAATGTATTTGTCAGACTACAGTAAATTTGGGTATAACATTTGTTTTGACAGCACCAATTTATTCTAATGCCATTGATATATTAGGGAATAGTTTGAGCATAACTCAAATCTCACATTTGTTTTTGCACATTTTTTCTGCAAGAAACACTAGGGGAACACAGAAAACTGTATCCAGCTGAACCAACAAGATAGGAATACACAAAACACACACATCTCTACCAACTACCTGAGTTCATCACAGGTGTTATTCTATGAGGTTGCATTTTCTGTTCTTTCACACTTGTATGCTTTTCTATACATATACTCATTCTACATCCCAAACCCAAACCTAAGAGTCCTAATGCCAAACAGCGCCCACACAAAGGAAAGCACCATATACACTTGGGAACCTCAAACAGAAATCACCAGACCCTGCAAAAGTGGCTCCGTTTTTATGCTTGTAGTGGTTGCTTTAAACATCAGTACAATTTTCCAACACTTTCAGCTGTCCAGTGAAACTCAAGCAAATCAAAAAGCTACAAAAGAATTTCTAGTCATAATACAAATTAATTGAAGAAAGCCTTACATTGGATCAAATTTTTAAATTTTGATGGAAGTAAACAAATGCCTGGGACTTCCCTGGTAGCTCAGTGGTAAGAGTTCATCTGCCAAAGCAGGAGACACGGGTTCAATCCCTGATCAAGGAAGATTCCACATACTGGAAAGCAACTAAGACCGTGAGCCACAACTATTGATCCTGTGTTCTAGAGCCTCAGAACCACAACTATTGAGCCCATGTGCTGAAGTACTGAGGCCTGTGCACCTTAGAGCCTGAGTTCCACAACAAGTCACTGCAACAATAAGCCTGCTCACCTCAACTAGAGAGTAGCCCTACTCCCTGCAACTAGAGAAGAAACTGCAGCAGCAGTAAAAGCCCAGAATAGCCAAAAATAGATAAATAAATATTTTTTTTAAAAAGCTGAAGATTAAAAAAAAAAATGCCTGGAAAGATCTACATATTGAAGGCAGAAAACCACGCTCCAAGATCTAAAGCCATGAATGATCACTTAACTGTGATCTTTGGATAACAAACAGAGAACAGTAAGCTACAGCCATTCATTCTCATCCTAGTATTTTTAAACTTTTTATGGATTTCAGAAAAACCTCCTTCAGGCTCTTCGCAATAACTCACAAGAGGCAACCCTTCCAATGCCCACTTCAAGTAAACACCAACTCTTTCTCATTCTAAAGTGCCATATGTATTGTAATATTTATGAATTTCATAATCGTTTGACATGATACAACTTTTATTAAGTTCTTATCTTTACCAACAAAGCTTTTGAGTTCTGTCCCTTTAATCTCATCATCCCATAAATTCTATGGTTTTTATTGTGCATTTATGCAGTGGATGGATATTCTAAAGATCACGTTATAACTACTGACTGTACCTCTGGCATTCAACAAGATCTTAAAGGAATAAGATATAAAATGAATAAATCTTGACGGGGAGAAGGGTAGAAAATAGCCCTAATGGTCAACTGTAATCTCCCCACTTATACTCAAAATGTGTACAACATATAATAAAAATACAATAATCAAAAAAGCTAATAAGTCAATGATCTCTGAGGGACAGATGGAGAGAAATTCATTGTCTTTATTTTTTAATGAATATTTCAAGTTGTCTGCAATTCTACTATCTTTATAATCACAAGTAAACACGTCAATTGTTGGGTTTTATTGTTTCACTCTTTGCTTGTTTCTTTTGAAATCTAGATCCCAGCCAAGCACTCACTCCAGTCTCAGGTAGGAAATGGCACTTGTGGTACCCCCACATTACTGGATGCCTGCCTTGAGAGTAACAGTGCACCTGCAAAGTCAAGCTTTCCCTTCCTCACAATTTTACCTGGTCTAGCCCTGCCAAACCCTTAACTCTCAAGCCCATCTGGGCTCTCCTGGCACCAGGCTCAGGGCCTCCTCTCAAGGGGACAAGAGTTGGCTAGACTTCCTTTCCAGATCTACTGTCATCTATTGGACCAATCGCTAAAAGGGGATTGTGGACGTCAAAACCAAATACCAATCTCCAGGTCTTAGATCCTATCCTCTTTCTTAGAAAATCCAGCCTTAATCCAGTTTGCATTTTTCCACAGAAGCAGCTTATTCGCTAATGGAACAGTCAGATTCCTCCGGTTGTTCATTTGTTCACACAGAAAAAGCTGCTTGGGAGACCACCTGTATCGGTAGGGCAGCTGACTAAAGGGTTGTTTTTTCTGGAAATAGATTTTCAGGATAATTCTCAGGATTTTGTGCATGCCAAAGTCACTTTTCCATATAACAATGCTCACCCTCCCAAGGTAGTTTCCTTGTATTCTGTCAAAGTCCAACTGCATGGCAGACAGAAATAAAATGTGTATTAGTTCCTGAAGCTATGAGGTTTTGCTTCTCTCTCCCCAACCTGACACACAGACGATGAAAGTATTCACCCAGTATCTAGAATTCGCCAGTTCAGAAATCTATGTTGGGTTCAATTCTAAACTATTTAGACATGACTCCCAGTGACATTTGATCACATAAAAAAAAGTCCTAAACCATGTTGCAAACAAAAATATATTAGATTGTTCATTTACAAACTGGAGTGGTTTCTGCAAAGAAGCTGAAATCTCCCTTCTCAAAAAGACTGACATTTAAAATTTTCTAGTTAATATTTTAGGCACCATTTGCTTTTTTGAAATTTATTTTATTTGATTTTTACAGAGTTTTGTTGTTTACTGCTATACATAAACTCGAATCAGTCATAGATATACTCTTGACCTCTCTCACCTGAACTCCCCTCCCTCCTCCCTTCCCATCCCACCCCTCCAGGTTGTTGCATAGCCCCTATGTACGTTCCCTTAGTCATATGGCATATTCACAATGGTTGTCTAAGAGGCACCATTTGCTTTTACTTGATAATATTTTGTCTCCTTTCCTACGCTGTCAATGTTTTAACAATGAAGGAGTTTTAAAGTATAATGACAGGGTTTGAAAGGTGTCCTATAGGAAAAAATAGTTTTAAATGAAAAACTTGTTTCACTAGGTTTTCTTTACCTGGGGTATCTCAAAGTTAATGAAATACTTGATCTATTAACATCAGCTATGCCTACAGCAAGCTAAACCAACTTTTGGAGTTGAAATTAACTGCAGTAGGCCACTGGATTTGCTCTGCCATGGCCCACACTCTGTCTGTGGAGTGTGCTTTCTCTGAATCTGAATAAATCCCTTTCTAACCTATTACTTTGTCTCTCACTGAATTCTTCTCTGCAAAGAGACATGAAGAACCTGAACCTCAGTGGGTCCAGACATAGGGTGAGTGATTTTAATTACCAGGGTTTAGGCTGGGTTCGAGTCCCGGTCACATGGGTTCAAGTCCCAAATAGGTTTGATTAAGTTTGGGCCCTGGGTTTAAGTCTCAAATTAAGGTTGAACACTTTCAGATGGCGACTACGAATGAAGGGACCGTGATAAGGTAAGAACGTTTTAGAGTTCGATCTTTGTCCCAAAGAGGCCCATGGGAAGCTGTGAGCCAGGTAGACTGGGGAAGACAGAATTATACAGTTCTCTTTGACTCTGAGATTTTCCTCCTACATTCTTGTTGAGTCCTGCTTTGTTTCTTTCTCTCTTTTGTTAACCTGAAAAGACCTGTGAGATCACCAAGTTGTATTTTGCTTTTATTCCCCTCCCTCTAACTGTTAAAAGTGCCGGCATTTTATTCCCAACTTATCACTAGACCACCTACAGCTCATCATCAACACCATTGGGAACGTCTTCTGTACATTTTCTTTGTGACAACTTTTGGGCACTAAACCGGTTGGGAGACTACTTTAGAAGAGATAACATCTAAAATCGTTAAGTGCAAACCTTTACCAAATTTTGTGGTGGATTTTGATTTTAAGGGTACAATTTTGGATGCAACAAGAATTAGAGACATCTCAGGTTTGGGTCTGAAGTGGGTCAGGCAGCATCAGTTCCAACCAATACCCACTGGGTCATGTCCTCCAGGACTGAGAAAGATTCAGACTACTGGGATTAAATTAGGCTATGTAATCATGTTTGGCTGCAATATGAGTTAAGAAACCAACAAAAATGGCGACTAAATGGATGCCTGAATTATTATACGATATTGCTGTTAGAATTATATTGTAAAAAGAAGTTGAGATGGAGAAAACTTCCATATGTTCAAATTTTCGTGGCCTGGTATGTAGACAGTGAGATTCAAAAGGAATTCAAGGTGTGTGTGGCTCTGGGGAAAAATTCTAGGAAAGACACAAAAGACCTTTTAACTGATGGACCCTGGGGCCATTGAAATGTTAAATCCTCTGCAAGGAGCTTCTGGAGCTACTCCCCGCCTACTGGGACGAGCCATTGTCTCTGGGGATGACTAAGGAAAGAGAAGAGGCCCTACCCATATTCAGGAGTTGCTTTATACCCTGAGTTACCCAAGGGGCCCATCCTTAGCTCAGCATTGACAATAATGTAAGTTACCAACCAACTGACCCTACAGTTTCGCCTCTGAGAGACATTCATGATGGAAATCAAAAAACAGTAAGAGTCTATGTACTTTTCTCAATGTCTGATCTAAGTATGGCAGAAGACAAGTTGGAAGATTTTCCTGAGGATCGTGAACGTTTTACAAAAGAATTATCAGACTAGTGAGGTCTTTGATCTCACATGGGAAGACTTAAAGACTGTACTATCCCACTGCTGCACCTCCAAGGATGTAATACTGGGTGTAATACTAGTGGCCAGAGGTCATGCCAATCAACTGACAGCCTGAGCCCAACAGGATCATGCAGTGCACCAGGTGGGGAATGAGGCTGTTCCTGAGGCAAACCCGAAATGGAATTACCAGTTGAACTCTACTGATAGAGATAGATGGGTTCGCATGATTAACTGTTTAATAGAAGATATGAAAAAGCTTAGAGTAAAACCTGTTAATTATAAAAAGGTGAAAGAGGTCCAACAGGCATAGGATGAAAATCCTGCAGGCTTCCAAAGTAGCTTAGTGGAGGCTTCTAGGGAATATATAAACATGGATCCCTCCTCCCCAGAGAGAGACAGGCCCTTTTGGCTATGCATTTCATAGCCCAGTCTGCCCCAGACATCAGGCGCAAAATTCAGAAAGCAAGTGCTGGTCTTCAGACCCCAGTGAATGGATTTGCTCCAATTGGCTTATTCAGTTTCTAATAATAGGGATATGGCTGAAAAGGCTGAGAGCACCCAGAGAAATATACAAAAGATCCAAATGATTGCAATGACTTTGTCTGCTCAAAAACCACCAACTAGGAGGCTGCCTTTTCTGGGCCAGTCTGGTCCCGGCAGACCACGAGGCCCATGGGTGCCCATGCAAGGCTGGTGTACTCTGTGTGGACAAAAGGGGCACTGGAAGAAGGACTGCTGTCAATGTGTCTTTTGCAAACAGCCAGGGCATTGGCAGAGGGCATGCCCCTGACACCAGAGACTGACGGGGGCCCCTCAGCCATTGATGGCTTTGCAATCAGAAGACCAACGGGGCCCAAGACCAAAAGTGGCTCTGCTTCAACCTCGGATGGTCATTGATGTGGCTGGCCATTTGACAGAAGTTCTTGTAGGCATTGGTGCAACCTTCTCAGTCTTAACCTAAAGGATTGGAAATCTTAGCAGTCATAAAGAGTATGTAATGGGGTTATCAGGAAAGAAACAGGGGCACACTTTCCTGGAGACTGTTTTGTGCAATGCTAATGGACAGCTATTTTTGCATTCCTTTCTGTTTGTGCCTGATTGTCCTATCCCTTTAATGGGGAGAGATTTATTAACTAAGTTAGGGGCCACTCTGTCTCTGGAGGAGAAAGGGAACCACCCTCACTGTGTAAAGAGTTATTTGTGATCATGATTTGGCTGGGTGGGGTAATGGATTTTAATAGGGATGGGTTAAGTGCACCAGGTGGGGAATGAGGCTGTTCCTGAGGCAAACCCGAAATGGAATTACCAGTTGAACTCTACTGATAGAGATAGATGGGTTCGCATGATTAACTGTTTAATAGAAGATATGAAAAAGCTTAGAGTAAAACCTGTTAATTATAAAAAGGTGAAAGAGGTCCAACAGGCATAGGATGAAAATCCTGCAGGCTTCCAAAGTAGCTTAGTGGAGGCTTCTAGGGAATATATAAACATGGATCCCTCCTCCCCAGAGAGAGACAGGCCCTTTTGGCTATGCATTTCATAGCCCAGTCTGCCCCAGACATCAGGCGCAAAATTCAGAAAGCAAGTGCTGGTCTTCAGACCCCAATGAATGGATTTGCTCCAATTGGCTTATTCAGTTTTTAATAATAGGGATATGGCTGAAAAGGCTGAGCACACCCAGAGAAAAATGCAAAAGACCCAGATGATTGCAATGACTTTGTCTGCTCAAAAACCACCAACTAGGAGGCTGCCTTTTCTGGGCCAGTCTGGTCCCGGCAGACCACGAGGCCCATGGGTGCCCATGCAAGGCTGGTGTACTCTGTGTGGACAAAAGGGGCACTGGAAGAAGGACTGCTGTCAATGTGTCTTTTGCAAACAGCCAGGGCATTGGCAGAGGGCATGCCCCTGACACCAGAGACTGACGGGGGCCCCTCAGCCATTGATGGCTTTGCAATCAGAAGACCAACGGGGCCCAAGACCAAAAGTGGCTCTGCTTCAACCTCGGATGGTCATTGATGTGGCTGGCCATTTGACAGAAGTTCTTGTAGGCATTGGTGCAACCTTCTCAGTCTTAACCTAAAGGATTGGAAATCTTAGCAGTCATAAAGAGTATGTAATGGGGTTATCAGGAAAGAAACAGGGGCACACTTTCCTGGAGACTGTTTTGTGCAATGCTAATGGACAGCTATTTTTGCATTCCTTTCTGTTTGTGCCTGATTGTCCTATCCCTTTAATGGGGAGAGATTTATTAACTAAGTTAGGGGCCACTCTGTCTCTGGAGGAGAAAGGGAACCACCCTCACTGTGTAAAGAGTTATTTGTGATCATGATTTATTTGGGTTGGGTAATGGATTTTAATAGGGATGGGTTAAGACCAGACTAGATTTGGTCTCTTCCTCCAAAGTTTTTTTTGGGGGAGCAGCTGGGGGTGGGCAAAGTATTCTTAAAATACCGCTTCTGACAAACAGGTTATGGGTTGACAAATTGTGGTAAATTTCTTTGCCTTTAAGTGATTTGTACTTTGGAGATCTTTATATAGTTTCAATTAAAGAGTTAGTATGGTTTCACAGTGACTTATGATCTTATCTAGCTAAAAACTAACTTTGAGATGTTTTACAGGGTTTCTATGGTATGACAAAGAAAAATAGTTAACTAAGATTATTTAATATGTTAAGTTAAATGTAATTGTTTATAATTCTGGTTATTGTAACCCACCTTTATTGTACACTGTAAGCAGATGTTTGACCATGCCTCTTAAGTCTTTTGTCATTTATAGATATAGTTATGCCCTAATGCTGGTACAAAACATGCCCAGTCATCAAGGGAATCCATAGGAAGGCTAAAGAACCCAGTTACTACTGCTCTATATCAAGATGATGGCTATGTAGGGATTTCAACACATATGGACTGAAACTAGGAGCTGTCCTGCCCCTGGGGCCCCTAGATCAGGTACTCAAGAGATTTTTACTCCCTGATAGACAGGGTCAACACCCATGCTAAGCCTTGAAGCAATTACAGAAGACGGACTTTCGCCCTTCTGCCTCCCATAAGAATATGGGAGTAAAATCTCTTGAGGGGGGAATGTAAGGGTTAAGAGGGAAAGGGTCAGGGCACAATATTTGAAAAGAATGACAGCCCAAGGACACAGCATAAACCCATTAGAATCAAATGGGTCCAAGATGGCAGACCAGACCTTGATCCTCAGTCAGCAAGATAAATGACACACACACAGAGGTGCCATGACAGTTTTGCCCCTTCCCTAAAAGAGCTGGAATAATCCTCCCACTTACTAGCATATGAAATTACCCAGCCTATAAAAAATAAGAACGCCATGTTTTCAGGGCCACTGGATTTGCTCTGCCATGGCCCACACTCTGTCTGTGGAGTGTGCTTTCTCTGAATCTGAATAAAGCCCTTTCTTATCTATCAAAAAAAAAAAAAAAAATTAACTGCAGTAGTTGGAAATGGTCTTGCATTCTTTATGTGGGAAGAAAGCTTGTCCAACACAGTCCATGATTTTTTTTTTTTCATAGCACTGAGCTCTTCTATGCCCCTAAGGATAAGTTGGATGAGACCTCTTGTATAAGTCAGAGCTTTTTTTTTTTTTTTGGCCATTTCTATTGGTCTTTCATTTATCTATTTTCATCCATCTTTGTTCTTTGGCCTGTGTGGGCCTCCCACTGTAGCTAAGTTAGATTTTGAGAGCTAATAGTCAAGTAATGCAGTCCTAACTGGGAAAGAGAGAAGATAGTGGTAGAGGAAGAAAAGTCCAGTGAATCATGACGCTATAGTCACAGACATGGTACACTTTCATCCTCTGTCTTGTGTATGTTGTTTTTGTGTGTATGTTTATTGATTCAATACATCTTCTGTCACATTAAGAATATGAAGTTGATTTTTACTATCCCTGGTATGACCTATAGAGGGTACTGGATAATTGTTTTGATTAAATTTGTTACTTCTTTCAAACAACTTTTACACATTTTATTTTAGCCTTCCACTGACTTAAGCAATTTTTAATTTTTTTGACCCATTGAAACAGTAAGCCCAAACACACTTAGCCTCTGAGTAGGTAACACAGACTATGTAGCTCTGCCCAAGAGTATCTCTCGCTCACAGGGAAAATAGGAAAACAATAGAATCAATCCAAAGAACTTCCAGACTTCTGAGGAATGGCTGGGATCAGCCCTGTTGAGCCCTTACTCATTTCTCTTCCATTCCTGGAGAGGTAACTCAGTAGTAATAAGATAGTCTCACTATTGTCTCATAAGCAATTATAAAAAAAACCTTGTGTGGGTTTTTTATTTTTTTTTTTAAAGTTTCAAGGTCAGGCTGATGAAGTAAATTTCGTGTAGACCTATACTCCATATTCTATTAATATAAAGCAAGGTCAACTTCTCAGCCTCTTCTTATGAAATTACCCAGCCTATAAAAAATAAGAACGCCATGTTTTCAGGGCCACTGGATTTGCTCTGCCATGGCCCACACTCTGTCTGTGGAGTGTGCTTTCTCTGAATCTGAATAAAGCCCTTTCTTATCTATCAAAAAAAAAAAAAAAAATTAACTGCAGTAGTTGGAAATGGTCTTGCATTCTTTATGTGGGAAGAAAGCTTGTCCAACACAGTCCATGATTTTTTTTTTTTCATAGCACTGAGCTCTTCTATGCCCCTAAGGATAAGTTGGATGAGACCTCTTGTATAAGTCAGAGCTTTTTTTTTTTTTTTGGCCATTTCTATTGGTCTTTCATTTATCTATTTTCATCCATCTTTGTTCTTTGGCCTGTGTGGGCCTCCCACTGTAGCTAAGTTAGATTTTGAGAGCTAATAGTCAAGTAATGCAGTCCTAACTGGGAAAGAGAGAAGATAGTGGTAGAGGAAGAAAAGTCCAGTGAATCATGACGCTATAGTCACAGACATGGTACACTTTCATCCTCTGTCTTGTGTATGTTGTTTTTGTGTGTATGTTTATTGATTCAATACATCTTCTGTCACATTAAGAATATGAAGTTGATTTTTACTATCCCTGGTATGACCTATAGAGGGTACTGGATAATTGTTTTGATTAAATTTGTTACTTCTTTCAAACAACTTTTACACATTTTATTTTAGCCTTCCACTGACTTAAGCAATTTTTAATTTTTTTGACCCATTGAAACAGTAAGCCCAAACACACTTAGCCTCTGAGTAGGTAACACAGACTATGTAGCTCTGCCCGCAAGAGTATCTCTCGCTCACAGGGAAAATAGGAAAACAATAGAATCAATCCAAAGAACTTCCAGACTTCTGAGGAATGGCTGGGATCAGCCCTGTTGAGCCCTTACTCATTTCTCTTCCATTCCTGGAGAGGTAACTCAGTAGTAATAAGATAGTCTCACTATTGTCTCATAAGCAATTATAAAAAAAACCTTGTGTGGGTTTTTTATTTTTTTTTTTAAAGTTTAGAGGTCAGGCTGATGAAGTAAATTTCGTGTAGACCTATACTCCATATTCTATTAATATAAAGCAAGGTCAACTTCTCAGCCTCTTCTTATTACTAGAAACAATTCTAAAGTCCCTGGAATATGACTTCTTCTAAGCTGGAACAGTGTGGATACACAGAGGAACAGAGCCAGACATGAAGATAGCAGGCAAGAGAAAATGCATACTCTACTGTATTGAGTGCTTTCTATGTGCTCTTTCTAAAGATGAGGAAACTTGGGCCCAGAGAGCCTTATAGAAATGCACCTTCACAACTCTTAAAAAAAGCTCTCTCCCACCCAAGCTTCTTCACCCTTTAGGAGGCAACCATCAAAATAGCCCTGTACTGTGGGACCTGGGCTCTCATGGCAGATAATTTGCCATTTATTAATGTATGATCCAGAGCAAGTTGAATAAATTCTCTAAGTCTCATTACTTATTTTTTTTAATATTTTATATGATTTCATGTAAATGTTTCTATGATTTCATATAAATATGTCATATAAACATTTTATATGATTTATAAAAATGTATGTCAAAGGGTGGTTATGGAGATTAGATGTGATAATGTTCTTAAGGTCTAAGCATATAATAAGTATTTTTATAAGGATCATTATTATTAACTATTATTATTTTTCACTGACAAAATGACTGCAGAGACATGGTGGTTTTTTTCCACACCATTGCAGTGGGTTAATAACACTCTCCCCTTTCTTTCTAATCATCTTTTAATTTTTTTACTAATATGGCTTCTTTTTTCTTTGAAAATTTCACTTGTTGAAAATTTCAAACATAAATAAGAGATTAAAAACTCCAATATCCATCATTCAGCTTCAACAGTTATCAACTTGTAACTAACTATCTAAACATTAACACCAGTAAGAAAAATCCTCTTCAGTTTACTTGTTATATAGAATCATTTGAGTTTGTCTTATTAAAATCCCAAATATTCCAGAAATTATTTTCAAGTGTATTGGGTTGGCCAAAAAGTTCATTTCTGTAACAGCATTTGGAAAAACCCAAACAAACTTTTTGGCCAACCCAATATAAATACTGCTTACAGTTACTTCCCTTTTCACTTATTAAAAAAAAAGTAACCAGTCTTTTTGGAATTACAATTTATAGTATAAAAAGCTGAGACAACTTTACAAATGATATATGATCCAAAAAATTCTCAACCTCAGCATGGAATCAAGACAAGAATATGAACTTGAAAAGGGTCTAAGATCTGTGAAAAGTTTACAAATCCTCTAGGAAGCTTTTTTCCTGAATCTTATCCAAGTGTTGGCTTCTAAACAAAATACAAAGAAAATGAGCTAAACCAAGCTCTGTCCCCCAGTTAGAGGAATTCCCCATAGCTCTATCATTGAAAATTGGGCCTTTGTCTTCCAATGTGGGCCTCCAAAGTTTAGGCTGTTGATGCAGAACCACTGAAGTTATTGCAAACCACATCTCATAGACTCTAAAAATGTTTTTTTAGTAATGGGGAACTAATTATGTGATTACTAGACTCCTTCATGTGTCATTAGTCATATGAAGCTGGAATATACGCCTGTTTTCAAGGCAAATTGCTCATTTTTAATTGTGCCTCAAAATGGATCCTCTGTTCTGTAACCTAAACTGAAAACCCTTCAAGGATATACCTAAGACTGATCTTGGTTTATGTATAGCTACAAACAATAAAACTCTGTAAAAGCAAGACGAAAATAAGTAATAAAAAAAATTCAATTTAAAACTTCTAAACAGGCATCTTTAGCCAGGTCCGTGGAGGGTCTGGGCTAAGTTGGAGAATTGTCTAAATGGGAGACAGGAATGAAAAGACTGGAGTCTTCTGCATGTTTCTTCCTTTCCTACAAATGCCTGAGGGAAATTCAAATCACAGCCATCTTTTTCTCCGTAACTCAGAAAAACAGCACCATCGCCTTCCCCAACAAGTGAGAGGGGTGAGAAGAGGGAGGGAAAAGAATATGGCTGCAAGAAAGCCAGGAGAATGAGAGACTCCAAAACTTGCTATTTTAAACATTAACACCAGTAAGAAAAATCCTCTTCAGTTTACTTGTTATATAGAATCATTTGAGTTTGTCTTATTAAAATCCCAAATATTCCAGAAATTATTTTCAAGTGTATTGGGTTGGCCAAAAAGTTCATTTCTGTAACAGCATTTGGAAAAACCCAAACAAACTTTTTGGCCAACCCAATATAAATACTGCTTACAGTTACTTCCCTTTTCACTTATTAAAAAAAAAGTAACCAGTCTTTTTGGAATTACAATTTATAGTATAAAAAGCTGAGACAACTTTACAAATGATATATGATCCAAAAAATTCTCAACCTCAGCATGGAATCAAGACAAGAATATGAACTTGAAAAGGGTCTAAGATCTGTGAAAAGTTTACAAATCCTCTAGGAAGCTTTTTTCCTGAATCTTATCCAAGTGTTGGCTTCTAAACAAAATACAAAGAAAATGAGCTAAACCAAGCTCTGTCCCCCAGTTAGAGGAATTCCCCATAGCTCTATCATTGAAAATTGGGCCTTTGTCTTCCAATGTGGGCCTCCAAAGTTTAGGCTGTTGATGCAGAACCACTGAAGTTATTGCAAACCACATCTCATAGACTCTAAAAATGTTTTTTTAGTAATGGGGAACTAATTATGTGATTACTAGACTCCCTTCATGTGTCATTAGTCATATGAAGCTGGAATATACGCCTGTTTTCAAGGCAAATTGCTCATTTTTAATTGTGCCTCAAAATGGATCCTCTGTTCTGTAACCTAAACTGAAAACCCTTCAAGGATATACCTAAGACTGATCTTGGTTTATGTATAGCTACAAACAATAAAACTCTGTAAAAGCAAGACGAAAATAAGTAATAAAAAAAATTCAATTTAAAACTTCTAAACAGGCATCTTTAGCCAGGTCCGTGGAGGGTCTGGGCTAAGTTGGAGAATTGTCTAAATGGGAGACAGGAATGAAAAGACTGGAGTCTTCTGCATGTTTCTTCCTTTCCTACAAATGCCTGAGGGAAATTCAAATCACAGCCATCTTTTTCTCCGTAACTCAGAAAAACAGCACCATCGCCCCTTCCCCAACAAGTGAGAGGGGGTGAGAAGAGGGGAGGGAAAAGAATATGGCTGCAAGAAAGCCAGGGAGAATGAGAGACTCCAAAACTTGCTAGGTCAAGAACTCCTTAGGGCACAAACCACATCCCATTCATTTCTAAAACCACAGTGCTTGGCACACAGTAGGAATGCAATGAATGTTTGCTAAATTCAATTTAATTGAAATGAGAAGAAACAGATTGACCCAATGTAGCTGGCAAGGTCTCTAAACATAATTAATTCTGGAGGTTCTCAAAATCATCTGAGAGTTGCTTGCAGGCTCAGTAATAATTTTCATCTAATGACAGCTCCTTAGACCAGATATGAATTTCATTAAATGAGTCGGCATGCCAGCAGCTAGAATAGGAGCAAAATGTTAAAGAAGATCTGTGTATCACCAGGGTCAGGGGACAGAACAGGATATGGGTTAATTATGCTCTCTCAAGCTTTTGCTGTATGGAATTTGTTTTCTAGAACAGGAGCAATCTGTTTCAGATGGGAATCAGTGTGATAACAAGTCATATTCTGCCAGAGTGTGTGTGGCCAGGACCGGAGCTGCTGACTTCAGGGGTGCTCAGCTGTGGCCAGTCCAGGCTCTTCAGGCACACCCTGGAGCATGCAGCACAAGTGATGTCAGCCAAACTAACATTAATTGCTCAGGTTGGGCTTTGGTCCCCTTTAAAACAACTCTATGAGGCAGTCTCATTTCTATAGTGACGTTCGCTGTTTTAATTTCCAAACAACACTCAAGTTTGATCTTGTTTCAGCACCAAACTTTTCATTCAGGTGTGGTTTCAACAGAACTGATAATAATTCCATACTTTCCCTGACCTTGTCCCAGCTTTCCTGTAAACAGACAGGAGATGGGAGGGAAGAATGGTAATACCAACTTAAACTCTGGGGGTGGCTAGTAAGTTGGTCTATTGTGTCTCAAGGAATGCTCTCTGCTACCACTTTGATGTAGTCAAAGGAAAGGATGTGCCACTGGAGGTCTAACAGACAGCACTGTAAATTGCATCTTCTTTTCATAAGCTGAAGATGAGCCTTATACCAATAAACATCTGGGCCTCCCATTGTTCCATGTCTGGGTATCAGGAAGTTTGGGTAGTAGAGACAATGCGAAATGCTAGAGACAAAAATAATTACTTGAATCAGTACAAGTTACACTGGCTGTGTTGATTTAAGATGCTCTGTTAGCTACTGTACCAAGTCAGGTTGTTTGGCACACAGTAGGAATGCAATGAATGTTTGCTAAATTCAATTTAATTGAAATGAGAAGAAACAGATTGACCCAATGTAGCTGGCAAGGTCTCTAAACATAATTAATTCTGGAGGTTCTCAAAATCATCTGAGAGTTGCTTGCAGGCTCAGTAATAATTTTCATCTAATGACAGCTCCTTAGACCAGATATGAATTTCATTAAATGAGTCGGCATGCCAGCAGCTAGAATAGGAGCAAAATGTTAAAGAAGATCTGTGTATCACCAGGGTCAGGGGACAGAACAGGATATGGGTTAATTATGCTCTCTCAAGCTTTTGCTGTATGGAATTTGTTTTCTAGAACAGGAGCAATCTGTTTCAGATGGGAATCAGTGTGATAACAAGTCATATTCTGCCAGAGTGTGTGTGGCCAGGACCGGAGCTGCTGACTTCAGGGGTGCTCAGCTGTGGCCAGTCCAGGCTCTTCAGGCACACCCTGGAGCATGCAGCACAAGTGATGTCAGCCAAACTAACATTAATTGCTCAGGTTGGGCTTTGGTCCCCTTTAAAACAACTCTATGAGGCAGTCTCATTTCTATAGTGACGTTCGCTGTTTTAATTTCCAAACAACACTCAAGTTTGATCTTGTTTCAGCACCAAACTTTTCATTCAGGTGTGGTTTCAACAGAACTGATAATAATTCCATACTTTCCCTGACCTTGTCCCAGCTTTCCTGTAAACAGACAGGAGATGGGAGGGAAGAATGGTAATACCAACTTAAACTCTGGGGGTGGCTAGTAAGTTGGTCTATTGTGTCTCAAGGAATGCTCTCTGCTACCACTTTGATGTAGTCAAAGGAAAGGATGTGCCACTGGAGGTCTAACAGACAGCACTGTAAATTGCATCTTCTTTTCATAAGCTGAAGATGAGCCTTATACCAATAAACATCTGGGCCTCCCATTGTTCCATGTCTGGGTATCAGGAAGTTTGGGTAGTAGAGACAATGCGAAATGCTAGAGACAAAAATAATTACTTGAATCAGTACAAGTTACACTGGCTGTGTTGATTTAAGATGCTCTGTTAGCTACTGTACCAAGTCAGGGCTTGATTTCTTTTTGTTGTGTTTGCTTTCTTCCCAAGTGAACAAAAAGAAGTACAAGACCGGAAACTGGAGAGTACATAAGCCAGGTAGGTGGGATTTAATGAGTTAAACCTTTTAAGCTTTACAGAAAGCTAGACTTTTAGGGGACAAAAAATTGCTGACTGGAGGCTTAAACTCCATGCTTTCATCTCTGGGATGACAGCTAATTAAATATGTCTTTACAATATCTAACATTCGGTACTCTGCACGAAAAAGCATGACCTGGCATTGTGTAAATAGAATTTTCTTTCTTTCTTTTTTTTTTTCATTTTTTAAAGGTGTTGTTTCTTTTTTGGTTGTTCGTTTATTTTTGTTTTTCTCATCATGCCTTTTTTTACTATTTATTTTCATTCATCTTTTATTCTTTGGCATGTGGGACACCCATTGCAGTGGTCTCTCTCGCTGCAGAGCATTGGCTCTGGGCGCATGCGCTGGCTCCTAATTGGACGCACTGGTCCAGCGGCTCTGCGGCACGTGGGATCTTACCAGGCCAGTGATGGAACCGGTGCCCCTTGAACTACAAAGAGGACTCTCTACCCACTGGACCACCAGGGAAGCCCTAAATAGAAGTTTGTGTTTCCAAATGCTGTTTGATAAAGATATATTTCTTTTATAATAAGAAAAAAAATAATACATTAACTATTTAAAAAATGATCCTTCAGGAGAACAAGAGAACAGATAAAAGATCATTTGATTCACACCAAGTGGGTTTGGGTTCAAGTTCCAGCTTTGTTACCTCCTAGCTCCAATAAATTGGAAAAGTTCTTTACTTCTGTAAATTGCTCCTTACTCACCTGTAACATCATGAGTGATAACACCACCCTCTTCACAGAGTTGTGTTAGGGATTAAAACAGTTTTAAAAGTATGCATCTTCTTTTCATAAGCTGAAGATGAGCCTTATACCAATAAACATCTGGGCCTCCCATTGTTCCATGTCTGGGTATCAGGAAGTTTGGGTAGTAGAGACAATGCGAAATGCTAGAGACAAAATAATTACTTGAATCAGTACAAGTTACACTGGCTGTGTTGATTTAAGATGCTCTGTTAGCTACTGTACCAAGTCAGGGCTTGATTTCTTTTTGTTGTGTTTGCTTTCTTCCCAAGTGAACAAAAAGAAGTACAAGACCGGAAACTGGAGAGTACATAAGCCAGGTAGGTGGGATTTAATGAGTTAAACCTTTTAAGCTTTACAGAAAGCTAGACTTTTAGGGGACAAAAAATTGCTGACTGGAGGCTTAAACTCCATGCTTTCATCTCTGGGATGACAGCTAATTAAATATGTCTTTACAATATCTAACATTCGGTACTCTGCACGAAAAAGCATGACCTGGCATTGTGTAAATAGAATTTTCTTTCTTTCTTTTTTTTTTTCATTTTTTAAAGGTGTTGTTTCTTTTTTGGTTGTTCGTTTATTTTTGTTTTTCTCATCATGCCTTTTTTTACTATTTATTTTCATTCATCTTTTATTCTTTGGCATGTGTGGGCCACCCATTGCAGTGGTCTCTCTCGCTGCAGAGCATTGGCTCTGGGCGCATGCGCTGGCTCCTAATTGGACGCACTGGTCCAGCGGCTCTGCGGCACGTGGGATCTTACCAGGCCAGTGATGGAACCGGTGCCCCTTGAACTACAAAGAGGACTCTCTACCCACTGGACCACCAGGGAAGCCCTAAATAGAAGTTTGTGTTTCCAAATGCTGTTTGATAAAGATATATTTCTTTTATAATAAGAAAAAAAATAATACATTAACTATTTAAAAAATGATCCTTCAGGAGAACAAGAGAACAGATAAAAGATCATTTGATTCACACCAAGTGGGTTTGGGTTCAAGTTCCAGCTTTGTTACCTCCTAGCTCCAATAAATTGGAAAAGTTCTTTACTTCTGTAAATTGCTCCTTACTCACCTGTAACATCATGAGTGATAACACCACCCTCTTCACAGAGTTGTGTTAGGGATTAAAACAGTAAAAAGTATCTAACACTTATTAACCACTCAGCTTATAGCAGCTATGGCATGACATTAACTTAAGAGCTCACTACTGTTTTCAAGAAAACGCCAATGCCATTTCGCAAGAGACCATTTTTTAAAAATGAAGCAATTCTATGTAACCATATATTTTTAAAATGCCAATTGAAAAGCACAGAATTGATGAAAGAGAATTTTTTTTTAATCTTTGTTGTTTTTTTTTTGCCCACATGGCTGGTGGGATTTCAGTTCCCTGACCAGGGATTGGACCCAGGTAGGCCCTCTACAGCAAAAGCATGAAATCGTAACCATTGGACAACTAAAGAATACCCATAAAAGAGTATTTTTAAGGACTGTCGAACTGGGTGAAAATAACCAGGAGGCTGTGGCAGCTCTGAGAAAGGGAATGATCCTAGGTAAATTTCCTTGAACCTCAGTCTCCTCATCAGACCATCCTGACCTACCCCAGGCAATGTTTTGAGGGTCCATTAAGAAAACCACATGAAAGAGCTTTGAAAGTTAAAAGATCTGTAAGCACAGAAGATGGATGTTGTTATAATCCTGTAATTTGAAAGTATACAAACATATTAAAATCTACTCAGAGTTCAGTCATGCTTTTGAAACATAATCTACCTAACCAACAGCCCCAAAACAAAGCAAAAAAAGCTTTTGATTGGTTTTTTTTCTTAAGTTCCTGAAAAAATAGGATGAGAAAAAAAAATCCTATTTCTATATATGCTTTTATAAAAGATTAGATAATGCAGTATGTGTTGGTTCTCTGTATGTTCTAGAAAATTTGCAAAAATACCAATAAATCAATAACACCAAACAGGCAAACAGCATTAAATATAACAACAACCCACTGACTTTTCTAGGCTCTAGAAAAATTCTAACTAATAAAACTCTTGTTTATTCATCATACACAGCTTCTTTGCTTTATTTACTTATTTCTTATGAATGAATGAGTCAGAAATGGAAGGTCCTGGCAGACAAGGATCTTGGGACATGCCTTCACACATGGCTGGTGAATAATTGATTTAAAATAATCACTTTAAATGATGAACATTCATTGCTGGTGTCAGGTTCATTGTTACTAGCCTTTAGAAAGCAATATGGCAAAATCTATTAAGAGCCATAAAAATGCCCATATATTTTCACCCAGTCATCACAGCCCTGGGAGTTTATTCTAGGGAAATAATTCATGTAAAAAGATGTTTGTGGCAGTTTCATATGTAAAAGTAAAATCACTTATATGTTCAACCATGATTTTAAAAAAAAGTTCAACCATGATTGTAATAATTATAAAGATCATGCAGCAATGCAGAACTATATTAATTAAAAATTATTAAACTACAAACATGAAATGGCACCCTAATGTGATTTCAGGTCTGTAAAATTTTGATACGTGAATAATAGTCAGACAAATATGCAAAAATAAAAAATAAGGTATTAAGAAGGAATGATAGGGCTTCCCTGATGGTCCAGTGGTTAGAGAGTCTGCCTTGCAGTGCAGGGGGCGCTGGATGAATCCCTGGCCCAGGAAGATTCCACGTGCCTTGGAGCAGCTGGACCAGTGTGCCCAATGAGGAGCCAGCACTCTGGAGCGCATGCGCCCAGAGCTGGTGCTCTGCAGTGAAAGAGGCCACTGCAATGAGAGGCCCACACATTCCAAAGAATAAAAAATGGATAAAAAACAAATGTAAAACAAAAGAGACATGATGGGGAAAAAGAAAAAACAAAACTTTTTTTAAAAATTTAAAAAGGTATGATACATAGTTTTTACATTTTTTTCTTGACTATGCTATTTTTCACAGTTAAAAAAAAAATCAAGTGAAACATTTTTCATTTGAGTAGTGCTGTAAGGGTATCAAAACACTGGCATAATCTTATTTGACTTTCACCACAGCCCTGGAGTAAGAATGTTCCTGAGTTGAAGCAATCTGTGTTTGTTTTAAAATCGTCCTTAATAAAGGATTCTTAAAAATAAATGGTATCTATATTTTTAAATTTTCTTCTTCCTCTTTTCCCATTAGTAAAGTAAAGTTTTAGAAATTAAAATATGCGAATGAATGAGTCAGAAATGGAAGGTCCTGGCAGACAAGGATCTTGGGACATGCCTTCACACATGGCTGGTGAATAATTGATTTAAAATAATCACTTTAAATGATGAACATTCATTGCTGGTGTCAGGTTCATTGTTACTAGCCTTTAGAAAGCAATATGGCAAAATCTATTAAGAGCCATAAAAATGCCCATATATTTTCACCCAGTCATCACAGCCCTGGGAGTTTATTCTAGGGAAATAATTCATGTAAAAAGATGTTTGTGGCAGTTTCATATGTAAAAGTAAAATCACTTATATGTTCAACCATGATTTTAAAAAAAAGTTCAACCATGATTGTAATAATTATAAAGATCATGCAGCAATGCAGAACTATATTAATTAAAAATTATTAAACTACAAACATGAAATGGCACCCTAATGTGATTTCAGGTCTGTAAAATTTTGATACGTGAATAATAGTCAGACAAATATGCAAAAATAAAAAATAAGGTATTAAGAAGGAATGATAGGGCTTCCCTGATGGTCCAGTGGTTAGAGAGTCTGCCTTGCAGTGCAGGGGGCGCTGGATGAATCCCTGGCCCAGGAAGATTCCACGTGCCTTGGAGCAGCTGGACCAGTGTGCCCAATGAGGAGCCAGCACTCTGGAGCGCATGCGCCCAGAGCTGGTGCTCTGCAGTGAAAGAGGCCACTGCAATGAGAGGCCCACACATTCCAAAGAATAAAAAATGGATAAAAAACAAATGTAAAACAAAAGAGACATGATGGGGAAAAAGAAAAAACAAAACTTTTTTTAAAAATTTAAAAAGGTATGATACATAGTTTTTACATTTTTTTCTTGACTATGCTATTTTTCACAGTTAAAAAAAAAATCAAGTGAAACATTTTTCATTTGAGTAGTGCTGTAAGGGTATCAAAACACTGGCATAATCTTATTTGACTTTCACCACAGCCCTGGAGTAAGAATGTTCCTGAGTTGAAGCAATCTGTGTTTGTTTTAAAATCGTCCTTAATAAAGGATTCTTAAAAATAAATGGTATCTATATTTTTAAATTTTCTTCTTCCTCTTTTCCCATTAGTAAAGTAAAAGTTTAATATGACAACCTGGGTTGGAAAAGAGAAGTTATAGCTGCATAACTTTTTTTTTTTTAATATTTATTTGGCTGCATTGAGACTCAGTTGCTGCACTCAGGATCTTTGTTGTGGTGCACAGATGTTCTTGTGGCTCATGGGTTTCACTGCTCTAAGGCATGTGGGATGTTCATTCCCTAACCAGGGATTGACCCCATATCCCCTACATTGCAAGGCAGACTCTTAACCCGTGGACCACCAGGGAAGCCTCTAATCTTTTTAAATAGAGCAAAAGATATCCTTGTCAGGCTACAGAGTAGAATACAATGAATAAAACTGCCTGATACTTTTTCTTCAGTTTAAGTGTTTTTCTTTGTTTAAAAGATTTTAAAAGAGAGAGAGAAAAATAAAATGGAATTGAAAGGGTTCTACCTTGATTTGAGACTTAAACCCAGGGTCCAGACCTGATCAAACCTTTTCGGGACTTGAACCCTTGTGGCTGGAGCTTGAATTCCAGCCAAAACCCTGTTTGGGACCTGAACCCACGTGGCTGGACCTTGAATTCCAGCCAAAACCCTGTATGGGACTTGAACCCATGTGGCTAAGGCTTAACCCCAGCCAAAATTCTGCTTGGGACTTGAACCCACATAGTCAGGACTCAATCCCGGCCAAAAGCCCTGTCTGGGAATCAAACCCATGTGGCCGGGACTTAATCCAGCACTCACCCAATGTCTGGATGCACTGAGGCTCAGGCTGTTCATGCCTCAATGCAGAAGGAATTCAGTAAGAGGCAGAGTGATAAGGCAAGAAGAGGATTTATTAGGGTAGGGTACTTGTAAGAGGTGCAAACGGGCAGGCAGGAAAACTCTGCTCCTCTTCTTTGGGTGGGCAACATGTATATAGGAGGGTAGAAGACTGCCTTCCTCAAGTAGATGCAGATGCAGACACAAGGCATACATCATTAGCTCCTCCTTCCCTAGCTCTTCCTGCTTTATTGAACAAGGAGCGGTATTCTTGAGTTACCATTAACCTACTGGCCTCCCAACTTATTCCAGGTTTTACCTTTCCACCTACAGTCCCCTACTAGGACTCCACAACTACCTAACTATTCTACTCTGTCCCTATCAGAATGGATAAAAAGAAGGAGATAAAAGTGGAAGGGTCAGCATAATAGCATAAACTAGTATGGATTTGAATAGGCCACTTGAAAATAATCAGGTAAGACTGGGTGCAGACTCTTTTATGGGTTTCACTGCTCTAAGGCATGTGGGATGTTCATTCCCTAACCAGGGATTGACCCCATATCCCCTACATTGCAAGGCAGACTCTTAACCCGTGGACCACCAGGGAAGCCTCTAATCTTTTTAAATAGAGCAAAAGATATCCTTGTCAGGCTACAGAGTAGAATACAATGAATAAAACTGCCTGATACTTTTTCTTCAGTTTAAGTGTTTTTCTTTGTTTAAAAGATTTTAAAAGAGAGAGAGAAAAATAAAATGGAATTGAAAGGGTTCTACCTTGATTTGAGACTTAAACCCAGGGTCCAGACCTGATCAAACCTTTTCGGGACTTGAACCCTTGTGGCTGGAGCTTGAATTCCAGCCAAAACCCTGTTTGGGACCTGAACCCACGTGGCTGGACCTTGAATTCCAGCCAAAACCCTGTATGGGACTTGAACCCATGTGGCTAAGGCTTAACCCCAGCCAAAATTCTGCTTGGGACTTGAACCCACATAGTCAGGACTCAATCCCGGCCAAAAGCCCTGTCTGGGAATCAAACCCATGTGGCCGGGACTTAATCCAGCACTCACCCAATGTCTGGATGCACTGAGGCTCAGGCTGTTCATGCCTCAATGCAGAAGGAATTCAGTAAGAGGCAGAGTGATAAGGCAAGAAGAGGATTTATTAGGGTAGGGTACTTGTAAGAGGTGCAAACGGGCAGGCAGGAAAACTCTGCTCCTCTTCTTTGGGTGGGCAACATGTATATAGGAGGGTAGAAGACTGCCTTCCTCAAGTAGATGCAGATGCAGACACAAGGCATACATCATTAGCTCCTCCTTCCCTAGCTCTTCCTGCTTTATTGAACAAGGAGCGGTATTCTTGAGTTACCATTAACCTACTGGCCTCCCAACTTATTCCAGGTTTTACCTTTCCACCTACAGTCCCCTACTAGGACTCCACAACTACCTAACTATTCTACTCTGTCCCTATCAGAATGGATAAAAAGAAGGAGATAAAAGTGGAAGGGTCAGCATAATAGCATAAACTAGTATGGATTTGAATAGGCCACTTGAAAATAATCAGGTAAGACTGGGGGACTGTGTATACAATGTGTATACAATGATATCACAGTGATTGTATTGGCATCTGGTTTTCAGCCAGATGGATGTGGATTCTAAGCAAGTTTCATGCCTAATGATTTAAGTTCTCTGAGTCTCAGTTTCCTTGTTTTTAAGAAGAAAGATAATCACATTCACCTTGCAGAGTCTGTCCAGAGATGAGACAAAGGATGTGGAATGCCTGATCGACAGTGGCCCATGAGTAGATAATAGCCTGCCTCTTCTTAGCCTGGTGAAGCCAAAGCCCTTGCTGACCAAAAATGTGAGATGATAGCTCACTTAACCAATAGGCATGGGGGCATCCTGCTCTCGTGGTTCCATGGCTCTGCTAAAACTTTGCCACTCACAATGAGAGCTGCAGTCCACCTGTCTCTTCACCTACTGCGTATCCACAAGGCAGAGAGTTGGCAAAGTCTCTACCCAGCCATCTCTGAACACTAAAATAGATTAGCGTGTTGACTGGGAATAAGCAAATGACTTAATCTCAAACATTTGAGCTAGAATTTTTGCATTCTCAGAACATTCATCAGCAAAAAATATTTGGATAAAATATTTCCTTTCTGTGATGAAGTCAGTCTCACCCTGGCTGATGAAACCTGAATCCCCCATGTATAAGTATAAGCCAGGACCCAGTCAATGTATTTACCTACCATCACAAGGACTTGGAACTGAGAATGAGCATGAATGCTCAACATATTAAAGGCTATGACTTTCAAAGGGAATTTCTGGGTACTTCCTGTCATTTGATCTTTCCATAATTATGCTGCAAGTTTTGTTATTTTTGTTCAGTTGCTACCAACTGCCAAACAAAAGGGAGACACTCTAAGAGTATCATATAATGTTTCTTTTCTTAAATTATATTATCATTAGTATTACTATCAAAGTAACCCATATTCTCTGTATCTTCAAATTCAGATAAATGAAAAGAAGAAAATTAAATTCCCTGCTTTCCCACAACACCCAGACAACTAAAGCTAGGCTAGCATTTTAACATTTTGGAATTGAACTTCTAATTTTTCTACATGGATCTACCTTCTTCCCTTCTTTGTCTTTCAATTTTTCCCCAAACTAGGACAATATTGTACCACAATTTTGTAATCTTTTTTTGCTCACAAAGTAATATATCATGAAACTTTTCCATTATCTGCTACTGTATCGTTTTTAATAACTGTGTGCTATCCTATCATATGGACATAATATAATGAATTTAATAATTCCCTCTATTGGGAACTTCCCTGGTGGTCCAGCAGTTAAGATTCCACACTTCCACTGCAGGAAGCCCAGGTTCCATCCCTGGTCAGAGAACTAAGATCCCACATGCTTCAGGGTACAAAAAAAAAAAAAAACACCCTGTATTGGCTACTAGATGTTTCCAGTTCTTTACTAGCATAATCTAGTTTCTAAAAATAATTTTAAAATATGAGTAAGAGTTGGGAAATTCTGCTTGAGTAGATTCAGACTTAAACCTGATATCCAAATGGGCTAAATGCAAATAAGAAAGCCTAGATCTAAAGTTCAAACCCCCTTTGAACTCTGGTGCTTCCATTCAAGCGCCACAGAAGACCTGCACCTGTGAAGCCGCCTCCCCAGCTTGGCCGGAATTCCCGAGGGAACCGAGGCCGCGCGATGGAGCAGGCAGCTTTGTTTCTCCAGAATCCCAGTGAAGCATTCATCTTGGGGTTCAAGCAATGTCATGTTTGCAAAGTCTGAGTCAGAACCTCCACCACCCACCCAATGAAAAGCGCTTCTACTGTAGCTTTGTTTCAAGTTTTGCACAAAAATAAAAGAAATGTGGGGGAGGGTAAGAGAAACGACCAGACATCAGGCATGTTTTCATTTCCTGTTGGGTGGCTGATGCTGCATCTCCTTCTGCTTCTTGGGTTCCCAGTACCAACTCCCATCAGTCATTGGAGCTGCTTGAACTCTCACGCGATCCTAGACATCCAACCTTATACTCTGGGTGGTTTTGTCCAGAAGAAAATGTCTGTTGAACAAAAGCAGCAAACCCAGAAGCAACTGTAAAAGTAAGTCAGAGAGGGTTGTGGTAGAAAGTCTTTCCCCGAATGCTGGCTTTTGCAATGTTATCTAGTACGTATCGTTTTCAATAACCTGTTGTGCTATCCTATTGAACTTCTAATTTTTCTACATGGATCTACCTTCTTCCCTTCTTTGTCTTTCAATTTTTCCCCAAACTAGGACAATATTGTACCACAATTTTGTAATCTTTTTTTGCTCACAAAGTAATATATCATGAAACTTTTCCATTATCTGCTACTGTATCGTTTTTAATAACTGTGTGCTATCCTATCATATGGACATAATATAATGAATTTAATAATTCCCTCTATTGGGAACTTCCCTGGTGGTCCAGCAGTTAAGATTCCACACTTCCACTGCAGGAAGCCCAGGTTCCATCCCTGGTCAGAGAACTAAGATCCCACATGCTTCAGGGTACAAAAAAAAAAAAAAACACCCTGTATTGGCTACTAGATGTTTCCAGTTCTTTACTAGCATAATCTAGTTTCTAAAAATAATTTTAAAATATGAGTAAGAGTTGGGAAATTCTGCTTGAGTAGATTCAGACTTAAACCTGATATCCAAATGGGCTAAATGCAAATAAGAAAGCCTAGATCTAAAGTTCAAACCCCCTTTGAACTCTGGTGCTTCCATTCAAGCGCCACAGAAGACCTGCACCTGTGAAGCCGCCTCCCCAGCTTGGCCGGAATTCCCGAGGGAACCGAGGCCGCGCGATGGAGCAGGCAGCTTTGTTTCTCCAGAATCCCAGTGAAGCATTCATCTTGGGGTTCAAGCAATGTCATGTTTGCAAAGTCTGAGTCAGAACCTCCACCACCCACCCAATGAAAAGCGCTTCTACTGTAGCTTTGTTTCAAGTTTTGCACAAAAATAAAAGAAATGTGGGGGAGGGTAAGAGAAACGACCAGACATCAGGCATGTTTTCATTTCCTGTTGGGTGGCTGATGCTGCATCTCCTTCTGCTTCTTGGGTTCCCAGTACCAACTCCCATCAGTCATTGGAGCTGCTTGAACTCTCACGCGATCCTAGACATCCAACCTTATACTCTGGGTGGTTTTGTCCAGAAGAAAATGTCTGTTGAACAAAAGCAGCAAACCCAGAAGCAACTGTAAAAGTAAGTCAGAGAGGGTTGTGGTAGAAAGTCTTTCCCAGAATGCTGGCTTTTTGCAATGTTGATTTTTCTATACAAACAATGGAAAACACAAAAGCTAACAACAGAATTCATCCTAAAGAAGAAGAAAAAATTATGTGTGTGTAAATATATAACATTTCTTTACAAATATTTTGGAAACGTGAGGTCCAACACAATGGTTAGTGTTCTATGGAGAAAGAACGAGAGAACCGATGGACTGAGAGAGAGTAAGGGCAGGGCACACAAGGACAATTATTAAGGTGGTCAAAAAAAAAAAAAAAAAAGAGGTAGAGAATTTTCAACTAAACCTGGATTATCTCACTGCTTTTGAGTGTTTGCAATGAATGCTTTTTTTCTCTCCAAGCAAATTAGTTACCAGAAAAATATCCTGCCTCCTAGCCCCTTGCTCTGCCTGACAGTACCTGTCAAAAAGATAAGATCTTTCAATGAATTAAAGAAGGTGAAAGGCCAATCCCTCCCAGGCATCTGGCTGCGATTTACATCAGTATAATTATATCCTCTATTGCTGTGGGAAATTGACTATACCTACAGGGAAATGCTACCAGTATATAGGAAGTTTCTTTTTTAATTACTACAGAATGCAAATCTGCAACTTTATTTTTGGACCAATCTCACCATTGTGCTTCTGTGGGGGGAAGTATGATCCACAAACGTGGAGATAATTTTTTCTTTACGAGTGAAAATCTCAAGATAGAATTGGGTTAGTAATAAAGAGAAAAGGAAAGTACAGGATTAATAGTAATTCCAGTAATTCTTTAATTGTGATTATGTATGCACTTTCACATACTGGGAGGGGGTTCTGTCTTAAATCCCTCTATCCGTTTTATTGCCTTACATGAGATTGCTGACCAAACAGATCGTTTCCTTGCAGTTGTTCCTTAAATCACACTTAATCTGAGATTCTGATGAGTATCATCATCCATTTGAGGTTTTGCTTCTTTGCATCATGCTCTACTTTCTATCGTATGTACCCTAGAATGTTATCTCCCACACACACCCACACACATGTGTACATAAAGAAAAACTCTATGTGTACACCAAGTATATGTACACATGTAAAATATTTTTTATTTAGGCAGTATCCTGTCTGCATTCTTCATTTTCCATTGAAGGAGTGAACTGACTTCAATTATTAACTGGTTCTTCTCAATTTCAACATTAGTCTCCTAAGACGTATTACTTTAAAAACATAGGCTATGTTGCTGACTGCCTGGGATAAACCGAGTACTGAAAAAAAAGAAAGAAAAGATTCGTAAATGCAATTAATGCTAACTCACCTGCCCCTATTCTCTCATAAATGGTCTAATTTTATCATATAGGAATGATCCTTAGAATCTAGTTCATAGTCTAGCTAATTGAGTTAAAGAACTGATCTAATAAGATTTGTAACCACTTAAGCTAATTTAAACTATCAATTTAGACTCTGGTATATTTTTTAAACCAGATTATCCCCATGGTATCATTTAATGAGCTTTTAATGAACTTTCCAAAAAATTCAGTAAATCTGAGTCTTCAACTTGTAAACTTTCTCAAAGGAAATTCCAAATCCATCCCAGTTACAAATACATCTTTGTGACACTGAACCTGCTTGAATCTCTCCCCATCAAACACCATCTGATCTATGTGTTGTTTAGAAAAAAGATCACAAACTGTCTCAGGTTAGTGCAGAAAGCTAGTAAGCAATCTGAAAATATATGGGCTAAATGTGATTCACTTTATCTATGTTTAGAACTAGAAGTCATCTTGTTCCACCTTCTTATTTACAGTTGAGAAAACTGAAGCCTGAAGATATTACATAATGTTCCCAATTTCAAAGGATCACATAATGGTAAAACTGAGGCCATAACTCAAGCCTCCTCAATGTCAAATCAATGATCACATTATCTTCTATGATGGAACAGTTTGCACATCAAGCTTCCTGTGGCAGGTTATCACTCTTTTTGACAATGAGTTTCTTATAAAGATTTCAGTGTCTCTTTAAGGGGCAACATTATTCTGGGAGATGGGCTTCCCGGGTGGCTCAGTGATAAACAATCCACCTGCAGTGCAGGAGATGAGGTTCCATCCCTAGGTGGATTTGTGGACACACCACACCATGTGTACATAAAGAAAACTCTATGTGTACACCAAGTATATGTACACATGTAAAATATTTTTTATTTAGGCAGTATCCTGTCTGCATTCTTCATTTTCCATTGAAGGAGTGAACTGACTTCAATTATTAACTGGTTCTTCTCAATTTCAACATTAGTCTCCTAAGACGTATTACTTTAAAAACATAGGCTATGTTGCTGACTGCCTGGGATAAACCGAGTACTGAAAAAAAAGAAAGAAAAGATTCGTAAATGCAATTAATGCTAACTCACCTGCCCCTATTCTCTCATAAATGGTCTAATTTTATCATATAGGAATGATCCTTAGAATCTAGTTCATAGTCTAGCTAATTGAGTTAAAGAACTGATCTAATAAGATTTGTAACCACTTAAGCTAATTTAAACTATCAATTTAGACTCTGGTATATTTTTTAAACCAGATTATCCCCATGGTATCATTTAATGAGCTTTTAATGAACTTTCCAAAAAATTCAGTAAATCTGAGTCTTCAACTTGTAAACTTTCTCAAAGGAAATTCCAAATCCATCCCAGTTACAAATACATCTTTGTGACACTGAACCTGCTTGAATCTCTCCCCATCAAACACCATCTGATCTATGTGTTGTTTAGAAAAAAGATCACAAACTGTCTCAGGTTAGTGCAGAAAGCTAGTAAGCAATCTGAAAATATATGGGCTAAATGTGATTCACTTTATCTATGTTTAGAACTAGAAGTCATCTTGTTCCACCTTCTTATTTACAGTTGAGAAAACTGAAGCCTGAAGATATTACATAATGTTCCCAATTTCAAAGGATCACATAATGGTAAAACTGAGGCCATAACTCAAGCCTCCTCAATGTCAAATCAATGATCACATTATCTTCTATGATGGAACAGTTTGCACATCAAGCTTCCTGTGGCAGGTTATCACTCTTTTTGACAATGAGTTTCTTATAAAGATTTCAGTGTCTCTTTAAGGGGCAACATTATTCTGGGAGATGGGCTTCCCGGGTGGCTCAGTGATAAACAATCCACCTGCAGTGCAGGAGATGAGGGTTCCATCCCTAGGTGGAGAAGATCCCCTGGAGAAGAAAATGGCAACCCACTCCAGTAGTCTTGCTTGGGAAATCCCATGGACAGAGGAGCCTGGTGGGCTATAGTCCATGGGGTCACAAAAGAGTAGGACATGACTTAGTGACTGAACAATAGGGGTGGGGATGGTATTTTCCATAGATGGCTGCAGCACTATCCCCCATCCTACATGCTTTTCTTAGGATGTATTGAAGCTCCTTCCATCAAAATGAGGGGTTTATGGAACTTCTTTGGTGGTCCAGTCGCTAAGATCCTACATTCCCAATGTAGGGGGCCTGGGTTCGATCTCTGGTCAGGGAACTAGATCCCACATACCACAACAAACCTATACTATCATATGTGAAAAAAATAGCTATTGTCATTGTGCTGTGAGAAAAGGGGATCCTGCAGGGATGCTGTGCGACAGTCTGGAGGGGAGGGATGGGGGGAATATACATATGACTAATCTGGGATCATACATATCTGTAAACAATGAAACTCTGTAAAAGTTAAAAGTAAAATAAAAGTTAAAAAAAAAAAACAAATTCTAAGTGCCCCAACCAAGGCCAGGTACAACCAAATAAATAAATAAATATTACCAAAAAAACAAAAACAAAGAAAAAAGATGTGGGGTTTATGTTCTCTTAAATCTGCGCTTTTGTTTATTGCAGCAATGATGTTATGTGACTTCTGACACTAATAGTAAAAAGTAATATAGCTTCTCCCTGGTTCTTCTGGAATAGTCACCCGTAGGGCCTAACTACCATGCTGTAAAGACACCCACACCATCAGACAGAGAAGCCCCATGACGATGTTCAGGCCAATAGATCCAGCTGGGTTACCAGGCCACAGCCAGTGTCAGCCACCAGATATGTAAGTGAATGAGCCTTCAACAGAGGATTTTTCCCCAGTGATGTCAAGCCACCCCCATCTCTGGATCCAGTGACTTCTGGCTGCAGTCACAGACTTTGCAGCTCACAGCATACTTGAAAAGGGATGGCAAAAAATAAAAAATAAGAAAAAAAAAGAAAGAAAAGGGATGGCGAACAGTCCAGACCCCAAGACAAGGACAGTCCAACCTTCTCCCTACCTCTTCCTCCCCTGTCCTCTGCTCCTGAGGGAAAGCTCAACAGGAGTCACTTGGGTCTCCTCTTTTCCTGTCTCCAAGGATATACTTTTTCTTCCACGTGCTATCTCTTCTTTCATTAAAGACTCAGTTCAGGGCTTCCCTGGTTGCTCAGCGGTAGAGTTCACCTGTCAATGCAGGAGACACAAGTTCGATTCTCGACCCGGGAAGATCCCACATGCTGTGGAGCAGCTAAGTCTGTGAGCCACAACTATTGAGCCTGTCCTCTAGAGTCTCGGAGCCACAGCTATTGAGCCCATGTGCCGCAAGTACTGAAACCATTAACCCTAGAGCCCAAGTTCCACAACAAGAGAAGTCATGGCAACAAGAAGCCTGCTCACCTCAACTAGAGAGTAGCCCCCACTTCCTGCAACTAGAGAAGAGCATGAAGCAGCAATGAAAACCCAGAATATACCCCCGCCAAAAAAGACTCAGTTCAAATGACCTCTTTTTCCAAAAAGCTTCCCTTGAGCCCTTACCTGTAATAGCACCCATATGTCCCAGTCAAGATGATATGAGCTACAAATGACCAAGAAAAACATAAAGGCTGCTTGGTTCCATTCATATTCAGATAAATGCAAATTAGGACATTGCCCATTTTTTTTTTTTTTAAAGAAAAGCATTTTACTTATATATTTATTTATTTATTTTTGACTATTCTGGTTCTCACTGCCGCTGCAGGCTCTTCCCTAGTTGCAGGGAGTGGAGGCCACTCTTCTGCTGAAGTAAGCAGGTCTTTTGTTGCTGTGACTTCTCCTCTTGTGGAACCCAGGCTCTAGGGCACACAGGCCTCAATGGTTGCAGCACATGGGCTCAATAGTTGCAGCTCCAAGGCTCTAGAGCACAGGTTCAATAGTTGTGTCTCATGGACTTACCTGCTCTGTAGCATGTGGGATGCTCCCAGATCAGGGATCGAATCCGTGTCTCCTGCATTGTCAGGCGAACTCTTTACCACTGAGCCACCAGGGAAGCCCCCTATTTTTTTGTTTGTTTGTTTTCTTTTTCCCACCAGATTCACAAAACATAGCACATCTGGCAACACTCAGTCTTGATGCTGTAAAAAGCAAATATTCTTTTTTTATTATTATAATTTAATGTTACTTATTTACTTTCATCAGTGCTGTGTCCTCGTTGCTATGTGGGATACTCTCTACTTGTAGTGCCTGGTCTTCTTACTGTGGTGGCTTCTCTTGCTGCAGAGTACTGGCTCTAGGGAGCAAGGGCTTCAGTAGTTGCAACACATGAGCTAAGCAGTTGTGGCTTTCAGGCTCTAGACCACTGGCTCAGCACTTGTGGTACACGACCCACTTGCTCTGAGGCATGTGGGATTTTTCCCAATCAGGGACCAAACCTGTGTCCCCTGCATTGGCTTGTAGAGTGTTTACCAGTGAGCACCAAGGAAGCCCCAGCAAATATTCTTATGCTACTAGTGAGAATATAAGGTGGTTCATCTATTTGCAAAGGCAATTGAGCAGCAGCTATTGGCTTGGCCAAAAAGTTCGTTCGGGTTTCCTGTGCCACCTTACATTTAAAATATTTAAAATGTTACATTTTTTAGTATGCCTACCATAGAATTTACTTCACAGTTACATTCCTAGAGAAATACCATTGTCTATGTTAGCAAAGAATTGGAAACAGCCTACATGTCATCAATACAGAAATAGTTAAATAAGTTATGATACAGCCATGGCATACTGTGCAGCAGTAAAGAAAGGAAGAAATAATGCCTATAATTCAAAGATACAAAAGTCTCCGACATTATGCAGTTTAAAAAAAAGAGGCAAAAATAAATAAATAAATAAATAAATAAATAAAAAATAAAAAAAAAGAGGCAAGTTGCCAAAGGATAGATACAGTACAAAACTGTTCATGTAAACACTTTTTATTACTTAAAAATTATGTGTTTCTCTAGGTTTATATATTTGTAAATATATGTAAAGAAAAAGCTCTAAAAGAATACATACCAAACCAACAAGGGGTATGATGTAGCTTGCAGCTCCGGTTCAAGAGTCTTTATCTGTATTGCTTGGATATTTTAAAGAGAATCCCTTCATATATTACTGGTGTTATTTTAAATGAATACAACTTAATAGATTTGAAAAAATCTAATATATGATGGGATTCTCTTTAAAATATTCGAGCAATACAGATAAAGATAAAAAGTCTTGAACCACAACCTGATGTATAGCTATGCTGATTCATGCTAATGTTTGGCAGAAAACAACAAAACGCTATAAAGCAATTATCTTTCAATTAAAATAAAAAAGGTTATTCTCCCTCCAAAAAATTGCAATTCAAAATAAGTGCCCCCCAAAAGTGCCAAAATAGATACATGAACAAGATATTATGTAACCCAACAGAAGGTGATGATCTATTTTGTGAAATTGCCAATTCACTAAATATACCTTCATTCATTGAAAAAAATTAAATTATATAACTCAAGAGTTCATACATACCCAGAGACTTAGATTAAAAAACTACTTTGGCAGTCTATAACAGCTTTAGAATGTTCCTTTGTTTGCAGAAGTCAGAATCAGAATTATAAAGCACTCAGGCTGATTAGTTATTCCTGATGGGGACTCTCTGCCATGTCAGCATCCTGAAACTAATCTAACAGGTGAGAAAAAACGAAAGGGAAAAGGAGCGCCCTGCCCAGAATCACCCAGTAGTCAGGAGCAGGAGCAGAATCAAATCCAGAGGGATTCTGACAATCAGGTGGCAATAGGTGATGGTTTAGAGGCATCTGCTGTCCTCAAGGAACAAGAAAGTACGTCTGGCCTCACCCATTAGGTGTCTTTACAGGGCCATGTGGCTCGTGTACGTCGGACAACCGAGACATTTTGATCCTTCTTCCAGAGCAAAACCATCGCAAGAGGCCAGCCTCCAGAAATATTCTAAGCCTGCTTCTCCAAGCTCATTATTCTGCTGCACATCAAGTGTACACTCATCCTCCACACAGTTAGAACCACTCTCTGAGAGAGGTCCTTCCGTAGTAGCAATTTGTCCTCCCACTCCAAGCTCTATTCTGCTAGATATTTGTAAATATATAAAAAAAACAAACCAACAAGGTGATGTAGCTTGCAGCTCCGGTTCAAGAGTCTTTATCTGTATTGCTTGGATATTTTAAAGAGAATCCCTTCATATATTACTGGTGTTATTTTAAATGAATACAACTTAATAGATTTGAAAAAATCTAATATATGATGGGATTCTCTTTAAAATATTCGAGCAATACAGATAAAGATAAAAAGTCTTGAACCACAACCTGATGTATAGCTATGCTGATTCATGCTAATGTTTGGCAGAAAACAACAAAACGCTATAAAGCAATTATCTTTCAATTAAAATAAAAAAGGTTATTCTCCCTCCAAAAAATTGCAATTCAAAATAAGTGCCCCCCAAAAGTGCCAAAATAGATACATGAACAAGATATTATGTAACCCAACAGAAGGTGATGATCTATTTTGTGAAATTGCCAATTCACTAAATATACCTTCATTCATTGAAAAAAATTAAATTATATAACTCAAGAGTTCATACATACCCAGAGACTTAGATTAAAAAACTACTTTGGCAGTCTATAACAGCTTTAGAATGTTCCTTTGTTTGCAGAAGTCAGAATCAGAATTATAAAGCACTCAGGCTGATTAGTTATTCCTGATGGGGACTCTCTGCCATGTCAGCATCCTGAAACTAATCTAACAGGTGAGAAAAAACGAAAGGGAAAAGGAGCGCCCTGCCCAGAATCACCCAGTAGTCAGGAGCAGGAGCAGAATCAAATCCAGAGGGATTCTGACAATCAGGTGGCAATAGGTGATGGTTTAGAGGCATCTGCTGTCCTCAAGGAACAAGAAAGTACGTCTGGCCTCACCCATTAGGTGTCTTTACAGGGCCATGTGGCTCGTGTACGTCGGACAACCGAGACATTTTGATCCTTCTTCCAGAGCAAAACCATCGCAAGAGGCCAGCCTCCAGAAATATTCTAAGCCTGCTTCTCCAAGCTCATTATTCTGCTGCACATCAAGTGTACACTCATCCTCCACACAGTGGGAACCACTCTCTGAGAGAGGTCCTTCTACGTAGTAGCAATTTGTCCTCACTCCAAGCTAGAAGAAAACCCAATAACTTAAATAAAACACCTAGCATTTTTCTCCATGATAATGTAAAAAGGCCATTTTATTCCTGACATAGCTTCACAAGTAAAAGGGACCTAGAAATGTTTGTGCGCACCACGTGTAGTTCATGGATAAAGCTGACACTCGTCAGCCCTCATTTATACCCAACAGGTGAGTCAGAAACACATGCTGGCAAGATGTGATGCAGGGTAACTTGGCTTTTTTCTCCTTGATTTAACTGAGACCTGTAATGTTATTTGATGCAGTTTTCTGTATTTAATTAATTTAACATCCCAGATTTTTAATTTGCATTTAATTTAACATTTCAGGTTTTTAATTTGCCAGATATTGTTTATCAAATATTCATTTCACCATATATACAGTGCATACCCCTCTTTAATTAGTGTGTGGCAAATTAATTCTTCTATCCTTTCTCCTTCATCAGATATTGAATTGAGGAAGTTGCACTGTTTCAACACAGCACATAAACTCATGTATTAAACCAAGATGGTAAATTTCCCCATGTAGGTGCCTTACTCATCTGCTTTTATGTTTAGCCTGATATGTTTAAAACCAGAAATTTGTTAGTATTTAAAATCCATAGCTTAGTTTGACAATGGGAGTGTTAAATTTTGTATTTGATTCCATTATTGGGTCCAGTTTTGCTCTTTTCTTGCTCCTGGATCTGTGACTTGGCCACCTCCCTGCCTAGCCATCTTCCTCTGTCTCCTTTCAACCACGTTCCCAACTCTCTCCTTCCCTGAGATATTTGCTAAAATGAAATCACACTTGTCAAAGCTCTCTATTAACTTCTCTCCAAGATGCAGGCTCTTCCAAGTTACATATTTACCTTTTCATCCTTAAGCTTTACACTTCGCTTTTCTCTTACCTCCTCTCTTCCTCCTGCAAATAATAACCAGCTCCCAAAGTGATTATTTTGTTTAAATTACACTGGAAGAGACCATTGTGGGCCAAGGGTCTTATCTCTCCTATTAGCTTGTAAACTTTTGAGCCCCCTGCACTCTCTGAGAGAGGTCCTTCTACGTAGTAGCAATTTGTCCTCACTCCAAGCTAGAAGAAAACCCAATAACTTAAATAAAACACCTAGCATTTTCTCCATGATAATGTAAAAGGCCATTTTATTCCTGACATAGCTTCACAAGTAAAAGGGACCTAGAAATGTTTGTGCGCACCACGTGTAGTTCATGGATAAAGCTGACACTCGTCAGCCCTCATTTATACCCAACAGGTGAGTCAGAAACACATGCTGGCAAGATGTGATGCAGGGTAACTTGGCTTTTTTCTCCTTGATTTAACTGAGACCTGTAATGTTATTTGATGCAGTTTTCTGTATTTAATTAATTTAACATCCCAGATTTTTAATTTGCATTTAATTTAACATTTCAGGTTTTTAATTTGCCAGATATTGTTTATCAAATATTCATTTCACCATATATACAGTGCATACCCCTCTTTAATTAGTGTGTGGCAAATTAATTCTTCTATCCTTTCTCCTTCATCAGATATTGAATTGAGGAAGTTGCACTGTTTCAACACAGCACATAAACTCATGTATTAAACCAAGATGGTAAATTTCCCCATGTAGGTGCCTTACTCATCTGCTTTTATGTTTAGCCTGATATGTTTAAAACCAGAAATTTGTTAGTATTTAAAATCCATAGCTTAGTTTGACAATGGGAGTGTTAAATTTTGTATTTGATTCCATTATTGGGTCCAGTTTTGCTCTTTTCTTGCTCCTGGATCTGTGACTTGGCCACCTCCCTGCCTAGCCATCTTCCTCTGTCTCCTTTCAACCACGTTCCCAACTCTCTCCTTCCCTGAGATATTTGCTAAAATGAAATCACACTTGTCAAAGCTCTCTATTAACTTCTCTCCAAGATGCAGGCTCTTCCAAGTTACATATTTACCTTTTCATCCTTAAGCTTTACACTTCGCTTTTCTCTTACCTCCTCTCTTCCTCCCTGCAAATAATAACCAGCTCCCAAAGTGATTATTTTGTTTAAATTACACTGGAAGAGACCATTGTGGGCCAAGGGGTCTTATCTCTCCTATTAGCTTGTAAACTTTTTGAGAACACCTTTTTCTCAGTTCTGCATCCCAAACAGGGTCTACCTCATATAATATTTTTACATAAATAGGCAAGCAGCCTGGATATGTGGATTAATGGATGGAGGAATGGATGGAAAGATATATTCTGTGTGCCTGGCAACACACTAGTTCTCTCATTTTGCATTTAAATGTTTCTCATAATGAGGAAATATCCCCATTTAACTGATAAAGATACTGAGTCCCAGAAATTCAAGTAAGGTTTTACTCATGATCTCATAGCTTACAAGCAGCTGAGCCCAAACTTGAATCCCAATTTGTTTGATTCACCTGTGCTTATTTGCACTTGGGTAGGACCGGCTACATAAATGTGGGACTACTGTGACTGGAATGTGTCTTCTGAAAATTTACATGTTAAAACCCTAATACCAAAAGTATCAGAGCAGTATCAGGAGGAGAAAACTTTGGTAGGTGGTTAGGTCTTGAGAGCAGAGCTAGTCTTGAGAATAAGAAAGACCCTGGGAGACCCCTTACCCCTTCCACCATGGGAGAATACAACACCAAGTCTGCAACCCTCAAAGAGTGCCCCCACCCAACCCTGCTGGCTTCCTGACCTCTGACTTCCAACCTCCAGGACTGTGAGAAATAAGTTTCTGTTCTTTCTAAGCTACCCAGTCAATTGCACTTTGTTATAGCAGCCCCAACAGACTAAGATGGGGGCCCAGGGCAAAATGAAAATGTGGACCCCACATTAGAAAAGTACTTCAAGTCAGAATGGCCATCATTCACAAATCAACAGACAATAAATGCTGGAGAGGGTGCGGAGAAAAGGGAACATTCCTGCATTGCTGGTGGGAATGTCAATTAATACAGCCTCTATGGAAGATAGTCTGGAGATTTCTTAAAAAACTAAAAATAGAAGCACCATACGACCCAGCAATCCCACTCTTTGGCTTAGAGCCTGATGAAATCAAATCTGAAAGAAGCACCTGTACCCCAATGTTCATTGCAGCTCTCTATACAATAGCTAGAACATGGAAGCAACCTAGATGCCCATCAACGAATAAATGGATACAAAAGCTTTGGTACATATATACAATGGAATACTACACAGTTGTAAAGAGAAATGCAGAAGAATCAGCCCTAATGAGGTGGCTGCATCTAGAACGTATCATCAAAAGTGAAGTCAGCCAGAAAGAGAAGGACAAATACAATATATTAACACATATATATGGAATCTAGTAGGATGGTGATGATGGCACACGCAGTGAAGCGACAGAAAGACAGACATGGACAGTGGACATATGGACATTGTGAGGAAGGAACAGAGGGTGGGAAGTGTAAAGGAAGTAGCAAGAAGGCCTGTACTATCGTAAGTGAAGAAAATAGCTATAGTCATTGCTCTGTGAGAAAAGGAGATCCTTCAGGGGTGCTGTGTGATGGTCGGGAGGGGTGGAAAGGGGGGGATATATATATGACTAATCTGGGAACATACATATCTGTAAACAACAAAACTCTGTAATATTTAAAAGTAAAATAAAAGTTTAAAAAGAAAAGAAAAAGAAAAGTACTTCAAGACAGTGACAGACGAGCCTTAAACTTCACCTTGGGCCCTTTTCAGCACGGAACCTGTGGGGCTTTGTAGTCACAACCCCAGAAGCCAGCCTGGTTCTAGGTGTTCCTCACTCCTGGGCTGCCATCCAGCCCACCTGTCTGAGGCAGAAACACACCAGCCTCACCCCAGCTTCACACAGGAAACTTGAAGCTTGTTCAGATACTCTTGGCCATAGTTAGCTACACCTCCTAAAATAGATTGGAGATGACCATGGTCAAAGAACATCTCAAAAGATGCTTCTATCACATTCTGCATGTCTGTCACCACCAACACCATCAATTACCCTGACCAGGAATGGTAACGGGAACTAAGCAAATAGTGTGCTTTGCTCTGCAATTCCTCACAGACCAACCAAATAAAATACCTAAGAATAGGTACCCTGCCCTTACTACTCTACTGAAACAGATTAAATACATAAGCAGGTAAGGAAGAGCCTGATGGAAGATGAGAACCATAAAGAGAAAAGGGTAACAGTCCAGTATTTGAGCTCCTAAGAGCTGACCATGATGTGCCAGAAGATTCTTTCTTTGAAATTCCATGAACCAATATCAGGGCCAGTTTGGTATGAGCTCAATCTAAGGAGCCTAGTGTGAAACTCACCATTTTATATAGCCACAAGCTAAAGACTGCCCCTCCCACACCTGTGGGCATCTACCCAGCAGCTACTATTCTTTTCGAAGATAACAGCATGTTGATGGCTTTTAAAAGAAATCCTTAGACACCAATTTCAGAGGTGGTGTTCATTGATAAAATATCACAAAGCAGTGATAAGAAAGTCTTTGAAATCTCATGGGACAGCACAAGGTGGTAATGGCCACTCTGTTTGGGACCTAGGAGAGTGTGTTAAAGGCCAACAAAAAATAAACGAAACGCTGAGGTCGTTCAGGATGAGAGTGTGGGCCAAGTTAGGGGCAAACACCTACTCTTTGACTACTGAAAGCCATGTTTTGGTGTCCTTGAAGGCAGAACTCACGTCTGCCTTGTCCCTTGAAGAATCTCCAGTATCTAACGCAGTCAGATAGAGGATGGAAGGAAAGGAAGATGTTCCAAAAGGAAAAATGAAACAAGTTTAGAAGTCACGACTTCCTTTGTCCTTCATTTGTCACTTTATTTACAAAAATAGTTGATGGCATCCATGTAAATTCTTTGCTGAGTTGTACTTGAGTGCCTTATACATATAACACTTAACTTCATCTCTTTAAGTGACAGCACTGACCAATTAGCCAATGCTGTCAGCTGAAGACCAGAACTGAGGTATCAGCATTTGACTTTCCCTTGGTCATTTGCTTCACCTTCTTCTGTCCACCTGAATCCCAGAAGTATTCCTGGCATTCCTACTGGAAAACAGCCCTGCTGAAGCCAGGGTGTTTTGTCATTTACTGGCAGGCATTCTTTTTTAAATATGTTTTTCATTTTGGATTAATTTTGGATTTCCAGAAAAGTAACAGCAATAGTACAGAGTTCTCACGTATTCCTTACCTAGGTTCCCATAAGATTAACTTGTATAACTATGATAACTTTATTAAAGCTTTTAAGGTATACTTAACAGGTGGGAACCATGAATGTGGGCCAGTATTTGAGCTCCTAAGAGCTGACCATGATGTGCCAGAAGATTCTTTCTTTGAAATTCCATGAACCAATATCAGGGCCAGTTTGGTATGAGCTCAATCTAAGGAGCCTAGTGTGAAACTCACCATTTTATATAGCCACAAGCTAAAGACTGCCCCTCCCACACCTGTGGGCATCTACCCAGCAGCTACTATTCTTTTCGAAGATAACAGCATGTTGATGGCTTTTAAAAGAAATCCTTAGACACCAATTTCAGAGGTGGTGTTCATTGATAAAATATCACAAAGCAGTGATAAGAAAGTCTTTGAAATCTCATGGGACAGCACAAGGTGGTAATGGCCACTCTGTTTGGGACCTAGGAGAGTGTGTTAAAGGCCAACAAAAAATAAACGAAACGCTGAGGTCGTTCAGGATGAGAGTGTGGGCCAAGTTAGGGGCAAACACCTACTCTTTGACTACTGAAAGCCATGTTTTGGTGTCCTTGAAGGCAGAACTCACGTCTGCCTTGTCCCTTGAAGAATCTCCAGTATCTAACGCAGTCAGATAGAGGATGGAAGGAAAGGAAGATGTTCCAAAAGGAAAAATGAAACAAGTTTAGAAGTCACGACTTCCTTTGTCCTTCATTTGTCACTTTATTTACAAAAATAGTTGATGGCATCCATGTAAATTCTTTGCTGAGTTGTACTTGAGTGCCTTATACATATAACACTTAACTTCATCTCTTTAAGTGACAGCACTGACCAATTAGCCAATGCTGTCAGCTGAAGACCAGAACTGAGGTATCAGCATTTGACTTTCCCTTGGTCATTTGCTTCACCTTCTTCTGTCCACCTGAATCCCAGAAGTATTCCTGGCATTCCTACTGGAAAACAGCCCTGCTGAAGCCAGGGTGTTTTGTCATTTACTGGCAGGCATTCTTTTTTAAATATGTTTTTCATTTTGGATTAATTTTGGATTTCCAGAAAAGTAACAGCAATAGTACAGAGTTCTCACGTATTCCTTACCTAGGTTCCCATAAGATTAACTTGTATAACTATGATAACTTTATTAAAGCTAAGATATTAACATTGGTACATACTGTTAACTAAAATCCAGAATTTATTCGGATTTCACTAGTTTTCTCATTCATGTTCTTTAAAAAAAAAAAAAATAGAATTTTTTGGTTCAGTTTCAGATTTATAGAAAAATTGAGCAGGTAGTACAAGTCCTATATACCCATTCCATTCCAGCCTCTCCACACCTTGCCCATAGCTTCTCCTATTATTAACACCTTGAATTAGTGCAGTACATTTGTTAAAGTAGTGAGCTAATATTGACACATTATTATCAACTAAAGTTTACAGTGTGCATGAAGATTGACTCTTTGTGTTCTATGGGTTTTGGCAGATGACAAATGACATTTATTTGCTATTGTGGTATCTCACAGAATAATTTCACTGCCCTAAGGATCCCCTGTGCTTCACTATTCATCCCTCCCCTCTCTCTCCTGAAACTCCTGATAGCCACTAATCTTTTCACTGTCTATTTAGTCCTGGCTTTTCTGAAATCTCATATAGTTGGAATCATACAGTATTCTGCAGTCTTTTTAGGTTAACTTCCTTCACTGAGCAATGTGCATTTAAGATTATCCTGTGTCTTTTCATGGCTTGACGCATGTCCTTTTTCTGTTTTAGGATCCAATTCAGGGTACTTAGTATGGAAGCATTTTTATTTTTATTATTTTTTATTTATTTTTCCCCCATTGTGCCTTTTTTATTTTTATATTGATTTTCATCCATCTTGTGTTCTTTGGCATGTGTGGGCCTCCCATGGCAGTGGCCTCTCTTGGTACAGAGCACTGGCTCTGGGCATATGCGCTCTGCTCACATTGTCAGCAACATCTCATTAAATTTCGGGGTTTTTTTTTTGTTTTAAATTTTGGCCTCTATTATTGGTCTTTGATTTATTTTTTGCATCCATTTTGTTCTTTGGCCTGTGTGGGCCTCCTACTGCAGGGACCTCTCGTTGCAGAGAACCTCTCTCATTGCACGCACCCAGAGCCCTGGTTCCTAATTGGACACACTGGTCCAGCCACTCGCTGGGGATCTTCAGAAAAGTAACAGCAATAGTACAGAGTTCTCACGTATTCCTTACCTAGGTTCCCATAAGATTAACTTGTATAACTATGATAACTTTATTAAAGCTAAGATATTAACATTGGTACATACTGTTAACTAAAATCCAGAATTTATTCGGATTTCACTAGTTTTCTCATTCATGTTCTTTAAAAAAAAAAAAAATAGAATTTTTTGGTTCAGTTTCAGATTTATAGAAAAATTGAGCAGGTAGTACAAGTCCTATATACCCATTCCATTCCAGCCTCTCCACACCTTGCCCATAGCTTCTCCTATTATTAACACCTTGAATTAGTGCAGTACATTTGTTAAAGTAGTGAGCTAATATTGACACATTATTATCAACTAAAGTTTACAGTGTGCATGAAGATTGACTCTTTGTGTTCTATGGGTTTTGGCAGATGACAAATGACATTTATTTGCTATTGTGGTATCTCACAGAATAATTTCACTGCCCTAAGGATCCCCTGTGCTTCACTATTCATCCCTCCCCTCTCTCTCCTGAAACTCCTGATAGCCACTAATCTTTTCACTGTCTATTTAGTCCTGGCTTTTCTGAAATCTCATATAGTTGGAATCATACAGTATTCTGCAGTCTTTTTAGGTTAACTTCCTTCACTGAGCAATGTGCATTTAAGATTATCCTGTGTCTTTTCATGGCTTGACGCATGTCCTTTTTCTGTTTTAGGATCCAATTCAGGGTACTTAGTATGGAAGCATTTTTATTTTTATTATTTTTTATTTATTTTTCCCCCATTGTGCCTTTTTTATTTTTATATTGATTTTCATCCATCTTGTGTTCTTTGGCATGTGTGGGCCTCCCATGGCAGTGGCCTCTCTTGGTACAGAGCACTGGCTCTGGGCATATGCGCTCTGCTCACATTGTCAGCAACATCTCATTAAATTTCGGGGTTTTTTTTTTGTTTTAAATTTTGGCCTCTATTATTGGTCTTTGATTTATTTTTTTGCATCCATTTTTGTTCTTTGGCCTGTGTGGGCCTCCTACTGCAGGGACCTCTCTCGTTGCAGAGAACCTCTCTCATTGCACGCACCCAGAGCCCTGGTTCCTAATTGGACACACTGGTCCAGCCACTCCGCGGGGGATCTTCTCGGGCCAAGGATCCAATTGGTGCCCCTTGTGCTGCAAGGTGGACTCTCTACCCACTGGACCACCAGGGAAGCTCTGGAAGCATTTTTAACACTCCCTTTTATATGGTCAGAATTCTTTTCAAAGTAAGAAATTCAATTTTGAGTCCTTTGGTCTTTTTCTTTTTCTTTTCTTTTTTTTTTTTTTTGATACTTAATGTCATATCTATATCTCTAGGAAATTTTATTTTTAGCCATGTAACGCAGCGTGTGGTATCTTAGTTCCCCCACTAGGGACTGAACTCACACACCCTGCATCTCTGCTTTGGGAGCACAGAGTTTTAACCACTGGACAACCAGGGAAGTCCTTTTAACAAATATTGATTGTGCTCTTATCATGTGCCAAACATTGTCTTAAGCAAGGAATATACAGATAATGATATAGCATTTAAAAACCATTACTAAAATTACAATTAATGGCTGTATACTATTCCATTTTATCAATTTATGTTGGAACAAATCATCTCCAAATTGCCCTTATTTTCACTAATACTGTGATGAACACAATCTTTGGCTATCATTCATTCTGTCCTAGGAGAGAGTATTAAAAGTACGTAAGATTAGCACAATTGAGGTATTTAATACATGGTGCCATATTCCTGATCAGAAAGGATGTAGCTATTAACTCTCCATTCAGACACAAACATTCCTGTCTTATCTTTACTATGTCTGCTATCTCCCTCTTACATCCCCCCTCCACTCTGTGGTTGCCCTCAGCTTTTTGCTCTCTTCCAATGCAAGCTGGTTTCTTGGCTCGAGGCTGATTCCTACAATTTACCTCCCACCAGAATTCCTTTCTCTCTGAGTGTGTGCTGGTCATGCACATCTCACTTTTCAGTATTCTATTACATCAGGGACACACACTTAACTTTTTTTTTTAATATTTATTTTTGATTGTATTAGGTCTTAGTTGTGGCACGTGGCATCTTTGTTGTGTCCTGTGGGATCTTTCACTGCAGCGTGTAGGCTCAGTAGTTGTGGCACACGGGCTTAGCTGCTCCGCGGCCCATGGAATCTTAGTTCCCAGACCAGGGACTGAACCCCTGCCCCCTGCACTGCAAGGCAGATTCTCAACCACTGGACCAGCAAGGAAGTCCCCACACTTAACTTTTTTAAGGCCAACTTCCTCACAGTAAAACTAGCACACTCTAATGATGAAGGCTTTGCAACCATTAGCTCCTCCCAGGTGGCCAAGCTATATTTCCATGACCCCAGGATGTGATGCTAGACTATAAAAAGTATGTAAATTGAGACCAAATTTCTGTGATGCATCTCAAAACTTATTCTCTTTTTAACTCTTTAATGTATCACTGTGTTTTCATGAAAGGTACATATTTAAGGGACAAACCCTTCAGTCTGAAAAGTTCATTGCCTGTATCTTACTGAACATGGTACTATATACTAAAGATAATATGGCCTTTGGAAGCAGACATACCTATGTTTAAAATTCAGTGCAACTGGGTGTTCTTGCCTGGAGAATCCCATGGACATAGGAGCCTGGGGGGCTACAGTTCATAGGAGTCACAAAGAGTTGGACATGAGTGAAACAACTTAGCACGCACAGAAGGACGTGAGCTGACTCTGTCAAATACCTTACATAGGGAAGTATTTGCCACTGATGCATGAGAGACAATGGTTATATAACTCATGTGAACATTAGGAAAAGAAAATCACTGCAACTGGGACTTCCCTGGTGGTCCAATAGCTAAGATGCCACATTCCCAAAGCAGGAAGCCTGAGTTTGATCCCTGACCAAGGAAACAGAGCCCACATGCCACAACTAAGGGCTGGGGGAACCTAATTAATTAATTAATTTAAAAAATTTTTAAATCAAACCAACCATTTGTTGATTGTGTGGTGCACAAACAACATAACCTTTCATGTCTGGATTCCTCATCTCTAAAACTGGGACGCTAAGCAGAGCTAATCCTTTACTGTGTCCCAGACACTGTAAAACAAATCCTCGTTACAACTTTATGAGGCAAGTGTGATTATTATCATTCCCATTTTACAGAGAAACAAACTAAGGCATAGACAGGATAAGTGACCTTTCTAAGGTCATGCAGCTAGTGCATAGCAAAACTGGAATTGAAACCTGGGGAAAATGACTCCCGAGTCTAAGTTCTTAATCCTTACATACATGCCCTCTCACTCACACTGCACAAAATAATTATGAGGAGTAAGTGAAATAACCTATATTAAGAATCTATCACACAGTGTGCAGGAAATATAAATTTATAATCCCTTTTACCCACTTTTTTTGCATGTGTTCTCAGTCATGTCTGAGTCTCTGCAACTACATAGACCATGGCCCACCAGGTTCCTCTGTCCATGGGTTTTCCCAAGCTAGAATACTGGAAAGGCTAGCCATTTCCTACTCCAGGAGATCTTCCCGACCCAGGAACCAAACCAGCATCTCTTGCCTCTCCTGCTTTGGCAGGTGGATCCCTTACCACTGGCACCACCTGGGAAGTCTACCCACTCCTGTTGTGACATTGTTATCTTCCTGATCCTGGGGACTGAAATCTCAGCCAAACACACCCTTTTGCCTCTGGATCTTATACAGCTCATCACAGCCTTTCTCGTTCCTAGAGGGAATCAGAGCAAAGGGAAGCCTGAGCAGGGAGAGGTGAGCCTGTTTTGATGGATGGGAGTGTTGTCATGGAGGGCTTTAAGTGTCCATAGGGAGGCAGTGTAATGTAGGATAAAGGATCTGGGCTTTGAAATCAGTTGGGTTCAAATCCCAGTTCTGCCTACCTCTTAGGGGTAATTGGAAGGATTAAATGAGATATGGTGAAAATAACACTCACCACACCTCTTAAATTCATTCACATTCACACAGTTGGAATAGATGAATACCTAGATCCCCAAAAGAGTCTCCAGGTAGAGCACACAGAAATGTTCTGGCCCTAAAAAAATAAAAGGAAAAATATTCGTTATAAACATATAGAAATCAACCCTATAGAGATTAGGAGTTTTGCTGTCCAGAAGATAGAATAATCCTTATTCTCTTAATATCCCTTAAATCATTCTGTCATCAAGAAAATTTTGGAACCCCCACCTTGAATCTCTGACTGCCTGAGCACCAACTTTGTGCCAGGCACAGCGAGAAATGCAACACTGAAATGACACAGCCCCTGCTGAAACAACTTAAAACCTAGTAGAGATAATAAGGCAAATATACCAAGAACTAAAATAAGGTCCAAGTTGGACAAAATGTCATCTCATTATCACCTTGAAAAACACCCAAGGCCAAGTTTCAGGCCTCCCAGTTCTATTCAATTTAAGGAAGTGATAATGAGGAGAAAATGTTCTTGCCCATTTAAAGGGTTGTAGATCAAGACTAGCTGCTAAATGGTGGAATTTTACCTTTCAGATTGCATAGGTAACACATATTAGCTTTCATGATATATACTTTACAAAGACTATTTCTACGAAAAGAGAAAAAAACAGAGAAATGCATACATAGGGGAAAGGAAACAAATTATTTATAGATAAAGAAAGGGCAAGAGGAGCTGCTGGCAAAGGCCATTTGCCCTCACAGTGAAGAGTGAATCAACAGGCATAATTCAGTGATTCCCACACCAAGCCAGCCCTGAGAAGGCTGATGGCAAGAGTCTGCACTAGCCCACACCCTGCCCTCACAGACGGGCCACCCTCCCTCGACATAGGCACACGTGTCTTCCCCTCTAACATCTTTCCCTGCCTTCTCAGTCCAGACCATGCAGTGTGTCGGTGATAAGCTCTTCCTGCTGTCAGCTAATAGAAGGTATCCTACCCTCTTCCAAATTCCCACATATGTTATTTCAAAGGCTTTATTGGATTCTTCACATTTTGTCCTGCAGGTGGCTAAGGGATAACAAAAAGAATATCAGAAATTAACTCGGGAAACCGGAGATGGAATTCATATCTTATTGTCAATGAAAGGTCAAACTATAGGAAAGTCATATCCCCCATCTCAACAAATAGAGAAATTGTGTCCATGTTAGAGGGTGACCAAGAGATTTCTGTGAGGAAGTTTATGCCAGTGATGAGCCAACTGCAAGGGCCACACAAAACTGAACTCTAGCAGGAAAGAGTAGGATGGGCATTTCCTCAAAGATGGTTCAGGACTTCCCTGGCAGTCCAGAGGTTAAGACTCCAGTGCAGGGGGCATGAGCTCCATCCTTCTCAGGGAACTAAGGTCCTACATGCCACGCAGTGTGGCCAAAGGATTGAAAAAAAAAAAAAAAAAAAAAAGGTGATTTCAAAGGGAAGAATCTAGTTTTTTTTTTTTTTTAAAGATTTATTTATTTTATTATTTATTTTTGGGCGGGGGTCGGGTTGGGGAGGGAGAGGAGCGGGTGGGCCACTTCTATTGGTCTTTCATTTATCTATTTTCATCCGTCTTTGTTCTTTGGTTCCTGTGGGCCTCCCATCACGGTGGCGTCTGTCGTTGCAGAGCGCCGGTTCTGGGCGCATGCGCTCCAGAGCTCCGGCTCGGTAACTGGACACATCAATCCAGCCGCTCCGCGGCACGTGGGATCTTCCCAGGCCAGGGATCGAACAGGCGCCCCTTGCACTGCAAGGCGGTGTCCTTACCCACTGGACCACCAGGGGAAGCCCAAGAATCTAGTTTTTTAGAAAAAGGAGGAAAAGGATAGCTTAGATCCACAGAAGGAGTACTTAGCATACCTGTGATGTTCTAGTGGTAGGAGAACATTCAAGAAGCAAAATGAAACTAACTGATGTCCCTTATGTTTATGACAGAGGCCAGAAAAAATTAGAGACCTGAGAAAAGTATAGGGATGTGTGTTAATAAACTCCGTGTGTGTGTTAAGTTGCCTCCACCAAGTCCAACCCTATGAGACCGAAAGGACTGCAGCCTGCCAGGCTCCTCTGTTTATGGGATTCTTCTGGTAAAAATACTGGAGTAGGTTGTCATGCCCTCCTCCAGGGTATCTTCCAGATTCAGGGACCGTACTCAAGTCTCTTGCATCTCCTGCACTGGCAGGCAGGTTCTTTACCACAAGTGCCACCTGGGAAGCCCCATTAATAAACTGTCACATTTTAATTTGAATATATAAACAATAGAGACTCGGTTTTAGGTAAATAAGAATAACCTCAACATGCACCCCACCAGAATCTTTACTTGTCTGTTCTGTGGACAAGACAGCTGGGTCTTTCAGAAGCTGTTTCATTAGAAGTGAGTGTGGGCCCTTATGGATCAATAGTAACAACTTTAAATCAATTCAAAGGCTGAAAATAAAGTAGTGGGAAAAACATCAGACGGAGAATCAGGGAGCCAGGTTCCTGGGTGTCTTCTTTGTTTGTTTGTTTGTTTGTTATTAATGTTTGTGAAGCAACCTTGGGAGAGTCTCTGGGCCTCTGCTTCTTCAATTCTATAATGAAACAAAGCCATGATTGTCTCCTCAGGACCCTTTGAGTGTTGCATTTCTCTGACAACTCTTCAATCAACAAAGTTCAGGAGGTCAGTAATAAGCCGGGGGGAAAACCATTCTGCTCACCACCCCAAGTCCTAAATTATATTATAAAACCTCCATCCCCTTCAAAGCAGTCTGCAAGCCCTCTGCTGGGCACTAGAGCTAGACACACGCCACCAAGGAATTGAATACACATCAAGACAACCAGAGAATCAAAAAATCAGATTAAATTTAGAATCTTAAATGTAAAAGGAATTTATAGATTCATGGTTCAAGCTTGTTCCTGTATAGAAAGGGAAACTAAGCATCACCAGAGTCAGAAGTTTTCCTTCCCAAGGATGCACAGCTAGAGGAAGATGCAAGACCTACAGATGCAAAGCTGGACCAGAAGTTCCTTGCTGCACAAGGAATTAATTGTTCCACTCGGGGTCGGGGGCCACACCTCTCCAGGCCTCAGTCTCTCCTTTTGGGTAATTACACATCTCAACTCCTGTTTACTCCTCCACAGCCCTCTCTACAGTTGTGGCTTTGGGACTGGAATCCAAGCCTCTTGACCCTCTACCCTGTCCCACCAAAAAGAAATACGGATGCCACAAAAATGCACATAGCTGCAAAGTTCTGGGAAGATGAGAGGAGTGGTAGAAGCCAACTTGTCCTGGAGCCCATTAATATCTCAAGGGGGCTCGTCTGAGAATTGGTTTATGTGTTCGTAAAATACTCTTTACTTGGGCTTGGAAAGGCGTTTACTCATTTACTCATTCAGAAATGTGCAATTTGGCATATATATGGAATTTAGTAGGATGGTGATAATGGCACATGCAGTGAAGTGGGCAGACATATGATATGGACATTGTGGGGAAGACAGCTGGGTCTTTCAGAAGCTGTTTCATTAGAAGTGAGTGTGGGCCCTTATGGATCAATAGTAACAACTTTAAATCAATTCAAAGGCTGAAAATAAAGTAGTGGGAAAAACATCAGACGGAGAATCAGGGAGCCAGGTTCCTGGGTGTCTTCTTTGTTTGTTTGTTTGTTTGTTATTAATGTTTGTGAAGCAACCTTGGGAGAGTCTCTGGGCCTCTGCTTCTTCAATTCTATAATGAAACAAAGCCATGATTGTCTCCTCAGGACCCTTTGAGTGTTGCATTTCTCTGACAACTCTTCAATCAACAAAGTTCAGGAGGTCAGTAATAAGCCGGGGGGAAAACCATTCTGCTCACCACCCCAAGTCCTAAATTATATTATAAAACCTCCATCCCCTTCAAAGCAGTCTGCAAGCCCTCTGCTGGGCACTAGAGCTAGACACACGCCACCAAGGAATTGAATACACATCAAGACAACCAGAGAATCAAAAAATCAGATTAAATTTAGAATCTTAAATGTAAAAGGAATTTATAGATTCATGGTTCAAGCTTGTTCCTGTATAGAAAGGGAAACTAAGCATCACCAGAGTCAGAAGTTTTCCTTCCCAAGGATGCACAGCTAGAGGAAGATGCAAGACCTACAGATGCAAAGCTGGACCAGAAGTTCCTTGCTGCACAAGGAATTAATTGTTCCACTCGGGGTCGGGGGCCACACCTCTCCAGGCCTCAGTCTCTCCTTTTGGGTAATTACACATCTCAACTCCTGTTTACTCCTCCACAGCCCTCTCTACAGTTGTGGCTTTGGGACTGGAATCCAAGCCTCTTGACCCTCTACCCTGTCCCACCAAAAAGAAATACGGATGCCACAAAAATGCACATAGCTGCAAAGTTCTGGGAAGATGAGAGGAGTGGTAGAAGCCAACTTGTCCTGGAGCCCATTAATATCTCAAGGGGGCTCGTCTGAGAATTGGTTTATGTGTTCGTAAAATACTCTTTACTTGGGCTTGGAAAGGCGTTTACTCATTTACTCATTCAGAAATGTGCAATTTGGCATATATATGGAATTTAGTAGGATGGTGATAATGGCACATGCAGTGAAGTGACAGAAAGACAGACATGAGCAGTGGACATATGGACATTGTGGGGAAGGAACAGAGGATGGGAGGCATAAAGGAAGTAGCATGAAGGCCTGTACTATCATAAATGAAGAAAATAGCTATAGTCATTGCTCTGTGAGAAAAGGAGATCCTTCAGGGGTGCTGTGTGATGGGCAGGAGGGGAGAAAAGGGGGGCATATACATATGACTAAGCTGGGAACATACATATCTGTAAACAGCAAAACTCTGTAAAAGTTTAAAGTAAAATAAAAGTTAAAAAAAAAGAAAGAAATGTGCAATGTGCAATTTGGGGTGGGGAGAAGGTGAATTAAACAGTAAAGATAGAAGGTGAAAAGCTATACACAGGCAAAGGCTGTTTTAAAGCTGGGGAAATGTCAGTGCTGAGTCCTTTACTAGCAGGGGCTCCTTCTAAGATGCTGCAAGGGCTCTAGCACTGGGTTCATGTGGTCATATGACTGTATAAAATTTGTGGAAGTGAGATACTCTTGAATAATTTTTCGTAAAGAAGACAAAGAGCTTTGGGATCCATAAAGCCCGTATCCACTCCTGTCCTTGTGGCTAAATTTCTTCCCTTCTCTGCTCTTCTCTCTTCCTTCTTTTTTCCTAGGATTGGATAATGGGAAAGTGTGTGTGTGTGTGTGTGTGTGCATGCGCGCATGTGTGTTTTAAAGAAATGTATTAATGTATTAATAAAACTTAAGGGAAGATCGAATCAGAGTAATTAAAAATAAGAAGGTATAGGGCTTACCTGGTGGTCCAGTGGGTAAGGACACTGCCTGGCAGTGCAAGGGGCGCCGGTTCCATCCCGGCCTGGGAAGATCCCACGTCCGGCGGAGCTGCTGGACCGATGTGTCCAATTACCGAGCCGGAGCTCTGGAGCGCATGCGCCCAGAGCCGGTGCTCTGCAACAACAGAGGCCACTGCGATGGGAGGCCCACACGGGCCAAAGAACAAAGATGGATGAAAATAGACAAATGAAAGACCAATAGAAGTGGCCCGCCCACCCCGCTTCCCTCCCCAACCCTCTCCCCGAAAAAAAATTAAAAAAAAAAAAGGTATAAAAAGCAAATCTAGAGTGAAACCATCACAGTGACCTCGAACAAGACAGGTAGGGTGAGTTCTACTACCACTGTAGAGTGTACTGAAAACATATAGAATTTAAAATCCATACTGCCTTTCATCTCATATTAGTATCAGTCATTTGGATTGATTTGACACAACCATGACAGATCAAAAATAAAAATTTGCCAAACAACTTGTTGGGCCAATTTTTAAATTTTATTTATTTATTATTAACTTGTCTATTCTCCTGATCAGTTAAGTCAAATTAAGCTTGCCAGGCTCCTCTGTTCATGGGATTTCCCAGGCAAGAATACTGGAGAGGGTTGCTATTCCCTTCTCTGGTGAATCTTTCCAACCTAGGGATCAAACTCATGTCTCCTGAATTGGCAGGCAGATTCCTTACACTATTTTACACCTTGGTAAATTGTGGGTAACTAATAGCAATGCAACTAATTCTTGTCTACAGACATGCCCATAATTGTCTGGTGAAGGGCAACCTCCTGCAGTGGGAAAAGCCAGTTTTGCTTCCATCTATAAACTCATGTCAACATTCCTTAATTTTATATAAATTCACAGCTAGGCAACTCTTTAAATTGGTGTGACATTTGCCTAGGTCTTTAATTAATGAGTTAAATAAATTTGTTATTCCAAAAAAATAAATAAATAAACCTGCTTGCTGACCTGATTCACAAATTCATTTGTGGGTGAGATTTTTACAGTCATCACTAGAAGAACCTCAGAGGTGGATTCATTTAACTTTTGACCTTTTCCACCATAAAACAGAAAGGCTAGTTCCAGCTTCTCAACTTCATTGAATAGAACCCACCAACTGGGATACTGTTTCTTTGTAGCGGGTAAAGATTTTTTTTTTTTTTACAGGAGGTTTACATATGGTTGTGTTCCATAGGTATAGGACAGAAATGCACTCTGCTTGTAACTAGTCTGTCCCCCTGAAAGATCCACGTAGGCAACCAAGGATATAGGGTGTGGCAAATTGCGATATTGTGAGGGTAATTAAATCAAGTGGCTGTGGCCAGATGCCTTGACCAAGTACATACCCGAACTTTTACCTATGGCTCCGAAGACTTCTGAGCTCTGCACTTACAACAGAAACCTCTGTGAAGAAACCTCAGCTATTTCATTATCTTCTCCCTGTAAGCAAAAATGGAAAAGTCAAATGTTTAAGTATGAGTCACTAGTAAAGCTTATTATTTAACAAGGATTGATTTGACACAACCATGACAGATCAAAAATAAAAATTTGCCAAACAACTTGTTGGGCCAATTTTTAAATTTTATTTATTTATTATTAACTTGTCTATTCTCCTGATCAGTTAAGTCAAATTAAGCTTGCCAGGCTCCTCTGTTCATGGGATTTCCCAGGCAAGAATACTGGAGAGGGTTGCTATTCCCTTCTCTGGTGAATCTTTCCAACCTAGGGATCAAACTCATGTCTCCTGAATTGGCAGGCAGATTCCTTACACTATTTTACACCTTGGTAAATTGTGGGTAACTAATAGCAATGCAACTAATTCTTGTCTACAGACATGCCCATAATTGTCTGGTGAAGGGGCAACCCTCCCTGCAGTGGGAAAAGCCAGTTTTGCTTCCATCTATAAACTCATGTCAACATTCCTTAATTTTATATAAATTCACAGCTAGGCAACTCTTTAAATTGGTGTGACATTTGCCTAGGTCTTTAATTAATGAGTTAAATAAATTTGTTATTCCAAAAAAATAAATAAATAAACCTGCTTGCTGACCTGATTCACAAATTCATTTGTGGGTGAGATTTTTACAGTCATCACTAGAAGAACCTCAGAGGTGGATTCATTTAACTTTTGACCTTTTCCACCATAAAACAGAAAGGCTAGTTCCAGCTTCTCAACTTCATTGAATAGAACCCACCAACTGGGATACTGTTTCTTTGTAGCGGGTAAAGATTTTTTTTTTTTTTACAGGAGGTTTACATATGGTTGTGTTCCATAGGTATAGGACAGAAATGCACTCTGCTTGTAACTAGTCTGTCCCCCTGAAAGATCCACGTAGGCAACCAAGGATATAGGGTGTGGCAAATTGCGATATTGTGAGGGTAATTAAATCAAGTGGCTGTGGCCAGATGCCTTGACCAAGTACATACCCGAACTTTTACCTATGGCTCCGAAGACTTCTGAGCTCTGCACTTACAACAGAAACCTCTGTGAAGAAACCTCAGCTATTTCATTATCTTCTCCCTGTAAGCAAAAATGGAAAAGTCAAATGTTTAAGTATGAGTCACTAGTAAAGCTTAATGGAGATCCCGAAGGTTCTCTCACAGGTTGACGCACAATGACATCCAGGAATGGAGGACACTTGCTCCTTCCTTTCTGGGGGACAGACGTTTGTCATTCCAGATGGAAGAAGTCAGCCAAAAGACAGGATGATTCAGTAAAACATCATTTTCCTCTCAAGATTCTATAGTGTTTCCCAAACTTGCCAAATAAGAATTATCTGAGGCAACTGAGCAGATTTCCAGGGCTTAGGCGGAGTCCAGGAATCTATGTTTTAGTGCGCATCCCAGGTGATTCTTATCACAAAGCCAAGGTTCAGAATGGCCCCCAGAGTCAGCGTATTACTGGAATCAATACAGCAGTCACGGGGAAATGTACTTTAACCTGTACACAGCTGAGAAGCCACTGGGATTCATGGCTTAGAATTTCATCTTCAAGCCAAGATGTTAAACATATCAATGATGTGCGTTCCTTATTATCGCCCTTAATGGTTTTCTTCTTCATGTCTTAGGGGAATGCCATATGCCCAGGGTTTCCTGGCAGCAGAAAACCAAAATATTAACAGAATAAATTACTCCAAATTAGACATGTTCTGCGGAACTAACCTAAGGTATTTGGAATATTAACAAACTTGCACCCAGCCAAGGATCATTAATAGCATTGTCCTCAGACCATATTCTTTGAATGAAAGCCTTCAAAATTCACTTTCAGTTGCCCCAGTACCAGCATCCTCGTCATTCTGCAAAGAAAGCAAGGCTTTGGTTTTGCCAGCTCTTCAAAGCTTTCTCTGTGATACCTGCAGTCAGAAACAGTTCACCTTGGGGACTATGCTAGAGCCTGCACGGCCTCCTCCCCTCGCCTGCCAGCTCCAGCATGACCCAGACAGCTGAAAAAAATGCAAAGAAGGGTCCTGTTGCTGCCGAGGGGAAGGAAAAGACCGACTTCCTCCTCTCCATGGATACCCTCCAACTGAGAAGAGCTGCCAAGATCCAAGGTCAAGCTCATTAAGCACATGTGAATGGTGGGAAGAATCCCAGAATTATGAATTAAATACAAACCTGTGAGAAAGTGCCTCCTTAAAATTAGACACTGGGTTCTTTTACATGCTATTAATACGTCATGGTTCTGTTTCCTTCAACACCAGTGTAAATCATTATTACTATTATCATTATTATATTAATTTTTAAGATGATACAGTCACGTTTAAAGCAAACAAGATACAGGGTGAAAAGTTTCATTTCTCCGCTTGTCTTCCATCTGCCTCGTTTTTTCCTTCCAGCCCAAACACTAGCAATGCATACAGTTTCTTGTATATTCTTCTACAATTTATGCAAAAACAAGCAAACATGACTATATTTTCATATTTTCCCTTGCCTTTTCTCGTCCAATCAATGGGCCTTAGAACTCTTTCCATATTTGTGCAGAGAGCAGTTTCATTCTTGTTTATAGCTGCATGGTATTCTATCGTGAGATGTAGCAATTTGTGATGAAACTATTTTCAGTCTATTTTCTCCACAGTGAGGTAAATGGCTTTGTTTCAGATACTTGAAAATTACATAAGACCAGAAACACCACAGTGAAGTTGTACAGGTGGAATTTCTGGAGATCCTCAGATGGATATGACTTAAAAAATATACTCTGTTCCATATAGCTACAAAAGATCATGTACTATATCATGGTATACATAAGAGCAGGCATAAAGAAAACATCTGAGAAAAATTAGAAAAGAAAGTAAACCCAAATCGGGGTTAATTAAGGTGAAAAAAAAAAAAGGGAAAAGAAGAGAGACAGAAAAGAGAGTTTCTGTAATTCTCTTTCAGCTCTTTAAAACTCCTCTCAGTTCTTGCAGAGACCAAGGCTTATTTGAAAAGTTTCCTTGAGAACATGGACTCAAGTGGCCTAAGTAGGAGGGAAGAGAAGGAACTAGGTAAAGGGAAGGCCAGAAGGAATACAAGGATGGCCATTTCTGTGTGTTTTCATTCTAAGAAGCTAAACTACTTCCCAAGTAGTGTTTTCATGGTAGTGTTTCCTCTATGTTGTGATTTTATGAAAGGAAACTTTTTACCTTATACCTCCATGTCTTTGACCAGAACAGGATTTAAAAGCTATGTTCCTTTGTTTTATAACCAAGCCTTGAACTGTTGAGTATTTTAGGTGTCTATGATGTCCACTTTCCAGAGTTTTCCTCTAAAAAGAGGTTGAAACAAGAAGTTCTGTCTATGGGAACATACTAACACATCAATAAGTATATTTCAACATCATTTTAAACTCCAGCATAAAAATGTTCCAAAAATTTCTAAGAAGTTGGGAGAACTTAAACATGATCTCAACCTCTGTACTCTAGCTGATGTTCATGACCTGGGACATTAAATAAATTCAGTCAAAATTAAATAAGCATAATCAAATGCTGATCAGAAGAAAGATCAGAAACCGGGATTATACCTCTGGAGGGTAATTTAGCATTATATGCATAAACCGTCTAAAACTGCAGACTTTTTTTTTTTAATTGAAGTGTAGTTGATTTACAATGTCATATTTGTTTCAGGTGTACAGCATAGTGATTTACAGCTTTTAAAGGTTATGCCCCAACTATGGTTATTATTAAATGTTATGCCCTCTGGGCTGTATAATAAACATACCCTTGTAGCTTATTTATTTTATATTTTTTGATCTCCCCTTTACCTCCCCTACCAGTGACTACTAGATTGTTCTCTATCGTCTGTGAGTCTGCTTCTGTTTTGTTACACTCATTAGTGTGGTTTTTTTTAGATTCCACAGATAAGTGAGATCATACAGTAATTGTCTATATTCATTCTTAGACTCCAACATCTAAGATCTCTGAGTCTATACCAAGGAAATGTTATACCTTCACTGCAGGAATGAAAAGGTATAGGAGACTAGATTTAGCAGGTGTTTTTAAATATTTTAGTCTCAAGAACCCATTACACTCTTAAAAGTTATTGAGTATACCACAGAGCATTTATTGAAGTTGAATCTATTAGTATTTGCTATATTAGACCTTTAAACTGAGAAACAGAATGAGAAACTCAAACGATTGCTCAAGGGCTTTTCCTCCAGACGTTCACCATCACTTCAGCTGGCAGCAGGAATGCCTTATGAGTACCTCTCATTTCATCACAGAGCATATTAAGAGGGTGTCAGCACCTGGGTTGAAATTTCATAAAGTTAGTAATCTCTTGTACAATCGAACCATTACTTAAACGATTATTTAAATAAACTATAGTTTAACAAATCTTTTGTTATCTATTACTCAGTTATTAATTATTGTTTATCTGCTAAGTATTGGTTATTACTGCACTATGCAAAAATCAGTAGTAAAAATTACAAGACTCAAAAAAATGAGTTTTGTCAGTGACACAGAAAAAATACAGGAACTTGCTTTCAAAAAATAAAAAAAAAAGCACATTTTTACATACGTTAAATGTGCATTTTATAAATCTGGCACTTTATGTTGAAAGAGACCAGGGATTTATTGTGGAAGCAGATGTCGGCCTGATGGCCAGGCTGCCCACTGGGGTCCCAAAGCCCAGCACCCTGTGTGGGAGAGGCAAAACACAGCAAGGAGTAAAAGAGTGAGAGGAGGTGAGAAGGAAGGCAAATGAGCGGAACACAGGGAGAAGCTGTACAAAAGAGGCGGAGAAGAAAGAGGAAGAGATTAAAGACAAGGAGGGTGTTGTAGAACCACTGCTACTGGAGCCCATGCACCTGAGAGCCCACGCCCAGCAACAAAAGGAGCCACCACAGTGAGAAGCCTGCACACCACAACTAGAGAGTAGCCTCCCCTCTCCACAATTAGAGAAAGCCCATGTGCAACAGTGAAGACCCAGAGCAGTCAAAAGTAAAGAAGTAATCTTATTCACGTCCATCTTAAGTTTTTTCTTGAAGTCATAACACCAGATGTTGGTGGCTGTGGCCCATCGTCCGTGGGAGGCTGTTCGTGTGTGTGTGTAACTGGAAGTTCTCCGCATTCACCCCGTGTCTCTCCTGGAAGAAACTGAACATACACAAACCCGCTCAATTGCTTCCTAATAATATTGATCATGTTGGAACAAATTTATATTTCCAAAACAAACATTACCAGAACTGACTGTATTTAGATGATCTTTATAAATTTGAAAGTATGTACACCATTAGTGCTATCTCAGGATAGGATGGTAAGTGATTTAAATTTTCTTCTTTCTGCTCATTTGGATTTGCTAAGTTTTGTTCAAGCAACATGTATTAATTTCTAATAAGAAGCTGAAAAAAATGCTTTTAATTTCAAAAATCCAGTCTAAGGTTGTGATCTGCTTCTGAAAACCAATCACAAAATGGATTCTCTCCCTGAGCCAACTGAAAATATTAGTCACCAACTGGTCTCTGGGAATCACACTAGAGTCTCATTTTGCATCCTACAAGCCAAAGAATCAAAAGGTGAAATGCCAGACCCCCAAGGACTTGTTTTGCCCAGTCTCCTCATTTTACATTTAAGGAAATGAAGACTCTAAGAAGAGAAATGACCTGCCCAAGTTCACATAACTGGTAGGTGACAAAGAGGAAACAAAATCACAGTCTCTTAGCTTTCAGTTTAATTATCCTTTTCACTCTCGCTTGGTTTTTTTCTTTCTTTTTTTCTGCCTAATAGTCACAGAGGTATTGTGGAATTGGGATTGATTTACACAATATCAAATCAACAAATCATTTCAGTCCAAAGAAACCTAACAAAACAAAACTGTCAACGAGGTGAAAAATAAAATCATGCCAACTTCTTGTTTCACATTGTAGAGACAAAACAACCAGTAATTATGTGGATGTTTCCCTTTTCAACTGGTTGCTTTGGCATTGGGTTTTCATAAGCCTTGGTATTAGAATAACCAAACACGGTGGGTGGTGGGAGGGAGAAGAGGAGAAGTTTTATTTTCTAAAGGCAAATTAAAGTCCTCAAAACCCTGCAACTCATATAAATAACTGACTTTGTTTTTATTGTTGTTGTTGTTGTTGTTTTTAATAACTGAATTTGGACCTTAGATTGAGCTGCACTTGCCAGTAACAACCAAACTTCAAATAGGAAACATGAAACATTTTTATGTGAGGTCTCTTCAAAGAAAACATGAAACTGTATCTCAATGACACCAGGGTGTTTTCCTTTATCTGCCCTAAATCAATTATTTATATTAACTATAGAAATTTTTCAAATTTTAAAAATTATATATATATATATATATATATATATATTTAAAATTTTGGCCTCTTTTTATTGACTTTTTTATTTTTTCATCCATCTTTATTCTTTGGCCTGTGTGGGCCTCCCATTGCAGTGGCCTCTCTCACTGCAGAGCACTGGCTCTGGGCACCTGAGCTCCAGAGCACTGGCTCCTAATTGGACACACGGGTCCAGTCTCTCCACAGCACGTGGGATCCTCCTGGACCAGGTATCAAACCAATGCCCCTTACACTACAAGGTGGACTCTCTACCCACTGGACCTCCAGGGAAGCCCTCCAATTTGTTTTCACTACGCAGTTGATTCTGTGTATAATTCAGCCAGCCAAAGCCTCAGTGACCACCTCAGGAAAAAAGCACACCTTTTGAATTAGAGAGGGTGGAAAATCTGACCAGGCCAAACACTGGATGCTCTTGAGCTCCTGATGGGAACTAAGAAAAGACCTGGTTTCCGGCCTTCAACAATCAAGTAATCAGTTGCCTTTGGTTACCCCTAACAACTCACACAGACAAGGAGATTACCAGGCAAACAGGCTGCGACAATTCAGGATCCAGAGCCAACTGGAGTGCTGAAGTGATATCAAATCAACAAATCATTCAGTCCAAAGAAACCTAACAAAACAAAACTGTCAACGAGGTGAAAAATAAAATCATGCCAACTTCTTGTTTCACATTGTAGAGACAAAACAACCAGTAATTATGTGGATGTTTCCCTTTTCAACTGGTTGCTTTGGCATTGGGTTTTCATAAGCCTTGGTATTAGAATAACCAAACACGGTGGGTGGTGGGAGGGAGAAGAGGAGAAGTTTTATTTTCTAAAGGCAAATTAAAGTCCTCAAAACCCTGCAACTCATATAAATAACTGACTTTGTTTTTATTGTTGTTGTTGTTGTTGTTTTTAATAACTGAATTTGGACCTTAGATTGAGCTGCACTTGCCAGTAACAACCAAACTTCAAATAGGAAACATGAAACATTTTTATGTGAGGTCTCTTCAAAGAAAACATGAAACTGTATCTCAATGACACCAGGGTGTTTTCCTTTATCTGCCCTAAATCAATTATTTATATTAACTATAGAAATTTTTCAAATTTTAAAAATTATATATATATATATATATATATATATATTTAAAATTTTGGCCTCTTTTTATTGACTTTTTTATTTTTTCATCCATCTTTATTCTTTGGCCTGTGTGGGCCTCCCATTGCAGTGGCCTCTCTCACTGCAGAGCACTGGCTCTGGGCACCTGAGCTCCAGAGCACTGGCTCCTAATTGGACACACGGGTCCAGTCTCTCCACAGCACGTGGGATCCTCCTGGACCAGGTATCAAACCAATGCCCCTTACACTACAAGGTGGACTCTCTACCCACTGGACCTCCAGGGAAGCCCTCCAATTTGTTTTCACTACGCAGTTGATTCTGTGTATAATTCAGCCAGCCAAAGCCTCAGTGACCACCTCAGGAAAAAAGCACACCTTTTGAATTAGAGAGGGTGGAAAATCTGACCAGGCCAAACACTGGATGCTCTTGAGCTCCTGATGGGAACTAAGAAAAGACCTGGTTTCCGGCCTTCAACAATCAAGTAATCAGTTGCCTTTGGTTACCCCTAACAACTCACACAGACAAGGAGATTACCAGGCAAACAGGCTGCGACAATTCAGGATCCAGAGCCAACTGGAGTGCTGAAGTGATACATATTCCCAGGGCAGTCACTACCTTCTGGTGTAAAAAAGAAGGAAGTGAGTGGAATTATTTTCTAAAGGTCCAGATCTTGGCAGCCGTTTGCTGAGGTGCACTCATCAACATAAAGCAGTCACAGAAAACCTACTCAACAGGGTGGTTGCCATCAGAAGGGTTAGGCTTTCAGCCTCATAGAGCTCAGGCTGTCTGACAACCAAGGGCCCTGTTTTTCCCCTTAAGTAATATTTGCTAATGCCTTTACTTTGTCTTGTCTATCTTCTGTAACTTCATTTATGACAATGTTCAGAAAAGTACGTTCTGTTAATTTTACATAAATGCAAAATCATCTTCATCATCAAGCAAATGACCACTTAAATAACACAAGCCATCTTTCACCAGAACTGAAGGATATTACCAATTTAGCAAAGACACACAGTGAAATCTCATATTAAGGAAACAAATTGCTGGATTCAGGGGGGTAATGAAAGAAGGACTGAATTAAAAACAAAATATTATTCAAATGACTTTAACCCAAAGTGGCTTCAGAGGGTTTTATTTGTTTTGAGAGAATGATATTTAGTTGCAAATGTAATTTCTTTAATAGATATAGGGCCATTATAATTTTCTATTTCTTCTCATGCCAGTTTTGGTCAGTGACCACTGAAGGAATATGTTCCCATTTCTTTTCAAATTCCTGACATGTCCAAACCATGTTTTTATTATCCTATTATCTTTTTAATGTCTATACTTAGGTGATGTCAACTCTTTTATTCCTGATATTGGTGATTTTTTTTTCTTCCTTGCTGAATCTAGCTAGAGTTTTTTGAATCATACTTTGAATCAAGTTTCAAAGAAGTTTCTAATTTTCAAAAGAAGTCCTATTGTTTTTCCTCTCATTGCAATCTTAGTTAACAGACATGGTCCATCACTTCTGTTTTATTTTCAAGATGGTTGGTGTGTCCTAGCCCATCACCCACTGCAGCCCCTGGTGAGGGTCGATTGGGTAGGTCAGTCAGAAAGTGCTTACTGAATCTGTGTGCAACAGGCAGTGTTCACAGTGCCCCATTCTCCAACACACAGTTCACTGATTTCTGTTCTTACTTTTAGCATCTTCTTTTTTACTTATATTAAGTTTAATTTGCTCTTCTTTTTCTTGGTATAGTGGCTTGGATTGTTGATTTTAGATCTTTATTCTTTGTCTAATATAAGCATTCAGAGTCATTAGATTTATTTCCTTTTAAACATGACTTCAGCATCATTCTACAAGTGTTTGTATTTTTTTTGACCCTAGGGTTATATAGGAGTAATTGTTTAATTTCCAAACATTAGGGGGCTATTCCAGAAATCTTACTGTTATTTACATTTAATTTAATTCTACTTTAGTCAGAGACTATTCTGCATTATTTTAAATTCAAATCTTTTACATTTGTTGAAACTTACTTTATTTGTTTAGTATAAAATCTATTTTGACATAATTAGGAAAACAAATTCCCCTGAGATTTCAAGCAAAGACACACAGTGAAATCTCATATTAAGGAAACAAATTGCTGGATTCAGGGGGGTAATGAAAGAAGGACTGAATTAAAAACAAAATATTATTCAAATGACTTTAACCCAAAGTGGCTTCAGAGGGTTTTATTTGTTTTGAGAGAATGATATTTAGTTGCAAATGTAATTTCTTTAATAGATATAGGGCCATTATAATTTTCTATTTCTTCTCATGCCAGTTTTGGTCAGTGACCACTGAAGGAATATGTTCCCATTTCTTTTCAAATTCCTGACATGTCCAAACCATGTTTTTATTATCCTATTATCTTTTTAATGTCTATACTTAGGTGATGTCAACTCTTTTATTCCTGATATTGGTGATTTTTTTTTCTTCCTTGCTGAATCTAGCTAGAGTTTTTTGAATCATACTTTGAATCAAGTTTCAAAGAAGTTTCTAATTTTCAAAAGAAGTCCTATTGTTTTTCCTCTCATTGCAATCTTAGTTAACAGACATGGTCCATCACTTCTGTTTTATTTTCAAGATGGTTGGTGTGTCCTAGCCCATCACCCACTGCAGCCCCTGGTGAGGGTCGATTGGGTAGGTCAGTCAGAAAGTGCTTACTGAATCTGTGTGCAACAGGCAGTGTTCACAGTGCCCCATTCTCCAACACACAGTTCACTGATTTCTGTTCTTACTTTTAGCATCTTCTTTTTTACTTATATTAAGTTTAATTTGCTCTTCTTTTTCTTGGTATAGTGGCTTGGATTGTTGATTTTAGATCTTTATTCTTTGTCTAATATAAGCATTCAGAGTCATTAGATTTATTTCCTTTTAAACATGACTTCAGCATCATTCTACAAGTGTTTGTATTTTTTTTGACCCTAGGGTTATATAGGAGTAATTGTTTAATTTCCAAACATTAGGGGGCTATTCCAGAAATCTTACTGTTATTTACATTTAATTTAATTCTACTTTAGTCAGAGACTATTCTGCATTATTTTAAATTCAAATCTTTTACATTTGTTGAAACTTACTTTATTTGTTTAGTATAAAATCTATTTTGATGAATAGGGAAAAAGTGGGCAAATAGAAAATAAATAACAAGATAGCAAATTAAAGCCCATTCACATGGATATTTACTTTAAATAAAAGTAGCTGAAAATACTACAGTTTAAAAAAATAGACAGGAAATTTCTGTTAGTCCAGTAGTTAGGACTTAGAGCTTTTACTGCCAGGACCTGGGTTCAAATCCTGTTTGGGGAATTAAAATTCCACAACTCTCTAGGTGTACCAAAAAACTACTAATAATTTTTTTTCTTTTTCTTTTTCCCCATAATGCCTTTTTAAATTTTATTTATATTTACTTTCATCCATCTTTTTTATTCTTTAGCATGTGTGGGCCTCCCATTGCAGTGGCCTCTGTTGGTTGCAGAGCAACGGCTCTGGGTGCATACACTCCAGAGCACTGGCTCCTAATTGGACACACCAGTCCGGCCACTCTGCGGCTCGTGGGATCTTCCTGGGCCAGGAATCAAATCAGTTCCCCTTGGACAGCAAGGCGGGCTCTTTACCCACTGGACCACCAGGAAAGCCCCAATAATTTTCTTTAATTAAAAATAATAGAAACAGTCACACTGAGTTTAAGAAGCAAGATTTAGTTACATGATACTTAGAAAAATAATATGTAGACACAGATCAGTTAGAAGAAAAAGATGAAAAATATACAAAGCATAAGAAATCAAGTATTCTATATTAATATCAGAACAAGTAGGTTTCAGAATAAGGAATATTATCAGGGATGAAGAGAGGCATTCATAAAGTAGAAGATCAGTTCATTAAGAAAACATAACACCAAATGTATAATCTCCCCAAATGCAAAGTTTCAAAATTCATGAAGCGAAAACTTACAGAAGTGAAAGAAAAAACTAATCCATATTATTGCCTGTTTCAACACTCCTTTCTTAGTAGTTGATAGAAAAACTAGACAGAAAATCAGAAAGGGTGTAGAAGCCCTGAGTAACGCTAGTAACCAACCAGATCTATAGACTTGTATAGAACAGTCCATTCAGCAACAGAAACCTGACTTTTTAGATGCTTTTAGAATGTCTTCAAAAAGAATGAAACGGACACATTAAAATGTCTCACCTGGAAAGACTACAAACCTGAAGTTTAAAAAAAAAAAAAAAGCAAAACACAGAGGTAGGGTTTCCCTGGTGGTCTAGTAGTTAAGAATCCACCTTGCAGGGATGCTTCCCTGGTGGCCCAGTGGGTAAGGACTCCACCTTGCAGTGCAAGGGGCACTGGTTCGATCCCTGGCCTGGGAAGATCCCACATGCCACGAAGCGGCTGGACCGATGTGTCCCAGTACTAAGCCGGAGCTCTGGAGCGCGTGTGCCCAGAGCCAGTGCTTTGCAGTGAGAGAGGCCACTGAGATGGGAGGCCCACACAGGCCAAAGAACAAAGATGGATGAAAATAAATAAATGAAAGACCAATAAAAAGTGGCCAAAACAAAACAAAAGAATCCACCTTGCAATGCAGGGAACACTGCTGGGATCCCTTGTCTGGGACGATCCCACCTGCCTCAGAGCTACTAAGCAAGCCAGAACTACTGACTCAGCAGTCTAGAGCCTTCCACACAGAACTACTGAGCCCTCTTGCTGCAAATACTGAAGCCCGTGCGCCTAGTGCCTGTGCTTCACAAGAGAAGCCCCTGGCAACAATTAGCCCACACACTGCAATGAAGAGTAGCCCCAACTCTCTGCAACTAAAGAAAGCCCCCGTGCAGCAACGAGGACTCACCATAGCCAAAAAATAAAATTAAAATTCACACATACCTTTGGATTGAAGACAATGGTTCTCAAATTTGACTGAATATTAGAATCAACTGGGAAACTTTTTAAAACATGATTCCCAGAACATACCTGAGACCAATTAAATCAGAATCAAATAAGAGAAGTGGTGCAAGAAACTAATAGGACTGGGTCTAGGGAAAACGATTCGATAGCAAAGCTTGGGGAAGCCTTGGCTTTCCTTTTTTCTTGCTTTCCTTTCATGAAGGCTTCTTCTCACTCCATCGCATCTTATGAGGTGATGAAAGTCAGTGGAACTGGTCACAGAGTAGAAGGACACAGGGGCATGTGACTACCAACCCTTCGTGAACTAATACGATGGCTGCACCCCAAAAGTGAAAAGTGAAAGTGTTAGTCATTTAGTAATGTCCGACTCTGTGACCCCATGGACCATAACCAGCCAGCCTGGAATTCTCCAGGCCAGAATACTGGAGTGGGTAGCTATTTCCTTCACCAGGGGATTTTCCTAACCCTGGGATTGAACTTGGGTCTCCTGTATTGCAGGCAAATTCTTTAAAAGAATGCATGGAAATTGAGAGGGACCAGAAGAGAATAAGATAATTTAACAGCTGAGTCATTAAAAGCAATCTAATTATGGCCAAAATTTCTCCCTTTTAAAATATTTTACAATGTTGTGATTAAGGATTAAGATAAAGTCAAATTTTATAAATCCACTCTTATTTTGGATTATAACTTCCATCTATAATATCCACTGAGGTCCTCTTGAGCCCTGAAAGCCAAGCCTCATACCCTCTCTTCTGTGGTCTGAATATGTGTATCCTCCGCACCTCCAAAAGCACTTGCTGAAATTCTAACTTTCAAAGACACTGATATTGGATGTTATGGCCTTTGGGAGGTGCTCAAGTCACAAGGGTGGAGCTCTAGGAAAGGGGATTGTTGGTTTAGTTGATCAGTCATGGCCAACTCTTTTGAGACCCCATGGACTGTAGCCCACCAGACTTCTCTGTCCATGGGATTCTCCAGGCAGGAATACTGGAGTGGGTTGCCAAGCCTTCCTCCAGGGGATCTTCCTGACTCGGGTATTGAACTCATGTCTCCTGTATTGCAGGCCAATTCTTTACCACCAAGCCACCTAGGGAAACCAGTGAAGGGGATTAGTGCCCTATAAAAAAGGCTCCAGAGAGATCGCCAGCCCCTTCCACTGTGGGAGGATATGGTCAGGATACCAAGAGTAACCTGGTATAAAGGCCCTCACCCAACCATGCCGGCTCTGTGATCCTGGACTTCCCAGCCTCCAGAACTGTGAAATGCAAGTTTCTGTTGTTTATTGCCATCCAGTCTGTGGTATTTTGTTATGGCCACCTGAACAGATTAAGACACTCTCCTTTATCAGAACACTTCACATCTGTTAATTCTCCTTTGTTTCTGCCCTTTGAAGGAAAATTTTCTAGGCAAAAGCCTCCTGCTTTTTTGTTTTTAAGTATAATTTATTAATATAAAAATGTCATGTTACTCTTTATTCATATAAATTCTTCATGTAAGTTTTCACAGCTTCATACTGCATCATGATTTGCTTCTGAGCCCTTATTCTCGGGGCTTTAAGCTATTTCCACTTTTCACTCAAGAATAAAATGCCAGTGAACATTTGCTGATGAATTTGTGGATTCATTTCTGATTATTTCCTCCAAATACTAGGCCACATGTCTGGAAGACCGTGTCAGCACCCTGGATGCTATCAGCAGTTTGGGCACCAGCCTGAACACACTGCTTATTCATATCAAAGTTTCCATCAACCCCCAAAACCCTCTTCTCACACTTACTCCTGTTTAACCACATCTCCTCCACCCAGAGTCAAACACATTTTGCTATCCACCCATCCTTCCAAGCCTATCAAGATTATTTTAAGTTTTCATTTCTAAGTTTCAAAAGCAGTACAAGTTGAATGGAGAAATGAGAAAAAAACAAACAGGCTCACAAATGAGAATAAAAGTTGTTTGCCACAGGCATAGAAAAAGACAGCAGTTAAGCTTTCAATGCAGGGGGCACAGATTCCACCCCTGGTAAGGAACTAACCATGCAGCAGTGTGGCCAAAATATAAGTAAATTAATAAATAAAGCAAAACCCAACAAATTTATGGTTACCGAAGTTCAGGCAGAGAGTGGGGAGTTGGGGGAGGGAAAATAAATTAGTGGTAAAGAATCTGCCTGCTAATGCAGGAGCCTTAGGAGCCACAGGAGACATGAGTTCAATCCCTGGGTCTGGAAAATCCCCTGGAGGAGGAAATGGCAACCCACTCCAGTATTCTTATTTGAAAAATCCCATGGACCCTCGGGCTTCCCTGGTGGTCCAGTGGGTAAGGACACCGCCTTGCAGTGCAAGGGGCGCCGGTTTGATCCCTGTCCTGGGAAGATCCCACGTGCCGCGGAGTGGCTGGACCGATGTGTCCAATTACCGACCAGGAGCTCTGGAGCACATGCGCCCAGAGCCAGTGCTCTGCGACAACAGAGGTCACCGCGAGGGAGGCCCACACGGGCCAAAGAACAAAGATGAACGAAAATAGATAAATGAAAGACCAATAGAAGTGGCCCGCCCACCCCCGCTCCCTCCCCAACCCGCACCCCCCCAAAAAAAAGGAAAAAAAAATCCCATGGACCCAGAAACCTGGAAGGTTCACAGTCCATAGGGTCACAAAGAGTCAGGCGTGACTGAAAACGCATATAAAAATTTAAAGAATCAATGGATTAACAGATACAAAAAATTTTTTTTTGCTAGTCCGCAATCTCCCTCCCTTTTTTTTTCCCTACAGAATTAAGACCACACAGTTTTTATTCTCACTTGGAACCCATACCTTATAAAGGAGCCTCTGTTAAGACCTCCCTCCCCCACATCTCCCACCCACCCCTCTGCCTAACAAAGTTAAGACTCGCTCCATGACTCACTCCAGAAGCTTGGACGCGATCAGCCTTGCTTACTCTGGAACTCCCTGGCTCTCTCTCAATTCAGAAGGTTCACAGTCTGTGGGGATGCCTCACACACCATCTCCGTCAGTCCATTCCCAGCCTATATTTCATGTCTGGCTGACTCCTTAATGTGGAATCATAAGAGGAGTAAGCTCTACTGCTGGCAACACTGAATGAGGCGGCCCCTGTTAGGCAACTATTAATGTGACTGCAACTTCTGAGTTCAGCAAATATTTATTATGGGCTTACTATACACCCAGCTTCAAGCTGAGACACCCTCATTCACTTAAGATGCCAAAAAAAAAAAAAGGCTTCCTCCAAAGAGCTCAGAGTTTAATGAGTTTACATCAGATGAGAAGATGGGGTAGAAACATTCCTTAGAAAGTAATTGCCAAATTGTCTAGAAAGCAAAACTTAAGATTTTAAAGCTAATGATAAAAGTAGCCTCACGACAGCCAGCCGTCTTGGCAGAGCTGACCACCTGGCTCTTTTGTACCAGAGTGGCAATACCCCAGCAGAGCACGTAGCTTACCTTGGGACGTGTATATTTCCAAGTCTGTCTCCCCCACCAAATGCCGTGCCCCGATTCCTCGATGCAGGACCAGGACCAGTGCAGTGCTGAACCAAGTAGACTGTGGTCAGCCACTCACAGATGTTCTCATCGGTATGTGATTGCCACAGAGAAAACTGCTTGTAAATAACAGATACCCCCACTTTGAAATCTGCTACTGACTCTTTTGAAATAGCCATTAAAGGAAAGGGGAGAGAAGAAAATGAAAAGTATGTTGAAATCTCAAGGCTCAAATGTCATTCCCATTATTTTACACCTTTGCAATCATCTTATGGATTTCCCTGCAAAGTGTTTGTATCTGGGTGGTGAAACCCATGGGAGGAAAATGTAAATGCAAAGAAATTTGGTCAATATCTCCACATCGGATTTCAGGAGAGAGAATAAAAGCTCGAAAGTGCTCGTCGAACTCTGACAAAATAAAGACGAATTAAAGTAGGCTTTCTGGAAAGTCTGGGCTGAGTAAGCTCTAGTACTTAAAAAAAAAAAATAGGTAAACAGTCCCTTCTTCTGGTCATTATCTTCTGAAGTGCATGAGACATTAAATAAACAGTCATATTATGTTCAAAATACTTTTAAGATGAAAAAGACTGTCAGCCAAGCATTTGAAGAAGATAATGGCAAAGAAAAGACAACGTTGTAGAAGTAAGACATCCGGAAAATAAAAATCATTTAGCAGGCTTTCAGAGATGACAGGTTTTAAAAGAGGCAGGTTTCTTCCTATCTAAAAAAATTAATTAATTAATTAAGAAGAAAAGCTTTCAAAAAATAATGTTTTGTTGTTTAGTTATTTATTTTGTGGCTTAAGGGCTGGAGACATGCTAAAGCCCAATTCTGCCCTTTTCCCACTGACAGGTGAAGAAACTGAGGCCCTAAGGGCTTTAAAGTCAACAGCAAAACAAAGCCTGAGATCTCAGTCTAGAGTGCCAGTGCCCGATCCCAGGGAGCAAGCACATGCATCACCTTCCCCTGAACCTGACACAAGAGGCCATTCTCAAAGGATTCAGGGGCAACTCCTATGGCTTTACCAAATGCCGTGGGCCCCAAATTCCTCCCGTACCTGCATGGAGCACGTAGCTTACCTTGGGACGTGTATATTTCCAAGTCTGTCTCCCCCACCAAATGCCGTGCCCCGATTCCTCGATGCAGGACCAGGACCAGTGCAGTGCTGAACCAAGTAGACTGTGGTCAGCCACTCACAGATGTTCTCATCGGTATGTGATTGCCACAGAGAAAACTGCTTGTAAATAACAGATACCCCCACTTTGAAATCTGCTACTGACTCTTTTGAAATAGCCATTAAAGGAAAGGGGAGAGAAGAAAATGAAAAGTATGTTGAAATCTCAAGGCTCAAATGTCATTCCCATTATTTTACACCTTTGCAATCATCTTATGGATTTCCCTGCAAAGTGTTTGTATCTGGGTGGTGAAACCCATGGGAGGAAAATGTAAATGCAAAGAAATTTGGTCAATATCTCCACATCGGATTTCAGGAGAGAGAGAATAAAAGCTCGAAAGTGCTCGTCGAACTCTGACAAAATAAAGACGAATTAAAGTAGGCTTTCTGGAAAGTCTGGGCTGAGTAAGCTCTAGTACTTAAAAAAAAAAAATAGGTAAACAGTCCCTTCTTCTGGTCATTATCTTCTGAAGTGCATGAGACATTAAATAAACAGTCATATTATGTTCAAAATACTTTTAAGATGAAAAAGACTGTCAGCCAAGCATTTGAAGAAGATAATGGCAAAGAAAAGACAACGTTGTAGAAGTAAGACATCCGGAAAATAAAAATCATTTAGCAGGCTTTCAGAGATGACAGGTTTTAAAAGAGGCAGGTTTCTTCCTATCTAAAAAAATTAATTAATTAATTAAGAAGAAAAGCTTTCAAAAAATAATGTTTTGTTGTTTAGTTATTTATTTTGTGGCTTAAGGGCTGGAGACATGCTAAAGCCCAATTCTGCCCTTTTCCCACTGACAGGTGAAGAAACTGAGGCCCTAAGGGCTTTAAAGTCAACAGCAAAACAAAGCCTGAGATCTCAGTCTAGAGTGCCAGTGCCCGATCCCAGGGAGCAAGCACATGCATCACCTTCCCCTGAACCTGACACAAGAGGCCATTCTCAAAGGATTCAGGGGCAACTCCTATGGCTTTAAAAAAGAAAAAAGAAAAAAAAGCAGTATAAGTAAATGCATTAGACGGGATCCTGTATTGGAGGCAAATTCTATAAAGCACATTATCGAGATAAATTTTGAAATTTGATTATCAATAATAGTATTAACAAATGTCACATTTCCTAATTTGATAACTCCACGGTTATATAAGAAAATGTCATTATTCTTAGGAGATACACCCTGAAGAATTTACCAGGAAAGTGACACATAATGGATGGAGCTTGAATGGTTCAGGAAAACACACACACACAGACACACACACACACATTATTTAGAGAGAAAGAAAGGAAACAAACTTGGCAAAGTATTAACAATTGGTGAATCTGGGTAAAGGGTATACAGGCATTCTTCCTAAGAGTCTCGCAACTCTTTTGTAAGTTGAAATTCTTTCCAAATAAAAGGTTCAGAAATATTTCAAAAACTACATATTCAGTATATTTATTATGGTCCAGTGAGCAAAAGTACTTTATGACTCCACCTAGACTGGGCTGCTCCAAAGGGAAAGGTGACAAGCCTTTGGGTACATAGCACCCTTTGCAGGACACAAAGTCTCCCTCAGACAGAATGATGAGTCACTGAGTCAAGACCGATTGGAAACAGCAGAGGCAGAGTCTGGAAGCTGCCAGGTCAGTTTAGGACAAGAGCTCTGGGACCTGACAACTTATAGTCCTCACTTTGCCACTCACTGGCTTGGTGACTGAGGGCAAGGAGCTCAACTTCTGTGCACTTTAGCATCCCCAGTAAATGATGCTGACAATAGCTACTTCGCAGAGTGATAGTAAGGATTACATTACACAGTGCATACAAACCTCTAAGTCTGGCACAAATACCTGTCATAAAAGTACAGGCTGCCAGTAAACATCTTATTCATTCATTCATTCATCTGCCCCTTTACTCAAATCCACAAGCTTATATTTTTGACAAGAGCCATGCCAGGCACAGAGTGTCGGACGATTGCGTATGACCATTTCCTCCATCAGAGGGTTTACGTTCTAGGGGAAACCAGGAGGTAAAGAGACAATTATACTACAAGTGTGACCAGGGATATGAAAGGCCAGTGTGAGAGGAGGCTTAGCATTGAGTGAGAACATGAACCCAAGTCAACCTGAGAGGGCCAAGAAGTGCTGTCTCTGCTGAGACCTGGAAGATGTGCAAGAATGCAGCTGGCTAAGGTATATCAGAGAGAAGGACATTCCACTCCATGAGAGCAGAAAATATAAGGTTGCAGAGCCTTTCAGGAACCAGCAACCCAGGTATGTGCCAGCCGAGGTGCCAGGGAAACAGAGAGTGTTTAGTGAGACATTCTTCCTGGGACAAGGCGAAACAGAAAGGTTAGAGCCACAGAGAGAACCTCTGGGTTAGGGAACTGGGGTTTGTCAGAAAGAAAGTTCCAAAAGAGTATGAACAGAGGACAGATGAAAACTCATACTGATTGCAACCCCCTCCTCTAAGAGCAAGGCTGCACATGAAATTCCGACTGGAGATGATGGTGACAGGAGCCGGCTAGATTCCAGAAGAAGCTGGAGAGAACATAAAAGGATTTGGTACTTGCCTCAGGGTAGTTTAGGAGAGGGAGGTGTCTAGGAAAACCTGGGTTTCAAGGTCACGGGGGAGAGTTCCTTTAATGGAAACAAGGACTGTGGGGGTGTGGTACACAGAAGAAGCTTGAGAGATTACCATTTGGGATGGAGGCTAGGGAGAGGGGGGAAGAGCCGATTGGAAACAGCAGAGGCAGAGTCTGGAAGCTGCCAGGTCAGTTTAGGACAAGAGCTCTGGGACCTGACAACTTATAGTCCTCACTTTGCCACTCACTGGCTTGGTGACTGAGGGCAAGGAGCTCAACTTCTGTGCACTTTAGCATCCCCAGTAAATGATGCTGACAATAGCTACTTCGCAGAGTGATAGTAAGGATTACATTACACAGTGCATACAAACCTCTAAGTCTGGCACAAATACCTGTCATAAAAGTACAGGCTGCCAGTAAACATCTTATTCATTCATTCATTCATCTGCCCCTTTACTCAAATCCACAAGCTTATATTTTTGACAAGAGCCATGCCAGGCACAGAGTGTCGGACGATTGCGTATGACCATTTCCTCCATCAGAGGGTTTACGTTCTAGGGGAAACCAGGAGGTAAAGAGACAATTATACTACAAGTGTGACCAGGGATATGAAAGGCCAGTGTGAGAGGAGGCTTAGCATTGAGTGAGAACATGAACCCAAGTCAACCTGAGAGGGCCAAGAAGTGCTGTCTCTGCTGAGACCTGGAAGATGTGCAAGAATGCAGCTGGCTAAGGTATATCAGAGAGAAGGACATTCCACTCCATGAGAGCAGAAAATATAAGGTTGCAGAGCCTTTCAGGAACCAGCAACCCAGGTATGTGCCAGCCGAGGTGCCAGGGAAACAGAGAGTGTTTAGTGAGACATTCTTCCTGGGACAAGGCGAAACAGAAAGGTTAGAGCCACAGAGAGAACCTCTGGGTTAGGGAACTGGGGTTTGTCAGAAAGAAAGTTCCAAAAGAGTATGAACAGAGGACAGATGAAAACTCATACTGATTGCAACCCCCTCCTCTAAGAGCAAGGCTGCACATGAAATTCCGACTGGAGATGATGGTGACAGGAGCCCGGCTAGATTCCAGAAGAAGCTGGAGAGAACATAAAAGGATTTGGTACTTGCCTCAGGGTAGTTTAGGAGAGGGAGGTGTCTAGGAAAACCTGGGTTTCAAGGTCACGGGGGAGAGTTCCTTTAATGGAAACAAGGACTGTGTGGACGGTGGTAGACAGATACACAGAGAAGGAAAGTTCTTCTGCTACTAGAAATTGCTAAGTTTATCAGAGTGGGGTGGGGGGTAGGGTCCATCTGGGTGGGATCGGAGGCATAGGGAGAAGGTGGGGCAAGAGAGTATGATCCAAAAGGGTCAAACGTGATAAAGAGATAAGGTTCCCCCTTCTCACCGTTTTGCCAAGGGCCAGGTTGACAAATTAAACATTTTGAGAACTTGTAATCCTCCCACTAAGAACTATGTGAAGAAACAGCTGACAACTGAAAAAATCTGAGCGTGTATACATTCTATGAGCCAGCAATTCCACTTCTAGAAACCTGTCCTGCAACTCTACTGGCATTTGTGAGCACAAGAAGAACATACAAAGTCTTCCAATGGAGAATTAATAAATCAGCTATGATACAACCTTACAAATAGCTATTAAAAGAATGAGGTGATAGGGGTGAATCTACCTGAGAAATGGAAAAATCTCTGAAATGTATAGACTGAAAAAACAGACGTAAGTAGTAGGACAGCATCTCTAATATTATCCCATTTCTGTTTACTAAAATACTCATGTGGGTTTGGGAATCAGGACTGTATTAGGTTTGTGTGCTTGCGGGTACATGCGCTATAAGAAATGGAAAGATATACATTGAACAGTTAACAGCTCAGGCATGAGAGAAGAAGAGAGGGAGAGAAGGTTAAGGATAGGATAAAAGGAAACCTATAATCGCATTCACAGTCTGTTTTATTTGAGTTTCTTTTACAATAAACATGTCTTCACATTACATGTGTATTTTTTTTAAACCATCCAAATGTTGGAGGAGGACTTTGGGAGATGCAAAGAGAGCTCATTCAGTAAACATTTTTTCAGAGTCTACTGTGCCTAAAGCACTAATTAGATGCTAGGGATACTGCAGTGATCAACAATAGCACAAGAGTGCTTCCCGCATAGATCTTATAGTCTAGCAGTGACGGCAGATCATTAAACATGTGACTATATCAATAATAAGGAATGACCACACACCTTGACCAAGAATGATTAGGTCCTATTGGGGCACATGGGAGCCTTTAAAGAAATCAAGGGTGGCTTTCTGGAGGGGGTGCCATCTAAACAGACCTGAAAGATCAGCAGGATTTAGAAGAGTTTCCAGCAGAGGATACTGATACAGTTCAGTAGTCACTGAACTGAAGAGCTGGGCAGTGCAGGGACCTAGTGGGACAGCCAGAGTGAGACCTGAGGCTGGAAGTTTAAGCAGGTCTAGGTTGTAAAAGTGCAGCTGTACACCAGCCCATAATATTTGGATTTTATCTTCACTGTGCAAACCACTGACACATTTAAAGCAAGGCAGTGAAGTCTGCGGATTTGCCTTTCAGAAAGAGCACTCTGTCAGCAGCTGTTCTCAATTGTGTACTCAGACATAGGAGTGGGATCAGTTGGAGAGAAAAAGGGAGAAGATTCAGGATCCCCAGTTTAAAAAAGAGACTGTAGAAGATTACCTCTGGCTACTTCAGACCAGTGAATTAATACAGGCCAGAGATGCAAGTAACAGAGGTAGCAAACAAACAGCTGACAGTCTGGTAGAGAAGGAAGCAGATAACCCGTATGTACAAATAAGCGTATTAAATATGCAGGGTGAGGGAATGTTAGAAATCTAAACCCTAAGCCTGGAGCGTGGAGGAAGAAGTAGCTGATCCTTAGTGGGAGGACCAGAAAGGCTCCTGGAGGAGGTGGTATTTGGGATGGTGATGGAGAGCCTTCAAAAGGCAAGAATACACAGTAGCACATTTTACTAGAGGGAACTGTGTGGACACAAACACAAAGAAGAGTCTGGAAAGAAGTTCCATGATGCTGGAGGACACTGGTGATTGTGAGTATGTCATGGGACAGCAGGATGGAAGAGTGAGTTAGAATCTGATCCTGATGAGCGCTAATAGGAATGACACATGGGCAAAGCTCAGTTTTTCATAATAGTGGGCATAACACGGTTGTTCTTTCTTCACCTACTGTCTGAATCAGCACCAGCGTGCAAGTTCCATGAGGGTCAGTCACATTTACCACTATCCCCCCAAACCCACTCAGTGACTGGCTTCTAGGAAGTGCTCAACTACTGTTTGTTCAATGAGCACATGAATGAGTGAATTAATAAAATATAAAGCACTCAATACAAGAGATGGCATAAAATGGGTATTTAATAAATCATAGCTATTATTTGTAATAACAGTCATTATCATCACCATACACTGGGGAGAATTAGAAGAAAATTCAGTTCTTCCCAATTGGCTTGGGGAGGTGGGCCAATTATCCTGTCAAAATAGCTTGTTTAAAATATTTCATTACTTCTCAAAGATCATGGGCTATACTGTAAACTTAAAATCTTTTGCAAGGTTCTCAAAGTCCTTCATTCTTTAATTCCAAACTAAGTTTTAGGAAGTTCAAGGTTCATTCGCTAGAGGTTGTTCTTCCCTTCTTCCCAGATCCCTACCCCCACATAGCCAAAGTTTCCTTCCTCTTCGTTCACGTTGCAAACTCAAAAGCCTTGGGTGGTGGTAGTCGGGAGATGGATATTAACATAAAGGCATTAAATAAATAATAATAACAATATCAAGCATTAACCCATTGCCCAGAACTATGCTAAAGCCAATTACTCATTAACAACCTACAGGTAGCTATTCTTATCCCAACTTCCCTGGGTAAGTCATTTACCCAAGGTCAGAGTTCTTAGTAGGAGAGCTGGGACTTGACTGCCCTAAGGGCCATGTGATTAACTGCTCTACCATTGTCTCTGTTCTGGCAACAGAGTTTCAAGAAAAGGCAGTGAATCCAAAATTTGGATTTTATACTGCGTCAGGCTGTAGTTTGGAAGGATCCTGGCTCTATTCAGGGACTGGCTCCCAGTCCCATTTTTCCAGAGCCCGGGGTTCATTTAGGGAGACAAGTCAAAGAGAAAATGGAGAAGTTAGTTGGAACCTGATCCTAGGAGATTGTCCTTTACTTGATAAGAAGTGGAGGGGAAAAAAAGGGAATTTGAACAAGAAAATGATCCAAATAGTCAGGTATTTATTTGGCACTTCTGAGAAAGCATTGCTCCAGGTGCTGGCAATATAAGAGTTGTCTATGTTTACTTGATTAGGGCTTCCCAGGTGGTGCAATGGTAAAAAAATCTGCCTACCTATGCAGGAAACACAAGAGTTGCAGGCTTGATCCCCAGGTTGAGAAGATATCCTGAAGAAGGAAATGGTAACCCGCTCCAGTATTCTTGCCTGGAAAATTCCATGGATAGGGGGGCCTGATGGGCTACAGTTCATGGGGTCACAAAGAGTCGGACAAAGAGCTGAACACACACACACAAATGTGATTAGTCCTGCCTGCAGGTCTAGTAAGAAAAGTAAAGCACTCACATACTTGGGCAAAATAGCTTGTTTAAAATATTTCATTACTTCTCAAAGATCATGGGCTATACTGTAAACTTAAAATCTTTTGCAAGGTTCTCAAAGTCCTTCATTCTTTAATTCCAAACTAAGTTTTAGGAAGTTCAAGGTTCATTCGCTAGAGGTTGTTCTTCCCTTCTTCCCAGATCCCTACCCCCACATAGCCAAAGTTTCCTTCCTCTTCGTTCACGTTGCAAACTCAAAAGCCTTGGGTGGTGGTAGTCGGGAGATGGATATTAACATAAAGGCATTAAATAAATAATAATAACAATATCAAGCATTAACCCATTGCCCAGAACTATGCTAAAGCCAATTACTCATTAACAACCTACAGGTAGCTATTCTTATCCCAACTTCCCTGGGTAAGTCATTTACCCAAGGTCAGAGTTCTTAGTAGGAGAGCTGGGACTTGACTGCCCTAAGGGCCATGTGATTAACTGCTCTACCATTGTCTCTGTTCTGGCAACAGAGTTTCAAGAAAAGGCAGTGAATCCAAAATTTGGATTTTATACTGCGTCAGGCTGTAGTTTGGAAGGATCCTGGCTCTATTCAGGGACTGGCTCCCAGTCCCATTTTTCCAGAGCCCGGGGTTCATTTAGGGAGACAAGTCAAAGAGAAAATGGAGAAGTTAGTTGGAACCTGATCCTAGGAGATTGTCCTTTACTTGATAAGAAGTGGAGGGGAAAAAAAGGGAATTTGAACAAGAAAATGATCCAAATAGTCAGGTATTTATTTGGCACTTCTGAGAAAGCATTGCTCCAGGTGCTGGCAATATAAGAGTTGTCTATGTTTACTTGATTAGGGCTTCCCAGGTGGTGCAATGGTAAAAAAATCTGCCTACCTATGCAGGAAACACAAGAGTTGCAGGCTTGATCCCCAGGTTGAGAAGATATCCTGAAGAAGGAAATGGTAACCCGCTCCAGTATTCTTGCCTGGAAAATTCCATGGATAGGGGGGCCTGATGGGCTACAGTTCATGGGGTCACAAAGAGTCGGACAAAGAGCTGAACACACACACACAAATGTGATTAGTCCTGCCTGCAGGTCTAGTAAGAAAAGTAAAGCACTCACATACTTGGGCAAAAGTGAGGAGAGCCTGACAAATGGCAGGCCAGCCTCACAGAAAGGTGCCAAGTTCCCGTTAGTAGCAGAAAGGTGACAGCTTGAAGGCTGGGAGCTGAAGGATCTATGATTCAGTTCCCAGACCATAGGCTCCTTTCAGATGTCCTTTCTGTCTCTTTGCTAAGTACCTAATGGAAGATAATGAAGAACTTTATCACCGCCTCACCAGAAATCTGCATTCCCACTCATATGAACTTCTCTCTGAGCTAGAAATCTCTAGTGCGAAATATTCCTCTCAGACCTATCTACCTTTTTGTGTTAAACTAAAGGGCTTCCTGGGCTTCCCAGGTGGTGCTATTGGTAAAGAACCCACCCATGGATCAGAAAGATCCCCGGGAAGAGGGTAGGACAACCCACTCCAGTGTTCTTGCCTGTAAAATCCCATGGGCAGAGAAGCCTGGCAGACTGCGGTCCATGGGGTTGCAAAGAATAAGACACAACTGAATGCACTCACATGACACAGGAAACCCTAACTACCTCAGGCTGGCCTCCCCTAGAATATGGCTGCTCTAAAGTAATTTGTCATCTGCAAAATGTTGAAGAGAGAGGAAACCTCCATGGTATGTCCTGGGTTAAAATCTGAACATGAGAAATGCTTCCCCCGCAACTCCGCTGCCTTTTTTGAGGGGGCTGTGCCACATGACTTGCAGGATCTTAGTTCCCCAACCAGGAATTGAACCCAGGCCACAGCAATGAAAGTATCAAGTCCTAACTACTGGACCACCAAGTAAACTCCTTTTTTTTTTTTTTAATATAAGGAATCACTCTTTAAGAGAACATATGCTCACTAGTTTTATTTTTCACCTGACTTGTTGTTGTCATTGTTCAATTATAATAAGTTGCTCCCGATTCTTTGTAACCCCATGGACTGCGGCACACCAGGATTCCCTGTCCTTCACAAATTCATGCCCATTGAGTTGGTGATGCTGTCTAACCATCTCATCCTCTTCTTTTGTCTACAATCTTGTCCTGATTTCACCTGATTATAAAGGGTATAAATTCAATGAACAATTGTAAGCAGTATTACAGAGGCTAAATCTTTCATAACCCATTGGCAACTGTGATATCATCTCCAAACTACTAGATAAGAAATAGAATAGACAGGCAGATAGATAACATTAATCCACACAGACATAAACAAGCAATATGTACTATCTTACATCTTTGGTGGAATTGTCTTTTTTTTTTTATTCATTGAAGTGTAGCTGATGCATGATATTAAGTTAGTTTCAAGTGTACAGCATAGTGATTCAACATTCAAATACATTATAGAATGACCAACATAATAAACCTAACAACCATCTCATTACAATATTATTGACTATATCTCTTATGTTTCATATGAATATCCCTTTGGTACATCATTACTTATCCTTTTTTGTCTCCCAGGAAAAATGAAGACAGAAACAACTATATCATTTACAGTGCATAGATCTGGATTGTGGAAATATTAGTCAGAATCCAGGCATTAGATTTAGAATGAGCCAGGAAAGACTGTCAAAGGACTTTAGCCTTAGGCAGGAGACTGAAGAAGCAAAAGACCTTGATGGATGGAGAAATGCTTTTCTATCACAAAGGATAACATTCTAGTTTGGAAATATTAATTTAAAAATCTCTAGTGTTCAACTGGAAATTTTACAGTGCTTTAAAAACTTATCTTGGGGGCCACTACATAGAATATATTGTTATCAGACAAAATAAGTACTTTTGTGGTTAGGTAAGGCAATGTTAGAAACTCTGAAGGGCAGCTTTTCTCTGGGAAATCACACCTGCTTCAGACACAAGAGCCGGTGGCTCTGTGCCACCAACACTTAGCAGTCACATGGACACTCCTGCACCAAGAGGCCCCAGAAGAGCAGAGAGGAGGGCAGAACATGATGGTCAGTCCAACTGAAAGGCCTGTGACTGGGCGATGGCTGAGGTACTGGCTGGCTGGGCAACCCTGGACAAGCCACTTAACATAATGAAATCTTTGTCCCTCTTCTTCAAAGTGAAGGCATCCATAGGATGCTTTCCAAGATACTTTTCAGCTCTGTAAACTGCCAGATTGTAAGTAAGCTAAAAGTTCCTTATTCTCCGTGCTGGTATGTATCACCCTGGAGAGCCAGTAAAGAGCACTGAGGGTAGTATCTGGCCTTGGGATGTTTATCAAGTTCCTGGGGGATTCTCATATTCACCATGTGTAAGACTCACTGAGTTAGGGAAGGATGAGAGTACAGTTTTTGATCCTACATAGCTATTGTGAGAATTAGTGGGGTGATACAGTAAGGTATTAAGTGATACTAAAACATTTTTTTTTTTTTTTTATCATAGGGGCCCTATTCATTGCATGACTTTACTTCTGGGAAGGATAAGTTCTAAATTGTGATCAGGTCTTTGTTGACTGGCAAACACGTCTCCTGCATTGGGAAAACTTACCCAGTAGACAATGTGCCCATCCTGCCTTAACACCCACTCTTAGGTGTTATTGTTTCCTTTTTCCAAATGTGTTATAGGTCTTTCCATTGCTGAGAACATTAATTCATCTTCCAACGTGTATCACTTCAAAAAACTATATCATTTACAGTGCATAGAGCGGGAGTGTGGGAGTATGAGGCAGAGTCCAGGCAGTAGAGTTAGAATGAGCCAGGAAAGACTGTCAAAGGACTTTAGCCTTAGGCAGGAGACTGAAGAAGCAAAAGACCTTGATGGATGGAGAAATGCTTTTCTATCACAAAGGATAACATTCTAGTTTGGAAATATTAATTTAAAAATCTCTAGTGTTCAACTGGAAATTTTACAGTGCTTTAAAAACTTATCTTGGGGGCCACTACATAGAATATATTGTTATCAGACAAAATAAGTACTTTTGTGGTTAGGTAAGGCAATGTTAGAAACTCTGAAGGGCAGCTTTTCTCTGGGAAATCACACCTGCTTCAGACACAAGAGCCGGTGGCTCTGTGCCACCAACACTTAGCAGTCACATGGACACTCCTGCACCAAGAGGCCCCAGAAGAGCAGAGAGGAGGGCAGAACATGATGGTCAGTCCAACTGAAAGGCCTGTGACTGGGCGATGGCTGAGGTACTGGCTGGCTGGGCAACCCTGGACAAGCCACTTAACATAATGAAATCTTTGTCCCTCTTCTTACAAAGTGAAGGCATCCATAGGATGCTTTCCAAGATACTTTTCAGCTCTGTAAACTGCCAGATTGTAAGTAAGCTAAAAGTTCCTTATTCTCCGTGCTGGTATGTATCACCCTGGAGAGCCAGTAAAGAGCACTGAGGGTAGTATCTGGCCTTGGGATGTTTATCAAGTTCCTGGGGGATTCTCATATTCACCATGTGTAAGACTCACTGAGTTAGGGAAGGATGAGAGTACAGTTTTTGATCCTACATAGCTATTGTGAGAATTAGTGGGGTGATACAGTAAGGTATTAAGTGATACTAAAACATTTTTTTTTTTTTTTTATCATAGGGGCCCTATTCATTGCATGACTTTACTTCTGGGAAGGATAAGTTCTAAATTGTGATCAGGTCTTTGTTGACTGGCAAACACGTCTCCTGCATTGGGAAAACTTACCCAGTAGACAATGTGCCCATCCTGCCTTAACACCCACTCTTAGGTGTTATTGTTTCCTTTTTCCAAATGTGTTATAGGTCTTTCCATTGCTGAGAACATTAATATCAACTCTTCCAACGTGTATCTTACTTCAAAGCTTTTGTAGCTCTTGCAGGTTCATTTCAGCTGATTTCACTCTCATCCAGTGGGAGAGCAGAGCAAATACTGCTACATCTATGTGGGCAGGCTAATTTCCCAGGGCTCCCAAATGCCTTCTTAGAAACACTGGACTACATGCCCGGAGAGACTAGAGGAGGATGCCTTGTTCACTGATGTATCCTAATCAGCTAGAATAGATATACTCCTATGTAACTATTCACAAGAGTAGATAGTCATAAGAATCAAATATAAATACTAATTTTTGCTACTCTTATTTCCTAAAGATGTTATATTTTGATCTCAGCAAAGACTATCTCTTGTTGATCTCGGCCAGAGCTTAAATCTGAGAAGGCAGAGATTTTTGTCTGGTTTGGTGATTGCTATATCCCAAATGCCTAGAACCCTGTATGGTACATGATAGACATTAAGTAATTTTTTTAAAAAATAAACAAAAACATTTCATCTGTAATGCCTAATCTACTACTTAGACCAGATTTATGCTTACTAATGAAGCATTACTAATGTAATAAATAAAACACTACAAGCAAAAAAAATCTTAAATATTAATGCCAATAAGATCAAATTATCTCATCTATAACAGAATAATTATTAAATAAACATTCATGAGGGATTACTAAAACAGCAATAAAAATGACCATGTGCTGTTTGATTTTTAAGTATATATGTGTATTTCTTTTACTCTTAGAATCACTCAGTCATGTTCATTTCTTTGGGAACATAAACTGTATCCCACCTGGCTTCTCTGTTTTAAGACCCTGCCAGTCTCCTCTGTCCATGAATTTTCCAGGCAAGAATACTGAAGTGGGTAGTCATTCGCTTCTCTAGGGAATCTTCCTGATCCAGGGATTGAACCTGGCTCTCCTGCATTGCAGTCAGATTCTTTACCATCTGAGCTACCAGGGAAGCTGCCCCAACCCCTGTCTCCTACCAAAAATAAATGAATAAATACTCATTAGAAGGAATGATGCTAAAGTTGAAGCTCCAGTACTTTGGTCACCTGATTCAAAAATTTGACTCATTAGGAAAGACTCTGATGCTGGGAAAGGTTGAGGCCAGGAGGAGAAGGAGGTGACAAAGGATGAGATTGTTAGATAGCATCACATACTCAAAGGACATGAGTTTGTGCAAACACTGGGAAACAGTGAAGACCAGGGAATCCTGGCGTGCTACAGTCCATAGATTCACAAAGTTGGACATGACTTAGTGACTGAACAACAACCTATTTGTTTGATAAGGAAATCAATTTAAAAATTGTTTTTTTCACATAATAAGTGAAAAGACAGTTTACAATAGGATTAGAACTAGGTAAAATACAGAATTGTTAAGAAAAACACTAAGAAACTTGAGTATGTCAAAATAAATGAGTTAATGGTTGATTTTTGTTTTTTCTCATCCATATTTTTTGAATTATCTATACTCACATGCATTCCTTTTTTTTTTTTTAAGATTTATTTATTTATTTATTTTGGACGGGGGTCAGGTTGGGGAGGGAGGGAAGCGGGCGGGCCACTTCTATTGGTCTTTCTCCATTTTCATCTGTCTTTGTTCTTTGGCTCCTGTGGGCCTCCCATCGCGGTGGCCTCTGTCGTCGCAGAGTGCCGACTCTGGGCGCATGCGCTCCAGAGCTCCAGCTCCGTAATTGGACACATCGGTCCAGCTGCTCTGCCGCACGTGGAATCTTCCCAGGCCAGGGATCGAACCGGCGCCCCTTGCACTGCAAGGCGGTGTCCTTACCCCTTGGACCACCAGGGGAAGCCCGCATTGCTTTTATAATGAGAAAAATAGACAAAACAAAAGAATAGATGACAGGAAATATATTAAAATTCTAACAATGGTTTAATATGGTGGTGAAAGTATGGGTTTACTTTTTAAAATCATTTTCTCTTTCTTTAAATAGTTTTGAATTACTTACTCAACAAAAACAAATTTATTATCAGAAACTTGCAAGAATCCAATGTGCTGTGCAGTCTGAGATATACTCTGCAAAATCAAATATTTGTCAGTAACTTGAAGCATACACCGAGTGTCAAATTTAGAAAAAGGAAACTTTTACAGGTTATTAGTCAAAGCCATAGTTTTGACTTCCCAGAAAATCCTAGGAACTTTAAGCTATGGGCATCAAGATAGCCCAGAGTGCTACTGGTGGGGTGGGGGTGGGGCGGCTGGGGAGGGGGGAGCCTCTGTGGAATCCTTAATAGGGCCATAGACCTTCTATGGCAGGAATGATTGATGGATGATATATAATTAATTTCACTTGACAAGCATAAAAGAAAAACTTCCCTGAGCCACTGTAACCTGAGCTAATGAAACCCTATTTAACCGAGGGTGTGTATTTAGACTGGATCTTACCTTAGTGACTTAGCCATTAGTAGGAATTCACTGTTTACCTTTAGGATTCTTATCAGTGCTTAGACTCTGTTTGCATGTGATTTTCACCTGATTGCTCAACGTTCTCAGCGTTATATGATTTGGGAAGAAATGAAAACTTTGCAAGATCACAAAAAGCTAATCTCAACTATCTAATCTGCTTCAAACTTTATGATTTTCTCATATCTTTCAGGATGCATTATGACTTTCTCTGAAAAAACTCTGGGAACAAACAAGACACCTGTTTCAGGTTTTGTAAAACACCAGATCCTTCCTTTAAGGCTTTTGGAAACTCGGGTCATGCCATCGCTCATAAACACCCCGCCCCAGCTCCTTCTCCAGTCTCACTGGGGCAATACCTTTGCAGATCTCCCCTGGGGTATGCTATCCATGAGATCCCTTCTATAGAAAGTTGAAAAGAAAAAAAAAAAAAAAATGATGAATGAGCTCTAAGGAACATTTGCGTGATCCACACTGGTAACCCCAGATAGGAAGCCGGGACAATCTGAATTCTGGTTGTACTTTACCCTATCTGTATGAATTTAGATGAGTTGCCCAACTTTTAGAACCTCCATTTCCTATTTGTGCAAGGACAGAATTGAAGTAGATAAACTCGAAAATCTGTTTCAGTTCTAAAATTCTCTGACTCAGAAGAAATCTCCCTTGATTGCCAGTGGCAAGAAGACCCAAGGTGGGGCTTCCCTGGTGGTCCAGTGGGTGAGGACACCGCCTTGCAGTGCAAGGGGCACCGGTTCGATCCCTGGCCTGGGAAGATCCCACGTGCCGCGGAGCAGCTGGACCGATGTGTCCAATGACCAAGCCGGAGCTCTGGAGCGCATGCGCCCAGAGCCAGTGCTCTGCGACAACAGAGGCCACCGCGATGGGAGGCCCACACGGGCCAAAGAACAAAGATGGATGAAACTAGACAAATGAAAGACCAGTGGAAGTGGCCCGCCCACCCCGCTCCCTCCCCAACCCCGCCTAAATACATAAATGTTTAAAAAAAAAAAAGAAGAAGAAGAAGAAAAAAAAAACGACCCAAGGTGGACTGTTGGGCCTTACCTCACAGTAAGGGAAATGGGACCTTAAGACAAGGTCTAAGTTTCAGGGGAAATATGAGGTATTCCCATTCCATTCTACACTTGAAAAACTGGGAAGTATGAGTGTTAGATCCAATACTCCTCAAGGCGGAATAAAAAGCCTGGATGTCTCAGGTGAACTGCTATTGGTCTTTCCCCTGGATGGTTGGAGCTGTGTTTTTATTTCCATGGCAAAAAAACAAGCTCATAGCTGTGCCACGCGGAAATGTTCATGAATAATTAGCAGGCTGCGACAGCCGAACACCAAAAGGATTGTTCTATGAGCCCTTGGATTTGGGCAGCCTTGAGAACCCTCCGCACGGAGACCTAGTCTGGGGCTGCTGGCATGTCATCCAGCGCCTGGGGCAAGCTGCAAGTCCCAGCACTGCCTTCACTTAACCCCACCCAAACGTCCATCCTCTGCCAGGTGTGCTCACAGGGGGTGGCACAGATCCGTGGCAGGGGAGGAGAGAGCCTTCCAGGAGCAGCTTTCTCTCCCTACTCCCTGCCCAGGAACTACTTGATAGCCTGCTTTGGTTTCCAGGCTGAAGAGGGTTTTTTGATGTCTGCTTAGCCTCCATCTCTACATATCCCACATTTGATATGAGGGCCTATACCTCTCCCTCAGCCTTCCTTGGGAGCCTTGACTCTGCCTTCTGTACTCTTCAGGTGTCCTCAGAACTCAGAGCGAAACCCTGGAGTCTGGCCCTGTTTCCCCTTCCCCACCCTCCTCCCTGCATCTGGTCTCACCTCCACAATACTGAGTCAGTCTGCCCAAAGCATCACATGAAATCACTTGCCAGTTCAAAAATCCAGTACCACCTATTTCCTAGCAAACTAAATCCGAATGTCTTAATCCAACCTTCAGTGTTCTGTTACGAAATTCTTTCTATCATATGCCAGGCATTTCAACTTAAATGGAAAATCCCTCCAAAGCAGCCTAGACTTCTGCACATTTTGCCCAGTCTACACATATACACACCCCTTTACAGAGCTCACTCATCCTGCGAAATCCAGCTTAAATGATTCTTCTTTACGGATGCCTACTTAGCATCTCTCATCCTAAAGTCTTCTGAACTCCCTTAACTTTCTGCTTCACACCTGTTTGAAGACACTCAACACTTTCTAGCTAAAATCATAGTATGCTTTTTAAGGACTGAAGAATTACTAACAATTACACACTTTTAATCTTTGTGTATCTGTCACAGAATATATGCTACATAGTGGGCTCTCAATGAATGCTCAGTGAACCAAGAGATCACCCAGATACTTCAGGCAAGTTATTACACACTCCAGGATTGAAGGTGAAAAGCAGATATGAGTATCAGAAATTGGAATGCAAGAATTAGGAATACAGTAGCCATCCCCCCGGCCCCCACCACACCAAATCCACAGAGGCTATGTCCCAAGACCTCCAGAGGATGCCTGAAACCGCAGATGGCATTGAATCCTGTCTACTCTGTGTTTCTCTATACATACATACTTGTGACAAAGTTTAATTTATAAATTAGGCACAGAAAGAGATTAACAACTAAGAATGACATAAAACAAGTATAACAATAGGTTGTCATAAAAATTATATATATAATTATGGGCTTCCCTGGTAGCTCAGTGGCAAAGAGTTCGCCTGCCAATGCCAGAGACATGGGTTTGATCCCTAATATGGGAAGATCCCACATGCTGTGGAGCAACTAAGCCTGTGAACCACAACTATGGAGCCTGTGCTCTAGAGCCTCAGAGCTGCAACTATTGAGCCCATGTGTCACAACTATTGAAGTCTGTGTGCCCTAGAGCCTGAGTTCCACAACAAGAGAAGTCACTGCAATAAGAAGCCTGCTCACCTCAACTAGAGAGTAGCCCCCACTCCCTGCAACTAGAGAAGAGCCTGTGGCAGTATTGAAAGCCCAGAATCACTATAAATAAATAAATAAATAAATAAATAAATAAATAAATAAAATGACTTTTTTTAAAAATTAAAAATATATATATAATTATATATAAAAATTCTTTCTCAAAATGTCTTATTGTGTACATTTAATGCCCATTCCATAAGCACTTCCCATGCACTGTGACTGCAATTTTTGCAGTTTGAGTTGTGACAGCAAAACAAATGAATTTCTTTCTCCTTCATAATTTCGCAGACAGAAGATTCATTTTTACTGTAGATCTTAGCAACTTCAACATACGATTTTTGTTCTTTCCTAAATAAGTCAAAAACTTCCACCTTTTCACCTACAGCAAACATTTTATGACTTCTTGGCAGAACCCAACTGCCAACATCCTACTGTTTCATTTTAAGGCAATCAGTAAGTAAAATAAGGATGACTTGAACACAAACACTACGATACCTCAACAGTTGATTTGATGACCAAGACTCTTGCATACGTGCTAAGTCATTTCAGTCATGCCAAACTTTTGTGACCCCGTTGATTTGATGACCAGCCAGTGCTCAGCCCCGGCCCCCACCACACCAAATCCACAGAGGCTATGTCCCAAGACCTCCAGAGGATGCCTGAAACCGCAGATGGCATTGAATCCTGTCTACTCTGTGTTTCTCTATACATACATACTTGTGACAAAGTTTAATTTATAAATTAGGCACAGAAAGAGATTAACAACTAAGAATGACATAAAACAAGTATAACAATAGGTTGTCATAAAAATTATATATATAATTATGGGCTTCCCTGGTAGCTCAGTGGCAAAGAGTTCGCCTGCCAATGCCAGAGACATGGGTTTGATCCCTAATATGGGAAGATCCCACATGCTGTGGAGCAACTAAGCCTGTGAACCACAACTATGGAGCCTGTGCTCTAGAGCCTCAGAGCTGCAACTATTGAGCCCATGTGTCACAACTATTGAAGTCTGTGTGCCCTAGAGCCTGAGTTCCACAACAAGAGAAGTCACTGCAATAAGAAGCCTGCTCACCTCAACCAGAGAGTAGCCCCCACTCCCTGCAACTAGAGAAGAGCCTGTGGCAGTATTGAAAGCCCAGAATCACTATAAATAAATAAATAAATAAATAAATAAATAAATAAATAAAATGACTTTTTTTAAAAATTAAAAATATATATATAATTATATATAAAAATTCTTTCTCAAAATGTCTTATTGTGTACATTTAATGCCCATTCCATAAGCACTTCCCATGCACTGTGACTGCAATTTTTGCAGTTTGAGTTGTGACAGCAAAACAAATGAATTTCTTTCTCCTTCATAATTTCGCAGACAGAAGATTCATTTTTACTGTAGATCTTAGCAACTTCAACATACGATTTTTGTTCTTTCCTAAATAAGTCAAAAACTTCCACCTTTTCACCTACAGCAAACATTTTATGACTTCTTGGCAGAACCCAACTGCCAACATCCTACTGTTTCATTTTAAGGCAATCAGTAAGTAAAATAAGGATGACTTGAACACAAACACTACGATACCTCAACAGTTGATTTGATGACCAAGACTCTTGCATACGTGCTAAGTCATTTCAGTCATGCCAAACTTTTTGTGACTCCATGGACTGTAGCCCACCAGGCTCCTCTGTCCATGGGATTCTCCAGGCAAGAATACTGGAGTGGGTTGCCATGACTTCCTTCAGGGGATTTTCCCTGCCCAGGGATAGAACCTGCATCTCTTATGTTTCCCTCATAGGCAGACAAATTCTTTGCCACTAGTGCCACCTGGGAAGCCCAACAAAGATGGCTACTAAGTGGCTAATGGGTAATATACACTAGATAAACAGATAATTCATGCCCTGGATGGGACAGATCAGGATGGTAAGAAATTTTGTCAAGCTACTTAGAACAGCGCATCATTTAAGACTTAGGAATTGTCTACTTCTGAAATTTTCTCCTAATACTTTGGACTATAGTTGCTCACAGCTAATGGAAACTGAGCAATGGCAAACCGCTGATAAGGGAGACTACTGTACGTACTACTTTCTCTTAACACACCTCTTCAATGAAGGATAAATTGTTGTTCACAAATGAAAATGCTGTATCTCAGTCACTTTTTTTTGTCATGGATTCTTACAAAATACTAAGGAAACTGATGGACCTTCTCCCCATGAAAAGGTACATGTACACCTCCAGACAAAACATTCAAAAATGCACATTTTTTTAATTTGGTGATCATTTCAAAAAGATGATTCATAAAAAGTTGAAAAAAAATTATAGAAATATTCTTATTCTTTACCCAAGTTTACCTATTAACACTACTTGCTTTATCATTTGATCCTTCTAGATCATTCATTCTTGTTCTGTATATGTGTGTGTGTATGTATGTATATATGTATTATATAAATGAAAATTTTTTCTAAATAATTTATGTAATCAGAGTATAGTTTCCACTTCATAAATTTGTATGTTTTTATCTGATTCATTCTCCCTATTTCTCTTGTGCTCTAATATTATCATTTGTAGCACCGTTTTTCCCTCCAGGACAGGATCCAGTCTAGGGTCACGAACTACATTTAATTGCCACATTTCACTAGCTTCCTTTAATCTAGGAGATTTCCATAGCCTTTGTCTTTTAAAGACCCCTCAGCTTCTTCTTCTTTTTTTTTAATTAAATAGAGCATTCTTCATTTTGTGTTCTTTTGAGGGTTCCTCCTGGTTAGATTGAGGGTTTGCATTCTTGATTGGCAAACTGCCTAGGGGATGTCATGTCCTTCACTGTCCATCTGTTCCTCACTGGTCAGGCTCATTCTGACCATCCAGTAAAGGTGTTGCCCAATTCCTCCACTGTGTATTTCCTGTGCTTTGTTGTCTCTTGAATCTATAGCAGACAGTCTGTGAGGGCATACTTTAAGACAATGCGATAATCTTGTTCTCCATTAAAGTGACTTTAGAAATGACTTGAAAGCATTCGCCTCTGAGGGCCATCTGTGCACTCTGAGTTAAGAACACAAGTGATCTGTTTGCTGTCTTTCTCTAGCAGGGGCAGTGAGTTTGCATAAGGTGAATCACATATACATTCCTAGCACTAGGTAGACGTTGGAATAAGAAAAACTCCACCTCTTACCTGCTCTGTAAATTTTCATCCAGGTTGCCATGAGCATTAAGTGAGATGAGAATAGAGAGCTCCTGACTGAGTCTCTGGAATATGGCCTGTATTTAACCAATGCTTAATCTCCTTTCCCTCCTAATGAATAATTTAAGGCTACTGAGGTCAAATAATCTATACCCAAGGATCCAAAGAAAAGCAGTGCTTTCTCAGTCACAGTCTTTGTTGAGATTAGGGACAAAAGATGATTCTTATTTTCTTTTACCCAAGTTTACCTATTAACACTACTTGCTTTATCATTTGATCCTTCTAGATCATTCATTCTTGTTCTGTATATGTGTGTGTGTATGTATGTATATATGTATTATATAAATGAAAATTTTTTCTAAATAATTTATGTAATCAGAGTATAGTTTCCACTTCATAAATTTGTATGTTTTTATCTGATTCATTCTCCCTATTTCTCTTGTGCTCTAATATTATCATTTGTAGCACCGTTTTTCCCTCCAGGACAGGATCCAGTCTAGGGTCACGAACTACATTTAATTGCCACATTTCACTAGCTTCCTTTAATCTAGGAGATTTCCATAGCCTTTGTCTTTTAAAGACCCCTCAGCTTCTTCTTCTTCTTTTTTTTTAATTAAATAGAGCATTCTTCATTTTGTGTTCTTTTGAGGGTTCCTCCTGGTTAGATTGAGGGTTTGCATTCTTGATTGGCAAACTGCCTAGGGGATGTCATGTCCTTCACTGTCCATCTGTTCCTCACTGGTCAGGCTCATTCTGACCATCCAGTAAAGGTGTTGCCCAATTCCTCCACTGTGTATTTCCTGTGCTTTGTTGTCTCTTGAATCTATAGCAGACAGTCTGTGAGGGCATACTTTAAGACAATGCGATAATCTTGTTCTCCATTAAAGTGACTTTAGAAATGACTTGAAAGCATTCGCCTCTGAGGGCCATCTGTGCACTCTGAGTTAAGAACACAAGTGATCTGTTTGCTGTCTTTCTCTAGCAGGGGCAGTGAGTTTGCATAAGGTGAATCACATATACATTCCTAGCACTAGGTAGACGTTGGAATAAGAAAAACTCCACCTCTTACCTGCTCTGTAAATTTTCATCCAGGTTGCCATGAGCATTAAGTGAGATGAGAATAGAGAGCTCCTGACTGAGTCTCTGGAATATGGCCTGTATTTAACCAATGCTTAATCTCCTTTCCCTCCTAATGAATAATTTAAGGCTACTGAGGTCAAATAATCTATACCCAAGGATCCAAAGAAAAGCAGTGCTCTGTGAGAGGTTCTCAGTCACAGTCTTTGTTGAGATTAGGATACGTGGACCTTGAGCAAACTTCTTAACCTTTGTGCATCAGTCTCTGCATCTGTTAGCAGGGATAACACCACCACCTAACCTGTAGTATTGTGAGGGTTAAATGAATTAATACATGTAGAATACACAGCACAGGGCAGGCACTGTATAAATGTTAGCTCTTACAGATATAATGTAAGCTTCATGAGGACAAGGATTTGCCTCCCTGACGTGCAACTGCCTAGAAGAGAGTCCTGTGCATAGCAAACAATAATACACCCCAAGAAAAGACTCAGAAATGCTAAGAAATCAGAAAGGGCCTTGACCTCTGCAGCTGATGGACGGTTTTCCTACTGGGCTTGCCATTACCTACAGCTGGTTAAGAGAGACCCAGGGTAAGACAAATCTCTTTGAAGAATACTTTGCTCCTGCTGACTCATGGCAGACAATTCCTTTGTTGGAAGCTTTGATCTCTTCTCACAGGACAGGAATGCAAAGGCCAGAAGCAGGTGCAGTCAATGAGGGCAGACTCAACTCTCTGGTTAATGGAAACCTCCCCCAAGTCATCATCTCCAGCAAAAGGAGGGAGATAATCATGTAGTATCCCTGTCTTGTGTGCTGCCTCCTTCCAAAACACTTTGACTTTGGTTTAACCAACTAAACTGGCAAGTAGGGATTTCCAAGCAGTAGACTGCTTCAGGAGGTTGTGGTTATCAAGTACATATTGAAAGCAAAAGTTGTCTGCAGATTGAACAAACAATGGGTCTTTTAAAGATGAGTTACATCTTCAACCGGTTTGAAGGTAGACATTAGGATTTTTGACCATGCAGTTTCCCATCTCTCATCAAAACTGCTGAAAATGCAGATTCCAGGGTCTCACTTCAGAACAACTGAATGAACAATGATGGAGAGGGACACCTGGAAGTGGAGGGAGGGGTTAAATCAAGATGGGGAGACGGAGGAGTTGGGGGGGAGATGTAGCAAGGCCAGAATCTGCATTTTTAAATTAATTAATGAACTCTATTTTTTAGACCAGTATTAGTTTCATAGCAAAATTGAGCAGAAGGTAGAGAGTTCCCAGATACCTCCCCACATACACACACAACCTTTCCCATGTCAACGTCCCCCACCACAGGAGTCCATTTGTTACCATTAATGAACCAGCCTTGACACATCATTATCACCCAGAGTCTATAGTTAACTTTTGAGTTCATTCTTGATGTTGTATATCCTATGAATTTAACACCACCACCTAACCTGTAGTATTGTGAGGGTTAAATGAATTAATACATGTAGAATACACAGCACAGGGCAGGCACTGTATAAATGTTAGCTCTTACAGATATAATGTAAGCTTCATGAGGACAAGGATTTGCCTCCCTGACGTGCAACTGCCTAGAAGAGAGTCCTGTGCATAGCAAACAATAATACACCCCAAGAAAAGACTCAGAAATGCTAAGAAATCAGAAAGGGCCTTGACCTCTGCAGCTGATGGACGGTTTTCCTACTGGGCTTGCCATTACCTACAGCTGGTTAAGAGAGACCCAGGGTAAGACAAATCTCTTTGAAGAATACTTTGCTCCTGCTGACTCATGGCAGACAATTCCTTTGTTGGAAGCTTTGATCTCTTCTCACAGGACAGGAATGCAAAGGCCAGAAGCAGGTGCAGTCAATGAGGGCAGACTCAACTCTCTGGTTAATGGAAACCTCCCCCAAGTCATCATCTCCAGCAAAAGGGGGGAGATAATCATGTAGTATCCCTGTCTTGTGTGCTGCCTCCTTCCAAAACACTTTGACTTTGGTTTAACCAACTAAACTGGCAAGTAGGGATTTCCAAGCAGTAGACTGCTTCAGGAGGTTGTGGTTATCAAGTACATATTGAAAGCAAAAGTTGTCTGCAGATTGAACAAACAATGGGTCTTTTAAAGATGAGTTACATCTTCAACCGGTTTGAAGGTAGACATTAGGATTTTTGACCATGCAGTTTCCCATCTCTCATCAAAACTGCTGAAAATGCAGATTCCAGGGTCTCACTTCAGAACAACTGAATGAACAATGATGGAGAGGGACACCTGGAAGTGGAGGGAGGGGTTAAATCAAGATGGGGAGACGGAGGAGTTGGGGGGGAGATGTAGCAAGGCCAGAATCTGCATTTTTAAATTAATTAATGAACTCTATTTTTTAGACCAGTATTAGTTTCATAGCAAAATTGAGCAGAAGGTAGAGAGTTCCCAGATACCTCCCCACATACACACACAACCTTTCCCATGTCAACGTCCCCCACCACAGGAGTCCATTTGTTACCATTAATGAACCAGCCTTGACACATCATTATCACCCAGAGTCTATAGTTAACTTTTGAGTTCATTCTTGATGTTGTATATCCTATGAATTTGGACAAATGTATAACAATGTCCACCATCATAGTATCATATAAGTCATTTGACTGCCCTAAGAATCCTCTATGTTCCACCTATTCGTCCCACCCTCCCCTCTAACCTCCACCAACCAATGATATTTTCACTGTCTTCATGTGAAAGTGTTAGTCATTCAGTTGTGTCTAACTCTTTGCAGTCTCATGGACTGTAGCCTGCTAGGCTCCTCTGTCCATGGAATTCTCCAGGCAAGAATACTGAAGCAGGTTGCAATTCCCTTCTTCAGGGAATCTTCCCCACCCAGAGATCAAACCCTGGTCTCCCGCATTGTGGGCAGATTCTTTACCATTTGAGTCATAGTTCTACCTTTTCCAGAATATATTACAGTTGGAATCATACAGTATGTAATCCTTTCACACTGACTTCTTTCATTTACTAATATGTATTTAAGATTCCTCCATGACTTTTCAAGGTTTGATAGCTCATTTCTTTTTAGGACTAAATAGTGTTCCATTGTCTGGATGTACCACAGTTTGTTTATCCATTTATCTACTCAAAAATGTCTGGTTGCTTCCCAGTTTTTGCAATTATAAAACTGCTATAAACACCTCCACGTTCACCTTTGTGTGAACATAAGTCTTCAACTCACTTAGGTAAATACCCAGGAACATGATTGCTAGATTGTATGGTCTAAGTATGTTTAGTTTTGTAAAAATCCCACCAAGCTGCCTGCCAAAGTAGTTCTACCTTTTTGCATCCCTACCAGCAGTGAATGGGGGTCCTATTTCTCCCTACCAACATTTAGTGATGTTAGTGTTTTGCATTTTGGCCATGCTAATGTATATAGAGAAGTATCTCATTGTTTTAATTTACAGTTCTCTAATGACATATGTGGAACACCTTTTCACAAGCTCATTTACCATCTGATTATTTTCTTCGATGAGATGTCTGTCCAGGTCTTCTGCCCATTTTTTAATTCAGTTGTTCATTTTCTTATTGTTGACTTTTAAGAGTTCTGTGTATATTATGGATAACAGTCCTTTTAACAAATGTATCTTTTGTAAATATTTTCTTTCTCCTCATTTGTGGTTTGTCCTCTCATTCTCTTTTTAACCAGCTCATTGATATGTGCAATAAAGGTTATGCTCTGTGCTTTCTGCTCAAACTACAGAGTGAGGAAATCTCTCCTTTAGTCAAAGTATAACAGGGCACTTTTTTCAAATTTTACTTTTTACTTTTACAGTGTTTTGTTGTTTACAGATATGTATAATCCCAGATCAGTCATATGTATATCCCTGGCCCCCATCTCTCCTCTATCCCCCTTGCAGTACCCCCCCACCCCATTCCATCCTTCCAGGTCATCTCACAGCACCCCTGCAGGATCCCCTATTCCCACAGCACAATGACAATAGCTATCTTTTTCACATATGATAGTATAAGTTTCCATGTTACTCCCTCTACACCTCCCACCCCCTGTTCATTCCCCACAATGTCCATACAGTGCACTTTAATTTTGCTTTTAAGCACAGTCCTATAAATACTCACAGTTATAAGTGTATAATGAATGTAATTCAAATGTACATTTGTGAACATTCCCAAAAGTACCTTTAATTGTTTTTATCCAGTTTTAAGACAATGAACAGAGCATTAGAAAAACTCAAAAGATCCAGGTTGTAAAAGGAATTTGATTATTAATTAGCTATATGACCTTGGATAAGTCTCTGTCCATCTCTAAACCTGTTTCCTCACGTGTAAAATGAAGGGGGTGAATTAGATGAGTTTTAAATTTCCCTCTAGCTCTGTGGTTCCATCTTTTCCACCAAAGCCAAAGCCAGGTCTGTTTATTACCAATGAAACTTCTGAGTAAGTATAGGTGGGTACATATTAATAAGAAATACCTTGGGGTGGCATCCCCTAGACTGTGGCTAACAGTCTTCAAAGACACGATTGCATGCAGATTTGACTAATGCATAGATGAAACAAGGTTAGTGTCCCCACAGAAATGCCACTGCGGTCGGTAAAACAAACCCAGATTGATAATGGCTAAATTTAAATGAGAAACTGTGTGTGTACACATACACAATTATGTATAGGGCAGAACATAGGAAATTTCAGACTCAACAGAGTTTGCGAATGTAAGAGAAACGAAAATAGAAACCATCAAATAGCCAGATGGCTGAGCTTTCTATTTTTAAATGTATCATGAGTTCTGTGGGAGTATGTCAATGAGTAGCACTAAGAAAACTGTGGTAACCTTGAACGTTTCTATTTTTTAAACAAAACAGTATCAGGGTGTCAAATAGCACAGAAATTACATAATGAGATGAAAGAAATGAATGCTTTTTTTTTAAAAAAAAAAGCCCTGTCTTTAATATTCCACCGTGATTCAAAGCACTAATCAAACGTGCTTCGTGCTCGAAGCTACAAGGTATTTACAGTGACTGTAATATTTTCAAGGAACACCTAAATTAATAGGTGAAGGTACCATTTTTTCCTGCTCTCAAATTTCTACACTCGACTTCTTTTCAAATGTTCTAATATAGTCACGGCGTAGCCACAAAACGTGACAAAATAAACACATCCGCGGGTCATCGATGAGCCGAACTCTGTGAAACATCTAAGAAAATGTGTTTGGAAAAGGTCTGCACAGTTTAGAAGAATTTTAGAGTAACTCACGAATCAGCTAACCCAGTCTAAAGATTACTCACTTAAGAATGATATAATTACTTTCAGTTTGCTTAAAGCCAGGGAAAAGTTGACACAACGATTAAAGAAAAATGGGTGAAAAAAAATAGAGTTACATTATACTGACTAAATTCAGGCTGTTCCAAGGAGTAGGCCCAAGGCTTATTTGAGGAAAGATTATCTTGACAAATTGGATAAACATTTTCTGCATGACAGGACGCTGATGGAGAGTCTGTTCTGCAAGCACACCTGGTGGTGGTTTGCTTAGTGTTTGACCAAGGTGTTCAGCTCGCCGGAGTTCTCCCAGGGGCTTTGTTTACCGTTTGGCAGGTAGAGGCAGAGCCGAGGTAGGCCTTGGTAACCGTTGTTGGGTTCTGCAGATGTCTTACCCCACCCCAGCCCAACCCCCATCTCCCCATTTGGGTTAAAACAACTCTTGCCTAGACCAGTCCACAAAAGCCAACACCAGGCTTTAACAAATAGTCCATGCTTAAGGAGACCAACACTCTAATGTCCCAAGGCAAATAAAAATGGCAGATGTAAATAAATGTATCGACAACCCCTTCTCCTTTCCTTGGCTTCCTTCTATAGTCTGGGATGGAGAGATCAGGTCCCACACAGGGCATTACTATGGACATTTCCAGCACACAACTCATCTCAGTACCAGGACAGAGAAGGTTTGAGTTGGCTCAAATGACCATAGATATGGGAGACTGGTGGCCTCTTCTAAGGCCTTTGGGAAGATTGTCCTATTCTCAAGTTATCTAAAGATCTATAAGCAGACCCCCAAGTGTCCTTGCTATGACTTGGCATCCTGAGAAGCCTTCACTTTCTGGAGACAGTAATTTGTAGAATGGCTTCCAAGGGTTGGCCATTCAGTGTTTTTCAGTGCTGTTTATCATTCAGGGAAGCACTAATTTGGGAAGCAGCATACCCAGAGGTGTCATTAGACATTGTAGGGGATCCCACTTTATTCAGTCCCCCCAAATGGAAAATGAACAAACAACTCCATTCCTAGGATGAGTTACCATTTTGCTAAGTCAATTTTGTTCATCCAAAATTGCTTTGTATCAGCCAATTTACATCAAAATGTGTAGCCCATCCAGTGGTTCCAAACATAAAGGCCTCATATTACCACGTAGGATAAGTTGATTAGAAATGGCATTAGAGGGCTTCCCTGGTAGTCCAGTGGGTGATGAGTCTGCCTTGAAGTACAAGGGCCACCGGTTCGATCCCTGGCTCAGGAAGATCCCACTTGCTGAAGAGTGGCTGGACAGGTGTGTCCAATTATGAACCAGTACTCTGGAGCACATGGGCCCAGAGCCAGTGCTCTGCAACAAGAGAGGCCACTGCAATGGGAGGCCCACACAGGCCAAATAATGAAGATGAATGAAAATAAATAAACAATAAAAGAGGCAAAAGGCTGGGAGCCCGAGGTAGGCCTTGGTAACCGTTGTTGGGTTCTGCAGATGTCTTACCCCACCCCAGCCCAACCCCCATCTCCCCATTTGGGTTAAAACAACTCTTGCCTAGACCAGTCCACAAAAGCCAACACCAGGCTTTAACAAATAGTCCATGCTTAAGGAGACCAACACTCTAATGTCCCAAGGCAAATAAAAATGGCAGATGTAAATAAATGTATCGACAACCCCTTCTCCTTTCCTTGGCTTCCTTCTATAGTCTGGGATGGAGAGATCAGGTCCCACACAGGGCATTACTATGGACATTTCCAGCACACAACTCATCTCAGTACCAGGACAGAGAAGGTTTGAGTTGGCTCAAATGACCATAGATATGGGAGACTGGTGGCCTCTTCTAAGGCCTTTGGGAAGATTGTCCTATTCTCAAGTTATCTAAAGATCTATAAGCAGACCCCCAAGTGTCCTTGCTATGACTTGGCATCCTGAGAAGCCTTCACTTTCTGGAGACAGTAATTTGTAGAATGGCTTCCAAGGGTTGGCCATTCAGTGTTTTTCAGTGCTGTTTATCATTCAGGGAAGCACTAATTTGGGAAGCAGCATACCCAGAGGTGTCATTAGACATTGTAGGGGATCCCACTTTATTCAGTCCCCCCAAATGGAAAATGAACAAACAACTCCATTCCTAGGATGAGTTACCATTTTGCTAAGTCAATTTTGTTCATCCAAAATTGCTTTGTATCAGCCAATTTACATCAAAATGTGTAGCCCATCCAGTGGTTCCAAACATAAAGGCCTCATATTACCACGTAGGATAAGTTGATTAGAAATGGCATTAGAGGGCTTCCCTGGTAGTCCAGTGGGTGATGAGTCTGCCTTGAAGTACAAGGGCCACCGGTTCGATCCCTGGCTCAGGAAGATCCCACTTGCTGAAGAGTGGCTGGACAGGTGTGTCCAATTATGAACCAGTACTCTGGAGCACATGGGCCCAGAGCCAGTGCTCTGCAACAAGAGAGGCCACTGCAATGGGAGGCCCACACAGGCCAAATAATGAAGATGAATGAAAATAAATAAACAATAAAAGAGGCAAAAATTAAAAAAAAAAAAAATGGCATTGGAGGTAACAGTGGTTTTAATTTGTTGGGTATATAAATCCTTGGGAAGTCAATCCCAGGTGTCAGGACATGAAGTACCATTGAACTCCACTCTTGAACAGCATCCACTTTGCATTCCTAAAACTAAAACTTCAGTTTTATAGATTCCATTATTCCCTGTATAATGTGAATACACTTCATTTCTTTCTCCACCTTCTGCTTCATGTCTCTATCCAACTCTTTAACTTTTTTTTTGAACAAGTAAATAAACCAAATAAGGTACAATAAAACCCTGAGGAAAAACCAGAACAATGAAAGTGCTTGATTCAAAATCATCCAACATTTAATATGTGTCTCTATTCCCTATCTTGTATAATTCTCACGTTGAAGTAGACATTATCTACCTGTACCTTAAAGATGTGAGATCTCAAGCCTAGAAGACATTATATTACAACTCTATGTTTACACAGCTAGAATATCCAAAAGTCAGGAATGAATTTCAGTCACTTTTTGCCTGACTTAGGGTTCATTTTATGACTCCAACTCCTATGTCTTTTAAAGTTTGCTCAAGTCAAAGCTGATGATTATTTTTCTCCTGCTAGTAATTTAGGGCACAACAACAACAAAATATTTTTAATAATATATGTTAATCATACCTTATTTTCTAAACCTCACATCTGAAATAAATTTTACAATGTATTTTTCTAGTAGACTTTTGTTTGCTTTCCATAGTTTTTTCCTAATGAAAGATGTTTTGATATGATTTGGACCAGAGATGAAATTCTGGTTCTAACTCTGATAATTTATGAATTTATCACTTAACCTCTGGTGACCTCAGTTTCTGAATTTGTAAACTGGGAATAAAGATACTTATCCCCAACAAGTGTTCAGCTTTATTACATATTACTTATTCTGAAGATACCACTTGCTGAAGAGTGGCTGGACAGGTGTGTCCAATTATGAACCAGTACTCTGGAGCACATGGGCCCAGAGCCAGTGCTCTGCAACAAGAGAGGCCACTGCAATGGGAGGCCCACACAGGCCAAATAATGAAGATGAATGAAAATAAATAAACAATAAAAGAGGCAAAAATTAAAAAAAAAAAAAATGGCATTGGAGGTAACAGTGGTTTTAATTTGTTGGGTATATAAATCCTTGGGAAGTCAATCCCAGGTGTCAGGACATGAAGTACCATTGAACTCCACTCTTGAACAGCATCCACTTTGCATTCCTAAAACTAAAACTTCAGTTTTATAGATTCCATTATTCCCTGTATAATGTGAATACACTTCATTTCTTTCTCCACCTTCTGCTTCATGTCTCTATCCAACTCTTTAACTTTTTTGAACAAGTAAATAAACCAAATAAGGTACAATAAAACCCTGAGGAAAAACCAGAACAATGAAAGTGCTTGATTCAAAATCATCCAACATTTAATATGTGTCTCTATTCCCTATCTTGTATAATTCTCACGTTGAAGTAGACATTATCTACCTGTACCTTAAAGATGTGAGATCTCAAGCCTAGAAGACATTATATTACAACTCTATGTTTACACAGCTAGAATATCCAAAAGTCAGGAATGAATTTCAGTCACTTTTTGCCTGACTTAGGGTTCATTTTATGACTCCAACTCCTATGTCTTTTAAAGTTTGCTCAAGTCAAAGCTGATGATTATTTTTCTCCTGCTAGTAATTTAGGGCACAACAACAACAAAATATTTTTAATAATATATGTTAATCATACCTTATTTTCTAAACCTCACATCTGAAATAAATTTTACAATGTATTTTTCTAGTAGACTTTTGTTTGCTTTCCATAGTTTTTTCCTAATGAAAGATGTTTTGATATGATTTGGACCAGAGATGAAATTCTGGTTCTAACTCTGATAATTTATGAATTTATCACTTAACCTCTGGTGACCTCAGTTTCTGAATTTGTAAACTGGGAATAAAGATACTTATCCCCAACAAGTGTTCAGCTTTATTACATATTACTTATTCTGCTCTTTCTCCTTAGACATTATCTGTTTCTCTCAACAGACAATGAACTCCTTTTAAGCATAAACTTTGTCCTCATCTGTGTATCTTCCATTCATTTCATGAGATTGTGCATATATTATTTGTCGAGTCAATAAATAATTCATGAGAGGGTACTTGTCACATAGTAGCACCTCAGTAATTGTTCATTTTTTCTTTTGACCTTGTTTCTAATTGAGAATTGAAAATATGTCTACTGTAGAAGACAGGAAATTGTTCATATAAATAACTGGAGGTACTGTAGACAAAAGTGGAAGATCTGTGCATTTGAGCTCCTTTATCATGGAGTGAAGGATTCCCTCCAGGTGACCAACAATAACAGAGGCAGGTATATGAATAGGCTGCACTGCAATCTGCTTGCCACAAGGCCAGGATGTATTCAGGGAGACTCAGTGTCCAAACTGTCAGATAATTAAGAGAGCACAACCAGTTATCTTGTATATTTCAGAAAAACTACGAAGAAGTAGCAAAGACAGGCATTGAGTTCCTGTGTAATTCATCTAGCTGAAGTCTCTCCACCTCTGTTAAAGCATCAAGACAGCATAGTGACAACAAAGCCAAAAGAAAATAGTTTAAGGTAAAATATCTGTATACATTTTATACATGAGTAATACAGGGAATCCCATTCCTTGCTGATATCTGTCTGCATCCCAAAGCAGGTCTAATTTCAGAAGGGGCTAAAACCTTTGCCTGCAACTTTGAATTGTTTGGATAGAAGATGCTAAGGGGAGATATACAAATTGGGAAAAGAACACTAATTTTTTTTTTGGCCATACCATGTGGCTTGAGGGATTGCAGTTCCTCCACCAGGAATCAAACCTAGGCCCTGGCTGTGAAAATGCTGAGTCCTAACTACTAGACCACCAGGGAATTCCCAGAATACTTATCATGAGGGAACACAATGCCAATAATCACATGATTACACATGGACGTGGAAAATGTTGACAAAATTCAACACTCATTTTTTTTTTTAATTTTTAAAAAATTTTGGCCTCTTAACTGGTTTTTTATTAATTTAATTTCATTCATATTTATTCTTTGGCCTGTGTGGGCCACCCATTTCAGTGGCCTCTCTCTCGTTGTAGAGCACCAGCTCTGGGCACATGCGCTCCAGAGTGCTGGCTCCTAATTGGACATATCGGTCCAGCTGCTCCACGGCACGTGGGATCTTCCCAGGCCAGGGATTGAACCAGAGCCCCTTGCACTGCAAGGTGGACTCTTTACCCACTGGACCACCAGGGAAACCCCTCAACACTCATTTTTTGATTAAAAAAAGAAAAAACTTTCAGAAAAAGAAGATTAGAGGGGAGTGTCCTCAACTTGAACAAGAACATCTACAAAGGTAACATAAAACTTAATGGAGAAAGACTAATTGCTTTTCTTCTTAAATGTGGAACAAGAGAAGGACGCTTACTCTCACCACTCTTATTAAACATACTGCTGGAAGTTTTAGCCAGTGTTAAGAAATGTAAATAAAAGGTATAGAGATACAAAGGAAAAGTTAAAACATCTCTATCTGAAGAGGACATAATTTTCTTCATTGAAAATACAAAAAAATAAAAATAAAAACATCAAAGAACCCCTCCTAGAACTGATAACTGAGTTTAGCAAGATCACAGCATATATTATAAACCATAAATATTATATTACCTTATTCTAGCAACAGACACATGGACACTAAAAAAAGAGACATATTTACAGTCAGTCTAACAAAATATGTATAAGATGTGTATAATAAGGATTACAAAACACTGATGCATTGAAGATACTCTAAACAAATGAAGAGATATATGGTGCTGATGGATTGAAAAGATTCAACATAGTAAAAAGTAAAGGTCTCCTCAAATGGATTTACAGGTTTAACATAATTCCTGTTTATAAATATAAACAAAACTGTTCTAGAATTTATATGAAGAGGTAATTTGCTGGGCAGTTACTGTGTGCCGTATACTGTGTTAGACAGTGCATGCTGTCAAGACCTCCCCTTGTTAATACAAATCCAAAAGTTTTAAAAAGGCAAAAAAGATGTGCTCACTGTGACACCCTGTGACTTTTGTACATGCCAAGTGGCAGAGGTCTGATCATCACAGCTCCTACCTGTCAGAGGGTCAGCATCAGTAAAACACTAGATCTTGCTTTAGAGTACTCAGCTAACAGCTGAGGGCAAATTGTTCAATCTCTGTGCTTACCCATTGCAGTGGCCTCTCCCTTTGCAGAGCATCAGCTCTGGGCACATGCGCTCCAGAGCATGGGCTCAGTAGTTGGTCACATCGGTCCAGCTGCTCCACGGCACGTGGGATCTTCCCATGCCAGGGATTGATCTGGTGCCCCTTGCACTGCAAGGTGGACTCTTTACCCACTGGACCACCAGGGAAACCCCTCAACACTCATTTTTTGATTAAAAAAAGAAAAAACTTTCAGAAAAAGAAGATTAGAGGGGAGTGTCCTCAACTTGAACAAGAACATCTACAAAGGTAACATAAAACTTAATGGAGAAAGACTAATTGCTTTTCTTCTTAAATGTGGAACAAGAGAAGGACGCTTACTCTCACCACTCTTATTAAACATACTGCTGGAAGTTTTAGCCAGTGTTAAGAAATGTAAATAAAAGGTATAGAGATACAAAGGAAAAGTTAAAACATCTCTATCTGAAGAGGACATAATTTTCTTCATTGAAAATACAAAAAAATAAAAATAAAAACATCAAAGAACCCCTCCTAGAACTGATAACTGAGTTTAGCAAGATCACAGCATATATTATAAACCATAAATATTATATTACCTTATTCTAGCAACAGACACATGGACACTAAAAAAAGAGACATATTTACAGTCAGTCTAACAAAATATGTATAAGATGTGTATAATAAGGATTACAAAACACTGATGCATTGAAGATACTCTAAACAAATGAAGAGATATATGGTGCTGATGGATTGAAAAGATTCAACATAGTAAAAAGTAAAGGTCTCCTCAAATGGATTTACAGGTTTAACATAATTCCTGTTTATAAATATAAACAAAACTGTTCTAGAATTTATATGAAGAGGTAATTTGCTGGGCAGTTACTGTGTGCCGTATACTGTGTTAGACAGTGCATGCTGTCAAGACCTCCCCTTGTTAATACAAATCCAAAAGTTTTAAAAAGGCAAAAAAGATGTGCTCACTGTGACACCCTGTGACTTTTGTACATGCCAAGTGGCAGAGGTCTGATCATCACAGCTCCTACCTGTCAGAGGGTCAGCATCAGTAAAACACTAGATCTTGCTTTAGAGTACTCAGCTAACAGCTGAGGGCAAATTGTTCAATCTCTGTGCTTCCTCATCTCTGAAATGAGAAGAGTGACATTACAGAGCTATTGTGAGGCTCAAAAGAGATAGCAAAGGGAAAAGTACTGTTAAAGTGTATGTAATTATTATTTGTAATTAATAAATCAAAAATAACAAAGTAATAATTAAAGGCTCTGGTGACATCTAAGTTTCTTAAAGGCACAAGATTCCTTGGAATCCCATTCTGTTGGCATTTCTCCTCTCTCTTTCACATACACACACCACTCAACACACATTGCTTTCACTGCTACTGCTTCTCTTCTTTACCATCATTTCTTTAAAAAAAAATAAAAAGATCTTGGCTTACTTGGGTCATGTTGTTCAGTCATTAAGTGGTATTCGACTCTTTGTGACCCATGGACTGCAGCATCCCAGGCTTCTCTGTCCTTCATTATCTCCTGAAGTTTGCTCAAATTCATGTCCATTGAGTCAATGATGCCACCCAACTGCTTGACTCATGCAGGGGGATAAATGGAACATGAGGGAAAATTGAGGGATATGTATTCCCCTCACTTTAGTGAATACTAATTGCATGCCTAGTAGGTATTTAGTGTTATACAATGCTCTAAGGGGGCTTCCCAGGTGGCACAGTGGTGAAGAATCTGTCTGTCAATGAAATCTAAGAGATGCAGATTTCATGCTTGGGCTGGGAAGATCTTCTGGAGGAAGAAACGGCAACCCACTCCAGTATTCTTTCCCCTCAAATTCCATGGACAGAGAAACCTGGTAGACTATAGTCCATGGGGTCGCAAAGAATTGAACACAACTAAAGTGACTGAGCACACAACACGCCAGGGATAAGACTCTGCACTTTCACTGCCAGGACCTGGGTTCAATACCTGGTTGGGAAACTAAGATTCTACAAGCTGCATGGTCCCCCAAAAAAAGTGATAAAGAAAGACAAAAATCCTTCAGCAGTTCCTGGTGTGTCAAGGAGGACACCTGAGCTGAGGAGACAGAGGTCTGATCATCACAGCTCCTACCTGTCAGAGGGTCAGCATCAGTAAAACACTAGATCTTGCTTTAGAGTACTCAGCTAACAGCTGAGGGCAAATTGTTCAATCTCTGTGCTTCCTCATCTCTGAAATGAGAAGAGTGACATTACAGAGCTATTGTGAGGCTCAAAAGAGATAGCAAAGGGAAAAGTACTGTTAAAGTGTATGTAATTATTATTTGTAATTAATAAATCAAAAATAACAAAGTAATAATTAAAGGCTCTGGTGACATCTAAGTTTCTTAAAGGCACAAGATTCCTTGGAATCCCATTCTGTTGGCATTTCTCCTCTCTCTTTCACATACACACACCACTCAACACACATTGCTTTCACTGCTACTGCTTCTCTTCTTTACCATCATTTCTTTAAAAAAAAATAAAAAGATCTTGGCTTACTTGGGTCATGTTGTTCAGTCATTAAGTGGTATTCGACTCTTTGTGACCCATGGACTGCAGCATCCCAGGCTTCTCTGTCCTTCATTATCTCCTGAAGTTTGCTCAAATTCATGTCCATTGAGTCAATGATGCCACCCAACTGCTTGACTCATGCAGGGGGATAAATGGAACATGAGGGAAAATTGAGGGATATGTATTCCCCTCACTTTAGTGAATACTAATTGCATGCCTAGTAGGTATTTAGTGTTATACAATGCTCTAAGGGGGCTTCCCAGGTGGCACAGTGGTGAAGAATCTGTCTGTCAATGAAATCTAAGAGATGCAGATTTCATGCTTGGGCTGGGAAGATCTTCTGGAGGAAGAAACGGCAACCCACTCCAGTATTCTTTCCCCTCAAATTCCATGGACAGAGAAACCTGGTAGACTATAGTCCATGGGGTCGCAAAGAATTGAACACAACTAAAGTGACTGAGCACACAACACGCCAGGGATAAGACTCTGCACTTTCACTGCCAGGACCTGGGTTCAATACCTGGTTGGGAAACTAAGATTCTACAAGCTGCATGGTCCCCCAAAAAAAGTGATAAAGAAAGACAAAAATCCTTCAGCAGTTCCTGGTGTGTCAAGGAGGACACCTGAGCTGAGGAGACATAGTGAGAAGGGGAGGAGACAAGCAAAGAAGCAATAGCGTGAAGTAGCAGGGTGCACAGGTGACTTCAGGTCTTCTGTGTTGCTAAATATCACCAAATATTCTGAAAAGAAGACCCCACAGAGAGGAACAGAAAACAGGTTAAAAAAAAAAAAATCTGTGTTTACTATGCTGAAAGCATGGGCTTGACTGTCTTAACCATGAGGAGAGTTTTTAACCCTGAGAGCAACATGGTCAGGGCTGTGCTTTAGGTGGATTCCCTAGTGACAGTGAAGATAATAAACCTGAGGAAGACAAGAATATAAGTAGCAGGACAGGTATGTGGGGTGGGAGCAGGGCAGGAAGTATAATCATCCAGACAGGAGATAAAGAAGGAAAGAAATCAAGCAGTAGCAGTCAGAAATATAAGAAGGATGGAACTGGTAAGATTGATTGATTGAATATGGGGATAGATGGAGGCAGAAATGAAGAAAAGTAAGTATAGTCCATAGTTTCCCCTAAGTTTCTGTCTTGGCTAATCAGGTAGGTAAGGTGAGGGTAAAGGTGGGGGGTTCATTTGAGAGCATTTGCATTTGGAGGAGTCGATTGGGACAGGGAAATGGCCATGATCCATCCATTCAGGGGAGCCCAGTGTGGCAAAGGAGACAGATAAACAAGAGGGGTCCCTCGGAGGTGTCTTCCAGTCAGAATAGCTGGTGGATGACAGCCGGGCTTGGGTTTACACAAGAAATGCTCAAATACTAGAACTGACACAGACAAGGATGGTAAATACCAAGAAAGCCAAAACCTCCTTGCTTGCCCCCAGAATACCATCATTCCATCATTCATACTCATCAGTACTCTAGAGACCAGCAAGCAGAAGACTGTGACAGTTCCAACTCACAAAGGCCAAAAGCTGAATAAGGACGCCAATGGGGTTGCCATGCCCTTGCTTCACACCTACTCCTCAGAGCCAAGAGCAGTTGCACACAGGCCGCTGCCCTCCTACTTTCTCATCTGAATAAGGAACAAGGAAATACCACATATATGATGTGACAGGTGCCAGCAGAGAAGCCTTGGAGTGGCTTGGGTAAACATAATGCACTTTTGCAGGGTCCATGTGGTCTTGTAGCCCTTGTGACTTTCTACCCTCTTAATTATCCCTCCCCCTCTCACTCTCTGAGCACTGACCCTATTCCTTGTGCTGCAACTCTGTCACCAACTGGGTTGTATATTGAGTTTCTGTTTGAGGATTCTAGAAGCAAAACTCCCTTACAAAAAAAATAAAAAATTTGTTCCTCTTATTGCGGGTGCCCCTTACCTATCAAATAACTTTCATTTGCCCCCATGCATCAAGCAACTCTGTGCTTTCCCTCTGCTGTTTGCAGTCTTAGTCACAGCCCCATGGAAGGATTAGGTGCAAATGTCACTCTGCTGTTTCCTTCAGTACATTGTGCAAGTCTAAGTTGGATTGTGTAAGTGAATATTAGCTCTTTCCCTCCTATGCTAATACAGCTAGCAGTGTTTGAGATCTTTTTTTTTTTTTTTTTCCTGCTTTGCAGAGGGATACAATGAGCAAGCAAAGAGTTATACCTTTCTTTCCCTTGGCAGGCAGGAGTAGTGAACTGAGAAGCCTGCCAAACTGCCAGCCCACATATGGAACGTGTCCAACAAGCCAGAGACTGAAATTCAGGATGGCTACTAACTGTTCTGGCAGGTTTACTGGAAATGATTTCTTTAGGAAGAAAATCCTTTGATGGTCACAGTGGGTGGGGGGAAGGCCTTTCAGTGAAGTTGTGACAGTAAGACCTCCCTTGCACTAGAGGGAGCACTACAAAGAACACTTTTACTAAAGATTATAATTGGCAAACTGGACAAGCGGCATCTTTCTCTGTGGTAACCCAGGAGATCTCATCTCAATTTTGTTTAGTTTCATCACTCTTGCAAACTTAGACCCCACTGCTCCTTTAGAACTGTGTGGACCAGAGATCTCAGATTTGGTCTGAGGACAAGTGCTTGTTTGCCATCTGATTGATAAGGCCAAAAGCTGAATAAGGACGCCAATGGGGTTGCCATGCCCTTGCTTCACACCTACTCCTCAGAGCCAAGAGCAGTTGCACACAGGCCGCTGCCCTCCTACTTTCTCATCTGAATAAGGAACAAGGAAATACCACATATATGATGTGACAGGTGCCAGCAGAGAAGCCTTGGAGTGGCTTGGGTAAACATAATGCACTTTTGCAGGGTCCATGTGGTCTTGTAGCCCTTGTGACTTTCTACCCTCTTAATTATCCCTCCCCCTCTCACTCTCTGAGCACTGACCCTATTCCTTGTGCTGCAACTCTGTCACCAACTGGGTTGTATATTGAGTTTCTGTTTGAGGATTCTAGAAGCAAAACTCCCTTACAAAAAAAATAAAAAATTTGTTCCTCTTATTGCGGGTGCCCCTTACCTATCAAATAACTTTCATTTGCCCCCATGCATCAAGCAACTCTGTGCTTTCCCTCTGCTGTTTGCAGTCTTAGTCACAGCCCCATGGAAGGATTAGGTGCAAATGTCACTCTGCTGTTTCCTTCAGTACATTGTGCAAGTCTAAGTTGGATTGTGTAAGTGAATATTAGCTCTTTCCCTCCTATGCTAATACAGCTAGCAGTGTTTGAGATCTTTTTTTTTTTTTTTTTCCTGCTTTGCAGAGGGATACAATGAGCAAGCAAAGAGTTATACCTTTCTTTCCCTTGGCAGGCAGGAGTAGTGAACTGAGAAGCCTGCCAAACTGCCAGCCCACATATGGAACGTGTCCAACAAGCCAGAGACTGAAATTCAGGATGGCTACTAACTGTTCTGGCAGGTTTACTGGAAATGATTTCTTTAGGAAGAAAATCCTTTGATGGTCACAGTGGGGTGGGGGGAAGGCCTTTCAGTGAAGTTGTGACAGTAAGACCTCCCTTGCACTAGAGGGAGCACTACAAAGAACACTTTTACTAAAGATTATAATTGGCAAACTGGACAAGCGGCATCTTTCTCTGTGGTAACCCAGGAGATCTCATCTCAATTTTGTTTAGTTTCATCACTCTTGCAAACTTAGACCCCACTGCTCCTTTAGAACTGTGTGGACCAGAGATCTCAGATTTGGTCTGAGGACAAGTGCTTGTTTGCCATCTGATTGATCTGTGGGTTAGCCATAAGTATAAAAATTGGGAGTCTTTAGAAAAATTTATAGCAATTCAACAAGGTAGTTTACCTAGATCCAGGTGGTGCTAGTGGTAAAGAACACACCTGCCAATGCAGGAGACACAGGAGCTGTGGGTTCAATCCCTGAGCTGGTAAGATTCCTGGAGAAGGAAATGGCCACCCATTCCAGTATTCTTGCCTCAAGAATTCCATGGATGGAGGAACCTGGCAAGCTACAGTCCATGGGGTCACAAAGAGTTGGACACAACAGAAGCCACTTGGCAACAGAATAGTTTGGAACCTAATAATTTAAAAATTAGGTTTGATCTTTTTAATATCATTTTTCAATAGTCCATTTTTACTTTCTAAGAAGAATAAAATCAGCCAAGGATTAGAAAGAAAAGTTTTAAGATCTGGATTCCCACAGATTGATAAAGAAGCACTCATAGACATAGAGCACTAGACAGAATTCAGGTGTCTTAGGCTTCGTGCTTTGCTCTTTCATTAGCTATATGAATGGACAATTCACTTTGTCCCAAGGGGATACAACCTCATGTTGCGGGGAGGGAGTGGTGGTGAACACTGAACTTTAACCATACCTAACCTTGCCTAACAACACCATTGTCTACCCTGGCTAAAACCTACAGATTGTTCTTTAAATTTTTCCCCTTTGAACATATCCAGTTGGACAAAGTCCTGTGGATTTGTACTTGAAATGCACCTCATACCTCCTCATCCTGCCTTCTGCCACATCAGGTCTCCTCCAAACTGGGCCTCCTGACTCCAGGCTTGGTTTGTACCATATTGTTTTTAGAGGGACCTTAATAAAATAAAGATGCATGCACTCCTTTGCTTACAGAGGAATGCCTTGTTGCCATATTTAACACATTCCAAACCTTGCTAAATCTCCAAAGCCCTTGGTAACACTCTGGACTACCCTTCTGGCCTCATCTCCAGATACCCTCCCCTAAGGGTATCTAAGCCCCAACCACTCCAGGCTCCTTCCTGCTCCTCAGAACTCCTGTTACACCTCACTGCCACACCTTGGTTCATACTGTGACCTCTGCCTCTTCCTCCATGTCTACCTGGCAATCTCATCCTTCAAAACTCAGCTCATATCACTATCTCTCTGGATTTTCTCTGGCATCCCTCTTCTTCTACCAGATATTGTTACTTCTATATGTACATATTTCTTCTCATCTTATATTTATTTTAAGTAAATATTTCATTTAATTATTAGTTTACCTGTTTTGTTTCTGCTTTCCCTTTTAAAACCAAGATTCCTTATTATTTCTTTATTTTTTTTCTTTTGGCTGCACTCACATGGCATGTGGGATCTTACTTCCTCTGCCTAGGGATCAAACCCATAACCCTTGCCATGGAAGTGTGGAGTCCTAACCACTGGATTGCCAGGCCAGTCCCAAAATTTTCTTATGAATTATGCTATCAACTAGTATAGCACCCCAACTGTAGGATATACTCAGTTGTTTATGTTCCTATTATAGGCTGAAACATTTTTTTATTCACTCATTTACTCACTGGGGACCATCGTGTGCCAAGCTCTCAAGACATTTTTTTTAATTTTTATTTGACTTTTTACTTTTACAGAGTTTTGTTGTTTACAGATATGTAGGATCCCAGATTAGTCATATGTATATCCCCCCATCCCACCCCTCCAGGTCATCGCACAGCGCCCCTGCAGGATCCTCTTTTCTCACAGCACAATGACAATAGCTATTTTTTTTCACATATGACAGTATAAGGTTTTCATGTTACTTCCTTTACACCACCCACCCACTGTTCATCCCCCACAATGTCCATATGTCTATTCTCCATGTATGTTTTTTCATCACTTCACTGTGTGTGTTATCATTACCATCCTACTAGAATCCATATATATGTGTTAGTATATTGTACTTGTCTTTCTCTTTTTCACTTACTTCACTTTTTATGATAGGTTCTAGATCCAGACACCTCATTAGGACTGATTCTTCTGCATTTCTTTTTACAGCTGTGTAGTATTCCATTGTATATATGTACCAGAGCTTTTTACCCATTCCTTGTCAATGGACATCTAGGCTGCTTCCATGTTCTAGCTATTGTATACAGAAGCTATCAAGATTTAATGATAGCTAAGACAGACAAGGTCACAGCCATCATGGAGCTTACAGTACAATATAGGAGATAGAAAACAAACAAATCGGGTCATAAACAGAAACAAATAAACAAAAAAGATAATTACAGAAATCACTGAGATGATTGCTATGAAGAACATAAACAGGCTGATGAGATAGAGCCTGCCTGGGGAGGCAAATCAGGAGCGTCCTCTAGAGAAGATGACACTTGACCTGAGATCTGAAAGATGAGAAGAGCAGAGAGGAAAAGGGCCCAGCCTATTCAGGGAACAAAACTAAGGCTGACTTTTTGCATAATGAGCATCGCTGAATGATATGAAGTTGGGAAACTAGGCCCTCACTAGGATATAGTAAGGAGTTAAGACTTTACTCTGAGCTAACAGTCTTTGAAGTGTTTTAAGCCGGAGGCTTGCCTTGGGCAGAATGAAATCATAAGACATTTACTGTAGTCCTATAAAGATTGGATTAAAGAGGAACAGGGGCTTCCCAGATGGCGCTAGTGGTAAAGAACCCACCTGCCAATGTAGGAGTGACTGAACCTGCAAAGAGGAACAAGAGATCAGGAAATAATCCAGAGATAATTCCAGGCCAGAAGTGATTAGATTTGCTTAGACTGGGGGCAAGAGAGCAAAGGTGGGGGAGGAGATAAATAGCCTGTAAGAGATGTCATTTGGAGTTCAAAATAGAAGAGTTGGTCATGGATTAAATATGTGTGAGGTAAGAGGGAACTAGTGGAAATGTGTTAACCAAGGATGACCCTGAGGTTCTGGCTTGAGTGTCAAGGTAGAAATTGGTGGTGTAGACTGAATTGTATTGAACCAAATTGAATCGTGAGGAAGTTTTGGAATTGGGCTCTGTTGGGTTGGCTGCAGGATAGACTAGGAATTAAGAACTCTGCTTTGGATTCCGGAAGTTGCCTTTTGAGGTGGTGTGCGGAGTAATGTGGTCTTTGTGAACTTCCACCATGGCGTACCGGGGCCAGGGCCAATTGGTGCAGAAGGTGATGGTGCAGCCTATCAATCTCATTTTCAGATACTTGCAAAACATAGCTCGGATTCAGGTGTGGCTTTATGAGCAAGTGGATGTGCGGATAGAGGGCTGTATCATTGGTTTTGATGAGTATATGACCCTTGTATTAGATGATGCAGAAGAGATTCATTCTAAAACAAAGTCAAGAAAACAACTGGGTCGGATCATGCTAAAAGGAGATAACATTACTCTGCTTCAAAGTGTCTCCAGCTAGAAATGATCAATGAAGTGAAAAATCATTTAGCAGTACAGTCGGGTTTTTAGGTGGTGGTGTTAGTAATGTAGTTCTTAAACGTGTTCGTGTTGCTTTGCTCATGCTTATGTTATTACCAGATGACAATAAATGCTGTGGACCTGCTTTTATCAAAAAAAAAAAAAAAATAGAACTCTGCTTTGGTAGGAAATGTATATTAGACAACCAAGAGGAGCTGTCAAGGGTTAGGAAAGAAAAGGAAAGTGAAGCTGAAAAATAGTATACGGGTACAAGTGTTAGAACTCCACTAAGCTAAGTAGCCTCTTCTCCACTATGTGTGTGTGCTAACTTGCTTCAGTTGTGTCCGACTCTTTGTGACCCCATGGACTGTAGCCCATCAGGCTCTGCTGTCTATGGAATTCTCCAGGCAAGAATACTTGAGTGGGTTGTCATGCCCTCCTCCCAGGGATCTTCCCAACCTGGGGATTGAACACAAGTCTCTTATGTCGCCTGCACTGGCCGGCAGGTTTTTTGTTTCTACCATGAGAGCCTCATAGGAAGCCCTCTCTACTATATGAGAACTATCAATTATTTCTTTCAGCTGTGATTGGAATGCAAGTACAAAAGATTTGGGAAGAGAAAGGTAAGAAAAACGGCCAAAGAAGGGATTTTGTTCCTTTAAGTTTGGGGAAGGGGAACTGTTTGTTTTCTACCCAACACAATATTTAGAGAAAGAAAGAAAAGTGAAACAAAACTTCCCTCCTGAGATCCAGTTTAGCAACTGGCAGCTTGAATTCAGATACAGTCTCTACTGGTTGCACCTGTTGGACCTTGAAAAGATTTCCTCAAATCTTTACTCCTTGGTTCCTGAAGTATAAAATATTTTAAAATGGGACCTACCTCCAAATGTCATCATGAAGATCTGAGTGCTTCCAGCACTGCCTGACACACAAGGACACACAGACCCTTAGCTCTAATCTGAGTTTCTGCAAGAAGCCCCAGCAGTACTGAACCATTGCCAGTTACCCGGACGAGCCAAGGTTGCTCTCCACTGAATCTTCTCCCAGTTAGACAAGTATACCTAGAAACCATCATGCTATGAAAAATTGTGCAATAAAAGCCACAAGGCTTATGAGAAAATGGGGTTTAATGGTCCAACACTCAAAAAATCTTCAGTGGCACCTTTTTAATGTTTGTCCTTCAAAGAGCACTATCAAAAGAGTGAAAAAAGAGCCCACAGAATTGGAGAAGTTATTTGCAAATCATATATCTGATAAGGGTCCAGTATCCAGAGTAGATACAGAACATTTACAACTCATCAACAGAAAGACAAAAAAATCCAATTTAAAAACAGGCAGAGGAGTTGAATACACATTTCTGCAAAGAAGAGACACAAATGGTCAACAGGTGTATTAAAAGATGCTCACTCTCATTAGTAATTAGAGAAAGGCAAATCAATCATGATAAACTAACATTTCACACCCTCTAAAATGGTCATAATTTCAAAAAGAAAGAAAGAGAGATGACTTAGAAATTCCATTCTAAAATATAAGTCAAAAAAAATCTTGAAAACAAAAACTTGTACACAAATATTCACAGCATCTCTAACACAATAACTGAAATAATCCAAATGTTCATCAACTGATAAATATAGGTAAACAAAATGTGGTAAATCCACAACAAAAAATACTATTCATCCTTAAAAGAGTGCTATACTAATGCATGCAATGAACCTTGAACACATTGTGCTAAGTGAAAGACATTGGAGACAAAAAGCCACACATCATATGGTGCCATTTGGACAAAATATCCAGAATAGTGAATAAAGCCAAAAATATCTTTTTGGAGTAAGATAGGCATGCATTCCTATCCTATGGACAGAGGAGCCTGGTACTGCGGTCCACAGGGTCTCACAGAGTCCAGAACACTAACTGGGTTCCTGAAAGTTATTAAAAAAATTTTAAAATGGGACCTACCTCCAAATGTCATCATGAAGATCTGAGTGCTTCCAGCACTGCCTGACACACAAGGACACACAGACCCTTAGCTCTAATCTGAGTTTCTGCAAGAAGCCCCAGCAGTACTGAACCATTGCCAGTTACCCGGACGAGCCAAGGTTGCTCTCCACTGAATCTTCTCCCAGTTAGACAAGTATACCTAGAAACCATCATGCTATGAAAAATTGTGCAATAAAAGCCACAAGGCTTATGAGAAAATGGGGTTTAATGGTCCAACACTCAAAAAATCTTCAGTGGCACCTTTTTAATGTTTGTCCTTCAAAGAGCACTATCAAAAGAGTGAAAAAAGAGCCCACAGAATTGGAGAAGTTATTTGCAAATCATATATCTGATAAGGGTCCAGTATCCAGAGTAGATACAGAACATTTACAACTCATCAACAGAAAGACAAAAAAATCCAATTTAAAAACAGGCAGAGGAGTTGAATACACATTTCTGCAAAGAAGAGACACAAATGGTCAACAGGTGTATTAAAAGATGCTCACTCTCATTAGTAATTAGAGAAAGGCAAATCAATCATGATAAACTAACATTTCACACCCTCTAAAATGGTCATAATTTCAAAAAGAAAGAAAGAGAGATGACTTAGAAATTCCATTCTAAAATATAAGTCAAAAAAAATCTTGAAAACAAAAACTTGTACACAAATATTCACAGCATCTCTAACACAATAACTGAAATAATCCAAATGTTCATCAACTGATAAATATAGGTAAACAAAATGTGGTAAATCCACAACAAAAAATACTATTCATCCTTAAAAGAGTGCTATACTAATGCATGCAATGAACCTTGAACACATTGTGCTAAGTGAAAGACATTGGAGACAAAAAGCCACACATCATATGGTGCCATTTGGACAAAATATCCAGAATAGTGAATAAAGCCAAAAATATCTTTTTGGAGTAAGATAGGCATGCATTCCTATCCTATGGACAGAGGAGCCTGGTACTGCGGTCCACAGGGTCTCACAGAGTCAGACACAACTGAAGGAACTTAGCACGTAAGCATGCACAGGCATGTTTGTTTGAGTCCTTTTTTTTTTTGGCTGTGCCTAGTCTCCATTGCTGTGCAGGCTTTTCTCTAGTTGCAGTTAGCAATCCCTAGTTAGGGGTTACTCTCCTGCTTTGGTGCTCAAGCTTCTCATTGCCATGGCTTCTCTAGTTGCTGAGCTCAGGCTCTGGGGCACACAGGCTTCAGTAGTTGTGGCTCTTGGGCTCTAGTTCACAGGCTAAACAGTTGTGGCTCATGGACTTAGGGACTTAGTTGCATGTGGGTTCTTCCTAGACCAGCAATTGAACCCATGTTTCCTGCATCAATAAGCAGATTCTTTACTCCTGAGGAAAGCTCTGTATATTCTTTTCTTTTAAATAGCTGTAGATAGACCTACTTTGCAAGGGTGCTATAAATACACAAAATAAACTAGGTAAAGCTCTGTTGTTTAGTTGTTGTGTCTGGCTCTTTTTGTGCCACATGGACTGTGGCCCATCAGGCTCCTCTGTCCATGGGATTCTCCAAGCAAGAATACTGGAGTGGGTTGCCATTTCCTCCTCCAGGGGATCTTCCTGACCCGGAGATTGAACCCGTCTCTCTTGCATTGGCAGGAGGATTGTTTTCTGATGAGCTATCAGGGAAGTCCATTTAAAGCTATATTTAGCAAAATAGATAGAAGCTCATAGGCAAGAGATAAATTAGAAGACAGACTATTTTTTAAAGTTTTCCTATTGTGTCCAGCTCTTTCCAACAGAGCTGGGTGCAGGTCCCTTTCTTTTTACCAGCACAATGCACAGCACCTAGCAGCAGCCAGATAAATAGATTTACTTTGGTTGATGTCCAGTCTACATTTATACCATTTCTTTCCTGGTAGGAAAGTTAGTTGAATGTTCATTTTAAAACAAAACTTACCAGAAGACAAAATCTGAGAAAATTTTAAGTTATCTTGACTATATTATTATATCTAGAAATAATATTATTTTCCTATTTTACATTTATTTTTCCAGACTTACTTTTATGTATATTTATAATTCCAAAATGAAATTATTCAAAACATATTTGTCTATGCAATACTTTTTTTTTCTTTCTTCCATATATATATGCGTTGTTTTTGTTTTTGTTTTTGTTTTTGCTGTGCTGCTCTATTTATGGGACCTTAGTTCCTCTGACCAGCAATCAAACTCATGCCCCTGATAGTGAAAGTGCACAATCCTAACCACTGGACTACCAGGAAAGTCCCAAGGATGCTTTTGTCTTAAGAAAAAAAGAAAAAAGAAAAAACATATAGATGCACACACATGTTTTCTCATGTGAAGACATAGATATTTGTACCATTTTTAAGTACTAATCATATTCTTAAAAACAAATTCTATCAACAGTATCTGCCTTTCTTATGGAACATCTAGCTAATTTATGTTGAGCATTCTCAGCATTTATTAACAATCATTTATTGGCTTCCCCGGTGGCTAGCATGGTGGTAAAGAATCCGCTTGCCAATGCAGGAGACATAAGAAACACAAGTTTGATCCCTGGGCTGGCAAGACCCTCTGGAAGAGGGCATGGCAACCCACTCCAGTATTCTTGCTTGGAGAATCCCATGGACAGAAGAGCCTGGCAGGCTACAGTCCTTAACATTGCAAAGAGCTAGACATGACTGAAGCAACTTAGCACATGCACATTGAACCAGCAGTGGTGACACATAGACTCCTGCCTCTGACCTTGTGCCAAGGCAAATCGTATTTACATCTTGTGATCGCAGACAGAGAAGGTGCAACAAAATGCAAATACTGAAAAAAATTTAAATGAGCAACCAACTCCCAAGAAGAAGTAGGTTGGCTAAAAGGTTCTTATGGGTTTTTCTGTAAAATGGAATGGGAAACCTAAATGAATGTTTTGGTCAATCCAACACATCATGTGAAGCAGATATTCGTGTCTGGTTTCACCTCTGCTAGAAGTGAGTACTCGGGAGCCAGGGCATTGTTTAGCCTAGCAAAGTCCTGAGCAATTTAGTCTATATTCTAGTCTGCTATTGAGTCTATTCTCCCTCCCACAAAGGTAAGAGGCAGGCTGCTGAGGTAGAAAAAGGACGGACTTCAACTTTCTTGATTCGACTTACTTCCTACTGGGGTATCCTTGAACAGTTTGCTTAAATTTCTCTGAGGCCCATTTCCTTATCAGTAAAATAGAGATAGGAATAACTATCTCATCAAGTTGTTAAGAGGATTAAATGAGATCTTGCTGAATCACAAGTCCAGTAAAAACACGATCTATTTCTCAAAGGCCCTCAGGGCTCTCCTGTGCTTTCCCGATAAAATCCAAGCCCACTTTGTCCAGGCTCCCCCACTTGCCAGCCACAGAATGCTACTTCTGGAGATAGGGGTGTCTTTTCAATCCTTCATTCAGTCAGATTTTTTGTTGTTTGTGGTTTTTTCTTTTTCTTTTTTTTTTTTTTTTGAGTCCCTGTTATGAGTGAGGCCCTGGATTAAATGTTGATAATACAACTATGGAATCAGATCTGAGGTCTGGTGAGGGCTCAAGAGAGCAAGGTACCTCTAAGGCCCATGGGTGAAACATCCCAGTGAAGGGTTATAAGAAGAAGGATGTGCCCAAGGAAAGCTCCCCCAAGAGGACCATAGGAATCTATAAAAAGAAAGTGGTGGAGGCAGAGCAGGGATAATGGAATTGAAAATCATCATTCTACAATCCAGACTGGGGCTTCCCAGGTGGTAGAGAACTCACCTGCCAATGCAGGAGACATAATAGACTTGGGTTTGATCCCTGGGTTGGGAAGTTCTCCTGGAGGCAGAAATGGCAATCCACTGCAGTATTCTTGCCTAGAGAATTCAATGGACAGAGGAGCCTGGCAGGCTATAATCCATGGGGCCACAAAGAGTTGGACATGACTGAAGTGACATAGCATGCATGCATGCACAAAGAAACAAGAACATTACTCACTACTCAGCAATCCAGAGTGAAATAATTGACTCAATTAAGAATCATAAATGGATGCTAAAATCACTGGGTGAAAAGTTGAGAAACAGGATGCTCAAAAATCCCTTAAAATGGAAAAATGTTATGATTATCATTTAAAACCAATGATAAAACTCAGAGCTTTCCTTTGAAGCATTTGAAAAGGTTCTTCTCCCATATCTTTGATATTCATTCCAAACTTTATTCTAAGTCTTCCTTTACATATTTCTCAATATATGTGTCTTTAGAGTTTATTCTTCTGCCCACTTAGATTTTTATGCTATATGTTCTTCCTCGCAAGTTCAGCCACTTTCAAGGTTTTAACCAAAAAGCTATTTGCTCAGTACCTTCAAATCTGTTTCCATCCCAGATCTGTTTCCACAGCTCTAAAATCTTAGTCCAGCTGCCTGCTGGCCTTCCTCCTTGGGACTTCCTCAACTGCAACGTTCTTAATACTTCTCACCTTTTTCAGCCCTATTCAGGAATATCTCTCATCTTGTATTCTTTAATCAATGGCCTCATGATCCGTGAGTTATCCAAACCAAAATTCTGGGAGGTCTTTCTTGATTCGTACTGTCATCAAAGATTGATTTATTTTCTACTAATGACTGGGTTCTGTGTTTATTATCAGACATGCGATAGGAGAAAACCAATTACAACACCCACTTACCTGGAGAAATAAACATTGATTAAGTGATCATTCAAATATATGCAATTACCCCCATTAGTGAGCCCTGGATTAAATGTTGATAATACAACTATGGAATCAGATCTGAGGTCTGGTGAGGGCTCAAGAGAGCAAGGTACCTCTAAGGCCCATGGGTGAAACATCCCAGTGAAGGGTTATAAGAAGAAGGATGTGCCCAAGGAAAGCTCCCCCAAGAGGACCATAGGAATCTATAAAAAGAAAGTGGTGGAGGCAGAGCAGGGATAATGGAATTGAAAATCATCATTCTACAATCCAGACTGGGGCTTCCCAGGTGGTAGAGAACTCACCTGCCAATGCAGGAGACATAATAGACTTGGGTTTGATCCCTGGGTTGGGAAGTTCTCCTGGAGGCAGAAATGGCAATCCACTGCAGTATTCTTGCCTAGAGAATTCAATGGACAGAGGAGCCTGGCAGGCTATAATCCATGGGGCCACAAAGAGTTGGACATGACTGAAGTGACATAGCATGCATGCATGCACAAAGAAACAAGAACATTACTCACTACTCAGCAATCCAGAGTGAAATAATTGACTCAATTAAGAATCATAAATGGATGCTAAAATCACTGGGTGAAAAGTTGAGAAACAGGATGCTCAAAAATCCCTTAAAATGGAAAAATGTTATGATTATCATTTAAAACCAATGATAAAACTCAGAGCTTTCCTTTGAAGCATTTGAAAAGGTTCTTCTCCCATATCTTTGATATTCATTCCAAACTTTATTCTAAGTCTTCCTTTACATATTTCTCAATATATGTGTCTTTAGAGTTTATTCTTCTGCCCACTTAGATTTTTATGCTATATGTTCTTCCTGCGCAAGTTCAGCCACTTTCAAGGTTTTAACCAAAAAGCTATTTGCTCAGTACCTTCAAATCTGTTTCCATCCCAGATCTGTTTCCACAGCTCTAAAATCTTAGTCCAGCTGCCTGCTGGCCTTCCTCCTTGGGACTTCCTCAACTGCAACGTTCTTAATACTTCTCACCTTTTTCAGCCCTATTCAGGAATATCTCTCATCTTGTATTCTTTAATCAATGGCCTCATGATCCGTGAGTTATCCAAACCAAAATTCTGGGAGGTCTTTCTTGATTCGTACTGTCATCAAAGATTGATTTATTTTCTACTAATGACTGGGTTCTGTGTTTATTATCAGACATGCGATAGGAGCAAAAACCAATTACAACACCCACTTACCTGGAGAAATAAACATTGATTAAGTGATCATTCAAATATATGCATAATTATAGGTCTTCCCTGGTGTCCTAGTAGGTAAACAGTCCGCCTTGTAATGCAAGGGGCACCGGTTCCATTCCTGGCCTGGGAAGATCCCACGTGCTGCAGAGCGGCTGGACCGGTGTGTCCAATTATGAACCAGCGCTCTGCAGTGCAGGTGCCCAGAGCGTGTGCTCTGCAACGAGAGAGGCCACTACAATGGGAGGCCCACACAGGCTGAAGAGTAAAGATGGATGAAAATAAATAAACAAACAAACAAAATCAATAAAAGAGACCAAAATTTAAAAAATAAATAAATATATACACATAATTATAAACTGAGATAAAGGAACAGAAAGCTAAGAAAATAAAATAGAGAACCTACCCCAAGTAAGGGAAAGGAAACAAGGAAATCAATTTCAGAAAATTTTTCTCTGAGGAAATATTTGCATTCAGATAAGAATTTGGGATTAACTAAGCAGGGGAAGCAAGAGGTGGGTGGATAAAGAGGTGGTGGTCTCTAGGAAGAGGGAAGAACACATGTAAAAACCTTGAGGCAGCAATTTGAAGAAGATGATATGAATGGAGCACAGAGAACAACAAGTAGAGTTCAAGATCGGACTGCAGCAGTCACTGAGAACAGAAAATTTTCTGAGCACTGAAGACCATCTACAGTGCTTTGTACCTTATCTTAAAAACAGTGGGAAGGCATGGAGCAGTTTTAAACAGGCTCTGGTGGAGATGGAAGTGTTCTTTATAATAGGCAAAATGGAAACAACTCAAAATATTTATCAATTGATGAATGGGTAAATATAATGTGATGTATCACAACCTTCAAATCTGTTTCCATCCCAGATCTGTTTCCACAGCTCTAAAATCTTAGTCCAGCTGCCTGCTGGCCTTCCTCCTTGGGACTTCCTCAACTGCAACGTTCTTAATACTTCTCACCTTTTTCAGCCCTATTCAGGAATATCTCTCATCTTGTATTCTTTAATCAATGGCCTCATGATCCGTGAGTTATCCAAACCAAAATTCTGGGAGGTCTTTCTTGATTCGTACTGTCATCAAAGATTGATTTATTTTCTACTAATGACTGGGTTCTGTGTTTATTATCAGACATGCGATAGGAGCAAAAACCAATTACAACACCCACTTACCTGGAGAAATAAACATTGATTAAGTGATCATTCAAATATATGCATAATTATAGGTCTTCCCTGGTGTCCTAGTAGGTAAACAGTCCGCCTTGTAATGCAAGGGGCACCGGTTCCATTCCTGGCCTGGGAAGATCCCACGTGCTGCAGAGCGGCTGGACCGGTGTGTCCAATTATGAACCAGCGCTCTGCAGTGCAGGTGCCCAGAGCGTGTGCTCTGCAACGAGAGAGGCCACTACAATGGGAGGCCCACACAGGCTGAAGAGTAAAGATGGATGAAAATAAATAAACAAACAAACAAAATCAATAAAAGAGACCAAAATTTAAAAAATAAATAAATATATACACATAATTATAAACTGAGATAAAGGAACAGAAAGCTAAGAAAATAAAATAGAGAACCTACCCCAAGTAAGGGAAAGGAAACAAGGAAATCAATTTCAGAAAATTTTTCTCTGAGGAAATATTTGCATTCAGATAAGAATTTGGGATTAACTAAGCAGGGGAAGCAAGAGGTGGGTGGATAAAGAGGTGGTGGTCTCTAGGAAGAGGGAAGAACACATGTAAAAACCTTGAGGCAGCAATTTGAAGAAGATGATATGAATGGAGCACAGAGAACAACAAGTAGAGTTCAAGATCGGACTGCAGCAGTCACTGAGAACAGAAATTTGCTGAGCACTGAAGACCATCTACAGTGCTTTGTACCTTATCTTAAAAACAGTGGGAAGGCATGGAGCAGTTTTAAACAGGCTCTGGTGGAGATGGAAGTGTTCTTTTATAATAGGCAAAAATGGAAACAACTCAAAATATTTATCAATTGATGAATGGGTAAATATAATGTGATGTATCCATGCAACGTGGTATTTTCATCTATAAAAAAGCAATCAGTGCTTCCCCTGGTGGTCCAGTGGGTAAGGACACCGCCTTGCAGTGCAAGGGGCGCCAGTTCGATCCCTGGCCTGGGAAGATCCCACATGCTGCGGAGCGGCTGGACGGATGTGTCCAATTACCGAGCCGGAGCTCTGGAGCGCATGCGCCCAGAGCCGGCGCTCTGCGGCGACAGACGCCACCGCGATGGGAGGCCCACAGGAGCCAACAAAGACGGATGAAAATAGAGAAATGCAAGACCAATAGAAGTGGCCCGCCCGCTCCCCTCCTTCCCCAACCCTACCCCTGCCCAAAAATAAATAAATAAATAAATCTTAAAAAAAAAAAAAAAGCAATCAAAAATAAAAAACCAAACCAAACAAAACAAAACAAAAAAAAGCAATCAGAACTGATATATGCCTCAAGATAGATGAACTTTGAAAACACTATACTCAAAGAAAGAAGTCAGTCATCAAACACACACACACACTACGATTTTATAACCATAAAATATTCAGAATAGATAGATCTCTAGACAGAAAGTATGTTAGTGTTTACCTGGCTGTGAGGAAGCAGGTGGGGGATGGGCAATGACTGCTGACAGGCTCAGGGTTTCTTTGGGGGATGAGAAAAAATGTAAAATTAGATTGTGGTGATAATTGTACAGCTTTGTGAATACAGTACAAAACCATTGAAATGTACACTTAATTTTTGTAACTATTTTATTTTATTTATATCTTTTTTGCTCACACAACGCTGGGTTGGTAGAATCTCATTGCCTTGATCAGGGATTAAACTCAGGCCATGGCAGTGAAAGCACCAAGTCCTAACTACTAGACCACTAGGAACTCCCTGAAACATACACTTTAAATGTTTAAATGAGTTGTATGGTATATGAATTTTACCTCAGTAAACCTGTTTTTAAAAAAGAAAGAAACAAATTTAATCCAGATGACAATAAGCTCTTTTTATTTTTTTTTATTTTTTTTTTAATAAGCTCTTTTTAAATAGATGCTATACCTGATCATGGATTCCAAGGTCCTCTTACTCAAGACATCAAGATAGCTTAGACACTAGCCATCAGGAACTTCCCTGGTGGTCCAGTGGCTAAGAATTTATGCTCACAATGGCAGAAGGCTCAACCAGATACCACATGCTGCAACTAAGACCTGAAACAGCCAAATAAATAAATAAAACTTTTAAATTAAAAAAAAAAAAAAGAAACTAGCCATCAAAAGTTCATTTGATACAGAGAAAATTAAAATAAAAGGAATTTAACAGTTTTGAGTGGAGTCTCTCAAATCAGCTAAAAACAACACAATCAACTAGCGACTGCTATTTTATATATTTATCATCTTGAGAATGCTGTAGATACTATGGCAAAACTCTGAGGATTCAATTCATTCATTCATTCATTCATCTGTTTATTAAGAGCCTGTATATGATACTTAATAATACATGCTTTAAACAGTAGCCACCTTTTTTTAAAGATTAAATTGAGACTCTGAATCTGACAATAGGACTGAATACTAGAAATGGAAACTATTCCTTACATCTGAATATAAGCTTCTCTTGTGCACAATTCAGTTCTGGATAGTGGGAAGTTGGAAGCAGGAACATTTATTGATCTCTACAACTTTGTCTAGTAGTATGAATTAATTCAAAAGTGTCATCTCATTTAATCCTCACAATAATACTTTGAGGGGAGTATTATCATCAGATGAGTAAACTATTCAGAAGTTATATAACTTACCCAAAGTCACACCACCTGTAAGGTAGAGAGAAGACACTTGAAACCAGGACTTCAGATTCTAAAAGCAACATTTTGCTTTGTTCAGACTTTGGTTTTGTCTCTGCTGGTTCACAAGAAAATGTTTATGAATAAATTTATTCAACAGAGGTTTATGTAACATTACCATATGCCAGGCACTGTGCTGGATCCTACAGATACGGAAAACAACCACTGAGTTAATAGTGCTCACAGTCCAGTTAGGAAGACAAATCTTTTAACAAAGATAGTTTGATACTATAAAATTCAGCTGTAAGACACTGTAAGAACATACTGTAAGATTCAGCTGCCTTTATTCAATTTCACAGTGTTTCCCGAGCCATGCTATGCATTCATTGAGACCCCAGTTCCAGCTCTCCTTCCCAGCAGCATCTCCTGCCACTCTATCCACGACCCTCTGTGAGCCAGACACCTTGAACCCTTCCTAGTGAAGCCCAAACCACTGCCTTCCCTTTTTCACTTCCACTCTTCCTCCACGTTTGTATATGCTTCCCCTTCTGCTTTTCCTCTCTCTAAGAAAATATTACTAGATTCCAAAAGTTCAAGAGAGGGAAAGACCTTAGTTTAATTTGAGTTAGCCTCTGCTTTGTATCTCGGTGGCAGATTGCTGGGCTTTTTGCAGCTCCAGGGCCCCATCTATAAGCTGAGAAAGATAATAACCACCTCATATGATATTTGTGTAGATAAGAGTGATAAATAAGCAGAGTGTTGGCACAAAGTCATTTCAAAAAATGATTCTTGAATATAGGAATGAGGACAAGAAATGCTATGCATTAATAAAGGAAGAGATCCTTGAGGGTCAGTGATGCTTCAAGAAAAGGTAAGACTTAAATTACTCCTTGAAACATGAGAGATTAAGTGCAATAGGACTGAATACTAGAAATGGAAACTATTCCTTACATCTGAATATAAGCTTCTCTTGTGCACAATTCAGTTCTGGATAGTGGGAAGTTGGAAGCAGGAACATTTATTGATCTCTACAACTTTGTCTAGTAGTATGAATTAATTCAAAAGTGTCATCTCATTTAATCCTCACAATAATACTTTGAGGGGAGTATTATCATCAGATGAGTAAACTATTCAGAAGTTATATAACTTACCCAAAGTCACACCACCTGTAAGGTAGAGAGAAGACACTTGAAACCAGGACTTCAGATTCTAAAAGCAACATTTTGCTTTGTTCAGACTTTGGTTTTGTCTCTGCTGGTTCACAAGAAAATGTTTATGAATAAATTTATTCAACAGAGGTTTATGTAACATTACCATATGCCAGGCACTGTGCTGGATCCTACAGATACGGAAAACAACCACTGAGTTAATAGTGCTCACAGTCCAGTTAGGAAGACAAATCTTTTAACAAAGATAGTTTGATACTATAAAATTCAGCTGTAAGACACTGTAAGAACATACTGTAAGATTCAGCTGCCTTTATTCAATTTCACAGTGTTTCCCGAGCCATGCTATGCATTCATTGAGACCCCAGTTCCAGCTCTCCTTCCCAGCAGCATCTCCTGCCACTCTATCCACGACCCTCTGTGAGCCAGACACCTTGAACCCTTCCTAGTGAAGCCCAAACCACTGCCTTCCCTTTTTCACTTCCACTCTTCCTCCACGTTTGTATATGCTTCCCCTTCTGCTTTTCCTCTCTCTAAGAAAATATTACTAGATTCCAAAAGTTCAAGAGAGGGAAAGACCTTAGTTTAATTTGAGTTAGCCTCTGCTTTGTATCTCGGTGGCAGATTGCTGGGCTTTTTGCAGCTCCAGGGCCCCATCTATAAGCTGAGAAAGATAATAACCACCTCATATGATATTTGTGTAGATAAGAGTGATAAATAAGCAGAGTGTTGGCACAAAGTCATTTCAAAAAATGATTCTTGAATATAGGAATGAGGACAAGAAATGCTATGCATTAATAAAGGAAGAGATCCTTGAGAGTCAGTGATGCTTCAAGAAAAAGGTAAGACTTAAATTACTCCTTGAAACATGAGTAGAATCTGAACAGTCACGATTGCCGGAGAGAGGATGGATAAAGACTTGCTCTTTTTCTGGGTTTTAAATATTCTTTTACAAAATACACTGGAGAGCAGAACCAAGAACTGGCTGTAATAAGAAGGTTAAGCCTCCTTTATTGAATAGTTACTGCTTTCTTGAATAGTTAGTGCACTGTATTCATAAGATGGTGGAGATTCTCCCACTCTTTTTACTCTCCTGACCCAAGAATGGCTTACGAATGTCTCTAGCTATGCCTTCCATGGACTCAGCTTCTGAGCCTGACTATAGATGCCTCCTCTACATACATCTCCTTTCTGCCATAAGCTCACGATCTCTGACTGGCTCTTTTTAGCAGTTACTTATTATTAGGACATATTAAAAATCCTAATTTTTGCTTGAACAGTTACATTATTAAGAATTAATTCCAAGGCACTAGTCATAGTTGCATACAAATACCCAACTATAATACAAGAATGTTTATCTTAAAGACAAAAAGCCAGAGATGACCTAGATGTCCAGCAATAGGGGACTAGTTATGTAAATCCTTGTAATTCATGAAAGATAATACCAGTCAGCCATTAAAGATGATGTATAAAAGAATACAGTATACATGTGAATATACTAATGTGATTTCACATCAATATGTCATTAATAACAATGATTGCCTCGGGGTGGCCTCGTAAGTGTTTTATTTTTCTTTTCTATGGTCCACTCTTCCTCCACGTTTGTATATGCTTCCCTTCTGCTTTTCCTCTCTCTAAGAAAATATTACTAGATTCCAAAAGTTCAAGAGAGGAAAGACCTTAGTTTAATTTGATTTAGCCTCTGCTTTGTATCTCGGTGGCAGATTGCTGGGCTTTTTGCAGCTCCAGGGCCCCATCTATAAGCTGAGAAAGATAATAACCACCTCATATGATATTTGTGTAGATAAGAGTGATAAATAAGCAGAGTGTTGGCACAAAGTCATTTCAAAAAATGATTCTTGAATATAGGAATGAGGACAAGAAATGCTATGCATTAATAAAGGAAGAGATCCTTGAGAGTCAGTGATGCTTCAAGAAAAAGGTAAGACTTAAATTACTCCTTGAAACATGAGTAGAATCTGAACAGTCACGATTGCCGGAGAGAGGATGGATAAAGACTTGCTCTTTTTCTGGGTTTTAAATATTCTTTTACAAAATACACTGGAGAGCAGAACCAAGAACTGGCTGTAATAAGAAGGTTAAGCCTCCTTTATTGAATAGTTACTGCTTTCTTGAATAGTTAGTGCACTGTATTCATAAGATGGTGGAGATTCTCCCACTCTTTTTACTCTCCTGACCCAAGAATGGCTTACGAATGTCTCTAGCTATGCCTTCCATGGACTCAGCTTCTGAGCCTGACTATAGATGCCTCCTCTACATACATCTCCTTTCTGCCATAAGCTCACGATCTCTGACTGGCTCTTTTAGCAGTTACTTATTATTAGGACATATTAAAAATCCAAATTTTTTGCTTGAACAGTTACATTATTAAGAATTAATGCCAAGGCACTAGTCATAGTTGCATACAAATACCCAACTATAATACAAGAATGTTTATCTTAAAGACAAAAAGCCAGAGATGACCTAGATGTCCAGCAATAGGGGACTAGTTATGTAAATCCTTGTAATTCATGAAAGATAATACCAGTCAGCCATTAAAGATGATGTATAAAAGAATACAGTATACATGTGAATATACTAATGTGATTTCACATCAATATGTCATTAATAACAATGATTGCCTCGGGGTGGCCTCGTAAGTGTTTTATTTTTCTTTTCTATGGTGAACACCTATTTCCTCTATTAAGAAACAAGTGGGTGTTATCTTGTTCTGTCCACACCACATGGCTTGTGGGATCTTAGTACCCCAGCCAGGGAACAAACGCAGGCCTCAGCAGTGAAAGTCCAGAATCCTAACCATTAGACCAGCAGAAAACTTCCTAGGCTTATTTATTCATTTTAAAGTTTATTATAGTCTGGTCTGCGGAATATCATATTAAAAGGAAAAGGCATAAAATTATGGCAAGAAGTCAAAAAGATAGGTGTGAAGTGTCGTATCTGTTTTTCTTTTTTTTTTTTAAAGATTTATTTATTTATTTATTTTGGGTGGGGGTCGGGGTTGGGGAGGGAGGGGAGCAGGTGGGCCACTTCTATTGGTCTTTCATTTCTCTGTTTTCATCGGTCTTTGTTCTTTGGCTCCTGTGGGCCTCCCATCGCCGTGGCGTCTGTCGTTGTAGAGCGCCGGCTCTGGGCGCATGCGCTCCAGGGCTCTGGCTCGGTAATTGGACACATCAGTCCAGCTGCTCCGCGGCACGTGGGATCTTCCCAGGCCAGGGATGGAACCGGCGCCCTTGCACTGCAAGGCGGTGTCCTTACCCACTGGACCACCAGGGAAGCCCCATATCTGTTTTTCCATAATGTTTTTTAATATAAGTGATAAAAGATTAGTTCTCAAGAAAATTACTTCTCATCTTTCTCATTTTTAAAAAAATTTTATTTCATCTTTCTCATTTTTATCTTTAAATGCTCAGTATTTTAGCAGAAAAAGTAAAATATCATACAAATATTATGATACAGTGCCGGAATTGTCACAGTTTTCATCTGAATTGGAGAGTTGCTAATATTGAAGCAATTTCAAAGTCCTTTTTACCTCTTTGAAAACCATGTTTCTTCAGATTAGCCAAGGTAGACTTGAATGAAAAGCAGTTTTTTTCTTCCTCTCTTTATCTTTCTTTTTGTTGAAAGATCATGGAGCACTTATTATTTTAACAATTAATAAAAATTTTTAAATAAAATCATGTGAAAACTTAAAATAGAATCAAAGTCACAAAATAAAAGATTTTTTTTTTTTTTCTGGCCACTTCTATCAATTTTTCATTCATTTATCTTTGTTCTTTGGCTTTTGTGGGCCTCCCATCGCAGTGGCCTCTCTCGTCGCAGAGCACTGGCTCTGGGCGCATGCGCTCCAGAGCTCTGGCTCGGTAGTTGGACACATGGGTCCAGTCGCTTCACGGCACGTGGGATCTTTCCAGGCCAGGGATCAAACTGGTGCCCCATACACTGCAAGGCGGTGTCTTTACCCACTGGACCACCAGGAAAGCCCATAAAATAAAATATTTTTATGCCTCTCCTTCCTAGGTCATCCATAGTTACTTTATATTTCTTAAAAAAAATTTTTTTCCCAAACACAAATAGAATCACATTACCTATGCTGCTCTGTAATTTATCTTGCCATGTTTCTACATTACAGATAGAGTTCATTCACTTTTTGTCTCATATATACATAATTTTAATGGACTTTTTCATATTCTAGAAGTCAATGCTCCATCCACTTAATTAAACTAAGAACAACATCAGCCATAACTTTAAAACTGAGAAATGAACATTTTCAACATCTTGGAAAATAACATCTTGCAATATCATTATTTATTTCCTTCTACGCCAACACATACTAATATTAGAAAAACAACTACCATGTGTTAAATACTACATATGTGCTTCTTTACATATGCTATTTAACACAAGATAAAAACATTAGCTTTCCATTTTAACAATGAGGAAAATAAACTTCAGGGAAGGGAAAGACTTGTCCAAAGTCACATAAAGATACATGACACAGCCTGGATTCAAACCCAGATCAGTCCCCAAAGACCATGTTCTCAACTATCTGCATATATTAATACATGTATGAAAAGGGAACCATATTATACACATCATTTGGTAAACATTTTTTACTTGAAAATGTATCACAGACTTGTTTTTGTCACAATAAATTACACATTTTCATCGTCATTTCTTTTTTGTGGTGCTGCACAGCTTGAGGGATCTTAGTTCCCAAACCAGGGATCGAATCTGGGTCACAGCAATGAAAGCACCGATTCCTACCCACTGTGCCTCCAAGGAATTCCCTCATTATTTCTAATGACTGCCTTGCCCATCATTATATATAAAGAATTACAAAATATCGAAACCAATTTGTCATTGTTAAATATGGGATTCATTCCAATATTTTACTATTATAATGAAGACTGACATAAATATTTTTACTTGCTGCATGTTTTAAAGCATTTGTTCATATAGAAAATGTCTTTAATATTTGCCTACTTCATGCAATAATTTCTTGTAGAACTTCAAAGAAGGCTTCATTAGAATGAATGCAAACTTCTCAAGAATTAATACATGTAAGAAGGCAAAAAATAATTCCTTTTTGTTCTAAAGCTTTACTTGGTTCACAGCACCCCATGTGGATATCTAAATTTAAATGAAGTAAAATTTAAATTTCAGCACCTCAGTTTCACTAGTTATATTTTATTTTATTTATTTATTTTTTTTTTACTAGCTATATTTTAAATGCTCAGATGCCACAAGGAACTTTATCGATGACCCTATTGGACAGGGCAGGTTCAGAACATCTCCATCATCACAGAAAATTCTACTGAACAGTGCTGATATAGAATACTCATACTATGAAACACTATAAATATTTCAAAGGAATTCAGAAGACTTATATATGCTGACATGAGAGGATACAAATTTTTAATTTGTTTTTAATTTTTTATGTAAGTTGTATTGACTCATAGGACCTAGAGATTATCATAAATTTACAACCAAAACCCCCAATACTAATATTAGAAAAACAACTACCATGTGTTAAATACTACATATGTGCTTCTTTACATATGCTATTTAACACAAGATAAAAACATTAGCTTTCCATTTTAACAATGAGGAAAATAAACTTCAGGGAAGGAAAGACTTGTCCAAAGTCACATAAAGATACATGACACAGCCTGGATTCAAACCCAGATCAGTCCCCAAAGACCATGTTCTCAACTATCTGCATATATTAATACATGTATGAAAAGGGAACCATATTATACACATCATTTGGTAAACATTTTTTACTTGAAAATGTATCACAGACTTGTTTTTGTCACAATAAATTACACATTTTCATCGTCATTTCTTTTTTGTGGTGCTGCACAGCTTGAGGGATCTTAGTTCCCAAACCAGGGATCGAATCTGGGTCACAGCAATGAAAGCACCGATTCCTACCCACTGTGCCTCCAAGGAATTCCCTCATTATTTCTAATGACTGCCTTGCCCATCATTATATATAAAGAATTACAAAATATCGAAACCAATTTGTCATTGTTAAATATGGGATTCATTCCAATATTTTACTATTATAATGAAGACTGACATAAATATTTTTACTTGCTGCATGTTTTAAAGCATTTGTTCATATAGAAAATGTCTTTAATATTTGCCTACTTCATGCAATAATTTCTTGTAGAACTTCAAAGAAGGCTTCATTAGAATGAATGCAAACTTCTCAAGAATTAATACATGTAAGAAGGCAAAAAATAATTCCTTTTTGTTCTAAAGCTTTACTTGGTTCACAGCACCCCATGTGGATATCTAAATTTAAATGAAGTAAAATTTAAATTTCAGCACCTCAGTTTCACTAGTTATATTTTATTTTATTTATTTATTTTTTTTTTACTAGCTATATTTTAAATGCTCAGATGCCACAAGGAACTTTATCGATGACCCTATTGGACAGGGCAGGTTCAGAACATCTCCATCATCACAGAAAATTCTACTGAACAGTGCTGATATAGAATACTCATACTATGAAACACTATAAATATTTCAAAGGAATTCAGAAGACTTATATATGCTGACATGAGAGGATACAAATTTTTAATTTGTTTTTAATTTTTTATGTAAGTTGTATTGACTCATAGGGCCTTGAGATTTTCATAAATTTACAAGAATGTAGTCAGATCTGATGTGAACTTTTGAAAATAATGAAATTAAAAAAGAAAAACTTCCCATGAAAATTAAGTGTATAGATTAGTGAAGGGACATAATGAGGAGACGAAGTTATTTCAACGTAATTTACTGGAGAAAGTTTTCATGAAAAAGGCAACCCTGAGCTGTTTCAAAAAGCTTCAAGTAAAGGGATATAAGACAGAGGGGAAAAGGAAACTTATCTTTGGGGCTAGACAGAAGAGTAAAGCCACAGATAAGGGTTTAAAGTCCAAAATACTCTGACCAGTTTTATATTTCAAGAGTGTCATGAGAATTAAGTAACATAATAATACATAATGAAAACACTTTGTAAACTATTAAAAAGATTGTTGTAGGAATCACAAAACAGAATCTATATACTTTGAAAATTTGTGTGCTTTGAAAACAAATTACATGTAAGATAACATTCTTTATATGAAAACAAATGAAGTTATTGATAAAGGCAATTACATAAATAACACATGCCTATGTAGCATTACGTATGCCCTAAGACTAAATTAACAGGATATTTATTTGTTTCATATATCTAAAGAGTCACTATTACAAATTATATTCTCATAATTATGTTAGAAAAGAAAAAAGAAAGCAAGAACATCTACTCAGAAATATCGTTCTACCTCACGATGACTTCGTTTTTCTTTTGCATAAGCCTATGTCTTTCAAATAATCCACAAGCAAATAGCTCCATTCTGTAGATGAGAAATTATAAAAGACCATGTAATCAGCTGACAAAGGAACTGAAAACAAGCCCAGAGGAAATGCATGGCTGTTCTTACAAAGTCACAATGTACTGTTCTGTTTGCCTCCCACTCTCAAAGTGTATATTCCTGACATTTCTTGTCTTATAATTGGACTTTATGAATGAGAGTTGTAGGATGCTGTCTGGTGAATGATCTGAAAAAGATCTGCTGAAGCACAGTGGAGGTGCTGCACACACTGAGTGCTAGGTTTTGTGTGGGAACCTAAATAAGAGGCATGAATTAGAAGTTCACAACCCCAAATTTTATTTCTGTATAACATAAGGGCTATTTTCTCAGTCCTTAATGGAGACTTTGAGTAGGTTTAGGTGACATACAATGTGGAAACCAAATGCACAGGGTTGGATTTCAGGATAATCTGGAGTCCCATGGCTTCCCAGAGTTTACCCTTTACACATGCTCTGGTGGGAAAAAAAAGAGTTCAATAACATTTCGTCTGCTTTAATTTCATTTCTTCATTCCAATTGCTAAACAACTATTAAAGCACATGCTTATGAATATCTCTATAACATGTTGTTCTTCCTAACGTGCACTAAATTTCATATTGCTCATGGTCCAGTGGATGGATACCACCAGTTTTTAAGAATTAGTTCACTGGGACTCTGGAAATAATCAGTCATATTCAATAAATGTTTCCAGTGTGCCTACTACGTGCCACGTGAGAACCAGCAGCTGGACAGTTTTATTCACATTCAGACAGGCCACAACAAGGATTTTCTTTTGTTGGCAAAAATACTAGGGAAAGAAAAAGCATTTCCAAAGTAGGGCAGGCAGGAATCAAAAAGTAGGCTTGAAAAAATTCTCCAAGGAAACAGGTCATTATGTTAATGGTCTCTGTCTCTCAGTGGTAATATTGTGGGTTTTTTCCCTTCGTTATGCTTTTATTTTACACTTTCTAATTTTTTTCTACAATAGGTATATACAACATATAAACAGAAAATAATACAGTAAAAATCTTAAAAGGAGTCTCCAAAAGACTATACAAAACAAGGAAGAGATTCAAATGTAAATAGGTCCATTGATTAGTATACTTGACTGCCAATCATATTGATGGACAGCATGACACCAGCTACTTAATTGATTGTGTTTTCTAAATCAAGCATTGGGCCTCAGCCTTTGGTAAGAAGGAAGTATACCATTCACCTCATGAAGGTATTAACTCTTCCTGGACTCTAGGACTTTGCTCTACTGAAAGAAATATTCATGCACCACCCCTTGCCCAAAGCCCTAAAATAACTTGACCTTTGCATCTGTTTTAATCAAGGGCAACCATGAGACCCAAGGAGGAGAATTATACTGCATTATGGGTTAATATGTGGCATTTACAGGTTAAAAACAACCATCAAATCAACAACAACAAAAAGTAGGCAATTCAGTCATTGCCTTTTGTTTTCCCATTTGTGTGAACCTCTCTGCCTCTAGAAATGTCTAGGCCCAGCTAAATTCTGCTTAGTTAGAAAATCAGAGGGAACCCCCTACCCGCCCTTTTCGTGTATGAAAGGGTCATTCATTGAGGGCTTAGCACGAAAGTCCTTCATCCACAGAGAGTTATCCTGAGCACAGCCTCCAAGTACAGATGGCTCCTCAGGGCAGGAATTAAAGATGGGAAATGGTCGTCATAATTTCCAATAATTTTTGCTCATGGTCCAGTGGATGGATACCACCAGTTTTTAAGAATTAGTTCACTGGGACTCTGGAAATAATCAGTCATATTCAATAAATGTTTCCAGTGTGCCTACTACGTGCCACGTGAGAACCAGCAGCTGGACAGTTTTATTCACATTCAGACAGGCCACAACAAGGATTTTCTTTTGTTGGCAAAAATACTAGGGAAAGAAAAAGCATTTCCAAAGTAGGGCAGGCAGGAATCAAAAAGTAGGCTTGAAAAAATTCTCCAAGGAAACAGGTCATTATGTTAATGGTCTCTGTCTCTCAGTGGTAATATTGTGGGTTTTTTCCCTTCGTTATGCTTTTATTTTACACTTTCTAATTTTTTTCTACAATAGGTATATACAACATATAAACAGAAAATAATACAGTAAAAATCTTAAAAGGAGTCTCCAAAAGACTATACAAAACAAGGAAGAGATTCAAATGTAAATAGGTCCATTGATTAGTATACTTGACTGCCAATCATATTGATGGACAGCATGACACCAGCTACTTAATTGATTGTGTTTTCTAAATCAAGCATTGGGCCTCAGCCTTTGGTAAGAAGGAAGTATACCATTCACCTCATGAAGGTATTAACTCTTCCTGGACTCTAGGACTTTGCTCTACTGAAAGAAATATTCATGCACCACCCCTTGCCCAAAGCCCTAAAATAACTTGACCTTTGCATCTGTTTTAATCAAGGGCAACCATGAGACCCAAGGAGGAGAATTATACTGCATTATGGGTTAATATGTGGCATTTACAGGTTAAAAACAACCATCAAATCAACAACAACAAAAAGTAGGCAATTCAGTCATTGCCTTTTGTTTTCCCATTTGTGTGAACCTCTCTGCCTCTAGAAATGTCTAGGCCCAGCTAAATTCTGCTTAGTTAGAAAATCAGAGGGAACCCCCTACCCGCCCTTTTCGTGTATGAAAGGGTCATTCATTGAGGGCTTAGCACGAAAGTCCTTCATCCACAGAGAGTTATCCTGAGCACACAGCCTCCAAGTACAGATGGCTCCTCAGGGCAGGAATTAAAGATGAAGAGAGAAATGGCTCTCCAATGGAACACAGTACATTAATTCACTTAGAAGGCACAAGGGTGTGTCTGCTTTACTGACTTTTCCGAAGGCAGAATTTGGCCCTATTTCTAGCTATAGTTAATATGTTTACTCCTTAAAAATGTGCCTCTAAATTTCCTCCAAACGAAGGCCGTGGCTTATCACCAAATTCTAAGAGAGTTGCTTGCTAGTTTGAAAACACTTGAGGCCACTTGGGTCTCAGAGACACTGGAGGCCCAGACGTCACCTTTGTCTTCACCCTCCCCCTACTATGCTCCCAAGAGCCTGCGAGGCCTTTCACTCAGGAGTTCTGGCAGTTGGCTGAAGCCTCCCTGAGGAGGAAAAAAAAAAAAGGGGGAAACTGTACTGGGTGAGGTTGGCCTCTCCTAACGCTTATTAATAGAGAACATGTGGGTTGAGGCAAAGGCGGGGGCTGGGCTTGCTAAGTAAACAGGATGGGATGAGAAAGAGAATGATGCTTTTATATTCTTGTCTATTATAGATCCAGGGAGGCTCTTTAGTGGAGATAAAAGGGAGAGACAGATTTTAAGAAAGTCGCTTCCAAAGCTAAACATGCCGACCACTGATGTCTACTTTCTCATTTCCCGTGAAAGAGCTGGAGAGTCAACCAGCACTGCTAACCAATCTGCTAACCAGACAGATTCCACCAAGGTTTCCTTGATCTCTGGCTCTGTTATACCTCTATCATTTGAGAATTCTGTTTTAGACTTTTCATTTATTTATTCACAATGCTAATGTTAATAGAGCGCTACTATTGCTAGGCACTGTTTGGGACACTGTGAACATAGCAGTGAACAAAATAGCTTTTATGGATAGCCCAGAGAGAAAGGCAAGGAATGAAGAATGAACATATATCAGTGCAGACTGTGACACCAACCAGAAGCAGGTGTCAGGGAAGAGGGGAGAGGAAGTATTAACCCAGACTTTGTCTGGGGAGGGTGCCTTGAAAAGGGGTTAATGATACCTGAACTGGTCCCAGAATTAGCCAGCAGGAGAAGGGGAGGGAAGGCTTAAGGCTTGACAGGGCAAGAACATTACAAATGGGGGTGACACACCATTGTTTAGAATTCTAAAGTCCTAGGAGACAGAGGTATCCTAAGGACTTGAAGGAAGGATGCTATAGAAATTACACAAAAAGGATGCTGGTGTTTCAGAGAACATCCAGGTGAGATGCCACACTTAGAGGAAGAACAAGAAACTGTGCTGTTTGCATTTGAAACTTTCTTCTACATGCTGACCTATTATGGGCTGATTTGAGCCCATAAATGGCTTTTTATAGAAAGGAAATTAAAGACTATGAGCATTTCCTTTCCTATGAAAAAATGCTGGTATTTCTACAAATATACTATTTAGAGTGTCTTCAGTATGTTTGTCCCTACAGTCTTAGAAACAGCATGTCTAAGATAAATGATCACATTTAAAATCTTATGTTGACGTCTGAGTATTAGGAAGTTTTCTTATTGTTAAAATTTAATTTTTAACATTATCTGTACATATATCAACTATACTGAGTATTTGGGAGATTGTCATATAAATTTGAATCTTCCACCAAGCTTAAAAAATGTACACAGAAAAGTATCTATGATAAAGTTTTAACTACACACACAAAAAAAACCACAAAGCTAGTGTTTGAGAACTGAACTGTTACGGAGGTGGGTTTTTTTCATTTATCAATTTTATTTCAGACAATACAAAAGAATGAGAACTTTGTCAGTATTTTTTTAAAAACCCACTTTATTCATGCCATTATTTCCTTTCAATCTGCTAGCTAAAAACATGTCCATATCAAGCTTTTGTTTCTTGATCCTTATTACAGTCTCCATAAAAATCATTAGAAATATACTGTCTCAAAAAGAGAAGCTGATTCCTCTCCTGTCCAAATTGTTAGTTTTCTGATTGACTTTGAAAACCAAAACTTTACTCTCTTTGAGGGAAAATAATCTATTTTTCTAGAGAATTTCAATCTGTCAGTCACTCTGATAGACGCACAGTTCCTACTGTATTATTTTTTTCTTCAGCTAACATGTTAAAGCAAAATCATTTTTAAAGCTGAAGACAATTTAACATTCTGATTAGCTCCAAAAGTTCTGTAGTCAACCTGCAGCTGCCAAGTTTTCCCAATGTAAACCATTATCCTGACTCATTTTCTTCAAGGATAAAGCAAACGTGTGTGTGATCTGTCCCAGAAAGAAAGGAGTTGCATTTAAACATTCTGAGCAAAGAAGTTAGAACTGCTAAAATTTTAACACGTGTATTTTTCATTTTAAATTTCACAGAAAGATACTTTAGCTGTTAAGACACGAGATGATTAAGAAGGGGAAAAAGTCGTCAGGTAGTCTTCGCTCATCATTTTCAGTCAATGATCCACTTTGTTGGCCAAAACATGTTGCTACAGTGAATTACTATATGCAGGCAGAGCCTACAATTTTCACTGATATTTCCTCTTGAAAACTCGAGAATTCAGTACTTTGGTCAAAAGCACAGATTGAGCTGAGGATAGTTGAGGATATTTTTCAACAGTTCTTTTTCATGGAAATACTGCTATGAAAAATTGTTTTCGTTTATGCTGAAACAACTTATTGTGCACACCAGTTTTTATGTGTCAGTCATCCCAAAGAATCAGAACAGCTAGAAAACAGGGCCAAGGTCACTAAGTTGCTATCCTGAAGGAAGAAACCTGATTAATATGTTAAGTCAATGGAACGAAATGAAGAAAACTAGTTTACTTGCTTGCTTTTTCTTCCTTTCATTCCTCCTTTCTGTCCTTTCTTCGGTCTCTTCTTTCCTCCTCTTCTCTCTTTTTTACTTTTTCTTTTTTTTTTTAATTCAGGTATCTTTAGCCTGAAGCCTGTTTGTTACATGTTTTCACGACTCATCAGCGTTAAACTGCACTTCTGTCAGTCAGAATAGTTACAGCATACCAATTATTTAAATTGTCAGAACCCTCAGGTAAAAATGCTTCAGGTGCCAAAAAGCAGCAAATCTCTTCAGCCTGTGAAGTTGTTTCTCCCTGGGGCTGAGAACTGGACTTTCCTCTGAATCAGAGGGACCAACACACCTAGAAGCTGGAGTTTCTTCCCTGACTTCTGGAAATGGACGTTTTGAAGACAGCAATATCACTGACCCACCATTCCCTGGAGGTGAGCCAGGGCTTCGAGACAAAACAAGAGGAAGATGCCCTTCTCACAGAGAAGAACCTGAACCAGGCCCTTTTGGATCTGCATGGCCTGGGTTCTTCCCGCGCAGACCCACATATCTGTGACTTCCTGGAGAAGCACTTCCTAGATCAGGAGGTGGAACTCCTCAAGAAGGTGGGGGATCACCTGACCAACCTCCGCAGGCTGGCTGGTCTCCAGGCCGGGCTGGGTGAATATCTCTTTGAAAGGCTCACCCTCAAACACGACTAGGAGCCTCCAGAGACCAGTGGCCATTGAGGAGTGCCCCCAGCATCAGGGCTACCTGAAGCCTCTCTCTGCAGCCACTAGGTAGCTTTTTCTGGGGAACACCTTGGAGCCCTCAAACCTAGGACCAAGTGGAAACAATAAAGCCTTTTTGCAGCCAAAAAAAAAAACAAGACAATGAGGTAGACGTTAGGCCTCTGGTTCTCAAAAGTTGCTGCTCAAGAGAGCTACCCGGCAAGTTTTTAAACTATTAGGATCCCTGGATTCTATATAACTGACTTTGGTATTTTTAAAGGAAGCAAAACTTGAGGATCACTGTCTTGAGGTATACAAATTTTACATTTAGGCCTTAGATAAATTAAGGTTAAAAACAACAACAACAAAAAACCATCCCCTCATCCCTCATCTGAACTGGAAAATGTGTCAAAGAAAAAAGAGGAAACAGTTCTTACTACAGTGTTCCTCATGTTTATTTTGTTATCATGGCCATCTATAAATTCATTAAGATTGTTAATGGGTTTACTTGGCCCCTCTTCAGAAGCTCTCTGTCAGAAACCTCACATCTAAGGAACTGCAACAGCTGTCAGGACAGATTTGTTGTTTCTAGGCTTCTCAGGCCCTCTGCGGTGGAGGAAGAGAGAACTAGGTGTCTAGGTTCAATCCTAGTGAGCTGCCCTTTTCAGAGCGGCAGCCCTTACCTGTGGGGCCCTAAATGAAAGAGGGCCCTTGCAAGCATAAGGAAGCTTAAGCACATATGTACTGTTTGGAGCTAAGGTGGCGCCTACAGGAAGAGATGAGGGCATAATCTAAAGTCAATTGTCAAAACTTCTGATTGATCCCCCTGGTTTCCATGCTCGTGGACAATGCATGCTCACCATAAATTCCTATTGCTATGTAAATACATAATTGCTTGACCTTTAGCTTGATTGGTGTAACTATAGGAAGTCCCTTGCAAAACCCCCTTCGTATGCCTATAAAAGCTGTGAGTCTGCGCTAATAAAATGGAACTGCTTTGACAGAACCCCTGCCGTGTCTGATTGTCTCCTGCGTTCACCGGGGGGCTAGGTGGCAGGCAGCAGGCTCACCCCTCTCCGATCTTCCCATGGCTTGGCCACGGGCAATCCTGCCGCAGTTGCAGGCAGCCCCGCACTTACCTAGGTCCAGCAATTGTGGTCTGGCTAGAATGTGGGCCCACCATCTCCAGAACATCCCAATTTTCAAGAGAACCCAGAAATCTTTGTATTTATGTAAAATCTTCCGATTTCTAAATCTTTGTATTTATGTGAAAACTTCCAGTTTCTAAATGTTGGCAACTGATTCGCACAAATAATCAAAACACATCTACCAACAAAAGTCAAACTGCCAGCTTACAACCTCTGACCTGGAAGGCTCTTCATCTCACTGTCTCACCTTCCTGGGGCCAGTATATGCTCAGCTCTCAGTACTTTCTTCTGGCAACCGTTTGAACTGACCGACTCCCTCACCCAGTCCCTCCTGTCCTTTACCCCCAGTCCAGTGCTAAGCACACCTCCAAAGCTTATCCCCATACAATGTATCTTTCTTTCCCCTACTAACTATTCACCCCAAGGGCAGAGATAGTGCCTTAGTCTTTAGGAGTTCACTTTAATATGTTAATCCCAAATTGGATTCTGATTCAGCAAATTAATGGTTATTAAATATTTATAATATGTATATATTTAAAAATAACAAATTCAAATTATGGTCCCTTCAAATATATAAGTGAAAAACAAATGAAATAGGGGCACATATGTACTGTTTGGGAGCCCTAAATGAAAGAGGGCCCTTGCAAGCATAAGGAAGCTTAAGCACATATGTACTGTTTGGAGCTAAGGTGGCGCCTACAGGAAGAGATGAGGGCATAATCTAAAGTCAATTGTCAAAACTTCTGATTGATCCCCCTGGTTTCCATGCTCGTGGACAATGCATGCTCACCATAAATTCCTATTGCTATGTAAATACATAATTGCTTGACCTTTAGCTTGATTGGTGTAACTATAGGAAGTCCCTTGCAAAACCCCCTTCGTATGCCTATAAAAGCTGTGAGTCTGCGCTAATAAAATGGAACTGCTTTGACAGAACCCCTGCCGTGTCTGATTGTCTCCTGCGTTCACCGGGGGGCTAGGTGGCAGGCAGCAGGCTCACCCCTCTCCGATCTTCCCATGGCTTGGCCACGGGCAATCCTGCCGCAGTTGCAGGCAGCCCCGCACTTACCTAGGTCCAGCAATTGTGGTCTGGCTAGAATGTGGGCCCACCATCTCCAGAACATCCCAATTTTCAAGAGAACCCAGAAATCTTTGTATTTATGTAAAATCTTCCGATTTCTAAATCTTTGTATTTATGTGAAAACTTCCAGTTTCTAAATGTTGGCAACTGATTCGCTTACAAATAATCAAAACACATCTACCAACAAAAGTCAAACTGCCAGCTTACAACCTCTGACCTGGAAGGCTCTTCATCTCACTGTCTCACCTTCCTGGGGCCAGTATATGCTCAGCTCTCAGTACTTTCTTCTGGCAACCGTTTGAACTGACCGACTCCCTCACCCAGTCCCTCCTGTCCTTTACCCCCAGTCCAGTGCTAAGCACACCTCCAAAGCTTATCCCCATACAATGTATCTTTCTTTCCCCTACTAACTATTCACCCCAAGGGCAGAGATAGTGCCTTAGTCTTTAGGAGTTCACTTTAATATGTTAATCCCAAATTGGATTCTGATTCAGCAAATTAATGGTTATTAAATATTTATAATATGTATATATTTAAAAATAACAAATTCAAATTATGGTCCCTTCACAATATATAAGTGAAAATACACTAAGAAAAAAATACATGTCTCTCCAAATACATGCCTTTACCTTTGTGATTTTCATTTGCTGCTCCCAGATCTAATTCCCTTGTGGGCATCCTGAGAATATCTCCACGTGGCACCTTTATCCTTAATGGTGCTTAGTGGTTGAAACAGAGGCCTTGGAAGCCAGTAGAGGTTCAACTTTGGGCTCTGCCACCTGGTTGACTTGGGTTAAGTTACTTGCCATAAACGGTTGTTATGAGGATTAATTATGCCAAAAACTACCTACTGTGCTGGGCCATTACTATTACCAATGATTGAACATGGTACCTTCCAAGAAACTGGCAGCATAAGAATTATTATCCCCATCTTACAGATGAAGGAGGAATGAGGTTCTGATGTCAGCGGCCCAAGGTTTCTCTGCTCATACATCAAAAAGTGGGATGTGAACAGAAAGCTGCCACCAAGCCCACTGCATCTCTAATTATACTAAAAATTTCAACCCAGTCCTCCCAAATGTTTGCCAGGTTGCCCACACTTAAACCTGCTCTTACACACTGTTCATCTTAACAAATCCCCAAGTGCACAGAAATTTCTTTTATCATTATCCAATATTAATAAAAACCAAAGCTAGAACTATTGAGTCCTATAGTATACTAAACACATGTCTTTCATTGTCTTCTTTGATCTCTAGATTAAAGAGCTAGTGGGCTTTCCTAATGGCTCAGTTGGAAGAATCCACCTGCAATGCAGGAGACCTGGGTTCAATTCCTGGGTGGGGAAGATTCTCTGGAGGAGGGCATGGTAACCCATTCCAGTTTTCCTGCCTGGAGCCATGGACAGAGGAGCCTGGTGGGCTACAGTCCATGGGGTGGCAGAGTCGGACAGGACTTAGCAACTAAACTACCAATCTCCGTGAGGCACTTATTATTATTTTCAGATGAGAAAATTGAAATCCAGAAAATAAAGTCACTTGTCGAAGGACACAAAATAGTCTTTATGCCTAGATGCCAAAGCCATTAAGGGTCCTTAACCTCTGCCTAGATTTAATGGTTATTAAATATTTATAATATGTATATATTTAAAAATAACAAATTCAAATTATGGTCCCTTCACAATATATAAGTGAAAATACACTAAGAAAAAAATACATGTCTCTCCAAATACATGCCTTTACCTTTGTGATTTTCATTTGCTGCTCCCAGATCTAATTCCCTTGTGGGCATCCTGAGAATATCTCCACGTGGCACCTTTATCCTTAATGGTGCTTAGTGGTTGAAACAGAGGCCTTGGAAGCCAGTAGAGGTTCAACTTTGGGCTCTGCCACCTGGTTGACTTGGGTTAAGTTACTTGCCATAAACGGTTGTTATGAGGATTAATTATGCCAAAAACTACCTACTGTGCTGGGCCATTACTATTACCAATGATTGAACATGGTACCTTCCAAGAAACTGGCAGCATAAGAATTATTATCCCCATCTTACAGATGAAGGAGGAATGAGGTTCTGATGTCAGCGGCCCAAGGTTTCTCTGCTCATACATCAAAAAGTGGGATGTGAACAGAAAGCTGCCACCAAGCCCACTGCATCTCTAATTATACTAAAAAAATTTCAACCCAGTCCTCCCAAATGTTTGCCAGGTTGCCCACACTTAAACCTGCTCTTACACACTGTTCATCTTAACAAATCCCCAAGTGCACAGAAATTTCTTTTATCATTATCCAATATTAATAAAAACCAAAGCTAGAACTATTGAGTCCTATAGTATACTAAACACATGTCTTTCATTGTCTTCTTTGATCTCTAGATTAAAGAGCTAGTGGGCTTTCCTAATGGCTCAGTTGGAAGAATCCACCTGCAATGCAGGAGACCTGGGTTCAATTCCTGGGTGGGGAAGATTCTCTGGAGGAGGGCATGGTAACCCATTCCAGTTTTCCTGCCTGGAGCCATGGACAGAGGAGCCTGGTGGGCTACAGTCCATGGGGTGGCAGAGTCGGACAGGACTTAGCAACTAAACTACCAATCTCCGTGAGGCACTTATTATTATTTTCAGATGAGAAAATTGAAATCCAGAAAATAAAGTCACTTGTCGAAGGACACAAAATAGTCTTTATGCCTAGATGCCAAAGCCATTAAGGGTCCTTAACCTCTCTGCCAGGCATTAGGATTTTCCAGAGAGATACAGTTTCATAAAATAATAATAATAATAATAAAAAAATTATGAACCTACTTACCAACTCTTTATTTCAAGTCCATCAACTCATGAAAGAAAGAACATGCTAATACTCCATAAAGAGTTCATAATCTCAGAATAAAATCATTAAATACATTTAATTTCATGAAAAGTTGCCGACATTGTTTTAACTTCTCTGTGTGATAGGAGCCTTACACCGTTGCTTTCCTGCCACTGTTTCCCCTCATTCCCCCCGACCTGATCACCTGCTGCCCTTTCACTTCATCATTTCCTCTCTTTGACTTTGTTCCTCCTACTTATTCCTTCCTTCTTAGCCAGGATAATTGCTCCACAATTAGGTCTGGAATAATCTGAACTGGGAGGAGGAAACTCAAATGCCAGGGTAAGAACGCAGAAAAAGCCCAGCAGCCAGGATGTCGTGATCCTCTGCCGAGCGAGTGGTCGCAAAGGAAGGTCATGGTGCACCGCGGTGTAAAATGCACGGTCGAGAGAAAGGGAGCCGGACGGGGGCAGCTCCACCTTCCTAACCCAGAGACAGAGAGCGGATTGAGCCTGTGGTAAGAAAAAGATCAAGTAAAAAAGGATGTTTGAGTTGCCCACCAGCCTAAAGAACCTCCTAAGTGAGTTTCTCCCACAGAATCCCCCAAATAGGTAGTCGTGTCTCCTGTGATAACACCCAGAGGATACTTAACCTGCAGTGTCAGTTCTTCTACTGTTCTTAGCAAGAGGTTTTCTTCTTTGGAAGGTGTGCAGAGCTGGGGGAGAAGGGTAAGTGAAGGAAGAGAGATTCATGAAACCAGAAAAAAAGTCAAGGACTTCCCTGGTGGCCCAGTGGTTAGGAGTCGTCCTGCCAATGCAGGAGACATGGGGTCCATTCTAGGTCCAAGACGATTCCACATGCCCTGCAGCAACCAAGCCCGTGCTCCACAACTAGAGAGTAGAGAGTAGCCCTAACTCAGGGTGACTAGAAAAAGCCAAGTGTAACAAAGGAAGACTAAGGGGCAGCCACAAATAAAAAAAATTTTTTTGAAGTCAAAACTTCCCACCCCAACTCCTTGTATCAGGAAAGATGTACTTCTTTTATGCCCAATCTGTTCTGACCCTGTTTGGCTTTAGGTCAATGCAAGTATTGATGGCATGTGACCTGCTAAAGTTAATTCTACAAACAATGGAACTGAGTTAGCAAGGTTTCATCCTATTACCTTTGATAACAGATTAATTCACAGCGAGTTCCTGACACTTTCAACTATTGGTGTTGCCAGTACAGAAGGCTAATGCAGCCAAGTGCATTTCCTTAAACTCTTTGGTGGGTTTAAGGACATCTTACTTCTTTTCACTGAACATTTCCCTTCCTCACTAATTTAAAAGGATAAAATGTGTACATGGGAACGTGGGCAGGATTTGACCTCTAAAATTCAGGGGCTGCCTTACCAATTCAGTCGTGTTTGCTATTAGATTCCAAGAGGTATTTGCCAACAGAGAGTTGATAACATGCTTTAAAAGTCATTCCTGAAATGTCACCTATAATATATTCATAAATAGAAAACAATTAGAAATATTCCTTTTATCATCAGAATTTTGCTTGAAAAAATAAAACCAGCAAAGACATGTAAATGCACACTCAAGTAAAAAGATTAGGACGAAATATACCAAAAAGTTAACAGTGGTTAGCTTTCGATGTTGAGTTTTATTTTCTTCATTTTTGCCTGAGAATCCTGTGCAATTTTTCTACTTTTAGTAAATATGTGTCCTTTATTAGGAAAAAGAGTGTTTAAAAAAATCGAATCTATTTTGTTTCTCCTGGAGACCTCCAGATTCCTTCCTGCACGCCGCAGAGCCAGGTGACAATTCCTGTTCATCCTTGCTAAAGATTTACTCTCTGAGAGTGAAAGAGACACTAGGCTGGGGAAGCGAGGCACAGCTGAGGACAGAGCACTGAAGAGAGCTGAAGGGTGCCAGAGCGGAGACGCCCCACATGCACACACCAGCACACACCCTGCCCATGCTCTTCACATCCTGCCTGCCTTCACCGACAAAAAAGCCCGTGCTCCACAACTAGAGAGTAGAGAGTAGCCCTAACTCAGGGTGACTAGAAAAGCCAAGTGTAACAAAGGAAGACTAAGGGGCAGCCACAAATAAAAAAAATTTTTTTGAAGTCAAAACTTCCCACCCCAACTCCTTGTATCAGGAAAGATGTACTTCTTTTATGCCCAATCTGTTCTGACCCTGTTTGGCTTTAGGTCAATGCAAGTATTGATGGCATGTGACCTGCTAAAGTTAATTCTACAAACAATGGAACTGAGTTAGCAAGGTTTCATCCTATTACCTTTGATAACAGATTAATTCACAGCGAGTTCCTGACACTTTCAACTATTGGTGTTGCCAGTACAGAAGGCTAATGCAGCCAAGTGCATTTCCTTAAACTCTTTGGTGGGTTTAAGGACATCTTACTTCTTTTCACTGAACATTTCCCTTCCTCACTAATTTAAAAGGATAAAATGTGTACATGGGAACGTGGGCAGGATTTGACCTCTAAAATTCAGGGGCTGCCTTACCAATTCAGTCGTGTTTGCTATTAGATTCCAAGAGGTATTTGCCAACAGAGAGTTGATAACATGCTTTAAAAGTCATTCCTGAAATGTCACCTATAATATATTCATAAATAGAAAACAATTAGAAATATTCCTTTTATCATCAGAATTTTGCTTGAAAAAATAAAACCAGCAAAGACATGTAAATGCACACTCAAGTAAAAAGATTAGGACGAAATATACCAAAAGTTAACAGTGGTTAGCTTTCGATGTTGAGTTTTATTTTCTTCATTTTTGCCTGAGAATCCTGTGCAATTTTTCTACTTTTAGTAAATATGTGTCCTTTATTAGGAAAAAGAGTGTTTAAAAAAATCGAATCTATTTTGTTTCTCCTGGAGACCTCCAGATTCCTTCCTGCACGCCGCAGAGCCAGGTGACAATTCCTGTTCATCCTTGCTAAAGATTTACTCTCTGAGAGTGAAAGAGACACTAGGCTGGGGAAGCGAGGCACAGCTGAGGACAGAGCACTGAAGAGAGCTGAAGGGTGCCAGAGCGGAGACGCCCCACATGCACACACCAGCACACACCCTGCCCATGCTCTTCACATCCTGCCTGCCTTCACCCGCTAACCAAAAAATGGAAGCATTTTCTGACCACTCCAAAGGAAACCCTAGAGCTTCACCCACTGGAAGGTTTAGTGATGTGGCTTCCCAGTGAGCCTCAATCTACCAGCCCCGAGCAGCTTAGATATGAGCAGGTGGGCAAGACTAACAGATTGTATATAAAAGCCTCTAATGTTAAAATAGTGTAAAACAAATGGATGGAAAAGAGAACTCTGAATCCAACAATGATTATACAAATGATAAAAAAGAAAAATTAATACTATCAGATGAAACATTGTAGTTATGAAACAAGGTAAGATTTTTTTTATGAACATTCACTAAACAACAAAAATAGAACTACTGTAAATCAAAAATGTGAAAGACACAGAGGTAGGGTTGGAAGATAAGACTATTCCAGAAAATAAAGCAAAAAGACTTAAAGATAATAGAAAATAGGAAAGACAGAGGTACAATATCCAAAGAATAGGATTTCCAGAAAGAACAGATGAAATAGAAGATAGGAATTCATAATGAAATAATTTTCAAATTTTTCCTATAGAGGAAACATGACTTTTCAGATTCAAAAGGACCTACTGACTATCCAGCAAAAGGATGCAAACAAGCCCACACTAAAGCTATTTTTCTAGCATAGCTTTTGTCTGCCCCATGTGGCATGCAGGATTCTAGTTCTCCAACCAGGAATCCCTCTGCAATGGAAGCACTGTGTCTTAACCAGTGGACCACCAGGGAAGTTCCTCACACTGCAGCATATTAGAGAAAAGTGAAATATCACTGGAATGAAAAAAGATCTTACAAGATTCTAAAGAGAGAAAAAACAGGTCACAGTAAAAGATCTTCAGATTTCTTGATAGCAACATTTGAAACTAGAAAGCAATGGAGAAAAGTCCCCAAAATTCTAAAGGAAAATGATGATTACTGTGGAATTTTATATCTAACCAGGAGACCTCCAGATTCCTTCCTGCACGCCGCAGAGCCAGGTGACAATTCCTGTTCATCCTTGCTAAAGATTTACTCTCTGAGAGTGAAAGAGACACTAGGCTGGGAAGCGAGGCACAGCTGAGGACAGAGCACTGAAGAGAGCTGAAGGGTGCCAGAGCGGAGACGCCCCACATGCACACACCAGCACACACCCTGCCCATGCTCTTCACATCCTGCCTGCCTTCACCCGCTAACCAAAAAATGGAAGCATTTTCTGACCACTCCAAAGGAAACCCTAGAGCTTCACCCACTGGAAGGTTTAGTGATGTGGCTTCCCAGTGAGCCTCAATCTACCAGCCCCGAGCAGCTTAGATATGAGCAGGTGGGCAAGACTAACAGATTGTATATAAAAGCCTCTAATGTTAAAATAGTGTAAAACAAATGGATGGAAAAGAGAACTCTGAATCCAACAATGATTATACAAATGATAAAAAAGAAAAATTAATACTATCAGATGAAACATTGTAGTTATGAAACAAGGTAAGATTTTTTTCATGAACATTCACTAAACAACAAAAATAGAACTACTGTAAATCAAAAATGTGAAAGACACAGAGGTAGGGTTGGAAGATAAGACTATTCCAGAAAATAAAGCAAAAAGACTTAAAGATAATAGAAAATAGGAAAGACAGAGGTACAATATCCAAAGAATAGGATTTCCAGAAAGAACAGATGAAATAGAAGATAGGAATTCATAATGAAATAATTTTCAAATTTTTCCTATAGAGGAAACATGACTTTTCAGATTCAAAAGGACCTACTGACTATCCAGCAAAAGGATGCAAACAAGCCCACACTAAAGCTATTTTTCTAGCATAGCTTTTGTCTGCCCCATGTGGCATGCAGGATTCTAGTTCTCCAACCAGGAATCCCTCTGCAATGGAAGCACTGTGTCTTAACCAGTGGACCACCAGGGAAGTTCCTCACACTGCAGCATATTAGAGAAAAGTGAAATATCACTGGAATGAAAAAAGATCTTACAAGATTCTAAAGAGAGAAAAAACAGGTCACAGTAAAAGATCTTCAGATTTCTTGATAGCAACATTTGAAACTAGAAAGCAATGGAGAAAAGTCCCCAAAATTCTAAAGGAAAATGATGATTACTGTGGAATTTTATATCTAACCAAACCTTTATCATGTAGGAAAAAAAGACACTTTCAGAATTATAAGTTTTCAAAGCAGTTACCTCTCCTCCATACTTTCTCAGGAAGCTAGAGTTTGGTCAGTAAACCAGATAGAGCCATGGATACAGGAAACAGAATTTCACCCTTGTGAGTGGTTACAGGAATCAGCAGGGTGCTGATGATAGGTGCAGATCATAACAGCCCTGGGGAGATTCTGCAGGGAGATAAACTGGTGGACCATGTGATGCCTGTGCATCTTGAGGGAAGGCAAATACCTAAGATTGAGTTGAGTAAAAGAAAGCAAAACAAGATACATAGAAAAATAAAGCAAACAGGAAAGTAAGCTATTTATCAGGGAAAACAAAAGTTGTACAAGAAAAAAAAAAAAAAACAATATCATGATTTATATAGTGACTCAAAAGTGAATAATCATTGTAATATAAACCCTAATAAAAATTAGAACATCATTAAATTGAGAGGAGAGGGATGTGAGTGAGCAGAGTGGGGGGCAAGGAGAGATCCAGCAAAAAAGGATGAAAACAAGCCTACAGTAAAGCTATTTTTCCCCATAGATTTTGGCTGCCCCATGTGGTATGCACGATTCTAGTTCTCCAATCAAAACCCAGGCCCTCTGCAATGGAAGCACTGCATCTTAACCAGTGGACCACCAGGGAAGCACCTCACACTAAAGTATATTAGAGAAAAGTGAAAAGTAGAGAGTTATTAGTCGGCACCTACAACTGAAAAAGCAAGAGATTGTTTGTGGACTTCCCTTGTAGCTCAGCTGGGCTGAGAAAAAGCAAGAAGGTAGAAATCAAGTATATTAGATGGAAATACAGAGATAAATATAAAAAGCAACAGCTGGTACATGAAAGTGATTCACTCCGAAGAGAGAGAAGTGAGGGACTAGAAGGTAAAGAATGATTGCTTTAGCTTATAAACCATATGAACCATTCTATTCTTTAAGTTATGGACACTTATAATCTTGATACAAGAATAAAAACAAAAAACTAAACATGTAAATGGCAAAGGTTGAATTGACTTTACAGCTGTACATGAAGGCTTGAGTTGTAGCACTTCTCTACATCTAACCATGTGTAAATTCCTTAACCTCTCTGAGCCGATTTGTTTCATCTGTAAAATCCAGACACTGGTGATTATGAAGATTAAATGAGGTTTAACGTGTAAAGGCCCTTTGCCCACACTGGATGATTAATGCCAGCTCCCCAGTCAAATAGCCAAGGCCCCCACCTTTCATGTGGTCGTTGTAAGAGTCTAGCAGTCAAAGTCTTTCTGCCCTTAGAGTTCTAATTACACCAGTGCTTCAAGAAAGACTTTAAATGAATGTTTCTTGGGAATTCCCTCGTGGTTCAGTGGTTAGGACTGCACACTCTCACTGCTGAAGACCCTGCCTAGGGAACTAAGATCCCACATGCCACACAGCCCAAACAAACAAACAAAAAAGTAGATCCAGCATTGATCTAGACTATTCTTTCATTTTTTAATAATATTATTTTTAATATAATATTGTTTTGATATTATTGTGTTTAATTCTTTCTATACATAGAATTTAGGCAACAATAAAGTAAAAATAATTTTAATATAAACCCTAATAAAAATTAGAACATCATTAAATTGAGAGGAGAGGGATGTGAGTGAGCAGAGTGGGGGGCAAGGAGAGATCCAGCAAAAAAGGATGAAAACAAGCCTACAGTAAAGCTATTTTTCCCCATAGATTTTGGCTGCCCCATGTGGTATGCACGATTCTAGTTCTCCAATCAAAACCCAGGCCCTCTGCAATGGAAGCACTGCATCTTAACCAGTGGACCACCAGGGAAGCACCTCACACTAAAGTATATTAGAGAAAAGTGAAAAGTAGAGAGTTATTAGTCGGCACCTACAACTGAAAAAGCAAGAGATTGTTTGTGGACTTCCCTTGTAGCTCAGCTGGGCTGAGAAAAAGCAAGAAGGTAGAAATCAAGTATATTAGATGGAAATACAGAGATAAATATAAAAAGCAACAGCTGGTACATGAAAGTGATTCACTCAAGAGAGAGAAGTGAGGGACTAGAAGGTAAAGAATGATTGCTTTAGCTTATAAACCATATGAACCATTCTATTCTTTAAGTTATGGACACTTATAATCTTGATACAAGAATAAAAACAAAAAACTAAACATGTAAATGGCAAAGGTTGAATTGACTTTACAGCTGTACATGAAGGCTTGAGTTGTAGCACTTCTCTACATCTAACCATGTGTAAATTCCTTAACCTCTCTGAGCCGATTTGTTTCATCTGTAAAATCCAGACACTGGTGATTATGAAGATTAAATGAGGTTTAACGTGTAAAGGCCCTTTGCCCACACTGGATGATTAATGCCAGCTCCCCAGTCAAATAGCCAAGGCCCCCACCTTTCATGTGGTCGTTGTAAGAGTCTAGCAGTCAAAGTCTTTCTGCCCTTAGAGTTCTAATTACACCAGTGCTTCAAGAAAGACTTTAAATGAATGTTTCTTGGGAATTCCCTCGTGGTTCAGTGGTTAGGACTGCACACTCTCACTGCTGAAGACCCTGCCTAGGGAACTAAGATCCCACATGCCACACAGCCCAAACAAACAAACAAAAAAGTAGATCCAGCATTGATCTAGACTATTCTTTCATTTTTTAATAATATTATTTTTAATATAATATTGTTTTGATATTATTGTGTTTAATTCTTTCTATACATAGAATTTAGGCAACAATAAAGTAAAAATAATTTTAAATGAAAACCAGAATCACAAAGCCAATAGAATTCAAATGAACCCTAACATAATGTAACACTGGTGATATGCTGAAACCAAATCATGGCTCCTCCAGAGCACATGCTATCAAAGGGTTTTATGGGTCTTTAAGTCCAGGCCGCTGGGTGCTAGGCGTTGACCGAGTTTCTCTCTGCTTTTGGATGAATCCTTCCCTCGCAGGTTGAGGAATTCGTCAGGCTTTGCATGGTATTAGTATGTTTTTCTTCTGTGATCTTTCCTTATTAGCCAGGTACAATGAAAGTGCAATTGGGCACCAATTCAATCATAAACAGAAGCCAAAGCTCAAAAGATTGAGGAAAACCCTAAATGTAAAATCATCCTGGAGGGAATTCCCTGGCATTCCAGTGGTTAGGACTCCACGCTGTCACTACTGAGGGCTAGGGTTCAATCCCTGATCCAGGAACTAAGATCCAAGAACACATGTGGCAACGCAGTGTGAGAAATTCTAAGACTGATATATAATATGCTAGAAGAGTGCAGGAAGGAGCAGCTCAGCTTAGAGGGAGTGACTTTGAGTTGGTCTTCAGGCTGAGTTAGCATTCCTCTACTTAAAAAGAAGGGGTGGGAGAAGCAGTCTAGGCAGAGAATACTGCACAGAGGCATAGCAAAGCCCAGAGCATGCAGGGAAGAGTAAATAGGTCTGGGCTTACTTACATAATCTATAGTAGATAAAAATAACCAGATAAAGACATCCTGGAGTAGATGATTACATTTAGATTTTTCCTATTGGTTTTCATTTGATGTGAGTGTGTGTTTATGTGTCATTCATTTGTGTGTGTGTGTGTGTGTGTATATATATATATATATGTTTATATATATATATATATGTTATATGACAATGGCTCTGTAAATAAAGAATTTTTCTAGATTTGAGGGATAAAGAGAGAATTTTTACAGTACTCCTTAAAAGAAAGATACACAGAGCAAACAGTAACTCATAGGGAACAGCTCTATAGGAACCACAATAGTACTGACTGACCAGGTTATGCTTATGGTTTTTCAGTGAATAAAATTTAGAGCAGCTAGAATGGATAGAATGTATGTCCTTTAAACAATTTTTTCAAGACAACATTTCTATCAAGCAGGATAGAAATGAGCAAAAAGAGGTTGATTTCATAATCTTTGTAAATTCTTAAGTCTGAAGGTTGTTTTTCATGGCAACTGGCGGGCATTGAAGGGTTGTCATCAGTGAGCTGATACAGCTAATACATATAAATTTCAGAGGGGTGGGGTGGAAGGAAAAGCCAGGAGAACCACAAGGGGTTTATTTCCTTGTCTAAGATGATAAAAAAAAAAAAAAGAAGAAGAAGAATTGAATTAGGTAGTAATGGCAGAAAAATTAGTTCTAGGGAGTGAGAAGAAGTGAGAGAAATCAGATTTCTGGCTGTGTATCTGGGTGTGCTTTAGTTTCCTTTACTAGAATAGTATGAAACAGACTGAGAGAGACGTGGTATGATGGTGAGCTCTTGTAAAACTTGAAGACATGTCTGGTAAGACATGAAGACAAATTGGATTGAATTCATCTTTTTATTACAAAAAGATACACTGAACTGAGACAGTGAGGGAACCATACATTCCTATGGCCACTTTGAGGCAATATGGCAGTATCTAATACAATATTAAAATACACACAATGCATGATCCATCAATTCCATTTCTTAGTATCAGTCTCACTAGGAAGACTGTACAACCCCTGTATCAAGCTCACTAGAAACTTTGCTTGTAATATAAAATTTTAAGTTACTTACACATCCTTTGATAGGGAAACAGATAAATAAGTCACAATAGTGTTTCCAGACTCGCTGACTAATAAAATCACCTGGGATATTGATAGAAAATAATTTCTCCAACCCCCTTCTCAGTCCTACCATGGCAATAGACTCTCTTGGAGAGGGTCCTGAATATTTCTGGGTGATATTTGTCATAAGGATAGTTTATAATAGAGTTATGAAAACTGTTTCCAAAACTATATGTAGAAGCAAACAAATCCTAGGCATTAATAAAGAAAGAAGGTTGCTCTCTGAAACATCTAAGAGAACAGCATCTATAGGAAGCACAATAGTACTGACTGACCAGGTTATGCTTATGGTTTTTCAGTGAATAAAATTTAGAGCAGCTAGAATGGATAGAATGTATGTCCTTTAAACAATTTTTTCAAGACAACATTTCTATCAAGCAGGATAGAAATGAGCAAAAAGAGGTTGATTTCATAATCTTTGTAAATTCTTAAGTCTGAAGGTTGTTTTTCATGGCAACTGGCGGGCATTGAAGGGTTGTCATCAGTGAGCTGATACAGCTAATACATATAAATTTCAGAGGGGTGGGGTGGAAGGAAAAGCCAGGAGAACCACAAGGGGTTTATTTCCTTGTCTAAGATGATAAAAAAAAAAAAAAGAAGAAGAAGAATTGAATTAGGTAGTAATGGCAGAAAAATTAGTTCTAGGGAGTGAGAAGAAGTGAGAGAAATCAGATTTCTGGCTGTGTATCTGGGTGTGCTTTAGTTTCCTTTACTAGAATAGTATGAAACAGACTGAGAGAGACGTGGTATGATGGTGAGCTCTTGTAAAACTTGAAGACATGTCTGGTAAGACATGAAGACAAATTGGATTGAATTCATCTTTTTATTACAAAAAGATACACTGAACTGAGACAGTGAGGGAACCATACATTCCTATGGCCACTTTGAGGCAATATGGCAGTATCTAATACAATATTAAAATACACACAATGCATGATCCATCAATTCCATTTCTTAGTATCAGTCTCACTAGGAAGACTGTACAACCCCTGTATCAAGCTCACTAGAAACTTTGCTTGTAATATAAAATTTTAAGTTACTTACACATCCTTTGATAGGGAAACAGATAAATAAGTCACAATAGTGTTTCCAGACTCGCTGACTAATAAAATCACCTGGGATATTGATAGAAAATAATTTCTCCAACCCCCTTCTCAGTCCTACCATGGCAATAGACTCTCTTGGAGAGGGTCCTGAATATTTCTGGGTGATATTTGTCATAAGGATAGTTTATAATAGAGTTATGAAAACTGTTTCCAAAACTATATGTAGAAGCAAACAAATCCTAGGCAGGATTAATAAAGAAAGAAGGTTGCTCTCTGTGAAATATCTCACAATGAGCTCCAAGATACATTGAGTGATAAATGCAAGGTGTAGAATGAACACACAGTATGATTCCATTATGTAACCACAAACCCACACACAGAACAATGTTTCTATGAGTTAATATGGGTTTGAGTGTGGTGAATTCAAAGGGAACATCTGTAATGCTTGGACTTTTTTATAATCAAAAAGTATTTGCAGGGACTTCCCTGGTGGTCCAGAGGCTAAGATTCTGCACTCCCAATGCAGGGGCCCTAGGCTTGATCTGTGGTCATGGAACTAGATCCCACATGTTGCAAATAAAAACCAAATTAAAAAAAATGCATTTGTGTATTAATTCTGTAATTAGAAGCAAATATTTATTTACTGCTAGTGTGGTTGAGGTGATGGAGGTAGCCTAAGCAAATACGATTTGTCTTAGACCATATACCCTGAAGCATATTCTGGATATATTTTATTTGTGTAATAATTCATCAAATTATTCTCTACATACATTGTTCTCTACATACATTGAAGCTGGTTCAGTGCTAGGGGGAAGGAGTGGGATTAGAGTGAGAGGTGGCAAAGATGGGGAAGAAGGGCCCAGAAATTCCCTGCTACTTCCACATCACCCACCTCTCAAGAGTTAACTCAAATACTGTCTCGAGGATCCAGGTCGGCACAACCTGAACTCACTTCTTTGTCTTCTAAACCCCACCCAGTTCTTTCATCTATTTATATATACATGTACTCTGTATTTCCCCAAACCCTGAAGTGGCCTGCATACCTAGCACTCAGTACTCAATAATTATTGAAGGAGATGCTTCCAGCTTTGCCCCAGAGGCTTTCTGAGAATGGTCTACTCTCCGCTGTAACTACTGCAGTGGAAGTCACTCAGTCCTCTCTCCCCTCACATTCTCACCCCACCTCTCCCTCCTGCTCACTGCTGTCTACGATCCTTGCAATAGGAAACATATGTTTTCAAGACTGAGTTTCAAAATTCAAACCCCCTGGGAAGAGCCACAAAAATTAAATGGTTGCATCCCATCCTTCCCAGAGCACAGGATGGACAGGGGCAAAAGGAGAGAGAGTAGATAGTTCCGACAGACCTGGGGTGGGGAATATAAAATGTTGATTCTTTGCAAAGGAAAAACAGACCAAAAAGAGGGGACTTTTTTCATAAGTCTGTTGTACCAGTCACCCACCATCACTCCCACCCTCTTTTTTTTTTTTTTCCTATCACTACCCCTGGCTTGGGGGAGCCCAGTTTCCCAAGCAGAAACTGCATTCCCACTCGGCAGTGAGAAAAAGTATGCTTGCAGGGACTTCCCTGGTGGTCCAGAGGCTAAGATTCTGCACTCCCAATGCAGGGGCCCTAGGCTTGATCTGTGGTCATGGAACTAGATCCCACATGTTGCAAATAAAAACCAAATTAAAAAAAATGCATTTGTGTATTAATTCTGTAATTAGAAGCAAATATTTATTTACTGCTAGTGTGGTTGAGGTGATGGAGGTAGCCTAAGCAAATACGATTTGTCTTAGACCATATACCCTGAAGCATATTCTGGATATATTTTATTTGTGTAATAATTCATCAAATTATTCTCTACATACATTGTTCTCTACATACATTGAAGCTGGTTCAGTGCTAGGGGGAAGGAGTGGGATTAGAGTGAGAGGTGGCAAAGATGGGGAAGAAGGGCCCAGAAATTCCCTGCTACTTCCACATCACCCACCTCTCAAGAGTTAACTCAAATACTGTCTCGAGGATCCAGGTCGGCACAACCTGAACTCACTTCTTTGTCTTCTAAACCCCACCCAGTTCTTTCATCTATTTATATATACATGTACTCTGTATTTCCCCAAACCCTGAAGTGGCCTGCATACCTAGCACTCAGTACTCAATAATTATTGAAGGAGATGCTTCCAGCTTTGCCCCAGAGGCTTTCTGAGAATGGTCTACTCTCCGCTGTAACTACTGCAGTGGAAGTCACTCAGTCCTCTCTCCCCTCACATTCTCACCCCACCTCTCCCTCCTGCTCACTGCTGTCTACGATCCTTGCAATAGGAAACATATGTTTTCAAGACTGAGTTTCAAAATTCAAACCCCCTGGGAAGAGCCACAAAAATTAAATGGTTGCATCCCATCCTTCCCAGAGCACAGGATGGACAGGGGCAAAAGGAGAGAGAGTAGATAGTTCCGACAGACCTGGGGTGGGGAATATAAAATGTTGATTCTTTGCAAAGGAAAAACAGACCAAAAAGAGGGGACTTTTTTCATAAGTCTGTTGTACCAGTCACCCACCATCACTCCCACCCTCTTTTTTTTTTTTTTCCTATCACTACCCATGGCTTGTGGGATCCCAGTTTCCCAAGCAGAAACTGAATTCACACTCTCGGCAGTGAGATCGTGGAGTCCTAACCTCTGGACCGCCAGAGATTTCCCAACAACCACTCCCCCTTTTAATCCCCATAGCTATCCTAATAAGAACAATCTTGACATGAGACAGTTTATTTCAAGGCTTTCCTTTTGAAGTCAGTCCACCCATGGAGAAGAGGAACACCATTTGACAGTGTCACCCTTCAATCTTGTCACGAGTGGCTCACTTAGAAACAAGGCCGAGGACACTCTCCAAGAAGCCACGCCATGTCTCCATGTGGTTCCAGAATAGCAGCCCCAACAAAACGGATGAGCCATTGTTCTTTACGCTCATCGTTTGCTCTGGAACTTCATGTCTTTTGGCATCAGTGCCATAAGCTCTCTGCCCTAGTCCTCCCCAACAGGCACATTCATTGTGTTACTTATTCAAGATATATGTCAGTCAATGGGCTGACAGGAAACATGTGGTACCTCCAACTGGGTAATGTAGGGAAAAGTCATGAAAGGATTATTTATAAACAGTAAGAAATGTTCTATACCTCAGTGCTTCCATCGCGGAAGAGGGAGGGCTCACGAAGCTCTGTAAAAAAGTCACCCGACAAGTGCTAGGATCTTATCAAGGGAATTTTGTTGTTGTTCAGTCACTCAGTTGTGTCCAACTCTTTGCAACCCGTGGACTGCAGTATGCCAGGCTTCTCTGTCCTTCACCATCTCCCAGAGCTTGCTCAGACTCATGGACATTGAATCAATCAGGCCTTCTCTGCTTCACCATCTCCATACCCCCCCTCCCTCCTGCTCACTGCTGTCTACGATCCTTGCAATAGGAAACATATGTTTTCAAGACTGAGTTTCAAAATTCAAACCCCCTGGGAAGAGCCACAAAAATTAAATGGTTGCATCCCATCCTTCCCAGAGCACAGGATGGACAGGGGCAAAAGGAGAGAGAGTAGATAGTTCCGACAGACCTGGGGTGGGGAATATAAAATGTTGATTCTTTGCAAAGGAAAAACAGACCAAAAAGAGGGGACTTTTTTCATAAGTCTGTTGTACCAGTCACCCACCATCACTCCCACCCTCTTTTTTTTTTTTTTCCTATCACTACCCATGGCTTGTGGGATCCCAGTTTCCCAAGCAGAAACTGAATTCACACTCTCGGCAGTGAGATCGTGGAGTCCTAACCTCTGGACCGCCAGAGATTTCCCAACAACCACTCCCCCTTTTAATCCCCATAGCTATCCTAATAAGAACAATCTTGACATGAGACAGTTTATTTCAAGGCTTTCCTTTTGAAGTCAGTCCACCCATGGAGAAGAGGAACACCATTTGACAGTGTCACCCTTCAATCTTGTCACGAGTGGCTCACTTAGAAACAAGGCCGAGGACACTCTCCAAGAAGCCACGCCATGTCTCCATGTGGTTCCAGAATAGCAGCCCCAACAAAACGGATGAGCCATTGTTCTTTACGCTCATCGTTTGCTCTGGAACTTCATGTCTTTTGGCATCAGTGCCATAAGCTCTCTGCCCTAGTCCTCCCCAACAGGCACATTCATTGTGTTACTTATTCAAGATATATGTCAGTCAATGGGCTGACAGGAAACATGTGGTACCTCCAACTGGGTAATGTAGGGAAAAGTCATGAAAGGATTATTTATAAACAGTAAGAAATGTTCTATACCTCAGTGCTTCCATCGCGGAAGAGGGAGGGCTCACGAAGCTCTGTAAAAAAGTCACCCGACAAGTGCTAGGATCTTATCAAGGGAATTTTGTTGTTGTTCAGTCACTCAGTTGTGTCCAACTCTTTGCAACCCCGTGGACTGCAGTATGCCAGGCTTCTCTGTCCTTCACCATCTCCCAGAGCTTGCTCAGACTCATGGACATTGAATCAATCATGCTATCCAACCATCTCATCCTCTGTCATCCCTTTCTCCTCCTGCCTTCAATCTCTCCCAGCATCATGGTGTTTTCCAGTGAGTCGGCTTTTCATATCTGGTGGCCAAAATATTGAATTTTCAGCTTCAGCATTGGTCTTTTCAATGAATATTCAGGGTTGATTACCTTTAGGGAATCAGGGTTGACTGGTTTGATCTCCTTGCAGTCGAAGGGACTCTCAAGAGTCTTCTCTAACACCATAGTTAGAAAGCATCAGTTCTTCAGTGCTCAGTCTTCTTTTTGTTCCAGCTCTCACAGAGACCCAATCATAGTCTTCCTCCTTTCATTTCTTCCCTGTGTCTCCTTGGCCAAAACCTACTGTAAACTGGAGGGCTAGGGAGCCCATTGATGTGGTCCACAGCCTGTCAGCCCCTGGGTCATGAGCAGATGGAGGTGAGTGGAGGGTGAACCTGGAGAGGCAGATGGAGAGTATTCAGCACAACTTCAGTATCGATTCTGCCTTTTGCTCAAGACAGCAAGACCTGTGGATTTTGGGAGGTCTCCCTGCTGGATTAAATTGGCCTTTCCCCCTCCTCTCCCACCATTCTTAGTCATGTGGCAGCTCTAGGTTCAAGACACAGGACAACATCCCAGCCCATGTCCCACAGTTTGCACCCTTATGCCCACTTTGTGCTGCTTCTTCTCCCTGGACCATCCTCCTTACCTTTTCTCTTGGAAAATTTCTATTCAACTTTCCAGATGAGGGTCCCACATTTCTCTCTGAAGCCTGCCCTGATTGTGTCCTCTTCACATTGGCTTCATTGCTCATATCTTCCTAATACTGAAGCACTGTGAACACATGCTTTTATTCAGTGGGTGCATGCTTAGTCAGTACGGTCATGTCCAACTTTTTGCAACCCTATGGACTGTAGCCTGCCAGGCTTCTCTGTCCATGGGATCCTCTAGGCAAGAACATTGAAATCAGTTGCTAACCCCTCCTCCAGGGGATCTTCTCCATGCAGGGATTAAGCCCACATTTCTTATGTTCCTACATTGGCAGGCAGAGTTTTTAGCCCACTTTTATTCAGGATTTCATTCATATACATTTTCCCTGCTGCCATGCTGAGCATGCCTCAAAGATGAATCCTGTATCTCATCATTACCAACAATAACCACTATCATCATTTTCTGAGGACCTATTCTGCCCCCAGCCCAGGCCCTTTAATACATGCTCTCAGTTCATTCTTTTGTCTACAAAGTAGACACTTTGTTTTTTAAGGTATCAGTGTAAATGAGGCTTCCGAGCTGCACTAATGGTAAACAACCTGCCTGCCAATGCAGGAGACATAAGAGACACAAGTTTAGTCCCTGGGTTGGAAAAATCCCCTGGAAAAAGGAATGGTTATCTACTCCAATATCCTTGACTGGAGAATCCCATGGACAGAGGAGCCTGTCAGGCTATAGTCCATAGGGTCACACAGAGTCAGACACAACTGAAGTGACTTAGTACACACCACACCAGTGTAAACACTGATATTTCAGCAGATTGAATAGCTTGCACATCACTCAGCTAGTAGGTAGTGGTCACTTAAGCTCCTAAACTAAAATACAAACCCATCTCCCTCCAACTCTCAACCTGAAAGTTAAAATAACTACAGTGTAGGCTTCCCCAGTAGTCCAGCGGGTAACGAGTCTGCCTTGCAGTGCAAGGGGCACTGGTTCGATCCCTGGACCAGGAAGATCTCACGTGCCAGGAACGGCTGGGCCAGTGTGTCTAATTACTAGCCTGTGTTCTGGAGCACATGTGCCCAGAGTTGGCGCTCTGCAATGAGATAGGCCACTGTACTGGGAGGCCTACACATGCCAAAGAGTAAAGATGGTTGAAAAATAAACAAAACAAAACAAAACAATGACTTAGAGGCAAAATAAAATTAAAAAAAAAAAAAACTACAGTGAACACTGCCCCTCTACTTTTCATCCTAGAGCTGGCCCAGGTCTAGATAATGCACAGTTAGTGTCCAGGGTATGTTTCTGAATACACAACCAGAAGCATGACATGCCGAGAAAAATTTTTTGACTGTATGTATGTTTCTCCTGATACAAGTTGGCATACGCTTTTGACTTTCTTTAGTCTATCTCCAGGCTGATGCTTTACACTTGTTGCTGGTAAACTTTGTCTTGACTCCATGCAGGGATTAAGCCCACATTTCTTATGTTCCTACATTGGCAGGCAGAGTTTTTAGCCCACTTTTATTCAGGATTTCATTCATATACATTTTCCCTGCTGCCATGCTGAGCATGCCTCAAAGATGAATCCTGTATCTCATCATTACCAACAATAACCACTATCATCATTTTCTGAGGACCTATTCTGCCCCCAGCCCAGGCCCTTTAATACATGCTCTCAGTTCATTCTTTTGTCTACAAAGTAGACACTTTGTTTTTTAAGGTATCAGTGTAAATGAGGCTTCCGAGCTGCACTAATGGTAAACAACCTGCCTGCCAATGCAGGAGACATAAGAGACACAAGTTTAGTCCCTGGGTTGGAAAAATCCCCTGGAAAAGGAATGGTTATCTACTCCAATATCCTTGACTGGAGAATCCCATGGACAGAGGAGCCTGTCAGGCTATAGTCCATAGGGTCACACAGAGTCAGACACAACTGAAGTGACTTAGTACACACCACACCAGTGTAAACACTGATATTTCAGCAGATTGAATAGCTTGCACATCACTCAGCTAGTAGGTAGTGGTCACTTAAGCTCCTAAACTAAAATACAAACCCATCTCCCTCCAACTCTCAACCTGAAAGTTAAAATAACTACAGTGTAGGCTTCCCCAGTAGTCCAGCGGGTAACGAGTCTGCCTTGCAGTGCAAGGGGCACTGGTTCGATCCCTGGACCAGGAAGATCTCACGTGCCAGGAACGGCTGGGCCAGTGTGTCTAATTACTAGCCTGTGTTCTGGAGCACATGTGCCCAGAGTTGGCGCTCTGCAATGAGATAGGCCACTGTACTGGGAGGCCTACACATGCCAAAGAGTAAAGATGGTTGAAAAATAAACAAAACAAAACAAAACAATGACTTAGAGGCAAAATAAAATTAAAAAAAAAAAAAACTACAGTGAACACTGCCCCTCTACTTTTCATCCTAGAGCTGGCCCAGGTCTAGATAATGCACAGTTAGTGTCCAGGGTATGTTTCTGAATACACAACCAGAAGCATGACATGCCGAGAAAAATTTTTTGACTGTATGTATGTTTCTCCTGATACAAGTTGGCATACGCTTTTGACTTTCTTTAGTCTATCTCCAGGCTGATGCTTTACACTTGTTGCTGGTAAACTTTGTCTTGACTGTGTTTAAGTGGCTTTTCAGAACAGACTCATCAGTAAACAGAATTCTTTAAAAGACTAAGATTCTAGTTTTTCTCCTAGATTGGGTTAGAAAAATTTCCCAAAGACTGGAACAACTGTGGATCAGGAACTTCTAAGCAACATCTCCTTGTATTTTCACATATGAACTGTGAGAACTGGGGGCTTTTCATGTGGCGCTGGTGGTAAAGAACCTGCCTGGCAATACAGGAGACAAGATATGTGGGTTCAATCCTTGAATCAGAAAGATCTGGAGAAGAGATAGGCTACCCACTCCAGTGTTCTTGGGCTTCCCTGGTCTCTCAATTCATAAAGAATCTGCCGGCAATGCAGGAGACCTGGGTTCTATCCCTGGGCATGGCAACCCACTCCAGTATTCTTGCCTGGAGAATTCCCTGGACAGAGGGGCCTGGAGGGCCATAGTCCATGCCGTTGCGAAGAATCAGATACAACTGTGTGACTAAGCACAGCATAGCCCTAATTTTTTTAGCAGCCCTGTAAGGTAGGCCTTACTATCCCCATTTTACAAAACAGGAAACTGAGGCTCAGTAAGCCTAAGTTACTTGTCCAAGGCGTTCTAAACACGCATAACATCATACTTCCTCATCCAATTTTTTTTTTTTTCTTACTGTTCCATGATGCTTGTGGAATTTTATTTCCCCAACCAGGGATCAAACTCGGGCCCTCAGCAATGAGAGCATGGACTCCTAACCACTGGACTGCCAGGGAATTCCTGGTTGCAGATACTGTACTAAGAATATGGGAAATAACTGGAAAAAAGTTCATAATTTCAGTACCCCAACATATCAATTATTTTTAAGTTTCTGTTATTGTCTTGCACACGTGTGCTCAGTTGTGTCCGACTCTTTTGGATCCCATAGATTGCAGCCCACCAAACTCCTTTGTCTATGGAGTTCTCCAAGCAGGAATACTGGAATGGGTGGCCATTTCCTACTTAAGGGGATCTTCCCAACCTAGGGATCAAACCCACATCTCCTGCACTGGCAGTGATTCTTTCCCACTGAGCCACCTGTTCTTATCCAAATATTATAAAAAAGCACATACACACAAATATTTAAGCTCTTTTAGAAAATTTTGAGACTTGGCAATGACTAAAAGTTGGTGGTCACAGTCTCATGATTCACAGAATCCAGACAGAGTCTTGCGCTGTAGTTGCCTCTGAGATGGCACGGATCTTGATATCACAAGCTAGGGAGCTAGAACCTTTTGCTCTTTGAGCAAAAGACTTACTCAAAGTTAGTGATCGTTCATCTAAAGATTTTTTAAAAAAGCCACCCTACCACATCCAAATTCTAATTATGACAATCATTTCTCAACAGGAAGGACCTTTCTGGTCCTTTGAATGTTATCTTAATCAGAATGATATTGACCAAAATGTTAGCAGTGGTTATTTCTGAGCAGTGAGATTACAAGAGATGTTTATTTTCTTCTTGATTCTCTTTTATATTTTCTGAATTATCTGCAATGAACATGTACTATGTTTTTAGTAAGATTAAAATGAATAATACTGATACTGAATAAAAAGTGAAGTTGATCTAAAGAAAACATTTTATAAAAATTGGACAGAGGGGCCTGGAGGCCATAGTCCATGCCGTTAAGAATCTAAGGGCACAGCATAGCCCTAATTTTTTTAGCAGCCCTGTAAGGTAGGCCTTACTATCCCCATTTTACAAAACAGGAAACTGAGGCTCAGTAAGCCTAAGTTACTTGTCCAAGGCGTTCTAAACACGCATAACATCATACTTCCTCATCCAATTTTTTTTTTTTTCTTACTGTTCCATGATGCTTGTGGAATTTTATTTCCCCAACCAGGGATCAAACTCGGGCCCTCAGCAATGAGAGCATGGACTCCTAACCACTGGACTGCCAGGGAATTCCTGGTTGCAGATACTGTACTAAGAATATGGGAAATAACTGGAAAAAAGTTCATAATTTCAGTACCCCAACATATCAATTATTTTTAAGTTTCTGTTATTGTCTTGCACACGTGTGCTCAGTTGTGTCCGACTCTTTTGGATCCCATAGATTGCAGCCCACCAAACTCCTTTGTCTATGGAGTTCTCCAAGCAGGAATACTGGAATGGGTGGCCATTTCCTACTTAAGGGGATCTTCCCAACCTAGGGATCAAACCCACATCTCCTGCACTGGCAGTGATTCTTTCCCACTGAGCCACCTGTTCTTATCCAAATATTATAAAAAAGCACATACACACAAATATTTAAGCTCTTTTAGAAAATTTTGAGACTTGGCAATGACTAAAAGTTGGTGGTCACAGTCTCATGATTCACAGAATCCAGACAGAGTCTTGCGCTGTAGTTGCCTCTGAGATGGCACGGATCTTGATATCACAAGCTAGGGAGCTAGAACCTTTTGCTCTTTGAGCAAAAGACTTACTCAAAGTTAGTGATCGTTCATCTAAAGATTTTTAAAATAGCCACCCCTACCACATCCAAATTCTAATTATGACAATCATTTCTCAACAGGAAGGACCTTTCTGGTCCTTTGAATGTTATCTTAATCAGAATGATATTGACCAAAATGTTAGCAGTGGTTATTTCTGAGCAGTGAGATTACAAGAGATGTTTATTTTCTTCTTGATTCTCTTTTATATTTTCTGAATTATCTGCAATGAACATGTACTATGTTTTTAGTAAGATTAAAATGAATAATACTGATACTGAATAAAAAGTGAAGTTGATCTAAAGAAAACATTTTATAAAAATTAGAGGATTTCCCTGGTGGTCCAGTGGTGAAGAATCCACCTTGTATGGACTCCCCTGGTGGTCCAATGGCTAAGACTCTGCTCCCAATGCAAGGGATCAGGGTTCAATCCCTGGTCAGGGAACTCGATCTCACATGCCACAACTAAAAATCCAGCACAACCAAAGAACTAACTAAATAACTAAATAAAAGGAACCCACATTGTCATTCAAGGGACACAGGTTCAATTCCTGGAAGAAGAACAAAGATCCCACATGCCACAAAGCAGCTAAGCTCACATGCTGCAACTAAGACCTGACACAAGTAAATAAATAAATAGAATAAAAAAGAATCAGCCTTCTGATTTAGAGCACACAGGTTCAGTCCCTGGTCCAGGAAGATTCTACATGCTGTGGGACAACTAAGTCCACGGTCAACAACTCTTGAGCCCATGTGCTGTAACTACTGAACTTGCTCCCTAGAGTCTGTGTTCCGCAACAAGAGAAGCAACTGCAATGAGAAGCCTGTGCATCGAAAGTAGAGAGTAGCTGCCACTCACTGCAAACTAGAGAAGCATACTCGTTCCAGCCAAATAAATACTTAAGTAAATATTTTTTAAAAGTTAGAGTCAAGGGTACAGATGACATAGTCCTTACTACTGGAAGAAAAACCAGCCTTTCCTTCAGATTAGAAAGCCTAGATCCCACTAGAATCCAGGAAGTATGTAGGATTTCTTGTTTAATTGTCAACCTAATATAACATCTACTAACCAGCTTGTTCTTTCTGATGCTGTTTTTTGGTTTAGGGTTTTGTTATTGTTGTTGTTGCTGTTTACTTTTGTTCCTAAACCATTTGTCAACAGAGAAGATTTGACTCTGAAAACATGTTATGGATTTTCTGTAGCAATGGTCCAATTTCATTTAGTAGACAATCACACCCGTAGAAATGTGTAGGAGCTTTGCTGTCAAGTCCCATAGTGTTTTAATAAAGGAACATGTCATTTTTCTTCAGCTAAATTTCAGCTAGAAATAATATTAGATGTGTTCTCCTTGCCATTCATTCCATAGCCTTCCTGCAATTTGGACACCTTAATGATTTCATGCAAAATTCCCTGTCTAAAGAGTCTTGGTGGCTTCTGTCTGATCCTAGTTTTTCCTTTTGATGCGAATTACTTATGTGCATCCATCATGGTAAAAACAGCAGAGTTTGAGCAAACACTGCTCTCTCAGACCCCTGCTCCCTTTTAGGCCTGGAGATCCTTCATCTAACCCAGTTCCATTCTTGTGCCTCTTCCCGCTGGCTTCCCCAGTGCCATTTTTATTAAAGCTCCAGCTCATCCCACATTCAGCCGCATGACTTCTTACAGGCTTCAGAATAAATCACCACATTGCTCCGATCTTGGCTTCTCTGCCCTCGGCTTTCAATTAAATTTAGAATTGACTTTAAAGGTACAACCTCAATGTACATGGTTGAAAATGACCTTGTTTCCCCTTTCCCACCACCTGCAACTTCCTGCGCGGGGCTCTTATACTCCAGCTCCTGGTTCAAAAAGTAGAAACAGGAATTTGCTACATGCTCCTGTGGCAAACTATAAGTCTCAAGCTGTTTAAAGTCTTTAAAGTCCCATCCAAAAGGTAAAGTACACTCTGCAGAGAAATCTGGGGCCTGAATCTCTGGCTGCCTGTGTTCAGGAAGAGACACAGAAGGAGAAGAAGAAGAGAGAGCGAGAGCGAGACAGAAAAAAAAAACCTTTGAGCTAAACACTTAATTTGTTTAATTTCCACAGTTTGCATTCAGGATGATTAGTCTATTTATAATACTCATCACTATTAAAGTAATTATGTTAAGTTAATATAAATGATCTATGACAAGATTACAAGGACACCAAAGCAGACTTGAACATCAAAACTGACTTTCATCTTTTGTCTTGTCATTTGGCTTTCCACTCTAGGCAAGGAATAGAGCATAGTAAGCAGCAGATTTGGGCTATTTAGAGTTAGGCATACTCCTGATGATTTCTCCCTCCTCCCTTTGGAAGTCTTTGCCAATCAGAATGACTGAACTAGAAAACTCTTCTTCCTGTGTTCAAAATCATTAATATTTCAAGGCATTTAGGTTGTACCCAAAAGCTATAAGGTCCCTCCCAATTCAGAAGAGAAGGGAAGAATTATTTGCTCCTTGCCATTCATTCCATAGCCTTCCTGCAATTTGGACACCTTAATGATTTCATGCAAAATTCCCTGTCTAAAGAGTCTTGGTGGCTTCTGTCTGATCCTAGTTTTTCCTTTTGATGCGAATTACTTATGTGCATCCATCATGGTAAAAACAGCAGAGTTTGAGCAAACACTGCTCTCTCAGACCCCTGCTCCCTTTTAGGCCTGGAGATCCTTCATCTAACCCAGTTCCATTCTTGTGCCTCTTCCCGCTGGCTTCCCCAGTGCCATTTTTATTAAAGCTCCAGCTCATCCCACATTCAGCCGCATGACTTCTTACAGGCTTCAGAATAAATCACCACATTGCTCCGATCTTGGCTTCTCTGCCCTCGGCTTTCAATTAAATTTAGAATTGACTTTAAAGGTACAACCTCAATGTACATGGTTGAAAATGACCTTGTTTCCCCTTTCCCACCACCTGCAACTTCCTGCGCGGGGCTCTTATACTCCAGCTCCTGGTTCAAAAAGTAGAAACAGGAATTTGCTACATGCTCCTGTGGCAAACTATAAGTCTCAAGCTGTTTAAAGTCTTTAAAGTCCCATCCAAAAGGTAAAGTACACTCTGCAGAGAAATCTGGGGCCTGAATCTCTGGCTGCCTGTGTTCAGGAAGAGACACAGAAGGAGAAGAAGAAGAGAGAGCGAGGCGAGACAGAAAAAAACCTTTGAGCTAAACACTTAATTTGTTTAATTTCCACAGTTTGCATTCAGGATGATTAGTCTATTTATAATACTCATCACTATTAAAGTAATTATGTTAAGTTAATATAAATGATCTATGACAAGATTACAAGGACACCAAAGCAGACTTGAACATCAAAACTGACTTTCATCTTTTGTCTTGTCATTTGGCTTTCCACTCTAGGCAAGGAATAGAGCATAGTAAGCAGCAGATTTGGGCTATTTAGAGTTAGGCATACTCCTGATGATTTCTCCCTCCTCCCTTTGGAAGTCTTTGCCAATCAGAATGACTGAACTAGAAAACTCTTCTTCCTGTGTTCAAAATCATTAATATTTCAAGGCATTTAGGTTGTACCCAAAAGCTATAAGGTCCCTCCCAATTCAGAAGAGAAGGGAAGAATTATTTGACTGCCTGAAAAAAAGAATAAAACAAGGTCCAGTATGTGAAGAGGATGTGTAAATTCAAAGGACTCTACAAGTGCAACAGGTCAATTTACTCATTCGACCATCAATTAGTTACTGAGCATCTACTATGTACCAGGTTCCAAAGAGCATGTACAGTGTTTAAGAGCTTGAGCCTTAGTTTTCTCACTGTAAAATGTAAATAGAAAACCTTTATTTCAGAATGTGTGGTAATCAAGTGAACGAATCAGTTCTTAGCACATAATGAATATTGAATGAATAACCTTACATAAAAATATGAAAGAGCTAGTCCTAAATGCTAAGAGATTTAAAACTTTTGCTTGTTGCCTTTGACCCTAAAATTTGGGAAACTTTTGAAGATTTAACCATGTGAATCTCAGATCAAAATACTTTCCTACTGACTGCCTTTGAGAACGATTTGTTAAAAACTGTGGGTGCTTGACCAAATAAGGAAGAAAGAAGAAATGAATGAACACCCACTAAAGGTGAGATTTCAATGATTTTTCATCTTTTTTCTTAATGAAATCTTATTAAATCCTATTTAATAGATAGGCATGAATAGTCTCCTGTCCTAGATGGGAATGCTAAGGCTTACGGAGAATTGGTAACCCCTCCAATGCTAGGAGGGGCTAGGAGGGGAAGCTAGGAGGGGAAGACTGACCATGCTCTTGGTCAGATTACCAGCTGCCCCTAACCACCCTAGAACTCCAGGGGAAAGACCTTGAGTCCTTACCTAAAAACACTAGAGGTATTTGGGGTCTTCTTAAAGTAGAAGGGGGAAATTTCAAAGAAGAAAAATGTTGCAATAATAAATTTCCTTTTCAAGCTTCTGAAGAGTAGTATTTTAGTGAGAGTCCTTCCCTTCCATTTAAACTCTTCAAGGCAGAACCTTCCTTTTTCAGTTCTAAAAGATTACTGTTGACAGGGACATGTTTGAAGATTTTGATTCTCCTTTTTTTCAGTAGCACTTATGCTTTTCTGGGAAAGGAACGCAAACAAAAGTCTAAAACTGTGAATGGAAAAGTTGGGAAGAAGGTTGTACCACACTGACTCTGTTTTGAAAGGCTACAGTCACCCCCTAGGTTAACTGATCTTACCACATCAGCTCTGTATCTGTTCTTCCTAAATGAACTTTTTGATCTCTCAGCCAGTCTTCCTCCCTAGACTGCAGGAACAATGATGATGGCCTATACCAAGTTCAACCCAGGAGTCCTAGTGCCTACAAAGGCCAAAGACTTCTCTGCTAGGCAGGTCTCACTAGACAGCTGCTTAGGATTTTAAGTGTGTTAAGGCATCAGGTTCTTCTATTACCTGCCTGCCCCCCTCTAGAGCATGGCTAGACTATAACTAGTCACAACCAGCTAATTAAACTAAGTCACCCCATGGTAGGTCAAATGGCTATGCATAAATAGAAATTTCTCTTTCTTATCTGCCCTGCAGTCTTCCTTTCCTTCTCTGTCTCTTTTTTTTAGTTTCCAGAAATAATTGTTCTTTTTCTAGTGCCTTAAAAAAAAAAAAGGCACCCCACAGTTCATCTTACTTGGCAGTAGCCTAAACAGCTTCTTATTCTCACAATATAGTCTTTATAGTGCAAGGATGAAAAAGACTGAAGGGTGAGAAAACCATTTAACTAACAGAGTTTACAGTTATTTATCACTCCAATAGTTGGGCACGTTTATGTGTGTGTTTAAATATTTCATATCTCAGAAACTGGGCCCATCATTTTGTTTATATATATATATATATATATATATAGACAGTAAATCTCTGGGAATTTGATCATTTATTTTATGTGAGTATCATTTTCCTTGTAAAGCACTTTCACATACACCTGAGCTAGAGTTAAATTGTAACACCCTTTCTGCAGATCAGATGGACTAAGGGACATGCCAAGGTCACAGAGCTAATTAGTTGCATCATCAGAGTTAGAACTCTGTTTTTTTTCTTTACTGAGTTGTTGGTGGTGGTTTTTTTTTTTTTTTTGTAGTCTACTATATACCGGGATTATATCCTAGCCTTTGAAATTTTCTCCTGGAAAAAAAAGAAAGTAGTGTTCTAACAAACTGTGCCCTGGAGCTTCTGTCACTATTTGACTTTTACATAGAATATACTATTGGCATACCCTATTTAACATGACTTATGGTGCCAAGGAATTGAAAGACATTTTGTGCAGAAAAGACCTCAAATCACCCCTTAATACAATTTAACTATGGAAAAGTTCTTTAACCTCTTTGAGTCAATTTCTTCACCTGCAAAATAGCAACAATATTGTCAATCTCATAGAACTGATATAAGGCTTAAATAAATGACATTTGTAAAGCCTCCGCCAGTAGAGTATAGTGGTAGAATTCTTTCTCTTGAAATAATGCTTTCAGAATAACAGAGTTTAGGAGAGTATGGTTGAGAAGAGCTAATGACCCAGTGGTTAAAATTCCTTGCTTTCACTTCTGGGGAGAACTAAGATCCCCGTAGATGGTCATGAAAAGAAAAAGAAAAAGAAACAGCTGACATGCAAGGATTTCCTCACCCTCCTCAAGGACACTCCACTTGCAGACTAATGCTCCCTCCCAAACTGTAAAATTCAGATAGGAGGAAACTCAGATAGATAGGTAAAGGCCAGATCATGTGATGCCCTGCAAGCCTCAGTATGGAGTTGGGAATGACTTGATCTAAAAGCAGATTGAAGTTTTTTCTGCTTCTCCAAGTCACCAAGCTTGTGCCTACCTGGGAACCTTTGCACTTCCTGTTTCCATATTTGAACTTCACTTCCTCACTGCATTCCATGACACTCCTTCAAGGAGGCTATCCTTATCAGAACTTATTAAAATACCATCTTCCCACCTGCTCTTAACCCTTTACATTGGTTGAGTTTTTCCTCAACACTTACCAATACCTGAAATTATATTGCATATTTATTCAATAGTTATCTATCTCTTCTGCTGGAAAAGTGTAAGTGTTAGTCGATCAGTCCTGTCTCTTTGTGACCCAATGGACTGTAGCATGCCAAACTTTAGCTTTGAATTTCTCCTGGAAAAAAAGAAAGTAGTGTTCTAGACCAAGTTGTTGGTGGTGGTTTTTTTTTTGTAGTCTACTATATACCGGGGTTATTTCCTTGCCTTTTAAATTTTTTCCTGGAAAAAAAAGAAAGTAGTGTTCTAACAAACTGTGCCCTGGAGCTTCTGTCACTATTTGACTTTTACATAGAATATACTATTGGCATACCCTATTTAACATGACTTATGGTGCCAAGGAATTGAAAGACATTTTGTGCAGAAAAGACCTCAAATCACCCCTTAATACAATTTAACTATGGAAAAGTTCTTTAACCTCTTTGAGTCAATTTCTTCACCTGCAAAATAGCAACAATATTGTCAATCTCATAGAACTGATATAAGGCTTAAATAAATGACATTTGTAAAGCCTCCGCCAGTAGAGTATAGTGGTAGAATTCTTTCTCTTGAAATAATGCTTTCAGAATAACAGAGTTTAGGAGAGTATGGTTGAGAAGAGCTAATGACCCAGTGGTTAAAATTCCTTGCTTTCACTTCTGGGGAGAACTAAGATCCCCGTAGATGGTCATGAAAAGAAAAAGAAAAAGAAAAAAAAACAGCTGACATGCAAGGATTTCCTCACCCTCCTCAAGGACACTCCACTTGCAGACTAATGCTCCCTCCCAAACTGTAAAATTCAGATAGGAGGAAACTCAGATAGATAGGTAAAGGCCAGATCATGTGATGCCCTGCAAGCCTCAGTATGGAGTTGGGAATGACTTGATCTAAAAGCAGATTGAAGTTTTTTCTGCTTCTCCAAGTCACCAAGCTTGTGCCTACCTGGGAACCTTTGCACTTCCTGTTTCCATATTTGAACTTCACTTCCTCACTGCATTCCATGACACTCCTTCAAGGAGGCTATCCTTATCAGAACTTATTAAAATACCATCTTCCCACCTGCTCTTAACCCTTTACATTGGTTGAGTTTTTCCTCAACACTTACCAATACCTGAAATTATATTGCATATTTATTCAATAGTTATCTATCTCTTCTGCTGGAAAAGTGTAAGTGTTAGTCGATCAGTCCTGTCTCTTTGTGACCCAATGGACTGTAGCATGCCAAACTCCTCTGTCCATGGAATTCTCTAGGCAAGAATACTGGAATGGGTGGCCATTCCCTTCTCCACAGGATCTTCACAACCCAGGGATCAAACCTGGGTCTCCTTCAGTACAGGTGGATTCTTTACCTACCACTGAGTCATCAGAGAAGTCCTTCTGCTGGAAAGTAAGTTCCATAATGACAGGCACCTCATTCATTCTGCTTCCCCAGTACCTGGGGGAGAAAATGATTCATTTTAGCTGTTTAATAAATAATAAACAAATGAATGAATGAATGAAATATATATATGTATATATGAAATAATGATACTAGGACCACAGTTATTAGCACTGTGGATTCCTTAGACTGCCATTTTTACACTGATTTTAATCACTAAGTGCATTTTCAGCATTACATTAGGATTCTTAAAAAGGTTAAAGTTAAATGACATATTCAAAGAAATTGTAGAAATGTGAACTATTCTTTAAAATTTCATGTAGAGAAGTTTCATTTTCAAGTTCAAGACAGCTGAGAAAACCTCAAAATGTAAACCTGATCTTGTCAGCAGTCTGCTCTTTTCTTCAATGGCTGCCATTGCCCTGGGTGATACTGAAACAGCTCCACTCGGAAGGACCCTCAGAATCTCTTCAGAGCTCCTGTTGCTTCTTAGGCAACATCTCTTATTCCCCATATAATGATTCATCACACCTTTCGCTCTCAAGAGCATCCTGGTTTGAGTAATGACATATATGGTTATCCTACCTACATCCTTTTCTCAAGGCCTTCACTCCAACCAGACCCAAACTCAGATAGATAGGTAAAGGCCAGATTGTGATGCCCTGCAAGCCTCAGTATGGAGTTGGGAATGACTTGATCTAAAAGCAGATTGAAGTTTTTTCTGCTTCTCCAAGTCACCAAGCTTGTGCCTACCTGGGAACCTTTGCACTTCCTGTTTCCATATTTGAACTTCACTTCCTCACTGCATTCCATGACACTCCTTCAAGGAGGCTATCCTTATCAGAACTTATTAAAATACCATCTTCCCACCTGCTCTTAACCCTTTACATTGGTTGAGTTTTTCCTCAACACTTACCAATACCTGAAATTATATTGCATATTTATTCAATAGTTATCTATCTCTTCTGCTGGAAAAGTGTAAGTGTTAGTCGATCAGTCCTGTCTCTTTGTGACCCAATGGACTGTAGCATGCCAAACTCCTCTGTCCATGGAATTCTCTAGGCAAGAATACTGGAATGGGTGGCCATTCCCTTCTCCACAGGATCTTCACAACCCAGGGATCAAACCTGGGTCTCCTTCAGTACAGGTGGATTCTTTACCTACCACTGAGTCATCAGAGAAGTCCTTCTGCTGGAAAGTAAGTTCCATAATGACAGGCACCTCATTCATTCTGCTTCCCCAGTACCTGGGGGAGAAAATGATTCATTTTAGCTGTTTAATAAATAATAAACAAATGAATGAATGAATGAAATATATATATGTATATATGAAATAATGATACTAGGACCACAGTTATTAGCACTGTGGATTCCTTAGACTGCCATTTTTACACTGATTTTAATCACTAAGTGCATTTTCAGCATTACATTAGGATTCTTAAAAAGGTTAAAGTTAAATGACATATTCAAAGAAATTGTAGAAATGTGAACTATTCTTTAAAATTTCATGTAGAGAAGTTTCATTTTCAAGTTCAAGACAGCTGAGAAAACCTCAAAATGTAAACCTGATCTTGTCAGCAGTCTGCTCTTTTCTTCAATGGCTGCCATTGCCCTGGGTGATACTGAAACAGCTCCACTCGGAAGGACCCTCAGAATCTCTTCAGAGCTCCTGTTGCTTCTTAGGCAACATCTCTTATTCCCCATATAATGATTCATCACACCTTTCGCTCTCAAGAGCATCCTGGTTTGAGTAATGACATATATGGTTATCCTACCTACATCCTTTTCTCAAGGCCTTCACTCCAACCAGACCCAAACAGCGGAGACTCTTTCCTATTTTCCTTTGAGCAATTTTCCCTCAACCTAGGATATCCTTCATTCTTCCAGATGCTAGCTCTCATATCAGCTCCTCCAGAAAGGCTTTCCCAGAAATTTCATTCAGCCTAATTTAGATTAGGCAACCCCCCACCCCAGGTTACTTTGGAATTGCCTGAGGAGCTTTCTGAAAATACAGACTTCTAGATCACCTATTGGCCAGGAAGGGTGGGGCCCAAGAAATTAGTTTGCCCCGCCTAACTGTTCCCACAACATCTTTATGGGACTTCCACAGGTATCTCTATTATGACCAATTTACCTATCTGTTTCCTTCATGTGACTACAAAACCCCAAGGGCAGGACCTATGACCCTCACCTTTAATGTGTCTCCATTGACTGGAACCTGCACTCAGTAAAGGACACATCCACACATGAGTAACAGTGGCAAATGTTTACAGAGCCCTTACTATGGGTCGGGTTCTGTTCTTTCTTTAATTTTTTATTTTTTCCAGTTTTTTGTTTGTTTATTACCTTTTCTTTCTTTTTTATTTATTTTTCTTTGACCAGGTGCTGTTCTATGTGTATTTTGTGTGTTAATTCCTCATTTCAGAAAAAATGTTTAGCTTTTAGGGTTATGAGCCTGAATGACAAAGGACATTAAGGTACTAAGAATTAACTCTGGGAACTGCAGTGGGTGACATCCAAATTAATGTTTTTAAGTGAACATTTAAGACAGTATACCTCTTAAAATTTCATGTAGAGAAGTTTCATTTTCAAGTTCAAGACAGCTGAGAAAACCTCAAAATGTAAACCTGATCTTGTCAGCAGTCTGCTCTTTTCTTCAATGGCTGCCATTGCCCTGGGTGATACTGAAACAGCTCCACTCGGAAGGACCCTCAGAATCTCTTCAGAGCTCCTGTTGCTTCTTAGGCAACATCTCTTATTCCCCATATAATGATTCATCACACCTTTCGCTCTCAAGAGCATCCTGGTTTGAGTAATGACATATATGGTTATCCTACCTACATCCTTTTCTCAAGGCCTTCACTCCAACCAGACCCAAACAGCGGAGACTCTTTCCTATTTTCCTTTGAGCAATTTTCCCTCAACCTAGGATATCCTTCATTCTTCCAGATGCTAGCTCTCATATCAGCTCCTCCAGAAAGGCTTTCCCAGAAATTTCATTCAGCCTAATTTAGATTAGGCAACCCCCCACCCCAGGTTACTTTGGAATTGCCTGAGGAGCTTTCTGAAAATACAGACTTCTAGATCACCTATTGGCCAGGAAGGGTGGGGCCCAAGAAATTAGTTTGCCCCGCCTAACTGTTCCCACAACATCTTTTGCGTACTTCCACAGGTATCTCTATTATGACCAATTTACCTATCTGTTTCCTTCATGTGACTACAAAACCCCAAGGGCAGGACCTATGACCCTCACCTTTAATGTGTCTCCATTGACTGGAACCTGCACTCAGTAAAGGACACATCCACACATGAGTAACAGTGGCAAATGTTTACAGAGCCCTTACTATGGGTCGGGTTCTGTTCTTTCTTTAATTTTTTATTTTTTCCAGTTTTTTGTTTGTTTATTACCTTTTCTTTCTTTTTTATTTATTTTTCTTTGACCAGGTGCTGTTCTATGTGTATTTTGTGTGTTAATTCCTCATTTCAGAAAAAATGTTTAGCTTTTAGGGTTATGAGCCTGAATGACAAAGGACATTAAGGTACTAAGAATTAACTCTGGGAACTGCAGTGGGTGACATCCAAATTAATGTTTTTAAGTGAACATTTAAGACAGTATACCTCTTAAAAATCTTCTGTAGTCCTGGGCACACTGAAGAGTGTGCACAGTGTTCTTGAGTGAGCATCCAGTGTGCCCTGCAGGGGGACTTAGTAAGGACAATGGGGAAATATCTACAACTGGATCCCTACTTCCTGACTACTTTGTACTTGATCATCAGATGCACCCTCCAGTGTTTTGTCTTCTATCTCAGGCCTCTTTAATAAAACAGTTTCCACAATGCCGGGGAAGAGAACAAGTGTGGAACTGCTTCATTCTCTCCATCTATATCCTGCAGCTCCAAAATTTAGCATTCTCTGTGGACATAAAAATTAAGTAGAGTTTAAGAAGGGCCTGTGACCCACAAAGAGCTTAATGTGTTTTAAATGTACAACTCTGGTAACACTGTCAGATTATGGATTTCCAAATGGCAGCCACAGTCATGATTTAGAACAGATGGTCAAACCACAGGCAACAGAATCAACAGAATTTTCTATCATTCCCAAGAGGCTAACAGAATCCAAGAAGAGTATCTGACATCACCTAAATTGGTAAACAGCTCAAAACAATCTTAATTAACAGTTTACTGGAGCACTTAATGACAGAGAGCATGCCTCAGTAGAAATTGGTATTCTTAGGCAGCGTTTGTGTATTAGTAACCACATAGGAAGATAGCCGAAAGCCCTGGGAAAAACATCAAAATTAGGAAATCTTAGTCTGAGCTCTGACTCTTGGTGACGTTGGGTAGTAATTTGAACTTTGTGAACTTATTTTTTTGTCTATAAACTAGTTGCCTTCTCTCACCTTTAAATGTGCACCCAAACCGATTAGGGAACAGGAAGGACCTAACCATAAAAGAGCAAAACAGGAATCATGAAAACATTTTAGACTGTAAGAAAGTAAAATTCATCTCCTAATGTACAAAGAGACTACAGTAGGTGAAAGTCTACTACCATGGTTTATTTTGCTACATAGTTTCTATGGCAGAGGATATTATTTTACTAGAAATAATAATGCTTGCAGTAGAGCAGAGTGCCTGTTCTTTTTTTTCCAGAAAAATGTTTAGCTTTTAGGGTTATGAGCCTGAATGACAAAGGACATTAAGGTACTAAGAATTAACTCTGGGAACTGCAGTGGGTGACATCCAAATTAATGTTTTTAAGTGAACATTTAAGACAGTATACCTCTTAAAGATCTTCTGTAGTCCTGGGCACACTGAAGAGTGTGCACAGTGTTCTTGAGTGAGCATCCAGTGTGCCCTGCAGGGGGACTTAGTAAGGACAATGGGGAAATATCTACAACTGGATCCCTACTTCCTGACTACTTTGTACTTGATCATCAGATGCACCCTCCAGTGTTTTGTCTTCTATCTCAGGCCTCTTTAATAAAACAGTTTCCACAATGCCGAAGAGAACAAGTGTGGAACTGCTTCATTCTCTCCATCTATATCCTGCAGCTCCAAAATTTAGCATTCTCTGTGGACATAAAAATTAAGTAGAGTTTAAGAAGGGCCTGTGACCCACAAAGAGCTTAATGTGTTTTAAATGTACAACTCTGGTAACACTGTCAGATTATGGATTTCCAAATGGCAGCCACAGTCATGATTTAGAACAGATGGTCAAACCACAGGCAACAGAATCAACAGAATTTTCTATCATTCCCAAGAGGCTAACAGAATCCAAGAAGAGTATCTGACATCACCTAAATTGGTAAACAGCTCAAAACAATCTTAATTAACAGTTTACTGGAGCACTTAATGACAGAGAGCATGCCTCAGTAGAAATTGGTATTCTTAGGCAGCGTTTGTGTATTAGTAACCACATAGGAAGATAGCCGAAAGCCCTGGGAAAAAACATCAAAATTAGGAAATCTTAGTCTGAGCTCTGACTCTTGGTGACGTTGGGTAGTAATTTGAACTTTGTGAACTTATTTTTTTGTCTATAAACTAGTTGCCTTCTCTCACCTTTAAATGTGCACCCAAACCGATTAGGGAACAGGAAGGACCTAACCATAAAAGAGCAAAACAGGAATCATGAAAACATTTTAGACTGTAAGAAAGTAAAATTCATCTCCTAATGTACAAAGAGACTACAGTAGGTGAAAGTCTACTACCATGGTTTATTTTGCTACATAGTTTCTATGGCAGAGGATATTATTTTACTAGAAATAATAATGCTTGCAGTAGAGCAGAGTGCCTGTGGGGAAGGAGTTTTTCTTAAATCAACAAAATCATGTAACATTGTCAGTTAGGAAACGTTGAACTATGTTTCATATAGTCATCTTCGGTTCTCCTTGTTGTCAGTCTTGTGGCTTTGAAAAGAATGGGTAATCGTTTCAGCATTGCTTGTTATCTGGTGCAAGAAGCTCTGATAAGGGAAGACTCCACAATGAGCCTCAGCAAGTAAGCAAAATAAGTTTCAGCCTGAAATAACCCAAAACTAGTTAGGTCTAGATGCCAACAGGCAAATTCACTCTAGATTTTTTTTGCACTCTTCTTATGTTTCTTTGATACAAAAAGAGTTAAGGACTGTGTTCAACTTTTCATGAAAAGTTATATTAGGCATATATTCTGTGAAATGATGGAAGAAAGAGGACAGAGATAGGAGAGAAGGCACAGGGGAGCAGCAGAAGGGGACAGAATTAAGCTGCTGGGAAGGGAGCCCACTGCTTCTCGAGTTACCATTTGTAAACCCTTTACCCGGTTCTGTTTGGGCTATTGTCCTGGGTAAATCATCCATTGAAAATCAAGCTCTTCAGCTCATTATATATTCTTCATTTGAGGTGACCAGAACTATTTCCTGAAACCTGGTTTGGGTGCTAATTACCTGCTCAAACACCTTGTAAATACTTCTGTGGATTTGTCATAGGAAAATTTCACTTTTTTCCTTCTTAAATTGAGCCCACTTATTGCAAGTTCTCCTTTCAACTTCTTAGTCGTGACACTACAAGCCGCCTAAATAGAAGCGCCTTCTGCTGCTCTGGTTACGGTGAAGGACTCTCCTCCTCCTCAGCGGTGACGTTGGGTAGTAATTTGAATTTGTGACTTATTTTTTGTCTATAAAGTTGTCTTCACTCACCTTTAAATGTGCACCCAAACCGATTAGGGAACAGGAAGGACCTAACCATAAAAGAGCAAAACAGGAATCATGAAAACATTTTAGACTGTAAGAAAGTAAAATTCATCTCCTAATGTACAAAGAGACTACAGTAGGTGAAAGTCTACTACCATGGTTTATTTTGCTACATAGTTTCTATGGCAGAGGATATTATTTTACTAGAAATAATAATGCTTGCAGTAGAGCAGAGTGCCTGTGGGGAAGGAGTTTTTCTTAAATCAACAAAATCATGTAACATTGTCAGTTAGGAAACGTTGAACTATGTTTCATATAGTCATCTTCGGTTCTCCTTGTTGTCAGTCTTGTGGCTTTGAAAAGAATGGGTAATCGTTTCAGCATTGCTTGTTATCTGGTGCAAGAAGCTCTGATAAGGGAAGACTCCACAATGAGCCTCAGCAAGTAAGCAAAATAAGTTTCAGCCTGAAATAACCCAAAACTAGTTAGGTCTAGATGCCAACAGGCAAATTCACTCTAGATTTTTTTTGCACTCTTCTTATGTTTCTTTGATACAAAAAGAGTTAAGGACTGTGTTCAACTTTTCATGAAAAGTTATATTAGGCATATATTCTGTGAAATGATGGAAGAAGAGAGGACAGAGATTGGAGAGAAGGCACAGGGGAGCAGCAGAAGGGGACAGAATTAAGCTGCTGGGAAGGGAGCCCACTGCTTCTCGAGTTACCATTTGTAAACCCTTTACCCGGTTCTGTTTGGGCTATTGTCCTGGGTAAATCATCCATTGAAAATCAAGCTCTTCAGCTCATTATATATTCTTCATTTGAGGTGACCAGAACTATTTCCTGAAACCTGGTTTGGGTGCTAATTACCTGCTCAAACACCTTGTAAATACTTCTGTGGATTTGTCATAGGAAAATTTCACTTTTTTTTTCCTTCTTAAATTGAGCCCACTTATTGCAAGTTCTCCTTTCAACTTCTTAGTCGTGACACTACAAGCCGCCTAAATAGAAGCGCCTTCTGCTGCTCTGGTTACGGTGAAGGGACTCTCCCTCCTCCTCAGCTACCCTAAGGCATAGCTTGCAGCTCTGACTCATCTGTGGAGAAATGTTTACCAAAGTCAGCTGCTTATTTCTATACAGAGAGGTAAACTGCTTTTCCCTCCTCAGGCTTCTCTCCCTTCCTCTACAACACGGCAAGAGTCCCTTCTTGCAAATAACTGAAGAACCTTGTACAAAAGAGACTTGCCCTCTCAGACATTTCTTTCTCTTTAGATTTTAAATATAACCATTTCTGTCAGCCTACCTTCTCTCCCAACCCTCCGGCAATTAAAAAAAAAAACAAAACACACCTTAAACTCATAGCGTTTGTCTTGCCATTGTGATAGGATAACATTTCTGTCAACTTTGAAATTGAATAAAAAGAATTTATTTTACTGGGGAAAATGTTTATACACTTATGTATCTCTAATTGATACAATACAAAATTGTGTTGCCTTTTCTTTCCTTTCCACATCTAAAGAAATGTATGTCCAAAAGCATGAATGTAGGTGTCATTTTCAAGAAAAACAGTCAAGTAAAGCCAGGAAAACGAGGAAAAAAATCACACCAATAGAACAAATGTAAGACAATATTCTAAATACACATACTACAATCCCTGGCAAAGAACTGGAAGATTGGAAGTCCTGCATCCTGACTACACAATTCCCTGCCCCCCCTTTTCCTTAAGAAAGCTGAAGGTGAAGACTGTCTCTATGTGGCAAAATTTGGGAAAAGCCTGCTTAAATGCAAGGGAGCCCACTGCTTCTCGAGTTACCATTTGTAAACCCTTTACCCGGTTCTGTTTGGGCTATTGTCCTGGGTAAATCATCCATTGAAAATCAAGCTCTTCAGCTCATTATATATTCTTCATTTGAGGTGACCAGAACTATTTCCTGAAACCTGGTTTGGGTGCTAATTACCTGCTCAAACACCTTGTAAATACTTCTGTGGATTTGTCATAGGAAAATTTCACTTTTTTTTTCCTTCTTAAATTGAGCCCACTTATTGCAAGTTCTCCTTTCAACTTCTTAGTCGTGACACTACAAGCCGCCTAAATAGAAGCGCCTTCTGCTGCTCTGGTTACGGTGAAGGGACTCTCCTCCTCCTCAGCTACCCTAAGGCATAGCTTGCAGCTCTGACTCATCTGTGGAGAAATGTTTACCAAAGTCAGCTGCTTATTTCTATACAGAGAGGTAAACTGCTTTTCCCTCCTCAGGCTTCTCTCCCTTCCTCTACAACACGGCAAGAGTCCCTTCTTGCAAATAACTGAAGAACCTTGTACAAAAGAGACTTGCCCTCTCAGACATTTCTTTCTCTTTAGATTTTAAATATAACCATTTCTGTCAGCCTACCTTCTCTCCCAACCCTCCGGCAATTAAAAAAAAAAACAAAACACACCTTAAACTCATAGCGTTTGTCTTGCCATTGTGATAGGATAACATTTCTGTCAACTTTGAAATTGAATAAAAAGAATTTATTTTACTGGGGAAAATGTTTATACACTTATGTATCTCTAATTGATACAATACAAAATTGTGTTGCCTTTTCTTTCCTTTCCACATCTAAAGAAATGTATGTCCAAAAGCATGAATGTAGGTGTCATTTTCAAGAAAAACAGTCAAGTAAAGCCAGGAAAACGAGGAAAAAAATCACACCAATAGAACAAATGTAAGACAATATTCTAAATACACATACTACAATCCCTGGCAAAGAACTGGAAGATTGGAAGTCCTGCATCCTGACTACACAATTCCCTGCCCCCCCTTTTCCTTAAGAAAGCTGAAGGTGAAGACTGTCTCTATGTGGCACTGTGGTATAACTGTTGTGGAGGAGAAAAGCCCATGAAGCTTAAAAATTTTGCAAGGAGAAAACAATCCTCCTGCAGACCACAGTAAATAAAATAACAGCAGTGGGGTGATTTGCAACCATGTAACGGGGCTTTTGTCTGGGTCTATTTCTCTAGGCCTTGAGGGTTTCTGTGTTCCTTCTCCGCAGGATCTCAGTGTTGCGCCCCTCCATCACAAAGGCCCAGGGCTTGAGCCCCTCCTCCAGCTGTTCACCCCCAATCTTGCCCATGCTGAGGCTTACTTACAGCAGACTGAAGAGTTTCAGTGGGGTGCAGGGCACTGCAATTTAGGATTTCTGCAGTACAGGGTGAATTTTCAAGAGTGTATCAGAGAGGGGAGCCAGACTTAAAAATAGCCTTTACTCATCCTATTAACCATTTCATTGCTGAACTTGTTTTTAAGACCAGACCTGCAGAGTTTTTTGTTTCTCTCTTTCTCTTTCTCTCTCTAATAAACACTAGAATTGCTACAGCTGCCTCTAGCCATTTGTATAAAGGCACCACTTCAGCATGTCTTGGATAACAGCTGAATAAATGTTCTGAGCCGTTACAGAAGGAACTATTTGAAAAATCGTGGTATTCTCTAGGCCATGTTTGAAGGTGGGAAAGAAGGGAAGGGATTAGAGAAGTAGAGGGAAGAGGGAGACTGAAAGGAGAAGGAAAAGAGAAATCATGGTGAATAGAGGAGTGAAGCCTCTTGTTCTGGTTTAGAGAAGTAGAGGGAAGAGGGAGACTGAAAGGAGAAGGAAAAGAGAAATCATGGTGAATAGAGGAGTGAAGCCTCTTGTTCTGGTTTGTATTGATCTTATTTAAGCATGGGGAAAACCGATGAGTCTGTGATTATTTTAATGACCATGAAACCTGTGCTTTCAAAGAGGTAAATAAAGCTATGTAACCACCTTCAAAGTAATATCAAAGAACCATAAAAGGACTAGGGGGAAGGGTGTCATTGTAGAACAGTATTTACATCATACAGGGCTCTGCAGGCAAAGGTAAACCCAGGGCTGAAGTATTAGCCTGCATCCTGACTACACAATTCCCTGCCCCCCCTTTTCCTTAAGAAAGCTGAAGGTGAAGACTGTCTCTATGTGGCACTGTGGTATAACTGTTGTGGAGGAGAAAAGCCCATGAAGCTTAAAAATTTTGCAAGGAGAAAACAATCCTCCTGCAGACCACAGTAAATAAAATAACAGCAGTGGGGTGATTTGCAACCATGTAACGGGGCTTTTGTCTGGGTCTATTTCTCTAGGCCTTGAGGGTTTCTGTGTTCCTTCTCCGCAGGATCTCAGTGTTGCGCCCCTCCATCACAAAGGCCCAGGGCTTGAGCCCCTCCTCCAGCTGTTCACCCCCAATCTTGCCCATGCTGAGGCTTACTTACAGCAGACTGAAGAGTTTCAGTGGGGTGCAGGGCACTGCAATTTAGGATTTCTGCAGTACAGGGTGAATTTTCAAGAGTGTATCAGAGAGGGGAGCCAGACTTAAAAATAGCCTTTACTCATCCTATTAACCATTTCATTGCTGAACTTGTTTTTAAGACCAGACCTGCAGAGTTTTTTGTTTCTCTCTTTCTCTTTCTCTCTCTAATAAACACTAGAATTGCTACAGCTGCCTCTAGCCATTTGTATAAAGGCACCACTTCAGCATGTCTTGGATAACAGCTGAATAAATGTTCTGAGCCGTTACAGAAGGAACTATTTGAAAAATCGTGGTATTCTCTAGGCCATGTTTGAAGGTGGGAAAGAAGGGAAGGGATTAGAGAAGTAGAGGGAAGAGGGAGACTGAAAGGAGAAGGAAAAGAGAAATCATGGTGAATAGAGGAGTGAAGCCTCTTGTTCTGGTTTAGAGAAGTAGAGGGAAGAGGGAGACTGAAAGGAGAAGGAAAAGAGAAATCATGGTGAATAGAGGAGTGAAGCCTCTTGTTCTGGTTTGTATTGATCTTATTTAAGCATGGGGAAAACCGATGAGTCTGTGATTATTTTAATGACCATGAAACCTGTGCTTTCAAAGAGGTAAATAAAGCTATGTAACCACCTTCAAAGTAATATCAAAGAACCATAAAAGGACTAGGGGGAAGGGTGTCATTGTAGAACAGTATTTACATCATACAGGGCTCTGCAGGCAAAGGTAAACCCAGGGCTGAAGTATTTCCAGGGAGACAAGAGCCTAAAATTCAATACTTTATGGCCCTGACCCATCTAAACTATTGAAGCAATAATTGTATTCTAGCAAGGAAAATGCTGTTTTGTTGTTTTTTCTTAGGTTTGTGATTACTTTGTACAGCAAGTTAAACTTCCAAGTCTAACAACACAGAATATACATACCAATAATGAGTTGAAGGCTGATGTTATTGTCATTGGGACAATATGCTCTAAATTTTATATAATAGTAAAACTTGGTTCAAACAAAATACAAACTTCTGATTATTTTAAATAATATGTTATTTTAATGTGACGTTATAAAATTATATGATGATTTGCCTAAGAAATGATATTAAAATATGTATGAGACACTGCCACTATCCTTCAGATTAGCAAGAAAAAGGCAGGCACACACACAGAGATGACTAACAACATGGTGCTGTTTGGTGGTGGTTTAGTCGCTAAGCCTTTAGCCTGCCAGGCTCCTCTGTCCATGGAATTTTCCAGGCAAGAATACTGGAGTGGGTTGTCATCTCTTTCTCCAGGGGATCTTCTTGACCCAGAGATTAAACTGGTGGCTCCTGCATTGCAGGCAGATTCTTTACCACTGAGCCACCAAGAAAACCCATGCTGTTGTTTAATAAGTTCTAATTAGCTGATTACATTATTTGTAACTTCAATGAACATTTGCATTTAATAAGCTAGTGCAACTAAGAGAAATCTCAACTCTGGAAGCTGACAAACCTGGTCTTCATTCCTAGTTCTCCCACTTATTATAGTTGTCAAACTCAAGAAAAAGTATTTAAAGTCCCTACACCTCAGTTTTCTCATCTGTAAAATGGGCATAACACCACCTGTCTCCTCAAGTTGCTGTGAAGATTAAATAAAATAATAAATGGAAAGTACCTGGTTGTATTTGGGCAAGTATCCAATCCAAATAGCTATTATCATTCATTCCATTACTCTAAAATGGCAACAGAAAGTCTTAAGGAAACTAAGAATCCCAGAAAAATAAAACCTAATTTAAAAAAAAAAAGAAAAAGAAAAACCTAAGTCCTTCAAACCACGGAGTTTCTAATCATGAATTTGTCATCATTCAAATACATTATGTCATTGCTGCAAATACGATTGCCATATACCTATATAAAATAGACACCCAGTTAAGTCTTAATATCAGATGAACAACAAATATTTTTAGTATTATAAGATGCCCCATGCAGTATTATACTTAAAAAAATCATTTGTTGTTCATCTAAAGTTTAAATTTAACTTATTGTCCTCTTTTCTATTCATCACCTCAGGCAACCTAACTGCAAACAGTAGAGACCTGAGTTTATTTAATGCCGACTTCCTTTAGCCCAGGTCCCATATGAGGTAACAGAAAAGAAATCCTTATTTCAGAGTTTAAAAGAAGTTTACAAAAAATTGATAAATGGAATTAGTATTATTAAAACTTTTCAAATATCCAGGACTTTAGCTTATCAGTATAAGAAAAAACAAATGCCATTTTTTACATTTTATAGTGCAGCCAGTGGCTTGTGGTTTTTAATAGTCTCTCTCACCCCAAGCATGGCAATGTGCAGTTTCCAAGTTTCCTTGGCCAGTTCTGAATTTTATTTTATTTTGCTTTTCCTCTTTCTCCAGGGCAGGGTCCCTTGGAAACTTGATTATGCAGATAGACCTGTGGAACTGAGAGTAAACTGACAAATAAGACACCCAAATTGAGATGCTCTGTCAAAAAGAATGGTCCTTTCCAGCGAGTGATATTGTATAGGTAAGGGAAGATGTGTGTCTAGGAAATGTTGAGGTCAACCAAGTAAATGTGTAGGGGTGTTATGAACAGGTCTATGACATTTTGCATTTGCTTGATTAACACTTGGTATTCCTTTGTTTATATTTTCTAAAGAGGGCAACAGGGTGAAGGCCTACCACAGTTTAATGAATTCAGAAACTTATACTAACAATAAATATTTGAAGCTTGAGTGCTGAGCTCTTAAATTTGTGAGACACTACCTGTGTATGGAGAATATTAATAAGGATATCTGATTTAACATTGTCAACAAAAGACATCATACTAAAGTTTGTTTTCACATATATTTACTTGGCTTTGTGGTAACGTGGATGATAAGGTACATGGTTACACACAAATTCAGGTATATTGTTCACTAACCTGAAAAAGAAAAAAAGGTTTCAAAAGCAATTTCATTTTAGTGTTTAAAAAAGTTAAGAAGTTCAAAAGTTGCAGTTTTACCTCTCTTAAGTTCCCTTATCCATCACAGACTCAGATGTGCTCTCTTAACTTTTATAATTTTATGATAGCCCAATATTTGTTAAAAAAATCATTTGTTGTTCATCTAAAGTTTAAATTTAACTTATTGTCCTCTTTTCTATTCATCACCTCAGGCAACCTAACTGCAAACAGTAGAGACCTGAGTTTATTTAATGCCGACTTCCTTTAGCCCAGGTCCCATATGAGGTAACAGAAAAGAAATCCTTATTTCAGAGTTTAAAAGAAGTTTACAAAAAATTGATAAATGGAATTAGTATTATTAAAACTTTTCAAATATCCAGGACTTTAGCTTATCAGTATAAGAAAAAACAAATGCCATTTTTTACATTTTATAGTGCAGCCAGTGGCTTGTGGTTTTTAATAGTCTCTCTCACCCCAAGCATGGCAATGTGCAGTTTCCAAGTTTCCTTGGCCAGTTCTGAATTTTATTTTATTTTGCTTTTCCTCTTTCTCCAGGGCAGGGTCCCTTGGAAACTTGATTATGCAGATAGACCTGTGGAACTGAGAGTAAACTGACAAATAAGACACCCAAATTGAGATGCTCTGTCAAAAAGAATGGTCCTTTCCAGCGAGTGATATTGTATAGGTAAGGGAAGATGTGTGTCTAGGAAATGTTGAGGTCAACCAAGTAAATGTGTAGGGGTGTTATGAACAGGTCTATGACATTTTGCATTTGCTTGATTAACACTTGGTATTCCTTTGTTTATATTTTCTAAAGAGGGCAACAGGGTGAAGGCCTACCACAGTTTAATGAATTCAGAAACTTATACTAACAATAAATATTTGAAGCTTGAGTGCTGAGCTCTTAAATTTGTGAGACACTACCTGTGTATGGAGAATATTAATAAGGATATCTGATTTAACATTGTCAACAAAAGACATCATACTAAAGTTTGTTTTCACATATATTTACTTGGCTTTGTGGTAACGTGGATGATAAGGTACATGGTTACACACAAATTCAGGTATATTGTTCACTAACCTGAAAAAGAAAAAAAGGTTTCAAAAGCAATTTCATTTTAGTGTTTAAAAATGTTAAGAAGTTCAAAAGTTGCAGTTTTACCTCTCTTAAGTTCCCTTATCCATCACAGACTCAGATGTGCTCTCTTAACTTTTATAATTTTATGATAGCCCAATATTTGTTTAAACTGCACAAATCTCTTTAACCTCTTCTAAATAAATGTTAAGGACTGGTTGGTTTTGAAAACTCTTCATAGATATTATTATCCCATCAAAATCCCTATTTCATCTTAATTTAGGACTTAAAACAGAGAAACAAAAGAGAAAAAGAATTGTGAAAGCAAACAAAAAGCCAAAAGAACATTAGAACTATGCATTCTCCTTTGAAGGGCAGAGGAAAATCATGGGTAATTCAGGCGAGTTGATTTCTAGAGAACTCCAGCTATCAGAACGACTTTGTTGGGAGCAGCCGCCCAACGGTCCTGACCATTACATGTCAATCTGTCAAACCAACAAACAAAAACACCACAGGCTTTAGCACAAATGGCATATGACAAATGCAGATGTGCCTCTGAAAAGAATCCTTTGCTTTTTAAACACCTGCAAGAATTCCAAAACAACTGGCATGCCTTCCACTCTGCCATAGACACTCTCCTGACCCTGAGTTAGGAGTGGTCAAGACAAAAATGCCTAGAATGTACAGTCTTCCATTCCTATTTGGAAGAGCAGTGGGGGGGCCGATGAGGAACTAGTACAGTGCTGATAATCACAGTGTTGTGCACCTGCTTTGGGTGCAAAAGAATGAGTTTATTACAGAAACCACAGCATTTTTCATCTTCTCATTAAGTAGTTGTGAGCAAATTCAAGTGTGTCTCCCATTTATTAGGTTAACCCATCCTGAATTAAAGGGCTTCTTGAGACTTTTTTCCCTTTTCTTCCCAAACAACTATATTGTCTTCCTTCACAATTAAACTGCCTCCTACATTTTGGTTTAGGCAGATGAGTCATGTGTAGTACTGTTGCAAAACAGAATTTCTTGGACGTTTAACCACCAAAAATTAAAATTTAGTTTACATTTTCATAGATTTTCTTTAGCTTTAGAAAGACAAGCACCCCCCAAATACTTTTCTATTCAATGAGCACTTTTATGTCTAAACACTATATTACCAAAAAAATAAATGACTCATTCCCAAAGAGTATTCCTTCTGTGTGTTTCAGCTGATGTCTTTTGAAATGTCATCTTTATGAAACTAGTAATATGAAACCGTGGCTAACAGAAATGTCTTTAAGGTTATCAGCTGATAGAGGAAAATGTCCCTTGAAACCAGTAATTTTGTTTGCCAGAGGCAATTTGATAGTATTTTTTCATGTCTTCATTAATAACAGTCTGTTAAAATATGTATAGTTACCAAATAGAATCTCTTTGGTTGGGAGTCCAGCTATAAATATAGATAGGGCACTACTCTGTTAAATCAGACCAGTAATGGTCCCAAAGGGCAGAGGAAAATCATGGGTAATTCAGGCGAGTTGATTTCTAGAGAACTCCAGCTATCAGAACGACTTTGTTGGGAGCAGCCGCCCAACGGTCCTGACCATTACATGTCAATCTGTCAAACCAACAAACAAAAACACCACAGGCTTTAGCACAAATGGCATATGACAAATGCAGATGTGCCTCTGAAAAGAATCCTTTGCTTTTTAAACACCTGCAAGAATTCCAAAACAACTGGCATGCCTTCCACTCTGCCATAGACACTCTCCTGACCCTGAGTTAGGAGTGGTCAAGACAAAAATGCCTAGAATGTACAGTCTTCCATTCCTATTTGGAAGAGCAGTGGGGGGGCCGATGAGGAACTAGTACAGTGCTGATAATCACAGTGTTGTGCACCTGCTTTGGGTGCAAAAAGAATGAGTTTATTACAGAAACCACAGCATTTTTCATCTTCTCATTAAGTAGTTGTGAGCAAATTCAAGTGTGTCTCCCATTTATTAGGTTAACCCATCCTGAATTAAAGGGCTTCTTGAGACTTTTTTCCCTTTTCTTCCCAAACAACTATATTGTCTTCCTTCACAATTAAACTGCCTCCTACATTTTGGTTTAGGCAGATGAGTCATGTGTAGTACTGTTGCAAAACAGAATTTCTTGGACGTTTAACCACCAAAAATTAAAATTTAGTTTACATTTTCATAGATTTTCTTTAGCTTTAGAAAGACAAGCACCCCCCAAATACTTTTCTATTCAATGAGCACTTTTATGTCTAAACACTATATTACCAAAAAAATAAATGACTCATTCCCAAAGAGTATTCCTTCTGTGTGTTTCAGCTGATGTCTTTTGAAATGTCATCTTTATGAAACTAGTAATATGAAACCGTGGCTAACAGAAATGTCTTTAAGGTTATCAGCTGATAGAGGAAAATGTCCCTTGAAACCAGTAATTTTGTTTGCCAGAGGCAATTTGATAGTATTTTTTCATGTCTTCATTAATAACAGTCTGTTATAATATGTATACGAAGTTACCAAATAGAATCTCTTTGGTTGGGAGTCCAGCTATAAATATAGATAGGGCACTACTCTGTTATCAGACAGAATGTCAGCGAGAGGAGGCTGCCCAGTAGCAAATTACAAAGTTTTGGCTCCCAAGAATGAGATGCGTTGTTTGCTCTTGCCCACTGCAGCTGCCTCCCCGCCCCACCCCCCTTTTTGGTGGTTTATTACACACAAGCTACTAATGAATGGGAGCCGCTGTTTTACAGTGCACCCCACTTACAGGACTTATCTCTAGGCCTACCACAGATTTGACTGATCAACAGCAGGGCACCGCCATCATAATTCTTCCTAGAAACAGGAGTATAAAAAGGGGTTTGTTGGAGGTTGGCTGGGTCTGCAGAGAATCCTGCCCGCAGGGCCTGCCGATGCCATCACTCGCTGTTATGGTCTTTGGCCTAATAAGGTACAGAAACAAAGATTGTTCACTTATTCAAGAAGACGAAAGCATCAGAATGATGGAAAGTGGAGGCAGTAGGGCACACGTCCAAGTGGGATTAAGGCCACAAGTGCAACGCTATAGGGCTGTCTGGGTGGCAGAAGAGGGATCTGAAAATCCAGTTCAAACATAATTTATTTTATGTCCTTCATAGTCAGAGGTGGTTGTCATTAGTGGTTAAATTGTTATGTTGTATCAGACTGATTTTTTTTTTTTTTTTAATTTTGGCCTCTTTCATTGGTCCTTTATTTATTCATTTTCATCAACCTTTTTTGTTCTTTGGCATGTGTGGGCCCCCATTGCAGCGGCCCTTCTCGCCAAGCACTGGCTCGCAATTGGACATACCCTGGTCCAGCCGTTCTGTGGCACATGGGATCTTCCCAGGCCAGGGATCGAACCGGTGCTCCTTGCACTGCAGGGTGGACTTTTTACCCTCTGGACAACCAGGGAAGCCCCCTCCGGCTGATTTTGGAAAGTATTTTTGTAAGCTTCTTACGCATTATCATAATTCAGAAACAGAGGCGGAAAGTAAACAACAGACTGATAAATAAACAGACGTTGTGCTAAGAAATATATCTGGAGAAAGCCACAAGGCTTCATTTTTTCCCCATTCTCTACTAGAAGTCCCACTGTGTCCTTCAAATTTGTAAATTTAAGCATCACTTTTATTGCAGTAAAAGGTCACAATTGGCCTTTCCGTGATTTTCTCAAACTTTCAGATAAACATCAACAAAACGAATTCACCTATTTCCCAACAAAATAAACACTCTAACCTTGTTTTATATAGGAGGAAACTTCAACTTGGAGAAGTCATTGTCCCAATCCTAAAGACAGTGAATGACCTAGTTGAGAATAAAATTGTAAAGTTAAATCCTGCTGGAATTAGAAATGTGGGTTATTAGAAGGGTGTTCCCGCAATGAGTTCTGTACACTTTGAAGATATTGTACAATAGTCTCTTGTCTGAGAGAAGACTATACTTGGCTCAGGCTTCATTGTACTATAAATGGACTATATGTTCTACGATCAGAATAATTTGAAGCCAGTTTCAGTGACTTTTCTATGTATTCATAATTAAGGAAGGTTCTATTATCTTAATATTATTTAATAGAGTGTGATAGGTTACAGATTTGGGGTATGGGCAGTATAAAGTATCAGTATCAGTCATAATAATACCAGATGAGAGTTAATCAAGTATGTACCATCTGGAATGACTGGAAGTAAATATGACAGTTTTTCAAATAATATTCTTCCAGTCAAATAGCAAGTCATCCCTTGTATTCCCTCTCCCATCACTATGTTTTATTTATCCTGATTTCAAACCATTTAAGCTTTTAAGATTGGTGTCATACATTTAGTATTAGCTGTAGTACTTAGGAACCTTGCCAGGTTTACTATTTTATTCGGTCTTTTAGTACATTCCCTTGTACCTCTCTGTTCATGCCCACTTTGGCAGCACATTAACTTATGCCCGGTGCTTAATTCAGAAAACAGCAATGTCTTATTGTGACATAAGGACCACAATGTTTGTGAAATTATTCTAAGTTAAATGAGAAAATTTGAAGCACAACAGTGTGAAATTGTGTTAAAATAGTTCTCTGAACTCTATTACTTATTAGCTGTTTGATCTTATTCAGTTGACTAAACTTCTCTGAGCCTCGTTTTGATCATGTATAAAATGAGGATACCAAGGGACTTCCCTGATGCACCTACGTAACGCCTTGTCCCCCACGAGTCTTCCAAAGCTTTGTTTCCTGACCAAAATGAGACTATATGTGAAAGACTTCTGTTACAGCAGGGGGCTGTGTAGAAGGGCAGAGTTAAGTTGAAATTAAATAAATGATTCTGGAAAATTAACCAGTTCTTTATCCAACTTGATTAAACCACCACAAATAGGAATAAATGTTTCTTTTGGCCTCAGAAATCTTCACTTCCATCCACATTATTTGCCTCATATTTTACCCTAATCTGATATTTATATCCCCCCTGTAAAATATTTCTTGGGCTCTTGGGCTTGGATTTCTAAGCATTGGAACTAAGTCTTGGTTTCCCCTGACTTGAGATTTCATATAAGGAAGATTGACACAACCAGCAATTCCACTCTCGGATTCTTGTGCGTGACATCACCCAAAACATTTGTATTAGTTTACTATTTGGAGTATTATAGGATGAGGATGATGTTGCTAGAATGTATTCACTGTATCTTTATTTCCTGTGTCTTGGCCTTATAGTATTTTTTTTTTTTTTTGGCCACTTCTATTGGTCTTTCATTTATTTATTTTCATCCATCTTTGTTCTTTGGCCTGTGTGGGCCTCCCATGACAGTGGCCTCTCTCGCCAAAGAGGACTGGCTCTGGGCACCTGCACTCCAGAGCTCTGGCTCGGTAATTGGACATACTGGTCCAGCTGCTTCGTGGCACTTGGGATCTTTCCAGGCCAGGGATTGAACCTGCGCCCTTTCCCTTTTGGTTGTCATACATTTAGTATTAGCTGTAGTACTTAGGAACCTTGCCAGGTTTACTATTTTATTCGGTCTTTTAGTACATTCCCTTGTACCTCTCTGTTCATGCCCACTTTGGCAGCACATTAACTTATGCCCGGTGCTTAATTCAGAAAACAGCAATGTCTTATTGTGACATAAGGACCACAATGTTTGTGAAATTATTCTAAGTTAAATGAGAAAATTTGAAGCACAACAGTGTGAAATTGTGTTAAAATAGTTCTCTGAACTCTATTACTTATTAGCTGTTTGATCTTATTCAGTTGACTAAACTTCTCTGAGCCTCGTTTTGATCATGTATAAAATGAGGATACCAAGGGACTTCCCTGATGCACCTACGTAACGCCTTGTCCCCCACGAGTCTTCCAAAGCTTTGTTTCCTGACCAAAATGAGACTATATGTGAAAGACTTCTGTTACAGCAGGGGGCTGTGTAGAAGGGCAGAGTTAAGTTGAAATTAAATAAATGATTCTGGAAAATTAACCAGTTCTTTATCCAACTTGATTAAACCACCACAAATAGGAATAAATGTTTCTTTTGGCCTCAGAAATCTTCACTTCCATCCACATTATTTGCCTCATATTTTACCCTAATCTGATATTTATATCCCCCCTGTAAAATATTTCTTGGGCTCTTGGGCTTGGATTTCTAAGCATTGGAACTAAGTCTTGGTTTCCCCTGACTTGAGATTTCATATAAGGAAGATTGACACAACCAGCAATTCCACTCTCGGATTCTTGTGCGTGACATCACCCAAAACATTTGTATTAGTTTACTATTTGGAGTATTATAGGATGAGGATGATGTTGCTAGAATGTATTCACTGTATCTTTATTTCCTGTGTCTTGGCCTTATAGTATTTTTTTTTTTTTTTGGCCACTTCTATTGGTCTTTCATTTATTTATTTTCATCCATCTTTGTTCTTTGGCCTGTGTGGGCCTCCCATGACAGTGGCCTCTCTCGCCAAAGAGGACTGGCTCTGGGCACCTGCACTCCAGAGCTCTGGCTCGGTAATTGGACATACTGGTCCAGCTGCTTCGTGGCACTTGGGATCTTTCCAGGCCAGGGATTGAACCTGCGCCCCTTGCACTGCAAGACAGTGTCCTTACCCACTGGACCACCAGGGAAGCCCTAATGTCATGTTTTAATTGAAAAACGTTGGCCCAACAAAGGCTACAATATATGCACATCATTATTGGTATACAAGATGCAACGTTCAACCGGAGCATTTGTTTTTCCTTTTCCAGTTACATACCTTTTCATTTTTTCCTAGTTCTAAAAGGTTTGACTGAAAAACAAAAAGTTTGACTGGATTTGTCTGGCTGCTAGCAAAATTCAGGGCTAAAAACCTCAATTTAAGCATATACAAAGTAACTACTTTAACTGTATAAATTTTAAGAAACAAAAAAAGAATTTCTACATTATTAATAACAGCCACACACCTACATTACATAATTTTTTTTTCCCTTGGGGGGGCAGATTGGGGAGGGAGAGGGGCGGGCAGGCCACTTCTATTGGTCTTTCATTTCTCTATCTTCATTCGTCTTCGTTCTTTGGCTCCTGTGGGCCTCCCATCGCGGTGGCCTCTGTCGTTGCAGAGCACCAGCTCTGGGCACATGCGCTCCAGAGCTCCGGCTCGGTAATTGGACACATTGGTCCAGCCGCTCCACGGCACGTGGGATCTTCCCAGGCCAGGGCTCGAACCAGCGCCCTTTGCACTGCAAGGCGGTGTCCTTACCCACTGGACCACCAGGGAAGCCCCTACATTACATAATTAAAACAACATAATCAGAAGCCTAATTAGAATCACATGGTGTAATTCTTTTGCATTAGTGATTTCTGTATGTTTAGGTAGGTTACATCAGTATCAGGCGAACCAAACCTTTTATTTATCATTTATAAAGTAGTTTGTAAACTTGTTTTTACATACAAAGCAAAACTCCAAGAGAAACAAAAAGTAGCCCTTCACAACTGTTTATCCAAACTTGGCAAGTTGTTGCAAACACCCTTTTATAAACACTAGAAGGCACAGCTGAAAAGTGAGGGAATTAAAGGTTAACAAAAAGGTACAAACTTTTAGCTCTAAGCTGAATAAGGTCTGAAAATATAATGTATAACATAACGAAATAGTTGATAAGACTGTACTGAATAACTGAAATGTGTCAAGAGAGTAGGACTTAATGGAACTTCCCTGGAGGTTCAATGGTTGGGACTCCGATCTTCCACTGTTGGGGGCGTGGGTTCGATTCCATATTAAGGAACTGGGAACCTGTAAACCACTCAGCAGAGACAAAAGAAAAGAGAGAGAGTAGAACTTAAATATTTTCCTCTAAGAATAAATAGATAAATATATAGGTGATAGATGTGTTAATTAACTTGATGGGAGGAATCCTCTCAATTCAATGTATGCTTGTATCAAATCATCATGATGTACATATTAAATATCTTACAATTTTATTTGTCATTTATATCTCAAAAGCTTAAAAAAAAAAAAAAAAACCTAGACAGAAAACCTCACCTATAGTATTATCAATGGTTTTCATATTTATTTAAAAAATTCCAGGTGCTATTTAACTTATATAGGGCTGTGCATATTTGACTTTTAGGGATTAACTCTGAAAGACCATGGATACATAGATAAATAGATATATACACACAAAGGAAAATAATAATTAACAACATTAACTTTTAATTGAAAAGAAGCTTTTTTAATTGTGCCTTTTAACTTTTTTGTGAAATACAGAAACTTTGCTCTTTAATACAAAAATCTTGATTTTCAGGGATACAGAATATAAAAAGAATAATTATAAAAGCCTATTCCTCTAGATTAATCACTTGAGACTGAAGCTGTAAAATCTGAGTGGGTATCTCAGGTCTTCTGTTTATCAGCTGAATCACAGTATGCCAATGACTCAGGTCTCCTAGGTAAAATGAGATTCATATTTGTTTCATGAACTTATTCTAAGGATCAAACAAAACGATGAATTGAGAAGTGCTTTGTAAGCTACAGGGCATTAAACAAAGTTAAGATATTTCTAAGTAATCATTTTAGCTAGTTGAGAAATTGTGATTTACGCAACACATCATTCCCAACAGTGAGTTGGATATCTCAGCATGGCTACCACTTAGGAACCATACATTTACCAACAGAGATAGAGTGTCTTTTTGGTCACCATTCAGACAGATTAGCAAACTGTAAGAAAAGGATCCACAGTTAGAGCCATGCTGTATTAGGTGGACAGTGAACAAAAGGTACAAACTTTTAGCTCTAAGCTAAAACCTGAATAACGCTAAAACTCAAGAGAGTAGGACTTAATGGAACTTCCCTGGAGGTTCAATGGTTGGGACTCCGATCTTCCACTGTTGGGGGCGTGGGTTCGATTCCATATTAAGGAACTGGGAACCTGTAAACCACTCAGCAGAGACAAAAGAAAAGAGAGAGAGTAGAACTTAAATATTTTCCTCTAAGAATAAATAGATAAATATATAGGTGATAGATGTGTTAATTAACTTGATGGGAGGAATCCTCTCAATTCAATGTATGCTTGTATCAAATCATCATGATGTACATATTAAATATCTTACAATTTTATTTGTCATTTATATCTCAAAAGCTTAAAAAAAAAAAAAAAAACCTAGACAGAAAACCTCACCTATAGTATTATCAATGGTTTTCATATTTATTTAAAAAATTCCAGGTGCTATTTAACTTATATAGGGCTGTGCATATTTGACTTTTAGGGATTAACTCTGAAAGACCATGGATACATAGATAAATAGATATATACACACAAAGGAAAATAATAATTAACAACATTAACTTTTAATTGAAAAGAAGCTTTTTTAATTGTGCCTTTTAACTTTTTTGTGAAATACAGAAACTTTGCTCTTTAATACAAAAATCTTGATTTTCAGGGATACAGAATATAAAAAGAATAATTATAAAAGCCTATTCCTCTAGATTAATCACTTGAGACTGAAGCTGTAAAATCTGAGTGGGTATCTCAGGTCTTCTGTTTATCAGCTGAATCACAGTATGCCAATGACTCAGGTCTCCTAGGTAAAATGAGATTCATATTTGTTTCATGAACTTATTCTAAGGATCAAACAAAACGATGAATTGAGAAGTGCTTTGTAAGCTACAGGGCATTAAACAAAGTTAAGATATTTCTAAGTAATCATTTTAGCTAGTTGAGAAATTGTGATTTACGCAACACATCATTCCCAACAGTGAGTTGGATATCTCAGCATGGCTACCACTTAGGAACCATACATTTACCAACAGAGATAGAGTGTCTTTTTGGTCACCATTCAGACAGATTAGCAAACTGTAAGAAAAGGATCCACAGTTAGAGCCATGCTGTATTAGGTGGACAGTGCAATCACTAGGACAACTCTTAATACAAAGAAAGTGGAAACATGAGTCTGAAGAGTGGAAATATCAAAGGTCCTCTTTATCGAGAGTGAAACTTTGAAATCCATCTATTTAAGATTAATCACTATTCTTTCAGTTAAGCTGTTGTCATCTCTAACTTTCCCTAAGTAGAAAATAATCTACACTTCCAACTAAGTTATTCATGGTCCAATTTGTTCTCAGAATACTATAATAGGCTTTGTGAAGATAAGTTTTATAATAGGGATTTAACATAGTGAGAAGCCAGGACACAGAGGCCTTCAAACACAAAGAGTATATATGTGTATAAACTGCTCAGGCCCCTCCCCCTCTGTTTCCAGTCTCCCTGGCCCCTTCTTCCGAAAGGACATTCACCCCTACTTAAAAATCTAATTTTTACAAAGGATTCAGATGAAAACGCCATCTCAACAACTTCACTGTGGAATCAGTTTCGCTACTGCAGAGTTGCTTTGGAGCCATTTCAATGTCGCTGGAAAATGGGAGAAACTTTAAGTTATCACTGAAAGAAGGAATGTTGCGCAGGATTTTAAGAAAGAAACATTCAAAATCTTCCCTCTTAGCAGTTCTGTTGTCTTGCTTGATGACCACATTTACATACAGAGTTCACAGGCTAGAACTCAAAAAGAGACCTCTATTTTCCTGGAGAAAGTAAAACTTTCAGGGTAGCATCTGGGGGGAAGAAAGGAAGAACAAGGAGAAGAAAAAGAAGGAATAGAATCTGAATTGCGGGGTTCATAATTTTTGTTTCATGAACTTATTCTAAGGATCAAACAAAACGATGAATTGAGAAGTGCTTTGTAAGCTACAGGGCATTAAACAAAGTTAAGATATTTCTAAGTAATCATTTTAGCTAGTTGAGAAATTGTGATTTACGCAACACATCATTCCCAACAGTGAGTTGGATATCTCAGCATGGCTACCACTTAGGAACCATACATTTACCAACAGAGATAGAGTGTCTTTTTGGTCACCATTCAGACAGATTAGCAAACTGTAAGAAAAGGATCCACAGTTAGAGCCATGCTGTATTAGGTGGACAGTGCAATCACTAGGACAACTCTTAATACAAAGAAAGTGGAAACATGAGTCTGAAGAGTGGAAATATCAAAGGTCCTCTTTATCGAGAGTGAAACTTTGAAATCCATCTATTTAAGATTAATCACTATTCTTTCAGTTAAGCTGTTGTCATCTCTAACTTTCCCTAAGTAGAAAATAATCTACACTTCCAACTAAGTTATTCATGGTCCAATTTGTTCTCAGAATACTATAATAGGCTTTGTGAAGATAAGTTTTATAATAGGGATTTAACATAGTGAGAAGCCAGGACACAGAGGCCTTCAAACACAAAGAGTATATATGTGTATAAACTGCTCAGGCCCCTCCCCCTCTGTTTCCAGTCTCCCTGGCCCCTTCTTCCGAAAGGACATTCACCCCTACTTAAAAATCTAATTTTTACAAAGGATTCAGATGAAAACGCCATCTCAACAACTTCACTGTGGAATCAGTTTCGCTACTGCAGAGTTGCTTTGGAGCCATTTCAATGTCGCTGGAAAATGGGAGAAACTTTAAGTTATCACTGAAAGAAGGAATGTTGCGCAGGATTTTAAGAAAGAAACATTCAAAATCTTCCCTCTTAGCAGTTCTGTTGTCTTGCTTGATGACCACATTTACATACAGAGTTCACAGGCTAGAACTCAAAAAGAGACCTCTATTTTCCTGGAGAAAGTAAAACTTTCAGGGTAGCATCTGGGGGGAAGAAAGGAAGAACAAGGAGAAGAAAAAGAAGGAAAAAGAATCTGATGATTTACACACGTTATTTTTATTTCTCGAGCTTCTGATATCTTAAATGATTGAAAACACATAAAATTAATTCTGAGACACTATAAATTTATGTTTTCTCCTCTTGGGCTCTAAAGATCTAACTTTACCTATTTATAATTTTTATCTCATTTCTAACCAAATGAGTGTAACAGCATTTGTTTTACAAAGTACCAAGGCACATGAAGTGAAACACAAGTTAATCATCATTCAGATGGTGGTTGTTTCCTTTTAAGTTTCCATATTTTCACACTTTAAACATTTCTAGACACAAGTACATGAAATGTAATATTTAAAACACTTGAAAAAAATACTTGAAATTCTTTACATGTATTTTAATAACTAGTTTTTATTCTAAGTGTTACATCTCTACTGTACTTACATGGCTGCAGGTCAGATTATCTTATCCGCCTATTTGTAACAAAGTATATAAAAGGATGAAAATGTATGGTTCATGGAGTACTTATATTTAAAACTTTTTTGATTAAAAATCTTACAAATCATATAAGAATAATATAACAGACAGTTTAAACTTTTTTAAGCAAAGAAAAAATTTTCACTGTTTTTCACTATGTAATTTAATGATTTCTAGCACTCACACCTCCTTACTTGCTTTCCAAACTGTTTATACTGTCCCCAATAACACTCAGTGGAAAGCTGTCATTCCTGGCTAAATCCTTACTTAGGGTGGATGCTATGCCTCCCTGAGACAGGGTCAAGGGGTCAAAATCGATTTTGGAGGCCACCTGGAGAGTCCAGGCCATGAACTGACTCAAAAAATTTATATCAGAGCCAAAATAGTCCACCTCCCAGGGTCAGATCTGGCCTGACACTCCAACCGCAGGCTGGGGCATGCTAGACCGAGCTCAGAGAGAGGCCAGAGTTGTTGACCCTGCTAACTGACCTCTTCAAACTTCACGAGAATTTTTTTGGCAGTTACCACGGTGACTGGGTACTCTAAAAGCTTATCCTGCTTACTGAAAGGAGGAAAAAAAATTAGGAAAAAACTATGTTAAAACCTACCTTGTAGAGATGCCTATCACAAAGTTAAAAAAAAAAGCGGAGAACACTGAAGGAGCTCGAAATTGTCTATGACTTTAATTTCCGCTGTTATCCTAAAGCAACTGGACTTTGTAAGGTCTTTCAAAAACCAAATTTCACATTTGAAACAGATACTGCTTTTTTTTTAACCAATAAATGACAACAATTTAATTATGTACTAGAATATGTTTTAAACAACATAATTTATTTGGAAATTCTAAAATTTTTTTTGAGAACTTTACCTTTTAACAAAAGTTTTTAAATTAAACACAAGTTAATCATCATTCAGATGGTGGTTGTTTCCTTTTAAGTTTCCATATTTTCACACTTTAAACATTTCTAGACACAAGTACATGAAATGTAATATTTAAAACACTTGAAAAAAATACTTGAAATTCTTTACATGTATTTTAATAACTAGTTTTTATTCTAAGTGTTACATCTCTACTGTACTTACATGGCTGCAGGTCAGATTATCTTATCCGCCTATTTGTAACAAAGTATATAAAAGGATGAAAATGTATGGTTCATGGAGTACTTATATTTAAAACTTTTTTGATTAAAAATCTTACAAATCATATAAGAATAATATAACAGACAGTTTAAACTTTTTTAAGCAAAGAAAAAATTTTCACTGTTTTTCACTATGTAATTTAATGATTTCTAGCACTCACACCTCCTTACTTGCTTTCCAAACTGTTTATACTGTCCCCAATAACACTCAGTGGAAAGCTGTCATTCCTGGCTAAATCCTTACTTAGGGTGGATGCTATGCCTCCCTGAGACAGGGTCAAGGGGTCAAAATCGATTTTGGAGGCCACCTGGAGAGTCCAGGCCATGAACTGACTCAAAAAATTTATATCAGAGCCAAAATAGTCCACCTCCCAGGGTCAGATCTGGCCTGACACTCCAACCGCAGGCTGGGGCATGCTAGACCGAGCTCAGAGAGAGGCCAGAGTTGTTGACCCTGCTAACTGACCTCTTCAAACTTCACGAGAATTTTTTTGGCAGTTACCACGGTGACTGGGTACTCTAAAAGCTTATCCTGCTTACTGAAAGGAGGAAAAAAAATTAGGAAAAAACTATGTTAAAACCTACCTTGTAGAGATGCCTATCACAAAGTTAAAAAAAAAAGCGGAGAACACTGAAGGAGCTCGAAATTGTCTATGACTTTAATTTCCGCTGTTATCCTAAAGCAACTGGACTTTGTAAGGTCTTTCAAAAACCAAATTTCACATTTGAAACAGATACTGCTTTTTTTTTAACCAATAAATGACAACAATTTAATTATGTACTAGAATATGTTTTAAACAACATAATTTATTTGGAAATTCTAAAATCTCTGTGCTTTTCTTTGAGACTAATCAGTTTTGAAATAAGATCCACCATAAATGCTAATACAGTAGAGGAAAAAATACTGTAACTAAATATTCACTTTTGTGTCAGAAACACAGTTTCTTTTGTCCTCAAAGAAAAGTGTCCATTTTTGCTGGACTTGAAATAATAAGATTGTGAGAAAAGCAAATAGCCGTTATTATATATATTTTTTAAATTTTTTACCAAATGACTTAATCAAATAATGTTTTCATTAAAAGCAATGTCATAACAATAGTCTAATATAACACAAGAACACTAGGAAGAAAAATTCAAGGTGTACTTTTTTTTAGAGCAATTTAAAGCTTAAAAAAAAGCCATCAAATATTCTTCCATGTCGATACCAATGTTATCTTTTTTTTTTTAATTTTGGCCTCTTTTATTGGTCCTTCACTTATTTATTTTCATCCATCTTTATTCTTTGGCCTCTGTGGGCCTCCCATTGCAGTGGCCTCTCTCACTGCAGAGCACTGACTCTGGGCACATGAGCTCCAGGGTGTTGGCTCAGTAACAGAACACACCAGTCCGTGGATCTTCCCAGGTCAGGGTTTGAACTGGTGCCCCTTGCACTGCAAGGTGGACTCTTTACCCACTGGACCACCAGGGAAGCCCCCAAATGTTATCTTGTCCTAAAGTTCCACAATGATAGAAAGACTTATGAATTAAAATTTAATTCCCATTGGGTAAACCTACACATATTATAAAATTCTGCTAGTTGATTTTTGGTGACAGATTGTAATACAGAATACTTTTAAATAGTTCCTATATACATCTTAAAATTAGATGAGAATCATAATACTTTATAAATATAATATTATTTAATTATAATAATAATTGCTTTAAAAAAATACCTGTGTACTGTATAAGGGCTTTCTGTAAAGTGAAATCATTGACTCTTCATGTTGCTGCTGTTCTGGCCCTCCTTTAATTTTCTCGTATTCCTCTTACATGATCCAGGACCTAGTAGTTTTGAAAGGTTTTTCTCCAGCATGTGTTTGTGTGTGTGTGTGTGTGTGTGTGTGTGTGTGTGAAAATAACCACACACAAATGATTAAGCATTGGTAAGGGAGGGTGGTTTTGCATCTTAAAAAGCAGTGGCTATGTAACAAAACAATGTCTTTGGTGTAAATATCATTTCTCATCTTGACTCCTCTAAGCGAAGAAATAAAAAAATGATGAATTACAGAAATGTAGTAACTGACACTCCAAAATGAATACTGAAATTTCAGAAGAATGCTTTAACCTAATCTTGAATGTTCATTTTGCTGTGACCTATTTTCACTGCTTTGTAATCACCACTAAATTCCTAGAGCAGAATGGACATAAAATCAAGTATCTGTTAATTAATCTTAATTTCCAAAAAAATCTAAATATAATTTCCTTTGTGTTCAAGACATCCAGTGACATGAAAGACTGGAAATATATTTTGAGAAGATTTTGCCATGTGATCCAATTGCACTTTGTTAAAGCACAGGTCTTTCAATTAGATAGTGTGGTTCTTGCCATTGCAAAGTGGGCAATGAGGTTGATGAGTCACCACAGCTGTGATGCCAGCTCATTCTCTATGATGAACTCAGAATGTCCTTCCCAGCCGGGAACTCTTGGCAAGCTTCCTTAAAGACCTGGAGGCTGGCAAAGCATGAAGATCAAACAGGAAATGAGGTCCTCCTCAGGTTTTGAAAAGAGATGATAGAAGTCTTAAAATGAGGCATGCTAGACCAGAATTTCCTAAACCACAAGCCTTATCTTGAGTGAAACATTATTTCTAAGTTGGACCTAAAGAGAAGTTCCACATTTAAAATTGAATTAAAATTTAATTCCCATTGGGTAAACCTACACATATTATAAAATTCTGCTAGTTGATTTTTGGTGACAGATTGTAATACAGAATACTTTTAAATAGTTCCTATATACATCTTAAAATTAGATGAGAATCATAATACTTTATAAATATAATATTATTTAATTATAATAATAATTGCTTTAAAAAAATACCTGTGTACTGTATAAGGGCTTTCTGTAAAGTGAAATCATTGACTCTTCATGTTGCTGCTGTTCTGGCCCTCCTTTAATTTTCTCGTATTCCTCTTACATGATCCAGGACCTAGTAGTTTTGAAAGGTTTTTCTCCAGCATGTGTTTGTGTGTGTGTGTGTGTGTGTGTGTGTGTGTGTGTGAAAATAACCACACACAAATGATTAAGCATTGGTAAGGGAGGGTGGTTTTGCATCTTAAAAAGCAGTGGCTATGTAACAAAACAATGTCTTTGGTGTAAATATCATTTCTCATCTTGACTCCTCTAAGCGAAGAAATAAAAAAATGATGAATTACAGAAATGTAGTAACTGACACTCCAAAATGAATACTGAAATTTCAGAAGAATGCTTTAACCTAATCTTGAATGTTCATTTTGCTGTGACCTATTTTCACTGCTTTGTAATCACCACTAAATTCCTAGAGCAGAATGGACATAAAATCAAGTATCTGTTAATTAATCTTAATTTCCAAAAAAATCTAAATATAATTTCCTTTGTGTTCAAGACATCCAGTGACATGAAAGACTGGAAATATATTTTGAGAAGATTTTGCCATGTGATCCAATTGCACTTTGTTAAAGCACAGGTCTTTCAATTAGATAGTGTGGTTCTTGCCATTGCAAAGTGGGCAATGAGGTTGATGAGTCACCACAGCTGTGATGCCAGCTCATTCTCTATGATGAACTCAGAATGTCCTTCCCAGCCGGGAACTCTTGGCAAGCTTCCTTAAAGACCTGGAGGCTGGCAAAGCATGAAGATCAAACAGGAAATGAGGTCCTCCTCAGGTTTTGAAAAGAGATGATAGAAGTCTTAAAATGAGGCATGCTAGACCAGAATTTCCTAAACCACAAGCCTTATCTTGAGTGAAACATTATTTCTAAGTTGGACCTGAAAAGGGAAAGAAGTTCAAGTATAAGACAATGGTTCATTTGTACATAGGAAAACAGTGCCAAGTCTCTAAGTTCGGGTTCCTCAAGTCAAAGTTAGGATCTCTCCCAGGAAAAACCAAACATCATTTGTCAGCTTTCTGCATAGATTTCTACTAAAAGGACAATGAAACAAATAGTATTTAGAAGATGCATAGACCTGTGTCTTCCCTTATGTTGAAAATTCATCAGTTGGTTATAGAACTACAGAATTCAGGGATTGGGAGGGATTTAAGAGATCATCTGTAATCTGAGAACATACGTATCTGTAAACAACAAAACTCTGTAAAAGTTAAAAGCAAAATAAAGGTTTTAAAAAAAAAAAAAAAGAGAGATCATCTGGTCCTATCTCTTATGTATGCAAAATCTAAAGCCAGAAACACAAACAGCCTTACTAACACCTTATTAATTACATGCCTCAACTGGAACTTAGATCCTGTTCAGCACTTGTAGCCTAGTGGATTCTCCACTACAACGTGTGGGCTCTTTACTGGTTGGAAAGGATGTTAAAAGCCCATACCAGGAGACCTAATTTGAGTGGTGGTGACAGAGTTATTCTGGAACTCTGGAGTAAGATGATTGTAAAACTCATTCAAATTATACTTCCAGGAAACAACTTATCATATGACATAAACAGAAATGCGGCCAAATCAGGAGGTGAAACACTATAGTAATTCATGCTGTAGGAAGTTTCAAAATTCTCAGGAACTTTGGTAACAAGGGTAGGTGGTTAATATTATTTCTCCAGCTAATTGATTTTATTGATTTGTTATGGCTAACAGGCACAGATTGATTTTCTTTTAATCGGTACAGAGTCTCACCCTGCCAGGTTTATAATTAAATACCAAGAAGCAGGGCTTTTGGTGTTACTCTAAGCTTCCAGCAGTATGAAGGTCTGTCCAAATAACCATGAGAGTCTAAATCCAGATGAATGACAGGTCCTCCTCAGGTTTTGAAAAGAGATGATAGAAGTCTTAAAATGAGGCATGCTAGACCAGAATTTCCTAAACCACAAGCCTTATCTTGAGTGAAACATTATTTCTAAGTTGGACCTGAAAAGGGAAAGAAGTTCAAGTATAAGACAATGGTTCATTTGTACATAGGAAAACAGTGCCAAGTCTCTAAGTTCGGGTTCCTCAAGTCAAAGTTAGGATCTCTCCCAGGAAAAACCAAACATCATTTGTCAGCTTTCTGCATAGATTTCTACTAAAAGGACAATGAAACAAATAGTATTTAGAAGATGCATAGACCTGTGTCTTCCCTTATGTTGAAAATTCATCAGTTGGTTATAGAACTACAGAATTCAGGGATTGGGAGGGATTTAAGAGATCATCTGTAATCTGAGAACATACGTATCTGTAAACAACAAAACTCTGTAAAAGTTAAAAGCAAAATAAAGGTTTTAAAAAAAAAAAAAAAGAGAGATCATCTGGTCCTATCTCTTATGTATGCAAAATCTAAAGCCAGAAACACAAACAGCCTTACTAACACCTTATTAATTACATGCCTCAACTGGAACTTAGATCCTGTTCAGCACTTGTAGCCTAGTGGATTCTCCACTACAACGTGTGGGCTCTTTACTGGTTGGAAAGGATGTTAAAAGCCCATACCAGGAGACCTAATTTGAGTGGTGGTGACAGAGTTATTCTGGAACTCTGGAGTAAGATGATTGTAAAACTCATTCAAATTATACTTCCAGGAAACAACTTATCATATGACATAAACAGAAATGCGGCCAAATCAGGAGGTGAAACACTATAGTAATTCATGCTGTAGGAAGTTTCAAAATTCTCAGGAACTTTGGTAACAAGGGTAGGTGGTTAATATTATTTCTCCAGCTAATTGATTTTATTGATTTGTTATGGCTAACAGGCACAGATTGATTTTCTTTTAATCGGTACAGAGTCTCACCCTGCCAGGTTTATAATTAAATACCAAGAAGCAGGGCTTTTGGTGTTACTCTAAGCTTCCAGCAGTATGAAGGTCTGTCCAAATAACCATGAGCTATGTAACACTTGATGGCTGCCAGTCCAGAAAGGGTTTAATGTGGTCTTTCTTTAATATTTCTCTCATTAACTTTAGTTTTCATTTGTTTCTGTTAGGATCAGTGGATCCTAAACGTGAAGTAAAAAGAAGCCCCTAGGAAAATGTGGAATTCATTGCTGATACCCCAAACTGCTATTTGTCAACTGCATTCAGCTGTAACATTTACTCTCGATATAATGTATTTTCAATGCATCCATCAAAGTCTCCTTCTAACTTGTTACGGCGTTTGGAAGAAGACCATGATTTAATTCTGAGAATCTGGCTCAGGTCCCCAGAGGCAAATAGAGTAAGGGATACAAATTTAAGGGGAAGAGGAAAAGTACTAGGTATGCTGAGGGGCTTTTATAAGGAAGGAGGCTAGTGTTTAGGAAGACAGTGTGATTAAGAGGTGAAGGCAATAAGAGTTAGGTAGTCCTTAACTGCCATCTAGAATTTCAAAGAAATGCTATATCCTTTCCATAGGTTCTAATGGGTGTCAGTTAAGGGAGACATTTTAGGTACTAATTACTTGTTAAAGTTTTGGAGTGGGGAATGACAAACAACTCTGAGGTTGAAGGTCAGAAGAATGCTTGCTTGACTACTCAAGGCTCCTGATGAAGTTCAGCTACCTACCTACAGTTTCGTGTGGGCCTTAATCTATCATTCTGTTTCTCAAAAACACTTTGGTCATTTCCCAGAAGCAGACTTTACCCAAAGGAGAAAGAGCTGTTCAGGGAAACTCCTTTGCAGAATGAAACTTTTCTGTATACAAACACTTTTCTTTTTGGAATCGAGGATGAGAAGCCAGCAAAGAAAGTCAGTGATAAATTGTGAGATTAAAGAGTGAGAGCGTGCTGTCTGGTTCTGATCTCCAGCCCAGGACCAGCCAGGCTGTGCTCCAGGGGCAATGTGGACCAGAAAAGAGCTGGGTGCCTTCCCTGGCTTCTTGACCTGCCTGAACACTTTGCCAGGGCAGTTCCTTCCATCCAGGTGGGCACAGCACTCCTGCCTAAAACACTATGGGAAAGATATAGCGTTTGTTTGAAATTCTAGATGGCAGTTAAGGACTACCTGACTCTTATTGCCTTTACCTCTTAATCACACATAACTGTCTTGCTAGACACCAGCCTCCTTCCTTGTTATAATCTACTGCACAATCCTAGAAGGGCACAGTCTAGGGCAGGGGTCCCCAACCTCTGGGATCGAATGCCTGATCTGAGGTGGAGCTGATGTCATAATAATAGAAACAATGTGCACAATAAATGTAATGTGCTCGAATCATCCTGAAACCATCCTCATTCCTACCCCTCCACCCCACCTCACCAGGTCTGTGGAAATAGGGTCTTCCACAAAATCCATCCATGGTGCCAAAAGGGTAGGGGACCATTGGCTAGTGCCTGCCTTCTGCTAAGACATGGCCACTTGAAAAGGGGCTCTCTTTTGGCATCCTTCAAAGGCTTCTTAGGAAATTGTTAAAGACAGAAATTTTGAAATTGAATTGTACTGGCTGAGAAAAGAGGGGTGAGGCACAGCAGCTGCTCCCTAGCAGCTGCCCCAGCTGCCCTGTCCTTGCTCTGTCCTGGTCCTGGGGAAAGGCCAGCCTCTTGGACACCACACCCACCTGTCCTGGAAGGAAGCAAGAAGAGGGGCTGGAAGGTGAAGGGTCAGGTTTAGAGAGAGGTCTCTAGCCATGGGTGTTGGAGAGACATTTATAACCACAAACGCCAAGGAAAGGGCAAACAAAACAAAATACATATCACTTAATCCCATGACTTGTGGGTCCAAGATCACACATTGCATGTGTGTGTGTGTGTGTGTGTGTGTGTGTGTGACGAGGTGCCCTTTTGTGAGGGACCTCGGGGAAAGGGGAGAGTTCTGTAGGAGAAGGAACCCCGTTGTCTCTCTTGGATCCTCATGCCTTGTGTGCCGGAGTGACTGCGGTCGGATTGACTCTCCTTTTCCTTCTCTTGCCTGCCTGGACCACGAAATGATAAGCAGCCCACATGACAACGCTCTTCCACCACCAGCTGCCTCATCCCCACTCTCAAGTGCCTGCGAGTGAAACGTCACCAAAAGTTATTGCCAGCGACAAACAGGAGCTGACAAATTGTCGATAATCGCCCCTTGAACGTGCAGGATGGCTTGCAGGCGATAAAAAAGTAGATGTACTGTTCGAAGAGTTGGGTCGGGCGCGGACTCCAGCCAGGTTCGCGGTTCCCAGGTGGCGCCCCGCCCCGCCGCCCGGCGGCACCCCAGCCCCCCAACCCGGGACCGCGCGCGGTTGCGGGGCCGCTGAGCTCCCACTTGGCCGCTCCAGCTCTGACTCTCCTGTAGTCTGACTCACACAGACCGCAGGAGGAGCCGCTCTCTTCCCTCTCCTCCAGTTAACCCCTCCGGGTGCGCGTGTCTGTGGTCTCCAGAGCCCTTGATGTACAACCAGGTTACCCGAGTTTTCTTTTGTTTGAAATCCTGGCCCGCAAGACGTTGGCGTGTTCCGGACATCCAGTTACTTCTTCATGCCTGTCTGTATCCTGCGACAGAGAAAATGATTAGGAATTGGGGTTCAAGAGAAATAATGGTACTTTTACCTGAGGATGCACTGAAAGAATGTGTGCACGTTACATCAGTTCATAATTGAAGATTAATCTGAAAAAGCTCTTTTCAAGTTTGCAAGTTAGTGCCCCCCTCGCCCCCCGCCACACACACACATCAGGTTGACCAGAGTGCCCTTTGCTTTCCACATTTTGGGTTCACTTGTGTTTCAAATTTCAGAGTAACTTCAAATATATATACTGATCTAAACATGAATTCTCTATGTAAGGTCGATTTCTTGTGTGATTTATCTACAAATCAACCTTAAAGCTTTAGATTCCATGATTAGTCACAGCCCTCCTAGGAGGTTGATTTAAATATAAAAGTTTGAGTTCACAGTTAAAGTCACTCTTCTACTTTCTCCAACTTGAATTTTGATTTCTGCATGTAAATACCACACAGCATTTGAATTCAGGGTCTTATCGTTAAACTGGAGTTTTTCCTCATTTCCTTGAACTCTACAAATGAACTGCATTGTCACATAATCAATAAGAAAAACTCAGCTGTCACAGATTCTAAGCAACCCCGTGCCACAGAAATAGCACGATCTGGCATTTTTGAGTTTGAAAAATATGCTGTTTGGATGACATGAGACCAGAACTACCCAGACGGCTTAAATGTTGTGGTTTCTATGGTTAGCTACTGATGGACCTGCTGAGATATTTCAAATAGGCATCTCTCCTGGTTAGAGACCAGATGCTTCTTTTTCTTCTATTATCCAGTAGCATAAGACCATTGGGGTCTGCGATTCAAAGCTATTTCTAACCTCATCTAAGTTTGTCTGCTTTCCTACATTTTATGACAGAACTCCTGGCCGCTCCAGCTCTGACTCTCCTGTAGTCTGACTCACACAGACCGCAGGAGGAGCCGCTCTCTTCCCTCTCCTCCAGTTAACCCCTCCGGGTGCGCGTGTCTGTGGTCTCCAGAGCCCTTGATGTACAACCAGGTTACCCGAGTTTTCTTTTGTTTGAAATCCTGGCCCGCAAGACGTTGGCGTGTTCCGGACATCCAGTTACTTCTTCATGCCTGTCTGTATCCTGCGACAGAGAAAATGATTAGGAATTGGGGTTCAAGAGAAATAATGGTACTTTTACCTGAGGATGCACTGAAAGAATGTGTGCACGTTACATCAGTTCATAATTGAAGATTAATCTGAAAAAGCTCTTTTCAAGTTTGCAAGTTAGTGCCCCCCTCGCCCCCCGCCACACACACACATCAGGTTGACCAGAGTGCCCTTTGCTTTCCACATTTTGGGTTCACTTGTGTTTCAAATTTCAGAGTAACTTCAAATATATATACTGATCTAAACATGAATTCTCTATGTAAGGTCGATTTCTTGTGTGATTTATCTACAAATCAACCTTAAAGCTTTAGATTCCATGATTAGTCACAGCCCTCCTAGGAGGTTGATTTAAATATAAAAGTTTGAGTTCACAGTTAAAGTCACTCTTCTACTTTCTCCAACTTGAATTTTGATTTCTGCATGTAAATACCACACAGCATTTGAATTCAGGGTCTTATCGTTAAACTGGAGTTTTTCCTCATTTCCTTGAACTCTACAAATGAACTGCATTGTCACATAATCAATAAGAAAAACTCAGCTGTCACAGATTCTAAGCAACCCCGTGCCACAGAAATAGCACGATCTGGCATTTTTGAGTTTGAAAAATATGCTGTTTGGATGACATGAGACCAGAACTACCCAGACGGCTTAAATGTTGTGGTTTCTATGGTTAGCTACTGATGGACCTGCTGAGATATTTCAAATAGGCATCTCTCCTGGTTAGAGACCAGATGCTTCTTTTTTTTCTTCTATTATCCAGTAGCATAAGACCATTGGGGTCTGCGATTCAAAGCTATTTCTAACCTCATCTAAGTTTGTCTGCTTTCCTACATTTTATGACAGAATTTCAAATCAGACATTTTCCTCCCTACTAGATCAGACAGTAGCAATGAGCAATTCAGATCTGGATTTTGGAGTTGAAATCTGAAACTAAATGTTCAACAACTTTAACACCCATCCTTTGAAGTTCTACCTCATTCCATCAATGTGATCAGGATTTCTGCAGTATATAAATCCTCCAGATCAAAAGTAACTGAATGGCATCTGATCATAAGTACCAGGAACCCATAATCTTTCTTTATCTACCTCAATGTTGCTCTCTCTAGTTGCATTTCTGGCTTTCTGTGCACAATCTGCCCTGTACAAATGCTTCCATATCATATGAGGACATAATCCTTTCTCATCTATATTCCCTCTCCTTTTATCTTAGATACAGTACTTTTAACTCAATGACTTCTTTCACCACTGGCATTTTTTTTAAAGTGGTACTGGGTGGACCTACTGTGGAATCTACCCCCACTTGATAGATTAGATTATGTGATTAAAAGGTTAATTTATCTCACAAGAACCTTGCTAAGAAGCCTCATGACCTTGGCATATGATTGGAATACCATTCCATACTCGGAATATTTTACACACCAAAGGTGAAAGGTAATCTCATTCATAGATTTGCTCTGTCAGTGAAATGATGCATTAAATACTACAGTTACCCTTCCTGGACCCACTTATACAAAGAAAAATACTAGATCAGACAGTAGCCAGCTAGGTGAGACAAATTCAGTTTATAATTTCAAAGCTTGAAGGTGTAAAACTTGTCTTTTCTGAAACTAAAGCTATTGGAATCCACATTTTCTACATCTACCATGGCTAAGCTCTTTGGGATAAACTAAGAAATACCACCTCTAATTAGTTCGTTTGTCATCAGAGAACCACTGCATCAAGCCAGGTATTTTGCTCCTTTTCAACTCTTGAAGAAAATGGGACAATGTGGGCTATTATAAAAAGCTCAGCACTCAGTGCCAACATTTCAAATTGGCTTCATTTTACAAGTTTTCAGAAACCCCCAGCTCATTCAGATTATGTCTTGGCAACCTTGTTCCAGCCTCAAACAGGACCGTTAACACAGTAGAGTTTATCTGTTATCATAGGTCACAGGCTTCTCCATAGCTGGAGGTTGACATTTGGAACCTGTGTCATGGAGAAGGGGTGAACATCCATTCAAGAACCAAGGCACTTATTTCCGAAATAACTGTCCTGGGTGAGTGGGGACAAGGGCAGAGCAGGGGACAAAGAAGGGAAGAACTAGGCACACATACTTACCAGGCTGGGGGTGACTGAGTTCAGATCAAGGACATTTAGGTCACTGAGGAAAAGAGATTTCTTCTTGGATGCTTGCTCAGTGTGCAAATTTATCTTATGAGAAACAAATGATCCCATCCCAGCTTTATCCACTAAAAAATCTTATTATGATTTAGAAATGTGCTGCATTAAATCATTTTGTCCTTGATTCTTAAGACACAAACCACACGAGGTCAATACCACAAATTTGAGGATTTGCCTATGACACATTGCATACAGGAGACGTACTGGGCAACCCCACCCCCACCCCGTGTATATATGACTCTAAAATTTTAAGTTGCTCATTCCTCTCTAGACTTTTATATGTCCTCCCACCTCCACACAGAAAATGCCTGCAGTCTAAATTTCAGAGCACATAAACCATGAACTGGAGCTGTTTTCAGTACTATTTATTAAATGCTTCTCTTTTTTTCTACCCAGGCATTCACCCCAAGGGATTGAGCAATGCATGGTTCTACTCAACTAGGTCTGAGAGGAAAGTCTGGGGTTACAAGAGCATCTTCACCATTGCAGTATTCTGGCTGCACCTGTTTCCTCACACAGTTCTCCGGACTCGCTCTCAGCTCAATTCTACAAACATACTATCTGGGTCTCCATTTATCTGTTAAAATGGTGCCGGGTGTTTGCCAGGAGTATTGTGTCACCACTGCTGGCACATTTCTCTCTTCTAATGTCTGTCATTACACAAAGCATTCTAAAAAGCTCATTTTCAACTCTGAAAATATACTCCTACTACAGAAGTCATTACATTAGCATAACATGCACAAAGTTCCAAGCGGTAGTTTGGTTATAGATCTCAAATCCTTCCTCTTCCATCAGATTGGTGTTGAGGTATGATGTTGTCCTGTAGCCTCTAGGATCTGAGTCACTGGACTCCCTGCTGGAGGGAAGTTCTTCTAGCCTCAACTCTTTGTCCTTGGGAACTCAAAGTGAGGTAAAAGTTTCTAGTGTCACCTGCCCCAGATGGGACCTTTCTTTCAGATACCTCCATCTCTTTTTTCTTCCTCTTTCCATACGCTTTTTTCCTTGACCACTGAGAAAATGTGTCTTAAGTGATATTCTTCCACAGGTGTCTCACTGGAGATGGGTACATACCAATACTGCACTTACAGGCAACACAAGCACCATTCGGTCCTTTTGTTGGGGGTGAGGCTTGGGAAATTCGACCTCGGGTCGGCCCTGCCATTTGTGGCAGTATAGATTAGCTGAGACTCTGCTGAGGCAGTGGCGGTGGCAAGGGTCAGTAAGGTTGAGATGTATTCAGATGTTAATTTACACCTGAAAAGGCTGAATGCAGTTCCCGACATAGAGGGTGACTGGAGTTTCTCATGAACGCTGTCTGTGAGAGCTTCCTTGGGAAAGTTGAAACGGAGGCGAAAACCATCTAAAAGTTATGGGAGCAGGAAGAAGGCTAGAGCATGGGGACAGTCTTGTTGAATTAAAGGAAATCTATTTAGCCACCAGTTGTAACTCTATGTTCAACTTTTCCTTTTTAGCATAGTTTTAAGGTATAACGGGGCAGGTGGTAATTTCCACTTTACTAAATATTTGGAGATTGTCTATCAAATTCAGAAATACTGATGTGGCAGTAAGGATGAGGGATTAGTCTCGTGTTTTTGTTTTTTCTTTCTTTTTTTTCTGCCATTGGGATGGGTGTCCTTGTTTTGCTGTCTTTCTGTTGAACAACGTTACCTATCTTGCTTAGTAGAATTCCAAAGTACTTCATGAGTAACTAAGAAAAACTGACTACATTCCAATACTGCCTTTAACCTCAAACATGGTGAAGGATTCATTCAGATCCCAGGATCACACTGAGGCATTAATTAGGCTGATGAAATCCATCGAAATGTATGAATTCAGCATAATCAAGTTTCTACCAAAGACTATCGTTAAGGAATACGTGAGCAGCTGGGAGAATAGAAAGTACTGTTAGAGTTAAGTCATGCATGTAATTGAGTATATTTAACATAACCATTTTAATGATCAGTGATTAAAAGTGCATCTTACTTAAATGGTATATCCTCTGCAATTTGTTCATATCAACTTGATAATATTCTCCAAAGGAAAAAATATGGATACACATTTCTAAACAAGATCTTTTTTGAGTCTGGGGAGGAGGAAAGCAGGAAAGTGAACTGGGGAAAAAAAGTGGCTTTTGCATCCAAACAGCCACATAGATGTGATATAAATTAATCAGTTTTAGGTATCATCTGTGCTCAGTTCAGAGTATTAGGAATATATCACAGATGAGTTTCTTCAGCCTTCAAAAAGAACGTAATTCATTAAAGAGGCTTTCTCTGTCTGACAAGATTTTTTTTTTTTAAGAGCCAGAGAGATTCGCTCAAATCCTGATGACTTTTGCCCCTTCTCCCAGGAACCTGGGAAGTTCACCTTTCCATTTCTACTTCCCACCTGTGAGGTTGGCTGATCTTTGGGGAACTCACCTCTGTGAAGACGGCATTAGAAAGAGGTGAGAGCGCATCACAAGGAGAGAGTGCCCCTGGGTATGACCATCTAGGACCACAAACAGGAGAAGACCTCAAAGGGAAATGAGTCTTTCAAATCAGCTGGCAGCTTGAGCCTAAACTCTGTGCGTTTGGAGATGGACTCTGCTCTGTTCACTTAGACCTGGCCAGATAAATGAAGTCACTGTGGAGACACTCACAAACCAGCCCAACTCTTTTTGTTGTAGTTTCTCAGCCTTTGCACTCAAAACACGCAAATCACTGATTAATGAAGAGAAAAGAGCTAGCTCTAGGTCTATCGCTAGAAAGTGCACATCTCACAATATTTGCACCTGCACGCAGGCACTATAAACGTGAGGGTTTAAGAGAGGCAATGCAGTTGACCCATCTTGCTTAGTAGACCGTAAACTAAGAAAAACTGACTACATTCCAATACTGCCTTTAACCTCAAACATGGTGAAGGATTCATTCAGATCCCAGGATCACACTGAGGCATTAATTAGGCTGATGAAATCCATCGAAATGTATGAATTCAGCATAATCAAGTTTCTACCAAAGACTATCGTTAAGGAATACGTGAGCAGCTGGGAGAATAGAAAGTACTGTTAGAGTTAAGTCATGCATGTAATTGAGTATATTTAACATAACCATTTTAATGATCAGTGATTAAAAGTGCATCTTACTTAAATGGTATATCCTCTGCAATTTGTTCATATCAACTTGATAATATTCTCCAAAGGAAAAAATATGGATACACATTTCTAAACAAGATCTTTTTTGAGTCTGGGGAGGAGGAAAGCAGGAAAGTGAACTGGGGAAAAAAAGTGGCTTTTGCATCCAAACAGCCACATAGATGTGATATAAATTAATCAGTTTTAGGTATCATCTGTGCTCAGTTCAGAGTATTAGGAATATATCACAGATGAGTTTCTTCAGCCTTCAAAAAGAACGTAATTCATTAAAGAGGCTTTCTCTGTCTGACAAGATTTTTTTTTTTTAAGAGCCAGAGAGATTCGCTCAAATCCTGATGACTTTTGCCCCTTCTCCCAGGAACCTGGGAAGTTCACCTTTCCATTTCTACTTCCCACCTGTGAGGTTGGCTGATCTTTGGGGAACTCACCTCTGTGAAGACGGCATTAGAAAGAGGTGAGAGCGCATCACAAGGAGAGAGTGCCCCTGGGTATGACCATCTAGGACCACAAACAGGAGAAGACCTCAAAGGGAAATGAGTCTTTCAAATCAGCTGGCAGCTTGAGCCTAAACTCTGTGCGTTTGGAGATGGACTCTGCTCTGTTCACTTAGACCTGGCCAGATAAATGAAGTCACTGTGGAGACACTCACAAACCAGCCCAACTCTTTTTGTTGTAGTTTCTCAGCCTTTGCACTCAAAACACGCAAATCACTGATTAATGAAGAGAAAAGAGCTAGCTCTAGGTCTATCGCTAGAAAGTGCACATCTCACAATATTTGCACCTGCACGCAGGCACTATAAACGTGAGGGTTTAAGAGAGGCAATGCAGTTGACCCAGCTCCCCAAAGTTGCCTCAGCAACTTTTTTTTCCTCCCTTCACCGCTGTCCCTCCTCCCATAAAGAGGTCAGTCAGTGTATTCTCAGAATACGGTTTGAAGAGTAGCACATCTTGGAACATCCAGGAGTTGCACCTCAAGACTTTTTTACAAACCTGAATCGGGAGAAAGGAAAGCACAGGCACAAAAAACTTTGCTGGGACACACGATCTACCTGCTGCAAACAAACCAAAATTATTTTAAGGGGAAGTTTATCTGAAGCCTTTCTTTCCCCCCATAGCATGTCTGTCTTCCTTGGCTTGGAGGGACAGGCTCTTGAGAAATCAGGTGTCACAAGGAACTCTCCCGCAACCAATGTATAGTCTATAAATATCGTGGAAGAGTCATGCCAGGGGTAGTCGGTGTAAGAGAATCTGGAGTTTTGAAAGCATCTTTTTCTTCTGGCTATGGTGGCACTTAAATGATAATGCGGGCAATGGAGCTAGGAGATTTATATCTTTTGGAAAGTAGGGCGAGCCAGATGGTAATAGCGTCATTAACACACAAACTTGGGATGTGCAAGTGAAGCTTGAAATTGGGAAAGAGATCGGGAGAACAAAGGGGGCTGCTGTTGAAAGGCTACCCCTCTTCTGCCGGCCAAAGCTAAGAGCCTCGTGGTACCGGGGTCTGCGCCTGCCCAGAGCTGGATAATAAATGACAGCCTTCCCCCTCCCCTGTTGTGACTTAGAAAGCACCGAGAAAACTTTTGCAATAGACAAATGTGGCTCTTATTTATGTGTAACCCTTTGTAGCCTGAAGTGGAAGGAATGGGCCTTTAATTCAACTGCACTCCCACCCTCTGTCCCCACCCTAGTTTGATAAGCTCTTGCAATTGTTGACATTTATTTTATGGAATCAAAGTGCCGCTTGTTGCACATTCCAGACAAAAGTTCATTTTCCTCCCCTTATGTAAATACTCTAAGTAAATATTAAAGTTGAACAGGCACTACCTTTTTCATTTTGATCATGGGGGTTGGTGTGAAGGTGCTGGCGGGGTTAAACTACAGTTTTACTTTTGAAACGTCTTAATGTTTAAGTTAAACTCCCACTTGCTCAAATAGATATATTTCAGAGAGAATACAGAGGCCATATTAAGACAAGATTAACAAATGACATTAATAATAATAATGCATGTCTATAACACACACACAAGCCTCTATAAACAGGCAGGGCAGTTTGTAACTAAAGAAAACAAAACGAATGACTTCGTTTTCGTATATATGATAGATACAGTATGTATGTATATGTAAGACAGCAAAGGTAATGGTCATTAAATATTAAATAGCTTGAGTGATGCCTGTTAGCGACTCCCAAGTTTGTCTAAACCCAAATCGAACGTTTTTCTTTTTCCTTTTTAAGAAAAAAAAGAAAAGAAAAAAATACTGGAGTTCTTTAAAAGCCCGAAGGACTTACCCTCAAGGCATTATTCCGAGAAAAACTGAGACTGGCCGTTCGTCACAGGCAATTGTGAAGGGTTTCAAAGGGCCGATCAAACGATCGCCAGAGTAATCTACATTCAAGTCCGGATGGTGGTGTTACCGCACACACCTGCGGGGTGTTTGCTGTCCGTGCCCCTCGCCGAGCTACAAATCATCATTAAAGCGAGCTGCTTAAGCTTCTTCCCAGCCTCTAGACAAGAGTTACTTGGGACAGTTCACTTTGATATTGCTACAGCTCGCAAGTGACGAGCACGCTATTTTGGAGCTCAAACTCGAGTCCACACCTAGTTCGCGCGCGGCAAAGTAAGGAGGGTGGTGTGGTTGGGGCAAGGGGTTTGGTGAGCCCATTGTAAAAGTCTTGTTTCTCCTATTTCCTGAGCAGGCTGGCCACAACTAAGTATAGAAAACCAGGTGAGAAGCATCTGAAACCTGCCTCGAGTTTTCGACTGAGAGTCTTCCAAAACTTCACTGTCCTTGCCACAACTTTTAACCGACCGGACAAGTCTAAACCTCAGTGCCTCTCCTTTCTTCTCTTACATTCACACAATCGGCCAGCACACTCCCTCGAGTGCAAGATAACATTATTTATCTCGATCAACACCGGAGATCTGCTTGCTTTTGATCATGGGGTTGGTGTGAAGGTGCTGGCGGGGTTAAACTACAGTTTTACTTTTGAAACGTCTTAATGTTTAAGTTAAACTCCCACTTGCTCAAATAGATATATTTCAGAGAGAATACAGAGGCCATATTAAGACAAGATTAACAAATGACATTAATAATAATAATGCATGTCTATAACACACACACAAGCCTCTATAAACAGGCAGGGCAGTTTGTAACTAAAGAAAACAAAACGAATGACTTCGTTTTCGTATATATGATAGATACAGTATGTATGTATATGTAAGACAGCAAAGGTAATGGTCATTAAATATTAAATAGCTTGAGTGATGCCTGTTAGCGACTCCCAAGTTTGTCTAAACCCAAATCGAACGTTTTTCTTTTTCCTTTTTAAGAAAAAAAAGAAAAGAAAAAAATACTGGAGTTCTTTAAAAGCCCGAAGGACTTACCCTCAAGGCATTATTCCGAGAAAAACTGAGACTGGCCGTTCGTCACAGGCAATTGTGAAGGGTTTCAAAGGGCCGATCAAACGATCGCCAGAGTAATCTACATTCAAGTCCGGATGGTGGTGTTACCGCACACACCTGCGGGGTGTTTGCTGTCCGTGCCCCTCGCCGAGCTACAAATCATCATTAAAGCGAGCTGCTTAAGCTTCTTCCCAGCCTCTAGACAAGAGTTACTTGGGACAGTTCACTTTGATATTGCTACAGCTCGCAAGTGACGAGCACGCTATTTTGGAGCTCAAACTCGAGTCCACACCTAGTTCGCGCGCGGCAAAGTAAGGAGGGTGGTGTGGTTGGGGCAAGGGGTTTGGTGAGCCCATTGTAAAAGTCTTGTTTCTCCTATTTCCTGAGCAGGCTGGCCACAACTAAGTATAGAAAACCAGGTGAGAAGCATCTGAAACCTGCCTCGAGTTTTCGACTGAGAGTCTTCCAAAACTTCACTGTCCTTGCCACAACTTTTAACCGACCGGACAAGTCTAAACCTCAGTTTCTCTCCTTCCTTCTCTTACAGTCACACAATCGGGCCAGCACACTCCCTCGAGTGCAAGATAACATTATTTATCTCGATCAACACCGGAGATCTGCTTTGAAACTTTCACTTTTGATTCATTCGTTTGGGATTATATCATCCCTTTCTTTGCGACCCTGTCTTCTCTGCCCTCACCTTGAGAAAGAGAGAGAGAAAAAAAATCTGGAGTTGGAGAAAAAGAAAGGGACGTGGGGGTCGGACAGTTGGAGCACGGAGAAAAAGCAGGAAGGTCGGTTTCTGTTTGCTGCCTGCCTGGGTGTCTGCGAGCTCTGCAATCCGTGGGCGCCCCATTTGGGGCGGGGGGAATAACCGGTTGCGGGCAATGCCAAAAATCAACCAACACTCGGAGCGAATGTATCAATAGACCAATTTTCTGCTCCAACCGCGCGAGCTTTTTCATTTCAGTCCAGAGTGGAGGCGTCTGCGCAGCGCAAGACGCAACAGCACGCTAGCGTCGGGAAAAAAAAAAGAGGGCGCTAGATGCGGGAGGCGCAAATATGGAAATTAACTCATTAGGAAGGGGTGTGGTTACTGCGAAGCCCCCTCCTCCATCCTTTCCTTTCTCCCTTGCTGCCACCGTCCCAGCTTGCTAAATATGAGATTACAAACAAACAAATAAAGCAGAAGCTGACTACGCAGCCCCAGATCAAACACGCTCCAGATAATTTGCTCCACTCAGCGCTGCGGCCAGACCTGCGGCGGAGCGCGGGCCCCCAACGCCCGCCCGCGGCTTCTGCGCCCGCTCCGCGCCAGCCAGACTGTCCGCGGCTCTGAAGGCCAGGGCCGGAGGCGGCGTTTCGAAGGCGCAGCACGTGGCATTGGCGCCCCGTTTGGTGTAACTTTTAAAACATCAAACAAACGCTTGCACCAATATGGTAACCCTTCGAGGGCTTCCGCTGATCTCACCGGTCCTGCCCTGAAGCAGCTTGGAGGGGAGGGTGTGATGTTTCTCTTGGGGAGAAAAAGACCCCCAGACTAGAAAGTAGCGTCCCATAGAGCCAGGGGGCTTCTCCTGTGGCTCGGCACTCAAAGCGGCGAGTGGGGCGTCAGCGTTGAGAAAGGCTAGGGCCAGTGATGGGCGTCGGGTAGACATGAGCGTTAAAGACGCGTTAAGATATTAACCAGAGACCCCGTACCCAAGAATGAGGGCTCGGGGTTTGCAAAACCTAGGCTGCGTAAATCGGTGCCGAAATGTTTGGACGGGGATGGGGGCACGATAAGGAAGAAACAGAACGCAAACCCTCTTACATCCCCCTCCTCAGCCGCCCTGCCCCCACGTCCTCAAAGCCGGCCTCTGTGGAGAGATTGGGGGCCGGGGGGGCATGTGCTTTTATGGTTTTTCTTCCTGCGTGGCCCGCCTCCCCGGCCCTGCTCCTGCCCGGCGCGCCCCCAGCTGCGGGCCCCTTAGAGGAAGGCCGCCCAGACCCCTCGTCTCCCGCTGCCTGCAGGCCACCGAGCCTCAAAGCGCGCATTGTCCAGCGGGGGCGGGGAGGCCAGCGGGCCCCTGGAGAAGAATAACACTGTGCCCAAGTCCTGTTCGGGAAAGTTTCCTAATGCACTCCTTGTGGTAAAATACACTTTTACCGGGGGGTAGGGGTGGGGGCTTGGAATAACTTTGTGAAAATACATGGCCTTCTCGCACTTTCTCAACTCTTTCCCTTGTCACTTTTTTCGGTTCTTAGAATAGGGGAGAGTGGACTGGAAAGAAATTGCGGGGAGTGGGGGTTGCGAAAATGTGACCAAGACTCTAGACCCGTCGATGTGACGGTTTTAAAGTGCGGGTGGGAGGAGAAGGGGGGATGTCTCCACCCAGGTCTGGGCGAAGGGCAGCTGCACAGTCGGTGCGCGGGGAAGAGGGGGTGGGGCGGTGAGGGGAGAGGGGCCCCGAGGGCGCGCGTGCAGGCGAAGCATTTCGCACCTCCTGTTTATCTTAGAAGCGAGGCGGGCGGGCAGGAAGGGGTGTGTTCTGCCTCCGGACAGACAGTAGAAGTTGAATAAAATGAGGGCTTCCGCTGATCTCACCGGTCCTGCCCTGAAGCAGCTTGGAGGGGAGGGTGTGATGTTTCTCTTGGGGAGAAAAAGACCCCCAGACTAGAAAGTAGCGTCCCATAGAGCCAGGGGGCTTCTCCTGTGGCTCGGCACTCAAAGCGGCGAGTGGGGCGTCAGCGTTGAGAAAGGCTAGGGCCAGTGATGGGCGTCGGGTAGACATGAGCGTTAAAGACGCGTTAAGATATTAACCAGAGACCCCGTACCCAAGAATGAGGGCTCGGGGTTTGCAAAACCTAGGCTGCGTAAATCGGTGCCGAAATGTTTGGACGGGGATGGGGGCACGATAAGGAAGAAACAGAACGCAAACCCTCTTACATCCCCCTCCTCAGCCGCCCTGCCCCCACGTCCTCAAAGCCGGCCTCTGTGGAGAGATTGGGGGCCGGGGGGGCATGTGCTTTTATGGTTTTTCTTCCTGCGTGGCCCGCCTCCCCGGCCCTGCTCCCTGCCCGGCGCTCCCCCAGCTGCGGGCCCCTTAGAGGAAGGCCGCCCAGACCCCTCGTCTCCCGCTGCCTGCAGGCCACCGAGCCTCAAAGCGCGCATTGTCCAGCGGGGGCGGGGAGGCCAGCGGGCCCCTGGAGAAGAATAACACTGTGCCCAAGTCCTGTTCGGGAAAGTTTCCTAATGCACTCCTTGTGGTAAAATACACTTTTACCGGGGGGTAGGGGTGGGGGCTTGGAATAACTTTGTGAAAATACATGGCCTTCTCGCACTTTCTCAACTCTTTCCCTTGTCACTTTTTTCGGTTCTTAGAATAGGGGAGAGTGGACTGGAAAGAAATTGCGGGGAGTGGGGGTTGCGAAAATGTGACCAAGACTCTAGACCCGTCGATGTGACGGTTTTAAAGTGCGGGTGGGAGGAGAAGGGGGGATGTCTCCACCCAGGTCTGGGCGAAGGGCAGCTGCACAGTCGGTGCGCGGGGAAGAGGGGGTGGGGCGGTGAGGGGAGAGGGGCCCCGAGGGCGCGCGTGCAGGCGAAGCATTTCGCACCTCCTGTTTATCTTAGAAGCGAGGCGGGCGGGCAGGAAGGGGGGGTGAATTGTTCTGCCTCCGGACAGACAGTAGAAGTTGAATAAAATAGAGAGGCGGGCACACGCAAAAACAAAACCTGTTGTAGACTCGGACCCGAATTCCAAATAGTGAGGGTTCCCCCTTTGCAAAGAATTCCGAAAGCTTAGGACCCCCAGAAACAGAGGCCCTCCTGAGTCTGCGAGAGCCGCGACAGAGAACCGTTAGAATTGAGGTTTTGGGGGCAAATGTGACTAATCTGTGCTCCGGGCAGCTAGTGCCCATCCTTCCAAGCGTGCCATCTGCATTTAAGTGGTCTCTGGGTTTCATCTGCCCTTGCAGGCATTAGCAAAATAATGGCTTGTGCCCCTTGCAAAACTCTGCCTGAAAAAAAGTATATTCCAAGGCTCTGCGTGGGTGAATCCGTTTTTTAAATCAAAACAAAACGAGACTTTTAAAGAGCCCCGGGTCGGTGCTCTCCCTGTCCAACAGCCAAAGTGACCGAAGGGACGCATTAGTCGTTGTGGCTGTTTGGGAGTTGCGCTAATTTGGTATGTGGACTCAATGCCTTAATGCTAAATCGGCAATCTAAAGGATTGAGGACCAAGCCCGATAAAAGCTCTAATTGCTCCTGGAAGATTTAGGTGGTTGCTAGGATCTGAGGACCACCACCACCACCACCACCACCACCACACACACAAAAACAACACAACAACCTCCAATAGAGTGTTTGGGCTGCGTGCATTGAGGGGGGTGGGTAGAGTTTCTACGGCGAGTAGTGCCCACATCTGCTGGAACTTCCATATCTAAGCTGTTCATTTACGGGAGCCAACTTATGAAATCTCCACAATTAGATCTTCATTGTTCTTCCTCCACAACGCTGTCTAGAAAGAAAAGGTCTTCTCGGTCGGGGCCAATCCAACGAAGCGTTTGACGTTATTAAATAATAAAGCGATTGTGATTTACATTGTTGTTCAGAAAAAAAGGCCAATTATCCACTGTTATGTTGCCATAAAGATCATATTAACTAGAATTAGTAATCAAACAATATGCGAGCGTTTTAAAAAGTACAGCCGAACTGGGTGACAGCTACCGCGACGTCTTCACTTTCACCAGTGAACCCACCCGCGCCGGCAGCGGAGCGAGAGAGAGGCAGTCGCCGCAGACCCGAAAGGAGGGAGAGAACAGCAAAGTGGTGATTAACGGTCTCCAGTGTTAATTATTCTCAATTAATCGCAAACAGTACAAACCTTCCCTCGTTTTCTGGAAGTTCTCTGGTTTGGGATGCTCTGAAAATTCCGCCTTACTGGGAGGGGTTTACAAGAAATCCGGAAGAGGCCATCTCTGGGCAAGTGTACCTGTCAGCGAGGCAGGTGTGTGTACGGAGATGGCGTGCGGTGTGTGCGCGGGAGGTCCGCTGCCTTTCCCAGAGCCTGGACTGCAACCCGAGGCGGGGACCTGGCGCGGGCCAGGCCCGCAGCATCTTTACACCCCTAGTGCATCTTTGCGTCTTCTCCACTCAAATCACTCTTTCTCGCCCTCTGTTATTAGGTTTATAACTCTTTGCCCACTTAAATTTGTGCAGCCAACCAAGGAAATCTAAATAGGTTTGAGTCGCCCCTTGGGTACAGAATGGAAGCTTTAATAAGAAAGATTAATTGTGGGTGTGTACCTGCCGGAAGACGCAGCAGCTACCAAGTGGTGGCGGGTAGCGGGGTCCAGGGGAGGGAGACACCTCCCGTCTGAGGCCCAGACTTTAGTAGGCGCCGTAGGCATACTCATCACAGGCCACCGGCAACTCGTTGCAGCGTCTCCCAAGCAAAGGGCGCCACGGAGATGGTAAGACGCATCTCTTTCTGTGTAATTTGAGGTTTTAAAGAACTTGGTCCTTATTCACTCTGCACATCGAACCCTCTGGCCCTGCGCTCCGCTCTGCCGGACTCCAGACTCCTTCCCTCCGTGCCCGAGGCGGGAGGTGGGTAAGGCTTGTGGTTTCGGCCCTGGGAGGTCTACCTATTCCCGTCCCCACCCACTGAACAGTGTTCAGGCGAATGATAAAGGTTTTGCTCCAAGCGCTAGAAAGTTGATATTTTTGTTGCCGCGATGAAAAATGTATACGGTTACATGGTTTTTAAATAGGCAAACAGGGAACAATTTTCCTCGGCGCGATGCTTCAGCAAATCCGGTCACAGAGGGCAATCAGACAGTGGCAGGGCCATGGGATCGCGCGCAGACCCGAAAGGAGGGAGAGAACAGCAAAGTGGTGATTAACGGTCTCCAGTGTTAATTATTCTCAATTAATCGCAAACAGTACAAACCTTCCCTCGTTTTCTGGAAGTTCTCTGGTTTGGGATGCTCTGAAAATTCCGCCTTACTGGGAGGGGTTTACAAGAAATCCGGAAGAGGCCATCTCTGGGCAAGTGTACCTGTCAGCGAGGCAGGTGTGTGTACGGAGATGGCGTGCGGTGTGTGCGCGGGAGGTCCGCTGCCTTTCCCAGAGCCTGGACTGCAACCCGAGGCGGGGACCTGGCGCGGGCCAGGCCCGCAGCATCTTTACACCCCTAGTGCATCTTTGCGTCTTCTCCACTCAAATCACTCTTTCTCGCCCTCTGTTATTAGGTTTATAACTCTTTGCCCACTTAAATTTGTGCAGCCAACCAAGGAAATCTAAATAGGTTTGAGTCGCCCCTTGGGTACAGAATGGAAGCTTTAATAAGAAAGATTAATTGTGGGTGTGTACCTGCCGGAAGACGCAGCAGCTACCAAGTGGTGGCGGGTAGCGGGGTCCAGGGGAGGGAGACACCTCCCGTCTGAGGCCCAGACTTTAGTAGGCGCCGTAGGCATACTCATCACAGGCCACCGGCAACTCGTTGCAGCGTCTCCCAAGCAAAGGGCGCCACGGAGATGGTAAGACGCATCTCTTTCTGTGTAATTTGAGGTTTTAAAGAACTTGGTCCTTATTCACTCTGCACATCGAACCCTCTGGCCCTGCGCTCCGCTCTGCCGGACTCCAGACTCCTTCCCTCCGTGCCCGAGGCGGGAGGTGGGTAAGGCTTGTGGTTTCGGCCCTGGGAGGTCTACCTATTCCCGTCCCCACCCACTGAACAGTGTTCAGGCGAATGATAAAGGTTTTGCTCCAAGCGCTAGAAAGTTGATATTTTTGTTGCCGCGATGAAAAATGTATACGGTTACATGGTTTTTAAATAGGCAAACAGGGAACAATTTTCCTCGGCGCGATGCTTCAGCAAATCCGGTCACAGAGGGCAATCAGACAGTGGCAGGGCCATGGGATCGCGCCGCGCGAGGCAGCAGCGCTGGGGGAACCTTGCTGGCCCGCAAGGTCCTCGCCTTGCCCCTCCCTCTCTCCGCTAAGCCTTGGATCCCAGATTAAGAAGAGTCGGGGGAGCCGGGCGGAGAAGAGTAGGAACCGTGCAAGGGTGGCGGCAAGAAGGGACTGATGAGAATAATATCTCTAGTAGCGAGCCCTTCTTGAATAATTCCTTTTAAAACTTGAGGCACAGGGGCCTGAGTTTAAGCAAATGTAAAATGAAATGTTCAGAAGGTCCGGCCCTTCAGCGGTGGGGCAGCCAGCTTTGTCGAGAGTTTTCGAACAGTTGCTGCCTTTCCTAACCCTGTTCTCCATCTCCCAGTAAAACCAATTCAAAAGGGGACAGACTCCACTCCACAAGATTAATGTCTGTTCATTTGCAGGATTAACCCTCTTATGAAGCATAATAAAATACTAGAGGTTCTTTTGAATTTAAATAAATACCCGAAATTCGTGCCTTCTCTCCTTTCCTGTTTGGTCTCTCCATACATCAGAAAACAGAGCCTTGAAACCTAGTACCTCTTAGAAGAACTTTAAACTTAAGAGTTTTCAGATCATCTGGGGGCTGTTGTGGGCATGGATATTGAGAGAGAGCGGAGAGATCAGCTTAGCTTTAAATATCCATGGCTATACATTTTGATTTGAAACTCGCGATTAAAAATCTATTTGTTCCTCCCAGGGCTCAGCAGATTTCAATGTTGGTCATGGAGCCACAGAATGTTCATTAAAGGAACCTAACCAAGGCTACTGTATGGCCACTTTGTGAACTCAGAACTATGATGTAGGAAGGAACAGTGCCGGCGGATGGGAACTTGTGGTTTCGGCCCTGGGAGGTCTACCTATTCCCGTCCCCACCCACTGAACAGTGTTCAGGCGAATGATAAAGGTTTTGCTCCAAGCGCTAGAAAGTTGATATTTTTGTTGCCGCGATGAAAAATGTATACGGTTACATGGTTTTTAAATAGGCAAACAGGGAACAATTTTCCTCGGCGCGATGCTTCAGCAAATCCGGTCACAGAGGGCAATCAGACAGTGGCAGGGCCATGGGATCGCGCCGCGCGAGGCAGCAGCGCTGGGGGAACCTTGCTGGCCCGCAAGGTCCTCGCCTTGCCCCTCCCTCTCTCCGCTAAGCCTTGGATCCCAGATTAAGAAGAGTCGGGGGAGCCGGGCGGAGAAGAGTAGGAACCGTGCAAGGGTGGCGGCAAGAAGGGACTGATGAGAATAATATCTCTAGTAGCGAGCCCTTCTTGAATAATTCCTTTTAAAACTTGAGGCACAGGGGCCTGAGTTTAAGCAAATGTAAAATGAAATGTTCAGAAGGTCCGGCCCTTCAGCGGTGGGGCAGCCAGCTTTGTCGAGAGTTTTCGAACAGTTGCTGCCTTTCCTAACCCTGTCCGCCATCTCCCACTAAAACCAATTCAAAAGGGACAGACTCCACTCCACAAGATTAATGTCTGTTCATTTGCAGGATTAACCCTCTTATGAAGCATAATAAAATACTAGAGGTTCTTTTGAATTTAAATAAATACCCGAAATTCGTGCCTTCTCTCCTTTCCTGTTTGGTCTCTCCATACATCAGAAAACAGAGCCTTGAAACCTAGTACCTCTTAGAAGAACTTTAAACTTAAGAGTTTTCAGATCATCTGGGGGCTGTTGTGGGCATGGATATTGAGAGAGAGCGGAGAGATCAGCTTAGCTTTAAATATCCATGGCTATACATTTTGATTTGAAACTCGCGATTAAAAATCTATTTGTTCCTCCCAGGGCTCAGCAGATTTCAATGTTGGTCATGGAGCCACAGAATGTTCATTAAAGGAACCTAACCAAGGCTACTGTATGGCCACTTTGTGAACTCAGAACTATGGATGGGGGGAAAAGTATGAAAGTGTGAGTTGATGTCACGCTGGCTGTCAGTGTGTGGTCTATTGTGGAGAATGGTGCTTTTTGACTGAACAGAGGGAGTCCCCCTCCCCCTTCCCCAGCTCTACTGCACCTGCACTGGATGAGGGAGTCCCTGCCATTCAGCCCATCGCAGATTGTTCAAACAGAAGACATCTCTGACAGCACTCAATTCATTACATTTCTTCCTGCTTTTCAAACCAACACACACACACAAAATGAGTATTGCCAGCCAGTGACAGCCAAAAAAATCTTAAAATACTTTATATGCAGCTAATTTGGAAGCTCACACAACTAAGCATGAAGTATTTTGTATCCTTAACTTGTAAGGCTTCTGGAGAAAAGATTACCTGATTTTTCCTATTGAAAATATACCTTCATAGTTTACATGGGCATAGTAAGTTTGCAGAAAGACACTGCAGCATGGTGCATGGAGAAGTTTTAATGGGAATGAAAGCAGAAACTTGCAAAAGAGAAAAGCCTCTGATTTATCTTATTGGAAGGGTGGCTGGAAATACATTCATAATTTATGCTGGTGAACCAGCGTGCTAATAGAGGTGAGGTACCCAAGAGCCAGAAGGCAGGCAGTGAGGAAAGCGAGAGAGGGTAGTAAGGGAGGCATCGAGGCTGAAGTGTGAGTTAAACATTTAAATCAATTTTCTAACAATGAAGTCTTCCTCCCATATGCTCAGGTTTATTTTGCCATCTTAGACTCCAAGACATTTTTGCACCATTTTACAAAACTGATGAGAGAGTGTTTAGAAAGCTGATGAGAGAGTGTTAGTCTAGTATAACAGAAGTTGGAGTAAACAAACTCTCACAAGGCAAACTTGAGTTTAAGATATTTTCCTTGGAGGTGGGAGTAAGGGGGAAACAAAGAAAGGGAAGAGGACTTTGAGCAGAGGGAAAAACAAGTTCACCAGTTAGTATTTCAGGCTGATTAAACTGTAATGCTATGCAGTAACCCAGATTTGAGTTACATGTGATAGTCAAATCAACCTGGATGTAAGTTGATACTAAACTGACTGTATGTGAAATATTGGCTAATTCTCAGCAAATCATTGGTCTGAAGCAGTGTAAGGCCTCACAACCCCTCCTGTCAAAAGGGCATTCAATGAATTAAATTGGTTTGTAAATAAAACTTGAGAAATGCAGTAGTGTTTTCACTAACACATAATTTTATCCATTCTACGTGGAGTGCACATACCAAATGTCACTCTTATCTACAGGTTAAATTAGTGTTCCAAGGAGCTCTCTTAGCAATGCTTTCTTGATCCTAAAAGGAGTATCATAAGCTACACAAATTATTAGGAATGGAGAAGGAAAGAGAAAATGGAAATGGCATAGCAATGGCAACTGTCCTAAACCATGGCTCTATATGGCAACTGGAAAACTTTTGGGAGTCCAGTTCTCCAGCCACCACTGAAACTTTTGCTGGGCTAAATAGAATAAAGATATACGGTGTACTTTGTAAACGTGTCTAATGTAATTTGTTGATCACCTCACAACAAAACAAACATAAATCAAAATCAACTCATTCAGACCTCACAATAAACTCTAGTTAGCAAATCAAATAACTATATATATGTATTCTTCTTTACATATATATGCAAATGGATAAATATGTATTAATATTGAGTGCCAAGGTGACACAGAGATGGTGGTCGTGTGCCTGACTGTATGTGTAGTGAAGACTCCCGCTAATGGTGTGCTTGATCACCCAGAGGGGCAAGAGGCTCTGAGGCCGCTGGAGCGGGGTGCTGGGGTTGGAGACCAGCTCCCCTGACCTGAGAAGTGTTCGAATTGCCCTTTCTGGAACACGAATCAAACGAATCCTTTCATCCCCAAGGCCCTGCAGACCCTGACGTCACAAGGTGGGGGTGGGGGTGAAGGCTCGCTACTGGCCTGGCCGTCAGCGATAAGAACCCTCAGGAAGAATTCACCGCTTCTTTTAATACAGTAATTATTTTTCGGCCTTTTATGAGTGGGGGCGGCTCCTGCATGGAATGTCTGTATCCTTCCCTTCAGCAAGATGCCCAGAGGTAGCAAGTTTGCAGAATAACTTCCTAGGCAAACCCTAAGCCAGGAAGGGCACTGGAAAAGGAAGAAGGGTGGTCCAAACGAGGCTAATTACACCGTCCAAGACCAGCCAGGAGAGGAAGAACCCAAATTTCTGTACTGATCTCTGAAATCTAAACGAGACTCTTTTGCCTTCCCTATCACCTAATTCCACTGGATAGTTGGAAAAGTAATAGCTATCAGTTCTATTTAGCGTCAGTGGCTTTGTACTCATCTTCTGCGAGGTAACTATGTTATCCCGATTTTATAAATGGCAAAGTGAACAGTCTGCATCCTCCTAGCTCTACGTACTCTGATCCTGGAGGGGCGCAATGTTCCAGGGAGTCCCCACAACTCCTGTATCTTCCCACAGCCATGCCAATCCACAGCCTCTGGCATTCTTGAAGGATAGAGCAAGATAACTCATGCTGAATCCCAAACAAATCTGAACTTTGAGTCCAGTTCTCCAGCCACCACTGAAACTTTTGCTGGGCTAAATAGAATAAAGATATACGGTGTACTTTGTAAACGTGTCTAATGTAATTTGTTGATCACCTCACAACAAAACAAACATAAATCAAAATCAACTCATTCAGACCTCACAATAAACTCTAGTTAGCAAATCAAATAACTATATATATGTATTCTTCTTTACATATATATGCAAATGGATAAATATGTATTAATATTGAGTGCCAAGGTGACACAGAGATGGTGGTCGTGTGCCTGACTGTATGTGTAGTGAAGACTCCCGCTAATGGTGTGCTTGATCACCCAGAGGGGCAAGAGGCTCTGAGGCCGCTGGAGCGGGGTGCTGGGGTTGGAGACCAGCTCCCCTGACCTGAGAAGTGTTCGAATTGCCCTTTCTGGAACACGAATCAAACGAATCCTTTCATCCCCAAGGCCCTGCAGACCCTGACGTCACAAGGTGGGGGTGGGGGTGAAGGCTCGCTACTGGCCTGGCCGTCAGCGATAAGAACCCTCAGGAAGAATTCACCGCTTCTTTTAATACAGTAATTATTTTTCGGCCTTTTATGAGTGGGGGCGGCTCCTGCATGGAATGTCTGTATCCTTCCCTTCAGCAAGATGCCCAGAGGTAGCAAGTTTGCAGAATAACTTCCTAGGCAAACCCTAAGCCAGGAAGGGCACTGGAAAAGGAAGAAGGGTGGTCCAAACGAGGCTAATTACACCGTCCAAGACCAGCCAGGAGAGGAAGAACCCAAATTTCTGTACTGATCTCTGAAATCTAAACGAGACTCTTTTGCCTTCCCTATCACCTAATTCCACTGGATAGTTGGAAAAGTAATAGCTATCAGTTCTATTTAGCGTCAGTGGCTTTGTACTCATCTTCTGCGAGGTAACTATGTTATCCCCGATTTTATAAATGGCAAAGTGAACAGTCTGCATCCTCCTAGCTCTACGTACTCTGATCCTGGAGGGGCGCAATGTTCCAGGGAGTCCCCACAACTCCTGTATCTTCCCACAGCCATGCCAATCCACAGCCTCTGGCATTCTTGAAGGATAGAGCAAGATAACTCATGCTGAACCTCGGGCCAAACAGGGACAAATAACCCTTAAAAATAAGGGTCTGGGATAAGAGGCAAGAGGAAGGCAGAACCTGAGTCAGCCAGTCTTTAGTTTGGAAAATTTGGAGCCTAGAACCTTGGCGTCACGAGGTCAACGTGCAGAGGGCTGGGGCACAGGAGCTAGAGGACCCTGGAGGGCCGAGAGCTCGAGACACCGCGGGAGACTTTGCAAACGGTCCAGGGCCTAGAGAGGAAATAGGGCCGTTTGGGCAAGTTCCGGGCGAAGAGAACTCGAGCCCCACGCAGCACCTTCCCAGGAAGCCCCATGGGGGCCGTGGTCAGGGCCGCGGTGACGTCAGGTCTCTGGCCGGGAGCTTGGCCGCCTCAGCTTCTATCTGCCTGCTCATCCGCTCCGGGCGCTGGGCGCGGCGCGCTCCCTGGGGCAGACGGGTGAAAGGCCCCCGCGCTCAAAGCCCTGCGCCGCGCACCGCACCGAAGCCCAGCGAGGGAGGCAAAAAGACAGTTCAAAGCGCTGAAATCTTTACTAATACTGCTTATTTCATTCTGTACATGAAGGCAGACGAAGGCAAGTAAATGAGCGACTCCTTGAAGCTTTTAAATCACCTGACACTTCTTTACCAAGTAGAGTAAAGCATCTCAAGCCCCAAATCTCCAAATCAACAAACATCTTTGCGTCCCGAAATGAGAGGAAGTTCTGTTTGCTTTCGAAGAGAAATCGAGTGCATCGCTCAAGGAATAAGAAATACTACCACTGCACCAAAATGTAAAATAAAGCCCATCAGACCCGCATACAGAAAGACAGCTTTCCGCCAGGGGAAATGTTGGCCTTGTCTTAGGAACCCACCCTCCCAAAGAGAAGTCTCTCAGTTAAAAAGAAAGTCAAGTCCATTATTTCCTAAAGGCCACATAAACAAAACATAAGAAATTGAAAACAAAAATTGTAAAACTGGACGGCATCATCAGAGAGAGAGGTTACAAATTTTCTGGGTGATATCAGAAGTCATATTTCAAAAAAAAACAAAGACATAAAGGAAATTATAAACCAACTCCTGTATCTTCCCACAGCCATGCCAATCCACAGCCTCTGGCATTCTTGAAGGATAGAGCAAGATAACTCATGCTGAACCTCGGGCCAAACAGGGACAAATAACCCTTAAAAATAAGGGTCTGGGATAAGAGGCAAGAGGAAGGCAGAACCTGAGTCAGCCAGTCTTTAGTTTGGAAAATTTGGAGCCTAGAACCTTGGCGTCACGAGGTCAACGTGCAGAGGGCTGGGGCACAGGAGCTAGAGGACCCTGGAGGGCCGAGAGCTCGAGACACCGCGGGAGACTTTGCAAACGGTCCAGGGCCTAGAGAGGAAATAGGGCCGTTTGGGCAAGTTCCGGGCGAAGAGAACTCGAGCCCCACGCAGCACCTTCCCAGGAAGCCCCATGGGGGCCGTGGTCAGGGCCGCGGTGACGTCAGGTCTCTGGCCGGGAGCTTGGCCGCCTCAGCTTCTATCTGCCTGCTCATCCGCTCCGGGCGCTGGGCGCGGCGCGCTCCCTGGGGCAGACGGGTGAAAGGCCCCCGCGCTCAAAGCCCTGCGCCGCGCACCGCACCGAAGCCCAGCGAGGGAGGCAAAAAGACAGTTCAAAGCGCTGAAATCTTTACTAATACTGCTTATTTCATTCTGTACATGAAGGCAGACGAAGGCAAGTAAATGAGCGACTCCTTGAAGCTTTTAAATCACCTGACACTTCTTTACCAAGTAGAGTAAAGCATCTCAAGCCCCAAATCTCCAAATCAACAAACATCTTTGCGTCCCGAAATGAGAGGAAGTTCTGTTTGCTTTCGAAGAGAAATCGAGTGCATCGCTCAAGGAATAAGAAATACTACCACTGCACCAAAATGTAAAATAAAGCCCATCAGACCCGCATACAGAAAGACAGCTTTCCGCCAGGGGAAATGTTGGCCTTGTCTTAGGAACCCACCCTCCCAAAGAGAAGTCTCTCAGTTAAAAAGAAAGTCAAGTCCATTATTTCCTAAAGGCCACATAAACAAAACATAAGAAATTGAAAACAAAAATTGTAAAACTGGACGGCATCATCAGAGGGAGAGAGGTTACAAATTTTCCCTGGGTGATATCAGAAGTCATATTTCCAGGAAAGTTTTTAAATAGAAAATAACTATGAAAGACACTAAACAACCTCTCTGGGGTAATTTCCTTATATTTGAAAAGCCCTTTCAACATTTGTTTACTCTAGAACTCTGGAAGCAGCGTCCCTTTTGGACTTTAATTCTTATTCTCATAGTAAAGATCAAGAGTTTCTCCCTCTTCTCCTCTCCCTCTTCTCCATCCCATCAACAAGATCCCTAGGAAATCCATCCAACCATTTTCCAAATTCAGTCAAAAAAAAAAAAAAAAAAGCAACGAAAATAAATAAATCAACCCCACCCCCAATCTCACTTGCAGCAGTCCAGAAAAGCAGTCTTTGCTCTGAGAGCAAGGAAAAGCAGCACAAAAAACAGTGAGATGCAAATTATTTTAAATAATTTTGGGTTGTGGAGGGGAGGAAGTGCTGGAGAATGTTAGCTCAGGCCTCTGCTAAAGCTCGTGGCAAAGGAAGCTCCTTCCAGGAAAAAGCAAAGCATAAGGACCTGTTTACAAAATTCTCCAAAAGTAAGAAATAAGGGGGGGGGGGGGAAAGGAAGGATATTTAAAAATCTTTTAATTACAACAAACAAATTGATTAACCATGCCAGCTATCAGGCAATCAAACCACAGTCAAACTTCAATCTCAGAGCAGTTAGCTATAAACTGTTAGCAGTTGAAAAGCAAACCTTGTGCACACAAAGACACTGTCTAATTTTCTTCTTGTAAGGGTTCTAAATGAAGACCCCATCACTATGCAGCTAAGGGGTATTCCTTGTCCCCAGAGGCATTGATCAGTTCTTTATAATGTGAGAAAAGTGAGAAACAACTGTCTAATTTTCTTCTTGTAAGTAGAGCTCTCACCAGAGAAATCGATCATCGAAGATAAGAAATACTACCACTGCACCAAAATGTAAAATAAAGCCCATCAGACCCGCATACAGAAAGACAGCTTTCCGCCAGGGGAAATGTTGGCCTTGTCTTAGGAACCCACCCTCCCAAAGAGAAGTCTCTCAGTTAAAAAGAAAGTCAAGTCCATTATTTCCTAAAGGCCACATAAACAAAACATAAGAAATTGAAAACAAAAATTGTAAAACTGGACGGCATCATCAGAGGGGAGAGGTTACAAATTTTCCTGGGTGATATCAGAAGTCATATTTCCAGGAAAGTTTTTAAATAGAAAATAACTATGAAAGACACTAAACAACCTCTCTGGGGTAATTTCCTTATATTTGAAAAGCCCTTTCAACATTTGTTTACTCTAGAACTCTGGAAGCAGCGTCCCTTTTGGACTTTAATTCTTATTCTCATAGTAAAGATCAAGAGTTTCTCACTCTTCTCCTCTCCCTCTTCTCCATCCCATCAACAAGATCCCTAGGAAATCCATCCAACCATTTTCCAAATTCAGTCAAAAAAAAAAAAAAAAAAGCAACGAAAATAAATAAATCAACCCCACCCCCAATCTCACTTGCAGCAGTCCAGAAAAGCAGTCTTTGCTCTGAGAGCAAGGAAAAGCAGCACAAAAAACAGTGAGATGCAAATTATTTTAAATAATTTTGGGTTGTGGAGGGGAGGAAGTGCTGGAGAATGTTAGCTCAGGCCTCTGCTAAAGCTCGTGGCAAAGGAAGCTCCTTCCAGGAAAAAGCAAAGCATAAGGACCTGTTTACAAAATTCTCCAAAAGTAAGAAATAAGGGGGGGGGGGGGAAAGGAAGGATATTTAAAAATCTTTTAATTACAACAAACAAATTGATTAACCATGCCAGCTATCAGGCAATCAAACCACAGTCAAACTTCAATCTCAGAGCAGTTAGCTATAAACTGTTAGCAGTTGAAAAGCAAACCTTGTGCACACAAAGACACTGTCTAATTTTCTTCTTGTAAGGGTTCTAAATGAAGACCCCATCACTATGCAGCTAAGGGGTATTCCTTGTCCCCCAGAGGCATTGATCAGTTCTTTATAATGTGAGAAAAGTGGCAGCTCAAAACCAGTCAATGGAGCTCCCACAACAAAAGTTCTGAACAGCTGAATGAATTGGGTTTGTAATTACTGCATCCCGTCCCCCTACCCCTTGCAGCTTATCTCTTATTCATTCACCTTATATTATTGTCAGAGAACCTTACTCTCACAATCATTCTTTTCCCATTTTACCTGGGGTCATGGAGGAACTGAGGACATGGCAGAAATGGAGCATCTCCCCCACTACACCTGGAAACATTCAGACCCAATAGGCAGATAGGGGAGGAGGGATTATCTTATGCCCCAAGTTACTCTGAGACTGCTAGAACTCGGAGTATTCAACCTACAGAGTCTTCCGTTTTAGAACCCAAATTTCATTGGCAAATGAGAATGCGTATCCTTTCTAAATTCAGAGCCTGCTTGAGTTTCTGAAATCCTGTGACATCTCCACTTAGGAAAGGCAAAGGTTATAAATAAATCTCCTCCTTTCTTTCTCTAAATTGCAAGGCCTGAAAAGACTTTGTCAGACATGATGTAGAAATTAAGACAACTGATTATGTTCTTGTTTTTTTTCCTGTTAAACCCAAAACAGTAAATACAATAGAAAAAGAAACTATAATCCCCCTCCCCCAACACACACACACACACTCCCAGGCCCGGAAAAGGTTTTATGAGAAAGTCAGTTTTAGAATGCCAGGGCCCTGTGTATATTTCAATCCAAGGCATTGCTGATGGAGAAGATTCTCCTGAGATTTCCTACTGTAAGAATGTGTCGGTTCTAGAAATAAGTACAGCTATTACAACCAAATCTACTAGCAGACTAAATAATTAATTGAAGCGTTGCTCTTTGACCCTTGAAAAGTCCAGTAGGGACACGTTTATAGTAATAATACCTCCGAATGAGCCCTTGTCAAATATTCATTTAGTGGTTAATGTGAGCCATTTCCCCCTGGGACCGTCTGTAATACCAGCTTCCCAGCAAACCTTGTGCACACAAAGACACTGTCTAATTTTCTTCTTGTAAGGGTTCTAAATGAAGACCCCATCACTATGCAGCTAAGGGGTATTCCTTGTCCCCCAGAGGCATTGATCAGTTCTTTATAATGTGAGAAAAGTGGCAGCTCAAAACCAGTCAATGGAGCTCCCACAACAAAAGTTCTGAACAGCTGAATGAATTGGGTTTGTAATTACTGCATCCCGTCCCCCTACCCCTTGCAGCTTATCTCTTATTCATTCACCTTATATTATTGTCAGAGAACCTTACTCTCACAATCATTCTTTTCCCATTTTACCTGGGGTCATGGAGGAACTGAGGACATGGCAGAAATGGAGCATCTCCCCCACTACACCTGGAAACATTCAGACCCAATAGGCAGATAGGGGAGGAGGGATTATCTTATGCCCCAAGTTACTCTGAGACTGCTAGAACTCGGAGTATTCAACCTACAGAGTCTTCCGTTTTAGAACCCAAATTTCATTGGCAAATGAGAATGCGTATCCTTTCTAAATTCAGAGCCTGCTTGAGTTTCTGAAATCCTGTGACATCTCCACTTAGGAAAGGCAAAGGTTATAAATAAATCTCCTCCTTTCTTTCTCTAAATTGCAAGGCCTGAAAAGACTTTGTCAGACATGATGTAGAAATTAAGACAACTGATTATGTTCTTGTTTTTTCCTGTTAAACCCAAAACAGTAAATACAATAGAAAAGAAACTATAATCCCCCTCCCCCAACACACACACACACACTCCCAGGCCCGGAAAAGGTTTTATGAGAAAGTCAGTTTTAGAATGCCAGGGCCCTGTGTATATTTCAATCCAAGGCATTGCTGATGGAGAAGATTCTCCTGAGATTTCCTACTGTAAGAATGTGTCGGTTCTAGAAATAAGTACAGCTATTACAACCAAATCTACTAGCAGACTAAATAATTAATTGAAGCGTTGCTCTTTGACCCTTGAAAAGTCCAGTAGGGACACGTTTATAGTAATAATACCTCCGAATGAGCCCTTGTCAAATATTCATTTAGTGGTTAATGTGAGCCATTTCCCCCTGGGACCGTCTGTAATACCAGCTTCCCAGCATTGGCAAGAAACCTTGCTAATCTACTACAGCTCAGCAAAATATTTAAACACTCTTTATTTAAAGTATGGGAGGGGTACAGCGAGAGAAAAAAATTACAGAGGAAACAAACTATAATCTTATCCTCTGCCCATTTCTGTTCTGTGTATAAGGTTAGCACAACATAATATTCACCCCTTTCACTGCAAATCGAATCGTTTTGGGGAGCAGGGTAATCTCCCAAGGAAGGAACTGAACACTCAACAACTTTAGTACTGCGAGATAATCATCTTTGGGCAAGCTTATGTGTTTACTTCCTTCTTGGAAATCATGTTATAATTAAAATAAAATATGTTCAGTATCGATCTAGCCGTGAAACTACATATCTTGGGGAATCGTTTAACCCAATTAAACGAGTGATGAAATATGCATCATTTTCCCAAATGCAGTTTACCAAAAAATTTATATTTGCAAACAAAATATTTTGCCTTTCATTTGGTTAGGCGATATGGAGGGTTAGGAGGGGGAAAGGAAATTCTCTCCTTTCATGCAGACAGTAACAGTCATTCAAAACTAGTTCAACTTCCCACAATATCGCTCTCTTCTCTCTTGTAAAATATTTGAATCTGAGCATTTTGCCAAAAGGTTTTTTATTTTTTTAAAGTCTGATCCTGTGAGGCTTTTAAAACAGAGAGGTTAGTACAGTGCAATTACTCTAAATCCCAACACATATTTCTAATGTATCTCTATTTTTCAAATATATACACTCCATATAGTTGATTGGCTCAAATTCCAGGAATATTCTCTCCACCTCCCCCAGCAAGATAATTTGGATCTTTATTCAAAGTTTCTTTTATTCGTATGTGTGAGCAAGAACTGGCGAATGTGCTCATTACCACGTGAATAATCCGTATATGCATTACAATGGCTGGCCAGGCCAGGGGAAATTCTTCTAGAGTCTCTGCATTAATTAGGGGGGGAAATGCCTCACTTAGAATTGGAAACTGGCATAATAACTGTCTTTATTAGTATAATATTACCCTGAAAGTTAGGATTTAAAAAAGGAATAAAATAAAAACCAACGAATAAAGCAATCAATATGAAATAAAAATACGGAAAATATGAGAATATCCCCAGCTGAGCCCAGAACTACATTAACACCATCACAAGAAAGAAATACTTTCTTGGAAAACGAGAAGATGCAAACCAACGGGATGAGATAATTTAGGGGCTGCAGCCGATACTTTTTTACTCAAGGGTGGAAGGCGCAGCTGGATTCCAACTTTTCCGAAAGTTGTAGCAAGTTCATACAACAAGCCCTTGAAATTGTAGGAAGGAAACCCACACTCCTAATTCCGGACTCTTATGTTCCTGGTCCCATTCGGTGGGGAAGATGAGCGATATAAGTGGTGAAGAAAAAAGTCCCCGAGTCGGTCTTACAGATTTCTCTGACAGCGCCAAACAGCGCCGGTCAGTTGCGATGTAGAAACATCGCTAGTTTCAAGACGGTGGCAATCCCCCAACTTCTCCGCTCCCACTGAGGATAACTCTAGTCTTTCTTTACTTTTCCTTGGGCAAAAGAAAACAACGAATCCAATCTTGTTTCTCCACCCCTTCCCACCTCCCCCTACTCCTCTACCACTGTAGTAAAACATGGTTAACAGATCAAAAGTACAATCATCTCCAAATGTGATTAGACCGGACAAAGTAAAATATCTACCTCAGAGTTGATTGCTTTCTTCTTTAATATGGCTGTTGCCTGGCTTCTCTTTTGCTTGTTATCAGCTGCAGAGATTATCCGTTTGGGGGCTACTGGCTTGGACCCGCGCTGCCAATTTAAGAAATGGAATTCGTGGAGGGAGAGAGAGGAAAAAAGAAAATAAATAATAATGATAATAAATAGCTGTGATAAGCCGGAAAGTTTTTCAAGACGTTCTTTGCTTTCCCTTGTCCCTAAACGGGAAAATGTAGAGAAGAAAGTTTATGAAGTCAAGGAACAAAGAAAGCAAACCACTTGTTTCTTCTCAGACAATAGCAGGGCCAGAGTAATCCAAACACCCACCCAGCAGACGAGGACTTTGCTTGTCTAATTTGCAATTATTCCTATACAAGAAGCATCATTTTCCCTATAACCACGTCCCCAAAGGGCCATTGTGCTGTGAAGAAAATGAAAACAAAACCAGCCAACCTGGTTCTGATTTGGCTCAATACCCCATCTGCTAAGCTACATGAAAATTTTCAGAATTGACTCCTTTCTGGCAACAAGTGGCATAAATCAGTTTAAGTCCCCATCATGCTTATTCATGCTGCTTAGAAAAGGAGGGGGTGGATTTACAATATATGTCCCTAGTTTCTGTTTTGGAAATGACACACGCATTTCCATTTTTTCGAGAGTACTTATTCAATTAATCATCCAGCAGTTAACATTGGCACATAACTACTGGACTAGAATACCAAGGTTATAGGTACTCTGCTTTCTTGGCTGAGCACAGTATATTCCCCGAGGAGCTGGGTTATAATCACAGTGTTATCCAAATAAATGAAAGACTCAAGCATAATTTCAGTGTCCATATTTCAAAAATTTATTTATCTCAAACTGTGCATAATGGAGTAAAAACTTAAGTTGAAAATGTACCTGTTATAAGGATGGTATTAGTTCAAATATATACACGGATTCTCGGCAGACTGATTCAATAATACAGAGCCGAATCTTTAAAATACAACTACGGAAAATAAAAGGGGAAAACCTTAAAATATCACAATAAATTTACAGAAATATTACAAACCATAAGAAAATATTTCAAACACAGTAATTTCATGTTGTTTTTTATCTGAACAAAGTGGAAAGTTGGGAAACAACAAAAAAAAACTATTATAAATTACCAACGATGTCAACCTGCATGGCCATTTTTGCTTTTAACAGTTAAGTTAAAAAATTTAGTACAATCTAAAACTTTTGCCCCTTTAGAGACCACGGAGATGATTTTGCCAGTACTTATTCTAATTTTTTTTCCTTTTGTACAATTTTTAAACAATTAAAATGCCCAAATCTGATTTTCTTTGCACATTTGCAACTGTCCTAAATTTCAGCTGCAGAATCAAAATTCAGCAAGAAGCCTCTCCTTGAAAAATATTGGCAAATTTTCAGCTTATGAATAATGCACATTTTGATTGCCATGTTTATCTCGATAAATACTGTACAAAAGTTGCTTGCAAATATTAAAACATTTTTTTCGTCGCTTGGAGACTAGCTCTAAATATTATTGGTAAAGACTTTTGCAAACTTTCTGCAAAGCTCCTACCGTATCACTAGAACTTTTAAAAAGTTTTGCGTAGTTTTCTTTCCTCCAGATCTATACAAGGTCCATTCCCTTGCCCTCCCCACCTCGCCCACCCCAGGTTCTCTGTACAAAAATAGTCCCCCCAAAAGAAGTCCAGGATCTCTCATAAAAGTTTTCTTGCCGGCATCGTGATTTTTGAGTGAGTGTGGATGAGGTTGGCATTATCTTTTGCAGCTGTCATTTGCTATGGGTGATGACTTTTTCTTTTCTTTTTTTTTTGAGCATACCGTGTTTTTCCTCCATGCTGTTTCTTGCTGTCCTCCGTTTCCCTCTTTTTCTTTGAAAATATCTCCCCCATCCCCTCCAGTTCACCGTCCGGCCCACGCATGTACGAGAGGCAGTGTGCCGTTAATGGCCGTGCCGGGCACCAGGCTGCTCTGGTAGTGCTGGGACATGTGAAGTCTGCTGGGGGCGGCGGGCTCCGGCACCTCGGCGCCGGGAAGGTACATGCTGATCATGTCCCGGAGGTCCCCGGCTTGGCAGGGCGCCCTGGAGTGGGAAGAAGAGGTGACCACGGGGGGGCTGGAGCTGGCCTCGGACTTGACCACCGAGCCCATGGAGCCAAGCGCCATGCCAGGGGTGCCCTGCTGTGAATAGGACATGCTGTAGGTGGGCGAGCCGTTCATGTAGGTCTGCGAGCTGGTCATGGAGTTGTACTGCAGGGCGCTCACGTCGTAGCGGTGCATGGGCTGCATTTGAGCGGCGCCGTGAGCGTTGAGGCCCGGGTGCTGCGGGTAGCCCAGCTGGTCCTGCATCATGCTGTAGCTGCCGTTGCTCCAGCCGTTCATGTGCGCGTAGCTGTCCATGCGCTGGTTCACGCCCGCGCCGAGGCCGGCGCCCACCCCGACCCCGCTCGCCATGCTGTTGCCGCCCGGGGCGAGCAGCCCTCCCGGCAGCGTGTACTTATCCTTCTTCATGAGCGTCTTGGTTTTCCGCCGGGGCCGGTATTTATAACCTCCGTGAGCTAGCTTGGCCTCGTCGATGAACGGCCGCTCGTCTCCGACATTAAAACATTTTTTTCGTCGCTTGGAGACTAGCTCTAAATATTATTGGTAAAGACTTTTGCAAACTTTCTGCAAAGCTCCTACCATATCACTAGAACTTTTAAAAAGTTTTGCGTAGTTTTCTTTCTTCCAGATCTATACAAGGTCCATTCCCTCGCCCTCCCCACCTCGCCCACCCCAGGTTCTCTGTACAAAAATAGTCCCCCCAAAAGAAGTCCAGGATCTCTCATAAAAGTTTTCTTGCCGGCATCGCGGTTTTTGAGTGAGTGTGGATGGGGTTGGCGTTTTCCTTTGCAGCTGTCATTTGCTATGGGTGATGACTTTTTTTTTTTGAGCGTACCGGGTTCTTCTCCATGCTGTTTCTTGCTCTCCTTCACTTCCCTCTTTTTCTTTGAAAATGTCTCCCCCGTCCCCTCCAGCTCACCGTCCGGCCCTCACATGTGCGAGAGGGGCAGTGTGCCGTTAATGGCCGTGCCGGGCACCGGGCCGCTCTGGTAGTGCTGGGACATGTGAAGTCTGCTGGGGGCGGCGGGCTCCGGCACCTCGGCGCCGGGAAGGTACATGCTGATCATGTCCCGGAGGTCCCCGGCTTGGCAGGGCGCCCTGGAGTGGGAAGAAGAGGTGACCACGGGGGGGCTGGAGCTGGCCTCGGACTTGACCACCGAGCCCATGGAGCCAAGCGCCATGCCAGGGGTGCCCTGCTGTGAATAGGACATGCTGTAGGTGGGCGAGCCGTTCATGTAGGTCTGCGAGCTGGTCATGGAGTTGTACTGCAGGGCGCTCACGTCGTAGCGGTGCATGGGCTGCATTTGAGCGGCGCCGTGAGCGTTGAGGCCCGGGTGCTGCGGGTAGCCCAGCTGGTCCTGCATCATGCTGTAGCTGCCGTTGCTCCAGCCGTTCATGTGCGCGTAGCTGTCCATGCGCTGGTTCACGCCCGCGCCGAGGCCGGCGCCCACCCCGACCCCGCTCGCCATGCTGTTGCCGCCCGGGGCGAGCAGCCCTCCCGGCAGCGTGTACTTATCCTTCTTCATGAGCGTCTTGGTTTTCCGCCGGGGCCGGTATTTATAATCCGGGTGCTCCTTCATGTGCAGCGCTCGCAGCCGCTTGGCCTCGTCGATGAACGGCCGCTTCTCCGTCTCCGACAAAAGTTTCCACTCGGCGCCCAAGCGCTTGCTGATCTCCGAGTTGTGCATCTTAGGGTTCTCTTGGGCCATCTTGCGTCGCTGCCCGCGAGACCACACCATGAAGGCGTTCATGGGCCGCTTGACGCGGTCCGGGCTATTCTTCTGGTTGCCGCCCGCCGCCGCCGCGGTGGAGTTGCCGCCGCCGCCGCCGCCGCCCCCCGAAGTTTGCTGCGGGCCGGGCGGCTTCAGCTCCGTCTCCATCATGTTGTACATGCGGGCGCTGTACGCGGGCCCGGCCCGCCGGCGGCCGCCGACCCTCGGCCCGGCCGGGACTTTGGGGGGCCCGCGGGCGGGGGGGAAAGGAGGAGGGGAGGCGGGCGGGGGTGTCGGGAGCGCAGGGCTCCGCGAAGAAAATCAGACGAAGAATAATTTGGGGGAAGAAAAGAAAGAGAGAGGCAAACTGGAATCAGGATCAAAAAAGCGCTTCCCTCCTCTTCTGGCCGATCCAGCCGCCGCCGATGATTGTTATTATTATTTTTTGGAAAGGCTTAAGCTTGGGGCTCAAACTTCTCTCTCTTTCTTTCTCTCTCTTCTTTCTCAGTCCTAGTCTTAAAGAGGCAGCAAACTACTTTCCCCCTTTTGCAAACACTCTCTTCTCTGCCTTGACAACTCCTGATACTTTTTTGAACAAGTTAATAGACAACCATCCATGTGACGGGGGCTGTCAGGGAATAAATGGGTTTCCAGCGACCAATCAGCGCGCGGCGGCTCCTCCACTCCAGCTCAGCCTCGCCGCCGGGTTTTGCATGAAAGGGGGCGGGGCTTGCCGCGCCGCCGGGCGGGCGGGGGAGGCGGGGAGGAGGGATGAGGGATGAGGGAGGTGGGAGGGGGAGGCGGCTCCCACAGCAGCCTGCCAGCCACTGAGAAACCTTTGTATCCCCTCTCGCAGCAACAGGTCACACCACGCGCCTTTTCGAAGGAAGTGGGTAAACAGCACTAAGGCTACGATATTTTCTTCTTTAAAGTTAATCTTGATTTACTCTTGGGTGCGTTCTGCTGAAATGAGGGGGCGCGAGAAGCTGAGATGGGGGTGGGGCAGGGCAGAGAGGGTGGCTCAGGGTGACTGTCCTACTGGTCTTTTGGGAAACCGACCGTGCTGGAGTTTGTGTGTCATTGTTCTCCCGATCCTCCGCACACTTCCCCCCAAGTCCTGCTGCTCCAGCGCGTCTCTCTAAACCTGGCTCCTCCGCTCACCCCTCTCTCTCCGCGGGCGCCGACACTCACTCGCTCCCTTCTCACACTGTCCTGACAAGAAGTTAGGAGAAGGAAAGCTCTGTCCTCAAAACCCTCCTTGCTTCCATATAATGTGCGCTTAAAAAATCTCTCTCTCTCTCTACCTAAAGCTTGCTCCGACAGTGCGGCCGCCTCTAGAACTGAGGCCAGGCCGGGTCTGGGTAAGCAGCAGAATTCACGCTCTTCCCGGTCCAGCTGAGCCCTCGGGGCAGGAAACCACAGCTTGGCCCTCACCCCAGCCACAGTTTCCACCTAGCTTCCTCCACTCAGTCGGTGCAAAGGGGACGCTCATCTTCTCTCCCCATTCTCCTAAGTTTCCCCTAAGGAAGGATCTCAGTGGAGGAGAGTTCCAAAGAGGGCTGGGGGAAGAAAGAGAACTACAGAAGGACGCTGAGAAGGGCGGGCTATGGGGGAGGGTACTCAACTTCCTGGCATCCCTGGGCACTGCTTGGAGGTGGCTTTTGAGCCGCACTCACAAACTCCCTCCCACGCAGAGTTCCCAGGACTCCAGCAGAACCAGCCTTGGCATTTCCCCCACTGACTTCTACTGCGGTGGCCTCATCGCCCTGGCAGCCTGGGTCTGGGCTGCCCTAGGGGGTGCTCCGGGCCTGGGGGGGTGGTGGTGGCGCTCTCCAGGCACAGGTGCAGGCCGGGCAGGCCGGAGGAAGGCGACCAGGGATGGGGAAGGGGGAACTCGGCCAGGCCCAGGCTGGAGGAGGATGGGATGGGGGCGGGAGTAGGGGCTCAGGAATCCTGCCCTCCCAGGACCCAAGAGGGTAATTTTAGCCGCTGGCCCATTGTCCCGACGTAAAGATTTCAATAGGTAGGCGCTCAATGCGCAGAGCAATGGCAGCACGTCCGTTACAAATAGGTAGTTTTGTTTCTCTTGTTGTCGCTACAAGGAATCAAACAAAGCCCCGTCTAAGTTTCCTTCCACTCTCTTGTTGGGATCTTTGTGGCTAAAATGCACTTGACTACAAAGAGGTGGGGGGAAGGGGGGCCGGAGAAGATAAAAAAAAAAAGAAAAACAAAACAAAACCTGATGCCATTTCTTCTTTATAAAGGGCTTAAACCATTAGGGTTACTTATTTTCTTTTTTCTGTAACACTCCGCCCCCTCCTCCCCTGATCTACCCTTACTCACCCTAAGAAAATGCACTGAATAGTAGTATCTGTCGGCCACGTTTCATTTATTATCCTTACAAAACTGTGCATTGTTTTCTTCCTTACCGACCTTCTTCCATAGCCTTCCCTCCTGCTCCTCTCCACATTCTCCCACTCCTGCCCTCTCAGGCTTTTCTGGTCTTGTCAAACTCAGGATAAGTCTGCTCATTGGAAACCCAGAAAAAGTGTGGAAAACCACAGCTTGGCCCTCACCCCAGCCACAGTTTCCACCTAGCTTCCTCCACTCAGTCGGTGCAAAGGGACGCTCATCTTCTCTCCCATTCTCCTAAGTTTCCCTAAGGAAGGATCTCAGTGGAGGAGAGTTCCAAAGAGGGCTGGGGGAAGAAAGAGAACTACAGAAGGACGCTGAGAAGGGCGGGCTATGGGGGAGGGTACTCAACTTCCTGGCATCCCTGGGCACTGCTTGGAGGTGGCTTTTGAGCCGCACTCACAAACTCCCTCCCACGCAGAGTTCCCAGGACTCCAGCAGAACCAGCCTTGGCATTTCCCCCACTGACTTCTACTGCGGTGGCCTCATCGCCCTGGCAGCCTGGGTCTGGGCTGCCCTAGGGGGTGCTCCGGGCCTGGGGGGGTGGTGGTGGCGCTCTCCAGGCACAGGTGCAGGCCGGGCAGGCCGGAGGAAGGCGACCAGGGATGGGGAAGGGGGAACTCGGCCAGGCCCAGGCTGGAGGAGGATGGGATGGGGGCGGGAGTAGGGGCTCAGGAATCCTGCCCTCCCAGGACCCAAGAGGGTAATTTTAGCCGCTGGCCCATTGTCCCGACGTAAAGATTTCAATAGGTAGGCGCTCAATGCGCAGAGCAATGGCAGCACGTCCGTTACAAATAGGTAGTTTTGTTTCTCTTGTTGTCGCTACAAGGAATCAAACAAAGCCCCGTCTAAGTTTCCTTCCACTCTCTTGTTGGGATCTTTGTGGCTAAAATGCACTTGACTACAAAGAGGTGGGGGGAAGGGGGGCCGGAGAAGATAAAAAAAAAAAGAAAAACAAAACAAAACCTGATGCCATTTCTTCTTTATAAAGGGCTTAAACCATTAGGGTTACTTATTTTCTTTTTTCTGTAACACTCCGCCCCCTCCTCCCCTGATCTACCCTTACTCACCCTAAGAAAATGCACTGAATAGTAGTATCTGTCGGCCACGTTTCATTTATTATCCTTACAAAACTGTGCATTGTTTTCTTCCTTACCGACCTTCTTCCATAGCCTTCCCTCCTGCTCCTCTCCACATTCTCCCACTCCTGCCCTCTCAGGCTTTTCTGGTCTTGTCAAACTCAGGATAAGTCTGCTCATTGGAAACCCAGAAAAAGTGTGGAAAAGTTGCAGGCTTTTCTTAATAAATTATTATTTCCAATCAACCTCTCCTACTCCTGCACTTTCTCTTATTAGTCCTTAAATTATGATTAGTTTTAGTTATCGGGAATCCAAGAAGGATGCTACTAGTATTTTGAAACTTACACATAAAGTACTCGTCAAATTAAAGCAGTGCCTTCTGTTTATTTAAGGTGTAATATTAAGATAAACAGAGACCTGGGGTTTTGGAAAGAGAAAAGGTTGAGAGGATCTATTGAAGAGAAGGCGGGCACCGGCTTTTCAGCGCGTCCGGTTTCAGGGATGTGACTGGTGCGCCCCCTACTGGTGGATTTGCTTTTCCAAGCTTATTGCTTTTACCTTTAAAAGAAGGTGTTTGGAAATAATTAAAGGGGAAAGAAGAAAAAAAAACCGAGAGGGATGGGAGTGAGAGCAAACTAATTATACGTAATCTAAACAAAAGAAAAGTTAATATATCGTATAAGCTATGGAACCAAATCATAAGAATCAGATTTAATTTGCTTTACTTAGAAATGTACATATAACCTCGAGATAAGTGGGAGGTTAAACCATGGGAAAAAATAGGTACAAATTATGAGATTCAACATATGAATGAATTATGATTGTCCAGGAGCCATGAAGGGCAGACCAAGCAGTCACCTTATGACTGTACGCAAGGGTCTGCGCTTAATAGCATTATTTGGAAAACTGAAAAAAGCTTATGGATAATTAAGTTTGAAGACAAAAAACACAAGAAGTTGATGTGGATAATGGTTTTATTAGAGGTGGGGAAGGGGCCGGAGAAGATAAAAAAAAGAAAACAAAACAAAACCTGATGCCATTTCTTCTTTATAAAGGGCTTAAACCATTAGGGTTACTTATTTTCTTTTTTCTGTAACACTCCGCCCCCTCCTCCCCTGATCTACCCTTACTCACCCTAAGAAAATGCACTGAATAGTAGTATCTGTCGGCCACGTTTCATTTATTATCCTTACAAAACTGTGCATTGTTTTCTTCCTTACCGACCTTCTTCCATAGCCTTCCCTCCTGCTCCTCTCCACATTCTCCCACTCCTGCCCTCTCAGGCTTTTCTGGTCTTGTCAAACTCAGGATAAGTCTGCTCATTGGAAACCCAGAAAAAGTGTGGAAAAGTTGCAGGCTTTTCTTAATAAATTATTATTTCCAATCAACCTCTCCTACTCCTGCACTTTCTCTTATTAGTCCTTAAATTATGATTAGTTTTAGTTATCGGGAATCCAAGAAGGATGCTACTAGTATTTTGAAACTTACACATAAAGTACTCGTCAAATTAAAGCAGTGCCTTCTGTTTATTTAAGGTGTAATATTAAGATAAACAGAGACCTGGGGTTTTGGAAAGAGAAAAGGTTGAGAGGATCTATTGAAGAGAAGGCGGGCACCGGCTTTTCAGCGCGTCCGGTTTCAGGGATGTGACTGGTGCGCCCCCTACTGGTGGATTTGCTTTTCCAAGCTTATTGCTTTTACCTTTAAAAGAAGGTGTTTGGAAATAATTAAAGGGGAAAGAAGAAAAAAAAACCGAGAGGGATGGGAGTGAGAGCAAACTAATTATACGTAATCTAAACAAAAGAAAAGTTAATATATCGTATAAGCTATGGAACCAAATCATAAGAATCAGATTTAATTTGCTTTACTTAGAAATGTACATATAACCTCGAGATAAGTGGGAGGTTAAACCATGGGAAAAAATAGGTACAAATTATGAGATTCAACATATGAATGAATTATGATTGTCCAGGAGCCATGAAGGGCAGACCAAGCAGTCACCTTATGACTGTACGCAAGGGTCTGCGCTTAATAGCATTATTTGGAAAACTGAAAAAAGCTTATGGATAATTAAGTTTGAAGACAAAAAACACAAGAAGTTGATGTGGATAATGGTGTATATGTATTAAAATAAATACTAATAATGGATAGTTATAGAAGCTAATGTTATTTATCTCTCTCTCTCAAGGGTAGTAGTAAAAGGCACAAATTTTTCCTTGGTATGATATATAAAAGCTTTTATACATTGTCAGATGCTTGTGTTTGTGCCTGAACTCTATAATAATGCATTTAAGAGGTTAAAGGGGCTGGCTAGGTCTTTTGTTAATTGCTTTTATCATATAAATAAGCTATGGAAATACATTACAATTGTGTTATCATTGGTTGCATTTATTTACAGCTTTATTTTAATTAAGCCTGCTGTACTTATCAAGGCAATAAACTAACTGTGGCTGGCGTTTATGCATAATAATGTGCTATGAAAATAAGATTAAAGAAGATGGTGATAGCAGAAACAATTTTCTCATTAGATTTTTTAGAACATATGCATTAAAAAAAATCAGATCACCGGCCACTCCATTTCAATCCAGCACCATCACCGGGCCCTAAATATAATAATAACTATAACAATCATAAGAGATGACAGAAGCAGCCCTGTTTTAAGTTTATAACAGACAGCTACAGTACTAATAACAATACACCATTGACTACTAGGGAATCAAAATAAGACTTGGAACAGGGTGCTTAATCCTCCGAGAATTTAAAATGTTGCCATTGGCACAATTTATGAAAAATTGGGAATAATTAAAGGGAAAGAAAAAAAAACCGAGAGGGATGGGAGTGAGAGCAAACTAATTATACGTAATCTAAACAAAAGAAAAGTTAATATATCGTATAAGCTATGGAACCAAATCATAAGAATCAGATTTAATTTGCTTTACTTAGAAATGTACATATAACCTCGAGATAAGTGGGAGGTTAAACCATGGGAAAAAATAGGTACAAATTATGAGATTCAACATATGAATGAATTATGATTGTCCAGGAGCCATGAAGGGCAGACCAAGCAGTCACCTTATGACTGTACGCAAGGGTCTGCGCTTAATAGCATTATTTGGAAAACTGAAAAAAGCTTATGGATAATTAAGTTTGAAGACAAAAAACACAAGAAGTTGATGTGGATAATGGTGTATATGTATTAAAATAAATACTAATAATGGATAGTTATAGAAGCTAATGTTATTTATCTCTCTCTCTCAAGGGTAGTAGTAAAAGGCACAAATTTTTCCTTGGTATGATATATAAAAGCTTTTATACATTGTCAGATGCTTGTGTTTGTGCCTGAACTCTATAATAATGCATTTAAGAGGTTAAAGGGGCTGGCTAGGTCTTTTGTTAATTGCTTTTATCATATAAATAAGCTATGGAAATACATTACAATTGTGTTATCATTGGTTGCATTTATTTACAGCTTTATTTTAATTAAGCCTGCTGTACTTATCAAGGCAATAAACTAACTGTGGCTGGCGTTTATGCATAATAATGTGCTATGAAAATAAGATTAAAGAAGATGGTGATAGCAGAAACAATTTTCTCATTAGATTTTTTAGAACATATGCATTAAAAAAAATCAGATCACCGGCCACTCCATTTCAATCCAGCACCATCACCGGGCCCTAAATATAATAATAACTATAACAATCATAAGAGATGACAGAAGCAGCCCTGTTTTAAGTTTATAACAGACAGCTACAGTACTAATAACAATACACCATTGACTACTAGGGAATCAAAATAAGACTTGGAACAGGGTGCTTAATCCTCCGAGAATTTAAAATGTTGCCATTGGCACAATTTATGAAAAATTGAAAGTGCTTAATCTAAAGATAGTGTAACATTTCCCTTCCACGGACAGCAAATTCTGTACACTTTCAGATTAAGTTTGGATATTAAGAATCCTTACTGCCCAGGATATTCTGATTTGATTTTGTCTTATTATGGGCCCCAACTCCAAATCTTTAACTGATTAAGTATAGTGCAATTTTATTTAAAAATCTTTTGCATTGATATTTCCCTCCTGAACTCCCCGCATCCCTCCTCAAGTGTTATATTTGAGGCCAACTAACAATTTTGTGGAGATAGGGGACTGTAGACTTATTTTTTCTCCTTAGTAGCAAATAGAGGTTTAACTTGCAGTAATTAGGTGAGAACTAGCCAGGCATCTTACTATTATGATGCTTGTTAAAAAACGCTTCTTTTCTGCATCTGCATTTGAGTGTGTTCCCCTCCTCTCTTAATCTTCTTATGGAAATGAAGGCAAACGGCAGGGAACCTGCAGAGTCTTGGAGAATGTCCTTGTTAACTGGAATTTCTCAGCATTGCTAATTAGTAGAGTTTGACGACCACCAGTATTGGGGGGAAAGCTCTGTTTAACCACTCACAAACCATTCTGAGGAAGAGCAGACTAATTTTATTTTGTAATTAAAATCTGAAAAGGGCCCTATTTGACAGTTAGGGCTATGAGAGTTTTATCTCCCCGTGAAATAATTACTGCCTTGATAACTCAATTTTCAGAAAAATGTCAACTGTGGGCTCCAAAAGTTTTAATTTCATTACATAAGGAAAAAGAGAGAGAAAAATAGAAGAAAATGTACAGAAAGGATTTCTAATTCTGGCACTGCTTAAATATTATTAGGAGCTAGATTTGGCCAAATGAAGGGTTTTTTTTTTTTTTTCCTTCTTCTTCTTTTAAATCGTATTTTCTTCAGATAATAAAGAAATGGGAACAAAATTTAAGACTATGGATCACCGGCCACTCCATTTCAATCCAGCACCATCACCGGGCCCTAAATATAATAATAACTATAACAATCATAAGAGATGACAGAAGCAGCCCTGTTTTAAGTTTATAACAGACAGCTACAGTACTAATAACAATACACCATTGACTACTAGGGAATCAAAATAAGACTTGGAACAGGGTGCTTAATCCTCCGAGAATTTAAAATGTTGCCATTGGCACAATTTATGAAAAATTGAAAGTGCTTAATCTAAAGATAGTGTAACATTTCCCTTCCACGGACAGCAAATTCTGTACACTTTCAGATTAAGTTTGGATATTAAGAATCCTTACTGCCCAGGATATTCTGATTTGATTTTGTCTTATTATGGGCCCCAACTCCAAATCTTTAACTGATTAAGTATAGTGCAATTTTATTTAAAAATCTTTTGCATTGATATTTCCCTCCTGAACTCCCCGCATCCCTCCTCAAGTGTTATATTTGAGGCCAACTAACAATTTTGTGGAGATAGGGGACTGTAGACTTATTTTTTCTCCTTAGTAGCAAATAGAGGTTTAACTTGCAGTAATTAGGTGAGAACTAGCCAGGCATCTTACTATTATGATGCTTGTTAAAAAACGCTTCTTTTCTGCATCTGCATTTGAGTGTGTTCCCCTCCTCTCTTAATCTTCTTATGGAAATGAAGGCAAACGGCAGGGAACCTGCAGAGTCTTGGAGAATGTCCTTGTTAACTGGAATTTCTCAGCATTGCTAATTAGTAGAGTTTGACGACCACCAGTATTGGGGGGAAAGCTCTGTTTAACCACTCACAAACCATTCTGAGGAAGAGCAGACTAATTTTATTTTGTAATTAAAATCTGAAAAGGGCCCTATTTGACAGTTAGGGCTATGAGAGTTTTATCTCCCCGTGAAATAATTACTGCCTTGATAACTCAATTTTCAGAAAAATGTCAACTGTGGGCTCCAAAAGTTTTAATTTCATTACATAAGGAAAAAGAGAGAGAAAAATAGAAGAAAATGTACAGAAAGGATTTCTAATTCTGGCACTGCTTAAATATTATTAGGAGCTAGATTTGGCCAAATGAAGGGTTTTTTTTTTTTTTTCCTTCTTCTTCTTTTAAATCGTATTTTCTTCAGATCCTAACCTTCCAACCAGCTCCAGGAAAAGTCATCATAGCAGTCATATTGGAGTGAAAGAGATCATACCAGTAGTGTGGGAAGTAAGAAGCAAATACAACTAAAAAGAGAAGTACGGCAACCCAAGGAAAGTTCCTGATTTTAAAAGCCAAAAATGAATGAAGAGTTCAATGCTTGGGACAATGTTGGTGCAATGTGAAGAGATTTTACTGATATTTATTCCCAACACCAGAAAAAAGAAAACTGAGAATTATTAAGTAAGGCAACTGGTATAAGCCAATTTTTAATGTGCTTCCTTCTCCCTTCTAAACTGCAAAAAACCTCAGTCACTCTAAACTGGATCATGCCACAAGACTTTCAAAATGATCAACACTCGATTCTGCAAGATTTATGAAACAAATATAGATAAATGAAAGTAAAAAGAAAGGTTAAAAAAGTATCATATATTTCTGAAAAAGATGAATAAAAAGTAGGCTAGAAAAAGTTAGAATGCTGAAATTAAGAGCAAAAACTGGAATAGAATTGTACTGTTATTAAACTTCATTTGCTTTAGATTGTGAAGGATTCCCCTCACAGGAAATCCAAGAGGGGAAACTTCAATTTTCATAAAGCAATTTTCAAAATGATAGAAACTCTTTCAACTACATTGCCCCCATTTTCTTCCTATTGCCAAACTTGTTAGATTTTGGAAGCATGAAGGATTATTGACAGAAACAGAAACAATAAATGTTTCTATCTGATACAAAGAACTAGCGTATACCTCTATCCCTTTTTATTTACTAAGGCAATGGTATGCATATGGATGAATGACAGATCAACAATTTAAAATTGCTTAATCATATTTTTTTCTTCTTGTCTGTCCCTTCCGCACCTTGCCTCCAATTTCCAGAAGTGGTATTACAAATGAACAAGGGGATAACAAATGCTGTTTCAGCCCAGACCCAATTTCACCAAATAATTTCACTCAAGAGCTGTAAGGACCCTTGAAACCTAAGGAATGCAGGGCTGCTCTGCATTCAGCTCCTTTTTATATGCATTCTCTTTCATCTAATTCCCACTGATGAAATAAATACATTTTAAAAAAGAATTCAACAGTTAGAAAACTAAATATATTTCCTTGTTCAAATGACAGCAACAGAAGTTACATATAACCACTTTTGTATATAATAATAATCTTATTGCTTATAGTTTGACATATGTACATCCTTTATATATTCCAGTTTACCACCATTTCATAATTTCATTTCCATTTCTGAATTACCAAGCAAATTTAACATAAGAGTCAGTCTCTGTACCTCAGCTATTGTCCAGGGGAAAATTCAGTGTGGTATTAAATAATTTAATTATTTAAATAGAAATTCTTTTTTTAGAAAGACAAACTGAAAAGTTAAACAGCTACCACTGTGGGGGAGAATGGATACATGTATATGTATCACTGAGTCCCTTTGCTATCCCCTTAAAACATTACAATATTGTTAATCAGCTATATTCCAATAAAAAGTTTCATAAAGAAATAATAAAGAGCTGCCACTAGTGCTTTTCATTTGCATTGAAAAAAAAGTGATCCTCTAATTTTGATATTAAATTTAGGAGAAGCAAAAAAAATTCAAAATCCAGCAAACAGATCACCGGGAACCACAAATGGCCCCCCAAATACATGGGTATTTTCCCACCTCTAAGTCATTGCTTGGGAATCTAAATTCATATCTCCCTAATTGATCATACTATCTCATGCATTTAATCATACCAATGGAACAGAGTTTCCTTAGAATCTGAATTTTTCAGTGACTAGGACTGTTACCCCCATTTTAGGAAACAGATGATTGCCTCCAATTCTCCAACTATGATTATTCCAGTTATTACTACAGCTTTTATGTGAAAACTAAATCTAAGCTCTCCTTAAGGTTTCTCTAGGCCATATAAAATGACACATAAATGACACTGCGTTGCGGGCCAGGCTCCACACACCCTGCACTGGCAACCCACCAAGCAGAGAGAACATCTTTCCCTCATCGTGGTCACTTCTGAACTACAGCAATGGACTTTAATTTTCTTCCTTTGAAGATGTCATGGTGCATACTCGCTCCTGTGTTACCGGAAAAATCCCCTTTCCAGTCCAGAAATACAACCAGACATAATACAAACTCACAAAAAGTGACAACTCAACGACTTCAGAAGGCAGAGGTGTCTGGTACCTCGAAAAGCAAGTTGGGGAAAGAAAGATCTCCTCAAGGTGTGTGAGGGACAGGAGTACTAATCAAAGGAGAAGGAAGAAAAACTTTCACCTGTTTTCATGAAAAGACACTGAAAGCAAGCCATTTAACAAAAAAAGAAGAAAAAGAAAGTCACCCTGCAATTACTACCAGCTTTAAACAAAACGGTTAACCACTTTTCCTACAAGATTTGCAGCAATGTCTAGCCCTGAAAAGTACTCTACTCTAGACAAACTCTAAATAACCCATTCTGGGTGGGCTGCCAAGGCCTTCCCCTTGACATCTGGAGCCCTCTCCCCAAAGCTCTTCTGCTCTCAAAAGAAATGTCTGAGGAGTCTGCCTTCCCAGGGGCCCACTTCTGTTCAAGCCCCAGCGCTCCTGCTTCCAGACCCGGCTCAGGCTTAGATGGATCTGGGCTTCCAAATCCATCCCAGCGGAATTCTCCGATGAGTAGCCTGATAATCTTTAAAGGCCCCTTCAGAGCTGGGGCTCTGACTTTTATCTCCACTCCCACCCTTCTTCCCTTTCTGCAGGCTCTCCCTACTGCTTTTGCCTCCCAACCCACACCCCCGCCTTAATTTAAAGATCATTGACACGATAGACTGTAATGAGTCCTTCAGAAACTGTTATGATCTATGGTGACAATCTCCGCACCTAATTCACAGATTATTGACAAGCACTGTGGGCTCAATGGTGTCAAGTTGTACTTGTAGTTTCAACACCCTTCAGCAACCCACGTAGCAGCTGGGCTCTGGATTAGGACCTACAGTCTGGCAGCACTTATCTGCCTGCTGAATGGTAGAGAGATGAGCATTTGTCTATATCCCAGCTCCTTCCCAACCAGGGCTCTACTTTCTCCCTGGTACCTTGTCTGCCTCAGGGTTGGTTCAGGTGAACTGAAAAATCTTCAAAGTTTAAAGACAAAGTAAAAGAGCAAATATAATAATAAATGAGGGTTAATCCTTATAATCTCACTTTTAATAATCATTCATTTTCTTCACTCCCAAATAGCTACCAAAAATTCCAGCCCCGTATACTGGCTTTCAGAAGGAAGTTTGCATTCACCGGGAAAGGTGTGAGGGATGGAGAAAAGATGGGGGTTAAGGACTTGGCACTCAGTGGCTCCAAAGCTAGGCTGTCCATCCTCCTGGATCACCCTCAGAATCGGGCAAGACTGACTACTTACAAAGCAGGGGGCCCAGGCAACAGGAGCAGGCTCTGGCCTGGACACTGGGACAAGAGACCAAAAATGCCCGCCCCGCCCCTAAAGGGCGCTTTGCTGCTGCAGAGAAAACGCAGCGGGTTGCCTGCATTGCGGCTTTGCCTGCTACTAAGGAGTCAGTCACTCGCTGCCCCCTCCCCAGGCCCGAAAGATGCAAGGACTGCTTTCCTGCTTGCCAGCGTGGGGCGTGAGATTCCTGCCGGGGCTGAGGCCGCCTGAAACCACAGAAATGACACTGTGCTGGGAGAGCTGGGTGGTATTCCCAGGCCTAGGCCACCCACTTGTTCGGTTTTTTCCTCAACTAGGGGCTATGTTTTCTCTCCGGGGCCTGGGAATCTGGAGGCTCATTGCCTTCCCTCCTGCAGCCAGGTGCCCCTCCTCCCCTAGCCTTCTCCCAGTAGGTTGGGACCCCTGCAAGGCAGAAGGTGGGGTGGAGAGGGTGCGGGGGCGGGAATAATTCTACATCACTTGCAAACAGCAAGCGTGTATCTATCTCCAAGATGCTGCTGGTTTTGTCCTCCCCAGCCTCAGGCAGCCTTGGACTGAGGCTGTCAGAGTACAGTTTGTCATCTTAACGAGGTTGGCACCAAAGTTTGCCCAGACTTAATTTCTGTAATGGGGACTACTCTTTCAGTGAAGGAAACTTTCGGGGGCAGGGCAGGTGGGGGGCTGCTTGTCATTTCCATAGAATTCCGAGTAGAAATTGATTAAAAGCCTTGAATCTTTTCCTGCCACTATATTTGAACTTAGATATTGAGAAACATAAACTGAGATTCTGGAATCAGAGGGAGAAAGAAAATACCTCTCATCTCACCGGACAGCAATATTCCTGAAAACACAATCTCAGATCTGCTGACTGTGGGAGGTAGGAAGAACAAAGGTAAGATCAACGTTAAAAACAAAACGCGTAGGAAGAACTATTCATTTTCTTCACTCCCAAATAGCTACCAAAAATTCCACCCCCGTATACTGGCTTTCAGAAGGAAGTTTGCATTCACCGGGAAAGGTGTGAGGGATGGAGAAAAGATGGGGGTTAAGGACTTGGCACTCAGTGGCTCCAAAGCTAGGCTGTCCATCCTCCTGGATCACCCTCAGAATCGGGCAAGACTGACTACTTACAAAGCAGGGGGCCCAGGCAACAGGAGCAGGCTCTGGCCTGGACACTGGGACAAGAGACCAAAAATGCCCGCCCCGCCCCTAAAGGGCGCTTTGCTGCTGCAGAGAAAACGCAGCGGGTTGCCTGCATTGCGGCTTTGCCTGCTACTAAGGAGTCAGTCACTCGCTGCCCCCTCCCCAGGCCCGAAAGATGCAAGGACTGCTTTCCTGCTTGCCAGCGTGGGGCGTGAGATTCCTGCCGGGGCTGAGGCCGCCTGAAACCACAGAAATGACACTGTGCTGGGAGAGCTGGGTGGTATTCCCAGGCCTAGGCCACCCACTTGTTCGGTTTTTTCCTCAACTAGGGGCTATGTTTTCTCTCCGGGGCCTGGGAATCTGGAGGCTCATTGCCTTCCCTCCTGCAGCCAGGTGCCCCTCCTCCCCTAGCCTTCTCCCAGTAGGTTGGGACCCCTGCAAGGCAGAAGGTGGGGTGGAGAGGGTGCGGGGGCGGGAATAATTCTACATCACTTGCAAACAGCAAGCGTGTATCTATCTCCAAGATGCTGCTGGTTTTGTCCTCCCCAGCCTCAGGCAGCCTTGGACTGAGGCTGTCAGAGTACAGTTTGTCATCTTAACGAGGTTGGCACCAAAGTTTGCCCAGACTTAATTTCTGTAATGGGGACTACTCTTTCAGTGAAGGAAACTTTCGGGGGCAGGGCAGGTGGGGGGCTGCTTGTCATTTCCATAGAATTCCGAGTAGAAATTGATTAAAAGCCTTGAATCTTTTCCTGCCACTATATTTGAACTTAGATATTGAGAAACATAAACTGAGATTCTGGAATCAGAGGGAGAAAGAAAATACCTCTCATCTCACCGGACAGCAATATTCCTGAAAACACAATCTCAGATCTGCTGACTGTGGGAGGTAGGAAGAACAAAGGTAAGATCAACGTTAAAAACAAAACGCGTAGCCACAGTATTAAATACTTTTAAAAAAGTAACTCTATTATGAAAATGAAGCTAGTCTCCTTCAATAGGCAAACTTAAAAAAAACCAAACAAACAAGCCTTAAATTTCTTAAGGTTTTAATCTAAAAGTTAGAATTGTAAGTACAATCCTCAAGATCCAGATAGGTCAGGTGTTTTGCACACACATTGTTTCTATTTGATCTTAAACACCTAAACAAGCCCATGTTTCCCCACTGTTTTAAATTCAGAGGATGTGTCATTTTTATAGTTACCTTTCTGAAAGAATTCAAAGTGTACCTTTGCCCTCACTCCCAAACCAAAGAAAAAGTCAAAGCTCTTTCTTATGTAGACAGGTAGCTTTTCAAAGTGTGAAAAATACTCCACTTCCCCTAAGATAATTTGGATTACTAGTCAATGAAAATGTTGAATTTCAAAAAGAAAATACTCTTTACCATTGGCACACCTTTCCTGGAATCCTACAGATGGGGGCGTGGGGGGGGGGCACGCGGAATGAGAGAGACTGAGAGGTGTCATGCACCTGTTTCTTAAAGAATATCTGGAATTTAACTGTTAGTCAGGAAAGGAAAAGCCTGGTTAAGATTGGTCTGGGGGGAAAAGACACATTCAAAGAAGAGACCGACCTTTTATTTACATTATGAAAATAAATTTTTAGAGGAGCAAGTTGTTTTGTTTACTCTGAGACTCTGTTACTACACATGAAGGACCTCTTAGGGCACTCAAGTTGCTGTTTACCACGTCCGTACAGGCAGCAACATCTTCTGGTTTTATTTTTTGAAATGTGGACAGAATGGGATAAGTAACTTTTGCTTGTTTTTCCACTGCCACCAAGGAAAATTTTCTTTCTCCCTCACTCTTCAAAATAATGCTTCTCTGCCTGCTTTACTCTCACTGAATCTTTAAAATTTTAGAATCTCAAACTCTAACCGGGATAGGATGTGGATGCCAGGATGTGAGAAGGGAGAATACATTCGTCTTTTTTTATCGAATTAAAATTGTGTTATTGCCTTTTAGTTTTTTATTTACTTTTAAAATAATCTTTCAAAGATAGAAGAATTTGTTTCCTTGTCTTGTCTCCTTTTGGACGGTAATAGAGTTTTTTTTTTTTTAAACCTTTATTTTACTTTTAACTTTTACAGAGTTTTGTTGTTTACAGATATATATGTTCTCAGATTAGTCATATGTATATCCCCCCCTTCCCTCCCCTCCCGACCATCACACAGCACCCCTGAAGGATCCCCTTTTCTCACAGAGCAATGACTAGAGCTATTTTCTTCACTTATGATAGTACAGGCCTTCATGCTACTTCCTTTACGCCTCTCACCCACTGTTCCTTCCCCACAATGTCCATATGCCCACTGTCCATGTCTGTCTTTCTGTCGCTTCACTGTGTGTGCCATCGTCACCATCCTACTAGATTCCATATATATGTGTTAATATACTGTATTGAGTTTTATCTTTAACCCCAGAGCAAGGTTTTAGCGATTTCCAGGACTGGCGCTGCGCAGCTCCGACTGTGTCCAACAGGGGGCGCTGGACTCGAACCTGTGCGGCGGCTCAGCGCCGCTTCACATCTGAGCCAGGTTCTAGCCCCTGAAGGCGAGAGCCGCTCGCGGGGTCGAGTACAGAGCTTTAGTCTTCGTGGATAAAAGAGATTAAAGGCTAAATTCTTTTTTGGGGCGTGTGCGCGTGCGTTCGTGGGTATATGTGTGTGTGTATCTGTGTGTGTGTATGGGGGGGTTATCAATTTTAACCAACTACGAAAATGTAGAGCTTTTCATCCTTTGATGTTCTATATAAAGAAACTCCTATCCGTGGGGGAATTACACGATTTCTGAGCTATCACTGCAGCTACAGTGTGGGGAAAATTATTTAATTAAAAATATATTTCTTCATCTGTTCACATGATCTTTTTAGAAGTACTTAAAAAGCTGACACTGATCTCTTTGGCCTGTTCACCCTGCCCCAAGTTTCAAATTTGCTATTTGGAAGGCTTTTCTATTAATTTGAAGGGAAGAAAAGACCCAAATATTTAAATCCCCAAACTGAGCATCCCTTTTCTTGAGATAGGATGTGGATGCCAGGATGTGAGAAGGGAGAATACATTCGTCTTTTTTTATCGAATTAAAATTGTGTTATTGCCTTTTAGTTTTTTATTTACTTTTAAAATAATCTTTCAAAGATAGAAGAATTTGTTTCCTTGTCTTGTCTCCTTTTGGACGGTAATAGAGTTTTTTTTTTTTTAAACCTTTATTTTACTTTTAACTTTTACAGAGTTTTGTTGTTTACAGATATATATGTTCTCAGATTAGTCATATGTATATCCCCCCCTTCCCTCCCCTCCCGACCATCACACAGCACCCCTGAAGGATCCCCTTTTCTCACAGAGCAATGACTAGAGCTATTTTCTTCACTTATGATAGTACAGGCCTTCATGCTACTTCCTTTACGCCTCTCACCCACTGTTCCTTCCCCACAATGTCCATATGCCCACTGTCCATGTCTGTCTTTCTGTCGCTTCACTGTGTGTGCCATCGTCACCATCCTACTAGATTCCATATATATGTGTTAATATACTGTATTGAGTTTTATCTTTAACCCCAGAGCAAGGTTTTAGCGATTTCCAGGACTGGCGCTGCGCAGCTCCGACTGTGTCCAACAGGGGGCGCTGGACTCGAACCTGTGCGGCGGCTCAGCGCCGCTTCACATCTGAGCCAGGTTCTAGCCCCTGAAGGCGAGAGCCGCTCGCGGGGTCGAGTACAGAGCTTTAGTCTTCGTGGATAAAAGAGATTAAAGGCTAAATTCTTTTTTGGGGCGTGTGCGCGTGCGTTCGTGGGTATATGTGTGTGTGTATCTGTGTGTGTGTATGGGGGGGTTATCAATTTTAACCAACTACGAAAATGTAGAGCTTTTCATCCTTTGATGTTCTATATAAAGAAACTCCTATCCGTGGGGGAATTACACGATTTCTGAGCTATCACTGCAGCTACAGTGTGGGGAAAATTATTTAATTAAAAATATATTTCTTCATCTGTTCACATGATCTTTTTAGAAGTACTTAAAAAGCTGACACTGATCTCTTTGGCCTGTTCACCCTGCCCCAAGTTTCAAATACTTTAGCTATTTGGAAGGCTTTTCTATTAATTTGAAGGGGGGAAGAAAAGACCCAAATATTTAAATCCCCCCAAACTGTTACTCCTCTGCATCCTTTTTTTCCCTTCCTTCTTTAAATAGGGACTTTTATGTGATTGACACATTTCACATTGCCTATTCTGCAAAACCAGGTGTAAATGACAAGAAGAGACTCTAAAAAATTTTTTTTGATGTTGAACTACATAACGCCCAAGTATAAGATGAACTCTAAATAAAATTGTAATCCACCCCCCCCCACCCTAACTTAAAAAAAAAAAAAAAAACCTTCACCTGTATTTAAATAGCGTGTCTTTAATTACAGCAGTTGGGGATGCATGAGGCTGAAATGAAATTAGCAGTCATTACCAGTCCTTTAACTCTGTGGTGCTTTTGATCAGCACTAAATTAGCTTTCCAGTCCTAACAAAGACTCTACAGCAAGCAGTGGGCTGTAAATAAGACAGCGCGACCTGCCCTCAACACCTTTTCTCTTGTCAATCATAGCTCTATCATTCAGCCCAAGATTAACCTTTATCTACCAAATTTAAAAAAAAAAAAAAGGAACGAAAGAAATAAGCAAAAAAAGGAGGCGGGAAGGAAAGCCCCCTTACCACCACATGTCGAAATAACAGAGGTCCTTAAGAGCCCCCTTTAAATTGCACTATAATGAGCTGGTGCTGGTGTCAGAATCTGCAATTTCCAAATCTTCCCTCCTCACCCCATCCCACTACACCTCTTGAGTATAGTAGAAGAGTCAGAATGTTGTTCAGGTGGGAAGAAATCCCTTCTCCCGAATTACTGATTGGGCATGGGCCACCCTCCATAAGTTAATTTGCCCTTAGCCTCTTCTTTTTTCTATTACTTTTAACAAAATTTCAGGAGGAATATTTTAGGAGAAGACATTGATAATTTTAAGGCACTTACATAAGTTTCCGGGATGAAAACAATTAATATGCTTCACTAATAGTCTCTAGCTTCTAAGTCTGCGGGAAACACACACACACATACACACACCCCAACAGCAACAACAAAAATCCAGCTGCTTTTCTCAGTACAGAATAGAGAAAGTAAAACGTTGATTCAAATTACCATTAGAGGGCGCCAGCGAGCAAGACCGATCACCCCCCTCGCACGACTTCCCACAGAAGCCCTCCTAGCTTCCAGCTTCGCCATGCTCTGTAATTCCTTCTCTCAGGTAATATTTCCTGCTTATTCTGCCCTCTTGCTTTCTAGCCTACTCAGTGTCAATCTCTCAGAAAGAACAAGGTGTCGCCATGTCCCTTTCCTTCTCTTTTCACACCCTTCCCCCCAACCCCCACCAAAATAGTAAGATGCCAGATAAAACAGCAGCAGTGTGTTAATGATATACACCTTTTGACTCAAATCACTCTTTCCACTCTATGTAATTTTGGTGTGGAGAAGGTTCTTTGTAGGGAATAAATGTCAGAATTTAATATTTTTGAAATGGAAGCTTGAATTTTTCATTTCTGCATTTCTCTCTGGGGGGCTTCCTGATTTCTTCATTTTCATAGAAAAGGAAACACTACTGCAAGGCAACTGATGCTCAGTGCTAAAACTGATCAGAAGAGAATAAAATAATGTCATTTCATTTCTGCATTCGTTAAAGAAATCAAAATTAGTATTTAATCCCCAAAGTTAACGCTTTCAGACTTAAATCTGTCTGTGTTAAATGTCTGCCACACAGGGTGTATTTCCAGATCTCTTAAAGGTCAAAAGCGGAAAAAAAAAAAAAGAATGAGAGGAAGAAAGTGAGTTGGGGGGGGTGGGCGGAGAGGAGTGAGCTAGCAGTGAATGTCAAAGTTGGGTTGCAAGCTACTTACATGTCCATGCCAGATCAGGGTGTTGTCTTGTAGCAGTTTGATTGGCAGGTAAAAAAGCGAAAGAACGTGAGGGCTCCCTGAGCCTCTTGTCAGCCCAAGCTTGATCACTTCTCACCGGACAGAACGAGTTGAAGGAGAGCTTGCAATTCCCCTCTCGTCCTCCATCCAAGGCACCATGAATCCATTTCGGCTTTTCTTCCCCCCAGTCTCTCCATCAGCCTCCTGCCTTCACCCGCTTCGCCTTACACCAGCCTCCAAGACCTAGCCTAGCTTTGCCACTGCAATCCCCTGCAACAAGAAAAATCGTTTATGGCTTAAAACCCCAAATGGCTGATTTTTTAAAAGAGAGAGAGAGAGGGAGAGGGAGAGAGAGAGGAGAGAGAGGGTGAGGGGGAGAGAGAGGGGGAGTGAGAAGAATGTACCCAGAGAACAACAAAAAAGTCAGTTATCCTAACACTGCTCTATCCCCCCACCGTACAGAAGAAGAATACAAAAAAAAAAAAGCTTTATGTTTTTTCAGTGGGTATTCAAAGATAATTTGATGCCATTGTTTCTGCTACAGATGGTTCTTTTAAATACAATAACACGGCTCTTTGTGCAGGCTACCCACAATAAAAATCGAAAGCGTTCCCCTGAATAACCATTTTGTTCTCTCTTGTATGGGGCCAACAAAAGATGCCGTGAGGTAATGGGTTCTGTTTATTGAAGCCATAGAATAGGGGTTTGATAAAGATTTTTTTTTTTTTTAAAGCAGAAGACCTTGCAAGGTCGGCCTGATCTCTTCATATTTTTTATTAAAATATTTGTCCAGTAGATTATTCCTTGGTGCAGCTGCAGGTTTCCTCCTTGATTCTTAATCAGCCCAAACATCTGTCTCTTTGAGGAGGCTTTCAAAAAATCTGCAATTGTATCAGTGGTGAAGCAACCTTATCGAATCCTGAGTTTTTAGGCTCAGTGCAGGCAAAGGCAATGGAATTTCAATTCTATTTAGTCCTGATGGGGTGAGGTAGAGGGCTGGGGGGAGAGGAAACACACAAGTCCCAGACAGAGTGACTGGGGAGAAAATCAGGCTTTCCTCCCTGCCACCCCCAACCCCCTGTTGGCCATGCATAACTGCACAAGCCAGACTCACAGATCACTGAGGACTGTGGATGTGTCTGTGCATCTCTGCAAGCTCTACTCGGGCGTGTATGTTGGACAGGGTTTAGGCATGTTTTCTCACCATGCTCCCCTTCTCCTCTAGGTAGGTTTTCCCTCCCAGAAAACCTAGGACGGAGGAGTGGAACAAGCTAGAGGTTAGTCTTTAGCATCCAAAGGGCCCTACTCTTGGCTCGCTTTCCTTCACTGTTAGTTAGCTTTGACTCATTGATTTGCTATCCTGCCAGGGGAATGGTGGCCACAGCCCTTCTGATACAGGGCCCCATTGCCTCAGGGTTCTTGTTAGAGCCACCCTGCTTCCCTCTCAGTTCCACAGAGAACATCTGCTTCCCCTCACAGTGGGAGGCCTGCCACCTAGACCCAGCTGAGGTCTATATAACTTTGAGCCCTGAACCCTTAGGTAATGAGGCTGCCTGCCCCCGCAGAAGCCCAGGGGAAGATGGCTAGGTTTCCCTACCTTTCTATAGGAATTCATGCCAGGGCTCTCTGGGCTTCCGATAGCTCAAAGTGACAGTAATCCACTTTCAGGACTTCTGTGTGTTGTCACTGTGACAAGACAATAGTCTGGGGAAATGGCTTTAGTCTTAAAAACAAGTTTTTATTGGGTTTTCTTGCCCTCCGCCTCATTTAGTCCTTCCTTTCTTCCCACAAACTATTCAAAATAAAAGATAAACACTCAAATGAATCTCTTAACAGAACTGATCTTAGCTTCTCCTTTCCCTTTTGGAAACTGTAATGTTATTGGTTTACAACTGGTCTGAAATAATCTAATAAAGAATTCTTGGGGACTATTACTTAGACACCAATTAAAGCCTTTCTTACAACACTTGAAAAGCACAAACAATAAAACAGAAGATTAAACAACATTTCACTTGGCTGTTTCTCAAAAATTCATTTTATGTCTCAGGAGGAACACCTTAACAATCAGTTTGAAAGAAACAAAAGTCAGGATATACTAAAAAGCTATGCATATCCCAACACTCTCTGGATCAAGAAAAATGTGCCTGTGTAAGTATATTTTGGTGAAGTTATCCAGTAGAGTTTGTAGACTGGGGAAACCCAGAGTGACTGGGAGAAAATCAGGCTTTCCTCCCTGCCACCCCAACCCCTGTTGGCCATGCATAACTGCACAAGCCAGACTCACAGATCACTGAGGACTGTGGATGTGTCTGTGCATCTCTGCAAGCTCTACTGGGCGTGTATGTTGGACAGGGTTTAGGCATGTTTTCTCACCATGCTCCCCTTCTCCTCTAGGTAGGTTTTCCCTCCCAGAAAACCTAGGACGGAGGAGTGGAACAAGCTAGAGGTTAGTCTTTAGCATCCAAAGGGCCCTACTCTTGGCTCGCTTTCCTTCACTGTTAGTTAGCTTTGACTCATTGATTTGCTATCCTGCCAGGAATGGTGGCCACAGCCCTTCTGATACAGGGCCCCATTGCCTCAGGGTTCTTGTTAGAGCCACCCTGCTTCCCTCTCAGTTCCACAGAGAACATCTGCTTCCCCTCACAGTGGGAGGCCTGCCACCTAGACCCAGCTGAGGTCTATATAACTTTGAGCCCTGAACCCTTAGGTAATGAGGCTGCCTGCCCCAGCAGAAGCCCAGGGGAAGATGGCTAGGTTTCCCTACCTTTCTATAGGAATTCATGCCAGGGCTCTCTGGGCTTCCGATAGCTCAAAGTGACAGTAATCCACTTTCAGGACTTCTGTGTGTTGTCACTGTGACAAGACAATAGTCTGGGGAAATGGCTTTAGTCTTAAAAACAAGTTTTTATTGGGTTTTCTTGCCCTCCGCCTCATTTAGTCCTTCCTTTCTTCCCACAAACTATTCAAAATAAAAGATAAACACTCAAATGAATCTCTTAACAGAACTGATCTTAGCTTCTCCTTTCCCTTTTGGAAACTGTAATGTTATTGGTTTACAACTGGTCTGAAATAATCTAATAAAGAATTCTTGGGGACTATTACTTAGACACCAATTAAAGCCTTTCTTACAACACTTGAAAAGCACAAACAATAAAACAGAAGATTAAACAACATTTCACTTGGCTGTTTCTCAAAAATTCATTTTATGTCTCAGGAGGAACACCTTAACAATCAGTTTGAAAGAAACAAAAGTCAGGATATACTAAAAAGCTATGCATATCCCAACACTCTCTGGATCAAGAAAAATGTGCCTGTGTAAGTATATTTTGGTGAAGTTATCCAGTGGAGAGTGTAATCAAGAGCGACCTTTGATAGGCTGAGGAGTGCGTTACTTCCCTCCCCATGGGAAAGGTGGTAGTGGGGCATTACACAAAATTGAGAGTCAACAGTAGAAATACCTTCTCTGACCAAGATGGAATGTGAGAAGGCAAACGTAAAATGTTTAATCTAGGGTTTCATACTTTTTTGCACCACAAAAGTAATCCACTGAAATAATGGAATGATTTCTTTCTGCTGTGCTTGTCATATTTTTTTGAATATAAAAACTTGTAAAGGATGCCCCAACCTGATGAAAGCTATTTTCTTTTTTATAATGAACTGAAAGAATCTGAACTGCTTGTCCTCTTTCCACCAAGGAAGGGGTTTGGGACAGAATGTGTCTGCAGGATAGGAAGGCATCAGTGAGTATCCTAAGGTGTCTAAAGGTGAGTAAACCTTACCCATCTTTATCAGTTGAGTCTATCCAATCCCAGTCAAAGGAAGTTTAAGCTCTCTCAGGTGGCCTCACTCCTTGGTTAAGGCTAGGAGCAGTTTTGTAGGTGAGCCTCCAAAGTCGTCTAAAAAGCTGAAATGCAATGACATTCTATCTGACATGGGGGAGGACCTCAGGCCTATAACTAAAAATGTAGAGTGTGCCACAGTGAAGGGCAAAAGTGACAAACTGCCGTGGTAGGTGAGGGAATCAAGAACCAGTTGCCTTTAACTGGAAAATTGATTAACTCTCCCCCTCCCTGCACAACCCCTCCCCGCTCCCCCCCCACCCCTCCGCCAAATAACCTTTCTGTATCAACAACCTAAGTTGACCTGTCGGTTCCTCCCCGTTGGAGCAAGCACACACCGCCAAAAATGATTCTAAGTTACAGGATCGGCTTTCTGATGGGGTTGGGGAATCCGTGTGCACGGATTTATGAGCGTTTATAGGTGCCTCTGAACTGGAAACTTCTCCATTCAAAAGTGCATTGGGGCCAAATGAGCTCTCCAATTCTACAAGCAGCAAGCCGTGCTGGGGAGATGGGGTGGGGGGATATCCCAACCCCCACCACCAGATTGGGTTGCATTCAGCAAGAAGGACTCCGATTGAGGGAGGGAGGGAAGGAAAGAAAGAAATGGAAGGGAGGGCAGAAGGGAGGAAGGAAAAGGAAGAGAAGAGATTAAAAATAAAAAAAGGATTTAATCGGACTTAATGGCAGAGGGGATTAGCAGGAGGGGCACCCGAGACCTGGTTTTAAATTTGAGAGTGCAGCGTAAAAGCAAACACTGTACGCACGATCAGGGTCTGGGTGTTTCAGCGAACCAATGGCCATACAAATCACGAGTTTCACAGAGACGGCACAGTGTCATATTTTAGCCATCAGTTACCCTGAAAACTGTGGCTTCCCTCCTGTAGGCAATCGATCATTCACCAACGGGCCGCTCTACCTGCCACACGTAAAGAACTCGGAGTCCGACGGCCTCCGGCGCGGGCTGGGTCCTGCGACCCTCCGGGGCCGCGGGCGCGCGCGCGGGCGGCTGAGTGCCGGGCAGCGGGGCTCGGAGAGGAGCGGCTGGCGCCCGATCGAAGGGCGACGGCTTCCCCGGCCTGCGGAGGGGACGGCCGCGAGTGCCGCCGGATCACCGCGGGACTCAACGTGTTGCTCCGGTCAACTCGCCCAAGAGGATCCAGTGACTCACTTAGATAAACCACCACCGCACCGGCCCGCCACTGCTGATGCGCACTTAAGACGATAGGGGAACGCGGCCAGGCAGAGCCTCCGCGGGGCCGGACCCGGGGAGGGACGTGATTTACATCCCAGCTCTTTAGATTATAAAACCTAACCCGGGAGTGCGGGCGAGTGTGTGAAGAGGCCGGGAACCTCAGCTTTCGGAGCCTCTAGAATACACTTCTCGTCCCTCTCGCCTCCCGAAGCCTTTCCTCGGCCAGTGGAAACCCGATGGCAGGCGGGGCCGAGGGTGAACGAGGCTCGCCGGGTCGGGCCGGCCTCCTGAGTTGGCGGGGCCGTGCGGGACCGGTCGGCCCGACCCGAACGAGAAGCCGAGGCTCGGCCGGCCGGCCGTGCTGCGATACTCCCGCCCCCCCGGCCGCGGCGTCCGGGCCCGCCCGCCAGCCCTCGCGCGCCGCCGCTTTTCCCACGCTCGCGGCCCGTACGTCCCGGCGCGGCCTGCACGTCCGGCGCGGCCTATAAGCCCCGCGCGCGGCCCCGCTTCCGGCCCCGGCTCGGGCTGAGGCTGCGAGGGGGCCGGCGCAGGCCCTCGCCGAGGGACAGGCGGCGCGGACCTAGTAAGTGGGAGCTTCCAGGCCACTCTTGCCCACGCTGGGCGCCCCGAGGCGTGGGCGGGTGGGCGCGCCTCCAAAACTCGAGACTCGAGCGTGTTGAGACTCGCACGTGTGCTCGAGCGAGTAGTATGGCGGGTTTGGTTAGGTCCCCTGTGCGCTGCGGGTGGAGACCGAGCGTGGGGAACCGGCCGTCCTCCCCAGGGCTGGGCCGTGGGCACCTCGAGGCTCTAGGGATGGAGGGACGCTAGGTTGGGGGCGGAGGGAGGACCCTGCCCCGGGAGTCGGCCCGTGGGTCCGTGGCCACGCGCTGGGAGGCCCAGGTGCCAAGTGGGACGCCTGCTTCCGTACTGGTCACATACCCGGGGTGGTCTTCCTACCCACTTGTGTTCCAACTTCTGGAACTCTCTGAGACTCCCCCAGCCCTTGTTTTAGGTTGAGAAGAGGCTAAGAAGGGTATGTTTTAATAATTTAGACGCCTAGTTGGAGAAAGGCACAAGGCCTTTGGGTAGCATTCATCAATGGCCTCCTTAAACTTTCCTTGGAGATACATGAGCACTAGAAACCAAGCCCGGCCGACTGCTGCGATGCGGGGAGCCGGGGGGGGGGTGATTTACATCCCAGCTCTTTAGATTATAAAACCTAACCCGGGAGTGCGGGCGAGTGTGTGAAGGCCGGGAACCTCAGCTTTCGGAGCCTCTAGAATACACTTCTCGTCCCTCTCGCCTCCCGAAGCCTTTCCTCGGCCAGTGGAAACCCGATGGCAGGCGGGGCCGAGGGTGAACGAGGCTCGCCGGGTCGGGCCGGCCTCCTGAGTTGGCGGGGCCGTGCGGGACCGGTCGGCCCGACCCGAACGAGAAGCCGAGGCTCGGCCGGCCGGCCGTGCTGCGATACTCCCGCCCCCCCGGCCGCGGCGTCCGGGCCCGCCCGCCAGCCCTCGCGCGCCGCCGCTTTTCCCACGCTCGCGGCCCGTACGTCCCGGCGCGGCCTGCACGTCCGGCGCGGCCTATAAGCCCCGCGCGCGGCCCCGCTTCCGGCCCCGGCTCGGGCTGAGGCTGCGAGGGGGCCGGCGCAGGCCCTCGCCGAGGGACAGGCGGCGCGGACCTAGTAAGTGGGAGCTTCCAGGCCACTCTTGCCCACGCTGGGCGCCCCGAGGCGTGGGCGGGTGGGCGCGCCGCCACAACTCGAGCCTCGAGCGTGTTGAGACTCGCACGTGTGCTCGGCGAGTAGTATGGCGGGTTTGGTTAGGTCCCCTGTGCGCTGCGGGTGGAGACCGAGCGTGGGGAACCGGCCGTCCTCCCCAGGGCTGGGCCGTGGGCACCTCGAGGCTCTAGGGATGGAGGGACGCTAGGTTGGGGGCGGAGGGAGGACCCTGCCCCGGGAGTCGGCCCGTGGGTCCGTGGCCACGCGCTGGGAGGCCCAGGTGCCAAGTGGGACGCCTGCTTCCGTACTGGTCACATACCCGGGGTGGTCTTCCTACCCACTTGTGTTCCAACTTCTGGAACTCTCTGAGACTCCCCCAGCCCTTGTTTTAGGTTGAGAAGAGGCTAAGAAGGGTATGTTTTAATAATTTAGACGCCTAGTTGGAGAAAGGCACAAGGCCTTTGGGTAGCATTCATCAATGGCCTCCTTAAACTTTCCTTGAGATACATAAAAGTATACATGCAGTCACATGTTTTGTGACGATGTGTTAGCATTAGGCGTTTAAACGAGTTGAACGTTTAAGATGTGCCACACATTTGTGATGTTTTTTTAAAAAAAGCCCTTATCAGTATTTTAGAGTTTCAATAAATGGAAATGCCTCTGGACTTTGAACCTCTGAGGGTAGTGGAGCCAGGGGAAAGGAGTTTGCAATCTTTGTCTTGCGTTCCTTCAGTATGTTCTTACTAGTGCCATGCTCCCAAGAAAAGGTAACTTGCATTTTAGTTCAAATAGTATAGAATGACATAAACTGAGGATATTCTCCGCAAGTATGCCTTATGCAGTATTGTAGCTACCGGTATGTAGTTGGGTTTGATAAGCTTGGATTTGAACTGAAATGGTGTAGTGCGGCTCCAGGAGCATACTTGGTGACCCAGCGCAAAAGCAGTATGTTCATAAATGTTTGAAAAGGTGTCTCGAAGTGTGGTGATTATTGTTTCTGTAGTTGAGAGGCCTAAGGACAGGCAGTTGGTATGGGTGGATTACTGGTACATTCTTTTTATTTAATGTGTATATATATGTGTATATATATCTTCTAATTGGAGCACAATTGATTTACAATGTTGTGTTAGTTTCTGGTATACAGCAAAGTGATTCAGTTATATATATATATATACATACATATTCTTTTTCGTATTCTTTTCCATTATAACTTATTGTAAGATGTTGAATATAGTTCTCTGTGCTCTATAGCAGGTCCTTATTTATTTTATATATACTAGTGCGTATCTCGCAAACCCGAAGTCCTACTAATTTATCCTCCATCCTTTTCCTTTTGGTAACCCTAAGTTTGTTTTCTGTGTCTGTGAGTCTGTTTCTATTTTGTAAATAAGTTCATTTGCTGATACATTCTTAAAGAGAGTAAAAATTGTGTATTTTGGGAGTAAAAGACCATCCCATTTGAAGTCTTGCCTGTGGAAAGTAGTTGATGATCCAAGGAAACTGATTCTAGGGAGAATTTCTACTTACACCTTCTCTTCCAGTCCCTTCGGCTAACATTCTCCCTTCACTGCTGAAGAAAGAGCAACATTTTATTTGCTTGAGGGTAATGAGAGGAAAGGAGCTAACCTTTAATGTCCATCTATTATTTACCAGAAAGTTTCTCTTATTTAATTCTCATAATAATCTTAAAAATTGGAATTACCACCCCCACCTTAAAAACAGTAAGGAAAAGATCCAGCTGGTTTAAATATCTGTGGTTACACAGGTGGCAAATAGTTAATCTAGGTTTGAAATCTAGCTCTACAATTGTAAAACCCAGCCTGGTGTTTATAATCTGGTTAACTGAGTTTCAGTAGACCCAGGCAAGCACCGTTGGTTATGGACTGTTGTGGGTTCAGGTGGAAACTGTTTGTACAGTGTGTGATCTTGTCTTTTTCTTCTTTCCTTTTTCTAGAAGACAGGGTCTTAATTCTGGCTCTCCTTAGGATCATTTGCCTATGAAGAGATTGATTTAATAAGCAAGGATATAAAATTCTGGGTCTTTTTCCTGTGCCATACCAAAGTTGAACTGAGAGTTTAAACTCTAGTTTTCTGCGTTTAGGTCTCAATTGTCATCAGGTGTAAGGCTACCCATAGGCTAGCTTGGTCAAGGTAGTGATTTCATGAGGACAAGCTCAGGTCAAACTAAGTATCACTTTTAAAACTCCAGCCTCAGAAACCAGAAGGGTGGGAGGGAAATACAGTGATAACAGAACACATGACTGCTAATTAACCTTATTAACAACGGCAAGCCAGTGAACATTTATATTTTTATTTTCTCAGATAGGCAATTAATTTTTTTGCCTTCTATTAACTACCTTTCCCCCCCAGATAATCACCTATATCAAAACCACCCTTTAAAAGGTCAGTAGAAATTATTTTAAGACATTGAAATATAAAAAAGTATTGTTATTTTAATAGGCACTGTGGATAGTTTAATTTGTATCTTGTATTAAATTAAACATATGGTGAACAGGGTATAATAGATTTTCTATAATTTAGCTGCCAATGTGGCAACAGCAGCCAGTTACTCTCACCAGCAGCCTTGTCAGTGGTTTGTTTACTAGCTTATTTGAATTAAAATAAAGCTTCGCTTCTGCTGACTGCACATCATTATCTATGAGACCATAATCCTGCTAGCAAATCCTATATCTTCCAGAACTGGCTCTTTTGTTTGGGATTACTGAGAGCTTAGCCTATAACAAAGAGGAATAAGGCATCCCTCTCATCCTCATAATTAAGTGTGGGGACTAATTTAGAAACAAACCCAGAAAGATGTACTATTTGGAGTTATATTTCTATACAGAATGAGAGAGAAACAGGATAGGCCAAACACCTGATTGTTAACAGAATGTTTAAACTATTAAGCAAGTGTACTACAGGAATCCAGCTTGTTAAAATTAAGAGCAACAGCAAATAAGGCATTGATGGCCTTTGCACGGGGCAGTCATTCTGTATGAAGGATCTGAAGGTATGTTTGGGAAGAGGAAGTATTAGGCTGTCAGGCAGGAGAAGATGTGCAGTATGCTTTGTGAATGCCATTTTTTTTTGTTCTTTCATTATCCTAACAGGCTGCACGATTAATAGTTATTGTTATGAGTAGAGTTATTAAAATACTGAAATAAAAATAACTTTTTATTCACTAGAAAATGTCTTTGGAAATTGTTAATGTTTTATTTACCTGGTGCATAAAATTTAGTGAAAAGAACTGAATAGGTGATTTCCTGGCTCTTTCCGTCCATCCAGCTCAAAACAGACCTTCATGAATTCTGGTAGTCCAATAAAATCCATGTTTAAGGACAGAACTTCACAACTCGGATGCATATAAAAACAGCTTTAACGATCCATGATCCATACATAAACTGATGCCTGTTTGTTAAAGAAGAGGGAAGACACGAGGGTTGACTTGTCAATGTCCTTAAAATTAACTGTCACAGATGGGAATTCTGAGAACCTGTGTGAAACCAAACCAGAGCCTGGTGAATTATAAAGCAGGTCCTTAGACTTTAAAAACATTTAGGCAAAGTGACAGTTCAGAACATCTGTTAGCCTTCTGTCTGAGTCTAAACTAGATGTCATGGAGTGCACAGCTGTAGGCATTTTAGGCTTTTTTTTGCCAACATCTGTCACAGCAGTACAATAATATAGGTAATTATCAATACCTTATATAAACTGTTTGCTACTTTAATTTTTAGAAAGAGTAAAATTAGTGTTACAGTTCTTGGCAAAAATAATTGAGATGAAGATAGTCATTTTTCTCTAAAAGATGAATAAGTGATCTGATCATTCTTTGAAAAACACATTTTAAATATTTTCTACAGCCAATATTGGTATTGTGTCATTTTGAAAAAGCAAAATTCTAAGTGATTTTTTTTTGAAAAGGTTAAAATACAAGTTGAATAAGAGGAGGACACAAAGAGGCCAGTAATTTGCTGTTCAGAGCAACCAAAGGTGTTATATGTTTTGCAATAAAAAGATAGATTTTGTTAATACCACATAATTGTAACATTGATTCCATATTCATAAAGGTTAATAATTTGTTCTATAATGTCAGTATAGCAAAATCTGTATTGATGGATTACAGAAATTGTCTTCCCTTGCCTTGCTCTTGTCAGTCCTGGAATTCTGTAGAGAAATAGCATATAAAAGTATAATTCACATCTTGCCATTTTAGTAACTAAAGTTAATTTGAAGGGATTGGCTCATCATGTAAATTCAAGGACCCTTCATTCTTTTAATACCACCTGGATATAGATCATCTATAGTGCTCCTCCTGAGACACTGGGAATTATTGTCTCATATCTGATTCCCTTGACCTGTACAGTTGTTGCATTTCAGTCTAAAGAAGCAGCAAGACTATATTCCAAAACATCTGTTCTGGGAAAGATGCTAGTCAATAATGTCTTATTGAAAGACCAGGCCCAGCTAGAGAAAATAAAGGAATTGAGCTGCAGTTGGATTTCATCATCTAAACATGCAATGTAATCTTAACCAATTCATTACACACTCCTTTTGTTTCCACTACAAAAGGTATGTTGCCTTTGTCAGAGGTAGTAATTCCAGTATGTTCAAGCAGAGACAAGGGAGAATTGAAAAGTGCTATCAATTCTACCCACAACCAGGAAGAACCGTAGGGTCAGAAGGTCATTATCAATGTCCTATGTACAGTTCACACTAGACCACAGATAACTAAAGTTTCCACATGGCAATAGAAAGGTATAATAAAGGAGACACACAGAAAATACTGAATAGGAACAGGAGTAGGAAATTATATTCTTAAACACATGTTGATTTAGCACATGAAGTATCAAATGAAGTGAATCTCTATCTGGACAATAGTCATGGGTGCTTAAAATTATGCTTGCCTAGAACAATCTTGAGGAGGAGGGAAATTGTATTCATGAGAGGCCATCTTGGAAAAAAAGTGAGTCAGAATTCTCAGCGTTCATAATCTAAATGTCTGGGAAGGGTCAAATGAGAAAGAGAAGGAAATAAATATAGAAAAATAAAAAAAAGGCTGTTCAGAGCAACCAAAGGTGTTATATGTTTTGCAATAAAAAGATAGATTTTGTTAATACCACATAATTGTAACATTGATTCCATATTCATAAAGGTTAATAATTTGTTCTATAATGTCAGTATAGCAAAATCTGTATTGATGGATTACAGAAATTGTCTTCCCTTGCCTTGCTCTTGTCAGTCCTGGAATTCTGTAGAGAAATAGCATATAAAAGTATAATTCACATCTTGCCATTTTAGTAACTAAAGTTAATTTGAAGGGATTGGCTCATCATGTAAATTCAAGGACCCTTCATTCTTTTAATACCACCTGGATATAGATCATCTATAGTGCTCCTCCTGAGACACTGGGAATTATTGTCTCATATCTGATTCCCTTGACCTGTACAGTTGTTGCATTTCAGTCTAAAGAAGCAGCAAGACTATATTCCAAAACATCTGTTCTGGGAAAGATGCTAGTCAATAATGTCTTATTGAAAGACCAGGCCCAGCTAGAGAAAATAAAGGAATTGAGCTGCAGTTGGATTTCATCATCTAAACATGCAATGTAATCTTAACCAATTCATTACACACTCCTTTTGTTTCCACTACAAAAGGTATGTTGCCTTTGTCAGAGGTTGTAATTCCAGTATGTTCAAGCAGAGACAAGGGAGAATTGAAAAAGTGCTATCAATTCTACCCACAACCAGGAAGAACCGTAGGGTCAGAAGGTCATTATCAATGTCCTATGTACAGTTCACACTAGACCACAGATAACTAAAGTTTCCACATGGCAATAGAAAGGTATAATAAAGGAGACACACAGAAAATACTGAATAGGAACAGGAGTAGGAAATTATATTCTTAAACACATGTTGATTTAGCACATGAAGTATCAAATGAAGTGAATCTCTATCTGGACAATAGTCATGGGTGCTTAAAATTATGCTTGCCTAGAACAATCTTGAGGAGGAGGGAAATTGTATTCATGAGAGGCCATCTTGGAAAAAAAAAGTGAGTCAGAATTCTCAGCGTTCATAATCTAAATGTCTGGGAAGGGTCAAATGAGAAAGAGAAGGGAAATAAATATAGATATAAAAGGCAGACAACTTGGTTCTGAAGGAAGAATTAAAACTGAAAGACAATGAAAAGAAAAATGTGATACTGATGAAGAATAAGGCTTATGGGATATCTGGGAAGAGTAAGAGGATATTGATAGCCAAATAGAGTATTGGGGACCAAATGAAAATTTAGGGCCTGTGAGTGTCAGCACTTTCTAAAGAGAGTTATCCACTGGAAGAAGTTCGTCTTGGAGAAACATTTAAAAATAATTGCTTAGTAGTAGTGTTTTGAAGTGTGTTAAAGTAAATTCACTTGACACTTCTCAGTGCCATGTTTCTTTATTGTTGAGGAAAAATGAATGTATTTTGATCCCTGAGATAGGGGGAGGAGGGAGAGAAGGCAACCTATTTCCCAAGCAACTTGGAAAGAATTTTTAATGATGAATTCTACTCCTTAAGGATGTTATTATTTTTTTTCCCCATCATGTCTTAAACAATTGAAACAGGATAATAGAACAAAGATATCTGCAACATTAGATACCAGAATGAGCTTGGAAATGATTGGATTAAAGCAGTCTTCACTACAGTGGTGGTTTAAATGAAATACACACAATTTCAGAGTTTATATTGTGAATATAAAGGTATCCCAGTGTTTAAACATCCCTTCTGATTACTTGGTGCTCCTTGATTGATAGGAATAATACTTTGTCAGGGTCCATTTTGTATGTCGAAAATTATTTGCTAGAAGTCACAGCTAGTTCTGATTAGCCCTCTGAAACACAGTTTGCTGTCAGCAAGCTCGTTTCTTCTTGCCTCTTTTGTTGTTATCGCTTCTTCTGCTTGTGCCCACTGCCCTCATCTTCCTTCATTAAGTATCTTAATCCAGGCTGATCTTTCCTAGGTAATGTCCCAGGCTTACTCTAGCCTTCTACTTTTCAAAAGCGGAAATAAATAGCCAAAAGATTTAATCTAATGTACTAATGACTGGTAATAACATGGTGTTCTTTCTTCAAAGTTACTAGTTACTTAAGGAGGAGGTGGGCATAGTTTGTCTTTTTATTTTTCCCTCTACTTTTTTTTTCAAAAGCGTTCATAATCTAAATGTCTGGGAAGGGTCAAATGAGAAAGAGAAGGGAAATAAATATAGATATAAAAGGCAGACAACTTGGTTCTGAAGGAAGAATTAAAACTGAAAGACAATGAAAAGAAAAATGTGATACTGATGAAGAATAAGGCTTATGGGATATCTGGGAAGAGTAAGAGGATATTGATAGCCAAATAGAGTATTGGGGACCAAATGAAAATTTAGGGCCTGTGAGTGTCAGCACTTTCTAAAGAGAGTTATCCACTGGAAGAAGTTCGTCTTGGAGAAACATTTAAAAATAATTGCTTAGTAGTAGTGTTTTGAAGTGTGTTAAAGTAAATTCACTTGACACTTCTCAGTGCCATGTTTCTTTATTGTTGAGGAAAAATGAATGTATTTTGATCCCTGAGATAGGGGGAGGAGGGAGAGAAGGCAACCTATTTCCCAAGCAACTTGGAAAGAATTTTTAATGATGAATTCTACTCCTTAAGGATGTTATTATTTTTTTTCCCCATCATGTCTTAAACAATTGAAACAGGATAATAGAACAAAGATATCTGCAACATTAGATACCAGAATGAGCTTGGAAATGATTGGATTAAAGCAGTCTTCACTACAGTGGTGGTTTAAATGAAATACACACAATTTCAGAGTTTATATTGTGAATATAAAGGTATCCCAGTGTTTAAACATCCCTTCTGATTACTTGGTGCTCCTTGATTGATAGGAATAATACTTTGTCAGGGTCCATTTTGTATGTCGAAAATTATTTGCTAGAAGTCACAGCTAGTTCTGATTAGCCCTCTGAAACACAGTTTGCTGTCAGCAAGCTCGTTTCTTCTTGCCTCTTTTGTTGTTATCGCTTCTTCTGCTTGTGCCCACTGCCCTCATCTTCCTTCATTAAGTATCTTAATCCAGGCTGATCTTTCCTAGGTAATGTCCCAGGCTTACTCTAGCCTTCTACTTTTCAAAAGCGGAAATAAATAGCCAAAAGATTTAATCTAATGTACTAATGACTGGTAATAACATGGTGTTCTTTCTTCAAAGTTACTAGTTACTTAAGGAGGAGGTGGGCATAGATCTTAGTCATTTTTGTATCCTCTGTATCAGCCATTGGTTTTCTCTATAATAAATATACATTAACTCTAAATGATTATTTGTTGCTTTGTTTTTCTCCCCAAATTTAGTTGTATATAATTGAGAGTAATCTTAGTTTTTAATTTTTAAATTGCATGTATTTATGTTTTAGGCTTCAACAGTTATATATAGCAATCAAGCAGAATTAGCCTTTAAAAGTGATAGTAGTTTTTCCTTATGATATTTATTAAAAACACATTAAAGGGAAAATTTTAAAGGAAAATGTCCTCTTATTGATACAACCAACCTAACGACACAAATAACTTGAATTTTCTGTATTGCTTTCTGCTCTTTGGCCCATAGGTAATTAAAAATTACATTTGTAGTACACGTATTTTTTTTGATTTTCATGTTTGCTTAGTGTTTTTTGTATTTTTGAAATTGAGTCTGTCTTAAAGGGACAAAGACTTGCTCTAAATATTAAAATCTCTAATGATATGATTTTAGACCTTCACAAAAAAAAGGAATATATTATTGGATTGGGAAGACATTTGAAAGGGGAGTGCAACTGAAAGCAGCTAATCTTTTATGGTGTAAATCATAGGATCTTCTGTTTTAGAAGGCGAAATTAGAAACAGGATTTTAGGGATATAAAGTGGGTTTTAGAGAGAAGATCCAAAATGAGATTTAATAGTAGACAGCAACTTATATTTTGAATGTTGATAACTGAAGGTATTTACCTGTCCTTCACAGAGTCTGTCTAGAAAAAAGCCTGAAATCTCTTGAGTTTTTCTATCCTTATTCCAAGTATATACTTAATAACAAGAGTTTTGTCTGAAGAGTTTGGGTGTGTAGGCTATATTCACCAGCGTAAAGAGAAATTAATTTTTTTGTCATCAATCTGATCAGTTGCAATCAGAACCCTTTGTAGGTATCCCAGAGCCCTTTACAGAAAGAAGAAACAGTGGAATGTTTTGTTAATCATGGCATCATATTGAACACTTTCAAGTGTTATATATTTTGTATATATATATATTTTTTTATCACCAGAAGTCAAAAAGATTTTGAAGAACTGCCACAATGTGTTTAGCCTTGAATATCCATTACAAATGATTAGAAGAATATTGTAAAGTAGTATATTAGAAAGATGCACATTAATGCAGTCCGTTTCTCTCCTCTCCACCTACTCTGTTATGACTTTACTATCTGTTTTGATACATAGTGATCCCCTTTTTTACATGTGTGTGTGTGTGCATGTGTGGGCTGCCCCTGGGCACTCAATGTTAGGAAATGATTCATTGTGCTGTGCAGTTTAATCCACCACTTTTTATTTCAGTAGAATAGCAGCTAGAGTATTTTTTCTTCCTAATATAAAACTAAAATCTTGCAAAATGTCATAGTATCAGTCTAAACATAGGAGATTGCTTCCTTTTTAAAGAAGGTTAGAGTTCATAAGATCATAGAGCAAAGCCCTCTGAAATTCTCTTCTTTATAATTCAGCTTGTCCTGAAGGGGCCAGAAAATCAGGCCATAGCCCAGACAGCGAAAATTGTGCTACATGGAAAATGCAGAGCTGATTCTCATCTCACACCTGCAGAATCTGCTGTCAGCTGTTCAATTCTAAGTTCTGTGGCTTTTCTCCATTCCTGCCTGTTTGGCTGGCTAATTTATTAACTCCTTGTTATCTGCAGCAAAGACTGCACAGTCAAATATTTATGGATCAGGAAAATCACAAGAATGAAAGAAAGGGTGATTGAACTGGCTGACTGAATTTTGTGTTTATTTCACTAAGCCATTGCTGAGAGTTGTCTCGACAGCTGCACACGGTCCAGAGCGGCATCTCAGACAGCAACTTATATTTTGAATGTTGATAACTGAAGGTATTTACCTGTCCTTCACAGAGTCTGTCTAGAAAAAAGCCTGAAATCTCTTGAGTTTTTCTATCCTTATTCCAAGTATATACTTAATAACAAGAGTTTTGTCTGAAGAGTTTGGGTGTGTAGGCTATATTCACCAGCGTAAAGAGAAATTAATTTTTTTGTCATCAATCTGATCAGTTGCAATCAGAACCCTTTGTAGGTATCCCAGAGCCCTTTACAGAAAGAAGAAACAGTGGAATGTTTTGTTAATCATGGCATCATATTGAACACTTTCAAGTGTTATATATTTTGTATATATATATATTTTTTTATCACCAGAAGTCAAAAAGATTTTGAAGAACTGCCACAATGTGTTTAGCCTTGAATATCCATTACAAATGATTAGAAGAATATTGTAAAGTAGTATATTAGAAAGATGCACATTAATGCAGTCCGTTTCTCTCCTCTCCACCTACTCTGTTATGACTTTACTATCTGTTTTGATACATAGTGATCCCCTTTTTTACATGTGTGTGTGTGTGCATGTGTGGGCTGCCCCTGGGCACTCAATGTTAGGAAATGATTCATTGTGCTGTGCAGTTTAATCCACCACTTTTTATTTCAGTAGAATAGCAGCTAGAGTATTTTTTCTTCCTAATATAAAACTAAAATCTTGCAAAATGTCATAGTATCAGTCTAAACATAGGAGATTGCTTCCTTTTTAAAGAAGGTTAGAGTTCATAAGATCATAGAGCAAAGCCCTCTGAAATTCTCTTCTTTATAATTCAGCTTGTCCTGAAGGGGCCAGAAAATCAGGCCATAGCCCAGACAGCGAAAATTGTGCTACATGGAAAATGCAGAGCTGATTCTCATCTCACACCTGCAGAATCTGCTGTCAGCTGTTCAATTCTAAGTTCTGTGGCTTTTCTCCATTCCTGCCTGTTTGGCTGGCTAATTTATTAACTCCTTGTTATCTGCAGCAAAGACTGCACAGTCAAATATTTATGGATCAGGAAAATCACAAGAATGAAAGAAAGGGTGATTGAACTGGCTGACTGAATTTTGTGTTTATTTCACTAAGCCATTGCTGAGAGTTGTCTCGACAGCTGCACACGGTCCAGAGTGGCATCTCAGAATTCAGCCTTGACTCCCTAGCCTTGCTTCCATTCATTCCACCTTCAGCAGCCATCTAGCCATTCCGTACAACATCCTCATTTTATGTTGCAGGCAAAAAGCCAACAAAAATATGGTCACGTTTAAAAGCCTTTTAAGCAGTGAGCACCTCCCTCCTTTCCCAATTGTTCCCTGCTTTTTCACGTTCCTAGTTAATAGGTTTTTAAAGCAGTTTCCCCAACTCTTTTCCTGCCATATACTGTCTTGCCTGGCATCTCTGCAGTAAAAGGCTGTTCTTTAAGAGGCTTTTAAATCCATTGTACCTCTTTGTACCTTTCAACTGCTAACTCTTCAGGTATGGGCTGTGTTTCTTGCTTAGCATATTTTGCATGTTCCAAGTCATTCATAGCAACTATAGCAAAAGTGAGGATAAAAATATAAATAATAATACAATCATTTTAAGTGAAGTTTAGGGCTATGTGTGCAGTTTTCTATTTGTTCAAAGTGTCTCATAGATATCCATCAGGAGGAATATCTTAAGGAAGTGTACAATTTTGAATTGAAATATATAAATAGAATATTTCTGTTCTCCCTCCATAGTCTCTATCTTCCATCCCTCCTTTTCTCCTTTTCTTTTCTTTTATTTTTTAGAATTAAAGTCCCTGGGTCAGGAACAGGATGATCCCCTGGAGGAGGAAATGGCAACCCACTCCCAGTATTCTTGCCTAGAAAATTCCATGGACAGGGGAGCCTGGAGTCCATGGGTTGCAAAGAGTCAGACACAACTTAGCGACTGAGCACACAGACAGTAATTCTTGGAACTTTAGTTTGTTGAATCACCAATAAACTATAAATTATGCTGTTTGGAAATATCCCTCTTGTTTTTATCAGTAGGAGGAGGATAAGAAAAGGATGCAAACGATGAACATTAAAAACTTGAATATTGCAAACTGGAAAGGATCTGTATTTATAATTTTCTTTTTAAAATTTTTAAATTATCTTGTTAATTGAAGGGTAGTTGCTTTATAGAATTTTGTTGTTTTCTGCCAAACGTCAACATGAAGTATTTATTGCCTGTTATGTGCCAGGAATTGTGCTTTGGCATTGGACATAAAGATGAATAGGAAATAGCCTTTGTCCTAGAAGAAGCTCAACGTTTAGAGAGAAAAAAGTCCAGTAAATAAGCAATTAATTAAATATGTATTTTGATAAATAATTCTTTGTGACTTTGCTTGAAATTAAAATTATTTAGCTCAGAGATTTGAAATTTCAGGTAGGTAAATACCCTGTTAAAATATGAAGTAAACAGGCACTTTTCCTCCTGACTACAGAAAGTAATTATGACCAGCCAACACTTTTCTTTTCTAATAGTAAAAGAACAATTATTACAATTTTTTTTCTTGGCATTTAGTTGATTTACAGGTATTCCTAGGTGGCTCAATGGTAGAGAATCTGCCTGCCAGTGCAGGAGACATAGGACAGCGGGTTTCAATCCCTGGGTTTGGAAGATCCCCTGGAGGAGGAAATGGCAGTGCACTCTACTATTCTTGCTGGGAAAATCCCATGAACAGAGGAGCCTGGTGGGCTACAGTCCACAGGGTTGCAAAAGAGATGGATGTGACTGAGTGACTGAGCATGTACATGAGATTGATTTACAATGTTGTGTTAGTTTCAGGTGTACTGCAAAGTCAATCAGTTACACATAAAAATGTACCCACTCTTTAAGATTCTTTCCCATATAGGCCACTACAAAGCAGAGTTATCTGTGTTATAAGTAGGTCCTTCTTAGTTTAGACATCACTCTTAAATATTTACAGTTGTATGTTCTTTTCAGGCCCTGTAATACTATATGCTTTTTTTTAAAAAATATTTTTATTTTGAGACCAGTCGACTGAGCACACAGACAGTAATTCTTGGAACTTTAGTTTGTTGAATCACCAATAAACTATAAATTATGCTGTTTGGAAATATCCCTCTTGTTTTTATCAGTAGGAGGAGGATAAGAAAAGGATGCAAACGATGAACATTAAAAACTTGAATATTGCAAACTGGAAAGGATCTGTATTTATAATTTTCTTTTTAAAATTTTTAAATTATCTTGTTAATTGAAGGGTAGTTGCTTTATAGAATTTTGTTGTTTTCTGCCAAACGTCAACATGAAGTATTTATTGCCTGTTATGTGCCAGGAATTGTGCTTTGGCATTGGACATAAAGATGAATAGGAAATAGCCTTTGTCCTAGAAGAAGCTCAACGTTTAGAGAGAAAAAAGTCCAGTAAATAAGCAATTAATTAAATATGTATTTTGATAAATAATTCTTTGTGACTTTGCTTGAAATTAAAATTATTTAGCTCAGAGATTTGAAATTTCAGGTAGGTAAATACCCTGTTAAAATATGAAGTAAACAGGCACTTTTCCTCCTGACTACAGAAAGTAATTATGACCAGCCAACACTTTTCTTTTCTAATAGTAAAAGAACAATTATTACAATTTTTTTTCTTGGCATTTAGTTGATTTACAGGTATTCCTAGGTGGCTCAATGGTAGAGAATCTGCCTGCCAGTGCAGGAGACATAGGACAGCGGGTTTCAATCCCTGGGTTTGGAAGATCCCCTGGAGGAGGAAATGGCAGTGCACTCTACTATTCTTGCTGGGAAAATCCCATGAACAGAGGAGCCTGGTGGGCTACAGTCCACAGGGTTGCAAAAGAGATGGATGTGACTGAGTGACTGAGCATGTACATGAGATTGATTTACAATGTTGTGTTAGTTTCAGGTGTACTGCAAAGTCAATCAGTTACACATAAAAATGTACCCACTCTTTAAGATTCTTTCCCATATAGGCCACTACAAAGCAGAGTTATCTGTGTTATAAGTAGGTCCTTCTTAGTTTAGACATCACTCTTAAATATTTACAGTTGTATGTTCTTTTCAGGCCCTGTAATACTATATGCTTTTTCTTTTTTTCTAAATTTTAGCCTCTTTTATTGGTTATTTATGGACCACCAGGGAAGCCCCTATTTCTTTAATTTTGAGACCAGTGATCTCATCATTTGCCTAAATGAATTGAAGTTTTCTAATTAAGATAGCCATTGCACATTATTCAGATGCTTTAGTCTTATATTCTTTCATCCTGTTTTTGTCTGGTGGGTGATATTTTGTAGTAATTTATAGAAAAACTAGATAAGCAGAGACTCTCAAGGAAAAAACGGCGACAGTAATTTTTCTTTTTTAAGAACCCAGTGATAAGTTTTACCTTTTTTTTTTTTTAATTTTGGCCTCTTTTATTTATTTATTTTTCATCCATCTTTATTCTTTCGCCTGTGTGGGCCTCCCATTGCAGTGGACTCTCTTGCTGCAGAGCAGTAGCTCTGGGCACATGTGCTCCAGGGTGCTGGCTGCTAATTGGACACACCAGTCCAGCTGCTCTGCGGCACATGGAATCTTCTAGGGCCAGGGATCGAACCGGTGCCCCTTGCAGTGCAAGGTGGACTCTTTACCTACTGGACCACCAGGGAAGCCCAGTACTTTCTTTTTATAGCTAGATTACCATCACTAACTTTTTATTTATTTGTTTATTTATTTTTGGCTGTGGTGGGGTCTTTGTTGCTGCACTCAGACTTTCTTTAGTTGAGATGAGAGGGGTTGGAGTTGGGGGTGGGGTGGTGTTTATTCTTCATTGTCCTGTGCTGGCTTCTCATTGCAGTGGCTTCTCCTGTTGCAGAGCACTCTACTATTCTTGCTGGGAAAATCCCATGAACAGAGGAGCCTGGTGGGCTACAGTCCACAGGGTTGCAAAAGAGATGGATGTGACTGAGTGACTGAGCATGTACATGAGATTGATTTACAATGTTGTGTTAGTTTCAGGTGTACTGCAAAGTCAATCAGTTACACATAAAAATGTACCCACTCTTTAAGATTCTTTCCCATATAGGCCACTACAAAGCAGAGTTATCTGTGTTATAAGTAGGTCCTTCTTAGTTTAGACATCACTCTTAAATATTTACAGTTGTATGTTCTTTTCAGGCCCTGTAATACTATATGCTTTTTCTTTTTTTCTAAATTTTAGCCTCTTTTATTGGTTATTTATGGACCACCAGGGAAGCCCCTATTTCTTTAATTTTGAGACCAGTGATCTCATCATTTGCCTAAATGAATTGAAGTTTTCTAATTAAGATAGCCATTGCACATTATTCAGATGCTTTAGTCTTATATTCTTTCATCCTGTTTTTGTCTGGTGGGTGATATTTTGTAGTAATTTATAGAAAAACTAGATAAGCAGAGACTCTCAAGGAAAAAACGGCGACAGTAATTTTTCTTTTTTAAGAACCCAGTGATAAGTTTTACCTTTTTTTTTTTTTAATTTTGGCCTCTTTTATTTATTTATTTTTCATCCATCTTTATTCTTTCGCCTGTGTGGGCCTCCCATTGCAGTGGACTCTCTTGCTGCAGAGCAGTAGCTCTGGGCACATGTGCTCCAGGGTGCTGGCTGCTAATTGGACACACCAGTCCAGCTGCTCTGCGGCACATGGAATCTTCTAGGGCCAGGGATCGAACCGGTGCCCCTTGCAGTGCAAGGTGGACTCTTTACCTACTGGACCACCAGGGAAGCCCAGTACTTTCTTTTTATAGCTAGATTACCATCACTAACTTTTTATTTATTTGTTTATTTATTTTTGGCTGTGGTGGGGTCTTTGTTGCTGCACTCAGACTTTCTTTAGTTGAGATGAGAGGGGTTGGAGTTGGGGGTGGGGTGGTGTTTATTCTTCATTGTCCTGTGCTGGCTTCTCATTGCAGTGGCTTCTCCTGTTGCAGAGCACAGGCTCTAGGCACTCGGGCTTCAGTTGTTTCGGCTTATGGGCTCTAGAGCACTAGTTCAGTAGTTGAGACATACAGTCTTAATTGCTCCACTGCACTGGATCTTACTGGACCAGGGATCAAACCAACGTCCCTTGTATTACAAGGAGGGTTCTTAACCACTGGGCCACCAAGGAAGCCCCTCTGACAATTTTTTTCTTTTTCTGTGTTGTTGCTATGCCTGGCACAAACTTTACATTTATTTTCCTATCATTTGTTTATTATTCTGTCTATGTTTAAAAGAAACACTCATGTCTTTATCCTACTTGGTATCCCTAGTGCCTACCATAATGACCAACATATAGGATGGGTTTAGAAAGAAAGGAAGGAGTGAAGGCAGGAAAATGTTAATTTTTTTTTTCAACCTGAAGTAATAAACAGATTATTAAGCCACCTGTGCCACTTCATTTTTTTTAAAAATTATTTATTTATTTTTGAGTGTGCTGGATTTTTGGTGCTGCCATGGGCTTTTCTCTACTTGCAGTTTGAAGGTTTCTCATTGCAGTGGCTTCTCTTGTTGTGGAGCATGGGCTTTAGGGCACAAAGGCCTCAGTTGTGGCTCCAGGGCTCTAGACTACAGTCTTAGGAATTGTGGCCCATGGGTTTAGTTCCCCCACAGTGTGCAGGATCTTCCTAGACCAGGGATTGAACCCATGTCTCCCACAATGGCAGGCAGATTCTTTACCACTGAGCCACCAGGGAAGCTTATTATTATTATTATTATTATTGGCTGTACTGGGTCTTAGTTGCAACATGTGGGATCTAGTTCCTTGACCAGGGATCAAGCCCAGACCCCCTGCATTAGGAGCCCAGCATCTTAGCCACTGGACCATCAGCGAATCCCTGCCACTTCATCTTTTTTTTCTTTTTAAAGATTTATTTATTTATTTATTTGGGGGGGGGGTTGGGTGGGGGAGGGAGGGGAGCGGGCGGGCCACTTCTATTGGTCTTTCATTTCTCTGTTTTCATCTGTCTTTGTTCTTTGGCTCCTGTGGGCCTCCCATCGCGGTGGCCTCTGTTGTCGCAGAGCGCCAGCTCTGGGCGCATGCGCTCCAGAGCTCCGGCTCGGTAATTGGACACATCAGTCCAGCCGCTCCGCGGCACGTGGGATCTTCCCAGGCCAGGGATCGAACCGGCGCCCCTTGCACTGCAAGGAGGTGTCCTTATCCACTGGACCACCAGGGCAAGCCCCCACTTCATCTTTGAAGTCACAAGTTATTGTTTTATTTATATACTATATAACACTTCATGATACAGTTTTTAAGATGAACTGGTCACTTAGTACATTCAGTTTCTGACAGCCAGAAGTGTCATATTTATTTTCTGTTTGCATTGGTTATCTACAAAGGTACAATTAGAGTAATTCCGTTCAAGTAGATTTGGATTGTAATGTCACTAAAGAGGAAGTAACCATATAGTTTTTCAGTTAAAGGTCCAGGATTCTTATTCTGCTTTTTCTTTAACAAATGATTGGCTTGTGCCAAAGTCACACTTATTTATGGTATGATCATCCAATAGTTGTGGATCATGTAGTGATCCATAATGAAGACCCATCACAGCCAAAAATAAAAAAAATAAATTTTCAAAAGAAAAATTATTAAAAGACAAAAGAAAACCCCAAAGCAAATGGTTTCTTAACTTCATTAAAGGAAAGAAAACTTGTTCTTTTTTTGTTTGTTTTGGATGATTTGTTTTCAATGATTTAATGTAAGAATGATTATTTATTGACTACTAGTACTGTAAAGGGGTTTACAGGTGCTATAAGGGAGACAAAAATGACTATTCTTAATCTCTACTTGGAGAGGTGGGATGGGAAGGAGGATGAGGGGACGTCCGGGGTGGAGTTGCAATATGTGGGATCTAGTTCCTTGACCAGGGATCAAGCCCAGACCCCCTGCATTAGGAGCCCAGCATCTTAGCCACTGGACCATCAGCGAATCCCTGCCACTTCATCTTTTTTTTCTTTTTAAAGATTTATTTATTTATTTATTTTGGGCGGGGGTCGGGTTGGGGAGGGAGGGGAGCGGGCGGGCCACTTCTATTGGTCTTTCATTTCTCTGTTTTCATCTGTCTTTGTTCTTTGGCTCCTGTGGGCCTCCCATCGCGGTGGCCTCTGTTGTCGCAGAGCGCCAGCTCTGGGCGCATGCGCTCCAGAGCTCCGGCTTGGTGATTGGACACATCAGTCCAGCTGCTCCGCGGCACGTGGGATCTTCCCAGGCCAGGGATCGAACCGGCGCCCCTTGCACTGCAAGGAGGTGTCCTTATCCACTGGACCACCAGGGCAAGCCCCCACTTCATCTTTGAAGTCACAAGTTATTGTTTTATTTATATACTATATAACACTTCATGATACAGTTTTTAAGATGAACTGGTCACTTAGTACATTCAGTTTCTGACAGCCAGAAGTGTCATATTTATTTTCTGTTTGCATTGGTTATCTACAAAGGTACAATTAGAGTAATTCCGTTCAAGTAGATTTGGATTGTAATGTCACTAAAGAGGAAGTAACCATATAGTTTTTCAGTTAAAGGTCCAGGATTCTTATTCTGCTTTTTCTTTAACAAATGATTGGCTTGTGCCAAAGTCACACTTATTTATGGTATGATCATCCAATAGTTGTGGATCATGTAGTGATCCATAATGAAGACCCATCACAGCCAAAAATAAAAAAAATAAATTTTCAAAAGAAAAATTATTAAAAGACAAAAGAAAACCCCAAAGCAAATGGTTTCTTAACTTCATTAAAGGAAAGAAAACTTGTTCTTTTTTTGTTTGTTTTGGATGATTTGTTTTCAATGATTTAATGTAAGAATGATTATTTATTGACTACTAGTACTGTAAAGGGGTTTACAGGTGCTATAAGGGAGACAAAAATGACTATTCTTAATCTCTACTTGGAGAGGTGGGATGGGAAGGAGGATGAGGGGACGTCCGGGGTGGGGGGACATATGTGTACCTATGGCAGATTTGGGTCAATGTGTGGCAGTAAACAACAAAATCCTATAAAAAATAATAATAAATAAAATTTGTATTGAATAAGAGAAAAAGAAATAGTCCCTGCTCTCAGGGAACTTTTAATCTGGTGAACAAGATGACAGTACATGTGTAATGTCTCAAGGGAGGCACATTAGGGAAGCAGTGTTTGGGCCAGACCTGGAAGGCTTTAAACCAGCAGAGGTGTGAGGAAGACTTTATAAGCAGAGCAGATAGCATATGCTAACCCTCCATGATAGAAGTATAGGGGAAGTATTGAAATGAAGGCTTGTGTCAGTTTAAGGTCATATGGAAGAGACACTCGAATATAAACTATTAAATACAGACTTAAAATCAGGGAATACTGGGCAGTTATTTTTTTAATTTAGAAAATAGAAATGTTTGTGTGTGTGTTTTAAGGAAGAATAGGTGTCAACCTGTTGGAAGGCTAGGTATGAAAGGGGAAGAACTATTGATAGGGAGCCGAGTTAGGTGGATGCTGTGAGAGTCTGTTATAAGAGTCTCATATTAGACTTTTGCTGCCGTAATTGTGAACAAGGAGATGAATATTGGATGAATATTGTGACTGTAGGAGCTGCTAAAATTTGTGAGAGTTGGAGTGGTCGAAAGCAATAAAAAAGAGTTGGGCATAACACCAAATTCTGGGCATTCAAGGAGAATGATGTTATTAGGAGTAGAAAGAGGAAAGTCAGGTGGAGGAACTGCATTAGTGATCCATAATGAAGACCCAGCACAGCCAAAAATAAATAAATTTTCAAAAGAAAAATTATTAAAAGACAAAAGAAAACCCCAAAGCAAATGGTTTCTTAACTTCATTAAAGGAAAGAAAACTTGTTCTTTTTTTGTTTGTTTTGGATGATTTGTTTTCAATGATTTAATGTAAGAATGATTATTTATTGACTACTAGTACTGTAAAGGGGTTTACAGGTGCTATAAGGGAGACAAAAATGACTATTCTTAATCTCTACTTGGAGAGGTGGGATGGGAAGGAGGATGAGGGGACGTCCGGGGTGGGGGGACATATGTGTACCTATGGCAGATTTGGGTCAATGTGTGGCAGTAAACAACAAAATCCTATAAAAAATAATAATAAATAAAATTTGTATTGAATAAGAGAAAAAGAAATAGTCCCTGCTCTCAGGGAACTTTTAATCTGGTGAACAAGATGACAGTACATGTGTAATGTCTCAAGGGAGGCACATTAGGGAAGCAGTGTTTGGGCCAGACCTGGAAGGCTTTAAACCAGCAGAGGTGTGAGGAAGACTTTATAAGCAGAGCAGATAGCATATGCTAACCCTCCATGATAGAAGTATAGGGGAAGTATTGAAATGAAGGCTTGTGTCAGTTTAAGGTCATATGGAAGAGACACTCGAATATAAACTATTAAATACAGACTTAAAATCAGGGAATACTGGGCAGTTATTTTTTTAATTTAGAAAATAGAAATGTTTGTGTGTGTGTTTTAAGGAAGAATAGGTGTCAACCTGTTGGAAGGCTAGGTATGAAAGGGGAAGAACTATTGATAGGGAGCCGAGTTAGGTGGATGCTGTGAGAGTCTGTTATAAGAGTCTCATATTAGACTTTTGCTGCCGTAATTGTGAACAAGGAGATGAATATTGGATGAATATTGTGACTGTAGGAGCTGCTAAAATTTGTGAGAGTTGGAGTGGTCGAAAGCAATAAAAAAGAGTTGGGCATAACACCAAATTCTGGGCATTCAAGGAGAATGATGTTATTAGGAGTAGAAAGAGGAAAGTCAGGTGGAGGAACTGCATTAGTGGAAAGCATGTGAATTTAGTTTTGATCCTGTTTTATCTGAATTGTTAGTTTGCTCAGGTTGAAGATAGCTATCAGAGGGTGATGAAAATGGAGGCATTTGGGAGAAAGGTCAGGACTAGAGACAGAAATCTTGGAATCATTTGCATTGTTACTGTAGATGAAGCTTTGTGAGAAACAGTCTAGGAAAGAGAGAAAAGGTGATGAGAGATGAGAACTATGCACAAAACCCAGACACTTAAGTGGAAGGTTTTGTTCAGTTACTCATGTGTCTGACTCTTTTGTAACCCCATGGACTGTAGCCCACCAGGCTCCTCTGTCCATGGAATTTCCCAAGCAAGAGTACTGGAAAGGGTTGCCATTTGCTTCTCCAGGGGATCTTTTCCACCCTGGGATCAAACTCAAGTCTTTTATATTGGCAGGCAGGGTTCTTTACCACTGAGCCATTAGGGAAGATAAGCCAATAGGGAAAACAGAGGTAGAGTTGTCAATAAGATTAAAGGAGTATCAGAATTGTGAAAAGTTAAAGGGACCAAGAAAGGAAAGAGCTTAAAAAAATGAGGTGAGGTCAGTAGCAACCAGAAATGTTCACATTTCAAAACAAGTTCTCATTTAAATAACATTGTCTATGTTTTATCTGCATGTTTTTGGTATTATATATGTCACAAATATATTCTGTGTTTGGAAGGATAGACACCAAACTGTTAATAATTGTTATGTAGGAGTTGGAGGTGGATTTTATCTTATCATGTCCATATCAGGATCTCAGGAGAAAACAGATGGCACTGTCAGATTAGGAATAAAAATAAAACACAAAATAGAAATGTTTGTGTGTGTGTTTTAAGGAAGAATAGGTGTCAACCTGTTGGAAGGCTAGGTATGAAAGGGGAAGAACTATTGATAGGGAGCCGAGTTAGGTGGATGCTGTGAGAGTCTGTTATAAGAGTCTCATATTAGACTTTTGCTGCCGTAATTGTGAACAAGGAGATGAATATTGGATGAATATTGTGACTGTAGGAGCTGCTAAAATTTGTGAGAGTTGGAGTGGTCGAAAGCAATAAAAAAGAGTTGGGCATAACACCAAATTCTGGGCATTCAAGGAGAATGATGTTATTAGGAGTAGAAAGAGGAAAGTCAGGTGGAGGAACTGCATTAGTGGAAAGCATGTGAATTTAGTTTTGATCCTGTTTTATCTGAATTGTTAGTTTGCTCAGGTTGAAGATAGCTATCAGAGGGTGATGAAAATGGAGGCATTTGGGAGAAAGGTCAGGACTAGAGACAGAAATCTTGGAATCATTTGCATTGTTACTGTAGATGAAGCTTTGTGAGAAACAGTCTAGGAAAGAGAGAAAAGGTGATGAGAGATGAGAACTATGCACAAAACCCAGACACTTAAGTGGAAGGTTTTGTTCAGTTACTCATGTGTCTGACTCTTTTGTAACCCCATGGACTGTAGCCCACCAGGCTCCTCTGTCCATGGAATTTCCCAAGCAAGAGTACTGGAAAGGGTTGCCATTTGCTTCTCCAGGGGATCTTTTCCACCCTGGGATCAAACTCAAGTCTTTTATATTGGCAGGCAGGGTTCTTTACCACTGAGCCATTAGGGAAGATAAGCCAATAGGGAAAACAGAGGTAGAGTTGTCAATAAGATTAAAGGAGTATCAGAATTGTGAAAAGTTAAAGGGACCAAGAAAGGAAAGAGCTTAAAAAAATGAGGTGAGGTCAGTAGCAACCAGAAATGTTCACATTTCAAAACAAGTTCTCATTTAAATAACATTGTCTATGTTTTATCTGCATGTTTTTGGTATTATATATGTCACAAATATATTCTGTGTTTGGAAGGATAGACACCAAACTGTTAATAATTGTTATGTAGGAGTTGGAGGTGGATTTTATCTTATCATGTCCATATCAGGATCTCAGGAGAAAACAGATGGCACTGTCAGATTAGGATAATCAAAACCATACAATAAAGACACTATTTACAAACATGTGGATGAGGTGTTGGGAAACCACAAACATTAGTTTAAGTATCCCAGGGCTAGCAGCAGCAGGGGCTGTTAACACCTTGAGGCCCAAAAGGATGAAGAGAAAGCCATCTCTAGAATTCAGAGACACAGAGTGGAGGAGGGACAACCACCTTGGGAAGAGCTGTGACTTTGGTCAAGGAGGCAACAAGCCTCACAGGGGAGTGAATACCCTCCACACTCCCTTGGATTTCTTGTTGCATATCGGCCTAATTGGAGCTAGAGTCTAGGCAACGTGTCTCTATGGGGCAGCCTCCTGAGGCAGAGCAGGGTAGGGAAGGGTCTGGATGGGCATATGGAAGATATTTGGCACAAACTACATCATATGAATTTAAAAGCATAATTGTGTATTCTCTGATTTTATAAAGCTGTATGTATAATTTTCTGCGTAACTTATATATTCACATAATACAAAATTTATTAAGTATATGATGATTAAAAGAAAAGAAAATGATAACTTCTCCACCAAAATAGGCTCCCCACTTAGATGGTTTTCCAGTGGAAGTTTACAAAACTTTCAAGGGATAAATAGTATTTATTTTATATAAATCTCTTCAGAAGCTGGAAAAAAAAAAAAAAAAACCCAAGCAAACAACAAAAAAATGAGAGAAGCTGCCCAGTTGCTCAGCTCATTTTATACAAAGCTTTATAAGCTTGATTATCAAATCAAGATAAGGAAAATGAAGATAATAAGACAGATGAGGAAGGTACAAGACAAGAAAAGCATAAATCTGTTTTATTATGGATGTAGATGCAACAATTCTAAATATAGTATTAGCTAAGCAAATCCAGTAGTTTATTTTAAAAAGTTAAAAGTACTTATTTTTTCTTTTGACTGTACCATGCAGCTTGTATATTCCCTGACCGGGGATTGAACCTGGGCGCTGCCAGTGAAAGCACCAATCCCTGGCCACTGGACTATCTGGGAATTCCCTAAAAAGTACTTACTGATCAAGTAGTATTTATCTCTGGGAATTCCCTAAAAAGTACTTACTGATCAAGTAGTATTTATCTCAAGTATGAAAGGATAGTTCAATGTCAGAAAAATGAATCAGTGTGTTTCACTTTAGTATTAGATCAAAGAAGAAATGTCCTATGATGATTTCGTGAGACACAGAAAAAGCATCTTATCACGATAAAAGTTGCAGAATAAAGTATTAATACTTATTTATAAAAAAATTAAAGACTATTAGGTATATCAAAGAACTTCCCAGACAATTTACAGAAAACTTACTGGAATAAATTAGAAGCATTCCTGTTGAAACAAAGAACCAGAGAAAGATGTTTACAATTTTCATTGCCATTTAAGCATAATATTAGAAGTCCCACTTGTCTTTTAAGGGAACATAAGTTATGGTAGGACTGGAAGAGATTTGGCACAAACTACATCATATGAATTTAAAAGCATAATTGTGTATTCTCTGATTTTATAAAGCTGTATGTATAATTTTCTGCGTAACTTATATATTCACATAATACAAAATTTATTAAGTATATGATGATTAAAAGAAAAGAAAATGATAACTTCTCCACCAAAATAGGCTCCCCACTTAGATGGTTTTCCAGTGGAAGTTTACAAAACTTTCAAGGGATAAATAGTATTTATTTTATATAAATCTCTTCAGAAGCTGGAAAAAAAAAAAAAAAAACCCAAGCAAACAACAAAAAAATGAGAGAAGCTGCCCAGTTGCTCAGCTCATTTTATACAAAGCTTTATAAGCTTGATTATCAAATCAAGATAAGGAAAATGAAGATAATAAGACAGATGAGGAAGGTACAAGACAAGAAAAGCATAAATCTGTTTTATTATGGATGTAGATGCAACAATTCTAAATATAGTATTAGCTAAGCAAATCCAGTAGTTTATTTTAAAAAGTTAAAAGTACTTATTTTTTCTTTTGACTGTACCATGCAGCTTGTATATTCCCTGACCGGGGATTGAACCTGGGCGCTGCCAGTGAAAGCACCAATCCCTGGCCACTGGACTATCTGGGAATTCCCTAAAAAGTACTTACTGATCAAGTAGTATTTATCTCTGGGAATTCCCTAAAAAGTACTTACTGATCAAGTAGTATTTATCTCAAGTATGAAAGGATAGTTCAATGTCAGAAAAATGAATCAGTGTGTTTCACTTTAGTATTAGATCAAAGAAGAAATGTCCTATGATGATTTCGTGAGACACAGAAAAAGCATCTTATCACGATAAAAGTTGCAGAATAAAGTATTAATACTTATTTATAAAAAAATTAAAGACTATTAGGTATATCAAAGAACTTCCCAGACAATTTACAGAAAACTTACTGGAATAAATTAGAAGCATTCCTGTTGAAACAAAGAACCAGAGAAAGATGTTTACAATTTTCATTGCCATTTAAGCATAATATTAGAAGTCCCACTTGTCTTTTAAGGGAACATAAGTTATGGTAGGACTGGAAGAGATAAAAATCATTATTTGCAGATATGATTATCTATGTAGAAAGTTCAGTTGAATGAACATCCTATGAGTACTAAGATAAATTTAATAAGATAGAAGTTGTATACTTATTTGTATATCACCTCATAAAAGTATTTCTTTTAGATACACTATTCTTGTAATAAAAATAAGGTATTATTTTAAGAAACATAAATCCTTTTTTCTGTTTCCTTTAGTAGAAAAATAGAAAAGGGAACTTCCCTAATGGTCCAGTGGCTAAGACTCTGCACTCTCAATGCAGCGGGCCTGGGTTCAATTCCTGGTCAGGGAATTAGGTCCCACATACCAAAACTAAAGATCCGATGTGCTGCATCTAAGACCTGGTATAGCTAAATAAATAAATATTTTTAAAAAACAGAAAGAGACATAAGATTTTTAAAAATGGGGAGAAATACTGTGTGCATGGTTGGTACTGTTTAACCTAATAAAGTTATGAGTTCATTCCAAGTATACATGGAAACTAAATTAAATTCCAGTGAAAAATTTTGAGGATTTTTTTTTTTTTTGAGGATATTTGAGGAACCCAACAAATTCTAAAATTTTTATGGCTGGCTGAAGGCTCCCAAATTTCTAAAAATGTACACAGGAAAATATCAACCAAATAGTCACCTCTAGTCATTGTATAAGACATGTTATAAATGCTGATGATGATGCTGTTGTTCCAGTGATGTATAAATAAACCAAAACCAGAATTGAGAGCTCAAAAATAGATATAGGTATATATAAAGACTTATATGATAAATGTTTGTATCACAAAGCAGTTGAAAAAAGACAAATCATTTAGTAGATGATGTGAGGGTAATTATCTCATTATATGGAGAAAAATATAAACCTCTAACTCTCATAAAGATTGGCTCCAGCTAGACTAAGGACCTAACAAAGTGACAGAGAAAGATACAAAGCTAGAAGATAATAAAAGAAAATGTGAAATAAAATCTTTGTGGCCAAAGGGTAGGAAAAAGAATTTTATTTATTTTTATTAATGTATAGTTAATTTACAGTGTCCATTAGTTCTAGGTCTACAGCACAGTGATTCATTTACATGTATATGTACAATATATGTGTGTATGTGCTTTTTCAGATTCTTTTCCTTTATAAATTATTATATATACATATATGTGTGTGTGTATATATACTTTCTCAGGTTTTTTCCTTGTAAGATATTATAAAGTATGCTATCCCTGTGCTATACAGTAGGTCCTTGTTGGTTATCTGTTTTATATATAGTACTGTATATATGTTAATTCCAGCCTCCTACTTTATCCCTCCCCAACCCTAGAAAAGACTTTTAAAATAAAATCTCAGAAGCTCCAACTGTAACTCAAAAAATAGTGACTGGATATGGTTGCACCACAGTTCAGGATTTTGTTCAGTGCAGTGTTCCATAGATAAAGTTAACAAACAGCTGTTAGATTGGAAAAGGATATTTGCTATATTTAAAACCAGCAAGGAATAATATCCCCTAAGTGCAGGATCCCTTAAATCAACATGAAGAGTGTGGAGAATCCAAGAGAAAAACTTTTAAGAGAGTAAACAGGTAATTCAGAGAAGATGTCTGAATAAATAGCAAATGTATGAAGAGCTGCTACAGTTCAGTTTAAGAAAGTCAAATTCAAATTAAAACAACAATAAAACATCACTTTACAAGTATCAGTATTTGAATGCATCAGTTAGAAAGGTGGATAATACCAAGTATTGGAGAGGATATGGAATAGTGGAGATTTTTGCACTGCTGATGAGGCTTCCCTGGTAGCTTAGATGGTAATGCAGAAGACCTGGGTTTGGCCCTTAAATTAGGAAGATATCCTGGAGAAGGGACTGGCTAGAATTCCATGGACTGAGAAGCCTGGTGGTCTACAGACCATAGCATTGCAAAGAGTCAGTCATGACTGAGCACAGCAGTGAGTGGCGGGGATATAAATTGCACAGTCATATGCATAACAGTCCTACTCATGGGTCTGTTTTTTTTCAGAGAACTAGCAAAAGTTTTAGTGAGGACATGTTCATGGTTGCTATAAGACCACAAATAGAGATAGAGAGATAGATGCAACTGAGATTAGATGCATGGATGTTATATATCACTAGTGGTGATAGAAAGATGCATCCAATAAATATTTTTTTTCCAATAAATAATTTTCATCAGTAAGTAAAACATAGTGGATGCATACTATGAAATGTTATGCAGAAGTAAGAAGCAATGAACTCATTGATCATGGAAGAATTTTCAAGACATAATGAAAGAAAAATAGAAAACATAATGGGTTATAGTACAGATGCTATTTATTTAAACAGAACATACATAATTCTTTACAAAATAGGTATATCTGTTTTATAACACTGCACACATTTAAAGATACACAGTAAACTCTTTAAAAATGGGTTAATACTTAGAGGAGAGAATTGAAAGTGGAAACTGAAGAAAGAGTGAAGTTTAAGAGCAAAGTGAAGAAAGTAAAGCAAAAGAGAGGTGTCTTGCATGGACCAGTGGTGGTAACATGCTGAGAGATTAAGGCCACTACTGCTATCTGTGCGTCTGAAGTTCAAAATTTGACAGCCGATTGAACACTTGTGGTTTTCTGTCTTTTGCTCCAATGGCTATCTTTGTCATACTTTATTTTGTGATTAGAAAATGAAAGATTTTTCTTGTACTTTGCATTTCTGAGATGTCTTCTCTAGTCCTATTCTTTCCTGAGAGATTCATAATATTTCAGGCAGAAGTAAAATCATAGTTATGTGCCTAACAAGCATCCAGGGTATTCACATGACTTCCTTGACCGAGTTGAGAGATACTATTTCAGCAACTTTAAAACATTTTGGTCTGGGGAACCTTCTATATTCTTAAATTATTGAGGATCCAATAGAGCTCTTGTTATTTACCCTATTAGAAAAAAAATGGTAAATATTTAATAATTTAAGAATAATAATTATAATAAAATGTGAACATAATAAGATTTTAAAATGAAAAGTAATTATATTTTGCAGCACATTTTGTGAGAAGAGTGGCATCATTTTACATGTGTACAAATCTCTTTAATGTCAGTCTTTAATAGAAGAGAGCTGGATTCTCATACTTGTTTTGCACTCATCTCTTGTGGAATGTTGCTTTGATTGAAGTATATCTAGAGAATCCATCACAGACATGTTGTTAGAAAAGTGTGTGGTATCTTAACAATCTTTTCAGTTAATTTGGGTATTTGTCATTGATATTGCACCAAAGCTCCATAAGGTGATTTTCAGTGTGAAATCTAGAACAATTATCAGTGAACTTTTTGTAGTTTGTTGTACTAAAATTTACTGTTATGTCTTATACTTTGATGAATTTTTAAGTAACCATGCATGACTTTGTAATTTCATGCATTGGTCAGTTTGAAAATACGGTTTACTGAGTTATGCGTATCATTGTTGTTTAGTTACTAAGTTGTGTCCATTTCTTTTGCAACCCCATGGACTGTAGCCCACCAGGCTCTGTCCATGGGATTCTCCAGGCAAGAATACTGGAGTGGGTTGCCATTTCCTCCTCCAGGGGATATTCCTGACCCAGAGATTGAACCCAGACTCTCATGTATTGGCAGGCAAATTCTTTACCACTGAGCCACCAGGGACCATACACAATATTTAAAAAAAAAATCACATTTTTTAATTACAGCATTGATCTCCTCAGAAAAGTGCTTAAGTATTGGGAGGCTGTGAAACTCTCAGCAGTGGATACAGGTTTCCAGAAGTGTAGTTTTCATTGAAAGTTAGCATTGGCAACTGTCATTTTTTTTTTTCCACTTAAGGTTAGAGTCACTCTACTTTTGAGAAAATACCAAATGCCCAAGTGTGAATAAATCATAGTCTGTTTTCAGTCTTATCTTTTAGATAAAAAGGGGGTTCCATGAAAAAAGATGTTAGTAGTTCAGCTTGTAACTCAAGTGAAACAGTGTCATAAAATATTCATAGGCCTTTCTTAGGAGTATAGCAGAAGTACTTTGTGCATACTTCCGCATTTATAACAGTATTAAAAAGGCTTGTACTGAAAGGTTGAGATTTAATAAAATTAATAATGTCTACTGATTCACTGGGGACATTCTTAAATGAATCAAGCTTTCCTCCCTGCATGGTGGTGAATGACTGTGATAGAATGGTTTTGTGCCACTATCTTTTTAAATAAACTTTTGTTTTGCACTCATCTCTTGTGGAATGTTGCTTTGATTGAAGTATATCTAGAGAATCCATCACAGACATGTTGTTAGAAAAGTGTGTGGTATCTTAACAATCTTTTCAGTTAATTTGGGTATTTGTCATTGATATTGCACCAAAGCTCCATAAGGTGATTTTCAGTGTGAAATCTAGAACAATTATCAGTGAACTTTTTGTAGTTTGTTGTACTAAAATTTACTGTTATGTCTTATACTTTGATGAATTTTTAAGTAACCATGCATGACTTTGTAATTTCATGCATTGGTCAGTTTGAAAATACGGTTTACTGAGTTATGCGTATCATTGTTGTTTAGTTACTAAGTTGTGTCCATTTCTTTTGCAACCCCATGGACTGTAGCCCACCAGGCTCTGTCCATGGGATTCTCCAGGCAAGAATACTGGAGTGGGTTGCCATTTCCTCCTCCAGGGGATATTCCTGACCCAGAGATTGAACCCAGACTCTCATGTATTGGCAGGCAAATTCTTTACCACTGAGCCACCAGGGACCATACACAATATTTAAAAAAAATCACATTTTTAATTACAGCATTGATCTCCTCAGAAAAGTGCTTAAGTATTGGGAGGCTGTGAAACTCTCAGCAGTGGATACAGGTTTCCAGAAGTGTAGTTTTCATTGAAAGTTAGCATTGGCAACTGTCATTTTTTTTTTTCCACTTAAGGTTAGAGTCACTCTACTTTTGAGAAAATACCAAATGCCCAAGTGTGAATAAATCATAGTCTGTTTTCAGTCTTATCTTTTAGATAAAAAGGGGGTTCCATGAAAAAAGATGTTAGTAGTTCAGCTTGTAACTCAAGTGAAACAGTGTCATAAAATATTCATAGGCCTTTCTTAGGAGTATAGCAGAAGTACTTTGTGCATACTTCCGCATTTATAACAGTATTAAAAAGGCTTGTACTGAAAGGTTGAGATTTAATAAAATTAATAATGTCTACTGATTCACTGGGGACATTCTTAAATGAATCAAGCTTTCCTCCCTGCATGGTGGTGAATGACTGTGATAGAATGGTTTTGTGCCACTATCTTTTTTTTTAAATGTATCATTGTGATGTGGATTACATTATTTATTCAGCTATATTTGATTTACAGTATTGTGTTTCAAGTGTATAGCTTCAGGTTCTTTTCCATTACAGGTTATTACAAGATAATTGAATATAGTTCTGTGTGCTATACAATAAGTCATTATTTATTTTATATATAGTGCTGTGTATTTATTAATCTTATACTCCTAATTTATCTCCCTTTTTCTCCTTTGATTAGATAATATGTTTATTTTCTATGTCTGTCAGTCTGTTTTTGTTTTATTAATAAGTTGATTTGGGTTCTGGTGGTCCAGTGGCTAAGACTCCAGGCTCCAATGCAGGCGGCCTGGGTTTGATCCCTGGTCAGGGAGCGAGACCCCACAAACTGCAGCTAAGACCCAGCATAAATAAATAAATATTTAAAATAAATAAATAAATATTAAAAAAATAAGTTTATTTGTATTTTTTAGATTCCACATATGAGTAATATGTTATTTGTCTTTTTCTGACTTTACTTAATATGATAATCTCTATCAGAATTGATGTTTCTGCAGATGGCAATATTTCATTATTTTTTATGACTGAGTGATAATCCATTATATATACATACCACATCTTCTTTGTCCATTCATCTGTTGATGGACATTTTGGTTGCTTCCATGTCTTGGCTATTGTGAAGAGTGCTGTTGTGAACATTGGTGTGCATTTATGATTTTGAATTAAGAGTTTTAGTCATTCCTGGATATATGCCCAGGGGTAGGATTGCTGGATCATATGGTAACTATTTTTAGTGTGTGTTTTTTAAAAAATTTTGGCCTCTTTTATTGGTCTTTCATTTATTTATTTTAATCCATCTTAATTCTTTGGCCTGTGCGGGCCTCCCATTGCAGTGGCCTTGCTTGTTGGAGAGCATAGGCTCTGGGTGCATGTGTTTCAGAGTGCTGACTCCTAATTGGACACACTGGTCCAGTCGCTCTGCATCATGCGGGATCTTCCAGTGCCAGGGATCAAACTTGTGCCCCTTGCACTGCAAGCTGGACTCTTTATGCACTGGACCATCAGGGAAGCCCTATTTTTAGTTTTTTAAGGAGCCCCCAGACTGTTTTCTATACTGGCTGCAATTACATTCCCACCAACAGTATAGGAAGATTGCCTTTTCTCCCCACCCTCTCCAGCATTTATCATTTGTAGAATTTTTGATTGGTCATACTGACTGTTGAGAAGTGATCCCTAATTGTAGTTTTGATTTGGATTTCTTCAGTAATTGGCAAAGTGAAGTGTTTTTTCAATAATGTGCCTATTGATCATCTGTCTTCTTTGGGGAAATATCTGTTTAAGTCTTCTGCCCATTTTTTGATTGGGTCATTTGTTTTCGTCATATTGAGTTACATGAACTGTCTGTTTATTTTGGAAATTAAGATCCCTTGTTGGTCACATTATTTGTAAATGTTTTCTCATAGTCATATGTTATCTGTGTATCTATCTGTCACCATATATTTTATTTTGAAAAAAGAAAATTGAATGTACTACCCAATACATTCAACGGACTTTGAAAAATGGTTTATAGTACCGGTGAAAGTGAAACTGTTAGTCACTCAGTTGTGTCTGACTCTTTGCAACCCCATGGATATAGCCTAGTAGGCTCCATTGAGCATGGGATTCTCCAGGAAAGAATATTGGAGTGAGGTGCCATTCCCTTCTCCAGGGGATCTTCCCGACCCAGGGATCAAACTCAAATCTCCTGTACTGGCAGGCAGATTCTTTACTATCTGAGCCACCAGGGATTATACCATCTGGTAAGTACTGTTATACTATCTTGCAAGTACTAAACATCTCTCTATGGTTACAAAGACAGAAAATAGGAAGAAAAAAGATCCACCTGTTTTCTGATAGGTGAAATTGAAATGATGTACCTAGTGTATCTTTTCAGTAGTCACTTAATACATACTGAATGAATGAAACAAATGGTGACATTTCATTGCTATTAAGGTAGCTTTGATATTGTTATACATGAGATAAAACTCACTTTTAGTTCCACGGTCTTTCTTCCTTGGGACAGTATCTCATTTCCTAGTCTTCTTTTCTCCTCTATTCGTTTTTATAAACATGAACTTCACTCATACACCACTTTCCAGACCTGTATAAAAATATGTTCGGGGCTTCCCTGGTGGTCCAGTGGGTAAGGACACCGCCTTGCAGTGCAAGGGGCGCTGGTTCGATCCCTGGCCTGGGAAGATCCCACGTGCCACAGAGCAGCTGGACCGATGTGTCCAATTACCAAGCCGGAGCTCTGGAGCGCGTGTGCCCAGAACCAGTGCTCTGCAGCAACAGAGGCCACCGTGATGGGAGGCCCACACTGGCCAAAGAACAAAGATGGATGAAAGTAGACAAATGAAAGACCAATAGAAGTGTCCGCCCATCCCCCCACTCCGCACCCCACCCCACCCCACCCCACAAAAGATAAATAAATAAAATAAATGTTTTAAAAAAAATATATGTTCAAAGGAAGAACCGCTCCATGTGGATGTCTGTATGAGAGTTGGTGTTTCTGAATTATGTGGATTTTTTTTTTTACAAACACTAAAGCAAGATCTATAGTTTACCAAATAAACTGATTAAAAATTGAAAAATTTATTTACATTTTTGTGTACATGTGGACAGAAACCAGATTGCTGAATTCTGGGACAGGTCACAGAGCTTGAAATTACTGGAATGTAGTATATATGTAATGTGAGTGAATAATAACATAATAACTTCTCGGTGTTTTCTCAGTTAAACTCATGAATTGCCATATATAGTAAGAATTATTACTGTAAATTCCTTGTACATATACTGTAATTGTCTTAAGTTTACTCTTACAGATTTTTTTCTTTTACTCTTGGCAGCAGAAGTTCAGAATGTTTATATGGCGTCAAATTTCTGACATCTAATTGGAAAACAGAACAGAGATTCAATTCAGTTTGAAGCATTTTACAGTTTTCCATGTCTCTATGGACATATACAAAATAATTCATTTACCACTTTTTAAAAAGCTTTTATTAATTAAAAATGCGTATTTATAATTGACATAATTGTAGCATTCATTTGTGTGTGTTTGTGGTGTGTATGTGTATTTGGCCACAAGGTATGTGGGATCTTATTAGCTCCCTGACCACAGATTGAATTTGCACACCTTATGTTGGAAAATGAAATCTTAACCTTTGGACCACCAGGGAAGTCCCTGTAGCATTCTTTTTTTTTTTTTTTTTAAAGATTTGTTTATTTATTTATTTTGGGCGGGGGTCGGGTTGGGGAGGGAGGGGAGCAGGCGGGCCACGTATATTGGTCTTTCATTTCTCTGTTTTCATCCGTCTTTGTTCTTTGGCTCCTGTGGGCCTCCCATCGCGATGGCGTCTGTTGTTGCAGAGCCGGCTCTGGGCGCAAGCGCTCCAGAGCTCTGGCTCGGTGATTGGACACATCAGTCCAGCCGCTCCGCGGCACGTGGGATCTTCCCAGGCCAGGGCTCAAACCAGCGCCCCTTGCACTGCAAGGCAGTGTCCTTACCCACTGGACCACCAGGGAAGCCCGCATTCATTTTTGATATAGCACCTTCATCATTAAATTATTCCGTGTTTTCTAAGTAATAATTACTGTCTTATAGACTCCAATGAAATGAACGTCAACATTTTCTTAAATTTATTCTACATGAAAAGGTAAAACTACATCATTTTTATTTCAAATCAAGTTTTATTTGTGAAAAAGTAAAAAGCAAACTTTTGTATTTAGAAGAAAAATCAGAAATCATTCTAATGTGGACTGAATGAGTTTTTAAATCCTTTTCAGTGTCGCACAGAAATTTCTGGGAATGGCATCAGTTCAAACGTGGAGGCATCACTGCTCTCTCTTCATATGTGGTTGGAATGAGAATTCCCTTACGCAGACTCCCTCCCTTTCACACAGGGGAGGAGCAAGAATACAGCCGTGGAGTAGTCTGTCAAAGATTTTTCTCATTATTAACAGAAAAGTTGTATTGTCTGCCTGCTTGAGAATATATATGAAAACTTGTGATTTCTACAGTTGGAATTCATTTCTAAGAGTGCATGCAAATCAAACTATTGAATAGGTAACAGATATTTTGCCCCGCAGGCACAACTTGTGGTCTTAAACAAGCAGTTATAATTGACATAATTGTAGCATTCATTTGTGTGTGTTTGTGGTGTGTATGTGTATTTGGCCACAAGGTATGTGGGATCTTATTAGCTCCCTGACCACAGATTGAATTTGCACACCTTATGTTGGAAAATGAAATCTTAACCTTTGGACCACCAGGGAAGTCCCTGTAGCATTTTTCGTTTTGTTTTTAAAGATTTGTTTATTTATTTATTTTGGGCGGGGGTCGGGTTGGGGAGGGAGGGGAGCAGGCGGGCCACGTATATTGGTCTTTCATTTCTCTGTTTTCATCCGTCTTTGTTCTTTGGCTCCTGTGGGCCTCCCATCGCGATGGCGTCTGTTGTTGCAGAGCCGGCTCTGGGCGCATGCGCTCCAGAGCTCTGGCTCGGTGATTGGACACATCAGTCCAGCCGCTCCGCGGCACGTGGGATCTTCCCAGGCCAGGGCTCAAACCAGCGCCCCTTGCACTGCAAGGCAGTGTCCTTACCCACTGGACCACCAGGGGAAGCCCCGCATTCATTTTTGATATAGCACCTTCATCATTAAATTATTCCGTGTTTTTCTAAGTAATAATTACTGTCTTATAGACTCCAATGAAATGAACGTCAACATTTTCTTAAATTTATTCTACATGAAAAGGTAAAACTACATCATTTTTATTTCAAATCAAGTTTTATTTGTGAAAAAGTAAAAAGCAAACTTTTGTATTTAGAAGAAAAATCAGAAATCATTCTAATGTGGACTGAATGAGTTTTTAAATCCTTTTCAGTGTCGCACAGAAATTTCTGGGAATGGCATCAGTTCAAACGTGGAGGCATCACTGCTCTCTCTTCATATGTGGTTGGAATGAGAATTCCCTTACGCAGACTCCCTCCCTTTCACACAGGGGAGGAGCAAGAATACAGCCGTGGAGTAGTCTGTCAAAGATTTTTCTCATTATTAACAGAAAAGTTGTATTGTCTGCCTGCTTGAGAATATATATGAAAACTTGTGATTTCTACAGTTGGAATTCATTTCTAAGAGTGCATGCAAATCAAACTATTGAATAGGTAACAGATATTTTGCTCCCCTGCAGGCACAACTTGTGGTCTTATATATGACTACAACACGTCTTCCAGCATAGATGGAAAACTTCAAGATGGTTTATCCTGAGAGAAGTCCTGAAAACTCTTGGAAATTGCTTTTTAAAAATAGGATAGATTTTCTCATTTCTAAAGTGGCTTTATTAAAACCTCACCTATAAGTAGAACTAGGAATGTTTTTTGTGTTAAGAATTTTTATTTTTGTCAGTGAAGCCTAATAATAATTTTTTAAACCTAAAATTAAAAATAAGGGCAGCCAGGGCTTCCCTGGTGGTCAGTGGGTAAGGACACCACCTTGCAGTGCAAGGGGTGCTGGTTTGATCCCTGGTCTGGGAGGATCTCCTGCGTGCCACGGAGCGACTAGATTGGTGTGTCCAACTACTGAGCTGGAGCTCTGGAGTGCATGCGCCCAGAGCAGGTGCTCTGCGATGAGAGAGGTCACTGTGATGGGAGGCCCACAGAGGCACACAGGCCAAAGAACAAAGATGGATGAAAATAAATAAATGAAAGACCAATAGAAGTGGCCAAAAAAAAAAAAAAAGGGCAGCCAAAATTTCACAAATACTTGTCAGATACAATTCTTAAAATGATTGGTAGGTGTAGAGTTGGTATAATCTGTGTTACTGGTTTCTAAGTTACGATTCTTGATTAAATTTATTGTGGTGAAATAGTAATATTAGGACAACACAGTGAGTTTTTCATCATTACATTTACCCAGTTTAAACTAAAACTATCCTTTATACTGGGATTATGTTATTTCCTCCTTTTTTTCTTAGCAAAATCCTTGTTTATTATTTTTAAATTATATTTCCTTATTTTTGGCTATGCTGGGTCCTTGTTGCTGCTCAGGCTTTTCACTAGTTACAGTGCCCATGCTTCTCATTGTGGTGGCTTCTCTTACTACTAGACACAAGGCTATGGGACATGCAGGGGACTTCAGTAGTTAACAGAAAAGTTGTATTGTCTGCCTGCTTGAGAATATATATGAAAACTTGTGATTTCTACAGTTGGAATTCATTTCTAAGAGTGCATGCAAATCAAACTATTGAATAGGTAACAGATATTTTGCTCCCCTGCAGGCACAACTTGTGGTCTTATATATGACTACAACACGTCTTCCAGCATAGATGGAAAACTTCAAGATGGTTTATCCTGAGAGAAGTCCTGAAAACTCTTGGAAATTGCTTTTTAAAAATAGGATAGATTTTCTCATTTCTAAAGTGGCTTTATTAAAACCTCACCTATAAGTAGAACTAGGAATGTTTTTTGTGTTAAGAATTTTTATTTTTGTCAGTGAAGCCTAATAATAATTTTTTAAACCTAAAATTAAAAATAAGGGCAGCCAGGGCTTCCCTGGTGGTCAGTGGGTAAGGACACCACCTTGCAGTGCAAGGGGTGCTGGTTTGATCCCTGGTCTGGGAGGATCTCCTGCGTGCCACGGAGCGACTAGATTGGTGTGTCCAACTACTGAGCTGGAGCTCTGGAGTGCATGCGCCCAGAGCAGGTGCTCTGCGATGAGAGAGGTCACTGTGATGGGAGGCCCACAGAGGCACACAGGCCAAAGAACAAAGATGGATGAAAATAAATAAATGAAAGACCAATAGAAGTGGCCAAAAAAAAAAAAAAAGGGCAGCCAAAATTTCACAAATACTTGTCAGATACAATTCTTAAAATGATTGGTAGGTGTAGAGTTGGTATAATCTGTGTTACTGGTTTCTAAGTTACGATTCTTGATTAAATTTATTGTGGTGAAATAGTAATATTAGGACAACACAGTGAGTTTTTCATCATTACATTTACCCAGTTTAAACTAAAACTATCCTTTATACTGGGATTATGTTATTTCCTCCTTTTTTTCTTAGCAAAATCCTTGTTTATTATTTTTAAATTATATTTCCTTATTTTTGGCTATGCTGGGTCCTTGTTGCTGCTCAGGCTTTTCACTAGTTACAGTGCCCATGCTTCTCATTGTGGTGGCTTCTCTTACTACTAGACACAAGGCTATGGGACATGCAGGGGACTTCAGTAGTTGCAGCCATGTGGGCTCAGTAGTTGTGGCTCCTGGGCTCTAGAGCACTGGCTCAGTAGTTGTGGTGCATGGGCTTTGTTACTCTGTGGCGTGTAGGATCTTCCCAGGCCAGGGATTGAACTCATGTCTCCTGCATTGGCTGGTGGAGTCTTTACTACTCAGCCACCAGGGAAGCGATTATTTCCTGCTTTTGAATGTTAAAATGTTCATTATTTTATTACATAATGATGATAGATAATTTTTAGCAACCTTTTTAAAATAGATCTCTGGTTTTGGAAGGTTTGTGGTTGTGGACGCCAGAAGTGTAGGAACTGTATTTCGTACAATATTGAAATGTCTACATAAAGAGTGAAAATTTAGTGCCAAAAGCATTTCATTTAGTAAATGTTTAACTTTCTATCAGGACTTTGAGACATATGCCTTAACAGTTAAATATAGTCTTGATACATATATATTCAGATGGTCAACATATGACATGAGGTGAATTAGAAAGGGAATTTAAAAAAGTGTGAAAAGTGGCCTGGGATGGATGGGCTAAGGAGGAAGCTGACAGACTGAAAGGTCACACTTGCCATGACTCACATTATTTTATGGGCTTGGCTTTAAAAAAAAAAAAAAAGGATTTATTGTTTAGTTAGGTAAATCTAGGATTAAAGAGGGAAGAATGATCACTTTTGCAACTTTGATGGATTAAGAACAGTATGAGCGGGGCTTCCCTGGTGGTCCAGTGGATAAGGACACTGACTTGCAGGGCAAGGGGTGCCGGTTCGATCCCTGGCCTGGGAAGATCCCACGTGCCGCAGAGCGGCTGGACCGATGTGTCCAATTACCGAGCCGGAGCTCTGGAGAGCATGCGCCCAGAGCCAGTGCTCTGTGACAACAGAGGCCACTGTGATGGGAGGCCCACAGGAGCCAAAGAACAAAGATGGATGAAAATAGAGAAATGAAAGACCAATAGAAGTGGCCCGCTCGCTCCCCTCCCTCCCCAACCCGACCCCTGCCCATAAATAAATAAATCTTTAAAAAAAAAAAAAAAAAGAACAGTATGAGCAGCTGGTGATTAATGACTGATCAAAGGTAATTAAGCCTGGAGAGCAAATCTTTGCTTGTCTTACTGGCTGCTCTGGTGCTAGTTCCTAGTGGGCTTGCCAGGTGGCACAGTGGCAAAGAATTGGCCTGCCAGTGAGGGAGACACAGATTTGATCTCGGTCGAAAAGATCCCCTGGAGCAGGAGATGGCATACTCTGTGGCGTGTAGGATCTTCCCAGGCCAGGGATTGAACTCATGTCTCCTGCATTGGCTGGTGGAGTCTTTACTACTCAGCCACCAGGGAAGCGATTATTTCCTGCTTTTGAATGTTAAAATGTTCATTATTTTATTACATAATGATGATAGATAATTTTTAGCAACCTTTTTAAAATAGATCTCTGGTTTTGGAAGGTTTGTGGTTGTGGACGCCAGAAGTGTAGGAACTGTATTTCGTACAATATTGAAATGTCTACATAAAGAGTGAAAATTTAGTGCCAAAAGCATTTCATTTAGTAAATGTTTAACTTTCTATCAGGACTTTGAGACATATGCCTTAACAGTTAAATATAGTCTTGATACATATATATTCAGATGGTCAACATATGACATGAGGTGAATTAGAAAGGGAATTTAAAAAAGTGTGAAAAGTGGCCTGGGATGGATGGGCTAAGGAGGAAGCTGACAGACTGAAAGGTCACACTTGCCATGACTCACATTATTTTATGGGCTTGGCTTTAAAAAAAAAAAAAAAGGATTTATTGTTTAGTTAGGTAAATCTAGGATTAAAGAGGGAAGAATGATCACTTTTGCAACTTTGATGGATTAAGAACAGTATGAGCGGGGCTTCCCTGGTGGTCCAGTGGATAAGGACACTGACTTGCAGGGCAAGGGGTGCCGGTTCGATCCCTGGCCTGGGAAGATCCCACGTGCCGCAGAGCGGCTGGACCGATGTGTCCAATTACCGAGCCGGAGCTCTGGAGCGCATGCGCCCAGAGCCGGTGCTCTGTGACAACAGAGGCCACTGTGATGGGAGGCCCACAGGAGCCAAAGAACAAAGATGGATGAAAATAGAGAAATGAAAGACCAATAGAAGTGGCCCGCTCGCTCCCCTCCCTCCCCAACCCGACCCCTGCCCATAAATAAATAAATCTTTAAAAAAAAAAAAAAAAAGAACAGTATGAGCAGCTGGTGATTAATGACTGATCAAAGGTAATTAAGCCTGGAGAGCAAATCTTTGCTTGTCTTACTGGCTGCTCTGGTGCTAGTTCCTAGTGGGCTTGCCAGGTGGCACAGTGGCAAAGAATTGGCCTGCCAGTGAGGGAGACACAGATTTGATCTCGGTCGAAAAGATCCCCTGGAGCAGGAGATGGCAACCCACTCCAGTTTTCTTGCCTGGAAACTGATGGACAGAGGGGCCATGGGTCACAAAGCGTTGGACACAACTGAACTACTGAGCACACACACACTAGTACCTAGTAGATGTTCCATAAATATACGGTGAATCTTATACATTGTGAATTGTGTTACCAATTACAAAATATTTTGTATTATCAGCTGCTACTACATGATAAGTAGAAAATAACAGAATCTGTGGTTTAAGATGGTCCTGAATCCAGTAGTAATTCTAAAATTTTAGTGAACTTTATGCAAAGAATTTAATTTCTAGTTATATCTTTATGGGCCTAAAATCATTATCAGCTCCTTAAAATCACCAGGTAAGGGTTGGAAAGTGATTCGAGAAACTATTTGTATCATCTTTCCTGAAAGACTAGTTTTCAGAGATCTTACTGATATCCTGTACTATATTGAATCAGGTCTACTAAAAATTACAGTTCAACATCTGTATACACGACAAAGTGATCACAAGTCTAGTTACCATCATCCATCACCATGCACTTAACATCCTCTACCCACCCTGCTTACTTTTACCCCCTAGGTTAAGCACTAATTTAATCTCTGTATCAGTGTTCATCTGTTTGTTTATTTTTGGCTATACCACATGGCCTGGCACTTACCCGGTAGCTCAGTTGGTAAAGAATCCACCTGCAGTGCTGGAGACACTGGTTCGATTACTCAGTTGGGAAGATCCCCTGGAGAATGAATAGGCTATCCAATCTAGTATTCTTGGGCTTCTCTGATGGCTCAGTTGGTAAAGAATCTGCCTGTAATGCGGGAGACCAGAGTTTGATCCCTGGGTTTGGAAGACCCCCTGGAGGAGGGCATAGGAACCCACTCCAGTATTCTTGCCTAGAGAATCCCCATGGACAGAGAAGCCTGGGGTCGCAAAGAGTCAGACATGACTGAGTGACTAAGCACAGCACATGGCACACGGGATCTTGGAAGTACAGAGCTTTAACGTGCAGTGGAAGTACAGAGCTTTAACCACTGTACCACCAAGGAATTCCCTGTTCATTTGTTTTGTTTTTCTAGATTCCACATATGGATGAAAGAATACAGAAGTCTTTCTCTGACTTACTTCACTTTAATAGCATAATACGTTAAAAAATCCATCCATGTTGTCACAAATAAAAGGATTTCATTATTTTTTATGGCTGAGTATATTGTTATGCATTTTATGTATCGTATCTTTACCCATTCTGTTACTGATGGATCCTTAGGTAATTTCTCTATCTTGTCTCTTGTAAAGAATACAGTAAACATAGGGATGCCTGTACCTTTTGAATTAGTGTTTTTGTGTTCTTTGGATAAATACTCAGACGTGAAATAGCTGAGTCATATGATAGTTCTGTTCTAATTTTTGGAAGAATCTCCATACTGCTTTCCATAATGGCTGCACTCAGGAACTTTATGCAAAATTCTATTTTTAACAAAATCATTATCAGCTCCTTAAAATCACCAGGTAAGGGTTGGAAAGTGATTCGAGAAACTATTTGTATCATCTTTCCTGAAAGACTAGTTTTCAGAGATCTTACTGATATCCTGTACTATATTGAATCAGGTCTACTAAAAATTACAGTTCAACATCTGTATACACGACAAAGTGATCACAAGTCTAGTTACCATCATCCATCACCATGCACTTAACATCCTCTACCCACCCTGCTTACTTTTACCCCCTAGGTTAAGCACTAATTTAATCTCTGTATCAGTGTTCATCTGTTTGTTTATTTTTGGCTATACCACATGGCCTGGCACTTACCCGGTAGCTCAGTTGGTAAAGAATCCACCTGCAGTGCTGGAGACACTGGTTCGATTACTCAGTTGGGAAGATCCCCTGGAGAATGAATAGGCTATCCAATCTAGTATTCTTGGGCTTCTCTGATGGCTCAGTTGGTAAAGAATCTGCCTGTAATGCGGGAGACCAGAGTTTGATCCCTGGGTTTGGAAGACCCCCTGGAGGAGGGCATAGGAACCCACTCCAGTATTCTTGCCTAGAGAATCCCCATGGACAGAGAAGCCTGGGGTCGCAAAGAGTCAGACATGACTGAGTGACTAAGCACAGCACATGGCACACGGGATCTTGGAAGTACAGAGCTTTAACGTGCAGTGGAAGTACAGAGCTTTAACCACTGTACCACCAAGGAATTCCCTGTTCATTTGTTTTGTTTTTCTAGATTCCACATATGGATGAAAGAATACAGAAGTCTTTCTCTGACTTACTTCACTTTAATAGCATAATACGTTAAAAAATCCATCCATGTTGTCACAAATAAAAGGATTTCATTATTTTTTATGGCTGAGTATATTGTTATGCATTTTATGTATCGTATCTTTACCCATTCTGTTACTGATGGATCCTTAGGTAATTTCTCTATCTTGTCTCTTGTAAAGAATACAGTAAACATAGGGATGCCTGTACCTTTTGAATTAGTGTTTTTGTGTTCTTTGGATAAATACTCAGACGTGAAATAGCTGAGTCATATGATAGTTCTGTTCTAATTTTTGGAAGAATCTCCATACTGCTTTCCATAATGGCTGCACCAACTTCCAGTCCAGCCAACATTGTATGAAGGTTCCCTTTGACCATTCTCTTCAGTATTCGTTAAACGATTCTAATAGGTGTGAGATAAAATCTCATTGTGGTTTTGACTTTTTTTTTTTCAGGCATAGTTATGTGCCTGTTGACTTTTTACTTCTGTAATAATTATTGATTTTGAGCATCTTTTCTTATTCATGTTGGCCATATGTATGTCTTTTTTTGTAAAAAATGTCTATCCAGATCCACTGGTCTATGGCCATACCACGCTGAACATGCCTGATCTTGTCTGATCTCAGAAGCTAAGTAGAGTCGAGGCTGGTTAGTAAGTACTTGGATAGGAGATCCACTGTCCGTTAAAAACTTTTTGTTGTTGTTGAATTGTATGAGTTCTTTATGTAGTCTGGATACCAGCCTTTTATCTGACATATCATTGCAAATTCTTCTTCCATTTAGTAGTTTGACTTTTCATTTTGATGATGGTCCCTTTGCTGTGTAGAAGCTTTTTATTTCATTAATTTTTTTGTTTGTTTGAGGCAAGGAAAATAACTCTAAAAAGAGCTGACTGAGGAGATGGTAGGCTAGTGTCTTAAAATAACTGTCTTATGGGGTCTGGATACCAGGTTCTTTTATAGATCAGTGATGTGGGGAGGTGAGGAAGCCAAGTAAAAAGGCCATTGATCCTGCAGACATCTTCTAAAATGCCAAGCTTCAGGCAGGAAATATGTTAATTTCTCCCTTTCTACCATCCACAGGTGGACAGGGTTCTGAACAAAGGCACTTTAGTTTACAGTCAGGCAGAGGGGCAGGGTTTTCTGAAGAAAACCATTCTGTATGATAATAACAGAAGCAATAAAAAGCAAGTCAAAGAAAGAGTTTCATCATGGGGTCAGACTTGTGGAGAAGCTTTTTAGTTTGATTTGTTTATTTTTTTGCTTTCGTTGCCCTTGTTTTTGGACTCAGGTCCACAAAAACATCACTAAGCCTGTGACATTAAAGAACTGTATTTTTTTTCCCTAGGGATTTTAAGGTTTCAGGTCGTATATTGAAGTCTTTAATTCATTTTGAATTAATTTTTCTGCATGGTATAAGATAGTGGTCAGTTTCATTCTTTAGCATGTGGCTGTCTAGTCTCTCGACACCATTTGGTGAACAGAGTATTCTTTCTCCATGTTATCTGTTATAAATTGATTGTCCATATATGTGTGGGTTTATTTCTGGGCTGTCAGTTCTGTGCCAGTCCCATAGCTGTTTTTGTTACTGTTATTTTGTAGTATAGTTTGAAATGAGAGTGTGTGAGCCTCTGGCTTTGTTCTTCTTTCTCAGGATTGTTTTGACTATTTGGGAGCTTCTGTGGCTCCATAGAAATTTTAGAATTATTTGTAATAGTTCTGTTAAATATGTCATTGGAATTTTGATAGGAATCTCTTATTTTTTTAATTATTTATTTACTTTTGGCTGCACTGGGTCTTCATTGCTTTGTTCAGGCTTTCTCTAGCTATGATGAGTGGAGCTACTCTTTGTTGCAGTGCTTAGACTTCTCACAGTGGTGGCTTTTCTTTTCTTTTTTTTTTTTTAAAGATTTATTTATTTATTTATTTTGGGCGGGAATTGGATTGGGGAGGGAGGGGAGCGGGCAGGCCACTTCTTTTGGTCTTTTCATTTCTCTATTTTCATCTGTCTTTGTTCTTTGGTTCCTGTGGGCCTCCCATCGCGGTGGCATCTGTTGTTGCAGAGCACCGGCTCTGGGCGCACGCACTCCAGAGCTCCGGCTCGGTAATTGGACACATGGGTCCAGCCACTCCGCAGCATGTGGGATCTTCCCAGACCAGGGATCGAACCGGCGCCCCTTGCACTACAAGGCAGTGTCCTTACCCACTGGACCACCAGGGGAAGCCCTGGTGGCTTTTCTTATTGTGAAGCACAAGCTCTAGGTGGGCGAGCTTCAGTAGTTGCAGCACGTGGGCTCAGGAATTGTGGTCCACAGGCTTCATTGCTCCATGGCATGTGGAATCTTCCTAGAGCAGTTTGGAGAAGCTTTTAGTTTGATTTGTTTATTTTTGCTTTGTTGCCCTTGTTTTTGGACGCAGGTCCACCAAAACATCACTAAGCCTGTGACATTAAAGAACTGTATTTTTTTTCCCTAGGGATTTTAAGGTTTCAGGTCGTATATTGAAGTCTTTAATTCATTTTGAATTAATTTTTCTGCATGGTATAAGATAGTGGTCAGTTTCATTCTTTAGCATGTGGCTGTCTAGTCTCTCGACACCATTTGGTGAACAGAGTATTCTTTCTCCATGTTATCTGTTATAAATTGATTGTCCATATATGTGTGGGTTTATTTCTGGGCTGTCAGTTCTGTGCCAGTCCCATAGCTGTTTTTGTTACTGTTATTTTGTAGTATAGTTTGAAATGAGAGTGTGTGAGCCTCTGGCTTTGTTCTTCTTTCTCAGGATTGTTTTGACTATTTGGGAGCTTCTGTGGCTCCATAGAAATTTTAGAATTATTTGTAATAGTTCTGTTAAATATGTCATTGGAATTTTGATAGGAATCTCTTATTTTTTTAATTATTTATTTACTTTTGGCTGCACTGGGTCTTCATTGCTTTGTTCAGGCTTTCTCTAGCTATGATGAGTGGAGCTACTCTTTGTTGCAGTGCTTAGACTTCTCACAGTGGTGGCTTTTCTTTTCTTTTTTTTTTTTTAAAGATTTATTTATTTATTTATTTTGGGCGGGAATTGGATTGGGGAGGGAGGGGAGCGGGCAGGCCACTTCTTTTGGTCTTTTCATTTCTCTATTTTCATCTGTCTTTGTTCTTTGGTTCCTGTGGGCCTCCCATCGCGGTGGCATCTGTTGTTGCAGAGCACCGGCTCTGGGCGCACGCACTCCAGAGCTCCGGCTCGGTAATTGGACACATGGGTCCAGCCACTCCGCAGCATGTGGGATCTTCCCAGACCAGGGATCGAACCGGCGCCCCTTGCACTACAAGGCAGTGTCCTTACCCACTGGACCACCAGGGGAAGCCCTGGTGGCTTTTCTTATTGTGAAGCACAAGCTCTAGGTGGGCGAGCTTCAGTAGTTGCAGCACGTGGGCTCAGGAATTGTGGTCCACAGGCTTCATTGCTCCATGGCATGTGGAATCTTCCTAGAGCAAGGATTGAACTTGTGTCCTTTGCATTGGCTGGCAGATTCGTATCCACTGTGCCACCAGGGAAGTCTAATAGGGATTTCATTAATTCTGTAGGTTGCTTTGGGTAGCTTGGACATTTTAATACTAATAATTATTCCAGTCCATAAGCATGAAATATCTTTCCGTTTCTTTGTGTTTCCTTCAGTTTCTTTCATTAGTGTCTTATAGATTTCAATGAGAGAGGTCTTTCATGCTTTCTTTTCTTTTTTCTTTTTTTTAAATTTTGGCCACTTTTATGGGTCTTTTATTTATTTATTTTTCATGCATCTTTGTTCTTTGGTCTGTGTGGGCCTCCCACTGCAGTGGCCTCTCCTGTAGCAGAGCACAGGTTCTGCGCGCATGTGCTCCAGAGCGCTGGCTCCTAATGGGACACACTGGTCCAGTTGCTCTGCAGTACGTGGGATCTTCCTGTGCCAGGGATCGAACCGGCACCCCTTGCAGTGCAAGGCGGACTCTTTACCCACTGAACCATCAGGAAGCCCCTTTCACTTTCTTGATTGAAATTAATTACTTGTATTTTATTCCTTTTGATGCAGTTGTACGTGGGATTATTATCTTAATTTCTCTTTCTGATACCTCATTATTAGTGTATAGAAATTCAGCATATTTCTGCCTATTAATTTTATGTTTTGCAGCTTTACTAAGTTCATTTAACAGCTTTTTTTGGTGGAATCTTTAGGGTTCTCTCTATATAGTATGCCATTTGCACATAATGACAGTTTTACTTGTTTTCTGATTTGGATGCCATTCATTTCTTTTTTCCTTGCCTAATTGCTCTGGCTAGAACTTCTCATACTATGTTGAATAAAAGTTGGTCATAGGGGGCATTCTTATCTTGTTCCTGATCTCAGACAAAAAAGCTTCCAGATTTTCACCATTGAGTGTGGTGTTAGCTTTGTGTTTGTTATATGTGGCTTCTGTTGTTATGTTGAGGCACATTCTCTTTATACTCACTTTATTGAGAGTTTTATTTATAAATGAATATTGATTTTTGTTGGAAGCTGTTTTTGTGTCTATTGAAATAATCATATTGTATCCTTCATTTTATTAATATGATGTATCACATTTATTGATTTACGAGTGCTGAATCATCTTTGCATGCCTTGAATAAATCTTACTTGATCATAGTGCATGATCCTTTAAAAAATTTTGTTTGATCCTTTTAATGAATTTTGTTTGCTAAAGTTTTATTGAATTTTGCCATCTATATTCATCAAGGATATTGGGCATCAGGCCCTACTTTTAGATTGCTTATTAAAAACAAACTGCTATTTTGTTGTTTACTTGCCAAGTTGTGCCTGATTCTTTGTCATGCAAAGAGTCCATGACCCCATGGACTTTAGCACACCAGACTCCTCTGTCCATTGGATTTTCCCAGCAGGAATACTGGAGTAGGTTGCCATTTCCTTCTCCAGGGCATCTTCCTCACCCAGGGATTGAACGTATCTCCTGTATGGCAGGCAATCCATATAGTGTGCACATGTTACTCCCAGTGCATATGTTATTCCCAGGTAACCTACTGTATAGCCCTGGGAACTCTATTCAGTATTCTGTAATAACCTATGTCAGAAAATAATCTAAAAAAGAATATGAATATGAGTGTGTATATATGAATATGGTATACATATATGACCCATATTCTGTACAACTGAGACAACACTGTAAATCAATTATACTCCAACAAAAGATATTTTAAAAAACCAGAAACACAAATTGCTTATTGTTGTTTCTTGTAAGTTATTTGGCCAGACAGTCAAAATTTGGTAAGGAATAAGTATGAATAAGATTGATGAAAATTTCTTTTTGTGAAATTGACTTTTTGAAGTATGATTAAATATAAGGTCTAGGTTTCATGTCTCTTTACGGATACCATTTTATAGGCTATTGTCATATGAGAATTGTATCTTGATGGTTTAATTTTCAAATATACAAAGCCCCACATGGTTGTAATAAATAAAAATTTTTTAGTGTCCAATGTATATGTGATAACTAGACAACAGAGTACTATTTCTGGGAGATATTGGACTTTTCAACAGTAAATTTGCTCTTACCAGTTCGTCATATGTTAGCATATTTGTATTCCTTTTCTCACCCCCCATGTCCTCGCCCTCGTCTGAACACATGAGTTACAACACTCACTGATTATTGTGTGTGCTAGACATTTGAAAATGTGTGGTCCTGCAAAACTGTGAAGCATATTGAAATTCTTTATAGCATAAAGTTGGTGACATGTAGTTGCTTTAAATCATATCCACTGTTCTGGTGGCAAAAAAGAAATGCAGTGATATAAATAAAGGTTGTTTCCTTGTTACTAAATAATTAAAAGTTCCCCCAAAGCATTTCTAATTATTGTAGAAAATAATTTCTCATTTCCAATAGAACTTGGGTTTGCAAAGTACATATTGTTTTCCTGAAGGCTTATTGCTTGTGACATGTGTCATATACCTGCATAAGAGCATATGTCTGTTAATTGTTGAAAAGAATCATGAAAGCAAAGACAGGAATTCACTTCAGATTAGCACTGATGAGATCAGTTTATTGAGCATGATCCTGATGTTCTATTTGTAATCATAGTGTTTGTCCATCTTTGCGGTCCAGATATTCCCCAGGAAGTGGGCCTCACCAGTGTCTCCTCCCTGTGATTTACTCAGGCTTGAATGGAATGTACCTTAACTAGCTTTTCCTGTTTTCTGTCCATTTTCTCATTTGGGGATTGCTCTCCATTCCTGACCTGTTGTCTCAGGAGGGGAGAGCATCTTACTTCTGAAGTGTGATGATGTCCCTCATGTGTGAAGGAGGCACTTGAGGACGAAGTTACTCTCACCTCATTCCTCTAATTCTCCTCTCACTGCTGTTGCTTTTTGAAAACCATCCCCTACGTCACCTTCGCCATAGTATGCTTTGCTAGTTTGGGGAGATTTCTGATTGCCTATCTCAAACTAGGAGTGAGTTTACAACTGAATCCTAACAGGGATGGTCCAATAATTTTCTCACAAGTTGTTTTTTTTTGGGGTGGGGGTGGGGTCGGGTTGGGGAGGGAAGGGAGCGGGTGGGCCACTTCCATCGGTCTCTCGTTTCTCCATTTTCATCTGTCTTTGTTCTTTGGCTCCTGTGGGCCTCCCATCACAGTGGCGTCTGCTGTCACAGAGCACCGGCTCTGGACGCATGCGCTCCAGAGCTCCGGCTCGGTAATTGGACACATTGGTCTAGCTGCTCCGCGGCACGTGGGATCCTCCCAGGCCAGGGATCGAACCGGCTCCCCGTGCACTGCAAGGCGGTGTCCCTACCCACTGGACCACCAGGGGAAGCCCCTTCTCACAAGTTTTAAGCCACGTGTTTTCTACACTCTTTAAAAATAAATATCACAAAACAGTTTAAATCTAGCAAACTATCATTTAATCCAGCCATAAATTATGGAACCTTATTTTAAAAGCATTCCTCCTGTATTTTCCTCTTTCTGGGCCAAAGAAAGTGTGCAGAAAGGAGATGGAAACTTGAGTACAAGGGGAGTCTCTTCCTACTCTCCTTACACAATGAGCCTCCTGAACTCATGGGTGTGGAGAGTATAAAGTAATCTATGAGGAAGTGTGTGTGTGTGTATTAGTTTTTTTTTTTTTTTTTTTAAATATTTATTTATTTTATTATTTATTTTTGGGTGGGGGTTGGGGAGGGAGGGGAGCGGGTGGGCCACTTCTATTGGTCCTTCATTTCTCTATTTTCATCCGTCTTTGTTCTTTGGCTCCTGTGGGCCTCCCATCGTGGTGGCCTCTGTCGTTGCAGAGCGCCATCTCTGGGCGCATGCGCTCCAGAGCTCCGGCTCGGTAATTGGACACATCGGTCCAGCCGCTCCGCGGCACGTGGGGTCTTCCCAGGCCAGGGCTCGAACCGGCGCCCCTTGCACTGTAAGGCGGTGTCCTTATCCACTGGACCACCAGGGGAAGCCCTGTATTAGTTTTTATTAGTACTCTCTTTTTTTTTTTTGGCTTCTTTTATTGTGTTTTTATTTTATTTTCATCCATCTTTATTCTTCGGCCTGTGTGGGCCTCCCATTGCAGTGGCCTCTCTCATTGTAGGGCTCCTACTCTGGGTGCATGCACTGCAGAGTGTTGGCTGGTAACTGGGCACACCAGTCCAGTTGCTCCATGGCACGTGCGATCTTCCTGGGCCAGGGATCGAACTGGCACCCTTTGCAGTGCAAGGTGAACTCTTTACCCACTGGACCACCAGGGAAGCCCTGTCTGAGGATTTTTAATGTAAGGTTAAATTGTATCCATCTGCTCTAGCTGTTTTTATTTCACATTTGAATGTTTACCATTTTATTGAAAGGGCAAAGCAGCTGTTGAGTATTGCATGTATCATTTAAACAGTTCTGTCCTTAATAGCTCAGTACCAGAATTGTCCAGGAGGTCGGAAGCCAAGTCTTTTCAACACTGAGCTTCTAGAATCCAACCTTGCACTCGATACATTGTAGGTGCTCAATATATATTTAGGAGACCTGAGGAATGATTATTGCTTTCCTAGTTGATAAAATATATAATGATGCCTATAAATTGAAAGTTTATAACTTCTGTGAAAGGCAAAAGATTAAATTGTCTTCCATTGTGTTTGCATAGGTACATGGATTATTGAACTATAACTAAAGCCTTTTAATAGTTTTTTTTTTTTTTTTTTTTAAATTAGGACTTCCCTGGTGGTCCAGTGGGTAAAAAGTCTGCCTTGCATTGCATGGGGCACTGGTTCGATCCCTGGCCCGGGAAGATCCCACATACTGTGAAGCAGCTGGACCAGTGTGTCCAATTATGGGCCAGTGCTCTGGAGTGCATGCACCCAGAGCTGGTGCTCTGCAATGAGAGAGGCCACTGCGATGGGAGGCCCACCTAGGCCAAAGAATAAAGATAGATGAAAATAAATGGATAAAAATCAATAAAAAAGAGGCCAAAATAAAAAAATATATATATTTAAAAAAATTAATGTTTTAGCTGCATTGAATCTTTGCTGCAGTGAATTGAATCTTTGCTCTAGTTGCAGCTACCTGGCTGTAGAGCACTGGTTCAGTAATTGTGGCACATGAACTTAGTTGCCCCTTAGCTTGTGAAATCTTCCTGAACTAGGGATAGAACCTGTGTTCCCTGCATTGGCAAGTGGATTAATTGTTGATTTGTTTTTTATTATTTTGCCTTCCCTGGTTGCTTAGCAGTAAAGGATCTGCCTGCTGATGCAGCAGATGTGAGTTCAATCCCTGGGTTGGGAAGATCTGCTGGAAAGGGAAATGGCAACACACTCAGGTATTCTTGCCTGGGGAATCCCATGGACAGAGGAGCCTGAGAGGCTATAGTCCATGGGGTCTCAAAGGGTTGGACATGACTTGGCAAGTAAACAATTAATAATAATGATAGTCATTACTATCATTTTATTAAATTTTAAAATCTGAGGGAAAATTACAAGAGGAATATTTACATCAGTTTTTCTGTTGCTGGGCAGTTTGAAAGATACAAGAATTATCATGTTTTATTTTTTGAGGCCTTTTCTGTATCACTTGTTTCAATCTAACTGACCAGACTGTTCTCTATAATTGACCCTTGAACAGTGTGGGGTTGGGGGTGCCAACTGCCTTGTACATGCGAAAATCTAGGTATAATGGATAATGGGCCCTTCTTTATATGGTTCTGTCATCTCAGGTGGTTCCTTGGTATCCATGGTTCCAAACTTGAGGATTACTATTGAAAAAAATCTACCTGTAGGTATACCCATGCAGTTCAAACCTATGTTGTTCAAGGGTCACCTGTAGTCCAAAATTCAAAACAGAAAATTATCTCTCCTATCCTTGACCCCAGTCCCCTAATTCCCTCCTCATGGGGCACTGGTTCGATCCCTGGCCCGGGAAGATCCCACATACTGTGAAGCAGCTGGACCAGTGTGTCCAATTATGGGCCAGTGCTCTGGAGTGCATGCACCCAGAGCTGGTGCTCTGCAATGAGAGAGGCCACTGCGATGGGAGGCCCACCTAGGCCAAAGAATAAAGATAGATGAAAATAAATGGATAAAAATCAATAAAAAAGAGGCCAAAATAAAAAAATATATATATTTAAAAAAATTAATGTTTTAGCTGCATTGAATCTTTGCTGCAGTGAATTGAATCTTTGCTCTAGTTGCAGCTACCTGGCTGTAGAGCACTGGTTCAGTAATTGTGGCACATGAACTTAGTTGCCCCTTAGCTTGTGAAATCTTCCTGAACTAGGGATAGAACCTGTGTTCCCTGCATTGGCAAGTGGATTAATTGTTGATTTGTTTTTTATTATTTTGCCTTCCCTGGTTGCTTAGCAGTAAAGGATCTGCCTGCTGATGCAGCAGATGTGAGTTCAATCCCTGGGTTGGGAAGATCTGCTGGAAAGGGAAATGGCAACACACTCAGGTATTCTTGCCTGGGGAATCCCATGGACAGAGGAGCCTGAGAGGCTATAGTCCATGGGGTCTCAAAGGGTTGGACATGACTTGGCAAGTAAACAATTAATAATAATGATAGTCATTACTATCATTTTATTAAATTTTAAAATCTGAGGGAAAATTACAAGAGGAATATTTACATCAGTTTTTCTGTTGCTGGGCAGTTTGAAAGATACAAGAATTATCATGTTTTATTTTTTGAGGCCTTTTCTGTATCACTTGTTTCAATCTAACTGACCAGACTGTTCTCTATAATTGACCCTTGAACAGTGTGGGGTTGGGGGTGCCAACTGCCTTGTACATGCGAAAATCTAGGTATAATGGATAATGGGCCCTTCTTTATATGGTTCTGTCATCTCAGGTGGTTCCTTGGTATCCATGGTTCCAAACTTGAGGATTACTATTGAAAAAAATCTACCTGTAGGTATACCCATGCAGTTCAAACCTATGTTGTTCAAGGGTCACCTGTAGTCCAAAATTCAAAACAGAAAATTATCTCTCCTATCCTTGACCCCAGTCCCCTAATTCCCCTCCTCACAGTTGATGTTTTTAGTTTCTTGCATAGTTTTTTAGAAATAATTTGTTTTTAAAATTTAGCAGCTAATTTAAATCTATCACTTATAGAACTTCCTATGTTAGTACATGTAGAGTTTATTCATTCTTTTGTGGCTTGATTTTTTGCTGCATGAATCTACTACAATATATATAAACAATTCTTTATTAATGAACATTTAAGTTATTGCCAATATTTTACTGTTATAATGATGACATGAGTAACTGTGAAAAGAGTTGTTCTACACATAGGTTTTTCATTAGAACAAATTCCTAGATGTAGAATTGTGTATGAAAGTATATACATTTCTAATTTTGATAAACATGTTCTGAATTGCCTAAGGGATAGGTTTCAATGATTTTTTTCATACCAATTTACTTGACTCAAACTATTTTACCAACTGTTTTTTGTGTTCTGTAATTACACCATAGAAAATTGAATCTCACGGTCCTTAGGTGGAATAAGCAAACATGTTGGTGGTGTGACTTACAGAGCATTGAGTGTCCTACAGTCTATGTATCTGTAAGTCAGCAGTGTGTTATAAGGTCATTTGAAGTAGTCCTTAGATTCTGTATGATAATCATACCCCAAACTTAATTTTTTCTGGTTATAATAATTATTTATATTCATATCTTTATAAACTATCAAATGTCTCTCCAAAACTTTGGGTTTTGTTTGTATGTGTATATTTACACCTTATTAACTGAAAGTGAAATGACATATCATGGGCTTTTTACTATAATAATCTGTGAAATATCCAAGTTACAGAGAATATTGATATTACTGTGGACGTGAAGAGCGGGGCAAGGGAGGAAAGAAGAGAAACTTAGTTCTTCAGGATTTTTTTTTGGGGGGGGGTTAGTATCTTAGAAAGTTCTAGATTTTGATGGAGATTTTGTTACAAATCTGCACAGTCATTGTGAATTTATTTCTGCTGATGGAGCTAATTTTGTCTGGATAGAAGAATGTCATTGTGAAAAAAGTGTATTGTGCTCTGTGAACACATGCTGATCCCCCACCCCAAAACACTGAAGATTCAACAGGAGAGGGGAACTCTGGCCCCACTAAAGAGCTGAAGGCTAACTTAAAGTTGATAATTTCTCTTTAGACTAAATAGTATGGTTGTAAATTGTGGTCATCCTGGAAGGAATTTTCTCCCCTAAGGTTCATAGTATTTGCTGGCTTTTAGTCTTTTTGAAGGTTAGTTATACCCCAGGAGAATCGTATAACACCTCAGAGGATATGAGTGGGATAGGACTGAGGGGTGCTAGGAACGTAAGCTAAGAGCGGTAGGGGATCTCTAGATGAAAATGTTAGGAATGGTTTTCAAGTCAGTCTGGTGTTACACATGAGAAATTAAGCATCATGGAAAACTCAAAAACAAGGCATAGAATTATTGCCAATATTTTACCAAGTTTTTGATAAACATGTTCTGAATTGCCTAAGGGATAGGTTTCAATGATTTTTTTCATACCAATTTACTTGACTCAAACTATTTTACCAACTGTTTTTTGTGTTCTGTAATTACACCATAGAAAATTGAATCTCACGGTCCTTAGGTGGAATAAGCAAACATGTTGGTGGTGTGACTTACAGAGCATTGAGTGTCCTACAGTCTATGTATCTGTAAGTCAGCAGTGTGTTATAAGGTCATTTGAAGTAGTCCTTAGATTCTGTATGATAATCATACCCCAAACTTAATTTTTTCTGGTTATAATAATTATTTATATTCATATCTTTATAAACTATCAAATGTCTCTCCAAAACTTTGGGTTTTGTTTGTATGTGTATATTTACACCTTATTAACTGAAAGTGAAATGACATATCATGGGCTTTTTACTATAATAATCTGTGAAATATCCAAGTTACAGAGAATATTGATATTACTGTGGACGTGAAGAGCGGGGCAAGGGAGGAAAGAAGAGAAACTTAGTTCTTCAGGATTTTTTTTTGGGGGGGGGTTAGTATCTTAGAAAGTTCTAGATTTTGATGGAGATTTTGTTACAAATCTGCACAGTCATTGTGAATTTATTTCTGCTGATGGAGCTAATTTTGTCTGGATAGAAGAATGTCATTGTGAAAAAAGTGTATTGTGCTCTGTGAACACATGCTGATCCCCCACCCCAAAACACTGAAGATTCAACAGGAGAGGGGAACTCTGGCCCCACTAAAGAGCTGAAGGCTAACTTAAAGTTGATAATTTCTCTTTAGACTAAATAGTATGGTTGTAAATTGTGGTCATCCTGGAAGGAATTTTCTCCCCTAAGGTTCATAGTATTTGCTGGCTTTTAGTCTTTTTGAAGGTTAGTTATACCCCAGGAGAATCGTATAACACCTCAGAGGATATGAGTGGGATAGGACTGAGGGGTGCCAGGAACGTAAGCTAAGAGCAGTAGGGGATCTCTATATGAAAATGTTAGGAATGGTTTTCAAGTCAGTCTGGTGTTACACATGAGAAATTAAGCATCATGGAAAACTCAAGAATGTGAGCAAATAAAGAAACAAGGCTTTGGATAGAATGAGATTATGAGTAGAAGATTATTTTTCACTGTTAATTTCCATCACTAAATTCTAGTAACTTAGTGAAAAACATTTTCTTCTTGATAGTCAGTGTATGTTTGTTGTCAAATGTGAAAAAAAAGACTGTTACAGAAGAGAGAAAGCTTTTGAGATCTGTGGTTTTGGTTTTTGTAAAGCTGCTTTACAAGCAGTTTCTTGTTGAGTCAACAAACCTAGTGTGTTTTGGCATAGACCTGACAATGCTAATGCCTAATCCCTTCAAAAGAACCCTTTCAGGGATATTGAGATATCCAGGCGATGAATTGACAGCAACAGAGGAGGATGAACTGTTAAGAGAACTGCATTAATCATTAAGAAATGTTGCAACAACTGGATTTACTGGTTTATAGATTTGCAGTTTTCTCTCTAGATGATTATTGGAATTTCTAACTTTCAGAGGACCACTTTCTCTTGAAATAATAATAAATACTTGTATCAACAAGGCTGCATAGTATAAGGGAAAGAGGGGAGCTTGGGAACTATGTAGATATGAGATTGAGCCCCATCTCTGCCACTTTTTAGCTGTGTAAATTTAGACACATTACATCACCAAACCTCAGTTTCCTCGCCTGTAATATGGAAGACAGTAGTTGTAACTGGTAGTCTTTATAAGGACTAAATAGGGCAATGTAAGTTAGCCATCTTCCACAATGCCTGAACTAGAGTAGGACTCCTTTAAGTAATGAGACTCTTTAAGTAAGTGATACTCTTCCCTCAGCTGTCTTCTTGATTCCAGAGATATAGGCAATTGAAGCTTTAATAAGTGTGTATGTATATGTGCTCCAGAAAGGGCTTAAGGTGGTAATAACTTGGTGATTGGACCTAGTGGTTTCCTAATAAAATTTGAGAATGAAGAAGTTATTTTTCCTTTTTCTTGAGAGACAGTTTAAGGCTAATAACTTTTATCTTTTCTTTTTTTCTTCCATTCTTGGGTTATATTTGACAATCTTTAGGATAAGTGGTCTAGCAACATATTGGGAAATTGCACAACAGTGTATTAAATGTCAGTAATGGTTGTTGCCTAGCCCCCACGTAAGATCCCTTAGTTCCACAGTACATTCGCAATGGTTATCTCTTTTACATATGATAATGTAGGTTTCCATGTTACTCTTCAAACTTCTCACTCACTCTTGGTATTCAAGATTTTAAGAGTATTTGTTGAGACTTTTCTTGCCCTCTTGTTTCTTAGTATATGTTGGGCTACGCTCAATGGTGCTGCATCTCAGGCAATCTGAGATCAAGGGAGACAGGGAACATCTCGCAAGGAATCTCAGCCACAGGAGTGGCAGCAATAACATCACTGTTAAGTGGCTACTGTGTGCTGGGTGCTATTATAGGAGCTGTGCATGCACTCTCACTAAGCCTCTGAACTGAAATATAGGTACTATGTTCTTTCATGGATGAGGAAGCTACCTTCAGAGAGTCTAACATTCGCAAGATCACCTGGCTGGGGCTGAACTCAGGCCTCTATTTCCAAAGATGCTGTTTCTGCTGTAGTTGGCCATGCACTGCTGAAAGTATAAACTTCTTCTTTTCATATTTCAATCAAGTTTTCAAATTGAATGACTTATTTATCCTCTTATACCCTAGAAGGAAGTACTCTTGTCTATTGCCATGTAGATATGAGATTGAGCCCCATCTCTGCCACTTTTTAGCTGTGTAAATTTAGACACATTACATCACCAAACCTCAGTTTCCTCGCCTGTAATATGGAAGACAGTAGTTGTAACTGGTAGTCTTTATAAGGACTAAATAGGGCAATGTAAGTTAGCCATCTTCCACAATGCCTGAACTAGAGTAGGACTCCTTTAAGTAATGAGACTCTTTAAGTAAGTGATACTCTTCCCTCAGCTGTCTTCTTGATTCCAGAGATATAGGCAATTGAAGCTTTAATAAGTGTGTATGTATATGTGCTCCAGAAAGGGCTTAAGGTGGTAATAACTTGGTGATTGGACCTAGTGGTTTCCTAATAAAATTTGAGAATGAAGAAGTTATTTTTCCTTTTTCTTGAGAGACAGTTTAAGGCTAATAACTTTTATCTTTTCTTTTTTTCTTCCATTCTTGGGTTATATTTGACAATCTTTAGGATAAGTGGTCTAGCAACATATTGGGAAATTGCACAACAGTGTATTAAATGTCAGTAATGGTTGTTGCCTAGCCCCCACGTAAGATCCCTTAGTTCCACAGTACATTCGCAATGGTTATCTCTTTTACATATGATAATGTAGGTTTCCATGTTACTCTTCAAACTTCTCACTCACTCTTGGTATTCAAGATTTTAAGAGTATTTGTTGAGACTTTTCTTGCCCTCTTGTTTCTTAGTATATGTTGGGCTACGCTCAATGGTGCTGCATCTCAGGCAATCTGAGATCAAGGGAGACAGGGAACATCTCGCAAGGAATCTCAGCCACAGGAGTGGCAGCAATAACATCACTGTTAAGTGGCTACTGTGTGCTGGGTGCTATTATAGGAGCTGTGCATGCACTCTCACTAAGCCTCTGAACTGAAATATAGGTACTATGTTCTTTCATGGATGAGGAAGCTACCTTCAGAGAGTCTAACATTCGCAAGATCACCTGGCTGGGGCTGAACTCAGGCCTCTATTTCCAAAGATGCTGTTTCTGCTGTAGTTGGCCATGCACTGCTGAAAGTATAAACTTCTTCTTTTCATATTTCAATCAAGTTTTCAAATTGAATGACTTATTTATCCTCTTATACCCTAGAAGGAAGTACTCTTTGCCCTCTCTGAATGCCAGTATTCTTAGACCACTCAGAAGACTCTTAACCATATCTTGCTTGGCACTATAGCTATTGGCACACACTGTCTATATCCCTTATTAGCTGTACGCCGTTCCTTAAAAAGTCTTCTTCATCTTTGTATTGCCATACTACCCATCCTTGCACATGGGCTTCCCAGGTGGCATCTGAGAATGCAAGAGACATAAGAGACCTGGGTTCGATCCCTGGGTGGGGAAGATCCCCTGGAGAAGGGAATGGCTACCGACTCGAGTATTCTTGCTTGGAGAATCCCTTGGACAGCAGAGCCTAGCAAGCTACAGTCTGTAGGGCTGCAAGAAGTCCTTGCACACTTGCAGAAACACTTGGTGAATGAATGAGTGAATGAGTGTCACATAGTGTTAATACTGAGATACACTTACTTCAAAACCTATCTGAGCATGATCAAGAGTAGCAACTGGCTGCCTAGAGGGTTATTCCTCAGATGTTAACTGTAAATACATCACTTGTGAATTGTGTTAAAATACAGTTTCTGGTTCATTAGGTCTGGAGTGGGGCCCAGATTCTGCAGTTCTAACAAGCTGACAGGTGATGCCTGTACTGCTAAACTGCTGTTCACACTTTGGGCAGTAAGGCCTTAGAATGAGGAAAGTGAAGAAGAAAACACTGCAGTACTTAGTTCCTCCCCCCGGCCCCGCCTCCCCACCATGGCTACCAAAGGGAGTTCCCAGAAAGTAAAAGGAATGTTTACTTCAGAGTCAGGTTGCAGTGGTATATGTTCAGAAATGGTCTATGTGAGCAGATGAAGATGATGAGTCTGTAAACAGTAACACAATAAACAAAATGCCAAAATGTGTTCTAAGAAAAAGAGTATAGGAAATGGGTTAGAAATTTGGGAAAATTTGAGTCAGTTCTTTCAGTCAATAAGCATTTAGGGGGCTTCCCCTGGTGGTCCAGTGGGTAAGGACACCGCCTTGCAGTACAAGGGGCGCCGGTTCGAGCCCTGGCCTGGGAAGATCCCACGTGCCGCGGAGCGGCTGGACTGATGTGTCTAATCACTGAGCCGGAGCTCTAGAGCGCATGAGCCCAGAGCCGGCGCTCTGCAACAACAGAGGCCACCTCCATGGGAGGCCCACAGGAGCCAAAGAACAAAGACGGATGAAAATGGAGAAATAAAAGACTAATAGAAGTGGCCCACCCGCTCCCCTCCCTCCCCAACCTGACCCCCACCCAAAATAAATAAATAAATAAATAAATCTTTTTTTTTTTTTTTTTAAAGTAAGCATTTAGTTAAGTACCTGCTCTGTGTAAGTCACTGTGTGAGTCACACGAGGCACCATCAAACATGCTATTCCCAGGTTGCAGTGGATTGGGGGACTGTTGCTAGCTAGCTGTTTCCCCTGAGCATGGGTTCACAAATGCATGTGTGCACTGGAGAGCTTGTTAAAACGCTCTTTCCTGGGCCTGTTTCTCAGAGGTTTGTATGCAGTTGGTGTGAGTGGGGTCGATGATTTTGCATTTCTAACCATCTCACAGGTGAAGCCAAAGCTGCTGGTGTGAGGTCTACACTTTGAGAATCACTGCTCCAGGGCAGTGAACTTACTCCCTGAGGTCCCTTTCAGTGCAAAAGCTGAAATTGATGTTACCCTGAACATGTTACTAAACGCAAAACTTAAGGTTATGTGGCCAGAGACCTGGGTCAGTTAACACAGTCACCTGTGCTTTGTAGTCAGTGGGGGCATCTGAGGGTATCTACTACTATAAACAGCAAGCCTAGCTTTAATGAGGCAATTGGTTAAAATATACACAGTTGGAAGGAGCTACAGTGAATGTCAGCTGTGGTCACCTGTGGATGATTTTTTTCTTCACAATTTTCTGCATATTATACATTTAATAATGAATAGATGACAGTTTTATAAGTAGAAAACATTTTTTAAAAAAATTTTTGGCCACTTTTATTGGTCTTTCATTTATCTATTTTCATCCATCTTTGTTCTTTGGCCTGTGTGGGCCTCCTATCGCAGTGACCTCTCTTGTTGCAGAGCATCGGCTCTGGGTGCATGTTTCTCCAGAGCTCTGGCTCGGTAATTGGACACATCCATCCAGTTGCACATGGGATCTTCCCAGGCCAGGGATCAAACTGGTGTTCCTTGCACTGCAAGGTGGTGTCTTTACCCACTGGACCATCGGGGAAGCCCTTTTTTTAGTATTTAAGCCAAGGTCCAGGTGCCTAATACAACCTTCACATGTACATTTTCCATAAAATCATCCTTCAACTAAATGATGCTTGAGGGCTTCCCCTGGTGCACCGCCTTGCAGTGCAAGGGGCGCCGGTTCGATCCCTGGTCTGGGAAGATCCCACGTGCCGCGGAGCGGCTGGACTGATGTGTCCAATTACCAAGCCAGAGCTCTGGAGTGCATGCACCCAGAGCCAGCGCTCTACGACGACAGCGGCCACCGCGATGGGAGGCCCACAGGAACCAAAGAACAAAGATGGATGAAAATAGAGAAATGAAGGACCAATAGAAGTGGCCTGCCTGCTCCCCTCCCTCCCCAATCTGACCCCCGCCCAAAATAAATAAATAAATAAATCTTAAAAAAAAAAATAAATGATGCTTGAATTACATTATTGTTTATCAACTATACTTCAATATAAAGTTAAAAATAAAAAAACTCACCAGAGTGGCAAAATTATTATATAAATGGAATAGGTAAAATAGTAAAAAATACACATAAACCAAAGTCACCTTTTTCCAAGCATTTGTATTCACACCAAAGAAGGGCTCTCATTTTGATTGTTTTTTTTTTTTTTAATCAATAAAGTCTTTGAAAGGCAGCTCTAACTAAAATAGAGACACATTGTATGACATCTGGTCCCATCACCTTATGGCAAGTAGATGGAGAAACAATGGAAACAGTGACAGACTTAATTTTCTTGGGCTCCAAAATCACTGTGCAGACGGTGACTGCAGCCATGAAATTAAAAGACGCTCCTTTGAAGAAAAGCTATGACAAACCTAGACAGCATATCAAAAAGCAGAGACATCACTTTGCTGACAGAAGTCCATATCGTCAAAGCTATGGTTTTCCCAGTTATCATGTATGGACGTGAGAGTTGGACCATAAAGAAAGCTGAGCGCCAAAGAATTGATGCTTTTGGACTGTGGTACTAGAGAAGATTCTTGAGAGTCCCTTGGGCAGCAAGGGGATCAAACCAGTGACCTCTCTTGTTGCAGAGCATCGGCTCTGGGTGCATGTTTCTCCAGAGCTCTGGCTCGGTAATTGGACACATCCATCCAGTTGCACATGGGATCTTCCCAGGCCAGGGATCAAACTGGTGTTCCTTGCACTGCAAGGTGGTGTCTTTACCCACTGGACCATCGGGGAAGCCCTTTTTTTAGTATTTAAGCCAAGGTCCAGGTGCCTAATACAACCTTCACATGTACATTTTCCATAAAATCATCCTTCAACTAAATGATGCTTGAGGGCTTCCCCTGGTGCACCGCCTTGCAGTGCAAGGGGCGCCGGTTCGATCCCTGGTCTGGGAAGATCCCACGTGCCGCGGAGCGGCTGGACTGATGTGTCCAATTACCAAGCCAGAGCTCTGGAGTGCATGCACCCAGAGCCAGCGCTCTACGACGACAGCGGCCACCGCGATGGGAGGCCCACAGGAACCAAAGAACAAAGATGGATGAAAATAGAGAAATGAAGGACCAATAGAAGTGGCCTGCCTGCTCCCCTCCCTCCCCAATCTGACCCCCGCCCAAAATAAATAAATAAATAAATCTTAAAAAAAAAAATAAATGATGCTTGAATTACATTATTGTTTATCAACTATACTTCAATATAAAGTTAAAAATAAAAAAACTCACCAGAGTGGCAAAATTATTATATAAATGGAATAGGTAAAATAGTAAAAAAAATACACATAAACCAAAGTCACCTTTTTCCAAGCATTTGTATTCACACCAAAGAAGGGCTCTCATTTTGATTGTTTTTTTTTTTTTTTTAATCAATAAAGTCTTTGAAAGGCAGCTCTAACTAAAATAGAGACACATTGTATGACATCTGGTCCCATCACCTTATGGCAAGTAGATGGAGAAACAATGGAAACAGTGACAGACTTAATTTTCTTGGGCTCCAAAATCACTGTGCAGACGGTGACTGCAGCCATGAAATTAAAAGACGCTCCTTTGAAGAAAAGCTATGACAAACCTAGACAGCATATCAAAAAGCAGAGACATCACTTTGCTGACAGAAGTCCATATCGTCAAAGCTATGGTTTTCCCAGTTATCATGTATGGACGTGAGAGTTGGACCATAAAGAAAGCTGAGCGCCAAAGAATTGATGCTTTTGGACTGTGGTACTAGAGAAGATTCTTGAGAGTCCCTTGGGCAGCAAGGGGATCAAACCAGTCCATCCTAAAGGAAATCAGCCCTGAATATTCATTGGAAGGCCTGATGCTGAAGCTGAGGCTGCTGTACTTTGACCATCTGATGCAAAGAGATGACTCATTGGAAAAAGACCCAGATGATGAAAAAGCTAGAAGGCAGAAGGAGAAGGGGACAACAGAGGATGAAACAGTTGGATGGCATCACTGAGTCAATGGACATGAGTTTGAGCAAACTCCAAGAGATGGTAAAGGACAGAGAAGCCTGGCACGCTGCAGTTCTTGGGGTTGCAAAGAGTTGAACTGAGCGATTGAACAACAAATTCTATAGCAAATCTTACATCTAATGGCAATTTATGTATACTTCTGAGGTACACTGCAGTCAGTGGGCATTAAATATGCGTATGGATAGGTGTGTGTAATTGGGTGTGTTTGTGCATGTGTGTATGTTTAAGTCACAAAGATGTATTGTGAAGTGATCAAGTTTACCTTCAGAATTCTCCTTGGTTTCTACCCATCTGTCTCCTCAAGAACTCATGAGTTGCAGGTCCTTTGACTCCTAGCCCCTAGCCCAGTACACAGATACACACACCGCTCCCCCCTCCCCACATATACCCTGACTCTCAGTCCCTAGCCCAGTACACACCCATACCCCTACCTACCTGCTCTGAATCACTCTTACAGCAAAACTTCTCTTCCAATCAGACCAATATCTTTTCTTTCTTTTATTGAAGTATAGTGGATGTACAATGTTGTGTTAGTTTCTACTGTACAGCAAAGTGAGTCAGTTATAGATCACTGAATAGACGTTTTTTACAACAATGGAAACAGTGACAGACTTAATTTTCTTGGGCTCCAAAATCACTGTGGAGACGGTGACTGCAGCCATGAAATTAAAAGACGCTCCTTTGAAGAAAAGCTATGACAAACCTAGACAGCATATCAAAAAGCAGAGACATCACTTTGCTGACAGAAGTCCATATCGTCAAAGCTATGGTTTTCCCAGTTATCATGTATGGACGTGAGAGTTGGACCATAAAGAAAGCTGAGCGCCAAAGAATTGATGCTTTTGGACTGTGGTACTAGAGAAGATTCTTGAGAGTCCCTTGGGCAGCAAGGGGATCAAACCAGTCCATCCTAAAGGAAATCAGCCCTGAATATTCATTGGAAGGCCTGATGCTGAAGCTGAGGCTGCTGTACTTTGACCATCTGATGCAAAGAGATGACTCATTGGAAAAAGACCCAGATGATGAAAAAGCTAGAAGGCAGAAGGAGAAGGGGACAACAGAGGATGAAACAGTTGGATGGCATCACTGAGTCAATGGACATGAGTTTGAGCAAACTCCAAGAGATGGTAAAGGACAGAGAAGCCTGGCACGCTGCAGTTCTTGGGGTTGCAAAGAGTTGAACTGAGCGATTGAACAACAAATTCTATAGCAAATCTTACATCTAATGGCAATTTATGTATACTTCTGAGGTACACTGCAGTCAGTGGGCATTAAATATGCGTATGGATAGGTGTGTGTAATTGGGTGTGTTTGTGCATGTGTGTATGTTTAAGTCACAAAGATGTATTGTGAAGTGATCAAGTTTACCTTCAGAATTCTCCTTGGTTTCTACCCATCTGTCTCCTCAAGAACTCATGAGTTGCAGGTCCTTTGACTCCTAGCCCCTAGCCCAGTACACAGATACACACACCGCTCCCCCCTCCCCACATATACCCTGACTCTCAGTCCCTAGCCCAGTACACACCCATACCCCTACCTACCTGCTCTGAATCACTCTTACAGCAAAACTTCTCTTCCAATCAGACCAATATCTTTTCTTTCTTTTATTGAAGTATAGTGGATGTACAATGTTGTGTTAGTTTCTACTGTACAGCAAAGTGAGTCAGTTATAGATCACTGAATAGACGTATATTCTTTTTCATATTTTTCCCATTATGGTTTATTACAGAATATTGAATATAGTTTCTTATGCTGTATGGTAGGACCTTTTTTTTTTTTTTTTTTTTTTTTTTTTTAAAATCTGTTCCCACCAGAGAACACTAAACTGAAGGCCTTTGAGGACAGGTCATTTCTATCTACTTTTCATCCATCAAAAGCACCCACACAAGGCTTGGTGAATACTTTTGAATGAATGTCACTAGGCTCTGTCACCCCAAGCAGATGCTTGCTGTCACTCTCTTCCCAGCAAGTGTTTCCCTGTCTCTTCATAAGGTCTTTCGAGGCTACTTCGGTCTTCTCTGGAAAGGCCTTTCTGTGAACCACTGCTGCACTGAAATCTCCACCCTGCAGGTCAACGTATGTACGCTAACATTTTTGCATGCAAAGATTTTGACCTTCCTCAGAAGTATAAATTCTGGCAAGATTTTGAAGCTCTGTTTTCCCACAGTTTTAGAACAAGAATGTAATTCTGGGATTCTTCTCCCCCTTTTGTTTCCTGGAACAAATTCTTCATAAATGTTAATGACCTGATGCATTCTTTTCTCCATCAATATAATACAATACAGTGATGTCTCAACATCAATATAATGCACAATATGTCACCTTCTCCCCAGCATCCCTTGCTGGTTTAACTCTGCAGTGACTCTCCTCCTCCTCAGGATACAGTGGGCACTTCATGCTCAGCTTGTGTTCACTTTGTTTCTATCTCTTATATTTCCTTCCAGCTCTGGGGCCCCTGTATCTATGCCTGTCACCTGGTAAGTCTCACTTCACTTTGCTTGCAGGTTGTCCTTCAGATTTCTGAAGTACTTGACAGACCTCCTACCCTTGTGCTAATACAGCATTTTCTATTTAAATTATCTTGTTTCTGCTCTGATCTCCATCTAGATTTTAAGTGCCTTTAGGATAGAGCTTGTTTGTTATTTATTTGTCACTTTTTAAGGAGGGAAGCATAAAGGACATGTGTTGGGCACATAAATCCTTAGTAAATATTTCTTCAGTGTTGAATATGTAAATAATTCTTTGGCTCAAAGGAATCGGGAAAAACTTGAAGTAGAGGACCTATTTTAGAGGTGGGAGGACTGTTTTCGTGGTTTATTACAGAATATTGAATATAGTTTCTTATGCTGTATGGTAGGACCTTTTTTTTTTTTTTTTTTTTTTTTTTTTAAAATCTGTTCCCACCAGAGAACACTAAACTGAAGGCCTTTGAGGACAGGTCATTTCTATCTACTTTTCATCCATCAAAAGCACCCACACAAGGCTTGGTGAATACTTTTGAATGAATGTCACTAGGCTCTGTCACCCCAAGCAGATGCTTGCTGTCACTCTCTTCCCAGCAAGTGTTTCCCTGTCTCTTCATAAGGTCTTTCGAGGCTACTTGGTCTTCTCTGGAAAGGCCTTTCTGTGAACCACTGCTGCACTGAAATCTCCACCCTGCAGGTCAACGTATGTACGCTAACATTTTTGCATGCAAAGATTTTGACCTTCCTCAGAAGTATAAATTCTGGCAAGATTTTGAAGCTCTGTTTTCCCACAGTTTTAGAACAAGAATGTAATTCTGGGATTCTTCTCCCCCTTTTGTTTCCTGGAACAAATTCTTCATAAATGTTAATGACCTGATGCATTCTTTTCTCCATCAATATAATACAATACAGTGATGTCTCAACATCAATATAATGCACAATATGTCACCTTCTCCCCAGCATCCCTTGCTGGTTTAACTCTGCAGTGACTCTCCTCCTCCTCAGGATACAGTGGGCACTTCATGCTCAGCTTGTGTTCACTTTGTTTCTATCTCTTATATTTCCTTCCAGCTCTGGGGCCCCTGTATCTATGCCTGTCACCTGGTAAGTCTCACTTCACTTTGCTTGCAGGTTGTCCTTCAGATTTCTGAAGTACTTGACAGACCTCCTACCCTTGTGCTAATACAGCATTTTCTATTTAAATTATCTTGTTTCTGCTCTGATCTCCATCTAGATTTTAAGTGCCTTTAGGATAGAGCTTGTTTGTTATTTATTTGTCACTTTTTAAGGAGGGAAGCATAAAGGACATGTGTTGGGCACATAAATCCTTAGTAAATATTTCTTCAGTGTTGAATATGTAAATAATTCTTTGGCTCAAAGGAATGACTCTGTAATGGGAGTATATTAAGTCTTAAGCAAGTCCCTAGAGGACCTATTTTAGAGGTGGGAGGACTGTTTTTCTCAGATCATACTAGGACGTGGTTATCTATGCCTTGCTCCAATCTTAGATATCGTTCAATCAAATTGCAGAGAGGAAGAGAGAAAACAGCTGTTGCTCTTTTCTCTCCCAGTTCCTGCCTTCTCACGAATGGATGTGAACATTCCTTCAGCGTTTTGGAATCTACAACTTTGGAACTGTTGGCTCATCATTCTCAGGAAATTATGGTAAAGGGATAAGTGACTCTGATTGCTGGTGTTCAAGCATACTTCTCTACAGTCAGCCCACATCCCAGAATCTTACCCTATCTTCACCTCTGTCTGTCTCTGTCCCTAAGGCAAAGACTGTTTCATTATACACCAGTCCACTCAGACTAAGTGTTACAGAGTTGTCCAGTTGAAGAATCCTGTGCCATGAGAAATTAGGAGACTTGGGTTGTGGTTCTAGCTTTGATTCTAGCTTTAGGATGAAGCAGGTAACTGCATACTTTGGGTCCTGCTTAGCATATCTTCCATTTGAGAAAGTAGAACTACACTGTCTTGCTACAGTGCCTTCACATTTTCCTCCTGATACTCATTTTAACCTGATTTCACTAAAAAAAAGGTGGGGTTGAGGGATGAAATAATAAGAGAGGTAAGAAAAGTAGTTGGGGTGTTTGAAAGATCATGGTTTGGTTGAAGTTTCATGTTTGGTGGTGATTTTTTCTCAAGAACTACATTCCTGTAAGTGACAAATGTAGAGTCCATCATTCTAATCTGGAAGACTTAGCCCACTGGATTTGGGATCCCCTAGATCAGCACATTGACTGGAAAAAGGACATCTAATCTTAGAGAATGCTTTTTGAAAAATGGAGATAGTAGGCTTAATGTAAGTTTCTTTGCTGATCCTTTTTGTCAAACAATCCCCAATTCATATTATTAATAGCTTGCTCAAGAACTGTTCCAATGTGCTTTACAACAGTTTCTGAACTTCTAGGTCATTAGAAAAAGATCAGTTTTCTCTCTTCACTGGTATATCAGTTTTTGATCATTGGTAAAGCCAGCTGAATTTTTATATTCTAGGGCACACAGCATTTACCTATGGGAATATGTTTTCTAGGCAAAATCATAAGGTATCTTAAACTCCATTTAAAATAATTACCTTTTGCTAGAATAATAATTTCCACTGCTCTAAAACACTGTTGGTTTTATCTTAGAATTACTTAGTTTATTTTAAAACTATATGTATATGTAGTATATGTTCCTTGCCAGAATAAATATAATCAAGTAAAAAGAAAGTAGAAAAGATCCATCTGTCTAGAGACCACTTTATTTATTTATTTTTTTGGTTGGAGCTGGACTTGGCTTTATTTATTTATTTTTTTAAACTTTTATTTTACTTTTAACTTTTACAGAGTTTTATTGTTTACAGATATGTATGTTCCCAGATTAGTCATATGTATATCTCCTGCTTCCCACCCCTCCCGACCATCACACAGCACCCCTGCAGGATCCCCTTTTCTCACAGAGCAATGACTAGAGCTATTTTCTTCATTTATGATAGTACAGGCCTTCATTCTACTTCCTTTACGCCTCCCAACCTCTGTTCCTTCCCCACAGTGTCCATATGTCCACTGTCCATGTCTGTCTTTCCGTCGCTTCACTGCATGTGCCATCATCACCATCCTATTAGATTCCATATATATATGTGTTAATATACTGTATTTGTCCTTCTCTTTCTGACTGACTTCACTTTTTATGATACGTTCTAGATGCAGCCACCTCATTAGGGCTGATTCTTCTGCATTTCTCTTTACAGCTGTGTAGTATTCTATTGTATATATGTACCAGAGCTTTTGGATCCATTTGTTCGTCGGTGGGCATCTAGGTTGCTTCCATGTTCTGGCTATTGTATAGAGAGCTGCAATGAACACTGGGGTACAGGTGCTTCTTTCTAGAGACCACTTTAACATGCTTCTCTGTCCCTATCAGAATTTTGCATTTATTTACATAAATGTGACTACATTATATATACTACTCTTTGGTTTCTTTTTTTTTTCATATTAGTATTATGATGCTAATGTGCTTCTATGTCAGTGAAGCTAATATGCTTCTATGTCAGTGAAGCTAACATACTTCTATGTCAATGCACATATGGATCTTCTAAAAGTTTCAGACTCAGAATGAGACAGTGGTTTGCTTTTGGACTGTTTAACCTAAGTCCTGGCCCTGTCATCTTTAAAATGTATATTCTAAGTATAGCTACCTCAATTGAATGAAATACTGCTTTTAACTCAGGGTTTTGCCAGTGGAACTCAACAAAGGCTAATATTAATACTGTTCATCTTGATGGCTTTATAGTATTTTATTATATGGAAACACCATGATCTGTTGAACCATTTACTTACTGATGGATGTTTAGTGCTCCCCTTTTTCTATGCAGTTTTAAACACAAATGCCACACTGAATATCCTTTTATAAACATAATTGACAATGTATATAATTATTTCCTTGGCATAAACTCTTGTAAATGGGATTGCTGGGATACAGGGTATCTGCATTTTATATGTATGTATTAATGGATTTCTCTGCTGTAGCCTTTTTAAATCCCCTGACAATTTTTCTTTTGATTTTTCTTGGTGTTGTCTGCTGTATAGAAGTTTTTTTTTTTTTTTTTAAAGATTTATTTATTTATTTACTTTGGGCAGGGGTCGGGTTGGGGAGGGAGGGGAGTGGGTGGGCCACTTCTATTGGTCTTTCATTTCTCTATTTTCATTCGTCTTCGTTCTTTGACTTCTGTGGGCCTCACATCGCGGTGGCGTCTGTTGTTGCAGAGCACCGGCTCTGGGCTCATGTGCTCCAGAGCTCCGGCTCAGTGATTAGACACATCAGTCCAGCCGCTCTGCGGCACGTGGAATCTTCCCAGGCCAGGGCTCGAACCGGCGCCCCTTGTACTGCAAGGCAGTGTCCTTACCCACTGGACCACCAGGGGAAGCCCTGTATAGAAGTTTGTTGCTGTTGTTTTCCTTTGTAGCCCTTCTGACTTTTATTTAACCTTAGCAAGGTTAAATAATGTTTTCATATAATTACTTGTAGTAACTTTACAGCTTAAAGTTACAGCTAAGTTGATATGTAGGAAATACATTTTTGTGTGTGATTTGAGGTAGGTAAGAATTAATGAAAATTTTTTTTTTTTTTTCATGGTGATTGGTGTACTATACATGTCTATATACCTCAAACATACAATACAATATTTTGAAGCTTGTTTTTTTTCACTCTTCTGTGCCAGTATATTGAAATTGATCTCATACTTTCCTACTTACATGTTATATTCATAGTATTTGGCCAATCTCCTGTTGATGGTCATTTGTAGTTTCTGATTTTCACTATTCAGCTAGTGCTGCATGCTTGTCTTGTGCACGTGTGTCTGTGTTTGTCAGGGAAAAGTGGAATTGTGGGTCATGGGCTATGCATGTCTTTCATCTTAATAGATACTGCAAAAATTGGCTACTAAATAGACTCACCAATTTTACGTTCATACCAGTAGTGTATGAGAGCAGCCCTATCTGTTTAAAATAGTTTTTACCACTACTAAATTCCCAGATTCTGTTTCCAGATTCTGTTTATTCTGCTGCTTTGTCTGTTTTGCTAACACCTCACTTTTTGGACAGAATTTGGGAGATCATGAACCAGAGCCAAGCCTAAAAGCCATATGATAATTTCTACTTTTTCAAATCATATATGACAACTTTTCCCTATAGTCAGCACCAAGAGTGCTTGAGTGGGCTTTGGTGTAGGATTGTCTTCCCTTCTTTCCTGCGAAGGTGCTAGAGTTTTAAAGTGATGTCGTGGGCTCTGTGTCAGAGCTTACTCTGATTACTATTCTCACTAGCTCTAAGAGAAACTATATTGAATAGCTCAGAGACATTTTTGCGAACACAGCGTGGTCCCCTCAGGGTGTGAGACTCAGACCTTAACAATAAAGTATCGTGGTCTCAAGAATTTTTAAACCAAGAGTGAATTTATTAGGCAGGCGCAAATAATCAGAATTAATCAGAACTCAATCAAAATGCAAAGAGAAAGCTTACCCCAGAGCTGGAAAGCTTCAACCTCACCTCAGATGAAATTGAGTTCTGTGAGTGAACTTCCGTTACCCTTTCAAAGACCACTGTTGTTTTCCTTTGTAGCCCTTCTGACTTTTATTTAACCTTAGCAAGGTTAAATAATGTTTTCATATAATTACTTGTAGTAACTTTACAGCTTAAAGTTACAGCTAAGTTGATATGTAGGAAATACATTTTTGTGTGTGATTTGAGGTAGGTAAGAATTAATGAAAATTTTTTTTTTTTTTTCATGGTGATTGGTGTACTATACATGTCTATATACCTCAAACATACAATACAATATTTTGAAGCTTGTTTTTTTTCACTCTTCTGTGCCAGTATATTGAAATTGATCTCATACTTTCCTACTTACATGTTATATTCATAGTATTTGGCCAATCTCCTGTTGATGGTCATTTGTAGTTTCTGATTTTTCACTATTCAGCTAGTGCTGCATGCTTGTCTTGTGCACGTGTGTCTGTGTTTGTCAGGGAAAAGTGGAATTGTGGGTCATGGGCTATGCATGTCTTTCATCTTAATAGATACTGCAAAAATTGGCTACTAAATAGACTCACCAATTTTACGTTCATACCAGTAGTGTATGAGAGCAGCCCTATCTGTTTAAAATAGTTTTTACCACTACTAAATTCCCAGATTCTGTTTCCAGATTCTGTTTATTCTGCTGCTTTGTCTGTTTTGCTAACACCTCACTTTTTGGACAGAATTTGGGAGATCATGAACCAGAGCCAAGCCTAAAAGCCATATGATAATTTCTACTTTTTCAAATCATATATGACAACTTTTCCCTATAGTCAGCACCAAGAGTGCTTGAGTGGGCTTTGGTGTAGGATTGTCTTCCCTTCTTTCCTGCGAAGGTGCTAGAGTTTTAAAGTGATGTCGTGGGCTCTGTGTCAGAGCTTACTCTGATTACTATTCTCACTAGCTCTAAGAGAAACTATATTGAATAGCTCAGAGACATTTTTGCGAACACAGCGTGGTCCCCTCAGGGTGTGAGACTCAGACCTTAACAATAAAGTATCGTGGTCTCAAGAATTTTTAAACCAAGAGTGAATTTATTAGGCAGGCGCAAATAATCAGAATTAATCAGAACTCAATCAAAATGCAAAGAGAAAGCTTACCCCAGAGCTGGAAAGCTTCAACCTCACCTCAGATGAAATTGAGTTCTGTGAGTGAACTTCCGCCCAATTTACTCTCCCCCTTTTAAAGGAAAAACTCAGACACAACTGCATATACTTTACTTCTGCTTCTACTTAAAATCCTAAGAAATTAAAGGAAGAACGCTGCTCCTGGCTTCTATACGAGCTTACAACTTGAGCTAGACAGGAGCAGGTTACTCAGGTCAAGAATTAAGCTAACTTGTTCTTAGGAAAGTAAGCAGATAAGGTTGGAATGTTGCCATTAGGGCTTTTCTTATTTACTAGCAGCTTTCAAGCTTCGCTTGTGGGTAGAACTCTGCCGAAGTGACTGGCGGTGAGTTACAAATTCCTAATCGCTGGAGGACGAGCTTTGGCTCTCCTGGCTGTAATTTCTCTTAGAGACAAACTTTTTTCCTTTAGTATATACGTCCCCTTTAGGTATCATCATATTCACCCACTCTTTGACCCTATCTGAGCTAACATCACTTCTAGAGGACGAATTCTAGGTCTCAGGAGCTTATCTGGGGTTTGAGGACTTCTCTGTACCCTAAGACCGAGTATATTCTTAAGAATTTCCAGAGTCTGCCCAAGTTAGTGACTATTTGGGGGAATGGGAATGTCATTCCCTGGAGGGAATGGCAACTCACTCCACTATTCTTGCCTGGAGAATTCCGTGGACGGAGACTATAGTCCTAAGAATCAGACATGACTCAGCAACTAACACTGTCAAGTTTAACTCACTTTAAAACTATTCAAAGGCATAGCTATTCATATTATAACTTTGACTAATGCAAGGAGATGGGAATTGGGGACAGTGTAAAATATTTCTTTCTGTGCCCTTTTAAAGTGAATTCTATCTCTCTGTAAGATGGGAAAATAGATACAATACCAAGGTTTTCCAGTTCTTATGTGTTCCTATGATAGCATCACTTTCCCCTTTATCCTTGGCCAGAGGTCAAATCCTCGAAATACTGATAGGAAGAAAAAGTCTCTTGTCATTGCTGCTACTGCTTTGCCTGTTTTCTCCCCTTTGGGATTTGGAGAGTGACTTATAGTGACTACAGTACACTATAATTTAACAGTGAACATCATCATAACTGGAGACCCAGGAAATAAAATTCCTGGAACACATACTGTTTAATTATTAAAGCTTTACAGGGTACTTTGCCACCTAGAGAACAAGTCCTTTCTCAGATTTTTCTTAACACTTTTTAGACGGTGAACACACTTACTCTTCCAAATAAACTTTAGAATTTGTCTCTAAGGTTACAAATGGTATTAGGGTTTTTGTTTTTATTACATCTATTCATTTGTTTGGAAAGAATTAATCTTTATGTCTTCTCAGTCAGAAAAATGGTATGCCTTTCCACTTTTTAAAGTCTTATTTTGAGTTCTTTAGCAGAGTTTGAGTTGTCTTTATAGATATATTTTGTCCTAATTTTATTTTGTTCACACTTAAGAAAAAGATTTGAAATACTTATAATTGATGTTCCTAGAGTTAAATAGTTTTATGCTCACACATGGTTGTTGTAAACTTTTTCCTTTAGTATATACGTCCCCTTTAGGTATCATCATATTCACCCACTCTTTGACCCTATCTGAGCTAACATCACTTCTAGAGGACGAATTCTAGGTCTCAGGAGCTTATCTGGGGTTTGAGGACTTCTCTGTACCCTAAGACCGAGTATATTCTTAAGAATTTCCAGAGTCTGCCCAAGTTAGTGACTATTTGGGGGAATGGGAATGTCATTCCCTGGAGAGGGAATGGCAACTCACTCCACTATTCTTGCCTGGAGAATTCCGTGGACGGAGACTATAGTCCTAAGAATCAGACATGACTCAGCAACTAACACTGTCAAGTTTAACTCACTTTAAAACTATTCAAAGGCATAGCTATTCATATTATAACTTTGACTAATGCAAGGAGATGGGAATTGGGGACAGTGTAAAATATTTCTTTCTGTGCCCTTTTAAAGTGAATTCTATCTCTCTGTAAGATGGGAAAATAGATACAATACCAAGGTTTTCCAGTTCTTATGTGTTCCTATGATAGCATCACTTTCCCCTTTATCCTTGGCCAGAGGTCAAATCCTCGAAATACTGATAGGAAGAAAAAGTCTCTTGTCATTGCTGCTACTGCTTTGCCTGTTTTCTCCCCTTTGGGATTTGGAGAGTGACTTATAGTGACTACAGTACACTATAATTTAACAGTGAACATCATCATAACTGGAGACCCAGGAAATAAAATTCCTGGAACACATACTGTTTAATTATTAAAGCTTTACAGGGTACTTTGCCACCTAGAGAACAAGTCCTTTCTCAGATTTTTCTTAACACTTTTTAGACGGTGAACACACTTACTCTTCCAAATAAACTTTAGAATTTGTCTCTAAGGTTACAAATGGTATTAGGGTTTTTGTTTTTATTACATCTATTCATTTGTTTGGAAAGAATTAATCTTTATGTCTTCTCAGTCAGAAAAATGGTATGCCTTTCCACTTTTTAAAGTCTTATTTTGAGTTCTTTAGCAGAGTTTGAGTTGTCTTTATAGATATATTTTGTCCTAATTTTATTTTGTTCACACTTAAGAAAAAGATTTGAAATACTTATAATTGATGTTCCTAGAGTTAAATAGTTTTATGCTCACACATGGTTGTTGTACTAAATGGGCCTAGCTGAAGTCATTAGAACTTTATCTCATAGTCATTGTAGAAAAGCTGTTTCTAGAGTCTTTCATCATTGGAGTAGAGTTCAAAATTCTGTGTCCCATGGGAAAATATTGTTTATTTATTTTTTTAAAACATTTATTTATTTTGGGGGGTGGGGAGAGAGGGGGCAGGCAGGCCACTTCTATTGGTCTTTCATTTATCTGTTTGCATCCATCTTTGTTCTTTGGCCTGTGTGGGCCTCCCATCGCGGTGGCCTCTGTCGTTGCAGAGCACCGGCTCTGGGCGCATGCTCTCCAGAGCTCCGCCTCGGTAATTGGACACATCTGTCCAGCCGCTCTGTGGCACGTGGGATCTTCCCAGGCCAGGGATTGAACCAGCGCCCCTTGCACTGCAAGGCGGTGTTACCCACTGGACCACCAGGGAAGCCCGAAAATATTGTTTAGTATCTTGACTAACTTTAACATTCACTTATGTGAAAATACCGGTCACTTGGAAATAACAGACTTTCTCTTAATGATGGTTTCCTTAATCAGAGACGTTTTGGAATGGGATTATTAATGTGTAATTAGCCATGTTAAAATGTTCCCATGAGACCAATTGATTAATCTCTCTTAATATTTCATTTAATCACATATATATTATAGAAAAGCTACAGATGCTACTTGTGGGTTATGGCGTTTCGAATGTGATTTCATTTTCTGCTTTATAAAGTCAAATATTTTCTAAAATATTTCAGAAAGATTTCAAAATACCACCAGAACATAAATCTTCTTTTTTCTACATTTCATCCTTATTCCCAAGGCATTTGTGGATAGAATGAGTCTCTACTACCAACAAATCTCAAGATGGTTCCCTGTTTTGTTGCTGTTGCTGTTGTTTCTTATCATCACAAGTAAAATTATAAAGTCCATATTCTTTCTGGAGACCCACTGTGGAACTAAGGTCATCCTAGATTCAATAAATTCTTATTCAAGAATATGTAGAGACTAGGTGATAGTTCTGTTCAGAGTCCAGGACCTGGATATTCAGAGTTAGTTTGAATAACTTCATAGTATTTTTTTTTTTTTTCTTACTAGGGACTGGATTGGTTCTCTCTCAACAAGGGTTGTTTTGAGCCTCATAGGTAGTGTCTGGTGAGGAGAGGCTTCTAGGGATAACCCTGGACTCCCTGGAAACAGTGGAAGCTTCAGCTACTTTAAATGGGATTAGAATTCACAACAGTCTATAAATGACTGCAGATGTTAGTGTTAGTCTGATTCTTTGTCAACTCTGTCTGATTCTTTGAGACCCCATGGACTATAGCCCACTAGGCTCCTCTGTCTGTGGAATTCTCCAGGCAAGAATACTGGAGTGGGTAACCATTCCCTTCTACAGAGGATCTTCCCAATCCAGGGATCAATCCCATGTCTCCCTTCATTGCAGGCAGATTCTTTACCATCTGGGCCACCAGGGAAGCCCTGCAAATGAAATCACTGCAAACTGAGGGCAAACTAAAGCAAATTGGAAACCTAAAGGTCATTGTTTAGAACTTCTAGCAACTCTTCAAAGTTTTGGTTGGCTCCCATTTGCAGATTCATAGGTCCTTCTGGGAAATCTTTAAGAATTAGCATGTTTTTAAAGAGGTGAGAAAGTAAGATAAACTGTTAGTAAGAGAAGCAAAGCAGAGTGAGAATTAGGAATCAAATCTGATTTATTTTTTATCCATCATCATGAATTTAAAGTTACAAGTTACTGTTAATTTCAGGAATAATTCAAGTATTAGGGATTTGAAGATAATAGTTTCTCTTGCTTTATTATGGAGTTCAATTTAACTTCTGTTAAATCTCTAAAAATCAATATGAAGTATATGTATTATGTGACAGTTCCATCTAAAGTATCTTGTGTAGAATATAGGGCAGATACAATGGAGCGTCCAAGCACATGTAATTTACCCTACAAATCTAAAGCACTTCTACATTGATTTTTTTTTTTTGCAGTTTTCTAGCCCCCAGTCACTGAACAGAGAAGAAATGGCTTACTTTCATAGCATGGTTATACTTACGGCTACAGCCCTCTAATACTTACTGCCCTCTAATTCAGGACTGTCTTTTTATTACCGTTCTTGATGGGATTTTTTAGGTCATTTAAAAAAGACATGTCTTCTCTAAAATGTTATGACAAGAAAATAAAATGGTTTTTAAAATGTTCTGATTTGTTGATTAATTTTGTCCCTAAAATTATATTATACTAGTGTTGTTTTTAATGCTTTAACTATTTCTAAATGCAATTATCTTGAAATAACTATGAATAGAAAATTGTATATAACTGAAAAGACAGGCTTTCATAATGTATTAAAGTACCTAATTTAGTAACTAAGAATAAAAAGGACACATAGAAACCATTTTTGAGACTGTAATTATAAGTTAAGTCACTATTAAAATGGCATGCATATATATTTCCAGTTTAAAATAATTAAAGCTTTTTTCCCCTAAATGCTTTCATTCACAAGAGGAGACAGTTGTGAACTTACAAGTTCATATATACACAGAAATATTGCATGGGTTTACGTACCATACATGACAAAAAAGAGATCTATCTGTGTTGTTCAGAGCAGTGTAAACAAGTGATGTTTGATTCCTTGCATCTCACCACCTTCATAAAATGTACATTTGCTTACATTTTAGTCAGGGTAGCCAGCTGTGAAATAAGGTCAGGTTAATATTTGAAAATTTGAATAATAGTAGAGTGACAATACATAGCAAAGCCTTAGGGATGTTGTATGTCTCTAGCTGAAGCTACCCGCTCCCATTTTATTTACTCATAAGTATCATTAATACCAGAGATATATAACCTTTGGTACCAATGTGTCACTTTCTCTTCAAGTCTTTAGTAGTTGCATGCTTATCTATTTCAGTCAAATGTGTTTCTTTTCAGAAAAAAAGAGACAGACCTGACAATACAGTGTTATCGAATTTTTTCAGCTGAGACCCACATGTCATTCAGCATTCAGACATGCTTGCACTTGATTGATGGATGGGTTTGTGACAAATAAAACTAGGATCAACAGCTTTGCACCTTTTCCCCCATCAGAGACCAGAGAAGAAATGGCTTACTTTCATAGCATGGTTATACTTACGGCTACAGCCCTCTAATACTTACTGCCCTCTAATTCAGGACTGTCTTTTTATTACCGTTCTTGATGGGATTTTTTAGGTCATTTAAAAAAGACATGTCTTCTCTAAAATGTTATGACAAGAAAATAAAATGGTTTTTAAAATGTTCTGATTTGTTGATTAATTTTGTCCCTAAAATTATATTATACTAGTGTTGTTTTTAATGCTTTAACTATTTCTAAATGCAATTATCTTGAAATAACTATGAATAGAAAATTGTATATAACTGAAAAGACAGGCTTTCATAATGTATTAAAGTACCTAATTTAGTAACTAAGAATAAAAAGGACACATAGAAACCATTTTTGAGACTGTAATTATAAGTTAAGTCACTATTAAAATGGCATGCATATATATTTCCAGTTTAAAATAATTAAAGCTTTTTTCCCCTAAATGCTTTCATTCACAAGAGGAGACAGTTGTGAACTTACAAGTTCATATATACACAGAAATATTGCATGGGTTTACGTACCATACATGACAAAAAAGAGATCTATCTGTGTTGTTCAGAGCAGTGTAAACAAGTGATGTTTGATTCCTTGCATCTCACCACCTTCATAAAATGTACATTTGCTTACATTTTAGTCAGGGTAGCCAGCTGTGAAATAAGGTCAGGTTAATATTTGAAAATTTGAATAATAGTAGAGTGACAATACATAGCAAAGCCTTAGGGATGTTGTATGTCTCTAGCTGAAGCTACCCGCTCCCATTTTATTTACTCATAAGTATCATTAATACCAGAGATATATAACCTTTGGTACCAATGTGTCACTTTCTCTCTTCAAGTCTTTAGTAGTTGCATGCTTATCTATTTCAGTCAAATGTGTTTCTTTTCAGAAAAAAAAAAAGAGAGACAGACCTGACAATACAGTGTTATCGAATTTTTTCAGCTGAGACCCACATGTCATTCAGCATTCAGACATGCTTGCACTTGATTGATGGATGGGTTTGTGACAAATAAAACTAGGATCAACAGCTTTGCACCTTTTCCCCCATCAGAGACCAGAGTAAAGCATAACTCTATAACAATAGTGGGATTAGGGATGCATTAGCTCTCCATCGACCAAAACCATCCATTCCCATCAATACTTTGCACGTAATAACCTGAAGCTATGATAAGGAAACAAAAGAAGGAGAAAAGGGACAGGAGAAAACAAATCAATAAAAGAAGGGAATGTCTGAAAGATGCACTGTCCAAATGAAGATTTTTTCCCCCCTACATTCCTGGGTTAATGTCCCTGTTTGTGCAAACAATACCTTACCCAGAATTTTGATGGGGGAGCAGATTGGCACTTTGTTTAAACACAGGTTTGGCATTGAATTGATACTTAGACTAGATTGGTTTTTTCTTTTTCTTTTTTAATTTTTTTTAGGGCAAAAGAAGTACTATAGTACTTACTGTTGACCTGCGTCCCTAAAACTGCTCTTAAATAAAAGGGGTGCTTTCACCTGAATGATTCGGGCTCTATGTGACTGATTCGGGGATAATTGGAACTGTCTCCTATGTGGACAGTTTTAATGCCCAGATACTTAGCCTCATGGCAAACATTCCCTTAAATATGGGTTAGTATGAAGAATCTTAACCAATTTACTAAAATTTACATAAAGCATATTTTTCCTCTTACCGTAGACTGATACCCCCTTTATGAAACCTAATACCTGCCCTTAGAAGAGTCTTACTTTTCTAGGTAGATTTATTTTTTGTAAAATCTTTCCACATAGACTTGTATCTTCATTCTCAATTCATAGAATATTTTGATGATAATTTCATCATTTTTCCCACAAACAATGGACCATTAAGATCATTTATTCAGGTTTTTTGTTCCTTTTCTTCGGAGAGCTTTTGATTTTTGTGTTACCTATCATATTTGTCCTAATTTACAATTTATTCTAATTGGCCATTGAGTGGGCCAGTATGGTTGCCTCCTGGTGAGGATGAACATTAGTGATACTTGTTCAGAAGAAGAGGTGTGAAGGAGGAAAAGCCCAAGTTGTAATTGTGGAGCCAGTGATCTTGGAAAAAGCACTTCATCATTTTACTTCAGTTTTCATACTTAGAATAAGAAGAGAATTATATTGTCTAATTCATCATTATCATCATCGTCACCATCATTATTAATATTATCATTATTCTGCATTGACATGCTATACTGCTTCATTTTCTTAAAGTTTACAGAGTGTTGAGGAGAAAAAAGCCATTTAGTTCCATTCCGTTTTTCTAGTTCTGTGGGAAGATGGACGTCCATTCCCCTTATTGTAGGAAAAGTAGAAGGAAAAGAGAAATTTCCCTGTATCCAAACAAATGTGTACAAAATCCTTAGGAAAATTGACAGTTGTTTCTAAACTGTAGGCTGGGAATCTAAAAGATTAAAAGAATTTCTAGAATTAGGGATATTCTGTTGTCTATAAAGTCTAGTTTTATTGCTTGAGCTCAAATCTTACTTCAAACAGTCAAAGTTAACTGTATGTGATTATGAAATCCACTGTCTGTGTAAAGGCAGATTTTGCCTTATGTTATTGAAGGTCATGGGTGTAATAGACAGGAAATGCAGTGGTGTTTATAATAATAAAATAACTGCATTTAAATATGATTTTAGAATCTGACATTTCAGGTTCATATATGGGTTAGTATGAAGAATCTTAACCAATTTACTAAAATTTACATAAAGCATATTTTTCCTCTTACCGTAGACTGATACCCCCTTTATGAAACCTAATACCTGCCCTTAGAAGAGTCTTACTTTTCTAGGTAGATTTATTTTTTGTAAAATCTTTCCACATAGACTTGTATCTTCATTCTCAATTCATAGAATATTTTGATGATAATTTCATCATTTTTCCCACAAACAATGGACCATTAAGATCATTTATTCAGGTTTTTTGTTCCTTTTCTTCGGAGAGCTTTTGATTTTTGTGTTACCTATCATATTTGTCCTAATTTACAATTTATTCTAATTGGCCATTGAGTGGGCCAGTATGGTTGCCTCCTGGTGAGGATGAACATTAGTGATACTTGTTCAGAAGAAGAGGTGTGAAGGAGGAAAAGCCCAAGTTGTAATTGTGGAGCCAGTGATCTTGGAAAAAGCACTTCATCATTTTACTTCAGTTTTCATACTTAGAATAAGAAGAGAATTATATTGTCTAATTCATCATTATCATCATCGTCACCATCATTATTAATATTATCATTATTCTGCATTGACATGCTATACTGCTTCATTTTCTTAAAGTTTACAGAGTGTTGAGGAGAAAAAAGCCATTTAGTTCCATTCCGTTTTTCTAGTTCTGTGGGAAGATGGACGTCCATTCCCCTTATTGTAGGAAAAGTAGAAGGAAAAGAGAAATTTCCCTGTATCCAAACAAATGTGTACAAAATCCTTAGGAAAATTGACAGTTGTTTCTAAACTGTAGGCTGGGAATCTAAAAGATTAAAAGAATTTCTAGAATTAGGGATATTCTGTTGTCTATAAAGTCTAGTTTTATTGCTTGAGCTCAAATCTTACTTCAAACAGTCAAAGTTAACTGTATGTGATTATGAAATCCACTGTCTGTGTAAAGGCAGATTTTGCCTTATGTTATTGAAGGTCATGGGTGTAATAGACAGGAAATGCAGTGGTGTTTATAATAATAAAATAACTGCATTTTAAATATGATTTTAGAAGTCGTCTTTGGGCCTGAAATAGTTGAAATTATTAAATCCACGTATATCTGACATTTCAGGTCATATAACAATTATATATAGATATATGTCATAGCTGACAATTTTTCTGAAAATTTCTGTCTGAACTGAAAACCTTTTAGGTAACAAAGCTGATTAAAGGCATATGGTCCACTTTTTTTGGACCCCAAATTTGACCTGTTTTATAATTGGTAGAATCCAGTGGGTATTTTCTTTCAGATCCTAATACAAGGCTGATCTTGGGTCACTCCAAGTAAGTGATTTTGTGGGGCATCTCTGCTGAAGATGAATGAATCCCCAACAACCAATTCTGTTTCCTGTGACTGGGTTTGTTTCATCTTCAATAAGACCACTCACTACTTGCACATCCATTCCCTTAACATTTAAAGCAGACGCTGGCCTCTGACTCTAACCACCTGTATAACTATATGGAGGCAGAGTTCCAGGGTTTTCCAGAGACTCAGCGTTTTAATATAAAAGATAGGTAATAAGCCCAGTCTATGTTTTAATATAAGTGGGAGCATAACCTCTGCTACTGTTACAAAATATATAGTATTTGGCTGACTGATACCTTTTCTTTCCTACATAGTCAACTTTCAAGATTTCTGTAAAAGCTTTGTAAAGCACTCTTGCATCTGTGACCTTATATAGAACTCTCTAATTTGGTTCCATTTAAGGTTCTATAAGTGAAGATGCAAGGTGCACATGTATGTGCATGTGTATGAACTCAAACAGGACAAAGCATTTCCCTCTACATGGCAGGTATACATGTAAACCTTTGGATGATATTTTAAAATATTTTATTATATTATCTATTTCCTTTGATATATATCTTCCAAAACAGAGTCGATCCCTGGAGACAATGTTTGTGTCTTGTCCAGAACTCACTGTACACAACCAAATACAGTGCATGTAGAAATATTAGTTATATATAGAGGAATATACAAATATATTTGTGAGAATAAATATATATACATTTCTAATGACATTAGAAATCATGAATAATTATAATAGTTTTGGGCAAATTATAGTAAAAACCAAAGCATGCAGCATAATGTTAAATAGAAAGGCCTATTTCTTTGTCATTCTTGAACTAAGTAACAGTCCAAAGACAAAGTATATGATGATGTCTAGAGTTATCGTCATAAAAATTTAATCAGTGTGCTTAATTGAAACTATACTAGCTCTGGTTATATCTGAACATAAAACCTAACATAAAAATATTGACGTCTAATGTAAAACATTGTGACTGAAATATAAAGTATAAAGTAGATTTTTCTTGAAACTTGGATAGTTTTATTTTCTTTTTTGCCAATTCCCAAATCTCTTCCTGGTATCTTTCCTATCCAGAAAGGATCAGAAATACTCTTAAGACTAGGCTCGTCTAACGATTGCCTGCTGCCTGCTTTCCTGAGTGAAATTTCATTGTAACACAGGCATGCCCATTTTTAAATCGAATTTTTTTATGACTGATTTGTATTACAAGAGTTGAGTATTTGAAACAGATACTGTATGTTATAGGCTGAAATGTGCTCTCCCCTCCCCACCAAATCCATATGTTGAAGCTCTGACCTCCAGTATTTCTGAATGTGATCTTATTTGGGAAGATAGGGTCATTGCATACATAATCAGTTAAATTAGGATGAAGTCCTATCGGAGGAGAGTGGGACCCTGGTCCAGTATGACTGGCATCCTTATGATAAGGGGAAATTTGAACACAAACATGTACACAGGAAGAAAACCATGTGAAGGTGACACCAGAGATCAGGGTGATGCAGCCAAGGAAGGCCAGATATTGCCAGCAAACCACCAGAAGCCAGGGCTAAGACATGAGACAAATGTTTGTGGCCATCAGAAGGCACCAGCCCTGCCGACACCTTGACTTAACTTCTAGACTCCAGGATCGTGAGACGATACTTTCCTGTTGTTGAAGCCACCAGTGTGTGGTCCTTTGTTACAGCTGCCCTAGCAAACTAATATATACTCTATAGTTCAACAAAGCCTGTAGTGTTTACTAATGGTTTTTTACAGAAAAAGTTTGCCAACCCCTCCTGTAGGGCTCTGGTTTAATCTTGGTGGAATTAAAAGTAGGAACTAGTCATAAATGACTTAATTGTTGGGTTTCTCTGGTGTCTCAGCAGTAAAGAAAATATCTGCCAATGCAGGAGATGTAGGTTTGATCCCTGGCTCAGAACGATCCCCTGGAGAAGCAAATGACAACCCCTGGCAGGCTACAATTTATGGAGTCACAAAGAGTGGAACACAACTGAACTATTGAGTCCAAGCATGACCTGATAGTGGGATATGGATCACTCTTCCTGAGGCCTTTTTGCTGGCTTCAGAAAATATTAGAAATGATGCTTGTTGATTTTGCTTGTAGACATGTTTTAAAACACATGGTCACATGTAAGTTCAAATCTCTGCATACTGTAGCTTTCTATGAAAAAGTGTCTATGGAAGACAGTGGAAAAAATTGGCTAAATTATTAGAGATGAATTTAACTTGAATCTGTGAGGCCAAAAATGACAAGATCAAAACAGTCATTTGACTAGATTTAGACTTTTCAGATTTGATTGCCGGTCTGCCTAGCTGTTGGCCAAAGCCCCATTTTGGTCTTAGCAGAACACTGTCTGGTAGTTTGAAGCTCTTAACGATCAGAAATCTTTTTATGAGAAATGTCAATGGTGTATATATTAGTGGAACACAAACATGTGGCTTACATTTCCCTTGAAATGTGCATGAGGTTAGAATTAAAGAACTGGTTGCTTGGCAAAGGTCACCATTTGGCAAGAGGATGCTTGGTTTTGCTAATCCCACCCTTATTTGGAAAGCAGATGGAGACATTTTGCCTACCTCAAAAGGGGAGGGTCCAGGGATATGCATATGAATGATCTGGGAACATACATGTTGGTGAACAACAAAACTCTGTAAAATCTTAAAGAATTAAAAAAAAATTCAGTAGAAAAGAGTAATACTTATTCAACTTTTGTATAAAGTTCTCATAAACCACTGTACTATGAAATATACTGTTATGTTTTGTGATATAAATATAAATGGAACAAATGCAAAAAAAAAAAAAAAAAACTCAGTCCTTTAATTTGTAATTAATGAGCAGAAGAGAGAACCCCCCCAGTTTTGGATCCTAGAGGAAAAAATTGTTAAATGCTTAAGGGTTAAAAATATTTATGTAATTCAAGATATAGTATCTTATGCCATTTCCTCTGAATCAGTACTTATTTTCCAACGTTTTATTGATCCATGACCAAAATGACAGAAGAGGGTGGGTTAAAGGAAGATCTTGGAGAGTTTTCTTGTCCTAGAGAAAGTCTTTGGGCAATGATAATAGATGTTCTCTGTATTCTGGTTCCTCCAAGTGAGGTCTGCATACCAGCAGCATCAGCACCACTGGGAAGCCAGTTAGAAATACAGAGTATCAACCTACACCTTGGACCTGACAGGTCCTCATTTTAGATCTCCAGGTGATTCATAAGAACATTAAAATTTGAGAAGTGCTGGTCTTAGTTTTTGAACTGTTGAGACATGGACTAGTGAGACAAATTTTAGCCGCTTTAAGCTGGTTCTTCATCATGCCACTGCATGATATAAAAGTATTTGCGTCTTAAGACTTTTCTCCCCTAGCCCCTTTCCTCTCATCCTTGAAGTCCTTGTTAGAGAAATGAGCTTTCACCATGTGTCAGTCTTTTCTAATTGCTTTACACAAGTTATTTAATCCTTGAAACAAACTTATGAAGTAGCACTATTAACCTCCAGTTTTAACAGATGAGAAAACTGAGGCACATAGGAATAACTTGCCAAAAGTTGGACAACTTGTATATAAGTGAAGCCTGGGCAAAACATTAACAGAAATGTCAATTTTGGCCTTTACCTGGCAAAAAAAGGGGAAGGGGAATGCTTGGTTTTGCTAATCCCACCCTTATTTGGAAAGCAGATGGAGACATTTTGCCTACCTCAAAAGGGGAGGGTCCAGGGATATGCATATGAATGATCTGGGAACATACATGTTGGTGAACAACAAAACTCTGTAAAATCTTAAAGAATTAAAAAAAAATTCAGTAGAAAAGAGTAATACTTATTCAACTTTTGTATAAAGTTCTCATAAACCACTGTACTATGAAATATACTGTTATGTTTTGTGATATAAATATAAATGGAACAAATGCAAAAAAAAAAAAAAAAAACTCAGTCCTTTAATTTGTAATTAATGAGCAGAAGAGAGAACCCCCCCAGTTTTGGATCCTAGAGGGAAAAAATTGTTAAATGCTTAAGGGTTAAAAATATTTATGTAATTCAAGATATAGTATCTTATGCCATTTCCTCTGAATCAGTACTTATTTTCCAACGTTTTATTGATCCATGACCAAAATGACAGAAGAGGGTGGGTTAAAGGAAGATCTTGGAGAGTTTTCTTGTCCTAGAGAAAGTCTTTGGGCAATGATAATAGATGTTCTCTGTATTCTGGTTCCTCCAAGTGAGGTCTGCATACCAGCAGCATCAGCACCACTGGGAAGCCAGTTAGAAATACAGAGTATCAACCTACACCTTGGACCTGACAGGTCCTCATTTTAGATCTCCAGGTGATTCATAAGAACATTAAAATTTGAGAAGTGCTGGTCTTAGTTTTTGAACTGTTGAGACATGGACTAGTGAGACAAATTTTAGCCGCTTTAAGCTGGTTCTTCATCATGCCACTGCATGATATAAAAGTATTTGCGTCTTAAGACTTTTCTCCCCTAGCCCCTTTCCTCTCATCCTTGAAGTCCTTGTTAGAGAAATGAGCTTTCACCATGTGTCAGTCTTTTCTAATTGCTTTACACAAGTTATTTAATCCTTGAAACAAACTTATGAAGTAGCACTATTAACCTCCAGTTTTAACAGATGAGAAAACTGAGGCACATAGGAATAACTTGCCAAAAGTTGGACAACTTGTATATAAGTGAAGCCTGGGTTCAAACAAAATCATTAACAGCTACACTGAATCACATCTCAGTACAATGTGGATTATGAAAACCCTGTTCTAAATATTATAGTATCCATGAAAAGTATCAGGAAGACACCATTTCACAGAAATGACATAGGTGTTCCAAAATATATTGCCAAATAAGAGAGGCATCTTGGGTCATGAACTATTTCTTTTCTAGAACTTAAAATATAGTGATTTTTAGTATTTTTTCCCTGCTAGCTGTATTTTTGCCCTTTATTGTATTTTAAATTGAAGTATAAATTAGTTTACAGCATTGTGCTAATTTTTGCTATACAGCAGTGAGTCAATTATATATGCATACATTCTTTTAATGTTCTTTTCTGTTACGATCTATCATAGGATATTGAATATAGTTCTCTGTGCTATATGATGGGACCTTGGTTTTCCATTCTGTATATAATAGCTTACATCTGCTAACCCCAATCTCATACTCCTTCCCTCCCTCTACCCACTTCCTCAACCACCACTCTGTTCCCGTCTGTGACTGTTTCTGTTTCATAGATAGGTTCATTTTAGATTTCACATTTATATATCACATGATATTTGTTTTTTTCTGACTTCACTTAGTATGATAATCTCTAGTTGCCTTCATGTTGCTGCAAATGGCATCATTTTGTTCTTTTTTTATGGCTGAGCAGCATTCAATTGTGTATATATATATATATATATATATATATATATATATATATGTACACCATATCTTCTTTATCCGTTCAACTGTTGATGGACATTTAGGTTGTTTCCATGCCTTGACTATCGTGCATAGTGCTGCTATGAACATAGGGGTGCATGTATCTTTTTGAATTATAGTTTTGTCTGGACATATGCCCAGGATTGCTAAATCATACGGTCATTCTTATTTTAGTTTTCTAAGAAACCTCCATACTGTTTTCTACAGTGGCTGCAGCAACTTACATTCCCACTGACAGTGAGGGAGAGGTCCCTTTTCTCCACACTCTCTCCAGAAATTTATTTGTAGACTTTTTAATGATGGCCATTCTGACTGGCACAAGTTAGTACTTCATTGTAGTTTTAATTTGCATTTCTCTAATCTTAGTGATGTTGATCATCTTATAAATTACTTTTTAATACTTGGCCAAATAAGTAGGTAGAATCCTACCAAGTGTTAAAAACAGAGACTGAGATTGGAACTCGTAGAGTTAATATTGCTCTCCATTCCAAGTAAATTTATTTTGACAGATTGGAAAAGCCTGGTCTTATATTCATTTCCGTTCTGCTGTTGACTAAAAATTGACGTTTCCTAACTCTCTTGGGTCATGAACACCTGCTAGCTGTATTTTGCCCTTTATTGTATTTTAAATTGAAGTATAAATTAGTTTACAGCATTGTGCTAATTTTTGCTATACAGCAGTGAGTCAATTATATATGCATACATTCTTTTAATGTTCTTTTCTGTTACGATCTATCATAGGATATTGAATATAGTTCTCTGTGCTATATGATGGGACCTTGGTTTTCCATTCTGTATATAATAGCTTACATCTGCTAACCCCAATCTCATACTCCTTCCCTCCCTCTACCCACTTCCTCAACCACCACTCTGTTCCCGTCTGTGACTGTTTCTGTTTCATAGATAGGTTCATTTTAGATTTCACATTTATATATCACATGATATTTGTTTTTTTCTGACTTCACTTAGTATGATAATCTCTAGTTGCCTTCATGTTGCTGCAAATGGCATCATTTTGTTCTTTTTTTATGGCTGAGCAGCATTCAATTGTGTATATATATATATATATATATATATATATATATATATATGTACACCATATCTTCTTTATCCGTTCAACTGTTGATGGACATTTAGGTTGTTTCCATGCCTTGACTATCGTGCATAGTGCTGCTATGAACATAGGGGTGCATGTATCTTTTTGAATTATAGTTTTGTCTGGACATATGCCCAGGATTGCTAAATCATACGGTCATTCTTATTTTAGTTTTCTAAGAAACCTCCATACTGTTTTCTACAGTGGCTGCAGCAACTTACATTCCCACTGACAGTGAGGGAGAGGTCCCTTTTCTCCACACTCTCTCCAGAAATTTATTTGTAGACTTTTTAATGATGGCCATTCTGACTGGCACAAGTTAGTACTTCATTGTAGTTTTAATTTGCATTTCTCTAATCTTAGTGATGTTGATCATCTTATAAATTACTTTTTAATACTTGGCCAAATAAGTAGGTAGAATCCTACCAAGTGTTAAAAACAGAGACTGAGATTGGAACTCGTAGAGTTAATATTGCTCTCCATTCCAAGTAAATTTATTTTGACAGATTGGAAAAGCCTGGTCTTATATTCATTTCCGTTCTGCTGTTGCATATTGTTCCTGTAAAATACCAAGCCCCAAATCCCTTGATTTTTCTGAATATATTTGGATACCCTGAGGACTCTCTATGGCATGGAACTCAAGGTTCATTTTGTGAGACTGTTCTGTGGAATTAATTCCCACCATATTCTAGGCTTACATGGTAACAGAGGACTCAGAAGTTCTTCTGAGCCATTTTCCAGTGAAATCAAGGAGCTGTGGCCTTGGTTTAATCACTTTTCTCCATCCACATCCCTTCTCTGTTCATAAAATGATTCCATCCTCCATATGTGCCCCAAAAGAAATATAAGTGTTAATGGAAACCCACCCACACACTGATTGCCTCTCTCAGTGAAATTTCAGATACTAGCAAGCAGATAGGGATATATTTGAGGGATATATTTGTATGTCTTTGCGAGGGGTCTGCTGTTTTACTTTAAGCTATTTTGGTCATGTGAGAAGTAGGGGTAAGGGGAGATTGCTTGAGGAGATTAACAGATCTACTTCCTGCTCCGCTGAGGATAAACTTCCTGTCTGTTCTCGGAGATCTGTTGGTCCTCAACACAATTCAGCTTCACTGGGAGATGTAAAGTCATGGCGTAGAGAGCAAAGATCACTAGATGAGGATTTTGAAGACCTGGGCACAACTATGTCACTTACTAGCTATGTAAACTTGGGTGAGTTACTTTGACCATACTGGAAACAGGGGTTCATGATTCTTACCTAAGGATCTTTGAGAGAATTAAATAAGGTCACTTGTATATAAGTCCCAGAATGATGCCTGCTACATTGTAAGTACTCAGTATGTGTTCATTTTTTTCCCCTTTCTTGCGGCTGCCATCTTGGGACTTGGGGTCCCCTTTGTGTTTTTGGTGGTGTTATAATTTTACTGAAATATAGTTGATTTACAGTGTTGTGTTTAATTTCTGCTGTGTAGTAGAGTGACTCAGGTATATATGTGTGTATGTGTGTATGTATTCTTTTTATTGAGGTGTATCACAAGATATTGAATATAGTTCCCTATGTATACAGTATCTGCTAGTCCCAAACTCCCAGTCCTTCCCTCCCCCACCCAACCCATCTATCTTGATAGAAACTAGTTTTTTCTTATGTAACTGACTCATTTTTTTTCTTTTAAATTGAAGTAAGGTGGCACAGTGGTAAAGAGTCCTGCCAATGCAGGAGAACTGGGTTCCATCGCTGGGTTGGGGAGATCCCCCTGGAAGAGAGGACATGGCAGCCCACTCCAGTATTCTTGCCTGGAGAATTCCATGGACAGAGGAGCCTGGCAGGCTACAGTCCGTGGGGTTGCAAAGAATCAGACACAACTGAGCATGCACACACATTTGCTTTACATGCTGTGTTAGTGTCGGCTGTACAGCAGAGTGAATCAGCTATGTGTATTGGGTTCCACTTTGAGCATAACTTCACACAACTGGTGAGTTCTCCCCTCTGTCCTCTACCCCTTTAATCATCCCCTCCTCCTCTCCGAGGCTCCTGGGGAACACAGAGCCATTTTCAGTGTCCTGACCTGGCTTTGGTTTCTCCTTACCCCAGCTTCTGTAGCATGTCCCTTATAATTGATATCAGTCCCATGACCGAGAGCCTCAACTGCCTTGATTCCTGCCCTCCCAGGAAAAACTTCCTTTGCTCCGCTGAGGATAAACTTCCTGTCTGTTCTGAGATCTGTTGGTCCTCAACACAATTCAGCTTCACTGGGAGATGTAAAGTCATGGCGTAGAGAGCAAAGATCACTAGATGAGGATTTTGAAGACCTGGGCACAACTATGTCACTTACTAGCTATGTAAACTTGGGTGAGTTACTTTGACCATACTGGAAACAGGGGTTCATGATTCTTACCTAAGGATCTTTGAGAGAATTAAATAAGGTCACTTGTATATAAGTCCCAGAATGATGCCTGCTACATTGTAAGTACTCAGTATGTGTTCATTTTTTTCCCCTTTCTTGCGGCTGCCATCTTGGGACTTGGGGTCCCCTTTGTGTTTTTGGTGGTGTTATAATTTTACTGAAATATAGTTGATTTACAGTGTTGTGTTTAATTTCTGCTGTGTAGTAGAGTGACTCAGGTATATATGTGTGTATGTGTGTATGTATTCTTTTTATTGAGGTGTATCACAAGATATTGAATATAGTTCCCTATGTATACAGTATCTGCTAGTCCCAAACTCCCAGTCCTTCCCTCCCCCACCCAACCCATCTATCTTGATAGAAACTAGTTTTTTCTTATGTAACTGACTCATTTTTTTTCTTTTAAATTGAAGTAAGGTGGCACAGTGGTAAAGAGTCCTGCCAATGCAGGAGAACTGGGTTCCATCGCTGGGTTGGGGAGATCCCCCTGGAAGAGAGGACATGGCAGCCCACTCCAGTATTCTTGCCTGGAGAATTCCATGGACAGAGGAGCCTGGCAGGCTACAGTCCGTGGGGTTGCAAAGAATCAGACACAACTGAGCATGCACACACATTTGCTTTACATGCTGTGTTAGTGTCGGCTGTACAGCAGAGTGAATCAGCTATGTGTATTGGGTTCCACTTTGAGCATAACTTCACACAACTGGTGAGTTCTCCCCTCTGTCCTCTACCCCTTTAATCATCCCCTCCTCCTCTCCGAGGCTCCTGGGGAACACAGAGCCATTTTCAGTGTCCTGACCTGGCTTTGGTTTCTCCTTACCCCAGCTTCTGTAGCATGTCCCTTATAATTGATATCAGTCCCATGACCGAGAGCCTCAACTGCCTTGATTCCTGCCCTCCCGACAGGCTGGACAGGAGCTATAAGTAGAGAGCTAAACTGGTGAGGACCAAAGTGCTTGGGTTCTATGCATGTATGTGTTTAGGAAGAAACAATTGATTATTAGTAATAAAACATAGCAGTTTTATGGGGTATTTATCACAGGCCACATTCTCTATGTTCCTTTCCTCACATAATTACCACACAGCTTTATAAGATAGATATTATTATTGCCAATTTGCAAATGAGAAAACTGAAGCTCTGAGAAGTTAAGTAACTTGCTTAAAGTAATACAGTTAGCATGTGACTGTGGTAAAGAAAATGCTAGGTATTCATGTGTGCTCAGTGGCTTATCTGTGTCCAGCTCTTTGCAACCCCATGGACTGTAGCCCACTGGGTTTCTCTGTCTGTGGAACTTTCCTAACAAGATTACTGGAGTGGGTTGCCATTTCCTCCTCTATGGGATCTTCTGGAGTCAGGATCTAGGGGACTGAACCCACATCTCCTGCATGGGCAGGCAGGTTCTTTATCACTGAGCCTCCAGAGAAGCCCACTAAATTTTTCTAACTGGACAAGCAGGAAGTTGGTATTTACCATCCTCTCTTGTCATTCATTTTGGGTCATGTGATTGTATTTTAGCTAAATAAACTGGACGGAAGTGACATAACTCATTTCCAGGACTGATTTTCCTCAGGTTCTGCTTTCCCTACAGGGAGAGTGGAGGTACAGGATAAAGGAAAGCCTCTGTCCCTTATCAGACTTATGACATGAACAAGAACAAATTTTCCTTATCAAAGAGTTCAGACACAACTGAGCATGCACTGGCAGGCTACAGTCCGTGGGGTTGCTTTAAAATTGTTTTGTGTTAGTGTCGGCTGTACAGCAGAGTGAATCAGCTATGTGTATTGGGTTCCACTTTGAGCATAACTTCACACAACTGGTGAGTTCTCCCCTCTGTCCTCTACCCCTTTAATCATCCCCTCCTCCTCTCCGAGGCTCCTGGGGAACACAGAGCCATTTTCAGTGTCCTGACCTGGCTTTGGTTTCTCCTTACCCCAGCTTCTGTAGCATGTCCCTTATAATTGATATCAGTCCCATGACCGAGAGCCTCAACTGCCTTGATTCCTGCCCTCCCGACAGGCTGGACAGGAGCTATAAGTAGAGAGCTAAACTGGTGAGGACCAAAGTGCTTGGGTTCTATGCATGTATGTGTTTAGGAAGAAACAATTGATTATTAGTAATAAAACATAGCAGTTTTATGGGGTATTTATCACAGGCCACATTCTCTATGTTCCTTTCCTCACATAATTACCACACAGCTTTATAAGATAGATATTATTATTGCCAATTTGCAAATGAGAAAACTGAAGCTCTGAGAAGTTAAGTAACTTGCTTAAAGTAATACAGTTAGCATGTGACTGTGGTAAAGAAAATGCTAGGTATTCATGTGTGCTCAGTGGCTTATCTGTGTCCAGCTCTTTGCAACCCCATGGACTGTAGCCCACTGGGTTTCTCTGTCTGTGGAACTTTCCTAACAAGATTACTGGAGTGGGTTGCCATTTCCTCCTCTATGGGATCTTCTGGAGTCAGGATCTAGGGGACTGAACCCACATCTCCTGCATGGGCAGGCAGGTTCTTTATCACTGAGCCTCCAGAGAAGCCCACTAAATTTTTCTAACTGGACAAGCAGGAAGTTGGTATTTACCATCCTCTCTTGTCATTCATTTTGGGTCATGTGATTGTATTTTAGCTAAATAAACTGGACGGAAGTGACATAACTCATTTCCAGGACTGATTTTCCTCAGGTTCTGCTTTCCCTACAGGGAGAGTGGAGGTACAGGATAAAGGAAAGCCTCTGTCCCTTATCAGACTTATGACATGAACAAGAACAAATCTTATCAAAGGTTTTGGGGCTTAGTTGAGTGACAGACTGGGTTTTGGAGCCACGTTGTTGGGACACCAACATTCTAACACACTGTGCAGTATGATACTAATGACAGACATTAGAGAGTAAGCAAAATCTGAACAAAGAGAAAGAGAAAAACTAAAAATGTGTTTTGGTTATGAAAAAATAATACTGATTACAATTATTCAAGTGAATTATCACATAATTACCACTCAAAAAAATGATGACTAACTACTTGTAAGCATTACTTCATTTCAGAGTTGACTCTCCATATTTTAAGGTGTGATCAATAAGTTAAAAGCCATGCCCAGTCTCGGTGCTTAGAAATACATGCTTGATGGCCATGGTTGTTCTAGGTCTAACAGTCATGCTCACATATATAAAAAATTAGAATAATATGGGTTATAAGTGAACTAATGTTGAAAGAATGCCATCTATGTTAAAATTCTTAATCATAATGGTTACAGGCTGACCTGTATGATAGTGAATTTTAAGCCACAACAGGGTATTATATAGACACTCCAGAGGCTGTTGGAAGCAACCTTAAACTTGAAAAAAAATTTTCCAATCATGTATTTACTGATAAGTAGATTAATTTTATCAGTTGGGCCACATAATTACAAATACCTCAAAGGCACTGTTTGTATGTTTCCTATAACATACAAACATATATACAGTATACAAACCTCTAATAGAATTGTGACAATTGCCTTCTTGAACAGTAAATTGATTATTCCCTTTTAGTATCAGAAAACTCACACCCAGGACTTCCCTTGTGGTCTAGTGGGTAAGAATTCACCTGCCAATGCAGGGGACAGGGGGTTGATCCCTGGTCTGGGAAGATTCTGTGGCTGAGGGGCAACTAAGCCCATGTGCCGCAATTACTGAGCCCACACGGTGCAACTACTGAAGCCTGGGTGCCTAGAGCCTGTACTCTGCAATAAGAGAAACCTGTGTACCGCCACAAAGAGTAACCTTCACTCCCTATAACTAGAGAATACCTGCACACAGCAGTGAAGACCCAGCACAGCCAAAAATAAAAAATAAAAATTAAAGAGAAAACTCAGACCTTTTTGTAAGGAACTTAAACACAGAAGAAGGGTGCATTTTTAATAATAGCAGATTTATAAAGCATTCTCTATAGACGGCTCTCATTTAATTTTCACAACCACCCTAGGAAGAAATGGAGGCCACAGAGAGGTTAAATAACTGTCCAGTGTTACAGAACTTGTAAAAGGAAGAGCCAAGATTTGAACTCAGCCAGTCCGGTTCAGAATGTGTGCTCTTCAGTCACTCTGCATTCTGCTGCCTCTCCACAACACTGCGGTAGTGCCAACCGGCCAGGCACTGGGGAGCCACTCTCACTGTTCACTCCTTTTTTGTCTGCAGACAGCTTAATCTGACAGATCAGGATGGACTTGCCCAAACCTTTATTTTGACCATGTTTCAGATTTATACCCTTAGGGTCAGTACCTTGCTGCCAGAGAAATTAGAGGAAATTTAATGAACAATTCAGTAGGCAGACTGTTCCAACACAAGACTTTTGCAAAGAAATTAACTTCCAGTTTGAGTAAACAGAAATTATGACTGGAAGGACAGGATTAATCCCAGAGTTTATGAGAAATCATACTGTACAATATTAATAGGTATTACTTATTGAGAGTCTTCCATGAAACAGGTTCTAGGTTTTATATCATCATTTATATCTCAGAACAGCTCCAGTAAGTATATGTATTACTTAATCTGATTTGATTGTAAATTCCACAATTAATTCATTTACTAGTAAGAAAGAAAAAAGCTTCACTATTTAAGCCAAGACAGATCATTTCTAAGATGCATTCTGATACCAGAGATGTTCAAATGTGAAAGACTATGCATCTTAACTCTGATGAAATATGATATATTCCCCACACTACAGATGAGGAAATAGACTTCATGAGGTTAAGTTGCCAAAGGTCACATGGTTAGCCAGGGGTAGCCCCAGGGCTGACATTCAGGTAGGTCTAAGTTGAAACCCATGCTCTTAGCCATTTGATAGAGAGTGCCTCAGTTTGTCATCATTTTAGGTTATAATGAAGAAAGAACATTTTTTTTCATATAAAATCTTACTTTCTGATGCCATTGCTTGGCCTGCTGTTCAGTTCACAACGTACAGTTTGTCTACTTTTAATAACTCAAGATGTTTCATAACTGTTTCGTGGTTTGAGATTTGAGAACAAGCAAACAAGACCACACGAAGCTAAAAGAAGCACAGAACAATTTCCTAAAAATATTTTTAACAGTAAAGACCCACAAGACAAGACAACAAAACAGAAAATGTATACATACTTGACTCAGAGTCCCAGTTTTTCTTTTTTTTTTCCCCAGGAGGTGACAGGAGCTTTAAACATGGCCTTGCTGCTATGTAGGACTATACATGCACAGCACACAACTGCAATTCTGTTCTAAAAGCACTGTGAGCCATTGTTTTAGGATTGTCTCTTGAGGCCGAGAGGAAAATGTTATTGGTAGTCTGAAAGAATAGGTTTTAATATAGACATTTAATTCTCTTTCCATATACTCCATGATTAAAACAAGGTTTGCCCCATATTCTATTTTTTTTTTAAGCACTCTTTACCCACATCAGCAAAACAACATACTGACTATGGCCATAACTTTGGCTTTGACTGCCTTATTTATCTTTATTTTTTTTCTTTTTTTAAGTTAATTATTTTTATTTTGCTTTTACAGAGTTTTGTTGTTTATAGCTATATAAAATCCCAAATTTGTCATAGGTATTTTTAAAATGTGTTTTACTCAAGTATAGTTGATTTTCATTGTTGTTTAATTTCTGTTGTACAGCAAGGTGCCTCATTTATACATATTTGTATCGTTTTTTGACCCTTAATCTGATTTGATTGTAAATTCCACAATTAATTCATTTACTAGTAAGAAAGAAAAAGCTTCACTATTTAAGCCAAGACAGATCATTTCTAAGATGCATTCTGATACCAGAGATGTTCAAATGTGAAAGACTATGCATCTTAACTCTGATGAAATATGATATATTCCCCACACTACAGATGAGGAAATAGACTTCATGAGGTTAAGTTGCCAAAGGTCACATGGTTAGCCAGGGGTAGCCCCAGGGCTGACATTCAGGTAGGTCTAAGTTGAAACCCATGCTCTTAGCCATTTGATAGAGAGTGCCTCAGTTTGTCATCATTTTAGGTTATAATGAAGAAAGAACATTTTTTTTCATATAAAATCTTACTTTCTGATGCCATTGCTTGGCCTGCTGTTCAGTTCACAACGTACAGTTTGTCTACTTTTAATAACTCAAGATGTTTCATAACTGTTTCGTGGTTTGAGATTTGAGAACAAGCAAACAAGACCACACGAAGCTAAAAGAAGCACAGAACAATTTCCTAAAAATATTTTTAACAGTAAAGACCCACAAGACAAGACAACAAAACAGAAAATGTATACATACTTGACTCAGAGTCCCAGTTTTTCTTTTTTTTTTCCCCAGGAGGTGACAGGAGCTTTAAACATGGCCTTGCTGCTATGTAGGACTATACATGCACAGCACACAACTGCAATTCTGTTCTAAAAGCACTGTGAGCCATTGTTTTAGGATTGTCTCTTGAGGCCGAGAGGAAAATGTTATTGGTAGTCTGAAAGAATAGGTTTTAATATAGACATTTAATTCTCTTTCCATATACTCCATGATTAAAACAAGGTTTGCCCCATATTCTATTTTTTTTTTAAGCACTCTTTACCCACATCAGCAAAACAACATACTGACTATGGCCATAACTTTGGCTTTGACTGCCTTATTTATCTTTATTTTTTTTCTTTTTTTAAGTTAATTATTTTTATTTTGCTTTTACAGAGTTTTGTTGTTTATAGCTATATAAAATCCCAAATTTGTCATAGGTATTTTTAAAATGTGTTTTACTCAAGTATAGTTGATTTTCATTGTTGTTTAATTTCTGTTGTACAGCAAGGTGCCTCATTTATACATATTTGTATTCTTTTTTGTATTTCTTTCCATGATGGTTTATCACAGGATATCAGATATAGTTGCCTGTATGATATAATGGGACCTTGCAATTTATCCACTCTCTATATAATAACTTGCATCTACTAGTCTCAAACTCCCAATCCATCCCTCCTTGATCGACCCCCCCCCTCCCTTTTAGGAACCATAAGTCTATCCTCTATGTGTGTGAGTCTGTTTCTGTTTTGTAAGATAAATTGATTTGACTGCCTCAAGTTTATGTAAAAGATTTCTCTCTCTCAGGCTGTATCCAGGCATTGAGTGAAATTTGGGTACATTGACAAAATGTAACTTTTAGTTTTATGTAAAAAAATTTGTCCTCCCCCAATCCTAAACTGTATGGTGGTATAGTTTCTTGATATATTTGTTTTTAAAATTAGTTTATAAGACTATAAAAAGAATATGCTGCTTCTTAGCAATTACTGAAATAAATAAAACATTTAAATCCACGAAGGTCCTGAACAGTGAAGCAAAACATTTATATATATATATATACACACACACACACATACACACACACACACAGACACGCACAGACATATATATATATACACACACACATATATATATGTATAAGTTTAATTTACAAAAGTGGAAGTTTGGCATATACAGAGTTATTGCTGTCACTCATGATATTATTGTTTCTAGGCTACAGAAATGGTATATTCTTTATTTTTAAAAATCCAAAAAATATAGACAAATACAAAGAAGAAAGTGAAAACATCCCAGATCCAACTTCTGAGATTGTTACAGTTTGGAGAGATTAGAAGGTTGCAGGAGAGTGGCAGTTTGGATTCAAACTCAAGTTTAACTAGAAACCATATGCTTTTTTAAGAAATCCATACTATGTTTCCTTTCCATTATTACTTTATACTTGGAGCTAGATCAGCAGATATACTTTGATTTGAAGAGGACTGAATATGAAATATTCTGATAAGACTTAACACGTGGAAAGTTAAAATGTTCACACAGATTGGGAGTTTTTTTTTTTCATATAGCTATATAAAATCCCAAATTTGTCATAGGTATTTTTAAAATGTGTTTTACTCAAGTATAGTTGATTTTCATTGTTGTTTAATTTCTGTTGTACAGCAAGGTGCCTCATTTATACATATTTGTATTCTTTTTTGTATTTCTTTCCATGATGGTTTATCACAGGATATCAGATATAGTTGCCTGTATGATATAATGGGACCTTGCAATTTATCCACTCTCTATATAATAACTTGCATCTACTAGTCTCAAACTCCCAATCCATCCCTCCTTGATCGACCCCCCCCCTCCCTTTTAGGAACCATAAGTCTATCCTCTATGTGTGTGAGTCTGTTTCTGTTTTGTAAGATAAATTGATTTGACTGCCTCAAGTTTATGTAAAAGATTTCTCTCTCTCAGGCTGTATCCAGGCATTGAGTGAAATTTGGGTACATTGACAAAATGTAACTTTTAGTTTTATGTAAAAAAATTTGTCCTCCCCCAATCCTAAACTGTATGGTGGTATAGTTTCTTGATATATTTGTTTTTAAAATTAGTTTATAAGACTATAAAAAGAATATGCTGCTTCTTAGCAATTACTGAAATAAATAAAACATTTAAATCCACGAAGGTCCTGAACAGTGAAGCAAAACATTTATATATATATATATACACACACACACACATACACACACACACAGACACGCACAGACATATATATATATACACACACACATATATATATGTATAAGTTTAATTTACAAAAGTGGAAGTTTGGCATATACAGAGTTATTGCTGTCACTCATGATATTATTGTTTCTAGGCTACAGAAATGGTATATTCTTTATTTTTAAAAATCCAAAAAATATAGACAAATACAAAGAAGAAAGTGAAAACATCCCAGATCCAACTTCTGAGATTGTTACAGTTTGGAGAGATTAGAAGGTTGCAGGAGAGTGGCAGTTTGGATTCAAACTCAAGTTTAACTAGAAACCATATGCTTTTTTAAGAAATCCATACTATGTTTCCTTTCCATTATTACTTTATACTTGGAGCTAGATCAGCAGATATACTTTGATTTGAAGAGGACTGAATATGAAATATTCTGATAAGACTTAACACTGACATAAACATAGCCGGGAAAGAAAACGTTAAAATGTTCACACAGATTGGGAGCCCGGGCTTGCGTCCAGTTGTTCATACACTAGAATAAATGTCTGAGTTCTGTTGGGATTACATGGTCAGTTCTCATCTATTCAGTTTCACTGATATGATCTCTTACTATGTGCTAGATACTGTGTGAGGTATTTTATACATAGAGTGTTTCTCCCCAGTAATTTTGCAAGTTAGGTATTATTGGCACCTACTTCTAAAATGAGAAAACTGAAGCTGAGACAGGTTAGGAGACTTGTTCTGGTAAATGGTGGAGCTGAGATATGCACCCAGGTTTGTGCGCCCACAAAGTTATGTTCTTACCACCATGTTGTCTGAACAATACTTGATCCCATCCTCAAGGAACTTAAAATCTAATAGGATATGGTATAATTGTAGAAATAACTAAGACATAAGAATACAGAAGAAACCATCCAAAGATATAAACAGAGTGTTCAGTTCAGTTGCTCACTTGTGTCCACTCTTTGCAACCCCATGGACTGGAGAATTGAAATCCAGAGAAATGTGTCCAGCTATGTGTGGGAATTAGGAATGAGAGAAAATGGAGAGCAGGAAAACACTCCCATTAAGAGCCTGGATAGGAAAAGAGACTAAAAGGAAGAATGAAATAGATAGGATGAAACTTGGGTGGAATGAAGTTGAATCAAGAAGAAATAGGGAATTTAATGTCTTGGTTACATATAAGGTATGAGTAGGAAGTAAAGAGAGTTCAGGTTAGAAGGGCATCATGGCTATAACATTGATGGTTTGAGGCTCAAGGGGAGGAGTTTTTGTGGAATTCACCAGGCAGTGAGGCTTACTAGGAAGTTTCTGAGTGAAGGGAGACCTTAGAAAGATTGATCAGGTGGTAATATGGAGAGGAAGCAGGCCAGTTCGTTGAAAGTCTGTTTCCTTGGCTTTCAGTAAGATACATATTACTATCCTTATTTATGGGAGAAGGAACTGAGGCTCAGAGGAGCTAAGTAGCTTGCCCTAGATTACAGTAAACAGAAGAGCCAGAACTTGAATCAGTTCCCTCCAACCCCAGAGCCTCACTCTGTCACTAGCCTAGCTACTTAAAGTGAGGTCTGTGGGCCACAGCCTAGGCCCCCAGGCCACCTGACAGCTCATTGGAAATGCAGACCTACTGAGTTAGAATATGCATTTTCTGATATACACACCCTAAACTACTAGGCAACATTTTATACTATAGAGTGTTTTTTCAGATACTGTGTGAGGTATTTTATACATAGAGTGTTTCTCCAGTAATTTTGCAAGTTAGGTATTATTGGCACCTACTTCTAAAATGAGAAAACTGAAGCTGAGACAGGTTAGGAGACTTGTTCTGGTAAATGGTGGAGCTGAGATATGCACCCAGGTTTGTGCGCCCACAAAGTTATGTTCTTACCACCATGTTGTCTGAACAATACTTGATCCCATCCTCAAGGAACTTAAAATCTAATAGGATATGGTATAATTGTAGAAATAACTAAGACATAAGAATACAGAAGAAACCATCCAAAGATATAAACAGAGTGTTCAGTTCAGTTGCTCACTTGTGTCCACTCTTTGCAACCCCATGGACTGGAGAATTGAAATCCAGAGAAATGTGTCCAGCTATGTGTGGGAATTAGGAATGAGAGAAAATGGAGAGCAGGAAAACACTCCCATTAAGAGCCTGGATAGGAAAAGAGACTAAAAGGAAGAATGAAATAGATAGGATGAAACTTGGGTGGAATGAAGTTGAATCAAGAAGAAATAGGGAATTTAATGTCTTGGTTACATATAAGGTATGAGTAGGAAGTAAAGAGAGTTCAGGTTAGAAGGGCATCATGGCTATAACATTGATGGTTTGAGGCTCAAGGGGAGGAGTTTTTGTGGAATTCACCAGGCAGTGAGGCTTACTAGGAAGTTTCTGAGTGAAGGGAGACCTTAGAAAGATTGATCAGGTGGTAATATGGAGAGGAAGCAGGCCAGTTCGTTGAAAGTCTGTTTCCTTGGCTTTCAGTAAGATACATATTACTATCCTTATTTATGGGAGAAGGAACTGAGGCTCAGAGGAGCTAAGTAGCTTGCCCTAGATTACAGTAAACAGAAGAGCCAGAACTTGAATCAGTTCCCTCCAACCCCAGAGCCTCACTCTGTCACTAGCCTAGCTACTTAAAGTGAGGTCTGTGGGCCACAGCCTAGGCCCCCAGGCCACCTGACAGCTCATTGGAAATGCAGACCTACTGAGTTAGAATATGCATTTTCTGATATACACACCCTAAACTACTAGGCAACATTCTTTCCCCTTACAGTGATCTGTATAATTACTGAAAAAATTTAGTTGGCTGCAAATCCAATTGTTTGATAGTTTCCTCCCATAAAAGTTAAGAACTACCTAAGGAAAGGAGCCATCTGAATTTTGTACGTATTGGCAAACAAGTCAGGAATTTAAAAACTGAAATTCTTAACTAGCAGTACGTCCTTGAGTAAGTCACTTAACCACTTTGAATTTTAGTTTTCTCATTGGCATAATACGTAGCCTATAAAAATAAATAAGGTGATACTCATGAAAAGAGCTCATACATTGGTAAATCATTATAAACATATGAAGTGCTATTATTAGGAGACATAGCTATAAGGCACTTTATTCAAAAAGAAAAAGGAAGGAGGGCAGGGAAAGAGACAGGGAGGAAGGAAGCAAGAAAGGGTAAAAAGAAAGAAAGAAGGACTTCCCTGGTAGCTCAGTGGTAAAGAGTTTGCCTGCCAATGCAGGAGACATGGGTTCGATTCCTGCACTTAAAGCTCAAAGTCTTAACCACTAGACCACCATGCTGTCACTGGGTTCGATTTCTGATCCAGGAAGATCCCACATACTGTGGAGCACCTAAGTCCATGAGCCATAAGTACTGAGCCCATGTGCCACAACTACTGAAGCCCATGTGCCCTGGAGCCCAGTTTCCACAACAGGAGAAGTCACTGCAAAAAGAAGCCCGCTCACCTCAACTAGAGAATAGCCCCCACTCCCTACAACTAGAGGAGAGCCCGCAGCAGCAATGAAAACCTAGAATAGCCAAAAATAAATAAATAAGAAAGAAAGAAAGAAAGGTGAGGGCAGTATTTATAAAAAGAAAAGAAAAAGAAAACCAGTCACTGCTGCAGGGGTTTGAAGAACTTATGGATAGAAGGTAAAGGAATCTGGGAAATCTAATTTCTGTTCCACCTAGGTGTTGATAAAAATACCAAGACCACACTGCACATGGAATTGGGAAGAATAGTAACAAGGGCTTGTGTGGTCTTGGCCCAAAGTAACAAACTCGAGGCTGGTAAAGCCATAAAAAAAAATTAGTCATATAGTAATTAAAGGAATGAGAAACAGTTCATCTGAGGAAAAAATAGTATAGATTTTTAATCTTGAATAGAGAAACCTACATACTGAATTAATAATGGAACATTTGTTATCCATTTAATGCCGTTACCACATAAAATTAAGATACATTAACTGATTTCAAGCAGGAGACACTTTAGTTAGCCCAGACAGTGAGGGAAGTTAGACAACGAACTCGTTACAAGGAGATTACAGACTTCTCATTCCTAACTCTTTCGACATATATTTATTGAAGGCCTACTATTTGCCAGGCATTGTGCTAAGTGTTAGGGCTACAAGTCACATAAAATATAATTTCTTCCTCAATTAAGTAATAATTCAGCAGAGAAAAAGATACAAGTTATTAGAATGCACAATAAAAAATGAAAAGCTCCATAGAATGTAAATAAAAGGGTATGAAAATTTGGAGGCAAGAAAGTATTAACTTCAGATGTAGAAAGTATTAAGAAAGGCATACTACATATTATAAAATATTATTTTTTGATCTTCCAAGAGTCTAAGACCTGAAGTAACCATCTGCTAGATTCTTTCTTATTTTGTAATGCTGAGATTGTTATTATCATGCTATCAAATAATTGATTACATTTTAATACATTTGGACTGTGAAAGACCTAGGGCAGCAGTAACCCGGGCATCACTTGGCTGTGGAAATCCATGTTTATCTAATATTTTAAAAGTAAGAAAAAAATGAGAAAAAGCATAACTCAGATTTGTTTTAATTCCACTGAACAGCCAATTTATTGAGACATTAGTGTCAACTCATTTTGTTGATTTGTTGGCCCCATGGTGACACAACCTATAAGGAAATATAAACGTATAAAAACTAATCCATCACCAACCCTCCTTCCCTCCTAACCCTAGTTAAATTATTTCTGAGGTAAGGAAGGGGAAGTAATGGTTATAGTATGTGTTGTGCAGGTTGTATGGGTGAAGAAGTTAATGTTTTTATATTGGCCACCAGGAAAATTCTGGGAAGACTGCCTTTATGCATGTTGTAAAGTTTTGACATACTCAAAAATCAAGTGGAACATATTTAAAGGGTTCTAGTATATGAAATCAGCTAATCAATCATCTAAGCTTTTATCAATTAAAAGCTTAGAAAAAAATGCTAAAAGTCAGAAAATATTTTTTTCTGTTTTTATAATTGCTCTAAAGCTAAGTAATACACCTTGAGATAATTTTAGAAGAATATACACAGACTAAAGATATCTGGATAGGGGGAAAACCTGTTACAATTTATCAACAGAATGGAGTAGAATGTTAGTACATTAACTGATTTCACCTTTAGTTAGCCCAGACAGTGAGGGAAGTTAGACAACGAACTCGTTACAAGGAGATTACAGACTTCTCATTCCTAACTCTTTCGACATATATTTATTGAAGGCCTACTATTTGCCAGGCATTGTGCTAAGTGTTAGGGCTACAAGTCACATAAAATATAATTTCTTCCTCAATTAAGTAATAATTCAGCAGAGAAAAAGATACAAGTTATTAGAATGCACAATAAAAAATGAAAAGCTCCATAGAATGTAAATAAAAGGGTATGAAAATTTGGAGGCAAGAAAGTATTAACTTCAGATGTAGAAAGTATTAAGAAAGGCATACTACATATTATAAAATATTATTTTTTGATCTTCCAAGAGTCTAAGACCTGAAGTAACCATCTGCTAGATTCTTTCTTATTTTGTAATGCTGAGATTGTTATTATCATGCTATCAAATAATTGATTACATTTTAATACATTTGGACTGTGAAAGACCTAGGGCAGCAGTAACCCGGGCATCACTTGGCTGTGGAAATCCATGTTTATCTAATATTTTAAAAGTAAGAAAAAAATGAGAAAAAGCATAACTCAGATTTGTTTTAATTCCACTGAACAGCCAATTTATTGAGACATTAGTGTCAACTCATTTTGTTGATTTGTTGGCCCCATGGTGACACAACCTATAAGGAAATATAAACGTATAAAAACTAATCCATCACCAACCCTCCTTCCCTCCTAACCCTAGTTAAATTATTTCTGAGGTAAGGAAGGGGAAGTAATGGTTATAGTATGTGTTGTGCAGGTTGTATGGGTGAAGAAGTTAATGTTTTTATATTGGCCACCAGGAAAATTCTGGGAAGACTGCCTTTATGCATGTTGTAAAGTTTTGACATACTCAAAAATCAAGTGGAACATATTTAAAGGGTTCTAGTATATGAAATCAGCTAATCAATCATCTAAGCTTTTATCAATTAAAAGCTTAGAAAAAAATGCTAAAAGTCAGAAAATATTTTTTTCTGTTTTTATAATTGCTCTAAAGCTAAGTAATACACCTTGAGATAATTTTAGAAGAATATACACAGACTAAAGATATCTGGATAGGGGGAAAACCTGTTACAATTTATCAACAGAATGGAGTAGAATGTTAGTCAACCATTTTTTAATGTAGTTTCACATGTCTAATAGATGAACTGAATTTTTTTTTGGAGGAGTGTCAATAAATGCATAAGCTCTGGGTTTGCTGAACTTCTGAAGGACATGTGCCTGTAATTGGCCTTTCTCATTTCTGTCTTGTTAACAAGTATATAAATAAGAGAAGGCTTCAGTAATTGGCTCAGAGTTACTAATGAATTAATTAACTTCAGTCTATTTTACCTAACCTTTAATAATAAGAGTCTTTTTATTTTTTTGGTTCAGCAATAGGTCTGACAGACTGAAAAAACAGACATGCAGCAAAGCTCTTGAAAATTAATGAGAAACGAGGAAAGAATCAATGTACATTCTGCTTGCAGAGAACTGACACAAAAAAGACACAATAAACCATGAACAAACACAGTCAGTTTAAAAAATAGGTTAGAAAAAGTGGGCAAATTCAATTATAGAAGTAATTAGAAGATATAGGGCAAGGCTGCCTTTTGGGACTGTGCCAGAAAACATGAATTAATATGAGTGAATAGAAAGAACCCATGTAGTAATTAAGAAGCAATCACCTATGGCAATGAGTACCTGAAAACAGGCTGCAAACTATTAATTCAGTGATCAAAAATATTTTTAGATGATTAATATGGCAAATTTATTTTAGAAGACTAATTTCTGGAAAGATATCAAGACAATAGCAGACTATTTGTTCCTCTGGCGTTTATATAGCTAATTAAATTTTTATAATTTACAACAACAGTCATTATTATCTGAAAACAGTAAAAGCAGTATTTTGCCTCCTTTTTTAAAAAACAGTGGTTCTAAAATCAATAAGTTAAATCCAGCTCTTGCTGTTCTCCTGTACATGCCTAAGCTTTGACGGTTACATCCTTTCAATGTGCATTTTGCTTATAAGTCTGTGTTTCAGTAACATTAAACATTTGAATTAATGTACATATTCTCAAAGGCTTTATATGTTCCCAGACCTGGGCAGGGATTCCACACACTGTTTAATTTCAACAATATCAAATAAAAGCAGTTTAATGTACGATTTGTAAAACTTTCCTACTTGGTCAACAGAGGTCTGTTCCTTCAGTACACACCATTTTTTAATGTAGTTTCACATGTCTAATAGATGAACTGAATTTTTTTTTGGAGGAGTGTCAATAAATGCATAAGCTCTGGGTTTGCTGAACTTCTGAAGGACATGTGCCTGTAATTGGCCTTTCTCATTTCTGTCTTGTTAACAAGTATATAAATAAGAGAAGGCTTCAGTAATTGGCTCAGAGTTACTAATGAATTAATTAACTTCAGTCTATTTTACCTAACCTTTAATAATAAGAGTCTTTTTATTTTTTTGGTTCAGCAATAGGTCTGACAGACTGAAAAAACAGACATGCAGCAAAGCTCTTGAAAATTAATGAGAAACGAGGAAAGAATCAATGTACATTCTGCTTGCAGAGAACTGACACAAAAAAGACACAATAAACCATGAACAAACACAGTCAGTTTAAAAAATAGGTTAGAAAAAGTGGGCAAATTCAATTATAGAAGTAATTAGAAGATATAGGGCAAGGCTGCCTTTTGGGACTGTGCCAGAAAACATGAATTAATATGAGTGAATAGAAAGAACCCATGTAGTAATTAAGAAGCAATCACCTATGGCAATGAGTACCTGAAAACAGGCTGCAAACTATTAATTCAGTGATCAAAAATATTTTTAGATGATTAATATGGCAAATTTATTTTAGAAGACTAATTTCTGGAAAGATATCAAGACAATAGCAGACTATTTGTTCCTCTGGCGTTTATATAGCTAATTAAATTTTTATAATTTACAACAACAGTCATTATTATCTGAAAACAGTAAAAGCAGTATTTTGCCTCCTTTTTTAAAAAACAGTGGTTCTAAAATCAATAAGTTAAATCCAGCTCTTGCTGTTCTCCTGTACATGCCTAAGCTTTGACGGTTACATCCTTTCAATGTGCATTTTGCTTATAAGTCTGTGTTTCAGTAACATTAAACATTTGAATTAATGTACATATTCTCAAAGGCTTTATATGTTCCCAGACCTGGGCAGGGATTCCACACACTGTTTAATTTCAACAATATCAAATAAAAGCAGTTTAATGTACGATTTGTGCATCAAAGACTTTCCTACTTGGTCAACAGAGGTCTGTTCCTTCAGTACACACCATTCCTCCCCCTAGTATACAAAGGCATAGACACGTTACGGTGAAGAGTGCTTTACAACACACAGAAGGCTAATGACTTCTGAAATAGGTGATTGTCAGAGCCCCGTAGAGCAAGATGAGGGTCTGGCTGGTAAAAATAACCTCACAATATGAATTATTCTATTTCCACAGCTTAAAAAAAAAGTACATTTCATTTGTTGATCAGAAAAGTCTGGAAAAAACTGTCTCTTTGGAAATGACAGGGAGCTACTAAAATGAATCAGTATGTTCGTGGAGAGTTACTGAGTCACCTACTAAGGGCCTGAGGCACGAAGTCAGTCGTTGTAACAAATATGTATGTGTGTGTCTGTGATTTCCTTTTGGGAAATGCCATGCTTTTGGAGATGGTAGATTGTTAATTAGTAAATTTGCTCGTGGATTATTGCTATCTTGAGGTTAAAATATTAAATTCATTACCTGAAAAACAAGATCAAGCTAGAAACTCATTCAGTGTCACTATTTTAGGTATGGTGGCACAGAGTATAGGTATTTGACAAGAATAAGCATGAGGGGTTTTAACAATCAAGCAGATATTAGATCTGACCAGTACTTTGTATTTCTCTCATTTTCGTACAACAAGCTAGATGCTTTTGACAAGAACATATAAGAGAAGATAGCCTCTAACAGTGGTCTCTCAGTCTCTGAGTGCCTCATGTTGTTAAATGTCAAAACTTAAGAATGATAATAGCAAACAGACACCTCATCTGCCAGCTAGATGATGCTGATGACAGAGAGCGCCCCGAGAAGTGGGCAGTTGGGAAATAGTGAAGTACATCTTAGAGGTGTGGGGCTGAGGGGCTGCCAGCTGAACAGGACCCACTCACCATGAAACGTTAATGTGTAAGTGAAGGGGAAAGCATGAATGAACTACAAAGGAACTGAAGATGATTTAGCTGGTTGCAATGGAATTTGGGCTCTTTGCCAAAGTAAGATGTTTAAGGGCTCACACCCTAACACCTTAGGGTAAAAAAGACTGCCCCTGAATTTGAAAAGAGAAAATATTTTCAAGAAAGACAAATGGATTTTTTTCATCAGAATTAAACTTCCCTTTTTATTTTCTTTTATTCTTCCCTTCCATGTAGCATTTTCTGAGTTCCTACCTTTTGTGAGATTCTGGGTTAGGAATGAAGACGGGAGTGAGGAAGAACAGAATATAAGGGTACATTATGCCTTTATATTATATGTTATATAACACGATCACCATCATAGAGGCAGGACAGATGTAGGCAACTTTATAATAAAAGATGGTGAAATAATTGTGAAAGAGGTAAGTTGTGGTGATAGTGCAGAGAAAGGGGGCAACTGGCTGGGGGGCCGTATAAGTAGATCAAAAAAGGTTTTTCATAGGAGAGGTGGTGATTATGCCAATCTTTGAAGAATAGGTGGAGAGAGAGGAGGAGAATTTTAGTGGAGGAAACTTTATCTCTTACCCTGCTAGAGTCTCTGATTTCCTCTTTTGCAAATCAAGGCTGTTTCAGGAAGAGCAAGTAGGATAGATGTGAGAAAAAAGATAGGTAGTATGGGGATTTCTTTAGAGTTTATAGTACCACTTCTCCTTGTATATCGAATTTTGCTTCCTCCAGGTTAGTATTTTTTTTTCAAACAATCTTTTTCTGTATTGGAATGATTCTGCTTTGATTTTTAGGTGACTCTCCACTAGCTTTTATTTTTTATGTTTGATGGCTTAGTCATTTTGGCCAATGGTGAGTCCCTTATTCTAATTTATGACTTGGAGATTCCTTTGGATTGTGCTGTATTTATACATGTACCCAGCTACTCCTTTGTTAATGTATCCTTTCCTTTTCTCATTAAATGCTTAAGTACTTACTACTTGATGAGTATCTTGCTAGGCATAGTTTATTCTTTTCCTGCTTCTAGATTGGAATATGAAACATGAAAACTATTTAAAATGGACTATCTAAAAGATCAGAGTTATGAATCCTATTCAGTTTACTCTTATTCAGCATTGAACATCAAAACTAGTCATATTCTTGACATATTCATCAGTGGGACCATGTATATGGGTCTGTTTAGTTCTTAAGATGTTTTCAAAGGAAGACTGTAGAATAGCCTAGTTAAGACAGTCACACCAGATTTATCTCTAAATGGAGAATTGCAGGCTGGTGTGGGTCAAAAATTTCTTATGTACAGAACCAGACTTATTTACTAGATATGTAAAATCTAAGTCTCCATGTCTCTCTAAAGGCTAAGAAAAGTGTCTTATATGAACATTAATTCATTCAGTGGATTTTTAAAGTAGTATTCTGCTAGGAACTAGGGATATAATAATGATTAAAACATGAGCTTTGCCCTTAAAGAACTTACTCCCACAAAAAGTAGATGAATCATATAAGTAAATCAACTATTATAACTGTGATGAGGTATAAAACTATAGTATTCTATGAAAGCACAAAAAAAGGAATGTCTGAGTTTGATTGTGAGGTAAGAGGATAAAATGCCAGAAGTGAGTTTTTAGGAACAAGAATTTAATTAGCTTTAAAAAAAAAAAGTCTTTATCTCTTACCCTGCTAGAGTCTCTGATTTCCTCTTTTGCAAATCAAGGCTGTTTCAGGAAGAGCAAGTAGGATAGATGTGAGAAAAAAGATAGGTAGTATGGGGATTTCTTTAGAGTTTATAGTACCACTTCTCCTTGTATATCGAATTTTGCTTCCTCCAGGTTAGTATTTTTTTTTCAAACAATCTTTTTCTGTATTGGAATGATTCTGCTTTGATTTTTAGGTGACTCTCCACTAGCTTTTATTTTTTATGTTTGATGGCTTAGTCATTTTGGCCAATGGTGAGTCCCTTATTCTAATTTATGACTTGGAGATTCCTTTGGATTGTGCTGTATTTATACATGTACCCAGCTACTCCTTTGTTAATGTATCCTTTCCTTTTCTCATTAAATGCTTAAGTACTTACTACTTGATGAGTATCTTGCTAGGCATAGTTTATTCTTTTCCTGCTTCTAGATTGGAATATGAAACATGAAAACTATTTAAAATGGACTATCTAAAAGATCAGAGTTATGAATCCTATTCAGTTTACTCTTATTCAGCATTGAACATCAAAACTAGTCATATTCTTGACATATTCATCAGTGGGACCATGTATATGGGTCTGTTTAGTTCTTAAGATGTTTTCAAAGGAAGACTGTAGAATAGCCTAGTTAAGACAGTCACACCAGATTTATCTCTAAATGGAGAATTGCAGGCTGGTGTGGGTCAAAAATTTCTTATGTACAGAACCAGACTTATTTACTAGATATGTAAAATCTAAGTCTCCATGTCTCTCTAAAGGCTAAGAAAAGTGTCTTATATGAACATTAATTCATTCAGTGGATTTTTAAAGTAGTATTCTGCTAGGAACTAGGGATATAATAATGATTAAAACATGAGCTTTGCCCTTAAAGAACTTACTCCCACAAAAAGTAGATGAATCATATAAGTAAATCAACTATTATAACTGTGATGAGGTATAAAACTATAGTATTCTATGAAAGCACAAAAAAAGGAATGTCTGAGTTTGATTGTGAGGTAAGAGGATAAAATGCCAGAAGTGAGTTTTTAGGAACAAGAATTTAATTAGCTAAAGAAGGGGGCCAAGAAAAGGCGCTGTATGAAATTGCATAAAGAGCTTGGGAATGTCTTTTTGCAGACTTATAAAGAATTGGCTCCATATTAAAAGAAGAGTGAGTGGAATGGTTAAAAGTATCCCTTACACAGAAAAGACTGTCTCTGAGATTTTCAGGGCTTTGACTCATTTGCTTTTTCCTAACTTCTATTGTTTTGCTCAAGGTTTTTGGATAGCCATAGGGAAAATCTAGTCTGTGGTTATTTTAGAATTTGAAAGCTGCTTACTTGCTGATGGAGTATGTCAAATGGACATGGGAGCTAATGACCTAGGTGAGAGCACAGAAGAACAGTTATGGATGGGATCATAGTATGCTTGTGTGTGCCTCAGCAAGTTTTTGACACCTGTGGAAATGATTTCTCTATGCCAGTGTTTCCTTTTGTCTGAATTCAGGGCCTTGAATAGACTTGTTGTCATCCAGTTGCTCAGTCGTGTCCGACTCTTAGTGACACCATGGACTGCAGCATGCCAGGCTTCCGTGTCCTTCACCATCTCCCAGAGTTTGCTCAGACTTGTGTCCATTGAGTCAGTGCTGTCATTGAATAGGCTATCTTTTAAAAATCTCAAAAGCGTTACTTCATGAACAACATCAAGAAAAAGAATCAAGACAATTCTCAGGATTAGCTCTAGTGTATCACATGGTAAAGGTACTTACTAGAAATGTCCACTCTGCCAAACTGATTCTTACTCATTGTTCAGGAATCAGCCTAAATGATTTTTTCTTTTTTTGAGAAACTGTCTCACTTTTACCCGTTTGTTAGAATCAGGCCAGATTTAAAGTAGTCTTATATGAACATTAATTCATTCAGTGGATTTTTAAAGTAGTATTCTGCTAGGAACTAGGGATATAATAATGATTAAAACATGAGCTTTGCCCTTAAAGAACTTACTCCCACAAAAGTAGATGAATCATATAAGTAAATCAACTATTATAACTGTGATGAGGTATAAAACTATAGTATTCTATGAAAGCACAAAAAAAGGAATGTCTGAGTTTGATTGTGAGGTAAGAGGATAAAATGCCAGAAGTGAGTTTTTAGGAACAAGAATTTAATTAGCTAAAGAAGGGGGCCAAGAAAAGGCGCTGTATGAAATTGCATAAAGAGCTTGGGAATGTCTTTTTGCAGACTTATAAAGAATTGGCTCCATATTAAAAGAAGAGTGAGTGGAATGGTTAAAAGTATCCCTTACACAGAAAAGACTGTCTCTGAGATTTTCAGGGCTTTGACTCATTTGCTTTTTCCTAACTTCTATTGTTTTGCTCAAGGTTTTTGGATAGCCATAGGGAAAATCTAGTCTGTGGTTATTTTAGAATTTGAAAGCTGCTTACTTGCTGATGGAGTATGTCAAATGGACATGGGAGCTAATGACCTAGGTGAGAGCACAGAAGAACAGTTATGGATGGGATCATAGTATGCTTGTGTGTGCCTCAGCAAGTTTTTGACACCTGTGGAAATGATTTCTCTATGCCAGTGTTTCCTTTTGTCTGAATTCAGGGCCTTGAATAGACTTGTTGTCATCCAGTTGCTCAGTCGTGTCCGACTCTTAGTGACACCATGGACTGCAGCATGCCAGGCTTCCGTGTCCTTCACCATCTCCCAGAGTTTGCTCAGACTTGTGTCCATTGAGTCAGTGCTGTCATTGAATAGGCTATCTTTTAAAAATCTCAAAAGCGTTACTTCATGAACAACATCAAGAAAAAGAATCAAGACAATTCTCAGGATTAGCTCTAGTGTATCACATGGTAAAGGTACTTACTAGAAATGTCCACTCTGCCAAACTGATTCTTACTCATTGTTCAGGAATCAGCCTAAATGATTTTTTCTTTTTTTGAGAAACTGTCTCACTTCTGTATTAGATCATATCTCTCTGTTGTATGCTTTCATAGAACCTGCAGTTTTCCTTTGTAGCACTGACTCCAGTTAAATACCAAATTATGTAATTAATGTTTTCGCACCAGATTCTTTAAGTAGTCTGAGGGCAGGAACTAGATTTTATGGTGCTGTATCTGCAATGCCTAGTGGCATTCCTGGATCATGGTAGATACTCAGTATGGATTTTTCGGAAATGATTCAGTTACTTGTTACTCCTGTTCTGGTACATCAGAGGCAACCAGTTGAAATATAGCAGAGTTGTTAGTAAAGCCAGATCTGTAGCTCCTACAGCTAACGGGGACTCCCAGGAATCTCTCAGAACTGACACTGGCTTCTAGGAGAGTTCAAATGATGCCTCTGGGTCGTTTCGTCTTCTTGTTCCACTTGGCCTTTCCCCGTGGTATTTTGATTCGGAACTAACCCACATCTTCCCATTCATGTGTCAGCAACTTGTTTCTGCAACTTGTTTGCCTCAGCCCAGAGCTTCCTTCCTTATTGAGTGCCAGATATGTTTGTCACAGTGCCAAGCACTTGGGATAAAAATATGGAAAGGCATGGATTTGACTTCAGGAGAGTGGTAGGCCACCACGGAGTGGTGAGATCAGAGCAGGTTCCATCAGTCTCTAGAGAACCACAGCCTGCAATATAAGACCGTTGCCCTTTTATCATTAAAGGGTTTGATCACTGTCAAAGTGTGTATCACCTTGGAAATCGCAACTATTGATGGTTGTTATCAAAAACTTTTGCCTTCATATGAATGGAAGATTGAAGAGCAGGTTTTGGCTCAGTGGAGTAGAGGAACAGGGAAAAGACTTTTGAGAGTGTGAAGAGAAGGGACAAGAGTGCCAGTAAATTGGGAAAGGGGTAAAAATGAAATGGCTAGAGCAACAGTGCCTAGCACATAATAGACACAGTTTACTCAAGACAGTGCGTGACTAAATAGAAGACAGACTGCTTTCTTCAAATTGATTGAGGACAAGTTTTACTGTAGTCTGTTTCTTTAGGTAGCTGGGGATTTCTGGTTGAGAACAAGTTTACAAAATAGGAAATAGATGACTCCAGCTGTTTGAGGTTGATGCCAAATCCGAATTAGGCTCACACTGGAGGACTTTACAGGAGACCATGCAAGATTTTTTTTCCTTTCCTACCACCATGAGTTCAGGAAGATTTCCATTTACTGGGGGTGGGAGATGGGCACAAAAAATTAGGAGATTGAGATTAACATGTATGTACTATTATATATAAAACAGATAACTATTAAGGACTTATTGTATAGTGCAGGTGACTCTACTCTGTAATGACCTATATGGGAAAAGAATTAAAAAACAAAACAGTGGGTATATGTATAGCTGATTTACTTTGCTGTACATCTGAAATGAACACAACATTGTAAATCAACTATACTCCAATAAAATTTTAAAAATTCAGTATCAAAAAAAATTTAGAAAGGTAGTGTATTGGTAAAGGATCTGCCTGCCAATGCAGGAGAGGCAAGAGATGTGGGTTCAATCCCTGGGCTGGGAAGATCCCCTGGAGGAGGAAATGGCAACCCACTCCAATATTCTTGCTTGGAAAATCCAGTGAACAGACGAGTATGGCAGGCTACAGTCCATAGTATTGCAAAGAGCAGAACATGACTGAGCAATGGAGCACAAATCAAAAAAAAAAAAAGAAATGCTATATGTAGTCCTACATTGTTTTCAAAAGTTCCATGTAAGCTTGAGTTTAGATGCATAATGCTGGGTTCTCCTAGCTAGTCCAAACATTTTTTTAAATCAAAGAAACTCCAGTAGCCTTCAGTTGGTCATGAGAACTAGTGATGATGTTTCAAAAGAGGACAGATATATTGTACTGGTGTCTGAATACAAAGATTTTTTTCTATGTCTGTGAGTGTAATGCTTGCTTATACATACTAGCAGAGAACACAATTAGCATACTAATTTGATTCTCTACCTAAAGAATGAAAGGTTCCTTTGACACAGACAGCTGTCCATGAATGCCTGGGGTGACCCTTGGTCATTTTTCCATCTGTCTTAGAGTAAAAAGTCCAGACTTAGACACATTTTAGCTGTATGACCTTGAGTGGCCTTATGTTGCTTTTTCTCAGTATTTTCACCTGTAAAATGGAGGCACATCTAATACCTGCCTCTTGGCATGGTAGTAAGGATTAAGTTAGCACTGTGCTTACAGTAGATTTTTTTTTTTTAACTCTGGTCTGAATCTGTTGATTAGGAGGAAGTCTGTGATAGGTATAGGACTATCTACTCCCTGCCTCTAAAGAGAGAGAAATAGAGAAAGGTTTTACTGAGTTGATTTTAAGAGAATTCTGCAGTTAATGCAGAAGTCACTACTTCCTTTTTGACCTAACTTCCATGGATACAAGGTTCCAGGGATAGATGCACAGGGAGACAGCGAATGATTGCTGTTGGGGAATGTCTTAGGCCCTTCTCCAGTGTCTTTTGCAGCTTTTAGACTATCAGGTTGACAAAGCTAAGGAATACCAATTGTAATGGCATGACCACAATTTCTCAGTATCTCTCTGTGCTGATCTCCCTCTCCTGCCCTTTTCCCCTCCTTAGACAAGGGGACCTTAATCTTGGTTACACCTTGGAACCACCTGTGGAGCTCTAAAAATTACTGCTGCCTTTCTGCCATTCTTGGTCCGTTTTTTTCTCTTTTAATAGCTCTCCAGAAAAATCTTTGCATTTTTGAACACTGAAAATTTCAAAATTAATTTTGTTTTCAGTGTAAAGTCCAAGGTAAGACATGCTGAAAATACTGTTAATAAAAAGAAATTGAGTCATGGTGTCTAAAATTAATTTCATACTGTTAAGAACATTCTGGCATCTTAAGGTTATTTAAAACCTAGTTTAATTTAAACACCCTCTGCCCGGCCCTTTGCCATAAATTTGAGGCTGTCGAGCCAACTTGGTATGAAAGGTACCAGGCTGGAAGGAGCAGAGCAGTAGGATTTAGTCCTGTCGTTTACTGAAAGATTCTTAAGAGGCAGTTCAGAGTGTTGTCTTGCATCTCAGGCTAGCTCTAGGGATCTAAGGATCTCTTATCATTTATTAGTTATGCTAAGTGGATAATTTTCCACCCCATTGTTACAAGACTTTGGTGTGTCATGATCAGCTATGATTGAGATATGTTACAAGAAATGTGAAATGATGATTTCTGGGGTTTTAAGAATTAATTCCAGCAAACTCAAGGTTATCCTTGTAACAGCATTGCTTTCGCTCACTTGCAAGCCAAAACACTGTCCAGAGTGGAAGAACATGGTGGAGTTACAGTTACTATGGGAGACTGTCATTTGACATGTGTCCCCGTGGAACAAAGGTTGAGGTTTTGCAAAATCCAGTCTCCTAAGTCAAAAGAGTTCCTCACTGGGCCTCGTTTGCAGCAATGCATATTAATGGCGGTGGCAGAGAGAGCCTGACAAAGGGACCTCTCTGTGTTCCAGCGCCCAGTCTTGTTTTTGGGGACAGAGAGGATCTTGTTTTCTTACACTGGAGAAGGAAGCTGGTGTACAAGGTCACACCTTAAGGAATCTCTAAACTGAAAATGGAAAAAACATCTTAAGTAACAGTCTTTCTCATCACAAAAATCAGTATACAAACATGTCAAATGTAAACACAATATTTTTAGAACAAATAAACACAAAAGTATTACATACGTATGGGGTTCTCCTGATAATTAGAGTAATTGGGATCTGACCAGTAATTTTGATGTTTTCTGATGAACATCTAGGAATGGGGTACTTTATTTAGCTTTTTCATTTGCTAGCTGAACTTAGTAGCTGCAAAAAAGGGAACTTGTCTGTTCAGTAATCTCGATCAACACTCTGTTTTTTTTCTTTTTTTTACTTTTTAAGGGTCCTGAGCAGAAGAGAAAAATGAAGCTTGCAGATGAGGCTTGGAGAAAAAAGAAGAGCAGGGAGAAATATGGTAAGCATTCAATCAGTGTTGCGGGTGGTTGTCATGGTGGTGATGATAATGTTAATCCTGAGAAACTTTCAAATCAGAGAGAACATACTACATTGATTTTTATGAGTACTGAGCTATTTAAAATATTATTTATTACTTTTGTGCTGAGTCATTTTTTTTCCCTAGGAAGGAGTTTGAATGCAAGATAAAGGAAGTGGGATTTATGAAGAGCTTAGTATACTCAAATTGAGATCACTTGAATCATGTTTTTAATTTTTCTTGCTTATAACAAATGACTTAATTATACTTGGGTGTCTTAATTTTCAGCTTTTCAACTTATTAGTGAGTAATATATGTAGAATCCTTTGAGTTAAATGGACACAGTGTTAAGTAAATTTAGGATTTTGCTTTACAATATAGTTGATTAAACTGAGCAAATATCTTAAAATATTTGTTGAAGATTAGGTTCCCCATGGTAGTATGTCAAATGAAGAGAAGGGCTTTCAAAATATGTGATGAATTCCCATCTTATTATTACTAATACTGTTAGCAAAAGGAAGTTTCAGCAGGTTCGTGGATATAGCTCAAGAACGAACTATGGAGAGAAAATCAGGAATGTTGCTTATGGAGAGAAAATCAGGAATGTTTTGGGAATGTATTTCCCTAATCTTTCAAGGCAGACACCGTCCTGACTTCCCACAATACATTTGGCTGGGCTGCTTCCTGAGACAGAAATCTGCAAGGCCTGGTCTGACACATGGCTTTTGTTGCACTGCAAATATTGAAACATGATATTTTCCTTTCCCTCCAGTTCTTACTCTTTATTTTACACCTCTGTTCATTTCACATTACTTCTTATTTCACACTGGTGTTAGGCTATTGGTAGCACTATATGAAGTCTCAGTTTTCTGGTCTGCAGATCCATCACTGTTTACTGAGCTTTTGTTGTCACTAGAGACAGCTTTGCATTTTAATAAAGTTTCCAGTCCTCTAGGACCCTCTCCCCTGAAACAGCTCCAGCTCCCCAGGGCTGCTGCAGAGTTGAGCAGAGAGAGGAGAAGCTTTTGTGGACAGTGATGCTGATGATAGATAACTCCAGCTGTCATTACAAGATCATCCAGATAAGGGGGGACAATCAAGTAGGGCTTACAGTCCACTTGAGTTTTTCTGATTGTAAAACCAGCCATTTTTCAATTTAAATAATTTAAGGATTCCTGCTTCTCTATACTCTAAGGCTCATTTAGTCTCTTATTAGCTAACTGTTTCTCCAGTTCAAGAGGTAGAAGGGAGGAGTGCAGAGTTTTTGTTATTGTTAATTCACAGCAGTGGGTAGTGGTGTGTAAATAAAAAATAAGCCAAACAAATTTGATGAGAAGAGAGAATAGAAATCCATATAAGTAATCATAATTGATTTTAAAAAGTTAATTAAAAGGAATAAAACAGGACAAGTACTACAGTGACGTAGTATATTATCAACAGGCAAATGACAAAGAGGAGAATGAATTAGAACATTGATTCCCAGCTAACCAGAACAAGAAATAAGAAATATAGCTCTTAATTTTAACTTGAAAATCCCAAATTCTTTTCTGAGTCCTTTCCTCATAGTATTCTGGCAGTGATCTTATTTCAGATTATTTCCAGTGAAGGAAATGCTGGGAGGAGAAGGGAAAGAACAAAACAAACTGGTCATTTCCTAGGGAATGCAGTTCAGCACCAGTTTACTAAGTCACCTGGGACACATCAGTGACAGCAGCTGTAGCCAAGAAACCACAGGGCTTCCTTTTCTTCTCTCTTAGTTGTAAGCCTTTTTATTTTTCCCTTTTAAATTTTGCAGTCTTTCCTTCCTAAATTTCTGTGATCAAAGACCAGTAACCTACAATATTTATTCTCAAGTAGCATATATAGGAGCTACCTCTCAAGTCCTTGATGTTCCCTCAAGAAAAGAGGACACAAGGAAACTGTCCAATAATGAGGTGAGGCTCTTCCTAAAGCTTTCAAGAGCATCTTTTGGTAGGACTATGTTCAGCACTTTTGTTCCAGATGGGATAGTTCTACAGAATCAGATACCAGCTAAACTCATGGTGCCGTCTTTTCCTTTGCTTAGGAGACATCTCCTCCGATGAAGACACAGGTTCCCCTGCATAGTCAGAGCCTGACCCAGTAGGTTGGTTAGTTAATTAAAGAGAATATTTCTGAACAGAGGTAGAGCCTATAGTTACCACCAAGAACTGAATCTGATGGAGGGATACTCTTGAATTATTAGAAGGGCAGTGATGACACACAGATGGTGTAACAAGCAAGGTCTTCAGCTTACTCTTTGAAAAGAAGGTAACATCAATAGCTAAGCAGTTAGAATAGGAAGAGCAGGAAACACTGTGTTGCATTTTTTTCTTTCTTCCCTCCCTCTCTGTCTCCCTTCCCTTCTGCCGTCCTTCCCTCCTTTGCTTTCTTTTCTTTCCTTCCATTCCTTCCTGTTTTTCTCTTTCCCCATCTTTGAATTACTAGAGAATTAACATAGATTTAACTGATGCATCAGTAGACCTCAGGAGAATATGGTGTATATATATTCAGAGAATGATTGTAAACTTCTGGATTGATACTCTGCTTTTTTCTTTTTTCTTTTTCTTTACTTCTCTCATTTTAGAATTAGGTAAAGAAAACACATATAACGAGGTAAGCTGTGAGACAGTTAAAACTGCTCATGCTTCTTGTGTCTTTTAGACACTAGAGAACTTGCGGTGATTTTTCCCCCCCTTTAGGCTGTAAGATTGGTAAGCACAGAACCAGTGAACATAAATAATAAACATTACCTTATGGGTCTTATTCTTTAATCTGCAGACATTCTATTTGATAATTTTCCAAAATGTGTTCAACAAGACATTAGCTCTGAAGAATAAGTAAATTTTTTAAAGCAAAATAGGTGAGAAAAGTCTATGAAAAAATTGTTTAGGATACTCTATATTATACAAAGTTCAAAGAGATCTCAGAGATTTTCAAGTACAAATTGTCACTGTCAGTTTCCTAGAGTGGGACATAACATGCTACATTTCAAAGATTATTTGACCATGTTACGCTTTGACTTGGCACATCTTACACAAAGACTATTGCATAAAACACACTTTTGGAAAAGCAGCATCTTAATTTAGCTTTACTTTCTTTAGTTCTCTTTCTTTTGAATTTAAGGTCTGATTAATTTCTTCCACTGTACATGATATCTTCAAGCACATGTGAATACAGTCAACAGTACTTAACTTTACACATAAAAATAGTTAAGATGGTTAATTTTATGTTTTGCATTTTTTAAATCAAATACTCCCCAAATATCACCTTACTAAACAATAGATGAATCAATATTTTACCTAAGGGTTATAATAATGTACCAAATATTTAATGGTATTGTTGAATAAAGGGCATGATTTGGGGATACAGCATGTTACTCAATTGATTTACCTACCTAGATACTGTATCTTCAGTAAGTATTTTGGTTTTGAACACTGACTTACGGATCTCTTAGTGTGTGTTTTTAGTAATATTGTTTAAGATGACTATGCAAAAAGACCTGTGAATGTGTCGGGCAGGTTTATTGTAGCTTAGTAGAGTGAGTTTAAGACTAAGGCCCAAGAAATTGGGCTACAAAATTGACATTGTCGCTGACTCCGAGTGGCACGTGAGGTAATCCCCACTTTCCTTATCTGTAAGACAGCCTCTGTCTGTAATTTTTTATTTCTTCCCTCCAGCATGGCTATCCCGAATCTTACGTGGAACTCTAGCAGTCACAGCAGATAAAGAGCAAGAGCTAAGATGCCGCTTGGCCTCCCTTCCTCCATGGCCCTAAGTATCCCCAAAGAGCCCTAGAGCTCAACGAAACATAGTGTGAAAATCATAAGGTTAGATACTTAGTTTTTCCCTGAGTCTTACTCCTACCACTTGAAGTAAGACTGAGGCAGAATTGAACCAGTGAACATAAATAATAAACATTACCTTATGGGTCTTATTCTTTAATCTGCAGACATTCTATTTGATAATTTTCCAAAATGTGTTCAACAAGACATTAGCTCTGAAGAATAAGTAAATTTTTTAAAGCAAAATAGGTGAGAAAAGTCTATGAAAAAATTGTTTAGGATACTCTATATTATACAAAGTTCAAAGAGATCTCAGAGATTTTCAAGTACAAATTGTCACTGTCAGTTTCCTAGAGTGGGACATAACATGCTACATTTCAAAGATTATTTGACCATGTTACGCTTTGACTTGGCACATCTTACACAAAGACTATTGCATAAAACACACTTTTGGAAAAGCAGCATCTTAATTTAGCTTTACTTTCTTTAGTTCTCTTTCTTTTGAATTTAAGGTCTGATTAATTTCTTCCACTGTACATGATATCTTCAAGCACATGTGAATACAGTCAACAGTACTTAACTTTACACATAAAAATAGTTAAGATGGTTAATTTTATGTTTTGCATTTTTTAAATCAAATACTCCCCAAATATCACCTTACTAAACAATAGATGAATCAATATTTTACCTAAGGGTTATAATAATGTACCAAATATTTAATGGTATTGTTGAATAAAGGGCATGATTTGGGGATACAGCATGTTACTCAATTGATTTACCTACCTAGATACTGTATCTTCAGTAAGTATTTTGGTTTTGAACACTGACTTACGGATCTCTTAGTGTGTGTTTTTAGTAATATTGTTTAAGATGACTATGCAAAAAGACCTGTGAATGTGTCGGGCAGGTTTATTGTAGCTTAGTAGAGTGAGTTTAAGACTAAGGCCCAAGAAATTGGGCTACAAAATTGACATTGTCGCTGACTCCGAGTGGCACGTGAGGTAATCCCCACTTTCCTTATCTGTAAGACAGCCTCTGTCTGTAATTTTTTATTTCTTCCCTCCAGCATGGCTATCCCGAATCTTACGTGGAACTCTAGCAGTCACAGCAGATAAAGAGCAAGAGCTAAGATGCCGCTTGGCCTCCCTTCCTCCATGGCCCTAAGTATCCCCAAAGAGCCCTAGAGCTCAACGAAACATAGTGTGAAAATCATAAGGTTAGATACTTAGTTTTTCCCTGAGTCTTACTCCTACCACTTGAAGTAAGACTGAGGCAGAATTGAGTATTTGTGTCCATGTTAAAGCCTGTGACTCCTGTAATTTTATATAGACTCACACAGCATTTAGCTATTACAGCATATAGAATACTACCATACCACATGTGGCAAGCATCTTTTGAATTTCAAAATATATTTTAGATTAAAAAATAGAATAGGAAAAGTATTACCAGAATGTACTTTTCCCTCAGTCACTTTATGGATACATTTCAAGATACCAACTTGATGGCAAATTAAATTTGAATGCAAATATTGTCACTGAGAAGTTGCCCATTTATATGGTTTCTAAGACTGTCTTAGTTTTTAATGAGCAGGTTTTGCTAAAAACAAAAAGTGTTAATTACATAAATATGTGTATTCTTTTCAAAGCATACACTATATTATGGTTAAAAAAACAATAGAAAAATGAATGCAAAACTGTTTCAACAGAAGTACTGCTGCTTGAACAACCTTTAAAATTATGACATGTTTACTGGGAAAATACATTACTTGTGACAGGGGTTACAAAAGCAATATTAACCTTCTTGAAATTTAATAGCAAAGCCAGACGTGTAAAAATCAGACATGGTAATGTAACTACTTTTGTGAAGATTTTTTGTAGGATAAAACAGATATTTAAAGCTACATTAAGATGTGGATAAATGGGCTTTAGAGGATTCACAGCAGGCATGCATCACGAATAAAATCATGACATAGGTTGTGTGAAGGATAGCATCCTTGGAAATGAAAAACCTTGCTCTTTCTCTTGCTTCTGTTATTTTGGGCACTGTTGTCTTTTGCAGTTCTGTACTGGGTATCAGACATTAAATTTGCCCTTAAATGTACATATATCTGTCTTTTGAAGGCAGGTATTTGCTTACATTGACAAGCTACCAAATACTTTTGCTGTATTTAATGTGTGACTAATGAGTTTTTGTCACACATTAAATAAAGAGGATGCTTGCTTTTGCCAAAAAATATGATTTTCCTAAAAGTAGCATTGATACTAAGCCAATAACTCCATGGTAGTGGTTTAAAAAAGTGTGATGAAATATAGATTATAAACTTTTACTTACCATCAAATACAAATTTGATTTACAAAGTAATCTTTTTTTCTGAAATTTATTTTGTCACTAGCTTTATCATATAATGTTACTTGCCTATTCATGTAGTATTGATACTTAAA